>OY728145.1:648981718-658981718 GCA_963277665.1 Viscum album | reverse complement strand
GAACTAATGCCATTTTGATAACGCAATTTAAGAAACCAATTGTGTCTTCTACTATGAATTCCATAGAAAAAAACTCTTCATAAGAGTAAAAATCCTCAAAGAAACGACATAATTCAAAGAAAGAGGAGAAATCAGAAGAAGATGAAATCATGTAAAAGACCATGTTGTCTTTGACTCCGCAAGATTTTATGTCATCTACTTCAAAGACACAAGAACCGCCCTGCCAAACAGCACAACCTAAACGGGAAAATCAGGCATAATCTTCATCAGATGAAAAGTTGATCTTTGGTTCTGTTAACATTATTAATTTAACACATCCTTATGCCAGTCACAACCTCTATCTTGATGAGCCTGAGTTCCCTATATAAAACAGAAGAATTAGAGGTAGTTCCAGAGGTCTAGGATACAGAGGAAAACGTGGATATCCCAGATACCACTATTCCAATTCAACCTCTTCTAGAACTGTGTATGCCATTGAAACTCCTTGTAGATCCCTTCATCGGGCTCAATAAGAACATGAAAATTCTTACACGCAAGGTAGATTCAGTCATGGTACAGTTATTCTAGAGGATTGGTAAGAGTTTCCACCTTCCTCCTCTCAAAAAGTAAATAGAACTATTCGGTCTAAACTCCCAAATACGAGATTATTTCCAACTTCTACCCCGATACAAGATGCATCTACTTCCGAAGCATCAACTTCTAAGGCACCTACAAAACCATGTGTTCTTATTTGGAAACGTAGACCTTTGGATAAGAAATATGATTTCATGAAGCATTTGGCCCATCTACCAGACATGTTATCAATTTGGGATGCCTTGAACCTATCCAAGGATCTTCGGGAGGCACTCATTGACGCTTTGTCAAGTCCCTAAGAGTTCGAAATTGAAATTGATGCGGCAGAAGTCTACCATGTAGAGAATAATCTTGCATATTTCCATGCAGTGATATCTTTTACAGATGAAGAAGATGATGATGTTATGCATGGACATATTAGACCATTGTACATATCTGGAAAGGTCAATGGTGTGGACATTCAAATAGCTTTCATTGATAACGGTTCAGGAGTCAACCTAATCCCCATTCATACACTTTGTCGATTGGGCCTCACAGAAACTGATTTATCTCCTTCTACTCTGATGTTGCAAGGATATGATAAAAATGAACAAGAACCACTGGGCAAGATTACACTCCAAACTCAGTTTGGAGACCTTGTATCCAATTCCGATTTCATGGTTTTTTATCACGATACAACCTTTAATATTATTCTTGGAAGACCTTTGCTACATCAACATAGGGTTATCCCTTCATCATACCATCAATGACTCAAATATTGGTTCAATGGTCAAATTGGGACATTTTATGGTGATAAAGCCCCATTAAAAACATGTGAGTCTCAATACATTGAGGCGAAATTCTATCACATGGAGGGTAAAGAGAAATACACAATAAGGGAGGTTACTAAGGTTAATGCTCCATATGGTTCAGAAAAGATTCCAGCAAACCCATTCACACATGTGAGTATAGATTATGTGTTTCCTATCAGTCAAATAGACAGGATAGACCCAAATCCAAATACTCTTATGGAAACTTCGATAATGTCAATTACGATAATCAATCAAAACATCATGGGAGAAGTTGGTGATTCACTAAGCCATGATGAAATCTCAAATAGAGATGTCTTTATTTCATTCACTGAAATCCAGCAAGTCTATACATCACCAACCAGACCAGAAGAAGTTATATAAATGTTAGAGGTGAAAGATGATGTTGATTCTCAATCCATCATCTCCTCTTTATTACACAAGGAAGACAATTCATCATCAATAGGGTCTGAAATGGAACCCTCTTCTTTAAGATGTTCGAATTTTAACATCTCTCATGATCGTGGAAATTCTGCTTCATCATCTACTATGCAAGTAGAAACAGAAGAAGTAACAAATGTTGAAGAAGAAGAGGATGATATCAGGGATTATCCTCCATAATTTTAAGAGGGTATCTCCACTACTATGGATGAACTCAGAGAAATAAATCTTGGTACAAAAGAAGATCCATGCACCACTTTAGTTAGTGAGACCATTACTCTTGAAGATCAAGAAATGTATATTTCATTTTTAAATCAAAATCGGGATATAATTTCATGGAATTATACAAAAATTCCAGGGCTTGATCCTGATGTTGCTACTCATAATGTGGGTTTTCCAGAAGAACATCAAGGATTTATGCAAGCCGCAAAAAGAACACACCCAACTTATGCTTCTAAAATTGAAGCTGAAGTAGATAATCTTATCAAAGCTAACATGATTAGAGAAGTTCAATATCCCATGTGGTTGGCTAATATTATCCCTGTGAAAATGAAGAATGAACAAATTAGTGTTTGCATTGATTTTATAGATCTTAATCGGCATTGTCCTAAGGATGATTTTCGAGTTCCGATTATAGAACTCTTGATTAAAGAAACAACTATCTATAAAGAACTTTCCTTCATGGATGGATATTCTGGATATAATCAAATCCTAATGGCTCTAGAAGATGAAGAATATACTAATTTTAGAGCCCTTGAGGGTGTGTTTTGCTATCGGGTAATGCCCTTTGTCCTAAAGAATGTAGGTGCAAAATATCAACGCGCCATGCAGCGTATCATCAAAACCTTTTTAGGGGAATTTGTTGAATGTTATGTGGACATTTTGGTCGTTAAATCCAAACAACATTCTAATAACTTGGATGATTTGGAAGTCATATTCCACAAACATCGACAACATAATTTGAAGAAGAACCCCATGAAATGTGTTTTTGGGGTAACCTAAAGAAAATTTCCTGGCTTTGTTGTACACCATCATGGTATCGAAGTCGATCATAAGAAGAAAAAGTCAATCCTTGGTATGTCACCTCCTAGTAATTTGAAAGAATTGAGATGAATACAAGCACACTTATCCTATATTCAGTATTTTTCACCAATCTGGAAGGAAAAAGTTTACCCTTCACCAAATTGATGAAGAAGGGATTCACCAACCAGTGGACTGAAGAATATCAAGAAGAATTTGATATTCTCATGAAATAAATCTTGAGTCCACCAGTATTGATGCCACCTATTTACGGAAGGCCACTTATCCATTATGTGACATCTTTAGAGTGATCATTGGGTGCCTTCCTTGACCAGAAGAATGATGCTGGGAATGAAAACATCCATTACTATCTCAGTCGGATGATGCTTGAAGCAGAAAACTGATATTAAAGTATTGAAAAGTGCTTCCTTTCATTAATCTTTGCAGTTTAGAAGTTGAGACACAACCTTCAACATTAGGAGGTTCAATTGGTATCTCTCAATAACCCGCTCAAATTAATCCTTAGTCATCCAATGCTTATAGGACATCTGGCAAGGTGAGCAGTTATTTTGCAGCAATTTGATATCCAATATGTATCTCAAAAGGCAATAAAGGGCCAAGATCTGGATAATTTTTTACTGAACATCCTTCAGCGGATGGTACATTTTTAGATATTGAACATCCAGATGAGGAAGCCTTTTCTATTCAAGATAATATTCAAACATGGGAAATGTACTTTTATAGTTATTCCAGAAGTCCAATAGGGAAGAAAATGAAATACCCTAAATTAGACATTTTTGTGTTAGGAAATGTGATTATTTCCCTAGATAAGGCAGTGTTACCCTATTCCATCTCATTGTTCGGAGGCAGGACAAATAATGAAGCATAAAATGATGCTCTCATCACAGGATTGGAGTTACCGCTTCAGGTATAGGTGAATCACTTAAATGTGAAAGGTGATTCAGACCTTGTAATCAAACAAGTCAATGGGGAGTATGCAATCAAAAAAGAATATTTAATCCCTTTGTATGATTATGTCAGAAAGTTAATGGTGGAATTTCCTTTGGAACTGACTTTTTCTTATGTCACGTGATCACAAAATGCTCAAGCTGATTCATTGGATAATATAGCTACAGCTCTGGAAGATCCAAATCGGGAAGAGACAATCATCAGTATTGCCCACCGTCGTACTATTTCACCTTATGTTAAATCCAAAATGGAGGAAATAAATGAAATTAGTCCCATTCCTGAACCATATCGTCATACTACAGGATGTATGACACCTATCAGGTAATACTTTCAAAACGGAACACTTACACCTGATAGAGCCGAGAATGAACAAACCCAGCGTCATATGGTCAATTTTACTCTTTATGATAGCCCATATCACCTAGAGAAAATTATCTACAAAAAGGGGGTTTTATGTAATTCCCTTCAGATGCATTGATGGTGAAGAGACAATAGATGTCATGAAAGAAGTGCATGTAGGAGACTGTGGTGCTCATTAGTCTGGACATAGATTATATGATCAAATTCGAAGGATTGGAAACATTTGGCCTTTAATGATACAAGATTGTGTTGATTTTACAATGAATTTTCATTCTTTCCAAGTACAAGCCAACTACATTCATCAACCACCATAGTTTCTTCATACAGCCAAATACTTGTGGCAATTTTCCACATGGGGAATCGATGTAGTAAGACTTTATACTTCAGCTACATCAAAGCAGTTTAAGTACATTTTTACTACTACCGACTTATTCTCCAAATGGGAAGAGTCAATACCTCTCAAATAAGTTAGTTCTAAATGCATTGTTATATTCATCATGTCTAACATCACTACCAGATTTGATGTCCCTCATACAATATTGATGGACAACGACACCAATTTCTGTTCCTCTGAGTTAAAGAAGTTGTATCAAGAATACAACATCAAATCCAAACATTCCTCCCGGTATCATGTAGCAGAAAATGGAAAAATAGAATCTTACAACAAGACTCTTTCAAACATACTGCATAATATGGTGGATAAAGATAAGAAAACATGGCCTGATAAACTTTTTCATGCTTTATGGGCTTATCGAACTACCACCCGCACTGCAACGCAGTCAACTCCATATTCATTGGTATATGGAACAGAAGTAGTCATGAACATTGATGTTCAATTACCCTCACTCAGGGTATCCATTTCTGATCAGTCATCTACAGATGAAGAATCTCAAAATCAATTGGATGAATTGGAACAATTATATGAGAATAGATTTTGCACCCTGTACCACATAGAAGTATATCAGAATCGAATAGCATGAGCTTTCAACAAAAAAGTTCATCTTCATTCATTAATTTAGGGAGAATTGGTATTGGTTCTCATACGTCCAATGATACCAGGAATGAAACCTCACAATCTTGAGCCAAAGTGGGAAGGACCTTACTCAATACATAAGGTCTACTCCAATGGAGATTATTCTTTAATCTCAATGGATGGAGAACTCATTAAAACTTCAACCGATGCAAGATTATTGAAGAATTATTTTCTGTAACACAAAAACCCTCTTCGTCTAACATGACATTAAACTGTGTTGTCCTTGATACAAGAATTTAAACTGCATAGTCCCTTACCTCCAAAATGACGTTAAACTCTGAAAAAGTCCGTAATACGTCCAACATGATGTTAAATTGTGTCCTCTTTTGTCCTTACTGTATGACATTACACTGCACAGTCCCCCTTTCATCCAACATGAAGTTAAAATGTATTTTCCCCATCATATTAGCTACAGGATGCTAAACTGTACAACACCCTTATTGTCCAACATGACGCAAAAATGTGTTCACGTCGAACATGATGTTAAACTGTGTCCCTATATTTTTTCTACATGACATTAAACTGTACTTCTCATTTATCCTACATGACGTACAACTGAACAGAGTCCTTCAATACACCCTATATGATGTTTAAACTATATTTTGTTCATTCTACATGACATTAAACTGTGCAGCACCAATAGTCCTCACTGGAAGACTTTAAACTACATAGTCCCTTAATATGTCCTACATGACATTAAACTATGCATCGTTAGGGTGGTTTCTTCCTCTTGTTTCTCACACTGAGTATGAATCATGTGATATTAGAGTAAACTATAACCATAACACCCTCTCTGGGCCGCTAACCATGTGCAAGTCCCAACACAAATTTTTAGGTCATTGTACTCATATAAAACTTGATCACGAATTCATTCTTTAATTGAACTACGGGGACTTTGATCCTTGCCTTCTAGGTTGGGTACGTAGGCAATATCCTGAGGTTCAAACCCAAAACCAATATATTCACATCGGTTCACCTCCATCTCATATGATGTTGATTGATGAAGCCGCCCCTAGAACGAATATTTTTTACATTGGTTCACCATCATCCTTGCTATATGATGTTAAAATATTTGCACTTTTTGTCCTGTACAACAATAAACTACAACATTCTTTGACCCCCTCACCTAAGAGGGAATCATTATTTACATTGATCTCCAATCATGTTATATTCCAAAGACTGTGTTCATACATGGAAATGCCCAGAACTTTTATCTTGGGTCAATCTATCATTGCACTAAAGTCCCCCTTTCACCCTCCACTTGTATGAACCAAATCTATACAAAGGGTATTTCAATAACTACGTGCGGCTTGATTCCCATACTTATGGGATACGTAGGAACATTTGAGTATCCCTCGAATCAAGCCCCAAGTCTTTGGGCCTAACCCCAAATTTCACTTTCAGTCCGTTGACTAAAAATTCCCACAGTGAAAACATGAATGTTGTATGAAAACCTCGGTATTCATTCAAATTAGGTTTATAAAACACACAATGTGTATATCCTTCCTTCATTGGACAATACTCATTTTTCATATGACATACTCCTAGCCTTAAATACTTTCATATCTCCATAACCCTTTTCTTGACTTCTAGTCACAAAATGTCTGATACTCGAGAGTTCTTTTGCTTGACTATGAAGCACGTGCCCTTATGCGGCCTTGCATACATAGTCTACATAACGGACTTGTCAGCCAAAATATGCTATTATTTTACTAAGCAACCAATGCCCTTAGGTTTCCCTGTATAATTCAACCCCCTAGCAGGTTTCTCAAATTGTGGTAACTTTATTCTTGGTAGAAAGACCTCTTTTTGTCCCTATTTGTAATAATGAGAATATGTAGGGATCTGCAAAAATAGTCATCTTTAACATATTTATCCCATACTATTTTTCATGATCTGAATGTATCCAAGTCTATGGTTTATATTTATCTTCCCTACGTTTTGGTCAGACCTTCGTAGGAGTTACATTCATCCAATTCTTTGATAATCTTGATTGGAAATATCATCTCAATATTCATGTACCTCTTTCCATACAGCAGACTCTGTGCTTTGGAAAATTTGAATCTCCATAAACATTCACTGGTTATTTATCAATAGAAAATTATAATTTCTAAGAGTTCTTTTGCCTCACTATGCAACACGTTCCCTTAGGCGGCCTTACCAAAGTAGTCTACATAATGTACCTATCAACCAAAAGATGCTATTATATGAATATGCATCCAGTTCCCTTAAGTAGACCTTCATAATTCAACCCCCTAACGGGTTTGTTAAATAGTGGTAACATCATTCTTGGGAAATACTTCTTCTAATGCCTTTTAGCCCTTTTTTTCATATCATTCCTCGGATTCAAAATTTCATAAGTCATAGTTTACATGTTTTAACCCATACTTGATTGTGGAAATAAGTTTTCAGATAAGTTATCAAGGAATTGAGTCAATTTTAATCCATTCGTTCAATGCTATGTTGACCTTAAACATTAGCCTTTTTATGCTCGACGTGCATGAATTTAAACTGCCAATAAAAGACAAAGGAACTTTGAAAAAAAGTCAAGTCCCAGCTCACTAATCATATAATTTGTCTGATTTAGGTAATATTGAGCAATTAAAAAGATTCAATGTTTCTGGGGTTATTTTTATAATCCTAGAAAAAATCAAACTATTCTTACTAGGACCATTGTCTTAGGAAAAAATTTAAATCAGGTAGCAAAAGAAGTCATGCGCAAATGATTGAAGATGAATGTTTTTTCATTTGAAGCACAATAGTTAGAAGGATATCCACAAATGGGATTCACTTCTCTTTTCCAAGAATTACAAGAGGCTATCAACATAACTATTGATTTGATTTACGACATCCCGAGTTTCATCAGCAACCACATGGAATTCATTCATTCAAATGGATATAATAAGAGACGCAGGGATACTGGCTCTTCTTGGAACAATTGTAAAAGAATGTTCTTGAGTGCGGTTTGAGAAAATTTTCTGCTGATCAAATAGTGACTTTGTTTCCGTCCAAGAGACATGGAAGATGGATACAAGGATTTGAGAATGGAGCATTGGAATTAAAGAGCCATTTGGAGAGAGTTCTCTTTTCAGATATTAGTTCTAATGCCATGATAATATTCTCTCCACCAATCGGCAGCAGAAAACATATCGGCCCATGGGTTTTCCATTTTCATATCCGCAGGAAATAGAATTGAAGAAAAATTTGAAATTTCGCACCATTTTTTCCACTCTTAATGCACAGAATAACAGAAATAGAGGAGTAACGGTGCGACTGCATCTCAGGCGTATATTTCATTGCATCTGGAATGCTGTATTTTTGTAGATGACCATGGCCATATAGAGGAAAGTAGATACTCTGTGGAAAGTTAAGATGATAATTCTTAAAGTACTTGGATAAATATGGAAGAGTGTTGTCGTAGATATCACAGTAATCATGTCCAACAATGTTCATTATGTCATCAATACACTTGCTAGCTAGTTCATCATCCATTCCAATTCTTCTAAAATCCATTGAATCTGCACTAAGGTCAAATAATTAACTCTTAAGTGAGTTTATTTTTCAAAAAAATTGTGAAGAAATGTGAAAAAATGGCTAAGGGATTAAGGTGTGAAAGTCCAATTTTGGTGTAAAGGTATAACCGTGTCCCGCAGGTTTTTGGCACGCATATATCACCACGTAGGTCAAAATACCTCTACAGCAGTGTGACATGAACAGAAGAAATGAAAATGTAGAAAATTAGTTTACTTGAATGAAGAGAGAAACTTTCACAGTGAGATCGAAGTTCTTTGAAACCTGGGTGCTTTGCACAAGAATGGCCGCATATTTATAGGCCAGGCCACACTCCTGCACGCCAAAGCCTGTGCGGCTCGCACCTACATGACGCCATCTGCGCGCTCAACACCTGTGCGCCACAATATCATGGTTTTTATTATTTACCTTTGAGTCACATCCTCCTTTATTTCATATCCAACTCTGAGGGGGGACTTTTGTTGATTCTCCATTCCATCACAGAGTCTAAACGAATGAAAAGGGAAATACCTTTACAAAAAGTTATTCATCCTTTGAATAAATATCAAAAATTGACAAAGGCATTAACACGGACTTGGTTCAGCATATTCTGCCCAAGTTCCAAGAGGGTCACACAGGGTACCTGCGTGCCCAATATGATTTTCGCCCAAGGTCTTCCGCAGCCTATAAATACCCCTTGTGGGCCCCCCATTTAGAGAATGAAAATCCAGAAACTCATATTTGAGCTCTCGATGCCCTAGTATCTTCTTGAAGCCTTCCAAACACTTCTAAGGTAATTTCTTACCTATAATAGAAGATATAAAGAGGGGTAACAAGGCCTAAGTGTTGAAATTCATCCACACCTGCGCACCTAAGTGTCTAACCCTTCAGGGAATTGAAGACACTTGTGCGACACCTTATCCCTTCTACAGAACCTGGGCGCCACTCATTTAAAATAATTTAGGTATAATACTAAGGGCTTGAGCCAAGACTCGCTTAAGTATTACCCTATGGGTTGACCATCGCGCAGGTACCCCTGTTTCGCGAAGGTATACCCATGCGACTAGGACCTATGTGCCTTCCTCTTTTTCAATGCCCCTCCCTTCTATTCAGCTCTTTTCGTCAAATCCTCCTCTCATCTTCAAGACATAGCCTTCAAAACCCTCTTCAAATACATTTTTGTCACAATTCCTTTCTTTTCTTCCTTATCTTAAATAAATAATGTGGAACATCTCTCAAAACCTAGTGATTTACATATCATTATGTCACAAAGGATAGGGATTTCATTCATTCAATCTCATATTTTAAGATGAGAAAATCATTAACATGGTCCTCCTTTTCGAGATTAATCCCCAGTCATAATTTCTTAACCTGGGCCTCCTTTTCAGGAGTAAGACCCAGTCAGAATTCCCTAACCTGGGCCTCCTTTTCAAGAGTAAGCCCTAGTAATTATTCCCCTAACCTGGGCCTCCTTTTTAGGAGTAATCCCCATTCATAATTTTCTATCCATGGAATCCTCTTCAGGAGTAAGCCCCAGTCTTCAAGTTCCCTTAATTTTGGTCCTCCTTCTCAAGAGTAAGTCCCAATAATAATTCCCTAACTTGGGCCTCCTTTTCTGGAGTAATCCCCAGTCATAATTCCCGTAACTTGGGCCTCCTTTTTAGGAGTAATCCCCAGTCTATGTCCCCTAATTTGGGCATCCTCTTTATGAGTAAGCCCCAGGCTCACAAATATGGGCATCCTCCTTAGAGTAAGACCCAGTTCTCAAGTCCCTTTAACCTGGGCCTCCTTCTCAAGAATAATCCCCAATCATAATTTCTCTTAACTAGTATTAACTTATTTTGATTTGGGTTTCTTTATCGGGAATAAAACCCAATCACAAGTCCCCTCTAATTTGGGCATCCTCCTCATGAGTAAGCCCCAAGTTAGAGTATCTAAATCACCATAAAGAACATATACCTTCACAGACCTTGTTCTCGAGCTTCTTCTCTAAATTATGTCCTGATCATTATCTATTTGGGCAATCATACATACATTATCCCCATATCATTCCTTATGACCGCATCTTTCATGGCACAAATTGTCGGGTTTACTGATACCTCTTGTGTCTCACACCGAGAATGACTCACATGAGATTAGATTTTAAAAGTTACCATGACACATCTATTTGGGTCGTTAATCATATGTAAGCCCCACAATTCCCAACCAAATTACGTGGAATATGATCTCTACCTTAAAAGTGGAGTACATAGGAAGCCTTTCTGAGGTTCAAGCCCATCACCCATTAATTCTCATCTATCTTATATGATATTAAAATATATCTTAATTCCAAAACTACATGGGTTCTGATTCATTTTCTAACAAGTATACGTAGGTATCCCATCTGCAGGTACGATCCCATCTCTGAAATACTCCATGTCATTCTGAACGACAATAAACATCAAGTTCCCCACTGAGTGGATTTAAAACCAGTATGGTTATCATAATGACCAAGAGATCTTTATATAATGTGTTGAAGGATACCATTGACTACGAATATCTAACAAATACAGATGATTCTATATCGATGAAAACCTAAAATACATATAACAGATTCTCTAAATTTGATACATATCAATCATTGAATTTCAAATCTTAAGGAAAGCTCATTTTCATACTTGGTTGTGTAATAAGGATTCACAAACATAACTTAAATATATAAAGAGATTCCCAGAGTAGACAATAATCCCACCCAAAAATGTGTGATAAGTCTGACCTCCCATCCTCTCGACCAATGCAAATTATTAAGCCTCATCGATCCACAACTAATGATCCCCTACCTTTGGAAAGTAAGTCCAAATGGATATAGAATCATTGGATGTTTCCGGTTCTACGAACAAACCCGTTAGAAACCGATTGGATTGTTTGAACCTTAAACAAAGAAGGTTATGCCCGTTTCTTGAGGAAAAAAATAGTAACAACAGAAAAGAAGTAAAATGAATGTAATATTTTTATGGGGAAAAATAGAACCATTGGTAGAAAGTGTTTCTTATATTAAAAAAATTATATCAAATTTGAACTATTAAAATATTGGATCGATTAGTCTCCCTCTCCAAGATACTAATAATCTAACAGAATGATTATTGAATTTCTCCACATTATGAACCACTCCAAAAGTAATTGAATTTTGAAGCGACCAACAACCAAAACAAGATCACCAAAAGTTTTTTTAGTTTTTAAATAAGAATTGAAAAAACACATCCATGATCGATTTAAATGAAAGAACATGGAGTTTTCAATTTAAATTTAGGATATGAAAAATCATTTTTTGACAACATCAAAATTAAAATAACAAATAGACTGAAATTTTGAAGAAAAATGTCAGTGAAGATTGAAAATATTAGCCATCATATTTATATATCCTTGACCAAAGTTTATAAATTTATAACCACAACTATTCAAGAAATTAATCAATAACAACACATATAAAAAATGAAAATGTAGAAATAAATTCCCAAAAACCATCAAAGTGACAGAATGAATCTCCCTATCTTCTTCATTGTAGTCCCAGATGATCTGGAACTACTCTCTTCCTAGATTGTGTATCTCACAAACCTCAGTTTCCTCAAACAAATAATGTGAAACTGAAATACATTATTATAACATCATTTATATCACCTAATATTTGATTATTTTTAAACAATATTTTAAATAACATAGTGGTAGTAGTTTATGAATACCATATGAAGGCTAAAGATATTGATTTCTCACCAATTGTCAATAAATAATTACACTATAAATAGTGGGAGAAGTTTATATTTTATTATTTTAATTTATTTTTATTTTAATGATTCAATATAATGATGAGAAGGACACTTTAAGAAATTTGGTTCATATTAGAGATATGATGAAGGATTAATGTTTTTTAAAAAACAAGAACATATATTGAGTTGAAAATAATAGAAAATGATCTAATATTTTTAACACTACTGGTATACAAAGGATACTTCTACACCTAAATTTTTTTATTTAGTAATCTAAAAAAAATTGATCTCATTTTCTAGACTATAAAACACACAAAAAGAGAAATATTATAGTTCTTCAATCCATGATTCATCAATCCTCAATGAAAATATTGAATAATTAATTGGAATAAAACTCACTATAGTATTCAAATGTTTTATTTTTGAATCATTCTAATTATATCATCTTTTTCTATTTGGTTAATTTTATCAAACTATGTTTCATTATATTTTCTGAATTTAAATAATCATTGGGTTTAGGTTTATAAAACAATTGATTTATTCAAATTGAACTTTATACTGTGGTTAATTGTTAACATGCATCAAGGAATTATTCCCATAATTTCCACAAAAACAAAAAAATTACTCGTTTTTTATTATTACTACTCCATTCACTTTCTATTTTGAAGAATCACAAAAAACAACAAGAATACAATTTTCATTAAAAGAACAAAAGAAAATAATGAATACACAAAAAAGATGAATTAAATTATTATTTTTAGATCATAGACACAAATTCTAGTAAAATTAGAGAAATTTTGAAAGACAACACATGCAAAATGTTCGTTGATTTTTTTTTTTTTGAAAATAACTTTTCAAAAAAAATTATGAATTTATTGTAAAAATTATATTTTTCTGTGTTTAAAAAACATTTATTCCATGAATCCTTGCATAAAAATAATTCCAAAAACATTACCTACATGTTATTATTAAATGAAAAATATTAATTATATATAAACTACTACTAAACATAATGTATAGTGGTTCATAGGTTCAAATCCAAAGGATTGTAGTATACTAATATTTTCAAAAAAACCCACTTTAAATAGTTAGTGAAATATTTTTCAATGTTATTACTTTCTAATTTTAAGGAAAAAGATAAAACAGGGATTATAATTAAATTAGGGAAATAATAAAAATGACAAAACTATGTGAAATATTGAGAATGTAATAGATAGTTTGATAATTAATATGATTAAGAAGTTTGAATAAAAAAACGAGGAAGATGAATATAAGAGATTCAAGTGGAACTTTTTCACAAATGGTGGATATATTTTTTTTCTTTCATAGAGTGTTATTGAATATACCATATTAAAAAAAATTATTATCCTCACCCAACATGATAGTAGTCACACAAAATAATGATTCTTTATGTTCACCGCTTGGAGAACCAAACAAATATAAGTGTAATAATGAAGTTGTTGACAACCAAAATAATCATGCTGAAAGCATCTCTAGTATTATTGTTATTATTGAAGAAACCCATCCATTATCTATCTCACTTAAGGATAACGGGTTTTTTAATTTTTTTGAGTGTGATGCAAAACTATTTTTATCAAAACCAGAAAAATCTCAGTAATTGACTCTGATTTGGTAGAAAAAACATTAGTAACGAAGCAAATTATTAACTTGTAGATTTAAAAATTTCCAAGAAAAACTATTAAATTGAAAAACATAAACATTAAAATATGTAAAAAAATCAATTTCATTACACAAGAAATGATATTACATTGGAGAAATAAACACACTAAGACAATTTTATATAACGAATTTTTCTCCTTTGATTCATCATTGTAGTCTAGATGTTCTGAAACTACACGCTTCCTAGACTTCCATGCAATAAACCAATGGTCTCCTTGAATCAATTATGAGAAACTCAATGAGATAATTTATCCCCGCCTTAATTAAGTAAAAATTAATAATTCTAAAATAAAAAACTATAAAATTAATTTAAAATGTTATTATTTAATAATTTATACAGTAAAATTATTAAATTCAAATATATTCAAAAAATAAGAATAATTAATTAATAAAAATACTAAAATCATTACAAAATGATAGGTTAAATCAATTTCGTTTAAGGAAACATTATTTATATTTATATATACAATTTTAGATAAAGTGGAATACTAATGACTTTAATGAAGGATCAAGGCACAATGGAAGCGTTGTTGTGTGGTATTATATTATAAAGTCTTTCTAAACATGAAAAACATATCTCTATTCCTTTAATAACATTATATACATAATTTATAATTACAAATTTAAATAAAATAAACACATATATTAATATATTTCTTCTTTATTTATTAATCATATTTTCAACTTGGTCAAATTAATTTTAATTATAAGTATCTATTTTTAAAATATATCTATTTATAATTATTTTTAAATTTTATTATTTTTTAGTATGTCCATATTTTGTACTTT
Organism: Viscum album; assembly: GCA_963277665.1. NCBI lineage: Eukaryota > Viridiplantae > Streptophyta > Magnoliopsida > Santalales > Viscaceae > Viscum > Viscum album. The sequence goes on along the minus strand of OY728145.1, from coordinate 658,966,812 downwards.
GATCTTGGATAATTAATGGATCATAATGGGATAAATTTTCGAATTTACTATTATAAATATAAAAAAGGGACGAAGATTTCTTGTAATTTTCAAAATTTCATATTCAACATGATTTCATTTTATATCTATACGTAATTCATTTGAATATGGGAATGTTAACATTCAAAAATATAATAGATCTTCTCATTCTCAATGGTTTTAGGAATAATAATTCATGTTGTATAAATAATATTGATAGAATAATGAATTCAACATCTAATGTTGATGAAAATATGATGAATTGGAAAGAGGATTGTATTGAAGAACTAATTCATGATGTATGCATTCAAACTATGAGAAAAATATAATATTTTGAATGATTTTATACATATAATGAGAAACCATAATTATTATGTTACACTAAATATCTTTTGTTATCAATATTTCTAGGATTAGTTAAAATGAATTTAACAAATGGGTGGAGTGATAAAAATTCCTATTAGTTTTTAAACTCTTAATCAATATACTTCTATCAGATTAAGGGCCACCAAATTCTAATTATGAGGAAAAAAATATTGTTCGTGATGGGATTGGTGTATAAAAATATACATGCTTACCCAATTGATTTTGTGTTATATAGGATGGAATATTAATATTAATGAAACTTTATTTAATGTGTGACGTCATGCTATAAGAGGGAAGAAAAATTCCACTCTGATACATTCTCAGTTAGAAGAATCTAACCTCCTACTAAATCAATTTGGTAAATTATAATAATTCCTTCTATTAAATCCAATAATTCAACTATGATCCATTCTCATGTTCTATAATCAACCCTCATTATGTAAAAATTTGGTACCTTCCAATAATTTCATTATTGGTTCATCTATTTTTAAAATTTTATTGGTAAAAATAGGTTAAGATTACGTATAGATGAATGAATCTATAATGGTTACTTACTTCACCATATCGCTTCACCATAGTTTATATTTTTTGTAAAAATTTTGACAATTTTTAGAGTGTAGTTATAAATCATAGAACCAGACTCTTAAAAGTTGGAATGAATCCATATCAGATCAAATGTATCCAATATTTTTAATAACTTATTTTGTTGGTAGTTTACAACCTTCCCCAAAAGATATTCATGAAGAAATTTTTTTTCCGATAATCTTGATTATTTCCTGAAAATCATAGTTGGGAAAGGATATTAATGTGTTTCTTTCACCATTGATTTATGGTTTGAATCTTATATGGTAGATAGTTTTTTAAGAGGGTTCATGACCCCTTTTATTTAAATAAAAAACAATGGTACAAAGAAAGGGAAAGCGGGATAGACATAGAAAAACATACAATTATCGTCCAAGCTTCTTCCTGATATTTATGCCAATCTCACGATCTTTTTAATGCAGATCAACCCAGTTGATTCTACATCCATGGCCATGCCCACATCTTTGCCCTTTTCTTTGAATCTCTTCCAGCTCTCTTGATTTCTGTAGAAGGGTTTCAATGTCAGTATCTGAGTCCGATGTTTCATATTCCTCAAACTCAGCCATGTCATGCTTCTTCCCATGATCATTTTTATTCCTACCACATTTCACATCTTTCCATCCTTCCTCGTATACGACAGGATGGTGTGCCTCCATCCGTGTTGCCTCCTGTTCGTCACTCTGCTTCCTAGTAGAGCAGCTTTTCTCAGCCTTCATCTCATTGCAAATCAGTTGTGCAGCATGAAGAACAGGAGAGCTTCCCTGTTTAGCCACCTATCTTGTAGGGAAAGTGGCTTGATTTGTCTGCATTCCACAGCTCATCTCCCTGTTTGGCTATCCAAAATCCGAGCTAGTCTCTTTTCTATCATTTCCTTGGTCAGTAGAAACATTTTTATCCTCAGAAGTCTTACTTTTTTCTGGCTCATCCATTGCCTGAGTATCTATCATGGTTTGTGTCTTTTTGTAGGAAACCAGGTGAAATCCTTCATTATCCATGGTTCGTTTCGCATGACCAACCTTTGAGATAACCATAGGCTCAAGAACAGTGAGTTTCATTCCTTTTCCATTCTCTATACTGACCAACCCTTGGTGAGAAGTCTCGATCTGTATTTTTACTTCCCTGATTTTCTCTTTTTCTTTGCTAGGATCATCAAAATGCTAAAATTTTTCCTCTCCCATACAAACCTCCACCCAAGATTTCTTCTTGTTTTCAGATGTGGTAACACATTCAATGATGTCAGCGGCATCTTTATGAGTGTCATGCTCCTCTTTCCCATTAGGGTCCTCTATTGTGTAGTCATCCTTCATGTTCCCACACACATCCTTATCTCATTGCAACAACTATTTATTTTTATTCCGGATTTCGGTCTTACTCTTCTTGAAACAAGCATTCACATCATGACCATGAAAAGAAGAGAAGGTTCATACTAAATTTCGCTGACAAGAAGAAGTGTCATGACCAATAACATTGTAGTCTTTGAAAAATTTTGGTAGTTTTTCATATAAAATATTATGCTCAATGATATCATCATCAGTTGCAAGCATTACTTTGTCCACAAGAGTCGATCCCAATTCAACCTAAACCATGAACATAGAAAAGTGACCAAAACGGACATTTTCTGTTTACTTATCAATTTTGATTTAAATTCCAATGGAAAAGGTGATATCATACAAAATTTTAGGATGTTAGAGAATCCATTTTAGTCGATAGACTCTTAGCCATGGTTTTGTTGTTGTATTACCATCCTCAAAGGGATTAAATTTTTTGTCCCATTCCCGCAAGTGTATAATCTCAGGTTTGAGGGCAATGGATCCAAAGCCCCAAGCTCGAACTTTTAATTCCTCTATGGGGAAACACTTATGAAAGTGTACCTGACCGAGCAAGACACACATCCATGATGAGAAGCCCCAAATCAGAGAAATTCATTCCTTGAGCTCATCAATTTGAATGGCTTGTTCACCTTTAGGAACGAAAAGCCTAGAAATGATTGAGAACTCACCCATTTTAAGTCATTCTGAGATCTCCACAGGATCTGCTTTGATGTGCGCAATATTTCCTTTTCGTTGAATGGGAGAGTCAATACCACCTTTGTCACGACCCGCCCTCGGGGTCCGTGCCGTGACTACCCCAAACCCGCCTTCCATAGGCCAGGGGCTGGCGACTAGCACCAAGGCGTAAATTCCGGTAAAAAGGGAAGGCATTGCCTTTGTAAAGTAAACAAACACCACAGAGTAAGCAAGCGGAAAGTAAACACTAAGCAAAAGCAGAGTACAACTGAAAGTGCGGAAAAGTAAATGGGCCAGTATACAAACCCAAACTGAAAGTAAAGTACAACTCGAAAGGGAAAACAGCAACTGTAAAGTAAAAGCCGCTACACCGAGCTGTCCACTGGAAATCCCACCTGAAGGGTGGGTACAGATAGCTCCACTGCTCCACGGGTCCCGCTGTCCGCTCCGAGCACGTTCCGCCCAGTGGTCCACCTCCAGGTACCGTCCTGCTCTGCAAGCCTCAGCTAAGATCAACGTTGTCCGTCGTCTACAACCAACACAACGTAGTGCGGGAAAAGCCCGTGCAGGGGTGAGTATAAGCTACTCAGTAGGGACCCCGAGACCCCTGAGGGTCTCTCAAAATCCACAAAGGATAAACCACAAAGAAAGGTACAATCACGAAGTAACAACCGACACTGCTTAGGTATATGCCCATACATATACCTAAGTCATCAATTTCAAATATGCTCCAACCTCCAAGCCCAAGTACAACTCAGTCCACACAGGAAAGTAAACGTATTCAACACAGGAAAGCAAAACGAAATCCACACAGGAAAGTAAACGTATTCCACACAGGAAAGCAAAACGAAATCCACACAGGAAAGTAACGTATTCCACACAGGAAAGCAACAGGATTCAGCTCACACAGGTATACTTCTTCGAAAGATGATAAAGATGATCTCTGATCCATCTAAGTCGTCGGACCCACGAAGGATCGATAGGTAACTAACCCCCGCAAAAGACCCACACAGGATTGGGCCCACACAGGACCTGTAGGTGCTGGTTCACACAGGACTGCTGAGCGCAAAGACCCACACAGGATTGGACCCACACAGGATCTGTAGGCGCTGGTTCACACAGGACCGCTGAGCGCAAAGACCCACACAGGATCGGACCCACACAGGATCGGGCCCACACAGGACTTGTAGCACTGATCCACGTAGGATCGCTGATTGCTGTAGTCATCGTCGTCGAATCCACACAGGATCTATGTACTGTCGTCGTCGCAGTCACAGTAGCAGTAGCAGTAGCAGTAGTAGTCACAGTCGCAGCCAGCACTAGGGTTCCCGCCCACAGCAAGCTCGCTCAGGAGGGTCGGCTCCACGAGCCGAGAGGCTGATACATCAACTATCACAAAGTCCAGAGTTGATGTATCCAAAAGTTCTGTATCGTCAACAGGAACTCAACGCAACAGACGGCGCGTCGATCGGACGCCCGGTATGAGAGTTATTGGCTTTTTCGTCCCAGGGGCCCGGTTGGTTTCTAAGGAAAAACCAACCCGACCGTACTCCACCTGCGTCCAAAACTCGGGCGGAGTATTCCAAAAGATCTGTCTCACTAAGAGGAACACAACAAAGCTGACGGCACGTCAATCGGACGTCCGTAGCTCAAGATATGAGTGTTTCCGCTCCGAAGGCCCGGTTGGTTTCGTGAACGAACCAACCCGTCCGAACACAAAGTATTCCTAAACTTTGAGTGCGATATACCGAAACGACCGCCTCGATCCAAGGATCGTGTTGCCGTAGACGGTTCGTCAATCGGAGGTCCGTGGCTCAAGTTATGGCCAAAAGACCGAAAACGATCCGAAAATGGGGGGTCTGGACCCGGGGCGACCCGGCCCGACCCCCCCCCCCCCCCCCCCCTGGGTCGGCCCGAACCGGGCTGACCCGAACCGGGTCGACCCGACCTGGGTCCGACCCGGCCCGGCCGGCGGCGGTCCGGCGCGGCGGCGCGGCCTGGCGCCGCTGGTGTCACGCGCGGGGGGCATGGCCCCCGCTTCCAGCAAGTGGCGGCGCAGCTTTTAGCCGCGCCTTTTGGAGAACCGGCCCCCCTCGTGGGGGCCTGCTTGAGGAGAACCAGGGGGGCCGCCTGCCCCCCTCAATTAAACCCCCCCCCCCCACCCAATAAATGGGGGTGCTTTTGAGAGTTGACCGGGGGAATTAATTTCCCCCGGTCTTTGACCTTCCGGCTGGCCACCTGGTCGGCCGGTTTTTCTCCAACGGGACCGGCAAAGCCGGTCCCCTTCCGGTTTCCGACACCGGCGGCCCGGCGAGCCGCCGGTCTTCCCGTCTCACCGCGGCCCAGAACCGGCCGCGGTGTTCGTCGTCCGGCACGGTGCGACGGCACCGCGCCCCTCCGCCGCAGCCCCGCTCCGACCGCGGCGCCTTCGATTCCCTTCGACGCGGCGCGACGGCGTCGCGTTCGTGATGATTCTTCCACGGTGCGAATTTCCGCGTGGTACGACGGCACCACGCCATCTTGTTTCATCCGCAAGATAAATCAACAAGAACAAAGGAGGGGGTTCGGCCGTGTTCATGCGGTCCGGCCCCCTCACGTTAAACGATAACACATATTTAAATATCCTCACGTTTGTCATGCTAGAACCCCGAACGAGAATAAATAACTAAATAAATAATCAACAACAACCCCTACCTTGGTTTCAAGTTCGAAGATCGTCAATGACCAGCGGAAGACAACGTCGCGGAGGTCGGGCGTCGCGGTAATCATTCGTCAAATCCGATGATAAAGAGGTATGTCTGAAGAGGTACGTCGTTTCGTTAACGTCGGTTAGAAGATGAAGAAGTCGAGGAGGAAGCAATCGGAGAAGACGAGTCAAGATGTCATCGTCGGTGTTCTTCGTGGGCGGCGGACGTTCTTCGTGTTCTTCCACGAAGGAGATGAAGAAGGTGGAGGATTTCTTCAGCTTCTCTCCAAAGCTCTTCCACACCTCACCCAACAATCCAAATAAAATAAGGTCCCTCCTTATTTTATTTACTAAGCCAAGCATTTCAAAAACTTAAATTTCAAAAACAAAACACTTAATTAATTATACATGAGTTGTGTAATTAATTAAGTGTTAAGTTATCAAGCCTTAAAGAGGGAGAGAGGGGAGTTAGGGAATTTGAAAAGGTGGGGCTCGGTTGGGCCCCTCCTCACCTTAATCCTTTCTTAGGTGGTTAAACCACCCAACTTCCAACAAAAGATTTTTACCACTTTAAAGATATAAAATAAATATTGTATCACAAATTTATTTTACTCTTCATTTCATCCAGAAAATTAAACAACTCCTCCTAGGAAAACGCAACTTTGGAAAAGGTCTTCTTAAGCGAATATCGGAGCTGCGAGTTCATCGGTGTCCTCAGATTTCAATTCCGAGCACCGGATCAAAAGTTAGGAATTCCCGCCCATTCGTTCACTGAACGTACCCAAGCCAAACTTTGGAAATTAATTCCGGGCACTTCGGGCCTCGGAATCAGGTGCCGTCTGAAACCGCGCTCTTGTAAAATTCCAAAGAAAATTAAGAAAAAATTTCCCTTGAATTTTACGGGTCTTTACATTACTCCCACCTCAGGGCTTTACGTCCCCGTAAAGATACATCAAAAACTAGGGAAACTAATGAGGGTACTGAGCACGCATCTGAGCCTCCCGCTCCCATGTGCTCTCCTGGAGGTTCTCGTGCTGCCATCTGATGCGCACAAGAGGAATCGATCACCCACGCAGGACCCGCTCCTGTCGATCCTCTATCTCCCCCGGGACCTCCGTAAAAGTCGCCCCATCTTCAACGTCAAGCTCCCCATGGTCAATGATGTGTGTCAGGTCGTGCACGGATCTCCTCAGCTGAGATACGTGGAAGACGTCGTGCACCCGATGTAACTGAGGTGGCAGAGCCAGGCGATAAGCCACCTCGCCAACCCTGCTGAGGACCTGGAAGGGTCCGATGAAGCGCGGAGATAACTTGCCACCTCAGCTAAATCTCCGAAAACCACGTCGAGGTGAGACCCGCATGAAGACGTGGTCGCCATCCTCGAACTCCAGTGGCCTCCGCCTCCTGTCAGCATATGACTTCTGCCGGCTCTGAGCTGTCCTCATCCGCTCCTGGATGACCTGGACCTTCTCTGTCGTGGCCTAGACCATCTCCGGTCCCACCAGTGCTGACTCCCCAGGGTCTGTCCAGCACAAAGGAGATCTACAAGGTCGGTCGTACAACGCCTCGTACAGTGCCATCCCGATGGTGGAGTGGTAGCTGTTGTTGTACGCAAACTCCACCAAGGGTAGGTGGTCCTCCCAGCTACGGCCAAAGTCGAGGACACATGCGCGGAGCATGTCCTAGAGAGTCTGAATGGTCCTCTCCGTCTTACCATCCGTCTGAGGGTGAAAGGATGTGCTCAGACGTAGCTATGTCCCGAACGCCTCCTATAACCCCTTCCAAAGCCGGGAAGTAAAGTGAGCATCTCGATCGGAGACGATAGATGATGGCACACCGTGGAGCCGCACAATCTCCTGAACTTAGAGACGTCCCAAGCTCTCCACTGAGCCATGATCTCTAATGGGTAAGAAGTGTTCCGACTTGGTGAGTCGGTCAACAATCACCCAGATGGAGTCGTGACCTCTGGAAGTGCGTGGAAGTCCAGTCACGAAGTCCATAGATATGTCGTCCCACTTCCACTCCGGAACCTCCAAGGGCTGTACCAAGCCTGCTGGTACCTGATGCTCTGCCTTCACCTGTTGGCAGGTGAGGCATCGAGAAACGAACTCTGCTACAGCCTTCTTCATGCCCGGCCACCAGTGCTGTCGTCTGAGATCATGGTACATCTTCGCCACTCCAGGATGTACCGCCAAAGGAGAAGTGTGAAACTCTCTCAGCACCTCCTCTCGCAAAGCGACTGGTACCATGGTACGTCCTCTGAAAAGGATGTCGTGCTCTGCTTCAAGGGAGAAACCATCAGGTGTCTGTCCCGAGGATATCTGTGCACGCCGTGTCTCACAGTCAGCGTCCTCACGCTGTGCCTCTCTGACCTGTTGTAGTAGAGGAGGGGTGACTGTGAGAGACTGGAGGAAGGCTGCTCCATCTCTATCCATGAAGGATATCTGCAAAGAGACTAGCTGCAAAGATTTCTCCTTTTCCGAAAAGTGAAATCCGGTCTCATCCCCTGGATGAACCACGTTCCTTTCCTAAAACAGTCAATCCTGTCATGATTAGTTAATTCATGGCATGGATGACGTCGTAAGGCCTCGACGCTGCTACCAAGAGATCCAACCGTTACTCTCGCCTCCAAGGGTTGAGTCACACTGTCGGCATCAGTGTGTGGTCACTGGGTTTCCTCCAGTACGAATCTCGCAAGTGAGGGTCAAGTCAATAGTTTTTAACCGGCACCTCTTAGTAAAAACAAACAAAAAAAAAGAAAAAAAAAGTCACCAAGGAAAGTGTCTTTTATTACTTCAACTTAAAGAACAAGGTCACAAATCAACACAAACTACGAAGCTAGAGGCATTATGGGAAAAGGCCTATATGCCTGGAGCTAGTCCCGCACTAGTCCACCCGCTTCCGGAGCTCCATGATCGTAAGCTTCAGCTGCCTGAAGCTGTGCTCTCCCCTGAGGTCGGGGTGGACCTCCTGGTGGTGGTGGTGGTAGAGCCTCAAAGCGTCGCCCACCACCTGCTGCTCGACCAGCTCCTCTGCCTCATCCGCCTCCTCCTTGCGGACCGCCACGGTCGAACCTCTGCCTCTGCCTAGGTGGTTCCTCAATCGTCTGCTGCTCCTCTGCATGGCGGGTCGGGCAGTCACGAGCCATGTGGTCTTGCCCGCCGCATGCATAGCATTGTCTTCCACTCGAAAGACTGGCTCCGCGCTGTGTGCCCTGCACTGCTGAGCCAGTGCCCTGAGGTCGTCTGCCTGAAGGTCTGGTCTGTCTGGACCCCTGAGTCATCCGTCGACTGCCAGCTGCAGATGACTCTTCCACATGCCGCCCTGCGGTGGGTCGCTGCGCTGGTGTAGACTCAGCAAGGAAGCTCTCGATCAGAAGGTCCCGCTCCAGTACTCCGGTCTGAGTCGGTATGCTGAGGGAGATCAACGATGACCTGATCTCGTGTCTCAAACCCTGCTCGAAGGTCTGGGCCCGGAAGAATGGGTCTCGTACCATGTCGGTCGAGTAGCGCGAGAGATCAGTAAATATCTCCGAGTACTGAGCGACCGTCATGCTGCCCTGCCGCAGCTGTAGAAGCTCCTGGATACGCACCGTACGAAGGGTGGCTGGGACGAACTCCGAGCGGAAGAGGTTCTCAAAGTCCGTCCAAAGTAGTGATGCCTCATCGTGCACCTGGAGCATCAAGCTCCACCATCGTCCTGCTGCTGCGTGTAGTAGGCTCGCAGCGAGGATCACCATGAGGTCTGCTGGTGTCCTCACTAGCATAAACACACGTACCACGGCCTCCAGCCAGTCCTCTACTGCCTGGGGATCCGTCTCCCCGCGAAACCTGGGTGGTCGCTGGCGCTGAAACTAATGTAGTGCGCTGAGGCGACGTGCATCGTCAGTGGCTGGTGCTGGAAGCATCGGGGGCTCGGCGGGTAGAACTACCGCCGGTGCCACTGCTGACAAAGGGCCCTGCACCGAAGCCTCGTCGCTCGGTGGGCTGTCGTCACACTCGACTCTCGGAACCCTAGCTGGCTGCCATCATGGGGCCATCCCGAATAGGAAACAGGTGCGCCACGGTCAATCAGTATACCTGTTGAGCTGACACAAATAAATCACAAAGAAAACTTTGAAACACACATGCAATCAATGTTTTCGTGCATTAAGTCGGAAATCAGAAGTCAGGGTCCTGGTGTACGGATACGTCGGCTGCCGCACCAACACTGGACTCCCTGTACTGATAACCACACTCAATACGCTAAACATTATTGCTTCACATAGAAAAGATCAGAGTTCACGGTAGAACCGAACTCCTCTGATACCAATTTGTCACGACCCGCCATCGGGGTCCGTGTCGTGACTACCCCAAGCCCGCCTTCCATAGTCCGGGGGCTGGCGACTAGCACCAAGGCATAAATTCCGGTAAAAAGGGAAGGCATTGCCTTTGTAAAGTAAACAAACACCACAGAGTAAGCAAGCAGAAAGTAAACACTAAGCAAAAGCAGAGTACAACTGAAAGTGCGGAAAAGTAAATGGGCCAGTATACACACCCAAACTGAAAGTAAAGTACAACTCGAAAGGGAAAACAGCAACTGTAAAGTAAAAGCCGCTACACCGAGCTGTCCACTGGAAATCCCACCTGAAGGGTGGGTACAGATAGCTCCACTACTCCACGGGTCCCGCCGTCCGCTCCGAGCACGTTCCGCCCAGTGGTCCACCTCCAGGTACCGTCCTGCTCTGCAAGCCTCAGCTAAGATCAACGCTGTCCGTCGTCTGCAACCAACACAACGTAGTGCGGGCAAAGCCCGTGCAGGGGTGAGTATAAGCTACTCAGTAGGGACCCCGAGACCCCTGAAGGTCTCTCAAAATCCACAAAGGATAAACCACAAGGAAAGGTACAATCACGAAGTAACAACCGATACTGCTTAGGTATATGCCCATACATATACCTAAGTCATCAATTTCAAATACGCTCCAACCTCCGAGCCCAAGTACAACTCAGTCCACGCAGGAAAGTAAACGTATTCCACACAGGAAAGCAAAACGAAATCCACACAGGAAAGTAAACGTATTCCACACAGGAAAGCAAAACAAAATCCACACAGGAAAGTAACGTATTCCACACAGGAAAGCAACAGGATTCAGCTCACACAGGTATACTTCTTCAAAAGACGATAAAGATGATCTTTGATCCATTCAAGTCATCGGACCCACGAAGGATCGATAGGTAACTAACCCCCGCAAAAGACCCACATAGGATCGGGCCCACACAGGACCTGTAGGCGCTGGTTCACACAGGACCGCTGAGCGCAAGGACCCACATAGGATCGGACCCACACAGGATCTGTAGGCGCTGGTTCACACAGGACCGCTGAGCGCAAAGACCCACACAGGATCAGACCCACACAGGATCGGGCCCACACAGGACCTGTAGTACTGATCCACGTAGGATCGCTGAGTGTTGTAGTCGTCGTCGTCGAATCCACACAGGATCTCTGTACTGTCGTCGTCGCAGTCACAGTAGCAGTAGCAGTAGCAGTAGTAGTCACAGTCGCAGCCAGCACTAGGGTTCCTGCGCACAGTAAGATCGTTCAGGAGGGTCCGCTCCACGAGCCGAGAGGCTGATACATCAACTGTCACAAATTCCAGAGTTGATGTATCCAAAAGTTCTGTATCGTCAACAGGAACTCAACGCAACAGACGGCGCGTCGATCGGACGCCCGGTCTAAGAGTTATTGGCTTTTTCGTCCCAGGGGCCCGGTTGGTTTCTAAGGAAAAACCAACCCGACCTTACTCCACCTGCATCCAAACCTCAGGCGGAGTATTCCAAAAGATCCGTCTCACTAAGAGGAAAACAACAAAGCTGACGGCACGTCAATCGGACGTCCGTAGCTCAAGATATGAGTGTTTCCGCTCCGAAGGCCCGGTTGGTTTCGTGAACGAACCAACCCGGCCGAACTCAAAGTATTCCGAAACTTTGAGTGCGATATACCGAAACGACCATCTCGATCCAAGGATCGCGTTTCCGTAGACGGTTCGTCAATCGGAGGTCCGTGGCTCAAGTTATGGCCAAAAGACCGAAAATGGTCCGAAAATGGGGGGTCCGGGCCCGGGGCGACCCGGCCCGACCCCCCCCCCCCCCCCCCTGGGTCGGCCCGAACCAGTTCGACCCGACCCGGGTCTGACCCGGCCCGGCCGGCGGCGGTCCGGCGCGGCGGTGCGGACCGGCGCGGCGGCGCGGTCCGGCGCGGCGGCGCGGCCTGGCGCCGCTGGTGTCACGTGCGGGGGGCATGGCCCCCGCTTCCAGCAAGTGGCGGCGTGGCTTTTAGCCGCGCCTTTTGGAGAACCGGCCCCCTTCGTGGGGGCCTGCTTGAGGAGAACCGGGGGGGGCGCCTGCCCCCCTCAATTAAACCCCCCCCCCCCCCAATAAATGGGGGGGGCTTTTGAGAGTTGACCGGGGGAATTAATTTCCCCCGGTCTTTGACCTTCCGGCCGGCCACCTGGCCGGTCGGTTTTTCTCCAACGGGACCGACAAAGCCGGTCCCCTTCCGGTTTCCGACGTCGGCGGCCCTGCGAGCCGCCGGTCTTCCCGTCTCGCCGCGGCCCGGAACCGGCCGCGGTGTTCGTCGTCCGGCATGGTGCGACGGCACCGCGCCCCTCCGCTGTGGCCCCGCTCTGGCCGCGGCGCCTTCGATTCCCTTCGACGCGGCGCGACGGCGTCGCGTTCGTGATGATTCTTCCACGGTGCGAATTTCCGCGTGGTGCAACGGCACCACGCCATCTTGTTTCATCCGCAAGATAAATCAACAAGAACAAAGGAGGGGGTTCGGCCGTGTTCATGCGGTCTGGCCCCCTCACGTTAAACGATAACACATATTTAAATATCCTCACGTTTGTCATGCTAGAACCACGAACGAGAATAAATAACTAAATAAATAATCAACAACAACCCCTACCTTGGTTTCAAGTTCGAAGATCGTCAACGACCAGAAGAAGACAACGTCGCGGAGGTCGGGCATCGCGGTAATCGTTCGTCAAATCCGATGACGAAGAGGTACGTCTGAAGAGGTACGTCGTTTCGTTAACGTCGGTTAGAAGACGAAGATGTCGAGGAGGAAGCAATCGGAGAAGACGAGTCAAGATGTCAGCGTCGGTGTTCTTCGTGGGCGGCGGACGTTCTTCACGTTCTTCCACGAAGGAGATGAAGAAGGTGGAGGATTTCTTCAGCTTCTCTCCAAAGCTCTTCCACACCTCACCCAACAATCCAAATAAAATAAGGTCCCTCCTTATTTTATTTACTAAGCCAAGCATTTCAAAAACTTAAATTTCAAAAACAAAACACTTAATTAATTATACATGAGTTGTGTAATTAATTAAGTGTTAAGTTATCAAGCTTTAAAGAGGGAGAGAGGGGAGTTAGGGAATTTGAAAAGGTGGGGCTTGGGTGGGCCCCTCCTCACCTTAATCCTCTCTTAGGTGGTTAAACCACCCAACTTCCAACAAAAGATTTTAACCACTTTAAAGATATAAAATAAATATTGTATCACAAATTTATTTTACTCTTTATTTCATCCAGAAAATTAAACAACTCCTCCTAGGCAAATGCAACTTCGGAAAAGGTCTTCTTAAGCGAATATTGGTGCTGCGAGTTCATCGGTGTCCTCGGATTTCAATTCCGAGCACCGGATCAAAAGTTAGGAATTTCCGCTCGTTCGTTCACTGAACGTACCCGAGCCAAACTTTGGAAATTAATTCCGGGCACTCCGGGCCTTGGAATCAGGTGCCGTCTGAAACCGCGCTCTTGTAAAATTCCAAAGAAAATTAAGAAAAAATTTCCCTTGAATTTTACGGGTATTTACAACCTTTGAGACATGAAAATGAGTTAGAACTTTCGATCTCCTTTTGCACTGCATCTGTAATCATTGCAACTGCAGCATCTTCTGTGTGATCACATTCCACCACCATTGTTCTTGGATGAACCTCAGTAGCGACCTTCACGACTGGTCACAGGTCCTCCATGCTGTTCTTTCCATCCACAACCATGGTCTCTTTGTCAGCTATGTCTTGCACAACCATTGGTTTCACAATGCTCTCGCTGAACCCAACATATGTCGTTGTTAGTTTGTAGCTATCAAAACAGCGAGGGAGGATAAATTCACCAGCCATCATCACTCAGTTTGTGAATCACATCCGCACCGAAGCCCACTGTGAACACCTATTTGGGAGCCGATTTGAAGTAAATGCAACCTGTGGAGGAGTGCAGCACCACCACACCATAGCCCTAGGTGCACCGTGATCCGAAATGATAGGAAAAAGAAAAGACTTGTGTATTAAGCGTAGCTTATCTGAAACCCAAATACGTCGAGTTCTATAGGAAGGAAGACACCATCGCCACTCAAATCTACAAGCGCCAGAGATGTATTGAAGAAAGCCTCTTGTGGAAGTAGCGCTACGCCGCCACATGGAAGCCCTAGTTCTGCCGTGGTTTAGAGAGAGAGAGGGTGACCTCTCTCTTCACACTCCCGCCATTATTTATATGGTAGATAGTTATTAATATTTTTTTTATGAATATAAGAAAGAGTATTTTATTTTGTGATCAATGTTAATGGTCACTATAAATAAGTTTCCTTCAGTTAGAAACTTATCTTGATATAGTGTTAAGCGAAAAAAAGCATGTTTAATTTGTGAGGGAGACATTATATTATGAATTTTAGAATGAAACAAATATGGTTTAAATGTAACATCAATGTTTTTTAAATTGATCATCCTTATCATAGATTGAAATAAGAATTTAATTATTCAAGAGAATATAATAATACCCCACATACATTTTCAGTTAATGAATAATATGATGAGGTGAAAAATATTGATTTCTCATTCGGTAGGAAAGGAAGATCAACTCATCGATGGAATATCTATCAGAAATTGTATGTCCATTTAAAAATGACTAATAGATTATATTTAGAGATAAAACCTAAATGTTTTGTTATGAATGATGAGAACCAATATATGATAGTTTGATTGGAAAACTTTCAGACATAAATGTAAATGAAAAATGTATATTTCATGCTAGATTGAACATTATTTCAATCGAACTATATTGGATTTAGCACCCATAATAAAAATAAATTGAACATATACACCTCCAGTTGTTTCCCAGATCGTGAATGACTTTGAAGTTGTTTTTATTCAGTGTCTATATTATATTAAATTACCATGTGGTATTATTAAAATGTGAGGTATTTGGAATCCATGAAGTATTGTAAATTAGTAGGTAAAAATTCAATTATTGTCTTCTATTGATGCAACAACTGTTACTATTCATATTATGTGCTATATTATAGAAATTTGTCCAAAATTCTATCTTCATGTTTGGTAATTTTTTCATTTCCATTTATTTCCATGTCATTGTTCCTAATTTTTTAGATGTTAAGGGGAATGAATATGTTGTTATACGTTGTCAACTAGAAATTTATTTCCAAACTGCATTTTTTGATATAATGGTTCATCTTAGGATTCATCTGGTTTGTGATACTGGATTATGTGGGCAAGTTTATTTATGTTAGATGTGTTCTTTTGAAAGATTTATGTAAATTTTAACTATATGTGGAATAAAATAAGATCAACTGAGGTATTCTATTTTTCAAAAATATATATTGGAAGAGGTGACTAAGTTATGTACTGATAATTTGTATGAAGTGGAGTTTATTGGTCTTCCAATATCTCACCATGTGATAGATGATAGTGAATGTATAAATATTTGAGGCAAAATAGTAATGTTCATTCAACATTATCAGGTGATGTAAGAGAATTTATTCAGTTTTAATAACAAATGTGGGGTCCAACCATATATATTATTATATATTTCTGAATTAAATACACGATTTCAGTAAAAAAATTAAATTTGGATGATTATAGAGAATAAATATACATTTGTTTCATGGTTTAAATAGAGAATTTTCACAGATACATCTACATTAGAAATATGGAAATAGTTAGTGGGGCATATATTAATGTTATCACATGATCTAATTTTATTATTATTTGGTTCACATTTTACAAAAAAAAGTATGAGAAGAGTATATGTTATTATTATAGCAGTAATTATTGTCACTGGAGTGCATCATTTTTTTGAATGAAAAAAAAAGATAAAACTCAATTTATGCATCAAAACAATATTTTAGTGTTCATGGGGAAATATGGGAAATTAATTATAGTAAATTTAGAGATAAAGATTGTAAGTGTAACTAGATTTATAGTTGTAGTTTTACAATACATGATTATTAATGGTTTACACTAGTTTATTTGAAAATATTTAGTCTGAAAGAGGAAGCGTTTTTCATGGAGAGACATGAAAAAAAAATAATTTCTATTATTCATTCATTCATTAATCAGTTGTCTGTCATTTTAAAGGGAAAATAACACATTCTGTAGATTAGGATGGTGATGATTATATTGATTTATTTAAGACTTATTCATCTATTAAATTATTTATAGATGATAAAAATGAATTTATTTTAGACATAATCCATGCTATATGAAATGATCATGATGAAAGTATATGGGAAAACACAAAAAATACCCTACTTATTATTTAGGTAACTATTTATGTTTTATTATCTTTTATGTTTAAATATAATAAAACTATTTTTAATTTATTAGATTTTTAATTATATATATTTTATTAATTATATGATTATTGTTTTAATGTTTATATTCAATAGTTTTGGATTATCAATTTTTATTGAAAACCCATATGTAATTCATTTTTTTGGTTAAACATACTAATATAAAATCTTTTTTTAAATATTATGTTTAAATTTTAAAATGATTCTACCATTTTAAAAGTAATTTTTATATGTAACAGTATAGCTTTCATGTTTCTTTGTAAAGAATCATGAAAATATTGTTGTCTTTTTTAAACATACACAAGTGTGAAATAAAATTACTTATGTATATTTTTTAATTATTTTTAATAATATTCATATTTCTAATAATATTTCATAAAAACAATATCTTTTTATTTTCATATTTCAATGATAGATAAAGAGGTCAGGGGACATTTATAGAAGAATTTTCCTATATTTAATATTATTAAATATTTAGTAAATTAATTATTTAATGAAATAAAACATTTAATTTAAAAATGAAATTGGAGGACTAATGATGTGCCTCATATATATGATGATTTTCCTTCGTCAACATAGAAATAAGTTTCTAGAGTTGGTAAATTTGGTTCTATAAGTTTACCAAAATTGTCACTTTCCCATAGAGACTAATGAATAATTTTTAATTTTTATGAGAATAATAACTCATTCATCATAAATGTGATAATGTTTACTAGATTTATCCCCATGCAGAACCATTTTTGTATTATCATTATATATACTGATTGGGAATCTGTTAACAAGATGGTGAAAGAGAGTTTGTGGGAGCCTATAATGGTAATATATCTCTATTGATATATTTTTATCTAATTTTTCGGATCTTATCATTTTTATATGAATGATATTTGATTAATTTAATTTAAGATGACATTCTATTTTGATGAAATGAACCATATTTAGAAATTATTTTTATCTTTAGTTGTGTTTTGATAGATTTATTTTAATGTAAAAATGAAAAAATAATCTTTTTGGAGGTAACCGAATAAAAACTAATGCCCCAGTTATAGGTTTTTATATTCTCATATATAGAATACATTTGTATCCTTCCAAAATGTTGAGGCATTTATTGAATGATAATTATATAATTGTTTAAAATTTATTTTTTATCACCAGATAACATATTAGTTGTTTTTTAAACTATCTCTGAAATATTTCAAAGGAGATCCAGTTGTAGAATGTATACCATCATAATTTATCATGTGGAGAGTATCATTTATTGGAAGAAGAAATGATTTCTGAAATTTTTGATACATTAAGAGATCAATCTACTAGTCGTTCAGAAGATGTTTAGTTGGGTCCTTCATCTTCCCCACTCACTAATAAAAATGTAATAGAGTGAGAAAAAAATTAATTATATCTTTCATTAAATTCTATGGATGTAGCTGAAAAAATAGTTATAAATTAATTTTTATTTCCCATTAATGTATAATTTAATAAATTAACAAAACTAGTAAACCATTTTAGTTTTTCATTTTAGGATAACATTCATGATCATGTGATGCATGGAACATTTTCCCATTAAAGTAGGATAGACATCATAGGTATTGGTTTATGAAATCTAGAACACCCCATCCATGTAATAGAATATGAGTCATTTATTAGTTGTAGGAATGTTCTTACTCCCCAAAGTATTAAATCAAGTGAATTATAAATAGATTCATTAAAATATTAGTGAAAAGGACCAAAATAATCTGTAGTAAACGAATTCAATCAGTAGTGTAGGGTATATTTGAACAATTGAAAATATAATCACATAATGAAAACCTTTTACAAACTGTTGGGCCTACATAGCCTAGCCAGTCTACTCAATATTCCCAGCCAGCCTACACAGATCCTCCCACTCCTTGGTCAAACCCAACCATATACTATAAGTTGTATTCTATAGATCCCTATGTACAAATTATCGTATCCACAGTCAAACATGTTTTGGGTGATTATGTACATAACCAGCCTATGGAGTTGGGTACAGAAACAATAAAATAACATTATATTATAGATCCATCTAGTCTACTACCATTTCCTACAAATGAGGTTACTAGAGTTGGAGATTGAATGCTTCATTTTAACCTTTAGATAGCATTGATTCATTGATATTTTATGTAAAAATTATGCATTATTTTCAAAATATTATTTATATTTTATTAAAAATTACATATAACGTTTTCTAACTTTTAAATTATGTTGGATTTTCAATTATCATAATCATTCATACAATAGAAATAAAATATTCATGTAAAAATAACATCAAATAGTTCTATGAATTATGATGGGATAAAAATACTATCCAAGATGTCTTATTCCTTGGATAACATTTAAGAGTTTTTGATGATGTCTAGTATATGTTTAAGAGACTGTCAATTAATAATATTCAGGAAAGATATCATGGAACTGTTTCTTATTATGAGCTCAGCATGCCTATGTTTCAATTTTTTAGGTATGTAAATTTATATTTCCATTTTCCATTCATTAAATAAATATTATTTCAAGTTAATTACTATTTTACATGTTTAAATAGGTATCTTCACACAATACATATTCAAAATGATACCATTTGTTTTTATTTTCTTATAGATCTATAATTCATTTGAATATTAGTTAAATATTTGAAAATTCATACTAGATCTGTATATATATCAAGGATATTGTAATATATAGGGATTTGGTGATAGTTTTTTCCATTCCTCGATGGTTAAGAACATTAAGATAATTATGAATGAAAATTCATTGTAATCCTATTAATTTTTAACATTTTATATTATATATTCCACTGTATTTTATTCTTATTCTTCTCAAATGAATTCAAATTAAATTGGGATTTCTCTTTATTAGGTGGTCCTCGTAGAATAATTATCAATATGTTAGGAATTTTTTTATAGTTTGAATAGGTTTATTTTTTATTCATCTTTATTATAGATGTTTTACGTCATGATATATATGAATATATTTGGTCCTGGAAAAATTTCAAAAAAGTTCTCATGTTAGTAATGAAGCAAAATACAATCCAATACATGTAAATAATGGTAAATATATTTTATAATTTTTAATATTTGATTATTTTCATATATATATGTTGGATTTTCATTTCAATTTTATGGTTTTTAACAATAGTTTCATCATCAAAAAGGATGTACGGAATGTGATTATTGTGGTTTATGATTCCTCTAAGAGATAATAAAAACTGGGACAATGTATGAATTTAAAAATCATAGTTATATTAATTATTTTATGTTTTATTTCATAATATTATGTTTTGAATCATAAATAATTAATTATTATTGTATATTTTCAATGATACATAGTCGTATATGAATGAATCAATTATCCATAATTCTAGTTTTTATGCAAACTATTCTTTACTATGGTTGTGATTTAAATTATGAGGTATCTATCATTTAAATAAATTTTAAAAATGAGTATTTATAAAATTATTTTCATCATTATGTTGGTATATTATATGTATTTTTACATTTTTTTATGTGTTTTATAAAAGGATAGTTATTTTTAAAAATATATCCAAACTACACAATCCATTAATTTTTTAGTCACGTTTATTAGTTATAGTGAAAAAAAATAGTAAAAATAAAATCATTTATTATTAATGTTTTTAATAATATATTTTTTATATGTTCAGTTTTTTGAGGTATGTCTCTATTAATTAATGTTAAATAACTGAGTATTTAAATAAATTGTTTCAATTTTTAGTAAATATATTATTTTTTTCTTCTACAGGGTTGCTATTTTCATTATGATAGTGATTTAGGAGGAGTAAATAAAGATTATAGAAAATTGTTAATGAAGTATGTTTTATTATTTTATATAAGTTATATATTTTTAATTTTTATTGTTTACAAATTTTTAAGATAAATTATATATTAAAATATTGTTCATGGAAAGGGTTCAACAATGATCAATTATCAATATAAAATCTAAATATATTTCACAATGTGGGATTAATGGAATTTTTTTCATATATTATATAATATATATTTGTCTTACATATATATGCCTTGGTTTTTATTTTCAACTTAATATTTCATAACCACAGTATCATCATACACCTCGAATCGACAAGTGACACTGTTTATATGAAAATGTTTTAAATAGTTTATATTAAAAAAAGTTTGTAAATTTTATTGAAATGTTTATTATGTTGAATCCATATACGAATTGTTAATTATAATTTTTTCTATTAATTAAAATAAAATATGGGAAAATGTTTCATTTAACAAAAAAATCATTATTAGAAAAACAATTATTCATGAATTTCATGAAAAATATGTCACTTAAACATGGATTTTTTAGATCCCTATATGAATGGAATGATTCGATTACTTTTATTTATAGCATTGACTAATGGTGAATTGAAATTATATATTTATAAATTTCTCTTTCATGTAAGAATAAATCTTCTAAAATTAGCACATTATAATCATAATTAAAATTGGTATAATTTTTTGTGTTAAAAAATTTCATTTAAAACTATATATTTTATTCTATATATTCCAGTGATGTGAGGCACCTTGTTGAGACTATGAGTCAAAAGGATATGTTCTTGTTCGCAGGAATGGATGATGTTACCAATGTAATCTCTTTGAAGTAATCGATTGGGACAAGGAATAATTTAGCGGATGTGGTGAAGAACGCAGCGGGACCATCCTTCTCTAATTTTATTTCTCCTCCTCCTTGGATAGTTATGGGGAAGGGGAGGATTTCTCATGTTTTGGCTGATCAAGATGCGGTAGAAGAGCAAATAAACCTCATTAATTATTCATTTATCGCAAGAGTCATCATACCTAAGTCTGAGGAACTTTGTAAATTTTTGGATTTGACTAAAAAGGTTGTAGAGGTTTGGGGATTTGATTATTGTAGAATTATTGTGATTGGAAGGGGATACAATCTTGTGGTCTTCCTCTCAGATGAAGGTAAGTGGAAGGCATGTAGCCGAGATACTATCTCCTTCCGCCTAGGTTTTTAGAATGTGCAAGAATGGGATCAAAACATTGATCCCATGAATTTTCATAACACCTAAACCCAATAATGGATCAGAATTTATAAAATAAATTTGATGTATTTGAACCTAAGGATTATATTGGATATTTCATCTGGATTAAGAAATTCCATTCAAATGGATCGACAGACAGAGAACCCAAGGCTCAGGAATTATGCCATAATTCTTGTGTAAGTTGACATGTCAAGTATGCTTGTTGAGGAGGTGGTCATTACAACGATGAATGACATCATGAATCTTGACTTCATATATGATAGGAATCCAAATATTTTCTTGAGCTTCTTATTCTTTGGACATATGACTACTGAGTGTAGCAGAGAGAAAGAATTTCACCTCTACAAGGTGAACGGTCATGACGATAACACGTGTAAGAGAAGGAAGGGGAAAGAGAAACATTATTTGGAACCCTTGGAAAACAATGGTGATGTCCAAGAGATTGGGCCTAGGGAGAATGTGAATTTGAACATGGGGGGCCCATCCCATGTGTCAATGGGGAAGGCCATAAACCCCAATGTGGTTCCTCATGGGCCAATCTTGTCTGTGAAGGGCCTAGTTAATGAAATTTAGTCGATGCCCTCTTCCCACTATAGTGGGATTTTTCCTATTGAGGATAGGCATGTCGTCCTTTCTGAGGGCGATGTCACTACTCATGTAGAGAATAACACACCTAAATGGATGAGATATGAAGACCATGATACTATCCAGGCTAGTTTACATGAGGCATATTCTCAAGTTATTGGCAATAATGTGTGCACTAACCACCATCCAGATTCTGGTCCAGGAGGAAAATTAACACTGATTTCCCCATCCAAGGCTACCCGAAATAAGCTTAATGTGGGAATTGATCCACCAATTAAATACATGAAAACATTCATCCCCATGAATGGTAGAATATGGTGAGATTTGGTGGAGGAAGCTCAGAAAACTAAGGTAGTTACAATAAATACACGGGGCGCAACTGCTGCTCCCAGTGGTGGACAGGTTGGGTTGCCTGTTGAAGGCAGTGGGACAAAGTAGGTAGAGAAAACCCAACACACTATATCAGTAATTACCAGCCCAGGGGATACTGGTGATTCTCCTAGTGGTGGATTGGATGAGATTCATGTCTCCACTGATAAACCAAATCAGTTCACAAGTAATGAGAAGGGTTTCAGTAGGAAAAAAATAGGTGATCAAGGCAGGTTATAGCATTGATGTCCCTGGTCATGGAGCTTGTCTGAAGAAGGGGCAGGGAGGCTAGGGAAAGTAAGGGAAATTCCAATCAACATTAGTGAGAAAATGGGTCTTCTAATAAGGTGCATGTCCAGTAAAAAATGAGTATTCTTTATTGGACTTTTCAAGGGCTGGGAAACTCCCACATAGGTTGGGCCCTTCGACATCGTATTACGGTCTACAAATTGATGTTTGTCAGTATTGATGAACCTAAAATACTCTATGAAAATTGGAAGGGATTTAAATGTGGTTTACTATGATATAGTTTTGTCTCCAAAAATCAAAATGCATCTTCTATAGACCACCTGCAGGTTTTATGTCAAGATACCATTCAGATTATTTCCTCTGATAGTGGCCCTTAAAGAATTTTGATTAATTGTAGCAATACTGGACAGAATATTTCAATATCATTAGTTTATGCTTCAACATCTTATATCAAGAGGATGTAATTAAGGTAGGAGATCAGAGTCACCTCTAGGATGGTGGATCAAAATGGAATGCTTATTGTTGATTTAATTATTATTTTGATTCTTGAGAAACAAACTAGAACTAACATTAATACTATTTATACTTCTGAATTTTTTGAGTGTGTTGACTTCTACAATATGGATCAGGTTTCCATTGTTGTTTAATATTTTACATGTTGTAAATATACATGGGAGGGGAAACAATCTAGTAATATTAATAGATTATTTGTCGACATTAATAACCATGTTTCAACCTATGGAGTCTCTGGATTCACACTTCCCAAACAACACACTCATCACAACCCAATTGTTGTTGATGTTAATAGTCAAGTGGAAAGGTAATACCCTATTACTTTTTGATTCAAAAATGGATGGCTTGTGATTCCAGGATAACTTGAAATTGTCTTGGAGGCATGGAAATTTGAAGCCATTAGGAGCTCACTCCAAAGACTTGTTGTAAAACTCAAGAATCTTAAATAGTCACTAAGGGAATGGAGCAAGAAATCATTTTCAAAAATTGAAGAGGACATAAAGAGATCAGAGGAAGTGTTGGATAGGATTCAGATCCGTTATAAGAAACAACCTATTCTATCTAAAGAGGAAATTAATTCCCATAATATCCATTATGATTTATTATTGATGAAGGAATGATTAGTCAGAAATAAACTAACTGTGAGATGGTTAAAATATGGGGAATGGAACACCATGTCCCTTAACATATTGCATAATGGCAAGAGGGCACGTGCAGTTTATAAGGTGATCATCATTGGCAGTCAGCTCTAATATAATGAAAATGAGATTTCACTGGTTGTTGTTGAGCACTTTAAGGGAATATTCTCTAATAATGGGTAATCTAGTACTCATCGCATGGTGGACAACCTTATCCCCAGCTTTAAATAGAACTTGAATTGTCTCCTAATTTTACCCCAATGCAAAGTGGAGATCAGATCAGGTATTTTGTCCCTCAATCTTGAGAGTGCCCCAGGCCCTGATGGATTCACTAACAAATTGTTATTTTTTTACTTGGATGTTTTGTAGAATGATATTGAACATTACATTAAGGACGTATTCTTTCACTCAAACATACTTCATGGAATGAACTTCTGCTTCATTGGTCTCATTATAAAGGAAGATAATGCTCATGAAATCATGTACATCAAGAAATATTCACTTGGGAAGACAATACCCAGAATTATTAGAAAGATTGTTATCGGTAGGACGGGTGGAATAGTTGATGGCATGATCACCACAAACCAGTTTCACTTTTTTTTAGGGAGAAACTACCAAAAGTGACTCTTCATGGCCTCATTGAGTTTCAAACTAATGAGAAAGAAGAAAATGGAAGGGAATATTTCTTACAATATTGATACATCAAAGTCTTATAATACTCTTATACGGAGCTTTCTCCATGATTATCTTCAAATATATGATTTCCCTAATGGATTTATGAATATGATTTTCAAAATACATTGATCTTTAGGTCTATTAATTCTTTTTAATGGTGTCCTGATAGAGGTTTTTCCATGCACCAGGGGTTACGTCAATGTGATCCACTATCTGGGGTTTTTTCCGTTGTAGAGGATTACCTCAGCATGTGTATAAATGACCTTTCTCAAATGGGTATTGTTGTACCCCACTCTCTTGGATTTTAATGATCACAATCACTCTCATCGTGATCTAATATTGTTTCAAGTGTTTTTGATGATAGGAAATAGGGTGCCTAGAAGCTGGCCCAAGAAGTATTCAAAGTGGACTGTTTAAGTCCACCGGCCAGCCGGTGTGAGACCACCGGCCAGCCGGTAAGGGCACCGGCCAGCCGGATCCAGCCCATCGGCCAGCCGGTGGACCAGGCAGAAGGCCTTGCCCTCTGCCAGGTGCCACCGGTCAGCCGGTGTCTGGCCACCGGCCAACCGGTGGGTCCAGACAGAATGGCATGCCTTCTGTCCAGACCACCGGCCAGCCGGTGGCCTCCTCACCGGCCAGCCGGTGGAACTCCTTGGAATAGTGAGACCTATTGTCTCACTACCGGCCAGCCGGTGGCCTTCTCACCGGCCAGCCGGTGGCTCCTGGGCAGAAGCTCTCTCCACCTTCCAATGCACCGGCCAGCCGGTGGATCAGCACCGGCCAGCCGGTGTGCTCAGTCAAACTAGCCGTTAGGCTTTGACCAGGCTGGCCCACTTGATCCCCAACGGCTCCTAAAGCCCTCCAACGGCTATTTCGAAGTATTTGGGAGTATTTCTCCTATAAATAGACGTCCATGGATGCCGGGAAGACTACCGATCATATACCGAAGCATACCAAAGCTATTTTGATCATTTGAGGCTCCTACGACAATTCTCAAAGGCTACTTGAGATCCAATTGCCATCCTTGAAGCTTGGGCTGCCTCTACATCAACTACACTCACCTCTTGGCGCTCAAGGCTTCCTCTAGTTTGTTCTAAATTATTTACTTCAATTGTTTAGTTCTTAATTGGGTTTGTATTAAAACAAACCACCCTTTTTCTTCCTTCTTTCAATTTGGGTTTCTTGCTACAACCATAATAAAAAAGCAAGCTGTACGAAGGTGATCTAGCCTACCTTAAAACGGCTAGTGGGTTTCTTGCTATAACTATTAAAAAGCAAGCGGTCGTATAAATCTCCCAACGGTTGAGTTGGGAGCGGAGACGTAGGCTTGAGTTTAAAGCCGAACTCCGTTATCAATTGTGTCTTGCCATTTTACTTTCCGCTGCATTTAAATTTGTTTTAAATTGTTTATTATTTTTAAAAAGGCAATTCACCCCCCCTCTTGCCATCACCTCCGATCCAACAGGTATTTGTAGGATTATTAAGGAAGTGTGAGAATAATAATTCCCCATCTCACCTCTTGTTCGAGGATGACATTTTATTGCCTGTTCATGCATCATGATGAATCATATCCTCCATAAAGGACCTTTTCAGACATTATGAAGAGGTGGATGGCCATGCCATCAGTTGGGAAAAGTCATCTATTATTTTGGGAATGGAATATTAGTTGAGAAAAGGAACAAGATTATTAGGTATATTGGGGGTGAGGAGGGGATCCCTTACATTCTAGTATATTGGGGTCCCACTATTTTGGGTAATGTTGAAAAGGCAGTATTTCGAGGGTATTTATGCTGGTATTATACATCAGCTAGCCAGTAGGAAAGGGAATGCCATGTCCCTTACTGGGAGGGTCTGCCTCATGAACATAGGGATCACAACAATGTTTTTCTATTCTTCCCCCCTATATATGCACGAGAGGACTTCTGAAGGTGATTAAAATCATGGTTTTGAACTTCATATGGACAGGGCCAACACATTAAAGAATGTTGATTACAGTTTCATGGAAATATTGCATCAATCCTGTAGAGATGGGGGGAATTGGAATCAAATATCTTTGTACCATCAATGATGGTTTGATTTGGAAATTCACACAGAACCTAATTTCACATGAAGTTGATGACGACATCCTTTCAAACAAATTCACAAAGAATCTTCTCAATGGCTAAAAATATTATCTTGCCTGATAGGTTTGGGAATATGTCAAACATTAATATGTGAGGATCATGATGGATAAAAAGTGGTTGTTATATAGGGACTCAATTATTAATTATTAGAACATAAACTAGCTCACAAAACCCCTTTACAAGTTAAATATCCCACCTGAAGAAACCCCTTTTCCCATTAAGGGTTTCCTTTCACAGATTCAATAACCTTTCTCTTTCATTCATGGTCACGTAGAGACTGAAATCAATAGCTATTAATTTATGGATTTTTAAACTTTGATATGGACCTATAGAAGAACTAGGAAAATTAACTTTAGGTATTTCTATAGGCTTCTATGTGGGGTCTTAGTTCATCCACTTACTTGGCTCATGAATTTTAGAGCCAAATTTATCTAGAGTTCCATATTCTTTTTGACATGGAAAATAAAGAAAAAAAGTCCTCCCATATATTAATATCTCAAAAGAGCTTGTATTAACATGGCCTCTATTTTTTCCCTTTTCAAGGATGTATAGGATTCTATTCATCATGTTTTCATGGAATATAGGCAGGGCAAGAAGCTCTGGGCCAATAATGGCTCTTTGTTTGGGTTGGCCGTTGATATCAGCAGACCACTTCATGACCTGATGTCTTACCTAACTCATGCTCAATGCAGTGAGAAAATTCATAACTTTTTATTGGTTTATGTTGCTATAGTTATTGTATCCATTTGGGAGGCCTGAAATGCAGCGCTGTTTGGTGGTTCGTACACCACTATCCAACAAGGTTTGGTGGCTATTCACATGGATGTGTATGCTGCTTTACTTTTCCAAGATGGTGTTATGTCTAACACTATTTCTGATTTCCAAACTCTGATAATTGATGGAGTTTTGGATCATCCACACAAGCCTCAGATTATTAATCATATTTAGTGGATACCACCCATTCTGCATTGTCACAAGGTAAACGTTGATAGAGTTGCATCGGGTGCTCCATGTTCATAGGGCTGTGGGGGAGTGTTCTGCACCAACTGCGGGTTTGTAGAAGGATGCTTCTGTCACATCATTGGAGATGGAAATTCCTTATAAACTGAAATATGTGAAATGATCTATGCTATCATGTACACTTTCCAGCATAATTGGAAGTTTATATGGAATGAATTTGATTCTCAGTGTGTGGTGCATGCTTTGAGAACTAAGACATGTCATGTTACTTGTTGTGGGCTTCCTCAATTGGTTGAATGTATTAGCAAGATCACTCAAATTCATATGTTTTTTCTCATGTCTATTGGGAGGCTAATCAAGTGGAATATGCCTTGGTAAAAGGGTAGTCATTAATCGTTCGTTGATGTGGTCCTTCACGACCCTAAATTACTACGTACCGTTGGTGGATGGAGATAGATTTGGTGTGATTTACATTCATTTATCTAATAATCCCTTGTATTCTTGACTCTCTTCCACTTTTTATTTAATTTTCCTTGGTCCTGCATTCACCAGTTCATAGTCTTTTGCTATTTATTTTTTAAAAAAATCCTTTTTTGAGTTTTCTATATTGATTTTCATTTTTTAACAAATATATTCATTTAGTTCCTTACTATTTAATTTTTTAACAATATATTTTGATTCTTCAAGAATTAACTATATTCATATTTTAATTTTACAAATTAAATTATATATTATTTGTTTTCTAATTTTTTACATATAATTAATTTTTACAAACATTTGGAAATAAACATTCTTATGTGAAGGGAATATTTATCAAGAACTATAGAACTTGATTCAACTTCCCAACCATATTATGTTGTACCGAAAACTCCATATCCAAGATATGATCACTCTCATATATCACAAAATCACTAACTTCCTCCCCTGGGTGTCTCTCCCTCAATTTTTATGATCATGTTCCTCTCTCACGTCATTTAAGAAAATGGAATTATTAGAATAATATGTTGAAATATGATTTTATAAATTATGAATTCATCCCTAATTGGGTAAGCCGTGTCTAAGGTATGATAATTCATTCATTATAATATATATTAGGATGTATGTTTTCATATTCTGATGTGATATTATTATAAGGATTCATTTTCATATTTTTCACCACATTGAATTTGATGTGAAACAAAATAACTTGTAATTACCATATTGATTTTTTTATATGTGTTTTCAATAATTAATTCAATTATGATGATTTATGTATTATTTCTCATTTTATTTTATCATTTTCCAATATAAATATTTACTATTATTTTCATAGATTTATGGGATCAAATATTAGGCATTAGGCATAATGAAAGGTTCAGACATTATGACACTATACCTCATTATGTTATATAAAGATATTGATTTATTAAAAATTAATGTCATTTTTTAAACTTCCATTTATAAAAAGACATAATTTTATCCAGATTTTCACACATGGATAAAGGAATACTACAGATAATGTTCATTCATTTACACTTTTCAATGGAAGTATGAAAATTTTGTTTCACAATTCACAAAAGGTAGTAATTATTTAACATTAATATATTTCATAAAAGTACTAAATGTTGATGATTCTCAATTTGTGGACAATATTTCATATCAAATTATCATCAAGAATAAATCATTTTAATGAAATTATTAATGGTTATTTCACTCCATCTACTGAATCAAGAATGGATTTATAATATGTAATTCTAATACCATAGTTTAAACAAACATTTATTCAATTCTTACGTTCTGTTATTATGTGTTCAGTAAAGAATTATTCTCATATGAATTTCATAGCCAATTGTCACATATTCAAGATTTAATGAACCATTTACCATTAGTAAGACATATTATATCCAATTGTTTGATATAGTTTGGGTCAAATTGTGTTGGTGTATCCTTGTAAATGTTTATTTATGTATAGTTTTTCTAATTTATCAATTATCAGGTTCCCATATATCACATCATAAAAAAAATTGACTCATAGAATAACATGGTTTTTTACCATATATGTTATCTAATTATTATATGATATTTTAATGGTTCTTATCATTTTATTCATGAAATATATTTTTATTGTTATTAAAAAAATTAAACCATCCATGTAATTGTTTTTATAAAATAACATGGAATCAAAATTATTTATCATTTATAAAATATTTTTTAAAATTAACATTTATAGTATTAGGTGAAGACATTCAATGTTGGTTTTTATAAATGTCAACCAGAGACACTTTTAACATCATCTATTTACTATAATAAACAATTTAACACAATTTAAATTTCATATGTTCATATTTCAATGATGGTTTTATGTTAAAATTGATGATTAAATATTTCAAAGACTTTTTAAAAATCCATTAATTGTATATTTTACAAAAAAATGATTTCAAAATTCACATTCTATCTATTCCAAAATATTTTTACAATAAAAAATTTTGGAATATTTCTTTCCACTTTGATTTATATAAAAATGTTCTTAAAAGAAACCATAAACTAACTTTTTAGTGATTATTTATATGTCAGATTTATTAAAAATTATCTTGAAACTATTTTCTATAAAGTCACCTATATAATAATCTGTTAAAACCAACATTAAAAAGTTAAAAAAGACATGGAAATATATTTTTTTCACTATTTTGGTAATGAGGGTCCCAATTATGAGGATACTAGTGAATCCTTTCCTAGTTCTTGCAACCAAATTTGGCTAAACAATATCCATCTTATGATTAGAATAAGTACATAGAAGACCAATTTTTTCCACTAAATGATCATGAGACCTTTTAATGACCTATAACAAGTTATAATCCCAAAATTCCTACCTTTACATGATTCGTTTACTAGGATTGGAACATTTTGGTTGTATATGTATATCCCCATACAAATCCATCCAATTCCTATATAGGATGAGGAACTTAGGACTGATGGAACCTAAAAATACCACATTTCTGGATTTATTCCCCAGTGGATTATTTTTCCTTCATTATTTATTTTATCAAAGGATAATACATTGTTCTATTTTCTTATGTTATTACCATGAATAAGCCCTATCTCATTCATCAATGGTGAATATTTGTTATAATTCTCCATTCCTATATAGGTCATTTCCATTTGGTCTGATTTTATTACAATGATACATATTACCTTTGAGAAAAACCATATCACCTATTAATTTATTTACTAATAAAATGAATGATCCATAAAAGGAAATCTATACTTAATTCAAATGTAATCCTATTTTAGAAACCTTAATCATAGAAATAAAAATTTCATGGATTTAAAATGCATAGCCTAACAGCTTTACAACCTGATGTTAAACTGTTTGGTTGTTCCCTCTCTTGCTACATTTAATTATTACATCCTAACTACGTGGTATTTGATTCTTATTAGCTAGGATATATATGAATAATATATAAGGTTCAATATCAATTCTCGATATGCTTGAATCATATGACATAAAAACAAAATTCATTTAATGATGGATGGATGAATATAAAAAACACAACCATGGGACTCATAATATAATATTAAAAGGTATGAAACGTCATGTTTAAGGGAACCAATATAAGTTGGATTTCATTCCCTTCAATGTAATATATTATAATCTCCTTTTATAGTCCTGATTCCAAATTCACATCACCTACAGCCTCCCTAGATGGTGATATACAATAGAGAACATGGCTAGGTGATATTGAATCATTACATTATAAAAAATAATAGAAATAAAAAGAACCACTATTGTATAAAAAAATTTAACAGGAACATTTTTTTCAATCAATCACAATCATGGTGGTAATAAAAACCACATTTTGATTTTGTTTGGATTCAATGATATTATATAAATCTATAAGATAATCCAAAAGTAGGAGAAACCCACCAAACTAGTGTGAGATATTCTCAATATACAATCATCCAATCCAATATTCACCTAAAGCATCACTAGTAATGTATCATAGACTACCTACCATTGTAAAAATTCCCTTGTTGAAATAAAATATGGGTATAATGATGCACATTGGAAACAAAATTTTGAATATAGCGTGAAATAATTTTATAAAAAATTATTTTTGGACATGGGGATTTTGGATTATGGTTCTGAAACACATCCTAATTTTTCTTTGAAACAATCAATTAGAAGATATAGTACTTGCTTTGGTTCATGAAAGGTCATCGGAGGTCACGAGGATGGATTCGTAAATGTTTACAATGACCTTCTATAAAAAGGATGTATAGTATAGTTCTAATATGGGGATTTGTTATCCGGTGGTAGATATGGTATGATGATTATGTGTTTTCCCTATGTGGTATATAGTTATGACTTGGGATGTGATTTCTAATGGAATTGGAGTATAAGGGATAAAATCTATTAGACATTCTCTATTAGGGTGTGGGAGAGATTGACAAATGAGGAAGTGTTAATGGGGGTGAATTCTTTATATTTTCTACAATTATATGTTATTATTAATTTTTTTTATATTTCAAGATAAGTCCTCATTATGGTGGGGTGATAGTTGACCATTCATTGGGGTATATTAATCTATTTTTTATTCAAGGGTTCTTTACTATGGTTCATCCATATTTTAACAAGAGGTATTAATGAAGATCATACTAAGTGTACATGTATTCTCACCACAATATATATGTATCTCTATTTTTAGGTCTTCGTGAGGGATTTATAAATAGATCTAGACATCACTAGCTCTATCCTGTTGATTTTTCATCTGATTTACTTTCATAGTATTTTTTTTCATGTATTTCATTTCTAAATGCACGATTTCTATATGAAAATCACATTCATTGTGTAATATTAGCTTTTATTATATTATGTTGGATAATTATTTTCCTTTATCTATTTCTAGGATTATGAGGGTTTGGTAACATGAGTTTTGTTGGTAAATTCTTTAAGTCAAACCATTAATGTGATGTAGCAAGATAGACTGGTTATGGTGTGTTTTCAGGGGAATATTAGCATTAATAATCGTCCCTAGTCTTATATAACACCCCATGTTTGGTAATGTTAATTTCATGTTAGAGACATAGGGTAGGTAAATGAAATATATTTATTTGTTCTTACTGTTTTATTGGGGTGAGTTTGAGAAAGATAAAATAATCCTTATTAAATTACCATTAATAAATTACAAGATATTGATCTTATGAGATTTTATTATATATATGTATATATAAGAACGTGATTCTATATATGATTGGACCATTTTATTGAGTTCAAATTGGATGAATCAATTGACCATAAGAGGGTTAAACTTTGGAGAATTTGTCTTTATGGGGAATGTTTTGGGAGTTTCAAAAATAGTATTTGTAGAAGTGTGAAGGGATGTCTAATATCAATTTTCTGAGTGTGTTTTGATTATGATGGAGATTCAATTTTTTTTAACCAATTAATGGATAGAGCCTTAGTTCGATTCAAATATTAAACAGATGAACATTATTATAGGACAATAGTGTATTATCCATCCTGGGTAGTATGAGGAGTCAATTATTTCCTGGGAAAATATCAAAAATTAGATCATTAGAATGATTATATCATCTATAATGATGGTGAGGAATATAAATAAATTTTTTTCTATCTATTAGGCGATCCGAAGTGGTTGGGATTTCGATTTTTGATTCCTTGGAATTCTCCACATTTTCGTATGTGTTTTATGGGTGAGGAGACCATAGTGTAACATTTTAAGAAGTTGTTGTATCCTGTAATTTAGTACATGTTTATCCCATTTACATTGCTAACACACCTGAAGATGTCGAATAAGTTATAGTTGATTTAGATAATTTATGTGAAATTAAGGACATCTTCTAATGGGAGTTTTCAAAAAATCCAATGGATAAAGATACTTATGTGGGGACTTATATGTTAGGATATTTGAGGTTTCAATGGTAGGGTGTTATTCATAGTAAAATTCATTATTTCTTAAGATAATTTAGTTCTAATTAATCACCGAAGATATCCCCTAATGTACTATTCTCTTGAGGTGATATGGTCATATGTGATTTCATAACCTGATAGTTCTTAGTGTCATATGTAACATTGGTTGTTGGTTCTTCAATTATCCTCTATAGAAAATACCTCAAATTTATTGTTAACAACAGATAAAAAACGATTTTTTTTCATCCATGTTTGGTTTAAAATAGTATAGGAAACACAAATTTTGTCCCCCATCCTTGAGAGGAATAACTTGAGCATGGTTATGATGGTGATTTCCAGTAGGTTTAATGAGACATAATATAAAATCATGGTTATTTTCAAGACATTGAGAGTCTAGTTTCTAGAGGGACTAACATTATAGAAGGTACCATAACATTATTTTTAACTTATCCTTAGAAAATTTTTGATTATGGAACTTAACATTACATTATTATACCAACATTGTTCTTCACCACGGCGCTCGAGGTAGAGAGTCCTCTTGTTCCACTAGTGATAACTATGACAATTGAATTTCATTATTGTTTTCTTGATGTGTGACATGGTTTCATAAAGATGATTGAAAATTAAATCATTGTGAATTTATTCTTATCAGAGATATGACCATATGATAATATTAATTGAATGGATTGGTTTTATTCTGTTTATAATATCATATATTGCCTTTAGAATTGAGTTTTATTCGATGTTGTGGGTATATAGTGTTCAATGTCTATTTTAAAAAAGGATTATCATATGGGTCATAGGTTATGAGATCATATTTTCATTGAATAATTAGAAATGTAACTGGGTTTGATAAAGGCACATAAGGTTGTGTTCCCTAGATTTGTTAAGGTGATCCCTAATTTTTTCTTAAAGTGGTTGGGATGTCACCCCCTTTACATGATATCAATTTGGGTATATTATTGAAACAAGGTGCCTAACTGGTTTCAATGGACCTTGACTGAATGATACATTATTATTAGTGGTAGATAATGATTTAGAATTATGATTTTATACATAATGGTTTCATCAGGAAAAAATTCACACTATGTGTTTCTCATATGTTATTTTCCAACAAGATTAATAGTGGTCGGATGTTATGCAATGACTAATAGTATTTCATTTAGGTGACAGTCTAGAATCATTATCCCCATCCAAGGATAGATTAATTATTTTACATGTTGAAGGATGATGGATTGTTTTCAATGGTCGATTGTTGCTCAGGGTGTCATCAGATGAGGGTGAAAATGGTTATATCCTAATGAATACATTATTGTGTTATTATAGGCACATAGTTTGTATAGTTATGTCATTCAGTTCCATGGATGTCCCAACTAATATCATGGGTCTCAAGAAAATCACATTTGATGAGTCTCTAGATCTTTTCATGGTTGATTTCATCAATGACCTCCTTGTGTACACAATGTCTTTTGAGGACATCGATATTATTTTTTAGCTAAATTTTACAACAATATCGTGACCATCATCCTTTTGGTATGTTGTCAAAGTGAACATTTTTGGGTATCCAGATTTGTATTCATTAGGTGTATGTTGTACCTATAGGGTGTAAAAATTAATTCATGAAAAGAGGAAGAGTGTGTATTATTAGGATGAGCACATGAATATAATAGTATTATGTAGTTTCCATAGACTTTTAGGAAATTATCATAGGGATATGTATAATAACTATTGGATTATATCCCCACTGAAAACAATTCCAAGGAAACACTACGACAACTTATGGTCTCAAAAGTGTCAAAAATGATTCATATACCAGGATTAGAAGTTGATCAATGCTCATATACAGTTATTTCAATTGGATGGAGACATGATTGATGGTTTTTGTGATGATTATCATCTTTGTTTAGGTTACGTGTAGATGAAAAAGATAGTGGTGGTCTCATATGTTGATAGGATTTAATTTCAACATGAGTGTAACTATGAAAAATATCATCCAATGTTGTAAATAGTGTTGTTTGTTCTGATTTTGTGGAATTTTTATCTCAGTGACGATGGTTTTTAATTTTTCATTAGCCACATGAATTTTAGGTGTATAGTTTCTCTATGAGATTTGATATTTCATCAACGGAAATGGGTAGAGTTTTATAGGGATACAACTTTGAGATCATTTACACATTAGGGAAATAGAATTTATTTCATGATGCAATGAGTAGGATGTAATGAGTATATATTTCTCTAGATAAGAAGATAGATAGGGAGTGATAGTGTAGATTGAAGTGATTAATCATAATTCTTAAAAGAAAAGTTCTAGAGTTTTCTTGTAATATATGAACATAAAATCATATTCTCTATAGAAAATGGTATATTCCAATTTAATAAATATATAGCTAGTGGTTATGTGGAATCATGACGTTTAGAGAGATTCTTCAGATGGCTTTTTGGAGGATGATCAACATCATTTGTTATCTCAAGGGAATATATTTCATTCATTAGTAAGGTATAAATATTTTTTTCTGAGCTCCATACATCAGCCATTTAATTTTATCATGATATATCTAATATATATCATTACATGATGACTCAACTCTATATTCTTAAAATGAAGTGATCTATAGTGTATTTTTTGTAGCGCTGTTTTTTTAGTGGGTGAAGGAAGAGAATTGTGTTACTAGTGGGTGTTTTAGCCATTAAAAGTTCATAATTAGAAGTTGGACGAATTTTTGATTGATTTCATTACTGATTCACCTCAAGATCAAGGAGAATCTGATCAATTTAGGAGATTAGGATTACTTTTTTATGATTGGTCATTACATTGAAATTAATGAGTTGACATTGTTAATTTTTTTGAATAGTTGTATGTGGAAGAGTTAGTAATGATTCATGGGGTACCATGGTCCATCATATCTGATTGATATTTTCATTTAACCATGCACGTTTGTGTGGTCTTTATCATGATACAGACTCATAATTATTCATTACAACTTCTTTCCACCATTATAAGGATGTCTAGATTAAGCCAATTATCTAGGCATATAAATATATGTTCAGTTCCTACATTTTTAGATCTACTGGATCATGAATAAATAACCTTCATCTCGAAGAATTATCCTATACTAATAACTATCACTATTACCCATTCATGGATTCATTAAATTCAATTTTTGGGAAAACATATAAATCACCCTTATGTTGGACCAATTTAAATTATTTTGTAACCCGTGGACTAAATTTGGTGCAAAAGAAGACGTTGAATGTTGAGAAATTTTAGTGTGGATGATGGAGGAATATGAACATCAAAAATATAATTTTGATTATAAGAGGATACCTAGGTATTTAAAGGATATATATCATGTTTTCTTCTAGGATTACCATATTCAAAGGTAGTAAAGGTTTGACTTTTAGATTAATCATTCTTCTTGATTGATTGATTATCTTGAGTTTATTAAGTTTGTCAATGAGGTAGTGTATTGGTTATATCACCCCTTGTAGCAACAAAACATCCAATCTGGTTACATGTTTTACAGAATCATTAAAATCTTCATGATGATTTCCACCCTATTGAATAGGGATTCTGGTATGTAGAAAACATCACAACATTTGTGTAGTATCCAATAGTTGTTTATGCATTCCTGATGATGTTTTAGTGCTTGAATTTTATTTAATTTGTTTTTTTATAATTCCATGATGACATGGAAGAATATACATGGTAATGTGACTCAATGATGAATAATAAGGTCCTATAGTTTATTTATATCTTGATATTTTTTTATATGGAGATGACTATTTAATAAATGGTTTATTGAAATTTATTATTTCACATGGGACACTATGCTTCAGTGATGGTTTCATTCAGTCTGGTTGGGCTATCCTAAATAGCTCTTTTTTTATGGTTACTATTCACCATCTATGGTTAGTTCTGATTCTCATCGTTGTTAATAATTTGATAGGTATCCAATGTAATAAAATAGACCTTCTTGAATTTTTTTAATATTCCATTTGGGTTTTGGAGGTGTTAAGATAAGGCTAAATAAAGTGAGGTGTTTTTAAATATTGGATTTTGGATGGAAGGTAAGTGTCTTAGAGTGGACATCAATGTTGTTCGATGAAGAAATGGATTGGATAGTGGGACTTTTTTATTTTTACTATCATTAATTAATAGTTTTAGTCTTGAAATGGTTCTTATGTTTTGTGGTGTGGAGTGATCTACGTGATTTTGATGTTATACTAATTTGATTTTAGTGACGGGTTTCAAAATGTGGGTTGTTGGTCATGGAATGATTCTTACCAAGTAGTTATTATGAATGGGTTGGGAGTTTAATAAATTCTATTTTCAATGTTTTTAGTAACCAATACATAATATTTTAGTTGTGGCATTAAGATTTTAGTTCCTATTAGGAAGAAACTCATGGTGTTTTACAATCATCCATTAATAGCCATCATGATGTGGTCAGATATACTACATGATGAAGTTCTACATGTCTGATTTCATTGTTATTACATTATAGCTATCACAATGTCATGGTGATGTTATTTAATTAAGTAAAGGTTCGTGGTTGTCCTATTATTTTAATATTATCATGTATTTTGTTGTAAAATCATTTTTTTATTGTATCCTTCATCAATTGCATGATGTTAAGTCAGTTTTTAACCATGAGATCCCTGGAAAAGATAATTGAGATCAAGGAATAATTAATATAGTTTTTCTTCATTTATCTGCATCATTAAATGACCTTAACCTATCATTGTATATTTTA
Organism: Viscum album; assembly: GCA_963277665.1. Classification (NCBI taxonomy): domain Eukaryota; kingdom Viridiplantae; phylum Streptophyta; class Magnoliopsida; order Santalales; family Viscaceae; genus Viscum; species Viscum album. The sequence goes on along the minus strand of OY728145.1, from coordinate 658,928,725 downwards.
GTAAATATCCATTTTTATAAAATCGTTGAATAAAATTAGAGTTCTTCAAGATTTCATCATATTTGTTCCAAAACCTAGGTGATGGGAAGTGTATACTTTTTCGACTCTGATTTCCCTTTGATTTCATATGATCCTCATGTTGAATAGATAATACATTTTAAGATCAAAGTTGGGATTCTCTTCTATCATTTTTTTTATTTCATAGTAATTCATCTTAGAGAGGCTGTGGAAAAGGACAACATTATTTTATTATTTATGGATCATGATTTTATGGAGGTTTATATAATCAATGTTTTTTATTTTTCCCTCATTATATCATGGCCTTATGATCATGTCTTTATCTTTATTCTTCTATATCAATTATTTTTTCTTTGGTTCGGGTAAGGAGTTTTAGACTTCTCTATTTTTAATGAAATTATGTAATTACCATTCTCCATTTTTAATTATCCAAACTAAGATAATTGGAGGAGAGGGGTTAATCACATGGTTTTTCTATTCTTTTTTAACATTTCATGTTATTAATTTATGTTTTTTCATTAAATATTATTTTCTATGATAATATAGGTATTTTTTTATTTAGTTATTATAATCACCTCTCATGAAAGGATGGTTATTTGAAGATGGTTTTAATAACCCATACCAAAGTAATCTAAAGTCGTATCCTACTTTATTACATTGGAATAAGATACAATGAAACACATCCCAAGGAACTAAATAATTTAATTGTATTGGAAAAGTATAAGAATACATGAGCCTTCTATAAAATTGTAAAATATAATTTTCAATACATCTTATCAGTAACAACATTATTCCCTATAGAATATCCTTATATGTCAATAATAGTACACTTCATGGATTCATGTGACGAAAAACAAATAAGGGTGAGCTCAAAATATCATTAAGGATTATATACTAAGTATGATTTCTTAAATCATTAAGAATAATAGACATGAAATGGTAAATAACTGATCACATATGTTATTTAAATAACTAGATAATGAATAATCAGTATGTCAAGGTTTTTAACTGAAAAAACATTCCATTTAATGAATAATCTAAGAATTAAATGCATCCATAGATAATATCATTAAGAAAATCTCATATATTATACTAAATAATATCATAATGAAGGAAATGCATAATTAGTGGATTCCATTTATTGGGTACATGATACATGATACATGTACCACAAAGTCCATTCAAAACATTGATTAAAACTATTTGGTACACAGCGATCTAGTTTTGACAACTATTTCCCTTTTTATAACCCTTCATTAGGTAGTTTGAACCTATAGGATACAATCTTATAGGGTTTGTCCATTTAATTTTTTCTCATTAGACCTATCAATGAATCAATGGAATATATATACCAGTCCTGGTCAATTTATTTATATCCAAATCATACCTCTATTATTGAATAATGTGTTTTATTTATGACCAATATGCCTTATCATTAGATAATTATATTTAGTAAAGGATACATATTTCTTAATATTTCCTCAGTTAAACAAATATATTTAAAATTATACAATATATGTATATATGTTATAAAATTTAAGAAATAATCATTTAAATGTTGAAATAATGTGTACTTTTAAGAAAAATATAATTCTTAAAGGAAAATGACTATAAGAAATTGATTGTTTCAAGAGAAAGGTAACACTTACAACAGAAAGTGATATTGTACAATAAATTTACTAAATAATTATTTTTAGTCAAAATATCTTTTGATGAAATTATTCATAGGGAAACATGGAATAGCATAAATCATTAATGAAACATGGTAGTATTTGTCATTTGATAAGTATATTGATCGCATAAAAGTGAGTTGGTTCATAATAATAAATATATTTCTAAATGGAATGTGAATTGAGATAAAATCTGTTACCTCACCCTTAAATTTTTTTGAACGTTATTTAGTCTCATATAAGTGTTTTTTATATAATTTATAAACTTATAATAGAACCACATTTTTGTTTATATTATCAAATGTGATACTTATAAAACATGTTATCTACATTTTGTTAATAATATATCATTAATTTAATTGTTTCATGTGCTAATGGCCTTGCATTATGATTCATTATTTATCATGAATTATCTAGTTGTTGTGAATATTATTTATTTTAATAACACAAATTAAAATTATCATGGAATAGTTATCATATTTAGACATAAATTAAACTCATAATATCAATCATGACTGTTGGTTTTGAGAAATGATGAGTGTTACGATGATAGAGATCATATGTTGTACATACGCTTCAGTAACATTTCAATTTTATAATTTTCATTATGAAATGAAGGTAAGTAACATATTATATTTACATAATGACAATAATATCATATATACCATATATTTTATTTAATAATTAATTTATGTATCATCTATATCGTTTGGGAATGAAAATAGAGTCACAACTTTTCTTAAAGGCGGTAGTCGAAGCGTACACAGAAGACGTTATCATCATAAAGTTTTTGAATAGTTAAGAAGGAATATTGTATTATTTGAAATATAAATATGTCATTAACATCATAATTATGTATTTTAAATCACATTTATTCATTAAATTTATCATCAATACCCTCTATGTAATGCGTTAGTGAAAGATGTATCACATCACTTCCTGAGGTGGTAGTCTACTGTACACACAATTGACATTTTCATATCACCTATATAATGTAACTTAACAAGGTACATCTAATTGAATTAATAAATAGTTATAATTATGTTATAAATATAATATTTTTATGCTACATCCATTAACATATCCTATCATGAGGGCTGGTAATAGAAAAATGAATGACATCTTTTCATGAGGCTATAGTCATCCATACAAGAGAATGAGGATTTCATAACCCATTTGATGTAATTATGGATGTTTATAGTTCATTAACTTATCCTAAAAACATCTCATTACATTTTATATATAGTGAATATTATATGATACTTTTTTAAAAATTATTTATTGTGGTGGAGGAAGAAATAAAGAAAAATCTCATTGATAGCATTACCTCTTCTTTGGTTATCCTCCATAGGATTTCACCAAAAAAAATTAAAAGGTTCTATTTATACCCAATACAATGAGCCTCAGAGAAGCATCCTCTCTCCCAACGTAACGGCTAGGGTTTCGAAGGGTAGGTTTCTCCTTCCCCCTATGGCCTGGGTCAAATCAACAGCTTTATTGGTTTCGGCTCGGTAGGGCGCGACTGGTCTCGGTGTGGCGTGATAGGGATCTGGCAGGTTTCGTGTTCTCTACGTCTTCGGTGGAAACACAGCCCGGCGAAGCAACGATGTCTCGGCTTGGTGAGGTCGGACCTTCTGTAAATGCCATGGCTCAACCTCTTGATGAAGACTAGGCTTGGCACAGCTCTGGCCTTGGTTCAGTTAGGTGTGGCTTGGTCCGTCCGGCGTCGTTGGTATGGTTTTGGTTTCCTTGTTTGTCCGGCATGGCCCGGTGATGTCTCCAGCGGGTTACCGGTGTGTCTCTACGTCAGATTTGTAGTGCCATGGAGGGGGAAGGATCTGATCTGGGCGAGGATGTGTGTTTTCTGGATTTATGGTATGATTTTCTATGATTTCTTCATTTCTCTGTGTTTTTCATGATCACTGGTTCTGTTCCGTTGCAACTGGTTCACCCCTGCCCCTCCCTAGTTTTTCTCGCCACCATCGTCTTGCTTCGGAATGCAGTTAGGGTGCATATGTGGTTCTGATCAGAGTAGATCCATGCCCAGAGTTGCGTTTCTATTGCAGGACGACCAAGATTCTCTCATCGGTGGCTTTACCTTGGCGTGGGTCTGGGCCATCCAGTCCTAGGTGACGATGGATTGGACTCGTGTCCCTTGGATTGTATTTTAGGCTTATATGGCTACGGTGGTTGGGGTGTCTCATGGAGTGCAGCAGGGTCTTTCCAGGATGCGGTTTAGGGTGTTTTTTGGAATCACGTATACTTGGATCTTTTCAGATATGTTTGGTTTGTTTTAGGGACTCAGGTTTTGAAGATTCATCTGGAGTCGACCTCAAAGAACAAGCTTTAGAGGAGGATTCATAGCGGGAAATTCACCTATGTAGGCTTCACGGATTTGTTTTTTTGAGAGGGTACGGCACCAGTCATCAGATCGGGTCTGTGCTTTGACACATGACACTTTCTAGTCGTCCAGTATTTCAACAGTGTAGAGTGGTATCATTTTTAATATGCTGGGGAGAGGCAGTTCCAAGGTGTCAGTCTCGGTTTTATTTTCTTGATCTTTGGGTCATGTAATGTTTTAAGTGCATGAAGTCGGTTTGGGTTCCCCTTATTCCCTTAAAAGGGGGTTTATTTTAATAAAAAAATCAAAGGTCTTCGAGTCTTTGGAAGGTGAAGTTATTGTGGTGCGAGGTAATTTGGGAAGTTAATTTGTAATATCTTGTGAGAAAAGAATGATGTATGAAGGTGTGAGGAAGTGATGAGAGGAGGTGGCCTTTTATAAGTGAAGTGACTGGAAAACTTGTATCTTTTTGAAAGGATTCAACAATATGCACATATTGGTCATGTAAAAGCTTATAAAAGGGTTCAATACTGTAAATATATTGTTTAATTTTGAAATATTTATATACAATGGTATTTTTCTAGGTTGGATGGTCATTTCACCCTTTATCTTCTTTTTTAAACCTTAGGTAAATCTATTTTACCTTAACCATGGTTTATAATTTCAACCGATAAAAATATTCATTATAGTCAAAAATTATGTGGAACATATTATAAATTATAAATTATGATACTTCTAAATATTTTATAAATATTTATTAATTCAATTAATCAAATGGGAAAATTTTAATTTAAAATTATTATCGTAGACCTAATGAGAATGTGTTGATTAATGTGGGAATATTCACAGTTTTCAATTTTTTTATATCTAAATTCAACATTAAAATGATTACAGTGATTTAAATTTGATTAATTGATAAAAAATTGAACTATTTTTACCTTAATAAAAAATAAAAATATAATTTTATTATATAAATTATTTTTAGGAAGAGATAGTTTTCAATTAAGATTCAGTAATTTCCATTATTCATCAAAAATAGAAACATTTAAAAAAATAAAAATAATAAACCCTATGATATATTCAATATAATTATTTCAAAAATATTTTTTTAAACAATAAAGATACTAATTTTTTTTTAAAATAATTTAATATTAAATGTGCAATGCATGACTAAGACATCTTTTAGAAAACCAATAGAAAATATTTCATTTATATTTTTATTGATTCTTATTTTAATTCTAATAAATATATAAATAATAAAAATTTGTAAAGTATATATGTTAATAATTTAATTAGTTATATTAATACCCACCATTCTAATATCTAGGATATAATAATCATATTAATAGTATATTATTATTTAATAAAACTCAACCTTGGGTGTATTGCAAGATATTTAAGAGATTTCCTTTTTTAATAATAAATATATACTAATAATCATCAGATGCTATATTATATTCTAATATAGGTTTCTCCTATCACACACACTATCCAATATAGTATCACTACTTAAAAAATTCAGTGTGTTACAATTTATCCTCCTTAAATAAATTATGTCATTACAATTAAAACATGATCTCGGAAATCAATTGTTTTATATTTGGAAATTATTTTTCTTAAAAAACCCACATCATAAAAGGTTTAATAAAATATCTTCTAAATAAGATAGAAAGGGGATTATCAAGGTCATATAGACTAAAAAATAACTAGGATTCCATATTACAGAATAGTAATTGAAATTGATGATATAAACATTGATTAATAACATAATAATTATAGATAGTAACTGAGGTCAATTATTCAAGGAAAGTGAATGATATATGGAATGTTATGTGACACATGTAATGGACAGTGTCAAAAATTCCATCCATCCTGACATCTGACCCAGTCCGATACATGCCACGAAGGGCATTGTTGTTCCCCATAGGATGAAAACTAGTGTCAAACATCAATGTAATCAATTTGGGGATGATTGTTTTTCAATATCTAGGATCAAATAAATAACCAAGATTGTTTATAAATAGAAAATAAAAAAAATAATGTATATATATAAATCTATACATTTATAATAACTAAAAAAACATAACAAAAACTGAATACAAAACTAAATGATACCATGCCAACAAGATCTCCATGTGATCTCATTGTCACCCCAACCATAATACCAGCCTACTCTAAAGGCAAGCACTCAACAAAAAACATGAAACAGAAAATAGATTTGGTTGACCAAAAATGAAAGGAATAATTTGTCTTTAAACTTGAGAGTTCAGTTTCCAACCACCATAAAATACATAAACCCCCTTTCACAGAAACACTCCATTAACATTAGTTTGAAATGAGTATATATAAAAATTGGGTTTTCTCAATTTAATAGAAAACACTTCTTCTCTTTTTAAAAATCCAAAATGTTCTGCTTTACATTTTCAAAATATATTTCAATTTAAAGCCACAACCCATAACAAAAATTCCAATAATGAAATATCATGTAATGTTAAAAATAAATAAGCACTATAAATAGGAAACCAAGTGTAGAAAAATATAGATAAGCACATACAAATACCAAACCATAGGTATTTCAAAAAATTCCAAAGGTTGATCACTGGATGTATACAGTTCATTCTCAACTGTCGGTATTTGGGGTAGATACAGTGTACATAACCAGCTAGCCATTGAAACAACCATTCCATTTTAACATCACACCGGGCCTTTAAAACATCCAAGGAGTACCAACCCATCCAATAGTGTTTGTAAAAAAAACTATAAAATGAACCTTTAAAATATTCCCAGGAACACGATGGTAAAAAAACAATTTGTTAGTATGGGGCCCTCACAAACGTATCCATCCATACAGGCTACCACTTCACTTTCTTACCCCAACAAAATCATCACATATATGATAACCCATACAAATATAAACATTATAGGGGTTCACTTTATACAAAAAAACATTCACAAGTTTTAAATGAGTTTTTATATCATATAATCATTCATATAGTTTCTAAATAATCACTATGATGAAAAACTGTAATTTCTACATTCAAAGCCACCAATAATCTCAAAATATAATAAAGTACCAACCTGGCCATCCACTCTTATAGTTACAATATATCACAAAGATGATCTAAACCATTTATTAAACAATATTAAATAATACTTTTACTTTCCCAATTCCAAACTAGTAGTTAAGATCCAAATCCAAATTCCACTTCTAACTCCATTCCAAACCATGAAAAAAACAAAATAACCAATTATGTGTAATGATATTTCATACCATTTCATTGTAAACCTTCTCTCAATGTTCCATATGGTCTATAAATTAAAATAAAATTTTGAAAGTACTTCAATGTCATCAGGAACCATGGAACCTATAGTAATGAAACATGAATTTTAAGAGGAACTGCGAGGGGGAGGGGAAAGCATTTTATAGTTCCATCTTCAATTGAATTCACATTAATATGAGAAAATTTCCCACCCATGGAAGTTCCAACATCTAATGGAATGCATTGTACATTATTGTAAAAACAGAAAAAACTATTTTGAGATTCACCAAATCCTTTCAAAATGAACCCAACAATTTAACATTAATATAAAAATGATAACATGAATTTAAATACCAAGATATATTTAAAAAAACCGAACAAACCACACTAGAAATGTCAGTATGTTTCACACATGAATTTCAAACCATAATCCAAAAAATTTATGTAAAACATATCTATGGGAAAACTCCACCAAAATCATACGAATATTCATTAAAGGTTTAATTAAAATTTTATTAAACAAAATCAGTGCATATATACATAGGCATATTTGAAGAATCAATTTGAAATCTATTTTTATCAAATTATACTAATATGAAAAAAACGAAATATCTAGATGCATAAAAAGCATTGAAATCATAATTATAAATTAATTGAAAATTCCCAACCACAAAAACGATTTCATCATAATGTAAATGTAGTTAAACACTTACCCCAAAGGACTGTAGATACAAGGAAACTCTTATAGATGGAAGAGAACACCCCTCTGAATGATATTTTTTACCCATATCCAATGAAAAACAATCCAACAGATCAAAACTATCATCTAGGGTTTATGTAAACAAAATTAAGGCAATGTAGAACCACTATATCACAATTAGATAGGAGAAAGAGGAAAAATAGAGGCCAAACCTGGAAAAAAATTACCTAAATTCAATAGAGTATCATCCATGGAGATGCGGGATAATATGAGACTGGGTTTTTAGACACCTTAGTGTGAATCAAATGAACCAAGTGGTGGATTGTTTAATGGGGTCTAAAAAAGGTGAAGGGAAAACATGAGATTTCAAATTTTGGGAAATAACGGGGACTCACATGGTTTGCCTCCATAGTTTGTCAGACCATGTACAATTTGTGTGGTCGCCACTATCCAAATGTAAAGAACCTCTTTAATTAAGACTACACAGTTTTAAAAACAATGAAAAAGGCATCTTCCTTAACATGGACCCCAAAATAGGCTACAATTTTACATGGGAGAGGCCGCACGGTTTTCCAATCCATGCACCAAAACCATATGCAAGCGAAAATACCACCCTTAACGTCCAAAATTAAAAAACATGTTCTAGGGATCAACTAGACACTCAACTAGAATGATCCATGATCAATTAAAGAACAAAATAAATTAATTTAAAACGTAGAGTGTGACAATTATCCCAACCAAGATAATTTATACCCCTATAAATTCACCCAGTAAAAAGATAATGATTACTGAAATCCATGCTTTGTCAAATAAGAAAGAAGTTGAGATCCTCAGTGGGACATCTCACACATAGTCACACCTGACCTATACTAAATAGAAACACAGAACAAGAAACAATATGTAGGAACATGAGAGGGTTATCCCCACCAAAATAATTCAACTTACATGATCAACATTTAATCGTCGAAGTGAACCAAGAGTGAAAATATCCCACACCAACCAAAACACTTAACATAAGGGGATAAACCCATGAATGAAACTTAGACAAAAATAAGAACATGAAATCAATATAAAACTGATAAATTTTATAAGAACGAATATATCTCATTCAAAGAAACTTATAACTAACAAATATTTACAAAGGGACAAACCATTAAAGATTTCCATTAATATAAATTTATCCACTTTGATAAAAAAAAGAACAATTCCACCAAACCTTTACAATGAAAATATAAAATTACAACAATAAAAAAACTAAACTATAAAACATATAATATTTCTATCCCAGTATTGGGAACTACAGATGGACGATTGTTTTCATACACCCCTGATGGTTCCTAAATACGTAAAAATATTCACTCTGAGGTATATAGTTAGAGCCTTGATGTATGAAAAATTTTATACCCACCACTCCAGAGATCTCATCCTATTATCAAGACATTATATTCAAACAACACATCCTATATAAATGCCATATATTACCAAAACATCCACAACAATGATAAGTCTCCGAAAAATTATGACATGATGGCTTTGAATGGCAGCACTGGCCACACTGGTGGCATAGAAGTGAACAATAAGAATCAGACACCATAACTATGTAAGTGATCCTAAAATATAGGTTCCCCCATCATACACTCCGTACTGGAGGGGGAACCTTTATGAGAAAGAAGGAGAACCATATTTCCAACTACATACGCTCCATTAATGAACTTTTCTATAATTATTCATCCAACAACTTCTCAAAAAAATTATCTTTTTAGGAGAGGGCTCGTTGCATGATCTTTTGATTAATAACCTAAATGAAAAGAAAATCATGAATCTAATACAATAAATTGAACTTCGTTGAAAAGGAAAAAATCTCCTTGAATCTGTTAATATAGGCCATCACTATCCACTGTCCTTACAAGAATACTCATGACCTCTTTCCATTTCATTGTTTTCACCTTTTAAGTTATAAACCATTGGAAAAATATGGACCTTAGCACTTCCCATATCATCCAAACCAGCATCGATGGTGGAGATAACATCACCCATTCTTCAAACATTGGAGCCTAAAAAAATCCCATAACAACATGAACTCTAATCGATTAAAGATTTACTAATTATCAAAATACAAGTTGGACTTCTACATGCCATGTCACTTCATATAATTAATATCGATCAACGTAAAATATAGGAAACTATAAAGAAGAACCAGAAATGGGACATGACTCATCAGAAACCTTGGGGACCATTTTAGGTATAATATTATAAATAATAAATATAAAATGAAATTGAAACCAATATTAAAACAAAACAAAATCCAAATAAACCGCTCAAGAAAAAACAAAAGGATCGGAAGCCAAATATATATTTGTGCAACTAAGAATTCTATTATAAAAAATCCAATATTCATTAAAATTTTAAAATTACTTCATGCAAGGAAACTTTTCAAATAACCAAACCCACATTCTAAAATAACAACCAATTTACAAAATCAACTCACTCTTTTGAAATCACTTTTGAAAAATAGGGTCAATCCTTTAATATCAATCCCCACCCATAGAATCCTATGTACCATAACAAATGTGCCTATATACATCAACATAAAACATCCACATATGAGTTCCAACATGCACTTCCAATACACACTATTACATATGATAACTTTACTATGATGTAAAAATGGTCATCCTAACCATTTCATTCTAAAAAAAGATTTTCCTAGATTTTCAATTCAAAAAAAATCTTTTAAAACTCATTTTTTAAAATTTAAAACCCACTTGAATGTTATCATTCACATTTACCAAATCTTCTTTAATTTTTAAAAGCCTACTCACATCATTATAGATCGAAAAAAACATCACCCATCATAAACTATTAGAATAAGAAATCAGTGGTCATGGATAACTCAATGACATGGTATTATGCCATGACCAACCAAGAAAATATCAAAAAAGTGCTCCTTAATCAATTCACATAGACTCCACATGGTTTACAACTCCATTTGATATCACAAAATGACACCAAATCACCACAATTTTCATCCCTCAATCCAAAAAAACAAAAGACTCATATCCCAGACAACCCTTCGAAACTCAACAATCATAATGGGAAAGATTTCCTAAAAATCAACGTGTACCAACCTCTCGACTATTGATTGTTCTAATATACAACTACCAGATATCCCAAATAGTAAAGGGCATATCAGATACCATTTTTCATGAATTGAACCAGTAATACTATCCAACCTAACATTCAATATGGTTCAAGACATTGATTGAAGAGAATTCCTCATCCAAACGGGAAAGCAACTACTTTCTTATATCAAAGTAATCCATGTGAGAATAGTTTTTTTCCAATAACTAGGATCAGATAAATAACCAAGAATAAAAAATAATAAACAATAATAAAATATAAAATAGAATTACAAAACCATCCATATTTAGCAAATGAAAAATTAAATAGAAACGGAATACAAAACTAAACTAGACCCTGGTAGAAATATCTCCACATGGCTTCATGGGAACCACCAACCATAATACCGACTTGCTCAAAATATGATCACTCGTCAAAAACCTGAACCTTCAAAATACATTAGTTCTAATAACAAAAAATGGTACCAGTAGGGTGAGATATTGATATCATATTAGGAAACAAGCACAGAATGCATACATTCCCATTCCCAAAAATAGTCCAGTAATAGTAGTTTCAAATTAATATATATATATATATTTTGGGTTTTCCCATTTTAATATAATAACTAATTTTACTTTTTAAAATCCAACACACACAATATTTAATTGTCAAAACAGATTACTATTTAAAACAACAACCCCATAACCAAATCCAAAAAATAAAAATATCAAGTCATTATGAAAATTAATATGTATTATAAATAGGGATCCACCTGTAAGAGAATATATAAATATTACATACATATAAAACCCATTGGGAATTCCCTAAAAATCCCTAGAGTGATCCCCAAACAGACTCGGTTCGGACTCACCTCCTGGTATACGCAATATCTATAATATCAATAACCAACAAGTCATTATAAGTACTAATCTAGTGGCACATCCCACCTAGCCTCTAAAATATCCATGGGGTACAAACACATATAATAGAATTTGATAAGAAAAATTAACTTGACCATATAAATAGATCCCAAGAATATCATTATAATATAACATTGTATATTTATGAGGCCCTCACATGTGTGAACCCCCTTACCTATTACCATCGCACATCCCTACCTGAACATTGAAACCACTATTGCAATAAACCATATATGATAATTATTACTAGGGGATACCATAACACAAAAACTAATTCACATGATCCAAAATGGGACATTATACCACTCAATACTTGAAATATTTTTTCACAATGCACTAAGATTCCAACAGGTCATTTTTACATTCAACGCAACAAATCATTTCCAAAAATTATAATGTGAAAAAAAATTCATCCACTACTTATATTCTAATATATCACTATGATTATCTAAACCATTTATAAAAAAAATTAAACACCACATTTAAATTCACAATTCCAAACAGACCTTTATTTTCAATGTTCATATTCCACTTCTAACACTATTTAAAAACCAAGAAAAAATCACTAAATAACAATAGATCACAATAAAAATTTTGTACCTTTTTTAAGATAACCATCTCTCAATGAACCATACATTCCATAATTTCAAAATCAATTTTTAATCCACATCAATGTCATCGATAACCAATGAGGAATTAAAAACGAAACAAGAGTTTGAAGAAGAAACATGAGAGAGAAGGAAAAGAATTTTAAAGTGTAAACTTCATTTGAACGAAAATCTATGTGGTTACCCATTGATGTTCCATCATCGATTGGAACGGTAAAAACAATCATGAAAACATGAAAAAACTATTTTCATAAAAACCACTTGATTTTAAATGAAATCCAATCATTTCACATAATTACAGAAATTAAAAAAAATTAAAAACCTAGGCAGAATTTATAAACACAACAAACTACACTAGAATGGTCACCACATTCCACAAATGAAGTAACAAAAATTCATAAATTTAATAAAACAAATCTATGGGAAAACTCTACTCAAATAAACTAACTTTTCATTAAAAGTTCAATTGATATTTTATTAAACATAATGGGTGCACATATACATAGTCATATCTGATGAATCACTTCAAAACTCATTTTAAAAAATTAAAAAAACATTAAAACATCATAGTGAAGTAAAAAAATCATCACAAACATACAAATAATATCATTAAATTAATTGAACACACCCTAGAATCATATGGATTTCATCATAAATAAATAGATAGAAACACCAACCTCAATGGAGTGTGGATATGACAAAACTCATAATGATGGATGATAACCCCTCAAAAAACTTTCTACACAAAAAAGATCAAGTTAAAAACAAACCAAAACAACAAACGTAACTTCTAGGGTACATCCAAATAATAATCCCCTAATGTAGAACCAAGATATCATCATAGGAAAGGATAAATTGGAGGAAGAGAAGAAACCTGAATAAAAACCCGCCTACATTCTAATGAGGAGAATTAGGGGACGATGATCCAAAAAGAGGACAGTTTGGGGACCCCATCATTCACCAAAAATGACACATGGGGAGAAAATCCAAAGTGGGTCTAAAAATAGGGGAATGAAACTTGGGTTTTCAAATTTTAAATTTTTTTAAAAAATCTCCGTGTTTGTCAGTACAACTTTTCAAATGTTGTTAAAGCAATGTAGTTGTAGCTATCCAAATGAAAATAACCTCACACATGGTTTCTGAACAATTTCCCAAACCATGAACTACTTCTACACCTTAACCATGGACCCCAAAATAGGCTACACGATTACCCGGGCAAGGCCACACGATTTCCTAATCCATGATCCAAAAAAGTGTGCTGGCCAAAATACCTCCTACAATATAAAATATTCCAGACATTAAATTGGGGATTAACCCAAACAACATCCAAATATATCAATGATAAATAAAAGAAAAAATAATGTAATTTTAGTTGTTGTGGTGTGACACCTCCAAACCCTGAATATGTGATGATTTAATGGACATCAGATTCCTCACATATGAATGTCATAGGATAATATTTTTGTTTCACGATCATTTGTCTAAGGATGAGTAAATCATTCACTGTCATTGAATATAAATATATTTAATTGATATATTTCAATTTCATTGTAATAATTTAATAATTTTGAAATTGTTGAATTAATTTCTAATTCATCACTTTATCTATGAATTTAATATAAGAAAATGATATTTTTAGAATAAATAACTATAATTTATTTTTAAATGTTCATAAAATCCTATAAAGAGTAAACATTATATAATTTTGTCTTAAAATATATCCAAAACATATATTTTAGAACAATTTATCCAATAAGAACAATTATTTATATGTTAATGAAATAAATAAATCTATAAAACCTTATCAAAAGATCAACATAAACCTTTATAAAAATGGTTTACCTTATGAACATTCCAAAAAAATATGATCCAAAACATTAGAAATACGGTCACAAAATTTACATAATGATATTATCATTAATAAACCAAACAACATGATATAGTGATTAATAATCACATACCAAAAATGTGAATTACTTCATAATGTATTCAATAAAAACATGTTAATAGCCTGAATTATCATAATACCTTATTAAACACATGATTTATTCATTATTCCTTATGAAAGGTAGGAATTATTTGATATTTTCCTAAATAAAAAAATACTGTAAAATCTGTTAGTGATAGAATAACCATGTTATTGAAAAATCACTACACACTACCAAAGTAATCATTGCTATCCTTTTTAATTTATTGATACTGATCATCTATTAACACACCATCCTTATATCAACATAACGAACATATTAATAGTTATTTTTCATTAAATCATGTGTTTTAAAATAAGTTCAACATTTTAGTGATTCGCTTTTCATAGAACCATTCATTGCATACATTCAAATCCATATGAAATATTGCTTTATTACAATCATTATATGCTTTGGGACTCTTATAATGAAAATATCATCAATAAGTTAGCTCTATAAAACATTTCCTGGAACAAAATACACAAGAACATTAATCATTCAACTTTAGTTTTATCAATATGATATGCTTGACCTTGATTTTTTATCATCATCTATGGTCTATTCCTTTGAGCATTAGTGAATTCATCTATATGGTTCCCTATCTTATTATATTTAAATAATATCTCATTAGAAATTTATTTATTCCCCTTTAAATAAAAATAATTGTGGTCTTTATCTCCATTCTTTTATCAAACCCTCATTCCCTTCAAATAAACACCAAGTTGTTTCTTTCCACTAATATCAATTGTTGGAAAAACCATCATTTTTTTAATTACATTATCAATTTTTTTCCTCTTTCTTCCTTTTATTCTCATCTATTTTTTTAAATTCATGATACATAGATAATTATTTCATTATCTTGATACAACATAAAACTATTTCATATTTTGGAGAAATCATTTGAGTAATTTATGACCATCAAAGATATGAATTAAAACCTTCAAATAAATGTACAACCGTATACAGTAGGTTTCATATGTAATATATAGATTACATAGAATACCATGTTACCATAGATTAATACTAAAAATCAATTTTTTTCCAGATTTGGTAAGAGATATAACTTTCACTTCATCATATTTTGTTCTGATGAGGGAAATATTTTTCAAATTATGTATCCATAAAATATTTTTATTCCATGTTTGTATTTCATCCTCCTACATTATAATCAGGATAAACAACCACCATTGATTATAATTTCTTTTATATAATAAATTTCAATTTTAATATTTTCATTTTAACCACATCCATTCAAAAAAAATATCTTTTCTAGAGATTTAATTCATTGCTCAGTTGCCACTAGATTATAAGTTACAATAAATAATGGGTGCTTATGTCGCATGATGTTATCTAACATATGAAATTCTTCTTGTGGAATAGATTCTCCATTTAGGAAGTGGTATTTTTCATAACATGATTATGATATCATAATATATCCATAATTTTCATCACATCAAATTCTATATTTATTGGCTACCTGTACAGGGAAATCTCCACATTTTCCATGAGTATTGATAAACTACTTATTTAAAGGTTAATTTTATAATCGAAAGAATATAACGGATTAGCTCATTAAATTATGAATATGTATAATATTGTATAATTCTGAATATGGTTTATAAATTATTATATATTAAAAATTTATGGTATTATTAATCTCAACCTCATAAAAATGTTTTTTTGGTGAAATGTTTATTTTAAAATAGTTCATAATTGATTTTAAATAATATTTCATTCATCCTAAGAATATATTTCAAACACAAATTTTAGGCACTTGATCACTTTTATGCATTTTACGTCTGTATAATGATTGGTTTATGTCATAAGAGGATCATATAAGTTTTGTAATATTTTTGGGTCCTTCCTAAAGGTTCATGATTTGAGCATATTAAGTAGAATCATTGAAAACCCCTCCCAGTATACCATGAAACTGAAATAGTGGGAATTGGGTTGGTACATAGTTAGGAACATGGTTTATCCAAACTATACTGCTACCCCAGAAAAATAGTGTGATGTTGGATAGAGGTGTTTAGAATAGTTGTTACACAGTTTCTATAATAATGTGAGACAACTGTTTGTGTGTGTGGGGGGGTGGGGGGATGAGGCACTAGTTAAAGCACAATCATCACATTATTTTCTTAATCACTCCTAACTATGAACCTTTAAAATAAAGATCCATAAATTTTTTATCTCACCCGATTTACCCAATTAATGACTCTTGTTTCCCTAATACTGTCATAAAATGAATTAAACACCTTCTAAGAGTTATAGATGCAATTTCACTTGATCAAGGAGTGATCTGTAAGTGAATATATCTATGTTATAGGACCATATTCTATGGAAAGTGAAGGTTCTTAGATGTTTTCCAAGGGATTCTTCTTATATCATCTCTTAGAATCATGTATTCACTATAGATAGGATAAATAAAAGTGGTGTGATTCCAGTCATGATGAGATATAATGGTTTTATTAAATGATAATAATTTCTATGGTTTAATCATGATGTTTATAGGCAGGTTTTGGATTTTGGTTCCATTTATTAGTTTCACCAACATTCGTGAGGTAGGTGTATTTACTCTCATATAATCTTATTAGAACATGAAGGATTTTTTCAAATATATTTAAATAATTTAATTTATTTATGAATTTTATTTCTGGTTATTGATGGAAATACTCTATAGGGATGGTTTTGTAAAAATTGTTAATATGGTTTCTTTTCGGAAAAATTATTTTGCAGCATGATATTAAAATTCTTGTTTTCGGATAATGGATTTGTTTTGATTCAGGTAAATTTGTTTGTAAATATTTTTTATAAAAGAATTTTTTTTATTAAAATGGACCATAATTGTTGTTTTGGAATCTTATTTGCATACATTGTTTGTGTGAGTTCAGTTTTTGCGAATTTATCCTAGATAAGGGATGTGTACCACTATGGTACAATGATGTGACCTTATAGTAGGTTTGTCCTCCATTATGTATCATGAGTATTTTTACCTTATAACATCTTGGTAGACCAATAGAAGACCGCTCAAGAGTATGGAACATTCATTGGACAATGCATGTGTGGGTGTGTCTGAAATTAATATTTGTATATGTAAAATGGTAATGTGAAAGGGTTTGAATAATTTTTTGATTTCCATCCTTGTAATTTGTATTATTTTTTATAAATATTTTATTGTTTTATATAAATTTTATTAAATATGGGTATAAACTATTTCTTTATAAATTTTTATAAGATGTTCCATTCTCGTGGTGTGAGATAGGAAGTCATTAGAGAAATCCTACTGATATTTATACTCACACCATGTGTGGATCTTTGCTGCATTTTCTCTTACCATATATCAACAAACAACTAAAGATATGATATCACATTTCATTAGTGATGCATCTTGATACCCCAGTCCTTGTTTGTTGAGTTGGATCATGGAGTTGGTTGGGAGTTATTGAGTTGATTAAGAGTTACTAAGTTGGTGTTTGTGGTGACATTGGGGGATATTGGCCTCAGGTTCAACTTTTTTACTCTAATAAATATAGCAACAGACATTTTTCTATGAGTTTAATAACATTGTTCTCATGAATCTTATAGTGGTTGTTTTAGATATTTTCATCTTGGTGTGGTTATTTTATTTTCAAAAGGTAAATATCGACCCACCTATATATGATTTTATCTACATTTATTTCCAACCATTTTTGTCTGTGGATGTCAAATAAGGCTAGTAACACCCTCCACCTTTTCCCAAGACAATGGGCGAGGGGCGGGATGTTACATATGCTATCAGTTTTTTTGATTATATATTTAAAAATTATTCTGGTGTATACCATGAGTTCGTTTGGTAATAAAGAGGCGTGATCTTCAAATGGTGAAAGATAGAGAATAAATAGTTTTAGTTATTAAATATATGTTAACAATTAGTTTACTTGGGATTATGGGTGCATGAGTGTTTTGAGAAACATTGTGGTGTTGTAAAATAATTTTCAGGGATTTATCCAATGAGAGGAGCATGGAATGAATTCTTATGAATGAATAACCACAAAGAGTGCATTATTAATTTGGATTAATGATTTTTCATATCGGGAAACGGTTTATAATTTTTAAAATAGTAGAAAATTGATTGATTTTTAAAAGCATATTTGAATTTTCAAAAATGATATGAATGAGGATTATTGATGAATTTTATAAATCCTTTTGTTATATTTGTGCTATGGAAAATTTAAAATTGATAAGTCATCATTTTATAGAGAGTAAAACATAATGGAAGTTTATTTCCATTATAGAGAATGGAATCTGGAAAGTACCATAGAAACCAAATAGAAAAGGATGATGAGAATGTGGAAACACATGAGATACAGGTGAACCAATTGCTCGTTAAAGTATTGTCCATGACTTACAAGACAAGGATAGTGGGAATAAAAGTTCTGAACCTATTAATGTGGACCATTCTATTAATTTCATGATCACAATCCACCTATATTGTAGGGTGATTTAGAACCCAAAACTACAGATGTTTTGTTGAATAGGATGAATAAATTATTCGATTTCATTGGAACACTAGCTGAGAAAAATATGAAGTCCAAAATGTATATGTTAGATAATATATCATGTAAATGGTGGTATTCATCAATTAAATGTACATTTTAGGAAGGAAATTCATGGGAATATTTTGGATAAAATTTTAACACAAAATTCAATCCTCGTATGTTTTGAGTTTATATAATAACAAATTTCTTTATTTACAAGAAATATAACCTCCTAGTGATAGAGAATGAAACTATATTTTTGAATTTAAGAAACTTTGAACTAGAATATTCTTCAAGTTAATCCTTGAAGGTATGCACTTTTGAAATAGAGGCAAGGATTAATATTCTCTCAATGATTTTTGTGCTTTTTGTATCAGTTTATACAGATATGGTAACCAGGTTAATGGTAGAAAAAATGGAAATATAATGTAACACGGTTGGATGAAACATGTTGATAAGTATGGAAATTGATGGAAACTCTAATTTTGGAAATTAGAGAAAGAGGGAAACCAATTTCCAAGGTACTTTTCTGTCATAGAACTATACGAAAAAATCATTGATTTTACCCTAGAAACCAAATTGTAATGTCGGATGTTTTCAATTTGGTTATTTTGATTTATTAAATGAGATTTTAGGGAACCAAAAAGAGCATGCCACAAATCCAACTAGATGATGAATATTCAGTGTTATTTTAATTGTGCTCAATGGTCAGATTCTAATGGAAAATTTCATGTTTTACAGATGTCATATTATTTTAATAGATGCTGGAATCAAAATAATTATCATTAGTAAAACCAAGGAATCAATGGTAACTCTACAAGTATCGTGGATCTTCAACCAATTACATATAAATATGTTAATAAATACCAAAGTGTAGTGAGTACGAAATTATATAGCTCTAGGAAAATAATCATGTTTGTTCAATGTTGACATTTAATGGTGATAGTTGTGTTAATTTTAATTCTACCCATATCCAATATTGTTTTGATATGGTGTCATCACATTTATTTCTTTCTTCTTTTGTTAAATTATCTTACGGGTTTGCATTTGGAGTTAACCCCTTTAGTTTTGAGAATTTTGTCACCTCTTTTCCAAATAGAAATTAAATCCTTAATGTAAAAATCAGGGTTTATAACTATTGATGGATGTGAGTTGATTAGGGATTTTTCTATGATTGAGATGGATGCCTATTAAATAACCCTTATTAAGGACTGGTTTCCAATGTTCAAATCTCAAATTAGTTGTTTTAACTAGAAATTTTATTTCACAAATAATGTTGTAATCGAGAATCTTTTTAGCGGAGAAAAAATTGTGAAATCAAGTAGAGAATGATTTTTGTTACCATCAGTTGGAACTAACTCATTCTATTTGATATATTTTACCTTCACATTGATGAATGATATAAAATGTTGATATTTTCCAATATTTCCTAATTAGTTTCGGACTTTTTTCAGATAATTTCTCATGGATTCCACACATAAGATAAATGGATTAAACTATTGAACTCGTACTAGGGAATAATCCATTCTCAATTTCAACAATTATATAGAACTAAAATAATAAATGGAATTTATGTTCCAGTTTGAATTACTTGAAAGCAAAGGATTCATACATCGTAGTACATCTTCATGGGAAAGACCGGTCTGGATTTTGAAAAAGGTGGATGGAACTCTCCGGTTGTTAGCGTATTATCACAAGGTTAACAATGTGATGATAAAGAATATATATCATCATAAACGCAATGATTATCTATTAGATCAATTGAAGTGATACCAATGTTTCTTTAATATTTAAAATCATTTTTGATATTAGAAATTGTTGGTTCATATGGAGAATATTCTGAGAACAAATATCAGATGTTGATATTGACATTATGAGTCTTTCATTACGAAATTTGGTCTAAAAAATCCACATGTTGTTTTTAGGGAATTGATTAATATGATATTTCAATGGAATCTATACTCTTTTGTGGTTGTTTTTGCATATGGAATATTAGTGTATTCAAGGACCATGGTTGACCATGATCATCACATGGTGGTAGTTTTGGTTATCTTGTAGGATCATCATCTATATATATCATAAATTGAATGCGTAATTTTTGGATACAAATGGTTAGTTTTCATTACAATTTTACCTCTAAAAATCGTGTTTTTTGTGTACAAATAATATAGAGGGTGTAATCTCTTGGAAAATGACAAAGAATTTTTTTGAGACATGTAGTTTCCATGGAATTTCTTGTTATTACTAATGTTTTGTCCATGATTATTCATTACTATATTATCCCATTAAATATTTGAAGAGGAAAAGGATACATGGAAATGGAATAATTAATTTTAAAATCAATTTCATGAGCATAAACATCACCTTACATCATCACTGATCCTGATATTTCCAGAAACAGGATAGTGTTACATGGTGTATTTCTATGCTTTAGGTTTTAGGTTTGTGTGAATTCTCATGAAATGATATCACATTATTTCTTATGGTTCACGATAGTTATGGTTTCATGAGAATAACTACCCCACTCATAATTTTTAATTAGCTTCTGTAGTCTATGATTTAAAGGCATTGATCTATTACCTATATGGTGAGGAATTTGTGGTGTTCACATATCAAAATAATATGAAGTAGTTTTTCACACAAAGTATTTAGAATTTGAGACTGCGGATGTGGATGGAGTATCTCAAAATATTGGCCATTGAATTAAATATTACAGTGGGTATATCAATTTTTGTGGTCGATTCATTAAGCATAATTTCATATAGTCAGTTGGTGAAAGAGGATTTAAATTAATGGAAGAAGATGTTAGTGGTAGGTGACATGATCATTGATTGTGAAGAATGATGTAGTGTTGAAATCTTTACTCAAGTTTCTATTGTTTATGATCTGGTTGAAAAGGCCAAATAATAATTGACATCCAATTCAGAAAATCTTTCTATGGATTCATAAATAAATGGTAGGGAGACCATTGAATTATTGAATCTAACAGATGATTAGTTGTGTGGTTTTGAGATCATATAGTCATACATATGTCTTGTCAAGAACTACTTCTTCATTCTTACCACCACTTAAGATGGTTTTTTCATCAAATAATATAGATTATGTATGTGGAAGTAAATCACAATATTAGTGGGTATATAAGAAAATAAAAGTTCATGTGTTTGTTTATAGATGCCTCACATGTCAACAGGTTAATGTAAACAACTAGTTCCGACCAGGTGTACTATATTCTTAACAAATTCTAGTGTTAAAATGGGAGAAAATAGAAATGTATTTTTCAATATTTCTGTTAAGTATTCTTGGGGTAATTGAATCAATGTGTATGATAGATGATCGAGTAAAAACATCATTCTATTTTATCCATTTTAGTCAGTCTCATATTATGGTGGACTTTTCCAAAATCTACATTGAAAAAATTGTTAAGAGACAAAGTGTTTCAGTTGTTATAGTATCAGATTGAGATCTTATGATTATTAACAATTTCAATATGGTCATATTTACAACTCTTTGGACTCGGTTGACTATTAGAAAAGTGTATAATATTTGAATGGAGGGAAAATCCTAAAGGAAAAAACATATAATGGAGTACATTCATAGGGATTATGTAATGGATTTTTATGGATCATGGGAGGATCAAATATCAATGGAGGAGTTCTCATATAAAAAAAGTTATCAGGACTCAATATATATGAATCCGTTGGAAGCATTTTATGGATCACATTTAGGTTCTCATCTTTTTTGGGTGGAAATATGTGAGAATTCATGGGTTGGACCAATCCATTTTCAAAATATAATGTAGAAGATCCATTTGACATGTAAAATAATGGAAAAGGAAAATAGTCATCATGAATCTTATTCATATCATCATTGATGGTCGTTTTTGTTCGAGGTGAGTGATCATGGGTTCTTGAGGATGTCATCAAGGCTTGGGAATCAATAGTTTGGGATGTAGGGAAAGTTATCTCTATGATAAATTGGTCCTTTTGAGATACTTGAATGTGTTGGTTATGTTCCATATCAATTGGGTTGGAAGAAATGTTCAATTCATTGTAGAATGTGTTTCATGCAGTTGAGTAATCCTCTCGTATGTCCTAATAATTTAATTCATGTTCATACAAGAGAAATTATTGGGTAAAACCATTATCGTCATATAACTCAAGTCTTGAGCGTACCTAATTCTTTAATAATCCATGGAATGACCTTTTTGTTCATGTCCAAATCCTATTTACCACTTGTATGAAACACTACAAACATTAATGTAACAACTTCAAGGTCCTCGACTAGACATCCCTTTTGAATCTAGTGCATACCTACCAATTACTTCAATGTTTGGGTACTCCAACCCCTTTTTCTTCTAATAATGGATACACAAATGTGGACCTCTTAACTAACCACTCCACTATGAAAGTTCTAAATCCATCCCCATCTTAAAGGCTCACGAGTGGTGGTCATTTAAGCTATAAGGGGTGGGGAGTGAGTGCCCCCACATCTGAGTTTCATGAAATTAGTCTATATTTTTTCATGTTATTGTCGTATGATGTTAAATTGCACAACAACATCCTCATCATATGATATAAAGTTATAGATGAACCCTTTATGATAAACATAGGATTCCCCATGTATGGGTGTAATGGGATGACTCATACTCCCCCCCATACCACTTACCTTCTGAAATAAACACATGATGAAAAATTCATGACTAACATGGTATGAGATCCTTTTAGAATATAAATGAATAATCCCAACATCAGTTATCCTATAGGAAACTCAGTGAAACAAACCCCCACAATGCCTCTCCTAGGGTATATCAATGCCTAATCCTTAAAACAAGACATCCATGTTACATGCTCTTACGAAGGGGATATTCTATGCATAATTTCTCCAATATGTGTCATTGAATCTCCATTCACAACATGGGAATCCTTACCACATGATCATAAATATCCTGGATCAGTCTTATCACAAGACAATAAACTATTGCATCAAAATACATTGATTTTGATCACAGTCTTATAAACTGGTAATGAATAATTCCTCCCTGAGGTTCTATCATGATAATAGTAAACTCATGGTTTTCCCTCTAATGTAATAAACAATTGATTCAACCACTACTGGGAGTTTTGACACATCAATAAATCATATTTACGTTTCATCTTACCTTATAGGGATATTCATCCTAGATACACATCTACGGGGTGTTCTGATCCATCAATCTCATATCCCAAAGAGGTTGTTCTCCTTCCCCAATTTGTCTCAACCAAAAAGTCTAATAAATCTCAAACATATGTAGAACTTGTGACCCATCCCAAATAGATATGTCAATAAAAACATTGGATGCCCGAGGTAAAAGTACCTAGAAGACTTATAGACATTGTTTTGTTACCATGTGATTATTATGGGATTCCTTGGGTTTTACTACATAAGATTAATCATATTATATGACCTCTAATGAGGAATATTCATAGGTAAGAAATGAACCCATCATATTGAAAATATTAACAATTCCTTATTTGAATTCTCTCTTGACCGATGTTTTCTTCCCTATCAAGACAGAAGTAGTGTAATTAATCATCATAAACAAAAGGGTGGAACCAATAATGAGTACCATAAACATGCAGAAATCAATGAGGGAGACACATACTAGACATTGACTGGTAAGGATGAATCTATGGAAGGAGGAATCAATATCTTATCATCCTATTTCGATCTAGGAGTAGACATTTCCATTGAAGGTGTTAGATGCCACCAACCTCTAGAAAGTTGTTATGAGGGGATAATGTAAATCTATAATGGTGATGTATGTTTCACACATGTGGCCCCAGAAAAATCAATAGAAATAGAAATGGTGAACCAAAAGTTAATATATTATCCTCAATATGGGGACTAGTAGTGTTCGAGACATTAGTATATTTACATGTCACTGGAATTAAAAATCATACTTCATCTCCCACCAAGAAAATTGTGGGCCAAACATGGGACTCACCAAATAATTGGGGTAGTAAAATTTGGCCATACATGGTTTGTGACATTGTTAGTACGAATCCTTCACTTCCATATAATATAAGATGATTTTGGGTTATTTGGAATCTCTTTCATTGTAACTATACTAATAGTTGAATTCATCTTCCTTACAACATCCTAGCTATAGGATATCAGCCACCCAATGCCGACATGAAATGGGGTAGGAGAATGAATGAAAATGAAAACTATCAGTACTAAAATTCATCCATGAATTAATCTATATGCTCCCACACAAATTCTCACACTCTGAGATGATGAAGAGGTTGGTTATTAATGCACTTATACCCATGTAAAAGTATGACAGGTTCATTCTCACCTATGACATGGCCCGAAAAGACGTAGATCCATTATCGACTCACCAATCCCACCACACCTGAGAAATGATCCAAATGAAACCACCCTCTATTATAATAGAAAAATTATTTGAGATTCTCTCCTTTTATTTAACCTTTGATTGTATCCCCTATGCCGATAAGGTAGGGGATTTTTGAGTCTACAAGGATTTGACTTCTGGTTGAGAGCCTCTAAGGAGGGCTCCCACATTGCGTCATCAGTGGCAATAATGACATGTATCTAAGGAAAAATAGAAGGTGGACTCCAACCATACTCTCTAGCCATATTTTGAATAACTCGTCTCTATCATTGGGGAGGACTCATTATAATTTCTAAAAAGTGGTGCTATCCTTCATAGATCTAATGGCCCATTTACACCACCTAAACATTCCTATAAATATGTGTAAAAAATGGATATTTAATTTACTTATTGGTGTCATGAACCCATCCAAGACATAAGCATTCAAGGTGGACACTTTCAATAACTAACACCACCAATAACCATTATTGGTAAACTGAAAATGAATATTTTCATTGCCGAGGACCTCCCTGCACCATCATCACTCAATGTGGATGTCCTCCCCACACATTAAATAGTAATCATAGAGGTCCACCCCATGTCGATATCATCCAGAGAACAGGTCCCCCTAGTTCATGCACCAACTCATTTGAAGGTCCTCATTGATTCAACAACAATCAGAGTTGTACTTATCCTCTATCTTCCTACAATCATATTTGAGGTCATCCATACTCTTTTGAAAATTTGAGTGGAGTTCATCACCACCCTTTAGAAAATTAGAGTGGAGTTACTCTCTACATCATCAACAATCACAGTGGTGCTCCTCCCCATTATTTCAATAATCAATATGGAGTTCCTCTCCATATTCCCAGATCATAGTACAACATTCCTACACATTTCATCACCCTCTAACGCAGAATATATCCTCATAATATAGCCAACCAAAGTAGATGTCCTCCCAGCCACAACAACAACTGATATAGAGATCCACACCGTGTACCAACCAACCAATTCATAGGTCATCCTCACTATAACAACAATAATGGAGGTCCTCCCCTAGTAGAAGATGTACACTTCTATAGATATTTTTCTCAGTTTAGAAAAGACAACACTCTCCATCAGAGTTAGAATCCTAGGAAACAGCAATTCATCATCAACCTCATTAACCTAACTACTCTTAAGGACATATACGACTCGATAATTGAGCCTTTACCCCAATAATGAGAGCCTAAGGTAGGGTCTCTAGATGTAATGTTCTCCATTCCTGAATTATAGATATATAGAATCCCAAGATCCATTTGTAGGTACATGTAGATGGAGGTGGTTATGTACCCATTCCCTGGGCTTAAGGTATAGTAACCACCATAAGTCTATGTTTCCATTATCTATCTCTAATCATGATATTGGAGATATGTTAGTGTCTTTAATGACTCCTTCAGATGGTTGTCATTGTATTGATCCATATATGATAACTACTTCCCTCACACATCATTCATTAATAAATACTCCTTCATATAGGGATGTGATGATGTAGTTGGTAACAACCAGAATAGATATCCCAACGTGTCGTAAATAGTTTACTCATGCAGTGTCTCCTCTTCCAATTAACCAGCTAATGAGCTGATACATATTTTTTATACAATCTATCTCTAATACAATGATAATATATGTTTTTGTACACCACGAATAGGGCCCTATTCCGAACAAGAGGTCGTATGGGATTTTTTAGCTGCCAACCATATGTCAGTGGTGTTTTAGCCACCTGAAACCCAAAAAATCAACATCCGAGAGTCACTTATTAATGGTCATGTTTCTGTATTTCCACCAGATCATCTGGGAGTAATTTCACAACCTCCATGATCATTGGTTGGCTTATCCAGGAAGCTAGGGGATCCTCGATGACATTGATCAGTAGTGGATAAGGGTTGGGTTTTCATCACTCCCAGTGGAACAACACATCTTTTCTTTCGGCTAGTTCTCAAAACTACAATATAGAAGCACTAAGATACTCATAGTGCTCTACTAGATTAAGAAAGATGAATCATTTCATATGAAGATCAAGGGAACGGGATAATTATTTCACTCCATATTATCCTTATCATGTGATATCCTTACCTATCAGTCAACATTGATAGTTCCCCTTCAAGTATAGTTTTAGTGACCATGGAAATCCCCATATAGTCATAGTATCAAGAAACATGTAAATTGACATCGATTATGATGGGGAAACACAACAGCAGGGGAGGGGAAGAAAAATGCATTCCCCCATACAAGAGTCCTTAATCACCTGTAGTGAAAGGAATGTGGTCTTGCAGATCCCTCCATTAATGAACCATTTCCTACCCATCAGAACATCAACACGGGTAATATAAATGTTTTGATATCCAATCCAACTGAGTTTTATCCAAAATCATAGGTGGACACCG
Organism: Viscum album; assembly: GCA_963277665.1. Lineage (NCBI taxonomy): Eukaryota > Viridiplantae > Streptophyta > Magnoliopsida > Santalales > Viscaceae > Viscum > Viscum album. The sequence continues at coordinate 658,900,805 of OY728145.1, read as the reverse complement.
TGATTACCTCCCTTTTTCAAAATGTTTAAGATCATAAAATAATGATCGTTGAGCTCCTTTTTGATCGACGCCCAAATTGCAGTAGTGCACAATGTGAATCCATTTATCTTCTTATAGGGAAAGAATTCATTATTTTATAGATATACCTATTCTGTCATGGTAATCCCTCTCATCTTGACTATGTAGAGTAATTAGTCTGCATCATTAACTGATATATAGTCACTGAACCTGATTGAATGGCGTAATCATCCTAATTAGGATCTTGGTCGTGCCGCATGAAAAGATTTTGAGACTTCATATCATGTTGAGGAGCACGTTAATGCATTGGTAGTTAGTAATACTCATAATGATAAATATACTCACTAATATGACATGGTATTTTTATTTACCTCTCATCTTCAGTCCCTAGATACAGTAAATGAGACTATCCCACCTAACGAGAAACCATACCCGGTGTGGGTAGATGACTTGCGTGCACCCCTGATGATTACTAACCTTATATTTTTAAACATCCATGAGATGGGTGACCCATTACATAAATTGTACCACTTCATCTTATGGTGTGGTCCTATGTTGGAATCCCTAAAATAGTAGGAAGCATTCAGGATCTGGTGCTTCGTTTAGACACAACATGTACCCACATTCATTTATTACTGATTGTTACCCACATGGTCTATCACTAGTGCCTAATTACATCATAGATAGTTCCTTTACCAGTTTATCTCCAACACTTGAAAAAAAATTGAAAAAAAACTTCATGTTCAAAAAAATCCTACATAGAGAGTAGTAGTTTTTTAAACAGATGGAATTTCCTCACGTACTTCCATAACATTATGATTACATAAGAATATTTGTTAACAATGTGCATGGGAAATGATAAGACAAAGCTGGTCCCTTCCCTCATAACCCCAAACATTCTAGCTGGGTTCCAAGAGTTTCCTAATATGGGTCATAGACTGGAGTAATCCATGTAGTAAGATAAATATTTGTACCCATTTCCTCTTCTACTTATCATAAGGAGACCATCCAAAGTAATGATTACTGCCCATGTATTGGTAGAGGACCTTGATCTACTAGAATTATTGGAACCTATACCAATGAAACCTCTTTCAGTGTATCCTTATCAAGCACATCCTCACCCATAATAGACATATTTGTAGTATCATCACCCATCACATAACCTCCAGACACTTCCTCAACTAGTGGAGCCTCCCAGATGAGAGAATGTGGCTCCAACGCCTTATCTAGGCCAATAACCTTTAAATCACTTTCCAGATATAAGGAAAATAACTATTCCTTCAAGGATGAACATGTTATATCCTATTTTCTCTAATAACTAGTGAATGGTATTATGAAGCTATGAGAATTAAAATAAATCCCATGGAATCCAGACTCACTAACAGTCCCAAACATTACTCGTGCCATATGATCCAATGATATAATATCAATGAGTGAAATGTGTTACAGTTTTTTCTACAGAACAATTTAGATCATGGAATAATTATATTTTATGAATTTAGGGAATAATTAACACATATCTTCACCGAAATCAGCAGTGAAATTGAAGGATATAGTGAATGGAAGATACCTTAATGATATGGGACACAAAAGTTCGATGACTAGTAAGACGGTAGAGCAGTTTCTCACACCCATGATGAGATTATTTCCCACATAGGCTGTCCAGAACCTCATGTGGTCAATAAAAATCCTCATCCACTCCCACGGATTCCACATAAAAACATTCAAAAGACCCAATTCACATGAATCTATATTTCAAAGGACATAAAATATCCCAAATGGTGTCAAATTCCTCTCGCACCCTCAGTGATTTCATACATCCATTATTTGAAACTAGCCCTAGACTCCACCAAGAAATAAAATACCCATATAGTAATGATATTAAGTATTCCTCCAGGAACAAAATAAAATTAATATATAGCTTTACTCTATCCGATGATGAAAAATTCCCATAAAATCAAAATGAATCATTAGGCCGATGTCGTTGTAGGAAAGGTTGAAGACATGGGAGCCTTAGGAATGGATGGACAGAAAAAATAATCCATTTAGGAAATAAATATTATGATATAGGTTCCCTATGGAGCATAGTTGGTACAGTTCCCCTAATTCATTACATTAGATATGGAACGAGATCTGATCATGTTAACTGGCCAAGAAGAACGGATGTAACTACATTGTGATTAGCATCATCTGACCAGAGCTAGGCATCAACCCACTTGCAGTTAGAATATACAAGTTCAGTGCAATTGAGCTAGATGGTAGTACTATATTATAAATTCTAGCCCAAACCCTATGGTATATTTGTCAATATATGTTATTCATCCTTTTTCGGACCCCCGGGCAGTGAAAAAACAAGTCGTTGTCATGGATGTATGATGGGTTGAAGCACCACTCCAGTATTCCTGCATGTATCTCGATCGTGAAGGAATTTTGGTTATTGAATGAAATAAGTGAGGAATTTTTATAATATATGATAATACCAACCAAATTTGAAACAAAAATTTCTACCATGGAAGCCTACTATTCGGTGGAGGATGAGAAAGTTGAATTCCAAGCCATCATCTTGTTCACAAGAGAATATCAATGTTCCCTCAAGTATAGGACCATACTAAAAATTAACATCACATGAAAATTAAATGTCCTGGAGTTATAATGCAACCTCATAGACACATGTTCTAGTATTAACCTCACCCTAACCTAGATGATCTACTTTCTGGGACTAACAGAAGAAAATTTGACTCCCTTTGAGCAGAAAAATTAGGGTTCTGACATGATCGTGTAAAAAATGGGTAGTATTATTTGGGTGAAGTCAATGTATGGTGGATTAGTATCATGATATAAATTCATGGTGGTCTCAAAGGATATCTCCTACAATATGATCTTGGGTAGTTTTTGGCTTCATCTTCTTATGGCATTCCACTCCTTGTACCACCAATGCCTCAATTACTTAGCCACTGTTTGAGTAGAGGTACACCAAGGTGATGTATATCTCGTTAATATCCATAAATACCACTATCTATATTATAACTATTACAATAAGTAGGGGTTCATGTTCAGACCAATGAGTTTGAGTGACCAACCATTGTGGCCAGTCGATGGGAAGACAAGGAAGATGCCTCCATTCTCCCTCTCCATCGGCTAGAGCCCACCATGAGGGACATGGGAATTTTATTTTTAGTTTCTAAGGGAGAGGGTTTTTTCACACCTTAATGGATATAATGTACAAATATTACATAGTAGATGCCCAGGTGATATTAGAATCCTATACTAATTTTTGGTATTGATATTTTTCCCCCATGGCCACTGTTCTACAACATTCCTAACCATTCTACTTAGATGGTTTGAATTAAAAAATTATATTCCACCATTTAATTAACATAAATAATGTACTTAATTGTTTAATTCGTGATTTAATTGTCTTGATAACCCTACCAAAATGGTCATTGAGGAGTAGAAATCCCTTTGTAACGATTATTTGTCCTTCCAAGCAAGAACATGTGCTACCGATGAGCCATCCAGCATGGAGTAATTTCCTCCCAACAATTCTATTTTTCTATAATATTATGAGGACATTTAGAACACCCCAAAAACAATTTAATTGGGTGTATCCACCATCATCTATGATTTTATTTAGATGAACTTGGGTACCAAGGAATCTTTGTAGCCGAAACTGATCAGTGCATCCATGCCTCTAGCTGAGCATATCAAAGACAGATCCATCAGCTAAGTCCAATACCCCCAAGTTTATAGCTTACATCATTCCATTCAAGAGGAATAATGGGAATATTATAATATATATCAACTCCTAGGACCCCAAATTCCATTGTTCGAAGGATGATTTACCCATTTGAGTGAAATAATTATTGATCAATGCCACATTAATGTACCATGATCTCTCCTTCATGGATGAATATTATAAGGGAAACCAAATCAAAATGGACCATGAGGAGGAGGATTATAACTCTTTTGAGGTTACACAAGGTTCTTCTAATTATCAGTTGATTTCTTTTGTCAAGAGGAATGTAGGATCCACTTATTAACAAGCCATGCATCACATCTTAAAACTAATTCTTACGATGTTGGTCGAATGCTACATGGACAACTTGGGGTCAATTAACTACAATTTTAGAGCCATGTAAATGACCATGAGATTATTTTAAACGTCCTCGCTCTTAGAAATGGAAGATAACACCTTTTATGTGAACATTATAGCTTACCTCTAGAAATATTCTCGGTTTCATCATAATATAAAAAGGCACTGATATTGACCCATAGAAGGTCATGGAGATCAATAAGATGCCTAGACCAATCAACCTCTCAGAGAATTAATTTCTCCATGGTCACTTATTCTACATATGCTAAATCGTTGTGAAAATTTATGGCATGTATAATTCCTTTTTAGGTTTATGAAGAAAGGAACCATTTACTAATGGGATGAGGGGTGACAGGGTGTTATCCTCAATCTATGGTTATAATTCCACTCATAAAAATGAATTCTCTAGTCCAGTTTTTACTACCTTGGAATGGTCCCTCAAATCCCTTCTCACCCAGATGAAATAATGGGGGTGGTGAAATAGTTGGTAATGACTCAGTCGCATGCCCCACTTCAAATAGAGCAGATACTCTCGTATTGAGAAGAGCTACCTCACACTTATTTTTTGAAGTGTAGAAGTAATGGTTTTACCTGAATAATCATGATATAATAATGGTGTCCCATGTGGTTTTGTTGAAGTATATCCTAAATTTCCCGATAAATATTGTATGATTGGAACGTTGGTTAGTAATCCTTAAAAAGTTCGAAATATGTTTTTTTTCACAAAGACATCATGGTTCAGGACTTAAAAGTCTACTGGGACACCCATCTGAACCCTAAATAACTTTTTCTAGATGTGTATTTCCTATATATGGCTAACCAATCAATGGAACGTGCTAAATAATTTAAGAATTTTAATATTTATTTGGCCACTCAGATACCAATTGGTAAAATTATCGATGACCCTAGTCTTAATAAAGTTGGCATAGGGATCGTCTTCATCACCCGGTCATCGGTTTCTCTTCCATATTCATTCAGGTTGTCAAAATGTTTAACCAATATCAATGTAGAGTTCCATTCTTTCATTATTATTCTCGAGCTACCCCTTGAGATTTACTTCCCCCTCTTGAATATATAGGGGCACTTTGAGATGTCCATTAAGTATATTAATTGAGACTAGATCATTAGGAATATATGGTTTGGTCCCCTGATAGAGTGTACTTGCCAACTTACGGTCTAGTTACCTTCTCTCTCTACATGGACTCATGTCCCTCAGTCAGAAAATGTTCATTCCAAAAAATGGGAAAGTCCGTCCATGTATTGTGAAGATCATGAATCAGATCAAATTTTAATTCATGTGGTACTTCATATGGACATCTCGCCCATCATTTTAGATGATAACACGCATCTTGTAAGACAGATACTTTTTGGTGCTTCATTGTCAGGAAGCTCTAGATACCAACAGTAGTGGATGAAACAAACTGTAAGTCTCCCTTCATTGAGTATATTCAGTATGTAATTCCCCCACTAATCTAAGACGTGTCTGAGAGAATCCATCAACATGCAGTAAATTTTACCATCCATAGTAGGCCTATCCTTAAGAAGAATAGTGTTGCGTATACTACAAGCTAATATGGAGTTGTGTATAGCGCAAGATAATCTTGGTGTAGCATAAAACACAAGAAATAAAATAAATTAAAAAGAATACTTCTCAGAAAATCTCAGGGTGTTACATTCTACCCCCCTTAAAATGAATTTCACCATCAAAATTCATTGGGGTTATAAATCATTTACTACATGAATGTTTCTTTCATAGAAACCCACCTCATAAAAAATAATACTAAAACTTAATTTTAAAAAGTGAAGTATGAAACATAATGGTAACCCAAATTAACTCATCAATGGGTTTCCACATAGGAGAGAATAGGTGAAATATGGATATAGAAGAGAAATCTAACCATCATGTTTGGATGAAGTGTGGTAGAGAACATGGCTATAAATAATCCATCAATCAAAAATCCGTAAATTTGTGATGATTTAAGGTATCATCTAATTCGTCAGGTATGAGGGTACCTAGACAACGTTTTTAGTTCTCAAGATCATTTCCCTCATGTTGAAGAAATATTTATTTAAATGAAATACATACTTGATTTTGGTACAATCTCACTGTTTTCCGTGCCTTGGAAAATTTCCACATAATCTCTTAAAGAAATTAAGTTGAATTTGTCATTCGTGAAGTGTTAGCAGATCATGCGATAGAATGATAGGTCATTTCATCTGTTTCTATGGAAAAAAGTTTAGCACAATTTATTAAATATACATAAGTCCATCTATGATGGGATTAATCTTATATGGTTTCTAAAATGGACTTATACTTTATCTCTCATAGAGCTTAATAAAATAAAACTAGTTTCTACTAACCAGGGACTTCATGTAGTCCAGTGGTATGCGATAATGGCCTACCACACTTCAGTTGTGGGTTTGATTCCCACATCCCTATCTGACGCGACGGGTTGTCGCCCATCCTGCAGGTTTTCCTTTTTCTAAAACTACATTATTATAACATTCCTTCAATAATATAGGAAAAAGTTATAGACTTAAACAATACTATATGATTTCCAACATAATCCATTCCAATCTTTAGACTTATCCAAAATACATTTGTCCAATATCATAGTATAAAGAAAACGATTACTGGAAATGTCATCTACTGAGCATGTGAATACCATTATTTATCATACGATATATCTTGTTGGTCACACTCCAAAGATGTGAGTCACTTAATAATGTATTCTCTTGAAAAATGAATACTGATTGAACCTTAGTGAAAACATGAATGCTATCAAAAGTTAACTCTTTAGACATACCAAAATCCCAAAATTTCTATATACTCAAATCATGATATCACTTTGTCCTTATATCAGTCATGAGCCCATGAATACTATGAAATGTATTATTTTCTCCTTATCCCTTCATTATACGCATGTCATCTGCTTTCCAAAAATATTTCAATCACTATTCATGGTTACCTGTACCATATAATTATTGAAAACCAATGCATAGATATTCCAAAATTCCATGATACTATAAAGGAGATTCCATGATACTATTACATAAAAACTTAATCATTCCATAACATCATTTTCATACTCAAAATCACAAATAGTGATCGCATGTGACTTCACTTTATCCTTTTCCTTAATAGGATGCTCAAGTAGATCATCATTAACCCTTGGATTAGGGCATTGATTAGCATAATGCCTCATTTCCTTGCACTTTAAACATTTAAGTGTTGGTGGAGCATTCTCTATAGTCTTTTCTCTATTCACATCATTAGCTACCTTTTTCCCATTACATCGACACTCAAATTTTTGATGACCTTATTTTCCACACATAAAACATTTTCTAGTACCTTTTAGGAAATCTCCACCATGCTTATTTCCAAAACTTGAGAATAAAGTAACATTCATCTTCTTTTCACCATTTTTCTGAGATTTTTCCTTGAACTCCATCATTCGTTTCTTGTCAAAACCATGAGATGGATATGTAACACCATCTTCTAGTTCTACCTTGATTGAACAATGGAAAATTTATTCATAGCTACTGAAGTCTCTTATAGCTAATGACCTTAGAAGACATGGTTTTAATCCACTGAAGAATCGATGAACTTTACTTTTATGTTGGATGGTAAATCCAGATGCATACCTTGCAAATCTTGTAAAATTATCTTCGTATATACCAACAGATTCATCATCATTTTGCTTAAGCTCAAGGAACTCCTTTTCCATCTTTGTTTTAAGAATATTAGGGATGTACTTGTTGAAAAATAAGTTCTTGAACTCATCTCATTCCATGGATTCAATTTAATTTATGGGCCTCGTATTCTTAATTAGAGTCCACCATTGGTATGATTCACCTTCTAAACGGTAAATTTCCAGAATGAATTTTTTTAAATTTCGAATAGCAAAGTATGGAAAATATTTTTTTCAATGGTACTGATCCATTGTTCAGCAACAAGTGGATAAGAATATCCCCTGAAATAAGGGGTACGTTGCCTCATGAAGGACTCAATAGAATATTGTTCCCTTCTCTACTCATTTTGAAGTCTAGAATGATTCATAGATTTTGTAAGTATAGCAATAAGATTATGCACTCCATCTACCATAACATTGGTTTGTTCAGGAGGACAATAATTACATTATCCATTACATTGATCAATGCGGTTCCTTTGGGTTCCATCCATCGTCTAAAACCCAAAAAGGATAGTTTGAGAGTCAAAAATCATGCTAGGGAAAACAACATAATAAAGGTGGTGTGACTTCAATATCTAAAATATTATGTTTAATTCTAATATCATATCCGTAATTATAGGACTATAAACTATACTTATACTTATCCTTATGGAAATCCCTAGACATACTTAAGAAATATCTCTAGGGATCTCACTAAAGTTTTTGCATCCTTGTTTCCGAAGGATAACTAAACCTTTCCTCTGATACCAACTGTAGAGACCCAATATTGACCAAAATGGACATTACATTACTTTTGAGGAATACCTAACACATAACAAAAATATACACCAAATGACCGTAATAGTTTAGTGTCTTTGGAAACATGGAATACAATCTTCTAATCTTGGTGAAAGATCTTCAACATCTCCCATAAAGAACATCATTTTTTTCTTACGTAAAACATTTCTTTATTTCATGGGGAAAAGAAAACATATAAAGGGTGAGCTCAAATTCTTAGCAAGGGTAATCATGGAGAAAATAAAACAAGCCATATACATTTGAACTTCAAAACATGAACATAATGTTTACACATCAAAATCTTGAGTTTTGAAATAAATCTCGGCCGTATATAACGCATAGGTCATAAAGGAATATCAATCATGATAACATTTCATGGTAATAAATCATTTAATTGTGGAAAATAATTATTCACTTGGTATGATTTCCATAGTAGCCAAGGCATTGCTGCCAAGACCATCTTAGTGGACAAAGTCCCTTTCTGAATCGAGATCACTCCTCGTTCTAGTCCTATATTACCAGATTAACTTACCATCCCAGACATGTCTATCTCATGAGATATAAATCATTATCCAATGAATTGGAGGGAGATATAGGTCCCACCCATCTAATAATGAAATCATTCTTTCGTGTGCTACAAAATAAACATACATCATTCATAAGAACATAACGAATAAAATGTGTTTCATAAACATCATCCCATAATAACATAATCCATATAAAAGAAATGTATATCATTTAATGGTAAGAAAAATAAATCCTTTTAAATAACAGATACATTATAATTGATACATAATCAATCTAAATAATGTCATCTTAGATGGAAAATATTTTTGATAAAACACATGAAATGAATTCTTGAGGAAAATTACCTTTCTTGTTCAAAATCATTTTCTTTTCTCAAAATGCCATGAAATTTTAAAATAAAATGATTTTGTTGAAAATAATCATGAAAAAATGTTGAATAATCTTCATGAAAATTATGTGTTATGAAACATTAAAAATTCTTTCATTCCGTATATGTTAAAAAACATTCTTCTCGAACTGTTTTCGGAAATGTCGAAAAGTACCATGTATGGTAAACAAAATAAAGATTCATTCCATAACACAAAGTAAAAGCCATAGAGGGGTAATAATGACATTAAAAATACATGTAATAATAGTAAACAATTTATTAAAAACATTTTTATGGTCATGGATGAAAAATATAACCCCAGTAAATACTTACGAATAAACAATCTCGGATAAGAATGAGATTGGAATAGTTATCCCTTACATTAGGTCTGATATGCTTCGTACATGTCCGAACCTACTGTATAATAATTTATATAATGTCATTGAATTATTAAAAAAATCATATTCATTGTTATGATATCATATATGGTTCAGTTATGACTTTATATTAACAGTTCTTTTGTAAATTCCATGTTAAAGCAGCGGTTTGGATAAAATCATTTTATTTATAGTACGTGTTTGGAATTGTTGTTCATGATATTATTATTACTTATATCAATATTTAATAACTTCCAGAATGTAAATAATGATTTAAATATCATATATATTTATTATATATATATATAATATATAGATAAATGAAATGAAATGCACCGTTCATGGAGACGGTAGGTCATACGTACGCATAAACGCTCTTTTTCTTTCTTTATTGGCTTGAATGGAAGTAAGTAGATGACATATATATATACATAAATCTAGTAGCATTATCATGTCATATATTTCATTATTATTCATTATATATACTTTATAATCATTCTTGAATAGTTAACATGGAGAATGAATCTAATTGCGTCGTGGAGACGGTAATCCGTACGTACGCACGAGCGATGATATCATTCCCATAATTATTAAATTGAATTGTAGTGGATGATGTAGTATCTCAGATCAATATGATGTTATAATAACCATATATAGTTATTATTTACACCATTATACCCATCCAAGTATGGTCGTGGTGGAAAAAAATATTACACCATGACGTGGAGACTGTATTCCGTACGTACATACGCGCGATGATTTCATATTCCGTAGGATGGATAGAAGGTGAAATTGGGTTGTTTTATATTTATAATAACATATAAGTATATTATTTATAATGAAGTTATTACTTTATAATGAAACAACTAATGAATAATAAGTTTAAGAAAAAAGAAACTTGAAATAGTCGGTAGAAGAGATTACCACTTATTTGATGCACATCTTTTTAGCTTCCTCTTAAGGCACAAGAGTTGGTATTTTGAGGAGACCATAACCTCTATAATGTTTCTAGTGATGTTAAAAAGTGAAATTGGTAGGGTTTTTCCGAGCTTGAAGGCTCAAAATTGTGTGAAGAGAAGAGGGAGGTGGTGCCCTTTTATAAGGGAAGAGAGGGTCACATTAGAAATAACTTAAAATATTATTTTATAATTAAGTCATATTCTATTTATAATGGCTCCAAAGTGACTTATTTATAATATAAGGTGGGTATGGGTCTAAATCCTCTCAACCAATATTATTTATACATGTTTAGGTTACTATTGTAACCTTATCATTTAGTTTATACTCTAAGTTAAATAATTTAACTTTTACTGTGTCTTCTTGTTTTCTTACAATATATGCTTAATAAACATAAAATAACAATCCAAACGAACCACAAGTGTTTAATTATTAATATATATAAATTTATTTATGTCATTTCACTGAACTATATATTTTTAGGAATAGAATAACAATTAATAATATAATAATTGTTTTAAAAACTATTTTATGTCATTTTTGAAACTATTTGTTAATTGATTTTTGTGAAAATCATAACAACATTATTAATTGGAATAAAGTTAATTAAATCAATAATAACATGTCATATTAACATGTAAAATTAGTGGAATTCATAAAAAGTCTCAAATTACATTTATTTGGGTATTTATAACATCAATTATATTAATATTTCGTTAATAAGGTAATTACTGCATCATCATTGTGTCATAAATAAATTAAATTATTTAATGTCTAAATATTATAAATAAAATACCATTATGTAGGAAATATTTTTATATTTATAATTAATATTTATAGTCTAATTTATCTTATGTATAACCTAATATTAAAAATGTTTTATTTATTAAACAATGATTTTAACTCTTTTAACTCTTCCTTAAATAAAATAATAATAAGTGGCCTAATCTAAACCAAGTGGACCTAAGGTGTAATATTTTATTACTAAGATTTTTTTGGGTCGAATTACACTAATCTAATAGAATTAGTACATGTTTTAGGGTAATAATAATATAATTTTTACCCTTAATTACCTTATTTACATTTAACCGTGGTGAATAAAAATAAAAAGTTACTGTTCACCCAAAATTATTTTTATCTTATTGAACCACATTTTCCTCCTTGATATTAGCTGTGTCTCTAAGATGTTTGAAATTAAACTCATAGAAATAGTAAAATTATGTTTTATGGACAATTGAAAATGCTCCTAGGAGGTGTGTAAATGACGGTGAAAATTTGAATAAAATTTTTATATATCTAAAATTATTATAAAATGACTAAAATAAATTACATTGAACTTATATAAGTAATATATATCTATTTTGACCAAAACAAATTAAATACAATAAATTATTATTTAAATAAAAATTTGGTTTTAACCAATAACTCAGTGTTTTCACTATTCATCAAAAATAGAATGTTTTTAGAAAAATACAAAAATTTCACCCTAGGCTAATTTCGATATTCCGAATCCTAAAATGAAGTCCATTTTAAAAGATAAAATTTATAAAATTTCTAAAAGTGGCTATTATTATTCATAACGACTAGTTTATATAATATTCTAATAACATATAGTTGTTTAGTGAAACTCGGTATTGCGTACAACACACGCTATTGTGGAAGGTCGTGATTGCGTGTTAATCAATCCAAGTCAGGGTTACGCGTAGTGCAGGATTATTTTATTGTTGTGTATAATAGAATCTAACCATATTTAATTTATACATTGAATATATATATATATACCCTCAATGTTGCGTAGAATAACTTCTATCAAATGAAGATGAAATTTTGTGTAACATGATCCAAGAATAGCGTTGCGTATACTGCAAGCTTATATGGTGTTGCATATAGTGCAAGATAATCTCGGTGTAGCATAAAACACAAGAAATCAAATAAATTAAAAAGAATACTTCTCATAAAATCATGGTGTTTTAAAATAATAATACTTCTATGGTGTTGTTTTGTAATCCCATATAACACCCGCATAAGAACAAAGGGTAAGGTGTGGGATGGCGATAGACTCCTAGGGTGGCTCAGATAATATCACTTAGGAGGTAATCTTTTTCAACTTCCATGTCCCCCGTAGGTGGTTCCATTCGAGCATAACATTTTGAATATCGTCTGGGTCTTGGTGAAGAGTGAAGCCCAATGACTCCACCTCTTTTTCGAGATCTGTTAAATGGGCTTCATACGGGGAAAGTCTACTGGATGGGGACATCATGTTCTTTTTCTGAGTAAATTGGATTATTTAAAGCCCTATATTTAAATTAATCGTGTGATCACATTTAAATGAAAATATTTGCAACGATAACAATACTTAATTGTATTTTGAAATACAAAAACATAAAAACAGGAAGGTGCATAGGTTTTACAAAACCATTTTTCATAATTAAATTAAACCAATATGAATTTTCATTGATCGAAGTTTGGGTCATTCCATTTACTAGAATTCGTAAAACTATTTTTTCTTGAATTGTGACTCTATTATTGTATTTTACTATGAAATATTAACAATCTTGAGTTATTTAATGATGTATCCATCTTAAAAATATTTGTGTGTTTTATTTAATGATAAAACCTCATAATAGAAAATCAATAATATTTTTTTAGAAAATTACTTCATAAATCAATCCCTAACATCCTTTGGTAATATGGAAGTTATGAAATGTAGTTTGAATTAGATTATGTTAAGTGTTATGATGAGTGGAAATTGATATAGAACAGATAAATTATTCCCTAGAATATAAGATAATTTTTTATGAATCTCATTTATTTGAGCATGAGAGGGAGAGAGAATCACTAGAATTCACTCATGAAAATGCCCATGAAGAACTTCAACAACGAGGCATGAATAGAATTATTTAAAGAAGGTCATATTAGTGAAAATCAACATGAGATCAATGTGGGCATAACCACCCCACTAAAGTACAATCATACGACACTTTACCCAAATATAATATTCTATTTTATTAGTGGGCTATGGATATAGGTTATATGTTTTATATACGTGTAATTTGTTTAGATGAAATAGTTATTAAATTGATACGATATTATTTTTAATATTTGTGATTCCATTATGTGAGGATTAAATTTTCTATTTTTAAGAATATTAATAAGAAAATATAATATCTTAAATCAGAATAGAAATAAACTAATGTTTTAAATATGAAAATATATAATTTTTATAGAAAGAGTGAATAATTATATTTTTGAAAAAATACACATTTTTTATTTTCAATAAAGGATTATTTTATAATATATGTATATATATACATATATAAAATACTTATAATTTCTTTTCAATAAATAATAACTATAATTATCAAAAACAATTTTAAGAGACGATAAATTATTTTTCACTGGATGAGGAAATTGATTTTTCGTAAAAAAGTAGTAATTTCAAATAATTAAGATTTATATTTAAAAATTAAAATTTCTCCTAATTATAGAATAATTATATTTTAAAATAGATACTATTGTTCGAATCAGCCTATTAAAAAATTATTATAATGTTCTTTTTTTTCACTTATCATAAAAATTAAAAAATGAAGGTGAAATATCAAAATACTATATAAGTAAAACATCTATGATGTTGTATATGAATGAAACAATGAGTTTTAAATAATTTAGAGGAATATTTTATTATTTAAATTACATTAAAATATCAATAACTTTACTATTGAGGAGTTATATTTTCAATTTTTCAATAATTTATATCTTGTTCCAATATTTTTTTTCGAAAAACACATGTCTATACCACCATCATACCCAAATTTATATTAAAATTAAAAATGACTAATATCCCCTAAACTCTACTAAAATCTATCTCCAATAATCTCACAATATCCAAGATTCCATAATCTCACCTAAATAACAAGCTGTGGTTTCTTATGATCAAGCCGAAGTGTGAACATCCAAAGGAAGATGTATTATTCTTAAAAAAATTATCATAATGTGTTTTCTAAAAATACCTCCTCTAATATATTCTATTCATCCTATAACAGAAAATTATTTTTATTAGTAAAGTTAAATGTTATTATATTAATTTAATATCCATTATATAACCTCCCCTAATTCTATTCAAAAAAAGAACTATTGTTCATGTTATGGTTGATTCACCACCTCCATCAACAAGATATTTAATTTTTCACCACCAACATCATAAATAATTTAAAATATAATTTTATGGTTATAAATGAGTTAAATTAGTAAATAATTTTTTTTTGATTTTCTTTATTGGATACATGGTCAACATTTTAAATAAAACCACATATGTTCATCATAGTATGAAAAATGGCCTAAATAAACAATTTGTATAATGATTACATTTATACTAAATGAATCATCCTAATATTATAATAAATATGAATATTTGGAACCATATAATCCTATATAATTACATGAAATAATTTTATTACACATCCTTTATTACTCTGTAATTATACAAGACCTATTATAATTAGATAAACAAAAGTGTGATCATAACAAACATTGAAGGGAAGGTTAAAAAATCTTAATGTCATAATAAAATAATTATAAATAATATAAAATGATACTAATAAATGAAATATACCAGAATATTCTTATTTTTTAAGTATTTAAAAAAAATTAATTCTTAAAATGGCTGGAAAAATTTACCAAATGACATTATGACCCAAGTTAAAGGATATTATAATGAGCCCTAGTTAATTTTTGTATGCACATTATAATTATTATTTATCCCTTTACCTTTATCTTATTCTCATTTACATATTATATATTCATTATATATTTCCCTTACATATATATCTATTTTCCTTTATATTTCTTTTTTTGGGTACAATACTTGTTTTTCATATTCCTTTCACAATTATTTCTTTTACAAAAACCAATATAATATTAACTTGTTTATTTATTATCTCATTTCATGAATTAATTCATATAATGATTTTATCATTTTTGGTATCTAAAAGTAATAATTGTTTGGTAAAACAATTTGGGTTTACTTCTGGTATAGGGAAAATTATATTTCTATTACCATCTTTAATGTCTCTTAATCATTTTTCATAAAACTATTCTTAAGAGGTACATTTCAAAACATAATTCTCCCATAGTATTTTGTTTTCAAATAATCTGTACATAATTTTCATGACTTGTAATTATTTATTAATTTATGAATGTTTGAGATAACTTTAACTAGTTCCTTCATATGAATATTTATGATATGTAATTTTGATATCCTCTAAGATAATATTATGTAACACATTTTTATTTTATGTAATTTTTATTATTATTCTAAATATATGTTTTATTTATGTGGAATAAATATGAATATACATGTTATGAATGTGATTTGTGGATTTTTTGTTATTTGTCCAACTAATTTTTTATTATTATTTTAACCAAGGAGATACCATGTCTAGTGCATTGGTAGTGTACCTCGATCACTTTTTTATGTGCCCTTGAAAGTGTGTCTTGACTTATTCAATTAATGTAATGTATTATATTGTTTTCACATTACTAATATTCTTTAATATTATGATATTACCTTCTTCGTAACAAGATTTCATGTGAACATATATGATCATTTTCCTTTATATTTTAATGATATGTCTCTTTAATCATATGTATTTCTTCCCACCATTCTTTACTGTGATTATTTCTTTGTTGGGAATTATAACTCAACTCTTTAATTTTGTATGTTCCTAGTATATATGTTACTATAATAAAATCAGTTATTGAATCCTCATTAAATATTATCAATATCAAAATAATGGTGATAAAGAGTATGTTTTAATTTTTTAATTATGTATTTAATATCCCAAAACCACTAGGACTCTAGATTTATGGGATGTGTATTAATAAAAAAATATATTAAAAATCATCAAATAAAATGATTATTATACTTGGGTTTCAATATTTATTATCAAATAATTGTTTAGTAATTTTTGGGGATTAGGATCAGAATACATTAGTAAATTCCAGATGTATAATTATAATTATAGAAAATCATACTAAAATTTTAGTAACGTATATAGTGTGTAGTTTTTTATAAATGAAATGCATATCTAGATAGTTTCAAGTGGATAAACGCTCAATAAAAGATGCACCATGGGGTAATAAACCTAAAAAGGAATGGTTGGGTATTAACATGATTTTCCCTCAGTGGACAACAATTAGTTCTATTACTCAAATAATTAATCTATTTTTTTGACACATTATATTATTTGAAGAAATATTTTATGATTAAGGCATATAGTCAGTGTGGGGTTTCATGTACATTTGTTCCTTAGTGCTGAAATATTATAAATATTATATATAATATATCACATAAATGTATACTTTATGATATAAAGTGATAATTCATTAATGGTGATTGACATTCAAAAAATGATACATCCATTAAATCAAGAAGGCATGTTTTACCTTAGCTGTGACATATGTCTTGTCAGCAACAAATTCTATGGTAGAGTGTTTCTGCAAGTGTATTTAATTAAATACATTAAATTATTAATGTAATTATCTTTTAATTGTGAATCTCTAACAACACACATATATAAAATCCTCAATAGATATTTCCACAGGGATAGCTGTAAAATCCCAAAAGGTATTGAGAAGATGAAAAAGACTCTGGTCATGAGATCATTGGTAGATGATCATGGGTTCATGGATTGAAATCATAGTTCTTTGTGATTAATCATCATTGGTGTTGTTATTCAATATCAAAAATGGTAATGATGAAAAACAATTCTCCATCAGCAATTGATCCAACACTGTAGGGTATTTTATTATCTGGATTAATCAATTTTTATATTTTGAGAAAACATGAAAAAATGACTTCTTTATTAATTCATGGGTTGTTCTTCATTGGTATATAAAATGGTTGATTTTTTATTCATGGATTTTGTAATTACGATTACATTCAACTGTATCTTTTTTATAACTCAACCCATTATTTGGATCCCAATGATAATTCCCCAATGAATGTGGCCATCGATCGAAGATCACATTGGGTTATGTGCAATTATCCCTCCATTCTGTTATCTTCCTCAATGGAGTTTTGGTGTGATAATTATTTGAAAACACTTTATAGGGTTGATACTTATTCATTTGTTCTTTTTTCACAATAGATCATCATTATGGGTTTGGTTTTGGGATTTGGATATGTGAAATATGTGTGGAGTTGACAAATGGGTTCTGATGATGAAGTGGGTGATAATGGATCTGTGATGTAGATTTCTCAGATATCACCAGTGGTATAATGAAGTCAATTTTTGAGCTATTATTGGATAGAATCTATCCACTTGTAATTATTGTGATATATTCTATTTTAGGATAGTGTTATCCTATTAATTTGGATTGTGGAGTGGCTCTAGGGTAGTAATGATGAATTATTTTATACTAAAGAATTATTAGCACTGATTTTCTGATATACTATTGAGGATAAAAAACTTTGTTACTTTTTTATGGCAATGTTTTCCTGAACATCTAAATGAGAATGTAGATGTTGGGAATAAAAACATGTACAATATGTGATTTCTAAGAAATAATTATCTACTCGCCATGTCTTTTAAGGGAACAGGCTTTGTGTGGTCCCCTCTATGTCATTCCTAATGTGTAAATAAGGATAAAAATATCAAATTTCGTGTTGTATACCCATATTCTATATGCACAATAGTATAACATCTTAGTTGGTAGAAGGTGTACACTCATATGAGGTTATGTAACCACACATTCCGTATATAGTAAGCAACATACTGCATACTTTGGAAATTCCACTGACTTTGGTAGGTGGAACATGTTGAGTGCTGGTATGACCTTTATACGTAGTTTATATCAAGATAAAATGTTTTGAAATTTGAAAAATGAATTTCATGTGATATGGGAGGTTTTTGGGATTTACAGGATCAGAGAGACATGTTGTGTGAGATAACATGGCACATGTTGTTCTAGACATCGAGCGACACTTTCGGTAATCCGTGGGAAAAATCTTCCTTCCTTCTGAGGGAAATTTTTGTTCATTATTAATTGAAGACCTTCTACTCTATGATCTTGGATTATTTTCTTCTAACAATATATGTGTGGGCATGTTCTCTCCTATTCTTTTTCCCGACTGAGTTTTCTCAGTCCATCCCTATGAGGGGTATGAATGATATCCAGTCCTAACCATTGGAAAAAGACTCATATCACAATATTACAGTACGTATTCCTCCATGCGGCCCAGGGTTTCTATCCCCATTCCCATCATTCTATGTATATAGGTTCATTTATAACGTGATATAGGTTATGAGGCATTCAATCTCTTACCTAGATTTTTAATTTTGTTCGGTTCAGGTGTACTCCATTATCCATAGGTGTTATACCCAACCAATTAATCAATATATGTTGTATTTTGATGAGAAACATGTTGATTAATTGGGTATATCATATGATCCCTCTCAGTTACTTTATGATTCAACATATTTAGACCCAACAAAAATGTTTCCTTATATGAAATCCGATTGTTTAGAAAGACTTGATGAGTAAGTTATCTAGGATGGATATTACCATTGAGATCATAGTTGAATAGTAGGCTAGTTGTGAGGGTCTGAAATCACATTATGTAATGATGTATTCTGTATATCATATATATGATATCTTTTTTCTCTTAGCATTGGTATTAGAGTTGAATCCCTATCTGTTGCTTTATATTTGGTTATTATGGGGTGTCTTACAAGGTATATTTATATTCATCCATACATGGGATCTTCCCACACATCTCATGTTTTATATAGATGATAATCTTTTCATCATATTCCATGTGATTTAATGTGAATGTTGTGCTGAATTATGCTAGAAAAAACAATAGATTGATATAGGGTTTTAATTTTGTAATATGCCCTCGTGTTGTTAGAATGATAGGTTCTTTTGTTGTTTTTATAGTCTTCTATTTGGCCATTTTTACTTTTGGTTTACTCATTGATGCAATTTTATGTGGGATATATGTTATGCATGGTCATATAGTGTTATTTTTAAATATTTATGCATTTTACTAGTGTATGGATATTTTTGTCTGTATATACAAATAATTTTGGATATGGCCTCCCATGTGTGTGATATGCATATTCAATGCTAGTCAACCTCTTGTTGGCTAATAGAGGTAGGCATGGAGTGTCATAATTAGCTTACTGATAGCCTTGCAGGAACTGGTGGGTTGGGTTGTGGGTGAGTTTTTTTAAAGGTAATAATCTTTGGACATGATTCTGAATATATTATAGTTGGGAGGATTGGTTTGGGAATTGGGGAAATATTGATAAAGTTTCTTCTGTTCAACTTGCAGGAAAGGTAATCTTGAAAATGTTGTGATGACTTAAATATACATCCACCAATACTCTGATAATATTCATATTCACACAGAACATGTAGTCATTGGGTACTAAGAAAAAATTGGTACACACATCATATTGGAGTGGGTTTTTATTTCCATTTTCTTAATGATTTAGCTTCCCAGATATGGTCATTTTTCTGTGGTATGTTTCGAATATAATTTCTTACATCCAAGATGAAATTCATGCAGGATTCGATAGTATGATCTCAACTATGATCCAATTAGTGAAGATGCTTCTGTATAGAGACATGAGAAATATGTGGTTATTTTGGTGTTTAATAAGAAGTTCCTCTGGCTATTGAGTAGTGTGTTGACCCAGTTTCGAGGGTTCATGTGGATTCTCTCCATCTGGTTGAGAAAAATTTTTATTTGGTAGTATTGATAGACCAAACCCATATGTTGAGTGTGTTTCACCTTTCTATTAGATATATACCACCATAGTTTCTGGGTGATCTGGAATCCCTCCTCAGATGGTAGAGGATTAGAACTAGTTGAGGTGTGAATGTTTCTTCTGGATAGGACCCCTCTTGATGGTGGTTAAGGTGGAAAGTCATATAGAAAGATATGTAATGCATTGGTTCAACCCTTTTCTATTAATGGTTTGATGTGGTATCAAACAATTAAGGATTTTGGGCACTTTCCCATAAAAGACATGTTCTATTGTGACACATTCAAAAACTATATAGGTTAGTTAGTGCCTAACAAAGATGACATCATCGAGGATTGTTGAATCAATTCCCCTAAATTTATTGTCTGATGTCAATCTTGATTTGACTATGTTGTTAGAGTAAGATCATCTTGTGGAGAATAGCTAAAAATGGAGAGGATATCCTCGTGTTGAATGATATTGTTACCTGATAGGTTTTAGGGTTTTTTATGGTAAAAATGTCTCATATCAGCTCCAACTGTAATCTTGGTATATATTTGCTGACCAATTTTCATTATCATTCCCCATATTTGAGATCTAAAGATTCCATTAGATACATTCATATCAACCATTACATTTTCATTCAAAAACTAGGGTACAATCATTTATCCAATATTTCCATCAATATTGTGATTTGGCCCTTGGACGAGGGATATATTCAGGTGGGATATTATGTTACAATGGAGATCCCCTTGAATTTTTTTTGGTATGGACTAGTTTTATATAGTAAATTATTAGTTTGACTGTTACCTGTGAGGTTGTATCTAAGATGTTGGTGTGGAATTTTCCTCCATTGTTGAGGAGGAATCCAAAGTAGAGAAGGTCAATCTCTTATATAAAAAGATACATCCAATTTATCATTGGTTTTTGTAATATTCTTGATTTTTGGTGTATTATTTTTAAATATTATATGGAATTAATTTGAGACCAGGATTTGTGACATCATGTGATTCTGAGGCACGAAGATCCTGGAATAAAATATTCAAATAAATTAAATACTAAAACAGCTTGCACGAGTTGTTTTCTAGAAAAAGAAGAATAACCATTAAACATGTGCCCAAATCAAAAACCTGATTTCCTTTTTTCATTCAGAGAACAAGATTTACCTTAGGTGGGGCATAACATCGACTAGCGCGGGTCGGCTGCAAATGTTAATTTTTTGGAATTTTAAAGGGAAAAAGTAAATTTATGATTTATTTTATTTTTAACATTATAACGACGTAGCGAAGTGATTTATGGTTTTTCATAACCTGGATCCCATTTATAGGCTCATAACCATGGAAATATCCATAGAAAAGATTTGGAGATTTGGAGATTTGGAGAGGAGCCACTCTCTTGTATAATTCCCAATGAACAATGATGATTGATCAACTCATGCATCATTGAACAAAATGATTTGATCACACCGACAATAGATATAAATCCAACCTTTGTTGAAGATCGAGGTAGTATTTGATATTTCAATTTCCATATTCCCCAATTCATTAATATAATGACCAAGGTGGTTTAACACATGAAAAGGTTAACCCACAGATCACCGATTCTTATGCGATGAATTCTATTATGGGTTTTGATTATGTTTGATTTGTTTTCCTTGATTATTCTAATGATATTGGATCCAGGACGCATTGAATAATGGATAAGGTTTGTCCCTTTGTCTGTTATACTAACATATTCTTCCCTAGAACCCCACATATTCTTTGCATTATTTCTGGCGTTATGAACAAATGATTATTTTGCTTCCGTGTGACTACACAGTGATCCAAAATTAGATATCTGACATCATGATAACCCAAGAAAGTTGTGTAGAAGATAGTAGATGATGAACTGATGTGGTTTGGGAGAAATCTTCCTTCAGGCATTTTTTTGTGGATGATCTAAATAGGAATTTCAGGCCGATTAAACACCTGAAACCTACCAATTAAATGTTACTATGGAGGGGAAACTATAGATCTTCAATTTTGAAGATAATGAAGGGATTTATAATTGATTGGTCGATCATATGATGTTCTTGAAAATAACTATCGGTTTCTTAAAAATAACGACGCACGTGGCATGTAGTTCAGACTACATAGCATGTGGGCCCCAATGAGCAGTGGCTATGGTTTAGGGAGATATAAAGGTTCAATGCAGTGTGTGAAAGATGTCACATGGGTTGTGGGGAATTACCTATGAATCGACATATATTTCAGACTATACACATACATGGGTTGGAGTACAGAGCATGTACCGCAGCCCATGACCAGACCATACTGGTTATGTGGGTTACCCCTTGTACAGGTACACATGTTAGAAGACACGGGCTGAAGCCTTGAGGAGGCATTTGGATAGTGTACATAGAGTGGCCACTAGATAGTAGGAAATGGTGTGTTAATCTTCAACACACCATGTAAATTTTTTCTACCAGACATTATATTTTTGGCATGGGCCATTGTACATGGCTTAAACAAGGGGAAAGATGACACATTGTGTGATCCCTCTACACAACGTGTACTTTCTTGCACATGGATTGATATCCTTTTCCACCATTTAGTGGACACATTTTATTGGGTTTATTACCCCCTTTTCTCAATACCCTAAATGTCAGGTATCGTTTCCACCCAGAAGAGTATGATCCCTTCAGCTTGATAAACTAGATAGATCATAAATCCCCTATGAGATGCCCAGAGTAGAATCCTCTATCAATTATTGACAACAGGTAGATTCAGGTATTGGCATAAAAAATCCTACAGGACATCTACAATCCACTATGAAAAGGAATCTGGATGAGTCGTGGTATACCCCAAGTCCCTGACAGTGATCCTCATCTATGTATCACGATCTTTTCCATCCCGGGAGTGAGATCTCCTGAAATGTGTGTATTTAGTATTTCTTCAGATCTATCAGTGCATCTATATCACAAGTGGAACTCCCCAATGAACAATATTTCTCATAAGGATTTCACTAGAGCTATCACACTTTTGGAGATAGTTCTCCCGTATGAGTGCATCGTGGAATATTTGGATTGAATCTCTAGTGTGTCTAAGCGGTTAATTGTGACTTGCCACTAGAATATGGGTCTGGGGTTGAAGGGTATATCAATATGTTTCTCTAGTTATGTGTTTTATATAAATATAATATGTGGACATTATTTTTACCTATATTTTTGTATTTCTTTGAGTTTTTTGGGTTCTACAACTATGTATTTTAATACTCACCATTTCATGGGCTTTCCCCGCTTGTGTCGTGCCTGGTGAAGTCGATAAATAATTTTATAGAGTCCATGTCAGACCTGAATTAGACCTATCCTTGTGAGATCTAGATAGTGCGAGGTGTTCCAATTACATAAAGTATAAGTCTCTGTACTTTTATTATTTTTCAGGTTGGACATTGTAGTTACAAACACTTTCTTTTGGCCGGATTTTATTATAGAATAGTTACTTTCCACACTTCACATTCTATAATACTCTATTTGTTGGGTTTATATGTCTCCATGAATTTTTTTCCTTAGTGGTTTTTAAATTTCTTTATTTGTGGTTTGGAGATCTGTGTTTGTTTATAGGCACTTAGGTAATGTATCACATGTTATTAATATACCTACTCGGCGCTAGTTACCTGCCCTTGGCCTATTAAAGGTTTTCTTGGGGAGTCGCGACACAGGCCCCACTAGGATGGTTCAGTAAAGAGTGGTATCAGAGGAGGTCAGTTCTACCTTAATAAACAATGGTCTTTGTGTTTTAGTTTGGTGTGATAGTGTTAATTGTTTCGAGCTCAGGTTTTAGGCTAGGGACTCCAATTATCGTGTGGGCTACCAATGTATCCATACACCTGGAATCTGATAACCTTATTTTAGACTCAATACACGAGAATACTAGTATGAAAGATACAATAATGGTGCATGCATCATATTTGGATTGGTTGTGGATTTTATGTCCTTATAGACCGAGTTCTCAATATATACTCATTGACCTTGTTACGTATTTTCTTGTTATAGGATTCCTATGTGATGCATAACAACTAGGATTCATCAACTCGATCATGAGGATGACAACCGTAGTGACATATCATTGATTCAGGGGTCTGATCCCCAGTAATTACCTCAAGGTGGTGCACCTACTATACCGCCACTGTTGGAGTAGCACGTTTTTCTTATAGTACCAGCATACGAGGACTACAGAATGAGCATACACCATGCATTTTAGAGACAGATACCCCTCCAGATCTGAGGTGTCCTTGACCCTTATGAGGCTAAGAACTGGCTTGAGGTTTTGATAAGAGTCTCTTATCAAGTGAGGACATTGTCATACAATATGGTGATCATAGGTTTCATTAATCATTAGGATATGTTAGGGAGACGATGGAGTTGAACCATGAAAATATCATGAATAGATGACTCATTCATGGATGAAGTTTGAGTGAACCGTTATGGAGTTTTTCTCTCTAGTTACACAGAGCGAAGTACACATCTAGTAGCTTCCACATCTCCAGCATGGCAGTTTGATGGAGGCTCACTATTTATCATGGTTTACCAACCTCACCAGGTACTCAGTGGATATGGTCATGGATCAGTACATCAGATATTGGACCATTGAGTGAGGATTATATTGGGACATCTGAGATAACAACGTGGCTCTATGTATTCTGACACATCCTGGGGTGCATGAAGGATCCTTATAATTCGAGAGATTTATGGATAAGGAGAAACAACCAGTGGTAATCAACAGTATCTAGACCAGTGTAGAGACCATTGTAGTAGGTGTCTGACATCAAGCATGGGGATTGGGACGTAGGAGATGTCATAGAACGAACCATGATATGAGATCTATAGTTCATGTATCTCATGAAGGAACCAATTAGTGTATGGAAAGTGGATGGTACTATTACAAAGATAGGGGACATCTCGTTAGAGACAATCCAACCCGTCGAGCTGTAGACTGGGAGATGATGGATGGATGACCGAGTCAGAGATAGAGGGTGGAGTTGGTAGACCTGATAGGCGGTGGGCATGGAGGAGAAGTAGGGAGAGATATGGGAAGTGGTATACATTTTTACATATTTCCGCCACCACCCCTAGGGGGTCCGCACAAATCTCAGGGAACTAGTGTTTAGGGGAATGTGCGACAACATGTGGTCAAGGCATATGAGCTAGGATCTATTGAGATGATTCGAGATACCATCTATGTATTTTATACCTTATCTTCCATACTTATAGACACATGTTATAGTCTTTCTTTATTCACCACATGTCTTGTGGGAATCCATGGATTCTTAATAGAGCCTTTGACTTGAACCAAATTATTAGAGACACGTACAAGAGAAGGCTTAAGGACCAACCATCATTGTCACCAATGTGATCCTACCCTT
This sequence comes from Viscum album, assembly GCA_963277665.1. NCBI lineage: Eukaryota > Viridiplantae > Streptophyta > Magnoliopsida > Santalales > Viscaceae > Viscum > Viscum album. The sequence continues at coordinate 658,874,841 of OY728145.1, read as the reverse complement.
GGAGGCATGTTTATTATTTGAACCTCTTAGTGGTAGTGTTGAGGAATTATGACTACATTCTCAGTATGGACTGTTTATCATTAGTCCATGCCCATATTGACTACATTAAGAAAAGGTTGTGGTTTTTCCATAGTGATTGGATAAGGTTTTTCTTTTTTGTTTGAAAGGAAACCCAAGAATAACAGAATAGGCTCATGCATAGGAGGGTGAATCTGATCAATCATGTGTTTTCTAGACTTACCCTCAGATTTGCAGATGTTATCATCATTCAATTCCCATAAGTACTGGAAGAATTTATTGATTTCTTCCTACAAGATGTTCCATTGTTTCCTCCCCACAAGTCGATAGACTTCTTTATTGACATACACCTTGGAATGAAACTGATATCCCCACCAAAATATGAGATGGATCCTTAGAGCTGCATGAGCTCAGGGTGAAGTAGAAGAATTTTTAGTGGAAGGGATTCATAGGACCCATTGATTCACCCTAGGAGACCAAAATTTTGTTTTCCAAGAAGGAATATAGGATTTTGAGGATGTGCATCGATTATCGGTGCCTGAACCAGGTAACTAAGATGAACCAGTATCCACAGTCCAGGATCGATGAGCTCTTCGATCAGCAGAGAGGGTCACAGTTGTTCTTGAATGTTTACCTTCGATTAGGTTATCATAATATCTGTGTATGAGACAGGGATATGCCAAATATGGAACTCAGATGCCACTATGGTCAAAATGAGTGCATGGTGATCCCAAACGGCATAAATAATTCCCCTGCAGTGTTCATGGGACTAATATACTTGGTCTTCCATCCATAGAAACACCGATTCATAGTAGTCTTCACCGATGAAATCCAAGTGTACTCAACATCAAATGAGGCACATGTGAGACACCATTTAATGGTATTAGACATACTCTGACAGCACCAACATTATGGGATGCTATTGAAGTTCCAGTTCTAGATTCAGGTGGTCCACTATCTGGGACTTATTATCTCAACAGATGGCGTAGCAGTGGGATCGGACATGGTCGAGGTAGTATTAGAATGGGAGACACCTAGGAGGGTGGAAAAGGTGTGTAGAATCCTTAGTCTAGTAGGATATTACTGGGGATTAATTCATGATTTATCCTAGATATCAGCACCAATGAAATATTTAATTTAGATAGAGAAGCCTTTCTTAATGATAGATAAGTGATAGTGGGATTTATAGCAGTTGAAGGCAGAGTTTGACGAGTGCACCGATATTGGGATTGCTAGAGGAGGGTGTTGAGTATGTTTTTTTTCAAGCATCAGGGATGAACATTGATGTGTTATGATACCGAGATATGAAATGATTGATAATTTTTAGAACAAGTTGAGGCTGCATGAGAAAAACTACGTGACCCATGTTTTGGAATTGGTAGTTGTAGTTTTCGTGTTGAAGATGTGGGGGACACTACCTGATGGGAGAGTATTTTATCTTTTCTTCTGACAACAATACCCTCAATTGTATCATTTTTCCAAAGGATTTGAATATGAGGAAAAGGATATGGATGTAGTTACTATAGGATTAATACATCGAGATGTTCAATACTCCTATGAAGGGGAACATTGTAATTGATGCTCTAATCTGGATACCGAGTTCGCAACTGCTGCGTGAGGTGATAGATCAGTTTTTCTCACAATAGTTATCTATATTGAATGAAAATTATGTGGCTTACCTTTAGTATATGGTCATACCCCTCCACTTATACAACGATTCAGGGAAGCAAAACTAAGGGATACTGACTATGAGGCTTTACGTGCTTAGTTATCTATAAAGAAGGCCCCAAGAGTATATTCACAATGTGGGTATCACATCAACCTTTTCAGAGGATACATAGTTGTAGTTTTGGCGTTGCGGCTGGATGTTCAATTGGAGTTTCATAAATCCACCTTAGAAGTACATCTAGGACTAGAGAAAATGTAATAGGACCTCTGACATCAGTAATAGTGGATAGGGTTGAATAAGTTAGTAGCAGAGTTTGTTTCTAGATGCCTTACGTTCCAACAGGTGATGGATGAGTACTAGGTTTTAGTAGAATTTTCCCACCCTTGGAAGTGATAGAATGGAAGTGGGGTGGAATTTTTATGGACATCATTATGGGTTTTCAGTGAACATCTAAAGACACAATTCCATCTATTTGATCATTTACTGACTCACTATGTCGGCCCACAACCTATCTATCATGGAGAAGAGTTTAATATAGAGTTTATGACTACTTTACGTTCATGGGATTGTTTGAATTCATGGAATCCCATCGATAATTGCCTCATATTATAATGATCATTCCATATCCATGTTGTGGAAGGGATTGTAGGAATCATTTGGGACTCATCTAGCCTTGAGCATAGCATTCCATAACCCAATAGATGGTCTGAAAGAAAGATCCATTCAGGTTCTGGGGTATATGTTGGGAACCAATATCAAAGAATTTGGTCTATGATAGGGGGACCAACTTCCATTGGTGGAGTATGTGTACAACAACAACTACGACTCCACCATTGGTATGGATCCATTAGAGGCTTTATATGGGTGACCATGCCAGTCCCCACTTTGTTGACCTACCCATGATAGTCTACATTCATGGGTTTAGTGTTGGTATGATCTGCTACAGAGAAGGTCGAATCATCTAGGAGTGGATGAAGATAGCATAGAGATGATAAGAGTCTAATAATGACATATGATGGAGGCCTCTAGAATTATAGGAGGAGATCATGTATTCTTTCGAGCCTCACATCGATGAGGGTTGCAGATATTTGGTCAGGGTGGATTATTGTCTCATAAGTTCATCAGCCCATTTTAGATATTGCCAAAAGTTGGAGAGGTGGCGTACTACCTAGCTCTACCACTATTGTTGCACCAGGTACATGATCAGATCTCATGGATGATAGCTGCAAATCCACCCTTTATCAATGATAGAGGTTTAGATTGTTATTTCAATTCCCTTGTTTTCCCAGTTCTTTCCTTTAATGACGAATGTGGATCAACCCACAAATAGGTGGCCCACTGATCGCTCGTTTGTGCAGGAGGAATTCAATTTCAGGCATCTATTTGAGGGATTTGATTATGTTTGATTAGTTTTTCATGATACTTATTAATGGTATATGATCAAGGACACATCAAACCATTTATGGGTGTTATTTATTTTTATATTAATTTATTCTCTCATTTAACCCCGCACGTTCATCGCATTAATCACGAGGTTACGAACAACTGCTTATCGTGCATACATATTGAAACATAATGATCCAAAATTAGTGATACTACATCATGAAGACAGAGAAGAGGTGGAATGATGATTGTGGTATAAATTCAATATTGTTCAGGAGAAATATTCTTTTGATCATTATTTGTGCAGATAATCGAAACAGGATTTCGGGACTAATCGAACACCTGAAATCGATCGATTTGGTGTTACCATTGTGGGGAGACTCTAGATCATCAATTTTGAGGGAATAAATGTATTGATATAATATTGTAGGATCATCCGAACCACATGATAAGAACATAAAATTGCAGAAAAATCACGACTAACATTTCATGTAGTTTACACAACATGCCATGTGGGCCCAACTAAGAAAACAGTTAGGGTTTCGAGTGATATAATTGTTTCAAACAGTGTGTGATTTCATTCACATGGCTTGTGGGTCCTTACCAAGGACTCATCCTGTATCTATGATGATAACAAGACATTGGGTGGAGAAAATGTCATGTAATATACCACACAGCCAGACCATGCCAGTTACTTGGGATTCCTCATACACAAGTACATGGGTTGGTAGAAACGGGTTGATGCCATGTATGGTAATATGGCCAGCATACACGAAGTGTCCCACATATAGCAGGAAATGTCATGTTACTCGTCTACACACATTATATATATTTTTCTACATGACATGATCTTTTTAACATGGGTTGTTGTACATGGGTATTACCTAGGGTTAGAGGACATGGCATGTAACCCTTTTACATGTTGTGTACTTCCTTTTATATTTCATAGTCTCCTGAACCTCTATTCCATTGACATATTTCTCATAGGTAATTTCCCACATTTCAAATTCCCCTAAAGGGTGGTTGTTGCTTCCATCCAAAGGAGTATGATCCCTTCAGTAGGAAATTATGAATAGAGAAGGAACTCCTCCAAGAGGCCCAAAGCAGGATCCTATATCTATTCATGACCCTAACTAGAGTCAAGTATCGGTGTGACCAATCCCAAAGGACTTCGATACTCTACATAGAAGGGGAATCCATATGAGTTCTTGTGTACTCCAAGGCCCTATATGTGATCCTCATTTTTGTATCATGATATTTTACCACAAAAGAGTGTGTTCTATTATAATAAGTGTATATATTCTTTATTCAGATCAATCAGTGCATTTATCTCTCTTGTTACACATCTCGATGAACAATACTACACAGAAAGACTTCATCAGAGCTATCAGACTCATGGAGTGAGCTCTCCCAGATATGTGCATCATGGAATCTACATAATAAATCCTTAGCATGGGTATACAAGTTTTTGTGACTATCATCCAGACAACGGGTCTAGGTTTCATGTATATATGGATATGTTTCTCTTGTTATATTTTATATAGAAATATACTACATAGATAATACTATACCTTTACTTTTTGTTTTTCATTGTGGTGTTCAGGGTCACTCTAATTAGTAAGATTATACTCACCCCTACACAAGCTTATCACACAAGTGTCGTGTCTTGTGAAGATGAGTGACCTTTTGAAGGAGTCCCTGGAAGAACAGTACTAGATAGAGCTTTGTGAGTTCCAGATAGGTTGAGGTGTTCATATGACTTCAAGTAGAAATCTATGTAAATTCCTTGTTTACCGGTTGGACTTCATAGTGGCAGACTACTTTATATGGTGGGCTTGTATTTTGGCCTACTAAATTTTTTCACATTACATTATGTTTTACTCTGTTGGTTGGGTTTAGTTATATACATGCATTTTGTTTCATTATGGTTTTTACATTTCAATGATTGTGGGATTGGAGTTCAGTACATGTCTAGAAGTACTTCTTCAATGTCTCTCATGCTAGTGATATGACTACTCAGTGCTAGTCACTAGCCCCTCTCCTGATATAAGTGTGAATGGGGAGTCACGGCACAAGACCCAATATGACAGGTCCTGATATTTTTCTAGTTTGTTCTTTTAGGATGAGGATTCAATGAAAATTATGATTCTTGTAGTGGTGTTGGAATGTGATGCATTCCATCCTATGGATGTGTTAGTAGGACATCTGCAACTAATTGATTGAATTATGCATATACGTACACCAAGAGATGGACAAATGTCTATGCTAGTATATTGAATGATCCCATTGTGTTGGGAGATCTAAAGGCTTTTTTGAGAATCATTATAGGAAGGGATTTTTAATAGGTTATGTGTTTCCCATGTTAACCTCAATATCATTAACCAAGAAGGAAGAAGGATGATTGATGTTATGTGTATATTCACATAACTTAAACTATGTGACTATTAGGGAGGAGTATCCTCCATGATAATCCATGACTCTATCAACTGATCAATAGGGGGAAGGTTGCTCTTAGATTATAGAGTTGGGATAGGTTATCAACACATCTGAGTTCGAAATTATTCTATATTTAGGTGGTATTTAATTGTTGTTATGGTTTTATGAGTTTTGGGTGACTCCCTCCAATATGTAGGATGATCCATGAATTTTTATGGGACTTATGAATATGAAATTTTACACCTTACTGGACCAATTAGTGGTATCCTTCATTAATGGCATCCTTCTATACACGACATCAGAGGGGGAGAATATGAGGCACATAATGATTGTTCAATACATGATCTGAGAGAACCATATTTATTGTAATATCTCTTTTTATATAATTATGAGGTCCAGAGAGTGCGATATATATTCTTATATGTGAGAGAGAATGTGGACATAGAAAATGATGAGCTAGTAATAGTTTGGGAGCCATACAAGATCACTGTTATGGTAGGATATTCTCAAAGTATATTTTTTCCTTCACTATTTTTGAGTGAGGTGGAAGTGTAGTTGACCACTTGGCAACTGACCCATAAATGCATGGATGTTGCAAATTACCATTATTTGATGATTTTTCACATACACTTCAAGATGTGTTTGGGAGGAATGACCTGGTGATATCAATTATGAAATCTTTTGTAACAAGATACCCACAAGACATGTTGTTGATAGATTTTAGGAAGGCAAGAACACATCATCCTTGTTCAAGGACAAATAGTCGCACCAGTATCACTTCATGTGGTGGTTTTGAGTATTTTTTATACATTTCCTTGGTTAAACATAGAAGAGAGGTGCGGATGTAATGGGACCATTTGGTATTATGTTGGGTGTCTAAGGATGTATATTTTTTTAATTTTTCTCTATGAGATTCACATACATGTTAGAAATGATCAAGGCTATTGGATGGGAGTGAATGTGGGATGGTCTCATTATGGATATGATACATGTATTTACATGATGAAAGAGAGTTCAAAAAACTATCTGATTGATCATGGAAGAATACAAAATGTCCTCCCACATCATGTCCATCCGATAAAAGAGCATAGTGGATTCTTTTGGATGCCTATTCATGGTGGAGGTAGTCTGACATTATGGATCACCCTGGATGAATGTTTCATAATATAATTACTTCTTAACATTAAAATTATAGAGAGGATTATTGGAGGATTTAATGGTGAAATTCTCTTGATAGAAATATTTTATCCCCCTGAATTTTGTCTTGGATTAGTGGATTATTATGGTTCTAAATAGCATGCTTCAGGTTGTCTTGTTAGTCGTGCTTGTAGTTGGGGGAATCTTCTAACATTTGTGTAGATTGTGTATAACAATAGATAACACTGAAAAATAAGAGTATAGATATTAGATTCCATGTATAAGATTCCAAATAGTACATTGTAATTCAAGTTAGAGATGAGGGATAAATTCATATAGTCTTAAGGGTGTTGTGACAATTGTTAATAATGGTTAAGTCCCCCCATTATAGGATAAGGACTACCCAATGATGTAAAGATTACTCTGAAGGATAAATATGGATTCCTTCAAACCAAATATGGGGAAAATGTTTTCTATGATTGTCATCTCATTTAGGGTTAGAGAGTTTTGGTCGAGGTAGTAGACCATCCACATGGTTTGTATGAACTTTTTCTTTTATGGAATATGGTCAGTGAGGTGGTGTAATTATAGAACTACCGACATAGGTAGACCATATTCATGATGTATTCCATGTTTCAAAACTAATGATAATTTTTCATGACCCATTCAATTTTTTTTAATGGGGATATATGGACATTGTGGGTGGAGTTACACTTTCTACTTCATGGTACCCCGTAGTGTTTTATAATTGGTAGGATTAGACTCTTCTTGGGAATGTTTCTTTCATTTTTTCATGTTTTTTAGAAGTGAAATAAACTCAAGGTGATCTCTTTGGGGTGGTGGATCGAAAAGATAGCTCCATATCCTCTACTATTGGAGTAGAATTTGGTTCTTCAGTAAGAAAGTATTGAAATTTTGGGAGAATTAAATGACTCTAAAATTTGTATTTGACATTTTAGAATATTGAAAATACTATTTTTGGAGTAAGGTGAAGACTCATCAAGGAGTTCATGGGCCTGTGGATCTTCTATATTAATTTATTAATAATATTAAATATAATATATAATGTGCATTTGGGTTTTATGAAAAAATGAGTTAACACTCAAATGGTATCTCATATAGGGAATCTAATACCACTGTTAAATCTAGGATGGTGGTCTAATCCTTGTTGAGATGTAAGTCCTTATGGAATTTGTTTCATTGTTATAGTGTGTTGATAAAAATATTAAATTAATTAAATGAAATTATAAACTTTATTATCATTTAATATTATAACCCATATGGAACCTCTATATAAAATAATTTATAGATAATTCACATGGGATTGAAACATTAAAAAACAGAATGAGAGGATGGAGATTAATTCAGTAGTGAGTATGTTAGAGAATTGTCATAAGATTGTTGATTATGGATCAAAGTACTACAGGGTTCATCATCATTGATAGATTTCATGGATATAAATAACATAAAAATTTAAAAAACATATTTCATTACTGATCGATCCAAACCTATGTTTTGAAATTTATTTTTTGGTTTAATCCCCATATATAGTTTTAGATAAAAATAAATTCATTTATTCTTAATTAATTTATGGATTTTTCTTTATTGGTTTTTCCAATGGTTAATTTAATCTTTTCATATTAGGGAATTATAATTTTTTTCAATTTTAAATTTCTTGGATTGTTAATTCCCATGATTCATTGGATCAAGATGAGTATAGACTATTGAAAATAATAATAAATCAAATATCAATTTTCCATTTGTTAATTTCCCCCTATGTTCATTAATTTTCATCAACAACACATTAGTTGGATGATGATTTGATTAAACATGGGAGGAATGATCATTTTGAACTCATTATTAGGTACAACATATCAAGGTGATAGGATCACTTTTGGGTTATCAAGATGTGACAAAGGATTGTTATTGATGATGTGATTTCATTGATGGATTGAGAGATAGTGGATATGTGGGTGAGATTAATTATATCTCACTAGTGGTGGTACGATGAGTGTTTTCAAGATAGGGGTGGTTTGAATTCGTTCACTAGTGATAATGAAAATATAGTGATATTGTAGAAAGTATGAACCCCATGAGTTGTAATATGTATTGGATTTACTGTCATTATGAGGACCAATTTTCCCATGAATATTGGCCCAAATAAGACTTCTATCTTGCAATGGTTGTGTATCAACTCTGTTATGGGAGTAATGGAAATGTTTTCAATCAGATCTAATGTCTATGGTAATGAACAGGTGAAAATACAAGAATAAGTTAAAAAATAGAAATTCCAAATTTCTCACTGTGTAGTTTAGGGGAACATATTCCATGTGATCCCATCAATGTAGTGTCATGAGTTTATGAGGTGATAAATATATCAAATCCCATGTGGTATACCGACATTTTTTTAATCCTTAGTAGGACGCTTGGATTGTAAAGTCTTTACACACCAAAGAGGACATGTCAAATCATATGTTATTTATTAATTAGCACATGATCTATATGTTATAGATTACATATACCTGGGAAGGTGACATATTCTGTGTGACATACCAACCTCTACATGTCTTTAATATCAAGGTAACATGGTGTGTATTTGGAGAAATTCATTCCATATATGAGAGAAGAACATAGTTATTGTTAGGATCCATGAGACATGTTGTTCATTTGAATTACATTTCATCTATGATAAAACGGAACAAGAATTTCATGACTAAGGGGACTCATTGTCTACCGCTTAGGAAACATTGTTTACTCATCATACATTCCTTTGATTCAATTTTCATCATCGAGTAGCTTTGGTAATACCTTGTGCGAGATCCCCAAGATGATATCTATGTGGTGAATTCACTAATTCAATGGTTCATGAGTGAGTGTTTTCTTTTCATTATCTTTTCAGTATCTGTATGATATTTATTCCCTATAATTGGATACAAAATCCCCTCACTATACTAGACGAGTTATCCCTCACCATGGCCTAGGGATTGGATCCCCATTACCATTATATCCCAAGGCAGGGTTGTGTATAATTTGACATATATTCTTGAATGTTTGATCAACTATCTTGTAGGTTATTCCATTTAGGATTCCATGTCCCCCACTTTCCCTCAGTGTGATCCACTGCAGGTGTACTAAGATATGTTTTCTTTTAGTGATGTATAGTATGATCAAGTTTGTATCTTGAATTATATCTCTCATTTTCTTCAAGATACAACATGTCAATACCCAGATAGAATGTATAGATGGATGAGTTACATATATTTTATGAGAAATTATGAGTAATTTATTTTAGACCGATGTTACATTTTATCCCCTTGTAAAATATTAGGTAAGATGTGGGGGAATTTCCTAACATTGATTTCTTTCTTTCTTTGAATATATATGTGTTATATATTATTTTACTTATCTTTGTAATTTAATTTGAATCTGTATATGATTCTACGTGGTTGGTGATTATGGGGTGTTCAACTAGGTATATTTATAGTCATCCCTAAATTGGATATATCCACACATGTCATGTCTTATATAGAAGTCAATCCATTTATCGGAGTCGTAAGTGGACCATGAATTAGTAGAGCTAAAGTGTTCTAGATAGACCATTGATTGATATAATAGTAAAATTTATGTGGATTCCTCATTTTTGAAAATATATTTGTTTATTTTTTTTATTGTATGGGCTTATATTTGGACCTTTTTATACTCCATGATATACTAAGATGTGGGATAAATATTCTGAATTCATTTAATATATTAATTTTCCATCATTCCACAATATACTAATTTGTGGATATTTTGTCATATGTATAGTTTCATTAGGGTATGGCCTTCCCTATGTGTGATATTCCTACTAAGAGATATTCTCTTGCCCCTAGCCTATTGTAGAAGAGCTTATGGTGTAATTATCTGTTTAACACTTGCCATGAATGACAAGATATGTTGGTTAACGACAAGACACTTTGTTTGACACTATCATAGAATATTAGTTTTTAAATTCATGTGGTCTATAATAACCATTATAATGTATTTTATAATATTTTCATATAGATAGGTGATTTAACAAATAACCAGTTACTTTATAGATCATATTAGAAAAATTAACTTCAATAACATAGATTGAAACCTAAAAAATCATAATTTATGCACACATGTAATTTATGAGTTATTCCTTATTATTTACTTATTTCCCTTTTAAATGATTTTAAATTTTGACATTATCATTCATAATTGTCCTTTATTTAATTTAATTGCTGAAAATAGTTGGAATCAATTCAACAACCAATGCGATAAAAAAATATATGATTCTAAAAATGATATTCCTAACCGTATGAGTGTGAGAGCCAAGAACATCGTGCTAGTAATTTATAAATTGATTCATGTTAGGAATAATAAATTTTAAAATATTAAATTTCATCCTTCTAAAAGAGTATATATTGTGATTTATTCATTTAAGTAGAAAAGGCCTCTTAATTTTAGTGTATCTTAAGATATTCTAATCATAGAATAATGGAAAAATTCCATTGACAAGGTATTATTTTCTATCTTATTATCTTTGATAGATAATTTAAAATTTACCATTTGTAACATTGAGGGATAATTTGATTAGTGGAAGACACTAATCAAGAATAAAAACTACAAGGGAGACTAAAAATCTCCACAATGGGAATGATTCAAGAAGTTATTTTTTCAATCCATATTTTCCTTTAATTCTTCATCTTAAAAGGGAGAGGGGATTATTTGGAATCAAGGAAAATTTGGATGAATCAGTCGGTCAATATATAGAATTATTCACAAGGATTTCATTGTATTCTTTATTCATTTCCATTTACCAAAGAATTAATATTTATTTCTTTTTTTGTATGATAAATAAGAGTCACTGAAAATATTATGAAATGTGAGATTTTGAAAACTGTGAAGAAAATTTTCAGATGTGTCCTTAATGTCAAGATAGATATTGTAGATTCTTAGTGTTATAATGGTAAATGAGATAAGTACTTGATAATGGAGTATAATTCATTAGGATTAATAGATAAATACCATAATGGAAATGCAATCCAACTTCCCACTAATCACATGTGGGTAATCAAACATCCACAAACATCCCCTAAGAAACTTAGAGATTCTTCATGGTTGGAAAGGATGTGTTTTATGTTAATGAATATCTTAGAGCGATGAAAATCGCAAATTATTTTATTAATGAAAAGAAGTTTCTAAATAATCCTCATCATATGGTCAAATATTTCTACTACATTAAACATGAATACGATGGAACATAATTCCAATATCCAGGGGTTATCAAAGATAACTAATGAAAATAATTTCCATGGTTAAGATAAAAAATAACTATCTAATTCTATAACTAATTTTTCTTCGGATCTTGACAATGATGTCATGATAGGTATATTTTTAATTCATTTAGGAATATAAGGCATAATATTTAATTCTAGTTCTACAAATAATTTCATTTTGTGCATGTTTAATATAATTATTCAAAAACCAACTCAAAATATCATGGTTTTGTTTTCAGTGAAAATAAAAAATGGGTTATATATTTATTAATGTGCATATATGTTTCTTTCAATTAACATCAGTGGGATGCGTTTTTCCAAAAATCATGTCAAACTCGGATTAGGTGAGTTAAATATTATATTAAGAACATATTGGATTTCTTTATATAGAGCACACATCAATTTCTTATTGGTGTAAAAAAATTCATTGTCCCAAATCACCCTCTAATTCTATACAATTGTAAGATGTGTTATGTATCTATTTTATATTGTTTGTCTAGAGCATGGAAATAATTTTCTTATGAGAAATAATATATATTGTAGAATATTATGGAAGAGGAGAGGCCCATCCTACATGAAAATACATTCATGAATGATTATAATATTTTATTTCCCAATAATTTTCTAGTATTCCTCCAAAATTATAGGTTGAGTTCTCAGTTAATATTACACACGAAGCACATCCCATTTCCCAGAGTAAATATTGGCAAATATTGAATTAGATGACCTAAAGAAGAAAAAACAAAAGAATATGGAAAAGGGATTATTACATGCACATTCTTTAGAATGGGGACTATTGGTCCTCTTTTTTAAGATGAAGGGTGGGTCAATTCACCTCTTCAGTGATATCTTGAACTGAAAAAAATCATGATAATGATCTATTATCCACTTATATGGATTGATGACTTGTTCAATCCGATATATGTGCCTCATTACTTTTCAAAAGTGTATATTCATCAAGAAATACTTAATTAAAGGTGAGTATTGAGGATATTCTCAAGACTACCATTCAATAATGGTAGGAAAACTGTAAGTCTAATGTCAGTCTAGTGAAACTCCCTCATTCTCAAAAAAATAATCATGTACTTAATGTAGAAAGTTTTTAGAGATTACCTCAAAAAATTTATTGTAGTCTTTATTGATGATATTCTTATTTAATAAAAATCACATAGGATCATGATGAGTATTCAAGTACCATGATAAATACTCAAACAATGGAGATGTTGTATGAAACGTATATTAAAATTGGGTTTTTATGGATAAAGTAACATTCTTGGGGAATGATATTACATGTAAGGGGTTATATTTGGATACATAAAACATTAATGGGGAATTTATGAATAACTATATCATTTATTCACATTATTTCATGATTTATTTTATAAATACAAATATAAACCATCCTAGATGATAGATATGCCAAATGAAATTGGGAAATTTTATACATATAATAATTACATGATACAAGGAGAAGATGAATTTATTTAAAAACATCCTAACATATACCCAAATTATATTAATCTTATAATACTCAATTAGATAACCTTGGGATTCAATTAAGAAATGGATGAGCTATAAATCTCATTTAAGGAATAATCTAAACATATAATGAGGTAAAGTAGTACTTGTTAGTCATGAGGCATAACATGATATCATTGAATGGTTAGAATCGTAATCATGTACATCAATGTATTTTATAAGATGATAACATTCTGGAAACATTTAAATTTGGAAATAACATAAAACATTACATATTTAGAATAATTAAAAGCTAATTGTTGAGACATCATAATATAGTGTCATTAGGATACTCTCCAGGCACCATACATGGTATCTAATTAGATTAAATCAATACACAGTGTATTAGTGGGAAATATAATTTTGGACCCACAAATGACATTCATATATTGTATAATAAATTGTGTGCAACATATTTTGGGTCATAGTATATGAACTGAGGGGTAGTGAATTTTCATTTCAATATTAAAATGATAAATTAAAAAGGTAAATTCAAAGGAATATTTTTTGATATAGTGTGGAGGTAAAGTGATAAATTTGATCCATATTATAAAGATAATATCAAAGTTAATTAATTGATTAGAGGGAGAAGAATTTATATTTATCATGTTTATTTACTTTAAGATTATCCATATAGGATGATGAAATGCATAAAATAATAGATAATGTGAACATGATTTGATAATGAGATTGAGAATAACACACAAGTGTCCCTATGTATGAACACCAATTATTGAGTGATATTTATATTTTTTCCACGATATTAAATAATATCAAGGATCAAAAATCCCTTTCTTTTAAATATAGATAGTAAAAACCCAACACCAATTGAAATTTATTGGAAATAGAAAGAATACTAACACTATTTATTTTTGATTAATATTAATGAAACCCATGATAGAATGTGGGATGAGAAGAAGAGGATTTCTGGGTTCAAATGAATTATAATATCACTCTTCTATCTCAATATATGATAAAAACAACTTTGATGAGGGACATAAGGAGAATTGTGAGAGACATTGATATTTAGAAATGGTGGTTCGATATTTTAGAGGATGTATTTTATAATTCTATTAATTCTTTGTCAAATCGATTATAAATTCCTTCAACACATTTTTTAAACATACTGAATGTAACACCCCGAGATTTTATGGGAATTTTTTTTAATTTCTTTGATGTCTTGTGTTGTATGCTACACCAAGATTAGCTTGTGCTATAAACAACATCGTATTAGCTTTTAGTATAGAGAAACACTATTCTTGGTTGTGCTTCATGCAATAGTGACCTTCCTCGATAGCATGTGTTGTATGCAATAATGAGTTTCACTAAACAACGATATGTTATTAAAATATTATATAAATTAGCCGTTATGAACAGTAATACCCACTTTTTGAAAATTTATAAATTTTATCTTTCAAAATGGAATTCATTTTCGGATTTGGAATATTTAAATTAGCCTAGGGTGAATTTTTTGGTATTTTTCTTAAAACATTCAATTTTTTATGAATAGTGAAAACACTGGGTTACTATTTAAAACATGAATTTTTCTTTAAATAATTATTTATTTTATTTAAATTTATTTTAGGTAGAAATTTAAACTTAATACCTATATATGTTCAATGTAATTCATTGGATTCATTTTATAATAATTTTAGATATATAAAAATTTTATTGAACTTTTCACCGTCTTTTACCTACCTCCTATGAGCATTTTCAATTGTACATAAAACATAATTTTACCACTTCTATGAGTTGAATTTCAAAACTACGGGAGACATGGTTAATATCAAGTACTAATATGTGGTTCAATTAGATAAAAATAATTTTTGGTGAATAATAACTTTTTACATTATTTACAACAGTTAAAAGTAAATAGTGTAATTAATAGTAAAAATGATATTATTTTTACCATAAAACATATCCTAATTATATTGGATAGGTATATTTAGACAAAAATAAACCTTAGTAATATTATATTATCATTTAGGTCCACTTGTATTAGATTATGACATTTATTATTATTTAATTCAAAGAAGAGTTAAAAGAGTTATTATCAATGTTTAATAACTAAAAAAATTTTAATATCATGTTATACATAAGATAAATTTTACTATAAATATTCATTATAAATATATAAATATTTACGACATAATAAAATTTTATTTATATTTTTTAGACGTTATATTATTTAATTTATTTATGACACAATGATGATACAATAATTACCTTATTAATGAAATATTAACATAATTGATTTAATAAATACAAAAGTAAATATAATTTGAGACTTTTTATGAGTTCTACAAATTTTTTAGGTTATTATTACATGTTATTATTGATTCAATTATCCTTTTTCGAAATAATCATGCATTTATGATATTCACAAAAATCAATTACCAAATATTGTCAAAATTGACATAAAATAGTTTTTAAAACAATTACTATATTATTAATTTTTTTCTATTCTTAAAAATATAAGGTTCATAAAAATGACTTATATAAGGTTATATATATTAATAATGAACCACATGTGGTTCTTTTGGCTTGTTGTATTATGTTTATTAACCATATAGTGTAAGAAAAAAAAAGACACGGTAAAAGTTTTTTTATTTAACATAGAGTTAAATCTAAATAATAAGGTTAAAATTGTAACCTAAACTTGTCTAAAACATATTGGTTGAAACTTTTTCTACACATACCCACATTATTTTCTAAATAAGTCACTTTGGTTCCATTATTAACCGAATATGACTTTCTTATAAAATAATATTTTAAGTTTTTTCTAAAGTACCCCTCTCCTCCGTTACAGAAGCGCACCTCCTACCTCCTCTATTTACACAATTTTGAGCCCTCATGCTCGGAAAACCCCTGAAATTTTCCTTCTAAACTTCTCTAGAAACATTATAGAGGTTCTGGTCTCCTTAAAAGACCAACTCTAGTTCCTTAAGAGGAAGCTTAAAAGAGGTGCGTCGAAGAAGAGGTAATCTCTTCTACCGAATCGTTCAAGTTTCTGTATTCTTCAACTTTTTCTTCTTTAGTTGTTTCATTATAAATTAAAAAAATCAGTATCAATAATATAATTATATGTTATTATAAATATTAAAGAACCCTATTTCACCTTCTATCCATCCTATGGAAAACTAAATCACCGCGCATGCGTACGTACGGAATACCATCTCCACGCTGTGGTGTAATCAGTTTTTCCACCACCACCTTACTTGGATGGGTATAATGGTGTAAATAATAACTATATACATTTATTATAACATCATACTAATTTTGAGACATTATATCATCCACTCAAATTATATTCAATAATTATGGGAACGTTATCATCGCTCGTGCGTACGTACGGACTACCATCTCCACGAATGCGATGAGATTCATTTTCCATGATTAACCATTCAAGTATGATTATAAAGTATATATAATAAATAATCATGAAATATATTACATAATAATTATAATGGATTTATGTACACATATTTTTCATTTACATAATTCCATTCAATTCAATAAGGAATGGAAAAATGTGTTCATGCATACATACGGCCTACCGTCTCCATGAATGGTGTATTTCATTTCATTTATCGATCAATAATATTTATTTATATGAAAAATATATGTTATATATAAATCATGTTTACATTCTGTAATTATGTAAATCAGGATATAAGTAATTATATCCCGAACAACAAGTGGAAACACGTACGACAAATGAAACGATTTTACCCAAAACGCTGCTTTAACATGGAATTTACAAAAGAACGGGTAATATAAAGTCATAAGTGAACCATATATGATATTATAACAATTAATATGATTCTGTAATAAGTCAATGACATTATTTAAATCATTATAATATAGTTTTAGATACATACAAAGCATATCATACATAAGGTAAGGGATAATTATTCCAATCTCTTTCTTATCCGAGATTTTTTATTGTTAAGTATTTACTGGGGTTATATTTTTCATCCATGTCCATAAAAATGTTCTCATAAAGTGGTTGATATTCTTCTTTTTTTTTAATTTCATGTTTACTTCTCTTGACTTTTACTTTGTTTTATGGAAGGAATCTTTCTTTTGTTTACCAGACATGGTACTTTTTGACTTTTCCGTTAAAAGTACGAGGAGAATGTTTTTTTACATATACGGCATGAATGTATTTTTACAGTTTAATAAAGACTTAATTTAATGATGATTACTCTAAAATATTTAATGAATATTTTCAACAAAATCCTTTTCTTTTAAAAATTCATGGAATTTTTTGAAAAGAAAATTATTTTGAAGAAGAAAGGATATTTTCCTCAAAAATTCATATCAAGTGTTATATCAAAACTATTTTCCATCTAAGATGACATTATTAAGTATGTTTATGTTTAAATTATAATTTATATATTATTTACATGGTTGTAGTTATCTTATAATTAAATGATATCCATTTATTTTATATGGATTATGTTATGATGGGATGTTGTTTATGAAACCTATTTTATTTATTGGGTTATTTTGAATGATCTATGTTTATTTTGTGGCACATTAAAGTATGATTTCATTATGAGATGGGTGTGACCTATATATCCCTCCAATTAATTGAGTAATGATTTATATCTCATGATATATACATGGTTGGAACGGTAAGTTAATCTGGTTCAGTGATACAGGACTGAAACGAGGAGTGAACTCGATTCAGAAAGGGACATTGTCCACTAAGATGGTCTTTCCAGTAATGCCTTGGCTACTATGGAAATAATATCATGTGTTTAATTGTTTTTCACAATTACATGTTTTATTCCCATTCTCTTTTATCATTATTGATGTTCCTTTATGATATATGCCTTACGTACTTCCAATATTTATTTCACAACTCAAGATTTTGATGTTTAAAAATTATGTTCATGTTTTTATGTTCAAATGTATATGGTTTGTTTTATTTTCTCCATGCATACCCTTATTGAGAATTTGAGCTCACCCTTTATATGTTTTCTTTTCCCCAGGATTTAAAGAAAGGTTATAGGTAAGAAAACAAAAGGGGAAGATCTTTATGGGAGATGTTGAAGATCTTTCACCGTGATTAGAAGATTATGTTACGAGTTTCCAAATACACTAAACTATTACAGTCGTTGATTGTTGGTTCATGTTATATATTAATTATTCTGCAAAAGTAATTTAATGTCCATGTACATGAAGCTTGGGTCACTACAGTTGGTATCAGAGGAAAGGTTTAGTTATCCTTTGGAAACTAGGATGCGAAAACTGTAGTGAGATCCATAGAGATATTTATATAGTATGTATAGGTATGTCCCTAAGGTTAAGTATAAGTATAGGTTATAGTCCTAGAATTATGGTAAAAATAATATAATTAAACATAATATGTTAGATATTGATGGTACTCCCCCTTTATTATGTTGTTTTCCTTGCATGATTTTGCCTCTCACACTATTCTTTTTGGGTTTTAGTAGATGGCTGGAACTCGAAAGAACCGTGTTGATCAATGTAATAGAAGATGCTATGATTTTCCTCTTGAACAAACCAACGTTATGGGAGATAGAGTGAAAAATATTATTACTATACATACAAAAGCTATGAATCTTTCTGGATTTCCAAGTGATCAGATAAGGGAATAATATTCTATTGAGTCCTTCATGAGGAAATGTTCACCTTCTATCAAAGAAAATTCTGACCCACTTGTTGTTGAACAATGGATACATACCATTGAAGAGATATTTTACTTATATCGCTATTCAGAACATGAAAATTTAATTTTAGTTGTTTACCATTTAGATAGTGAAGTAGACAAGTGGTGGACTATAATTAACAATACAAGGCCCCAAGATGAAACTGAATCCATAGAATGGAACGACTTCATGAACTTGTTTTTCAATAAGTACATCCCTCGTATTCTTAGAACAAAGTTGGAGAAGGAGTTCCTTGAGCTTAAGAAAAATTATGATGAATTTATTGGTATATACATAGAGAATTTTACAGGGCTTGCGAGGTATGCATCTGGATTTATCATCCAACCTGAAAGTAAAGTTGATCAATTTTTCAGTGACATAAAACCCAGTCTTTGAAGGGAATTAGCAATAAAAGAATTCAGTAGCTATGAATAAATTGTGTGTTGTGCTATCAACGTAGAACTGGAAGTTGGTGTTACATATCCATCTCATGGTTTTGACAAGAAACTAAAGATGGAGTTCAAGGATAAATCTCAGAACAATGGTGAAAAGAAGATGAATGTTTCTTTATGCTCAAATTGGTGATAGAAGCATGGTGTATATTGTTTAAAAGGTACTATAAAATGTTTTAAGTTTGGAAAAGAAGGCCATCGAGAATTTGAGTGTCGAATTAATGGGAAAAAGGTAGCTAATTATTTGAATTGGGAAAATATTACAGAGAACGCTCCACCAACACTTCAATGATATAATTTCAAGGAAATGGAGCATTATGCTAACCAATGCCCTATTCAAAGGGTTAATGATGATCGACATCAACAAACTCTAAAGGAAAAGGACAAAGGGATGTCACATGAGATCACTATTAAAAATTATGAGTATGACAACGATGTGGTGGAATGATTATTTTTTTCTCTAAAGGGATTCCAAAATAATGTTGTGGAATCTCATATATAGTATTTTGGAAAATTGGAATATCTATTTAATGGTTTATTGTGGTTTTCGATAATTATATGATATATTTAACCATGAAAAGTGATTGAAATATTTTTGGAAAGTAGATGATATGTGCATAATGAATGGATAAGGAGAAAATAATATGTTTTCTAGTATTCATGAGCTCTTGATTGATATAAGGACTAAGTGATTTTATGGTTTTTGTATATATAATTTTTAGGATTTGGGTATGTGGAAAGATTGAACTTTTAACTGCATTAATGTTTTCACTAAGGTTAAATGGGTATTCATTTTTCAATAGAATACATGATTAAGGCATTATAATGTGTGGAATGTGACCAACAAGACATATCTTATGATATATGGGGATAAATGACGGTATTTACATACTTGGTAGATGACCTATCTATCAATATTTTTCCTTATAATGTGAGTTTGGGTAAGCCTAAAGATTGGAATATATTAAGTTAGACATCAGATATTATTGTTTAAGGCTATGACTTTTTGATATTATTTTTGGAATGTTATAATAGTATAGTTTAAGAAAATGGACAACCTGTAGAATGGGCGACAACCCGTCATGTCGGACTAGGATGCAGGAATAAAACCCACTACCAAAGTGTTTCATGCCTTTATCGCCTACCACTGGCCTACAGGAAGTCCCTGGTTAGTATAAAATAGTGTTATTTTATTAAGCGCTATTATAGATTAAGTATAAGTCCATTTTTGGAACCATATACGATTAATCTTACCAAAATATGGACTTATAACTTTTGCTAACCTTACGTTTGAGATAAATGGAATGACATATCATTTTATCGCATGATCTACTAATACTTCACGAAAGACAAAATAAACTTCATTTATTTAAGATATGAAGTGGAAATTTTTCAAGGCACAAACAATTATAATATTGTACCGAAATCAAGTAAATATTTATTTTAATTCAAAAAAATTTCAACATTAAGGAAATGATCTTTAAAACCAAAAATGTTGTCCTACTACCCTTATATCTGATGAATCAGATGGTACCTTATATCATCACAAATTTATGCCTTTATGATTGTTGGCTTTTTCATTGCCATGTTATCTACCACTCTTCATCTAAACATGATGGTTATATTTCTCTTCTATATCCATATTTTCATCTATATTCTCCTATGGGGAAACCCAGTGATGAGTTACTTTGGGTATCCGTTATATTTCTAACGTTCCTTTTTAAAATTATGATTT
Organism: Viscum album; assembly: GCA_963277665.1. Classification (NCBI taxonomy): domain Eukaryota; kingdom Viridiplantae; phylum Streptophyta; class Magnoliopsida; order Santalales; family Viscaceae; genus Viscum; species Viscum album. The sequence goes on along the minus strand of OY728145.1, from coordinate 658,853,527 downwards.
AGTATTCCTTTTTACGATGTGGGTTTATATGAAAGAAACAATAAATAAAAAACCATTTATAACCCCGACGAATTTTGAGGGCGAAATTCATTTTATGGGGAGTAGAATGTAATACCCCCAGAGTTTTTATGAAATATTACTTTTAATTTCTTTGATGTCTTGTGTTGTATGCTACACCAAGATTAGATTGACCTATACGCAACATCATATTAGCTTGCTGCAAACACAAACAATATTCTTGGCTTGTGTTTCACGCAAGAGTGACCTTCCTTGATAGCATGTGTCGTACAAAATACCGAGTTTTACTAAACAACAATATGTTATTAAAATAATATATAAACTAGCCGTTATGAATAGTAATACCCAATTATTGAAATTTTATAAATTTTATCATTCAAAATAGACATCATTTTTGGATTCGGAATATTGAAATTATCCTAGGGTGAATTTTTGGTATTTTTTCTGAAAACGTTCAGTTTTTGATGAAAAGTTAAAACACTGGGTTACTATTTAAAAGACAAATTTTTATTTAAATAATTATTTATTTTATTTAAATTTATTTTAGGTCAAAATTAATACATAATACCTATATAAGTTCAATGTAATTCATTGGAGTCATTTTATAATAATTTTAGATATATAAAAATTTTATTGAACTTTTCACCATCTTTTACCTACCTCCTAGGAGCATTTTAAATTATATATAAAAAATAATTTTAACACTTCTATGAGTTGAATTTTAAAAATCTGAGAGACATAGTTAATATCACAGTGTAAAATGTTGTTCAATAAAATAAAAATAATTTTTTGTGAATAGTAACGTTTTACTTTTATTTACCATGGTTAAAAGTAAATAGGGTAATTAAAGGTAAAAATGATATTATTTTTACCCTAACACATGTCCTAATTCTATTTTATAAGTATAATTTGACCAAAAACAACCTTAGGAATAAAATATTATCATTTAGGTCCACCTGTATTAGATTATGACATTTATTATTATTTAATTCAAAGAAGAGTTAAAATAGTTAAAATCAATGTTTTTTAACTAAAACATTTTTAATATAGGAATATACAAAATATTAATTTCTACTATAAATATTAATTAGAAATAAAAAAATATTTCCTATATAATGGTATTTTATTTATAATTTTTAGACATTAATTAATTTAATTTATTTATGACAGAATGATGATGCAGTAATTACCTTATTAATGAAATATTAACATAATTGATGTAATAAATACCCAAATAAATGTAATTTGAGACATTTTATGAAATACACTAATTTTTTAGGATAATATGACATGTTATTACTGATTCAATTAACATTGTTCAAACTAATCATGCTGTTATGATTTTAACAAAAATCAATTACCAAATAATGTCAAAATTGACAGAAAATAGTTTTTAAAAAAAATATTACATTATTAATTGTTATTCTATTCCTAAAAATCTACGGTTCAGCCAAATGACTATGATAATGTTATATATATTAATAATGAACCACTTGGGGTTCTTTTGTCTTGTTATAGTAAGTTTATTAACCATATAGAGTAAGAAAAATGAATACACGGAAAATGTTAAATTATTTAACATAGAGTTTCATCTAAATTATAAGGTTAAAATTGTAGCCTAAACTTGTCTGAAACCTATTGGTTGAGATTATTTCGACCCATACCCACTTTATCATCTAAATAAGTCACTATTGAGCCATTATATGAATATGAATTTATTATAAAATAATATTATATGTTTTTCCTAAAGTGCCCCTCTCCTCCCTTATTAAAGGGAACCTACTCCCTCTTCTCTTTACACAATTTTGAGACTTCAATATCGGCCAAACCCTGACCAGTTCCCTTCTCAACTTCCCTATAAATATTATAGGGGTTCTGGTCTCCTCAAAATACTAACTCTAGTGACTTAAGAGGCATCTTAAATGAGGTTCGTCGAAGAAGAGGTAATCTCTTCTACTGATTATTTCAAGTTTCTTTCTTCTTCAACATCTTCTTCATTAGTTGTATCATTATAAATTTATAACATAAGTATCAATAATATACTAATATTTCATTGTAAGTATGAAACAATCCCATTTCACCTTATATCCATCCTATAGAAAATGAAATCATTGTGCGTGTGTACGTACGGAATACCGTCTCTACGCCGTGGTGTAATCATTTTTTCCACCACCACCTTACTCGGATTGGTATAATTCTGTAAATAACAACAAAATAAGATTATTATAACATCATACTGATTCTGAGACATTATATCAATAACTCAAATTCTATTCAATAATTATGGGAATGATATCATCGCTCGTGGGTACGTACAGACTACTGTCTCCACGAATGCGATGTGATTCATTTTCCATGATTAACCATTCATGTATGACTATAAAGTATATATAATAAATAATCATGAGATATATTAAAGAATAATGATACGTGATTTATGTATATATATGTTTCATTTACTTAATTCCATTCAATTCAATAAGGAAACGAAAATAGCGTACTTGCGTACGTACGGCCTATCGTCTCCATGAACGGTGTATTTCATTGCATTTATCGATTTATCATATATATTTATATGATGAATATATATTACATATAAATCATGTTTTACATTATGGAATTAACTAAATCAAGATATAAGTAATAATATCAAGAACAACAAGTCAAAACACATACGATAAATGAAACGATTTTTCCCAAAACACTGCTTAACATCGAATTTACAAAAGAACGGGTAATATATAGTCATAAGTGAACCAAATATGATATCATAAAAATGAATATGATTCTGTAATAAGTCAATGACATTATTTAAATTATTATATAGGAGTTTCAGATATATACGAATCATATCGGACATAAGGTAAGGGATAATTATTCCAATCTCGTTCTTATCTGAGATTATTTATTCGTAAGTATTTACTGGGGTTATATTTTTCATCCATGTCCATAAAAATGTTTTCATAAAGTGTTTAATATTATTCTATGTATGTATAAAGTCATTTTTCCCCCTCTTTAATTTTACATTGTGTTATGGAAGGAATCTTGCTTTTGTTTTCCATACGTGGTACTTTTTGAATTTTCTGTTAAAAGTACGAGGAGAATGTTTTTTAACATATATGGCATGAAAAGATTTTTACGGTTTTATAAAGCCTTATTTTCATGATGATTACTCTACAAGATTTCATTATTACTTTCAAAAAAAACCTTTTCTTTTAAAATTGAATTTCATTTTTTGAAAATAAAATGATTTTGAAGAAGAAAGGATATTTTCCACAAAAATTCATTTCAAGTGTTTTATCAAAACTAGTTTCCGTCTAAGATAACATTATTAAGTATGTTTAAGTTTCAAGTATAATGTATCTATTATTTACATGGTTTGATTTTTCTTATGATGAAACGTTATCCATTTATTTTATATGGATTATGTTATGATGGGATGATGTTTATGAAACTCATTTTATTCGTTGGGTTATTATGAATGATTTATGTTTATTTTGTGGCACACAAAAGAATGATTTCATTATGAGATGGGTGGGACCTATATCTCCCTCAAATTCATTGGGTAAAGATTTATATATCATGAGATAGATATGGATGGAATGGAAAGTTAATCCGGTTCAGTGGTACATGACTGAAACGAGGAGTGAACTCAATTCAGAAAAGGACTTTGTCCACTATGATGGTCTTGGCTGTAATGACTTGGCTAATATGGAAATCATATCATGTGCCTAAGGGTTTTCCACAATTACATGTTTTATTCCCATGCTATTTTATCATGATTGATGTTCCATTATGATATATGCCTTACGTACAAGCATGATGTATTTCACAACTCAAGATTTTGATGTTTAAACTTTATGTTCATGTTTTGATGTTCAAATGTATATGGTTTGTTTTATTTTCTCCATGCTTACCCTTAATGAGCATTTGCGCTCACACTTTATATGTTTTCTTTTCCCCAGGATTTAATGAATGGTTTTAGGTATGAAAACAAATGGGTAAGATATTTATGGGAGATATTGAAGATCATTCACCATGATTAGAAGATTATGTTCCGAGTTTCCAAAGACACTAAACTATTACAGTCCTTGACTATTGGTTCTTGTTATGTATTAATTATTCCGTAAAAGTAATGTAATGTCCATGTATGTCATGCTTGGGTCCCTAAACTGAATAACCCAAGGCATCTATTTATATGATTCAAATGATCTATGATCATTTTTTAATTACATAAGGTTATTGACGGTGAATAAGACCATATTTATCGATATTATTACCAAAATTAAAAACCTTTCAGAAGACCTATTCTAACATATCTACCCACTTGTAGTTACTAACTACTAGGCTGATGGGTATCTTAGAAGTCACAATCTAAATCTTTCCTTCACTATATAGTCAAAAGTGTTATAGTCCAAGCAATGGTCCAGACATCTCTGCCAGAAAGCTAGTTTTTCCTGTTGGGTAATACATAAATATGTGTCACCATAACATACATCCAAATCCTTTTAAAATATATTTCAACTTCATTATAATGATTTAAAACATCCATGAATTCTTCATATTTATCTTCAAGTAATCTTTATATACTGGAATTTATTTATCAAATACAATTTATATTATAATAACATGAAACTAAAAACACATAAATTACACTATATAAAGAAAAATATATTGATCATGATCATGAAACCACCAGAAGAAATATATCTGTACAAAAATATCCTCTTTTTATGATAAATAAACACTTCATATAAAAAAAGATAAGGAATATGGAAAAGAAAAAGTTAGTATTTACAAAATATTCATGAAACTAATTATCCATTTATAAATCAAATCCCCCCTTAGTGATACATTGATATTATCTAACATTTTAATGTATAAAATATTGAATAAATGTTATCCCCAATGAAAAAAAATTCTAGTTTAATATCCATTCATTCTTTCATATATTTACTCTATCTAAAAAACATCACTCTGATATTATAAATAATAAACATTCAAAGAATAATGGTTAGAAAAATTAGATAATATGATTGAGATCAAATAGAAATTAATAGAAAACATTAATGAAGAAAATTATTTCTCTCATGTGTTAAATATAACATGATAAACACATGACTTTGATAAAAAAATTATATCCCATGAATAATCTTATATAACTATCCCATAATAAATGTAGAACATATTAAACCAAGGATATTTTCAAAATATAAAACTTCACCATATAAAAAAAATATTTAAACTAAATAATAAATGATATGTTAAGAAATAAACACTTGTTTAACACAAATCAATACATGAACAACAACTAATTCAAAATAAAATTATTTAAAATATTGAGCCTTCAAACATATATAATGATATTATAATAAATATAATATATATTTAATAAAAAATTAAATATAATCCTTACAATGGGATATTCATTTTAAAAATTCATTTAGGAAAATATTTTTTTGATTACATATAATTATCTAATGAAAAAATATTAAAAAACAGTTATATAAGGGATTAAAAAATAATATATAATTAAAATGGCATCCCCAATATAGAAAAATCATAAAATATAAGATACATCATGAATTTTATAACATTTCTAACACCATGGATTTTTATTTTGAAAAAAACATTAGAATAGACATTCCATTTTGATTCCACTATTAAACTTCCACCATATGACATTTGAATGATGTTATATGGATCTCCTAATAATCTAACATATAAGAGTTCCTTCTCATACCTATAATTTTTTGATAGTGTTATATAACAAAACATTTGAAGCTAATACAATTTTTGGTCAACAAATATTAAGTAATAATGAATTTGGAACCAAAACCTGTTTATTTTTATAGAAAATATTATATGAAATATAGAAAGACAATTTTCTTTCTTATCCTGTGTTTTTAATTACATTTCTTAATTAAATTTCCATTTTATACAATATTTTAAAATTTTACTTTGAGAAAAAACATTTAAATAAATAATATTATTCAAAGAGTTTCCATTATTTGAAAGACCAAAAGTATGAATATATCTTTAGACACATAGAAAACCATGTATGTTTTTCATATTTTTTCAACCTGGGTGAATTTTGAAAAAGATATTTTATATTCTTTGTTACATATTTATGAACAACATCATATTACAGGTTTCTTAGTTTCAAATCCAAAAAAACATTATCTATTGAAATAATATACACTTTAATAGATATTTTATTTTTCAAATTAAAATATTTTTCATATATTTTGTTAAGATTGTTTTTTAAAGAATAAAAATCATGGAAATTATCTTCCATTTCATTATAAGTGTATTCTGGGTCTTTATAAATTAGAGGACATTAATAATACGAGGATATAGAACAATAATTATAAAATATAGAATAATAAATTATTGATCAAACCACATTATATTCCTTGATATGATTCTTGAGGTATTTAAGACATGTTTTATTAGAATAGGTTGAGTCCATATTGTATTTTTATCACTAAAAGTCAGAATTTATGAGATTTTTTACCTTTCATATATTCTTTTATCATATTTTTGTAGATTTTAATTTTATATCTGATATAACACTTAATTTTTTACATCGAGTGTGTTAGTTTCAAACATTCAATTTGATCTTGATTTTTATCATATTGAGATTATTCTCTCTTCTTTAAAAGTGTGTTCCCATTTAGTTAATATTTTCATTTCCATATTCATCATCGGTGAATATTTTTGAAGAATTGTTATCATAGATTAATTTATAAAATGGGTTATTCTTGGCTTCCATAGATTGCATTTCATATTTAACCACTTGTAATTTGATGTGTCATTAATTACATTTGTTTTTTTATATACTTTATCAGTGATTTTATAATTTTATCTTAGTTAATAATTAAATGTTCATTTTAAAATAATTTTTATTTTATAGAAAATTTAGTGACTATTGAAAATTATGTTTTCTTAATTTTCATGTTCAATTTTTTTGATGTTCTGTTAATTAATTATTTTATTCCTTTTTGTTAAAGTTCTTGTTTTATGTTTTAATAAATTGTTTTAATTAGATAATTCCTATGTTAATTAATATTTTAATTTATTTTTAAATAATTATAAGTTAATTTGATATTAAATATATTTCAAATATAAATTTTTGAACTTATTTTTTTAGAATAGTGTTTTATATTTCATAATAATTAATTTTTATTTAAATTCAACTTTCTGTGATTAGTTTTTATTTTATAATTTTAAATTATTATTAATATTGTTTTATTTTAATATTATTAATAATATTTTTCAACACTATTAGTATGATGATTGTTGGAATGTCCACATTCATAAGATATGTTATCATTGATGTTTTATAAGAGAAATAATATCAATCTTCACAATAAATTTTCCCGAAAACTCATGTATGATAACTAAGGTAGTCATCGTAACTTAAATTTATCTATTGATGAGACTTGTAAGATAAATTCTTGATATCATTATATTTTTTGGGATTTTCATATCCTTATTGAGAATAAAAATTTATTTTAAAATGAGAGGGACTATTTTTATTCCCTGTAATAATTGTGGTGTGTGGAGGGGAATGGAAGATTAGATTCTAGTGTAAGATGATTATTGTATTGACCAATAGGAAATATTTGAGTCGCATGCTGATAAATTCGCAGTGGACTACTAGATAAAACCAAGATTGAAATTGCGCCAAAATAATCTGAATGAGGAGTGAGGAATCATATCTAGATATTGAATAAAGTCATCATAGTAGTGATTCAATAAAGACAGTCCCAACCCCTCTCCAGAAATGATGAATTAAAAATGTAGTCTTCATTGATTGATATCTGATTTGAATAACATGATCTTGAGAAAAATCTGTTGAAGGTAAACCAGGACAAAGTGACATAGAACCCTAATGTGATATTTTATCTGTTGAAACCATAGACAAAGAAGAAATTTTTATCTCACCATCAAAAAGTATTCTGGGGATGATTTTAACATGAGCCATGTGAGATAATGGTGTTGACTAAATGTAACAATGTTTTGAAGAAAATATTATTGATCATCAGAACAAATTTGATTGCCCATATTGAATATGTTGTTCAAATGGAATGAAATTATAGATATGTTGTCGATATGATATTGTTGATGATGATGACACTGACTATCAGTGTTGAAGCTACCAAGTGAAGGTGAGTGAGCTCATTGTCATGGAATCAAAGAATGAAGGGATCTAAGTGAAATATTATGTTATGATATATCAAAGTAGGATCCATTATTTTGTTTTTGATTTCATTAAGGCATATTCAAATTTGGAATCCTATTGGGTCGAGGTCAAGCAAGATGGTTTTATGATAATTTCATTACTTAATAATCACAAAATTACGAGTTCAATGCCTCCAAGTTTTCCATATTGTCATTATTATGTTTGTCCAATTCAAGGCATCTATTTTTTTACTAATAATTGTTGAGTTTTTACTATTCTATTTATGTTGAGGAAATAGTTCATCGTTTCGAAATTAAATTTTCTAAACCCAACACATTTTTGATTTTTTTAATTTAATTATATTTTTTTCTATTTTTCATTTCACTCAACACATTGAATAGTATATATATATATACATGTATGTTAATGAAATGTGTTTAGAATCAGCGAACAACATGAAATATATATGTTTTATTATGGTATACACTACACTATGTTGCGCTTATGTTACACACAATGTTGAGTTCCTTCCAATCCTTGCGCAACACATAAGGACAAGAAATTAACGAAGTACAGTATACTACTCATATTATTATTAAAATATTTTTGTATCAACTATCAAGCTATTGGAATGGAAGATATGAATATAATTAACTAAATTTTGATAATATGATTTATATATGTATATAATATTAATACTTTAGTTATGAATTAATTGATGTAAATGTAATAACTATTTTGAAATAATGAAATAACATTCCAATGAAAACTATTTTTCAATGTACAAGCACAATTTTAACTCAATAAATTTTAAATACAAACTTTTATTAATTTTTTCAACAATCTTTATATATAATATTTTCATTAAATATTTTTTATACTTATCTAATAAATTTATATTTATAATATAAAAATATATCCAATTTTTTTAATAAAAATGATATATTCTTATAAAAAGTAATTTTACTACCTTTTAAATGAGGACACATTTTACATCAATTATTTGAAATTTTATTAATTTTATATATAATAATAAAGATAATATTTTAAATAACTACATAAAATATCTTATGGTAAATTTTTAATATTTCATTTGAAGTTTCATTTCATGGTGAATAAAGAAAAATACTAATTTTCAATTCAAAACATACATTTCATATAATAATTTTATAATGTAATATTATGTTTCTAATTGGTTTGAATGGTCATTTTGAAAAAAAATCCATCAATTAATCTTATATTGGACATTTTCATAAATTTCACTCTGAAATTGGATATAAAAACATACCAAAATATTTAATACATTTACCTTAAAAACCTGGTTGGTTATTCTATCCGTGATATTAATTTTAAATTAATTTCTCCTTCATCTTTGAATTTAATTTGTAAAAATGGATTCCATATATAGAGTAATAATAATTTATAATTTCTAAAATGGTAAAAAAAACTGACCAAAATTTTTACAGTAATTAATTGAAATTAATAATAATGATTAAGAGGTTCATTTTTTAATAATTGGGTAAACCATAAACATAAGGCCTATATTCCCAAGTAAATTTACAAAAGACCATTTTATAGTAATATATCCATCCTATACTCCCTTTGTAGAAATTGTTTTCACTATAATATCAAATTTACATATGAAAAACATGGATGGAATTTCATTTTAAAACATTTATAAGAATATCACTCCTCCTAGAATATAAATAAGAACTCACCCACTCACTTTTTGACACTTCTCAAGCAATTTATATTTCTTGTTAAATTCATAAATAATCTCCAGAAATTCCTCCCTTCCTCATTGAAGCATAAATTTGGGCATAAATCCAACCATGGATGCCTTTTTTTTTAAAAAAAGGAGTTACACAAAGAATGGATAACATCCTTACTCAAACTCATTTATGTTGTTTTAGTTCTAAACCACCATAAATTATTGTAATTATATGATAATATAAAAAAATTGTGTAATATATACTAATATTATGTTGTTATAAGTATTCATATTTCACATACAAACTCTTTCATCTAATGGGTGATGAACATTTTGTACTTGTTTACGGAGAACTCCCACCTCATGAAACGATGTCGTTAATGTTTTATATAACACATCTCTTGTAGGTGAATTACAATGAAAAATAATTTTTGTATGTTATATAAGTTATTTATGTTGTATATATGATTCTTAAATTATTATATAAAATATAATTTTATTCCTTCCATCTTGTGTAAATATGATAATTCCGTTCAGGGAAGTGCAGACTAACGCATCCTCAATGTGACGTGATTCATTCAAACACTACAAGGAACGTATTAAGGATGTGTATAGTGAAATTAAATGATATATAAGAAAATATAATTATTATTTAATTAATATAAATATATATATATATATATATGCTTTACTTACTTACTTTGGATATGATAATAAGATATCAACAATGTTTATTCTTACGTACGACCAACCATCACCATGAATGGTGTATTCCATTTTCTACTAAAATCATATATATATTATTATATATATATATATTGCATATATATGATATTTAAACAATTATTTAAATTATTTAAATAAGTAAATAGTTATCTAATTAATATAATGAAGAATTAAAATGCATAACATACATGAAAAATTATGTGGTTATTACCGGAAATGTAAAATGAACATGGAGTTATTAATAAATGCGAAAGATAAATCCAAATCCAAATTATATGTGGTGTTACATATAAGCATTTGGTAATTTATGAAATTTATAATAATCCAATATTTATAATACATGAGTATTGAATGTGTACAATGAAAGGTAAAACATTAGGTAAGGGAATTTAATCTAATTTTATAATTTCGTGAGATACATTTTTTTAAATACCAATTTATTTGTTCTGTGGTGAATACATCCTATGGATGTATTATATGATTCGTAAAATTAAAATTATGGGTATTTACATATTCATCATATGATCATTATTTCATGGGGTTTATGTTTTAATTTTTATCGAATTAGAAAAGTAATGGAATCCCAATTTGCCTTCTTTGAGGAACATGCCATGTTAAGCCTCTATGATTTTATATGAGGTGTATATAATAAATCTGAAATTTAATTTCCTGATATTATTCATTAATTATATATTATGATTCATGTAACTTTATTCTCTCATGTTTATTATGGGTAAAACATACCAAAGTGGAAATATTTTATTGCTACAATCTCACTATTTATTCAGATTGCTTATGATTATGAATCCGTTAATGAAATCGTATAATCCCTATCTACAGAAAAATATTGATGTTTCTCATCCAATAATTATTCACAATATCTTTACATATTATATACATTTTCCCACTATTTAGAACTAAATATAATTAAAAAAGTGTTTTTAATTGAATGGTTTTGTTGGCATGGATGAAAACACGGTCTTTTAATAAATGTTAGATGAATTATATTGAAAATGTCCCAATGATCCTTGAGTAATGTTAGATATAAATTCAAAAAATGTTGGGCTAATGGAGAATATGTAATGTGGATTACTATATATTTCATAATTACCAAAGGTTCCTTGAGAAGAATTTTTTGCCATGGAATTTCACAGACTATCATTAAGGATGTCGGCATGGCCATCACATCACTTGGGATACTAGGAATAACATTCCACTCCTGTATGATTATGATCTTGGATATGACCAACATAATTATTGTACATAATATTCAATATGGAATCATATATTGATCTTAATACTCTGCATGGTATCCAATATTGAAAATAATCCTCATAAATGACAACCCTTATTTATTATCATGATATTATTATTATTATTATGAGTATAATTATGCATGGATTCCTAAGATATGATTTGTGTACTATTTAATAATAAGTACCTATATATATATGGGAAAAACATTACTATAATTACAATAAATATATAATAAATATATATATATATATATATCTGTGTGTGTGTGTGATCATAGATATTCCATATTATGTTATAGCCGGTATGGTCAGTTAAGTGTTCCTAAGGAACCTGAGTTGAGTTTTTTACTTCTATATAAATATTGAATTACCTATCATACTCATATGCTTATATATTTCATACTCATAAACAAAATTATTCTTTATGAAATGTTGGTGGTGGCCTACTGAGTGTATATCAAACCTTGTTTGGGAATCCATTGCATAGGGGTACCAAACAGACACCCAGATTGTAGGTTCATGTTTATTGGACTGAGTTCATGATGTTGTGCTTTTACAACAGAGACAATAGCATGATACTAAGCTAGAGCTCAGAAATCTCATGGATATATCCCATGGGATGTTTTTCATTCTCATTATGTTATGTACTTTAGTGTATCATCTAATTTATTTTCATAGTTTTATATTATATATAATTATCTAGAAATGCATGTGAAATAGTGTTATGGGCATTGGATATGTTATCAGTTGTTATAATTTTATGTTTTTCAATATTTTATTTATTATTATTCAACTATTGATTGATTGAATTATTTAATATGAAATTCTAACTCCAATATAATTATGAGAGTATTTTATACTCACCACACTATCATTATACCCTATATTCTAGTCAGCAGCCTCTGGAATAAGGGGAGGTGTGCTTGATTTTATTCGACTGGCTGAATTGGGGATCCATTTTAGTGGATTTGAGGTTATAATATTATATACACTTTTATTTTACAATTAGTTTCTCATGAATCTAACCTCTTTCTTATATTTGGATCAAATTATCCCAAAAAAACATATTCTTACTTGAATGAAATTTAAATGAAACTATGATATGTGTAACACACAATTTTTATTTGATTTTATCACTTTGTATGTACATAATCTTTGATGTTATATGTTTTAATATTGAGACATTGATTTTATACTATATAAATTATTTGGGTTGATACCTTGTTTTTATAATGGGTTGTTCATTGTGTTTCATTATTCTATTATCTATGTGGTCAATGTGTGGAACTCAGACCATGATATTCAAGGATAAACCCACATCCCATGAAAAGGGGAATGGGTATACTAGTGTATGGGAACCAAGGATTTTCGTTTTATATAAAATGGAAGTGGTATATATGATTTCGGGTTTTACATGCTAATCTAATTCATTATACTATATATAGTAGTATATACTTTAAATTTATATAAATTAGAATATCGCTTATACTATTATCATTCGTATATTAATGTAGTTGTTATTTCCAACATTCTAACTAAAATTTTTGATGTTTTACAAATCATAACAAAAAAAAATATGTATATAAGAAGTATTATATATAATTCACATTGTTTCAAACATGTTCATGTTTAACGAAACTAATGAGATAACTAAACTATAGAAATATTACATCAATAAAAAAATTAATCACACTAGAACAAATTCAACTATAAGATAAATCAATTCATGTTTACTAATTTTTATACATTATAGTATATATTAATATAAAATATATGTGATGAAATAATTCAGATTTTAGGAAATATCGCCAGACCCATATTGGGCCTTCAGTTAGGTATTTGTGTTCACTAGTTTACACTCGATTTAAGATAACAAGAAATATAGTTTTTCAAATTTATATGTTATTGTAAGAAAAAAATATAATTAATTGAAAAATGATTCATAGTAGAATATAAATCTTGAAATAACCATATACTAATAAAAATAAATGATCTTATTTCTCTATAAAATAATAATTTTTAATTAAAATCTAAAAAGAGTCATTTTGAAAAGAGAAGTAGATTTTTGAAAAACAATGTTGTTTAGGAAACCTATATGAATCCAAAATTAATTCTTGTACATAATGAATGGGAACGTATATTACTATTTGTAGATGTTAAAAGATTGTGAAAAAATTATTGATCTTTTGAAAAAATGTATATTTTATGAAATATTTTTTTACCAATAAATAAAATATATAACTACAAAACCACTCCCCCACAATAAAATTTAGAATCAAATCATTTTTTTCCCACATGAGTAACATGACCATCACAACCCCATGAATTTGAGATATCATACATGTTTATGTTAAGATAATTAACATATAAATTATATAGTTTAATGTATAATGAAATTAAATTTATAATTAAAAATAATGAAGGAAAATTAGATAATGTATCTGAAAACAAAGACACACTACAAAAGTTCTAGTTATATCATTACTTCAATCCATAATAAAATTATTTTATGGTATGATATAAAATCAACCAAAGGAATGCATGTATATAACTATAGAATATATTAAAATGTTTCATCATCCAAGAAGTTGTATAATTAATCAAAATGAACATGCTTGATTATGAGTATAAAAGAAACCAATAATGAAATCTAATGAAAATAATCCAAACTAAAGAATCTTGGTTTTCTCAAAGAAAAAAATTATTTATTTTTTTAAATCAAAATCCAAATAAAAAATATTGAACCATTTTTTAGAATCACGTTATTCCACTATTAAAAAAACCATTGAAAGATTATATAAAACATAAATTACAATAGTTAATTAATAATTATAAAATTAGTTATTTATCCTTAATTAAAAAAATAACAAACACTTTGAAGGAATATCTTCATTATATACTATAAATTAACTATATATTTGAGAATAATGTACCTAATTCATATGTGAATTTTAAAAAAAGAATGATCCAAAATATTTATTCAAATGAAAACCAAAATCCTTATCAATCATTATGAAATATATATTAATTAGAAAATTTTAAAAAAAATAGAATATAATAGTATCCCCATTAAAATTTACTAAAAATATAATCATGGATCTCCCAAAGTACCCTCATGAACATAATAGTCATGAGCCCTAGTTTACTCCACCACTCTATAAAAAACATTCCAACATGAAATCAAAAAATGATATAATAAAACAGATATCTATTTATTTATATAATTATGGTGTTACATGAAAGGCTAGGGAAACAATATGTCGAAATTCAGATAAGTAAACAGAACTACATATGTTATGTTGTGATTTCACCATTTCATGGCCAAATCACAACATAAAACCCTAATCTAAACTAGAGAGAGAAAATTGATAAAGGATAATTCATATAGATGAGTTGAAATGAAGGAACTGCCTTTTATTTGGTCAATTAATTTAGTGTGAGTCAAGCATGAGTCAAGAAGAATAAATAATTGGAATAATATGGCATTGAGGATGTTCATCAGAGTTGAGTACTGAAGACGGTGGGTGAATTGAGTATCAATTAAAAATTTCTGTTGAAAAAGTATTTCTAAATGAAGTCCCTAATAAAGTAAACAACAACCCAGTTAATCAAGGTTATTTTATTATGAATGTTTGATAGTCTAAATAACTTCATATAAGATTAATTAATTCTTAGTAATATTTATATAGGTTATTAACATTACTTTTGAAGCTATTCTAATATGGAAATACAATTATAACTTCTTTACAAGATTAACGATCAAAGTAAATTTAGTTATTTCTTGATAATACAGTAAAATGAGAAAACTTAATTAAGCAGCAGAACGGATATAGAACAATTGGTTCAGTCTCAAGATGGGACCTAATCCACTCCACTTGGGGATCAACTTCCACCAAGCAGTTTATATAGATAAACACTATACACACACTGGATCGGTGTTAACTACAGTACACAGAACTGTCCAGGTTACACGACCTCTTCTATATTTCATCATGGGTGCACACTACCAGGACACATATGGACCTCTTCCACACATATCTATGGGTATACACAAGTGAAAAAATATGTTTGTGAAAGGATATGTTGTATCCTTTAGTTTAATGAAGGAGACAATGTGTGTTTTTATATAGATAATTGTTTTTTCAAAAGATAATAAAATGATATAAAATAGAGAATAAATGATGAGATGATGTTAGATGTGCTCTAAGTGGTTGTTTATTCAACTCTAGAATTCTATAATGAAGTAGATGCAGAAATTGAGTCATCGTGTTGAAAACATAGTTTCGCAAGTCAGCTAGATCTACCGTGTGTCCTTCTTGGTGTTTGACGATGTGAATATTTCCTCGACTCTGGGATTTGAGTATGCTTAATGTATTCTTTAGGAATGTTGTGATGCATTTGTTGGTTCTTATCACAGGTAAGATTGTGTGTTCTTCTTGGTGTTACACTCTCTGTATATCTTATTTCTATGCCACTCTTCTCTTTTATTCTTGGTGTTCATGTGTTGGAGCCGACATGATGCATGTATTCTACACCCCATACCTCATAATGTCAGGTGACAGGTATAAAGAGAAACATTAATTATTTCAGTGAATTTAAACTCTTCAAATATGACCGTTAAATAATAAATTGAAAAACAAAAAAGCATATTAAAAAATAGTGTCACCATTAGTCATGAAACAATGTCTCCATGAAGTGGTGTCTCACAGTCAGAGTGTCTAGTTCACAGTGTCTGGTTCACGGTGTATGCTTACGGTGTCTGTTAATGATGTCCGGTTTAGGGTGTTTGGATCACAGTGTATGTTTCACGGTGTCTGGTCACGGTGTCTAGTTTATGATGTCTAGTTCATAGTGTCTAGTTCACAGTGTTTGGTTATAGTTCCTAGTCACTTTTCCAGAAAAACATAATTGGTTGCAGACTCACAGTGTCTGAGACATCACTAAATATTTGAATTCAAAATCAAGGAGTGATATTCATAGAATGGACTAGACTTAATCATTTATCGAAGAAATAATTATTATGTAAATCAAATATTGTGTATATTAATCAAACTCAATGGATAGAAATTAAGATCTTGGATGGCATTACATAAAGAATAAAGACACTAATCATATGTATATGATTTTAGACAGATTACATGATTACCAGTCATTACAGAATATATATGATATATTATTATTAAAACATGATTGATACATGTGGAATACAACATTATCCCCCTTTTTGATGATCACAAATCCTGTGTATTTAGAGTGTATTTGTCTCTAATATAAACTACATATTTCACTAATCTTATTTTGGGGGTGCATATTTCTCCCCCTTTTGGGATTATAAAAAATATTAAATAAGAAAGATAGAATAAAAGTGCACAATGCATTAGATAAATAGATTGTTATTACAAAGAGTAAAACAAATGCAACAAGATTCCTATCAAAAGATAGTACTCACTATTCTTCATCATTGGCTGGTCTTCTCCTTTCCCTGAGAAACAACATCAGAAGACGTGGTCATAAGAGAAGAGGTTGAAGTAGAATATGGGAGTAGACTCATTGATAGAGAAGGTAAAGGATGACCTTTAAAGACAGAAGGGGATAAGGTAGTGGTAGTAGAAGACCGAGGCTAATGTTGATCAAGTATAATAAGACTGATCAGACTCAGGGTCTGAATAACAAACATAGATGTGTAAGAAACGATAGAGTTGAAGGTAAGCAAACCTGATCTCAAAGGTGCATCTACAGGAGTAGCAATGGTAGTACTCAAAACATGAAGATATGGCCACATAAGCTTGATAATGTCATAAATGATTTAACCACCATACTACATGGAATTTTCAAAGTCATCATTGTTCTCCATAAACTTTTCTAACAAACAAGTTCACTTTATGAGCTTGTACTTGATTCTTGAAGGCTTGATTAACATGGGGAATCATCAGGTTATCCACAAGGTATTTGAAGTGATTTGTAATGTCATTCTTAGACACGATTTGGTAGAAGTGGAAGTCCACATTCTTGGAAATTTCTTACTGAGAATCATTAGTAATCATGGAATGGATTTTTTCCAAATCAATAACTCAATCACTATTCATGATAGCTTCATATTGAGATTCTTTATTAAAATCACTAAGCACATCCAGATGTTCTTCATTGAAAATTGTTTGAAATAGATCACTTTCTAAAGAAGGTTGAGAATATTTTCCAGAGGCATGAGAAGTAATGATAGGTTGAGTAAGATATTTTAGTTGATTGACCACTTTCTGAAGGAACTCATTATACTCATCAGTTAGCTTGTTAAATCCAATAACAGGTTCACACATTTCTTGAACAATCTGTTTGTTTCTTTCAAGCACATTTTCAGATATAGAGGTTAGATGAGGCTGAATCAGTGAGGCTACATCCTATGGGGTCTGAGTAACAATATTTTCAATAGGATTATAAGTAGGCACTGGTATCAAGTTAAACACTTTTTCATATTTTCAACCATACCTATTAGAGTTTTTAATTCATCACTAAGAAGTTTTTTCTCAATTTTGGTTTCTTGAATCTCATGGAGCATCTTGGGTCGAATCTTCCCAATAATTATCTCCCGCAATAGTGAAGCATCTCTCTCACTCAATTTTGTTACAGGAGCAGGTTGGGTATTTAGGAGCATTTCAACCCCAGCCAATAGGGTAGCTCCAAACACTTTTAGGTCCTCTTAATTTACCATGGTTGGAGGTTCGTGTGAAGTCTCAGAGATAGATGCATAGATAGACTCAGGTTCATTGGTAGAAATAGCTTCAGGATCAGATGCCATTTTAACTGAAACATAGTAGTTAGATCAATAGCATTGACTTAGACTTCCTGTGAATCATTCACATTGAAATAACTAGGGTATTTATACCTTGTTTCCACTGAGCGTTGATCAATTGGATTTGGTACTTCAATAGATTCTAGACTGGGAGGATCCCCCCCCCCTTAATAGGTGAATCTTCCTCAGGATTGAGAGATTTAGATTCTTGTTCAATGTGCACGATGTCATCCTTGATTTCCTCAATCATTTCCATTCAATCCAATTGAAAGGCTTGCTCCATTATCTCTTTAGAAAAAATATTGACTTTAAGAACAACATGTTCCTCTCGGAGTTCCTCAAGCGCATCTTCTTACACAACTAGGATATCTTCTTGTATATATTCTTCCACAGCATATTGTTTTTGTTACCATAGAAACATATTCTTTCTCTACATGTTCCTCACCAGTACTTTCTTCACAAGAGATATATTTTCTTCAATATGCTCTATTAAAACATACTTTTCTCTTTCAACAACAAAAAAGTATTCTTCAGTAGTGGGTAGTTCTCCCAAATCAACAACCTTTTCAGGAACAAGTATTTCCTTCTCAATAATGACTTGAGGAGCAGGTGTATTGTCTTCCACATCAAGAATAGTTTCCCTTGTAGGTACAAAATCCACTCACACTTCTTCCACATTAGAATATTCAACAAGTTCATCTGGCTCCAATCCAGTATTATAAATACCTTTAGGTCTTAATGGTTGTTCCATTAGATTAACCTTTTCATATTCTCTACCATTATCTTCTACCTATTCATTATTTCAAGGATTCCAATTGATTATCATTCTTTTTATACTAACCTTTGAAAGACAGAACTCATAATATTTGATAACTTCTTTATTTGGTCCAACCAATCAGTTGGCATGAATCATGGGTGAGATTAGTTGAGAATAAAATAGGGATGTTGACTTAGAGGTGGGTTTGATCAACTCACACATATGTTGTATAATATATTTTAAAATATTGATCTTATGTCCATTGATCATGAGATGTGTCAAAAATAAATCATGTTATAGGTGTACTCTGAAATCACCTTTTCTAGGGCTAATTAAATTCTGAATAAACATGAACAGAAGTATAGATTCTCCATATTGATCTGTAGTGATGGCTCTCCTATTGGTTCCATTTCCATTTAAAATTCTCAAAGAATCTTCCAAAACAATGAATTCACTTGTAGTTGATGACCTATTTGGTAGTCCACACAAATACCTTCATGAGATATCCTAAGGCAAGCATCCCATAACCTTAAAAAATGTGCATCCCTATCCATTTATCTAGCTTCTTACAACCTAAAAATATTTAGAATCAATATAAAATCATACATAATAATACAAGTATTCAACTAGGGAATATATATTTCTCAGGTACTACTATTTATTTTAGAATATTTTGATTAATAAGACCCTTGGGTGCTAACTTAGGCATGATCTTCATCTACTTCTTTGAACTGCGTTTCTTAGGAGTCGACGATGAAGGACGTTTCACCAAGGGAATTCACAGATGGTTCAAGAGAGGGAAGGGTTGATGAGGGGTGATGGTGTGAGAAAATACGAGAGGAATCGAGTGAAGGTAAAGTGAATCTTCATTATCATTTATGAATACCAATCGTCGCAAAAACAAAAATGTGAAAAACTAACAGGGTAAAAAAATGAAATACTGCGATACAAATTCTAATTTAATAATAAAACAATAGGGATTATTTATGGTGAGCCATTAACTGACTCTCACAGTGGGAAGGTAACATGTATTCACGGTGAGACCATAATCAATTTTAATAGAGGGACCATAAAAGTGTGGTTTCTTGACTGTGAGACCATATTTTTTGTGTTAGTGAGTGTCACACAGTAATTAAGAAATAGTAATTGTGAGACTATAAACATACAACAGTAAGATATGAAACAGTAAGATATGAAATAGTAAGATATGAAACACTATGATATGAAACAAGAAGATATTAAATATAATGATATAAACTTATGGTTTATCATTCCCAATTCATGTATGATATAATTTATTCTATAAGAATTTAATGGATTGGTGAATATATAAGGAAGATTGTATTCAGTTCCAATGAATTCTAAAGTGATATCACCATTTTGATAATGATCTCTCAAAATGTGATGTATTACATCAATATGCTTTATCCTAGAGTGTGGAACAATATTTTTTGAGATGTTAATAGCACTAGTATTATCACATTTTATAGGTACATGCCTGAATTGATATCTATAATCTAGTAATGTGTGTTTCATCTAAAAAATATGCGCATAACAAGTACTAGCAACTATGTACTCAGCTACTGCAATAGATAATGAAAAAAAAAATTATTTCATACTACTGCATGATACTAGTGACATGCCTAAAAATGTGACATGTTCTAGAGGTGATTTTTCTAACTAACATATAGCCATTGAAGTCAGTAATAGAATAACTAACTTATTCAAATTATTCTCCTCTAGGATATAAAAATCCTAGATTTTGTGTATGCTTGAGATATTTAAAAATTCTCTTAACATCATTTAAATGATATTCTTTAGGATTTAATTTAAAATGAGCACTCATACACACACTAAACATATGGTCAGGTCAGCTAGAAGTTAAGTAGAATTTGCTCTCAATAATTCCCCTATAAGTGGTTTGATCGACATATTTTCCATCTTCATCATGATCTTACATACACATAGTAATCAATAGAGTTTCACAACATTTAGTGTTATCCAAACCTAAATGTTTTAGAGGATCTCAAGTATATTTTCATTTATTTAATATAATACCATCATTATTTTGAAATATTTGAAATCTAATAATGAATTTTAGTTCTACTAGTAAATGCATATAAAATTCATTTTGCATCAATTTAGAAAAATATATACATAAAGAGTTTATTGAAGATTTAATGATAATGTCATCTATATAAATTTGAACTACTAAAACAACATTGGAAATTTCTTTTGATAAAAAGGATATGATCAACTATTCCTTTTGTAAAAACGTTGTAAATAAGAATGTTACTTATTTTATCATATCAAGATTGTTTTAAACCATATAAATATTTTGATAATTTAAAAATATGATTTGGAAAATCAGGTTTTGTAAAACCAGGGGGTTTCCCTAAAAAGACATCTACATCTATATACCCGTTTAGGAATGTACTCTTAAACCTCATTTGATATATTTTGAAATTCAGTTGTGCAACATAAGTAAGATGTATCATCATGGAATCAAGTCTAGCTAATAGTGAAAAGGTCTCTTCATAGTCAATTCCTTTTTCTTGATTGTAGCCTTCTGCAACCTATCTTTTCTTGTTTCCATCTATGTTACCAGATTCATCTACTTTATTTATAAAGCCCTACATAGTCCATATGGTGAATGAGTCTTTGGGACCCTCAATTTATTTCCATATATTGTTCCATTCAAACTGATTAAGTTCTTATTCCATTTCCATTACCCAAAATTCATCGCTGATGTCATCATTATTGTTTTTGGGATCATGTTGTGAAAAGGGTCCTGATGTTCCACCTGATTTCTAAGAGAAGCTCTAGTTTGATTCCCTTTGTCTAAGTATCCTACAAAAGCATCTATTGGATGGTTCACAAGAGTTCTAAAAGCTCTAGAAAATTACAGACTAGTATTTTCAAGTACTTTAGTTGGGCCGGGTTCATTGTTACTTGAGTCTAAGGAATTTCTAGAGTATGACGTTTTCAAAGATTCCTTCATATGATGGATATAAGATTATGAATTAAGGTTCTGTTTAGATATATCATCCTCCAGGTTCTCTACAGTGGTCTTAGGCTCATGTGGATCAGTTTCATCAAATTTAATATGAACAGATTCTTCCACACATTTTGTTATTTTATTAAACACTATATAGCCTTTACTAGTGACAGAATGTCTTATAAAGTTTCTATCACCACTCTTTGTGTATAAGTTTTCAATATTGTACTTAGTATTAATGATATAGACTTTTCAACCAATAACATTGAAGTAGCTAACTTTGGGATTTCTAATGTTTCATAACTCATAAGGAGATTCCATAGGAATTTGTCTAATCAAAACTCTATTGATTATGTAGCATGCTTCATTTATAGATTCAACCCAAAAATAAACATGTAGGTCATACTCCCTAAGAATGGTTCTAGAAATATCTTGCATGGTTCTATTTCATCATTATTTCACTCAATTTTGATGGGGTGTTCTAGGGGAAGATAAATTATGACTATAGCCAATTTTTGAGAAAATTGATTTAATCTCTAGGTTTACAAACTCAGATCAATGATCAATTCTCAAGGTCTTAATTCAATTTCCTCTATGATTTTTTGCAGACTTGGAGTATTTAATGAAGTAAGAATATGCTTCATTTTTGTGAGCTGGAAAGTATACCAATTTCTATTTAGAAAAAATAATGTACAAGAACATAATCATAGTGGTACCCATTTAAATTATAAAATCTAGCTGGTCCAATCAAATCCATGTAAACTGGTTAGATAGGTTGAGAAGTTGACACTTCTTTCATTTCCTTGAAGGAAATTTTTTATTGCATTCCCTTTTAACGGGTAATACACACTTTCCCATTTAGAAACTCAAGTTTGGGTAGGTCTTTGACTGACCTTTTTCTAGTTATATTTCTAACGGAGGTAATATTACAGTGTCTTAGTCTCCATTTCCAAATCCAAGACTCTTTATAAAATTGTCTTAGACATGAAGCATTTGGATAAGGTAAATAATATAAGATAATAAAATAATCATTTAATTTTTTAATTCAGAAATCACAAATTCATATTTAGAATTAAAAACATTTCAAGCATTATTTTCATATTTAACATGAAATCCATCATCACATAGTTGTGAGATAATAAGAATATTATATTTCAAACCATCCAAAAAAGTAATTTAGAAATTAAAACAGAGTTAGAGTTACCGATTTTTCCAAGGACAATGACATTGACATTGGCATTGTCCCTGAATATGACATATCCTCCTTCAATTTTTATTAGCTTATTGATGTATGAGTATTGTCTTGTATATTGAACACCCACTTTAAAATTACCATAAACTTTTACAATAACTTTTTAAACAACATTCTTTCAAAATGATCAAGTAAAAACAGATTTTCATACCCATACTTATTTGGGTCCTGTAACATTAGTGATAAGTTCTTTAGGAACCCATATCTTCCTCATAGGTTTCCTATAATAATTATGTAGAGTATTTGAAAAATAATATCTATCTGGTCTAGATAAACAAGAAATATTAGATAATGTATCATAACAAGAACTAGTTTATTTGTTTGTAGAATGTGGAGTAATAATTTATGCCCTAGATTTTGATAAAAAATATATTTATCCCAAATTTATTTTTCTAGTATGATATCCAAATCCTATAGTATATTTAAGAGAATTTTGTTTTCCTTAAATATGAGTAAGAGTATTTTTACAATTAGTATTCTTTTCAATGAATTTCTTCAATTGCTCATTAGATATTTTTAAATCATTGTTATCCATGATCAGTTGAGCAATTTTCTCAAATTTATTTGTGAATTTAGATTTAACAGTAATAGTAAGAACATGATGTTTCTTCAAATATTTATATTTAACATTTTTTTCATTTCATGTTTCTTCTAGAATATTGGGTTATTCAAACATTTCATCATTATACATACTTTCATGGTCAATCTAATATCCAAAATATTATGAATTATGTACAGGGGACTCTATGGTTACCTCATATGTATATATCATAAAACACATATTGAATTATTTATCATGTTCATCATGTGATGATTCTGAGCCCCTTGAAAAATCCTCAGATGCACTCCAGGTTTCTTTCCTTGCATTTTTATTCTTTCTATCTTTGTCCTCATATTTTCTTTTGTACCTGAGATTTGGACAGTCAGCCTTGATATGTCCTTTGCGCTTACATTCATCGCATACAATCTCATTAGTCTTTTGTCATATTTTTCAATCTTTCATCCAACATCCATTTTGATCATATTTTCCCATGAAGTCAAGCTATCTAAAAAAATTATTATTCTTGTAAAATCTCATGAATCATCTTGATAATTGATCCATCTCCTCATCCCTGTTAATGATGATTGTTCACTACTGAAACTCTCTACAGAAACATCCAATTTCCCTCTGTCTTTGGGTTTATAGGTGTAGGTTTTGAATGCAACTGATTTTCGTTTGGATTCATCCTACTACTAATTGTTGACTTTCAGATCCTCTTTAAACATCATCATTTTTTCAATGAGTTATTTTACAAGTAGCTTACTGATGTTGAATGATTCTCTATATGAGACAGAGGTTCCTCTCTATCTATCAGGTAGACATCTGAGAATTATCATATTTCATTCCATGGTATTGACATCTCATCCAAGAGAAATCAATATGATAAAAATTTTGTTGAACCTGATATACATGCTATAAATAGTCTCATCAGGTTTCATTTGAAATTTATCATATTTGATAGTATATGTATTATGTCTCTTCTCTTTCAAAGTATATGTTCCTTCATGTGAAACAGACAGGGTATACCATACATCATGGGCATTTTTACATGGAGAGATTATATTACATTTCTTATCTCCCAAGGAGAAGTATAAAGAATTCATAGCTTCACAATTTTTATTGTCAGATGGTTTGGAAGGTTCATCCTAAGCGAATTTATCTGTAGCATGAATCTTATATACATCTATAATGGAAGAAGAAATTTCAAAACCAATACATTCTGAATGCATTTTCATTTTTATTTTCCATTGAGGATAATGGGTTCTATTAAAGAATATAGGTCTGTTTGTTGGATCACCTTCAAATCTACTATTAATAATAAATAAATGATTTTAAATAGATATAAATTTATAATTAACATAAAATTACATATATATAAAGTATAACTTAAATCATAGTTGAATAAGGTTAAAAACAAAGTCTTAATAGGATTGAAAAAGAATTCAATGATGGAAAATGTTGGTTGGAGTTGAGTACTCTAGAAGGGGGAGTTAATTGAGTATCTATTTAAAATTCCTGTTTAAAAATTATTCCTAAAAGGATTCCCCAATAAGGATAACTACAGCCCAGTTAATCATAGTTATACTGTTCTGAATGTTTGACTATTTAAATATATTCTTAGATGATTGATTAATTCTCAGTAATCTTAATATTAGTTATTAACATTACTTTGGATGCTATTCTAATAAGGCTATACAATTATAACGTCATTACAAGGTTTAATATGAATTTAAATTTTGTGATTTTTGGATTATATAGAAAATAGAGAAAACTAAATTAAGCAGCAAAATGGATATAAAACAAGTAGTTCAGTCTAAAGACGAGACCTAATCCACTCCACTTAGTGATCACCTACCACCAAGAAGTTTATATAGTTAAAATTGATCCACACCAAGGATCAGGGTTAACAACAGTACATAGGACTGTCAAGGTCAAATGACCTCTTCCATAGTTCCTCATGGGTACACACTACCAGGCCACACATGGAACTCTTCTACACTTATCCGTGGGTATACCCAAGTGGAAAAATATGCTTCAGAAAGGATATATTCTATTCTTTAGTTTAATGCATGAGAGAGAGTGTGTTTTTATATAGATATACGGTACTCGAAAGCTAATAAGATGATACATAACAGAGAAGATATGATGCGATAAGAAGAGAAGTTCTTTGATTGGTTTTCTATTCAGCTCTGGACTTCTTGAATGAAGAAAAAGCAGAAATCGAGTCCTATTGCTGAAAATAGAGTATCACATGTGAACTAGATCTTTCATGTGTTATTCATGGTGTTTGATAATATGAATATGTTCTCGACTTTGGGATTTAAGTATGCTTCGTTTGTTCTTTAGGAATGTTGAGATGCATTTTTCTGTTCTTTTCTCATGTAAAGTCGTGTATTCTTCTTGGTATTACACTCTCTCTTTGTCTTTTTTCTAGGCCACTATTCTCTTTTATTCTTGGAGTACATGTGTTGGAGTTGACAGGATGCTTGTATTATATACTTTGTACCTCGTACTCTCAGGCGACATTACTACAATGAAACATTAATTATGTTAGTGCATTTAAACACTTCACATATGACCATTAGAGATTAAATGGAAAAGACAAAAAAAATAAAGAAATTTTGTCACATATAGTCAGGAAATAGTTTCTCCATGAAGTGGTGCCTCATGGTCATAGTGTTTGGTTCAAGGTGTCAAGTTCATAGTGTCTGGTTATAGTGTCTGTTCAATTTTCCAGAAAAACATCACCAGTAGTAGACTAATGGTGTCTCAGACTTAGCCAAATATCTATTTTTATTCATAAGTAGTGAAATTCATAGAAAATATTATACTTAATAATTTATCAATGAAATTATTATAAATTAAGTCTAATACTGCTATAGTAATCATACTGAATGTATATAAATTAAGATCATTGATGGATTTACATAAAGCATAAAGAAACCAATCATCTCTATATGATTTTTGACAGTTTACAGGATTACCAGAAATTATTGAATATATATTATTAGTGATAATTAAAACAAGATTGATACATGTGGAGTCTATCATAAAAGATCATTAAGGGGTTATGAATTGATATAGAAAAATAGGGTCTAGAGAAGAAAAAATAAGGGTAAATATGATAGATTGAAAATACTGAAATTACATTATTAAAATGTAAAATAATCCAAGGTCTAGAAGTAACCTAGTATGGTGCAAATAGGTTCCAGTGGAACTGTCATGCATTCATCTCCACTAACTAGCACACTGGGTACCTGATGTCATTTTTAGATAACAAATTTTGTGGAAACCTCCTTTCAACCATCCCAAAGCACCAAATCACCCCTAAACCTCAAATAATGTCCTAGAAAACTATTATTTCACCCTCAAATATCAAAATATATGTCCAAAAAATGATGTGTATTCATCCAGAATACAAAACATCATATATCCCATTCTCTCACTGAATAACAATCAAAATTAATTCCATAATTATATGTAATATGAAAGAAATTGTACAAATCTTATCACCATAAAACTTTTCCACCTCAAAACCTTAACCAACCATTTATCCAAATTTCTTTAGTCACCATGATTTATTATAAACTCTCTGTAAATATCATTGTATCTTCTGGTTATTAATTCCTGGAAAAATTCTACCCTTTATCCAAAACCATCAATATGATGTAATGGATGAAATCATAAATCCCCTCATATCCATTAATAAGTATAATATCCCAATACACAATGGAAAAAATAATTAATATCCCACCAATACAAATCAAATATTATCATAATATATTGAATTAAGACTTTTTTTAAGTCATTATTGATTCTAATAACCAATTGATATGCCATTCTTAAGAACTAAAATACATTCCAAACAATTATAAATGTTTTGAAAAAAAAAATCTCTATAAAAAAAACATATTAATCACAATAACATTATAAAATATATGGTTCACTAAAATTTATATAACTATTAAAATGAAAAAAATTAATATGTAACATGTTATATGGTCGTCCCCATCATAATAAGTATCTAATATTTACCAATTCCTAACATTCCATCATGTTTAAATTTATTAAAACGTCCATATATCAAATCAATTTTACAGGAATTTTTTTTATTTTTAAAGAAGGAATTTCATACAGTAACCACAAACTTTTGAAAATAATAATTATAAAAACGACTTATAGTTTCTCTTTAGAAAATTATCTATTTATAAATAACTACTACTTTCTAAAACCCATTTTTAATTTAAAACACAAGTTCTTTAAAAAAAATTTCTTTAAAATTTAATAATAATAGTTGGTTTTGTAAAACTACTCAGGATTTCAATACTAATTTATCAAAATATGATATAAAAATAGCTATTATGGGAGAAATTCAACATTCTTGGTAACGAAATATTGTGATAACATAAATAGATTCTGCAGATGAAAATATTAACGAGAGAAAAAAAACTAACATACAATGTAGTATAATACTAGATAAAATAAATGAAGTATACCGAATAATTCAATTTGTATATATATTCTACACCATAGTTCAAAATATTGAATTTACATTCAATTTCAACATAGATATACTGGTGAGTAGCATTAATTAAATTTATAACATCAGATATGGTTTTAAATAAAGCATTGAATACTTTATTGACTATAATTTTATTAATTATTTTCATTTGCATATTATAATAATGATGTAATGTAAATGTTCACATCTTCTTGTTTCGATGGACCGTATAATGAAAGAACCATAGAAATGGGTAACTATCAATGGGTCCCTATAACCTCTTACCAAAAATTTCATTAATTACATCTCATGATCCATATGAAAATACCGCAATCATAGTTATAGTATCTAGAATAAATACTTGAAATACCTTGGTAACATAGGTTTCCATAATACCCATATTGAATAGACATGAAAATGGAGTTACCCCTGAGTCTCAACAATATTTATCATATTTAAACAACAAATTTCTTGATACTATATAACCTCAATTCACGTTTATGAAAAAACTTTATGATGACCATTATATGAATATGAAAACTACATAAATCCATGCTTGTATAAGAATATAGAAGCACCACTCTATTTCCAGAGGATGACATGAACACCATGGGTTTAATAAAATATAAGTTGGAGTGGGTTTCTCCATAATAAATTATAATCAAATAAATAATGGATTTGTTAAAAAATATACATTACCTTTCATCTCATTAGAATAATAACCCAAAATGAAACGACTTGACATTTTTATAATTGATATTAAAACAAAAAGGATGTTACAAAATTAAATATCTATATAAAACATAAATAGGTATCAAACTATTCTAATTACCCACATGATTTATTCAAAAAAAATATAAATTTGATAAAAATCTACCCTAAAAAATAATGGGAAACCAAACACAACCTAAGAGAAAAATGATAATGTTTCCTGTATTTGAACCCCATGAGAATAACTATGGAAAACCCAAAAATAATAATTCAATAATAAAACTAAATATTACTAAAGAATTATCCTCTCAAACTCTTACATCAAAGAGGATCTATCTTATTATTCATCATATATTAATCATGTTTTAAAATTCACAAAAATAATTATTTTCAAAAAAATGAAACATATATAACTTCATGTCAAATAATCTATCCATATTGGGTGTGGTGATTAACATACACATTAAAGAAGCCATAATGTGTCTAAATTTATATTTAAATGAAGGCATTTGGGACATTGGATTATTAAATAATCTTTACAAGTGGTATATAACAAACCATGATAATGATAACTAATGAGAAAATAATATATCAATATTAGATGTAAGGAATAACTCTAATATAATTGATAGAATTATGATAATCAAATTTATAAAAGTAAAATCACATTTTAGTTTTGGTCCCATTTTTTGACTGTGTAATGATACGTATCCATCAATTTGAAACATAATTCCACACCATTTTATAAAGTATTTTATTCGATAAGAATCTTCTTCATGAATATAATCTTACTCCTAAATATTGACTATTAATCTGTCAAGACCAAGCCCAACGGGTTCCAATCCCTAACTACACGAACCCCAAATTCAGTAGGCCAGAGGATGGAGGCCAGCATTGATTAGGTATATCACTATCATGGGATACTGTTATCTAATATACATGTACACATACACAAATATCCAGTCCCATAAAATTTTGAAATGTAAAATATCTGATGATCCCACATGCATAAAACTAAATACTAGCATCCGAGTATGATAAAATGTACTATAAAAGAAAAGGGACAAATAAAATCCCACCAAAATCAATCTAACGACATGTCCATATTAAAATCATAGAAGGGGGATTGTGTTAATGAGATTTAATGAACACACCTTGATATTTTATTCTCACAAAGGATCACCCCATCTTAGTCCCTATAGGACTCCGTCAAATGGCCTATCATCTACAAAAGACATGACACATTATGGGTAATTACATGAAAGGGTGAGTATAACAATACCCCATAGGTCTCCCTAAAACCAGTAAGAATATAACAAAAAGAATAATAGTCACCATATATTTGTTCAATGTATAAAACACATAAAGCAAAAATATCCAAATACACTCAACAAGAGTAGAATGAAACATGGTAATGTCACAACTAGAAATACATCCTAGGATTCCTTCTCAATGGTTCCATATAGCTATTTTCTATGTGAATATACTAAAAATGTCAGACAGAAATAATGAGGTCCCTTTGATATTTCATTCTCATTATGTCTCACCATTAATATTATATACTAGAAATTTGAAAAGATCGATACACAGATGGGGATGATACACAAAACAATGGGGGTTTAAAAATTTACTAATACAAATAGGGATTTTAAATGCACTAAAAACCACCTTTAAAAGTGCTAAAAAAGATATGTAAATCACTTAGAAGATAAGGGGGTCTCATTTAACAGTGCTAAAAAATCACTGATAGAGGGTTACATTTATATGTGCTAATACAAGTGTTGATAAAGGTTCCCGTTTATCAGCACTTCTTTAGTGAGGATAAATGAAACCTTTATCAGTGTTATTTTGATCTCTAATAAAGGCCCCATTTATCATTTCTATTTTTCGCAATGATAAAGTGCCAATTTATCAGAGCATAATTAGCACTGATAAAGGCCAGGTTTCCTAAGTAATCCCAACACCTGCACAACACCTGAAAAATTGATACAACACCTGCACACATAGCAAAAATTATAACCTTCACACAAAATAACTCCACAAAACCACACTACACTAAAAAAATCACTGATGAACAAAATATTGTGCATAAGAGTTCTGTAAACAATGAAATATACATTTACATGAATCCATGAATAGAAAAAAAACACACTGCATTATACTTTCAAACTATGTTTATATGGTTAAAATTAAATTTATCTAACAAATATTCCAAAACATTAATTTTTCATTGTACCCTTGATTCCCTCTAAAAAATTTTCTTCCATTATATTAGATAAGGAAGAAAGCATACGATCTCAAGAAAAAAATTCCACCTATATTATTTTAGTAACATAATAAGAAAATAAATTAAAAATTTATATGAATGAATACATTAAAAATGTCATTTTTTAATAAAAAACAATCATTTGGGTAGGTAAGTAGCCATGATAATTAACTAGAGTAATAAAAAGGAAAAAATTAAACAAATTACAATAATTAATGATTTTGAGAGGTTTCTTAGTGTATGGACTTTACCACTTTCTCATTTTACACTTCTTAATGGAAGGAACTTCAAAAGATAACTAGAGGTGCCCAAGGTGGTGCTGATGGAGGCACACATGTTGTTTACTTTGGATCAAAAACAACCTCATCACTGAGCTCTATTTCACATGGAAAACCCTGATAATCATTATCTCAGTCACTTTTGGAAACAACTATGACCACCATGTCCCTAGGATAGTAAACTAGAGAGGTGGGAAGTGACCAAATTTTACCAGCCTCTTGAAATATCCAAGTGAAAAAAATTTCACCATAGTCCTAACAAAATCAAATAATATATGAAAGTGATGATATAACATATCTTACCTCTTCACAAGAGCCATAATAGCCTCCCTTTCCTTCACTAGTAACTAGTATGCTAGAAATTATCATTTTATAAGAGAGGGATGTGTAAGGGACATGGCCATTGTGAAAATGAATTACCACACTATGCTTCTGGATATGTGATTTGACTTCAATGGGCTATTGTTTATAGAAGATTCTTTTGAGAGTGATCTCAATCCCAAATCCATATATCTCTATTTCAACATTAAAAAAAACCCTCTAGACTTATATGGTCAATTATTTCCTCCTCTAGTTTTCTCAATATTGGAATGTGATGGGAAACACTACCATAATTAGAGTAGATCCCCCACCGACTGGAAATTCTTTCACAGGAACCCCATTCATTGTTACCAGATCTATTGGCACCCTCAATGTCAATGGTGTTGGATCTATGTGCCTTTTTTCTTCTAATACATCTAGAGAGTTTTGTTTCATTGGGAGGATCTGTTTTGGTCTAGAATATAACTTTTAAATGATGAAAGAGCCCATGTGTCCCCATACTCATCCACTATTAGAAGATATATGTTCTTTATAACCAATAGAGCCAACTGACCATTCAGGTATGATTGGACTAATGTATCGACCTAAGACTTGGAGAGCCAAAACCCACTATCTAGAGGAAAGGTCACCCAATCTTATGTTTCATATCAGTTGAACATTTTACATATTTTTTTAGCCACCATGGTATGAATTCTGAATAGTTCTGGGGAGGAGTGGGGAATTCCATCTCAATACATTGAACAATCTCCCAAAGTGGTATGATGCATAACACTCATAGAATATCTTTTAGTTAATCCAAGTGGATAAAAAACCCTCACTTATGGCTAAAATATAGGATTATTTTATAGGATCACACTTTACATTATTGGTAATTTCATTGGTTTGTGCAATGTATGGTATAAAAATCTGATCATACCAGTCCACGTTTCTCTTGATCTCATAGTTCATTAGTGCGATTACCAAGACCCCACTAATACTTTAAAATAACTTCATGAACTGGTAACCAAGAATTTGTTAGTATTGAGTAACTCAAATCCACCAATGTGTTCCCCCATCTAACCCCACAATAGTTAGAAGGGGAGGAATATTCTGAACGGGGCATACCCCTATAGATGTGGTGATATTGGAAATATAAAATTTCCAAAATGGGAACAAACTAGATTATAATTGTACAACATATAATCACATCTAACATCATTATGGTGGACACCATTACTCCGCCTTTTTTCTGCATTGTGAATAAGTACCTACTTAGGTACATTTCTATGATACTTAATAGATGAAGATGGTGATGGTCCTAGGAGGTGACTGACCATCCCTAGCCATTGAATTGAAAATCATAAACAATTTTAATGTGATAACCCTCTCCCCAATAGAATTCTCATGATGGCCAAGTTTGGGATTTCTATTTAGACACTCATGTCGAGTCTTCATGATGATCAAGTCATCCCACTTCCTGAAGTGGATGTCAACACCTAGATATGGGTCCTTCCCAAGGGATGTTCTGGCTAGATTGACGAGATCCTTCATAATGGGAGGATTATATTCCATGTCATACCGAGTATATGGGGGGTAAATTTGTTCATCATACATATCTCTTAAAATCATTGCACCATATGTCATATTAATATCCCATATACTAATTCTGAACTCCCCATACATAAAATGATATGTGTTCATGTATTGTCTCTATATACTGAAAAAGTGTACCATGAATTTTTTTTGCAATTAGTACAGGTTTGGTAAGCCAAATGAGATTAATAAAATCCTCTCTTTTTCATCTCAACTCCAAACCCTTTGGCAGTACACTGAACCAAGAAGGGACAACCCTGATTCCTCACAATGCTCCCACCCGATTGAATAACCCAAGAAAATAACCATCCAGTCATATATTTTGATATAGAATTCTGAATTTTCGATCTATTAATACGGGTTTGAATCTTCAAATCCTATAATAACATTTTAAAATCAATCCAAATAGGCTTCAAAATTACCTATTAGATAAGACTTCATTGGAGATGAAATTACCCACATATGAGATGTTCTCAGCGAACATATTATTAGTATTAAGGAGGTAAGAGGGAGGCTGATCCCTTCTTGAGGTAGAGAGATCATAGAATAATTTTGAATAATAAACCCACATATGAGAAACTAATAAGAAAATTTAAAATCCAAGATATTGCTTCCCATAAAGCATTTAATATGCTAGTGAGTGGACTGAATGATTAGGCACTAGTCGATTTACACACTATTGACCATTGTAGTTTAATGAACTATAACCTCCTCAACTTTAATTCATGAATTCATTTGTATTATAAGAAAGTGAAAATATAGATTAATTATGAAAATGGTGGATTCAGGTTAAAATGGAAATGAGTAAGATAGGTGCATGTGACTAATTAGGAATATCATATTTAGTGCATGAAATTTTCAATGTATTGTGATCAAATTACCATAATGGATCACGTGATCAAATGAACATGGGAGATTTATAAGATTACATAACCCTTGAATATTTATGTGTTCATATAAATTAGACAAGAATACACGAATCATGGTTCATTTGAATTACATTTATTATGTGAATTTTTATGTGATCTGATCATGTGATGAGATAAAATGATCAGTTCACATTAAGCATTCATACAAAGAAGCATATGTGACACGATCACATGAAGAGTCTTATGTGATGTAGAGGAAAACCCTATGATTTCTCATAGAGATATGATATATTTTTTCATTATTGAAATTGATTTCCCATTTTTCTCCTATCTATAGGAGATTTAACAGAATACCAAGAGTATATTAGAATACTAAAATATAGATGTCAAAGGGAATCAGTTAGGTATTAATTTCCTTATAATAAAGTCCATTTTCCTTCATCTCGAATTTTTATGTGAGGTATGTATGAATTTAGGCATTTATGAGACACTGGTTATATATATGGCATATAGGAACAAATATTTTTATGGAAATGCATATGTATATATGATGCGGGTTTATTTGAGAAATTGTTGGGATGAAAGATCTATAGACAATGGTTTTACTATGAGAACATAATGATTAAATCTATGATTGAGAAGACACAATGTCATTTCTATTCTTTAAAAGGCATGTCACATGTACAGAAATATTCTAAAATAAATGAACCTTACAAGGAATAATGAAAATTAAATCAATGATTCATTATATAATTTTCATTAAAATAGACATATTATATAGTAACACTACCTTTAAATCATTCCAAAAATATTATTTTGTCCAAATATATGTTAATAACAAAACTAATGAATCTTTGTGTACTTTACTATTGTTGGTTAAATAAAAATTAACATAGCTTCTGATCTAGACATCCAATCTGACATCCCCATGAAGCACTCATCCACCACCATCTCTATGATATCATCATTCAGCATTCACTTTTCCTTCAATTCATGCATCCATTTACAAGGTATATTGATTCATGAAGTGAACGAAAAGTGAAATATGAATGATGATATCATAGTGATTGTTTTCGATGAGCGCATCATGCAGATTCTAGATCGGAAGCTCAGATCAGATGCTAGGATAAATGGTAGTTAACCAACAATAGTGAAGAATCCTTTGTTTTTTTATTAAATCAGTGACTAGTTCAGGACCAATATTCTTCCCACACTCTACATAAATATAAATAGCTACATAAACAACCAAAATACTGAATATAAAGGATCCATTCCATAATATTTTATGTCTACTGCTTTTGGAAACATGGAAAAATAAAGAAAAAGATCATAAGAGTCTCATTAATTTATGGTTTACTAGAATGAAAAAAAAATTCTCAAACCATTGTTCATAACCAATGGATATAAAACATAATAATGGGTGATAAAATATTCAAAATATCTGTAAACAAGGGAGATATCAATGATAATATAAGGATTACCCAAGTATTAGTAATTCACCTTTATCCTATTTGTATACAATCCTTCATCAGGTATACTTCCCATTCATTTCTAAACACATATATGTCATCATGAGAATATGTTTTTTTTGAAAAATACATGGTATCGCTAAATAAATATAAATAAACCAAAGATTAATAAATATTTAAAATGAAAATGTAATTATTTTTTAAAATAATTCTTCAGGGATGCTAGTTTGTTGATGAAATACAATATCTTCCATAAATTTACAAACATAATAACTGTATTATTTAATATATGTTTTTCATGGAAACTTCAGAAACATTGAGAAAAATAAGTAATCAATTTTGACATACTTTTGGATGGTGCAATCTTATTATATATAACAGTATATTTTTTCATTTGTAGATCATGTAGGCATTCTTGTCATTGGGACCTAGATTCATTCCAAATGATATTGATGCACCCTCTATCATAATATAATCCTCATTAAAAGATAATATTTATTATTGACTTGATTTTTAGTTCTAAATTTTTTGATATAGTGTGTTACAAATTGAAAAAATCTATCATCTATGTTCGGTTTATTGCATATCCATGTGTTGAATCCAAAAAATAAATCATTGGAGTATCCTAATTTACTGTAATCAATATCTTATGCTGCATAAAAACACAAAAATTAATATTTAATGAATGAATTGAAAATATAGTTGATATGTTTAAATTGTAGAGTTTTACCTCTGCATCATTGGTATTAAAAAGTGTATGTCATCTTTAATTTTGTTTTCAAACAATTTGAGTAGGGATGACATTATTTCAGTCCCTTTATCAAAATTTATTTCTTATTATGAAGAGGTGATGCTATGACTAACGAGTCCAAATTTTTGTTCACGGGGAAATCCCTTAAAAAAATTTCATATATACGTGTGTGAAAAATATGAAATGTATTTAGTCATAATTGTATTTGTATATCTTCTATTGTAAATTAAAATCATAAAAACATTCCTCATGTATACATTTACAGTAGAGGTGTCGAACCATTCATACTTGGGGATTTTATTTACATTTACAACACTAATAAAATCTGATTTTTCATCTCTGTGCATATTTTTTTCAAAATCAATTTTGTGAGCATTTTCATCTATCAATTTTTTTTCCACATTATCTAGAAATGATATTAAATGTGGATATATAATGAGGAGGTTTAAGGTTCTCTTAGTAAATTATTTCAATCGGATGGTTGATCCTTGAGATAATTTTGAGCTGATATTATGTTTCACCCCCTTCACATTGACGTTCTGTAAAAATATTCATCAATTTAGACATTTTTTTATAAAATGTTCAATGTTTAACTTGAAAAATAAATTGGAAATGGATACTTATTTATCAACATTTTTTTACAAGAATTGACGGCCATGTGATGAAGGATCCAACAACTTGTTCGACTGTATGAATATATTAATCATCATTTGGAACTTGTAGCTCGACAATAGGCTCATTAGAAAAATTAATTGACATTATAAAATGATCTATTGGAAGTTGTATATTGTGTATCATGTCGTTCTGCATATTGAACACTGTATCCCTCGCTACAAGGCGAAAGGTAAGAGTTGATATATATAAATAACAGTCATTTTAACCCTGTAGAATATTATTACATGAATGGTATCAGTGTCTATGTGATTCACATTTCATAGAATCAAGTATTATAAAATTTATTACCTCAGCTAAGTCATGTTTTTATGGGGAATGGCTTGCCTCATAGATGGGGGTGGGAGTGTGGGATCTTTACGCACATGTTTTTGTTGAGTTGATTATTATCTTTTCCTCCTACCACCAAAAATTTTATCATCTATCATTACTATTGTAATTCATATTGAAACATAGATATTGTTTCCCTCATATTTTTCATTACCTCAGTTTGATCCTTCTATTGTTTTTATTTCTAGAAATATGTTCTTGGTGTCCCCCCAAAACCCTCAACTATGATCAGAAAATACTATTCTGGATGCTTCAAGGTTGTTGAACGTAGGTCTGCATCTAGTGCAGGTTTTGTTGATTCCTATGACAATGTTATATAGAAAATATTGAAAAATAAGAAGTCATTTTTATGTAATAGATATTTACAGAAAATTAGATTAATATTATTTTATATATACAAATGTTCCCCATAGTTTTTTGTGTTTTCATTTATTAGTGTCCACTATTTGTTTACTCGAGCCTCTATCCATAGCACATTGCATGGTATGGAAGTGGATTTCGATTTTTGTTCATCAATCTGCATATAAATAGAGGAACATGTTTATGGTGTTTTTCTATGTGACATAAAAGTATTACGATATATTTAAAAGCTGTAACAATTTTTTCTCAAGGGATGCATACCCCATCCATGTTTTATTGTAGCGGTACACTTGTTTTGTTGCTAGTTCTTTATTTCCAGCACTCAGTTGATATTTTTTAAATAAAAAACTGTCAATCAAAGTGATGAATATAGGAAACATCCAGAAATGTATTACCAAACACTATGTACATAAAAATTACACTCCATAAGACAATTTCTAAATGTATCCCATTCTCCTTGGGATATCAAGTGTTCATAAAGAGGAGGTGGGTGTGGCTTGATTTTCCCTTCATTGTCATTAAAATGATATTTCGTTAAAATTGTGCGGAAGCCTATATGAATCCTTCATGAAACACATAATACATATTCCTTATGTGAGGCATATACTGTTAATGAAATCTGTAATGAATGATGAAGTGAATGTCAATGTTTTAGTATTTTATTTTATTTTAATAAATTAAAGAGATGATATCATAATGTTACGTAAATCTCTTCCCACATTTGTGTCTTAAGCCTGGTGAAAACAATGTGCCATGATAATACATCAATCGGTATGCATTTCTATGTGATGGTTCCAATGTAGCTACTAAATATTTCATTGTTGAGGTTAACATGTTGGCCTCTCATATTCCATCCCACTTCAAATTCGATTCCTTTTTCTCTTTCCTTAAGGATTATGGATAACACAGTCAAACTACCACACACTTGATTTTATTTATCCTTCAGGGTTTCATTTCCTACCATTTCCTTAAAAGAATCATCATTATGTTCCATTGGAGGGCTATCATCGAATCTGGGACCAGTAGAAACAGGTCGAGAAACCTATTGTACCTCAGCACTTGGACCAGTAGAAACATCTTGAGAAGCATGTTGTACCTCTGCACTAGGACCAGCAACTACTGTTTGAGTGGCCTGTTGTGCCTCAAGATTGGGTGCATTAACAGATACATATTTTATTATATTTAGAATTATTTTAACATTTAATTTAGATTACAAAAAATACATAGTGAACATAAAATAACATATCATAACATAATGTATATTACAATAAACAAATAACCTGATTATTGAACTCATTTTTTAAAGGATTAAGAGATTTTACCAATCTATTGACTATGTAAATCCCTTAATTTTGGTCTCCTCTAACATTCAAAACTTCATCTACATTGGGGCCACTATGAAATGATTGAAATGTCCCAATGATAGTGTAATCCTCCAATGAACATTAATCTAACCCTTCAGTTGTTTGGGTTGATAACAGAACAATTGACCAGTTTCAGTTTGCGAGATCAATAACATAAAATACATGTACTTCCTATGTTTCCATTATAAATGGTTCTTATTTCTCTCCTTCCATACAGAAATCAACATTCATGAATCCCAATTAATCTCTTTTAATAACACTCCTATTATCTACCCACCTGAATTGAAAAATCAGCACTTGAAATTTTGTATAATCCAACTCCCGTATTTGTTTGATGATTCCAAAGGATGAAATATTCTCATAAATTGGATTTATGTCCTTATCAATAGAAATATGCATTGCATCATCCAAATATGTAACCCCACTATTCTTCATGGTACTATCTTCATCATGTTCATTAGTATATAATGTATAACCATTAACTACATATGAACTGTAAAATAATACATGCACATTTTCTCATCCGTATAGCCATCAAAGTCATTCAAAAATTGAGTCTTGATTTTCATATATATTCATAAAAATATAGTTCCAAAACCATCATGTATACTATCGATTATGTGTATATGATATCCCTTTTTCATCCCTAGATGTATTCAAATGCCTAATAATTTCATTCAGGGATTGAACATATGGGTCAATGATGATACTGTTATGAAAAATGTAAGTGCTAGCCTACTCCTGATCTATAATATTGATTTTGAAAACCTCTATTACAGAAATTATTTCACCCTCAAGCTGCCCAGTGTGACCAGATTTAGGTAGGCCAATGATTTCCACACCAGACATGTATTTGGTATAGAATTTAGTGGCTTCATCAACAATATATTGCTCCGCAATACAACCCTCTAACCGACATCGATTGTTGTCATACCCTTCCAAAATCATCATATACCATTCAATGGAGTACATCCATCTATAATGTATAGGACCACATAATCAATTCTCTCTCACCAAATGAACATCCAAATAAACCATCACATCAAATAATTCCAGTGGTAAGAACATTTCTAATTCACATAATATGACTAAAATTTCTCTTAACATAGTTGGAAATTTCACCATGTCTTTAACATTGCTGCATATATCATTGAAGAAGAAAAATAGCATCATTATTGAATGATAGGCATTATTGGAAAAAATTCCACATAAAGAAAAGTGAATTAGATATTGCATCAAATCATGGAAGTCATCTGATTTCAGGCCCTTTAAATTTAAATCACTCATTTACACGATGTTCTTGATATTTGATGAGTAACCCTATGGAACCATTATGAAATTAAAAATGTTTCAAAACTGACATATCTCATTGCTGGAAAGTGTGTAAGAAGAAAAAGGAAGAAATGTTCTTTTTTCCCTTCACTGGTGCCAACTCTTCTTGTATTCCCATATCAACAATGTCTAATCTAGCCTTAATTCCATACTTTGTATTTATAGTTGAATTAATAAATGTGTGGATGAAACTATAAAATAATTTTTATTCAACATGGATAACATCAAGAAAATTTCCAACATATAGACAATTCCAGTATGGTAATTAAAAAACTGATATAATTTTCCAACTTCTTTTCATAAGTTTTTTCAAAAACGATTTACAAAAAGTAGTGTCCACATATTTTACATTCCCAAATAATTTATCACCTATTAGTGGAGATAGTGTTGTATATTATTTTAAACTTCCATCGAATGATGTCATCCAATATTGGTACATATGAATTCGGGGTAGAAATATGTGATGTCCTAGAAATAGGGTTTTTGTTTAATTTTTCATACTAATTGACTATGTACCATGTTCTCAAATGGGACACCCTTGTGTACAATTAATCATATATCCTAAAAACATTCTATAAGAAGTAAATTCATTTATTGTCCCATACAACAAGGATCTCAAAGTGAAAGAATCATTTTTGTAAGCATCATAAAATGTAACGCTTGCATCCCATTATTATTTCTAATCCTCGATCAATGGAGAAATATAAACATCAATATCATTACTCGGTGGTTTTGGTCCTGATATAAGAACAGATAACATGATTGATTTTCATTTCATGCATAACCATGGTGGTATGTTATCATTTACATACATAACCGACCATGTACTGTGACTGCTACTTTGAAAACAAAATGGATTCACTCCATTTGTAGATAACACGAGATGAAGGCTTCTCGGCTCATTTCCAAATTCCGGATACTCATGATCAATTATATTCCACTATGTATAGTTTGTCAGGTGACATAGATTTCCATTTTTAATTATTGTATCTGCAGGACGTGTCAATGTACTTGTTGTCTACTCACTTCCATATAAGAGCCTAAAATTTTGAATGATTTTAATGTACCAGATAACTTTTGTAGGGCAGGATTTATCTTTCTTGTATCAAGAAGAAACACACATTGGGTATTTATTAAGTGATGTTTGGTCCTTCATAAATAATATACAGTCAATCGGGAAGGTGTGTATTCTTTTAGAGATCATACCCATCAAGCATAACATTTGTTGGGAATTTTATGTTCAGCTTAGGAGCTCATTACCTTCTGGGAGCATGTCATTCAGGAGAGAAAGTAGTTTCGTAAAACTAGAGTCACCCCATCTGTTGCCTACATTCAAATTATAAATATTTAGTACGGCTGAAAATGCAGTATATTTATCGAAACCAGCATACAATAGATTTTTTTCACAACACTTTAACTTCTAAAACAATTTTGGGAAATCACAAAATTTATCTTCAACAATCCTTATCATTTCCTCTATAAAATCTTCATCATAATTCTCATTTTTTATTACACCCTCTATATGATCATATTCATAGTTCAATCATGTAATCATATCAGATGAACCATAAAACGCATCACTATCCCAAACACTACTTGCATTGGTTTTTCCCATATATATTCTAGCATGTATAACTTTGATCTATTCCATGACATATCAGGTCTTCTTCTAACTTCTCTTGAATAAATTGTCTTGATTAAAAACAGTGTAAACACAAACAAAGGATTCGAGAAGTTTTATATGCATGATTATTTAAAAAAATGAAAAAATATTTCTTG
The DNA here is from genome assembly GCA_963277665.1 of Viscum album. Taxonomy (NCBI): domain Eukaryota; kingdom Viridiplantae; phylum Streptophyta; class Magnoliopsida; order Santalales; family Viscaceae; genus Viscum; species Viscum album. Next base: position 658,810,718 of record OY728145.1, on the reverse strand, counting down.
CAATATTTATACTATTTTTCAACCAATTGGAATTCTTCCATTCATTATTCATATTAATCCTATTTGATATATAATATTAATTTATGAAAAAATAATTACACAAAAGATATTTAACTATTGTTATTATTCTACTATAAACAATGGAACTTGTTATGGTAAACAATATTTTTTCCTTTCTATGAATTACTCAGGACCAAATTATATCTCACCGATCTTCTAAACCACCTGATCAATGGAAGTAGATATTATAATCCCTTTCAATAGAATGTTGTAGGATCACACATGTGATCTACATGCATTGTTGTAAATCGTTTTTTAGTGTTTCTCAAGAAACATAATGTCTCTAGTCATGAACTATAGAAATAAACAAATAGATGGTATGATTTTCAATGTATTTCTTTTTGGATGAAGGATTCATTACATGGTTTTTTATGGTTCTTTGACTATGGTGTCTATAAAGTGTCTCATAGAGTCCTCTAGTGAAGCTGTTTTCTATGATTAAGTGGAATTTCACTTGTAACAAGTGGTGGTGCCATTGAAATGGGTAAGGTTTGGATTGATATTCAATGGTGGATGAACTTCCACTTTGAAAAATAATGCCATTATAATCATTCAAAGAACTGAAACACCATACAATCACACAATCATGCCCACAATCACAACACCATACAAACAAAACTATCACAATATCTGATTTTAAAAAGAATCCACAATTCTATTCTATTTGTTAATTTTGGGGTTATCACAGAAGATTTATCATCCAATGGATTTCATTCCTTTGTCAGTACAAGTAAATTACCAATTTTTATATTCAAATGTTCAACATGAACCAACCAACATGCAATTCATTTAGAGGGAAAACAAGGACCACCAACAACCACGATTTTCAGTGGGGTGTTTAGCCCATACATTTCATAACATAACCATAAATATTAAACAGTAATACCATGCGAACAAGAGAAAACTAATGAGTAATATAACACATCAAATGTCTTGTTCATCATGCAGTAGAGGCGTGTTCACGGTAGAGGAGAGACATGTGACAAAGGAGATTTCCAACTGAAAAAAAACATTAAAAGAGAACTCACATGTTAAACAATATTATTGGTCATTAGTTGGATTTTATTTTCCATTTATGATATATACTTAATTTTTTTTCATGTCTACTATTTTCATAGATTTTCAGATTATGAATGAGGCATGTCTGCTTCTCTGGATAAAGATCATTCTTATTATAGCCTAATTTAGGTGTAAAATATTACAAATTAATTGGGTGATGGAGGTCGAGTGACTAAAAGGTTGAATGTGGAAGGGGGTAGGATGTCCCTGGGGGGTGGCTATAGGGGTGTGGGGGAGGGGGGTGTGGGCTATCTAGGGAGGGGGTGGGCTGTAAAGGTGGGTGGGATACATTGGTGTGGGGGGAGGGGGTGTGGGTTGTCTAGGGAGGGGGAGTGTAGGTTGTCCAAGGTATTCGACTGGGCTAATAATATATACTATAAGTGATTTGAGATAGGGTCATAAAAGATCCAACTTACTACCTAAGAAGGACTACCAATTTATGATAGATCCCTTAGCTAAATGAACATACATGAAAAAGATCATAGGGAGGGTATAACATAGCTATCCTTCAACACAATATGAAACACTAAAATAATTTATGACTATTGGAAAGTCTCATATACACAATGATGCATAGCCATCCATAAACTATAAAAAAATTGAAAGTATGTTCCGCTTATCAACATTGCAATCACAAGGTCTTAAAGCCTTATCCTCCATATAGATATGTAATTACGATTAAGATATAATGAAGAATATTGGAAGATAAGCCTCATATTAGATCTTAGGTATCCATTGATTGATACCTATCATCAAGAAAAAGGATATTACATAAGAAGCTCATTCGTTCCATTAAGATATCAATATTATTGGGTAGATAATCTCGAACCATATGAATATATCATATTTTCAATAGCATCTTGGATCACATTATTATGTTGTAATTGGGAAATGAAACTCATAAAACTCGTCATAGTATCTCATCATATATATCATTCCATTCTTTATGCACCTTCAAAATAAATTTTCTTATCATCCTAGTCCATAGTCCATTTTGGAGTGGTTTGGCATGTCATACAACACCCACACATAGATATTCATCATGGGGCCTCACTCCTACCACATAAAAATAGAATTACCAATTGGAATAGTGTCCTATAGTATATAAAAAACATAAAATGCCACAATAAACATCTTTAAAAATACTAAATAAACCAATAACAGGTTTTCATAACATATAACTCACTCAATGTTAATGATTAGTTGATCCACACATGTTGAATCCATATTGAAATCCAAATCTAGTCTATAAACCACTAAGATATTACAGGTCATAAGGGGGAGAAACACTCACCCCATAAGTGAGTCAAATAAGTCAAAAATTCAACGAGGAAACACTAAGTTCCATTTGGGTTAAGGCTCACACTAACCTCACATAATCCACACATATTTTATTCTTGGACTCTAAGAGAACCTATTTTGTTCCGTCTATGTTATTTAATACTTCTGAGGAATAACTATTGGTTATATAGGAAAAAAATTACCATTAATTTATTCTTCAAAAATGGAACATATTGTATATCGAATCACTCTAAATCACATGTAGGGATAGAACATAGCCCAAAGATAACTTACCTACTCTAAGGAGGTGAATTAAAAACATCATAATAAAAAAATCAAATTGGAATCTCTCAATTATAAACTTATCCCATATATATGGTGGAAAAAGACACTTAACCAAGGTCCTATAAATCATAGTAAAACAAAATTTAATCCACCAAGGGCTCTATAATCTAATGTTAAATGTATTTTAATTAATTCCTAAGACACATGATGGTTGTAAAATTGAGAAATAATACACAGAGGGTCCATAACATCCCTAGATGTTTTTTCTAATACAAGTGGTCTAGGATAACAATTTAATTTGATTTAATACCAACTACACATAGGTGGAAAGACTATATATCACACAATGCATGAATCAATACATAAAACATTGGTAATGGTTTGAAAGCACCAACCTCAAAGTGGAGTTGACCCAATAATAATGCTCATCTACCATATCTTAAGCTCATCTAGGCTCGATCAAGATCAATAATCTATTTTTGAAACAAATTCGGAGGTGGTCGCAGTAGAGGATGATGATTCAGTGACCGGAGGGGGAGGTGGAGGAGGAGGAGGAGGAGGAGGCAGCAGTGGCGGAGGAGGAGGAGATGTAGGGTCGCGATAGAGGAGAGATCCTAGAGGATGAGGAGGAGAAGGGAGAGGCAGCATAGGAGGAGGAGGAGGAGGGGCCGCGACATAGGGTTCTACTTCCCCTTATGCTTGACCGGGTGCGACATAGGAGGGGCATGTTAGTGTTATTTTATAAAAATAACTCTAACCTTTATCATCTCTAGTAAAAATTGATGATAAAGGTATTTTTAATCAGCATTAAAATAAAAGAACTGATAAAACATACCTTTATTAGCACTTTTGGTGCACTGATTAAGATATTAGTTTATCAGTTCTAAAAAAGTGTTGATAAAGGACATATTTATCAGCGCAAAAATTTTAGCTTTGATAAATAGTTATTTTATCAGTGCTGATAAATGCATATCATTATCAGCGCTCAAAAAAAGCTGATAAAATAAATATTTTTCAGTGCTAAAATTATATCGTGGATACATACTTATCTTATTAGTCCTTTTAATTTATAAATATATATATTAGAAAATAATATATACTAATAAAAAAAATTATTAAAAAAATTTAATAAATTTTACAGATATAATAAATACAATGAATTAATCTCATAAATCTAATAAATCTATAATAAATTTAATAAATTTAATTTAATGTTAACAAAATCTTTTCTAGTGCTTTTATCTAGCGCTGAAAAAGGCCCATCCCTTTATCTTCACTTTCTTATTAGTGCTGATAAAGGGAAGCACTTCCATTTACCTTTTTTGTTGTAGTTATGTAGGGTAATGATGCCCATGTAGTGTTTGTCTAGAATATACTAAGTAATCCACATATATAATAATACAGATGTAGGATCTCACTTTAGGCCTCACGTAAGGATCCCAATAACTCTACCCAATTACAATGTCCCACTGATGGGATAACCATCATATGTGTAGGTCATGATTCCAAACATACCATTAAGGAATGGATCAAGGGAAATCACTCTAACAAAAATTATTAGAGTTGATAGGAAAGGGTTTCTAATAATTATTTTCATATGTACATGGTGTGTTCTAGAAGTACATGGTCTGTCCCTTTAGCATTGGTCCATTCCCTTGTATCACGACCAAAGCCAGTGTTCATGTACATGCTTCAGTACAGGATGGGTCTAATCCCATGTACTATTGGTCGTGTCCATGTGTTGTTGTAAGTGTTAATAAATTACTAGCTGTTATAATTTTTTTGTACCATAATAGGTACATTATATGTCTCTAGGTAATGGACACATGTCGTGAGATTGGGATAAAATGGCATGATATTTTTATCTTCTCGTGGATACCCTAGTTCTGCACTATGACATACAAAAATGCGTGTACTTCTAGAATAAACACCATGTATCTCAAGTTATTCTACAATCCATGATTTAGTTCACACATCATATTCTTCTCCTTTACTTATGATCTGAAATTTCATCATGTTGAAAATCAAGGATGAAAATTTTCCTACCTTTAACATAATTGATCCTGGGAATCCAACCACCAAAACACATAGGATATCCCACAATCATGTATACGAAATTCCACATGTCTAAACCACATGAATAAAATCCTATTTGGTCTCAATAAATTGTCATAGAATAATTTAGTCATTGATATGAACCTAGATCTTTGATATTGATCCAATGTACCATATGAAAATTGTGAAATGATTGATTAATTGGGTTTTTTTAAACCATGGGAAAATTTATATGTTTCAGATAAACAATGAACGGAGTTTCAAATCCATTAAAAATACAAAAGAGGAATGATCATCGACCATATTTGGTTTCACTCAATCCATTCCTATATGAACATCAAACAAAGATCCAATTAAAAATAATCAATTCTCCTAATAATCCCCAAAGATAAGACAATGCTCATAATATGATCGATCTGTGAATCAATATGTTGCTTGATAGATCATCATTAATAATAGAATATATAAATGTGGATAAATCCAAAAATTCTTACTTTATACCTCAATTTCTATCAATTTCTTGAGAAGAATGATTCTGTCTCACTATCATTAGAAATATCCTCAATCTTTTTTCACACATTAATCAATGATCAATGATATGGTCATCACATCTGAATAAAGATCCCATAACACTCTCTAATGGATCCACTCATTTTTAGGGTTATGATTATAACCATAAAAAATTTCCAAATGAGAGATTATTTAAAAACATTATTCAATCATTGTAAATAAATTAATTAAATTAATTTACACAGTTAATGTTTTTAACATCAACCCATGAATATGACCACCCAATTTTTTTTCATTCTATGGTTATATCAATCCATAGGTGAAATCCACACACTGAACAAAATGGATGAATATTATTTCTGATCTAATCAAATGTTTAAAAGTAATTCCACTTTTTCAGTAAAATTGCATCTGCATGGATGAAATATATTTAAAATTTTTGGAGAATTTATTTTGGGAACATTGGGCCTCATAATCTCATGTCATTTCAATAGTTATCTCAATGATCAATCCATGTAATATTCCACAATTATACATGAACAGATATAAGTTATTACATTCTTACTACCATTTGGATTCACATCCTATAAGGGAAAAGAAATGATATAGAAATTATGTCAGTACTGATGACACATATGGGCCTCCCATTCCTTTGGGGTCCCCTAAAGATTGTCGTTCTTCAACTAGACAATCCCTTGGGGAATCACTGCTCATGATGTATCCACTCCATCTAATCCTCAATCATTACCAATACTATGAAAAGGTTTCTACATCATCAATATGAAGGATTTACATGTTAATAACATGCAATGGATCAAGAATGTACCGTTTAAGATATTACTTCTAGTAGAAATGATGTACCTATTTTAACTCAGGATGTAATTCATAGTGGTTAACGACCTCAAAAAATATACATTGTATCATGAAAGTTCCAATTAATCCCATAGATATCTTGTCTCCCGAACTAAATCTCTTTAATCGACATCGAGGTGAAACCCAATAGAAAACATGGTCTACCTCCTCAAATACCAAAGGATTCCATCATTAATATTCATAGTACTTTTGAGGTTTCAATCTGATCCTCCTCCACTCCTGGATTATCTACACCTTCTATGTAGTTTCTTTCTTGAACTATTGGGCTATATATACTATTTATCCTAGGCTAGTCATAAATAGTGGTAACCTATATGGTTCTCCTTACCAATCCTTGAATGATAATAGACTGATTATGGAATGGTAGTTGTTCTTGTATAAACAAATACACTAATTGTAGGTGATACTCCCATATATGACCAATGTTAGACATGCAATCCTGCATCATGTACACCCAGACCAGAATGGTCTGCTCGGTGTGTCCAACATTTTAGGGGTGGAAATTCATAATCAAATGCAACTAAGTCCCAATATCCACATTCAATCCCCTACATAAGTGAGACCTAACGTGCGAATTGTGGTTAGAAACTATCTTCTCGGAAACTATGTGGAGTCAGACATTCTCCAACACATATAGGCATCCTAATATCTCAAAAAAACTCTACAACTACATTTCTAGAATGTTTGGATATTTGGTGAGTCATTATAAAATCACATAGATTTTATTGTGTCCCCTATATAAATTTGGAATGTATTTTATGAATTCATGTGATATCTCATCTGAATTCCACTTTTTATCCTCAACTGGTTCAACTAAACCATGTTTGAAAATGGTGATCAACATTCACATGGATACATGTAAGGCATTGGGAGAAATTATTTGTAAAAAAATTCATCATTCATAGCCCCAAAAACATATGTAATAAGTCTTTGTACATCTCTTACACACCATGAAACGCCACCAATGGATTTGTATAAAAATCTATTAGATCCCATTCATGTGATGTCATTGGTACCATCGTGCATCCGTTGAAAAAAAACATCATCTCCAACTATAGAGAATTTATCCTGAGCATGTACAGTGCATATCAAATTACATAGGTTATCATATTATATATCTCCAATAAATGACTCCATACCTCATTATAAAATTGGCGGGGTAACAACCAATGATTGGGGGTAAGCTACTCCATCCCATTCCAAAAACTATAACTGTAACAAGGCCAACTACATAGATTCCTCACTCTGAAAATGTGAAAAATATATTTAGATGAGGCAACATACTACTACATTCCCCTTCCCATGAGTATAGAAAATCTCAATGTCATAATCATAGAGGAACTATATCAGTTGATTCTATAAAAAATTATGATCATATTTAGAGAAGAAATAATTAAACCCTTGTGGTTATAATAGATGATAAATTTCTCTCCCATAAGGAAGTGTATCTATATATTAAGTGTGAAGAATATTTTTTCTAACTCAAGTTAATGGGTTTCATAGTTAAAAACTTTTGGACTAAACTAATGAGAACTATAGGTAGTCCAAAAATTCCAATGCCGCAAAATAAAACCATGCCCAGTTCCTAATGCATTGCAGAACACTACGTACATGACACCATACATTAAGAATATTAATATGGTAAAAAATTCTAATCGATGTCTCAACAACTGGAAAGAAAAATGGAACCTCTCAGTCCTCATTAAAAGATTCCCATTTTGTTTCAATGATTTTAATAGATATTACATTCTAGACAAATCATGTATAAATATTTGATAGTATACAGCTATCCTAATGATGCATTTCACAACTATCATGCTCTTGAGTAGATCCCATTCATGCACTGACTCGACCCTTGCTAGGTACACTTCAACATATTCTTCTATGGTAACATGTCCTAGAATGTGGACCTTTTAAATTCAGAACAGTAACTTCCAAACCATCCTGAAATTTTGTTGCTCTTGGATTACATCTATAATCAACAAAAAGTGTCTTGCATGATCCTCCTATGATGTCGAGTACACTAGGATATCGTCAATGAGGACTACCACAAACCAGTCTAAGAAAGGATAGAATATCTAGTTTAGGATTACCTTGAACACTAATGGGATGTTCATCATGCCCAATGGAATCACCATGTACTCATAATAATTGTAGCAATATATGATTATCATCTTTGGTATATCTACATCTCTTACTCTCTACTGGTGATAGCTTGATCCGAGTTCAATCATCAGGAACCATAATGACACTCTCAAATGATAAAAGTGTTCCTCGATCATAGGTAGTAAATATATTTTCTTTATTATCACATGGTTTAGGTTATGGTAGTCTCTACATGACCTCATGCTTCTATCTACCCCTTCAAGAACTACATTGGTTGTGTGTAGGGTAAAACACTCGGTCAAATAAATAAATATCCCTTTGAGTCCACCAAATGTTACCTTAGATAAAAAACTTATATGGGTCCATATGATATTCTATCATGGATATTAGGGTCATCCCGGGGTGTTGAACAACGAAAATTTCTATCTCTTAGTTGTTAGGTAGTCAGGGAATCTCCTTGGGAACAATGTCTACATACTCTTCCATCATTGTAGGGATCTGATAACTCATAGAATACACTACACCAAGGGCCATTGTAGGAGACTCATTATTAATCAAATTCTTCAAACTATACATGATTCCATCATTCTTATCATGAGTTTACATTTCACCTACAATGAAAAACCTCATACCATCACTAAGAACATGAAACATCCTCTTTCTAAAATAGTATTTTTAGTCATGAACTGAAGATGAAAAATTCATAGATAATATATTGTCTTATAGTCTTATCACAGCTATAAATAGATCAAAAAAGAAACTCCACCTCTATGAGTTAGGTCACACTATCTGAAGAAGTGTGTGATCAACGAGTCAACTCCCATTGTTGTCTCTATGCACAAGGGATGAACCAATAGATCAATTGAAATATGTACATCATGAGCCAAATAATTAAAAAAATGAATATAACACACATGTATCTATGAATAAATAATATAAGGTATATAATACATATATCTTACCATGTATACTCCAAACAGGCTCTTGGTAATAAGCCTCAAAATTCTAGAAGATACAGTAGCTCATATCCCCCACAATCCTATGCCATTCCTAGACCCCATGTGGTTAGTGGTGGAATCACATTGAAATTTATACCAACGTTTGATTCTCTCATAGAAACCCCACATCATTTTCCACCATACGGTCATACTTGATCCTATCACTTCCTCTTCCAATGTGGCTCATGCACTATCTCTCTGTCAGGTGTATGTTGGGTTAGAAAATAACTCATGATATGCCATCGTAAGAGAATATCAACCTCTCTTTATTATAAGTAGATCGATCATATCATCCCTAAACCATAGACCCTCTATCTTGAGATCGCCTCTTGAAATGTCTCAAAATTCCAAGCCTCTATGTCTGACGTTGCCTTCATAAATCCAAAAAATCTACTATTATGTTCCCAATAAAAGTGGCATTTATCACCATCCTCTCATCTAGGACACTCTCAAACACTATAGATGGATCTAGAAGGTTGAAATAGATAGGAATTAACATAGGTTTTACATTATCTCAAAATAATTTAATTCCCATCCAAAACAATGAATCACGAACTATATCCATGGAGTACTATGAGTGGATGGTGAACCTTGATGAATAATAAGACATAGTGATACTACCCTATTGATGCTATAGGTTCTCATGGATACACACAACCAACAACATTTCTAGAGAAAAAATCTATTTGAAGTGGTTCTCAAAATCTAACAATGAAATAGTTTCCTCATCATATGAATGAGTCATTAAACGCCACCATCATCTTATAGAGCCATAGAGAAGGACCTCTTCTAAAACCACCATATGATATGTTATTATCATAACAAGATATAAAACTCATGTCATCAGCTCAAGACATTATTCTGCCACCAGTGAGTCAGGATCAACTTAGAACATGAGAGGTCACTATAAATGAAACTTGTGAATCATTATTAGCATGCACACCTTATCTTTTTAGGATGCTGGTACCATCACCTTATTGACAGTTGGTGGTATAACTAGTGCACTACCTTGGGGAAACACCTCCAATACATGTCCATGTATTGAAGCCTCATCATTGAAGGAATCATACTCATTATCCTTATACAGAATTCAAGCTAACATACATCATAGAGTAATCCTAAAACATATAGGATGTACCATGATCAATGAATATATTTGGAGATATGACACAATAAGGATATTAAGACCACAACCCATTCCCATATTATTTATGTAGAATTGTTTTTACCTATACCCAATGAATACATGAACTATGTCTAATGGCAGTTGATTAGATTCCCAATATATGGATATTTTAACCACCACCCTAAAACTAGATTTCATAGATTTAAATCCAAAATAAAATCACTTAACACAGTTTCCTGAAAACAATCTTATAGAATCTAGTACAAAAGAAGAACCAGGTACTCTAATATAACTTATTCATAACCATACTAAATTGGTCTTGAACCGTGACTACTATAAGTCATCCTCTAGTAGACAATGGTATTGAGACCAGTGCCACGTACGGATATCACAAGCATGGAAGTTCTTGGAATAATGTACATGTACACACACACATCTCCATGCCCAAAAAATGTCAAAATGTTAAAAAAAACTAATTAACCATGTATAAATACATCCAAATACCACCATAAAAGTATAATATTAAGTACTAGAAAGAAATATGTCCAAATAAAATCCCACTATGAGAAATCTAGTGAGATGTTCAACATTAATGTATAAGAAGGGGACTACTATCAGTGTGACCATAGGAACACAACTCTATCCGTCCGGATCACCAAGTTCTAGCTTGAACTGGTCCATCTTTGACTCTGTCAAAAGGTTAGTTGAATTCATAAGACAAGACATGTTCATGCATATATCATTTAGGGGTGAGTATTAAAATACATAGTATGACACCCCAGAACGACAAAGCATATCACAATAACAATAAAATTTATCTCACAAAATTTATATGTCTACATCACATATAACAAGAATATCTATATACAATCAACACGGACACATAGTGTCAAGGTAATGTCACAACCATAAATTTGGCCTGGGATACCAATATGATGGTTGCACATTGCTCTCATTGGGATGACCACATTGTATGAGTCAAATAATTTTCTTGAAATTTGACTGATATTTCATGCTATTTGGGTCTCAATATAATAATTAAATTCTAGAAGTCTGAATGGAATGATACCCAGATTAGGATCACCCCCAAGGTACTGGGTTATAACTTCAAATCAATTGAAAATAACCTACAAAGTAAAGGATGTAATACCACATACTATTAGTCTTGAAGATACCTAGAACAAAACATATTGAAATATAATGAGATAAGATTTCACTTTGGCCCTTTAGAGAAGGATTTGAGCAACACCATCCAAGACTGAAGTACCACTAAAGGGTCACCATCTGATGTGTAGGATGAGATTTCATATTAACCATCAGGGAGTTTATCAAGGGAACTCAACCTAAAAAATATATATATGTTGAATAGGATAATGGTTTTATGTAATGTTTTAAGACATAGATGATGTGTACTAATAGTATATATCATGTCCCGTTAGAACCAGTTCATGCACATGTATCATGAAACACATCTGTGTTAGTGCCTTAGTATGCAGTGTGTCTGAGCCAGTGTACTCATGGCAGTGTTGATGTCTGCCAGACCATGTCCACGTACAACTAGTTGGGATCATTACCTTTTACCATCCTAGGTACACACTGAGCTCCCAGGTAAGGATCACACATCATGGGATTGGGTCACATGTCATGTGATATTAATATTCTTGTGAAAACCCTAGCGCTGAAAATGGGGTCCCACATGATTTGTAATGATGGGATAAGTTCCTTGTGATGCAGGTTTTTCTAGAATCCCATATTAGGGTCACATTTCATCATCCAATCCTTTATCTGTCGATCTTGCCACACATCTCAACAAAAATCAAGTATCACAGTTGGTTGAGCCATTCCATTGATGATCACCTAAATTAGTCCTCCAAATGGCATGGAAAATCCCACTCTCTAGTCTCCTAGTAGTCGTACTCTAATATAAAAAAATGAATCTACAATCCAGTCTCAATTCATATGTATATTTTGATTACATCATTGACCTAAACATGGATCTGTGACATCGATCAATTGCGGAAAGATACATGTATTGAAGAATTTATTTACCAATATTTGATGAACCACATGACATGGTAATTTCCAATGATGAATGAAGAATGGTAGGAGAAATCCAATAAACATTAAAATGAGGAACAAAACTCGACCATGTTTGGTTGACCTTGACCCATTACCTCTAGAATAACAAATTATTATCCAACCAATAATATTAAATTATCCAAATGATTTGCATTAATTAAAGCATACTCACAATTTGACTGATCCATGAATCATATTTTTTGGTCGATTTATTCGAGTTCATTATAAAATAACTAAATGGGGTTAAATCCAAAAAAACACAATCATAAAATCATTATTATGATCAATTTATATAGATGAATAGTAATGTCTCATTGTTGTTGGAAGGATCTTGACGCTCTGTTACACACTGATCGATGATCCATGATCTAATAATCACTTACCAACAAAATATCATCCCATACCCTCTATTGTATCCTATCAATTTGTAGGGTCATGCAGCTAACCCATCATATTTTACATGATCGAAGAAATGTTATCATGTCTATGTAATTTAAATAAATAAATTAAATTATTCAATTAATTTATTTACATATACACCCAAGACAATTTCTAACCTAGATGTCGACCTAATTCCATGATTCTATAGAACCTAGGGTAAAACCCATGCTCTGAACTCAACAAACACCTCAGATTTCCGACCCGAGCATTAGTTTATAATTAATTTCACTTGTTTAGGAAATATTGTGGAACAATAATTTAATATATTTAATATATATCAAAAAATAAATTATTTTGCATCATACCTTGGAATCTCATGCTATCATAGCTACTAAATCTATAAATAATACATATAATATTCCAAAACATTGTACGAAAAATTTAGAGTTGTTACACATTAATTTTGATAATAATTATTTAAATTTTTTTTACAAAGATAGCATAGAGTTGGTGGTCCTTATATTTTCATGGAATAGAAACAATAGATAACGTCACAAATGATCAACTAATTTAGTAGTAATGAAGAACTATATAGATACATGGTTCCATTATTATATTGGAAATTAATCATACAACATAAAAAAGAAAACTAAACTGATTCTTTGAAACATATTCAAAAATTTCATCTTCATAACCTAGGTGTAGAAAAAAAACAAAAGGATGATTTAAAATTTTTAGAAATGGTTACTTGAATCAATAATAAGTGAAGAAAATTTAATAAGGAATAATAATTATGTAAAGGTAAATAACTTAAAAACATGATCCATTAGTAAACTGATAATGAAAATGCAACCATTGATTTTTTATAGTGAAATTTCATGAAAATTAATAACTAAATACTTAATGGATAAAATGAATAAGTATTTTATGTCATGTATCTAAAACCTGAACCATTATACTGTCAATGAGGGTTATTTATTTGAGTAGAAACTCATCTAATTCTGCCTGGAAATAAACACAAGGAGTTTGTAGGTATCTATTCTGTCTCATGAGAGATGTCAATGTGTCGAGGAGATATATAATATATGGTCCCACCAATCACATAAATTCCAAAATATTATTTATAAATTGATATAATTAAATAATATTATGAAATTTAAAAATATATTTTTTGAGTAGAGGATATAGATTCATTAATGTTTCCACAGTTAAAACAACATTCCAAATAATCTCCCTATGTAAAATGAAATAAAACTAAGAAAATAATCATATCAATGATAAAATAAATATGGATAATTGATGTGTTAAAAAATTAATAATTATCATAAATGATAAGGGGATGTATACACACATCGCACACAAGAAATATGTGTTGTATAAGAAATCTCATAGAAATAAAAGTGTTGTGATGGATCTTTACCTTATGTCCAAAAGAGTTCTGTACATGTACTTAATATCTTAAATAATCAAATTGGATTCATTAATTTCATAATTCAGAGAATTTGATAATTTTATTTTATTTAGTAAAATTTTATTAAGTTAATGTATGTCTATTTTGAAGATTTATAATTTTTAATTGCATCGTTCTTGGAGTGTTTGTTTACTTAATTTTCAAGACCAGTTTGATTATTTACAAGTTTGTAAGTTCATGTAAAATTCGAATAATTAAGAACAATTGAGATTACATTTAATTAATTAACATATATAAGTTTAAATGATCTTATAAATTTTTTATATGGAATAAACATTATTCATTAGATAAAATTTTATTGAATGTTATTCAATTATTTTTGCAGTTTTTTACAACCATTACGATCTTAAATAATTTTGTTTAATGTCATATATATTTACAAATTCTTGTTAAAAACATTTTATAACTTATTATATAAATAATAAAAAAATATATTTATCCATAGTAATGGTTTTATTACTATCCTTGGAGGTTCTAATGGAATATGAAGACACACTATCCATGATGGTGTTAAATCGACACATCAAAGATAATATTTTCATTTTTTTGAATAAAATGGAGGGGAGAAGGGGTTTGATGATAAATATTACATTAACATAAGAAAATTAAAGTATTTAAATGATAATGGGGATTTTATTAATTTATTTATAGATTATTTAAAGATAGTATAATAATAGTAAATAAATTAAAATAAAAATAAAGAGGGCATTAGCTCTTATAAAGTGTCTACTCCAGAAATGTCCATTAGGAACATGGGATTGGTATTTTTGTGAGACTAGAAAGACCATGACATGGGGTATGTCATTGGGATATTATTTTAGAAGAATATAAGTAATCTACCCATATTATAAGGTATGAGAAGAATGAGAGGTATTTATAATGGTGGAACGAAGTGTTTTTTGATTATTTTATTCATTGGTTTTTTATGATGGATCAAGAATATCAATAGTGATGAATATTTTGACTAATTACAGTACCTAATGCATGGTAGTTAGAAATAATGGGTTATTTCAACATTAATTACTCAAAAATTCACTTATTTTTCATAAAATGTTAAATACAAAAAATTATGACATTTCACTATTAAAACTAATTTAAATGTTTTAGAAAAGTCCCAAAAATTCACCCAAACGTTGTCTGATATATATATTTCAAGAAATTAAATTATTTAATCAATATAATATTCTAAATATGAGAAATTTAATCTTTATTTACAATAATAATTTATTTGAAAAATCCCAATTTTAAAATTATAACTCATTTTATGAAACATTGAAAAATTAATAAAGTTCTCAAAAAAATTATTATCATAAGACAACAAAATACTAATTTATTAATATATTTTGTGAAAATGAATTTTATTTTAAATAATTATATTAATTAATAAATTGTAAATATACATTAATGTTTCCAAAAATTACAATTTTTTTTCATTTTTAGATAATTTATATACTTATTCCATGACATAAATATTTTATTCTTTCATTAATAAGATATATAAATTTTTTTAATCTTTAATAGAAGAGTTTAATATTATATTAGCTGGTTTACAATTACTAAATGTCACATTTCTAGTCCATTGATCATGTTAGTATTTAATAGTATATCATGGTTTGTTTGTGTAATGTAAACTACTGAATAAATATAATTTATTTAAAAAGATACATACTATAAAATTGTGTGGTGTTATATTATTTTCATTAATCAAAAATTTATTCCTAAAAATGTTTAATAAAATTTTTATTCTAAACGGCTGAAGGTATTTGTTCTTGATAACACGCTCAGTTTCCCTTATTTCTTCTTCAATTGTATGGTTTCAATAAAGAACTTTTACTAGTTTAGTTGTCTCATTTATCAACAAATTCTCACTAATGTCAAGAGACTGGATATGTTTTTCACAGCAAGACAAATCAGTTTCTACTTATATTTCTTTATAGATGATTAATTTCATTGGTTCTGAAATGTACTTTATTAACACTGATATGTGGAATAGATCATGAAATTGGGATACACTTGGAAACATTTATAATAAAAAAGCTACTGGACCATTATTTGTAGAATTACAAATGATTTGACGTACCTCAATATCTATATTCCCTTTCTAAGCCATAATTTTTGATTTCCATCCAATGATATACTTTTATAAATTTATTATATGACACTTGAAAATCCAAATCATTAAACTAATTATCAGGATAACTATTTTTCTTACATTGATTTTATTTTGTAATATCCTTAATAGTCATCATATTTTTTATATCTCACTAATAATTTCTAGGCCAATAAGTTTCCTCTCACCAAATTAATCCCAACAATATATAGTATAAAATCTTCTTCCATATAATTCTCTATATAGATCAATATGAACACTATAATAGAAACTATTATTGTAAGGGAATTATACGAAAGGTAAATACTAGACCCACATATCATGAACGTCAAGTGATATTGATCTCAACAAGTCTTCAAATATTTCAATAGTCCTTCCACTTTTATTGTGGGTCTCTTGGTGATTAGATGTTATCGAATGATGATTAGTATCCAAAACTTCATGAAGTCTCATACAAAATATTATTTTGAAATGTGGGTCTTCATCAGATACCATAAATAGAGTTGAACCACGAAGTGTTACAACTATATTAAAAATTATTATTTCTAGGCACTCTAGAGGCCAATATCCTCTTATAGTATGAAAATGTTCTTATTTTTTAAGGAAATAAAAATAAGAAAAATCTTATCATTATTTCTAAGGGTATTTGGTAATTAAGGGGTGAAGCCCATAATAACATCATTCCACTTCCAAGAATGTATATCTAATGGTTTCATAATTCTTCTAGATTTTTGTCTATTAGCCTTCAATATTTAAAAAGTATACATCCTAACACATAATATATAATTTAAAACTTCATGATATCCCCAAAAAATATACCTATACATATTTATACATCTTGATACTTCCTAAGTGTAAAGATAAATTTGAGGAATGGAAATCATATAATTGTTCCCTTTTTATCTCAGGTATTGATTGAACACAAATTTTTTTTAATGTATTATTATTCCATATTCATGGAAGAATCATTTCAATATTCTACCATTTAATGCATTATTTTTCTTTTTAAATTCTCTTCATTTATTGCAATATTTATATCTTCTATTATTAATGTTTGGGAAATAATTTTAAAAACAGGTGATGTTCCCCCTTCATTAATAATTCACATATCTATATATACTAAATACATGAATATAAGATCATTTTCAAAACACATTTATGTCATTAGTCCATGAGCATACCTACTTAATTCATGTGATGCATTATTTAATTTTAATTGAGTGTAGTGTATTGTGAAATCATTATTTTGAGTAATTTGAGTCTTCATCTTTTCCTCATGTTGAGTTCCCTTGGTGTCAAGATGTTTCTCAAACTCTTATGATCCTTATATATCTCACATATATCACTAAAGAGATAGTGTCTTCATTTCATCAAATTAACTATTATAGTTGAAATCTCATTATCATTAGTTGGATAATTTTTTCCATCAGTCTTCAACTACCTTGATCCATATGAAATAAGATTATTATTTTTCATAAGGACAATACCCAATACGTTCTTTGATGCATCACTATATGTTAAAATCCCATCATTTAAAAATGGAAAATGAAAAAAACTGGAGAATTGACTAATATTCTCTTCAATTCATTAAAAATTCATGAACATTCTTGTGACCATACAAACATAACCTCTTTTCATGTGATCATGGATAATAGTTTATCCAAAAAAGATAAATTTGTAATTAAATCCCCACAATATCCAAATAATCCAATGAAAATACATAATGATTTTATGTTCATTGGAGTAGTACATTCTTGGATTTAATTTTTATTTACATGATCAAATGAGATTCTATTCATAGAGATAATAGGGCCAGGAAAAGAAATTTATGGATGCTAAAATCCACACTAACTAAATTTACTATATATCGGTTTTCCTATGAGAGTCTCTATAATAATATAAATGTTTTTCTCATTGTATTCAAAATATTTAAAATAAACCATGATTTCAATAATGAATTATACAACAAAATCGTCAAGATATTCTTTAAATTGTATATTTAATAGATTCCTGAATTTTAAGGGTTCATTTGTAAATCCAAATGGGATTTCTACAAACCCGTTATGTCCATTCATCATCAAAAAAATTGTCTTCGCAATGTCTTCCTTCATTACACTCAATTGATAATACCAAGAAAAAAATTAAATCAGTGAAAAATATATATCTTCATGAGTTAGATCAAATAAATCGTTAGTGCGAGGTAGAGTATTCTTTTGCTTTGTGGTTATAACATCAATTTATCCATTGTAAATGAATAGGATCAACGATCCATATTCCATCTTAAAAAGATAAAAATTTCCCCCATGTATAAACACTATGTAGAATAAATCCCTTTTTACTATACTCCTCTAGTTTTTCTTCATAAACACCATTTCCATAGAGGCTATTCTATAATGTATCATTTATAAAAGTCTTGCGTTATGAATTAAATCAATGGTAAATTCAACATATTGCTCTAAGGGAGACCATGTAATTCCTCTAGAAATATATTATTGTATTCTCCTTACATTTATACATCCTCAATTCATCAATTAATTTCCTCACACATGGGTTTTCTCTATTATAAGTAAATAATTTCATTTAATAGAGCTAATGGGTGTGGATCTAGATAATAATTAGATAATTATGTTTTTACTCTAATGATAAGGGATTCTACATCTTCCTCATAAATTGAAAAATCCATCTTCTAGTAATCAGTTCTCACACCATATTTAGAAATAAAGTACATAGTATTTATTATATTAAAGGAAACCGTATTTTTTATGATATTTTTTGAAAATAAATCATGTTTATATGACATAATGGGTAATACTAGGCACATTTTTTTATTATGAGACTTCTCTTGGGGGTTTCAACTCACTACTCACAAATTAAATAAAAAGATAAATATCTAATTTTATTGTAATATATGGTAGATATAAAAGTGGGTGATGATACAATATCTAATAAATAATTGGATAAATTTAAAGATAGGATTACTATACTTCCATCACATCATTGGGTACTTTTACATCATTTGTAGTGATCACATAAGCTTGGAAATATCTAATTGGTATCTTCTATTGTATATTACCCTAAATATTTGGAATTTTTTGAATAATTTATTATTATAATATATTTGAATCATTGAATATCATTGATATGCTTATTCCCCTTATATTCATTATATTTATCACCATTTTCTCTAAACATATAAAAAACTCCTAGGTCTTCTAAGTATTTCTTAGGATGATTCTTCACACAATTTTCATATAATGAGTATTTAATCATTCCACGCATCTTATTTGATGATTCACATTTTTATTGGTTACCATAAGACATATTATTCTCTTGATTTCAATTGAAAAATATATAATAGAAAATTAATTATCCATTTTAATATTAAATACATTTATTTCATCATATGATGAAAATGTTTGAGAAGCTAATGTCCTAAAGATACATGAGTGATGAAATTAAAAGAAATGATCAATATTTTTTTTTCATAATGTATGTAATCTGGAGAATACATTTCTAGTCTTTCAAAGGCATTCTTATACTCTGTAACACTCTATTCCTTATTTTTCATTATGTTAAGTAATTTTTACTTCATTTCAGTTCATTTCACATGAGGGAGATATCTGTAAAATATTTTTTTTCAAAATATTTCCAATTTATTTATTTTCATTAATATTTGACCTTAGTATTCAAGTTCAGTGAACACTTTTGGTTAGTATCTCGCAAGAGAAAATTTACTTTCATTATTACATTTTTATTTTCATTTCATGTAAATTCCAAAAATATCTTTTCCTAGGACTTCATCCAAAAATAATCTACCATAGGATTAGAAGTAAAACTTAAATAAGTGAATACTACCACATGAAATGATCTAACATATATGTTTTATGGTTATTCTTTAAAACTTGAGTAATCTATCCTTGAATTGTCATGATCTTCTTATTTCCAACACTAACTTCTTTGAGTTTCTCAGTACTAAAATCTTTATATTTTCCATGCATATTGATTCTCTTTATTCCATTATGTTCCAACACTAAATTATAGTAAAAACTATTTTACCACATAATAATAATGCATACTTACAAAAACGAACTATATGAATTTATTATAATTCTCATGTATACATACCATCTAATTAACATGGGTTTTTACTTAACATTCTATGATAACAACTATAACAACCCTGACCCCAATAGCCCAAAGTCAATAGTTTTTTATTACAATTGAAAAGATAAAACATATCACATAACCATGGATATATTATTTTAGTAGTCTTGATGATCTCTATACATACACATTTCTATTATTACAATTGTATTTAAACATATAACATAACAAAATTTAATTAAAATTATTCCTTTACATTTAATCTAATATTTCTTCATTATAACTTAGGGAAGGTAAAAAATAAAAGGATGATCCCAAATTAGAATTAATGGAAACATGAATCAATAATAGTTGAAGAAAATTCATAAGGAAATATCATTGTGGAAAGGTAACTAATTGGAAACCATATTCCATTAATAAACTGAGAATGAAAATGAATCCATATATTTTTTTCATAATGAATATCGACTGGAAAGTAATAACTGAATAATGAATTAAAGAAATAATTAATTATTAAATGATTTTTATATAGAATATTTCCCATTATACTATCAATATGGTTTATTTGTATGGGTATAAACCCATATAATACAGCTTGGAATTAATCACAAAGGGTTTATCAGCAACTATTTTGTCTCGTGAGACTAGTTAACGCATCGAAGGGATATATAATATTGGGAACCAACCATCATTGTATGTCCATATCATTATTAATAAATTGAATTAAATCAATAACATTATTCATTGTGATAATATGTTTATTGATTAGAGGATATGTTTTCATCAGTATTCACTCAGTTAAAACATCATTTAAAAATAATAACCATATATAAAATGGTATACGAGTAAGACAATAATAATATCCATGATATAAGAAATATAGATATTTAAATAAATATTACATGAATGATTATCATTAAAAAATTGGGTAGTATAAAAAAACCAAAAAAATGAATAATTTATAAATAAGGCATATCTCATAAAAATAAAACTAAGATGAGGAACCCCTTACCTTAAGTTTAAAGGAATTATGACTAACTGAATGGCCTGAAGGCCCTTTTTATTGGTTTTCTGATAACCTCCCTTAAAGGGGATGAGGGGGAACCCTTACAAGGCCCATAGGCTGAGGAATTACAATTCTTGTAGGCTTGGTGACATTACATGGCCCGTCGGTCTTAAGGAATCATAGAGACTATGAATTCTTGAAACTGATCCTCCCCAGTATCTACATCGTGATTAGCTCTCCTCCTTTGCATTACTATTTGGATAGCATGTCCATGTAGAGGGTTCCATAGGTGTGGTACCGATGGAAAATTCTATACCCTTTCATTCTTCCAATGTCCTTTTAGCCCACCTATGATGGATGTGCCATGCACTTTATTCTTTGGAGTGGTTCCTTGTAGAATCCATTTATTCAACTGCAAATATGGTGGCATTGAGGGCCTTGAAGTGGCAGGAAGGCCATGAGGTGGACCGAAAACCATTCTGACGTGGAGGCCTTGTGTGTCATGAAGGCCTTATAGACTCCAAGTCCAAACATGTGGCCCAAGTTGAATATTTTGGGCTGCAACAGTGGCTACTATAGTGCCTGCTAGAGTGCCTGGTACAGTACTTCTACAGTATTGATACGGTGCCTACTGTAGTCCTACTACAGTACCCGAAATTATTCCTCTGCCTGGTTTTTGAACCTGGGTCTCGTGGATGCACATAGAGAGACCTCAGCAACTAGGCTAAAGGGTTATTACATCATTCATAACTTACAAATTTAAGTATTTGGATGAAAATGTAAAATACTATAAGTTGTTATATTTCACTATTCCCCAAAAAACTCAATTATTTAAGTCAAATCCCAAATGTCCCCCTTATAATTTTTTGACATTTAAACTTCAAAAATGGAATCCATTTTATAAAAATATATTTATTCATATGAGAAATTTAATAATTAATTAAAATCATCATTCATTTGGAAAATATCTATTTTAAGGTAACAACTAATTTAATAACACATTAAAAAATTAATTAAGGTCTCATCAAGTTATCTGATAATAATAAGACAACAAAATATTAATTTGTGATGATATTTTTTACAAAAAATTATTTTTTAAAAAATACATATATGAATTAAAAAATTATAAATAATAATTTTGGTTTCAAAATAATACCAATACATAGGTTATCTTTTCTAAAAAATTTATTTACATATTACATGAAGTAAATATATTTTATTTTTAGTCATAATATACTTAAATTTTATTTATACATTAAAATAAGTTGTTTCTATTCTATTTCATATTTACTATTCCAAATGGCCACATTAATATTACAGTGGTCATGTTAATAATCAATAGTATAACATTATTTTTTGTTCAATGTAAACTATAGAATAAATTGAATTTATTTAAGAAGATACATACTTTTAAATAATGGTGTGTTATATTTATTATTTCATGATGATAAATTTTATATCATTAAATTTTTAGTCTCTTTATCAAAATTTGAGATATTTGAATGACATTCTATGAGCTCTCACTTTAGTATGAATTCCATTTCTATTTCCCCCTCACCCACAACACTATTACTTTCATCAATTTTGAACTCTTTCTTATTCACTTTAGTAATAAGTATTTTTTTTTAAATATCACTAGAAATTTCATCTTACTCAACATCATCAAAAAAAATATTATTATCTTTTGTATTTTAACTCGATAAATTATTACTATTTCATTTTAAAGAAAACTTTAAATTATTATATTTTATTGAAATCTTCCTAGATAATCTCATGGACCAATCATTTCCAACATCACTAACCTTTTCTTCATTTAACATCCAAAAATATTAAAAAAAATACAATTTAATCCAAAATTGAAACCATTCAGTGTGATATTCCATGTAATCTTTCTATTTCCTCATATCCCACTTCGTGATATGAGTAAAATGATAGTTTCATAATTCTATTTGGCTTATTATACTTCAATAGAATCTTATTCTTCCAAAACTATTAATCTTATATATGAATCATGTTTTTATTTTCTAAAAATACTATTTAAAACATTCCTTCTACATTTTATAAAAAATACAATTAATGTGAAAATCATTTGAAGGAAGAGCACTCAAATCATGATATTTATGTACTGATAATTTTTCCTAATGATTTTCAGAAAAAATACATCATGACTTCCTGAAAACCATAGTATCCTATAATTTTTTTTATCAAAAACTCTAATAGTTATAAATATTTCATTAACTCTAGTTAATAAATCATCCTTTTTCATATTTTATCATTTTTATAACTCCAAACATCATCTTCTAAACATATACATTAAAGTATTTCCATTATTACATTATATTTTTTATTTATTTCTAAACTTATCACTTTTGATTATTTTTTTATTGATCCCTTTTACCATGAGAATCTATTTTTCGAAAAGAGATGTATGGATGAAATTTTGAGCATGTGCATTATTCTCTAGGTTATTTCCATAAATAAAATTTTCTTAATCTTTGTTACTAAACCCATCAATATCAAACTCTAAAATATTCGAATTTATTGATTATAAATATAAAATTATAAGCTATTTCCATATATTGTATTTTTTTATTATTTATAGTTTGAATTAAATTTTTATCATTAAATTCACATTATCTATTATTTTCAATAATAAATAAAAAATGAATATTGTTTTAAATACAAAAAGTTCTATTTAAACTATAAATAGTATATCATCAATAAAGGGAACTATGTTTCAATACCATTTTAAAAAGATGCTAAATATCAGTGGGAATTCAAAGGGGGTGAATCCATGAATTCAAATCATATTATGTTTTATTTGAAAAAAAGTTTTTCACCTATTAAGGTGAATATTAAATCATTGTTACATACTTAATTGAAAAAAAAAATCACAGACATAAAAAAATTTATTTCATTCACAACTTAAAAATAGTAGCAATTTCTTAGACTAATAAAGAACAACCAAATATCATATATTCCACCTGCTTAGAAATATTTAATAAATAATATAAGGTTTTTTCTTTTAATAATATTATAAAGTAGTAACATGAATATGTAATTTTCTCCCACAGTAATACAAAGATGTAGAAATTGACTTCAACAAGGGAGTTTTCAACTGAATATGTCTTCCTTCGAGTTTTATTAGTTTCTTCAATTTTTAACCTTCTAAATAATTATCTTAATATTCTAATTTTACAATAACCATAATTATCTAATTAAAATACTAAATAATGTCTCAAAAAATTCAATTTATATTTCATATATTTAACTTTTATTCTTTGAGAAGCGATTAATATACTCTCTTTAGGTGGTAACAATAATAGTCCGGTTCAAATATGAAATGTCATAATTATTCAACTATAATTAAATTCATATCCTTTGAAGTATAAAATAAAACTATAAATATGTAATAAATTCAAATTCACATCTTATCAGGTTGGCTACATCCAAATTCTTCTCACATAATTTAATTCAAATATAAATCCCCATATCATCACAACCATTTTAATAACCTTTATATTTAATACAGTCTTCCCTTGGATGTGTGTTTAACTAATATATATTTTCTATATTTCAAATAAATAAAATATATAATCTATTTTTATACTGATCACTAGGTCCATTGAAATCAATATTTTTCATATGTCTTGAACCCTATACTGAAATGACTCAATAAAAATCCCAAAACGACTCTTATGGAATCTTAAAGTAAAACTTATAAATGATATGTACAATTCATATATATTATTTTCTCCTCATAGATTAATATTTTGGTAATTGATGACAGCTACTAACAAATGATTAAATTAACTAATCATTTTTACACTAAATGTTACACATCTAATATGAATCTTATATTTTTTTCACCAACCGTTACATAGATATCATATTTCAATTAATTACACTGTTATGATAAAAATGAATCTTTCATACTAGATAAATCCTATTATTTTTTAATCATATGAATTATGAAAATCACCCATATAAAGTCACACAATTTCTATTAAAAATATGAACTTATAAAAATTTTCATTTATCTACATACATTTACTCATATGTATAGAATAATGAATTTAGGGAATTTTTTACTTGTACATTTTTTTATGTACCTATTTAACTCAAAACACATCTATATTACTTATAAATATTTTAAAACACATTCCATCCATTTTAAAATACTCAAAAAATATGGAATATACTTCAAATCAAAAGATATTTTTTTATTTTTAGTTGTAATATCATTGATTTTTTGAAAATAGTGAATCAAATAACCATTTCCACTCCATATCTTCTCTAAAACTCAATCTCTAAAGAAAAATCAAAATTATTTAGAATATTTCAATAATAATAAGTCTCAAAAAAATTACTTGTGTCTTAAAAAATCTCCCCAATGTCACCTTCTTCTAATAGGGATCGGAAATCTCACGTAAACAATCTCTGTTATAAACACAATTTATCTCCACATATACACATATATATGAACATAGTATATATATTCATGATTTAAACTAACAATTTTCTATCACAAAAAATAACATATTTGACTAAAAAATTCTATAAACCCATCCCATAATGTAAAAAATGTCATATGTAAAAATACATATTATAAAACTATATAATGGATTATCTCAATAAAAAAACTAATAATACTAACATCAAGTAAAATATATCATAAATAATTTATTATTTTCCAACTTTAAGACATTTTTTGACTATTACCCTAAAATTTATTGGCATACATGATTAAAATGTTATGATAACCCTCATAATCTATGCAGTTCACTAGGTTTGACATATGTATTCACTAGTTCACACTAGTGGAAAGATCCCATGTAAGACAAGTTTTCTCACTTCAAACCTCAATTTATGGATGATATTTATCTAATAGGATGGGTTCATTATAAAATTGATCTTTCTAAATCATCCATTCACAACATAATGTAGTGACTGTTCAGAAAGGATATGGATTCATAGGTTATCATTAAAAACTAATACATCCTTAAGATGTGGTCCAATTACAACCAAACTATAAAAACCCTTTATTTTAATAGATGATTTTTAATATAATTCATTAACATGATATTATACATGTCATGTCCCCAAAATATCTATGATTTCTTATAGATATACATAAATAGATAATATCAAGCACATATACTTTTATGGTACAAATAAAGGAAATAGAATGCGAGTGGTATTCATGGATTAAACATGAGGAAAATCATGGTAATTTAATCATAAGTATTTGAGAAAAAAACATATAAATGTTTCTACAATATAAAAAATATCTATAAGAATATCACTAGGGATCATCATCATGGTGTTATAAAGCATATATCCTAGGTTATTAAACATGGAATCATGAAAATTTATAATATAATATTCCAAGGTATCATAAAAATTTTTATATATTGATTTATTCTTTACTCAATGCATCAGAGTTCTATTACGATGAACCATTAATAGGTATATATTTATGTGTTCTACATAGGTCATATATAATAAGATCATATTACAATATTTTATCTCATGAGTAAGGAATGATGGTTTCATGCATGGAATTACACAATATATTAATTATTTTTATATATCTATGAATACCATTGAATGAAAGTAGAATTGGGTATTCAAAAAATAAAATAAATAGATAGTCAAAGAATGATTTTAAGACGATAATTAGAATACAAAATAGTTTATAAAATGGGATTAATAAGAGATAATGGTATCCTATCAATAATATATAAATTTTTGTATAATAATTCATTGATTATGAATACATGAAATAAATTCAATTTAAAATTAAAAGTATTTATAATTAATGAATTATGTGAATAAAGGGAGTGGGGATGAGAATCCCTTACTCACAAATTGTCAGTTTAAATCTTGGGGAGTTCTTCATGGAACCTAAAAAATATCATGGACTGTCTAATAAGAGACCAAATGTGGTGTAATTCATGATAAATGTATTGAGAGTAGAGATGTATAAGAGAATTGGATGTTATTTATATTATATCGGAGGTTTATTTATTAATTTCAATATAGAGTTTTTAATCCACGTTATAAAAAATTCAAAACCATTGATCATCTTAGGGTTTTACCACATGGTACATTTCAGGGGGGGAGCGAATTTTTTAATACATTCATATTTTGGGATCTTAAATACCTTTAATATATATTATATTTTATTTGTAAAATATTCTTTTAGATATATATTAAAAAAATTAAAATGTAATTTATGTTTTGGGGGATTCATTATATGTTTGTAAAGTTAATATTATTAATTTTAAATTCATTATTTTAATTAGAACCTACATTTTTTATGGATAAACAATTAATATTACTTATTAAATAAAACTGAAGTCATTATTATGTCATAATACTTATCTTACATTTATACATTATTTTTTTGGCATTCGAAAAATTCCACGTTCTTTGAAAATTATGAAGATTTAACTGTTTGATGATTTTAACATGATGATTTCAAAAATGAAATTAATTTTATCTAAATAATTTTTTATATATGTGGCATTTTAAATTTTTAAATAAAATATTTATTTACAGAAAAAATTTGTTTTTATTACCTCATTAAGCTTCTCACCCATGAAAATTATTTTGGATTTGATAAAATTATATAATCATTTTACTCATAATAAATATTCTTTTGTAACCCAATTTTTTTTAAAAAAAATATGTGAAAAAAATTAAATATTTTATAAAAATATAATATAATGATAATTATATGTTATAAAAAATATTATAATTTTTTTATTAGATTAATTTTTTTATTTAACACTTTTATTTGATTGTATTTTGATATTGATTCGTTTTGTATAGTACGATATCCAAAATTACTAAATTTCAAACATAGAAAATTTCAACTAAAACTAATAAAATTGACATTATATCATAGATAATAGAATTTAATTTCCAATTTATTTTAAACTTTATAAATACTAATCTCTTAGATACATACACCATTATTATAGACGAATATTCTCTTTTGGTATGTTGTGAGAAGATGATACCTTCACTGGGTTGTTCATATAAAATTGATATGTTTTTTATCTTCCCCAACATGAAATTCAATCATAATTAATTCCTCTCATACCTCAAATGTTGATTCCATTTAATGGATTTGTTGAGGGTAAACCCTTGGGATTTTACCTCCGAACCAATCTATAATAATTTGGATTTAAATGGCATGATCTTACCAGTAAACTCAATTTTTCTCCACTGTGATTCGGTTATTTATCATCATTTCCTTTTATATAATCTAATTATAATGAAAACATTATTACAAATGGAAATATTTCCCACCTTTCATAATTCCAAATAATCAAATAATAATGGAATGATTTCCCATTTACACTCTATATACTCTAACATTATCATTCTTCCTTAATCACTACATCACATAAAAAGGTTATACACTTACTTTGATAATTTCAATCATATTCTGAACTCTTCTTTTTCACATAAACCATATTTATAGATGGACTGTTCTTCGTTGGATAATTTGAGAATATGATGTTAAATTAATGTATTCATTATTATTTGGTTTCTATCTCTCTGTAATATTCATAAATATCATAGTCACTATTCTTTAGTGATGTGTAATGAAATATAATATTGTTTCAATATAATTATATTGTAAAACATAATAAAATATTCAAAATCAAACATGTGTTCTGTTAATATAATTAACGGGAATTCATGGGCCATTACATGTTCGTACCATAATAAATTTTAACCTTTAATGTTGTGTCCATTAAGAAAATAAATTTTGGTATTTACCATTCATTGATATTTAGGATCCTATGTTTCTTCTATGAAACTGTTATCTCTCTACAAGACATTATTATGTTAGTTTCTCCTTTCCATAAACAATTATTCCCTTTATTCAAGAATCTATATTATGTCCTTTTAATATTACCATTAATGCTCTATTTTACATCATTTTTATTTATTATATTTATTAGGTATAAAATATAATCCATTAAAGGGAAAATTAAAATATTTCATACGCCCCAAAATGATTTAAAGGTGGTGTTACCTATTAAGAAACGTCTCCAACATTCTATAGAATATCAACTTTATTAATATAATTTAGACTTAGTTTCCCATTCATTAAAAATCTCAGTAACTTTTTCCATGGTGATATTATTTGTCATAAATGATCCCAAATATTATATTTTTGATCATTCCTTCAATTTTCATCGTAACACCTATGGTAACACTACGAATCCATAACCTATTCTCAAAATACATATATATTCTATTTAGTATATTTCAAAATATTTCATCGCAATAGTTTTCATTATCTATATTCATCCCAACATTTTGGAGTTATAAATAATTTCCCATATAGTTCTTTAAAATTTTCCATTTGAATACTCAATTGGAGACTATTATTATTATAGAATTCATTATTTGAGATATTTTGGTAGTAAGTCATTTGAAAATCATGTTATCTAACCAATAATATTTATTCCAATGTTAAAATATTTCTCAATGACCTACCATTAGATTGAGTATGATTGGTTGTGTTGTGTTATAATTTTTTATTCATAAATATTTTATATATTTACTAGAAGGAATAATTAAATGTTGTATCTTAGTAAAAAATGTAATTAAAAGTGGCACTCCAGGAAGTCTCTTTTATTCTTTATTATATAGATGAGAATAGTTATCAAGATAGAAGTCATACCATATATTATTACAGTGAGAAAACATTTTCAATATAGAAATAATAACCAATATTGACTTGTCCATTAGAGGTCCAAATAAGGTCAATAACTAATTAAATATTAATGTTGTCCCACTTAAAAAATGCATGGATAATGGTTAATCCTTTGAGAATCTTCTACTCCAACTTAACTTTCTGACACATCATACATTATTACATATAATTAGTGATATTGTAATTCATGTCATGCAACCAGAAATGGATATGTATATCACTATACATATTATTACTTCTAGAAGGTTTTGGTAATGAAGTGTTGTGATATTAATCAATTAAATAAATTTTTACCACCATAATAAATGGTATACAAGGAAATGATCCAAACCTCAATAACACTCTTCATCAAGAAAAAACTCATAAAACATCCATTTGTCAGAGATTCAATATTCCTCTGAGTCATAAAACTATATCTATTTAATTTCAAGACAATATCCAGCCATAATTATTTGAAAATCATTTAGGATAGGATTAAGGATATCATTTTCCTTATGACTTCTATATACATATTTACCACGTCCTTGATCAGTGGATCTCAATTAATCCTCATCATTGAAAGGACATTGGGGTTATTCCATGTCAATGCATTATAGAATTTATTTTATATTTTAGGGTGATAATGAATAGAATGATTATAGACCTTAAGAAGCTCTAATAACCTCCTTTGTATCATGTATAGTTAATTTTGTTTGAATATGTTCTTTTGACATTGGTGGTATATTTATATGTCATAATTACCCCAAAAAATATAATTTCATTATTTCTTCTATGGAAACAACTATTCCTAAATCCAAATCATGGGTATCTAATTTTTTTATTTGGATTTATCTATTAAGATAAATAAGAAATTGTCTACTCATTTTTCATGAGTATACATCAAAGATTTTTCAAGGATGAATCACTATAAATTATGATCCCTTCCCCATAAAACAGTAAAGATAACATGGTTGCACAGACCCACATATTTTATTGTTCATGAAAACATTCTCCACACTTCCTTGTATAGATAAACATAAATTCTATTCATGTCAACATGGTAAGTGGATATGATATCCATGCAATTTTTTTCAGAAACAATTTATATTTTTATATTAGAATGAGGAATCTGTGAATTCCCTTCACTTCTACAGGACAAGGCCACTCCTATATATCCATTATCATTTATCCATAAAGAAATATTCTTTAACTCTCCACAAAATAACCCAATAATGATAGGTTTTTAACTAGAACTCGTATTTTATATAATTAAAAAATATATTCTGTTCATATAGTGTTATTAATATCACATGATGAAAATATTCATAATCCTAAATTGTTTTGGAACATATTAAAATTTCATCTATAAAGTTCACAAACAAACATCATGGTTTTCCATAAAGAATAAATTCACCATATCCATAACTATATATGTAACATTAGTAAAGCCAATGGTAATAACAATAAACTCATAATGTCAATATATTGTTCAAAAAACATCATTTGAAACGTTGAATTTATTCAAAATTAATTGATGAGCCCCCAATCAGTGTTCAATCTTGGAGTTCAATTTAGACCATTAATTCTGGTCAAATAAATCATCAATCCATGTAATTGTCTTTTTATTCAACAATTTCATCAGATTATGTTCTCAATAATCAATTTATAGACACATTTATATATCCTTCTTCTCTGTAATGAGAATATGTGCTCCACAAGGACACATAATAGGTTGAATAAAACTATTCTCTTAAATATGTTGATGTTTCTTCTTCAATTCCTCTAATACTATATATTCCATTCTATATAGGGACTTAATTATTTTATTTTATCTTTTTATGTGTTAAATTTATATCTTTATCCATTTTTTAGGTTTGGTCTACATAATTCTCTTAGAAATTCATCAATGTATTCCTGAACAATGGGTATATCTCTTAACTTTATTGTTTCACATTAATCCCTGAATTTCCTAATCCAATACCAATAAATTGGGATTCAGGAAGGCGTTATTGACAAAAATAAAGTTAGCATATATCTACAAAAATATAATAATATGTTTTCCCTGTATGAATACTAAAATTTCTATACATCTACAATTGATATTGGAATTATATTTTGATTTCCAGTCCATCCATATTTTTAGGTCAAATTTCCCCATTAGAAAAGTGCCCCAATTTTTGGATATATTTTACTCACCAATGTTAGTATTGGAACCTATATATATCCTTGATTCTTAAATATATCCTCCAAAATTTTTAGTAAACAACACAAAAACTAATATTTCATTATTTAATATGGATGGTCATAACAGACATGGATGAAATAAAGGAATTTAATGAACTGTAATAAAGAAATGTAATATCTAGATATTAGTGTGTGATATGTGTACTTTAAACTATATCTTTCAGGGCCTTGACATCAAATATTGTGATTACAATTGCACAAACTTTCTCTCATAGCCCCTTTAGGGGTTGATTCATGTTTCCCATTATTATCACATGGTTTAAATTTTTTTTAGGGAAATTACCTTTCTCCCAAAACCTCAAGAGTTCTAATCAAGGATTTTTTTTAACTAGATACATATTTTGATTTATATTTATATGTTGACGTGTCGTGTATCTATGAATTTTTTTCGATATATGTTCATCCGTCCAACACGTGTATAAATTTCTAATTTTTTTAACACAATTGCTATGATAATTTTTACCACAAATATTGCACATGTGTAGTTATTTTTTCATTACTTCTATATCATGATATAAATTCTTACAAAAAATTTTCTACGTCCTCCTATTATTATTAATATTTATTTTGTGATAATAATGTGCATCTTAAAAATCCATTTCCAATTTGATGAAACACTATAATATAAAATTATAACTTACAAAATTATTGATTTTATAAATATTATACAAAAAAATTTCATAGTATTCCATGAAATTGATCAAAAAATTTATAGGATTTAATATAAAAAAATAATGTTTATTGAAAAATCCTTGTAATTTTCCATTCATAGTTTCCCACTAATTCATTCACTTTTTTTATAATGTTCAAAAATTTCTTCTTTTGTCATAATTTTTGAGGGTAAGAAGAAAATAATTGGTTAATATTATCTTTTTAAGGTCTTTATACTCTCTATATTTATCCCCATATTTAGGCTTTGTGTCCTTTGTTAATATGCACCATTAATTTCCTTCTCCCCCTATGTGACATACTACCAATTTAACATTATTCTAATTATATTAATGGAGTAAAAAATTTCTTTATATTGACATGTTTTTCTACAATAAATATACGAGAGGATCCATTGAAATATTTAATCATTAATTCATATTTTATTGAACACCTAATTGTTCTTTCCAAGGGAATGTCAGCTTCTCTATATGATTTAGGTAATTATTCATAAAATTAGATAATTGATTCATCACCATCATTAGGTTTTTGGATTCAGATTATCTCATATTTGGAAGGACATTATTTCATTTTCTACTAAATCCATTATTTATATTAACCATTCTATTACATGAAAAAAAATCCTAGTAGATGAAAATATAAATGAGATAACGTCGTCAATTTTCATCCTTATAATAACAGTTCTAAGGGGGTGTTTAATCATGAAAATAATAATACCATGATTAATTTATATAATACTTAAACACTTTCTAACATAAAAATAATAATTACATTATCTATACATTCAACATATTGGTTCATATTTATAATGTGATCAACCATATCTTATCCATTGAGAGTGTCGAACTAGGATAGTATTTTGGTCTACTAATCATGAACCAAGTGAAGATATATTTAATACTAATATTCCTTTCTAGGGATGTTATACATGGTTAAATTTATGATAAATCATGTAACCAGTTGTTTTTATTAACACATGGATGTAATTTCATGGAAATCACATAGTCTATAACTGAGAAAAAATATGGATGGTCGTTAATATATAGACTTCTATATATGGTTTTTTCTAATGTTACCTAGTAAAAATTTCCATAAAAATTCACACTCTCTTTTAAAAAAACTACGGAAACCCTCCTTTCTCATTAATGATTTTTTTCAAAATTTATTAAAAAAATATTACATTAATAACTTATAAGGTTATTTGTGTTTTTTTCGTTGAAATGAGGTATATAATACATTAACTACATTGATAAAAAACATAATCATCAATTAAATACACTACAATTTATTATTTAAAAATAATTATTATATCAGCTTAGTAAATATTATTTTGATTGGACTGTTGAGGAACGTATGTTTTTAATGAATCAAATAAATTTATTTAGTTTTTTAATAGTAAAAAGTGATATACCCACCATGAATTTGAGTATATTTGGATATATAAGTGAAACTATATAACAATACTCCTTTTCTAAAAAAACACACCAATAAATCATGTATAATATGATTCTTTGTATAGAACCACACATAAATGAAAATGATTTTTTGTACAAGTTATTAACTCCCCACACAAACACAAATGAAATTATTCATATGTGTGTGGTATAATATTTTCACCCCTTCTCCCCCAAATGATTATTATTGGAGTGATGAATTGGATTTTACCCCCCATAATGTAAATGAAATTTATATGTGGCATGAGACATTGTATTTTTTTTCACTCACAAAAATCATCATTGGTACTAAAATGCAGTGCCTCCTCCCACTAATATACATTTGTGGAAAGATGGATTGATATTTCACATAATGTGTAACATAAAATGTGATAAGTTGATGACTATATAGATAAATATATTTTTGTTGAATAGTCTATAAATTACTTATTTTCCTCTATATATATATAAAATAACATATAGACAAAGAACTATAAGAAAGGGAGATTAGAGAAATACATATCAAGAAATTTCTATTTCTAGAATCTTGAAACTCAGTCTAATCATAAATCATAGGTAACATGATAAACTCAAAGGATGAAAAACTCACTAATAATGAATCATTAATAATATTTTTTTATTTAAAAGGATATAAATTAAGAAGGGGGATGCATATTTGGCAATCTAAATGTTATATTTTCCACATTATGATGCAAGCCCTTAATTAAGGAATACCCTCTATGGTGGACCCCTTTGTGATTTCCCCATATATCATAATGAGACCACAAGGAAAAATGGATTATCCTTTGGTTATATAACTCTACATTCTCAATATAATCATTCTCCAATATGTTTGGATTTCATATACCCCCTCTAAGATGTATCAAATTGGTTCTTTATCATTACTGTCAAAACCTAGGGAACCTTAATGTAATAAGTCCTCTAAAAATAGAAGACCTATATTATAAAGGTATGAGACATACCACCATGGACCTCATTCGAGCACGCATTTCCTTTGATACAATAATACCCCACATGAACTCCCTAGTTGGTGGGTGCAGTCATGATGTTATCAATTGCATATCTCCTTGGTAAAAATGGCCCCAATCTTAAATTTATTAACATGATCCTTCTTGATACAAATAGTTACACTAATCTCCTACATAATTTCTAAATATGGTGTGAATTAGGTTCCATCCAAACTATTTATTTATATATTATTGCAATTTTGCACCGCAATTTTGGGTTCAAAATATGATTAGAAGACTAAAATGGGAATTCTTCCAAGAGTAATCCCCTAGCCTTTCTTAATGGATACACCATTTTAGCCTTGAGATAATTTATTATCAGAAGATGAGAAAATTAAACTAAGAATATTTTTTTGAGTAATCCCATAAACATAATTATATGAAATATAATTACTCATTCATTCTATTAGATTTTTATCCAAAAAATCTATTAGAAAATAAACTCATCAATGAGATTCGAGTTTAGGCATATGTCCCAATGGAAACTAATTATGAAATCTGATTGATCTTCTAGTGTCCATTGTTTTTGACATCATACATGAATTTTCTTTAATTGTGAACACAATTTTATCCCATCACCCTCATAATAAAAATCCCATTATTGGGAAACATATATATATGTAATCCCAAAACCAACCAGAACTCATGGTCATTAATTCTCATCTCAATAGGTTATGGTAGATGCCTCATTTAGGTTCAAGGAAAGAATCCACAAACCAACAACATGTAAATAAATACAATAAAACAACCTAATTTATACATTTTTTGGTTTAATTCCGCAATAAATGATGTATCATGCATAGTACCAACACCAACATTTCATTGTAACCATTCACTTCAACATCCATTAAACATCATTATTAATTGCATGGTTTATATATTGTCACATGAACATAATGTTATGAGGAATCCCATTAAGAGGAACTAAATTATGTATTTTCCTCTAATGTGGATACATTAGTAACCCCTTAGTTGACAATTTCCAACAAAAATAGAAATGAATCCCTGTTTGAAAATAAATTTTAGAGTTACAAATTTTGTGGACTTAAACCACAATTAAATAATCTAAGAATCATAAAAAAAATAGAACAAGATTGAGAATCATTAATACATATATATGGTGTAATTTATAGAGAATGTATGATATATGTAGGAAATGACATTGATGGAAAACCAATGATACACAATAATGTGGTCACTGATAGAGAAGCATTGATACATAAAAATATTCAAAACTATATATGTTAAGAACATAGGGGAGAAATAAGGGTGACTAGTTATGTATTGGTATTTTGGAATGTTTTATTAATTATTCTTAAATCTATAAATGTTTCCTAAATTAGAAAATATTTACCCCTAACATGGTGTGATGATCCCGACCTCTCTTCCTTCTGACCAATGTGAATCTCCATGTTTCACTGGTAAAAAGCCTTGATAACTTCATTCCTGCGGAAATAACTGTAAAGACCCGTAAAATTCAAGGGAAATTTTTTCTTAATTTTCTTTGGAATTTTACAAGAACGCGGTTTCTGACGGCACCTGATTCCGAGGCCCGGAGTGCCCGGAATCAATTTCCGAAGTTTGGATCGGGTACGTTCAGTGAACGAACGAGCGGGAATTTCTAACTTTTGAACCGGTGCCCATAATCAAATTCTGAGGGCACCGATGAACTCGCAGCGCCGATATTCGCTTAAGGAGACCTTTTCCAAGGTTGCGTTTATTGCGGGTTGAGAGTTAGTTTTTGGGAGATTAGAATAAGTTAAATAAAAATTGTGGAATACAAATTTTTATTTTAACTTGTTGGTTAACTTCTCCCAAAGGGAGTCAGAGGTGGGACCCACATCCACTTAACCTCCATTGGGAGGATTAAGTGTGGTGGGGCCCACATGAAGCATAAATCTTCATCTTCTCTTTTTAAACTCCCAATAACCCCTCTTTAATTAACTTGACAAGTTGGGTTATTAAATGGGTGGAGTTGTTTAATTTCAAACCTTTGAATTTCAAAATGGTTTGGTTGAGTAAATAAAATAAGACCTTAGCTTATTTTATTTGGGTTAGAATTCTCTAGACAATCTTGAGAGAATTTGGAGCCTTCTTCTTCTTCTTCTTCAAGCTTTGACGAAGAACGCGAAGAACCTTCGAACATCGACGAAGAACACCACATTCTTGGGAACCGTCTTCCGCGATGCCTTAACCGCGACACCGACGACGTCTCCTTCCACGTCATCTCTTCCACGACGGTTTCCCGCGACGAAATCACCATCAAAGAGCTTCGAACCCTCGCTTCACAAAATCGACGTCCTTCTTCCGTGACGCCGACCACCGCGACGCGTCTTCCGCGGATCGTTGACGATCATCGTTCTTGAAACCGAGGTAGGGGTTTGTTGTTGATTATTTATTTTACTCTCATTCTTGGTTCTAGCATGACAATCTTGTGGATAAATATTTAAGTGTTATCGTCTAACGAGAGGGGGGGCCGGACCGCACAAACACGGCCGAATCCCCCCTCCTTTGTTCTTGAATATTATTATTTTTCTTGTGGATGAACGAGATGGCATGGTGTCGTCGCATCACGCGGGAATCACACGGAAAAAATTGTGCGGCGCCGTCGCGCCGCACCGTGGAAATATTATCATGAACGCGACGTCGTCGCGCCGCGTCGAAGGAAATGAAAGGCGCCGCAGCCGGAGCAGGACCGCGGCGGAGGGGCGTGGTGCCGTCGCACTACGCCGGACGACGAAGGCCGCGGCTGGTTCCGGGCCGCGGCGGTACGAGAAGACCGGCGGCTAGCCGGGCCACCGGTGTCGGAAGCCGGAAAGGGGACCGGCCTTGCCGGTCCCGTTGAGGAAGGACCGGCCGGCCAGGTCGGGCCGGCCGGAAGGGAGAAGAATCGGGGGAATTAATTCCCCCGGCTGGCCAAAACCGGCCCCCCATAATGGGGGGGCCCTGGTTACACCAAGGGGGGGGCAGCGCCCCCCCATTTTTCTCAAAGGCAGGCCCCCATGAGGGGGGCCGTTTGATGCAAGGCGCGGCTTTCAGCCGCGCCGCCAGCAGGAAGAGCGGGGGCCTTTCCCCTCGCGCGTGGCACCCGAGCGGCGCCCTGGCCGAGCCGCCGCGCCGGACCGCGCCGCCGGCCGGGCCGGGTCGACCCGGACCCGGACCCCCCGTTTTCGAATCGACTTCGGTCTTTTGCCCATTACTTGAGCTACGGACCTCCGATCGACGAACCATCAGCGGAGATGCGATCCTTGGATCGAGACGGTCGATTCGGTATATCTCACTCAAAGTTTCGGAATACTTTGAGTTCGGCCGGGTTGGTTCGTACACGAAACCAACCGGGCCTTCGGAGCGGAAACGCTCATATCTTGAACTACGGACGTCCGATTGACGTACCGTCAGCTTTGTTGTGTTCCTCTTAGTGAGACGGATCTTTTGGCATACTCCGCCTGAGGTTTGGACGCAGGTGGAGTACGGTCGGGTTGGTTTTGCCTTAAAAACCAACCGGGCCCCTGGGACGAAAAGGCCAATAACTCTCAGACCGGGCGTCCGATCGACGCGCCGTCTGTTGCGTTCAGTTCCTGTTGGCGATACGGAACTTTTGGATACATCAACTCTGGACTTTGTGACAGTTGATGTATCAGCCTCTCGGCTCATGGAGCGGACCCTCCCGAACGAGCTTGCTGTGTACGGGAACCCTAGTGCTGGTTGCGACTATGACTGTGATTGCTACTACTACTGCTGCTACTACTACTACTGTGACTGCGACGACGATAGTACAGAGATCCTTGGTGGATTCGACGACGACTACAGCACTCAGCGATCCTACGTGGATCAGTGCTACAGGTCCTGTGTGGGCCCGATCCTGTGTGGGTCTGATCCTGTGTGGGTCATTGCGCTCAGCGGTCCTGTGTGAACTAGCGCCTACAGGTCCTGTGTGGGCCCGATCCTGTGTGGGTCTTTGTGGGGGTTAGTTACCTATCGATCCTTCGTGGGTCCGACGACTTAGATGGATCAGAGATCATCTTTATCGTCCTTCGAAGAAGTATACCTGTGTGAGCTGAATCTTGTTGCTTTCCTGTGTGGATTGTGTTGTGCTATCCTGTGTGGATTTCATTTTGCTTTCCTGTGTGGAATACGTATACTTTCCTGTGTGGACTGAGTTGTACTTGGGCTCGGAGGTTGGAGCGTATTGGAATTGATGACTTAGGTATATGTATGGGCATATACCTAAGCAGTGTCGGTTGTTACTTCGTGTTTGTATCTATCCTTTGTGGTTTATCCTTTGTGGATTTTGGGAGACCTTCGGGGGTCTCGGGGTCCCTACTGAGTAGCTTATACTCACCCATGCATGGGCTATGCCCGCACTACGTTGTGTTGGTTGTAGACGAAGGACAGCGTTGATCTTGGCTGAGGCTTGCAGAGCAGGACGGTACCTGGAGGTGGACCACTGGGTAGGACGTGTTCGGAGCGGAAGGTGGGACCCGAGGAGTAGTGGAGCTATCTGTACCCACCCTTCAGGTGGGATTTCCAGTGGACAGCTTGGTGTAGCGGCTTTTACTTTACAGTTGTTGTTTTCCCTTTCAAGTTGTACTTTACTTTCAGTTTGGGTTTGTATACTGGCCCATTTACTTATCCGCACTTTTAGTTGTACTCTGTTTTCACTTAGTGTTTACTTTTCCGCTTGCTTACTCTATGGTGCTTGTTTAATTACAAAGGCAATGCCTTCCCTTTTTACTGGGATTTACGCCTTGGTGCTAGTCGCCAGCCCCTGGCCTATGGAAGGAGGGCTTGGGGTAGTCACGGCGCGGGCCCCGAGGGCGGGTCGTGACAATAACATCCATAGATCCTAACATATATTGGTACCATTTTGTGTTTCTGATTCCATGAATAATAATATATATAAAATATATAAATAGTGTAGTTAATTGCCCATAAATGGATAAATGACACCTCTCCAGGTGAGAAGCAATCACATAAATCAAAAACGTCTAGAATAAAACTGAATAAGTAATAAAAATTAAAATGAAATGTGATTAATCATTAGGGATATAAATTTAGGAATTTCATGAGTTCATAATAAAATTTATATGGGGATGACATAAAAATATATTTACAATATTTGAAATGGACAAATCATAAAAAGAACACCAAGGTTCATCACTATTGCATTATTAGAAAAATTACCAAAGTTATTGCATGAGGTATAAAAAAATATCACCAAGTCATACATATAATATATCATAAACATGTCTTATTTAGTGAAAAATTATTTAAAAATGTATTATAACATTATAAGGGTTCATCATATACATGTCTATGATTTTTTTCCATATAGATTATATATCATAAGAATGTATTTCATCATTTTAACCCAGGAGTTGGTAATTTGGGTTTTTTACAAGGAATTTCCCAATAAAATATAAATAATAAAATATATATGAACACCATTTAATGATATTTTATTTGATAATTACAAAATAAATGTTTTGAATAGAATTTTAATGAATGATTTAGATAGAATAATGTGTATACATAACAGTTTATGGGATGAGATTAATGAGATAAAATATTGTACCTAATTAATTGGGAATCATTCGGAATGTAAATGAATTATTTTTGACATATGAATACATAATAAATTTAAAATTTAATTTTATATTAAAATGTAATTACCTAAAAAAAGATATGGTTACAGAAACCCTTAATTCTAATATGGCTTCTTAAAGCGTTGGATGAGCTTTGTGGAACTGTGAAAAATATATCGAAAGGATCTAAAGATAGAAAATAATTTCAAATTCTTTACCAAGGGATTGGGAGTATAGAGGAAAGGGAGAATTAGTGGTTTTTTATAACAAAAAGGTGGAACTGGTTATTAATTTTTAATCATATTTTTTTTTTGAATCAATGTTATGGGAAATATAGTTCCAAGGGACCTCCCAAGGTTTGGCCTATGGTATTATCAAAGAGAATTTTTTTTTAACTTTTTATGAAATGAATCCACTTTGATTCATTATATTTTGGATTTCGAAAATATTTTTGTAAATTATAATTTTTAAAAACATAAAATATAAATTTGGTTTTGTATGATTCCTTATAGGTTTGAAAAATATACTTTTATTACATAAAAATGCATTATTTTCAAGGGAATTTTGTTGGTCGATAAAACCTTTATATTATTAATTAAATCACCATTAAATCAACGTGATTTTATAATAATTACAACATATTTAAACAATTTTTAGTTTCAACCCAAAAATTAAAATATCTTGGAAATTAATGAATAGTGTACTATGGGATAATTTCAATTTGGAGATTTTTAAAATGACACCCATTTTATAAAACAATTAAATATAGTAATCCTTAAAAAATAAGATACGAGTTTATTGAAAGATATTAGTTTTTTGTTACATGATCATCATTCCCACAAAAAAAATTACATTGGGATTTATAAAATATTATTATAATATAAATAAAAAAAATGGTGACTTATAACCTAATTAATAATAATAACATTATGTACCAAACCAATATTTTTTATTCAAACGTATCTCAATAAAAAAAAAATTCACAAAAATATTTATAATTCCACATATTAATTTAACTTTAATTTAACTATATTGAACATGTTAATGAATTTTTTAAAATATAATTTATTTTTATTTAGTAATATACCAATATATATTAAATATATTATATAAATGAACAATATTTTATCCATGTAAGCTCCATTTAAATTCGGAATGAATTTACCCTTTATGCATATCGATACTTGTGGTACATACATCATTATTTAAAAATCATAATATTTAAGGTAATTTTGTGTAATGGTTGACCATTCATGAGGTGGTTTAGCTAAAATTGATATGGTCGT
This sequence comes from Viscum album, assembly GCA_963277665.1. Taxonomy (NCBI): domain Eukaryota; kingdom Viridiplantae; phylum Streptophyta; class Magnoliopsida; order Santalales; family Viscaceae; genus Viscum; species Viscum album. The sequence goes on along the minus strand of OY728145.1, from coordinate 658,768,247 downwards.
TATCACCACAAAGTTTACCCTCACATGATGTTATTTCCACTCAAGCCTCACTTATTGATTCTTTGGATAGCATCTGACAAGTGAGAACATCGGGGTTACAAAGAGTATCAAAAGATATAATTGATGGAATTTATAATGAATTATAATATTTATTTAGGACGCTATTTCTCCCATATATATAGATCAACTCCCATATTTTCCATTTATACACATTAATTCTAATAGGACATTATTAAAAATAATCACAATTCTTTGATGGTCAGAATGAACTTTTCTTATCCTAATGGTATTGTTTCCATTTTCACACTATATATACTCCATTATTCTCATTAAACATTATACCCAATTACATACAAAGTTTCTAAAATCCATTATTTAATTTCTATTATATTCTTACTATTTCTTTTTTCATTTTTATAGATGGAAGGATGTTAATGGGAGATATCAATCCTATTAAGTATACATTAGTATTTGAATTATTAGTTAGTGTTTACCTCCGCATACCATTCATTCTTATTACATTCTATATTATTTTACTATTTGTAATGAAATTTAATATCCATTCCATATAATTAAATTTTAAAATATAACAAAACATTCAGTGTTTCACATGAGTTATTTTTAACATAATGAAAGGAATATTGTGGTTGTTTAAAAAAACCATTATTAACCATTAAGAAATATAATGTAATAATAAATTCTAAAATAATCACATATTATAATAGAAAAACAACTAAGATAAAAAAATCTAAAGTAAACCACTTAGAAATATCCTTATGAGAATAATATACCTATTACCTTATTTACATAACTTATCTACCAACTAATTCTTAACTAAAATAACAAAAAAATATAGAATAAAAAATTTATCTATCACACCACATCATTATTGTGAAAAATTGATGGAAATATACTAACTTTTTCAACCTTGAAAAAGAAATGGAAATCCCTAATAAATGTTCTGATTTAACCATATACTGGTGAATTCAAAACAAAAAATCCATATCCAAAGTAGATGGGGTGGAAAAAATAAGTAATGGGATATATGATGATATAAGATCAAATTAACCTACATTTAAATGAATATAACACCATGAGTCAATCTAAAATAATTAAGTTGAAATAAGTTGAAGATAATCGCATAGGGGAGCTCTAGCGGTGGTTATGAATTGAAAGATATAAATGGTGATGAAGGAGACTAAAATATGGGTAATTTGGATAGAATGAAAGACTAAAAAAGACCTTATTAAAAGTTAAAAAAATAAAACTATACCTACTGGGTATTCGATATGGTACCACCAAGAAACTAGTTGCAATCCTACATTTCTGTAATACCATGAAATTTTAAAAGTATATTATTTTCAAAAACATACATGAAATGGGATACCCAGCATAATCAAACTATGAAATAATATTATATTATATATGACCACTATAATCTAGTCGATTAATTTTATAATATAAATAAGAGAAGAGTAATTATGAAATATATATATATATATATATATATAATGATCATAATTAATACTAATTTATTAATTAATGATTAGGAAATAACTACTCATTTTATAGAAATGGATTTTTTTTCTTTAAATATAAATTATATTCATAAATTTTTTTATTAATTTTTGGTGACAAAAAAATATAAATAATTTTTCAAAATTTTGAAAATTATATTTTATAAAATGTATTTAATGTTTGAAATCTCCATATCCAAATTATCTTAGGGTAAAATTGTTTTGTTTTTCTAAAAATATTAATTTTTCTTGACTGAGTTATACTGTAACAAAAATTTATTACAAAAAAATAAACTATTATTGACTTGTTAATATTAAATATTTTCATTACGTTAATATATTTGTTTCATTAATTTCAAACAATGTGAGCAGTCCAGAAAATAACTATTTGGTTATAGTATATTAAATTATAATTTATTTAATGATTTAAAATTCCTTAAAATATAATAATTGTTTTACTAAATGATATGTTTTCAATAATATAATTCATTACCCAATTATGTTTCTCTTTTAGTTTTATAGTAACTTCAATAACCCCTAATGACTAAAATACATTTAAATCATGACACTCATTAAAAGGGTTAACATGGTTTAAAACTAAGAGATAAGGGTGAAAATATCACATAAAATTGTTAGATTTTATTTAATGATGAGATTTATACTCAAACTAATTCTATTTTATATATAAAATTTTGTAACTTTTAAATGAAAGTTTATTTATAGAAATTTTATACATCGAGATAATCCTCAAGTGCCCCTCCCCTCACCAATAAAAGTAGACCTTTCCTCCTATAATAATCATGAATTTTTAGCATTATAGATCATCAAATACCCCAAAATACCTTAAAAACATTATTCTCCATGACATAGAGGCTTTGGTAACATAAAAATTCTAAACTATATGCGATATTTGATGATTAAAATGTGGTTTTCCGAAGATGAGGTAAAATTATTAACTGAGAGTTTTAATTTTAATTATTCTTTAACAACATTATAATGTTATTAAAACTGAATTATATAATAAAATTAGTGTCACCTATATAATTAGATGTTTTTATTACTATGTTATAAACCATTTTATCTACTTTTTTTATTAAATGTGGAACAAAAACATCGTTCACACACACATGTAGACTACCACCTCCATGAAGTGATGTGTTTCGCTTTCCATCATTGTATAACATAGTTGTTAATAGTTATTTATTCATGGTATATATATTATATAAATTAAATAATTATAATTATGGATAAAATTAATATCATATACCTTCTAACCCTTCCATCTATTTCATAATGATAAAATAATTTGTACGTACATGGGGATTACCACATTCACAAAGCCAAGTGATTGGTAATTCATGTGAGACTTTAATAAATGGTTATAAAATTATATTTAATGTATAATAGTTATAATTATTTAATTTTTATTAGTCTAGATATTTTTGTAAAATTACATTTTTTGACTATGGTCATCATACCGTAGTTATTTTACAAATATGAACAGGTCGTCCTGAAATCACAATATTTGGGCATAAAAGTTAGCAAATAAAATATTAAATTATAATAAATGACAATATTGGTTTTATAAAAGTAAATAAATATTAAGAAAATTTCTTTAAAAAGTTAATATTTTATATATTGTTAAAATAAAATAGTTAATGGACATACATGGAAGGGTTGGACTCGAGGTAATGGATTTCGTAAATCAATTTCCATTCATTGGGTTAAACATATTCTTTATTGAATATATAATTAAATGATTTTTAGTGAAATGAAATCTAATTGTAGTGTTTTTTATTTCCACATAATTTTTCTGTTTTATAATTTTCACAAAAAATCACCCAAATGACTAATTCTCACATAACTAATATGGTCTTCTAAGAATCATTTTTCCAAATAATGATTCCTTGAGACATGCACTATATTATGAACCATCATCATTTTATTAGTTTTATATGAAACATAGATAGATTTTATATCCTGAATGAATATTTTAAAACTGTATTCAATGTTCCTTTTAATGATATCTCTTTCTTGGGTTATTGATTAAAACATTATAAAGTATTAAGGGGTTTCATGGTCTTAATTTCAATTCATTAAGACACAATTCATATTTTGAACCATGATTTCATTTATAGAGTATACATATTATCCCATGAATTTGTTTTAACATATTATCACTTTCATATTATCATATTTAAAGAATCATTTCATGTTCCTTAATTCAATGGATTTTTATTAAAGTGATAACCTTGACCAATGGGGTTTTCATCTCAAATATCCTTTTTTGAGACATGTTATGATTAATACACTTGTTATAATTTATATGGTGTATGCATAAAATATTGGAATATAATATCATCACACTTTCAATATTTATGGTATTATATTTTTCTTTTTTATTTTCTCTTGCTTATTTTTTCCATTTTAAAAAATGATAAAGTGATTTTTATTAAAAAAATTATTTTCATGTTTTAAAGACATTTAACCATTTTTTCCACAGTGTTATTTTAATAATTTAAAAAATGTTATTTTATAAACCTAATTGGATTCCTAAATTTATTTTCCTAGTTATTTTAACTTATTTTAAATGGATTTAAAATGATATTTCTAATCATTATTAGTCAGGGTCACTTTTGACTCTTTAAAAAAGATGGAAAAGAATATATACTTTTTAACCTGTATGACATGAATAGATTTTGCATCGATTATGATTGTTATGTATTTTGATTAATCCTTTTAATTTTTTCATGTTTACATTCAAAGAATACTTTCAAAAATAATATTGTAATTTGTATAAAATATTATCTAAATCAAATGATATTTTTCCCATGCTTTTAAATAAACTAGTACTCGTCCGTTCATTCACACGGTGATATAAAATAATTCATAGATTTTTCATTTGCAAGTTGATATGGTTCATTTCTTTTTTTAAGAATATGATAATAAATTTTAATTTTAATAATGAACATGAATATTCAATATTTTTAAATCACAATATAATGATACTTATTATTAAAATACAATTGGACAAAATACAGGGACATCATTATGATAGTAAATTAAATTTTGGATAAATACCTTTTAAAGGATGAAGAAAAATCTATAAGAAAAAAAAATATTTGCAGCATTGATATATCAATTAAATGAATGAAAAGAACATTGAAATTGAAATTTGAAATTCTTATAATTATGATTAATAATGTTGTAATTGTGGTCGTACTAATTTAAACAAAAAACAAGGAATAAATGATAAAATTGAAAAACATATTATCTTATTTTTATAACACAATACATATAACTGGGAAAAAATGGAAAATAGTAATCAAAATAATGACGAAATAATATTTATTATAAGACATGTCACTTTAAATCTATGTAAAGGTGAGTATATACATCATTAATACATTATATTAATTAGTATCAGATACAAAGGTGCATAATGAGTTCCTACATGAGAATGTATAGCCATGAAAAAAGGACTATAATGTGATATCTTTGTCCAATAACATGAGGGAGTACACCCTCCCTATCCAATTAAATGAGGGAGTACAGCCACACAATTATATGGACGTTGGTCAGGGTATCAATATTGCCAGTGAAGGTATTCATGACAGTGCTCAAACTCTTGAAGTATAAGCTAAGGTCCAAGATAAAGATGATGCTTCTCTGAAAGATGGTGGCAGTAAAGGTTCACAGAAACATCCTTAATTAAATAAAGTGACATGTGATCCAAATAAATTCAGATATTAAAAAAACATATGGTTCAATTCCCTTTTATTGAATCATTAAAAAAATATTCAAGGTAAGAAAATAGTTTAAACAGTTAATCAAATATCTCATCATGAAGTCCCTAGTTTTTTCCTAATATTATCTATGATCCTTCATTATTTAACTCAAAAGGCACCCTAATCCAATCCCTATCTGCAACCTCTTCCACTACCCTTGGAGTTCATATCTTCAAATTTTTGTGCTTCCTACATAACAGTTTCAATGTCTGTGTCATCTGAGTCTGATCGCTCATATGGTGACTCATCTTTTCTTGGAATCAATTCATCCTTTCCACGTACCCTCCTGTGATTGGTTTCATGTCTTCCACAATTCAAGGATTTATCCTGCTTCCTAGAGTCATCCAACACATCCTCATCAATTGCAGAATGGTGCATTTTATTCATTGGAGGCACTTCTACTGTTTTTTTTCTTAGGGAATTTTTGTGTCATTGGGGAAGAGGCCGAGGTGGTATTCTTACCCCTTGGACATTCTCTATATGGAAAATAAGAGAGACAGTGTTGACAGGAACAACCTTCACCTTAGTAGAATGTTCATCACTATCATGTGTAGCTGATGGACAACTCATAGATGAAATAGAAGCTAAAAAGTCTCTTGGAATGGACTTGTTTACATCCTTAGAGGACGATGAGGTTTTATTTTCAACTTGTAAAACCATTGATATCATACCAGGATGACATTCATAGTCATTGTTAGCATTAGTTAGGGAGGATTTACCAGCCATCATGACATCCAAATGCATAGTGGAATTAGTATAAGTGGGGCCAACAAATTTCAGCTCAGACGAGATTCCTTGAGCTCCACCACGAAAGGAGAGGAATCTTGTTATATAGGGCATATCATTTCCTACAAACCTCTACCAATGGAAACAAAGGATCACATATGCACTTATTTATAATATATGAAGATTCACATATAAAATAAATAAACTGTAGTAATTATATAATAATCCCAGAAATATAATAGCATACAGGTCAGGATGTAAAAACTATCCAAGGTTTTAAAACTCTAGTGGACTGATATAGGGAAATATATACAAGGATTAGAATTCATAGGTGGATATGGACAAATAATCACTAAATATCTAAAAATTCAATTAGTGAGTTAGATATAATTTAAAAACATAGCAAAAATGCTCAGAATGTTTCCCCTAGTATGACTAAAAGTCATTACAGTTATGAAGAAAAATGAAATTATATAGTAATAGTATTCTTTAAATGTCATTCTTTAGTTTTTTTAAAGGAATATGTCAGGACCTCATCGACTCTAGGTACTCACTGCTCAATCCTAGGGGTGGATACTAAGAATTTCTATCTTATGAATGTATAACATAACTGTTTGTTGGAAAAATGTAATAGCACGTACCACTACACCGCAATCATGTTCAGAGAATATTTCCTAAACACAAATATAGAGTTCATTCTCTAAATTAAAAATAAATTGATATATTGAAAATAACATAAGAATTAACTTGTTACTATTACGTCTCTGTTTCATTGAAAAATTTCAATCATATTCTTCAATATTTTTTTTTATGATTTCCTTTATGTCGGGATGCAGTTCATCAGCATTGTTTGTTGTTTCTGCGGAGTCTCGAGACATTGACTATTTATTTGGACTGAATCATCAGTATTAAACTCAATGAACATGTATTTCAACAAAAATTATTGACATTAAATAATATGTACCAAATATTATAGAAAATTAAAATCATATAACTAAAAATATGATGGTTAATAGTAACCAATTGAGATAAAGAAATGGGTTTTATTTTTAAAAAATATAAATAATGAGAATAAAATGAAAAAATGAGGTTTTTTTACTTCCAATGATGTCATGAAAGTAACACTCAATGAAGATTAAAAACATATACCTGATTATAGTAAATCAGTGTACCTGTTGTAACAAATCCAATATCAGTACTGTAACACACTCCTAAATATCCAGTACTTTGATTCACATGTCATGCAAGGAAAAAATAAATATTAAATTAATGTGGTGTCCATTTAAAAAATTGAAGATATTAAAAATAATAGTACTTAGAATAAATAGATCTATTTCAAAAAATATTATCTTATAGTACTAACATAATACCTATAACTGACACAAAATATTGGGAACATTAATCAAAATAAAAACTAAATAATATTTAATAAAAGCCACGTCACCTTTAATCGAAGTAAAAGAAACTAATAACTGATGAGGTTTCTATGCACTGCTATACTACAAAGTGTTTTCCACTACTTTTGACAGCCCACTCCCTACTATTTAGACACCATGACCCCTATCCCATCATCATGCTCATCTTCTCTAGAAAAAATCCATTTTATTAAAAGGTAAAAAAAATATTCAATTACAAATATAGAAACATTGTTATGGAAGAATTTACTGTAAATGACAAGTGAAAAATCATTGTTGGATAAGTTTTCTCAAATGGATCCCTAATTAACCATCCAATAATGAAGAAATATTTCAGTTCAGTAATAATATCAATGAATCTAATCATGTTACAAAACATTTTTTAGAATACTAATAAACATTGAAAAGTAATTAACCAATAGAACAAAATCAATTAGCACGTCTTCAATCAATCATGTCAAAACAATAATGGGAAATTCATTTAAATTTAAAAATGATTATGATATTTTATTTAATATAACACAACAGTTGAGTGGGATAAAACAATTGTATATTTATATAATAATAAATAGATATCGCACAAGTATTACATACCATAATAGACCGTGTAAGAAGAATTATTCCCCCTTCAACTCAGTTCACTTTCCAACGCATGGCTGATGCACCCCTGTATTTGGAAGACCAAATTAATCTTGAACATTGTATGAAATAATATTAAACTATTTTGCATCAAAGTAAAAAAAATTAAAAACAAAAACTGAGATATGGAAATTATGGGTCCCAAAAAGTAGTTTGTCAACATTTAAATAAAAAACAACATTTATAGAAATTATAAGCCTCTGCAAGTGAATTATTTTTTATTCCATTTTTATTTTCTACAAAATATTTTCAACATATATAATCTATTGTATTTTGGAATATATTTATGGAAAATGAAAACAGAAAATCTATTTATAACCAGACACAACCTAAATTATTTAGACTAAAAAATATATTATAAAATCAATTTTGAAATCTTATGAATACAAATACATTTCACAAAATAGAAAACAATAATTTTGTTGGTCAAATTCCATTATTCCAAAACGTGTAAACAAACATTTAACTCTGTGAAATAGAACATATTCTTGTAGCATCACTTCCACCTTATGTTACACATAAAGGATTAGAAGTTAAGATGTAACTTAAAAATAATGTACATAGAAGTGGATTGGAATTATTATAATTAATATAGTCCCAAATCCTACATACAGTGGAGAGAGAACCCACATATTTATTGGATTAAAATAACAATACCCCATGTTATTTTTGAATGTCAAGTACTCTATAATTATATGATTATATTGTTATTAGTTTTTTTGAGAAATATGAGTATATCAACTATGTACTTTTTCAATTAAATCAGGTGGTATTTTAATAATAACAAATCTAAGAGGCATTAAAACAATCTGTTTACCATGGTGAATTCTATTACCTATAATCATTGACATTTTTATACATTCCAAGTGATATAGAAACACATGTTTATACCATTCCATGTTTGGTTTAATATTAATCACGAAAAAAATATAATCCCCAAATAAAAAAACATAAATCATGTAAGAATAGTAAGAACAAAGACATTCAAGAAAATAGAATACCTAAAAAAACACTTATCGCCAGTTGGGTTTGTCTTGAATCATGAAATGTGAATGAAAAATAAAAACAATAACTTAATGGATTTTCAATAAAATGGTGAAAATGTATCTCGATCATGAGTCTCTATCATAATAACTTTATCATAGAGTTTTCAATTAACTGCACAGATGATAATATTGGATAGATACTCCATAGAACAAGACACAACCAAAGCATTAGCCTTTGATAAATCATGCACCTTGTGGATGGAAATGAAACTGAAAGGAGAAAGGACGCCTATTGGGTAATAATAATAAAATTCAATGATTCCACTAAATTTAAACAAACAATTTTTATATGGGTGTGTATTTCCAAAAAAAATATATCTCTTAGTTGATTTCTTATACACAAATAGTCAGGTGCTTTTCAAATTCTATGATGGTTCAAAAGGGTCATCAAATATCAAGCAATGGGATGCTTACCACAAGCATCTGGGATAGTTCTTGACACCCCACAGATGACAAGGTGCAGTTGGGGGATTACAACTTAATTCTATCTACTCGTGCCTAAAAACTTTTGAGGGTTGTCATCACCTTCTCTTCACCTTCAACAATGACATGAAGATATGGAGTCATATTGAAGCCACATTTCATTTTAATATACAAAGGAATGGTGACATGAATGTCTTAATTAAAAATGAACACATCTTGGACATGAGAGAATATGTTAAAACCACTTATATTAATAATATTATTTCTACCAATGACTATATATAGAGAAAAAGAATCATCTTGAGATTTTAGTGGAAAAAAATTCCCATCAAATATAATGTTACTGACATTATGAAGGATACAGAAATGGATTTCACATTGAATATTGGTTGCATGATGAATTCAATGGAGGACCTTATTAAAACCAAAACTATATGATTAATTGTTTTTCCTCGTATCTCCAAGAAATATTTTTCTATAAATAAATATCATCATTTAATCATTTTTAATCAAATAAAATGACAATTTCTATTCACCAAAAATCATAAAAACTGATTAGAATCCATGAACTGATGTGATATAATAATGGAAAACTGGTGGAATTGAAAAAATATTGAATATATAAATATATAAATATTTTTTACAGCAGACATAATTTGCATTATGCATGTAATTTAACACTTTTTTAGAAATCCATAATTAAGAGTACAAACAATCTATAAGAGAGAATAATAAATACACTATCAAATAAATAATGTAACATAGGTATACCTAAAATTTATATCATTTTGATGTGGTGGAACAATGTGTGAATCCTGAAAGAATGAATATGTTAATAAATAGTATCTTACAACATGAAATTGTTTTTTTAATTAATGAAATGGATGTACAGATGTATTTTAATGACATAAGACAAATTAATAATAAAATAAAAATAATTAATATTTAATAGTAGAAAAAAATAACTGCATATTTGATAATTTTTTTTATAAATGTATATAATGAATAATGATGATAATTATACAAATATAAGATGAATTATTAAATGAAAACCATTACATTTGACAAAAATAAATTGGTTTTTAGAAGTCATTAAATCTATAGTAAAAAATAAATGAACACTTTTAAACACTTAAAATCTGTCATTGAAACATGATTGAGATTATTGTTCACCTGAAATAACAAAAAATATAGCAGAATCAATGAACTATGATGAAAGATCAATAAAACGCATGAAACATGAAAATCATCATTAAATCAATAAAAGCTCAAACAAATAATCAGGTGGTTTGTACAATATTACATACAAAGAAGTCTTATATTGATATGTATTGAACTGAACCATCACATCCCCATACATAAACATGTTTAATACGAAACAATCTCCGAATTAACAAATGTATCTAACAAACAACATTGCATTTACAAATAAAATCATATTGAATTGAGGTTGAGGCCCGCTAAATATTCTGGGAGAACACGAACCTAACTTCATTTGAAGAGGTAGACTATGAATCATGCTTCACTATTTTTGTTCTTAGTTTCAGTCAAGATTGCTGAAGTTTCTCTAATAAATGAATCCTAAGAACTTAATATGGGAGTCAAATACCATCATTTGTGTAATGATGATGATGTAAAACATGAAACACAACATGAATATAAAATACAATGTAATTTTTTAGGGTAGTTGTGGAGATAGATGGAGCCGTGAAATGGGTTGCCTAGCTAATATAGTAGCTGATGCAGAGCTCCTTGAAATACTTTGTCATTATTGAATTGGAGGAGGAAGATCTAGAAGATCCAGAGGCAGATGCGGTGCACCAGATCGAGGCGTAGATGAAGCAGGGGGGGTCAGAGGTAAAGCAGGCATAGGTGGAGGTGGAGAAGCCAGAGGAACTGACGGTAGTTGTAGATGTAGAGGGTGCCGATGACAAAGGCAAGAACCCCAGGTCTTAAAGAAGGAAAATGTGAGAAGTGGGTTTAGGAAGCGTAGAGTGTTATAAGATGAAGCATCAATCATAGGTGAGGGGAGAAATCACATTTTAGTGGCACCCCTCTGTAACCCTATGATTGGTAGAGTGATATTGTGAGCGGGAGAGGATAATGCAGAGGGGATCAAAATGGGTGGAGATGAAATATTTAAGAAAATCAGGGATAGAGTGACACATGTCCAAAAAATGCCTATAGTATAAACTATATAGATATAGATATAGATGTGTTAAATGTTATTTTTAAGGTATATTAATTTATATCAACATCAATCAATTTTTTTTCTCCATTACCGGTTATGAAAAATTATGATACAATCAAACTACTTTATATGGATGGATTAGAATTATTTTATGAGGTTATTTTGATGAAACGTTTTTCTTTTCTAGGGGTAAATAAATTTATAAAGGATTTCATGTTGATTTTAATAGATTGGTGATAAAAATGAAATATTCTAAATTTTATATTAATATAGAATAAATGGATATTTTATAGGATGATGGGTGATCCTGATATAGTTTATACAAAAGGGTGATCTTGATATTTCTTATACAATGGGTGAGCCCAATATATCTCACCAATATGATGGGGAATATTCATTGTCATTAAAGTATGGAAATAAAATGTTAATAGAGGAGGTCTCTTATATGGATTTATCTTGACTTTAGAAATTTATGACATGGATGAAAATGGGTTATGGAGATAGTGTTCCAAGATACCAACATGTTTTCACTTTGCATTCTATGAGTTTTTTATGGTTTTTTTTAGTCTAGATTGATATGTAATGGATCATGATTATTTAATTTCAGGACTCCATCCTTGGATAATTCTTTATTACATTTCAATGTGTAATGATCAAAGTTTTTATGTGTATGAATTTTCATACATTAAGCCCATTCACTATGGTTATTTCGTCACAATAGTATAATCTTCGATGAAATTCAATTGTTAATGATTTTGTTTACCCATGCTGAGATTTTTGACTCAACATATTTATGCTTATTTTCTACATGTTATTTAGGAGGATGTTAAAATAATTATATGTAAAAATCTTTAATACATGGTGAATTTTATGGGATATGTTAAAGAATTGACGTGGAATAAAAAAATCATTTTATAATTGAAAAAATGACCACTTGAAGACATGGGTATTATTATGTTAAAGATTATCATATTCTATAAATCTTGAAACCTAGATGTCCCTTCGGTACATAAGTTATCCAATATAGTTTTTGATGTGGCATGATTTTTATGGAGAAATATTAGTCATGTTCCTCGGTATCAAACCCAAAAATGTAAAAATTATTTTATTAGCATTGAATTTGGGAGTGTGGGTCCTATAATATTTTAGGTCCAACCACTAATAATAGCTGATTAGGTACCCAATGATACCCTACTATGACTGCGTTATCACATGAAACAAAATGATGTTGTTGGAACATACTTTCGGCATATCAACCCCCCCCCCCAAACTTAACCACCATAACTCAAAACATGCCTAAAAACACCGATGATTGCATTCATAAACATCAAAAACCATGACCAATAAAAAAAAGTTAGATCATATTTTATATGAAATAAATTACTCAAAAAAATCATGTTCACATTTTTCAATTCTCCAATTTCAACCATTAATTAGATCCACAATGAAATAAACACAACAATGCAACATATGGACATTAACCCTACAAGAATTAACAATAAAAAATGAGATGATTCATGATAACCAAGGATGTGGATTCTAATATATACTAAATAAAGAAATAAATAAATAAATATGATTCCATAAACTAAACACAAATTCATCTTCCATTAAATCAATGATTTCTATTAGACAAAATCACTTGTATTTCAAGATAAATTCTCTTAGACATAAATCAATCCAATAAAATATACTGAAAATAATGAATCTATCCTCAAAAAATCATGACATAATATCGTATATTTTTTATTTTGTTATATCTCATTTATAATTGAATAGTAATATATTTTGATATTTACATCATAGTATACCAAATACTACATTTTAATATAAATCTATGTTGTCCCAAAAATATCCATTAGTTTTTCCTTCAAGTCATTGATGAATCCCTAAATCCCTGATTTTTCAATAATTCCAAACACATTAAAATAAAATATATGTATCATTGGGTTAATGAATTAAGTAGTTTCATAATCATTATCAGGTGATTTTAAAATAAATATTAAATATAAATATTGAATATAAATATTCATTCTCTCTAATTCCTTTTATTGTTCTGAATACATGACTTATTTTTTTAAAAACATTATAAATATATTTTAACAAAATATTTAATTATTATAATAAATTATTTATCATCAATTCAAAATTTAAATCTTTTAAATCACCACATCATTATATAATAATATTATAATGAGTTTTCAATCATCAAGAATCATGTTCTTCCAAACTTCTCAAAAAAATTTCAAAAATAATCAAAAACAAATATAATTGTATCGTATATTATCATTAACCGTATGAAAATGGTTATGAAAAATTATAAAAATATTTCACTATAAATTATATCCACACATATTCTAGTTCAATAATTTATGCATAAAAACCCTTGAATTGATATAAAATATTTTATACATTCTTGAAAAAATATATATGCAACACAAATTAGTGGATTCACCCTTAATATTGAATAAAAAATTTATTTCCCATAGTAGATAATTGATACATAGTTATTTATTATTTGTATATGATTAATCACCACCTTAAATTAATATCTCAATTTCCCAAGTGAATGATTTTTAAAAACATTTCTGATACAATTAATCTTCAATGTCTATAACAAATAAGCTGAAATAAATTATGTAAAAGTGATTAATATTAACCATTAATATGGATTATATCATGTTATAACCATTCTATGTTTTTATTTTATTTTATGAAATTTTATTTTTATGTTGTGATTTTTTTCAAACATTTTATCATTCAATGCCTATAAAAGTTATAATTTTTGTTGTTACATAATCTAGAAGCAGAAAAAGTTTTCAATTAAATATATTTTACATGGGTTGGGAAGAATTCACTTACATAAATATAAAGAAACTATGTGTTTTCACTATTAGTTTTTATGTTAGGGCCAATAGGGGCCTATATACCCTGAGAGGGGGGGTGAATCAGGGTATGGATATTCTTCATCAAAATTCGTCCTACCCCACTAGATCTTGACCAATTTATTACAAGGGTCACTTTTTTTACACTTGTGTATTTATTATCACCAATTCTTTTCTTATTTATCTGATGATGATGCTTTAAATGCAATGCAGGGAAGCAAGCAGACACACAAAGTTATTTTTACTTGGTTCACGCTCACTGGGATACGTCTAAGGAGCATAAAATGGTGATGTTCCATTATACCAAATCCACTAAAAGAACACTACTGTAATAAAAATTTTGGGATAGATCACTTCTATTCCCAAGTTCACTACATTTACATTGTTTAGTATCAGCTCACTACTTTCTCATGGGTAACTCTCTGTTTCTATCTTTCTAGCTCACTATTGGAGGATAGGATCACCTTCTTACTCTTCTTTTGATCACTACCTTGGAGAGGATCCACTCACAGTTTATGGACATGTAGGTCTCTTCATTATCACTAATGAATACATCCTCTATTGTATGTAGATTCTCTGTTGATGTCCATTTTTCACCCGTAGATGAATCTCACTTTTCCCCGAAGGTATCGGGAAATCTTCCAGATTTCAAGAAGCCCTGAACCACTATTGTGCTTCAACAATACATGGAGCCCTTCTCCATGAAGGTGAGAAAGTATCTGCATGCAAGATAAAACAGGCGTGCAAGTTCACCAAAACAACTTGAGGGACACTAGCTTCTGGAACTCCAAACATGCGCTACTCACACCCTTTTACGCCCAAAACAATTTTGACGTGCAACCATCAACTGTCGCGCTTCTTCAAAACATGGAACGCAAGTGTCACCAAACCACTTGTGTGACACCCCCTTATTCAACTCAAAACTTTGGCGACTTCCTTCCTTTCTCGCCCAAACCACTCAGGACGCGCATCAATCATCTTGCGTGCAACTTCTGCTTTCCCGACCACACCACTACTTGTGCGACTACCACACCTGGGTGACGAGAGCTCTAATTTTTCCTTATTGTTGAAATCTATACTGAATGAGGAGGGGTCGACCTCTATTTATAGGAATTTGGACACCCTGCGCTAAAGCGCGTAAGTCTCCTCTCGGCATGCAAGCCTCGGCGCACAAGTCTCTATCGTGCAAGTCACTTGCACGACCAACCCTAAATCTTGGGCACCATTTATCCCTTTGGCATATTTTGGTGTTATGTTCTTGAAAAAAATTTGGCGTGCAGGTTTCATCTCCTTCAAGAAAACGGCATCACCTTGTATCTTCTCTTTTTGAATAGCCTCCAAATCGATCATTCATTTGTCGTCGTTCTTGAATCAAACATGGATCGTTAACAACATCCCTTGAACTCAACATTCCACAATGAAATCCACTTTGTCAAAAAAGTTGTACGTCGTGGTTTTCTTTGTCAACAAACACAACACAGAGGCCCACTTTGTCAATAAACACAATCACCTCAAAAAATGCTTCAATGATACCTTGAGGGATTTTTTCCCAATAATATCCCCCTTTGTGTTAAATGAAAACTCTTCCATAAAAAGCTACATTATTAATTATTCATCCATTATTCACCTATTCTGATTCTGATAGTGATCAAGGATTTACTCCACACATACTCTAGGCCCACATGCAAAATTCTTGACTTGAGGAACAAGAGTAAATGAAAATTTCATCAATGAATCACTTCAACTATGACACTCAATATTGACACCAAACTGATTCCAATTTTTGGAAATATTCGTACTGCATTCCAACACCACTCTTCTTCTTTTATCATGATCCTCAGTTGTCGTGATATCTATTCATTGATCGAACACTTCTAGCATCATCAAATTTATACACTCCCTCTTTCTCATTACTCCACATATTGTTGGAACCACTTTGTGTATAAGGTTGTATTTGTTGTCAATAGTTGTCAATAGAATATCAAAATGAAAGAGATCAAGAAGTACTCCAATAAAATGGAGGAATGGAAGCTCACAATGAAGGAGATCATGAAGTACTCCGATGAAGTAGAGGAGTAGTGATTCAGACGATTGTTGTACTGATCGTAAGTTCAAAGAACATGTGTCAAAGGTGATACATTGTTTACAACAATGAAGATTGTGAGGAGTAATCCATCCAAGGATGATTAAAGCAGGATGGTGTTTTTGGATGAAGACCATGGAATTCCTCCTTATTGCATAAGAACTATGGGCTTTGATGAAGACCATGCAATTCCTCATTATTGCATGAGAACAATGGGTTTTGATGAAAACCATGCAATTACTCATGATTGCGTGAGAACCATGCTAGAGACTTCTTGACGGATTGAATCACATGGTTTGCATGAAGTTGATCATGATGATTGATGAAGGAGGCAATGTGCCAAAGATTTGACTTATGAAATGGCCATGCACATCACATTGTCATAGAAGATGATGGTACTAAAACTGTTCCTTCAAATAATACATATCACAATAGTGGAGTTTGTGATAAAAGCAAAAGAGTTGCTGAAGGATACAGATCACCAAGAAGAAGTGTTGTTGAGGTGATCGTGCTTGTCGACAAAGCAAACAAATGACATACAAATTTGTTGACAAAGGAGATTCCATGGTGACATGTCTAGTTCAAGAGTTGTGGTCAACGATCTATGTTTGATTCAAGAACATCGACATAGGAATGGATGATCTGGATGTGGTACAAAAAGAGTAGATACAAGGTGGCATCGTTTTCCAGTGTTTGCCAAATTTCAGGGCCTCAAAATCAACAAATGAAGAAGAGTGATTTTGGAAAAGGGACTTGCGCGCCATACTCTTGGAGGATAGGAAACTTGTGCGCCAGATGTTTTTGAAGATCAGAGCATCAAAATATGGCAAAGGGATAAGGGTCGCGCAAGTTTTGGTGAGGTCGCGCAGGTGAATTATGTGCTGGGAAGAGACTTGTGTGTCGACGCCTTGAATGCATTATAACTTGCGCGCCTATGGTTTTTCGAGATCAGAAGATCCAAATTTGGCAAAGGCAAGATGTTCGCGCAAGTTTGGATGTTGATCGCGCAAGTGTCTAGTAGGGGCCGAGACTTGCGCGCCGATGGATGACTTGCACGCCGCCGCGCAGGGGGTCCAGTTTGCCTATAAATACTGGACCACCCATCCTCATTTCTCATGGATCTCAAGACTTTGATATTGTTCGAGCTCTCATCGTGCAGGTGGTTGAACCGCGCAAGTGGTAGTTGGGTCGCGCAAGTAGAGGTTGCGCGCCGACTGATGGTTGAGCGCCCCAGGTGATTTGGGCAAGGAAGGAAGTGAGTCACGCAGGTTTGAAGTTCAGGAAGGCAGAGTCGCGCAGGTGATTTGGAGACACTTGCGCGCCAGGTTATACTTGCGCGCCTAAGACTTGCGTGCCAGATGGAGACTTGCGCGCCGGGCTTGAAAAGGAGAGCCAAATATTGTTGAAGCACGCCTGCCTTTCTGGAACTGCACAAGAGCTAAATATTGCCTGATACTTTTGGTGCAATGTGAGATTGAAGAATAAATCTAAATGATACATGCATGATCTCATGCATACATGGAGAACTGATTCTGACAACGCCGAGTAAGCTGAGCTTCATTAAGTAAGCAATCACATCAGTGATTGTGATTCAGGAAAACGAAGACAAGGGGATCTAGTGCATTCATTCATTGCACTAAAGAAGAAGGATTGAACTAAAAGGAGCATCAAATCTGAACCCTGATGCAAGAAATGTCTCATGCTGAACAGGAGACGAAGAACTTCAATGCACACCTATTGAAGAGACCTTCACATCTATAAACTGAGTGAGACTTCACCAACAGCAGTGAGCCAGGGGGAGTCAATGGGAGTGACCCGAGGGACGCAGTGAGCTATCCCTGAACAATTGTAAAGGCAGTGAGCCTGGGACAGAGTGTCTGTACCCGAACATTTGTAATCCGCAGCTAGTGAAGCATAGTGTATTTAGGTACGACCGGCAACCTGTCGGCGTATACTCCTTGGACGTAGCCCTTAGTGGTGAACCAAGTAAAAATAGTTGTGTCATCTGTCTCTGCATGTGAATGTTTAATTGCTGATCATATCCATCATACAGGTTTAAGTAGTTCCTACCAACGTGGGAACAAGATCCACAACTTAAAGAAGAAAAAGTTTCCACCCTGATTCACCCCTCCCCTCTCAGGGTGTCCCGGGGTCCTACAAGTGGTATCAGAGGGAAAGGTTAACGTATGTTGGATGTTCTCCAGTAACTCTATTGAGAACAGGATTTGTGGTTCTTTCCTAAAGTCAACAATGAAGAGCAGTCTTGATGAAGTTTCTGAGCAGACGTCTACATCTAGCAAGACCATGACAAATAGGAAAAAGAAAGAGAAGAAGATGATGAAGAAGTCTCTCACATCTAAAGAAGATGCAGTGTCTTGTTCTCCATGCCATTCCAAAAATGAAGAAATATCAGGCATGGAAAGTTTCGAGCAGGTGACTCAGAATTCTTCCAGAGGAAAGGATGACACCCCCAATTCACGCTTTCAAGAAAAACTAAAAACATATCTGCATGATATTCCAGAAGAAAGGGTTGTTATTATCTGTATCCTATTTCAATCTATGCAGGTTGAGATCACTAGACTTGAAAGGGAAGCAGACAATATGGAAAAGGGGCTGGAAGGAAAAATTATGGAAAGTATGAAGCTCACAAAACGGGTGAAAGCCCTTGAAGAAAAAGGTGAAGTCAGCAATACTCTGGAAGAACGGATCCATGCACTTGAAGCTGAGCTGAAGAAGAACAATGAAGTCAAGAATTTTTGTCTGGAAGAAACTTCCATTAAATTCAGGGAACTTGACTCTTTGTTACAAAACAAAGTTAAGATGCATGAAGATGAGGTTGAAAGGTTAAAGAAGAATTGTGAAGAGAAGATGATCACGATTGAATATCAGAAGATCATCCTCAATATTGTGGGTCAAAAATTGGAAGCTCAATTGACCAAGATTGAGAACACACATATTGAGACTTCACAAAAGAATGAAATGAGTGATGCTTGCACTCAATGTTCGTTGGAGGAGTCTAAAGTCAAAAGACCTCCAACATGTGATAAGAAGATCATGACTTCGCTCATTGATCTATCACAGGCAACTGAGAAAGTGAAAGTACCATCCAGACCATCTTGCACTCATGTTTCTAAATACACTCCGACAATCAGTGCAGGTGGGAAGAAAAGCTCTAAACAAGTATCAATGAGGATAGGTGAGAAGAAGAAACCTACCACCATGACTAGGGTGGATAAGAAGAAAAAGGATGAAGCTTCTTCCTCAAATAGAGCACAAACAATTAAGCAGATGGCCCAACAACTTAATACTGAAGAAACAAAGAAGAAAAGATTTGTGGTCCAATGTTGGTGCTGCAATAGATTTGGGCACTGTGCACTGGATTGTTTTTATAATCCCTTTCATGGAAAAGCACAGGGAAAGCCTATATCAAAGGGGAGGAAGCCATAGAAGAAGAAGCAACATCCACAGGTCCAGAAGCATCTGTTTACAGCAAACAGATTTGGAATGCTTGATAACATCTGTGATGTATGCAATGGTAGTGGTCACAAGAATGGTGCATGCCTAGGTCAACAGATATCCAGATCTGATAAGAACAGAAGACCACACAAGCCATCTAAGTATGAAGAAAGTACCTTGGGAAGAAATCAGAAGAATATGGCGAACACACATCTCCCCAAGAAGATATCAAGTAGGCAAGCTGAGAAGACCCAGGATTTTAGATCCATGAAATTGAAGGGTCATTCATCCAAGAGAAACACTAAGTGGGATGAAACTCAGATGAACCCATGTGGAAGACCCAAACCAGCTGCAAAATTTTCAAATGACATATTGGTCATCTGGCCTGAAGATTTGAAATGAATGAGGAAACTTGAAGATGAAAAGGCCAGGGCTGGTGATACAGGAAAAGGAAAATTTTCACATGATGAAGACACGGTGCTTGAGAGATTGCAAACAAAGAGAAGCACTTGTGTCAAAGAAGTTCTGTGTGAGAGATGCAATAAATCTGGTCACATTGAAAAAGGTTGCCTAACCTTAATACCAGAGCAAGAAGCAGTCCTAAAGAGGAGTAAGAATTTATCATTCATGATGGCTGCTAAGCAGAACAATTCTCCACACAAAGCAGAAGAGAATGTGAACAGATCCATGCCACACCAACAGATGTCGGAACATATGTTTAAGTGTGTAGGCATGAAGACTGGAGCGAACAAAGGAACATGGTTGAGAAAAGAACCTCAACCATGCAGGTCTTGCTGATGAAGTAAGGATGAACCACCTTATTCCCGTAATCATTTTTGTATTGTATTTATGCTAATAATGCAGGGAATTGAAGGTGAAGCATGCTCTCAGGGGGAGAACCTGAGAAGTAGTGAATGTTGTCAACTCTTGATAGCCAAGCTGAAGAAGTTTCCATCATTAGTAGATTCTTCAATTGATATTCAAAGATTATGATGATGAAGGATCACTCTTGATGAAGATGATGAGGAGTGTTTCCCTTGAGGGGGAGAAGAATGAAGAAGCTTCCATAATCACTGTTTCAATCAATATCAACTCCAGGTGGACTCAAAAGCAGTTATTCTGTGAGTTTCTTGAAGAACACACCAATGCAGAAGTTCTGTCATTTCTCAATCTCTATCCCTTGGTTACTCAGATCAAAGATTATTCTACAAAGGGGGAGTAACTGAATTGATCAGTGACATAAAGAGAATGGAAGTTCCCCACGGTCACTTATCCTGCCAATTTCACTTGCATATTTTTAATCCACATGCTGATGTGAGTGCAGGAGTTTCAGGTTGGGTTTTCTCTATCATAGTGATTTTTCTTATGCCTGAAATAAAAGTGGTAAACCCTTGAAGTCAAGATACATGAGTTCTCATCTCATTTTGGTATCATGATCTGTGAATAATGGACAGCCTTGTTGACTTAATCAAATCCTCTTGTTTTCTATATCGAGCATTGCTCAAGTATACTTAGAGTGAAATGATTAATGAAACTTTGCTTAAGTGAGGATTGATACCCTCCCTACCATGTGCTTTGTATTTCTTGTCAATAAGGGGGAGAGAAAGTGAAATGAAGAAGATTCTCATTTTGACATTGACGGATTCATTTCAGAAGATGTTTAAGGTATTGACAACAAAATACAAAGGGGGAGATTGTTGGAACCAATTTGTGTATAAGGTTGTATTTGTTGTCAATAGTTGTCAATGGAATATCAAAATGAAAGATATCAAGAAGTAATCCAATAAAATGTAGGAATGGAAGCTCACAATGAAGGAGATCATGAAGTACTCTGATGAAGTAGAGGAGTAGTGATTCAGACGATTGTTGTGTTGATCGTAAGTTCAAAGAACATGTGTCAAAGGTGATACATTGTTTACAACAATGAAGATTGTGAGGAGTAATCCATCCAAGGATGATTAAAGCAGGATGGTATTTTTGTATGAAGACCATGGAATTCCTCCTTATTGCATAAGAACCATGGGCTTTGATGAAGACCATGTAATTCCTCATTATTGCATGAGAACAATGGGTTTTGATGAAACCCATGCAATTACTCATGATTGCGTGAGAACCATGCTAGAGACTTCTTGACGGATTGAATCACATGGTTTGTATGAAGTTGATCATGACGATTGATGAAGGAGGCAATGTGCCAATGAGTTGACTTATGAAATGGCCATGCACATCACATTGTCATAGAAGATGATGGTACTAAAGCTGTTCCTTCAAAGAATACATATCACAATAGTGGAGTTTGTGATAAAAGAAAAAGAGTTGCTGAAGGATACAGATCACCAAGAAGAAGTGTTGTTGAGGTGATCGTGCTTGTCGACAAAGCAAACAAATGACATACAAATTTGTTGACAAAGGAGATTCCATGGTGATATGTCGAGTTCAAGAGTTGTGGTCAACGATCTATGTTTGATTCAAGAACATCGACAGAGGAATGGATGATCTGGAGGCGGTACAAAAAGAGCAGATACAAGGTGGAGCCGTTTTCCAGTGTTTGCCAAATTTCAGGGCCTCAAAATCAACAAATTAAGAAGAGTGATTTTGGGAAAGGGACTTGCGCGCCATACTCTTGGAGGATAGGAAACTTGCGCGCCAAATGTTTTTGAAGATCAGAGCATCAAAATATGGCAAAGGGATAAGGGTCGCGCAAGTTTTGGTGAGGTCGCGCAGGTGAATTATGTGCCGGGAAGAGACTTGCGCTCCGACGCCTTGAATTCATTATAACTTGCGCGCCTATGGTTTTTCGAGATCAGAAGATCCAAATTTGGCAAAGGCAAGATGTTCGCGCAAGTTTGGATGTTGATCGCGCAAGTGCCTAGCAGGGGCCGAGACTTGCGCGTCGATGGATGACTTGCGCGCCGCCGCGCAGGGGGTCCAGTTTGCCTATAAATACTGGACCACCCCTCCTCATTTCTCACGGAGCTCAAGAATTTGATATTGTTCGAGCTCTCGTCGCACAGGTGGTTGAACCGCGCAAGTGGTAGTTGGGTCGCGCAAGTAGAGGTTGCGCGCCGACTGATGGTTGAGCGCCCCAGGTGATTTGGGCAAGGAAGGAAGTGAGTCGCGCAGGTTTGAAGTTCAGGAAGGCAGAGTCACACAGGTGATTTGGAGACACTTGCGCGCCAGGTTATACTTGCGCGCCTAAGACTTGCGCGCCAGATGGAGACTTGCGCGTCGGGCTTGAAAAGGAGAGCCAAATATTGTTGAAGCACGCCCTCCTTTCTGGAACTGCACAAGAGCTAAATATTGCCTGATACTTTCTGAGCAAAGTGAGATTGAAGAAGAAATCTAAATGATACATGCATGATCTCATGCATACATGGAGAACTGATTCTGACAACGCTGAGTAAGCTGAGCTTCATTAAGTAAGCAATCACATCAGTGATTGTGATTCAGGCAAACGAAGACAAGGGGATCTAGTGCATTCATTCATTGCACTAAAGAAGAAGGATTGAACTAAAAGGAGCATCAAATCTGAACCCTGATACAAGCAATGTCTCATGCTGAACAGGAGACGAAGAACTTCAATGCACACCTATTGAAGAGACCTTCACATCTATAAACTGAGTGAGACTTCACCAACGGCAGTGAGCCAGGGGGAGTCAACGGGAGTGACCCGAGGGACGCAGTGAGCTATCCCTGAACAATTGTAAAGGCAGTGAGCCTGGGACAGAGTGTCTATACCCGAACATTTGTAATCCGCAGCTAGTGAAGCATAGTGGATTTAGGTACGACCGGCAACCTGTCGGCGTATACTCCTTGGATGTAGCCCTTAGTGGTGAACCAAGTAAAAATAGTTGTGTCGTCTGTCTCTGCATGTGAATGTTTAATTGTTGATCATATCCATCATACAGGTTTAAGCAGTTCCTACCAACGTGGGAAAAATATCCACAACTTAAAGAAGAAAAAGTTTCCACCCTAATTCACCCCTCCCCTCTCAGGGTGTCCCGGGGTCCTACACATATCTCGTTGCTCCACCTATAAGATTCTCCCCATATCAATAATGATTTATCAAATTTCCACTCTGTCTCCCCCTTGAACAATAACTATTATCTACCCCTTTGTCAACAAACCCAAAGGGCACTCCTTTGTGGTCTTTTACCGAGTACAGAAATCATATCATCACATTAGTGAAAAACACATCATACCTCAGGAAGAGTGGGTGGCCCACATCTACACTTTTTCAAGTGTGGGGAGTCGACTGAACTCCCAAAGCCAATTGATGCCTCTCAAAATCATTCTTGGGTAAGGCCTTTGTGAGAATGTCTACAACCTGTAGCTCTGTAGGCACATAATCCAACTTTTCTATTCACTACTCAACTTTCTCCTTGATAAAATGATATTTTATATCAATGTGATTTTTCCTTGAATGATGGATGTGATTTTTCCTAAGATTTATAGCACCTGAGTTATCGTACTGGATTCCGATCGGAGACTTCAGTTCAACTCCCATATCATCAAGTTGTTGCTTCATCCACAATAACTATGTGCATACTTTAGTGGCCACAATATACTTAGCCTCTACATTGCTCAATGAAATTAAATTTTGCTTCATGCTTAGCCAAGAAATACACAATCTACCAAGATAGACATCACCACTTCAAGTTGATTTCCTATCTTCTTCTAAAGCGGCCCAGTCTTCATCTGTATATCCCAATAACTCTATCTATGATTTGTCAATATATTTCAAGCCGAAGTCAACCATGCCATTGACATACCGAAGTATTATTTTCACTACAAGTAGGTGGCTTTCTTTGGGATTACTCTGCTAACATGGTGCTTGGCCTGCGGAGAAAACAATATCTGGTCATGTTGCTGTTAGGTATAGTAAACTACCGATAATCTGCCTGTATTTAATGATATTAACTACCATGCCGCTGTCATCTTTTGATACTTTCATCCGGGTAGCAACCAGAGTCTTTATCTTTTTTGAATTATCCATTCCAAACCTTCTCACAACCTCCTTGGAATATTTGGATTGAGAAATTAAAGTACCATTACATCCTTGTTTCACCAAATATTATGTCATTGACATAAACCAGAACCATCATCCTTTGATTATTATTGTTGTTGAAGTAGATATTGTAATCAACTCCACCACGTTGAATGCCAAGATTCTTCAAATTATGATCCAACATTGAGTACCATGATCTCGATGCTTGTTTCAACCCATATAGTGCTTTCATCTACCCATAAACTTTATTCTCATCTTCATGAATGAGAAAACCATCTGGCTACTCAATTTACACCTCTTCTTCCAGAAAACCAATCAGAAATGCAGATTTGACGTCCATCTAGAACACTATGAACTTTCTTTGCACTACTATGGCTAAAAATAATATGATTGTCTCTATCCTTGCAACCGGTGAAAATGTCTCATCAACATCAATACCCTATATTTGGGAGTATCATTTGCACATCAGTCGTGCTTTTGTTCGAATCACTCTGCCATCTTCATTAGTCTTCATGTGAAAGACCCATTTAGTACCGATGAAGTTCTTATCATCTGGTCTCGAAACAATATCCTACATCTGATTCTTCACAATCTGATCTATCTCATCATTCATGAACTGAACCCAGTTTTCGTTTTCATCTACATTAGCAAAGCATTTCGGCTCAACCTGAGATAGAAAAGATATTTTCTGCTGTGATTTCATTATCCTTGTCTGAACTAGAGCTGACTAATCACCAATGATATTCTTCCTATCAATTTCAGCTTGACACTTCGGATTTTTTGCAGATAAGGATTTTACTTCCTTGTACTCACCATCAGTATCTTCTTCTGAATCAACATCAGCCAATTCTGCTCTTCCTGGGTCTCTTACCAATTCCTTAATTTTAACAGAAAACTTTTCATTGTGTCATTGTTCAATAACATCATTTCTATCAACTAATTTCTCAGATTTTGTTTGAAGCACCTTTGATTTTGTCTTGCAGCTTCTCGGTATCCTGAAAGGAGTCAACTGATACCATATTATTAGAACAAAATAAATAATCGTGATAAACCTATGTGTTGCTTCTTGTCCCCGAATCATTCATCATGAACATAAACATCTGTCCATCATATCCCATTGAGATCTTTCATCTGATTAGGATATAGAGTTCTCCCCCGGTGTTATGCAACTCCTCCATTTGTTAGGCCCACTAGTTTGGCCCTTAATATTTTTTCACTTCATTCATCATTTATTCTGATCTATAACTCAACATTGATGCATTAACAAAATTTCTAATCCCATTTAGTTGAAACTCAATGTCAGAAACAAGAGATAAAGTTAACAAAACATTCACTTCCTATTATGCTCTGTTTCTCCCTTTCATCATCAACTTTGGTACCTGATTAGAGTAAATTAAAACTCCAAATCATATCACATCTCCAATTTGTATATTTAGATTCGAATTCCCCTTGGATCGTATCTCCTTAAAACCTAAAACACGTGAATCCTAAATTAAAAACATTTATAGATATAGGGAGAGGGGCTCTTCTGGAATCATAAAAATGAGGATTGTGGTTCATCCAGATGGGTCATCCCTTTGATTATTTCTTGGAGAGAATAACACCCTTTCCTTGCATCTTCTAGCTGCCTATACAATCTTAACTTCTCTGGCCTTATGACTGAGCAATCATTACCCACATGCTGAGCCTTTTTCTTATATGTAGATTTTGCAGGCTTTGAATTTTTCAAAATTTGGGGTTTAATCCCACTTTTACTCACTTCTATATTTTATGTACTACTAATATTCCGCTTCCCTTGGTTCTGTCTCTGGGTAGGAATCTCTCTATTTGACATCTTCCCTTTCTTTTTCCACCATTTTAGGGATCTTCCTCTTCCCTCCACTTCTCTCTGTGGCACACGACTTTTGAATTTTTCAGTACATTATTTTTTATCATTCTTTTATCAGATATTTGAGTAACCACACTATTTTGTTCTGGTGGTGAGTCCTCCACTGAGTGTTCATTATTCTTTACACAACTGGAGTAGATCTCCCCTTAATCTTCCAGGTTTGTTCACATTTTCTCCTTGATATCTTTTGTGATTATGACAAAGGGGGTGACTGATACACCTTTCATTTAGCTCCATGTGATTCCCCTGAGGCTCTAAGCCTATTCTTCACCTTACCACATTTCCACCCAATGTAGAATTTCTCATTATGCATCACTGGAGTTGAGAGTCTCTTTTCGAGTTCATTTTCCTTTCTTGCATTCTTCTTGCCGAAATTTCATTTCATGTGCCCATAATCTGAACATATAAAACATTTTCCATCAAAGGCATACCTCATTTCATCATTTCTGTGTCGAGATGCTGATACAACTTGAGTTCTTATTATGACACAAAGATCTTGAGATTCCTGACACATACTCATGGTGTTTACCATTCTTCCATAGTAATAGCATCTAACAAATTATTTCCTCTGAGTGATTCTTCTTTCTGATTTTTCATGACACATATTATTCTTCTCAGATCTAGTAATGTTTCTATTTTCATATATTGACATGTATTCTTGTGCCTCTGAATAGAAACTTCATGTATGACCATGAATCCCCAGAAATAGATCATGTTGACACTACTTATTATAACTATCCTCTTAGGGCTGTCTCCAGCACCTAAAATATTTCCTTCACATATGGAACTATTCACGATTCACTTTCATTCATGCAAGAGAGGGAATTTATCAAATCCAATACTAGTTTTTCCCAGACTGTATGGTCTTTGAGCTGAGAATATCTATTCTAGCCTCTTTTCAGAAATTTCAAATTTTATTTTCATTTCAGCATCACCTATCGAAGGATAATCAAATAGTAAGTGAAAGGAATCCTTAATTTTAGGCTATCCTCTAGCGTTGGATTTCTACAATTCCTTCTTCACTAATTCTAGCTCTTCTTCCAACTTTTTAATCTTCAAATTTCTTGATTCAAGTTGGGAATTGAGTTCTCTTATGAGATTCTTTCCACAACTCATCTCATCTTCCAGTTCTCATGTGAGATTTGCTTTCATATCACTTTGCTTCTTTGCATTCAGTTTTTCATGAGATATAGATTCAGAGACATATTCATTCACTTGTTGTAGCCTTTGATTCTTCTGATCTTTTTCAGATAACTGTGTAGCTAGATAATTATTTCTAGCTTTCAAATTCTAAACGTATTCGAACTTTTGATTCTCTTCATAAACATTAGCCTTTTTATCATTCCATTCTAGCCATCTTTTGTATTTTTTTCACCTTTTGTATCATTCCTCTCCCTTAGTTCAGTAGCCACATCAATAAGACTTTTATTTAAGCCTATTAGCTCGTTGAACTCAATTTACAATACTTGGTTCCAGATATCTTTTTATTTAACTTCTTCATCCATGTTCTGATCAAATTTATTTGTCTTGTTGAAAACATCTATGGGTGGCCTCCTTCGTAAAAATTGTTCATCATCAGTTGTTTCAGTATCACATTGATGTTCAGGTATAGCATTCATTCCTAAAACATGATTGAGTGAATCAATCTTTTCCCTATCTGATTCATCAAGGCCTTCCTTCAGTAATTTGTTTGATTATTTTAGTTGAATCGTACTTTTTCCATAAAGATTTCCACACTGTGGGACATCACCTGACTTATGATTTTTCTTTGATGATTTTTCCTTTTACATGGAAAACCGAGATAAGAGTAGATTGATTTAACCAAAAAAATATACTACACCACATCGGATAAAACAAACTAGAAAAAAGAAACCTTCCCTCTGATACCAATTGTTTGGACCAATAGGGGCCTATATACCCTGAGAGGGGGGGTGAATCATGGTATGGATATTCTTTTTCAATATCTTCCTACCCCATTGTATCTTGACCTCATTATTACAAGGGTATCTTTGTTTGCCCTTGTGTGTTTATTATGAACACTTCTTTTCTTCTATACCTGATGATGATGCTTTAAATGTAATGCAGGGAAGCAAAGAGACATCCACAAAAGTTTTTTACTGGGATCACCCTCACTGGGCTACATCCAAGGATCATACAACGACGATGTGACATTGTACCAAATTAACTAAAAGCACACTACTGTTTACATAGTTTGTGATTGATCACTTATATTCCCAAGATCACTGCCTTTACAATGTTTAGGGTCAGCTCACTGCTTTCTGAAGGGTCACTCCCCATTTCTCTCTTTCTGGCTCACTGTCGGTGGAGTGGATAACCTTCTTCCTCTTCCTTTTATAACTTCTCTGTAATGGATCCACTCACATTTTATAGACCTGTAGGTCTCTTCATTATCACTAATTAATACATCCTCTGTTTTATGTAGATTCTCTTTTGAAGTCTATCTTTCACCCGTAGATGAATCTCACTTTTCCCTGAAGGTATCATGAAATCTTCCAGATTTCACGTAGCCCTGAATCACTACCGTGCTTTAACCATACCTGGAGCCCTTCTCCATTCTGACACACAAGTCTCGGCGTGAAAGTTAAAACATGCATGCAAGTTCACTAAAACAACTTGTGTGACACTAGCTTCTACAACTCCAAACTTGTGCTACTCACACTCTTTTACGCATAACCAATTTTGACGTGCAACCATCAACTTTCTCACTTCTTCAAAACATTCCATGCCAGTGTCACCAAACCACTTTCACGACACCCCCTTCTTCAACTCAAAACATGGGCGACTCCCTTCTTTTCTCTCCCAAACCACTCTGGACGTGCATCAATCAACTTGTGTGCAACATCTGCTTGCCCGAACACACCACCACTTGCACGACCACAACACTTGTGAGATGGGAGCTCTGATTTTACTTTAGTGTTGAACTCTCTGCTTAATAAGGAGGAGTCAACCTCTATTTATAGGCATTTGGACACCCTACATGACAGCACGTAAGTCTCCCCTCGGCACGCAAGTCTCGGCGTGCATGTCTCTGCCGCGAAAGTCACTTGCACGACCAACCATAAAACCTGGGTACCCCTTATCCCTTTGCAATATTTTCATGTTCTGATGTTGAAAAACATATGTCCCGCAAGTCACTTACACGACCAACCTTAAACTAGGGTGTCACCTTGTATCTGCTCTTTTTGAAACGCCTCCAGATCGATCATTCCTTTGTTGACGTTCTTGAATCAAACATGGATCGTTAACAACATCCCTTGAACTTGACATGCCACAAAAAAAATCAACTTTTTCAACAAATTTGTACGTTGTGGTTTGCTTTTTCATCAAACACAACACAGAGGCCCACTTTGTCAACAAACACTATCACATCAAAGAAAATGCTTCAATGATAACTTGAGGAATATTTTCCCAACATTTTATAAATCACACATAACACACTCAAAAACACATTTAAACAGATTAAAGGATTTTATCTCACAAATAAATTTTTTAACACATAGAGTAATTTATAACATAATGATATTTATAACATAGAATAAATTCTATGACTACATAAATTTTATCAACTATGTAATTTCTCTCAACCAAAGTAATTTTATCTCATTGATGATTTGTAAATAAACTATTTTTGTATTACACCATCTTCTCTCACCATGGAATAACACTTGTGAAAAGTCGTCCTTTATTCTTCTATTATAAAAGAATACTTCTTCTATAATGTATCATTTTTTGGAAGCATTAGAAGAACCATTTATAGAAGTTATAGAAAATTATCTCTATTAAATAAAGACAATATTTTTCTCTCTATATTAAATTTGAAAATTTTTAATCCTATCTCAATTAAACATTGAAAAAATTTATTCAAAATATAAGAAAAAATAAAATTACAATGAAATTATTTATGGAATGGTTTGGAAGAAGTTCATAAAAAATAATATATTTATGATATAGCAAGTGAGGTAAATATTTTCTTTGGAAAATTTATCCTTCATTTTTAATATATGAATCCCATTTTTTCATCTATGTATACATATTATATAACATGAATAATTTTAAATCAGTCAAATAATGGCCACCATATTCACTACCAGTGTATTGTAAATATATAATTGGAAATATATCAACCAAAAATTAACTTGGTAAATCATATTACCACAACACATGTATAATAAATAAAATTATGAAAATAATAGTGTTTTATAGATTATAGAAAACTCAATATATCTAATAAAAGAAAATAAAATAAAATAAATATCAAAATATATTTATTTTTTATAAAAGAATATTTTTTATACAGTTAAAATAATTATATTTCATAATAACTTTTAATCAATTGTATGAGTTCATTTTATTTTTTTACTTAATAAGTCTATCAATAAGGTATTTTTTCATATAGAAAATATATAAACTCCGCATAACAAAATAAAATTTTATTATATAAATACATTAGTATATGTTCTCTCTTATTTAATATAAATAAGGTGGATTTAATTAAATAATTGTCTTAGTTTCATATAATATTGGTTTTGAATTAACACACAAAATTTTTATATGTAAACATTCCAAATTCTAGGAACATCTCGATAACATATATTAAAATTTTTATAATAGTTTCCATCAAGATATTATAGATATATGTTATCAAATAAAATTCAAATAATAATTTTTATATGTCATAATAGGTGATCTGGTCATGGCAGTTATAGGGCTTCACAGAGGAATTGTGATTGGGAAGATACAGTATAGGTGAGTTGGGAGAATAAGGGGTGTGGTTGAGGTATTGGTATTATTTAGTTATTTGATAATCATCATGCTCAAGTTTATATTGGATTGGGGTATTCTACAACTAGAGGTATGATGCTAGTCACAACAACATTATCAATAGTGTTATTTAACAATGTTTATTATTACTATATTATTTTAACTTTTTGGTATTTGGTTAGGGTTAAAATATTTTTTTATAGTCTTGTTAATGAATACACTAATGGGATGAAGAGAGGAGTCAATTAAAATATTTTTAGATTACACGCTTTATATTTGTGAAATTTCAAATTTTATTGGAGATAATAATTTTAAAGATGGATGGAGTTGACTTAATTTAATGAATGCATTGGATTTCATATTCCTTCGTTTACCTAATATTTCAATTTATAATGATGTCCTTAATTAAATCATGTGAAGAATATTATGTTATTTCTAGGAATGTGGTACTACCATATCTGGTATTTTCACAATGATTTAGGGAAACTAATAATAATTTGATATCTAATGGAAGGGATTGTTCAAAAATGCACAAAGGGAGTTAAAATTTTACGGATTTCAGAAGGGTGTTTATTGAGGTTTTTAGGTTTTCCACTATATAAGAATATGGATTTCTTGATTTACTTGTTATTAGGTACAAATAACATATTTGTACAATTTAATCATATGTATATCACAAATATATGAGAAATGAAAATACAGTTAGATTATTTTTAATCCTCTAAGAGAAAAATTAGTGGAAATTATCCAATAACTACCCTTTAATACATTTAATGGGTTGATATGCGCATGTATTTTTTACTAGTTTCCTAATTTAATCTGAAGGAATAAATGTAGTTTGGGATGTTATATACTATTGGACTAAATTTTCACATTTTTTAATAATTAAATATTCTCATATAACTGATGATATTTAGAATATTTAAATCTATGAAATTTTGTGGATTCATGGTGTTAATGTTAATATCATCTATAAACATTATGCGGCATTGAAAAATAAGTTTAATATGGTATTTCCAAAGGAGTTTGGTAATCAAGTGAAGTTTATTATAAAAAATCATCCATAGATAGATGAGATATTTGATCACTCAATATAATTTCATAATGATATGATTGATTTATGTATCATTTTTTTAGTGTTTTTTGGTGGGAATATATGTATTATATAGAGTTTTTTTACAACAATAGTCACTAATAAATTTTTCATATGGATCTAGTAAACGAATTTTATAGAAGGCAGTGTTGATCACCCTTATATAAGATGGAATAAAGAGATGTATATTTATTTATTACTATATAAATGGATTATGTAGGCTATGATAACACATATTAATGTAATCATAAAAGATTTAATCCATTTTTCAAGGATCTACATGGAATAAATATGAAACAACATAGAAACAAAAAATAAACAGTTGGTGTAGACTTTTGTACCATTCATTAAAGAAGCTTTGTTAAGCTTATTTATATTTAAAATATGTGTTTGATGAAAATATCTAATGTGGTGAACTAAATAATCCCACCTATATAGGTATCATTTGGAAAAATGGAATATATCTTCAGAGGAGAGGTATTATACATTATCATGGTGCCCTAGCCCCTATATGTTCTAAGGATTATGATAAAGAGTAAAATGTTGGGTAACATGGAGTTTCAGCCAACAGCTAATCAACCAATCTCACAAAAAACTATCATAAAATAGATGTGATATATATAACACCAGTAGATTCTAACAGGGTGACATTGTATTAACTCATCCATTATAATGGTTGAATTAATTTTTGGTCCAGTTCATAAATCACATGTGTGAGTGAATCAAATTCCCAAAAATTTCATCGTATTAAAAAATTTATTAAATGATACCCTATATGAATTATTATTTTAGTTTAGAAGATAGGTCATTGAATTCATTGATATACCTATGAATCACACATAGTCTATGACTTTAAATCATATATTATAACATTTTGTAACTGGTTTACTCATATGTGAACAAACTCAATTTCTACATGGCCTCTAGAATACACAATCTGCAATAGAGGTTACTGACTAGTATTATGGGTATTAGAAGGTATAGTTGGGAAAATATACCCTCATAATAAAACTGATTCATAATAGTATATAAATAAATAGTAACAAGTGGAAAATATATAATTAATGGAGTTTGGAATAATAAATCATCAAGATAAAATAATTATACTTGAAAATAATCAATATCAAATAGAAAATGATGATCATGTAATGATGATATTAAAAAGGGTATACATGAAGTAGAGCAGTAGGTGTATAGAACATATCAAATAAAATGAATTATATAACAAAATCTATATCAACTATTTCAATGAGCAGAAGCTTTTTCCTCTTCCTTCATAATCCATCCAAGTATAGAAAAAGTCAGGAATCCAAATATGGAATCTTTCATTTGTACCACTGAATACCAATTTTCTTTGTTTGGGTAACAATCAATGGAGAATTCACAATGTTTGATACACTCAATCGATCACCACCAATAGTGACTAATATGATCCTACTGTTTAATATAATAATAGTATCTTTGATCTCTAACAATGAATGTAGAAAATAATTGTAAATGAGTCATCACTGGTTCCTAAGGGACACCGGTCTAACACTACCTACTTCATCCATAAACAGAATCTCTCTAAACATTTTACTATATATATAGTCTGCATTTTTAGTGATCTATATGACCATATATATATATATATATTAATACTCTTTGTGACCATAGACACAACATAGGTGTAAATGGATATTTGTATAAGTCTCATTGAGTAAGAGGGGATTCCATTCATGGGTGTAGTGAATCATATGGGTCACCCTTCCCAAATATGACAAGTGTATGGGACACCCTTCTAATCTATCATAATATTGTGGTATTCCATGCATGATTATCATGATTTTTGGGGTCACCATGGCTTATTAACAAGAATATATGGGATGTCATTCTCGTATATTAATAATATATATGATTCCATGCCTGAGTATCATAGATTCACAAGATTACAATACCAAGTATCACATATACCTAGAATATCGTGCCATTGTATTATAGAAATATTATAATCAAGTTATGATTTAATACATTCCATTATATGATTTAATAATAATTTAAATTTTATTCAATCTAGTGGATGACTCAAATTTATTAATTTCCATAATTAATTCAATTGTTTGTCAACCAATGCCACTAATATGGTGGGTTAACCACTTTAACACTTAATATTCTAATTTTATTTAAGAATAACACCCAAATGGGATAAACATATCAAGGTGGGAAACCTAAAACTATATACAAATTTATATGGGGAAGTTCAAACATTACTAAAAATTTAGATTAAGTATATTCATTATTTTAAGGAAAGACATAGAAGGTTTAGAATGTGTCATGATGGCGCATGATGTAAAACAACATTAATTGAGGGAAAAATTACCATAAAACTACATTATATTGATTTTACTATCCTTATAGGTCATCATCATTATGTTCAAGATGAAATTGGAGAAAATGAAGAAAAATAATAAGACCTAAAAATATGACATATTATATATCCAATAAATTTCACTCGATATGGGGAGATAAATGGGGGAAATAAGGAAGAAAATTATAGATAATTCCATTAACTATCCTACACAAACAATGGTGAAGGAATCATAGATTTTGTAATGAACCCAGCTTAATGTTGAGATTGGAACCATGGGATATATCAAGGGGAAGAAAGAACCTATTGTTCAAGGAGTGGAAGATAAAATGAAGATAAAACATGAAACGTGTTAGGGGAAATAGGGATTCCATGGTTTGTTCAAGGGTTCTCTATGTGGCCACACAGATTGGACAAACTACATGACAACCATGATACCCTACTATCTATGTAAAACTAAGGGTGTGTCCTAGGTATAAAGATTGGAAAAACCATGTTTATCCTGTTAACCTTACAATGGACCATATGAAACTCCAATAATGGTTGTGCATCCTAGTATGTGTTGTTTAAAAAAATCATACAACGCATGGATGTGAACTAGTGAACCCCACATGGTTTAAACAAACTATGAAGACTGAACATTACATTATAAACAAATCATTCATCCCAACTGTTTTATCAAAATTTTAGGGCTCTAGGATCCAAGAAAGCCCCAAACACCACTATTATTTACCTCATTATCGTAAACACTTCTATAAGGATAAAAATATTATATAAACCATAATATAAAGGATTTTTAAATCTTGTGAAAAACCTAGATCATAACATATCTCCTAATTCAAACAAATCATCCCCATGTTTCCCTTTAGAATAGGTAAATCATCATTTGAGAAAAATTTTGACCACTATGCACATGCATCCTCCTCTCGCACCCATGCATCTTATGGAACACAAAAATTATACCATATCACTTGTACTAGAGGAGGTGGATTTCCTTCAAGATCTATTATACTCTGATCAATAATAGAAATAGTTTACTCCTCAATGGATTCATCTACTTCAAATTCAACATTCTAAGGATCATAAGAATCTGATGAGTAATAATAGTAATAGTGAATAAATTATTCATTTAAGGATTCATGCATGACCTAATTCCACTGATGTAAAAATAATTGATATTATACAATTTACGTATATCTAAAATCATAAAAGGAGTGGCATAACGATTTGTTAGATCCCATTATATCTAAATCCTTCTATGACCCATCTTATAAGAATCATGCATGATGGCCTGATGTATCACCTTAATCCTCATTGGATGGAAACTTTTACATCCAAATTAAATAATGAAATATCTCATTTTCATATTTATTAATATTTCTAAATTAAATATTAATTTTACATTAAACTGGATTGTTATGTTCATCGGTGTACCCGATAAACAACAATGGGTTTCTTTGAAATCTAACATTGCACACAAATAATTTAATATTATTATTTTAAATGTTAGTTAACACCTAGACATTATATTTTTGGGTGTGAACCGAACTAACTAAAATATGATTATAAATGTTTGTTAATTTTTTTAACATTTATCCAATAAAAGATAGAGGATTAAAATTTTAATAAATCTAATTTTATCAATAATTTACGTCAAAAGTTTGATTTAATGCCTTTGATGGAAAACCCTATTTAAATAATGGTATGGTAACTTTCATATGTTCTATTTGACAAAATAAAATTCTTATTTAGAATTAGGACATCAAAATTAACATTGGGTAAATTTTTGGTATTTTTCTGATAAAATTCTTTTTATGATGAATAGTGAAAAATACTGTATTTTAATTCAAAACTGCCTTTTAATATAATTTATTTATATGGAAAGATTATCTTTTTAATTGGTTTTAAAGTGTAACTAGATTATAGTATTACCATTTAATCAAATATTGGTCATTAGAATTAATTTTACTTTGAAATTGGACATAAACAAATGTCAATCTTTTTATAGTTAGTATTTCTTAAAAATATGCCTTTTGTTTTGATTTTGAGAATAAATTTTAAATTAATTAATCAAAATTATAAGTTTTTAATTTGGTAAAATAGACATCATTTTTTAATTCATAATATCAAATATATCTTAGGCTAATGTTTTGGTATTTTTCTGAAAAACTTCAATTTTTGATGAATAGTGAAAACATTGAGTTGCTAAACAGCTGTCATTTTCATTTAAATTATATTTTTTGACTTTTGTGAACTGAATTTCATAAATATGACATAACTTTTACTATTATTTAGTAAAATTTGGTTCATGAAGATAAAGTTTGGTGGTGAATAGTAACTTTTGTCTTTTATTTAGCGCCGTTAAAGGTAAATAGGGTAATTCAATGCAGAAATAATATCATACTAATAAAAAATTACATTAACACCTGTCCTAAAATTATTGGATGAGTCATGGCAGACCATGACCATCCATGGGTCTATTGGATGACCCCATGGAGCCACATGGAAGCGATAATGACACTTTAGATTAATGAATTTAATGTAAAGACATAAATTACATAAACAAATATCTTATCGTAAATTAATTTTAACATAGGGGTATATAAGTTATCGTTTCAAATATAGATTCTATATGGAAATCTAAAAATATTTTATACATCATGGTAATTTTTTTATAATTCCTAAATATTATATAAATTAAAATATTTATGAAAGAATAATGATGTAGTGTTTACCGCATTAATAAATTATTTAAATACATAAAATTATAATGATTAAAATAATATCTAAAACCGATCCAATTATTATTGGTGGATTTTATTTTGACCACTAGTCATCTTATCTTCGACTTTTATTCATTATTTACCTTTATAAACCAAAAATAATTATATTATAATATAATGTTTTCACAGTTTCTTAAAGAGCCCCTCCTACCCCTTATCAAAAGCCCTCACCTCTTACCCATTACTCACACATAAAAAGCCCATTTTCTCATCCATAATCTACCCAAATAAGCTCTAAAGGTCCTTATATTACACCTAGAAGACATAACTTAGGAACAAGGAACTTCAATAATTATATTTGGTTCAAACAAAAGGGAGTTTTCCAAATTAAATGTAACAGTTTCTCTTAAATTATTTTGTTTCATTTTTTTTGTTTTACTTCTACAAACCCATAAAAACATTTTATTCCTTTATTTTATAAAAAATAGAGTATCCTCAATATACAATGTTGTTTTTTGGGAATTATTAGACCTATACTAACACACACCTCTGTCTAATGTGTAAATAACATATTGTTTATGTGGATGGTGAACTACTGCCTCCCGGAATGATGATTGTTCAAATATCTCCAACCACCTCTCATGGTGGCCGTTATGATGAAACTGTATTTATATATGATATATATTATATTTAAATTGTTTATATTGTTTTTTATATTTCATTTATAGAATGGATTTATTGTTTCCATAGTTGGTAAATACGATAATCTCATTTGAGGAACTATAGACTACCGCCCCCAC
This sequence comes from Viscum album, assembly GCA_963277665.1. Lineage (NCBI taxonomy): Eukaryota > Viridiplantae > Streptophyta > Magnoliopsida > Santalales > Viscaceae > Viscum > Viscum album. Next base: position 658,729,437 of record OY728145.1, on the reverse strand, counting down.
AAAGTGACATGACTCGTTTATTTCTTACATGGAACGTATAAAGGGATGAGTTAATGAAATTATATATGATATTACAATTTAATTATAATATACTTATGTATCATTAAGATTACATTCCATTAAATTATGAAATAGAAATGGATGTAGCGTTCATGCTTACGTACGACTTACTGTCTCCATGAACGGTGCATTTAATTTCTTACCTCCAAATGTTATGTACTATTGTAAATACATGTTTATACTATATTTATATGTTATATATGATATCTAAATCATGAATATAATTATGTAAATAATGAACTTTTTACCATATGAATAACTTGTGATTATAAGAAGTCAATTTTTGACTTAAGTACAAAATATTGACAAAATGACCATTACTAACGTAAATGATTACATAATGATTATAACATGGTAATAAGTGATATTAAAGGACTGATAAACATGAAAAAATGGTTCTTAATCATGTATAAATTATATTTTGTTTATTATTAAGGAGATTAATGAACGAACAGGTCTAGTTAGACACGAGGTAAGGGACATCATCTCAATATCATTTCATTGAGGCACATTTTGTTTTAATACACGAAATTATTTTATACATTGTATAAACACCATTGAATTTTCATTTACATCCAATAGAATCTTTTTCTATGAAGCATTTTACTAAATGAAAAAATGGAATGTTTCTTTTAACGTAAGCGGTGATGACGTCCATATTAACTACGTGAGTATTATTTGGTCTTTGGCTTCCATAACAAGTTATAATGTTTTTAAAAAGAGAATAAATACCATATACTATTTTATGTATTTGGGAATTTAAAATTTCTACGATAATGTATTTGTTATGTAAATATATTTAAGCGATATATAGAAATTGATATGTGGAAATGTATTATTTTCTTTATATTTGTTGTTTGTGTTATGATTTTATAATGGCACATTAACATTTGACCGATGGTTACGTGATAAACCAAATGATAGGTGGTGTTGTGATAAACTAGGATGGGTGGTTACATTATAACCTCCAATACATTGGGTATGGAATGTGGCCATATGGCTATTCCATTTATTAATATGTGTGGAAGTTGAAGGTATGGTTATTCCATTTCAGTATGTTTATGTCCCAAGTTACATTTATATGTTATGAGTTCTTTATATGGGTTTTTGGTAATATTTTTTTAACAAAAGGGTATGAAATGATATTTTATTCAGTGAAGAGTATTTACTACTTCATAATGGTGAAAAGTATTACTTATTATAAAGTATTCATGTTTTACTTATTGTTTTGAAAAACTATCCTTTTTCCATTTTGTGTATCCCTGACTAAACATTTTAGGCTCAATACCTGTTTTTGAAAAGATCACCATAGGTCATAAAGTGGAATAGGGTCGTTTATGGGATCAAGGAAAAGTCATGTTGTCTAAAACCTGGAACTAGACATAACTATTTTTTCCAAGAATATTTATTTTTTTGAAAAAATGGAAACTGAGTAGATGTGTCTACATGTAATAGTCAAGTTGTTTTGTATATATTATGAAATAATTCTCTAATTATCTAAACCAGAAAAGATCCAAAATGTTAATTATTATCATAATTCAAGAATATGAAATGTTTAAGGATGAGTACTTTTAGTTGGTATCAGAGGTCAGTTTAGACAACTTTAAGAGTTAGGATATTATTATGTTAATATCCATAAATAATTTTTTTTAATATTGAAATGAGATCATGTACAGATTACCATGTTGCATCACCTAATATATATCCATGTTCAGAATGGTTTCCTACAGAGGAAACATGGCAGCTATGTTAGGAAGACATTAGGAGGAAGACATCCTTCCAAATCAGCAACCAGAGTTGGTCAGAATCAGAACTGAACAGTTGGTTGAAGTGATAGAATAGTTGAATCATGATATAAATGGTGGTGGTATCCTTGCACAAGATCATCCAGATCAACCACATAGGAACATGTTAGTAGTGGATCATTTCATGAGTCAACATCCCCCTTCATTTAGAGGATCATCTGCCCTTGTGTTTGATGAAGGGTGGATTAAAGCACTAGAGAAAGTATTTGATGTCATGGGGTGTTCAAAACAACTAAAGTTTAGTCTTTTTGTCTACTATTTTGAAGGTGAAGCTGATCAGTGGTTGTTTATGGTGAAAAATATAAGGGATGTTGAGGAGATTTATTCTCTTGATTGGGATGAATTAAATTGTGTTTTCTTTGAAAAATATTTTCGTAAGGTGGTTTGACGTAGGATGAAAAAACAATTCGTGGAATTTAGGCAGGAGGATGACTCAGTGGCTGCATTTGAAGGAATGTTCACTCTAATTGCAAGGTATGCTCTAAATTTCATCTGATATATTGATAGTAAGATAAATTGATTTTACTCAGGACTGAAGTAGTGATATTGAAGATAATATTCCTCTCATGAGTTCAAAAGTTATGAAAAACTTTTTTGTTGTGCAAAGAAGGTGGAAATGGAGTTTTCCGATGATCAGGTGTTCTTTGAAAATCAAAAGAATTAGAAGTACAGTTGGTAAGAAAATTGAAATAATTCATCAAAAAATCATGGAGGTTAGAAACTAAATATCCATCTTATGAGAAGTGTGGTAAAAATAATCCTTAAGAATGTTTATCAATGTTTGGTAATTGCTTTCGTTGTGGTAAGTCTGGTCATATTGCTCGTTACTGTAAGGTAGATGATCAAGCAGGTAATGAAAATCCTACGGTAAGATGTTTTAAGTGCAATGAAATTGGTCATTATGAAAACGAGTGTCCAAATTTGAACACAACTAAGGGATACCAACCAGACTACAAGCAGAAAGGGGTGTTGTAGTCCTTTGTAACTACTTCTGTAGATGTTGGGCCATCAAATGTAGTAGTATTAGGTACACTATTTGTCTATTCAGATTATGCCTATGTGTTGTTTGATTTGGGGTCTATACATTGGTTCATTTATGAAAGTTTTTCTAGATAATTGGGAATTCAATATCAAGATATGAATCCTAAACTTATGGTAAAAAAATCCATTAGGAAATTTTTAAACAAAAAGAAATAATAATAACCTTCACATCCTTGTGTGTGGAAATAATCTACCTGCAAAACTTATTGTTTTTTACCTAGTAGAGTCAGATGTTATTTAGGGCATTGATTAGTTGTCTGTTTATCATGCTAAGATTGAATGCAGAGAAAAGTGGTTTCTTTTCATAATGATTTTCAGTTTGTGCACCAGAATGAACACTTACATTGGATAACAAATCAAGAAGCTAAGAAACTAGTAAAAGATAGAAATGAATGTTACCTTGCACATATTAATGAAAACAATGGAATTTTTCGGATTAATGATGTGACACTGGTAAATGAGTATCTTGATGTTTTTACTAATTTTTTGCCTTTTATTATACCTGACCGAGAAGTTGAATTTACTATTGACTTACTTCCTGATGCTATGCCAATTTCAAAACCCCCTTATCGAATAGATCAAAATGATCTTTTAGAGTTAAAGATGCAATTGCATGAGTAATCAGATAAATGTTTTATTCAACCTAGCACATCACCATGGGGTAAACATATCTTATTTGTCAAAAATAAAAATGGATCAACGAGACTTGGTATTGATTATAGAGCATTTAATAACATCATTATTAAGAAAATGTATCCTTTGCCTCATATCGAGGATTTGTTTGATCAGCTCCAAGGAGCTCAGTATTTTGCGATGATTGAATTTATTTCGGGGTACCATTAGTTTAATGTAAAGTAAGAAAACATTTCGAAGAATGCGTTTCTTAATAGATATGATCATTATGAATTTGTAGTTATGCTTTTTGGGATAAACAATGAACCTGCTATATTCATGGATCTTATGAATAGAATTTCATGTGAGTTCTAGGATATGATTGTGGTTGTGTTCATTGATGATATTTTGGTTTATTCAAAAAGAAAATATTAACATGAAAGTCATTTAAGGGTTGTCTTTCACACCTTATAAGAAATGAACCTATTTGGGAAATTCTACAAGTGTGAGTTTTGGTTACAACAAATTTATTTCCATGGTCACATTGTTTCAATGAATGGAATAATTAATGATCTTTCTAAAACAAAATTTGTTGAAGAATGTCCATGACCATAAAATATTTCCAATATCGATAGATTTCATGGATTGGTAGGTTATTAGTAGAGTTTTTTTGAAAATTTTTCACATTTATCTAGACCAGTGACTAAGTTACCTCGAATAGGTGTTACGTTCATTTGGAAAAAATAATATGATGATTGTTTTCATGAATTGAAAAGAAGATTGGAGAATGCTTCTTTTTTGGCATTACCTTCTAGAAATGATGAGTTTTATATCTACAATGATGCTTCATTTAATGGTCTTGCTTGTGTCCTTATGTAGAATGATCATGTAATTGTTTATACTTCACATCAGTTTAGACCTCATGAGGTAAATTACCCATCACATGATTTTGAATTTTCTATTGTTGTTTTTGATTTAAAAATTTTGAGGCATAATTTGTATGTAGTAAGGTGTGTAAAATATACTGATAAAAAACATTGATGTATATATTCAGTCCAAAAGAATTGAACATGAGACAGAGGAGATGGTTGGAATTAATTGTAAGAACCATGTTCTTATTCTTGTGATACGAGTTTCTTAATTTCCTTTTTCCTTAACTGTTTTTGAGAAACCATGGTAAATGTGAAAAAAATTATAAATTTAAGGGTATATGCTTTTTAATTTTTGTACACACGCCATGTACATAGGCTATGTGAGATCAGAATACATGGCTCATAGGTTTGATGGTAAAAACAAACTATACTCTGTAAACTATATTATACATGCCATGTACTTTGGCCGTGTGGGATGAGAACACAGGTTGTGTAGACTTTTCAGCAGTTCAGAATGTAATAAATAACTACACACCATGTACATAGTAATACACGTTGTGTAATCAGTCAGTAGATGAACATGGGGGCGGTAGAGAGTATCCACCAGAGGAACAGTTAAAAAAATAATAAATTCCATGTACTTGAGAGTACACGCCCTGTAGTCATGTGTTTTTATTAAAAATAGGAAGTAGCCTCCTCATTCAATAGAGGAGGAAAAAAACACACCTGGAGTGTGGGAGAGAAGGACGAAGTTTGGAGGAGCTCTCGATTGATTCCAGAACACGGATTATTCCACCGTCGATCTCATTTGAACCACTCGGGTAAGGTCTTTCCTCTTCTTTAACGTTTCCTTCATATTCATTCCCTAAGGGAAGTTATATACATTTGAATGGGTAATCTTTTATCACATACCTACATCATTCTTGTTCATTTTAGGAGGAACCTTTCATGTATATCGATCAAAGGAGATCGAGGTAGGTGGTCTGATTTTTAATTCCAACGTTCATGTGATTTTTGAGTACTGTTGTGCGACGCGGCCATGTTTGGGGTGTCGTATGGCTGAGGCCTTGACTAATTAAATACCTTTAATTTCATAGGTAATTTGATTAATATGTATAAAATTATGTTCGGGATCATTGCTTGGATCCAAGGCCACCTAATGGGTGCATTTCCCTTGTTTGGTCGTTTGGACAAGATTTCCCATGGGTATAACATGATTTTAGCATTCTTTGAATTGGCTTGAGAGTAATTGTATATTAATTGCTTGATTATGTGGTGGGATCGGCCTGGTTTCTTGCTTAGCCTAAGGAAAGTAGTTGTTTTATCCTGGGGGAAACTTTCCTCATGCATGAGAGTAGTAGTTTTTGTGCCCGTGGGAAATACCTCATATGCTAGGGGGCAATATTCGTTATGCCTGTGGGCAATCACCTATGGGTTTCAATTCTGATTACCTGAGGGTAAAGATTTCCATGTCTGTGGACAACATTTACTTTTTATATTCACTATGGTGATTTATTTTTTTCTACCTGCAAATCTAAAACCCAATCTTGGGATTGATAAATAAATAAAAAAATATAAATGTAACTAGTAGAGATAGTTACTTTTGAGTACTTTCTAGTTTACTGCATTTTATTATTGCACACTACTGTGGCACAATTTCACTTACAGTAGGGCATGAGCATTTGGTGGTTCCCTACATGGACTTATTTCTCACACCATGTTAGGTCCATGTCTTGGGCCCTAATAGATTATATTATTACTTATGTTAATAAGGGAATGATTCTTTTTATAGGTACTTGATTTTTGTAGAGGAGTGGGAGAGTATGGGACCAAGCTTAGGCTTGCGATGGTGCTGAGTTCCTACTATGGTGCTTTGTTTTCCTTTTTTGTACATGTATATTGTATTGGATTATTCTAGATTGTATTGTATCCTATTTGTGATGTTTTCCTAGACATAGAGATATAACACATCATCAAATATATATATATAAATGTTTTTATCTTTTACTTCTATACTTTTATCCATTTCAGTTGGGTATTGTTTACTGCTTCCGCATTTTGTATGTTTATATCTAATTCTACTACGCTACACTTTGACAAATGAGGGAATAGTTTCCTTACATCAAGACCTAAGCCCTCACTGCTAGTCGGTAGCCTCTAGTGTTTAGGGAAATGCTCTTGAGGTCATTTGACCAACTGGGTTTGGGGAACCCATTGTTTGGAAACTAGATCTGGGACATTACAAAGTGGTATCAAAGGGGATTTATTTTCATTTACTTACAATTTGGAGGTTATAGTCAGGGATATGAAGAAATTGGTATTTGGTAATAAGTTGTGCCTGGGAGTAGATAACTCGTGTATTGGGAAAAGCCAATATTCCACGTTCAACTGAAATTTTTATGTTTTTTCAATTTATAGATGATTTGATTTTCATAATTGGGTGACGCACTTATGGTATTATGTTATATTTTATACTTGGGTTCTATTTATTTGAAACCTGATGAGATGAAAGTATGTCCTCTCATGGATCATTTTGTTACATCTTAGAATCACATGCCATGCCTAGTTTCCATTCCATGTAGGTGCATTATAAATTTCATGTTGTTGTGATAAATGTTGTGCTAGAAACAAAATTCAATGCTATTGTGACTGGTACCTTGTTAGAGACGCCTACTATTGATAGGGTATTGGTACATGTAATGGTTGAGTTTATAGACGCTAAACATTGGTTCCTGAGAAGTATGGGCTCACCTGGACCGGAATTTAGTGGATCATGATCCAGCCTTTTGTTGTGTTTGTACTATAAGGTTGAAGGTTGGGTGTTGAACATTGATTCGAAGGGAGTATGGCCCCCCACAGATTGGAATTTGGAATACGGAAGCTTGAAGTTAACGAAAAAGGGGCTCTGGAGTAGTTTCTAAGGTGTATAATCCAGAATCCCAGACAACACAGCGTTTGGTTCAAGGAACACACGCCTTGTACACATCTGTTCAGGAAGAAATGAAAATTATTAAGTATATGTCGTGTACTATAATTACATGCCATGTAGTATCTAACTATTTCATAGGTCGTGTGTGCAGAGACATGGGAATGGGAATGTCTTTCGGGAACACACCGTATACCCATTGAACACATTGTGTAGTGTCATCCAAGTAGTCGGCCGTGTCACTAACAACATGGGTTGGTTGGGGCATCATAGTACACACTGTGTCCGTCTGGAACACACTGTGTAGTGTAACCTGGGTACACATTCCATGTCACTAACAACATGGGTCAGTGTTACCTTTTCTAGTACATGTTGTGTAGCTATGGGACACGCCGTGTAGTCTTGACCGGTGAGGGACTGTATGGATTTGGTCGTGTGGCTACGTAAACAATGTGGTGTACACGCTGTGTGTGGGGAGTAACACGCCGTGTATTTAGGGCTGAGAAACGCCCAGACCGGTATCAGAACATGACCATATAAGGCCTTAAAGGTACACGTCGTGTGGATGTTATACACGTCGTCTAGTCTCTTTTTGGTCGTTCTTGTTTTTTTTTCTTTCCCTTTTGCATTGTCACTTTTAAACGGACAAAAGAAACTTGACAGTAAATTAATCAAAGGTGTGTGTTTGACCTTGTAGATTCATGCCACCGAGACTACCATGATTTTTTTTCCAAGATAGTTGGAACAACTATACTACAGAGATTGTCAGCCATGGGCTACTGGTGGATCCTCCAATAGATCCAGATGCGGCGCCAGCCGTTATACCAGACATAGGCGTGGATGCACAGTTCTGTGAATGCATCATGTGGTTCATGTAGACCTTCCAGGGAGCACCACCTGGTGCCACATCTATGGCAGAGTTGACACGTATATTCTAGCATCAGGATCCACCTACATTTTCTAGGGATGGCAGACCACAGGCTGCAGAGTCTTGGCATGGTTCTATGGATACTATCTTCAAGAATCTTGAGACGACTCCATGGAGTAGGGTCAATATCGCTACATACATGCTGCGTTATTCCACCAATAGATGGTGGTATGTTACCACCCAGACTGAGCATCACCGAGACACGGTGTGGGATGATTTTTAGGCAGTCTTCTATGACATTATCATTCAGGATACGCTGAGGGCAGATCGAGCTCGATAGTTCATGAATCTGAAGTAGGTCTCCATGTTAGTAATGGATTATTCTGCCCGCTTCACCGAGCTACAACGTTTTTCACTTGTTGTGGTGTGTGACGAGATATTGAGGGCTAAATGCTTTGAGGATGGTCTTTGATATAAAATCCGAGAAATGTTGAATGTTTTCAGGTTGCCTATAGTACATGTTATTATGAACCAGGCACTAAATATTGAGCGGAACCTACGGGAAGCTAGTTGTGCAAACCATGGCGGTTCAAAACCGATTTCTTGTACTATTTCTACCGGCAATAGGAAGAGGCAGATTGATTTCTCTAATGGTGGCAGTACTATCCCTAATATTTCTTCTAGTAACAAGGTCATGTGCTACTAGTGTGGTAAAGAGGGGCATACGATACCTCAATGTCCACATGACCCAGTGGAGTGCCGATCTTGTCATAGGATGGGTCATCTATAGCAGTTCTGCAGGGTGTTTCCATAAATGGCTTGTGAGAGGGGTTCTGTGCAGACTCCAAATGCAGGAGCTGGGCCAGTAGATTATTATTAGTCAAGAAATTGGAATACATTATGACGTTCGGGCCAAGGTGGTGGTCATGGCCACGGTAGCCAGACACCAGGATCTCAAAGACAGAAGGGTGGGTCAGATCAGGGTAGCCATGTTGTGTCGCATGGCCGCGACACTAGGTAGGCATATGCAGTGCAACAGACCCAACAGGAGCAGGATCCCGAACTTTCCACTATCAGAGGTAATATTCTAGTTGCTTATTTTTTATCTTCGGCACTTTTACATACTTGTGCTACACATAGATTTATATATGTTCTCGTTGTGGAGAGCCTTGGGCTCTGTGTTTCTTCATCTTTTGATTTTATGATGCTAGAGACTCATTTGGGGATTATAATGGAAAGTGTGTGTTAGTGTAGGGAGTTCCCACTAAAGTTTGGAGGGTGTAACTTTCTATTGAACCTCTACATCTTAGAGATGACGAGCTACGATGTCATTCTTAGGATGGAATAGTTTGTACCTTTTCGAGCCTTGGTGTATTTTTATCATCGTAGGGTGAGTTTCATGTCACCAAAGGGCAGAGAGTTTCTATACAAAGGCGAATGGGATGTCTAGGTGAGCTGATCTATACCCGAGCATCATGGGTGAGGTGGAGTGTCAGCCCAGATTGTGAGTTTATATCTGGATGACTAGGGAACTTGTTAGATGGATTTCCCTCCAGTAGTTGATCATTTCAGGAATGTCATCCTTGAAGACTTTTCAGGTCTTCCTCTAGAGAGAGATGTGGATTTCTCTATTGATCTTGTTCTAGGAGAACAACTGTTTTCCATTCCTCATTATAGGATGTCTACATCAGAGTTGTAGGTGCTCAAGAGGCAATTGGAGGATTTGAAGGTAAAGGGTTTCGTCTGACCCAGTACTTCTCCTTGGGGTTCACCTGTTCTGTTTTCTAAGAAGGCGGACGATACCCTCAGACTCTACATGGATTATCAAAAGCTGAACCGGTTAACGGTAAAGAACCGATATCCCTTACCAAGGATTTATGATCTATTTGATCAACTTCGAGGGGCACAAGTGTTCTTGAATATTTAATTGAGATACGGATATCAATAATTGCGCGTTAGACCATCAGAAATACTGCTTACAGATTTTCAGATCAGTTATGGTCTATACGAGTACTTGGTCATGCCATTCGGACTCACGAAAGTTCTAGTAGTTTTCATGGCTCTGATGAATTGTGTCTTCGTCCCATATCTGGATTCATTTGTGGTAGTCTTTGTGGACGATATCTTGGTGTACTCACAATATCAACAGTACCATGCCACACATCTTGAGATCATATTGAGTACACTGAGAGAGAATTAACTATATGTTATGCTCTCATAGTTACACTTTTGGATAGACCAGATACACTTCCTGGGTCATATTATCTCAGAATGAGGAGTTGTAGTGGACCCAGAGAAAGTGAGTGCAGTAGTTTCCTAGGAGCATCCTAAGAACGTGTCTGAAATACAGAGTTTCTTGGGACTGACTGGTGACTATAGGAACTTTATATAGGACTTCTGCTACATATCAGTGTCATTGATGAGTTTTACTAAGAAGGGTGTCAAGTTAGTTTGTTCAGAAGCTTGCAAGGCAGCCTTTCAAGAGCTGAAGTGATGGTTGACATCAGCACCAGTCCTGATACTTCCAGAGCAAGGGAAGAACAATACAGTTAATTGTGAGTCATCAGGTATTGGGATGGGAGCAGTGTTGACATAGGAAGATCGAGTAGTTGTGTATGGGTCTTGTCAATTGAGGCCACATGAGAGGAATTACCTGAAGCATGATCTCGAGTTGGCTGCAGTGGTGCATGTGTTATGCTTATGGAGACATTATCTCTTGGGAGAGAATTTTGTGGTGTCTACGGACCACAAAAGTCATAAATACATCTTTACCTAGAGTGACTTTAATTTGTGACAGTGAAGGTGGGTTGAATATCTTCAATCCTTCGACTTTGAGTTTGCTTATACACCTATTTAGGGTAATGTTGTAGCTACTGCACTGAGTAGGAAGACTCAGATATAGGAAGTGATGGAGGCCAGTGGTGAGTGGAAGGTTATGGATTTATTATCTGAGATGCATTTGTAGATGCACGATAGTCAGGGTTGATCCTATCTTTCATCCATATATGTTACATCTACACTCCTCTATAGAGTGAGGATGGGACAACTATCGGATTAGGAAGACCTCGTTATACGAGAGTCGGTTGAAAGTGAGGACCGTCCTCCGGGTTGGACGATAAGCGATGATGAGGTATTGCGTATCCATGTATGGGTTTGGATTTCAAATGATATAATTGTGGAGTTGATGTAGGAGTTTCATGCTTCATCTTGGGTAGTTCATCCTGGAGTAACAAAGATGTATCGTGACTTTAGACGTTATTATTGGTGGCTAGGAATGAAAAGAGAGGTAGCTAGTTTTGTTACAAGATGTTACACCTGTCAGAAGGTGAAGGCGGAGTATCAGAGGCTAGCCAGACTGTATCAATAACTACCCATTGTGGTGTTGAAATGGGATGATTTCACGATAGACTTCGTCACCGGGTTTCCAGGGTCACCTCGAGGACATGATGTCGTGTGGGTTGTTGTGGACAGACTAACGATGGTAGCTCACTTTTTACAAATCAAGGAGACCATTAGTGTTGAGGATCTCGGGATGTTGTATATCCAAGAGGTAGTACGTCTTCATGGTGTCCCTCATTATATAATTTCGGATAGGGATGCCCATTTTACATCTCGTTTCTGGCAGATTTTTCAGTGTGCACAGGGTACACATGTGCTTCCAATCACAACATACCACCCTCAGACCGATGGTCAATCAGAGAATAAGATACAGGTGATGGAGGACATGCTTCGTACATGCATCCTGGACTTTGGGGGCTCTTGGGATAAGCACATACCCCTGGTCGGGTTTTCCTACAGTAATAGTTTTCAAGGAACAATTGAGATGACACCTTATGAGGATTTATATGGTAGGCCATGTCGATCATCCTTGTGGCTATTGAAAGCAGATGACATAGCTCTTCTAGGACCACGTATCATATAGGAGACTTTAGATCAGGACCAGTTGATTCAGATGTGAATGGCTATTGCACGGTCTCATAAGAAATCTAATGCTGATCGCTGCAGACGAGCCTTGGAGGGTGTGGTTGGGGACCATGTGTTTCTGTGTGTTTCTCCGAGGGTGGGACAAAGGCGGATCAGGAGACGAGGTAAACATTCACCGAGGTAGGTAAGACCATTTGAGATTCTAGAGAGAGTCGGGCTGGTTTCCAATCGGTTACAGTTATCGCATAGGTACCGGGCCATGCATGATGTCTTCCACGTATCTCAGCTGTTCCATTATTACTCAAACTCTTCTCACATTTTTCAGCCCATGGAGGTTGAACATCATGTAGTTGCATCCTTTGAGAAGCATATGATTCATATTCTTGATAGGAGAACAAATGTTGGCTGATGCCGGTATGTTCCTCTTGTACAGGTACAATGGCATCATGGCCGAGTGGAGGAAGAAACGTAGAAGTGGGAGACCGACGTACGTGCTCAGTGGCCAATATTGTTCACCGCTTTATCTTCACCACCCTTGGAAGGGAAATTTAGGGATGAATTTCTTTAAGGGGGTATTTTTGTAAGAACTCGGTTCTTATTCATGAGGTACCAGTTTTATATTTTCCTTTTTTCTTAAGTGTTTTTGAATAAACAAAGGAAATTAAGGAAAATACCAAATTCATGGGTACACGATGTGTACATTTTGTACACATGTTGTGTACTTCGGCTATCTTGGATGAGAATACAGGACATGTAGGTTTGTCGGTAAAAATAAACTACACACCTTGTACTTTTATATACATGCCATGTACTTTGGACGTGTGAGACAAGAACATAGGGCATGTATACTTGTCGGCAGTTCAAGATGTAATAACTAACTACACACCATGTACTTAGTAATACATGTCGTGTAATCAGTCGGCAGATGAACATGGGTGTGGTGGAAAGTAGTTTCCAGAGGAACAGTTATAAAAATAGTACACAACGTGTACATGAGGGTACATGTCGTGTAGTCATGTTTTTTAATTAAAATCATGCAGTAGCCTCATCATTAGATAGAGGAGACTGGAAACTCACATGTAAAATGGGAGAGATGGTCGAATCTTGGAGGAGCTCCCGATCATATATCGAAACTTAGATTATTCTGCCATCGATCTCATTTGATCTGCACGGGTAAGGTCTTCCCTCTTATTGAACATTTCATTCTAAATATTTTTCTATGGGATGTTATATACATTTGAATAGAAATTATTTTAGCCCAGATCTACATCGTTCGTGATCATTTCGGGAGGCGTCTTTCACATATATTGATCAGAGGAGATCAAGGTAGGTGGTCTGATGTTTAATTCCAACATTCATGTGGTTTGTATGTACTTTTGTGCTGCGAGCCCATGTTCGGGGGTGTCATATAGATGCGACCTTGATTAAATAAATACCTAGAATTACATAGGTAATTTGATGCATATGTATAAACTATTTTTTGGGATCATTGCATGGATCTAGGGCCACCCTGTGGGTGAGTTTCACTTGTTTATCTATTTGTCCAGAATACCCGTGGGTATACCGTCATTTTAGCATGCTAGGGAAGTGTTTCATTTAGCATGTGGGAAATGTTCATCATGCCTGCGGGAAATAGTTTCTATGCCCGTGGGTGACACCTCATATGACTGCAGGAAATATTCATTATGCCCATGGGCAATCACCTGCGGGTTTTGATTCTGATTACCTGGGGGTAAGTATTTTCATGTCTGTGGACGACCTTTACATTGTATATTCACTATGGTGATTTATTGGGTTGTACCTGCCAAGAAAAAGAACAAGATTGGGATTGATAAATAATTAATATAATTGCAGTGTAACTAGTAAAGATAGTAACTTTTGAGTACTTCCTAGTTTACTGAATTTTATTATTGCACAATGTTGTTGCACAATTTCACTGACAGTTGGGCTTGAGCCTTTGCTGGTTTCCTAGATGGATTTATTTTACACAACCTATTTTTGTTATGTCTTGGCCCTAAACAGATTATATTGATGTAGATGTTGATAAGGTAAAGAGTCCCTATACAGGTACTTGATTGTTGTAGAGGAGTGGGAGAACATGTGACCAAGCTTAGGTTTCGATGCTGCTGAGTTCCTACTATGCTGCTTTTCTTCCCTTTTTTGTACTTGTACATTTTATTGGATTATTCTAGATTTTACTGTATCATGTTTTGGCTGCTTTTTGTAAATCATGTTCTCTATTAGTTTAGGAAAAGACTAAAAATATTGGTTTTCACTCCTCCCAGTCCATGATGCTCTGTTCTTGGTCAACTCACTTGGATATCCCATCCTCCCTTATAAATTATTATTCTACTCTAAAGTGATGTGATGGAGACCCTTCACCAATAAAAATAAACATGATCATGATTGGGTACTATCCTGTCTATATTGAGTTTGTTTTCAAAACCCATAATATGGAGGAAAATAGTTTCTATAGGAATCAGTAACCATACATCTCATGTGGTACACATTTAACTGGCATACACTCTCTAATCGAATCCTCGATATTTTATTTAGAGTCCCCACACTGTAGAAGTATTCAATCCCAATCCCTAGACAACCTAAAATTTTCACATATATAAATGATGGTGAATATATTGTATCAAATAAGTATGACACTAAAGTAGATGAAACTATAATAGTACATTGAACTGTTGAATGTATGGGACTCTCCTCAACAGTAGTAGACTACACTGCATAGATATGGAAAGACACATAACCATGATATATTAACAAGATACCCTAGGTGGTTCTATTATATTGGAACTATATATCTAAATCTTCACCACCTCATTCATGAACATATCCTTTACTTGAAGGTTGTCAGTACTCTAGCTACCATCCATGTAAGGTTGTAATTATCATGATCCTAAAGGTGGAGAGGATATGTATCCTATTCAAATTGGAATAAATGAAAAGGTCCCAAAAAATGATGAATATTCCTCAAACATACATACTCTCAACCCTTATTATGGTATTTGGGAAACTATGGATTCTTATTCCATGGATTTTGACACTATCAACACTACACTTAACTATCATTTGGTTCCATTTAATCATTTCTTCCCCCACATACATATTCTATGTGATGCTTTCTACTGCTCAATGAACCACTTCAATATAGTATCCCTGAACCAGCCAATTCCACACCATTTGATTCCACATGGTTCCACTTATTGATGAAATCAAGATTCACCATCTCAAAAATCATGTTTAATCGAAAGAAATTCATATACAATCAGATTGTGTACAGAAGTCCATCCTAAAAAAACTCATTTTTTTAAATTCTTCACCACCATGTATTAAATGTTGATGTTTAGTGATATTATCCAAATACTCGATCATAGAATTAGAACCCTGTTGTATATGAATAAAATTCCTATTACAATAGCCACTCATAATAATAGGAAACAAATAATCATATAGGACTATTTAAAATTATATCGAGACCATATTCATAGGTTGACTAGACTATACGACCACATACCAGTAATGCATTGTTCAATCAAGATATACTTAGGTCATGATTTTGAATATCATATCTGGAGGAATATAAAACTGATTGAGGATGGAAAACACGAGCCTCTATCCATGACTGGGTAGCCTAATTACCACCTTCCCTTAAAATCGTAAGAGGGTGTTTCCACTGTAATTCCCAATTCATCTCTTCCATAGTCAGGGCAGTCCATGACCCCCCTTTGAAGACTTTAATAGTTTGATAACTCATACTCAAAAATGTTCATCAACACTCGTATTATGATTATGAGGAGTTTCCATATGTGGCACTATTGGAGGTAACATTACTTGCTTAAGGCCCACCCCCTCTGATTCATGGTCATTGTTTACCACTTGAAGAAAAACTCAAGAAATCCATGGTGCAATATCTCTTTAAATTCAAAAAAAAATATTCATATAATCACAATGTCTTAAATAACATGATAGAGGATCTGGTAACAAGAGTTTTAATTGATATGTATAGAGGAAAACACTCATATTATAATTGAAATATCTATTTAACAATAACCATTTTATTTAAGAATTTATATTAATTTTAGTTTTTAATAATTTATATATATATATATATATATATATATGCAGGTGTGTCACCATCGAGTTAGATGAGTCACAATTCTCAATTTATTAAGGTATAATCATTATAATTTTCAATTGGTATATCATATAACTATGGAATAAACCATTCATCTAGTATTTTGATATAACTAGTCATATAATATTTCCTAATTAGATGAATAATCATTCCTAATTTATAGAAATACATGATTCATACATTACAATTGGTATCCATGTAATAAAAAATAATCTATATTTAACCCCATGTAACAAGTTTGTATTTCCCTTGATTGGAATCAATGGTTAATTAAATAACATCTGTTAGGATATATTTGAAAACAACAATCAGGATAATGAAGGGACTTTAATTAATTCTATTTTTTTCCTTATATTTTTTTGGCACATTTCATAATATATAATTCAATGCACCAGTAATATACAATATGAAATATAGGAAATGCATGGTTTAAGAGACACCAATATGAAATATAAAAATTCATGACATGTTAATCTTGTGGTGCCTATTATGATTCGTGAAATGTTACCTCCAATCCATAACTAGAAAAGTATAAAAATTGAAAATCCATAATACTACATTTTATTAAAACACAAAAGATCATGTGTTTCAACCAAAAAGGAAATAAACACAAATGTAAAATGAAAATAACTAGAACAATAATATAACATCACAAGTTATTTTTCTTTTCCATCTATGTGGGTTATCTACTCCTTGAAATATCCTTAGGAAACTCCCAAGCACCTTCCTTGTTTCTTGCCTACCAACATTATATAGTAAGATAAAAGGAAAAGGTCACAAATATAAAATTTTGAAATCCCCAAACTAGTTAACTATTATGTAACAAAACTTAGTTCTCTATAAGGCCTCAAGAAAGACTTCTCATACAAAAGGTTTTCATCCTGAACTGAGAGTCTTTTTTTATAGTGAGTGGATTCTATACGTCCATAATCAAAGTGAATCATTATAGAATAATTGTAAATATTATGTAGAAGAAAATATATAATAAAATAAAAACATAATAATTAGTCATCAAAATAAAATAAATAGGTAGGAATAGAATCAACTACAAATAAAAATGATGATCATGTTGGAATGATACAAAAAAAGAGAATAAATGAGGCAGAGTAGCAGGAATAAACAATATCATGAACAAAATGAAAAAAAAACACCAAAAAAATATCCAATAGACTCATGATCATGTTTTCTATAACCTTATGGTACTATCTTTAGGTATTCCTAGACCCAATTTTTAATTGATCTTAGGTTTATTTTCATTTGGGATTTTTTCATGTTCATTTTTTATGAGTTTTAAAATTTATTGTCTACTACATGGTTAGAAAATGGTTCTCCTAAATTGTACGCCATATCAGAGAAAATTGTGCAACCAAAGGTAGTGAGATTTATCATGGTTGGAAAATATTCAATCTGGGTAAGCGTCATTATAATCGAAACCATAAAACCCATTTAAAATGGATGCATGACTAGTCCACACAATTTGTTCAAAGTATGTTGGTATTCTTAAGAAACATTGTGTTCGAGATTTTATTTGATCTGAGTTTTTATTAAAAATACCTAAACCCCATTTTTAGACCCCTAACAGACTAGGGTGACCTTAAATGAGTTTGTAAATTCCACATAGCTCCCAAGGAGGATTATTGGAACCACTGACCTCTTTAAAAAGTGATCCAGATCTTGGATAATGGTTGTTGATCATGTTTCAGTCAGTTTCCTCCTTTCTTTATTGTTCCCTGGATATCAATATCTTCATAATAGGTATATGATTAACCTTATATTGATTTATAGATCTAATAACTTCTATTTTGGGGTTATAAACCGATGTTTTATCCTCATTTCACAAAATTCAATTGTTGTTGTTCTTCTTCAAAAATTACCGATTAGGGTTTGATGCTTCGAGATCTAGAAACACTGAAATTGGAGGTTCTGTTACAATTACCAATTTATCTTAATCCAATTTTTTAAAAAAGATAAATCAATTTTTAAAATTCATTTTTATTTTTATTATTAAATTTCATTAAATGGTATGATTAAAAAACTAGTTCTGTTGAATTTTGATTTTTGTATAAATGGATTTTTATCACGAAAATGAAACCCCCAATTCTGATGAATTTGGGTATAGTCCAAATCCATTTATTTCATTTTCTGAAAACACTATTATGATAAAGTGTGAAAAATCAAAAAATTACAACACATCACAATTCACTCGGAAAAAACCCAAAAACCAAAATCAACCATAACTCCTTGAAAAAGTAAAACAATTTTAAAATTCATAACGCCTAAACGGAATGTCCATGCTTTGAGAACTGCACCGCACAACACTTCCTTGATTCCAGAACCACAAAAACACTGACATGAGGGTCACAGTCCACATCACTGGAACCATCAACACTCCACCAATGTCGCCTTCATCGACATCACCATCGTCCATACCAATCAACACAGTTACAGTCACTGACTACAACGATCGCCAGCCAGATCCGTCACTCCACCAGAGAAAATCCCAAAATCCTAGAAAATCAAGATCCACCACCATCATATATATCAAAGAACAAACCACCATCATTGTTATTCAAGCACCATCTTCACCATTGTGGCATGCTATATGTGCCTCTTGGAGACCACTATCTACTCGAACAACACATCCAAAACCATCCATGAAGACCGACACACCTATCGACATGGAAAGGAGCATTGGACCAGGACGACAAAGTAGAGTATGAGCGACATGAACCACCGATGGAATCTTCCCTAATCAAGACAAAGAAAATCTATTACAAAAACACCAACAGAACCTTCATCGGGCTGGTGTCGAGAATATCGACCACCAAAGAAAATGACTCAATCAAATCATCACTGAGAACTGAAGCATACCGCGTAAGGGGCACTGTCATTCGCCGAACCCCACCTCTCAAAACCATTGAGTGGCCATCGCTTCGAATCCAACTCAGAGAGAATAAAAATGCCTTGATGGTCTGGGAAGGTATACGAGCGGCCTAGGTCTCCAAACGGTGGAAACACGATGAGCCTAAAACTAGAACCACAAAGCATGTTCGAGCTGAAACAGAAGCACCTAGAGGAAATACGACCATCGAACCCCTTACCCAAAACCCATGTGTTACAACCGCTCCAAATCCAACCTAGAGTGGAGTAGTGGAATGCAAGATCAGGGTAAGGTTGAAGCAACCATAGTCTTCAATTGTAGAAAGCTTCGATGGGACAATAAAAACACCCTAGAAGAGGAACACCATGAAAATTGCACATACATGAAGTCAAACATCAACCGAAATAAAGGACAATAGAGGAGGAAGGATACTAAAGGAGGAAAAATAGGAGTATAATGGAAGAAAAGGAATCAATGATCAGATTAAATGCCGACCCCAAGCATAAGGTTTCATGGGGAAACCCTAGACGGGTCGAGCATGAGAGAAGGAACAACGGGAGAGAAGGGTGCCATCAACTTTTGTTGAATTCGGGTTTGTTTATTGAATTTTGTGAGATATAAATTGATTAATTTAAATATTTGATTTGATGGAAATTATTTTTATTAAATATTTGAATTTATGTATGGATATTGTTTTGATGGAAAATTGAGATAGACCCCAATTCCACTGAATTATGGTGTTTGATACGAAATTTATGAAATGTTTTTGAAAAAATAAAATTTTCGATTTAATTTATTGAATTGGATTATGAAATAACATGAATTTCTATTGAATAAGTATTAGTGAAAATTGATTAATTTTTATTGATGGAAACCATAAGGTTTTTTCTTTTTGAAAAGAAGTTTTTTTTATTAAAAACCCTATTATGTTGTATAAATGAGAAATTGGAATATTTTAAAAAGAAGAATTGAGTTAATAGAATATAAGATAATCTTCAAATAAATTTTTCATTTTTCTTTTGTACTATAAGACGTGAGAGCCATATGTCATTAGTGAGTTATTTTTTGGGGCACTTTATAACTTATGACGTTCAAAAACGTAATACCAGCATGTCACATCCCTTAGGTGATGGCGGTGAGTCCACTTTGGCCATAGTCCCAAAGGGGTGTATGTATATTTTTTATATTTCACGGTGTCAGGTCCCTATTGCATGAAACAATCCAACTTATTTTTTAAATTACCCTGATTAATGGTTTTTTGTATTTCATGTCTATATATTCCAATATTATAAATTGTTTTAAATGCCCTGTGAATTTATATAAACTATTTTATATAAAAGGTCTTGTAAAAGACATTTTGTGAGAAGTACCATTTCTAAAAGCACCCCATTTTATGAAGGAAATATCATCATTAAAAATGTATTTCCATCATTTTAATTGTGAATCTTGTATTAATAATCTATTTCAATATTTTTAATTGTAAAAATGATTTAATTAAATATGAATTTGACATCCCAAACATGACTATTTGAAAATAGAATGAATTTTTTTTATTTTATCATTAGAATATTATTGTGTAATATTTTGGTGAAATCATTCTAGTATTTGACTCACCCATACTTGTTCCTTTTTTTTGTATATTATATACATCCACGTTCATGAAAAGGAAGGGGGTCACCTAGAGGTGGTTCTTGCAGTCGATCTAGGGACATGGTGAGTTGCATCTAAGATAGGAATTCCGAAAATTATCTTATTTTATGGCCCATGGTATTAGTAAATGGGTTTTTATACCTATTTTACTTATGGTACATTACTCCCAGTTGAGTTTCTCTTCATATGCATATTTTCTTGTTGGAGTTTTTTCACTATGTTTATGGAAATCCCATTACCTCATTCATTTTGTGTGATGTGAGGTGACAATCATCAACCCAGCGTGACTAGGAATAAAATTTGGGATATATTAGGATCGATTCTGGTATCCGGTTACTAGGGTACCTTGGATGGTTTGTGACAAAGAGTTTTTAGAGATCCAGGTTGAGAATTTTTCTTCAAGACTATATGCATTTATGAAATTTTGTTCACACATATGAGGTATTTGTGATTGTGTGCTTGGTCATCTCTCACCGTAATGAACCCTATGTCTCTATGGGAGGTTAGGGAAATACATATTTTGGAGTAGTTAAATTACTTTTCCTATTTTTATATGGATAGTTTGAGATAAAAATATTGCATGTTCTATATTCAAGGATTAATTTCCATTCTTATATTCCTTGAGGGTGACCTAGTGTCTTAATTGATGTCTGATGGTGTTGTGTATAATCATTCCTTTGAGAATACATGTGAATCAAATCCAGGAGGAAGATAATACTGGACTTTAGTGAGTGATTCATGTTTTATTTTTGAATCATTTTTATGTTATTGTGTGCACTATCCAAGCCCTAGGAGAGGCAGCACCTCCAATTTCATTTTACTCTCTAGTTGTGGAACCTCATAGGATCTTATTGAAATTATTACTCAAGAGTTACTTTTCTTGAATCCATCGTTTTTCAAATGCTTAAATGAACCTCAAGAGGTTGAGGAGTGGTTGATCATGATGGAGCTCTTATTTGGGTTCTTAGACACACCCAATGAGATCAATGTTATGTGTTTTCCATTCATGGGATAAGGACTGAGCGGGAGATAGTGGGATATTATGGTGATACTGAAGATGGATAGGAGATTATAGTTGAAAGGATTCAATGTTATTTTCATCAACAAATTATATCCAGATTAAATACCATTAGCCAAGGATATTGTGTTTTTCAAACACGAGTAGGCTGATAGAACCATGATAGAGTATGTAAACCGTTTTGTTGTGATCGTACATTTATCACATTAGATTTTTATGAATGAAAAGACGAATGGTCTAAGGATTGAGTTGGAAATTATTCAGGATATAAATCCTCATGTTTTCTTATTGAATCAATTTTCCTAAGATGATTTGTTTAATATAGTTATTATGGTTGAAATGGGCATGAATGTCAGCATTATCAAGATTTTGTTTCTTTCCCAATAGAATCTTGACTTCCATTAAAGGAATGAATAATCATGATTATTGTCATGGTAGTTATCAAAGATAGGGTCATTATAGACTTCCTAATTTACTAGTAAGAGGTCCATTGATTTGATTAAAGTGTTTAAATCCTATACATTCAGAAAGTATTTTCATTGAGGCATCGATGATCTATGTCTCGTAATGATACATGTGGCACATACAAAGATTCTACCATGTTTATTACACTCCACATAATGGAAATAAATCAACATCTCTTCATAAAAATAAGGTGATATAATATTCTTCACATATAAAATGGTTCTATCCATAGGCATCCAGAACAAATCTTATTCACACAGTGGAAGAGTCTCTAGAGAAATTGGATATGGGTCTAGGAGTCCTGATAGGTACCATTACTATAGATTTTTCATTAGTGACTTCTCCTTTTTGTACTGAGGCATTCCATTCATTTATTCATTCTTTTATTTTTAATCTAGTTAATATTCCCATAGATATTTTTTTTGTTCAATGGATATTACTAAATCCTTTGATTTGAAGAGATTGAAGGGCCCAAATAGTCCCACTTAAGTGATATATCTATCTGATGTCAAGATTAAATGGATATTTATTATTTTTTACATGAAACCTGTTGAACACATATTCATGATGTATTACATCTTTTCCTATAATGCTCAGATTGATTTTAATCATCGTTGTCTCTCCGTTAATACAACTAGTAGTGTGTATCACATCTTTCAAGGAGAATGAGACTAGATGTCGAGTAGGGACATAACATCTTATCTAGATTTGGGGAATGTAATATGTGTGGTTTCTTTTCATCTAACGTGATAATAATTTATTTTAAATCTACCTCCATATGTTTTCTAGTTTCCCAAATTTATTCATTCTGACTTCATTGGTTTTACACAAGTAATAGAGGATGATTTTTTCATTGATTTAATTCCTAGAACACAACCAATTTAATCATCTATTACCATAATGTACTAGCTGGACTAAAAGAGTTGAATTCCCAATCTGATGATATTTTCGAGAAAGTATTTATATGACCATGTGTATCAATATGGGAAGTTCTTATTCTCTTTGCTAAGATAGATGATGGTTTACATCATCAATGTTTTGATTACCAAATGCTTAATCGATTGATAGTAATGAATAAGTATAAATTCAAATTTATTAAGGATTTGTTTGACCAGTTGAAGGTGGAAAGGATGTTCTTGAAAATGGATCATTTCTATGGTTACCATCAGTTGAGAATAAAATAATTTAACATTGATAAAACCTCAATTCAGAGTTTATATGATCATTTTGAGTACCTTGATTTGCCTATTGGTCTAATAGTTTCTCTTGATGTCTTTTTGATGTTTATGGATACGATTTTCCATATGTATCAAGATACTTTTATTGTATTCTTTTTTGGATGACATCCTCAATAACTCAATTTTTAATAAGGACCGTGTGCATCATTTTAGAATAGTTTTGAGTATACTAAAAAATAATAAACTTTATACCATGATTTATAAATGATATCTTTAGATTCTTGATGTGTGATTATTGGGACATATTATGTCAGAACATGGTATTTTAGTTATCCCAGAGATAGTGAAAGATATTATGACATGGAAACTACCAAAGTATATTTTTTGAGAGTTATATTTTGTTGGGTTTAGCAAGATATAATAGATATATTTTTAAGGAATTGTCCATGATAGATTCTATGATGACTACACTAACATGGATGGGTGTAATGTTTGGTATGATTGATTAATGTCCAAGTAAATTTTTTGAGCTGAAATGTCTTCTGAGTATTGCTCTGATGTGGAATCTTTTAGTGGCCGAGTAGGGCTTTGTGGAATTTTATGATGATTCAAGCTCAGGATTAGGATTACTTATTATGAAATGTGACCATTTTGTTACATATAGTTCTCATAAGCATATACCACATGAGAATAATTATACATCCCATGACCTTAATCTTGTAGTTTTGATGAACACAATTAATTATTTCCAGCATTACCCTTATGTAATACGGTTAGCCGTGTTTTTTTGCCACAGGAGATTATGTTATATCTTCTATCAAATAGTCTTAAATCTGCACTAGTGTCATATTTTGGAATAATTTCAATCATCCAATTATGACATCAACAATTACCCCGAGGAATGGGAATGTCATTGAAGATACATTGAACAGGAAACATTCGACCCATGAAACGATAGAATCATTATAAGAGAGGAATTTGATGGATCACTTTTCACCATTTCATATTGGAGTTTCAGAAAAAGGGGTCAAGGGTTAGGTGGAAAAATATTATTTGAAATATTCTCTTCTCGAATTGATTCTACATGAATTTTAGATTTATGATGAATTTTGTGGCATTAGTGACTCTTTAAATGGTCAGAAGAAAGTGATTGATTTTTTTTTCTCCAAATAGGGAATTATATGATATCATAATTGTTTTGTCATATTTATTCAGGTAAGAAAAGATATTATGGTGGATTTCTATAGTTCCCAGTGGTCAGTGACCCCAGAAAACATGTAGACGATCCATGATATATGGTGGTAGTTCTAGTGGAAAGGTGTGAGACATGTCATTTCTGATTTTATCTCTCATTTCTATATGTGGAAACAAGTGAATATCGAGTGAAAAGACCTAGTATTTTATTTAAACACTTCCATTACCTACATTTTTATGTGATGTGATCCCATTATAAATGAGATTGTTTTTTTTTCAGGGAGTTCCATTTCTAAAATTCTGTAATAGGTATCCACATGTGAATTTCTTGTTTTTTGAGTGGCCTTTAAGAGGAATTTTGTTATCACAAAAATTTTAGTATAAAATTTCATCCAAATTTGGACGGAAATATAGAAATAACCATACAAATTCATGAGGATTTGATTTTTTCGTGTGTTCTAGATTTTGGTGGAGCATGGGACAATATTTTTTGGCTGTTTTATTTTGATTATAAAAATAGATACAAGTTTGTGATCATAATGGCCCCTTTTGAGGATGTGTATGGATTTCCAGGTAATGATCCATTTTTTGGTTAGATATTGGTGAATGTTCCTTAAAAGGAACATGTCTCGTGAAAGAGATAAAAAATTATTCAGTTAATTAATCAAAGTATTTTGATGACATTGATCTGATATAATTATTATGTTGATCTTTCCCATGTTAAATTGAAGATTTTGGTTATTGAAAAGTATCTCTTTATAACTACAAAATTATTGTGTCATAGATGACTTCATAATCATGGAAACCTATCTCATTATATTTTGGGACATTTAGAGGTTTTTGAGAAGGCGGGGAATGTTACAAACCATTTAGAACTTATTCCATAGATGATGTTGATACATAACATGTTTCATGTATCAAAACAACTATAAGTACCCTGCCTTAAACCTTACTTAATCTTGATTTATTACAAGATTACACATTGAGGATCTTTTCAGGTTTAGAGTTTTAGAGAATTAGATCATAAAACATGCATTACATCCCATATTTAAACAAAGTGGTTACAATAAAAGATAGTATTCATTTTTCCTATCAACGAAAACATATTTAAAATAAAACATGGATTCTTTTTGACAGTTCCTTGACACTATCATCATATCATGTACCCTTCCCTTGACCTGTGGAAACATTTCAAAAACTTGGGATGAGCATAAAAAGCTCAGTAAGGGATATAAAAATATGGAAAGGAAACATGAGTACATGTATACATAAGAATCAATGAAATCATACTCTACTCATAAAACATAAGCACTTTAACATACCTCATCAAATCATGAATAAATCATAGAAATCATAAGACATAAAGGTAACTTGAGGCATTCATAACATTCTTACGTAGGGAGTAACCCTCTTGGTTACGTTTGGAATACCCATCACATTATATTCACTAAATCTCTCCGGAGAAACCTTAACGTTTAACTCCTTCGCGTTACCCAATGCATTGGAGAGCTATATCAAGCTCACCCACCCATTTTTTATCCTAGAACCACCCGTCTTCATAAAAATGCCCAAGAACCATAACATAATCATATCACATAAAACATGCATAAAGGAAACATAACATTTCCATATTTGAATAACAAGATATCAATAAAACACATTGATATAATAAAAACATTATGAAAACCATTTTCAATACCAAAATAAAAGAAAATTAAAACATGGTATTTATTTTTCATTTAAAAAAAAGGTATGGCTTGTATAGGAAGCCAAAACTCAAATAATGGTCATGGCGGCGGAGAAGTCATTGTTGCCGCATACGTACGAAAAAAACATTCATTTTTGTCATTTAGTAAATGCTTCGTAAAAAAAGATTCTGTTTGGATAAACTTAAATGTAAAATGGGTTTATACACTGTATAAAAGAAGGTTGTGTATAAAACAAAATATGCCTCAATAAAAGGAGATTGAGACGAAGTCCC
Source organism: Viscum album (assembly GCA_963277665.1). Classification (NCBI taxonomy): domain Eukaryota; kingdom Viridiplantae; phylum Streptophyta; class Magnoliopsida; order Santalales; family Viscaceae; genus Viscum; species Viscum album. The sequence goes on along the minus strand of OY728145.1, from coordinate 658,702,815 downwards.
ATAACTCGGGTCCGACTTGACTCGATCGTTCTTTTAACCTCCTGAATAATAAACATGAGTTTATTTATACTTTCTTAAGAACCTTTTTCAAGTTCATTATTCCTTTTATATCACTTATTACCATGTCATGAACACTATGTAATTATTTAAGTTAATAACGGTCATTTTAACGATCATTGGTACTTGAGTCAAAAATAAACTCTTTATAATTACAAGTTGTCCATGTATCAATTATATCCAGAGTTATACTCATGATGTAGATATAATATATATCATATATATCCATTATATACATGCATTTATAATATTAAATAATGTTTAGAGTTAAAAAATGAAATGCACCGTTCATGGAGACGGTAAGTCGTACGTACGCATTAACGCTACTTTCATTTCTATTTCGCATTTTATGGAATGGAATCATAATGATATAAAGGTATATTATAATTCCAGTATAATATCATATATAATATCATTAATTACATCCTTTATACATCCCACATATTTCATTAACGAATCAAATCACTTTGAGGGGGCGGTAGTCCGCACTTCCTAAAATGAAGATATCGTGTTTACCCATAATGGAAACCCTAAAGGTATGCCATAAATGAAAAATATATAATCTTAGGTAAAACATAAACATATTATATATCATATATAAATATAGTTTCATATTAATGGCCACCTTTGAAGGTGTTAAAATAATATTGAACAATCATCCTTTCATGAGGCAGAAATTCGCCATCCACGGAAACAGTATGTTCATTAACCATTAGATGTAGGTGTGTGTAAGTTTAGCTCAAATAATTTTTATAAAAACATCCTAGTATATGGAAGATACTGTTTTTATTACAAAATAAATGAATAAAAATAGTTTATGGGGTTGGAGAAGCAAAATAAAACTTAAAAACACAAGAGAAAACACTACCTTTAAAACGGGTAACTCTTTTTGATTTGAGCTCAAAGGATTCCTTGGGAACACTTATGCCCAATGTGAGGCTTCTAAGAGTTAAAAGAGGGATGTGTAGAGACAACATGGGCAGGGTTTGGCCGAGCCAAAGGCTTTGGAAGTGTGGGTAAGGTGGTAGAGGTGGGGGCCTTTTATAAGAGGAGTGGAGGGGCACTCTTGGAAAGGTATAAAATGATACTTTATTATAAAATGATTTTCGGATTTAAAAACACCTAAAATTATATATTTAGAGTATAAGGTGATAATAGTTATAAATACACTCATCCAATAGGTTTTTGACATGTGTAGGTCTTAGATTTTACATTATCGTTTCATTTTATTTAAATCGTTAAATAATGAGGTCATCGCTACATCATCATGGTGTCATAAATAATTTAATTTATTTAATGTATAAAAATTATAAAAAAACTAAAATGATTTAGGTAATCGTTTTATCTTTCTAATTAATACTTATAGTAAAAAATATGACTTGTATAACCCCATTTAAAAATTGTTTTAGTAAAACAACTCATGTTTGTGTCATTTTTACTTTTACTTTAAATAAAAGGCATTAATGTCATTATCTTACCCATGTGGCTCCATGGGGTCCCAAATATCGACTCATGGGTTGTCTTGGTCGTCCATGACACATTCAATAAGGTTAGTACATGTTTCTAGGTCATTTCATTTTATTAAGACATTATTTTTACCTCAAATTACACTAATTACCTCTAATCGCGATTAAAAACTTAAATGTTACTATTCACCAAAAAAATCTTTTAATCCCATTGAACCACATTTTACATCTTAATGAAAACCATGTATGTTGGATTTTTTAAATTCAAAACCCAGATGTGGTAAAATTTCATTTAAAAGAAAAATCAGTTTTTTAAGTACCACTTAGTGGTTTCACTATTCATCAAAAATTGATGTTTTTCAGAAAAATACCAAAACATCACCCAAATCTATATTTGATATTCCGAATTCAAAAATGATGTCTATTTTAAAAAATTCAAAAAATATAAGTTACATTAATTAATTTAATAATTAATTCCCGCTGTCAGAGCAAATAGCGTGTTTTTATGAAATATTAAGTATCAAGAGAATGACATTAGTTTAAGTCCAATTTCAAAGTGAAATTAATTCCAACGACCAATATTGGATTAAATGGAAAACATATATTCTAATTTCACATTAATACCAGTTCAAATGATAATCTAACCATATAATTTAATTAGATGAAAAAGAAGTTTTGATGTAAAAAGCAGTATTTTTCAGTATTCATTAAAAAATGAACATTGTCAGAAAAATACCAAATAATTATCCAATGTAAATTTAAATGTCCCAATAATAAATAAAAAGTTAATTTTGACAAATAAAGCTTATAAAATTGTCAAAAGTTTGATTTAAAAATGGTTTTCCATCAAAAGGCAGTAAAACAATCTTTTAAAAATATTAGTGTATTCCATGCTTAAGATTGGATTTATCCTCATTTTAAGCCTCTAAAACAATATCTAATTCATTAGTAGACATAGATAAAAATATTGATTATTCATTAATTACTTGGAATGTTACAACAACGAATGTATCTATCTGATCCATCTCTTGTTCTTAGTTGGTATGATCTTGAAGTTGATCCTGATTTATCTATTATTGAAAAGGAAATCAAGATATTTGATTCTAATTCAAATTTACTTATTGGAATTATGATTTCTTTTTTGGGGCTATGGAATAATGGTTATGATAGTCATGATATGTGGGAGGGGGAGGCAGTGTTGTGAGAGTAGTGGCCCCATATTTTGGGCATAGAAGATTCTTTGAAAGTATTCAAGGGATGGAAATTTTCAACAGTGGGGGATGTTGCAACATCCTGTTTGTTTATTGTTATTCATATACATCCTTTTTTTATCGAGAAATTTTTTTCTTTCTTTCGGTGTTGTTTTGAGTTGATTTTTTTATGTTTTTTAGAAATTTTGAGCTAGTGCACTATTAGAGCACTATTTTCCCAAATTTTTTACCCTATAAAAGAAACCCATAGAGCCCAAGGTAGTGGTATTTTACATTATATTCATACTATTTGTCACAAAATTAACCATATTAAAAGAAACTAGGTGTACCATTTTAAACAGGTGCATGACTAGGCTAAACGGTTTGGTCTAACTATGTCGTTCTGCCCCAGAAATTATGTGTATGGGATTTTAAGTGATGCCTTTTTGATAAACAATTACCAAACCCAATATTAAACACTTATAGACCAGTATGACATGAATGTAATTTATCACATTCTTAGATCTCCAAAGCAGGATTCATACCCCATCAAAACCATCCTGGTAGCGATATATAGCTTGGATAATGATGATAGATCCTCTTATGGTTAGTTTCATCCTCAGGTTCTTGTTTTCACATGGTATCACTATTCTCCATAGGTACATATAGATCCTTTAGTTGAGTTATGGATATAATAACTATTTTGGGGGTTTAAACCTAGGTTTGATCCTTATTTCTCTTGATACAATTGTTTTCATTCTTTCATGGAAAATCTTGATTAGGGTAGGACAGTTAAATATCTATAAACAATGAGGTAGGTGGTTCTTTTAGGATGCCCAATTAATCATAACCAAAAAATTTTATTTAAAATAAATTGATTATTTAAAATAACCTTATATATTAATAATAATTTTGTTTAAATATTTTGACTAAAAAAAACCCCACTGAAATTGGTTTTTTGTAAAAATTGGTTTTTTGAATGTAATTGATAATCCCCTAATTACCGTCAAATAGGGGATGTTTATGGGAATTTGTGATATTTAAATTTCATAATATAAAATATGTATTTTATGGATATTGTTTTAATTAAAATTTTGAATTTAAATATTGAAATGGTTTTTATGGAAAATTTTAAAAAACAGCAATTCCATTGAATTGAGGGTTTTATTTTGCAATTGATAAAAATAATTTCAAAAATTAAATTATTTAATTTAATTTGTGAATGTGGATTCTAAAATTACATGAATTGGTTTCAAATACATATCTATTAAATGACATGTTTTTGATAGAAAACTCATTATCATTTTTAAATGGAAACAAGTATATTTGAAATAGAGAATGGGATTAATTGAAATTTTAGCAGTCTTGAATGAAATTTTACATCGTTGTTTTCTAGTAGAGCACATGAATGTCTTAGGTTGTTAGTGATTTATTTTGGGTTTAAAATTACGCCATAAAATGTATTACAACTTCATATTAATGCATCAAATTCATTTGGAAATGGTGATGAGTCCTCTTTGGCCTTACGCCCAATGTGGCATATGTAAATATTTTTCATTCCATACTGTTATATAACTATACACTAAAACATTCATACCTATCTGGTATATGACCATGTTTCTAGTTAGATTGTATTTCAAATGTATATATACCATTATATTAAAATATATTTCCTCGCATGTGAATTTATATAACCTAATTTATATAAAAGTGTTTGTTTTATCTGTTTTTTGAAAAGTTCCATTTCTATAAAGAATCCCATTGTTTAAACATATTTCTATCATTAGAAATGTATTTCCATAATTAGAAATGTGAAGCATGAATTTTTAATGTATTTTAATCTTTTGAATGGAAAATCATGATTTCATTAAATATGCTTTTGATAATTCAAACATGTTTATTTTGAAAATGAAATAACATTATTGGTTAATTTGATATTTTAATTTTGTTATGGAAAATATTGGTGAAATCCTACTTGGATCTAAATCAAAAATATCTTGTTCCATATGATGTTTTCATATTATCTCCATCATGGTTCAACTATGGAAAATAGATCTCTTGGAGGTGGTTCTTGCTTTTGTGTCATCGACATGGTGAGTTTCATCTATGTTGGGGATTAGGAATGTTTTCCTATTTTATGGTACTTGGTTGTACTTCATGTGTTGTTATACATGTTTGACTTCAGGTACATTAATCTTAGTGTATTATTTTTTGATATGTACATTGTCTTGTTTTTTTCACTATATTGGTGGAAAAACCATTCCCAAATTCATTTTGTATGATGTCGGGTTCTAGTCGTTGACCCATGGTAATTGGGAACACCCTATTTGAAATGATAAAACATTTTCAATTTTATAGATACCAGGGTACACAGGCTAGTTTCTAAAAATGTGGTATTAGAGCTCAAGGTAAAGCAGTTGTCATGACGTTAGTATGCATTTATGAAATCATGTTGGGACTTATGCAGTTGTTATCCCGAATTGCCTGAAGACATTATTTTTTATTTATTTTGGATATTATAATTATTAATTTACTGTAGAGGGAATCGTTACATAACCCATAGTCTCAATTGAACAAGGCCTAGTTCATGACTAAAAGAACTTGAGACACAATTCATTATTCTTAACTCTAATTCCCACACATACAATACATTAAATACCCCTCCCTAGTATGTAAATTATAGAAGGTTCAGAGATCCCCACCATTAATTAATGATCAGTAGTATTGAACTCTGTAATGATGAATATTGTCTAGTACTGATGGTGAACAGTATAATCTATTGAATTTTTTTAATATGGTTAGCTCTACTTAGGCGGACACTACATTATATTAATCTTATTATTGATAATGTTGTGGGTGGACATCATGGGTGAATTAATGGTATGTGTTGCCCAAATGCCCTATGGCCTGAAGAACTTAGGAGGTCTAAAGGCCCTTGTGGCTTTGTTTGAGGGTGACATGATTTCTTTCATTTAATATACTTATGTTGTGTAGCATCTTGCCACTATGAATACATGTGAATCAGATCATTGAGAAAGCTGCTATTGAGCCTCAATGTGTTAATAAGTTTGTAGATCTGAATTTTTTTGAGGTGATTGTGTGCACTGTTAACACCATATTGCATACACCACCTCCAGTTTTCATTCAGGTTCTTGGTGTGGAACCTCAAAGGATATTCTATAATTTTTTTCACAAGATTTAGTTCTCTAGAATCCATCACCATCCAAATTATCAAACGATCCTCACGAGACTGATGAACGGTTGATCATGCTGGACATTTTTCTTAGGTTAACGGACACAGATGAAAAGATTAATGTGAAATGTGCCACCTTCATGTGGGAAGGACAAACAAATAAATTGTGGGTCACTATGGGGATGTCCAAGAAGCATGTATACTTATAGTGTAATTACATAAATTATCTTTTCAAAAACTAATTCTATCAGAGTCAATGTTGATAGACATGGATACATATTTTTTAAAACATGATCATGTTGACTTTTCTGTGATAAAGTATGCAAACAATGTTTCAGATCTCATACATTTCACACATGATATTATGTTCACTAAGAATATGAAGGCTCAATGGACCATGTTGGGAGCTCATCATTATATTAAATCTCAGGATTTCTTTCTGAAGCTTCATTCTTACATAGATGTTCTAGATAGAGTTCTTATGGTTCAAATGGACCTAGATGGCTTTTACGGTTATCAGGAGTTTCTTTCTCTCCAAGTGGATGTAGGATTTCATTAAAGGGAAAGAGGAAGAATGATTATTCTAATGATATTTCACAATTTTAGGTTCATTCATGACCGCCCACAATACTAGGAAGGGGTCCTATGAATTTCTACCAATGTAGAAATTCATGACATTAAAATAAGTTTTCCACCAGGTCACCCAAGAAATGTGGCTCATATGGTAGCTTGGGGAACTTATAGAAATTCATCCATATTTATTCCAAAATGTGTACTGAAATTGGATCATTAGATCCTCATAAAAATATATGGATGTTAAATTATTTACATATAATATGTTACCATCCACATGAATCTGGAGCAAAGATACTGCACGCAGTAGAAGTGTCTCCATAGGAAGCTGATACGGGTCAAGAAATAATGAGCGGTACCATTACTATTGTTCTATCATTATTGACTTATCTATTTCATATTAGTGCATCTCATTCATTTATTTTAACCCATGTTGTTAATATTTTCACTCATTAAATGGAAATTTAATCTAGTGCAATGTATATTACACGACCTAGTACAAAGAGGGAGGGGTCTCCATATTTCTACTCATGTATTATCTATATCTAATTTCATTATTTCATGGAGATTTATGATTCTCGATATCAATCCTACTAATGTCATATTTTTTATGGATTGTCTCATAACCAAAAAAGAACAGATATATTGTAATCTTTGGTGGTTCTTTTTTTACTACACCCACCGATGTTCCTCATCGATTTTATAGAGAATGGGACCCAAGATTGAAAAGGACTAAACATTCTTATTCTAAGATGGGTAATGTAATATCATTTCATACTTTTAATATAGTGTGAGAATATTAAGTGGAAATCTTCCTCCAGTTTTCTTCATGTTCCCTAACATATTTCTTGTTGAATTGAATAGTTTTCTTCTAGTAAGGGAGGTTGAGTTTTTCATAGAATTAATGCAAATTACTCAACTATTTTCTTTCCCCTATTACTGCATGGAACTAGATGAACTGAATTAATTTATGTTATATAAGGAACATCTTCTTCATAAAGGCTTTTTAAATCCATGTGTGTCACCTTGGGTGGTGCAGGTTCATTTATCTAAGAATGCTGACAATTCACTTATTCTTTGTTTTTATTACCAAAATATAAATCATGCAATGATTATGAACAATTATCCATTACAAAGTGTTGATGATCTATTTTATATGTTCTAGGGGTAAATTATTTTGTTCAAAATTGATTATGTCTAAAGTTACCATCAGTTGAGATTAAAAGAATAATACATTCATTAAACGACCTTTTGGAGTTGGTATAGTCATTATAAGTACCATGTTATTCCCTTTTCCATATCCAATTCTCTTGTAGTATTTATAGAAATATTCAAATAATGAAATGGATTTTCCATGAGTATCTAAATAACATTATGGCAGTCTTTGGTAGATGAAATACTTTTTACACTATGTCATAGGAGGATTTTGTGCATCATTTGAGAATATATTTATGTTTTAAAATAAATCAGCGAATTTATGTAAAAAAATTTGAAATGTGATTTTTTTATTCAGAAATAGAAATTATTGGGACACATAGTGTCAGAAAAAGTTATATCAATTTTCCATGAGATGTTGAAAGCTGTTATGGCATGGGACAAACTCCCACTAAAAAACAAGGTTTATCCAGTGCTAGGGCATTAACAGTGATATCTAAATATGCAGTTAAGGACCGCCTATTCCAGTTCTAAAAAACATTGTTAATGGTGGTCTCTAATATAGTTTATAGTTATTTTAAATGGAGTCTTTCACAACATATTTAAAAATTTAATGATAAATGTGAACTTTTATAGATGATTGTAAAAAAGTGAAAATAATGGGGAGGTTTTATCAGCACATTTTAGAACCGTTGAATAAAGGCCCCACTTTTGCTGCACTTTTTTACTAGCTCTGATAAAATTATATTCCAAATAGAAAATTCATAAAAAATATTATTTTATTATATAATTATATTTATATTGATATAAATATAATATAAATTTTTTAAAATATTATTTAGATCAGATGAATTGGAATTTAAACATAATATATTAGATATTTTGTTGAAATAAAATATAAAATTACAAAAAATTATCCTATAATTAAATATTAGTGGTAATTTAATATCAATTTTATGACAAATAAAATCAATCAATAAATAAAATACCTGAAATAATTTGAAATTGTTTCTCGGACATCAAAAAGCCTTCACTATTGATTTGGGTTTCTGTTTGGACTCTACCACATATCAATTCATAACCTGCAATGAGTTCTATGACATATATGGTATTGGACTGAGGTAGAAGATGTATTTATAGTTTTTCATCCCTAGAAAGGTTTATATGGCCACCAAAATAGACTTTTTTTGACATTGACCCCATTTACATGAAATTCAAATGGATATAACATTTGACTAGAGAGTCTATTCATCATGTATCACAAGTCGTACATAATGTAGTTTCACGATCCTAAATTTTATTGGTTGTGGATCTAAAACAGACACCTGGATCTAATGGTAGTTTATTTTTTGGTTTTTAGGGGTTTAGTGTTTTCAGTGTTTCATGACATTTTTATGGGTTTTAAGATTTTTTAGAGTTAATATTAATATATAAAAAATTAAATTATTACTTATTTAAAAAATATTTAATAGTATATTTATACATATATATATATATGTATGGATAAATGAATATTATGAAATATATATTAATATATATATATATATATATTTGAAATAGGAAAATGAAATAGTATAGTGTACTAGAAATGGTTCTTGTGGATAGCTGGAGGTCTCATGTTTGAAACTTGCATGATGTATGGGTGCGCACATGGGGTGGTATATTCTAAATATATGTTAATGTGGTGGTGGTAGAACTGATAAAAATGGGATTCTATTCAACCCATACCACAAATTATATTCAAATGGATATAACATTTAACATCACTTACAATATCAGTACTTCTAAAGCACTGATAAATCCCTTTTACTGGCATTGTTAAAGGCTTGATTTTCATTTGTGAACCAAAATTTTTTTTCTATATTCATACATCTTGGGTTTTGCAGGATATTATTACTGGATTGGTAATGACTTCTCAAATTTGGCTTTGACAATGACTACATTGACAAAAAATAAAATAATGTTTTCCTAGAATGATAAATGTATGGTTTTTTTTGGTTTATCTGAAATTTATTATTTCTATTGCTCTGTTGTTGACTCTTCCAGAGAATGGGTATGGCTATGCGGTCATTTATTGTGCATTGGTTTCAGTATGGGGCTATGTTCTTATTCATAGTGACCATTTTGTTTCATATTAATCTCATCATATTAGGTCATAGAAGATGAATTTTCTGGCCCATGACCTCGATCTTATAGCTGTAATGCACATACATAAGAGTTATTAGAATTATCTTTATAGAGATAGTGTTCCCGTATTATTTGATCTCTTGGGATTGATTTATATATTCTCTTAAAATTATTTGAATCTCCACCAGTGGAATTTTATAGAATAAAAACAATATTTAGATTTCAAAAACACCACACATTGGGCGAAGGGAATGTTGTTCCAGATGCTTTGAGCAGGAATCATCAAAAAAAGGGGTTGAAAGAATCATTAGAAGAGTGAAATTTTATTTCTCTATTATCATAAATTTATATTAGAGCTCAAAAAAATGGGGCTGAGGATTTCATGGCCATTGTTCAGTTAAAATCCAATATTATAGAATTTATTCTCCAGTAACAACAACTTGATAATGATTTCCAGTGAATTAGAGAATCTTTAAATAGTGGGGAGACCATTCTTGGTTGGTTGTTCTAGGTATATTCTTCGATAAGGAAATAAATTATGTGGTTATTATTGATCATAGTGGGAAATAGAATAAGGAACTGTAGTGATGTTTTATAATATGTGGTGGTAGTTATGACAGATAGGTATAAGATGGAGAATGTCATAGTTTTTCTCTACTATTTGTATGTTCTAATAGGTGAGGACTGAGAACCAGAAACCTTTAGGTCTGACTAAGCCACTTCTAGTCTATATGTGAAAGTGGGATAAAATGTCTATTTGAAAGAAATTATACATTTTCATGGAGTTCTATTCGCTATATTCACTAATAGGGATCCTGGGATCAGTTATTTTTTTTTGGAGAGACCTTCAGGAATGACTTTGATCAAATGTACAATTTTGTATAACATACCATCAACATTTTTATGGCCTGATTGAGAGATACATACAAATTATGGAGGATTGATTTTCACTTGTGTTCTTGACTTTGGTGCATCATGTATTCTCATTTGTGCATTGTCTAATTTTATTATAACAATGGTTACTATTCCACGATCAGAATTTCTCCTTTTAAGGCCTTGCATAGATGGACTTGTAAATATATGTTTTTTTTGTCAGAGATTGGTGAATATTACTTGGTAATACCACAATTAGTGCATGTTAAGACAAAAAGTATCTAGTTGATTCATAACTAGATATTTATGGAATAGATATCATATAAATATTTTGTTTATCAATATCATTGACCTTTAGAATTTTCAGTTGGTGACACGGTGTTCTTGAAATTTTCACCATATGTGTGTCATCGACAGTTTGGGAAGAAAGGGAAACATACACTTCATTTTTAGAAACTTTCAAGGCTTTTGAGCAATTGTGGAATGTTACATAATGTTTATCACTTACAGATTAAATTTTGTTAATACATAAAAATATTCAAGTATCTCATCTATGAATGTGTATATATAATCCATCTAATGTTTTTAGTTGGTGAGATATTTAATTTGAACCAGATTTATTAGTGATTGAACAACTATTTAAGATAATTGATTCTAAATCCAAGGTACTATGTGGGAGGAAGATTCTGTTGGTTCAATTTATATAGTAGCATGGTTCTGATAGTCACGAGACATGAGAGTCAGAGGTAATGATGAGAGAGTAGTGGCCTCACCTTATTAGAATTAAAGTTTTTTTATTGTATTTTTTGGGATATAATGTATATATGTTGGAGAGTTTTTAAGATCTTGTTTCTATTCTCACATATTCATGGACCCCATTGTATTGTTGTTTGGTTGGGTTTCATTTGGGATAGTTTTTGTTGATATTTTTAAGATTTTTCAATATTATAGGTTACTGTATGGTTAACTCGTGGTTTTCCTAAACCGTGTGATCTATTTGAGGAGACCACACAAGAAACGGTAGTAATAATTTTCAAAATTAGTGAAAACATAGTCATGCAATGAAATCTCTTAGTAGAAACTGTGCATCCCATTTAAAATAGTAACATGACCAGGTAGAAGTTTATGTCTAAAATCGGTTTATCCCTTATTAAAATCTCTGATAGAATTATTATTTTCCCTAATACCCCTCTAAAATTTTATTTGAAGCTAATTGAATGACATTCGATCATGTTTTTGTTATTTTCCTATTCCCTTTGATGTTTTCCCACATTCAATATATTCTATTTAAGGTTTCACATATCCTTATGTTGGTTTACAGATTTAATACGCTCTATTTTGGGGTTATAAATATTTTTATCCTCATTTCCCAATATTCAATTTTCATCGTTATTCCTAATCAAATCCATATTAAGGTGGGATGCTTTGAGATCTAGCGACCCCAAGGGAGGTGATTCTATTTCAATGCCTAATTTATCTTAACCCTGGATTTCTATTTTAAATTAAATTAATGATTTAAATTCAATTTTTTGATTTGTATTACATTTATTTCAGTGGTTTTATTAAAAACCCAGTTCTATTGAATTGGCTTTTTTCAATAAATAAGATTTTCAAAGAAACTAGAAAACTGTCAATTCTATTGAATTAGGGTATGTTTATGTAAATTATTGATAATTAAATTGATTAATTTAAATTTTCTATTTGATGGAAATTTTTTCCATTAAATTATTAAAATTAAATATGGAAATTGTTTTTATAGAAAATAGTGAAAAACATAAATTCCATTGAATTGGGGGTTTTGTTATGAAATTGATGGGATTCGTTTGAAAAATATTAAATTTTCAATTTAATTTGAATGATTGGATTGTAATATTTCATGAATTGGTTTCAAGTCCATATTTGGGAAAATAGATTAAAAATGATTTGGTGTAAACTTTTATGTTTCATATTTTCAAAAAAGATTATTTTTGATTTAAAACCTGTTATGGGTTTTAAATCGAAAATTGGTATATTGGAACGGGAGAATGAGGTTAATTTTATTTTATGAAGTTTTGAAAGAAATTGACCATGATTTTTTTCTACTAGAGAAAATTAATGAATTATTTAGTTTGTGAGTTATTTTGGGATGAACTTTACGAATTACAACATTCTAAATTATCATATTATCACATCACAGCCCTTAGTAGATTGTGATGTGTCCTCTATAGCCTTAGGAACATTGTGCGGTATGTATATATTTTCCATTTCGTAGTGTTAGGTCCCTATATCCTAGAATTATCTTACTAATTTGTAATATGATTTGTTGCTCTCTTTTTTTATTTCAAAAGATGTTATGCCATTATTGTAAAAAAAATTACATGCCATGCAAATTTATATAAAAATTTGTATATAAAAGTGCTTCATTAATATATATATTGAAAAGATAAATTTGTGTAAAGAATCCATATTTTAAAAATTAAATTTATCTTTTTATTTGAATTTCCAACATTTGAAATGTGAATAATGAATTAGTAAAGTATTTCCATCTTTTGAATTTTAAATCGATATTTAGTTAAATATTATTTTGAAATTACAAACATGTTTATTTTAATATTTAAATTTCATTCTTGGTTAAATTGAAATTTGAATATTTTTGTGGGATATTTTGGTTAAATCCTAATAGAAATTCAATCACACTATACATGTTTCTTCGGGTGTTTGTAGATTATCTCTATCCAAGATTGAGCATGGGAAAGGGATCTCCTAGAGGTGGTTCAAGCTGTTCAACAATGGACATGGTGATTTGAATTTGAGTTGGGACATTTGTTGTTTTTACTATTTTCTTGAACTTGGTAGTAGTACATGGTTTTTTGTACATGTTGGCTTCAAGTAAATTACTTTTAGGGGAGTTTCTTTTGATATGAATAAAGTCTTTTATCATTTTCTTCACAATATCTTAGGAAACAAATTCCCAATTTCATTTTTTATGATGCCAGGTGCTAGTAGTCGACCCATGGAGACCCAGAATAACATTTGGGCTATGTCAGGACAAGATTGGTTACCGGGCTTCCTAGGTACTCGGTCTGGATTTTGAAACTCTCAGTAAATCTGTTCTCATAAAGTATTAGATTTTAGTAAGAATCTGGAATCCAAATCTAGCTGGTTCCAATAGTACCTAGCTGAATCAATATGATCAGTTTGTTAACCATGTGGTGTCTTGAATTGGGGGTGAGATATACTAATTAGAATACATCTACTTGTGACTAGTGTGATCCAGCTATTGAATATAAAATATACACTACATATCAATAACAATTAATGAAATAAATAACTGTAAATGAGTCGTCTCTAGTTCCTAAGGTACACCAGGCTGACACTACCTGCTCTTCCAAAACAGGGATATCTATGAATAGATGAATATATATATATATATATATATATATATATATATATGTTTTTATTTTTTGTTTGTATATATATTTTCTATATATGCGGGGACATATATAGAAATATTTATAAATAATAATACTATCTGGGACATGATGCATAACTAGGATGTCCATTGATATTAATATTATTCTCATAGAGTTAAAAGAGACACCATGTTCAAGTATCAATATTCATATAGATCACCCTATCCAAATATGATATATTTATGGTGAATCATTGATGATTATAAATTTTTTTTGGGATTTCATTAAAAAGTATCATGAATATATGGGATACCATACCCGATTAAAAAATATATATGTCGCACCCAACCTGAGTATCATGAACAAATAGGTCACCATTCAATTGTGTCAAATGTTTGTCGGACATCATACCATAGAATCCCATGTACATGGAATTTCATGTACATGTATAATTGATATATTAATGGTTATTCATTCTTTAATACAAAAATATGGATGATTTAAAAAACATTATCATTATATTTAATCATGTAAATGACCAATATTTATATGATGGTGAAGTGATGTTTTATAACCACTCACTTCACATTTATTTAAATAATCCATTTAATTATATGAAAACCATCACCACTTAAAAGGTGTGTTGTCCATTTTAACACTTAATATAAAACGAGTATTTAATTAATACAAAGAAAGTGATATGAAATTTCATGTAGGCTGACCTTCCACTATAAATAGGGTTTATGTGGTAATTATTACGTGATTAAAAATTTAGTTTAATGAAATGTATTTTATTTACGGAAATTAAATTCAGATCTAGTGATTATATGAAATTTCATGTTATAAAATTACTGTGATATATAGTAAAAGTACTAGGCCACATACACTATCTTGTAACTAATCCCCTCATATATCATCAACATTTAATATAGGCCGAAATAGGGGAAGATAATGAAATAGAAAAATGTCATGAAAATGTTTAGATTAGATATCGTAGAAATAAAATTCAAAAGGGATGGATAAATGAGGAACATAAAGAATATGAGAAGATATATTACTATTAACTATGAAATGAAATAAATGTGAAAGGAATTAGAGATCATACAATGAAACTATCTCAATGTAATGGTTGGAACCCTGGAAGAGATAAAGCACATAATAGGACCTGTTGTTCTCTAAGAGGAAGAGAAATAGAGAATAAAAACTGAAATGTGGTAGGGAAAATTAGGTTTTTATCCATTTTAACGGTGAAGGTTTTGGCTACATTTAATGAACGAACAATGTTCCAACTATTTTTCATTACAACTAAATAGCATTAAAGGTATGACCTAGGAAAATAGTTTAGTGAAACTGTGCATAGCTCATGCACCCTACCACATACCTTATTCCACCCCAAGAATTTTTGACCATATTGAGCTCAATGGTTTAAAAAAATTATGAATCCCTTGTCTATTTAATGGAGTATGTTGTATGTTTTTAACTAACCAGTCGGCCTGGGAAACATGTTTTGAAAAAACCATGAAGCCCATATGTTTCGTCAAAATTTCAGGGCTCCAACCTCTGATTTAGAATCATTACTCATTCAGTAAACCACAATGTTTTACTAATTGGGCATTTATATTATTGAAAACAATTGTCAATCTCTATATCCATAATTTAAATAAAATATAGGCATCTGCAAAATCATCAATTATATCCATTCTCCAAAGGTATCATACACGATATCCATTAAAAACATGTATCATTTTACTTTTTTCGAATAGTCTATATAATATGAAAATGTGAATTATCATATTTTCACCTTGTTCATGTCATTGAATAACTATAGAACACATATTTTGTTAAGAAAATATTGCCTAATCATATATTCTACATTCATAATGTATTTACTAACTTGATTAAATAATATGACAGATTTCATTTATCTACTTGGATAAGCACAACACATGACCCTTATCAGAACAGATAATAATACCATATATATGTTATAGGTGTCGATGAAAACAATACATCTAATCTCAATAAAGGGACCTGATGTCATCCTACTCATATGAGAGGGAAAATCCAATAAATAGATCAGTTTAAATAGACACCATGATCATCAACAAAACCATACACCATTGATTTTCTAAGTATATAAATATATACTTGTGTATGTTGGGTTTCAATATATAAATGTTATCATTCCAGTTACAATTTCTACATCATGTATTGGGGATTAAAACATGAGCCATAAATCCCTATAATACAAATACATCTTCAAAAAACTCAATGTTGTACACTTATATGGTTATCTAGTGAACAAAAACACATTTTATACCTATTTAGTATACTTTATATCTATATGAAAGAGACATACTCATACTAACCGTATAATTCCAACAAATCCTATAATTATCCTTTATAAAAATTAGTTAAGGATTACTCAAAATCATTCTTTTAGAGAAAAATTAATATCCCATATCATGAAAATTATCTCACTATATACATATATAAATCATATGTTAAGGAACAATAATGTAAATATTTTCTTTAAATATTATGATATAAACCATATTACTAAATTTCATTGATGAATATTTCTCAACACCAATATATGAACCTCTATATCATATCAGATATTATAAAATCCAAGACCACTCTCATGTATAATGTACATTGATAGGGTTTGTTAACGCATTATACCATTTGTAATTCGGATAACATATCTATATAAGCTTATGATAAATCCATCCTATTACTACATAGATAAAACATATATGTAGTGCGAAATTTTAAATAATTGTGATATATAGTAAACAAAATACTTAATAATGAACTCACTTAATATATTCAAGCATCCTTAATTTACAACATCACATGTTGCATTGTCAATCTGAATTGTATATTTTGAACCCAATCTATGTTCGTTTTCATAATCCTTAGAAAAATTTCCATAATACATTTGCTTTGTAATTATTAAAAATTCATACATTAACAACACATCCTAAACCCTTGTTGGATAAATTTATTTTTAATATGTTTTTGTTAATAGTATTAACTCTATATTTTTCTTACTTCTATAACCAAATCACTTTTTTTGGATGTCAGTTTTAGTTAACATTTTAATTTTAGAAGAAAAATCCCATACGAATTATTAATGTCCAGTTATTCAAGATAAATTAATATAACATTTGACATTGTTCTTTATCAATATATTTCCAAAACCCTTTTGGATAATATTTTAAAATTACATAAACATGTTTGAAATATTATTTATAACATCGAACATCACTATGTTCAAACATATTCCCAATAGATTATAATATGGATTATTATTTTATATTACTTAAGAAGGATTTTTATTAGGTAATAACAATTATTTAATCATAGTAGGATAACATAAAAATTAAACTATTATTTAGGTATAACTAGCACTCCGCCTGTGCGATGCACGACACTATAAAATAATTCTTATTATTAACTATAGATTACTATTTATAAAACATAATAATTTATACTAATATTGAATATATTTGAAAAGAAAATGACATACATAATGAGGAATAAAAGTAACAGAAATTGAGGAACAATATTTAGATACTGAGCAGCCTTCTGTATAAAACTAACAACATAAGAACCAACGGTGAAACAGAATTAAAATTAATAAATAATATATTGAAGTTATAAATTTATTCTTAGAAATAAATTATGAAAATATAATTTGTAGATACCTGAAATAGGTTATAGTGAAAGAGAATCATGGTAAGAGAACATCAATACAATTTCACCATTGACATATAACTATGGAATGTAATTTAACAATGATAAGATAACATCAATACTGTTACAGTAGCATATACATGTTTGAAAACATAAATAGGAACCATTATTTTGAACAACAGCGGGTGTGAAGATCATATTACAATTTATGTCATCAAAATGTGCAGTCAAAAGCCTCCCAGTACCACCATGTATCATTGATGTAGAGTAGCAGTTTTTCATGTTTGTTAACAATTATATTGATCCCTTAAATCTATAATTAGAAATGAATGTGAGTAAATGAGACATACTACTATGAAAAAATAACTCTTTAATCCAGTGAAATGAAAAAAATCCTGTCATAATCAAATGGCTTATTTTCTTACAATGTTCATCTATGAAAAAAAATTGTACAAAAATTCAATGAAAAAAAATAAATAATATGAAATATAAATATCACTACTAATTGAAATGAATAATAGAAAATGGTAACCATGTAGACTAAGAAAACAACCATGACATATTTGAAAAACTGAAAACAATTTAAGTGGAGAAAAAATATAATCTACACCTACTACATAAGGGATTACCTGTCACCCTCTTTTCCCGTATTCACTGCCATGCCCCTCCCCTGCCCTCTACCCTCCAGTCCAGCACCCCCCTCATCCAGCCCATCCCTGCATTGCAGCCGTCACTTGTCCATTGCCCCTCCTCTCCCCCCCACTTAGCCCATCATCACTTACTTTCATTTAATTATTTAAATACATTGAGTGTCTCCAATAACATGGATCCACTTTCATTACTATATATACATGTATCCATGAGGGCACTTATTTGAAATATATAATTTAAAAAATATATACAAAAATAAGTCCAAAAAGAAATGTACTTAATTTACCTATATGAAAAATTAAAATAAATAGAAAAACAATATAATGCATACATAAATAACTTTATATGGAAAAAGTACAAAAATGATTATATGTATATGCTTTTATAGATTAGTTAAATAAATAAATGTTCTCAAATATGTAGATCATACATTTAGAAAAGTACAAATTGATAATAAAAAAATTTGTATACATCTGAAAAATGATGCGTTGAGCAGCACTTGAGTTGAGGGGTTGTCTCCATAACATACTTGATTGACATGTTTGAGAAGATATTGCCCATAGCAACAGTCCATGATCAGCACTGCACCAAAACGATTCACTACCATCAGTGACGTCCTGGTGTGGTTGATTTTCGGCTACCTCAAAATATCAAAATGTAGTCATCCAGTAAATATCAACTTCCTAATGTATCAACACTAAAACAGAACAATATGTCAATCGGTTAAAATAAATCCAACCCAAATAACAAAAAAGAATATAAGAGATCGGAATAAATTAGAAATGTAACATACAAAACATGTTAATATAGTTTTATTTAGTCTTTCCCCCTTCCTCCAAACTGTAACTTCCACAGCAGCCAATATCAACATTTCACCGATTGGGAAGTTCCCCAACCTGAAAACTTTGTGGTTACCACTCCCATATTAATGAAGCAGTAACTAATAGAGCAGTGAGATGAATATGTACATGTGATTCCATTCTTAGATCTAGGATAACCACATACAGATTGGCTATCTAGGAGCTCCCATAAATAGAGCAGGAGTTTGAATCTTCTACCAAAGAATGTGTACCTGGAGGGCAGTCCATTAGGGGCTGCTAGTCACGTTGGGTTCCCAGTTCATCATTTCTAGATCGAGTCAATGAAAACCTGGAAGCAGCATACCTATCAATATGTCCTGTATTGGTTGGTTGCATCTGCTCCAGTGATATCATAAAATGATGTGGATGTACAGGATATAAAACCTGGAGGATTCGGCCATGAAAAATTTTCAGTAAGAGGGCCATGACACTTATAGTTAGGAAAAAAACAAAGGATTCGAATACCATTGTTTGATTGCGACGATACTCGCCCGGGACCTCAATCCAGATAAATGATGTGGATGTTCTCGACAGACCATCCACACACAAATATAGGCATGAATAGGATGTAGAAGGGAAATGGTATGCAAATGTCACAGCAAAAATAAACATTGAATGCATTGCCTGATAATTTTAAAACAGAAGGATTATTAAAGGGTAAGGGATAAGATGGAAATATATGTGACGTGATCATGTGATGTTATCATGCTAATATGTTGATGCATTTC
This sequence comes from Viscum album, assembly GCA_963277665.1. Classification (NCBI taxonomy): domain Eukaryota; kingdom Viridiplantae; phylum Streptophyta; class Magnoliopsida; order Santalales; family Viscaceae; genus Viscum; species Viscum album. Next base: position 658,682,848 of record OY728145.1, on the reverse strand, counting down.
CAATGTATCAGATGATTCCTAAATATGCAGCTTCCATTGGGTGATCTCAGATCTCTTATGGGTGGAGTTTTCATTGATTATTGAGTGCGGTGTGTTAATAGATATGTATATCATGCAATGAAATTTGAGTAATTTTAGTCGTGGAGAGATAATTTGTATTGTGTAGAAACATTAAAAAACTAAACAGTTCACGTCAAATTTTTTTATTAGAAAAAATATCATATAATTAAACTTTATTATGCCTTATAACTCACCATTTCACAATTATATTGTACAGGTAAACTGAAATTCTATACTAATAATAAAAAAAATTCCAGTGTAGTGGAAGACAACCATCACAATTATAAAAGAAAACATGCTTCATTCTCATCTGCAACACCAAACAATCAAAAAATGTTAAAGAAGATTCAACTAAAACAGTTCACAATTAACATGTTCTATTAGTAACATACTCAAAAAATAGACACTAATATGTCTCCCCCCACCCTTTCCTCCCTCCTCCTACTCCCCCTACCCAGCTCCTCGTCTCCCCTCCAATATAACCATCTTGTATTCCCCTCCCTTCCCAACAGCTCACCCTCCCACCTCCTCCTCCCCCCTGCCCAGCCCCTTCTCACACCAGCCCCCTCCCCCCCTGGCCCAGATCTCCCCCTCCCACCCCCCCTGCACAGCTCTTCCATCATGGACTTGCAATGTCTTTACACTATGGTTTAACACTTCATCAAGTATAGATAATCATCTGAAAGTAATGAAGTCAAACTATCTAGCCCATTTATATTTCTATGTAAAACAAAATGGAAACCATTTTTTAGGAATCATAAATCTATAGAATAAATTAGAACAACTATAGAAGTATGTAATGTAGCACAAACTACTGAACAATTTATAAGTTGTTACCTTTTAATAACAATAACACACTCCAATACCTTCTTTCAAATATGAAATATGCATAAGATAATATCACCAATAACCTCACAGGATAGGTTTATGTAGTCAAAAAATCAAGTCTATTATAGTCAATCTTCATGTGTTGTGTAATGTAATTCATATATACCATGCAATGATCCAATTAAAACGTAATGCATAACATTACATAAGCACATACTTTGAATATCTGCATGGAATTCCATGCAATACACCCCCACCCCAAGTTGCTATTGAACCGGCACACAAAAGTTATAATTAGGGAATCCTAAAATTAATGGACAACTAAATATCTTTCACTATCAATGATCAGAATACCTTTATGTAACAAACACCACATATTGTAGAATTCAATAAAAATCGATTCACTACTCAATTAAATATGAAAATATCCAACACTCAAAGAATTCATTCCACTTAACTAAAAATAATCTAAAATATCAGTTATAGTTTACACTATAACCAAATCATAGAAAGAAGAGAATAAATATGCAAGACACATACAATTCATATAAATTATATAAATTACCTTGTGTTTAAAGATTGGCACCGAGTCATCCCATGCTCCCAAACTGAAATCATTCAACAATTAAGGAAAATTTATTAAGCAGCAGCCTAACCAGATTGGTTAATCATTTGCACAACTCTCCGTCAATTAATTGATTAAATTATATTTTCCCACAGACAACAGTCATTAATTTGAAAAGAGAATATAAGGTAAATGTTAAAGTAAAAAAAACTAATGATAAATTCCATATGTTCAATCAAATTTAACTCCATTCATTAATTTCTTTTAAATGGGTTGTTATTAATTTAAAGTGTTGATTGGATCTTTGTAGTAACAAACATGGCATGTTATCAAATACCCACAACATAAGCAACATGCAACATAATTATAAGGCAAAGAGGGATATATGCAATACCTTCACTGCTGAAATAGCTTCTATAGCATCTGCAACTACAAGAAGGTGGTCAGTCATAAACCTTGTAACATTAACTTTTAGCTGCAAACATGAAATATGGCTTAGGAAAATTACTTTAAAGAAAAAAGGATCACAAGTGGATCAAAGTGAACATAAATTATGTGGCATACAATCTAATTTGACAATGATAGAACTATCATCTTACCCCATGATCCTAGACAATGCAGTCAATTAGAGGTTCATATTTTATCAGGTCACCCACCGGTGTTGATGTAGCATGCGCATTGACACAATTAACATCTCCTTTTCCGGTCTTGGATTGGGCTAAGGCTTTCTCAATGAAAATAATGAAGCATGTCTCTGAAAGCAGAACAAAAATATTAAGAGAAAATTGCATAAAAACTACCAGCATTGATTCAAATTTCTGCAAGTGTTTTGTTATAAATCAGCTTAACCAAAATAATCACTTATCTTCTGGGTGAGATGAAGTTCTGTGGTATGCATCATAGGTGAAACTTCCACCCAAGAAGTTTTCATAAATATCAACCCTCTTCCCTGTAACATGAACTATGGGGGAAAAATAATTCTCAATAATATAACATTATGGAGAAATTCTCAATTGTTGCAGTCCAATTTACTTGTGCAATCAGCTAATCTGCAATCAGCAAACAATCTGCAATATGCAATCTGCAAATACTTATGTGTAAGCAATCTGAAAACAGTTATGTATAGGGAAAATCATATATATAAGAAATATAGAATCAATTAAGTATATGCAATATGAAATATATAATGTGAAATCAATTACGTATAAGAATCCTGAAAAAGTCTGTATGGAATCAGTTGCTACCCATCACCTTGAACCGTCGATGTTGAAGAATGCACTAACATCAACATCACATTCAACTACAAAACACCAACTGCACTGAAGAGGTTGTCGCGCCACTATTTTCATGGCCATTAGACTTCGAACAAGATAAACCGGAGCGTCTAACCCTAACACACCATTCGCATTAGCCCAAACCAATAGTATGACATTGATGTCCGAGATGAAAATCGGAACCCACCCCCTGTGGATGCGATCCTCCACTGAGACCGGTGAGGTAATCGAGAAACTAATCAATGGAGCTTTACACTACAGGCCAACATCCAATTTGAACAACCAACAGCAAGAAATACATCAAAATAAACTAAGCCAAAAAAAACGAAATATTCAAAAGGAACCAGGAATTAAACCCTAGAGAAAATAGGAACAAAACCCTAGAAGATGAAGCAGATGCTTGGATATCCATGGCTGCCAGATGCAAAGCCAAAAAAATCACTTAATCTGACGCTCCCAGTCCAACCTGGAAAGGAGAAGATGATCTCAAATTTAGAGTGCATAATAGGTAGTTGGGGAAGAACCAATGCGCCGTCACTGAAGCTGGAAAGATAACAGAGTAGGGAGAAAGACCCGAGAGAAGACCCGTACGGGAACCGTAGCAGAACCGAGAGGAAATCCCGATCGGGTGGCGGTAGGATACCGTGATATTTTTTGTTTTTTTGTAGAATTCTAGGGTTTTGGGTGACGTGGATTGATGGGAAGGTGACACGTAAGCAGGAAAGATGCCTGTTTTAGTATCCAAATAATACCATCCATCCCTTCGAGCCTCTACAACACCAATTTTCCACTTATTCTCCTTGTTGGGGAAAACTCCAAGATAATACGGTGCAAAAAACTTCACTACATCCATGACAAAAGTTCCAAGCTTAGAAAATTTTTATTTGCAGTGAAAAAGTCTGAGTTATTCCCACACTGGTCACTGATATGGTTTCAGCATAGTCAACATGAGAAGCCAGTCCGTTATCTCCGACATTGGTTCCATGAGATCATTCCTCCATCTATTCTATTAGCAGTCATTCCCTGATAATAGTAGTATCCTTCTCCTCAATGTGCTTCGTCTGTTCTAGAAGAACCCCATGCCTAACACCCACCTTGCCGAGCACTCCCACTTGTCATACAACCAGGGCTGGCTCAGCACATGCCACACTATGAATGTTTTGTCTTAGACTCAGAACCCCTATAGACAGAGGTGGTGTCGTAGAATTCGAAGGATGTGGATGATCAGATGGTTCAATGGCAGATTGTGCTTGCACCAAAATCACTTGCAGCATCTCTCGCTACAACTGCACAGGACTAGAATCCCCTGTTTCTTCTATTATCACACTTCTAGATCTCCCAAACAACACTTATTTGAAATGCATGGAAAATAACTTAGCCCTATTGAATAGAAATTTGAGAGAATTGTATGCACCCAATGTAAATAATAATAATAATAATGAAAATAGGTAGGATAGACACGAAGTATTTACAAAGGAATTTAAACAAACCAGTTATTTGTGATCTGTAGCCATCTGTTTGCGAATCTCATGAGCTGTGTTGAACATGCCAAGCATAGGCTGGTTGAAAACAAAGCATTTCTTATTCCTTGAATGATGATGTGTCACATTAAGATCCATCCAGGAGAACAATTTAACACACACACAAAAACACAATATGGTACGGTTGAGGGTTATCGACTAACAGAATCTAAATCATTCTATTTGAGTGTTTTAAATAGTGATCTAATATGATTCACCCAGTGTGAAAATCAAAGCAATAACCCAGCAAAGGAATTCAAATATTCATGGCCGGAGGTTCTGCAAAGAAGTTTACCTTCAATGAACAATGCTCACAGAAGTAGTTCTTGCACTTGGTTTTGACAGGATCCAAAAATGGCTGCCTGCAAATGAAACAAGAAAATGGCAATGCATCATCATCATCCTCACCACTCTGGTCCACCCCTTCCTCATCACTGCCATCCCTTCCCATGACCAGGCTCCTATTTCTTGCCTTCTCTACTTCTTCCCACTACATCTCCAATTGCTAGCCAAGCTTATAATCCCCTCGATCATGCATGAACTTACATGCATCGTCATACCCACATTAGCCAGTCTCTTTGTAATCCTTATAGATGTCTGGCTGATAGTCAAAACTTGATGACACCCTAATGCTAGCAGAAGCCCTGAGAGGCCCATGTGCCCCACCATCTTTTTCCTCAGCAATAGTCTGCTTTCTTCGGAAGCCGACTTTGTAATTAGTATTTCCATGGAATGGCTTATACACATTTGCATCCTCTGAGCTCTTGATTTTCCCTTCCAAAGCTTCATAGGCTTTCTTCAAAACCCACTCTCGGATTTCTCGAGCATCTTTAGAGATATCAGTCTCAGTTTCTAGTGTTGTGGTTGCTCTGTTATAATGATGAACTTGAATTTCCATAGATGAGTAAAACTGAATGATTTGCGCTGAAGATACTACAGTAGATTTTGCAGATACTGGGTGCTTTGACGTTGCAGTTTGGAAATGCAACTTATTGTCTGGTTTTGGATTTTTTTGTGATTTCATATTACCAGACTCTTAATTGAATCCTTCTCTTCATCAATTGTGCATTTTCTGATGTTTTTGTTCCTAGTTGGCTTCTTAAAAAATTAAAAAACTATATAAAATAGAGTAAAGTGAACATTAGTAGGATGTTGAGAAACTATACAGACACAAACACAGGAAGGAAAATGATGAATCTTTAAAACATGTAATTGAACCTGATTCCAACTGGCCATCGTTGTCCGTCTTTGACGAGTCTGCTTGATTAGATTGACCACGTTCACTAGAGTCCGCCATGACATGTGCCAGCCTCTGTGAAAGCGCCTACAGATAAGAAGACCCGAGTAGACCAATGGCGAGAGATAAACAAGAAAATAAACCCTAGAAGAACCATGCCGACGGAAGAATATGAAATAGGTTACTCGCTGTGCGCTCGAGGGCACGAGAACCCTAGGTGGATCGGGGGACCCGAACATGGAAGAGCTGAAGGAAGAGTTATTGATTGTGGGGGAGCCCAAGGTGGGGGATCCAGGGGAGGAGTATTCGGAGGTGGAGCACATGTAGATGGAGATTCGGGAAAGGGAGCGGGAAATGGGAGTCAGGGAGAGGAGGGGTGCAGGAACCCTAGGAGAACCGGGAGGAAATCCCGATCGGGTGGGGGCGGGATACAGTGATTTTTTTTGTTTGTCGGTAGAATTGTAGGGTTTTGGGTGATGTTGATTGATGTGAAGCTGACATGTAATTAAAGAAGAAGACTTTTTTGTATAGATAATTGATAATTGATATATAATATTATATGATTTTCCAATATTTTACATGCGATGAATTTATACAATAAAATATGCCATTAATAAACAGTATAATCACATTTACTTACTTTTTAAAAAATATATCATAAAAACTTTTACACTTTTGGTATTTGTAATTATGTTATAGAGTATGATAAATTTTAAATAATGTGTATATGATCAAATTGTATTGATTTTTAACAAAACATATTTATTATTGAACCAATTCACATATCCAATAAAATAATTTATATGATGATGGAAATAACATAAATAGGTTCATCAAAACTTGATAAATCCATTTATAATCAAATATTTGTTCTAGAAACTATTTTTTTGTTCATTTGAATTTAAAATAAATTATGTATTTGTTATTAAATAATTGTAAACTGTGTTATTTCTACAACACTTAAACACAATAAATATGGCGTAACTATCCCTACAAGATTATAGAATTTTATTCTATAACCCATATACCAGATAGGTACATTCAATGGAGTTTGTAAAATTCATTAGGTATCGTGATAATCCATCACATAAAATTATTTCTCCATATCCCTAGCATTTATATGTTCTAGTTATCTTTATTGGAGTCTTAAGGAAACATTGTTTAACTTATTCGACCAACTATTCATCTTAGGGTTGGAACATTTTCCCACTTTTATTATATATAATATTTTTAACTAGAAATTACATACAATAATCCCTTATTCTCAACAATTGTAGAAGATAAAATGTTACTTTATTGAATTTATTCATTATACTTAAAAAAAATTAAAATGAAAATATCATTAAATGACTAACCAAAATGATCTATATTTTTAGTCTCATATAAACAATGTTATTGGATTGAACAAATTATAGGAAATGTTTATTAATAACATATAACTCATTTTATAAAATAACAACTATATATATGTTATTTACAAGCGCAAATGTGAAAAAAAACACATCTAATAAAATTTTAATAAAATATTGAAGAATCCAATTTACAAATTCACCAACTCTTTTACTATATAACTTGAGGGTAAAATACAAGATCCAATCATGGATTCAATATCTTCTTTTTACCTTCTATATATTTACAAACCTTGTAAATCATGTAATTGAAATAAAATATCTAACAAAATAATATGATAGAATTCTAAAAAATTCATGCATATTGTAGACTACCCACAAGGATTCTTAAAAACCTTTAGGTAATCCAGAAAATTACTTATATAATGGATAATTTTAAAATAATGAAAACACTATCCTTACTCATTAATCTTCATTGTAGTTGATCATGTGTAATCTCCCTGACCATGTTTCTAAAATTTCTAACCAACAAAATTACACTTATATTATTATACCACATGACTGGTACATGATCATAGACAACATATGTACATCATGGTTATCCTCAACATGTTGAGGATGAATGGTAAATGTTTTGATATTCAATTCATACTATAATTGTAAAAAGTGTAAACGACATTTTAAAACTACTTATATAATAATATCTATATATAAATAAGGATTAAAATGTGAAGCTAGACTCATCGAGTCATAAAAGTACAAAGTTAAATTTAGTAACTGAGTGGAGAATGATGTTTCATCCTTCAATTTTCATGGAAATATATTTTTTTATACATTATATCATCCTTTCTATCTTTTTATGGAGAATTTTTATTCCATCGGTAATTATATAGGTATCTATGTTTTCATGTTTCTCTTCAATCAATGACCCTAATTTATCAAGAATGAGTGATGATCCTTATTAGGCATATTTTAGATGATTATAAAACTTAACTAAATACCTATATTGAATACCCTCACCATTAGTATTTTTAGGAAGAGTATGGTCCAACTTATATAATTTCATTTATTATATGAGAATTGCGAATAAAATCCTATACAAATCATGGAAGTCCCTGCCATTTAGATCTTTCATATCAAGGATTGATCTTACAGTCGAGTTTGATTAGGATTCCATTTTTCTAGAATTGAATATTTTATCAGATGAGTATCATACATTATTCTCTATGTTAGTCACCCAAATATAGGGGCCAAACATATTTGTTCATATCAAAATTCATCATATGTATAAGGTATATGAAACTTTAATGTAAATGCCAATAGTTTCATGAAAATATAAATATCAACATGACTAATCATAGAGAGAGAGAGATAGAAAATATCACTCACCTTTCTAGACAAGCCATAACCCCCCATTATAGTAGGTAGTCAGAAACTATGATCCACTCATTGGGTAGAGTTCACTCATGTTAGAATACAATTCACCGTAGATGTGAAACATAATATTAAAAAACTATATTCAGTTACAAAATTTAACTTCATAACATCAATTATAAATAGAGGACAATGTTGATGAAAAATAAATTCATAAATATGGCATTCCATGAATGAAAATGCAAGAATCTATCCAAGATTAAATTTATCATATAAAATTTAAAATTTAAAATATTTATAACATAACAAATTTATTAATGTGGTCAAAATAGGGAATCACCATTAAATAAATGAAATATACAAATTTTAAACCCAATACAACAATTTAAAATAAATTCATAAAAAATATAACCATAAACACATATATATTTTGAGTCTATTAATTATAAACTGTCGAAAAGTTTTAATATAAAACATTTATATTCATTTTTTACGAAGATTGATTAATCATAATTATAGGTATTTTCATTTTAAACATATTATATTGTTTTGATTTGTAAAAAAATTATAATCCATTTTTCTATTTTGTCAAAATTTCTCATAATCACAGTATTATATACTAAGAAAATAAATCAAGGGGATCATACACTACTACATAACCAAGTAGGGGAAGCGCCACCTTATATCAGCGCTAAGAAAAAACCCCTGATAAAGAAAACTTATATCAGCGCTAAAATTTTAGCTTGGATACAGGGAATCTTTATCAACACTTTTCTAGCATGGATAAAGGGATTCATTACAGCACTAGAAAAGATATGATAAATTTGTACTTCATGAGTGCTAGAAAAGCGCTGATAAAGCTTCCCAGTATCAACGATAAAATTTTAGCGCTGATACAAGGTAATATTTTTCAACGCTAAAAAGCGCTGATAAGGAAGGCTTGTATGAGTGCTAAAATGTTAGCGCTCATATAGGATATATTTATCGACACTTTTTTTGGGCTGATAAAGAGGACCTTTATCAGAGCTAAAATAGCACTCATAAAGGATACCTTTATCAGCACTAGAATTTTTGCGCTGGTAAAGGAAGACTTTATCAACTCTTTTTTAGCGGTTATAAACTCATAGTCCCATATTTTGTAAAATCGGTCGCACAATGTCCTCAGTTTACTGCGACCTAAAGTTCTCGCAGTACTGTAACCCTACAACTCCCCTCTGCCACCCCCTGATCTTTGCGTAGCCGGACCACCGCTGACCCGATCTTCGCGTTGTTGGACCCCCACCGCCCCTGATCTTGTCGTTTCCAGACCTCTGCCGCTAGAACTTCACTTAATCCTCCCATTCAAACCCCTTCGGCGGATCCTCCTCCCCGCAAACCCTACTTCTCCTCCTCTTCACTTGATCGTACTCCCCGTGAACCCGACGACTCCATTTTTCTTCATTTGGTGGCTCCTCCCGTGATCCTCCTCCCATGCACCTTCACCCCTAGAGGTTTCCAAGTCTGTGGTAAGTGATTCAATTATTTTACATTATTAGATGATTTTGATATGCTTTCTTAGTTTCATGAATGTGTTCTATGGATTACTTTTTTGGTGTGAAATATGTTTTGGAATGGTTTTTGAGATCCACATGAATTTGAAAGGAGATTTTCACATGGAAATGGTTGGATTCTATATGTGTTCTTCCTTTTGTGTTTCCAAATGTGTTTTATAAATTTTTAAAGTGGTGTGAAATGTGTTTATAAATGGTTTTAGTGTGCATGTTAAATGTAAAGTGGCTTTTTGTGTAAAATAGTGGTTTTGGTGTGATATTTTGATCGTTGGATCCATGTGAAAATGTGAATGTGGTGATATCCTTATGTTCTTATGATGCTAGGAATGTGTATTTGAAAGTAGTGATATATTTATAGTTAAGCTAAATGGGGTCTTATATTTCAAATACTTCAAGAAATTTTTTACAGAGCAATTATATCTAGATTCGATGGTATCAGGTAAGTCCATGGAGTTTCTCAAACTCATCTATGGTAATTAGAAAGTGACTCAATATACAAATAATTTTGCTAAACTTGATCTGTTTTCACTTGACGTGGAATCCAAAAATAATCTTAAGTCCCAGAGGTTTTATATGGGTCTTCGATCAGATATCCAATATCAAGTATTTATGCTAAAGTTAACCTAAAATTTTGATGTTCTAGATAGGGTTGCGTTGGAAGAAATTGGAATAAATATAATGCCAGGTTTAACTAGAGTTACTAATATTCCCAGTGGTAGTTTTAGTGGTTCCTATAAGTGGAATAGAAAGTAGAATGAGCCTCATAAAGAAAATAGTGGTGGTGGAATTTTATAGAAAACATCCTCCATATCATCTGTAGTTTCATGTAAAGGCCAAATGACTTTTTCCAATGTTGAATGATTAATCTCTCAAATCATTATTGAATGGAAGCATTGAAGATTTACATCTCGTACAGACATTAAACCCACTTGAAGAGGGTTTTACATGTTTTTACTACCCTATGTAGTGGAATGGAATCATAAATATTGAGAGGTACCAAGTAATAGTAGTATTATTCCATAATAATGGGATCCTAGAAACATGTATGAGGAACAAAACAACTTCATGTAGTGGATTAATTTTCAGTAGGAACTGATGTAGGACATGAGATAGTGAGAGGCACCATTTCCATTTTTTTCATTATTGTGTGTTTTATTTGATATTTGTTCCCATAATTATTTCATATCAGACCACAATATTGAACTATTGAAACATAAAATAGAGCCCATGAATTATGTTATAGAGATTGTAACATCTATCTAGATAAAGAGGGAGTAAGGTCTCTGATTACCCTCTCATGATTTCTCTTTTTCAAAGATTTAGATCATATGATATTTTTTTTGTTTCTTAAAATGATTACCCTATATGTTATTATTAGAATAGACTGGATTATTTTTATAAATAGTGGATTTACTATTATTATCGGTGGGTGTCCTTCAATGCCCCCTATGTGGAATTCTATATTTTCCATAGTGAATCAGACATGAGGTCTAGTCGAGCTAGACCTCTTCTTCTAGAGTTGAGTGGGATGATATCCTGTTATGTTATTGAACTAGAGTAGGATTCCTATTATAGTGAAATTTCCCTAGTAGTTATTGAATTTCCAAAAGTGTTTGATTTAGTATTTTTTGGGCTACTACTAGAGAGGGAGGTGGAGTTATTTATCAACTTGGTGATGGGTAAAAAAGCGATATCTATTCTATCTTACCATATAGAACTAGTTAAATTGAAGGAACTAAATAATTAGTGGGATCAATTGGTTTCCAAATTCATTTTTTAACCTAGTGTGTTGCCTTGGGAAGAACTGGTGCTTTTCACCAAAAAGGTCATTGAAACCCTTTGCTAGTGTGTTGATTACCAGAATCTCAATTGGGTTATGATCAATAAAAACTATATGTTGACCTATATTTATGATTTATTAGATATTCTAAAGGGGTGGGGGAGTGGTTCTCTATGATCGGTCTTTTGTTTGGTTAACACCAGCTTATGATCAAGAAGTTTGATATTCCAAAGACCTCATTTAGGATTAGGTAAAGCCACTATGAGTATTTTTTATTCCATTCGGATGAACCAACACTCCATATATATTTATGGTGATGATGAGTAGGATTTTCCACTTATATCTCAACTATTTTGTTATGTTATTTATGGATGACATCATGGTTTATTAAAAAACTATGGATTATAATATGCCTAATTTGATAATAGTTTTGGACATCTTGAGGTGCATTTGTGTGGTGGTCTCCATGGTTCATTGGGAAGTGAGTCTATGAGGGAAGCTTCAGGAGGTTTTCGGTGATGACGAATTTATTATCAACGAAAAGTTCATCTCCCTCATCATTGTTCATGGTGGTCGGAAATGACACGACTGATGGTGTTTTTATGACATGGGCTGGATGGTTCGTGGCTCGATGAATTGATGATGTGCTATTTGAAATTTGAATCTGGGATCGTGCAGATGGTGTTTGTATGACGTAGGATGGATGGTTTGTGGCTCAAGGCATTGATGATGTGCTGTTTTAAATTTGTTTCAGGGTTCATGGAGACAGTTTGTGGCGCGATTATGTTGGTGTGGTTTGAATTTTTTGAATTTTGAAACTTTGTTTTTGGGTGGTATGTGTATGATGTTGCACTATAGTGAATGTCTCTGAATGATTCTCACTTTTAAAGTGGATTTTTAATAAAATAAAAATTCTATTTCGAGTGAGTGTCAATGTGTCCATTATAGATTCAGGAGGTGAATTTATTTGGACATGTGGTCTCAGAACATGGTATCTATGTTGGTCTAAAAAGGTTAAATCTTTCATGTGATGGGAGGATCCATAGAATGTCTTTGATATTTAGTACTTCTTGGGTTTATCGGATTATTAACACCAGTTTGAGATTTATGCGTGACTATATACTTATTATATATTTTTATTATTTCTTACACACCACCACTTGAGTTGAGTGATCTGATTGAAATCCAAATGTGTACTTTGGTATTGATGTGGATATGGTTTTTTATGTGTTGTGACATGTGTATGTGTGGATATATGGGTATTTAGGCATGATGGTATCAAATGTAGGGAAGAGACCTAGGAGTGGTAGATGTATTGTTCTTAATTATTCATGTGTTTGGACTGGGGTGATTTTAAGAAACTATAATGAATCTAATGTAATTATATTTAATTAATTCCATATTGTAGAGATTATGAGAATCTTATCTTTACTTATAGAGTTGGCTACTGGTTTTCATCCTTATGTATTTTAGGTTGGTGAGGTATAAAAGGATGGACTAGTTGACCATAGAAGGGTTGACCCAATAGAGGAGGATGATCCATAAAGGATGATGTCATGTTAGGTTTACCCTCTATGACGCAAGTGATTATCCACACGAACCCCTTTTTGATTGTAAACTGTGTTGATTTTGATAGGGGGTCTATCCTGGTTCTGTTGATTTCCAAATCATTATTTGAAATGGTTTTGGTATATTAATCTCTATTTTTATAAGGAATTGGTTCTCTTCTTCTGTATTTGGAAGTCTTGTTTTGTGTACATGAATCATAAATACTAATATTTGAGATTGAAATATGATGGATATGAATAAAGTTTGGATGTATTCTATTTGTTTGACAATAGAGTTTGAAAACGAAGTGAAAGAGTTCATCATGTTTTCAAAGAATCATGCAAAGGATATTTCTAAAATACTTTGTCTTTATTTATGTTGTTGTTATTCTAGACTACTTACTGCAGAGTAGTTAGAAGAACATTTTATATTTCATGTAATAGATAAGAGTTATAATTGATTGAATAAACACATAGAAAAAGTGAATTCTGCTACAGGATGGGATAAAACTGCGTTTTTTTATCATCAGATATGAATACAAATATGGATAATAAAAAAGATCATATAGAGGAGTTGATTACAGATGTCAATGATGATGAAGAATGTATTGAGGAAACGACATAGACAATTGAAGATGAACTCCGTGATTGCCAAAAAAATTGTTTGAGATGATAAAGAGTTGTGCAAAGATGCCATTGTATGCAGGTTAGACTAAATATACAGCATTGTCAACTATACTGAAGGTGTATAAATTGAATGCAGGAAACTAATGATGTCAGTTTAATAGAACTAATTGCTCTCATGAATGACATGCTCTTGGAAGATAATGAGCTCCCAATTCAGACATATGAATCTTAATGAATCATATGCTCAATGGGTATGGTTTCTAAAAGAATACATGCCTGCCCAAAAGACCGTATATTGTTTCACAAGAAGAATAAATCACTTAAAAAATGCCCAAACTGTGGTGCTTCTCGATACAAGAAAGATGAGTCCAATCATATGAAGGTTTTATGTTAATTTCCAATCATTCAAAGGTTTCAGCGTCTATATGGAAGTGAAGAAACTACAAGACAATTATCGTGGCATGCAGATAAAATAAATAAAGATGGGAAATTATGTCATCAGTTCGACTCTCCTCAATGGAAGAAAATTGATCTTGAGTATCCCGAATTTGGAAAAGATCCAAGAATCCTACATCTTGCATTAGCTACAAAGGGAGTGAATCCCTTTTGTTTTTAAACCATCACTCATAGTACATGGCATGTTATGTTGGTCAATTATAACATCCCACTCAGGTTATGCATGAAGCGGAAATTTATCAAGTTATATATGCTTATATCATGAACAAAACAACGATGTAACAATATTGATGTTTGTTTGGCTTCTTTGATCAAGGATTTGAATTTATTGTGGGATTCGGGTGTTATGTAGTATGATGCTTATAAAAGTGAATACTTCACATTGAGAGCGATATTGTGTGGGACAATAAATGATTTCCCTGCTTATGGAATTTTTTCAGGATATAGCATTAAAGTAACTCAAGTATGTCCGGTGTGCGATGAAGATATAGAATCAATTACGATGGAACATTCATCAAAATATGTGTTTTTAGGACATCGTAGATTTCTACCTCATCAGCATAAGTACCGATCATGGACGACATCATTCAATGGATGTTTAGAACAATGTGCAACACCCTCTCCACTAACAGGTGATCGGCTGTTTGAGAATGTAAAAGATGTGAACACTGTTTTTCTTAAAATATTTCCAAAAAACCATATGAATATTGGTTGGAAAAAGTGATCAGTTTTTTTTGAATTATTATACTGGAATTGTTTGTACATGAGACATTTTCTTGATGTGAAGCATGTGGAAAAAATGTAGGTTATAGTGTTATCAGAACGTTGCTAAATGCCCCTGAAAAAACAAAGGATGTAATTAAGGTAAGGTTGGACATTGTTAACATGGAAATACAAGAAGAGTTGTCTCCCCTGAAGGGTAAAAATCGAATGTTTCTTCCTCCATCTGCTTATACTCATTCTTGGGAGGAGAGATATCAGTTTTTCAACTTCATCAATGATTTAAAGGTTCCATAGGGGTATTCATAAAATATCATAAACATTGTGTCAATGAATGATTTTATGTTAAAAGTGTTGAAATCACATGACTGCCTTGTTTTGATGCATGATCAATTTCTAATATCTTTACATTGCATTTTTCCCCAGAAATTTCGTCATACGTTAACAAACGTTGTTTCTTTTTCAAAGCTATATGTAGAAAAGTTTTAGACCTGTCAAAATTTCCAACTATGGAAAAATAAATTGTCATCATTTTATGTGAATTATAAATGTTCTTCTTACCAACCTTATTTGATATGATGGTTCATTAGATGATTAACTTGGTGAGAGAGATTCGACTTTGTGGTCCTGTGCACTATAGATGGATGTATCCTGTTGAACAATATATGAATATTTTGAAAGGGTATGTCAAAAATCGAAGTCCGCCAGAGGGTTTTATAGTGGAGTGATATATTGTCGAGGAATCCATTGAATTTTATACCGAATACCTATTTGATGTGGAAATCATTGGTCTCCCGAAATCATGTCACACTGGATGCATTGAGGGTGAGGTAATTTCTAGAAGAGATGTTCTGAAAATCTGTATTACAGATTGGGAGTAAGCCCAACTTTATGTTTTTCATAACGGTTGGGAGGTTGCTTCATATATTGAAACTCAAGATGAAATTAATAGGTAGTTGAATCAATCATGGGATAAAAAATTGTTATCAAATACACAAAATCACCAGTTTATAGGATGGTTTTATGACCATATTATTAAGAATTTGTATGAAAATCAAAATTCAATTTCAGAACGACTTCGATGGCTAGCCGCTGGACCAAGTGTGTATGTATTATCTTACAGTGTTTATGTAATTAATGTTTATACATTCTATAAAGATGAACAAGATAAAGATAGTACCATGCAAAATAGTGGAGTTACACTAGTGGCTGAAGTGATGCATGTTTCTGGTAGTAAGGATAGAAATCCAATTTATGAAAATATGTCATACTTCGAAATTATCAAACTAATATGGGAGTTGGAATATATGACATTCCAATTGATGATTTTTCAATGAAAATGTGTTGATAAAAATAGTGGTGTTAAAATATATGAATGGGGATTTGTGAATATTGATTTTAGTAAAGAAGGGTAAAAAAGGCGAATCATTTATAATGGTATCACAAGAGGTACATGTTTTTTATGTTCATGATCCCGCAAAACAAAAGTTGTCGATTGTTCGGTTATCGTCCAAAACTACTGAAGGGTCCGATGAAAATTAAGTTGATGAAGGTCCTTTCAGTGGTACATCGCAATCATTTCACAGTGGTCCCAATTTAGATGATGTTTTTTATGTTAGAGAAGACCACTAAGAAGGGATTTTGATAATCGATAGAGGTGTCAAATCCCTTCAGCCTTTGAAAAAAAGAAAGAGAGTTCAATAAACATGTTATATTTTGTTTGTAATATAGATCATGTTATCTCATGTTATTATATTATTATTACTGACTTTATGTATTCTAAATTAACTGTTCAACCACTTTTACAGATAATGACTTCTGTACGTTCTGGTTCTCCTATCCTTGTGGCTGAACAAGTCTCTCATGCTGCTGCTATTGCGGCTGCTGCTGATCCTACTGCGGCTTCTCACAGTGCAGAGACAAAACAAGTTTCCGAACCTGTTGTTGCTCCTAGTGTTGAGGTCCTACAACCATCAACACATTCCATTGCAACCATTTCATATGAACATACAGACAATGTTGATATCGATGAAATGGTCAGTAATAAATGATCTACGTCGTAGAAAATACAGGTGTGTCGTAGTTTGACGGTGTTAGCCAAAGATCATAAGGCGAAAAGAAAAGGCATCAAATTTGATGTCATATGGAATGCACGAGGCCAACATGTGAATCCCAACAAGGATATGTTTAGTAGTTACATTATATTTGTCACTCGACAACGCGTGCAGATAGACATAGATTCATGGAACCATGTTGTGTCGGGGATGAAGACTGTGATCTGGGAAGAAATTAAGGTAACATTACGAATTTATTTCTTTAATATACTAGCAAATAAAATAATTAAACAATGTCTTACTTTTCTCAATATCTTATAGCGTACATTTATAGTAGAAAATTCACAAAAGGATTATGTACTAAGGATTGTAGGATAGATTCATCAAGGTTTTCAAACTATTTTAATAATATGTCACCTGAAAGATTCCAAAGGTAAGATAAACCTGCACCCACCAATTGTCTACACTCACCTTATATCCCAAGAAGCATGGGATGCATTTATTGGCCTCCTTGGGGATGAGATGTTTCATGTAAATTTTTCATGATAATACGTTGTATGAGGATAGGTGTATTCACCACTTTGATTGACAATATTTCATTTATGAAACAAAAAAATTGTACTGAAAATAAGGATCATGCATTAAAACCAAAATACCCCTATCGTAAAGTAAGGATGGGGTACGTTTCACTAGAAAAAAATGGTATGTATTTTATATTTATAGAAATATTTTTATGTACTAATAAACAACATCATAATTATCTTTATTTGTTTATATGTAGATTGATGATTCTAAAACCAATGACACTTCCATCCCACGTCATGTGATATAGAAGGAGGCATGTGTGATTAAGTATGGGAATCTAGTAGATGAGAACACAAAAAAAGTGTGGGAAATATGTGTAAGTACGACTCGAGGATAAAAAGATTTGATTTAAATTGATATTACATAAAAAAATTACTTATTTTCCTACATCTGATAGTCACATGAATTAGCTACTCCTGTAGAGGATGCAGACCTATTATCGACAGCTTTGAAGCCACCATGAAATTATTATCATGTTAGAGGTGCGGGATTTGGGGTGACACCCCGAGTATATTTTGAGAATAAAAAATCGGATGATAGAGATGAAAAATTGAAACAAATGAGTGAAAGACTAGCAACCATTGAAGAATGATTGCAATGGCAGGGAGTGTTGCTAGCAACCTTTAGTGGTGGGAAGCAAGGAGAAGACACAACTTAGGAACAAACAGTGTGTGAAGATCCCACCCCACCCCCACCAGCTTTGAGGCGAGCCATTACCCTCAAAGAGATGTCTTAGCCTTGGTAATCAATATTTTAATAATTATTCCCATGAAATGTGAATCATAAAAACACTGATACTTTTCCTGTATTGATCTTCTACAGGGTGATAATGATTGTGATTTATATCTGTCAACACCCACCTATCCCCTTGTAGCGTGAGCTACAGTGTTCAACATCTCAGATGACATGCTGCATAATAGACCACTTCCAAAATATCATCTGAAAGTGATGATTATTGTAGCTCATGATCCAAATGCAGAGAAACCTATTCCACTTGATGAAGATGATATTCATACGATCGAAAAGGCTATTGGGACATTAATTTCCTGACCCTCACAACTTGTAAGAGTACATGAGGACACATAGGTATTTATTTTCTTTTTTTTTCAAGCTAAACCTTCAACAATTAATGAAAATTTTCTGAACCAATGAATGTTATTATAGATGGTGAAATGGAATGGGGTGACAAACGTCGGCTCAAAACCATCTAAAGGATCAACCAACTGATCCCAAGGAGATACTGAAAGCACTATAACACCACCTATTCTCTATCCACATTTACTATAATTGAATACTCATGTGGATACGAAGTTAAGAGGTGGTAGTAGTCATATTTTGGTTTTCAAAAAAAATATATACGGAGAGGAATGTAAAGATTTTGTTGCTGCTGAAAATGTAAAGGTTATACTTGAAAATGGTTGGCTTGGTGTCACAGTTGTAAATATATACATGAGATATGTTTTAATGATTTGATTTTCTAAAATCTGATCAAAGGTAAAAATTATGACTAAATGAATTTTATATTGTTGACAGAAAAATATATGAGAAACAGTTGAAGGATTATTCGCATGAGCCAAAATACAGACTTGATAGTCCTCATATCACATTAATGCATCTAATGAAATTTGAGCCATAAAAAAAGAATGAAGTAGTGAACAGCTTACAGAGAACAATTGAAAGAAATATTACAGATGACTGAATCTTCCTAATACCAACCACGTAGAGGTAAAACTCTATGATTAATGCATATCAATTATATTTTAACTTCTTTTATTACTTATTCATTTTTCTATTTTTAGGGCACATTGGATGATTATTACGGTGAACATGGATACTCCAAATATTTATTTTCTGGATTCAGAGCAAGGATATCCATCAAGCTAACCACACCTGATAAATTTTGTGAATTTGTAAGACACTACTTCTTACGTTTTTGGTATGAACATACCTTAATATAATTTATATTATATTTTACTAAGGATTCTGTTATAACAGGGTGGTGTATAATTATCATCTAAAAAAGGAAAGAGGATAGGAGATAAGCATAAGGAGGCGAGCAAGTACTACGTCTAGACAAATATCAGGGTATATATAATAACATTTCACTATCCAAACACATCTCAACAGAAGTTACTTATTCTCCTAATGATCAATTTTTTTGCAGTTTCTAAATCAAACTAACGATAATGATTGGAATTATTATGTTTGTAAATTTATGAAAGAGATCATTTTTCATCAACAAACTATCATCCTTATAGAGGTATTTTTAAAAACAACTACTAGTTTTTTTAATTTATATAATAATTCTTTATTTGTATATTTTGAAGTACTGCTCTTACTGTTGAAAATATTTATTCTTACAAGACGATATAGATTTGTTCCGAAATGATTCGGCCACATACATAATGGCATATTTTACACAAATATCATGAAGATCTAACTTGGGGATGTGTAAAATTGGCTATCATTTTTGAGAGGGGTTAAGGGGATCAAAATATGAAACATTGTTGTATGAAATTGTTTATAAGAAAATTGTAATTGTTATAAAATAAAAAATCCTTTCACTAATGAGTCATTTTCCTATTTTAACAGATGATATCCACCAGAAAAATGCAGGAATGATGAACCACTCAATGTGTTTCTCTTTGTTTAAAATAGAGATATTTTTAAGTGAAAACAAAAACTGAAATATGTAAATCCAACCAAATGCATTCGGATTGTGTTGATCCTTTAGAATAATGATCCATGGGTGTGTTGGGGACATGTACGAGTCAACCTCACCTCAATACGATGCATGGTGTGGCTGGTATCACTCAAAGATTCTGTCTTTTGTTTAAAATGGACACAATTTTAAGTGAAAACAACAACTGAACTACGGAAATCTGACCAAATGCATTCAGATTGTGATAATATTTTAGGATAACGATCCATGGGTTTTTATTGACGTGTACAAGTAAACCTTGCCTCAATACAAGGCACAGTGTGGCCGGTATCACTCAAAGTGTCTCTATTTTTTTTAAAAGGGACACAATTTTAAATGGAAAAACAACTGACCTACAAAAATCTGACCAAACGCATTCAGATTGTATTAATACTTTAGGAGAACAATAAATGGGTCCTTTGTAATGTGTACGAGTCACCCACCTCAATCTGAGGCACAGTGTGGCCGGTATCACTCAATGTTTATGTCTTTTGTTTAAAATGGACACAATTTTAACTTAAAACAACAAAGGTCCTACGGAAATCAGACCAAACAAATTCTGATTGTGTTGATACTTTAAGAGAACAATACATGGATCCTCTGTGACATTTAAAAGTCAACCCCACCCCAATTCGAGTCACTGTGTGGCCGGTATCACTCAAAGGGTCTCTCTTTTGTTTAAAGTGGTACCAATTATAAGTGAAAACAACAAATTACCTATGAAAATATGACAAAATGCATTCCGATTGTGTTGATAATTTACGAGAACGATACATGGGTAGTTTTGGACATGTACCAGTCAACCCCTCCTCAATTAGAGGAACAATGTTTTCGGTATTACTAAATGTTTCTCTCTTTTGTTTAAAATGGACACTATTTTAAGTGAGAACAACAACTGAACTACGTAAATCTGACCAAATGCATTTGTATTATGTTGATAAATTAGGAGAAAGATACTTTGGAACTTTTTGACGTGTACGAGTCATCCTGGCCTCAATCCGAGACCTGTTGTGGCCAGTATCACTCAAAGGGTCTCTCTTTTGTTTAAAAGGGAAACAATTTTAAGTGAAAACAACAACTGATGTACGGAAATCAAACCAAACATATTCCGATTTTGTTGATCCTATATTAGAACAAACAGTGGATTCTCTGTGACATGTATGAGTCAACCCCACCTCATTCTGAGGCCCGATGTGGCCAGTATCACTCAACGTGTCTGTCTTTTGTTTAAAATGTACCCAATTTTAAGTGAAAACAACAACTGACCTACAGAAATCTAACGAAACACATTCAAATTGTGCTGATCCATTAGGAGAAAGATACATGGTTCTTCTATGATGTTTTTGAGTCAAACTAACCACAATCTATTTCATGGTGTTTCCGGTATCATGCAAAGTGTCTCTCTTTTGTTTAAAATGGACACCATTTTTAGTGAAAACAAAAACTGCCCTACGGAAATCTGACCAAACACATTCAGATTGTACTGATCCTTTTGGAGTTTGATACATGGGTCCTTTTTGATTTGTAAAAGTCAACCCATCCTCAATTCTAAGAACGATGTAGCCGGTATCACTCAAAGTGTATGTCTTTTGTTTAAAACTGGCACAATTTTAAGTGAAGAAAAAAACTGACCTATGGAAATTTGACCAAATGCATTTGGATTGTATTGATACTTTAGGAGAACGATCCATGGGTCCTTTGTAACGTGTATGAGTAAAAATCGCCTCAATATGAGGCACAATGTGGCTGGTATCACTAAATGTGATTGTCTTTTGTTTAAAATGGACTAAATTTTAAGTGAAAACAACAACTGACCTAGAGAAATATGAACAAACACATTCAGATAGTTTTGATCCTTCAGGAGAAAAATCCATAGGACCTTTTTGATGTGTAAAAGTAAACCTTGACTCAATCTGAGGCCCAGTGGGGTGGGTATCACTCCAAGGGTCTCTCTTTTGTTTAAAATGCACACAATTTTAAGTGAAAACAACAACTGACCAACCAAAATCCGACCAAACTCATTAAAACTATGTTGATCCTTTTAGATAATGATACATGGGTCCTTTTGTGATGTGTACGAGTAAACCCCGCCTCAATCCAAGGTACAATGTGTCTGGTATCACTCAAAGGGTCTTTTTTTTAAAATGGACACATTTTTAAGTGAAAACAACAATCGACGTACATAAATCTGACCAACACTTTAGAATTGTATTGATACATTATGAGAATGATCCATGGGTCCTTTGTGACAATTATGATTCACCCCCCCAATCTAAGGCATGGTGTTTTCGGTATCACTCAAAGTGTCTCCCTATTGTTTAAAATGGACACGTTTTTAAGTTAAAACAACAACTAACCTACAGAAATCTGACCAAAACAATTTGAATTGTATTGATCCTTTAGGAGAACGATCCATGGGTCATTTGTGACGTGTACGAGTCAACCACACCTCAATTCGAGTCATTTTGTGGCCAATATCACTCAAAGGACCCTATTGTGTTTAAAATAGACTCAATTTTAAGTGGAAATAACAACTGATCTATGGAAATCCAACCAAACTCATTCGTATTTTCTTGATCCTTTATGAGAACAATCCATGAGTACTTTGTGACATGTAAGAGTCAACCTCACCAACCCCCGGGACCGCCCCCTCCCCCCTAGACACCAACCCACCCCTTGACACCCCAACCACTCTAGACACCCCACCCCCTAGAAAGCCCCCTCAACCCCTAGACACCCCACCCTCTAGACACGCCCATGGACACCCCCCATCCTCGAACAACCCCTCCCAGACACCCCACCCCCTTGAAAACCACCACCCCCTGGACAACACCCCCACCCCTCCTTGACAACACCCCACCACCTGGATACCCCCACCCTCTGGACACCCCCACCCATGGACGGCCACCCCCACCCTCCCATAAACCATCCCACCCCCCTTGGACAGCCCCACAAACCCCCTGGACCCCCCCGGACAACCCACCCACTGGAACCCCCCCCCCCCCCCCCCCCCCGACACCCTAGACACCCGCCCACCCCCTGGGCACCCCACAGACACCCCCCTGGCACCTGGACACCCCCATCCTCAGACACCACCCCACCACCCTTGGACACCCCCACAACCTCCAAGACCACCCCACCCGTTGTACACCCCACCCCCCTAGACACCCATATCCCCCCAGACAACCCCATCCCACCATTCGGGACATCAACAAAACTCCCTTGGATAACCCCACCAACCCCTTGGACCACACCCACCCCCCGGACACCCCACCCCTGGAAAGCCCCCCTCCCACCTGGACACCCCCTCCTAGACACCACCCCACCTCCTAGACACCCCCACACCTCTTGGACATCCCCACCATCCTTAGACAACCCCCAACCTCCTGGACCGCCCCCACCCCCTGAACACCCATTCCTCCCCCGGACACCCCCATCCCCCCGAACACCCCTACCCCATAGGACAACCACCCCAAACCCCTGAACATCCCCAAACCCCCTGAATTCTGAATAAAATATTTTTTGTATTTAATTAAAATATTTATTATGTGTTAATGGTGTATGGGTATACTTGTTGTATGGGTATACATTTTGTAATTAGCTTATGATTTATGTGTTAATTTTGTATGGGTATACTTATTGAGATGCCAAATTTTTTGCAGGTGTCGTTTGTGTGTGCTACTGCAGAATTTTCTATTGCACCAGACATGAAATTTATAAGTGATTTTTTTGCACTGATAATGGAAGCCTTTATCAACGCTAAAAAGGAACTAATAAAATCCACCACTATCAGCCCTGAAAAAGTGCTGATAAAGGATTAGTTTATTAGTGCTAATAGTGCGCTGATAAAAACACATTTATTAGTGGGTTTTTAGCAATGATAAGTGGATACTTTATCAGTGGCTTGTTAGCACTGATAAATTCTCCCTTGATCAGCGTGTTTTTAGCTCAGATAAAGGTGGATTTTATCAGTTGTGTTTTAGCACGGATAATGTACCCCTTTATCAGTGCTTATTAAGGGCAGATAAAGGGGACCCCCCTTTATCAGCGTTGTGCTTTACAATGCTTTTTAGCGCTGATAAAGCCCATTTTTAGCGCTGATAAAGCCCGTTTTAAGAGTAGTGATAGTACCAATTGAATACATTGTTATACAAGTTGTATATTCAATAAAATATGATGTTCTAGAACCACAATGTGTAAATGACGTTGAATAATATGAGTTCTTTGGTACTCTAAGTGTTTGGGATATGAATGAATTAATTCAGCCACCAAATAAATTCCATCAAATTATCATGATATATATAAAACCTAAGGATAAACCATGGTTTTTATGACATTACGTCATGAATTACAATGAATGAGGTAATTCCATCGATATTTCATGACTTTTATGTATGAATGCAACATACTCCCCTACATTTAGTATTATTTGATGGTTTCTTAAAGGATAAACAAGGTTGAGGATTTCTTGAGTTTTCAAGACACGTCACAGAAGTCAATAACATAAACACACATCAAATATAGATTGTGGATTTAGTTAATATATATATATTTTACTATCATAGTAAAAGAGAGTTTTCATCTGGTGTGGGGAATTTAAAAAAGAGCTGATAAATGAGAGATTAAGAATAATCCTTAAACTTATCATATGTATTGAGTAATAAATTATGTTGGGGAACATAATATTTTTCAACTTGTAACACATTTTTTGGGAGATGAATAAGTAGATAAGAAATAGAAAATATTCATTGTCATTCTTCGAATAGATTGAAATCATAGAGAAGGTTATGATGGTATCATATTTTTGGGTATTTTATATGATATATAGATCAATGTGTGAGGTTTTTTATTTATCAAAACTAAAGAAATAATTGCTTGATCCTTATAATTTTCTTCAATATGATGATGTATAGTCATAGTCCGATGCATTTTTATTGAAATATTATGATGTATTATATATCATATCTATAAGTTCTTTTAGGGGAAATTCATACCACTAGTACATTTTCTATCTAATCATAAAAGTAGATAACAAGATCTTTAGGAATGAGAATCACATGTGTGTTTTCAATGGTTGAATTTCTTCAATTGATAGTCTCAATAATGATTATCGAGGAAAATAATCCCTATACTGGGGTGTATGTAATTACAATATATTTTATGGTATGTTTGAATTTCAATTTTTATTATTTTATGATTTAATACAATTTAATTTAACATCAATCTTGATATGAAAAAACCAGGAAGTTGATTTTATGATAGGATGTAGTGTTAAGTGAATAATAATTACTCTAATCATGTCACAAGAACATCATTGGAATCAAAAAAATGATCATGTTTCATGTAAATATATCTAGGTAATTACAGAATGAGGTCAATGGAAGGCTTCAGGGATTGTGTGGTCCACCAGAAACCCATTTCCTTATTTAATTATTTTTTGTGAGAATAATATGGGAATTTTATTATCAGGAGATTTTGATAAAATAAAATATTTATATAAATTAGTGGCTACTTATTATATGAAACCCTATCCAAAATCAATCACTTTATCTCCCAAAAATATTTAGGATTTTTATTTTGTAATTAAAAATTGAATTCTGATCTGAAGATGATGTTGGACTTGTATCAATTAGTGTATTGAATTCCCTATTAATTTTTGTGAAGTTGTTGAGGATTGGTTGTTGTCTCACTATAAGAATATTATATCATTCTATTAATATATAAATATGAATCCATGAGAGTTGGGGATTATTTTGTGCTTCTTTCTAGGGGAGGATTGTTCACAAAAAAATTTCCAGGTTAACCCTTCAAGTCATTGTTTTTATAAGAGTTTATCTATATGAAATTTGAAATATTATTATCAATTAATGATTTAGGAAAGCCTAAAATAATAAAAAAACCTATACAACTAATTTCAAATTATTTTACAATATTTTTTAGGATTTAAAGTCTTTAATAATATGTGATTTAGAGAATAATTTTTTTTTACATGTATAAAATTATCAATTAGTGAGTGTAATAGCAGATAAATTAAAAAACATCATGCTTTCATTATAAAATAATATTTTGATGAACTATATGTTCCAAAAAGTTTTATTGTATTAATTTCATTTAAAATATTACTGTGTTTTTTAGATAATTTTTTTTAAAATTATTTTATGAATTAGGTTGAGATATTATGATTAAATTTGTTGAGATTAGGTCTATTAATGTGTTAGGAAATTTGGTAATTTATTTAGAAAATTTTTCCTTGAATATTTTATATTGTTATAGATAAGAAATTCTATTTGAATTATTGAAAATTGGTAAAAATAGATATCATTCATAGTTATTTATAATTAAAATGGTAGTATTCAATAATGTGATAAAGAATGGAATTTGAATATGGAATGTTCATGAATGATTTTTTGATAGAAATTTATAATTAGGTCAATTGTTTTATTGATATTATATGTAATTTCAAAATAATTTTGTTATTTTGGTGAGATAATTAAAATATGATTGATGGATTTTTGTGAAAAAATTAAAAAAAAAATTATGCTACAATAACATAAATATATTTTTAAGAGAATCTATAATGTTATATAAGATACACCGAACATTGCGTGAGACCATAACATGAGACAAAATTTTATGATCCATGGAATTTTAGGTTTTTTTAAACTTTTGAAAATATTATATACTACATGGTAGGAATAATACTCTTTTGATCCATTCTTTCTTATACTTTTTTCATGTTTAGTGTTAAAATATTCATATGGGAATTGCATAAGTATGTATATAGTTTGTAATTTTATATGGTGAGAACATAATACTATAAATTTTATTTTTTGAATGATTTTATTAAAACATTTTATAGTATTTAACCATTAATATATGAGAATTTTAATAATGAAACTATTTTTGGGGTTGTGGTGGTTTTTACTATGATTGTTTTCTCACTAACTGTATGAAAACAACATTTTCATGTAAATATTATATTCATGATGATTCAAAAAATGAAAATTTTTCTTATTGGCTAGGTATTAATTTTAAGAATCATCATAATGATTATTTATTATTTACTTGTAGTTGTATATATCAGATTTCTTCTTCTATCCTTTCTGTTCATCTCATCAATATTTTCTATGATACAATACATGGGAATAATTTTGAGATTATTTATAGAATAATGTTAATATTGTGATATTTTTGGGTATTATGATAGAATTTATGAGAGTGGAAATCATTATTTCCATTTCATATTTCCATTTAATTATTTATATTTAAATTTTCATAGTGATGGACAATTAATGGGTAATTATATCCCCATGTTATACATGCATACCCTCAGTTCATGTCATAAAACTCTACTAATTAGGCATCCCACATTAGTTTATTTTAGGCATCACCTCATTGAAACATACATACCATGGAGAGATATTTCCACCAATGTATTGGAGGACACAAACATAGGAATATATATACATAGATATTTATTAAATATATAGAAATAGTGTGATAGATTTTCACATGCATTATATGTTTTCACATTACTTTTTAAAATAGTCCATTTGATTAGGGTCTCAATTATTCATGTTTTTATTATTTATTTGGGATTAGTTATTAGTTTATTCACATTGTCATTTTTATTTCATATGTCTATGAATGATGATCTATTATCCGGATCATAATTCTTTTTCTATCTTAATGATAGACAGAGAAAATAATAAGCATTTTGAGGGTCTGTTTTATAAATAAAAGAAAAGAATATATATATATGGGAATTAGCCATTTCTATATGAGTTGTGATTACAAAGACCAGGTAACTAAACATTGTTCTCCTATAAACCCACACCTCAAATTCAATCTCTTGAGGCAGCCAAAATATTTCAATAGGATCAAACCTTAGGGCTTCATCCACAAAATTGAATATTTTCAGCCAACCCACGAGGGACCTATGAATTCATTACGATTACATTAGTATGACATGAAAGAGGTACCATAATTGTATAGTATTTCTTTATCACTTCAATTAGAAGACTAATAGGATGTATTGGGTTGAATATTCAGATTATTTATCCCATATATAAGTAACCACCCTAGTTTTAGTTAGAACCTAAGTATTTTCATTATAGGATATAATTAGACACCAAATTTTCCTATTTATCTCATTATAATTGGAACAACTACAAATAAATTTACTTAGTTCTATATAAACATGACCACACACATATATATATATGACACTTAAACATATATTTAAATGGATTGACAATCAACAAGTATTTTTATATAACTATACATAGACTCCGTTTAAAAACATTATACGAAATCTTTTTTATGAGTAAAATGATACATTGAATTCCATTTATTCATTTGGAGATGCTGAGTTATTTTATTAATAAATATTAATTTTATCATGGATGTGAACATGGAAAACCTAATTGATAATGTGATGGAAAAAATATACAAGAACTCTTAACAGGACTTATTCAAATGAATATGGCTACTGAAATTAATTTAAAAAATCCACTATTTTTAGAATAAAATTATAATGATGTTATTTATAATATAAAATTATAACTAATGATCAATGATTTTGTTATGATATAAACTTTTAATTGTTTTTTTGAGATGTGAAATTATCATCATAGATTCATGATCTAGAAAACACAATTTTCTATAATGATGGACATTATAACATGAGATACAACAAAAAAAATCAGTGATATAATACATGTATCATTTTAATTTAATCATAATTCATTTGACATGATACTAATTTGAGATTAACATGGTTTGGGGTTATCTTATAATTCAATATAAAATCTAATGAGATAAGTTATTTATTAATGATATATGTCAACATGAAATTTTATTGAGTAGTACGTCTGATAGTAGGAGATGATGTATCTTATATAATATTAAATAGAGTAGTCCTGGATGATGTTTAACCCTATTTATTAGTGTTGGGACCAATGTTTCCATACTAAAGGATATGTATTGTTAATATTGATATGATGAAGGGATATTGCAATACCTTTGGTAAAAGATGATCAGAAAAACTTCTAAGGGGTTTTGACTAATCAATATAACTAAATAGAAATTTTGATGTCTGTTTCTTGATTATTTATATTTATTTTATGAATGGTAATTTGGTAGAATACTTCTATGAAACTATTTCTCATAGATACCATAATATGGTGATACAAGTCTCTATAACCATCAATTGGGACATTATAAAATGTTTGTGGTGTTTTATTTCCTTGATCAATCACATTCTCAACATTAGGATTGGGGTATAGTAATCATTGATAAAAATATCATTAAAAGTGAATTTGTGTTCCATATGAGATATAAGTCTAGGTTTTATTATGAAATTAATTGTGATTTTAAAATATATTTCTATTTAAATGATTTATAAGTGTTCAATATCATTCTCAAAACCCCTATCTTAAAATGAACCACGATTTATCATAAAATAGACATTAAATTTATTGTTATAAATAGGATTAACCACATTATCAAACATATTTACTAAAATTGGGTAATAATATGTTATGTATTAAAAGACAAATACAATATGTTTCAACTAATTAAATTTTTTAATGCATGATATATAATTAATCAATTTTCAGTTATGTTTTAATGTTTAAAAAATAATATTTATTCAAAAACGGTTTATAATGCATTTTGTTTCTTACTATTATTATTATTATTTACTAATTTTTAAAAAAATTAAAAAATTAAAATTACATTTTGGATTTATAATATCATATTTATCGTAGAGATAATTTTGGAGATTTTTCAAAATGTTTTGATTTTTTTGTGAATGATTAAAAATGAAGATTTTTTTAAAACAATCATTTCATTTCATTAAATCATGTAAGTTTAAAAAATAATTGTGTTTAAAAATTAAAATTAAATTAAAATATATCTCCGTTAATTATAAAAAAATTTATTCAATTATATTTCAATCAATATTATACAAGATTATGGTATACGTTTATTTTTGGGAAGATTTTTTTTTTTCAAAAATATATTTTTATGCAAACAATATTTTTCAGTCATAATTTATTAAATTAATTACAATTAATGAATATTTTTATAGAAATTTATATATTATATATTCAATAAAATGGTTTAACGTACTTTTTAGTGTTTTATCTATGGATGAGATAAGAATAAATCCATTTTTATTCCTAGAATGCATTTTTTTTTTAAAAATTGTGATTAATTGCATTTTTCATGATTTTATTAAAATGTAATTTTTCCAAATATTTAATTTCAATATTTTAAAATTGATTCCTTATCTATAATTTTTGGGATTAATTTTGATAAATAGGTCCATTTATTCTTATTCATTAAAAATATGAACCCTACTTAATATATTTTTCCTTAGTAAGGGTAAAACATGTAAAATAGATTTATAACATTTGAATATTTATTTATCCATTCATTAAAACTTAAAATTATCATATTTGATGAATTTAGATCTTCAATACTCATCCATTATTTTGAAATATGATAACATGGTCCATGTTTCTTAAATTATTATCATTAATTTTTTCTAAATGGAATATAAAAAATGTCAGTTTCGTGAATTTAATATCTATAATATTTTTTCATAAGGGTAAAAAATGCTAATCACGAGTTCTAAATATTAAATTCAAATATTTGTTAATTGTATTTAAAATTTTATAGAATTCTTAATTTTTAGATATGTAATATTTATATTAAATGATTATGCAACATGACACAATATTTTTTGAACCAATAGAAAATTAAAATAAATGATTATAAAAATATTTAAAATAATAAAATTTTGATGAGTTATTATGTTACTATAATTTTTAATATATATATATATTTATATCATTATATTTATGTTTTAATTTTTTTATTAATATTATAATTCCATCAATTTATTTTTAAATTATAACTTTGTGAATTGTCCTGAAAATGGAATTAATGGTATCTATTGTAAACTAATATATTTTTAAATTATTTGGTCATCATAAAAATCATATAATTTTCCTAGTGAGTTGTATATGTACAATTATATAAACTATTTTCCACATAGGTGTAAAAAGTCATTTTATTGAATCATTATTATATTTAATGAGTAAAAATCTTTGATATTGATGTACTTGTCCAAAGGGTTATGAGGGGGTTAAAAATTAAATATAAGGTTAAATAATTAAATAAGATTTGTCCAAATATTATTGTGTTAGAATATTTATTCTTTAGACAACAAATATATAAAAAATTATATTTGGATACAATTTAAAATGAAAACTATTTTATATTAATTTAATATTTTATTTAATTCTAAGGGTACCCCTCGAAACCCTTATTAAATGGAACCACCTTTATTCCCTTATTCACAGTGGTTTCAAAATATATATCTACAAATAATAACAATAATATCATCCTATATTCCTTCCACACATTTGAGAGAATATATTCTTTCCACTATATTTTTCTTTAAAGGAATAGTTTTAAAATAAAGGATATTTTTCAATTAAGATGTATAACTCTTAACCATGTAATTTCTAATTTATTTCTTATTTAACCTCTTATAATTATATTGTTTAAATTATAAAGGAAATAATTCATATTCATAAATATATTTAATTTTTATATGATTATTGTAGATACATTAATCACATACTTTCCATCATATGGGAAAAGAAGACATCGTTTGTGCGTACAAGTGCACTACCACATCCACAATGCAATGTGTTTAATTTTTCATTACCACTTGAAATTGATGGCTATAATTATTGGTTTAACAAAAAAATATGTTATATTAGATATAATAATTATTTTTTAATGGTTAATTAATATTTAACATTCTTTAATTCCATCCTTTGAAAATTGAAAACATCACTCATTCTTATATATGATTTATCGTCTCCACGATGTGATGTAATTAATTTTTCATCACCACTTTATTTAAATATTTATAAAAGTATATATAACATTTATATATGATACTGATGAAATTATTAACAATAAGGTGTTTTTGAGCCATAACCAATGTACAAGGATCTAAATTTCTGGACCGAAAGATGCTTTAGAAACAAAGAGGTTGTCACATAGAAAACTTATTCTAATAAAAAATTAAAAATTAATGGTGGATAAGATGATATAGTTAACTAATAATGGTATTAAATATATATGTGTATTTTTATAGAATGCATGTATTGTAAACTTTCATTTATTGTATGAGAGGTTTGAATGAATATTAAGAAAGATGATACTTGAGTTATGGTATCTCTTAACACAATTTCCTTTCATTGGGCTATATAAATTCATCATTTAATATATAGATTCAATTATAAATATTTAAATGATTTTTTATATATTTTTTATTTTAAAATGTTTTTTCTGGAAATATATTTTTTACAAAAAAAATCTTTACTGATTAATTATCAATTCAATGAAATGATAATTATTATGGTTATTCATCTGAAAATTCCTTTTATTTTGTTATTCAACAAACTTATACTATTTTCTATAAGTAATGACACTTTGACATGTTATATCATGAATATACTTATTTTCATGATATTGAAATATTCATTTGATGTTATTATTTCATGGGTATTATGAATCAAAAGATACAATATTTATTAAAAATTTATTTTAAAATCCCATTTTAATCGATATTGTTTGTCCTTGAATTTATATTTGAGAAATTATCTAATAATAATAGACAAATCCCTTAAATTTATTTATTGAATGATTATTAATTTAATTTTCAATTAATAATAACATTTTTCTAATATTTGTATATAAAAATGTTTTGGTAATTTTTTTATAGAAATATAATATATTAATACTTTGGTCGGGAATATTTATATTCAATGCTTATATTTTCTCTAAACTATATTGAAAAATAATTTACTTTTCCCCTATGATTAGTTAACGTAATTTTTTCCATTTATAATTTTTTATAATATTCTCAAAGAAATTTTTTATCATATTTTGAAGAATGTAGTTTGGAATTTTTATCAAATTAAAATATGAATAATTTTTGTAACATACATGGTATGAACAAAGTTTATGTTCATCAAAATTGCTCAATAATTTGAATCTTCCGTTACAAGTTACCATGTTCATTTTCATAAAATATTTTATGAATACTTTTACAAAATTTATAATTTAAATAACTTTTTTCCAAATGAAACAGTTATTTTTCTCAATAAATATTCTAGTGACCAATTAAATAAATTTCTCATTTGTGATAACATATTTTGTTGTTACATATTCTTTACATGGAATATTATACAACGATACGACCAAAATTATTATTGTAGTTTATATACTATATTGATGATTATATTTTGATAAAAAAAATTTCTTTTCTATTTGTTATTATATAATGATAAGATGGATGTTTTTTTATCTTTTTTAACACATATGTGTTGTATAAATTTTGTAATTAGTGAGAACCAAAATAAATATCCCACGAATTAATTTGGTATGTCATTATATCAATTTAGATAATTATTTGAAATGAGTTGATTTTCTCAATATACTATGGAATATAGGTATGTTTTCCTGATCCACTATATTATGGGTAATAGGTAGGGATGCCTTATCCACTATAAAAAAGAGATGGTGTTGCCTGATCTATTATAACATGTGAAATAAGTGTTGATTCCCAATCCACAATTTTGCGATTGTATCCGTTGTTCCAAATGATGTATGATATGGTTTATATTCTAATGATAGTTCTAGACTCTTTTCACTTCTTTTTATTCTTATTATTTGATACCATCTCCTAAGATTGATTTTAAATGATTCTTTAGTCTAAAGATACATGTATTAATAACTAATAAATTATTATAAAATGCCTCATATTTATGATATTTGAAATTTTAGGTTTGATCTCTCATCAAGATATCATACCCTTATTCTCTTTTTATTATTTTAGATGATCACCAATTTATATCTGTTATGTTTACCATTACAAAGAATATGAGCACACTATTTCTTATTTTTTCTTTTCACAATGTTAAGAAGAAGGGTTTTATGTAATTTATTTAAATTAATTCTACGATGTGAGAAGAACATTATAGGAGGTGATTTTAATACATTATTTACCATTTTCTTATATTATCATTAAAAAAACAATTTTCAATTATCGTTCTATTATTCATTGTAATGTTATGTATAGAATATTTTTCTAAAATGATATAATATTTTTGTTTGAAAAAGAGGTCACCTCAGTTGGTACCAGAGTAGAGTATAGTCGTTATTTAGATAGTATAATTTGAAAACATTTTTGAAAATCTAGGCTATATGTAAGTATAATACCTATACAAATGGTTTGGTATAGTATATATTTTGTAGTTTTCATGGAACATATATCCTTTTCGGGATACTAGAACATTGATTCTTCATCGGAACAGATACACCTAGCTATAACAAGAATAAATGGTGATGAGTTGGTATTAAAAAAAATTCATCAGTTCCTGATGAGTGATCCTTATACTACACAAAAATCTGGACACTTTGCCGGTATAATCTTTGGTTAATTCATATTTTATTTGTTAATAATTTTTATGGATTCAAATAGATGATTTCCAATGATAAAATTAAAGATACATTGATTGGAAATAAGGATTTATTATTTATAAATAATGTGAATTATTTTTTATGATAATATGGTTTCTCACTACTATTGATGTTTCTCATGCAAGGATTTTGGTTTTGGTAAATGGATAGAACCCAAATGATTTATGTTTACAATGAATTTGATAGATAATAAAATGATTAACCTCATGATATACCATATTAAATAGATGTTAGAATGTGAAATTTATATATTGTACCTAGTCATATGTCTCATTCTACAATTAAAACCCAAAATTGGGTGAGATTACTGACACACCTAATAAGAAACTAATGTTGTTTCCTAGGAGTTCAGTTTTTTAAGACCATAGAGGAATGAAGATTCAACATATTATATATCTAGAATGTGGTAAAAATTACTCATGGGAATATCTCAAGGGATCCTGAAGTTGTTTTTTATGTTGGAATAAGGGCATCAAAGAACTAATTACAATGTAATATGTTGTCTTATAAGTGGTAAACATGAAATTTATCTAAGAAAAGTTTCAATTCCCAGGGTTTACCACATGACTAAGGAAGACCCTTTGTAATTAAAATTAGTGGAAAAGAATGATTAAAGTGTTAATGTATTCTTATTTCATAAATATATTGTATAAGTGTTTTATTAGTGATAATCTAGTTGTATGAGTTAGGAAAAGCATTATGATTTTCTATAGATTTTCTAAATAATGATTTTCAATAATTCGTATAAAGGTATGAATATCCTAGAAAAGTGATTTATTAGTATGGTGATAATTTATAGAAAACAAATGATTACGATAAATATAAATTTTATTATGATGTTGATGTTGTGAAAATAATTTTTAACTGTGATAAAGAGACGACTGACATTGATAAATGAAATAGATTTCTATTGGACACCTTGAAATTGGTTAGTTATTTGATGAAAATTTGATTTAGAACATATTTTATAATCTTTATTGAATTATTTTTTCATGTAATAATATTTTAGTAATAATATTTTATTTTATGATAAAGTATTGTTTTAATTTTTTGAAGAATAAATGTTTTCAATTTTTTTTATTTGGGATATTAACATGTTTTAAATGAATCATGGTTTTAACTTGTTAGGTATATGACAATATATGATAATTCATATTATTTGAGAAAAAATACAAACATAGATCCTAATGAAATAAACAAGTGATTAATTTTTTAATAATAAATAGTTTTGAATTTTTATATATATAATTAGTGGATCCCTAATGATAACTATTTATGGAATGGATGAACTTCATCATTGGGTGTTATTATCATAGTTTTAAAGATTTATGTATTATATCTGTTCATAAATGATAAATGGTGATAAATATTTTTGTTTCGGTAAATATATAGAGATAGAATTAGTATATTATATATCTTGTGATCTATTAAAATATAACATTAGATCTTTTGCAAATAAAAATAACAGTTAATATGTATTTATTTGAGTAAGAGATTTGGTAAAAGTGGAATTGATCGAAATGAAACCATATGATGGAATTATTCTTTTGAAATAGAAATAAACCATATATATATATTTTCATTTCATATATCTTCAGCATAAAATCATCCCTAAATCATTTGAATAGGGATCTTAAAATAAAGATTATATCGTCTTACCATCACTTCTGATGAATTGATTATGTACTCACGCCACACCGATTTATGGTTTTATATCATTAACTTTTGCATGACAATTATCCATGTAAATATCTATTAGTAAATGGATGTTAGTTATCACTTAGATGAAAATATTTTAACTTCTCACCAAGGTTTTTTTCATTCAGGAACCATATTTTCTAATATTTTGGGTAATATTTGATTACCCAATTCCCACATTCAAACAACGGGTCATTTTTCCATTTTTTGATGTTTGTTTTGAACAACAATATTTAAAAAATATTGATCATTTTTTTATGAGATAAAAATTTTTATTTCAAAATTTATTTCATGGGGTTGAATATAACATCCTTATATTATAGAATATATTTCTCTTCAAGTAAATTTTTTCTATTCAATGGATTACATAACACACGACACCCAGTTTCAAATAAACAGTGATATAATATAAAATAACATTTAATTTTAGAGGTATGTATATAGTTAACAAAATTATTAAATATATATAGAAATATTCTACTTAATTCAGTTAATTTTTTTTAATTCATAACATTAAATTACTGAAATTTTAGTTAATAATTATTTTCCAAAAATATGTTTTGTTTAAAAAAGTGGTTTTCTCTTTTTGTGTGTGAATATTGTTTTTTATTTTAGTAAAATTATAAATTTTTATATTATAAAATGCACTTCATCATTTGATTCAACATATAAAATTTATCTCTGTGGGAAATATTTAGATTTTGTAAAATAATAGATTTTTGGGAGAATAATAGAAATTAACGATTTTTATAATGCTGACATTTATTTTTGTTAAAATATGTAATTTGAAAATATTATTATTTCTTGCTTTTTATATTTAGTTAATATAAGTTTCTTTTAATTATATATAATATAATTAATTATATTTGAATCATTAGTATACGTAATTTTTATATTAGAATATTTTTGGGCATAAAATAATTTTTTCTAAACAACTATTTATATAAATGTAATGTATTTGTCTGATAATTAGATAAAAAATAACTATCAAAGAGATTATTAATAATAAATATTTATTATATATTCAATAAACTCGTTTAATGTTAATAACATTTTTTATGGGCACATTATATGAATAAATCATTTTGTATGCTTAAAATCACATTTTTTCTAGAAAATGGGTTTCGTTTTGTTATAATCATTAATTCTAAGATGGATAAATTCCAATTCTTGAAAATTAATATATAATAATATATTCTTTATCTGGATTTAATACGATCAATTTTGTTAAATATTCCCCTTTTATTTTCAACTTTGTGAATAGTAACCTTGGTAATATATGTCACTTTAGTAATGATAGAAAAAGTAAAACATTGTTAAAACATTGGGATAATGATATAAATATTCTATAACACGTTATTTTATCTGATTTTATGAGTATATTTCAGAAATAGTTAACCATAATTTCAAAATATAGATACATTGTTCAATTTTTCTTTGATTATGACCTATATATTATTTTGAGTATATAATAAATACAATATGACACTACCCTGACATTATTATCTTTAATATTTTTTTCATGAGGATAAAATATTTTTATATTGGTTATAATTATTTATTTTTTATATTAACTATGTTTTTACCAAGTTAATATATTTTAAATTTATATAGATGAAATAATTACATTAAATGATTAAGAAATGATGACACAGTATTTGTTCGAATAATATAAAAATTATAAAAATGGTTTTAAATATATTAAATGCTATGAATTTTGGATTAATTATTATAATCTATAAATTTTTTAGATAAATATAATATAATAGTTTTGGTTTAAACATTTTTATTCATATTCCAATTTCAGAATGTCATCTTAAATGTCAAACATTATAAATAGTCCCCAAAATTACTTTAATGGTATCTTTTTAATACAACATTTAATTAAATAAATAAAAATTGAAAAAATATAATATTTATACAAATAAATTTTATATTGTAAATTATTTCATCAGTTATCCATTTTTTCAATTTTCATTTTATAATATCATTCTAGACACTTAATGAATAAAAACATTGATATTGTAGTAATTGTGAAAATGGAAAACAGTTGGTTAAAACTATGAGATAAGGGTTAAAAAATCACCAAAACAAATAAAAATATTATAGGATGAAATTATATATAATTATTCTCGTCCAATCATTGAAATGTATCAATTCTGATACACATTATCCTAGAAATTAATTTATATTAAAATAATACATAAAATAATATCAATGTTAACCCTCCCCTTACATAAAAATAGAACCTCATATACATACATATTTAAAATTTTAGATCCCAATATATTGTCTAAGTGTATAACACAATTATTTATTCTGATATAGTTCTCTATTTTTTTTCTTCGATATCTTTCTATAAATGAAACAACGAGTTTAAAAATCTTACTAATACTGTTAAAATATTATAATATTAATGTGATTATTACTGTATATCCATTGGATCGATGGTTATGATTAGGACTAAATAAATTATGAAAATTTTATGGTTTACATATTTATAAAATTAATTTATTGGCAGTTAGTTTTTTATAAATGAAAATAAAAATCATTCGAAAATAAAAGTCATATTTTTATTAAAAAAATTTCTTATCTACACATTGTAGTTAGATCTTAACAAATTGCATAGATAACAATTTTTGGACTATAATAAATAAAATATTATATTATATATTCAATGTATTTTTTTAAAAATCATTTCATGCTTTATAATGGAATGAGATAAGAATATACCTAGTTATTCATAAAATTTATTATTTCAAAATGGGTTTTATAGTTTTATTCACACTTATTTAAAAATAATTTATTATACTTATAGAGTATTAATTTTAATAATTTTAATTATTATTCTGAAACATGGGGTTCAAATTTGGTAAATATATCTTTTTTGTTTTTAGGAATTTTAAAGAGTATCCATGGTATAATTTATCACCTCAATAAAGGGTAAATCATGTTAACTTCTAAAAAACCTATGGTGTAAGGTCACTATTTTTTATAATTTTATTGGTATATGAAGATATTGTGACCCTTATCACCTATGTAGTTATTTTTAATTTAATTAAGGGACACGTTCCTATGAAAATGATGTATATAATATTAAAAAAATAAAAATGTTACTCTCTTACTTTTAAAAATATCATTCACATTAAAATAGAAAAAAATAATGTTGTGAATTAATATTAATTTTCATTTAAAGAATAACTAAATGAATTTAATTATGGAAATTTTATAATAATTTTTATGTGTTACATAATTACCTTAAGTTCTTATGCAATGCCAATAAAATATTTCTTCTACTAATAGAAAAAAAATTAAATGATTTTTAAAATACTAAAAGTAAAATAGTTTGTGTGATTTATATTTTTCAATTAATTTTATATACTAATTTAATAAATTATTTATTTTTTTATGTATTATGTTCAAATTCCATAATTATATTGTTTCTTTAAGGTCATGTTAAATGA
Source organism: Viscum album (assembly GCA_963277665.1). Taxonomy (NCBI): domain Eukaryota; kingdom Viridiplantae; phylum Streptophyta; class Magnoliopsida; order Santalales; family Viscaceae; genus Viscum; species Viscum album. The sequence continues at coordinate 658,642,888 of OY728145.1, read as the reverse complement.
TTATTTTCAAAATTGACATTAAAGCATAGTCTGAAAATAATATATTATTAAATTATATAAAAATCATAAAAACATTAGATATAACAATTTAGATAATAAATGGTCAAAAATAACACCCTTTATCCATTTAAAATCAAATTTTTACCTTATATGTAACAATATAACCCTTCAGGAGTGAAAAAGTCATTACCATTTTAAAGGTTAAAGTAAATGATTGAACCAAAAGATAATGTTTAAAACACTACATAAAACTACCCAAATTTAATGGTTTGATTGGATTTCAACCAAATCCTACCTCAAATTTATAACTATATCAATTTTTAATAAAATTTTCTAGATGATTATATAATTTATATTTTAATATTTTAATTATTTCCAATAGTGCCCATGCCCTCACTTATAAAAGGGCACCTGACCTTTCCCTTCATTACATTACATTGAGCCTTATATCTCAACCAAACCTGATTTTTTTTCCAATAAATTCATTCACACATTATTTAGCTACTGGAATTCTATAAATACACACGCTATGATTGTTTATTTGATATCTAAAGGAGTTATTTCCAATTAGATGTAATCGTCTTAACTGATCAAAGTAATTATATACATATTCTTTTACCTCATATAAATATATGGTCCTTATCATAAAATAATAAATTAATTATCCTGAATATAATAAAAAACTATTAATATTATAAAACTATAAGGCCCCAGCCTTAAACATTACATAATCTTGATATATTTCAAGAATACACCTTGAGGAACTTTTCAGGTTTAGAGTTTTAGAGAATTAGATCATAAAACTTTCATTACATTCCACATTTTAACAAAGTGGTTACATAAAAGATAGTATTCATTTTTCCCATCAACGGAAACATATTTAAAATAAAACATGGATTCTTTCTTGACACTTCTTTGACACTATCATCATATCATGTACCTTTCCCTCGACCTGTGTAAAACATTTCAAAAACTTGGGATGAGTATAAAAAGCTCAGTAAGGGATATAAAAATATGGAAAGGAAACATGAGTACATATATACATAAGAATGAAATCATGCATTACCCATAAAACATAATAACATTAACATACCTCATCAAATCATGAATAAATCATAGAAATCATAAGACATAAAGTTAACTTGAGGCATTCATAACATTCTTACGTAGGGAGTAACCCTCTTGGTTACGTTTGGAATACCCATCAGAGTATATTCCCTAAATCTCTTTGGAGAAACCTTTACGTTTAACTCCTTTGCGTTACCCAATGCATTGGAGAGCTATATCGGGATCACCTTCCCTTAGTTTATCACGGAACCACCCATCTTCATAATAATGCCCAAGAACCATATCATAATCGTATCACATAAAACATGCATAAAGGAAACATAACACTTCCACTTTTCAATCACAATATATCAATACAACACATTGATATAAAAACATTATGAAAACCATTTTCAATACCAAAATAAATGAAAAGTGAAACATGGTATTTATTTTTCTTTAAAAAAAAGGTATGGCTTGTAGAGGAAGCCGAAACTCAAATAATGGTCATGGCAGCAGAGAAGTCATTGTCGCCGCATACGTACGACAAAAACATTCCCTTTTGTCATTTAGTAAATGCTTCGTATAAAAAAGATTCCTTTTGAATAAACGTAAAAGTCCAAGGGGTTTATACACCGTATAAAAGAAAGTTGTGTATAAAACAAAATATGCCTCAATGAATGGAGATTGAGATGAAGTCCCTTACAAAGATCATTATTTAAATAAAATACTTCTATTATGTGTATTCACCATATGTACAATAAAGAAATTAAAAATACAAGATAGGACATAATAATATCATGACATAATTTGAAAGTAGGAGATTAACCCAAAGAACGGTAATTGGGTTAAGAAGTTCCCTTACCTCGGGTCTGACATGACTCGATCATTATTTAACCTCCTAAATAATAATATTGAGTTAATTTATACTTGCTTAAAAACCTTTTTCATGTTAATTATTCCTTTTATATCACTTATTACCATGTCATGAACACTATGTAATTATTTAAGTTAATAACGGTCGTTTTAACGATAATTGGTACTTGATTCAAAAATAAACTCTTTATAATTACATGTTGTTCATGTATCCATTATATCCAGAGTTATACTCATGATTTAGATATAATATATATCATATATATCCAGTATATACATGCATTTATAATATTAAATAATGTTTAGAGTTAAGAAATGAAATGCACCGTTCATGGAGACGGTAAGCCGTACGTACGCATGAACGCTACTTTCATTTCTATTTTGTATTTTATGGAATGGAATCATAATGATATAAAGGTATATTATAATTCCAGTATAATATCATATATAATATCATTAATTACATCCTTTTTACAACCCATATATGGCATTAACGAATCAAATCACTTTGAGGGGGCGGTAGTCCGCACTTCCAAAAATGAAGATATCGCGTTTACCCATAATGGAAACCATAAAGGTATGCCATAAATGAAAAATAAAGAAGCTTTAGTAAAACATAAACATATTATATATCATCTATAAATATAGTGTCATCTTAATGGACACCTTTTAAGGTGTTAAAAGAATATTGAACAATCATCATTTCGTGTGGAAAAAATTCTCCATCCACGGAAACAGTATGTTCTTTAACCATTAGATGTAGGTGTGTGTAAGTTTAGCTAGAATAAATATTATAACAACATCCTAGTATATGGAAGATACTTGTTTTGTTACAAAATATATGAATAAAACGAGTTTAGGGGGTTGGAGAAGTAAAATAAAACATAAGAACACAAGAGAAGACACTGCCTTTAAAACGGGTAACTTTTTTTGATTTGAGCTCAAAGGATTCCTTGGGAAGACTTATGACCAAAGTGAGGCTTCTAGGAGTAAGAGAGGGATGTGTAGAGACAAAATGGGTAGGGTTTGTCCGAGCCAAAGGATTTAGAAGTGCGGGTATGGTGGTAGAGGTGGGGGCCTTTTATAAGAGGAGAGGAGGGGCACTCTTGGAAAGGTATAAAAGGATACTTTATTATAAAATTCTTTTCGGAATTAAAATGTCCCAAAATTATATATTTCGAGGATAGGGTGATAATAGTTCTAAATCCACCCATCCAATAGGTTTTTGAAATGTGTAGGTCTTAGATTTTACATTATCTTTTCATTTTATTTAAATCGTTAAATAATGAGGTAATCACTGCATCATCATGGTGTCATAAATAATTTCACTTATTTAATGACTAAAAATTATAAAAAAATACTTTGATGTAGGAAATATTTTTAGCTTTCTAATAAATATTTATAGTAAAAAATATGACATGTATAACCACATTTAATTTTTTTTAGTAAAACAACTCATGTTTGTGACATTTTTACTTTAACATTAAATAAAAGTCATTAATGTCATTATCTTACCCAAGAGGCTCCATGGGGTCCCCAAAATCGACCCATGGGTTTTCTCGGTCGGCCTTGACACATCCAATAAGGGTAGTACATGTGTCTAGGTCATTTAATATTATTAAAACATTATTTTTACCTTATATTACACTAATTACCTCTAATCGCAATTAAAAACTTAAAAGTTACTATTCACCAAAAAATTATTTTAATCCCATTGAACCAAATTTTAATTATTAATGACAACCATGTATGTTGGAGTTTTGATATTTAAAACACAGAGGTGGTAAAATTTCATTTAAACGAAAAATCAATTTTTTAAGTACCACTTAGTGGTTTCACTTTTCATAAAAAATTGAAGTTTTTCAGAAAAAAACCAAAACTTCACCCTATGATATATTTGATATTCCGAATTCAAAAATTATTTCTATTTTAAAAAATTCAAAACATATAAGTTACATTAATTAATTTATTAATTAATTCCCGCTGTCAGGACAAATAACGTGTTTTTATGAAACAATATATATCAAAAGATTGACTGTAATTTAAGTCCAATTTCAAAGTGAAACTAATTCCAACATCCAATATTAGATTAAATGGTAAAAATATATTCTAATTGAAATTTAAAAACAATTCAAAATATAATCTAATAATATAAATAAATCAGATTGAAAAAAGGTTTTGAATTAAAATACAACATTTTTCACTATTCATTAAAAAATGAACTTTATCAGAAAAATACCAAAAATTTACACAAAGTAAATTATGATGTCCAGATTCTAAAGAAGAGTTTTTTTTGGTCCAATAGAATGTATAATAGTGACCAAAACTATATTTAAATAAGGTTATCCATGAAAAGGCGATAAATCGACCTTTAGTGAATATTAGAGTATATATGCATAAAATTGAATTCTTTTTTGTATTTAAAGCCTTTATCATTTATTGGATAAATGTAAAAATATTTAACAAACATATATAATCATATTTTAGTTATTTCTATTCATTACCACCAATACAATGTCTATGTGTTAACTACCAAAATATTATTTTATTACAAGTGTGCAACGTAAGATTTCAAAGAAACTCTTTGTTGCATATCGGGTACGCTATCGAACATAGAAACCCCTTTAAAGTAAAATTAATATTTAATTCGTAAATATTAATAAATATGAAAATGTTTTATTCTTTATTTACCTGGGATGTTACATCCTTCCCCCCTTTTGGGAATTGTGTCCTCGCAATTTTATTCACTTATCAAAATAAGTGGGGGTATTTATCCCTCATAGCATTTTCAGATTCCCATGTTGCCTCTTCAACCATATGGTTTTTCCACAAAACCATTACCTGATTAATTACCTTATTCCGTAACACTTCCTCCCTGTGGTCAAGAATCTGGACCGATTGTTCCTCATAAGATAGGTTCTCTTCCAGCTGAACTACCTCTGGACTCAAAACATGAGATGGATCTGTCATGTACTTCCTTAACATTGAAACATGAAAAAAATTGTGTACCTGAGATAAACTCGGAGGTAAAGCCACTCGGTAAGCAATTGATCCCACTCTTCCCAGAATTTCATATGGTCCAATGAACCTTGGACTCAGCTTTCCTTTCTTACAAAATAGCATCACACTTTTCTATGGTGATACTTTGAGAAAAACATGATCACCTACCTGAAAAGAGAGATCCTTACTCCTATTGTCCGCATAACTCTTCTGCCTGTTCTGAGCTATTAGCATGTGTTTCTGTATCAACTGAACATTTTGCCAACTCTTCTACCAATTCTGGTCCCATCAGCTTCCTTTCACCCACTTCATCCCAGAATGCTGGAGTTCGACACCGCTTCCCATATAATGCCTCAAATGGGGCCATCTGTATACTGGAATGAAAACTGTTGTTATAAGAAAACTCAACCAAATAAAGATGTTGGTCCCAACTTCCCTGATAATCCATCGAACAAGAATGTAGCATATCCTCCAATGTCTGAATTGTTCGTTCTGACTGCCCATCTATGTGAGGATGAAAAGTTGTACTAAAATATAATTCTGTACCCAACGACTTCTGAAGGCCTTTACAAAAGATAGAAGTAAACCTGGGATCACAGTCAGATACAATGGATAGAGGAACTCCATGTAACATGACTATCTATTTAAGATACAAACGAGAAAGTTGATCTAGGGAAAAAGTATCTCGTATAGCAAGGAAATGATAAGATTTAGTCAAGCGATCAACAATAACCCAGATTTCATTATTACCTCAAGGTGTCTTCGGCAATCCCACAACAAAGTCCATGGATATATTCTCCCATTTCCATTCTGGTACTGGTAAAGGCTGAAGCATCCCTTTTGGTAACTGTCGCTCTGCTTTAACCTGTTGACACGTCAAACACTTCACAGTAAAATCTGCAATATCCCTTTTCATTCGTTCCCACCAGTAATACTCCCACAGATCTCTGTACATCTTAGTACTACCTCGATGAACTGAAAATGGAGAACTATGAGCTTCACATAACAACTCTCTCTTCAACTGTGAATCACAAGGCACCCACAATCTCTTCCTAAATCTCAAAACACAATCATTATCAATGTTGAATTCAGGAAACTTACCTTTTTGAACCAGCTCTACCTTTTTCTGCAACTCATTGTCTTGCTTCTGTGCTTTCTTGATTCTGTCTGATAGAGAAGATTTCACTGATACCTGAAACAAAACAGAAGGACATCTTGTACCAACAACTTTTATGCCAAAGTTCATCAAATCCTTAACCAAAGGATCACGTTCCAAATGCAACATTGTTAATGAAGCATTACTCTTTTGACTCAAAGCATCTGCCACATTATTTGCTTTTCCCGGATGGTAATGAATTGTACAATCATAATCCTTGATTAATTCTAGCCATATCCTCTATCTCATGTTCAATTATTTCTGAGTGAATATATACATTAAACTTTTTTGATCGGTATATATTTCACACTTTACTCCATACAAATGATGCCTCTAAATTTTTAAAGCGAAAACAACAGAAGCTGATTCCAAATCATGTGTAGGGTAATTTAGCTCATGAGTTTTCAACTGTCGTGAAACATAAGAAATTACCTGATCATTCTGCATTAGGACACAACCAAGTCCTTTCAATGGAGAATCACTGTAGATAACAACTCACCATTCCTGGAAGGTAGTGCCAAAACTAGAGCATTCACCAATCTTCTTTTCAGTTCCTGAAAACAATCATCACATTCTTTTGTCTAGATAAACTTAACACCATTCCGAGTTAGCTTTGTCATTGGAATTGATAACCGTGAAAAAATTCTAACAAACCTTTGGTAACAACCTGCCAAACTAAGGAATCTATGAATCTAAGTTACAATTGTGGGTCTTGGCCATTTTTCCACAACTTTTGTTTCTGCAGGATCAACAGTTATCCTATCTTTTGAAACAATGTGACCAATGAAAGAAATTTATTGCAACCAAAACTCACACTTTCTGAATTTCCCATACAATTTCTTTTCTTATAAGGTTTTCAAAATGACCCTTAAATGTCTTTCATGCTCCTCTTTACTTTTAGAAAGCACCAAAATATCATCAATAAAAACAACCAACATTTTTCACCTGTGTCAACTGAGCGATCACTGCAAAAAATTATTTAGTTCTGATTCTGACCATCTCAGGATACTGATTTGAAAGGTCATTTCCGTCTATATGCCTTCCCAGAAAAGCTGCTCTGTTTCCTCTATGGAAAACCATTCTTATCACATAAATATCTTAGGAGAAGCAACATGGTAATCTTCAAATGCTATATCATTTCAATCATACCATAAATTTACTTATAATTTAACAATTTTCTAACTCCTAAAGTTGTCTAAACCGACCTCTGATACCATCTATAAGGCCCCTGCCTTAAATATTACTTAATCTTGAGATATTTCATGAATACAACTTGAGGATCCTTTCAGGTTTATAGTTTTATAAAATTATATCATAAAACTTGCATTACATTCCACATTTAAACAAATTGGTTACATAAAAGATAGTATTCATTTTTCCCATCAATGGAAACATATTTAAAATAAAACATGGATTCATTCTTAACACTTCTTTGACACTATCATCATATCATGTACCATTCCCTAGACCTGTGAAAAACATTTCAAAAACATGGGATAAGCATAAAAAGCCCAGTAAGGGATATAAAAATATGGAAAGGAAACATGAGTACATATATACATAAGAATGAAATCATACTTTACCCATAAAACATAAGAACATTAACATACCTCATCAAATCATGAATAAATCATAAAAATCATAAGACATAAAGGTAACTTGAGGCATTCATAACATTCTTACATATGGAGTAACCCTATTTGTTACGTTTGGAATACCCATCACAGTATATTCCCTAAATATATTCGGAGAAAACTTAACGTTTAACTCCTTCGCTTTACCCAATGCATTGGAGAGCTATATCGGGATCACCCGCCCTTAGTTTATCACGGAACCACCCGTCTTCATAATAATGCCCAAGTACCATATCATAATCGTATCACATAAAACACACATAAAAGAAACATAACACTTCCACATTTCAATCACAAGATATAAATACAACACATTGATATAAAAACATTATGAAAACCATTTTCAATACCGAAATAAAAGAAAAGTAAAACATGGTATTTATTTTTCTTTTAAAAAAAGGTATGGATTGTAGAGGAAGTCGAAACTCAAATAATGGTCACGGCGGCGGGGAAGTCGTTGTCGCCGCATACGTACGGAAAAAAAAAATTCCCTTTTGTCATTTAGTAAATGCTTCGTATAAAAAAGATTCCTTTTGAATAAATGTAAAAGTCAAAGGGGTTTATACACCATATAAAAGAAAGTTGTGTATAAAACAAAATATGCCTCAGTGAATGGAGATTGAGATGAAGTCCCTTAAAAATATCATTTTTTAAATAAATACATCTATTATGTGTATTCACCATAAGTACACATAAATAAAGTACAAATACAATATAGGACTTAATAATATCATGACATAATTTGAAAGTAGGAGATTAACCCAAAGAAAGGAAATTGGGTTAAGAAGTTCCCTTACCTCGTGTTCGACTTGACTCGATCATTCTTTAACCTACTGAATAGTAAACTTGAGTTAATTTATACTTGCATAAAAACCTTTTTCATGTTAATTATTCCTTTTATATCACTTATTACCATGTCATGAACACTATGTAATTATTTAAGTTAATAACGGTCGTTTTAACGATCATTGGAACTTGAGTAAAAAATAAACTCTTTATAATTACACGTTGTTCATGTATCCATTATATCTAGAGTTATACTCATGATTTAGATATCATATATATAATATATATCCATTATATACATGCAGTTATAATATTACATAATGTTTAGAGGTAAGAAATGAAATGCACCATTCATGGAGACGGTAAGCCGTAGGTACGCATGAACGCTACTTTCATTTCTATTTCGTATTTTATGGAATGGAATCATAATAATATAAATGTATATTATAATTACAGTATAATATAATATATAATATAATTAATTAAATCCTTTATATGTCCCACATATGGCATTAACGAATCAAATCACTTTGAGGGGGCGGTAGTCCGCACTTCCTAAAATGAAGATATCACGTTTACCCATAATGGAAACCATAAAGGTATTCCATAAATGAAAAATACAGAAGCATTATTAAAACATAAACATATTATATATCATATATAAATATAGTTTCATCATAATGGACACCTTTTATGGTGTTAAAATAATATTGAACAATCATCGTTTCGTGAGGCAAAAATTCACCATCCACAGAAACAGTATGTTCTTTAACCATTAGGTGTAGGTGTGTGTAAGTTTAGCTCGAATCCTTCTTATACCAAAATCCTAGTATATGGAATATATTTGTGTTTTTACAAAATAAATGAATAAAAAGAGTTTAGGGGGTCAGAGAAGCATAATAAAACACAAGAACACAAGAGAAGACACTACCTTTAAAATGGGTAACTCTTTTTGATTTGAGCTCAAATGCTTCCTTGGGAAGAAATCTACCCAAAGTGAGGCTTTTAGGAGTAATATAGGGATGTGTAGAGACAAAATGGGCAGGGGTTGGCCAAGCCAAAGGCTTTAGAAGTGTGGGTATGGTGGTAGAGGTGGGGGCCTTTTATAAGAGGAGAGGAGGGACACTCTTGGAAAGGTATAAAAGGATACTTTATTATAAAATGTTTTTCGGATTTAAAAGGTCCCAAAATTATATATTTCTAGGATAAGGTGATAATATTTCGAAATCCACCAATCCAATAGGTTTTTGACATGTGTAGGTCTTAGATTTTACATTATCTTTTCATTTTATTTAAATCATTAAATAATGAGGTAATCGCTGCATCATCATGGTGTCACAAATAATTTAATTTATTTAATGTCTAAAAATTATAAAAAAAATATTATTATGTAGGAAATAGTTTTATCTTTATAATTAATATTTATAGTAAAAAATATTACTTGTATAACCCCATTTAAAAATTGTTTTAGTAAAACAACTCATGTTTGTGACATTTTTAGTTTAACATTAAATAAAAGTCATTAATGTCATTATCTTACCCAAGTGGCTCCATGGGGTCCCCAAAATCAACCCATGGGTTGTCTTGGTCGGAATTGACACATCCAATAAGGGTATGACATGTGTCTAGGTCATTTCATATTATTAAAACATTATTTTTACCTTAAATTACACTAATTACCTCTAATCGCGATTAAAAACTTAAAAGTTACTATTCACCAAAAAATTATTTTAATCCCATTGAACCACATTTTACTTCTTAATGTCAACCATGTATGTCGGATTTTTGAAATTCAAAACACAGAGGTGGTATAATTTCATTTAAACGAAAAATCAGTTTTTTAAGTACCACTTAGTGGTTTCACTATTCATCAAAAATTGAAATTTTCAGAAAAAACCAAAACATCACCCTAAGATATATTTGATATTCTGAATTAAAAAATGATATCTATTTTATAAAATTAAAAACATATAAGTTACATTAATTAATTTATTAATTAATTCCCGCTGTCAGGACAAATAACGTGTTTTTATGAAATAATATATATAAAAAGATTGACACTAGTTTAAGTCCAATTTCAAAGTGAAATTAATTCCAACGACCACTATTGGATTAAATGGTAAAAATATATTTTAATTGTACTTTAAAACAAATTAAAAATATAATCTAATCATATAAATAAATCAGATTAAAAAGAGGTTTTGAATTAAAATACAACATTTTTCACTATTCATTAAAAATGAACTTTATCGGAAAAATACCAAAAATTTACACAAAGTAAATTTTGATGTCGTGATTCTAAAGAAGAGTTTTGTTTGGTCCAATCGAATGTATAAGAGTGACCAAAAATATATTTAAAGAAGGTTTTCCATGAAAAGGCGATAAGTCGACCATTAGTGAATATTACAGTATCTATGCCTAAAATTGAAATCTTTTTTTGTATTTTAAGCCTTTATCATTTATTAGATAAATGTAAAAATATTTAACTAACATATATAATCATATTTTAGTTATTTATATTCATTCCCGCCAGTACAACAGCTACATGTTAACTACAAAAATATTATTTTTTTTACTAGTGTGCAATGTAAGATTTCAAAGAAACTCTTTGTTGCGTATCAGGTACGCTATCGAATATAGAAACCCCGTTAAAGTAAAATTAATATTTAATTTGTAAATATTAATAAATATGAAAATGTTTTATTCTTTATTTACGTGGGATGTTACAAAAACAACTATTATACTGATATTTTCGATCAAATTTGAAGTTATCGTATTTCTTGTGTGCATGTATGGATTATCATCACCACAAAGAGATACATTTAATTTTTCATAAACATATTTGGTGGATAGGTATTATGACAGGTTAATTGTTTCTATATAATATTTATTAAATAATTATTTCTATGTAATTTCTAAACTATACCTTCAATCTTCCTTCAAATACGTTGGAAAACAATAATCTTGTTTTGTGTGTACGTGTAGATTACCACCTCCAAGATGTGTTGTGATTCAATTTTCATTTCATCAACACATATATGGTAATAATTATAGATATCATATATATATATATATATATATATATTTCTTATATGATATAATAAATATTATATAAAAGTGAATTATTTTTTACATTTCATTTATTGCATCGGTTGAAAAGTATAAATAGTGTTTATGTGTATGTATGAACTATCATATCCAATAATAGTTTAATTCATATTTATATCACTAATTTTGTTGATAAATATATAAATATATATAAATATATATTTAATATATTGGAATTCAATATCATTATTAAAATTCAGGATATGATTTATCCACGATGAATGTAAAAGGGGGATAACTACTGATCCAAAACATACTTGAAAAATAAACAAGTTATCTCCTTGAACATTGATTTTAATAATGAAATAAAAATAAATGGGTGATATATGATTAAAATTAAATCATATATGAGATGTAAAATACAATTATTATTATATAATATATTTACAATAAATCTATATTTAATTTATCGGATGTTCAAAGATGTACAAAGGGAGTTACACCTGAGGTACGTGTTTTGAGTTACAATCTCATTGTTTATCAGGATTGATAATAATTATGTTTATGATTATAATATCTCATGATATAACTCTCAAGAAACTTATTAATTTTTATAATATATATTTTTCTATAATATACATTTTTTCCTTTCATTTTATCTAATTATGTAATTAAGAGACATAAAAAATAATTTTAAAGAAACCCAAATTTATTTCATTCTTTGTTTAAAATACATTTTTCATCCATATATATGTTTTAAAAAAACGTTTTCAACAATATTTTTAATAATAAACTATGATAATTTAAATTTATTTTATCAGCAGACATAAATTTTACAAAATGTTTTTAAATATAATTTCTTTCATTTTTGGAACATAGTTTTCTTTTGAGCTTTTTACAGATACTTAAAAGAAATTTTTTCTTTTAACATATATAGAATGAACATAATATTCCACCTATATAAATTATAAATTATTTTAAGGATAATTTAATTTTTTTCATGGATCCATTCAAATAATAGTTTTCTATTGAAATTTGGTAAATATCTATATTTTAAATAAAGTATTTTATGGTGAAAAGTGTATTTTCATCGAGACAAGCATGAAGTTATCTTTTAAAGGAATTTTTCATCTATAATGATATCCTTTGATGTTAAATAAATTAACAATAGGCATATGATCTAATTATGCACTCATTTTTATTTCTCTAGTAGGTTTATTATTATGAAGAAACATTTTTTGAGAGTCATTTCTTTTCCATAGGTTATACCACAACATTTCAAAAGGGCTTGATTTTTTATTCATTTTTAGATAAATCCCCATTTTAATGGGGTTGAGAGGGAACCATAACATGACTCATAGGGCCAGTGGAACAAGGCCCAATACATGACCAGAAGGCCAAGAGCCCAAGTACACATGTCATATTATGATGAAATGATGAAATATTTTGAAACCTATTTCCATTTAATATGTTATGATATAACAGATGTTAAATTCTATTATGGAACACATATGTATGATTTTTAATATTTTATGAGTGTTATTTTAATTATATATATATCTCCAATACATTGGGTAAATATGGACATCTTAGGAGATAAACTAGACTTGAATGGGGAGTAAACCCATTTCAGTAAGAGACTCCATCTACAAGAATATTCTTCAGAATAAACCACTACTAGAATGATGGAATAAGGATTGAAATCATTCCAATATTATATTCATTAAATTACTTCATGACTACTATGGAAATAAATTTCTACTCTAATATGTACGTTAAAAATCATTTTGTTATGCCAATGTTATGCTCTCATCGATTATGGTTATTTATTCCTTTATGATTCATGTATTATAAAATATAAATATTTATTCCATTATTCATTATTATGATTTATAATTTGTAATGTATGGTTCAAAAATGGTTTGATAATGTTCTGAACCCCTTATGATCATGTTATACATAAATTGTCATTGGTATCACCCTTTTTTACTATTTCAATGAATCCGAGTTCATTATTTCTTATGTTTCCTTTTCCATGAGTTATAAATAATGGTATTAAGTATGATATGTATAAAAAGGATGCTATTTACTAAGTAAATAGTATATAATTATATAGTCTACATAGGAACTAGTTATTTGTGGATCCATGTTTTACATGATACTAGTCATAAATGGTTATAGAAAATTTTTCTATGTTATATAATGTATTTTAATGAAAAATAATAATTAATATTTATGTATGAAATGTATGAATAACTATAGTTGGTATTATATAATTGATTAGTTATCATTGAAAACTGGGTTTAGAAAACTTTAGTGAGAACTATAGTGACAAGTATATATAAAAGATAACATCCATATGTTTTTTCAATGATCATTGATAAACATGGTTAATCCTAAGGTGTAATATATTTAAATACATGTGTCTTTATTTATATATTCTATATATTATTTTTAAATATTATATGACTTCCAATACAATTTATTATTGATCTCTCTATGATTTCTAGGCAATGAAAATATATAGAACCTACTGTAATCATTTTAATAATGAACAACATTGCTGATACAATGAATTTACTATAGGGAAACCGATTTTTTGGGGATATAAAATGGAAAACATCATTTATATATTTATATAAATTTTTTCATGATATATTCATGTAGATATTCTAAATAAGAAAATGTGGGTAAAATGTTCTTTTGAAGCCTTTAAGAAGAAACAACCTCTTTATTTTATTTGGTCTTATGATCTACTAGATACTAAGTAATAGATTAGTACTATTGAATTGAAATATTACATTCTATAGTTTACAAAACATGAAAAATTTATATTTTTTTAATATTATTAAGTGATATAAAATTTATGGTTGAATCTTATCAACAAAATAGAAAATGATAGAAAATTAAGAACATGGTTTTGAATGAATTTAATAATTTTCTATTGAGTAATTAATTTCCTCATATTATTCTTATAAAATTGAAAAATATTTCTTTGATATAAAGGATAAGGATAATTAATCACTTAGTACCTATGAGGAAAATTTTATAAGTCATGCAAGGTACGTTTCCGGGATTATCATTATACTTGAATGAAGGGATGAGTGATTCAACTATAACTTTAATCCAAGTATATAATGTGAATTATCTGTAAGATACATCATCGTATATAATTAAATTGTTTTATATTATATCACAATATTTATGGTGATTAGAGTTTCGCATAAATTTTATGGTTTTGACATGAAAGGAAAGATGAATTTCAAAGGAAATTCTAAAAATTGTGGAGTTAAGAAGATGATATTTCATTTATACTTGATGCGTTTTATGAAACATGGTGGAAAATGACATAAAAATAATATTAAATGTTCAATTCATGGATTTAAAGGTCATCAATAAGTTGAATGTGGTAGTGATTATAATAGGTTGGATAATGGTGGAGGCAACCATAGAATGCACCAAACATGCTCTAGTGATTCAAATGCACGGAGTATGATAATTAATATATCTAACGATCAAACTCTTTGTTTAATTATTTTGATTATTATCATGAACCTTTTAAACATAGATACAAAGTTGAATCTCATTATATATCTGTTATTGATGTGGATAATTATGTGGTGAAAGGTACATATACTATCCACTCTAGAAATGCTAATTTTGTAATTTATTATGAATCTATATACACTTTTATATATAAACTATTTTCTATGGGTGAATTTGTAATAATTAAATAATTATTTGTTAAATTAGTATTTCAATCCTATAATTATATGATGATTTTATCATAAGTCTATAATTATTCTATGATTGTTGTTTATGGGAATATTCCTTAAGTAAATCTCATTATACACCCACCATTATAATTTGATGAAATTTTATTCATGAAATGGATTTCATTATATAAATTTCACATATATATTTGAGGATGGGAATCCAAAATTGATATTTCAGGCCAACCTATGATTATTATCACACAAATTATTGATATGAAATTCCAATAGAAATTACACCCACTGTATAGTTCTTGACTCTTATTTTTTTCATCTTAGATGGTTAGAGAGAAAACCAATGTTTATGATATGCCTAATTTTTGATAATTTTATGATGTATTTAAATATGAATTTATTTTACACCCACCAATTCATGATGTTGATTACTCAATAGAACTCATATATAGTGGAAAGAAAATATAAAAGATTCATTATATAATGTCCTTGATTGATTTGTAAGAACTGATTTAGAATCTATAGGAAAATCTTGACAAGTGAATTCTTTGGAGAAGTTTATCACCTTGAGATAAATTTATTATTTTTTCTAAAAATAATGTTTGATCAATGTGAATATTCAGTGACTATTGAGAACATTTCACGACTAAAATCATAAATAAATATCATCATCCACATTTTGATGGCTTGTCTGATTAATTAAATGGTGCATAAGACTTTTCCAAGATTAATCTTCATTCTAGATACCTTTACCCGAGGGTCAAGAAAGATAACTCACCAAAGAAAAAATCCTATAAAAGGTATAGACACTATTAATATAGAGCAATTACATTTTGTCATACTAATTCCCTAGCAATGTTTGTCAAATTAATTAATAGAGTCTTTAGAGATTACTTAAATCAGTTCTATGTAAGCATTATAGATGTTATTTAGTTATATTAAAATATAATGGTGGTTTATGAAGAACCCTTAAAGACTATACTGAAGAGTTTTAGTAAGGATGATCTATATGAAAAGTATTCATACATTAATTTTTGGAATACAATTTTTTCTTTTTTGGATCACACAATATCAAGATAGGGTATATCGGTGGATCTGTCAGTGACAGAAGTTATTGAATACTGAACTTGACCAACTGTTATGAATTTGATCTTTAGTTTTCATGGTTTGGTGGGATATTATCAGTTCTTTCTAGATAATGTCTTACTTATCTCAAATACACTCACCATGTTATCACGAAATTGAGGAAAGTAACATTTGATGCATTAATGTGATGAATATTTCAAATCATTGAAGAGAAGTTTATTTACTGAACATATTATTACGCATTCATGTTATAGAGAACGCCATGTAATATATTGTGATAAATTTAATAAGGGAATAATAAGAATCCACATTTAGAAATATATGGTTATAGCTGATTCCTCATGATTATTTAAGGTCATGAGAAAAATTAACCAACTCATGATTTGGAGTAAGGTTTGATAATAGTTTCATTCCTCCAATGGCCCGTAGGCCTTCATTTTTTATTGATTGATAATCCAACTTTCAAGGGATTAGGTGGAACCCTATTACACGCCCTTAGGCCATTTTTTTAGGAACCAATGCCCGTAGGCACAAACATACCATACAACCCAGACAAACAACTTGGAACTTGCTCCTCCCCAGCATCTTCATCTTTGAAATCAGCTCTTCACCTCCGCATGGCTGTTTGGCTAGGCATTCCCATGCATGCAAATGCTTGTCCCGATGGCAGGTGCTATACCCTCTCATTCTTGCAATTCGTTAGCTCCTGCTGTGGTGAAAGCTCCTTTTCCCATCCTCCTTGTAGAGCTTGTTCCTTGTAGTTTTTGGTCTGGTGTTTATATCTGCAGGTGACCCGAAGGCCATATGGATAGCCCGAAGGCCCAACTGACCCGAAGGCCTGGGTACCCGAAGGCCAATGAAGGACTCGGGGACCAAATCTGATGCCCGAAGGCCCAAACGGGGGCATATTCCCGGCTGCTACAGTGCCAAACAGTGCCTGCTACAGTACTGCTACAGTAACCGCTTCAGTTCCTGCTATAGTATTGCTATAGTACTGCTACAGTACTGCTACAGTACCAGAAATCCTACCTCCGCCTGGTTTTGATCCCTGGTCGCTTGGATGCACCATCAGAGACCTTGCCAACCGGGCTAAGGCTCATGTGCTGATAATAGTTTCATTGAATATAGAGGTATTATCCTTATTAATAAATGTGTAACATGTATATTTATCATAAATGATTAAAAATAGAGTTTAATATAGACTATAGAAAATGATTCTAGTTAATTTTATATTATTACAAATAAATACATTACTGACCTTGGAAAGTGAAGAAGGTTGGAAATGATTTTTTTAGAAATGATAATTCTAGATTACATATTATGTGGGTAACAAAAGATCCAAAATTTATTGATTTATTAATGATAGATCTGAAAATCATGAAATAGGGTGAGAAATATTATCTTTCCAAAATAAGTGTTTAATAATCTATCCATATGTGGGTTAGATGGGAAAATAAAAAATATGGGAAGTTAAAGAAGAATATTAAAAATGTTCCCCAGTTCAACCATTATAGCGATAAAATTCTATGTTTAATGAACTATGTATGTGTTTCATCCATAATATAATTAAGGTAGGAGAAATTATATAAAGATCATTGTTCATAATTCTCTATTCATCCTTGATGTTTAAATATGCATTGAGATATGAAAGAGTACTTTTAGTGCGATAAAATAAAAATGGATTTTGTAGAATATATATCTGGATTCCGACTAGGTTAAAAAGATAAGAAGGAGACACAAATGTATAAGGGTATGTTTCCAAAAATTAACCATACCTTAATAGAAATGGGAATACATCACTATGTATATGGTAATTGAACTACCAAAAATAAATTAATGTTTATAATGTTGTTTGTAGTGTAGTTCATCTCTATAAAAATTCATCACAATTCATTTACGTCAAATAATAATTTTATCTTGATAATTATTCCTTGATTTACATTAAGGATGTGGCAAGATTTCAAAGAGTACCATATTATCTTATATCATATCGAGATCGAAGGATTACATCGATTTTCTAGAGAAGTATTCAACTGTTATTGGATAAATATTCATGTTCTAGTATAGAATCACATACTCTGATAGATCGTTGGTCTGAGTTAACCTTTCAAACACTAGATGAAAAGTTGAGATCATTTTATTTATAATTAATTGTTTTTTATATCCACACATTTTTTTAGTTGAGTTTTATTAAAAAAAATATCTTTCCCTTAATCATTCATATGGATCATTATAAGTCCCCCATATGTTAGGAATATTAGAAATCCTATATTCATGGATGATTTTGGAAAAAATAATGCTATTTGGAAATAATCTAGTAGTTGGATTGAAAGGCATTGTGAAACCCATTACAAAAAACAAAAAAATAATTTCAAAGTCGATAGAAATGTTATCCTAACAATATTCAGTGAAAAATGGATTTCAAAGTTTGTGAGAAGTTATTTCTATGAATTTCTTCATGGAATATGTGTTTAAGATTTTGAAAGAACTGAAAATTATGACCAAGATATATTAACCACTTTGATATTCATAATTGGACATGTATAATATATTATCTATTTGTTCTTTTAACAATAATCTCCCAACATCACAATGTCTTCCATGTATCTTTACTGAGGAAGTACATACCTGATCCATACCATGTACTAAACATAGAAACCATATCACTGGAGCATGATTTTTTTTAATGAATAGATGATACCTGTTATGTGTTGTATTGATAATGTGATACTGAACTAGACTACTCGTCTGTTTGATGTTCTCTGGAGAAATGATAAATTCAAAGAATATACATGGGAAGACGATGATGTAATGAAGCAAGAAAATCATCATTTTTTTGCATCAAAGCAACAAGATTTTGTAGTTGAATTTTATTTTAATACGGGTTTAATGTAATACAGTAACATATTCTGATATATTTTATATAATTTTTTTATTACATATTTCGTTAAACTCTACACTGAGTTTAAATGAACAATGATATATAATTAAAATATTATTATTTCAAAATGATAATATTTTACTAGCCATTGGATTAATGAGTATGAATAAGTCTATAAAAATAAGGAAATATAAATTCTTTGTATATATAAAAGGTGAATTAATTTTAAATAAATTAATTATTAGTAGAAATGAAAAACATTTGAAAATAATGATTATGATTTTCTTAAAAAAGTTATTCAAGAAAATTATTTCTATATTAATAAAATCAATTCCATACAATTTGGAAATTATATCAATCAAGTTTTTAAACTATAAATTCATTCATAAATTTTGAAACTCATCTAATTTTTTTCTAGGATTGGGATAGTATTAAATTCAGTTTTATAAATAAAATATATCTTTCTAAACCTATTGTATTTGTTTCATTTTGTGCACATATAATAAACTGAATTTTTTGTACTTCTAGAGAATGAATATTGAAAAATGTATTCCATATTTTTAATTAGGAGGTATGAATTTTGTAAATAAGACCCTTGTGCTATTAGGCAATATTAATAGTATCCATTATAAAATATATCACATCAATAAAGTTTATATAGGGTTATCTTGGGTTAATACTAAATGTTAAATTCACAATTTTAAATTTTAATTATTATTTGATGTTTGTAAATCTATAATTACCACCTCAGCTAGATGTTTAATTGTCTAAGTGACACTGTTCGATGAAAATGACCTATATTATATTTAACATAATGGAAAATATTAAATGTAACTCACATACTTTTAAATAACTCTTATGTATTTATATAGGTAAAAATCAAGTTAACAATGAGTATTAATGGAAATTTTGAGACTAATAAAATTATTTTCAAGATGGTAATTTATTTTAATATTTCATATATTATATTGTTAGGTTAAATTCTCAAACAGATTCGATACAATATTTCATCAATTATATAGAAGATAAAATAAATGGTATTGATAATTTGAAAATAAAAATAATTTGAGTGAGTTTTACTATTCCTTGAATTTTATAGATTAATATAAATTATTTTCAATTTTTTAAATAATTATTTTTAATTATATTGTTTTATGGATACCTTTAAATTAATTTAAAATTAATTGGGTAAAAATGATATAAATGATGCTTTTTAAAAACAATATTTCACTAAATAGACCAAAAATAATAAAATTCTAAAAATAGGACAATATGTCTAATATATTTTATAAATTTTGAACCCAATTTCAATTTTGATCAAATTATATCATTATAATTAAAATTGTGACCATTTAAAATTGAAAATAACAGTACTATGATTAATTTTAAAATATGCTAACTAAGGGGTTATGCTCCATGATTATGTATAAAAATAATTTAATCCAATCCAAATTTTATTTAATTATTTTTTTAATCAAATTTACCTTATATTAAAATATATGACAATTTGGTTGAATTTTTCTAGATAAATACATTTTTATTTTTTATATTTTTATGAAATTCCATGAATACCCCTCCCCTCACTAATGAAAGAGAACACCTCATTTATCATCCATACACCATTTGGATCCTTTTACATCGTCAAAACCCAACCAATTTTTATTTTAAAAACCTATATTAACATTATATAGATTATTTTCTTTCCAAAAGGCCAACATGTGGATCCATTAGATGAGATTTAAATGAGTTCATTCAATGAATAAGTAATCACCAAAATCGATCACCTTATTTTTCTTCTTTTACCACCTATAAATATATGGTATTTACAATAATATTATAAATTAATTTTAATTTATTTAATAATATTTTATTATGATTATTAAAATGAAAATTATTCACCGCATTTCCCATCAAATGGTAAGTGAAGGTACAATTCGTTAATTTGAATGGCATACCATATCGAGAGAGATATTAAATTAATTTTTTATAACCATCATTTATTTTATAATGGTATTAATTTTATATATGATATTTATGATATTATTCTTCTCTTATATTGTTGATATAATATCTAAATTTTTAACTTCCAATCCATTGGAGGATGATAATGTGACTTCTGCGTATATGCGGGCTGCCACCTCCATGAAATGATATGATCAATTTACCAATTTATCTTAAAATTTATTATAATAATGTTTGATTAGATGAATATATATATATATAATTTATAATATATAATAATTATTCTGTAATGGTGATTTATTATTTATAATTATTTTATTCCATCCATTGAAAAGTGAAAACATCATTTGTGTGTATGTACGACCTACTGTCTCTATCAAATTTGTAATTAATTTTTCCATCATTACTCTTATGGATGAATATAAATGTATATTTAATATATATGAAATTTATATCATAGTTATCATTATAGTTATGATATATCCATGATATAATTTGAAGGTCCAATACTACTAAACCAAAATACACAATAAAAATAATTTAGTTATCACTTGGAGAAATGATATAAATAAATAATTTTTAATAGATAAGTGTTAAAATGAAATATTTTATACATATACCATCAGATATATATGATTATTATCTTGAATAGTGGTATATAAATCCTATATCTAGTATATAGGTTGTTATAACAAATATTAAGTACGTCATACCTGAGGTAATGACTTTATAGGAAAATCTTAGTTGTTATTAGGATATTTTAGGGATATTATTTTAATGATAAAAATTCATGATATACCTCACAATAAAATATTTAATTTTCTTTTACATCGATTACTTATATATAATACATTTTCCTTTATTTTTTTCTTCATTTACTAAAGTGACAGTAAAATCATTTTTAATTAAAACTAACATTAATTCTTTTCTATGGTTGAGAAATTATTTTCAACATTTTCGATATTTTCAATAAATGATTTCATGAATGTTTTTTATATGAACCTATTATTTTTTATATTCATTTTATCTATGATTTAATTTTATATAAATAGTTAAAAAATGAATCTTATTTTCATTTTACAAATGTGGTATTTTTTAATTTTTAATAGTAATATAAATATAATTTTTTCTTTTAATGTGTCAGTATTGAATGGAATATCCATAAATCATGACAACTTAAAGACCCCTTTTCAATTTTACAAGTTTATTTTTATAGAAATATTTTTTCTTTAATGTTTTTGAATTTTTTTAGTTTTCGATTAAATTATTTCAAAGTGAAACAGTTGTTTTCCTCCATGAATGATTCAAGTGATCTTGTAAATGTATTTTTATATATGATTACAAAATTTTATGTCACAAACATTTATAATGGGGATATTATATAGTGATATCATCTTTATTCATACTTTGGATGGTTATGATTATGATGGAAGTATATTTATGATACTAGATTATTTTCTATGGGTTTTTCTATACTGAAATAATTAAATGATTATGAAAATCATTTCCTTGACACGAGATAAGATTTAGTGACTATTTAATGACCATTAACATAAAAATTTATCATTATAAATTTGTGATTCTATGGAATAGAATAATATATCCCTATAATACATTCAGTATATATTGATATCTAATGAACTAAATTGGACTAGAATGGGGAGTTAACCCACTTCAGTAAATGAATCATTCCATTATTATAATCTATGGAGTAAACAAGGAATAATAAGATAGAATGAAGAGTGAAAATAATACACTATTATAGTATTGGTAGTGACCATTTACTACTATGGAATTAACATTATATGAATTTTGTATGCAAAAAATATATTTATTATTCCAATGTTATATAGTCATGGATTATTATCATCAATTCCATTATGTTTCAATTTTTTTGAACTATAACGATTCTGTACAAAATATTATGATATATAATATTTTTGTTATGGTTTTAAAATGATATTATCATGTTATAATATGCTTAAATCTTGTTTTATTGAGTGATCATTTATATCTTCCATGTTTACCCTTACTGAGAATCTATGAACATTATTTCTTATGTTTACTTTCCACCATGTTGTGAATAAAATTATTATATATGATATTTATAGGATGGGTGCTACAAATGAAAATATTATTGGGATATTATTTAGAAACTTATGAACCATTTTTTATATATACTGGTTTCCAAATATAATAGACCTATATGATTTTAGCATGGATCATTATGTTGTGTAATATATATTGATCTAAAAAAATTCAATATTTTTTAATGAAATTTATTATTCACTAGAAAACCCCATAAAATTAGTATATCTTCCTTCTCCATGTCATAAATATTTTATTCTCTCCAAAATACTATCATTTTAATGATTAATGTGTGATGTAATGTAGATTTCTCAATGAAGAGGTATAAATATTTTTTTACATTCAATTTTATTTAATGTTTTTGAACATTTACATATATGGTATCCATTATAAAATAATTACATATGTATATTAAATATATTATACTATTATTATTATTATAAGGTAACAACCATTATAATCATAGCTTCCATCATACGGTGAAAGAAAACCTAACTCATGCGTACACATTGACTAACACCTCTACGAAGAAATGTGGTTCATTTTTCGTGACAATATAAAATTAATAGTAATAACGATATTTTTCATGAATATATTTGAATTTTTTTATATAATAATGATTATTAAAATTTTATTATTATTTACTTCTCTTTATTTCCATCCATCTAAATGTGGAAACATTACTCATGCGTACATGTGGAATACAATCTCTAAGAAGAGATGTAATTAATTTTTATTCACCACATTATATGAAAGTTATTATCGTTTATATAAAGATTAAATATTACTCCCATGACATGATTAACATTTTATATAAAACGTAACAACAATTAATGTACAAGTATGAGGACAATTATACCAAAACAAGTTTGAGAAATGTATTTGTATCCCATATAATAGTTCTATAAATAATAATTAATAAAAATGTTTGATAAGATGTTATAAGTAAATCAAAGTTCAAATTATATATATTTTATTATGTTTATATATTTTATATAGATAATAAATAATTATTAATAAAAAGTTTCAAAACTATTTTAATTGTTATGATATATTAGGTAAGGTATTTCATAACATAATTTCCTTTCGTGGAGTTATATCCCGTCATCATTGATTATATTATTCCACAAAACATGTGATCTAAAAATTGTTTCATTTAAGATTTATTTAAAAAAATTGGATTTAAAATTGTCATTAATAGTTGACATGTTAATTTATTATCAATTAAATAATAATGTCACCATATTTTTATTTGTTCAAATTCAGTATTTGTTGACATATGTTTATGATATGGACATAAATTGTTTCTTGAGGTGTATATACTAACACATTAACTTGTTATATCATTAATATAATTATTTTAATGATATTTAATATTCATGTTAATTTATACATTCATAGTTTTTACAATTCCAAAATTAAATAAGATGTAAGGTATTTGTGATTTAGTCTTATTTTAATCATGATTTTTTATTCTTGAATTCAAGTTAAGGAAATTATATGATTCATATAATATAATTCACATTAATTTTCACATAATCTATTATACTTGTAATTATCATTTTATATTACAATTTTCATCTCTTTGGGAATTTAAATGATTAGGAAGATTTTTTAATAGAAAAAAATGGTATTTCTTTTTTGGATGGTAGTAATTTGTTTCAATGTCCCTGTGTTATCTAAATCGTTTTAAAAAATGTTTTAATTTTTTCCTATTATTATTTAAATATATTTTTACACATTTCATAGTTTTTTAAAAAAATTCAAAAGAATCATATTAAATTTTTCAAAAGGAGTTGCAATTGAATTTTTAATAAAAAAAATTAATTGAATCATTTTTACATACTCAACATGAATGACGTTTCACTCAATCATTACTGCTCATTTATTTAAATATTTATTTAAAATTTTCCACGGATTCTTTAAATGAAAATAATTATTTTGGAATTTTGAATTTCTTTATATTTTAGATAAGTCATTTTTAAATGAAAATGTTTTTTCGTCATGAAATATTATTGTGATCCATTAAAGTAATCTTTTGTCGATGGTAGTATCATATGATTTCTTTCTCAGGATATGGTACCTTGATAACATCCGTATTATTCATCTGTGTGTTTTATGATAACAATGACATTAATTTTATGAAACCCATTTCTTTTCTTTGTATAAAAATATTATTATATTATAAAAATTTTGTAATCATGGGGAACACATATATATTGTTTTCATCATGATAAAAGTGTTACTAAAATTATATATCCCTCCAATGCATGGAGAAATACATTATATATCTTAACATAATTATGGTAAAATAGGTTATATGCTCAATCCACAATAAAAAACTATTAGGGTTTGATGATCCTCTATAATATTGAAAATTAAAATGGATTCCTAATCCACTATATAAAATTGTCATCGATGCATGATTCATAATGATATATGAAATATGTTTTGATTCCTGATCCACTATGATAAAATATACATGGTAGTTAACCTTGACACATGATATGGTTCTATGCCTATGATGGTTCCACACTCTTTTGATGTGTTTCTATGCATATGTTTTGAACACATGACTCATTATTGATTTATCATGACCCATCACTCATTTGATTCATATATTTTTAAATGATAAGTCTATATGCAATGAATCTAGTTTATAGAATATGAGAAATAAACTATGATATTTGATCATGATCTCACAAACTAATGCTCATCATATAACTGAATATCAACATCAATTGAGATTTCCAATGATTACTCGTATTTTTCTTCTGAGCTCAATCATTTGTATGTTTCCATTCTATACGTTATAATGATGGGATTTAATTAGAGTGTCCTAGTGATGGGTAAAATGTGATAATAACAATATGGGAGATAATGAAATTCTTCTAGGTACAAGTTTTTTATGTATCCTAGTTTCCAATGTCACTAAACCATTATGGATTGGGTATAGATTATAATAATATATATTGAATATTAATCTAAAAATATGTCATATTTATGTATAAAATATTGGTTCACCATAGTTGTCATCAATTATGGGTTTATTTAATCATTGTAGATATAATTAGAAAAATTTAGTGAAACCCAGTGGGATAAGTCTATGTATACAATATTATCATGATTTTTTGGTAAAAATTTTAATGTTTAGTTTTCCTAGAAAATATATCCATGTATTCATACTAGAAAGTGGATGCAGGTTTCGCATACATGAACCTAGTGGTAACAAATATGAATGAGGATGAATGGTTATTAAATCAATCTAAAACATTTCAAAAATAGTTGGCCTGATAATTCACACATATATAGACACACACAAGGAAAATTCCTTGGATAAAATTATTTTTAATTATAATCCATTATAATGCATTTTAATATATGAATCATTGGGTTAAACATAAGGTTTCATAGATTGAAAATAGTGCCAGGTTTTAGATATCTGTTTTGATTTTTTTCATTATTTTATAGTATATAGCTATTATTATTTTTTCTGAAACTATTATTTTTTATTTTAGTTATATGATATAACCTAAAGAAATCAAGTTGACAATGAATTTGTAGTATAATCGATCGATTTAACTCATGAGAAACCAAATATAAAAAGAGATAGAATTCAAAAGTTAGTGATTCTGCCTAATGATCTATTGATTTTTATATTTAACAACCATATATTAGATGATATTCCTAACACACCTAATAAGATAAATATGGCGATTCATGGGAGTTCAATTGTTGATGGCCTTGGAAGAATGATGATTTATCTTCCAACATTTCAATAATATTGGAAGAAGCACTCACGAGAATTCCACAATGGAAACATTTTTTTTTGAATTGATGAGTATAAAGAAACACATTTCTCAGGAATTATATTTCTTATATGTGGTGAAAATGGGAATTATCGGATTTAATTATCTATTACACAGTTTATCTTATTCACTAAGGAATGTATTATGTTATTCTAATCATTAGAGTGGAATGATTGATGTTTTTATGTATTATGATTCAATAATTATGTTATATAAGTGTTTTATCAGTGATATTCTCTTTGAATGAATCATGAAACTTATAACGATTTTTTTGTAGTGGTTTTACATTTTCGATTTTCAAGAATATGTGGAATGGTTCGAATAACCTATAAAAGTAATATATTGGTAAGGTGATATTTAATGGAAAATAAATTATTGAGGGAAATATAATCCTTAATATGTGTCTAATATTGATATAATAATGTTTAGTTGAAAAAATAGATTATTAACATAAATAATGTAAGTGAGATAGTGTTGGTAACCATGAAATTGGTTACTGATTTGATAAAAATTTATTTAGGCCAGCTTAAATAACGTTTATTTAATTTTTGGTCTTATGTAATATATTTAGTAGTATATGATTTTAATTACTGAATAAGGATAATGTTAATTTTGAGAATCATATTTGCTATCATTTATGCTTTATGGTGATTCTGATAGTTAATATGTTATATAAGAATCATGGTATTCACTTTTCTATTATGTGACATTATGAGTTACATCATATTGTATAATGATGAATGCAATAGTTTTTCATGGAATGAAATATGTTATCAATACTATTTGATTCATTTTAATTAAATTTTTATAATATGTTTTGGATGATCCTTAAGGTTAAATTTTTAGGGAAGGGATTAATTTGAAGATAGGGTGTTATTATTGTGTTTTTAGATGCAAATGTATTATATTTATCTATATTTCATAATGTGTATTTACATTTGATTTTGGAAAATATTTAGTGACCAAAGGAATGAGTTATAGATCCTGTGATTCACTAAATGTTTATATTTATGCTATAAGAAGGAATAATTAATATTGAAAATTAATTTCATAGAGTTAGTGATGAGATAAAAGTGGAATTGATAAATGTGCAATAAAATGATGGAATTATAGTAATGAAATGGAAAAAATTTGTATATTTTCTAATGTATAATATATTAATAATAAAAAATCCCAAAAAAGTTTGGAAAACATTCTTTAAATATAAAATTTTTCCTTTGACCTTTTTTGATTGTTGGATAGTCTTTTTAATACCTCATGTTTTTGAAATAGAAAAGTATGTTTAATAGAGTGTGTTATACGCAACCCTGAACCCAAACAAACAATGATTATTTAAATATAACTAATTTAACCATTCATAAGATTCAATAATATGAGTATTATTAAATACTTGGTAATATTTTCAATATATATATATATATTGTTGATTATTAAAAAATAATCAATTAATTGGTTGTAATATCTTCTAATTCTTCAAAACATGTTTTCCACAAAATGTTTTTATTCCATTTATGAAAACAATATTTATTATTATTTTAAAAAAATTTATATTGTGTATTGGGTAAAACCAACGTCATTTTTTATATCAACATTTCAACATTAACTTAGGGTGAATTGTTTGTATTATTCTTGAAATTATATATATTTTTAGTGAATATTTAAAAATACATTTTTAGGAAAAACTATCATTTATATTGATAAATTATTAAATTTAATAGTATAATTATTCTTTTAATTATATTTCACAGGAACATAAGTATTATTTATTTTTATTCAATTTAGTGAAATTCATTTTAATCATCTTTATACTAAATTTTTCTGTCAGTTTATTTTTATTTGGATTAAAAGAATATTTTCTCTTAAAAATATTTTAAAATGAATAATATATATCAATTTTAGAATATTATAATAAACCATAAATAGAGAAGAGAAAAATGAAATTTTATTATTATATATTTATAATTATTAATTTAAATTCATATAATTACAATTAATACTTATATAGTTAAATTGAAAAAATATTTTCGGTATAAAATGTATTGTTTGAAAAACCAATTTTCAACATGTATGTGGGATTTATAGAAAAATTACACTTTTAAACTATTGTATATTTACTTTAATAAAATAGATTCCATATTTTTAATCATCAAAATTAATTTTAACAAATAATTTAAACATATATTTTATATAATATGAATGATAATTTAGTAATATTTATTACTATAATAAAGAAAAACATGTTAATTATGGGTAAAAATAATTTCAAATCAATAATAAAAAAATTAACCCTAGTCGTATAAATATTTATATTTTATTTTCATTAATATTATGAATATAATTTTTACTTTATAAATTATTATATAATCAGTTTGATAAAAATTATACTTTGATATATTAAAATAAATATTGTATTTATAATTTGTTTTTCCTTTAAATTAAGATGTTTATTTTGATGAAATAATGGAATAATGAAATAAATAATATTTAAATAAATGTTATTATTAATTAATATTTATAAAATTTAAATTATCATATATTTTTTAGATTGAAAAATTAATTTTTATAATGGTTCAAAAACTATTACTTAAAAAAACATAGTTTCTAAAAAAATCAATTATTATTTTAAAAGTGAAACATCACATGTTTATAAAATTATTTATAAAAAATGAATATTATTTTCTAAATTAGAACATAAAAATAATCCAACAGTGATTTCTTAATAAATCATTTATATAATTGAATTTTCATGTAAAAATTAAATACCATATAAATATACATTATATATTACGACATCAAAATTACTCACAAGTGAAGCAATAATTATTATAAAAGAGATCCACGATAAAATATTTGATTTCAATTTAAAATTATTTTATTTTATTTTTATTTAATTTATATTATTAATCTATTTTGAATCCTCCAAAAGATATAACAATTATACAGTTTTAAAATCATTTATTTAAGAGTATAACTCGCTTCCATATAAGAATGGTAATTATATAATTAAGTTAGAATATTGGACATAATAAATAATAAAAATCCTTCATTTTGGTTGAATCCATGGTAAGAATCCATGGGGTGGCTTTTTTTGTGTTTATTTTATTA
Source organism: Viscum album (assembly GCA_963277665.1). NCBI lineage: Eukaryota > Viridiplantae > Streptophyta > Magnoliopsida > Santalales > Viscaceae > Viscum > Viscum album. Next base: position 658,612,682 of record OY728145.1, on the reverse strand, counting down.
TGTAGATTCCAAAACCTAAATAATAATGAAAAATCCCGTTCATTTTCTATATTAACCCACCCATGATCCCACTTATCTTCACTAAAAACCAATATAACACATCCATAATATATATTACAATACCTATAGTCCTACCAAAGGGCCCCCATTCAATGAACATACACCTACCAATAATTTGGGGTCACGTGCTATTTAAGGGACTGCTCTCTACTCATTTCCATTAAAAAACCCTTTTATGATACACTTCTTAGTTTAGATTTCTGATTGTTTGGTTATTTTTTCTCACAAGAAATTAATTTTAATTTTTATGTACATGTTATGAGAGACCACTTTTACTTTCATTATTCCCCTGCGAACCATTACATACACACGTTACCATGCTAAAATTTAGTAAAGAATCATCAATACGACTTTTTATTCAAGGACTTATTTGACCTTATCTACTTAATTTCCAATTTTTAATATTGTTTTATGATCCACCATATCCCACATACTTTAATTTTTCCTTTATAGGATGATATAACCAATCCACTCTCATTAATCATTACAAAGAACAATTATTTAAACATGTTACCATACCATATTTTAGTAAGGGACCTTTATCTCTTCCATTCATTTCAAGAACCTTCATTGAAAGTAGTTTTTTATTTAATTTATATATATTTTAATTTATTTTTAAATAGTTTATTAATATCCAATTGAATTTATTGTAAATAGTGTCAATTTATAGTCTTGTATGTTTACCCATACCGAAGTTGTTACTTTGCTATTTTTTAGTACAGGGTTTCTCTCTTCTCATACCTAATCAAGCACAAATTTTATGTTTGGTCTTTTTCATTCATTTTTCATATATTGGGATATGTTCTTAAAAATTCCCCTTTCATTTCTTTTAATGTTTAAATTATTATATCCCCCATCCAATTTCATTAATACTCCCATTATTCTTTATGTACACCTATTACCATGAAATAATATAGTTTGTATTGTTTAATTTATTAATGTTTATTCATTAACAAATGACTTAAATTTTAAATTTATATGGTTGGGAATATGTTTTTCATTTTATATACTTATTTCAATTTTTTGTTTATGTGATGAGGGAACCCTTCTTACTCATCAACCCATTTTTATAATTAGTTAAGTGACATCATTATGATGGAGAGAGTTTACAATCACTTTTCCTTGTCAACCCAATTGTGTAGTGAATACAGACACATTTACTAAAAATGCATTTATATTTTTGAGAATATATATTTTGATCAAGGACATACATATATTTATTTCAAACTCCTTGATCATAGAATAAATTATGAGGATGAATGATTCTATGTTGTATGATCTATCTTGCACATGTAAGCACAAAAATAAATTTAATGTTACAAGTATGCCAAAAAATATATAGTTTTCCAATTAATTGGGAAATGTTTAGTATCATGATATGTAATTTTGGGAAAGGCTTTAAAACTCATACCTTTGTGGGACTTTTTTAAACAGAATTTCATGGTGGTTTAGTTCTGATCTACTTTTATAATGTAGTGTTTTATGTTGCTTCCATGTTTCCCAAGTTATGATTATAATTTAAATTCATGTATAATAATTCATGTTTATGATTCCTAATCTTTTAGTGACCCATTATTATACATATTTACTAAATTTATTTCTTTATTCAATGTTTATTCCCTTACATGTATTTATAGCTCACACCGTTCTTTTTTTTGTCCCTTGGATACCCTGTGGAGTTTGAAAAGCCGTGATTTTTAGAATAACGTTAAGTAAATATTCAATAATATTATTTTATTCTATTTTAAAAATATAATGATATATACCAAATTCAAAATAACAATACACTTAATAATAATTCTAGTGGTATTATGTGTTCTTTTATGTAATACATCATGATATTAATGTGTAATAAATTACATGGTTGTTAATGTTTTTATTAGAGAAACAATTTAGTAATTTTTTTATGAATTGGATTATAAAACTCTCAAACAATACAAAGAGATGAAAATAATTTTAATAAAACATCCCTATATTTTGGTAAGTATAGAGAAAGAGGTTTATAAATTAAATACATATTTTTATAGATACTATAATTATTCATGGTTCTAGGAAAGATGTTCTTAGGGGTAACAAATCTGAAATGGTGTTTCAGGCCTACCTTTGTGTAACCTTGTTACTATGATCCTAGTTTGTCATTCCCTAACGATATTGTTTAGTTAATTTATAAGCTCATTATTAACTATTATTAATGGAAAAAATGCCTATAAGAACATATGTTATAAACTAGATCATGAATAAAAGAGATTGATACACATAAAATCATATGGTATGGAATAAATTTCATATAATATTTATCCCATTAATTTTTTTTTGTTTCCCATTTTTGTGTGTAATAGTTTAAAATTATTCATACATAATTTTCCATTTATTTTTTTCAATTACATAAAATATGACGAACCGAGTGAATAAAAATGTGAAGGGAAATGTGGTGACTACCCAAACGAGAAGCCTAACATGATGGGATAACAAGTAAGACATTTTGTAAATTTTCCAAACCAGATATAAAAATTAAAAATTAAAAAGTATCACATTGATTAATTCGCAAAGACATAAAAAATAAGAATACATTATCTCAATGAAATTCCTCTAAAAAATGTGATATGTGAATGAAAACTAATTTTCATTATAAAATATTTGTGGAAAGTGGATTGAATGAAAATTTCACAAAGTAACTAAGATATTTTTTATGTATGAATAGATAATGCATAAAATATCTAATTTCCATGAAAAACTGAATAATTTGTTCATGTAATAAAATAAAATCAATTGTACCATATATTTTTCTATGTCAGAAATGTGGATAATTTGAAAATTATCCAAGAAAATTGTCTATTCCACGGGTTGAGAAGCATTATGAGCATCAAAAATATCAAGGATTGATGGAATAATGAAATTCCTATACTAATATAGACCATGATTACAAAATTATATGTTGTGTTTGTATTTTTGTATATAAATTAATGCTCTAAAAGTAATCTCTTATGGTCTCTAAGAACATATAGTCACTAAAAGAAATTATTTGACAGAAAACATCTATTTTTTTAAAGAAAATTTGAGGGAAAAGCCCCCAGAATTGAATTAAAAAAGATAAAGCCTCTTTTCTGATTGGGAAAGAGGGAACCCATTACAAGAAGGGAAAGATGCCTTAAAGACCAAAGTCAAAAAATTCCGACAAGTACAAAAGAAGCAAAGTTCAAACCGGAAGTGGAAATCCTCGTCGCCCCCCTCTCTAGATATTGCCATAGTGAGATCAGTCAAGAAAATGCGTCTCCCCCTCCGCCAAGAGTTGCACTGTGCTGGCAGTACAACAAGGAAAAGCACCTCTCCAACCCACAAAGAATGTGGAGGAGATCCGGATGAAGGATATCAGCACACCCTTATCTCTTTTTAGTTGCCCACCCGATAAAGCATGAAATAAACATCCAACAATGTCAACATGATGCAACGCAAAAAAAAGACAGAAATAACTGAGCAAATGTCATGACGAGGCACCCATCCATCCATCAATGTGATGACACATGGCTGGATGATGGGCGTCAACACACCCATCCCTCTTTCAAGGCCGCCCACCCTGTGGCACCAATGAGAGCCGCACAAAATGCAATAATAAAAATGACACAAAACATCTATGATTATTTATAACATGTTGATGTTTAAGGTAATCCTACTCTTGAAAATATTATCATTATTCCTTTTGTATCATTTTATTTTATCCTCATAATGTAATGGTTTTCCTTTTATAAATCCAATTTAAATTATTAGGAGAACCTCTCAACCTATATACCATGAATCTGAATTCAATTATATAATCTTTCAATGAAGATGACTCTTTTTTAGCATGAACCTTATTTAACTAAAAGAAAGCATATTTATCTTAATTTTTTTTGGAATAAGGACTTATGCTATGGAAATAATTATAATGAAAGTATTAAAGTGTTCACATATTGTTATTTTAGAGTTATGTTATAGAAATGGTATAAAAAAGAAATTATAGATATATGAATCGTGAAACATATATGGATTTTTCCATATTTTTGTTTTTATTTAAGGACATGAAATTTTCCTTGAATGGTTCTGGTATCATATAAAATTTCTATAATGATAATGTGATATTTTAGGAAAAATGGTGATTAATTGATTGATGAACTTTATTATGTTATTGATTTGGGACAATACCAAAGAGTATTGGGATGGTGTGTCTAAACCTAATTTTATGATTAAAAAATTGATATAGCTTTTCTAGAAAAGTATGATGTATGTATAATATTAAATTTTTTTGAAACATATTATATGATATAATATTTTTTATTTTGATGTGATTAATGAATATTCGGGGGATTTTTTATTTAATTTAGGTATATATATTCACATTGGTATTATCCAAAAATAATTATCATATGTTTTTTGAGGTCTAAGATGATGGATATAAGACACGATTGTGGTTATAAAAATATTTAAGTTTGAGTATATTATTGTTATATATTTTTAGTTATTTATGAAATGATATATATTGAAAATTTGAGAATATTTGTTCAGTTTTGGAGATTTATATATTAAATTATTTTCATACTTTAGGCTAACCATTTATGATTTAGTAAAATAAAATAATAATACATTGCTATAACTTTTTTATTATGCGATTTGTTATAATTTTATAGTGCTTCAGGCATAAAAACAATTCACCTTGAGTTATCATCATTTGGATAAAATTATTATATTGGTGTGGAAATTTATTATTCTTTTCATGAAATTATATTTTCTTATGTTCCTATTCATTATAACAAATTAATTCCATAACTCTAGGAAAATAATATAGAATAAAAAATATTTTCATATTATGATAATTTTAGATGAACTGATTATCATTTTATACATCATAGATTTATTGTATTTTTGTCGTTGAATTACTATTGATCATGTTCTATATCACACTCAACTAGTTCATTTCTATTATTATTCTCTTCCATGTCAATATTTTCACTTCCAATCAACTTTTTCAAACATGGAAACCTATAAATGAGATAAAATTCATACCTCCCTTTCTATCTTTTCAGGAGGATGTTTTGTTAACCCTTGGTACAATGTGGATTTTTAAATAATGATATTTTTCTATGTCAGAAAGTTCATACTAGGTTCATGTATAAATTTCAAGGACACAATTATTAAACAGTAGAATAATTTAATTCCTTGAGTTTTAAAAATAAAAAATAATGTTCGGTAGCATATGTGATACGAAACACCAAACACAAAGAAAATACTATTATATAAATTAGAACATTTTAACCTCGAATTACCATAACATATAGTATGATTATATAATTTATAATATATATATATATATGTTTTATATATTGATAAAATATTTTTAAATAATTAATCAATTTTTTGGCAATGTATTTTCATTTTCAAATCATATTCTCTTAAAAATTACTATTATTTCTTTTTTGAAACAATTATAATAATTATTTTATAAAATATTGGGGATGTTTTTTTATTAAACTAACTAAATTTATTATATCAACATATAAAACATAAAAAAGTCTGTGAAATTTTTGTTTTTTTGGAAAATATTGTTTTTTCAGTGAATATTGAAAAATATCATTTTAAAGTAAAATTATAATTCATTTTGGTAAGTAAATGAAATATAAATTTTAAATAATATTTTTATTTTATTTAAATGAAATATATTTAATATTAATTTATATAATATTATATTAATTAAATCCACTATATTTACTAAAAATGGGTGTCCCCAGGCCTATGTGTCACCACCACAATGAACCACGTCACCCTTTTCCCACTCCCAATTACCCTTATACCCACTACCATCCGGCCAAACACCCGCAGTGCCCTTCGATTCTCGACAACCATCCACGATTTCGGTGCCTTCCCCATCCCCGCTTAGGGTTTATCTCATCCGATTTCTTCCTCCAGCAGCGCGCATTTGACAGCGGCCTTCCCTGCAATGCCTTCACCGCCTTACGCCTTCGACAGTATTTGTCTCCTCCGATTTCCACCGGCCCCATCATCCTCTTCCCGGCTTTATAGAAATCTCCATCGACTCCCTCCCACCTAATTAGGGTTTCCGTATCCTCTTCCTTCATCGCCTAGCCTCCTCTGCACCATCTTCATAAACCTCCACTTCTGCCACCACCGACAGTCGTCCAGAATCATCTCCTCTCTCTATTTCTGTCATCACCTCTTTCATTCCGCGTGATTCAGTTCCGGCATTTTCCTTCTGCAGTCTCCAGGTCTAATGATTTTCCGCAGCCCGGTCACCCAAATCTAAGGTGTGCGCTACTCAATCATCCATTCTTTAACATAGCCTTTTTTGTAAACATGTAGTTTTTTTTACATCTTTTCAAACTATCTCATTTATGTTGATAGTCAAAATTATTTGTCCATTTTTTAATCTTAAACTCATCTGACCTATGTAAATTAATTTTGATTCAATATTGATTGGTTGGATGCAAAAAATGATGATTCTTGTATTGGAAGAGATGGCTATATATATTCTAGGAAATCTATGATTTTGTAAGCAAGAAAAAAAAATCCAGTTATGGGATCCAAAACATATTATTATAGTTGATGCTTCTCATTATGTAACGTTTACTACTCAAAATATCATCTTTGGTTCAAAGTACGTCAGTCTTTATATAACCTCTATTCCTTCATTTTATAATTGATAGAGAAGGATTCTAATTATGTAACTTTTGTTTTTCAATTTCTAAAATTAATACACCTAAATTATATGTTTTTCTCTTTTTCCCACCTTTATGAGGACATCACTCTATTATCTGTGATTATTCATTTTACAAATGTGTTATAGAAACATGAAAGTAGTGGATGTTTAGGAGTCAACATCCACAATGAAAAAGGATTTTTTACAACTAAAAATTCTTCCTCCACTGAATATATTTATCTTCATTGTCTCTTATTTTTATTACATTATTTGAGGGGACATTACTGATTTTTTGGAGCGTGTACAATGAATTAATTTTCAGTTTAACAATGTTAGATGCCTATAAAGTGTGCTGCATTTCATGTGTACATAATAGGGGTTGATGGGACACAGAGAGGAGATTCTGTGAATTTTTAGGTATTGAAATAATTGATCATTTACCTATCTGGTACGTCTATTTTCTTGTTTTAGGAAATATTGTTCAATGAATTCAGTTTTTAACCATTAACGTATAGGAAATCAGAAGGAGAGACATCACAATTGCATATATTGGGATCCCCAACATCGACAAAGACATTCTAGTACCCTATCCCAATTACAGAGCATCTTAACGAACGTTTTTGAAGAAGACTACACTGTACACATTATATAAGAGGAAGATTCCATATTATAGATTTTTGAAGCACATTTCCAACAGTTATTGGATCAGGTAAATGTTTTTACACTTTATACTTGTCATCCAGTATGTTTTATTTCTCAATTTCACAATATATTTTCATCATAAGTCTTGATATAACTTCTATTCTTTGATTATGTATTTGATAGAGAAGACTTCTCAACATGTTAGTATTATTCATGAAAACAATTAAGACTGATACTCCAAAATTCAAGTGTCAACTATTTTTTCCATCTAGATGGGAACACCAAGTCCATTGAAAAACTGTGTTATTCTTTGTGTTATATCAACTTGATAGCACTAAATGTTTAGTAGTGTAGTGACTAACAGACCAAGGTATTCTATGTGTTTTATATTTTTATGTAATTCATGTATTCATGAAAGAAGTTTATTATTGTTCTTTTATTCACAAAATCACTGTTCCATGTACTTCTGTTTTTCATGTTTAGAATTTTAATGGATTATTCATTTTGAAGTAGTGATTTTATTCAAGATAGAACTAGATGTATATCAGTTAAAAAAATAATGATTCATTTAATGTGGATTATTTTTTGAGGTAGTTCTTTAATTCATGCCACTATATCCTGCTATTTCAAAGAAACTGACATATTGTGACATTGTTCTCAAAACCATTTGTCATGAAAGACTATCATGAATGGATTATATACCGTCCCCATGATGTTACCTTGTAGGAATAATGATCAACAACTTTATGCATGATCAACAACGTCAAGGATGATGTATATGGACTGTAATGTTAACATAATCCTCATCTATATAAATCAATAAATATTCCAATGCATTCAGGATTTCTATAAAGTTGATATAATATCCAGTTATTGGATCTGGAATAATTTTTTACAGTTGATACTACTCATTCTAGTTGTTTTAATACTCTTTTTCATAATATTTATCTCTGTTGAATTAGTCTTGCTATTACTTGTATTCCTTCATTATGTCTCTGATATAGAGTGATGATCAATATGTTAATATTGATCATGAAAAAATCTTCAACTAATACTCCAAAATTCAAGTGTGATCTGTTTTATCCAGCCACATCACCACACAAACTCCATTTGAAAACCATGTTATTCATTTTAGAATTATGTTATATCAACATCTGTAATAGTTCATGTGTAGAAGTGAAGCCAAACTAACCAATGTATTCATTGTGGTTTATATTTTTTATATCGTTATTTTATTCATGATAGTAGATTCTTAAAGTTAATTTTTTCATAACTTCACAGTTTCTTGTGTAGAGAAGGATGCTAAATATGTAACTTTTTTTTATCAATTTCTGAAATTAATACAACTTTGTTATTCATTTTAGAACTATGTTATATCAACATGTGTAGTAGTGCATGTGTAGCAGTGAAGCCTAACTAACCAATGTATTTACAGTGGATTATATTTTTGAGGAAGGTATTTTATTCATGGTAGTAGTTTCTTATAGTTCATTTATTCACAAATTCACTATTTCTTATACTTCTCTAATTCATATTTATGAGTTACTAGATTAATCATTTTGAAGTACTCCTTCTATCCATTACAACTTTATATGTACAGAATCAAAAATAATAATGATTCACTTTGTGTGGTGTTTATTTTTGAGGTACTTATTTTATTAATGATACTATATCCTACTATTTCAAATAAACTATGATATTGTTATTATCTATTCTTACATACAAATTAGGTATTCAAGAAATTAGATATGAAATGTATATATTGGATGAAAATAACGATTTTGACAAATTTATTCACTAAATTATACCACGACCCTTACAAAAGCATAATATTATATAGTGATTCTTAAATCATGTCATCTATATGATTGTAGAAGTTTAGTATTACTAATATGGATGATTTTTTCTTTCAGACAATAGTTCCAAATCTTTCTTGTATTACAGAATGACAGAAATACATTAATTAAAAGTAGCCATAGTAGATTACATTGTCAAACTTTGGTAAGTCTATTGATTTATATTATTCACTATTTCCGTTTTCTCTTTATTAATGATTTCGGCACGAAAGGAATCAACAATATAACTTTATTATAATTTTTTTTCACTCATGACCAAGTTCTTCCATTAGTTCCTAATTAAAGAAGGTATTCTCTAAATTCTATGAGGATCCATAAAAATGCATAAGATGATATATTGATTCTTAAATTATGTCAATAGTGTGATTACATTCCTTTAATATTACTAATAAAGTTTTTTTTTTGTTTTTAGAGAAATATCCCAGATCTGTCATCTATTCTGAAAAAAACAGATACATTGACTACTATAACCCAAAAAAAACTCTCCCCACAAAATTCACACATCCACCATTTGGGATAAGAAAAAAGGTAAGATCAAGCATACCCACACATAATTTTATAGATATCACAATCAGAAGAGATTCTTTGTATAATTTTTATTGTGTTGAAAAATGCAGGAAGATAGTGTCTATTGTGTTGCAAAATGCCGGAAGATGTTGTCTATTGTGTTGAAAAATGTAGGAAGATAGTAAATAGTTCCCATGGTGTTCTTTTCCTTCCATGAATCCCCGAAGACTATCTCTATCTATTTCTCTCCTTCATCTCAGGTTTGTTTTCCCTGCATTTTATTCATACTGTCATTAGGTTATTGATTTCGACATACTACATCCAATATCGGCTATGTACTCCTTTCCATTCAGATTACTAATTGATGCTTTCATATTTTCCCTACCCATATCATTGTATTTTATTATTTTCCATCCATTGCGTTGGACAACGCCCATATTTTATGCACTCATATCCCATTTTTATGCACCATCACTTACTTATAAAAAAGAACATTTGTATTTCCTCTATACTAATACAAACCATATTCCCTTAATAAATCAACACCATTAAACCAGTAGTCCGTGTTGATTGGAGAATCCCCAATACTTTTATATCTGTACAAGGATGAAGTTTGATGATGCGACGTCGGGGGCCATTTCTGGCAATGTTTCTTTGACTGTAACAGCACCAATTGATGTGACCAAGATCAAATACCAGGTGTGACTTTACTTCCATGAATCTCAATTTCCGCACATCTGTATTCCAAATTTTAGCTTATTTTCTATGATAATAAAAATATCAATGTCATCATATTATTTTACTTTTTATGGGAAAATCATACAGAAAAATGTAAAATTATATGTCCATCAGCCCATATCATTTCTTATTTAACTGATCACATTTTCTCAATATACTAAATGAAAAGAATATAAGGACCACTGGACTCAGTGGGAAATTGTTCATGTGTCAAATAATCACTGAGGGAAGATGGTTCCCCTATCATGATGTTTTTTAGTAGGTAATCACTGCTTTCTATGTTGGTGTTTTAAATTCATGGATTAGTAATTTTGATAGGAGAATCTCGGTATGATATCATAATATCAACTGCTTCATTTTGTTTGGGTTATATTTTTTGATTGTACATTATTTTTAGCAGGTTCAACTACTTTTAATGATTAAAATGTTATTCATTGTGATGTTGGGGTGATTCTAAAATATGATATTCTACTACAATAGATGAAAATGAGAAGGACATGAAGGTTCAAGATGTTCTAAAAGATGAAATTACAATTTTGTCACTCCAAATGCAACATCAGGGTATGACGTCGGTGAGCAAGAGGTTGCAGAATAATTGTAACATACTTGAATCAGTTTTGGCACACCAAATTATACATCAAGGTATATCATCAACATCTTTTCATAGTTCAAGGATTCCTTTTAATTTTTCCATTTTCACTATAAATTGTTCTTATTTCCTTGGGTTTATTGTTATTTAATATTGGATTAAAGTTGAAACATGTAGGTTTTCTATTCTATGAAGTGAATTTCTCTTGTAGATGATCATCATGTCCAGTTCTGTTGATCCTGTACAATTTTGTTGTAGATGATCATGTGAAGTTCCCAGTATTTTGATCATGTGCAGTTCTGTTGATCCTATACAATTATGTTGTAGATCATTTGATCATTTGTAGTTCTGATGTAGATCATGGTAGATCATTTGATTTAGATGATGATGCAATGGAGATATTTTAAGAGTTTCTTAAAACACTGATACTGGGTATGTTACAACAAATAAAAATATTTCTTCTACTCAGGTATGTGTTTTCTATTTTCATTCAACACTATTTTATAAAATCATTGGAACCAACAATACTCAATTTTTTCATGTCATATGCATTTCCTTTGAGATCCAAATGGAAAGCGGTTTTTCATGAACCGTTTTAGATTCTAATCAAGTTAGATCTGCAAGATTCATGGGTTGTTCTTACTCCATTGGTATTTTCTAGCCATATCCATGATTTCGTGAAACATTCTGATTCAATTCAATTTGTGTGAGACTTATCGATCAAGAGGGAAGGTGACTATTTGTCTTCGATTTCTAGATCCAGACAACTATGGTCCAGTGGTGCAGGCGTTATTCTTGAGTAATTTTCATTCCGGTGGAAATTGGGAGCAAGTGAACATGTTGACCGGTTGCATCCATTCCTAGAGCTGTGTAATTTCCAGAAGGCCATTTTGCATTGTGAAAATGGGATATCGAGAACCATCCATATGCATGTATGAGTTCCATAACTAGCAGACTGTTGTGCGTGATTCCTATGTAGATATTCATCTTTAAAGTGTGAACAATACAATGGCAGTCATTGGTAAGTTGTCCGGTCCTTGTAAGTATTTATCTATAATGTTAATAGAATATGAAAATATTCATAACAAGTTTTTTTCAATTTTTTAATGAAAATTCTGATCTTTTCAACAAATTATTTCCACATAGGTTAGGTTTTTAATTACTACCCATTGTACAACTAACAACTTGCACAGTTTCTTTTTCACCCCACTATTTTTTTTATTTCTTATAGATTCTCATACATCGTTTCAAATTTACTTTTCCAAAATGTTATCTAATATCATAAATTTTTCCATTTTGTCCAATTGTATTCCAATAATAATAATCACTATTTTGAGATTTCAAAATATTGAATATTCATTTTCATTATCAACATTGCCATATTGTATTACAACTATAAAATAGTGAACCATATCGTCGTGACAATGCATGAACTACTAAATTTGTTTTATCACCGTGAAAATGCACGGGAGAGTACTAGTTTTTATTATAATTATACATTATTTTAGTACCAGATTGTTTTTACGATTAAATACAAACTTTTTATGAAAACTGCTTTAAAAATCCTAATGTATATAGATTTTAATTAATTAAAATAAACACTAATTAGAAATAAAATTTTTAAAATTTTATTATTATATATCAATATTCTTTTAATTTAAAAACATATAATTAATATTACTAGTTAAATAGTTAATGTGAGATAATTAGTTTCTTAAAAATGTATTTTTTAAAACTGGTTTTCATTATTCTTGTCAGTTTTCTAATAAAAGAGAATTATAAAACCTATTCCAATTGATTTTGATAAAATTTATTCCATATTTGGAATCATAATAATAATTATTAGTTAATATGGACAACTTATATATTGTACTATATGAATAGTACACGTATTAAATACTAATTACCATAATAAATGTGAAATATGTTACTTAAGGATAAAAATTATCTAACAATGACTTGAAATATATTATACCTAATAGTATTAATATTTAAATTTTAAATTCATTGAAATTATAAATATATTTATTGATTCTACCATATAAATTACTATGTGATCATTTTGATAACAAATTATACCTTGACATGATAAAATGCAGTTTTTATTTTTAATTAGTATTGAATTTCAATTAGACATTTATTTTGTTGAATTAATATATTTTTTAAATTAATAATATTTTGATACTATATTATAAATAAAAATTTATTTTATAAAATACTAATGATCATATAACTTTTATGAAGTAAAATGTAATTTTTATTAGGGTTCAAAACTATTATTTTAAAAAAATCATGCAATTCTCAACCAATGCCGATTTTTATTATAAAATTTAAAATTCGCATAAATAAGAATTTTTTTATTAAAAATTAGTTTAAAATTTATATTCCTAAAATTTAATTTATCCAATATTTAATTTTCCATAATTTTCTGAGACAATCAAATTTTAGGGTAAAAATTAAATACCATATAAATATACAATTTGTATTTTGACATCATAATGACCAAAAAGTGATGTAATAGTTACTATAAATTGCATATATGGCCAAATATTTTTTTCACCTTAAATGTAATGTGATTTTAATTATATGTGATTTATCTTGTAAATCCATTATGAATCCTCGTAAATATATAATACATTTTATTGTTTTAAAATCAATTCTTTAAGAGTTTCACTCAAAGTATCCTAATATGGGGACCTATATTTTTACATCCTTCTCGTGTATTTTTTAAATAACAAATTCAACATCCATTTATCAGAAACCATGGGAAAAAACAATTTGTTTTTGGTTTTTTATTTTATTATATAGTTTCCAAATCCTATATAATAATGAAATTCCCATCATTTCTTATATGAACACACCCATACACCAATTTATCTTCACTAAAACTCATTATGTCATGTCCAAACTCTACCCTATACTATCTAGATTCCTTTTAAGGATACTAAAATCTCTTAATAAGCTCCTACAAATCATTTGTAGACACACACTCATGTAAGGGGCTCCTCTCTTCTCATTTCCATTCAAGAACCACTTTTATTCCATGCTTCTTAGATTCATGTTGTGGTTATATGATTATGTTTTAGTACAAAAATATTACTTTATTTATTACTTCCATGCCATTATAGATCCATTTCACGCTAATTATTACCCATATGTACTTCTAGGTACACCTATTACCATGCCCTAATTTTGTAAGGTATCATCTAGTCTCATATTATTGAAAGAACTTCTTTTATGTTATGCTTATTAATTTAAATTATTTCATGTTGATATATGTTATGAAATATACCAATTACTATCATTTATATATATACATTATTATATTTCTCTTATACTCACATTTTTCCCATATAATGATCCTTTATTTACACCTAGTACTATGCTTAAATTTAGAAAGATACCATCCTATTCGACATTAAATTCAAGAAACATTAATGAAATTAGTCTTTTTAATATCAATTTTGTATAATTCAAATTATTTATAAAAAAATTACAATTAAATTGTTTTTCTTTCACCGAGATTCCATTTATTATCTTATATTTTAACCCCAAACTAAGTCGATACTATATAGTAATATAGTATTGGATTTCTCTCTTATCATTTCCCTTAATACACTTCATTTATGTTAGGTCTATTATATTCCATTTAAATATGATGGAAAATGTTATTATATATTCCCATCACTATCCATTTAATGTATAAATAATGATATACCCCTTTATCACTCATTAATCCTCCTATGATCATTTAGGTACACTCGTTACCTTGCCAAAATGTTGTTAGTATTATTTTCTTTATTCAAGCGTCTTCATTATCATATGCATTGAATTTTTAATTTATATGGGCAGGTAATGTTTTTTTAATTTCTCTATTATATTCCATTTTATGTCTATGTGAGTATATACCCACATATCTCTCATCAACCAAATTGTTTTGAATCTTTATCTGATGTCCTTATACTACCAAAATATTTATATAGTTTTCAATAAAAAATGAATTATGTAGTGAATAACAAACCAATTTCCTATCATGGATTTTCAGAATTATGAAAATATAATTTCATATTGGTTACTTACAAAAATTTATTCCACACAACATGATTGTGTAATAAATTATTATGATGAATGAAACAATGTTGTATGATCTATGTGGCACACATAAGGATGAGAATGAAATGAATGTGACGGGGGTGCCAAAATTATAAAGTTATATAATGAAATTGTTAATAATATGCAACATGATACATCATGTTAGATCATGGATTGAACATTATTACATTATTTTATGTTTCTCTACCATAATGTCTTGGTATTTAATCATTGACCTATGTTTATGATGTATTTTATTTAGTTGTTTCCACATTTACCATGTAATGATTATCTTGATATGTCATGTCTCTTTGTTCTTTTCATACACCATTGATATAACTATTTTCTAACTTTTATTTACTTAAGTCATTTTTATTCCATTATTAGGATTTATATCTGACTCCTTTCTTATGTTTCCCCTAGGTTATCCCATTCAATTTAATAATTCATGTTATTATAGAATCATGTTATGTAAATTTTCAATAATGATGTCTTATCCAATGTTCAATATGTAATTATTTGTACCCAATAGCAAAAGATAGTATAATTTACAATATATTGGTTTATAAAATTTGTTATTTTATGTAATAAATAATGAATTAATGTGTAATAAATATCAAGGTTGTTATAGTCTTCACACCCTTCACTAATTTATGGTTTTGTGGTCATTAAATATCTCAGGACCATGTACTCTACAACTCTCCATTAGTTCTTTATTGTTACTTTTCACCACTATGGTTATATTTTAACTTAACATTAATGTTATACTTATATTGGAACCTGATTGTGTATTATTTATTGGAACCAATCTATTTCCGATTTCTCAATTGCAATGGAAGTGTTATTATCCTTTGGTATAATGTTGGTTTCTAGAAAAGGTATTTTCAACTTTTGAAACATTGTCACGAAGATGAAAAATTTTATAGGGAAACTTATTTATGGGGAATATTGTCTAAAACCTTCATATATGGAATTGTTTATCTTTTAATATATTGTATGTTTTTAACAACATACATGAAACAATAAATTATGCTTAAAATGATCCTCTATATATTATTGTATAGGCATTAAACAAACATGTATGAATAGGTATAACCAAAGTATGAAATATATAACGAAAATTTTAAATAATTCAAATGTAATTAGATGTTCATAACAAATATGTCCTCAAAATGTAGTAAATTCATTTTATGAATCAAATAAATATATTCTTCAAAAATTGTTCTTAATTTGTTTTGTATGAGAAAATTATTTTCAAATTATACCGGTTTAAAAAAAATTAAAAATTAAATATGATTTTAAATCAAAATTTAAAATTTTTCATAGTTAATATTTTAGGTATTTAGGTATAATTTATATATTTTTTGGAGAATAATTAAAAACGCCAATTTTGGCATAACTATATTTTCATTACCTTAAATCTTGTTATTAAAAAATAGTATTATGTTTAATATTTGTTTTTAAATTAATATATGTCTCATTTAATTACATATAATTTTATAAATTATATAATAATCAACATTGTTTTTTCTTTGAATATATCATTAATTTTGCGATTAAAAAAATATTTTTCTAAATAATTTTTTTATTTATGTAATCAATTTATATCCTAATTTATTAATGAAAATTTATGAATGATTTATTGAAATTTCATGATTATATATTCAATAAAATATTTAAATATTATTTAATTGTTTTCTCTATGAATGTGATAAGAATATAAATTTTTTTTCTAAAGAGAACTTTTTCTAAAAAACATTTTGTTTATGTTTTACATGTTAATTTTAAAATTAATTTTTGAAACATCTTGTATTTAAATATTAAAAAAGAATTAAATATCTAGAATATAGAAGGTAAAATATTTTAAATATTTAACTTTTATATAATTTCATTATGAAAAGTATCCTTTGTAAATATTTTCAAATCAATATGGGTAAAATGGGTAAAACATGGTTATAACATTGGGAGAAGGCTTTAAAATTGACCTAAAACTATGACTTTTTACTATTAGATTACTTTAGTTAAACAATAATCATACATGTTTTGTAAATATGGAAACAAGGTTCCATTTTTTATTGTATATTACATTTAATATATTTTATGAATATAATAAATATAATATTTCACTCTCTTAACTCTAATATCCCTAATATTTTTTCATAAGGAAAAAAAGTAATGTTTAATTGTACATTTTTATTTGAAATATGAATTAATTTTTCTACCATGTTAATTTATTTTTATTTTTAATATATTGAATAATTTTATGAAAATAATATGAAAATCCAATATTGTATATGTTTAAACAACAGAAAAATAACATAAATAATTTTAAAATATTAAAAGTAAAAAATTGGGATCATTAATCATGATCCATTATATTTTAGATAAATTTTAAATAATATTTATCTTTTAATTTTTTTATCATTTTAATCAAGTTTTATTTGATGTTGAACATTGTGAATAGTCGTAAAATGACTTTAATGGTATGTTTTGTAATATAATATTTTATTAATTGAATTAAATTTGAAATAAATCTAATATCTTGAAAATTGAACTATATATAGTTGATTTTATCATTAATTTCAACTTATGGTTCACCTTTCATTTTCCAGTACCATTTTTTACCCTTAATGTTAATTTTTTTTATTTTAATAATTGTACGAATAGTCCACATGGGGTAAAACTAAAAGTTATTTGTTGAAAAACATAAAATTTTCAAAATATTATTTTTTAAGGGTATTTCAGCACTACTTTATCCTATATTTTAATTATATGAATTTTTATCTTCATTAACCTTAATATTTATTTATATTATTTTAATAAATTAAGTAATTATAAGGTTACCCCTCTCCTCATTTATAAAAGAGATCTTTATCTCTTCCCTTATTCACAATGTTTGATCATTCATGATTAGGAAAAAACTATCCTAATAACATCTTTGATTCCTTCCACCCAACCTAATCCTTCTGGTATTTCAAAAAGACCATCCTTTCCATGCTTAATGTGAATGCCAAGTGAGGTATCTCAAAAATGATTTATTTATATTAATTGATTAAATTTAATTTTATTTCATCATTTCCACATATAAATCTATGGTATCCATTATAAAATTATTAATTTAGTATATTAAATATATAAAATGTTATTTTGATTACTTAACAAGCATTATTCAAAAAAATTCCATCATATCAGAAAAAAAATTCTTATGTGTAGGTCTGGACTAATACTTCCACAAAGCGATTTTTGTTACCTTTCACAACAACATAAAATTAATGTTTATAATGATGGATTTACAAAATATTTATGTTATTTTTAATATAATAGTGATTATATATTTGTGAATTATTATCTTCCGTTGTTTAGTTCCATCCATAAAAAAGTGGAAACATAGGTCATGCATTTGTATACAATATCATCTCCTCGAAGAGATGTAATTTATTTTTCATCACTACATTAAATTAATAATTATAAAATTTTATATAATGATTAAATATTATAATTATGATATTATTATCATTTTTAATATGACCAGCCAATAATCAATGTTCTATTATATGGACATCCATATCGATACATGATCGAGAAACAAAGTAGTTATCAACTGTAAGGGAGATTAAAATATAAAATTGTTAATAAATCTGGGATAAGATACTACATGTAAAAAATATATTCTATGATATATATTAGTCTTGTTCTATAATAAATTTATAAAAAATATACATCTATTGTACTTGTGGTCCATATGTATATGAAGAGAGAGTTTACTTGAGGTCATATTTTTCTTAATATAAATTCCCTTTATTAGTGTATATCACTTATTTATTGATTATTTTTTTCTATTATTCTTTGTGAAATAATCATTTTTCGATTTATTTTTGCTTTATTTTTTTCTATTTACATTTTATATACATATTCACACCATTTATTAATTCTAATTTCTATGTGATGATCTTTATAATGGTTATTCATTATGAATGATTTTTGTAATTCACTTGTCATATGATTGTTTATATTGATTTCTACAGATTTTAAATTTCCATAAATAATTTAAATTCCACATATTTCAATTTCATTTAATGAGGTACTTTTTACATTTTCCAAAAAATCTGAATGAAATGTTGTTTTAATATAATCAGTAAGAATGTAATTTTCAGTCATCATGTACAACTAATGATTTCATGATTCATTTAAATATTTCCATTGTTATTTTTGGAGAGAAATTTTTTCCTTAATATTTTTTAAATATTTTGATTTCAATAAATTGATTTAAAAATTAAAATTAACTTTTTCATGAAACATTCTAGTGTTATTTTCATGAAATTAATTATTTATGATAACATACATTGATGCTACTTATGATTTGTTGGGGATATTAACATATTATAATATCCTTATTCTTGACATGGTTGATTTATGATTAGGATTATATGGTACATATAAAATCTATTTAATTACTCAATTTATGATAAGATGAATCAATTGGGATCTTGTGGTAGATATATGTACGGTTTTCAATATATGAAGGGTGGGATCAGAATTATACAACCCTACAACAAATTGTGTAAATATTTATTTATCATGAGATAATTACAGGAAATGGGTTTATGTGACCAGTATACAATGGGAAATCAATTGTTTTTCCTATTCAAATATGTAATAATAAATAGAAAGGGATTTCTAATCTATAATGGGAAACATGTGGTCACTCTTGATCTGTTATGACAAGATAAATTAGTGTAGATTCTTGAAACACTATGATATGATGGTCTCGACAGTCAACCATGAAATATGATATGGTTTAGTTTCATATGATAGTGCCACACTCTTTTGATTGTTTTGTTTATATGATTTAAACACATGGTTCATTAATTATTTATGTTGACTCTTTACATTTTTGATTTATTTCTTTAAAAATGAAAATGAGTTATGTCCTGGAACATTTTTATGCTCTATGGAAGTTTGGGTATGCCATTTGATCAAGTTATCATGCCATTATACTTATCTTATTTTATCCAATGATCATCGATTAATATCACTTATGTTTACCCTTTATGATCGTTTGAGACAAACTTTCTTACTTTTACATTCCCCTGGTTGTGAAGAAGTTTTTTAAGTATGTTATTTAAAATCAAGGTATAATATAAGAATAACATTATAAGAGATTAAGTAAATCATTTTCGTACAAGCTGTTTATATATCACTGTTTCTAATTACACGTAAACATTATGGTTCTTCTATCAATTATAATTTTATGTATTTATTATTCATCTAGAATGATGTAATATCTATCACTGAAATGCCAATGTAGCCTCATCCCTTCATTGATACATTCTTCGGGATGAGGTTCTTGTCGCCCATCGATTATCTTGAGATCCCCCTCAAACTATACATACCATTAGTAAGGTATGTGTTATCCATCACGGTTTTATTCAAAATGATACTATTAATCATCTTTGAAAATTTTTATTGTTCTTTATATCAATAAGAGTATTTGAATTTGGGGACATGTATCAGTTCTATAAGTTTCATAAGAACTATTATTTTTTAAAAGGATTTTGTGACCATAGGAAAAATAATCTAAAAAAATTAGGATTCACTAGATATGAATGAAATTTGTTTTGAATGATAATGAATTGTATGAAATATATTTCTTGGATTTTAGGATTTTACAATCTCATAAACAACATTAAATTGGACTATTGGCTATTGGCGATTTGTGACGAGACCACATCGCAAATGGCCAATTGTAAAAAAATTCATTACAAAAAGATTGTTCTGTGATGGGATGTGGTTCCATCAAATATAGTTTTCATATGATTATTTGAAAATGCATTTGTGACAGGCCAACAAAAAATGTCTCTTCGTAAATATTTTTCTCGATATTTTTTAAAATATTATTTCTTAAAGGCTGTCGCATATATTTTTTGTGATGCGATTTCATTACTATTATTTGTGATCGGGGGCATCGCAAAGGGAAATTTGTAAATACCATTAAAAAATAATAAAATAAAATTGAATTAAAAAATATTTTTAATAAAAAATAATACTACAAAATAATAGAGAAATAATGTTAAATAAATAATAATAATACGTTTAATATTATAAATATTAATTATATTATTATAAAAATATTAATATTAAATTAATAATAATATAAAAATATTATTATTAAATTAATATTAAAAATATTAATATTAATGAAATACTAATATTAATATTAGTTAAATAATAAATTATTATTATTATTATTATAATATTATTTATATTTATATTATTAAAACAGTAGTTTTAATATATGTAAAAAAAAGAAAATATCAAATTATAAAAACCTTTATATTCATAAAAATATTAAAAATAACAATAACAACAAATATAATAAATAATAAACAATAAATAAAAAATATAATAATAAATTTAAATAAAAAAATACATTAATAAAATAATTAAATAAATAATAATTAATTAATTATTTAAAAAATAAAACATTCTAAACAATATAAAAACAACATTATATAGAAGTGTCAGTAGTTAGTATTTAAAAAAATACATTCAAATGTTTTATCATAAATAACAAATATATCATTAGGGGTGTCCTCTAGAGAAGATGAAAGAGACAATGGTTGAAACTTAATCCCTAAATCATGATTCAGACGTTGCATGTGCTCCATTACCTCCACCTGCTACTACTGACATCGAGACATCGCCTCATCCTACTATTGCTACTCTCGTTGGAGATCTTCCTACTACAACTGTCATTGGTGATTCTCCTTCTTCTTTCATTCATTCATCTCCTCTTACTCTGTATGAATAATCTCTATTACCTCACATTAAGCTCGTAGCTTCACTTGATACTATCCAGAAGGTGCAGATGACTCTTCACGAGCTTATCTCGAACTGGACATCGACATCACAATAGAACAATAATAACTCACATGTGTCAATCAATAGATGATACCAATAACATGACATTTCTGGAAGGCATACAAGTTCACTTGTATCCACACTACCTAATCAAATCGGTGGGCACTGGTCTGACCCTTGATCTCATCATGACTCTCAATTTACAACCAATACTAATTATTTCTAATTATTACTAATTATTCCTAATTATTACTATTTATTCCAATTTATTTATAATTATTAGTAATTATTAATAATTATTACTAATTATTACTAATTATTACTAATTATTACTAATTATTACTAATTATTACTAATTATTACTAATTATTACTAATTATTTCTAAATATTCCATATTACTTTATATTACATATAATTATTCAAAATTATTACTAATTATTCTTAATTATTGCTAATTATTACTAATAATTACTAATTATTCCTAATTATAACTAATTATTACTAATAATTCTTAACTATTACTATTTATTCCTAATTATTACAACCTATTATTATTTATTTCAAATTATTCCAAAGTAATCCTAATTATTTAGTATTATTACTAATTATTCTTAATTATTAAAAATTATTCTCAATTATTATTAATAATTCCTATTTTTTTACTAATTATTACTAATTATTCCTAATTATAAATATTTATTTCTAATTATTACATATTATTACTAATTATAACCAATTATTCTAAATTATTAACAATTATAACTAATTACTCTTCACGATTACTAATTATTACTATTTTTTCCGAATTTTTCTAAATTATTACTAAATATTCTTAGTTTTTTCTAATTATTCTTATCTATTCATGTTTATTCCTAATGATTACCATTTATTTTAATTAATCATATTTATTACTAATAATTTCAAATTATTCATAATTATCAATAATTATTGTTAATTATAACTAACTTTTCATAATTATTCATTATTATTAATAATTATTTCTAATTATTACTAATTATTAAAAATTAATTCGGAATATTACTAATTATTCCTAATTATTATTAATTATTCTTAATTAATACAAATTATTCCTAATTATTACCAATTCTTCTTAATTATTACAAATTGTTACAAATTGTTACTAATTATTCCTAATTATTTATAATTATTCCTAAAAATTACAAATTATTAATAAGTATTCCCAATTATTCCCAATTATTACTAATTATTCATAATTATTACTAATTATTCCTAATTGTTCCTAAATATTATTATTTATTCTTAATTATTACTTATTAACATTGATTAATAATTATTATTATTTATTAATCCAAATTATTACAAAATAGTCCTCATTATTACTAATTATTATTAATTATCACTTATTATTCCTAATTATTACTAAATATTCTTTTTTATTCCAATTAAAACTATTTAATTCAAATTATTACCAATTTTATTATTTAAAAATATTTATTTCAATATACAACATAGTAACGCTAATTTTAAGTTATAAATGCAAATTATTACCAATTATAATTTATTATTAATAATTATTAATAGTTATTCTCATTAATACAAATGACTACTAATTATTTTTTAATTAATATAACTATTTATTAATACTAATTAATACTAATAAGGCATGTTTGTAAATAATAATAATTCAAAGTAAAATGATCAAATTCTAATTTAATGTAATTTTAGTTAATTAAAAATAATTTTTACCAATATCAAATAAAATGAATTGAATAAAAAATAAAAGAAATAGATAATATCTTAAAACTGATTATTTAATAGGATTTACACCGTGAATATTAATCCAAAGTAAAATGTTTAACATTGAATAATTTCGACTGTGAAAATATATGTAGAGAGGGAGAGAGGAGTAGAGAAAGGAGTGGAACGAAATGGAAAATTGATGGGAGTATCTATAGGTTAGAATAGTTATGAAATGTTTATTTTTTATTATAATCCAGTCGCAAATACTGAACCACTTATTAACAAGCATCGGTGGTTAAAAATGTATTTGTGAGGGGTCATGTCGTAAATACCAACCTTCCAATATACTATTTGAAACTGGGGTAAATCCTGTCCTAAATAATAAAAATCAATGCTAGGAATTTGAGATGGTCATAAAAGACAGATGCAAATAACCTACCTATAGTTTGGTGTGCAACCCGTGCCAAACTTTTTGTAACAGGTGTCTTCTACCAATCACAAATAACTAATTATTTGTGATGGGACCCTTAACCATCATAAATAACCCTTCCAAAATATTAAATTATTCCGTAGTGTTATCTCAAATATAACCAATATCACACCATGCAGGTAATAATTTATTAGGTTGAAACCCTACATTATGATCTTATAAACCATTATTATTATGTATAAACTATATCAAATTTCATGTTTCTCTACACATGTGATATGTTTTTAGGTTATTATACTCACCCCTTCATGGGAAAATGTAAGTTAACAAACAAATTTCCATTCTAATGTTTAATTTTTTTAAAAGAGTATATTGTGATGTGGATCTAGAGGTGTTAGTTTCAAGAGGTGGATATGTTAGTGATCATTATTGGTGGACGAACAGAGATGTATGTATCTATTCACTAATGTACTCACTTTATAAATTCATATACGTGAATAGTTGCATCATTCCATGGGAAATATATTATATACATTATTTTATGGTGTTGATTATGTAATGTGGTATATCAGCTATAAGATATAACATATATAGTTTAATATAATTTAGTTTAGTTATGTGCTTTCATTGTATTTTACTTTATTATTTTTTAGATTTATAAATTCAAATTTCATAACTATATACCTTACAAACTTTATTATTAGTCCATCATAGGTCTAGTCACTAACATAGTGTTGATTAGGGGAAGACTAAGGGATGTACATATGGTCTTTTTAGTTACCACAGATGGGGTATTGGTGTAATTGGGTCACTTTGAAAAATTATATGAGGAGATAATGTCTTGATATGTGTGTATCCATGCCTAATTTTTCTAATAAGACAAAATTTCATGTGAGAATATTCTTTTACAATAATTATAGGAAAGAATGTAAAATTTTGTGATAATATTTAAACTCTAGGGGATAATTTTATATCAGAAAAAGTATCTATTAGATAACTGATATAACAATATCATTGTATCGATAGGGATGGACATTAAATTTTATAATTCATGGTATTTTTATTTGTGTTATCATTTTTTTGAGTAATGATGTTACTCCTTTTAGTATAATTCGAATTCACTATACATTGGATCCTCAAATTTCTACAACTATAATAGAAGTTTTTTTCAACCATGGACATTGTAAATCATGAACAAAATAATTCCCAGAGTCCCTTATTTTATTTTTTATGGGTTTAATTTTATATTATATGTTTTCTTTCATAAATGAGCTTATTCAGATACATATAACAATAAATTTATGTTTTTGATTTTCATCTTAAAGGAATTATATTAAATAATACTAAACTAAGACTTATTTAATTTAAATTTGTTTAGGTAAAATTATGATTCATGATTTAGGGACTATGTTTATTCTAACACAGATTTAAGATGTTTCCTCTAGGATAATTGCATGATAAAATATAAAATTTTTTATCTATACTTTTTTAGTTGTATAAAATATTAGAAGAATATTAGGTAATTCTGACATAACAAAAATATTAAACTTGTTAACACTATTGTTTTCTGTTTCTTTTACTAAGACCCTAATTTTGTGTCCAAAAGAGTATTTTATATTCAGATCAGCCACCATACTCATTAGTTCTGACATTCCAGATTTCTAATGGTAGACATCCTTCCACCATTAGGGGAGGTGGTGTCAACTCCTTAATCTGATCATTATTATGGGATTTCACATATTCCTTCAATGGATTCCTCCATGGATTTCTATGCATAGTTTGATCCTCCCATTAAAATTTTACACTTATTTATTGATCTCATTCCCAAAACCACATTCTTTTTATAACATATTAATTATTAAACTTTCTACTACTACAAGAATGCAACCATGCATTTATTTCTGATGAACAAGATAATAATGTTGGCCATCAATAAATATCTTCACCATGTGAGGCCATGAGGGAATCTTATACACATCACATATGGCATTTGAATATCGAAACCCAATGAATACCATGATTTACAATAGGAAAATTAATTTTTTTATTATTAATCCAAGGCTATTAACGTATGGAATAATTATCTCCTAACACAAGTTGGATCACATTAATCAATGCGGTAGTTGGTGCTCATCACTCTAGGAAAGATAATCAAGTCACACAAGGATGCCTAGGATCTTCACATAGGGTATCCCATACTCATCATAGATGGTAAAATTATTAGACTCCCTATAGAAGTAGGGGTGAAGATATATTATTCATTTCATATAGACTTATTCATCTCATCACATAAATTTTGACATGCTCATCACATGAGGTGTAATATTACTTTCATCACAAATGTAGGGGGAGAAGGGAGCCTATTCACCTCACATTGGCTTGATAGAAATATCACCTAAGGAACCCTAGATTCATCATGAAGGTATGGGTTTCTGATGCATCATATGGGGTTCCAAGTTCAAAATTATATTGGGGATGTTTCCCATATAGTTTATCATGTAATGGTTCTGTCACATGTAAAATGTTATGTGGGGAATGTACCACATATTCTCATCATGTATTGGTCGATCACATGTTTAAGGTTAGTTGGGGACATCCCCAGATCTTCCCATCATGTATGGGTTGATCATTGGTAATGATTCTATTGGGGTTTGTTCTCATATAAACCCATCACTAACTAGGTCAGAAACACATTAATAGTATCTATGGTCACTCACATTTTACATTTATATGGGAATGATCACTATTTAATTTCTAGTGGGGGTGATCCCAATATACAATCATCGACCATTTCTTCAACCATAGGTTTTGGTCACTTCAAATTTCTAATGTTTTATTAGTTATTTATGTTGGTATTGTCATAATATTGGTATACTTTATAAATATGATATTTTTTTAGAGTGCCCTACTCTCAAGGGGAGATGAAAAGTTAATGGGATATGGTTCGGTGATGTTGTGGTCATATTAGGCACATTTTTTATGGTATCTCATTATGAGTAGGAAACAAGGTTATAAGAGAGTTGCGATTAAACAATGGAGATAAATCATACATATCTTATTTCAGACATGAATCAACAAACACATCGATCCAATATATTGTTTTAGGTCACTTAACTAAAATGAATCATGTAGTTTAACATCATATAGTATGGACTCTTACATGGTGAAAGGAGTGGAAATGAGCGATATAATGGGACTTATGTTTTTTTCTTGAAAATGGGGGAAAATATCAAAATCATCACATGAAGCATACGTTTTTCATCCAACAATGTATACTTGGTTCATCAATAAAGTAATTATTTTCTCATTATATTGGTCGAGACTAAAGCTTAATATCACGCATTAAGGAAATTGTTATTCAATTTAATTTTTTGAAATTAGGATGTTATGTCACAAAGATTATTTTAAAAAATGATAGAAAAATGTTACTTATCATTTAGACTAATTATATTTTCCTTAATGATTCCATGACTACAGATTACAGAAAATAGGATTCCATTGACACTTCCTGTGAATTGGGAGAGCATGTGTGGGTATTATGCATGAAATTCATTTATTGACCATTTCTTATGAGAAACTATCATGAGCGATTTTATTCATAGGAGTTAAATGAAATTATTTTTTCCAACCCATGATTAATTCAATGGGATTGGGAATGATTTCCTAGAAAAATGGATGTTTTAGGGGATTTACATAAGTAATCCCCTATTTAATGGATGTAAGGTCCCTAAGAATTGGACCATTGAATGACAATGAGTGGTGAATATAAGCATCAAATTCGAGTCCAAGTGGGTTGGTTCAGGTAGTGTTTTAGTTGTGGGAATGAAATTAGTTTTGAAAACCATCTGTTGCAGCACACGTGGACTCCTTGGACAACCAATAAATGGTTACACAAAAGTTTTTTGGTTTTTTGAAATTCTATTCTGTGAAAGGTGAATTAAAATTACATGAATTATGTAATTCATTTTAAAATGTAGGGGTAAAATATGTCCATCATTATTAAATATAATTAATGACCTATGTGAGGTATTACACTCACGCTTCTAACTAGTTTTAATCTATTTGGTCTTTAGTTTTTTGGAATTCAAAAAAGGTTGATTTTTTTGAGCTGATGGCATGACCCTTATTATTTTAGAGTTATATCCCTAAAAATGGATTCTATGATCTATATATAACCATTTTATCCAATAAAAATTCACTAGATCATGTAATTTAGGATTTTTATATACACTACGAACTTACTTCATACAACCACAAGTTTCATGAACTCTTAGAATTTTCCTCCATGCGTTTTTAGGAAGTCATGTAACTCAAATCATATACAACATAATCTTTCAAGGATTAAAACATTACAATATTCAAGTATTACAATAACATTAATTATAAAGTGAGAGGGTTTCAAGAATACATATTATTTTTCCATGGATTCCTTTAGCATCCATTTTATCCATTACTCTTCATTGGAATTAATTTAAATTCAATTAATGCAAACAATTTTTTCTAAAAAAATACCCAATCCCCTCAAAATTGATTTTATTTAGAATCATAGGATCTAATTCAAAGAAAATATTTAATTTATGGATATTATCCACCTATCTTAGGAAACAATGGTTTGGTTCATATACCATAGGTCATAAATTTCTTATAATCGAGGGGTTAAGGTTTAATACTACATACAAAAAATTATGAGAGATATAATACACTAACATTTAATGAATATAAATTTTAAAAAAAACTTTAATAATTCAAAACATATATGTTCTCACCAAATTTTATCAATAAAAACTATTTATAGAAAAATAATTCTGTATATTGGTTGTGAGTAATTTACATAAAGGAAGCACTCATGAACTAGGTTGATATTTCCCAAAATATAAATTTAATGATCTAGAACACTATATAAATGTTCGAAATGAATATTGATGAGAATAATTTGATGATAAATGAATTGGATAATTACAACAGGATATCCATGTCTAGGAGAGTTGGGTTAAGAAATCAGGCACTTAATGACTTACTTATTAATGGGTAGAAACAATATCTTTTAGAAACTAGCTACCACTTTATAGTTTATTTTGTATATTCATTTCATCCTTCTAGAACTAGAAAGCGAAACCCATGGGGAATTGGAATGAAATTCACAATGGGATTAATTAGTGGAACTTAATATTTTCATCCATGTCATGAGAGATAAGAACATTACAACTCTCATCACTCTTATAAATAGTGTCATGACTATCTTTATTAGATTTCTAATATGTAATGTTTTTCCAAATCATTACTTAAGTATCATCCATGTGACCATATTAGATAACATTTATAGATAATATGATTATTTTGATATTCTTCTATAAGAGAACTTCATAGATGGGTGGTCATAGGTGTAGAAGTATTGTTTCACCTGAGTGGAGTTTGGGAAAGAGATATATAGAGTAGGTTCATAGGAAGTGGTCTGGATATTCCAAATCCAAGTTTATCTTTAGCCATAAATTTTTCTATATATATTTATCATGTTCATACCAGATACCAACAGAATCGACCTTCATTATAGGGAGGTTGGGATCATCTTATGGGATCTTGACAACATTATTGGGATTCATGTCATAAGATTAATGAATAATAAATTAATTCAGATAATTGTAAAATGGGTGGTTTGGAGAAGACACAAACATTGGAGTGGTTGCAATTAGACTATTTGAAATAGATATTTTTACTACATCCAACCCTTGATCTCGATATTATACTAAATACACTACTCATTAATTTCATAAATGGGCCCTATGATAAGATATTGAGTTGACCAAAGAAATGACCCGAGGATAAGTAATATATGAAGGAAGGGTCATGATAACTTATTATTGATAAATGATACAATTAATATTGGGTATGTAGTGTGAAATATGGGCTTCTGACATAAATTATATTCTATTCATTCCTAAAATCATTCTCGATTTAGCGACTATTTTCGACTAGGGATGTACACATCAGAGTGAAGTCAAACACTCTAGAAAGGGGGGATTTAAATGAAATTTTCGACTATATTGATCCAAACATTACTAGGATAGAAATTAACTTTTACTAGTTAAGTAATATTAGTGGGGGACATTCAAATTATTCTCTAAAACACCATCCAATTTTTGTATGAATTAGTCATAGTACATCAGACTTTTTATGATTTTTCTATTCCCATTTATCCTCGTAAGAATTTATTTAAAATAAAATTTTATAATGCCATTTGGGTTTGTAATGTATTTTTTCCATTATATAGGTGTGGTTTATTAGATAAGTGACCCAAAATATTCCAACATTCATCCATTCCTTATCATTACTGGTGAAATGGATGAACATTTTCCGAATCAAAAGAATAAATATCATTTATTCAATACCTAAAGGGTGGGGTGCTTCTCAAATTTACTTATTAAATAATGTTTTATTATTCCTACAAACATTATAGTATAACATGCAATTTTGAATGCAAAAAATTCTGGACACCACAGGTTCACATCATGGTTCACTCAATGAGAAACCCCACCACCATGAATCAATTATGGGGACTTCTCACTCGATAGGACTTGGGGGAGGTGATATTGTAACAAAATATTAGTAATATAATTGGTTTTATTTAGAAACATGTGTATATAATTGTGGTATAATATCCTAGTTAAATTTTATGACATCATGTGAACCAATTAACTCTATTAAAGTATGATTTAGGATAGGCAATCCAAAGGTCATCTACATCAACGATACCCAGTTAAATGAGAGGAGTCCCCATTATGGAATTTCAATGACTACTTATGTATAAAATAAATCCACCTCACACCATCCATTTGGGTATACCGATGCTCTTAATTTTGGAGTTTAAAGGCTCTGTAAAACATTATCACCACAAGACTATCATATTTACCTTTAGATATCATTACAATTAACATAACACCCAATTTAAACAAAAAATTATTTTGTAACTTTTTTCACAATAAATTAAATTATAAAACATTAATATAGTTTATATATATATTATATATCCAAAACATAATTTTAGACTCATATAATAGTCATAAGATAAGAACAATTTGAATATTACAGAAAATATACTATATTTTTAAATATGTAGTTTTGATGACTTTTGATAGAGAACCCTAATTACATATAATAATGGAACATTTTATAAATTTAATATTATTATATAATTATTATCATTATAATAAAAACATTATAATTAAGTTAGGGTGAATTTTCAGTATTTTTTGGTGAAAATTTATTTCTTAAGAGAAGAGTTAAAAATACAGAATTTAATTTGAAAACTGCATTTTAATCATAATTATTTATAATGATAAATAATAATTTTATTTGGATTTAATGATTAATTAGGTAATATTTTTATTAATTAATATAACTTTGGTCATTGTAATAAATTTCACATTTATACTGACTATAAAAACAAATCAATCTTTCCGACATTTTTTCCTTAAAACCTATTATTGTCATACCGTGTGTGGGATTTATATAAATTTAAATAATGAAACAAAGGTGTATAGAATTATAATAAATGGATTCCATATTTCTTATCATCAAAATTTACAATTTATAATATGACCAACATTATTTTTGTCCAAAACAATTTAGTGAAATTAATTGAAACTATACAACTATTAAGGTAAAACTAATCTCAATAAAGGATTAAAACATTAACATAACCGCCCAAATAACCGAGAAACATGTAAAAAATACATTTTATAAAAATAAAAATATAATTAAACTTCCATTCATGAGTTTTTATGGGTTTGTAAGACTTTTTTTATAACAACATGTTCAACCCTTACTTGTTTTTCCAAAAAATCCAAGTGAGTACTTTTCCTTTCCGATTAAATGCCACCACCTATCCCCTTCCCTCACACCTATAAAACCCCTTATATTCGCCCATTCTCTTCCCAAAAATCTACAAAATAATCATATTCTATATATTGAAGCCTCGTGTAGGGATTAAACCCTCCCAACATTGTATTTTGTTATACACCAAAAGAAGTTACCTCATAATGAGGTAGCGCCTTCTCTCAACCTCTATCGTGTCCTTTATGTTATACAATATCTATAAACCTATTATTTTATGAATACCTAAAAAACATATATCATAAATATTATAGTATGTTTTATTTTATGGTTTGGACCAACACTTTCATACACCTCCATCTAATGGATTACAAACATAGTGTTTATGTGTAAAACTAATTATTGCATAACAAAAATGATGACTCTTCAATTCTCCTTTAACAACTCTATTGGTGTCCATTATGTTGAAAAATCTATTAATATAATAATATATATATATATATTAGTTATTTAAAAATAATTATTCCTATTTAGTTTTTATTAATAACATTCCATTAAGATTTCTAAGTCGACTAAATACGATAATTTCGTTTGAGGATGTATGGACTACCACCATTCAAACATATACAACCCATTCAATCCATAAATGAAATGTATAAAGGATGGGTTTTATAAAAATATGTATCATATATAAAATATATATTTTAATTGAATTATAATATAAAAAGATATCATTTGGTATTAATTCTATTCATACAACAAGTAAATGAAAGTGGTGTTCAATTGTACGTTCGACCTATGTCATCCGGAATGATGCACTTCATTTATATTATAAAATTATTATGGACTATTCTAAATTGCTATGTACTAAATATATAATATAATTTAGTAATGGTTTAAATTATGGAGATAATGAAACCCTGAAATATTTAATAATAAAAACAAATACCAATTCAAAACTTACTTGAGAAAACTATGAAATTAACACACAAAATTGTCATAATAATGAAAGACTATTAACAAAAAAGTAATAATACATTAACATAAATTAAAATATTGTATTAAAAAAATGATTATGTTTATGGTATAATTTAGTAAAATATCTTAAATCACTATATAGGATTACAAATGTCACACATAAAAAGAATGATAATGTATGTTTTTTCATCTCACTTTTGTTTAAATATTTGTGATTAATGTGATATTCACTACTTACATATTTTTTATTGTAATAACTATATATAATTTTGATATATTATATCATGAATCCTATTATTCTCAAGATATTATAATATTCATTTAATTTCATACCTTTCAGGAGATTATTGTTAAAATGTTTCAAAGTAGTGTGTGACACTTTGGAATGTTCCAACATTATTATTGTGATGAATGTTCTTAATCTCACTTACTTTTGTGATTGTAAAAATTATGTTAAAACATTGAATTTATGGTAATTATTTTTCCTAGTAGATTTTATTGAATATATATACTCTCATAAAATTGATATTGTTATTTCCTAAACCATATACAATTATTCATATGGTGGTTACTTTGACAATTATATTATTAATTGGGGAATTATTGAAAAATACATATTTCTCATTCAATATGATTAATTTATAGTTAATATTATTAAATTTTATTATTAAATATTACTAATGATTTGGAATATAATGTATAGGTGGATTTTATACTTTATATTTCTCCTTGACGCATCGATAGGTTCTAATGAGACGAATAAGATAACATAATAGGTTTCCTCCATTACTTTTAAACCATCATGTGAAAGGTCTGGATAGTAATAAGCATTCATGTTCCTTAGACATAGTGACCATTAAGAAAGTACCTCCATAATTTAATTTCATTTATTATTCATCCATGATATTTTGGGTCGACATATGTATGGTTGTAATTCATCATCAATTATTTAATGTATGGCATGTGTTTTCATTTCATACCATTCCATATTTGATTTTACATTTTCAAGTTAATTATTTGGAATTATTGTTTAGTGATTTATATTTCCATATAGATTGAATAATTATTTCTTCGGTTGTACTTTCCCTTACATAGCATTTTTTCTCGCAATTATTATGGTTCTTTCCTGAGGTTATGAAGAAGAGAACACTGAATAATTATTTAATGATGGATTTACATTTAGTTTACTATACATATTGTTTTATTCTAGTTTCCAAATGTATTATGGGTATTATGAATGTAATTTAGCCTTCCAAGATTGTTTAATTGAATGATCCATTGGGATTTTCTTCTTGGTAATGAATCCAATGAAATGTAATAATGCACCGGCTTGTGGATTCTGTGATTTGGGAATTATAGTTGGTTTCATAGAACATTTAGTTTCAATCGTGGGAACATGATATAAAAAACATAGATTATGGAGCATAACCCAAAGATATACAACAAGGAGATGTATACAATAACATTGTAGAATTTAGTTGAGGTAGACATTATGTGGGTATTACTAGTAATAAATCCCTACCTATATACAACTAATATAATTGGTTATGGTACTCATGAACCATGGAGTAACAACTCCATTAAGGTGTTCCAGGCCAAACAAAGGTTAACATGGTACCTAAAAATTGACATTAATATGTACCTCCTTTGACACACATGAGGGATACTCTAAGGATAATTCACATTATATTTACCAATCATTAAGAATGATTTAAATATAAAGATACACTAAATGTATTCAAAGTTATGATTTAAGATGAGTTTATGTTGACTGTTATACCATATTTGATATTCATGGATTTTTTATCTAATCCAGTATATTCTATATATTTTAGATATGGAACAAGGAAGGATTAATGGTATTGATACTCCTAAAAATTGTAAAGATTTCCCCAATGAGAAAACCAGTACATATGGTATGATATTGGGGAAAATCATGGAAATAATAGGCACACATAACCAATATATGAAAAGTAACCTTTCTTGAGTGGAGAAACATATTACATTGAGAGAATGAGCTATGGTGGATATCTTTATGTGGTAGAATCTCCAATAATTTTTTGAAATACTAATTCAATTATAGTGGAAAAATATAGTATCTCTATTGAAAAGATAAATTTAGCCAAAGAATGAAGCAAAAAATAAATATTTACACTTCTGTTGTATTATCTACAAGGGGATGCTGGTCAGTGGTGGTCTCTAATCTTGAATACAAGAGAAGAAGAAGAAATTGATCTCATGGAATAGATCAATTTTGAGGATACATTCTTTGATAAATACATACCTCATAATATACAAATTGAGATTAATAGTAAGTTCTATAGTTTGAAGTAGAAGGAATAGGGGTGTATTGAATATTATGGATATACATTTACAAGGATAGCATGTTTTGTTACAA
This sequence comes from Viscum album, assembly GCA_963277665.1. NCBI lineage: Eukaryota > Viridiplantae > Streptophyta > Magnoliopsida > Santalales > Viscaceae > Viscum > Viscum album. Next base: position 658,577,293 of record OY728145.1, on the reverse strand, counting down.
ATTATATATAGAATATAGAGTTAATGATCGTCAACTTCATTTATGGTCTTAGGACACATCTCAGAAGGGTCCCGGTGTCTGAAAATTTATCATTATATGAAGAAAGAGTTTTTTGTTCCATAAATATAGAGATGAAATTTTCTAGAATCAATATATTCAAAGGAAACTAAGACCAGAAGAGTTCATTTGATAACCATGAGAAAGGGAGTTCAAAGAAGAAGAATAAGTTTGATACATTCCAATCATGTTAAAAATATGGGAGAAAGCCCTCTGTTAAATGTTTTAAGGGACTTGGAGTTTTCTATAAATGATGAGATAGGGGTCACTAGGATTATGAATACAAGGAGAAGAACCTAATTAATATGTTCTCAATATATAAGTGTAAGGATATGAGACATTATACAAATTATTACACCAATGTTTAGGGGAATATAGCATAGATGAATCAAAGGGGAAATGGCCCAACATATGGGATTGATATAGCATAGGTTGATAAAAGAATGATGTGGTGGTTGGTACATTAACCATGTCTTTAAATTCATCCAATGCATTATTTGTATCGATATTGTCACTCTCTTTTATATATAACCCATTTCCATGGAAATTATACATTTTTATTTTGATTTAACAAGAGATTAGTATATCAAAACACCAAAAATAAATATCATTGCAACAAAGATGATTCATTCCGTCCATGTTATGACACAAAAATGTACATTATATTCAAACCATATAATCATACCTATGGTTGACTTTGACATTATACATGTTATGGATTGTCTCTTTAAATATGTTGAAAGAATTTATTACAAGAGAAAGGATTTAATGATTTGTGAGGAAAATGTTGAATCCCCATCTATAGAGAATAATCTTCCTCATCTGATTCTTATTTATATCTAACCTCAGTAGCTCTACTGAACAAAATTCTTGGAGAGGAAGTGAAAAAAATGTATAGTGATGTAGGAGGTAATCTAAAAAATGAGGATGTACCTATTATGTATAAAGACATGATGCATTTCCTGATTATTTACCTGTATATCCCCCATAACATGATGTCCAATTGTAAATTTATTTAATTCCCAATGCAAGGACAATATCAATGATTCCCTATAGAATAGACAATGTTTAATTGGTAGAGTTGAAGAAAAAAACTATAGGATAATAGTAATAAATGATTTATTACCCATAGTGTTTCATCTATGGGTGCCCTTTTCCCCGTTGTAAAAATTAAAGATGGATCCATGAGGTTGTGTATTTATTATAGGCAAATCATTTCCATTAAAATAAGGAAAAAGTATCATCTACATAGAATTGATGACTTGTTTGATCAAATTCATGGATCCCCATATTTTTCAAATATTGATCTCAGTTCAAGTTATCAACAATTGGGGGTGAATGGGGTCATTTTGAAGATGGATTTGTGGAAACGATATGGAAATTATGAGTTTACAGCAATTCCAATTGGTTTGAATAATGAACCCTTTGTTTTTATTTATTTAATGAATACAATATTAAAGGAATATATGGATAATTTTTTTATATTATTCATGGATGATATTATAGTGTATTGTAAAACATGTAAGGATCACGATGATCACTTTAAAAACAACCTTTAAGAATCATAAAAGGGAAGACATATATGGTAAATTTATTAAATCCTATTTTTGGATTCAAGAAGAAGATTTACTCGATCTCATTTTCTAACCATATAGAATGAAGGTTGATACTACAAATAAAAAGGTAGTTTGAAAGTCTAATTCCTAGAAACATAACTGAGGTATGTAGTTTAATTGGATTGGAAGGTTGTTTTGTGATTTTTTCAGAATATTATTTGATTTGATAACCCTTAATCTAGTCTTACTTATAATGGTGTTATTTATGTATAGAAGAAGGAATGTGAACACTGATTAGATGATCTAAAGAGGGGATTTTTCAACTCATAAATTTTGACTCTACCATCTGGTAGTAATGGGTTTGTCATATATAGTGATGCATCAAATAAGGGACTAGGTTGTGTCTTAATCTAAAATGAATATTTTATTTCACATGCGTTAATTCAAGTGAGGAATCATGTATAGAACAACCCAAACCATGATCTACAGTTAGTAGATGTAATATTCATGACAAAAATATGGAGACATTACCTCTATGGAGAATAATGAGAGATAAACATATATCATTAAACAATGAAATACATATTCTCACATAAAAAGATCAACATGAGGCAAAGGTGATGTCTCTAACTACTAAAAGAGTATGATTACGCTATACACTATCACCAAATGAATGAAAATTAGGAGGAAGATATATGGAGTATGAAGGATCTTGGAGTTCTAACCCAAATGAGAATTGAGAAGGATCCTATGTTCTTGTATATATTAATGATGGATATCATAATTTCTATTTAAAGGAAGACATCAATAATTAACAAATGATTGAAAACCCATATTTAATATAGAGGATAAATAATATCCAATATAATTATTATGTCTTTCAGAAGAAAATCAACGTCTTGAATGATGGAAAATTAGAAGACTCTTTTGGTGAAGATGTTGTTCTCAAATCTGGAATGTGTCTATGTGTTCCATATTTACCTGAGATAAAAATGGAATTATTGGATGATTACCATACCTAGAATTTCTCTATACACTTTGGTATAAAAATTATTTATAGGTACATGAAGGAACACATTTGGTGGGATATAATAAAGAAAAATATTGGGTATTATGTGACATAATGTCTGGTTTGTCAAAAATTGAATGATGTAAGGAATCATCTTAAATGAGTTATGTAACATATTCATATCCCTGTGTGGAAATAGGATAAAATTTCATTGGAATTTATTACAGGACTTCCATAGAATCTGAAAATAATAATGCAATATGGATTATTTTTTATCACCTAAAAAAATCAGCACATTAACATACAATAAGAGAATATCTTTCTCCTCAGTACTACACATGCCACTACATTAATGAAGTTTTAAGACATCATGTAACACCTCTATCCATAAATTTTGATTGAGACCCTCACTTTAAATAAATGTTATAAAAGTGTCTCAAAAGTGTCATAACATTGAACTTCATTTCAACACTGCCTACCATTCCCAAACTGATGGAAAATCAAAAATTACAATTCAAACAATAAAAGAGATGTTGAGTAGATGTTCACTCAATTTTTCATGGTATGTTGGAACAGTACACATGATTTTTTATTTCTTAATATAATAATAAATTCCATTAAATTATTCAAATGGAACCTTATGTTCAATTATATAGAAAGATGTGTCATGCTCAAACTTGATGCGATGAATTTAGTGAAATTAAACTCATTTTCCCAAATTTTGAGGAAGAGATGATGAAAAAGGTGAGGGATATTCAACCTAATATCAAAACCGATCAATGTAGGAAAAAGAGTTATGTTGATTGCCTGAGAAAGGATTTTGAATTAAAAATGGGAGATCATATTTCCCTAAAGTTATCTCGATGAAAGAGTGTTATAATGTTAGGTATGAAATGGAAACTAAGTCTTAGGTACATCGGACCCTTCAAGATTCCTAAAAGAGTTGGTGATATTGTATTATCGATTGGAATTTCCTCTAGATCTCTCAATGGAATACGATGACATCCATATATCCCTAATGAGGTAATAAATGATTGATAAAATAAATTTTCTCACATATAATGTAATATATTTGGAACATGACCATTCTTATTATGAAGAACCTAATCATATTTTTGATACTAGAAAGAAATTATTGAAGAATCAAACAACTGGTATGGTAAAATCTATCTAGATAAATAAAAAAATAAAGGAAAAATCATGGGAAATAAAGAATTCTGTAGATTTGAAAACCAACATTTTTTTATAGGTAAAAAACCTAAAATATCAAAGAAAAATATTTTTTATGAGGGCATAATGTATCACCCCAAGAATTTACTATATTTACATTAAGATATTATTTCCATTCACAAAGCACCCGATTTAAAAAAACATTGTGTAGTAATGCTTTGCATAGTAAAATAAATAATAACACTTCTATGTATTATATATATATATAATATATATATACAAAAATATAATTTTACTCTCATATAATAGCTATAGGATAAGAACAATCCAAATACTACACATAAAATACTATATTTTTATATATGTATCTTTGTCACCATTTGATGGAGAAACCTCGTTAAAAAAATATTGGAGCCTTTTATAAATTTAATATTTAAAAATAACGTTGATATTTATAGGTGAAACATAATAATTTGGTTATGGTGATGTTTTGGTATTTTTCGGGGAAGATTCATTTTTTTAATTAAAGTTTAAAATACTGAATTTTAGTTCAAAATTACTTGTCAATATAAATTATTTATAGGGATAAACATTAATTTAAATTCATTAAAATATTAATTAGAAACTATTTTTAAAAATTAATCCAATTTATATTCTTGGAATAAATTTCACGTTGAAATATACTATAAAAACAAAGTCATCTTTCAGAAGTTTATACATTAAAAAACTGTATTGGCATCCCGGCTACGGTTCTAATTTTAACTTTATTACTACCACTTATGTGATTAGAATATGGGAACAATGGATTCCATATTTGGTATCACTATAAATTATAATGTATAATAATTAAAAATATTTTTCACAAAAAACCTTTTTGAAACTAATAAAATTAATTACAATTATTAATGTAAATCTAAGCATAATAATGGACTAAACAATTATCTTAATTACCCAAATTCCATAGACACATGTAAAAAACCCATTTTTTTATGTAAATTGTCTATTAAACTTCCGTTATTGACATTGTTTTGGGTTTTTATGTCTTTTTGGAGGTAATAACATGTACACACCTAACATGTTTCCAAATATTCCATGTGAGTCCTTTTCCATCTCAATAAAAGGCCACAACCTCTCCCCTTTACTCACACCCCTCAATTCCTTTAAGATATGACAGGATCTAGTCCAATAGCTTCCCAAACATCCTAACCTCTATATCAAATCCTCCCTTAGGGAATAAATCCTTCCATGGAGTTATTATGGTGTAAACGAAAACAAGTTACCCAATTAATAGGTAACACCTTTTCTCCAAACCTCTAGTTACATTTACATTCTCCAACCATTATAATCTTTTTATTCTATGATTATATAAAAACACTAGTATCCTCAATATACTAGGATGTATTTACACAATGGTATTGATCCAAACTTACACACACCTTCATCAAAAGGGTAATGAACATTGTGTTTCTATGTGTGGCGAATTAATACTTCATGAGATAATGATTGTACAATTATCACTTACTACCTCTCATTGTGGCATATTGTTAGAAACTATATTTATATATGATATATAATTTATTTACAATTTCTCATGACTTTGTAATTTTTATTTATAACATACCTTCATGCATTACATTTTGAGTAAATATGATAATTTTGTTTGAGGCAATGTGGATTACAACCCCTCAAAGCGATACGACTCGTTCATCCCATACATGAAATGTATAATGGATAGTTATAATAAACCTATGTAACCTATGCAACATATATAACATAGTCATTATATTGGAACTATAATATACATATGCATAATTTTGTTTTAATTCCATTAATATAGAAATTAATTGAAAGTAGTGTTCATACATTCGTATGACCTACCGTCTCCTTGATCATTGCACCTCATTTATACTCTCTCAATATTATGGAATACTATTAATACATATGTACTAAATTAAAAATGTAATTTAGTTGTGTTTTACATTCAGTATATGATTACACGTTGATATATCTAATATTAAAACCAATAAAAATTATAAATATACTTGAGAAAACTAAACAATTAACATCCAAAATAGACAAAATAATGACAGATTATTAACAAATAGGTAATGAGACATTGCCATAAATTAAAATATATTATTAAAAAGATGATTTTGGTGCTATTATAATTTATTAAACTATTTAAAAACACTATACATAAGGATAAATATCAAAAAACCAAATGTTGGTTATGGTAATCAATTTAAGCTCACTTTTTTTTAAATATGTGTGATTAATGCCTTATTCACTACTTACTTACATGGTGTTCCATAACACTTAATCATTTTAAAATATTATATAATAAATTCTATTATAATACTGATATTATTATATTCACAAAATTTAATACCTTTCTGGTGATTAGGATTTAAATTATACAATGTGGTATGTGACACTTTAGAACGTTTAAAGATTGTCCTCCTAATGAATTTTTTGAATCTCAATACCATTTGTGATTGATAACATTCTCTTGATAAATAACTTTACTGTAATAATTTTTATTGCAAATTAAAGTAAATATATATACTCTTATACAATGGAAATTGGTATTTCTTATAATGTATACCATTATTCATACGGTGGTAAAATTAACAATTATTTAATTAATTTGGGATTTATTGATAAATCATTATTTCTCCATCAATAATTTTTTTTGATAAGGCCTATTATTTAGATTGATTATTAAACATGATTAATTATTTGGACTATAAATTACATGTAGAGCCCAAAAATTATATTGCTCCACGATGCATCGACATGTTTGCATGAGACGAACAATTTTTCCAACTGGCTTTATACACTTAGTATTAAACCATCTTGTGAAATTGTTTCATAGAAATAGGTTATCATGTTCATATATTATTCATTATCTATTAGATTTTACATTGACGTATCTGTGGATGTAGTACATTCTCAGTTAATTAATTTATGTCATGTGTTTCATTTTATTACCTTGACATAATTGATTATGATTTATCTAGTTGTTTAAATAGAAATAGTATTTAGTTATTTACTATTAAATTTCTACTGATTAGTTGTTTCGTATGTTTTACATGCCATAAATATGATTTTGAGATCACCCATATTTTGTTTCTTTCCCTAGGATTTGAAGAAGTGAACACTGAATAAGTTCTAAAGGATGGATTTTATTTCATTTTATTGTGTATAATTTTTTATTAATTTTTCCAAAAAAAATTATGTGTATTATATATGTAATTTGGATTTACTAGACTACTAAATCGATCATTGCAATATGATTTTATTCATTGTAATAATTCCAATGTAATGTAATAATTTATCGGCTTCGAGATTCGGGGGTTGGGGCGCTAAGAATACACTAAGGTTTCAAAAACAAATTTGTATAATTATTTAAATTTATTTGAATATTTATATTACATAGAACACTGAGTGATGTTTTAATTTTATAAAAAACATTTTCATTTTTTGCTACACGCAATAGTGTCTTAGCTTCTATTAAGTGAAACACCGAGTTTCAAGAAAACCGTGATATATTATCCATATTATTCACACGTAACCGTAATAACCTAGTAATTTGACCAATATATATATATATATATTATGTATAATTAAAATATTAATTATAACTAATTTTTATACATAAAACATATTGATTACAAATAAATATTTTCTTTGTAAATTGTTTCTATTTTAGGAAAATACCAATTTCTAATATAATGATTTCAATTTATTTTAAAAAAAAAATAAAAAAAATTATTTTTAAGAAAAATATAAATTCTATTTGATTAAATAAAATACATTTTTTAATTCAAAATTTAAAATTATCATAAGGTCAATTTTTGGGATTATTCAAAAAAATAATATTTATTATGAATAGTTTAAGATAAAAAATTATAATTGAAAACATCCTTTTATATTGATTTTTTAAATAAAATAATAAAATTATATTGTGTTTATAACGTTAAAATAGTTAAATTTTTCATCAATTAATTTAATTAGGGTCATTATAATCTATTTAATATTAAATTTAAAAATATGTACTCTATATTAAGAATCATAATAATTCATATTTTTAAATATTTTAATATTATTTTTTGAACCAAACTAATTGTGAATTTATTAAAAATGAATTACTATATTTAAGGTAAAAATGGGATTACTAGGGACATAAACAATAATGGTAAGTATAAAATTACCTCTAAACTCTAATAAAAACTATTTGATGGAAATATATTGACATTTAATCCAATAAGTGTATATAATATCTAATTATGGAACATTGTGACAATTGAATAACATGGGATCGCTAAACTATTTTCAAAAATACAAAGTGTTTCATCTCCCTCAGTTATAAAAGGTCACACCCTCACCTTTATTATCCACACCATCAAAAAATTGTGGTTTGGAAAATATATACGTAAATAACTTCTTAAACTCTCTTTAATCACCCTACAATACGTATATTTAATATAAATACAACCTAGTATCCCATTTTGTGAAAACATAAGGAGGAGACCGAAAGCACATGCAACATTCACCAACAAGAGTTTTAATTTTATTTCTTCTTACATCCCCATAAATTATTATTATAACAAGATGATATAATATATATAGTAAATCATATATACTGGGATTTTTTAGGTTAATGTTATGTTGTAAAACTATCTCCACTTCCATCAAATGGATTATAAAATCATCAATTGTGTGTAGGATGAACTATTTCCTCCTTAACAGATGTCATTCTTTAGTTGATTACTACCTATCAAAGCTGGTAATAATGGGGGAGATTATTATTTATATATTAAAATTATTATGTTATAATTATTAAGTAATTGTAATATCACACATACATTCATACACTCTATTTTTTGGAATACAATAATGTCGGTCATGTGCAAGGAGGATTATCGCCTCACGAAGGAATTTAATTCATTAAAGCATTATATAGAATTTATTAAATATGTATTAAATAAAAATATATAATATATATTAAACTGAATATATTTTTTAATTATAATATATTTTTACATGTAATTTAATTTTTATTATTTTAATCAAATAATAAAATTGAAACAACGTTCATGCATACATATTGTATACCGTCTCCAAGAACAATGTATTTCACTTCCTATTAATAATTTTAATTTATTAATATAAATAAAAATATACTAAATATATATGTCATGTTTTTCTTGTTTTCTATTATAGATATTATTAATCCATGATCATTTAAGAATATCAAAAATAAAAATTCAAAACATACTCAAATAAATTTTGTAATTTAAAATAAATTACTTCCACATGGAATTGTTAAAAAATGTTTAACAAAAGGGAATTATTAATTCATATATGGTATGAAATATATTAATATTGTTATTATATAGAAGTATAATAACATTATATTTATTATATATGATGCTTGAATGAGTATGATGGACGTGGAGACTTTAGGATAATGGTTTTGTCTCAATTTTCCTTTTTTGAGACGTATATTATTTTATGCACCTATACTATTTCATGAGATGTTTATAAAACCCATTTAACATTTAATACCAGAAATTTATTCATCCTCATGATTTATAAAATTTCATTTTTATTCCTTTAGGGGGATTATAATTCATATTTAACAAAGTGTAAATGATTGTATGTTATAATCTCATAATTTATCAGGATTTTTTATGATTATGTTTTCATTATAGAAATATCATGATATACATATAAAATATTTACATGAAATTTCATAGAATATAGTTATTAATTATATAATCATTTAATGGTACATTTTTTCACTCTTTATTACTTTATATAATCATGAAAATATATTTATGAAAATCCAAATTTATTTATCTCTTTGTACAGAATTCTGGTTTTATCTAAAAACATGATTGCTATTTTTTTAAAATAAATCATTAATTACTACATTAATATTTTTAAAATAAAATTTTACCCATGTTATAATTTTTAATGAAATGTTTTTAAAGGAATATTCATATAAATTTCCATAAAATACTCGTCCAAATTCGATAAATAATATGCAAGGAATCATTACATTAACTTGTATGTCATGAACACAATCTTTTGAAATATTGAAAAATCATTAATTTGAATCTTGCATTGTGAATTTTCATGTTTTTTAATGAAAGAGTCTTAAAATATTAATTATGTTTTAAAAAGTGTTTTTCATTTTTAAAATGGTATTTTCTTAAATAATCTCCTAAATGATCATTCAAAATTATTTTTCATATATGATGAAATCAATTGGTGGTACCTATTCCTTAACAAGGATATTATAAATGTATACCATCCATATTATTTCTCCAAATGTTTTATTTTTTGATGTCATGATGTTTTTGAATCTTGTATATCTTCCAGAAGATATACCATAATGAAATTTTTATGAAATCACAATATTTTTATGGGTTGTTATATGATGAAAGGTTTGTGAAACATATCACTTCTCCTTATGTTTTTGTATTGGGGAATGTTTATGAGGAACATTTTATTTAATGAGTTATTATGTGATGAATATTTTTAATCTTGTGTTATACAAGAATAAAGATTTCATTATGTGATCAGAGGAAACTATATTCGACTAAAATGTTTGGGTAATGAATTATATCCCATGAGATAGAAATGACTGAAATACGGAGTGAACCTAGTTCAGTAAGATAGAGTTGGGATGGGAAGTGAACCGAGTTTAGTTAGACAAGGCTATAATGGGGTGTTTACTAATTTCAGTACGTATATTTTTCCTCTATGTCATCTTTTCTAGTGAGACATGATTAATATGGAAATTATTTTTATGATTATGCGTATGACACAAATTCCATGTCTTATACCATTGTTATGATCTTATAACTCCAATTTTTTGGATTCTATTGTGATTTATGTCTTATGAACTTAAAATAATTGTGTAATTACCCAATATTATGATCTTTTATAAATATGGTATTATTTTTGAAAAATTAGTATCATGTTATCATTACCTTATACTCATGTTATGATTATGTTTTTAAATTTTCATCCCTTTTTACACATATAAGCTCACCCTTTCATATATCTCTTTTAAATAGTTGATGATGATATTTTTAAGTATGTTATATCTAAGAAGTGTTATATATTTCATGTATATAGTGGGGGGAATCGTATCTCAATTATTCAAATGTGTTTATGTCTCTATGATTCCAAAGTAGATAAAATATTAAATACTATAGGTGTGTGATTGTTTAATATAATGAATATTCCTAAAAAATGATTTAATATCAATATATGAAAATTATTGGTCACTATAGTTGGTATCATAGAATTGGGGTAGATATCATTTGTAAACTAGGTGGATAATATTATAGTGAGTTCCTAAAGGACATGTGTAAGGAAAATTCTATGTATGAGTAAATGTATCGGAAAATGTCCTTGATTTTTTGGTTTAGTGGTTAAAAGAAATGACATATATGTTTCGATAATACATGTGGATGTGGCTCTAGCACAAAGTTACCCAACTGTAATTACTCTAAAAAGATCATACTGATCTAGACTCAATTTTCACATGGTAGAAGATAGTGGGACTTACATCATATTTTGTTTGAATCTCTTTTCAGGTATTCATTGGAAATTTATCAGTACAAAAAATAAATAATTAATTTAATAGAATATAAAAATAAATTACCTAGAAAAACCATATTGTTTCACAGATTTAATAGTTTGTGTAATGATTTAGACATCTCATAATTTGTATTCGGGATTATGTGGTTCCCACCTATGATTATTGTTTCATTATATATACGTATTTGGTTATTGGTAATGGAAGAAACATGATAGAACTATGTAAATGTTGTGTGTGACAGACAATGAAATTATTGACCTCCTATGCATCCCATTGTTATGGTAGATGGAAATGAAAATATTTTTTATATTCTCACAAGTATATTTGATGTTATGAATCATAATGGTCTTTCTAAATTAGAAATAAGGGAATAAAATTTTATTGAGTTCATAAGGAAGAAAAATCCACCTTAGATCAGTAGATCATTTGATCAACTAGTTTTTGAATAATGAATCTATAACACTGGAAAGATATTTTCTTTTTTCTAGTGTTCAGATAATGAGAAATTAATTTTGGTTTTCCACCATTTGGATGCTAAAGTATATCAATGGTGGAATCTATTCATGAATAAGAGGCAATGGATAAAAATGAATTAATCCACTGGGATGATTTAAAGAACATATTATTAATAATTACATTCCATGTATTTACTGTATGAGGATAGAGAAAGAGTTCCTTGAGCTACTGATAAATGATAATTAATTATTGCTACATATTAGGAAATTTTTACAAGAAATGTAATGTAAGATTTGGGTATTATTATACAACCTGAATGTAAATTTGATCTATTTTTCAATGGTTTAATTTACTTTTCTGATGGGTGTTAGCAATAATATACTTCATTAAATGTGAAGAAATTTTTTCATGTGCTATCAAGGTGGAAATGGTGGTTTAATTATATATCAAATTCATGGTTTCAAAAAGAATAGAAAAATAATATTCAATGGAAAATTTAAAACCATAGAGAGAGGAATATGAGATTTAATTTATGCTAAAATTATGCAATGAATAAATGAGGAAATAGATTGAAGGGGATTAATAAATGTTTTATGTGTGAAAGGGAAGGTCATAGAGCTATTCATTGCTAAAGTAATGGGTATAACTTATATAATAATTAGAATAAAGGAAAATTCATAAAAAATTCACCTCATATACATATGCGATTCAAATATATTGGAAATTGTAATTATGCAAAAAAGTTCAAAAACTATAGGGTTTATGGTGATGACTAACATAAGCATCGTATTAATCCAATAAAAATGTAATATCTACTGTGATCACTATTTTTTATGAGGGGTGAAATAATGATTTGGTGAAAGTTACACATACCATCAACTGTAGAATATATAATATATTATTTGACTCTAAAGCTACCAATTATTTCGTATCTAAATTATTTTATATGTGTATCAATATATTAACCATAAAATTTTATATAGGATTAGAAGTGAAAAAACCTAACGAAATGATGATCTCATACAAAGTCTATGATTCCTTATTGGTTGAAGTTGGTGGGAATATGATTCTTTCAAAACTTGTTATTATCCCTCCTGTTGAAATTTATGTCATCTAAAAAATGAATGAAAATTTTCACCATAAATTGCATATTAATTTTTGAGGAATGAAAGTCACATTTAATATTTCAAAACAAATAATTATCATATATCAATTTGATGATATGTATGAACTTCTTATCGATATTACATCCATTGTATTGGTCTTTATTCCCATTAATAAGGGATATTTATCCCAAATGGTTGGGGTTGAAACTCAAAATTAATGATATACATATTGTACAAGAATATGATGATTTCTTCTTTAATGTGTTTCCTCTCCTTCCCCCAAAATGTGGATTTGTGTTCTCAGAATATCTTATACCTGGTGCCACAACAAATTAAATGTATCCCTATATGAAAAGCCCATATTAATTTATTGGAATTAAATAATTAACTCTGGGAAAATAATTAAAATTTATTTTTTCATTCAATTGTTTCCCCATGGGGTGAATTAATTATAATAGTTTAAATGAAAGATGGATCAAATAAACTTGTTTTTGATTAATGGTAGTTGAATATGATCAAAATTAAGAAAAAGTATCCACATTAATTTATTGATGAATGATTTGAACTATTTCAGGAATCTTAATACTTTTCTATGAATTAAATTCATTCTAGATATCATCAACTGGGGTTTAACAAGAATACACACTAAATAAGACATTTTGTAAAAGGTATGAAAAATGTAAATATATATTAATGTCATAATATATCACTAATTACAACAATATCATTATTTATTTAATGAGTAGTGTATTTATATAGTATAATGATCAATTTTTGGAACTCTATATAGATGATATTCTAATATACATGATGTTATATAAAAATCATTGAAATAAATTGATAATTTAAATAAATTCCATAAAGAAGGGGAAACTACAAGAAAAAATTTACAAAGTATGAATTTATTCTACAAAAAAATTATCATTTTTTGTGTCATATAATATCAAGAGAGGGTATATTATTAGATCCATAAAGGATGAAGGCTATTAAATGATGGACCATATGAACCACAGTGACTAAGGTCTATAGTTTTCATTATTTAGTTGGATATTGTTGATGGTTTTTAGAAACATTATAATGAAAATATAGTACTCTAAATTAATTTTCGTGTATGTTATGAAATTTTATCTGGAGAGATGAATGTGGGGAAATGTTTAATGAAATGATTTTTATATTAGTCAGTTCTCCATTTCATACATTACTCAATTGTGAACAAATATTTTTAATAAATAATGATGCAGGAAAGGAGTGGTTTTAATGTTTTATTATATAGAATATTAGGTCTATATCATATTACTAATGAATATTTATGCTTCATGCTGAATATTATCTATCTCATGATTTGGTGTTTACTAATGTAAATTTTCTATTAAGGATATGGAGTGATTATAATTACTATGAAAAGTATGATATATATATATATATGAAATAATCATAAATTGCAAAAAAAAAATATTTACATGGAAGTGTTTTATTATGTTCCAATGAATATGGTTAGATTTGATTAATGATTATGAATTATCTATACACTACCACCCTACGAATTAGAAAAAGGTGTCCGATGATTTGTGTCAAAGGGATCATGGAATATTATCCATGATAAGGATCCCAAAAAATAAAATATTTATATAATTTCAAAATATAGAAATTGTAATCCAGAAGGAATGGGGAAAGTCTTTTCTTCCTCAATGAAATGTTGAAACATTTATCCATGAGAAGATTAAATAGGCACATAATTGAGATATAGAGAAAACAGAAATGCTAGAAATGTTCAATAGTTTAACCTTTATCATGATGGAATGATAAGGTTTAGTAAGTTCTTATACATTCCATCCACATAATATTTGAATTTGGCTTTATAAGGATATTCTAATTATCTATTAATACATCAATTATGATGTTTTTTAGGGATTTGAAGGAATAATTTTGGTTGGATAACATAAATAAGGATATCACAGAGTTTGTATCTCAGTGCTTCGAATGTAACAAAGATATGGAAAAAAAGTAAATGTATAAGAATATTTTTCACCTACATTCCATACCAAAATGGAAATGGGAGAATATCACATGGAATTTTTTCTTTAGTCACTCCAAGATGTCTAATGGGAAAATGTTATATGGGGGGTATTCGATCACCATACTAAATTGGTATAATTCATCATTATTAGAAAATATATATTTATGGATTATATTTACATGATATACATTATGAAAGTGGTAATATTTTAGGGAGTACCATATTCCATTTTTACTGATTTGGATATGAGGTTTAACTCATTTATTTGGAGAATAATTCCTTATGGTCTTGATACTGTGTTGATTTTTATCACATTGTATCGTCCCCAAACATATTTTTAGTATGAAATAGAAATTCAAAACATATAAGATGTGTCCATATCTTTTTCATTTTATTTTAATGGTGGATCAGATCAACCTCTTCCTCTAGTTTAGTTTTATTAATAATATAATATCAGTCATGAATTCATATGGATCCTTTTGAATCCCAAATATGGAAGGAAATATAGATCTCCATAATGTTGGAATGAAATTGTTAAAATAAATCTACAGGGCCCTATTATTGATAAACAAATGGAATAGAAGGTTATATCCATTCCGAAGCTTATCATGGAAAATTAGAATCAGCATATAATTTATGATTTTACTCTATTGTGTGATTTATAATATGATGTTGGTGATAATGTGTTTCTGTGCATTTCCCTATAGAATAATTTTATGACATTCAAAAATAAAAGAAAACTAATCCCTTGGTATATTGAACCCTTTGAAAAAATTTCTCCTATTAGGATGGTGGAATATCACATGTATCCTTCACCAAACCACTTTGAAGTCCATGATGTGTTCCATGAGTCTCTCAAGAGAAATTTCATAACATAACATTCACATGTACAGGACAGAGAGGTTATACTACTGGAACACGATCTTTTTTTTGGGTAGGATTAATCAATTAAGAATAAGGATCAAATTGAAAAAGTTCTAAAGAACAAGACTAGTCACATGTTCAAGGTTTTTTAGTGAAACAACCCATTTGAGGAAGCTACATTAGAACTTTATTACTTAATGAGGTATAATTATCATCATTTTTTATAGAAAAATGATGAATTTATATATAGAAATTCATCTTAAGGGGGTTAGAAGTTTACACCCTGAGTTTTCATAAATAATTTATTATCGAGTAAATTAAATTTATTTGATTCCATGAGTTACAAAAAACCCTATGTTAATTTTATGTTGTATGCAACACCATGATAATATTGTGTTACAAATATCACTAGTTTATCTTACGTTACATGCAACCCTGAGTTTTAAAAAATCCAGGATATATTATTAATATTATTCACAATTGAAAATAAAATATAGTCATTAAACCTATTGAAATAAATATTAATAACTAATTTTAAAATATTTTGTATAATTATTATATGTTAAGTAATCATATATATAAACAAACTTAATTTTGGTAAAGTCTTTATATGCTATGAAAATACTATTTTATAAAAAAATATTATATATTTTTTTTTGAACATTAATAAAATTAATTTTTGAAACATTTATAAAATTAGATTATAAAATAATTCTTCATTATGGAATCCATAATTTCAATATTATATTTTGGTGATATTTTTTGGATTTTCATAACGTTCATTTTTTTATGAATAATGAGAAATATTTATTTTTAATTGAAGAATGCATTTTAATTTTATTTATTTATGAAATTAAATTAAATTTTATATTCTTTAAAATATAAATAAGATCATTTATATTTCCATTAATCTATTTTATTTCATTAGAATCAATTTCAATGTTAAATTTGTTATAAAAATATTTTAACCATTTTAACCCTTTAAAACAAACATTCAAATCATGTCCATTGGATTAATTTTAAATAATAGTTTTCCACATATAGGATTGGGATTTGAAAATACGAGTTAAATATTTAGAATAACTATTTTTTATATTATCTAAAAAGTTTAATATAATTTTTAACAAAATGAAATGTGAACGCTTTAAAAATTAATTATCGCGGTTAAGTAAATAATGGGTTTACAAAGGGGTTAAACGGAAAAGATATGGGTAGTGATTTCCTATAAATATTTATGAAAAACTATTTTATTACCATATATATACGATTCCTCCACAATGGATTGATAATGTCCCAATTTTTAACCATTGTGATAGATGGAAAATTTGGGAGCAATCAACTCTTTTTAAAATTACTAAGTATTTCTTTTCCTGTAATTATAATGTCACCCTATCTCCTCTAATCCTCACAACATAAAAACCATTTTATTAGTAAATACATAGAAAAATAAATTTTCAACTTTACCAACCATGTCCTATAGGCCTTATTTCATACTTAAATTTATCATCGGATGGCTTTAGCTGCAATCCGATAGAGGATACCTGAAGAATCATTAACACTCATCAATAATTTTTTCTATTTTATTTATTCATCCTTCACCATAGATTCTTATTAAGTAATTATGATATAAAATAAACTATATATACCATATAATGATATGTTTTTACATTAATTTATTACTTTAAAACCATCTGTTATTCTATCTAATGTGTTATGAAATCATCATCTGTGTGTATGAAGAGCTACCACCTTGCAAACCAATGTCATTATATTTACCATTACAACCTATCAAGGCTAGTAATAATGATGAATTTACAATTTATATTTGATAACTTTTTTATGTTATTCTGATTATTTAATTATTATATCCCACATAACATCATAATCTCCATTTTGGGGGCATACGATAACATCACTCATATGTACAGCTGACTACCGCCTCATGAAGCAATTTTATTAGTTACCAATTTTCATTGGGTATTAAGGATGAATTTCATAAAAAAAGTGATATAAATTACATATAAATTATTATTTAATTAATATATATATATATATATATTTATACCATGTAACTTTATTTCCTTCAATATGATACGAAAATGGAAACAACATTTATGTATACGTATGACCCACCACCACCAAGAATGGTGTATTTCATTTCATATCACTAAATTTTATAAATTACTATAAAAAAATATATTAAAAAAATATATTATATTTATATCATTGTCTAAAATATGTATATTATGAAACCACGACCTATGTGAGAGGACCAAAAAAAAAATTCAAAATATACACAAAAGTAATGTTATAATAGTCCAAAACATGACATTAACATAAATTTGTTAACAAATGGTTAAAAAGGTTATAATTAAATCATATATGGAATTTTATATACATGAATATATTTCTATAATATATTTATAATAATCTTATATTTATTCTATTGTATTTCTGAAGGAGTATGATGAAATTCAAGAATAAAAGTATGTGATTTTTTTCTCAATATTCCTTCTACGAGGCATACATTATGTTATTCACTAATTTTATCTCACAATGTGTGTATAAATATTTTTTTGACATGTAATATCAAGAATTTATTCTTAATAATGATATTTTATGTTATTATTTATTGGGTATTATGATACAATGTTACCAGAGTGGTAAAGATTTTATGTCACAATCTCATCATTTATTTGGATTGCTTATGATTAAGTCACCAATTATTAAACATAATGGTCTACCTATATTGAATTCCCATTAATCTTATTATCCTTTTCTTATTCAGGATATCTTCATGTAATTATATAATCTTTTTATCTCTTTGTTAAATAATGTTATTAATTAATATTTTTTATCAAAATTATTAATTAATATTATTTAATAAAATATTACTTTATTTCACTCTTCAGTAGAAAATCTATGCTTTTCAAAAACCATGTTTTATAATAATTTTTTCAAATTTATTTATTTATTTATTATAATTTAGAAAAAAAATTAACCATTTTTAAATTTTTTTTAAAAAATATTGAAAGGAATCATCTTGTCATTTTCCATAAATTTATATTTAGATTCTAATAAAAATGTTGGTGGAATCCTTTTCTTAAGATGTATAGAATTATTAGAATTTTTTGATGTCATGAAAATCATTAAGTCACATATTCATTTGTTGTTTTCAACGTTATTTTCATAAAAAACAAATTTCCCAAATATTTTATTTGTTAAAAAGTGTTTTTCAAAGAAGAAATTTTATTTTCCTAAAAAAATGTTTTAAATGATCTTTCAAAATTATTTCCCATATAATATGACATCAATTGGTATTGAAAATTCCTTACTAATGATATAATCCAATGTTACTATTCGTATACTTTCTCTTATTTTTTTATGTTTTCATGAAATGATGTTTATGATACTCATTTATCTTATATGGTTTATACCCTGAAATAATTCATACATATGTTGAATATTTTCACAGGTTCTTCAATGATGAAATGAATATTAAAAAACTATATTTTAAAAAGGATATGATATTATGAAATGTTCATGATACACATTTCATATCATGGGTTATGATAAGATGATTTTTTATGATTGTACAGAACCCATAAATATGGTTCTACTTATTTGATGTATGGGACCGATATCACCCTCTAATGAATTGGTTGGGGATTTATATCTCATGATATATATATGAAAATAATAATGAGTGGACATTGTTTAGAAAGACATGGTATGAATGGGGAGTGAACCTTATTCACTAAGGGTGTTTTTCTACTATGATTTCCTCAACAATAATCCTTGACTAAAATGGAAATCCATATACAAGATTATGTTTATCACACAAATTCCATTTATGAGTATTTTATCCTCTCATTGATCTTGTTGTTTGATTCCCTTATGTTAAATGTCTTATGATATACTAAAAATTATGTCATAAATCAATATTATGATATTTTATATGAATTGTTTTGTTTTAAAATGTTATGGTCTTGTTCTAATAATGTTATTTTAGTTTTTAGATTTTGTATTTCCTTTATTTAACAATATATATCATCTGAGATACACCTTTCTTATGTTACCTTTTCACAAGTAATGAATAAATTTATGATGTAAGATATATATATAATGTAACTTCCAAGACAAGGATTCCACAAAAAGTTGACTTGATCTCTGTTAGCCATATATCCTCAAGAAAATCACCCCAAATTCCAGAGGATAAAAACTAGAAATGAGGGTGATGATGTGTTACTGGATAGACAATTCCCTCATCACTAGAGTATAGAACAATGGAATTACTATATTAGATAAGTAGCACAAGTATTAAATCAATCAGATAGATGATAGTTGAACAATATAAAATTATATAAATCCTAATTGAGGGAATATCATATATAAAAGATTATGATACATATCTTATGTCTAATTAATAATCCAAAATAGTTATACATGGTAGTATTCTTGGTACATGGATTCCTTTCCCACTCATGGTTAATCCTATTAACAATTCAAAATATAATTCAATTACAATTTCCAATTCAATAATAAATATCCCCTGGAATAGAGGAAATATGAACACATCAAAGGTATTAAAATTTAAAATCCACCCACGATGTTCTAATTAAATAAAAAAACCTCTCATGTGGAAGTTAAAATTTGTATTTATTATCCATTATTAATTTATTAATGATCTATGTTAATCACGTAGGTCATACCTAACATGTTGATTGAAGTGTTAAATTACATTTCAAAGGAATCACCCCAATAATTGGGTGCATTGAACAACTGAATAAATATGACAATATTAAAATTGAATAAATTGACTCATACCACCTACCATTGGTATGTATTGGTTAGATTTCCGAGAATCACCTCCTTATTTGACTGAAATTAGGGAAGAAATAATGAACATATGAACACAAGGAAAATAGATAAAATCGGATTTCACCTAAATAACATAGAAAATACGAGGAAAAAAAGAGGAATGACATAAATAGAATAAATATCTTACCATAGTAGATCCATCAAGACAAAATATTATTTAATTGGACACCGGGCAGAAGATATCCATCAATTCATAGAATAGTATTCAAGGAGTATATCACTAAGATAAGGTATCTATCAAAAAAATTAAATTAGAAATATAAATAGTCTATTATATAAAATAATTTAATAAGGTTAAATTCACAAAAAACCAAATGTTGTAGGGTTTGGCTACATGGATGGCTAATTGTGTGCCAACAGTGAACTCTTTACTATCTGATGGGGAACATCACATGATTCACTTTAATGGTTTGACTAAGAGTGTGAAAACTATGTCTTAGCACACTATCAAATTTTCATAAATGTTCCCATATACATGAACCACAAGTCACATATTTTTTCAAATTGTGTGGATTGTATCTTCCCACTATCCAACTATGAAATATTTTATCTAACCATATTGCCTTCCCTGTACGGTTTCTACTAACCATGCGATATGAACTTTTCACACCAAAAGGTGGGTTCCAGGCTCTAAATAATCCTCAAACACTCCCTAACACCAACAAAACCTTTAAGAGAGTCCACATAAGACCATATATAATTATTTAAACTAATAATTGAAGGATTTAAAATATTACATACTTCATCGATGAATTTATTTCTTACCAACACCCCCCCAATGAAATTCATCTCAGAATTTCCCTTTCAGGGGAGGTCAATAATCACATGTCAATAACTCTGACCATTGTGCTCAAACCACAGCCTCCCCCTCTCATCTCTCATCTTGTACACGACTATGCTTCAATAGCAACCATACTAAAGATATTGAATAACCTTAGAAAATAAATTGTGTTATGATCCACAATACATGTTGGAAGCTCTACAAGTCTGAATCTACATGTCTCTCAACCTCCTCGAGATGAAGTGAATATAACTGGTCAGGAAGATAGGGGCGCAACTTAGATAGTTTGAAGAAATCATTCTTTTCCATAAACCACATAGGTAACTAAATGTAATATTCTACTAGTTTGACCCTATCTAGAATCTCGAATGGCCTAATATAACACGATAAAATCTTACCCTATCTACATATCTATTGGCGTCCCATCCACAATGAAATATATAAGAAAACCCAATCCCTTACCTTGAAATCTAATGTTCGTACATCGATATCAATGTTTAATTTCAGAAGAGATTTTGTAGTATCAATCCATTTCTAAATCAACTTAAGCTTCGTTGTAATCTTTTATACGATACGAGGTTCAAGCATTACAACCACTTCTCTATATAACAATCACAGAGGTGATCGGTATGGCCTATAGTATATATCCCCATAAGGTTCCATCTGAATAGTAGTCTAAATTATGTTGTTATATGTGAATTCAAAAGGGGTTTATTTCTATCCCAAGAGATAGTGAAATATAGGATGAATGCTTGAATAATGTCTTTGAGAACCTAAATTGTTTATATCGACTAGAAATATATTAGGGGGTGGTAATTTGTACTAAGAGGAACCAATGTACCTAATTCCCTCTATACCCTTTCCAAAAATGTTAACTAAACTGTGAATCGCTAATTGAAATCATATTCTGGTGGTCCCCATGAAGTCATATTATGTAATGGGAAAAAATATTCCAAGATAATTTATTAAGAAAGTCTCATTAATAGTCTGAAAGTTTCAATCCATTGTGATCCTATCATCAAAAACCTATATGGAATCATTACAATGAGGCGACCTCGAAAAAACAATTACAAAGTCTATCACAACATCATTACATTTCCACATGGTAATGGGAAGATGCTGTAAAATTATACCAGGTCATTGGAATTCTACCATCACCTATTGGTAGGTGGGACATGTCATTAAAAAACTATCTTCATCTCATTTCATACCCATCCACCAGTATTAGTGATGTATATACTGATAAATTGTGGTGAGGCTGGGGTGCACTACCAACTATAAAGCCAAAAATTCCTTAATCTTATTGTAGAACCCAGAAAAATCGTCCCCAAAACTTTCCAAATGCATCCATACATTATCCAAGATCATATTCCATTTCGCAATCTTCGATTTGGTAGGTCGTAGGGCCCGAACGGAGTTACAGATTAAGAGTTATGGACATTTGAAGTTTGGCTGGAAAACTGGTTCGCAAAGCCCATTCGCGAAGCCGCCTCCACGATTGCGGAGCGCCGCCGTGAATCACAGGAGGCGGGATGCTCCGCGAACGAATTTGACGTTCGCGAACCCGCCGTGAAGCTCCGGATGCAGTAACTCTCCGCGAATGAATTTGAAATTCACGAGCCCGCCGCGAAGCTCCGGAGGCGGTACCTCTCCGCTAACGAATGTGACATTCGCGAGCCCTCCGCAAAGAACCTGAGGTGGCGCGAGAGTTCGGCTTCACGGCGCCTCTTGCCTATAAATACCCAGCTCACCCCCCCCTCGACGGACAGCCACGACCAATTCGCCCTTTGGGTGGCCGAGCGGAGCTCTGCATTGTGGCTCCGCGAGGCCATGCTCCGCGAGCAGCTTCCTTTGCATTGCTGCTTTGCGAGCCGATGCTCCGTGAGTCCATGCTCCGCAAGCCAATGCTCTGTGATGATTCTCCGCGAGACCATCTTCCGTGAGTCCATGCTCCGCGAGCCTATGCTCCGCGATGCTGCTCCGCGAGACCAAGCTTCGCGAGAGTCCTTTGCTCCGCGAGAGACCTTTTCTCTGCGAGACCCCTTTGCTCCGTGAGAGCCCTTTTCTTCGCGAGACCCCTTTTCTCCACGAGAGACCATTGCTCCGCGAGGCCATGCTCCGGTCCCTTCGTTACCGTCACAGACCCCCATGAAAAATAGAGAGTCGCACCGCGAAGTTTTCGGGCCGGGACGTCGGGATTTCCATTGCACCCTCATGCATACCCATCTTCCACCTATGGAATACCATGATTTGAGATACTCCTACACACACCCTGAAACACCTTGAGTCGACATATTCCTCTTGGATTCATTCCCATGTCGTGAGTTGAGATTCTCATCATCAATTCCCCAAGTACCTTAAGTCGAACCATTCCTCAGGAATCTCTTCCAAACCCAATCACTTTGCTCCTATGCCAAGCTAATCCAGAAAGGGCTGCCCTTGCGTAAGACCCAACACCATCCATTTCTATGCACCTTATGCATAAATAGTCCTATCTATATGACATAAACTGTAGTATACCCTATCTAACAAATGATAGGATTCCTCTTACTCCAAACAAGAGACGCCTCTTGCTCCAATCAAGAGATGCCTTGTGCTCCAAGCATAAGATTCCAATAGTCCTATCTATATGACTTTAAACTATAGTACACCCTATCTAACAAATGATAGGATGCGTCTTACTCCAAACAAGAGATGCCTCTTGCTCCAAACAAGAGATGCCTTGTGCTCCAAGCATAAGATGCCAATAGTCCTATCTACATTACTATAAACTGTAGTACACCCTATCTAACAAATGATAGGATGCCTCTTGCCCTATACGAGAGATGCCTTATGCTCCTAGCATGAGATGCCAATAGTACTACCTACATGAATCTAAACTTTAGTATTCTACCTATCTTACAAATGATAGTATACCCCTTTCTCCAAGCAAGAGATTCCTTATGATCCTAGCATGAGATGCCAATAGTCCTACCTACATGACTCTAAACTGTAGTATTCTCCCTATGTTCCACACATAGGATGCCTCTTTCCCTATACGAGAGATGCCTTATGCTCCAAGCATGAGATTCCAATAGTCCTATCTAAAAGACTCTAAACTATAGTACACCTTATGTGCCAATCATAGGATGCCACTTGTTCCAAATAAGAAATGCCTTGTGCTCCAAGTATAAGACCCCTAATACCATGATTACAGTGGCCTGATTCCAACGCCCCTTGGCATTATACCACTTGTGCACCAGTGCATAGGTGAAGGCCTCAATTCATCAATGGGTTGGGATGCCCTCATGGCCAGACATGAGGAAGAAATTACGGGCAGCTTCCTAGCGTAAGCCCCATTCACTATTGCTGCTCCATAGCGGCACCCGGGCAGCTTCCCAGCGTAAGCCCCATTCACCAGTGCCGCTCCATAGCGGCACCCATGAATCTTCCTTGCATAAGCCCCATTCACCAGTGCTGCTCCATAGCGGCACCCGGGCAGCTTCCCTGTGTAAGCCTCATTCACCATTGCCCCTCCATAGCGGCAACCGGGCAGCTTCCTCGCGTAAGCCCCATCCACCGTTGTGATCCTTATCTAGCGGTAAGACGTTGTGATCCTATCTATAGGTAAGCCGTTGTGATCCTATGCAGCGGTAAGCCATTGAAATCCTTATCCAGCGGTAAGTCGTTGTGATCTTATCCAGCGGTAAGCCGTTGTGATCCTATGCAGCGGTAAACCGTTCACATCCTTATCCAGCGGTAAGCCGTTCAAATCCTTATCCAGCGGTAAGCCGTTGTGATCCTATGCAGCGGTAAGACATTCACATCCTTATCCAGCGGTAAGCTGTTGTGATCCTATGCAGCGGTAAGCCGTTGACATCCTTATCCACCGTTAAGCCGTTGTGATCCTTATCCAGCGGTAAGCTGTTGTGATCTTATCCAACGGTAATCCGTTGTGATCCTATGCAGCGGTAAGCCGTTGACATCCTTATCCAGTGGTAAGCCATTGTGATCCTTATCCAGTAGTAAGCCGTTGTGATCTTATCCAGCGGTAAGCCGTTGTGATCCTATGGAGCGGTAAGCATTTTACATCCTTATCCAGCAGTAAGCCGTTGTGATCCTTATCCAGCAGTAAGCTGTTGTGATCCTATCTAGAGGTAAGCCGTTGTGATCCTATGCAGCGGTAATCCGTTGACATCTTTATCCAGTGGTAATCCGTTGTGAACCAATCCAGCGGTAATCCGTTGTGACCCCTTCCAGTAGTAAGCCGTTGAAACCCCCAATCCGCGGTAAGCCGTCATCAGGAGAACTACGCGGACTTTGATTCCTTGCCATGGGGATATGTAGGAAGCCTCTTCAAGGCTCAAGCCCGAAACCATCGTCATCCTTTTCTTCGGGCCTCCATCCTGGAGTAAGTACCAACACTAATGGGCCGCCTAACGCGTAAGCCCCTCTTCGCTTCTCACGGACGCACCCTTCACGGCGTGATCGTTAGGTCATTGCTACCTCTTGTTTCTCACACCGAGCATAACTCATGTGGGATTAGAGTAAGCATCGACCATGGCATTCCCTTGTCCAGCATGACGTTAAACTGCATGCCCTTGTCCAGCATGACGTTAAAATTCATGCCATCGTCCAACATGATGTTAAACTGTATGCCCTTGTCCCGCATGACATTAAAATGCACACCCATTTGAACTATGAGGTCTTTGATCCATGTCAAGGCATGGTACATAGGAAGCCTCCACGAGGTTCAAGCCCACCCGTCATCCAATTCATGTCGAGTTCTACCTTCGTCCAGCATGACGTTAAAATGCAATCCAGTCCGACGACAATCCATTGTTACCACCCTTTGAACTACGAGCTCGGACTTTGATCCATGTCAAGGCATGGTACGCAGGAAGCCTCCCAAAGGTTCAAGCCCATCTCCCATCAGACCAAGGTCCCTCATTTAGGTCAGTTCGCCGACACCCACCGCCATCTCGAACTACGGGGACTTTGATCCATGTCAAGGCATGGTACGTAGAAATACTCCACGAGGTTCAAGCCCACCGCCCGTCATTTATTCACGTCAGGGTTCACCCTCGTCCAGCATGACGTTAAACTGTATTCCAGTCCGACGAAAAGCCGTTGTGACCAATCTGAACTATGAGGACTTTGATACATGTCAAGGCATGGTACGTAGGAAGCCTTCACGAGGTTCAAGCCCACCACTAGTGGACCCCTGGGTCTAATTTCCCATCGGTTCACCGATGAAACCCTTTGAACTACGATGTCTTTGATCCATGTCAAGGCATGGTATATAGGAAGCTTCCCCGAGGTTCAAGCCCATCTCTCATTGGACCAAGGTCCACTTTCACGTCAGTTTGCTGACGAAGCCCCTCTGAACTACGTGGTCTTTGATCCATGTCATGGCATGGTACGTAGGAAGCCTCCACGAGGTCTAAGCCCACCACCATTAAGACCCCCCTGGTCCTCCTCATTCACGGCGGCCTTCCAGTGTCCAACCTGAACTACGTGGTCTTTGATCCATGCCAAGGCATGACATGTAGGAAGCCTCCACGAGGTCCAAGCCCACTACCACTAGGACCCCCCTGGTCCTCCTCATTCACGTCGGCCATCCAGCGTCCAACCTGAACTACATGGTCTTTGATCCATGTCAAGGCATGGTACGTAGGAAGCCTCCCAGAGGTTCAAGCCCACCACCTGTTGGTCACTTCGACCTTCTTCACGTTGGTTCATCCACACCCGGGCAGCCTAGTGTGTAAGCCCCGCACTATCCAGACCATGATCCTCGCTCACGTCGGCCTTCCGGCGTCCACACCTGAACTACGAGGTCTTTGATCATTTTCAAGGCATGGTATGTAGGAAGCCCCACGAGGTTCAATCCCATCTCCCATCGGACCAAGGTCCCTCATTCACGTCGGTTCACTGACACCCACCACAAGTGGACCCCTGGGTTCACCATCACGTCAGTTCACCGACGAAGCCCCTTTGAACTACGAGGTCTTTGATCCTTGTCAAGGCATGGTACGTAGGAAGCCTCACGAGGTTCAAGCCCACCACCATTTGATCAAGGTCCACCTTCACGTCGGTTCGCTGACGCATCAGATTAAGGTCCACCTTCACGTCGGTTCACTGACGACATCCATCAGGCCAAGGTCCACCTTCACGTCGGTTCACCGACACCATCCCGAACTACACGAACATTGATTCCCTACCATGGGGATACGTAGGAGGCCTCTTCGAGGCTCAATCTCAACTTCACTGTCGCCCCTGCGATGGTCCCATTTCATTCCCCCTCCACTTCATTAATCCATCCATCACCCATCCTGATTCTCGCCCGGGCCGGCACATCCTGGTGGCATCATGCCATCCACCTCCTCGCTGCTCCTAGCAGTGCATGGGCCTCCTTCCACGTGTAAGCCCCATCATATCTCCAGGTCGTTTTCCTCTATGTACACCCCGATTCATCACCCCTTTGAACTACGTGGGTTTTGATCCCTGTACTCTACATAGGGTATATAGGAAACCTCCATAAGGTTCAATCCCAACCAATGGTAATCCATGGTGTACCCCATCCTGAGGTGCACTTCCCCTGATCCACCCTCAGTGGTGTTCAGATCAACCATTACGGTGTGACATATACCCTCTACGGGGCACACCACTATCGATCCGTCTCTATGGGACGTTATGATCACCCTTATTTTGTCTCCACAAGACGTTAAACTCACGGCCTACCTCGTGATAAACATGAGATGCCTGAGGAAAACCTCGGACGGAACGCCATTGACGTAACCGTCTTCGCAAGACGTTAAACATGCTGCATACCCTGTGTTAAACATGGGAAGCTGAGGAAAACCTCAGGTACATGCCTATGGCATATGATTCCATGAACTCAACACTGGATGCCTTGGGTTATGCACCCTTGAGATGCCCTCTCATGAGGAAGAATACAGGTTCCCCAATGTCCATGCACCCAGAGATGCCCTGACATGCCTGATGTTGCCGTCTACTCCGACCGAAGGTTGCTACCATGTCAAGACCCTATGGAATGTCTTGACGGAAGTAGTGTAATTAACCGGCATCCATGAAGATATGGCACCAGGAATGAGATTCACGAACAACATATTAAATCTATGAGGGAGATCCAAACTAGGTAATGAGTTCTGAGGAGGAATCCACAGAAGGAAGAACCGACATCCCATCATCCCGTTTCGATCAAGGAGCAGACGTACCTAAACAAGGAACAAATGCCGCCCGCCTTTGGAAAGTGGGAATGCGGGGCAACAGCTGTGCGTCCTCCACAGACAGATGCGCGCACCCCGACAAAAGCGTCGGAAACACTTATCCACACGAATTACATAAGAAACCCATACATTATCATCTACTCATAAAATTTCATCATAGCTTATATCCCATCAAGGAGGAGCGTCCTCATCTAACATAATATATCATATGAATAGGATCTCATAAAAAAATAGCTACCCAATCCTTACTCTATCCGAAAGGTAAATGAAATATCTTTGTATAAAATTCAATTCTACCCCTGACTATCCTACACCTCATTCTACATCAATCAGAATAAACCCATGAGCTACCACTCACTACTACCAGGATGAATTTCCACTATCAGATTCCTACGTCTTAGTGCATTATACCTTTCATTACCCTTCCAAGGTACCATAAAAACATGTATTCCATTACATTTTACCACTTCTTAGATAATGATTTTTGACATTTCTTCGATTGTATTGGATTTGAAAATAAGGATATAACATGCTTACTTTTTGTGTTGATCCAATATCACCTATATGGAATCATGATTCAATATAATTCTTGGTAGTCCTTTTCAAAAATAGATATTTATATTCTCCTATTTTAATATGGGAATCATTAAATACTATAGCATACATATTGGTCACTGGTTCTTTTCCTTAATCTGCTGATAGGTGAGTCATCTCAAGATGAAATCAACCACCATTATTTGGGTTCCTGATCAACATAATTTTTCATTGAGATACTTGTATAGATTTTTTATTACAGGATTAACAGCCCATATAAAATTTTGAAATTCATTAATAAGTTGTTCATAAAAATACAATGGTATGATTATCTTATATAGAAACTACACAACTAATATTTTTTCCAAATTTCATCCCTAAATAGTATCTCCACCATTTCACTTAGAATACATAAAAAAAATTTCATAATTAGATGTCTGAAAATATTTAACCTTCTAAACCCAATCAATAACAAAAAAAAATCAAAAATAAAACTATACAACTTCCTTATTCCTTATGATCCACGTGTATGTTGGAAACCACCAACATCCACTACTATTGATATGAATACTCTTTTCCAAACATACTATACGACTATCTCTTTAATGAATCATTCATAGATATCCATTTAACAATTATCTGAATTAGTTAAAATTCAATAATTTCAACATACTCCATCCACCTACATTTCCTCATATTCAAATATCATTATGAGAAGATTAGTTTCAAACTCTTATGATTAGAAAACACTATTAATTTTTCATGAAAAAGATAATGAGACCAAGTATAAAAATCATGGACAATAACATCTAATTATGAATTGTGTAAGGGTAGTTCATTTAATGAAACCAAATCATTCATGATACATAAGAAATAACGTGACCTCCCAATATAAGAACACACCATAACCAAGACCCAAGAGCATCATAATACACCTCATAAACTGATCCCGATCTTAGAAAAAAAATTAGTGATGATTTGAAATGAAATTTATGCCCTTGAAAAGACCTTTTACATTCATCATTACATTGAAATGGACCACATATACTTTTCAAAGAAGTAATCACTGAAAGTATTAATTGAAATCCATTAAAAAAACTATGGTAATAACTAGTACGGCCAAAAAAATTATTAACTACTAGTCATTAATTGGTGTATTATAATGGATCAAACCTTCAATCATTTCTGTAATAAAATCGACCCCTTTTTTAGTGATAACATTGAATATGAAAATGTACCTATTTTATTAATAAATCATACATTGAATGTTCCTAAAATAGATGATGATCCCACATGATAATCAAATCTATCAACTAGTGTTTATCATTCTTAGAATTTTTCAATGAATACACCAGAATGTTATCAAAAAACACGACTAAAGAAAAACTGTGTTTTCATCAAACAAATACAATTCCTCGATTCCATTATGATAGTTGTCTCATTATTATTACTAAAATACCTAACCACATAATAATAAAGATTATATATAAACATGAATTTTTATTTAAAATATCCCCCTTTTGATCCCACTAATAGTGAAATCCAAAATGAAATCCAAATTTAGAGAACCACTTAGCTCCCCTAAATTGATAAAAAAATTCATTAATTCATTAGAGATGATATCTTTTTATTATTTTAACCTCCCTAATATTATGATAATCCACACATAGACGAAGATTTCTATACACCTTTACTAGAAAAAATATTGGTTCTACCCACAATGATGTAATAAACTGAATGAACCACTAGGTTTTCTAGCTCTTCATACTAGATATTCAATTAAATTAATATTTTTGTTCCATATGACTAGATGGAAGTGACATATGACTGGTATCTGGTAAGATAATTGTTATAAATTCCACTTCTCTGTTGGGTGGAAACCCTGAAAAATTATTAGTAAAAACATTGTTAAACTAATTAGAAATTATTATAAAGCCATTATTCTCGATCACATCCACTGTTTCAATGGTAAAATTTATTAACTATTATGAGATAGTTCCAACTGATACTTCCAACAATACCTCTCCACATGCCTTCTCATTTTAATCTCTTATAAATAGATTATTGACACCATCATCAGTTGAAAAACAAGCACGTTAAGTATAATAATCGATGTGATAGTTGAATTTTATCATCCAATCCATACACATGATTATGTTATGTAAATCCATATCAAGAATAGATAAATAAAAAATCAATTCCTCCCCATTAATAGTTATAGAACACGATTTTAACATAAATGTTTGACATCCTCTTTAGACACAAGGGGTTTGATGTTTCAAAATTTAGGGAAATAACTCAACATAAAAACATAAAAGGTCAATAGACAGAGAAGAATAAGAAAATGACATGAACCAATATTAATCAATGATTTTATAAGGATAGAATTATAAATAATAATTCCTCTCACCATTAAAGGTCTCTATTGATCATAAATGATAACATTATAATCTATATGAAATAACTTACTCACCACACTTATATATTTGTTTTCTTTTTTAGGTTTCATGGTATTTCTAGAATTATCATGGCTTGCATAGTTATTCTCAAAAGAGTTATTATGATGTACTCATCCTTTTGAAGAATATTATTCCTAATATCCATGTGGGGTGTCTATAGATCTAGAACTTGGAGCACAACAACAATAACAATGAATATGTTGTATATAGTTGCAACTATGACATGATCTAAGTGCTGATGTAAAATATAATTCCATATACATAATGTAACCACACTGAGAACATCATGTAATTCACTTCAGTATAGGAGTAAAATTAATTGATTCAACCATCTAATTTCAATTCATTATACTAGATTGTAAATAGGAATCCCTTGTCATCTTATTCCCAACATTAGATTACCCAAAAGTTCCCCTATGTATCAACATGCTTCATCCAATTGTGTTTCCTAATTATTAATTTTCTTTCACTATTTCTATATGCACTATCTCTATATAATATAATATAAAAATATTGGAAATATATGAGAAAATATATTTCCTTATACCTAATTCAAATATCATTCATTTATGAATGAACTTGTAGATACTTATGCTGAAAATTGGACTGGATTCACAAATTTATATGTAATGTCTTTCACTGTGAGATTTTATTCCTTAAAACTAATGACGACTATTATTCTTCCAATTAAAATTCTGTGAGGATATAATTATTTGTTGAACAATTCTTCATATCCCTCCCATGTCATTCCTTTGTCTGATTTAGCCAGAACATCTAAATCAAACCATTGGAACGTAACATCTTCCATCATGTATGTTGCCAACACAACTCCCAAATCAACTGGTGTTCCATAGAAATCGAATATTCAATTCATCCTACATAGACACACATTTTCATTGTCTAGTTCCGAATTACCCAAAAAATATTTGTGAATTATTCTTTTGTAATTGAATAAAATGACCCACTTTCCTTGGATCATCCTTTTTGCATCATCTATCCAAGACCTAAAAATCCTAGAAAATTTTATATACCAATTTCTTTTAATCATGTGGATTTGGAGAAACCACATTCTTAGAAAACTATTCTAGTTGGTTTATATGGAATTTACCATGTTCCTTTTCCTATATCCAAAAGAAAACTCTATTTTTTTTACACTCTCAAAACTGAATGTTAAAATTTTTTAAATCAACCACATTAAAAATATCACAACATGGATTTCCAAAATACAATTTTTTTTTCAAACAATATTTAAAAATTTCACCATGTTTTTTTTAAAATCCAACGATTATACATTATATTAAAAAATAATCACATTTCACCAAATCATAAATAAATACCCAAAAATTAATTACAAAATCCTATAATGAATCCATTATTATCAGTTCTTATCATTCACTTCTCATTGGATAATCCCATCATGATGAGGATAAAAATCTTATAAATTCCTCCAAATACTTAGGTACCCAAACTCCCTAGTAAAATGAAGATCATCACATATAGGTTTTCTAGGAATTTTTATTGTCCGTATTTCATGATTTAAAAATCCTACTCCGTGCTACAATCCTAAGAGATTAATAACCCTAATACTATATCAAAGATTTATCAAGAAGGCACCATTTTCCCAAAAATTTGATTTTGGCCGGCCATGACTGATTCCATTTTCCACATCCCACCACTAACCCATTGTCTTGGGAAGAGGCGGAGGTTCTACTAGCTTTTAGTGACATTCCCTAGACACCAACGACTAGAAATAAATTCCAAGGGATAAATAAACAAAGGGGTATGATTTCCCATTTAAATATAAAACCACAAATCGAAGCTAAAAACCACAAAAAATCCACTATATTAGGCTTGAGTTCAAAATACAACCCAAAAAAAAAACCAATGAAAAAAATGAATAACCATATCAGTGTACAAAGTATAAACCCATTCCAACAAAACATAAAGCCACCAAAGAAATTGACTCAACAACTCCCTTCATGCTATATACTTCAAATCCACATGATTATCCAAGGTAACGAGAAGAATAACTAAATAAATCGGATAAATTTACCTTACTTGTGTATCGATATATATCATATAAAATTGTAGCAATGTTTCAAATAATTGGTTTATTATAAAACTCAATAGGATTTCCCTAGTGGATTCCCACCTCACACTACATGGGATAGATATTTAAGAACTATTATATAAAATATTTTAATATAATTTAAATAATTATTTTTCAAAACACAAAATAATTTTCCAAAAAAATAGTTTTTATGGAAATCAATCAAAATAATCCTTTAAAATGATCTCTCAAATCCCTTTATAATAATAATTATACACATCCACACAACTACATATACATTCATTAGTTGTAGTTCTATACTCATTAGCAGTCTTTTGTTGAACTACAATTGAATATCAACGTAAACACTACCATGTTTCTCTAATGGATTACATGACTTCAATAAGCTTCTTCCAATGCAAATGAACCCATACTAACCATGTAATCCAAATACCATGCCAATAAATCAATAAATAATGATATAAATAAAATATTTATTTTATTTAAAATATTTTTACGTACAATTTCCATGTGGAAAAATAAAACTCAATAATTTTGTTATCATCATTATAAAATTAACATCCCATGGTCTTCCATAAAACAAAATAATTTACATAGTTTCACAAAATAATCACTAATAATTTTTTCCATCATGAATAAAAAATCAATTTAACAATAAGTTTATTGAAAGTAAATTTATTTCAAATTTATACATTGTATTATAATCAATAAAAGTTGGATTAAAAATCCACATTCATGTAAAAAATTCATGTAAATAATGAACAAAAAAAACCTCAATAATCTACCTTGAAACTAATAAAAATGTACTTGGATTATGTTAACATTAAATAAATCACATATCACAATGACCAAAAACAAACAACATGTCTCTTTCACTAATAGAATAAATCCATGATTCTGAGTGAGGGAAGAAGAATAAAAGTAAATAAAACAATGAATAATTAACGATTATTGGTGAATTCAGGCCATTAACACACTTAGATTCTCCAAGGAATCACTTATTGATTAATATGAGTGTTCTATCAAGCTTTGGTATGGGTGGAATTTAATATATGAACTTTTTAGAAAAAAAAAGCACGATAAATAAGGTAATTATATTAAGATGTAAATTTTTTTATTCTGATATTCAACAGTGCATGGTTATGGTGTAAGTCTAAGAAAACTATTCCCTAACTATTTATGATCTACTACCTCCAAAAATTCCTAACATTTTTGACTTGTATGGTTAGAAAAACTGTGCACTAACTATTATAGTACCCTATTTCCATCATTTCATAGTATCTCTTCGTAATTTAAACAATTCAGCCTCACTATGATCCTAATTTTGAACCTACCAAATGCATGTGGTCTTAGTTTCATTTTTTTGATGGTTTTCCATAGTTTCTACTAACTTTGATCAACCATGAGCCTCCAAAAAACCCTTGAAAATATAGAAAAACGCATTTTATCCTCCTAAACCATAGCAAAAAAATTATATATACATAAAATATGAAATTAAAGGGCCATGTAGCTGAAACAAGTGGTGGTATATAATGGGATTAAATATTTTTTTTGGAAATGGATAAGTTAATAAGAAATTTATTATTGTGGGAATTAATGAATGTGAGAAGTTTTTTATGGTATATTATCAACTCTCAAAGGAAGTGGATTCGTGGTGGTCAGTAGTTCGAAACACTACGGACGAGGAGAAAATTGTGAGTATAGAGTGGAATGATTATGAGGTACTCTTATTCAAAAAAAAAACTACTTAATGAGAAATGATCAGGTATGAATATAAATTTTTTTATCCTAATAAAAATAAAATACGAAAATTATTATGTGTAAGAAGATACCATTAAAAGGATATAATGATTGTTTTGGACTATATATTTAATAAAAATAGAAATATCAACCATATATTTGATGGGATTAAGCCAATACTTTGAAGGGAACTAGTGCCCCAAAATTTCTCATCATTTGATTACATAATAGCATTTTCTCTAGAGATAGAGAAATTATTTTCAATGTCAAATGTATTAAAAGGAAACCAAGATAATATATTTTTTCTAATCATGATGGAAGAATAAACATAGTTTTAGGGAAGAATGGAATGATGGAATTTCTATCTTACAACAATTAAGGAACTAAACACCATGGGTCATTCTTGTTTGGAAAGGTAATTTTTTAATGTTTAGATAATAATGGATCCATTATAATGATTGAAATTTTAAGAAATATGGATTTAATGTACATTTATTCAATTTTAAGGAAATGAGAGACTATGCAATTTATTATCCTATGTGTCAGTTGAATTTATCCCATTAATGGAGTAGATTAAAAAACTGGGATTATAAAATCAAAAAAGCTGATGTTTAAGTACCTAATGGTGTGGAGACATGTACAATAGTCATATCCACAAATTAATCTACTATCGTATTTGATTCTTGATCTTTTCACTCTTTTACATCTTCCAATTTTTCAATGAAATTATATATTTTACCAGAACCATAAGAAGGTATTTATTAGTGTAGACTCCCATTATAAAAATGAAGGGACATTTAGTTCCAATTATGAAACCAAAATGTTCCTTAGTGACATCATTATTTTACAGATGTTTTATTTTGATATAGTTCATATTATGGATTTTATGAAAAATTTAGTAAACAAGTTTATTTCAAAGAGGTATGAAGTTATTATTAATAAATAATATGTGAAGATCATAATGTTTATACGAGAGGCTTCAATATCTAATTTATTCCTAGATCCATCACCAGTATCTCTTTTGAATGATATTATTATGAAATAAGATCAGACAATATATATATATATATTTAAAATTTTACAATAGAATTTATGATATACATAATGTATAAGAATACATTTATATATTTCCTAAGGAGTTACCTAGACATATAGAAGAGCTTGAAAATGAGTTTTATGTTAATTTTATCATTGATGAAAAGACAATATTATTAAATTCTTCATTAATATCCACTATGGAATTAGTGGAGTTTAAGGAAAAAATATAGAAGTTATGTTATAATAGATTTATAAGGCCTAATTTTTCACCATGGGGATGTACTATTTTTTTGTTAAGAAGAAATATCCATCAAATTGGTTATAAATTTATTATGGGGAAATCAATGCAATCAAATAAAATTGTATCCTCCACATCACATCAATGACCTATTTGATTACGTCATGGAGCTTAATATTTGTTAAATACTGACCTTCTTTTTATGAAGTATAAATTAATAGTAATAAAAAAAATATTCTATACACAATATTTCATGTAAGGTATAGATATTAGTAGTTTATAGTAACCATATTTTTTTACTAATTCTCCATCCGTCGTCATGGATTTAATGAATTGTGTATTCAATGAATATATTGATAACTCTTTTTTGGTATTTGTTGATGTTAACATGGTTACCTCAATGAGAGAAATGGACAATGATATTAACATGGGGATAATTATTAATATTCTTAGAATAAAAGTGTTATATTACAGATTAACAATGTTTGAATTCCGGATTTAGAATGTTACTTTTCATAGATGTATTTTTTCTATGTACTGAATCATATTCGATCTAATAAAATAAAATCCTTTCCCTGAATATCTTGTCCCATAAAACATTAATGATGTATATATTTTCCCTAGTTTGTAGGGTATTATTGGAAAATTATTTAAAACATTTACTCATCATTTAACCCATTATCCATGTTTACATGTGATGGGGTTATGTTCATAGTGAAAATGGAAAGTCCAGATGTTTTTTGAAGAATTTAATAAGAGATTGGTTAATTTCCTAATCCTCTACCATTGTGAAATTGTTTGATAATAATATATATTGATTTATCGAAGATTGGGATTGGTTGTGTTCTAAAGTAGAATTATAAATTTATTACTCATGCTTTAATGAAGTTAAAGATTCATTAACAGAACTATCAAACCCATGATATCGAGTTTGTAGTTGTAATATTTAGTTTGAAGATATAGATAAATTATATCTATTGGGTAATTTTTGATATATATATGGATCAAAAGAGATTGAAATATATTTTTCTTAAAAAAATAGATCATAATGAGGAAAATGTGATGAATTAAGCTACATAGGGACATTGATTTCTCAACCTGATTTCAAACAATGAAAGAAAATAATGCAGTAGCTAAATTAATTAGAAATGATCATGGATTCCTAGATAAAATGTTCACTGCCAAGCATCATATTTTCATGGGTTTGTTAAAGACAAATCAGAAAATTATGATGGAAGGGGAAACATAATTCCATTTACAAATGATTTACAAACCATCATTATTGAAAATATTACAATTTTCACAACTTAAAATGAATATCACTGTAATTAATTATTAGAAATAGGTATAAATAATTTTTTTATGTAATTTTGAAGTTTGTAATTAGTCTATATGTCCCCTCTATACCTGATGTGAAGAGAATTTTTTTTACTATGCTTATAGTTCTAATTTCTCTAAATGCCCATGTAGCACAAAAAAGTATAGATATTTAAAGGAATATTTTTTATAGGATAATATGATGTGGGAAATTTCTGATTATGTGTTAATATGTTTGTTTTTAAAATAGTTTATGGATGAAATATATCATACTAGAAGAGTTATATAACCTCTGTATATTTTTAGTGACCCCAAACCCAATATCTCAGAGCAGATGTCTACATTATTAAAATTTTATAAAATACATGTAATTGCATCCGAAAAGACCAAATAGATAATTAATATTCTAAACTAGATATATATATTAATATTTTATTATATTTTAAAGAAACAATTATATCATAATGTTTTTCATGAATAAAATTATTCCCTCTGTATGTTGTTTCACATCAATCCTATTAAAAATTATAGAATCATGAGGAAATAATAAAATAAGGGTGATATGAAATTATTATTATTATATGTTAATTAAAATGGAATATATCATAAACTAGTAAGCATAAATGACATGTAATGGTATATAACTAAGCACACATTAAATTTCAATAATATGACTATCTTGATAAGAAAATAAATAATCAATATAGAATGATATATAATGACCCAGAATTATAATTTTTTCAATATAATATTTTTTAATTTATGTAGGATTATTATGAGTCTGTGATAATTGAATCCATGTGATTATGAGGCCTAGAGAGCCCATAATGGAATTTGGATATTTTTCTAGGGTGTGTTCTGTAATGGTGTGAGCGGTGATTTCTATCTTTTAAACCGGTGCTCAGATAAAAAGTTTGAGGGAACCATTGAATTTGCAGAACTGGGATTCGCTTAGGTGAAGCTTAACTTCAACCAACAAGAGTCAGATGAAAATGTTACTTTTTGGACTTAAAAAAAATAACACAACGAGTTATTTTATTTTTATCTCACCATTGAGTGGTGGATGGAGGGACAATGGTGTAACGTCATTCTTGAATGAATGTCTTTTAATGACACAACCCATGGGTTGCGAAACCAAGACATTTGTTGAATTAATGTAACATTAAATGCGGTTTATTAATTAACTACAATAATAAAATTCAACGTGGGTCGTTCTTTTCTTCCTTCAAAACAAACCTATGGAATGGGTATTGTGGAACGACATGAGGAAGATCTGACGAAACGCCAGAGAAAAACTACTAAAATAATGAATGAGTAAATAATGAACACCTACACACATATTCAAACATGGACACTTTTCATTATCCTTTGCATATTATAAAGAGTTCTAGGTAGTGTTTTCTCTAGATTTATTTATAAGGGTTTATGAATTCATCTTCTATTGATGATGATTAAAATATTTTGTTGTTAAAACTCTATCACGAAGGGCATGAACCAAACTGAAAAATTCCTAGACCCAACTTTGTTATTGGTTTGATTGTGATCATCATGGGAAAACAAGAAACAAGGCGACACAGAAAAACTAAGGGCCACACAGTGTAGGCAACATCTCGGGGTGCCTTTAGGTGGAGTCAAAAAAAGATAACAGACCTTCAAAGCTTCACTGGAGGCCTGAAGATGCTCTGCCATCCTGAAGAAGCTAGACACCAGAGGATGTGGTGGTCATCTCTCAATATTTGCGAGGAGGTGGTGGCGCCCGAAGGCGCCGCAGCGGATAGGGGGCGGTTGGCCAACGTCGGCCGCATTGACAGTAGGGGACCACTATAGGGTAGATGTCACAGCTCCGGTCATGGCGGAGGCAGACCTAGACCACGGTTCACACCCTATACTTGTCCACTAGACTGGTCAGATAAAGGTGCGGCACCATCCAGACATTGTTGGTCAAAGGACAAAAAATCATTTATCCATTAGGTGGGGGGCTGGGTCCGCACCTAGTTGGCGGGCCGAGCCCAGCCGACTGATTGGACTGGGTCCAGCCAGTCCGGGCCGGGTCCATCTAGTTAGGGATTGGTCTAGCTGGTTTGAGTTGGGCCGGTTCGGGCCGAGCCAGGTCAAACCGAGGTTGACCCAGACTATGTTGGGTCCTGTCGGTCCAACCTGGTCGGAGTGGATATGGACTATTTTTATCGCAATTATACTTAAAGGGGATTATCCTCTAAACCATATGTCTATTCGATGAACTGTCTATAGTGATGAATCCCTTATGATGAGGAAGTCCTTTTGAGATACTCTACATTGATTTTGGATAATTTTGGATTATGGCCGAGTTAGATCTGACTCAAATCCAATAGGGTCCTCATCACTAAAAAGCATATAACTTAAAAAACAGTAATCTGATGGATATGCTTTATATTGTGTTGGGACACCAATTACATAGTATATCATCAGGTTATATCTTCGGGGGACTTTGTAATGGTTGAGGTATGATCGATATATTGAGGAGCTGTTTTTATGAATCTCAAGTGCACCTTGTGCGGGAATCTTGTGGTCGACTGTCAAGTGACATACAACCCATAGTGGTTCAGCATCATAATGACCCTGTGTGCATCAACAATTATGCGACTTGATATTGTCCAGCCTTAGAGTTCCCATAATGGATCAGGGACTTACGAACTTTTGTGGATCAATGAGATACAACCCTATGTTGATCGAAAACTTGAGACCATGTCTGGTTTGATGACTTACGACACTCCGTGGATCAACGAATTACCACTGTGTGTTGATCGAGGACTTAAAAATTTGTGTGGATAAACAGTAGTGTAACTTGAATAGGAAAAAAATAGAGCGGCCCATCATGGAACTGTGACATATGAACCTATGTGGATTGGATACTTATGACCCTTTTGGATCAATGATTTATGGCCCTATGTTGATTGATGACCGGTTGACTTCTTCATGGTTAAGCAGTGGAACATCTCAACAGAATAAGATGTTTTAGCATTACGGCTAGTCATCATTATACCTATTCATTATGTTATATAAATTTTTTGAGCTGAGTCAATACTTGTACTTTGTGCTTAAGATCATGCATTTGGGTTTTTAATTTGTGGACTTCTAGGAGAGATTCAGCAGTCTCAGGGTCCCTATTGTGTATTGTTATACTCACCCCTGCACAGGATTCACCCGCACCTTGTTGTGTCTCCTGCAGATGACCAATTGCTTTGACTTAGGTCAGTGTGCCAGGACTATACAGTTCAAGGAGGTGAATGATTAATGTGGAGAGACTTAGTGACTAGTTGTACCTAAACTTTAGGTAGTATCCAAGGTGGATGACTTCATGAGATGTTTTCATTTTTTTATGTATTTTATTTTATATGGGTTTGTATTTGGGACCATTCTGCTTCATTTCCCAATTTTCCTTTCAGAATTTATACTATGTGGTTTTTTCATTTGTGTAGTTGGTCTGTGTGTTAGCAGGTTTAAAGAGAATGCCTTCACATTTTAGGGACATGACATTCCGGTGCTAGTCGCCAACCCCTGACCTATAGATGACGACTTGAGTTAGTAATGACACGTGTAACGACCCAAAGTTTTTCAATGGAAAATTACCTTCTTATATTTATGTCATAAAAACACAAAATAATGAACTACGAAGTGATAAGTGACCTTTAAACATAATTTTGTCACCCCTATGTTTGGAATTTTAAAAATCCGACATACACGGTTGTGTTCAAGATAGTTTTTAGAGTCTAATGAAACAAATATAATTTTTGGTGAATAGTAACCTAAACTAATGAATAGTAACCTACCCCTATGAATAGTAATATGACCCTTATGAATAGTAAATAAGAGTAACATTACCTATGAATAATAAAATAAAATTTAGACATCTTAGAAAGTGACAATTTGACCTTAGTAAACGTTTTTGGTATTTTATAAGTAATAAATAAATAATTATAATTAATTAATTAATTTAGAAGAATATTTATTCCCCTGAAATTTATTCATAAAGTATTGAATCAATTTCTAATAGTTTTTATATAATTTTATAAGACCCTATGTAATTTTTGAAAGAACTACAAAATCAGTTTTAATTTTAAAAACTGTTTTTTTAAGTAAATTATGATTTTAATTAAATATTAAATTAATAATATTTAGAAAATTATTTTTTAAAAATGGACCTAATTTTTGGATTATGCACGTCAAAAAATGTTTGGGGTAAAGTTTTGGGATTTTTCTGAGATA
The DNA here is from genome assembly GCA_963277665.1 of Viscum album. NCBI lineage: Eukaryota > Viridiplantae > Streptophyta > Magnoliopsida > Santalales > Viscaceae > Viscum > Viscum album. The sequence goes on along the minus strand of OY728145.1, from coordinate 658,534,904 downwards.
CATGAATTTTTGGTGAATAGTAGAATACATTAATTTACCATATAAATAAATTTTAATTAAAACCCACTATTCCTGATATCACAAGTGATGTAAGAACCCAAATCACAAGATTAAATGTCTTATTTACTATTCTTAGTCATCCAAGACTCACTATTCCTTGTCTTAGGTGAAATTAATAAACTAATCAATTTTATATTAAGGAAACCCCTCTCCCCTCCCCTATAAAAGCCACCCTTCACTCCCTCTTTTCCTCACACCTCTCAAGCTCCAAGCCTTCCCTAAACTCTGCCCAATCACCTTCCCTATCCCCTACCCCACGTCCAAAAGCTGATGGTCTCATCAAAAGACCAATCTTATGCCCTTAAGGAGGTTCTCAAGGGGAAGTTTCTAGAGGTAATTTCTCTCCCTCTTCTCCTTTAATTTCCTTTCAAGCTCAAGTTCCTTTCTTGATCTCTCCCTACCTATCATCATCAAAATTGTTTTTTAACTACATTATTATAAATATACTGTAATATTATGATTCTAATGTTATATTATATCACCCCACACCCTTCCCTCTTTCTTTTATTTTATTAAAGAGAACGTTGTTCATGAGGTGTTAAATTTATCACCTTCAAAAACGACATGTTCTCTTATTCCATTTCTACCTTCAAATATAGTCATGAAACCATTTTTATGGTTGAACCAGAATATTTTATATGTATTATGTTCTATTTTAAGTTCTGTAAATAACCTATGGCCATATTACTAAGTTAAAATTTAAAACGAGTTCGTTGTGATCCAAAAACCGCTCAAATTAACCCAATTAATCTTCATTTAATTATTATCTAATGATTCGTCCACATGGATATAATATAACTCATTATAAAATCATTAAATCTTCTGTAATATCATTAATAACATGTAATATCAGTTCCTGATGTTTACCCATGATCTACCCAAACATCAATTTAAGAATACAAGTGGATAGCTCAAGAAAACCATGAAAACGAACATCCCCGATCAATGTTTTTAAACTCTATAAGTCATCAAAAAAAACATAATATGAAATAATGAATCCATAATGAACCCTATTAATGTATAAAAGGTTCTGTAATTTCTAATTAATGAATATAATTTCATTATACAGGACATTAAAGAGAAGGAAGCATTCGGGTAAAAGGTAAGGGGAAATCTCAAACCCAATTTTCTTCCTTCGGGTTCTCCATTTTTCACTCTATTTTTTTGATATGGTTACTCCTCAAAGATAATTTGTTCATCATTTCCTACTTTTCTGGGATATACATGTTTGTCACTGGTTTTTATGTCCATCAAAATGTTTTCCAAAAGAACTCTTCTTTCAAGATCTCACCTTTTACCTTTCATTCAATATTGATGGTTCTTGTATCAAGTATGTTGTTCCCTCTTTCTTTTGGGAACCCAAAGCTTATGAATGTGTTATTATGAGATTAAAATCATTCATTTACATGGGTTATTTATGTACATGTTTGATATGTGTTCTATGTGGCAATCATGATATTGATAATGTTATGATGTGACGGGTGCGCCAGGAATTATATAGTGCAATATGAATGTTTAAATGTGATGGGTGCGCCTGGAATTATATAGCGCTCCAATGCATTGGGTAAAGTTATGAATCTCTTGAGTAAATGTGAAATGATGTGTGAACAATATTCTAGCTTTTTTCACAAGTATGTGTGGTAGTTAACCACTGATACATGATGTTTCATTTTTATGCATTGCCACATTTCAAGTTTATTGTCTATGCTCCTCTCATGTTCATGATCTTTTTCCTATGTCATGATTATGTTCACCCCATGATGTATTGTTCTTATCTATCCTCTTACTGGGCCTCTAGCTCAACCCTTTTGATGTATATCCTCAGGTGGATACATGTACTAAGGAGAGGACAAGTGCTACTAAGAAGCTATAGAAAGAGAAATTAAATGAATGATTATGCTTCATGTTGTACTTGTTATGTGTGGTCCTATTTTTCCCAAGACACTAAACCTCTGGATCCTCCATGTGTAATAATATTATGTTGTTTATCTTTGAAATGATGTAATAGTAATGTAAGAAATGGTCGGGTCGCTATACTTGGTATCAGATGAAAGGTTTAGTTAATTTGAGAATTAGGGTTAGTAAACCCTAGAGAAAACCTCTAGCATTAGAATAAGTACACAAGAATATTTACCTAGGGATCCCATATGTTATGTTTTTGGTATAATTGTTTAAATGAATAAGTTATTCATGACTTGTTTACTTATGTTTTGTTCTAACCTTTTCTATTTTAGAAAATGGTGGGAACCAGGAGAAATCAGGCCAACAACTCTTGCGAGGGCCAATGCAACGATTTCCCGAACGACATCCCTAATGATTTTGGAGGTGGAGTTCAAAACTTCATGGCAATGCTTACCCAATTATCTCGGGTTATGAATAATAACCATAATAATGGGGAACGTCCTCCTTCAACAAATAGGGAGCAACTAGAAATCGAATGTTTTATGCGGCAACGACCACCAACGTTTTGTGGATCTTCTGATCCACTAGTTGCGGAACAGTGGGTCAACTCCATGGAGAAGATCTTTTCTGTTCTTCACTATTCCGAGATGGAGAAGGTGAATATAGCCATTTATCATATAGATGGAGAAGCTGATCAATGGTGGGATTTGATTAAGAACACCAAGCCAAGGGTGGAAATTGAAGAGATGGAATTGGAAGACTTTAAGATAATGTTTCTTAATAAGTACTTCCCAAGAACTCTTCGCACGAAGATGGAGAGAGAATTCATAGAGATCTATAAAAAAGAAGGAGAATCTGTCACAACCTATGAAGAAAATTTCACAAGGCTCGCAAGGTATGCTTCGGGTTTTGTTATCAATAATGATAGCAAAATTGATAGATTCTTTAGTGGATTAAAACCACATCTTCGAAAGGCTCTTGAAATTAAAGACTTTGGGAGTTATGATGAAGTTGTTCGGTGTGGTATCAAAGTGGAGATAGAGTTTGGAGAATGGTCCCATGGCTATGGTGATAAGAAAAGAAAGATGTAGTTTCAAGCTGGTGGATATAATGACAAAGGTGGGAAGAAAACACAACGACCCACATGCCAAAAATGTGGGAAGTTGCACAATGGGAACTGCCTAAAAGGGATGGGGAAATGCTTGAAGATTGGGAAAGAAGGAAACCTTGCTCATGAGTGTCGAAAATACATGAAAAGGAAGGATAATCTAGCCGATGAAAGGAGAGAACCACTCATAGTTCAATGCTACAACTGTAGGGAGCTAGGGAACTATTCAAACCAGTGCACTAAACCTCGAGATCTCGAGGGTAATCAGCGCTAACAATCACCAAAGCCAAAGGATCAAGGGAAGGCTTATGCCATCACTACTGCGGAGGTGGAACATGATAACGAAGTCGTACAAGGTACACTTCCTATTCACTCAAGAATGGAAAAAGTCTTGTTTGATTCTGGTTCTACACATTCCTTTATATCTTGCAAGTTTGCTAGAACTATAGAATCGAAGCCCCGAAAAATTGAAGTAGAGATATCTGTAAAAACACCAAGTGGTGCAATCATTGCAACCCAAGTGTTTGACTCTTCTCCTGTTGACGTATGTGGGAAGATTCTTCCAGCAAATCTCGTAATACTTCCATTGACAGAATTTGACGCTATAATGGGAATGGATTGGCTCTCGTTATATAGATCACATATCAACTTTCGGGAAAAGGAAATATACTTTCATATTCTGAACCATCCCATGCTCCTATAGAAATGCAAGGAAGATCATGAATCTTCATTGAGAAATTCTTCAATGGTTTGGGTGTTGATCCCCTATGAAGAAGAATACCTCGCCCAAATGATTGAGTCGAAGGAAAGTTCTAACCTTGAGGAAATGCCCATCGTAAGGGAATGCAACGATGTATTTCCTGAAGAGTTACCCAGAATTCCCCCAGATCGTGAGGTAGAGTTCTCAATTGAACTCATACCCGGAGCTAATCCAATCTCGAAGTGCCCCTATAGGTTGGCTCCTATCGAACTAGAGGAGTTAAAGAAGCATCTGCAAGAGCATCGGGACAAAGGGTTCATACGCCCTAGTGCATCACTTTGGGGTGCGCCAGTGCTCTTTGTGAAGAAGAAGGATGGAACCATGCGGATGTGTATCGATTATCGGGAACGCAACAAGATCACCATAAAGAACAAGTATCCTCTACCAAGGATTGATGACTTGTTCGATCAGTTAAGAGAATCTCAATACTTCTCAATGGTGGATCTTTGTTATAGATATCATCAGGTAAAGGTGAAGAAGGAAGATATTCAGAAGACTGCCTTCCGTACAAGGTATGGGCACTATGAGTTTTTGGTGATGCCCTTTGGACTTACTAATGCCCCTGAAATCTTCATGGATTTTATGAATAGTGTCTTTAGACATTACCTCGACAAATTTTTTGTAGTGTTTATTGATGATATTCTCATCTACACCAAGAGAAAGGAGGAACATGAATAACATCTAAGACTTGTGTTGGCGACATTGAGAAAGGAGAAGTTGTACGCCAAGTTCAGCAAGTGTGACTTTTTGATGAATCAAGTCACATTCTTGGGACATGTGATCACAAGTGAGGGAATTTATGTGGACCCTTCAATGAGAAAGGAAATTGAGGAATGGCCCAGGACCTCTATTGTCACAGAAATCCGTAGTTTTCTCAGATTATCTGGGTACTATCGACGTTTTGTGAGGAAATTATCATGATTTTCAAGCCCGCTAACTAAGTTAACAAGGAAAGGGGTAAAGTATGTATGGATGGAAGAATGTGAGGGAAGCTTCAAGGAGCTAAAGAGAAGGATGATCACCGCACCTGTACTCACACTACCGAAAAGTGGGGAAAGTTTTGTGATATACAGCGAAGCTTCTAAGAAAGGCTTGGGTTGTGTACTCATGAAAAATGATAACGTGATAGCCTACGCCTCACGATAGTTGAAGATCCATGAACAGAACTACCCGACGCATGATCTAGAGCTGGCATCCGTGATTTTTGCCTTGAATATCTGGAGGAACTACCTTTATGGTGAGAAGTGTGACATATACACTGACCCCAAGAGTCTAAAGTATATATTCAGACAAAAAGAGCTCAACATGCATCAAAGGAGATGGTTAGAGCTAATCAAGGATTATGATTGCTCTATTCACTATCATCATGGGAAGGCGAACAAGGTAGCTGATGCTCTAAGCAGGAAAGAACCTGCTACTCTATCCATGTTGAGGATTGAGAAATACCCTATCTTCTTGGATATGCAAAGGATGGATTTGGAAATCGTAAGGGCAGGGGATACATCCTACCTTGCCCAAATGATTGCGCAACCATCCATCCAACAGAAGATTAAGGAAGCACAAAGGGATGATGTGGAGATACAAAAGAGGGTGAATGCAATAAAGGAAGGGAAGCTGCAAGAGTTCCATATCGATGATGATGGTGTGATTTGGTTTGGAACGCAGCTTAGTGTGCCTTCATCACCTGGGATAAAGAAGGAGCTATTGGATAATGCACATAGCTCAAATTTCCCTATCCATCCTGGAAGTACCAAGATGTATCGTGATCTCTGAGAGCACTTCTGGTGGGATAACATGAAGAAGGATATTGTGAAATATATATCAAGTTGCTTAGTATGTCAGCAAGTTAAAGCTGAGCGGCAAAAGTCTAAAGGTATGATGTAGCCATTGCCTATACCCATGTGGAAATGGGAAAATGTTACTATGGACTTTGTCACGGGTCTCCCGAAAACATCAAAGGGAAATAATGCGATATGGATTGTGGTTGATCAACTCACCAAGACTGCCCATTTTATCTCTATTCGGGAAGACCTCTCACTTGAACAACTTGAAAGGATAAATGTGAAGGAAGTGGTGAGATTTCACAGTGTTCCACTCTCGATTGTCTCTGACCATGATCCAAGGTTCACATCTATGTTCTGGAGGAGCCGTCAACATGCTTTGAATACTGAATTGAATTTCAGCATGGCCTATCACCCCCAAACTGATGGCCAGTCTGAAAGGACTATTCAGACACTTGAAGATATGCTAAGAGCCTTCTCTCTTGAATTCAAAGGTGGTTGGGATCAGAACCTCCCATAGGTTGAGTTCTCATACAACAATAGCTTCCACTCGAGTATTCAGATGGCTCCGTATGAAACTCTTTATGGGAAGCGATGTAGAACTCCAACCTGTTGGGATGAAGTTGGAGAACGAAAGCTACTTGGTCCCAATCTTGTTCAAGAGATGATAGAGAAGGTTCAAGTCATATAGAAACACATCAAAGCTGCTCAAAGTCGACAAAAGAGCTATGCTGACAACCATCGAAGGGACTTGGAGTTCGAAGTTGGAGATAAAGTCTTCTTTCGAATATCTCCATGGAAGAGAGTCATGCGATTCAGGAAGAAAGGGAAGCTATGCCCAAGGTACGTTGGCCCCTTTGAGATCCTGGACCGCATAGGAGCCGTGGCCTATCATCTGGAACTTCCACCGAATATGGCTCAAGTTTATGATGTGTTTCATGTATCCCTACTGAGGAAGTATATACCAAACCCCTCACATGTACTAAACTCAGAGGTGGTATAGCTGGAAGATGATCTCTCCTATGAGGAGCAGCCAGTAAAAATTCTGGACCGAAGTGATAAGGTTCTACGCAACAAGACAACCCGCCTTGTCAAAGTGTTGTGGAGGAACCATAAGTTTGAGGAAGCAACTTGGGAACCAGAAGAGGTAATGAAGGAGAAGTACCCTCACCTGTTTGTGTAAAGTGAAATTTCGTGGGAGAAATTTCATAAGGTGGGAAGAATATAACGACCCAAATTTTTTCAATGGAAAATTCCCTTCTTATATTTATGTTATAAAAACACAAAATAATGAACTACAAAGTGATAAGTGACCTTTAAACATAATTTTGTCGCCCCTATGTTTGGAATTTTAAAAATCCGACATACACAGTTGTGTTCAAGATAGTTTTTAGAGTCTAATGAAACAAAAATAATTTTTGGTGAATAGTAACTTACACTTATGAATAGTAACCTACCCCTATGAATAGTAATATTACCCTTATGAATATTAAATAAGAGTAAAATTACCTATGAATAATAAAATAAAATTTAAACATCTTAAAAAGTGACAATTTGATGTTAGTAAACGTTTTTGGTATTTTATAAGTCATAAATAATTAATTATAATTAATTAATTAATTTAAAAGAATATTTATTCCCATGAAATGTATTCATAAAGTATTGAATCAATGTCTAGTAGTTTTTAGATAATATTATAAGACCCTACGTAATTTTTGAAAGAACTACAAAATCAGTTTTAATTTTAAAAACTGTTTTTTAAAGTAAATTATGATTTTAATTAAATATTAAATTAATAATATTTATAAAATTATTTTTGAAAAATGGACTTCATTTTTGGATTCTACACGTCGAAAAATGGTTGGGGTAAAGTTTTGGGTTTTTTCTGAGATACTTGAATTTTTTGTGAATAGTAGAATACATTAATTTACCATATAAATACATTTTAATTAAAACCCACTATTACTGACATCACAAGTGATGTAATCACCCAAATCCCGAACTCACATGTCTTATTTACTATTCTTATTCATCCAAGACTCACTATTCCTTGTCTTAGGTGAAATTAATAAACTAATCAATTTTATATTAAGGAAAGCCCTCTCCCCTCTACTATAAAAGCCACCCTTCACTCCCTCTTTTGCTCAAACCTCTCAAGCTCCAAGCCTTCTATAAACTCTGCCCAAACACCTTTTCTAGCCCCTCCCCCACTTCCAAAAGCTTCTGGTCTCATCAAAAGACCAAGATTAGGCCCTTAAGGAGGTTCTCAAGAGGAAGATTCTAGAGGTAATTTCTCTCCCTCTTCTCCTTTAATTTCTTTTCAAGCTCAAGTTCCTTTCTTAATCTCTCCCTACCTATCTTCATCCAAATTGTTTTGTAACTACAGTATTATAAATATACTGTAATCTTATAATTATAATGGTATATTATATCACCCCACACCCTTCCCTCTTTCTTTTATTTTATTAAAGAGAACGTTGTTCATGAGGTGTTAAATTTATCACCTTAAAAAATGACATGTTCTCTTCTTCCATTTATACCTTCAAATCTGGTCATGAAACCATTTTTATGGTTGAACCAGAATATTTTATATGTATTATGTTCTATTTTATGTTCTGTAAATAAGATATGGCCATATTACTGAGTGAAAAGTTAAAACGAGTTTGTTGTGTTCCAAAAATCGCTCAAATTAACCCAAATAATCTTCATTTAATTATTATCTAATGATTTGTCCACATGGATCTAATATAACTCATTATAAAATCATTAAAGCTTCTGTAATATCATTAATAACATGTAATATCAGTTTTGGATGTTTACCCATCATATACCCAAACGTCAATTTAAGAATACAAGTGGACCGCTCAAGAAAACCATGAAAACGAACATCCCCGATCAATGTTTTTAAACTCTATAAGTCATCCAAAGGAACATAATATGAAATAATGAAACCAGAATGAACCCTATTAATGTATAAAAGGTTCTGTAATTTCCAATTAATTAATATAATGTCATTATAAAGAACATTAAAGAGAAGGAAGCGTTCGGGTACAAGGTAAGGGGAAATCTCGAACCCAATTTTCTTCCTTCGGGTTCTCCCTCTTTCACTCTATTTTTTTGATATGGTTACTACTCAAAGATCATTTGTTCATCATTTCCTAATTTTATGGGATATACATGTTTGTCACTAGTTTTTATGTCCATCAAAATGTTTTCCAAAAGAACTCTTCTTTCAAGATCTCACCTTTTACCTTTCATTCAAGGTTGATGGTTCTTGTATCAAGTATGTTGTTCCCTCTTTCTTTTGGGAACCCAAAGCTTATGAATGTGTTATTATGAGATGAAACACATTTATTTCCATGTGTTATTTATGTACATGTTTGATATGTGTTATATGTGGCAATCATGATAATGATAATGTTATGATGTGACAGGTGCGCCCGGAATTATATAGCACAATATGAATGTTCAAATGTGAAGGGTGCGCCTAGAATTATATAGCGCTACAATGCATTGGATAAAGTGATGAATCTCATGAGTAAATGTGAAATGATGTGTGAACAAGATTATAGATTTTTTCACAAGTATGTGTGGTAGTTAACCACTAAGACATGATGTTTCATTTTTATGCATTGCCACATTTCAAGTTTATTGTTTATGCTCCTCTCATGTTCATGATCTTTTTACTATGTCATGATTATGTTCACCCCATGATGTATTATTCTTATCTATCCTCTTACTGGGCTTCTATCTGAACCCTTTTGATGTATATCCTCAGGTGGCTACATGTACTAAGGAGAGGACAAGTGCTACTAAGAAGCTATAGAAGGAGAAATTAAATGAATGATTATGCTTCATGTTGTACTTGTTATGTGTGGTCCTATTTTTCCCAAGACACTAAACCTATGGATCCTCCATGTGTAATAATATTATGTTGTTTATCTTTGAAATTATGTAATAGTAATGTAATAAAAGGTCGGGTCTCTATAACACGGGCCCTAGGGGATGATTCGTTGTAATGTGGTATCAGAGTAGTTGGTTATTCTGATGAACTAGGACTCAAATCCTTTCAATGGGGAAATAGTGGAAAGTGTTTTGAGTATGGTTTTTAGTTTGGGGAGTCCATTGTTGGTGTGGCGGTTGACGTGTCCATACACCTGGACCCTGAGTTATGATTTCTGACTCGATATATGAAAACACTGATTGCGTGGGTTTTTAAAAGTTTTTCATTTTAAATATTTTGATTCAACTCCCTAGGTATAACTTATTAACCGAAGAACATATGTTCTTTACATAATGCCTCCACGTAGACTACCATCCATGATTCTAGAGAGTGTTGATGATGATGGCCCACCAAGCGATGAGGCTTCGGTGAGGGCCCTCATAAGGTGACTGTACCTTCCGTTGGTGTACTAGCTGTACCACTACCCATAGGAATGTATTTTCCACCAACCCAACCAAATAGATGGTGCACGTGGACCTAGCGCACTACATGCGGTTCAGCGGTTGAGGCCTCTGAGGTTTCAAGTTATGTTGGATCCTCACACAGCTGAGGACATTCAGGAGGGTTTGGATAGAGTTTTAAACCATGTTGGGACACTTGCAGACCCGATGGTGATCCTTGCATCAAGTCACTTCTGGGGAACAATAGGGAGATTGTGTAGCCATAAATTCGAGATACAAGATGAGGCGTACCTCACCAGGATGGACAACAAGAGCCTCTCCATTATAGAGTTTTTTCTAATGACTCTTACAATTTTTTTGAATTCAGGAGCTCCTATAGTTATAGTAGGGAATCATGATAGTATCCCAGTACTCGGAAAGAATCACAAACATATCATGAAACTCCACCGATATGGTACAAGTCCATTTCTTCAGGGCCTCAATGTCTGATCAGGGTGTATGATGGGAGATCAGAGCACCGATGATATCACTCAACATATTGACTGAAGCTGGTGTGATAGAGTAAACTTCTAGTAGAGATCATCTTAGGTGAGAAGGCGCTGACTACGAGAGCCACCATCGGATGACGGGTGCCTGAGTCAACCATGACAGGCATTAGACAGATAAAATAGGGGCCCATGTGGGCTAGTCCTTCTGGTGGAAAACCCCAGGATGTATAGTCAGACGTGTGGAGATCACGAGACAAAGGGGGTCAGAATAGGAGCTGATTGTGCTACTCTTGCGGGGGGGGGGGGGGATGTCACAAGACTCGTGACTGCCTGAACCACAATACAGATGATCAACAACGGTCCAGGGACCACTGAGGTAGATGAAGATATTTGAATGGTAATTTTAATATGGTGGTGGATGTGGAAAAGGAATATGTTGTGCAGTAGGTGGTGGGTAAAAGTTTGAGGTTCTACTGCCACCACCTCCAGGTGGTCCACCTCAACCTCAGGGAGAAAGTGGACATGGATGAGATCAACTTTAGGCAGCTGATTCCTATCACCATGATTCTCCACATGTGATTCGAGTTACGATCTATGTCTACTCCAGCCTAGCTTATGTTCTTATAAACACACGTTCCAATCATTCTTTTATTGCCACAACTCTCCTTTAGAGCTCATAGATTCTGGGAAATCCATTATCACGATCCTTATGATTATATACTATTATAGGAGGGGATTTTATGATAACGAACCTGTTCCAGCAATGTGATATGACTCTAGTAGTCAAGATCATCAGATGGGATCTCATAGTATTAATGTCAAGGCCTTACGAGGTCATCATGGGTATGGACTGGTTATCTACATTTAATTTATAGATTGACTTATTTAGGGGAAAAGTGTGGTGTGGAAGCAAGTATGGGACCATGTTTTCCTTCACCTATGAGAAGGGAACCATTACTTCTTAGGATGGACTTTCTTGGAGAATCTTACAGTTGATCACTCATGATTTGGTTAGACTTTCTCTTAGATAACTAGATGATAGGAGTCCTTGTTATTGTATAGTGGTGGGCCAATAGGCTGATGTCTTTCCTGATTATGTTCTAGGACTACCTCCTCACAGAGAGGTAGACTTCTACATCGACCTGTACCCCAGAATTGTTTTGATTTTTACACCAACATATCAGATGTCCCCCCATTAAGCTTCGTGCATTGAGGGTACAGTTGGGGGACTTATAGGGTAAAGTGTTCATAAGACCTAGTGTTTCTCCAAGGTCAGCCCCAATTTTGTTCACCATGAAGGAATACGGGAGTTTGAGGCTTTGTATGGACTATCAATTCATAAAACATGTGAATATTAAGAACAAGTACCCACTAATGAGGATAGATTATCTCTTCGATCAACTGAATGGAGCTCATTGGCTTTCAATGATAGACCTCTGACAAGGCAATCATCAGCTCACGTTAGAAGATGAGGATGAATGAAAGACAACCTTAGGATGCTGTTATGGCCACTACATGTTCTTGGTTATGCCTTTATCTATAACCAATGCTCTGGATGTTTCCATGGGGTCCATGAACAGGATCTTCCAGGCTTACCTTGATCACTTTTTGGTGATTTTCATTAACAAAAACATGATATACTTTGCATCGTAGGAGGAGCACACTACACATCTATATATAATTTAGGATACACTATGGGAGAACAAACATTATAGAATGATCTCGATGTTCTAGTTCTATATACATGTAGTACACTTTCTGGGGCACGTTTTCTCAGAGGGTGTAGTTACATTGTATCCAACAAATATAGTGGTAGTGCATTCTTGGGAGCATCCTAGGAGTGTGACCGAGGTGTGGAGTTTCCAGGGATTTGTAGGGTGCAACTAGAGATTTATACCTGACTTTTATGGACTGGAATGATTCCTGATGCTGGAGCATGTGGTGAGAGCCTATTACTCATAGAAGATGAGGAAACATGTGTAGAACAATAATACCAATGACACAGAGTTAGAAGTAGTGAACATTTCATTGAATTTGGGGCAACACAACTTGATGATAGAACAATTTACTATCTACTATGATCACAAGTGTCTCAAATATATCTTCTTGCAGAAGGACTAGAACCTGAGAAACTGGTGATGGATGGAGTTACTTCAGTACTATGACTTTGATATTGTCTACAGATTTGGGAAGGGGAACGTGATGGAAGACCTACATAGTAGGAGGTCTGGGTTAAAGTTGTTGTGTGAGGCAATAGAGTTTCTAGCTGCATTATTGTTATCCTTTGTGGATATAGATGGAGAAACATACCTCCAGTCCCTTATTTTCACTCCCCCACTCCTTCAGCAAGTGTAATAGGCATAACATGGTGACATTAACTATGAGGCACGATGTGATCTGATATCCTCAGGACGGTATCCCAAAATATTCATTTGAAGGTGTGTAACATGTCATATTTTTCTTAGGAAGCTCCAAGGTACTAGTGAATCTACGATAGGGGGTGTTGAGTGAGTTCCACACATCCCCTTGGGCGGTAAATCCTTGTATGGGGAAGATGTACAAGGACCTTTGACATCTGTACTAGTCTGAAAGGATGAATAATGTAGTGGGGGAATTCGTTTCATGAATCCTCACTTGTCAGCAAGTGAAGGTTTAACACTAGGTTTCAGTTGGCCTGACTCATCCTCTTCAGGTACCAGAGTGGATGTGGGATGGAATTTCCATGAATATCATGATAAGACTTCCACATACATATAAGGGAAACGATTACATCTGGGTGATTGTTGACCAACTCCCCAAGTCATCCCACTTCATACAAATATGATAGATAGGATCGGTAGAGGGTTTGGGATGCCTCTGCGTACAAGAGATTATATGGATTCATGGGGTACCATCGACAATTATCTCAGATCGTGAGGCTCAATTTGCATCATAGTGGTGTAATAAATTACAGGAGGTGTTCAGGATTAAGCTAAGATTGAGCAACACCTTTCCTTTTTAGGTTTATGGTCAGATGGAGAGGACCATACAGATGCATGGGTACATGATTCAATTAATTTTCCTTGATTTGGTGAATAGTTGGGAGGACCACTTTCCAGTAGTGGAGTTTTCATTAAATAACAGCTATCACTCCCACATCGGCATGGCACCATTTGAGGCCTAGTAAGGGTGACCATTCGGATCACCTCTATACTAGACAGATCCCTGGGAGTCAGCACTTATTGGTCCAGAGTTGGTACGGTCTACCACTAAGAAGGTGTAGATCATCCAAGAGCAGATATAGACTACACAGAGCCGGTATAAGTCTTATGACGATTATAGAAAAAGGCCCTTGGACTTCACGAATTGATACCATGTATTCCTAAGGGTCTCACCCCAACAAGGATTGTAGATATTTGGATCAGGCGATAAGATATCTTTGAGATTCATTGGACCTTTCCAAATTCTTGGTTGAGTAGGTTAGGTGGTGTACCGCCTAGCTCTTACCCAACAGATGCACTGGGTTTATAATGTTTTTCATGTGTCGCAGATGAGGAGGTACTTGCATGATCCATCACATGTTATCAACTAGGGATACTTGGACATTGATGATTGGGTGGCCTTCATAGTGTTCCTTGGGGAGATAGATAATTGAAATGAGTGGGTCCTTCATGGGTGGTGATTTCTCTAGTGCGAGTTTGATGGAAGCATAAGAACCTCTAGAAGAGAACATGGGAGCAAGAGACTCATATACCTGCTCATTACACCCAATTATTTCCCACGTATTTTTATGGATTTCATGGATGTAAAGACCTAAGTTGGGGAGGATGTTACGACCCGAACATATTTTCCTCACATATTTTTTTAATTATTTTGGATTATTATGAGTCTGTGACAACTGACGGCCCGTGATTCCAAGTCTCGAAGATCCTAGAACGAAATTTTAAACTTTTTAGGTATGTTCATTAAATTTATGAGAAACAATTTATATATTTTGAACCAATGCTCGGATTAAAAAACCAAGTCCATGATTGAATTCATACTGCTCGTATTCTCTTAGACAAAGGCTTACTTCGACCAGTAAGGGTTGGACGAAAATGTTAATTTTTGGACTTTACAAAATAATAATAATGTAACTCTATATGTAATTTTATTCTCATCTCACCATTGTGTGGAGAATGTAGGGAAAGTGGTGTAATGTCAGTCTTGAATGGTAGTTATTTAATGACATGACCCTTGGGTTGAAAAACCATGAGATTCATTATATTAATTGAACATTAATTTTTTTGATTAATGAACAGAATTAATAAAAATCAATTTGGGATTTTCTGTTTCAAATTTTAAAAAAACCTACATCACGAGTTTTGGGGATGGACGTGAGGATTCTCTGATGAAACACTGATGAAAACCTACTCCAATGAAGAATGAGGATTGAAAAAACGCCAAAAAACATCTTTGAACGCGAACAATTATCCACATTTGACACATCATCTAACAAGTTCTAGGTAGGGTTTTGTCTTGATTTATTTCTAAGGGTTTATCATTTCATCATCTATTGATGATATTTAATCTCTTCTCTTATTATAACGCTAACACTGAGGGTGCGGTCTAAATAGAAGAATTCCTAGACCCTCTTCCATTATTGGTTTGGTTTCGTTCTTCGTGGGCCACTGAGAAACAATGAGAAAATGAATAAATGAGGGCCATAAAGTGTAGGAGATGTCCTAGGAGTCCTATAGGCATAGTCAGAAAAGAAATCGGACCGCTGGAGCTTCACCAGAGGCCCGTAGAGGATCCTCTAGCACAGCGGTACTAACAACCAAAGGTGGTGGCAGCCATCACTCATCGACTGAGATGAGTTCGCATCGCCAAAAGGCTCCGCTGAGTATAGGGGGTGGCTGGATGACACCCGCAGCATTGATGGCAGTGATGCACTCTTGCATGACGTCAGGGCTCCGACTGCGGCGGAGGAGGACTCGGACAGTGGGTCCCACCATTGATTGGTCCACATGTGTGGTCAGATGAAGGGGCAGTTCAATCCTAGCATCCATGGTGGAAGGTTGAATGGAATTATATATGATTAGTGGGGAGTGGGGTTGACACCTAGCTGGCGGGCCGTGCTCAACCAGAGGATAAGACAGGGTCCTGTCAGTCCAGGTCGGGTCTAGCCGGTTTGGACCGAGTGCAACAGGTTTGGGATGGGCTAGTTCGGACCTAGCCAGGTCGAACCTAGGATGACCCATACCGTGTTAGTTTGGAAAATAAGAGGTTGGGTTAGCCCACACCAGGCGGGTTGGGTCGGTCTGACTAGGCCTAACCGGAATCATACAATTTTTAGCCAAGTTTCACTCAAATGGGATTATCTTCAATAAAAGAGGTTTGTTTGATGACTCGTATGCAGTGATAGAACCCTTAGTATGAGGTGGTCATTTTGAGATAATATACATGGGTTTTAGAGAATGTTTTAGTATGGATGGTTTGGATCGAACTCAAATATTACCAGGCCCTCGACACAAAAATTCCTATAACTTACAGATCAAGAGTCTTATTGATGCACCTTCTTTTTCATTGGTAACCCTATTACATGGTTTTTCATCATGTAACATCTTTTTTGGACTTTGTGGCAGTTAAGGTACGACCGATATCTTGAGTATTAGGTTCTTGGAAACTCATTTGCACCAAATGTGTGAATCTTATGGTCGGATGTCAAGTGACATACAACCCTTTGTGGTGCAGCATCAGAATGAACCTATGTGGATCACCAATCACACAACCTGATGGTGACCAACCATAAAGAGGCCTATCATGGATCATTGAATTTCAAAACTATGTGGATCAGGGACATACAACCCTATGTGGATCAACAGTTGCGCGACACGACGAAGAACACTCTAAGAGCTGATCTTTTGGGATATACGGCATACGATCCTATATGGATCGTCGACATATGACCATGTGTGGATCAATGACTTAAGATCTTGTGTGGGGTGTTGACATAGTGACTTCTTCATGGTTGAGCTGTGCAACTTCTCAATGGAATATTATTTATTAACTTTATGACTAATCATCATTATTCCTATTCATTATATTATATACCTGATTTGAGCGGAGTCATTACTTGTTCTTTTTGGTTGAGATCACACTTCATGGTTATTCCTTGGTGGAATTATAGGACACCATCATGATTTATGGGGTACCTATAAGGTATTGTTATACTCTCCCCTCCACGGGCTACTCCTGCACCTTATTGTGTCCTATACTAATGACGTACAACTTTGATTGAGGTTATGGAGCGAGGACTAGGCTACGCACGAAGGCGACCAGTTGACATGGAGAGCTGATGTGATGAGTTTTACCTACCTTTCAGGTATGATTCTTAGTAGACAACTTTAAGAGATTCTTTTTTTTGTATTTTCTTTTAGTTTGGTTTATATTCTAGCCAATTCTTCTTATGTTAACACATTTCCTTTTGCAGTTATACTATGTGGTTTGTTATTGTTGTATACCTCGTCTATGTGTTTGTTGCTTTAAAATAAATTGCTTCTCATTTTAAGGATATTTCATTTTAGTGCTAGATGATAACCCCTAGCCTATAGAAGACGGTCTTGGGATAGACATGGCATGGAAGATGGGGGACGGGTCGTGAAATGGTAAATAACTGAAATCACATTCCATTTAATAAGTAATATTAATATAATATCTGTATATGGAATAATCAATATAGTTTTTAACTATGTTAAGATAAATTTCATTTATACAATACCTTGACTATCATAATGGGAAAAAGAAAAATCAATATGGAAAAGGAGGACAACTAAAAACATGAAATTTAATCATTAAAATGAGAATGAAATACATCTAGTGATAATATCATTATGAAAATAGCTGGGATAAAAATAACTAAATTATCAACAAAGTGAATTTTTATTTATTGTATATCATGTGCTCTTGCATCATCATACCTCTACCATCAAGAACATTACTCATGGTAGGTTGAAAATGGTTGGTTTGTATACATAAAAAACTCATTTAACTATTTATAGACAACTAATTTGTCACATGAGACTACCAATGCATCAATGAGATATATATAACTAGGCCTCATCTTTGTTTTTATGTCCCAAATTTTCCTCATATATGAAATAATATATTTAATTTATGAATATTTTTCTTTATCATAAGATGTCTAATTTGATCAAAATATATTGATTTATCATTATTTTACTACTAAACAAACAATTTTAAATACTGAACAACTTATAAAAATTTAATTTATTGTTAAATAAATAATCATATCTAGGATAAATATTATAGTTATTTAAGGGATATTTAATGTAAAATTATCACAAGTTAGTGAATATTTCCATTGAAAGTCAATGACTACAAAAATGAATCAAGAGAGTTAGTTTCAATACATTAAACATCTAAAATGATCATAAACCATCCATAGACTGAATAATGAAATTATCAATCCAAAATAGAACAAATGAAGTAATAATAAAGGGTTATTATCATTGATTAATAGATATACAATAAAAAGGTAAGAAAAATTCTCATGGAAATTATATTATAATTTAGAAAATAAAATTAAAAAATTAAATGGTCATAATATATTTTTAAAATACTTTTCATTGAAGATACTATTGTAAACTTTTATAATTTTACAAAAAACAATTAGTGGCCACGATGGTAGGAAATTTGGTAAATTTTGAGTACTTTAAAGCTAATATTCTATCACATATTCAGTAAAATCAAAAAGGGGACTTGTTTTGAAAATTACACGATGATTCATATCAATGATTAACACAAAAGTAAAAATGGGTAAAATTAAACTCAAAAAATAATTTGAAAATGGTTCAAAATATTTATTGAAACCATTTTACCAAAACATTATTTTTGAAGAAAATGGATTATTGAGCGAATAGAGAAATAAATTCAAATTTTCTATAATGAATTTCATGAATATTTAAATTATCTAATATTACTACAAAGACCCGTCCTTAAACATTACTTATTATTGAATTAAATGAATAATTCACATTGAGGATCTTTTCAGGTTTAGAGATTTAGAGAATTAGGACATAACTATTACATCTCAAAGATTTCAATGTAGACGCATCTACAGAGCTTCCAATTTTTTTCACAAAAATAAAAACTCTTAAAAAAATATTCATGTCTAGTTCCTTGTTTTAGACAGCCTGACATTTCCTTGATCCCATCCTTAACCCTATTCAACTTTATGTCTTGTGAAAAGATTTCAAATACATGGGATGATAATTAAAAGCTCAGTAAGGGTTATAATAGTACAGAAATAAAACCTCAGTCCATGTATACATAAGAATCAATGAAATCATACTTTACTCATAAAACATAAGAAATTTAATATACCTCATCAAATCATAAGATTCATGCATAACTCAATAAAAATCATAAGGAATAAAGGTAACTTGAGGTATTCATAACATTCTTATGAAGGGAGTAACCCTCATGGTTACGTTTGGAATACCCATCACAGTATATTCCCTAAATAGTTTTGGAGAAACCTTAGCGTTTAACTCCTTCACATTACCCAATGCATTGGAGAGCCATATCGGGCGCACCCGCCCTTAGTTTATCACGGAACCACCCGTATTCATAAACAATTCCCAAGAACCATAACATAATCATAGAACATATCTTAAACACAAAGGAAATATAACATTCCCATATTGTAATAACAATATAACATTTTAAGATATTGAAATAATGAATCCACTCTAAAAACCATTTTCAAAACCATTTAAAACATTTAATAAATAGATTTTTGAATCAAAGTGTCCCATACCACTTTGATGATTTTAACATTTTAAACCATTAAATTTCATATAAATAAATCCTAAAAACCATTTTGAAAACATGGATATTAATTAGAAATATTTATAATAATAAATCATTAAAACATTTAAAATGATATTTTAGTTAAAGGGTTTTTAAAAAAATGAGAGACACTTGAATACAATAATTGAGGAATACAATTTAATCAGAAATTTATAATATCATGAGAATAAAGGGATTCATGATATATTATTCCCAAGGACATTATATACACCATATAAGAGTTAATTGGTGCATAACAACAATGAAGTCTCAATAGAATTGTAAAATGAGATGAAATCCCTTATAAAGAAGGTATCCTTAAATTAAGGATAAATCAATCTCATAATTATGTGTGAAAAATATAAATACCCCAATATAAGTGGATATTAAGTGTAAATCAACCATATTTCATTCACACATATTCATAGGATGACATATTCAATAACTACAAGTTAAACCCAAAGAAATCGAAATTGGGTTAAGAAGTTCCCTTGGTAAAATTCGACAGCCTAACGACATCACTTTAAAATTCATAACATTAGTTGATGAGAGGGAAAATGGTATCTCATCACATGGAAATAAAAATTACATCAATATGGATATATAATAACATATCACAACATAAAAATATGTAATTTAAAAGACATAAAAAATAATGTTTTTTAAAAGAGGAGTGTGAAAGGTTCTCTTACCGATTTGGGTAACTTTTGAAACGTACACCACATGAAAGAAGGTTCATACAATGAAGATGTAAATACCCATAAATGAGAGTATATTATACTAATAGTAAAATAATGGGTTGTACATACACCACAAAAGTGGAAATAGTGTCCAATTTAGCATGAATCTCACGGGAATAAAAAGTTAAATGATAATCCCCTTATGAAAATTTGGCACCCTAACTACGCCACATAAAACTTCCAAAAATGGTTTAATGATATAAAATAGTGTATCTCATCATATTAACATAAAATTTATAGACATAGTAATATAAAATAACATCCCCCAACATAATAAAGAGGTGCTTAAAGTATGTTACATAAAAAAGAGTACTTAAAAAGAAAGAGAGAGGTATGATCTCTTACCTCAAGTCCGACTTGTCTTGTTCGTTGCTTTATATTCTTGAATAATAAACTTTGGTAAATTTATAATTTCTTAAGTTCCTCCTTTAATTATTATTATTCAGTTCATATCACATATTATAATGTTATAATAATTGGTTAATAATGTGAGTTCATATCAGACGTTTTTGTCGATGTTTTGTACATGAGTCAAAAATGACCATGTTTGAAAATGATTGTCCATGAAGTTATAATTAAAACATCTTCAGAAAAGTATTAATGATTTAAATATCATATATATTTAGTACATATTCATTTTATACTATTCCATAACATTTGGAGATAAAAATAAATGAAATGCACAGTTCATGGAGACGGTAGGCCGTACGTACGCATGAACACTACTTTCATTTCTTTCACATATTAATGGAATTAAAAATAATTGAAAGATATATATATTATAATGTCTGTATAACATATATGTTTTTTAGGTCACATTAGTTCATTAATTTCATTATTTATACACTCCATGTATTGCATGAACGTGTCACATCACTTGAGGGGGAGGTAGTCTAGCCTTCCTCGTATGAAATTATCGCATTTGCACAACATGCAAAGCATAAAGGTATGTTTTAAATATAAAATTCAGAAGAATATGAAAAATATAAATACCATATATATAATATATAAAATACAGTTACATCATAATGGCCACCATGAAAGGTGTTAAGAGAAGATTGAACAATCATCGTTTCGTGAGGCAGTAATTCACCATCCATAGAAACAGTATGTTCTTTAACCATTAGACGGATGTGTGTGTAAGTGTAGCTTGAATCCTTCAAATAAAAACATCCTATTATATTTAACATACTGGTTTTTTAGAAAAAAAATGAATAAAAAGAGTTTAGGGGTTTGGAGAAGCAAAACAAAACAAAAGAACACAAGTGAAGACATTACCTTTAAATCGGGTAACCCCTCTTGGTTTGAACCAAAAGGGTTTCTTGACGAGAATTATACCAGAGGTGAGGCTTCAATAATGAAGATAGGGATGTGGAGAGATGAAATGGGCAGGGTTTTACCAAGCCAAAGGCTTGAGAGTTGTGGGAAGGTGGTAGAGGTGGGGGACTTTTATAAGAGAAGATGAGGGGCACTCTTGGAAAGATATAAAATATTATTTTATTATAAAATGATTTTCCAATTTTAAAGGCCAAAAAGGATATATTTAGAGGATAAGGTGATAATGTTTTTAAATACATCCATACAAGAGGTTTGTGACAAGTTTAAGACTTAGATTTCACCCTATCTTCTCATTTTATTTAAATCGTTCATTTATGAGGTAATCACTGTATCATCATGGTGTCATAAATAAAATAATTTATTTAATGTTTAAAAATTATAATAAAAATATAATTATGTATGAAATAATTTTCTCTTTCCAATTACTATTTATTGTCTAACATATAGTTTATGTAGATAATATTAAAATTATTTTACTTAGGTGTTACATACTTTGGTTACATTTTCCTTTCTTTAAAAAAATATGATAAAAGGGAACTATCACACTAAAGTGATTCCATGGGGTCCCAAGGTTGGAACATGTAATCACATGGTCGGACATGACATTAAAAATATAAATAGGACACATTTTGGGGTCATTTTATATTTTTATGATATTATTTTCTTACCCTTAATTACCCGATTACTAATTAAAAACGATAATTAAAGATAATTACCGTCGTTACTATTCATAATGTCCAAAAACAAAAGAGTCTTAATTAAACAATTTAGACCATTTGATTAAAAATATGGAATCCATTTCATCAAATTAAAAACACATAAATTTCAGTAATTAATTTAAAAGTAAATCCTGTTGTCAAAACAAAAGATGGGTTTTTAAGAAGTAAAATTTATCAAAAGATTGACTTGTTTTTACATCCAATTGAAAAGTGAAATTACTTAAAATGAATAACATTGTATTAAGTGATAAATAAATAATTCATTTATACTTTAAAAAAAATTAAAATTACAATCTAAATATATAAATAAATTGGATGAAAAGGCAGTTTTGATTTAAAAACTGTATTTTTCACTATTCATTAAAAAAAAGCATTATCAGAAAAATACCAAAAATTAACCCTAAGATATATTTGATATTTCAAATTCAGAAATGATGTCTATTTTAACAAATTCAAAACCTCAAAGTTTCATTAATAAATCATATAGTTAATTCTCACCGTCAAAACAAATAGCGGGTTTTTTGGAAGCAATATCTATGAAAAGTTTGCAACTTGTTTATGTCCATTTTCAAAGTAAAATTAATTATAATGGACACCATTGAATTAAATTGTAAAAATATATTATAATGAAACTTTAAAACCAATTAAAAAGATAATCTAACCATATATTTAAATTAGATGAAAAATCAGTTTTGTTGTAAAATGCAATATTTTTCACTATTCATTAAAAAGAATGAACATTGTTAGAAACATACCAAAAATTTAACCAAAGTAAATTTCAATATCTCAATTATAAATAATAAGTTTTTTTGACAAATAGAGCTAATAAAATTGTCAATAGTTATATTTAAGAAAGGTTCGCCATCAAAAGGCATAAAAATAATCTTTTAAAAATATTAGAGTATTTATTCTTAAAATTGGATTCATTTGGATTTTAAGTCTCTAAAATTTATTGGATAAATGTAAAAATATTTGACAAACATATGTAATCATTTTGTAGTTATTTCTGTTCATTCCCTCCATTACAATGGCTAGGATTTAACTATTATAATATTATTATATTATTGGTGTGCAACGTAAGATTTCAAAGAAACTCGTTGTTGCGTATTGGGTACGCCATCGAGCATAGCATTCCCTTTAAAGTAGTATTAACATATTATTCACAAATATTGATAAACATTAGAATGTAATATTATTTATTTACCTACGATGTTACGTCCTTCCCCCCTTTTGGGAATTGCGTCCTCACAATTTCAAAATTGGGCTTGGAAACTTCATTGAAAGTCCCACATCAGAACAAGAGTCGGTAAAACTATCACTTTAAAAGATAGGGATATAAGTACAAAGGTCACCCAAATTAACCCATACTAGGATTCCAAGTATGAAAATATGGATATGGAGGAGAAAACAAAGGGTCATGTTCTGATTTGAGGGGGAAAGTAAACGTGACTAGGTGAAACTTAACCACAAGAAAATCACAAACTTGTGATGAGTTAAACGGTATTCGATTCCCCAGTAGGAAAAGTAAATAGACAAAATTTTTGTCTTAAGTTACTCTTCATTGAGGAATTTATTTTTCAGCTTAACTAAATCATAATGAAACATACTTACTTGTCACATAGACTTTCAACTTTTACTAGATTCCTTAATCAAACTCATATTTTCTCCAAAAGACGAGTATTTAGGAAGACTTGTTCACATTAAGAGCACCATAATCAACTTCTTGAGAATTACCTAATCCACAAAAGAGAATTATATATTCCCCATGTCTTTAGATCTCTACCAAAACCAAACCAAAAAGTTTAGTACGAGATCATATAATACCCAAAAAGGATATTTTTTTACAAAAACAAAAACTACTCCTAATCTCCAAAATTTGTCAAACAAAAACCAAAGATCAACAAAGACCATTAAATAAACATCTATCCATAAAATTCTTCAAAGTAAACCCAACTATGATTGAAAAAAAAATATTTAAAGGATTTAATCACATAGTCTCCCGAGGTAAAAATTAACATTTATCTCCAAATAACATCAGTTTCTCTTAAAGTCTCATACTGAAAAGTAATTAACCTAATTACATATCTTCCATGATAGGTTAATGATTTCCATAGATAACCAAAAATCAACACACTCTTGATTCATAAAATCATATAACTAAAAAAAATAATTATTCAAACTAACCAAGGACTTCATGTAGTCCAGTGGTAGGCGATAAATACCAGTCGCACTTCGGTTGTGGGTTCGATTCCAGCAGCTTTGTCCGACGCGATGGGTTGTCACACGATTTGTGTGTTGTACTTTTTTCAAAACTATATAATTCATAAAAAATTCCCCAAAACGAGATAAAATCATCAAAAATAACCATAACATAATTTAACCTCAAGTTTATCTCATGTCGTTCATATTCCATCCTAACATATAGTAACCCATAATTATCTCAAAAGTAAGGATCATATAAACCCTAATGGTTACCTTTATAATTATTACCTGAACTTCCATGTCGAGTTGGTTCTCTTGAACATGATGCATTAGAGAACTCACCAAGGTTCAAGTGGTTGATCATGAAACATGATAGTTGGTTTAGAATAACCATGAGATTTCTCTTGAATCCCACATTTCATCCAGTCTCTTAATCAGAGAACCACCACAGTTTCCTTCAAACCCATTGTCACTTTGGTGCCTACTAGATCCATCCATTTACTAAAACCAGAAATGGCAGTAATTCACCATCCACAGAAACAATATGTTCTTTAACCATTAGATGAATGTGTGTGTAAGTGTAGCTCGAATCCTTCAAATAAAAACATCCTATTATATTTAAAATACTGGTTTTTACAAACAAATGAATAAAAAGAGTTTAGGGGTTTGGAGAAGCAAAACAAAACAATAGAACACAAGTGAGGACATTACCTTTAAATCGAGTAACTCCTATTGCTTTGAACCAAAAGGGTTTCTTGAGGAGCATTCTGCCAAAGGTGAGTCTTCAATGATGAAGAGAGAGATGTGGAGAGATGAAATGGGTAGGGGTTGGCCGAGACAATGGCTTGAGAGGTGTGGGAAGGTGGTAGAGGTGGGGGCCTTTTATAAGAGAAAAGGAGGGGCACTCTTGGAACATTATAAAATATTACTTTATTATAAAATGATTTTCGGATTTTAAAGGCCCCAAAAGGATATATTTCGAGTCTAAGGTGATAAGGTTTCAAAATAAACCCATACAATAGGTTTGTGACAAGTGTAAGACTTTGATTTCACCCTATCCTCTTATTTTATTTAAATCGTTCATTTATGAGGTAATCATTGCATCATCACGGTGTCATAAATAAAATAATTTATTTAATGTCTAAAAATATAAAACAAATATCATGATGTAGGAAATATTTTTATCTTTAAAATGACTATTTATAGTCTAAGAGATCATTTATTTAGACAAAATTAAAATTATTTTACTTAGGTGTTACATACTTTGGTTACATTTTCCTTTCTTTAAAAAAAATATGATAAATGGTCATTATCGCACTAAAGTGATTCCATGGGGTCCCAAGGTTTGCACAAGGCATCCCATGGTCGGCCAGGACACCACCAATAGCATTAGGTCACATTTTGGGGTCATTTTATATTTTTGTGATATTATTTTCTTACCCATAATTACCCGATTACTAATTAAACACGATAATTAAAGATAATTACTGTCGTTACTATTCATAATGTCCAAAAACAAAAGAGTCTTAATTAAAAAATTTGGACCTTATGATTCCAAATATGGATTCCATTTCATCAAATTAAAAATACATAAATTGTAGTAATTAATATAAAAGTAAATCTCATTGTCAAAACAAAAGACGGGTTTTTAAGAAGTAAAATTTATCAAAATATTGACTTGTTTTTCCATCCAATTGAAAAGTGAAATTACTTCTAATGAATAACATTGTATTAAGTGATAAAAACATAATTCAATTATACTTTAAAAACAATTAAAATGACAATCTAAATATATAAATAAATTCGATGAAAATGCAGTTTTGAATTAAAAACTGTATTTTTCACTATTCATTAAAAAAACATTATCAGAAAAATACCAAAAATTAACCCTAAGCTATATTTGATATTTCAAATTCAGAAATTATGTCCATTTTACCTAATTAAAAACATAGAAGTTTCATTAATAAATCATATAATTAATTTCCGCTGTCAAAACATATAGCGGGTTTTTTGGAAGCAATATCTATGAAAAGTTTGGCACTTGTTTATTTCTATTTTCAAAGTAAAATTAATTCTAATGAACACCATTGAATTAAATTGTAAAAATAAATTATAATAAACATTAAAAACAATTAAAAAGATAACCTAACCATATATTTAAATTAGATGAAAAAGCAGTTTTGATGTAAAATGCAATATTTTTCACTATTCATTAAAAAGAATGAACATTGTCAGAAACATACCAAAAATTTAACCAATGTAAATTTCAATATCCCAATCATAAAGAATAGGTTTATTTTGACAAATAGAGATTATAAAATTTTCAAAAGTTAAATTTAAAATATATTCTCCATTGAAAGGTGATAAAACATCTTTTAAAAATATTATAGTATTTATTCATAAAATTGGATTAATTTGGATTTTAAGCCTCTAAATTTATTGGATAAATGTAAAAATATTTGAAAAACATATGTAATCATTTTTTAGTTATTTCTGTTCATTACCACCATTACAATGGCTAGTAATTAACTGTTATAATATTATTATATTATTGGTGTGCAACGTATGATTTCAAAGAAACTCGATGTTGCGTATTGAGTACGCCATCGAGAATAGCATTCCCTTTAAAGTAGTATTAACATTTTATTCACAAATATTGATAAAAATTAGAAGGTAATATTATAGATTTTCTGGGAATGTTAAAATTACAAAAATCTTATTATTACTTGAATTTATCATGAAAAAATAGAGGAAAATAAAATGAACTCAATTTATTATGAAATGGTAAAATATTATCCTTCAACTAAATTTCAAGAATAAAATATCTATATTAGAAATACAATGTGAAATAAACCCTTCCAATGATAATATCATTGAAATGAGAATTAATCAATGAATGTATTATGTGTATCAAAATTAAATAAAAATAAAACTATTGTAATGACTACATAATATAATTGAATTTCATTTCACACATAATCATTGATTATAAATGATAATTAATAATTAATAAAACCTAATTAAAATAAGTTGAGTTATGAAATTCTATACACTTGGTAACAATTATATAAAATCCCATTGGTTGAAATAATTGAAATTGAATCATAAAATACAATGATTAATAAATTAATAATTATATTACATATCTAAGGGGACATATATATAGTATATAAAATATTTTAGGTGCATAGTAAAATATTATTTCTCCATTATGGAAAATTGAGACAAAGTACCTAACCATTGATAATATTATAGCCAAATATACATGGTTTAAATAATAATAAATTAATATATAAATTTCAATATTTAATAATAAAATTTGATATTATTTGTAAATGTGTCAATATATACACCAAATACAAAATATTTGGGGCATAACATTACAATAATTTAAAATGATGGGAAAATGAAAAGAAACTGCGTACATCTTGCTTATTTTTTTTAAATTGAAATAACCTCCTATATAATGGTTGTAATAAAATTTTAATTTTATCTCATAACCTTATTTATATTTCTAATATCACATATGAACATTTAATAACATCTTATTAGTGATCATTTAATAATTTTTCATTATTTTCATTTTTATTCTTTTTAAACACCCATGTTTTCTCATGCATGTTTCATCATTAATGATCTAGTTCATACCCATATTATATTGTCACACATTATAAATAATAATAATAATTTTGTAATTCTCATATTTATAAACAAATTAATCAATCAAGACCAATTATTTATGAAGGTTTTTAAAAATGATGTATGTTATGATTAGGGAGATGGTATGTTTTATGTACGCTTGGTTAACATTTCCAATTCTCAGTGAACATAAGAGAAAGTATGTATGTAATATTTTACAATTAAAAAATTATAATAATATCATTTTATATCATTAAATATAATTATACATATCATCAATGTTTAATGGTGATAAAAACCAAGTCACATCGCTTTGTAAAGGCGGCAGTCCAAACTTATATGAACAATGTTATCATATTTTATTGAGTAAAAATAGAAAAAACCAAATGAAATATTATAATTTAAAAATGATAAATACATTTAATTTATATGAATTTTTTGTAAAAAATTATCTATATTACCTTCTTTGTAATACATTATTAAAAGACAAATCACATCGATTAGTAAGGCGGTAGTTCACCAAACACATGAGGGACAATATCGTATCCCCTACAGAATAGAAATTTAAAAAATATATATAATATATAATAACTCTAGAGTTATTATAATGTTATAAATTTCATATATATACTTTAAATACATCATCATACCAAACATTAATTTTGGAAATGAAAAAATGAATGACATTGGTTCACGAGTTTATGGTTCCCGTACATACAAAATATTATTTATTAACCCATTTGATGTTAACAGTGATTGATTTATGTCATTAAATTAATTCAAAAAATTATACATATATGGACTATAATGAAAAAATTATATCATAATAGTTCAATAATAATTTACAGTGATTGAGAAATAAATAAATCAAAAATTCTTATCAATGAACATTATATATTCATCAGGTAACAGTCTTTGGTTTGCACAAATCCACTTCCAAAAATGGATTTATAACGAAAATAAAACTTCCAAGATTAAATTAATAGATTTTTTGATTAATTTTTTTATGTATTGGCCAAATAAAAATTGTATATGGTGGTAATATGAGATGATAGGGGTGGCATTTTATATTGGAGTTGAGTGGAACACTTGTAAATTTAATAAAGAAAAATGTGTTCCCAAATTTTTCATATGGGAAAAGGGTAATAAATTGTGTATAATATACAAAAATACATTATAAGATCAAAATACATTATTAATATATATATTATACTGGTGAATATTTCATATTAACCCTCATTTTTTAGTTTAACCCCTTGTATATTCATTTTTAACTTGATAGGGATATATAATTTTTACTCTTTTACTATTAAATTTGTTAAAATGATAATCTGACATTATTAGATAATATAAATAATTTTTATTCCAAATATGGAATCAATTTTCTCATATTAAATTCACGTATGTGGACAATTTTAATTTTATATAAATCCTACTAGCATGGTTACAAAGTAGGTTTCAAAGAGAAAACGATCAAGAGATTTAAAATTTTTAATATGAAAATTATTCCATTAAAATAAATTGGATTAATATATATATAAGGTGATTTTATATTAAAATAAATTTAAAATATAATTTATGTTTATAAATAATTTAACTAAAATGATTGTTTTAAATCAAAATCTAATACATTTCACGATTTATCAAAATATGAAAAATTTCACAAATCCCAAAAAAATAAAAATATTTTATATTATAATTTCAAAAATTATGTTAATTTAAATAATTTTTCTTTAAATTTATGTAAAATTAATTTTAAAATATGTGAACCAAGGGTGATCGAAAAAAATTTCGTAAAAATAATTTTGAGAACATTTTTTCCTACTAAATTATTCTTATATTACATATAATCAATATAAAACTATAATTTTAATAATTCAGTTAGTACTATAAATACCCACCATCATATCGGCTAGGTTATAGTGGTGTAATATATTATGGTTCACTTTTTTACATGGGGTTTCATGTCCTACAAGATATAAAAAAGATTAAATTTTTTTAAAATAAATAATTCATAAACCCTCAACTATTATATTTTCTAAGAATATTTTGGTTGAATGTCATAAAAACTATTTAAAAAATTGTTAATATTATAAAATATTTAGTTTCAATATTATCCCCACATTAAATAATTTTTGTCCTAGAAATTTAAACATAATCTCATTAATCAATGGTCCAGCATTTGGAAATATCATTGTTGATAAACTCACAACATAAAAAGGTTGATAATACATCTTCTTAATAAGAGAGAAAGCAATTAAGAAGTTCATTTATCAAAAAAACATAACTATGTTTCCATGTAGATCAACATATGTGTGTAACTAAATCCTGAACATAGATGAAAAGTGTAAATAATTATAGATTGTGATAGTGGTGAATGATTATAAGAAAGTGATTTATTAATATAAAGATAAAGACCTCCAAACAATAAATCATTGATGATTTCAAAGAATATATAATTCACCAGATATAAACATAATGAGATAATAATTGTTTCCCTAACGTTTAAGAATGATTTTCTTTATAATAGTATTTGGTAATATACTTACCTGATAGGAATCTATTTCAAATGAAAATTTTTACCCTTTGGTTGTTCTCTGATCAATTTATAATTCATTTATTTATTGAAGAAATAAATAAATGACTTTTTTTATGTTTAAATTAGTAAAATTCAGATATTACATATCATAATATCCACAAAAGAGTGAAAACATGTTTTGTACATCCCTTAATATTTTCCAAAACCAATATGTTCTGAAAACATAATACATTGGAATAAAATACACTCAAAACATAAATAGCATCCCCATCGAATCAAAATTAATATTTATTTGCCCAATGTTTTTAATAATGACATATTATCTATGACATCACGTGTTCTATTGGAAGGTATTAAACTCTTATCATCATTCAAATGATGGTTGACTCCCATAATGTAGGTTGTATTCATTCTAAAACTATATTAATATAAATACTATAACATTCCAAAAATATATACTGATCATCCATAAAATAAAAATCCATTAAATATGATTTTTTACTATGATCTACAACCCAACATACATTTTGATTTACTTTTAAATACTATTTTATAATATTATTATGTTATGACTATGTAATTAATTATCATATTAACTATAAACATTATCAATACACTTAAATTTTTGTATATAAAATGTAAAGGCATTATTTAGCAAATAATATTTTTTTACTAAAACATATAATTTCAATAAATTTGTCCAGAAATATCCTTAATCATTTTAGACACTAATGAAATAAAACCAAAAACTCAGAGCTTAAGAATTTGAACAAATGATTAATCTTTAACCAATAATCCCATAATAGAAATCATTACTCTTCTGTTAATGAAGAAATAAATGATTCTAAAATTTAACAAAATCCTTAGATGTTTCATTATTCTTATATCAAAAATAATATTGAAAAAATACTTATAAAATTTTATTCCTAAATAATAATACCTAAATACCATATACCTTTTATTTCAATAAAGGACATTCCTTGGTATAGGGGTTAACTTTTTGATGATTTTTGTCACGACCTGACCCAACCCGGGCTTGAGCCGCAACTACCCCAGGCCCACCTTCATAGGCCAGGGGCTGGCGACCAGCGCCGAAGGCACAATAACTCGGGGATGCCTTTGCCTAAGCACCTGTACACACACACGCAACAAACTAAATGCAACAGTGCAAAGTAAAAGTAAAGACAAGCAAAGAAAAGGAAAGGGCAACTGCTATATAAATACCACAAAGTGCATCGACCTCTACAAGTACAAAGTACAAACTGAAAAGAAAAGGGGCAAAAAATGCACCCAACAAAAAAGTGCCACAACCCGGCAATAGGTAAACAAAAGAAACTGCTGATGGGTCTCCCACCTGGAACCCGGCCACGACCACCGCACGCGGTCCAAGCTCCCAAGCTCCTACACTCCTACTGAAGTCACGCTCCACCTGTCCGTCGTCTGCAAGGGAACACCAAGTGCGAGCAAAGCCCAATCAGGGGTGAGTATAAAAATACTCAGTAGGATACCCCGAAGGCTCGAGGGAGCAACAAAAGGAGGTACTGAAGGGTGAGCAGTAGAGCGAACAGAAAAGTAAAGGAGTACAACAAGGAGTGCAGTAAAGAGTCCAGCTCAACCCAACAAGAGGAAAGAAGGTAGACTCATCCAGGCACAAGGAGCTGGAAATGGTGAGAAGATGAACTTCTCGTCAAGTCTTCGCTACCTATAGTAGGAGAGTAGACTCTTCCAACCTTGAGAAGCTAGACACGGAAAGCACGTGGCATTCCCCGTGCGTCTTCGCCTCTCCTGGAAGGAGAGTAGCCAAACCCAAGAAGTGGGTGCCGGAAACAAGGTATATACATATGAATGCTCTATCAAGAAGCCTGAACAAACTTGTAAGGGGATCTCCGTCCCATAGCTCATCCCAAGAAGGAGTAGCCAACAGTCCCAGAAGTAAACTCCATTGATGCCCAACATCCCGCACGTCTGCCCCGAACTGCAAGCCAAGGGGCTCAATCACCACACCTCGACACTATCTGCTTTGGGCGGCACTGACTCACCCGCACAGTTTTAGGTCAAGTCACAAGGACGCGTCTCGATGGGGGAAAGTGCTCCCCATACTTGAGAGTTCTGGGGGAACGTCAACCACAACTCGTCACTGCCCCGCAGTCGAGAGATCTGCTCAAAGTCGACAGGCGACCCCCTACCCAGCCCCGCTGGAGGATCCCTGGAAGTCAACGGTTTCCCACTACAGGGAGACCCGGAAAGTTGACGGGTGCCACACTGCCCAGTCCCGTAACAGGGTAACCCACTAGAGGGAGACCCGGCTAAAGTCAGCGACGGGACCACTGCCCAGCCCAGCTGGAGGTAACCCAGCATCGGGGACCACTACCCAGCCCAGCTGGAGGTAAGCCCGGTATCGGGGACCACTGCCCAGCCCAGCTGGAGGTAAGCCCGGCATCAGGGACCACTGCCCAGCCCCACTGGAGGTAAGCCCGGCATCGGGGACCACTGCCCAGCCCCGCTGGAGGTAAGCCCAGAACTGCTCTGGCCATCCCTGCTGGATGGTACTGCTCGGTAAATACCGCTGTACTGGCCATCCTTATTGGATGGTAACCCACTGGCGAGCCCTGCTGGAAACAACCTCAGCCCTGCTGGAACAACCTCAGCCCTGCTGGAACAACCTCAGCCCTGCTGGAACAACCTCAGCCCTGCTGGAACAAACTCAGCCCTGCTAGAAACAACCTCAGCCCTGCTGGAACAACCTCATCCCTGCTAGAACAACCTCCTGGGTAGAGGATCGGTGCCCGCGTAAAGTGTTGGTCACACCGAAACCACAAGCTCTACCAGGGAACACAGAGCAACGAGGGAAACTCCCTAGGCCTCACAAGGCGATCCCGCTCCAATCCGCTGAGTCACTGTCGAAGCGGACCGAGACATCTCATCCCAGAAAGTGGGGAAAACACCCACGCTGCACGGACACCCATAGTCGCAGACGGTGTCGCAGTCCGGTGAAAGGGCATAGTACTGAAACCCCTCACAACCAATGAAGCAGAGGAACCAAACCATCTCCGCCGGCCAAACCATCAAGCACAAGACCAGGGGGAGACCGCTCAACCCTGCTAGTCAGAAAAAAGAGCACCAGGCCAGGGGAAACTCCTCCCTGCTGGTCAAACAGATGAGCACAAATCCAGGAGAAAACTCCACCCTGCTGGTCAAACAAATGAGCGCAGAGGGACCCTCTACGTCGCGAGAGGTCAAAGTACGTAAAGCAGATCACGACACACACGTGGGGCCCACACGACGTGTGGCCCCAAGTCAACCCCAACTAAGTGCACAAACATCCTCAGGTACAAACAACCACACATACCTCCAAGTGCTCCCGTATACTCCCGGAGTATACCTCGTTCCATACAAAAGGCTATCGTGCACACGACACCCAACGTCAACGCGAAGGTGTGACGTAACAACTCCACCTCAAAGGCCCAGGCATGGCCAACCACATCTCGTGAACCATTTATATCACTCTCCCAAGAGTGCGTGATCACACGCCAAGGGTCCGCTACAAACAAGGTAGGGTGGACCACCACTGGAGCACCTTCCATGCTCCACATTTAACAAGATCGCGCAAGAGGCTCCACACAACCAAATAGATTGCATCTTCGTAATCCTCACGGAAATACACGCGAGATCGACTACTTACTCGCCTCCAACGGATATCCGACGGAAAGGTCACCAACACCGCCTCACGCCCGAACGGCGTCCCGTGATCCTGAGCCTCGGCCCTGAAAATAGTCGGGCGCATCACACCATTGCGATCCCCTCGGGAAAACACGTCAAAAGCACTACTCACTTGAGTACAACGGATATCCGGAGAAAAAGGTGCATCATGGCGCACCACACACGAGCGGTGCCACGTGGGAACCACATCCCAGTCCCGAAACACAACGAACGGATCTCACCATTGCGATCCTCTCGAAAAAGTACACGAAATGGACTATTCACTTGTCCAAAACGGTCGCCCGGTGATAAAGCTGGAAATCACCGTCAACTACCGAAACAGCCCTCATGGGGCACGCACCATCGTGCGGAATTACAGCGGGCAGACTGCACCAACGCGTTTCCCCCGGAAAAACACCCAACATCGACTGCTCGCACGCCCCGAACGGACGTCAGAGGAAAAAGTCGCTAAAAGCTGCACGCAGCTCAAAAGACGGGTCATGGGGCCCATGCCTCAACTTCGGCCTCAACGCCTGAAACCACTCTGGAAAGCTCCGCCTCGATGCCAGGGTCCCAATGCCACTGACAACACTCAAAACGGACGTCGGACGCGTCCGCGCCGCCCAAAACAAGAATCTTGGGGATTACGCTCGTCCACTTAAGGACACATCGCGCCTCTGCGACCCCTCGTTTCGGGAATTAAAAATTCCCGAAACCATCTCAAAAATACCGTCTCATCAATACGGTTCCACCGCCGCAGACGACACTCAAAACGGACACCCGTAGTGGAAAATACGGGTGTCCGAACACCGAGGGGGCAAGCCCCTGGGGCTGGACCGGCCTCGGACACGCGGTCCCCACGCAGACAGGCCACGAGGGCCTGTCGTGGCCGTCGCGTGAAGTCCCGCGCGGCGCGGGTCTTTGTCGTCGCACAGGGGTCGCGCAACGCGACCCCCGCGGTCGCCGCTCCCTGGCGACCGCCACCTCGCCGGGCGCTCCGCCAGACGCCCCGGCCGACGCCCGAGCACCCCGCCGGACATCCGCTGCCACGCCCCGCGGACACCCCGCCGCGCCCCGCGCTTCCACCGGACACCCGCGGACAACCCGCGGCCGCGCCCAGTGCCTCCACCGGACACCCGCAGACACCCCTGCCGCGCCGTCCGCCCTCGCCGTGCCGCCGCTCGAACTCGTCGGAACCCGAAAACCCACAAAGTTCGGCGAATCATTGCGGATGTCAAGGAGCTCGCAATTTGAATCCAAATGATGCGTTGAAAAGGGAATTAACTATACTACATATTCATGGGTTTTGTTCGAAGATCAAACAACAATTAGAGGGTCTAAATTAGGTTCAAAGGAGGTGCGGGAAAGAAAAACACAAACGATAAACTCCTACCTCGCGGGGCTTCGCCCGAAGCTTCGTGACGATCCGCCGGCCACCACGCCTTGCCGGAGCTGTCTCGCCAGAGCGTCTCACCGGAGGTGGAGGAGGAGAGGGAGAGGAGGGCTGCCAGGGGGGAAGGGGTAGGAGAAGAGGGAGGGGGGGTGTGTTAAGCGTTTAGATAGAAAACGCTTAACCACCCGCCCGTCAGCCCGAAACCGAACTCCCGACAGGGTCGCGGTTAAGCCTCCCTTAGGGTAAACACCACCTCCCGAGCACAACGGCGGTCTCGGAATTTTAATCCGAGACCCCATTCAAAAGTTATAAAATTTAACGTTCGAAGACGCTAAATTACGAAAACTCTCCTGGAGCCATTTTTCACAAACGGCCCGCGCCCGTGAAACATATACCCCTCCTAGGGTAAACGGAACATTCCGAACACAACGGTGCCCTCGGGTTCCCAGTCCGAGCCACCATTTAAGAGATACCTACGTTTCAACATTAAACGAATTAATTTAATTTATTTAATCCGTTTAACGTTCCAGAAGCGAGCGGCGGGTCCAAACATCCCGTGCCGACAAGTTTTATGTCGTTCCTAGGGTAAACACCCCATTACGGACCCATCTGTACACTCGGATCTCTGATCCGGATCACTGTTTAGGAGTTATCTCATTTATTTAACATTTCCAGTGTGAACACACTGAAAATTTAATTCCGGCCACTCCGGGGGTCGGAATCGCATGCCGTATGAAGGCGCTGCTCTGGAATATCATCAAGAATATTCCAAAGTATTTCTCAGAAAAAAACGGGTTCTTACATCATTCCCTCCTTCAAGATTTTCATCCCCGAAAAGCAAAACTAGGGAGCAACACAGGGTACTAAGCCCACACCTGGATTTCCGTACCCAAAACAACCCACGCATAGCTCTGCGTCACCGCACACAGACCAAAGGATTGATCTATCCACGTGAGGTCAGCCCTTGCAGGCGTCGTGCACCCACTCCAGACTTTGGGGTTAGGGCAAGGCGGTAGGGTACCTCAACATCCCTTTGCACGGTCTCAAACGGACCTAAGGCCCTCGGGGGTAGCTCACCTCCCCGGTCAAACCTCTACGTCGCACGCCACGACTGGAATCACCGCCCGCACCTGGAGCAAGGCCCAGTGATTCCCTCCTTCAGAATATCCATATGGTGAAACACGCAAGGATATCTGGTCATACAAGATTCCACAACCGATGATCTCTTACACGCTCAAAAGGAAAAGGAGTCAACACCATCGACTAAAGGAAAAGGTCTCACTCTTTTTTCCCTACCAACTCAGGGTTACACCCGACGCCCTGCGTCACCCTAGTAACACCTCAAACAAGGAGCAGGGAGGAAAGCAGATCACACACAGAGTCAAAGAATTTTACTGCAAAAAGGTAGAAGAGTTGTAGAGTGTACTTCTTATCACATAATACTCTGCAGGATAGTAGATATCCAAAGCTCGCGGCTGTCCGTGGTCCCAACCGTCAGCTCCCGGAGCCTGACGTGGACTGCTTAGTGGTGATGGGGAGATCTCGTAAAGTCATCCGCCACTACAAGATCCTCCCGCTCCTCTTCTATCACCCCCTCCCTGGGTACTAATCCGATCACGGCGCTGCCTCTGCCATGGTGGTGCACCTACTACCTGCCCGAGGCCCTCACCAACTCGGGGCGGGCAGTCTCATGCCAAGTGACCTCGCCTGTCACAAGCATAGCACTGACTCTCTCTGGGTTGCACTGGTGCCCTCCAGCACCACTGTCATGTATGACCACGTCCCGGGATCCACTCAAGGAAGGGAATCCTCGACTGAGGCCCTGTACCTTTTTGCCATAGTGGTATACGACCACGTCTCCGAAACTGGCAGTGGGAAGGCCACCCGCATCGAGGTCCTGTCCTCCAGCGCCTGCTAGCTACGGCAGATGTCCCGGCTCCGTCGCGCCCACTGCCACTACCAACCGCAAAACATGACAGGAAGCCCTCTGTCACCAACGCCTGCTCTGGCACCCTGGAATATGTGGAAATGGACAATGGTACTACGACAACATGAATCTCTCGGCGGAGACCCGGCTCAAACTTCCGCGCTCGGAGGTTGTCGTCATGGACCAAGTCCGGGTAAAAGCGTGCACGATCTGCAAAACTAACCGCGTACTCGACCACCGTCATCCCTCCCTGCTGAAACTGCAGGAGCTCCTGAATCCGAACAGAGCGCAAGCAGGAGGGGCAAAACTCCTCAAGAAACAACAACTGAAAGTCGTCCCACGAAAGTGACGACTCGTCGAGAAACTGAGTCACCAGACTCCACCAACGCCAAGATGCTCCACGAAAAAGGGTGGCTGCCAAAGCCACTCTCTGATATGCCGGCGTCTGGACAAGCCTGAAAAGGCGAACCACTGCCTCGAGCCATACCTCTGCTGCCTGAGGGTCTGGCTCACCACTGAACCTCAGCAGTATCTGCCACTGGAACTCACGGAGCATGCTAAACCTGCGCTCCAGCTCAGCCTGCTCTACTGAAACTGCCTGCTGCTCAACAGGTGGGGGTGCTGCTACCGGCCCACCCAGAGAAAGGAACTCGAATGATGGGTCCTGGACTATGGCCTCGTAGCTCACAGGGTCGTCATTACGATCCAAAGCTAGTATCCTGGCTGATTGTCCTCGCAGAGACATCCTGAAAATTATCATGGAGTGCCGCGGTCAGATGAGCATATATGTATATACCAAAAACAACAACGATGGAGAGATGACTCAAGAAGGACAGTCAAGACTCAGTCCTATGTGATGCACAACCAAATTTCCCTACAATAAGTGTCTCAGCATACCGAGTCGACAAGAGGGTTATCAAGGTCCTGGTGAATGGATACGTCGGCCGCTGCACCATCACTGGACTCCCTGGCCTAAGAGCCGCTCTCGAGACACATTAACACTGTTTCCTTAATTCCAAACCAATTCCTCTTTTAGGGATGTCCGCACAACGCCCCAAGGAACGAACCACCTCTAATACCACTTTTTCACGACCCGAACCTACCCGGTCTCGAGTCGCAACTACCCCAGGCCCGCCTCCATAGGCCAGGGGCTGGCGACCAGCGATGAAGGCACAATAACTCGGGGAGGCCTTTGCCTAAGCACCTGTACACACACACGCAGCAAATTCAATGCAACAGTGCAGAGTAAAAGTAAAGACAAGAAAAGAAAAGGAAAGGGCAACTGCTATATAAATACCACAAAGTGCATGGACCTCTACAAGTACAAAGTACAAAATGAAAAGAAAAGGGGCAAAACACGCACCCAACCAAAAAGTGCCACAACCCGGCAACAGGTAAACAAAATAAACTGCTGATGGGTCTCCCACCTAGAACCCGGCCACGACCACCGCACGCGGTCCAAGATCCCAAGCTCCTACGCTCCTACTGAAGTCACGCTCCACCTGTCCTCCGTCTGCAAGGTCACACCAAGTGCGGGCAAAGCCCAAACAGGGGTGAGTATACAAATACTAAGTAGGATACCCCGAAGGCTCGAGGGAGAAACAAAAGGAGGTACCGAAGGGTGAGTAGTAGAGCGAACAGAAAAGTAAAGGAGTACAACAAGGAGTGTAGTAAAGAGTTCAGATCAAACCAACAAGAGGAAAGAAGGTAGACTCATCGAGACACAAGGAGCTGGAAACGGTGAGAAGATGAACTTCTCGTCGAGTCTTCGCTACCTATAGTAGGAGAGTAGACTCGTCCAACCATGAGAAGCTTGACATGGAAAGCACGCGGCTTACCCCGTGCGTCTTCGCCTCTCCTAGAAGGAGAGTAGCCAAACCCAAGAAGTGGGTGCCGGAAACAAGGTATATACATATGTATGCTCTGTCAAGAAGCCCGAACAAACTCTTAAGGGGATCTCCGTCCCATAGCTCAGCCCATGAAGGAGTAGCCAACAGTCCCAGAAGTAAACTCCATAGATGCCCAACATCCCGCACGTCTGCCCCGAACCACAAGCCAAGGGGCTCAATCACCACACCTCGACACTATCCGCTTTGGGCGGCACTGACTCGCCCGTACGGTTTTAGGTTGCGTCACAAGGACGCGTCTCGGTGGGGGAAAGTGCTCCCCGTACTTGAGAGTTCTGGGGGAACGTCAACCACAACTCGTCACTGCCCCGCAGTCGAGGGATCTGCTTAAAGTCGACAGGCGACCCCCTACCCAACCCCGCTGGAGGATCCCTGGAAGTCAACGGGTTCCCACTACAGGGAGACCCAGAAAGTCGACGGGTGCCACACTGCCTAGTCCCGTAACAAGGTAACCCACTGGAGGGCGACCAGACTAAAGTCGGCGACGTGACCACTGCCCAGCCCAGCTAGAGGTAACCCGGCATCGGG
Organism: Viscum album; assembly: GCA_963277665.1. Taxonomy (NCBI): domain Eukaryota; kingdom Viridiplantae; phylum Streptophyta; class Magnoliopsida; order Santalales; family Viscaceae; genus Viscum; species Viscum album. The sequence goes on along the minus strand of OY728145.1, from coordinate 658,494,935 downwards.
GACCCTACCCAGCCCAGCTGGAGGTAAGCCCGGCATCGGGGACCACTGCCCAGCCCAGCTGGAGGTAAGCCCGGCATCGGGGACCACTGCCCAGCCCCGCTGGAGGTAAGCCCGACAACGGGGACCACTGCCCAACCCCATTGGAGGTAAGCCCGAAACTGCTCTGGCCATCCCTGCTGGATGGTACTGCTCGGTAAACACCACTGTACTGGCCGTCCCTGCTGGACGGTAACCCACTGGCGAGCCCTGCTCGAAACAACCTCAGCCCTATTGGAACACCCTCAGCCCTGCTGGAACAACCTCAGCCCTGCTGGAACAACCTCAGCCCTGCTGGAACAAACTCAGCCCTGCTGGAAACAACCTCAGCCCTGCTGGAACAACCTTAGACCTGCTGGAACAAACTCAGCCCTGCTGGAACAACCTCCTGGGTAGAGGATCGGTGCCCGCGTAAAGTGTTGGTCACACCGAAACCACAAGCTCTACCAGAGAACACGAAGCAACGAGAGAAAATCCCCAGGCCTCACAAGGTGATCCCGCTCCAATCCGCTGAGTCACTGTCGAAGAGGACCGAGACTTCTCATCCTAGAAAGTGGGGAAAACACCCACGCTGTAGGGACACCCGTAGTCGTAGACGGTGTCGCAGTCTGGTGAAAGGGCACAGTACTGAAACCCCTCACAGCCAAAGTAGCATCGGAACCAAACCATCTCCTCCGGCCAAACCATCGAGCACAATACCAAGGGGAGATCGCTCAACCCTGCTGGTCAGACAAAAGAGCACCAGGCCAGGGGAAACTCCGCCCTGCTGGTAAAACAAACGAGCAAAAATCCAAAAGAAAACTCCACCCTGCTGGTCAAACAAACGAGCGTAGAGGGACCCTCTACGTCGCGAGAGGTCAAAGTACATAAAGCAGATCACGACATGCACATGGGGCCCACATGACGTGTGGCCCCAAGTCAACCCCAACTAAGTACACAAACATCCTCAGGTACAAACAACCACACGTACCTCCATGTGCTCCCGTATAATCCCGGAGTATACCTCGTTCCAGCCAAAAGGGTATCGTGCACACGACACCCAACGTCAACGCGAAGGCGTGATGTAAAAACTCCACCTCAAAGGCCCAGGCATGGACAACCACATCTCGTGAACCATTTATATCACTCTCCCAAGAGTGCGCGATCACACGGAAAGGGTCCGCTACAAACAAGGTAGGGCAGACCACCACTGGAGCACCTTCCATGCTCCACATTTAACAAGATTTCCCAAGAGGCTCCGCACAACCAAACAGATTGCACCGTCGTAATCCTCACGAAAAAACACGCGAGATCGACTACTTACTCGCCTCCAACGGATATCTGACGGAAAGTTCACCAACACCGCCTCACGCCCGAACGATGTCCCGTGATCCCGAGCCTCGGCCCTGAAAACAGTCGGGCGCATCGCACCATTGTGATCCCCTTGGGAAAACACGTCAAAAGCACTAGTCACTTGAGTGCAACGGATATCCGGAGAAAAAGGTGCATCCTGGCGCACCGCACACGAGCGGTGCCACGTGAGACCCACATCCCAGTCCTGAAACACAACAAACGGATCGCACCATTGTGATCCTCTCAAAAAAGTACACGAAATGGACTATTCACTTGTCCAAAACGGTCGCCCGGTGATAAAGATGGAAATCACCGTCAACTCCCGAAACGGCCCTCGTGGGGCCCGCACCATCGTGTGGAATTACAGCGGGCAGACCGCGCCAACGCGTTGCCCTCGGAAAAACACCCCACATCGACTGCTCGCACGCCCCGAACGGACGTCCGAGGAAAAAGTCGCTAAAAGCTGCACGCAACTCAAAAGACGGGCCGTGGGTCCCACGCCTCAACTTCGGCCTCGACGCCTGAAACCACCCTGGAAAGCTCCGCCTCGATGCCAGAGTCCCAACGCCACTGACAGCGCTCAAAACAGATGTCGGACGCGTCCGCGCCGCCCAAAACAAGAATCTCGGGGATTAGGCTCGTCCACTTAAGGACACGTCGTGCCTCCGCGACCCCTCGTTTCGGGAATTAAAAATTCCCGAAACTATCTCAGAAAGATTTTCTCGTCAATACGGTTCCATCTCCGCAGACGGAACTCAAAACAGACACCCGTAGCGGAAAATACGGGTGTCCGAACACCGAGGGGGCAAGCCCCTAGGGCTGGACCGGCCTGGGCCGGCCCGCGGCTTAGCCGCGCGGGCCGGCCGCGGACACGCGGTCCCCACGCAGACAGGCCACGAGGGCCTGTCGCGGCCGCCGCGTGAAGACCCGCGCGGCGCGGGTCTTTGTCTCCGCACAGGGGTCGCGCGATGTGACCCCGCGGTCGCCGCTCCCTGGCGACCGCCGCCTCACCGGGCGCTCCGCCAGACGCCCCGGCCGACGCCCGAGCACCCCGCCGGACATCCGCTGCCGCGCCCCGCGGAAACCCCGGAAAACACACCGCCGCGCCCCGCGGTTCCACCGGACACCCGCGGACACCCTGCGGCCGCGCCCAGCGCCTCCACCGGACACCCGCAGACACCCCTGCCGCGCCGTCCGCCCTCGCCGCGCCGCCGCTCGAACTCGCCGGAACCCGAAAAACCGCAAAGTTCGGCGGATCATTGCGGATGCCACGGAGCTCGGAATTTGAATATGAAAGATGCGTTGAAAAGGGAATTAACTCTACTACGTATTCATGGGTTTTGTTCAAATATCAAACAACAATTAGAGGGTATAAATTAGGTTCAAAGAAGGTGCGGGAAAGAAAAATGCAAACGATAAACTCCTACCTCGCGGGGCTTCGCCCGAAGCTTCGCGACGATCCGCCGGCCACCACGCCTCACCGGAGCTATCTTGATGGAGTGTCTCGCCATAGGTGGAGGAGGAGAGGGTGAGGAGGGCTTCCAGGGGGGAAGGGGTAGGAGAAGAGGGAGGGGGGGGGGGTGTGTTAAGCGTTTAAATAGAAAACGCTTAACCACCCGCCCGTCAGCACGAACCCGAACTCCTGACGGGGTCGCGGTTAAGCCTCCCTTAGGGTAAACACCACCTCCCAAGCACAATGGCGGTCTCAGAATTTTAATCTGAGACCCTGTTCAAAAGTTATAAAATTTAACGCCCGAAGCCACTAAATTACAAAAACGCCCCTGGAGCCATTTTTCACAAACGGCCTGCGCCCGCGAAACTTATACCCCTCCTAGGGTAAACGACACATTCTAAACACAACGGTGCCCTCGGTTTCCCAATCCGAGCCATCGTTTAAGAGATACCAGCAATTCAACATTAAACGAATTAATTTAATTTATTTAATCTGTTTAACGTTCCAGAAGCGAGCGAGGGGTCCAAACATCCCGCGCCGACAAGTTTTATATCGTTCCTAGGGTAATCACCCCATTACGGACCCATCAGTACACTCGGATCTCTGATCCGGATCACCGTTTAGGAGTTATCTCATTTATTTAGCATTTCTAGTGTGAACGCATTGAAAATTTAATTCTGGCCACTCCAGGGCTCGGAATCGCATGCCGTCTGAAGGCGCTGCTCTGGAATATCATCAAGAATATTCCAAAGTCTTTCTCAGAAAAAACCAGCTTCTTACAATTTTAATGACACAAATAATTTATATGTTCCCTACATTCAAGATAATGAACTATAAATATATCAAAATGATGATATTTATTTTCTTACAATGTATACTTAATTTTTTCATAGAAATTATATTATATTATTTTACATATAATTCATTTTACCGTTCCATTAAGGAAATTTATAGGGTTTCTATTCCCAAATATATCATATGATTGAAATATGTCCTTTTTCAGCAATAGTCTCTATCATTGAGCTCTTATAAAATCCATCCTCCTCTTATTTTGTGCGTCTGATATTTAGTTAAGCCATAGGATGTTAACATTATTTCTGGAAAATTGATTTTACATAACAAAAATATCATTCACTTTAGTCAGCATCTTATTTGGTTACACATAGTTACCACCATGTCGATTATATTCATCGTTAACATGATTCCTTTAAGTTCCATCTATTGACTAAAACAAAAAAGTATATTTGGAGAAACAATGATCATTCTTAGAAAACTATAAAATCAAATATAATATGGTTAAATCAAGATACATTTTTTAAAGATAATACACCTTATTTTTAACACCGGTTATTCATTTTCATTATATAATTAGGTCATATATAATGATTTTTAATGAAAATTTGAATTCTCCAAAAAATATAACCTAAGGGGTTTAAAATAAGTGTGTAGTAAGGAATGTTTTCATACAGTAGGTAATGATCCTTTCAATACAATTCTACCATTATTTTACTTAGTACCCCTAGTTATAACCATTACAGAACCAAGTCCAAGTTATAGTTTACAAATAAGAGTTTATTTAAAAAAACAACATATTCTATTTGTTAAAATAATAATATAATTTTATTATATATATATCATCAATGTCTATCAATAGGTTATGTTCCCTAATATATATTTTCCATAATTTTAGTTCACAGTTTTTATATTAAACATCTTCTTATACCAACAATAAAGACCACAACCATAAAAACCCAGAGTCAGTATCTACATTATTTCATTTTCATAAGATACAATGAATCACATCCTGAATGACTGAATAGGATAGTAGTCATGGTAATATATATACATACTCGAGCATTTCATTGAATTTGAAAACACAAATTACAACATTTTTTTGAGAATAAGATATTCCCACTAGAATATCGTAGTACATAAATCATTTTAGACATCATGGAATCATTGGTAAAGTAAAAAAATATGGGAGAGAAAAATAATCAGAAAATGGTCAAGTAAAATGACATCTATAATGGGTAAATAAGAAAAAACAACACTGTTAGATAAATAATTGAAAACAAATTCCATTTAAATAATATTACTATCATCATTATATAAGACGTAATTAATATAAAATGATAAATAACATAAAACACATATTATTTAATCAATTACTATATAATAAAATATGGCTAAAGAATAACCAATAAAGTATTTCAAATAACAGAAAACACATTCCATTTAATCAAAATACTTGTTTTAGATAGCCTGACATTTCCTTGATCCCATCCTTAACCCTAATCAACATTAATTCTTGTCAAAACATTTCAAAAACATGGGATGAGCATAAAAAGCTCAATAAGGGTTATAATAGTATAGAAATAAAACATCAGTCCATGTATACATAAGAATCAATGAAATCATACTTTACTCATAAAACATAACCAATTTAATATACCTTATCAAATCATAAGATTTATGCATAACTCAATAGAAATCATAAGGAATAAAGGTAACTTGAGGCATTCATAACATTCTTACGTAGGGAGTAACCCTCATGGTTACGTTTGGAATACCCATCATAGTATATTCCCTAAATCTCTTTGGAGAAACCTTAGCGTTTAACTCCTTCGCGTTACCCAATGCATTGGAGAGCTATATCGGGCGCACCCGCCCTTAGTTTATCATGGAACCACCCGTATTCATAAACAATGCCCAAGAACAATAACATAATCATAGAACACAACTTAAGAACAATGTAAAGATAACATTCCCACATTGTAATAACAATATAACATTTTATGATATTGAAATAATGAATCCATTCTAAAAACCATTTTCAAAACCATTTAAAACATTTCATAAAGAAAATTTTGAATCAAAGTGTCTCATACCACTTTGAAGATTTTAACATTTTAAACCATTAGTATCCATATAAATAAATCCTTAAAACAATTTTGAAAACATGGATATTAATGAGAAATATTTATAATAATGAATCATTAATACATTTAAAATGATATTTTAGATAAAGCGTTTTTAACAAAATGAGATACACTTGAATACAATAATTGAGGAATAAAATTTAATCAGAACTTTATAATATCATGAGAATAAAGGGATTCATGATATATTATTCCCAAGTACAGTATATACACCATATAATAGTGAATTGGTGCATAACAACAATGAAGTCTCAATAGAATTGGAAAATGAGATGAAATCCCTTATAAAGAAGCTATCCTTAAATTAAGGATAAATCAATCTCATAATTATGTGTGAAAAATATAAAAACACACAATATAAGTGGATATAAAGATTAAATAAACCATAGGTCATTCACACATATTCATAGGATGACATATTCAATAACTACAAGTTGAACCCAAAGAAATTGAAATTGGGTTAAAAAGTTCCCCTGGTAAAATTCGACAGCCTAACAACGTCACATTAAAATTCATAACATTAGTTGATGAGAGGGAAAATGTTATCTAATCACATGGAAATAAAATTTACATCAATAAGGATATATAAGAACATATCCCAACAAAAAAATATGTATGTTAAAAGACATAACAAAATAAGTCTTTTTAAAAGAGGAGTGTTAAAGGTTTCCTTACCGATTTGGGAAACTTTCGAAACGTACACCCCATGAAAGAAGGGTCATAAAATGAAGATGTAACTACCCATAAATGTTAGTATATTATAAAAATATTAAAACAATGGGTAGTAAATACACCAAAAAAAAGGAAATACTGGCCAATGTAGCATGAATCTCATGGGAATAAAAAGTTAGACGATAATCCCCTTATGAAAATTCGGCACCCTAACTGCTCCACATAAAACATCCAAAAATGGATTAATGAGATAAAATAGGGTATCTTATCATATTAACATAAAATTTATAGACATATTAATATAAAATAACATCCCCCAACATAAGAAAGAGTATCTTAAAGTATTTTATATAAAAAAGAGTACTTAAAAAGAAAGAGAGAGGTAGGATCTCTTACCTCAAGTCCGACTTGTCTTGTTCGTTGCATTATATTACTGAATAATAAACTTTGGTAAATTTATAATTTCTTAATTTCCTCATTTAATGATTATTATTCAGTTCATATCCCATATTTTAATGTTATAATAATTGGTTAATAATGTGAGTTCATATCAGACGTTTTTGTCGATGTTTGGTACATGAGTCAAAAATGAACCTGTTTGAAAATGATTGTCCATGTAGTTATAAGTAAAACATATCCAGAAAATTATTAATGATTTAAATATCATATATATCCAGTACATATTAATTTTATACTATTCCATAACATTTGGAGATAAAAAGAAATGAAACGCCCCGTTCATGGAGATGGTAGGCCGTACATACGGATGAATGCTACTTTCATTTCTTTGACATATTAATGGAAATAAAAATAATTGAGATATATATATATATATTATAATTTCATTATAATATATATGTTTTATAGGTCAAATAATTTCATTAATTTAATTCTTTATACACTCCATGTATTGCATGAATGAATCACATCACTTGAGGGAGCGGTAGTTCACCCTTCCTCGTATGAAATTATCGCATTTGCACAACATGCAATGCATAAAGGTATGTTTTAAATATAAAATGCAGAAGAATATGGAAAATATAAATACCCTATATATATCATATATAAAATACAGTGACATCATAATGGCCACAATGAAATGTGTCAAGGGAAGATTGAACAATCATCGTTTCGTGAGGCAGTAATTCAGCATCCACAAAAACAGTATGTTCATTAACCATTATACGGATGTGTGTGTATGTTTAGCACGAATAATTCACATAAAAACAAACTATTATATTTAAAATACTTTTTTTAACAAAATAAAGGATGAAAAAGAGTTTAGGGGTTTGGAGAAGCAAAATAAAACAAAAGAAGACAAGTGAAGACATTACCTTTAAATCGGGTAACTCCTCTTGGTTTGAACCAAAAGGGTTTCTTGAAGAGCATTCTACCAAAGGTGAGGCTTCAATGATGAATAGATGGATTTTGAGAGATTAAATGGGCAGGGTTTGGCTGATCCAAGGTCTTGAGAGGTGTGGAAAGGTGGTAGAGGTGGGGGGCTTTTATAAGATAAGAGGAGGGGCACTTTTGGAAAGTTATAAAATATTACATTATTATAAAATTATTTTAGGATTTTAAAGGTCCCAAAAGGATATATATAGAGGATAAGGTGATAAGGTTTCAAAATACATCCATCCAATAGGTTTGTGACAATTTTAATACTTATATCGCACCTTATCTTCTCATTTTATTTAAATCGTTCATTTGTGAGGAAATCACTGTATCATCACGGTGTCATAAATAAAATAATTTATTTAATGTCTAAAAATTATGATAAAAATACAATTATGTAGGTAATGTTTTTAGATTTACAATTACTATTTATTTTCTAATATATCGTTTATTTAGACAAAATTAAAATTATTTTACTTAGTTGATACATACTTTGGTTACATCTTCCATTCTTTAAAAAAAATATGATAAAAGGTCACTATCACACTAAAGTGATTCCATGGGGTCCCAAGGTTGGAACAAGGAATCCCATGGTCAACCATGACATCACCAATATAATTAAGACACATGTTGGGGTCATTTTATATTTTTATGATATTATTTTGTTACCCTTAATAACCTGATTAGTAATTAAACACGATAATTAAAGATAATTACAGTCGTTACTATTCATAATGTCAAAAAAAAAGAGTCTTAATTACATAATTTGGACCTTCTTATTACAAATATGGAATCCATTTAATAAAATTCAAAACACATAAATTATAGTAATTAATTGAAATGTAAATTCTGTTGTCAAAACAAAAGACGGGTTTTTAGGAAGAAAAATTTATCAAAAGATTGACTTGTTTTTACATCCAATTGAAAAGTGAAATTACATGAAATGAATAAAAGTGTATTAAGTGATAAAAAAATAATTCAATTATACCTTAAAAACAATTAAAATGACAATCTAAATATATAAATAAATTGTATGAAAAGGCAGTTTTGAATTAAAAACTGTATTTTTCACTTTTCATTAAAAAAATGCATTATCAGAAAAATACCAAAAATTAACCCTAAGCTATATTTGATAATTAAAATTTAGAAATGATGTATATTTTACCAAATTAAAAACATAGAAGTTTCATTAATAAATCATATAGTTAATTCTCGTTGTCAAAACAAATAGCGGGTTTTTTGGAAGCAATATCTATGAAAAGTTTGGCACTTGTTTATGTCCATTTTCAAAGTGAAATTAATTCTAATGAACACCATTGAATTAAATTGTAAAAATATATTCTAATGAAACTTTAAAACCAATTAAAAATATAATCTAACCATATATTTAAATTATATGAAAAATCAGTTTTGATGTAAAATGCAATATTTTTCACTATTCATTAAAAAGAATGAACATTGTCAAAAACATACCAAAAATTTAACCAAAGTAAATTTCAATATCCCAATAATAAATAATATGTTTATTTTGACACATAGAGCTAATAAAATTGTCAAAAGTTATATTTAAGATAGGTTCTCCATCAAAAGGCGGTAAAACAATCTTTTAAAAATATTAGAGTATTTATTCTTAAAATTGGATTCATTTGGATTTTAAGCTTTTAAAATTTATTGGATAAATGTAAAAATATTTGAAAAACATATGTAATAATTTTTTAGTTATTTATGTTCATTCCATTTATTACAACAGCTAAGCGTTAAGTATTATAATATTATTATATAATTGGTGTGCAACATAAGATTTCAAAGAAACTCGTTGTTGAGTATTGGGTATGCCATCGAGCATAACATTACCTTTAAAGTAGTAATAACATTTTTTCACAAATATTGATAAACCTTAGAATGTAATATTATTTATTTACCTGGGATGTTACATCCTTCCCCCCTTTTGGGAATTGCATCCTCGCAATTTCAAAATTCAGCTTGGAAACTTCATTGAAAGTCCCATGTCAGAACAAGAGTCAGTAAAACTATCACTTTAAAAGAAAGGGAGAGAAGTAAAAAGGTCTCCTGAGTTAACCCATACTAGGATTTCAAGTATAAAAATATGGATATGGAGGAGAAAACCAAGGGTCATGTTCTGATGGAGATGGAAAGTAAACATATCTAGGAGGAAGTTAACCACAAGAAAATCACAAAATTGTTATGAGTTAAACGATATTCGATTCCCCAGTAGGAAATGTTAACAGACAAAATTTTTGTTTTAAGTTACTCTTAATTGAGAAATTTATTTTTGAGCTTAACTAAATCATAATGAAAAAGACTTACTTGTCACGTAGACTTTCAACTTTTACTATATTCCTTAATCAAACTCATATTTTCTCCAAAAGACAAGTACTTAGGAAGACTTGTTCGCATTAAGAGTACCATAATCAATTTCTTGAGAATCACCTAATCCAAAAAAGGGAACTATATATTTTACTTATCTTTAGATCTCGACCAAAACCAAACCAAAAAGTTTACTACGAGATCAGATAATACCCAAAAAGGAATTTTTTTTTACAAAAAGAGAAACTACTTCTAATCTCCAAAATTTGTCAAACAAAACCCAAAGTTCAACAAAGAACATTCAATAAATAGCTATCCATAAAATTAATCAAATTAAACCCAACTAAGATTGAAAACCAAATATTTAAATGATTTAATCACATAATCTCCCAAGGTAGAAATTAACATTTATCTCCAAATAACATCAGTTGCTCTTAAAGTCTCATATTGAAAAGTAATTAACCTAATTGCATATCCTCAATGATAGGTTAATAATTTCCATAAATAATCAAAAATCAACTTACTCGTGATTCATAAAATCATCTAACTAAAAAAATTTAGTCAAACTAACTAGGGACTTTATGTAGTCCAGTGGTAGACAATAAATACCAGTCGCACTTTGGTTGTGGGTTCTATTCCAGCAGCTTTGTCCGACGCGACGGGTTGTCACACGGTCTGCGTGTTGTCCATTTTCCAAAACTATATAATTCATAAAAAATTCCCCAAAACGAGATAAAATCTTCAAAAATAACCATAACATAATTTAACCTAAAGTTTATCTCATGTCGTTCATATTCCATCATAACATATAGTAACCCATAATTACCTCAAAAGTAAGGATCATATAAACCATAATGGTTACCTTTATAATTATTACCTGAACATCCATGTCGAGTTGGTTCTCTCGTACATGATGCATTAGAGAACTTACCATGGTTCAAGTGGTTGATCATGACACCTGATAGTTGGTTTAGAATAACCACGATATTTCTCATTGAATCCCCCATTTCATCCAGTCTCTTAATCAGAGAACCACCACAGTTTCCTTTAAACCCATTTTCACTTTGGTGCCTTCTAGATCCATCCATTTACTAAAACGAGAAATGTCAGTGTGAGTATATCAACAAAATCATCATGTACTAACGAGGAATATAAACACTAATATATAATTATCCATGTCATCTCAAACTCATTCCAACATTCAAAAATAACAATGAATCTATCTAATATAATTACCATTGTGGTTATACACAACTTTTCACTTAACACTCTAACCTCTAAAGTTATCTAAACCATCCTCTGATACCAACTATAAGGACCCGACCTTAAACATTACTTATTATTGAATTAAATGAATAATTTACATTGAGGATCTTTTCAGTTTTAGTGTTTTAGAGAATTATGACATAACTATTACATCTCAATGATTACAAAGTAGATGCATCTACTCACATTCCATTTTTTTCACAAAAATAAAAACTCTTGAACAAAAGATTCATGTCTAGTTTCTTGTTTTAGACAGCCTGACATTTCCTTGATCCAATCCTTGAACCTATTCAACTTTATGTCCTGTGAAAACATTTCAAAAACTTGGGATGAGCATAAAAAAGCTCAGTAAGGGTTATAATAGTATGGAAAGAAAACCTAAGTCCATGTATACATAAGAATCAATGAAATCATACTTTACTCATAAAACATAAGCAATTTAACATACCTCATGAAATCATAATATTTATACATAACTCAATAGAAATCATAAGGCATAAAGGTAACTTGAGGCATTCAAAAAATTATTATATAGGGATTAAACCTCATGGTTACGTTTGGAATAACCATCATAGTATATTCCCTAAATCTCTTTGGAGAAACCTTATCGTTTAACTTATTCGCGTTACCCAATGCATTTGAGAGATATATCGGGCTCACCCGCCCTTAGTTTATCACAAAACCACCCGTATTCATAAACAATGACCAAGAACCATAACATAATCATAGAACAAAACATAAGCACAAAGGAAAGATAACATTACCACATTGTAATAAAAATATAAAATTTTAAGATATTGAAATAATGAATCCATTCTAAAAACCATTTTCAAAACCATTTAAAACATTTAATAAAGAGGTTTTTGAATGAAAGTCTCCCATACAACTTTAAAGATTTTAACATTTTAAACCATTAATATCCATATAATTAAATCCTTAAAACCATTTTTAAAGCATGGATATTAATGAGAAATATTTATAAGAATAAATCATTAAAACATTTAAAACGATATTTTAGTTAAAGTGTTTTTAACAAAATGATAGACACTTGAATACAATAATTGAGGAATAAAATTTAATCAGAACTTTATAATATCATGAGAATAAAGGGATTCATGATGTATTATTCCCAAGGACATTATATACACCATATACGAGTGAATTGGTGCATAAAAACAATGAAGTCTCAATAGAATTGTAAAATGAGATGAAATCCCTTATAAAGAAGGTATCCTTAAATTAAGGATATATCAATCTCATAATTATGTGTGAAAAATATAAATACACCCAATATAAGTGGTTATTAAGTGAAAAACAACCATAGGTCATTCAAACATATTCATAGGATGACATATTCAATAACTACATGTTGAACCCAAAGAAATCGAAATTTGGTTAAGAAGTTCCCTTGGTAAAATTCGACACCCTAACGACGTCACTTTAAAATTCATAACATTAGTTGATGAGAGAGAAAATGGTATCTCATCACTTGGAAATAAAATTTAAATCAATAAGGATATATAAGAACAAATCCCAACATAAAAATATGTATGTTAAAAGATATACCAAAATAAGTCTTTTTAAAAGGGGAGTGTGAAAGGTTCCCTTACCGATTTGGGAAACTTTTGAAACGTACACCCCATGAAAGAAGGGTCATACAATGAAGATGTAACTATACATAAATGAGAGTATATTATACAAATAGTACAATGATGGGATGTACATACACCACACAAAAGGAAATAGTGTCCAATGTAGCATGAATCTCATGGGAATAAAAAGTGAGATGAAAATCCCCTTATGAAAATTCGGCAGCCTAACGGCGCCACATAAAACATCCAAAAATGGATTGATGAGATAAAATAGGGTCTCTCATAATATTAACATAAAATTTACAGAAATAGTAATATAAAATAACATCCCCCAACATAAGAGAGAGGAGCTTAAAGTAAGTTACATAAAAAGAGTACTTAAAAAGAAAGAGAGAGGTAGGATCCCTTACCTCAAGTCCGACTTGTCTTGTTCGCTGCTTTATACTACTGAATAATATACTTTGGTCAATTTATAATTTCTTAATTTCATCATTTAAATATTATTATTCAGTTAATATCAAATATTATAATGTTATAATAATTGGTTAATAATGTGATTTCATATCCAACGTTTTTGTCGATGTTTGGTACATGAGTCAAAAATGAACTTGTTTGAAAATGATTTTCCATGTAGTTATAAGTAAATCATCTCCAGAATAGTATTAATGATTTAAATATCATATATATGCGGTAAATATTTATTTTATACAATTACATAACATTTGGAGATAAAAAGAAATGAAATGCACCGTTCATGGAGACGGTAGGCCATACGTACGCATGAACGCTACTTTCATTTATTTGACATATTAATGGATTTAAAAATAATTGGGAGATATATATATTATAATTCCAGTATAATATATATGTTTTATAGGTCATATAGGTACATTAATTTTATTATTTATACAGTCCATGTATTCCATGAACTAGTCACATCACTTGAGGGGGCGGTAGTCCACACTTCCTCGTATGAAATTATCGCATTTTCAAAACATGCAAAGCATAAAGGTATGTTTTAAATATAAAATACAGAAGCATATGAAAAACATAAATACCATATATATCATATATAAAATACAGTTTTATCATAATGGATACCATGAAAGGTGTTAAGAGATGATTGAATAATCCTCGTTTCGTGAGGCAGTAATTCGTCATCCACAGAAACAATATGTTCTTTAACCATTAGATGGGTGTGTGTGTAAGTGTAGCTTGCATAATTCATCGAAAAACATCCTAGTATACTTAAGATATTGGTGGTTTTACAAAATAATGGAATAAAAAGAGTTTAGGGGTTTGGAGATGGACAATAAAACAAAAGAACACAAGTGAAGGCATTACCTTTAAATCGGGTAACTCCTCTTGCTTTGACCCAAAAGGGTTTCTTGAAGAGCATTCTGCCAAAGGTGAGTCTTCAATGACGAATAGATGGATTTGGAGAGATTAAATGGTAAGGTTTTGGCCGAGCCAATGGCTTGAGAGGTGTGGGAAGGTGGTAGAGGTGGGGGCCTTTTAAAACAGAAGAGAAGGGGCACTCTTGGAACGTTATAAAATATTACTTTATTATAAAAGGATTTTCGTATTTTAAAGGTCCATAAAGGATATGTTTTGAGGATAAGGTGATAAGGCTTCAAAATAAACCCATAAAATAGGTTTTTGACAAGTTTAAGAAATTTATTTCACCCTATCTTCTCATTTTATTTAAACCGTTCATTTATGAGGTAATTACTGTATCATCACAGTATCATAAATAAAATAATTTATCTAATGTCTAAAAATTATAAAAAAAATATCATGATGTATGAAATATTATTATCTTTATAATGACTATTTATAGTCTAATAGATTGTTTATTTAGACAAAATTAAAATTAATTTACTTAGGTGTTACATACTTTGGTTACATTTTCCTTTCCTTAAAAAAATATGATAAATGGTCATTATCAGACTAAAGTGATTCCATGGTGTCCCAAGGTTGGAACTAGGAATACCATGGTCATCCATGACACCACCAATAGAATTAGGACACATGTTGGGGTCATTTTATATTTTTATGATATTATTTTCTTACCCTTAATTACCCGATTACTAATTAAACACGATAATTAAAGATAATTACCGTCATTACTATTCATAATGTCAAAAAACAAAAGATTCTTAATTACATAATTTGGACCTTCTGATTCCAAATATGGAATCCATTTCATCAAATTAAAAACACATAAATTGTAGTAATTAATTTAAAAGTAAATCTTGTTGTCAAAATAAAAGACGGGTTTTTAAGAAGTAAACTTTATCAAAATCTTGACTTGTTTTTACATCCAATTAAAAAGTGAAATTACTTCTAATGAATAAAATTGTGTTAAGTGATAAAAACATAATTCAATTATACTTTAAAAACAATTAAAATGACAATCTAAATATATAAATAAATTCGATGAAAAGGCAGTTTTGAATTAAAAATTGTATTTTTCATTATTCATTAAAAAAAGCATTATCAGAAAAATAACAAAAATTAACCCTAAGCTATATTTGATATTTCAAATTCATAAATTATGTCCATATTAACCAATTAAAAACATAGAATTTTCATTAATAAATCATATAGTTAATTCTCGCTGTCAAAACTAATAGCGGGTTTTTGGAAGCAATATCTATGAAAAGTTTGGCACTTCTTTATTCCTATATTCAATGTGAAATTAATTCTAATGAACACCATTGAATTAAATTGTAAAAATATATTATAATTAAACTTTAAATAAAATTAAAAATATAATCTATACATATATTTAAATTACATGAAAAAGCTGTTTTGAAGTAAAATGCAATATTTTTCACTATTCATTAAAAAGAATTAAAATTGTCTGAAATATACCAAAAATTTAACCAAAGTAAATTTTAATATCTCAATCATAAATAATAAGTTTATTTTGACAAATAGAGATATAAAATTGTCAAAAGATAAATTTAAAATAGATTCTCCATCAAAAGGTGATAAAACAAACTTTTAAAACTATTAGAGTATTTATTCTTAAAATTAGATTCATTTGGATTTTAAGCCTCTAACATTTATTGGATAAATGAAAAAATATTTTAAAAACATATGTAATAATTTTTTAGTTATTTCTGTTCATTCCCTCCATTACAATGGCTAGGAGTTAACTGTTAAAATATTATTATATTATTGGTGTGCAACGTAAGATTTCAAAGAAACTTGATGTTGCGTATTGGGTATGGCATCGAGCATAACATTCCATTTAAAGTATTATTAACATTTTATTGACAAATATTGATAAAAATTAGAATGTAATATTATTTATTTTCTTGGGATGTTACAATTACAAAAATCTTACAATTACTTGAATTTATCATGAAGAAATAGAGGAAACTAAAATGAACTCAATTTATTATGAAATGGTAAAATATTATCCTTCAACTAAATTTCAAGAATAAATAATCCTTATTAGAAATATAATGTGAAATAAACCCTTCCAATGATAATATCATTGAAATGAGAATTAATCGATGAATATATTATGTGTATCAAACTTAAATAAAAATAAAACTATTGTAAAGACTACATAATATAATTCAATGTCATTTCAAACATAATCATGGATTATAAAAGATAATTAATAATTAATAAAAACTAATTAAAAGAAGTTTAGTTATGAAATTCTATACACTTGGTAATAATTATATAAAATCCCATTAGTTGAAATAATTTAAATTGAAACATAAAATACAATGATTAATAAATTAATCATTATATTACATATCTAAGGGGACATATATATAGTATATATAATATTTTAGGTGCATAGTAAAATATTATTTCTCAATTATGGGAAATTGCTACGAAGTCCCTAACCATTGATAATATTATAGCCAAATACACATAGTTGAAATACTAATAAATTAATATATAAATTTAAATATTTAATAATAAAATTTAATATTATTTGTAAATGTGTCAATATATACACCAAATATAAAACATTTGGGGCATAACATTACAATAATCTAAAATGACGGGAAAATGAAAAGAAATTGCGTACCACTTGTTTATTTTTTAAAAATTGAAATAACCTCCTATATAATGGTTGTAATAAAATTTTTATTTTATCTCATAACCTTATTTATATTTCAAATATCACATATGAACCTTTAATAACATCTTATTAGTCATCATTTAATAATATTTCATTATTTTCATTTTTCTTCTTTTTAAACTCCCATGTTTTCTCATGCAAGTTTCATCATTAATGATCCAGTTCATACCCATATTATATTGTCACACATTATAAATAATAATAATAATTATGTAATTATCATATTTATAAAAAAATTATTCAATCAAGACAAATTATTTATGATGTTTTTGCGAAATGATGTATGTTATGATTAGGGAGATGGTAAGTATTAAGTACCCTTGGTTAACATTTCCAATTTTCAGTGAACATACGAGATAGTATGTAAGTAATATTTTACCATTAAAAAATTATAATAATATAATTTTATATCATGAAATATAATTATACATATAATCAATGTTTAGGGGTGATAAAAAGCGAGTCACATCGCTTTGTGAAGGCGGCATTCCAAACTTATTTGAACAATGCTATCATATTTTATTGAGTAAAAATAGAAGAAACCAAATGCTATATTATAATTTAAAATTGATAAATACATTTCATTTATATGAATTTTTTGTAAAAAATTATCTATATTACCTTCTATGTAATACATTATTGAAAGAAAAATCACATCAATTAGTAAGGCAGTAGTCCACCAAACACATGAGGGACAATATCGTATCCCCTACAGAATAGAAATTTAAAAAATTTATATAATATATAACAACTCTAGAATTATTATAATGTTATAAATTTCATATATATACTTTAAATATATCATCATACTAAACATGAAATGTGGAAATGAAAAAATGAATGACATTGGATCACGAGTTTATGGTTCCCGTACATACGAAAGATAATTTATTAACCCATTCGATGTTAACAGGGATAGATTTAGGTCATTAAATTAATAAAAAAAATTATACATATGTGAACTATAATGAAAAAATTATATCATAATAGTTAAATAATAATTTATAGTGATTGAGAAATAAATAAATAAAAAATTCTTATCAATGAACATTACATATTCATCAGGTAACAGTCATTGGTTTGCACAAAACCACTTCCAAAAATGGGTTTATAAAAAAAATAAAACATCTAAGATTAAATTAATAGATTTTTTGGTTGATTATTTTATGTATTGGCTAAATAAAAATTGTATATGGTGGTAATATGAGATGATAGGGGTGGAATTTCATATTGGAGTTTAGTGGAACACTTGTAAATTTAAAAAAGAAAAAGGTGTTCCCAAATTTTTCATATGGGAAATGGGTAATAAACTGTGTATAATATACAAAAATACATTATAAGATCAAAATAAATTATTAATATACTTATTATACTGGTGAATATTTCATTTTAACCCTCATTTTTTAGTTTAACCCATTGTATATTCATTTTTACCTTGATAGGGATATATAATTTTTACTCTTTTACTATTAAATTTGTTAAAATGATAATATGAAATTATTAGATAATATAAATAATTTTTATTCCAAATATAGAATCAATTTTCTCAAATTAAATTCAAATATGTGTAAAATTTTAATTTAATATAAATTCTACTTGCATGATGAAAAAGT
Organism: Viscum album; assembly: GCA_963277665.1. Lineage (NCBI taxonomy): Eukaryota > Viridiplantae > Streptophyta > Magnoliopsida > Santalales > Viscaceae > Viscum > Viscum album. The sequence continues at coordinate 658,476,195 of OY728145.1, read as the reverse complement.
ATGTTTCAAAGAGAAAATGATCAGAAGATTGAAATTTTTTAAAATCAAAATTATTCCATTTAAATAAATTGGATTAATATATATATAAGGTAATTTTAAATTAAAATAAATTTGAAATATAATTTATGTTTATAAATAATTTAACTATAATGATTGTTTTAAATCAAAATCTAATACATTTCACGATTTATCAAAATATGAAAAATTTCACAAATCCCAAAAAAATAAAAAAATTTGAAATAATAATTTCAAAAATTATGTTAATTTAAATAATTTTTCTTTAAATTTAGGGAAAATTAATTTTAAAATATGTGCACCAAGAGTGATCGAAAAAAAAATTAGTAAAAATAATTTTGAAAACATTTTTTCCTACTAAATTATTCTTATATTACATATAATCAATATAAAACTATAATTTTAATAATTTAGTTAGTACTATAAATACCCACCATCATATCGTCTAGGTTATAGTGGTGTAATATATTATGGTTCACTTTTTTACATGGGTTTTCATGTCCTACAAGATATAAAAAAGATTAATTTTTTTTAAATAAATAATTCATAAACCCTAAGCTATAATATTTTCTAAGAATATTTTGGTTGAATGTCATAAAAACTATTTAAAAAAATGTTAATATTTTAAAATATTTGGTTTCAATATTACCCCCACATTAAATAATTTTTGTCCTAGAAATTTAAACATAATCTCATTAATCAAGTGTCCAGCATTTGGAAATAGCATTGTTGATAAACTCACAACATAAAAAGGTTGATAATACATCTTCTTAATAAGAGAGAAGAAAATTAAGAAGTTCATTTATCAAAAAAACATAACTATGTTTCCATGTAGGTGAACATATGTGTGTAACGAAATCCTGCACATAGATGAAATTTGTAAATAATTATAGATTGTGATAGTGGTGAATGATCATAAGAAAGTGATTTATTAATAGAATGATAAGAACCACCAAACAATAAATCATTGATGATTTCAAAGAATATATGTAACACCCCAGGTAAAAGAAGAATATTACATTTTCATATTTATCCATATTTTTTCAATAAAATATTAATAATACTTTAAAGGGAATTCTACGCTCGAGGGCATACCCAATACGCAACAATGATTTTCTTTGAAATCTTACATTGCACTCTAATAATAAAATAATATTATTTTAAAAGGTAGTTAATGCCTAGACATTGTAATGGCGGAAATGAACGGAACTAAATAAAAAATGATTATCTATGTTTGTCAAATATTTTTACTTTTATCCAATAAATGTTGGAGGCTTAAAATGCAAATGAATCCAATTTTAAGCATAAATCTTCTAATATTCTTTAAAAGGTTGATTAACCACCTTTTGATGGAGAGCCCTTTTTAAATATACTTTTGACAATTTTATATGTTTTATTTGACAAATAAAAATCCTTCTTTAGAATCTGGACATCAAAATTTACTTTGTGTGAAATTTTGTTATTTTTCCGATAAAGATCATTTTTATTGAAAATGTTGCATTTTAATTCAAAACGCCATTTAAATCCGATTTATTTATGTGGATAGATTATATTTTTAATTTATATTAGAGTGTATTTAGAATATATTTTTACCATTTAATCTAATGTTGGTCATTGGAATTAATTTCACTTTGAAATTGGACTTAAACTAGTGTCAATCTTTTAATAGATATTGTTTTTTCAAAACACGCTATTTATTTTGACAGCGGGAATTAATTATTAAATTCATTAATGCAACATATATGTTTTGAATTTTGTAAAATAGACATCATTTTTGAATTTGGAATATCAAATATAGCTTAGGGTGAATTTTTGGTATTTTTCTGAATAACATCAATTTTTGATGAATAGTGAAACCACTAAGTGGTAGTTTAAAAACTGATTTTTCATTTAAATGAAACTTTACCACTTCTATGATTTGAATTCCAAAAATCTGACATACATGGTTGTCATTAGGATTTAATATGTGGTTCAATGGGATTAAAATAATTTTTTGGTAAATAGTAACTTTTATGTTTTTAATCACGATTAGAGGTAATTAGTGTAATTTAAGGTAAAAATAATGTTTCAATAATATGAAATGACCTAGACACATGTCATAACCTTACTGGATGTGTCATGGCCGACCAATACAATCCATGGGTCACCTTCGGGACCCCATGGAGCCACTTTGGTTGGAAAATGACATAAATACCTTTTTATTTTAAGTTAAAATAAAAATGTCACAAGCATGAGTTGTTATACTAAAACAATTTTTAAATGGGGTTATACAAGTCATATTTTTGACTATAAATATTAATTAGAAATATAAAATGATTTCCTACATCATGATATTTATTTTATAATTTTTAGAAATTATATAAATTAAATTATTTATGACATCATGATGATGCAACGATTACCTCATTAATAAAGGATTTAAATAAAATGAAAATATAATGTTAAAACTATAACATAAACATGTAAAAGACCTATTGGATGAGTATATTTCGAAACCTTACCACCATATCCTATAAATACATCAATGTGGGACCTTTAAAATCCGAAACACATTTGAAAATCAAGTAACATTTTTTAACTTTCCAAGAGTGCCCCTCCTCTCCTCTTATAAAAGGCCCCCACCTCTACCACCTTACCCACACCTCTCAAGCCTTTGGATCGGCCAAACACTGCTAATTTTGTCTCTAAACATTCCTATCTTACTCTTAGAAGCCTCACTTTGGGAATAAGGTATCCCAAGGAAGCCTTTGAGCTCAAATCAAAGAGAAATACCCGATTTTAAGGTAATGTCTTCACTTGTGTTCTTTTGTTTTATTTTTCTTCTCCAACTCCCTAAAATCTTTTTATTCATTTCTTTTGTAACAAATAAAGTATCTTAAATATACTAGTATGTTGTCATAATAAGTATTCGAGATACACTTACACACACCAACATCTAATGGTTAATGAACAGACTGTTTCTGTGGATGGTGAATTTCTGCCTCACGAAACGATGATTGTTCAATATTCTTTTAACACCCTCAAAGGTGGAAATTAAGATTCCACTATATTTATATATGATATATAATATGTTTATGTTTTACTTATGCTTCTGTATTTTTTATTTATGGCCTAGATTTATGGTTTCCATTATGGTTAAACGCGATATCTTTATTTTAGGATGTGCGGACTACCGCCCCCTCAAAGTGATTTGATTCGTTAATTCCATATGTGGTAAGTATAACGGATAGATTTAATGATATTATATATGATACCATACTTTAATTATAATACTATTATTTATCATAATGTTTTAATTCCATTAAATAAGAAATAGAAACGGAAGTAGCGTTCATGCGTACGTACGGCTTACCGTCTCCATGAACGGTGCATTTCATTTCTTACCTCTAAATGTTATGTAATATTATAAATGAATGTATATAATGTATATATAAGATATATATGATATATAAATAATGAATATAAATCTGGATATAATATATATTTTACCACATTAACAACTTGTAATTATAAAGAGTTTATTTTTGACTCAAGTAGAAATGATCTACAAAACGACCATTATTAACTTAAATAATTACATAGTGTTCATAGCATGGTAGTAAGTGATATAAAAGGAATAATGAACATGAAAAATGTTCTTAATCAAGTAGAAATTAACTCAAGTTTATTATTCAGGAGTTTAAAGAACCATCGAATCAAGTTGGACTCGAGGTAAGGGATCCTACCTCTCTCTTTCTTTTTAAGCACTCTCTTTTATGTCATTCCTTTTAAGATCATATATATTATGATTGGGATGTTATTTTATATTAATATTACTATAATATTTATGTTAATTTGATGAGAGACACTATTTTCTCTCATCAATCCAATTTGGATGTTTTACTTGGCGCCGTTAGGCTGCCGAAATTTTGTAAGGGGATTTTTATCTCACTTGGTGTTTTCGTGAGATTCATGATACATTTGCCAATATTTCCTTTTTAGTGGTGTATTTAATGTACATTATTCTACTCTTTGTGTAACATACTTTTGTTTGTGAGTATTTACATCAATGTTGTATAGTCCTTCTTTCATGGGGTGTACGTTTCGAAAGTTACCCAAATCGGTAAAGGAACCTTTCACCCTCCTCTTTTTAAAAGACTTCTTTTGTTATGCCTTTTAATTTTCATATTATTATGTGGGGATATGTTCTTATATATCCTTATTTCCATAAATTTTATTTCCAAGAGATGAGATACCTTTAATCTCTCTCATCAACTCTTTTTCTAAAATTTGATGTGACGCTGTTAGGCTGTCAAGGGAAATTCTTAACCCAATTTCGATTTCTTTGGGTTAAACATGTAGTTATTGAATATGTCATCCTTTGAATATGTGTGAATGACCTCTGATTATTTTACACTTAATATCCACTTATATCGGGTGTATTTATATTTGTCGCACATAATTATGAGACTAATTTATCCTTAATTTAAGGATAACATCTTTATAATGGAGTTCATCTCAATTTACATTTCCATTAAGGCATCATTGTTGTTATGTACCAATTAACTCTTATATGGTGTATATACTGTCCTTTGGAATATTATATCCTAAATCCCATTATTCCCATGATATTATAAAGTTTTGATTAAATGTTATTCCTCAATTATTATATTCAAGTGTCTCTCATTTTGTTAAAAACCCTTTAACTAAAATATCGTTTTAAATGTTTTAATGATTTAATCTTATAAATATTTCTCATTAATATCCAGTTATTCAAAATGGTTTTAAGGATTTATTTATATAGATATTAATGGTTTAAAATGTTAAAAGCTTCAACGTGGTATGAGACACTTTGATTTAAAAATATCTTTATTAAATGTTTTAAATGGTTTTGAAAATGGTTTATAGAATGGATTTATTATTTCAATATCTTAAAATGTAATATTGTTATTGCAATGTGGGAATGTTATCTTTCCTTTATCCTTAAGTTATGTGCTATGATTATGTTATGGTTCTTGGGCATTGTTATGAAGACGGTTGGTTCCGTGATAAACTAAGGGCGGGTGAGCCCGATAAAGCTCTACAATGCATTGGGTAACGCGACAGAGTTAAACGTTAATGTTTCTCCGAAGATATTTAGGGAATATACTGTGATGGGTATTCCAAACGTAACCAAGAGGGTTACTCCCTACGTAATAATGATATGAATGCCTCAAGTTACCTTTATGTATTATGATTTCTATGACTTATTCATGATTTTATGAGGTATGTTAAAGTGATTATGTTTTATGAGTAGAGTATGATTTCATTGATTCTTATGTATACATTTACTCATGTTTCCTTTTCATATTTTTATATCCCTTACTGAGCTTTTTATGCTCATACAAAGTTTTTGAAATGTTTTCGCAGGTCAAGGGAAGGGTACATGACATGATGATAGTGTCAAGGAAGTGTCAACAAAGAATCCATGTTTTATTTTAAATATGTTTCTGTTGATGGGAAAAAATGAATAATATCTTTTATTGTAACCACTTTGTTTAAATGTGGGATGTAATGCATGTTTTATGATCTAATTCTCTAAAAATCTAAACCTAAAAATATCCTCAATGTGTAATATTGTAATAACTCAATATTAAGTAAGGTTTAAGGTTGGGGCATTATAGTTGGTATAAGAGGTCGGTTTAGATAAGTTTAGAGGTTAGAGTGTTGTTTAAGAAAAAGTGAAAAGTTGTGTATAACCACAATGGTTAGTATATTAGACGGAGTCATCGTTTTTTTTGAAAGTTAGAATGAGTTTGAGATAACATGGATAAGTATATCTTGGTGTTTATCTTCCTCTTTTTTATTTTATGATTTTACTGATATACTCACACTGAACTTTTTCTTTTTAGTAAATGGATGGATCTAGCAGGAAACAAAGTAACAATGGATTTGAAGAAAACTGTGACGATTTTATGAAAGAACAACTGAATGATATGGGTGGTGCAATGAGAACTCTTGTGGTTATCCTCAACCAACTATCTAGAGTCATGATTGACCACCAGAACCATATTGATTTTTATAAGGCATCGTATATGTGAGAAACAAATCCCTACGGATGTTCAAGTAATAATCATAAAGGTAAGTATGTTCAAAAACCTATGTGTCAAATATGTGGAAAGAAACACATAGGAAAATGTTTCTAAGGGATAGAAATATGCTATAGATATGGAAATGAAGGTCATAAAGGAAGAACCTTCCATGGAAAAAGGAAGCATCTAGTAGACTCTAGGAAAGGGAAAGAAGTTCTTTATAAAAGATCAATTGAATGTTTTAAATGTGGTGTGCATGGTCATTATGCAAACACATGTCCTACGAAGAAGTTTCGGTAATGGGGTCACCAAGATCGTACAAATATTCATTTACCAATACCTAATGCCATTCCGATTGAGGATGAAGAAACTGACAATGAAGAATGAAAGGTATGGAATATTTCTTAACTTATGTTTTCCTATTATTGGAATCTTATGATATGATTCATGATTTTGTTTGTATGAAAGAATTATTTCAGAATAAGTTGAAAAGGAATGGATAATGTATCATGAAGAATGTTGAATGAGTAAGAAGTCATCATATAATAGATTCAAGAGTTATGGTAGATTTTAGGATGGTGAAATTCTTAGATGTATTAAGTCTCTTTTGATGATGGGGTTACATTAGAAGACTTTTTATAGTAACCCTGATGTTTGATATACGAAAATTTTATTCAAGGAATAATTATCCTTTATTTTGTGGATATAGTTATAAAGACCCATTTGGGTTTATATGATCCTTAAAGTTGAGGCAATTACTGGTAAATACATTTTGGGTTGCAAAATGGAAGTTATCAGATAACCTTTGTGGTTAAAATATGTTATGGTTATTTTTGATGAATTTATCTCTTTTGAGGAATGTTATAAAATTATATAGTTTTTGAAAAGGGAAAACACACAGATCTTGTGACAACCCATCACGTCGGACGAAGCTATGGGAATTGAACACACAACCAAGTTGCAACTAGTATTTATCGCCTACCAATGGACTATGTGAAGTCCCTGGTTAGTTGGAATGATTATTTTTAGTTAGATGATATTATGAATTAAGAGTAAGTGGATTTTTTTTGTTATCAATGGAAATTATTAGCCTATCATGGAGGATATGTGATTAGGTTAATTACATTTCAGTATGAGACTATAAGAGTAATTGATGTTATTTTGGAGAAAAATGTTAAAATTTATCTTAGGAGACTATGCGATTAAATCCTTCAGAGAATTGGGTTTCAATCTTAGTTTGGTTTACTTTGTAGAATTTTATGGATAAATGTTTATTGAATGGTCTTTGTTGAACTTTGGGTTTTAGTTTTGGTTAAGGTCTAAAGACATGGGAAGTATATAGTTCTCTTTTGTGGATTATTTGATTCTCTAGAAGTTTATTATAGCTCTTTTAATGGGAACAAGTCATCCTAAATACTCGTCTTTTGGAGAAAATATGAGTTCGTGTAAGAAATTTAGTAAAATTTGAAACTCAGCATGACAATTAACTATGCTTCCTTATGTTTTAGTTAAGCTCATAAATAAATTCCACAATGAAAAGTAACTTAAAACAAAAATGTTGTCTGTTAATTTTTCCTACTGGGGAATCAAATACCGTTTAACCCATCACAAGTTTGTGATTTTCTTATTGTTAACTTTCTCCTAGACATGTTTACTATCACTCTCCATCAGAACATGACCCTTTTTTTCCTCCATATCCATATTTTCATACTTGGAATCCTAGTGTGGGTTAACTCGGGATACATTTGTACTTCTCTCCCATTCTTTTAAAGTGATAGTTTTACTGACTCTTGTTCCGATGTGGGATTTTCAATGAAGCTTCCAATCCCAATTTTAAAATTGCAAGGACAAAATTCCCAAAAGGGGGGAAGGATGTAACACCCCAGGTAAAAAAAGAATATGAAATTTTCATATTTATCCATATTTTTTTAATAAAATATTAATAATACTTTAAAGGGAATGCTACGCTCGAGGGCATACCCAATACACAACAACTATTTTCTTTGAAATCTTACGTTGCACTCTAATAATAAAATAATATTATTTTAAAAGGTAGTTAATTCCTAGCCATTGTAATGGATGAAATGAACGGAACTAACTACAAAATGATTATATATGTTTGTCGAATATTTTTACTTTTATCCAATAAATGTTGGAGGCTTAAAATGAAAATGAATCCAATTTTAAGCATTAATCTTCTAATATTCTTTAAAAGGTCGATTAACCGCCTTTTGATGGAGAACCCTTTTTAAATATACTTTTGACAATTTTAATATGTTGTATTTGACAAAATAAAATCCTTCTTTAGAATCTGGACATCGAAATTTACTTTGTGTAAAATTTTGTTATTTTTCTGATAAAGATCAATTTTATTGAAAATGTTGCATTTTAATTCAAAACCTCCTTTTAATACGATTTATTTATATGGATATATTATATTTTTAATTTATATTAGAGTGTATTTAGAATATATTTTTACCATTTAATCTAATGGTGGTCATTGTAATTAATTTCACTTTGAAATTGGACTTAAACTAGTGTCAATCTTTTAATAGATATTGTTTCTTAAAAATGCGCTATTTGTTTTGACATCGGGAATTAATTATTAAATTAATTAATGCAACATATATGTTTTGAATTTCTTAAAATAGACATCATTTTTGAATTTGGAATATCAAATATATCTTAGGGTAAATATTTGGTATTTTTCTGAAAAACTTCAATTTTTGATGAATAGTGAAACCACTAAGTGGTAGTTTAAAAACTGATTTTTCGTTTAAATGAAACTTTAACACTTCTGTGATTTGAATTTCAAAAATCCGACATACATGGTTGTCATTAGGATGTAAAATTTGGTTCAATGGGATTAAAATAATTTTTTGGTGAATAGTAAGTTTTAAGTTTTTAATCGCGATTAAAGGTAATTAGTGTAATTTAAGGTAAAAATAATGTTTTAATAATATGAAATGACCTAGACACATGTCCTAACCTTATTGTATGTTTCATGTCCGACCATGAAAATCCATGGGTCAACTTGGGGACCCCATGGGGCCACTTTGGTTGGAAAATGACATAAATAAATTTTTATTTTAAGTTAAAATAAAAATGTCACAAGCATGAGTTGTTTTACTAAAACTATTTTTAAATAGGGTCATACAAGTCATATTTTTTACTATAAATATTTATTAGAAATCTAAAACGATTTCCTACATCATGATAGTTTTTTATAATTTTTAGAAATTTTACAAGTTAAATTATTTATGACATCATGATGATGCAACGATTACCTCATTAATAAAGGATTTAAATAAAATGAAAATATAATGTTAAAAATATAACTTACACTTGTAAAAGACCTATTGGATGAGTATATTTCGAACCCTTACCACCTTATCCTAGAAATACATCAATTTGGGACCTTTAAAATCTGAAACAAAATTGAAAATAAAGTAACATTTTGTAACTATCCAAGAGTGCCCCTCCTCTCCTCTTATAAAAGGCCCCCATCTCTACCACCATACCCACACCTCTCAAGCCTTTAGCTTGGCCAAACCATGCTCATTTTGTCTCTCCAAATTCCTCTATTACTCCTAGAAGCCTCACGTTGGGCAGAAGTCTTCCCAAGGAATCATTTGAGCTCAAATCAAAGAGAGATACCCGATTTTAAGGAAATGTCTTCACTTGTGTTCTTTTGTTTTATTTTGCTTCTCCAACCCCCTAAACACTTTTTATTCATTTCTTTTGTAACAACTAAAGTATATTAAATATACTAGGATGTTGTTATATGATGTATTCGAGCTACACTTACACACACCTACATCTAATGGTTGATGAACATACTATTTCTGTGGATGGTGAATTTCTGCCTCACGAAACGATGATTGTTCAATATTCTTTTAACACCCTCAAAGGAGGCCATTAAGATGTCACTATATTTATATATGATATATAATATGTTTATGTTTTACTTATTATTCTGTATTTTTCATTTATGGCATACCTTTATGGTTTCCATTATGGTTAAACGCGATATCTTCATTTTAGGAAGTGTGGACTACCGCCCCCTCAAAGTGATTTGATTCGTTAATTCCATATGTGGTACATATAAAGGATAGATTTAATGATATTATATATTATACCATACTGGAATTATAATACTATTATGTATTATTATGTTTTAATTCTATTAAATAAGAAATAGAAATGGAAGTAGCGTTTATGCGTACGTACGGCTTATCGTCTCCATGAATGGTGCATTTCATTTCTTACCTCTAAATGTTATGTAATGTTTTAAATGAATGTATATAATGGATATGATGGATATATATGATATATAAATAATGAATATAAATCTGGATATAATATATATTTTACCACATGAACAACTTTTAATTATAATGATTTTATTTTTGACTCAAGTAGCAATGATCTACAAAACGACCATTATTAAATTAAATAATTACATAGTGTTCATAACATGGTAGTAAGTGATATAAAAGGAATAATGAACACGAAAAAGGTTCTTAATCAAGTAGAAATTAACTCAAGTTTATTATTCAGGAGTTTAAAGAACTATCGAGTCATGTCGGACCTGAGGTAAGGGATCCTACCTCTCTCTTTCTTTTTAAGCACTATCTTTTATGTCGTTCCTTTTAAGCTCATCTTTATTATTCTTGGGATGTTATTTTTTATTAATAATACTGTTAATTTTATTTTAATTTGATGAGAGACCCTATTTTCTCTCATCAATCCATTTTGGAAGTTTTAATTGGTGCTGTTTGGCTGCCGAAATTTAGTAAGGGGCTTTTTATCTCACTTTGGGTTTTTGTGAGATTTATGCTACATTTGACAATATTTCCTTTTGAGTGGTGTATGTAATGTACATTATTCTACTCTTTGTGTAACATAATTTTTTTATGAGTATTTACATCAATGTTGTATAGTCCTTCTTTCTTGGGGTGTGTGTTTTGAAAGTTACCCAAATCGGTAAGGGGACCTTTCACCCTCCTCTTTTTAAAAGACTTCTTTTGTTATTTCTTTTAATTTTCATCTTATTATGTGGGTATATGTTCTTATATATCCTTATTTCCGTAAATTTTATGTCCAAGAGATGAGATACCCTTTATCTCTCTCATCAACTGTTTTTCTAAAATTTGATCTGACGTCGTTAGGCTGTCAAGGGAACTTCTTAACCCAATTTCGATTTCTTTGGGTTCAACATGTAGTCATTGAATATGTCATCCATTGAATATGTGTGAATGAACATTGATTATTTTACACTTAATATCCACTTATATTATGTGTATTTATATTTGTCGCACATAATTATGAGATTGATTTATCCTTAATTTTAGGATACAATCTTTATAATGGATTTCATCTCAATTTACATTTCCATTGATACTTCATTGTTGTTATGAACCAATTCAATCTTATATGGTGTATATACTATCCTTTGGAATATTATATCATGAATCCCTTTATTCTCATGATATTATAAAGTTTTGATTAAATTTTATTCCTCAATTATTGTATTCAAGTGTCTCTCATTTTGTTAAAAACCCTTTAACTAAAATATCATTTTAAATGTTTTAATGATTTAATCTTATAATTATTTCTCATTAATATCCAGGTTTTCAAAATGTTTTTAAGGATTTATTTATATGGATATTAATGGTTTAAAATGTTAAAACCTTCAATGTGGTATGAGACACTTTGATTTAAAAATATCTCTATTAAATGTTTTAAATGGTTTTGAAAATGGTTTTTAGAATGGATTCATTATTTCAATATCTTAAAATGTAATATTGTTATTGAAATGTGGGAATGTTATCTTTCCTTTTTGCTTAAGTTATGTTCTATTATTATGTTATGTTTCTTGGGCATTGTTATGAAGATGGGTGGTTCCGTGATAAACTAAGGTCAGGTGAGCCCGATATAGCTCTCCAATGCATTGGGTAACGCGAAGGAGTTAAACGTTAAGGTTTATCCGAAAGTATTTAGGGAATATACTGTGATGGGTATTCCAAACGTAACCAAGAGGGTTAATCCCTACGTAATAATGTTATGAATGCCTAAAGTTAACTTTATGTCTTATGATTTCTATAATTTATTCATGATTTGATGAGGTATGTTAAAGTGCTTATGTTTTATGAGTATAGTATGATTTCATCGAATCTTATGTATACATGTACTCATGTTTCTTTTCCATATTTTTATATCCCTTACTAAGCATTTTAGGCTCATACCAAGTTTTTGAAATGTTATCACAGGTCAAGGGAAGGGTACATGATATGATGATAGTGTCAAGGAAGTTCCAATAAAGAATCCATGTTTTATGTTAAATATGTTTCCGTTGATGGGAAAAAATGAATAATATATTTTATTGTAACCACTTTGTTTAAATGTGGGATGTAATGCATGTTTTATGATCTAATTCTCTAAAACTCTAAACTTGAAATGATCCTCAATGTGTAATCTTGTAATAACTGACGATTAAGTAAGGTTTAAGGCTGAGGCCTTATAGTTGGTATCAGAGGTCAGTTTAGATAACTTTAGAGGTTAGAGTGTTGTTTAAGAAAAAGTGACAAGTTGTGTATAAACACAATGGTTAGTATATTAGATAGAGTCATCGTTTTTTTGAAAGTTAGAATGAGTTTGAGATAACTTGCATAAGTATATCTTGGTGTTTATCTTCCTCTTTTTTATTTGATGATTTTACTGATATACTCACACTGACCTTTTTGGTTTTAATAAATGGCTGGATCGAGTAGGCACCAAAGTAACAATGGATTTGAAGAAAACTGTGACGGTTTTATGAAAGAACAGCTAAATGATATGGGTTCTGCAATGAGAACTCTTGTGGTTATCCTCAACCAACTATCTGGAGTCATGATTGACCACCTGAACCATAGTTATTTTTATAAGTCATCGTATATGCGAGAAACAAATCCCTACAGATGTTCAAGTAATAATCATAAAGGTAAGTATGTTCAAAAACATATGTGTCAAATATGTGGAAATAAACACATAGTAAAATGTTTCAAAGGGACAAAAAGATGCTATAGATGTGGAAATGATGGTCATAAAGCAAGAACCTTCCTTGTAAAAAGGAAGCATCTAATTGACTCTAGGAAATGGAAAGAAGTTCTTTCTAAAGTATCAATTGAATGTTTTAAATGTGGTGTGCATGGTCATTATGCAAACACATGTCCTACGAAGAAGTTTCGGGAATGGGGTCACCAAGATTGTACAAATATTCATTTACCAATACCAAATTCCGTTCCGATTGAGGATGAAGAAACTGACAATGAAGAATGAAAGGTATGAAATATTTCTTAACTTATGTTTTCCTATTATTGGAATCTTAGGATATGATTCAAGATTTTTTTGTACGAAAGAATTATTTCAGAATAAGTTGAAAAGGAATGGATAATGGATCATGAAGAATGTTGAATGAGTAAGAAGTCATCATATAAGGGATTCAAGAGTTATGGTAGATTTTAGGATGGTGAAATTCTTAGATGTATTAAGTCTCTTTTGATGATGGGGTTACATTAGAAGACTTTTTATAATAACCATGATGTTTGATATACAAAAATTTTATTCAAGGAACAATTATCCTTTCTTTTGGGGATATAGTTATAAAGAACCATTTGGGTTTATATGATCCTTGAATTTGAGGCAATTACTGGTAAATACATTTTGGGTTGAAAAATGGAAGTTATCAGATAAACTTTGTGGTTAAAATATATTGTGGTTATTTTTGATGAATTTATCTCTTTTTGAGAAATGTTATAAAATTATATATTTTTTGAAAAGGGACTACACGCAGACCGTGTGACAACCCATCGTGTCGGATGAAGCTGTGGGAATCGAACCCACAACCAAATTGAAACTGGTATTTATCGCCTACCACTGGACTATGTGAAGTCCCTGGTTATTTTGAATGATTATTTTTAGTTAGATTATTTTATTAATTAAGAGTAAGTTGATTTTTTTGGTTATAAATGGAAATAATTAGCCTATCATAGAGGATATGTTATTAGGTTAATTACTTTTCAGTATGAGACTGTAAGAGTAACTTATGTTATTTTGGAGAAAAATGTTAAAATTTATCTTAGGAGACTATGTGATTAAATCCTTCAGAGAATTGGGTTTCAATCTTAGTTTGGTTTACTTTGTAGAATTTTATGGATATATGTTTATTGAATGGTCTTTGTTGAACTTTGGGTTTTAGTTTTGGTTAAGTTATAAAGACATGGGAAGCATATAGTTCTCTTTTTTTGGATTAGGTGATTCTCTAGAAATTTATTATAGCTCTCTTCATGTGAACAAGTCATCCATAATACTCATCTTTTGGAGAAAATATGAGTTCGTGTAAGAAATCTAGTAAAAGTTGAAAGTCAAAATGACAATTAACTATGCTTCCTTATGTTCTAGTTATGATCATAAATAAATTCCTCAATGAAAAGTAACTTAAAACAAAAATGTTGTCTGTTAATGTTTCCTTCTGGGGAATCAAATACCATTTAACCCATCACAAGTTTGTGATTTTCTATTTTTTAAATTTCTCCTAGACATGTTTATTATCACTCTCTATCAGAACATGCCCCTTTTTTTCCTCCATATCCATATTTTCATACTTGGAATCCTAGTATGGGTTAACTCGGGTGACATTTGTACTTATCTCCCATTCTTTTAAAGTGATAGTTTTACTGACACTTGTTCCGATGTGGGATTTTCAATGAAGCTTCCAAGCCCAATTTTAAAATTGCGAGGACGCAATTCCCAAAAGGGGGGAAGGATGTAACACCCCAGGTAAAAAAATAATATGACATTTTCATATTTATCCATATTTTTTGAATAAAATATTAATAATACTTTAAAGGGAATGCTACGCTCGAGGGCATACCCAATACGCAAAAACGATTTTTTCTTTGAAATATTACATTGCACTCTAATAATAAAATAATATTATTTTAAAAGGCAGTTAATGCCTAGCCATTGTAATGGAGGAAATGAACGGAACTAACTACAAAATGATTATATATGTTTGTCAAATATTTTTACTTTTATCCAATAAATGTTGGAGGCTTAGAATGCAAATGAATCCAATTTTATGCATAAATCTTCTAATTTTTTTTAAAAGGCCGATTAACCGACTTTTGATGGAGAACCCCATTTAAATATACTTTTGACAATTTTATATGTTGTATTTAAAAAAATAAAATCCTTCTTTAGAATCTGGATATCAAAATTTACTTTGTGTAAAATTTGGTTATTTTTCCGATAAAAATCATTTTTATTGAAAATGTTGCATTTTAATTCAAAACCTCTTTTTAATCCAATTTATTTATATGGATATATTATATTATTAATTTATATCAGAGTGTATTTAGAATATATTTTTACCATTTAATCTAATGGCCGTCATTGGAATTAATTTCACTTTGAAATTTGACTTAAAGTAGTTTCAATCTTTTAATAGATATTGTTTCTTAAAAACACGCTATTTATTTTGACAGCAGGAATTAATTATAAAATTAATTAATGCAACATATATGTTTGTAATTTTTGTAAAATAGACATCATTTTTGAATTTGGAATATCAAATATAGCTTAGGGTGAATTTTTGTTATTTTTATGAAAAATTTCAATTTTTGATGAATAGTGAAACCACTAAGTGGTAGTTTAAAAAATGATTATTCGTTTAAATGAAACTTTACCACTTCTATTATTTGAATTTAAAAAATCCCACATAAATTTTTGTCATTAGGATGAAAAATTTGGTTCAATGGGATTAAAATAATTTTTTGGTGAATAGTAACTTTTAAGTTTTTAATCGCGATTAGAGGTAATTAGTGTAATTTATGGTAAAAATAATGTTTTAATAATATGAAATGACCTAGAAACATGTCCTAACCTTATTTTATGTGTCATGGACGACCAATAAAATCCATGGGTCATCTTGGGGTCCCCATGGAGCCACTTTGTTTGGAAAATGACATAAATAACTTTTTATTTTAAGTTAAAATAAAAATGTCACAAGCATGAGTTATTTTACTAAAACAATTTTTAAATGGGGTTATAAAAGTAATATATTTTACTATAAATATTCATTAGAAAGATAAAAAGAGTTCCTACATAATGATATTTTTTTTATAATTTTTAGAAATTAAATAAATTAAATTATTTATGACATCATGATGATGCATCGATTACCTCATTAATAAAGGATTTAAATAAAATGAAAAGATAATGTTAAAAGTATAACTTACACTTGTAAAAGACCTATTGGATGAGTATATTTCGAACCCTTACCACATTATCCTAGAAATTACTCAATGTGGGACCTTTAAAATCCGAGACACATTTGAAAATAAAGTAACATTTTGTAACTTTCCAAGAGTGCCCCTCCTCTCCTATTATAAAAGGCCCCCACCTCTACCACCTTACCCATACCTCTCAAGCCTTTGGCTCAGCCAAACCCCACTAATTTTGCCTCTCCACATTACTCTCTTACTCCTAGAAGCCTCACTTTGGGCAGATGTCTTCCCAAGGAATCCTTTGAGCTCAAATCAAAGAGAGATACCCGATTTTATGCTAATGTCTTCACTTGTGTTCTTTTGTTTTATTTTGTTTCTCCAGCCCCCTAAACTATTTTTATTCATTTATTTTTTAACAACTACAGTATATTAAATATACAAGTATGTTTTTATAAGATGGATTATAGCTACACTTACATACACCTACATCTAAGGGTTAATGAACATACTGTTTCTGTGGATGGTGAATTTCTGCCTCACGAAACGATGATTGTTCAATATTTTTTTAGCACCCTCAAAGGTGGCCATTAAGATGTAAAAATATTTATATATGATATATAATATGTTTATATTTTACTTAAGATTCTGTATTTTTCATTTATGGCCTACCTTTATGGTTTCCATTATGGTTAAACGCGATATCCTCATTTTAGGAAGTGCGGACTACCGCCCCCTCAAAGTGATTTGATTCGTTAATTCCATATGTGGTATGTATAAAGGATAGATTTAAGGATATTATATATTATAACATACTGTAATTATAATACTATTATGTATTATTATGTTTTAATTCCATTAAATACGAAATAGAAATGGAAGTAGCGTTCATGCGTACGTACGACTTACCGTCTCCATGAACGGTGCATTTCATTTCTTACCTCTAAATGTTATGTAATATTATAAATGAATGTATATAATGGATATATATTATATATATTATATCTAAATAATTAATATAATTCTGGATATAATATATATTTTACCACATGAACAACTTGTAATTATAAAGAGTTTATTTTTGACTCAAGTAGCAATGATCTACAAAACGACCATTATTAAATTAAATAATTACATAGTGTTCATAGCATGGTAGTAAGTGATATAAAAGGAATAATGAAATTGAAAAATGTTCTTAAGAAAGTATAAATTAACTCAAGTTTATTATTTAGGAGGTTAAAGAACGATCGAGTCAAGTCGGCCCCGAGGTAAGGAATCCTACCTCTCTTTTTTTAAGCACTCTCTTTTATGTCATTCCTTTTAAGTTCATATTTATTATGAATGGGATGTTCTTTTATATTACTCTTACTGTAATTTTTATGTTCATTTGATGAGAGACCCTATTTTCTCTCATAAATCCATTTTGGATGTTTTAATTGGCGTCGTTAGGCTGCCGAAATTTCGTAAGGGGATTTTTATCTCACTTTGTGTTTTTTGTGAGATTCATGGTAAATTTGGAAATATTTACATTTGAGTGGTGTATGAACTGTCCATTATTCTACTATTTGTGTAAAATAAATTAGTTTATGAGTATTTACATCAATGTTTTATAGTCCTTCTTTCATGGGGTGTACGTTTTGAAAGTTACCCAAATCGGTAAGGGAACCTTTCACCCTCCTCTTTTTAAAAGACTTCTTTTGTTACATCTTTTAATTTTCATCTTATTATGTGGGGATATGTTCTTATATATCCTTATATCTATAAATTTTATGTCCAAGAGATGTGATACCCTTTATCTCTCTCATCAACTATTTTTCTAAAATTTGATGCGACGCCGTTAGGCTGTCAAGGGAACTTCATAACCCAATTTTGATTTCTTTGTGTTTAACATTTATTTATTGAATATGTCATACTTTGAATATGTGTGAATGACCTTTTATTATTTTACACATAATATCCACTTATATTGGGTGTATTTATATTTGTTTCACATAATTCTGAGATTGATTTATCCTTAATTTAGGGATACCATCTTTATAATGGATTTCATCTCAATTTACATTTCCATTTAGTCTTCATTGTTGTTATGCACCAATTCACTCTTATATGGTGTATATACTGTCCTTTGGAATATTATATCATGAATCTCTTTATTCTCATGATATTATAAAGTTTTTATTAAATGTTATTCCTTAATTATTGTATTCAAGTGTCTCTCATTTTTTTAAAAACCCTTTAACTAAAATATCGTTTTAAATGTTTTAATGATTTAATCTTATAAATATTTCTCATTAATATCCATGTTTTCAAAATGGTTTTATGGATTTATTTATATGGATATTAATGGTTTAAAATGTTAAAGGCTTCAATGTGGTATGGGACACTTTGATTTAAAAATATCTTTATTAAATGTTTTAAATGGTTTTGAAAATGGTTTTTAGAATGGATTCATTATTTCAATATCTTAAAATGTTATATTGTTATTGCAATGTGGTAATGTTATCTTTCCTTTATGCTTAAGTTATGTGCTATGATTATGTTATGGTTCTTGTGAATTGTTATGAAGACGGGTGGTTCCGTGATAAACTAAGGGCAGGTGAGCCCGATATAGCTCTCCAATACATTGGGTAACGCGAAGGAGTTAAACATTAAGGTTTCTCTGAAGAGATTTAGGGAATATACTATGATGGGTATTCCAAACGTAACCAAGAGGGTTACTCCCTACGTAAGAATGTTATGAATGTATCAAGTTACCTTTATGTCTTATTATTTCTATGATTTATTCATGATTTGATGAGGTATCTTAAAGTGCTTATGTTTTATGAGTAGAGTATGATTTCATTGATTCTTATGTATACATGTACTCATGTTTCCTTTCCATATTTTTATATACCTTACCAAGTTTTTTATGCTCATACCATGTTTTTGAAATGTTTTCACAGGTTAAGGGAAGGGTACATGATATGATGATAGTGTTAAGGAAGTGTCAAGAAAGAATCCATGTTTTATTTTAAATATGTTTCCGTTGATGGAAAAAATGAATACTATCTTTTATTGTAACCACATTGTTTAAATGTGGGATGTAATGCATGTTTTATGATCTAATTCTCTAAATATCTAAACCTGAAAAGATCCTAAATGTGTAATCTTGTAATAAAACAATATTAAGAAAGGTTTAATGCTGGGGCCTTATAATATATAATTCACTAAATATAAACATAATGAGATAATAATCGTTTCCCTAACGTTTAAGAATTATTTTCTTTATAATAGTATCTGGTAATATACTTACCTGATAGGAATCTATTTCCAATGAAAATTTTTACCCTTTGGTTGTTCTTTGATCAATTTATAATTCATTTATTTATCAAAGAAATAAATAAATGACTTTTTTTTATGTTTAAATTAGTAAAATTCAGATATTACATATCATAATATCCACAAAAGAGTGACAACATGTTTTGTACATCCGTTAATATTTTCCAAAACCAATATGTTCTGAAAACATAATACATTGTAATAAAATACACTCAAAACCTAAATAACATCCCCATCGATTCAAAATTAATATTTATTTTCCAATTTTTTTTAATAATGATATATTATCTATGATATCACGTGTTCTGTTGGAAGGTATTAAACTCTTATCATCATTCAAATGATGGGTTTACACCCATAATGTAGGTTTTCCTCATACTAAAACTATATTAATAAAAATACTATGACATTCCAAAAATATATACTGAACATCCATAAAATAAAAAACCATTAAATATGATTTTTTACTATGATCTTCAACCCAACATACATTTTGATTTACTTTTAAATACTATTTTATAATATTATTATTATGTTATTACAATGTAATTAATTATAATATTAACTGTAAACATTATCAATACACTTAAAGTTTTGTATATAAAAGGTAAAGGCATTATTTAGCAAATAATATTTTTTTACTAAAACATATAATTTCAATAAATTTGTCCATAAATATCCTTAATCATTGTAGACACTAATGAAATAAAACCAAAAAATTGGAGCTTAATAATTTGAAAAAATTATTAATCTTTAACCAATAATCCCATAATAGAATTCATAACTCCAATGTTAATGAATACATAAATGATTCTAAAATTTAACAAAATCCTTAGATGTTTCATTATTCTTATATCGAAAATAATATTGAAAAAATACTTCTAAAATTTTATTCCTAAATAATAATACCTAAATACCATATACCTTTTATTTTAATAAAGGACCTTCCTTGGTATAGGGGTTAAATTTTTGATGATTTTAATGACTAAAATAATTTATAGGTTCCCTACATTCAAGATAATGAACTACAAATATATCACAATGATGATATTTATTTTCTTACATTGTACACTTGATGTTATTAATATTTTCATGACTTATTATATTCCCCCTTTACTTATTTTATATGAAATGTGCATAATTTGTGTGAAATATTAATGTTTTAATATTAAGTATAATTTTTGAGCATTTTTAGAAGTAGTCCAATTGAGTCAGTTTAATGTTTTAATAATACCTATCACTATACGGATCCAAATTGTGTGGTTCTTGTTTTGTAGGATTATCCTTTCAATATAAAACATTTCATTAGAAGGAACCATGATCCAATTCTGCCATTTGAAGGGTCATATGGTCCTCACAAACAAGACCAAAGAATCTGTGAACAAACTGGACCAGCCTTGAAGATTGATTTACTGGGATCAATCCAGAAGTCCAAAAACATTAAATCTCCACCATAATTCGGGGGACACTACATTTCATCTTGGATAAAAATTTCAAGGCCCAAATCCAAGTACAAGGGGCCCAAATAAATCTTTGAATTCCAGACCACCATTCTGTCCGAGAATTAAAATCAGTATAGTATGCATGACATATCCCCTGATGTAAGAATCAAAGAGAGCTGAGATTTTGCATTGTGAAATAGGAGATATAGGCGGCCGACTTTTTTGAAGAAGTCATTCGGATTTGAAGGCATATTCCTGTTCAAAAATCCATTCACATTTTGGACATTGAAAAAGCATGGATAGAAATGGACAGTTTAAGTTTGTTTATTCAACCGGACATAACGTTTTATCCTTACGTCCAAATGACTCCAAATTTTGAGGGCAGTCGGCCAACATTATTGTATACAACTTTGAAGAATGAGATATTTGAAGATTAGGCTGTCTGAATTGCCAAATTGGCTATGAAAGTGGAGGAACAGATTGGGAATGCAAACAGTCCACTCCTTGGGCTATAAAAACTCTCCCCTTCTCTCCTTGAGAGGGGTTGGCATTTCAGAAGAGAGGAGATCATATTGGCACGACCAAAGCTTTTCCAAAGGCTTGGGAGGACCTGCCATACTCAAGTTTTCACTTGATAGACCTTTCCTCCTCTCTTTGTTTTCACTTACTTTTGTGTTCTTCATTTTTGTAATCTTGTAATTATCTTTCTTTGTAATTCTGTTTTAATGAAAGTTACTTATTCAATATCTCTTATTCTCATCCACCTTCTGTAGTTTAATATTTATGTTCCTAAAATAGTTTAAATTCAGTTCAATCCCCTTCCCTTCTTTTGCTTCCTCATTCAATCGAAAATCCGTTTTTAATTATCATCACCGTTCGTGTGTGTGTGTCAACGTACCACTCTTTTCTAATCCCTTTATTTTTCTTCTATTCTTAATTTATCATCATAATTATTTTAACCAGAATATTAAACATCCAAATGGCTGAGTAAATCTCTCATTGGGGTGAGTTATAATTCGGGGATGTTAAGTGATTGAGAGTTTTGCTCGATGAGTATTCTTTAAATTAATATTGTGTATGTTAAACTTAATATGTCATGGATTAATGATATGTTTTGTTTAACGAGTGGTTTCCATGGATTATTGGAACCATAAATACACTACCATAAATAAGTTTTGATTGAGATTAGAACCATAAGTTAAGTTAAGGCTTGGATTAAAGCCTTCACACTTAGGAATTCCAATCAACGTCAACTTATGACATGGGTGTTAATTTAATGCAATACAAAGTAAGGCTCAAGGATATCACATGCTTAACTCCCCAATGATGAACTCACCCCAATCTTTATCAATTTGGTAAATAAAACATCATCCATAAATCATTTCAATTAAGCTCTGCAAACAAACCCCCCCTAATCAAAATACAATCAACTAAAAACAATCGACTATTACGAAGTACCATCACCGAGGATTCAACCCGAGTGCTGCTATACACATTAGCAGAGCACCAGAACTTTGACCGGTCGATAGGCGACAATCGGCCGTGCGTTTCAAATGGCGCCGTTGCTGGGGATGGTGCTTTAAGTAGTCATTCATTTCTGGTTATTGTCAAAAAAACCAAAAAAAAAACAAATTTTTTAAAAAAAAATTGAAAAAAAACACAAAGAAAAACCCGTCTTCTCTTAAAAATCATAAACTAAAAAAATACAAAGGAAAACCCATCTTCCTCTTTCTTCCAAAATCTCTCTGAATGCCCCGTAGCCTTCCAAACAATCCCTCGGATTTGTTTGACCCTGAAATTGATAGAACTCTTCGTCGAATTAGGAGGACCATTAGGGATAACCAAATCACCCAAGAACCAATCATTGCCCTACCAATTGAATTAGATATGGCCAATCCTAGGGAACAAACATTGAAAGAACTTGCTGCCCCTGATATGAATTACCAACCTCTTGGTATTCAATATCCAAACATTGAAGCTGACTTCGAACTCAAATCGGGTTTGATTCATCTTCTCCCTCATTTTCACGGGCTAGCCGGTGAGGATCCACATCTTCACCTTAAAGAGTTCCAAGTAGTATGCTCTACCATGAAGCCTCAAGGGGTTTCTGAAGAACAAATCAAGCTTAGAGATTTCCCCTTTTCCATAGCGGATTCTGCCAAGTCTTGGATCTACTACCTCCCACCTGGTTCCATAAACTCATGGGTTGACATTAAGAGACTTTTCCTTGAGAAGTTCTTTCCCGCTTCCCGAACAGCTTCTATCCAAAAGGAAATAAGCGGCATCCGTCAATTCCCTAATGAATCACTACATGAGTATTGGGAGAGGTTCAAAAATCTTGTGGCAACTTGTCCACACCATCAAATCCCTGACCAAATCCTGATCCAATACTTCTATGAGGGGTTATTGGCTATGGAGCGAACTCTCATTGATGCCGCAAGTGGCGGTGCTCTTGTTGACAAAACTCCTGCAGCTGCACGAGAACTCATAAGCAACATGGCTGTAAACACACAACAATTCCATACTCGAGAACATGCTCAAGTGAAACAAGCCCAAGAGAATCAATCCATAGAGCCCAACAAAATGACTGAGTGGATGAGTGAACTTACAGGTCTTGTGCGTCAACTAGATGTGGCTTCCAAAGCCCCAAACTCCTCTCCTCAACAATCTCTTTTCACTGGGCCTGTCAAGAACTGTGGAATCTGCAACTCACCAACTCATCCGACTGATACATGTCCACAACTTCAAGATGATCCATCTGATTAATCTAGTCCAATGGAGCTCAATGCGGCATATGCTCAGTGAAACTTCAACCCTCAACAATCAGGTCAGTTTGTTAGAAACTTCAACCAACCCCACTCTGAGCCCTTCTCTTCTACCTTTGACCCACCTCTGAGGTATGGTAATCCCATTTCTCATCCTCCTCAGTTCCCTCATCAAAATCCAAACCAGTTCCAATATGGTCAAAGTGGTGGTAACATCCATCAACCTTATCCTTTTATTCCTCAACCCCAAAGGAACAATCCTCCTCCTGGATTCCACTATCCTAACAAGCCTTCCCAATTCCCCACCTAATACAATCTCTTTCCCAAGAACCAAAATCAAGGCCAACCCAATTTGGGACAAGCCTCTTCTTCTAAACAACCATGGGAAAGTGTTGTAGAGGATCTTGCTTCCTTCACCCGTTCTAGCCTCAAGAACATTGAAACCCAAATAGGTCAACTTGCATCCCACCTTAGCCAGCAACAACCATCCAATTCGTCCCAACTTCCAGCTCAACCATTACCCAACCCTAAGGATGTAAGTGCAATTGCACTTAGATCGGGAAAGCAAATTGCTATGCCCCATGCTGATTCCTCTACCTCCCCTTTCGATGTTGATCTAGAAAATGAAAAGAACAAAAAGCTGGAAAAGGAACTTGAATCCACTTCTTCACCTCCTTCCATTCCTCTAAGGAACCCAATTCCTTTTCCTCAAGCCATCTCCAAGCCTAAGAAGTCCTTTGAACCTGATCCTGAAATGCTTGACATGTTTAGACGTGTTGAAGTGAACATCCCCCTCTTAGATGCCATCAAACAAATCCCTAAGTATGCCAAGTTTTTTAAGGAATTGTGCACCCATAAGAGGCAACTTAGGAACATTGAAAATTTTTCAACCCAACAATCCATTCCCATGAAGTGCAAAGATCCAGGGACCTTCACGGTTCCATGTCAAATAGGGAGTTCCAACTTTGATGATGCACTCATAGACCTTGGAGCCTCAATAAATGTCATGCCCAAATCCATTTTCTCCAACCTTGGTCTAGGTCCCTTGCACCCAACGGGTGTTGTCATTCAATTAGCCAATCGAAGCACTGCCAGTCCTGAGGGGATAATTGAGGATGTTCTTGTTCGGGTCAATGATCTTATCTTCCCAGCTGATTTCTATGTCCTTGACATGGAAGGTGAGACGACCTCTTCTCGATCTCCCCTAATTCTAGGAAGACCATTCCTCATGACTGTGAGAACCAAGATTGATGTCCATTCAGGCATCTTATCCATGGAATTCGGTGACCAACTGGTCAAGTTCAACATTTTCCAAGCCATGCGATACCCATCTGAGGATCACTCTGCATTCTCAATCCATGTTTCTGAAACTCCCTCTGAGAGTGTGTTGAATCCTAATGCATCATGTTCTTCCTGTTCTACTAATAGAGGAGTTTGTGAATATTGTATCCTCATTAACCAAGTGATTAATGGTGAAATTGATGTTGATATTACAAATGCACACTCCATTGATCTAAAGGATCTTGAAAACTCTTTGGAATCCCATCTCACCTCTGACCTCCAATGCTCCAACATGGATGGTATTGAGAAAAATGAACTAGAATGCTCATTTGTTGATTCAGATCAGATTATCCCACATTCATCCTTTCCTATCCATGATTCTGAAAATTCTGTTATATGTGAAGTGAACCTTGAACCAATGTGTTTATATTGTCCTGATGGTAGTGATGTTTGTGATATTTGTACCCTAATTAATAAAGTGATCACTGGTGAGGTTGAAATTGACCATTCTTTGGCGAACAATATTGAAGTAAAGGATATTGAAAATTTTATTCAGTCTTATGACTCCACTAATTCTCATTACTCTACATTGGTAAGTGATGAAATAAATGAGTCAAAAACAATTGGGATCTCATACTCTACTTTTGTGTTATCCGAACCTTACATAAATGAACCATCAGAATTGAGACATCTTCCTGAATTTCCAAGAATAGAAAATCATCACTTTGTGGATAAAATCATTCCTCACATTGAAGACCAAAGGGAGGATAGTCATATTCTCTTTCCACCCCCATTGAATTGCAAGCACACCAACAAGGATGGGAAGAAATTATCCAATGAATCATCAGGCCTCCCAAAGAAAAAGTTTTTATGGAAGCACACTGGAGTTGAGAAAATACGATGGCCACCGTCAGACTATGGGTAGTCCACTGCAATTGTCCAGCTGTAGACAAATAAATGCAGCGCTTCTTGGGAGGCAACCCATGTTTTCTTTTACTTTTATGAAATTTCAATTTCTTTTTAGATTTTCATTAGATGAATAATGAAGTTTATTTTTCAGGTAACTTCCCACTGTCCTGGAACCACCTCGACTTCCTCGAATCCCCAAATCCTCTAACTGACCCACCACTAGATGGAGATGGAAACCCACCAAATCCAAACCAGGGGGCACCTCTTTCCCTTTAACTCTCTCTCTCCTCAATCTCTCTTCCCTCTCTTCTTCTCTATATTTCTTCTTCTTCCTCTCTCCCTATCATTTTTTTTACAACATTCTTCCACAACCTTTTTTTTCTATTTTCTCTTTTGTGTGGATGTGTCATTAAAAATAAATAAAAATTAAAAAAAAATGAAAATTAAAAAAAATGAAAATTAACAAAAAAAGGGTGTCATAATTAATCATCATCCAATATTGAATTTCTGTCCAACCATTTTGGGGAGTCAAAAGGCTTGTTTTAAACTCAAATATATTGAATTTTTATCTCAAACTTGGGTAAACAATTTTGTGTCAATAACAAACATTTTGAATGAACAATTTTTGGTGGAAAATGATTCTCCCCTACCGTGAGGAATAACATTAGCCTTCATGCCAAGGTCATCTATGGCCATCTTTTTCATTGTGTGTCTTCACCACTGATTGTGAGTCTTGAGTTTGTGGACCTTCGAGCTGAATTTCCATCTTTTGTGTGCATTAATATGATAGAGGCATTTTCTAAGCCACATGAGAATCAGAATAGCCAAATAGCCTCTCGTTACCCTTACATTGATCCTACTTTTGAAATCCCCTTTGAGCCTATGAAAACCTTTCTTTTGATAGCCACATTACAAGCCTAATACCTTGTCCCACCCAACATCTTCATGGATTTTCATTGTACAATTTATTGAAATTTAAGTGTGGGGGGGAATGGACTTCATTTTTGGGCGTACTTTCATTGATTTCCAATGTGTCATCATATGCTTGAGGGCAAGCATCCATTACAGTGTGGGGGAGAGGTTGTAATTTTGTGAGCTTTGGGGTGTATATGTGTAATTGTCATTTGTAAAAAAGTCATTGAAAAGTGTTCAAAAAAAAATTATATTAAAAAAAAATGAAAAAAAAGGAATGGGTTGTGTCTTGGGTGGGTCAAAAATCATTCATCATCAACCTTTGATCGTGTTATAACTACTAAAATTAGTTCCATGAGAAGATCAAACATGGGTTGGGAGATGACTGTGATACTTGTTTCAAGCACAGCTTTCGAAAAAAAAGAGCAAAAAGAGAAAAAAAAGAACACTTGAATCATCTTGTATTGTGTAATTATTGGAAGTCTTCCATGTTGTACATATTCCATCATCTCACCCTATTACATTTTCTATCTCCCTCACTTTTCATTCATCACACATTCATGCCCTTGTAAATATGTGTTTCTATTTCCTTTCAAATCAAATTTCAAAAAAAAAATGTGCATTGATTTTTCCATGTTGGTGTTTTTAACCCCTCTTTTCCTTTGGACATTATATACCTACCGTCCCATAGCCACTGAAAAACCCCTTAAAAGACCTCTTGATTCTTGTACACATTAGATTTGGGAATGGAAGCTGAGAGCTCTTACAAACTCTTGATTTTCACTTTTTGTTGGTGAATGAGTGAACCTCCTAAAATACATTTTTATCATCTTGAGAAAAGTAAGTTTTGAGTGCCTACATTTTCCAATTCAAACCTTGAACATGAAAAAATGAATTGTTTCTGATGCATTATTGTGAACCAAATTTGTGATGGAATTCAATATGGATGAGTGAAATAGTCTAAACCTCCCCTGATTGGAGAAAACAAAATTTTAATATTTGTTGGTGAGTGAAAATGATTTTGTCATGTTTTTATATTTGTTTCACATGAGGACACGCGCAAATCTAAGTGTGGGGGAGTTGATGTTATTAATATTTTCATGACTTATTATATTCCCCATTTACTTATTTTATATGAAATGTGCATAATTTGTGTGAAATATTAATGTTTTAATATTAAGTATAATTTTTGAGCATTTTTAGAAGTAGTCCAATTGAGTTAGTTTAATGTTTTAATAATAACTGTCACTATACGGATCCAAATTGCGTGGTTCTTGTTTTTTAGGATTCTCCTTTCAATATACAACATTTCATTAGAAGGAACCATGATCCAATTATTCCATTTGAAGGGTCATATGGTCCTCACAAACAAGACCAAAGAATCTGTGAACAAACTGGACCAGACTTGAAGATTGATTTACTGGGATCAATCCAGAAGTCCAAAAATATTAACTCTCCACCATAATTCTGGGGACACTACATTTCATCTTGGATAAAAATTTCAAGGCCCAAATCCAAGTACAAGGGGCCCAAATAAATCATTGAATTCCAGCCCACCATTCTGGCCGAGAATTAAAATCAGTATAGTATGCATGACATATCCCCTGATGTAAGAATCCAAGAGAGCTGAGATTTTGCAGTGTGAAATAGGAGATATAGAAGGCCGACTTTTTTGAATAAGTCATTCAGATTTGAAGGCATATTCCTATTCAAAAATCCATTCACATTTTGGACATTGAAAAAGCATGGATAGAAATGGACAGTTTAAGTTTGTTTATTCAACCGGACATATCTTTTTATCCTTACGTCCAGATGACTCTAAATTTTGAGGGTAGTCGGAAAACATTATTTTCTACAACTTTGAAGAAGGAGATATTTAAATATTCGGCTGTCTGAATTTCCAAATTGGCGATGCAAGTGGCGGGACAGATTGGGAATGCAAACAGTCCACTCCTTGGGCTATAAAAACTCTCCCCTTCTCTCCTTGAGAGGGGTTGGCATTTCAGAAGAGAGGAGATCATATTGGCACGACCAAAGCTTTTCCAAAGGCTTGTGAGGACCTGCCATACTCAAGTTTTCACTTGAGAGACCTTTCCTCCTCTCTTTGTTTTCTCTTACTTTTGTGTTCTTCATTTTTGTAATCTTGTAATTCTCTTTCTTTGTAATTCTGTTTTAATGCAAGTTACTTCTTCAATATATCTTATTCTAATCCACATTCTGTAGTTTAATATTTATGTTCCTAAAATAGTTTAAATTCAGTTAAATCCCCTTCCCTTCTTTTGCTTCCTCATTCAATCTAAAATCCCTTTTTAATTATCATCACCGTTCGTGTGTGTGTGTCAACGTACCACTCTTTTCTAATCCCTTTCTTTTTCTTCTATTATTAATTTATCATCATAATTATTTTAACCAGAATATTAAACATCCAAATGGCTGAGTAAATCTATCATTGGGGTGAGTTATAATTCGGGGATGTTAAGTGATTGAGATTTTTGCTCGATGAGTATTCTTTAAATTAATATTGTGTATGTTAAACTTAATATGTCATGGATTAATGATATGTTTTGTTTAACGAGTGGTTTCCATGGATTATTGGAACCATAAATACACTACCATAAATAATTTTTGATTGAGATTAGAACCCTAAGTTAAGTTAAGGCTTGGATTAAAGCCTTCACACTTAGGAATTCCAATCAACGTCAACTTATGACATGGGTGTTAATTTAATGCAATACAAAGTAAGGCTCAAGGATATCACATGCTTAACTCCCCAATGATGAACTCACCCCAATCTTTATCAATTTGGTAAATCAAACATCATCCATAAATCATTTCAATTAAGCTCTGCAAACAAACCCCCCCTAATCAAAATACAATCAACTAAAAACAATCGACTATTACGAAGTACCATCACCGAGGATTCGACCCGAGTGCTGCTATACACATTAGCAGAGCACCGGAACTTTGACCGGTCGATAGGCGACAATCGGCCGTGCATTTAAACACTTAATTTTTTCATAGAAATTATATTCTATTTTTTACATACAATCCATTTTACCATTCCATAAAGGCAATTTATAGGGTTTCTCTTCCCATATATATCATATGATTGAAATAGGTCCTTTTTTCAGCAATATTCTCTATCATTGAGCTCTTAGAAAATCCATCCTCCTCTTATTTTGTTAGTCTGATATTTAGTTAAGCCATAGGATGTCAACATTATTTCTGGAAAATTGATTTGGCATAATAAAAATATCATTCACTGTAGTCAGCATCTTATTTGGTTACACATAGTTACAACCATGTCGATTATATTCATTGTTAACATGATTCTTTTAGGTTCCATCTATTGACTAAAACAAAAAAGAATATTTTGAGAAACAATGATCATTCATGGAAAACTATAAAATCACATATAATATGGTTAAATCAAGATACATTTTTTTAAATATAATACACCTTATTTTTAACACCGGTTATTCATTTTCATTATATAATCTGGTTATATATAAGTATTTTTAATGAAAATTTTAATTCTCTAAAAAATATAACCTAAGGGGTTTAAAACAAGTGTGTAGTAAGGCCCGTTTTCATACAGTAGGTAATGATCCTATAAATAGCATTCTTCCATTCTTTTACTTAGTACCCCTAGTTATTACCATTACAGAACCAAGTCCAAGTTATAGTTTACAAATAGGAGTTTATTTAAAAAAACAACACATTCTATACATTAAAATAATAATAGAATTTTATTATATATATATCATCAATGTCTATCAATGGGTTATGTTCCTTAATATACATTTTCTATAATTATAGTTCAAAGTTTTTATATTTAACACCTTCTTATACCAATAATAAAGACCACAACCATAAAAACCCAGATTCAGTATCTAAATTATTTCATTTTCATAAGATACAAGGAATCACATCCTGAATGACTGAATAGGATAGTAGTCGTGGTAATATATATATACATACTCGAGCATTTCATTGAATTTGAAAACACAAATTACAACATTTTTTTGAGAATAACATATTCCCTCTAGAATATCGTAGTACATAAATCATTGTACACATCATGGAATCATTGTTAAAGTAAAAAAATATGGGAGAGAAAAGTAATCAGAAAATGGTTAAGTAAAATGACATCTATAATGAGTAAATAAGAAAAAACAACCCTGTAAGATAAATAATTTAACACAAATTCCATTTAAATAATATTAATATCATCATTATATAAGAAATAATTAATATAAAATGATAAATAACTTAAAAGACATATCATTTAATCAATTACTATATAATAATATATGGCTAGATAATAATCAATAAATTATTGTAAATAACAGAAAACACATTCCATTTAATCAAAATCCTAACAATAATAACTAGATAATATAATTTTTTTTTGAAAATTTAGATAACTAAACAAATTCTATTTAATAAATAAAAAGATAAATTAATGAATTAATAGATAATATCATTTTAAAAACATCATAGAATTTAATTAGAAAATTATCAATTAGGGAAATGATTAATTATTAGATTTCATGATCTCATTCATTATGATACCTCTACAGTAAAAATCCTTCTTTAAGAGGGTTTATAAATGATGGGTAGGAATAAACTAAATCCCTATTTAAATAAGACTAGATAACTAATTTATCTCATAATACTACCAATGCATTAAGGGGCTATCAAAAACTAGGCCTCACCCATGTCTGAATGTCCAAATAATTCTTTATATTTCAAATAATAGATTTCATTCATGAATAATTTTCCTTATCATAAAAATATCATTAATGAATAACGAATTCAGAGTTATAATTATTCCCCCATTACAAAAGTAACTTTCAATGCAGACTAATGTATATCGAAGTGATATACAATTTAATACATAATCATATCCAATGATAAATTGTTTCTATATTAATATAAAATTTAATATCAAAATATATTATGTATGTCAATATTTGAATGGATGTTTAATGTCTATAAAAATGTATCGAGAATGTATATTTCAATACATTCCTAAGTCAAAATGATCATAAAACACTCATATAATTAATAATCATAGTATCAATACAACATATACATACTAGAGTAGGAATAAAAGGTTTTTCTCATTGATGAATAGAAATAACATAAAATTGTGTTTAAAACATTTGTAATGAAACCATTATTTTCATTTTAGAAATCCCTTTAAAAAAATAAAATGTCAATTTTTTTAAATACATTCTATTTAGTATATTATTTTTAAATTATAATATAATAATTAGAATATTTTGGGTCCAATATATTAGGAAACTACATAGATGTTTATTATGTTAAAATAATTATTACTTTAACATTTTCAATAAAATCAAAATATATATTTTTCAGATAATGAAATAAAGAATCCATTAATGAAATTTTGTTAAAATTTTAAAATTCCTAAAAAATACATAATTAAATTATTTTTAAAAGGTTAAAAAACTAAAAATAATTTTTAGAAAAATAGTTTCTAAAGAAATTTCTTTTCAAACCGAAGAGTGAAATGAAGTTGAACTTTCTTAAAAACATTTCTTTAATTATTTTAATTACCAAAGAGTGTAAAAATTATATTATTACTTGAAAATATCAAAAATTAATAGCATAGAATTAAATGAAATGGATTTATCAGGTATTTTTCATTTAATTTCCATCAACTTTTATTTATTAATAAATAGTCTTGATTAGAATGAAATTATTAAATAAAACCTTAAAATAATCATATCGTTGAAGTGAAAATTAGTAAATGAATCAACTATGTATATCCACTATAAATTGATATAAAACAAATATAAATAAAAATTAATAAAAAAAAATTCATTTAACACATAATCATAGAATATAAACAATGATGAAGAAGTAATATAACCCTATTAATAGAAAATGAGTTATGATGTTATTTAATATTTGGTAAATCTTATGTCAAAACCCCTTGGATGAAATATTATAAATTAAAAGTCAAAATAAAAGTAATTAATAATTAATAATGTAATTTCATCTCAAATGAGTACTATAAACAACATATAAATTAAAGAAGTTTCATGATAATTAAATATTACAAAATGAAGGGAAATCGGTATATTAACCTTTACTACATGGTAATATTTAATCCAAATAAACATGGATGAAATAATTCAAATTAAAACAAAGAATTAAATGAATTATTTAAAAAAAATGATATTGAATGAAAAATAGTTATTATATAAACCATATAAAACAAATTAGGATAAAAAAAATACAATATGACTCAATTAAGGGAAATTGAGATGAGGTCTCATACCTCATGCATCTTTTTCATTGAATGTTCATTAAAATCATGTTTAATCGGTTTAAAATTTTATTTTATTTATATTAACATAAATAATTTTTTTAATATCGACAATTATCCTAGTATATCTTCTTATATTTTGTTTGTTATTTATCATTGGTTATTTTTATTGTTTCTATCATTAATGGAATTATCTAGTCAATCGTGTTTGATCACTAAAGATATTGATATTGAAAATATTATATATTTTCATAATATCCATAATCACATTCATGATATTGTTATAAAACATAAAACTAAATTAATTTTTTTAATACTAATCATGAATGATGTTTTTGAGAATTGAAGTTTGTTACGATCATTAAGATGGTATGGTGTACGTATATATGAGTAATGTTCGCATTTTCACAGATCAATATGTAAATTAATGATGTGATATTTTAGCATAAAAAATTGATAATAATATAATATTATTTTTTTAAAATCATCTTATTCATATCATCCATGTTGTGTAGTGATGAAAGTAGATCCACATCGCTTCATGAAGGAAGTAGTCCACACGTTCCCAAAATGATTTTAACATCATTCAGAGAAAAAATGTTAAAAAAATTAATATATTATGTTTTAATAATTATAAATATATCATTAATATTGTAATTATTAATTTTTTAAAACATATATTTATGAATTTAATATTAATTACTATAATATAATTACAGTAATGAATGATGAGTAATATCTCTTCACAAGAGAGTAGTCTGTCATACACACAAGTGACGTTATCGTATCCCCTACAGAATTGAAAG
Organism: Viscum album; assembly: GCA_963277665.1. NCBI lineage: Eukaryota > Viridiplantae > Streptophyta > Magnoliopsida > Santalales > Viscaceae > Viscum > Viscum album. Next base: position 658,442,131 of record OY728145.1, on the reverse strand, counting down.
TAAATTTTTATATATAATATAATTACTCCATAGGTTTATTTATATTTTAAATATATCATACATTATTAATATATAATATCACACCCAACTATGAGGGGTGATAATGGAATAATTAGTGTCATCAGTTTGCGAGGTAGCAATTTGTCATAGAGACAAATAATGATTTCATTACACTTTTGATGGGAGTGGGTTTAGTTTTAAGTCATTAAAATAAAAAAATATAGGAATATGAAATATAATTAATTTATTATGTCATCAAGATATAATTATAATTTAATGGAGGTGGATGATGAATGAAAAAAATGCTTTATTAAGAACATTACATCTTCCTCAGGAAAACGTCTTATGTTTTCACCAAATCACACAATGGTTTTATAACTGAAAAATAAGTCTTATTGAATGAGATTATATAATTTGGTAATTTCTGGGTGTCTATAATTACTAAAACAAAATGGTTTTATGGTGTGAATAGGAGAGTATAAGGGGTGGCCTTTTATATGTTAGGTGATTGGAAAAATTGTAATTTTTCAAAAGATAAAGGTGTACCCATGTTTATCATAAGGACTATTGGTAGAAAATAGATTATTATAGACACTTAGACATGATAAGTTCTAAATATATATATTTAATATTTTTAATTCATTCTTATAGGTCTTTTTACCTGTTATCTTTTTAGTTTATCCCCATAATAAGTCAATTTTTACCATAATCATGGTAAATAATTTTTATTATTTTCATTAATCCTGATGATAAAAAAAATTAAAAAAATTTAGATTATATAAACTATTATAAATCTAAATATGGGGTCCAAATTTCCAAATTAAATTCAAATAAGTAGAAAATTATAATTTAAAATCATTCCCACATACATGTTGTGAAAATAGGTTTTCAAAGAGAGAATGTTCAAAAGTTTACAAAGTTTACCTTTAAAATATCCATATAAAAATAATTACAATGAAACAAAATAGATAAAAAGATAAATAATTTAACTAATATTAATTTAAATTTAATTTGAAATAAAATAAAATTTTATATATAATTTAAATAAATAGGGAGTTTCCATCTAAAATCAAGAATATTAATTATTAATCAAAAAAGGAAACATTATAAGAATATAAAAAAACAAAAATATAATAATTGTATTATAATTTTTAAATTTTTATTCATTTTATAAAATAAATATTTAAAATATATAAATAAAATATTATGAAATTATATATGTAATGTGTGACTCAACCGCCTTGTTGAAAAAATACCATTTTTCAAAAAAAAATCATTTTTTTTAAATTATTCATATTTTATTTGTAATCGATAGATAAATATTATTTTCATTATTTACTTGTTAATTTTTTATTCCAAACAAATTAATGGATGGGTTATGAAATTATACTATATAATTGTTCATTTCGAGCTGGGGTTGCATGTTCCACTAGATATTTAAGACATTAAATGCATTTCAATATAAATATTGGGTAATGTCTTGGGTGTTGTATTTTATTATAATAATGGTGTTTTGTGTCATATACACTATCAAAAATATTTTATTATTTGAAAATATTTGGGTGATACATTATTCTTGTTTGGAAGTGGTAGGATATTACCATACTCTTTTTCACTAGACTAGAAAAGATTTCTAGAAAGAATAATGTAACATGGGTTATTTTTTATCATTTCACCCAATATTGAATTTTACTCTATATAATATATTAGATACCTATTGTTAATATTTCAAATCTATATACTAGTATGGTTTTAAAACTTCATATCACACTAATTTCTATTTTTTCTGATCATGATCAACAATTTATATCAAAATGCAAGATGAGTCCTTATAAGGATCTAGATATCAAGATTTATCTGAGCACTTCCTATCACCTGTAAACTAATTGAAAGATTTAAAATACTTTTCAAACATATGAATACATTGTGATTTTATTTTCTATTTAATTTCATGTTTGGTAAGATCTATATTTACCTTTGGTAGAGTTCATATATAATAATAGCTTCGATTAAAGTATTCAAATAAAACCGTATAAACTATTATAACCAAAGATATTTCATAATCAAACTTGTTGGAATGAAGTTTGTGTGACCAGAAAATATAGAATAGAAATCATAAATGTTAAATACTATTAAAAATTGTTTCATATCATCTCAATAAAGAAAAATAGCGATACCGATAATTGGAGAAATAATTTTGGAGTACAAGTGTTTTATATAACTTGCATAAAATTGTCTTCATTGAAGGGGATTAAATGGTTAGTTATGATATAAAAACAATTACCATTGTAAAATAGAACTAATGAAATCCGAGATATTTTTTTGTGTATTACTATTTGGAAATGCCACTATGTGTCTCTGAAACACTTGAACTCTTCCATATATAACTATTGAGGAGATAAATGCCAAACACAACACATGTGATCACAATTGAAGAAATAGAAATGGATATTTATATTTATTACTATGAAGATACTATAAAGATTCTTGATACTAGAGAACAATTGTTCAGTAATCGGATGAATCAGCTAGTAAAGGTACTTTTCTAAAATTATAAGATATAAAATGTGAAGTGGGACCCTGTGGATGTATTGATTACCAACTACTCCAATATTTTCATGAGGTAAAATTATAGATATTTCATGGGTTTATTTTCATAGATGAATAATAATTTAAAACAAAGATATTTTATTATTTATATCTCACATAAAATAAATTCTATTTATTACATAACTTGTGATACATGTAACACAGTATCTAACAGAACTATAAAATATTATATTTTTATATCGTAGATGTTACAAATTAGGGTATGGATTGTACTAAATAAAGTGTAAAAATTATATTGTATACTCATATATGAAATAAATTAAATTTTAATATATTGAATACTAATAAAATAAGAATCATTTGACTGAAAAAAAATTGTTTTATGAAAAAATGTTTTTTTCAAAATTTTATTCTCGTCATTCTTTGAAAGAAAATTTAAAATTAATATCCCACAATTATTAAATTTATATTTCCAAATTTACTTATGTTTTGAAATAATTATTTCAATATTATCTATGAGTTTGTTTTTATAAAATTTTATGAAATGAATATTTTTTCTCTAAATAGTGGAAAATATTAAATTTTATTTAAAACATGATTTTCATTTAAAAAAGTAAATTTTTTATTTAAATTAATTTTAAAGATAAAATTACCCGAATTATTTTATAATAAATGAAATTTATGTCATTTTAGAAAAATTCATGTCGAATTTCTATATTAAAACTTTCTATGTGGAATAAAATTTTCTCTTTGGAAATCAAATTTTTGGTCACATCTATGATTTTAATTTTAAATTTTAATTTACACATATTTTAGTGGAATTTAGAAGAATGTATAAAAAATTATGAATAATAATAATAATTAATACTATATAAAAATTTAAACAAAATGTTTCATCATAAATAATTGTAAAACATAAATAACTAATTATCAGAGTTATGGGAAAAATAGGTTCACGTAGTGTTAAACTAAAACTATATGGTTTAAAATCGTCTAATTTTTTTTAAATAAATATCATACATATACATATATATATCATATATCATCCATGTTTCTATTATCATACATTTTTTATCTTTTTTTCATATTAAAAACATGGTAATCACGTTAAATTTTCAAATATTCCATATGTGTCCTCTCCAACAATTTTAAAAGGGAACTCCCTATCGTCCTCTATTCAGACTCAGTAAAGAATTTAATTTTTCCAATACTAGAAAAATATTATCGTTAATTAACTCACCATATAAAATATTCCTTGGTTTTATTTCAAATCCAATCTAGGAAGGCATTAAGTGTAAACCAAAAGCTATTTTCTGAAGAGGAGATAATGTTCTTAACTCTGTGTTTTCTTTTTTAACATATACTTATAAGTCCTTGAAATATTATTGAATTATAATAAAATAAAAATAAAAATTATATAATATATATATATATATTTTATGATGTAAATTTAATAATCTATATCTATCTCATCTTCCTTCAAATGAGAAACGAAACTGTCAGTCCGATGTAATGAAAACTATGCCATTACAAATGGATTTTACACATTTTCCATCATATCCGTTCAATGAAGGATATAATGATGGATTAAGAAAATTTATATGATGTATATTTATTTAATATATTTATTTAATGACATTACCACATATACTTCCTTACCATCAAATCCCTTGGAAAGCAATGTCATCGCTCCCGTATACATGTGGACTACCAGCTTTATGTAAAGATATGTAACTTGTTTCATTTTATTTTTTCATGGATAATATTATGGATATATATATTTAATATAAATAAAATATTCTATATTATAATGTTTCTGTATATGTAAAATATTATTTACCTTTCTTGCATTCTATCACATGGAAAAAATTGAAACAATGTCCATGTGTACTTACGACCTACCATCTCCCTGAATGGTGAAACTAATTTTAAAATAAATAAATTTTATACACTACTATTAATATTTATATATGAATTAAGTGTAATATTGATATCATTGTTAAAACTCTATAAGTAATGGATACATTATCAAATAGAAAAATTAAATTATCTAACCAAAACAAACCCAAAAAATGGAGCTATTATCACCCAAAGAAGTAGTTTTTTAGTGAATTATTAATAAGGTGGTCATAAACAACAATATATAAATCATATGTATTAAGAAATACATGGTTATTGTTACTTAATAAGGTTATAATGAATTTTAATTTATTATATATGATCTAAAAACAAGTACAATGGTAATTTGACCTGATGTATGGGTTTCTTGTCTCACATTTACTTCTATGATATGGATGTCATATTCACCACATAGATATTTTATGTGGTGTATATACTGAAAGTTTTATATATAATGTCATCAATACTAATATCTTCCTCATATTTTTATTTACAATTTATTTTTCTTTATTTCAAGGGGATTATAATTCAGATGTAACCAAAGTGGTAATGATTTATGTTACAATATCATTTTTTATCAGGATTGTTAATGTTTATGTTTTTTTAAATGAAATATTACGATAAACATATAAAGAAAATCATGAATTTTTTTATCCTATGGTAAATCCTATATCATATATATATTCTTATCATTTTCTAATCTCTAATGACAAAATTTACTAATTTGTAATTTTTAACGAAAACCAACTTCATTTATATCTTGTTCGGAAAACATTTTTCTTCTATATCAATGTTTTCAAAAAAATTATAGAATTTTTTAAATTTAGAAAAATTAATTTTTTAAAGGAATGATAAGTTATGTTTAAATTTTAACCAAATGGTTGGAAATGAATATTTTAGGCATTATCAAAATGATGAACTTTTTTACCTTTTAAAAATTTCATGAAAGAAATGTTCTTAAACTTATACGACATGAACATAATTACCCATCATCATGACCAATAATTATGTTGAATATTCCTTTAAAAATTGATAATGTTATATTAAAAAAATTATTTTTCCTAATCTTCAGCTAATTTTTAGTTGCTACAAATTATTTTAAAATTGAATGGTTTATCTTCATAAAAGATGTTTTAAATAACATTTTTATTATATTTACATTCAACGAAAAAACACATATTTAAATTATGAACCATTGGAAATATTTCATAATGATAACATCCTTATTATTTCACTAGAAGGTTTTTAATCTGTTTTTTTGGGGATGTACTATTATTATATAATCTCCCATATTACTCTGAATGGGTTAAGAATTCTTTTCAATTGGGGATAATTTTAACACATTATATTATAATTTTTTTTTAAAAAATTATATTGCTTATTTTCAATCATTTCATTAGATTAATTATTTATAATTAGTATTTTTTGAGGGGGGCATCTTATATACCCTTGACATATCAGTAGTTCACATGAAACAAAAAATCTTGATAATTGAGTCCAATTTTTTCCATTTATGTAATATGTCTTGAGAAGAGTACATGGTGGTATAGTTATGATGTCCAATATTATGGATTCTATAATTATGATATTAGTTATTGATTTCCATGATTATATTCGATTGGTCAGAATATCAATGGTTACGTTTCATGATCAAGTGATTAATTATATGGCATGACTTGAAAATCATTTATTCCTCCCATATTATTCTAATTTAATTAATTGAATGGAATGTGGTTTAGTTATCAAAATATCCATTTTTATTATGACTTATCAATTCATGATATATTCCATTTTATGTATACTGTTACTGAGCATTTAATCTCACCCATTTCTTATGTTTCCTTTCCCTAGGATGTCAGTATGTGTATTATGATTTATATATAATGTTATGAGATTTTAAAAAAGTTGTTCTTAGATAATATATTATATAAAAATTTACGTCTTCAAATGTAATGTGAAACACATGTACATATCATGGTTTCAAATACTATTAATCTAATCAGTCATTTAGGATATTCTCACTTGTATATAGAAATAATGAAAAAAAAACCACCTTCTCTGAGATAATAGGGTAAGGGTCATTTAAAATTTCCCTACTAGTAATGATTAAATTCAACATTCCAAGATTGGATGTCTTGGTTAGAGTAGCAGCTAATAGATGATAAATTTTTTAATGTATGATAGAACATAATGTTAGTGAATAATTAAATCATGTTTGTAATCATTCATAAGACATTCTTTACTAGTGATAGTGAACCCACTAAATCTATGGTTAAATGGTAGCGCTCAGAGTAATTTTCAACATAATAAAATTATACTATGAAACCTAAATAGAAACCATATATTACAAAGGAGTAAATTGAGAGGCTGGAAGAGAAATCCCTAATAGAGGAGGTTATGGTGGTGGTGGTAGCTACTAATGATGGGTATGTGGAGTCATGTCCTCCCGTCAACATAGAGCCCAACACCTTAGAGAGGATTTTGAAATAATTCCCATCCACCAATTTTCATCCATCATTCCCCAATTATGATCCCAACCCATAAGAATTGGATTACTAAAGGTAAGGTGTGACTGAGGGGAAATAGAAAACCTAACATAGGTCATAGAGGAGTGTCTATAACTTCATCACTCACATATACTTGTGTGATTTGTTGGGTAAAATGGTATCAATTCTCCAATTTTGGTGGAACCTTGGGAATTTCATTTTTAACTACATCGGACTCCAAACGTTAAATCAGAATATCTAGTTAGAACATATTGATATTATTTGACTTCAGTTTGATTCTTCCAAATATGATTCATTATCTTATGGAATTAACTCTCTATGGGTAGTAGTGGTAAATTTTAATAGGATAGACTAAGTGTATCACCATCATGAATTCGTTATTACATATACTAATGAGTCCATCATCAAAATAAGAGAATAATTAGTGAGAATAGATTCTATTTTATCGAAGTAAGTATCTCAGGAAGAAAAATGAAGGTTAGAGCTTGATTGGGTGAAAATCAGAGCTTATATTATTTTTCCATGGGCCAATGAGGATTTGTATTGTATTTTCATAAATTATATACTAATTTAACCAGCTCGTCAATGGTTAGAAGTAAAAATGTAGTTCATCACTCTAGCCAAAGCAATGGGAGGGGTGGATTAGTTTTTCTAATAAGGTAGATGCTTCGACATATGCGTGATTCTATTTTTCTTTTCTACACGAAAAAGAATGTATTACTTTTTATATTACCTACAATAAAATTTTAATCTTGATATAATTAGTGAGGAAAACCAATAATAATATATAATCCCATGTGATCCATATTTGTAATGTGAAACAAGAGATGAGTTGATGATCAATCAAATATATGATAGATCTATTTAAGGGAAGATGGGTTTTGACCAATATGATATGTAAAAAACTTTTTGAAACCAATTAGTATTGTAAACTAGGTTTGGTATGTACTAATGGGCTACCATTATACAAATCTTAGGATACATTAGGGCATAAAACCTAGGTTTTTAGAATCTCAAACGAGCATGGGGAATATGAATAGAGAGGAGTTGTGATTTTTAGACAATTTATTGATGGATGGAGGAGGTTGATATGTTTATTATTTTCATTCACCACATTTGAAACAAAGGATATAAAATTTTACAACTAAATGTCTCCCCTACATGATGAGTACCTAGGATGGGAGGCCAACCATTGAATATTTATTTTCTCTTTGTAGGGAATCTGTTTACTTATAGTGAAAGTGGTTCTTTTGGGCTATGTACCCTTAATGAGAGGTTAGTTTTTATGTTATGACTATATCTCTATAGGGGATCCCATTAGGACAAAAAAGTGGATGATTTTCTAAATCAAGAACTTATTGGCATACACAATTGTATAATAAAAACATTAACAATGCGAAATTAGTATATGATAAACATGTGGTCTGGTAGGTAAATGAAAATTAAAATTGGTTAGGAGGCATAAAAATGATTTTCTTTGATGATCTAGGAATATTATTTATGATCTATGATATTTATTTGTATAAATTCAGATAGATTTGACCAGATAGGGATTGGTGGTTTTATGTTAGAATGATCAGTCCACAGGGGTGTGCCTTTTAGGTTTTCTAAATTATGAGGGAAATGTTATTGTAGTTTTTTGGTTATTCAACTTTGACTAGGGTTTGTGAGAAATGTTTATTGTCTATAGTGAAAAAATGTTAATTTTAAAGTGAGGACATGGGATTACTATGATAGTATAGATCATACAATTTATGATCATGTTTCATGTACTAATAACTCAATGTAATGATCTCATTAATGTAAATAAGGCATGGGTATCATCTGATGGAAAATTAACATATGTCCATTTGGAATGTTCTCATTACCAAATATTATCCCAAAAACCTATATCATGGAGATCAATACCATCCAAAAAAAGGGCCATCATCTCAAAATTATGTAGATATGGTTCTCGACATGAATTTTCAATGAATCGTAGTTTCCAAGATATAATGGTCATGGATTTTGTAGATAGGCTAAGGTAAATGTTACCAAATGTCACAATGCATCCATAAAAATAAGAATTATGACACATTTAGTTCTTGGTGTGTTTGTATAGGACAATAACGATATATGGAGGTTATGGTTGAAGGTTATCTCCATAATGGGGGTATCCTCTCGAGCGATGAACACAAATTCAAATAATTTTATTTTATACAAATAGTAATAGTTAAGTTTCATTATCAAAACGAAAAAATGATGTTTTAAATTCATATTTTCCAACATATGGGGAGAATTTTTAAAATGGGGACTGAATTATAATAATTATGAAACAAACCACATACCCCCAAGACAATGTGAGTTAATATTAGTGTAAATAAAAGTGGAAATGGATGGATAATAACATATTATAAGAGTTAAAATAATTTTAATGGGTGAGGTTAAGAATGGTGCATTGAGAACTAAAAGAATACATAAGGATGGGGTGACTGGATGTACGAGAAACTTTGAATTCGATTGAACCAAATAATATGACAAAAAGTAAAAAAGGTAACACGAATGTGTTTGGAATCTATCAATAAAAATGAGAGTTGATGAATGTAAATTATTCCATATAAATCATAATCTAACATAGTTAATATGAACAGGATTAGGATAACAATTGACTGTATTTGAAGTCCAGATTTCATAGCCATATTGACAGTGATATATTCAATCAGATGATGGTCAACCACTAGACATGCCTTATATACAAGTGGCCCATCATATTGTTTCCAAGAATCTTTTGTAATGTGTATCATGAATAGTAGGTAAACCTATAAAGTGTTTCTTTATTATCTTATAAAATTCTATTGGGACATGAAAGATAAATGGTACAATTCAAACTCTTGGGACAAAATGCATGGTGATGAAATGAGAAGCTCAATGATAGTTCGAAGCATTGTTATGATATATTTTAATGGGTTGATAATACCGATGTGGAGCTTAGGTATTTATGGATTGTATAAACGATTTGTGACTTTGGGAAAAAATAATATATTGTGTGGGGAGGATTGGTTCATTCATGATTATATATTATTTTAGTTTATCTAGAATATACCAAGATGGAGTTTAATTTTTAATTATGAGAAAAATATTCCGAACATGAGTTTCAAAGTACACATGTTAATACAAAAAAACCACTCAATAAAAAATGCATTGTTCTGAGAAATAATCCATGGAATGAAGTGGTCTATGTTCAATTCGAAACGTGAAGAAAAAATACCATTATGATTTGGAAAACAGAATTCCATCCCATAAAATCTCAAGAGGAAGTGGCATATAATTTATGTTCATGATTCATTGAATATATATGGGTTGTCTATGTAGAGTTTGAGGGGAAAGAACCTTATGTGATTTTAAGAATCAATTCCATTATAAAAAAACACTAGATGTTGTGTATGGTGTTTAAGGTTATAATTATTTGACCAATAGTAAGGGGTTCATTGAAAAAATTAGTAGAGACAAAACCCAATGTGAACAAGAATCCCACATGATGTATAGATTACCTTTGAGTAGGGGAATAACATAGTTTATAGTTAAGAAAAGGGTCAAAGTAGATTCCAATTTAAGGTTTCTATAGATTAGACCACATCCACAAGGGTGTTACACAAACATGGTGTTTAAGAGTTAACAAAACATTATAAATAATATTTAGGTGTGAAGATATATATTGGAGTTACGGGATGTTAATTTATTAGAATGGGGTATGATATCCATTTTCACTATATATCCCATGTATTTGAAATTGAGCCTCACATAGTTCTTAGGGATTTTATTAAAGATAACTCACACACAAAAAAAGTCTACAAAATGAGTGTCTGATCTATTAAAAATGAATAGAAAAAACTATATGAACATTGGAGAAGGCCATGTTAATAGGAACAATAGAGAAATAAGAGAAAATCCTAGGAATGGGCCTGTGAAAATATATCAATGAATCACTATGTATCAAATGGAAAGGGAATCTTGACACATGATGTACTATGAGGTGTTATGTATGATACCAGCACTAGAAGAGGTATCCCACTCAGGTGATGATGCATAATATCATATATTTTAATTTCATGTGATAAGGACAATGTCAGAAAATATAACTTCAGGATATAAGGAAATAACATGTATGTTAATTTTTCATGAAAGTTTCATAATGAAAACCAAATGTAAATTAGAGGAATAGAGGGGAAAATGCAATAGAAACATCCTCATTGGGGTATGAATATAGTTTATGGTCGTAGTGCATGGACTAACAGTACTACCAATTTATATTCATGTAGCTTGGACTAGCGTATATGTGACATGTATAACACCAGGAAAACAGAAACATAGATACCAATTAGAGGACCCAATATGGATATTGAAAACCCCTAGTTGGGAAATTCACATATTGTGGTTATAGAACCTGGACTAAGGGTGAGATTTCCAATACAACATCATGATAGGAAATAAAACGAGTTGAGTTAAAGGGAAAAAATGCATAATAAAGGTGGACTCAAAAATGGAAATGGAGGAATTTTTAATTTATGGTCATCCTATCAAGACTATAGGGGGATCTCCCTTATCATAAACATGTGGTGACTTGATCGTGTGGAAGAAATGATCCATTATAACCCCTACAACCATGAGATCCATTCTCAATGTGGGTAAAAAGGTTTATTTGAGGTTTTTACATGTAATATGAGTACACATAATACAGATGAATTATGTGGGTTCCTAATGATATATTGACCATTTTAATTTATCTCATCAAATAGGGAGGAATTCATGGGAATATCATCTAAGAAAAATTTATTTTGTAGTTGTGTAAATATTTGTGAATCATGTTTATTTGTGTCCATTTAATCTCATGGGAAAAGGGGGGTATAAAGGTAATAAATTATGAATTATTTTATTTTAATCACGATAGAGTGAAAAAATTGGTAGATGATGACTGTTTACCATGTCTCCAAAATTAGGGGTCCATTAGAGCAATGTCAAGGTAGGGGGAATGCAAAATCAGTCTAAACCACTAACCATTTCAGTTAAACAAGGGACTTTTCATGGTGATATATTAAATTTTTAATAGAGTCTACCCGAGATAATTTATAGATCATTATAGTGTTCTCCCATCATCATATAAGAGTCTGTTTAGACTCAAAGAATGTTTAGAATCAAAATCAAGGAATACTCAGAGTGTAAAGGTGAACTAAAAACGATGTTCACAGAGAGTTAACCACTTTATGTTATACACATATCAACATTGAAAAGAATACAAGGTGTATATGTATAGGTGATGTTTGAAAACCTCTCCCGAGAGGAGATTAATCTTGGTGTCAAATGATAATAAGGAATCTAATAGATGGTTATTTATTATCATGAAAACGTGTGGGAGATGAAGTATAAAGTGAAAATAGAAATTGTGACTATAATAAAAATTCCAGAGTTACTAAATATACCATGGATTTGGAGTCAATACAAGAATATTCCAATAGAATATATTTCTAATATAATTTCAACAGGAAGAAATAATTTCTTCTTAAATGATAATGATAGTTAGATATGTAATTTAAGAATCATTCATATAGAAATTTTCTACACATTTTCAGGTTATAAAACTACCACCTGATTTGGGAGATTTTTAGTATCTTACAACCAGGATGTTGATAATCTAGTATAAAATCATATGGTGTTGACATTATACTATAAATTATTTCATCATGTAACTACGATATATGGGCTGTGGAATTTAAACTCATTTTAGGGACATTTACCATGATGTGTTCCATTATACAAGGATGACTTGAGGGGTATTTCAGAATTTAAACAGTAATGTAGCATTGAAAACTGACTAAGATGGCCTATGATGCATGATTGTTAGAATATAAACCATAGTGAAATAAGAGGAAACCTAATACTATATGGATGGTCAAAAAAGTGGTGAAAGTGGTTATGTACTTAAGATTGATGCTTCCTGAACTATAAATGAATTCATGGGAATTATAATTTTCAAATTGTTTTTGGGGAATAATATACAAATAGACCTAATCCCATGTAATTCATCAAAAATTTGGAAATCATGGAGTATAGTAAGATCATAAAAACAACATGATAGAGTAGAGCATAAAATCTACTATTGCATTATACATGATCAATGTATGTGGATGTAAGAATGGAAAATGTTTAGGGAATTGAAATTGAAAAATAATAATGGAGTTTTGATGGGAAATAAATCACGAATTCTAGGATTTAGAATAGTATGGGCTTAAAATGTGTCAAGGATAATGGAAGAACAAATTAAAAATGCTGATTCCACATCTATAACATCAGGATGGTGAATGAAACATCATGGTTGGAATTTACCATGTATTTATTACATGAGAACAATCATGTTGATTCCAAATAATCCACAAGTAGGTGTACACAAGATGGAAGGAAAGTCTTTGTGTTATTTTTCCAATGCCTTTGGGGATCCTATTTTATCATGGAAGGTTGATGGAGATACAAATCCTAGATGACTAAAAGTTAAAATGAAAAGTAAATGGTTGTTTGGTATTATTTCAACACTCTAGATATTATGTCATTGGGAACATCATAATGTTATTGGGATGTATTAGTGAGTGCGTGTCTAAATTTTTTCTTAATTATAGAACTTTCTTGATGTCAGTTAGATAATGGAATGCAATGAAATGGTTTTGTTTTGTAGATAAATATAGGATGAGGACATTAGTTTGCTGCTAATTTTGAGATAATATATTTAGGAATCACTATATATTCCATGATGGGAATGTTGTTTTTCATTGTTATTTAGAAAAGAAGAATTATAGATTATTAAAAAAATTGAGGGGATTTTATCTTCAATGAGAATGGAAAATCACTTTTATAGTTTATGAACCATATAGATAGATATTTGATACAATATGTATGGTCATGTTGCTAAAAGCATAGTTGGTTTAATTAAATCTTCATATAACCAAGGAATTAGTTATTTATTTTAACATCATATAGTAAGGATGTTGTTCCATTTAGTTTATGTTCTATAGATGTGAAAAAATTATGAGTATATAAAATTCATGTATAATATACGTGTACGATGTTGATTAAATTCATAAGGTGTATAATTTGATGTTATTCAGATTAATTTATAATAGGTCAAACTAATAGAATATAATTTAACATAATGTTACCTGGATAGGAAAAATGAAGTATGTTATGTAATGTACATATTGAGAAACCATTCATTGGAGGAAGTTGTAATACACTCTCCAATAATTATGATAAGTTAATATATACCATTTGAGTAGAAATTGAATGTAGGGAAGATTACCTTTTATTAGAGCTCTATCTTAACAGGTTTTCATTAATGTATCATTGGTATTCTCATTTTCAATATTAAGTCACCAATTATGTTGCATATGAGGGAAAACTAATTTTAAAAATCATAGGAAATATGATTTTGATGCACCTAGAGGTTGTGAAATTCCTAGAACATATTCTCATATAGGGATTTCAGCTTGACTATATTGTCTTTTGAAAATTAATCTGATATCAATTGATCATATATAGTACTCTAAAATGATAATAACTTGACCCCAATAGGTATCAATTCATTTGTCACATAATCTATGGAGTAAGGGGAATCCTAGCTCAATGCCTGAGTTATTTACTGATGAACCCATAGAGCATTGGAGAGATTTTCAGGATAGAATTTTTTTTCTCAACTACATTTTTTTTAAAATGTTGATGAAGAATTTGTTGAAGGCCTTAATATATCTATTTAATGCTTCATGGGTGAGTTAAACATATTTATAAAAGACTTCATATTTGGATGAAATCATCATCATATTGTAATCTCAGAACAATGTGTCATTATCTTTTAGAATAGTGTGTGTGTCATAAACTAGCAGATGATATTGGATTTCAAGAACTCAATAAAAAACCATGATTTTACCTCATGGATAGGAATTTCTTTTGCCCACATTGGTAAGAATATAGTGATAGTAAGGAAGAAGTTGTATTGTGATTCAAAAACTGGTGATTAGGGACACACAACATCAATCCCCAATACAAAAAAAGGGGCTAGGAGTTAAGGATTACATGGGGAAGGTCTTGTGTGTGATGAATAAATTTATTTTGAATCAAGAATGAATGAATATACTAGGGAAACTCCATATAGTTATAGAATATGATAGACCAGAAGTAATATAGTCTTCCTATATTGTCGTTGAGAATTTATCTTGGATGATGATCCCCACATGACCCAGAATTATCATCCTATAAAACCTGAGGTATATCCTTTCCTTATATGCAATGGAGAAGAAATCCATCAAATATGCATCTGTAGAGGTCTTGTTTTGAGTTTGGCCACAAAAAATGATGATGTTCACTGCACATTAATGCATGTTCTATTTCTCTAATTGGTATGAAGTCATATTTACATTTTATTGTTACTAAAGGAGAGGATTGGGAAAATAAGACTCTGCTTATATCATATGGGAATTTGAGGGCCCTACCAGGGAAGATTTAGGAGAAATTGGTTTGCCTGAATATAATGCTAATTAGAAGTTACTTGGGAAATCAACATTGAGTTCTCCACAGGGTTGAACAAATCATAGTGACATGGCTATGTGAAATATGCTGAAAATACATACAAGGAATCTCTATGATCATTTTTGGATAAAAAAACTACAGAATGGAGTGATGGAATTAGTTTTATTTTCCTAGTTTTAAAAAATTTGTATATAAATTAATTTATTTCCACATTAATTGACATTAAATAGATTTAGGCCTCATTAGGAAAGAATATAACAATAGTTTAGTCTAATAGTGTTTATATGTGAACCCGCAACCATAGTTATCTAAAATCATGGTAATATGGGGACAAAATAAAGTGGAATGAAAAATATTGTATTTTTGGGAAATTGATTGGAACAATTATTTTCCATAGTTTGAAAACAATATGGAAATATCTCTATTATGGAATCACCTATAGCTAATGTTTTTAAAACCATATAAATTGGAGAAATATGGCATCACCTATAGGCACCGTTTTAAAAAATGTGGAAATAGGTCCAACATGAAATCACAAACAACCATGGTTATATTAAATCAAGGTTGTAGGCCTAATGTGGAATCACATACTTACAATCCTTTTAAAACTATGAAATAGGTCTAATGGGGCATCACCTACAACAATGGATTTTAAAAATATGGTAGTAGGTCCAACTAGGCATACTTACACCCATAGTTTTTAAAATTGTTCCAATAGACCTTCCCTTTAAATATAACATTTTAATTTTTTTAATTATTAAAAATAATAATTATATAATTATATATATACATGATTTTTTATTGTAGTGGTAAAGTGTTTTTTGAAATTTAAAATAACTCTCATGTATGAATCTTGTCCATACATTTAATTATTTTTAAACATTTTCCTATTATTTAAACTAAGGTTATTGGTAAATAACTTTGGGATTTTATGTGGCCATTACTTTTGAATCTGTGAAAATAGTTTCACTAAGGACTTAGTTTATGTACCAACCCAATGTTAAAAAAATGATATTGGTCTCTTGAAATAAATGTGTGTTAAAATGTACTATATAGTATTATACACATTACGAAAAGGAACCAAAGTTATTTCATTACTAAATAATTTTACATTAAATAGAAATGAAACCGATTAAAATTCAATAAATTACAACCCAAAAAAATATACAACTGTAATGCTAAAACTAGAAAATATGGATCACCATAATCTAATAGAAACATCTCCCCCACCTCCAACACTATAAAATAGAATAAAATATTTGTAAAATAAGAAAAATTATTGAAAATAAAAATATTGAACCTTGAGAGGAATTGAGTTAAATATTGTATGATATAATAAACTTTTAATGTAATAATTGGAATTGTAATGTGATCATTAGAATAGTCACATGAATATTTTGATTAGTTACATCACCGCGAGGAATAATAACATGACTGTTGGGAATAGTAACCAGAACTTTTGAATATTAATTTTACTGGAAAAATAATGAATGTTGATATAAATAATATTTATCATGATTAATTTATGTAAATACAAATTTTATAATTGAAAATATTAAGTATAATAATATTAAACACTCATATAAAATATTAAAACATTTCTCCTAAACAGTATTTTAACCTATTTTATAAATATAATCATTTTCATATTAAAAACTAAAATTACTTATTTTACAATTTTTTGATAAAAAATATCATTTTTAAAATAATAAATTCAAAATTATAAAAGGGTTATATATTGGTAATTTATATAGATACATAGATTTTAGGGTTATTTGTAAAAATACTTTTTTTCACATAACCGATGATTCCTAAAGTACATCATTCATGATGTAATAATAAAAAAATCCATTCTATAAATTGATGTACGAAAATGAAAACATTAATTTAATAGATGAGTCATTATAATATGATTAACTAAACATACATACCTAAAATTTCATTCTAAAATCTATGAATTTAGGTAATATAATAAAATATTATTTTATCATTTTACGATATTCAATTTGATTAAACTAATGAATTTGAATTATTAATTTAAAAAAAATTATAAATTAAATTAATTTAATTAAAATATGTTTAATAATCACAAAAATTACTATTTCAATGTTTAAAATGTTTAAAATATTGTAAAATATTTTATTCAGAAAATATTTCCTCCTCAAGTATAAATAACCCCTCTCCCTTCCGTTGGGAAACCACCCATACTGCCATTTCCAAAGCCCAATATCATCACAAATATTCACTCTCAAGAAACATATAATATATAGGGACATTTCAGGGTAATCCAACTCAAATCATCATGGTTTTCATAGTATCATACAAGAGAAGCTACAACAAGGAAAGAGTAGGTCATTTTTAACTCTTCTCTATTTTCTTCATCTATTTCTTCATTTTCCTAATTGATTTTGAAACCATATACTTTAAAAAAATTATTCATTAAGTTAAAATACTATTAATAATGATAAAAATAAAATAATTACCATATTTATGACAAATATTAATGATATACTCCCCTTTCCAAATCTTCTCACAATGTCCCATCATGGGTGCGTTAACCATATACATAGACATTTCCATGTAATCACATACAAATATCCTATTTGATGGATATTATAAACTATTTATATTATATAAACAAGAAATTTATTTTATTTCAATATTCTGGACTTAATTATACAAATGTGCAAATTAAATTGAACAACGTAACGAAATAAAGGGAAACAAGATATGTTTTTGTAAAACATGATATCACTCAAAAGATATCATATATCCCTAGAAACTATATAATATAATTAAATGAATATAATTGATAAATAATGCTAAAAATAAAATTAATAAACTTTTTTTTAGGGTTTCAATAATTCAATGATTTTTATTCATGGGGCGCAAAAGAGATGAATTAAAGTGGGAATTAAGGATAAGGGATTTTTGGACCCATTAATTTTCATAGGGTTACCCCTATTTCGTGACCTATTTGGTATAAATATTTATCTACAGTTTCTTAAATATCATGTATTTATCCTTAATTTTTTTGTGGGGATATAGATATTCCTAATTTGATTTTATGATAAACACATTTATTTTTCGAAATAAATCTTCTTTCCAAAATGCATTTTGACTCCAATTGAGTTTTCTCTTATTTGCTCAGGAATTATTATTATGTTTCCAAATATTTTTTTCCATTTTAAATTAGGAGCACCATGTATATTGATTAAATAATTAATATTAAAATCCTTCTGAAACTCATTCATTTCCATGGGTTAATTCTTGAATGTGATTGTAATACATTATATGTGGGATGCATTATTATTAGAATATTGTAATGTGATAGGTGGACCCAAAATTAAACGTCCTTCCAATGAATTGGATAATTTTATATATTTCATGGGATAAAATTTTTTATGAATGATCTTGATTCTATGTTTGATAACAATTATGAAGATATGATTATGAACATATGTTATGCATGAATATGATGCTAGAATTGTTCCCAATAATGAGTCGTATTTCACTACTATGACATGATGTTTAATTTTTTTTGCATTTTAAAATTCCAAATCATAATCACATTTTTCCCTAATGATGTTAATGATGATCATATTCTTAATATATGGTGACAATTTTTATGCTCCCAAATGTTTTATTTATTCATTTACCTAATTCATCTCCATCTATGGATTTTAGCTCACCCATTTCAATGATGTATACATTAGGGTTATTATTTTTATTGTGGATAACACTAACTCTACAAAGAATATAGAGAATACAAAATTGAATAATTTTTATAATTTATTTTTTAATATTTATGTATGATCCTAATTTCCCATGAATCTAAACCTTTAGAGCCTCGATTTATATCTATATAATGTTTTTAATTTTAAATATGATATAATAGTCATTTATGGAAAAGTAGGTTCTCTATAGATGGTATAAGAACTTAATTTAATAAATTTTTTAATTAGGATTTTAAAAAATTAGAGACTTCCCTTAGGATAAAACCTTTTGTATTTAAATATAAATTTATATTTTTTAGAAAAATGATAATCATATAGATCCAATCAGATATACCTTTAGTGTTATTTTTTTAATAGAAAAATTTATAATTGATCTCTAAACATACATTTTTTTAATTCTTTTTTATTTTATAAAATTGTATGAACCATGATAAACTAGTCAAATAACCTAGGTGAGAAAAAATGAAATGATATCTCGAATGACATCCCCAATTCCATTGGATGGGGAGTTCAAATCTTCTGATAAATTAATAACCAGTTATCTCATGTTATGAATTATTTCTTGAAGTATATAAAATGTTAACCATCACCCATGAAGGATAAACTATCAATTGATTCTGTTATACAACAATGGTCATAGGTCTTTAGGGGAACTTACGATCCACATGTTTTTGAATAGTGGGTTAACTCAATAGAGAAGATCTTTTCTGTGGACAATTATTATGAGATAGATAATGTGAAATTTTTTGTCAATAATTTAGATGGACAGGATGCTTAATGGAAGGAAATGGTAATGAACACCAAGATAATGAATGAAATAGAATAGATTCCCTGGTATGTTCTTAATAAAATATTTATTACATGTTTTTACATTGATCTCTTTGAACAATGATGGGGAGGAATTTTATACATATAATAATAATTATGGACAACTTGTCACATATTACCAGGAAAACATCACATTGATTGAAATATATTAGTCAATTTTTTAGTCAACAGTGATAAAAAATAGATATTATCTTTAGTGGTTTAAAATCACACCTACAAAAGACTCTAGAATATAAAAAAATCAAGATCTATAAAAAAGTGTTTCGATGTGATATCAATATAGAGATGATTCTTGGATAATGTTACCATGATTATGGAGATATGAATAGAATAATATTGTTTCATACTGGTGGGTTAAATGAAATTAGAGGAATGATGATAATGATGCCCACATTTCAAAAATGTGGGTAGAAACATCAAGAGAATTATCTAAAAGGGATGGGGAAATGAATCAAGGGTGTGAGAGAGGTAACCATGCTCATGAATGTGGAAAACAGAAGAAGAATATGACCAAAATGATGGAGGAAAAGGAAGGAACCTTATTATGATCCACCAATAGTCCAATGACTAAACTATTGAGAGCAAGGGAACTATTCATTATTGTTTACTAAACCATGATTACTTGAGATTAGTCAACATTAGAAACCAAAAAATCCAAAAATGAAATTGAAATATTGTTCCATCAATTCAATAATTATAGACTGTGAAAATAAAGCCATACTATGTGTACTTGCAATATACTCTAGAATGTAATTTTTTACATTATTATGGTTTTATTCATTCCTTTATATGTTGAATGTTTTCTTGAATTTATAATTCATACACTGACACTATGAATTAGATATATCTATAAAAATATCTAGTGGTGAAATCATTGAAACCCATGTGTTTCAATCTTCTCATGTAAGCATTTGTGGAAAGATTCTTCTAGAAAATATTTTGTTACATCCCTTAGTTGAATTTGATGAAATAATGGAATTGGAATGGCTCACATTATATAGAATATAAATCAAGTACTACAAACAGAAAATATGATTTCTTTTTTTAACCATCCAATGGACCTCTACAAATTAGACAAATATAATGAATCTTCTTTTAAAATATCTCAAAGTTAAGGGTATTGATATCCTTTTAGGAATATTACCTTTCCAAAATGGTTTAATTAGATGAAGTTATCAACATATAAGAAATTACCTTTTACAAGAGAATAAACTAATTTATTTCATAAAGAGTTATCCTAAATTCCCATATATTTTGAGGTAGAGTTATCAATAGATCTCATACCCAGAGCCACTCCTATATCAAAATTACTCTATATGATGGACACGATCAGACTAGAAATGAAGAAAAAATCTGCAAGAAAATTTCATCAAAATGATGATATTGACTAGTGTATCACCTTGGGGCATTGCAGTTCTCATTACATGGTAGAATTATGGATCAATGCAGCCATGTGTCAATTTTAGAGATCCCAACAAAATCACTATAATGAAAAATTATCCCCTAAAATGTATTGATGAATTGTTTAATCAACTTAAAGAAGCTCCGGAAATCTCAAAGAAGTATCATCATTTTGGATATCATCAACTGAAGGTGATGAAGGATGATATGAAGAAGACATATTTTTTTACACGGTATGGGAACTATGAATTCGTAGCGGTTCCCTTGGAAACTCAAATTGACCTCAAATATTCATTAATTTTATGAATAGAGACATTAATAATTACCTTGAAAAAAAATTATTTTTTATTGATGATATTATCATTTAAAAAAATAAAAATGAGGAACATTGAGATCGTATATGGATTTTTATGGAGATAAAGGTAAAAATGAATGCTACATTCATTGTATGGGACTTTTGGATGTAATAATTTTCATTTTGGGGGAACGTGATCACACGTGAGAGAGTTTCTATATACCATTAAAAAGGGACATTTACGAATGATCCAGACCCACTAGTCTGTTGTTTTCATGACTTAACTAGGTAATCTGAAAAAATTTCAAAAATATGTCATGATTATTTATCCCACTATCTAAGATAACACAAAAATGGGTAATGTATTTATTGATTAATGAATTTGGGAAAATATTTAAGGAGATAAAAAAGAGGATAATCATTACAACTATACTCATAGTACCAACAATTGGGGGATTTTTTTTGATGTATAGTGATGCTTTGAAGAAAGTATCTCTTTTTTTGACTCATTTATAAGGATAAAGGTATAACCTACACATCATGACAGCAGAAGATACATGATAAAAACTACCCAATTTATTATCAAACGTTCACAACTAATATATTATCAATAAATATTTTTTAACATTTTCACTATGGTGAGAAGAGTGACCTATAAACCAATCACAAGAATCTAAATTATATATTGTAATAGATGTATCTCATCTTTTGTCCCATAATATAGAAAACTATAATCAATGACTATGCTTTCTCCATCCACTACCATCCAGTAATGTGGAACAAGGTAGCTATTACTGTTAATAGAAAGTAACCTTCTACTTTATCCATGACATGGATATTGAATGACTGTATCTACATCGATAAAAAATGTGGATTAGAAAATCATAATGCTATGGAATACATCATAACATGCCCAAATTATTTCCAAACCATATATCTACGAGTACATCTAGGAGAAAAAAGGGATGATCCACAGATTCAAAAAAAGGTGAATGTTATAAAGGAATGAAATAGATAAGATTTATACATCGATGATGAGGGTGTGACTTAGTTTGGAATTATTATTTATGTTCTATCATCACCTAAGATAAATAATATTATATTGCATAATTAACATACCACATTTTTATTGAGACATTTCAAAAGTACCAAGATATACTATGAAATTTTATAACACTTCTTGTGGGACATTATAAAGAATGTGAATCCAGAGTATATTTCAAAGATATTGGTATAAAAACAAGTTAATGAAGGGTCATAGAAGTCCAAAGGGATTTTGAATCCATTAACTATAGACACATTGAAATAGGAGGATATCACTATGGATTAGGTCTCTTGTATCCTAAAAAATCCCAAAGGAAACCATGCGATTTGGGTGGTGGTGGATTGACTAACAATGACCGCACACTTTATCACAATCTGGGAAGATTAATTTCTTGAACAAAAAGAAAATATCTATGTGAAGAAGTGGTGAGACTGGATGGGGTTCTAATTTCAATGATCTCTGGGTATGGTACATGGTTCAACACATCAACATTATTCGAGTGTTGAATTGAAATTTAGCCTATCCTATCACCCCCAAAATGATATATATTCTAAAAGGAATAATCATATTCTTGAGGGATTTCTATGATCATTCTAAATTGTATTCATGGATACATGGTATCATTATATCCCATTGGTAGTGTTTAAATATAAAAATAGCTTCCACTCGAGTATTCAAATGTATCTATATACATCACTTAATGGGAAGAGACGTAGAACTCCAAATTTTTTGGATTATGTTGGTGAAAGAAATATTCATAGACAAGACATTGTTAAAGAGATTATAAAGACAACCCAAGATATAAAACAATATATAAATAATTATTATATATGATAAAATGGTTTTGATGAAAATCGTTGAGGGGACATGGAGTTCTATATTGAAGAAATTTTTTTCCTCCAAATATTTCATTGGAAGAGAGCCATGTAGTTTGGAAAAAAATGTATGCTTGTAACAAGGTACATTAGCACCTTTGAGATACATGATTACAAAATATTAGTGCCTTATAAGCTTTTAAATATACCATGTATGTAGAAAGTTCTTGACATATTCGACGTATCACTCCTTTGGAAGTACATATTTAATCCCTTGCATATACAGAATCACGAGGTGGTGTAACTGGAGAATGAAGTATCATATAAGGAGTTTCTAGTAAAGAACCTGGATCATAAAGATAATGTGATACCCAACATGAAAAATAACCTTATCAATTTTTCATTGAAGATCCATAAGTATGATGAGGCGACAAGGGAACTAGGGAAAATAATGAAACATAAGAAACCTCATCTATTCTCAATTGAGAATACAAGGTAAAATTTATGGGATGAAATTTATAAAGTGTATAAGTATGCAATGACATAGATTTTATAAATGATATTTTACTCTTGGAATAAATGTGTGTTAAAATATACAATATAATATTATACACATAAAGAAACTCTGAAAAAAATTCATAACTAAATAATGATTATTAATTTTGAATGAAACCAATTAATGTTCCATAAATTATAATTGGAAAAAATATAAATTCGAAAAGATAAATTGGAAAAATATGAATCACCCAAATCTACTAGAATCATGAACCCATTATAATACTATATAGAATATGAATAATATTATTAAATCAAGATAAGTAATTTAATATGTAATAATATATCCTTAAGAGGATATGAGTTCAATATTTAATTATATAAGGGAGTAGTAATGTGACCATTTTAATATTAACAAGACTGTTGGGAATAGTAACACATCTATTGGAATTCTAATTTTACATCAAAATAATAAACTTTCATATAAATTATATTTATCAAGATATATTCATTTATATATAAATATTATATTTCCATTAAATAAATATTGGTATTAGAAAAACTCAATAAAAATATATGAACTTTTTTAATAAAATATATTTTAACATATTTTATGAAAAGCATTATTTTTATACTGAAATATAAAATTTCACATATTATAAATTTGTTCTGATAAAATGAATTTAATTTTTGAGATCAAAATTTGAAATTACACAAGGGTAATTGTTTTGGTAAATTTCATCATTACATCAATTTTAAGGTGGATAGTAAAAATTGAGTTATTTATATAACTATTGTATCTTAAATGAACTCATTCATGATAAAAAAATGAAATAATAATTTAAAGACGTATTTTTCTTCCATAACATATTTCATTTCATAAATTTTTCATTAAAATATTAAAAAATGAATTCACAAACATAAAAAGTACTTTCCGAATCCAATAAATCGAAAATATTACATTAAAATATTATTTTCTCATTTCTTCCAACTTAACTTTTGTTCGAACTAATTTATTTAAATTATAATGTGAAATAAGTCATAAATTCATGTTATTTAATTAAAATATAGTTTAAAATTTTAAAAAGCAGTATTTTAAATTTTGGATTGGATTTTATATTTTATTCAATATTTTATTCATAAAATACCCCCTCGTGTATAAATAACTTCTCTCCCTTCCATTGGAAAACCATTCCACCCACCCATTACAAAGCCAAATATCTTCCCAAATAATTCCCTTCAAACCCTTTAGAATATATATGGATATTTTTTAGAAATTACACTCCCATAACCCATGGATTTATAATGTCATAAAAGAGAAGCTACACAATAGATAGAGTAAGACTTTATTAACTATTGTTATTTTTCTTCATCACTTTATTATTTTTTCAAATTCTATTAAAAAACATATACTATAAAATTAATTACATAATAAACAATCATAATATTAATTATGATAACATACTGTAATTATCATATATATAACAAATATGGATGTCAGACTTCCCTTTCCCGCTCTATCTATAATGTCCTGCCAAAGGATGGACAACCACCTAAAAATAAATTTCCATGTAAAATAATATAATTTTGATATTGGATGGAAATTATAAATTATATATAATATATAAACATATAATTAAATTTATTATAATCTTATGTAATTTAATATAGAAATGTATAAATTAAATTGAACAATGTAGAAAATCGAGGCAAAATGGTAAATTTTTAAGTAAAACATGATATCAAAATTGATATCATATTACCAAAGAAATTAATATATATAATAAAATGATTATAATTGTTTAATACTGGTAAAAAATTCAATAATTAACTTATATATTGACTTATTAATAGATATATGTTTATTATTTATGCGACATAAATGTGATGAAATATATAAGGAATTAATGTAAAGGGATTCTCAAAACCAACCCATTTTCATTGGTTTATCCCTCTTTAAATATTTATTTTTCATAAATATAATTCAAGTTTTTCATAAATATAAATTATTTATTTTTACATTTTAATTTCGGTGATATAAATGTTTACAACTTGATTTTATGAAATATAAAACGATTTTCTAAAAAAATAAATCTTTACTCCTCTTGACTTGTCCCATCTTCACCAACTAATGATTACTCATATACTAAACAATATTTTATTCTTTTATATTTGGGAACTCCATGATTATTCATGAAATAATGATGTATTAAATCATTATTAATCCCATTCTTTTCCATGGGTTAATTCATTAATACGATTTTTAATATTTTCTTTGTGGAATACATGATAATGTAAATATTATGAGGTGATGGGTGGTCCTGGATTTATACATCCGTCTAATGAATTTGTTTATAAATTTATATTAAAATATAATGTGTATTATTCATGAATATAATTATTTATTTGTTCATAATGATGATATAATGATTATGCACATTGGTTTTTTATAAAGATTCTAGAATAGTTCAAAACTTTGTTTGGAATTTTACCACAATGACAAGATGATTAATTTTTGTGCATTACCACATTTAGTCCCATTATCACATTTTTCTATCATGATTTTGATGATGATACAATGATTATGATATAGTGATGGTGTCTATTATCACCCATATTATATTGATTGATGTCCCTTGATAAAACTCTTACTAGTATTTTAGCTGACCGCTTTCATTGATGTATATCATTAAGTGATTACTTATAATATAGAGAAAATTACAGTCACTAAGAAGACAATGAAAAATGAATTACATATTTTTTATTTTTTATTTTGATAAATTTATATATGAGAATAATTTTCCCAATATACTAAACATTTTGATCCTAGATTTGTATCTCTATAATGTTATTCATTTTAAAAATGATTTAATAACCATTTATGAAAAATTAGAATAACTATAGTTTAAATTGTGGTCATAGGTAATAAATGTTGGTATATCCATTGGCCATTGTTTTTGAAACTATGGATAAAGGTACCCTATAGCCATGGATAGAACTATCACTATATGTAAGACCCATACTGTAATACCTCTAACTGACAAGGTTTCCCAAACAATGATTCTATCCTATATCCATGGTTATAGAATTTATTCCCATGATTTTAAACAATTGTAATAGTTTTATTTTATAGTAGTGGGAAATGAGTAACTTTTTGATCTGAGGGAAATTAGGCAAGCAGTTCCCCTATGCAATTGATTTTGGAGATAAGGTCATGTTTTATAAATGTATATTAACCATTTATTTTTTTAATAACAATATTACATTCATCCTTTATGTGAAATGGAATGATTATTGAATCTCTTTTATAAGAAAATGAATCATAACAATTTTTTGGCTTTGTGGGAGTTGATAAATTGATGATGAGGTAATCACTCTTGATTTTAGGGTGGTTAATACTTCTCCCTATTATTTTTTGGTTAGTTCTTTCATAGTGTGTCATCTAACATGGCCCAAATGGCCCAAAAGCCTTCATTTTTATTGATTTATGATAACCCCCATTTCAATGGACGAGGGGAACCCTTTCAAGGCCTATAAGCTCAGAGATTACATGGCCTGTAGGGTTAGAAGATTGCGTGACCCAAAGGTCTTAATGAATTGAACCAAAATATTCTACCAGGAACTACCCCCCCATATCTTCATCTTGATAGTAGCTATCCATTATTGCATGGCTATTTAGCGAGGCATCCTGTGCAAGAACAACATGGTCTCGATGGCATAGCCAAACCCTATCATTCTAATAAATCCATTTTTTTCTGCTATGGTGAGCGCACCTACTCTGAATCCTCTTCTAGGGCTTCTCCTTTTTTGTAGTGTGTCTGGGGAAACTGCCTGGGGAGCCAAGGCCTTAAAGGTGGCCTGAAATCCCTACTGACTTGAAGGCATGGGTGGTCTGAAAGCCTTAAGGACTCCAAGCCCAAACCGGTGGCACAAGGTGAATAGCTGCAGCTGCTACAGTACCGAACAATACCTACTACAATAACTTCTAGAGTACCTGCTGTAGTACCCGCACAATGTACAGTTCTGCTATAGTACCTATACTATGTATAGTCTGCTACAGTACCCGCTCAATGTACAGTTCTTATACAATACATCTATAGTGCCTGCTATAGTACCTGCTATAGTCCGGAAAATGTGCCTCTACCTGGATTTGAATCTGGGTCATGTGGATGAAAATAAAGATACATCACCAACTAGAATTTCATGGCCAATATAAATAATGGTCACATTTGGTTAGTATAAACATTGTGGAAGATACATTCATGTTTTATGATTGGTAATGAAATCTTATAGATCTTTCCTTCTGGCTTCCATTTGGGAGATGCAACTGATGTTGAGATATTGAAGGATCACTTCCTATTATGCAAAATTTTTTCAACATAGGGTAGTTGAGGATTTACATTAGTGGATTAACATGGGAGATTAACTAGAACTCATTATTCCTAAGATTACGATGTAGATTATGAACTATGAACACTAAAGAGTGGTAGTTTTTATTTACTATGGAATATCTATAGTCATTATCACGTAGAATGTGATTAAGATAATATATACTATATTAATTGACATTATTATTCTTCTAATCCAATATTTTATGAAGTATAATTCTAGGGTGGTCACATAGAAGACCACGATTTTACTAAGGACATGAGGCAATGAAATAGAAGCTAAAAATGAAAAATACTTATTTTCATAATCAAATTTGGTATGTAATAATTTATCCCAATGATAGATGATCCCCTTCACCATCATTATGGAAATGAAAAAATAATTTCCAACCAAATTATTGATAGAAAATGGAATGTATTCTAGATGGACATACATTCCTCAAAACATCAACAATTTTTTAGAATATGGTATTTTATAGATAGTTATTATCTTCTTTTGGTATATATTAATTGATTTATACCATTCTATGTGGATTATGAATTTCCCTAAGAAATTCCCAAATGCATATTTCATGGGATTAATCGTTAGGAAACCTGTGAAAAGTATGTAGAACAATTCAAAAATATATCTCCGATGGTCCTTGCTGAATTAGTATATATAAAAAATGTGATTAAGATCATAAGAATATGATAATGATGAAAAATTTACAAGAGGGGGTTGAATTTTAGTTTACAAAATATAGTTTCATAGAATTAAACTGAACAATACAAAATCTTTTTAATGTAAAAGTATTGTAATTTTCCTTCTGTGCATTTACAATGTTATAGGATCAAAAAAATTATAGGATCTGATTAAATCAGATAAAATAGTTATAATTACTATGATTTCAATTTAATAGTGTATAGTACTCAAGATTTTTATGATTAAAAAGTGTTTTTTATTGTAATAATTAACGTAAATATTGGACAAACCGAATAGAATGTTGAATACAATGTTCAAAAATATATTATAAATATAGCTAAATATGGAAATTTGTACAAAAAATGTAATAAAATAATTTTGAATTATATGAATGAATTATAAACAATTAAAATAATAATAATCTTTTAAAAATAAAAGAATGGTTGTTTATAACCTTGAAAAGATGTATCCCTTGTTTTATACTAACAAGAAAGTATTTCTTCCCTAATAAGGGAAGTGATCGACATTTTTGACAATCTTTATCCTCAAATCCCTTGATACCCATGATATAATGATCTAGTTATCTTTCAACCAAAACTTGATATCCCCCAATATGATGGATTAGATTCTATATCTTTTTATCCTTGGAATCCCCGGATTTTTCTCATAGATTAGATTTCGTTTACAATTACAAAATAATTCATAAGGAAACAACCTATTAAGGATTCCTTAAGAATGAGAAACACTAAAACAATTACAAAAGTCTAGGAACAATATGCTCATTCTATGCAATCTTCCTATATTTGGTATAATGAAAAATTGAAAATTGAAAATAGCTTACTCCAAACCATTAAAATGACTGGGTATTTTATTTATATTCCTAATGTTCATATTTATCACACAATTTCCATATTTTATCTGAGATTATAGAAAGGACTTGAAAAATAGGAAATTGACCACTCATAATGATCTGGCATAATATAATGTCAGACTTCATATTGTGTAACCCCACTATAGTTTATAAATAAGTCCATTATGTTATAAATAAGTTTTCCTTTTTTTAATAAAATCATAATCACTCTATTGAACTTTCTTATGATTTACATTATGATAACCATTACATGTGTCAGCCTGGTGCATATCAGAACTGATATTAGTATGATTTTTAGAATTTTTTTTTATGATTGAGAAGGTATAAAATCAATTTTTTTCTGTTAAATGTGATTCAATTTTTTCATACATATCTCATTACAGAAATCATAATGATGATTTTTATATTATATCCAGGAATACATTATAACTTAATCTATATATTTTATAATATTAAATTTTCTACAAAATAATACTAATTCATTTTCTGTATAAAATTGATAATAAACATGTATTTAAGAATGAATTTTTATTTTCAAAACAAATGTAATGGAAACATTAGAATTATAACTTCAGAATCAATAATCTCCACTTCATTGAAAAAAATCATTTAATTTAAATGAAATATTGACATAAAAATACATATAGTCTATGTTCATTAAATAACATTATATTTAGAGTTTAACTACTAATAAATAGAACTCTAATGGATTTTAAAACGCTTTTTGAACATGATGGAATGTATGTTGTTGAATATGATTAATAACACCTTATGATTAAATATCCCTTTTAGAATAATATTCTACCCTTAAGTGAATATGTTATTTTAAAAAAATTTCTTTATAATTTTACCTCAACCTTTCATATATAAAGATTTATTTTTTGGAGAAAACTTACATTTTAAATACATTCCCTCCAAAAAATAAAACGTGTCCCCTAAATAATAATAAATATCCCTAAAATAATATTTCAACATTGGAGATTTTAAAAAAGAATGGAAAAATTCATCAGTTTCCAATTTTTTTTGAGTGATACAAAATATTAAATAATATGATGAAATAAAAAATCATCCATAAGTCAAAAAAATCACATTAAATTAATTGTAATTGGAAAAAATTCATCCAATAATCATATTTTTGGGAAAATAATAATTAATTCATAACAAAATGATAAATTCTTTTTCCAAAAAAAACATTTTCCAACAAGAGTTCAAATGGTAAAATTTAATCATTGATCATTAAAGATATAATAATGGTTCTAATTTTAATTTACTCTTTTTTTTATCATTATTTATTTCTTCAATTCACTCTTATTGAGTCAAAACAATATTATATAACTCAACATTCACATTTATCAGTATATTGAACTTTTTCTTTATATGATTTGAGTCTAGTTATCTCCAACTGTTGATATCAGATCATTCTAATTTTTTTTATTTCCCAAGACAAATAATCAATTATTCCTCTAAATAATTCCATAGAATTAACTCTATCTTACATATATTTTAAAAAATGATTGTATGGTTTAGCATACTCATTCAAAAAACTCTTCACATCTTCAATGTTTTCATCAAATTTAATGATATAGACATAGGTCTTATAAGGCCACTTCCTAACATTATTATATTTCTTTTATTGAGCTTGATAAAATTATTGTAAAATATTTTAATATTCCACATTCTTAATAACTCTTTCTATTATCAACTTTATGATTCTAATTTCAGATCAAGACATTCATGAATATTTTCTCATCAGGCTTCACGTCTTGGAATAAAAAAGAATTATCCTTTTGATTCTCTTCAATATTTGAATAATTTTGTGAACGCCAAGAAATGTTATTTTATTCACTAAATCAAATTCAGGTTACATAATTTCATGTTGTTTAACATGATTGATCCTAATTTTAATTTCTTTTCCTTTCCCTTTACCCACATTATTATAAATTTTTCCACCAACATCCTAGATGATATATTATTATATTATCTCCATATCATTGATGTTACCTATATCATCCTTTAAATTTTATTTCTATTTTACCTTAACTTTTTTGGAAGATTATTGGGCTTCTTCCTCTAATTGTTATTCCCTTCATAAACATATATATATTTCCTTTTGATTGTATTTGGATGGAAATTATGAATATTATTTCATCGATGATTTCAATGAAAACATATCAGATTGAGTTTCTTTCTCACCAACATCTTCATCTTTATCTTCATTTTCTTCCTCTCCACATTCTTTATTCTCTTTACCATTTTCATTATTTTCATCATCATTGACTTTTTCTTCAACAAAGCCATCAAATAGTTAATATTGAAATCCTTATCTTATTTCTCCAAAAGTACCCACTGAATCATTCCATATAACCTTTAAATATAATGATATATAAAAATCATCCACATGTTATTCCCCTATTTATAATTATGCTTTTATAGTAAATATCAGTTCCAATGATTTTTTTGATCTAAATGTACTAATTATTAATTAGAAAATTTATCTTTTCCATAATTAGCTACTACTGGAATATTGACATGAGTTACTTATATTTATCTAAAAACTAATCTTCTTTTAGAATTTGGTTGATCAGTATTAGTTGTGGGTTGTACCAGAACCACATTACTCTAGGATTTTTACACAACTATTAACAAATTTTCACGCAAAAGAAATTCTATCAACTTATTCTCTTCTTTATTTTTATTTTCTTATTCTTCTAATGTATCAAAAATAGGAAACAATAATGTGTTGTTTTCTACATAGTCAATTCTGATAATCTAATCCCCTAGATTCCTCACATAATTCTTATTCATCAACTTATCTCGTACATCTTCTAGAAATTTCATTAGTTTCATTTCCATTTGATTCTTATTTGGAGAAGGCTCGACCTTCCTTTTTATATTTTTTTCACCCTTATTAGCTTCCCATTAGGGTTATGCTTCTCCCAAATCACCACCAGTTGTCTAAATACAGATTTTTGATTATCCACCAAAACTATACCTCATCATATTCATTGTATCATCACTGATGTCCAAAATATTAACCATTTTAGACCTGACATATTACAAAGCTTGAAATACTTCATACATTCAATCACTAACCAACTTATCACAACATGAAACATTACGTTATTTGAATTGATTGAACCAGATATGTGACTTTCAAAGATAATAAATATGAATCTTTTATGATTGATCTTCTTAATGTCCACATGATAATAAATAATGAGAAAATATGATACCCTAGATATATCAGGATCTTATTTCCATGGAATAAGAAACCCTTGAATCAATATGGTTATTACATTATTATTCATAGTCATATAATCCTCCTACTGATCATTTTCAAAATAGCGAGACAAAGAAACTATTCCATTAATCTTATTCAAGGTAATGAGATTATCTAAAATAATGTGTGAATGATAAAAAGAAACACCTTCTTGAGGGTATTCTTATTAGATTTTCAAACATTCGAAAATATAGGATATATATTTTTAAACTCAACACAAAAGAAAATTTTACAATTATATCATCCCTGACAAATTTAATAGAATCATAAAATTTTCTAATAGGATAATGTTATTGAAGATCAATTTTTTCTTCCAAAATCTCAACTGAAACTAAATATAATCCTTAAAACATAATAATACTTCTCAATAAAGGATCATATTTTTCAAATAAGTCTATTTATACCAAATATTTATGAAAAATTGAACACTTATTATAATATTCATTATAATCCAACATATTAAGACTGATACTGGAGTAATGGATATAATATATTGTTCGAACTGGTAGACATACGATAAGCAACAACATAGATTAAAAATTTCAAGCCAACTGATTTGGGATATGGGGGGATGTGGGACCCCATTTATATAGGTACTTGGGTTACATTTGATCTTCTAAAAACAAATGAAATTGTTGAGAATCAAAATATTATGATTTAGTAATTGTAATTTATCTGTTGAAATATTTGAATTCTTTTTTAACACTAGAGGTTTTAAGATATTTATTGTACTAGCCTTGAATATGAATAAGATAAATTAAATTTTTTTATTGAAAAAAAGATTATTTATAAAAATAAGAGTAAAATATAATAAAATAATTGACATAAAAAATTCTGTAAAAAAATAAAGAAAATAGTAGTACCTTTTAGAGTGAAGATTTTCAGTGGCATGAATAAATTTTTCTTCTTATTTTTTTTTCTAAAAATGTTATTTTTGAATATAAAACCTTGAACATGGTTCTATTAATAGAAGTATATGTATAATATTTTACAGAGAGAAATAATTAAAAATTTCTTATAAATAAAAATTGTAATAGTATTACTAAATAAACTTATTATGATATTTTTCAAATCTGAAAAAAAGACAAAAAATTTACCTCATTTTGTGACTCTAGAATTCCTTTTGAGAATTATGACTCTAAATTTTCATTAATGTATTTTAATTATAGAAAAAATATTATGATGAATATTTTTTAAAAACATAAAATATTTATAAAAATTTACAAACATATATACTCCCCTAATGGAAAGGTGTAAAATAATATCCAAATATGGTAAATTAAGAAGTGGATATGCAAGATCAATTAACATGGATGTTTACTATATTCTCTATAATGTATTTATATATATCAAAAGTAATATGTCTTGTGAAAATATCAGCACATTGTTCTTGTGTTCTAATAAATTGAAAAATGTTATAGCCTTTTCTAACGTAAGTAGAACCTGTGTTATCAAAAAATAATATTTCATAAAACTAAATTCGTAGTTAGTGAGTATCTTTTATATCAAAACCCCTTGAGAAAAATAAATTCTAGATGATACATTTTCATCACTAGTAGTGTAAATTTATAATGGATGTTGTTTCATATAAGGATGAGAAACTAAATAATATCCTAACAAATGAAGAGATCCCAATATTCTTTTTCTATCCATTCTTCAACCACCATAGTCAGCATCTAAAATAAATTAAGTCAAAAACTTTTCCTAATGAATAGAGATGTTGTAAATCCATAATTACCTTTAGATAATTAAATATCCATTTTATATATTTCATATGGGATCCATTTGGATTAGCATGACATCTTTTACATAAGAATCCAAAAAATTAGGTATTTATGACTAGTAGTTATTTATAGTATGCATAAAATCATTACACTAAATGTCTTTTGATCAAGTAGTTTCCCAAACTAATCAATATATAAATTATTTGAGCTACCTATATGATTATTTATACATTTATTATTTTTGTATCAATTCTTTTTAATAATATCTTTAATATATCTTTTTTTAGATATATTTGTTCCTTATAGTTTTTCTGATATTTGAAAATTGATGGAAAATTTTAACTCAGCCATCATTATAATCTAAAACTTATATTTCATAATATTTATAGAGAAAAATGTTAATGTTTTTTGAGTTATTGCATATAAAATGTCATGAGAATATGTTGGAACAAAAAAATATTTTGGTAAACAGATTTTATAAAAAGTATTTGATATGTAGCTTCCTTAATAAAGTGGTTTTGTAATAAAAATCATGTTTACATGTCATACAAATATATTGGGGCTTGTTTAAGCCCATATAATTATTTAGAATTTTCTTAAACATATTCAATATTTTTTTATTTAAATAACTATTTGGGTTGTTGAATATAAATGTCCCCCCGCTCATATCCATTATGAAAATCACACTTCGCATATGTTTGGAATTATTTCAAATTAAATATTTTTACAATGTCTTATAGAATATGATTTCCATATAAAAAAGCTATTGGTGAATATATAAATTAATTTTATATGCATTCTTGTTGTTTATAAACATTAGCAACAAGTCAATAATTTTTTCTAACATTAATTACATTTTAATCTATATTATTTTTAAAAACCCATTTAACCCCAATTATAGATGTTTATTTACATTATTTATTTTTATCTCTATACTTTGTTCCTTTAAAATAAATTGAATTAATCTAGCATTGACTTAATCAATTCTTCATCACCTAAATACTAATCATGATTCATGGGCTCAAACACCAAAATTTATTATTGATTCTCAATTTAATTTCATAATGAATGTTCCGTCATTATTGGTTTATCAAAATTACTAATGAAACTCTCAATAGGATAATTCTTAAGATGAAACAAATTTAATTAATTTTGAAAATTATATTCTTGAACATAAGGTCATAAATATTTTTATCAGGTAACTTCATAAAAATATAACTGTTTTTTATTAGAGTAACATCCCAACTGTGGATGAAATTTAGTTTTTGAAATGACATTAAAAGATTTAGGTTGACGTAGTTTGGAAATAAAAGGATCTGTTTCATCAAATTTACCATGTACTATTTCCCCAATAGTATAATAATTTTTATTAAAAACTCAATACGTCTTAGAATATGAGGAATAACCTGAGAATACCACTTTATTGGATTTGGGGAAAATTTATTCTAGTTGTCTTTCTTATTTAGGAAGAATACTTTACAACCAAATAACCGAAGTAAAAAAACATTAAGTTTTTTATTAGTATAAAAATCATAAGGAGTTTTATTAATAAAATGCCTAATTAAATCTTTATTTAAAGTATATCAGTTACTATGAACTACTTCGACACAAATATGTTTATATATTTACTATTCTCTTAACATGGTTCTGGTTATTTTGTGAATAATTCTATTTTATCTTTTCAAAAATAGCATTTTTAGGGGCTTATAGTAGTTGAAATGTTATGTTTAATATTATTCATAGAAAAAATGTTTCAAAATCAGAATTTAAAAATTATTCACCATGTTCACTATAAATATTTATCAAGGGATGGTCTTTATCATTTTTTTAGTTTTGATAAAAGTGATTGGAAATATTAAAACATCAAATTTATTATGCATAATATTTACCAAATTAAATCTAGTATAATCAACTAAGATATATTTATATATTTTCAAGTGAATAAATGTAATTTGATTTGGACCATATAAATTATTGTGCAGTAATGGTAAAACATTAAATGTTGAGACATTACTAATATACTAAAATTTTGATTTTTTCTTACTATATTGATAAGGGTCACATGTTTTTTATGAATAATTACTATGATCTCATCGATCGATAAAATGTCTTTTCTTAGCCATCATGGATAAGTTTTTAATGTTTTTGTGTCATAAAATTATATTACATGGCCATGATTGGTCTTTCAATTCAGTAATGTAAGGTATTTCTTGGTTCCAAAGTACTTCTAAATTATGTGTCTAAACATTATAATGTTGATGGGAAGTCATAATGAAATCATCTATGGAACTATGTATTAATCATTTATCATTATAAATGTTTACAAGGTAAAATTAATTGAATAATTGAATTATGGAATGGTTGTGCTTAAGACATATCAGAAATGAAACATTTTAAATTATTGAATTATAAAGAATAGTAATATTTCATATACTGATAATTTCCCTCTCAGAATTATCTCTGAAAGTAAATTTTTTACATTATAACTTAATAATAGTTTCTAAAAAGTATTTGTTGACAATTTATGTTCCTATAACATCCACAATCGATGTACTATGTATTCATTATTCTGTTACATTATTTTTTTTCCTGAATACAAAAAAATAAGACTATCTGTACACAACCATTATTAGTTTTTGTAGTGCTAGATAATAACATTTTAGGAATATAATTTTTTTTTCAAAAATATGATTTTTGGAAAACAGGGGATTTATATTCTTTATAGAGAATAATTCTTTTTCCAATTCCCACCACTTTGTAATTTAGTAAAAAAGCGTTCACTTTATGATATAATGTAATATTTACTAAATGTATGTTTTTTACGTGTAAACCACATTTTAAAACTATTTCCTTGAAGAAGAATTAGTTTTTACATTTTATCATTTTTTAATTTACATGTATTAAATTTTAAAAAACATTTCATTAATAAAAAAAATCTGAATTTAGTACACAACTAAATTTCTATCCACTTCAGTAATAGTTTTAGTATTATGTTAATCAAAACTAGTTTGTAAAGTAACATTATTCAAAACAAAATTTCGCAAATCATTTCTAAAAGTATCCTTTATAGAGTTATCTTTATCAAGAACATTAAAATGATCTTTTATTTCATTTGTCAAAACAATTACCCTTGATTTATCCTTATCATGAATTTTGAAATCATTACAAATTACATTTCATAAAATATTAGAAAATTTGGAATCTTCTTCAGAATAAGGTAAAGTATTATCTTCAATAGATAAGGAATATTATTCATCTATTTATGTATATTTTTTTCTCATCCGGATATTATACTATTAAATATATATTATTATGTTTATTATAATTTCAAAACCATTCAATGAGAATTTTTTTAGCATTGCTATGTTTTCCAAAATACCTATGATCAAATGTCCAGAACATTCATTTTCAAAGTTATCCTTAGAAGAATCACATCCGCAAAAACTCTAAGTTTTCACATTATTAAGAACTTTCAAAGGGATTATATTTTTACTATAATTTGGAATTACAGTCTATATTTTTTCCTTTTCAATCTGTTCTCTTATGATTTGGAAGTTCTGGTCGAAAATGTTCATCATTATTACATTCTTATGAAATAACATCAACATTCATCACACCTCTATCATTGTTGCATTACATTTAATGATATAGAAAATCCATCATGCAAAAAATCTTGTTCATACTTCTAGTGATATTATCTAGTTTATTCTCAGAACGTTTGAAATTAATGGAATCATATTGAATAACAACATTATTCTTTCATAATTATTTAACATATTTTTCTATAGTAAGATCTTTGGATGTTTGGGTTGTAGTAGAAAACAATACTCCTCCGTTTTTATTGATCTATTTTTCAGCATGTCATTTTAATCTTCCCTGATAATTCAAAAGATTTCTAATAAGATCATTTAGATTATTTTGTTTAAATTTTCATATATCTTCAACTACAATTCTAATTGATTCCGATTCATTAGTCATATTTTACATTATTTTTTACAAAATTATTTAATAATTAAAATATTTTTCCCAAATATACTATAAAATAATAATGAAATTCATCAATCACCAATTCATCATAGCAGTAAATTCACCATGTAGAAAATATAATATATCATAATCATCTTTGAGCCAGGTTCTCCAAGTTTCAACAACCTCTAAAGATAAAAAATTGTAACTTCTACCACTTCCAATATAAAATTTGTAGATTCACCAAATAATAGTTTACAATATATATTTATTTTCATTTATCGTAACAATGTTTTTATAACTTTGTAGTTAAGTTAATGCTCTTTTTTCTTTATTGGTAAAGGTTGTAACATCCTTATCTTGGTTATTATAATTTACATTAAGCATAAAAATATTTCATCTAAAGTGTGGATAATAAAAGTCTTCACTGTATCCCCCTTGTACTCATAATTAAGACCATCATAGAAAGGATGTTTGTTGGGTTTATGATTATATATTAAACTAATATTCATTAATTCCATATTTAAAACAAATAGAGAATATTATTTTCCATAAATTATATCAGTTTAACAAACGTTTTAT
Organism: Viscum album; assembly: GCA_963277665.1. Classification (NCBI taxonomy): domain Eukaryota; kingdom Viridiplantae; phylum Streptophyta; class Magnoliopsida; order Santalales; family Viscaceae; genus Viscum; species Viscum album. Next base: position 658,402,519 of record OY728145.1, on the reverse strand, counting down.
AAACCAATGGTTTCAAAGAAAAACATCACATGGAATAGAAATGAGGTATAAAAACATCATAAACTAGTTTAGTAGTTGAATCCTGATATGATACCAATTTTTGAATCATATTATAAAAATATACCGATTAGGATTAAAAAATTGTTCTAATTATGGAAAACATACAAGAAGGGTGGGGTGAATTGAAAATTATAAAACATAACCTCAAATTTTTATATTGAACAGCAAAACAACTCATAAAGTAAATGTATCAGGATCGACCCCTATCTATTTAAAAATTCATTGGATCAGAAATAAGAAAGGATCTAATTAAATTACTATAAATAATCATAATTACAATTAATCCAATTTATTAGAGTATTGTAATCATAGTGGATACATTTAAACTGTGTTTATTTATCCTAATTAGAAAATGACATATGAAAAAAAAATCATAATAGAATTATATATATATATAATGATTTACATTTTATTATAAATATAGTGAGTATAACAACTAGTAAGATACATGTAATACAATATATATCAATTATAATAATTTATATAGAGCTATTAAAATAATAAACCTATTTAAACTTATGAAAAAGGTAATCTATAACCTAGACTAAATGTATCCATTATTTTACACATACAAGAATGTTTGTCTTCCCTAACCAGGGAAGTTCTCGATACGTTGATCATAATCTTGTCCTACATATCCCTATAATACCATGATATAATGATCACATTCTCTATCGACATAGCCTCTTTAGACCTTAATCTGATGGATCAGATTCTCTTTTTTTCTTATCCAAGAAATCCCTCGATAATAATCATTAATCAAACAATGTTTAAAATTACAAAACAATTCTCATTAAGACAACCTAAAAACAATTACATAATAATAAAAAACTCCAAAACAATTATAAAAGACTAGAAATAAGATGTTCATGCATTTAAATATTCAGATCTATCACAAAATGATAACTAACTCACTAAAACCACTTCAAATGTATGGATATTTATAGGAACCTTCCCAACAGTAATCTTTATCACCCAATTGTAATATTTTCTTATAGTTTATCCATTGGATATGGACACCTGTCACTTGATAGTTTATAATGATTTATAATATTGGAATGGCTAACATTGTATTAGTTAAGACCATTATAATTAAAAAAATATCACAATATAATAGAAATAATTATAACATATTCTAAATGTAAACATATCCCATATAATAGAATTAATTATGATTATCATTACATGAACCTTTATGATCATGATCCAGATGTATATCAAAACTAGTGTCAACCAAATATTTAATTTTTTTCCTTGTATGATTTACAAGAAAAAATGTCTAACATTTGTTTTGATAAGGGTAAGTTCTCTTTTTTACAATCATAGACTAATTATGATAATTATAATGAATATTTCTTGTTTAAATTCCTGAATAATTTAAAACATATTATATATATGGTAAAATATTATGTTATCTAAAAAAATACTAAAAAACATGATACCTAAGAATGTTTTTAAACATGTGTTTAATAATGTGTATGTGGTTTTCCAAAAAATTTGAAAGGAAAAGAGGGAAGTATAACTTGTGACTCAAAAATAATCATACTAATAGGACTAAACAACAAAATCAACACCATATAATTCAAAAAATATCCTTAAGAGAAGCATTAATATAATATTCCTCACACACTTATAGTTTACACAAGTATTTTTCAAACAATAGGTCATCACTTGGTAGTATAAAGAACAATAAGTTGTTCGAAAATGATTTTTTTTATAATTAGGAGCTATATAAATGAGATTTTAAATGAAGTACCCATAAATGATATAAAGGGTAATATTTTTGTTGTTTTTTCAATCAGAAACTACAACACCTAGAGTTTTTGTGAAATATTATTTCAAATAATTTTTTTTTTATAATTTTCATTAAATGAAACACTAAAAATAATTTTTTATATATATTAATGCACTATAATTGAATTTTGTACATTACAAGAAAGACATAGATTCAATTTGATACACTCAACACAATCATTGCCTTATGTTACAAATAATATTTAGTTCCTTTGATATCTTGTGTAACATGCAAGGATCAGTTGTTACCGATCTATAGTATACTATAATGTTATTATTAAAATATAATTATTTATAGCAGCTAACCTTTGGAATGGAAGTTACAAATATGATTAACAAAATTTATCAAAATATTATTTACACATTTTTATAAAATAAATCCATTAGTTATAAATTAGAAAAGTAAATGTATGATCTATTTGAAAATAAAGAAATTACTTTTCTTTGAAAAATATTTTTCTTGCTACAGAAAAATTTTTATCTCCATAATTAAAAACATTATTGATTATTTTTTTAATAAAATTTATATTTTCACCATTCATTTAATATTATTGATACATATCCAATATATTTTATCTGTATTATATAAAAATGAATCTAGATATTTTAGAAAAAAAAAATATATTCTTTGTAAGAGTAATTTTAGTTCTTTTTAATGGAGAACACATTTTAAACCCAATTTTTCACATTTAAATATTTTATATGTAATAATAATTCTATAATATAAAATAAGATCATAAAAATTATCTTCGGGAAAACATTTTTAATTTTATTTGGTGTTTTATTTATCTAAGAATAATAAAAAATATTAGATTTTAATTCTAATATATTTTTTCATCAAAATAATTATAAAGATAACTTATTTTAATTATTGGTTTTAATGTTTATTTAGATAAAATATAAACCCATTAAGACAATTTATGTCATTTCAATAAATTTCTCTTTGATATTGGATATAAAAAGTTACCAATAATTTAATCATTTACATTGAAAACATGATTTTTCATTTCATTAACAAGATATAATTTAAATTTATTTTATCAACTTATAGAATTTGAAATTGAAAAAATGTATTTTCTATTGGGAATCAGAAAAATTTATAACAAATAATAAGGTCAAATAAATTATTGAACAAAAATATAAGTTAAATTATTCCAAATTAATTACAAGGATTAAGAGACAAATTTTCTTAATAAAAGACTATTCATTAAAATTAAGGCCCCAAATGACCTAAACACTTGTCCAAAATCTATGGTTTCTATATTTTTTCCCTATAGCACCTTCTATATAGAATGTCTTCTAAACACGTCTGTGTAATTACCTTTTAAAAAATTTACAAGAATACCACACCACCAATATAAAAAGGCACTAACACCTCTTTCTAATTTATAGTTATGAAGAGCTTTGGATAACCCAAAATATACTAAAATAATATCTCAAAATAACTCCATTCCCCATATAATACTCCATTTGAGATGAAATCCAACCAAATAATCCCTTTTGTGAAAATAAAATGTATTTTCCCAAAGAAATGTTAGGAGACATCCTCAAGCAACATTATTTTATTTTCATTCTCCATCACCACATTAATACATATTCAATTATTTTATAATAATAATAGAATACTAAATATTTTAATATGTTTTTATTATAAGGGTTAAACATGCACTTATACTCACATCCATCTATGGGGTAATGAATTTACTGTTCTTGTGTATGGAGAAATACCACCTTAAAAAATGACATTGTTTATTTTTCCTTTAATACATCTCATGGTTATAAATTATGATAAAAAAATTAATTAATACATTATATATTATAATTATCATTAATTTATGCTTCTTTAATTATTATTTAAATCATACCTTTATTCTTTCCATGTTTTGTGTGAATGACAATTTTGTTTGGGGAAGTGTGGGATACCACCTCCTTAATGTGATGCGATTCGTTCACACATTACATGAAATGTATTAAAAATGACTTTAGTAATAATATAATATATATATTAAATAATAAATATATGTAAATTATTATATATATATATATCATTTTCATTCCTTCATTCAATATGATAGTGAAACGGAAACAACATTTATTCTTATATATGACCTACTGTCTCCATGAATTGTGTATTTCATTTCAGACATATATATTTTATATGTAATTATAAATAAATATATAATAAATATTTGTTACATTTATTACATTTTATTAATTCTATAAATAATTAAATCATGATCTAATTAATTGGACAATGAAAAATAATTCAAAAAATATATGAAAAATAAAAGAAGTTATTACCCGAAATGTAACAATAACTTGGAGTTGTTAATAATTTGGTAATATAAAGTCATATAAAAATCATACATGTATTTATATATTATAAAAAATTTTATTTTCTATATTTCTACTGAATCTATAAGTTTTATACATGAGTATTTAACATTTATGAATAATTTCAAAACATATGTTTTGTGAATTTCATCTCACCTTTTTCGTGAGATACATGTCTAACTCACCACTCATTTATTTTTTGTGGTATGTATACCTCCCGTGGATGTATTATATATTTATTAAACTTAAATTCATGTGTGTGAAAATTACATTTTATGATATTTCTTTCATGGGGTTCGTCTTTCCAAAGCATCCAAATCGGTAATGTATTTTTGCCTCAATATTCCTTTTTTGTGAAACGTGCCATGTTATGAACCTATGTTTTCAATGATTTTTATATAATAACTTTCACATATAATATCATAAATATATTTATGTAATGAAATTTTAATCTTCATGAAATTATATTATCTAATGTTGATTATTTCTCAATGTTACCAAAGTGGTAATAGTATATTGCTTTAATTACATTGTTTATCAGGATTGTTTACAATTATAATTCCATTGATGAAATAATATGATCTATCTTTCACAAATAGTCATGATGATTAATATCAATTTATCATTAATTATATATTAATTTATTGGTAGAATTTTATCAATCATTTGCACAATATATCTAAGAAAGTGTTTTTAAGAAAATATGACTTTACCTCTCACTTCGGTTAAGAATATATATGTCCTTAAAAAACCATGATTCATAAAATAGTTTTCAAAATGTTTTATATTTAAAGTGTTTTTAAAATGTCATAACCAATTTAATATATGGTTATAAATTATAAAAAAAACGTTTTTCATAATTTTTTCAATGTTCCTTTATAAATCTTCAATGTTTTCTCAATGAATACGATTTTAAAATAGTTTTTCAAGAGTTATTCATAATTATCAATGTTTTTTCGAAGAAAAATATTTACAAAATTCATCATGTTATAATAATTGTTTTCAAAGTGGAAAATATTTTTTCATCAATTTTTTTTATATGTAATAATAATGATTTATTTCTAAAAAAAGTTTTTGAAAAAGTTTTAGGAAAATTGTTTTAAAAGAAATCCTATATTTTATAAAAAGGCTATATGTGATCTTTCAAAATATTTCATCATATAATATGATAGAATTTGAAATTTATTATACCTTACTATGTGTATTATCTTATAATTAAATTCATATTCATTGTTTAATGGTTTGTGTTTTGATTGAATGATATTTATGAAACCTATTTATCTTCTATTTGTAATAAGATTCAGAAACTCGCATCGTTTCATAAGATAATAATTAATGAAATTATTAGATGACCTATATATTTCTCATAGATAATGATATGATTAAATTTTAATTATTCCAATTTCATATCATGTCTTCTGATCTGATATTTAGAAAACCCATCTCCTTTTATAGACTGGGATATGATAATAATTTTACTATCTGGTGGCACATTTATATATGATTTTATGTGTTAGGTGGGACCTAAATCACCCTATAATGCATTAGGTAATGATAATTATTTTATGAGATCAATGCATATATGGTTTTTATCCCATGTCCAAAAACAAGAAGGTATACAGGTAGTAGCCTAATCTTGAAGATAGTCGTGTTAATGAATTGTATCCCATTGTCTAAATGTAATAGGGAACATGGGTTTTATACCATTCAACAAAATTAGTGGGTACACAGTATATTAGACAAAGATCTAATTATGTCCATCGGTGATTATCCCTAGCCTAAAAGTTTGTGAAGGTCATGGAAGGTAGACTTGACCTATGATTTTCAATGCTTCTGTGTATGTAACAAATTCCTTTTCTTACTTCTATGTTATGTGCTGTTGGATTATTATATTTATCACATTATTATTCATTTCTTATGAACATGAAATATGTATATCATGATTAATTCTTATGATTATTGATATGAAGGGTATGACCATTTAATGTTATGATCATGTTTTCGTACCATTATGATCATGTTATTATTATATATTTTCATTATTAACCCATACTAAAAATTCTTTCTCACCCCTTTCTACTATTTCATTTCTCATTGTTTTAAAGAATTCATTTTAAGTAGAATTACTATTGGGGAGTTCTATTTTGGAAAAATTGAATATCATTCATAGGGTTAGAATATTTTAGTTACAAATTTACAAATGCAATAAACTAACAAAGTCATGGGGATTCTATTTTTATAATGTATTTAGAATTTTTAATAAATGATGTAATATATTTGTTTTTTAATATTATATCATTATAGTTGGTATCAGAGTGAAGGATTATATTATCATGGAAAAGAGTTTGAGAAAACATTACTGAGATCCCTAATAATTTTACAAATTAAATATCTAGGGATTTCTCTAACGGTATGTCTAAGGATGATGGAATGTATAGGAAACTTTCATGGAATTTTGGTAAAGTATATTTAGAAGAAGAGATATTGGGTTAAAATATCATAAAAGGTGCATTGAGACTTACTCATGCATTACCCGTTACATGAGAACTGGCCATGATGCACACCTAGTTTGACACAAACATGGTATATTCTATGGGAATTTACAAACTCATTATGAACCATAATGAATGATTTTTGTATAATATAACTATAAATAAATATGATAAACCTATGGTGTCCATGATTAAAAAATAATTATACATGACTTATAAATGCTATATGTCATTTTTCATTATTATGTTGTTCTCAATTATGACAAATTTTTCTCAAACTATTATTTTTGGTTTTAGTCAATGGTGGTAAATAAAATGAATTAGGATTTCACTGGTTGTTTCTGATGTGGAATAATTTTGCATTATAGAAATTGATGTCCTCGTATCTCATGAAGTGAATCAAGAAGGTGGTATGAGTATTAGTTAAATATCAGATGATAAAGAGACCACAAATGACATGCTAAATTTTTGGTATATTTTAATCAAATTTATTACATTAAATGTAAGTTTAAAGATTAATTTGAGTTGAAGGAACATTAAGACATCAATCATATTTTAGGAAAAGTATTATTAAAGAATAATATGAAAACTTGTGAGTATTGGTTTATGGATAATGTTGGATTACAGAAGTATATATTTTTTGGAATTAAAGGATTAGGATATATGCATCATAAAATATATAAGATATTATAGTATATGTTTTTTCTGAATTTATTTAATAATATATAATTAATTGTGATGAAATCATATAAAACTAATGTATGGGAAATTAGATATTTTTTAATAATGGGGGTTGATCTTTAATGTGTTCAATATATTGAGGAATTTGTGATTATCTTGGACAAAGTGATGATTTATTTGGGTTAATTAAATTGGATTTTATTTATTACCTAGAAATGATAAAGACTTTTTTTGACAAAGATATCTATGCCATCATAGATGAATTCTATATCTTCTTGGATTTATGGAATATATCCCATAGTCATTGGAATGTGGAAGCATGCAATTTTTCTGAAACTTTTTAATGTAATTATAGTAATTTCCATGTTTAATGATAATATACAATATGGGTATTTACATATTTGGAATGTTGAAAAAAAGATATAATTTGTGATTTGGTGGGTCAATGTTAAGCTAAATTCATTACATTCATTATATTGATTGAGATTTTCATCTTTTGGAATGGTTATAGGGTTAACCATTTATAGATTTTTTATTTTAAACATTAGATGATGTTTTTGAGATAAAATTACTATCTCAACACATGAGGAAATTTTAATATTGGATAACCTATAATAACAAATTTGTGATGATTTTATGTGAAGTCAACTGGGATTTATTATCATGGATATCTTGATATGTTATAACATTTGGAATGAAAAATTCACTTTTATTTTTTGGAGAAAGAGTTAAAGGTAAAATTTATCATGTCACAAAAAGGGTATGATTGTAATAAATAAATTAAGTATAACTTCTCATGAATGTTCTTCAACTCATGGAAAATGATATTGAAACAAATTTTTTTATCATATTACCTTCTCTTCTGAGGAATCAAATTGCCTTTAATAACATCACATATTTATAGATTCTTGATTATTAAGTTTCTCTTGACCAAATTTTCAACCACTGTCCATCAGAACGTGTTGATTATACTTCAATTCCATGTCCTTGTTTTCAAATGACACAAATTTTCTCTAATGTGGAAACCTGTTAATGGGTTTCCTTTCCTAACTATCATGTTTCCAAATTTCTATTTGAAAAATAAGTATTTGTAATCAATTTTATGATGTGGGTTTCTATGAAATAAACATTAAATTTTCCTAATTTTAATAGAAAAAATTAATTTTGAGGGTGAAATTAATGTTTATGGTGGTAGAAAGTAACACCCTGGGAAATGTTTGAAATGTTTTTTTTCAAAATCATTTAATAATTTTTGATATGTTTCATTTCACGCGAACCTTAATATAGTTATATATATATATATATATATATATATTAAATCACTATGTTTGGATTTTGAGCACTACAAAAAATACAAATATTAGATTTGGGTAAATGAAACACAATGTTTCTCTTATGTTACACACAATTACGAGTTTGTTTGATAGCTTGCTAAACACAAAACACCAAGTTTTTATAAAACAACAATATATTGTTTATATTATTATTAAAATATTGTTATAGATACCACCAAGCCATTGGAATGAAACTTATGAATAGTATTAAATATATTGTGAAAAAATGATTAAAAATATTTATAAAACGAATCATTTTTATCAATTATTAGATGTAAAATTAATAACTATGTGAAAATATAGAAATAAATTTTCTATGAAAAATATTTATCTATGTACAAACACAGTTTTATCTCAATAAATTATAAATAACAGTAATGATTACTTTTTTTAGAAAAAACATTATATCATATATTCAATAAATATTTTTGATACTTATCCAATATATTTGATAGTTATAAGATAGTAATAAATACACAATTATTAATAAAAATATATATTCTTATAAAAAGTAATTATAAAAAAATTTAATTGAGAAGAGATTTTAGATTAATATTTTTGAAAATTTATTTATTATAAATTTTAAAAAAACTTTATATTGGAAATTATAAATGAAAAATTATCATTGAATAATTTTTTTTATATTTTGTGACATGTTTCATTTTCTCATAAATAATGAAAAATATTGGATTTTATTTCAATATTTTATTTTCATATAATGTATTTATAAGAATTAATTATGATTATGATTATTTTTAATATCCAATTACAGAAAAAATACATCAATTAATAAAATATATTTTATTAGAATTAATTTCACAATAAAATTTAAAACAAAAGGAAGACAAAATTTTGAACATTTTGAGTCTAAAAACATTCTATGTCATCCAATCAGCGGGATTAAATTTTAATTAATATCAAAAACTTTTATGACATGAATTTGGAAAAATCGATTCTATATTTTGAAAAATTGTAATTTATAATTTTTAATATGTTTATCTTAACTTTTTCCCAAAATTATTATTTAATGTAATTAAAATTGATTAAAGTGATTAAGAAGAATATTAACTTAATAAAAAGACTAAACATTAAGCTGAAGTCCCAAAATTCCCTAGAAACTAATAAAAAATCATTCCATGACAAAATTAATACTATATAAGTTTTTTTCTCTAATTTTTTTCATTATTTTAGTTACTATTCACAGGATTATTTGGGCAGAATTCCCTTTTCTAAAATTTTCAGGCGTTTCACTCCTCCTCGACTATAAAAAGTAAATTTCCCCTATCACTTATTAACACGTCACAAGAACACTGTATCACATAAAATATTCTAATATTATATTAAAATAACCATACCCTTTTTATCTATTCCTCACTTTGTTCAGAAATCCAAAAAATGAATCCATTTTGTTCAAAGAAAACGGTGTTACCCAAAGAAGGGGTAACTTCATTCATCAAGATCCTTTCATTTATTTTTTTCTCCAAAACCTCAATTATAATTATCTCATTAATAAATAATAACTAAATTATCATAAATAAAATAACATGTTTTTATCATAAGGTTTTTACATGCTGTTATAAACAACTACATCTAATGGGTGATGAACTTTTCATTTTATGTACGGTGAAATACAACCTCACGAAATAATGTACTTTGTTATTCTTATACCAACGCTCATGGTTTGTGATTTTGATGGAAAATTTTATTTTTATATTTTATATATTATATTTTATTGGTATTTATTATTTGTTAATTATTATATAACATGTACTTTAATTCTTTCCATTTTTCATATGTATTATAATTTTATTTGGGAAAGTGTGGACTACCGCGTCCACAAAGTGATTTGATACGTTCAAACATTACATGAAATGTATTAAGGGTGCGTTTAGGTAAAATATATGAAATTTATAAAACTTTAGTAATATTATGAATATTATATTCATATATAAATATATATTATTTTCTTTCTTTATTTCTTTCAATACGTTAATAAAAATGAAACATCGTTCATGCGTACATAAAACCCACCATCTCCATGAATAATGTATTCCATATCATTCTTATATATTATATATATTTTCATATATACATTTATAATGAATATATATGATATTATTACCATTTTTTACATTCTAGAAATAGTTAAATAATGATCTATGTAGAGGATCAACAATAACAACTAAAGACATATGAAAAACATAAAGAATATATTACCTGTAACGTAACATTATCTTGGTGTTGTTAAAAATTAGGTAATATAATTTCATAACTAAAAAATATGTGGAAATATATATAATAATATGTTTCAATATTAACTATGTAATAATTTTTTTTATATAGTAGGTTTTAATATGTACGAAAAATTTAAGACTTAAAGTAAGTAAATATTGTCTAACATTTAATTCCACGAGATACATGTCTTATTCACCAATAAATACTCATTTATGGTGAGTATACTACCCATGAATGTATTCTATAATTCTTTTAAAAATAATTTTTGGTATTTATGTATACAGTTTATGATATTTCTTTCATGGGGTTCATGTGTTAAAAGTTACCAAATTGGTAATGTAATTTGGCTCAATTTTCCTTCTTTGAGACACATGCCATGTTAAGCACTATTGTTTTTTGATAACATGTATATAATGACATTAGAATGTCCAATCATGAATCTAAATACTTAAGGATATTTTAATATTAATTTATTGTTATTATATCATTTTTATTATCATTCAATTTTACCAAAGTGTAATAGTTTAATTATACAATATTATTGTTTATCATGATTGTTTAAGATTATGCTTCAGTTTATAAAATGTAATGAACCATATCTTAAGAACATGCATGATATTTTTTATCCTATGGTTTTACATGATATCTTCATTTATTGGTATCATTTCCACACTCTTTGGTATATAAAATATTTAATAAATTGTTTTTATGGAAATATACCTTTACCTCTCTATTCGGTTAAAAAATTGTTTCCTAGAAAAATAATTTTTTTTAAAAACATTTAATTTTTTTTTTCTATTTTAAAAGGGTTTAATTATTTTCAATGGAATTTTTATAATATTTCAAATTATTTTCAATGAAAAATGATCACATTTTTCATTCATAAGTATTAAATGTTTTTTCCATGAAAAGTTTTTTTAAGATTTATTTATATGTTTTCAATGTATTTTAGAAGAAATATGATTTAAAAATGAATTATTCTTGAAAATAAATTTTTGAAAGATTAAAATATATTTTACTTATGACATGTTTTAAAGGAAATGATTAATCACTATTTATAAGAAATTATTTTTTGAAATATTTGTATGGAATGGAATTTCAAATAAAAGGTATATTCTATAAGAAACATTCCATTTGATCATTCAAAATCCTTCTTCATATAAGATGACATACATCTGTTATAGTTTATTCTATAAAAGGTATATGATACATGAATACCTTTCATATTATTTTGGAATGGGTTATATCTATATGTAATGTTAATTATGACACTGATTTCTCTTCCAATGGTTATAGGATTTTAAAACATTCTTATTTTCACCGGTAATGAGTTATGGAAATGCTTTTGATAACAATATAGTTTCCATTTTTAAGGGTATGATGAAATTTTTATTATTCCAATTTCATTTCATGGGATATGATGTTATTTTTATTGAACCCATATCATTTTTGGGTCATGATTTTATGTAAATTTTATTATCTTATGGAACATATAAGTATGCTATTACGTGACAGGTTAGACATTTTTCAATATCCAATGATTTCATAATGATATATATTATATAAGATTAATGGTATCATGGGTTGTAACCCAAAAATAAAAAACATGAATGTACATGGGTTGTAGCACAATGTTAATGATAATAAGGTACATGGGTTGTAGACTAAATCAGAAAAGTAAGAGGGTACATGGGTTATAGACCAAGATAAAAAGTAAGAGGGTAAATGGGTATTTATCCCAATTTCAATGTTGGTCTATAGGTTATTATACCATTACTAACATGTTATGGTATTCTTGGTAGGTATCCATAACATATGATTTTATATGCTTATGTGTATGCTGAAAATTAATTATCTTACTTCTATGTTCTACTTTAATCAATTATGATCTCGATCCCATTATGATTCAAGTCTTATGAACTAAAATAATTTATTCCCTTATTCATGTCTATGATTATTGATATAAAAGGTATGGCATTCAAAAAATATATTATGTTCTTATTACATTATTTTTTTTATTATGCTTACGCATTTCATTTATTTACCATTACTGAGCATTCGAGCTCACTAATTTCTAATGCTTTCATTCCATTGGTTATAAAAATGGTTTATATATATAATTAATAAGTGTTATATCTTAGTGGAAAAAATAGAATATCTTTCACTTATTTTGAATATTTTTCTATCATATTTACAAAGGAATTAAACTAATAGGTTTTTTGGTGCCTTTTTTGTAATGTTTTTAACTATTATACCCAAATGTTGTAATATCTATGTATTTTAACCACAATTATTTATAGAAACTCAATGAATTGAATGATAAATTCATTCTTCAAGTTTTTTTGATTGAGTTCATGGATATTAATTCAATTTATCATCTGTCCATTCTACTATTTTACTAGGAAATTATTGTAAATTAACATCAAATACTAAACATTCATAATGATGTTTTCGTTGATCATTTTATCATCTTCATCCATGATTATGCAAATAAAGGATGTATTATTTTTTCTTGTTGCATTATTAAATCCATGATGACTAATTGGAATGAGTAACTAGTGGGTGATTACCTATAGATAAAGTTATTAAATATCCTTAAAGTTCCATTAAATTACTTCATGATGTTATATTAATAAAACAACATAATTTTATTTCTTATCAAGAGGAATTATATAACAAACCATTAATGGTGATTGATCTTCCTCATTTACAAAGTTTACATATATCTATTGATTAACATTGGTAAAGACTCCATCTTACAAGGATGAATTATCTTTAACCATGTCCTCTTCATTACCATAAACATGTGGGATAGATGTAGGAGATGGATCCTTGACAAAATAATGATGAAGCACAACTATTATACCTCTTTATATTGGGACAGAAAATTTAGAAATAGATTCTTGACCTATTAGTTCCATAGAGACAATGATGATGGAGGAAAAGGTTCCAATCATATAAAATTTTCATGGTCATGGACTAACCTTGATATTAATGTCATTCAGTCTGCTTGACTTCTAATGGGTCAAAAAAACTCTCCATAATATCTTGTGATGATGTTAATTGATGATAATATGTTATTTTTGGTAATTTATGTGGATGTGATTCATAGACTTTAGAGTCACCTATCAATTATTGTATTACATGGTGATATGAGAGAACTCATTTTTATTGGGAAAGATGAAATAGATCCTATGTATTTGGGTCATCACATATAGATAGTTGAGTAAGAAGATGAATAATTCCTTTAGGTTCTACTAGGAATCTTCCGGGGTGGATGCCAATTAATTAGTAGCATTGATACACACAACTTCATTATCCTAGGGAAGAATCCCTTTCATCTTTTAATACCCATCACCAATGTTTTAATATCTAATGGAGTTAAAGGGACATATATCATTATTTAGCAACTATACCTGACCATTGAGTGATTATTTGAAACACTGGTGATACGATTAAGGAAAAAATGTATAAATTTGATGTATGTTCATTATAAGTAATGAATTGCAGGTAGTATCTTGTAAGATGAAAATGATTTCAGTATTTCATTAAAAATTATCATAATATGGAATCGGATTAATCAAAAAGAGTGAACTATGTTATCTTTTTATATCATTTGATTGTAATTTTGAATGGGATAAATCATAATTGATAAATCTTAGCTTGTGTAGATTATATGTCATGATATGGTTGATATCAGAGCTACTTTCCACTAAGAACCAATGTACCTAAACACCATTAATACGACATATTACAATGTGAGGGAATATATTCCTATGAATAATAGTGACCTTAATAATCATGAAAATGAGACAAAATAATATAAATATTAATGCTTAGTGTCCTCTTCACTGTAGGTTTCAAGAATGGCTAGAAAAATTATAAATTTGATAGGGATCTTTTGGTCCTTGATGAGGTATTCATGCATCTCCACTAAAATCAGGAAGGTGTCCATTATAAAGAATAAGGATAAAATGTAGATAATTTTATTTATAATTTTTTACTTCTGATCCTTGGGAATATTCAAATTCCTTATTGGACTCTTATTAACAAGAATCATGGTAGGTCCAGTTAGTTGATGTGATAGTGCCTGATTGGTATCTTCCACATCATCCTTTTAATTATTTGAATATTTTATGATACATAGATGGGTATATTTTCACCTTTGATGGTTGTGTCCTATCAAAATGGTCTAACAAGTGGATGGGATTTGAAGTATTAATGGAAGAAGCTACCATATGAGGACTAATTTCTTATACATTAATTACAATCATAATTCTAGTTTCAGAAGAATAGAAAAAAATTTAAAATATGATTCCTTGATCATTCTACTATATGGATTTTAATTTACCATTTCCTATTGAGTTCCATTCATAAATTCTAGGTGATCCCAAAATTGGGATTCATCACTAATCTCTACATAATGATCCACAAGCCTCATAGAAATGATAGAGGTATATTCAAACTCCTTTTTAGATTAATCATCTATAATAGAATAAGACACAAAAAATCCCACCATTAAAACTCAAATGAAGTGAATGAGCGTGAAAAATGATTTTGTAATATTAAGAGGATATCTGAATTTTGTTTTTATTGGTGTATCCTTTAAAGCAAGTATATATTCAATACTGATGGAGAATATAAAGGATATTACATGGTCATAGGGGAATTGGTAAATTCTTCCAAGAATAGATTTTCCCAAGAAATTGAATAAATTAAATTAGATATATTCTATAATTAAACGTAGAAGCATATATATTAGAGAACTATTTCCATTCCCTATTATAAACATCATCATCAAGGGAAGCATAAATTCTTGTGACATGTATTAGTGGTTCACCCATTTTAACTAATCCATTATAAATTAAATCTTATAAATATTCCATGATGATGATTTATTATTTGAAATTAGTCCCATGTATGTTTTGGTAGGGATAGTAGTTTGGATGGTTCATTAACTCAAATATTTAGAGATTATTGATTTCTATGAATTTTAGTAGGGTAATCTATAGAAAAATATGGATGAAAATAGGTTAATGGTCATCATTTTTGGAGTGGAACATGATACTATATTCTTTGAAAGGAATCATGGGATAATAGCCTTTATAGGTTTCCTGTTAATCATTTTCATTATTGGGTTATTCCAAAAGGGTTATATGCTTTAGGGACACACGAATAATAATTTGATAATGGTTTGGAGTCTAAATAAATTTTTTTTTCACTCTTCATGTATTACATGTTATTTCGACTAGAGGTAATGGGTATGAATTTTTATTACTTTGTTTCATGGATTCATTAAGGTAATTTATCTCTCCCTTTGAGGTCATAGAATCCAACAAAATATTTCACATATAAGAGAGTTTTTACTATATCAACCAAGATAATCTATATAAATATCCTTAATTACTATTCATGGGAAATATACATGTCAAGGAAGAATGTAATTCCTATTCACATATAAATAAATTCAGTGAAAAAATATTTATACAACTATTTTTACTTTTATAGGTCATTGTTACTCATCCAGCACAAGGTGATGATGAATTACCTGGTAATATTTCATCTAGGATTATCCCAATTATGGATGGATCTTGGTTGATGTTTTATATATCAGAAAAAGGTAGACTAATAAAAAATTCTAAAAAAACACTGGATCATGACGTACTCTTAATGATCTAGAATTACCACTATTTGGCTACACTGTTAGGACAAGTGGTAAGGTGTTTCCCATATTTTCATGTTCCATTGAAGGAGGTGAATATCTAATTACCAAAATATAGCGGCAGAGTATTATGATACAAAAATTAAAAATATATATTTATCTTATTGTGAATAATGTATATTCATTTCAATGTTTTCAAGGTAGAGGTAAGAGGATGGAACACACCATCGGAGGGGTGTTGGTAGACATATGTCCCCTATTTTGTTGGAAGCACCCTGATATTATTTGAACAAGATCCTATGGTAGGAAATCACACAGACCCACTAAATAAGGGAACATGTGGAAACGTTGTCCATATATAATATTATTTTCCTCAAAATCCTTGATTATATACATATGTTCAAAATCGACTTTTTCTACCGTAAACGATCATCCATGAATGTTTGGTTTTCTGGGTTCTAATGGGAGTCTGACATGGTCATATTGAATTTATTCCCTATTATAGAGGTTCTATCATTGGAAATTGGCACTAAGAATCCATTATACATTGAGATATGAATAAAATAAGAAATTTTAAATCTTATTTGATTACCTTCATGGACTCTAACGGGTAGTTGGGTTCATCAATTTATTTTCCATTTTCAGAGAATTGATAAACAATGTGGACCACCTTATTAGAACTTTTGACACTCATGTCCTTCCACAAATACCTTGTAAAAACATGAATTTGTAAGATCATCTAAATATATTGATCTCTAATATATATATATATATATATATATATATATATATATATATATCTTGTTTATTATGATTTTCAACACCAAACTCATGTTTATAGTTTTCATGGCTGTTGACAAGGATGAAGTTCCCCATAGCAGTGGTTGGTTGTACAGAACATCAACAATTTCATAGTGTCCTAACATGGGATGTCAATTTTGATAACAATATTGGACTAAGATAAATGAAGTCATCCCACACCTAACCGATAAAATTGACGTGGTGATATACCTTTACCATAATTTATAGAAATTGTGTGAGGCATTCGATACCGACACATTGAAATCTCTTGAGGTACCCATTTGAATCAACATGTAGATAACATGATTGCACAACAAGTTCAACCATTCAAAACAAATATATAAGAGATTGGGGGTTCATTGAGATTTCAATATTGTTATGATAATGGACCTAGAAGGGATGGAATGTCACCCTTGAATTATATTAGAGGAACACTATGTCCTTATCGACCAGTAGCTCTGGGATTTAGATTTGTGGGGTTGAAGGTTGAATGATCAAAATCAGTAGATTGTTGGGGGAAAAGTCTTATTACAATAATTCATCATAATATTTATATTAGGTAAGGGATCGCTCTACTTGGACATTATAGGATCCCATATGAGACAACTGTGAAGCCAAAGGAGGAAGAGATGTGGACATGATCAACTAGTGGTCTTGTGATGTGTATAAAATCACTTAATATATTAATACAGGAAAAGAGTTTGGGTCATTTCGAGGTGAAACCATATATATAATCATTTTAATGTTCTATAGGGAGTCTACAACTTCCAATAGTTTAGGGAATCCATTAATGGTTGATGACTCAAAAAAATTATGTTTCTCATTAGAGGGAACAAATATATTCACAAAAATAATCAAAACATATAGAGTCGAGTTAGAGATGGAGATAGTGATTATGGCAGTTATTAATGGAAATAAATCCCCTAGAAATATATTAGGTCATATCACATGTATATTTTTTTCATATGTATTTTATGACCTATTATACCTTTACCTCAGGGAAGGGTCATATATAGCTGAAAGATACCTACCAACTTCGTTAGTGGTAGAGGTGGGATAATTTATCTTGAATAAACATTTGAACTATAGTTTTAGAGATAATGGTAACATGGGGTTGTCCCCCTTACCTATCCTTGGTATCAATGTCGAATCACCCTAATTATGAGATTCTAAGAGTTGCATAGATTTATTCCAAGTGAAGTGAATGTGGAACCATGGGTATGACCTCTATGTCTGATAGAAGTCCTTCTAACATATGGATTCATTTTCGAGTGGTATACTTATTATTTGTGAATAATACCTTCATTAATATTAGTTATATGTTCATAAAGTTGGAGTGTCAAACTAGGGCTCCATGTGAGTAGTTAGGGTCTTGATCTTAGACTATAGAAGATTCACCTTCTATGTGATGCAAATAGTTCCAGATGTGTCGCATTTGGTCGGGTCCATAGGAGCTATTTAAATGGATTCATTTTTATAAGGGTTTGTGTCCATCTCAAATAATTAGAACCCTTCATTCTATTATATGGATGGTAGTACACAAATTAGTTCAATCATTTCATCTATCGACTTGGAAACCATGAACTGTCACTGAAAATAAGTAGTGAAATCCATGATTTTTCAATAACAATAGGTAGTAGATGTTGTTACATATTTGATATAACATAAATCCATGGTGTAGGGTGTAATATTAAAATCATTATAGGCAATGTAACTCAAAATAGTTCGTGGTGGAAATGGGTGGATTTCCCTTGATGCACTCTTTTGTAATAGTGGCACAATCATGGAACTATAGACAATAGGACTACCTGACCCATTTTTCATGGGGGAATGACTCCCACTCCCTATAATTTTTTATTTTACTAATGACCCTCTACTAGATGTTATTTTTTGGTGATATGGGTTGTGGGAACCCTACAATCATGGTAGAGGTATTTGTCACAACTTTTTTTTATAAGTGTTGGATGACTTCAAGACTATTTTTCCAATCACTACTCCAATTATTAGTTGGCGGGGATTTTTGTTAATAACATTTATAGTTTGGTTTCATTTTTGAACATATAGATACAAATGATATTATAACATTGAATAACGTAATTATCAATGTTCCGAAAATTACACATCCTCTCCTAGATGATTGAGAAGGTATTCATACTAATGAATTCCAAGATTTCTAATACAAAACATTATTTATCAACTATCATTATGAGTAGAATTAATTCATTTAAAGTTAATAATTCCAAATATAAATGATTATATTATGGTCTTTCATTCACATTAGGGGGATTTCTATTTCCTCTAATCAACTATCATTCCAATCTAGTCTCACAATCCATTTTTTCAATGTCGGATATCCTTCCACCACCAGGGGTGACAATATTATCTCTTTTATTAGAATGAGATGATGTTATATAATATCTTAATCCAATGGATTACCTTGAATAGTTTGTCACCAAATATAGGACTACATTATATTTCTAATACAATCTTATAAATATCATTTTCAGTGCCATCTTATAGTAGGTACTGGTTATGTACATCACAATCTATCATTAGAGGTCCATTACATTGTGTTTATATTGAATGAAATTATTTTTAATCTATAAATATAATCCCTACATGAGGTTTTGAGGAATCATATGATAGCCAGTTATGGTGTCTCTATATGAAAAATAAAAAAATCCACAATCTCCATAATCAATGCAACACTATTTGGGTAATGAATCATATCCTTGTTTCCTAAGGAATCTTCTTGTCATCACAAATGGAATATACTATTCTTCACATTGGGAATATAGTCCTAACCACAACAATAAATTTATTCCCATCAATTAGGCCTTAATAGTTTTATCAACTTGTGAATCCCATTATAAGCACGTCGGGTAATAATATAACGCTCATAACCAAATTAGAGGATTAAGACATCTTATACTCATCACAGAGGCTTATTATTCCTATCCCACACTTCTTAATATTATTGTCTTATGTGGAATTATCATAGGTTCATCAACTTATTATTGGATTAGAGATCATATTCACCTCACATTGGCCTTTTAGACTCATAGTCTAAGGATCCATATGATCATAACTTATGGATGGGTTTCTAGTCCATTTGATGGAGTTAACATGTTGGAATTATAGTAGGGACATTTCAAAAATACACTCATCAAAATTTTGGTTGGTTTGTTATTTGAGGTTCATTAGGAGTAGTCCTCCATACTCTATTCATGTATAGGTTGATCACATGTTTATATTCTTGTGTGGATGTTCCCTCAAATGTGCATCACATATTAGTCAATAATAGATGTAAACATTAATGTGTTTTTATTTCCACATATGGTAATCACAAACTAGACAAGAAAAAAGTTAACATCCTTTAGAAATACTATTAATTTATAGTCTAGTGGGGATGATCATAAATTAAATATTAGTAGGGATTAATCCCATATATTCTCATAAATTATTGTGTCAGGAACATATTAGCGTCATTTACCGATGCAAATATTCTCATGTGGATTTGGGTTGGTGTAGGGATGAGTTTATTGTTTTAGAATATCCAAATTGGTGGTGGTTTTCGTTTGATTGGTCTTGTTGAAATAGTTTGACGTTGTTTCAAAGGTATTTTTCAATGTACATAGGAATTATTTTTGTGTTTTGTTTGTACATGGAGAAGAAACAGATTTAGATAAATGTTCTAAAGGATCATTTAAATTGTGAATGTGATAATTTATAGTGAGGAGAACGTAGTTGTTAATGGATCTTGTAGAACATGTCAATTCCAAAGGATCATTTCGATGAACATAAGTCCCAAGGAATCATGTTGAGGGTATTTATCTGTCATTGGGGAATATTTATATCATTCATTTAGAATCAATACAAAATGGAATATCCTGATATTTCAAGAGATGAATGAGATCATGCAATCATATGATGAAGATCAAATCAAGTTATTTGTATGTGTATAATAGTGTCACTCAATGGAGTCTCACGAGGTGAATAATGTAATATAAGATAGAAATGATAAAAACTTTGCAAGGTTGTTTGAAATCAAATGACCAAATTATTATCCACAGATCTCACAATGGGATCCTTAGATGTGCTTGAAGACAATGTCATTAACTACTACATGATTGTCAAGGGATATCATGATGGAGTAACATGACAAATATGAATATAATGTCACTAAATAATACATATATTTCAAGGGAAGTAATGATTGACTCATGATACATGCTTAAATACAGTGGTATTAGATAAAGAAAAAGGCCTAAAGATATGATACATGCCAAGGTGGTAAATTTGGAATAATTAAATTAATCCCACAAATTTAATGAAGGAATAACAAAGGAAGTGGTATGGATGGATAACCAAATTTTTTAGAGGTATGATTGTTGAATAATGGCTATAAATATCCCTTAACCCATCCTAACGAGGTTAAGAATTTTTCAAAAGTGAGTTATCCAAGATATATTATTTCGCATGATGACAAGTGAATTATGTAATTTTTGTTTTTTGTATATATAGACCAAATACAGTCATACAATCCAAAATAGAAGAACACAGTCTTTCATTAGAGTCACAATATCAACATAAATTGATCAATGTTACATAGTTTTCATAATTAGTATATGGTATCATGAAATAATATTGTGAAGGGGTCTTGTAAAAGTGTATTGTATAGGGATCACACACTATAATAGAAAATATATCACATAATGTTTTTGTCATTTAATTAATGAACCATGAACATAAAGACACAAAAATGTGTTAATAAAGAAATAAATAATTTTTAAAATATTCTACTAGAGTTGTAGTGGATTCACTTCAGCAGAGATAGAAAAGTGAGCATTCAAGTTATAAATAGGTTTAAACTATAAGGGGTATTGAGTCCTCTTTGAATCTCATTACAATAGTGTTCTTTATGGGATATAGTAAATCATTACATGGACTATGTATTCTCATTGAGTATGTCCCAACGGGATTGCACCATATAATATTTTTGGGACATTTGCATGTTTTAATTTCTAATTATTACATGGAATGAGAAGGAGAGAGAGCATGGGTTTTCAATGATGAAACATGATCCACTAGGAAATATGATTTAATTTATCGTACCTAAATCACCCCCCCATTTTAGGGTATTTAAAATATTTTACATAATATTTGGTATAAGTTGAAAGGTATTAAAGATAGAGGTTATATCGTAACTGTTAAATTGGTTGTTTTTAATCACAAAGGGATACTGATCTTTAATAGAATTAATTTTTAGTTATCAAGGAATCACATGCTTCAGGGATTTTGATCATTTGGTATATATGTGTTCATAGATACAATGTATACAATATTATAAAGTATAAAAAAAAGATAACTACTTGAAGTATGGTGAAGAGAAATATATTTTGATGATAGACGAATTAATACCTTTGGGGGGGGGGTTTATCTAACACAATATATAGAAAAAATATTTCAATTAATTCATCACAGGCCAAATGGGAAAAAATTATAAATTTCAATGGATGATGTTAATAATTATGTGAATCAAAATTTTCGGTTATGTGGAAAATTATGAGGTCCATAGAATGCAACCTAATGAGTCATTAGCTGAATTATTTATTCATGTGAATGTTTTTTTGGAAGATATTTGTGGTGTCTGAGAAATTATGAATTATAAAATGATAGCTAATACTATGAAAAGATGATAAATAAAAATGTTAAATCTAATTTTTTTACTAGTCTTTAATGATAAAATAAAGCTAATATTGTATATCTCACACAACACTCCTTTCACATACAAGATAAGAAAATATGATAATGAGTATATGGGAAAAGGGAAGAAAAACTATGAAAATCAAGGCCATAAATAACTCACTATAAAATATGATCATGATAAAGATGTTGTGGGTGAGGATATTTCATTCATTTCCTCAAATATAAATAGTGAAAAATTACCTTTTAAAGGGAAACAACCTATTGGATGATATTATTGTGAAAATTTTAGATATATTTATGTAAATAATATTAACATGTTCTATGATTATGATATGGATCATGATGAAACTCATATGAATAATTATTCATCAAACAAGAAGAGAAGAGAAAATTCTATGTATAACTTAATTAGAAATAATAATTTTATATCAAAATAACATAATTATATAATGGAATCATAGGCCGAAGATATAGAAGACTTTAGAAATCGTGGAGGAAATTATATTTTTCATTTGTGGGAAATTCCTCAATAAATAAATAAATAAATAATGAATAAGTAATATTCAAAAAATATTTGGCCTTATGAATGATTTAGGAGAAGTGATTGAGGTGATATAAATTTGGAGTGCCAAAAAAATTAAATCCAATAAGGTCATTCATAATTCCAATCACTATATGCTTTTGATGGAAGAATATATATCTATGATAATGAAAGAAATATAAAAGATGAGATATGAAAATTCATCATTTCCAATCTCATGGTTGATGAATAGACCACCATTAAAAAATGTTAAACTAGAATAATTTAAATTGATTCTAACATATTGATTAACATGACGATGAATTTTTGTGATTACTAATAAATTTGGATCATTAGAAGAAATTATTGACTCCTGATATGATATCAGAATAGTGGGTAATAATTTGATAGAAAATGGAATTTACAGTTCAATGGTCAAGAAAAATATCCAAAGGAATGTCTATAAAGGAAAGTGAAACATTTTAATGACACATTAAGTATGGGGATTTATCACAAAATAAATTTAGTAATGATTATATTTATACCACAAACACCGACACTGATGTTGAAAATTTATTTGGGGGTGACTCATAATAAAAATATTTAGAGTTCCTTAAAAAATAATTTGTGTAGCAAGGATTAATAGCACGATCCATTATATCATATATTATTTATCTATAAATACGGTGTATAATCAATAGGTACTTTCCTTAATTACTATGTACCAATGGGAGAAATAGAAATAGAGGTAAACAAATGTAGTTCAATATTCCTTCAATAGTTTTGATGGTGAATGTTTTTATGTACATGATTAAGACATATGGCTAAATATTTATCAGAGAAAATACAAAAAAATTATAAAAAAAATACCACAGTTTTTAAATGTTGTAGATCATGGTTTCATTGATTGAGACAAATATAAAAAATGAATTTGAATAATTTCAATATGAGGTTATAGAATAATACTCTTAGGAAGATAACAAATACCAATCAACACCATGTATGAAGTCAGCGACATCAACAAAAATAAAATATCTATGAAGGTATTGGTTAGTTAAATTTCATTCAAAGGATTAGATCCCATATGAATATAGATCATTGATTCTGGATACACCTCACATATGATTGAAAATAAGGATTTTGTGATAGGTATCATGTACAACAAGGGAGGTGTTTTCAATTTTCGAATTGATGAAGGCCTAATGATTATTATCTCTCGAAAATCCACGTTTTTGGAAAATAATTGAGTTGAGATAATGTATTTCTTATTGAATGTCTTGTCCAGAAATTTTTTATTTTCATTAAACTATGTGATTTGGGACATTCTATAAACTTCACTAAGACATTTTTTATTAGCAATAACAAATATGGTGGTGTGTTAATAGTGAACGAACATAAAGGTGATTATCTATATTGTGAGAAGAAATGAATAAATGAATTTTTTAGCAAGGTAATATTAAATTTGATTTTTGGGATTACCATATAGGTCATATAATCTAATCATCCTTGGAGGATCTAGTGAAATGTAATAGGGATCAATATCAACATATGTTATCATGTGAACGTAATCATAGTTGTGATTATTTCTACCAAGGTAAGAGTTATGAAAAAATGTATAAGGCCAATGATAGATGGTTAACAAGAGTTCACGATATTATGTATAATAATATCTGTGGCCCTATATGACTAATAATTATTTATGGGGGGAGATATTATGTCATTTTCATTGATGATTTTAATATGATGGGATGAGTTTCAATTATAGCACAAAAGTCATATATGTTTTGTTCTATAACACATTACCATAGGGGTTTTTAGGAGTTACTAGGTTGAAATCATATAGATGTTCTAAATTGATAATGGAATAGGGTCCAAAAATATCCATGTGGAGGATTATATCAAGAAAAAAGAATAAAAAACATATTCTTGCAATAAGATCTGTAATAAAAATAAATTTGATGACATATGAAAGTGGATTATTATTAACACAGAAAAACTAATTCCTTTTAGGAAATAACTTATTGAAATGTCTAGGAAATATTAATTGATGAAATTGGTCTACAAATCTAAAATTTAGTTAATATGTCTAAAGTAATAAAAGACTCAATTTGTTCTATGGTATAGAATGAATCGTACGTTGAAGTAAATTTAGTCTTTAAAAGTAAGTGCTTCATTCTTAATATAGATAAATATAAGATTCCTTAATATCATGCTTGTAAATAAAATTTTTTTTTTCTTAAAAAATTTATAAATTATATAATAAGTGATAGGAAAATGATATAGTGAGTAATGATGTTGTTTTATTTGAAAGTGAAAATAATCTTCATTATATAGGTGAAAATATTAAATTTGATAATATTGATGTGGTGGGAAGATAAAGAGGAGTTAAAGTACAATGGAGGAATTTAACAGTAAATTTGGATGATGATAAGGAAATACATAAAACTATATCATCATATAAATCAATGATCCGATCAAAATTTTCTTGGTGGAATATAATTGGTGATCAGACTGTATGTGTGCTAACAAGGAGAATGAATGAACATTATCATGAATATTTCTAATCAAAAGCAAAGCCAATTTTTTTAAATAATCTATAAGAGATGAAAATTGGCTTTAGTTGACGATAAAAATCTAGAATAAATCGAAAAGAATAAAATGTGTGATATTTTTTGAGGTCAATCTAAAATAATTCCATTTGGACATAATCATAATTTTTCATTAGATGAATGAAGATGAAATAATTATTAGAAATAATGAATGACTTGTTTTCACAGGATAGTCTCAAATTTAGGTTATAATGATAATTTTTTTTATAAATTAACGAATGAACTGTAAATGTTGAGGTGTGGAAAAATAGCATGGTTTTACTGACATGATTAGTATTTGAAGGATATTTATTTTTAGTGTGGTAGAGTTCAGAATAATAACTTTATTAATAAAAAGATCAATCAATGTTTTATTTTTCTAGTATATGTCAATGAGAAAATATTTAGTTTATTGAATGAATCGTAGTGAAAAAACATTGTAGAATTTTTGAAATGAGAGTTTGAAATATAAATGATTGGTGAATAATATTAGTCATTAGTTCTTAGGGAACACAAGGAAGACATGGAAAATAAATTTATAAAAACAATTCAATGTATTTTCTGGGATGTCTTTTAATGGAAAATTTTAATTAGATGATAACTCTTGTCACTACATATGTCAATTTTTTAATTTTTTGAAATTAAAAGTTGTCAATAGCATAAAATATATGATGATCATTAAAATTCTATTATAAATAATAGTAAAATTACCTGATATTATTTTTTCATATTCCATGTAGCATGGAATCAATGTAATTCCTATGAAATCCAATTATTGTGGTTAAAATAATAAATTATTATATAAATGGAATAGTTTATCATGGTTCTTTATATAATAATTAATTTCAATATGATAAATTCGGTTTTACCAATATAGATTTCAATGTTTCAACAGATTACTAAAGTAATCCTTATGTGTTGAATTATATATTGGTGGACTATATATTTCTTTGTTAAGAAATAAACAAGATTCCATTTCATTGAGAACCATATTTTTTGAATACATAATATCTAATCATGTTTGAATTCAGTTGATGTGGGTAAAAAAGAATCTTAAATATATGGTGGTTGAAGTGAAGTCTCTGATATGAATCTATTATGACAATTCAATTTCAACAAATCGTTGAAAAAATTCAATCAATCTATTAAGGAAAAATAACATTACAGTACAATTTCATTTTATCAAGGAGAAATCCGAGCATGGATTAGTGAAGCTGGAGTATGTTCCTACCAACCTATATGTTACAGACATCCTAATGATGATCTTACCCAATGATTCATTTGAAGTACATCGAATGGGTCATGGATTTTATTCAAATCCCCCAAACATGGACAATGTGGATGTGGGACTCCCTCAACCCAATACATCAAAAGGGATACCTTTTAGTTTTTCTTACAATGGGGTATAAATCTGTTGATAATTAAAGGGGGATATGCTGATAGGGAGAGCTATAATATAGGGGATGTTTTAAATATGATGTTAATGATGACAGTATTTTTATGAATAATAATTGTGAACTTGAGTGATTAGTTTATGATTTTCCCTGTTAACATGAGAAGCGACTCATCAATGTTATTTTCATGAAACTCTAATTTCTCATGATGTGATTAATACATGTGATATTATATAATGTGATGTGGAATTAATTTATCACTATCTATGGTTTCATAAGGAAATTTTATCCAATGTTCATGATTTTTCAACCAGTTGAATATTGATATTTTTATGTCTTATACATAGAAAAAAGTGGGTAATTATTAAACAAATACATATTCATGGTTTTTTGGGTTTTATTGTGTTTTGTTTAAATTTTTTGGTTTGTTGATAAAGATTGTTAATAAAAGGAGGTTATAGGTTTTCTATGTTTTGGGAGAACATGTCATAGAAGAAGTGTTTGATGAAAATGTCCTAAAGGGCCATGTAGAGAATGAAACTGAAAAAGGATCATATGTAGAGTGTATGTACTAATGGTTTTTGTTATTAGTTTCCAAAGGATCATGTATAATAGAAAAAGTCTAAAGGGGTCATTTGAGTTTTTTTAGGCCATGGGGGTTGTGTCTTATAGTCATTAAGAATCATAATATTAAGGGAAGTCTTATGATTCCAATATATGATGGAGATAAAATGATCACATGGGTAAAATCATACCACACAATACGTGTGATAATAAGAGGATCATGGGAAAGAGTGATATGGTATGTATGAAAGATGAAATTTTGGAAATGATAAAGACTTATCATGATCCTTAAAAATCACAAAACTGGAGGATTTCTAATGGAACACATGATGGATATTATCTGATGTTTTTGAAGATATCATTTTTTAAAACCATATTATTTTCATGGGATCACATGATAGAGTGAAGTAACAAATTTTTTGATAGTATTTATTATAACTCCATGATTGATAAGGGATATCATGATGGAGTTTAATGATAGGATCAAAGGCAGTGTTGTTGACCAAGATTGAAGGGTTTGGAATAATCGATGTGTCATAGTTGTCGATCATGAAATATAGAACTAATCATGGGAAACACGTACATGAATTGTTAAGTAAATGGAATTGATTTTGAACTAAATTTTTTTATTTCGTATGGTGTATTTATCCCTAAAAATACCGCTTATCAGAACATTATATGGTTTAGATGGTTTTTTATGAGGTTTGATATGAATAAAACTTTTTCATGTGATATGTATTGAGTTATTCTCTTATTTTTTTCATATTTAGAAGCACCAAAGTCACATGATCAGAATGAGAAGAAGAAGTTATATCACTATAGTCATGATATCCACATATACATAAAAAACTCATTCAATCCTCTTAATCAATGTATGTTCTAAATAATAACTTCAGAAGGGGTAATTCAAATGGTTCCTAAGATGGGGTCAGAGACACTATGATGAAATTTCTCACAATGTCTTCATAATAAATATAATATTTTAGTGGCGATGCATGATGACTTTAGCATAAAGATACTAGTCAACATCCGTACATTGAATGGTTGTAAACTAGATCGAAAAATAAGTCTACATTAAACCATATAATAATAGTTCACTTTTGAGGATTAGGTATATTGTAACATAGACATTGATTACTCTTTGGATGTAGCCTATTGAGGGTGAAAAAATAGGAAAAACTATTCTAAATGGTTTAATTTTCATTTATTTAATTCTATGGATATGATATAGAAGAGGCTATTGATTAATAATGAATTAAGATCTTGAGGGACAACTGTTTTAATATATCATTTCCTAATTCACACCCCATAGTGGAATTTTTCCTAATTAATTTTTTTTGTATAATCCATAAATTTGAACAAGATTTAGAGTTACTACCATTCAATGGGAAATTAAATTTTAATATGATATTGTTTCAATGCAGTGTGGTCATATTAGGCATATCAGCCATGAAATATCGATTAAAGAAGGAAACATGGTTTTTGGAGTAATTGGGAATAAACCAAATAGATGTATCCTACATATAAAATTTTAGATATGATTGATAACCCATTTAGTTCCAATTGAAAATTTATTACCATTTAACAAGACCACACCATCAATATTAACATCATTAAGAGAGGATTCGTTATTATAGAAAGAAGAAGAAATAAGAGTTGTATTGAAGCTTATTCATTGGTTTTTCTTGAAATGTTAGGGAAAATTAGGATCATAAAAATAAGAATGTTGGTTTAATCACCCCAGGAATCTTTTTCTCATTACATAATACAACCTATACTTGTCACAAGAGGTGTGACAACAATTTAACATTATGTTTTGAGGATATTTTCACCATATTTATTGTCATGATATTGTGATGTTATTCTGAGATAATTATTTTCATACATTTCAAAGGAATATCACAAATTAGGTTGTCCGAGGTAGTTTCCCATTAAGATTAATTTAATAAATATTAAAAAATATAAGAGACCCAAGACACTTCTCAGGAAATAATGATATTTTTTGGGTCTTTGGTCCATGGTTTTTTACAGAATGTTAATGATAGAACTAGAATTATGGTTTATATGATTAGAACCATTAGGAATGTATACATCCTATTCTATTCTTGATGGATATGGATACTGTATGAGGGTCTATAATTCCGGGTTTTCATTTGGATTTTGAAATATTAATATTAGATTAAATTGATGTGGGGCCTATTATAAATCAACCACCTTGAGACTATGACCAGTGAATGGAGGAATATAATTGGTGTCACATGGGATTGGTTTTTATAGACATTGGGTTACATGGATATAGGTAGTTATGTGAACCATTTGATAAAGCAAAATGGGGATGCTTGGATGTCTAAGGAAGTGTTTTGTGTGAGTGAGGGGTTTCTAAAATATTATACAGGAAAAACTATATGTAACATGTTGGTATTTCATGGATAAAATATTTCATAAAGAATATCAATCATATGTTATTATAATTGAGGATATTTTTAAATTTTCTCAAGAAATTCTCTCACTTATTAGAATACATGGGGTATCTGGTTGAGTGAATTTGTGAAAGGGAGTGTTGCATGATTTGCGAGTGTGACTATATTATTTCCATAGGTATGTCTCTGAAAATGGGGGGGGGGGTATGATATAGTTATAGTAATTTTAGGTCTTGTATGTTCTTCGTTCACGTCACATTATTTAGATATAATAACATATGAGTTTCATTGGAACTCAGAATGTTCTTAAAAAATCCATGAGTAGTATGATCTCTTTTCCTATTCCCCTTGGAATTTTCCTCAAGGTCATGTGAAGAAAACTTATCCTTTTTAGTGTTTTTTATGAACTCACAAAACATGAGCTAAGAAAATTGTAGGAATGTTTGAAAATAACTAGAATGTTGCATACAAAATGTTCATTGACCCTAAATTCTTTTAGATGAATATTATTTAACCTTTTTGTTCCATGAGAATAATTTTAATTCCATAAACAAATATATTCAGCCTCAAAAACTATATTAGTAAATCAAGGAATGATTTATCTAGTCACTATATCCATAAAATTTTAACACCGAAGAGAACATCCCCATTAAAAGACTTTATTAATGTTGTTCTCATGATATTGAACACACGATAACTTTGTATAAATATATTTAATACAAAAGGGATGGAAAAATAATATAACACAATTACTAATATGAATAATATCAAAAGGGGAATTCCATATCAAGATTATATATTGACAGAATTACCAAGATAATTCGTTATCATGTTTATCCCTAAGAGAGAGTTATTCTAATTCTTTTTTCTTATTCCATAAGATAGTACCAGGACTAATATTTTTTAACCTCTATAGAAGTGGTAAGAAAACATTAATTTATAAACCATTAGGAAATTATGAATATTGAAACCATGGGTTCTTGGGATTTTTAATTTTATATAGAAACCTCTTCGATTTTAAACAAAAAAATTTATACATTTTTTAATTCATATAAAAATAATGAATAATTTAACAAGTGGAGTATGAGTAAACAAATTAAAAATTGTTCTCAACTTCAACAATACAGATTCAAGCTTCTATCATCAAAGGACTGAAACACAAATGATTCTATTTTTATCATGTAGTAATATGATTCAATGTTTAATGTTGTTTCCTTGATTTTTAATTTTTTAGTAATTATATATAGTAATCATTTTTACTTTGAATGGGTTTTTGGTTTATTTTTTACAAATAAATTCAATGTTCATTTTTTATACCCCCATTAATAATGTACATGTTATAATAATTTTTTTACATTATCAAAATGTGTTATTTTTCATTATGTTTCTATTATAAATGTTATGATATAATATGGTTGTGAATCCCCTTTAAAATGAGGACGTCTACTATGTTCCCTACATCTTAAAGTGTATTCATGTTATAAAGAGTGTATTAGAAATTCTTGTTGAAACCATTATAAAAATATAATGGTCTATTCTTTTATTATTTAACATATTAACTTTCACTCTCTAAATATACCCTAATATTGACCTTTGGTGGTGAAGTTATCTATTAAAATATTATCATTTTAATAATAATTTATAGTGAATAGTATTTGATAATGTGGACACATCCTCTTGAGATAATGTTAAGGGAACAATTAATATCATTGACTGAATCCTAATTAACCTAAAATTGAAGGAACAATGTATTATCATGGGAGAGAGTCCTAATTAGACATTATAATATGGAGGCATATTATCCTTACCACATTCCAAAATGTTTCTCACTATACAGATATTATATAAGGATAATATAGGGATTGGATGTTCACATATATAAAAATTAAAATTATGTTGATGGAAACAATTTATATTATAAAATTTCATAAATAATGATAAAATAGTTAAAATAAAAATTAAATAATTTTTTTAAAATAGTTCGGATCTTGGTGATACTATATATAATGTTTTACTTCCCAAGCCAACCAGGATGTGTGTTACATTGTAGAAATTTGAGGTTTGAATAGCATGACAACCTTCACAAGATTAAATTATTTTTAATACATAGATAACATAACCTATAAAATTTTCTTTTAGTCCCTCTTTTATAACTAAGTGGTAATAAATTTAATATAGGCACAACTATTACAATGAATTTTCCTTTAAATAATAATTTATTTTTATATTAGATTTAAAGCCATGTAATAAATTTAATTATAAACCAGATAAAATAATTTCTTTTCATTAATAAATATTCCAACTGATCTTATTATACTAATATAATAAAATTTATGTGTGGAGAAATAATAATAAAATATTAATAATATAAT
Source organism: Viscum album (assembly GCA_963277665.1). NCBI lineage: Eukaryota > Viridiplantae > Streptophyta > Magnoliopsida > Santalales > Viscaceae > Viscum > Viscum album. The sequence continues at coordinate 658,369,559 of OY728145.1, read as the reverse complement.
ATAGAAAGTGTTACTTGAATAATTAATTAAGTTACTATTTACTTACTGAAGTATAATAGTAATCCAAATAATTTATCACATATAGTGACTATATGTTGAATATACCACATAAATCCATGTTTATAGATTTATACTCAATTAAATATATCTCTAATAATGACTAAATTTTTCCCAATTTACTGTTATTCTTATTGTGTAATTTTTCAATATCAAGAACATTAGGACCGTTAATTGAATGTATTTTTTAAATTGTTTTATTATTGTACTTGTTTTCTCTAGTTACATATTTCGTAATAAATTAAAAAAAATTAACTCACAAACAAATCATGAAAACATGATGTGATATTCAAAAAAAATATACAAACAATTTCATGATTATTTCAATAACTTAAAACCCAATTATTATCGTTTTTATAAATTAAATGAAAAATATATATGAAAAAAATGTAGTATATCTTAGTAAAATAACATGATATTTCACCACAATAAAGATTGAATATCTTAAATTATATAGTAAAAAAATATTATAGATGAAATATATATATATTAAAAAATAAAATAGCATGTGATAGAAACTAATATTTTATGGTAGGGAAGTATAACACAATATTATGTTTTGTGATAGATTACTCTTAGATAATATTAAAATAATTTAATTAAACTAAACCTCATCTTAAAAAAGATGTAATATTTTTAATTTTAATATTTATTATATAGTATTATTCATAAAAAAATTCAATGATATCTTCCCATGTTGGTTATCAAAAAATACATGAACCCTAGATAAAAAGGTATTGAAAAAGTAAATTGATAAAATAAAAAATGGACAATTGGAACCCAAAACATCTCCACCCTAAACTGAAATATTAGAAGAAATTAAAAACTATATGGAGAACCTACAAGAATGTTTTCCTTCAAATAAACCAAGGATTCTTATTTAAATACTTATAAAAAATCATTTTACACATAGGTAATATATGATAACTAATCCCTTCAATTGTATATACAACATTTAATATCCTCCCTAAAAAATGATCATTTGTATGAATATATTAAGTCATGGATGTACATATATTTTATAAAAATATATTCAATATCTTAATACAAAATATTAAACAAATAATTGTAAAATTCCATGTAAACCAATGTAAATAATAAACAAAATCGTGAACTATATATAATAAAATTGCATGGTTCTATGTGATGTTTTCAGTTTCAAATTATTATTTATGGAATTTTTTTAACCCAAAACGATATATCATATTTACATTGTGTTTCGAAACAAAATTTGAAATAAAAAAAATTAAAAATAATGTTATTTATTGAAATTAAATAAATATTAAAAAATTGTAATATACCTTTAAAATAATACAAATTTGATTAGAATACATTTTTCTTACAATAAATATATTTTTAATGGAAATAAAAGGATTTTTTTGTTAAGTTATGCATAATTTTATTAGTCAATAGTCTTTTTCATGTAATATAAAACCCCAAATTTATTAATTTAATCTTTAAATTCATTAATTAAATTATAATTTTTAGATGCTAAAAAACTTCTTTATTGAAGAAATCTGCCCTCAAAATTTTATTTTTAATAAAAATGTTTTTATGTTTAATTTATTAAAAATATATAGATTAGTAGTACACTATAATTAATCAAGAATTTTATCACATATTTTATTTGTTTCATAAAGTGAAAATTTATTGGAATTTTAGGTGGCATGGTATGAATGTTGAGTGAGGGGTTTTTTATGAATCTCAAATAATTTATTATTTTTTACATAAGCATACACTCTATTTTCATGATATAGTTTTTATCACACAATGAAAACCCTCACATAAACTAATATTTTTCGATTACATAATTTTACAAAAAAAAATTTCAAATATAACCTAAAATAATTATGATTTCAATATAAATATTTTATGACATATATATATATATATGAATGTATGAAAAATATAAAGGAGTTTATAATAAAAAATAGTTGTTATCCTCAGGAGTTCACAATTACGCAAACAAAATATTATTAAATTATAATTCTCATAATTTTATTCAATGAATAGATAATGACCTTTTACTCTACACCCACCTATTAAATATTTAATTATACATCAGCAAAACCAATATATGTGGGAATAATATCTTCCACATCAATACCAAATATGATGTTTACTGTTTGAATGACATTAATATTTAACAAATAGAAAAATATTAATGTTGTAGATGAACATATTAGTATCTACAACTTGAGAACTACATACTGGTATCATTTTTACCACATTTTAATTCGTTGAAAAACAATATTAGTGAATATTGAAGCATAAAAATAAAAATTGTCACTTTTACCCACCTGCAAATGAAATTATTGTTATTTCCATATAACCATGGATATTCAGAGGTCATGGTTGAGGATGCACTATAAAAAAGATATAATAGAAAGAGATATTTAAAACTATAGATATTAAAATAAAGAAAACATAAAAAAATGAAAAAAATTAGAAATAGTAATCTCTATCCTTTTTTAAGAACACGGATATCCCTTTCAATGGTAGTAACATAAATATTTATACGTAAGGGTGCTTGCTAGATTGACCTCCAATTATTTCTCTTAAATGATTATATCTTTTTGACCCATTATACTATTGAATCTCAAAATGTGGATATATAGGATGTTTTTCATCTATATCTCAGTGGCCTCTCCATCACATTTAATGTCTATTGGAAACATGTTGAAAAAATATAATCTATGTATAAATGTTGTTTTATACTAGTAAAGTTTTCAAATTCTCATTATTTTATTTACCATGACTTTATGGCCTCAATGGGGATAAATATGATTAATTCCTAGTCAATTGAAGTATAACTCATTCAAATATATATACAGGAAAATAGTTTGATCTCATTTTGACCAATGATTTGAATTATATATGCCCAAAATTAAAATTCATCCAAATTTTTAATAGATTTATTGTGACTAATTGTGATATTAATTTGGGCATTTAATGAGGAGTTTCAGTAACTGATCCAATTGAATCAAATTGATCCCATTACAAATATAATCCTATAAATTGATTTTTTAAAATTTAAATTAGTTTACTTAATTTTATGAATAAAATAGAAAACAAATTCATTTCTATGAAAATATCAAAAATACAGATATTTACTTTTTAGGTATCTTTTTATAATGAATTAAACATGTGGTTAAACAACATATTACTAGATGAAGGTATTAAAGACTATGTAAAAATTTTAAATCACATCTGTATGCATTAAAATGCAGGATAATTCATTTCACAAATGATTATGTTACCCCTAATAGTTTTTTCATTAAATATGATTTAATATTTTATACCTTCCGATCATATAAAATATTTATTTCTTTTTAACTTCTATGTATTCCAAATAAACACTTATTAAAACGTTTTTTTATATCATATATATATTATATAATAATAAAATATATCCTTACATGTCCAGGATTACAATATTTATAACACAATGGTATACGTGTTAAAAAATTTCACTTAATTTTCATTTTCCAATCATCCTGAAATTCATTGAATATTTGTATTCTTTTAAAAATAATTCTATAAATTCAAATATTCAAGGGATGAATTTTTATATTTATATTAAAATCATTCAACTATATTTATTAGGATAAATAATAATTGATTTTTCTGAAAAAACAATTTTTTTAATATTATCCTGATTTGGAGTCCATAATTCTAATTCATATTAAAAATGATATATACTAACCACATATAGTGAATACTTTTTAATATTCATGCTCTCTTTAAATTTGAATATTTGTTAATTCCACTATTTTATTAGTATCCTTCATATACATTTGAGGAATATTGAATTACCTAATTTTTATCCATTCCTAGAAATCTCATTATAAATTATTGTGAATTCATTAAACTTATCTTTAATGTTTTCATGGTCCTAAATTTACAAAAAATATATGTTATCCATTAATATGAAAATATTTATTCTTATTAATTAATATGTACCATGATGAGTAAATATAATTATCCTATAGAAATAATGAGTAGTATAGAGTGATGATATATGACTAAAAATAATTTTAATTAATATACAAAGAAACGGGGCCTTGAAATTATTATATAACTCATAATTGAGAAAAATTATTTCAATAAGAAATGTTGGGCCATACTCCATAAAATTATAATATATTTTCATTATTGTCCTATTTGATATTTAAAAAAACATAGAGAATCCAATATACTAATTTTCCATTATGTATTGTTAATAACATAAAAATGTTGTACTTGATGAAATCATACTATATAGTGTACATTGAATGTCTATAAGAGATCTGTATCCCATGAATCATTAATAAATTACGAAATTAAACTGATAATGTAAACTAATATATAGGGAGTAACTATTATCAAAATTGGATTCTCTTTTTGAAATAACACTAGAGTATGGGGGTGGGGTTAATTGATCCTAAAAAATAATATGAAAAAATGTGAGAATTTTTTTAAAAATAAATTAAATTTATAAAACTGAAATTTTAGATGAAAATGGAATGAATCTAATGGATTTATTATTGATATGATATTGTTGATATCTAGGCTGACATTATTTCCTACTAAAACACATCTTGGAGTGAGTTGTATTACAGAATTATAAATTTTGAAAGGAGTCTAAACCTTTATATGAATTATTCCATATCATGGTCTATATGTCATAACCCACACAATATTATTTTTATGGACCGGATGTATAACCGAAATAGAAAAACTTTAATACATTCACAACCAAAATGAAGACACTGCCTTTTAACATATATGTTGAACAGAAGACATTTTCATTCTATATTATTGAAATAAATTTTTTATACATTTAATTATAATTCAGAAATATTATTAATTTTCATTCATAGTAATACAATGTGATGTTAAACCACTAACATTATACATTTTAATTGTAAAAGAATAACAACAACAAAACCAATAACTATAAATAGTATTTTTTTATTCAATGGAATACTTCCTTAATTATATTAGTATATTTTTATAGAAATATTGTTCACCTTTAGATGAAATATAATGAATGGTTTACTTCAAAACATATTTAAAGATTACAAAATTGAATTATTTTTACCATTAAATGGATAAATGATATTTAGGATGATGTATTTCACATTTTTATTATTTCTAATATCAAGATAATTAGGGTTTCACAAGGAATATATAGTTTATTTGTTATATCAAAACATATAGTATCACTAGTATTATGTAAAAAGTATATATATTACATTTTGTTTCAAGATGTTCCTTTTCTATATAATAAACATATAAACTCATTTTAGCTATGTCAACCACTAAGTTATATGTAGAATATAAAATTTGGTTAAATTAGTGTTGATGATAACAAAAATATATATGGACTCAAATTCATCACTTGAAATGATATACTCATATTTTTGTATTAGACATCCATTTTGAACTGTATTACACGTAGAAAATTACCTACATCAATGGATGTGATTCTATCTCATTTAGTGTTATTATGATTCATATTTTTTATTTATATGTTCATGTATCCTAATATTTCATCCACTATTCATATTCTTTGATAAAAATGTTCAAATTAATTATCAAATACTTAAAATTATATGTTTTATTAATTATTCAACTGATCATATTCTCTTAAACTTTTGAAAATCCATTTATAAATATATTAGGCACTAAATTACCTATATAATTGATCATTTTAAATTTGTACAAGGAAAAAAAGGTGTGTGAATAATATAGAACTACATTTTCATGCACCACATTATACCTTTATATTGAAGAATTTATATATCACATGGTACAATAAAACATAATTACTGATCTATGTCATAAATCATAAATTAAAAAATGGAATTTCATATATAACTATATTTTAAAGATTAAAATAATAAAACTATATTTCCTAGTGAGATATTTTCAAATGGATTTATGAAACTTTGACATTTTTTCTATCATGGACCCACTTTCCTACAAAATCAAGTAACCATTCTATACCAGTAATGATATATAATTCACATTTCTTAAGATGATGGGATTATAGACTCATAACACCATTTAAGGTAAAATTAATTCCTACTATAAGACCCTATTAAATATTTTTGATATGTTTTTTAATACCCCAAGAATAATAGTGTGGGATTGGTTATCTCCATCAATTTTATTTACTGAAAAAATTTCATTGAGGAGAACACATATATATATATAAGTGGACTACCTTCTCTCTAGATCTCTCTTTTGTTAATTATTCTATATTATATAGTCTTAAAATGTGTAAGTATATATTTTATTCAATATAAAGAGTTGATAAGTGTTGTGGGGTTTGGATATATATTTTGAGAGAGGGGTCCTATACATTCCTATAAAGGAAATCATAACACACATAATTCGGGCCCTCTAATGGGTCATGATGTATCATTTAAGGTAACATGTCTTCGAAAAATATGGATCCTTTTAAGGTCATACAACTATTACCATGTGAGGTTCCTTTTAATATATTTCATCTATGATTGATTATGTAGTAGGATTGAAAATCAAAAAGCGATCCTATATATCATGGTTATGATGAATCAAATATCATGTAGTTTATGTTTCACACCTTATGGTCTTATAAAAATATTGAATCACGATTTTTGTGTCATGATAAAAAGACACATAGTATGATGTTTAAATTCATACCACTTGTATTACTTGTATAATGGTCCGAGTAATGGTTGGAGGGGGACTGATGCATGAGAATACCTTTATAGTTCATATTATTTTTGGTAACTAGTTAATACAGATAATGGATTAAGATTACACATGATAAGAGGCTTATATATACATTCAAACCTTCAATTTGTTGTTAATTAGAGGAGTATGTGAGATAATAATGGTTAGGTATTTAACCTAGTATTAATACTAGGGGTGATAATAAGAGATTGAGTGGGGATTTCCGATAAGCTTGCCTTAATAGTCATCTTGTCTATTGGTAACAAGATATGAGAGGATATGGTTTGGTATGACACATATTATATAGACTTTGTGAGTAAACCTCTATCGTAAAATGGGAAACAATATGATACTGAGTAAGGATTATGTATGAGTGGCTCATATTGGTTTATCTTATATATTATTAATAAGACCTAAGATAATAAGGTTGTGGAATACATATACTAAGAATTCCATAATTTGGTTTCCACTATTATATTCTTATAAAAATTTAATGACGGATGACTAGAAAATTTGGGTATTAAACCTAGTAAGCAGACCATGTGAGTATGTTTTTATTGTAATAGGGGAAATAATAGGAGACTGAGTGGTGTTTAACCATGATCTACCCCTAATGCTCATCCTGTCTACGGGTAACAATATAGGCGAGGATATGTTTGGAGATTACACATACTAGGAGAACCGTGTGAGTACAAGTGTGTTATAAATGGAAATACAATGGTAAAAGTATTTGAGATTATGCACTAGCTTCCCATGTATAATATCCAGCCGATAATAGGATATAAGAATATATGGTTTTGTATTTCACTATGTAAGAGTCCCTTGTGAGTTCACTTATGGAATTAAAGGTGTGAAAATAAGATAATGTGTGAGGATTATAGATGATTGGTTATTTTAGTTTATTATTTTAATTAATAATAAGTAAGTATAATAGATGGATGAAGAATACACTTAGAAAGATTCCCATTTATGGATTAATGTCTCATAAAAGGGGTGATAATAGGGGTCTTTGTGAGGATTTTGAAATGAGTGTCCTATTTAGTTCATCATTTCTATTGTTAAATTGAAAAGTGATTATATGAAATGGTATTTCACGTATAATTACGTCTATATAAGATTATTACATCATAATAGTGTAAATAACTGTAGACTGAATAAGGATTACAAATTGGACTGTCCATTTGTTCCATTCTGTTCATTGGTAACTATACACGAGAAGCATTGGATATGGATTCACTAAGTAGGATACCCATTTAGGAAAATATGTTATAAAATTTTTGATGAATGAATGTTGGGTTGGGTTTCACAATGATATTCCATTTGGTTCATCTTTTATGTTGGTAACTAGATATAAGAAGATGTATTTAGGGATTTCAACTAGTAGGATATAAATTTGAGTTGGCACTCATGTTGTTCAACCGAGACAATGAGGCGCTCAGATAGGTGACATGGAAGAAGGGAAGCCTTGGTATAATGTTTGAGAAAGTTGATTCCCCTTGTTACGTGACTATGGTGTGGTGAAACTCAATTATGGTCCTTGGGTGAAAAGGTGTATAATTATGAATTCTAGGGATAGGTTATCAATGGTTGGAGGCCTACACAATTGGGTCCTTGGTATATAACTAGGGAGAGGATTATCCAAAATATGGATTCATCGTTGAATTAGAACCATTTTTTGATATACTAGGTAATTTATTACCATAATAGAGGGAACTGAGTGAATTCTCTAGCTAATATTGGGACATGGGCGAATGATCCCACGAGGGGGGTAATATCAGGATTTCTAGGGTTAATGGTGCTATAGAGTTTGATCTCTATGGTTTATAGGGAACATGTAACAATATTATATCACCCAATGGTGGATATGGAACACTATTCCCCAATCCAGTGCCTCTTGGGAATCTAAAGTGTCTTGGGTACTACTATTCATCCCCATAATTATTTTTTCCCATAGGTTTGGGAAAAGTATTCACATAATGTGTGGAGGGAAGGCCATGTAATTCATATATTTTAGGTATCTTCCTAATTTATTTCATACATTTTATGTATTAAACATTAAAGGAATGGTTGCCTACTTATTGGTCATGAAAGTCTAGGGAGCAATAATTAAAGTTGTTTTCTTAAGAGTGTGACATTGATGTTCTACTAGTTTCCTCAAAATAGGGAAGCCTATTCATATATATATTAGTGGGTGAACATAGGAAAACCATGAAGGGGTTCCCTAAGAATGATATTGAGACACACATGACACTAAGGTTCATGTGAGGTATGTCTTTAAAATGTATTACACGAATGAGAATAACCAGAATTTAGAAAATATACTTCCCACTTAAAATTGTTATAACTTTTAATTTTTAAATCCATTTCATATTAATTAGTATTAAAATCAAATATATTTAAATTATCTATGCCCTCTAGTATTTTGTTTTCCAAAAATTTCCTGGAATACCCTCATAAATTCGGTGTTCAATCTCAATAACCGTTTTATAAAAAACCGATGAAAACCAAGCCTAATCCTAGAAGCAGGTTATCACCACCACATCCCCATACTAGGTGATGTTTTTTAGAAATCTATATCCCTCTATGTGTGAGAAATACTGTTTCACATGGAGATTCAATAAGGGTCTTCATACTAAGAAGACACAAATTTCAATCAGTACCTTCCATTTATTTTCTAAATGATGACTGTATCATAAATATCAGGACAATGAGTTTTAAACAAATTTTTTGTTCCATAATATAACCCCCTTATAACTAGATTTATCAATAGTGAAAATGATTTGATTCTACGGTAATATAGGTTCTGGGTACTTTGTGAGTGCTTTCTCTTAGACAAGATTACTATCATTTTTCACACCAGGTGTTTTAATATTATTTTACCTATAATTATTTAAATTTTAATTATTTAATTATAATTTCTTGCATTATTTATGTTCACTTTTCATTGTTGTTATTAATGAAATATTCATTTATTATTTTTAGTATAATTTTTAATCTCATGGTGAAATCCTTATTTTATCGTTACTTTGTCATATAATCCCCTGAAATGTTGTATGTTATGTGTCACTAGGTATCAACACACTCCTCACACCTCTTTCACATGTCAGATTCCCAACAATAGCTAATATTTTCAAACGGTCATTTATTCCTACAATTGGTTGATCATTTAACAAGAGGTGGATTGGATTTTGTTTATGTGGAATCTTTTGAAACCTCAGGGTTAATAACTTTTTTACTTCAGATAGATAACCCATAGATAGTCTTCATGGTGTTTCGACATTTAGAGTCTATTTAACATATTACTAAACTCTAATTATCATATAATGTTGAGATTACTATTTTTTCATTATTTTTTTTACAGGTTTATATTCATTTTTAATTACATTATAGATTTGATATATATATATATGTATATTATAGAATATATGAAATTTAATATTGGATTATTTTTAATATTTTTCAATATTGATTTAAATTATTTTATTTTTCAGACATATACCTACAACATTATGTTTATAATTTTATATTTAATTAATAAGCAATATTTTGATTTTTTTTATAAATTATTGTTTTGGAATAAATATAATATTCAATATTGTTTTATAAAATATAATATAGTTCAAGTATTTTCTTTTTATATACATATCTATATAAATACGGAATGGTTTTTTTAAGATTCAAATTGGAATTAATAATGAAGGTAATGATGTGATAACAATTGTATTATAATGATGATGTCTTATGGAAATATGTTCTTATTTTAAGTGAAAAAAATCCGATTATTTTAAATTTTTCCAGAGTTTTTGAATTTTGATGATTATTATATAAAGATAATTTATCTCTATCACTCTTAAAAAATGTTGAGTTATGATGAATTTTAGGATTGATTACACAAACATATGTCTACTTATTTATTATTGTTTAATTAATAGAAATAATTTCACATTCTAATTTGACCAGTTATAAGACATACGATATGATAGTGAAATGCAATTATTCTAGATATAAGGGGTTGAATCAACTATCATACGAAACAAATGTTTTTCACATAGAGTAAGAGTCACAAGAGGAAGATGATATAGGTCTAGTGACTATGATATTTTCTATCAATATGTATTAATCTTTAATAAATTCATTATTTGATAGTAGTCAATCTCATTTGATTATATGAACAGCTATTTTGAATTTTGTAAATATTCTATGTATATTTAATCAATTTTCATTGATATTACGGTAACCCTCGGAATGAAGTGATTGTAAGGACACGATTTTCCTTATTGCATTATCTCCTTAAGAGAGACTGATATTACATGGTATTATCTAATTACCAATATGAAACCTTTTGATTTTTTGAAATGGAATGGATCAACACTAATAAAGAATGAATTTATTACTATCGTGGTGTGTGCCATGTATTTATAAGGGAGTACCATCCAAGGTCATGTAGAGTCAAACATTCCCATCTAGGGTAGGGGAAATTAATGTCATTGTTTTCATTTTATATATAGCATGAATATTTGTGTGGTGATCTCTCTCTAGTTGTAATCAAGTTTCTCAATGTTATTTCATTTGATTTATATATTTTTTCACTAGTAAGAGAAGTAGAGTTTTCTATTGATTTAGTTCCTAGAATGAAACCAGTAACAATATATTTTTACCTTTAGAAGAAGATGAAATTAAAGAGTTTAATACATGATTGGATTATCTATTAGATAAAGGCCTTATATTAACATGTGTGTCACATTGGGTGAATAATGTTCTATATACAAAGAAAACTAATGGATAACATTTAATTTATGATGATTACATGAATATAAATCATGTGAATAAAGAAAATGATTCCATGGATTGATGATCTGTTTGACTAGTTGAAAGTGGTGATGTGGTTCTTGAATATTGATCTTCGGTTTGGTTATAACCAGTTGAGAATAAAAGAATATACCATTTATATAACCAAATTTAAATTATTTTTGACAATTATGAGTATTATTTCATTTATTTTGGTCTAACTAATGATCCTATAGTATTTATAGATTTAGTGAACCTGATCTTCAAAAAAATTTGATTATTTCATGGATGTATTTGGGCAATAAATAATGGATTAATATAGGTTAGAGGATGATCATCTAGGTCATCTAAGATCAGTTTTATATTTTTTTGAGAAATCATTGACATCATGAAAAGATTTGACAATATGATTTATAGATTAATAAAGTAATGTTTTTGGAATATGTGGTCTTAGAATATGATATTTATGATGATCATAAGAAGGTGATTGTTTTTATGACCTGGGAGAAAACACATAATTTTTTCAGTATTATGTGTTTCTTGTTTTTTGAAGGGTATTATCATAAGATCATAAATGATTAATAAATGTAGGTTTACTTGATGATTTCACACACTACAAAGGTAGTGAATTATTATTTAGACAATAAATATCAGGTATCATTCATTGACATGATGTATCTTTTTTTACTTCAACACCAGTGTTAACCCATCTAAATGGAAGGTAGGGATATGTTCTCCGTTTTGATGAATTAGGATTGGTTTTCACTTATGTTTTTATATAGGGTGATCACATAGTAGCCTTTTTAAATCAATATCTTAGGCCACAAAAGAATAATTATCTAAACCATTATCTCAGAGTCATAGTTTTGATGTATAAGCATAAGAGTTTTGGTAATACATTTTCATAGAAAAGTTTACCATATATTATGACTAAAATATCATGAGTTAAATATTTCTTCAAATGGAATTGAACGTCTCCCAAATATGTTGGGTGGGTCACCTATATTATTTTTATTTATATATTGTCTATACCCAACAGAAAGGGAATGTTGATGTAGATGTGTTGAGTTGGAATCTTCCACCCCATTCCATAATGATTCATCAGAATAGTTAACATGATGGATCTTTTTTACATAGTTACATATAGGTGTTCAGGGAATAGTGGTGGAGTTTGTGTTGGATATTGTATGATTGAACTCATCTCTCATTGAGAATATTCTTCAGAAAAATCATCTTGATGATGAGTTTTTTACAATTATACACCCTCTTTATAGTGGGGAGACTATTACTGGGTCTTCATTCTCCCATGATGTCACTCTTTGTTTTTAGAGTCAGTTTTTTGTGTCATTACCTGTGAGAAAATATGAGACGGGGTTTCCCATAACACCTAGTAGGAACTGCTCCTAGGAACAACAATAACACCCTTTCACATGCAGGTATGATATTGGTGGTCAAGAATGAGACGAGACATATTTTAATTTTTTCACTACTATAATTTCTAGCAAGTTATGGATTGGGAATTATAATCCTTTGAGTTTTCATTATCCAATTACAGTATCCACTTAGAAGTAGGATGATATTTCAAAGGAATATTTATTCTGGTTTTTGTGTTCCAAGAGATATAATAATCTGAAATGGGATGTGAGAGATGAACTAAACAAATCAGATCAATTTATACCCATTGGTGATACATCCAAAGCTAGAGATTTGGGAATTATCTATGTGTGAGAGATTTTTTATCTTCACAGAGTTCCTACTTTTATAGTCATTGATAGGGAACATTGTTTCACTTATATATTTTGAAGAGTCCATTATGAGGCACTGAGATCTCATGCTCATTTTAGTATGACATAACATCTAAATATATATGGCTAAACATGGAGGGACAAAAAAATTCTTCATGATATGGTATACACCTTCGATATATATTTAATTGAAGCTTGGAATGACCATTTGGGACTGGTTGAATTTTCATATAATAGTAGTTACTGATATGTGATTATAGTGGATCATATTGATGCCTTGTGTGGATAAACATGTAAATATCTATTGTGTTGGTCAGAGATCAATGAATGTTCTATTGTTGTAGTGAGATTGGTTCAAGAGAAAAAATAAAATATATTGTTGATTCTTTATAATCTTTTTCAGGTATACTTTAGGTATAAATTATATGTTGATCATCAATGTAGACTATTCGATTTTTCAGTTTGTGATGAGGTGTTCTATAAATTTATACCTCATTTGGGTCATCAATGACATAGGAGGAAAGGTAAAATTTATTATTATTATATAGGAACCTATGATGTTATTGATAAGGTGTGTAATGCGAATCTATATTTAGAACTACCTCTATTTTTGGCAACAATAAACAATGTGGTTCATGCATCTCAACTATAAATGAACCATTCTAATCCATCTCATGTTTTGAGATGGGTTTATAATAATGTTTAGCTATATTTATCTATGATTGAGCATCTATTCAAGATAGTGGATTCTCTGAAGAACTAGCATCATTCTAGGATAATACCAGTGTTTAATATGACATGGAGTCATAGTTCTGATATTCATGAGACTTGGGAGACAGACATACTGATGAGAGAGCACTGGGATCATTTTTTGATATGGAAAATTCAAATCATGATTTCTAGGGATAAAATGTTTCTATCATGGGGAGGCTATAACATCATGTTAGTGGTTTTTAATTAATCCTTTTCCCAAAATTTTTATCATGAATATCTTGGGTTTTGTCTCATTTTTTTGGGCTGAAAGATGATTTTTTGTTTTTTCTAGGATGTGAATGATTGGCGCACGATTTTCCCAAAACGTGTGGCTAACCAATTAAAACTAAGAAACCAATGATAGTTGTGGTTTGCATGGTCGACTCATAATTTTAAAAACCATTCAACCACCTAGTAAAAATAATAAATACCGTTAGAGGGGTATAATATAAGGTTTCATGATTTTTTTAACAATGTATCCCTCCACAACTAACCTCACAAACGATACTTCTGTATTCCAATAATTATTATAATAATTCCCAAACCACTGTTTAAACATCTAATCCACCACAAATCAACATAGAATGAATTCCTAGGCATTAAAGTCTCTCAAGATCCATTTTTTCTTCTACAAACGCAAAATAACGAAGACTTGAGCACAGATATTATCATCCAATCCTACTCTCGAATGTTTTTCTAATTTTTTTATTTCTCTCCCGCTCACTCTTTATTTTCTCCATATAGGTTTTTATCTAATCATGTATTTTATGGATATAAACACCAATGATATGAATATTTATTCTAGTTTTTTTACTATATCCTAATTTCATTCTTTCATCGTCAGAAAAACCTTCTACAATGGTCTTTCTTATGAGGCCATCATGATAATGTTATTTGGATCTATTTAATACTATATAATCAAATAAAACTTTAATTGATTATTTTTTAATATTTATTTCAATTTATTTCTGAAAAACAAATTGTATGTGATTTGGGATATGTATTTAATCTGGATTTAAATTTAGGGAAACAACTAATTCGAATGGAATTTGAAGATGCAGGTATTTTTAACTTGTTGGGAGATGTGAAATGATTTTACAATAGATTTAGGAGAAATTTATTATATTTAGTAGTAAAAAAACATTGATTGGTCTATTTTTAATTGTAATGAATTTATATAAACCTATGTCTAGGTTTTGAAAGAAAATATTCATTTTAAATTTAAAAATCAGAAATTGAATTGTTAATGTTGAATGAAATATTAAATGAAATGATTTTCCATTTTTCAACCAATTGATTGAGAAAATGTGAGTCTAGGTAGTTAGTTTTTTATTTGGGAAAATGAATCTAGGATGGTTATTCCCAATAAATTGTTTGTTGACTAAAAATATAAAAAAAATTATGGTGGGTCTTTTCCGATATGGGATACTGATGAGTTATATATGGCTTGATCCTTAGGGTAGTGTGTACACATTTCCATGATCAATTATATGATAGTATTGATGACAATATATCTAGTATATAATTTTCCAAAGATAATCTTCCCATGGTACATTTTGTGATTGATTTGATTATAAATTCCCTTCATATATAATTATTTTACTCGTTCCTATTTATTTAAATAATCATTTTTTATGATAAATTATTTTATCCATGTTGGAGATGTTTTCCGTCCTTTTAAAAGAAGGATAAATTTTTTAAATATTGAAATTATATATTCTTCATGCATTATTATATAAATTGAAAGAATTATTTGGTTTAAAATTAATGAATCTTTTTATGGAATACATGGTCAAACCATACATGGATTTTTAACCAATATAAAATCTTTTACATCATGAATTATTCGATTTTCTTATGCTATGTTTGAGGAAAGGGAATGCGCCACTTGAAAGTGGTGGATGTTATTGAACCTTTTGTATTTGAAAGTTGATACCTCCATGTTTTTTGTGTTTTATATTTTTAGATTATTGTTGAGTAAAAAGTTATCTTTTGACTTTTATATCTTGATTTGGAAATCATAAAAGTCTTTTACCATGCTTATCGTACTGACCATGCTAATTATACTGACAATGCTTATCGTACTGACCATTTTGATCATACTGACCATGCTTATCGTACTGACCATGCTTATCATACAAACCATACTGATCGTACTGACCATGCTTATCGTACTGACCATGCTGATCATACTGACCATACTTATCGTACTGACCATGCTTATCATACTGACCATGCTAATCATACTGACCATGTTTAGCGTACTGACTATAATTATCATACTGACTAGAAATTGTATTGAATCTGTTAATCGTACTATGTTTTATGAATCATACTCAGTTTGTATCGTATCAATACATTACACTATGTAATACATATAGTACTCATACATTACATTCATTACGTGATTGTTTTGGTTCTTTATCAAAAACACATGTTTCATATTAATCATACTCATGTTTATCATCTTCATATATCTTTTGTTTTAACCAAAATGATGTGGTGGAGTTCGTTATAAACTAATCAAAATGATGTCATGTTTTCTATTTCAATATGACCATTATAATGCCACGTGTCCACGTCCCTCTGAGTTATCTGGAGAAATATGACCGTTAGAACCTGAGGCCTATTAATAGAATGTCATTAGAAACCAAGAGACACAACTGTGAGACTGTTTATATCAAGTTATAGAGAGACACACTGTGACTTCTCTCTTGCTTCGTGTGAAAGCCTTGAAACTACAAAAAGTGAACGACTTGTTCATAGTTTTTGTATTTAAATATGTGATTTGTTTTTGCATTGTGTGTCCGATCAGATGATAACGATTGAGGTCTGTCGCGGATAGGCAGATGGTGTTACCAATCATCGTATCGAGGGAATTCAAGTGTTTGAAAGACAGAAGTGCCAATTACCTACAAAATCGAGGGATTGTGGGGATAGAAAGACAAACTTACCGATCATTGTATCGAGGGCTTACCAAGGTGGTGGTAAGACAGACTTGTTATCCAAGGTGAAAGGATAACCCTTCTCTTTGGGTCAAAAGAATTGTAATACTTTTACATTTCCACTGCTGTTTGTTTTAAGAAAGGTAATTTTATTGTTTACCTTTCTTCATTCCATATTCATTAGTAATTGATTCAATTAAAATCATACTATTACATATTGTATCAATTGATTCTATACGCTTTATGTTAGAATCCTTAACTATTGTATTACTCTGATTATCGTATTCATCTTGGACACAATTGCTTAAAATTTCTTATAGTATTGCATCAAATCATACCTTTATATTCAAATCAATTGTGGTTGTTTGTTTTTGTTGTGAATTGTATTTGTTTAAGATCTTATAAAATAATTTCTTAAGTGTTTAAACACAAAGTTTCTAAACCTACAATTCACCCCCCTCTTGTATTGTTCTATCTAATATACATATACATCTACATATTCAATCCAAAAATTTGTATCAGAGGAGGTTTCCACTGATTTGTATTATCAAGAGAAGAAAGAATATCAATTGAATTAGAAGGAACACAGTACTTTGCTATGTTCTATGAAAAGGAATATATATAGACAAATATCTTCATATGAAGCAGCCAACTATATTTGGATGAAATTGGGCGTCACACATTTTGGTACAACCAATGTTATAGAAACATGAAAAGAAATGCTTCGAGTAGAGTATCATGGATTTCATTTTCCTTATGGAGAGAGAGTATGTAAAGTGCAAAAAAGATTTATGACAATTGTAAACAACTTACAATTTATTGGAGAAAAAGGTGTTGATGTTGATGCACTTGTAGATAAGATTATTTATATAATGCCAAACAAATGGGAGTAAAAAAGGACAGCTATTGATGAAAACAGAAAATTTTACCATATTACACTTGATGAAATCATTGGAACTCTTCTACAGAATGGGACAAGAATGAAAATAGATGCTGATTTCAATAAGAAAAAAAATGGAAATCGAAGTGTAGCTTTTACTACAACATCTAAAGTGAAAACACCTAAAAGGATGATAAGATGCAAAGTTAAGAAAGATGTCATGTCAGAATCAAGCGATAGTGATCACTCGGATAATGAGTTAGCCGATCTTGCTCAAAGGATAAACAAGATTGTAGGAATGAAAGACTTCCAAAATAGATTCATGAAGAAAGATATGAAGGAAAAGAAAGATTCAGAGGTATGATGTTATGAATGAAAGAATTTAGGTCATATAATACCTAATTTTCCTTCAATGAAGAGAAAAGACAGAAAAGAGATACATTTTGAAAGAAATAAGAAAAAGTATTACAAGATGAAGACAGAGAAATTCTTGTAGGCAAATGATACATGGAGTGCAAGTGGTAGTGATGCATAAGATAATTCTTCAGAATATGAATCCTCTTGACAAAGGAATATTGGACTAATAGCCATATTACCAATTGAAGATCATTGTCTCATGGCTAAGGTACACAATGTTGAAGCTATTAAAAATGTTTCTTTGAATGCGAATTATACTGATAATACGTATTAAGAATCTTTAGATGAATATTCATCATCAAGAGATAGTACTTTACCTCCTTTTGAAGAAGTTTCTTGGTTTGCTAAATTACTTGAGAATGAAAATTCTAAACTCAAGAAAAAGTATGATAATGAAAATTCTAGAATTTCAGTTTTAACTAAAGAAGTATAATATCTTTCTAATGATCTTGATATGAAAACTTCTGATTTTGAATGAATTTTAAAAACCCTTGAGAAAGTCAAATCTGATAAGGATAAACTTTCTAAGGATCTTTAAAATGTAATTTCTATGAGAAATGTTTTAGATCGTAACTCTAGATCAAAATCAAATGTTTTGGAGGATAAAAACATAGTATTAAAACTAAAATCAGAAATTTTTTCCTTGAAAAATTGTTTATCAAACTTCACCCATGGTAAGGAAAATTTTGATAAAAATTATTGTCAAATTAGACATTTGAGGAATCATTCTGGTTTTGGTTATACTCATTCTAAACCGGTTTTTAGTAATAACTATTTTGTTCTTCAAAGTTCCCATTTTTTTACTATTTTTCAATGTGGTGGACACTAGAAAAGAGTTTCTTATCTTAATAGAATTCATTCTTTATAATTTCATAAATCTCATTTTGTAAAAAAATGTGGATTCCTAAAATTATTTTATCTCACCCATCTGGATCCCAACATGATTGGATTCCGAAAAACTAATTGTTTATTTTTTAGGAAAATAATAAGTGTACTAACAAGAATATTTTGTACATGGATAGTGGTTGTTCTCGACACATGACCGGAAAAAATAATTCCTTGAAAAGATCATCGAAACAAATGGTGGAATGGTTACCTTCGGAGATAATTCTCAAGGAAAAATTGTTGGAATAAGTAATATTGTATTTCTTGTTAATGTTCTTATTTCAAATGTTTTATTTGTTAAAGGTCTTAAGCACAGTCTCATACTCATAAGTCAATTATGTGGTGATGGATTCCTTGTGAATATTAGAAATGATAAGTGTTTAGTTCACAATTCCAAGGATGAGTTCATTCTATCTGCCCATAGTCAAGATAATGTATACACTATTAACTTAGAATACCTTAGGAGAAAAAATTTACCTTGCTTAAGTGCAATAGAAGACCAATCATGGATATGGCATATGAGACTAGGACACTGCAACCTAAGAAACCTTTTTAAACTTTCAAAGAAACGACTTGTAAAGGGACTACCAGATCTTAGATATGATTCTTCAAAAGTCTGCGATCCTTGTCAATTTGGCAAGCAACATAAAACTAGATTTAAACCAATTAATGAAGTTTTACCTTCTAATGCATTACAGCTAGTGTATATGTATATTTTCGGTCCTTCACAAACTGGAAGCATTGGAGGCAAATACTATGTATTTTTTTTAGTTTATGACTTTACTAGATTTACATGGGTCTATTTTCTAACAAATAAATCTAAATCCTTTTTCTATTTCAAGACTTTTACAGCCCAAGTTAAAAATGAGAAAAACTGTAACACCCCAAGTAAATAAAGAATATGACCTTTTTATATTTATTTATATTTGTGAATAAAATATTAATATTAATTTAAAGGGAAAGCTATGCTCGATTTTGTACCCAATACGCAACAATGAGTTTCTTGGAAATCTTACGCTGCACTCAAATAATAAAATAATATTATTTTAAATGGTAGTTAACGCCTAGCCGTTGTAATGGAGGGAATGAACATAACTAACTACAAAATGACTATATATACTTTTCAAATATTTTTACTTTTATCCAATAAATGTTAGAGGCTAAAAATGAGATTGAATCCAATTTTAAGCATACATATTATAATATTCTTTAATAGGTCGATTAACTACCTTTTGATGGATAAACCTTTAAAAATTCACTTTTTGACAATTTTATATGTTATATTGGACCAAATAAAATCCTTTTTTAGAATCGGGACATCAAAATTTACTTTGTGTATGTTTTTGTTATTTTTTTGATAATGTTCATTTAAAATGAATTAGTGAAAAATGTTGTATCTTAATTCAAAACATATTTTTAACCTAATTTATTTATATAATTAGATCATATTTTGAAATGGTTTTAACATACAATTAGAATATATTATTACCATTTAATCTAATGGAGGTCATTGGAATTAATTTCACATTGAAATTGGACTTAAACTAGTGTCAATCTTTTAATAGATATTGTTTCTTAAAAACACGCTATTTTTTTTTGACAGAGGGAATTAATTATTAAATTAATTAATGCAACTTATATGTTTTTAATTTTTTAAAATAGACATCATTTTTTAATTCGGAATATCAAATATCGATTAGGGTAATTTTTGGTATTTTTCTGAAAAACATCAATTTTTGATGAATAGTGAAACAACTAAGTGGTAGTTAAAAAAGCGATTTTTCATTTAAATTAAACTTTAACACTTCTGTGATTTGATTATAAAAAATCTGATATACATTGTTTTCATTAGGATTTAAAATTTGGTTCAATGGGATTAAAATAATTTTTTTGGTGAATAATAACTTTTATGTTTTATTAATCACGATTTAAGGTAATTAGAGTAATTTAAGGTAAAGATAATGTTATAATAATATGAAATGACCTAGACACATGTCCTACCCTTATTTGATGAGTCATGGCCAACAAATAAAATACATGGGTTAACTTGGGGACCCCATGGAGCCACTTGGGTAAGAAAATGACATTAATAACTTTTTATTTAAAGTTAAAATAAAAATGTCACAAACATGTATTGTTTTACTTAAACAATTTTTACATGGGGTTATACAAGTAATATTTTAGACTCTAATTATTCATTGGAAAGATAAAAAGATTTCCTACATCATAGTATTTTTGTATAATTTTTAGACATTAAATAAATTAATTTATTTATGACACCATTAGGATGCAACGATTAGATCATTAATGAACGATTTAAATAAAATGAAATGATAATGTAAAATCTAAGTCATACACTTGTCACAAAACTATTGGATGTGAGTATTTAAAACCCTTATCACCTTATCCTATAAATATATAATTGTGGGACCTTTTATATCTGAAAATCATTTTATAATATATTAACTTTTCATGACATTCCAAGAGCTCCCCTCCTCCATCTTATAAAATGCCCCCACCTCTACCCCCTTACCCACACCTCTCAAGACTTTGGCTCCACAAAACTCTGCTCATATTGTCTCTACACATCCCTCTATTACTCCTAGAAGCCTCACTTTAGGCATACATCTTTCCAAGGAATCCTTTGAGCTCAAGTCAAAAAGAGTTATCCGATTTGAAGTAATGTCTTCTCTTATGTTCATTTGTTTTATTTTTCTTCTCCAACCCCCTAAACACTTTTTATTCATTTCTTTTGTAACAACACCAGTATCTTAAAAATAATAGGATGCTATTATGAGTAGGATTCTAGATACACTCATATATACATCCATCTAATGGTTAAAGAACATACTGTTTCTGTGGATGACGAATTAATGCCTCACGAAACGATGATTGTTCTATCTTCTCCTACAGCCTCTCATGGTGGAAATTATGATGGAACTATATTTATTTATGATATATATTATATTTATTTCCTCTCGATGATTATTTATTTTATATTTAATACATATCATTATGTTTTTCATGTTGTGGAAATGCGATAATTTAATTTTGAGGACGTGTGGACTACCACCCCCTCAAGTGATGTGACATGTTCATGCAATACATGGAATGTATAAAGAATGAAATTGATGAAATTATGTGACCTGTATAACGTATATATTATAATGTAATTATAATATATATATATATATCTCATCTAGTTTTAATTCCATTAATGGGGCAAAGAAATGAAAGTAGTGTTCATGCGTTCGTACGACCTACCCTCTCCATGAACAATGTATTTCATTTATCATTATCTCCAAATGTTATGGAATAGTATAAAATGAATATATACTGGATATATATAATATTTAAATAATTAATACTATTCTGGAGATGATGTACTTATAACTACATGGAAAATTCTTTTAAAACAAGTTCAATTTTAACTCACGTACCGAACATCAACAAAAACGTCTGATAAAAACTCACATTATTTACCAATTATTATAACATTATAATATGTGATATGAACTGAATAATAATATTTAATATATTTCCTTAAACAATTATAAATTGACCAATGTTTATTATTTATGAATACAAAGAAACAAACAAGACAAGTCGGACTTGAGGTAAGGGATCCTACCTATCTCTTTCTTTTTAAGTACTCTCATTCATGTCGTTTCATTTAAGATAATATTTATTATGTTGGGGGATGTTATTTTTATATTCCTATTACTGTAATTTCTATGTTCATATTATGAGAGACACTATTTTATTTCATCAATCCATTTTCTTTGGATTTTTAACTGGCGTCGTTAGGCTGCCGAGTTTTTGTAAGAGATTTTTCATCTAACTTTTATTCCTATGATATTTATGCAACATTTTACACTATTTACTTTGATTGGTGTATGTAATACCCATTATTATACTATTTCTGTAATATACATTCCTTTATGGGTATTTACATTAACGTTTTATGGTCCTTCTTTCATGGGGTGAACGTTTCGAAAGTTACCCAAATCGGTAAGGGAACCTTTCATCCTCCTCTTTATAAAAGACTTCTTTTTGTTGGGTATTTTAATTAACATATTGTTATGTTGGGATATGTTCTTATATATCCTTATTGATGTAAATTCTATGTCTAAGTGATGAGATACCATTTTCTCTCTCACCAACTCATTTTGTAAATTTTAAAGTTACATCGTTAGGCTGTCGAATTTTTGCAAGGGAACTTCTTATCTCAATTTCAATTCTTTGGGTTGAACTTGTACTCCTTGAATATGCCATTCTATGAATTTGTGTGAATTAGTCTTATTGTTTTACACTTAATTTTCACTTATATTGTGTGTATTTATATTTTTCACACATAATTAAATAGTTGATTTATCCTTAATCTAAGGATACCATCCTTGAATGGGAATTCATCTCAATTTCCTTTCATTGAGGCATATTTTTTTCTAATATAAGAATTTCTTTTATACGGTGTATAACCCCCTTTTACTTATACTTTTATTCAAAAGGAATCATTTCTATACGAAGAGTTTTACTAAATGACCAAAAGTATTGTAGAGACCCGAAGCTTATCGTACATTGACATTACATTACTTTTGCGGAATACTTAGTACATTACAAAAACACACACACAAGGACCGTAATAGTTTAGTGTCTTTGGAAACTCGGACTATAATCTTCTAATCGTGGTGAAAGATCTTCAAAATCTCCCATAAAGATCTTCCTCTTTTTTTTTTACCTAAAACCTTTCTTTATATCCTGGGGAAAAGAAAACATAAAAGGGTGAGCTCAAATGCTCAGTAAGGGTATACAAAATAAAAATCAATCACATCATATTCAAAAGAACATAACTTTTGGAAATCTTAACCTGCAAAAGAGATCATAATTTCATAACATGGGATAAATCATAGTAGTGAAATGAAATCAAAATAATCATAACTTAAAACATGAAACTTTGTGGCATACACACATAATCATAGAGAATCATTTCTTGTTAGTCAAGACTAATTTCCAAGACTATCTTAGTGGACAAAGTCCCTT
The DNA here is from genome assembly GCA_963277665.1 of Viscum album. Taxonomy (NCBI): domain Eukaryota; kingdom Viridiplantae; phylum Streptophyta; class Magnoliopsida; order Santalales; family Viscaceae; genus Viscum; species Viscum album. Next base: position 658,345,344 of record OY728145.1, on the reverse strand, counting down.
TCTGAATCGAGTAACCCTCGTTTCAGTCCTGTTTCACTGAACCGGTATAACCTACCATTTCAGCCATGTCTATCTCATGAGATATAAAATCTTTACCCAATGCATTGGAGGGAGATATAGGTCCCACCCATCTTATAATGAATCATTTCCTATGTGTGCCACAAAATCATAAATCATACATCATTGCATAACCCATGTAGTAAAAATGGGATTCTTAAACATCATGACATCATAAAACAATTCATATAAGATAAAGGAATTCATAAAAATAATTCCATCACAACATAATCAAGTCAATGTAACAATAGGGATAAAACATAACCCTATGTTATCTTAGATGGAAAATAATTTTGATAAAACACTTGAAATGAATTCTTGAGGAAAATATCCTTTCTACTTCAAAAACATTTTTCCTTTCATAACATGTCATACGACTTTAAAATAAAAGAAGTTGATAAAAAATAAACTGGAAAACTTGTAGAGGAAGTTTCTTGGAAATAATATTTTAAAATTCCATTCATGCCGTATAAGTTAAAAAAAACATTCTTCGTACTTTTGTCGGAAAAGTCAAAAAGTACCTCGTACGAAAAACGACAAAAGATTCCTTTCATACATATTACTAAAAACTCACCGAAGGGTAAAAATTGATTTAAACAATTGTAGGTGGATGGAAATAATATTACATATTGATGAAACATGGATGTGGATGATAAAATACACCCCAGTAAATACTTACGAATAAACAATCTCGGATAAAAATGAGATTGTGATATTTCCCTTACCTTAGGTCCGATTTGCTTCGTATGTGTCCGAAACTCCTGTATAATGATTTAAATAATATCATTTACTTATTAAAGAATCATATTCATTGTTATGATATCATATATGGTTCACTTATGACATTATATTACCCGTTCTTTTGTAAATTCCATGTTAAAGTAGCGTTTTGGGTAAAATCGTCTCATTTGTCGTTTGTGTTTTTAACTTGTAATTATTCATATGATTACTTAGATCATGATTACTTAATTCCAGAATATAAAACATGATTTATATATATATTCAGAATATACATATATAATAAATCAGTAAATGGAAAGAAATACACCGTTCATGGAGACGGTAGTCCGTACGTACGAATGAACGCTGTTTTCGTTTCCTTATTGAATTGAATGGAATTAAGTAGATGACATACATATAAATATAAATAATTACAGTATCATTATTAGTTAATATATTTCATTAGTACTTATTATATATACTTTATAATCATTCATTAATGGTTAATCATTGAGAATGAATCTCATCGCGTCGTGGAGACGGTAGTCCGTACGTACGCACGAGCGATGATATCGTTCCCATGGTCGTGGAATTGTGTTGAAGTGTATTTATACTATTTCAGTATCAATATCACTTTATAATAATCATATATAGTTACTCATTAAACCATTATACCCATCCTTGTAAGGTGGTGGTGGAAAATAGATTACACCACGGCGTGGAGACGGTATTCCGTACGTACGCACGCACGGTGATTTCTTTTTCCGTAGGATGCATAGATGGTGAAATAGGGTTGTTTCATACTTATAATAACATATCAGTATATGAGTGATACTGATGTTATTACTTCATAATGAAACAACCTAAGAAGAAGAAGTGGAAGAAGAAATAAAGATGAAAGAATTGGTAACGGTAATTACCTCTTCTTTGAAGTGCCTCTTTGAGACCTCCTCTTAGGGCACTAAAATTGGTCTTTGAGGAAGACCAGAACCTCTAGGATGTTTCTAGGGAAGTGGAGAGGAGAAATTGGCAGGGGTTGGCCGAGCTTGAGTGCTCAAAGTGGTGTGAGGAGGAGGGGGAGGAGGTGTCCTTTTATAAGGGAGGAGAGGGGCACCTTAGGAATATCTCAAAATATTATTTTATATTAAAGTCAAAATCGGTTTATAATGGTTCCAAAGGGTCTTATTTCGAAGCTAAAGTGGGGATGGGTCGAAATCCTATCAACCAATAGAATTTAGACAAGTTTAGGATATTATTTTAACCTTATCAATTAGATTTAACTCTAAGTTAAATAATTTAACTTTTACCATGTCTTTTTGTTTTCTTTCAATATATGGTTAATAAACTTACTATAACATGCCAAACGAACCCCAAATTGTTTATTATTAATATATATATCCTTATCTAAGTCATTTGGCCGAACCTTAGATTTTTAGGAATACAATAACAATTAATAATATAATATTTGATTTAAAAACTATTTTGTGTCAATTTTGACACTATTTGATATATGATTTTTGTGAAAGTCATAACAGAATTAAATGTTCGAACCAAGTTGATTAAATCAACATTAATATATCATAGTAACCTAGAAAATTAGTGTAATTCATAAAAAATTTCAAATTACATTTATTTTGGTGTTTATAACATCAATTATGTCAATATTTCATTAATAAGATAATTACTGCATCATCGTTGTGTCATAAATAAATTAAATTATTTTATGTCTAAAAATTACAAATAAAATACCATCATGTAGGAAATCTTCTTAGCTTTCTAATGAATATTTACAATCGAATTTATCTTATGTATAACCCCATATTAAAAATGATTTACTTATTAAACTTTGATTTTAACTATTTTAACCTTTCTTTAAATAAATTAATAATAAATGTCCTAATCTAATCCAAGTGGGCCTAAATGGTCATATTTTATTCCTAATTTTGTTTTTGGTCGAATTACACTTGTCCAATAGAATTAGGACATGTGTTAGGGTAATATTAATATCATATTTACCCTTAGTTACCCTATTTACTATTAACCGCGGTAAAAAAAAGTAAAAAGTTACTATTCACCAAAAATTATTTTCATCTCATTGAACCACATTTTACTTACTGACATCAACCGTGTCTCTCGGATTTTCGAAATTCCATTCACAAAAGCGGTAAAATTAAGTTTTATGAAAAATTCAGTTTTTTTAACTACCACTTAGTAGTTTCACTATTCATCAAAAAATGAAGGTTTTCAGAAAAATGCCAAAATTTCATCCTAAGCTATATTTCATATTCAGAATTCAAAAATGAAGTCTATTTTACCAAATTCATTACATAAAAGTTGCATTAATTAATTTTATAATTAAATCCCGCTGTTAAAACAAATAGCGTGTTTTTAAGAAACAATATCTATCAAAAGATTGACACTTGTTTATGTCTAGTTTAAATGTGAAATTACATCCAATGACCAACATTGTATTAAATTGTAAAAATATATTCTAAATATACTTTAAAACCACTCAAATTAATGAATTATCACTATTAATTATTTCGATTAAAAAGTTGTTTTTAATTATAATTTAGTAATTTTCACTATTCATCAGAATATGAAAGTTATCCGAAAAGTACCAAAATTTCACCTTAGGCTAAATTCGATACTCCGAATCCAAAAATGAAGTTCATTTTGAAAAATAAGATTTACAGAATTTTATAAAGTGGTTATTACTATTCATACCGGCTAGTTTTAATAATATTTTAATAGCATATCGTTGTTTAGTGAAACTCGGTATTGCGTGTTACACACGCTATCGAGGAAGGTCGCGATTGCGTGTAATGCAAGGCATGTCAAGGATTCGTGTTGTGCAAGCTCCTTTTGGTGTAGAGTACAACACAAGACATTAATAAAATTAAAAAGAATATTTTTTTCATAAAATCTCGGGCTGTTACATTCTACCCCCCTTAAAATGAATTTCGCCCTCGAAATTCGTCGGGGTTATAAATGGTTTACTATTCTAAAGTTTCTTTAATAGAAACCCACATCGTAAAAAGGAATATCAAAACCAGTCTTTAAAAACAAAAGTATGAAACGTAACGGTTACCCAAATAAACTAATCACTGGGTTTCCACATAGGTGGAAATATGGATATGGAAGAGAAATCTAACCATCATGTTCTGATGGAGAGTGGTAGAGAACATGGCTATGGAAAAGCCAGTAATCACAAATCCATAAATTTGTGACGATCTAAGGTACCATCTGATTCATCAGGTATAAGAGAACTAGGACAACATTTTTGGTTTTCAAGATTATTTCCCTAAAGTTAAAGAATTTGAATTAGAATAAATACTTACTTTATTTTGGTACAATCTCACTGTTGTTCGTGCCTTTAACAATTTCCACTTCATCTCTTAAATAAATGAAGTTGAATTTGTTATTCGTGAAGTGTTAGCAGATCATGTGATAGAATGACGGGTCATTCCATCTTTCTCAAACAAAAGGTTAGCAAAAATTATATACATAAGTCGATCTATAGTGAGATTAATCACATATGGTTCCAAAAATGGGCTTATACTTCATATATCATACTGCTTAATATAATAAAACTAGTTTCTACTAAACAGGGACTTCCTGTAGGCTAGTGGTAGGCGATAAAGGCCAGTCGCACTTCGGTTGTGGGTTCGATTCCTACAGCCTTGTCCGAAGCGATGGGCTGTCGCCCGTCCTGCAGGTTGTCCTTTTTCTAAAACTACGTTACTATAACATCCCATCAATAATATCGAAAATCTTCTATCCTTAAACAATACTAACTTATGTCCAACATAATCCAGTCTAATCTTTAGGCTTATACATAATACTGCAGTCCATTCTCATAACATAGTGAAAACGATTACCAGAGATTTAATACCATCGTTGATCCCCATATATCATAAGATATATCTTGTTGGTCACATTCCAAACATTCAAAGGCCTTAATCTTGTACTCTCTTGAATACCCATTGAACCTTATTGAAAACACGAATTCTATTAAAAGTTAACTCTTTCCACATACCAAAATCCTAAAAATTCTATATACTAACACCATGATATCACTTAGTCCTTATATCAATCATGAGCTCATGAATACAATCAAACATCTCATTATTTTCTTATCCTTTCATTATGCACTTATCATCTACTTTCCAAAATATTTGAATCACTTTTCATAGTTACCGGTACCTTAAAATTATTGAAAACCACAATAGACCAATACTTAAATATTTCAACACACCATAAAAGTACCTCAACAACATTATTCTTGAATACCAAAACACTTCAGTCCATCCACATCAATGATTATCCTGGAATAAGTCATTCCTTGATTTAGAAGTAACTTTTTAGGTCAGGGCATTGAGTTGGGTAATTCCCATGTTCTCCACAAATAAGACATTGAACTCCATAACAGTCTGTCACTCTGTGACCCTTTTCTCCACATAGATAACATCAGTCCCTCCATTTGAGGTATTCCTCAAGGTTCTTCTTCCCTTCTTTAGAAATCTCAATCTTCCTTTCTTTATGCTCCTCAACATGCGAACATGCATAATAGTCTATCTTCCTCTTCTTTGATGAATTAGGCATACCACTAAATTTCACCTTGTTAATCATATATCGCGATGATTGATTCAGCATAATCACAACATCTTTCTCTCTAGGCATTACACAATTTTGTTGCTCATAGTCACCAATTTTTCCATTGGATTCAATGTTAATTGAATTCCTTTTGGTTCCCTCCATTAACTAAAACACAAAAATAATTTTGTGAGAATCAAAAATCATGCTAGAGAAAACAACATAGTAAAGGGAAAGTATCCTTAATAACTAACTTCTTAGGTTTAATCTAATATCGTTACCATAGTTCTAGGAATATATCCTATATGTATACTTATCCTTAGGGACATCCCTAGACATACCTTAGAAATAACTCTAGGGATCTCACTAACGTTTTCGCATCCTAGTTTCCAAAGGTTGACTAAACCTTTTCTCTGATACCAACTGTAGAGACCCGATGCTTATCGTACATTGACATTACATTACTTTTGCGGAATACTTAGTACATTACAAAAACACACACACAAGGACCGTAATAGTTTAGTGTCTTTGGAAACTCGGACTATAATCTTCTAATCGTGGTGAAAGATCTTCAAAATCTCCCATAAAGATCTTCCTCCTTTTTTTTTACCTAAAACCTTTCTTTATATCCTGGGGAAAAGAAAACATAAAAGGGTGAGCTCAAATGCTCAGTAAGGGTATACAAAATAAAAATCAATCACATCATATTCAAAAGAACATAACTTTTGGAAATCTTAACCTGCAAAAGAGAGCATAATTTCATAACATGGGATAAATCATAGTAGTGAAATGAAATCAAAATAATCATAACTTAAAACATGAAACTTTGTGGCATACACACATAATCATAGAGAATCATTTCTTGTTAGTCAAGACTAATTTCCAAGACTATCTTAGTGGACAAAGTCCCTTTCTGAATCGAGTAACCCTCGTTTCAGTCCTGTTTCACTGAACCGGTATAACCTACCATTTCAGCCATGTCTATCTCATGAGATATAAAATCTTTACCCAATGCATTAGAGGGAGATATAGGTCCCACCCATCTTATAATGAATCCTTTCTTATGTGTGCCACAAAATCATAAATCATACATCATTGCATAACCCATGTAGTAAAAATGGGATTCTTAAACATCATGACATCATAAAACAATTCATATAAGATAAAGGAATTCATAAAAATAATTCCATCACAACATAATCAAATCAATGTAACAATAGGGATAAAACATAACCCTATGTTATCTTAGATGGAAAATAATTTTGATAAAACACTTGAAATGAATTCTTGAGGAAAATATCCTTTCTACTTCAAAAACATTTTTCCTTTCATAACATGTCATACGACTTTAAAATAAAAGAAGTTGATTAAAAATAAACTGGAAAACTTGTAGAGGAAGTTTCTTGGAAATAATATTTTAAAATTCCATTCATGCCGTATAAGTTAAAAAAAACATTCTTCGTACTTTTGTCGGAAAAGTCAAAAAGTACCTCGTACGAAAAACGACAAAAGATTCCTTTCATACATATTACTAAAAACTCACCGAAGGGTAAAAATTGATTTAAAAAATTGTATGTGGATGGAAATAATATTACATATTGATGAAACATGGATGTGGATGATAAAATACTCCCCAGTAAATACTTACGAATAAACAATCTCGGATAAAAATGAGATTGTGATATTTCCCTTACCTTAGGTCCGATTTGCTTCGTATGTGTCCGAAACTCCTGTATAATGATTTAAATAATATCATTGACTTATTAAAGAATCATATTCATTGTTATGATATCATATATGGTTCACTTATGACATTATATTACCCGTTCTTTTGTAAATTCCATGTTAAAGTAGCGTTTTGGGTAAAATCGTCTCATTTGTCGTTTGTGTTTTTAACTTGTAATTATTCATATGATTACTTAGATCATGATTACTTAATTCCAGAATATAAAACATGATTTATATATATATATTCAGAATATACATATATAATAAATCAGTAAATGGAAAGAAATACACCGTTCATGGAGACGGTAGTCCGTACGTACGCATGAACGCTGTTTTCGTTTCCTTATTGAATTGAATGGAATTAAGTAGATGACATACATATAAATATAAATAATTACAGTATCATTATTAGGTAATATATTTCATTAGTACTTATTATATATACTTTATAATCATTCATTAATGGTTAATCATTGAGAATGAATCTCATCGCGTCGTGGAGACGGTAGTCCGTACGTACGCACGAGCGATGATATCGTTCCCATGGTCGTGGAATTGTGTTGAAGTGTATTTATACTATTTCAGTATCAATATCACTTTATAATAATCATATATAGTTACTGATTAAACCATTATACCCATCCTTGTAAGGTGGTGGTGGAAAATAGATTACACCACGGCGTGGAGACGGTATTCCGTACGTACGCACGCGCGGTGATTTCTTTTTCCGTAGGATGGATAGATGGTGAAATAGGGTTGTTTCATACTTATAATAACATATCAGTATATGAGTGATACTGATGTTATTACTTCATAATGAAACAACCTAAGAAGAATAAGTGGAAGAAGAAATAAAGATGAAAGAATTGGTAACGGTAATTACCTCTTCTTTGAAGTGCCTCTTTGAGACCTCCTCTTAGGGCACTAAAATTGGTCTTTGAGGAAGACCAGAACCTCTAGGATGTTGCTAGGGAAGTGGAGAGGAGAAATTGGCAGGGGTTGGCCGAGCTTGAGTGCTCAAATTGGTGTGAGGAGGAGGGGGAGGAGGTGTCCTTTTATAAAGGAGGAGAGGGGCACCTTAGGAATATCTCAAAATATTATTTTATATTAAAGTCAAAATCGGTTTATAATGGTTCCAAAGGGTCTTATTTCGAAGCTAAAGTGGGGATGGGTCTAAATCCTATCAACCAATAGAATTTAGACAAGTTTAGGATATTATTTTAACCTTATCAATTAGATTTAACTCTAAGTTAAATAATTTAACTTTTACCATGTCTTTTTGTTTTCTTTCACTATATGGTTAATAAACTTACTATAACATGCCAAACGAACCCCAAATTGTTTATTATTAATATATATATCCTTATATAAGTCATTTGGACGAACCTTAGATTTTTAGGAATACAATAACAATTAATAATATAATATTTGATTTAAAAACTATTTTGTGTCAATTTTGACACTATTTGATATATGATTTTTGTGAAAGTCATAACAGAATTAAATGTTCGAACCAAGTTGATTAAATCAACATTAATATATCATAGTAACCTAGAAAATTAGTGTAATTCATAAAAAATTTCAAATTACATTTATTTTGGTGTTTATAACATCAATTATGTCAATATTTCATTAATAAGATAATTACTGCATCATCGTTGTGTCATAAATAAATTAAATTATTTTATGTCTAAAAATTACAAATAAAATACCATCATGTAGGAAATCTTATTAGATTTCTAATGAATATTTAAAATCGAATTTATCTTTTGTATAACCCCATATTAAAAATTATTTACTTATTAAACTTTGATTTTAACTATTTTAACATTTCTTTAAATAAATTAATAATAAATGTCCTAATCTAATCCAAGTGGGCCTAAATGGTCATATTTTATTCCTAAGTTTGTTTTTGGTCGAATTACACTTGTCCAATAGAATTAGGACATGTGTTAGGGTAATATTAATATCATATTTACCCTTAGTTACCCTATTTACTATTAACCGCGGTAAAAAAAAGTAAAAAGTTACTATTCACCAAAAATTATTTTCATCTCATTGAACCACATTTATTTACTGACATCAACCGTGTCTCTCGGATTTTCAAAATTCCATTCACAAAAGCGGTAAAATTAAGTTTTATGAAAAATTCAGTTTTTTTAACTACCACTTAGTAGTTTCACTATTCATCAAAAAATGAAGGTTTTCAGAAAAATGCCAAAATTTCATCCTAAGCTATATTTCATATTCAGAATTCAAAAATGAAGTCTATTTTACCAAATTCATTACATAAAAGTTGCATTAATTAATTTTATAATTAAATCCCGCTGTTAAAACAAATAGCGTGTTTTTAAGAAACAATATCTATCAAAAGATTGACACTTGTTTATGTCTAGTTTAAATGTGAAATTACATCCAATGACCAACATTGTATTAAATTGTAAAAATATATTCTAAATATACTTTAAAACCACTCAAATTAATGATTTATCACTATTAATTATTTCGATTAAAAAAGTTGTTTTTAATTATAATTTAGTAATTTTCACTATTCATCAGAATATGAAAGTTATCCGAAAAGTACCAAAATTTCACCTTAGGCTAAATTCGATACTCCGAATCCAAAAATGAAGTTCATTTTGAAAAATAAGATTTACAGAATTTTATAAAGTGGTTATTACTATTCATACCGGCTAGTTTTAATAATATTTTAATAGCATATCGTTGTTTAGTGAAACTCGGTATTGCGTATTACACACGCTATCGAGGAAGGTCGCGATTGCGTGTAATGCAAGGAAAGTCAAAGATTCGTGTTGTGCAAGCTCCTTTTGGTGTAGCGTACAACACAAGACATTAATAAAATTAAAAAGAATATTTTTTTCATAAAATCTCGGGCTGTTACAAGTATGTTTCTTTTTAATGTACGCGGTGACAATGATCTTTCCACCGTCGCGAGTATTATTTGACCTTTGGATTCCTCAACAAGTTGTGATGTTTTTAAAAGTAAATAAATATCATATACTCTATTATTTATTTTGGTATTGAAAATGGTTCTGATAATTGATTTTGTATGTCAATATATTTAGGTGATATATTGTGATTTAAATGTGGAAAGGTTTTCATTCCATTATAATTGTTTTTTGTGTTATTATTTTATTATGGTACTTATACATTTGACGGGTTGTTACGTGATAATCCAAATGATGGGTGGTTCCATGAATACCAGGACGGGTGGTTACGTTATAACCTCCAATGCATTGGTTATGGAATTCAGTCGTATGGCTATTCCATGTAGTGATATGTGTGGAAGTCGACTGTATGGTTATTCTATTTAAGTATGTTTATGTCCCAAGTAACCTTTATATGTTATGTGTTCTTTATATGGGTTTTATGGTAATATTTTGGTTACAAAGGGTATGTAGTGATCATTTATTCAGTAAATACTATTTACTACTTCATAAAGGTTAAAAGTAAAACTTTGATAAAGTATTGATGGTTTACTTGTTTTTTTTGAAAAAACTAATAGTTTTCCTTCTTTGTGAATCCTTTACTGTGCTTTTTATGCTCATCCCATGTTTTTGAAATGTTTTCCATAGGACATAAAGATGAATAGTGTCACCAATGGGATCATGTAAAGACATGATATCTAAATCATGGATGTAGACATGTTTCTTTTTAAGAGTTTTTATTTTATGGAAACTTAGTATAAGTGCCTACTTTATAATCTTTTGAGTTGTAATATTTTTGTCCAAATTTTCTAAAACTCTAAACCTGAAAAGATCCTCTATGTGAATTATTTATTTAATCCATGATTATGTAATTTTTTAAGGCCGGGTCCTTATAGTTGGTATCAAAGGAAGGTTTAGATAACTTTAGAGGTTAGGGTATCATTTAAGACCAAGTGACATTACCATAATGGTTAGGATTTCAGAAAGGGTTATATTACTAGATAATGTGAATGAGATTAAGATAAAAAGAATAATTATATCTTATTATTATATGATAATTCTAATGATATACTCACACTGACCTTTTAGTTTAGTAAATGGATGAATATAGTAAGAAACTAAGTGACAATGGGTATGAAGGAAACTGTGGTGGTTCTCTAATTAAGAGACTAGATGAAATGGGGGATTCAATGATTAATCTTGTGGTTATTATAAACCAACTATCAGGAGGCATGATTAACAACTTCAAATTTGGTGAGTTCTCTAATGCATCATGTACGAGATGACCAACTCAATTTGGATGTTCATGTAATAATTATAAAGGTAACCATTAGGGTTTATATGATCCGTAATTTTGAGGTAATTATGGGTTACTATATGTTATGATGGAAAATGAAACGCTTGAGATAAACTTGAGGTTAAATTATGTTATGGTAATTTTGGATGATTTTATCTCTTTTTGGGGAATGTTTGGAGAATTATATAGTTTTTGAAAAAGGACAACACGCAGACCCTGTGACCACCTATCACGTCAAACAATGCTGTGGGAATCGCACTCAAAATCAAAGTGTGACTGGTTTTTATCACCTACCACTGAACTACGTGAAGTCCCTGGTTAGTATGAAAAATTCTTTTTAGTTATATAATTTTATGAATAAATAATAAGTTAATTTTGGGTTATCTAGGAAAATATTGACCTATCATAGAGGATATATGATTAGGTTAATTACTTTTCAATATGAGACTTTAAGAGCAACTGATGTTATTTGGAGATAAATGTTAATTTTTACCTTGGATGACCATGTGATTAAATCCTTAAAATATTTGGGTTTCAATCTTAGTTTGGTTTACATTGAATATTTTTATGGACAAATATTTTATCGAATGGTCTTCGTTGAACTTTGGGTTTTGTTGGAAAAATTTTGGAGATTAAGAATAGATTTTCTTTTTTATAAAGGATTATCCTTTTGTGGATTATCTGATCTTGTTCTAACAATTTTGGTTTTGGTTAAGGTCTATAGACATGGGAAATATATAGTTCTCTTTTGTGGATTAGGTAATTCTCTAGATATTGATTATAGCATTCTTAATATGAACAAGTCATCCTAAATAATCATCTTTTGGAGGAAAAAATGAGTTTGTGTAAGAAATATAGTAAGAGATGAAAGTCTAAACAATAAGAATGTAGGTTTACTTGTGATTTAGTTAAGCTCATAAATAAATTACTCAATGAAAAGTAACCTAAAACAAAAATGTTGTATGTTAACTTTTTCTACTGGGTTATCAAATACCGTTTAACCCATCACAAGTTTGTGATTTTCTGGTGGTTAACTTTCACCTAAACATGTATCTATCACTCTCCATCAGAACCTAACCCTTTTTTTTCTTCCATATCCATGTTTTCATGGAATCCTAGTACCTGTTTTCTTGTGTGACCTTGGTACTTTTATTTCTTTCTATTAAATTGATAGTTTAATTTACACTTTTTCTGATGTGGGTATTTCAATGATGTTTCCAAGCCCAATTTTAAAATTGTGAGGACGCAATTCCCAAAAGGGGGGAAAGATGTAACACCCCAGGTAAATAATGAAATTGAAATTTTCATATTTATCCATATTTTTGAAAAAAATTATAATATTATTTTAAATGTAACGCTATACTCTATGGCGTACCCAATACGCAACAACGAGTTTCTTGAAAATCTTACGTTGCACTCTAATAATTAAATAATATTATTTGAAATGGTATTTAACGCCTAGCCGCTGTAATGGTGGGAATGAACAGAATTAACTAAAAAATGATTATATATGTTTCTCAAATATTTTTACTTTTATCCAATAAATTTTAGAGCCGGAAAATGTGAATGAATCCAATTATAAGCGTAAATATTCTAATATTCTTTAAAAGGACGATTAAATTACTTTTGATGGAGAACCCTTTTTAAATCCACTTGTTCCTAAATTTATATGTTATATTGGACCAAATAAAATATTTCTTTATAATCGGGACATCAAAATTTACTTTGTGTATGTTTTTGTTATTTTTTCGATAAAATTCATTTTTAATGAATAAGTGAAAAATGTTGTATTTTAATTCAAAACAACATTTTAATCTATTTTATTTATATGATTAGATCATATTTTGAATTGGTTTTAAATTTAAATTATTATATATTTTTACAATTTAATCCAATGGAGGTCATTGGAATTAATTTCACATTGAAATTGGACTTAAACTAATGTCAATCTTTTAATAGATATTGTTTCTTTAAAACATGCTATTTGTTTTTTACAGCGGGAATAAATTATTATATTAATTAATGAAACTTATATGTTTTTATTTTTTAAAAATATACATCTTTTTTGAATTTGGAATATCAAATATAACTTAAGGAGTATTTTTTTTTATTTTTTTGAAAAACTTCAATTTTTGATGAATAGTGAAAGCACTAAGTGGTAGTTAAAAAACTGAATTTTCGTTTAAATAAAACATAAACACTTCTGTGAATTGATTTTAAAAAATCCGACATACATGGTTGTCATTAAGATGTAAAATTTAATTCAATGGGATTAAATTTTTTTGGTGAATAGTAACTTTTATGTTTTATTAATCGCGATTAAAGGTAATTAGTGTAATTTAAGGTAAAGATAATGTTATAGTAATATGAAATGACCTTGAAACACATCCTACCCTTATTGGATGAGTCATGGACAACCAAGACAATCCATGGGTCAACTTGGGGACCCCATGGAGAAACATGGGTAAGAAAATGACATTAATAACTTTTTATTTAAATTTAAAATTAAAATGTCACAAACATGTATTGTTTTACTAAAAAACTTTTTACATGGGGTTATAAAAGTCATATTTTTTACTATAAATATTCATTGGAAATCTAAAACGATTTAATACATCATAGTATTTTTTTATAATTTTTAGAAATTAAATAAATTTATTTATTTATGACACCATGATGATGCATCGATTTCCACATTAATGAACGATTTAAATATAATGAAAAGATAATGTAAAATCTAGAACATAAACTTTTAAAAAACCTATTGGATGGGTGGATTTAAAATCCTTATCACCTTATCCTCAAAAAATATATTTTTGGGACCATTGATATCCAAAAATCATTTTATAATAAAGTAACGTTTCATGACATTCCAAGAGCGCCCCTCCTCCCTCTTATAAAAGGCCCCCACCTATACCCCCCCTAACCACACCTCTAAATCCTTTGGATCGGCCAAACTCTGCTCATATTGTCTCTCCAAATACCTCTATTACTCCTATAAGCCTCTCTTGGGTCATAAGTCTTTCCATGGAATCCTTTGAGCTCAAATCAAAAAGAGTTATCTGATTTGAAGTTAATGTATTCTCTTATGTTATTTTGTTTTATTTTTATTCTCCAACCCCATAAAATCTTTTTATAGTTTTTTTGTAACAAAAATAGTATCCTAAAAATACAATTATGCTGTTATGAGGATTATTCGAGCTACACTCATACACACCTCCATCTAATGGTTAAAGAACATACTGTTTCCGTGGATGGCGAATTACTGCCTCACGAAATGATGATTGTTCAATCTTCTCCTATCACCTCTCATGGTGGCCATTATGATGGAACTATATTTATTTATGATATATATTATATTTATTTACTCTCTATACTCTTGTATTTTATATTTAATACATACCTACATGCTTTTCATGTTATGAAAATGTGATAATTTCATTTGAGGAAGTGTGGACTACCGCCCCCTCAAGTGATTTAACTCATTCATGCAATACATGGAATGTATAAAGAATGAAATTTGTGAAATTATGTGTGATATATAAAATATATATTATACTGGAATTATAATATATATATATATATCTCATCTAGTTTTAATTCCATTAATGTGATAAAGAAATCAAAGTAGCGTTCATGCGTACGTACGACCTACCGTCTCCATGAACACTGCATTTCATTTCTTTTTATCTAAAAATGTTATGGAATAGTATAAAATGAATATATAATGGATATATATAATATTTAAATCATTAATACTATTCTGGAGATGATGTACTTATAACCACATAGAAAATTCTTTTCCAAGACGTTCAATTTTGACTCATGTACCGAACATCGACAAAAACGTCTGATATAAACTCACATTATTAACCAACTATTATAACATTATAATATGTGATATGAACTGAATAACAATATTTAAAATAGGTCCTTAAGTAAATATAAATTTACCAATGTTTATTATTCAAAATATAAAGAAACGAACAAGACAAGTTGGACTTGATGTAAGGGATCCTACCTATCTCTTTCTTTTTAAGTACTCTATTTTATGTCTTTTCTTTTAATATACTATTTCTTATGTTGGGGGATGTTCTCTTATATTCCTATTAATGTAATTTATATGTTCATATGATTAGAGACCCTATTTTATTTCATCAATCCATTTTTTTGACGTTTTATGTGACGTCGTTAGGCTGCCGAGTTTTCGTAAGGGAATTTTCATCTCACTTTTATTCCCATGAGATTTATGAATCATTTTCCACTATTTAATTTGAGTGGTGTATGTACTGACCATTTTTCTACTCTTTTGTGTAATATACATTATTTTATGGGTATTTACATCAACGGTTTATGGTCGTTCTTTCATGGGGTGAACGTTTCGAATGTTACCCAAATCGGTAAGGGAACCTTTCACCCTCCTCTTTTTAAAAGACTTATTTTTTGGGTCTTTTAATTTACATATTGTTATGTTGGGATATGTTCTTCAATATCCTTATTTTTGTAAATTTTATGTCCAAGTGATGAGATACCATTTTCTCTCTCATCAACTCATTTTCTGAATTTTAAAGTGAGGCTGTTATGCTTTTGTATTTTTTCAAAGGAACTTCAAAACTCAATTTCAATTATTTGGGTTAAACATGTACTCCTTGAATATGTCATTCTATGAATATGGGTGAATGAATATGATTGTTTTAGACTAAATATTCACTTATATTGGGTGTATTTATATTTGTCACACATAATTAAGTAATTGATTTATCGTTAATTTAAGGATACCATCTTTGAACGGGACTTCATCCAAATCTCCTTTCATTGAGGCATATTTTGTTCTAAAACAAGACTTTATTTTATACGGTGTGTAACACCCTTTGACTTCTACTTTTATTCAAAAAGAATAATTTCTATACAAAGTGTTCTACTAAATGACAAAAAGTATGTTTCTTTTTAACGCACGCGGTGAAAACGACCTTTCCACAGCTGCGAGTATTATTTGATCTTTTGCTTCCTCAAAAATCCGTAATATTTTTAGAAGTAAATAAATACCATATACTCTTTTATGTATTTTGGTATTGAAAATGGTTTTCATAATGGATTTGTTATGTCAATATATTTATGTGATATATTGTGATTGAAATGTGGAACTGTGTTCTTTCCTTTATAATTTTTTTATGTGTTATGATTTTATAATGGTACATGGACATTTGACAGGTGGTTATGTGATAAACCAAATGACAGGTGGTTTCGTGAATACCAGGACAGGTGGTTACGTTATAACCTCCAATTCATTGGGTATGGAAGTCGGCCATTTGGCTATTCCATGTAGTGATATGTGTGGATGTCGACCGTATGGTTATTCCATTTAAATATGATTATGTCCCAAGTTACCTTTATTTGTTATGTGTTCATTATTTGGGTTTTATGGTAATATTTTGGTTACAAACGGTAAGTAGTGATCTTTTATTCAGTAAATATTATTTACTACTTCATAAAGGTGAAAAGTATTACTTTGATAAAGTATTCATGGTTTACTTTTTGTTTTGAAAAAACAAACAATTTTCCTTCTTTGTGTATCCTTTACTGGGCTTTTTATGCTCATCCCTTTTTTTGAAATGTTTTCCACATGACATAAAGATGAATAGAGTCATGGATGGGATCATGGAAAGACATGATATCTAAAACATGTAACAAGGCATGTTTCATGTTAAGAGTTTTTATTTTATTGAAACCAAGTAGAAGTGTCTACTTTGTAATCTTTTGAGATGTAATAGTTATGTACTAATTCTCTAAAACTCTAAACCTGAAAAGATCCTATATATAAATTATTCATTTAATTCATGATTATGTAATGTTTTAATGTTGGGTCCTTATAAAAACACACCAGTGATAACTATTCATAGTGATAATGGTGGTGAATTTCAAAATTCTGATTTTGAAACTTTTTGTAGTAAGAAAGGTATTACTCACAATTTATCAACTCCAAGAGCTCCTCAACAAAATGGTGTTGTTGAGAGAAGAAATCGTATTTTTCCAGAAATGACAAGAACCATGTTGAGTGAATACTCAATTGCTATGCACTTTTGGGCTGATGCAGTAAGTACTACTTATTATACTATAAATCATGTTGTAACCAGACCTTTTCTTAATAAAACACCTTATGAATTGTGTAATCACTGAAAACATAAAGTTTTATACTTCAATGTTTTTCGGTGTAATGTATTCATTCAGAATACGAAAGATAATCTACACAAATGTTCACCAAAATCTATTAAAGGAATCATTCTAGTATATTCTACAACTTATAAGGCATATAGATTTTTAAATAAAAACACATGTACTTTTGAAGAAATAGTGCATGTTAAATTCGATGAAACTAATCATTTTGTTTTCAACCAACCCCAACCTACATCTTCATATTTGTTTTTTAAAAATGTTTATCAACCATTATTAGAATATTATTCTGATAAGGAAAATGTTCAAGAAAGTGTTCCTTAGTCCTTTTCCCCCGAAGAATTTATACAATATGTTGATGAATAGGTATTACAAATCCCAAATCAATTATTTCTTAGGAATCATCCGAGTGATAATATCATTGGTGATGTAAATCAACATGTAAGGACCCGAAATTCCTTAATAAATGATTAAAGCAATTAAAGATGAACTAAATGAATTTTAAAGGAATCAAGTCCGGACTATAGTTGAAAGGCCTTAAGAAACAACTGTAATTGTTGTAAAGTGGGTTTTTAGAAACAAATGTGATGAAAATGGAATCATTGTAAGAAATAAAGAAAGACTTGAAGCTAAGGGATATAATCCACAAGAGGGAATATAATATATAGAATCATATGATCCTGTAGCTAGACTTGAATCTATTCGTATTCTATTCGCCTTTGTAGAATAATTCAATTTCAAAATATTTCAAATGGATGTTAAATGTGCTTTTCTAAATGGTTTTGTTCAAGAAGAAGTGTTTGTCGAACAACACCCTGGTTTTCCTGACTCAAAATATCCTAATCATGTTTTTAAACTTACCAAAGCTCTATATGGCCTTAAAAAGGCCCCTAGAGCATGGTATGAAAGACTTAAAAGATTTATTTTACAAAAAAATTATCCAAAAGGTACAGCGAATCCAACTATTTTTATAAAAATGGAAAATAAAAATGTTTTGACTATTCAAATTTATGTTGATGACATCATATTTGGATCAACTCAATAGTCTTTAAAAAATTCTTTTGCGAAATTAATGAATTCTGAGTTTTAAATGAGTTTGATGGGTGAGTTAACAATATTTTTTGGTTTTAAAATTTCAAAAAAACCAGAAGGAACATATATATCTCAACTTATGTATATAAAATATTTACTTAAAAGTATGGATATGAAAAAACTAAAAGTATTAGAACTCCAATTGGTACTTCAAATACACTTGATCATGATGGAACTGGGAAACCAGTAGATCAAACAACTTTTAGAGGCATGATAAGACGTTTGTTATACGTGACAGCTAGTCGACAATACTTAATTTTTTTATGTATTATTATGTTCAAGATACCAATCTAATCCAAAAGAGTCTCATTTAAAATCTGTGAAACGAATATTTTGATATTTAAAAGGCACTGTGGATCTAGGACTTTTTTATTCTTCTTGAAATGATTTTGTTTTAAAAAGTTTTTTAGATGCTGACTTTGGTGGTTGTAGAATGGATAGAAAGAGTACATCTGGAACATGTTGTTTCTTAGGAGATTCCCAAGTTTCTTGGTCATGCGGGAAACAACACTCAGTAGCAGTTTCCACTGCTGAAGCTGAATTTATAGAAGCTGGATGTTGTTGTGCTCAAGGGTTGTTGATGCAATACACACTCACTGACTATGGATTGAGTTTTTCCAAAACTCAAATTCTTTGTGATAATACTAGTTCCTTAGCTCTTAGTAAAAACCCAGCACATCACTCTCATGCATAACACGTAGATATTAGACATCACTTTCTTAGGTATCACCCAAAAAAAAGAGATATTATTTTACAATTCATCGGAACACAAGAACAACTTGCCGAAATTTTTACAAAACCATTACCTTCCAATATATTTGAGTTTATAAAACAGAAGCTAGAATGATTACATTAAAATAATCATTCATATCAACTTCATGTTTTACACTTCTCCTTACATTAAAAAAGCTCCTCTTAGAAAGGGGTATAACATTTTACTTAATGTGTTTCTTAATTTCATATGATTTTTTTTCTCTTGGTTTGTTATTATTTCTATCATTTTGACTGATTAGTTATAGTTTTTATCTTTTGTTTGTCATCTTGTTTGCCTATTTACCATATTAATGTTTTTTTCCATCGTCACGTCAGTCTATGGTAACATTTTTGTTTTCCATCGGCACATCAGTATATGGTAACAACTTTGATTTCCATCGGCACTTCAGTCTATGGTAATGACTATGTTTTCCATTGGAATGTCAGTATATGGTAACATCTTTGCTTTCCATTGGCACATAAACCTATGGTAAAGACTTTTTTATCCATCTACACGTCAACATATGGTAACAAATTTGTTTCCCATCAGCACGTCAACCTATGGTAACGACTTTGTTTTCTAACAACACTTCAACCTATGGTAAAAACTTTGTTTTCCATCGGCACGTCAACCTATGGTAACGACTTTGTTTTCCATCGGCACATCAACCTATGGTAAAAACTTTGTTTTCCATCGGCACGTCAACCTATGGTAATGACTTTGTTTTCCATCGGCACGTCAGTCTATGGTAATGAATTTGTTTTCCATTGGCACATCAACGTGTGGTAATGACTTTGTTTTCCATCAGCTTGAAAACCTATGGTAATGAATTTATTTTCCATCAGTTTTACAACTAACCATATTTTTCCCTTCGTACGCTTGGGTTTTTATTTTAAACAAATAGATTCCTTACATTATCCGGCCGGTACATTCTTTCATTAATTTTTATTTCTTTTACTTTTTATTGTTTATAGTTTTTTTTAAATAACCCTTTTAATCTTATATGTCGAATTTTTTTCCTTCTAATGTCGACCATAGAAGATCAACTATCATTTTTTGGCCTATAAATAGACCCCTCCCCTTCCCAAACCCACACCGGTTTTTCAAATTTTGTGGCGATACTCTGACCCTATTTTAAGACTCCATACAATATTTCATTGGCTTCACCGATATTTCTCAGTACTCTTCCAACACTCCTATGGAAATTTCTTCAATGTCTTTTCCAGAGAAATAATTCCGCAGAGAAAGGTTAGTTTTTGAGACCTATTTGATTTGTATGATTCTACAATCAAGATAATTATTTGGTTTCAAGGCTGGGAATATCTGTGTATTAAAAAACAAGTATCTCAAGATCCAATTCTTATCAAATAGGATAACCAATTATACAAAACTGTTTCTTTTGACAAGAACATGACTATCAAATTTGTTGTGTACGATATAAAGATATTAATGTTTGTAAAAAAAGCAGCCCACTTTCTGAATGTTCCAACAGAGGTGATTACTTCTATCTATCTCATAAACTATCATAGGAGGTTGGTATGTTTAATAAATAAAGTGTTGAAAGGTTAATGTTTTTGATAAATGAAGAGAAGAGGAATGTGGATCATCTTTCTTCAGATAACAGATTCGTGGCACTCTGGATGCAAGGTTTTCTTATCCCATGAAAAGGGGATAGAGAAACTCTAAAAGTTTTTGATATCGTCGTACTTTACTATCTTTTCAATATGAGAAACGTAAATCTCATGGGATACATTTTTGAAACAGTCGTGAATGTAAAGTAAGGAGAAATAAAATCTTATTTTATTATGTATCCTTCGATTCTTACAAAGTAAATTCTTGAGAGCATGACGTTTTGTAATATTCTTTTGAAAGGGAAATTGAAAGAGATGAAGCCTTATGGGATAAGTAAGAGTACATTGAAGAATTTGTGTGTGTTTTTTGATCAAAATTCAATTATTTTTTTCAGAGATATAGACGCTGAATCGACACAAAATCTAGTTGAACCAAATCAATTGGCACTTATCCCAGTAGAAGAGAATCCATCTACTATTGTTACTAAAAAGTCAGATCCGCAAACCAGTTCTCCGCCTAAGAAGAAACCTTATTATAACAAGGAGTTTGTGGCCAAATGGAGGAAAAGAAAGAGAACAATGAATGGAAGGTGATCCAATTTTTGGTCTGGACCCAGATGAAGCTTTTACTTAGAGGATAAGGGCTGAGGATACCATTCAGGCTGAAAAGAAAAAGAAGAATCTTTTGAAAAGGAAATTTCAAGAAATTGATGTCTCTAAAATCATGAAGTTGGTAGAGGTGGATAATGCTCAACTAACGGATGAAATATATCAAGAACCTATCATATAGAGTCAACCAGAGAAAGAGAATTGGAAAAAATGATGGATGAAATACAGGAAGTTGAAGAAGAGGAAGGAGATTTTCTTTTGTAATTTTATAAGAGTTCAAAGAAAAGTAGAGAAGAATATTTTCAAAAGCAAAGTGAAGATATTCAACAAACTCCTCCTGACGATCAAGCTCAAGCTCACTCTTTTGAAACACCAGATAAAATTTTTTCTTAAGCAAAGAAAGGTTCTCAATACCCTCAGAATGAAAAAGTAATTTTCATTAGTTATAGAGTAGAAGATAAAATAATGGAGAAAGAAAAACAAAAAGGAAAACAACAAGTTGAAGACTAAAGCTGCTCAAATGAACTGGATTCGTACGATGAAGATACTGATTCACAACAAACAATCTCTCTCAAGAGGAGTGATTACATTGTTCATGTTTTGAGATGGATTGAAAATGACATTCCTTATTTCCCTAGACTTGAAGGGAAAATTGATTTCATCACTGACAATCAAAGAAAGAAGTTTGGTTCTGTAAGAGAACATAGAAATAATGTTTTGTCAATTGAAGCCGATGTGAAAGTTTTGTCTGAATGTTCGAACACTCATAAAAAACTTACAATAGAATGACTAAGTGGTCATACAAAACAGAATTCTTAGTGAATGATCATGAGATATCAATTGAAGACCTAAAGAGGTTGTCGAATGATCTTGCTACTGCTTTCAATAAGATTGAAAAAGAAACTATTGAAAGGATGAATCTTTTGTCAAATACTCCCGGAGCTAATATTCCTTAAATAAAACAGCTGTAAGGGAGATTGAATGCTTTTCAATCAGATTTTTCTAAGGTTTCATCTTTCAAAGAAGAAATAATTTTTTTGTAAAATCAAAATTCTGAGTTTTCCAAAGACAAAAATAATCTGCAAAATAGAATTGATACTCTTGAATAATTAATTAGATTCCAAGAAGAGTCCATCAAGAATTATGATTATCTTTTTGCCGATCAACAAGATATTCTCAGATACCAGGTACATTATATATTTGAATACAAGAAATAAATCAAAAAGATGAAATTCATCCTTCACTAGTTGATTATGAAATAAAAAGGAAGAGAAAACAAATGAGTTGTTTTTTTTCGTTTCTATAATTATTCAGACTTGTAATCTAAATGATATTTATGTTATGTTCCCTATTTCCTTGCATTTTTTTCAATAACTCTTTCAGTCAACTCAATTTTACCCCATTCTATTTGTAAACCACAAACGGGGATAATGTTTTACAATGGGGGAGAATGTTTTATCAAGGGAAGAATGTTTTAAACAAATAATTCTAAATCAAGGAAAATCTACTAATACCATCCATATGAAAGTACATACCTAAGGGGGTGTTAGTTGTATTCAATTTCATATTCAGAAGAGTTTTCAATAACTCAGTGGGAGATAAGTATTTCATTTTTTTACTTTGTGTTTTGTGATTTCCAAAAAGGGGGAGATTCTTGAGTCAAAAGTTCTCTTTTGACTTTTATATCATGTTTTGAAAATCAAAAATTTCTTTTACCATGATTATTGTACTGACCATGCTGATCGTACTGACCATGCTGATCGTCCTGACCATGCTGATCGTACTGACCATGCTGATCATACTGACCATGCTTATCGTACTGACCTTGCTTATCATACTAACCATTCTGATCGTACTAACCATGCTTATCTTACTGACCATGCTGATCGTACTGACCATGATTATCGTACTGACCATGCTTATCGCACTGACCATGCTTATCGTACTGACCATGTTAATCGTACTGACTATAATTATCGTACAGACTAGAAATTGTATTGACTCTGTTAATCATACCGAGTTTTATGAATCATACTCAGTTTGTATCGTATCAATAAATTAAAATAAGTAATACTTATAGTACTTATACATTACTTTCAATACTTTCTTGTTTTGTTCCTTTATCAAAAACACATGTTTCATATTTATCATACTCATTTTTATCATCTTCATATATAATTTTTTTAACCAAAACTATGTCATGGACTTAGTTATAAACTAATAAAAATTATGTCGTGTTTTCTGTTTCAATATGACCGTTATAATGCCAGGTGTCCAAGTCACACCGAGTTTTTTGGAGAAATATGATTGTTGGAGGAAATATGACTTTTGGAACCTGATGCCTATAAATAAGAGGTCATTTGAAACAAAGAAACACAAATGTGAGACTGCTTATATCAAATTCTAGAGAGAGACGATGTGACTTCTCTCTTGCTTCGTGCGAAAGCCTTGAAACTACAAAACGTGAACGACTCATTTTTAGTTTTTGTATTTCAATAAGTGCTTTGTTTTTTCTTTGTGCATCCAATCAGGTGATAATGATCGACGACTACTGGGGATATGTAGAGAGTGATATCGGTCATCATATCGAGGGCTTTCAAGTGTTTGAAAGATAGAAGTGTTGATTACCTAAAAAATCGAGGGCTTGTGGGGATAACAAGACAGACGTACCGATCATCGTATTGAGGGCTTACCAAGGTGGTGGTAAGAAAGACCTGTTATCCTAGGTGAAAGGATAACCCTTCTCTTTGGGTCAAAATAATTGTAATACTTCTACATTTCTGCTACTGTTTGTTTTATAAAAGGGAATTGTATTGTTTACCTTTATTCATTCCATATTCATTTGTAATTGTTTCAATTATATTCATATTGTTACATATTGTATCAATTTATTCTATACTCTTTATAGTAGAATCCTTCACTATTGTATTACTCTTATTATCGTATTCATTTAGAATACAATTGATTTACTTTTCTTATATTATCACATCATATCATACCTTTATATTCAATTCAATTGTGGTTGTTTGTCTTTGTTGGGTATTGTATTAGTTTAAGATCTTTTAAACTAATTTGTTAAGTGTTTAAACACAATGTTTTTAATCCTACAATTCACACCCCCTTTTGTGTTGTTCTATATAATATACACATACATCAACATATTCAATCCAACAATTATTAGTAGTTGATGATATAGGGTTTTTGGTTTCTAATTTACCAGTATTATATCTCGTACTATCTCCCTATTGAGTTTTGATCATAGAAATATGTTTCTTTAACCTATTTTATTTCATGAAGAAATAGATTCCATATTATCTTGTATGATGACAGGTTCATGTCACTAATTACTCTGGATCGAGAATTCCCTTCGAGGAATGACAGTTTCAGCTCTGATATTATGGTATTATGGTATCCAGGCCTGTTCATTACAATTTTTAATAAAAATAGAATTAATGATCAAGGATTTTCTCTAGATGATGGTATACTTTTTAAAACAATAAAAACTTATTTTAATAATTAAATATATTAATCTTTTGTTAGAATTTATGGATTTTTATGTTTTAAATTATTTAAAATTTATTGTAAAATTTATTTTTAAATGTTTCTAATTTTTAGATTTTAATGTTACTCAAACATAATGTGTTGAATGTAAAAAGTTTTAGTAATAATTATTTTAAATTATCAAAGGGATTATATTGTATTAAGAATGTTTGTTGTTCATTATATGATAAAAATTATTTCATTTAAAATATACTTTAAAAAAGGAAAAGTAGATTATAAATTTTTTTTCCAAACATTTCAAATTTTTATTTGATTATTAAAATTTATACTGATAATTTTATTGTATCCTCAGTTGAATAAATTTGAAAATAATTTCATTAATTTTTGTATATTAATTTAAATATGAGTCTAATGGGTGACAATAATTTTTTAGGTCTTTATAATAATCAAATAAATTATAGATTATTTTTGATTCAATAAAAATATTCGAATGATTTATTAATGATATAGAGATTTGACTATTATAAATAATTTTGAACCCCTATGATTAGAAATTGTATATTTTGTATAGATATATATAAAAACATAAATACTATAAAATTTTTAGAGGCTTGATTTGTAATTTTTTGTATTTTAGTATATCATGAAGTGATATTATAGCTAGTGATTTTCTATTTGAAACATTTTATTCTTATCTCTAGTAATATCACCTAAATTTTGTTAGGAAACTTATAAAATATAATAATGGAACTAAAAATTGTGCAATATTCTTTCTAGATTCAATTATTTAGATTTGATTAGTTATT
Organism: Viscum album; assembly: GCA_963277665.1. Lineage (NCBI taxonomy): Eukaryota > Viridiplantae > Streptophyta > Magnoliopsida > Santalales > Viscaceae > Viscum > Viscum album. Next base: position 658,319,494 of record OY728145.1, on the reverse strand, counting down.
ATAATTATTTCTTTTGAGGTTGTAAAAATTATCTAAAAAACAATTAAGTTGTGTTATATTTTATTTGTAAAATTTATTCTTCTTCGTGTTCAAGAAAACAAAATCCAAATAAATTATCTACTACTAAACAAATTTTTTTATTTATATTTTTCTCTATTTTAATGAAATAAATTAATATTATCTAATAATGGATTTATTTTTAAAAATATTCCTATTTAATTTGGGGATTTGTAAACTATTTCAATTTTGAAAAATTCATTATAACATTATAGAGAAAAATTTATTGAAAATTTATTTAATTTTTTGAGAAATCATTTTATTAAATTTGGAATTATCATATAAAATTTCTAACTAAAAATAAACTAGATAATGGTTTTTCCAATCCCTTGGATATTACAAAATTTGAAAAAATAAAATTTGATCTTGGTATGTTGGATATTTAATTTGAAAATATATTTTACACTTTTCATTAAATCAAAATTAATAAAATATTATTTATGATGATTTATTCTAATGTATAAAATTTATTTTTCATAAAATATTTTTAATATTATTTTTCTTAAATTATATTAAATAAAATTTGAAAATTTTTAAAATGGGGGGAAATATTATAAAATCTTCATTGGGATTTATAATTTTACAAAATGGGTTGTTTTTATGGAGTTGATTAGTGCTTATTCTTAGTCAAGATATATAGTATTTCATATACTATATGATTATATTTGAATATTAAAAAAATAAAATGATTTAAATTTTAAATAATTAATTAAATAACAGACATCATACATGTGTACATATATTGGTTGTGATTAAAGGATTCTAAATTTAACGTTCTCATTCATTTTTATCACACAACCACTTCACTAACATATTTTTAATATATATTACGGTTACTGTACCTACAACTAGACATATTTCACATTGTATCATGGCATATGAAACACCTTTTTCTTAATGAAGCCTCTTTACGGTAGCTCATTTGATTCAGATGGTCAGTCATTCCCAATTTCTTCTATTATTTTCATATATGTCCAATTGATTTTTTCTCAGGTTGTTAGTTGATAAAACTAATGTTCAGTCACATTATACTTATGTTAAATTTTCCACGACTAGCACTCAAGGTTATTATTCACGTAAAAGTGATCAAATCTTTTACTATACAATAAAAATATAATAGCTTTAGATCTTATATATATTCCTTTGGAATAAATTTTACGTGTTTGATAACATTATTTCCACGCAACCCTGAGTGTAAATGAACCATGATATGTTATAACATTTTTGACATAATAAATACATTTATGTGTATTAATAGTATTAAACACAATATGAATTATATATATATATATAAATATTTAACATAATTCAAATTTATCGATTAATACTATAGAAATGATTTTTAGATTCTAATAAAATAATTTAACTATTAAAAGGACTATTTTTCAAAAATTTATTGGTCATACTTCTATACATTTTTAGATAAAAAATAATAATTAATCACTATTCAAAAATTATTGTTATGTAATTTATTGGTAATGTAGGAATAATTATTAAAAAATTAGTTATCAAATGGTTATAAATGAAGATAAAATCACTTGAAGGTAAATTTTGTTATATTTTCAAAAAATATTTCTATGTGCACAATTTTGTTTTTCATAATAAATTAATGAAATCATTTTTTATTAATGATTCAAATTAAATATTTATTATATACCTATAATCTAATATTTTAACATTCATCTAATTATTTTTATAATTCATGGAATGAATGTAAAATCGGTTTTATAATTAAAAATAATTTGTTTAAAATCGATTTTCAATGGATATTGAACAAATATTATAATGTTAATTTATTAAAATTATAGAAATATAATTATACAAAAAAGATTACATGTTTTATATCATCGTGTAAAAATATTAATAATGATACCTTTTTCATTTTTTTAATAATGAATATTAAAAAAAATAACAATTTATTATGACAAATTGGGTAAAAACTATTTAATGAAGGGGGTTAAACTAAAGGATAAAAGATAAAATTACACTAAAACGTGTCCAAATATTATTGTTTGAGTATATTTATATATTATATTATCATAAAATGTAATTCATAACCATTTGATTTCACATTCTATAATACAGCCTAACCCACACTCTCGTATACGAGGTTGAAATCATACACACTACATTTCTGGGTTTGATTTGATTAATTGTGATAAAAATTTTACCAACCAAAATTTAAAACACCAAAAGGAATTATTGAATCACTTAAATTATCAATGAAATTTCAGGTTTATATTTTTATATAATATTGAAAAACAATAAAATATCATGGATTGAAAAAAGTTATTTATAATTATGCTTATCATCTCCCAATAGACCATTCTTTTCAGATTCCACATTTGGTCATCATTATCATCCATATGAAACCCTTCTATAAAAAAATCATTTTACATTATTCTTGATAACCTATGTATAAGAAAAAATAATAGCGGCGAGTTCAAGTGATCAATAGTGGTACACATAAGAATTTTCAATTTAATTTCATGAAAGAGATTATAATTAGCATAAGGGTATGATGAAATAATTAGAGTGCATGAGAATAACATAAGAGGCTCATACCCAACAATACGAGGTTCATGAAACACTAAAATAAGTCATTAGTATTTAATATAAAAAGGATTCCTTGAAATAAATTAACAATTTCTATGTGATATCAATATTGATAAAAGGAAACATTTATAACACATTTCTACAATACAAAAACATATTTGTATCTTGGTAAATTATCAACAAAGAACATATACAATTGAATCAAAGATTTGGAATCCTTGGAATATTATTCTCCAGATATGGTAATCTTTACAAAATTTCATGGATAATTGTTTATGTGCAATCATAATATTATCTATATCTAGATCAACTGATGTTATCGTTTCACACCCATCCACAATAATATATCGGGTAAAACTGGTGGTGTCTCGGTACACCCATCATATACGAAATATTTCTTCACCTAGTAGTGTGAAGAATAACAATTATTGTAAATAATTAACAATTAACATTGATGAATAATGTACATAGTGTATTTAGTTCAACATAAAATCATAGAACTATCATTTCATCTTTACAAAAATTTATTAAATCATAGAAAAGAATCAGGTTCTAGGATAATCTCTTTGAAATACATTTTACCATTATAAATAGAAAACTTATTTTAAATATATCATTTTTTCATGATTATATCATTTAAAATAAATTGGTTTCATAATATTCTCTTTGACATATGAGTAATCCATATAAAATAAATGGATTCATTAATAATGTATTCAAAAAATGATTATCTAGTACAAAAGAAACAGTAAACCTGTGGTAAAAAATCGGTCCCATAAAATATATTTGAAACACGATTAACACAAGGAATATAAATGGGATACAAATAAATATCTTTAAAACATGTCTAACCTATGGAAAATAAATTGGTTCCAAAACAATATCATTGAAACATGATAAAGACGTGGGAAGGAAATGGGGTCAAAAACAATATCATTAAAAAAAATCATAATCCATTAGTAGAAATTACATGTTGGTATCATCATAAAATATATCCATTGTACCATCATTCATAAAATTTGTTGGTGATTTTGATTAATGAAAATACTATAAAATTATCATTAAAAAATTAATGAGGAAAATAACCTTTTATTTTGAGAATAACATTAAAATATAAAAATTCAAAAAATATTGTAGAAATATTTTACATTAAAACAAACTAGGATTTATATAAATGTATAAAATATTATTCTTATACCAATATAAGACTTCATTCATGTTATAAATGTTAAAAATGAATATTATTTTTATTTTTTGAAAAAGGTTTTTAAAAAGTGGTTCATTTGAAAAAGGATAAAATTTTTCTTTCAAAAGCATGTTTATAAACGTTCAAAGGCCAAGTAAAATAAATTAATGAGATAATTTATTATTTGAAAAAATATTTTTTAAAACATTTTCGAATGAATGGATATAGATGTAAATGATACCCAATCTAAATGAAAATACCAGAACAATGTCACTTACAATCATCATTATTTTACATTATTTAATCAATATGAGAGGAAATTCATGAGGATATTTTTGAAAACCTTCATAATTAGTGTATAATTAATATAAATGGTTCCTTAAAATAATATCATATTATTTCCCTGAAAATAACCTTCATTATATACTATCCCAAAAAGAAAAATGATTTTAAAATAAAACCTTTTCCACTTTAATAACGTTTCTATCATAATACCCATATATGAATAATATCTAATAATATATTGAATATAATTAAAAAAATTAGTTTCATGATATATCATGTTGAAGGGTATTATATATACATCACAAGGTAATAGTGTTTCATACCATAAATGTATGTCTCAATGATAGAGATTTCAAGACGAATAAACATTTCAAAAATCATACCACTTAATTTTAGAATTATTATTTGAATAGATCCTTTGTATAAAATTTAAATCTAAATTAAAAAATTGTAAATTAAAAAAATATAATCAAAATTAATTAAACACATAATTATGTCATATTAATTTCAATGAATTAGTATTTTAACTTGATGAAAAGAAATTCATTTATCAAATACTATACCACATGTAAAATTTCTTGTCAATACCCCTTGAATGAATTATTTGAAATATAAATGTAAAATACAATTATGTATGATGTTTTTATTCTATTACATGTAAAATGCATTGTATTTACACCAAAAAATAAAAATTAATGGTGAATATGGAATATGTATCATTGAAATATAAAGTGAGATGAGAAAATCCTTACCTCAAGTACCAACATTCAATGTGTATCCTTTAACTCAAGTATAAAAAAATTATATATATTATCTGAATTATTAATAACCACTTTTAGTTTTAATTTTTTTACATAAATAATTAATTTTATTTATTTTCAATTAAATAAATAATACATAATCATTTAGTGCTATGGAATGTGTTTTGAGGATGTTTGGTTAAACGTTTCAAAAAATATTCAGTGTTTTAAATGCGGTTAAAGAGGTCATTTTTCAAACATATATAGATTAATATCATTAAATATTTATAATATTTATATATAAATTATACATTTAAATCCATGAATTAAATAGTGTAAAAATATAAATATGTTATAATCATGGTGATGGATGTTCATGCATATGCATGAGTAACACTTCCAGTTTCAATGATGATTAGGGAAAGAAGATAAGTAATATTTAATATTTATATAATTATAAAAATATACTAAATAGAATATTATTTCATTTGATATATTTATATAGATATCAGCCATGTGTTGTGGTTCTTAAAAAAAATAATAAAATCACTTTCAGGAGGCGGTAGTCCACATGGGAACAAGAATAACATTTTCATTTTTCAGTTTAAGAGATAAAATGTTTTATTATATTTTCAGAATGTAATATATATCAAAAACATAAAAATTATTTTATTTATGTCACATATATTCATTTACATTATCATTTTTACTGTCCATGTAAACAGTTTGTGAAAAACAAATTACATCACATCACGAGGTGGTAGTGTGACGTATACATGATCGACATTTTCAAATCATCCATGGAATGGAATGTAAGAAGGATATATATTATAAAATATATACATAATTATAAATATGTTACCAATAAAATATATAAACCCTTTATACATAATTATATCAATCTCTGAGAGGCGATGATGTGAAACGAATGACATTGGTTCTCAAGGTGGTAGTCGAGCATACACCCAAATGATGATTTCACATCCCATGTGATTTAAGAGGAGAAAAATTATAGTTATTTCATTAACATAATAACATATAATTATATTATATATTATTTTTCAATTATATAATCATTATTTAATCATATTTGAAGGATATAGAAGATGAAATTAAATAAGGACACTCAGTTAAGCATGACATCTATTATTTGGTTATCATTTTTAAGTAAAAACCCAATGGCTTAATAAGATTTAATTTTAGTTATACTGTGAGATATATTATTTCAATTGGGAATTAATGAATATATTTCAATATGTATTTTATGAGAAAACGTTTTTTAATATGTGATGTATAGATGAGAGTGGGTTGACTTTTTTAAGTGAGGTGAGTGGAACACTTGTAATCATTTATTATAGTATGGTGCACTCAATATTATTACATGCATGGGGGATCAGAAATAATAAATTTTCAATATTTAGAAATTATATTTTCGATATATGGCCTCAAAATATTTTTTGCAAGTTTTTGGTCAATTTTACCATTATAATTTTAATTTATCCACTAGTAAAACACCTTTCATTGTAACTATGATAATTGTTTTTACTATTTTCACTATTAATTATGGTCCTGTATTAAGTTGGAAATATTTTATAATGTAACTAATTTTGATTATAATTACTCAAACCATTTTAACAAATACAAATCTAATAAGTGCTAAAATTTAATTTAAAATTAAACCTACATATAAGATGAAAAATCATGTTTCCAGGAAGTGTGTTTTTCAATCAAAAGATGATATTATATTAACTATATACCTAATAAAAATATTTGTATATAAATACATTAATATTTATTGATAAATTATATAAAAATTTAATTAATATTATTCCCCATAATGGTTATCTTTTAATTAATTAAAAATGTGAAATATTATTCACATTAAAATAATTTTCTGAAAAAAACACCTTTTAAAATAACGAAAAATCACATATTCTAAAATTCAATAGAAAAATTATTAAAATGTAATTAAATTGATTAAATATATCAAAAAAATATTTTTTATATTTTAATTCATATTCAAAAAATATTGTAACAATTGAATTTATTTAATTTATTTCAATGTAAAGGCATTTTTACAAAATATCAGTATTTTTCACTGATAATTAAAAAATAATTACTTTTTGAAAAATAAAAAAATTGTACACAAATAACATTTTGGTTTGTAGATTACTAAAATTGATTATATTTTTTCAAATATTTTTTAACATACAAGGTAATAAATAATAAGACACATTTATTATTTATTAATATTTTCGAATTAAATATTAATTTTACTTTAAAGGGGTTGTTATGTTCGATAGCGTACCCGATACGCAACAAAAGGTTTCATTGAAATCTTATGTTGCACACTAATAATATAATACTATTTTAAATGGTAGTTAACTCATAGCCTTTGTATTGGTTGAAATGAAGAAAACTAACTATAATATTATTATACATGTTTGTTAAATGTATTTCCATTTATCCGATAAAAGTTAGAGGCTTAAAATGTGAATGAATCTGATTTTAAGCATAATTTAAATTAAAAGGTCGATTTACTACCTTTTAATGGAGAACCCTCATTAAATATAGTTTTGGTAACCTTAAAAAATTAAAATTGACCAAATAAAATGCTTCTTTAGAATGACAACATCAAAATTTACTTTGTATAAATTTTTGGAATTTCTCCGATAAAGTTCATTTTTAATGAATAGTGTAAATATTGTATTTTAATTCAAAAGTTCATTTTAATCTATTTTATTTATATAGTTAGATTAAATTTTTAATTGGTTTTCAAATGTAATTAAAATATATTTTTACCATTTAATCACATGTTGGTGATTGTAATTAATTTATCTTTGAAAAAGGATGTAAATAAGTATAAATATTTTGATAGTTATTGTTTCTTAAAAACACACTATTTATTTTGATAACAGGAATTAATTTTAAAATTAATTAATTACAATTATATATCTTGAATTGTAAAAATATACATCATTTTTTAATTCATAATATCAAATATAGATTAGGCCAAATTTTTGGTATTTTTCTAAAAAACATCAATTTTCATGAATATTGACTCAAATTATTAGTGAATAAAAAAACCAACTTTTTCATTTAAATGAAATTTTATGGCTTCTGTGAATTGAATTCCAAAAATCCTACATACATGGTTGTTATCAAGAAGTAAAATTTGCTGTTATATAAATTATAATTTTGAATATAAATATTCAGTGGAAATATAAAAAGATTCACTACATCATGGAATTTTTTTTAGACATCACACAAATAAAATTATTTATGACACAATTATGGTGAAGTGTTTACCTCATTAATAAATGATTTAAAAAAATAAAATTTTAATAATTAAAATATTATCCAAAACCTATCCAATTCCAATTGGATGATTTTATTTCTACCATGATTCATCTTATCTTTTACATTAATGAGTATTAGATTTTTATAAACCTAATATAATTATATAATAAAATAATATTATCACACTTTCCTAAAGAGCCCCTCCCCCCATTATAAAAGAAGACCATTTCTATCCAATTTGTCACAACTCTAAAGCCTTATTGCTCGTCCAACTTCTTCCCAATTAATCTCCCTACATCCCTCACCTCCACCTAGAATCCTTTCCTTAGGTATAAGGCACTTCAAGAAGTACTTTGGTTCAAACTAAAGAGAGTTAACCAAATTAATGGTAACAATTTCTCTTAATTTTTTTTCTTTTATTTTACTTATCAAATCCCTAAACGCTTTTTATTACTTTCATTTGTAACAACAACAATATCCTAAATATACTAGTATTTTTTATGAGAAGGATTATAACTACACTTACACACACTTATATCAAATGGACGGACAACATAATGTTTCTTTGGATGGAAAACTAATGCCTCATGAAACGATGATTGTTTGATTATCTCCTACCGCCTCTCATGGAGTCCATTATGATGTCAAATTATTTATATACGATATATATTATGTTTATGTTTTCTTTATGATTCTTTAATTTCAATTTATAGCATGCTTTTATGGTTTCCATTATCGGTAAAAACGATAATCTCATTAGAGGAAGTGCAGACTACTACCCCCTCAAAGTGATATGATTTGTTTGTGCCATATGTGGGATGTATAAAGGATGGAGTTAATTATATTATATTTGATATTAGATGTGACATTATATTATAAATATAATATAACAATATATAATTATTTTTTAATTCCATTAAAATAATAAATATAAATGAAAGTAGCGTTCTTGTGTACGTACGACTTACCGTCTCAATGAACGGTGAATTTCATTTCATACCTCCAAATGATATGTACTATTATAAATAGATATATATATACTAGATATATGTGATATATATGATATCTAAATAATGAATTTAATTTTGTATATAATAGAATATTGATCACATGTACAACTTTTCAATATAAGGTGTTCATTTTTGTCTCAAGTACCAAATATCAACAAAATGAACGTTATTAACTTAAATTATTACATAATGATTATAAATGGTAATAAGTAATATAAAAGAAATTATAAACTTGAAAAATGTTCCTAAAAAGTAGAGCTTAACTTTAGTCTATTATTTAGGATATTAAATAACGATCGATTCATGACGAACACGAGGTAAGGGACTTCGTCTCAATATCCTTTCATTGAGGCATATTTTGTTTTAATTCATGAGTTTATTTTATACACTATATAAACACCCTTGAATTTTCAAAGGGAATCTTTTTCTACGAAGAGTTTTATTAAATGACAAAATTTATTGTTTTTTAACATAAGCGATGACAAAGACCCTTTCTGCTGTTGAGTGTATTATTTGATCTTTGGATTCCTCAATAAGCTGTAATGTTTTTAAAAGAAAATAAATACCATATACTCTTTTACGTATTTTGGTATTGAAAATAGTTTTGATAATGGATTTTTACTTGAATATATTTATGTGATATATTTTGTAAACGTTTTCTTTCCTTTATTTTTTATGTATTATGATTTTATAATGGTATTTGGACATTTGATGTGTGGTTACATGATAAACCAAATGACGGGTGGTTTCGTGAATATCAGGATGGGTGGTTACATTATAACCACCAATGCATTGGGTATGGATGTTTGTCGTATGGCTATTCCATTTAGTGATATGTGTGGAAGTTGACCGTATGGTTATTTCATTAATGTATGTTTATGTCCCAAGTTACCTTTATATGTTCTATTCTTTATATTGGTTTTATGGTAATATTTTGGTTAAAAAAGGGTAAGTAATGATATTTTATTCAGTGAAGAGTATTTACTACTTCATAAAGGTGAAAAGTATGAATTTTGTTAATGTATTCATGGTTTACGAGTTGTTTTGAAAAACTAATAGTTTTATTTCTTTGTGTATCCCTTACTGAGCTTTTTATGCTCATCCCATGTTTTTGAAATGTTTTCTACAGGATAAAATGTGGATTATGGTAAAGGATGGGATCAAGGAAAATTCATGTTTTCTTAAACATGGAAGTAGACAAAACTCTTTTTTTCAATAGTTTTTATTTTATGAAAAAAATGGATACTCGGTAGAAGTGTCTACTTTGTAATCTTTTGAGATGAAATAGTTAATTCCTAATTCTCTAAAACTATAAACCTGAAAAGATCCTCAATGTGAATTATTAATATAATTCAATATTATGTATGTCTTATGGTCGGGTCCTTATATATTTTTTCTGAATATTTTATAAAAATAATTGTAATTTATTTTTATGGAAAGAAACCAAAATAATTTATAAAGAATACATATTTTTTAATAATAGAATTACTTTACTAAACCACTATTGATTATTCTATACAAATTAACAATAATTTATATTGAGAAGGATTTATATATATAATATAAATTACTTAATACTATTTATACCCACCAATTTAACATCTAGGTTAAAACAGTTATATTTGTTTTTCAAAATTTAAACATATTTTTCCATGTTAAATAATTTATTGAACCCAGTTTCCTTTCCTAAAATCTTTGGGTGTTTCATCCTCTACCCTATCCCATTAATAAATTTCATCCAATATATTTTAACTTTATCTGGGTAATCAATGGTTATATTTTTGAAATAAAAAACTTTTTTGGAAACCCACCTCATTAAAAGGGTTTAAAAACATCATCTTGATAATAGTGAAAATTACATATGAAGTTCATCTTCAATAACTCATAATATATCACCAAATATGAGAACATAGATGGAGATTGATGATTTTTACTGAGAATAAATTTTTAATTATAAAATGGCGATATAGAGTGATAGAGATTATGGTCTATAGGAATGTGAATGACCAATAAAATGTTGGCAATAGCATAACCATAAACCAAAGAAGTGTGAAAAAGATAATTGAAATCATTAAAAATGGTGGTAGTGTGACAATTGTTTTTTGAAAGCCTTATAACTAGATTTGAGGAATTTCATTTCCATATATAATAGGATAATAAAAATATGTAAATACATTAGATGTTTAATTAATGTAAAATACCCCATCACATTTTCCTCGAATGATGAGTATTAAAGATGAATTTTTTCATGTTTTAATTACAAAAATAATCTTTTAAAAAACAAAATAACAATAAAATTTAAATAAAATATATTCCCCCTTTAATTATATATTATAAAAAATTATTAATGATACATTATTAAAATATAATTTTCAAAATTAATAAACTTTTATATGATAAAATAATACATTAGTAAATAAATTTTTTTAGTAATACCCAAACTAAAACTAAATCATTCAATATATAAAATCCCCATAAAAAATATAATATTAATAACCAAAATATTATAGTTTGTTTTCATATGAATGGTTATATCATAAATTTAATCTTATAAATCCAAAATATATAGAAATATCTCTTTTAAATAATATTAATTACTTAGCCACCAGATGACATTACAATCTCATAGAAATCCATACAATAGAACATGTTTTCCCTTAATTACCAATATATCCAATATCATATAATCCCTCAATGTTACCAATACCATAAAATATATGTTTCAATAATATAAAGGAATAATAAAAATTAATCCAATGATTTACATATAATTCCACACAATAATAGTTATCCAAAAGTTTTATTAATCTCTATAAGATATCGTCACTTAAAACCTAAAAAGTGGTGTCAAATAAATTGATCTTATGCTTAACCGTAATTATACAGACCATTGATGGTATACATAACTCTAATTATACCATCATTGGAAAACATAATAATCTCAAATGTTATCTAATAATTAATTGGATACCAACAGTAAAACCATGTAACCACACACTCTGATCTGGTGCGGCAATCAAAAACATTAAATTTATACCACTGATATCGATGATAGTGTAAATATTTTCTCCATAAAAACATACAATGTCAGAAGGAAATATTCGATCACTTATATTCTCAGGGACCCCTTAGTTCTAGAGGTTTAAATTATTTGGACAGGCTATTAACATTGTGGATTCATAAACAACATGTTCATAAAAATGAACATCATCTCCCACTATACCCACATTTATATATTTCACATTAGGTCATCTTCATCAACCATATAAAACCCATTTTGAAATAATTAATTTACCATTATTCTTGATAAACTATTGATAATGTAACATAATAAGGGAAAGATCAAATATTGGGTAAGGGTAAAAGTAATCATTAACAATTATTTGTAACCAGTGAGGTTAATATAAGTGTAAGGGTACTATGAGATAATCAATGTGCATGATCATTACAAAAGAGTACTCATCTAAATCAATAATAAGATCACAAAACATGATAATATGGAATATGGTTCTAATAAATCCAACAAATATCATATCAACAATCATGATCCAAGTGATGTAAATAATGATCCAATGAAATAGTTATAAGCCGTCAAAGCATGACAAAAATGGGTTCGTATCTTAAAACATTATTTTTAAATAACCATTATAGAAATCATTCAATTTGAATGAACGTATGGAAGAATTTGATATAATTCACTAGAAAACATAATTATCACCCAATGAATTGGATTTCTATCTAGGAACATTATCATATATGTTATATCAGGCTCACCCATTGTTATCTGGACACTACCTTTTGTATAACAAAATCGGTCTCGCCTAGTACTATCTTGGTTCAAACATCGTATAAGATATATCAAGATCACCGAAGGACATTTGGGTGAAGCCATGATTTCAATTAACTATTAAGTAAATTTCATGAAGAAATTTCCCAGAGTATTCATTTAATCATAAACTCACAAAATCAAACTTTATTATTTTTGTAAAATTATTATTTGTTGAAAAGGAAACGAGTTCCATGAAAATATATGTGAACAATTATTAATACATGGAAAAGAAATAGGTTACGTAAAAATATAATTAAAACATGATTATCCCATATAAAAGAAATGGGTTCCATAACATTCTCTTTGAAACATTATTAACCTAGTAAAAATAAATAGTTTTAATAATAGTCTCGTTCAAGAATTTTTACCCCTAGAAAAGAAATTGGTTACATAATTATATCTTTGAAACTTGATTAAAACATTGGAATGAAATGGGTTCCATAAATATGATTTTGAAAAATGATTATACCATTGAAAATAAATTGGTGACCTATAAAACATAATTATCCTATGGAAAATGAATGTTTTCCATAATAATCTCATTGAAATATGATTAACCCATTGGAAAGAAATTGCTTCCATAATAATCTATTTGAAATAATATTAAGATATATTGAAAATAAATGAGGATTATATCGTTATAGAATAGCCAAATTGAAAAATGATAAATAAAAGTAGAAATTTCTTTTTATTAATTTTAATACCATTAAAATATCACTAAAAACATAATTTATGAAAATAAAATATTCATTTTGAATATAAATTTAAGAACTATTTTTTAAAATATATTAATATCTTATAAAAACATGGAATCATATATTTTAAGGAAAAAATAAATTATTTTTCATGATGGTAGTAAAATATATTCATGTTGTAAATGTTAAAAATATAAATTATTTTAAAAATATTTTTTACAAGAGATTTAACAGAGATTCATTTAAAAAATTTCAATATATTCCATAAAAATGTTTTAAAAAAAGATTAATGAAAATGTAAAATATATTTATGAAATATTTTATTTTCAAAATGATAACTTTAAAAATATTTTATAGAATATGGATAAGGAAGTTTATATACCCAATCTAAAAAAATAGATGATCAGTATAACATACAAATAAATTTATTAATGTCTATTTAATCAATAAGAGAGGAAATGTAAAAAATCATTTGGAAGACATTTATATCCAGTTAATATGAAACATATTGTCATTATAAGAATAATAAAATAGGATTTAATTCAAAATATCCTTCAATATAATAAATCTATAAAAGAAATAATATTGTAAAATAAAGCCTTTCTACATTAATTACACTTTAATCGTATGTCCGAGGAAATAAAAACATCATTTGAATATTTAAATATCATGAAAATAAGTATTTTCATGATATAAAATTTAAATGTGGTGTAGAAAAACTTCAATATTTTATATTGGTTGATATGATAAATGTATGTCTCAAGGAAAGTTAATTTGAGATAAATTTCCCTTAGAAAAATCATACCATTGAATTTGAAAAATTAATTAATGTATATATTTTCTATATCAAAATAAAAAACAACTAAAAGGAGTTTAAATATATCATAAGATAATTTAAATTAAATTCAAACATAATAGTGACATATGGGTGTCAAAAAAGAAGCATTATAAACCAATGAAAATAAATTGTGTAAAAAACTTATTTACTACTTCATAAACTTCATGTCAATTCCCCTTGAATGAAATAATTCAAAAAGAAACACCAAAAAACTGTGATGTAAGAATGGTTCATGTTATTAAATATGATATTGGAATTATATCTATCCCAAAATAAATTAATTATTGAATATGGGATATGTATCACAGAAATAAAATGTGATATAATATAACCCTTCCCTCAAGTCCGGACTTTCAAAGTGTATCCTTTAACACATATATAATAATATTTTGGTAATTGACTTATTTATGAAGAAGTGTTTTCATTTTTAAAACATTATACATAAATCCTTTATTTTATTTATTTTTAATTACTGAATAAATTACTTAGTTAGTTATGTTTACGTCGAGTGTTTTAAGGACGTTTGATTAATTATTTCAAAACATCCTTATTGCGCAGATCGTGGTCAAGAAGGTAATTATTTAAACATATATAGATTTATAATCATAATAATTTTATCATTATTATACATAAAATATTATTTTTAATCCAATCATGAAATAATTTTTGGAAAAATGAATAATGTTACAATCATGAAGATGATAAGTCATACATACACATGAGTAACTTCATCATTTTTCAATGATAATTATTGATAGAAGTTAAGTTATTTTATTTTTAAACAATTATAAAATGTTAATAAATAAAATATTATTTCAATAAATATAATTATTTAAATAATCCATTATTTGTGGTGATTAAAAAACGAATCACATCACTTTGTTGATGTGGTAGTCCACATGTGTACACGAACGACGCTATCATTTTTTAGAGTAAGAAATAAAATAATAAATTACCTTTTTATAATTATTAATATTTCATTAACATGATTAATATTTTATTTATAATACATATATATTCATAACAATTACCCAAACTAACTTCCATTTAATTCATTAATGAAAAGCGAATCACATCGCATCATGGGGAGGTAGTCTGTTGTACACAAAAGAGAAAATTTTGTATCCCCCAAGGAATGTAATGTATAAAGGTATATATGATATAAAATATAAATAATTATAAATATTATAAATGTTATATATATATATTTTTAATCCATCATTATATCAAACCATGAGAGGCGATGATAGAAACTGAATGACATCGATTCGAGATGCAGTAGTCCACCGTACACATAGTTGATAATTCGGTATATCATTTTATGGAATTGGAGATAGATATTTATTATTCTATTAAAATAATAAAATGTATGAATATTATAAATATTTTTTTATTTGAAAATAATTCAATAATATTTGTTGGTGGTGTGATATTAGATAAAATAATGAAGCTTAGATAAGCATGTTACCTCTTATTTAGAAAACCTCCTTAAGTAGGTACCAAAATGCTAATTAGGATGGATTTTTGATTTAAATAAGGGATACAGGATGTGGGTAGAGAATCATGTAATAAATGTGTTCATGGATTATCATATACTGTGATTTTAGTTTATAAATAATAGCATAGTTTTGTGGACTTTTATAAGAAATCTGAGTAGTACACCGGTAACTTCTAAAAGGAAAATGTAAATCCCAAGGTTTTTATATGCCAAAAGGAAAAAAATTTAACATACTAAATAAATATAAATTATATGGTATAATTATTACTTTAAAATAATTGTTTGACATGATTATATTTTATTATTATATATATTTTTTAGTGTTTCCATTAGGAAAAACATTTTTCACCTTAACCAAAATAGTTATGTTTTTTTTGTTTTCACTATATGTTATGGAAAAAAGTTATGCTGACCATATTAGATTGAAAAAATATTAGCACTAAAAACTTTAATCCATTTTAGAGAAATATTTTAATATAAGTGGTAACATTTAAATTAAAATCAATCCCCCAGACATGGTGAAAAAGAATTTTTTCAAGATTTTTATTTTTCATGTAAATATTGATTTTAAACAAACTCTATGAATAATAATATATATTTATGAAAAGAATTTAATTATTAATTAAATATAATTATAAATTTTTAATATAAATAATTACAAATTTGGAGTTAAAATAATTTCATAAAAGGGGAAACTTTAAGAACTTTAAAACAGTTTTTCGAAAAAGTGATTTAAAAAATTTACTTTTAATAATATTCTAATATAAATATGATTGAAATGTAATTAAGTTGATATATCAAAAATAAATAACATACATGTCATTTAATATCATACTAAAAATATAATTTTACTTTTAAATTTATTTAACTTTTTGATACAAATGACGTTTTAAAAAAAATCGGTAATTTTCACCATTATCTAAAAAATAAATATTTTTGAAAAAAAATAAAACGATTTTAACCAAATGTATATTATTAAATGATATTTCCAAAAATTATGTTCATTTTATCAAATAATGTTTCAAAAAATTAAAAAACCTTATATTCTATTTTCATAAAAATAAATAAAAATCCATTTTTAATGAATATATATTTTTGAAGAATAAAATTACTTTACTAAAACTTATTTTATTATTTAATAAAAAATTATAAATAATTTATACAGATTATTATATATATATATAATTAGTTTATGATATGAATACTCTCAAATTTAATTTCTTGGTTATAGTTGTTATATATTTTACCGGTCATTTAATATCAGAGTTATATGTCAAATGCACTATCAAACACAATTTAATTTTCTAAAATATGATAGTATTTCTTCTTATACTATTTAAAAAAATGCAACCTCAATTATTTTACATCATCATGGTAATGAAATATTAAACATTTGAAAATACCTTGTATGGAAACCAACATTATATAAAGGGTTAATACAAAATACAATTGATAAGAAAGAAAACGACGTACATAAGCCATCTGGAATAACACATACTATATTAATAAATAAGAGAAAATATGTGGGAAGTGAGGATTTTTACATGTAATAAAAACATAATTCCCAAATAATATTATATATTTATAGAGAACAAAGATCATAATAAATTAAAAAATCCACATTGATTCAACAACCATAAAACTATAAACCAAAGTGGTCTGAAATTGGTCATTAATATCATTAGAAATTATGGTAATAGGGCTGAATTTTGTCTCATGATTATTTTAGTATATTTTAGTAATTATATTCCCATATAGGTTAAAACTATATGGAATTATATGGAATATTTATGTTGAATTTAATTCTTTAATAAATGTCCAACATAATCTCACATTTTTATCTTAATGATTAGAATTCAAGTTGAATTGTTTTCATGGATAAAGTACTAAAATCAACGTTTAAGGAACACATAACCATAAAATGGTTAAAAAAGATATTACACAAATATTTATGATATTAAACAAACCCAAATTTTCAGCACATGATAATAAAATTGAAAAAATGAATAAATTTTCATATGATGAAATAATATGTTAATTATTATAATTTAATAGTAATACTGAAGTTAAAAGTAACCATTCCATATATTGACTAAAATATATCGAAGATAAAATTAACATCCTAAATGATGAATATTTTTTTATCCTCCAATTTTATATCATAAATTTCATCTTAAAATCTAAAAGATATAACTATGTTCATCTGAAAGAAAATTAATTATTTAGTGACCAAATTACATTATAGTATTATGGTTATCTATATGATATAACATATTTATGCATAATTATATCAATATCCAAGATCATATTAACATTAATGGTTATATATACCATAGACCACATGTTTTCAAAAGTTAAAGGAATAATTCACATTAAAATAAATAATTTCACATACATCATCCCAATAAAATGTCTCCTAATGTATCATTAATATCTTTGAGATTTAATTACATAAAAACTCAAAATTTGTATATAAAAAATTTAAGATATGATCAAACATAATCTTAAAGACCTATGATGGTATCCGGAACTATTAACAAAACAATACAAGAATAAATCCAAATATTCATATTAACCTAAAATCATTTTTGATACCAACTATAACAACAAAGATCATATTATCCCATATATCATTCTCAAATCATAAAAATTACATTTATAGATTTGTTAACAATTAAGGTGGGAAAATTTTCAATATACAAAGCATACGAAATAATAAGGAAATATTTGGTCAATTATACTCTCAGAGACATTTTAGTAATAAATATTTAAATATTAGGTAAAACTCTAAAAATTATGGATTGATAAAAAACTTGTTCATAATGATTCACATAAAATCCCTCAAAACTCATTTTTTACTATTTGACAAAAAATTTCACCATAATCTATTGGAATTCATCCATGAAATAGTTCATTTAAAATAATTAATTATTACCTATGAAATATGAAAGATATAAAGGGTGACGTCAAATTCTCAGTAAGGGTAATCATATGCATTAACAACATAATGTCATCAGTTCCATTATGATTAGAATAATAGTATGATGACATAATCACATTACTTGAGAATTACATAAGAGGAATGATACCCATTAAAACTAGTATTATAAAATAGGAAAACATGGGAATATCATTTAACAAAGTCCATATTCGTCAAAATCAACATCATGTGCGATGTGATATCAATCATGATCAACATGAACAATTATAACCCATAATATATTAAGAAAAACGTATTTGTATATAGAGAAATTATCATTTTAGAACCCACACACAACTCTTATAATTGTAATAAAAATATAACCATGATCTATTGTAATTATCCAGAACAAATAATCATTAAACAATGCATTAGAGCACTATCTGGGTGTACCCATCATAAAGGATATATTAGGCTCACCTGGTGCTATCTGGTTATTGCCATTATATATGATATATTAATCTCACACCATGCTGTCTACACACAGCACTAGAATAAGAAATTTGAAGCTCACATAGTGCTATCAGGGTGCACCCATGATCATTTATATTGTCTATGTACTGTTCATAAATAATGTATATAGATTATTTAATTCAACATAAACTCAAAGAACTGTAGAGTCCAAATAGATCATGATGGGACAATTTGATGGGGGAGGTGAATTGGTGTACCAATATTTTACTGAGGTTTTTTCGATTCTAATTTTCCCCTCTTACTATAAAACCTATACACTTGTTATGAAGAATGGATCTATTGTGAGATAAAAAAAACTCAAGAAGTACAAAAATAATAAATTTTAGAGAAATATTTTTTAAAAAGTTGGGTAAAAATACAAACTCCTTGTTCTTATCATCCTATGGATTTATCTCATATATTATTATCATTGAAAATATAAATGATTAAAAATTACTAGAATTTGTTCTTAGTGTTTATACAGGAACTAAAAAATATTCTTAAGTGAATGGTATTATTTATACAGGTACCACCAGTCTACAATACAACTGTTTATATTAGAACCACTAGTTCATGAAAAGATATTCTTTCACCATAAAAAATATTGTTTCTCATACCTTTTTACTTCCTCAATAAAAGAAGGAATTTTGGATTTGAGACTTATATTCAAATGATTGGGATCATGTGATCACCTTCCAAAAAAAATTCCCATACTGGAATACATATCCCTTTGATACAATTATTATATCAAGATATACAAAAGAAATTTAATTACAATATATGTATCATAATTTTTATTAATATTTTTATAACAAAAAATATGTTTCATGGTGAACCCAGTTATTAAATGATTTAATGTCTCAATTTAAATCATAAAATAACTGTGTTTGGAATGACACATTTATTTTCCTTCATCAAATGTAAATAGGGGAATGAATGGGTATTTTATCACCCATATAAATACCCTAATGACTTTGGTACTATTTCTTCTTAAAAAGAATATTTTTCGAAACATTAAAATACCAATGGGTACATATCATCTCCATGACTGTATATCAAATATAATACCCATACATTCTAGTATATTCTTATTCATCACAAGATATGTGGTCACTAGTTTTCCACCTTACATGTATACATTAATTTTAATTTGAATACAAAAATGGGTTGGTTATTTACTTTTTCTTTAACCTGCTTCATTACTATAAATAATTGAATTCTTTAGTTCTATATTTCTACTTGTATAAAGTAAATACCAATGCTTATGTTAAACAATCAAAATATATGTCTTTTCATTATCCTTCACATGAGATCATTCATTTTAATAGACAATTATTTTAATCTCATCACCACAGATGCGTCATTATTCTATGTACTAAGAGAAAAAAAATATCTCAACATAAATTCCCAAAATATAGATCCCTCTATTTCACCACACAGTATTATAAATGCACAATTTCTTCTTAAATGGACACAGTTTTCTTTATTTATTCGTTAAAATATTATTCATGGAACCAAATTTTCATGAATATTATTTTTTGAACAAACAAATGATTTAATCTTAGAATGTGTTTAGTCTATGAAGTAGGATCTATTATATAACATTCATCAATTTTGTATTACAACGACACCCCAAAATTATATGATATTTCTATTTTAATGTTAACCCCTTTAATAGATTATGTTTCATGTAACACCAAGCATAAATGAATCTTCATATTCTATTACATACAATAATTTTAACAAAATCATTATAACCAAGCCATTAAATTTGATGATGTGATTGAAATTATCTATATTATGAAAAATATATATGAAATTCATTCCAATTTGAAATTTATATGATAATTTTAGTAATCAAAAACACTTTTTTGGTAAAATAATTGTATTCTTAGAATAAATATTTTCTTCAAAAATAGATTCTAATTTATTTCAATGAGAAAATAAATATAATAATTTTATCAAAAATTTATTAAATGTTGGTAATATAATTAACATAATTTTTTGATAGAAATATCATAAATTTTCTATGGTGATATTTAGAGAATTGTCTAAAAATGTAAATAATTAGGGATAAATAAAATAGTTTTTTTAAGAGATTCACTATCTTTTGTGATCTCGTCTGTAATGAACAATGAAATAAAAATTTATTAAACTTATTTATTCACTCATATTTCAAAAAAAAAATCTAGAACATATAAATAATTAATTATTTGATAATAATTATAAAAATCCATTATAGTGATGCCCTAATGCCTACAGAACATTGAATAAGTCAAAAATAGTTTTTGATAGATATAAAATTAGTGGTAATAATCATTTCCATGACTCTATTTTTAAATATAATTAATATATATTTTTATATATAGTATTGAATTAATAATTTATAAAACAAGAATCTTATCAAAATTATTATTCATTGGTTTCACAATTCTAGAAGAGTCAACATAATAAATTGAATATGTTTCTTTGGCATTGATATTAGTAATTATAAATAATTAACTAATATAAAATATTATATTTAACATAATTTTTTATTTTTATTATAATAATTTGTTTAAAACATTTATCTATGAATAAATTACCGTTATTTCTTAT
This sequence comes from Viscum album, assembly GCA_963277665.1. Lineage (NCBI taxonomy): Eukaryota > Viridiplantae > Streptophyta > Magnoliopsida > Santalales > Viscaceae > Viscum > Viscum album. The sequence continues at coordinate 658,297,469 of OY728145.1, read as the reverse complement.
CCAACACTAACACAATGCTTACAAAAGTAGAATAAATATATATATATTGATTTTAATTAAAATTATAAAACCCATTAATTAACCAAATAATTTGTATAAAATTATTTTAAGAGTATTGTTTGGCCAAAATAAACTATGGGTCCATGTTATGACCCTTTGACGCTAATGGAATATATTAATCCCCTTATACAATTTTATTTAAAAGTATGTAAAACCGTTCAACCAATGTTTTTTATTATGAATACCATTTTAAATATATGATTTATCAAAAGCGGATTTGTTCCATAAAAGTTAATTTTCAATATAATATGTTTATTATCATAATGAAAATGTATTTTTAAATTTTAGGGAAAAAATAAAAAACTTAAATGCTTATACAAAAATGTTATAGTAAATATTCAATTAATGGAAATATAAAATAAATTATATTAAGTATATTTAATGTTATATTATTTCAATTAATTATGGTGATTAAAAAAAATTAAATTTTCATTATTACATATTTTTAATTATAAAAAAAAATTATTTGGTTTGAATATATGATATTATATAAATATAATTAATGTAAATGTAATAAATAGTCCTTAAAATTAAAATTATAAATATTTTATAGTAAATAATAATTTATGAAATGTTTAAAAACCCAAGAAATAATTAATTTGGAAAAATTAAAGGGATGTGGTTTTTTAAATCCACCGTAGTCAATTTATTTGTGTTTTTGAATTTTATTGCCATATTTTTACACTTAAATAGTAGTAACTTTAAATAGAATAGGGATTGTTAAATGAGTTAACAAGTGGTTAAAATAAAAAGATAACATTGTAAACATGAAATAAACATGTAAAACAATCATTGGATGTGGTGTATTTACCCTTAAATCCATAATATCATATTTCAGTTATTATATAGAATCATTTCCTTGAAAATAACTAATATATTATTTAATTAACTAAAAGTTACAAATTGCCTATATCTTTATATTTAATATCTTTTGTGTAACAGAATTTTGGAAAAATTAAGATAATGTAACTAAAAAACTATTTTATTTTTAATGGTATTATTTTCATTATAGAAATTTATTTTTAATTTTTATAAATTATATAATTACCTTAAATTCTCGTGGAATTATAATACAACATTCATTTAATTAACAAAAATTTAAAATAAATTAATTTAAAAATATTAATTTTGATATAATTAGAATGTGCAAACATGTGTAATGAATTTAATAGAATAATATACCATATTACAAGGGTTTTAAAGTATTATATTCAAATTTACAATTTTTTTGATGTATTTGAAGTGAAAATAAATGAATAGAATTAAATTTGACAATAATAATATTTCATGAATATAATATTTTATTTAATTATTTAAAAATAAAAGTATTAATAAATAAGACCATATCAGACAATATATGTTGCATAAGTTCAACCAATTTACATTTATAGTACATTTTGAAACATTTTTCTCAAGAATATTCTTTTTTTTATTTTAATAATTTTGGAAATTCCAAAAGTGACAGTCACAATAATTATTTACGGGAACCTCCTCCCTCAAATCATCAAAACACCTTGAACCTTATAACTAAACAAAAAAAAATCACCATTTCTCTTCCAAACATCCTCATATTGGTTTTATATGTGATACTTTTATCAAATTTAAAACCCTAGAGTCTTTATGATGAGAAATAAGGGATGTCTGCTGAAGAAGAGTTAATCGTCTTTATTGATACTTTTTTTGTTTATTTCTTATTCTATGTACTATTCATGTGTTGTATCCATTCCATAATAATAAATAAAATATCATAAATATGATTAGATGTTATTATGATTATTATAAAACTATATTTAATACTTTATCTATCTTATGGAGAATGAAGTCACTACATCTATGAACGTACAACTTACCATCTCAATATAACAGTGTAATTTCTTTTTCATCACTACTATACTAGGATATTTATATTTATATAAATCATGGATATATATGAAAAATATTAAATAATACTAATTCCATGGAATAAATAAATCACCCATTTCTGTACCGAGTATTAGTTAAGGAAATTATATCATCGCTCATCTGTTCATATAATCTACCTTCTCCAAGATGTGATGAGATTCGTTTTCCATGTTAATCTTTTATGAATTGTTCAAAGACAATATATAATGACTAAATAATATAATTAATACATTAAGATAATTCTCTAGGTGATTTATATATATCCTATCGAAAATTAACGGGATATTCATGATAAAAAATGCAAGAGATAACAATATAATTAACATCTAAATTAATGAAAATAATGAAATATTTTTAGTGAATAGATGGTGAGATATTATGAAATGTACATTTAAGATATTATAAATATTTATAATTTTCTATTATAAATTAATATAATGTTTTAAAAAATTATAAATTATCTATGATCATGTTAGAATAATTTTTAATAAAAGGATATGGGATTCTTCACCAAATTTTCACTTTTTTGTTAAACTTGTACTCCATCAATTATGTCATGCTATGATTACATGTGAAAATAATTATTATTATATTATATTGTATTTTATCTTTAATTATGAATATTTACAACTAACACACAAAATAAGTTGGTTTTATTAGCTCTCATGTCAATAAAATGATATTTATAAGGAACTTTCTTTTAAAGAAACAATTTTAAATTCATATTTTTTAAAATTTGAAAATAATTTATTTATGTTATATTGACTAATTATATGTTACTTTTTTCATGATACCTAAATTATTTTAAATTTTATTTAAAATTTTACAAGATTCTTTTCCAATTATATGTTTTATTTAATAATTACACGAATTTTTATAGATATGTGATTTCAATGTTAAAAAGTGTATTTTACTCAAGAATTTTTCAGTTATATTATCAATATATATATATATATCAATATCATTTTTTTGAATAATATTCTTTACAAATATTATTCTCTCATGATACCATTTAACATATTTTATTGAACGGTCCATGTTCAAATTGATTTTGGATACATAATTTTAACAACAATCACCATATTTTTATGGATGGTTTATGATTATTTTTATTGAATGGGAAAGGTATTTACCTTTTATATATTAGTTTATAAAATGAGGTTTTTTATAATTTGTTTCAACCCTTACACATGTGGAATTAATTGGAAATAGTATGAGATGGGTAAGTCTCGTTATAGCACCTCGATGCATTATTTGGTCCCATGAGATGAACTAGACCGAGTCTTGGCCATGGCATTTCCAATTTATGTAGATTTAATGGATAATGATTAAAAAAAAATTAAAATTCAGAAATGCATTCCATAATAATGATAATAGTTATTCATATTCTGTGTGATTATTTGACTAGTATAAAATCCAAGCGTATATTTTATTCTTAGGTGATTTTTTTGAATAACATTATCTGATTATAATTTATCCCATCAATATTATGCTCATGAAATTTATTAAATTTATTTTTTTTAGTTATTTAACATTCCATTTCTTTAATTCCTTATGTACTCATAGATTTCCTGTATGCATACAATTACTAAGCATTTGATCTCACCAATTTCATATGTTTTATTTTTTCTATGGATATAAAGATGTATTATGTGATTGTTATTCAAGAATATACTAATGAGAATAAATTAATTATATAAGAAAACATATTTTCAAATTCTAAAATTTATTAAGTAATTTTAATTTTTATTATATAGCTAATGTACCAAGACAACTAAACTATGTAGTTATTCGGGATGTGGTTCCTTGAATCTCTGAACAATATAATATTGTAACCATCTACTTTAGGCTATTAGGGTCGGGATAATTATTGTTGGTATCATATAAAATTTAATAGAAACCATGAATAAAATATTTAGGAAAATATATATTAGGGAATGATTACCTATGAGAGAATTTATATATATATCCAAATAATCTATGCTTATGATTTAGAGATCAGTTATACGAAATTTTTTAATTTATTATACCTACATCTCTATTTTGAGATTATACATTATATTCTACAAGGATATGAACAAATGTATAATATACACTCAATGGAAATGGATAATTTTAGATGGAATGATAACCAAATCAACACACATAATCGAATAATTTAGAATGTTTGTTTCCTCAATGTGTTTAGACCAATATCTCTAAGGGAAATAAACTACCTAAAATTATCATCATGTGAGGAAATAGTATCATGTGATAATGAGATAGATAAATAATTTATTATGTATTTTATATTCATAATTTAGAATGAGAAGAAGATTATGTCAGAGGAAAATTTGAATAAAGAAAATGAAGGATTTTATAATATGTGATAATTTCAGAAGGAAACAACATAGTATATTGTTAATATTAAAACAGATTTTATTGAAGCCTTGAGAAAAAGAACACCCTGATAATTATTAGAAGGGATGGAAAGAATTATCTAATGTTAAATGCTACATAAATAATGTTATCGGTCACTGTGAAATATAATTCCCCATGAATCAAAGTAATATACATGAAAATAAGCTAATGGATAATATTAATGATTATGATATAACCAAAAATGAAGAAGATTTATTAATGTGATTATTATTGGATTATAGAATTAATTCATTGGACTATTCTATCAATAATATAATTTTTATAATAATTATGTAATATATAAAAATTTTAGTATATTATCACATCATTAAAAATTTTGAGGTATGTGATGAATAATGATGATTACTAGGAGAAGTGATTCAGTGGCCATTCTATATTTTTCAAAACATGTGATTTTGGGGATGATAATACTTAATATATTTTTTTATGATAAAGAGATGTTATTGGGATAATATTTTTTTAATTGCTACTTTATTGTATATTTCTTCAGTTTAATACATGTTTGTTTTAACATAATCTATAAAATATCTTGAGATTTTATTTTTGAAAGTATGACTGTTTTCATTTTGTTTTAAAGGTGGTTAAGTTATTTATACATTTAAGTGCTAAATTATTTTGGTGGGGAAAATATTATGTTATGTGGACTTTGAAGATGTAGTGACTTTCCATCTATCTTTTAGGAAGGAGGTATTTTCGATTAATCATAAGGTTAACTACATATGTAATGGATTTGGTTGAACATTGGATGTTATAGTTTTTGGTTAATGGATTCTTTATCATATTATATAACCAATGTTAACCATTTCTATTTTTAAATATTATTAATGGATAAATGAGTGATTTATGTATTATATTATTCATTAAAAGTAAATTAGGGATGGAATGAATCATCTTCAATATCCATTTTTAGGCATAAGGGATGAAGTTGAAATAGGCCAAAGAAAAACTAATGTGTGAGATTATTCTTATAAAATGGAAAAATAATCAAGTGTGTTTATTTTTTCAAGTTCATATAAAGATATAAAAAAAATCTATCAACTATATAAAAAATACTCTTTACAAAAAACATATTTTTTTAATTTTGATACTAATAAATCATTGGTATTTTAACCAATCACAATTTTATAGTGTTGTGATTCTTAATATTTTAATGAACATTTTCTCTATCCCCCACCATTAGGCTTTGATTGATATGTATCCCTACCATGTATATATTTCCATTCTCATAAATAATATTTTTTATGAATCAAAATTTTTTGGCGACCTTTTCATTCTCATTTACCTCTTACTAATAGTAATTTTTACCCTATTTTCTATGTGGGTCTCCAAGAATTTTTTTTTCAAGTATCATAATTTAATTTTCAATGTGAAATGTAAAATTGTGAGGATGAAATTTTTTGAAGGATGGGAAGATGTAACACAAAAATATTTTTTGATTTGTGCCATTTTATATTTAAAATCTTCAACAACTTATATTGAATGCAACATAAATCTTAAAAATACCATTATATTCTGTCATATATTATAATTTTAACAAGATAATTATAACTTAGATACTAAATTTGTAGATGTGAATTGTACATTAAATATTATTAAATATATATTATGTTCATATTGAATACATATTTATTTATTAATATTTAGAAAATAAACATATTATATATATTAATGTCATTTTATTATTCAAATAATAGTTTTTATCAAAATATGTTTTAACTGATTTCAACGAAGAAATAAATATAATTATTTTTTTTTGAAACATTTAGAAAATTAATTTCATAAAATTAACATCAATTTCGATACAAAATATCAAAATTAGTCTATGGCCATATTTTGTAAATTTTATGAAAAATTTAATTACTTGGGGAATTGTAATAAATGTGTTTTTTACGAAATACGATATTTTTTTGATATTTTCCAAACATAACTATGATATAATATTTTTAAAATTATTTAAATACTAATAAAAATAAAAAAATTGGTGAAATTTAAATAATAAATTATCTCATTATAATTATAAAAATCATTTATAGTGCTGACATATTTCCTACTGAATAGTAAAATGGCATAAATTGTTGTCTTATAGATATACATTTAAAGGAAAAAAGTTTTTTCATGATTTTTTTGTTAATTATAATACATAAAATATGACTTATACTAAAAAATTATAATTCATTAAATATATATAATGAATCTTATCCAAATTCTTGCGAAATTCATGAACAAGGCTATAAAGGAAAAATTAATAAATTAAATAAATTTTCTTCACATGGATATGAGTAAATTTTAAAAATGAGTGAATAAAAAATATTATATCTAACCTAATTAATTTATTTTTATGATATTAATTTTTATTTAATTTTTTTGAATGAAAGTATTACCTTTAATGCTGGTACAACACTACCGTAGTGTTTATACAAGAAAAAATATAAATCAATAATCTGTTTCAATTAAAATTTTAGGAACCGTTAAATTACCCAAAAAATTGAATAAAAATTATTATATGAGTAATTTTCGACCAATGTCATCTATAGGTGGAATTTATGAGCCTTTTATCCATATTTTTTTACATTATTCACCTTATAGTATTTTATCAAATAGAAACTGAAATTGTTCATAATGTGGTATTTAATAAGTATAATGTTTTTAATATTTAGTTTTCATAAATATGTTTTTAAACATAAATTTTCATTAGAAATATAAAAAATATATAATCATAATTTTTTTAAATTTTTATGTTGGAAATAAATACCTGAAATGATAATATAATGATGATGTACTTTATATTAAAATAAGACAAATATTTACTATATTCTATTAAAAATATGATATGTAATATAATTTCGATTAATTACAGTGATCCTTGATTTTTTTTGGAGGAATATGAAACACTAATAATGTATAAAATGTATTGGTTCGAATATATCTTGTTATCATGGAATTATTGTATTCAAAGTAATGAATATTCTTCAAAAATGGGATTATGGATATTTCATAGTAAATATTATTTTATTAAATGAATAAAAATTCTAAAAAAATAACTTCAACTAGCTTAAAAGTATAAGGTCAACTAAATATTAATTTCAACATTTGTTTGTATTTTTTAAATTTATTGTAACATTTTTAACCTTTATATAGTGGAAAATTTTAATATTACTTTAATTGTCAAAAGGGTTAGTAGGTTTCTAAAAATGATATGGTCATAACCATGACCTAACCTGGTCTAAAAATTATTTTATGAGGGATTTTATACCCTCGTAAACTTATTATATAATTCAAATTTCTAATGGAAAAAATTCCTATAAAAAACCTTTATAATATTAACTCCAGGATAACTACAAAGTGTCACTCTCTTTGTATCTAATATCATTCAATTATAAATATTGGGTAATAATCAAGATATGAATGAACCTAAATGTAAATATTTATTTTAATGGAATTTATTTCATGAAATTATTTAATTTTAATTTTTAATAATTATATAATTATATAAAATTCTTTTGAAATGCTAGAATAATATTTATTTAATTAATTGATCAATAAAATAAACGAATTTAAGAAAACTTATTTTCAATAAAATTTAATTGTGTTAATTTTTGAAATGTATTTTATAGATATATATATAATATTAAAGTGGTTTGGTATAATTATATTTTAATTTCACATTTTTCTTGTTGTATTTTTTGTTAAATTAAATGAATACTATTAAATTTGATAAAAATGATATTTCATTAATATAATATTTTATTAAATCATTTAAAAAGCATAAAAATTAAATAATACAATATATTATTAGATATATTATAAATTGACATACCATAAACCATTCTAGGACATTTGGAAGAATTTTTCTCTATAATAGACATATAATATTTTAATATTTTATGGAATTCCTAAAGCACCCCTCACCTCATTTATAAATGGGCACCTCCTCCATAATTTATTAACAACTCCATGTGCCTTATAGATCGCCCAAAACCTACAAATTTCAATTTCAAACATCCTTATAGAAGTAATATAGGTTATTGTCTCCTTAAAAGTACATCTAAATTGTCCTTAATAAGAGATTTAAAGGATGTTGGATGAATAAGAGGTAATCTTTTTTAGTGATGCTTCAACATTTATTACTTCTTATACTTATTAATAAACTGTTATATAGATTATAAAATGATAACTACAATATCATATATATTATAATATTTTATTTTTATTATGGGAAACTGATATTCTATATTTTATCTATCCTATATATAATGAATGCACTACACATGCATACATATGGATAACTATCTCCACATACTAGTGTGATTTATTTTTCATCACCACATTACAATAATAGTTATAATAATTAAAATAATAGATATTTATGTTAATTATTAAATAATATTTATTTTTTATAATTAATATATTATAATTTTACCTAACCATTCACAATTAAGGGAATGATAACATCTCCCATGCATGCATTCGACCTACCATCTCCACGGTGTGATGATATTTTTTTCTATATTGAATATTTATGAATTTTTATAAAATGATATTTAATAATTAAATAAAATAATTAATACATTAGTATCATTATAGTGATGTTTGATATATATATACATTGAAAAATAATTGGGACATTCATGCAAAAACATGCAAGAGGAAACATGGAAACTGACATAAGAAAGAAAGAATGTAATAAAATATTATTAATTAATAGGTTGAAAGACATTATAAAATGATCAGATAAGATATTATAAATAGGAATAATGGTATAGTATAAATTAGATACATTTTTTAAACAATTATACATGAGGTTTGAACATGTTTGAATGTAGTCGAACTAAATGTAAGGGACTTCTTAACAAATTTTCATTCTTTAGGTTAGACTTCTACTCCAATGATTTTGTCATGATATTATAATAGTTGAAATTAATTTTCATGATCATTATTTTTATGTACACTTTTCTATATGACTTTATATCTAATAAACATGATCTATTCATTTAATAAATTCTCACCTCAATAATATGATATTGGTAAGGGATATTATTTTAAAAACAGTCTTTTAAATATTTTTTTCTAAAAATTTATAAGGAATGTTTCTTTAAAACATGAATGACATGATTGGACTTTACCTTTATATAAAAAAAATTCAATAATATTTTAAAATAATAAATGGTTTTAATAATGAAATTAATTGTCATTCCTAATTACGCAGATTTTTAATAATATGTTATGTCAAAGTTGAAAATGGTATTTTATTCATGAATTTTTCAGTGATCTTTTTAATGTTTCTATATCAAAATAATTTTTTGGATCCTATTATTTATTGAGTATGATCTCCTAAAATACCATTTACTATATTTTATTGAATGGTTTATCATAATATTTTCTAGGGATATACTATATTTACACCATTCACCGTACATATACGGATGATTTACGATTAAGTTTAATGAATTTGAAAATTATTTAAATTTCGTATGATATTTCAGATCTAAATTATTTGGTTGATTTTTTTCATCCAGTTCATTTCTGTAATTCAATGGACATAGTATGTGATGAGTGAGGCCAACTATATCCGTTCTTTCCATTAGTAGGTCTTCTGATATAAACTAGACCATATTTTGATTGAGACATTACCTATTCATGAAGACATATTTTTTAAGGACAAGAAAGTTTGATATAGACTTCTAACATCTTGATTTCTATCATTATATGAATAGATATTTAAATTCCAAATTATTATTTGAATATTATAATATCCACTGTTACGTATCATCTTTATGTGATTATTTCAATGGAATTATCTGACCATATTTTATTCCTTCCATATTATACTCAAGTTTTTTATTAAATAATTGTTTAAGTTATTTACCATCCCATATTGTTTATTATTTATTTACTCATATCATTCATTGTATGTTTCGTACGAAGTAATTTTTGACTTTTTTGAAAAAAGTATGAGAAAAATAATTTTTTAACATATACGACATGAATGGATTTTTAAAACATTATTTCCAAGAAGCTTCATTTACAAGCTTTCAAGTTTATTTTTAATCAACTTCTTTTAGTTTAAAATTGTATGACATGATAAGAAAGGAAAATTCTTTTGAAGTAGAAAGGATATTTTCCTCAAGAATGGAGTTCAAGTGTTTTATCAAAATTATTTTCCATGTAAGGTAATATAGGGTTCTATTTCTATCCCTATTATTACATTGATTTGATTATTTTGTGATGGAATTATTTTTATGAATTCCTTTATCTTATATGAATTTTTTTATGATGTCATGTTGTTTAAAAATTCCATTTTTATTACATGGGTTATGGAATGATGTATGATTTATGATTTTGTGGCACACATAAGAATGGTATCATTATGACATGGGTGGGACCTATATCTCCCTCCAATGAATTGGGTAAAGATTTTAAATCTCATGAGATAGACATGGCTGGAACGGAAGGTTAAACCGGTTCAGTGAAATAGGACTGAAATGAGGAATGAACTCGGTTCAGAAATGGACTTTGTCCACTAAGATAGTCTTGGAAATGAGTCTTGACTAATAAGAAATGATTATCTAGGATTATGTGTGTATTCCACAAAGCTTCATGTTTTATGTTATGATTATTGTGAAAAACATTTCACTACAATGATTTATCCCATGTTATGAAATTATGATCTCTTTTGCTGGTTAAGATTTCCAAAAGTTATGTTCTTATGAATATGATGTGATTGATATTTCTTTTGTTTACCCTTACTGAGCAATTGAGCTCACCATTTTATGTTTTCTTTTCCCCGGGATATAAATAATGGTTTTAGGTAAGAAAAAAAGGGAAGATCTTTATAGGAGATATTGAAGATCTTTCACCACGATTAGAAGATTATATTCCGAGTTTCCAAAGACACTAAACTATTACGGTCCTTGTGTGTGTGGTTTTGTAATGTACTATGTATTCCACCAAAGTAATGTAATGTCCATGTATGTCAAGCTTCGGGTATCTATAGTGGAGGACCCTATTAGAAAGAAATTTCATGAAGATAATCACTGAAGAAAATAACATTTTTTCATGGCAACATCCAATAAAATTCACATGACTCTTAGTTCTTTCAAAAATAAAACAAGTAGAATAAAAGGGAGGTGATTGGAGATACTCACAGTTACTTAAATACATGCAACACTTTATGGAAGTCTAAGATGAACTATGAGACCGTGGATATATGTTCATCTCATCTCGTGAATTCCCACTATCCTATCATCCCCACCTCTTGGAACATCTTATGTATATACTAGAAACCTCATAGTTGCACTTTTGTTCCCTAAGAATAAAGAGAGATATTTTCTGACAAAGTGTTCATGCACCTGCATATGATTTACATCGGTCATGCGATTCATCATTCAACACTATAGTCAATTTCCTTGACAATACTCATTTAATATCACATAATACATGACCATTATAAAATAAAAAAATGATAAAAATGGAGGATGTTGGAGGTCTTGCGATCATAAAATGCTTTCGACATACCAAGGATTTCAATAACATAGTCTCGCAATACTGCCTTACAAGCGGACTAGATACCATGAAGTGCCTCGACAATCCGTCCTCACATTAAAAATTACTTAGTAATGGTTTCAAGCATCTTGAGAGGGCCTTTTTACCAACACATGGATGTTAAAAAGTCCCTTGGATATGACCATGTGAGAACAAAAATTTACATAGATATGCTCACATGACTAAACAAGTCATCATTAATCGGCAATCTTCAGATAAATAAGTCATTGAAAAAAGTGACTCTTGATCACTAAAAATCAAGTGGCACACTCATAATGACCCATGACAATTATTCATGAAGACATATGGCATCAACCCTATTTTACCAACTCTAGCATGGATATGTGTTGAGACACTGTGAAATATGGTTAAAAATCAGGGTGGTTAGGCATCTAAATTTATCACGCTGAAATCATTGAAATGATTGGATGCTTAACCCCGTAACATACCACAAATACACAAGTTAGAACTCATGGATCCTTGTGCCATCACTATAATAGATTTATCAAATCATGAGGGTCTTGAGACAGATATGATTCTTACCTGGTAATATACTAGAAGACATCTAGAACAATCATGCAACATGCATAAGAACATCATGTGATCACTAATAGATTACAATAAGGACATCCAGAAGGGTTTGTAAAGAAAATCCCACCTATCTTCTGGATCGCACAATATTAAAAATAAATTGACACTAAATATATCTAAGTGATTCACAATATATGGTTTGTTAGAAAATGCATAATATAAAGGAATTCACCCAAAACATGTTCTCCAACCCTTATTCACTTCACATTACCCCCTCAAGGATGCATGTTATCTCAAAAACATGTCACTCTGATAGTGTGATTCTCCATAATCAATCTATTTTTGTCATGTGAAATCACATAGACTTGTTATTTTAATTCAAATGGTCCCTTGTGTTGTGTAACATTATTCTCATGTTGTCCCCATGGACTTATCACCCAATCCTCATTGAATCCTTCAAAAACGTCACATGACTCATATAATGGTGCTTGATCATGTCATTCAAGTTTCATGGTCTCATCCAAGCATATTAAAATAGATCTCTTGATACTCGCTAGGTGAGATAGTCAAAAATTATGATGTCATCTATGCATATCAACTTGGACATGTGATGTCATCTGGTGAGGTCATCTAAAAATGAAATATTATCTAGACATATCAGCTAGGATACATGATGTCCTTCAGGGAAAATCATTTGGATTTTGCAATGTCCTCTGGAAAAGTCATCATATTCATGAGACACCCTCTAGATAAGAATACCAAAATATAACAGAATCTAGTGACTTGATCTTCTTCTTGATCCTCGGTGAGTAAGCCTCGACCAATAAAGTACCCTCACTATGTAATACCTGTTAAATGGGAATTGCGAAGAATTTGATTCCATCCATATTCATGATTTTTAGGCGACCTCTCCCTAAGGTTCGAGCTCAATACTAATCATCCTTGGTGATCCTAGAATTTAAGTACCATATTCAATTAAATGGAATCGCTCAATTTCTATCCCTTTTCTCAAAATTAATATGGCTCATAGGGTCTTAGGGAATTGAATATGTCATGTCGTCTATACTATAAACCCCTAACATACAAGGGAAACCTCCTAGTGGAAGCCCTAATACAATGATCTATGAAAACTCTGATTCTTGTAATAGTCATGATATATAGGATGCATTACTATTTCCCTAGCTAAAATAAGAATCAAATTCAATGTCATCCTTTTATTAATGAGATTTTAACCGTTGTGACTTGATCATTCCCATGTGTTGATCACTCTACCTCATCCATAAGTGGAATTATAAATAAACTAAATTAAGATGAATTTGATTTTGGAATTAACCGAAATATGTTGGGTGACTTCCTAATTCATGAGCCATGTAAAAATACTTTAAGGGAAGTCCCATAACATAAGTCACATATCACAAGAATTAAAAATGATCATCTAGCATCCCCAGTTTCTCACACCAAGTATAAATCATGTGGGCATAGATAATTTGTATAACCATGTCACTGACATCACAAGTCTTTATATTGACAAAGAGAAATCTTCTAGTGTATGATCTGAACAAATGAACAATTTAAACCCTAATTCCTACCATAATCGGGATATGTAGGAAGTCCCTAAATATCCGGATCTTGAAGACCTAGGGACCCAAAGAAACCATATATGTATTTCATACATGACTTAAACCACATAGGTCTAAAAAACTATGGGTTTTGTGATTAAATACTTAACAATGATCTGTATGATGCCTAATAATTTGTCAATCCACTCCTAAGAGTATTAACCATCACCTTTCATAGAAGTAAATTTGAAATATCTTCATTATATGGAATCAGTCCATAAGAAAATCACATGTTACTGGAAGATTTTGGAGAACATATAATACATAAAGATGTGTTCACTAAGGAGACCGAATATTCAATACATTAAACAAAATTATCCAAAATCCTTTTTTTGGGTAATAGGTCTTGTATGAGGATTGGAAATAGATTCAAAAAAATATCTTAAATCTACAAGAGAGTTATGAAGTAGTAAATAATTCTACCATGATGCTGTGATACGCCCGAACCCTCATCCTCCCAACCAATGTGTGTCCCCATGAGTCTTTAGGATTAAAAATTTACATGACAGTCAGCCTTTGGAATGCATGTCTATACCAATCTATGGATGAATGAACTATTGGGAATTTCCAGGAAGGATGAAATAATTGGAAAACTTGATGAGAACAATTGAGTGAGGCCTTAAAACCTCCTGAAATAAACTTGTTGAAAGAAACACATTCTATATCATATAACCAGAATAATAATGACACATAAAATATCATACAACTATTTAATGGATAGTTTTATAAGAAATGTATTCAAAGTAAAAAGTGTAGGATTAAAAAATACTCACTTTTTGATTTTAATTATTATCATGAATGTCATCGTGGATGAAAATGGATTAGGATAACTAATTGATACCAAAGGATAATAAAATTAATAGTGTAGTATTGGATTGGAAAAAAAATATTTTTACCCAGTAATTATATGTAATTGGGGTGTAATGAATGGGTGGAAATTTACCCTTTTTTATTTAAAGAAATGTCACTTTTGAGAACATAAATTAATTTTCAAATATATCATTATACTATTCCTCGTTTTAAGAATAAAAAAGTTAAAAATAATATATTTTAGGGTGATATCATGTTTATAAATCATCAAAAAATAATTTCCAGACTTGGTTTAAACATTATGGAAGTCATTATTTATATGTTATTTTACATTTTTCATTTTTTTTGTTTTTACCTTGGTAACTAGTTCTAGACTATGTAATATATTATTATTATAAATTTAAGGAATACCACCATACCAAATTTGAGTGTTATGAACAAATATTTTTCATCTATTTTATCTAATTAAATATATAAATACAATAAAATAAACATTCAAATTAAATCATATAATATATAAACTATCTTTTGATTATATAATTATTCTCAATTAGCATCCCAAATAGTATTTAATACATATTGATAAATGAAAGAGTGTTAATATATAAGTTTAATCAATATTTATAAATATATATTTTATTTTTTTAGATAAAAATTATAAAAATTTATTAATTTTCTTAGAATTATAGTTTTATAAAAAACTATTAATTATCTTAAATCCTCATAATCTAATTTTTATGCCTAAAATATCGAAAATGATATTTTTATATAAAATGGAATTATTAATTATAAATTTGATATCAATGTTTTTGGATTAATTCATAAAATATTTTAAAAATAAATTTTAGTCTAATAAATTTTTAATGTAATGGAATAATGTTTTAGAATAACATTAATTGAGTTTTAAAATATCAAATATATATTTGGAAAGTATATTAAATATTATAACATGAATAATTTAAATTGTAAATAATTTTTTATATCATTATTATTAATAAATATTAAATTCATAATTATCTACTAATAATGGAATAAATGCTACAGTATCATTATATTGCACTATTGACCTAAAATTGATTTTTTTATAAAAAAACACAAAAATTTATCTTAACCTAATGTTTTTAGGTTGGATCTAGAATTGATTTTTAGTTTTTAAATTTACTATAAAAAAATATTTGAATTTAAATTTTAAATATTACTAAAATGTAGAGTGAATAAACTATTTTTGTTTGAAAATTCATTTTTAAAATACATATTATTTTTTTTTTCAAAATTTATATAGAACACTAATAATGATTTCATTAATCACTAAATATTATAAATTATTACGTTCATCATTTAAATATAATGCACATAGTTTTATTCTATAAATAGTTCAATACATAAATAAATATATTATGAATCATAAAAATTAATTAAGTATATTTTTATAAAATAATCATTATATATATATATATACATTAAAATATTTCATAATTCAGTTACCAATTTTCAAACCCTATAATTTGACAACAGATTTTAATGGTTTAAATATAACACATTTTCATTTTAATTCATTTCTGTACGTGAAGAATGATATTGAACATATTTTTTATATAGGAAGAATGTAAAGTGGAATTTAGAGTTGTTTCACAATGATTACCATATGAGGGCTTAAGGAGTATGCCAATGGATGACTCAAAAAGAAGAGGTAATAATCTTACCCTATACATTAAATGTCTATTTCGTATTATATATCATCTAAATCTATTATATTAATCCAAACATAATTAACAAAGTATCATCAATAAAATTTGATGTTATTATAATTATTTGACCAATTGTTTTTTACCTTCTTCCATCTACATGTGAAATTAAATTATTACTCATGTGTACATGTAGACTAATTCCTCTACATAGTGATATAACTTATTTTACATCACTGCCTCACGTTAATCAATATAACGATGTATTTAATAAATATATTTGACATTTTTGATATAAATATGGTTCTATAATTATAAGTTAATATTTATATTTGTTACCTTATTATCAATAGAAAAATAAAATAGTATTCATGTATGCATACATAATACCATCCCCATTAACAATGTAAATAATTTTAAAAATAATCGTATTATGTATAGTTTTAAGTAGGTAAATAATGAATATATTTCACATTTATATCATTTTTATTATTCTATATATGATTGAACTATTATCAATAATCATTTACCAATTTTTTTGAAACAAAACGTACATTAAAATGTTATTTCCACCCGAAATAAAGATGACCATCAATGATTGTTAATGAATTGGTCACAAGATGCCTCAAATAAAACATGTATTATACAATTATATTTAATATTTTTTATAGAATAACAATAAAATTAATTTATTTATTTTATAGGTTAATATGACATATAATTAAATTCAAACATGGGGTAATAGTTTCTCATCTCTCTTTTTCTTCTATGAGACATATGACATATTCCCCACATTATTCATTCATGGGGTGTGTATAATTCAACATTAATAAGTTATATAATTTATTTATTTATATTAATGGTAATGAAATTTTAATTTTATGTTATTTTTTAATGGGGTTCTGATTCAAAAGATACAAAATAATTAATTGGTTTATGTTACGATCTCACTGCTTATCGGAATTATTAATAATTATGTTTTTGAGGATAATGTTATATTATGTATATCTCTTAAATATCATATATTGTTTATCCTATTGGGTTTTTACAGAATCATATGTATTCATTTCATTTTCCACTCTCTATATACTCACACTATCGAAATAAACATTGGAGGAAATGTACACCTCATTTCTCTATTCGGTTGTGAATTTTTTCTAACGTTTCCATTTTTTTAAATGATTTCAATATTAGAAAATGATTTATTAATGCCATTTTTACCCATTTATTGACTTTATATAAAATGGTTTAAAGGGAATGTTCTTATCATTTTATTAATGTGGTAATTTATACCAACATTTTGAAATAAATATTTTTTATAACATTTAAACCGTGATTGGATTTTCCCAACATTGTGACCATTGTTTTCATTGAATATTAATTAAATATTTTAAATTTTTATTTTCAATTAATATAATTTTCTAAATATTCTATAAATTTTATGTTAAATATTTGTCAAAAAATATATATTTCATCAGGTTTTTAAAAGGTTCTTCAAATTCTATTTTAATGTAATTTTTCATGAATGTAATCTAATTTTAAGTATTTTTATGCCTCACTAGGGATATGTTCTTATAATACTATAATATTTACTTCTCTAGAAGGATTACGTCGATAATTATGATATAAGTATTATTTTAAGAATCTCATTTTTCTAATGGGTAAATAGGTTATGATGAAATATTTATGAAACCCATTTCTTTTTAATGGGTAATGCAGTAATGAAATGATGAAATATATATAAAATTTTTACCTTTTTATGTGTTATGATATAATGAAGTGATGAATGTTATTATGATATTAATGAACACGTATATATGATTTTAAATATGTGATGGGTGTCCCTATAATTAAATAGTCATCCAAGAATATGGGTAATGATTAATCTCTCAGGTGATAATATTGACAAGAATGGGAAGTTATCCTAGTTCAGTATGGGATTTTTACCACTACGATTACCATGTGAGTGAAACTCATCTAAGTAAATGATGGAATTGGTACTGAACACCATTCAATGTGAATATTTTATATGTTATATTTGGATAATTAAATGATTATCTATGCAAATGATTGTGATGCAAAATTATTTTGATATGTTATCATGGCTCATGATTGACTTATGATGATTAATTACTTTTATTAGTCATGTATTTTGAAATGTTAAAGCTTTATTCCATGAATAATGTCTATTGATCAATGAATTATTGGGAATGAACATTGAATGTTATGTTCATGATAACATACCCTTATTAAAATATTATTTTTCCACACTCTCGGTTTTACCCTTAATGAGAATTTAAGCTCAAACTTTTTTATGTATCCATTTTCCTAGGTTATTAAGAATGCTTTTTCATATGGTATACCTATGAAATTTATTATATGTGAAGAAAACTATAGATATATAGTTGATATTTCATGAAATAATATAACTATGTATCTAATCTCCAGAAACGAATTTTTTTTTTGATTTTGGGGCCTATATTGTTAAGAGATGTTTCAAATATTCATAAAAATGATGAAATATTTTCATATGTTATGCTGGGGTTTTCTTAGAAAATTTTAAAATTTCAATAACACTATGTTTTTCATATATATATTTTTTTAATTTTATATAGTAATTATTTAAATAGTTATTTGGATTCCAAAACCAAATATATATTATATAAAAACTGTTATATATATTTTTCTTATGTTTCTAATAGTTTGAAGTGTAATTTAATTTTCTTATTATTAAATCATAAACTAACTAAATTATATCTACCATTTTGAATATATTTATTAATTATTTTTTCTTTATTTTAGTTATTATGAAATCCATTTTCATTAACAATGAGAATATTGAAAAAATATAGTATTTAATGTAGTGATAGTTTTTTTAATATTTAAATATCATCAGGACTATGGAAAATGTTTCTAAAACATAGAATTTTAATTTCCACATAATGTAATGATGATATAATCCAAGGACTAATTTGACTAATTATTATGGTTATTTTTTGAGCTCTAAAAAGAAAAAATTATATTAGTTTTAATTTGTCATATGTTTTTGAATTTGAACAATTTTTTGGGAATTGTACTATCTATCTCTTTAGTAATTTGGAATTATTTTGAATTCTATAACTGATTTATCAACCTCCTTTTTAGTATTTGATTAATTTTATTAAAATGTAATAGACACTGAGTCGAAGGTGGATTGATTGGATATACAAGATACATATATCAAATTACTATTATGATTTCCATTGAGTTAAACTTCTGAAAACCTATGTTTTATACGGTTATTTGAACAATAAAACAAAAAAGTGATCTTTTGTGATCCAAGTTACATAATCTTGATAAAATGTAAAGAGTATCCAAATTATCAACAATCACTTTTACCATGATAATTAATATTGATACAATTCTGTATAACCATATTCTTTTCTTTAATATATCTTAATTGAATAATTCTTCCATGTTTTTATCTAGATTAAATATTAATCCTTTTTTTAATTTTGATTTGTTATTTAATGTATTTTTATGTTTTTATAATATTAAAACATTCACTCCCATAGAGGGTAACTAGAGATTTTAAATTTTGGATCCTTTAGTTTTGAATCTCGGAATCTTATGTTATCATAGGTGTCTCTATTCCAAAAAACACATATTTTAATAGTTTTAACTCCAAAAAAAATTCCAGTTGTCTGGTTATACCTCAACTATAATGTATAGGATTGTAATGGTTTATAATTCCTAATCAAAGATAGATTCATAGTACACACTAAATCTATCAATTATTATACAAATATAATAATAGATGTTGGTTCACAAAAAAACTAATCACTCAAAGATTACATGTTTTATCTTTTTATTGTCACTAATTATGGCTATTTAGTGCTCATAAATATAATTATTCATACATAATGTACGTAAATTAAATTTTTTTAATTCCAATGTTTAAAAACTTTAATGGTTTTTTCATCCCCCTCTATATCTCTATAAATTAATTACCAAACATGATAGTTGGGGAATTTTTCCACATTTCATGAATATATGGTAGGCTTTTTGAGTTTACTCAACAATGAAAGAATATTCACCAATTTATTTTTTCAAAAATAGGTGATCATTGAATCCACGTATTTGGGTTACATATGGTAGTAGTAAATTCGATGCTTTTTTCCCAAGTGGGATGATCGCCTCTTGGATTTTGTGATTTCTCCAAGAAGAATACATTTTCTAAAGTTTTTTGGTGTTTCTAGGAGGAATAAATAAAACCAAGGATTTTGGAACACTAACAAAAAGTTATGGAAGTTTTTATTGACCTGAATCAGTAGGAAAAAACACTAGGACTGTGGGGGGGAATGTAATGAATTTTCAATATATATCTGGTTTTGGGATAGGATATTTGGAAATCATTATGGGTCCTATTTGAAAATGAATTAAGTAATATGTTGTTTTTCAATGATGGGAATCATTATAGATTTTCATTCTATATAGTATAAAATATAATGGTTCCATTTAAATAGTTTCATTACTGTCTCTAGTTGTTGGTGTAGACATTGCATAATTTACTAGACCCATATATTAATAACTCTTATATAGATATAGTTTACACTTAATTGAATTGGTTAATTTAAAATAGACAACTCTAATGATCTTAATGACTTTTAGAATGGAAAATATGTCAAAAGGTGGATTATCTAAAGCATCTATGCAATTAATATTAGGTTTCTCTAACTTCTTCATAGGTTCGGGGACATAGTGATCATAAATTAAATTTTATAGGTGTGAATGTCAGTCCCTTAAAGATATATAACTTTTTATATTAACTATAAAATTTACCTAATTAGTTAATTGAGACACTTAAAGGGGTCAAAAAATGTTTTTTATCAGGTCTACTTTTTTTGTTTTTATCATAACAAGTTTTATGCCATTCCTATTTTGAAAAGCATAAAAACGTTAATAGTCTATCATAGGTTCATGCCTAGAAGTGGATTGTCAATTTTTTATAGGTCACCCATTATAGGGTTTCGAACTAGATTGTGTTATCTCTATTTCCTTGGGTAGTTTAATGTCTTTCAAGATGGAGAAATATAGATATAATTTATATTCAAGTAGCTTTGACTAAATTATATTGCAATCAACATTTAAATATTAGTGATGAAAACCCAACATGAGTAGAGACCCCAATGATACTAACTTCGTTAGCCTAATGGAATTGTGGATGTAGTTTAATTTCAATGTTCATAGGCCTAAATATTTTTTATGTTTAATTTAAAATATATTTGACATTAAATTTTGTGAAATTATATTAAAAAAGGAAGAGGTAAATCAATGTTAATCAAATTACCAATTATAGTTTAGAAAATCTCATGGATTAGTGCACATAGTTTATGGTCATATTTCTCATAATGTTGTGACATCTAGTTTAGGATCTTATGATAAGGGGTTATCACCTGATATGAATTTTAAAAGAGGTGAAACATATCCCATAACTTTTTTATTTCAAGGGGATATGTATCAACTCATGGTAGTTTTCACTTCACAGGATAAAAAACCCCAATATGATAGGATATATGAATTGGAATCCAAAATCAGGCATTGAATGTTAACGTGATGCAGTTGTGTATCAAATTTAGGGAATTATATTCCCTTTGATAGTTGGATTATAGAATCTGAAATATGATAATGTTTGATTTAATCTGAAATGAATATTGTTGTGAGTAGGTAGATTATTAGTAGTGGAGAAACCAATGTCACACTATTATGGAATAACACATAGAGATTAAGGGGACATTTTTATTTAACAAAAAAAATTACACAGGGGATATATATAATAAAAAAATAAAATATGTAATTCAATATCAATTCATTGTGGTTTCCCTTTGGAATATTTAATGTCTATGTCACCAATTTCAAAAAAAAAATGAAAAAATTGGACTCGGTCAATATTATGTGTCTTTAGGGTAGTTTATCCACTTTAGGAACTAGGTTAGTGATTATTTAGATATAAATAGTATGGATTAGTGATGTTCACAATGGTGTTTGGGGAGATTTTTTTTCAATTAATCTTCCAGGGAGGAATATTGTCAATGATGTTAATGAAAATTTATTTTGATTAGTAATGGATTGAGTATGCACTCAATTTTAAAGTACATATTATCATTATATGATGGGTAATTGAAATAGGATGTTGTTATTTCCTACGATGATATACCTATATATCTTTTAGGAATTGTATATTAAATAAAAAAAACTAAAAAACTTCTCTTGAGGGGAAATAATGAAAAGTGAAAATGGAAGTGTTCTAGTATTTTCTGCAATAGATTAGATAAGTTAGATTGAATCTACCTACTCTGTGAACGTTATGATATATTATTCTATATAGAAAATATTTTTGATGATGTTGAATAATCCATACTTGTGTTATCAAACCTAAAGGCTATTATTAGTTGTGATTTATATCTCCTATGTGTTAATTTATATATAGTAGAGTAAGTATGGGGTTTGCAAGTGATAAAATCTTATAGAAATTCCGAACCATCACTATTTATATGTTTTATGGATTTATAACAATATGTAGTGTAATTTTAATTATTCTAATAATTCCCACAATTTTTTTGTGTTATTAATAAATTGTTTTAAGTCAATGGAGATTAAAATTGTAGATTTGAAGAAGCCTGAGCTTCCTTCGATGTAATATATATTTTGTATACTAGATTATAAATAATGAAAAAAAGAATATATCCTACATGAATGGGAGTTGGCCAAAGTATAGAATGTTTTTTTCTATACATGGTGGTATTCACATATATTGAAGTGACTTGTCCAGTCTGTTAGTGAATTGATATATACATATGATATTTTATCTACACAGAATTTAATTGACAAGTGAGAAAGTTAATTTTTCTACACAATCCACCCATATGATATCTTATGATACCCACACGATATTTTGGGAGTGTGGAAATTTTAAAAAGTAAGAATCAGAAATTATAAGATATTTTGGCCACTCAGTAAAATTTCACTTATGAATATTAAAATTTTTAAATAGGAAAAGGAAAATCATGTACATAAAGGAGATTTTTTGAATTATATGATAAATAAGGGCACCAATGTTTTCAAAAGGAAAACTCATAGATTTTAATAATATTTGAATATCTCATAAGATATATTTTTAAAATCAAATGATATTTTATTCTTTCATGTTTTTATAAGTATGATATTTATGACTTTTATAAATACCATATGAAATTTAGGAATCCATTGTTGATAGTTTACATAAGCACATTTATGAGACTATGCTCGGTGAAAAATCATGTTTTCCAGAATCTTGAGATTCTGATAAATTAATAGGTGGTGATGCTTAAAATTATTTTCACAGATGAAAGAACAACCAATACATGGCATACTATGTTTTCAATTTATGAATTGATATTCAATAATAAGGATAGAGATATCTGATAATTATGTAATTTATGTATTATCAAATGTGTTGAAATTAATATACATAATATTCAAGAATAATGCAGCTGTATTATTGTTGAAATGTCCTTTGTACTCTAGATTAAATATTAAAATTACTCAAGTTGATTTCTATGATATTTTGAGACAATATAAATCTTGGTACTTTTACAACACACAAAAATATCTCATGCCATATTAATGTTGAGTTGTATTATTTGTATGCATCTATGAAGATTAAAGTGAGATTTTTTTCTGGTCTAATTTTATATGGAAGTTGAGGTTGGAAAATAAAATATATAAAAAAATATTAAACATAGCTAAAGAATAATTAGGAATGAAAATAAATGATATTCACACAATTTAGGATAATCAACTAAGTTATTAAAAAGAATATAATCATTGATCATAGTGATCCTAGGTGAAGAATAGAATAATTTGACAAATGCATCTGATTTGTAGGACCCTTTGTATTTACATTTAGGGAAAAATTATTGTGATCCCAAATATTTTATGGATGTTCCTCACAAGGTTTATTTTAAGCTATATGAAATAAAATATATTCTTTTGAAATATTTGTAGTGTGTACATTTTAGTGAGGTTCTGGGTGAACCAGACCCTTGAGTTAAAGGTTTTAGAAGAACATGTAACAAGATATACTGTGGAAGAATATGATATTTTGAAGATAATACTGCAAGAAAAATTAATGTTCATTTTAGTGATTAATAAAAATGGAAGAAAATTATATATATCCATTTAATATCCTGATTTATTTATTCTGTCCTTTCGTGCTTATTTGAAGAAGAGATGATGAAAAAGAAGCAATTGAATGATATTTTTCTTGAATTAGTGTATGTGGTAGAGAAGACCTTGTAATGTAGTGTACATCACTAGGAAAGATTCTGATGTTATGACCAAGATTATAATATCAATGAAAATATATTATGTATTTTTCTTTTTAAGTATGTTTTAGAAGCCTCTTAATAATTAAAAAAACTAGTGACTAAATTGAAAAAAGTGGCCATGTTTTTTGTGTTATACATGATAACATAATGATATATGATGAATAATAATGGTTTATGGCTATGGAGACATCCATTTGTAGTACTATTGATTTACTTCAATGGATAATTAATAGTTTGATATAGACTACAAGGATACTATTATTATAATATGCATTTCGATGTTACAGGGATAACTTGTGTAATATAACAATCTCATATATATGTAACATGGGGTTCTTGGATTCAAGTTGATACCAATACAACTCCACTAATATTGATGAAAATGTTATAGTGGATAACCAATTACTTAAAAATCAAATTTAAGATACAAATTAGGATCCCTATGTGGGGATAATCCTTATAAAAAAATCAGTTGGTAATTACTCCATTATTTTCAGTGCATATATTTTTATTCTAGGATAAGGAAAAAAGATCCAATTGTATTATTCAAAATCAACGATTCATGATTATAAGGGATTTTAAATTTCAATGAATAAATTTAAATTGGTAAAATTGGACAACACTTGATCCACACCCCTCAGTTGGTTCTGTATAGGTCCACTTTGTATAAAAAGTGTTATCAAAGACTTGATTCTAAATTATTGGATCTAGGTTTCTATCACATCATATATTTGAGTAAATGGATTATTTACTTTTATCACAAAATATTTTCCTAGTTGTATTTACCAAATATACATGAGGTCAATATTCAATGTTTTTCTTGAATAAGACCCTCATATGGAATAATATATCACTAGTCATATTGGCACTACACTAGTGGGATTTCCCAATACTCATAAAAATAAGAGAAATATGGAATCCAAGAAGATGAGTACTACTGAAATATTTTTTTTATGATATACAACTAATTAAAAGTAATCAATGTGGTGTAATTAGATAGTCCTTTTTAATATTATTCCTCTAGTGAAAGGTATTAAAACTTCGATAATTGTTGAATTGAAACTAAAACAGACCTGTATCTTGTGTTTTGGGATTTTATGAATAATGTTATCGATGAATTGGGGACATATATATTTATATATTCCAATATACATCGTTATAATATATCATAACTGGAAGAAGAGGATGATCCATTAGAAGAAACATTAGAAAAGAACATTTGTTTAAAAAACCGTCTCACAAAACCTATAAATAATAAATAAGAAACACCCCTAATTTTCAATTAAATATTATCTACGGATAATGAAATATTTAATGGTGGTCATATTGAAAATTAACTATATTAAACTCCTCTGAAATAATTTTTCCATGCATTAGAGAAGCATTATACAGTATCTTTAGAATTCTTTTTTACCCAAATTGATGATGGGGAAGTGAATATAATGTATATAAATTATAATAAATAAATAAAATTGTTAAGGACTAAGATATAAGGTGGTAAATAAAATGGAATAGATTCATATTTTTGTTAATTCTATATTGTATACTCTTTATATGAAGTGCCTAAAAGTATAACTGAAACTGAAAATTCTGGAAGCTACACAATATATGTCTTCCAAAGATGTTTATATGAAATTTTCGACCAATCACGTGTTTGAGATGCCTTTAATCACGGACGTATCTAATTATAATGAAAACTATAAAATGAGATCATTTGAAAAATCACACACCACAATATTATAAAAAAAATCCAATAACTCTGAAATTTTTTATTTCAATACACCCATTTTTGTAAAAAGTGAAGGAAAAAACAAAACTAAATACAAAATTCGGGAGAAATTTTTTAAAAAAATCCAAAAAATATATCATGAAAGGTTGTGATAATCTAAAAGAAAAATTTTCATCCTAATTAACGATTAAGACATGGATTACTATTTTAAAAATAACAATCATGTACATTTTGTCAAATTGTATCCGCAAGAATAAGAGATAGACTAATATAAACCTGTTTGTGATGATTTAGGATTTAGAATAGGAATCATGATTACTAGAAAAATATATTACTATGTATTAATTAATGAGTCTTTAAACCGAGGGGAGACATCAGAAACAAATAAGAAACCATCAGTGAAAAATGAGATATCATAGATTAATATATATATATCATCCAATAATAATGTTTAGTAATAAATAAATTTTTTATATGTTGTAAATGATTATTTATCACAAATATTATGAGTACTTGTATATGTTTACCAGGAATAGTTCATTTAATAAATAATGGAGATGAACCCCATAGATTAGATAATATGAAAATAAATAATTCAATTATTGTTTTGGAGATAAATCATAGAATAATGTTGTTGAATCATATCCTCCAAAGTGGACGATGAATAAATTTGACCAATATATTCAGCCTAAAAGAAATAAGATCTTTTATAACTGTGAAAGAGTCCACATATTAGACCATTAAATTATTTACATGAATTTCAATTAAATTAGAGCATATTGAACACCAAAAAGGAATCATTTTAGAAATTAGAAAATCATATTGGTTTGTTTATCTATATCCATAAGGAAGAGGCTAAGTGGCTAAAAAAATCAGAAAAATAAAATAGTATTGATAATTTTTGCGGAAGGTGCATGTTTGTTGGAATTTATTTTACCATATGTGTGAATATTTCTCCTACAAAAATAAATTAAAAATGGAATGACCTAATGACTCATTCTACTAACAAATATACTTTTAAGTAGTCTACATAAATGAGAAAGTGTACATATAGGAAGATAGAGTCTATTATCATATAGATAAATAATTTTGAAAAGTAAATAAGATATGGAAAAATGATAGAAATAAAAATTATTTTTTTACAAAATTGTAGATTCATATTTAAATTGTGTTGAAATCTAAAATATAGAAAAATAAAAGGTGATCAAAAAGTGAAAATTCTTAGAAAATTAAATTGTATGTTAACATGGAGATTTATTGATAAGTAATAATTTCAAGGAAGGAATTATGTATGTTGATAAAGAAGTATAAAAAATGTGCATCAACTTAGAAGATGAATAGATACAACATAATACTAGATTGGTATTATTGTACTTATTTTTTGGGAATTGAAGGCAATAATGTGTATAATGAAACCCTTGAGGTGAGATTTTAAAATGATAATATTCCCATAGATTTATAAACCTCTATATTAATATAAAACATTGAATGACCCTTCAAAATTGAACGATATGTTATGATTCCAATTCTACCATCATGGTTATACCTCATAATGATTATATATATCAATGCGGAGTGACAATCTAATAAAATTTTAAATAATTACCTTTCACATGAATATTATTTATGCGTTTGTCAAATTGAAGTGCGGGATATAAAAAACAATCTTAATAGTATGTATGAGTAGAACCAAAGTAATGCAATTTTGAGGTTCTAAAAAATTGAAGTGATAAAATATATAGATATATTTTCTAGAATTCTTATTCTTATTTTCAGAAAAGGGTTATCCCATGTTTAATAATGTAATATTTTTATTTATTTTTTCTTATAATCGTATATTACCACCCTTATCTAATTAGATTAACTGAGTTCATTAAAATGATAATGTCAATAAAAATTAGAAAAGTGTAGATTAATAAGTTTTAAATACCTTGAGAAGGTCATCTATTGGGAATATTGATATAAATAATTGATACGATATAATTTTTCTTTTTGTCAATTATTTTCTAATACGGTGTTCTTATAATCAACATCAATTGGTGGGTAGTTATTTATTATATTTCTATATCTTATGGAATAAATAGGGAGAAGATATTTTTTATGGTAATAATGATAATACCCTTCCCATAATATATATTAGAAGGAGGATAGAAAATCATTATCCTATCTAATTGTTTCAATTTGGGTAAAAATACAGTTCTCATTGACATTTATTTGTAATTATGTGGAGAATAATTACATTGCAAAATTAAGTGGTTTTTATTCAAAATGCACAAAAAGTGAGATATTGACGTTTACATAAGATATTATAGGTATTATATACAATTGTTCATATTTTAATGAAGCTCATTTGTGTAATTAGTGAAGATTTGATGTCTTCAGAGATGGAGTGAGCAACTAACCACTGAAGAAGTAGAGATGCATGTAAACCGAAGGGTAATGTAGTGATGGATTTATCATTGAATGCAATGAACTCTATGTATTGATTCTATGTATTGGATATTAAATTAAATTATTGAATGAACATATATTTATTATAAATAATGAAAATTATTAATGAAGTGAACCAATGTGTTCTATAATATTTTATAGATGTTAATGTGAAGTTGGATACTTGGTTATACTATATATCTGTTATTCAATTTGAAAACTCATAGTCATGAATTTTTAGAATCCATCCATGAAATATTGAGAGTGAGTAATATTAGTTTTAGTGATTTATATATCATGGTTGATGATTTATAATGTCCGTAGTGAATATTAAATTGAGAATGTAGAGAAGCATATAGAAATACACCATCTTGACTATTTATATGTCGTAGCGATTAGAAAAAATAAATAATTTTTTTTGAAATTATTTTAATAATTACCTTAATTATTTGGAGTTGTTCTAAAGTTATTTTAATTGAATGGTGAATTTCATTGTTTATTTGATGATACTGAGACCACATTTTATGAAATCTATATTACTAGTTCTCGAGTACATATAATGACAAAAGAATATATCCTATGAGCATGATTTTTAAACACTACAATGAATATTTGTTCCCTAGGAAGGAGAATTCATATGTATGGAATATATTTTTTATTTCATTAGTGAATTTTGAATCACAAATGATATTTTATCTATTCAGAAGTAAATTAAATTTCACATAAGATAATTAAGATACTCTGTCCACCCACATGATATTTTTTGAATCTCACATGGTTTTTTATAGTGTCCAAAGTTTTAGAAGGAACAAATGAGAGAGTTTAGGTTTTTGGGGATGTTCATCATCAATTTTACTTATACAAATGATTTTATTAGAAATTTAAATATAATTCATCTATACAAATGATATTTTTTCTATGTATGATATTTGAGTGGGACAATATTATTCAGCAGTAAAAGTCATATGATATATGGAATATTTTCATGACTTGAAATATTTTTCGTGGCATGTATGATATTTGAGTTTGAATAATTTTTAATTATTTAAGAACATATGTATTTTTTAAACACATATTATATTTTTAATCCACATATGATTATAGAATTTTGAAAAATTATGTCATTATAATAGATGTAAAATTGAGTTTACATAATTATGAGTTTATGAAGAATTAATATGGGATGGTGTTTGAACTATTTATCATTGATCAGAACAACATAAAAACATTTGATACAAGATATGGTTGATTGATTAATTGATCTTGAATATTATGGATAATAAGGTCAATTAATAAATAAATGAATTTAATATCAATTGTGTTGAATATAATTTATTTAATTCTAAAAAAAATGTAGATCTATTCAGGTCCTAGAACAAGATATATTTTAGTGTAAATACTATAGTGATTCATGTTGAGTATTTTTATAGTTTGAAACATTATGAAGCTATATATAGGGATGTTTCATTACTTAATAAGATGTATTACGCTATAAAATTGTTTTGGTTTATGATATTCATATAAATATGAAGAAATAAGTGTTAATTTTAACAGTTATAGAGTTTTAAATGTAATTTGAGTATGTTTGATAATATAAAAGAATATATACATATATATTCATTTAATATTGAAAATAATGATGAATAAATATCAATGGTATTCCCATTTTTTATATCAAGACAAATAGTTAATAAAACACAATATTCATTGATCATAGTGATCATGGGAGAAGAAAAAAAATTGTATTGCATGTGCATGTCTTTTTTTAGGATTCATGTACTTAAATTTAAAGAAAATTGTTATGACTCCATGTATTTAATGGTAATGCCTATCCAAGAGAATAGTGAGACATAAAAAACCAAATACACCCTCTAAAATAAATTTTTGTCTATACAATTTATTCTGATTTATTGAAAACCAGATTCCTAGAGAATAAGATGAAAAATAATGAGGAGCTGTGGATGAAGATGAATAATAATAACAAAAAAAAACAATAATAATAATAATAAAATATTTAGGAACCCACTATATAATATAGTGTTAAAAATTCATATTTTTAGAAGGCGTTGTAGTTGGAGCCATGCAAGATATTTTGGTTGTCAAAGATGATTAAAATATCAAACTGATAAATCCAAAAAATATTCAAAGTTGATCTATTATAATCATGCACATTAAATCTCAGTAGAGAAAATTTTTGAAGTATAAGAATAAAACTGATGTTGTTATACATCTAGTGAGTGAGGAAGAGTATAAATACATGCATCAATGTACAAAACTAGGTCTAATTTTAGACTACGATAAAGTGCATAAAATCTCGGGTAAAATATATTTATGGCTATTTTCCTGAGATTTGATTTTGTGAATCCAATGATAAAATTTGATAGATCATGAATGTATATATAATAGAATATGTTGGGTTTCATGTGTATTTTCTTAAGATTTAAATGAATTTAAATCCTTTTTTTTGTGAGGAATCATATTTTTTGGGTGTAGAGGCTTCCATGTGAATTAATATTGATCTAATTTAGAGAATAAGGAAGTGTAAATGAGGGAATTATGTTATTCCAGCATAAAAAAGTGAAATTAGATTCTGTTGCGATCACTTGTGTAATATAGCGATCTTAAAAATACAGAAAATGTTTTTTTGGATTCTTGATGATTCCATGAAAAATCTAGCAGTATTGATGATTATATTATTGTATATAATATATGTCTTGTATATATCAAGCATGGTACATATTAAGATTCTCATAGGGGATAAACCCAATAAAAAATCATTTTTTATTTATTTATATGTTTTCAATGAAATAAAATTTTTGTTAGGTTAAACTACACATGATAAAATAGTACTAATGAAAATTATATGTTAAAGACGATAGAGGGTAAAAATGTTTAAAACGAATTATCAATTGAAAAGTATTTTACATCACTTGATTTACTCCCAAAATACACTCTCTAATGTGTATCCATATAGGTAAACTAGGTATAAAAGTATTATTATGGAAATAATGGTGTTATAAAAGGGTTTAAGAACCATAAATATCACAACACCATATGTTGGACAGATTTTTTGGTTGAAAAGATATATAAAAATAACTTCAGTACATTCTCTATAGAATAAGTGGTTTTATCATTATGAATAGGTTGTATTTTTATGAACAACAATTTCCCTATAGAAAATAACAAGCTTTCATTAATGGGAAAAAATATTTTCTTTAGTATTTTCTTAAACAAATGGGTCCAATGAGCATAAGATGAAATTATATTGGTCCATATGGGTTACCCACAATAATAATTTATTCCTTTTTTTATTCTATATCTTTCTCCTATTTAATGAAATGAAATGGTTTAGCAGATAGAGAAGTATCCTTAGCTTAGGATACCCATTTTGGTTCTTCAATCTAAAAAGAAACTCTATCAATTTTGGATTTTCAGTTTATTTCCATATAATTTATACAATAAAGGGATACATTTTGAGGTCATACCAAATTGACTAGTTGTTTATAAAGATTATAGAAATGATTTTTTTTTCAAAATCATACTACTTATCTATAAAAATAGGGGAAATTAACCCTATGTAAATTATTCCCTTCCTTTTAATGCATCCTAAAGGTCAAATGAATCATTATTTCTCACATACTGGGGACTATAGAACATTATGGAAATTTTATGATGGTCTTATAAAAGGAAATCTATGCATCGATATATATCTATTAATAGTTTTAATCAAAATATAAGTTGTTTTACTTTAAACTATCCCTACATAGACTTAAATCTGATGTAGTTTAAGATAATTTTATTATATAATGGGATTAAAGCCATACAAATATCACTTGTATGTAACCATGATATGAGATATGGGTTTCCTTTTCAATGGATAATTTCAACCGATCATAGGTTAACATAAATAATATTTATGCTAGGTGTCCTTATATGGATCTACATCTCATGTAAGGATGTAGGGTCATGTAGAATGTACCATTATAAATAGTTTTCTATCATGATGGGTGGATGATATGTCATTTTTTTAACATCGTGTAATATGTACACAAATTCCCTGATGTTTAGGTTTTTATGATGGGGACCTATTTTGATCACAATAAAATAATGTAGGTTAGACATATTTTCCACATAGTTTAAGGTTGTATGATTAGAACCTCAATGAAGGGGATTTACATAGATATATAAATCATATAAAAAATAAGATGGATTCATCTCTATGTAGGATATTTTGAAGGAATCGTGAAGTGAATTAGAGGCCTAAAACATCAAGAAGATGCAGGAATTTAATTGGTAGTTTTTATATATTCTCACGACAAGTCATTTTTGAATCACTACATACCTTGTCATAACAATAATCAATACAAATTAATTCTTTAATTCACATCATCATAGAACGAGCTCAGGTACATTGGGTTTGGTGATGAAATAGATATGTTATCTATCATTTAGAAGGGTATAATCTTGATATTGATAGGGATTCATTACCATGATAGGGTGTGGTTGCTATATCTTATTTTATGGATATAATAAGTGATGATTTTAATGAAGGGGAGGGACAAAAAACCATGTTGAACATCATGAATGTGGGGTATATTTCATATTAACATGGATAATGGGTATAGAAAGAAATTATAGTTTTTCATACAAAGATATTTCTCATTTTTAAATAAGTTTGGTTTCACATGATGGAACTATCTATGGATTTTATATTATTTCTGTGTATAAAAACAATTTTTATAATTTAAGGACATTATAAATTGACCAAATTTCCACATGAATTTTGATCATGAAAATTGGACCCTCTAAACAATATTCCACAATACTTACAATTAAAAAATATTATAGATATTTCAATACCTATTGAACATTGGTATGTAGATTTAGTAAATCATGTCATGAAATAACTGAATTAGATATAATTGAATGATAACTGGTGGGATTTGTTTAACTGTTATTAAGGGATCAATTAATTTCACATTGACATGAAATAGAGGATGGATATTTAGGGAGACCATTCCTCTAACACTAAAACATCCCCTAGAGGTTAATTATTTCTAAAAAAGAATTTTTATAATCAACAGTCAATGTAAGGTCCATTAAGATCAATTAAGAACATTGTTACCAACATTTATGAGAGGAAAATTCAATAAGAGTTTCTCATGTAAATAATGATACCACAAGGTGTATCATTACTGATGGTTGTTTTTTTTATTCCCATATCAAAAGGTATAATGTTGTTCATGGGAAGAGATATGTCCATAAGTGTTTTATAATACTTTTAGGAAATAACATTATGTGCAAGACAAGCTATTTTTATAAGAGGAATAAACCATCTTTAAACAAGCAGGTAAATTGAGTCTCACAAGAAATTGAATGAGGAACCAAAAATTTAATGTGGGGATTTTTTGTCCTAGGTTATATAAAAAACAAGGATGGTTGATTTTGTTTAATAATATATTTGAATGACCACTACATGTATATTATCATTATACATGATAGATCAGATACCAAATTGTATAGATTTTTATAGAAAATAAAATAATTTATATAGTACAGTGTCATGTGACAACGAATTTGTGTATGAATATCCAATCGTTTTATATATAATATTAAATGATATGTAAACAAAAATATCAATTAATTACATCAAAGGGATTTTAAATTCATAGTGTATTTTAATTCCTAGGTTATTAATTTATAAAATAGTCAATACTTATATTGATTTCCATATTGATATTCTAAAATACATTTGAACTCTTAAATCAGTATGGGATATCATGGTGAATACATGATGATATGGGAGTTCTAAAAAGCCTAGTAAGAGAATAAACATGATAATGAAATATAATGTTTGAGTAAGTAGTATAACATGATGTCATAAAATAGAATGCTCTTGAGTGATTTTATGGAATAATAACATAAAAAACATGGTACCATAACATCATGGAATCAAAGGACATGTGGAAATAATAACACCACATAATAATAAGTCAATTATATATTCTATAACATCATCGTATCATTTACATAATCCTATAATGGATTGGGATCACTATTTAATCCCATACATGTCTTCTTCTCTTAATAAAATATTGCAGCTCAATTTGGGCATAACCATAATAAATTATTCATGATCTATGTGGTCCATATATATTAAATAGGACATAAGGAATGACATAATAATTTACCAAGCAAGAAAATGTATTGATTAATATTTATTCATGTAATATTCAAGGATATTTCATATTGAATTCATTTGAGAAATGATCATAATGCTTATATAACCCTTTAAAAGGCATTGATAATAATCTAGGTGTGTATGTGAGAGACATATATATATAACTAAGAATAAAAAAACTCCGCATTTTTATTATTATTTATGACTATAATTTTTAAAATATTAAAAACATTCTTGAGGTAAATAAAATTTTCATTTTTAGTAATATTATATGATTTAATCTTATATGGAAAATTATTTGGAAAGATAACTTTAAAAATTTCTTAAGGAAAATATCTTTTCAATTATCAAAAATAATAATTAAAATAACAATCATTATTTAATTTTAATGAAATAGTTCTTTATATAACCATTGAAACTAAAAGATGAATCTTCAAAACATTGAGTATTCATGATTGAAAATTAGTTCCATTCATGTCAAATATATTAAAAACAAATATTATATACAAACATTTCCATGAAATATCATAAGGTAGAATGTTAAGCAATGGAATGGAATATTCAATTTAAAACAATTTTTTAGAAAATAAATTGCATTAAATTTAGTTTGAACAACCATAGTAAACATTTTTCAGAAACCTATTTATAATACATGAATTTGGAAGAAAAAATATTTTCATTCAAAAATGGGAAATGGAGTCATGTTTTATTAAAAGAATTTATTAATATTATTAATTTAAAAATATATTAAACAAGTGATATTATGTGGGAACATAATGAATAGACCTATAATAATAAAAATTAAATGTTTTATTAGGGTACAATCAAATATTTTTCTTCAATGGAAATTGAAGCACAAGCAATACTGAGTGAAATGAGATTGAAAAATAAACACTTATCACTTTAGTAACTTTTGAATCATAAATTCACTTGATCGAAGTAAGATAATTTTATCATTAATTATCTTTATTTATAGAGGAATCATGGTAATTGTGTAATGTGGAAGTATATACACCTTTAAAAATAAATTAGGTGCATAAATTAACATGTGCATCAAAGAAGGATGCATAAGATAATGCCCATTCAATGTTAGTATAATTGATGTGGGAGTTAATAAATTGGGTGATCATGTGTAAAAAAATGTGTATTCAAAAAAATTCATTTGTAAATAAAAAATAATGATTTTAATATTGGTTTCATACATAATTCTAGAATAATATTATCAATTAAGTAGACAAATACCACATGGAATTAAAATTGGGATAATAAACTCTTTATCTCATTCTTATCTTTAGTTTATAACTCATTAACATAGTTTATAATGGTTTTAAACATCTTATTAATTTATATTAGAATCATTTTATTATTTTTAATATCATATATGATCTCTTTTATAATATCATATTACATGTTTGTTAATAATATTATGTTATCATTATCGGCCCAAGTGTTAATTGCCATGTTTTATCATACATGTTTTATCATGAATGTTTTAGATCTTTAAAAAGGGATATAGGTAAAAAATAAAAGTCATATTGATGTCAGAAATAACATTTTTTATTAGATACATCTTTATAATGACCATCTTAGTTTTATCGTGGAGAATGAATAACATCACTTTGTGGAGATGGTAGGTTGTACGTGTGCTCACGAGACATTATAATTTCTATAACGGGTTAAATGGTAAGGAATAGGATTGAATAGAAACTTTAAAAAATAAATATCATTTCATATATAACACAAAAATTCAATAAATGTATTTTTTTTTCTACTTTTCATGCAATTATTTAGTAAAAAATAAATCACATTACATCAGGTGGCAGTAGTCTGTTGTACACACTAATAACATAATAATTTATTCAATGGATGGTGGGATAAGAAATAATATGATATATTTATTTTCCATATATATTAATATGTACTTAATATAATTTATAAACGTTAAATTAATATTTATTAAATTTTATGTAACTTTTATGATAAAAACAAACCACATCACTTCTTGATGTGACAATCCCCCAAACACATGAGCGATGTTATCATATATTATGAAAAATTTAAAGAAATATGTTATATGTTATATAATAATTATATACTTATAATTATATAATTTATATCATATATAATAATTACACACATCATTATATCCATCAGTGAGAACTAGTAATGGAAAAAGAATTACAACAGTTTGTGAAGCGGTAATCTGCTGTACACACAACCAATGGTTTTGTTTTCTATTTGAGGGAGGAGGAGATGGTTGTTGGTAGTTACCTTAACATAATATATTATTATCATATATAATAAAATTATTTTTTTATCATAATTATGTAATTATATTTGGAGGAGTGGGATGAAGAAATAAAATAAAATGGTCAGTGAAAGATGTTACCTCTTCTTTGGACAACTTATCTAGGTTTTCACCAAAATAATTCCTTGGATTAAATTATAAAAAAATAAGGATTATAATATGATTTTAGGGAAGTTATTTGAGTATTTATTTTCTAATCAATTAGAATATGGATGTGTGGAATGTATTGGAGAGGGGGTGGCCTTTTATAAATGCGGGAGAGGACACAATTAGAATTTATTAATGGAATGAATTCCACCCATGTTTTTCTCATTAAAAAATGATAAACAAATGAGCACTATCATAACAGTATTATATATTGGGTTGATGTAGGACCATGAAATTATAATTATACATGTTTTCATTCATTTTCAACCCCTATGGTTTTATTTAAACCCCACATTAAACCTGTTTTAACATTAACCACTGTAAGTAATTTTGTTTTTTTTCACTTTTCATTATGGTCAACTATTATCATTACATTAGTAGATATAT
Organism: Viscum album; assembly: GCA_963277665.1. NCBI lineage: Eukaryota > Viridiplantae > Streptophyta > Magnoliopsida > Santalales > Viscaceae > Viscum > Viscum album. The sequence continues at coordinate 658,259,369 of OY728145.1, read as the reverse complement.
ATTATTTATTGAAAATAAAAATATGGAACCTATTTTTAAAAATTCAACTCACTAAATATAGAGAATTTAATTTTAAATTAAACCCACTAACGTGTCGAAAAAACGGATTTTCAAGAAATGGTGTTTTAAGGAAAAGATCATATATTGTAAACTACGTGAATAATAAAAAAAATTAGATGAATTTGGGTTCATATTAAAAACATATATAAATTTCATTTAAATCATTATTCATTAGGGGTTATTTTAATTATTGAAAATTGATAAATATCACACATTAAAACAGTTATAAAAATTGTATTTCAATGCCTAAATATAATCTACATTAAAATATAGTATACATTTGACTTAAATGTTATTAATTGGATTTAAATAATGAAATAAAAGATATTTTAATTTAAACTAAAATTAAAATAATAATGAGAAATAATTGATTGAAAAAAAATAAAAATTTAATAAAAAATAGATATTTTTCAATAGACACTAAAAGCATTATATATTCTGAAAAATACCAAAATATCATCATTTGATAATATAGATATGACATTTAAAAAAAATAAAAATTAAATTCCTAACATTGGTAAAAATCCATTTAATTTATGTGTGGTAAGGACGACCAAATTTCCTTTTCAAAATATATTGATTTGCAGAAAATATTTCTTTTTCTATAAAATGGAAATTATTTTATTTCTAATATGTATATATCCATTGAATTTTATACATGTGAAAACAATATTATTTTCAATTTTTTTAATCCTATTTATACCCACTAATGTAATGTCAAAGTTATAATGGTATATTATATTATAGTTCATTTAGATTCAAGGTTGAGTGTTCTACAAACTATCAGAGAGTTTTAGTTTATTTACAAGGAAATATATCATAAAATATATGGGTGTCACATTATCTTTTAATATTAGGGTTTCATGTTATATATGATATAAAAAATTATATTCTTCTTTTAATGCATGTGGGTGTTACATTACGTCATGCAGTTTAAGTTCTTATGATGAGGACCTCACTGTGGAGAACTTTTTGATTATCTATTTTATATGAAAAAATTAAATTAAAATTTATTTATACTATTATATAGGGGAAAATCAACATGAACTACTAATGTCTCAAGAAATAAGACAAATAGAAGGGTAATTTTACTAGTGTTCCGGTCCAGTATTCTAAATGTATGTATATATTGTAAAATAATAGTAATCGAGATGCATATAGTTTCTTTATGTTGCATAATATCAAATAAAAATCTTCTACATGGGAGATTGATGATTTTTCTTTGGGGTCATGATGTTTATAAGGCACTCAAATTGAATTAATAAGAGCATGTTCACCAAAAGTGATGCCTATTGGTATTTGTGGATAAGCTTAAAAAATGTAGTATGAGTGAAACTATGTATATTGAGTTTGCAAAAATACAGCCACCTATTATTCTTAAAAGGTGAGGTAATTCAATATTTGGGTACATTAATAAATATAACCTTCCTTGAAAACCCTTACAATTATTTTACTCTTGTTTTAATAGAATAGTTCTCAAAATAAGCCATTAAATCTAGTATGAATGTTCATGTATGTTTGCTCTACTGTCATGTTGTTTAATATCATGTGACAATGAATGGTTCTTAGTTTGCTTTTTTTCAAATTAAAAGGATCCATTCAAGGTATTTTATCATTGTAAAAAATGTACATTGAATATTTTTTATAATATTATTCTATGGATATGAATCATTCTATATTTTATAATTATATAATTGTTAATTTATTCATCTTATGTGATACACCATGAATGATTCTCTTCTATTTTAGTTGTAAAGAATCATGAGAAGATTTCACATGCCTTATGATTTTATAACCCTATCAGGCCTTTGAATATTTTATTTTAAAGAAAATAATTAAATATAATCAATATTCAACCATATTTCACCATCATTGATGGTTGAAAAAATAACCCTGATAAAATCATAAAGCTTCATATTCACATGACCTTGTCCTTTGAAGCATACGAAGGACATATGCCAATAAATATGTGAATGATATAACCATCAACTTATACAAAAAAGATTAGAACATTTTTCATATATCAATAACATATGGTAGTAATATACTCTTTTATACAATTTTTGTATCCTACATAGAATTTTCACATGTCCAAAAAAGATATTTTAGTTTCACTAACACTATTATCTACACATCTATCAACTTATAAATCATATATTTATTGGAAAACCACCATTTAATACAAATCCCTAAAAACCAATGGTAGGATAAAGATGTTGGATGATATGTCAAATATATATCCTTATGTATCCTTCTCATTATCCTTAGAATCCCAACCAAAATATTCTCCATGGAAATGTTGAAATACCAAGACTAATTATCTAGTAGTAAATAACATAACATTATTTATATATCACCAAGATATTGATGACAATGTTTCTTCCCATGTGTTCTATATATGTATCGATCTAAATCAAAACATTGATCATATTTTTTTTGTGTAGAGGTGCCTTAATTTCAATAAATCATTGGAGAAATGTTAAGAAATTAGAGCATTCTGGCATCGATGATGAAATCCATATACCGAATAACTTAGACTATCAGATTAAATGATTAGTGATCACTAAGGTTAAACAATGTTTGAAATGAAACTAATGTTGTGGAAAAAATATATTAATGACCTCATAAATATGTGTTCCAGTGGTTCAATAAAAAGAATAACTTTATAGTTCAATGTTTTATCTACACCATTCGAAAAACACCAATGAATCTACATGATAATTATTTTCTATCTATTAATATTTTACAATTATTTATGATCAGTTAATTCTTCAAAAATTACATCCTTTTCTCTTCATAAGGATGGTTGATATAAATCATGATGACACCCATTCATTTATCAATATAAATTTGGGTATCGAATCATTATAGTCCCAATGTGGACCCTAGAATATTGATCTACAATATAAATTAGATGTATGTTAAATCAACATTATATTTCTTGTAATCCATAAGGTTGAAAACACCACATTCTGTAGTAGGTAGAGTATAAATATGATTTTATTTACAAATTCAAGGAATAGGGGATGGTATAACATGTTGAGACATGTAAAATTATATTATTTTATAATATCCCACCTTAGTAGACCACTCATTTGAACCAATATAACATTTTTCATAACTAGATAACATCATGTTGAGGGAATGAATTAATTCTATTTCATAAGACTCTATATTTTCTGAATGATATTTTTTATGTATAGAATAACAATTACTATGGTGAACTATTGTTATTTATAAGAACAATATTCCTTTGGTTGGGAGGTTCCCATTGGCTAATTTATTGGGACATCACCCATTACCATTATTTTTGAGATGGTGTCAATTGAATTTTTTTTTGTCTGAGGGTGGCCATTCTATTATTTGGCGGGATAGTCCATTCACTCATTTTATGGGATGGTTCAAATTTAGTTGATTATTGGAATGGTTCACGTCATCTAAATATTGAGGACACAAAGTTCATATGTGTCTAGACTAATTTTTATATCTTTTTGGGACAATTCATTATCTTAATCTCAAACATGGTGGCGAAACTGTCTCTTAGAAGGTTGAGAAATAGAATGTGTCATTGTAAGATATAAATATGGAATTATGGTCATTACTTATTTATTGATTCACACCCTAATAGTTGTATCCACATAGTACACAATGTAAAATTATTGATTGGTTCCACGTAGTAGTTCCTAGGATGAGGTCACCACGTGGCATATGCTTTTATCCCAACACACTAGATTCTTCCAAATAGTCACTAGGGATAAAAAATGAATTATAGATACTATTCTGATGTCATCATTATTATCATTATAAATAAAATATAAAATAACACACAAATTATAGTGCACATAATAAAAACTGATATCTAATAACATGAACAATGCAATTAAGAAAGACGTATAACGATCACCCACTAGGTTGGTCCCATATGAAAATAAATAAACAGAAGTAAAAAAATACACACACTAGACCTACATTCCTACATAGTCAACTCTACACAAAATCTACTAAATATACTCAATTTTCTCTAACTCAATCCACTGCACATCCTATGCAATGACCAGAATGAAAATATATGTTCACCACTAGAACTATAGTTCTCATACAATGTGTTATCATATAAAATTGTAGGGCCTCAAAAATAAATTCTAATATACATTCCAATATTCATGTGTGTTCAATAGGAAAATAAAATACATAAATAAACATACTCTCCAGTCATCGTGTGCTAAAAAGGACACTATGACACTCGACAAGGTAAACACACCTATCAAGTAATCATGTGTTGACTAGTATAATAAAATTCCCAAACATACATGCATTAGTACCATTCTGAAATACACTCAATTAATCATTCCATTAAATTCAAATTGTTCTTTATGACTCCTGGTAGGGTTGCATCTAAGGATCGAATTCCACCGAAAGGGGTAGGGTAGGGTCATGCATCCAAGATAAAAACTCTCCTTCTCTCTCACTATATTCCCATATCCAATACTCAATCACTACTATCACACTAATGGTAGGGTCCATCCATCCAAACAAACAATACATGATAATCCATAACTAATATCATAAATCTAGGAAACATCAATATATCATGTCATTTCTCCCTTTACATGGATTCCATCTCACTCATAGTTGTCCTCCCAGTGCCATCTCGCTCTTAAAAAGAACCAACATAGTAATAGGAATGACTATCTCACTCAAGGGAATCCTATAATTCATATACACATCATGATATTCCTTCCCACAATTTCTACCTTATAGTGTATTTAGGCCTCATGATCCATCAAAAACACAAGAATCCATCATCTATCATGAGCACATGGAATTAACTTAGAGAGATATATTATTAAATTTTTCACTAACTAAGAAAATATAGTCCTAGAATCATTGTATACTGATTCCATGAAATATCCATTTCTCCCTTTGATACTACCACTAGAGTCCTCAAGACCCATCCAATTCTCTTCTTTTCGGTACCAACTCACATCTATCACCACGTAGTGACAACAAATATTGTAATTACATTCTCCAATAGCTTTATTATTTAGGGTCTAACCTTTTCAAATACCACATTGATCATGGTACCAACACATGGGGACCATGATAAGGTATCATTCTCTATGCCACTTGGTAACCTGATTCCATGTCCCAGACAACTACAACCACTTATACTCGGGTCCAAACTCACATATACAAAATAAGATTTCTAATTACACCACATTATTTAATCCCTTTAATGAAAAAAAATTCATGAACCAAGGTAAATTATTTACCCAGATCACTCACTTAGAATCTTCATCCATACCTAGGTGGATGTTCCAAGCAACTCTAGAGGTGTACAACCGTCTATCTCATCATCACCTAACCCCAAGATCCAAATTCTATCTTACTAGAAAGAAATAAAAACATGGCTATCATGAATATCCTCTCACATCCCAAAAACAAAAAGTGGTCTATTTTTTGTTCAACCAAATCCATTACCCATAGAAGACTTGGTCTTTGGTAAATCCCAATTCTTCATAGTTCTAAAGGGAAACTATTCTAAACATATGAGCCACAATGCTATCCTATCCTTTCAAACATGGAACCCTAACCAAAATACGCATAAAAACTGATTAATCTATTAGTAATGCACAAAAATCCATATAAATCTATATGAGAATTTAATATATAGTCCTCCCACCTCAAATATTGAGTTTTCCCCTCATTGATCTCCAGTTTTCCTTTCCATCGTATATTCTCCTGAAATTGTTTCTCCATTCAAGTGGCATAAATAAATAATTATAAACATTTATATTTAAAAAAAATAATAAAAACCATATATTATTCTATTGTAGAACACACAATACACCTTTGAATAACTGAAAACACTTATGATGCTGTGTCAGCCTTCTAAGGTCTCCCCTAGCCACAACATATGAGGACCCTTTCATGATCAGATGAAATAACTATGTTCTTATTATATAATGACTGATACTCTAGAAAATATCATCAACAATGGGCTTATGATAATGGGTAAACAAAAATAATGAGAAAAAAAATGATCTTACCAATTTTATCTATAATAATACACGAAGAACTGTCCCTTTGGAAGGGTAAGTCTAAGGTGAGACATGTGAGGGGATAATCAGTTCAAAATAACCACTCCTAAAACATATTTTATTTAATATTCTAATCCAAAATGATATGAAATTTATGGAATTAATTTTATATAAAAAATAAAAAAAGTATATATTCTTGGTATAAACTATAAGTCTTATTGTGTCATTAACATTCACCTAATCATATGAAGACCCAATCCTCAGTTCATAACTTGAAATGCTTGAGCTAGAAGGAACCCTCCACCATCCAACTATTATTCATAGCATGAACAATGTTCATGTCATGATTAGATCGAATATACCCCAATCAAATCCTAAAAGGCACTCATTAAGGTTATTCCTGGTGTGAACTACACCCTTCAAATTATGAATGGACTGATGCTATAAAATATCATCAGTAATACAAGACGACCTTTCTTAGTATTTTGGATGATCATCATAACACTATCTTGGACTCCTCCATCATCCAAAAAACATATTCCCTAGATTTTTTAACTCTTAGAATCCCATTTTTAATATTTTTAATCAAAATGATCTAGTCACCAATATAAGAATTAAAATTTCCACAAAAACACACAATCTAAAATGTATTAGGTCCTTACAAACGTCCCACCATAGGGATTAGAATACTTAATAATAGTACATTAGTTCTCTTCAAACATCCAAATCCTAACAAATTCACTAATTCAATGATAAATAATTTCATTACATCGATTAATTCCTAATGAGTTTAAAATGTGAAACTATAACCACCGTAAATTCTATTCACTAACATCAAATCCACCTTTTCTCCAAAATAAAAAACACCGAGATAATTCTCACCATACTTATCTATCCTAGGACACCACATTTTCTTCTAATGATTCATTATGAGGATTTTGATTCTCCGCACTATAAAATTTTTCTTAAAAGAAAATAATTCCATTCCACATTTCTTAAAATCATAGGAATCCTCTATTAATAGGGAAATCCAACATAAGGTTTTCCATGCCAACCACTTCCTAAAAACATTTTCTAATGAACTTTCCACCTCACAACATCCCAAATTATGATAAAAACACTATATAATCATCAACTTGATGAACACTCTAAAAAACACTCATCCAACCCCACATATGTTCCACTACACTACACGATAATAATTATTAAACCATTAGAGGCACCACATGACCATCCAGACACCCACATAAAAATCTAGGGCCAACTCCTTAGTTAATTGCTTGGTTGGATCACCATCATCACACCATCCATAATGATCCCTTCCATAGAACTAGTGGACCTCTTATACAACTCACCATTGGGTCATACCAAGACCACATTGATCCAAATGCTAATGCATCAAATTTACGTGATACTACATTTGAACTATGATTTAGGTATTCATTAAGAAATTGGTTCAAATAAAATCATTACCCAAAATAGAATCTTAATGTCATATCTACCATCCACCAACAAATTTCCCCATGTACATGGATCATCCAACACTATGGTCATTTACCCATGGCTACTACAATTCTCCCCCCATAGTAGTATCATTATTATCAACCCGATGGACTCAACCACAAATATGTATAGCCAATTCTCTATGCGTTACCAAACATAGTTATTGGATGTGTAAAACCCACTCTTACCTTGTCACTAATCCAAAAAAACACCAAATATCAATCATGGATAATTATCAACATCTACATTGATTCAACCAAATCCAATATAAAATTAGGGTCACCCCCTCCAAAAAACAATGGTGTGAAACCCCACCATATGGCTTCCCAAACACTATTCCTTAATCCTCGATCCAATATGGGTCCCAATCACAAACCTTCATGACACTACCTATCAAAATTTACACTTGGATTTACTATCCATGGAACCCTAATGCTTTTCCAATGTCAGATCTCTCTACGAGGGGAATATCCTATTTCACAGATCATCAAATCACATTGATCACACATGTCACACCACCAAACTACCGCTACAACACTATCAAATTTATCATGAACCCAATCTATCCTCAACAGACCTACAAAAAACATTTCACTAATAAAAGCCGTAAACGAGATCTACACAAACCATGTTCATAGCTATCCATGAACACCACAATGTTTCCCTAAGATTCCATTCAAACACACATTAACCTCTTTAAGGTATAGTTTTACACATAAAACCATCTAAAAATTATCATTTATGATCACATGTGGACTCTCCCAAACCTAGTAGATGTATACTCTCATACAACCCAATTTCACCCCTCAAAACATGATTGATTTAGTCACATAACTATGAAACTAATTTTATGTAACAATGAAACTAAAAATGTTCCTAACCCATATAGGACTCATCTAACATCTTGAAAAATCTATCTCATTCCTAGGATGAGTACATAATCACCCTTAATATGGGATTTTTTTACAAAATTACTGAGTTATTTTCAAAGTAATTGTCCATAAAATCTCACTTACATTTCATAGCCACCTTATTCTATTAAGTAGAGTACCAAAAAGAAGATATATGGGAGAGAAGCATATTGTTTTTTTGTAGACACTTTATGTAAACAAAAAAACATCCTCATGTAAAACTATAACCATCCTCAAATCAATCCTTAGAAACTCAATGAATGGTCATCCCACTAGTGGTCCACATATAACCATTTCACAAATGGACCATATAGCTATGTCCAAAGAACATACCAGAATATATACACATGGACTAGAATACAAAAACATCTCCTCATAATTTTGTGGAACTACACCAAAAATTTATATGTGAAAACTTCGTATAAGTTGTTTTTGAAACATTAATCAATTAATCCTCTCATTATTGAAATCAATCACTTGTAAAAAAATCAATTCATATGGATCCTATGTGTTAAACAAGATGAATGTAAATTGAATCATGCTTCCAAATCCATGATCCAGGACCTAACTTTGATATCAAATACAAAAATCATTTGGAATCAATATCCAATATATATAAAAAAATATTCTACTATAGTAACTAGAATATCCCACTAGAATGGTGTCCATGACTCACTTGTATATGGTCCCTCACAATGTCTAACAATTTCTGAGACCACATAACATCAATTTAAAAAATAATTATACAAAAAAAATCATTGATACAATATTTAAATTCCCATCTCCAAGGTCACACAGTAGTTCCTGTGAAATGGTTTCCACATTATCTTATGTGAACCTCCACATATGAAAAAATAATTTGACTAGTTGAGGGGGACTAAAGACGAATTAGAGATACTATTAACAATATATCATTCTAATAAATATAAAATAATAATAATAACGCGATTTTATAGTATATAGAATAAGAAACATATCTAATAACATGCATGATGAAGTCAAGAAAAACATTAACTAATTTTACACTATACAGATACCTTATGTAACAAAATAAACAAAAATGTTAAATTATACATTCCAGACCTTCTTCTTTAAATTAAAAACTCTACATGGTATATCAATAAATATCCTTGATTTATATAGACCAATACACTGTACATATTATTGTCATACATGAAGGAAAACATAAGATCTTCATGAAAACTGATGTTCCCATGTATGGTTTAATCATTTAACACATTACAGTCTCACAAAGAATCAACAATATAAACCTTCATATGAATGTTAATTCATTTATAAATGAAAATAAATTAATACCCATCCATATTAGTGATCATTTTCTATCCAACCAACTATTGAGCTCGATGGGGTACGCATGCCTATCAGGACAATGTGCACTAACGAGGATAGCATGGTGTTCCACTCTATCTAAACTAAATCCATTCTATAATTCAATTGTACCTCAAAGAAATAAAAACTAAAATGTACCCAAATACTTAGGGTATGGTTTATTTCAGGTAATAACATCTACCCAAAGGTGTGGTGATGGGCTAAGTGTCTATGCTCTATAATCTTCTTCGCCCTCAAGGTTGACCAACATATAATACCTATCCTCAATCAGTGCATGATTATCACTTATGTAAGTTATTTAAATGATATTGAGAGTATCCCATGGATTTGGGGCACAATGTTTTTTATTTAGAGTTACAACATATATTGCATGATTATCACAAAATTAGTTCTTATAATATAACCAAACTATATACCTTAAAATTCATAGGCCCACAGTATGTAAAATCATGCAGATTCTCCCAAGATACTATGTGAATGTCTATAGTTAATTTTAGACATATCCCGCAATTGGTGAATGATCTATGAAATGATGTACTATAAATTTAAGAGATGTTTTTTAGACATAGAGGGGATCACGTTTCGAAAATGGTTTTTCAGATCATTAAACTAAAAAACATGCTCCCTTTAAAATTTGGTAAAATGATCTTATTCTCTTTTGAAATTAAAAGAGTTCTATCTCCCCTTGACATACCTATTCAATCATCATCTATGGCACTCCTCATATCCTTCCCCTCTCATTCCCTTTATTATTTTTGTTATAAAACGTTTATTCCATGTCCAATTCACAATTGGATCATGGAGATCATAGGATCCTAGCTTTTCTAAGACTCCAATACATTTATTTCTTGTTATCTTTCATGTTCATATGTGCTCACATAATTTATGTGGGTTATGTGATATTTTATGTGTGTATGTTTTCTTCTTCAATATTTACCATTTCTAATTGAACTAGGGGCTAGTATATGACATGTAAGATACTATTAGGCTAAGGTAAGAGGTCCCTTAAATTTAAATAATATTATATATGATTTTGTGTATGTGTGTGATGTGTTCAAGGAGGCTTCATCATGCCATGAAAAGTTTTAATTCTTATTATTTTGGATGACCGTTCCCTTGGTGAATTACCATTTATTTTTATTGGACCATAGAGAGTGGTAATAAATAGTTAAAATCATTATGGTGGAATACATCTTTGAAGCGGATCAAGGTTTTAAATTTAAAATTTTTATTTTATTTATTAAAGAATAATATTTGTTAGAATTAATGGTTGTGAAATGGAATTTGAAAAACAATAAAAAATTTAGAGGATTTTTATACTTGAAATATATATGATCAATAGATATGGAAAATGTAATAATCCTTATATAGAAGGATAATTTATATTACAAGATGTAAGGGGTTTCAATAAGTGAAATCGATATGGTTATTGGTAAGGTAAAATGGTTAATCACTTATATGGGGTAAATTGGTAACATATTATTATTATTCCTAATGAGATTTATGGTTGGGACACAATTTTTATAAAATATATTTGTTTGAATAAAAATAAAATCATGATTTGGAAATAGTAAATATTAAATATGTTTTGAATTGGTGATTATAGAAATTAGTGGACATGGGGTTAAAAAATTAAGTGAAATTATTGGATAATTAATTAAATGTTTAAAATGATTCATAATTGTTAGTAATTGTTGAGATGATCTCATTGGATTACCTATAACATGTAATACATGGGATTGATAAGATGAGAACAATAATTATCTATGATAATGGATGATTGGGAACACCTGGATGACATATCAGATTATGTGTTATTGAAAAATTGGGATGGTTGGGTGGAGTTCCTAGACCATGTTAGGATGATTTGAGGAAATTTTGGATGATAAATCAAATTCATTTTGAATGTAGTGATATGTTCCTTGATTCATGTGATGAATGATTAGGGGAAATTCCCATATGGGTGATTGGATTCCATTGAAATTCTAGGATGATAATATGGGTTTCTTGGTATACTTAGGAATATCAGGATAACTTCCTGGATTCCAGGTGTATATTTATAGTCAGCATGGTCATCAATACATTCATAGGGATACCTTGAAACTATATGAAGTAGTTATGGGTGATAATTTTCATGGACCAAGAGTTCAGAAATGGTGATGAAAACATCATGAGTCATCATAATCCTGGAGCCTCAGTTATTGTTTACTTATTTTAGATGAACTATTTTAAAATTGTTTTACTATTTACATATAATACATATTCTTACACTGCTATTAGAATAGTTATTTGAGGGATGCCATTTGTTGTGTCCCATTTCGGTTCACTCACACTCTTATTGTACAACCATAACACTTGGGTAACCAATAATAAACTTTTATTGTTCATAGGTACATGATTCATTGTGGAGATTTATGTTGATTATTATTGGATTCTTTGGATGGAGATTGAGAATGGAATTAGGCGGGACATGGGACCAGTTTCAGATTTGTTGTTAATTGTAGTTATATTTTTTATAATTTATTTATATTTTTACAAATTTAGAATGATCCACCCATGGTGGGTCTTCTATGTATAACATTTTCATTTGTAATATATTAATTTTTTTTGTATATAATTATTTTCCCCGATTGGGATGATTATGTTGATCATTATCTAATTATATTTATTTATACTATTATAGTTTAACTAATGTGAGGGAATTATCTCTTGAAAATAACCCCATAATCCGTCTCCATTATTTAGAAGCCTCTTTTGTATGTGAAGGAATGCAATAGTACTTGTGGTGACTATAGTTTTTGGAATCATTCTATGGATCAGGGGAACAAGATGTAACGATGTAGTATTAATGCATTTATTTTCTCCTAAATTACTATTTATTCATAGTATAATGGAAAATATTATATTGTAAATTCTTGGTAATGATCTAACCTCTCAGTTCTTATAGCACCACATGTGATAGAATAACTGAGTTTCTATGGATCATGATTTTTTTATTGTAATTTTCATTTGTTGATTTTTCCCTCATGAGAGGTACACCATGGGTTGAGTTATTTATTTATGGTATTTATATCAATTATTCTCTTCTTGAAATATATGGTGTTTGAATTCATGAATCATGATAATAAAATTAGATTTATTTATTATTATTTTGATGTTTGTGACTTATAGATTTGGGGACTCATATGTGAATTTTTTTTAATGGTTTTTGGATTATGATTTATTTTCATTTCTATCATATTTTTGTTTCAAATTATTTTGATGGTTCGGTATTTAAACTATTCAGAACCTTTTAAATAGTTTACATATATGTTTATGGTGTAATTATAGTTGAACTACACCTTAATTGTTTTTTGGTAAATTGGAAGGAACTTGTGAGATTTAAATATATATTTTTGGTAAAATAATGTGGTAGTAAAGTTATTATAAATTATTTCACTTTATAACATGTGGATGGAATTCTATCTTAAAATTTGTAGCGTATGAAATTCAATCCATAATGTAAATTTCAAAGGATTTGGATAATTAAACGTATTAACATGTGAATACAAATTTTTTAAAATGGAAATGATTAAACAATGAAAAATAGGAGGTGTCGTAACCATTAGGGATCCAGGTGAAGAGTATTCTTTGTGCTCTAGTCCTGGACCAGCATATTGGTGGTTCAGAAATTGAGATATCCATAGTTTCTAAACTCATGGTTATGGGTGGGGAGACCTTGATGGGTTATTGTATCATATAGTGTCTGGAATCCTATTCATCATGTATATGGGTTTTCACATCAAGGCTATGAGTTATCACTTATAATGTTTTTATGGAGACCCTTGTGATTTTTACCATTATGGTTTTGTTAGACATTTGAGAGGGTTTATTGACTCATAGTTTCATTGTAATGGATATAAATCTAAGGGACTTGGGACCTTTATTGATTTGTTTCCTTGTAATTTTGTCATTGTGTGTTTTAGAGAATAAAGTGTTGGTTGATACTACAAAACATATAACAAATGTAAGGGAGGTGTATCCGAGGTTTTGGTAAATTCATGGTAATGCCTTGGATTCTGGGTAAGGAAAGAATCAAAAGTTCTTATGTTCAGTTTTAAAGTCATTTCAAATTCCTAGATCATTTGGATGCATATCATAGTATTTTTGACTTTTAATTGATGTATTATTAGGAATGTTCTAGAGATGTAAAATTTCATTGGGTTTTGTAATCATGATCATCAAAAGTAGGCACCCATTTATTACCTATAAAAACATTGTTTTTCATGTGGTATATGTGTGGGCCCTATTTTTGTTTAGATTAGTGTGGTGGATACTCTACATTTTGTTGAAATCATTTGGGCCATTGTGATGGAGCTTGGGTGGTTTGGTGGTTGTAGTGCCTTAATGAATGTCAATTTGTGATTTATTGGGAGAGGACCATGGGACTATTAAAGGACCCAACTAAGGAGTTCCCATCATGGTGAGATGGGAGAGGGTTCGTGAGATTGTTTTATTATGAAGGATTGGAAATTTGGGATTAGAGTTACTAAGTCCCTACTTAGAAAGGGATATCATCAGGGGTAGATTAGAGTTTAATATAGAAGATTACTAGGTTATATAATAACATAGGCTTCAGGGGTTGATGAATTCATTGGTCAAGGATTTGAAGAGTGGGATTCACTATTTTAGTTGGAACCACATAAGTTACTCTCCTGGAGTAGTGTAAGAGATCTTTTATATTGGGAAGTTTTCCATCAACCATCTAAGAGGGAGGTAATCATTGTGGACAATATGAAACTAAATACCATGGGTTTAATTATCAGAATCTATGGATCGGTGATATCTGATGTTTTATGATATGGTGTGATCAGGATGGACACATCTAATTTACTAGTTTGGAAATGAATGGAGAATGGGTGTTTGTTGTCATAGTTTCTTTAGAAAATAAATGGTTGTGAAACTCCCATAAAAGGGAGGTATGTATATGTTTTATAAATACAACCCTTTTTCTAAAAGGGTAGTGGTTTCGTTAGTATTTTGGTGATGAACTAATTATTTGGTCCTCAATTCCCACATTCCATAACAAATGTGAAATTTAATGTGATGATGATTTAAGACCAAACATTAGGTTTTAAGACTATGGATATGTAAAAGTTATTCAAGGGCTCCTGTAAATAGATGCATAATTGTGAAATAAAGAATGTAATGGTTTTGGACCATGGATTTTGTAAATTTGGAACCCCATTAGGGGTCATGTATGAACTACAATGAGTATGTTCAAGTCTACATATGATTTCTTATGGAATAAATGAATTTTGATTTGGTTTTATTGTAATGCATCGGTTGGTGGATCCATGTGTTCATGGGAAGTGTCATCCAAATGAGTTTAGATTGTTATTTTTTATGTAACTTGATGTGGGGAGTTATAGGTTACATCTTTCATGTTTTCATGGATGAATTGGAAGTGTTTTTACAGAAAAGTTGTATTTCAATAAAAAAATTCAATTTTTCATTTTTATCTGAATAGATTGTGGTTATGTGTTTTGATTGTTTGGAATTTAGTAGTGAGGGTGAGTACTGACATATGAAAGGTGTATTCATTGATTTTTTGTTGTGTGTTGGAAACCTGGATGAGCACATTAGTATAATTTAATCTTGGAGTTTTATGGGGATTTAGGATAGTGTATATACCAAAACAAGAAAATTGGTGGTGGTAAGTTGTATCTTATAGTGGGTAGAACCATATATCTTTTTTAGTTTTCAATGAATAAAATAATCAATTCTATAGAATATATGTTTTCGGTAATATCATCTTAGGGTTTCTCTTTGGAAAATTTCTATTTTCTCATCTTCTGCTACGTTTAGCACCATGAGTTGAGGTCTCCCTTTGTGGGTGGTTCAAACATTCAGAAATGAGTAATATCATTTTGCTTGGATTTAGTGACTCGCTTAGGTCAAGTGGTGTGGTTGGATAAAAATTCAGTATTCTATGGGAAGAATATTGTTATGGTTGATAGTTATTAATGCCTCAATTTTGTTAAAGTTATCATATTTTGATATTATTTTAATTTTCAAACATGTGGTTGAGCCAATTTTTATGTCGGGCATAAATACCAAATTATTTGGGTTGAAACACCTCAAAATACCAAATTTGGGATTGGTATAAAGTTCTATAAGGTGTTAGGAGGTGTTGGCATTGTATCAATGGTTTGGAACTTTGAGTTCTGATTTTTTTTAAATGCGGCCTTGGTAATGTGGATAGTGTTATCCACACATCCCAAAAATGTGGTCTGAAATACACGGGCAAATTGTTTTTGAAACTATGAGATTGTGCAAAGAAGACCATGTGACTATCTTCAATTAATTACAAACATGAAACACGATTGATGTGATGTCTCTAAAACTGCACACTATAACCATGTGATATGGTTATTTTCAGATATTGAGGGTATTAAATATTCCACACATTTTTTCACATTGTGAAACCAAACCATCATCCATTTAAAAAATGGAAAATGGAATTTTTCCTTCTCAAATATTAATAGGGGTATTGAGCCGTTTGCTTTTCCAAATGGCTAGATTATTCTATTCACCACATCTCCTTCCCCTCTGCTTCCCATTATTATTATTCATGAAACGGGTTGATCCTGTAAATTATTAATCTTCTCTTTGATGAAATCAAATTCCCTCAGTAAGTCTAATGGTCCTAACCTTTCCTTTCGAGTTTTTCTGGGAAGCTTGGGTACTCAACACATCTATGAGTGTTAAGACCCTTTTCAAGGAATTTTTCATATTATTAATTTTTTATATCATATTTCATAATTTAGGTGTCAATATGGGATTCATGTGATTATATTATTATAAGTTTGGTTGTACCATAAAATTAATCAATATTCTAAAACTGTTTTTGAGTGAATTTATGGTCTTATAATACCAACATGATCATACTATGACCAGTTTAAATTTAAAATGTTCTTTTTTCTGATTAGGCCTAATGAGAATTCTCATTTAACTATTTGTATACCTTATATAAAAGAAAAACCCCACTGAATTAATAGTGGAAATATACAACTAAGAAAATATTTAAAAATATAAATGCTTAAATTAGGTTTTAAATGGTTTTATAAGAAACTTTGTTTAAATTTATGGTTCTGAAATGGAATTTCAAAACCATCAATAATTTAATAGGGTTTTAATCTTTAAAATGATTCAGACCTAGAATAGTGGAAAAAGTATTGAAACCTATCTAAAAGTGGAATTCAAATTACATGATTAATTGGTTTCTAATCATGTTAATTGATATGGGTATTGGTAAAGTAAAATGGTGGAACACTTGAGTGATAAAAATTGGTAACTAATGCTTTATTAATCCAAATGGTGTTTACGGTTGAGAATCATATTTTATAAAATTCTTTTTTTAAAGTCGTAAATGATGGTTTTCAAATTGGAAATGGGATATAAGTTATAAATTAATAATATGAAATGTAGTTGAAATGAGACTGATGAAAATTAAATAAAATAATTGTAAAATTAATTAAATGATTAAATGATGACTAATGTTTTGGAATGATCAGATGTGCTCAATGGATTCCATATGAAATATTCTATTTAGGAATGTTGAGAGGAGCTACTGAATTCAATGAAATACATGATGATTGGGAATACCATGAAAAGAGTTAATATTCAATGTTATTGATGACATGAGTAGGGTATGAAATTTTTTTAGACCTCATATGATTGATGTGAGTAATTCTAGGATGAGTATTCTCAGACCTCATTTGATTGATGTGAGAAATTCTGGGATGGGTTCCTAGTGTTTTTTTATATTCCAGGATTCGGGAATGTATTTGAGTGATGAATGATTATGGGAAATGTAGGGACGAGGTACTAGATTAAATATGTATTTTAAGAATGATCATAATTTTTTCATGTTTTATAGAGGTATTATAGGATAACCTCATAGATTCCATATGGATATTAATGATTGGAACAATGATTTTGATGTTCTTAGATACACCACAGCTTTCGCTGAAATGTGTTGGGTCGGTCATTTTCAGGGACATAGAGATCAACAATGGTACATCCACCCTCACGTGTCATCTATAACCTGTGAAAATAGTTTTTATTCAAAAATTTAATTTATTATATTTTAAATCTATTTTACTTTTTAGTTATATTAATTTTTCATACACTTATATGAAACTAGTTTTTTTAGGGTCACTATTTGTGGTGGCCTACTGAGTTATAATCACACCCTTATCAGGCCTCCATGGAACATTGGTATATTCAAAAAAAAATATTTTTTAATTGTATAATTTTGAAGGTAGGGAATGATGAATATTTGTGTTCAATTACACTGTTTGATGTTTATGATGGGATAGTTGGGACTCATGACCTATTAAGGATGGGTTGTTAGCACTAATTCTATTTGTTTTTTTGTAATAATTTTGATTGATACAGCCACTATGAATGATCTATTTATACCATGGCCATTTTTTATTTCATGTGATGTTGTACATATTTATTGGAAATATCCCTACTTATGACAATTTTGTTGATATGTATAATTTTTTATATTTTCATGTCTATTGATACTCATTAAATATGGATTGTTCAACCCATGATAAACTCATATACCCTCACTACTAATCAAAAGTATCTATCATATGGGGAGTCAGGCCTATGATCTTTTTCCAATCAATGGTTCATACATTATTCATTATATAGGGGTTGTGGGTCATCATATATCTCATAGGTTCAGAACATCTAATCCTACCCGTTAACTGGCCTATCAGAGCACATCACTTCCATCTCTCTCATCCTTGAGTCTACTAAGGTCCACTAGAACCATCCTTGTCTCTACTCATTGATACAAATTTATGTTTTTTACAACATGGTGACAAAACATCCAAATGGTTAATCTTAAAAATAGTCTCATTAGGTGGGGTATATCTTCCTCGAACCCCTAATTACTCTGGGTCTCACAACACAGGGACAATCCCAAGGTATATTTGTTTAAGCCCCTTGGAATATTCATGCCAATTCTAAAACAACACCCAAAACCAACACTTCAGTCCCATGTCACATTAATTAGTTGATATTTAATAATTTTTCACACAATTAAAAACCCTATTTATACACATGTTATGTCTCAAGGGGATTTCCTTACTGAATTCACTCACCAGAAATCTCTTTTGGCATTAGGAGGTAGTTTAGAATGACTCATGAGTTATTCGGTCACCTCATCCATCAACACCCATACACAATACCCATATTCTGGGCCACACTACCATGGAACCTAAACTGGGTTATCCTATATCTTATCTCACATCCCAATACATCATATTGGTCTATTCTTAGTTCAATAAAATTTCTCTCCCATTTATGATGAAGTCACAAGTGATCCCAATTCACATAATTTATAAAGATAACTTTTTCTAATAATAAGAGGCCTAAATCCATCCTATCTCATATACTAAAGGATCCCATTAACCCCAAATAACCATAACCATACCTATGAATCTATTCAAGAATTCACACTAATGCAAAAAAACTATATAAAATATAATTATAGGTTCCACCTTCCATGAATGTAGAGTTTACGCATCCCAAATCTCCCTCGATCCTTGCCTTTTATTTTCTTTTTTCTTAAGCACCATTCTCTTTCCATATGACACAAAAAATTTATTAAAAAATTAAAAATTAATTATTCAAAATATATATTAGGTGAAATCATCAAAAAACAAATTTATAACCTTCAACACACTTAATATACCTCGGGTGGAGTGAGATCAACCTTCATGGATCTCCCCTTTTCACTACACATAGAAGACATCCATTATCAGATGGAATCACCATGGTATGGTAAAATAATCACTTAAACCATTGTGAAAATTTTAAAAAATAATTGGGATAATAAGGGAAAACTATAATTCATATTATATGGATGATCATAAATCATATATTCAGAATATTGAACAAACAACAGACACCATTAATTGGGGAATAAAACTAGGGGAAGGAGGGGGAGAATCAGCTCAAAATGGCCTTTATTATCCCCAATTTCCCTAAAACCCTATTGTAATTGAATATTGGAAATATGGAACTACCATAATATAAAATATTATAATAACATTCTACTCATGGCATGGAGATAGAAGTTCACATTCTGAATTCCATTCAATCAAAATTTACTTGACATAAACCATAGTTTTCAGCATGAAATTCCTAAGGAAGTGGGACCACTAATCCCAAAATCCTTTATTCATTGAGTAAAAAATATCATAATGTTAATTTATTGAGGATAAAAAAATCACAACATGAAAGGCCCTCAGTATGTAAATTCCTATTGTTCACAGTATGAATTTACTACAACAATACAATTTTATCACCTCACCTATTCATCCCTTATTTGAATTCTACTCTAGCACTATAACACCAAATAGGTATCACTACTCATTTAGAAACAACTTATATAGAATTTTTAACTTAAAAAGGTTATATTTCAAAAAACATTCTTAATAAAATATCTAAAAACTCCTCATATCCCTCCAAAATACAAAACTTTTAATTTTTTGGGTCATTACAAATTTTTTTATGGATCATCAATTCATCAAACACTTGAAAATTCTTATATTAGTAATTCATACAATATTACTCTTATTTAGAGATAATGGATTCCATGTATTACCCATGGTCCATAGGATTATCCAACATAAGTTAACAAACATCAATTCTTTTTTATAGAATATAATTGATTATGATGCAATCCTAGATTGAGAGATCTAACATAAAATAGTATGGTATGTAATTTAGTTTATCATATATTCTTGACCGATCTAGATCCTTGATTTTTAGGAATTAGGTTATGTTTTTTTCTATAGAAGCGGTGAATTACCGTGAAATCTCATTGTTATGGAAGGAAGAAATTTTATTCATCATTCTTTCTATGTATTTCCTCCTCAACATTTTTGGTTCGAGGGAGATAATATATTATTTCACATTCCCTATTTTCCTTATTTTTAATGGTGAAAATGGATCATTTATTTAATTGATTTAATGTAAATAAAAATCTACATGTATTTTTATAGTTCAGAACAATATGAACCACCAAGATAATTTTTATCGATGAACATATTTGACAATTCATACTATTATTTCTCCATATGTTTCTATATAATTCATTCCCATTATAACTATTTTTGAAAGGAATATGTTATTCCCTTTTATAATGAAATGATACATATGATTCCTTTTTTATCTTACATTATATAACTAGTGTGTCGTACGATAGTTTTTCCCTTGGTGTGGTGAAAAATTGATGTAGAAATTGTTGGGAGGGAACTTCAATGACTAAAATGGACCCATATACTGGGTGATTTGTACTATGAAAACATGGAACCTTCTAGGGTCTATGAAATGCATTGTATCTGGGAAAATATTTTGGTTTTGAGGCATCAAAAATTTAGCTACACTGGGGGAAAATGGGTGAGCTTATTTTATGGATATTCCATTCTGTCAAATTTTAAGAATTCTGGATTCCCAATGTCTAGTAGAGGAGTAAGTTCTACCCACTCAGAGTATAACATCATCTCTATTTATATCGATTTCTTTAAAACTTCTAAAAAATTATTCTGAGTTGTGAGAGAACCAGATGATTATTATGACACCCCTATGAGGGTCATTCTCATGTGTATTTCGTAAATTGGTTATTGAGGTCACCCCAGTTATGGAAAATTTAGATAATAAATTAATGATGTAGTTAAATGATCTAGTTGATATTATCTCTAATTATTTGTTTAGATTGATTATACCTATGTGTGTTGCGATACCTTCCTTAAATGTAGATTTTTATGTAGAATATTTATTTTCTTAGCCCAATATACCCAGTGGGCATGATTCCTATATGAAATTAAATATTAATTTTCTCAATCCAATCTGTTATGCAGTTTAGGTGAGTAATATAGTTTCATACTATGATGTATTCCCCATTGTTGAGAGGTGGGATGGTTTTTAATTTTCCCACTCTTCTTCCATTTTCATTGGTTCGATCATATTGAGTTACTGATAGTGGAACTCTCATTGGGATTCAGAAATAACCATATTTTCATTCATGTCAGGTATATACTATTTCCTCACATACCAATGCAAGAGTAATGTTATCTACTTGTTCATCCTCTATATCATGTACTTCAATAATATCATTTCCTAAAAACATAAGTTAGATTAACAATGGTTTAATTTATTAATATGATATATATGATAGAAGAAATTTATTTCATTGTAGAAGGTATATACAAAATCGAGGTATGTTCATATCGGATGGTTGATACTCTAGGTGACCATATGGTTTAAAATTCCACCAACCATGTGGACTAGTTTATCCCATGGGATGTGGAATATATATAATTAGTTGTCTCTACCTTCATTTCTCATACCCATGTCTTACAAAGTGTTGAATATGGAAGGATATCACTCTAAAGACTCTGTTTATAGTTAATGTTCTTCCACATTTGTGATGGTTTAGTTTAAGATATCACAAATTCAATGGTTCTATCATTATAATGTTCTAGGATAATTGTCAGTTGTTGTTTCCAAGTTTCATATGCTTGGATTAATTGGTGGGCCTTAGGGGTATATCCATTAGATATAACATGAACCTAGATTTATTTTTAATTTTGTGGATTCCCTTGTCAAGTTCCCAATCTCAAGTGCTTAGTTAAGATGACTAGTACAATAACATCTTCCCCTATACATACATAAAAAATTGGGTTCACATGTCAATTATGATGATGACAATAAATATTATTCCACATTGGGATATTATTTATGGTTTCCATTATATCTTTATTTTCATCCTCTACTTATTAAGTGAAGTAAGGTATGTGCTTCTTTTATATGATGACAGGCTCCCAAAGTGTTTGGATATAGCTATAGGGGTCACCTGATTCTACATGAACCATCATTGGTGGGAAATTCCTTGAATATTCATTCTTTTAATGATTTTTCAAGCTACCATCAATGATTGGAAAGAGGAAATTAGATATTGTTACCGAAATCGAAAATTCACTATGTGGTGCTGGAGGAAATGGATCAATGATAGTGTATATCAAGACTCTGTGGCCTGGACATTTCTTTTAATTGAAGTATGTATCTATCATGTTAGTTGGTTGTGTTTAGTGTACTACAGTTCCATAAAGGTACTACCATCCTATATAGGGAGGTTGACATTTGAGGGTAAATATAATAATTTCATTTTGGATTTGTAGTAGTTTGGGGAATGTATTAAAATTGAAAAAAAACTCCCATAAATTCAACATCACAAGTAAGAGTAAATAGATTATTGATCTGTTTCTTGGAAAAGGTATTATTGTTGGGTTTACAATTCTATTTCTAATGTATTTACAAACAATGTGATTATTTTGTACATTATTGGCGTAAATTCCAATGGAAGGTGACCAAAAATAAATACCAAAATTGACTTAGAATGCTGATTGTTTTAGGGGACGGGAGGTCATGCTCAACTCTCCTTTTAATAGTGAATTATTACCTACTTTAACACTCTCTTATATATTTATAATATGGTCATGAATCCTTCCCAAACCCAATGTGGTACTAGTCACCAATTTGAAAATTATTAATTGAAATAATTCTTCGATGTGACCATATGCATATATTAGAGGTCCTCTATATCAATGATATTAGTCATTTATACTATAGTTTAACGCTTTATGGATGGAAAATATAGAGTTCATAACCATAATTGGTGGTGATGGGTTATGTAGGGTATGGATCATTCTCATTATAGGGGATTCCAATATTTCCTTATGATGGTAATTAGAATCTATTTCCACCACATATTAGGAAATTTTGTACCTTATAGGTTCATATGAAAAGGACATATGTTGTTCCTTTTATGTTTATGAAAGAATGAAAAGTTGAGGTTTCTATTAAGTTCAATTATCTATGACCGATTGGTTGTTTTCCTTTAACCACATAGTGGAATACAACGTATCCTTATTAATAATAATGAGATCCCAAATAATTTTTTACCACATATTAATATTATATTATAGTATTTTTATGATTCAAATTAACATCATACCATAAGGATATATGATATGTGTATTAAATAAATAAAATTAGGATTACTAGGATAAGGATCCTAGTTGATGTGGTAGTGAGTTTCATGCATTATTATCCATTTTTAGTGTGTCCCAATGTGGTAGTGAGTTTCATGCATGATTATCCATTTTTAGTGTGTCCCATTTGTTATTAAATAAATATTAGAGGATATGGTTAGGGATTACACTAAATAGGAGTCCAAAATGGAGATTTCCCCTTATTTATATTTCTATCATGATGAATTAGGGAGGCTATAAAGGTTAGGGTTTTACATCGAAAATGAGGCCTATATTAGTGTTCATGTGATGTAAAAGGGTTGAAAATAGAAGATCGATAATGACTTACAAATGATCATCCCTTATGAACCATGTTTTTTATTGATTACTAGATAAGAGACTATATGGTTGGGGCTTACAACTTGTATGTGGCCCATGTGATCATCAATATGTTTTAGAAGAGGTTAAAATATGCTACATGGACCAATATAGATTTTAGTCTCCCTTATTTGTTCATCTTTCTTTCAGTTACATATACATAATAGGATATGGTTGGGGATTCTAGCTAGTAGGAGGACCATTTATTAGTTCCAACCTATTTTAAATTTGTAAAATGATGAGTAAGTTAGACTACAAAGGATAAGTTAAAGACCCATTAGTAGGACCATGTGAGTACTCTAGTGTCTTAAAAGTTTCAACAACAGGAGAATGAGTATGGATTACCCATGAGTGGTCCTTATTCGTTAATAAAATATGATGTTTTCTAGATAATAGAGCATATGGTTGGTGATTACACCATATAAGAGGCACCTATATGGGTTTCCACTTTTTTGTGATGGTTACTATAAAATGAAGGAAGAATAAAATAGTTCGGGAATACCACTATTAAGGGGTACCTGTGAGTACATATGTTCCATAAAATGATAAAAATTGGATACTGTGCAGGTCTTATGCATGATATTCAATTATGGCTCATCCTATCTTCTTTTAACATTATAATAGATTATATGGTTGGGTATTAAACCATGTAGGATTTCCATTTATGTACATGTGTGTTGTAAAATGGGTTAAAATTGTAAGATGAGGGCGTATTTTGCATAATAATTTCACATATATCATATATTTTTGTTTTAAATAGGAAATTAGAATGTGTGATTGAGTATTTGAACTTATAGGAGGCCCTGGAGAGCACACATGTGCAGTAAAGTGGTTGATAAAAGGAGACCAAGTAGGCATTATACATGACCTACCCTTTTGATCCATCCAATTTATAGATGAATAGATATGACAAGATATGGATATGTTTTTTCACTAATTATATACACATATATTGACACATATGTCATAAAATGTGTGAAAAAAGTAGACTAAATGATCTTATTCATTGGGTTTCCATTTTTTTATTCCTATATAGTGGTAAAAATATTGTATAATATAGGGTTGTGGACTACACATTATTTGCAGACCATATTTGGATTCTTCTTCTAGAAAAGTAAAAAACCCAAAATGATAGTAATAGAGGATTACACTATGAGATTCTATTTTAGTTCATTCTATCCTTTTGTAACTAGACGTGAAAATATGTTGATGGTTCTTTCACTAAGTAGGATGACCATGTAGGATGCAAGAGATATAAAATGGGAGACATCTAGATACTAATTGGGGATTATTCACGGTCCTAACATTTTGGTTCATTCTATATTTTAGAAATAATAAATTCAATGATATTATTAGGTCATAAACCTAGTATTAATTCGATTAGGGATGGTTCCTAGGTTGGTCATCCTTAGAGAATGTGGCACCTAGGTGGGGGAACTAGGAGAAGGGCCTCCGACGTAAAACACCTTGGTGAAGTGGATTCCCTAGTTACGTGTCTATAGTGAGGTGGTCCTCTTATATTATCCTAGTGTGATGTGTAACCGATGTTTGGAGACCTAGGTAAAGTATCACACTATTTAGAGTCCTGAAAAAATTCTAACCAGGGTATGGAACATGCATGAGGTGTCATCTAAATATAGATGCCTAAGTGAATTAGCACACTAGTATATAAAATATAAAATTCAGTTAATACAATTCATAACTTCATTTTTAAAGTCTTGATTGGTATGTTGTGGTGCACTCGAACTCGGTGTTGCGTGTAGTGCAAGTTATGTAATTACTTTGAAGAGATAACATACTGTGAAATCTTGGGGGTGTTACATTCTACCCTCTATTAATAAATTGTGTCCTTGCAATTTTAAATTGTTCTTCAAAAATAGAAGGTTAAAAATAGAAAAATACCTATGTTGAAAACCCACATCAGAAATTGTGTTAATAAAATTTAGTCTAAATAATAGGGAAATGGAAATGAAAAAGTCACCACCTAATTATGATATCGATTTGGAGAACATTGGTGGAAATTAGAGACACTTAATTGGTGGAAAAAACATAAATATTTATAGGGATTGATTGAGGTCAATAATTACAAACAAGGATAAAATTGAGGGCCTCCAAGCCATCAATTTATTATGATTTAAAATAACATCAGTTCAAAAAAACCTAATGTATTAGGATAACACATTTTTTTAATATAACTTCCCTAATGTATATAATTAATTTATTCATAGAATAATAAGAAAAACTATACTTGAAAAGTAGAGTATCATCATTCGACTAATTCCTACCACAAACATATATTTCACTCCAAACGATAATAGAATTCAAAAATGTTTTATTAATCCTAATCATATAGGGTTCCAAAAAAATTAATTTATAATTTATTAAATAGACTATTAAAAAAACAAAATTATAAAAACTAGGAAATCATGTAGGCCAATGGTAGGTGATGCACCCTTGTCACCCATCTGTTACGGGTTCATGTCTTGTGGCCATGTTAGATGCGACATGCTTTCATCGGATCTCCGGGTTGTCCTTTTTATCACAATCAAAAAATAATATTAAGAAATTATTTAAGCCTAAAAAGAGTATCTAATGACAAACTTAATAAATTCCAACATTTATAATTATCCAAAATACTTCTATCCAAACTCATAGTAAAAACATTCCTGAGGAAGGTAAACACAATGAAGATATATTTTTCCACATAATAACTTGAGAATACCATCATCATGTATTCTATTAAAACGTGGAAACACCATGAATTACCATAAATCCATATTGGTTAATTTCATTCTCCCTTATTCCTTATAGAATTCTGGGTATACTTGTTATATCCAAAAATGTGTTAAACTCCAATAATAATGGAATAAACTAACATTCAATTAGTTTCAATTTAGTCAAGAATATCGAATTCAATTTTTCAAAATCAATCATATCATATTCTTAAATAACAACCTCAGCATCAAAACCACATTAAAGATTATCATTCTTTTAAATATATATTTTTAAAAATGATTAACATGCTATTAAGTCACTTTTCATAGAACTATATAATCTAAAATCCTCAATGAAATAGTATTGGAGTTCAATCCTTAATTATTTACATAATTCATATAACCAATACGTCATTGATACAACACCCAAATGAAATAATTCCTTAATAAATAAATAACAAAAATCATCATTCTTCTACATCGGTGGTAGTATCAAAACATTATTATTATCCAATTGCATCATTTGGGTTCTACAATGATGATTTTTACATTGATTCATGTATTTTCCCAACACCTTGTAGATGAATAATTATACATTATAAATATTTTTCTTACCCATGTAATCATGTTCTTCGTGTCCTTTTTCTCCACACATATAAAAAACTCCCATTCCCTTCAATCATTTACCAAGGTGATTCATTCCACAATTATCACATATTGGAAAATCTTTCTTTCCCCTCTTCCCCTTTTCCATATTTCTCTCTACCATCCTTTTCTTATCTTGCTTCACTTCAAAGACATATGACTTAGAAAATTATTTACTAATCATATTAACATAAGAACATTTATCTTTATATGATGAGAATATGTGAAAGGCTATTTCCATTCTAAATGATGGATTAGTACCATGAAATATATGATATTTCTTACTCTTTGGATCATGCGTTCTGCTGGAGTTCTCATTCCTTCTACTGGGTGCCATTTTTAAACAATGGAATACACTATGTTACTTTATGAATCGTAATTCATAATTACAAACATGTAAAATACATAATGTAAATTGAAACTATTATGAATATAATCTATAATCATAAAAAAATTTCTCTTTGAGGAAGTATTTAATCATAAATCCTTCATAATGGATTGTAATGAAAATTTGAATTATCCTAAGAATATCCCTTGGGAGTGTTAAAACCAAGAGTGCAGCATGGCCCACAATCGTGTATCAGGATAACCCAAGTCAAGACTGAAACTACTTATCGGAGTTTTCACTCTTAGGTATATCTGTTCTAGATCTGCCTCTACCTGGTCGTATCCAGACATAGATGTATTTCTTGGAGAATACCCAACATATCTAAATTACAAAAAATTTACGAATTTATTATATACTAATCCTCAAAGTCTATCTCAGGTTAATGTTATATAATAAATTTTTTCCTATATCTAGTTTCCAAGGATGGTACTAAACTTCCTCTAATACCAACTTCAACGCCCTAACCCTAGTATCCTAGAGTCGGTGGATTATTTTAATACATTAGCATGATTATAAGGAATCCAATCCCGAAGGACTGATCAGTTTAGTTCTCCAAGAATATAGATTACATACCTGAATGTTACATTACACATTCAATCATAAATCACTACATAAATAATTCTTTGATAACTCCATTATTCCCCTAGCATAACCCTACATATAAAAAATAATACATTTCTTGGAATCCTGGGAAAACAAAACTTAAGAAAGAGGTGAGCTTAGATGCTCAGTAAGGGTATATAATTTAGCGGAATCTAAAAACATTTAATAAAATATATGTAATAAAAACAAGATCCTTTTTAAACATAAACATGAACATAATATGGAAAATATTAATCAAATAGTACCATATAAACATGCACATGGATATTCTACTAGTAAAATAATCATATATAATAATTAATTTCATAATGATTGAATGCCTAATGCCTGACATCATTACCACATAGTCAAGGCCACATGCCAAGAATACAAATAATTTTTTTTCAAGGCCTTGTTACAATACACTAATTTGTATCATTAAAACTACTAATGCACTGTGGTTAAATAATGGGCCCCACCTGTCAATTTCTATGTTCCCTACATTCCACATATAAAAATGTTGAAATATTTCATAAACATTAATATTAAAACTAGCATACGAAATGTCAATACATCTACGTCAAACCATGAATGGTATAATAATAGAACATTAACCGTAAAACATACCATAACTCATTCCATACAGTATTAAAGATTTTATTTATAATAACTCAACCTCAATCAAGAATAATATCAAAAAAGGATGTTGATATAGTTGAATATAATCAGTAAAACCCATTGAGAGATTTTTTTTTCATGAAATTGTTTAAAAGTCTCACAATATGTAAAGGAATACATTTATAAGATATTTCTTGAATCAAAGTGTCTCATACCACTTTGAAACTTTTTAAAGGAATTAAAAATTTTAAAACATTCATGTCCTTATAAATAAATCCTTAAAACTATTTTGAAAACATGGACACTAATGAAAAAGTTTTAGAAGAATAAACATAAAAAACATTTAAAATGATGATTTAGTTACAGAGTACCCGAAAAGAATCATTTTGAAATGTATTTTATAAGACATGGACATGGATAATAAATATGTCCCATAAAATACATAAACATAAATAGTCTTAGATAATAATGAGATTGAGGAATTAACCCATTACACGCAATTTCCATTAGTCGAGGGTATATTTATCCTCCAGTATAATGACCATAGTATGTTATTAAATTATACCATAACCATATTCATATTTACTATATAATACATGAATTATTTATGACTTTATAATACCCATTTAATAATGATTTACATGTTAAAATAACATTTTGGATAATAATCTATTTCTTTGTGGTACGTGTTTTAACTTGTTAGTCTTGATCATATCATTTAGATCACGATTTAAATATTTCCATAATATAAAACTTGAATTATATATAATATATATTTAGAATATAAATATGTATTTTATATTGATTTATGAAAGGAAAACATCATTTATGGAGACGGTAGGCAGTACGTACACATAAATGGTGTTTCTGTTTTCATATTGTATTGAACAGAAGTAAGTGAATAAGATATATATAAGTACATACACACACACACAAACAGATATCCAGTAGCATTATTATTTCATATATTACATACATATTACTAAGATATATTTTTATAATCATCATAGAATGGTAAACCTGGAATAGAATCACATCGCATCGTGGATATGGTAAGTCATACGTACACATGAGCGACGATATCATTTCCTTGATGATTTAAAAGGTATGTAATTGAATGTTATATTAATTTTAAATAGAAATTATCTTATTATATTCATTATTTATATATATATTACTCATCATTATATCAATTCAAATAATATAGTATTTAATAACAAATTACACCATAGCGTGGAGACTGTAAACCGTACGTACGCACGCATGGTGACATTACCATTCATAGGATGGATAGAATAATGAGCATGGTTCTACGATATTTATAACAAAATCATAGTATATATATTATACTAGATTTATTATTTTGTTACGGAAATAACAATGAAATAGAATGTGGAATAAGAAAATAACTTTGAAATAGGTGATAAAATAATTACCTCTCCTTTGGGTGTTTTCTTTTGATTTGAACAAAAGGACCCCTTAGGTTGGATTTTTTCTCAGGGGAAGGACACTATGATGATTTTTTTGAAGTTGGGAGGATATTTTTGAATGGTTTGGTGGATCCAAATGGAATAGGAGGTGAGATGTTGAGAGAAGGAAAAGTACCCTTTTATAAGAGTGGTGAGGATCACTTTAGGATATGTTTGAAATACTATTTTATTATAAAATCATTTTCAGTTTATAATGGATCCAAATTAATTTATTTCAAATATAATGTGGATATGGGCCAATATCTACTCAACCAATAGGTTTTATAAACGTTAAGGTCACCACATTAACCCTATATTTTAGATTTAACTTTTAGTTAAATAGTTTATCTTTTACCATATCCTCATGTATTATTATAATAAATGTTTAGTAAAATTACTATAAAAATAAACGAGACCACCCAAAGTTGTTAAATATTGATATATCTAACATTATATAAGTCCTTTGGTGGATCCATAGATTTTTTGAAATATTATAACAATTAATAATATATAAATTGTTTTAAAAATTCATTTATGTCAATTTTGACATTATTTGATATTTTTTTTAACTGATAAAAAAATTTAACTTTAAAAAAAATTATTTAATAAACTACGAGATTTCATATTAGACTAGAAAATTCATGGATGGCATCATAAAACTAAAATTTCATTTCTTTTTATATTTATAATATCTATTATTTTAATCATTCACTGATAATGTAATTACAACATCATCATTGCATCATAAATAAATTTAATTATTTAATCTCTAAAAATTATAAATAATATTCCATTATGTATGAAATATGAATATATTTCTAATTAATAGTTATAGTTTAATTTATCTTCTGAATTACCATATATTAAAAATGGTTTAGTTATTAAACATTGAATTTAACACTTTATACTATTCTTTAAATAAAATGATAATAAATGTCATAATCTAATCCAAGTGGACCAAAAGAATAATATATTATTTCTAAGGTTGGTTTTGGTCCAAATAACCTTATATAATAGAATTAGGACATGTGTTAGGATGATTATAATATCATTTGTACAGTTAATTACCTCTTTACTTTTAACCGTGGTAAATTATAATCTATACTTACTATTCACCAAAAATTATTTTTATCATACTGAACCACATTTTACATACTGATTTCAACTTTTATCTCATATTTTTGAAATACAGTTCAAAAAAGCCATAAAAATACAGTTTATGCAAATTTGTAAATGGGCCTAGAATGTGTGTACAAGACATTAAAAAGTTCAATAAAATTTTATATATCTAGTTGTATTATCAAATGAATGCATGAATTACATTGAACATTTATAGATATTATATAACTATTTTGAATTAATATAATTTTAAATAAAATAAATAATTCTTTAAATAAATAGTCAGTATTAAACAATAATGGAGTGTTTTTCATTATTCATCAAAAGTTTAATGTTTTAAAAAAATACAAAGAATTTTCAGAAAGCTAATTTTGATATTATGAATTTAAAAATGAATTATATTTTACCAAATTCAAAACATAGAAGTTTCATTAATTAATTTAAAATTAAATCACATTGTCAAAACTAAAAAACGGGTTTTTTAAAAAGAAAAAACTTTCAAATGATTGACTTGTGTTTATGTCAAATTTAAATGTGAAATTAAATAAAATGACCTAAATTGTATTATAGAATAAAAATATAATCTAATTATAATTCCAAATGATTAAAATTCATAATTTAACACTATAAATCATATCGATTAAAAAAGTTGTTTTTAATTAAAATTTTTATTTTTCAATATTCATCAAATATTGAATGTTATCAAAAAAGTACCAAAAATTTACCCAGACTAAATATTTATGTCCTACTTCCAAAGAATAATTTAATTTCATTAAATTTAATACATAAAAGTGACAATTTTTTTTTAAAAAAATGGCTCTCCATTAAAAGCCGATAAAATTGAATTTTTTTAAAAAATTATTCTTTTATCTAAAAAATTGATTTTTTCTTATATTATTTCCAAAAAAACATATATTACAGACTCTAAAATTATATGGAGTATATAAAATTTAAAATTCAGTTAATACTATTCATAACTACTTTGTAATGGCTAGTTTGGTAAGTCGTGGTTCGCTCGTAATCGGTATTGTATGTAGCGCATGTTATGGAATTACATTGAAGAGATAATGTACAATGAAATCCTGGCGTGTTACATAAATTATGCTATATATATCATTCAAAAATAATAAATTTTATTGGTATTTAATAATGATGAGATAAATAATTTAATGAAAATATTTTTAAAAAATGTTATTTGAAATTATTTTTTAATAAATAGAATTGATTGTTTGTTTGAAAGTATACTATCAAAATGAAAGTGAAGCTAAATTTTATGATATGCTGGAAGAAATAATTGAGTTATGTCATGTGGGACCAAATAATGTAACAATTTTTAAATGTTATTTTTTTGTTATTGAGTGGGGGTTGTGAGTTCATCCCTGATATGAAGTCATTGGCATTAAATACAAGTGGCTTCTTACATCAAATGAACCATTCATGTTTGCTTATCAAGCAAATCAAGTTTATTTTGAAAATTACTGCATTAATTTCATATATTTTAAGGACTAGTAGATTGTAATAAAAATGAATGCATGTGACAATAAATTTAATTAAAATAATGGTCCTGTGGATTTTCAAGTAATTGATATTTTCAAGGAAAATCAAAAAAATATATCTCTTATCTGACGAGATATAAATATTGATAATGGAACCCCTAAGTTACGGGATGATGATATATATAATTTTTATTATGTAATAAGGGATTATGAAACAAAAAATCACATTGTTGTTGACGATGATGAATATGAGGATGAAGAAATTAATCTCAATGAAAATTATTAAGAAGAGGATGATTGATATCTTATAGTCATGTCTGTTGTTGTAGTTAATTATTATATTCTGATATTTATTAGTTTTTTATATTTGATAATTGTATAAACTATTTTTTATGGGAAATATTATTATATTCTAGTATTTAATAGATTTTTATATTTGATATATGTAGGATTAATTTATTACATGTAAGAAAATATGATTCAGATGGCTGGATATGATCATGATGATCAATTTTTTCCTCTCACTGATTTCAGACATCTTACTACGGATCCTGATTCAAATGATCCTCCAGATAATCCACATAATATTAGAGGGTGTGGTCTTTATTGATTAATGATTTTGGATCCTGTTATAGAGATATACCCATCTGTTGATTTTGTTACTCATTTACATAGGTATGTTTATTTCTTTATGAAAATAAATTTATTTTTTACATTTCGAATTAATTTTGTTAATAATTTTATGATTACTTTATTATTTTCATAGCTTTTGGCATTTATCTATTTAGAAGGCTACTGCAATTCAATGATTTTTTTGAGACATGGGTTTCACAGGACATGGTTCCCATCACTATGGGTCACCAGATGTTCGACCGCTACATTGGATATTTCTAATAATATATACTTTTTAGAATTTTTATAATTATAAAAAAATTCAATTGTCATGGAATATTTATTTTCTCAGATTCATGATTTCTAGAGTGTTCCTACTACAGGGGCATGTATACTTATATATGTGACTGCTTTTATTAGTTTCTACATAACCATTGAAAAATATCTGTGGATAATTCTTGTGCAATTTTTTTGACTAGCCTTCTATATCTAAGATACCCGAATATATATCAACTTGGATATGGGAAGTCTTTTTCTCCTTCTCACTAGTAGATTCTTTTAAGAGGTGGAAATCATCTAAACGTCAGATCCCAGGGAGCCAATAGGTCACACATAGGGCTGAATGTCATAAATTTGGCATACATCGACAACACATGGAAAGTGATATTATTAATAATGTATATATACATTAACTATAACTTGTTTTTTATATTTATAGGCTGCTACTAACCAATCTATTACAGGGTTTTTAGTGTATACAAGTATGTATACAGATCCTTATATTGACAAATTTGTAGGAGAACGATATTGCCAAATTGTGGTCAGTAATTATTTAAAACATTTCTAGGATAGTAATTTTATTATTATTATAATTTATCATTATATTTAATGGAAATGTAGGAGACTGTGACTTCTCAGTCAAAAAAGAGTCAAGGTGAGATCAAACAAGATGTCACTATTGACTCCAGTTTCGATGTTGGGGCATGGATACAGATGACATTATAAGGAATAGAAAAAAATGTGATGATTGGTATTGGATCTCAAGAGACACTTATGAGTTATTATGGTATGTTTACGATGACACTAGTGAGAGTGAACAGTGGTCGTGGAGTGTCATCATTGATATCTTTATCCATTTAACAGTATGAGAAGTGGTTGAGAGCTCAAGATGAGATGATTACGCAGATGCAGAAAGAGAGGGAGGAGGAGCCAGAGCAGCTGTGTCTGAGAGATGAGCATATGTTGGAGTATTGGAGTTAACTTCTGCTTTACGTCGACATGGAGTTTCCCACCTTGTTCTTCATGTGATCCTCCCACTGGTCATTAAAATGATATACGTCTACCTGAAGAAAATTGATTATTTCTAAGGTTTTAAAACTATTTTGTAATTTGGTATGAAAATTATATCCGGTTTGGAATGATGTATTAATTTTATGCTGGTGTTAGTTTTTTTTAAAATATTTTTTAAGAAAATATTTTTTATTATTCGTCAATTTAATAATTAATTTTAAATATTTTAACTTTTGAAATTAATTTTAAATAATTTTATTATTTTTAAATAAATTTATTTTGATATTTATATAAATTATTTTTAAATTTATTAAATATTAATTAATACTAATTAATTTAATAAATTAATTAAAATATTTTTAATTTATTTTATTTAACTTTTTGTATTATTATTTTTTAATAAATTTAATTTTTTAATAATTTTTTAATTATTTTTATTGATATTTTTTTAATAATATTTTAATTAATTTTCGTTAATTTTATAATTTTATTATATTTGTAATTATAATATTTTTTAGACAAGCTATTATTTTTGAAGAATTAATAGTCCTCCAAAAATAATTAATTATAACGAACTGTCAAAATTGTTTATTTACAAATGTTTTTATAGTAATTTTTGTTGGATTGTCCTTCCAACACAAATAATTACATTTTGTGATGGACCATATCGAATAACAAGAATTGTGATGCCATTGTTTATGATATAGTATTTGTGACGGAATCCCATCACAAATGAAATTTTCCAACATGCATCCGTCAGTAATTCTATGTGGCATATAATAAAAAATATAGTATTGTACCCTACTCAATAAAATATATACTCATAATTAGTCATGTCAAGAGAGTATCCTCAAATTATATATCTATGAGGAAATTCTATCATTGGGTTATCCTGATTAGTTGTTCAAACAGGAACAATATTAGACATTGGGAGAAAATATTCCTTGTGAATTTTAGTTTTTAGGAAGAAAATTTCATCGTTATTACTCATAGAAAATCTAGGAGGGGAAAATTCATGACTATGAGAGCATCCTCACAACTTTTAGGAAATAGTACCAAATCCTTTAATGAATCATCTATGGCTTATCATATAGGGAACAATGTTTTATTATAGGTATAGTCCACTTAAACCAAACCAAATAGGAAATTCTAATATCACTAGGAGTACCCCCATTTTTTATTAATAAGGAACAATGTGAGTAAATCATATTCTTGATAATTATTTAATAATTCTTATTTTCAAATTCAATGATACTCAGATTAAAGTAACAATATCATGGGGTCGAACCAAAATATCATTTGTCAATCTACTGTTACAAACACCAAAAATACCAAACCATGAGTTATCAGACCATCCATATAAAGGATAATGAAAATAAATTACCTAAATTGTTAACATAAATTATAATTTATTCAAATTTTACAATAACTCATCATATACTCTGTTATAACAGTTTCTCATTTAACATAACCATTATTAAATTCATATAACATCTAACAATGCCACAATATATAATAACATAACAAAATGCAATGATTAAACTTCACATAGAATAGAATCATTGAATTTTATTCATTTATATATAATTTATTACGCTATGT
The DNA here is from genome assembly GCA_963277665.1 of Viscum album. Lineage (NCBI taxonomy): Eukaryota > Viridiplantae > Streptophyta > Magnoliopsida > Santalales > Viscaceae > Viscum > Viscum album. The sequence continues at coordinate 658,222,489 of OY728145.1, read as the reverse complement.
CAATATATCATTTAACTATAATAATTTCATATCATAGTCAAGAAATAGTAAATCTTTTATCCTCAAATTTTATTTTATTTGATTATAAATTTATTCAAATGTTTTTAGGACCATCCTCCAACCCTTGATGAATAATTAATCACTATATTCATTTCTGGAAATGCGAATTAAATAAATTTCACATGTTAAACTCTTAATCAATCCCATGATTGAAGAACATCATTTTTTTCATTTTATTTCCCTCCATGGTCAACTGATCGAAGATAAATATGAATATTAATGATGTTTTCAATGAAATATTCAATTTTTATATAATGGGATAATATCATGGGGTTAAATTTGGTATGACAATTTGAATTAACCACCTCAAATGATCTTGATTGGGGTATGTGAAAACACAACTCTCTTCTTCAACAATAATTAATTTTAATGAATGTAAAGGATACAATTTATTTTAATTGGATAGCCCTAAGTAAGATATATCCATGAAGCAAAAATAGAGTATATTGTTAGTATACTAAATCAACTAAGAAAACCTGAATTTTTATGGTTTCATTACTATATTTCATGGTTTACCACCAGTCAGTAGATGATATATCTACTGTATATATTTTATTATATATTATTGATAAACCACCTTGAGGATAAGTGGGAGACTACAGAGAAACATTCATTACTGCATCAAGCCACACCTTCATACCCTAACAAACACACATTTTAGATTACATAAATCAAATTCAAAAATATTCATCCAGAATTAGCATCACCACACCAAAACTATAATCACTCCCCATAATTCAGAATTGTAAAGAGACCATTATCATATAAAATCCCAAAAATAATTTAAATACCTTGATCTACCTGAGGGGTACTGCAAAAATCTTGTATACATGGAATCTCCATCATCAAATCTCATCACCATTATCTCAACCCCTACGTCCACTGATGCAAATTAAATCATGCAACAATAAAAATCGCCCTTCATTATCACCAGCATCCCTTCACCAGTATGAACCACCTGAAACTAAAACACTTGAGACCCTAAAATACCCTCTAAGATTCCATTTAACATCGTATCATTATCATAAGCCCCCATATAACTATAATCAATAAAAAACCCAAAACAGAATGAGATAATGTCGTCAAAAAGTAGAAGAGAACAACGTGATTGTCTGTAGAGACATTGATGGCCACCACCATCACCGAAGGAATGAGGAAAAAATATGAAAAACTATTACCCTCATTGGAGGTCGCCTTCTAGAAACACTACCATCCATTGAACCAGGCCTCCCAAAAACACATTGATACAAAAAAAATCCACATCTGGCATGGAGTTGTGTAGTCGAATTTATGGTTAGAGCAGTGTTTGGAGGTCTTGAGACCTATAGATGATGGAAACAACAATGCCGATTAATACAAGTACCCTTCCAACTAAAGAAATCCGACATAGGTAGCACCTTATCACCCATAAACCACAAATCAACAACACTCAAATCCTCTTTGAACCACCACTCCATATCCAAATCAGAGAATTATAGTTGAATGTAAGGCCAGATGGAAAGAGATTTAGACAACATCACCATCAAACAAGCAGTAGGGACTCTAAGACTGGGTTTTTTTATTAATGGTTTTAAAAAAAATTGAAAAGGGATATGGTATGAAATATTTTTAAAATTTGGTCTCCAGATGCGTGAACCCCATTCAGGCATATTCATCATAGAGAGATGCATGAATGGGGTACATGCATCCTTCATCCTATCTTCTAAATATGAAATCCATTTTTCAAAATTAGAAATATATAATTTTCCTTAATTTGATTAATATTATCTTGTTTTGAGAAATAAGAAAACGAGTTTTTAAGAAGAAAAACCCATCAAAATATTGACAAATGTTTGTATAAAATGTTGATTTGAATTAAATTTAGATGAAAAAATTGGATTAAATGATAAAAACATAATATATTTATACATTAAAACCAATTAGAAGTGTAATCATAAAATATAAATAAATTATTTTAATAGAATGTTTTGAATTAAAATGAATATTTTTTAAATATTATTTAAAATATGAATGACATCAGAAAAATACCAAAAATTTATTCAAAATAAATTTTTATGTCCCCCATCCAAATAAGATGTGTTATTTATGTAATTAAAAATATTGATGTGTAAAAACATGATTTAAAACGGGTTATCAATCAAAATGTGGGAAATGATTTTTTTAAGAAATACATCTATTATCTAAAACATTGATTTGTTATTATATCATCCATATAAACGATAGAAGATGAATTTTAAACATTATATTGAATATATTACCTATATATTTCATTAATAAAATTAATAAAGAGTGAATTTATTATTTTATAAACATGATTATTCTCAATATTCTGTGAAAATAATTATATCAAAATAAATGAAAATTCTGTGGAACACAAGACATGCATAGTGTTGCATATACTACAAGCTAAGTTGGTGTATCATATAGAACAATGTTGTACTAGCATATATTAAAACACATGGAATCAATGAAATTAAATCAAAAATATATCTCTCATTAAAATTATGTGGTGTAACATGTTAGAACCAAGATTGAATAAGGTCCATGGGTTATTAGCCCGAGCCTAACATGTAATTAATGTATTTATAGGAATCCCAAACCTAATATTATCTATAAATAAGTGTATGATAGAAATTAAATGTCTTACTTTTGTGTTATGCTTTCATATCTTATTCTCTTGATCCCCTTACTATTCATGTCTCATGAACTGCAAGTTTTTATGACAAGATTCATGTTTATTTACATTTATATAAAGGTTATGATTGTTGAGAGTTATTCTCTTGTTTTTGTAGAATTATATTCATATTATACTTACATATTTCCTTTATATACCATTATTTCACATCTTTTCTCACCTCTTTCGTATGTTTCATTTAAACATGTTATGAAGTAAGGGCTTTATGTAGAATTAATAAAGCGAAGATCTGTGTGGGAAACATTGAAGATATTTCACTGTCGTGTAATATTATTGATCCATGTTTCCAAAGTCACTAAAAAAACATGGTATTTATGAGTCTATTTTTGTAATGTATTAAGTATTTTGAAAAAATGAAATAATTTATATGTGAATTTAATATGGGTCCTCATAATAGTCCTCATATTATTCATCGTCAGCTTATTTCTTGGGAATCATTTAATCATGATCTGACTCATGACCAAAAATCATTTTTACTAGGTTGGTGTGTTCTTCATACTATCCCCACTAGCATTCATGAACGTCTATAACTATCAGGTACACTTGTATCTAATGGAATTACACCATGTACACAACCCAAATGTGTCTGACATTTGGCAGTTTGCTTCCATTCTACTTTAATGTCAAATATATGTTTTCTATAAAGACAAAATTTTGTAATGTAATCTTGGAGGAACATAGGGAAGGAAGGAAAAAATCAATAACTGGTTAAATAGGGTACCTTAGCCACTTCCCAAGATCCTCATTTGTTGGTCCACATGGTCACTACCATGGCTGGTGCCCTCCTAGAGGTGGGGGTGTGGACACAACATGTAACAAACTAGCCACCATGGTTTCATTTTGAGCCACCCTAGATTCTATGTTTGCCTCTCCAAGGGCCTCCTGTTTTCTTCCTCCCAACTCTGGATCCTCTCTCTCTTTCCCAATCATCTGAATGCACTTCCATTGGATAACCTCAAGTATTCTACGAAACTATTTCATTCTTATTCCTCTAATATGATAGCATAATTTTTGTTTTTATGTATAATAATTATCTCTCAATAACCCACATTCAATAATATTTAATACATTTAACAAAGGATATTGGGATTCCATTCATCAGGGACCCCCGTGTAAACACTTCTGGACGCATTCTGACGGGATATAAACTACATATAAAATCAAATTGGCATGTATAGATCATTAAAAAAATTCCTTCAATTAATTCCACCAACACCCCATCTCTCAATCATTACAAGTAATCTCTTTTGTAACCTGATACTTGCAGGCTATGTACCATCATTCCAACATGAGATAAAATTTTGTGGAATATGAGGTTTTTGTGGATTTCTATTTTAACCACTATCCCAATCTCATCATTTTTCATTGGATAGACCCCAACAATGTTCATAAGCGGTGACCAAATACTGTAATATAAAGGAGTGATGGATTTTGAAAAATTTTATCTTTTTATGTGGTCTAATATCCATCCATGCTGAAATTGGAATGACCCTCATATCTTTATTGTTGTGTTTCCCCTTGTGACATGGCTTTGTTTACTATAGAGTCTGGATATCATAGGCACTCCCAACATGGACATGATTAGAGATGAATTGATTTCTTCCATCCCCAATATCCTTGGAAGTATTCCCATACTCATATCCCTCATTGGGAAAACCCACCAGTTCAAATAATTGGCAATGAAGGTAGTGTAGCTAACCAATGGGTCTCAACATCATACCATGTTGTACCCCCATTTCAGTTATTTTAATTCTTCCAGGATGAACCAGTATGATCCTAACTTATATTTATTTTATTTGATTGGAAACTTTTTCCCATGACCCAACATCCTCACCCTCAGGTCCATCATGAAGAATAGGTCAAAACATTCCATTAATAGAATATCATTTTTCATAATGGGTTTGAATTTTATTTTCTCCGTCACCACCTCCAACAGAAGTTATGGAAACATAGGAGTCCACTCATTATTCCTATATGTATTCTCTTGTGGGAGAAACAATTTCACCAGCATGTCAAAAATCATGTGGTTTTCTATTTCACCTATATTTTCTAGAAGAATCTACGGGTTTGTAGTCACTTAAACAGTCTGTGTAGCAGACACTGCTTTAACCTTAGTAGCATAGTTTTTATTGGTCATTTAATTTTTTTATGAAATCTATAAGGATATAGTGTGTAATATTTAAGGATCTATGCATATGGTATGGTGCATAACACTATATGGGGATGTGTTCTTGTAGAATACCTATATCGTGAGAATTTTAAAACACTAAAGATGCATAAGCTCCATAAAAGAAGCATCCAAAGCACTATTTTTTCATGGAGAAGTATTTAACTTATGTGAATGAGAGGAAGTATCTTATTGTATGGGAATTTAAGGATTCATAAATAGTAACCATAAATTTTTTATATGATTGTAACCAATCGTCAGTACCCATATAATAATCATACACACCCACTGGTGAGTTCTTCATGCACACCTCAAAAATAAACCCATTCCTTCAGCGTTTCCCTCGGAACATGAACTTCTAGTCCACTTTCTGTTCATATTCTAATGGGGAAAATTTTTGGAATAAAATTCCATATAATCTTCAAATGTACATCTCTGGGTGAACTGACACCATTATTTGACTCTTAGAAGATTCCAATAACGAAAAAGAAGGCATGCATAGATTTCGAAATTTGTAGGAAATATTGAAATATTTGTGGATTTTTAATTTGTGAGGAAGTCTTTTAAATTCCAAATAGGATGTAAATTTCTCCCCATCAATGGATATTCTTCAATATTCCGTGGTATGTTCACACAATATTCGTTTTCAGTGTGCAAGGGACCTTGATGAATAAAAACATGTTACACAACAAATGTGACATTAACCGAACCTTTGAAACTCGTCTGTCATGGTTTGCTGTGTAGATTAATGGAATACCTTTTACATGATAGAAATATTATGCATCGTAAATGAGGATATCAGTTATAAGATGTTTTCCAGCTCCCTTCATCAAGGTGATCCTTCAGATGTTGAACCTCTTCTTTGATCAGTGTAAGGCTCCACTTCCGCAACATCAAAAAAGAAATGAAACACTCAACTTACACACACCCTTGGACTTATGTGAAACCCCAATCTTGCACAAAACGCAGACCCTTACACAGAATCCTCCAATAATATGTGTACCATTTCATTGAATCTCCATGACATGTACTTTTGTAAAATCACAATGGTTGAGGACCTCATTTATGTAACTCCAATTCCATAGAAACACCTTAAGAATGTAACCCTCCAAGATTGCATGTAACAATATCATTGTCACTTACTATGTGTCCCCAATTCCTCTAGTTCATGTCTCTTCATGCCATTTTTTCAAAGAATAGGTACAATAATTCCTTTTTCTTATTAGAATATGAATGAAAACATAGACCTCAAGATATAACCATAATCTACAACACTGAAACCTAAAATATATAAGGACATGCCCCTTCCAAAGGTTCATGAGTGGCATTTATGTAATCTATTAGGGTCTGGAGTGAGTCCCCCACATCAATAATTTATGATGTAAAAAAATCTAAAACCAAAATCCCTAACAGATGGTGATAAATAGTAGTTTTAACACATGTGACATACAAGGGGTGACCCATGTTTTCTCATCTTGGGATTCCACCTTCTCCCACCAATGGGAAAAGAACTCCAATAACATGCATCTTTCATGCGTAAGCCCCACACACCATTCGTAGGATACTCTATGTATGACAACAAGGGAATGTGATCTTCCTTGTATTTAATTACATCCTTATAGAATCAAATCGAATACATCTTGTGAATATTATTGGCATAATCCCCACACCACTTCTCATTGGAACACCTTTCATGACAAGAGTTCTAGGTCTATTTATTCCTCTTGTTTCTCATACTGATAATCACTCATGTGTGATTAGAAGTTTTTTGAGACCATGGAACTCATCAACCTCCTTTATTGGGAACACCTCAAAAAGAATGTCCTAACATATAGATTCTAAAGGGAATCTCCCATGTCTAACCCCCAATCAAATCATATCCCCTTGTCCAGGTAGATTCAATGTGTATAACCTAACCAGATGGTCCTCTTCAAGTGTAATCACAAATTCAAATCATCGAACAACATGTGATTTGATTAAAAACTGAATGGGATATGTATAAATACTCTCTAGGGTCCAAACTCAACATTACATCCAATCCATTCATTCCACATGATTCCCAACACTATATCTATTTCTATCCTGATTTTCCTCATTCCTCCACATCCTGAAAAAATAATTCCACCCACTGGGATATCTCCTATGCATAATCCCAATACAATACAACCAAGGTAAATCCTCTTATAATGGGAAGCCTCCACACGTAAGCCTTATATTATCTGGAACTAATTATTCTTTCATGATTTGAGTGTCCTTACTGCATGACATTAAACATCATGGTCTGGTTCAATTATTAAAACTTAAATTGTTATAAAGAATTATGTCAGTTTTGATCCCTACCTTTTAAGAAAGGTATATAGGACCGATCATTGAGGTTAAATCCAAACCAACCTTAATAATTTGCCCCCATACTATGGATGATCCTCCTTTATCCAACCAGAATGGATTTCCGATCATATATCACAGTGTAACATCCACCATCATGAGAAATGTGTCATTAGATCCAACTTCACTAGGAATTATAATCCATCTTCCAATAAACAATTTAGGTGTTCCCATTTTGGGATTCACTACCTTAATTTACAACAAGATGGAATTATTTTCATCCAAAGTCTATCTCTGATAGATGATAAACACATGACATGTGACATACTATTACCTCATTATAAACATGGGAATGCTTTGGGTGAAATCCTTGGATGATATACCTATAGTATAAGATACCATGCGACTAACAAAGGATTATTTGGTTCTCATTGTTAAGATACATATATGATATACCATAAAATGAGGAATAATACTAGTGACAAATGTTGCAAGAATCCAAACATTACAGTGATGAACAACATGACAACTATCCTAACAGATAGTTGGAACCCTATAAAGATCCCTTAAAATTTCTAGATAGAAGCAGCATAAATAAATACAATCCCTAATGATATGGTACCAGTAATGAGATTATCAATCTTAATATAATCTATGAGAGATATCCATACAAGGTGATGAGTTCTCAGGATAATTCCATTGAAGGAGAAACTAACAACCCCTCTTCCTGTTTCATTCAATGAGTAGAAATCATTGCCAAGAATGACGAATTCCAACCAAAATTTGAAAGCTGAGTTGTAGGATAACATTGCATTCCATCACTCAATAAAACACAGTTTTGTTCCTCAGGGAAAGAATTAGAAACACAAATATTATTTATATATGCGATTGTCTTGGTGGGAGATCAGCTTTGATGTAAGATTTTATGTGTCTATATTAAACCTTTATAACATGATAATTTTTTATTAATTAGGCACAATATGATCAATGATATTGATTTTTCTTGGTTTTTTCCAATATTTGTTTCCCCCTGATATATGGATATCATCTTCTTATGGTATCACCAATGATATTTATAGGTAGTTGATAGTGTCTAGACTATAAGGGATTCTTGAGGCCACATAATACCCCTGGTCGAGACATCATTGAGTGTACATGGACCATGTTTTCTACAAATTGGTATAAGGGAATTTCATAGTTTATGTTAATATTTTAGATATGCTAGACCTACGATATGATTGCTTGGAACAACGGATGAAAGATATATCATATGCATGGAAATAACCTACATGAAATAAAATTCATGTCACAATTGAGTTAGGATTAATGTTATTACATTTTGATATTAAATTAGAATTAACTATTCTTGAATATTTTATTCATTATTATTGATTTGTTTTTGTTTTTTCTCATGTCTAGTGTAACGACCAATGATTTTAGTAATTAGTTTTCTTAAAATAAATAACATGTGTGTAGCTTGTCCATCAAGAAACCCTAAAACGAAATTTACAACCACATTACCATAATAATATTAATACCACTATATTATAGACCTTTATTTTGAAGGTATCACAATAATTAACCACACTATAGAATCTGTATTGTTGTATATAATAAGTTAAATGTATGTTTATTATTAGACAATATCTGTATGATAAAATTGTTTTTTATATTTCATTAAAAATTGATTTTATAACATTTATAAACTATATCAATTAATTTTATTACCATATTTTTAATCATTATGTTAAAAAAATTTAATATGCTAAGCATAACCTTAGGCATAAACTTCAGATTCCAAGGTATATAATTGTTACCATAATAAACTATGTATTCTTCAAAGAATAATATTGTCTATTTTTTATAATTAAATGAATATATTTTTTATAAATAATCTATCATTAAGCTTAAATATATATATATATTATTCTATGAATACTAATTTAATTCGTCATCACTATCAATTAATATTTTGAAAAAAATGATTAAAATTGAATTTTTCAATTAAAATTGTTTTTGAACACATTAAATGTTTTAACATAAAGGATAATTTTCTCATACTTATAAATTACAATATTTTAAATAGAGATAAAATTCCCATTTAACACATAAAAATTTCGTATTATGTGACATATTATATTATTAAAAATAAAATAATAACCATGATTAATTTTTTATCAATATTTATAAAGGTAAAAATGGGTAAGAAACGTATTTTGAATTTTTAATAATTAAAATATAATATATTCATTCTAGAGATCCTTGATATATATTAAAGTAATAACCACATGACTCACCTAACATTTCTCAACCTATGTCGCCTGACTGGATATTCCCACCTAGCACCCCTTGTGATTCCATTCTAACTCATTACATAAATCTAGTTTTCTATAAAGAAGCTCCTCTTTTTTTACATATAAAAGGAACTTTCCCCCATTGTTTCCATTATCCCACTCCTAGTTAATGAACATTATAATGTTGTTTCCTTTCATATTTTGCTATAAATCTATCCACAAGAGTTTTTTTTTTGGATCCATGGTGTATTCCCAATATTTTAAATTCTACATAACAAGGTATGGGTTATCTTCTTCATCTTTTTTATTCAAATACTTATTTTGTGATAATAATTTTTATTTTAAATTGATTATAATTATATATATTCATAATAAAACCTTTTTTCTCAAACATATTCCCTAGAATATCATTCATTCTCCTGAAAACCATTGTATAACCTTTTTCAAAATCGATTATCTTACCAAAAAGCACCCCTTGATTCTCTCCCTCCTTCTTCCAAATAATGAACTGCCATCATTATAAGACATTATATTACCATGTTATTATTATTAAAAAACATTCATAATCAATAAATTAATTCAAAAATTATGTCTTATAAATTATATACAACCTTTATCACTAATTAAGAATATTGTACTATCCATTTAATAGACGACATACTCCCAAAATAATTCGATAAATTTCTATCTTCATATTGTGAACACCAAAATATAATATAATTCAATAATATACATATTAATGAATTTCATATAGGGTTATTGATATTAAAAACGTTATAAAATATATAACATATATAGTTATTTTTGTTAAATTGGATTTTAGGGAATAATTTATTTAGAGGAAATTAATTGTACGGGTTTTGATAACTCAATTACCTTATATTATGTTATACTACTCTTTATTGAACCGTATAATTAATTATTCATTTTTATAAACCCTATAATATATTATGTAATAAAAAATCATTATATTATTGTTAATTATTTTTATATCCATCTTATCTTCCATTCTTATCTCCATTAAAAAAATATAAAAAATTGAAATGACTATATTTCATAATTAAAACATATTTTGTTTGCCTATATTTTACCTTTCTTCTAAATTTTACCTCATTATTTTAAAATTTATTACGATTTACTTCTTGTAAGCATCATATTTACCATTAACATATTTTAAAATGTAGTCTTATCGACACCCAATAATTCACATACTTTAAAATATGATTAATTTATTGATATAAAAGGATATTAATTTAAATATTTTGTATTTCATATTTGTACTCAAATTTTATTATATAAGAAAAATTTATTTTTCATTGATATTTATTTTTAAAAAATAGTTTTTAAAAATTCTATTTGAAAAATTATGAAAATATATTGGAATTATTTTAAACTCCACATTAAAAATTATTTGAAATGTTTTTAAAGAAATACCCTTTTTTATAATGATATAATTAACCATAAGAAATGTCTCCGTTATTAAATAAAATGAAAATATTCTGAACGGTGATTTTTTATGATAATTAGAAGGAAAAAGTGAAAAACTCAACAAGGGCATCATTGCACCATTTCAAATCATGCGTAATAAACCCTTTATTACGAATTTCAATGTCCAAGTAATTTTATTCATAAAATTTATTCTTACTGATGTATTTTATAGATGAGTGGACTTTTATGCAGTTTTTATGGTTTTCAACTTCAATTATAGATGAATTGTACCACTTTTAAAATCATTAAAAACTATGTAGAAATCACATTCATGCCATAAATTGAGATATCCATAGTGATTTTCAAAATCCAATGCCTTAATAATATTAATGATATGATCATTGAGTGATGATGTCAATATATATAGTCCAAAAAGAATCTTATAGATTCAAAAAAAATATTTCTGAAAAACTGCATCGTAACTAGAGGTGCCCATATTTCCCCATGATGTGAAATCCATATTCTATTTGATCCATCCTTTAAATAGAGGTAACTACATGAATTCCATGGTTCCAAAAAAGGATGATTATTTTATGAAATACCAATAAGTTTATGCATAGAAATATATTTAATTGATTTATCACAGTGTCCTTTATGAATATCAGTTGCATGTTTTATAACATTAAAAATTATCCAAATCCAACTGTAGATTAAACATAGATACTTCAAGAATCAATTTTTTTTTCAAATTGGTATATAGTGTATAAATAATCTATAAACTACCTATGATTAAAATATTATGAAGTTTCATTGAAATATTTAAATTCATTGATATGAGTCAGTGATCCCGAAAAAATTTGATCTTGGAATTTAAATTTCAAAAATATCCATAAGGAATGTCCACAAGGTTAATTTAGTAGAAAAAAAAATGAAAAGATAGTCATTGTCCTATGTATGTTTGAATCTTATGGAACATCATGAAGGCATGATTATTCCAAACCCCTACAATAAAAACATTATTGGTAAACATGTAGTACATCACTCATCATGTGATTGAGAATCTGGGTGGAAAAATAATGTTTGTTCACATGGACATTGAATATTTCTAGTATTACCTTTTATAGACTCATGATAGAATTCCATATAATATAACCTCCCATAAGGACTGGGAACCTAAATAAAATAATCATATCCATGAAAAAATTATAATTCTAACCCAATTCCTTGATACCAGTATGAATATCCTAATAAATTTTTAAAAGATAATTGGTCAAAAATATTGTCTAAAAAGAGGTATCATGGGAGTTAATGGTGTTGATCATAGGTATACATGTCCAGTTGTAAAAAAAATTATGTAGTAATAAGTATTGGTTACCTAGTGAAAATTAATATAAATAAAGGTGAAATAATTATTTAGTGTAGGACATGTAGAAGAATAAAAAAAATTAGATCCACACATTTGAGCCTTTAAAAAATATTGATGTTAGAAAATTGAGAGAATCTGATTCCCCATTGATAAGTCTCCACAAGAAATTTTCATAAATAGATTCATTTCATTTATAGATATTATAAATTTCCCACACACCACGATCAATTGGATTATAAAATTACTTCTGAGGAATAGTCCCAACTCATATATGGAAAATTATTCCCCTTAAGAAAAAGTTTTTAATTGATGTGTTAACAATAATAATGATGGAATATGGCCATATACAAAAAATAAATGTTTACAAATTTTTTGATATAATCACATATTTGACAAGACAAATTATTCTCACCATAGAGAAAGTATTTAATTTCCCGGAAGCTGAATGATTTTTTACTTGGGCAATAATATGAGAACAATTCTAGTTGATGGTTTTCTCTAAAACATAGGGACACCGACATAGTTAAATAGAAATGTGACTTCCCAAATACTAAGCTCTCAAATGATAAAAACTTTCCTAATTATTGTGATATTTTTTCCAAAATAAATGAAAAACGCGTACCAACTGATCATCTAACCTGATATGTTTATGAAATTAAGGATATCATCATTAATATTCTTGATACTACCATTATATTTTTGGGAGAAATGAATTATGTCATCAATATATAATAAATGCATGGGTGAATCAAGGCATACGATATATTTTATGGGATTAAATTTATTTTCATTTTTTATGCAATGAAGGATCCTAATTATGTAATCTTCAGTAATAGAGAATGTAATATATGAGAGCGGATCAACTCTCTTAACACCTATGTAGTAAGTAAAATAGTCTATAATGGAGAAATTGATTCGAACTTAAATATGAGATGATCTCAAAAGAATTTTCCCCCTATTTAAAAAGATTTCATAAAATATAATACTGTTTAGAAACATATAAATGAATCCCCAATCCAAGCTGTCAAATGATTTTTGACATGAATCTTGAGAGTGATATTACACAATACTGTATATTTTCTTAGAAGATCAGTGGATTCTAATGTAGTAATAAGTCAATAATGAGTAGTTTTATCAATGACGATATAAATATGATTTGGGAACACAATAGTTTTGTAAAATGTAGATTTATATTGGAAATAATTTTACAAATAATATTATGAATATTTTTGATACGATACATTATTCTATAAAGACGGACATCATTTCCACTTTGGAAATGAGAGAAACGAACTGAGAATTGAAGACCTATTTCAATTGAACACTCATGAAAAAAGGACTAAAAATACAATATACATAACCATTAATTATCTCCTAGTACATTTTAATAAAATTATTTTTAAAACCATTTCGGCTAGAAGATATTTTAGAATTATGGAAAAACAAACCTCCCTAATATCAAAATCATGGAGAAAAGAAGTGGGAGTCAAATTTTCATCATCACTAGGAATGATACCTTCCATGGCATAAATAGTATTAACCAATTCCATAGGAAATTTTATATTAAAATATTCTATTTTAATAAACTATTTTATGTTTAAAAAAATATTGAGATCATGTATAATATTATATTCCATCTCAAGACCTACTGAATAATAACCATTATATTCACTTTTCCTGAACAACATGATTTATAGATTCACAATGAAAAATGTTTTCCACAATGTGGATAAAGTGGTCAGGACTAGAAACTATTAATATTCTCTTACAGATTTTGATCTTATGAACACTACCCAAATAACATTCCATTAAACATAAAGAATTCCATGTGTCAAAACCATCTTTCAATATTTAGGAAGTAATTTTCTTTCATTATTAAATTTGATGGGAAAGGGTGGTTTAGTCCTTCTAATGGTAAGTTTGATCAAAATGGGATGATGATATGAATTTAATCTTGAAATGTTGGTGTATGCAATGTGGGTAAAAACATACAGGGTCACATAATTAATGAAATACTTATCTTATATCCTAGAAAACAAATTATTGAGATTCTTCTTGTAGCATGTGTTTTTAGCACCCACTAGATTGAAATCATATATACTATTGTTCTAAATAATATATATAATGTCTCTAGTAGATATAAAATAATTAGTCATTCCTAACCTCTCATCCAAGTTGATAATGGAATTGATGTCTCCATGAAATGACCAAGAACCCTTCAATTACCAAATCAGTGCCTGAATATTCATCCCAATATATCATTGTTTTTTATTACCATTGTAAGCATAAATAATATAATAAAAGTCTGTCATTAAACAAAAATTGATTTTTGAGTGCTCATCTGCTCTAGAAGACATATAAGAGAGACCTCATAAAGTACCCGTTGTGAAAAAAAAACCCAATTTCCTTTTGATATCATAACTGGATTAATTAACAAACACCAGTTTGTGTCCAAATTATTTAATAGTAGTAAAAATTTTAGAAATCATTGTCACGGGATAAAAAATTCCTAAAATATAAGGATTCAAATTCTTGAGAAATGGATAACTGAATTTACTATTTTAGTTTTTTCAATTCTCTAATTGTTATGAAACATAATTCTCATTTAATATTTTTTAGAAGGAGATCTATTTTTTCATACAATCTAAATGTTTATTTTTAGATGATATCCTAATAGAAATAGCTTGTTCATCATGTTTATGTGGGATGCCAACCTATTAATTTTATGGATTATAATCATTTATGGAGCTCACATTCATAAAAATAAATAATGAATTTAGAATAAAATATAAATTTACTTTCAGGAAACCTCTAAATATGGAAAATTGTATTGGTATCAGACTTCTGAATGCTTCCTATATGTAAAACATTGAGAACTATTTCTCCACAAGTATAGTCATCTAAATCAGAAGAATATGGAATTATTCAACTCCAAATATCATAGTCATTGATAAACATTCATATGGTGTTAATAGGAAGACATTATGAGGTTACATATAACCTGTCTACAACCTGTATAAGAGTAGTAGAAATCATACTGCTAGACTATAAAGGTTATTGTTCAATATTGATGCTAGTTTTTGATTCTGTTGGGTTTTTTAATATACCTTACTGAGATTCCATAAATTCATTCTATCATATGTTCCACTCCACAGTGACATATATGAGATTTTGTAATAAAATTTACCTTAAGATGGAAACATTCAACATCTTATCAATTATTATGCATGGGTTTTGATCATTTAAATACAATATTAATGTCATGATTCCTTAAAGAAGATCATCTTAGATGGATTCATCCTCATTACCCATACTCAAATGGACCTCTAGATTACCCAAAAAACCTATCAAGATCCATAGGTATTTATAATATCCTTGAAGGTAATATATCTTCACAAATAGAAAAATCATACATCTTTTTAGAGTCATCATATGGTTGTTCTTCAAGTTGGGATTCAACCAGTGATTTGATGTCAATAAAAAATTCATGTTAAATTATTTCATCATAAAAATATCATGTACCATTCCCCCCCAACAATACCAATATGAGGCTCCTCTATATTATTTTTAGTACTTATAGCATCATATGAATAATTTTCCACATCATTGTAATTTATAGCCTAATATTTTCCCATATTGTTCTTTAAATAAAATAAATTTGATTTTTTTTCACCCACATACTAGGATACACTTTTCATCAAGAATCACAGTTATAAAGAACAATAGATTTACCCTACATATTTATGGTAAAATTTTCCCATGCATTAACATCCTGGGGAGTTTTTTCTTACTTTTGAATGACCACACACATGGAAATAATATGACCAATAACCCAGCACATATCACAAAATATTTCCGCATATTAACATTAAATATTTACCGTAGTTTTATGATCATAATAAATAAAATGTATCTCTTTACGATGATTTTTCTTTTCAAATTTTACATCATCCAAAAAACTATATTATAATACCATTGCACCTTCATGAATACGATGAGAAATGTCAAGGTGAAATAATTACTTGTTGTAATGTCATTTAGGATCTTACGATGCAACAAAACAAAATTTAATTCATACTTCCTAATCTAGATCTCTTCTGATGAATTCAATTGATTAACTGGATTAAAATTTATATCAAATTTAGTGATATGTTGAATTCCAAACATCATATTTATAATTCCAATTTTCCTCACTATATCTAAATCATTATATTTTTCCATAATGATATGGAAGATGCCTCACCTAGTTGGGAATGTCTTCCATTTGTTTCCTCTCTAGCATTATGAAATCCAAGATTTTAGGCCATAAATATTCCATTATATCTATCTTGTTGAATACATGTAGTTCCCAAGAATGATTAATTTTCATAACATGAGTCTTTTCCACAATGAATTCAGATTTTCTATAACTGAGATACCCCTCATCCTATAATTTGTTTTAAACATGAAGGTTTAGAAAACATATCCTTAGAAGATTCCAAACCATGAAGATCCTACAAGGTGGTGATTACCTTACATTTGGAAAAAAAAATGACCCAAAAATATTGAGGATATTAATTGACGACTTCATGCTCTCTAAATAATCACTAACTACTTTCTTGAAGGATAATTAAAAATATACATAATATGTCAGCATGATTTGTGCGAAACATTGTTCTAGTAACAATAATTATTGAGATTAAAAAGAAATCATAGAAAAATTTTAAGAGGATATAATCCTCAATGAGAACAAAATATAACTTAATTAACCAACCATATAATGTCATTTAATATAAAAATATATACCCATTTAATTGTTTTGTTTCTAATTTATTCTCATTATCAAATTATTTTACATCCAATAGAGTTCGATTCCATGATTAAACTTTAACAATATCTTATAATGAATATCATTTGGGTGAACATGTTTTTCTATCATTTTATATTATTTTTTGAATATATTTTATGGTATAACATTTTATAATGATGTAAAACCCATATTTATTTATATGAGTAATTTTTGATTTGATGATTGATTAGGAAGTAAGAAAAACATTATGAATTATGAGATGTGTGTTACCAATATATGGGTGAATGTACCAGGTAATGGTTTAGATCCAAATAGATATAACATTTTTGTGGACAAGTAAGTAGGTACATAGGTTCACAAAGGGTGAGTGTGATTGAATTTATCCCTACTCACAATTTTATATGTTAAAAAGTTGATAGTATTCAAGATCACAGTATTGATAAAAAATACTATGTTTATGATTTTTCACCTTTTTTTCCAAAATTCCATTGATCATGTTATATACATCATGTATTATTTTCTTATTCCATGGTTCGAAGTATTATTTTTGGAGATGATATGTACATCATTCATGCTTATGGATAACACATTTTGATTTAGGTTCTTTTAAATCTGATAATATTCCTTGTTCATTATTTAACTGATGTTTATAGTCTAACCATAATGGCCTTTCATATGTTATCAATTACTAAGGGTTTGATATCAACACTTTTGATGTTTTTCCTTTTATAGGATTTTTATATTTTTATATTATTATGTCCCGAGGAATTTCTTTATAGGGGTTCTGTTAGTGGTTATATGTTCATGTCATGTAAAATAAATATTTTTATTTTTCTAGTATCTATGACACTATTCCTCTAGACCCTGGGGATTTTGAATATTTGTTAATTTTTTTAACAAAACCAAGGAATCAATGTTATATATATATATATATATCCATATTGTGTCTCGTCCACTGATATTAGAGTAATGTTTGGTTATTTTTAGATATTAGTATGTGAAATAATTATTGAAAACCCTTATGATATGTTTAAGATAACATCATTAAATATTTCTAAATTATAGATGATATGGTTTTCTAGAATTTAAATCCCTATATAAAAAAAATTTGATATAGGATCTATAATTGTTGTACATTGGTGTAATAACCCCAAATGTGGTATGCAGTGTATTACCTCAACTATGTCCTAGAGAACAAAAAAAAATCCTAACAACTCAATAGGATAGAAAATCACATTAGATGAGATTTTGTTAATTAACACTTTCTTAAACGTACCATTGTGAAGGATTTAGTTACTGCGTTAACTATCATGTTTAATAATATCCTTGTAGATAAATAATAATGGACAACTAATATTGAAACAAAAATAATTGTTAAGGAATGTATACTCATTATTTTTGAGTTATTTATATTATAATCCTTGTTTTCACCATTATATATTTATTAATTTATGTATCATGGAATGGAATTTAGTCTATCAATTATATGGTGGTAACTAGAAGGAATCAATATAATTATTAATGTAATGGAAAATGTGGTGATTGTCCAAATGATTTAGAAACTAGTGTTAGAAAAAATCTTTCAAATTCACACTTACACTCTCATGTTATGAATAACAAAATGAATAATGTGGAACCCAAAACCTATCAATAAGGGAGTATCATAATATTGAATCATTTATTCATCAACATCTACCACCCATTATTGGACATTCATACCCATTGATTATTGGGTAATGGAATAATGTTATGAAAGACAAATTTACAATTATTTAATAATCAGTGCATGAAAAGGTTATTTTGGTAGTCCATGGATGGAAATGTTAAGATATATAGTTGTGTAATATAATTTAGAATAAATTAAAGGGGAGTAATATGATTATATTGATTATGATGATTCCAAGAGAATATTCACTATTAAATATTTACCGTAGACTATAAACACTAAGATTACGTGAGACTTACAAGAATTGAAAAAAAAATAAGATGAGTCTATTGCAACTTATAATGAAAATATCATGGGACTCACAAGGTAAACTGCAAAGTATATATTTAGTTGATTAAAACCTATTATTTAAAATATAATAGACATAAGATAATTTTTGTGATATGAGGATGTAATCTGATGTGCAGTTATGGTTGAAATAGAATATGGAGACCAAAATTATTCAATTGAATGTAAATTAAAGTAAGAGTATCTCATGATTACTAATAAATAGTATCTTTGGGTAAGAAAGTCATACTATGAACATGTTAACGATATGGTACGAAACACACAAATCATTGACTCAGAGGTTCCCGAAAGTGTTACATGTGGGGAAAATATGTCCACATAGCTTGTGACTATTGATGAAATGAAAAGATAATGAATAAAAACATTGAGGGTAATAACATCTCAGAATATTATCCCCCCTCTCTTAAATGAATAAAATTATATAAGTATGTTTATTATTTGAAACAATTCTATAAACCAAGAGTTAATAATAAATATATGAAGCAAAAAACTTATTATAATTAGGATTAATGGAAAAGAATTAATATAATTTACAACGTGTATTAAAGACATTATGAAAATAGAAAATTTATGCCAAATATTTATTTTGTGAAACTTTGTAAAAATTATGACCCTTAGTTCATGTAATCATTTTCCAGGGAATATTACTAGATCCATCTGTGATGGAATTAATCGAGAAATTTCCCCAAACAATCACTGTAATTCAAATTCATAGATTTATGGGGTCAGAAGGATATTTATGAAACATAATGAGAAATGTATTCTTTTATTTATAATCCCCAAACCTAGTTAAAATAAAAGGGTGTAATGTTCTTTTGGACAAAGTAATATAAATAATTTTTTATGGAACAAAAAAGATATTGGTTGCCGCTATATTACATAAAATATTTAGATGTGGTGAGTAGTTTTTGATATATAGGGATGCTATACAAAAGGGATTGGGATGCATCTACATACATAATTATACGGTAATTTATTATTTTTCTTAGTAATTAAATAATTAGGATACCAATTACAAAACACATGATATATTTCTAGAAAAAATGATTTACTCATTGAATATTTAGTGATATTATCTCCATTAAGAAAAGTCTGTTATATATAGTTACCAAAAGATCGTGAAATATATAATCACATAGAATGAATTGAATTTATGATAAACGATTTGGTTGGAATTGAAAAAAATAAGATTTATCGATACATTATCAAAAAAGGAAGTTAAGTAATGTTCTAAATTCTATGTGTATGAAATACAGTTCTACTCAATTTATGATAAGGATACAAAAATACCCAATATTAGTTGATTTTCATAGGATGAATCTTTTAGTCAATGTGGGATGGGGTAAATAATATGATTCCCAACATACTGATCAACCTTCCATTCATGTAAATATCAAAAAATCTTAGTAGGATGATGTGGAGATATAGGAAATGGTAGAGAATATTTCAGAGTTCAACTTCGATAATGATGTAGTTATGAATAATAGAAGAAATATATGTGTCCAATTAAATCTAGAGTTAATTATGTAAATTTTTTATTATACACATTGGTCATCCTTCTCTATACATCCTAGAATAATAAATATTTTTATAGATCTAGAAAAAATGTCTGTTTTTATAACATGAATAAGGATGTCATGGATTATAAATCGAAATGATTTTTTATACTATTAAGCGATGTTTGAATTATAAATCTCAATGCTTTTTATACTAAAAAGTGAGGATTGATTTAAAAGTAAAAACACCTGTTGTGAAAATTTTATTTTAATTAAATAATATTTATCCTTTTACCTACTCAATAATATATACATAATAAAAGTGGTGAGGATACATAAAGTACCTATATCAATTTTATATTATTGGGTCCTAGGTTTTACCAAGAAGTTATGGATAAGTCTTCTAAAACCATTAGAGATATAGTTGAGTTCTAGAATATATTACTATCCTTAGACATATGTTTATTACATGAGGACAATTCAGAGACTATATAATAATTTTAGATATTTTCTCGAAGTATTTACAAGGATGTTTGGATAAAAAACTCCTCAAGTAGAGTTATTATATAACAAAAAAAATTCATTCTAGAATTCAGATAACACCATATTGGGGACATTATCGGATGATATATATTACACCATTTTTTGGGATTATGTATAAATGAGAAATATTATAGGTCCAAACCTTGTTATAGAAGTAACAGTGAACGTTTAAACCATTCAGTGTATTATTAATACATAAAAAATCACCTTATTAGTTATTTAAAAAGAAATTAGTCAGACATAGAGTTTGATGTAAGTGACATGGTATTCTATCAAATATCTAAGTATAATTATGTTATGAGATTTGGGAATAAAGGGACGTTGAGTGCTAGATATATCAGTCTATTTGAGATCATTCATTTTTTGTAGGTTATATCTATAAATTAAAACTCTATCTGCACCTCTATTATGTTCATGATGTGATCCATGCATCCCTTTTAATAAATTGCATACCAGATCCATCTCTAAAAATAATATTATAAGTTGTAAAACTAAATCAGGACGTTTAAGAAGAAGAAAACACCATGAAATCAATAGATCTAAGAGAAAATGTTATGAGGAAAAAAACCACCAATATAGGCAATGTTCTATAGTGGAATCATAAATTTTAGGAGGAATCATGGGAACCAAGGGATGAAAGGAGAGAGAAGTAACCTCACTTGATTTACCCATGAAATAAAATTTTAGGGAGGAAATTTTTTTAATGGGGTATAATATAAGAAACCATAATTTCAATCATTATGTTTCCATAATTAAATAGAAATTATAATGATTTAGTTGAAAAAAATTCTAAAATAAACCAAAATAAACATGTTACCTTAATAACACTAATATCTTTATATTACAATTGTTAATCTCACGGATATCACTAGAAGTAAGAACTTTAAAAATACTATATATAATGGTATAATATTATAATGTTCAACTAATTCATAGATGATACGTGTTTCTTAAAAAATATATGTCAATTTATATTGAAATTAACAAATAAAATATTTATAGATATCATCAAATAATTTTAATTTAATAATTTTAATCCGTATAATCAAATTAGGTAATATTTTATAAATATTTTCAAATAATATCTAGTTACAATGGTACATATTTATTACCACAACAAAATAGTTATTTTTTTAAAGAATAATGTTTGGTGTATTTTTCTAATTAAAAAAATATATTTTAAATTATTGTTGTAATATAATGTTTACAAATATATTAAAATTAATGAATTATAATTTAATTTGTAATAAATTTCAAATAAGATTAATAACACAAAATGACTAATGAAAGTTTTCAATAAAAACATATTTTCAACACATTATATATTTGAGAAAAAAAGATAATTTTCTCAGAATTCTAAATAATATATAGTTAAATAGAGCCCAAATTATGATTAAACTTTTATAAATTGGGTTATAAGGGTTATAATATATTTTTAGTAATAACATAAATTACAAGATTAATTTTTTAATAAATATTAATAACGGTAAACAATGTCTAAGTAAATTATCACATATTTTTAAGAATTAAATATTCATATGAACCTTATAGAAGAAAAGTTTAGCTATTAAAGTCATACCCAAATTTCACTAAAACCATTTCTACAATTAATTCACATATCTCAAAAAACACAACTAATACCCAATGTAATTCAATTCCTACCCCTTACCTAACCCGAGTTATCCATGAAATATCTCATCATTTCACTTATAAAAGATCCACATTCCCACAGTATCACTAATCCCACTTCACTAAAAATTCCTCGATCATTAATTTACCTTCCACACAACTCTCTAAATACCTCCCAATAAGGTTCTACCATTATATGAATTCCTCCCATGATTTAATAAGCTACATAGAAAGGTAATGGTTCTTATTCTCTTTATAATTCAAACACTTCTTTCAGAATATGATCTTTTTGTTTCAGTGGAAAATACCATAATATATTCGAAATAAACACATAACATTTAAAATTAATCACTATTTATGAGATACTATCGTTCCCTCTCATTAAACCCAATATATAAAAATGTTTAATGTTGATGAATACCTCTTAAAATCACTATTTGGTTCTCTCAATTATTTCAATACACACCCTTCTATTTTTACAAGAATTTCGATTTAGATATATTTATGAATCAAAATGTTCATAATAAATCCTTTAATTTACAAGTTATTTAATATATATGACAAAATACACTTATCATTTATTCTACCCATTTCATAATATATTGTATATTTCAATCAAGCTTCAAAAATCATTCCATGAGTTTCCAGCTCCATGTTTTGAATACTAAAATCAAATATCAATAAATGGAGTCTATATAAAGTAAGATTGTAATGTATTATTTGATATTAAAATTTTTCTTACGAATGTATCTGTGATAGTTATTTTTTTATACATGAGGTTAGAGAACATTTGAGATACGAGATACTGAAGTTAAGGATTTGGATAATTTATTTAACTTTATTTGTTATATACTCCTATTTATTAAATATTATCAATAACAGTTGGTTCCTATAATACCTATAATGCCAATTTTTATAATACCTCTTTATTTTATTGGTAATTAATATTTATATCCATATAATCGTCCATAATTATTTAATTTATAAATTGATATATTTAGATATTAATTCCAATATTATATAATAAACATTTATTTTACTTGAACATAATTACCTTTACACCATTTTTTCTGGTTATTTAGGAATATTTTATGTTCTATAACTTTTTACCATACTTTTTATTATTAAGACTTTTTATAGGATGATTTATTACCACATAAAATGATGTTTGTTTCGACAAAACTGTAAATTTTTATAAAAAATGATTTTAATTTGAATATCTAATACATATAATATTTTAACCCAAATTTTCATATAAAATATTATTATTAATTCAGGTTTATTTATTTAAAAAAATATTTTATGAAAATTTATCATTTAAAATGTATGTAAAATATTTTGGAAATGATTTTAAACTCTATTTTATAAAATATTTACAAGGGGTTTAAAGAAGTACATTTTAAAAATATTTGATTCTAATTTCTTATTTACATATAAAATATTTACCTCTAATGTGGATGTGTTTCATTATTATAATTTTGTATTCTATTTTAATATATTTAATTTTTATTAACTCGTTTTGGTATCATTTATTATTATTTTCAATGTTATTTTATGAGATATTGTTTGATAATTTCATGAAATCAATTTTTATTTCTATTGGTTATTGTATAATGTAATTA
Source organism: Viscum album (assembly GCA_963277665.1). Taxonomy (NCBI): domain Eukaryota; kingdom Viridiplantae; phylum Streptophyta; class Magnoliopsida; order Santalales; family Viscaceae; genus Viscum; species Viscum album. The sequence continues at coordinate 658,198,061 of OY728145.1, read as the reverse complement.
TAGTTTCCTAGTGGAATATAAATATATGGATTATGAGATATGTGAGACCTATGTCTCCTTAAAATTTATTGGTTATAGTGTTAAATCTCATGGTTTAGAAATTTTATGTGAACTATTTAGCAAGTATATTGATTCCCAATTGGTGTGTGTGATTGAATTTAGATTTACTCACAATTTTATATGTGAATATGTTGTTGGGTATCCATGTTTACAAAAATAAGACATCCTATTTTTATGATCATTCTATTTTCACATGTTTCATTTGACATGTTATTTTTTTCATATATTATTGTACAATTCCATGGTAAAATGTGTTATCATTTGAGATTATATGTTCATATTTAAAAATTGAGGGAAAAGGTTATTGATTTATGTTCTTTTAAATAAGATATTATTAATTTTTAATTATTTACAACATGGTTATCACCTAACCATTATAGAATTTGGTATGTAACACATTATTAAGAATTTTATCTCACCTATTCATATGTTTTCCTATACTAAGGATTTAAATATTAATATGTTTCATCAGATGTCTATGTGGGGGAATAATTTATAAGGAAAATTTCTCAAAATGTAAAATAATATTTTTTTATCTATAGTCATCGAGAAAATAAATGTTTAGGTCATTGGTTTGTTCAAATATTTGTGATATGTATTAGATAAAACCCAATATCAATGTAAAATTTATTTAGGTCTATCATTGATCACCTCATCCTAGGGTGAAAAGGGGAATCAGTTTATTCATCATATTTGGTACATAGTTTCATATAACTTGGTAATTCATATCAGCGATCACAATATAGTTATTATTATGAAGAAATAAAATGAAAAATTACAAATGGCATTAGTATCTAAAAGTTTCAATAATTACATATTTAGTGTTATCCCATACATATTCTTGGGGGTTATACTTAACCATAATGGGTAATTATTTATCACTCTTAGTGATATAATTATTTTAGGTTTTCAATTAAATTTGAGGACAAATATAACATATAAATTGTTTCTCTATATAACACAAACATGGAATTTTAATTAACTATACTATAACATTGATACACTAAATATGGATCACTATATGGTGATACCATTTTATATATTTATATGTATTTGAACCTTATCCATGAAGGGGTGGTATAGCATAAAAATATGTAGTGGTTATTAGCTCCTTAGAGTGGGTATATTGATTAAGTTTGAGATGTATATATCTATGTGTGTGTGCGTGAGTGTGAGTGTGTTTTTGTGTGATCCCTTAAATGGATTTTTGGAATGACAGATACTTTATGATATCTATAATAGGATTGTGGGGGATTCTCTATAAGTTATGGCCTATGTGAGACATTCGTATAGACTAAAGCAGATAACATAGTTCCCATGATACGAGACTCTAGATATTTGGGAGTCATGTGTTATGAGTAAATAATAGAAATCCTTCTTAGAGTTTTGGGAGAAGGTTGTGATATATTAGGTTAAACCAGGTGTGGGGGCAACCAAGGCCTATAATTTCAATAGAAATGGGAGGAATGGGTATATGATTCATGATAAGATATTGATTAATGGTATGTCATAAATAATATAAGTAATATGTATAAATATACATTATAAATTATGAATTTGAAAGCTTGAATAATTTTTGTGTTATGATGGGTCTGACATGAAAGAGAAGAACAATCATCTAGGTTTAAAGATAGTGAGGAAAAGATTTATAGGAAAAAAAATTGTATGATTTGGATGGTATAGTTTGAAGTCGTTATGGATCACATATACCTTGCAATTCCTTATTTTATCATCAAGGCTTATTGAGAACTATTATAAAAAATGACATATAAAGTGGCATGAGTAGTGTTTTGAATTGTTTCATAAGATTATATCACTGAAAAAGGATAATTATGATCATACAATTGAGGTAGTTGTGTGTAATACAGGTTTCCTAAGGTTTTAATGGAAATGATTGTTTTTTACCATACGGTGAGAGGAAACTGCAAGGATAAATTTGAGATTCATGGAACAACCAATCTGACCCTGCATCAAAAAAATGTTAAAAAGGATAGATGGGCAAGGATTGATTAGATAAACATTCATATATTATTGGAATTGTAAAATGTTTCAAATGAAGATTAGTTTAAGGAAATATCTATGTATAATATAACACCCTACAAGATCTATATACGTTTTTCTTATTTATATTTGTTTATAGTATATGTAAAGAATGAGAATCTAAAGAATCTAATCATGGGGTGGATTTGTTTCTGTTGACAGTTATTGGAATTAAATGACCATGTTATGTCCAGCTAATATAAAATAACTAGATTGGTGAATCAATGAATGTTGATATATATTGGCCTATACATGTGGTTATAGAAAGACTCTGGGATCATGATTATTATTAGGTGGTATGACTAGGTGTATGTTTTGGGAAATTGATTTGTTGTTGACTATGTACAAATGTTCTTTGTTGACCATGTGTAGGACATTTTCATGAGAATTTAGGTAGGTAAATGTGTTATAGATTTAGTTTCTTGTGCGAGAACCATTATTTGGATCATAATAAGAAGGGAACACTTGAGTGTTATGTCTAGAAGGTGATAAATTGGTGTATACCTGCAATGTAAACTAATAGGTGTAACATTAGTGAATTTATAATTAATGAATTCCAGTAGATGTATACTCTTTTTTAATTTATGGAAGTATTCTGCATTTTGAAACATTGTCTTGTAGGATTTTAAAAAGTTAATTTGTATTGATGTGGTATTGGTATGACCATAAATAATGGGAAAAGTGAGATTTTTGCTCATTATTTAGGTATTATTGACATGGATAGTATATGATGGATGCAAGAGGAGATATATTAAGTATAATATAGATTATTATGGTGTGTTATGATAGAAAATTTCCCATACATTTTATTAAAACAATGGATAATTATATTTTTGAATATTTTATCTTGAAGAAGGGGACATTATAGGAATTGGGAATCAGATTGGGAATTAATGATTTATAAAATAACTATAAAATGATTCCTGATATGGTTAGATGCATGGGGGTTCCATAGGTTTTTAGGTGAGTGTGGGATAAGGTTTGAGGAAATTTACCAAGTTTGTGAAAATGTATGTTGGGAACATGGTGAAGTCATTGGAGTGTCAGAATGGATCAAGAATTGGAAATTTGGAATCTGACCAATTTAAGAGGTGGTTTGAAACTATGATTTAATAATGTGGATTTTAGATAATCTCTATGGTTATTTTAGATAGTTTGGAATATTTTTTAATGATTTTTATAATTTTCATATTTTTGTGATTTATGAATTATTCATTGAGTATATATTCTTACATATCACATGGAGGAGGAAGAAAATTATTTGTCATATAGAAATTATCTTAATCATGGAATAATATATTTGAAATAAATAAAATTTTCAATGTATAAAATATTACATATGGAAAACATATATTAATTAATGTTTCTCTTAAAGGGAAAAACCTTATGTTTTAAAAAATAAGTTATGAATGGAATTCCTACTAAGGGTAAAGACTTATGTGTTAAGAAATATGTTATATAGGGAAATGTTTCTCAAGAAATACAGTATATGTATTGAGAGTTAATTATGAATCAATGTTTGACCAAGTATAATATCATACATATTTATATATATGTTACACATGAATTAAAATATGTTCAGAATTGGATAATTCTGTAAATAAATGGTTCAAATGATAAATCACTGGTAGTTCATGTACATTCAGAAGAAGAAATGGTGAAGGACTATCTTTTTATCAACGTTACTCAAGAATAGGTTGACAAGTTGATGGATATGCCACATCACATGGATATCAATAGTGAGTAGGCTACTTGGATTGAAAAAAGACCATATACTGGTAAGGGATTTTAATTAAGTGAGGTTATGTAAAGAGGAGTACTCTCAAACATGGGACAACCCGAGAGATCTCTTTGAGGATAAAATTTATGAAAATCTAGATACACAGGTGCACACTATCTCTTGGAAACTCTTTTTAATGGAATCATCTAATAGGAATATGTTATATTTCAAAACAAATTGTGATCTTTTTTGAAGTTTTCACTCCTGGTTGAATAATGTGGATTTTCAAAATATCATAAAAGTTTTTCTAATAATAAATTAAATTACTAGACAATATAAATAAATCTTGTCATTTATGATATAGACTAACTTATTAATGATTAATTTTTTTTATAGAACATGTCATGCATTTTAAAATATATTTTGTATCATATAATTTATAAGGGAAATATGTTACATGTCAATAATTTCATAAAGGGAACTATTGTATATATAATGAAATATATATTATAAATTCAACTACTCTCCATAGTGATGACGACGATTCTCATGTTATGTAATTATTTACTCCTTATTCTATTGGTGTTGGGTTTCTACTTTTGCAAATTTTAGTTCCAGCCCATGATCTGTGGCCCGTCTATGGACTTTAGAATTTTTTTGTTATTTGTTATGTGAATAGATCTATTTTATATCTTATGATTCTAACTCGATCTATTTTGTATCTTTATTATGGAATTGGGTCAAGGGAGTGATAATATAATTTATCTGGTTGTTTTTATATACATTTTATCCAATCCCTTATGTTGTGTTAGATGTCCCCTTCCACATAATTATTTAAAATTTTCTTAGTCCTACACGTTCTGGTCAAGATCTTGATAATTGCATCATGATACATTACAAAATAAGGGCGGAGGAAACCTTGTGTATGGAGATAACGGTGGGTTTCAGTGTTGGCAGGTGATAGGGATGGCAAGAGGTCATAGGGATACATGAGACATTTACAAAAAGGATTCTTTTGGTATTGGAATTTGGGGATTCTATGGGTTTAGGTGGTTGTGGACTTATCCCTAGTTTACAACTATTTTTGAAGTGATGGCAGTGGAGTTATAGTAATGGTGATGGATACTTCTACTGGAACAAAAGATAGGCACATTGGGAGGTTTTTTTTCTAGGCTTGCTTCAGTGGCTGGGTTTTGGTTTTCATTTTCCATGGACCTTCAAGTCATTTTTTTCATTGACCAGAGGACCATTTGGTGATCACTAATCCTTTGGGGTTGTTGGAATTTGGCCATTTCATTGTTCAGAAACGTTTTTATGATATTTCATGTAAGGAACATTGTATAAATGGCCTCATGGGTCACTCAATTCTATGGTTTCATGCCTCTATGCCTTTTTACTTTTAATGGGTTATCCCTAAATGTTAAGTTGTCTACTAGTTAAGTATAACATAATTCCAATCATACAACTATTTTTATTTTGATATATTGATTTCCTAGTTTCATTATGATCCATTTTACTAGGGGTACTAATAGGAGTACCACTATTTTGAGTATTGTCTAAGACAAAACGTTTTAAAAGGAATTTTTAATATTTTAACTAATTTAAAATGATTAAATCATTATTTTGAGAAATAATAAACCTAATAATGAATTTTACTTCACCCAATAAACTAATTTAAAATTTATTTTCCATTATTTTAGAAAAATAAGTACATCGGGAATATGTAGTAGATCCAAAAATATTATCATCCACATATAATTACACTGTTAAAACATATTTTGAAATTATTTTTACAAAAAGGGTCGGATTAGATATACTAATAAATAATATTTTTGAAATTTAAAATGATGTAAGCCTATAATACCTATCTCTTGGAGCCTTTTTTAAACTATAAAATGTTTTGTTAGTTATTATATATGAATTTTAAATTCTGAATTTTTAAATCTACGGGATTGTTAGAAAAACCTCCTCAAATATAAACCCATTTCTTAATAAACACTTAACATCCATTTTAAATAGTTTGATTTCCAAATGGGGTTCATATGAAATCATTATCTAAATAGATTCATTTCTTGATACATGTAAAAATTCTTATTCATAACCAATACATTCTTCTTGATTATACTCTTATGGAACTAATCTATAATGGTTTCTTAATATAGTGCCTGAATCATGATACTAGTTCTAAACAGAAAAGTAGTTCCAACAGTTACGTTGTCTTTGGTCTATCAAAATGTTCCCAAAAATGATTTCGTTCAAATTTGTTATGTTCTTATTTAATATTTATTACCAAGAATTCACCATTTATTTCTTCATTGATGTTCTTTGATTTATGTTGTGGTATGGAATCTTGGTGTACAATTTGATTCCTATGATAATATATAGCTTCTGTACCTCTATTAATGTCTCCCGCAATATCATCTAAGAGATGATATCTATGAGTCCTAAAATAACGTTGAATAGAGGGGCAGGTTGTCTTAAGATATACTTCAGGTTCAGGTTTTTGCAAGATCACTTGATGATTTTATTATTTTTTAACAAAACTTTTTGAAGACATAGAATTAATGTTCAGTGTTGACAGACCATCCTCATGGTTCTATATTATAGGCTAATATTTATTTATATTGGTTATATAAAAATTAATAAATAATGAATAATAAATAATAAATAATAAATAATAAATAATAAATAATGAATAATAAATAATAAATAATAAATAATAAATAATAAATATTTAATATTTAATAAATAATAAATAATAAATAATAAATAATAAATAATAAATAATAAACAAATATAGGTAATAAATAATAAATAAATATAAATAATAAATAATAAATAAATATAAATAATAAATAATAAATAATAAATATTAAATAAATATAAATAATAAATAAATACAAATAATAAATAAAAAATAAAAAATAAAAAATAAAAAATAAAAAATAAAAAATAAATATAAATAATAAATAATAAATAAATAATAAATAATAAATAATAAATAATAAATAAATATAAATGATAAATAATAAATAATAAATAATAAATAATAAATAAATATAAATAATAAATAAATATAAATAATAAATAATAAATAATATATAAATATAAATAATAAATAGTAAATAAATATAAATAATAAATAAATATAAATAATAAATAATAAATAATAAATAATGAATAATGAATAATAAATAATAAATAATAAATAAAAATAAATAATAAATAATAAATAATAAATAATAAATAATAAATAATCAATAATCAATAATAAATACTAAATATTAAATAATAAATAATAAATAATAAATAATAAATAACAAATAACAAATAATAAATAATAAATAATAAATAATAAATAATAAATAAAGATAAATAATAAATAATAAATAGTAAATAATAAATAATAAATAATAAATAATAAATAATAAATAATAAATAATAAATAATAAATAATAAATAATAAATAATAAATAATAAATAATCAATAATCAATAATCAATAATCAATAATAAATAATAAATAATAAATAATAAATAATAAATAATAAATAATAAATATTAAATAACTAATAATAAATAAAAAATAAGAAATAATAACTAATAAATAATAAATAAATATACATAATAAATAAATAATAAATAAATATAAATAATAAATAATAAATAATAAATAAATTGTAAATAATAAATAATAAATAATAAATACATATAAATAATAAATAATAAATAAATATAAATAATAAATAAATATAAATAATAAATAATAAATAATAAATAATAAATAAAGATAAATCGTAAATCATAAAAAATTAATAATAAATAAAGACAAATAATATATAATAAATAAAGATAAATAATAAATAATAAATAATAAATAATAAATAATAAATAATAAATAATAAATAATAAATAATAAATAATAAATAATAAATTATAAATTATAAATTATAAATAATAAATAATAAATAATAAATACATAGTAGATACAAAGAATAAAGAATAAATAATAAATAATAAATAATAAATAATAGATATAAATAATTAATAATAATTAATAAATAATCAATAATAAATAATCAATAATGAATAATAAATAATAAATAATAAATAATAAATAATAAATAATAAATAACAAATATTAAATAAATAAAAAATAAAAAATAAAAAATAAAAAATAATAAATAATAAATAAAAAATAAAAAATAAATATAAATAATAAATACTAAATAATAAATAATAAATAAATATAAATAATAAATAAATATAAATAATAAATAATAAATAAATATAAATAATAAATAATAAATAATAAATACATATAAATAAAAAATAAAAAATTAAAAATAATATATAATAAATAATAAATAATAAATAATAAATAATAAATAAATATAAATAATAAATAATAAATAATAAATAATAAATATATATAAATAATAAATAATAAATAATAAATAATAAATAATAAATAAATATAAATGATAAATAAATATAAATAATAAATAATAAATAATAAATAATAAATAATAAATAATAAATAATAAATAATAAATAAATATAAATAATAAATAATAAATAATAAATAATAAATAATAAATAATAAATAATAAATAATAACTAATAAATAATAAATAATAACTAATAAATATATATAAATAATAAATAATAAATAATAAATAACCAGTTACAGATAATATATAATAACTAAATTAAAGTATATTATAAATAATAAATAATAAATAATAAAGGAAACACATGAAAAAGTATGAAAAGACGTGATAAGGGATGAAAAATCCTGAAAATGCATGAAAAAGGATGGAGAAGCATATGAAGAATGATGCATTAGAAAGAATTAGAACGCATGAAAACTCGTGACAACTCTGGAAAACTCCTTAATAATTCAACATAATCATCATAATAACCCACAAAAAACCATTGATAAAGATAACAAGTCATGGAAACCCAAATAAATAATAATAAATGGAGCTACCGTTAAAACCCGTCAAAACGGTCATAAAGAGACAAAAACATTAGACTCACATTAACGAAGATAAATTATGATCCGAGAGTCCATTTTAGATCCGCGACCTATCAAATCAATGATCCTGAAACGATCTTCGACCTGAAAGGTGAAAGTGTCCGAATGGACAGGCGGATCGGATGTTATGACCATTTAAAAAAAAGCGGACGGGGAACGGGTGCTAGAAACGAGGCATTGAAAAACATAACAAACCCAATACCCACTAAAAAGGCCATAACATATGATCTAGGAGTGCATGTGGGCGCCGCGACCAGTCAAACTGATGCTCATGGAATGATCTATGATATGGCAGGTGGAGGAGGCCTAACTGACATGCGGATCGAAAGTTAGGTCCATTTGAAGACAAGTTTGACGGGACACCGGTGACGGAAACAGGGTTTTAGTGGATTTCGGAGGGGTTTTTGGGGTCGAAAAACACGAAAAAAGCTAAGTTGTGTTGATCTGGTGCGTAGCTCTCTTTGCTGGCTTCGATTTGATATGTGGTAGAGCCCAAACGGACTCCCAGAGCGAAAGTTATGGTCGTTTGATGTTGGAGAACTTTTTTCAACTTTCTTATAACTCTAATATCTTCCGCACCTTAGACCATCTCACGGTTTTGATTATATGTGCCTCTAGATCTCTTCATGAGCTTCGATTTGACTAGTCGTGGCGCTTCAACAGATGTTCGGATCAAAAGTTATGGTCGTTTTAGTGATTTCAGGGTTTCTCGTGTTTTTTTATTTTTTCATTTAATTTCGCGGCGGTTTTACTGAAACCGCCTCTATTTTGCAACGGTTTTTTAAAAACCCGCCGCTAATCATCGAATAAAATAAAAAATAAATAAAAAATAAATAATTTTTTTCCGTTTAGCGGCGGGTTTCTTGTAGTATACGCCAAATTGAATATACTTGGTGTGTGCCTCAAATCTCAGTAAGATGCCACCCTAAATATATATAAGGATTTTATCCATGAAAATAAATAATTCTAGTTCAGAAGCTCATATTCCAGTGTACAGTTCACTTTTATAACAATATCAGTTGATAAAAATAATTTATAACTTTATTTGGTTTTCTAAAAAATGAACCTTGTTTTAAAAAATATTAAATAAAGAATAAACTATGGAAATAAATTAATCTAATATTAACTTGTTAAACACACAGAAATGAGGAATAAACATGGAAATAACATAAAAACATTACTTAATAAAAAAATATAAGATAAGGATATGCATGGGAATAAGGAAAAACATCATTACATAATAAAGTAATGAGATACATGCATAAGTATGAGAAACATAACATACAAATGATTTTAAATAGAAACACATGGGTATAAAATCATTATATAAACAACTAATTATAAAAAAGTAATGATCATACTGAATTGAATAACTAAAAATAACACTAAAAAAATTCAAAGAACATATAAAATCTACCAGGAATATTTAATGTGCACCATTGGATCTAACCACAGGGTTCTAGCATGAATTAGTCTAAAATAAAATATTCTAGCAGACTATGTAGTGATATACTGGTTTGAATTCCTCACCATAATCCACATAATAATACTGAAGATCACCATTGGTATCTTGGTAAACATATTATATTTTCTCTTGACCATCCTCCACAAATTCTCTCTTGATCCCCGTGAAAATATATTGGTAGTTCTCTCAGTTTTCACCCCCAGTATCTCTTGATACCTTGGACAATAACATATAATCTATTTTGTTTATTCTAAATTTTTTCAACCTCTATGACATTGAAAACATCAGATAGGGTCTTTCTATATTCCTTCAAAAAGGATATGACAATCCCTTATACATCATCACAGAATCTCTTTTAGTCGTCCTTCACATTGGCTCTTATAGTCCCTTTGAAAAAATAACAAATTCTCTCTTGATCATCACTCCAAAAATCCCTCTTTATCCCTCAAAAAATATACCATACCATGTATATTCAATAATATTATTCACAATACATATATAACTATACACACAACCATGTTATCTTCTAATCTATTAACTTCTAAATACACATAAAAACAAAAGTTCCAATCATTAAATCAATTTCAAAGGAAATTCTAATAATGAAACAATACCATTTTGATAAAGCATCATCCCTAAGGTAAAACATGCCCATTTAAAATATAAATCCTTCCTTATGGAAAAACCATTTTCAAAAAACCCACTTTAAAACAAATTTAATTACTAAATATGTTCCCATAAAATGTCCCATTTTAAAAAATCATATGAAATTTTTTCCCATAATATATCAGTTATAGAAAAATAGAAGAGGTCTCTTTAAAATCCTTTTGAAAACTCTATTTGGAAGAAAAAAATTCCTTTGATAAGTATTATCAAGAAATTTGGGAGAATTTAAACCAAACACCAAGGGAAAAGCATATTAAATCATCAAAATTGACAACAAAAATTCTCCATCACAACTATCACTGATACATCATATTTCATAATTAATATAGTGGAATTTTGTAATCTAAAACCAAATGGGGTAATTATTTAATGGCTGTCAATAGAAGAATACCTTAATTATAAATTCCTACCTTGAAATAAACCAAAATATTGTCTCCTTCAATGAAAACCATTCTACTATTGAAAATGGATTCCTCAGACCCCTAAATAACACAAAAATAAACCAAATACCTCATAAACAACCATATATTTTTCCATAAATCAATATATGGTTCTAAAAATCCACTAAAAATGATCAAAAATGTATTATATGGGTAATGGAGATGAATCCAAGAATAAATGAGGATTGATGTAAAAATCAACCACAAATTAAGAAAGAGATCCACAAAAAATCCATGATTATGAGCTCCGATATCAATGTTGAGGTATTCACATCATGTGTTAGAGAAAAGAGGCCTGAGGGATTTAAATTCTTTAATGAAAAATATGGAAAAACTAAAACTTATAATGACTTGGAAAGTCTACATGATTAACAATACCATGAAAAATCTATTGGGGAGCTGATGTATCATAAAAAAAATCCACTCCCTTTATACAATTTATCATATGTTTAGGAAATTCATGGCTTAAATATGAAAAAGTTCACAACCATTAACATATCACCTTCGCACAGTTAGCGACATGGTTAGAGTAACCAAGCACTGACCTTGCAACATGGTCTCTTCCCCCAAAAAATTGCGATTTTATCCCCTAAGACCTAATAACATCATGAAAAAACACTTAGGTACATAAAAAAATTCAGTCATAATACTGACTCAAAAAGTGTTAACTACCTACCCCAAATATCAATTTAATCCCCCAACAAGTCCATAGTTATGATAAAATAAAATGGATGAGTCACAACCCACACCCCATTTAACGTGGTGAGTTAGATGATGGAAATTACTAGAGATATCAGGAAGAAAATGATGAATACAGTTCTTTACACTATATAGAATTATGAAATCTACAAAACCATCAGATGTATCAAATAATAATGAAACTATGATCCCTAACAATATCCAAATAGAACACAGTCCATGTATAGGTATCCCCACCATTTAGAAAATATATAGATAGAGGGAAATCACCCTGATTGAAGACATAAACCATGAGAAAAAACACCATGTTGTTTTATAGAATTCATATAAACTTTCATGAAACTGATTCCCAATTCCTCAGAGGGAAACAAACCTCATGGAACTCATCACCCTCATGGTGGAGACATCATTGACCTAAATACATGAAAACTCAGTGATGGATAACTCACAAATAGTCCATAATGATAAATGACATGGGATCTTGGCCTGGGGCACCAACATTTGTTGGTAAACTAGAACCTCAAAACAGAACATTGTACCATTTAAAACTCAATATATAAATCACTATTGAGTGATCAATATATTTAAGTAAACATCTGTCTTAATTACCAATGAACCGACCCAAAGGTCTCTAATGCCGATATAAATAACGAGATGGAGTAAATGTGGTCAATGAATAAGAAAGCATTAGAATCTATAGAGAAAAGAAATTTAAACAATGAGGAAAGAATTAAATCCACAAAAACACAAAGTTCTCCACACAATCTTGAATGTAATCACTCAAACCATAAGAATTAAAAATCTAAAGAAGACAATAGCATTTCAAAAAACATTTTCATTTTTCTAAAATGAAAACTATCACTTTTTAAATAATTTTATATATGCCTCAATGTATTTTATAAAACACTTACATATTATTCATAAAAATATAATTTATCAGACTAATACTTTTGGTAAAATGTTTAAGAATACCAATAGAGGACATTTTTTTTAATAAACTAAATAAAAAAGCATTTTTTTTCATCTTAAAAAATATAAACCCAACAACACATTTCAATGCACATAATTTTTCATTCATTAACAATTGAAACCTATTTCTAAAAAAAAATTAATTTGAATTAAACACCATGAACAGTAATCCAACATGGTATCAAAATAAAAATAAAACTACCCAAAGTTATAATAATAAAAACTATTCCATAATGAAGTAATGACATGGGATATGAATAAGAAAAAACCAAAATGATCCCCTAAAATATCCTATGAAGGGTATAATGGGCTTATAGGGAACCTCATAAGAATGAAGAGGGTATCACACTCACCAAATATATTTAGAAATATACTCAAATTTTAAATTATACCTTTATAAAAATTCATATAAATCCATGTATCTTCTCTGTGGTTTGAAATTCCATTGTAAAATATTTTTTTAAACTCGATATCTGGAACAATGTTTATAAAAAAACTCCCAAATAAATTTTCATTAAAATATATAAAGACAAATTTTATTAACTAATTAATTATAATTTAAAACCCTTCATGTTGTTAAAACACCACCATTAATTTAGATCATGACCCAATCGAGGAGAAGGAATTTTAAAACAAAATTTTTAGAAAACATTAGAGAAGACGAGTTTTTAACGGTAATTTAAGGATTGATATGTTAAGGATGATCAAATTTTAAAAGTAATATAAATACACTTGTAATATAATAATATTAAATGATAATATGATAAATAACATTTTATTTTAGGATTAGGATGAAATAACTTCACTAAAAACCCTAAGAATATATTTATGCTTTGGATAATATCGTGAGGATTTGGTAAAGACATGAATATGTGGTTTCACAATAAATTAAATCCCATAATGGATACTTTCATGGTCGCATAGTTTTAGAACGTAGGTTCCAAGGCTTAATAACCTCTAATAGTTCATGTTGGGTATTAACTCAGTCGAAACCTATTGCATGAGAAAGAGACCATACTACAAACCAATATAAGAACTCTTAGAGGATATTATTTGGTTAATTGACATACACATTATAAAACCAAATGAGGGATTTTAATATGAAGGGGTTCTAAAATCTAAAAGAAATATTAACATGGATATCCTATTATTGGAACGATATTCATAGGTATATTCAATAGTATATTATATTAAAAAAAGGTGTCATAAGGGATGAAATAATCATCATCATGTTTTGAAATTCATATTCTAGATATTATCAGAACAATTTTGGTTTTTGTATTTCGGTGAAGAATTATTTTGTAAATGAAGTATAAAAATGATATACTTATAAACCACAATGTATTATAACAAAATAAGATAGAATTTTTAAATGGTTAAATTTTTTCGTATATTTCTATTATGATAAAAAAGTGAGTTTCATATCCTTACCTACTGTAGTGAGGATGACATCATAATAGAAATTATTTGTCGATATTCTTAGAAATATTAATTAGTTATTAGATATTTATTGAGGATATATTAGAATGTTTTTAATGTTACTGTGGATTGTGTGAAACATCTATGTATTTTCCTTTAGATGTTTTACATTAATGGACTAAAATAATATATAAAATTGTATCAATAGCCTTGAGAAATATATTTTTTGGAAAGGATATTAATTTTGAGATAACTATTAAATAACACATTTTTGAGGGGTGGATATGTTTTATGTTTAGTATATTTTTCTTGTATATATAATAAATCATTGAATGGTTGTGAAAATGTGAGTAATATTCTATAAATATCGTGCATATTGATGATAGATCTTGTTATTTTTTGATAAGTTCATCTCATTAATGGGATTATAATATAATTTGACCAGTTTGTGACCATATGAACTATTTCACAGTTTAATTTGAGGTTTAAATATGTAGTTAATTTTTTTGGACGAATATTAGACATTATTCTAAGACAATGAGATTTTAAAAGAAGAACATTATGTTTGACTATGTATACAACATGGAACATTAATCTAAAATGACCCAAAAAATATATAATTGAAATCTGATAATTATTACCATGTCATGAAATTTTTGGGAAAAAATACTTTTAAAAAATTATTAAATATACATAATGGTCCTAATAAACACAAAGGTGTTGATTAATTATTAAGAAATAAGAACATGATTTATAAAGAAGTAATTTCTCATCAAATAGAAGTTTCTTCCAAAAAAAAATTTCATTGGTATTTTTTCGTACATAATATAACTAATTAAAGACACATTTAGAAAATTTATTTGAAAAAATTGATCGTTATTTTTGAAATATAGACGGATTGATCATTTTGATTAATAGTGAACAATTATTAATATTATTGAAAAATTCATTTTCATTTAAATCATTTAAAAAGTTATATTAGGATTAAATAAATTTTTATATGATTAAAGAGTTATATTATATTATTAATATTCCCATTTTCATTATTTAAATTAGTTCAATATTTAAATTTGATATAAAATATGGTTATACATAAGAACAAATTCTTTTTTCAAAATAAAACTTTTCATCACTCTTTGTTGGATTGTTATACAATGAATTTATTCCACATATATAGATCGAAATTAAAAAAATGGATTCCATTTTTTGAATCAAAATAATTTATATTATTTTTTACGTACATCTTATTTTTTTCTTAAATAATTTTAATATATAAATTATTTGTCTCTATAGTAAAAGGGTAAATCTGGTAGTCCTAAGTTAAAATAGAGTGACAAGGAAAAAATGATCATGGTAATTATTATTTTTTCAATAAATTTACACACTTATCACATTAATATTTATATTTAATTTTTAATTGGTCATATTCTCATGAAAATGACATTATATTTTAATTTAAGTAAAAAAAGGCAAATAACATCCCTCTCTTTCTTTTAAATAACTCATTTGTATTCACATAGGGAAAAAAGAATGATTAAATTAAAATTAATGATTATTTGAAGAATAATGAATTTTTTTTTGGATATTAATTTATTTAATTTTTTTAAATTTATATAATTTCAATAAATTCTTGCATAATGGAGACACAATATTTCATGAATTCATAGAAAAAAATAAAAATGATTTAAAAAATACTAAAAGTACTCTAATTTATGTGATTTATAGTTTTGTAAGTATTTTTTGTTGAATATAAAAAAATTGTTATTATAAATGATTATAATATAATTTTTATTTTTCATTATATTTTAAATGATAAATTATATAAATAGTTCAAAAAATTATATTGACCACATTTGTAATAAATGATTGTTTATTAAATGATTTAAAATTACTAAAATTCATATTTTAATCCCATATATTAGGACATGGTTTAAAATATAAATCAAGGTCCATTTATTATACATGTTCTCTTTTATATGAACTATATAGACCCCTAAAGAGTAAATAAATTGTTGTCATGGTAACTGTTAAAAAATTTAACATGTGTTAAATCAAAGAGACAAGGTTGACAACCTAGTATATCTGTAACCAATTTTTATTAGAATATTTTATTTATAACCATAATCTTGTTATATTTTAATTGTATCATTTTTGGGCCTTTCTCTAATTAGAATTAATTTATATTAATTTTAAATTTTGATAAATTCCAAAAGTGAGCCTCCCCTCACTTCTAAAAGAAAAACATATATCCTCCATCATTGATACATAA
This sequence comes from Viscum album, assembly GCA_963277665.1. Lineage (NCBI taxonomy): Eukaryota > Viridiplantae > Streptophyta > Magnoliopsida > Santalales > Viscaceae > Viscum > Viscum album. The sequence continues at coordinate 658,181,274 of OY728145.1, read as the reverse complement.
AAAGAATTTTTGTTTTCAAATATACTAGAAAAACACATTTTTTACTTACCTTCAAACATAATATATTTCTTTGTTTTATTAGGATCCCATCCTATAAAGGATATTGGTGTAAACCTATGGCGTTTGTCCAAATATGGGGTATTGTTCTTAATTGGGTATTTTTTTGTTTATTCTTCCAACTCCTGAAATTATTGGTCTATAATGTTTATATATAAAAATTAGTATCTAACATATTCTTATAAATTATTATCAATATTTAAAACCAACAACCATCTCCTCTCCCATGAAATGTGTAACAAAACTATCATTCATATGTACAGTAGACTACCACCATGCGAAATGATGTAATTTGTTTTCCATCATCACCCCTAAATAAAATTTATAAATATGTATTAATATATATTTATATAAATATTATACTTATTCAATATTTATTACTTTTTAAATATAATATATCATATATTTATTACCTTCCCATTCATTGAAATATGATAAAGTCGCTCATGTGTATGTATGGACTATCACCTCTATGAAGCGATGTGTTTAGTTCATCGATTCCACAGAAAATGTATGGTATATATATTTATATTTAAATAAATAATATTATATTTTTTTCGTAATTAAAATTTTATAATTATAAAATAATAATTATGTTCTTTATATCTAGATTCTTGAAAAATGTAAATGTAACTCAAGTGCTGATATGACTTACCTTCACCATGCTTGTAACATAATATATTTTTCATATCCATCAATCATGTTTGTAAATAAAATAATAACTTATTTAAAAAAGTAAAAATTATTTCATTATTATTATACATTATATGAAGAAATAATCACCTCGTTGACTACAATCAACTTTCCAAAGACAGTTTGTAAATTTTAAACGAATATTTTCAAAACGTTCACTGTGAACAAAATTAATTAAATAAGTATAAAATGGAAATAAATAAAATAAAATAAATAGTTAAATTGAATAAAATTATAATGAAATTATATAATTAAAACGGTTTTATAATTTTTTAAAATAAATAATGTATATTATTATTCAGAACTTATGTGTGGGATTCTGTTTCAATATCCATTAATTGAGTCATATTTTAATGTTATTCATCATTTTATTTTATATTATGTATATTATTACCATTTATATGTTATATAATTAATCATTTAAAATTAATGGTATTTTTGTCTAAATTCAAATTATTTCATAAAAGGGGATTTTACATGAATGTTACTAATTTCTTATGTGTTTCATAACTCAATTACTTTTCATTGGATAATATGACTTCTCCATTTTATTGGATATTTTAAGATTATGCGTGTAATGACGTTGGATTATTTTATGTTTTTTAGGTAGTTATATTTTGTTTTATATTTAACACAAATAATAACCCAATTTATTAATTCTCATTTCAATTGTATGATCTCTGAAATTGATTTCATCTTAGTTTTCATTCCATTTTGACATAATAGATATTATGAAACTTATACATTTATATGGTGTATATACATCTCAATTGATATATTTAAAATGAATGTAAAATTATTAATTATGATTAATGATTCCATTCATGTTTATTTATTCAAAGGGTTATTATTTAAAATTTACAAATGTTTTACTGGTTTATTTTAAAATATCAATTATTTTCTTATTGCATTATTTTTTATTGATGGAATCTTGTAATCCATCCTTCATAAAATACATCTATTTTATTACCCTATGGATATTTATAGATTTTATATATTTTATCAAATATTTTAATCTATTTGGCAATTGAATAAATCAAACAAATGTTTAAAAGAAAGAACTATTTTAATTCTCTTCTAATTGGATATATTTATATTACATGTCCATAATCTCCAAAATAGTTTTACAGAAGTCATTTTTTTTAATAAAATGATTTATTATGGAAATTTAATGTTATTCGTGATTTTTTAAAAATATCTTAAACTAATTTTTATAATGTTTTTTTAAATAGACTTCTTCTAATTTCATTATAAAAGTACCAAAGGAATTTTTTAAACATATACAACGTTACAATAATTCCCTTCCATAAAAATCATTTTATGAAATTTATATTCTTGCTCCATTTAATTTTTTTAAAAAACAAACCTAATTAATAAAATATTATTTTAATATTTTACTTCAATTTTATTTATTTTTACAAAGTACATGATTTTATTTCAATCACTATATTTTTATGAGATGATGGGCGTGTCTTATATATTATTAACATTACATTCATTTTCAGTCCACTAAAATAGTCAAATTATTATGATAATTGGATATTATATTTATTGTAAACATCCACATTATTTGTATCATAGATATTCTTATTTCATAAATAATATATAATTTCAACATGTGGAGTTTCAGTTCAAAAATTATTTGATTAACAAGGGAAATATTGATATTATTTATTCTTGATTCAATACAAACACATTTTTTAAATGTTTGTGTAGAAGTATCATTCTATAATAAAAATAAATTATTCCTTTATATTTGGGTAGAGGGAGACCCATATACATATATTGTAGTAAAAAGATGAAATTTCCTACAAAATTTCTCTTTCACTACCCCAATGTCAGTACTTGAATAAACTCATGCATCACAAATACACCCAAGGGGCATTCCATGATTTAAACCCTTATCTTTTTGGATGAAGGATTATAGAGTTTACAACTCAAGAACCACCACAACTGTAATTATATATACAATTATTGATAAGAATTTTTTTTAATGTAATTAATCATTAAAAATTACAAGGAATTCAATGGACATGAATTGATGGGTGGGTGAAAGTTATAAATAACCCCTCTCTGAATCTAAAGAATCATGAGAAAAATCAGTTGGATAAATTAAAAGTGTTGTTGGTTGATAGATATATATCAATTAAAATTTATATGCACATGGTCTTAATGGTATATATATCATATTTTCTTTGAACATTATGGATGATATTAATAATTTCCATTATTAATTATTTTGTTTTTATTAAACTTAAAATATTTCATTTGATATTTTCCATGGATGCATTTTCTTTCTCCAATTATTCATTAAATCGATTGTGTTTTTAAGTAATTTAACATTCCATATATATTATGTATTTTATATGCATGATAAAATCCACTATATGTAACCATTAATTAGACTATGATCTAACTTTTATATTCTTCAATTATATAGGGTTTTATGAATGAATATTTTAATGATTTCAAGGATGCATAATATTTCCTTTCATTATGTACTGAATTTTATATTTTCAAATGAAATGTGTGATTCATGTATGTATATTTTTTACCAATACTATTAAACTATTTCATTCTTTGATATATGATTATTTTCATCTAGTGATAATGTAATAAAATAACCACATGCTCTGGGATACTAGGTTCAGGTTCATTATAGTTGGAATCAATTGAATATTTTTAGAAACATTCTTTAAAATATTTAGGAAAACAATATAAGGGAATAATAACCTATGACTAACATTGGAATAATTCTATGTATATGGTATCATCCTAATATCTATGTAAATTATAGATTATGTGGTTTTCTTAGAAATAAAAACTTCAATGGATACAACTAGTGGCCCTAGATTGGAAAAAGATTCATCTAGGTGTAATTAAAATGTAAAGAGTTGGTCAAGAATATCATGTCTATCATCTAGGGGCATGGTGTGTGTACACTTACATGCCATCATATTGGATTCCCATGGGGAATTTGTTTAGGATAATTCAATTTTTTAATATGATTCATTATTATGGATTTTAATACGTGATTAAAATTAATATCCTGGATTAAATATAAGGATAAAAATATTGAAAATAAGGTGTCATGATTAAGACATCCTAAATGATTATGTGGCTTCCCAGTATATTTATTCTAGCTCAATAAGATTTTTTAGAAAATGATTCAAAATAGAAGGAATCATGTCAACAATAAATGTGATGGAAAATATGGTGACTATTTGAAAATAAATTTAATGATTATTGGAATGAAATATATTTTTAGTATGAAAAAATATTCTATCATGATATATGATTAACAACAATCACCTTAACCAACTAATGGACTCCCTAATGAATAGAAGGATACATTTTGATGAGATATCAGATATTGGACACTATAGAGTGAAGAATACATGGTTTTATTCATTTTATAAATATGGAAAGAAACACCCCATGGAATAACATAATGTAATGAATTGTTTTTTTTCTATGTGGATATAAATGACATATATGAATGAATTACTAAGGATTTAAATTTCTTATGTATGGGGAATATGGAGATTATTTGTTTCAATACCCTAATTCAAGGGTTAATTCTTTTAACAATGAAATACATATTTAATGAAAATTAATAATTTGGAATGATTCATGTATTTATTTATTGGGATTTGATAATTATATCATCGAATTGTTATAATAATGATATTTGTTAATACAAACCACGAACCGTCCTATGATTATTCTGTATTAATTTTTGATTAATAATTTAAATATAATGTTAAATAGTTAGGTTGATCTAGAATTATGATTTATAGATAAGGTAATATTATATGTAAAATACATGATTGGGGGAATGATAAACTTTAATATGTGCTTTATATTTAAGTAATAATGAATATTTTTTATTGCTATATTATTAAAATTGATGAATTAAATTAGATGGTTTTGATGACTATTAAATGTTTTATTGACCTGGTGGAAAAGGTATTTATGATGGCTTTTACTAGACAATAAAATTCATGGAATATATTCATTAATATGTTATTTATTTAGTTAATAATGATATAGTTAATTTAATAAGTTGTTAAATTTTTAATTTAGGTTTTATATTGATCATGGTTTTCAATATTGGGTATGTAACATTATGAGTTACATTATAATACCTAGGAGAATAATTTTATGTTTATTTTTTAAATTTAGTGGCATAATTTCAAAAACATTTAATTTTCATTTGGTAATTTGTATTTTCTATGGTTTTTAAGAATATATACTTATGGAATGGAATAAGATGATGTTTTTTTATTACTATAGAGGATAAATATATTACTATTAAATATTTTATAACATATGATAGTCATTTTAGTATAAAAATTATTTTCAAACAAAAAAGAACGTATTTCACTCTTCTATGGATCTCATAATCCATTAAATGTTAATTTTTAAGCATAAAAAAAATTATTTTAACATTCATTTCTTGGAGTATGAAATGAAGTGTAAATTGATCGATGAAAAACAAAATATTGATATAGTACTAATGAAATAAAAGATATAATTAATGTATATTTTATTTTGTTCTCTATATTTGTAGTTATGTAATACATCACTTTTTAGGAAAGGATATTGAAATAAAAAAAATTATACATTAACGTTCATTTTTTATGAATCCATGTTATATTCACCCATCAAGGATTTCTGTATATGTGATCGTTAGCTTTCTCATAACTACTCTCTCTACCACTCTCTATTAGTCTACGGGCATTAGTTTTATACTTCATGTCCATGTTTTCTATTCCCATTCATGTTATCATATTTCGAAACATAGTTTTTTGTTATTCAATATAACCTTCATATTTCAATTTTCATATTCTTTATATGATATTTTATTATCCCTTTTACGATGTGGTATTTCATAAAAGTAATTTTCAAATTTTAAACATGTAATTTCAATGAATAATATCAAATTTCCATGATAAATGTTATTGGATGTGCATAAAATGTAAAACCCTGATATTTTCAAATATGAATATTATGTTAAATAGCATATATGAAATTAAACAAAATGCATAAAATCCTGATAAAATAAATTATTTAAATATGAAAAATATAATATAACCATTGAATTGGTGGGTAAAAGTAGGATTAACTGAAATATATATTATATATCATGTATATATTCAATAAAAATATATTTATTAATTCTTATGAAATAATCAAATAATTATTTGAAAATTTATTTCATTCTCTAATAATACAACTAATTAAAAATTATTTTTCTTTATTTTTGTGCGTGGATAATATAAGATATTTTCATCAAATTTTGAATGTTTATTTTAAAGGATGAATTTATTTTTTGAAATAATTATTTAAAAATTATCTTACATTTATTTTATTGTAATTTTATGAAATGATTGATTATTTGGATAAATAGTGAAAATAATAGTTTAGCTGAAAACTCCATTTTCGTTGAATGTAATTAAAAATATTCAAATTTATTTTAAATATTTTTAGAAATGTAATTATTTTAATTGTGTAATGAACAAATCAATTTAGTTCTCTAGAATCAATTTCAGGTTAAACATTGATATAAAAAAATTTTATTCTTACAAAAACATTCTTGTCTGAAAAATATAATTTTCCATCGAACTTTATGTGATTAATATAAAACTATGATCTGAAACATATATGTAAAATAATTTTTTAATATGGATTAAATATTTTTAATTAGTATAATTTATTTTTTTAATAAGTCCAACATAATTTATTGTAATAATATATAGTAAAAACTGAAAAAAAAATTATCACCATGGTAAAATGATAAATCATGTACTCCTAGGATAAAATTAATTAAAATGAAAAAAATCAACTCAATTATTATTATATAATTTTAAATTTTACATTGTTAAATTCAGATATATACTATTTTTTTATTATATACCTTTCCAACAAATTGATTTCTGTATTATCTTATATAAAGAAAATGAAACAATGTCGATATTATTCCCTTAAATATATCTTATCTATTCACATTGGGAAAAAGCAAAGTTATGAATGAGTCTTAATGATTAATTTTATCATAATAAAAATTATATTCTTGAAAGTCATTTATTTATATTTTTTATAATTTTTCTAATTACCTAAAATGTCTTCACAATGCTAGAACAATATTTCAATAATTTATAAAAATATATAATAAATTGTTATAAAAATTGTAAATGAAATATATTTTTATAATTGTTTAGTTTGAGAATAATTTTATTGATTAATATAAAATATTTTCATTGTTTTAAAAGGTAAAAATTATATTCCATATTTTTCTTGATAGTTTAAAATTTTAAATTAAATGCATAGTTCCAAAATTACAATAACAATACTTTATCATAAATGATAATTTATAAATTTATATAAAATTCATCAAAATATAATATTTGGACTGGTTAATAGTATATGTTATATAATATCATCCATGAACCATTTATTATCCAATTTTTCTTTTATATTGACTATCTTAATTAATTAATATTAACAAATTTTTTATCACGATAATTTTAAAAAAGGGGTAATGTATGATAAAACAAAGATATAAGGTAAAAAATCAAATTAAAACATTCCTAAATTAACTTTGTGATAGTATTTAGACCCATAATCATATTTAATTTGAATTATATCATTTGGGAGTCTTTTTTCGATGAAATTTATTTATATTATTTTAGTATCATTATGAATTCCATAAGATCACCTCGCCTCACTTATAAAAAAGATCATTCTATCCTCCATTCATTACAAATTAAAAGCCTTTTAGTTCATCCAATAACCACTCAAACCACATATATACTTCTCATCACATTTCATAGAGGCATTGATTTGATTATAAAACCCTCTTATAAATGTTTTTGGTGTAATCATAAGGTGGTTGTCTGAAGAAGAGGCATCATTCATAACTAGTCGTTTTATTTTTGTATATTCCTCAACATCAATCAAATATTATTCAATTATTAGAAACGTAATCCACTTGAATCTGAAAATGGTCATTTTTTAGAAAACATAACACACACTTTAACTCAATAAAACATTCTATGAAGCCCAAGGTAGTCGCACCCATGATATATGGTTTGTGAGAATAATTGAGAACCACACAGAGGACCATTTTGCACCCAAAACGACTTAAAAGTCATTATTTTGCCCCATCATGGAAACAAAAATGTATCATAGGTGAAATTGGAATTGTTGGCACACAAAAGTCCAACATGCGCATAAGAATCTTACACTCTCAATGTGAAGGTAAACTCCCACTTCCCCGCCAACCTTCTAACATGCCGCCACCAAGGTTCATTCCTATAAATAAAAGTGAACACCTCCTTCTTCATGGTAATGATCCAGAATTTGATCAATTTACATCATGAATGCAAGATGTCCGCTTCAATGACCAAATGTAATTCAGGGAATTAAGGTGTAGGATATTACTCAATATGTCCCCCTGGGACCCCCTATGTGTGGGCCCATAAGGGATTGACCACCGCCCATTCCTTTTAACATAATTCAATGGCATGAATTAGACCCTTCTTGCACGAAACATATTTCTGTGTACATTATATGTTTCACTCATCCCCCTTAATTTAGTGTGAATGTCCCCAATATTGTGTTTAAACCATATTTTAAGCTAGATGGGATGTATGTACTCTGAAACACCATTTTTAGTCCCCTCTTATGTGAAACATCAACATATTGCGTTCACCTCCTTTGGGAATCCCACCAGGATGGCTTGTAATGATTTCTTGGACACTCTTGTGGTGTCTGTTGTTTTTTTACTCTACTTAATTCTTCATCGCATAGGTAAAATAATAGATATTTATTATTCACATAGTTATACTACCATGTACCGCACTGTTTACCACTCATATTACTCACTTTCATATTGAAATGATGATTCTTTCCCTTCCCAAAATTTAATTCGGTATTAGTCAAGTATTTCTGTGGGATGAGGAGTGATTCCTCCTTGTCCAAACAACCAGATAATAAACTACCAATCCCCATTGTCATCAGCACATGACATTAAACTATAGTCACTCTGCATATAATGTACATGGGGTGTCACACTTGGAGACTTCTCCACCCCAACTCATCTCCATGGTAGTGACATATCAATCTCCATCTTGGCAGGGAATGATATCCTCCTCATGTAGAATGAGATCATCCTTGGGCATCCCGCCTTAAGTGACACCAATCTACGACTCCCTTGGTCATGTTAGTATGTAATCCCCACACCACATCACATGGATGCACCTTTTTCAACACGATCACCAGGTCTACTATTCCCTTTTTTTTCTCACATCGAGCATGACTCTCATGAGCTTAGAGATTAACGGTGACCATGAATTCTTCTGGGATTCCTCAGTATATAAGACCCATTCCCCTCATTTCCGGACTATGTGGGTTTTTATCCAATGTTCCTAAACATCGTACTTAAAAAACCACCACTTGGTTCAATACCCAAAAAAGGTAAAATTCATATCCCCCTCCTAGGATTCAAACACCTTGATCCAACCTTAGTTGTATCCAAATCAACCATCACATGGGCCTCCTCCTTTGATCTAATCCCCAATTCCCCTATCTTAACAACATGGAATTGGATCCCTTCATTAAAAACATGATATGTAGGAATGCATTATACTGTCCTATACCATCATCCATATCTATATTGATCTCTTCAGGGTCATCACATTATTAAGGTCATTCCCTATCACATGAGAATCCTTACCTATTCTCATAACATTGGGCATCATCTACTTATAAGACTCATTCCTCATACAATATACTATATGGACTTTGATTCCCAAACAAATTGGATATATAGGAAGCCTTTTAGAAGTTCAAGTGTGACAAAATCATCTTCACATCAGTTCACCCTCGTCATTACCATAGGATGCTAACCATTATGGTATTTCAGAACCACATAAAATTTGATTCCGAACCAATTTTTATTTTTATGAAACCTCCTTGAGGTTTAATCCCAACACCCTCAACACCTTATCCATTCCATACATTTCCCCAGCTTCATTCACATCCCTCATGTAACGTCCCAGTTTTAGAAGCCACCAAGAGGCATCCCATACACGGTTTGTCACATGGCCTCAAATGCATTTCCCCGAATGCCAGAGGGTGCCAAATAGTAGCTAGGGTGTTAGGAATGATAGTGGGGAAACAATGCCATCATTGGAAGAGTAACATAGTAGATACATTTCATATAACAATAACAGAAACAATAATAATACCATACCAAAAGTAAATAGCAGAAGACTGAATTAATAATCCTTGTATCACATATATAAACGATGCATGATACATATTTCTTGGAAGGAATCAAAACATGTCATAATACTAGAATACAGTAATGAACCAATGTACAAAGAAAATAGCTAAACTCCAATAGCATCACAATCCTCATCTTGGTCTCATTCTCTCCAACATCTCATCAATGAAGTACGTGAAGTTGAAGAGTGATTTCCCTTATCTAGACCTGCAATAATATAATCTTCTTGGGCCCACAAGAATGAACCAAATAGTGTGTGAGAAAAATCCCAATAGGAAACCACAAAATTATCAGTTCCTAGCAGTCAGTGAATAAATATGGAAAGAAATAAGAAAAAGAAAGCAGTAAACAAGGATGTACTCAAAAGTAAACAATCCTACAGTTTCAATCACATTAAATTTCATATATGAAGTAAGAATGTAATAAAAAATATGTAAACCTATGGGATGTACTCATAACCTAACCCCTATGGATCAACTGAAACAACGAATGAAACCTTCTGGGAAGTTCTCACAGTTCATCCCCTCGAGTTCACCTTTAGCACAAACTCTCTAAGAAAGCACTCACCATCAATTCCCCCTATAGTCCCGTAGGAGTAACTAATAGGTGCTCTAGGGAAGTATTCAACGTCCAATTCCCCCTATGGAACACATCGAGGAACTAGAGACATTCTAAGGGATCACTCAATGTCCATCCGCCCTATGGTATCGCAACATAACAGTAAAACAGACACTCTGGAGAAGGCCTCAATGTCTATTCTACAGACGGTCTACTACACCAGGTTCTCATAGCCCTATGTATGTCAATTGATCACAACAATATGGTATCCAATGTAAACCTCAAAAACTACTTTTCTAAATAGTTTATAACATAACACAACATGTCTGATAATAACCACTCCATCCTATAATACTCTAAATTGAAAAAAACGCAGCCGAACATGCAAGATAGACCAAAAGGTCAAAACATGTAACATGGGAAAAACATACATAGCATGGAAAAATTAACCCTATTCATAAACGATTAACCTATATCTAGAAAAACAAGTAATTAAAGGCAATAAGAGGTCTAAAAAATAAATATTCAATACCATGATCAAGGGTATTGGGCACTTTTGCACATATAACTCAAATACAATATACAGAAAGGCACAAACCACCTACCTCGGCATTGTGAGATAAATATATGTGAGCCTCATGCCTAGAATCTTCCTATAACGCCATAGATAGATGTGATTACAACACAATCAATGTCGGTCGATTCGAAGAATGGATGGCTTTTTGGGAGCTCAAAGAAGATCTCTAGCCAAAGGGTCGCTCTTGAATGAGATGAGCGAAGAAGAAGATGGTGTTATCAATCATACGTGACCACTGTCCATTAAATTAAAAAAAGTACACAACGATTATTTTAAAAGTACACGGTGTGTACTTTCCTTTTCAGGCCACCACTTTATGCAGTCTCTATGTTAGCACAGACACCAATGTGCTTGGTTGTTATAAGGCTAGCACACTGTCACTAGTGAAAACCGAGTACACTACGTGTACTTAAAGTAGAAGGAGTGTACTCCAAAAATTTCCAGATACTCTAATTTTTCTCAAAACAACCAGAAAGAATGATTTGTTCCTAAAAAGAATATCTGGGTTTTTATAAACATCACCCTTAAATAAACTCTTCACTAAATTTTCCTAGGAAGGAGGCATAGAAGAAAAATAATAAAACATCTTTGGCCACTGTGATTTTACATCGATATCCCTCTCCCATATTTCATCATGTACTCACTCGTGCTATCATATCACTCGTACTTGAAGAATAGACTGACAATAGATAACCTTCACACTTCGATCAACAATCTGGATAAATCACTCCTCGAACAAGGCGTCCACCTCAAGCTCAAACTCCTCATGTTGGAAAGCATGATATGGGTCTGATAATAATGTCGAAGCTGAGAAACATGGAAGAAATGATGCATATCTTGGTACCTCTAAGGAAAATGTAACCGATAGGCAATGGGCCTGAGTCTCTCCAACACCACAAATGGTCCAATGTATCTCAATGAAAGATTATCCTGCCTCATAATCCTCCTATGTCCTAACCTCAGTGTGAAATGTAGGAAAACCTAATCTCTGACCTCGAACTACAGCGGTCATATCCGTCGATCAACATAAGACTTCTTTTGTAACTGTTCAGTATCCATCCTCCTTTGAATAAACTTTATTTCCTCTATGGTCTCCTGGACATGTCTAAGTCCCAGTATAGCTACCTCTCCTACCTTCAGCATGAATAAGGCTGATCAGAATAGCCTATTGTACAAAGCCTAACATGGTTCCATCTGAATTGTTTCTTGAAAACTATTATTGTAGGAAAACTCCATGAGAGTCATGTTCTTCTCCCAAGAACCCCCAAAATCCAGAATGCATGCTCAAATAATTTCCTCATGCAAATTAATCGTATGCTCGGAAATTCCATCTGTTTGGGGATGGAATGTTGTACTCAAATGTATTTGTGTACCCAAAGCTTTGTAAAGTCCTGTCTAGACCCTAGAATTATAACTTACATCCTAGTATGAAACAATAGAGTATGGATCTCAATTTAAACACAAAATCTCTTAAATGTACAACATACTAAAAACATCAAAACTAAAGGTCTTCTTAATAAACATGAAGTGAGAAACCATCGTCAGTCTATCGATGACAACCCAAACAACAACATTCCATCCCAGTGACCATGGTAAACCCATCACAAAGACCATCACAACATCAATAAATTTTCACTCAGGAATGGGTAACTACTGCAAAATCCCTACTAGTTGCTGATGCTCCGCCTTCACCTGCTGACATGTGGAAAGTCTCATGGAAAACCCATCAACAACTCTCTTTATTTTAGGACATCAATACTAACGGTGTAGATCAAGATTCATCTTCATGACACCAGGATGAACTTCCCAAACTGAGGAATGAATGTCTCACATCTGCTCCTCACATATGTCTGCATGCACCCACACACATCCATAAAAACGCAAGATCTCATTCTTTCCTACTGTCCATCTAGGAATAGGGACCTCTCCTATAACACTCTCTTGTGGGACTAGGCCTTCAAAATTTGATATCTTCCTCATTCGCACTTGATCATGTAGAGTAGAGGTCATAGCCACAGAAGAAAGAAACAACTTCCCCTGGCTGTCGTGAACCTCCAAAAGCATATCAGAGAACCGATCCATAATCTTCCGCTCTCTGCTGGCTTCCTGAACTGCCTGTATCTGAGTCCTCCTTCTAAACACATCATTCATAGTATTTTTCCCATGTTTGTAGGCAAGTTCAAAGTCAAAGGACTGTAGGTACACAACCCACCTTTGCTGTCTCAAATTTAGTTCAAACTTAGTGAATATATACTTGATTCTTTTCTGGTCAGTGAATACCAAAAAATTCTCTCTGATAAGATAATACATCCAACAACGTAAGGCATGAACAACTTCTACTTGTTCGACATCATTCGTCGGGTAATTCCTCTCATTTGGCCTAAACTGATGAAAACCATACACAATAACTCCTTATCCCTAAATAAGCAAATATCCCATCCCGATACATGATGCATCATAGTACACAATATAGCTTTTTTCAGGATCTAAAAATACTAGTATTAGTCCTGATGTCAACCTCCGTTTCAACTCTTGATAGGCTGACTCACAAAGATCTTACCATAAGTACTTCACACCCTTTTTAGTCAGGCCCGTCAGTGGTACTTCTAAGCTTGAAAAGTCTTATGTATAACATATATAGTAACCGGATTTCCCTAGAAAACATCACACCTCAATTACATTCTTCAGATGCTTCCAGAAAACTATTACTCTCACATTCTCTGGGTCTAGTGATACTCTTTCCTCTGAGATAACATGGCCAAAGAAGTTAATTCGGTTCATCAAAAAGTGTCAGTTTGAGAGCATCAAATATAATTGATGCTCTGTTAGTGTACTCGAAATGATCTCAAGATGTGCGGCATGGTTGTGTCGAGTGTCAATGTAAACCAATATATTGCACATGATGACTACCACGAAAGATTCCAAGTATAGATAGAACACTCGGGTCTTCAGTGCCACAAAAACTGCAGGTGAAATCGTCAGAACGACTGACATAACCACATACTCGAATGTACCATACCAGATCTGAAAGGCCGTAATAGGTAAATATGATGGTCTAACATTAAAATGATGATAAAAAGATCTCATGTAAATCTTTCAGAACACTGGACTCCTCGAAGGTGATCAATGAGATCACAAATCCATGGAAAGTTATTTCAGTTATTGATTGTAAACTGGTTAAGCATTCTATAATCCACACAATTTCTGAGGGTACTGTATGCCTTCTTCACAAAAAGGATAGGCGAACCCCAAGGAGAAGTTCTGGGTTGGATGAAACCCTTTGCATGGAACTCCTTTAACTACTTCAAGAGCTCTTGTAACTCTAGTGTAGCCATCATATAAGGACGAATGGACACTGATGCCACTCATAGAACATGATCGAAAGAAAATTACACCTATCAATCCAGAGGAAAACCTAAAAATTATTCTAGAAAGATTTCCCAGAAATGATCCACCGCTAGAGGAAGTCCATCAATGAAGTCCCTTGGTCATCCAGATATAGACTAGCAATCTGGGTTGTAACTCCTCCCAACCCATGATGCTTGTGTCCCGCTCTGCTCGCCCGGACATCCCATTCACTCTTGTGATGAAATGATCTGCTCTCTGGTGATGTGAAACTCACCCTACAGTGATAGCAATCGACAACTTCCTAGATGGGAACCAACCTATTCATTCTGATAATGACATCATAGCATGTATTCTCTAGGAATTAAAGTTCTATAAGAAGTGACAACCAACAACCTCTAGAGGGAACACCTTTTACATTCATACACTGGACGTTCTTGTCCCCAACGGTGTGTCTAGATTCCAGATATTAGCAGAAGAAAATATAAGAGAAAAAGGCTCTCCACAATAGCAACAGATAAAAAGCTATGGAAATCCCTTGTATCAAAAAGAGCAGAAGAAAAAACTGAGGCAACTAGGATCAAACCTCGAACTGTAGAGGGTCCAGGATCCTGTTACATCTGGGTCTGCTCCACTGAAAAAGTATGACCTAAATTGCGGCTCTGCGACCATACATGACCATCCTGAGTTGTTCCAACCTGTTGTCTCTGAATGCCTGGCGGCTGCATACCTCGACCATGACTTCCACCTCATCCTAAATAGCTGAAAAAACTCCAGTTCCCAGACTGCTAAGAGACTGGTGGTGTTTCTCCAAAATGAGAAGTCATAGAAGAACCTCTATCACCAGCTGATGGTGAGAATAACTAACATAATCACTGATAATGACCCATTTTCACCTGATTGTCACTCCACTGGGTCTCTCGGGCAATGTGGCCTTGTTTGCCCGCTCTTCCCATACTAAAAACACACCACCTGGTTACCAGAAAAAGTGTCATGTCTCCTCGAATCCCCACACGTTGACTTTCGGTGGCGCTTCCTACTATCAATAAGAGGGATACCAACTCAGAATGTGAAATCCCCCTTGCTCACACTTCTCAATCCCTCAAATTGCGCGTAGTGATTACTGAATTGTTGATTATTGAAGTGATGTAAGTTGACCAAAATATGTTCACCGGATATTAGATGTCATTCTAGAGACCATCATCGAACATGCTTGCACGAAATAATTCATATCCTCCTGTAATTATCGTGAATCACTGCAGCTCTATGAAGCGAGAAGAATACTCCATTAAAGAAACAATACCCCTGCTCCAGACTCGTGAACATTATGGCTCTATCGGCCCTCAAAGTATCCAAGTAGAAGTAGTCATAAAAGGCATGCTGGAACTCATCCCATGACATAAACTGCTATCATCCCACCTGTGAGATCACATCCCACCATCTTGTGGAGGAATCCTGAAGCCTGTATATTTAAAGATTCACCCTTATCTCTATATGCTTCTCCAGATTCTTGAAGAACGTCAGTATGGATTCTATCCATGATTCTGCAGCTTGGGGTCCTCTTTCCACTGTGAAAGTGGGAGGATGCTGCTGTTGAAAACCCACCTCAGTTATTCCATATAGGGGGGCATGATGCGATACTCCTCAGATGTTCTGCATAAACCTCATAATTCCCTCTTGGAAATATGCACCAGCACCTATGTCTGGAATGACGGCTGGTACCATGACAGGGACAACTGGAGGATCTTTTGGTAGTCCCTAATCAGACTTATCTACTATCTAATCACTACCCTATAACGGGTGGACAACTGGAGGACGTATCAGTGGCATGACTATGCAAGTTCAAGTGCACGCCTTAGATCATGATTAATAAGGGATGAAACATTGAGGTGTGAGAAGGGCCCAAGAGAAATAAATTATTCATGTTTTTTTAAACATGGATACATGGAATGTATAATGACTATATGGCGTATTACCTTAAGCCTTCACTTGATAATGTAATTTTGCCTACCCAGGTCATGGAACACCCCATACAAAAAGTGTGTTTTCCAAACACACCGCGTGTACTTGAATACTGTTTCCCTATCTGAGTTATTCTACATGGCAGAGCCACATGATTCTCGTAGAACCAGACTACGCGGTGTGCTAGTTCCAGACACGGCATGTACCGGACAAACCACATAATCCTGTGTTTTTAGTTACACATTCGGATACAAAGGATACACTACACGGCGTGTTCAATCTTGACACGGCCTTTAAAAATCATGTTTTAATCTATCAGTTTTGTTAGTCACACGGGTGGAAACATGGTCTATGAAGCACAGTGTGTACATCCGGTACATGGCATGTCCCAACAAAGATTTATCATCCCCGCGTCTCTACCCATACAGTCAGTGACATGGTTACAGACTACACGGTGTGTACATACAGTACAAGGCGTGTACTCAGGAAAAATAGTTCCTTCCCAAACTGAAGAACACATATAATGTATTCATCTTTACACAACATGTATTATGGGTTCTTCTAGGTAGTAATCCTCGAAAGCTACTTTGGTACCCAAAAAAACACTGAAACAAACATTAAAATGCCAAATTCTGATCTATGAGGGCCCATAAACCCCGTGAATCGAAGCTTGGCATCTTATACATGTTATATATAAACATAAAAGAGCAATGATCCACCAAATTCCTGTCTGTGAGGGCCCATAACACCTAAATAACCAATTTTTAGGGTTCATATAAACGAAACCTTACACAACTCAATCCCCTATCAAAAGAAGGTATTCTATAAAGGCATCCATCACAATTACAAGCATATCTAGCACAACATCTATCACAACAACATACAATTGCTATTGAAAACTAGATGCCATGGAAATAATGCATGACATGTGATCTCTATGAAGTGAATATATGATGCCTGAGATGGCATACCCTCATCTCCTTGGGTTACAATCGATATAGAACCTTAATAGTATCAATGGTATTGGCACACAATATGTGAACCACACAATGGTGAAATAAAATCAACTGTAAAATCGCAAACCCATAAAAATTGCAATTACGAGGTTGATTGGATTTTCCATGTTCACGGGTTAGCTACTCCCCATAACAACTTATTTCCAAGTACCAATTTTCTTCATATCCATGGATATATGCTCCAAATAGTAAGTCAAAAAGAAAATAATTCCTTGGATATAACTTTGTAACATCCTGGTTCTGGAACCCACCTAGAGGAGCCCTGTACCCAGTTCTTCACATGACCTGAAGCACATTTCCCCCAAAAATAGAGGCTTCCGACTAGAATTGAGGGTCGTGGGTGTGATAGTGGGGAAACTATGCCCTCATTGGCAGAGTAACACAGTGGAGACAAAACATATAGCAATAACAGAAACAGTAATAATACCATACCCAATGTAAACAGATGAAGACTGAAATAATAAACACTAGAGAACGTATATAAATTATGCATGATATATATGTTAGGGAAAGAAGAATAACATTTAACAATGCTGGAATATAGTAATGAACCAAAGAACAAAAAATAGATAAACTCCAGAAGCATCGCAAGTCTTAGCTTGGTTTTATTCTCTCCAACTCCTCAGCAATCATGTACCTGAAGTAGAAGGGCGCTTTCCCTTAGCAAGACCAACAACAATATAATCTGTTTGGGCCCAAAATAATGACCTAAACAGGGTGTGAGACTAATACCAATAGGTATCAAACCAATGATATGTGTCCTATAGTCAGTGAATATATATGTCAGGCAATAAGAAAAAGAAATTAGTAGACATAGAAGTACTCAAAAGTAAACAATCCTACAAGTTCAATCACATTGAATATCATATATCAAGAAATTAGATAATCCCAAATAGGAAACCCACTGAGAAGTACTCATAGCCTAACCCCTCTAGTTAAACTAAACCCAAATAGGAAACCCTCTGGGATGTCCTCATAGTCTAACCACTCTGGTTCAACTTTACCATAGACTATCTGAAGAAGCACTCACCGTTAATTCCCCCTATAGTCTCATATCGATAAATAATTGGAACCCAAGGGAAGCTGTCAACATCTAATTCCCCCTGTGGACCGCATTGAGGAACTACAGACACTCTAAATGAGCACTCAACCTGAATCCCCCCTATCGTCTCACAATGTAATAGTAAAAGAGACACTCTGGGGACGCCCGCAATTACCATTCTCCCTATTGTCTACTACCCCAGGTTCTCATAGCCCTGCTAAAGTCAATCGAGCAAAATTATATATAGAAACCAACAAAAACCTAAAAAATACATATCTAGATAGTCTATAGAATAACACAACAAGTCAGATAATAATCACTCCATTATACAGTACTAGGCATGGAAAAGGCATATGAATAGGCAAGCTAGACCAAACACTCAAAACAAGTAACTTGGGAAAAACATCCATATCCTGGAAAGATTAACCTTATTCACAAACGATTAACCTCTATCAAAACTATCAAAGAGTAGTACAAAACCAATGGGCTAAAATCCATAAACATGCATTACCCCGATCAAGGGTATTGGGCACTTTTACACATATATCTCAATGACTATCTTTGGAAAGACACAAACCACCTACCTCAACATCGTTAGATTGATACATGTCGACCTTAGGCGTTGAATTGGCCTAGAATGATGTAGATCGATGCAATATTATGGAAACCGATGATGGTCGGTTTGGAGAACGGACAACGATTTGGGGGCATAGAGAAGATCTGTGGTCATATGGTTGCTCCTGGATGAGACGGGTGAAGAAGAAGATGTTTCTATTCATCAGATGCGACCCCAATCCATTTAATGAATAAAATGAAAGTACACAGCGTGTACATTAAAAGTACATGGTGCGTAGTTGGCTTTTTTTTCTTGCACTTTAGGTAGTCTCTAGGTCACCACACACATCCATGAGCTCGACCATTACATGACCAACACATGGTCAACAACGGCAACCGAGAACACTATGTGTACATAAATTACATGGCATGTACTCCTAAAAATTCCAAAAAACACCTTGTTTTATAGAAAACACCAGAAATCAGGATTTATACCTAAAAAGAATATTAGTCTTCTTACACATCATTATTCATTCCCATGCCACTAAATCTATTTGGGATCATGCTATTCCTCTGAGTGAATCATATGCTTACGTCCAATCAACCAACATCATTAAATCACCATTATCTAGGAGATATCATGTCTTCTATATATTTCATCTTAGTGCATAAGCCCCACACAATCCATCCAAGAGAAATCATCTTGCGATGGGAAGACACAGTGAGTAATACCTACTCCATCTAATGAACTATTTGGTTTTTGATCATATTATTATAAATAGGGTAAATAGGAATCCTCCATGAGGTTCAATTCTAGTCTATGGTAAACATTGGCATCCCCCTCATTGTGGTAAAACTCGTTGATCCATCCTCAGTGGTTTCCATACTAGCCTTCATGGTGTGAAACCTTCCCTTTATGGGACACTCCACCCTAGGTCTGTCCCTATTGGGCGATAAGATCTATCAATCCCATAAACCATCCAGGTGTTCCATCCTAGAGTTTTACATAACTGATCCACCATCACAAGTCTTATGATAAATCCATTCAATATATACGTGATTTTAAACTCGTGACCCTCCATCTTCAATATATATTAAACTCACGACCTACCTCGTGTTGAACACGGGGTGCTTGAGGAAAACCTCTAAAGACATGCCACATCAATAAAATACAATGAAATTAACATTGGATGCCTTAGGATTCTACACCCTCAAGAAGACATATTTGGAAGAAGAATAAAAGTGTACTAATGTTTCAACATCCATACATGTTAGTGATTCCTAACATGACTACTCTTCTCACTGAAGGTTAATGCCCTAACATGATAACTAAGAGTCTACTAACTAATATAGAATAATTAACTAGTGTCCATGAATATGTTGATCTGGGAATGAGTTTCACGAAAAGCATATTAAACTATGAGGTATACTCAGAATAGGTGATGAATTCTGATGAGTAATCCATGGAAGGAGGGATTAACATCCCATAATCCCATTTCGATAAAGGAGAAAACATATTTAATGAATTTATGAATTCCATCCACCATTTTGAAGTATGAATGTGTAGTACAATCCACCATATTTTGAGTGACATAAACACACATCGAAGGTAGAAAATGCCATAGAAATTCATCCTAAAATAGACATTGTGATCCTAATTTGAATTTATACTCCTCAATATAGGGATTAGTATCATTCGAGGCATCAACAAATAGGAAATTCATCAGATCTAGTTTTCTAACAACATGTACCACCAAGAAAATTGTGTGTCTTTCATGAAACATAATAGAATTTGTGGAAGTTAGTCATTGGGATTTCTGGTCTCTAACATCATCAGCATGGATCTCTCTCCCTAACAATAGAGGAATGAACAATGCTACGGAATTCGGAATTTCTTTCTCAATATCCATTTTGATAGCTGAATATTCTTTCTTTGTTGGACCGTTGATATAGGAAACTAATAACACCCACCTATAGATGTAGGGTTATGATAAATGTTAGTGAGGAAATCCCACATGACTCCACCTCTGCCATGACATCATCCACATCCATAGTAACTAGGAACCCACGCCCCATATCACACTTAGAAAATTCTTAGATGAGGGTGATAGAGTCTCTCATATGATGATATTAAATGGAGGGATCATCCCCATAAAGGAAATGTGATTATTGTACATTGAGGTTTGTTTTCATAATTGCCACAACTTTCAACAAGTTCCATTATTGGAGACACTACTCCCCACTCCAACATCCAACCTCTGAAGGGATCTCGCTGTGAAACATTCCTATAACACCCTCCACCTTGCTGTCAAGATAATGGATATCCATGTCATCCCTACTGTGACCATCCCCTGGGATCTTTGAAGGAGGGATCCCACAAGGCCCCATTAATACCACCTACCAATCCCTTAGAAAAAAATAATAGGTTATCTTACCCCTACTCGGTCGGCCCAGGTTTGGATGATCCAACGCTAACATCAGGCATAATGTTAGGATGATGTCTATCATGGGGTATCAATTTATATTTCTACAGTGGCATGTACATCCCATAATTTATATTAATAGGTCTATACCATTATATAATAGATATTCACAATTGTATTATTGGAAATGAGAACTCATTCACCCCACAGGTAGTTTCGGTAGTCTCTTTAGGTCATCGGCAAATCCAGCAATTATTCCAGGACATGCCATGGTGACAAGACCCCGAACGAAGGGCCTCCCTGATTCAGGGATCATCAATGAAATGGCCCTCTATATGTAATGCCTAGCTCAAGAAAATTTAATCCCCATTACATCAATATCCAACACAAAGGTCCTCCTCATGTCTAGTTCAACTGGTATGAAGGTAGTCCTCATGTCACCAAATCCAATTTTCCTGGATGTCCTCACAGTGTTGTAGGCACCCTACATTGAGACCCCCCATGTTATTACCGGGTCCAGTAGAAGTCCTCCTCACTCTAGAAATCACAACATTATATGTCCTCCTCACACAAAAATGAACTCTTATGGAGGCCCTCCTTTACCCATTCCACTCAACACGAAGGACCTCTCAGTGTTCAGTTGAATCGGTACAAGTTTGCTCCTCATGTTACCACTTCCAATCAGAATGGAAATACTCTCTATGAAATATTATTCCAACATGGAGGCCCTCCCCATGTTCTAAATATCAACAACATATGTCTTCCCCACTCTCTAACTCACAAAAAATGTACATCCTCCCCGCATGTCTAGAAACCAATATGGAGGTCCTCCCCATACCCATTCCACTCAAAAAACAGTCCTCTTCATGTCCCATATAACTTATGCCATAGTAATCCTCACACATATACAAAACAAACAGAAGGTCATACCAATTCTAATAACCAACATTCAGGTCCTCCACATATTCTTTCTTACTCTAGAAGATGTCCTCCCAACTCTCATAACAGTCTTATCGGAGTCCCTCCCCACTCTAACGACAATGAATATGAACGTCCTCCCCATGTCACGTCTATCTCAAGATGAGGCCCTCCCTTATCTTGTTCCAACCTGAATGGAGGTCCTCCACGTGCCGATGGATTACCTATCCCTGAATATCCTTCATCGGAAATAAGGGAAAACCATCACCATTTAATGAAGAACTCTAATAACTGATAATATTTTTTAGTCCTATATGATTTTAAAGTTATGAAAGGGAATGTACCCCAATGATGGAGAAATACCCCTAATCCTCTATATTAGAGTCTGTGGAAGTAACCTATCATGGGAGTTTCATCCTCCTAGAACGTGAAATGTACCATATACCTGAAACCCTATGAAGATACATGCATGAAGAGGAATATCTGGCTCACATCAAGGTTCATACTGTTCAGTCCCCTCTATCCTTGCAAGATTAATTCTCCACCTCATCATGAGATTACGAATAATTTTTCTGGTGATTTGTAGATGATGATCCCCATCCATATCTACCATCTACTGTTTCTACCATAATGCATGAAGCGGTGGTCAAAACCCCATCATATAGGGACATGATTATGTATTCGGTACCGCCCTTGAGAGATGACCCAGTAAGTAGTGTCCTATTGGCTCATTTATCATTCTTTCAATCATGTCTTCCACCACTAAAATGGTCCAAATTAGTTCCATTGAATATTACAGAGTCACTCCCAGTCGAAGAATGGGGAAAACAAGTGTCAGATCCCTCTTTTGAACATAGATTCTTATGGGAAAATCTTGCAGGGACTAATTTTATGAGATGTTATGGCCAACTGCTAATCCTGACATCGATATTCCAAAGTTCTTTACCCACGATGAGGCCATGTGTTTCCCCCAGACTAAATGGATGGTTCATTTATGACTCTAAAAACATCAGTTCAGCTACCCAAAGAGCTAGGATCATTATGAAGTCATCGGTTACCAATGTCACATGGTTAAGTTATCAGTGCTTCTTGTGGCTCACCACCCAACCAAACCCAGTTATCACTGAACCCCTAGTAATGTTGTGTTCATAGAATCACTATGCTCTTTATTATTATTGATGTGTAAACCCTACAGGTTCGGATATGGGGATGGGGTATTGTGACTTGCTTCACATTAGTCCCATCCTATGAAATTCAATTTTATATGGATATATCAAGGATATTCTCCTTGGTATAGACATAGTGAATATGGTTGAACATGATGTACTACATGAGAAGGAAATCAATGTAGGTTATGATTAAGAATAACTACCAATATGGATTCTCCCATTATGTGGACACTCGTACATGTGTTTTAACACCCCTTCAAAGGAAAATAAATGTATTGGAGATCCCTCTTCCTCATTGAACATTCGTAAAAACACCAAAAATGGAAAGGAGTGGGTTGGGAGCTCTGACCATTATGATGCACCCAATACTATGTAGATGATAGAGGGTAATCCAAATATGGATACCTTATTCCAGAAAGATACAAATTAGGGGAGGATCTTGAAAAAACTCCTTAATGAGTGACATGAATAGTGACATCTAAACTATAGTGATCCTTTAAAAAATCATGTCCCTCCTCTTCTAGGGAAATATGGGCATCCACAGGTTCTCCCTGTCTCATTCCCACCTATCAATATTTTCATTCCTATGTATCTAGAAACGATATATACCAGAGCCTATAGAAATTGATCATGGAATGTATCTCCAAATCATCTTGACTTATGTGAGAATCAAATTCAGGACCTGGCTCATGTCATTCAGCCAGTAGTTTCAGAAACTACTCCACAGGTCACTAAGGATTCCTATCATGATGGTGAACATGTCACTGTATTAGTGGTATGATAACTTTGTCAATATAGGGATCCATTTTAGGATGACCTATTACCCCCATTCACTACCTGCCTCGAGGCTTTTGAGACTCGAATGGTGGAAATACTACCTGATGGCTAGCCGTATCAAGCATGGGTGGATGACAGGAAGTCCCCCCTAGCTTTTAGGAATCCCAAATTTATCACATTCAAAAATATGGGTGGACTACCATATCATCGGGATTATTTCATATCATGATTCAACCCCATGTTGGGAACGACAGAGCAGTAAGAGGCAATCGAGCTACAATGTTCAGTGAAAACATTGGAAGGGCCTACATTCACATGGTATAGTTATCTACCCATTGGGTCTATGGGTAGTTGGGAAGATCATTGTCGGTAGTTTCTCTAATATTTCATCACTTATACCCTTAATAACCTTATTTTAGAACTACTTAATTTCATGAAACAACCAAATGAGTGCGTCACAAACTTTTTCACCACATGGAAAGGCCTCACGTATTCACTCTACATGTTTCTGACTCAAGAAAATATTATCACACTTTGTTTAGGGAATTTCAAGACTCAATTGGTCCCATCCCTCCTCACACGTAATTTCTAAGATAAATATTGGGATATCCAAATAAATATCATTACCTAGATGAAGCCTTAAAACATGCTAAAAAGGTATTCCCAGTGCATAATCTAACATCTGTAAGAAGAGAATCCATGTTAGAGACTACCACCAACACCATGATAGAGGACCCCATGATTCTAATGTTGTTATCAGAAGATCCTAACCCACATAATTACCAAGGGAAACAATACAAATTTCATCATCGGGCTCAGAATTGCTTGACACAAAATCTGCAATCACAACCATGTAATTCTCCATCACTACCTATGAGGGACAATAAAGTCTCAGATCTCCACCAGGCTACATCACATCATTAGATACAGACTCTGAGAATTCCATTCCCCAAAAGGAGGAAAAAATCATTCTAGAAACATCAGGTTCCCATTTATTTCTAAAGATCCTTGGATCAAGGTATTTTGATGTTTCCAAAATATAGTAATCCATAGGAGGATGATCTAACTGATTTCCCATACTACATATCTTATGACCAAATCCTTATACATTCCTTCAAGCAATTCTATGTGTATAAGGACTGGCTATAAGACCAGGTTGATAACAATATAGTCATATTGGTTAATTCCTTAACACAAGTGGAGTTCATATTTGAAAATCATAAAAATTATAGGAATGGTGTGTGGTGGTAGGTCTCCAGCCACACATCTCAGTAGTATAATGACCGGATGTTTCATAAGGTAGTTTATCATTCCCATGGTATCATTCATGAATGTTTGAATCATCCTGAGACTACTTAATTTTCCACCCCTCCTTCAGTTTCTGATTCTACATCTCTATCTCAGCCTTCTATTTATCAGAATAGTAGACGCCGATGGTACAGGGGAATGGGAATCCGCCCACTGGGGCCAAATCCGGCTTGCACTCTCAATGGATTCATGTGCCCAAAAATCTAAATCACACCAATATGTATCCAAGTAATCATGAATATCTCATGTGGTGTCAATGATTATACCTCAGTTAATACCATCATATTGGTGGACCCCAATATAGTTACCAGTGACGAAGAGCTTTAGGAAGGTCCACCATGTTTTCTTAGTCATCCCTATAATTGAAATGGTCATGGATAAATGAATCATTATAATAATCATGCCCGCGCTTATTGACAAGTTTTACACACTACGAAGACCAAGAAGTAGTCTCAGCATAGAGCTCATCATTCCTAATATTCTCATCATATCTCATAAGATTTACTACCACCACAATTCTTCCTACTCTTCCATGCATAGCCACAACCAAAACATAATGATCAGTCAAATCTAGATGTTTCCAAACCTCAATCATCCAATAGTCATCCAGTTGTAACTTTTAGTGGTACAATATGAAATCAATATGATATTACATGTACTAGAAAAAAATTACTGATTCAACAAGCACTTCCCGTAATACCTATTTCCACAAAGCAACCAACTACAAATAGAAATGTGCACCAAGAATGTTATTATAGTTATCTAAAACTACTCACAAACATACCTACAAATATTTCATTCTCATAGGCTCTCTGCATGTTAGAATATATTTATATAGCCATCATAAAGGCCTTAAAGAGCCTTCTCCATTTTTAGTCTGAGTTATTAACTGTAAATTCCTTCCATGTTGAGGGAGTAGAGCGATTAGAGTTTCCATCCATCATCTCATTCTCATAAGAATATGAATTCTCTCCTTTAAAGGGGTGAATCTAGTTGTATATCACTGGACCTTTTAGGTTCATAGTTTTTTTTTCTCATTAACATAGGTTTTGGGATCAATCTCATCCTAACCCAGACGCTTCGTAATATAGTACTGACTTAAGAAGATCTAACATCCTCTAACATGATATATTTGGTTTATGATAGGACCTATTAGTGTCCATGTGGAAATATTTACCTAAATACCCAGTTAAATGACCTATTTTCATGTACTGAGTTAATGGTATTCTCCCAGGATACATCCTATAACACGTTAATGGGTAGGCCCTAGAACTATTTTCATGAAATAGTTCCCTCCTCGTATATCCAATGCCTAATATACTTCCTCAATGGTCGATCGGTTGTTCTCCAAGGTGATTCATATCCCTTTCCCTCTTTTCAATACACCTACCTTGATGATGACTAATATTGGGGAAATGAAAATGAGTTTAGAAAAATTATTATTATCACACTACCACTTTTTCCAACCAATGGACACACTTGGATATGATTTTCTACTTCTAGTTCACCAGTTTGAGGCCATAACTCTTGAATTGGAACAATTCTATTTTTTAATGAAGAGGGGGAAGTGAATTCCTAGGTATAAGGGACACTGGAGGATCACATTCTACCCATCCACAGATCATTCTTGAGTGATACTAGAACACCTTACCCCTATTAGGTATTGGGATGTATGTCCAAACGAAATAATAGTAATCAGTACTTACCTATTATTATGAGATGACTAGAACCAATACAAGACATCATTCCACTACTACTTTGATATCATCAAGCACTTCCTTCTTTATCGAAGGACTAATGGAATTGGACCGAAAACCTTTGTTGTAATGGTTTCAGTAATAGAGGACTCTCCTAATTATTTATCCTCCCATGAAGGAACCAGGGCCCCCCTAGAACAATTGGATTATATAAAACATATCTTACCGTCAATTACACTACCTTAGATTATGAAGAGTATTTGTATGATTCTCTACCACACTTGATGATGGTTTCTGCACAACCGTTGATGAGTTAGTACATGTGAATATTAGTATCAAGGATGACCTAAGGCTAACACCGATCAGCGCCGCTATCCCTATAAAGGAACAACAATAATATGTGGGTTTCCTGAAGAAGCATTGGGATGTATATTCATTGAGATATGATAATATTTTAGAGCTATATGTTTAGGTTACTATCCACTATATTGGCCATCTAGTGAGTCATCATTGCTTCAAACAATGTCCTAGGAAGTTTCACCCTTCTAATGGTTCCATTTTCATGGCCTTTTTTGATAAGATCCTCAAATAAAACATCCTTATGGAATTTTAGTTCCCTAGATGGTTTGAAAAAATCATTCACATGTGGAAGAAAAATGAACAATTTAGTGTCTATATCGATTTCCATGATCTCAACCACCACTGTCTGAATGCTGATTTTCCCTTTTGTAGGATAGAGTTGTTGATCAATTCCACAATAGGGTTCTAGGATCTCTTCTTTATGGATGAGTATTCCAGGTGTAACCAAATTCGAATATCCCCTAAGGATGAATATTACACTACCTGTTGGTCACCATAAGGTTAATTTTTTATATAGTAATTACTTTTGGTCTGAATAATGAAGGATTCCTCAATCAGCATGTTATGTATTGTGTATTCAAAATGGGCATCAAGAATATAGTCAAATGATATTTGGATAATTTGGCTGTCAAATCCCACTAGCATAAAGACCTCCTAAGAGATCTATAGAAAGAGTTTAGATTCATACATTCCACCCATCTGAAGATGAAACCCATGATGTGTGACATCAAGGTTACCTGTAGGATGTTTCTCAGCTTCATGATCAGATATTGGGGAATTTAGATCTCTACCAAGAAAATCAAGGCTATCAGTTAGATTCCTCCTTTGAGAAAACTCTAGAATCTATGAGGCTATCAAGTCCACATATCCTTCAAAAACCGATTCATCTAGTATCTATCTTGAAATTGAAATCAATTTATATACAAATTGAGAAAGGTGTCATCTATCAATGGGATGAAGTGTGTCATACTGTTTCTACTGAGATCAATCAATATACACTACAACCTTCAATTTTGATTCCACCTATCTCAAGGAAGTTGTTGGTCCACTACGTGAGAACAACAAAATGATCCCTTAGATCCCTTATTTACCATTAAAAACTAAGACGAATAAAAAAATTATACTTTCTCAGTCATATATTCCTCGAAAAAGAGGAAAAATATTATTCCCTCGAGGAGAGCCACCTTGTAATAGTTTTTTCCATGTAAGAGTTATGGACTCTATACAGCATCCTGAGATATAGATGGTTTCCTGGGTAAATTATCTAAAGTATATTCTAAACATGACTATGTTGAAAAACCATATAGATCAACGGATAGTAATCCTATTGTAGTTTGACATACGTTTCGTGAAAAAAAGATGGAAAGGATCAGGCATTGGTACTTTTTTTGTCCCTCATCTAACCCTTGTATATCATCATCTAGTTCATTATTATTCCAATGAGACTATCCTATCAGTGGATTAGGATGTACCATGCTGGAAAATATTATTATATGGTGTCTCAGGGGTCAAACATGTTGAAGGATGAACGATCCCAGACTCAATAGTGTAGGCATGAGTATTTTCTTAATCACATCTACACAGGTTGTCATATTATATTTGGTCTTGTTGTTAGAAGGATGTATCAACAACAAGGTAGAGTATGATCATCACATCACTGGCCTTGATCAATATCTATAGATTTAAGTCTCCCATCTACATGTGAAGGTAGAATCTTTGTTATTTGTCAATAAGTTCAATGGTGACTTCATTGTGAGGAATATATACCTCATTCCCCAGTTAGAGTGGACTCACGAGGTGATATCCAAGTTCCCTTCCCAGCCATAGGTCACTCATGTTCTATAGTGAATCTCACATTACATTCATGGACATTAAATAAATTTTCCAGAAAACATATTCATAATAAAAGTAGATTCCCAAAGACCATTGTTGGTATAGTTCCTTTATAAACATCGAAACATAATCAATGGAACTTATATGAGCTATATCATTCATCACTAGGTTCTTCTTGACTATCAACCTTGTTAGACATATCAATCAAAATATATATAATCATAACCTGGGGAATGAAAATATAAAGCAGTTGACCTCAATTTCTCTATAAGGTTGAAAACAATTAAGGCATCTAGCATAAATATGATCATACGAATATGAGAATGTGATCATGAAAATAGAAGATCATACCCCAGATACCAAAGATCATGACATAATGATTTTTAGTTCATAAGACATGAATAATTATTAAATAGAGGGAATAATCCATGAAAGTAATACATAGGATGAAATCATATACTTGTGGAAACATAAAAGAATATAATGATTTCCATAGTAGCATTAGATCACAAATAATACCATCATTGTATTATGGGATCACTGCCCATACCATCATAATAGTCATGGTTTACTCCAATGGACATCATCGTAGAATTTGTTCACTCCTCATATTATCATAGTAGTCATGGTTCACTCCCTTGAACATCATAGTAGTTAAGCTTCACTTGCAAGACCGTCATTGTTTTTATCAAGAGATATAAACGTTTTCCCAATGAAATGGAGGGATATATTGGTCCAACCTATTAAATAATGATATAATACATACATGTCCCACAAGATCATAAATGAACATATCATAATACCTAAAAAGAAATGGGTATCAAAAAATGTAAACATATCATAACTTGTGGAAGAATACATGTTTCATAATCATTTCATCATAAACATAACCCCTAAAAAGAAGCACGTTACAAAAGAATTTAACCTGTATAAGAGAAATGGGTTTTATAAACATATTAAATTTGATGGAGAAATGGGTTTTATAAAAACCATGGAATTAATCATAACTCATTCATAGAAAGGATACAAATGGAACATTTATATCATTTCCATGAAAGGCTTGAGTTACATCAGTAGATGTCGTCATATATAGAAAATAATTTTGAAATATACTCTAAAAACATATATTTAGGAAAATATCCATTCCTCTTTAAAAATGACTTTTTAATATATAAGGAAATTTTAAAATAATTTTCCTATAAAATACCTTTAAAAAATATGAATAAGACCTAAAATCATTTAGAAAACGTTTTACCATGAAAACGTTTAAAATAATCTTAGAAACATTTCAAAAATCATTTATTTAAAAAACTCTTGAAAACTTTTAATGAAAAATTGAAAATGTCTTGAAACCCATTTATATGAATATACATTGAAGACATTAAAATAAATCATGATAACGTTTGAAAAATCAAATTTTCCTTGAAAAATTATAAAAGAAGTTTTAATATGTTTTGAAAACCTTTTCTTTGAAATCACATTGAAAATTTGTAAATAAAACATGAGATTAGTTATAAATTGGTTTCCATGAAAACATATAAATGAATGATGAAACCATTTGGAAAACAATTTTCATTTATATTTAATTTTAAAAAACATTTCCAACAATATTATCCTTTCTAACAATGAAAAAAGATCTTTTAAGAACTAACGGTGGGTAAATTCATACATGTTATATGAGGTCAAAAAAACATTCCTTTTCCACAGTAAAAAGGATTGAAAATTTTATTTTTCGAAAAGAGAAAAAAGATTCTTCTAAAGATATTATTAAAAGAATAAAAACAATAAATATTTCTTCCTGAAATTATAGGGTAGTGGAATAATATTCTTGGAAACCATTTTTAGAAAACATTGATTTCAGACCAAGTTGAGTGTAATGTTGGGTTTTCATAATAACACATTATTAACTATATTTTTTAATAGAGAGTAGATAATGGAGCCAATACATGAGTATATCATGAAATAAATAGTATAAGGAATCTTGTGAATATTCTTGTGATATGGATCTTAATATTTCATCAAATGTAGCATAAACAGAACTATCAAGAAAAGCAATGAGACTGTCTCAATAAACTCTTATAATGTGGTATCGTGGGATCATACATTCCAAGTAAGGAAATAAAATAAAATAAATCATATAATGTAATTAAAATGTTTATATTAATGGTATTACAAGTAAAATTAAGGTATATTTGCCTAAAAAATATTTTAGCTGCGTAAGAAAACACCAGTTGCAAAGAAGGAAAATTGATAAAGAACTATTTTACCGATTTGGTATCTTTGACTCTTAAAACCCAAGAAAGAAAGCTAATAAAATGGGAAAATGAATACTCATAAATTTAAATAAAATAGACATATAATAAAATAAAATTTAGTACATACATTACAAAAAAAGTAAAGAGTGTTGAACATAGATTTTATCTCACAAAAATTCAATGTGAGATGGAATCCCCATACCTTGGGTCATTACTCGATCGAACTCATACAAGTTTATAATATAATAATTATAAGTTTTTTATAAATATTTTGAAGAATCTTATTCTTATATATTATTCAATTTAGTTATTTATTTTAACCATATATTACCTGCTTGTTAATGATTATATGTTATATTTCACTTTAGGTAATAATCTCTTTACTTTTCACATGGGTCTTAATTATTTAAATATTTAGACCTTATAATTATATCATTATTCCATAATTTAAACCATGATATAAATACCATTTATATAACTTATTTTGTATTATTATAATCTATAAAATATATGATTATGGAATGTAATACACCATTTATGGAGACCGTAATTCATACGTATGCATGAATGGTGTTCTTGTTATTATTATCATATTGAGAGAAAGCATGGAAATTACATTTGTATATATATATATATGAATATATATATATATATAATTATTATAGTATCATTAATATATCATATATATCATATATGTTAATTAAAACAATTCTTAATACATTCTATGTGATGTGTGAATGAATCACGTCGCTTTAAGGGGTGGTAGTCCACAATTCCTGAAATGAAATTATCGTCTTCACACCAAATGAAAGGTAAAAGGAGGTGTGTTATAAAAGAAATAAATAATATTAAATACCTATTAAACATAAATTTTGACATATATAAATATATTTTTCCCCATAATGTCCAATATGATTGGTGGTACATGAGAAATGAACAATCATCATTTTGTGTTGCGGCAGTTCGTCGTACACATAAACAATATGTTCAAAATCTATTAGATGAAGGTGCTTGTAAGTGTAGGTTAGAACCATTCCGTAAAAAATAATATTATATGGTGGATAATTATATTTTCATGTAATAATGTAAATAATATATGGTAGGGGTAAAGATGTAAAATAATGAAAAAGGAGCTTGATAGAAGACATTACCTCTCAATCGGGTAACTCTATTTGGTTTATGCCAGAAGGCTTCCTTGAGAATCTTTCTTTCCAATAGGATGATTCATGGAATACGTTAAGATTGTTGGGAGGATATGTTTTTAGATATTTTTTGAACATAATATTTTTTAGAGTTGT
Organism: Viscum album; assembly: GCA_963277665.1. Classification (NCBI taxonomy): domain Eukaryota; kingdom Viridiplantae; phylum Streptophyta; class Magnoliopsida; order Santalales; family Viscaceae; genus Viscum; species Viscum album. Next base: position 658,148,139 of record OY728145.1, on the reverse strand, counting down.
GATCAATGGGTTGAGGTGGTGGCCTTTTATAGGGAAGGAAAATGACTCACATGGAATTTTTAGAAACAAATTAGGTGTGCACATATTCCCACCTAAATAAATTATTAAAGAACAAAACAAATCCCGAATGGATGGTTTATGGCCGACATATGGTCATAAAATTGGTTTTGTAAATGTTTATAGATTTTTCGGGACCTTAATTTTATGGTTTAGTATCTAATTAAGCTTTATTTTTTCTTAATTAATGTTATTAATATTAGTCACATCTACTAATCATTTTGGTAAAAAATTTGAATTGAATTATTAAAATATAAATATTAGACATAATAAAGTGGTGTATGTAATAATTTATAAATAAAAACAATGGATGTGGAGAAATAAATTTTTGTACTAATCCCCCACACATGACGAAATAATGGGGTTTTAATGTCGAAAAATGTTCAAAAGTTTGTAAAGATTTTAAATTCTGTTTCAAAGTGAAATTGATTCTAATGAATTAAATTTTATTAATATATGTAATACACAACCAATTTTACCCTAAAACATATTTATATTATAATTCATCTTTAGTAATTAATTAGAAATAAGGTTGTTTTTTAGTAAGAAGTTGTATTTTCACTATTCATCAAAAAATTATGTTTCTCAGAATGAATCCCAAAAAATAACCCTAGGATAATTTAAATATTTTGAATTAAAAAATTGATTTTATTTTTGTAGATTCATTTTCTAAATTATTCTAAATTTACTTTCATTTTTAGAAGCAATGTTTTTTAGAAATTGGTATTTTTTTAAAAATGGATTTACCAAAAATCATTTCATTCATTATAAATATTTTTTATTCTTATAAAAAATTATAATAAATATTTTGAATGTAGTTATTACTATTAATATAATAATTTATAATGGTTTGGTTACAATTATTTCATTTAATTATTTATATATATATATATTGTTTTATAGAAACTCAGTGTTGTGTGTATCATATGCCAAGTCGGTGTTTCTTGTAGTGAAGGCCGTGTTGGTATTGTGTGTAGTGTAGGAAATGTTGGTATTACTTGTGAATTTTATTTTAGACATCATTTTTTAATATATATATATATATACACTTTTTCTACTTTCAATGGAAATGAAAAATATTTAAAAGATAAAAAAATTATTCTCAAAATATTAGGGTGTTACATTATACCCTTCTTAAATTGAATTTCTCCCTCAAAATTCATATAAGTTATCAAAGGTATAATAATTTAATGTTTCATTCATAGAATCCCCCATTGAAAAAAAGGAAACTAAAACATCCCTTAAAAAGTTAAATTTTGAACCATAATGGTTACTGAATGTATCATAATACCAGGTTTCCCCCTTGGATAACATAGGTTGCGTTGAAGATATGACATGGAGGGAAAGCATAAATATATATATGGAGTGATTAAGGTAATCAATCACAAACAAGTGAATGATCAATGGAAAGTTAATGGCCTCAAATTCATAAATCTGTGATGATTTCAAAGTCTGTCAACTCAATAGAAATTAAGGTATCAGAATGTTGAGTAATCCTTGATAAATTTAGATAAAACAAATTTATTATTGGGTTGTGATTTGAAACATTTATAATACATACATTATCTCATGGAATGAATGTCAAGAAATTAAATTTTATGAATAAGGCACTAAAATACGATTTTAATGGATCATAAGGCCCCTAATGAATAAAAATTAGAACTATTTGTTTCTTAAAAAACTACATGCCTTAATCTATAAAAACAAAAGGTAATAATAATAGTTCTTTATAAATATTTATTCTCTAAAAATAAATATACAGTAACTCATACGTCATGTAGGACAATGGTATGTGCGAAAACCTAGTCATCCTTCAGTCATGTGTTCAAGGCCCATGGCCTTAGAAGACATGATTGGTTGTCACCTAAAAAACATTATGTCCTTTTATAAAACAATAGTAATATAATATATAACATGGAATTCTGTGAAATATGGTCATTCCATGATTATCCTTTAAACTACAGCTGTGAACACATAATTAGTTCACAAATACATGCACTGAAGATTAAAATTTTATTTTCATGAATGCTAAATATTATAAACCTTTAAAAAAAGAAAATACAAAACCATAGAGAGATGGTAAGAAAATAATATTAAAATTTATTCCCATGTATCAAAAAGTATTTCATGGTTATAACATTCCAAACAGGTTAATAACCTCAATATATATTCTCCAAAAACATGGTAACAACAAAAATTGTCATCATTCCTTTCAGAAAACATGAATGCTTTATCATTCGATTGTATATTGGTTTTATTGCTTAAATATAAAAATATTGTATAGCATAAAACACCCTTCAACATGTCATTACATAGTTATTTGGTAAACAATACATTCCAACTTACATATTAATATTCCACATGTCATTATCTATACAACATTATCTTAACAAAAATATCATATTACGGGTTACCTGCCGTTAGTCAAAAAATCATCTTGTCATTAAATCACATCCCTAGTCCAACATAAACAAGTAAATATTGATTTAAAAAACCTAAGTAGAACAATCCTTGAATAATTCACCATTCATAACATTTGAATACAAAAACCTGAAAATAGTTATTATTAAACTTCATCCTTATTCCATTAACAAGGATACCTCAACCTATTACAGAATACTATTTTTCCATCTTATTTAATTTGTAGTCTATCCACCCTCAACATTATATTTGTTACTTGCACCACCTTGTTGATTCTCTTCAGGAACCATCCTCATTGTACATTGAGTTTCATAATTACAATTTAATCCACAATTAAAACACATATCCTTTGATAAGGATTTAGGGTGGACAATATTCCCATCCATTTCATTATCCAAACACTTCATTTTTCTCTTATAGTCACATTGGTTGTGTCCTTATTTCCCATTGTCAAAACGACTCCTTGTACATCTAATACATTCAATTATGTGATTATTTCAAAATTCATGGAAAAAATTTAAATCAAATCTTCTATAATCCATAGTCTCTATTACCGAAATCTCAATGAACACCATATTTCTATTACTTTTTGAGTTCGATAGTTGGTTAAGGAAAACATTTTTAATAATGTTCTCTGAAAAATGATTAGTCATGATCTTGAAAACATTTAGAATAGTGATCATACAACTAGACTGATAATCTGAAAATCTCCCATCACATTTAACATTAATCTAGTTCCTTCCAGTTCCTACCATTTACTAAAACTAGAAGCATATTGTGAGCTTTACATATCAAAGAATAAAAACACATAGTCATGAAAATAATTAATTATAGGATATCTAAATAATGAAAAATTACATAATCAATGATACCGTGGGTTTACCGTTGCATATTCATAGCTAACTTACATATTAATACTTTTTGATTGTTCATGAAGTGTTTGGGAATTCCCAAACCTTATCCCCTAGGATAGTCAAACCAAGTGTGCAGCAAGGCCCATTGTCATGTTCCAGATTACCTCTAGTGAAGCACCAAACATCAATTAAGAGTTGTTAACCATAGGTATATCTAAACCAAACCCACATCCATTTGTAGTTTCCAAACATGGATACGTTTCTAGGAAACCACTCACTCTATCCATCACCAAAATTCCTGGACATTTTCAAAAACATTAACTCATCATTACAGTTATCCTTAGAGACATACCTAGACATACATACACCTATAAATAATCCTAGGGATCTCACTAATGTTTTCTCATCCTAGTTTCCCACAAATAACTATCAATTTTCTCTATTACAAACTATATAAGCCCTATCTTTACAAACATTGAAATTACATAACATTTATGGAATAGTTATTCATTATATAAATAGATGCCCGAAGACCATATTTAGTAAATTACATTTGAAATCATGGAATCATAAACATTCGTATATATGTGAGGTACATCATCTTCCACTAGGTTGTTCAGGACCAGAACCCTTCTTAGACATACCAAACATAGTACATATCATCATAACACGGGTGAAATTAAAAATAAAATGGGTGAGTTCAAATTATCAGTAATGGTAAACAATGGATAAATATAAGCATAATCATGATCATAGGGGTATGAGAATTTTTTCATCAAAATAGTGGATCATACCATGTATATCATATATCATAACAAATATAATGGCATACTTATTGGACTTTCATAATACATGAATCATGATTAAATATAGAGAATATTCCAGGAAATCATAACATAAGAAGAATACTTGGAATTGAGGAAAAACATAAGCATATATTGATTTACATAGTAACCATGGCATTTCTTCCTAGACCACTAGTCGTATGGGTTCATTCCCCATACAATCATAGTAGTCCTAGTTTACTCCCATGGAAATAATAGTAGCCTCAGTTCACTCTTAATTTCATTTTTGTAAAAATGGTTCACTTCCATGGCCATCATAGTTGTAAAGATTCACTCCCAATACAATATTAGATTATCTCATGAGATATAAAACATTACCAAAGGCATTCGAGAGAGATAGAGGTCACATACATTGCATAATGAAAACGCACATACATGTGCCACGAGAACATAAATGAACATATCATAACTCATGAAATGAAATTGGTATAAAAAACATGTAAATATATATTAACCTATTTAAAGAGAGATGTTTCATAATCATCTCATCATAAACATAACCCTTGAAGAGAATTGTGTTTCAAAAGAATAAAACCTCTAAAAGAGAAAAATGTTTCATAATCATATTACCTAAGAAAGAGAAATAGATTTCATAAAGAACCGAGAATTAATAATAACTAATTCATAGAATGTATATGAATGAAACCTTTAGAACACCTTCTAGAAATTCACGATTTATGTTAATATATGTAATATTAGATGTTTTTTCAAATATATACTAAAAACGTTTCTCAATGAAAATATCCTTCCTTGTTTGAAAATTTGACTTTATCACATAAGACCATTATTCAGTCATTCTATTATAAAATAATTAAAGAATTAATAAGTAATACATTAAAATTTTTGGAAATTATTTTTCCATGAAAACCTTTAAAATAAGCTTCAAAACATTACGAAACACTTTTCTTTTGAAATCACATGAAAAAATTTAAATAATGCTAGAAAATGATATAAATTAAATTTATTTTAAAATAATTTTAATACTTATACATAATTGTTTACAAAGTTTTTAAAATCATTTTCTCCTGAAAGATTATACTAAATACTTGAAAAAGTTTTGAAAACCATTTCATTGAATTCACTTTGAAAACATGTAAATAAAACCTGAAATAAATTTCAAAATTGTTTTCCATGAAAACCTAGAAAATAAAATTGAAACCATTTTGAACAAAATTTTTTAGGAAATTATTTTTAAAAAAATTCTTCAAGATTAACCTTTAAACAATTCAAATTGAGCTTCGCAAAAAATGATGGTGGGTAAATCCATACATGTCGTACGAGGTAAAAAGAAAATCCATTTTACATGGTAGAAAGGAAAGAAAAGTAAATTGTTATGAAATTGAAATGAATATTAAATAGAAGAGACTGGAAAATGAAAAAAAGGGTAAAAATTACTTCTAGATATTATTGGTTAATTGTATAATATTCTTGGAATCCCTTTTTAGAAAACAAATATTTTCAACCGAATAAAGAGTAATGTCAGGTTTTCATAATAAAAATATATTAACAATATTATGTACCAAAGAGTAGATAATGGTACCAATACATGATTATATAATGAAATAAAAAAGGATAATTAAAATCATGAATATTATATAGACATCTATCATATTATTTCATCAGTTGAAGCATTAACAAAAACACTATTAAAAAGCGATGAGATTGACTCAATAATCCCTTATAACATGGTATCATGGAATCATACTCTCCAATAAGGAATGGAAATTACATGAAGCATATAATATTATGAAAATATTAATATTCATGATATTACATATAGAATATAATTATATTCACCTATAATTAGAATATAAGTGCATATTAAAACACGAGTCTCAAAGGAGGAAATTTGAGACAAAACTATTTTTGTGATATAGTGTGTTTTGAAATCTAAACCCCATAAAATAAGTATATCAAAATGGGAATGAGAATACACATATATTCAAGTAATATATAAATATAATTCAATAATTGGTATTATATACACTACAAAAATGGAAGGAGTGGTTAAAATAGATTGTATCTCACAAGAATTAAAAGTTAGATAAAATCCCAATACATTATGTCTTGACTCTCTCTATACTCGTACAAGTTTCCTATATATTAAATATAATTTTATTATAAATATTTTACAAAATACTAATATTATATATATTACCATATATTTCATTATTATAACCTTATAATATCCCCTTGTTAACGATCCGATGTTAAGGTTTCACTTCGGGGAATATTCACATTTCTTTTCGAATGTGTCTTAACCTGTTAGGTCATTGGGCCTTGTACATATATAATGATTCTAAAATATAAGACATTATATAAATATCAGGTTTATATATTATATTTTTATTAAAATAATTTATAAAACATAGGAGTATGGAAAGAAAAATAATGTTCATGGAGACGGTAAGCCGTACGTTCACGTGAATGTTGATTCGGTTTTTATTATTGAATTTAAAGAAACTATGTAAATGAAATATGTATTAATATGTATGTATGTATGTATGTATGTATGTATGTATGTATCATTAATAATGTATCATAAATATATCATATATTTCATTAGGTTCACTAAACACATCGTTAATACATTCTATGCGGTGTGTGGACGAATCACATCACATTGAGGGGATGGTAGTCCAGACTTCCTCAAACGTGGTTTTCATCTTAACAACAAATGGAAGGTAAAATGTGGTGTGTTTTAAAAGAAATATAGATGAAAAAATATGTGAAAAATATAATAAATTACATATATAAATATATTTTCCACCATAATGTATACCATGATTGGTGGTAAAGGATAAATAAACAATACTCATTTCTTGAGGCATTAGTTCGTCGTACGTAGAAACAGTGTGTTCAAAATCCATTAGATGGAGGTTTTTGTAAGTATAGGTCACACTATTTTCATTAAATAAACCTATTATATGTTTTATACCGATTCTATCACAAAATAATGAAATAAAAAGAGCGGAGAGCTGAATAAGGAAAATAAGGGGAAAATGTTGTTAGAAAATGTAACCACTCAATCGGGTAACTCCTTTTGGTTTATACCAAATGTCATCCTTCAAAATCTTTTCTCCAAATGGTAGGATTGAAGGTACAAGTTATGACTACTGGGAGTCTAATTGGGCTTATATTGGACTAGATTTAATGGTTTTAGATGTGTGAGAAATTTGTAGAGGTGGTGGCATTTTATAGGGAAGGAAAATGACTCACACATAATTTTTAGAAACATGTTTTGTCTGCACATGTTCATAGATAAAAAAGGACTTAAAAAGTGCATAATAAATAATGGATGTATAATGGACTAAATATGGACATCCAATGGGTGTTGGACTTGTTTCAAGATATATTTGGCACATAATTGCATGGTTTAGTCCCTAATTAAGCTTATTTTGTCCTTAACAGCTGTGATTAATTTTAATAACTTGTACTAATCATTTTGGTCAATAATTTACATTGTATTATTATAATATAATTATTATTTGAATGAATAAAATGGTGTCCATCAGAATTTTTTAATTCAAACCATAGAACTAGAAAAATTAAAATTAGTTCTTATCCAGGAGATAGGATGAAATGCCAAGTTTTAATGTTGGAAAAAGTTCAAAAGACAGTAAAGATTTTATATTTATTTTCAAAATTAATTTTATTATAATTAATTACATTATATTTATATATTTAATAATTATCTAATTTGAACTTAAAACTTTTTATAATATCATTTACAATTAATAATTAATTGGAAAAAATGATGTTTTTTTCTAAAAAACAGCATTTGTCACTATTAATTAAAGAATTTAGTTTCTCATAAAAATACAATATAAACACCATATTCTAATTTATATTTTATAAATTAAAAAAATAATTTTATCTCAGAAAATTAAATTCCTAAATTTGTCTATAATTACTTTCATTTTTAGAATTAGTTTATATTTTATAACAATTTTCATAACATAAAAGGTCTTTACCAAAAATATTTTATTTCAATATCTATATGTTTTATTCTTAAAAAAATTTATAAAAAATATTTTGAAAGTAGTTATTAATATTACTATAAAATTTTTTAATGGTTAGGATATAATTATCTCATTTAATTATATATATATAAATAATTATTCATATAAACTCTATGTTGTGTGCATCATATGCCATGTCAGTGTTGCTTGTAGTGAAAGACAATTTGGTATTGCGTGTAAAACAGGAAAGTATTACCTTTGAAAGTAATGTTTGATTTATTTTTTTAATATATATATATATATAACTATTTTCAGTTACAAGTGAAATAAATAATATTTAAATTATAAAAATAATAATTCTCAAAATACCAGGAAGTTACATGTTCCCCGGTCACAAAATGGTTGAGCAGATGTCTTGGACTACCTAGCCACATCTTTCAAATTTACTAACCAAGATGAATTGATCATCCTTGTGTAAAATCAAAGGTTTATCACTCTCTTCACATTGGACGGTGATTTCAATCAATAGTTATGTCAAATTATCACTGACGCTTCAATATCAAGACCTCTAGATCACTATACTATAATAAAAGATACCTATGAATAGAAATCTACATTTTTTGAGTACCTCCAGCATGGTAATATCTCGATAGACATATCCTAACATGGGGAAATCAATCGGTGTTCTGTATAGTCCACCTTTAATAGTGATCCCTACCATGTGAAGATCCTTTATAATTTTGTGTCTGATGGAATTCTAATCCACTAAATTCTAGTAGATGAGATTCCTCACGACATAATGAATGTTCAATATAGGTTCCTATAGAGCTCATCAGGAAAGGATAAAACTCTCCAAAAATATTTTATTGTTTGTATACATCTGGACCACCAGGGTCACTGACTATATCAAGTTCTCGAAAATGTGCCACACATTTTAGATCCACTCCAACATTGCACATCAGCTATTTTGTCCCCTCCATACTACCATGTACTCATGGCCCTTTACGGTATGGGGATGAATGTTATGGGACCCTAACCACCAGCGACACCTCTATAGCACAAGTTTATTCTAACTACGATGGATTTATATTCAAAGTGGATAGAATAGGTTCCACTCATGGAAGTAAAGGCCTATTCCATTATTTAGTTCAGTATCTCATGCATCATCTATTGGTCTGAATTCTCTCATGTTGTTCTCACTGATAATAGCACCATTTTCAAAGAAGTTGAGCTAAATAAATTTTACACTAGTTACAACATCTGTTTAAGTCATTCTTATCGCTATCATATGTAATAAAATGAAATGTTTGAGCTGTTCGTTATCACGATCAAAGAAACAGATAGATTAAGAAATTTAATAAGACCCTTTGCAACATTCTGGAATTGTTTGTTGATCAAAACATCAAAATTTGGCTAGACAATCTCTCTAATTATCTCTAGTCATATCAAATAAATGAATCTTAATTCTACCTAGGTTACTCCATATTTCATATTATATGAAGCATAGGTAGTCCTACCCATCGAGATCCAATTTCCATTACTCCAAATATCTGTTTATGAATAGAAGAAATTATTAATGTTTGATGAATCCTATATAGATGAATAAGAATCCCTATATGAGAACAAGATTCAATCCCTACATAATCTTTAGAGTCACTAGAATATGATCTATTGATCATAAAATAAGATAGTTTTTCTCGATTACTCCATTCAGGGAGTCATAGTACTCGAATTAATGAAGTTGATTTTTCCTGAAAAAATCCACCAATGTTCATTCCCATATGAAATGTTCCCTAAATCATTTATAAGGTTTACCCTAATGTTGAATACTTTAGTAACCATAGATGGGGAGCTCATCACATGATGATAAAATCTACGATGCATCATCTTAGATGGATGATGATGAACTATATAAAAGCCTATATCCTTACTAAATGATGATAAAATGTAAAAAATTCCAAAAAAACATATGACTCGATTCCCCTTCTGATTGGGTATAAAGGAATTACTAGAAATTTATTATATTGTCCATCTACAAATTTATTCAAATATTTGGCCTCATGAAAAGATTTTCCCCTAGGAGTACAAGGTGTGGTATGGGCCCTCTTTGGTAAGCATTCACAGCGGGTTATAATATTCACACCTTGTACCTCCCTTAGAAATGCTCCTTTGAAGCCTCCCTCCTCACCGTATGACATTAAAATACACAGAACATGAGAAAAATGTATGTATTAATTCCCATGATTATGGTATAAATAGGAAATACCTAAAATTTATTCATTATGCCCATCTATAATTCCATCCTCTCTTCCCCTTATCCCGAGTTGTCTCTTGGGAGTTTGTGGTGTGGTGTGAACTCCCATTGTCTTCATTCATGTCAGATTATTTTTCCATTAATTACACACCAATTTGGGATACATATCTCCCCAATGTCATAGACACACGATAGTAAATGGTGTCTCAATTTGTGTGATCTACTCATGATTTTAAACTGCACTGAAGTATATAAATATATAAATCTTGATTCCCATCCTTATGGGAATATATAAATTACCAAACATTTTTTATTCAAGTCTGGCCCCATGTTCATTATCCATTTTGTCCATTTGGCCTATACTATAGTCTGAAATCCACAAACATATGCATGGAGATCATGTCTATGAATCACGACACTAAATTTTATGCATTTATCCTTAAGGATATGTTGAATGTGTATGGGACTCCATGGTTTTCATGCATATTGGGTTCGTCACCTTGCCATGCAATGTATGGCTATTGGGGAATCACCCAATGGTCTAAGATCCATGACCCTAAACTAGAACCCTTTGTATGAAAATGTTTTTTAAACTATAGAAATGACATCCCTAGAACCTTATAGTGCAGCATGGACATAATTAGTCATCAATAAAATTGGTCCACACTGGCCGCATCATATATAATCCTTTGAAGGTACTCCCCTTTAACATCCTATTCTCCTAAAAATAAAATTGATGACACCGACATCCTAACATCATGATATTAAACAACACATAAATACAAAAATACATATGTAATTATTCCCATCCTCATGGGATATGTAGATACACCAAAACAGTTTTTATTTGGGTCTATCCCATGGTTTATTAACCTTTTTTATCCCTCCGCATCATATTCATTTGGCATTATTCCACTACCATTCCATATCCCATGTCCTTATCAAGAATTTATCCCTTAAAAAGGTTCCTGAACCACTCTATCTAATATGTCTTATTAGTATACACAGATTCACTATTTTTTAGTACATAGAGTGTGGATTCTCTATGGAAACTTTCTCATTCGAATTCTATCCTTTACATGTCCATTTATTTGAGTCTCCATTATATTTTATGTCTAATGGGACCCCATACGACATGGTACCTTGATTTTCCTCATCTAACATCTTCTGCTGATTCCCTAAATGATTTAGAAAAACATTTTGAGACGTACCATGCATTTTGAGCATGGATACATGCTGACCTTCAATTTTCTATTCCCTTACTAGATAACAAGATATGGATATGGTGTTTCAAAAAAGGTTATTGGTTATCCTCTATCGTTATTCCACACTCAATTTCTTCTATGTCTTAGAAGCTATGATTCACATCCCATTCCATCTTCATATGTTCAGGTGGGACTCCAAATCCCTCAGTTTTTCCTCTTCATGCATCTTTTCATGTTGAGATGGCTGATCAACCACTATTGTACATATTTAACCTAATTCTTCGTTCCATTACTGTATTCCTCCATGTGCCATGAAAATATTCTCTTCTCTTTGTTTCCTTCATCGAACATGGTTGATATGTTATTATGCATCTTGGTAGGGTTTTTACTCCCCAAAAAAATGGACATGATCCCTTTGGTTCAAACTCTAGTAACATAAATGAGGATTTTATGTACCAAGTGCATGATGTTATATTTAGGACCCAAGTGCAATCACTGTGACTTTAAAATGTGCGCGGGTTTTCCATGAAGATGTTTCATACATTGTGGGACTTTTTTCCCCTCATCCGAATTGGGTAGCTTCATAATGTCACACAACATATTTCCACTTTGGAAATATCATCCCTATAGTCCAAAATCAATGACCTTAAAATGAGGTCCAATGTCTATACAACAAGATATAAAACAACATGGAATTTCAAAACTACATATGTCTTGATTCCAATTATTACGTGGTATGTAGCAATGCATGTACCCGTATTCTTTAGTAAAAAAAAAATTCTCCCAAACCATTTTCCTCAACCCTCATTAATTAAACAATGTGTATGTTCATTAAAAGAATGTTTTGTGTGGTGTCGGACCTCCATGGTCCTCATTAGAATTAGGATACCTCATGGTGCTACACTGCACATTTCTGATTTAAATGGTCCAAATTTTATGTCTCTAAAGTATTATTTTTAGTGTTCTTGTCATATGACAATAAAATACGTAATAACCAAAATATTTTCATTTAAGAGGACATCTCCCCCCCTTTTAGAACTATCAATCATCCATGTTGTCCTGCCGAACTATTTATGTCTTGATTCCCATCCTTATTGGACACATAGAGATTCCCATAAACATCATCTTTGGGCCCAACTACAAACTCTCAAACCCCCTTCTCCTCATCCCTCAGGACATTAAACTGTTTGTGGGTTCTTCATTGGAATGTGTCATTTGTTGTCGGGCATCCATTTTCATCATTCCCATTGGGGAGCCTCATGCTGCCTCACTACACACTTCATCATTAATTGGTCTGAATTCTATGAAATTAAACTAATAAGATCAATGTAGTGGTGGAATAATAGTAAACTACATAACCAATATGATGTTGTATTTTATGAAGATATCACCCACCCATTTTTGGCATTATCCATCCATCATACCATCTTACAAAACTATGTGGGTCATGATTTCCATCATTTGGGGATACACTGCAAGGCCCGAACATTTGGTCTTTGTGCCAAGCCATAGTATCATAAATGTTTTCAGTCCTTTGGATTAGGTTTCTCCCATTAGAATGTCCGATGTTGTGTGGATCTTTTTTATCATGATTCACAAAGGGGTATTTTCCACACCACGAACATCTCATTTGATATACATATTTCATAGTTTCATGGTGATAATCTTCATGAATGATTTTTCTTTAATGAAAGATGTTAAACTTCAAGGATACATTCCATGAACATGAAGATAAATTGGCCAGCTATGATCTATAATCTATGACCTTAAACTATGATTTTGTCCTAAGAAACATAACCATAATCTAATCCCAATACCAAGGACCTTTTCCCCATGTTAAATCTTGGCCTTCTACCCCTCCATGAATTTTATCCTCGATGGGGGATCTGATCCCACCCAAGGATTCTCTACACAGACATGTTCGAATGTGTAGTGGTATGTGACCTGGCATGTTTTATTACACATGTACATTCCCCCAACTCTTCTCCATGCATCATGTGTCCCCTTATTTGGATCCCCATCCTGTTTCATGTCTAATGGTACCCAATAATGGTGTCATTACTCTCCATATGGCTTACCTATAGTCCCAGGCCAACACCCTATAAGGTTTCAAGTGACATCTTGAGACATGCACTGTGTTTTGGACATGGTCATCGATCAACAAACATTTGTATGTTCCCATCCCTCGTAACACTATATGGATGCTATATTTTGAATAGGTGCAGTAGTCATCCCCCATAATCATTCCACCTTCATTATATTATAGATATTGGGGACATTTATTTACATTTTTCTACCTCCTTATGTTCTAGTGGATATCCGAAAACCCCTTTTGTTTTCCCTTCGTGATTCTATGCACGTCAAGTGGGAATGTTAGTGTGGTTGGGACTATCCCACCCAATATTTCCTTTTTATTTTTGTGTGCTCACATATGGATAGAAAATCATAACATCAATATTTTTTTCACACACTGAGAATAGATCATGTGGTATTAAGATCCTTTTAGGGTTTATACTCAATTGGAAATGATGATCAACCCTATAGTCCAAACTCTTTGACCCCAAAATAAGTTTCCCTACATTGTTTTCATGGGAGGGTATGTTGTTTTGTGGACTTATTTGGTCCCTAATCATTTCTATTTTCCAGTTGTTTTACCTTATAAATTCCTCTCTGAGAACCTACACTAGGGTCCATTCCACATGATGTTAAAAAAGGAATTTTCTAGTCATACGACCTTAAAATAAGTCATCATCTTCATGGCCCCATAATTATATATGTACAATTATTGTGGTGTAATGTCTTGTGATAACAATACCCTTATCACTGGTCATCCACCATTCCTATTTCAAGACCTACATTTAGATTGTTTCTTACATGAATACATGGAATTACATCCTGGTCAGGCCGCTCAAAAAAAACTAACAAAATAAAAAACATGAAATATGTAATGCCTCTCTTATCGGTGTATGGGTAAGACCTAAATGAAAGAATTTAATTTCAATAACTATCAGTGTCTTTATTCCCATTCTTATGATAATTGTTATGACACCCAAACAATTGATCTTAGGTCTAGCTGAAACATTATTTCCTCTTTTCATATCGAATAATCAGTATCCTTACCTCATGATGTTAAACTGCACTGAATCCCAGAACAATTTGTGGATTTATTGCCATACATATTGGATGTGTTATGACACCTAGACATGGTCCTAACCAAAAGATATATTAAACCATCATCCCCTTGGCCTCAAATTTTTAATCTGCGTGAATTTAAATTGAATGAAAAATTCCTCCAGAATGCATATGTGTTCTTTTGAAGTGGTCTTATTTGATCCAAATTCATGTTATGTGTATAATAACCCCACACCACAAATACCTATTCCAAATTCAATTTATCACAGTACAAACTTTATGAACATAAAAAATGGTTAACTTCTCAATCACATGATATTCAAGACACATCCTAATAATATGATGTTAGGTTGTACCACAAATCGACCTCACCGTATGTTTCTAAAAAGAATGTATATCTTCCTCATTTGCATGAAGTAACACTTAAAGGCATCCAAGGCTCTCAAAATGTAGGACCTATCAAAAAAATAGGTCTGATAATTTTTTATACTAATATGCTCACACAAATATGCCTTAGTGATGATGACGTTGTATCAAGAGTGTTGGAATCTGTTTTTTCATTCCATCACTCCACCCCACACATTTCATACCCCCTTATTTGGAAACTTATCCTCTTTATCATACTAAAGGACCCCTAGTGGCCTTCTCCCATGCCTCTTTGGCTCACATAGTATCATTGCCCAATGATCTGAGAGTCATCAAATTAAAATTCCAGATAGGTCCCCATGTTTTGAACATGGTCAGTGACCAACCCTTGTTTGTTTGTACATATCTTAGTCTAGTGAAACAAATGTTCTATTTCAAATATGGTTTTAATTTTCCAATATAGTCATTCCTCTCTAAATATGTTCTATAATTTTTTGATTTTTGATTCACACATCTCATTCCCCAATTTTTCATATTGATTCCAAATCCCTTGGTGTTGTCCCACTCATACAGTAGAGCACGTTGGGAAATGAATGTAGGATGCTACAAGATCCCTATTATCCAATAACATAATAAATAAACCCATATATTATTGTTGGTTAGTCAACAAAATAATTCCTTGAGTATTCAATGTTTAGCGGGCACTATCAAGAAAAAGTAAATAGTTATGTTGTTGTCCCTTATTTCTCACACGGGGCATAACCCATTAGAGTTTATAGATTGATCAATAGTTACATCAAATTTATGATCAATGTACAATAATTGACACAAGAGAGAAAAATTTCCAAACACGTAGATCAAAACAAGCATGCAGGAAAGTATGTTTTAGTAATTTTTTAACGCATGGCCTTATGTGTCTTCCCCTTCAATGAAACACTTCAACATCATCACATTATTGCATGTGGCTTATAGAGTCTATGAATGCTTCCTAATCTACAAATCCTCATCATATTCCATAGATAAAATCTTAGTAGCCCTGATCTATTCCTTACCATGTTCATATTGGATTTCATCAACTTGATAGATTGCCTACTTCATCTTCTCTTGGGCCTTCACCATCTTGACCAATAATCGTGCAAGGAGTTATTATTGGTTGGAAACAAATTTTGAATGCCAATTTTTTTTCGTTATTCCAAGTATTTGATCTCTTATTGAGTTTCCTAAACTTATAGATGTTTTCATATTTATTCAGGAACTAGGAATCTTCTATGTTCTAACTAGATTCATGTACCTTCTAAGGTAGATAATCAGGGATCATCACTTGAATATGGCAAGCATCCATCTATCTGTCATTGAGACAACAAAGCTAGGAGAGAAGTGACCCCATTCAACTTATCCATTTTTATTATAGGGAATCAAGGAAACCCTTTCATAATACGAATTCCATACACTGATCTATGAGTATTTCCTCATCCATGTTAGGAACAGAGTTATCCAACATCTCATGGTCTACGGGTTCATATTCAGTAAAGATAACCAGAAGTCCAACAACATGATATTCCTCTGGAATCTATATCGGTGGACTAAGATCTATCTCATATGTGTGAACATCATCACTCATTTTCTCCTCACCAACCAGGTCTCCTCCAGAATTGGGATTTACTTTGGTAGTAGCAACACCCTAAACCACAATGTGTTTCTCCCCAACTTACATGGCCATGTCAACTTGAGTGACTGGGTCTTAACGTATGGGTAAAATAATCAGTAGAGCCCCCAAAAATGTACCTGATTCATTAGTTAGCTAGGATGATGATATTTTGGTCATTTAATTGAATGGGTACCTCAGTTAACTAGATCCTCATGTCATGGATATGAATCTACAATACTGGAAACCTACCACAGCTATGTGCAGGCCGATTGAGTTCATGAGTCACAACTTGAGCTTCTGCCACTAGTGCCCTATGATACTTGTTAGTATAATAATTAGATGTATCTCCCCTTGAATTTCAAGAACAACCTTATTTTATGATATTTTTTATTTTACCTCATCTGTTTGCCCACCACTAGCTGCTTCAGCCATGACCACCTCATTGCATGGCTCATCTCTGGATACAGGCATAATGGGACCCCCTGTACATCCATTGACATGTTATCTGGCATTGTAATGTGGGATCCTTGATCAACATAGATATGATAATGTACGAGAGAATATTTTATTTGGATTCGGAGTTTTGAAAGAGAATGGTCTGAAAAGAGGTGTGTTATGGCTTACCTTGGGATTCTCGATGAGTCCCTCATAGGAACTTGTAATCTCTCCACCCTCCCACGGACTCCTAGGATCGTCCATTGTACCATTAGCCTTCCAAACATCAGGATATTCATCCTTGGACTCTTCTCCTCCTTATTATTCTTCCTCCTCTACCTCAATATCTCTATCTTCTTCCTCTATTTATTCCGCATTTTAATCATCGTAGTCATCTTCAAGTGGATGTTCTTCCTGGTCATTCTCATGGATGAGAATCACTTTTACAAAAATATTTTCCACTTCATATGTCCCCAATTGTAGTGCATATATATCCTTGTTCATCAAATATGTATGCCCCTGTTGAAAATTGCCACTGTTTGTGACTCAGATAAGCCAAATTTCATGAAATGGGATCCCATATCATGTTAGTTTTTTCCATAGGCTTTCTGAATTTATTTATTTCTGCAGTGTTTACCAGTCTGAAAAAATATGTGGGGAAGAATATGTCATCATGGGGTAGAAGAAGGTATCTTAATTTCATCCTAGGGGCATCTCTAGCGGGCTCATAAATCTGCCTTTGGGACCAACTCTCCTAAGAGGATTTGGGTGTGGCCACACAATTTGATGTTCTTTCCATTGAAGATCCACATTGTGATGTCCTAGCCACCTAGATATCCTCTTGTCTTACTACCATAGTGGAAGCTCTCCAATATTCTCACCCCTCGAGCTCTACACTTGTAACCATGATCTGCTGATTATGTTTTCAAAGAATTGCATCCAAATATTCCCCTACATAGTGTTTATTATATTCCATTGAAAAGAAGACATCAATATCATTGGGGCTCGATTTATTGTTTCACTAAAGATTAAAATCGTAAACATAAACCAAAATTGATGGTGGATACATGGGTGTTTCTCTTTGAGGAATTTGGTATAAATTTTCATCAACAATTACTATTGGAAACAGAACAATATGGAAAAGAGATATGGAACATATGGTTCTCAATGAAACTTTCTATGAATTTTTACTACAAGAACGCCATACCATATACTCTACTGATATTCCATCTACTCCAATGGACTTTAGGGGTCATCCAAAACCTGGATGACTGGTGTGCGGAATGGATGGATATTGAAATTTTTATAATTTCCAATCTAGATATTGACCCCTTTCACATTAATCATTACTGAATGGGCGCTCTAAATGTTCAACAAATATCATCATAGTCAATTCTTGGAGGATAAATTGAATTTGTGATGTAATATCCACCAAAATGTGTTATGATATAGCAATAGAGGATGATGAATGGTCTGTAGATTCTCATGGGCATGCCTCCCCTTGAGATACATCCCAAAAAACTATAAATCCAAACCCGTATGTGTAACACCCCATGATTTCATAGTAAGTTATTTTCTTTAATTCAATAGCTTGCACTGCACACAACACCAAGTTCGAGCGCACAATGACTACAAAACTAGCCATTCTAAAGCAGTTATGAATAGTATTGGCTAAATTTTGAATTTTATATACTCCAAATAATTTTAGAATCTATATTATGTGTTTCTTAGACATAATATAAGAACAATTCATTTTTTCAAGATAAAAGAAGTATTTTTTAAAAAAATTCAATTTTACCACCTTTTAATGGAAAACACTTTTTAAAAACAATATTTGATACTTTAATATATTCAATTGAATGAAATTAAATTTTTATTTAGAATCGGGACATAAAAATTTATTTTGTATAAATTTTTTGTACTTTTCTAATAACTTTTATTTTTTGATGAATACTGAAAAATACCAAATTTTAATTGAATACAACTTTTTTAATAGAAATAATTTATAGTGTTAAATTATGAATTTGAATTGTTTTAAAGTAAAATTATATATCATTTTTATCATTTAATATATTTTAGGTGATTATAAGTAATTTCACATATAAATTTTACATAAACACATGTCAATCTTTTGATAGTTGTTACTTTTTAAAAAACATGGTTTTCAGTTTTGACAACAGGAATTATTTATAAATTAATTAATTAAACTTATATGTTTTGAATTTTTTAAAATAGAATTCATTTTTTAATTTGGAATATCAAAATTATCTTATGGTAAATTTTTGGTATTTTTCTCAAAACATTCAATTTTTGATGAATAGTGAAAAACATTGTGTTATAGTTAAAAACTAAATTTTTATTTAAATAATTGTTTATTTTATTTAAATTTATTTTAAGTCAAAATAGATATATAAAACCTATATAAGTTCAATTTATTTCATTGGAGTCATTTTGTAATAAAATTATATGTATAAAATTTTATTGAACAGTTTACCATCTTTTACCCACCTCTAAGGAGCATTTGCAAATTTGCATAAAACATAATTTTACCGCTTCTGTAAATGGGATTTAAAAAATCCTAGAGACATGGTTGATATCAGTAAAAAAATTTGGTTCAATAAGATTTAAATAATTTTTGGTGAATAGTAACATTTTATTTTTATTTTCCACAGTTAAAATTAAATATGACAATTGAGGGTAAAAAATCTATTATTATTACCATAACACATGTAATAATTATATTGGATAAATTTAATTCCACCAAAATCAACCTTAGGAATAAAATATGATCCTTTAGGTACACATGTATTAGATTTGGACATTTATAATTATTTAATTGAATGAATAGTTTAAAGTGTTAAATTCAATGATTAATAACTAAACAATTTTTAATATATGGATGCACATGAGATAAATTGGAATATAAATATTAATTATAAATATTAAAATATTTTATACATAATTGTATTTTATTTATATTTTTTAGACATTAAATATTTTAATTAATTTATGACACAATGATGATGCGGTAATTACCTAATTAATGAAATATTAAAATATTTGATATTATAAGTATCCAAATAAATGTAATTTGAGAATTTGTATGAATTCCACTAATTTTCAAGGTCACTATCACATGTTAGGTATTTTTATTTGAATTTTTTTTTATGTAATATTGTTTTTATGAATTTAGAAAAAACAAAATATCAAATAGTGTCAAAATTGACATAAAATAGTTTTCAAAGCAAATATTATATTATTAATTGATATTCTATTCCTAAAAATATAAGCTTCAGCCAAAGACTTATATAATGATAGGTGTATCATTAATTATCCACTTGGGGTTCTCTTTTATGTTTATAGTAAGTTTATTAAGCATATAATATAAAAATACATAGAGACATGGTAATGTCAAACTATTTAACTAAGAGTGAAATCTACATTATAAACATAATATAGTGACCCAAAATTGCCTAAAACGAATTGGTTGAGTTGGTTTCGACCCATACCCACATTATCCATTAAATAATTTATTTTGGTGCCATTAAAAATGGAAAATAATTTAATTATGAAATAATATTTCATCCTTTTTCTTAGGTTCCCCTCACTCCTCTTATAAAAGGGCACTTCCCCTTATCACAACTTCAAACCTTTAAATCATTTAGGATCGGAAAAAACCTACCCAAATATCCTCCCTAATCTCCTCCATTCATCCTAGAGGCCTTAATTTAGTTAGAAATCCAATCTATGGATCCCTTTTGATCAAATCAAAAAAAAGAACCTGAAAAAGAGGTAAATATTTCATCACCTCTTTCAAATTCTTTTCTTCATCCACTTAATCATTCATTGTTGATTCTATTCTAAAATTATAAGTCCAGTATCTTCAATATACTATTATGTTATTATAAATATGGTACAACCATATTCATTATTTTATCTATCCTATGAATGACAAGTCTCTATACATGTGTATGTACGACTTACCCTCTCCTCGTCGTGGTGTAGTTGGTTCTTCGAACAATTCATCATTTGGATGGGAATAATAATGATTATAAATTGGGAAAGTAATAAATATTACATGATAATTATTATTTATATATGATATTCCATCCAATTATATTCGATTTTAATATCAAAAGAATGATATTTTTGCTCGTAGGTACGTGCGAATTACTGTCTCCACGAACGAGATGAGATTCATTCCTCATCGTATCCATTCAAGACTAATTTTCACATTATGATTAAAAATAATGTTTAAAGACGTGATATCATTATGAATATGAATATGATACATACCATCCATAAAACATATGACTCACATAAAATATAATATAAAGGTAAACAAATCAATTAACACCAGAAACGATGATACTACTAAAATATTATTTACAAAGAAGTATTAGAGGATAAGATATGATATAATATTTTTTTATATAGTTATTGTATAATTTAATAACAGTAATTTAACTATTATACAGGAGGTTAACTTACTATCGACCATGGAAAATTACAATGTAAGGGAATTCTTATCTCACATTTAATTCAATGAGATTTCCATTGTTAGCTAGTTATTTATTGCATGTGATGTATGGTGTAATTAAATTGGATATGTATTATCAAGATTATATTTATATTCATGGTATTATGTGTGGAATTTGGTGGTTTTTAACTTTTTTTTCATATGACTCGACTAATTACAACGAAGGGTTTTTATCCCACTTTTTATTCCCATGAGATTAATGCTATATTGGCCAAAATATCCTTTTGTGTGGCATATGTACTGTCCAAGATTGTATTATTGGTGTAATATACTTTAATTTTTGATTATTTACATCCTAATTGTATGATCGTTCTTTCATTGGTTGTATTTTTCATAAGTTATAAAATCGGTAAAAGAATTTCCAATATCAATATCCACTCAGTGGGCTTTACGCATACATCATTGATTATTTTACTCCAAGAATATGTGTGGAATCACTATTTGTTATTTATGTAATAATTTACACTCCACTTTGTGTGGATATAAATTTTATACACACAATCACTCTATTGTTAATTTCTCAATTCATGGATATAAACTTGACCTTAACTCAATTTACATTCATTGAGTTAAACATCCAACTCAGTGGTGTTGTTTTTACAAGAATATGTGTGAATGTCCACTGATTTATTTACACTAAATATAAAATCATATTGAGTGTATTTTTATTTTTCACACATAATTATTTCATTTATTTATCCTTTACCTAAAGATATGATCTTTATAAGGAATTTTATCTCAACTTACATTCCATTGAGTCTTTTTTGTTGTTGTGCGCCAACTCACTTTTGTTTGGTGATTATACTGTACATTGACATACTATGTCATGTATCCATTTATTAAATTGATATTATAAATTTTTTGTTATCTCAATTATTTTTATTCAAAAGTCTCTCAATTCGTTTGGAACTCTATCTAAAATACCATTTTTAATGTTTTAAAATTTTATTCTTATAAATATTTTTCATTAATGTCCAGGTTTTAAAAATGGTTTTACGGTTTTATTTATATGAAAATTAAGGTTTTAAAATTAAAATTCCTTTTAAAAGTTTTAAAGCGTTATGGGACACTTTGATTCAAAAATCTATTTCAAATACCTTCTTGATAAATAGTGAGACTTTTAAATGTTTTGAAGAAAAAGGGGGATATTTCTCTCAAATAGTTAAGATGATTATTTTCATCTATGTCAATATCCTTCATTATTATTGATTGAGGTTAATCTGTTACAATAAAATCATCCATATTTTATTGAATGATTTATGTTTGAATATGGATGTTATATTTTTTATACCATTCAGGGTTCGTGGATAAAGTATTTACATTTCGTATGTTAGTTTTCATAAGAATGTTTATGTTATAAAATTTTCATCTGAGGAATGTGTTAGACATAGTTAGTGATGGGTGGAGCCCGCTATAGCTTATTGATTCATTAGTAATACTCATGAGACATACTTGTGTCTTGGAACAAGACCTTGATAAAATCTTATTTGTAGTCTTGGCACAAGGCCTTGACAATGTGGTTATGAAGTCTGACATTATGCATTCCATCATTATGAAAGTGGCTATTAATATTGCATGTGATTATTCGACTAGTAGAATATCCATGTGAATAAGTAATGGAATTATTTGATTTTATCTTTTCCATATTATGCTGAAGTTCATGGTTAAAAGGATTTTGTTATATTCTTATACATTGCCTTAAATGTTTGTGCTTATTTTTTAATGTTTCTGCTTTATTGTTATTCTTATTAAGCATCTGAGCTCACCCCTTTCTATGTTTTATTTTTCCCAGGATGCAGAAAAAAATATTATGACTGACTAGCAGGGATAGACTCTGGGATCTTAGTGTTGTATATGGAATCAATGTTGTTGTATTTTTCTATTTTATGATGTAATGTAAACTATATGAATATATCTATTTCTTAAAAGCCAAGTAAACCAATAGGTATTTCTAGACTTGATCTTCTGTGATCATCCCAATGATATGTAAAATGCACTGACTCTGGGATTCTGGGGTCGGGGTGTTACAGTTGGTATTAGAGGAATATTAGTACAAACATTGGAATATTGATTTAGATAAACTCTGATTAGATCACATTACCATTAGATAGAATTTGAGGATTAGTAGGAAGAAGTTCCAATAATTTTAGTATTGTAGGGATTATGTGGGTTTTCTAAACAATACATCCCAGTCTGGATACAAGCAGGTAGAGGAGGCTCAGGAACAGATTTACATAGGATTGAAAACTACGATAATGAGTTTCAGGCTTGACCCATGGTATCTTGGTACACGACAATGGGCCTTGCTGCACTCTTGGTTATGACACTCTTGGGGGATATTCTTAGGATAATTCAAATTCTATTTAAAAACCTATTTGAAGGATTTTAATATAATATGAGAATAAAAAACATTATTTAATCATAAGGTGTTTTAGATTGAAAATAAGGTGTTATGATATTCTCTAAATGATATTATGACTCAAACTATGCTTTCTTGTGTTAGTCCATGGCTAGATTCCAAGGAAGTCATAGTAACATTGAATATGATGCACAAGGTGGGAACAGTGGTGGAAATGAGAAACAAAATGGAATGTGGATAGGTTTAAAATATATCATGTTCATGCTGAATAAGTTTTCCTAAAATATGATCAAACATATATATATTAACCAATTCATAGACTCAACAAAGAAGATAAAGGTGGTAAATGATAAGAGATCCAGTAGTGGAGACCATGGAGAAAAGAAAGCACAATTTCCATCATGCATGAAATGTGGAAGGAGATTCCTAGGGAAGTGTCCCAATAGAACTAAGAAATTCTTTTTCTGTGGGATAAAAGTACATAAAGAAAATAATTGTCTAGAAAAAATGAATAGAACTATGGAAGAAAAAAAATTATCCTAAGAATCCATTTGCAGTCATTTTTCTTAAATATAGATGACCGGGGCATTACCCAAGCGAATTCCCTATTCTATAGGATAATCGATTAGTCAAGGAATATCAAATGTGGAAATAAATGGATGGTCAAATGTTTAATAGTTTTATTTATTTTTGTTGATGGCATTAGATTGGATGACTTTTCTCTATTTGTAACCCTGCAATTTATTATGTGAAAATTCTATTTTAGGGATAATTGTGTTTTCTATTGTTGATATAGTTATAAATAAACATTTGGGTTTATATTATCCTTGAATTTGAGGCTACTAAATGTTATTATATTTTTGGATATGATGTCTTATCGAATGGATATCCTTATTATGGGAAAATGGTTTGGGGATTAAGTGATAAATGTTATTTTGGAAGATGATTGCTCTGTTTGGAATACTAAATGCCTAAGGAAAATAGAATACTATGGGATTTCATTTGAGGAGTAATAGTGGATTTTAATCTATGTTTTTATTGTGTATTTATAGATATTTCAGTTATTTATGGAAATGATTAACCTATCATAGAGAATATGTGATTAGGTTAATTACTTTTAAGTATGTGACTTTAAGAGTAGTTGATGTTATTTGGAAATAAAATTTAACGTGGAAGACTTTGTAATCAAAATCTTATATTTTCTGGGATTCAATATTAGTTTGGATTATATTGATAGATTTTATGGACAATCATTTATTGAATGTTATTTATTGAACATTGGGTATAGTTGGTTTAATTTTAGAAATTAAGATATGTATTTCTTTCTCTAAATGATTATCCTTTTTGGGGATCGTCTGATATTGTACTAACCATTTTGGTTTTGGTTAATCTATAAAGGCACAGTAAATGTATATTGTTTATCCTTTGTAGATTTTTTGATTATCTTAAGTTTATTCTAGCACATCAGGTGTGGCCAAGTGAGCTTGAATACTCATAGTTTGAAAAAAATGAGTTAGTGGTAAAAATTTATTAAAGGATGAAACTCTACTTAAAAAGTAAGTATATCTCTTTATGTTCATATTCAATCTCATAAATAAATTCCTCATCATTATGAAATGGAACATAAAAGAAAAAACTTATCTGTTAACACTTGTTACTAGGAATCTAATGAACATTTATACCATCACAAGTTTGTGGTTTTATTATTGTTAACTTTATCTTAATAATTTTTTCTATCACTCTCCCCTGGAACTTGACACTTATTTTATGTTCCATATCCATGTTTTCCTATATGTAATCATAGTGTGGGTTATCTCAGGTGAACCTTGTACTTCTCTTTCTTTCATTTAAAGAGATAGTTTTATTAACTATTTTTCCAATGTAGGACTTTCAATGACGTTCCTAAGCCCAATTTTAAAATTGCGACACAATTTCCAAAAGGGGTAAAAATTTAACACCCCAAGGCTTCATAGTTTTTTATTTTCATTAATTCAATAGCTTATGCAACACGCAACAATGCATTCGAGTGCACCACGACTTACCAAACTCGCTGTGCAAAAGCGGTTATAAATAGTATTAACTGAATTTTGAATTTTATATACTCCATATAATTTTATAATCCATATTATGTGTTTATTAGACATAATTTAGGAACAAATTTAACTTTTTCAGACAAAATAAGTATTTTTTTTAAAAAATGCAGTTATACGACTTTTTAAAGAAAAAACCTTTTTAAAACCAATATTTGACACTTTTATATATTAAATTTAATGAACTTAAATTCTTATTTATAATCGGGACATAAAAATTAATTTTGGATAAATTTTTTGTACTTTTCTAATAACTTATATATTTTGTTGAATAATGAAATATACCAAATTTTAATTGAAAACTACATTCTTAATAGAAATAATTTATAGTGTTAAATTTTTTATTTGAAAGGTTTGAAAGTATAATTATATTATATTTTTATCATTTAATATAATTTAATTGATTATATGTAATTTAACATTTAAATTCGACATAAACACATGTCAATCCTCTGATAGTTTTTACTTTTTTTAAAACACGCTATTCGGTTTTGACAATAGGAATTAATTTTAAATTAATTAATGAAAATTATTTGTTTTAAATTTGGTAAATTATAATTCATTTTTTAATTCATAATATCAAAATTATCATAGGGTAAATATTTGGTATTTTTCTGAAAAGATTCAATTTTTGATTAATAGTGAAAAATACAGCATTATAGTTTAAAACTGTATTTTAATTTTTATAATTATTTATTTTATTTAATATTATTTTATGTAAAAATATACATATAATAACTATATAAGTTAAATGTATTTAATTTGAGTCATTTTATAATAAAATTAGATGTGTAAAATTCTATTAAACTTTTTATCGTCTTTTACTCACCTCATAGGGGAATTTGCAAATTCACATAATACTTAATTTTACTCCTTATGTGAGTGTAATTTAAAAACTTCGAGAGACATGGTTGATATCAATAACAATATTATGGTTCAATAAGTTGGAAATAATTTTTGGCGAATAGTAACTATTTACATTTATTTACCACGGTTAAAATTAAATAGGGTAATTAAGGGTTAAAATGATATTATTATTATCCTAACACATGTCCTAATTCTATTGGATAAGTCTAATTCGACCGAAATATACCTTAGGAATAATATGAGATCATTTTTGGATTAAATTAGGACATTTATTATTATTTAATTCAAAGATGAGTTAAAAGTTTAAAATTCAATGTTTAATAACTAATCCATTTTTAATATTTGGTTACAATTAAGATAAATTCGACTATAAATATTCATTAGAAAGATAAAAAGACTTCCTACATAATGGTATTTTATTTAAATTTTTTATAATTTAAATAATTTAATTTATTTATGATAGAATGACAATGCAGTAGTTACATAATTAATGAAATATTAAAATAATTGATATTTTAAATATCGTAATAAATATAATTTTAGACTTTTTATGAATTTCATTATTTTTCTAGGTTAATATAACATGTTATGGTTTGTTTTATGAGTTTTCTTATAAGTAATAATTCTTTTATAAATTTATCAAAAAAAATACCAAATAGTGTCAAAATTTACATTAAAGTGTTTTAAAAACAAATATTATATTATTAATTGATATTCAATTCATAAAAATATAAGAATCATCCAAAATACTTATATAATGATATATGTATCATTAGTGAACCACTTGGGGTTCTCTTTGAAGTTTATTGTAAGTTTATTAACCATATAATATAAAAATACAAAGAGACATTATAAATGTCAAACTATTTTACTAAGAGTTAAACTAAAAGATAAAGTTAATATAGTGACCCAAACATGTCTAAAACCTATTGGTTGAGTGTATTTCTACCCATACCCACCTTATCCTTTATATAATTTATTTTGGAGCCATTAGAAACCGAGAATTATTTTGTTATAAAATAATATTTCAACCTTTTCCTAAGGCGCGCCTCACTACTCTTATAAAAGGGCACTTCACCTTCTCTCAAAATAACACCTTCAATGACATTAGGCTTGACCAAAACCTACCCAAATATCCCCCCATACCCCCTCCCTTAATCATATAGGCCTTACATTAGGCAGGAATCCAACTTATGGATCCATTTTGATCAAATAAAAAGGAATAACCAAAATAAGTGGTAAATATTTCATCACCTCTTTCAAATTCTATTCTTCTTCCACTTCCTCTTTCGTTGTTTTTTCTATTCTAAAATAATAACTCCAGTATGTTATATATACTATGATGCTATTATAAATATGGTATAACCATATTCAAACACTTCATAATTTGGATGGGTATAATAATGATTATAAATTATGAAAATGATAAGTATAACATGATAATGATTCTTTATATATGATATTCCATCCAATTATATAAGATTTTAATATCAAAAGAATGATATTGTCACTCCTGCGCATGTACTGATTTCTGTTTCCAAGAATATGAAAAGATTCATTACCCATTGTATCCATTAAAGAAAAATTTTCATTTGATGATTAATAATAATGTATAACAACTTTATATCATTATGAATATTAATAAGATACATCCCATCCAAAAAAATACGACTCACAAAACAAAGAATATAATAGAAAATGTATCTGTTAACACCCTAAATGAGGATACTACTATAATACAATTAACAAAGAAATATTATAGGATCATATATGATATCATATTTATATATAAAGTTTTTGTATAATTTATGAGAAATGATTAAACTATTATACAGGAGGTTAATGTACCCTCGACAAAGGAAAAGGACAAGGTAAGGGGTTTCTTATCCCACATTTAATTTTGTGAGATTTCCATTGCTCTCTACTTATTTATTGAATGTGGTTTATGGTGTAATTCAATTTGATATATATTATCATGATTCTCTTTATATTCTTGGTATTCTATGATCCAAGTTGTGGTTATTATCTTCTAGTCACATGACTCGATTGATTACAAAGAAGTATGGGTTTTCATCTCACTTTTTATTCCCTTGAGATTCATACTATACTGGACACCATTTACATTTGTGTGGTGTATTTAGTATCCATGATTATATTTTTGGGGTAATATACTTTAATTTATGAGTATTCATGTATTTATTGTATGATACTTATTTCATGGGTTGTATGAATCAAAAGTTACCAAATCTGAAAGGGAAATTCAAATTTCAATTTCCACTTAGCGGGCTATACGCATACTTCATTGATTATATTACAAAAATATTATGTGTGGATTCTCTATTTATTATTTATTTATTTATTTCCACTCCCCTTTGTGTGGATATAAATTTGATACACACAATCACTCAATTGAAATTTTTTCAATCCATTGATATAAACTCGATCTTAACAGAATTTCTATTCATTGAGTTAAACATCCAAGTCATTGGTGTTGTTTTTACAAGAATATGTGTGAATGTCCTCTTATTGATTTACACTAAATATCCAATCATAGTTAGTGTATTTATATTTTTCACACATAATTATGTCATTGATTTATCCTTTACCAAATGACACAGTCTTAATAAGGGATTTCATCTCTACTTACATTCCACTGACTCTTTTTTGTTGTTGTGCGCCAACTCACTTTTGTTTGGTGTATATATTGTACATTGATAGAGTATATCCTGAATTCCATTATTCTCCTGATTTTATAAGGTTATTATTACCTCAATTAATTTTATTCAAAAGACTCTCATTTGGATAGTAACTCTAACTAAAATAACATTTTTAATGATATAAAAATTTATCCTTCTTAATCATTCTCATTAATGTCCATGTTTTAATAATGGGTTATGAATTTATTTATATGGAAATTAATGTTTTATAATTAAAATTCCATTTAAAATATTAAAAGGGGTATAGGACACTTTTCTTCAAAAATATATTTTAAATTTCTTCTTGATAAATAGTGAGACTTTTAAATGTTTTCATGAAAAATAGGGATATTTCTCTAAAATAGTTTTGATGATTATTTTCATCTATATCAATATCCGTCATTACTCTATATGAGGTTAATATATTACAATACCATCTTAAATATTGTATTAAATGAGTTATTTTTAACTGTGGATGTGGTATTTGTTTTACCATCCATGGTTTGTGGATAAAGTATTGACATTTCATATGCTAGTTTTAATATGAATGTTTAAGTTATAATCATTTCATATAAGGAAAAAATTGGACATAGTTATTGACGGGTGGATACCACTATATCTCCTTGATGCATCGGTAGGTCTCATGATACAATCTAGTATTTTTGTACAAGACCTTGAAAAATCTTATTTTTATTCTTGGAACAAGGCCTTGACTATGTGGTTATGATGTCTGGCATTATGCATTCCATCATTATGAAAGTGGCTATTGATATTTTGTGTGATTATTCGACTAGTATAATATCCATTTGAATAAGTAAATGGAATAATTTGATTTTATCTTATCCATATTATGCTTATGTTCAGGTTTAAAAGGATTTTGTTTTAGTCTTATACATTACCTTAAATTTTTGTTCTTATTTATGAAAGATTATGTTTTATTGTTATCCTTACTGATCATCTGAGCTCACCCATTTCTATGTTTTATTTTTTCTAGGATGTGAAAATTATATTATGACTGACCTATAGGGACATTCTATGGGATCTCAGTGTTGTCTATGGAAAAAAGTTTGTTGTAGTATTCCATTTTATGATGTAATGTAAACCTCATGTATGTATCTAGCACTTCCAAGGCTACTAAACTAATCATTCATTCGAGACTTGATCTTTTTTTATCATGCCAATGATACTTAATAATGCACCGACTCTAGGCTTCTGGGTTCGGGGCGTTACAGTTGGTATCAGAGGATGTTTAGTACAAACCATGAAATCTAGATTTAGATAAACTCTGATTAGATCACATTACCATAAGATAGAATTTGATAATTAGTATATAAGAACATCCGAGAATTTTGGTATTACAGAGATTATGTGGGTTTTATAAACAATACATCCCTGTCTAGATATGAGAAGGTAGAGGCAGCACTGTCACAGATTTACCTAGGAGTGAAAACTCTGACAAAGAGTTTTGGGATTGACTCGGGGTATCTTGGTACACAAAAATCGGCCCTGCTGCACTCTTGGTCACGACACTCCTAGTGGATATGCTTAATTTAATGCACATTATAATTACAAACCAATTTGAATAATTTTAATACAATACAAGAATAAATAACTATAGTTAATCCTAAGGTGTTTTTGATTGAAAAAAAAGTGTTATGATATTATCAAAATGATTTTATGGATCACACTATGAATTCTTGTGTTATTCAATGGTAGGATTCCAAGGAAGTCCTAGTAACATTAAACATGATGTACAAGGGGGGAACAACAGTGGAAATGAGCAACAGAATGGAATGTTGATAAGTGTAAAAGATATCGTGTTCATGCTGAATCATTTTTCCAAAAATATGATCAACAAAATCTATATTAACCAACTCATGAACTCAACAAATAATTGAAAGGTAGTGAATGATAAGAGCTCGAGTAGTGGAGACCATGGATAAAAGAAAGCTCAATTTCCATCATCTAGAAAATGTGGCAGGAGAGACCTAGGGATGTGTCCCTATGGAACACAAAAATTCTTTATGTGTGGAAAATTAGGACATAATGAAAATAATCACCAAAGAAAAAATGAAGAGTACTATGGGTGAAAATAAAAATGATCCCAAGAATCCATTTGCAGTCATTTTCCATAAATGTAAGGGACCTAGGCATTTCCCGAGTGACTTCCCTATTATATAGGATAACCCCTTAGTCAAGTATAAAATTATGTGTAAATTAATGTATGGTCAAATTTTTAAAATTATTAGTGCTCTTTGTTGATGGGATTACTTTTGAAGACATTTCACATATATGTAACCCCGCAGTTTATTATGTGAAAATGCAATTTCAAGTAGAATTCTATTTTCTATTGTTGATATAGTTATAAATAACCATTTGGGTTTATATTATCTTTGAATTTGAGACAATTACATGTTATTAATATTTGGGATAAAATGTGATATATGAAATAACATTTGTGGTGAAATTATGTTATAGTTATTTTGATGAATTTATCTCATTTTGGGAATGTTTTAAAATATAGTTCTTGAAAAAGGGAAACACACAGACTGTGTGACAACCCATCACATCGGACAAAGCTATAGGAATTGAACCCACAACCATAGTGCAATTGGGATTTATTGCATACCACTAGACTATGTGAATTCCCTGGTTAGTGTTACTAATTTTTTTAGTTAAATGATTGAATTGATCAATAATAAGTTGAATCGAGATATGGTGTCTTATCAAATGGGAATCATTTGTATAAGAAAATGATTTTGGGATTAAGTGAAAAATGTTATTTTGGAAGACATTTGCTCGGTTTGGAATACTATATGACTAAGGATAATAGATACTATGGGATTTAATTTGAGGAGTAATAATGGATTTTTTTCTATGTTTTTATTGAGGATTTATAGCGATTTGGGTTGTTTATGAAAATGATTAACCTATCATAGAGAATATATGATTAGGTTAGTTACATTTATGTATATGACATTAATAATTGTCGATTTTATTTGGAGATACAATTTATTGAGGAAGACTGCGTAATCAAATTCATATATGTTTTGAGGTTCAATATTAGTTTGGATTATATTGGTAGATTTTAAGGAAATTTTTTTATTTAATGGTTTTGTTGAACATTGGGTATTGTTATTTAAATTTTATAAATTAAGATAGATATTACTTTCTATAATGTATTATCATTTTTGGGGATCATCTGATCTTGTACTAACCATTTTGGTTTTGTTTAATCTCTATAGACAAGGTAAATATATATATTTTATCCTTTGTGGATTATGTAATTCTCTAGAAGTTGATTCTAGCACCTCAAGTGTGACAAAGTCATCTTGAATACTCATAGTTTGAAAAAATAAATGATTTAGTGGTAGAAATTTATTAAATGATGAAACTCTACATAAAAAGTAACTGTATATCTTTATGTTTTTTGTCTATCTCATAAATAAATTTCTCAACATTATTAAATGAAACATCAAACAAAAAACTTATCCATTTAATTTTACTACTAGGAAACTAATGTACGTTTATCTCATCACAAGTTTGTGGTTTTCTTGTTGTTAACTTTCTCCTAATAATTTTTTCTATCACTCTCCACCAGAACGTGAAACTTATTTTATCATCCATGTTTTCTCACCTGGAATCCTAGTGTGGGTTATCTCGGATGACCATTTTACTACTCCTTCCTTCTTTTAAAGAGATAGTTTTATTGGATCCTTTTCCAATGTGGGACTTTAAATGAAGTTTCCAAACCCAATTTTAAAATTTCAAGGACACAATTTATAAAATGGGGAAAATGTAACACCCCAAGACTTCATAGTATGTTATTTTCATTAATTCAATTGCTTGCTCTACAAGAAACAATGAGTTTGAGAGCACCACGACTTACAGAACTAGCCGTTCAAAACCGTTTATGAATAGTATTAACTTAATTTTGAATTTTACATACTCCATATAATTTTAGAACCCATATTATGTGTTTCTTAGACATAATTCAAGAAAAAATTCATTTTTTCAGATAAAAGAAGTATTTTTAAAAAAATTTAAATTATACCACCTTTTAAAGGAAAACCATTTTGAAACCAATATTTGACACTTTTATATATTCAATTTAATGAAATTAAATTATTCTTTAGAATCAGGACATAAAAATTAATTTTGGATGAACTTTTTTTTCTTTTCTAATAACTTTTATACTTTGATGAATACTGAAAAATAACAAATTATAATTGAAAAAAAATTTCTTAATAGAAATAATTTATAGTGCTAAATTATTTATTTGAATGGTTTTGAATTATTATTATATTATATTTTTATCATTTAATATAATGTAGCTGATTATAGGTAATTTAACATTTAAATTAGACATAAACACATGTCAATCTTTTGATAGTTTTTACTTTTTAAAAAACTCGCTTTTCGGTTTTGACAATGAGAATTAATTTTAAATTTATTAATGAAACTTCAGTGTTTTGAATTTGGTAAAATAGAATTCATTTTTTATTTCATAATATCAAAATTATGTTACGGTAAATATTGGGTATTTATCTGAAAACATTCAATTTTTGATGAATAGTGAAAAACACTACGTTATAGTTTAAAACCGAATTTTTATTTTTATAATGATTTATTTTATTTAAATTTATTTTAAGTAAATATATATATATATAATACCTATAAAAGTTCAATGTATTTCAATGGATTAATTTTATAAAACAATTAGATGTATAAAATTTTATTGAACTTTTTATCGTCTTTTACACACCTCCTAAGGGAATTTGAAAATTTTGATAATACGTAATTTTACCCCTTCTGTGAGTGCAATTTCAAAACTTAGAGAGACACGATTGATATCAGTATGAATAATATGGTTCAATAAGAGGAAAATAATTTTTGTTGAATAGTAACTTTTAACTTTTATTTACCACGGATAAAAGTAAATAGGGTAATTAAGGGTAAAAATGATATTAGTATTACCCTAACAAAGGTACTAATTCAATTGGATATGTTAAATTCTACCTAAATCAACCTTAGTTATAAAATATGGTCCTTTAGGTCTACTTGGATTAGATTAAAGAATTTTTATTATTTAATTCACAGAACAATTAAAATTGTTAAATTCAATGTTTAATAATTAAACCATTTTTAATATAGGGTTACACATAAGATAAATTATACTATACATATTCATCAGAAAGAAAAAATTATTTCATACATAATGGTATTTTATTTATATTTTTTAGTGATTATATAATTTAATATATTTATAACACAATGATGATGTAGTAATTACCTAATTAATGAAATATTAAAATAATTGATGTTATAAATATACAAATAAATGAAATTTGAGACTTTTTATGAATTAATATAATTTTTTAGGTTAATATAACATGTTATGTTTTGTTGTATGAATTTTTTTTCTGTGTAATAGTTCTGTTATGAATTTATCAAAAACAAAATACCAAATAGTGTCAAAATTGACATAAAATAGTTTTAAAAACAAATATTATATTTTTTATTGTTATTCGATTCATGAAAATCTAGGTTTTGGAAAAAATACTTATATATAGATATATGAATCATTAATGAACCACTTAGGGTTCACTTTTATGTTTATTGTAAATTTATTAACCATATAATGTAAAAATACAAAGAGACATGGTAAATGTCAAACTATTTATCTAACAGTTAAACCTAAATGATAATGTTAATATAGTGACCGAAACCTGTATAAAACCAATTGGTTGAGTCTTTGTCAACCCATACCCACCTTATAATTTACATAATTAATTTTTGATCCATTAGAAACCGAAAATGATTTTATTATAAAATAATAGTTCAATCTTTTCCAATGGTGACCATCATTCCTCTTATAAAAGGGAACTTAACCTTATCTCCAATTCACACCTTCGAAGCCATTAGTCTTGGACATACCATACAAAAATATCCTCCCAACTCTCCTACCTTCATCCTAGAGGCCTTAATTTAGATAGAAATCCAACCTATGGATCCCATTTTATCAAATCAAAAGGAAGAATCTTAAGAAGAGGTAAACCTTTCATCACATCTTCCAAGTTCTTTTTTTCTGCCACTTCCTCTTTTTTTGTTGTTTCTATTATAAAATAAAATCTCCAGAATCTTCTATAAACTGTGATGTTATTATAAATATGGTTCAACCGTTTTAATTATTTTATCCATCCTGTGAA
Source organism: Viscum album (assembly GCA_963277665.1). Taxonomy (NCBI): domain Eukaryota; kingdom Viridiplantae; phylum Streptophyta; class Magnoliopsida; order Santalales; family Viscaceae; genus Viscum; species Viscum album. Next base: position 658,112,199 of record OY728145.1, on the reverse strand, counting down.
TGACATGTCACTATACGTGCGTACATACAGCTTATCATCTCCACATCATGGTGTAGTAAGTTATTCAAACACATCATCATTTGGATGAGTATAATAATGAGTATAAATGATAAAAATAATAAATATAACATGAAAATGATTCTTTATATATGATATTCCATACAATTATATACAATTTTAATTTCAAAATAATGATATTGTCGCTCGTGCGCACATAGGGATTACTGTCTCCACGAACGTGATGAGATTCATTCCCCACTGTATCCATTCAAGAATAATTTTCATTTTATGGTTAAAAATAATGTTTAAAGACGTGATATAATTCTGAATATGAATATGATACATAATATCCAAAATAAATATGACTCACACAACAAATAATATAATGGGAAATGAATCAGTTAACACTCAAAACGTTGATACTAATAAAATATCATTAACAAAAATATTTATATGATCATAAATGATATCATATTTATATATATAGTTACTGTATAATTTAATAATAATTATTTAAATATTATAAATGAGGTTAACATACCCTCGACCAAGGCAAAGTACAAGGTAAGGGGTGTCTTATCTCACTTTTAATTTAGTGAGATTTGCATTGTTCGCCACTTATTTGTTTCATGTGGTGTATGGTGTACATCCATTTGATATAAAGTATCATGATTATATTTATATTCATGGTATTATGTGATCCATTTGTTTGTTGTTAACTTTTGTTCATACTACTCAATTTATTCTAACAATTTAAGAGTTTTTCATCTCACTTTTTATTCCTATGAGATTCATGCTATGTTTGCCACTATTTCCTTTTGTGTGGCATATGTACCGTCCATGATTGTATTCTTGGTGTAATTTAATTTAATTTATGAGTATTTACATCTTCATTGTATGATCCTTATTTCATGTTTTGTATGTTTCATAAGTTATTGAATTGGTATGGGAATTTAAAATTTCAAGTTCCACTCAGTGGGATTTATGCATACTTCATTGATTATTTTACTCCAAGATTATATGTGGAATTACTATTTATTATTCATGAATTAATTTACAATCCCCTTTGTGTGGATAAGAATTTGATAAACATAATAAGTCCACTGATAATTTCTCAAGTCTTTGATATATACATTATCTTAACTCAATTCCCATCTATTGAGTTAAACAACCAAGCCATTGGTGTTGTTTTTACAAGAATATGTGTGAATGTCCTATGATTGATTTAAACTAAATATCCAATCATATTGACTGTATTTATATTTTTCACACATAATTATGTCATTGATTTATCCTTTACCTAAGGATATAATCTTTATAAGGGATTTCATCTCAACTAACATTCATTGAGTCTTCTTTATGTTGTGTGTCTAACCACTTTTTTTTGGTGTATATACTATACATTGACAGAGTATATCATGAATCCCTTTATTCTCAAGATATTCTAATGTTTTTTTTCTCAATTATTTTTATTCAAACATCTCTCAATTGTTTAGGAACTCCAACTAAAATACCATTTTTAATGTTTTAAAACATTATTCTTCTAAATCATTCTCATTAATGTCCATGTTTTAAAAATGGTTTTAAAGTTTTATTTATATGTACATTAATGATTTAAAATTAAAATTCCATTTAAAAGATTCGAAGTAGTATGGGACTCTTTGAATCAAAAATCTATTTTAAATGGAATCATGATAAATAGTTGGAAATTTAAATGTTTTCCAAAAATTGGGGGATATTTCTATAAAATAGTTTTGATGATTATTTTCATCTCTATCAATATCCTTCATTATTCTTGATTGAGGTTAATCTTTTACAATATAATATTCTATATTTTATTGAATGAGTTATGTTTGAATGTATATGTGCTATTTTTATACCGTTCATGGTTTGTGGATAAAGTATTTACATTTCATCTGTTAGTTTTAATAAGAATTTTTATGATATAAAATTTTCATATGAGGAATGAAATAGACATAGTAAGTGACAGGTAGAGCCTGCTATAGCTCCTTAATGCATCGATAGGTCTCATTAGACAAAATAGTGTCTTGGCACAAGGCCTTGACAAAATATTATATATAGTCTTGTCACAAGGCCTTAACAATGTGGTTATGAACTATGGAATTATGGATTCCATCATTATGAAAGTGGCTATTGATGTTGCATGTGATTATTAGACTAGTATAATATCCATGTGAATAACTAAATGGGATTATTTGATTTTATCATCACCATATAATTCTGAATTTCATTTTAAATGGCTTTTTTTAGTCTTATATATTCCTTTAAATGTTTGTGATAATTTATGAATGTTTCATCTTTATTATTATCCTTACTGAGCATCTATGATCACCCCTTTCTATGTTTTATTTTTCCCAGGATGCAAAGAATTATATTATGACTGACCTGTAGGGATAGTCTATGGGATCTCATTGTGTCTATGGAGACAATGTTTTTGTAGTTTTCTATTTTATTATGTAATGTAACCCTTATGAATGTATATAGTACATCCAAGGCTACTAAACTAACATATCTTTTGAGTCTTGAACTTTTGGGATCATGCCAATGATACATAACAATTCACAGACTTTGAGCTTCTGATGTCGGGGTGTTACAGTTGGTATCAGCTGATGTTTAGTACAAAACTTATAATATAGATTTAGATAAACACTTATTAAAGCACATTACATTAAGATAGACATTGAGGATTAGTATAGAAGAACTTCCTAAAATTTTCATATTTTAGAGATTATGTGGATTTTATAAACAATACATCCTTATCTGGATACGATTAGGTAGAGGGCAGCTCTGGCACAGATCTGCCTAGGAGTCAATACTACAAAAAGGTGTTTCAGGCTTGACCTGAGGTATCTTGGTAAATGACAACTTGCCATGCTTCATTCTTGGTAATGACACTCCTCAGGGATATGGTTAGAATAAATCACATTCTCTTTAGAAACCTGTAACATCCCAAGTAAGTAATGAATAATAAATATTTTTATCTCTGTCTATTAATGAATTATATTGTGTTTTAGAGGCTTAAAATGAAAATAAATCCAATCTTAAGCATGAAATACACTAATATTCCTAAAAGATGGTTTTACTGCCTTTTGATGGAAAACCCTTTTTAAATCAATATTTTGACAATTTTATAATCTATATTTGTAAAAATAAACATATTAATTATTATTGGGACATTGAATTTTACATTGGATAAATTTTTGGTATTTTTCTAACAATGTTCATTTTTTTAATGAATAGTGAAAAATACTGCATTTTACATCAAAACTGATTTTTAATCTAATTTATTTATATGATTAGATTATCTTTTGAATTGGTTTTGAAGTGGAATTAGAAAAAAAATTACCATTTAATCCAATGGTGGTCATTGTAATCAATTTCACTTTGAAATTGGACTTAAACTGGTTTCAATCTTTTGTTACTTATTATTTCATAAAAACACACTATTTGTCATGACAGCGGGAATTAATTATTAAATTAATTAATGTGACTTATATGTTTTGAATTTTGTAAAATAGACTTCATTTTTGAATTCTGAATATCAATTATAGCTTAGGGTGAATTTTTGGTAATTTTCTGAAAAACGTCAATTTTTGATGAATAGTGAAACCACTAAGTGGTACTTATAAAAACTGATTTTTCCATTTAAATGAAATTTTGCCATCATTTTGTTTTGAATTTCAAAAATCTGACATACATGCTTGTCATTAAGAAGTAAAATGTGGTTCAATGGGATTAAAATAATTTTTTGGTGAATAGTAACTTATTAAGTTCTTAATCGCGATTAGTGGTAATTAGTGTAGTTTAAGGTAAAAATAATGTTTTAATAGTATGAGATGAGCTTGAAACATGTCCTACCCTAATTGGATGTGTCATGGCCGAACAAGACAAGCCATGAGTCAACTTGGGGACCCCATGGAGCCACTTTGGTTGGGAAATGACATAAATAACTTTTTATTTAATGTTAAAGTAAAAATGACACAAACAGAAGTTATGTTACTAAACCAATTTTTATATGGGGTTATACAAGTCAGATTTTTGACTATAAATATTAATTAGAAATATAAAAAGATTTCCTACATAATAGTATTTTTTTTATAATTTTTAGACATTAAATAAATTAAATTATTTATGACATCATGATGATGCAGCGATGACCTCATTATTTAACGATTTAAATAAAATGGAAAGATAATGTAAAATCTAAAACCTACACATGGAAAAAACCAATTGGATGAGTGGATTTATAACCCTTATCACCTTATCATCGAATTATATCAATATGGGACCTTTTGAATCCGAAACTCATTTTAAAATAAAGTAACTTATCTTTACTTTCCAAGAGTGCCCCTCCTCTCCTCTTATAAAAGGCCCCCACCTCTACCTCATTACTCACACTCCCAAAGCCTTTGGCTCGGCCAACCCCTGCCCATTTTGTCCCTCCACTTCCCTCTCTTACTCCTTGAAGCCTCACTTTGGTCATAAGTCTTCCCAAGGAAGCCTTTGAGCTCAAACCAAAGGGAGTTACCCGATTTTAAGGTAATGTCTTCTTTTGAGTCCTTTTGTTTTATTTTGCTTCTCCAACCCCCTAAACTCTTTTTATTCTTTTCTTTTGTAACAACTCCAGTATCCTCAATATACTAGGATGTTTTTATAAGAAGTAATAGATCTACACTTACACACACCTACATCTAATGGTTAACGAACATACTGTTTCTGTGGATGGCGAATTTATGCCTCCCGAAACGATGATTGTTCAACATTTTTTTAACACCTTCAAAGGTGGCCATTAAGATGCCACTATATTTATATGTGATATATAATGTGTTTATGTTTTCCTTAAGCTTCTGTATTTTTCTTTTTGGTCATAACTTTATGGTTTCCATTATGGGTAAACGCGATATCTTCATTTAAGGAAGTGCGGACTACCGCCCCCTCAAAGTGATTTGATTCGTTAAATACCATATGTGGGATATATAAAGGATGGAACTATGATATTATATAAGATATTATACTGGAATTATAATATACCTTTATATCATTATGATTTCATTCTATAAAATACGAAATAGAAATGAATGTACCGTTAATGCGTACGTACGGCTTACCGTCTCCATGAACGGTGCATTTCATTTCTTACCTCTAAATGATTATGTAATATTATAAATGAATGAATGTACTGGATATATATGAAATATATGATATCTATATCATGAATACCATTCTGGATATAATGGATACATGAACAACTTGTAATTATAAAGGGTTTATTTTTGACTCAAGTACCAATGATCGTTAAAATGACCGTTATTAACTTAAATAATTACATAGTGTTCATGACATGGTAATAAGTGATATAAAAGGAATAATGAACTTGAAAAAGGATCTTATGCAAGTATAAATTAACTCAAGTTTATTATTCAGGACATTAAAGAACGATCGAGTCAAGTCGGACCTAAGGTATGGGACATCGTCTCAATCTCCTTTCATTGAGGCATATTTTGTTTTATACACAACCTTCTTTTATATGGTGTATAAACCCCTTTAACATTTACGTTTATTTAATAAGGAATATTTTTATAAGAAGCGTTTACTAAACGAAAAAAGGGAATGTTTTTGTCGTACGTATGCGGCGACAAAGACTTCTCCGCCGCCGTGACCATTATTTGAGTTTCAGCTTCCTCTACAAGCCATACCTTTTTTTAAAAGAAAAATAAATACCGTGTTTTACTTTTCTTTTATTTTGGTATTGAAAATGGTTTTTATAATGTTTTTATATCAATGTGTTGTATTGATATCTTGTGATCTAAAGGTGGAAATGTTATGTTTCCTTTATGCATGTTTTATGTGATACGATTATGTCGAGGTTCTTGGGAATTATTATGAAGACGGGTGGTTCCGTGATAAACTAAGGGCGGGTGAGCCCGATATAGCTCTCTAATGCATTGGGTAACGCGAAGGAGTGAAACGTTAAGGTTTCTCCAAAGAGATTTAGGGAATATACTGTGATGGGTATTCCAAACTTAACCAAGAGGGTTACTCCCTACGTACGAATGTTATGAATGCCTCAAGATACCTTTATGTCTTATGATTTCTATGATTTATTCATGATTTGATAAGGTATGTTAAAGTGCTTATGTTTTATGGGTAAAGTATGATCTCATTCTTATGTATATATGTACCCATGTTTCCTTTCCATATTTTTATATCCCTTACTGAGCTTTTTATGCTCATCCCAAGTTTTTTTGAAATGTTTTTCACAGGTCAAGGGAAAGGTACATGATATGATGATAGTGTCAAGGAAGTGTCAATAAATAATCCATGTCTTATTTTAAATATGTTTCAATTGATTGGAAAGAAGAATATTATCTTTATGTAACCACTTTGTTTATATGTGGAATGTAATGCAAGTTTTATGATCTAATTCTCTAAAACTCTAAACCTGAAAAGATCCTCAATGTGTAATCTTGTAATAACTCAAGATTAAGTAAGGTTTAAGGCTGGGGCCTTATAGTTGGTATCAAAGGTTCATTTAGATAACTTTAGGAGTTAGAATTATATTAAATTATTATCCAAAAATATTTTTGAAATGATATAGCATTTGAAGATTACCATGTTGCTTCATCTAAGACATGTTTTTTCAGAATGGTTTTCCGCAGAGGAAACAGGGAAGCAGTGCTTGGAAGGCATACAGAAGGAAATAACCTTCCGAATCAGCATCTTGAGATGGTCGGAATTGGAACTGAACAGTTTGTTGCAGTAATGGTGCAGTTGACTCAAGCGATAAATGGCGGTGGTATCCATACACGAGATCAGCCAGATCAACCGCAGAGGAACATGTCAGTGGTGGAACATTTCATGAGGCAACATCCCCCATCATTCAGAGGATCATCTGACCCTGTGCTAGCTGAAGGGTGGATTAAACCACTGGAGAAGATTTTTTATGTCATGGGGTGTTCAGACAATCAAAAGGTTAGTCTTGCTATTTATCGTTTGGAGGGTGAGGCAGATCAGTGGTGGTCTATGGTTAAAAATATCAGGGACGCCGATGAAATTGATGCTCTTGACTAGGATGAATTGAAAGGTATGTTTCTTGAGAAGTATTTTCCTAAGGCTGTTCGACTTAGGATGGAAAATAAATTATTGGAATTGAGGCAAGAGGAAGACTCAGTGGCTACCTATGAAGAAAGGTTCACTCGATTGGCAAGGTATGCTCCAAATTTTATCCGAGACCTTCATAGTAAAATCAATCATTTTTGCTCAGGATTAAAGCAAAAATATCGAAGGGAATTAGCTTCTCGTTAGTTTAAAAGTTATGAAAAGCTTGTTCGATGTGCTGAGAAGGTGGAAATGGAGTTTGCCGATGATCAAGTGTTCTATAAAAACCAACAGAAGAAGAGACCGAGGTGGCATGAGAACGGTAAGAATTGTTCAAAAAAGTCTGATGGTAAGAAAACTAAGTTTCGAGTTTGTGACAAATGTGGCAAAAGGCATGCTGGGGAATGTCTTCTGAATTCTGGAAAGTGCTACCGATGTGGTAAGATGGGACATAAGGCTCGTGATTTCACTAAAAATGATCAAGGTGAAGGTAAGACCAAATTTTATTTACAGTTAGTGAAATGTTTTAAGTGAAATGAGATGGGTCACTATGCAAATGAGTGTCCGACAAAGAGCTTGAGTGATGGGGAGCAGTTAGACTACAAGCAGAAAGGGGTGGTGAAATCCTTTGCAACTACTTCAGCAGATGTCGGGCCATCAAATGAAGTTGTATCAGGTACTTTGTTTGTTTTTTCAGATTATGCCAGTGTGTTGTTTGATTCGGGTTCTACACATTCTTTCATCTCTGAAACCTTTTCTAGTAAAATGGGAATACCATCTCAAGAAATGACTTCTGAACTTTTGGTAAAAACACCCGGGGGAATGTTGAGGCAAAACGAATTTATAAGAATCTTCCTATCCTTATCTGTGGAAAGAACATACTTGAAAACCTTATTGTTCTACCTATAGTAGAGTTTGATGTTATCCCGGGTATGGATTGGCTCTCTATTTAACATTCTAAGATTGAATGTAGAGCTAAAGAAGTATCTTTTCAGAAAGAATTTCAGTTTGTTTACAAGAATGAACCCTTACTATTAATAACTTATCAAGAGGCCAAGAAACTTGTAAAATATGGAAATGAATGTTACCTTGCACACATCATTAAAAATAGAGGAACTGTTCAGATTAATGATGTGCCAGTGGTAAATGAGTATCCTGATGTTTTTCCTGATGAGTTGCCTAGAATAATACCAGATCGGGAAGTTGAATTTACTGTTGACATAGTTCCTGATGCTAAGCCAATTTCAAAACCCCCTTATCGAATGACTCAAACTGAACTTTTAGAGTTGAAGGAGCAATTGCAAGATTTATTAGAGAAATGTTTCATTCGACCTAGCACATCACCGTGGGGTGCTGCTGTTTTATTTGTTAAAAATAAAGATGGTTCTATGAGACTTTGCATTGATTATAGAGCCTTGAATAATATCACTGTTAAGAACAAATATCCTTTGCCTCATTTCGATGATTTGTTTGATCAGCTCCAGGGAGCTCAGTATTTTTCAAAGATTGACTTGAGATCGGGGTACCATCAACTGAAGGTAAAGGAAGAAGATGTTCCGAAGACCGTGTTTCGTACAAGATATGGCCACTATGAATTTGTAATAATGCCTTTTGGGCTAACCAATGCACATGCTGTATTCATGGACATAATAAATAGAATTTTCCATGAGTTCCTGGATACGTTTGTGGTGGTTTTTATTGATGATATTTTGGTGTTTTATAAAAGTAAAGAAGAACATGAAATACATTTAAGGGTTATCTTGCAAACCTTATAAGAAAAAAAACTGTATGGGAAATTCATCAAGTGTGAGTTTTGGTTGCAACAAATTTCTTTCCTTGGTCACATTGTTTCTAAAGATGGGATAACTGTTGATCCTGCAAAAACAAAGGTTGTGGAAGACTGGCCAAGACCCACAAATGTAACTGAGATTCGAAGCTTCCTTGGTTTGGTAGGCTATTACCGAAGGTTTGTTAGAAATTTTTCACGGTTATCTAGTCCAATGACTAAGCTAACTTGGAAGGGTGTTATGTTTATCTATACAAAAGAATGTGATGATTGTTTTCAGGAATTGAAAAGAACATTGGTGAATGCTCCAGTTTTGGCACTACCTTCCAGGAATGGTGAGTTTGTTATATACAATAAAGCTTCATTGAAAGGACTTGGTTGCGTCCTAATGCAGAATGATCAGGTAATTGCTTATGCTTCATGACAGTTGAAAACTCATGAGGTAAATTACCCTACACATGATTTGGAATTAGCTGCTGTTGTTTTTGCTTTAAAAATTTGGAGGCAACATTTGTATGGAGTAAAGTGTGAAATATATACCGATCACAAAAGTTTAAAGTATATATTCACTCAGAAAGAATTGAACATGAGAAAAAGGATATGGCTAAAATTAATCAAGGATTATGATTGTACAATTCATTACCATCCGGGAAAAGAAAATAAAGTGGTTGATGCTTTGAGTTGAAAAAGTAATGCTTCATTAGCAATGTTGCGTTTGGAACGTGATCCTTTGTTTAAGGATTTGATGAACTTTGGCATAGAAGTTGTTGGTGCAGGAAGTTCTTCTATTTTGTTTCAGGTATCAGTGAGATCATCTCTATCAGATGGAATCAAGCAAGCACAGAAGCAAGACAGTGAGTTGCAGAAAAAGTTAGAGCTGGTTCAGAAAGGTAAGTTGCCTGAATTCAAAATTGATAATGATTGCGTTTTGAGATTTGGGAAGAGATTGTGTGTGACTTGTGATTCACAGTTGAAGAGAGAGTTGTTATGTGAAGCTCATAGTTCTCTATTTTCAGTTCATCCTGGCAGTACTAAGATGTATAGAGATCTGCAGGAGTATTACTGGTGGGATGGAATGAAAAGAGATATTGTTGATTTTACTATGAAGTGTTTGACTTGTCAATAGGTTAAAGCAGAGCGGCAGTTACCGAAAGGGATGCTTCAGCCATTACCAGTGCCAGAGTGGAAATGGGAGAATATATCCATGGACTTTGTTGTGGGATTACCAAAGACATCTCGAGGTAATAATGCAATTTGTGTTATTGTTGATCGCTTGACCAAATCTGCTCATTTCCTTGCTATACAAGATACTTTTTACCTAGATCAACTTTCCGGTTTGTATCTTAAAGAGATAGTCAGGTTACATGGAGTTCCTCTCTCCATTGTATCTGATCTTGATCCCAGGTTCACTTCTAACTTTTGGAAAGGCCTTCAGAAGTCATTGGGTACTGAATTAAATTTTAGTACAGCTTTTCATCCCCAATCAGACGGGCAGTCAGAACAAACAATTCAGACATTGGAGGATATGCTACGTTCTTTCTCTATGGATTATCAGGGAAGTTGGGACCAACATCTTTCTTTGGTTGAATTTTCATATAATAACAGTTTTCATTCCAGTATACAGGTGGCACCATTTCAGGCATTATATGGGAAGCAGTGTCGAACTCCAGCTTTCTGGGATGAAGTGGGTGAAAGGAAGTTGATGGGACCAAAATTGGTAGAAGAGATGGCAGAAAACGTTCAACAGATTCTGAAACACATGAGAACAGCTCAGAGCAGGCAGAAGAGTTATGCGGACAACAGGAGGAAGGATCTCTCCTTTGAGGTAGGTGATCATGTTTTTCTCAAGGATTCTCCTTGGAAAAGTGTGATGATATTTGGTAAGAAAGGAAAGCTGAGTCCAAGGTTTATTGGACCATATGAAATTCTGGAGAGAGTTGGATCAGTTCCATACCGGGTGGCTTTACCTACGAGTTTATCTCAGGCACACAATGTTTTTCACGTTTCGATGTTGAGAAAGTATATGCTAGATCCATCTCATGTTTTGAGTCCAGAAGTAGTTCAGCTGGAAGAGAACCTATCATATGAGGAACAACCGATCCAGATTCTTGACCACAGGGAGCAAGTATTACAGAATAAGGTGATTAATCAGGTAAAGGTTTTGTGGAAAAACTATATGATGGAAGAGGCAACATGGGAATCTGAAAATGCAATGAGGGATAAGTACCCCCATTTATTTGATAAGTAAATAAATTGTGGGGACGCAATTTTCAAAAGGGTGGAAGGATGTAACATCCCAAGTAAGTAATGAATAATAAATATTTTTATCTATGTCTATTAATGAATTATATTGTGTTTTTGAGGCTTAAAATGAAAATAAATCCAATCTTAAGCATGAAATACACTAATATTCTTAAAAGATTGTTTTACTGCCTTCTGATGGAAAACCATTTTTAAATAAATATTTTGACAATTTTATAATCTATATTTGTCAAAATAAACATATTCATTATGATTGGGACATTTAATTTTACATTGGAAAAAGTTTTGGTATTTTTCTGACAATGTTCACTTTTTTAATGAATAGTGAAAAATACTGCATTTTACATCAAAACTGCTTTTTAATATAATTTATTTATATGATTAGATTATATTTTTAATTGGTTTTGAAGTGGAATTAGAATATATTTTTACCATTTAATCCAATGGTTGTCATTGGAATCAATTTCACTTTGAAATTGGACTTAAACTGGTGTCAATCTTTTGATACTTATTGTTTCATAAAAACATGCTATTTGTGATGATAGCCGGAATTAATTATTAAATTAATTAATGTGACTTATATTTTTTGAATTTTTTAAAATAGAAATCATTTTTGAATTCTGAATATCAAATATAGCTTAGGGTGAATTTTTGGTAATTTTCTGAAAAACTTCAATTTTTGATGAATTGTGAAACCACTAAGTGGTACTTATAAAAACTGATTTTTCCGTTTAAATGAAATTTTGCAATCATTGTGTTTTGAATTTCAAAAATCCGACATACATGGTTGTCATTAATAAGTAAAATGTGGTTCAATGGGATTAAAATAATTTTTTGGTGAATAGTAACTTATTAAGTTCTTAATCGCGATTAGTGGTAATTAGTGTAGTTTAAGGTAAAAATAATGTTTTAATAGTATGAGATGAGCTTGACACAAGTCCTACACTCATTGGATGTGTCATGTCCGACCAATACAAGCCATGGGTCAACTTGGGGACCCCATGGAGCCACTTTGGTTGGGAAATGACACAAATAACTTTTTATTTAATGTTAAAGTAAAAATGACACAATCATAAGTTATGTTACTAAAACAATTTTTATATGGGGTTATACAAGTCATATTTTTGACTATAAATATTAATTAGAAATATAAAAAGATTTCCTACATCATAGTAGTTTTATTTATAATTTTTATACATTAAATAAATTAAATTATTTATGACATCATGATGATGCAGTGATGACCTCATTATTTAACGATTTAAATAAAATGGAAAGATAATGTAAAATCTAAAACCTACACATGGCCAAAACCAATTGGATGAGTGGATTTAGAACCCGTATCACCTTATCATCGAAGTATATCAATATGGTACCTTTTGAATTCGAAACTCATTTTAAAATAAAGTAACTTATCTTTACTTTCCAAGAGTGCCCCTCCTCTCCTCTTATAAAAGGCCCCCACCTCTACCTCCTTACCCACACTCCCAAAGCATTTGGCTCAGCAAACCCCTACCCATTTTGTCTCCCCACTTCCCTCTCTTACTCCTTGAAGCCTCACTTTGGGCAGAAGTCTTCCCAAGGAAGCCTTTGAGGTCAAACCAAAGGGACTTATCCGATTTTAAGGCAATGTCTTCTTTTGAGTCCTATTGTTTTATTTTGATTCTCCAACCCCCTAAACACTTTTTATTCTTTTCATTTGTAACAACTCCAGTATCCTCAATATACTAGTATGTTGTTATAAGAAGGATTCTATCTACACTTACACACACCTACATCTAATGGTTAACGAACATACTGTTTCCGTGGATGGCGAATTTATGCCTCCCGAAACGATGATTGTTCAACATTCTTTTAACACCTTCAAATGTGACCATTAAGATGTAACTATATTTATATATGATATATAATATGTTTATTTTTTCCTTAAGCTTCTGTATTTTTCTTTTTGGTCATACCTTTATGGTTTCCATTATGGGTAAACGCGATATCTTCATTTAAGGAAGTGCGGACAACCGCCCCCTCAAAGTGATTTGATTCGTTAAATACCATATGTGGGACGTATAAAGGATGTAACTATGATATTATATATTATATTATAATGGAATTATAATATACCTTTATATCATTATGATTCCATTCTATAAAATACGAAATAGAAATGAAAGTAGCGTTCATGCGTACGTACGACTTACCGTCTCCATGAACGGTGCATTTCATTTCTTACCTATAAATGATTATTTAATATTATAAATGCATGAATGTACTGGATATATATGACATATATGATATCTATATCATGAATACCATTCTGGATATAATGGATACATGAACAACTTTTAATTATAAAGGGTTTATTTTTGACTCAAGTACCAATGATCGTTAAAATGACCGTTATTAACTTAAATAATTACATAGTGTTCATGACATGGTAATAAGTGATATAAAAAGAATAATGAAATTGAAAAAGGTTATTAAGAAAGTATAAATTAAATGAAGTTTATTATTCAGGACATTAAAGAACGATCGAGTCAAGTCGGACCTGAGGTATGGGACTTTGTCTCAATCTCCTTTCATTGAGGCATATTTTGTTTTATACACAACCTTCTTTTATATGGTGTATAAAACCCTTTGACTTTTACGTTTAATCAAAAAGGAATATTTTTATACGAAGCATTTACTAAACGAAAAAAGGGAATGTTTTTGTGGTACGTATGCAGCGACAACGACTTCTCCGCTGCCGTGACCATTATTTGAGTTTCGGCTTCCTCTACAAGCCATACCTTTTTTTAAAAGAAAATAAATACATGTTTTACTTTTCTTTTATTTTGGTATTGAAAATGGTTTTTATAATGTTTTTATATCAATGTGTTGTATTGATATCTTGTGATTGAAAGGTGGAAATGTTATGTTTCCTTTATGCAGGTTTTATGTGATACGATTATATTGAGGTTCTTGGGAATTATTATGAAGACGGGTGGTTCCGTGATAAACTAAGGGCGGGTGAGCCCGATATAGCTCTCCAATGCATTGGGTAACGCGGAGGAGTAAAACTTTATGGTTTCTCCGAAGATATTTAGGGAATATACTGTGATGGGTATTCCAAACGTAACCAAGAGGGTTACTCCCTACGTACGAATGTTATGAATGCCTCAAGTTACCTTTATGTCTTATGATTTCTATGATTTATTCATGATTTGATTAGGTATGTTAAAGTGCTTATGTTTTATGGGTAAAGTGTGATATCATTCTTATGTATATATGTACCCATGTTTCCTTTCCATATTTTTATATCCCTTACTGAGCTTTTTATGCTCATCCCAAGTTTTTTTGAAATGTTTTTCACAGGTCAAGGGAAAGTTACATTATATGATGATAGTGTCAAGGAAGTGTCAAGAAATAATCCATGTTTTATTTTAAATATGTTTCAATTTATGGGAAAGAAGAATATTATCTTTATGTAACAAATTTGTTTATATATGGAATGTAATGCAAGTTTTATGATCTAATTCTCTAAAACTCTAAACCTGAAAATATCCACAATGTGTAATCTTTTAATAACTCAAGATTAAGTAAGGTTTAAGGCTGGGGCCTTATAAAACCGATTTGAAGGATTTCAATATAAGATGAGAATAAATAACCTTGGTTAATATTAAGGTGTTTTAGATTGAAAATAAGGTGTTATGACACTACTGGAAAGATGATCTTTCCCAACACTTGTATACCAACGGTTTGTAAAAACCGTTGGTATAGGTGGCCTTTCCCAACGGTTCACCAAAACTGTTGGGAAATCCATATATTTCCCCACCTTTCCCAACGGTTTTGGCAAACCGTTGGGAAAGAGGGACCCTTTCCCAACGGTTCACCAAAACCGTTGGGAAAGGCTGTCTTTTGAGCTTCTTTCCCAACGGTTTTGGCAAACCGTTGGGAAAGAGGGACCCTTTCCCAACGGTTCACCAAAACCGTTGGGAAAGGCTGTCTTTTGAGCCTCTTTCCCAACGGTTTTGGTGAACCGTTGGGAAAGAGTGGCCTTTCCCAACGGTTCACCAAAACCGTTGGGAAAAACCCTCCAGGAATTCAACATTCAACCAAAAACAACTCAACCCACCACTCACCTATCCCAACGGTTTTGAAAACCGTTGGGATAGGGCTATCCCAACGGTTTTCAAAACCGTTGGGATATCTTCTTTATTTTTTTCCAGTTCTAATAACCGAGAACATTATATAAATCAAAATTTTAAATAATGATGATAATACATATATATATTTGTGAAATTATGTTTACAAAAGTGATGTTAGCTTAGTGGTTAAATCGTTCGATTATAAACGAGGGGTCCTGGGATCAAATCCCAGCGGGTTTTTTATTTTTTGATTTTATATACCAACGGTTCCATTACCGTTGGTATAGATTTCATATTTCCTATACCAACGGTTTCCAAAACCGTTGGCATAGGTCTATACCAACGGTTTTCCAAAAACCGTTGGTATAGACCTATCCCAACGGCTTACTTGGCTACGGTTCTCCAAACCGTTGGTATAGGCTATACCAACGGTTTGGAGGCCTATACCAACGGTTCCAAACCGTTGGTAAAGGTCAGTTTTCCAGTAGTGTGATATTCTCTAAATGATTTTATGACTCACACTATGCTTTCTTGTGTTAGTCAATGGCTGGATTCCTAGGAAGTCATAGTAACATTGAACATGTTCTACAAGGTGGCCACAATGGAGGAAATGAGCAATGGAATTGAATCTTGATAGATGTAAAAGATATCGTGTTCATGCCGAATCCGTTTTTCAAAAATATGATCACCACAATATATATTAACCAACTTATAGACTCAACAATGAAGAGAAAGGTAGTTAATGATAAGAGCTCCAATAGTGGAGACCATGGAGAAAAAAAACCACAATTTCCATCATGCAAGAAATGTGGAAGGAGACCCCTAGGGAAGTGTCCCAATAAAAAAAACAATTCTTTATGTTTGGGAAAGAAGGACATAAAGTAATGAATTGCCGAGGAAAAATGAAGAGTATTATAGATGAAGATAAAAATGATCCCAAGAATCTATTTATAGTTATTTTCCATAAATGTTGGGGACCTGGTCATTACCTGAGTGAATCCCCTATTTTATAGGATAACTGCTTGGTCCAGGAAGAACCTATGTGGAAATAAATGTATCGTCAAATGTTTAAAAGTGTTAGTTATATTTTTTATTGGATTAATTTGGAAGACTTTTCTCTATGTGTAACCCAGCAGTTTATTATGTGAAAATGGTATTTTATGAAGAATATTTTTTTTCTATTGTTGATATAGTTATAAATAACCATTTGGGTTTATATGACCGTTTAATTTGAGGCAATTACATGTTATTAAATTTTGGGATGAAAATGAGTTGTGTGAGAAAAAATTTGTGGCGAAATTATGTTATAGTTATTTTGAGGAATTTATCTCATTTTGTGAATGTTATAGAATAATGTTTTTGAAAAGGGATAACATGCAGACTATGTGACAACCCATCTCGGTGGACAAAGCTGCAAGAATCTAACCCAAAACCATAATGCGATAGGGATTTATCACCTAACAGTGGACTACTTGAAGTCCCTTGTTAGTGTGGATAATTATTTTTAGTTAAATTATTTTTATTGTTCATTTAAAAGTTGATCTGGGATCTGATGTCTTATCAAATGGATATCCTTAGTATAGGAAAATGATATGGGGATAAAGTGATAAATTTTATTTTGGAAGACATTCGCTCGGTTTGGAATACTATATGCCTAAGGAAAATAGAATACTATGGGATTCAATTTGAGGAGTAATATTTTATTTTCATCTATGTTTTTATTGTTGATTTATAGTGATTTGGGTTATTTATGGGAATGATTAACCTATCGTAGATAATATGTGATTAGGTTAATTACTTTTAAGTATGTGACTTTAATAGTAGCCGATGTTATTTGGAAATAAAATTTAACGTTCAAGGCTATGTAATAAAATTCTAGTATCTTTTGGGTTTAAATATTAGTTTGGATTATATTGATTGATATTGAGGACTATTGTTTATTGAATGTTATTTATTGGACTGTGGGTATTGTGGGTTTAATTTTTTAAATTCAAATAAGTATTTCTTTCTCTAAAGGATTATCATTTTTGGGGATAATCTGATCTTGTACTAAACATTTTTTTTGGGTTAATCTCTAAAGACAACGTAAATATATATAGTTTATCCTTTTTGGAGTATGAGATTCTCAAGAAGTTGATTCTAGCACTTTAGGTGTGACCAAGTCATCTTGAAAAATCATTGTTTAAAAAAATTGAGTTAGTGGAATAATTTTATTAAATAAGGAAACTCTACTTAAAAAGTAAGTATATCTCTTTATATTCTTAGTCAATCTCATAAATAAATTCCTCAAAATTATGAAATGGATCTTAAAAAAAACATATCTGTATACTTTTGCTAGTAGGAAACTAATGAACATTTATCTCATCATAAGTTTTCAATTTTATTGTTGTTAACTTTCTCTTAATAATGTTTTCTATCACTCTTAACTAGAAATTCACACTTATTTTATCTTCTATATCCATGTATTCCTACATGGAATCCTAGTGTGGGTTATCTCGGATGACATTTGTACTTCTCTTTCTTTCTTTAAAGGAGATAGTTTAATTGAATCTTTTTCCAAAGTGGGACTTTCAAAGTAGTTCCCAATCCCAATTTTAAAATTTTGAAAACACAATTACAAAATGGGGGGAAGAATGTATCACCGTAATATTTCACAGTAAATTATTTCCTTTAATTCAATAACTTGGGCTACACGCAACATCGAGTTGAATCACACCATGACATACCAAACTAGCCGTTCAAAAGTGGTTATAAATAGTATTAACTGAATGTTGAATTTTATGTTCTGCATATAATTTTAGAATCCATATTATGAGTTTCTTAGATATAATATAAGAACAATTTCATTTTTTTCAGATAAAAGAAGTATTTTTTTAAAAAAATGAAATTTTAACAACTTTTAATGGAAAACCCTTTTGAAAACCAATATTTGACACTTTTATATATTTAGTTTAATAAAATAAAATTCTTCTTTAGTATCAGGACATAAAAATTTATTTTTAAATTTATTTTGGTACATTTCTAATAACATTTATATTTTGATGAATACTAAAAAATACCAAATTTTAATTGATTTTTTTTAATAAAAACAATTTATAGTTTTAGATTATGTATTTGAATAGTTTGAAAGTATAATTAGATTATAATTTTATCATTTAATATAATTTAGGTGATTATATGTAATTTCACATTTAAATTTGACATAAACAGATTTCAATATTTTGATAGTTTTTACTTTTTAAAAAACCCTCTTTTCGGTTTTGACAATGGGAATCAATTATAAATTAATTAATGAAACTTCTATGATTTCAATTTGGTAATATAGAATTCATTTTTTAATTCATAATATCAAAATTAGCTTAGTGTAAATTTTTGGTATTTTTCTGAAAACATTCAATTTTTGATGAATATTGAAAAACCCTTCGTTATAGTTTAAAACTGAAATTTTATTTATATAATTGTTTATCTTATTTAAATTTATTTTAATTCAAAATAGATATATAATACCTATATATGTTCAATTTAATTCATTGGAGTCATTTTATTATATAATTAGATGTATAAAATTTTATTGAACTTTTAATCGTCTTTTACCCACCTCCTTGGGGAATTTGAAAATTCACATTAGACTTAATTTACCACTTCTGTGAGTGGAATTTAAAAATTCTGAGAGACACTATTGATATCTATAAGAATATTGTTGTTTAATAAGATGAAAATAATTTTTGGTGAATAATATTTTTTTTACTTTTGTTTACCACGGTTATATGAAAATATGGTAATTATGGATAAAAATGATTTTATTATTACCATAACACATGTCATACTTCTATTAGATAAGTGTATTTAGACCAAAATAATCCTTAGGAATAAAATATGATCTTTTAGGTAAAATTTTATTATATTAGGACAATTATTATTATTTAATTCAAAAAATATTTAAAAGTGTTAAATTCCATGTTTAATATTTAAACCATTTTTAATATAGGGTTACATATAAGATAAATTAGACTATAAATATTCATGGGAAAGATAAATAGATTTTCTAAATAATGGTATTTTATTTATAGTTTTTAGACATTAAATAAGTTAATTTATTTATCACACAGTGATGATTCGGTAATTACCTAATTAATAAAATATGAAAATAATTGATATTTAAAATAAAAAAATAAATTTAAATTTAGACTTTTTATGAATTCCATTAAATTTATAGGTTACTATAACATGATAGGGTTGGTTTTATGAATTTTTTTCGAAGTATTAATGTTGTTATGATTTTAGCAGAAACAAAATACCAAATAGTGTCAAAATTGACTTAAAAGTGTTTTTAAAACAAATATTATATTATTAATCGATATTCTATTCCTAAAAATCTATGTTTTATCCAAAAGACTTACATAATGATAGGTGTATCATTAAGGAACCACTTGGGGTTCTCTTGAAAGTTTATAGTACGTTTATTAACCATATAATATAAAAATACAAAGAGACATGGTAAATGTCGAACTATTTAACAAAGAGTTAAATCTAAATGATAAAGTTAATATAGTGACCCAAACATGTCTAAAACCTATTGGTTGGGTGGTGTTCGACCCATCCAAACCATATACATTACATAATTAATTTTTTAGCCATTATAAACCGAAAATGAGTTTATTATAAAATAATATTTCAATCTTTTCTTAAGGTGCCACTCACTACTTTTTTAAAAGGGCACTTCTCGTTCTCTCAAATTTACACCTTCAAAGCCATTAGCCTTGGCCAAAAACTACCCAAATATCCTCCCATATCTCCTCCCTTAATCTTAGAGGCCTTAAGTTTTTCATAAGGCCATCCTAATGAGCCCTTTTGATCAAATCAAAAGGAGGAACCCAAAAAAGAGACAAATATTTCATCACATATTTCATGTTCTTTTGTTCTTCCACTTCCTCATTATTTGTTGTTTCTATTCGAGAATAATAACTCCAGTATCATCTATATATTTTGATGTTATTATATATAGGGTGAAACCATATTAAAACACTTCATCATTTGGATGGGTACAATAATGAGTATAAATGATGCAAATATTAAATATAACATTATAATTATTTTTTATATATGATATTCCATCCAATTAAATAAGATTTTAATATCAAATGAATGATATTGCCCCTCGTTCATACGTACAGATTATCATCTCCACGAACATGATGAAATTCATTCTCAATGATATCGATTCAAGACTAATTTTCATTTTATGATTAAAAATAAATTTTAAATACTTGATATCATTCCGAATATGAATAAGATACATCCCATCCATAACAAATATGACTCACATAACAAAGAATATAAAGGAAAATGAATCAATTTACACCTGAAATGATGATACTACTAAAATATTATTAACATAGCAATATTAGAGGATAATATATGATATCATATTTATGTATATATTTCCTGTATAATTTAATAACAATGATTTAACTATTATACAATAGGATAATATACACTCGACCAAGGAAAAGTACTGGGTAAGGGGTTTCATATATCACATTAAATTCCATGAGATTTCCATTGTTCAACACTTATTTATTTCATGTGGTGTATGGTGTACATCAAATTTATATTTATTATCATGTGTCTCATTATAATCATGGTATTATATGATCCATTTGGTGGTTAATAACTTTTGGTCAAATGACTCAATTGATTACAAAGACGTATGGTTTTTTCATCTCACTTTTTATTCCCATGAGTTTCATGCTATATTGGCCACTATTTCCTTTTTTGTAGCATATGTGCTGCCCATGATTGTATTATTGGTGTAATATAATTTAATATATTAGTATTTACATATTCGTTGTATGATCCTTCTTTCATGGTTTGTATGTTTCCTAAGTTACCAAATCGGTAAGGGAATTTCAAATTTTAATTTCAACTCAGTGGGAATTACGCATCATTCATTGATTATTTTACTCCAAGATTATGTGTGGAATAAATATTTATTATTTATGTGTTAAATTCCACTTCCCTTTGTGTGTATATACTTTTTATACACATAATCACTCCATTGATAATTTCTCATGTAAATGATATAAACTTGATCTAAACTGAATTTCCATTCATTGAGTTAAACATCCAAGTAGTTGGTGTTGTTTTTAAAAGAATATGTATGAATTTCCTCTGATTTATTTACACAAAATATTCAATCATATTGTGTGTATTTATATTTTCCACACATAATTATTTCATTTATTTATCCTTTACCTAAAAATATGGTCTTCATATGGGATTTCATCGCAACTTACATTCCATTGAGTATTCTTTGTTTTTGTGCACCAACTCACTTTTTTTTTGTGTATGGGACATTGACAGAGTATATCATGAATTAAATTATTCCCATGATCTTATAAAGTTATTATTAGCTCAATTATTTGTAGTCAAACATCTCTAATTTGGTTAGGAACTCTAACTAAAATACCATTTTTTATGTTTTAAAAATTTATTCTTCTAAATCTTTCTCATTAATGTCTATGTTTTAAAAATGGGTTTAAGGTTTTATTTATATGGAAATTATTATTTTAAAATTAAACTTTCTTTTAAAAAAATTCAAAGTTTTATCGGACACATTGATTCAGAAATCCATTCTAAATGGCATCTTGATAAATAGTGAGACTTTTATAAGTTTTCAAGATAAAGGGGATATTTCTCTCAAATAGTTTTGATGATTATTTTCATCTATGTCAAAATCATTCATTATTCTCAATTTAGGTTAATATATTACAACACAGTCTCTTATATTGTATTGAATGAGTTATTTTTGACTTTGGATGTGTTATTTTTCTACCATTCATGGTTTGTGGATAAAGTATTGACATTTCATATGCTAATTTTAATACGAATGTTTATGTTATAAAATTTTCATATGAAGAATGAATTGGAATTAGTAAGTGATGGGTGGATCCCGCAATAGCTCCTCGATGCATCATTAGGTCTCATGAGACAAACTAGTGTCTTTGAACAAGGCCATGCCAAAATCTTATTTGTAGTCTTGGCGCAAGGCCTTGACTATGTGCTTATGAAGTCTGGCATTATGAAGTCCATCATTATGATAGTCGGTCTTGATATTACGTGTGATTATTCTACTAGTAGAATATCCATTTAAATATGTAAATTAAATTATTCTATTTTATCTTTGCTATATAATGTTGAAGTTCAAGTTTAAAACAAAATTCTTTTAGTCTTATACATTGCCATAAATTTTTATGCTTATTTTTAAAAGTTTCCACTTTTATTATTATACTTATTGAGCATCTGAGCTCAACCCTTTCTATGTTTTATCTTTCCCATGATGCGAAGAAGTATATTATGATTGACCTACAAGGATAATCTACAAGATCTCAGTGTAGACTATGGAAATAGTGTTGTTGTAGTCTTCCATTTTATGGTGTAATGTAAACCTTATGAATGTATCTAGTACTTCCAAGTCTACAAAACTAATCTGTCGTTCAAGACTTGATCTTTTTTATCTTTCGAATGATATGTAATAATGCACCGACTCTATGCTTCGGGGGTTGTGGCATTACAATATGGGTACTCGACCATTGAACTTGTTTTGACCTTCCAGGATCCCATCCATTACCAACATCCCTAGATGAACACTCATATGTGATTATCTCACTAGAAGAATCCACTAACTTAGGAATCAATCATGAAAAGTGGTATATCAAAGTTCAAGGTCATCTATCTCTTTCATGCAGAGCCCTATGCCTGATATTCACCCTCTATCAGGATCACCCGGAATGATTTGGCCTTTCCCTTTTATGAATCAGCAGGTCACTGCCTCCCTCAGCATAGTTTACACACATTATTATCCATATTAAGGAAATTATGAACCATGTTATGAATGGGATTTTCATCAAAATGTATTTGATCTCAAATATTTCCTTCTCCGTATGTAGCAGATACCATGTTATGATGTGGTGTTGTGCTCTATCTACCCATACAATATCTTTCGATAAGAACTAATCATATTGAAATTCCTACAAAAGAATTTACCCCATGAAATGGATGTCCCAGAGACTAATAACAAACTCCCCATAGGGTAACATGAATTTTTTAGGGGACCACTAAATTAATATCTCTAATAGTAAGTCTTGCTGGCTGTAAAAGTGAAATTTCAACATCCATATGGCTTCAAAAATCCCAATGTTTTAAATATATTCTCCAAACTCCTCACAAATTTAGTGAAACAAGTACATCACATCCCATTCACTTGTAAATTTCATCTCATGCCTCAATCCCAAATCTTTCTACCAACCCACACTCCATCTGTTATACTACTTCAGATGGTGCTTGTATTGTTCTTAGGGAAATATTTAGGCATTGTTCCATTACCTATGACTATCTAGGGCTTAATTTTTATAATATATACAATCTTATCCTGAGTATCCCAATAAGTATGTCAATGATTAGTGATTTTTACTACTATAGGCTATTTTCAAGCATGACCCATGACCATGGTGAGTCAGTCTCCAAGCCAAGGATGGACACTTCTTCTAGTATCCCAAAATTCATCAACAGGAGACTATTTCTTATTATGTAATCCTTTTGAGACAATTTAAGCATGCCCAATATAATATTATTTTCTAACGTCACCCTTAATTTTATTAATTATTTCATGATTCCCAATAATATATTTCCTCCATGATGCATCAAAAATCACTAACTTAGTAGCCTCCCACTTAGTAGTAGTTTATTCACAAAAAAAGTGGATATTGTTTTGAAAACACCAATATCGAGGCATTGAATATTGAAGGATGGATCAAAATATAATTTTATTCACATATGATAAAAGGGTATACATGGAATAGAAACGGTGAAGCCTGTTGCACACAAGATTCAGTGGCTGCATGCAAAGCACCGTCCGAATATAAGTTTTCCACTCAAAATATAGAAACATACATGAGTGATAGATAAAATTTATTCTTTTTTTGGAAAATCTAGATTACTTTGAAGATCCCCCCACCCCTCTACCCCACATTTTTATAGGCCCATACTATATATTTTGTGCTTGTTTGAGGTGTCTTACACATTGACCTTCATGTTTTGTGCACACCTCTCCAAATGAATTATTCTCATAAGTGATTCCCTTGGAACCCGACCATCTTTCTCCATTTAGTTCATATTTAAAGGGGAAATTTCTTGGAACATTATTGTGCTTCATGCTACAAATTGTCCTTCTTTTGAAAATTGAAGACACCCTTTAACTCATCAGAACATCATGAGAAGTCCATGAGAGTTGTGTGCAAGATCCAAGGGATGCACACAAAATGAAAAACCACAGGGAAGACCCTTACATTCCAAATGATACATTAAAATAATCCTTTCACCATACCTTAGAAAACCATGTAAGATAGATTAATGCAGAATCGTTGGAGTGAAAAAGGCCAAATTTTTCATAAGTATACTATGCACCTAATGCGATGTCAAATGCATGCTTCCCTATCGGCCTTCTTTTTCACTGCCAGCAAGGATAATACCTAATAAAAAATGGGACCCACCCATTTTAGGGTAACAATATGGAAGTTGAACCATCACTCCCATGTGCACATTAAAACCCCTTTCTCGGACAAGAAAAAGTTATGATTTCAAGGTGTATGATCTTACTTAATGGGTCCCACCTGAATCCCCCTTTGTGTAGTCCCACAAGGTCTTGACCCACTCCAATTTCATTTTTTTAAGGAAAGTGCACATAGAAGACCCTTATTGTTCACAAAACATTCCCTTTTACATTATCCCTTTCACTAAGCCCCCTTCATTCTGCTCACAAGTCTCCAATATTTCATGCAATCCTTCCATTGTGTTATATGGGCATTCCTCACTATAAAACACCATGTATGGGTCCCTCTAGTGGGAAACATCCTCGTCTTATGTGAACATCCTCTAGAGGGCCCTCATGGTAGGCACATAATGATTTCCTAGTCCCTTGTGTGGTGTCTCAGGTTTCATTTCACTACATATTTCTTGTTATCGTAGTTATAAAATAGCTATTGCTTCTTCTCATAGATATGGTAACATGAACCCCATTATCGAGCACTCATCCACCTCACAGCCATCCAACATTTCATTATCTGTTCCATCCCTATGTGTGGATTACTACCATCTATGTATGTCCAAGGGGTGAGCAACACTTCCTCCCCATCCGAGCTGCAATACGTTAAACGACTATGCACCATCGACCACAGAACATGTCATTAAACTGCAATGTCACCTCGTGCAATGAACATCAGTTGTCACACCTCATGAATATTCCACACCCAATCATCTGAATTGGAGTTATATTTTGGTCACCCTCATGGTATAGAATGACATCCTCCTCAAGCGGATCATGATCTTCCTCAGGAATCCCCCCTTGAGTAAGCCCCAACTTCTATCTCCTTGGATCGTCTCGGTGTATAAGCCCACATCACCTCTCATGGCCTCACCTCTGGTGACATGATTTCCATGTTTTCCACTACCACGTTTTTCTTACATAAGTAAGAAATATCATGAGCATAGATATAAACAGTTACCATGACTCCACATAGTCCACCTCAGTGAGTAAGCCACATTCCCCTCATTGACGAACTAAAAGGGTTTTGATCCCTATTCCCCATACATGGAATTTAGGAAGCATCCACAAGGATCAATCCCAAATAAAGGTAAATTTCGATGCTCCCTCTTATAGGTGAACCTCCCTGATTCACACTCAGTTTTATCTAGAATATCGTTCACACAGGCCTCCGCCGTAGGTGTCACCCATAATTACCCTCTCTAAACAAAATGTAATTTGATCCCTATCTTCATAATAGCATAAGTAGGAATACTTCCTGCTTTCCAATAACATGATATATTATAATCATGAACTCTTCCAGGTTGTATCTTGAATACGATCATGCAATTTCACCAATGATACCATAGCTCTTCCGATCCCATTAGCCTGCTTCTTTGGATAATCCGCATGCGCCTTCCAATGAAATACATGTACATTGATTCCCAAAAAACTCGGATACCTATGAAACCTCCCTGAGTATAATTTCTAACACTTTCATCATCATGTCATTTAACCTTCACCCTTACTGTATGACATTAAACTACACTGTATATTGGTAAAACCTGGACTATGATCCCAAAATAATTGGGATACATTGAAACCATTGTGAGGATCATGATCAATACCCTCAATAACCCAGCCTTTCCATCCATTTCTCCCACTTCATTCACATATATCCAAATTATTACCCAGGACACCAAAGCCAATTTGGACTACTCCATTCATCCTGGAAGGTCCTATGAATATTCCAAAACTAAATTTTTCGTCACCTCAAATTTATCTCAATGTGATCATGTCATCTATATGGGTAGTCTAAGTGAGTATTCCACACAAAATACAAACAATATCAATCCTCTTTCAACAGAAAATATTAGTTCATAAGACCCACTCAATCCGATGAACTACATGATTTTTTATTATTTTCTTATAAGCAGGTTAAATAAGAAGAATCCATGATGTACAACCCAGCAAATCGTAAACATTGGGGTCCCCCTAACTATGGTAGACCACCTTGATGCATCCTCAGTGGTGTATGGATATTCTTTACAATGTGAAACCTTCCCTTTGGGGTACACACTATCCTGTGTTCATCCTTATTGGGCATTATAACTATCCATCTTGTATTCTATTAATGTAATCCATTCTAGTGATATACCTATCTGATCCACCTTCACAATTTATCAAATTATTCAATTCCAAATCTGTAAGATGATAAACTCAAGACCCTCCATCTCCTCTTGACATTAAACTCACAATGTACCAAGTGTTTAACATTAGATGCCTGAGGAAAAACTCGAAAGACATGCCACAGGAATAAAATACCTAGAAATCGATGTGGGGTGGTTTAGGTTTATTCACCCTTGAGAATACCTCTTATCATGGATAATAAAGGTTCACCAATGTTCCAATGTCCAAAGATTTCAATGATGGCCAATGTGACTACTCTACTAACTAAAGGTAAAGTCCCTGACCTGATCACTTTCACTATACTGAAAAAAGAAACATAATTAATTGGTGTCCATGAAGAATTGGATCCAAGAAGAAGTTTCCCAATCAACATATTAATTTATGAGGGATACCTGAAATTAGGGGAATAATTCAGAGGAGGAATCCATAGAAAGAGGGACAATCAAAACATCATCACATTTAGATCAATAAGAATTCAACATTGAAGAAGTTATAAATGTGACTAACCTTTACAAATTGGGAATGTAGGGTACATTTCACCATCATGTGAGTAGCATAAACACACTTCATAGGAGGAGGGCCCTAACAGAAAGCATCAAAACATCTTCCATGAAAATATAAAAATATTTTTATGTAACATATACTGATATGTTATGATGTTAATTGAATATACTATATCAATCTATAATTCCATCAAATGGGAAATAAAACTATCATTTGTATGTATGGTGAACTGCTGCCTCACGAACAGATAATATTAATGATCCATCATCAAATCTGAATGATATTTAAAACAATTGATTTAATTTATATATATCTTATGAAATTAGTAGTTTTCATTATGTAAAATTAATATATCATATATTTTATTAAAATTACAATAACTGAAATAGGATACCATTGTCCGTGTGTATGTTTGGATTACCACCTACACAAAGAAATACGAATCATTTTTTCATTACCGCATCACATAGATTGTATGTATAAGTTTATTTAAATTAATATTTTGATATTTATGTTATAATGATAATTGTTTATGGATACAAAAACAATAATGTTCCTAATGTCTTGATGGTTGAAAAATTTAAACAGTATTCATGCATATGCATGACTTTCCATCTCCAAGGTTGTAATGTAGTTCATATATTTTAACCATATTTCATGGTTTGTTAAAAAATTATATTTTATGTAAAAAAATTATAATTAATTAAAAAAAATTATTCTAGATATTGTGAAATAATTACCTAGTTGACCACATTCAACCTACCGAAGTCATTTTGGACATATTAATAGAATATCATCAAAACAACATATGTGAACTAAATTGATTAAGTAAATAAAAAAACATGGTAATAAATTTAATTAACAGAATAATATAATTCATAAAGATTATTAATAATGTTAATAAATCTCATAAGTTTATCATTCATGAATATAAATAACATACGTGACCAATCAGATTAAATGTAAGGGATTTTATATCAATTTTCCTTCATTGAGATAAATTTTAATGTTATACACGAATTTATTTTTTATGGTCTATATACATCCATTTGACATATTATATCAGGAATAATTCATAATTTATGATATTATATGTTTAAAATCAAATTATTTATTGTAATTGTATTTGAATTTAATAGAACCAAGTGGTTAGGGGTTTCATAACTCAATTTCATATCATTGCGTTATATAACTTGTTAATTATCATTGACATTAAATGATTATGTGTGTACAATATTTTTCATTATTTTATATTAGAGTAAATAATTATTATGCTGATTTAAATTTTATAGACTTAATTAACTAACTGGTAAATTCTCACCTCAACAGTATGATCCTTGTATGGTATTTCATATCAATTACCAATCTATTGAGACATTTTTGATATTACGTAGATATATAATTTTATGTGGTGAATATAATTCCTCATTAATATATTTAGCATTAATAGATTTATATTCATTATTACTCATTTTTTCATTCATGTTTATTCTCTCAAGGGGTTAAAATTAAAATTTTACCAATGTAGAAATGGTTTATTTTATAATCTCAATTTTGGGATGGCCTTAATTTTTATTGAATGAATATTATAAAAAATCCATTATAAAATCCCTTTATTTTCTAATCATATGGATATTTAAAAAGATTCTATATTTTATTACAACTTTTCCAATATTTTTAAATTTGATAAATAAATAAATTGATTAAAAAGTGATTTTATTTATCTTTTTATTGGATAAATTTTTCATCAATGTCCATAGTTTGAAAATGGTTTTACAGAATCCATTTTTATTACTCAAGTAATTTCATTATGAGTATTAATTTATAATTTATCTTTTTAAAGGACTGAGAGGAGTATTTCCAATATTTTCCATAATTACATTTTTGGTTTTATTTTTAAAAATTCAAAAAAGAATGTTTTTATCATATATGACGTTAACATACTTCCCCGCCACTATGACCATTTTATGATATTAATTATATTATACACATTTTTAAATATTTTATAAAGAATACAATTATTT
This sequence comes from Viscum album, assembly GCA_963277665.1. Lineage (NCBI taxonomy): Eukaryota > Viridiplantae > Streptophyta > Magnoliopsida > Santalales > Viscaceae > Viscum > Viscum album. Next base: position 658,082,613 of record OY728145.1, on the reverse strand, counting down.
AATATTATATTAATATACCACATCCATTTTCTTTATTTTCCCAAATGCAATTATTTTATTACAAAACCCATATTTCAAATGAATAGATGGTCATCTCTTACCTCATTTTAATTTTGCAGTCCATAGATTTGTCTTGAAACATTAAATATATTATGATCATTGTAAATTAAATTCTTTTAAAATATCTATATCCCATGTAACATGGAATTGATTATTTCATAAACTATATAATATTTCTGTATACTGTATTTTAGTTTGAGAGTTATTTGATTGACTGTGGGAATATTGATACTAAAGATTCATTATTTGATATAGAAATTGATGACAATTAAATTTTTTATGATGTTTTTTGATAATATATTATATTATTAATTCATTATACATGCATTTATATGTGGGGTTCAGTTATTAATATCCCATATATGGATCAATTGACTATTAAAACAAATCGATTTTTTAAATTAAATGGTGTTTGGAGTATACATGCCCCTCAATTATACAACCTCTCGATGTGGTCTTGATGGTATATATATCATGATTTATGATATCATGATGTCTAATATTATGTGTTTTATTTTTTGAGAATTTAGTTATTAATATCCATGAGAATATTACATTTGATATTATCTATGGATGTATTTTGAAACTCAAGTTATTGATCAAATTTAATGTGTTTTTAGTTATTTACCATTCCATGATGATTATGTATTATTTAATTATGACAACATCTATTTTATGTAACCCTTATTGGGCATATATGATCACATTTAGTTTTCCTTTTTTCCCCATAATATGGGAAAGGAATCATTGAATGAGATCATGGATGCATAATATTCCCTTTCATTATGCTTTGTATTTAATATTTTCAAAACTAATTTGAGATTAAAGAATATATCAATTATACCATTACATTTTTCTATTTGGACTTTTATCATATGATTTAAGGTATCTAGTTATAATATAATTATGTTACCACAAACTCTGGTATATTGGGGTCAGTTTCATTACCCCCACCGTGGTTTAATATTTTTGAAATTCAATTTGCATTGGGACTAGTGTGATTTCAAAATTATATGATTATTGTATATATATAATTGGTTATATTATTATAAGAAATATTAATATTTTGTGTTGAATGATTATCGGGTTTTTGATTGAATAAATTTGAATTATTATTTTCTTTTGAATATTTTAACAAATTTCATGGTAATTTTGGGTCTCTATTTTAATGATTAAATTAATAACAAGGAGAGAATCCAAATAAATGTAAAATATGTAGAACCAATAATGAAATATGATAATCTATGACTAATATATGTTGATCTGATTCTTATAGAAGTTGATTTGTAACAACTAAATTCTAACATAACAGTGTTATAATGTTAGAAATCATGTGGATACTGGTTTTTTTATATAAATTAATTATCATATAGGAATTCATACTAACGTTAAATAAATTGTATAGATAATGTATAAATTCCAAATGAAGAAAATTAATAATGTATCCCATGGAAAAATCATATTTTGTCTCAAATAACAACCTAATAGGATAAGGTTTAGATTGAGAAATATTATAATTATGCTAAACTCATTATTAAGAATTATTATCAACAAAATGAACATAGTGGAAATCCAAAACACAGTATTGTAGAGAATAAAATAATCTTATATAAATTTTGTTGACCAAGACCATAAAGGAAATAGGATTCAATTTATTAAATGTGACTAATATAGGAATAAACATATGGAAAAATTATATAAGTGTGATGACAGAGGTAATTAGACTTAGTAGTGTGAGGGAATGAGTGATGCAACAAAAATCTGTTTCATCAATTGAAATAGAGATTTGAATTTCACAACACAATATACCAATGCAAGGGAAAATAAGGGAGATAGTTACCAACAACCATTTGAACAAGGAAAATCGAATGAAGTTACAAAAAATGTATCATAGAGTTTGTTTTCACTCAAAATTTTATAGAGTCTCTTTTCATTTAAATTTCCACAAACAATTATTTATTGAGTCACAAAAACCCATAATTTTATTATTAACCTATAAATTATTTTCAATGATTGTGGGTGTTTATTCATCATGGATATAGATATCTGTACTATTGTATAATTCTATGTGATATTAGAAATGTGTATGAAATCATTACCCATTTTTTTTCATATAGATAAATCGTATTCTATATTCTAAATAATCATACAGTCATATAGTAGTGTATTGTTAATTATGATTTCCCTATATAAATTACATTGATCAAATGATTCAAATTACAAGGAAGCAATTTATTTAGGTGGATAATGAAGCACCCTACATTATTAATACAAGAAATCATCAAAAACATTATTTTATTATTATTAATAAATTTATATCATTAATTTGAGTATATATGATAATATGATAATATATATTTTTAAAATTAATTCCTAAAAAAGGTATTTTTATAAAAACTATTTTTACATGATTATGTGTGTTTATTTAAAAATTAACTTATCAGCTGTTTATAAATTTTATTTGATAAAATTATTTTAAAATTTCAAATCATATGGATACAATTAGGTAATAGGTTCAGTATTATTATTTTTCTTTAAAATTCACTTGTACTCACCCGTGCTATTGCACAACATATTCAATTAATGGTTTTTCTTATAATAAGTTATTTATATTTAGAAATGTTACGAAGAAAACATATGTTGAATAAATTATAATTAAGACGTATTGTTGCTTGATAATTAAATAAGAGGGCATAAAATAAGAATACATCATTAAATTAGTTGACAAACAGATTAGAGACAAAGATGAAAGAGGGGATTCTATTGAATAAAATAAATACATAAAGATAGATATTCAACAACCACTTCATAATACTTAACAATGTGTAACTAAATAAAAAAATAGATGAAGAATAGTTGAATCTGGTTGTTACTTCACTAAATGTCAAAAGACATGGTATTTGATTGAATACCTTGTCCTCTGTTATCCTTTTGAATATAGGATGAATCAAAAAATTTAAATTTTTACAAGAATGCAACATCTTATTATCGACTCATTCATGTCGGGATCATTTGTCATGGTCAACATTATAACTCCAATGAATTGAGTGGAGGGACTACATTATTATTGTAATTATTATCAATAGGTTACAAAAACCCAAAAGCATCACTACCCTCCAGTTTTTTGAGTATATGAGGTTTTGGTATGCATCCATACTACGTACTAGTGGTTATTTCTTGTGACTGCCCACTCTTGACCATCTATACACCACACCCCATCTACCATCTTCATGTGAACCTTATTTAGAATAAATTCATTTTAAATAAATGGTAAGAACACATATATTCAATTACAAATTATGAAAATAAAATTGTATAGGAGCACTTATTATAAATGTCAAGTGAAATAATACTTTTTCGATTAGTTTTCAAAATTGGAACAACATTATTAGTGGAGTGGACCAACCAAGGGGATATTTACCTGAATAGTCTTGGAAGTGTCCAATACAAAGGGAACTAAATCACATCTTGGATAACAGTGACGTGAACCCTACAGATTAAATGTCTTTTAGAGAAATCTACTCATTAAAGGGGAAATGTCTCTCACACACATTAACGAGGAAGGTAAAAAAGATCAAAAACATTTAAAACAATTTAGAAACACAAACCTGTATATTTGGTTATGCTTCAAAAAACAGTATGATTCGATCTTCAAGAGGTGGGTGGAGTTCTATCTATATTTTTTCCTACCCAGAAAACAGAAAGGAAATGTTATTTAATACTAAAATAACTAAAGGAATGAAAATAAATTAAAGGGGCCATGTTTTTTTGTGTCTAAAACACCATATAGAAAAATATATGAGCATACCCACTGAAACATGATGAAAATAAAATTCTACTGGACCTCTTTCATGCATGATATAAAAAATAATCCTATGAACCCAAATGAAGTTGTTCCGGGGGGAAAAGGCAAACCCATTCAATGATTCATGTTTTTAACATCCAATACATGAAATTCAGTACACATGAGGGATTAAATACAAAAATGTTCAACTATCAAGTTATCGATAGTTGAACCATCAATCACAAAAATTAAAAACAAGATACATACATAATATTTCTGGGGTAAAGTTAAATTACAAAAAAACTAACCTCATATTGGTTTAATGGTATTCTCTTATTAATTTTCTTCACCACCTGACAATGATTTTAATTTCTCACATTGACTGTCAGCACAGTAATTATGCACCAGCTGAGTTGAACCATTAAATTTTGAAAAAATATAATAGAAACATGTGTAAAATCGATACAATAAAAAGGTAGGCCATAGTGGTGATGGAAATTGAATGAAATACAACCTTTCTCGGCATGCATATCTATAGATGGTGGTGCATTATAAGGCCAGAAAGTTAATGCAGCACTACAATTACCGATCACTGAAGATGATTCTGGTCTCAGAACATATCCAGGTTTTAGTTTACCTGATGGTGAAGGAAAACAATCCAACCATTCTGAAAAAACATGCATAGTGGGAAAGTTGAGTGAAAAAATAGAGACTAAGGGAAAATTAGAAATAAGCAACATGATACCTGCAGATTTACTATATTACAAGGATATGTGTAGATTAAATCGAAAATGTATTTCTTACACATTCATTAGGAATGTGTAAACTATCAATTACATTGAATTCAATGTAAGAACATTTTCCAAGATATTTGTTTCTGCTTCGAGCAAGAGAATGATTCAATCTCTAATAGGTGCTTGACTTGTTGTACTTCTAATATCGTGACCAGTAAACATGAAAAACATTTATTAAATAGTGTATTAACACCTTATGCATGTCAGTAATACTATAGGTTATCAAATATGTGAAGGCATTGTCTTCACTTAGACCTACAGTGTTAAACAATGAATAAATTTAATAGAATAAGGCATCAGATATGCTGCACTCAACATTTTAGATCATAGTTTTATTGTACAACTGAATTGTAATAATAAATATTGTAGGAATTAAGGTATGAAACATGAAAATAAATTAAAAGGGCCATGATTTTTTGGAGTGTTGTACAGTTTTTTTCCTACCCCGAAAAAAAGGAAATGTTATTAAATAATAAAATAACTAAAGGAAAGAAAATAATTTAAAAGGGCCATGATATTTTGGGTTTAAAACTTCATAATGATAATTAGAGGATCATACCAACTAGAACATGTTAAAAATAAAATTCTAATAGACCTTTTTGATGCATGAAATAAAAAACAATCATGTGAACTCAAAGGAAGATGTTCCATGTGACAAAAGAAAACCCATTCAGTGATTCATGTTTTTAACATCAAATCCATGAAATTTAGTGATCTTGAGGGATTAAATGAAAAAATGTTCAACTATCAAGTTTTATACAGTTGAGCCACGAATCACAAAAAATAAAAAGAAGATATATACAAAGAATTTTTGGGGGCAGAGATAAATTACAAAAAAATGAACCTCTTAGAGGTAGAATGGTATTCTTATAATAAATTTCTTCACCACTTGGAAATGATTTTGATTTCTCACATCTACTATCAGCACAGTAATTATGCACGGGCTGATTTGAACCTTTAGAATCTGCAAAAATATAACAAAAACATGGGGAAAATTGATACAAGAAATAGGTAGGCTGTAGTGGTGATGGAAATGGAAGGAAATACAACCTTTCTCCAAATTCAAAGCTATAGATGGTGGTGCATTATAAGTCCAGCAAGGTAATGCATCACTACAGTTACCCAGCACTGAAGATGATTCTGGTGTTAGAACACATCCAGGTTCTAGTGTAGTGGATGGTGAAGGAGAAAAATAAAAGCCCTTTGAAAAAACAGGGACTGTGGTCAAGTTGAGTGAAAAACTCGAGACTGTGGGCAAGATTGAAATAAGCAACATGATAACTACAGATTTACTATATTACAGAGATATGTGCAAATTAAATAGAAATTTTATTGCTTACACTTTCAATAGGAAGTTGGAAACTGACAATTACATTGAATTCAATGTAAGAACAGTTACCTTGATGTCTGTTTCTGCTTCTAGTAGGAGAATGAATCGATCTTCAACAGGTGATTGACTTGTTTTCCTTCTAATATCATGACCATTAAACATGATTTTTTTTTCAAATAGTGACTAAACACCTTATGTGTGTCAGTAATATTTTTGGTTGTAACATATGTGTAGGAATTGTCTTCACTCAGACTTGCAGTGTTAAACAAAGAATCAATTTGACAGACTAAGGAATTAGATATGCTCCCCTCATCATTTTAGATCACAGTTTTATTGTAAAACTAATTTTTAATAATAAATACTGTTGAAATTTAGGTATGAAACATGATATTGAAATTGCAGATACTGTCAACTAAAATGATGTAGGTTTAATATAATTTCACATAGAAGTGACATTAATGAGAAAATAGTGAAAATAACAGTCACTGAAAACACATCAAATATGGGTTCACAGGATCCGGGATAATGAATTTACAGAGACTTACTAGTCATGATGTCATTTAATATTTCCATAGAGATGGGATGAGGAAAATAGTATGACGAATCTTAAAACATGTTTTTAAGACAACAGAAGCAGACCCTAGAACCAATTTATGAGCAAACATGTCCCTCGCAGAGAAAATATATCCGGGATTTAAAGTACTGATCCCCTCGATTGAAGAATATAGATATCCTAACATGGTTAAAGAATCCTGAAAAAAAGTCACTAGAGGCACCCAAAGGTTCTACATTGACCCATAGGATGTCTCGATAGAGGTCCTATTTCAGTTTTGCATTCTACAAATATAAAACTAGATTCCACAAGTCAATCCTAAATTTTTTCAATTCCATTAAACAGTTGTGAAAAGAACAAAAAATTACAATACTATAATGTACTTGATATGAATTTAATGAAATAGATATTTCAGTTTCTTGAATTTTCATAGTTATTTCAGAAAATTTTATGCAAAAATTACCTGCAAGCAGATGATGGTCGAAACTGAGGTTAACTTCCTAACATTACGACATAATACAGGAAGTCATTACCTATTCCTATTGTCTTAGTCATTAATATTTGTAAAACAATTAGATAATAGTGGAACAACATAGTAATAATTATATGGTGAGTAGAAGGGGAAAATGTGATTAGATACATAACGTACATACATAAAACCATCAATATCCCTGGAAAACCAAATACAGAACATATATCCCATTTTATAACAGTGTCCACTATGAGTAATAGAATAAAAAAATGCATTAAAATGTCTAGGATAAAAAGCCACCGCAATTATCCTATTCGATAATGACAAATATCCAGCTAACTGAGAAATCATTAAGCAATGAAAACTGATTAAAATATGTATTTCATGATAACTGTCCAGCATGTCATGAAAACCGTCCATCATGAAAAGTTTCCTATATGGAAAACATCCAACCTGTAAATTATTTAATCAATATACAGAAAAATAATTGTGAAATTTCCTCTAGGAGAAATTCAAAATACAACTATTTGTAGAACAATATGTAATTCACATAAGGTTTGAAATAAAGTGAATGAAAACCAATTAAACCTATATGTTTTATTTAAAAGTTAGTAGTGAAAAAATATCAGTCTGATTTCTCATTTTTCTTGTTCAAATTTACCTTCATTCGCCTTTCAGGTTGAGTACAATGAGTAACTGTACCTAAATTGTCTCGACTAATCTGAAGATAATGCTGCATGGCATCCTCCATATCAAATTCATGTGAAAGGTTATTCTATGTAGAGAAAATAGTTAGTAGAATTTGAAGCTACTTGATGAAGTTGAAATCAATGCAGCACATATGTGATTTTTAACAGCTTAATAGTAACAGATATAAAGTATTATACATCATTTAGAACATTGAAAATCACCTGTAATCATGAATGTATTGTTACAAAAAACTAAATAAGTAACTCAAATCACTTAACATGACAATTATATACCTGATTATATAACAGATTAGACATACAAGCATCAAACCTAGTGGTAGTGTTTGAACTTAATAGAGAGGACCTAATAGTTTGATGCTCCTATTATGAAAGGTAGGATGAACTATTACTGTAAAATTACTTTTGTCTGTAACTTAAGAAAAATGAAAATAAAATGAAGCACATTGTACCTTGATAAATACAATTCCACTACTAACTTGTGAAGAAACAAAACATTGAGGATACTAGAGAGTATAATAAATTTAGAAGGTACAATTATGTAATTTTATGTTAACTTTGGAAAATAAAAAAACCAATACTATAAAACCTTATTGTATTCAAAGCTATCTGTAAATATTCTAATCTAGTTGTCATTATAACTGATAAACCGGACTCTAAATCTGTTTTGTTCAATTGAATGATGACGTGTTTGAATATTGTAATTTGTAACATCAATTGATAGTATCACTTTTTCGGATTTGAAAATGTTCAACTATGGATGAAAACCATACTCATCATCATCCTAAATTACAAATCATAATCACTATTAAGAAAAATATTTTATAAAATTTATGACATCATACATGAATTTTTTGGTACCTGTATGATAGCAGTTCTTAACTCTACAGCTATTTTATGTAATAACTGGATGACTTGTTTGACAAATAAAACAACTGAATATGAGTTTGTGCTTTTAGTAACCATTGGTTGCACTATGAATCTGTTGCATTAAATATTGGGTTAACATGGATAGTGTTAATAATTAATTTTCTTTATCATTATGAAAACATCATACTGACAATTAGTAATTTCAAAAATTAAAAATAGGAAACCTTGGAGTAGTGCTGATTGGCCACAATTTACAATTCTGGCACCACATTTTGTACTAAAAAATACGTACTTTTTGCATGAAAAAGTTACATGAATTGAAAAAACAACTGTGAGTACTTTGGATCTTTAGTATTGTAGCTGATATTAAGCATCATGTAAGCTTTATTAGATTGAGTGCATAATAATAATCTCATTAGTACAGGGAATATGTGAAGTTTTTATAATACAACATATTAAAATTCTGAAAATAATGATAATTTAGTTACCTCGTGACATCTTTCTACATCTGATATGTTTTTCTTGTTATTCCAATACAATACTCTTTTATAGGGGTTGGAAATAGTGGGTGATGGGTTGTGTAAATTTTTTGTTATTACCACCCCAAACCTGGTCATTTTATAAGTAAATTAATGGAAATAATTAAGAAGAACACTTTTATATTACTATTGGAATGCACATAGATTAAACTTGTAAAAATAGACCGAAAGTTTTACATATAAGGTTACATGCTTCATAAATTTTCAGCTTTAGGAATACGAAGATTATAAAGTATCATCATTTCATTTTTTGTAGTTGTGACAATAATAGATGTTGAACGTATTATTTAGTCAAAGAAATCATAATTATAGAGTTAGGTGGTCATGAAACATATTTTATGAAAGAATTACAAACTATAAAAGTATCTAATGTAAATAGAAACCATACTAGTCAACCGCTTCCCCCAGATGAGTTGTAATATAATAATTGTTGAAGACTCTTTATTATTTTCCAAGTACTCGGTCATTTCATTTACAAACTCACCCCATAAACTATAGGTTAGTTGTGAAACTCTGTATGAAAATAAAGTTACAAAATAAATGAATATTGACTGTGTGTAGTTGCAGAATGTAAATTTACCGGAACATTGACCTGTCATCCTATAGAGTAATCTGCATCCTCCATTTTGAAGGGCGCATAGATTCCACTAGTTTACCATATCGTAGTAGTCCAATTATTTCTATAAGATATATGACAGAAATAGACATAATTGTATTACAATAGTGACAAGGTTTGAAATACCATAATGATTAATTTAATAAATTTTTCTACAAAGAACATTAACATGATGTTCGTAGTGAATTTTACCTATTAAATGTTCTTCTGGAACAGTAAATTGAATAATATCATCGAATGAAGTAAAATCAAATCTGAAAAAAGGAATTTATGCCTCACATGGATGAACAAACGTTGTAGATGTGAACAATAGTCTACAGGCATGTCTACATCCCAAGTAACTACCATGGTTGGATGATATTAGGATGGTTTGTATAATATAGAAGAATCCTTCATGCAAGAGATCTCTATACTTAGAGAGAAGCTGGCGGGTAGTTATTTTACTCTGAATTTTGATTTTCTTGTGTTACAATGTAAACAAGTAGGACAATAGATTAAAACAGTTTGTCACACAAGATTGAGTTAAAATATATATATATACTGATATATTTATAAATCTTACAAGGAAATAAAAATTGAATAAATTGAAAATATTCATGTAAAGTATGCTGACCTCTTTATCAGTAAGTATTAGATCTATAGGAACAACTGCATTAGAGTAGTTTCGTGAAAAATTGCACCCTATGTTTAAAACACGAACCTCTATCCTGAGTGTCTCATCATCATCGAGGGTAATTGCATTCAATGAGGTAATTGACCTAGAAATTATCTGGTCAACCAGTACAAATTCCATTAGAGCTGAAAAAAGGAAGATATCAAGTTGGTTCACGCTTCTTGAAGTACACATTAAACAAACAAAGAGCTAGAACAATTATCATGCATTATTTAAAATGGTAGCTATGAAAGTTTATCAAATATTTCATTGTAAAAAATATTTTTTGTGTTATGAGATGTGGTGTTATTGTTATCATCAACAACTATCTTTAAACCAGTCACTGATGTGACCCAAGAAACCACAACATATATTTGACCATAAGAGAACACAGGTTTGCGGAGATATAACCCAACAGAAGACAATGAATGACCTTGACTTTTATTAATAGTCATTTCATAAGAAAATGTCAAAGGATATTGTCTTCTCTATAATTTGATAGGCCATCTAAAATCATTGTGTGTCATAGTTAGTCTTGAGATGAATGCAGAATACCCTGATTGACAACCAGTCAAATTTTTTGCCCCAATGACATGATCACCTAAGTGTGTAATTACTATATGGGTGTTATTACATAATCCAACAAATTGATCTACATTTCTTAGTAACATAATGGGGACACCAATATTTAGAGAAATTTTGTGTGCAACCAAACCAGAGATGTTTATACCATTTAATATCTCAGAGGTGTATATATTTTCAGCCCCATCTTTAGAAAAACATGCATTGTAGACTGAATCAGAGCTAAATTAGTCTTTCTATTCAGATTTTGTGAGATACATCATGTAATAGTTTACTTCTTGAACAATATCATAGGTTAGAGACAGAATGGCACACTCATTCAGATAGGAGACGTCACTGTATTTCTCAATGAAATCAGGATAAGTATGCTCCACAATATAAATCATTGCATTATAAGTGTAGTTAAGGAGATATGCAGATGGAATTTGGAAGAGCGCTTATCCGTAATTAGGTTCTCCAACTTGACCTTTTTCAATATACAATGTAAATTTTTCAAATTGATGGAGCTCATTAGAAACATCGGTGGATTTAGAGGAAAGAAATCTCATGTTCTTTGTTAGAGTTAATACTCAATAGTGTTTCCCATGATACGATGACTTAATACATGAAAATAAAATTTAATTTCGGTTACCACCTAGTATTACAAGTAATATTAGTTAGAAATATCCACCTAAGACAACTATTTGACCACCAAATGGTAAATATGATGCATTAACATTTTTTACTATCATTATATCTCCGAGAGTATGGTCTAGAGCCTCAAAGTAGTATTTATGAACCATAGAAGCCTCATTCCAAAAAATCAGTTTGTAGACTGTAGAAGTTCTTCTAAATCACTTCCTTGTTGAATGTTGCAAACAGACTATTTAGTAATGGAGATTGGAATCCAAAATTTATAATGTGCAGTATGTCCGCCAGAAAGAAGAAAGGATGAAATTACACTTGATGTGACCGCAAGTACAATAGAGCCCTCAGAACGAAGAAATGATGTTAGGATTTTCTATTTAAATGTCTTACATGTGACTCCATATCCGTGAAAGAAGATGAATCTACAAGAATTTGTAGATAGAGAATACAAAATGACATCTATCACCTCCTTCGGTTCATTGGTAAGCATAGTCTGTAAAGTTCTGTACTCCTTTTGTAGTAATTCCCTATTTTAATGTAGTTCTTGTACAACTAAACGATTCACATGACAATAAAGTGTGGAATATTGAACTGGAATGGGAGGATAAAATCAAAGATATGTTCCATTGATCCATAATATCTCCTTTATTTCATGAAGAGAATACATATGTATCTAATGTTCTATGAGTGTCAAATATAGTAAAATGAGAAACATGGTCTTATAGTAGTATAAAAGATACTTCATGTAGCGAATGTGCATAATTTCTATTAGTCAAATATACATGCATATCGGTGTACTAATAACTAATTATATTGCACAATGTACATATAAACAACAGAAAAAACTGTAAGAATTATTTAGTAAACTAAATTAACTGAATTTTTCAGTTCATTTTATGCAACTATATTCATGAATAGCATATTAAAGATGAAAAAACTGAAAATAGTTCTATGCAATTGTTTTGAAAATATAAATGACAAACGCATTCATACATTGGATATGTAGCCTATGTCTTTGGGCATATAAAATGTCTCCAGCTAGAATGTGACAAGTTTGCTGCCAAAAAATTTTTGGAAGGAAAATTTTATAGGAAAACAACATTCTTACAAAGAGCATGTGTACATAATGTCTCATTACCCAAGTTGAAAAATCCTTTATAGATTCAATAAATTTGGTGTTATCTGCTAGTTTTCCAAAAGCATAACATGCCTCTCTAAATGTGCCATTAGTAACAGAGTTCGCAGTTTTGATATCTTCATATGATGTAGCCCATTTGATTTTTTAGAAGTATCCACAAATAAAATAGCTCTCTAGTTGTTTTTGGAACATAGTAAAGCATGAAAATAGAAAACATCTACCCTTGACGATGCCACCTCTTTTCATTTGAGTGGTAAACAAACATAGTTGGGAATTCTACATAAGTGAGAAACCTAGCATTTGGGTACTATGAATTAGCTTGAAACCAAGAGGTGAATGTTGTATATTTGACATTACATTGATTTAAAACATCAACAATACTATTTGTGTCGCTAAATATTATAGAATACTATCCTGGTAAATGGACGCATAACCACTCAACTATTGGATACTTGTAATTGATATCATAATAAAATATCCTCCAAGATGACTCACAAGGAGATATGTGCCGATAGTCATAAGTTATTTTAATTTCATCCATATTTGTGTCTAAGATACCACTATTATTGCTCTGATAGAGTGCTTCTGTTACATGATCATTTCCATTGTTAATATATTTATACAGATATTTGATAGAAGACGACTGATTGTAGACTTCAATATTAAGATGTTCCTGATGCTTTAATAGAAATACATGATTGTATTGTATGAAAAACTGGTTACCTAAAGGGTGTCTATTTTTTTGAATTGTTATTCCATCATACCTTCTGCGATAGAAAACGAAACCATCATCATCAATAGTGGTATGCCCAAAAAATTTCTTTGGAAAAACTTTGGAACATTTTCCATTTCTCATACAGGGAAAAGTATAATATGTGTCACCATAAGTGCTGTGGATCATAAAATTCTTAACAGCTCCATGTAGTCTTGGGTAGGCATGATTATTTGGAATTTCAGCACATACAATTTTGTTTTCTTGTGTTGGAGTGTGAACATTATTTTCATGACAGAAAAATATAAGGATGTGCACATGGGGCAATCCTTTCTTTTGAAACTCCACGGTTCGAACAACTGCATGGTCAGATAATAGTTTTATAGTTAGTAGAAGATGAATATTAATATAAAAAGGAATGGAATTTAAAGGAAAGTAATAAAATAGTTACATGTCCGTGACTTCCAAAAAAACAACCTTCTTATAGATATTCCATTAGATTATCAACTTCAATATTGAAAACTCGCGATAATTTTTTCAGGCGGTCTGGTGGACAAAGGTTTCGATTTCAAAGAAATCGAGTTATTTCAAGCCACATTGGGTTACCTATAAATGTTAAAAACAAATCAGGATACCCGGACCAATTACATATTGACATAGCATCTTGGTAACTCTGGATCATATACCTTGGCCCACCCATAATATAAGAAGGTAATGTGATATTCTTCCCGCAAGATTTCCCTTCACAGTCACCTCGAAACAATGCATCTTGTAACCCATTGTAAAGTTCGACCCTCGGTTTTTTTATTGAACTGAATGAAAGATAGTCTTTGAGACTTAATCATGGTATAAGCATCAATCGTAAACTGTTGGAGTATTCTTCTATAATGTAGTAAAATCAATGAATCCTTATCATGGAATTGGAAGTGGAATGTGAAGTACTATCTCATTATTACCTTTCTAAGTGTAGTACTTGTAGTGAATTGAGTAGCACGACGCAACACATTGTCGTAATATCCATCCTGACCACCTGTGAAGATTAAAGGAAACCTCAATAGATGATATAGTGGGTGCATATCATCAATTCATCGTAAATCACCAATTTTGATTTGAATGATGATGTCTCATTCATTTCTAAGATCCTCAATATCACCAACAATCAGCATTGCAATTTCAAAACTGTTTGGTAGGTTATATGAAACAAGTTGTGTCTATCTTGTTTTAAGTAGTTGTAGATTTAATGTCGGAACCTCTTGATGGTTAAGAACATCCCTTGAAATTATAAATTCTTGAGCGAAAGTGTTGTTATCATGAAGCATTTTTTGTAGGCTCTAGACAGTATTGTATTAAATAGTAGATTGTTGATTTCTCTCGTCTAAGTTGGAGAAATTATTAATATTAATATAAAATGGTTAATTTATTGTTAACATAGAAGAAGTAATTTAGTATAAATGATTCCTCATTCCTTGAATTCTATTATGACACTCATTTGTTGTATCATAGACGTATAGATGTACGAACCTTAGAGGATGTCCTTCAGGTGGGCATAAAATGCCTATGTGATGGTAGTTTTTTCCATGTAATCTGAATATACATGGAGCACGTCCATTATTGAATGACGTATCTACCTTTCCACCCATTGATGTGAATGAAAACATTGAATAGTAAATATGGATGTGGTCTTGGAATAATCATACATCAGTAGATGTTTGATCAAACACCAGTATCCTCAAGTATTTGGGACATTGTGGTAGTAAGTCCAAAGAATCCTTTCCCATTGAGCATCATATAGAAAAACGTTGGTTTTGTCTATTTCTAAATTTCTTGTTTCTCTCGGTAAACCACAAAAAGCATGACAATGTTGAGAGATGTTAGAATTCTCTCCGATATCATAATATCCTGATTGAACATAATTTTAATGAAGAAAATGTGAATAAAAAGAAGCACGCAAAAATAGAGACAATGACTTAGTAATAATTAACAGCTAATGCATGTTTAGTAAGTACACGAAACTGTGTTCTTGGCAGTGTCATGTTCCAGTGACTCTGTTGTAGCAGCAAGCGGCATGTAAATTCAGATTGGCTGAATAATAAAATAAATCCGTAACGTTAGTAAATTAACATGTAAATATCATTACATGTATTGTTTCCTGCATCATTTATGACAACAGTTCTATTTTTTTGAACCTCAAAACTATTTATTTTGATTTTTTTCTCGAAGAAATTAATGTTGTCCTGATCCTGAAAGAAGTAATAGAAGACAAATAAAAAATATGTAGAATATATAGTGGTATATATATGTGTGCTTGTTAACAAATATTGTATTTCATACCAACAAAGGATAAAAAATTGTAGTTCCTATCTGCAGAAGGAGTTATGCAGCATCTGTTTGTATAGGTTTGATTAAGAAGTATAACTGAAATCAACGATATGGTAATGTGTACAAACAACAGTCGTTCTTACTACATTGTGGATGTAGGTGATGAATTAGGAAGAGTATTTTCTTCATCCATTAAAGCTACACAATATGATTAATAAAATGTTATTAGGGGACTAAATTTTTTGTATGACATACTATATGTGCATGGAATTTAGTAGTTATAGTTCTTACAAATAGGTATATGAGATCTTGTGAAATTAGTTGGTCATTATTTCCTCTTTTTAGATCCAGTTGATATCGTTGATGTAGTCGTAGATGGTTCTGGCACTGTGCACAATGAATAATTTGTGTTATTGTGAAATGTAGTGTGTAGTTTTATGGTTTATAAATGTATATTTAAATAGAACTAACAAGATTTACATGGAGATGATAATTGCATGTCTGTGACTTCAATTGTGGATGTAATGGTTGGTAGAAGTTCAATTTTTGGGGATTCAGATAGGCTATCAGATTCCACATAATAATTTGTAGTGGATGTCGCCACTGAAGCTTTGGAAACTTCAAACACTACAGAGAAAAATAGAATGTTAATAAGTCCAATAATATACAGTGAACAGATTAGGAAACCGACCCTCATTTTGTCGTTTTTCCATTTGTATTCTGCACTGTATCATTTCATCTGTACATTTAGATGGTGAATTGAAGTCAGTATTCGACCAAGCAGACAACTATCCAAGCTCTGTGAAACAAGTTAATTAGTATGAAAGATTTCGGTTAGTATGAAATGTCATGTGAAAATTGAAAATAGGCTATATGTTAATCCAAACAAAACTAACCATTTATAAATATATATGATAATGGAATTCATGTGAATCCACGTGTGATACCAGTTGATAATACTGGTTGACTCGGCTGTTTAGCAAATGGTTGGTAGATGACAGAAACTGGTTTATATTATTTGTCGGCACTGATCATGTTGCAAGAGTAATGAGCATAACTACTGAATATATGATAGTAAAAAGTGTAGAACATTATAAAGGGTATTGAATAGAGAACTCAAAAACTGTTTGTCATTTTTTCATAAGTAGCATTTGTTGCATCATTGCATCTTTAGAGGTTGACGGAGCAGACAACTCACAAACCAGCTCTGTTGCATCCTTTCAATAAAATTTTGTATTTGACTGAGCAGACAAGTGCTGAGGCTCTATAATAAAAGTAAGTTATTATGTATGGTTATAGTTATTATGAAATGTACTATGAAACATTTCAAATATGCCACAGGTTAATGCCAAGGGAACTAACCTTTTATACATTGATATGATAATGGAATTTGTGTGACTGCACGTGTGATGCTAGATACAGATACTGATTTACACGAATGAGTAGAAGAATGGATGGAAGATTTAATAGAGTAGTCTCCATTACTTATCGTTACTGATCATGTTGCAAGTGTATTGAGTGAAACTACTAAACAGAGAACAATAAACATAATAGAACATTTCCAGGGGGACTTAATACAAAACTCACAAACTGTATATCATTCATTCATTAGTAGACTCTGTTACATCCATGCATCTTTAGAGTTCGATGGACATTTCATGTTTGTTTTATCTTTATAGTTTATAGTCAAGGTTTGTAGTAAGAGTTTATAATGCATAAAGGAAATAACAGTCAAAGAATTTTACATAATAAATGAACAGATGAAGAAGGATTTTACAATCATTAATACTAGCTAACCGTATACGCATGTTGATATCCTCGTGGATAATTAAAATGTAGTTTCAAAAATCATAAAACAAATTAGAACAACTGACTTCAGTGGATTTTTTTATTTTGGGAGGCTTTTATTGTCAATTAAGACATCTAAATATGCATTTGGATAACAACATGCTTAACCGAAATAAAATCACAATATGTTTCAAGTAGAACAGTACATGAAACCAATGTAGTAGTACAATTTTATTGAAATCGTTACAGAATATTCAAAATACGGAAACTAAACACGAAAAGTTAGATAATTGAATTGATACCATATATACGGGTTAAATAATTAATCTTCTCTATTACCATAATCAAACCATACCTCTGGTGCGTATATAATGTGGGTGGTATTACGAATAGTAGGAATGTTGTCAAGATGGGAAGGATATTTCCCTTGAAAACAGAAACCTTTTAATCACGTTAATAACATCCTATAATAATAAAATCGACCACAGGTGGAAAAGTATGGACATCATGTTATGAAAATTGTGAAGCCTGGAAATTAGTCATTGAGAATACAAAGTGAAGGAAGTTCTCGAAAGATCCCCGGGATGAACTGGTTAGTGGTTGAGAGGAAATCGCAAGTCAGGCATAAACTATGGAAGTGTGACTTCTCGTATGGTAGAATTTGCAGAAATTCTACATTGAAGAATATGAAGTGCGAGGATGTACCTCTTCAAGAATTCATGGAGGTGGATGATGACAGATTGGGGAGGCTTTCGGGAACCCCAGCTCGGTAATATATTAGAGAGGGCCATGACAGGTAAAGTCATAAAATGTCGACACTTCAGTCGAATGCTGGAGAAGGTGCATGAAGGCGATACGTGTGGAATTTTCAGTCGATATCAGGATCTTGTGATGGAACATAAGAGGCTGGTAGACCATGACCATGAGGACACCAGTGGAGGTAGTACACTTGATAGGTAGGTCATGACTCGCAGTAATCTGTGTGGAGACGAATGAGGGAGGGAATGTGGAATGCAGAGGGAAAACAAATCGCAGGAAGGCGTATCGTGGAGTTCTGGTGGGTTGACACAATAGTAAAATGTTGTGTGGAAGATAATTGGAGGGACATGTGGCAGCTGAAAATGCCAGGATTAGTATATTTATTAGATTAGTAAATTACTATGGTTAGAAATTAATTACCTTTCTAAAAGTAAATTGGGGTAAAGATAAAAAGTTAAAATAAAATTTCCATGAAACACTCAATGTTGTCTCCAAAATGAGTCATTTTGGTTTTTATACTGACACTAAAATTCGAATCATATTTTTTATATTTTGATAAATTTTCTATGGAATATTAACATCACATTACTAAAAATGTTAATAGTTCTCCCAAAATTTCTATTCTATCCACTTATAAAATGTTAACAGATTCTCAACATCTAGAAGAACCTATTCTAAGAATTAATTATTTAAACTATACCATACTAATATTTAAAAAAAACATAACCCATTTTATATATCTTATTTTCACCATTAGTTTTTATAAGGCCTTTATTCAAAAGATATATCCAAGGATAATTAAATTTATCAAGGTGAGTATGAGAAACTATGTAGAATTTCTTCATGATTATATACATTAAAACTATTTCTATTAACAAAAAATATAATGATATTAATATCATTTAGGTACATCAATATAATTATATTATTGCTATTATTAGGGTTTAATCACTTATCCCATCTATTAAAAATAGAATTATCATTCCTGCATAATTCTGGACAACTGCCACCATGAGAAGTATAGTTCATTGTTCATCACCACCAATAATTTAAGGTTCTTATAATCACTAAATGAGAAAATATTATTTTTATAATATCATTAATTTTTTTTCAGAATAATTGGAGAACATATTAATGATATGATCAAATTAATTACAATCATTAATTATATCATGTAAACTAAATGTGTTCATGGGAAAATATTTAATTCAAATTATGAAATATTTTTATATCCTTTACATCATCTTATACATAAATTATAATTATGATATATCACATTAATAAATTTTATATAATTTCATTATTCTAATTTTATAATGGTATTACAATAAACCCACCTCTTAATCATTCATTAAACAGTGTATGTAAATGTTTGGTTTCGTTTAACTGATAAATAAAAATTATTTTAAAATTTATATCAGGAATGGCTATAGAAACATTATAAAAGTATAATATAATATAATTTTTTAATTAATAATATTTTAATTTTAGTGTTTTTGAATCAATATTTAATTCATCAACTACTATTAATCCCTTGATTTATTAATGATTACTAAAACATTTAGGTTATATATTTCGTCTACAAGGATAAAGATCAAAACATTCATGTAAGGAATTTGAAATATCAAAATATATTACAACTTTTAAAATATTAGTAAATTTAATTACCTGTTAATTATTTATATGTTATGATGAGTAATTAAAAATGTTGACATTATGAAAATTGTAGAGCTGATCAAAACTATAAACACTTGATCTGAGATACAGTTAAAATTCATATAGATAATGATTACATATAAAGAATATAAATGAAAATGGAAATTATTAATGTTATGAATTATGTTATTAATATTTATGTGTTTATTATATATTAAGATAAATTACATTCATTGAATATAGGATAAGAGGTAAGTGATTTTAATATCAAATTCCTATCATTGAGACATTTTTTATATTATGCACTAAATTTCAATTTTTTTAGTGTATATAGTAAATATTTTAGATATTATATAATGATTTATTTTTAAAAAATATATTTTATGTTTAATTTTAATTCATATCATTCATTTTGTTTTGATTTGAATGTTTCTAATGTTGTAACCGTTTTTGTCTCAATTTCTTCTCTTGAGACATGTCTGGAATTTCGCACATAATTTCATTTTTCTAGTTTATATACATCCTATTTAAAATATAATATTAAGAGTTGTCCATTAATAGTTATATTTTATGTTTAATTTCATTTCCTCTATTTTAAGGTGTTTTTATTTGTACATTTTTAAATGTTAAATATTTTTTTGGTCTAAATGTTAACTCTTTCAGACTGGAATTGTATGAATAATGTTTCCTTATTATGGTGTATTTACAACCTATGGATATTTTTTTATTATAATCCTTTCATAAAGGGTACATAATATCCTAATAATTTACAATATCTAAGTGTCTATAGATTTAGTTGTTTCCCATGTTTGTGGATTTCGGGTAACTCAGTTTTTTCTCAATGAGTTATTATCATTCATGGATTTTATTTCATATAAGATGGGTTAATTATAACATCTACTATATTAATGGGGTATTGAATATATATTTATTGTCATATATATTCAAATCACAAAATATTTTGATGAATACTCCAAGCATAGTGGTTTACGTGCTTTTATAGTAATCCATGTTCATTCTCTGGATGGATTATGTTATTACAGCAACGACATAGCTGTATACCCAATTATAATAAGTCAGGAACATAAAATTTTATATAATTGAGATTTTATTATTCTAACCTAGAATTAATGCTATTCTATTAACATGATTAAATGTATATTTGATTCATTTTTTTCATTCCAATATTGATGATTAGAGGAAATTTGACTATGTATTTTTGACCAAAACATTATTTCTATTGTTGGTTTATGTTCCCAATTTTATTATTATTGGAAAAATAATTAATGTTCATGATGATTATTGACTACTAATGTAGTTTTATTATGTATTCACTTTACATATCATTAATTATATGAATATCCATGTTTTTTATTTAGTAATTTATTCCTTAAGGAATTGTATCGAATTTCTCATTGAATCTTATGGCGAATGGACTGGACTTAATTAGGTGATTGGAGCCACTGATGATCATATAACGCATTGATGTGGTTAGTTAAAGATACATGTAAATAGGGGCTTGATTTCAATTTGCAAAATTAAAGCACAAACCAAGGATAAATTAAAATCTAAACGACCTTGACACGATAATGTGAGAAATATATTGAGAGATAATTGAGACGTTTTATTAATTTTATAAAGATAATGCCAAAGTAGTTTAGAGAAATAAATGTGAAAATTTATTTCATTAAATTTCTTTAATTAATGATTAATGATGCAATATAAAAAAGTAAATGATGGAAAACATAGTTCTATAAGGAGATCAAAAATAGGTGAATTTGATATCTTTCATCACCACCCCTCTAATAAAGAGTTTGTTGAGTCAATAAGGTTTTCCTTATGAATTTTCCATTCCTTCAATCTTAGGGGAGATTTTTTAGTCAATAATTATTCCTTATAAATTTAAACTTCCTTCTTGTTTTGAAAATCACAAACACCTTATCTCAAGGAAAGTCTCTTTTTACCCCATGTTTTACTTCTATAAGGAAAAATTTCCTTCCCCAAGGAAATTATCCTTACCATGTTACTATTGTTCATATCATAATGTTTATATGTGTAAAATTCGGTTTGATACCAAATCATCGGAATCCTATAATTACCTACATATGAATCATTCTGTTTTATGATCCGAATTCTCTGAATTCTTATTATGAATTCTGGTTACGAACTCATAGATGTTCTGACTCCGAATTCTGATTACGAATTCTGGTTACGAACACTTCTGAGTTCAGGATCCAAATTCTGATAACTAATTCTACTTATGAACTCTTCTAAGTTCTGAATCCGAATTCTGATTACAATTTCTTGTTACGAACTCTTCCGAGTTCTAAATCTGAATTCTGATTATGAATTTGGGTTTCGAACTCTTCTGAGTTCTGACTCTGAATTCTGATTACGAATTCTGGTTATGAACTCCTATGAGTTCTCATTCTGATTTCTCTAAATTCAGACTTTGAAATCTTATGTGTTATGACTCCGAATCCTCATGAAATCTGACTCCGAACTTTGTAAGTTCAGGTTCTGAATTCTTGTGAATACAGATTCTGAATTTCCTTGAAATTCAGACTCTAAAATTCTATAGAATTCGTGTTCCAAATTCGTAGAAAATAGAATATCAATATCCCTGTATTATAGACTCTGAATTCAATTTTTGGTTAGACTCTAAACTTTCATTTTCTTTGATTCTGAATATTGGATTTTAATTATGTAACCATATTTTTTCTTACACTAGTTTTTTATAAAAACAATGTCGTGATTTAATTTACTCACTAACCATTATTTGGGTGACATGTGTACAGGTCCCCACGATGTTGTTTCCTCACGGAATTCGGGGATGACCTCCTGGACAGGAGATTCAAACGTTCCGATCGGTTTCTAACGGGTTTGTTCGTAGAACCGGAAACATCCAATGATTCCACATCCGTTTGGACCTACTTTCCAAAGGCAGGCGCTCATTAGCTTGTGGACTAATGAGGCTTAGGAATTTGCATTGGTCGAGAGGATGGGAGGTCGGACTCATCACACCTTTTTGAGGGGAATTATTGTCTACTCCAGGACTCTCTTTATAGATTTAAGTTATGTTCGTGAATCCTTATTACATCACCAAGTATAAAATGAGCTTTCCTTTAGTTTTAACAATCAATGATTAAATATGCAAGAAATTTAGAGAATCTTTTATATGTATTCGAGGTTCTTCATCAATAGAGAATCATCTATATCTGTTTAGAGATTCTTGGCCAATGGCATCCTTCAAAACATTTATATAAAAGTCTCTTGGTCATTATGATGACCAGGCTGGTTTTAAAGCCACTCAGTGGGGCACTTGAAGTTTATCGTCATTCAGAAGGACAAGGATTATTTCAAAGTTGGGATCGAACCCATAAATGGGCTACCTACGTATCCTTTGTTTTGGAAAAGGAATCAGAACCCACGTAGTTCGAGTAATGGAGTATGATGTTTATGATTGATGGATCAAAGAAGAGTGTCATAATTACTTTTACACTCTAAGCTCACGTGAGTCATGCTCGGTGTGAGAAACAAGAAGTATTGGTAAAAATTAGATAATTGTGCCATGAAAGATGAAATCATAAGAAATTGTTTGGGGCTTAGGTATGTATGACTGCCCAGATAGATGAAGGTTTAGGATTCACTTTTAGGGAGAAAATCCAGGAACAGGGTCCATAAAGGTATATGTGCTTTATGGAGATTTGAATACTCTAATCTTGGGGCTTACTCTTAAGGAGGATGTCCAAGTTAGGAGGGGACTTATGATTGGGTTTTACTCCTGAAAAGGAAACCCAAATCAAGGGTAAATTAGGATTGGTTAAGAGAAATTTAAGAAACCTGGGGCTTACTCCTAAGGAGGATGCCCAAGTTTTATGACTGGGACTTATTCCTGAAAAGGAAGCCCAGGTTAAGGATTAAGGATTGGGGCTTACTCCTAAGAAGGATGCCCAAGATTTATGACTGGGACTTATTCCTGAGAAGGAATCCCAGGTTAGGGGACTTGGTTTGGGGCTTACTCCTGAAGAGGATGCCCATGTTGTGAGATTGGGATTGGGGCTTACTCCTAAAGAGGATGCCAAAATTAAAGGAATTATAACTAGGGATTATTCCTAAAAAGGAGACCCAGGTTAAGGATTCTCTCATCTTAAAGGATGAGGTTGAATGAATGAACTCTCCATATTTAGTGACATAAGGATATTTAAATCACTAGGTTTTGAGAGATATTCCACAGAATTCCTTTCAGATAAGAAAGTCAAATCAAGAAATCATGCCATAAGTGGCTTTGAAGAGTGTCTTGAAGACTGAATCTTAAAAAGAAAAGGTGTGATGGCTTAAGAGGGGTGACATGGGAAAGATGGGAATCCAAAAAAGTAGGGGCGCGCAAGTCTTGAAAGGCGCGCAAGTATTGCGGCGGCGCGCAAGTATTGGTCGCGCAAGTATACTTGCACGACATGAGGGGTACTTGCGCGATTCTCAATCGGAATTGAAATACTTGAGCGACTTCTTTTTAATCACTTTAGAATCCTCTTGAGGTTCTTCCAGAAAAGGGACGCGCAAGTTACATTGAAGGAAATAAGTCGGCGTGCAAGTGTTTGATAAGTTTCAACACTTAGGCCTTCCTTCTTCTCTTTAGATCTTCCGTTCTAGGTAAAAAATTACCTTAGAAGTGTTCCGGAAGCTTTGAGAAGAGACTTGGGCATCGGGAGCTTCAATCCGAGTTTTTGGAAAAAGATCCCCTCGAATGGGGGGCCCACAGGGTCTATTTATAGGCAAAAGAAGACCCCGGGCGGTTACCGGGCGGTTACCACTTAGGTCGCGCAAGTCACTTGCGCGACCAAGAGCGCCGCACAAGTGTACTTGCGCGACAGTAAGATAACTTGCGCGGTGAAGTTGTTGTTGATCCTTTCTTCCTGCCTTTGTTGATTTTTGATGTTTTCTTCAAAGGATGAATCACTTTGAGCTCGGATGTTCCCTTTTCTGATCTTTAGATTCTGTGACGAAAGCAGCGTCAACAAAAGTCCCCCCTCAGAGTTGGATCCGGAGAGAAATGAGGATTTGACTCTGAGGAAATCGAATCCATTCAAAAGAAAAGGGTGGTGCGCAAGTGTTCAGTGCGCAGAGGGCGGCACGCAAGTTTGCGTCGCGCATGCCCTAAGCGCTCTGGATACAGCGCGCAGATAGGCCTCCGAGCATATAAATACACCGCTCTTGGCCATGGATAACATCTGATCCCGAATTTCTCGAGCTCTCACCACGCAAGTCTTCCTCGCCGCGCAAGTCTACTCTGTTTTCCTTGATGTCGCGCTCCTGTAAAGGTATTCGTACTTGCGCGGTTTATACTTGCGCGGAAAAAACTAACGCGACACGTGAATACTTGCGCGCCTTTGTTTAGACTTGCGCGACTTCACGCCTTAGCCATTTTTCAAATTTCATTCACAAATTTTATGAAAAAATAAACCTATTTAAGAGTTAGTTTATTCATCTTTTGTGCAGATTCAGTGGTTCCCAAGGGAATTGGAACGGCTGATGAACTGGCTAGCAAGCAGATTGATGATATGATGGACATCATTGGCCATTATTACTATGATATCTGCGACAACACTTTCCCAGATTTGGCTAAGTATTTGAAGAAATATCATCTTAACTTCCCACAGAGCATCTACTTGTCTCTATGTGGTCATGGTCACTTGCAAGGAGTCAATGTTCAAAATTCAAACAACTATACATCTGAAATGCAGCTACGCTGCTACTCCTTCATTTCAGTTATGCTGTGCATTAAGAGCAACAACAATGGTGTGAGCTTTCAAATTCTCCTTCCATACCATTTCCCTGCAGATATGAAAATGGCAAACCCATGGGCTGAAATGTTTTCCACTACCGGTTGGTAGAGAGAAGACAAACATGGTATTAGAGCAATATCTGAAAAGAGTACTCTCTCCCAATGGATCTTTACTTCCAATGCTCCATTCTCAAATCCATGTATCCATCTTCCAAGTAATTTTTTCAAGAAGAGCTGGTATCACTACATCTCTTTTTGTATCCAGTTGAATGAATGAATTCCAGGTGGTTGCTGAGGAAGCTCGGGATGCCGTAAATCAAATAAAGTGTTATGTTGAAAGCCTCTTGTAATTCTTGAAAAAGAGAAGAGACTCCAATCTGTGGATATCCTTCTAACTCTTGTGTATCAATGAAAAACACTTTCGTCTTCAATCATTTGTACCTGCATTCTTTCATTGCATGCTTCAAATTTACTTAAGCCAATGGGCTTAGTAAGCATAGTTTGATTTTTACTAGGATTATTACAAATAATCCTACAAACTTTGAACCTTTTAACTGCTCAATATTACCTAAATCATACAAAAAATGTATATTTAGTGAGCTGGAACTTGACTTTTATTCAGAGTTCCTTTGTCTTTTGTGTGGGCAGTTTAAAGTCATGCACGCCGGACATAAAGGGGCTAATGTTTAAGGTCGAAATAGCTTTGACCAAAATGGATTAAAATTGATTCAATTCCTTGACAATTTATCTGAAAACAAATTACCATACTCAAGTATGAGAGAAAATATGTAAACTATGGCTTAAGAATATTTGAATCTGAGGAATGATATGAAAAGAGCTAAAAGGCATTAGAAGAAGTAGTTTCCAAGAATAAAGTTACTATTATTTAACAAAACCCATTAGGGGGTTGAAATATGCTGGGCCACCTATGGGCATTGGCTGCATGGTCAAATAAATAGCATCATTTGGCTGACAAGTCTGTTATGTGGACTGTTTATGCAAGGCCACCTATGGGCACGTGCTGCATAGTCAGGAAAAAGAACTCCCAGAAATTTACTTTCCTAGTGTTAAAAGCTAGTGAAAGTTTATGGAGATTCAAATTTTCTAAAGTATAGAGTTTGTTGTATGGAAAGAGGTACTTGAATATGGAGAAGATATTTCCGAACAAGAATATCGAAGAACTGGATGAACATCACTCCTACGAAGGTCTGAACCAAACGTAGGGAAGAAGAATAAACCATAGACTTGAATACTTTCAGATCATGAAAAAGGATATGGGACAAATATGCTAAGGATGGATATTTTTTGCGGATCCCTACATACTGTCGTTTAAGACAAATAAGGACAAAAGAGGCATTCTTCTCAAGAATTAAGTTACTATTATTTAACAAAACCCATTAGGGGGTTGAAATATGCAGGGCCACCTAAGGGCATTGGCTGCATGGTCAAATAAATAGCATCTTTTGGCTGACAAGTCTGTTATGTGGACTATTTATGCAAGGCCACCTATGGGCACGTGCTGCATAGTCAGGCAAAAGAATTCTCAGAAGTTTGACATTTTTGTGATTAGAAGTCATGAAAAGGGTTATGAAGATCTGAAAATATTTAAGGTTAGGATTATAACACATAAAGATGGGTATTGTCCAATGTATATAGAGATACATAGGTCAATGATAACCATAATCATGTTGTGGCTGGGTCCTGAATTGAAACTTGGACTTCACTACGTATCTCATAAGAATGAGAATCAAGCCATACGTAGTTCTTGAAATGCAGTTTAACGTCGTGCAGGACGAAAGTATGAGTGATCTTAGTTTAGGGTCATCGAATTCAGACCATAATAATGAATACACAGTGTGTGTTTTCATGAGGACTTTTCAGCCAAGGGACTGAAAGTGAAATTTGGGGTTAGGCCCAAAAGACTTGGGACCGGATTCGAGGGACACTCGAATGTTCCTACGTATCCCATAAGGATGGGAATCAAGTCCACGTAGTTCTAGAACTACCCTTTGTACAAATTTGGTTCGTACATGTGAAGGGTGAAAGGGGACTTTAGTGCAATGATGGTTTAACCTGAGATAAAAAGTTTAGGCATTACCATGTATGTACGTAGTCTTTGAAATGAAACATGATTGAAAAATCAATGTCAATAATAGTTCTCTCTCAAGTGAGTATATCAAAGAATATTGTAGTTTATTGTCGTACTGGACAAAAGTGTTGTATAGTTTAACGTCATATAACAAGGACGAAAGTGAATCAAATGTAAAAATATTGATTCCAGGGGTGGTTTCACAAATCAACATCATATGAGATGGTGGTGAACCGATATGAAGAGATTGTTTTTGGGCTTGAACCTTGGGAGGCTGCCTACATACCCAGCCTGGAGGGCAAGGATCAAAGTCCGTGTAGTTCAATTAAAGAATGAATTAATGATCAAGTTATTCTTAGGGACAACGATCTAATTAAAATGTTGTTGGGACTTACACATGGTTAGTGGCCCAAAGGGAGTGTTATGGTTGATGTTCGCTCTAAGCTCACATGAGTCATACTCGGTGTGAGAAACAAGAGGTAATAACAACCTTAACGATGCACAGTTTAATGTCATGTAGGACATATTCAGGGACTATGCAGTTTAAAGTCTTGCAATTAGGACTATTGGTGCTGCACAGTTTAGTGTCATGTAGCAGGGACAAAATACAGTTTAATGTCATGTAGGACCTATCAAGGATTTTCTGTACAGTTTAGCGTCATGTAGTTAGGACGATGGGGATAAAAATAGTTTAACGTCATATTGGACAAAAGGGGGATTGTGCAGTTTAATGTCATGCTGTAAGGACAAAATAACACACCATTTATGTCATGTTGGACGAAAGTGTGAATAGTTTAAGGTCATATGCATGGACCGTGGATGGTGCAGTTTAATGTCATGCTGGACCTTTGATGATTATATAGTTTAACGTCTTTCCGGATGTGAGGGACTTTTATACAGTTTATCGTCATGTAGTTTAGGACGTCACAGTTTAACGTCTTGCTGGACATAAGGGATTTTCAAATAGTTTATGGTCATATACATGGACCAGGGATGATGCAATTTAAGGTCGTGCTGGATGGTTTAGGGAACTTTTTCACAGTTTAATGTCATGTGGGACGAAGTTGCAGTTTAAAGTCATACTGGACCATTGCTATATAGTTTAACGTCATATAGCAAGGAAGAACTGGTGCTGTACAGTTTAAAGTCATGTAGCTAGAACTAAGGTGAACCAATATGAGGATATCAGTTCTGGGGACTTTTTTACAGTTTATCGTCATGCTGGACGTTGGAAGTGCCACACAGTTTAATGTCATGTTGCTAGGACACAATATAGTTTAATGTCATCTCGGACAAAATATAGTTTAATGTCATCTCGGACATATACAGTTTAGTGTCATGTAGGACATATACAGTTTAGTGTCATGTAGGACATATTGGTAACCAATGTGACAGTTTAACGTCATGTTGGACGATAAGGGAACTGACACAGTTTAACGTCATGCTGGACGATGAAAGTGCCACACAGTTTAATGTCATGTTTCTAGGACAAAAATATAGTTTAATGTCATCTTGGACAATATAAGGAACTTATATACAGTTTAATGTCATGTAGATAGGACATAATACAGTTTAATGTCGTATGGGACATAGTTGTAGTTTAAGGTCATACCGGACCATTGCTGTATAGTTTAACGTCATATAGAAAGGACGGACTGGTGCTGTACAGTTTAAAGTTATGTAGCTAGGACTAAGGTCCCACCACATCCATTACCCATGTTGAAAATGGCCACGAGTATTTTGCTGTATGAAGCAACTCTAGAGGTTGATGATTGAAGTTGGCATATACTTGGCATGAATGACACTTCTTTGTGAAATTAACACAATCTTGTATCATTGAAGGCCAAAAGTATCCAAGCCTTCGAATTTGATCAGACAGTCTATGTCCAGACTGGTGGGCACCACATACTCCATCATGCACTTCTTTTATGACATCCATTGTCTCTTCACCATCAATGCATCTGAAGAGAACTCCATCAAAACCACATTTGTAGAGAATTTTCTCGAGGTGGTTTGGGCTATCATAAAGAGTAACATTGACCACATGTTGCTGAATTTGTTCTTTCTCGGCTCTATCAGGTGGAAGTGTTCCATTTTGAAGGTATTCCCTGATAGGTGACATCCATCCTGTAGTATGACCATATGATTCAGGAATGGGGCTAATTTCATTAATTTCCTCTGTTCTGACTTGAACATAAGGTGAAATTGCACGACGATGGGGAATATTGATGGTTGTCTCGTCCCGATTTGGATTTGCTAAAGTTGTAGCTATATTAGCCAGTGCATCAGCTTGAGCATTTTGTGATCTTGGGACATAAGAAAATGTCGGTTCTGAAGGGAATTCCGACATTAACTCTCTGACGTAATCATACAAAGGGATTAATTCTTCTTTTCTGATGGCATAATCCCCATTGACTTGTTTGATTACCAGGTCTGAATCACCTTTCACCTTTAAGCGATTCACTTGTGCTTGAAGCGCTAACTCCAAGCCTGTAATGAGAGCTTGGTATTCAGATTCATTATTGGTACCACCTTCCCACAACAAAAAGGAATAAGGTAACACTACCTTATCTGGAGAAATGAGCACAATTCCTAAACCAACTTTGTTGAATTTAGGAATTTCCATTTTCTTTCATGTTGGACTTCTAGAAGCACCATCAAAATACATTTCCCATGTTTGAGGACTCTCTTGAATAGAGAAAACTTCCTCATCAGGGAGTTCGATATCTGAAAACGTGTCTTCGACTGAAGGATGTTCAGCCAGGAAATCAGCCAGAGCTTGGCCCTTAATTGCCTTTTGAGACACATACTGAATGTCGAACTGCTGTAGAATAACCGCCCACCTTGCCAGACATCCTGTAAGCATTGGACGACTAAGGATGAATTTGAGCGGATTATTACGAGATACCAATTGGACCTCATGATGTTGCAGGTAGTGTCTTAGTTTCTGAACTGCAAAGATTAATGCTAGGCAGCACTTTTCAATACTTGAATACCGGGTTTCTGCTTCAAGCATAGTTCTACTTAGATAGTAGAGACTATTTTCATTCCCAGCATCATTCTTTTGAGCGAGAAAGGCACCCAATGATCGCTCTAAAGCTGTCACATAGAGGATAAGAGGTCTACCCTCAACAGGTGGCATGAGTATTGGTGGACTCAAGAGGTATTTCTTGAGGACATCAAATGCTTCTTGACATTCTTCATTCCACTGGTAAGTGACTCCTTTCTTCAATAATTTGGTAAAGGGTAAACTTTTGCCTGCCAAATTGGCGATGAAACGCTGAATATAGGCTAAGTGTCCTTGAAGTCCTCTTAATTCTTTCAAATTCCGAGGAGGTGACATACCAAGGATTGATTTGGTCTTCTCAGGATCGACTTCAATACCATGATGGCGTACAACAAAGCCGAGGAATTTTCCTGAGGTTACCCCAAAAGCACATTTTAAGGGGTTCATCTTCAAATTATGTTGTCGAAGTTTGTGGAATATGACTTCCAAATCAGCCAAGTGATTAGAACGTTGTTTGGATTTAACCACCAAATCATCTACATAGCATTCAACAAACTTCCCTAAAAGATATTTGAAGATACGATGCATGGCACGTTGATATGTTGCACCTGCATTCTTTAAACCAAAGGGCATCACCCGGTAACAAAACATACCTTGAGGAGATCTGAAGTCTGTATATTCCTCATCTTCTGGGGCCATTCGGATCTGATTATATCCAGAATATCCATCCATGAAAGAAAGTACTTCATAGCCAGCCGTCGCATCAATTAAGAGTTCTGTAATCGGAACTGGGAAATCATCTTTAGGAAAATACCGATTAAGATCTCTGAAATCGATGCAAACCCTAATTTGTCCGTTCTTCTTCTTTATAGGGACAATATTAGCCAACCAATTGGGATATTGAACTTCTCTGACGAAGTTGGCTTTGATCAGCTTATCCACTTCAGCTTCAATTTTGGAAGCATAGGTTGGGTGTGTTCTTCTCGCGGCTTGCTTGAATCCTCGATGTTCTTTTGGTAAACCCAAATGATGAGTAGAAACATCAGGATCAAGCCCAGGCATTTCTGTATAATTCCAAGAAAAAATATCTTTATTTTTCTTTAGAAAAGAAATATACATATCTTGCTCTTCAAGGGTCATGGCCGCACTAATTAAAGTGGGGCGTGGATCTTTCTCTGTACCCAGATTTACTTCTCTGAGTTCATCAACAGTGGTAGAGATACCCTTTTCAAATGCTGGAGGAGCATCTCTAAGATCTTCCTCTTCCTCTTCATCATGTGTTATTTCTTCCGTTTCTACTTGCGAAGTAGATAAAAAAACGAAATTCTCATGATCATAAGAAATGTCAAAATTTTCACATTTTGAAGAAGAAGCTTCCATTTCCGACCCTATTGATGATATAGGGTCTTCTTTGGGAATCAAAGAGGAGATGATGGATCGAGAATCGATATCATTATTCACCTCTGGTGTTGCTATAACTTTTTCTGGCCTGATTAGCGAAGTATAGACTTGTTGGATTTCAGCGGACGAAATGAAAACGTCACCACTTATGCTTTCATCGTTGCTTGGTAAGTTACCAATTTCTCCCATGTTGTCTGGCTCAATTTCCGTAATTGACATTATGGATCTTTCCATAAGAGTATTTTGATTTGGGCCTATTTTGTCAATTTGACTGATAGGTAACACATAATTTGTACTCACATGTGAAAATGGATTTATTGGAATTTTTTCCAAACCATATGGAGCATTAACTTTGGTAATTTCTTTCATTGTAGATTTTTCTCTTCCCTTCATGTGATAAAATTCTGCCTCAATTTATTGAGACTCACATGTCTTGAATGGGGCCTTATCACCATACAATGTTCCAACTTGACCATCGAAACGGTATTTGAGACATTGATGGTATGATGATGGAATAACTGCATGCTGATGTAGCCAGGGTCTTCCAAGCAAGATATTGAAAGATGAGTCTTGATCAACAATCATGAAATCCGAATTGGAAACAAGATCTCCAAACTGAGTTCTGAGTGTAACTTCTCCCAGTGGTTCTTGCTCATTTTTATCATATCCTTGTAACATCATGGTAGAAGGAGATAAATCAGATTCCGTGAGGCCCAATCGACGAAGTGTACGAATGGGCATGAGGTTGACTCCTGAACCATTGTCAATGAAAGCTCTTCGAACATCTACACCATTGACTTTTCCAGATAAGTACAAAGGTTTTATGTGCCCATGCACAACATCATCTTCATCTTTATCAGTAAAAGATATCACTGCATGGCATTCTGCAGGATTATTCTCTATGTGATAAATTTCAGCTGCAGCAATTTCAGCTTCAAACCCCTGAGGACTTGACAAAGCTTCGATAAGTGCTT
The DNA here is from genome assembly GCA_963277665.1 of Viscum album. NCBI lineage: Eukaryota > Viridiplantae > Streptophyta > Magnoliopsida > Santalales > Viscaceae > Viscum > Viscum album. The sequence goes on along the minus strand of OY728145.1, from coordinate 658,049,399 downwards.
CCTGAAGATCTTTTGATAGATTCAAAGCATCCAAAATTGATAACATGGTTGGTACTTGGGCCAAGTGTTTCAATATATCATACTTTTGATCTAGAGGTATGCGTTTCCCAATAGGAATATTCGGTTTAGCATGTACCTTGGAAGCATATGCTTTGGAAGCTGATGCATCTTGTATTGAAGTTGGAAACATCCTTGGTTTTGGAAGATTAGACTGATTAGATCCATTTACTTTCTGAGATAAATAGGATGGAACCTTTAATCGGTCTTCCAAAATAACTGTTCCAAAACTGAGTTGGCCATTGGCAGAAGAACTTGCTTGTTCTTTTTGAGCTCGCCGAAGGGCTCTACCACGAGTTTCTGCTGCGTATACAGTGATATCAGGGGTAGAATTAGAGTAGTGGCTTCGGAAAGATCCACGTCTTCCCCTATATCCTGAACCTCTAGAACCTCTTCGGATTCCCTTATTTGATACAGGGAATTCAGGCTCATCAAGACTGGAATATGGATCTGTTAATTGAATCATATTAACAGAACCAAAGATTAACTCTTCGTCTGATAAAGACTCTGCCTGATTATCCTGTTTAGGCTGTGCCGTTTGATGGGGCGGTGCCCGTGGCTTTGAAGTAGATGGCATGAAATCTGATAGAGTCAAAGACAATTTAGGCTTTGATACATACTCATCTTCTTCTGATTCCTCTTTCTTCTTTGAATTGCGCTGCCCTTTTGAGGATTTGTCTTTTGATGGAGGCTTTACTGCAGCTTTTGTAGGAGACACAATTGGCTTCTTTAATTGTGTTCGCAAAATGGAATGGGTCCGATTGATTGTCTTTCTGACCATCCAATCATCATATTTTTTCGCAGTTTTGCTTTTTACTTCCTGCCACTCGCCTCCTTCCTCTAGATCTATAGCGATAATACACGCTACATGAGCTGAAGAACCCTTAAATTTGACCTGTCCCAAATCGACCATCTTTTGCAGGAGGTCTTTAAAGACAAAACACTCCTGGATGGGATGCCCCAACATTTGATGAAAGGGACAATAATTGGGACGGTCTTCATCTCCTTCCTTGTTTGGCCTCTTGGGCACTGGTAATTGAACCAAATTATTTTCCAGAGCTGAAATGAAGTAACCAGGAACTTGCTCACTTCGGAAAGAGTATGTTTTACTCTTCATATCCTCAAATTGTTTTTGTCGTTGATCTTTTTGATCATTTGGACGAAACAGCCTTTGTTGTTGGTGTTCAGGAGGTGGAGTCCTTCGATAAGATGAAGGTTTTGAAGTAGATATAGGTATAGGTGCTTGTTTAAGCATAACTGTAGCAGTTTCTGCTTTACCCATTCTTCTTCCTGGAGCTGATGGAATTACACGAGATTTAACCTTAGCCTGTATAAGGGAATCTTCAATTTGTTGAGTGATTGAAGTAAGGTCTCGAAACCCTCCTGTGTATTTCACAGGGATCAATGGCGTGCGTAATTCGTCACGCAAAGTTGCCACACAGATTGGCAACAATTCCTCCTGAGGGAGTGCTAAACTCAAGGAATACGTTAATCCCTTCCAACGAGCAATGAAATCAGAGACTCTTTCATTCTCCCTTTGCTTGTAGTTTGTAAGATCGAAAACTGTCGTTTTTGGCAAAGTTGAGCTAAACTGAAGAAGGAATTTTTGACGAAGATCCTCCCATCCGATGACTGATCGGGATTGCAAGCTTGTATACCAGACAAAAGCTGGTCCTTGCAAGGTTCGCACGAAGCATCTGAGTTTCACTACTTCTTGCTGCTCTGGAGTTCCCATCATAGGATCACAACAAGACACGTAATTCGTCAAATGTTGTTCAGGGTCACCTGATCCATTGAAAGTAGGGAAAACAGGGTTTCTAAAACTGGATGGAGGAGAAATTGAATCTACCCATTCAGGGTAAACTTTCTTTTCAGGTTGAACTTGTGCCCGTTTCCCTTCCATAGTTTCTAACCGAGCTGTTAATGACTCAATATTAGTTATTAACTTTTGAGAAACATCAGGTTGAACTTGGTTTTGGGTAGGTGCAATGAATGGAGCTTGGACAGACGTGGTGGTTGGTATTGCAACTGATGGTAGTGCTGCCAACCGTTGTTGCGTTTGACCCGTAGGATTAGACCTCTGAGGGTGTACTGATAAAGGAGGATATTCCTGATCCATCTCAGTAGTTACAACAAATTCCTTTGGCTTTCGGACTTCAGCATTCTTAAGAAGAAGACTACTCTGAAGTAGTTCTGCATTCAACCTTCTTAATTCTTTCATTTCTTCCTCCTGTTGTGCAAACCTTTGCTCTAATGAGAGCGATTGACCTCCTTCAGAGGAAGGGTGAGAAGTAACCTGATTCTTTCCTTTCCCCTTATTGGATCCTTTTCGGAGAAGGGGAAGTGGGTTACTTAAAGGAATACCCAGATTTTGGGTAAGCCTTTGATTACGTGTACGCACACCTTCTTCATTTAGGTCTGTGTACGCAACTTCTTGAGCAGGAACCTCTTCGTCGGATCGCTCTGATTGAGCCTCATCTGGTGAATCAGCAGCAACGGCATTGATGACATTAATGGATGCATATTGCATGGAATCCTTTCTATCATCATTTCTGTGATATTGTCTTCTTCCATGTCCATGATGAGACATGGAATTCCGTTGACTTGATCCCTCAGAAACTTCTTGGAAAACCGTCACTTAGAGAGAATCTCCTGATAGATTGGCTCTTCGTTCCTCTTGAGGCTTATTCCCTAATCGATAGAATACTGACTTTCTCTGAGGGAGGGATTGAGGATTTGAAAATGTCCCCAGTCCGGTGGACTGGGGGTGTTCCTGCTGCTTCCGCTCAACTCCTCGAATCTCATTTGTTGACTCTGAGGGTTGGGTTAGAGAAGTCCCCAGTCTGGCAAGCTGGGGTGTCTCTTGACATGCTATGTCTGAGATATTCTTAAAATCTCTCTTGATCTTGCGAATCTTAGTTCAGAAATTAGATGGATGCATTAATCTGTATCCACTTTTATCACCTGGTTCAACAGATCGTTGAATGATTTCAGAAACTTCTGTCATTTGATGACGTGTTTGCTCCAGACGAGAGGCTTGTGCAATATTCTCGCCTGCTTGATGTAGGAGCAATTCAACAACTTGTTCTCTATATACTTGATTTTAAGAGGAACTAGTTGAATCTTGTTCTTGAGAAAGCTTTTTATTATGAACAAAGCTCATTAACTGTGGCCGGCCATGGGCAATAACATTGCATGAGACCATTTTCGGCAGGCTTTGCTGACCGGAAAGCCCTGTGAAATGTAGTGCTCCGTGAACACCCCATCCTCTGATATGAACATCAGATGGAGCATTGGCAATTAACTGACGCAATTTTCTTAGTGCGCCAAGGCATGAACGTTGAAGGGTTCTCTGTTGCTTTTCAGCCTTCGGATACCGAGAGACTGATAGAGATGCCAAATCAATCTGCCGTTGTAACCCTTCTATTATCTTAAGATGATTTTCATATTCATCGTAAGATAATACCTTCTTCTTTAATTGACAAAGATTTTTCCATATGTTGAGACGAATATCATGGATTCCATCATCCGTCAACATCTTTGGAATGTCGTACTGGGAGTCAGCCAAAGGCCAAAACATGACTGGTACTTCACCTTTTGCCAGTTTTTCCTCATGTTCAGCATTTCCTCTTTATCATTGAATGAAGATTCTTCTACCTGTTTGGACCAGAGTTGGTGTTTCCTTGTTGCTTCATCGGATTCAACAAGATTGGTAGAGATATCACTATTCATGCTGGAAGATGAATGACCCAGGGATGGTTCGGAGAATAACCTGAACCCCAAGCTATCTTCTGATGGAGAAAGAGTTTCACCTGCCGATAGTAAAGCTTCAGACATGACTGGTTTTACGTTTGCAAGTGCCTCGAGATAGGAGGGATTTCTCGTCACTACATTGCCTTATGAAGAATTTTCGAGACAACGTGAATCACTACTGCGGAGAGGACTTTCGCAGCGAAGTTCATCACCATGAGGAGGACCGTCATGATGGGTTACAGCAAAAGACGAAATCTCTTGCTCCTTGGTCTTCTGACCACACAGAGGGTTCTTGTGGCTCTCATCTAAAGAAGAAACTTCGAGATTGACCGAACTTTCATGAAGAAAGTCTTCATGAGGAAGTGTCTGTTGAAGACCTTCAGAATTAATGTTCCCGTTATTGGGAACTGAGGGAGTAGAATCTTGAATTCTAACAGATAAATGTCTGAGGGCTTCAAGAACTCCAGCATCGAGCAAGGCTTGGTTACAGATTGGCCTTTGATCTCCTGACTGTGCTGGGCAGATCTTTTTCTTAGATGCCTTCTTACTCTCTTTGGAAACCACTTGATGACGAAAGTGATTGCTCTGAACAGGTGTATGTGCCTGATCAGGAAAGATGGCCAGGTTAGGCTGACGATCTCCACTCAAATCAGGTGTATGTGCCTGACTTGGTTGTCCGTATGATATGGGGGAGTATGCCCCATAACCCTCTTGGACTGGAATTGATGTGTGTGTCTGTTCCGGAGTGAATCGTTGATGTGTCACTCCACTGCTAGGGATAGATTTATGTATCTGTCCCTGTGATGATGCTGAAGCTGTCATGATATCCTGGCAAGCATCCAGAATATGAGCAGGAATTTGCTTCTGCTCCTTCACCATTGACAAAATATGTTTGGTGACTTCAGCCGCCAGAACGGGGATATACGTCCATTCCGGGCTTGGAGTAGGTGTATGTGCCTGCTCCTCTCCTCCTTTTCCTGTCAGTGAATCCTGACAGTACTCAAGTGTGGAGGTAGAGAGTTGAGTCTGCCTCCTGTTTGTCGTCGGGACTTTCCGACTGACTTCTCCGTGCGCTACCAAATGAGACTGTTGGTAGGCTTGATTAGTATTAACAGGTGTATGTGCCTGCTGATTACACTTCGCCAAACGCGGTTGAAGAGATCCATCATATGTAGTCAGATGAGCCTGCTGACTAACTGGTGATGTATAAGCAGGTGTATGTTCTTGCCTACAGTACTCCGCCGGAATTGCCTGGCGGGATTGGCTTGATGCTGCCAGACGAGTCTGCTGGACAGCGGAATTAAAACGGGCAGGTGTGTGTGCCTGTTCGTTGTTTGCCACCAAGTTAGGTTGGTGGACTTCTCCGGAGATGGAAGGGATGACAACCTGCCCATTGTTTACCAGATTCCGTCTCTAGCGGTTCATCTTGCCTGCTCGGGTTCGAGGAACCTGAGCTGAATGCCTGGAGTCGGTACCCTCATCATGTTGAGGGCGCACTACCGCACGAGTCGGGCGGTGATTGTTGATGGGAGCCCTCGAGAAGGACTCCTGTCTTTTTGAATTAAGGCCCTACGGGACCTGCTCATTCACTTCCTCAGAGTAAGGGAGTGAATGGAAATTGCGTTCCGGGGATAAAGACCCGAAACGGTTGGAGACGGTAGTCAGCACCGCCTGCTTCTTGATCGCTGGCCGCCGTTGTCCGGATGACCAGGTAGAGTTATTAACTTGGAGGGCTTGACGAGCGGCCTCCAGAGTTGGGATAGTACCGTTGCGACGGTACTCCTTAACCAGTGCATTAGAAACCCAGCGTTGAAGATGCTGAGTTGGTGATGTCATCCTAAGAGCGGATGACATTTCAGCAGGAGTAGCAGCATTGGTTTTCACAGCAGCAGACCTCACAGTAGAGGTGTTCACAGCAGCAGTATTCACAGGGGTGAATTTAAGGAAAGCCATTTTGCAGAAGATCTTGAGAAAAGAGTGCATGTTCCATATAACAGACATAATCAAGATGAATCTGGCCACTGCATCTTTTGGATGAGCACGTGTCAATGATTGATTTATTGGCCCAAGGGGCCTAACAAATAAGAAAAACATCATTTTAACTTGGTTAAGGTTTCACGTCGGGTTCACCATTTTTGTTTCCTCACGGAATTCGGGGATGACCTCCTGGACAGGAGATTCAAACATTCCGATCAGTTTCTAACGGGTTTGTTCGTAGAACCGGAAACATCCAATGATTCCACATCCGTTTGGACCTACTTTCCAAAGGCAGGCGCTCATTAGCTTGTGGACTAATGAGGCTTAGGAATTTGCATTGGTTGAGAGGATGGGAGGTCGGACTCATCACACCTTTTTGAGGGGAATTATTGTCTACTCCGGGACTCTCTTTATAGATTTAAGTTATGTTCGTGAATCCTTATTACATCACCAAGTATAAAATGAGCTTTCCTTTAGTTTTAACAATCAATGATTAAATATGCAAGAAATTTAGAGAATCTTTTATATGTATTCGAGGTTCTTCATCAATAGAGAATCATCTATATCTGTTTAGAGATTCTTGGTCAATGGTATCCTTCAAAACATTTATATAAAAGTCTCTTGGTCATTATGATGACCAGGCTGGTTTTAAATCCACTCAGTGGGGCACTTGAAGTTTATCGTCATTCAGAAGGACAGGGATAATTTCAAAGTTGGGATCGAACCCATAAATGGGATACCTACGTATCCTTTGTTTTGGAAAAGGAATCAGAACCCACGTAGTTCGAGTAATGGAGTATGATGTTTATGATTGATGGCTCAAAGAAGAGTGTCATAATTACTTTTACACTCTAAGCTCACGTGAGTCATGCTCGGTGTGAGAAACAAGAGGTATTGGTAAAAATTAGACAATTGTGCCATGAAAGATGCAATCATAAGAAATTGTTTGGGGCTTAGGTATGTATGACTGCCCAGATAGATGAAGGTTTAGGATTCACTTTTAGGGAGAAAATCCAGGAACAGGGTCCATAAAGGTATATGTGATTTATGGAGATTTGAATACTCTAATCTTGGGGATTACTCTTAAGGAGGATGTCCAAGTTAGGATGGGACTTATGATTGGGTTTTACTCCTGAAAAGGAAACCCAAATCAAGGGTAAATTAGGACTGGTTAAGAGAAATTTAAGAAACCTGGGGCTTACTCCTAAGGAGGATGCCCAAGGTTTATGACTGGGACTTATTCCTGAAAAGGAAGACCAGGTTAAGGATTAAGGCTTGGGGCTTACTCCTAAGAAGGATGTCCAAGATTTATGACTGGGACTTATTCCTGAGAAGGAAGCCCAGGTTAGGGGACTTGGTTTGGGGCTTACTCCTGAAGAGGATGCCCATGTTGTGAGATTGGGATTGGGGCTTACTCCTAAGGAGGATGCCCAAATTAAAGGAATTATAACTGGGGATTATTCCTAAAAAGGAGACCCAGGTTAAGGATTCTCTCATCTTAAAGGATGAGGTTGAATGAATGAACTCTCCATATTTAGTGACATAAGGATATTTAAATCACTAGGTTTTGAGAGATATTCCACAGAATTCCTTTCAGATAAGAAAGTCAAATCAAGAAATCATGCCATAAGTGGCTTTGAAGAGTGTCTTGAAGATTGAATCTTAAAAAGGAAAGGTGTGATGGCTTAAGAGGGGTGACATGGGAAAGATGGGCACCCAAAAAAGTAGGGGCGCGCAAGTCTTGAAAGGCGCGCAAGTATTGCGGCGGCGCGCAAGTATTGGTCGCGCAAGTATACTTGCGCGACATGAGGGGTACTTGTGCGATTCTCAATCGGAATTGAAATACTTGAGCGACTTCTTTTTAATCACTTTAGAATCCTCTTGAGGTTCTTCCAGAAAAGGGATGCGCAAGTTACATTAAAGGAAATAAGTCGGCGCACAAGTGTTTGATAAGTTTCAACACTTAGGCCTTCCTTCTTCTCTTTAGATCTTCCGTTCTAGGTAAAAAATTACCTTAGAAGTGTTCCGGAAGCTTTGAGAAGAGACTTGGGCGTCGGGAGCTTCAATCCGAGTTTCTAGAAAAAGATCTCCTCGAATGGGGGGCCCACAGGGTCTATTTATAGGCAAAAGAAGACCCCGGGCGGTTACCACTTAGGTCGCGCAAGTCACTTGCGCGACCAAGAGCGTCGCGCAAGTGTACTTGCGCGACAGTAAGATAACTTGCGCCATGAAGTTGCTGTTGATCCTTTCTTCCTGCCTTTGTTGATTTTTGATGTTTTCTTCAAAGGATGAATCACTTTGAGCTCGGATGTTCCCTTTTCCGATCTTTAGATTCTGTGACGAAAGCAGCTTCAACAGATGTTCAAGGAACAATATGACCATTGGAAGAGGGAGCCGACCCTTGATGCCATGCCTATAAATATGATCTCTTTTTTAAAAGATCAATACATTTATATAACTCTATAGATTACATTCTATTGAAGTGATTTCTAGAGAGATACTCTCATGCGTAGTGTGTACTGAACTTCTGGTTCAGATTTGGATTGTGCGACTCTGATTGTTGTTGTGTACAATCGAGGGATTCAGGGGATAGGAAGACAGAGGTCCCGACTACCTTGAGGTTGATGGCTTACGGGGATATCAAGATGGACTCTGATCTTCGTTTTGAGAGCATACCCTAGTGTGAGTAAGACAAACGTTTTTGAAGGTATAAATCAAGCCCCCTTTATACAAGGTTGTTGGATACCATTCTCTTTGGGTTAAAATATATACTACTTGTTACTTGTTTTGTTACAAGTTTTCCATTGCCTTTTTATTTTTGATTAAAGTATAACAATATTAAACATCAAAATATTTTTACACTGATTTAAATACATTCTATACAATTTAAGGTAGAATATTCATAATTGTAAACATTAATTATGATTCATTTCCGGAACAATCTTTTCTAGAATTTCATTCTTGGAATCATATTTCTGGATTCAAGAAACTGTATAGAACTAATGGTTTTGTGAATTACTTTGTTTAAACATGTTAAACATAACCATATTTAAAATTTCCAAAGGAATTTTTAAAAGTATACAATTCACCCCCTCTTGTATATTGAGCATCATTAGATAAATTACTGAGTATCTCTATTATTTCGATCCTACAATTGGTATTATGGAGTATATCATAATCATATACCATCTCAACAATTGGTATTAAAGGCTGGTGATCTTGTACCATGTACCAATTCAACAATATGTATTAGATAAGGTCTCTCTGAAATACTTATACTCAAATATAAGTTTTTCTTGCTCATGTTTTCATTGTTCTATATTTTCCTTGCTTAAGAATATTTTCCTTGAATCTGAACTTTTTCTATTAACATGTTTTTGTGGAATGATATTTCTATAAGATGGAAAGAATCAATTTTTGTTCCATAGACACTTTGAATCCATCAAGACCACCTATTTTTTATGGAAATGATTACGAATATTGGGGAGATCTCATGAAGACTATCATTATCAATACTAGTGTTGATAATTTTTTTATACTTAATGGAGGATATGAAGACCCTGAAAAAGAAGTTAGTACCTTTACCAATCAAGAAAAACATGAATATCAACTGAATTATAAGGTATACAATACTTTTCATTGATCCATGAATAGAAATATATATAGCCAAATTTCATCATGTGAAGTAGAAAATTGTACATGGATGAAACTTGAAGTTACACACTATGGATCATCCAAAGTTATTGAAACAATAAGAGAAATGATTTGAGATAAATACTATGGCTTTAAATTTCCTTATGGAGAACTCATATGTAAGGTTCAACATATATTCATGACTATTGTGAATAGTTTACAATCCATTGGTGAGAAAGGATTAGATGATGAAGCTCTTATTGATAAGATCATACACATCATTCGTAATAAATGGGAATCCAAGAGGACAGATATAGATGAGAACATAATGGTTACTCAGAATTCCTTAGATGAGCTGTTTGGAACTCTTTTTCAGCATGATACAAGAATAAAGAGATATGTGGATAATGTAAATAAGAAGAATGGGAATGAAAGTGTTTCTTTTACTAGAACCTCAAACCATATGAAATCCAAGACTCTTGAGAGAGTTACTAGATCTATGTCTAAGAATATTGTTATCAAATCCGAATCTAGTGGAAGTGAATCCTCATAGAATGAATTAGCCATTCATGTTTGAATAATGAACATGATAGATGGACAGAGGAAATTTTAATCCAAATACAAGAAGAATGAAAGGAATGATAAGAAATATTTAGAAGTTACAGGTTATGAATGAAAGAGAGCTAGACATATAAGACCTGACTGTACTATTCTTAATAGAAAAGAAATAAAGGAAAAGAAATATGAGTGAAAAATAAAGAATTTTTACAAGGCTAAAACTAAGAAAGTATTGAATACTAACGACACCTGGAGTGCCAGTGGCGGTGACTCTTCAGATGAATCTTCAAATCGTGAATCGTCCTTGGTAGAAGAATCATGGTCAAATAGCCAGACTACCTATTGAAAATATTTGTTTAATGGATAAGGTAGACAATTCTGAATCAATGGCCAATGTTTCTTTAAATTCAAATTATAGTAATGATAAATATTGTAACTCTTTTGATGAATAATATTCTTTGGATAAAGATAATAATTTACCTTCCTAAGAAAAATTTTCATGGTTTTCCAAACTCCTTGATATTGAGAACTCAAAACTCATAAAAAAACATTGTAAGGAAAAATATACTAATACTATTTTTAATAAGGAAATATCAGATCATTCATAAGATCATTATAAGAAAAATTTTGATTTTGAAAATATTTCAAAAAATCGTGATGAAGTAAATTATGAGAAGAATAAACTTCCTAAAGATCTAGAAAACGTAATTTCTAAGAAATATGTTTTCAAGCCTAACTCGAGTTTCAAATTAGATGTTTTAGAAGACAAGAACATGGTTATCAAACTCAAATATAAAATATTTTCCTTGAGGAAGTGTTTGTCAAACATTACCTTAGGTATGGAAAATTTTGATAAAATTTATTCACAAATCCGACCTCTAAGGAATAGTTCTGGTTTTGGATATACTGGTTCTAAACCGATTTTTAGTAATAATTATTTTGTTCCTCAATGTTCTCCATTCTGCACTAAGTGTCAGTGTGGTGGACACTGGGCAAAAAACTGTTCTTTAAACAAAACCCAATTTATACGATTCCATAAATCCTATTTTTCTTAGAAGATGTCGGTGCCTAAAATTTTTCGTTATGATATTTCTAGATCCAAGAAAGTTTTGATTCCAAAAACCATACATTTTCTTATTATCAAGAAATTAGGGAAGGTACCAACAACAATACTTGGTACATGGATAGTGGATGTTCCCAGAAAATGACTAAGAAAAAAATTATTTTGAAAAGATTATCAAGATGAAATGAGGAAAAGAAACATTCGAAGATATTTCTCAGGGATAAATTATTAGTATAAGTAACATCATTGTTCTTGGAAAAACATTGATTTCAAATGTTTTATTTGTTAAGGGTCCTAATCTCATCCTCATTAGAATAATCCAATTATGTGATGAAGGATACCTTGTGAATTTTAGGAATGACAAGTTCTTAGTACACAATTCCATGGAAGAGTTTATTATTTCTACCCAAAAGAAAGTGATTGTATACACACTAAACATAGAAGTCCGTAGGAGCCAAGATCTGCCTTGCCTTAGTGCAATGGAGGATCATTGTTGGTTATGGAATAGAAGGTTAGGACATTGTAACCTTAGGAAATTATGAAAACTTTCTATGAAAAGATATGTTAAGGATCTACCAAAACTTGTCATTTCTTAGAATATTCATTAGTTTCATGGCCATGCAAGAAGAAACACTAAGTAGAACTTTCTTCTGCTGAAGCTGAATATGTAGTAGTTGGAATTTTTTGTGCTGAAGTGTTGTGGATGAAACAGACACTCACATAATATGTTATGAGTTTTACCAAAACACAAATCTTGTGTGATAATACTATTGCCATTTCCCATCGTAAAAACCCTTCACATCACTCTTGTGAAAAAAACATAGATATTAGGCATCACTTTCTTATGGATCACACACACAAAAGATATACCATTCTTCAATTTATCGGAACGCAAGATCAACTTACTAATATTTTCACAAAATATTTACACTCCAATAAATTTGAATAAATTAAATAGAAGTTAGGATGGATAACTATAATTTAATCCTAGTTGTTAACATCCTGTGGAATCAATCTCCTTATAGTAATAAATTTCATTTTATAGGGGGAGTACATTTTCTTGTTAGTTTTCAAAATTTTATTTAATGAAGGTTTCCATATTTTTCTTAAGGAAGTTTTTCATATTTCTCATAATAAATTTTTTCAAATTTCTCATTATGATTTTTTTATATTTTTTGAAATTAAACGTTTCGTAATTGTGATTTTTGTAATGAATTTTTTTGTACATGAAATATTTCGTAATGAATTTTTTCATACATGAAATATTTCGTAATGATGTTTTTCATACTTGATGTTTTCGTAATGAAGTTTTTCTTACTTGAAATTTTCATTATTAATTTTTTCGTACTTGAGATTTTTGTAATGAAGATTTTTGTAATGAATATTTTTGTAATGGAGATTTTCATAATGAAAATTTTCATAATCAAGATCTGCGTACTCATTTTTTTCGTACTGATTTTTTTTTTGAAATTTAAAGTCCTCAAAGAAGAATTTTCCTCAATACAAATAATTCTCCTGACAAACCAAAAGGTATGATTCATTGAAGAGTTTTCGTAATTACCTTTTATTTGATGGAAGTTTATTTTGTTTTTAAATTTTATCAGGTTCTAGTTTCCTTAAATCCGAATTTTTTCCTTTAAAAACCTAAAAAGATCTGATCCTACCAATTTTTTCCTTGTGATTATCTTTTCAACCATCAGATCTGATTAGAAGAATTCCCAGCCATTGGATTGAGATGAGAAGTTGAACCATCACATCAACACCTATCAAAGGGGACCCCTGATGGATTTCCCACATCGGTTTTTAAATCTTTTTCATGTCGAAGCTCTGTACCACCTCAAAAGATCATTCCATATTTTTAGAGGTTTCTCATTTCCTATTTTCTGGTGAAGTTCCTTCTCAAGAGATGTCTTTCATCAAGACGATTGCGGATTAGAAAGTTTACAGGGAGTGGTTTGTTCATCTGAACTTATTCAAAAATTATGACTCCGTTATTTCAAAGAATATCAAGATTAATGGATGGGAGAGTGTATCCATATCAAAGACAGGAGCTCAAGATGTTATCTATCATGATCTACTCATTGAGTTTTATGAGTCAGTTTGTATAAGGCCCCGACCTTAAACCTTACTTAATATTGAATTAAATTAATAATTCACGTTGAGGATCGTTTCAGGTTTAGATTTTTAGATAATTAGAACATAACTATTACATCTCAAAAGATTACAAAGTATTCACTTCTACTAAGTTTCCATAAATAAAAAAACTCTTAAAAGAAACATGTCTAGTTCCATGTTTTATATAGAATGACATTCCCTTGATCCCATCCTTGACTTTATTACACATTAAGTCATGTGAAAAACATTTAAAAAAAACTTGGGGTGAGCATAAAAAGCTCAGTAAGGGATACACAAAGAATGAAAACTGTTAGTTTTTCAAACATCAAGTAAACCATGTATACTCTATCAAAGTAATACCTTCACCTTCATGAAGTAGTAAAAACTATTTACTGAATAAAGTATCATTACTTACCTTTTTGTAACCAAAGGATTACCATAAAACCCATATAAAGAACACGTAACATATATAAAGGTAACTTGGGACATAAACATACTTAAGTGGAATAACCATACAGTCGACTTCCACACATATCACTTAATGGAATAGCCATACGGCCAATTTCCATACATACTTAATGGAATAGCCATAGGGCCGACTTCCATACCCAATGCATTGGAGGTTATAACGTAACCACCTGTCCTGGTATTCACGGCACCACCCGTCATAAAGTTTATAACGTAACCACCCGTTAAAATGTACAAGTACCAATATAAAATCATAAAACATAAAACCAATATAAATGAATGATAAAATTTCCACATTTCAATCACAATATATCATAAATATATTGACATAATAGAATCCTTTATCAAAACCATTTTCAATACCAAAATACATAAAAGAGTATATGGTATTTATTTTATTTTAAAAACATTATGGCTTGTTGAGGAAGCCGAAGACCAAATAATACTCGCGGCGGCGGAAAAGGTCATTGTCACCACATACGTAAAAGAAAACATTCCTTTTTGTCGTTTAGTAAAAAACTTTGTTGAAAAATATTCCTTTTGTATAAAAGTAAAAGTAAAATGGGTTTATAAACCGTATAAAAGAAAGTTGTGTATAAAACGAAATATGCATCACTGAAAGGAGATTGAGACGAATCCCTTACCTCAGGTCCGACATGAATCGATCGTTCTTTAACGTCCTGAATAATGAACTTGAGTTAATTTATACTTGATTAAGAACCTTTTTAAAGTTCCTTATTCCTTTTATATCACTTATTTCCATGTTATAAACATTATGTAACCATTTAAGTTAATGATGTTTGTTTTGTCAATATTTGGTTCTTAAGTCGAAAGTGGACTTCTTACAATTACATGTTGTTCGTGTGGTCAAAGGTTCTTTATATCCAGAATGACATTCCTGATTTGGATATAATATATATCATATATATCCAGCATATACATGTATTTATAATATTACATAATCATTTAGAGGTAAGAAATGAAATGCACCATTCATGGAGACGGTAAGCCGTACGTACGCATTAACGCTACTTTCATTTCTATTTCATATTTTATAGAATGGAATCATAATGATATAAGAGTATATTATAATCCCAGTATAATAACATATATAATATCATTAACTTTATCCTTTACACATCCCACATATGGTATTAACGAATCAAATCACTTTCAGGGGGTGGTAGTCCGCACTTCCTAAAATGAAGATATCATGTTTACCCATAATGGAAACAATAATGGTATGCCATAAATGAAAAATAAAGAAGCTTAAGGAAATCATAAACATATTATATATCATATATAAAAATAGTGACATCATAATGGCCACCTTTGAAGGTGTTAAATGAGTATTGAACAATCATCCTTTCGGGAGGCAGAATTTCGCCATCCACGGAAACCGTATGTTCTTTAACCATTTGATGTAGTTGTGTGAGGGTGTACCTCGAATAAATCTTATAATAACATCCTAGTATATTGAAGATACTGGTTTTGTTACAAAAGAAGTAAATAAAAAGAGTTTAGGGGGTTGGAGAAGCAAAATAAAACAAATGAACAAGAGGGAATGAATTACCTTTAAAAGTGTAACTCCTTTTGATTTGAGCCTAAAAGCTTCCTTTGAAAGGATTCTGCCCAAAGGGAATACTCTAGGATAAGGAGAGTGATGTGGAGAGAGTAAATGGGCAGGGGATGGCCGAGCCAAAGGCTTGAGGAGTGTGTGAAATGAGATAGAGGTGGGGGCCTTTTATAAAAGGAGAGGAGGGGCACTTTTTGAAATCATGAAACTATTATTTTATTTTCAAAAGTGATTCGAATTTCTAAGGTCCCACATTGATATATTTCGAATATAAGATGATAAGGCTTCTAAATATTCCCATACAATAGGTTTTGGACATGTGTAGGTTTTATATATTACATTATCTTTCCATTTTATTTAAATCGTTAAATAATGAAGTCATCGCTGCATCATAATGATGTCATAAATAATTTATTTTATATAAAGTCTAAAAATTATAAAAAAAATACTATGATGTAGGAAAGCTTCTTATCTTTCCATTGACTATTTATAATCAAAAATCCTATCTTTATAACCCCATGTAAAAATTGTTTTCGTAAAACATATTATGTTTGTGTCATTTTTACTTTTATTTTAAAAAAAGGCATTAAATTCATTATCTCACCCAAGTGGCTCCATGGGGTCCCCTAAATTGACCCATGGGTTGTCTTGGTCGTCCATGACACAAAAAATAGGGTTAGTACATGTTTCATGCTCATCTCATTTTATTAAAGCATTATTTTTACCTTAAACTACACTAATTACCTCTAATCGCGATTAAAAACTTAATAAGTTACTATTCACCAAAAAATTATTTTAATCTCATTGAACCACATTTTACTTCTTAATGAAAACCATGTATGTAGGATTTTTGAAAATAAAAACACAATGATTTCAAAATTTCATTTAAACGGAAAAT
Source organism: Viscum album (assembly GCA_963277665.1). Taxonomy (NCBI): domain Eukaryota; kingdom Viridiplantae; phylum Streptophyta; class Magnoliopsida; order Santalales; family Viscaceae; genus Viscum; species Viscum album. The sequence goes on along the minus strand of OY728145.1, from coordinate 658,033,301 downwards.
TAGTTTTTATAAGTACCACTTGGTGGTTTCACTATTCATCAAAAATTGAAGTTTTTTAGAAAATTACCAAAAATTCACCCTAAGATATATTTGATATTACGAATTAAAAAATGAAGTCTATTTTACAAAATTCAAAACATATAAGTCACATTAAGTAATTTAATAATTAATTCCCGCTGTCAGAGCAAAAAGCGTGTTTTTATGAAACAATAAGTATCAAAAGATTGACGCTAGTTTAAGTCCGATTTCAAAGTGAAATTAATTCCAACGACCACTATTGGATTTAATGGTAAAAACATTTTCTAATTTCAATTTAAAACCAATTAAAAAGATAATCTAATCATATAAATAAATTAGATTAAAAAGAGGTTTTTAATTAAAATACAACATTTTACACTATTCATTAAAAAAAACAACTTTATCGGAAAGATACCAAAAATTTACACAAAGTAAATTTTGATGTCCCGATTCTAAAGAAGAGTTATTTTTGGTCCAATAGAATTTTTAAGATTGATCAAAGCTATATTTAATGATGGTTCGCCATCAAAAGGTGATAAGTGAACCCTTAGTGAAAATTAGGGTATAAATGCCTAAAATTGAACTCTTTCCGTATTTTAAGCCTTTATATTTTATTGGGTAAATGTAAAAACATTTAAAAAACATATATAATAATATTTTAGTTATTTCTATCCATTCCCCCCAATACAATGGCTACATGTTAACTACCATTTAAAATAATATTATTATATTACTAGTGTGCAACGTAAGATTTCAATGAAACTCTTTGTTGCGTATCGGGTACGCTATCGAACATAGCAACCCCTTTAAAGTAAAATTAATATTTAATTCGTAAATATTCATAAATATGAAAATTATTTATTCTTTATTTACCTGGGATATTACATCCTTCCCCCCTTTTGGGAATTGCGTCCTCGCAATTTTATTCACTTATCAAAATAAGTGGGGGGTATTTATCCCTCATAGCATTTTCAGATTCCCACATTGCCTCTACAATCACATGGTTTTTCCACAAAACCTTTACCTGATGAATCACCTTACTCCATAACACCTACTCCCTGTGGTCAAGAATCTGGACTGGTTGTTCTTCATAAGATAGGTTCTCCTCCAGCTGAACTACCTCTGGACTCAAAACATGAGATGGATCTGGCATATACTTCCTCAACATGGAAACATGAAAAACATTGTGTACCTGAGATAAACTCGGAGGTAAAGCCACTCGGTAAGCAACTGATCCAACTTTATCCAGAATTTCATATGGTCCAATAAACCTTGGACTCAGCTTTCCTTTCTTACCAAATATCATCACACTTTTCCAAGGAGAAACCTTGAGAAAAACATGATCACCTACCTCGAAAGATAGATCCTTCCTCTAGTTATCTGCATAACTCTTCTGCCTGCTCTGAGCTGTTCTCATGTGCTTCTGAATCAACTGAACTTTTTTTTCCATCTCTTCTACCAATTCTGGTCCCATCAACTTCCTTTCACCCACTTCATCCCAGAAAGCTGGAGTTCGACACCGCTTCCCATATAATGCCTGAAATGGTGCCATATGTATACTAGAATGAAAACTGTTATTATATGAAAATTCAACCAAAGAAAGATGTCGGTCCCAACTTTCCTGATAATCCATAGAGCAAGAACGTAGCATATCCTCCAAGGTCTGAATTGTTCGTTCTGACTGCCCATCTGATTGAGGATGAAAAGATGTACTAAAATTTAATTCAGTACCCAATGACTTCTAAAGGTCTTTCCAAAAGTTAGAAGTGAATCAGGGATCACGATCAGATACAATGGAGAGAGGAACTCCATGTAACCTGACTACCTCTTTAAGATACAAACGGGAAAGTTGATCTAGGTAAAAAGTATCTCGTATAGCAAGGAAATGAGTAGATTTAGTCAAGCGATCAACAATAACCCAGGTTGCATTATTACCTCGAGATGTCTCCGGTTATCCCACAACAAAGTCCATGAATATATTCTCCCATTTCCACTCTGGCACTGGTAAAGGCTGAAGCATCCCTTTCGGTAACTGCCGCTCTACTTTAACCTGTTGACATGTCAAACACATCACAGTAAAATCAGAAATATCTCTTTTCATTCCATCCCACCAGTAATACTCCCGCAGATCTCTATACATCTTAGTACTACCAGGATGAACTGAAAACGGAGAACTATGAGCTTCACATAACAACTCATTCTTCAATTGTGAATCACAAGGTACACACAATCTCTTCCCAAATCTCAAAACACAATCATTATCAATGTTTAATTCAGGCAACATACCTTTCTGAACCAGCTCTACCTTTTTCTGCAACTCACTGTCTTGCTTCCGTGCTTGCTTGATTCTGTCTGATAGAGAAGATTTCACTGATACTTGAAACAAAACAGAAGAACTTACTGCACCAACAACTTCTATGCCAAAGTTCATCAAATCTTTAACCAAAGGATCACGTTCCAAACACAACATTGCTAATGAAGAATTACTTTTTCGACTCAAAGCATCAGCCACTTTATTTTCTTTTCCCGGATGGTAATGAATTGTACAATCATAATCCTTGATTAATTCCAGCCATCTCCTCTGTCTCATGTTCAATTCTTTTTGAGTGAATATATACTTTAAACTTTTGTGATCATTATATATTTCACACTTTACTCCATACAAATGATGCCTCCAAATTTTTAAAGAAAAGACAACAACAACTAATTCCAAATCATGTGTAGGGTAATTTACCTCATGAGTTTTTAATTGTCATGAAGCATAAGCAATTACCTGATAATTCTGTATAAGGACACAACCAAGTCCTTTCAATGAAGCATCACTGTATATAACAAACTCACCATTCCTGGAAGGAAGTGCCAAAACTAGAGCATTCACCAATCTTCTCTTCAACTCCTGAAAACAATCATCACATTCTTTTGTCCAGATGAACTTAACACCCTTACGAGTTAGCTTAGTAATTGGACTAGATAACCGTGAAAAATTGTCAACAAACCTTCGGTAGTAACCTGCCAAACCAAGAAAACTACGGATCTCGGTTACATTTGTGGGTCTTGGCCATTCTTCAACAAATTTTGTTTTAGTAGGATCAACAGTTATGCCATCTTTTGAAACAATGTGACCTAGGAAAGAAATTTGTTGTAACCAAAAATCACACTTACTGAATTTTACATATAGTTTCTTTTTTTTAAGGTTTGCAAGATAACCCTTAAATGACTTTCATGCTCTTCTTTACTTTTAGAAAACACCAAAATATCATCGATGAAAACAACCACAAACTTTTCCAAGAACTCATGGAAAATTCTATTCATAAGGTCCATGAATACAGCAGGTGCATTGGGTAACCCAAAAGGCATAACTACAAATTCATAATGGCCATATCTAGTACGGAACGCAGTCTTCAGAACGTCTCCTTCTTTTACTTTCAACTGACGGTACCCCGAACTCAAGTCAATCTTCGAAAAATACTGAGCTCCCTGGAGCTGATCAAACAAATCATCGATATGAGGCAAAGGATACTTGTTCTTAACAGTAATATTATTCAAGGCTCCATAATCAATGCAAAGTCTCATTGATCCATCTTTCTTTTTAACAAACAAGACAGGAGCACCCCAAGGTGATGTGCTAGGTCGAATGAAACCTTTATCTAAGAACTCCTGCAATTGTTTCTTTAACTCTAAAATTTCAACTTGAGCCATTCGATAAGGGGGTTTTGAAATTGGCTTAGAATCAGGAACTAAGTCAACAGTAAATTCAACTTCCCGGTCATGAATAATACCAGGCAACTCATCAGGAAAAACATTAAGATACTCATTTACCACTGGCACATCATTAATCTGAACAGTTCGTTTATTTTCAACAATATGTGCAAGGTAACATTCATTTCCATCTTTTACTAGTTTCTCAACTTCATGATATGTTATCAAAATCAAGGGTTCATTATTGTACACAAACTGAAAATCTTTCTGAAAAGAATCCATTTTAGCTCTGCAGTCAATCTTAGCATGATAAATAGAAAGCCAATCCATGCCCAAAATAACATCAAACTCTACTAGAGGCAAAACAATAAGGTTTGTTGGTAGATTCTTTCCACACACAAGGATATGAAGGTTCTTATAATTCCTTTTTGTCTCAACGTTCCCTCCGGGTGTTTTTACCATAAGTTCAGGATTCATATCTTGATATGGAATTTCCAATTTACTAGAAAACTTCTCAGGAATGAAAGAGTGTGTAGACCCTGAATCAAACAACACATTGGCATAATCTGAACAAACAAACAGTGTACCTGATACCACTTCATTTGATGGCCCAACATCTGCTGAAGTTGTTGCAAAGGATTTCACCACCCCTTTCTACTTGTAGTCTGGCTGCATTCCCCCAGTTGAGTTCTTCGTTGGACACTCGTTTGCATAATGACCCATTTCATTACACTTAAAACATCTTACCGTTGGCTTTTCATTGCCTGCTTGATCATGTTCCTTACAGTTACGAGCAATATGACCAGACTTACCACACCGAAAGCACTTACCAGACTTGGATAAACATTCTCCAGGATACATTTTACCACACTTCTCACAGGATGGATATTTGGTTTTCTTACCTCCTTGCTTCTTTGATGAATTCTTCCCCTTTGCCTACCAACTAGACCTCTTATTCTGTTGTTTGTCATAGAACACCTGATCATCAGAAAACTCCATTTCCACCTTCTCCGCACATCGAACAAGTTTTTCATAACTTTTTAACTCACGAGAATCTAATGCCCTTCGATACTTTGGCTTTAACCCTGAGTAAAAATGGTTTATTTTACTATCAAGATCTCGTATGAAGTTTGGAGCATACCTTGCCAATCGAGTGAACTTTGCTTCATAAGAAGCCACTGAATCATCCTCCTACCTCAATTCTAGGAACTGTTTTCCCATCCTAAGACGAATCAACTTGGGAAAATATTTCTCAAGAAACATACCTTTGAATTCGTCCCAGTGAAGATCCTCAATCTCATCACTATCCCTAATATTTTTCACCATCGACCACCACTGATCAGCTTCACCTTCAAAACGGTAAACAGCAAGACTAACCTTTTGATGTTCTGAACACCCCATGACATCAAAAATCTTCTCCAGAGCTTTAATCCACCCTTCAGCTTGCACAGGGTCAGATGATCCTCTGAATGATGGGGGATGTTGCCTCATGAAATGTTCCACCACTGACATGTTCCTCTGCGGTTGATCTGGCTGATCTCGTGCATGGATACCACCACCATTTATAGCCTCATTCAACTGTTCCATCACTGTAACAAACTGTTCAGTTCCGATTCCGACCATCTCAGGTTGCTGATTTGGAAGGTTGTCTTCCTCCTGATGTCGTCCTAACATAGTTGCTTTGTTTCCTATGCGGAAAGCCATTCTGAACACAGAAATATCTTAGGCGAAGCAACATGGTAATCCGTAAATGCTATATCATTTCAATCATATTATAATTTAACACTTTTCTAACGCCTAAAGTTTTCTAAACCGACCTCTGATACCAACTATAAGGCCCCGGCCTTAAACCTTACTTAATATTGAATTAAATTAAAAATTCACGTTGAGGATCTTTTCAGGTTTAGAGTTTTAGAGAATTAGAACATAACTATTACATCTCAAAATATTACAAAGTAGTCACTTCTACTAAGTTTCCATAAAAAAAACTCTTAAAAGAAACATGTCTAGTTCCATGTTTTATATAGCATGAAATTCCCTTGATCCCATCCTTGACCTTATTCCACATTAAGTCCTGTGAAAAACATTTCAAAAAAACTTGGGGTGAGCATAAAAAGCTCAGTAAGGGATACACAAAGAATGAAAACTGTTAGTTTTTCAAACATCAAGTAAACCATGTATACTCTATCAATGTAATACCATCACCTTCATGAATTAGTAATAACTCTTTACTGAATAAAGTATCATTACATACCTTTTTGTAACCAAAGGATTACCATAAAACCCATATAAAGAACACATAACATATATAAAGGTAACTTGGGACATAAACATACTTAAGTGGAATAACCATACGGCCGACTTCCACACATATCACTTAATGGAATAGCCATACGGCCAATTTCCATACATACTTAATGGAATAGACATATGGCTGACTTCCATACCCAATGCATTGGAGGTTATAACGTAACCACCCATCCTGGTATTCATGGCACCACCCGTCATAAGGTTTATAACGTAACCACCCGTTAAAATGTCCAAGTACCAATATAAAATCATAAAACATAAAACCAATATAAAGGAATGATAACATTTCCACATTTCGATCACAATATATCATAAATATATTGACATAATAGAATCATTTATCAAAACCATTTTCAATACCAAAATACATAAAAGAGTATATGGTATTTATTTTATTTTAAAAACATTACGGCTTGTTGAGGAAGCCAAAGACCAAATAATACTCGCGGCGGCGGAAAAGGTTGTTGTCACTGCGTACGTAAAAAAAACATTCCTTTTTGTCGTTTAGTAAAACGCTTCGTAGAAAAAGATTCCTTTTGTATAAAAGTAAAAGTCAAATGGGTTTATACACCGTATAAAAGAAAGTTGTGTATAAAACAAAATATGCCTCAATTAAAGGAGATTGAGATGAAGTCCCTTACCTCAGGTCCGACTTGACTCGATCGTTCTTTAACGCCCTGAATAATAAACTTGAGTTAATTTATACTTGATTAAGAACCTATTTAATGTTCATTATTCCTTTTATATCACTTATTGCCATGTTATAAACATTATGTAACCATTTAAGTTAATGATGTTTGCATTGTCAATATTTGGTTCTTAAGTCGAAAGTGGACTTCTTACAATTACATGTTGTTCGTGTGGTCAAAGGTTCTTTATATCCAGAATGACATCCCTGATTTGGATATCATATATATCATATATATCCAGCATATACATGTATTTATAATAGTACATAATCATTTAGAGGTAAGAAATGAAATGCACCATTCATGGAGACGGTAAGCCGTACGTACGCATGAACACAACTTTCCTTTCTATTTCATATTTTATAGAATGGAATCATAATGATATAAGAGTATATTATAATTCCAATATAATAAAATATATAATATCATTAACTTTATCCTTTACACATCCCACATATGGTATTAACGAATCAAATCACTTTCAGGGGGCGGTAGTCCGCACTTCCTAAAATGAAGATATCGTGTTTACCCATAATGGAAACAATAATGGTATGCCATAAATGAAAATTACAGAAGCTTAAGGAAATAATAAACATATTATATATCATATATAAAAATAGTGACATCTTAATGGCCACCTTTGAAGGTGTTAAATGAGTATTGAACAATCATCGTTTCGGGAGGTAGAATTTCGCCATCCACGGAAACCGTATGTTCTTTAACCATTTGATGTAGTTGTGTGAGAGTGTAGCTTGAATAAATTTTATAATAACATCCTAGTATATTTAAGATACTTGTGTTGTTACAAAAGAAGTAAATAAAAAGAGTTTAGGGGGTTGGAGAAGCAAAATAAAACAAATGAACAAGAGAGAATGAATTACCTTTAAAAGTGTAACTCCTTTTGATTTGAGCCTAAAGGCTTCCTTTGAAAGGATTATGCCCAAAGGGAATCCTCTAGGATTAGGAGAGGGATTTGGAGAGAGTAAATGGGCAGGGGATGGCCGAGCCAAAGGCTTGAGGAGTGTGTGAAATGAGATAGAGGTGGGGGCCTTTTATAAGAGGAGAGGAGGGGCACTTTTGGAAATCATGAAACTATTATTTTATTTTCAAAAGTGATTCGAATTTCTAAGGTCCCACATTGATATATTTAGAAGATAAGATGATAAGGATTCTAAATATTCCCATCCAATAGGTTTTTGACATGTGTAGGTTTTAGATATTACATTATCTTTCCATTTTATTTAAATCGTTAAATAATGAAGTCATCGCTGCATCATAATGATGTCATAAATACTTTATTTTATTTAAAGTCTAAAAATTATAAAAAAATACTATGATGTAGGAAATATTTTTATATTTCCAATGACTATTTATAATCAAAAATCTGATCTTTATAACCCCATGTAAAAATTGTTTTCGTAAAACATATTATGTTTGTGTCATTTTTACTTTTATTTAAAAAAAGGCATTAAAGTCATTATCTCACCCATGTGGCTTCATGGGGTCCCCTAAATCGACCCATGGGTTTTTTTTGTCGGCCATGACACAACCAATAGGGTTACTACCTGTGTCAAGCTCATCTCATTTTATTAAAGCATTATTTTTACCTTAAACTACACTAATTACCTCTAATCACGATTAAAAACTTAATAAGTTACTATTCACCAAAAAATTATTTTAATCTCATTGAACCACATTTTACTTCTTAATGACAACCATGTATGTCGGATTTTTGAAAATCAAAACACAATGATTGCAAAATTTTATTTAAACGGAAAATCAGTTTTTATAAGTACCACTTAGTGGTTTCACTATTCATCAAAAATTGATGTTTTTCAGAAAATTACCAAAAATTCACCCTAAGCTATATTTGATATTAAGAATTCAAAAATGAAGTATATTTTACAAAATTCAAAACATATAAGTCACATTAATTAATTTAATAATTAATTCCCGCTGTCAGAGCAAATAGCGTGTTTTTATGAAACAATAAGTATCAAAAGATTGACACTAGTTTAAGTCCGATGTCAAAGTGAAATTGATTCCAATGACCACCATCGGATTAAATGGTAAAAATATTTTCTAATTTCACTTTTAAACCAATTCAAAAGATAATATAATCATATAAATAAATTAGATTAAAAAGAAGTTTTGAATTAAAATACAACATTTTACACTATTCATTAAAAAATGAACTTTATCGGAAATATACCAAAAATTTACACAAAGTAAATTTTGATGGCCCGATTCTAAAGAAGAGTTATTTTTGGTCCAATAGAATTTATAAGATTGATCAAAGCTATATTTAATGATGGTTCGCCGTCAAAAGGTGATAAGTGAACCCTTAGTGAAAATTAGGGTATAAATGCCTAAAATTAAACTCTTTCCGTATTTTAAGCCTTTATCTTTTATTGGGAAAATGTAAAAACATTTAAAAAACATATATAATCATATTTTAGTTATTTATATCCATTCCCTCCAATAAAATGGCTACATGTTAACTACCATTTCAAATAACATTATTATATTACAAGTGTACAACGTAAGATTTCAATGAAACTCTTTGTTGCGTATCAGGTACGCTATCGAACATAGCAACCCCTTTAAAGTAAAATTAATATTTAATTCATAAATATTCATAAATATGAAAATTATTTATTCTTTATTTACCTGGGATGTTACTGTTTGTTTCTTTAATGAAGACGGGAGAGATAAGTTTTCATTCAAGAGTTATGGTAAAACCTGTGCACTTTCATACACCATGTCTGCTAGCATGGTAGTGCTATCTTATGAAGTGGAAGTCGAGTTCTATTCCCCCAAGCTTCCATAATTTCAAGGATGTTTTCTAAAGGTGAAAAATATAGAGTGTCTTGGACTGATATATGTCAATACTCCATAATTTCTGATTTTTCAACAATCAATCTGATCCTTGAGTTATGGTTTCAGGGTTTTATCGTACCGAGAAAGGGTGACAAGGACACAAAAAAAAAATTGATATGTATATCTTGGATTTTTTTGTTAAATCTAAGGAATATCAATATGATGAAGCATATTCTCATTATGATAGAGATTATCAAGAATGGGAATTTGAGAGCACATATAATCATATATCCCGCCTCACTCTCCAAGTTGATTGTTCAGTGTCTTGAGTCCTTAAAGATTCTTTACTATTTCAAGATGAGGAATTGAAAAGTTATGCTAGTAAGTGACGATACTTTGAAAAGAATGAATGTTGGATTTTCTGAAGAATCATGATAGTTTTATGATCTACCAGTGCAAGAAGTAGAAGTCGTTCCGAAAAATGTAGAATAGGATGAACTTTCCAAGAAGGTTGGAAAGAAAATAAAATTGAAAGAAGTATAATCTGAAGGTGAATCCCCTAAAGCAAAGGAAGATCAAAACTCACCTCCAAAGCCCATTAAGTAGAATTCTTATCCAGATGATGTTGTTTCCAAATGTATGGAGGATAAAAAGAATCAGAAGGAAGGAGAGCCATAGTTTGGTATAGATCCTACTGAGGCCAAGGCTATAATAGAGAAGGGAGCTGATGAACTTGAGAAGAAATACAAAGAGAAGAAGATGAATAGGAAGATGTTACAGACTAAGAATGTTCAATCCCTTATAAGGGACACTGATATATCATCATAAAGAATTCTTGAATCGAAATGTTTCTTGGTGGAACAATTACATGAGACTCCGAGTAAGAAATTTCTTACTCTGGAAAAATTACATGAAAAGGCTGTTGAAGAAAATAAAGTTGGAGAAGAAGTAAAAAAGATGAAAGCAGTGATGATACAACTGATCTCATAAAGAAATTTTAAGAATTTCATGAGAAGTAATGTGCTTATGAAAATTTTTCAATCCGAACTTCTCAGGTCGAATCTTCGAAACATGCTACCCCTTGAATTGATGAGAAGGATGAAGAGGAAGTGAAAAAATTATCTGAGGAATAGAGTTATAATCATAACTTCATACACTCTAAGGATATTGAGGAAGGATACGAGAAACAAAAAATTGATGAAGATAAGATTTTTCATTTTTCTGGATGTGAGTATGAGTCTCCAGATGAAGAAGTTGTTCCGAGAACCATTAAGGGAAAACAAGTGGTTATTGGTACCCCAACGAAAGTAATTTTAAGGAAGAAGGATACTGGAGTATCTTCTAAGAGGAAGCTGATCGTGCTAGAAGAAGATCCATCAAAAAAGAAAGTGTCAAATTCAGATTCATCTTCTTTAGGACATGATTTTGTCATTCAATCTCTGAAGATGCTTTTTGACACAATTCTGATCTTTCCAACCATTGACTCCATATGGCATATGCTTCAACATAGAAAGACTCAGAAATTTTATTTTTAATCCATGGTTATGGATAGGTGTGTAAATATTGAGGCTGATTATAAGAACATCCTTATTAACTATGATTCCCACAAAACATCTTGTATGAAAATGGTCAGCTGGTCAAAGAATATAGTTTAAGACCTGAGAGAGCATGATGAGTTTCAAGATGATGTTAAGGAAACTTGTGATACTCATGACAGAAAAATAATGGATCTCACAAATAGATTTGAGGAAAAGATAAATCTTGAGAAAAATAATTAGATTTAGGTGGTCAAGGATCTGAATGGGAAGATAAACTCTTTTTCTCAATGATGGAAGATAGAAAGGGATCTCTGGATTGAGATTGAAGAAAAGCCAGTGAAGCAAGATGACTTCTTGAACGAATATGAAGAGGCTCTGGAGGATCAGGATGATAGGATCAAATCCATAGAGATGAAAGTAGAGGAATATCACAAGGATCTAAAGAAGCTAAAAACCATTTTCAATAAATTGATACCTAAGGAAAAGGAAGGAAAATAAATCCGATCTTTTTTTTGTATTTTTCCCTTATACAAATTCTTTCAATCTTAATGAAATTGTGGATTCTTGGTTTTTTGGATGTTTGTACTAATATTTTAGCTACCATATTTTTTTCCATTCCCCCAAACTCTTTTTGAAGATCACAAAGGGGGAGAAAGAAAAATAATTCTATGTAAAGGAGAAATATCCCTAAGTAAGGGGGAGTTTATATATGGGGGAGTTCTCATTAAAATGATTTTTTATTCACGATAAATGAAGAATCTCATTCCAGAAATCTAGAATACGATCCATAGTGTTCCAAAGCATAAGGGGGAGGTAGTCGTATTCATCTTTGTCAATATGAAATGGGAGATAATTTTTATTTCAATGTCTATAAAAATTCATCTAAGTCATTATATTTCGTTTCATAAGGATGTTTGTACTTTCCAAAAATGGGGAGATTGTTGAGTCAATAAGGTTTTCCTTATGAATTTTCCATTCCTTCAAAATTAGGGGATATTTTTTAGTCAATAAAGTTTCCTTATGAATTTAAAATTCCTTCTTGTTTATAAAATCACGAACACCTTATCTCGAGGAAAATATTTTTTATCCCATGTATTACTTCTATAAGGAAAAATTTACTTCCCCAAAGAAATTTATCCTTACCATGTTTTCATTTTTCACATCATAATTTTTCTAAGTGTAAAATTAAATTTAAACCTGAAACCTCAAAATCCTATAATTAACTAGATATGAAGCATTATATTTTAGTATCCGAATTCTTAGAATTATGATTACGAATATTGATTAGGAACTCTTATGAGTTATGACTCTGAATTATGATTAAGAATTATGGTTATGAACTCTTATGAGTTTTGAATCCAAATTATAATTACGAATTCTTCTTATGAACTCTTCTAAGTTCTGACTCTGAATTCTGATTATGAATTTTGGTTACAAACTCTTCTGAGTTCTGACTCAGAATTCTGATTATGAATTCTGGTTTCAAACTCTTCTGAGTTCTGACCCCGAATTCGGATTACGTATTCTAGTTACGAGCTCCTCTGAGTTCTAACTCTAAGTTCTCTGAATTCAGACTCTGAACTCTTATGAGTTCTGATTCTGAATTCTCATGAAATATGATTCAGAAAATTTTATGTTCAGGTTCCGAATTTTTTTGAATCCAGATTCCAAATTTCCTTGAAATCCAGACTCTGTAATTCTATAGAATTCAGGTTACAAATTCGTAGAAAATATAATCTGAATATCACTTTATTATAGACTCAAAATTCATTTTTGTTTAGACTCTAAACTTTCATTTCCATTCATTTTGAAAATTATATTTTAGTTATGTAACCATATTTTTGCTTACACTTGTTTTTTTATAAAAATGATGTCGTGCTTTGAGTTACTCACTAATTGTTGTTTGAGTGACACATGTACATGTCCCTTCAAAATTCAAGGAAAAATATGATCGTTGGAAGATGGAGCTGACCATTGAAGTCGTGCCTATAAATAGGACCTCTTTTGAAAAATCTCAATATTGTTCTAGGACTCTAGAGATATCCTGTTGTTGAAGTGATTTCTTTAGAGAAACTCACATGCATAGTTTTTACTGAACTTCTAGTTTAGATTTACTTTGTGTGACTCCGATTTTTTCTATGTACAATCGAGGGCTTACAGGGATATGAATACAGAGGTACTGACAACCATGAAGTTGAGGGCTTCCTGGCTGAGGATGATAGAGGTACTGACTACCTTAATGTTGAGGGCTTGCGAGGATAGCAAGACAAACTCCGATCATCGCCTCGAGGGCTTACCCTGGTGTGGGTATGACTGAATTTCTTGATAGTATAAATCAATGGAACTTTATCCAAGTTTGTTGGATACCGTTCTCTTTGGGTTAAAACATTTAGTACTTATTACTTGTTTTGTAACATGTTTTCTACTGCATTTGTATTATTGAGTAAAGTATAACAATCTTATACTTCCTTAAACTTGTACTCTGATTTAGTTAGATTCTATACGCTTTATGGTAGAATCTTCATAATTGGAAACATTCATTAAGATTCATTTTCGGAACCATCTTTTCTAGAAATTCTTTATCAAAATCATATTTCCTGAATCAAGCATGTGTATAGAACTAGTGGTTTTGTGAATTACTTTGTTTGAACTTATTAAACATGACCATCTTTAAAATTTCCAAAAGAATTTTTAAAATTATACAATTTACCCCCTCTTTTATTTTGATAATCATTATATACAGTACTCAGTATCTCTATTATTTCGATCCTACATTTGGTATTATAGAGTATATCATAATCACATACCATCTCAAAAGATTTGTCAATTATAAATGCATTCATATTGTAAGTTTTCAAGAAATCGATTCTTTATCATTTTGGTTCATGAGAACTAGGACAATATTCACTAGTATCCAAGGAATAAATTCCACACTTTTGTGAAGTGGGAACTAGATTAAAAAAGAATGATATAAGAGATGTTATATATTTTTGATTTGGGGACCAAGAACCAAATACTTTGTACTTTATTCATTAATAAACAACTTATCACATCTGGATTTTTATTATTCCTGAAAATGAATGTGATAATTTCCTAAGTATAATTGTTTCACTAAAAGGTAATAGTGGATCCCTGCTATGATGAGAACCCTAAAGTTCCATAAAAATATTCATGATTATATGTTCGATGACTGGATATGGTTATTTGAGGGACACAAATAATACATACCATTAGGGGAGAGGAATCATAAAACATTGAGCCACCTTCACATGGTGTTCTCCCTTTGTAGTGTACAAAAAGATATTATAAGAATGAGACCCGCTAGTCGAAAATCCACATTTCATAGTGTCATTTGATGTCTAGATCTATGAACTTGTTTAATGCTCCTTATTATTTAATATTACTATTGATAGGTATAACAACTCACACACTTAGATGTATTGATGAAAAGCATTATGACAAAATGTTCACAATGAGGTATGATACGTTGGGTGCATCATGAGTAATACTGCATTAATAGAAAATGGGAGAAAGGATTTGTCCTATCTGTTCTATAATGGAAGTAGATATCCATGCCCATTGATGGAATTTATATAGCCTAAATAAATCAATGTCCCTAGTATATAATGGGTCATTTCAATTTTGGAAAGTCAATGAATGAATAATCAAGAACATGGGTTGATGGAACTTACATGAAACCCTCTTGATTCACGATTTTAAGATTAAGGGATTATATTACACTGTAAGTGTTTGTAGGAGGTTAAATGCCATTTCGGAATTAACTTCATTCTCTATGGGTGCCTTGAAGTGTTTCAAGATTCTAACCATGTACTTTAGGAAGGATCCACCTAATTCCACTTATAAAGAGGCCTAGAGGGTCACACACTATTTGTGTCCAAGTATCTCAGTTAAATATTAATTAGCCAAGATGAATATAGATTAATCTCGATTGAGGTTTAGTAATTATTCAAGGATGTCTGATCTCAATTATTTCGACACTAGTGATTCCATATAGTATATTTTTGGAGAATTAATATATTTATTAACGAGTAATGCAGTGATATTTATTTGACAAATAAATAGCCATTATTCAGGGTCTAATTAATATGGTGGAGGGAATACAAAATGAAAAAACCAACTTACACATCGTGTAAATTAATATACTTGTCGTGTAATTTTTTAGGTAATTTTGAGAAATAATGTTATTGATTTAACTAAAAAATATTATCTATAATTTTTAGGGTGCATGTCATGTAATAATAATAGTCAACTATTATTATTAGAAATGGGGTCTTACTAAGAATTAAATGAATTTAATAAATGATTTTAGTTAATTAATTTATTTTGTTATTCAATGTAATTAAAATCCCAATTATATAATTCTCATTTGACTAGCCATTTTTCATTTTATGCACAACAGATCTAGAGAAATATTTAAAGTCAACAGATGATTATTTTCTTCTAAGAATGCTCTCAATGTACGAGAGAGATCCTCTTCCACCGGATTAAGGAGAGCGCATTACAAGCGACTCCCAAGGAGATCGAAGTTAGACATTGAAAGTGAAGGATCTTATGCGCTAGCACCTGGATAAACCTTTGATGACGTCCAGATATACATAGAGCAAGTGTGGATCACCACTAGAAGAATCCTACACATCGATTGTACAATTCAATGACAGATCACATCAGATCATGACCAGAAACATCAACAGAGAGAGAATTTCATCATGGTAATTCATTTCTTTTAATTAAATTAATTATATCTAACAAATGATAATATTCTAAATAGTTCTAATACATTCTTCTATTTCTTTCTTTCATCGTTATATTCTGAAGATCTGGTGTTTTATTCTCGTGACAGATGTCGATTTCATTTCTCTTAACAAACAAATTAAAGTTGTTTACACCCACTAATGAGATTCCACATAGACCAAAACCTACAAAGTGGTATCAAAGTGGTCATATAATTGATTATAACTATTTTTTTGATGGTTTACATATTTAATAATTCTGTTTTTTCAATTCTTGTTAATCGTTCTACCAATACGAATCTCGAGACCTGTTCCTCCTCTCTCATTTCTCATTCACCTTATAGAATGACATCTTTCATTTAATATTTTTAAGAATAAAACACAGAATCTCATCCATAGGTGCCAAACATTCCTGGCCATACAACACCAAAACAGATGGGTGTATTCAACAATACATGTCATGTAGTCATGATTCAATGCATCATACCGGTCCGCCAAATCAGGCCATGTGATGGATTATTTCTAATTCTTACAATACTCTATGTGATTACCAGGAACAGGTGGCTCATGGTTTCTATATTACACACCGTGTGGTCCAATGGACAAGATATGTATTCCCTTCATGTTAGGGTTGGACCGTGTACCCCATACATAGCTTTCCTAGCTGTAAATCGTGTAACACAGATACTACATGGCGTGTGTTCCACTGAACACACCGTGTACTCTGGAGATTTTTGAAGTACATATACACACCATGATCCAGGGAATGTACTTCATATTGATGGTGAAAAAAAGTACAAGCCATGTAGTCAGAACTACATGCCGTGTACTCATCCAAATTACGTATATTTATTAAAACTTCTTATTATATTTTAAAAAACCTGGAAACACATACCATAGTGTGGGCGTAAAGATGAGTCACAACATGTGATAGGTGTTTTATTTATGTGTGTTTAATTTTACATCTATGTAATGATCATTTATACTAATTGGGTAGTTATAAATTAGAATTCACGGGTTGCCTACAAAGTACAAGTTACATACAATGATAATTTTAGATGAATTTATTTGTTTGAAATTATGATGGATGAGAATCTCAAGGAAATTCAGAAATTGGGTTTATGATAAAAGGATTGGTTATTTAAAGATAATTAACTGATTTGAGGGTTATTTATATTAAACAAGAATGATTAATTATTTTAATGTCAGTTTTATTTATGTGTAAATATTGTTGAATGTATTGATGATAATGAGATATATCAAGGCCTTTGTATGTGAATGGTTTCATTTAATTAATTTCTATCAATTAAATGTTTTGTTCTGAGAGCTTTCTTCTCATTAATATGTATGGTATGAGTGCCCATGGTTTCTTTAATTTAAAACCCTATTTTACCCCTCACTTTTGAGTGTGGTAAAAGCATATGTAATGGTTGGATCTCCCATGCTAATGGAGGTAACTCAAGTTAGGAGACAAGTTGAAACCAATCCATGGAGATACAAATGTGGACAAGTGGAAAGCTGTAAGCATGAATCCAAAAGGTTCATGGTGTTTCTCCCCAAGGTATTGGGTTATTTTATCAACTACACGATAAAAAATCCAATATAAAAATATCATGATCATAACATTTATTTAATTTTTTCTAGTTTCATGGTTTAGTTTTTGTGGGTGTGTTGTCACAGTCAAACTATTAATTAATTAAACAAGCATGAAATATGAATCTAAAATAATACCAGCATATGCGTAAATATTATCATAGAAATGGTTAATCACATAAGTATATACTTATTAATATTAACATGAATTTAATAAAAGATAATAAAATATCAATTTATGTATAAGGATAAAATACCTCAAAGAAAATATTAAGTCTATATTTCCTTCTATAATCATGGTTAGAATCAAACCATAGTTCAAAGTGATTGAACAACCCTTGTTGGGGTGCTTGGAATTGTCAAAGAATTATAATTCAAGGTTTTGGGTTGAATTTACAAGGATCACATCATGGTATGACTGCCATAGTAGGACATCGTGTGACTAAGAGGCAATGGTTGGGGAAATAGAAAATAAATGGATTTTATGATTTGGGAGTCCACTCAGTGGATCCAGGAACTGCGAGTTAATACAGTTGGAATTTGGAATGCCTACCTAAAACCCTTCAAGTTGATTGACCATGCCTAGTTGGGTTAATGGGAAGGGGAATATGGATCATTTCTACTAGATTATTTAGGCAATAAAATATTTCGAAGATAATATTGAGGTATATTGGATTTAGACAAAATAGTGTGAGGCTAATAAGTATTATATTATTTTTTTAACTTAGTTTAATCAGGATAAAGTAGTGAAACATTTCTAATCATAATTTGTAGAAATTTTATGAAAAATGAATTCAATCATATCATTGTATACAATATTCTAGAAGTTAAACCATCTCACCACCACCAATTTATAGGTATTCCAGAAGCATTTACGCGTCATACTTCACTACAAGAGGGAATTGTATGTACTGGAAAACATTTTCTAGTTGCACCTGGAAAAGTATCCATTGATGAGGAACTATCTCTCTATATGAAACATATAGATGATTCTATATATGTCCATTGTTTCATTCTGTTGTCCATGACTAATGATCTCATGAAGAAACATAAAAACATTTACGTGTATAGCATGATGTCTCATCTTAAGGATCTCTATCAAGATAATTCAAGATAATTGAAATATTTGATTTCTAGTGCTTTGTTTAAAACTTTTCATGGAGAGTATAAAGTAGTTGGACCTCATGTATTTGTGATTATTATCTACATTGAATGCTTGGAAATCATAGGGATTATCTCCTCGAATGAGTTTCATACAGATCTCATCCTATCCTCACTACCCAAGACTATCTCTATCTTTATTGTCAAAATAAAAAATTAGAAACAATGAGAAGAGACTATCAGAACATCTGAACTTAATTCGCATTGTAGATAAATACATGGGGCATAAACAACCAGTGTTCCTTATGGTGAATAAGAAAAGAATGGACAATACAATGGGTTTAATGAATTATAAATAGTGATCCCCTAAGCATTATCCCTCCATGAAGGGGGAGATCTAGAGACAACACAAGGAATGCAAGGTGATGTGTTTTTCATGTGGAATGTAAGGCCACTAAAAGAGGAACTGAACCCTGAATTTTTGGCATGCTAAACATGTGTTTGTTGCTGAGTTTAATAATTCCATTTGTACACAATGGGTATTAGATACATTTTGTGGGTATCACATATGTATTCAAATGGAGGAACCCAGTTGATATAGAAATATTACCATAGGAGAGATGGATCTTCAAGATGCCAATGGTGTGAGGTTGGCTGTGTTGTCACTTGGAGATCACCATCTATCATTACCAAATAGAATAATTTTGGTTTTACGTATCTATTATTTTGATCCTAGTGTTTCCAAAAATAAAATATCTACATATTTTTTGGATACAGATGGAATTTTATTCAAATATGGAAATGAGTGTTGTTTCTATTATAATAACAATATATTATATGATATAGTGCATTTGAATAAAAGTTTTTATGTATTAACAAAAAACAAGCATTGGAAATTGATAACAAACAAATTCACATGACACATACAAAACCCAGTTGTGGAATGACTATCCTGGTCATATAAACAAGAAGTGCTTGACAAATCTCATCCAAGATGGTTATATAGAATCTAATGAGCTAAAACCACATGACAGATGTTAGGCTTGTTTACAAGGTAAAATGACCATGCCCCCTTATAGTGGATAGGGTGAAAGGGCTACAGAGCATCTAGGATTGTTGCACACAAATGTGTGAGGACCATTTCCTATAGAAGCTAGCGGTAGATATTCTTAGTTCATTACATTTACTGATGATTTGAGTAGATATGCCTATATCTACATATTGAGGTATAAGTCATAAGCCTTATAGAAATTTAACTAATTCAGGAATGAAGTAGAGAATAAATTTCGAAATTATATAAAGAGGCATCGATCAGATTGTGGGGTAGAATATTTGAACCAAGAGTTCATTGATTTTATATGAGAGTTTGGGATTATATCTCATCTCACTCCTCCTTATACACTACATTGGAATAGTGTTTGTGAATGTAGGAACCTAACATTAGTGGACATGGCGAGGTTGATGATTAGTCATGAAAATATTCTATTATCCTTTTGGGGATTTGCATTAGAAACTAAAACATACATATCCAAACAAGTACGAACTAAGGTGGAAAATTGAATTACCTCTGTGTTATGGAATTGAAAGAAACCCATTTTGTCGAACACACATGTACGGGGATACGAGGTGTCTGTTAAGTCCTTCTCAAGAAACCAACTTGCACCTAGGGGCATGATGTGTATCTTTATAGGATATCCTAAGTAAACGAAAGGATATTACAAATATAACCCTTTAGAAAAGAATGTAAATATCATTAGACTAGTTGTCTTTCTTGAGAGGGAGAACAACCTTAAAAAGTATCGTGGGAGAAAGATTGAATTCTACAAATTTGATGCTCAAGATATATAGGATTTGGTAAAGGAAAACATTTCGACATGTCCCCATGGAAGAGGTTCCAGAAACACAAGTACTGTGTAAGAGATCAATAGAGTTAAGGGAACAAAAGAGATTTTATTTCCTTGTCATTGAGGATGGTGAATCATTATTATTAGACCATAATGAACCTCTCTCCAACATGGAAGTAGTATAAATATCAGAATATGCAATATGGCTATAAGTTATGAATTCTGAGATAGAATCAATGTATCAGATCCATGTTTGGATTCTATTCAAAGAACCAATTGATGTAAGGCTAGTGGGATGAAAATGATTATTCGAGAGAAATTTGGTCATGGAAGGTCATGTTGGCACCTATAATGCAAGGCTAGTGGATAAAGGATTTTCACAGCATCAAGGAATTGAATATGATGAATCCATCTCACCATTTACCTTATTTAAATCCATATGAATCATACTTTCCATAGTATCTTACCATGACTAAGAGATTTCACAGAAGAATGTCACGACAACATTTTTTAATGGGATCCTTCAAGAAGATGTCTACATGACACAACCCGAAGGGTTTGTGAGACTAGGTGAAGCCAAACAAGTTTTTAAGTTGAAGAAATCCATTTATGGATTAACGAAAGTGTCTAGGTCATGGATCATTCAATTTGATGAAGCTATAAAAGAATATGGCTTCATTAAGTATGAATGTGAGACATGTGTTTATAAGTGTTTTAATGGGAATGCAGCTGTTATCCTAGTAGTATATTTTGATGACATATTTTCTATTGGAAATGATGTATTAGTCTTAAAGTTAATTAAGGACTGGGTGAAAAAGTGTTCTCGATGACAGAAATTGGGGAATTAACCTACAATCTAGGGATCATGATAATTCATGATTTATCCAAGAGGCTGCATGGACTTTGTCAGGGTACATACATAGACCAAATAAAAAAGATATTTAGTATGGAACAATCAAAGTGGGGATTTATTCCAATTTCCCCTAGCCAACAACATTATAATAAAATGTGTCCTCAGACACAAAAGGAGAATGATAAAATGAGTAATATCCATTACGCTTCGGCTATAAGATCCATCATGTATGTCATGTTATGTATGAGGGTTGATGTTGTCTTTCCACTGAGCATGGTAAGAAGATATCATGCAGATCCATGACATGAACATTGGAATGTTGTTAAGACTATCCTTAAGTATATGAAAATAATTAAGGATATGTTCCTAGTGTTTGGAGGAGATGATGAACTTTTCTTCAGAGGTTATGTTGATTCTGGATTTCAATCAAATAAAAATGATTTGAAGTCTCAATCTCGATATGTTTTATGTCTCAATGGAGGAGCTTTGAGCTGGAAGGGTTCAAAGAAACTAGTTTTCGCGGAATCTACAGTGGAGTCCGAATATATAGATGCTTAGGATGTGGGTAAAAAACATATGGATTCGGAACTTTGTTCAGGATCATGATGTGGTCCGAAGCTTTAAAGATCCTTTGACATGTTATTAATATAATACAGCAATGGTGGATCTTTCAAAAGTACCAAAGTCACATCAACGGACAAAGGACATACGTCGGAAGTATCACCTCTTGGGGGATTTCGTTCAAATGGGTGACATTTTAATGTTCAGAGTGTCGATGGAAGAAAACGTGGAAGACCCCATGAATAAAGCCCTATCTCATCCAAAGAACAAATATAATATGAGAGATACAGGGTTAAAGGTTTGTAGAAGTTTTCTCTAGTCCAAGTGGGATTCAGATGGATTTGGTGGCTTAGAACCAACTACTTTGACTTTATTCATCAATATATACCTTATTACATCATGATGGTTCTTCTGTGTGATAATGCATGTGATATTGTCCAAAGGATAGAAACTACACTCAAAGGACTTAGCAGATCCCTACAATGATGAGTACCCGGATGTGCCATAACACTGTTTGTGAATATATGTTCTATGGTCAGATAATTCTATTTGGAGGACAAAAATAATATAGGCCATTTAGGGCAAGGACTCCTAAAACCTCGAGGCACCTTCTCATGGGGTGTACCTTTGGTATTATACAGGAAGATATTATGAGAACGGGACCCACCAGAAGGAAATCCACATTTCAAAGAGTGTTTGAATGTTCTTATATGCGGACATGTGCATTGGTCCTTAGAATTTATGATTATTATTAATGGGTTTTAAAACTCATGCACTTAGATGTATTGATGAAAACTGTGACGACACACTGTTTGCAACATGATAGGATGCATTGGTTTCATCATGAGTAAAATGAAATCAATATACAATACAAGAAAAGATTTGTACTTTTTGTTCTATAATAGAAGTAGATATTGCATTCCCTTTGATGGAATTGTTATAGACTATATAAATCCATGGCCATGGAAAAGAATTAATTTGGTGAGTTCAATTATGGAAGGTCAAAGAATGAATAATTGATCACATGGGTTGATGGAAAAATAATATCACTCATTTTATTCTATATATAGAGACAAATTAATTACATAACACAATAAGAATTCGTAGGAGGTGACATGTCATTATGGTGGTAACTTCGTTCTCTATGGGTGCCTTGGCGTGTTTCTAGACGCTATCCTTGGACATTATATAGGCTCTGCATAATGCCATTGATAAAGAGGCCTAGAGGGTCATACACTAAGTGTGTCAAAAATATCAGTAAAATATTAATTTTACAAGATGAATAAATATTATTCCCGATTAAAAATTAATAATTATTCAAGGATGTCTGATCGCATTTATTTCAACACTAGTTATTCAAGAAAATATTTTATGGTGAAATAATATATTTATTTGCGAGTAATTTACTGATATATATTTGATTAATAAATAGCCATTATTCTAGGTCTAATAAATTGGTAGAGGAAATAATGAAAATAGAAGAAAAATACACATCATGTATATTAATTTACACACAGTGTAATTTTTTGTAGGTATTTTGGGGAAATAATATTATATATTTAATTAAATAATATTATGTTTAATTTTTGGGGAGTAATTAAAGTAACAATAATCATATACTACTATTATTAGACATGAGGTATTACTAAGAATTAAATAAAATGAATAAATGCATTTGGATAATTAATTCATTTTATTATTCCATGTAATTAAAATCCCAAATATATAATTCCAACTTACCTATCCATTTTTTCTGTTATGCTCAATGGATCTAGATAAAACTCTCAATCCATGATAGAATTATTTTATTCCAAGAACACTCTCATGTTACGAGATAGATCATCTTTCACCAGATCTATGAGAGAACATTACAAGAGTCTTTCAAGGCGATCGAAGGCGAAAATCACAAGTGATGTCTCTTCCGCACTATCAACTGGAGATTCCTTCAACAGCATCCAGAGATATATGGAGAACATGTGGTCACCTATAGAGGAATCCTACACATGGATTATATGAATAAATGATGGATCACATCAGATCATGACCGTAAACATCAACAGAGATAGAATTCCATCAAGTTAATTCTTGACTTTTAATTAAATTAAATATGACCAAAATACGAGGATCTCTCTATGGTCTGAGGACTCTATTCTTTTACATTATTTTTTCATTCAATTCCAAAGTGCCAACGTTTTATTATTGTGAACGATCTTGGATTGATCGTTGTTAATTGAAAAAATAATGTTGGGTACACCCACCAACATGCTTCCACTGTGCCCGAAACCTACATGATATTGGGAAAACCATTTCAATGTCACTCACAACTCACTTTGATGGAAAAAATAAAATTTAGTATGAAAATTTTTAGAGAAAGTTTGAGAGAAATAAGGTATTTTAAAATGGTTTTCCCTTTTATATATTTTTTATGAAGCAATCAATTTGATACAAAATGAATCTTGGCGGCATCAATAGGAAATTTGTTTATTGTATACATACAAAGGAACAAGAGAAAAAAAATTTGGGATACAAAATGACTTGGAATGTTATTGAAATTTATTGATGTCATGAAGTAGTAGAAGACCATATTTATGGCTATTTTTAGAAAATAAATGCATCTTTAGATTTTCTAGAACACCAAAATAATTTTTATAATAGGTATGGTGTTATCAAATTCAGAACTATTTTTCAACATTATAGTAATTAATGGTTTCAAAAAGGGGGATTTATTAAATGTTTAGAGTTCTATATATTTATTGAATATGGAATCCCACGGTTCTTCTCTTTATCCCTTTATAATTTTTAATACCAATTATATTAACCTCTTAATAATACTGAATATATTGTAAAAATTTTTACTACCCATTATATCTCTTTATAGTTTATTTATGATTTTTGAAACTCTATTTTGTTAAATGGATGAAAATGAAACAAGGGGAAATAGATTAGGGTTAAAATATGAAGATAAATAAAGATGTACAAGGATCAAAAGACCCCCAATAGAAAGGTTTATGGGTACCTTAAATAACTATCTTGGCTCAGGGTACCTCCAAGTCATCATGTGTGATCGGTATGAGTGAGAGATTGCATGAGATAGTTAAGAGGAACCCCTAAAAGAGATATCAACTTTTCTTGAGGTCTCATATTTTTCTATAAATATGAATCAGGTTTCTTCATTTGCATGAATAAAATTATCAAAGTCCCTCTATAGCTCTGATTTCACTAGTCCTTCATCCAAGCCTTCTAAAAACTTCTATTTATTCCTCCAAAACTGGAATAAGAGGGAATTAAAAGGGTGGTAATAAAACAAAATTAGTCAAGTAGTTTGAAAAATAACCAATGCAAGGTAATCACTCCAAAATGGTTGGTAAAAACTAGTGTAGGTTCACCTACATTAATATGGGACATATGCGATCGATTTCTAGGAAAACATATAGAGAACCATGATGGTTTGAGAAAGGTCTCTCCCATGTGCTATTTCCCAGGTGATCTATATCCCAGTGTACCACCGCCATGCCAAGTCCTACATATGTGAACTCTGCTCACCCTGTCCTACAAGAACAAACACAACTCTTCGTAGACTACCTATGTGAGTGTCTAATCGGGCATTCTTCAAATCCACCCCTGGAAGGGCTTCCTCAAATCTGGTATCCTTTTCGGAAATTGACCATGTTAAAATCTTCACCAAAGAAACTGTATTTTTAGTATGTTGGAGAGGGGAAACCAACGTATCTTCCATTTAGAATGTGTTTCCTTTATTTAAGGGGTTTTCAATATTTTCCTAGCACACAATAAGTCTATTTGTGGTGTTTGCGGTTTTGTATTCCCACAGTCCTAAGGACACTTACCCTAGAGAATCTTTCAGGGAGTTTCCATTCTCAGATATAGGGGATGGTACCATATCCTACCCATATAAACTATAAGACTCAAAGACTCATTTTCCGGGTATGGATGGTATGGATTACACATTCATTTACATATATAATGAAATAAGACAATCCAACTTTTATATGTGTCCAATTTTAGTGTAAATTTCATGGAGTAAGACCATAGGTGATTTCATTATTGCTCCTCTCTACCACCTGACCACGGGGTCAGAGATGGGATATGAAACTAGAGTCCCATAATCCCCCTCTTGCTTTATTTCCTCCTCAGTCTCTAAAACAAGGACACATTCATGGGTAATGTTAAGTGAGGTAATTTTTGAACCCTAATCCACTTCCACTTGAAGATAAGTAGAAGTGTTTGGTTTGATATATTTTTTACTTCCTCATATTACAAATGTTCATGCATGACTCCTGATGAATTGTGAGTTAAATGGATATCCATAATCATGATGTCCACATCATCAGATGCATGTTTTTATTAGGGGTCATATTTTGAATCATTATCTCACCTTATTTCATAGTTCCTCAATAGGCATCAGTCCACAAGTCCATGTATCCAACACTAGGGTAATATAGATTGTGTGGTTCCTCATACCTTCCAATCCCTCGTGTTTCTCACACAAATATCGACCCATGTGTGTAGTGATGTTGATGGTGGTGTTGACATCCACATTGTGCCAAAAAAACAACATGCATCCTCTTCAGTTGTAAGAACAATATGTATTTGTCACATGGAATCATAGTTACTATATGCCCCAAGCATTCACCTACTTAGGAATCCTCTTTAGTAGTAATCAATACGCCAACTTAGTCCATGGGAATCCTTCTCACTAGTAAGCCCTATTCATAATTTTCATCCCCCATGGAATCTTTTTCAATAGTAAGCCTCTGCATCATCCTCTCAAAAAGCCATACTCCCATATAATGCAATATTTATGAGGGCCACCATAGTCAATAGTCTTTGAATACAAATTACATAGTCATTGATTCATTTCTAAATGGGATATGTTGGAAGATTCCATAAGATCCATGCCCAGTGCCTCAAATTAATAATGTTATTTCAGGTCCAGATTCCAAGAAGAGTATAATTCTACTTGGAAATTAAAATACCTTACATGTTCCTTGGGATTATTAACTATAAATCCCAAACAAAACATTGACTTGGAACAATCAACAAAGACATCCTTATTACATGATGAAAAACTACATGGTTTGGTCCTTATCACATGATCTTAAATGATATAATGTTCCCCATTAAGTGAAAGAAAAAACTATGTGGATTCTGATTACATTCACAAGGATATGTATGAAGCCCAACATATAGGTTCAGTCATAGAATGAAAACAACTCATTTCTATCTCGATGAAGATACGCTATAGGTTACGGCACTGCGTTGCATGAAAACTAGCAACATCATAATAATGTCCCATGATTATCTAATATATACCTATGAGGACACCATTTATGAAAACTTTCAGATACATACAAATATAGGCATTAATTAGAACCTCAAATACAAACAAATTATTCTAAATTTATTACATGTTAATAAATAATTATTAATTCAAGGGTGAATTGTTTCATACAAGGGAATTAATGAAGGATTGACAAACAAATCTAAAATTTATACGAGATTTTCAGAGTAGGAAACAATTCCCAACCCCTAATGTTGTGATGAACCTGAACTGCCATCCACTCAACCAAGGTGAGTTATTTAGAATAATTGGCCAGATTTCCGAAAATAGAACCTAACATTGGAAATCCGGTCCACTTAGATAAATAGATGTTTTGTATTTTCAGATTCAAAAACACAAATGATTGAAACTATTATGAAATAGTGAACCTGACATGAATGATTGGAAAAAACAAAAACCCTTGAAATTGACCATCAGGATGACACAAATATCTATAGAAATTAAATAAAAATTCATGAACCCCATGTGAATCCTTAATGAAGATTTTAATATCACCAACATTTTAGGCCCCTTTCTCCCCCAAAATGAAAGAGGGCCATAGAATATAATAAGTTATGCATGTATTTATTGAAATGATACATTTCATTAAGCAGGTACTCTTGTTTTTGGTTTTCAATTTCATGGAACATATTTATATAAACTCACCTAAATCAACTGATTACCATCAATCTTTGACAAACATCTGACCTAAATATCACTCATGTCTTGCCTTTATCTGCAGAAAAGGAATTGTCACCAACCGAACCTCATCAACATTGGTTATCAAAATAATTGGTTTGGGAGTACCATAAGAATTGTACAATCCCAACCCTAGAGTCTACCTAATAGGCCCTCTTACAAACTGAGACCCACTGACCTTCATGTTAACGATGACTAGTGGTCCTCATACAAGAGGGACTGAATGCCATTGTCAATAATTTTGGGAGCATATACATGGAACAGAACAAACTTATCCCTCCCTATACTCAATATGGTGGATCAAGAGGCCTCATACAGCCTCATATAGGAAGAAAAATGTTACATCGCATGGGATTTCTCAATAGATAGATGCTACCTACATCACATGGTTGTAATCCGTCAACATGATGAGGGTCCACTCCTCAGCCGACCAGCCCAAGACACCCATATGTGGGCATGAAAGATGGCCCACCAAGGGCCGATAATAGTTACTAGGGATAAGGGGAATGAAACACAACCCTCTGAGGAATCCAAACAAACCAATTTGGTAGCCAACTATGAGTTAGAACATACACCTTCCAACTTTAATTTATCTAGGAAACTGACTCCCCTTGTAACATTTAAATAATTCATCCATTCAAATTAGGTGGCATATCATTGGCAGGAACACACACCTACCTTCTCCAACCAAGCCTGTCATTAGGAATTTCTAACAACACCCAATTAAACCCACCATCCATGTATAGCATAAATTATCAAGATGAAACACACATCTCCCTATATTCAACAAGGATACAAACATTTTTTTTTGAAGAATCCATAGAAGTCAGTTGTAAATTACCTATGATAAATGTGCAGAATTCACAAATCGCTTTCCCTACACAACAGTGCTATTTGTATCCATAGATAAGAAACTGTGGAGATGAGAAATCATATACACCATATCAAGATACATAATTACCATATTTTCCCATTCTAACAACTAATGTCACCATGTGTATCCCAAAAATTGTGAAATATAAGACATAAATAGACACCCACATCCTACAAACATTCCAAGACATCATAACAATTATAAAATATTTTATCAATGGAGAGACAGATATGTCTATCCCCATATGTTGGGAGGCTTAACAATATTTTAGCCCGATGTAGATACTCGCCTCTACTCCCATCCAGAAGGGTCATGGGGAAAACTCAACACTGTTATATAGACAACTGAATCAAGAACATACACCCTATTTAATTGGTATTAATCAACTAATCCTAATGGATACTCCAAGGTAGGCATAAACACCTTCCTCAGAATCCACTTCCCCTTCTGAGTGACCCTAGTCACTCACAATATGAAATCCAAGAAGATTCTTATCAAAAGAAAAAATGGAGATAAACTACCGATCAACGATCCTGATTTAATTAATGTTTTATTTTTTGATTCCCTCATACGTTTATCTATGTATGATCAAGATCATACCCAATTGTTACCAAATTAAGAGACAAGTAATATTAATTCCAAAGGTCCTCTCAATACACTACACAAAGAAATCATGCTTTATGACCACAATATGATCTATCTCAAGAGACCATATCCTGATGAGATCCATATTATCCCGATGTATCTCCAAATTAATAATAAATAATAGGGTCTTCCCCTTGATATAATCAACCATGGTGGTCCACACGATGATGACATTCACTGCAAATGTTCTATCTATATTATTCTCTCACATTGTCCTGATAATTATCCAATTTTCATTATAGTGATGAGAATGTCGTCATATCACAAGGTACTTGTGAAAATGCGGCCATTCATGGTTGATTCCTTTCCATTGGGTGGTAAAATCATTTCTCAATTGGAAGACAATGTAATGTGAAATTAAATTTCTAAACCCCACATAGGTCACCTACCATCTAGTATAACAAAGGAATTCTATACTAATCTCATTACATATGATAAAGCAATCAAGAATCATCAACATTGTTTCAATAGGTTAGAGAAACCTCTAGTAAAAGATGAAGAATAAATGATAAACAACGGAATGTAGCTATCAAAAGGTGAAATATCGACCATGTTCTAGCCTTTATCCACCACTCAATACAACATTCCAGTGGTGTTGTAGAAAGAGTGTGTACATGATGTCTCCCTCAACATATGGAAAATTCTTCATCAAATGAAAGAGGAAATATTACTATATGAAGAATTTCAATGTCCATTCAAGGTAATATTAGGTATTAAATGTCTAATTAACACAATGAATCTCCATGATAACCAATACACATTGACGAAAAAGGATCCCTTCAATGAGTATTCCTCATTGCATTAAAGAGATTGATATAGTTGATCATTGAAACCCCATATTATATTTGTATTAAAGTATTGGTTGCACATGGTCCATTAAATTTCACCATGATCCTAAATAAAAAATCCCTCAAAGGATATTAAAAGAAAATGCAATATATTAATTTTTGCATAAAAAATAATATTTTTTCACAATACAAGACATGTAAAACAAAAATAGGCCGTGATATAATCTCATTGTTGTCTGGCCATAAGAGAGAAGGATATTGAGATACTGTTGCATCCAGAATCTTAAAATAATGAGCAAGAATCCTAGTTAAGTTAAATCCACCATCAAAATAACACATATTCTAATAATAGAGTAATGGTGTTCAGAAATGGGTGAACCAAGTGTATACTGAATGATGCACCCATCCCATGTTCGGACAAAAATCATTAAAATTAGATGGGTATCCACGCACAGGAGCCTTAGCCCGATTGGTGAGGACTCTTCATGTTCATCTCTGAGACACGGATTTGAATCTGGGTAGAGGTATATATTTGTGTTTCAATAGTGGGTACTATTTTGTATTGTAGCAAACAGAATGATTCACCTTCAGGCCATTGGTTTCAGCCTGTTGTCCTTATGTTCCTCGAGCCACCTTGGTCATTAATTCAATAATTACTTCAAGAAAACATAATACCTTCATGCCACCATAATTACATCGAGCAACCTCGAGACCTTCAGGACACCTCAAGGCCTTTGGCCAAACTAAATACCTTCACCCACAAGATGTACAAATGCAAACCAGAAAAATTCTAAAAAGGTATTGTCTCTAGAAAAATATTTAGAGAATGGAAATTCACCATACGAGAGCTATAATATTTTGAAGAATGAGAGGGTATGGAATATTCTAGCGGTACCAAGCCTATGTATCTCTGCATAGGATAGGTAACCAAACCACCAGGCAAAGGTGGAGATCTGATCATGATGCAGACACTATGGAGGGTTGACATCTTATAGTCATATTTTTGGATTAATTCCATAATGACCTTTGGGTTACATAATATAACAATGAATATGATCCATATAAGAGTTCCCCATCATCCAATAAAAGGTCTATTATCCAAAAAATGATAAAATTGAAGTCCTTTGGGCCATTCAATCAGCAAGAAGGGTATCTACGATAGTGCCAACCATGATAGTCCAAGGGAAAACCCAACCCATAGGGATGAGAGGCAGGGTTAACATATCCTTTAATGTGAGTGAGCCAAACCAAAATGTTATGGAAATTTGAATGGGAATAGCCCAAACCCACTAACTTGGGGGATTTTTCACTTCAACAACACCCTCCCGCACAAGAATCATCCTACTCTAGATTATGGAAGATTCTGTCAAATAGGCACTGCCATTTCATCCGTTTCATTTACTAAGTACCTTCAATAGGGAAATTCATATATGTTCATTATACATATTCCCTTGGGATTATTTTCCACCACATAGATCCCATAGAATTAGAAATGGAGAGGACAAAGACTCGTTGAGTGTGTAGAATAATATAGTTTCGTAAATACACTGATATAATTATTTTAAAGCATGTCACATTAGTATATACCATAAAAACTTCCCTCACATATTCTATAGAACAAGCAGACAATTTAGGGGTGTTGGAAGAGAGATTTATAATTCATAATATAGTCCAAACCGAAATAATTTAAGGAGTTACGTGTACTCAGAGCCAAAGAATTACACCAAATTTGGTCATTTCTTCAAATAAAACATCATTACCAACTAAATATGCATGAAACAAGGAAAAGGGTAAGTGTAAAATATTGCCTTACATCCCTCCCAGGGAGGTTCTTACCCTATTATTTGTAGAATGAATTTATTTACAAGAGGATGAAAAGAAATAATTGAGGTGAATCAATGAATAATTACTCCACGGAAGCCTTCCAGTAATATTTTTTCTAGAAGCTGATCATGGGATGACACTTCTAGCTCAATTTGGTCAACATAGAGTGTTTTTTAGATCAACTGATGAAGATCATGAACATATAATTAATGAGGGACCCCAACCACCAATATATTTAAATTCCACAATAGAAGATTGATAATTCCATCTATTGGGTGTGAAACCATAGGTGGTCTAAGAACTTCCTTATAGGACTACCCATATTGGATACCCATGAAAAAATATAGTGGTACATCAAAAAAATGACCCTACATTCTGCCACGCATGTTCAAGATTATGTTGTTGCACCTCACCCTGCCCCCTCCTAGATTGACATTCCATAAGAGATCATTAAATTCTGTTATTTAAATCATAAATTGAATAGAATCCTTAGATGAATGGTGAGCTCTTATAACAATAGAAATTAAGCCTTTCCCCAATTGGGTATATCTAAATCATCCCCCACCGAACATTCAGAATTGAACATTTCCCATTTTCAAGGGATCAGGAAACCCGATGTAGCATTTGGAACATTTCATCTCTTATTGCGATCACATGATGGGATCCACCATTAAAAAGGAGGTGTTAAGGCTCTGGTTCTTGATGACATCACCTCAATGGCCTGCCTTTGTATGGTACAAAATCATGTAGGCTCTATTTATTATTGGGTGGAAGACATCGGTCATTTGTTTCTCTATCAATTTAGCTTGACACTATAGAAGAGAATAGTCATTTGTCTCAAATAATCAAAATATGTGGAGAGTAAAATAGTATTATATATCATTTCATAATGTAAATGAATAAAAGAATCATTAAAAATAATTCTCCTTCAGGATGAATTGTTCCCCATATATATAGTGAATCATCATGTTGAGTTGTTCATGCTGATATTCTCTATGAAATCTATATGAGGGTTTATGGAGCATTCATGAATTTATCAAAATTTATAGGAATATATTGAATATAAAAACTGAAATGTCTTGAGTCATTACACTGATTCAGACATGGATAAGGGGGAAATAAGGGTCTTACAGTGTTACACTCAAGAAGGACAAAATAATTTTTCCCAATTCAAATCCTACATCATATCGTTTGGATCCATCCCCATAGTGTCAGAAACAATGACCGACTAGTCTAGATCCTCATAGATATCATATGGGGAATTATTTTGAGGAGAAGAAAAATAATTTCTATTCATTTAGAAATTATCATGTCCACAACTACATTATTCCAGCATTGTAATAAAACAATCCTTGTTTCCAAATCCCAGGAAGCCCAAAAAAGAAGGTGATAATGATCTACCAAACTATTTCCCCATCCATTAAATGTTGGCATACCACATCCAATATTGTTTTTTTTGTTTACCCCTAAAAAGGATGGTAGAATATATGAAAAATCTATAAATTTCAGTTACTTAGGTAGGCTAGGTTTCTGATACTAATTTATAGGAGTAAAATGGACAGAAAAATGTCAAGATCAAGAGTACATATAATTTCAGTGACTAGATGGTAAAGAAAATGATCAACTGAACTAATCATATCCCCATTATGCGGTTTTACCAGTTGACTATTCCTTTGTTAACATTCATAATAACACATCCAACTTCATAAAAGACATATTCCTTCAAAATCCATTCCTCCATGAAGTTACATGGTCACATGATTATGATGAAACCATTGGAAAATGAGCTCATGCTAATGAATTTTTTTTCCTTAACCTTAGAATAAATCAAGCTGGTAACTCCTAGAGCATGGTACTATCCCCATTAAATAATATTACATGGATTGAATCATCGTACATAATCTTCATCTAATGAAGAGTTAATCTACTATTCAATTTATGTTATTAACTTAATGGACCCCATCACAGCTTATGTGTATGACTATGAATGTGATTTACCTATGGTGATTTCTTAACTAGGGAAGGAGTCCTTGAGATTCTAGGGAACAAGGGAAAACAAAGTCCTGGCACGAGTAACTAATTCATCCATGCCCTAGCTAGAACCATCTACATGGACACAACATGTCAGAAATATTACTATAATTATTATTAAGAACAAGAGGATTCCATTAAATGTGAGGAGGTATTCCCATACATGATAATCCTGGATGATCATCTAGATGATATTCCACCACCTAATCCACCTTTTCATATAGGCAGACACACCAGACATAATCTACCACGAATGGAAGCACTTTCAAATCCTTTTCCAAGGGACAATTCATCTATATATAGGATATCAATTCCCAAAGAACACATGAAAGAACACCCTAATGTTGGGATGAATATAACCTTAAATAATAAAGATGATGTATTGAAGAAATAATCCTTTTGCAAGCAAAGTTGTAAATCCATGAATCCCATAGTATATCAAAAGATCTTCAAGAAGAACTTATTGATGCATTCTCCAAAACTCATAAATATGAAAATATGGTAGCTTTTGGGGATGTATATCATGTAGAGAGTGATATTTTAGAATTCCATGTGGCCATATCTTTACAATAACATTATTAGGATTTCATCATATCGGGACAAATCACGACCTTGAATATATTTGTATGGATAAAAGGCAATAAAGTCTAATGAGCCTTCATTAGCAATGGCCTAAGATTTGACCTTATCCCATTCTGAAAACATTGACAGATAGGGTTAAATTAAAATCAATTGTCCCCATCCACCCTAATGTTACAAGGATTTGAAAATAATCATCAAAATCATATCTGTGAAATCATATTCGAAACATAGTCATGTGCCTCTTTTCGTACTCATAATTCATTTTTTTAGACATGATACATCCTTTAATGTTCTGTTGGGAAGACCGTCACTTCATTAACATGTGAATATCCCCTCATTATACCACCAATTCCTCAAATAACATATCAATGGTCAAATAGGGAAATTACATGGTGATGATTCCCCATTTATATCTTTTGAGTCACAATACATTAATGTAGGATTCTACCATTAGCAATTGAAACAATCCATGGCTGATAATTTTGCTTAGATCACTGCTCAAAATGGTCTGGAGGTGACTTGGAAAATCCTTTAAAAAATATAAGTGTAGAATATATTCCCCCATCAATAAAATAAAAAATATGGGTCCATGTTTTATCACACATACAATGAATTACATGATGTCAATTGTGACAACTACGCACGTTGGAGAATTTGTCAACACTTTTAGAAATAATGAAATCCTAGATGAAAAAGTTATCTCACATACCCTAAGGTATATAAAATACCAAAACTCTCAAAGATAGGGGAAGAATTTATCATGTCGAAATGAGTGAATTAATAGGGTCATCATCATCCCCTCAACCACCTTTTAGACCTCCCAGAATGCTTTATAAAAGTAAACGAGCCTAAAATGGTTTCCTCATCTACCAGATGTCTAGATAACGAATCCCCTCTCACATATGATGACCATTATTTAGCATCTACTTCCCAGACCAAAAAAGAGGTAAATCATATAGAAGAAGATGATGAGGAAAACCATAGGGATTCCCATCCAGAATCCATGGAAGGATTTTCCACCACTATTGATGAGGTCAAGGTGATAAAATTGGGTACAAAATAATATCCATAACCCTCATTGATCATTGTGAAAATGACTCCCAAAAAAGCCTATATTTCTTCATCCCTCCAGAACAAGCATCAGGATGTGTTTTCCTTGAATTAAATTCTAATTATATTCCATAACACCAAATATTCTACCCATCACATGGGTTTTCTAGAAGACCATTAGGAGTACAAGTAGGAATTTAGGAGGACACACCCAACTGATGACTCCCAACTTGTGGTTGAAGTGTATGAAATCATCCTATAAGTCATCATACATGAATTAAAATATCAAAAATGGATAGCTAAAATTTTTGTTTTGAAGAACAAGAAACGGAATAAATTGAGATTGTATCAACTCAGCTATCTCAACCATCATTACATGAAAGATGACATCTCAATTCAAATCAATTATGTCATAATTGATTCAGTGGGTTTCTAACAAGCCCTCTCTTTCATGGATGGATATTCCATGTAAAATAAAATTTGGATGGACCTAGAAGATGTATAATGAATTACCTTCATATCCCCAATGAGTTTTCTATAATGGGGTAATCCCCTTTGGCCTGAAGATGCCGGTGCCACATACCAATGTTTCATGCATCAGTTCTTCAAACCCTTATTTTGGAAGTCTTTTGAATGTTATTTTGATGATTTAGTGGTACAATCCTAACAATTTTCTGACCACATTGCTGAATTAGAGAACATATTCTACAAACTATGACCACAAATCTTTAATATGAACCCCTAAAATGTGATTTTATTGTAACCTTGAGGATGTTTCTTGGCTTCATTGTGCCCTATCCTGACATCGATGTGCCCCTGGGAATGCAATGTCCAGTATGAGCATGTATCATTTTAAAAAACCTATAGAGTTGATAGGAATTTAAAGACACATGGCCTATATACGGAACATGATATCCTACCTTATAGGAATGTGTTTTATCATTTGAAAACTGATGATGAAGGGAGTCATGTATCAATGGACTAGTGACTGACAAGAATCATTTGAATAATCAATAAATAACTATTGACCCCACCAGTGTTAATGATACCTATATATGGGAATTCTCCCATTCTACATTTGATGACCTTTGTGAATCATTGGGTGTCTTCCTTGCTCAAAATAACAACACTTGTAATGAAAATAGCCTTTATTATCTTATTCGAACCATGCTAGATATATATACTTATTATTCATATTTTGAAATGAGATACCTATAATTAATATTCACAGTTCAAAATTTATGGCTCTACCTAAATCATAATAAGGTCAAATTGTTCTCTTGAAAAACCTGCTCATATTTATTCTTAGTTGTCTAATGTTGATCGGACATATAGAATAGTGGATGGTTATTCTATAGACGTTCTATATACATTTAATTCCAAAGGAATCAGTGAATATCAAGGGCTTAGAAGATTTCCTCGAGGATCACCTGTCTATAAAAGTGATGTCGTTAATTATTGAATATATAGATAAAGAGATATTATCTATTCAAAATGGTCCCTAAATGTAGGAAATGTATTTTGATGAAACATACATGAACCTAATAACAAATAGAATGGAATTCCGAAAACTCCAAAAATTTGGGATGATGATCATGCCTATTTCTCTATAAAAATTATTATTTATTTTATGATTCATATTATCAGAAGGATGTACAAATAATGAGGTAGAATATCAAGCCCCCATTGTGGGCCAGAAACTATTGCATCAAATACCAGCAGACCACCAGGAGGTGAAATGTGATTTGGAGTTGGTAATTAAACATGTCAATAGGAATTAAACCATCATAAAAAATAGTTAATCCCCCTTCATGACCATATCTAAGGGTTAATGGAATATTTCCCCATCATAGAAAAAATTTAATCACATCTCACATTCATAGAACATCCAAGGACACACAATAGCCAAGGAATCTACCACTTTGGTAGGTATAAACTAGGATGAAAAAGTAGTCATATTTTCCCATCACCAAATGGCCTCACAATTCAATAAAATTAGAGTGGAATAGATTAATAATGATATATCTATTATTGAACCATATGGTCCTACCACAGGATGAATGGTGCCTATAATGGACTTACTCCATGATCTAGTACTTACATAAAATAGAGAAATGAAGGATCAAATCCACCAGTGAGAGGTCAAATTCTCCCTCAATAATGGACCAAATCACATGAATGTCTCCAATAAATGAGGATTTTATGGATTTCTTCTCAGATATATCGATGGAGAAGAGACTGCATCAATTATGGATAATGTACACACTAGAGCCTGTGATTCTCACTGATCTGAATAAAATTTATGCAATGAAATAAGAAGGATAGTATATTTATATCCTTCAATTATGTAGGATTACATATAATTCCCCAATAAGTGTCACTCCTTCCTTGTGAATTCTATCTTCATCCATCATAGATTGCGGTTTCTATATATAGCCAATCTTTGTTGGCCATTTTCCATATGGGGAATTCATCTTGTGAGGCCATAACCTCCTACTACAGCCAAGCTATTCACATACATCATGAATT
This sequence comes from Viscum album, assembly GCA_963277665.1. Lineage (NCBI taxonomy): Eukaryota > Viridiplantae > Streptophyta > Magnoliopsida > Santalales > Viscaceae > Viscum > Viscum album. The sequence continues at coordinate 657,995,164 of OY728145.1, read as the reverse complement.
CTAGGTGTTTCTTCTCCAAATGGGAAGATGTTATACCCCCACAATGAATTCAAGGTTAAAATAATTGTTAGAGTTTTTTAAGCTAACTATATTGCAAGATTTATTATCCCTTAATCAATTTTGACCACAACAACACTAATTTCTATTCTGATGAGGTAGAGAAGTGATATATGAAGTACAATATAAAATACAACCATTTGTACCACAATCATGGAACATCAAATGAACTGATAGTGGCCTTTATCAAGAACCCATATAATATATTCTAGACGATTGTGGACAACACTAAAATGTCTTGGCATGTCTATATCTTCCACACCATATGGGTTTATCAGGCTAGAAATCATACTAACACATGAGAGACACCATACTAATTTGTATGTGGAATAGTAGTAGTCCTTCCCATTTAGGTTTAGTTACCACCACTCCATATTCTCACATATGAACATTTATCTATAATAGTGAAATCCTACAAACAAATGGATGAATAGGAGAGATTGGATGAAAAATATTTCACACATTTCCTCACTTGGATGTCTAAGAAAATCAGATAGCATAATCCATCAACAATAATGTCCACCTCCATTAATTATTCCAAGTATAATTGGTACTAGTCTTTATAACAATAATGATACATTGAAATAATCCTCTAAATATTGAGAAAAAGTGGGAGGTACCTTTCTCCATATACAAGGTCCACTCTAACAAATATTATTATATAATCTTAATGGATGGGGAAATCATTACAACTCCAACCAATGCAGGGTCCGTGCACTATTATATATTATAATCACAAAAAATATTGTTCAAGATGTAGCACATCAAATTCCATAGAACAATGTATAACCCAATTGAAAAATGTTAATGTACATGGATGGTGCTCGTAGCATGGCCTAAGGCATGACATATTCCCCATAAAGAATGACATGAAACTGCACTCTTAATGTACCTCTCATTCAATGTTTTGAAACCTACAATATACCATGATTTGAAAAACTCCACGTGGTCAATTGATTATGGGCCTCCATATCAGCTAAAACCCTAATCACACCTCTTTAAACACTCAATTATGTATAGATTACCTATTTATCAAACATGAGGAAGAATGGATTGGAAGATCCCACACATAATCGCCACTCACATCACAACCACTATATGGTGTCACTTAGGACCTTTTATATGTATCATGCACAAAGTTATCATGCCCTTATGACATGAAAACAAATTATAAATTCAAGAACTACATGGGTCTTGAATCTCATTATAATTAGATATGTAGTGATTACCGAATATCTTATCCTGGGTCTATTCACAATGAAAAAGAATCCATCCTATTTCTAGTGTACAAATCAGAACACCATTGGGATTTTATTCAGGAGCTATGTGTGGTTTGATTCCAATTACAATGAGATATGAAGAAACTCTAGGGTATCTAGTCCGAAGTCCAGTCATAATTAATGAAATATTCCCCTAACCACCTATGTGTATAGATCAAAACTAAACAGGTAATACTTCATGAAATACATGTGGCTTGAATCTCATTCTAATGAGATATGTATTGATTTCCAGATCTCTTATACATGGTCCTGCCTCAATTAAAGAAAAGAAAACAGATTCCTAAATTATATGCAAGAATCATATCTTTAAAGAATACCTTACTAGATCATATGGATTGATTACCATTAATTTAGATGATTAAATATTCCTTAACTTCTTATTCTGGTCTATAAAATTATCCTGGAAAATACTAATGATCCTTTCCCCACATCAAATCCTGTTTTATATTGGAAAATATCTCAATGAACTACATGTGTCTTGATTCTATTTCACCTAGGATATTTTATGATTTTCATATCTCTAATCTTGGGTCTATCTACAATAACAAAATATACAAATCCATATTAAAAGGTTAGAACTACGAAGGGAACCTTTCAAGAACAACATTTGTATTTATTTTTCTACAAGATATATAGTGACATTCAAATATCCATCATTGGGCCCCGATGAAATAGATATTTCATGTTGGTTCATTATCATCCTCATCACATGATGTTGAACTAAATTAGATTTAAACAACCACAAATGTATTGATTCTCATAATAATTTTATATATATTGACTTATAGATCAAATATCTTTGCCCACAAACTCAATAATCCATATACCACTATCCATTATTTTTATTGCCTTTATTTCATGGAAATATCTTTTTATTCTCCTTATTTCTCACACTGAACATAGATCACATGGTCATAGATATTTTTGTAAAAGGATTTCCTATATAAGTAATTCATGTAAATTTACATTGGGGTTACAATGGTCTTAGTTTCAGGACCATAAAAGGAACACATGATGTTCTCGTTGAATGACAATAAAATGCATGATTTCTTCAAGATATAAATGTGTCTTAATTCTCATTACAATGAGATAGAGAGTGAAATTTAGATCTCCACCCCTAGGCCCAACCACATCATAATATTGGAATTCTCCCACTCTCCAATGTATAAGTGATATATACATGAGGTGATCTGATATGAGTTATCACCCTATGCATAAACCTGAATAAACCCACCCCCCCATTATTTCACCCACATATTAATTAAATCCTTGCGGGGGTCCGTATTTTAGTACTATGTGGGTTTTTATTCTCATTAAAATGAGATACACAGCGACATTTCAGCCTCATGTCCTAGTCCCTGCCATTCGGTAAAGAATACCTACCACATCTACTGGGTGTGAACAAAGATATATTCTGATTCTCTCAATTTGGGTACCTTCATTAAAGGATTCTCCGATGAAATAGTGATGCCCCCCTTATACATATGAGTCTGAACTATGTAAGGGATATAAAATTCATGGAACATATCAGCCTAAATATTTCTTTATTCACGTACATATCCTTTTAGCACATCATAATCCTTAGCATATACACTTTTTGATCTTCATAATCATTCTCATGATCCAAGTCATAAAATTTATAATACCTAGAGAATTCTTTTCCTAGCTATGACCTAACAGGCCCCATGAAGAATTTCATTAGTTGATATAAAATTTTAGGACCTCTCAGCTAAGAGATTAAACTATTGACAATCCAATATGCACTATAGTCTATCATGCATAAAATATCCCTTATATTGCTTTTTTTTCTTCAGTGGAAACTTCATCCCTATGGGAGTCCTCTTTTTTCTACATCAAATATGATGATATTATGTTGGATACCATTATTAAAAATGTTTCTACGATATCTCTCAGATACTTGTCCCATATACATATTATGATTCAAGAATGTTTGGGGTAATGGTTTTCAATTTATTTCTTCTTTTCAGAATATTGTTAGAACAAAATATAAAAATTATCCCAATATCAAATGTTGTTTCCATAATGATATGGTCCTAGGCATAAGAACTAAAACTATAGACACCGAACTTCAATAGTTTGGGTCAGAAATACATGGGGAAACTACTCCCCCCAACTCTTAGATAATATTTACATGAAATTCCCCAATCATATTCAGGTTCTTCCATACATAAACCAATCTCTATTTATAGGGAAATCCAAATATTTATAATCAAACTTTTTATTTTTAGTAATATAATATTATAATTCTGGAGGAATTATTTTTCTAACTGTTTTTTGATATGCCCCAAAATATTTTCACATGTTTCTAACAAATTTCACTAATTTTCAGTCAAGGGATTCAACTATTTACTATGAAATATATTCCCTACTTATCTATTCATAAAATAGACCTCATAATGTGTTTTTTCAACCATCAGTTAACTATTACTCATGTAATACCTCATTTTATTCCATAATACATTTTCCCACACCGCTCTTCCAATAATGGTATCTCTAAAACACAAATTGGAAGATTCTCCCCTCATACCCAAACATGGAAGCACATTTATGGATAGATTACCAAGAATGGGAGAATCAACCTTATTTTGATCAAAGCTAGAGACCCTAAATTATAGCCCCCCCAAAATTTATTTGTAAAATAAAATTAAACTGAATAGCATAATTTCCTTTCTTCACAACATTAATATAAACTTCTTATTTTCCATTATACAAGACATTAAATTTTATGATGATTTTCCCGACAAAATGTTTCCTCCAAAAAACAAGATGAATCTATGGTGGAGCAGTTTCAATTTAATATCCACTTCCAATGATGATTCTATTTTCATTCTCAAACATCATACCATAGAAAACCCACATTTACAGTCTTAAGAAATCCAAATATCCATAATATTCATTCATCCATGTTCATCTGAATGTCATAATTCCTCAGAAATAAGTTCCTCGACTATGTTTTAACATGATTAAGTTCGCATTGCACGAGTCACCTAAAAATGGGTTTTCTAGCCTAAGGATACCTGTACAATACTATATAGAACACTCCCAAGTTGGAATTTCATAAAAAAACCCTCATAACATGTTTTTCATTCATTGGTAACATCACTCTCAAGAGAGATAGCCTCATTTCCCAAATAACATGTTTTATATTTTAAAGACACTAAATGGTGGCTTAGGATTCTACTTTGGTGTATATAATGAATTTCAGAACATTCATGGCCAAGAAGCCTTGTTTGGGTCATCATTTTAAAACATTATACTCAATGATTCTTGACCAAAAACAGTAGAATCGTTAGTCTGGCTCTAAAAAATTTAAACTACCCCAATAATTAGACATAATACTCACCATATTGAAACCCAAAAAACGAAATCTAAAAAGAAGGTGAATCATATCATGCTGGACATTAACATAATATGTATTAGGAAAAGATTAGAAATGAAAAAAATAAAAGAGGAAAAAAAATTTAGGATGAAAACCCAAAATAGAAGACTAAGGAAAACAAAACTCTCACCTGTTGAGTTTTCCTTATACAAAACATAGAAGAAAAATAGGGTGATGACATAGAAGACACAATGTTTTTATGTTTTTCCATATTACCAATTCTACAGTAAAACTACTCTCAATATACCCCATGTATTAGGGAAATGTTATAAAATTCCCATATCCCATCATTGTGGTGATGACTATAAAGTGAAAATAATGCCTTTATATGAAAATAATCTTCAAAATTATATTACATTAACATAAAGAAAATAGGGATAATGACCTGGATTATTAGAAAAAAAACAGTTATTTTATGAGACCTCAAAATCAATGGATCATCCACATTATGGAGTCTCTATATCACAATTTAAAAGTGACTATCAACATATGTTTTAATTTCTGGAATTGCCTCCCAATACCCATCTACCACCTTTTGAAGCTCAATAAAATGAATGGATTCAGTTTCTATATCCTGAATAAGTGCTTCCATCGCAACTGTAATGGTTGATGACCATTCAATTTTGGTTTCCTCTGATGACTGGTGTATTGGTATGAGATCTCTGTTAAGGTTAATCCAATTCCATATGAAGGAAATATATTTTGATAATTTTTTTATTAATAAGATGCTTACATTCTACCAAATTATTGTAATAGTTGTCCTCCACCTAGGATAATATAGCCTAAAATCGTTATTTTTGATGGGAATGTATTCCTTTGTGAGGCCTTGATGATGTTCATTCTCTCACTCTATTTTATGAATGATTTACTTTATACTATAATGAATAATGCAATAATCAAATATTTTGTATGTCAGCAAACTAAAAAAATGTAAACCTGATGGATTACTTACGGAAGGTCATCAAAAGGTGTATCTGAGATTATTTCTCATATATCATACCAAGACCCATGTTGTATGATGCAAATACAAGTCTATAACTCAAAATCTTGCTCAGATCCACATTAATAGGAAAAAATATACACATGTATTATTGCACTTATTGAATCACCATGCACTATTCCATTCTAATAACAAATGGATTCTCGTATGAGTAAAAATTGCATTGGTACAAAGTCATCTCACTTAGTCACAACCAAAAAGGTTTATGGTAGTAGAAAATTGGCATGGCTAATTGTAATCCTCCAAAAGGATAACAGGTAAATGAAATAGGGGTTGATTAGTAGTCGGTGACACTCACTGAAAAAATAATCATGTCTGAGGATGATTCCTCCCTTATATCCCCAACATTAAAATTTTATACTGGAACCTCTTTATGAGGATCCCTCTACTAGGTCAACATGAGAATCACCTTTTTTCAGTTCATCAATGACAGTGGGACTAGAATAGGCTTTGTCATCTTGTTCATGCAATTTCACTATGACATTTTCCATGGATGGATCTCTGCATTACAACTCATCGTTATCATAAAACGAGGAATTAGAAGATTTGTTATATGAAGTTTAATACTCAAATCCATTCAATTCCCTATTAACTACGTCAAATTCCATTAATTTTTCAACAATATTAATATGTTTCATCATTTCATTAATGGATGTGCTAAAATTTCTATGTAAATCTATTGTTGTCCTATTCTCTATGTTAATCTCATATATTGAGATTATTAAAATATTGGCTCATAACTTGGAATAACACCATTTTCTATGGACCTCAGATCCAAAAAATTCTTCCTCGGTGACATCCATAGGGTCGGCATCAGTCATTTCAGGGTTCTCTAGTGCATGAGAGGATCTTGAAATATCCTAATTAAAAATATAGAAATCTACCATTGATTTTTTATAATGAGACTTTGAAACTAATTGAATCCTCCTCTAATTAAAAAGGTAATGGAATGGTGATAGGATCTAAGGGAATATCATTAACCCTTGGAATTAATTTTTTTGAGGGATCCATCCTTTTTATATGGATTTTTTCTTAGTCGATATCATCATATTTAGTTCTTGGAATCTTGTTTGTAAATCTATTAATAGAAGACCGGGATGGAGTTTCTCTATTCCAAGGAGGATTAGAAATATGATTTGATAAATGACATATTAATGGTGCTATGATGACATAACGCATCTAATAAGGTTCTTAGGCAAGGATTTTATCATTCAATATTATTTTTTTGAAGGAGGAGGGATATTATCAAACTCCCCAAAGATAGGTACTGAGGGTAATACAGAATCCCCCTCTATCTTAGCCATCATTTTCATCCATCCCATAGATAACTCTCCTTTTTTGGGAGATGATTCATCAATCCCCAATGGTGAACAGTTAGACCATATATTTGTGATGGGACCTCAGTTTTTTACCCTAGCATACTTTATATCAAAATGAGAATTTCATAAAAATAGTATTTACCCTAATAAAGGAAATTAAGAACAAAGGGGGGATTAAAAATTGAGATCTTACATACTCTGGAATGATATAATTAATCCATTCATCATAAGATTATTTTTCAATTCCTTTAGTACCACCCCACCATGTTATGTCATTCACCCCCCTCATGACTGTGATCCTTTTTTTATTCATATAAATGAGAAACTCTAAATCCCAGATGTAAATCCTCACATCAATGTGAATTTCCTCAAAATGGAGATTTCGGAGTGATTGAGCATCTGTTATCCCTTTAATATCTATTGTTGTAAGAAGGAGTTACCTTATAATTTCAACATCCAAGGATATTCTCTTCCATAGATTCACTACCTCCAATTGTACAGATTTCAATGTCATACCATCCAACCATTGATATGATTAGACAACCATACGATTTAGAGGATTCCCTAAAAACTCTTTCATAGATAAGGGATAATAAAATTGAATCCATGTCTCTTAAATGTAGGTTTGACAGGATCTTCTAGATTTAATTTAGTTAGTGTATCCCTTTTGACACTAATTGTTTGAGTATCCCTTGAACAAGGCTATTTAGGTGAACTCATGACCTCATAATCAGTACCATAAAAAGGGGATAAATAATCCATATAAGAATAAGAGACCTCTTATATATAAGTAGATGAATTTCAACACTATTTTCCATGCTTGGCTATTTTCTCTTTACTGATTCAAGGAATTGTTTTGTGAAACACTCCCTCATGGTATGTTTCAATCCATGACTCGACATACCAGGTAGTCAATAAACTATTCCCATCCATAGAAAGAATGATAATGATCTATTATGTCAACATAATGGATATAATCATCCATATCTATTGGGATACCATCAGATTATTTTCTATTCGGACATACACTATAAAAGATATGTTTTTTTTGCAGGTACTTGAATTGGTGTAAAAATCTATATAGATGATTGTCCTAACATCTAACATCCCCATTTTTATGAGTTTCTAGAACACCATATTTAAAGGCCATCATATATAACCTTACATTGGTGTTATCCATCCAATCATTAGTAAATATCCTAATACATGTTATGCTATAAAAAATAAGTTGTAGTCCATGAACTACCTCATCATCAATAAGATCTCATATGTCTATAAATACATGATTATAATACCATAAACAACATGAATATATGGTTAAAATGATCTCTTGGGAATCTCAACCACACTTATCATGGTGTAGGATCTACTATGAGAAATTTTCCATCCCCAATGTAACGCCCTGACCCTAGTTACCTAGAGTCGGTGCATTATTACATAACATTGGCATGATCACAAGAATGATCAAATCTCGAAAGACCTATTGGTTTATTAGCCTTGGAAACACTAGATATATTCATAATGTTTTTCATTACATCATAAAGTGAAAAACTACTACAACAACATATTGTATCCATAGTCCACACTATTATCCTCTTATAATATCCATGCAGGTCATTCATAATTTACTTCTTCACATCCTGGGAAAAAGAAAACATAGAAAAGGGGTGAGCTCAAATGCCTAGTAAGGATAACAATATAGCGGAAACTTTCATAAATAAGAATAAACATTTAAGGAAATGTATAACTAAAAAAATCCTTTTAAACTTGAACTTCAGCATAGTATGGAAAAAATAAAATGTAATAATTCCATTTACTTATTCACAATGATATTCTACTAATCGAATAATTACATTCAATATCAATTACCACTTTCATAATGATGGAATGCATAATGCCAGACTATCATAACCACGTAGCCAAGGCCTCATGCCAAGACTACAAATAAGATTTTGTCAAGGCCTTGTACCAAGACACTAGTTTGTCTCATGAGACCTACCGATGCATCGAGGAGCTATAGCGGGCTCCAACTGTCACATATTAAGTCCAATGCATTCCTATATGAAAAGGTTTAAACATAACATAAACATTCATATTAAAACTAGCATACTAAATGTCAATACTTTCACCATAAACTATGAATGGTATAAAAATAGCACATCCACAGTCAAACATATCACAAAACATTCAATACAATATAGATGTTTTTTATCATAATAAATCAACTTCAAATAAGCGTAAAATCCATCAAAGGATGTTGACATAGATGAAATCAAAACTATTTTTAGAGAAATATCTCTTTTTATTTTTGAAGTCATTTAAGAGTCATATATTTATAAAATAAAACATTTTCTTTGAAAATATTCTTATAAGCTTGTAAGGGAAGCTTCAACGATTTTATTATGGCAGAAAATAACCACACCCGCCGTATAAGTAAAAAAACATTCTTACCTTAATTTTGTCAAAAAGGTTAAAAAGCACCTTGTTTGGAAAACGACAGAATGATTCCTTTATAAACCTCTTATAAAAATTCCAACAAGGGTATAAATGACTTTAACCCATATTCTAGTAAATAATAAAAATGTTTTGAAATACATTTTTATGAAACATGGATGTGGATGATAAAGAGATCCTAGTAGATTATTACGTATAAACAACCTCGGATAATGAAGAGACTGTGAAATAACCCTTACCTTGTACTTTTCCTTGGTTTGGGTAGGTTAACCTCCTGTATAATGTTGAAATAATTGTTATTAAATTATACAATAATCATATACATTAATATGATATCATATATGATCTTTTAACATTGATTTGTTAATAATATCTTAGTATTATCGTTGTTTCGGGTGTTAACTTACTCATTTTATTTTATATGTTTTGTTACGTAAGCCATGTTTGTAATGGATAGGTTCTATATTATTCATATCAAAAATTATATCAAGTCTTTAATCATCATTTTCAAATCATCAAATAATAATTATACTTGAATGGATACAATGGAGAATGAATCTCATCACGTTCTTGGAGACGGTAGTCTGTACGTACGCATGAACGACAATATCATTCTTTTGATATTAAAATAATATATAAATGGATGGTATATCATATATAAAGAATCATTAACATGTTATATTTATTATTTACATGAGTTACACATCATTGTTATACCCATCTAAATAATAATATATTGAATAACAATTACACCATGACGTGGAGACGGTAAGCCGTACATACGCACGTATGGTGACATGTTATTCAAAGGGTGGATAGAATACTAAATATGGTTGTACCATATTTATAATAACGTCACATTATATATAAGATACTGGAGTTATTATTTTAGAATGGTAATAACAATTAATGAAGAAGTGTAAGAAGAAAGGAACTTGAAAAGGGGTGGTGAAAACATTACCTCTTCTTCGGGTTCTTCCTTTTGATTTGATCAAAAGGGATCCTTAGGATGGCTTTCTGATAAAACTAAGGCCTCTAGGTTGTATTGAAGGAAGTTGGGAGAGTATTTGGGTAGAGTTTGGCCTATCCAAAAGGCTTTTAAGGTGTGAATAAATGAGAAGGAGGAGTGCCCTTTTATCAGAGGGGTGAAGGGCACCTTTGGAAAAGCTAAAAATATTAATTTATAATAAATTCATATTCGGTTTCTAATGGCTCCAAAGTGGATTATTTAAATTTTTAGGTAGGTATGGGTCAAAAACCACTCAACCAATAGAAGTTAGACAGGTTTGTGTACTTATATTAAACTTATCTTTAAGTATTAACTCTAAGTTAATTAGTTTCACTTTTACAATGTCTCTTTGTGTTTTTATATTATATGGTCAATAAACTTACTATATACATCCAATAGACCCCCAAAGTGGTCCATTAATGATATAAATATCATGATATAAGTATCTTGGCCGAACCTTAGATTTTTAGGAATTTAATATCAATTAATAATATAATATTTTTTTTAAAAACTCTTTTATGTCAATTTTGACACTATTCAATAGTTGATTTTTGTGAAACACATAACGGAATTATTACTTCGCAAAAATTCAATTAAATCAATCCTAATATGTCATATTATCCTAGAAAACTAGTGTAATACATTAAAAGTCTCAAATTATATTTATTTAGGTATTTATAATATCAATTATTTTAATTTGTCACAATTATGGTAATTACTGCATCATAATTGTGTCATAAATAAATTAAATTATTTAAAGTCTAAAAATTATAAATAAAATATAATTATGTAGGAAATAATTTTATCTTTCTAAAGAATATTTATAGTCAAAAAGTCAACATATATAACCCTATGTAAAAATTGTTTTTCTAAAAGATATATACTTGTGACATTTTTTTATTCATTTAAACTTAATTAAAATAAAGTGTCCCTATCAACTATAAGTGGCTCCATGGGGTCCTAAAATCGACCCAAAGATGCCTATGGTCGAACATGTATCAAAAAATAAGTCTAGGACACGTTTTCGGGTAATTTAGTATTATTATAATATTATTGTTTTAATCCTTATTTACCGGATTTACCCTTAATCATGGAAAAATAAAATATTTACCGAAGTAATTATTCAAAATGTCTAAAAATAAAACATACATATTTACACAATTTGAATATCCTGATTCCAAATATGGAATCCATTTTTCCAAATTCAAAACACAGAAGTGGCAGAAATTAATTTAAAATTAATTCCCGTTGTTAAAACAAAAAGCGTGTTTTTAAGAGATAATAACTATCAAAAGATTGACACTTGTTTATGTCCAGTTTAAATGTAAAATTATGTCCAACGACCAACATTATATTAAATGGTAAAAATATATTCTAAATATACTTTAAAACCACTCAAATTCATAATATATTACTGTTAATTATTTTGATTAAAAAAGTTGTTTTTAATTAAAATTTAGTAATTTTCACTATTCATAAAAATATTAAAGTTATCTGAAAAGTACCAAAATTTCACCTTAGGCTAAATTCGATATTAAAAATCCAAAAATGAAGTCCATTTTGAAATATAAAATATATATAATTTCAAAAAGTTGGTATTACTATTCATAACGGCTAGTTTGATTGGTTATGGTGTGTTAGAACTCAGTGTTGCGTACAACCCACGCTATCACATTATTCAAAGAGAAGCATACCGTAGATGCTTGGGGTGTTACATTATCCCCTCCTTCAAATAATTTCATCCTAGAAATTTCTAGAATACTTATCACATGAAAAGACTCAGGTGGTTCTTCATCATATGTTCCTCGGGTTCCCACATTGCCTCTTCCATCTTATGGTTTCTCCACAAAACTTTTACCAGACGCATCGTCCGGTTTCTCAGTACTTGTTCTCTCGTATCAAGAATCCTGACGGGCTCTTCACAATAAGACAGATCGGGTTCCAGTTCAAATTTTTCATAGGTGAGTACATGCATTGGTTCAGGCATGTATTTCCTCAACAGAGATACGTGGAACACATCGTGAACTTTGGAGAGACTTGGCGGTATTGTCAATCGGGAAGCTACAACCCCAATTTGTTCTAGAATTTCGAAAGGTCCGATGTACCTGGCACTCAATTTAGCTTTCTTACCAAAACGTATGACTCCCTTCCATGGGGATACCTTCAGAAAAACATGATCACTGACATGAAATTCCAAATCCTTCCTTCGATTATCGGCATAGCTCTTCTGCCTACTTTGAGCTGCTTCGATGTGATTTTTGATTACCTTCACCTTTTCCATCGTTTCCTCCACCAGTTCTAGACCTACATGTTTTGTTTCACCAACGTCATCCAAACAGGTTGGTGTGCGACATCTCTTTCCATATAACGCTTCATATGGTTCCATCTGAATACTTGAATGGAAGCTATTGTTATAGGAAAATTCTACCAGAGGTAAATACTGATCCCACATTCCCTAAAAGTCAAGTGAGCAGGATCTCAACATGTCTTCTAAGGTTTGAATAGTCTGTTCTGATTGTCCGTCTGTCTGAGGGTGGTAGGCAGTGCTCAAATGATGTTCAGTATCCAAGGATTTCTGAAGACTCTTCCAGAATCTTAAAGTAAAATGGGGATCACGATCAGAAACAATATATAGGGGTACTCCATGATGTCTCACAACTTCATTAATATATAGTCTTTCTAGACATTCTAGTGGTAGATCTTCTCTTATAGCAAGAAAATGTGATGACTTGGTAAGACAATCAACAATAAACCATATTGTATCATTCCTTCCAGGAGTCTTTGGTAGCCCCATGACAAAGTCCATCGTAATATTGTCCCATTTCCACTCCGGTATGGGAAGAGGTTGCATGACTCCTCCAGGGTGTTTCCTTCCAGCTTTCACTTGTTGACAAACCACACATCTTGACACAAAATCAGAAATCTACCTCTTCATATTGTCCCACCAAAAATCTTCCTTCAGATCTCTATACATTTTGGTGCTCCCAGGGTGTATAGAGAAATTGGAACTATGATCATTATCTAATAATTCCCTTTTTAGACCAGGTATATAGGGAACACAAAGTCTCTTCCCGAATTTCAAAATTCCATCTTCATACACAAAGTCTCTCAGTCTCCCATCATTCACAGCTTTAATCTTCTTTTGAAATTCTTCATCATCGGTCTGAGAACTCATAACCCTTTCTAGTAATGATGGTTTGGAAACCATTTGAAAAATAATTGATGTTTCTCCTTCCCTGGTTATTCCCATGTCCATCTTCACTATATCCATGAAAATTGGATCCCTTTCAATTATCATATTGTTCAAAACTCCATGATCTTTTCTGCTCAAAGCATCTGCCACCTTGTTTGCCTTCCCCGGTTGGTAGTGTATCGTGCAATCATAATCCTTGAGTAATTCAGGCCATCTCCTTTGCCTCATGTTGAGTTCTTTTTGTGAGAAAATATACTTCAAACTCTTGTGATCAGTATAAGTCTCACATTTTTCACAATAGAGGTAGTGCCTCCATATATTCAAAGCAAAGTTAACAGCTCCTAACTCGATATCATGAGTAGGATAGTTTTGTTCATGAATTTTCAACTATCGTGATGCATAGGCAATAACTCTATCATTCTGCATAAGGACACAACCAAGTCCTTTCTTCAATGCATCACTATAAATAACGAACCCATCATTCCCCGATGGTAGAGTCAATATAAGAGAATTGACTAATCTTCTCTTTTGTTCTTCGAAACATTCTTCACACTATTTTTTCCAAACAAATTTAAACCCTTTACGTGTGAGCTTCGTTAATGGGTTAGCCAATCGGGAAACATTCTGGATGAAACGTTGATAATAACCTGCCAAACCAATAAAACTATGTACCTTAGTTATACTCGTCGGTGCTGGCCATTCATGGATTGCCTTGGTCTTAGAAGGATCAACAGAGATTACATCTTTAGAGACAATATGGACAAGAAATGTAATCTCCTGAAGCCAGAATTAACACTTGCTAAACATCCCATATAATTCATGACTTCTCAGAGTCTTTAAGATAATGCACAAGTGATTTTCATGATCTTCGTAGATTTTAGAGTATACCAAGATATCATCAATAAATACCACCACAAATTCATCGAGATACTCCTTGAAAACTCTATTCATCAGATCCATGAATACAGAGGGTGCATTACTAAATCCAAAAGACATTACAGTAAACTCGTAATGCCCGAACCTGGTTCGAAATGCTGTCTTCAGAATGTCTTCCTTCTTCACACACAACTGATGGTATCTAGATCAAAGGTCAATCTTTGAAAAGTATTGAGCTCCATGCAGTTGGCCAAATAAATCATCAATGCGTGGTAGGGGATACTTGTTCTTTATTTTTATAGCATTGATCTCCCTGTAGTCGATACATAACCTCATAGATCCGTCTTTCTTTTTAACAAAAAGAACAGGGGTTCCCCATGGAGAAACACTAGGGTGAATAAATCGCTTATTACTCAATTCCTTTAGTTGTTTCTTCAGTTCAACTAATTCTACAATGGCCATTCTATAAGGGGTCTTTGATATAGGCCTTGATCTAGGAATTAAATCAATGGAAAACTCAACTTCTTGTTCTGGAGGATGTCCAGGTAAATCTTCCGGAAATACATCTACAAATTCTTTCACAATAGGTACATCCTCTATTTGAACATTCCTTTCCTCACCCACAGTTATTTCATTCTCTTCCTCCCCAATAATTGAATTTAGTTGAGCTACTAGGGGTGGATCTAAATAAGAATTAGGTGGTGATGATTCTGCGCTAAAGATAAGGTGTTCCTTATCATCATCATCAAGAATCATAACCTCTTTCTTCTTACAATAAATCTTCACATCATAGTCCGAAAGCCAGTATATACAGAGGATTATATCAAACTCAATCATAGGTATGACGATGAGATCAGCAGATAAAGAACATTTATGTTCTCTAATGGGGACTGATTCACAAAACATTGTTGCAATGATACTTCCCTTAGGAGTTTTAACTGACAACTCCCTTGTTAAATCAAATTGGAAATATCTAATTTTCATAGAAAACTGGGAAGATATGAAACAATGCGATGATCCAGAATCAAATAATGCATTTCCTAAACTTGAGGAAACCATTAAATTACCTACCACCACGTCTTTCAGATCTTCTACCTCAGCAGTAGTGATAACATAAGCTTGGCCTTGATCCCTTGGCCTTTTCTGAGGTAAGTTCTCCTGACGCTTAGGACATTCATTTTCATAATGCCCAATCTCCCAGCTATTGTAGCACTAAACATTGGTAGCTTCCTTCTTCCCCTTTCAATCACGAGATTGGTGGCCTTTTTCACCACACTTGTAACAGTCTCACATTCCCTTCAAGAAAGTACCGGGGTGTTTCATCCCACATTTACCACATGATGGATATTCAACCTTTCCCTTATTCCCCTTATTTCTATTCCCAGATTGATCAGCTGGTCTCTTCTTCTCTTTCTTTGATTTAAAGTCATAAGACATAGAGAATTCCTTTTCAGTCTTGATAGCACACGAGACAATGTCTTCGTACAATGAGAAGGATTGTGAGACTAATGCTAGACAGAGAAATGGATTTAACCCATCAAAGAAACTATCAATATTACTTCTTGGGTTATGTATATAATCTCCAGCATACCTTGCCAACCTTGTAATGTTAGCATCTTACTTTGCGACATTATCATCCTCCTTCTGTCTCAGACTCAGAAATTGCCTTTCCATATCAGCTCGATGGTCGCGAGGAAAGTATTTTTCTAAAAACAGATCTTTGAACTCCCTAAATTCCATATTGATACTTCATTATCTTCTTTCGTGTTTTGAATCAATGACCACAATTGATCAGCATCTCCAGTGAGGCGGTAAACTGCCATGATAACTTTTTCCCTTTCACTACTCCCCAAAGCCTGAAATATTTTCTCTAGGGAAAATATCCATTGCTCAGATACTAAGGGATTTGTACTCCCATTGAACGTTGGTGTTTGTTGCCTCGTGAATCAATCTAACATTGATCCTCCACGCTGCGGATTAGGGTGCTCCATATGGGTAAGGTTATTATTCATAACCTGAGTGAGTTGTCCCTGTATGGTGATTAGCTGATCGTCACAAGTTGCATCACCAGCTCCACTATAAATATATGGAGCAGGAGGGGAATCCCTACATGGAGTGCGAGCATTGATACGGTTTCCATTTCTTCCACTAGGCGCCATTTCTAAACAACTTCATAAACTAGATCAGTTTATGAATCAAAATACATAATCCCATACTTATAAAACACTTAACATAAATTGAACTATTTATGGATATAATCCATAATCATAAACATGTTTTCTTTGAGGAAGTATATACTCATAAACCCTTAATAATGTTTTGTAAAGAAAATGAGAGTTATCCTAATCATATCCCCCGGGAGTGTCGTAACTAAGAGTGTAGCAAGGCCCGTTGTCGTGCACCAGTTCCCGTTCGAGTCAAGCTCAAAGCGGTGTTTTCGGGTTTTACCCCTAGGTAGATCTGTGCCAAAGCCACCTCTACCTGCTTGTATCCAGACATGGATGTATTGCTCTGAAAACTCACAAAATCTCTATAATACCAAAATTCTAGGAAGTTCTTCTATACTAATCCTCAAAGTCCATCTTAAATCTATGTGCTCTAATCAGAGTTTATCTAAATCTAGCTTCCAAGGCTTGTACTAAACTTCCACTGATACCAACTGTAACGCCCCGACCCCAGTTACCTAGAGTCGGTGCATTATTATATAACATTGGCATGATCATAAGAAAGATAAAATCTCGAAAGACCGATTGGTTTAGTAGCCTTGGAAACACTAGATATATTCATAAAGTTTTTCATTACATCATAAAGTGAAAAACTACTACAACAACATATTGTCTCCATATTCCACACTATTATACTCTTATAATATCCCTGAAGCTCATTCATAATTTACTTCTTCACGTCCTGGAAAAAATAAAACATTGAAACGGGTGAGCTCAAATGCCCAGTAAGGATAACAATATAGCGAAAACATTCATAAATAAGAATAAACATTTAATGCAATGTATAAATAAAACAAAAGCCTTTTAAACTTGAACTTCAACATAGTATGGTAAAAATAAAATGAAATAATTCCATTTACTTATTCACATGGATATTCTAATAATCGAATAATCACATGAAATATCAATAACCACTTTCATAATGATGGAATGCATAATGACAGACTATCATAACCACATAGCCAAGGCCTCGTGCCAAGACTACAAATACGATTTTGTCGAGGCCGTCTACCAAGACACAAGTTTGTCTCATAAGACCTACCGATGCATCGAGGAGCTATAGAGAGCTCCACCCATCACATATTAAGTCCAATACATTCCCATATGAAAAGGTTTAAACAAAACATAAAAATTAGTATTAAAACTAGCATATGAAATGTCAATACTTTCACCATAAACTATGAATGGTATAAAAATAGCACATACACAGTCAAACATATCACAAAACCTTCAATACAATATAGACGTTTGGTATCATAATAAATTAGCTTCAAATAAGCGTAAAATCCATCAAAGGATGTTGACATAGATGAAATCAAAACTCTTTTTAGAGAAATATCTATTCCTATTTTTGAAATCATTTAAGAGTCATATATTTATAAAATAAAACATTTTCTTTGAAAATATTCTTATAACCATGTAAGGGAAGCTTCGACAATTTTATAACAGCGGAAAATAACCGCACACGCCGTATAAGTTAAAAAAACATTCTTACCTTAATTTTGTCAAAAAGGTTAAAAAACACCTTGTTTGGAAAACGAAAAAAATATTCCTTTATAAACCTCTTATAAAAAGTCAAAAAAGGGTATAAATGACTATAACCCATATTCTAGTAAATAGTAAAAATGTTTTGAAATACATTTTTATGAAACATGGATGTGGATGATAAAGAGATCCCAGTGGATTATTACGTATAAACAACCTCGGATAATGAAGAGATTGTGAAATAACCCTTACCTTGTACATTTTTTTGGTTGGGGTAGGTTAACCTCCTGTATAATGGTGAAATAATTGTTATTAAAATATACAAGAATCATATACATTAATTTGATATCATATATGATCTTTTAACATTGATTTGTTAATAATATCTTAGTATTATCGTTGTTTCAGGTGTTAACTTACTCATTTTCTTTTATATGTTTTGTTATGTAAGCCATGTTTGTAATGGATAGGTTGTATATTATTCATTTCCAGAATGATATCAAGCCCTTAAACATCATTTTTAAATCATCAAATAATAATTATACTTGAATGGATACGATGGAGAATGAATCTCATCGCGTTCGTGGAGACGGTAGTCCGTACGTACGCACGAGCGACAATATCATTCTTTTGATATTAAAATAATATATAAATGGATGATATATCATATATACGGAATAATTAACATGTTATACATATTATTTACATGAGTTACACATCATTATTATACCCATCCAAATAATAATATATTGAATAACAATTACACCACGACGTGGAGACGGTAAGCCCTACGTACGCACGTATGGTGACATGTTATCCAAAAGGTGGATAGAATACAGAATATGGTTGTACCATATTTATAATAACATCACATTATATATACGATACTGGAGTTATTATTTTATAATGGTAATAACAATGAATGAAGAAGTGGAAGAAGAAAGGAATTTGAAAAGGGGTGGTGAAAACATTACCTCTTCTTTGGGTTCTTCATTTTGATTTGATCAAAAGGGCTCCTTAGGTTGGCTTTTTGATCAAACTAAGGACTCTAGGTTTTATTTCAGGAAGTTGGGAGAGTATTTGGTCAGAGTTTGGCTGATCCAAAAGGCTTTGAAGGTGTGAAGAAATGAGAAGGAGGAGTGCCCTTTTATAAGAGGGGTGAGGGGCACCTTTGGAAAATCTAGAAATATTAATTTATAATAAATTCATATTCGGTTTCTAATGGCTCCAAAGTGTATTATATAAATTTTAAGGCGGGTATGGGTTGAAAATCACTCAACCAATAGAATTTAGACTGGTTTGGTTACTTATATTAACCTTATCATTATGTAGTAACTCTAAGTTAATTAGTTTTCACTTTTACAATGTCTCTTTTTGTTTTTATATTATATTGTTAATAAACATACTATATACATCCAAGCGACCCCCAAGTGGTCCATTAATGATATAACTATCATTATATAAGTCTCTTGGCCGATCCTTAGATTTTGAGGAATTTAATATCAATTAATAATATAATATTTTTTTAAAAAACTCTTTTATGTCAATTTTGACACAATTCAATAGTTTATTTTTGTGAAACTCATAACAGAATTATTACTTCACAAAAAGTCAATTAAATCCATCCTAATATGTCATATTATCCTATAAAATTAGTGTAATTCATTAAAAGTCTCAAATTATATTTATTTGGGTATTTATAATATTAATTATTTTAATTTGTCACTATTATGGTAACTAATGCATCATAATTGTGTCATAAATAAATTAAATTATTTAAAGTCTAATTTTTTTAAATAAAATATAATTATGTAGGAAATATTTTTTATCTTTCTAATTAATATTTATAGTCGAAAATCAAACATATATAACCCTATGTAAAAGATTTGTTTCTAAAAGATATATGCTTGTGACATTTTTGTATTAATTTTAACATAATTAAAATAAAGTGTCCCTATCACCTATAAGTGGCTCCATGGGGTCCCCAAATCGACCCAAATATGCCTATGGTCGAACATGTATCAACCCATAAGTCTAGGACACGTTTAGGGTAATTTAGTATTATTATAATATTATTTTTTAACTGTTATTTACTGGATTTATCCTTAACGATGGTAAATAAAATATTTACCGAAGTAATTATTCAAAATGTCTAAAAAAAAGTTTCCTATTTACACAATTTGAATATCCTGATTCCAAATATGGAATCCATTTTTCCAAATTCAAAACACAGAAGTGGCAGAAATTAATTTAAAATTAATTCCTGTTGTTAAAACACAAAACATGTTTTTAAGAGATAATAACTATCAAAAGATTGACACTTGTTTATGTCCGGTTTAATTTTAAAATTATGTACATTTAACAAAATTTTATTAAATGGTAAAAATATATTATAAATATACTTTAAAACCACTCAAATTCATAATTTATCACTATTAATTATTTTGATTAAAAAAGTTGTTTTTAATTAAAATTTAGTAATTTCCACTATTCATTAAAATATTAAAATTATCTGAAAAGTACCAAAATTTCACCTTAGGTTAAATTCGATATTCCGAATCCATAAATGAAGTCCATTTTGAAATACAATATATATATAATTTCAAAAAGTAGGTATTACTATTCATAACGGCTAGTTTGATTGGTTATGGTGTGTTAGAACTCGGTGTTACGTACAACACACGCTATCACATTATTCAAAGAGAAGCATACCGTACATGCTTGGGGTGTTTCACCGAAAGTACTTGTAACCATCCAAAAATCCATAACAGGGCCATCCCCACATGATCATTTAGTATGATTTGATAAATTTTTTCAAGTATGTGGATTGGAAAACCCACATGATTCATCTCAGCCATGTTGACTGCCATAAAAAAATGACTCTAACCTACTGTAATCATTCAAATCACAAATAGACAAAAAATAGGCTCTTAGCCACATGGCTAAAATCCCATGAGTAGTGTCTTTATCAGAACAGTAGACCTAGTCTTATACCCCCATTTTTTATAATACCCCTTCACCAATGGTGATTAGAATATACCAATAGCACTTCACTTCACCTCTTGGGACATCCAATAAGATGTTTGCAAGTAGGGACTTCACCCTCTATTTCCAAGAAGGTACTTTTCCATGCATTGGGATGGAGATCCCCCCTTCGATGAAAATAGTCCTTCATAATAACTTGAGTATTTTTAGCTTCACATTTTATAGATGCAATATCCTTTCAACATACATCCATGTCACCTTTGGAGGGATAAAATCTTCATATGTGTCCCCAAGGATTGGATCCCCATAGATCTTGTGTATTTCACACAAGTTATTACCAAATTATCCATGCAACAATTGAAAGTGTTTTTTCAGTTTACTCAACAAATTTAATAGAATAATAATTAATTATTTTTTATTCTATCAATAATTATTCCTTTCCTAAACACCATCATAAATTTGAAAATATTGTAACTCTTTCATGAAATATATTAAATTTTCCCACCTATTACAAAAACATCCAATCAAAATTAACACCCCCTCCCATGAAGAATTCATAGAATTTATTCCAACCCTTTGAATGGTTAGTTTGGTAATCACATAAGACGGATAGAAGACAATGTGGATTCAATTCAGGTGTGTGTGCCTTCAGATACAGAGCACACTAGTCGCTGTTCAAGACATAATTTGAGGACGATGTATTGATATTATTATATGAAACCAACAATGAAATTAATATGGTAGGGAAATTTATATAGTCTCAAAACAATGAGAGAAAATTATAATTTTTTGAAGCTTTTTTAAATACCACCTTCAAGATACCATGGCTATAATGCGATAAATAGTTACACTTAGGAAAGTCATATGTATATTTATTTAGATGTCCTACAAGTTTCGGTATATTAGTATCATGCGCATCATAGTATTCATTGCCTACAACTTTCACCATATCACTATGGTTCATTATAGTTTTTTCATCCGGAATATTGTTTTTTGAATGGCCATGGAACCAACAATGAAGCATCAATTTTTCAGTTCTGATAAATCTCCATTTCAAAAAAATGCATAAATAGAGAAAATTTTGAAAAGTAATGAATTTTTTAATGTGGTCCACATAGGTGAATTGTGAAAGTACCTCATTGAGGGACAACACGCGTGGTCCCTTATCAAGCAACTCGCCCCTGAATATGTGTCAAACAGTTAGTTACATATCGTGTCTATGAAGATGATTCATTAAGAGAAGAAGCTTTAGCAGAGGGTCTGCAAGAGAGGATAACACCAGGAGACCTAAAATAAAGAATCCATATATCCATACATTTAACTAATGTCCCCATTTATAGATGATAAATACTCTTTAGACAACTCGCGTATGTCCCCTGCCTTCAAGAAATGCCTTGGTGGAAAACTAGCATGGACAACCTGTATGGAAAACCATTGCGATGTATCTTCCCTTTTCATCCTTCATTCCTATGTATCAGACCCTCATTTATTGATTGGATCCAATATTTAGTGTGGTGGGGGGGGGGGGGGGTTTGCCACTATTGTTTCACATGGATGAATCATAGACATGTAGATATTGCTTATGGATAATAGATGAATAGAAATGAATATTTCCAATGATCACAAAGGCATCCAAAGAACATTATCTCAAGTAACATAAAGCATTGTCGTCAGTCATGGTACCTAAAACTTTTCTTGTGTGATAGTTTTGAGTAAGAGCTTATGTGATTTACCTAATATGAACCAATGAGTATGATACCCCCTAGACCCAAGGACTCATATTTTCCAAAAAAATAGGACCTTGGGGTCTTCATTTGAATGATGGAAATTCTTAAAGGACTTATAACGCTCTGATAACCATAGTGCTCCATCCAATCCCACCGAACCTTCTACATAATCCTAAAAAACCTATATAAAAGGGAATTAAAATATGTATAACAAAACTAAATCCCTTAGATATCTTAAATAAACAACACCTTCAAGAGGAACTCAGTCCCCCATGACAAGAGAATTGTATGATAAGGTCCCATTCTTTATGAAGGGACATTTATAATCAATTTATGAGAACACCTACAAAGACCAATGATGAATTGATAATGGTCTTTCCACGTTTAATTTTATAGGTGGTCCATCTACCAATTTATCACGGGACATCCATGCCTACTAGAGAGAATCTAGCTTTACCAACCTTACTAGTCTGAACCTATCTCTTCCTAGACTTCATGTGTGAGCCTCTTATCTAGAAATAATCAATGAATCCCCTAGAAGGGCTTGTCATTTTCGGGATTCCTTTTCTGGAAGGAACCAAGTTGAATCCTCCACTATGGACAATAGATTTTCAATATCATTGAATGGTGCACACCCATGGGCCTCCCTTTTGGATTTGTATTCCTACAGTCATAGGATTACCACACTTTTCGTACTATGTGGTTATGATCTTTGGGGTTCATGTGTTTTTTTATTACCATGGTCATGAGGAAACCTACCCCAATGCAAATTCCAAGGAGTTCTCATTCTGGGATACTATTGATATAACCATGTGCTACCATTATCGCCTCTAAGATCGGAAGCATACTGTTCCTGATGGGATGTGTAGGTATTACACATAATTTTTCATTTTACATTGAATGATATACTCTTCCCTAGATATGGGATAAATTTAAGGGAATACCCCTCTGAGTAAGCTCATACAAATTATTGCATAAGGTTTTAAAGTTTCTCTACTATTCCTCTTGGCCATTGGGATTAAGAAAGGATGGACACAGAAGTTCTATCCTCTCACTCCCCATTCATTCCATCCCCAGTCTCCATACTCTGGACCCTTTCCATAGTAAACTAAATATTGAAAAGATGATTTCCTTAGACCTATTCCATGAATGGTGGAAGTTAAGTGAGCAGTTTTCTAGATATTTGAATTCTTACTATCTCTCATGTAAATGAATGAGTTATAAAGATTTTTAGGATTAGGTGATAGCCATAATCATGACTTCCACTTCATTAGATGCATGTTTTGCAGGCTGGTATCCCTTTGAATGTTCCTGTCACATTATTTTAGAGTGCTTCCATATGCATGGGTCCTCATGGAAATGTATCCAACATCATGGTAAATCAGACTATGTGGTTTCCCATACCTTACGTTACCACTTATTTCTCAAACTATTCATGACTCAGGTAGTCTTTGAGGTTCATGAAATCATTTACATCTGAATGATACTAAACAAAACTATGGAAATCCTCTAGAGGATTATTTCCTAGCTTTATTAGTTATATGACCTCCTCCATGGTATTTTAAAAAACCATTCACTGACTATTGAATACTTTTTAGGGGTAATCCATATGAAAACCTGATCAATGTGAATTTTTATTATAAGTATTCCCCAATAATAACCTTCATCCACAATGGAATCATTTTCCAAAGTAAGGCCCAACATAACCCTCTTAATGGTATATACTCCCATATGATACAAACATCCATTGGGACACTATATGTGTGAGTTATTAAAACTAAACTACGTGGAATTCAATTCTAATCTGAATATTATATTTAAGAATCCTTCATGAGGTCTGAACGCAACACCTAAAAACATCTTTGTTCTCTATGTGTAACATTCATATGACGGTCTAATTCAACATGGAGATTCATATACCTTCCAATTTTATTGGGATGTTTCGATATACTCCCTACACCAAGAATTTACTAGTAACCATATTCTTAGTGTCATTACAACATGACTCAAAACAACATGTTGTGGTCCTTATTACTAGACCAAAAAGGGTATGATGTTCCCCATTAAGTGGAACTGAACAATGTGGGTACTGATTCCTTTCATTAGGATACATAGAAATCCCATCACTAGGTCTGGATCCTGACATAAAAACAACTATTGTCTCTATATATGATGGTACACTATAGTCTTCCACAATGTGGGGGAATAAAAATTTCATGGTCATAATAATGAACAAGTAATATCAAATGGTTACCTAAGAGGATATAATTGTTGGAGAACCATAGATTT
Organism: Viscum album; assembly: GCA_963277665.1. Taxonomy (NCBI): domain Eukaryota; kingdom Viridiplantae; phylum Streptophyta; class Magnoliopsida; order Santalales; family Viscaceae; genus Viscum; species Viscum album. The sequence goes on along the minus strand of OY728145.1, from coordinate 657,969,865 downwards.
GTACATATTTCTCCATTAATGAAGAAATTTATATACATACGGATTATTCTCAATTCTATACATGATAATAATTGACAGTTAATTCAAGGCTGACCTTCCTAATACTTGGGAATTAATTAAGGATTCAAAAAATATCTTTAATTTATAAGAGAGTCCAGAAGTTGGAAAAAATTTCACCCAAAAGGGTGTGATGATCCTGAAGTCTCATCCTCTTGACCAATGTGAGTTCTTAAGACTAATTGGATAAATAAAACAAATCATGACATAATTTAGAACGTATTTCCACATTTAAAGTGAGTTGTTGTCTATTTATGGTTCCACGAACAAACTAGATCGAATTAATTTAGAAATAGTGAACCTGACATGAATTTTTATAGAATAGTCAAAATGTTGCAGTCAACCATCGCTATGACATGATTTTCTATGGAGATGAAACAATTTTTGAATTATATTTTTAATGTTATGGGGTTTTAATCATCAAAAATGGGATATTATAACACATATATCTGTCATGGTGTTTTCATGATCAGAAACAATCACCTATGTATCTAATTTTTTTTAAAAATTTGAGTGGTTTCTAAGCTGTTGGAATATGTTTATAGTCTTTTAATTATTTTATTTTATGTAATTTTAAAATTAAATTAAAGGAAAGATTATTTATTCGAAAAATGTTTTCAGATTAAAAAATATATCATTATGTTCTTTTAAAAATAATTACTTTGTCTTCAGATTTTCTTGATTGCTACAACCAGATAGTTAGTAGAAACCACTGGGTAGTTAGTGGTGATATTTATAGAATATTATTGTTGGATTTATCTATCAGGGAGTTGGGTACCTATAATGGTTATTTGACTAGATTCATGGAGACCTAGTATCATTACCATCACTACTAGCTTGCTATTGGGTCTTCTTAAGAAATTATGCTACTTTTACCATGGAATCTGCTAGTCGGTGTGCTATGTACTTCTCCATCATCAAGAGTGGTCTAATAAACATCAATAAAATGACTTATAAGGGTATTCAATCATATTCCAATAATATTGAGTCATTATAAGTTATATGAACACAAAATCAAAAATACCATAAAACGTCAAGAAGTCATGAATTCAAATAAGTAGTATTCAATTTAATTATTAAAGCCCACGTAAAAGAGATCAGTAAAATAATAGGTTAGTGTTAGTGAACATGAAAAAAAATTATAGAGAGATATAGGTACATAAATATCCCCCATTTTGATGATCAAAATCCCATATCATAAAACTTTAAATTAATATTAAATTAGATAAAAATAGATAGGAATGATATTAATGATTTTAATATGATATTCAATAAATTGATGATATTAATATAAAATGTAATCAAAATGATCACGAGATAATGAATATAAAAATAGTTATTCCATATATAGTAAATAAACAAAATAGTAGAATTTATATAACTCCCCCATTATAAAATAATTTTGCATAGAATGTTCAAAAAAATTTCACAATTTAAGAAATGAAAAATTAAGAATAATTTATTTCTTTATTAAAAAAATTTCTAGAAAAATTATTCCCCCTTATAAGTATAATAAAAAAATATAATATTTCCTCCATTTAAAATTACTATATTTTCTACCCCTTTCTGATTATCAAAATGAGATATAGGATATGAAATATATAATTTTAATCAAATATCATGTTAGATTTTAAAAACTAAAAAAATGAAATGAGTTTAAGTTAGAATGAGATTTAAAAAAAATTGAAAAAATTTATTAAAATACATATAATATATAGTATTATTTTATTGATAAAGTAGAACTAAGAAGAGAAAAAATAAATATATATTAAGAAGAAGAAGAGAAAAATAGATGAGTAAAATAGAAGTAAAAAAGAAGAAATTATGTAAACATGATATATAACATTTCAAAGGAACTTCTTTTCTAAAAATATGTATTTACCTCCATTTTTTATTTTGTTATTGATTTAACTAAATGAAATATCAAAAAATTAGATAGAGACAATTATATGTTTTTTTACACACCATTAATCTTCTTTAAGTAGAGAGAATAACTTTTTAATAAAATGTATATAATATAAATAATTTTTTATAAAAATTGTAAATATTTTTAAAAAATTAATTTAAAATAATAATCATATGGTTTTGAAAATAAAATAACAATAAATACAGAATCTAATGATATAAATTAATTGTTTTGGTAAAAGTATTATTTTGAAAATTGGAAAATAAGAGAAAAAACATTTTGAAATAATATTTCAAACAAAATATCTCTCCTAATGGAAATTAAAAAATTAAGAAAAGAGATAAAGAAATCCTTTGCATGATCGAAATTCCATGGTAAAGGGTCATATACATGATAAAATATATAAAAAATAAAAAATTTAAAAATATCTTTTAATAATATCATTATTTATAAATGATTTATAATGTTAACTCTACATTGGTATAAATCGAATGAAAATTTTCCAAAGAAAACTATTCATAATTCCAATTTAATGAGAAGAATGGTGTGCTATAATTATTAGGCTATATTTGTGTTTACATGGTTTGTCATGATAATGATAAAAGGTGTATATCAGAGAAGAATTAAATATTGTTGAAAAATATGTGGTATAGAACCCTAAAAAACAAATCATCATTCTATTTATGATCTATTAAAGTTGAGTATATTATTATATCACAGGTAGCTACATGAATGATTTTCATAGAGGCTCAACTATATTATATGCATATTTTTTGTAAATATCCACTCGTATTTTCCCATGATAAAAAAGTGCTATAAATATATCCAACTATCTAGTGAAACAATCAAGATGAGAATGCATTGGTATCAAGAGTCAATTCATGATTTATATGTTGGATAAAGATAAATTAAGGGTATAATTGTCTCCATCAAAGATGTAGATTTCTGATGTTCTCACAAAGGTACTTTAGACATAGGATTTTAAAAACATGGGGATATAAATCGGTGTGTATACCATTTCCCTATAAAACTAAAGTATCCATACAAGTTTTCATTAAATTTTTGATATGTTTTTGTTTATAAATAATTTTGAATTAATAATATTTAGGAGGAGAAACCGACTTGTGTTTAAATGTTATTAATTTGTTTATTATGTTGAGATTGGAAAATTGAGTGGAAATATTCTTGAAAATTCTTGATAGAAACCTATATGTTATTATCACATGATCAATTTATTTATGTATATATCATATGAATGATTTAGTCTCCATTATTATCTATAATATGTTATATCACATATACTTAGAACAAACAAAGGAAACAATCATTGTTTTGATAGGAATCAAATAACTTCAATAAATACCCATTTCTTTCATTTTTATTATGGGTTAAGAAGATGGGGAAACATTCATTTTCATTGATCAAGAATGATAATTGGGTTTATATAAATTTTTTTTTGAATATTTTGGAAAATAATATGATACTAAAATGAGTGGTATTGTTATGAAATAACAATATGGAGGTTATTGAACCAATTTAGGGCTATGTTGTATTTATTTTCATTACATGTAGATGAACATGAAAACAAATTGATGATTAAAGGGATGGATGATTTTTTTGGAAATGAGTTTTAGAATTGTTTTTTTTAATTTGAGAAGTCCATAATTCATAGAAAATAACATCTAATTTGAAGGAAAAAATGGAAATGGTTTATGTATGATCTCCCAAATTCATTTTGTTGAAATTTTATATATATCCCACACTATAATATGAAAAAATAAAAAAATGGTTAAGGTAATGTTAAACTGGGATATGTAATATCTCAATGAAGATATGAAACATCTCCAATATCACACACAAGAGTAACACTAATGTGTTACTGAGGTATTTAATATTATCATAGTGTATATAATAAATCAATTTTTCAGTATATAATATTAGCTTGAAAGATTCAATGATGAAGTAAGCATAAATTAGAGGATATTTAAGAATAAATATAATGATCTAATTTATACCTAAGATGTTATTTCAATTTTAAAAGAGTACATCTAGTGATATATATGTTTAATATGAGGTTCTAATAGATATAATAGGATGTTAATGTTAATTAATGGTTACATTCTATTTTTCTTATTTAAATGAGAGATCGAATACAAATGAAACTAAGAAGTTATTAAAAATATGTAATGTAATAATGGTTATTTTTAAGTGATTCAAGCAATTTTTGTTATTGAGTTTTATAGAAGGTGATTTTTCCATGAATGTAGCTTCAAATGTCACCTATATTTTATGAAATTAACAATGTAGATGTGGAAAATTAGAAAATTATATTCTAGTGTTTTTAAATTGAAATTTTCAATAAATAAATACTTTATGAAATAGTATATGTTTATTTCAGGTAGAAGATGTGTCTGATATTAGTGGTACGTCAAATATATAGATATAATAATTAGGAATGTCAATGTTGTTGATTATTTTAAATAGTTGGGATTGATTATTTAAATTATAGTTTTAAAAGATGTTATTATGGAGCATATTGGTTAGTTAATCATGCATTTTTTATTTTACAGGGATCAAATAAAAGTGAATATGAGTATTTGAATAAAATGAGATGGGGAGGTAGACATTAAATGTAATAAATATTGATAGAAAATGGTTTAATTATTCTGAGTTAAAATAGAGAAAAAGGGGCCAACTCACAGTATTGTTATACAGAAGAGGAAAAAGATATCATACAACCAATCCATCGATGAGTTAAAATTTCTTGATGATATTTCATTAAGAATATTATACTGTGCTATTATATGAATAAATGGTTATTATTTTATATGGGGGCACAATTATTATAATAGATTCAAGGATACACCACTTTTTATAGATACATCTCGATAATAAATTTCAATCTATGTATGAGGGAGTAACAATAACCATATTATAATAGTTATATATACAACTATATTAGAGGAAAAAAAATTCAATAGTCTATTAAATACCTGATTTATTTTTGGCATCATGGTTATTTTGATTGATAATTCTCAAATAATAATGAGAGAAATTAATTTTAAAAATAAAAGATATCAAAATATATTTATCACACCATAACAATGAATTTTTTTTCAATAAATCATAAAATAAATACAAATATGAAATAATTGGACAACAAAACTAGAACATATAGGTTTCTACTCAATGGAAACCATCATTTAATTCAGCTTTATTCACTCAAAATTTATAAATATGTTAAATTGAATAAAATTAGATATTACCTATGTTATAAAGTGAAACAATAAGAGAAAAGATGAATACAATGTATATGATTCATAATCATACTAATGACAACCGCCTGTGAAATATGGGGTCCAAAAACGTAGGTGAATATAAGAGATCCACCACAGAGAATGATGGACTGATGAAGTGAAGAAGGTAATGGATTTGAGACTATTATATGCTAAAAATCATAGAGAATTCACAATATATATTTTTTAAAAAAATTTATTAATTAATATATCATATATATAAGCTATGTTGGAATCACCTAACTACCCACCATCCCTCCCCTAAGTACCAGATGGATATCAGGTACGAGATATGAGGTATTAATAAAACTATCCCACCACCTAGAGATGCAACATCCTCTTCAAACTCTATCTGGCACCTAGTATTAGTCAATTATGTTCTTGGTGTCTTCTGTCAATGGATAGATTCCCAAACATCTAGTATATTTCCTGAAAAGGACACTTGATCTCCCGCTAAGATCTCCAATGTCTAATAACATCAATAATATAAGATTATTTTAAGACACACATATAAAAAAAATACATATTACATGTATGGGGTATTACACATATCATTTAATACATGTTTCACTAATTTCAATAGTGATTTATAACTTTTTACATAAACGTAAAATAATAAAAAGTATAATTCAATGTGAACTCAAATTCTTATTTTAAAAGGAATCAAAATATGTCGATAAAACCCTACTGAATTAAGATCATTATTTTAACCATAATAATTTAATATTTTCAATATATTGTTTTCATATGTTTCATACATTAATTAACTATTACATCACTTTTTTAGATTCATATTTAATAACAAGTTGTAAAATTCTATTAAAATATGACATTAACTGTTTTTATATAGTGTTCAACTCTAGTACTTGTCATTTTGTCATATATAATATTTATTTTGAATTGTAAATAATTTTTTTTATATCTAGTATATTCCAACTTATTATATATATTTTCAATTAGTATGAAATAATAAAAAATATCAATAAATTAATAATATGTACAACACAATTTAATTCCAAACAATGATTTCAAAAAAATGATTCAAATATAACCATATATATTTAAAAGTTTGAATTTAAAAAATCCATTAAATGATTAAAAACATAAATTATTGTAGACTAAGACCAATATATATCGAATCGACACTGAAAAAATAATCATTACATTAATGGATTTAATAATTAAAAGTTTGACCCAATTTCATCTATAAAAAAATTGTTACATCAAAATGAAATATTGGATCACTTACAAGACCAAGGACCATTTTGGGTTGGAGTTTTAGTGAATTAGGACAAAATCATAATGGATTATATTCATAAAAAAATGTCTCATAAAGATCACCATTATTTCCCTATATTCCAAGATTTTGTTATTTCACAATAAGTCATCAACATAATCAATCTGATATGCTTCCAGGAATAATTTATTTTACCTTATTAATCATATTCATAGAAAATGAAAACCTAAGAAGGGGATCTCATATTCATAATAAGGGTAATAATAGAAGATATCAATCTTTGATCATATGATATTATAGGAAGAGAATTAGGATTTATGATCCTGAAAATAATCTAAAAAATTGAAACCCAACCACTATTTGATCATTAACTCGAGTCAAAGCATAAAACAAGATCATTACAGAAAACATGATCCATAAGAGTGAGAAATAATTATTAATCAATCACTAACCATATCATCATATCAAAAAAATTATTAATGTACATTAAAATGTTATGAAAAGTTTATAAATAAAACCACAAACACATTAAAACAGTGAAGATCCCCAAAAAGAATCAATAGAATTCAACCAAACCGAAATGCATTCACACCAAGTCACATAAGAATGCAAACACAACCCCCTCCATAGTATTAAATGATAGGACACCCTATGTGGGACACCAACACCGTGTACCTATACCAGGGGAATTTTCACGCAAACTTCTTCTTCTAGAGACACATTTTATCCTATAAATAGGACTATAGAGATACTCATTCATGAAAATCGAAAATAGGAAGAAACCACAAAGCTCTGGTTGCATATAACTTTCACCAATGTCTCCAATAGACCCCTAAAAGATCACCCAAACCTGATAGAATATATATGTATGTTTGATAGAAAGATAATAATCTCTTCTAGGTATGAAATACAACAATCATACATGAAGAACCAATCTCACCTTGTGGGAAACCACATGTGTGAGGACATTTTTTTCTTAAGGAACTGTATGTGAACCATTTAGGGACACATGAGGAGACCTATGGTTCCATGGGTAAAGATTCTCCCATATGTTAGTTTCCCCTTTTGTTCATTACCAAAGGTATTTACAGCCCGTTCAAGCTTCAACCCCTTATGTGAAGTACCTCTATTTACTCAAAGGCTCTATGTAACACATTTCTTCCCTCTAAGATAGGACATGTGTGAGCCCCTCTTTGAGCCCTCTTGGATATCACCAATGGAAGGTAATATATTTATTTTTTTCCCTTGTCTGAGAGAAACCATATTGAATCCTCCACCAAAGCCTCTAGACACAAAAAACCATGGTTAGGGGCATGCCAGCCTGTCACCAAATTGGATATGAATATCTCGGATCAAAGGTTTCCAACAATTCTACATCTTAATGTTTAGGATCATTGGGGTGAATGTGAATGTGAATTCTTTTGCTAATGAAGACCCTGACCCTGGGGATTGTGTTTTAGAGTTCCTTATCATAGGCATAATGGTGGGGACTCTTTACTCCCATTCATATCTATGAGTCCCAAAGCCTATAATTCTAGGCGGGGGTATCATGTTTGAATTTCATTTTTGACATGTGTTGATATCCTCCTACATTTTTATGGATCCAATGTTAAAGAATATCTCTAATATTAATGCCCTATCCTTTCTTGTGGAAGATTTCACTCTTTCTCTTATTATCTCCCTGAGGGTCATGTCTATATGGGTAGTTAGATATAATTATCAGTGGTATAGAATTAAACATGGAATGGGAACATCCAAACACCTTTTCTTCTCCCATCATCACATCCTCTTCCACTAGTGGAGGATGAGAATCATGTGCTTTTATGGATATTATAATTTTACTTTTTCTCATATTAGTGATTCAATAATCATGATTAATTTGGGATTAAGATTCATCTATTATCATGAAATGTACATAGTCAGATTCATGATTCGGTAGATAATCTTCTTTATGTTCTTTTTCTAACCTTCCCTCATAGTTCACCGATATGGGTACGTCCTCAAGGTCATGTATCGAACCTATGGGTAAACCAGAACATGTGGTTTCTCAGATCTTCTGTCCCCTCTTGTTTCTCACTCAGTTGATGACTTAAATGGTCTTACAGGTTAGTGGTGGTCAAGACATTCACATGATCCACAAATGTTAATGGAATTATTCCATGATTATGTGCCAACAGAATTTGGGACTCCTATATGGAATAATAATTTTACAATCAACAAAATGGGAATCCTCTTTAGTGGATAGCCATAGTCATACTAATCCATGGGCTGTAATCATAGTATAATTCCTAACATCTAACCTATGGGAATCCTTTTCAAAAGTAAGCACCAATTAAAACCTCCAGACCATTGGACATCCTCTTTGGGAGTAATCCCAAATCACATCCCCATACACATCGATGGGAATCCTCCTCATGAGAAATAACCAAACTAAACACCCTAATCACTATTATGTGAGTCACATCTCAATTCCCAAACTCATATAACAAGGCATCCCTCTTAGGAGTAATCCCCAATATAATCCTATCAAATGGACACACTCCCATGTGACAGAATCCTTCATAGGGTTCCTATAGATGCATGTCCCTATAACTAAATTATGTGGGCCTAGATTTCCATCCAAATGGGACACTTTGGAATTATCAATTATGTTTAAAAATAATACCATAAACGAACCATACTCGGTCAAGGCCATATTCATTGTAAGGTCTCATTAAACATGAGAATCCAAATCCCTCACAGGTTCCTTAGGTTTCATTAGTATAATCCACACACCAAGCATTTAATGCATACCTTCTACCAAGAAATCCTCACTATGTGACATTAAAATTCATGTTTTTGTCCATATCACATTATTTCAACAGGTATGACGTGCCCAGTAATGTGGAAAAAAATCATGTGGTTGTTGATTCTTTTTAGGATTATATGTAGGAATCTCATCTCATATGTATTCCCTCGATATAAAAAAAATCACATCTCTCATGATAGTGATATTCTCTAGAGCACCCCACTATGGGGCCAAAAACCATCATAATATTAATAATGTAAAAAATCTATTGTCTATATATAAGAGGATACCATTAACGTAGATCCTCAGATACATATAAATACATCCATAAATTAGTAAACCCATAAACATATTGATGATTCCATGGTCTATAAATTCTTATAAATTATTTATAATTCATGGGTGACCCTCTTCGTACTTGTGAATTATTTAAGGATTCATGAACATATATTAAATCTATAGGGGAGTTCTAACATAAGAAACAACCCCCCCAGGGGGTGATGAGCCTGGCCTCACATCCTATCAACAAATTTGAGTTCATTATAATAATTTCCCAAATTCCACAAGAGTGTATTACTTTGAAGAAATGGCTCACATATATATAAAATGGTTGGGTGTTTTTGGTTCCATGAACAAACCTGTTTGAAGCCATTCTGAAATATTGAACCCGACATGAATGATTGCACAAAACCTAACCTCCAAAAATGGATTATAGGTTTTGACGAATATCTAACAAAAATATAAAATTATTAATCAAATTTGAATCATTATAAAATATGATAATTTCTCATATCTTTTATACCCCTGTCACTTATAGGATGATAGAAGGAGAGATAAGACAATCAATCATGCATGTGATCGTTTAAATTAGATGAATCTTTGATGGGATTTTATTGTTTCTGTTTCCCAGTATTGAGTAACTTTCTATCAAAAATCCCATCGATCGAATTGGATCAGTATATATTCCATAAAAGTATCCCCTTAGAAACTTTTCACTCTAGGTATTCATCAAAGAAAAGGATGATATCACCAACCCAGTGCCTCCAACATTGGGTCTCTATTGCACTAGTCTTATTGTATTGTCAACACAGTATTATCCTAACTGTGAAACCCACTGATAGGCCCTCTAGCACTCTAATCCCAACTACCCAACTAGTCAGCAATGGATGGTGGTCCAGTTGTAGATTGCACCAACTTCAATATTCATCCATTTTGGGAGCTTATCCTGAAAACATGACAACCATTCAATCCTATATATTATGAAGGCGGGTAGAGAGGCCACTTATATACTCATATAGAACACACATATGGGTCCTTCTAAATAGATCCTACTAACAATCAAAAACATTAATACTATTCGGTATTGTACCCCATTATGATTGCGGTGACGTCCTCGGCCGATCATGGTAGGTTATCTAGACCCCAAAAAGAAAATGGCCCATTGGAAGCAGTGACTAGTAAACATAGAGCAGGGCCACACCCATATATTCTCTAGAGAATCCCATAAATAAATCATGGTATTTATATATGTGTGGTCACATACAACTTACCTTACGAATTCTTCCATATAGGAGACTCACCAATAACCATTCAAGGTAGCCCTCCATTCAAATCTGATGACACACCTTGATTAGGAACAAACACCCACCTTCACCCATCGTGTCTGCCAGAAGACTCATCGAACATCACTAAAAGAATCATCCCCATAAAGATGGGGTTTAAAGCCATAATAATTTGCAAAAAACTGCCTACATTAGTGAAGTTAGCCATAAGTTTTTTCTGGTGGCATCCGTAGAAGTCAGTTGTAAAGTCTACTCGATGAATAGATAGAAGGACCAACTATATTCCAACCACAATTGAGTACTACAGCTATCCAAATATAATAAATTGAGTACATAAGTATGAACACAGTCTTAACCTATATATATATATATTATAAGAAAATATCATTTTCCCAATCACTTATGTCACAAAGAATATCCTGACAATGGTGAATGGGCAGATGCAAATCCATACCCGCATTCTGCAGACAAATAAAAGCATCACTGAAGTGAGAAACTAGTTCTAGGGGTAGGATAAAAACATTATAACTAAATATGTGGTGGATCATCAATATAACACCCAGGATAATACCCAAAACTCGTATCTTATCTATGAGGTTCATCGAGAATACTCCCCCATGTTATATGAACAACCATATCGGTAACATACACATGTTCCTATAAGAGGTAGTCAGACTATCCCAGTGGCCACAACAATTAAAAAACTAATCCATACAAATTAGAAACACTCACAACATCAAGTTAAACTAATATCTTGTAGAGAGGAATCCAAAATGATGCATCACTAGGGACAAATAGAAAAAGAAGAGATGATCTATGATCCCCATCTACTCAATTTTGGAGATCTTTAATCACTTTGATGCTTATCTATAGCTTATCAAGATCCTATTACGCCATTATTAAATTATAGAATTAAAAAATTAATCATGAATATCCTCCCAGGACACTTCACCAAGAAGGATTTCTTCATGATGGAAATACAGTTGATCTCGAGAGCCCATCTCCTAATGTGATCCTTGACAACCCTCCACATTATTAGAAGATAATGGAGAAAGAGGTCCATACCCTTACTATAACCCACCATGGTGGTCCTCCCCAAGATGATCCTCACTACAAATTTTAACTCTACAATAGTATTTTATGTTTTCAATAGAATCATCCACTTTGCAATGTACTGATGAGAATTCCCTTCTACTATGAGGCACTTTGGGAAATAAGGATAATAATTTCAGATGACTAGTAATAGATTGGTGAAATCCTTTCCCAACCATAAGAGAGAACATCGATACTATCATTCTCTAAACCAACCTTGGGAAACCAAGCTTACAATTTAATAGGGGAATTCCTTACCTATATTATTTCTTTTGATAATGTGGTAGGAAATAGTCCACTCAAGTTAGATCAGTTATAGGAGCCTCCAAAAACATTATAATATGACATGTTAAACCCATGGAAACAAATGGCTAAACAAAACATATCAATCGTGTTATGGCTTTCATCCACCCCTCAATACAGTACCCAAATGTTTCTTTATAAGATTGTGTGCACAAAATCCACCTCAATATATGTAAAATAGTTCATCACTTAAAATAAAACATATTACCAAACAAAGAGTATCAAATCCATTTCAGTGTAATAGAATGGATGTAATACCAAATTGAATTGATGGGTCTCTTATCATCATAACATCTAGAAAAAAATAAAGGATTCATTCAATGAGAATACCTCAGCTCATTAAAAAGTGTGTGATTGTTGGTTATAGATTCCACATCTGATGCTATTTTTAAAGGGTGGGGTGCACATGGAGAGCTCCATCATACCATGCTTCTCAACTAGAAAAGATCCCAAAAAGTGGTATCAGGAAATTTCATTGCATTATGTTGGGTTCAAAAAATTGTCTCCATTCATAACTAAAGATTTGATCAACAAAAATAGGCCCCATCGAATTTCAGTAATAATCAGAACATAATATAGTAGGCTATTGAGATAAATTTTCATTAATCATGTGAAAATATCAAGCATTCCTCCAATTTTAGAGAAGGGAGATTTTAGATAGAATGGATGTTAGAAATATCATATCAATCTTAAATGGGCATGGTTTCGGTTCACTCCATATTATTCACCCAGCTCTGACTCGGAAGAAAAATTTTATATTCCGAAAGGAAACCGCGACAGTAGAATTCATGGTTGTGTAGAAGAAAACAGTATCCCATAAGGTTGGGGTAAATTTTAAACCAATCATTGAGGTCAGAAAACCTGGTACTAAGGATTGTCAAAATTGAATGGGAATACCCCATCTCTTAGGGATGGTGGGGTTTTCAACAAACAACCACCTAAAAATTTGAAATCAGTCTTCTCTCGATTAGGGGAATCATAGTAGAATGGGTCCTCCAAGTTCATCTCAACCCATGATTTGGTACCCTAACTAGGAAAAAACAGAAATAAACTATCTTTATATTCCCTTCAAATTACCATTAGTATATCTTCTCCTATATAAATACAAAAGGATAGGATGAGGCCTCATGGATGGTGTAGAATAAGAGTGTCTTGAAATGACACTGAATTAATTCCTACCATGCAATATGCATCAGTTAATGTCCTTAATACAACCCCTGGAGTCCCTATAGAACAGAAGGAAAATTAGAAGGAGGAACCTACGGAGGATGTTTCAGTTTGTAATATGATCTGTACTGAAACAATTGAAGGAGGTGTGCACACCCAAAACTAAAATCATTCTCTAAATATTATAATTCCATTTATTAATCCTTCATTATTTCGTTGAAATGCATCCCAAATAGAAATGGTTAATGTTTAGATTGTGTCTCATCTACCAATGAGAGGTTATGTCCCATTAATTGGAGGAATTATTTTCTCAATAAGAGGAAGTGAAGAATGAAATTAGGGGACTCAATGTATTACTAACCCAATGAAACCTTCGTTATAGATACACTCTAACCATATTATCATCATTAACAACTACTAAAGTACCCCGACAATGAGGGTTCATCTTAGAAACTAAATTTGATTTAGAAGGACCTATATATTTAGGATTCCAACACAAAATATACTTTTAATCATAGAAGAAAATCTAGGATTCCCTTCTTTTTGACCACATCCTAGACATATCTAGGAACAAACTTACAGACCTACCCCTATAGAAAATTCATGGTAAATACCAACAGTACCACAACACATATAACTACAAGATACTATGCATGTTTAATCTTTTCCAGAACCAGAAATTACATGAGGGGTTTTAAATTCTCTTGAGTCACATATGGTTCGATTAGAATCCATGGAGGAATGGTGATATCTAATACATTCGAAAAATAAACCTTTCCCTATACGGGTAGATCCGACTCCTCCCCCTCCTAACCACATGAATTTAAAATTTCCAATTTTTATTGTCTCAAGAGACCCATAAGAAAATTTTATTCATTTTTTCTCTATCTTTGATTCAATTATGGGGACCTCTTAATAACCTGTGTCAGAAAAAATTAGGTGCCTCATGTAATCACCACTAGGGACAACCATTATAAGGTACCCGTGTTTCCTATCTTAGAAAATTATGGGGTTGGAGGACATCCATCAGAAGGTTCTCTTCTAGAATTGATAGATGATACATAAGAAAACAATATATGTTTCCTAAAACTGAATACAATGGTTGGATGAAGGGGCATCATATTTTATTGTTCAGTGGATAGGATTAAAATACTCTATAGAATTACTAGTACATAAATAATTATTTTTATCCATCATTATAAAGAATAATTGAAGAAATTTATGCATGCCAATTTTCCCGATGAAATATTAATGAGGGTTTTGGGACCATTTTATAATTTTTCAATGATTAGAGGACTCCATCAAAAATACTAAGAAAAAGTATTGATTAATTAAATCAAATTTTGTATATAGAATAGTGAAATGAAAATATCCCATTAAAACATAACTAGGTCCTTGTACATTCTCATACACCAAAGCCTGCACAATAATCTACATCTTCACCTTTAGAACATTTTTAAAAATTGACACCACATATGGATGATCAAGGTGATAAAATAAAAAATAGTCTGATGAGGAGAATTCATGGTATATACTATTCGAAATGACCATGTCCTCGGCTAAATCATATCTGTATCATAAAATGACATGATCAAGTCTTCATAGACCACAAATCTTAGAAAAGATGGTGAAAAAGATATCCAAAATTATTTCCCCTTCCATTATGTATTGGGATACAACATCTAGTAGTGTATAGTTTTTAATGGCATCCTTCAAATTATGGTGAACTATAGACAAGTGAAGCTAAGAAATTATCATGCTTATGTGGTGTTTGTTTCTTCCACTGGACTAGAGGAGGATAATGAATGGATAGAAAACAATTGAAAGGGTACACAGATGTTTTCTCACTAGAAAGTCATAAAAAATCAAATAAACACATGTTATCCTTTGAGAATAATTGGAGTAGATGACTTTTCCTCTGAAAGCTACATTTACAATACTGCCAACTCCATCGAATTCATAGTCATCAGAAATCCAAACATCTAAATTAACACATACAAAAGAGTAAGAATAAAATTACTATAAGATGATCTTATTTCATGCCCAAACTTATCCTTTACCATAGAAGACGTTATGCCTATGGTGTAAAAATAATGGGCACCACCCCACCAACCGGTATTGCATAGTTCAACCAACCAAACAGAATCTATATTAGATAAGGAGTTGATCGTTATTTACATTAACATCATTCACTTAATGGATCCCTTCTCAGTTGGTGATATGGATTATGAACGAAAATCTCCTACACGTTATTGGGTGATTGGGTGAAGATTACATCATGGTTGAGGATACATGGGAAGAAACAAACGTATCAGGTGTCATTACTTTTACCACATCCACACTAAAACAATATATGTTGTAGAAACTTTTGGGAGAGATTTCCAAAAATCATAGCATGAAAAACGGTTTTTCCCAACATGAGAGGGTTTTCCCTAACAATATCATCCTGGTAGATCATTTAGAGGATTTTCACCACTTTATCATCATTGATGTGTATCAATACCTTGAAATTATAATACAAAAATACTAGAATAACGATAAAATCCAATTAAAAGGGTTGATAAATCTACATAAGGAACTTTATCGCCTAATTCCCATGTTAAAGAATATCACAAAGCTATGAAATATAGACATTTAGTCCAATGAAATGATATTTTGATTTAATTATTCTTCGTGTAATCCATGTTATCATTCCTGGATGAACATAGTCTATCAAAACACCTCCGAGAAGAACTCATAGAGGCCTTATCGATCAAACAAGAATTTTATGTTTTGACTCCTTCTACTAAAGTGCATTTTTAGAGAAAAATCCTAAACAATTCCACATGGTCATATCTTTCATTGAATAGGATGAGGAAGCCGTTATAAAAAGACTCCTTAGGCCATTTTATATATTAGGCTTGATAAATAACATTGACATATGATGATCCTTCATTTCAAACAATTAAGGAGTCAACCTCATCTCCATCCGAACACTTCATAATATGGATTTCAATTAATATCAATTTTCCCTATATAACTTAATATTATATAATGGTGAAATGAATGATAAAAATCCTCACTGAGAAATAATATTTTGGACTCAGTTTGAGGATCTCATGTCTGGCTCAAAATTTATGGTTGTTATATAGAATAAATCCTTCAACATTATACTGGGAATACATGTGTTGCATCATTATGTAGTTATCCACTCATTGTAACACCAATGCTTTAAATATTTTATCAATTTTCATGTTTGTACATTTCATTTTCAAAAATCCCCATTCATATCCTCTATGTCATAATACTTTGATGCAAGATTCTACCATAATAAGTGAAAAAAGTCTATTGATTATAATGTCTATTGGACCTATTCCTTGTATATGGTGGAAATAATAATAATAAATACTTTCAAATAGATCATTGGAGAGTATATTCTCCCCATCAACCAAATTGACTAAGAATTTTCAATGGAAAGAAAACATTCAATGACTATGGTGATTTCATTTTTAACAGTTCATCCTGATATTGTTGATGAAGATGTCAACCCTTTGAGAAATATTGAAATTTGGGATGAAATTGTTGATGGATCGGATCCCTCGGCCCAGCAATATTGTCCGCTCTGGCCCAGTTGCTATCCCAGGCCTCACGGCTTTAAAACGCGTTGCTGAGGGGAAGGTAGGCACGGGAATTTCAAGCACCCACCAATCTCCCTCCACAACCGATGTGGGATTGGTTACCGGGGCACAGGCGCCAACAATCCTGGCGGGGGCCCAACAATCCTGGGCCCAGGACACAACATCCCCCCCCCCAAGCCCACACCGGTCCCGAGACCAACCACCCTCTGATACCAATTGATGGATCGGATCCCTCGGCCCAGCAATATTGTCCGCTCTGGCCCAGTTGCTATCCCAGGCCTCACGGCTTTAAAACGCGTTGCTGAGGGGAAGGTAGGCACGGGAATTTCAAGCACCCACCAATCTCCCTCCACAACCGATGTGGGATTGGTTACCGGGGCACAGGCGCCAACAATCCTGGCGGGGGCCCAACAATCCTGGGCCCAGGACACAACAATTGTTTTCATTGAATTCCCTAAGTAAAAAAACCATTTTCCATCAACTAGGCTGGATGAATTTCTCATGAAAATAGGATAAAATAAATAAGCTCATTCTCAGTCACTCATTTCCACTTTAGAGATCCTAGAAGGCCACATACTAGCAAGAGATAAATTATTTGCTGCTTTATCTTCTGAATGTACAAATATTGACTCCTTCCCACACACCAACAAACTTGTTTCATCACCTTCTTCCCAAGAAAAAGTTAAATAATTAAATATTGAGTAATATAATAAAGATTAAGACCTTAGGTATTCCCATATTGTCTTTTATGAAGGTTTCTTCACTATAATTGATGAGATCATTGAGATAAATGCGGTTATATAGGAAGATCTACGACCCAATCTGACTAGTGAATATATAACATAGTAAGAAAAATAGTTGTATACTTTCATCCTAAAGAAACACTATGATTTGTTCACTTGGAATTACCTAGAGATTCCAAACCATGATCTCGAGTTGTCCACTCATAACTTGGGTCTTCAAGAAGAAAATAAATGATTTAATAAGTGTGATAGGAGGACACACCTAACTAATGCCAAAAAAATGGAGTTTGAATTTGGAAAACTCATTAAATAATACATCATCAAATAGGTATAATATTGCAATTTTATATCCAAAATATTCATTGTGAAGAATAATGTTAGGAAATCTGGTTTATCGTCAACTTCATCGAAAATGATTACTTCATGTTTCCAATCACAGAACTCCTAATTGATAAAATAAAAAATTATCAATCCCTCTTTTTAATGAATGGATATTCAGGTTAATACCTAATTTGTATGGCCCTAGAAGATAAATAGTACATAGTTGTCTTCCCACCATGGAGTATTCTTCAATTAATTAATTCATTTTTTCATAAAGAACATTGGTGAAAAATACCAATCTTCAATGCATCGTATCTTTAAAACCTTCATGGGAAGATTTTCAAATGCTACATTGGCAATCTAATGTTTAATTCATGAAAAAACTAAAATCAACTAGATGACTAGGATTCCATATTCGACAAGATACAACAACATATCCTAACATGTAAAATCATAAAATATTATTTCAGGGAAATCTCTAGAATGTTTCTCATGTTTATTGTAAGCCATAATGACATCAAAGTAGACACAAAGAAAAAAATCTATCATTATCATGTCACCTACCATGAACCTTAAAGTGTTTACAGGGATTTAAGGACACATAACCAATATCGGACACATCATATCCAAGATTTCAAGAAATTATTTTCCCTTTAAGAGACTGATATTGAAGGGGGTCACATATCAATAGACCGTCGACTATCATGAATCATTTGAAAACCTCATGAAATACAACATGAGTCCATTATTATTAAAACCACATATAGAGGGATGTAAAATAATCCTATATTTCATAGCAATAGAGTGATCAGTAGCCACCATCCTTGCTAACTGAGAATATTTTAGGAATATAATCATACTTTATTATCTCATTCAAGACATGATCTACATTGAGACCCATTATTCAGATACCGAGAAGATCTTCCTAAAATTAATCATTATAGTTCAAAAAAAAGGTGCTACTAATATCACAATGAAGTCTAATTGGGATCTTCAATAACATTTTCAAAAACATTCTCAGTTATTTTATATTGATATGAAACCTAGAATGGTGGGCAGTTATCCAATAGTTCGATATATTACTCATACCTTTGATAGTAGTGATAGACCAATCCGTGATATATTTCATTATGAATCATCATTCTTTAGAAAAAATACCTCGCTAAATACCGAATTTTATGATGAAGATACATTATATATTCAGGGAAGCCCCCAAACCTTGAAAATGTATTTTTAAAGTTTATCTAGGATCCAAATAGGGAGAAAAATGGAGGATCCTAACATCAAAACTTTATTGAGAGGGATTGAGTTTTTGACCCTAGCAAAGAATGTTTTACCATAATTCTTCCTATTATTGAAGGATTTTCCAAAAATGAGGTAGAATATCATTCCCTCATTGTCGAAATAGAATTGAAAACTCAAATACCAATGGACCACCTTGAGTGAGAGGTGATTATGAGTTGGTAATCCAATAGTTCAATGAGAATTACTCCATTATAAAAGAAGAGTTAATCCTCATGAAAGATTAATTAATAGGTTAAATGAAAAGTTTCCCTCAGATCAAACATTGACTCACATAACAAGATCACAGAACACTAAGTTAGATGCACTAGAAAGTGATGTTATAGATCTAGAATATCCAAACCAGGAAAAAATAGTCATCACCATTTCCCATCACTGAATGGTCTCTTATTTTGTTCAAGTTAGAACGAAAGAGATCAATTAAGTCATCCATCTCACTTAATAATTTTCACATCCCATTGGGTGGATTTTTCCATACATTTAATACAACCAAAATAGATAACATACCTCAGAAATATATGGGAAGGAGAAAATCATGCGGTGTGTATTCAATTTTACTATTTATAATGGCCCAAAATAACATAAAGTCCTCTATAAATGAGGATTGTATAGAGTTATTATTATAAGTATCAATGGAGAAGAGTCTAGAAATGTTATGGATGATGTACATTTGGGATCCTATAGTTCCCACTACTCAGGGTATATAATTTTTGTTCAAATACAAAGACTTGGATACTTTCATCATTCGACGACAAATAATTTCACATAATTTCACAAGAAATGTAATACTTTTTAATTTTATTCCAAATTCATCCATAAACCCTCAAATTTTCTACAAAAACCAAATACTCTTCAAAATTTTCTATATAGTGAATTGATGTTGTGAAGCCATAACCCCCACCTGTAACTATGAACATAAAGTACATCTTAACATTTACTGATTATATACCTACAGGATTGTGGTGATAACTCTAAAATTATTCGGGTCCAAGATCATTTTATAGTTTTATGAAAGAAAAAAACAGTACATATTTTTTGTCCATCAAGCAATACTAACAGACAATGACCCCATATTTTTCTCTAATGCAGTAGATAATTTATATCTTAAGTACAATATAAATTCCAACCAGTCATCACACTATCATGTTACATAAAATGTATAGATAGAGACCTTTAATAATACCTTATGAAACACTCTCGATAAGATTATGGATAATGATTAAATGTATTGGAATAAAAAGTTATTGGATTAATTATGAACTACTACAAAACCGGCCTTTAATAGCTCAAGTATTCATTAACAATACTCTATCTGTGCTTTTTTCACTGATAAAGGGAACTTTTACTAGCTCTTTATTTTTAGCATTGATAAAGGGTATCCTTCGTCAATGCTTTATTTTTAACTCTAAAAAAGGTTACCATTTATTAATTCTTTATTTTTAGTGCTGATAAACGGTACACTTAATCCGTGGTTTATTTTTAGCACTGATAAATATTCATTTCATCAGTGATTTTTACTACTGATAAAGGTAAAAATAAATAAAATAAAATAAATAAAGAAATAAAAAACCAAAAATGTGTTTTTTAAAAAAATATTATAAATTATATTAAGTAATGATTAATAAAAATAAATTAATTATTTATACATTATTAAATATTAAACATTTTATTAATTAGATAATTATGATAATTAATGATATTTAATTGTAACTATTAAATATATGGATATATATTAATCAATATAAATATGATTTATATATATAAAAATATTTTTTCTCTTTACACTAAATAGTCATATATTTATTGAATAATAGTTTATAATTCAAAATATATATGAATTAAAAATATTTACTAATTGCATTGGACTCATCATATAATTGAATGTTGTTTTATTTTTCAATTTACCATTGATCAAATTTGTGCTACATTGACTTCACATATTAGTAATTAATGTATTTTTATATATATTTCACACACATAAAACATATCCATTTTCAATATTTTTAAAGAGTATTTTTCATTATTTATTCAATTTCACTCATTTTTTACATATATGCATGCACATTAAAATAGATATTCATTAATAATGTTAAAAATATTTATAAATAAATATATTTATAACTGTATGTTTACTATATTTTTTAAATTATATATTTATAATTATAAATAAATTAATATTTTTTGAAAAGTATTTACATAACTATAAATAAATAACTATATGTATTTTTATAATTATTAAATTTATAATAAATTTACATAATTAATTAATATATTTATTATATTTATATTTATATATATTTATTAAATATATATGTGTATAATTTTATATATATATATAATGATATAAATATTATTTTTTAAATAATTTGTTTATAATAATAAATAAATAATCATAAAATATAAAAAATATATTTAAAAAGGAATATATTTAACAAATTTATATTTTTATATATTTATTAAGAATATATAAATATTTATAAATATTTGATTATAATTATGATTCTAAATCCATTAACAATGATTAAGTAAAAAGTTCTCATGAAATAATCTTTATCAGCGCAGTTTTTGTATTGATAAATATGATGCTTTACCAGTGCTAAATTAATAAATAAAAAATTAAAAATTTATCAGCACTATAAATTTATCACTCAAAAAGTATCACTTTATCTGTGATTTTTTAGCGCTGATAAAGAACTACTTTTATCCATACTTTAAACACACGAATAAAAGTGTCTCGATCTAATTGAAAAACTAACCATTTGTGAACCAATCACTATATCAGAGGATTTCTGTGGAATCCTCTAACTACTACTACTCCTACTTGAAGAATAAAAGCTCGAATCACACCACTTGGAAACCTCCATTTTCTCGAAACATCTTTTCTACCATCCGATATACTTTTTCAAATAGGTTTTTTAAAGAGGGTCTTGGATGTTATCAGACCATGAAGGTTGTTGTTCCTGTTTTTTCTGTTTTTGTGTTTGGTTTTTTATTTCTTCTTAGATGATGTAATTTATTGTGCTATAGTGATTTCATAAATGTAGCATAGGTGTAACACCCCGAGATTTTATGAGATATATTATTTTTAATTTCATTGATTGCACGATACACCAAGATTATCTTACGCTATACACAACACCGTATTAGCTTTCAGTATACATAATACTATCCATAGATTATGTTACACACAATTTCAAGTTCCTTTGATAATAGTCATTCTACGCAACATTGAGTATATATATATATATATATTCAATTTATAAATGAAAAGTGGATGGATTCTGTTATAATGAAACAACAAATGAGCCTTTCACAACACGCAATCCTGACTTGGCTTGCATTACACGTAATCACGACTTTCCTCAATAGCGTGTGTTGTACGCAATACCGGGTTTTACTAAACAACGATATATTATTAAAATATTATTAGAACTAGTCGTTATGAATAGTAATACCAACTTTTTGAAATTATATAAATTTTATCTTTAAAAATGGACTTCATTTTTGGATTCAGAATATCGAAATTAGCCTAGGGTGAAATTTTGGTATTTTTTTGAAAACATTCAATTTTTGATCAATAGTGAAAACACTTGGTTACTATTTAAAAACAGACTTTTTATTTAAATATTAATTAAATTTATTTTATTTCATTTCAAGTCAAAATTGATACATAATACCTATATAAGTTCAAAGTAATTAATTGGAGTCATTTTATAATAATTTTAGATATATACAAATTTTATTGAATTTTTCACCGTCTTTTACCCACCTCCTAAGAGAATTAGAAAATTAACATAAAACATAATTTTACCGATTATGTGAATGTAATTTTAAAACTCTGAGGGACACGGTTGATATTAGTAAGTAAAATTTGGTTCAATGAGATGAAAATAATTTTTGGTGAATAGAATCCTTTTACTTTTTTTACCACGGTTAAAAGTAAATAGAGTAATTAAGGGTAAAAATGATATTATTATTACCCAAAAACATGTACTAATTCTATTGGATAAGTGTAATTAGACCAAAAACATCCTTAGGAATAAAATAAGACCATTTAGGCCAACTTTTATTAGATTAGGACATTTAATATTAGTTTATTTTAAAAAGGGTTAAAATAATTAAAATCAATGTTTAATAAGTAAATCATTTTTAATATAGAGTTATAAATAAGTTAAATTAGACTATAAATATTACTTAGAAAGATAAAAAGATATACTACATAATGGTATTTTATTTATAATTTTTAGACATTAAATAATTTAATTTATTTATGACACAATAATGATGCATTAATTATATTATTAATGAAATATTGAAATAATTGATGTTATAAATACCCAAATAAATGTAGTTTGAGACTTTTTATGAATTACACTACATTTATAGGTTTATATGACATGTTATTATTGATTTAATTAATTTTTTAGATATAATAACTTTGTTATGGTTTTCAAAAAATATCAATTACCAAATAGTGTCAAAATTGACATAAAATAGTTTTTAAAACAAATATTATATTATTAATTGTTATATTATTCCTAAAAATATAAGGCTAAGAGAAATGACTTATATAAGGTTATATATATTAATAATAAACAACATGGGTTTTTTTTGGCTTGTTATAGTAAGTTTCTTAACCTTATAGTGTAAGAAAATAAGAAGACACGGTAAAAGTTAAATTATTTAACTCAATGTTAAATCTACACTATAAGGTTAAAATAATTTCCTAAACTTGTACAAATTATATTAGATGAGATTATTTAGACCCATAACCACCTTAGATTATAAATAAGTCAATTTGGAGCTATTAAAAACCGAATATGGCATTATAATAAAATAATATTTTTAGTTTTTCCAAAGATGCCCCTCTCCTCCCTTATAAAAGGGCACATCCTCCCTCTCTTCCTCACAAAAATTTGATCCTTCAAGATCAGATAAACCCTGCCAAAGTATCTTCTCCACATCCTTATAAAAATCATAGAGGTCCTGGTCTTCTTAAAAGACCAATTTTAATGCCCTAAGAGGAGGTCTTAAAGAGGCACTTCAAAGAAGAGGTAATGTCCGTTACCGATTCTTTCAACTTTATTTCTTCTTACACTTCTTCTTATTTAGTTGTTTCATTATGAGGTAATAACATCAATATCACTCATATACTTATATGTTATTATAAGTATGAAACAACCCCAATTCACCTTCTATCCATCCTACAGAAAATGAAATCATCGCGCGTGCGTACGTAAGGAATACCGTCTCCACGTTGTGGTGTAATCTGTTTTTCAAAAACCACCTTACTTGGATGGGTATAATGGTGTAAATGATAACAATACATATTTATTATAACATTATACTGATTCTGATATATTGTATCATCCACTCCAATTTAATTCAATAATTTTGGAGACCATATCATCGCTCGTGCGTACGTACGGACCACCGTCTCCACGACTCGATGAGGTTCATTCTCCATGTTAACCATTAAAGAATAATTATAAAGTATATTTAAGAAATAATAATTAAATATATGAAATTATAATGATACTGGATTTATTTATATATATATATGTATGTCATCTACTTAATTCCATTCAACTTAATAAGGAAACGAAAACAGCGTTCATGCGTACGTACGGCCTACCGTCTCAATGAACGGTGTATTTATTTCTATTTATCGATCTATTATATATATGTATATTCTGAATATATATTATATATAAATCTTGTCTTATATTCTAGAATTAAGTAATCATGATCTATGTAATCACATAAATAATTACAAGTCAAATCACAGACGATAAATGAAACGATTTTACCCAAAACGCTACATTAACATGAATTTACAAAAGAACGGGTAATATAAAGTCATAAATGAACCATATATGATATCATAACAATGAATATGATTATGTAATAATTCAATGACATTATTTAAATCATTATACATGAGGTTCGGATACGTATGAATCATATCGAACCTAAGGTAAGGGATAATTTTTCAAATCCCATTTTTATCTGAGATTGCTTATTCGTAAGTATTTACAGGGGTTACTTATATCATACAAGTCCATGTTTTATAAAAGTGTTTTAATGTATTTTTAAATTCTTTTTTACCCATTTTTTACTTTTACTACATGGAATGTAAGGAATATTTCTTTTTATTATGTTATGAGGTACTTTTTTTACTTTTCCGGCAAAAGTACGAGAAGAATGTTTTTTTAAACTTATATGACATGAAAGGATTTTTATGAGTTTATAAAGCCTTATTTTCATGAAGATTACTCCAAAATATTTCATGACTATTTTCAAAAAAATCATTTTCTTTTAAAATTTCATGACATTTTCTGAAAAGAGAATGATTTTGATGAAGAAAGGGCATTTTCTTCAAGAATTCATTTCAAGTGTTTTATCAAAACCATTTTTCATCTAAGATGACATTATTTATTTTGTATATGTTTCAAGTATCTTGTCTCTATGATTTACATGGTTTCACTTTTATTATTATGAAATGATATCCATTACTTTTATATGGATTATGTGATGATGGGATGATGTTTATGAAACCCATTTTAGTCGTTAGGTTATTATGAATGATGCATGTTTATTTTGTGTCACAAGTAAGAATGATTTCATTATGAGATGGGTGGGACCTATATCTACCTCAAATACATTGGTTAAATATTTATATCTCATGAGATAGACATGGCTGGAATGGTATGTTAATCTGGTTCAGTAATACAGGACTGGAACGAGGAGTGAACTCGATTCAGAAAGGGACTTTGTCCAGTAAGATAGTCTTGGCAGAAATGCCTTGGCTACTATAGAAATCATATCATGTGATTAATGGTTGCCACAATCACATGTTTTATTCCCATTGTATTTTATCATGATTAATGTTTATTTATGATCTATGCCTTATGTAATTCCATGTTTTATGTCATTGCTCAAGATTTTGATGTTTAAACATTATGTTCATGTTTAAAAGTTAAATGTATATGATTTGTTTTATTTTATCCATGCTAACCCTTACTGAGACTTTGAGCTCACCCTTTATATGTTTTCCTTTCCCGAGGATTTAAAGATAGGTTTCAGGAAAGAAAAAAAAGGGGAAGATCTTATGGGAGAAGTTGAAGATCTTTCAACATGATTAGATGATTATTTTCCGAGTTTCCAAAGACACTATACTATTACAGTCCTTGTGTGTCTATTTTTGTTATTTATTAAGTATTACGAAAAAGTAATGTAATGTCCATGTATGTCAAGCATCGGGTCTCTACAGTTGGTATCAGAGGAAAAGGAGGTAAGAATGTATCCGATCCTTGGGAACTCTCATATGTGAGCATTGGACGAAACATGGCTCTCCTCCCAAGGGCTTCTTGAGGAAATGCCTTCCATTGGGGATGGCGGTGCGTCCCGCCCAGGGGGTGTAGCCGCCCATGGAGTTCCCTGATATGTATCAATTATAGTCCAATAGAAGTAATTCCAGACCGCTACAGTTGGTATCAGAGAAACTTTTTAGTCAACCTTTGGAAACTAGGATGCGAAAACATTAGTGAGATCTCTAGAGATATTTCTAAGGTATGTCTAGGGATGTCCCTAAGGATAAGTATACACATAGGATATTGTCCTAGAAATATGGTAACGATCTTATAATTTAACCTAAGATGTTAGATATTGAGGGTACTCCCCCTTTACTATGTTCTTTTCCCTAGAATGATTTTTTCCTCTCATAGAATTCTTTTTGTGTTTTAGTCAATGGAGGGAACCAGAAGGAATTCGGTTAACATTGAATCCAATGGAAAAATTTGTGACTATGAGCAACAAAATTTCATAATGCCTAGAGAGAAAGATATTGTGATTATGCCGAATCAGTCATCGCGATATATGATTAACAAGGTGAAATTTAGTGGTATGCCTAATTCATCAAATAAGAAGAAGATAGACTTTTATGCATGTTCGTATTTTGAGGAGAATAAAGAAAGGAAGATTGAGATTTCTAAATAAGGGAAGAAGAACCTTGAGGAATACCTCAAATGGAGGGACAAATGTTTTCTATGTGGAGAAAAGGGTCATAGAGTGACAGACTGTTATAGTGTTCAATGTGGACAATCATTGAAGAGGATGGATTGAAGTGTTTTTGTATTGGTATTCAAGAATAATGTTGTTGTGGAAATTTTATGGTGCATTAGAATATTTTTGTATTAGTATATTGTGGTTTTCAATAATTTTATGGTACCAGTAACCATGAAAAGTGATTCAAATATTTTAGAATGTAGATGATATTCGCATAATGAAGGGATACGAAGATAATGAGATGTTTGATTGAATTCATGAGCTCATGATTGATATAAGGACTAAGTGATATCATGGTTTGATTATATAGAATTTTGAGGATTTTGGTATGTGGAAACTGTTAACTTTTAACTGCATTCATGTTTTCACTAAGGTTCAATGGGTATTAATTCTTCAAGAGAACACATGATTAAGGTATTCACATGTTTGAAATTTTACCAACAAGATATATCTTATGATATATGGGGGATAAATGATGGCATTCACGTGATTGTTATTTGACATTTCAAGTAATCATTTTCTTTATACTATGAGCTTAGACCGAAGTATTTTAGATAAGCCTAAAGATTGGAATGGATTATGTTGGACATAAGTTAGTATTGTTAAAGGATAGAAATGTTTTCGATATTATTGATGGGATGTTATAGTAATGTACTTTTAGAAAAAAGACAACCTGCAGGATGGGCGATAGCCCATCGCGTCAGACAAGGATATTGGAATCGAACCCACAATCGAAGTGCGTCTGGCCTTTGTCGCCTACCACTGGCCTACAGGAAGTCCCTAGTTAGTAGAAACAGGTTTATTTTATTATGCGGTATGATATATGAAGTATAAGTTCATTTTTGGAATGGTATATGATTAACCTCACCATAGATGGACTTATGTATATTTGATAACTTTTGTTAACCTTTTTTTTGAAACAGATCGAATGACCCATCATTCTATCACATGATCTATTATCACTTCATGAATAACAAATTCAACTTCATTTCTTTAAGAGATGAAGTGGAAATTGTTCAAAGCACGAAAAATAGTGATATTGTACCAAAATAAAGCAAGTATTTCTTCTAATTAAAAATTTTCCACTTTAGGGAAATGATATTGAAAACCAAAAATTTTGTCATAGTGCTCTTATATCCGATGAATCAGATGTTACCATAGATCATCAAAAATCTATGGATTTGTGATTGTTGGCTTTTTTATAGCCATGTTCTCTACCGCTCTCCATCAGAACAAGATCGATAGATTTTTCCTCCATATCCATATTTTCACCTATACTCTCCTATGCGGAAACCCAATGCTGAGTTACCTTGGGTGACTGTTACATTTCTAACTATCTTTATTGAAGTTAAGTATTAGTATTCCTTTTTACGATGTGGGTTTCTATGAATAGTAAACGATTTATAACACCAAAGAATTTCGAGGAAGAAATTCCTTTTAAGGGGGTAGAATGTAACACCCTGAGATTTTATGAGATATATTATTTTTAATTCCTTTGATTGCACGATACACCAAGATTATATTGCGCTATACGCAACACCATATTAGCTTTCAGTATATGCAACACTATTCTTAGATTGTGTTACACACAATTTCAAGTTCGTTTGATAATAGTCATTCTACGCAACATTGAGTATATATATATATATATTCAATGTATAAATGAAAAATAGTTCGATTCTGTTATAATGAAACAACAAATGAATCTTGCACAACACACAACCCTGACTTGGATTACATTACATGCAATCACAACCTTCCTCAATAGCGTGTGTTGTAAGCAATACCAGGTTTTACTAAACAACGATATATTATTAAAATATTATTAGAACTAGCCGTTATGAATAGTAATACCCAGTTTCTGAAATTTTATAAATTTTATCTTTCAATATGGACTTCATTTTTGGATTTGGAATATCGAGATTATCCTAGGGAGAAATTTTGGTATTTTTCTGAAAACTTTAAATTTTTGATGAATAGTGAAAACACTGGGATACTATTTAAAAACCGACTTTTTATTTAAATAATTATTTATTTTATTTTATTTATTTTTAGGTCAAAATTGATACATAATACCTATATAAGTTCAAAGTTATTCATTGAGTCATTTTATAATAATTTTAGATATATAAATATTTAATTGAACTTTTCACAGTCTTTTACCCACCTTCTAGGAGAATTTGAAAATTTACATAAAACATAATTTTACCGCTTTTGTGAATGGAATTTCAAAAATCCGAGAGACACGGTTGATATTAGTAAGTAAAATGTGGTTTAATGAGATGAATTTTTTTTGGTGAATAGTAACTTTTTACTTTTTTTACCACGGTTAAAAGTAAATAGGGTAATTAAGGGTAAAAATGATATTATTATTACCCTAACACATGTTTTAATTCTATTGGATAAGTGTAATTCGACCAATAACAACCTTAGGGATAAAATATGCCCATTTAGGACCACTTGGATTAGATTAGGACATTTAATATTAATTTATTTAAAAAAGTGTTAAAATAGTTAAAATCAAAGTTTAATAAGTAATTCATTTTTAATATAGGGTTATACATAAGATAAATTAGACTATAAATATTCATTATAAATATAAAAAGCTTTCCAACATAATGGTATTTTATTTAGAATTTTTAGACATTAAATAATTTAATTTATTTATGACACCATGATGATGCAGTAATTATATTGTTAATTAAATACTGAAATAATTGATGTTATAAATAACCAAATAAATGTAATTTGAGACTTTTTATGAATTCCAATAATTTTATATGTTAATTTGACATGTTAGTATTGATTTAATTAACTTTTTTCTAACTAATAACTATGTTATGGTTTTCAAAAAAATCAATTACCATATAGTGTCAAAATTGACAGAAAATAGTTTTCAAAACAAATATTATATTATTAATTTTTATTTTATTCATAAAAATATCTGTTTCATCCAAATTACTTAGGTTGGGTTATATATATTAATAATAAACAACTTGGGGTTCGTTTTCCTTGTTATAGTAACTTTATTAACCATATAGTGTAAGAAAACAAGAAGACACGGTAAAAGTTAAATTATTTAACTTAATGTGATATCTAAATTATAAGGTTAAAATAATTACCTAAACTTGTCCAAATTATATTGGATGAGATTATTTCGACCCATACCCACCTTAGTTTTAAATAAGTAAATTTTTAGGTATTAAAAACCGAATATGACTTTATAATAAAATAGTATTTTTAGTTTTTCCAAAGGTGCCCCTCTCCTCCATTATAAAAGGGATCCTCCTCCCTCTCTTCCTCACACCCATTTGAGCCTTCAGGGTCAGCTAAACCCTGAAAAATTATTTTCTCAACTTCCTTAGAAACATACTAGAGGTCTTGTACTTCTTCAAAGACCAATTTTAATGCCCTAAGAGGAGGTCTCAAAGAGGCGCTTCAAAGAAGAGGTAATGTCCGTTACCGATTCTTTCAACATTATTTTTTCTTCCACTTCTTCTTCTTTAGTTGTTTCATTATGAAGTAATAACATCAGTATCACTCATATACTGATATGTTATTATAAGTATTAAACAACCCCAATTCACCTTCTATCCATTCTATGGAAAACAAAATCACCGCATGTGCGTACGTACGGAATACCGTCTCCACGTCGTGGTGTAATCTGTTTTTCAAAAACCACCATACTTGGATGGGTATAATGGTGTAAAGAATAACTATACATAGTTATTATAACATCATATGGATTCTCATATATTGTATCTTCCACTCCAATTCAATTCAATAATTATGGAAACGATATCATTTCTCGTGCGTACGTACGGACTACCGTCTCCACGACTCGATGAGATTCATTCTTCATGTTAACCATTAAAGAATGATTATAAAGTATATATAAGAAATAATAATGAAATATATGACATTATAATGATATTGGATTTATGTATATATATATGTATGTAATCTAATTAATTCCATTCAACTCAATAAGGAAACGAAAACAGCGTTCATGCGTACGTACGGCCTACCGTCTCCATGAACGGTGTATTTCATTCCATTTATCGATCTATTATTTATATGTATATTCTGAATATATATTATATATAAATAATGTTTTATATTCTGGAATTACGTAATCATGATCTAAGTAATCATATGAATAATTACAAGTCAAATCACGGATGATAAATGATATAATTTTACCCAAAACACTACATTAACATGAATTTTTAAAAGAACGGGTAATATAAAGTCATACATGAACCATATATGATATCATAACAATGAAGAAGATTATTTAATAATTAAATGACATTATTTAAATCATTATACAGGATGTTTGGATACGTAAAAATCATATTGGACCTAAGGTAAGGGATAATTTTGAAAATCTCATTTTTATCCGAGATTGCTTATTTGTTAGTATTTACTGAGTAATTTCTATCATTCAAGTAAATGTTTTATAAAAGTGTTTTCATGTATGTTTAAAGTCCTTTTTACCCATTTTTGTCTTTTACTACATGGTATGTAAGGAATGTTTCTTTTTTTTATGTTACGAGGTACTTTTTTTGACTTTTCCGGCAAAAGTACGAGAAGAATGTTTTTTTTAACTTATACGGAATGAAAGGATTTTTATGGTTTTATAAAGCCATATTTTCATGAATATTTCTCCAAAAGATTTCATTATTATTTTCAACAAAATCATTTTATTTTAAAATTGCATGACATTTTGTGAAAAGAGAATGATTTTAAAGAAGAAAGGGTATTTTCCTCAAGAATTCATTTCAAGTGTTTTATCAAAACGATTTTTCATCTAAGATGACATTATTTCTTATGTGTATGTTTCAAGTATCATGTCTCTATGATTTATATGGTTTCCCTTTTATTATTATGAAGTTATATCCATTACTTTTATATGGATTATGTGATGATGGGATAATATTTTTGAAACCCATTTTATTCGTTGGGTTATTATGAATGATGCATGTTTATTTTGTGGCACAAGTAAGAATGATTTTAATATGAGATGGGTTGGACCTATATCTCCATCCAATGAATTGGGTAAAGATTTATATCTCATGAGATAGACATAGCTGGAATGGTAAGTTAATCCGGTTCAGTAATACAGGATTGGAATGAGGAGTGAACTCGATTCAAAAAGGGACTTTGTCCACTAAGATGGTCTTGGAAAAAATGCCTTGACTACTATGGAAATCATATCATGTGCTTAATGGTTGCAACAATAACATGTTTTATTCCCATGCTATTTTATCATGATTTATGTTTATTTATGATATATGCCTTATGTAATGCCATGTTTTATTTCATTTCTCAAGATTTTGATGTTTAAACATTATGTTCATGTTTAAAAGTTCAAATGTATATGATTTGTTTTATTTTATCCATGCATACCCTTAATGAGCATTCGAGCTCACCCTTTATATGTTTTACTTTCCCCAGGATTTAAAGAAAGTTTTTAGGTAAGAAAAAAAATGGGGAAGATCTTATGGGAGATGTTGAAGATCTTTCAACACAATTAAAAGATAATATTCCGAGTTTCCAAAGACACTAAACTATTAAGGTGCTGGTGTGTCTATTTTTGTTATGTATTAAGTATTCCGCAAAAGTAATGTAATGTCCATGTACATCAAGCTTCAGGTCTCTACAATAGGACTTCCGAATTTCTATATCTCATTTCAATTCAACTATAGACCAGTATTGGAGAGTTTATTATTTCTAGACTCGATGGTGACAAGTGGAGTAACATGAAGTTTAGTTTGTTATTTTATTTTGTTTATATTTCCTAAATTGATCACACAATGTTATGATACTTATTTTTCATTCGTTGTTTTATCAATATATTCCATACATGTGAATGATTAGAAATTTTTATTGGGGATTTTGTATGTGAGGGGGTTGAAGGTAGGTTAAAGGGATTACTTTATATTATACTGCTTCATATCTTATTTTTTTTATACTTATCTCGATTGGTGTGCTAATCCAATGTCTATATGAATTATGTATGTTTTTATTTAAATTTTATTTATACAAGTTTTATTTATTTTTAATGATAAATTATTCCCACATTGTTTTTTTCATGCCATGGTTCTAATTTTCAGCTCGAGGGGGCCTGATAATGTCCCTTGGACATTATCATTATATAGATTGGCATTCCTCCAATAATATTTGAATTTGTTTTTCAGTTTTCAATGGATTTTAGCATTGTTTTGCATCTTCTGTTCAAAATCTAAAAAACCCTTCCCTTAAATACATAGAAGAGGAAATAAATATCCCTTGAATTCCATCAGTTGCCTATAAATTAAGGAAAATGTCAACTCAAAAATCATTGAAAATTAATCATAATTCCTTGTTTCTCTATAAATTTTTTCATTAATCATCCATTTAACCCTTAAATATTTTGTCATCCACATTGATAAACACTTTCAATATTTCCATTAAATTATTTTTTATGTGATTATTATGATCAATTCCACATTTTTAAATTATTTATTCTTTATTTTTTTCATCTAAATATTAATACCTAGCTTGTAGTTCTTGTTTTAATTCATACATCACCTTTTTCAAATTACTAACATTATTTTCACATTAAATAATTTCAAAACTATTCTCTTGTTTTATGTATTTCTTATTAGTGTAATCCTATAGTAAATGCTAAATTTACACCAAGTTAGAGTACCTTGAATTATTTTTGGATGGGTCGGTGTAGTGATAAGACATCCCAATAGTACTAAGATGTTTTCAAATATTAACGTACAATTAATTTTAAGTGTAATAATTACTTAGTTTGAAACATCACTTCCATTACATTTTTAAATCTTATAGTTTATTAAATGGGAGATTATTAATATTGGTTATCTTATTTGAGTATCATTTTACTTATAAATTACATATATTATATTTTCATTTGTCTTTGGTATTTAAGAACGAAGTGGTATAGGGTAATTATTTTCTTAAATTCAATTACCCATTTTTTTCAACATAATACAATTCATTGAAATAAAAACAAATGTTTTGTTTCCCTTGTTATAATTGTTTATAAATTTAACTAGTTTTTTATGAATATATTATCTGTATTTATTATATGTATTATAAAATTAATCATTTATCAATTCAATATGATGTATATGACCTAAAAATGGATGCATGTAAATCGATTGACATGCGAATATAAAGATGGAATTTAAGAGTTCATCTTGTTTGCAAGGGAGTATGTAGAAGACCATTCTAAAATATTCTATATGTGTTTATGTTGTTGTTATTAAAGAAACTTTATTCAATATGAGTTGTAATAATTTTGATGTTTATTTGTCTCTATTTATCAATGAATTTAAAAAAATTATTGGCAGTGAATCACTCATAGAGATAATAGAAAAACTAATGATTTTATGCTCACTTCCTTAATGTTGGATAACTTCAGCTTAGCATAGTATTTAACCTGAACTTCCTGCCTAGGGCCATGGTGATGATCTCATCCAACACATTGAGAGAAACAAACTAATTTATTTCAAGATCATAGATTGAAAATTTTATAGAATATGCTAATTCAATAGGTAATGATTTTGTGTGAAAATACATATGATTGAAGAAGAAACATGAGAATTAGAAAATAAAATGATCGAAAAATATTCCCAATTGTTTAAATAATGAATAAAATCATGATATGGGAAGGAAAAGTGAATGTTTAATAGAGATATGATATATATATTGGAGAACATGTGTGCGATTAGGGAATCAAAGGGACACCAAACATGAAATTCATGTAATATTCTATGCTAAATGGTAGTTAACCAATAGTTGTGAAGTACACATAGATTCATTAGTTTTGTTATTTATTTTGTGATAGATTTACAACCAATCCTTGTTTGGATCCATTGATCAATGATGCAAAATAAATATCAATATTAATAATTGTCTCATGGTTTCTTGACATCCATATAGTCTTCTAAACCATAATGAAGTTCAAAATAATTCTTTAGTTTTGTAAGTAACATATATTTGGACTGAAGAAACCATTTGGAAAGATGTAAAGTTAATGTTATTATATAATTTCCACATTTTATTGAAAAATTATTTTTTGAAAAATTATTTTAATTTTAATTATTTCTTTTATAATTCATTTATTTTAAAATAATTATTTCCATGTTTCATGCCTTTATAGAAAGAGAAATGAGGTTTTCTCGACTCAATAAAATAGGTAATATAAATTTTTTTATAGTGAAATCATTGTTCATAAAATAATTGTATTATTTCATATATATGTTTAATTTTTTTTTGTTATTACTCATTTAATAATAGTTTTGATATACAAGTGGATTGTTTTTTTATAATTGGGGTGACTCATCAAACATTCATGTTTCTTATCCCTTTAAAACATTTCACCCATAAAGTGGTCTATTTATCAATTTTTCATAAATACCTACACTACCATTTTAAAATGATAAATGGAACCACCTCTGCTCAAGAACAGAGGTAAACAAAATGTTTTCATAGTAAAATCATTGTCCATAGAATTAATGTAATATTTCATATATATGTATAATTTATTTTTTATATTATTACTCACAAAATAATTTTTATGCGATATAGGTGGATTCATTAGTTTGAGTTTGGGTGCTCTATCAAAATTTCATGTTTCATCACCCTTAAAACCATTTCACCCCTTTAGTGGTGTGTTTTCAACCATTGTTCAAATTACCTCTATTATATTTACAGGTATAACAATGGCACATACTCTACTCAATCACATAGATAATATTAATGGTTTTACCGGAAAGTCATTATTTATATAATTACTTTATTAATTCATATTTATGTTCATTTTTTTCTATTTTCTTTGACTCATATAATAATTGTTTTCTTATATAGTTGGATTGTGTTGTTCGAGCTAGGGTTCTCTATTCATCAGTCAAACTTTTTATCCCTTAAAACCTTTTTCACCATTGTAGTGGTTCATTTATCACATTCATTGAAATTACCACTACTAACTTTTTAGAAATAGAAAAAATACCACACATGCTCAGTCACAGAGTTAATCTATTTTTTTTCACAACAAAATCATTATCCATAGAATTCATGTATTGTTTCATATTTATGTTTACTATATTTCTTTTTAGTATTACTCACATAATAATT
This sequence comes from Viscum album, assembly GCA_963277665.1. Lineage (NCBI taxonomy): Eukaryota > Viridiplantae > Streptophyta > Magnoliopsida > Santalales > Viscaceae > Viscum > Viscum album. Next base: position 657,933,254 of record OY728145.1, on the reverse strand, counting down.
GTTTTCTAATACATCTGGATTATTTTTTTGAGTTGGGGTGCTCCTTCCATCTTTCATCCCTTTCTCTAACTAAACATCCACAAACTTCTTATCCCTCAAAACCATTCACCCCTACACTATTGAAATTTATCATATTAATTCAAGTTCCCTCTAATTCTCAATCACAGAGACAATCATGATATTTTCACAATAAAATCATTTTCCATATAATTTATGTTTTATTTTATATTTATGTTTCATTCGTTTCTTTTAATTATTAGAATTAAAAATCTTTTTCATAAACAAGAGGATTCATTTTTTCAAGTTGATGCAGTTTGATTGAACCTGCTCAAGTATTGTTCATAGTTCAACAAAGAAAGACAATGGAATTCATGATAACATTGACACTTTGTATCTTTAATAGACTTTTGGACCCGTATGAATCATCCACACCTCTAACTGACACTCTATGTGATCTATATGACTCCAATTACTTTTTTATATTTTAAATCGACATTATTTTTAATAAAAAAGGAAAATTAATCAATGTGGTCATTATCAGTTTAAAATAGAAAATTCACTTTAAAAATTATCAATCATTCAAAATTGAGAAAGCACACATGGATTTTCAATGTTATTTATGGCATTGAGTCATAAATAATTTTTGACATATTGGAATTGGTCTCATATAAAACCAATTCGTGGTGTGATCTGTATCAGTCAAAGCCCTTGTTTCCTAGTTGAAATAAAATTTTATCAAAAAAGACAAGTTATGTCCTTAAAACTGAGAAAACTCAATCATATTATATTGATACTTTTGAAAAAATATCCATAAGTTTTTTGGAACATGTAAGAATAAGCCACACCTCAATATGATAATCGGTGAGACTGGTATGACTCAAAGTGCATCTTTATTTAAAAATTACATCAAATTTTAGTAAGAAAACAAATTGACCTACTAAAAAATGAAAAAAAAACATTTATATTGTTTTGATACATTAGTAAAATGATCCATAAGTTATTTGATATGTGCATGAATCTTACGCACCACAATCTGACACATAGTGTGACTGATATGACACCAAGTCCGTGTTTTTATAAAATTGACATAACTTTTGGTAAAAAGGCCAACTGACCTACTCAATACCATGAAAACCCATTAAAATTGTTTAAATACTTTAAAACTACAACATCATGTAGTTCTATCAATGGAAATTCCCTTCTTATAATTATTTCATATCATATAATCACATAAGAATACTTTTAGAACACAATACAAACCTCATAATTGATGAATACATGAAATAAAAGGTATCTATAGATGTTAAGGAACATATATCAATAGTAACATGACCTTTATAATAGTAATGTGACCCTTATGAATAGTAAATTAGAAAACATAATAGTAACATCTCTAATGAATTTATAAATAAAATTTATCTTTTTTAAGTGAAAATATGTATTAATTATATCATAGAATAAGTAAATAAATATTTTAAAATTTATTAATAAGGTGATGGTATTTTTATAATTCAGGTATATTTAATTTCAATTTTATGAATAATTAATTAATTTAAATGAAAATTCAGTATCATGAAAGGTTTAAAAAAATTATTATTATTATTCTAATATAATTTTATGAGAATTTATGTAATATTTCAATGTGTCAGAATATCAGTTTTAATTTTAAAATTTGTGTTTTTCAATTAAATTGTAATTTTAATTAAATATTTACATGGTGGAATATAGAAAACTAATTTTGAAAAATGGATTTAATTTTTTTATTCTCGACATTGGATCATGGTTATAGTGATTTTATGGTAATTTTCTAAAATACATCAATTTTCGGGTGAATAGTAAAAATACAGTTTTCACATAATCGGTATATCATGAATTCCATAATTTATGATTTAATGATGACATATAGTTTTTAGAAAATTATATTCATCCAAGTTCTTATTAATTTCATAAATAGTTCCTTAAAATACAATAAACTCAAATTTCAAACCTAAAAATAACTTTCCACAAACTAAAGTCAAAACGTGATTCTTAAAATGTCATTTTCTCTTTTTTTCACTTTACATTAAATAAATAAATGAATTCAAATTATAAATATGATATAATGCTTAAAACAAATTATATTATATTAATATATAATTTATTTTTAAATAAACTATTACAATTCTATCATTTGATATTTTATTTTATTTTATATTTTATTCTAATAACACCCCCTCCTCAAGTATAAATAACCCCTCTCCCGGCCCTTGGAATACCAATCCTCTCATCCATTACTAAGCATAATATTTTTCCAATTTCTTCCTCTAAATCCTCTTAGAATACATAGGGAAATTCGTCAGACCTCCAAATCCAATCACTAAGGGAGTTACAGATTCATGCAAGAGAAGATACACCAAAGAGAGAGTAAGACTCTATTAAATATTCATTATTTTCTTCCCATTTTCTCATTCTTTTACCCTATCCCTTTCAAAAAAGCATGCTAAAAATTAATTATATTGTAATTTAACATTATATTAGTTATTTTATCCTACATACATTTTCCTATAAATGAAAAATATAAATTCCATACTTCACTTTCACGCACTATAGACAACGTCTCGTTAATGGTTAGTTAATCATCTACAGTGACATTGCCAAGATAATTATTATAATGACACTAATATATGAACAAAATAAATTATATATAATATATTTACATCAAATTACAATTATTATATTATTCTGAAACAAATTAAAACAATTTATAAGTTACATTTAATAAAAAGTGAAATCATCCCAAGATGAGAAATTTTTAAGTAAAAATGATATCAAAATGCTTCAATTTCCTCAATGAAAATTATGAAATTAAATCCAATGAATATAATTGATTAATATTTCAATAAATTTACTATAATTTACATTTATAAAAATGTTTTAATAAACATAAATTTGTTATTCAGGAGGCTCATAAGAGATAAAATTAAGAAGAATTAAGGTAAGGGGTCCTCTTTATTTCACTTTTATTTGAGATTTTTGTCTATGTTTTTCCCTTTTGTGTGTAATTACTTGAGATGGGGTTTTATTACACACCTCTTCCATAATTTAATAATTTTTTATAAGTGATTATAAATTACCTTCTCTCTCATTAATCCCTTTTAACTACACCTGATACGATGCCTATAATTCGTTAGGAATTATACATGAAACACCTTTATTCATTCAGGTTGCTCTATCATTATTTTTAACCAAATGATGTTTTCTTTTATTATCATGTCAAACATCTATATTTTTTTTATATAATCAAAACTCATGTTTTAGGATCCATCCTTCATTCTCATCCAGGGATGTACAATCTTTTAAGTGATTCCCACCTCAATATTTCCGAATAAGCAGACTTGTTTTAAGATAAATTATTGAATCCTTATCAGATTTCAACTACACTCTATCCCCTATTTAAAGCCACCATTCTCATTATAAATTCAGTATTTTTATTTTTAAATTCTTCTTGTTTTACAACATGTTTCATATAAAATATTCTCCCATTTTATATTTTAAAAGGTAAACAGTATTTTCATTAAAACCACACAAAAATGGTTTGATGCCAAAATTTTAGAAATACATTTCTTACTTTTTTTCATTTCTATTTCACATATCTTACCATGATATATTCATTTTTTACCTTATCATCATCCATGTAGGTTCTAATTCATTTCCTTCATGGTCACTTTTATGATTTTCTAATTTTTTATGCTTTATGTCATGATTATGGTACCCAATCCTTTACATGGGTAACACTTTTGTTTTTATATGATTGATTATGTGTGATCCATTATGTGGAAGGAATATTCATGAACATGTTAAGTTGGGTGTACCCATATTGAATTTCAATGAATTGTGTAATGTTATGTCTCGTGAGATATTATGTATGATGGTATTGACTATTATCCTTGGCTTGTGAATCTATGTGAAATGATCTTGGAGGTTCGACTTGACTTGTATTAACGTCATGTTTTATGTTTCTTAAAAACAATTTATGACACCTTGTTTATAAGATTATATGTTTATATTTCAAGTTTCTATATGTTAAATTCATTTTCATATCATCATATCTTGAATTCTATTCCTTGCGCTAATGCTTTGTTCTAATGTTTTTTCCTATACTAGGCTTTTTGGGGAATAAATTTCATTATGTTATCCATAGGTTTCCTTATGAATATGTATGACAACAATTGAGGTTATAGGAACATATTTATGATTAAATAAAGATGTGTTTTAGTCACTTGTTTTATGTTTTATTTAGATAGTCATCATAGACACCATATTTCACGATCCTCGTCTTGAACTCTGATGTGTAATTATGCTTAAAATAATTTAAAGTTATTTTAAAGAGGCTAAGGTCACTTTAGTTGGTATCAGAGGATAGTCTATTTATTTTTGGGGATTCAGAATAGAGAATCATTATGAGAATCTTAATTATGAGAGGAATAATATGAAAACATCCTTAAATTTTGGTATGTATAGAGTAAGGTCTTTATCAAGAAAATACATCCATGTCCGGATACAAACAGGTAGAGATGGATCTAGCACATATGTACCTCAGAGGTAAAAATCCGACAAGGAGTTTTGGGCCTGACCTAGGGTATCCTGGAACATGACAATATGCCTTGTAGAAGTCTTGGTTTGACACTCCTTGGGGATATTCCTTGGTAAATGAATGATCATAGTACAAAACATTAATATGCGAATAAAAAAATCACATAAGAATATAAGTTAATAAATTTATCAAGGATAACCAGGATTTAAACATAAGGAATCACAAGTTAACACATACCTATCCATTATAGGTTATCATTTTCTATTGAATGTTTTAATTTTTATGCTAAATATATATGTATTCAAGTGCTATAATTGGATGGTCTTTTTCTAAGTCAATGGCATGAAATAGAACCCGTGACAACAATCAATGTGATAGGGAATGCGATGATTTACCTAATGATATTCCAGATATGATAGAAATTTGGGACTCAAAACTTCAGGATGGTACTTGATTAATTGACTCAGGTCATGAATAATTACTTGAATCATGTTGAACTCCCTCATCCCCCTAAGAAAGAGCATGTTGTCATAGAATCATTCATGCAGATAAGACCTGCCATGTTTAGTGGAACTTATGGTCTCCTGCTCTCGGAACAGTGGATTAACTACATTGAAAAGATATTCTCCATACTCCAATGCTCGGAACAAGAGAAAGTAGTATATTTGGTCGATTGTTTTGATGGGGAAGCTGATTAGTGGTGGAAAATTATCAACAATACAATGTCCTAAGAGGTTATTGATTCCATGGGTAGGGAGGAATTTAAGAGGATGATTTTTCAATAAATATATTTTTTGAACCCTCCATCTCAAGATGGAAAGAGTGTTTCTCGTACTCAAGAATATGGAAGATGGGTCAATAGGGGTGTATGAAGAAAACATTATAAGGCTTACAAGGTACGCCTCTGGCTTTGTTATGAACATTGAATGTAAGGAGGATAGCTTTTCTAGTGGATCAAATCCGAGTCTATAAAAAGTGTTTTTGATTAGAGACTTCGAATGTTATGAAGAGATTGTCTGTTATTACATCAAGGGTGAAATGTATATTAGATAATTGTAGGGGTCTCACGATCCCAGTGATAGGAAGCGTAAGAAGGAGAACAACATAGGTGGTTCAACAAAAAAAATCCCATGATGGAAAGAATTCGGATTGTCCCACCTATAAAATGTGCGGGAGGAATCATCTTGGGATCATTCTATAGGGATCCAAGAATTTCGTTAATTGGGTGAAGTTGGGTGATTTGGCCAAGAACTGCTGATGGGATATGAATAATTTTATTAATGGGGAATAATAAAGGAAGTCTCTGATCAATAGTCAACCTACAGTGTAGTTTTGAAACTACAAGAAGCATATGAATTATGAAAACAATTACCCTAAGCCAAGGGTTGTTAGAGGAAATTAACAACAACATCCAATCCAACAAGGAAGTTCTGATGCCATCACTGCTACTGAGGCAGTTCCAGAAAATGATACGGTGATAGGTTTGCTAATTATTCATTAAATAATTGAGAACACACTATTTGATTATGGTTTAACACATTCTTTCATATCATTCAAGTTGTGTTGAACTATTCAAAAACCACCTTAAAATTTGGAGGATAAGTGATCTATGACAACATCGAATGGGAAAATTATTGCGTCCATGGTTTATAACTCTTCTCTGGATAACATTTATACACTGAACCACCCATCAAATCTTACCATTCTTCCCTTAGGGAAGTATGATGTTGTCTTATGAATGGATTATCTATATTTTTTCAAATACAACGTCAAATGTCGGGAAAGGGATATCACTCTTCACACCAAAAAGCATCCTCCACTTGTTTACAAGTTTATAGAGGAATATTAAACTTTTTTATAATTAGTGCCTCCAGTGTGGATATTAATTCCTTATGAACAAGCATTTTTTACTCAAATAATTGAGACAAAGGAGACAATCCTGCTTGGAGACATGCCCATCATGAGTGATTACACTGATCTATTACCTGAATAGTTTCATGTTCTTCCTCCTGATACAGAAGATGATTTCCCAATTTATGTTATTCATGTATCTCTACCTATGTCAAAGACACCTTATAGAATAGCCACCATAGAGATACAAGAGATGAAAAAGGAGTTACAGAAGAATATGGATAAGGGTTTTATACACTCGAGTGCTTCACATTGGGGTGAGTCGGTCCTCATTGTCAAGAATAAGGATGGTTCAATGCACCTATGCATTGATTATCACGAGATCAATAAAATCAAGGTAATGAATAGGTATCCCCTGACAATGATAGATGACTTGTTCGATTAGTTTTTAGGGGCCAGTTATTTCTCTAAGGTAGAACTTTGGTCCGTTTATCAACAATTAAAGGAGATGAAGGAATATATTCCCAATATTTTCTGTCCAAAAAGGTATGGACACTCTGATTTCATAGTTATTCCATTCAGACTCACTAATTATCTATAAAGTTTCATAGATTTAATGAATAGAATCAGTAGAGACCACCTCGACAAATTTGTGGTAATCAATATTTATGATATTATGATATACTCTAAGAGCAATGAGGAATGTGAGGTGCATTTGAATATTTTTTTAAAGACATTGAGAATGGTGAAATTGTATGCAATGTATATTAAATGTGAGTTTTTGATGGAGGAAGTTTCCTTATTGGGTCATGTTATCACCCACAATGGGATATCTGTGGACCATTCCAATACAATGATGATTGAAGAGTGGCCCATGTCATCATTTGTAATGGAGATCCGTTACTTTATGGGTCTAGCTAGGAATTTTTTAAAATTAGTGAATAATGTTTCATGATTGTCAAACCCAATGACCAAGATGACAAAAAAGAGAGTAATGTTTTCCTAGTCTCTTGACTGTGAAGAATCATTCAAGGAGTAGAAAAGGAGTCTTATCACTACACTAGTACACATATTCCAAAAAACTAGAGAACGCTTTATGGTGTATAAAAATTCTTTAAAAAAGAGCATAGGAAGTGTGCTAATGAAAAATGATAATGTGATATCCTACACCTCAAGGAAGCAGAAAATCAATGAGAAAAAATATCCTACACATGATATGAAGTTGGTGATAGTTATCTTTGCATTAAAAATATAAGGGAATTATCTTTATGGGAAGAACTGTTAGATATATTATGATCACACAAGTCTGAAATATATATTCACATTAAATGATCATAATATTCAGCAGTGAAGATGGATAGATCTCATCAACCATTATAACTTCTCAATCCACCACCATCCCAGTAAGGAATATACGGTGTTGAATTCTCTATGATGAAAAGATAATATATCTTTATCAAGGATGACAATAGAAGAGGATCTGATCTTCTTAGATTTACAGAGGATGGACATGGGAATAATTAAGGGAAGAACATCCAAAATCCTTTCTTAGAGGATTTCTCAACCATCCCTCGTGGAAAAAATAAATGATTCTCAATGAAAATATGTGGAAATTATCAAAAGGATGTAATCTATCATAAATAGGAAATCATCAAAATTCAATATTGAAAAGAAAGGATTTGTAAGATTTGGGTCATGATTATGTTTACCTTCTAATCCAGATGTAAAGAAGGAGATTTTTAATGGAACACATAGATCGACCTTCTCTATCCACCCAGGGATCAAAATTATGTATCGAGATCTCCGAGAATTTTTTTTGATAATATAAACAGATAGATTACTTAATATATATCAATGGGCCATGTATGTACAAAATATAAGGTTGAGAGGAAAATGTATAAGGGGATGATGAAACCACTACTCATACCAACATGGAATTAGGAGAACATTACGATGGACTTTTTCACTGTAAACCCATGGACATCCTGAGGAAACAATGTTATATTGGTTATTGTGGATTCTCTTACGAAGACATCTCAATTTATCACTATTCGAGAGGTCTTCTCATTAGATCAAAATGTAAGGATTTATATCAATGAAGTGGTATGTCTACATGGAGTACCACACTCTATTTTATTTGATTGGGATCTGAGATTCACAATGACGTTCTGTAAAAGACTCTGACATGCTCTATGCATTGAAATGAACATCGATATGACCTATCACCCTCAAATTTATTTACAATATGAGAAAACTATTCAGAAAATAGAAGAACTATTGAGAGCATGTTCTATGTACATCAGCAGAGGATGATACCCACATCTTCCCCTAGTTGAATTATTATACAATAACAGTTTCCGCCCGACCATCCAAATGGCACTATATGAATCCCATTATGGGAAAAGGTGTAGAACACTAGTGTGTTGGGATGATGTTTGTGAGTGTAAGAGGCTTGGGCCTGGAATGGTTGATGAAATGGTGGATAATTTGAATACCATTCAATAGCATATCAAGGTATCCCATAGTCGACGGAAGAGTTATGTAGACAACTATCGACAAGACAGTGAGTTCAATATTGGACACATGGTATTTCTTCATGTTTCTATGTGGAAGAAGTTCATGATATTTGGGATGAAAGGGAAGCTATTAACCTGGTATGCCAGCCCCTTTAAGATCAATGATCGTGTTAGAGTTATGGATTATCGAATGAAACCTCATCATACAATGTCTAACGTAAACGATGTATTTCATTTATCCCTCTTAAGGAAGTACATACCAGACACTTCATATGTACTCTCATTAGAGGTGGTATAGTTGGAGGATGATCTTTCTTATGAGGAGCATCCAGTGAAGATCTTAGATTTTAGAGATAATGTTCTACGTAACAAGAATACTAACCTGGAAAAGGTAATATGATGGAATCATAAGTATGATGATGCAATATGGGAACTAGAGGAGGTAATGAAGGAAATGTACCAGCACCTATTTATGGCCTAGATAGTAAAACGAAATTTCAAGGGAGAAATTTCTTAAGGTGGGAATAGTGTAATGGTCCAATGTTTTGTCAATAGAAATTACCTTCTGATAATTATGTCTTATAGTATAATCACATAATATTATTTTTTTAACACAATACATGATTTATAAATGAATAATAAGTGAAATAAATGGTATATTTAAATTTTAAGGAACATATATCAGTAGAAAAATGACATTTGGAATAATATTGTGAGCTTTATGAATAGAAAACTGTCCAATGTAAAAGTAACCTCTCCAATTAATGTATAAGTAATATTTATCTTTTTTTATGAGACAATATGGTATAATTATATCATATTTTAAGTAAATAAATATTTCTAATAATTATTTATATGGTGTTTGTATTTTTATAAGTCGAGAATAATTAATTAAAATTTTATAATTAATTTAAAATATTAAATAAAAATTTAGTTTTATGAATGGTATTCATAAATTAATATTTTATTTGTATGATAATCTTATGTGACGTTATTTAATTTTTCACAGTGTTAGAAAAGCAGTTTTAAATTTTAAATTTGTATTTTAAAGAAAATTGTGATATAAATTAAATATTAAATTAGTTGTATTTTAAAAAATATTTTTGACAAATTGAGTTAATTTTTGGACAATAAACATAAAAATATAGTTGGGTGATTTTTTTTGTAATTTTCTGAAATACTTGAATTTTTGGATTAATTGTAAAAATAAAGTTTTTCACATAACCCGTATATCATAAATTGCATCATTTATGATATAATGATGACATAAACAATATATAACATTATATTCGGCCATGATCTATTTAATTTCATAAATTGTTCCTTAAAATACAAAAAACTCAATTTCCAAACCTAAAAAGAATATTCAAAAACCTAGTTTTAAAAAGTGATTCCATAAAATAACATTTTCTCTTTCTTTTCGAATTAATTTTAATAAATTAATGAATTATAATTATAAAGATGATTTAACGTCTAAGAAATTATATTATACTAATATATTTTTTATTTTTTCAAAAAACTACAATTACATGTCTACAATTTGATATATTATTTTATTTAATAGTTTATTCTAAAAACAACCTTTGCAAAAGTATAAATAACCCTTATCCCTCCCCATGGAAAACTATTCCTATCATCCATTAACAAGCCTAATATCTGCCAAATTTTACCCTCTTGTGACTCTTAGAATAGGTAGGTACATTCCATAGCCCTCCAACTCCAGTTAGTAAGGGAGTTATAGTTTTGTTCAAGAGATACTACACCATGTAGAGAGTAAGACTCTATTAATTTACTTATCTTTTATTCATCTTCCTTTTCATTTAACCTATCCATTTAAAAAAATAATTCTACCAGATTGATTATATACTAACTTCTGATTATATTAATAATTTTAACCTACTGAAATTTTTATATTAATGGAAAATATAAATTTCAAACTACCCTTTCCCGCACTATCGACAACGTCATGTTAATGGTCCGTTAACTATCTACGAAGACTTTTCTAAGATAATTTTTATAAACACCTTAATGTGTGGAAAATATAATTTATATATAATATATTAATATCAAATTACATGTATTATATGTTTTTTAAACAAAATATACTCATTTACAAATTACATTTAAAAAAATTGAAATCTGCGTAAGATGGGAAATTTTTAAGTAAAATAAGAAATAAAAATGCTTCAATTTACTCAATTAAAATTATCTAATATTTTTAAAAATAAAATAATTTTCTTTTAGAAAATTGTTTTAATAAGTATAAATGTATTAAACAGGAGGCACATAAGCGATGAAATTTAGTGGAAATTAAAGAACAGATTCTCTCCATTTAACTTTTATTCATGATTTTACTCTATATTATTCTTTTTTATGCGTAAATAATATTGATTGGGTATGATTATGAACCTCCCCATATTTCCCTCATGTTTTATAATTGATGATAAACCACTTTCTTCCTCATGATGCCCACATAAGTACAACTAATACCATGCCAATAATCCGTAAGAAATTCTTCCTGAACTGCCTTTATTCCTTTTAGTTGATATATATTTATTTTAACCCAAATGAACGTGTCTTATATTTTTATGTAAAAATTTTACATGGTGTTAATATGATCCAGAATAATGTTTCACAATCCATCCCACATTCTCTATTAGGGATATACCTTCTTTTATGTGACTCCTTACTCAGTACTTCAAGATAAGAAAACTTGTTTTAAGGGAACTTCCCGAATTCTTATCAGATATCAAGTGCACTATATAGTCTATTTTAATACACCATTGTCTTTATAAATTATATGTTATTATTATGAAAACCTTCATGGTTCACATATGGTTTTATATAAAATATTTTTCAATTTTCACTTTTAAATGCTCTATAGTATTTTCCTTAAATCCACAAAAAAATGTTTTAATGCTAAAATTTCTCAAATACATTTCATACTTGTTTTCACTACTATTTGACACCACATAACATGATATATTTTTATTTTACTTTATAAACATCCATGAATGTTCTAATTCCATTCTTCCATGGATAGTTTTATGACACACCCATTTTTTATGCTTTATGTCATGATTATGGTACACAATCTTTTCCATGGGAAACTGTTATGTTTATATATGATTCAATATGTGGAAAAAATATTCATGAACATTTTAGTATTATTATTCCCAAATAGTGCTCCAATACATTGTGAAATATCAATTCTCACGAGTTTTTATGTGCGATGATCTTTGCGGTTAGTCTTAGCTTGTGCTACATTGTGAAATGATCTTGGCAGTTAGCCATGACTCAGACTAAAGTGATGTTTTATATTGACCACACATTTCTATGAATCCATTTTTATATGATTCTATTTTTATATATTAATGGTCCATATGATAAATTCCTTTTTATATAATCATGTTGTGCCTTCTATTCCTTGTGATAATGCTTTGTTCTTATGGTTATTCTGTTACGAGGCTTTTTAGCTAATCCCTTTTTTCATGTTTTCCCCAGTTATCCTATGATGATGACTAATGAAATTTGATGTCAGGGGATATTTTTTATGATTGAATAAATAAATATTTATTTTTTTCCAATGTTTTATGTTTTATGTACCATGTTTTCAAATACACTAGACATCATGATCCATGGCTTGTACTATGATGTATAATTATGCATAAAATAATGTAATGTTATTTAAAAGAGGCTAGGGACGCTATAATCGCAAAAATACATAAAACATTTTTTATGTGTTGGAATCATCCAAAACTTAATATGATAATCAATGTGAACGTTATGAGTCAAAGTTCATGTTTAAATTTTAAAATGACATTTTTTTAAATAGGATAAGTGGGATACTAAAAATAAGTACAAACATTATGATTTTTTTGATACATGAGGAAAATGATCCATATGTTATTTGGGATGTGTAAGAATCTTTTACAATGTAAAACGATGCCCAAACTGACTATTATGACTCAATGTGATTATTTTTATTTAAAATTGTTATCAATTTTGTTCAAATGGACAACCATCTAACTCTAAACTAAGAAGAAATATCCTGATTGTTTTGATACATTATCATAATGATCCATAAGTAATTTATGGTGTGTACGAATAATCTACAACTCAATCCAATACATGATGTTCCTAGTATGACTCAAATTGTCTGTTAATAGTTTAAAATCAACATTTTTGATCAAAAAGTGTCAATCCATTAAAACCAATCAAACTTGATATAATTTTATTGACAATTTAGGAGAATTATTAAAAACTTATTTGTTATTTGTAGGAATCCAATTCATGTGAAAATGAAAAAAGATGTTATCAGAATGAGTGAAAAGTGTGTGTTTCCAATTTAAAGTTATATTTTAGTAAAAAATATATTTAATGTACTAAAAATGTGCCAACACATTCATTTTTTTGATACATATGAAAAAAAATCCATAAGTTATTTGATGTGTTTTGGAATATATCCCACCACAACCAGTTTCAGGGGGTGATCGGTATAACTCCAAGTGTGTCTTTTTAAAAAAAAATTGACATAAATTTCAGTAAAATTAACTATTTCTGTGAATTTATTTCTTTTTATTAATATTGAAATAATATTTTTATTATTATATATGTGTGTCATTTTTCTCAATATCGATTGGTTTGTTAACTAATAGAATTAGTTAGGTTATGATTTAAATACAATGGAACGTTGATGTTTTTTAATGTATGTAATAATTTTTATTTACATAGTAAAAGAAACGATTTTTTAAATGCCTATAATATTGTGTTTTGTTCTTGCACTTATGTTGTAAATATCATCTTTTTTAAATCTGCTATTGGAGCTTGTTTTTTTGTTGATATCTGGTGTGTTTTTGGTGTGGCAGTGTGTTGTAATAGCATACAACAATGTGTTCCCTTATCATCGCTCATATAAGTGTTGATAAATTTTGATTTTATCAGTGCTAAAAATGAACTGATAAATTGCTTCTTTAGGGGAGCTACATTAATGTTATGACAAACTTTTCATTTATCAGCACTTCTAATAGTATTTATAATGGTCTCATTTACCAATATGTTTTCTAGCACTGATAAAAGGCTAGTGATTTTAACATCACTCACTTTTTCAACATTTTTCATGTACTATTAAATGTAATTTTTATCATTTTAAAAATATGGTTGTGAAGTAGTGACGGGATTACCAAAATTTGACATGTATTGCATCATGGGAAAACTCGTACTCATTGATCTATGGATCAGAAGCAGTTCTACCCACTCTCATCTAGTTTCTAGCACTATGTGTTCCTATCTATGACCTTTTATCAACAGATGTGATATACTATAAATTACTGGATAAACTTGATCAACCCAATGATTAATTTATTTTTCACATTGCATCACCTGGAAGTCCATCAAAATCAGATAGTTCAGTCCTTTAACAAGTAGGTTCACCTCAATTAATCCCTTCAAAGAGAACTGGTATTGGTTCCTAAGAATCAAGTGTAAGCCAGAAAGAATCCTTCAAAACATGAATAGAAGTGTGAAGGAACATACTCTATACCCAAGTTCTACACAAATGTAGTTTATTCCTTAATTTTAATGGATAGAGAAATCATTATGAACCTATCCAAGGCAATATTCCTCAATAAATATTTTGTGTGATCACAAAATCTATATCCCAACCACAAGTCATTAAATCTTATAGTTAGTAATTATTTTAGGATCTTAAAATTCATTAAGTCAGGTCTACACTACATGGAATAACGTCTTCTTTGAATATCATTTGACCGCATAGAAACAATTTCGTTTTTACATAATGATAACAAGAAATTCATACGGTCCTATTCATATGACCTATAACTGCATGACACTATTTTTCACCACTACACGATAGTAAAATTGTACAATTAATTTACCTCTTATTAGAAATTTATTGAGCCATTAACTACCATGACTTGAAATAGTGCTTGTGTTACCTTAAATATTAACCTCCATCTCAGGTAAAAGTCCCAACAAAATCCTTATTTCACCACAATGGGTCAAATAGAACTCTTAGTCAGAAATGAGGAAGACATGACAGCCAACTCCAAAGCGTAATCCCCAATCATATCATCACCACCCATGATGGAACTTGGGGCACCTTATGGGTATAAATACCAACACTATTACATCTTTATAGCATGATAATTAATTGTGTATTCCTATCAAGAACTACAAGTGGCTTGATTCTACTTCCAATGAGTTACATAGTGATTCCCAGACCTCCAATCTTGAGTCTATTGACAAAAAGGAAAATAAACACATTTATCATTATGTTCAAATCAGATCCTCATAAGGAACTTTTCCCAAACATATAGATTGATTATCTTCATAAAGATATGTGTAGAAAAGCCTAAACCTCCTCATTTAGGTCAAATAATCATTATAGAAAATAGTAAATCCCATTTTTCCCATGTCAAAGCCTGATTGATGTTGGGAAAAAATTTCCATAACTATGTGCGGCCTGATTAATTATTAAATAAGATATATAGTAATGATAAGATCTTATATCATGGTCCACCTACAACATTTCGTCTACTTTATAAAACCCTCATCCTTACTAAAGGTTGTTAATCTATATGGTCAATGTCTTTTTGGTGTGATGATTAATTGAATGATCCATCAAGAACTATATATGGATTGATCATCATTAATATAAGATACATAGTGATTACTTAATCTCTAATATCAGGTTTAGCCATAAAAAATCTTCCACTCCATGTGTATGTATTAGGCCTGCATAGGGAACCTTCTAAGAACTATGTATGGTTTGATTCTTTATTTAATATGATATGTAGTGATGCTTGGGCACCTATCCCCTATTCCATCCATAATACCCATTTTTATGATCAGAAGACTATGTCATTGTTTCATGTTGTTAAACTACATTGTTCTTCAAGAATTACATGTCTTTTGATTTTCATCTCCATGATATATGTAGTGATGCTGAAATTTCAATCCTTGGGCCCAACTACAAAATTTCTTTTCATTCATGTCAGTTCATTTTCCATTATCAACACATGATGATACACTACATGGGATTTCAAGAACTATGTTTGTATTTATTCATTATCTGAATTGGATATGTTTTGACGCCAGGAGAATATCTCTTGACCCAAACAACATAGAATGTAATTTTCCCTATACCTCACATGTGTTTCCTTTATTCCATTTAATAGACATTTTCCACTCCACATTTCTCACACTGAGCATAGATCATGCTGGATTAGGAGTTTTTGTAAAAGGATTCCCTACATATGTAAGGAATATCAATTCACAATGGGAATTCAATGGTTCTAGCCTAAAGGCCATAAATGTCAAAATAGATTTAATCGTCTCATGAATATGAACTACAAAATTTACTCATGAACTATATGTTTCTTGATCTTCTTTACAATGAGATATATAGTGACGTCTGAATCATCAAATCTATACCTAGTTTGAACTCAACAATATAAATTCTCCCACTCTTCAAAGTATGTGTCAAATATATATGAGTGAATCTAATATGGATTCTTACCATATACATGATACCATATAAAAAAACCCATTTCCTCTGATACATGAATTCAAGTAGTGTGTGGAATCTTTATTCTAGTAATATAGGTGGTTGATTCTAATTCAAATGAGATTCATAGTGACTCTTAGGCCACAAGACCTATTCCTAGTCAGATGGTAAATAAAAACACCAAATCTCCTACATAAAAATAATGATCTATGCAAGAGCTATTAATCTGGGTCCCCTCATTTGGGGTCCGGCTGAGGAAATAGTGATGTGTCCCCTCCACATTCAAATCATATATATGTGAGGGACTCTACACTTCATCACCAATATCATTTCAAATAATTTTTTTTCTTGGACACATCCCACCCACATTATAAACTCATAATCGTGGATACTTTTGGTACATAAATATAATTCTATAGCTCTTGGTTATATAATGTATGATAAAGAAGGAATTAATTGGATGAATATGTAGTAACATTCCCCAGATGGGTTTGAATGATGTATCCCACAAAAAAATTTTCAGCTAAAGGTCTCAATTATTTAACTATGTTGTAACAATACCCTATTCTATTTTCATTTAATATCCAACAAAACATCTTTTTCAACCATAACTAACATCAATCACGGGATAAACCTTTTTTATCCTTGTATTCCTTAATGGAATTATGTTGGAAACCATTATTTAAATTCAGTATACAACATCCCTCACATATTTTTTTGATATCCTTTCTCCCAATCTGAAAACCACTAATATTATGGTTCATAATTTCCCGCCACATTTCTGAAGTATGTAGGAATGATCACGGTCTGTTAGGCCCTAAATAACCTATTTTTCCCACAATACTAGTGTCCAAGGCATATGTACTAAAACTAAAAGCTCTATATTTACCATGCATGGATCAAACATATATAGGGAACCAATTCCCCAATTATTTTGTTATTTTTAATTGAAATTATTCCCCAACATATACTGTTACATTCTTTATACAAACCATAACACGTGCCTATCGAATTATTGATTTCCACAAAATTTCTTTGGATATCAGCAATAGAATTTTTGGATTCATTATAATTTTTTACATAAGTATGTTATAACATTACATAGATATATTTATATAAATTGCCCCACAAAATAGTTTTTTTAATAAATAGAAACTTCATCTTTCAGAGAGAACTCCCCTATCACCATAATCCATTCCTTTATAGCACTCCTAGCATCTGGAAATATAAACATCACAACACAGAACATTCCCTAACTCATACTACACTATTATTGTACATTATGTGATAGATTAACCAGAATGGGAGAATTTTCATCCTTCTGTTTAATAACAATTGTAAAGACCCGCAAATTTCAAGGAAATTTTTTTCTTAATTTTCTTTGGAATTTTACAAGAGCGCAGCTTCAGACGGCACCTGATTCCGAGGCCCGGTGTGCCCGGAATCAATTTCCGAAGTTTGGCTCGGGTACGTTCAGTGAACGGACGAGCGGGTTTTTCTATCTTTTGAACCGGTGCCCGGAATCAAATTCTGAGGGCACCGATGAAATCGCAGCGCCGGTATTTGCTTAGAAACTCCTCTTCCGGAGTTGCGTTTGCTCAGACGTGGTTTTTAAATTTTACGGCTTTAAGTCAGAAATAAAATAAAGTTTGTGCGACAACTTTATTTTATTTCACTTAAGCTGCTTGGAAGCCACTTGAAGTCACTTAAAGACGGCTTGAACTGAGTTGAACTGGATAGGATGCTATCCAGAAATATCCTACCCCTTTGTAGGATATTTGTGCGGTGGGGCCCGCACGAGCCCCGCCGTTTCTTTCGCTAAGTAACGCACCCGCGAAAACCCGTCAAAGTAACTGAAAAGTCAACCGACGCGTTTTCTTTAATTCTTAACAGACCATTTAATTGGGCTGTTTCTTTCGTGAATTAAATGGGCTGTTTTATTCGTTGAATTAATTCAACGAATTAAGTGGGTCGTTACTTACGCGTTTTGCGTTTGTTGGCAAAATAATAAAATAGAGAAACTTGTCTATTTGGGAGGATTGCTATTCCTCTGAGCCTCCACCCTCTCCGCGAAGAACGCGAAGAACGCGAAGAACGCGAAGAACGCGAAGAACGCCGGAACCGGAATTCGACGACGCACACCAAGATCTGCGACGTCGACGAGATCTACCCGCGACGTTCTTCGGCGACGCCTCTTCTTCCGCGGCCGATCCTCGTTCGGCACCTAAGGTGAGAATCGGATCTTTTCTTCTCCCTTTTTAATTTCAATATCAACGGATTTAAACTAATTAAATCCGTTTGTTCTTGATCCGGAGTTTGGCGACGCGACGCCGGATACCGCGACGTTTTTCCCCCTTCTTCCGCGACGAGCAATCCCGCGACGATCCCTCGTTCGGCAACGACAGCTGCGAGGTAAGGGTTGTTGGAATTCTTTTTAAAATCCCGTGTTTATTCTTTTGAAATATAGAACCCGATCACGAAACAATTTTAATTTATTTAAAATTGTTGATTGGTTTCTTTCTTGTTTCTCCCGTTGATTATGACTAACGCGGAGGGTGCGGGTCTAACGAACAAGACCCGGCAACCCTCCGCCGATCTTCTCTTTTTGCGCGGATTTGGCGGACGACGACGAACCGTGCGGCAAGGGCAATTTGTTGGCTCCGCAGTGAAGATCGTCCCCCGGGAGGAGCATCGGCGCAGACGGGAAAGAAATCGGGCCACCGGAGCATCCCCGGCGGCCCGCGGAAGGCGGCGGCGGCGCGGGTCGCCGGCGCGGCGGCGCCGGCGACCGGAGGCGGCGGCGCCCGGCGCGCCGCCGTGGAGGAAGCCCGCCGCGGCGGCAACGGCGGCCGGTTCCGCGGCCGCGCGGAACCGGGACGGACGCGGCGGCCCGGCCGCGTCCGCGGGATAGGCGGCCCGCCGCGGGGCCGCGGTTTCCCTCAAGCCGCGGGTTCAACCCGCGGCGGCGGCGGCTCCCTCGGCCGCTCGGCCGAGGCCGAGCCGGCCGGTCCGGTCGGCCGGGCCGCGCCCAGGCCGGACCGGACCCGGCCGAGCCGGTTCGGGCCGGTTCGGGTCGGCCCGGTTCGGCCGACCCGGTTCGGCCGACCCCAGGGGGGGGTTCGGGCCGGGCCGCCCCGGGCCCAGTACCCCCGTTTCGGGCCCTCTACGGTCTTTCGCCCATATCTTGGGCCTGGGACCTCCGATTGATGAACCGTCAGCGGCTACGTGATCCTTGGATCGAGACGGTCGTTTCGGTATATTATACTCAAGGTTTCGGAAGACTTTGGGTTCGGCCGGGTTGGTTCGTACACGAAACCAACCGGGCCCTCGGAGCGGAAACGCTCATAACTTGAGCTACGGACGTCCGATCGACGTACCGTTAGCTGTGGTAGTTTCCTCTAAGTGAGACGGAACTTTTGGCATACTCCGCCCGAGGATCGGATACAGGCGGAGTACGGTCGGGTTGGTTTTGCCCTAAAAACCAACCGGGCCCTGGGACGAAAATGCCAATAACTCTCAGACCGGGCGTCCGATTGACGCGCCGTCTGTCGCGTTGAGATCCTGTTGTCGATACGGAACTTTTGGATACATCAACTTCGGACTACGTGTCAGTTGATGTATCAGCCCCTCGGCTCGTGGAGCGGACCCTCCTAAACGAGCTCGCTACGTGCGGGAACCCTAGCGCTGGCTGTGACCTCGACGACAGAGCAGAGATCCTCCGTGGACTGCGACGACGACAGAGCAGAGATCCTCCGTGGACTGCGACGACGGCAGAGCAGAGATCCTTCGTGGACTGCGGCGACGACTGTGCAGAGATCCTCAGTGGACTGCGTCGACTACTGCACTCAGCGATCCTACGCGGATCAGTGCCCGATCCTGTGTGGGTCCTACTACCGGTTCTGTGTGAGCCACTGCCTACCGGTTCTGTGTGAGCCACTGCCTACAGGTTCTGTGTGAGCCCGATCCTGTGTGGGTCTTCTGCGGGGGTTAGTACCTATCGATCCTTCGTGGGTCCGACGACTTAGATGGATCAGTGATCATCTTTGACGTCATCTGAAAAAGTATACCTGGTTGAGCTGAATCTTATGTTACTCTCCTTTGTGGATTGTGTTGAACTATCCTTTGTGGATTTACTGTTTACTCTCCTTTGTGGATTGTGTTGAACTATCCTTTGTGGATTTACTGTTTACTCTCCTTGTGGATTTGAGTCTTGCTTTCCTTTGTGGATTGAGTTGTTCTTGAGCTCGTGAGCAGAGCTAGAATTGGGGACTTAGGTATATGTATGGGCATATACCTAAGTCGGGTCAGATGTTACTTCGTGATTGCATCTTTCTTTTGTGCTATATCCTTTGTGGATTTCGGGAGACCTTCGGGGGTCTCGGGGTCCTTACTGAGTAGTTGTACTCACCCCTGCACGGGCTATGCCCGCACCTTGTTGTGTTGGTTGCAGACGACGGACAGCGCTGATCACGGTTGGGGCGTGGAGCAGGACGGTACCTGGAGGTGGACCACTGGGCGGGACGTGCTCGGAGCGGACGTGGGACCCGAGGAGCCTGGAGGCTATCTGTACCCACCCTTCAGGTGGGATTGCCAGTGGACGACACGAGGCCACCGTCTTTTCTTCAGTTGCTGTACTTTACTTTTCAGTTGTACTTTACAGTTGGGCTTGTATTTCCGGCCCCTTTTCTTTTCTGCACTTTACTTTCCGCTTGCTGACTCTGTGTGGTTGTTACTTATAAAGGCAATGCCTTCCCTATTTACTGGGATTTTACGCCTTGGTGCTAGTCGCCAGCCCCTGGCCTATGGAAGGCGGGCTTGGGGTAGTCACGGCACGGGCCCCGAGGACGGGTCGTGACAAATTGGTATCAGAGGTGGTCGGTTCTACCGCAGACTCTGATCGTCCTTTCTTTCTATGTGAAGCAATAGTGTTTAGTGTATTGAGTGTGGTTATCAGTTCAGGGAGCCCAGTGTTGGTGCGGCGGCCGACGTATCCGTACACCAGGACCCTGACTCCTGATTTCCGACTTAATGCATGAAAACATTGATTGCGTGTGTGTTTCAAGTTTTCTTTGTGATTGCTTGTGTCAGCTCACCGGGTATACTGATCTGCTTTATGAAAGTCTCAAGTTTTCCTTGTGATTACTTGTGCCAGCTCACCAGGTATACTGTTCTGACTGTGGTGCTCTTGTTCTCCTTTTCAGGATGGCCCCGCGACGACTGCCAGCTAGGGTTCCGAGTGTAGGGCGCGACGGCAGCCCACCGAGCGATGAGGCTTCGGTGCAGGGCCCTTTGCCAGCAGTGGCACCGGCGGTAGCTTTACCCGCCGAGCCACCGATGCTACCAGTACCAGACGCTGACGATGCACGTCGCCTCAGGGCACTGCATGAGTTTCAGAGCCAGCGACCGCCCAGGTTTCGCGGTGAGGCGGACCCCCAGGCCGCCGAGGACTGGCTAGAGGCGGTGGTACGGATCTTCAGGCTAGTGAGGACACCAGCGGATCTCATGGTGATTCTCGCAGCGAGCCTCCTGCAGGCGGCGGCAGGACGATGGTGGAGCCTGATGCTCCAGGTTCACGATGAGGCATCCCTGCTCTGGACGGACTTCGAGAGCCTCTTCCGCTCTGAGTTCGTCCCGGCCACCCTCCGAGCGGTACGCATCCAGGAGCTTCTCCAGCTGCGCCAGGGCAGCATGACGGTCGCTCAGTACGCGGCGAGGTTCACGGACCTATCTCGCTACTCGACCGACATGGTACGGGACCCCTTCTTCCAGGCCCGGACCTTCGAGCAGGGCTTGCGACAGGAGATTCGGGCGTCGCTGATCTCCCTCAGCATTCCGACCCAGGCGGGAGTGCTGGAGCGAGCCCTCCTGATCGAGAGCTTCCTGGCAGAGCCTTCTTCAGCGGCGAGACCTAGCGCAGGGCGGCAGGTAGCTGAGTCATCGGCAGCTGGTAGCCGACGGATGACTCACGGGTCCAGGCAGACCAGACCCCCTCGCAGACGGCCTCAGGACACCGGCTCAGCAGTACGAGGCACACAGCGGAGTGCCAGCCTTTCGAGAGGCAGGCTGTGCTACTCTTGCGGCGGGCAGGGTCACATGGCTCGTGACTGCCCGACTCGCCGATCAGAGGAGCAGCAGACGGTGGAGGGGCCACCCAGGCAGAGGCAGAGAGTCGACCGTGGCGGTCCGCAGGGAGGAGGCGGACGAGGCAGAGGAGCTGGCCGAGCAGCGGGTGGTGGGCGACGCTTCGAGGCTCTACCCCCACCACCACCAGGAGGGCCACCTCGACCACAGGGAGCTGGCGGGCAGGGACAGGCCCAGCTCCAGGCAGTGGAGGCCTACGACCCCGACATGCCAGAGATGATTCGAGGTACGATCTGTGTCTATTCCACCCTTGCTGCAGTACTTATAGACACAGGAGCGAGTCACTCTTTCATAGCCTCTGCCCTTGTTCGGAGCTCGGAGATTCCGACTGAGCCGTTGGATCGATCCTTACGGCTAGAGACTCCTACGGGAGCAGACTCGACGATTACGCACTGGTGCCGGCAGTGTGAGCTTACTCTAGGAGGCGAGAGCTTCGGCTGGGATCTCCTTGTAGCGGCGTCGAGGCCTTACGACGTCATCTTGGGCATGGATTGGCTATCCACGGTTCATGCCCAGATCGACTGTTTTAGGCGCAAGGTGCGATGTGTTCGTACCGACGGGAGCAGGTTTACCTTCACCGGCGAGAAGGGAACCTTTGCAGCACAGGATGGACTTCCGCGGAGGAGAGTGCAGCCCATCTCTCATCAGTTGGCTAGCCTCATCCTAGGAGCAGTGGACGTGCGGAGTCCAGCTTTTCCTGCAGTGGTGGACCAGTACGTGGACATCTTTCCCGACGACGTTCCAGGGCTACCTCCTCGTAGAGAGGTAGACTTTTACATCGACTTGTACCCCGGGACAGCCCCGATATCTACTCCAGCATATCGGATGGCCCCCGCCGAGCTTCGAGAGCTGCGGGTACAGTTGGAGGACTTGCAGAGCAAGGGGTTTATCTGACCCAGTGTTTCACCCTGGGCTTCCCCGATTTTGTTCGCCAAGAAGGCGGACGGGAGCTTGCGACTATGTGTCGACTATCGTCGCCTGAACCAGGTGACAGTGAGGAACAAGTATCCGCTGCCACGGATTGATGACCTCTTCGATCAGCTCAAGGGAGCGCGGTGGTTCTCGAAGATAGACCTCCGGTCAGGCTATCATCAGCTCAGAGTTCGAGACGAGGACGTACAGAAGACGGCCTTCAGGTGTCGGTATGGCCATTATGAGTTCTTGGTTATGCCGTTCGGCGTAACCAATGCTCCAGCAGTGTTCATGAGCCTCATGAACAGGATCTTCCAGCCATACCTCGACCGATTTGTCGTTGTCTTCATTGACGACATTTTGGTATACTCGACGACTGAGGAGGAGCATGCCTACCACCTGCGAGTTGTGCTAGACACACTCCGAGAGCACCAGCTTTATGGCAAGCTCTCAAAATGCCAGTTCTGGTTACGTGAGGTCCATTTCTTGGGGCACGTCATTTCTGAGGCGGGAGTTGCAGTGGATCCCACGAAGATCGAGGCAGTGCTAGCTTGGGAGCCACCCAGGAGCGTGACAGAGGTACGGAGCTTCTTGGGCCTAGCCGGATACTATCGGAGATTCGTGCCAGACTTCTCCAGAGTTGCGGCACCACTCTCAGCGTTGACGAAGAAGGGGAAACCCTTCGTGTGGTCAGACAGATGTCAGCAGAGCTTCCAGGAGCTGAGACAGAGATTGACCAGCGCACCTATCTTGAGGTTGCCTGAGGAGGGAGTTGGGTACGTAGTTTACTGCGATGCATCAGGGACTGGACTCGGGTGCGTCCTGATGCAGGAGCGGGCCGTGATCGCCTACGGATCACGTCAGTTGAGGCCGCATGAGCAGAACTACGCCACTCATGACCTGGAGTTAGCAGCAGTGGTCTTCGCTCTGAAGACTTGGCGGCACTATCTGATGGGCGAGCGCTTCATAGTCTTTTCTGACCACCAGAGTCTCAGGTATATCTTCTCTCAGAAGGACCTGAACCTGAGACAGCGGAGATGGCTTGAGTTCCTCCAGGACTATGACTTTGAGATAGTCTATACTCCTGGAAAGGGGAACGTGGTGGCCGATGCCCTCAGCAGGAGGACGGGCATTCAGCTACTTGAGGAGGCGACGGAGCAGCTAGCCTCCTTGCAGATATCCTTCGTGGATAGAGACGGAGCAGCCTTTCTTCAGTCTCTCACAGTCTCTCCTCCACTTCTACAGCGGGTCAGAGAGGCTCAGCGTGAGGACGCTGACTGTGAGACCCGGCGTGCACTGATATCCTCAGGACAGGCGCCTGATGGCTTCTCCCTTGGAGCAGAGCACGACATCCTTTTCAGAGGACGTACCTTCGTACCAGTCACTTTACGAGAGGAGGTGCTGAGAGAGTTTCACACTTCTCCCTTGGCGGTACATCCCGGAGTGGCGAAGATGTACCAAGATCTCAGACGACAGCACTGGTGGCCGGGCATGAAGAAAGCTGTGGCAGAGTTCGTTTCACGATGTCTCACCTGCCAGCAGGTGAAGGCAGAGCACCAGGTACCAGCAGGCTTGGTACAGCCCTTGGAGGTCCCGGAGTGGAAGTGGGACGGCATATCTATGGACTTCGTGACTGGACTTCCACGTACTTCCAGAGGTCACGACTCCATTTGGGTGATTGTCGACCGACTTACCAAGTCGGCACACTTCTTACCCATCAGAGAGCAGGGCTCAGTGGAGAGCTTGGGACGTCTTTACGTCCAGGAGATCGTACGGCTTCACGGTGTGCCATCATCTATCGTCTCCGATCGAGATGCTCGTTTCACTTCCCGGCTTTGGAAGGGGTTGCAGGAGGCGTTCGGGACGCGGCTCCATCTGAGCACAGCCTTCCACCCTCAGACGGATGGTCAGACGGAGAGGACCATACAGACACTCGAGGACATGCTCCGTGCATGTGTCCTCGACTTTGGTCGCAGCTGGGAGGACCACCTACCCTTGGTGGAGTTCGCGTACAACAACAGCTACCACTCCACCATCGGGATGGCACCATACGAGGCGTTGTACGGCAGACCCTGCAGATCACCGTTGTGCTGGACAGACCCTGGGGAGTCAGCACTCGTGGGACCAGAGATGGTCCGAGCCACGACAGAGAAGGTCCAGATCATCCAGGAGAGGATGAGGACAGCTCAGAGCCGGCAGAAGTCATATGCTGACAGGAGGCGGAGGCCAATAGAGTTCGAGGATGGAGACCACGTCTTTTTGCGTGTCTCACCTCGACGTGGTTTACGGAGATTTGGCCGAGGCGGCAAGTTGTCTCCACGCTTCATCGGGCCTTTCCAGGTCCTCAGCAGGATAGGAGAGGTGGTTTATCGCCTGGCTCTACCACCTCAGTTGCACCGGGTGCACGACGTCTTCCACGTGTCTCAGCTGAGGAGATACGTGCACGACCCGACGCACATCATCGACTTTGGGGAGCTGGACGTGGACGATGGGGCGACCTTTGCGGAGGTTCCAGTGGAGATCGAGGATCGACAGGAGAGGGTCCTACGTGGGCGGTCGATTCCTCTTGTGCGCGTCAGGTGGCAGCACGGGAACCTCCAGGAGAGCACTTGGGAGCGGGAGGCTCAGATGCGTGCTCAGTACCCCCATTTGTTTCCCTAGTTTTTGATGTATCTTTACGGGGACGTAAAGCCCTGAGGTGGGAGTAATGTAAAGACCCGCAAATTTCAAGGAAATTTTTTTCTTAATTTTCTTTGGAATTTTACAAGAGCGCAGCTTCAGACGGCACCTGATTCCGAGGCCCGGTGTGCCCGGAATCAATTTCCGAAGTTTGGCTCGGGTACGTTCAGTGAACGGACGAGCGGGTTTTTCTATCTTTTGAACCGGTGCCCGGAATCAAATTCTGAGGGCACTGATGAAATCGCAGCGCCGGTATTTGCTTAGAAACGCCTCTTCCGGAGTTGCGTTTGCTCAGACGTGGTTTTTAAATTTTACGGCTTTAAGTCAGAAATAAAATAAAGTTTGTGCGACAACTTTATTTTATTTCACTTAAGCTGCTTGGAAGCCACTTGAAGTCACTTAAAGACGGCTTGAACTGAGTTGAACTGGATAGGATGCTATCCAGAAATATCCTACCCCATTGTAGGATATTTGTGCGGTGGGGCCCGCACGAGCCCCGCCGTTTCTTTCGCTAAGTAACGCACCCGCGAAAACCCGTCAAAGTAACTGAAAAGTCAACCGACGCGTTTTCTTTAATTCTTAACAGACCATTTAATTGGGCTGTTTCTTTCGTGAATTAAATGGGCTGTTTTATTCGTTGAATTAATTCAACGAATTAAGTGGGTCGTTACTTACGCGTTTTGCGTTTGTTGGCAAAATAATAAAATAGACAAACTTGTCTATTTGGGAGGATTGCTATTCCTCTGAGCCTCCACCCTCTCCGCGAAGAACGCGAAGAACGCGAAGAACGCGAAGAACGCGAAGAACGCCGGAACCGGAATTCGACGACGCACACCAAGATCTGCGACGTCGACGAGATCTACCCGCGACGTTCTTCGGCGACGCCTCTTCTTCCGCGGCCGATCCTCGTTCGGCAACTAAGGTGAGAATCGGATCTTTTCTTCTCCCTTTTTAATTTCAATATCAACGGATTTAAACTAATTAAATCCGTTTGTTCTTGATCCAGAGTTTGGCGACGCGACGCCGGATACCGCGACGTTTTTCCCCCTTCTTCCGCGACGAGCAATCCCGCGACGATCCCTCGTTCGGCAACGACAGCTACGAGGTAAGGGTTGTTGGAATTCTTTTTAAAATCCCGTGTTTATTCTTTTGAAATATAGAACCCGATCACGAAACAATTTTAATTTATTTAAAATTGTTGATTGGTTTCTTTCTTGTTTCTCCCGTTGATTATGACTAACGCGGAGGGTGCGGGTCTAACGAACAAGACCCGGCAACCCTCCGCCGATCTTCTCTTTTTGCGCGGATTTGGCGGACGACGACGAACCGTGCGGCAAGGGAAATTTGTTGGCTCCGCAGTGAAGATCGTCCCCCGGGAGGAGCATCGGCGCAGACGGGAAAGAAATCGGGCCACCGGAGCATCTCCGGCGGCCCGCGGAAGGCGGCGGCGGCGCGGGTCGCCGGCGCGGCGGCGCCGGCGACCGGAGGCGGCGGCGCCCGGCGCGCCGCCGTGGAGGAAGCCCGCCGCGGCTGAAGCCGCGGCGGCAACGGCGGCCGGTTCCGCGGCCGCGCGGAACCGGGACGAACGCGGCGGCCCGGCCGCGTCCGCGTGACAGGCGGCCCCCCGCGGGGCCGCGGTTTCCCTCAAGCCGCGGGTTCAACCCGCGGCGGCGGCGGCTCCCTCGGCCGCTCGGCCGAGGCCGAGCCGGCCGGTCCGGTCGGCCGGGCCGCGCCCAGGCCGGACCGGACCCGGCCGAGCCGGTTCGGGCCGGTTCGGGTCGGCCCGGTTCGGCCGACCCGGTTCGGCCGACCCCAGGGGGGGTTCGGGCCGGGCCGCCCCGGGCCCAGTACCCCCGTTTCGGGCCCTCTACGGTCTTTCGCCCATATCTTGGGCCTGGGACCTCCGATTGACGAACCGTCAGCGGCTACGCGATCCTTGGATCGAGACGGTCGTTTCGGTATATTATACTCAAGGTTTCGGAAGACTTTGGGTTCGGCCGGGTTGGTTCGTACACGAAACCAACCGGGCCCTCGGAGCGGAAACGCTCATAACTTGAGCTACGGACGTCCGATCGACGTACCGTTAGCTGTGGTAGTTTCCTCTAAGTGAGACGGAACTTTTGGCATACTCCGCCCGAGGATCGGATACAGGCGGAGTACGGTCGGGTTGGTTTTGCCCTAAAAACCAACCGGGCCCCTGGGACGAAAATGCCAATAACTCTCAGACCGGGCGTCCGATTGACGCGCCGTCTGTCGCGTTGAGATCCTGTTGTCGATACGGAACTTTTGGATACATCAACTTCGGACTACGTGTCAGTTGATGTATCAGCCCCTCGGCTCGTGGAGCGGACCCTCCTAAACGAGCTCGCTACGTGCGGGAACCCTAGCGCTGGCTGTGACCTCGACGACAGAGCAGAGATCCTCCGTGGACTGCGACGATGACAGAGCAGAGATCCTCCGTGGACTGCGACGACGGCAGAGCAGAGATCCTTCGTGGACTGCGGCGACGACTGTGCAGAGATCCTCAGTGGACTGCGTCGACTACTGCACTCAGCGATCCTACGCGGATCAGTGCCCGATCCTGTGTGGGTCCTACTACCGGTTCTGTGTGAGCCACTGCCTACCGGTTCTGTGTGAGCCACTGCCTACAGGTTCTGTGTGAGCCCGATCCTGTGTGGGTCTTCTGCGGGGGTTAGTACCTATCGATCCTTCGTGGGTCCGACGACTTAGATGGATCAGTGATCATCTTTGACGTCATCTGAAAAAGTATACCTGGTTGAGCTGAATCTTATGTTACTCTCCTTTGTGGATTGTGTTGAACTATCCTTTGTGGATTTACTGTTTACTCTCCTTTGTGGATTGTGTTGAACTATCCTTTGTGGATTTACTGTTTACTCTCCTTGTGGATTTGAGTCTTGCTTTCCTTTGTGGATTGAGTTGTTCTTGAGCTCGTGAGCAGAGCTAGAATTGGGGACTTAGGTATATGTATGGGCATATACCTAAGTCGGGTCAGATGTTACTTCGTGATTGCATCTTTCTTTTGTGCTATATCCTTTGTGGATTTCGGGAGACCTTCGGGGGTCTCGGGGTCCTTACTGAGTAGTTGTACTCACCCCTGCACGGGCTATGCCCGCACCTTGTTGTGTTGGTTGCAGACGACGGACAGCGCTGATCACGGTTGGGGCGTGGAGCAAGACGGTACCTGGAGGTGGACCACTGGGCGGGACGTGCTCGGAGCGGACGTGGGACCCGAGGAGCCTGGAGGCTATCTGTACCCACCCTTCAGGTGGGATTGCCAGTGGACGACACGAGGCCGCCGTCTTTTCTTCAGTTGCTGTACTTTACTTTTCAGTTGTACTTTACAGTTGGGCTTGTATTTCCGGCCCCTTTTCTTTTCTGCACTTTACTTTCCGCTTGCTGACTCTGTGTGGTTGTTACTTATAAAGGCAATGCCTTCCCTATTTACTGGGATTTTGCGCCTTGGTGCTAGTCGCCAGCCCCTGGCCTATGGAAGGCGGGCTTGGGGTAGTCACGGCACGGGCCCCGAGGACGGGTCGTGACAACAATGACCATAAAATATAGACTCATAATGTCCTTACATTATGAATTTAAACTACAATGCATAATTTCTTTGTGGTACATCATTAAACATTAATCCATAATATCATTACTGTTTGACATTAAATAGCATAGAAATTACTCTATGATATATATAATTAAACTAAATTGAACTGTGTCATAGTCACAAGGTGTTGAACTATAAAACACAATAATCACATTATGATGTTAAACACTATATTCAATGTCCTAGTCGCACAAAATTAAACTATAAGATGTCATGATCTTTATTAGTAATATACCTTCAATGAAAACATCACCCATCTAAAAAATTATATGCTCTTCTATACTATCAAAATTCTTATAGGAGTGGTTTCCCAATCATGTACAATGAAAATATAGACGCTATCTTAATTCTCAATCATTTTCCACTGTGAAGAAAACCATCACAATGTTGAGAAATATGAATCTACATAAACTCCTATAAACCATTAGTTACATAATGTTTGAATTTTTAGAAATCATTTAATTTATTATACTATGTCACACCCTTGTATTATTTTTATAAATTATCCCACAAAATAGGTTTTTCAACCAATGGTTGAACCTATTAATAATGAATTAACAAATCCCTGAGGTCTTTGCATAGAGAAACCCAAAAAATGGGTCTGTCAATCAGTAGTAACATTGTCCCCATGGGAGACCTCCTTTATTCCTGAATATGTTGTTTTACATTCGAAAACCACAATATCATGACTAAAAATTCCCCTTAGGATATCTAAAAAATTCTTAATCATTATTTTTTAAAAAACCTTATTTGGGTTATCATTTCAAAACATATGATCAATGTTCTTTGACCTAAAATAATAGTTTTATTAGTCTATCTTGGATGATTTTGGACTTAAAAAAATAGACCAAACATTCCATATTGAAAACCCACAAAGAGTAAACTATATAACATTCATGTCTCACCTCTCTAGATCAAGAATCCAAGTGGTTAGCAAAAAATAATGCAAATATAATAAATAGGCATAATACATTTTAGGAATAAAACCTATAAATGTAGTTATATAAAATATACAATTATCACCCACTATGTATTCCTTATATTGGAATTAGAAAAAAAAAATTGATTCAACATAAAGAAACAATGTACTTGGGATTTGATCATATAACCTTAAAAATAGTAGAACTATTCTTATTATGCCCCATGGATAGGAAAAAATTAACATGCTCTATTATCATATCCATTGTAATTGTAACACAATAAAATTCAATCAAATGTGCAATTTTTCAGTTTTTCAAAATGAGTACAGTATGGATGGAAATGCTAGAATGAGTACATGGGAAAAATATCCCTTGTCATTTAGGTTTTAATTCTTAGAAGAGTTTCCACACATTGAAGCTCCTCTTCCAAATATTAAATTTGACCCTCAAAACAGGCTTTGAGATGTTGGACTAAACCTTGATCTATTTTTGCATCTTCACGTATCATGACCTTTTTTAGTAAAATAATCTTCTGATTCATGTTTTTTCTCTATCATGGTTTACAAAGAGATATCTTCTCTTTACTAAATCCCCCACAAAGGATAATTGGAATTAGACTACCTATTCCATTAATAAATATATTTATTCTTTAAGAAAAAATTATTTTGAGAGGCTTCTCATCGAGTAAATCTTGGTAATCCTCTCCCTTATTGGAGTAGCTGACCTCATCTTTGATTATATAAGCTTTGAGTTACATAAAATAACCAACCTGTTGCGCCTTAGCCTATAATGATATTTTCTCCTCCTCAGTCTTCTAGATTATTATTTTCACTATATAATGTAACACATGGTAATTACATCCACTATATCCCATCATGTATTTCATTAATGGAATTTAGTGAAGCCTTGACGATATGACTTAAAGATCAATCTCTTAAATTCATTTCAAGAAATATCTATAGACTAAAGGGTATACGACATGAAAATCCTACTTTGTATCCAGATATAAATCAATGATTCTCTTGGAGGAAGGGAAATAATTCAGGATCAATGCACTCAATTATCTGACTTATTATTCTCAATTCAAAACACCCTCATCTCCTGCTACATATGTTGGTGTATTTGGAATGGAAGGATCCATATAAGTCGTTA
The DNA here is from genome assembly GCA_963277665.1 of Viscum album. NCBI lineage: Eukaryota > Viridiplantae > Streptophyta > Magnoliopsida > Santalales > Viscaceae > Viscum > Viscum album. Next base: position 657,901,357 of record OY728145.1, on the reverse strand, counting down.
TTTCTGATGTTGATGTAAGTTAATAGCATGTAAAATTTATTACTAGCCTCATGGAGTGAAAATGTAGGAAATGTTATGATGTGACCGAAACAGCAGTTGAAAATCACCCATTGGAATCGATACCTCTCTAGTACACCCAGCCTCAACTACTGGAGTGAGAAACTCATAACGAGGAATATCCTATCTTTTTTCTCTATAACCTAGATTATAGGATCTCAAAGAGCTTCAAAATTGGGATTATATACTTTTTTTAACAAGGATTATAAGATATAGAGATACCCCCACATCATGATTTTCAACTGTCACCCACTCATCATCATGCATATGGTGGTCTTGGGTTCCTTTGTTCATTATGTTCCTTAGAACAATTCTGTATAGAAAATGAAGGAAAAGTTGACATTTATGTAAATCCTCTGGTGTGAGAGAATAAACATGGTTTGGAAAATAAAATAATTATAAAACTCACATTCCTCCAATTCCCTATATATATCCTCTAAATCTTTTAGGGAAACATGAATATCATTTTATGGATTGATTATATCCATCATTTCATGATACAAGGAATCATTTATTGTAGCAACGAGTAGGGGTATCTGAGACACATTACTTCATACCCAAATTGGCTCTTTCTCTTTCTCTTCTACCAACTCCTCTACTTGTGTCGCATCGTCATGCACTACGACGTTAGGGATTATCTCAACACCTTCATCAAACCCTCCAAGATCGCCTTCAACCACTTATGGATTTTTGTTGGAACCAATGTTAAATACCTCATGGTCGTATAATGTTTTAAATAGATCTTATATATCATGAGAAGATGAAATTTATAAATAGTTCATAACACAAAATGTGGTTCTTCTAACATTACCATGTCCCTATCCCCTCTCTGCAAAAGTAGAAGAATATATGGGTGCATCTCTTGATTCTTTAACAATAAAAATAACATATTAATTAGCATGAATAAGTGTCTTCCCTAGGGTACCCAACTCAATCCATGAAGGATGAGCATAAGACCCTGTGAGGGAGGAAAGAGATACATATTCTCAAAAGGAAAAGTATGGTCAAAAAGTGTACATCGAGAAAGTCATAATATCAAATAGACAAAATATATTCATTGTGGAACATGCCTCAAGAATACATCAATACCATCTTTCCCTTCCACTTTTGAACAGTGAAGTTCCTATCTTAGCCCACATTGAAATAGAATCATGAGGGGATGGTTGGAATTTCTCACTAAAATTTCCACTATCGTGCTCTCTAACCCATGTATATTTCCAAGGATTCATGGTCCTCATCTACTAGATCAGTAAGAGTTCCCATGGGCCTAAACATCTTAACCACAAGATCCTTTGTTGATTCTCTCTCATAAACTAGTTCTTCTTCAACTTCTTAATCTCTTTTAAGATACTAGATAACATCTCCCCTCATGATTGATAACATTGGTTGAAATAAATGAAAATGGGAAGGGAGAAAATAGAAATACACCATTAGGGTAACTGTAATCATTAAATTCCTCCTTAGAATGCCCAACTACCCCTCATGAATTCATTGGTCCAACATGATACATACTCAATTTGTGAACAATATCTAATATTTAGTTGGTAAATCAAAGACACGATATCTTGAATAAAATTCATCACCTCATCCAAATCACTATCATGGTGGAGATTAGAGGGTACTCAAGTATCACCCATCTTTTGGATTCCTAGGCCATCCTGGAGAAATAACCATGAATCTTTAATTGTGAGTTATTCTCTCTCAAGCTAAGATCACTGAGGGCCAAATGTAATTTTACTATGATGTGGATGGATTTTAGGAAGAATAAACACCCTTCAACTTGGAATCCTTTTCATGCCTCATTTCCCCCATGTAATAATAAGGGTAAGGAACATGGGTCTCCACCAGATAGTGTTAAATGGACCATCTTCGAGCTTTATTTGTGGTCTTATCAAAACTGGCATGCTCATTTTTCTTTCCTTGTGATCTATTAGAAGGTTTTGGAGCGTTAACATCATCACCATTAGTTCAATACTTTTTACAACATATACAATTACCATCAATTTTCATGGAATTGACATTGTAAACTCCCTTATTTAGTACCCCCAGAGGTTATGAAGAGATCAATGGCATCATATTTCTGACCTCTATCCTGGTTGATGCGCCTGATGGAGGTAGCATGATTGGAATTTTTTTTACCTCCGTGGCCACTAGGTTACATAACTATTCGGGTACCATCATATTTTTTTCAAGATTTTTTTGAGTATGGGAAAATATGATTGGATATTGAATACATTTTAACTATGGAGAAAATTTATATAGATCATAAACCACATAGATAATCTCATTGTTAATTCAAGTCACCAAAATATTTCCTCTGAATTTTGTCGCATAACACCACTATTGGTAATCCTTTTCTTTGATTGGGTTGATAAAATTCATTTTTACAAGGTTACCAAATGGGAATACGTTTTATTTTCCCAAAATTATATGTATCCTTATCAGATCACCATATGACAGCTTTAGATGATGGATTCTAGAGAAAAAATGAAAAAATGGGTGGAAATGGATTTTGGGAATTATAATTGGGCTTGGAACAATATATGAACTGAAATGTTCTTCAATCCATCCCCACAACACATGAAATGACCCTACAATTCTATTTACACACATCCCATTGTTTGTATGTAGCATACATTTGTATATTCATACTAAGATAGGGGAAACCAAACCTATATACCTCACTTATGCAAGTGTGGTTGTAATGAATACCTTTATTATAGAAACACCTCCATTGGAATCATGGAGTAGATGAAGTTAAATGAATATACACATAGTGATAAAGCCATCTTTAAGAATCATTTCATCAACCTTCAGATTAACATTATAACCCAAATGGATATAATGGGCATTCTCTAATGTGGAAAACAATGTACCAGGAGAACCCCAATTCTCTGCAATGGGTAATCTTATATAAACCTATAAGTGGGACCCTCTCATGCTAGTTCTAGAAATTATTCATCGATATTCCATCACGGAAGTCACCCCTAGGGTGAGGATCCTTGTTTTACAATTTCATCAGCATCTTGACAAATTTCATGGTCCAATGGTTGTGTCACTTCATTATCATCTCACATTTTATTTAGGGGGTGACCTTTTCATAATTATCCACAAGAAAAGGAGATATATAGATTCTATAGATGACCCATAGGATAATGGAAACTTCTCCATGTGTCAGGTGAAAATAATTTTTCTGAGGACTCCGTAAACTCAACAACATGTGGATAATTTCTGATTTCATGTAATCAAATGTTTTCCCTACCAAGTTATACTTGTTGATAATAAATTCTTGCATCTTTATTTTGGATTTTTCACATGTTTATCCCACTAAGTGCACCCTAGCCCATTTTCACATGAATCCTATTCCAGAGAGAAATTTACACCCCCACTTCCATCCTTGTGTATTATCAGTCTGTGAATTGCAGAAGGATGATTCATAAAAATGGGGCCTCAGATTTTTTGATATGCAGTTTTATATTTAGATTTTATTGGTTGTGATGAATTATACATCAAATGGTAGATGTCCTATTCTTAATACAAACACACTTGGATGAAATTTTGGTAGAATTAATGTTGGTATACTTCACCAAACAAGATGTTGGGAAGTAGTTCTAAACCCCAAGGATAAGGTTGTCCCTCAAAATTCCATGATAATAAAATGTATGGTAAAAACATTATGGGTACTCAAGTTGGTACACCACAAAATACATCACCACATTCAGAAGAGAAAAATAAACTATATTATTGTAATATGGCCCAATGGTTTTTATCATCTTAGAAGAAAGTATAATCTCTTGTTCAGTAGATGTCATCAAAGATACCATTGAGAATGTATGAGAAAGAAACATGTTCTCCCCTTATGATAAAATACTAACATATAAAAAATTTAAAATTTTTCTAAAGAACAATTCCACATTTTTTAAAAGGAAGGAACTGACATAAACCATTTCACATAGTTCCATGCATGTCCTTCTTGACAATTCCTCCTGTGCAAGACCCTTGACCAGATGCCTCATCTAGGATCGTTCTCGAGGTGACTCCAAAAATAACCATCATTAAATTGGTTGTTCTATAGGTATTTGCACCATCTAACTTCATGAAAATATAAGCATGACATGGTTGAGCATAAAACTATGTGAGAAGAGAAGAAATCACTAACCTGGGATGCACTAATAATAGAAATGTGGCCAATAGATTTACGAACCCCACCAGCCTACACACCAGACCTGAACCATTGAGCTATGTCAAGGACTTTTTTTCATGGACCTGTTACCTATAATTATGCATTGGCATTACCCCATTGATCTGCACTGATTCCCTTCATGGTTGACCAGTTCCCCCTTTATAATGATTTCCACTTTCTACCTTAGGACAAGTCACTCATCTTTTTATCATGTCTAATCCAGGGGGATTTTTATGACAGTAATTTAATTATTGGGTGATGAAAGGATTTTTAAGATCACATTAATAATGTTCAATCGGTGAATATCACAAAAAATAATCAATTGAATTCAACAAAACCAGCCTGGGTGCACACCCCATAGCTCAAGAAGCCTGCACATCCCCCTACATGACACTGAATGAAACACGACCCTATGCGAGAAACCTACAGCTAGAACCTATATCTAAGACCTAAATGAGAGTCCTATTTCTACTATGGTCCTATATATTCCTATAAATAGGACCCCACATCTCATCATTTATAAAATAGGGAAATCAAAATATCTTCTGAGCTCTCGATGCATAGCCCCTTAGCCTAGGCATCCAACAATTCCTTTGGTAGCTGTCAAATATCAAAGAGAAAAGAGAATAAAGGGATATAAGGGGGTTAAAAGTCCCTTTATGGTATAAAACCCTTGCTTCCTCCCTACGGACCACTTCTCACCTAGTATTGAACCACCTACACGAGGCCCCTTCCCTTATATTGGACCTTTATAATACCAATGTAAGGATATATTAGGAGACCCATTGTGCCTAGGATAAAGCATATCACATGTGTTTTTTCCCAGGTGATCCATTATCCAATGAATTTCTAGCTCATGTAGGCCTACAAACCCCTACATGAAGCACCTCTAGATCATACCGGGACCTGCATGAGGCACCTCTACCCTCTATGTGAGGACCTATGTGAGCCCCACCTTGATTCCTCTTACAAGATACCAATGGAAGCAACCATCTTCAATTTTTTCCCTTGTTTGAAAGGGAACAAATTAAAACATCAACTGAAGCCTCAAGACAAGAAAACAAATGGTAACGGGCACACCAAAATGTCACTCATTTGGAAATGAATTATTACGCTCAAAGGTTTCCCTCCTTTATCCCACTTGATGATTAGTATCCTTAGGGTGAATATTGGTCGTGTATTCCTATGATCAAAAGGACCTAAACCACTGGGACAATGCCAGAGAGTTCCCAGTCTTAGGAATAGAGGTGAGAATTCATTCCTCCACTTCCAGTATCGAGACCCAGAGCCATCAGTTCGAGGTAAGGATGGTGATGATCATGCATTAATTTCCTTTTGACCTGGAATGAGATCCTCCTCCCTGGATGCTAAACGAATTAAATATAATACCCTAGGAGTAAGCCCCTAGAATTTCATTCAGGATGTTAAACTCATGCTACTCTTTACTCCCTATGGGTATTTTCTATCAAGGTAGTCAGATCTAACTATCATGGACACACAAATCGAGATATAATGGTTTCATCCACATCACTTTTTCATCTATCATCACACATTCCTCTTCCACCAATGGTGGTGGGGAAGTTTTTTTTTCAGATCATCCACTTACTCTTTTTTATCATGTTTATACATGACTCATCCTGACTAATGTGGGATTTAGGGAATATCATTATCATAACATCCACATAGTCTGATTCATGCTTTCATAGAAAATCTACTTTTGATTCTTCCTATCACCATCAATTAAAGTGTCTCCATATGCATGGGTCCTCAAGGTAATTTATCTAGCCTTAAGGAAACATATATCACGTGATTTATAATATTGTATTCACCCACCTATTTCTCAAATAGGGCACAACCCATGTGGTATTAGAGGAAGGTGGTGGTCATGAAATCCACATGATCCCTAAACCTGACAGGCCACATTCCAAGTGAAATCCACAACAAAATCTGGACCCCCTACATGGTATAAGCACCATCTATTCACTGACATAGGAATCGTCCTAATGAGTAATCCCTAGTTATAATAATCAATGGGCCTCTTATTTGGTATAATCAACAATAAGTCACTGATGGGAATACTTTTCAAATGTATTCCCAAATCACAAACACCCGAACTATGGGCATTCTCTTTTTCAGTATACCCCAATAACATTACTATATCCATCCATGGGAATATCCATCAAAAGTAAGCCCCAAACCAACCCCCAAATGTCCACGATTCAAGTAAATTATCATTTCCCCAAACTCATTTATCAGGGTATCCTTGTTAGGATTATTCCCTAAACTAAAAAAAGTGGAATTTGATTCTCGTCCAAATGGGATACGTAGGATAAATCTTTGAGGTTCAGACTCAATACCATAGACCAATCCTATTGTCTCTAGGACAAATTCTCAGTACAGCCTCATTCAACATATGAATCAAAATCCCTCCTAGGATACCACGGGTGCTTTGACATAGGTCCCATATTAATCATTTCCTATGAATCATCTTCTTAGAGATCCTACCTACATGATGTTATACTATACTATTTATTCATTATCACATTAACGTAAAAGGAATGATGTTCCAGGTTAAGTGGACCAAACTACATGGGTATTTATTCATTTTAGGTGTATATGTTTGAAGACTATTTCAGGTGTTTGATCTTGATATCAAAACAACTACCATCTCATTTGATGACCACAAACTCCAGAGAGCCCCATTGTGGTGCTAAAACCCATAATTATTGTAACAACGACAAAAAAATATCATGTAATTTCATAACAGGATACCACTACTGGGGAATGTTAGATACATATCTATATCTCGATTGTTGAGTAACCTAATATACATAAATATGATTCCATGTTCCACATAGGATAATAATTTATTGTTAATTCAAGGGTAACACAAGTCATACATGGAAAATAATGAAGGATCGATGAACATATCTTAAATATATAAGTGCTCCATAGAGTAGAAAAAAACTTCCACCGAAAAAGACTTGTTTAGACCAAACTCCCATAATCTCGACCAAATTTGATCTCTTAATAATTGCTATGAAAATATTCCAATGAGAACCTACCATTATAATGGAGGTCTCTATGGATACAGAACCATTGGGGTTTTCCGGATCCATAACCAATCCTATAGGAACTATTTGGAAATAGTGAACCTGATGTGAATAATTGCACAAAACCCATCCATCTACAATTGACTATTTGGATCCATGCTTATCCATAGAAAACAACTACCAAGAACATCAAATAAAAATCATTACCTATTTTCCAAAATATACCCAACACATTAACTTGTTTCCTATAACAGATTGAGTACATCAACTTATTTACCATAACAGATCATGAACGTCAACTTTTCTACCTTCTTTCTCATGAGATATAGTTATATACCCCATGAATTAAAAGGATATATATGTCCCAAAAATCAAATTATGAAAACCATATATATGTGTTCCATAAAAACACAAATCATATAAGAAACCATGAAACGAAATGGGTTTCTTAAACATCTCATCATAACATAACCCATTAAAAAAAATCATAAATATCATTCTATAATAATAATAACCCACTTAGAGAAATAATAATTATTTTATACTTGGATTATTTCCAAATTATATCATAAGTGACATCAAATAAATTTATTTTATACGTAAATTTTTTTTAAAGGTCACTAAAAATATTTTCTTAGGAAAATAACCTTTTCATTTTGAAATATTTGTTTTTCAAATATCTCATTATTATAAGAAAATGTATTATTATAAAATAACCTAATAACCATATAAATATATATTAAATGTATTAAGGTCTTATAATATCTGGAAAATACAAAAATGTCAAATAAGATTAAAAAAACATTCCTTCAATAATATTTTCAAAAAATTCACAAAAACATTCTTTATAAAATGTAAAAAATGATTATTTTGAAACTATCTTGTAAAAATTTAAAAATGGTAAAAATTATTTAAAATAATTTTATGATAATATTAAAATTATTTTTCGAATTTGTTTTCTAAAAAATTGACATTGAATAGAAATATTCCCTAGGAGAGACTTTATCATAAGAAATCACAAATAATGATTAGATTGTAAATTGAACCCTTTCCACCTTTTGAATCATAAGCCTCATGAAACAAAGAACAATAGATATATGTTTATATCCAATAACATTTATTATATGAATCATTCAATACCTTCATGGAAATTATATATACACAATAAAAAAGAAACTCGTAGTGTATTGGACTTGTGTCCCACAAAAATAAAATTAAGTCATATTTCCCTTACTTAAAGTCTCACCATTCCAGGCCCATGTATCTAGCACAACAAATTTATTATTACCATTTTTCTGAGGCTTCAAGAGATAAGTTGATTGGTGTAGAATTATAAAAATGAGATTCTATGAAAATTGATTTATTAAAAGTGAATATTGTAATTTTTATGTGTAGTTAATTGAATCCTTTTTGAAGATTTATCATAATACATATTCTCAAAAAAGGAAAAATAATATCAACGATTATTCTCCACAGTTATGAGTTTATGGTGGTGATGATTTTGATGATGGTAAAAATGAATTTCAATTAAGAAGACCTAATAAAGCCTAAACTAAAACTGAAATTGATGATACTATGGATGAATATTAATATATTTACACCATCATATTAAAATATGAGGTTGAAAATGAAGAATAAAACAATGATATGTTGGTTATAATCATAATTAATATAAACATATAATACTAATTTTAAATGATTTTCTTACCAAATTATTTTCATGTTTCAGATATATGAGGATACTTTTGAGGAGTTGTTTTGTTGCCTCTACCAAGCTATGATTCTTGGTAATGAGCCCGATGCTTCTTCATCCAACCCTAAGGTTGCACACAATTTATCATTGAATTGGAGGGATTGTGGTCTTACAAGATTGATAATTTGTGACCCCATTCTCATGTGATGTCTACATCTTTATTTCCATGCATGCATGCATAGGTACGTTCAGTTATGTTTTTTAGTTAATTTTCATAAATTTTCGTTATATTATTTGTACTAATTTTATTTTTATTTGTTCTATTATCCCACAAATTTCCACATAGAGATATTGTAAAGGGGAGTGATACTTTGCAAATTTATTTTTCTATATCTTGGATGATGTGGGATTATATTCCCATCGATGTTTGGTAATTTATTTTTGATCATTGGAAGGTACATAAATAAATAATAGTTATATGAAACTTTTTATGTTATTATGTTTATGTTGTTAAATATTTATTTTGTTTATGGTATCCCATGGAATATAGAATAGGAACCTTTATTATGAAGGAAGAAGAGATCTACATGCATGAGAGTTGTCATATTTTTTACAAAATTTAAAGATGATATCCATGAGTAAAGATGGATTCTCAGTTTTTATCAGTCTTGTTTCAACCATTGACCTAATTGCATCTCCTCTCATGTCCAGGAAGGATTGTTCTCATACATGATGATATATATTTCTTATTGGAGATAATCATGATATTGGTAGAACTAGAGTAGATAGAAGGTCTTGCATATATATGTTAGTTCTATGTTTAGAACTCATATATGATGATACAACTTCTCCATATTATGGTATGTACAATTTAATTTCAATTTTAACAATAAAATAAAATTATATTATAAATATTTTAATTTCAATTTTCATTTGATGGAGTCATATGATGATACAACTTCTCCAACACATGATGAGATTCAGTCCAAGACAATGTTTCTAAACATTAATGCATCAGGATTTGATGAGGCAATATTGATGTAGTGGACTCAATATTCTTTCGAGAAATGATGAGTTATTGGTATTTGTTCTTCATTGATGCCTAAAAATTATTATGATATTGTTTATTTATCTTAATCCAACTAGTGTGGGGCTCATGGAGAGTCTTCATCATTTGATATAGAGTATCAGGGGATGATCTGATATTAGTATGAGGTTATGGATACCCTTCATGGAGAGAGGGTGAAGTTTTTGTTGAATGTCGCATTAGTAGCAGTAAGAACATGAGAATCATCAAGAACATAAGAAATAATAGTAGAAGATTCAGTACATGTGATTCATGACACATGGTTTGGGATGTAGATTTCTCAACCAAATCATCTATATGACCCTCCCCTATTCAACGACTGATGTTTTTTTTGAATCAATTATTATGATAAAAAAATTGATTGAGCATGTTGTTTTTTATATTGTTATTAATTTAAATGTACTCATTTATTATTTTATTATTTTTATTTTTTAAAAACATATTGTTGGTAGGTATATAATTCCATCACAAAGTATAAAGTTTATATAATTCGTTAATGTTTTTTGGGTTACATGACACACCCATCGTAATATGTTTTATTTGAGAAGATTCTTTCATCTCTAAGGAATTTATGTTCTAATCCCATTATAAATGAATAATTTTTTATAGTTTACCGTCATAAATTTCTCATCACAAATAATTCATATCTTAGTAGTGGGAGACGATTACCTCTTCTTCAGTGAAATTCATTTTGATATCGTCTTAAGGGATCTTGAGTTGGGTTTTTTGGGGAGACCAGCACCTATAGATTTTTTATAGGGATGTGGAAAAAAGAATTTGGTAGTCTGTGGTTGAGATAAGAGGCTCATTATATTGAAATAAATTTAGGGAGGGGTTCCATTTTATAAATGAGGTGAGGAGAGTTTTTGGAATTTCGGAAGACATTAATTTATAATAAATTAAATTTCACTATAAATACCTCCAAATGAAGAAGGATTAAACATTAATCTAGGATATGATTTTTGTCACAGAAAAAATACTTTTTCCACGTTTTTTTGTAATTTTAAACCTTATCATTTTTATTAGCCCAAACTTATCTATATTAATTTCAACTACAGTAAAAAAAATCAATATTAAAGGTTGTAATTTTTACTTATAAGGGTTCAATTAGACCATAAATAAAAATTAATGATATTTTAGATCATACGTTATCCCATATGAAAAGATTTAATAATTTCTGATATTTAAACAATTGATAAAATATTATTTTCATAAAATATCATTATTGACAATTTTGATATTATTAAGCAATTTGACTTATAAAAAAAATCAGGTAAGGAATTTAACATAAAAAACAATAATACAACCATAATATGCATAATAATATATAAAATATTTATATTACCTTAATTACATCATATTATATTTCTGTCAATATAATTAACATAATTTATTTCATTTTCTCTTTAAATAAATAATTATTAAATCAGTGTTGGATAAGAATTTAAGGTAATTATTTCTTCACAAAAAATTCAAATTCAATTATAATTATGTAGATTAATATATTATATATACCAATATTATTTATAGTAGAAAAAATATTATATATAAAGTAATTTTAAAAATAATACACTTATTAAAAACAAGAGTGTGACATGTTTGACTATTCATTAAATAAAATACTATAATGTTCATAATCTCATCCATGTGGCTCCAAAATTCACTAAATTGGACACGTGGATGATTATGGTCAATCTATAGTCATAATATAATATTTATTCATGGTTTTTTTATTTTATTATTATTATTATCATTTTTTAGATTTTTTAAAATCATTTTATTGATTTATCTTATGGTTGCAAAAGCACTCCGTTAGTGTTGCATAATCATTGAAGTTGATAATATCAAATATAATAATTTAAAATAAATTAATTATGATCAATATAGTTATTTATATTCATTAATTTTTTTATATACTCATATCCTTGTATTTAAAACTTATTTAATTTGTTATTTTCACTTATCAAGCCTTACGCAAGCCTTGCACAATCATTTAGAAGATATTATTTTGTTAAATCCTAAAAATAAAATATTACAAGTCTAAAAAATAATTCATTGATGATATTTAAAAAACAGTTCATGAAATGTCTTGATACATCTCAATTATTTGTTACAAGATACTAAATTTGACGTTTCCAATGTTATGTAATTATTGTGTCAGCACTGAAAATGAGTTTCATAGTTATCCAGAGATAAGTTATATTTTTCATGTGAATTTTTTTTATGATATTTATATTAGCACGTCAGACATTATCCATCAAAACTATTTAATAAATATTAATATAATAATTATACCTTTCAGATATCACCATAATATCAATTTGATATTATGATTACAAAAATTAAGTTCATTTTCTAAATAACATTTCAAAAACATCCTGATATTAATTACAATATTCGCTACTAAAAAAAGAATGAAAGCCCATTTTTAAGAATAAAATGAAATTTCCAAAATAATAATTATGTTATTTGTAATGCCCCAACCCCAGTTACCGATAGTCAGTGCATTATTACATAACATTGGAATGATCACAAAAGATCAAGTCTTGAATGAATGATTAGTTTAATAGCCTTGGATGTACAAGAAACATACAAATGTTTTACATTACATCATGAAATAAAAACAACAACAACATTGTGTCCACTTTGAACATACTCATATACCTAATCCTATCACTACATGTCAACCATATAATATACTTCTTTACATATTAGAAAAATGAAAACATAAGAAAGGGGCGAGCTCATTTGCAAAATAATGATAACAATATAGCTAAAATTATCACAAATAAGCATGAACCATTTAGGTAATGTATAAGACTATAACACAAGCATTTTAAACATAAACATCATCATAATATTGAAAAGATAAATTAAATTATTCCATTGACATATTCACATGGATATTCTACAAGTCTAATAATAACATGTAATATAAATATCTAATTTCATAATGATGGAATGCAAAATTCCAATCATCAAAACCACATAGTCAAGCCTCGTGCGAAGACAACAAATAATATTTTAACTAGGCCTTATGCCGAGACACTAGTTTGTCTCATCAAACCGACCGATGCATCAACGGGATTTAGTAGGCACCACCCGTCACATACTATGTCCAATGAATTCATCAATTGAAAAGTTTGAAATATAATCTGGACATTCATATTAAAACTAACATATGAAATGTTAGTACATTAACCATAACCCATGAATATTATAAAAATAGCACACCCACAGTTCAACATATCTCATTCAATATAATATGGATGATTTTATTTTTATAAATCAACCTCAATCAAGAATAAAATAAAATGAACTATATTAACATATATGAAAATAATCAGTAATATTATTTGTGAGAAATATCCCATTTTTCTTGAAAACATTTAAAAGTAACTCTATTTATCAAAGAAGTCATTTAAAAGAAATTTTTGAATCAATGTGTCCCATACAACATTAAATATTTTGAATGGAATTTTAATTTCAAAAAATTCATGTCCATATAAATAATTCCTTAAAACCATTTTTTAAACATTAACATAAATTCGAAAGATTTAGAAGAACATATCTTTAAAACATTTATAAAGATAGTTTAGTTAGAGTCCTTAACCAAATGAGAGGTCAATGAATTAAAATAATTGGGGAAAAACATCAATGAAAACATTATAATATCATGTGATTCTAATTATTGATGATATACTTTGTCAATAGACAGTATATACCCCATATAAATTTAAATTGGTGCCTATCAACAATGAAGTTTCATTTGAATGTAAATTGAGATGAAATCCCTTATAATGACTGTTTTCTTATATTAAAGAGAAATAAATATCATAATTATGTGTGAAAAATATAAATACACTCAATATTATTGAATATTCATTGTAAATAAATAATATAACAATCACACATATACTTGTTAATCTAAAAGAAATGACATGGTTGTTTAACTGAATGAATAGAAATTGAGTTAAGAGTTCTTTTATCAAGTTCATATCAATAATTTGAGAATTTATAAATGGAGTTATTATGTTTATCAAAAGTATATCCACACAAATGGGAGTGTAAATTACTACATAAATAAATAAATAGTGAAACCACACATAATCTTGGAGTAAAAGAATCTATGAAGTATCAATAAAACCCAATGAGTAGAAATTAAAATTAGAAATTCCCTTAATGATTTGGTAACATAAGAAACAGACACCCCATTAAAGAATGATAATAAAATGAATATATAAATACCCAAAAATAAATATATATTCCAAAAATAATAAAATCATTTGTATTACATACAAGACACAAAAGGCAATAGTACCAAAAATATAACATTAATTTCAAGAGAATAAAAAGTCAGACGAAAACCCCATACCTTGTACTTTTCCTTAGTCAAGGGTAAATTAACCATCTATATAATAGATAAATTATTGTTATTAAATTAAAAAATAACCACATACATAAATATGCTATCATATATGATCTTCTAATATTGATTTTTTATAATATTTCAGCAGTATCATTGTTTTGGGGGTTAACTGATTAGTTTTCCTTTATATGTTTTGTTGCATATGTAATTTTTATTATGGATATGATGTATTCGATTCATATATAGAATTATATTATGATTTAAACATTATTTTTAATCACAAAATGTTAACTATTTATGAATGATTACGATTTGGAATGAATCTCATTATGTTTGTGGAGATAGTAATGTGTACATACGCATGAGCAACAATATCATTCTATTGATGGTGAAATCACATTTAATTGGATGTTATATCATATATAAAGAATAATAAACATGTTATATTTATTATTTACATCAATTCTACTCATTATTATGCCCATCCAAATAATGAGTTGTTGAATAACAATCTACACCAAGATGTGGAGAAGGTAAGATTTACGTACGCACATACGGTGACTTTGTCATTCATACGATAGATAAAATAATGAATATGGTTTTAACATATTTATAATAACATCACAATATGTATAGGGTACTATAGTTATTATTTTGGTGTTGAAACAAAAGAGAATGAGGATGTGGAAGATGAAAATATCTTTGAAATGTTTGAGGAAATTACTACCTCTTCTCCAAGTGCTTCATTTTTATTTGATCAAAAGGGATTTATAGGATGCATTTATCACCAAATAAAGGCATATAGTATTATGTGATGGTTTTTGGGTGGATATTTGTGAATGGGTTGACCGAGACAAATGGATTTTGAGGTTTGAAATTAATAGAAGGGGAAGTACTCTTTTATTAGAGAGGTGAGGGAAAGTTTAGGAAAATCATGAAATATTATTTTATTAAAAAAATATTTTCTGATTATAATGGATACAAATTGATTTATATCGAGGATAAGGAGGGTATGGGTCTAAATAGTCTCAACCAATAGGTTATAGACAAATTTAGGTCTTCATATTAACCTTATCTTTTATATTTAACTCTTAGTTAAATACTTTAACTTTTACTATGTCTTCTTGCATTTTAATAGTACATGTTTAATAAACATACTATAAAATTCCAAGAGAACCTCAAGTTATTAATTAATGATATATATATAGTTATATAAGTCCTTTGAATGAACCATATATTTTTATAATATTATATCATTTTATAATATAGTAATTTTTTAAAAACTCGTTGATGTCAATTTTTACACTATTTATTATTTGGTTGTTGTGAAAGTTATAACAATATAAATTCTTTGAAAAAAAATTCATTTATTCAATTCTATATTTTCATATTAAACTATAAAATTCGTGAAATCCATGAGAAGATTCATTTTACAATTATTTTAACATCTATAATATAAATTAATCTAATCCTTCATTAATAAGGTAATTATGACATCATCATTTTGTCATAAATAGAATGTATTATGTAATGTATTGAAATTTTAAATAAAATACCATTATGTAGTAAATATTTTTATATTTATAATAAAATTTATAGTTGTATTTATCTTTTATATTACCATATCTTAAAAATGGTTTAGTAATTGAAATTTGAATTTAACACTTTTAACTCTTCTTTAAATAAAATAATAATAAATGTATAAATCTAATACAAGTGGATAAAATAGGATCATATTTTATTCCAAAAGAATATTTTTGTCAAAATACACTTATCAAATTGAATTAGGAAATGTTTTTTGGTAATTATAATAACATTCTTACCTTTAATTACCCAATTTACATTTAATCGTGGTAAATAATACTGAAAAGTTATTATTCACCAAAAATTATTTTCAACCTATTGAACCACATTTTACTAACTTATATCAATCGTGTCTCAGTTTTTTCAAATTCAATTCACTGGAGTGGTAAATGTACATTTTGTGCAAATTTGAAAATCTGCCTAGAAAGCGAGTAAAATGCACTAAAAAGTTCAATAAAAATTTATGCATCTAATATTATTATAAAATAAATCAGATGGATTTAATGAAACTTATATAGTAATTATGTATCTATTTTTACAAAAAATAAATTTAATAATATAAATAATTATTAAAATAAAAACTTGGTTTTATGCAATAATGCAGTGTTCTTGACTATTCATAATAAATTGAATGTTTTCTGAAAAATTAAAACAATCAACATAAGATAATTTTGATATTTCAAATTTAAAAATGATGGATATTTTTTCTAATTTAAGACATGTAAGTCTCATTAATTAAATTAAAAATTAATTTCCATTGTGAAAACCAGAAAGATGGTTTTTAAAATGTAAAAAGTTTCAAAAGATTAACATGTGTTAATATCCAATTTAATTATGAAATTTCGTCCAATGACCAAAATTATATAAAATGATGAAAATAATATATATATATATATATATTCTAAAACCTATTTAGAGGATAATCTAAAAATATAAATAAATTGTCTGAAAAGGAATTTTTGAATTAAAATGTAGTATTTTTCAAAATCCATTAAAAAATGATACTACTCATAAATTTTTGAAAATTCTCCCTAATCTAAAATTGGTATTCCAAATTCAAAAATTATATATGTTTCACTAAATTTAATTTATAAGAGTGTCTAAAATAAATTTTATTATTGTTCTCAAAAAGACATTAGAAGTAGTTCCTTTATCAAAATTTGACATATATTTTAATGAAACATATACATTTCCTATTAAATATTGTTTATTTATGTGATAGAATTATTAATGAAATTTAATATTTATTTGATTCTATTTGTATTACTATATTTAATCGTTATGTTATAAATATATCATTTGACTAATTAATGTGGCGTTTCTTAGAAACTCTATCTTCCATATAATGTAAACCAAGTTAGTGTTGTGTGTATTCTATGCTATTGAGTGACTATAATGATATAACACACTATGAAATCATGGTGTGTAACATTCTCCCATCCTTCAAATAATTTATTCCTTGAAATTTAAACTTGGAAACAAAAACATGGGGTTTGACATTTCATAACATCTTTGTTGAAATCCCACATCGGAAAAAAAAGTGTTAATAAAATTATCACATTAAAAGAAATAAAGTGAAGTAAAAAGGACGCCCAAGATTACCAATAATAGGGTTCAATTTAGGAAATTAATGATATAGAAGATAAAAAACTATCATGTTTTAAAGGAGAGTGATATAAACATTATCTACAAGAAGTTTAACTACCATAAAACCATAAACTTTTCAGGGGTTTAACGGTATTTGATTACCCTGCAAGAAAAGTAAACATGCAACATTTTTTTAAGTTACGTTTAATAATGTTTTGGAATTTATTTAGGATATTTATTAAGAACATAAGTATATATACTTTATTTTCAAGCAGAGCTTCATCATTTAATAAATTGCTACCACAAACTCAAATTTTCTCTAAATGAGTATTATTCATGATGACTTGTTCACAACTGAAGTGCTATAATAACCTTCTAGAAAATAAAATAGTCCACAAAAGTTGAACTATATATTTCCCATTTATTTAGAAATTATCCCAAACTCAAATTTTTAGTAAAAGATCATATGACCCCCCAAAAAGGAAAATCCTTTATAGAAATAAATATTACTGTTAATCTCCAAAACTAAACAAAAAATACCCAAAGACCAAAAATTTCAATTTGAAAAAATAAAAATGTCCTTAAAATTATTTAAAATAATCCAAACTAAGTTTAAACCCCAAAATTCAGATGGATTTGATCACATAGACTTCAACAGTAAATCTAAATATTTATCACCAAATAACATCGACTACTCTTAATGTCCCATAATTAAAAGTAATTATACAAAAATCATATTCTATATGATAGGTTAATCATTTTCATAAATGACCCAAATCACTATAAGTCCACAATAAAACTATACTTTCTTCCAAAAAAACCATTACTCCTCAAATTAAATCCCATATTATTCTATTTTCTTATGCATATAGTGTTACAAAAAGAGGTAGCATCTTCCAAAATAACATCCATCACTTAATCATGAAATAATTTTCCTTTAATAAGGATAAAATATAATTTATAAAAAATAGACACTTTCTTGATCCATAAAACCATTTAACTAAAAATATCAGTTATAATAAACTGGGATTTTACGTAGTCTACTTGTAGGCTATAAATCCCTATCACACATTATTTATTGGTTTGAATCCTACAATTTTGTCCAATGCGATGGGTTGTTACATGGTATGTGTGTTATTCTATTTCAAAAACAATATAATTTTATTAGATTCCAAAAAATGAGATAAATTCCTCAAAAATAACCATAACACATTTTATCTTTAAATGTTATCCCACACCTTGCATTTTCTTCCCAAAAAGTAATAACATGTAATTGACTCAAATTCAAGGATCATATAAACCCAAATGGTTCATTAAACTATATCCACAAAATAAAAAATTATTCTTCTTCAAATATCATTTTCACATAACTACATATTGGGTTACACATACAAGAGAAATGCATTCTATAGTAATCCCATCGACAAAGAGAAATAATACTTTTAAACATTTCTCAATCCTTTTATTTTCACCTAGGGTCTTCCATGACTAAGTAGTTATCATATAGAAGAAGACATCGACTCAGGTATTTCTCAAGACCCTTACATTTATAAAAAATTATTGTAAAGTGATTCATGGGTTCAATTTTATTTTCTTCCATAGTACTCTTCATTTTTTATTGACAATTATTTACATTATGGCCTTCTTTACTACACATAAATCATTTCTTTATTCCATTGAGACACTTTCCAGGGTGTGTCTTTTTGTTGGAACCACAATCGTTCTATGCATGAATTGGTGTGTGGTTTGTGTTTGTTGTTAATTCTCAGTGTATGTTCATAATGTGTGCCATCAAAGTGATTATACAAAACAAGAAGATAACAGTATTGCAGGTGGAACAGTTTTCCAGTTTTTTTCCAAATTTTTGCGCTAGAAAATCGACAAATGAAGATAAGTAGTTTTTTTAAATGATAATTGTGTGTCGTTGACTTGAAGGATAAGAAACATGCATGCCTTTTGATTATCAATATCAGAACTTGAAATTATGGTAAAGGGAGAAGGGCACCCATGTTTTATGTTTGGTATCGCAAGTGACTTGTGTGCTGAAACATGCGCGCCGAAGGAAGACTTGTGCGCTGTCACATAGGGTATCCAAATGTCTATAGATAAAGGTCGACCCCTCCTCATTCAACACGATGTTCAGACTTAGAGAAAATTAAATATCCTATAGCACAGGTGTTGTGGTCACACAAGTGGTGGTGGGTCGTGCAAGTTGATGTAGCGCGACAGTTTTTTGCTGTGCGTATAAGGTGGTTTGGGAGAGTGGGGTCCTGAGTCATGCAAGTTTGGATTTGGTGATGGAGGTTCCATGAAAGTCGGTTGATGACACTTGCGCGTCAGATTTGATGAAGCACAACAGTTGATAGTTGCGTGCAAAAATCAGTTTGGGCGTAAAATAGAGTGAGTCACATAATTTTGAAGTTGAAGAAGTGCGTGTGGTGCAAGTGGGAGAGCTGGACTTGCGCACCATCTTGAAACTTGTGCAGCGGGATTGGAGATGTGCACCAGGTGTGGTTGATGTATGCCAGTCTTTCTAAGGGCTGCGTGAAAGATGAATGCATTCCCGATACCCTTGGTGAAAAGAGAGATTAGTCTATGGGTGGAAGTTGGAAATCAACTAAGAATATAAATACCACAAAGGATGTATACATTAGTGATTATAAAGATACCTTCACATCTATTAACTATGTGGGACTTCACCAAATGTAGTAAGCTAGGGGAGTCAATGGGAGTGACCCGAGGGATGCAGTAGGCTATCCCTGAACAGTTGTAAAGGAACTGATCCTGGGAAAAAGTGACTAATCCTAAAACATTGTAATCCACAATGAGTGAATAACAGTGGAATTTGGTATGACCAACAACCTGTCAGCATATGCTCCTTGGACGTATCCCTTAGTATTGAACTAAGTAAAAAGTGACGCGTCATATCTTTGCATGTGAATGATTTATTTATTCTCATTTACATCATACATGTTAAACTAGTTTCTACCAATGTGGTAAAGAGATCTGTCAGTTTAGAAGAAACTTTTGACACCCTAATTCACCCCTCCCCTCTCAGGGTGTCCTAGGGTCCTTAAAGTGGAATCAGAGCTAGGTTACTTGTGTTTGATCTGTTTTATACCGCCATGGAAAATTCACCCAGTGTTAGGGGAGTTCCTCTATTTGATGGAATTAATTTTTAGATTTATAAGAATAGAATGAGATATCATTTAATATCCCTTGGAATGTATGTCCTGTTTTCCATTATGCAAGGTATACATGTTTCTGATCCAACAGTGCAGGCTATGACTGATTTAGATAGGAAAATTCTTGATGTAGATGGTATAACACAAAATGCTCTCACTGCCGAACATTCTGATCAGATCTATCTAAAAGTGATGAGTTGAACCTCAGAAAAGTCCATGTGGGATAAAATTGAACATATTTGTGAAGGAGATAGGAATGTGAAGGAGGTAAAACTACAATTCCTACACAATAGGTTTCACGATATGAAGATGCATCCTGATGAGAATGTAGATTCCTTCTTCAATCAAATAACTAAAGTGGTTGGAGAAATTCGAGGTCTAGGTGAAGAAATCAAAGATGCAGACACTGTGAAGAAAACATTAAGAAGACTTACACCCCTTTACAATGAAATGGTGTTATCCTTTGAGGAAAGATATCGTTCCAAACTTTCTCTAGATGATCTACTATGTAGCCTAGTGGCATATGAAATGAGGGTCAAACCATAAGATTCTAAGACTCGAGTGAGAAAGGAAAAGGCATTTAAATCCATTGAGAAACTGAAAATCTCAAAAGATAGTAGTGGTGAAGATGATGAGGAAAAGAAAATTATTTCTCTCATTGAAAAGAAGTTCTATAAGGTAAAAGGGAAATTCAATGCGACGTTACCTATGGATTTCTTTCATTGTGGCAATGTTGGTTACATTTTCTATCAGTGTTCAAGAAAGATCGATGATGAGAATAGAAGTTTTGAAAACATTGAGAAGCCACCAAAAAGGTTTTTTAAAAGGGGAGACTTCAAATCAAGAAAGAAAGTACCAAATAAAATCTTTTTATGTGAAGAGGAAGAAGATGATAATGAATTATATGATGAAGAAGAACCAAAATTTAAAACTGGGAACCAGGCTTCCATGATGGCCACTGTTGAAAAATCAGAAGATACTAGTGGAGAAAATCAGTCGAAAACTAGTACAGATCCCGAGTTCCAACTTAAGGACACTATTAGTAATATTATGATTAAATGTAAGAGTTTCACTAAGTGGAAATCAATTTTAGAAGAATCAACTAAATATGTTGATCAAATTGAAGCTGAAATAGAACGAGTGGAATAATTTGTGAATGTAAAGTAAAAAATACTTGAAAACAATGATGATTTAGTGGATCTGAAGATGATAATTGAAGAGAATGAAAAGGTCATCAATGACCTCACCTCCATACTAGTGTAAAATTTCATGACTACTGAGGGTCTTGAGGAGGAAGTTGTCACTATTAGGAGTAAACATGAGACTGAATCAATTTCAAAAGATTCATGGAAGAAAATAATGTTTGGAAGGTTCTTAGATACAGATCTGTTGGTGGGAGAAAAACGTGGCTCTAATGGATTTGAAAAGATTTTAAAAGATCAAATAACTTCCTACATGGTAAATAGTGGAATTGGTTGTGAGGTAGAATCATCAAATATTGCAAATAAAGGTGACCAAAATAAAGTCAAGATGAACATGGGTGATGGGGGAAATTCTTCTAAAGTGATGAAACAGAAACCCCAAATTCAATCTGATAGAAGAATATATGGTTATCCTTGATCCTCGTGAAAAAAGAATCCCTCATTCTATTATCCCACAAAAGAAGAAATGAGGATAAATAGAAGTGAGAAGACATTTCCTCTCATGAAGTGTCAGTTCTGTGGATATTTGGGCCACACCATGTATTATTATAAAGAGGCAAAATGCTATTAGAATGGAGAAGATATAGGAGTTCAACAGAGGAGAACAAATTCATATCCTAATCCTTATAGAAGAAACAACTTCTATGTATATTTTTTTCATTGTTATAACATTGGTCATAAGGTTGTTAATTGCAAGAAAAGAATGGACATGGATACCTCATACCGAAGTTTGAGAAAAGTCATGTCTCATCAGCAAGACAATTTTTCTCTTTCAAACATGTTTTCACCTCTCAAAGAAGATTTCAACTATGAAGAACCTAGGTACATGGATGAGATAATCGAAAGGACATCAGTTCTCTATACTCAATCCAATGTCTCATGGAACTAAATGAAGAAAATTGATAAATCCATCCATGAAGAGGTGACCCTAAAAGCTACAAAAAGCAACAGTACATGGATTATGGATAGTGGTTGTTCATCTTATATGATAGGAAATGCTGGCTTGTTAACAGATATCAAAAGGAATGTTGATGGTACAATACGATTTGGTAATGATGGAGCTCCAAACATCAAAGGTAGTGGAAGCACTGAATTAGCTAATGGAGAGCTAAAGAAGACTGAATTCCTTTACGTAGATGGCCTACGTCATAATCTACTCAGTGTGAGTCAATTCTACGACTCAGGACGTATAGTTACTTTTAATTTGAAAGGTTTTACTATCAAGGGAAAGATAGGCAATTCACTTATGAAGGGATGCATAACAGAAAGAAACTTGTATCAGGTTGATTGTAAATAAAATATTTGTCACATGACTGTTGGTGAAGAAAACAAGTTGTGGCATCAGAGACTAGGACACATCAATCAACAAGACATGGAGAAAATATCAAAATTGAAGATTTTCACGGGCATTCCCAACCTGAAGCATGAGCCTGAAAAGTCTTTTGATGCTTGCATTCGTGGAAATATGGTCCGCAGTTCATATCAGCCAAAGAAGAAAAGGGCATCTCATTTTATTGATCTATTTCTTACAGATGTACGAGAACCGATAAATGTTTCCGGAACTCATGGAGAAAGGCAATTTGTTCTTTTCATAGATGATTACAATAGAATGGCATGTGTTATGTTCATTAACAAGAAATGAAAAGTGCTTGACTATATGAAAACATATTCGCAAATCACCGAGAATGATACTTGACGAACAATCAAAGTGTTGCGAGCTGACAATGGAGGGGAATACATGTCTATTGAATTTGAAAATTACCTGGAGAAGCATGGGATACAACATGAGGTAGTTGTTGTGAGAACTCCACAAAAAAATGGAGTTCCTGAACATATGAATCAATAGGTGAACAACATGGCACAAACTATACTGATTGATAGTCATATTCCATGACATTACTGGAAAGAGGCTGTTCAAGCTACACTGTATATTCAAAATCAAATTGGACATTATATGGGTGAGACAAAGAAACCGTATGAGTTTTGGAATGGATGGAAGCCCTCTTTGAAATACATTCATGTTTTTGGAAGTAAATGCTTCATTAGAAATAAAAAAGAAATCAATGGAAGTATGGTGACAATTTAGATAAAGGAATTTTACTCGTATACCCAATAAACAGAAAAACCTACAAGTGTTTCAACAAGAAATTATTAAGGATTGTGGAAAGCAGTAATGTTAAGATAATTGAAGAGAAACCCACAAATTCTTCAAGGAATTCATTTTATGAAGTGATATAAAGTGAGGAAGAAAGTGAATGTTGAGAAAATAAAAATACAGAAATAGATGAAGCAATAAAAAACACTAAGCAGTCGCATCATGATGTTGACTCAGAAGAAGAGTCTAAAGAAGAAACTACAGCTGGAGAGAATGAAACCAAACCTCAAAGGAGAAATCGAAGAGCAGAGATTGATCCATCTAACATAATTGGCTACAGGAGTGAACCCACACAAAAAAGGAGGATGAGGAATAACACGCAATCTGCATTTCTCTCAGTTTTGGATCCATCCTCATTTGAAGAAGCTCCAAAGGATGAATCATGGGTGAATTCCCTGAATGAAGTGTTAGACCATATTGATAAAAATTGGACATGGGATCTTGCCCAGAGACCCGAAGGTCACAATTTTATTAGTACAAAATGGTTCTTTAAGAACAATTTTTATGTGCATGGAAGTGTTATTAGAAATAAGGCACGACTGGTATGTAAAGGATATCCAAAATTGAAGGTGTTGTTGTTGAAGAAACTGTTTCTCTAGTGGCTAGACTGGAGTCAATCAGGCTTTTCCTTGCCAGGTCACTGCAAAGAGGATATAATGTATATCAAATAGATTTTAAGACAACATTCTTGAATGGTGTACTCAAAAAAGAAGTCTACATTGAACAACCAGTGGGTTTTGTTCTTTTTAATGATGAAACAATGGTCTGCAAACTGATGAAATATCTATATGGATTGAAGCATGAACCACAAGCATGGTATTCTTGGATGGACTCGTATCTCAAGAACCTGGAATTTAAAATAGGAGAAGTAAACCACAATATATATTTGAAGAATTCTCCAAATGATCAGTTCATGGTTCTACTCTACATTGACGACACTATATTTGGTGGCAGTAGGCAAAAATATGTTGATGAATTTTCCAATCACATGAAATTAGTGTTTGAAATGTCTATGATTGGAGATCTGACATACTTCATGGGGATTCAGGTGATTCAAAGGCAGGATTACACATTCATTTCTCAAGAAAAATATTAAAGAGATCTAGTAAAGACGTTTAATATGAAAGACTCAAACCATTATCAACTCCGATTGCAGTTGGAACCCAAATTGGAAAGCATGAGGATGTGGAATCTGTGCACCCCACTATGTATAGGAGGATAATTGGGATCCTGATGTACCTGACAGTGACACAACAAGATATTGACTTTGCAACCTGTCTAGCGTGCCGCATTCAATGTAATCCAAAGGAGGAACATATTATATCAGTAAAAATAAACATGAGGTATATTTAAGGTAATCAAATTTGTGGATTATACTTTGTTGCAGGAAGATGCAGTGAATTATCAGCATTTTCTAATGCTGACTGGGTTGACGATGTAGTGGATAGAAATTCCACCAGTGGTGGAGCATTCTATATTAGAAATAAATGTGTTGGATGGTTGATCACAAAACAAGAAAGTGATTCTCTTAGTACTTCTGATGCTGAGTATATCTTTGCCACAAAGGCATGCACTCAAGTGCTATATATGAAGCAACAACTAATAGATATTGGTGATGAGGTGAAGCAACCAATGGTAATTTACTATGATAACAAGAGCGCAATTGATCTTACGAAGAATCCTATTCAGCATTATCATACCAAACATATTGAAATCTGGTATCACATTATCAATGAAAAAGATGGTCAAGGCGTGATTAGTATAGATCGTGTGGGAACTAATGAGCAAGTGGCTGATATCCTAACTAAGACACTATCCGCAGGTGTGTTTGAGAATCATCGGTTGAAACTCAGTGTTCAACCCACTCCCAGTGCATAAGGAGGTTACGCAATACCCCTCTCTAAAGTTATGTTAATTGTTTTTAATCTGTATATTGATGCGATGCAGGTTTGTAGGAGAGATACTATCCATGGGGAGTGTGTTTTGAGCTAAACAATACCCAATTATCGATCTTTTTGTTTATTTTCAATGGGGGAGAAAGGAATAAATTAAGGCATGTAATTATTTTGTGACACGTTGAGAATTCAGTGTCGGTGATAGGATGGGAAGGAATACATTTGACATGTAATACATCTGTGGCTATGTAAGGGAATTTCATGGGCTTCAATAAAATCATGAATTTAATTCATTTTTGACACGTTGAGAATTCAGTGTCAGTGATAGGATGGGATGGAATACTTTGGACAAGTAATGCTTCTGTGACTCTATTAGAGAATTTCTTGGGCATTATTGAGAATTCCAAAACAAGGGAACCTAATTCAAGCCTCCTCATTGGTTTTCCACACCAAGCATTTCTCACGTAAACTTAGAGAGATGGTTGAGTTGATTCTTGCATTTGTGGTTTGCCTATGGATGGTGCTTTATTGAATTTCTGTACTGATTTCCAACAAACCAAAAGGGGGAGATTTTTGGACCCATGGGCGTTCTATGCATGAATTGGAGTATTTTTTTTTGTTTTCAATCCTCAGTGAATGTTCAGAATTTGTTCCAACAAAGTGATCATACAAAACAATTAGATAATAGTATTAAAGGTGGAACCTTTTTCTAGTAAATTACATGCGGAAACATGTGTGTTGAGGGATGACATGTGCACCATCACGCAGGGTATCCAAATGCAGATAAATAGAGGTCGAACCCTCCTCATTCGTCTGAGAGTTCAGAATTATAGAAAATCAGAGCTCCAGTCGTGTAGGTGTTGTGGTCATCCAAGTGGTGGTGGGTCATGCAAGTTGAATTTATGCAAAAGTTGTTTGTTATGCGTCCAATGTTGTTTGGGCGAGAAGGGGCCTGAGTCGCACAAGTTTGGAGTTGGTGAAGGACATGTCACACAAGTGGGTTGATGAAACTAGCATGCTAGATTTGAAGAAGCACGACAATTTATAGTTGTGCACCAAAATCGGTCTGGTCGTAAAAGGGAGTGAGTCATGCAAGTTTGAAGTTGAAGAAGTGAGTGTCGCGCAAGTGGGAGAGCTAGACTTGAACACCTCTTGAAACATGTGCACCGGGCTTGGAGAAGCGCACCAGGTGTGGTTGAATTATGCAAGTCTTTTTGGGGCTGCGTGAAAGCTAAAAGTCTGCCTGATACCCTTGGGGCCACATGAGATTAGTCTATCGGTGGAAGTTGGACTTCAACAGAGCATCTACAGACAACAGAGGATGTATTCATTTGTAATGATGAAGAGACCTTCACATCTATAAATTGAGTGGGACTTCACCAAATGCAGTCAGCCAGGGGGAGTCAATGGGTTTGACCCAAGGGATGCAATAGGCTATCTCTAAACAGTTATAAAGGTAATGAGTATGGGAAAGAGTGACTATTCGCAAACCTTTGTAATCCACAATGAGTGAAGAATAGTGGAATTTGGTATGACCAAATACCCATCGGCGTATTCTCCTTGGACGTAGCACTCAGTGGTGAACCATGTAAAAATTGATGTGTCATCTCTTTGCGTGTGATTTTTTATTTATTCTCATTTCCATCATACAGGATAAACTAGTTTCTACCAACGTGGGAACCAGATCTGTCAGTTTAGAAGAAAAATTTGACACCACGATTAACCCCTCCCCTTTCAAGGTGTTCTGGGGTCCTTCACTTTCCACATTTCCTATATGATGGAAAATGAGCTACCTTCTCTCCATGGTCTCCACTACTGGATCTCTTAACATTTTCCACATTTCTATACTTTGTTTAGTTTGGGAGTTGGTTAATATATATGTTGTTGATCATATTTTTGGAAAATTTATTTGGTAAGAAAAAGATATCTTTTATGGCTATCAAAATTCAATTTCATTGCTTATTTCACCCACTGTGACTATCTTGTACATCATGTTTAATGTTACTATGACTTCCTTGGAATCCATCCATTAACTAAATCCAAAAAGTAGAGTGTTAGTAGTTGTAGTCATAAAATCATATAGAGAATATCGTAACACTTTATTTTCAATATAAATCACCTCAGGATTAACGAAGGTAATTTATTCTCATTTTATTTTAAAATATCTCAAATCAGTTTGTAAAGAAAATGTGAATTATACTAAGCATATCCCATAAGGATTTTCAATACCAAGAGTGCAGCAAGGCCCATTATCATTTACTAGGATACCCAATGTCAAGCCTGAAACTCCTTATCAATTTTTTTCACTCCCCGGTACATATGGGATAGAGACACCTCTACATAATTGTATCTAGAGAGGGATGTATTTTCTTGGAAACACTAATAATATTTACACTAAAAAAAATTTTGGATGTTATTTTTTACTAATCTTCAAAGTCTATATTAGGGTAATGTTCTCCAATCAGTGTTTTTCTAAATCTAGTTTCCCTATTTTTACTAAAAATCCTCTAATACCAATTGTAAAACCTCCACCCTCGTTACAAAATGTAGGTGCATTATTACATAACATTGGCGTGATCACAAGAGATAAAGTCTTGAATGGCCTATTAGTTTAGTATCCTTGGAAGTAATAGATATATACATAAGTTTTAAATTACATCATGAAATAGAAAAAACAACAACATTTTTTTCCCATTGAACATAGTCATATCTCTAATCCAATCTCTACATGTCAAATCATAATATACTTATTCACATCCTAGGAAATTGAAAACATAAGAATGGGATGATATCAGATGATATGTAAGGATAAACAAATAGTGGAAATAATCAAAAACATGCATAAAAATTTAAGGCAATGTATAAAACTAAAACACAGGTCATTTAAACAAAAACATCACAATAATATGGAAAAGATAAATCAAATTATTTAATTTACATAAACACATGGAAATTCTAATAGTCGAATAATCACATGTAATATCAATAGCTAATTTCATAATGATGGAATGAAAAATGTCAAAAATCATAACCACGTAGTCAAGGCCTCATATGTATATACCCAGGAATTCCATGTAAATTTTGTTTAATTAAATGGAAATATTACGAGTCCATGAAAAATGATGTAGGATGATTCTAAGGCCCGGAGTTCCTGGAATGATTTACTGAAATTTATTTTGGGTGCATTCAGTAAACGTGCGAGTGAGCTTTTCTAACTTTTGATCCCATGCTCAGAATTGAAATCTGAGGGAACCGTTGAACTCGCTGCACCAGTATTCACTTATGGAGACCTTCACCACGACCGCAGTAGGTTGAGGTCCGTAGTTATATTTTCACATAATTGTTAATTAATAAAAGAAAAATAAAACTGGGTAACATTTTTATTTTTATTTCAAACTCTTTATAGATGTTGAGAGTTGGGGACCACCAGAATTAATCCTCCCCTTGAGGTCATGGAGGTGGAGACCACCGATCATAAGACCTCCCATGGATGGTTATGGGGGTGGGGACCACCTGAGATTTAAAACCCCTTTTAACCTCCCACATAAATGTGGGGAAGCCTCATGAACATCCACTGGTTTAATTATGCCACCCCCTTAATTAGTTATGACACCTCCATTAATTAATTAAGACAGCCAATTTTAGTGCCAATTTGAAATTGAATAACATATTCTATTATATTAGCTACCCTTTTCTTTTTACTGGGTTGGGGAAAATTGATCATGGGAAAAGGTGGGAGCCTGAAAGAACATGGACGAACACATCCTCCAAAGAAAAAGGACAATGAATAACTCTTCTCCTTCGACAAACCTTTCTTCAATCTCTATCGAAGGATATCTTATGACAACGAACCAAGGATCGAGGAAATGCTGTCGTCGCCAACTTCATCTTTTACTCTCCTCTCCAATGTTGTTGGAGGAGACTTGTTGCAGGATCGACCAATGTCAAACCGTCTCAACCGTGGACAATATTCAACTGAATAATTGAGTTGGGGTGGATGATTTAATTTTTCCCCTTCCCATTGTTGACAATTATTCTATAATCAAGGAAGAAATTTTTGCTGCTTTCTACCACCATAATTCAGAGAGTCCAGGCTAAATAAACAAGGCACATCAACTTCGTATATCTTGGTTCTCCTGTTGGTTCTTCATGATGGTGATAGAGACCGGTGTGGGCGGTTGGGACTAGAGGAACTTGAGAACCACGACGAAGGTGATGATCTAAGGGTGATCGGTCTAGCTGGATACCGATGAAGGCATGTCACCCCACCTCTCCGCTGCGCTCTTCCACCCCATGGTCTCCACCATCCGCGGCCACCGTCTCCAACGACGTTCACTGCCCCATGGCACCGTGTCCTCAAGGACTCGTCGTGCTACCCCGCGGCCTCACCGCGCTGCCCCGCATCATTTCCACACCACCCCGTGAACTTGTCGCGTCACCCCAGGGCCACCGAACCACCCCGCAGCCCCGCTGCTCCGCCCCACGGCCTCGTCGCACTTCCCCACTGCCTTTTGTGCCACCACGCAGCCTTGGGGCCCTCTATGGCCCTCGGAGTCCCCTCATCCATCCACTAACTCCATGCTCCTCACAGCCCTCGAGTCCTGCCAGACTACCCAGTGGGCTGGGCCACCCAATGCAGGACAGACCGGACCCAGTGGGTCAGGCTGGGTCGACCCAGTTTTGACCCTGTATGCTCATTTGGCCAAAACATTAGTACTGGAAATCGGTTTAATAGTACTTCTATGGTTATGGAAACCTTGGAGTGAGACGGTCCATTTGGTATACCCCATTGGAGATTTGGGTTAATTTGTGGTACGACCGATTGGATTAAGCACGAATCCAACCAGGCCATTGGAAAAAATGTCTAATAACTCACTGAATAAGAGTCCGATTGACCCATTGTCAATTGCGTAGAGACCCTTATGATGTGGCGGTACTTTGAGATTCTTCTTCGTGAGACTTCGTGGTAGTTGAATTATCGACCAGAGGCTTGTGGAGCTGACCCTCCGAGAGATAAGCGAGTGTTTTGCGAGAACCATGAAGTAGGTTGAAACATGAAGAATAAAGAGTGATCATGTGTAGGTCAGTAATGAGCGATCCAGTGTTTTTCACCACCTAGAGATCATGTGTGGGTCAGCACCGAGCAATAATTTGTGGGTCAGCTCCTTGGGATCCTGTGTGGGTCAGCATCGAGCGATCCTGTGTGGGTCAGCACCCAGCGATCCTCTGTGGGTCAGCACCGAGCGATCCTATGTGGGTTATCACCTAGCGATGATGTGTGGCTCAACACCTAGTGATACTATGTGGTTCATCACGGATCGATCCTGTGTGGGTCAGCACCGAGAGATCATATGTTAGTCTTCCTCTTAACAAAGTAATAATCTTCAGTACATACATCTCATCATCTCTACTATGGTACTTATGTTATACCTAGTGTGAGATGAGTCTGTACCTGTGTGCTACATTCCATTGTGGTAATACCATGGTGGTATTCATCAATGTGGCATGCCTGTGTGGTACTTTCCTTCATGTTTTTCCATCCTTTTCAGAACAGTGGAGCTTTGGGATTTGATTTGGACTCTGTGTTTTCCTCATGATTGAGAAGGGTACACATGATAACATAGTTATATGTATGGGAATATACCTATGTAGGGTTTTCAGTTGATTACATGATGTGTGGTTTATCCATGGTGGATTTTGTGATTCCTTGAGGGTCTCAGGGTCCCTAATATGTATTGTTATACTCACCCCTACATGGGCTATGCCCGAGTCCTGATGTGTTTGGAGTAGATGACGAACAATGCTGACTGAGGATCAGAGTACCAGGATGGAAGGTAACTATGAGGTGGACGTTAGACAAGACGAACAACATAGAAGACCGTTTTTGATCTGTACCTACCCATCAGGTAGGATTCATGGTGGATGATC
Source organism: Viscum album (assembly GCA_963277665.1). Taxonomy (NCBI): domain Eukaryota; kingdom Viridiplantae; phylum Streptophyta; class Magnoliopsida; order Santalales; family Viscaceae; genus Viscum; species Viscum album. The sequence continues at coordinate 657,869,379 of OY728145.1, read as the reverse complement.
CAGGATCTATTCCAGTTCAATTGTACTTTTAGTTTCTTGTACTTTCCATCTGGGCTTGTATTCTTTCCCCTTTTTCCTTACTATACTCACTCTCTTTAATATTTAGTTTACTTGAGTTCATATCTTTATGTCTACTTGGTTGCGTGTGCTACATATTATAAAGTAAATGCCTTCCTAGTTTTAGGGAATATTCCTTCGGTGCTAGTCGCCAGCCCCTAGCCTACTGAAGGTGGGCATATGGTAGTCACAGCACGGGCCCTGGGGGATGGATCGTGACAATTTGGTATCAGAAGAGTATGTTCTACCAAATATCATAAGACTGTGATATTTTTAATAACAATAGTGTTATGTGTAGATAGTGTGGTTATTAGTTTAGGGAATACATTTTTGGTGCGGCGGAAAACGTATCCATACACCAAGACCCTGACTTTGTATTTTCGACGCAATACATGTAAACACTGCATGCATGTTTGTTTACAAGTTTTCTCTTTATTATATCTTGAGTCAGCTCAACAACAATAACTTATTTATCATGGCTCACCTGTTGGTTTTCAGGATGCCACCACAATGACAGCTAGCTAGGGTTCCAGATATTTTACACACTAACAGCCCACCGAGCGACGAGGCCTTGGTGTGGGGCCCTTTTACATTAGAGGCACTAGCGGAGGCAATAGTGGTACAATTACATGTTGGGCCACTGATGCCACCGGACCCAGTAGTAGATGGTGCACACAGCATGAGTGTGTTGCAGGAGTTCCAGCACAAGAGGCCATCCAGGTTCAGGGGAGAGATGGACCCACATGTAGCTGAGGATTGGCAGGAGGCTATAGTGAGAGTCTTCTGACTAGTAATGAGACCCGATGATCTCATGGCAATCATTTCCACTCACCTTCAAAATGCAGTAGCTGGCAGATGGTGGAGCATGATCCTCAAGGTTCACAATGAGGTGATGGCTATCTGGCTATACTTTGAGAGCCTTTTTTGGGCAGAGATTGTCCTAGTGACTCTTTACACAGTGCGCATTCTGGAGCTTCTTCATCTGCAGTAGGGAAACATGACTATTTCATAGTAATCAATGATGTTTACTGACCTCTTATGATACTACACTAATATAGTGCACGGCCCATTCTTCAGGGCCCAAAACATGAAGCAGGGACTCGGTTGGGAGATCAGGGCTTCGATGATTTCTCTTAGCATCCCAACATATGCAGGGGTGTAAGAGAGAGAATTCTTATTAGAGAGTTTTATTGCTAAGCAGTCCCCAGCAGTGAGGCCCATCAACGGACATCACGTAGTGGAGTATTGTATAGTTTGTAGCCGGAAGATGTTACAGAGTTCCAAAAGTACTAGACCTATAGGTGGACGACCATAGGATTCAGGGTCGGTTGTGCGGGGCACCTAAGGTAGAGCTAGTCATGCCAGGAGTGGGTTGTGGTACGCAAGTGGCGGGCAGGGTCACATGGCTCCTGACTATCTGACCCACAGTATGGATGATCAGCAGATGGTTAAAGAACCACCTAGGCCAAGACATAGATTCAATCGAGGAGGTCCACAAGGAGTAGACAGACGTGGCAGAGGAGCCGTCCATTCAGCTAGGGGTGGGCGACGATTCGAGATGTTACCGCCACCACCACAAGGAGGTCCACACCGACCATAGAGAGCAGGTGGAAATGGGGTGCTCAGCTCCAGGAAGCTGAGTCCTATGATCAGGATGCTCTGGAAATGATTCGAGGTATGATCTATGTCTACTCCAGCTTAGCTTGAGTACTTATAGGCATGAGTTTCAGTCATTCTTTTATTGCCACTTCCCTAGTTCAGTGCTCATATATTCCGAAGGAGACTTTGGCTTAATCATTATGGGTAGAGACTCTTACTGGAGCTGATTCTATGATTACGTACTGGTTCTGGTAGTGTGAGTTTACTCTAGTAGGCGAGAGCTTAGACTGGGATCTCTGAGTAGTAGCGTCGAGTCCTTAGAATGCCATCTTTTTTTTTGGACTGGTTATCTATAGTCCATGCTTAGATTGATTGTATTATGCACAATGTGTGGTGTTATCTTATGGATGGGACCAGGAATACCTTCACCAGCGAGAAGACATACTTTGTAGCACAAGATGGACTTACCTGTAGGAGAGTGCAGCTGATCACTTATCAGTTGGCTAGAGATACCCTCAGAGTTGTTGGTGTGGAGAGTCTGATTTATCCTTTAGTGGTGGACCAATATGCGAATGTATTCCCTGATGATGTTCCAGGACTACCTCCTCTAGGAAGGTGGACTTTTACATTGACTTGTACCATGGGAAAAAACCGATATCTTCACCAGTGTATCAGATGGCTCCCATGGAGCTCTATGAGATATAGGTACAGCTGGAGGACTTACAGGGTAAAGGGTTCATTTGGATCAGTGTTTCTCCTTGGGCAGCCCCAATTTTGTTCTCCATGAAGGAGGATGAGATCTTGGGACATTATGTCAACTATCGGCACCTGAATCAGGTGACCATGAAAAACAAGTACCCACATAAGTGGATTGATGATATCTTTGATTAGTTGAAGGGATAACAATGGTTCTTGAAGATAGAACCTAGATCATGCTATCACTAGCTCAGAGTACAAGATGATGATGTGTAGAAGACAACTTTCACATGTCGGTACGACCACTACGATTTCTTGGTTATTCCATTCTATGTAACCTATACACTAGCAGTGTTAATGGGGATCATAAACCTGATCTTTCAGCCACACCTTGATCTATTTTTAGTAGTCTTCATCTACAACATTCTGATCAACTCGACTTCTAAGGAAGGTTATGATTATCATTTGCAGGTAGTACTGGACACACTCCGAGAGAACCAGCTTTATGGTAAGCTCATGACGTGCCAGTTCTATATCAGAGAGGTTAACTTTCCAGGACATGTAATATCAAAGGCTGGAGTTGTAGCAGATCCAGTGAAGACTGAGGTGGTACATGATTGGGAGCCACCCAAGAGTTTGACGGAGGTATGAAGTTTCTTTGGTTTGGTTGTATACTACCAAATATTTGTGCCAGATTTCTCTAGATTTGTAGAACCTCTATTAGCGTTGACGGTGATGGGGCAACCCATCATGTGGTCAGAGCGATGCCATAGGAGTTTTCATGTGAAGAGGTAGAGGTTGACTAATTCTGCCATCTTGAGGATACCGGAGGAGGGACTGGGGTATGTAGTCGACTGTGACGCATCAGGGACATGACTCAGATGTGTCCTATTGTTGGAGCAAGTAGTGACCACATATGGTTCTCGACAGTTGAGACAACATGATCAAAACTGCACTACCAATGACCTAGAGATAGCAGCAGTGGTCTTCATCTTGAATATGTGGTGGCATTACATGATGGGTGAGCATTTTATTATATTCTATGATAAAAATATTCTCAGGTATATCTTCTCTTTGAAGGACCTGAGCTTGAGACAGCGTCGCTCGATTGAGTTCTTACAAGACTATGACTTTGAGATAGTCTATACTCTTTGGAAGGGGAACATTTTAGCAAATGCACAATGTAGGAGATCTGGAAAACTACTTCTAGGTGTGGAGACAGAGAAGATGGACACTTTTTAGATATCCATTTTTGATCAGGATGGATCATCTTTTCTTCAGTATCTTACAGTCACTCCACCAATTCGTTAGCGAGTTAGGGAGGCACATCATGGGGATGCTGGCTTTGAGATGCGACATGCTTATATATCCGCAGGGTAGGCACCTGATAGATTTTTTTAAGGTGGGGAGCACATAATCCTCTTCAGAGTACATTCAATCATACCAGTTTCACTTCAAGAGGAAGTGTTGAGAGTGTTCCACACATCCCCTCTAGTGGTATATCCAAGAGTGGGAATGATGTACCAGGATCTCTGAATATGGAACTGGTGGGTGGGAATGAAGAAATTAGTTACATAGTTTGCCTCTCTGTGCCTCACTTGTGAACAAGTGAAGGTAGTGCATCAGGTACCAATAGGCATGGTTCAAATTTTAGAGATATGAGAGTGAATGTGGGATGGGATATCCATGGAATTCATGATAGGATATCTACAAACATCTATAGGTCATGATTCTATTTGTGTGATAATCGATCATCTCACCAAGTCGTCCCACTTCCTACAGATCAGAGAGCAGGGTTCAGTAGAGAGCATGGGACACATCTAGTTGAAGGATATTGTGAGACTACATGGAATAACATCGATTATTTTCTATGATATTGACTCATGTTTTAATTTTCGGTTATGGAAGAGGTTGCTGGAGGCTTTCGGGATGTAGCTTCGTTTGAGAACCGCCTTTCATCCTCAGCTGGATTGCTATACTGAGCGGACCATTCAGACTCTTGAGGACATGTTGCGTGCTTGTGTCTTCAACATTGGTTGTAGTTGGGAGGATCACTTCCATTTGATTTAGTTTTCAGACAACAACAGCTATCACTCCACCATTAGAATGACACCTTTTGAGGCATTGTATGGGAGACCTTGCAGATCACCTTTGTGCTGGACTGACCACTACTAGAAAATGGACCTATCCCCACGGTTATCCCAAAAACTATGGGGATAGGTACCCTTATACCCATTGGTTTTTAAAAATATGGGCACATGTATGTTTTCAATACCTATAACCACGGTTTTCCAAAAGTGTGGGCATAGGGGGGTCTATCCCCACGGTTTTCCAAAACCGGGGGGATAGGTCCAAAAAGTCCAATATAACCACGGTATTCCAAAACCATGGGTATAGGGGTACCTATCCACACGGTTTTCCCCAAAACAATGGGTATAGGTCTGGGATAAAATACATATACCCACAGTTATGAAAAACCGTGGGTATAGGTTTCCCGTGTGTGCACGAGAATTTTTTTTTCCGCGGGAAGGAAATTTTTATTGGCAGGAGTCCTATACCCACGGTTCTTCCCCCTATACCCATTGTTTATATAACTCTATTTAAATAAATATATATATACTCATAGGTGATGTTAGGTTAGTGGATAGACATGGTGTTTGCAGTGAAGAGGTTGCAGGATCGAAACCTGCCGCCTGCATTATTTTAGGATCTATACACACGGTTTTGAAACCGTGGGTAAATGCCTTTGACATCGTGGCAATTGGGTATGTTTTGTTGACATGGTGGAAGAACACCTCTACCCATGATTTTGGAAAACCATGGATATATGCTAGGGACTTATACTGATAGCTTTCTAGCCCATGGTTCCCAAAACAGTTGGTATAGCCTATACCCACGGTTTTGGGGGTTATACCCACAGTTTTTAAACATTGGTATATGGATTTCTTCCAGTAGTGGACCCAGGGGAGTCTACACTTGTGGGACCAGAGGAGGAACAAGCTACCATAGAGAAGGTGAAAATCATCCATGAGTGGATTAAGACCGCACAGAGTAGGCGTAAGTTGTATGCCGATAGGAGACATAGACCTCTAGATTTGGAGGATGGAGACCACGTGTTTCTACGGGTCTCACCTCTATGATGTATGCATAGATTTAGCTGAGGTGGAAAGTTATTTATGAGGTAAATTGTACCCTTTCAAGTCCTTAGTAGAGTTTTCTAGGAGGCTTACCACTTAGTTATTCCACCTCATTTGCATCAGGTGCATGACATCTTCTACCTATCCCAGCTGAGGGGATACATGCACTACCCTTATCACATCATTGACTACGACGAGCTAGATGTCGAAGATGGGGATACTTTTATGGTGGTTCCAGTTGAGACTAAGGATTGACAGGAGCGGGTCCTTCATGGGAAGTTGATAGCTTTGGTGAGCGTTTGTTGGCAGCACGAGAACCTCCAGGAGAGCACATGGGAGCGGGAGGTTCCGATTCGTGCTCAATACCCCACTTGTTTTCATAGTTTTTATTTGTGGATTACATGGAAGTAATTCCCTAAGGTGTTAGAATGTAAAGACCCAAAAATTATGTGTAATTTATTTAAATTAAATTAGAATTTTACGAGTCTGCAAAAATTAACGGTGCATGATTCTGAGTCCCGGAGTGCTTGAAATGAATTTATGAACCTTATTTCGGGTACATTCAGTAAACGTGCGAGCAGGTTTTTCTATCTTTTGATCTATTGCTCGGAATTAAAATTCAAGGGCATAGTTGTACTCACAGAACGAGTTTTCAATTAAGGAGACTTTCACCTTGACCATAGTATGTTGAGGGTGGATGTTATCTTTTCACATATTCGTGGAAGAAAAAAATAACAACAAAGTTGTGTAACATTTTTATGTTTATTTGAAACTCATTATGGATGTTAAGAGGTGGGGACCACGAGAATTAAACCTCCCCCTGAGGTTATAGAGGTGGGGACCACCGAACCTAAAACCTCCCATGATAGGTTATGGTAGTGGGTACCACGTGAGATTTAAGTCCCCTTTGATACTCCCACTTAAATGTGGGGAAGTCTATTGAACATCCCCTTGACTAATTATGACACCACATTAATTAATTATGCAACAAACTTTAATTAATTAAGACAACAAATATTTCTGCCAATTTGAAATTGAACATCAAATTCAATTATATTGGCTACCCTTTTCTTTTTATTCGGTTGGGGGAAATTAATCGTGGGAAAAGGTGGGAGTATGGGAGAACGTGGAGGAACACATCCTCAAAAGAATAATGCCAATGAAGAACTATTCTCCATTTATGTGCCTTTATCCAAAATCCGTCAAAGGATCTATAATGATGAATGAACCAATGATTGAGGAAATGTCGTCATCACTGATTTCATCTTTTCCTCTCCTCACCGACATTGTTGGATGATACTTGTGACAGGATCGACAAACGCCAAACTGACTCAATCGCTGAAAACCTTTAGACAAATCATTGAGGTAGGGTGGATATTTGAATTTTTCCTCTTCCCATTCTTTAAAATTCTTCATGAATCATGAATGAAATTACAGCTACATGCTACAGCCCTAACGCGGAGAGTGTGGGCCAAACAAACATGGTGCGTCTTCTCCACAAATATTGATTTTCTTATGTGTTCTTCGCGATTGTGACCAAAACTGGTCCAAGTGGTTGGCATCTGTGGAACTCTAGAACTTCCATGAAGGTGATTAAGGAAGGGAAGCTAATCAAGCCGGTCACAGACGAAGGTACGACACCTTGCCACCCCGTGACAGTCCACCGCCATGCGGTGCTCCGCCTCCCCGCGGTGCTCTACCGCCCCATAACCTCTGTCATTCGTGGCCCCCACTGCATGCAGCCTCCACTGCCCCGCGACCTTGCCACCTGTAGCCTCACCACCCATAGCCTCTGCCACCCCATGGCCTCCCCATCCGCAGCATCCACTTTCTATTGCCCCCACGCCGCCCACGACCACGCCGCATGCAGCATCACTGCACCACCCTGCGGCCTCATCGTGCCTCCCCACAGCCTTCCACACCACCTCGCAGCCATGCGGACCTCTACATCCCTCGGTGGACTTGTGGCCTTCTGCGACCTTCACACCCCTCATGGCCCTCATGGCCTGCCGGACCGCCCAGAGGGCCGGGTCGGACCGGAACCAGAAAAATTTAGACCTTGTACGTTCTTTTTGTAATAACATTGGCATAGACGTCCATTTGATGAATCGTCTGTGGCGCTGGAATCCTTGGAGTGATACAGTCCCATTGTTATACCCCAGTAGAGATTCATATTAATTTGGGGTATTGCTGGGTTCGAACGAGCATGAATCCTACAAGGCCCTTGGGACTAAAAGGCTAATAACTCACAGACCAGCCGTCCGATTGACGCAATGTCTATTGCGTAAAGACCTATATGACATAGTGTTCCTTTGAGATACTTATTCTGGAGACTTTGTGGAAGTTGGAGTATCAACTAGATGCTTGTGTAGCAGACCATCCTGGAGACCCGTGAGGGCAGTGCAGGAACCCTGAAGATGGTTGTGACGTGAATAATGAAGAGCGATCCTGTGTGGGTCAGCAACTAGCGATCTTGTGTGAGTCAACACCTAGTGTTCTTGTGTGGGTTAGTACCAAGAAATACATTGTGGGTCAGCACCTAGAGGTCCTCTGTGGGTCAGCACAGAGCGATCATATGTGGGTCAATAGTTAGCGATCCCCTGTGGGTCAACACCGAGCGAACCTGTGTGGGTTAGCACCTAGCGATCCTCTGTGGGTCAGAACCAAGTGATCATGTGTGGGTCAACACCTATAGATCATGTGTGGGTCAGCACCTAGTGATCCTCTTTGGGTCGGCACCGAGCAATCCTGTGCGGGTCACCACTGAGCAATCCTGTGTGGGTATGGATCTTAAAAGAGATAGATGATTTAGTAGTTACATATAATCATCTATACTACTATACTTAAGTTCAACCTAGTGTGAGATGAGTCTATACCTATGTGGTACATTCTTTTGTGGTAATAACGTTGTGGTATTCATTTGTGTGGTGTACTTGTGTGGTACTTGTCTTCGTGGTTCTCCATCCATTATAAAACAGTGGATCTTTTGGCGTTGAGTTGGAATATTTATTATCGTCATTATTGAGAAGGATATACATGATAACATAGGTGTATGTATGAGAATATACCTAAATAGTGTTGTCATTTGATTCCATATTTTGTGGTTTATTCATGGTGGATTTTGTGAGACCTTGAGGGTCTTGGCGTCCCTACTGAGTATCACTATCTCACCCCTGCATGGGCTATGCCTGCAACCTGTTGTGTTTGGTGCAGACAATGGAGAATGCTGACTAAGGATGTGAGTACCAGGACTGGAGGTAGCTCGGATGTGGATGTTAGATGAGGAAAACCATAGAGACGGCCATTCGTGTGCTTTAAATACCCTTCATGTAGGATTAGTTTTGGACGATCCCGGAGCTATTACAGTTCACTTGTATTTTAAGTTTCTTGTCCTTTCCAGTTGGGCTTGTATTCTGTCCCCTTTTCCATATTGTACTCACTTTGTTTACAATTCAGTTTACATGAGTTCGTATCTTCTTGTGTGCTTGGTTGCATGTGCTGTAGGTTAAAAAAAAATTCCTTCCCAGTTTTAGGGAATATTCCTTCTGCGTTAGTTTCCATCCCCTAGCCTATGGAAGGCAGGCTTGGGGTAATCACGGAACGAGACCTAGGGGATAGGTCGTGACATCATTTCATGACTATAAAAAAAATTCAAGGCCTTGTTCCAAGACAATAGATTATCTCCAGAGACCTACCGATGCATCGAAGGGCGATAATGGTCCCATCCCATTGCATACTATTTCAAATGCATTCCTAAAATGAAAAGGGTCAAATATGATCTAATCATTACTTTTAGAACTATCATACTAAATGTCAATACATTAACCACTAACCGTGAATTGTATGAAAATAGCACATCAACAGTAAAACATAATTCATTCCATAAAATATGGAAGATTGTGTAATAATAAATCAACTTCAATCTAGAATTAAATACAATGATGCATATTGACATATATGAATAAATGAGAAAAACTATTTGTCAGAGATATCCCCTTTTTCATGAAACTGTTAAAAATTAGCACTATTTATCAAAGAAGTTGTTTAAATGAGGTTTTTTATCCAAGTTTACCATGGAAATTTGATTCTTTTTAAATGAATTTTAAGTTAAAAATATTCATGTCCATTTAAATAAGTCATCAAAACCATTTTTAAAACATGGTTATTAATGAGAAAGAGTTATAAGAATATATCTTTAAAACATTTTATACCATATTTTAGTTAAAGAGTTCCTAACCAAATAAGAGATTCTTGATTACAAATAATTGAGGAATAACATTAGTAAAAACATAATAATATCATGAGAAGAAATTTATTTGTGATATACTATGTCAAAATACAGTATATAGACCATATAAAAGTGAATAGCCGCCTAACAACTAAGAAGTATCAATGGAATTTAAATTGAGATAAAATACCCTAAATACTATATCCTAATATTAAGGATAAATAAATGAAATAATTATGTTTAAAAAATATAAATACTATCAATGTGATTTTGTATTCATTGTATATTAATCATAAGAAATTCACACATATTCTTGTACAAATAAAACCAATGACCTGGATGTTTAACTCGATTAATGGAAATTTATTTAAGAGAACCTTTAATAAGTTCATATCAATGACATGAGACTTTATATTTAGAGTTATTATGTGTATCAATCGTATATCCACACAAAATGGAGTGTAAATTACTAAATAAAGATATAAATAAAGATTCCACACATAATCATGGAATAAAATAATAAATTAAGTATATGTAAAACCCAACGAGTTGAAATTTAAATTATAAATTCCATCACTGATTTGGTAACATAAGATAAATAAACACCATGAAAGAATAATCATTCAATGAAGATGTAAATACCCATAAATTAATTTATATTACAAAACGAATACAATCATTGGAATTACATACACCACACAAAAGGTAATAGTGGAAAAAATACAGGCTGAATCTCACGGGAATAAAAAATGAGATCAAAACCACATACCTTGTACTTTTACTTAGTAAAAGGTACCTTAACCTATTTTATAATAGTTAAATCTTTGTTTTTAAATAATACAAGAACCACATATAGAAATATGATATCATATATGATCTTCTAATATTGCTTTGTTGATAATATTTTAGTAGTATCATCGTTTCAGGTGTTACCTGATTCATTTTCTTTTATATGTTTAGTAACATAAGTCATTTTTGTAATGGATAGAATGTATTTGATTCATATCCAAAATGATATTATGTTCTTAAAAAAATTAAATCAAAAATAAAAATTATTCTTGAAAGGTTACATTGGGGAATGAAACTCATCATGTTCATGGAGGCGACAATCTATGCATATGCACGAGCGACATTGTCATTCTATTGATGGGGAAATCGAATTTAATTGGATGTTATATCATATATAATTAATAATCAACATGTTTTATTTTGTTATTTACAACAATTATACTCATTATTATACCCCTTAAAATAATTATGTGTGGAATAACAAACTAACCCATGACATAGAGATAGTAAGTCGTACATACACATGTATGGTGAATTAGTCATTCATAGGATGGATTGAATAATGAATATAGTTGTAACATATTTATTATAACATAAAATTATGTAGAAGGTACTGGAGTTTTTTTTTGGAAAAAATAATGAAATAGAAATTGGAAGAAAAAAATAACATTAACTGAGGTGATTCAATTATTATCTCTTCTTCGGGTGCTTCCTTTTGATTTTATCAAAAGGGCTCCATATGTTGGATTTCTGGTCAATTTAAGTACTCTAGGTTGATGGTAGGGTATTTGGGAGGATATTGGAGTAGGTTTTTTCAAAGACAAATGTATTTGGAGGTGTTAAAGTAAGAGAAGGTGAAGTACCCTTTTATAATAGAGGTTAGAGTCACTTTAGGAAAATATTGAAATATTATTTTATAATCAAATAATTTTCGGTTTCTAATGGTTCCAATTAGAGTTTTTAGAGGATAGGGTGGGTATGGTTCTAAATTATCTCAACCAATAGTTTTTAGAAAAGTTTAGATCACCATATTAACATTATCGTTTAGATTTAACTCTTAGTTAAATAGTTTATGTTTTATCATGTCTTCTTGCATTCTTATATTTCATTGTTAAAAAAGATACTGTTAAATGAAAAAAGAACCTCATGTCATTCATTAATGAAATATTCATCTTTATAAAAGTCATTTGGATTATCCTTATATTTTTATGAATATTATATCATTTAATAATACAGTTTTTAAACCCATTTATGTCAATTTTAACACTATTTAGTATTCTATTTTGTAAAAGTCATAACAATCTGATTTCACAGAAAAATATTCATTGAATCAACCCTAGTATTCCATATTGACAATTAAAATTCATCTAATCCCTGAAAAGTCTCAATTTACATTTATTTTAATATTTATTATATCAATAATTTAAATCTTTCATTAATATGGTAAATATTGCATCATCATTGTGTCATAAATAAATATAATAATATATTGTCTAAAAAATATAAATAAAATACCATGATGTAGGAAATATTATTATCTTTCTAATGCATTTTTATAGTCGAATTTATATTATTTATATCCTGATATCAAAAATGACTTAGTTATTATAATTTCAATTTAACATTTTTAACACTTCTTTAAATAAAATAATACTAAATGTCCTAATACAATCCAAGTGGATAAGAAATAATTATATTTTATAAAAAAGGGTTATATTTGTCTAAATACACATATCCAATAGAATTAAGACATGTCTTGGGGTAATTATAATTTCATTTTTACCTTTAATAACCCTATTTACTTTAAACTGTGGTAAAAAACTCAAAAGTTACTATTCACCAAATATTATTTTCTTCCTATTGAACCAAATTTTACAAAATGATATCAACCGTCTCTCTCAAATTTATGACATTAAATTCTTAGAAGTGGTAAAATTTTGTTTTATGTAGATTCACAAATGTGCCTAGAAGGTGGGTAAAAGGATTTAAAAAGTTCAATAAAATTTTATATTTCTAATATTATAATAAAAAGACTCCAATGAATTACATTGCAATTATATTTTTAATATGTATATATTTTTACATAAAACAAATTTAAATAAAATAACCAAATATCTAAATTAAAAGTTAGTTTTAAACAATAAAGTAGTGTTTTGTCACTATTTATAATAAATTGAATGTTTTATAAAAATTAAAAAAAATTCAACCTGAGATAATTTTTATATTTAGAATTTAAAAATGATTTCTATTTTTCCAAATTCAATGCATTTATGTTACATTAATTTTTTTAAAATTAATCCCCGTTGTGAAAAACCAGACATTGGGTTTTTAGAAGTAATAACTATCAAAAGATTGGCATGTGTTTATATCCAATTTAAATGTGAAATTACTTCCAATAACCAAAGTTATATTAAATGATAAAAATATAATCTATATATATTTTTAAACCAATTATTAGTATAATATAAAAATGTAAATAAATAGGGTGAAAATGCAGTTTTTAATTAAAACGCAAAATTTATCACAATTCATTTAAAAATGAAACATCTCATTAAATAAAAAAAATTCACCCAATATTTTATTGGTATTATGATATCAAAAATTTAGTCAATATCACTAAATTGATTTTATAATAATGTCTAAAATTTGTTTTATTATTTTTTTCAAAAGGACATAAGAAGTAGTTCTTTTATTAAAATAGTACTTATATTTTAATGAAACATGTACATGTCCTTATAAATATGGTTCATTTATTTGATGGAATTATAAATGCCATTTAAAATTTATTTTTTTCTATTATTATTAAAATATCTAATTTTTTTATTATAAATATATCATTGGAATAATTAATGTCTTATTTCACGAAAACTCAATCTTCTATATAATGTAATCCATGTTAGTATTGCATGCAGTATAAACTATTCAATTACTTTAATGATATAAGTTACTATTAAATATTTGGCTGTTAAATTATTATTATTATAATTTTATAATCATTTACCAATACATTTATATTGAGTATGAATATTTGATTTATTTCACAAATCAGTTATTCTTATTTATTACTTCAAATTTAACTACTAGGTTATAACTTATCTATGATTTTTTTAAATTACCTTCCATATAATATTGAAACCAGGATTGAAAATATTTATTCATTTAAATTAATTTAATACTATAATAATTAATATTTATGTTTTAAAAAAATCAATTGATTTATTAAACACTATATATGTATTTTTTAACAACATATACTTCTTAAATAAAATAGCTTGTTTTCATTTCAGACCACACAATAATACATTTATATGATTATAAAAATAGTAAATATAATTATAATATCATGGAATTTGTTGAATACACTATCTATAAGAAAATAATATAATTATGTAAGTTATTTAAATAGAAAAAATATGAGTGAACATTAAAATTTTAATAAATCTACCATTATGTCATGGAAGACATAATCATAAGTATTATTTTGAATAATAATATTTAATTTATTATTAGAACAAAAAAGTACATATAAAATATATTATACAACAAGAAATAAAAAATAATTTCTAAATTTTTTATACTACATTCCCATCAAAAATTAAATGTTTGCTTGTATTTTTTTAATATTAGTTAAAGTGGTGGGGATAATTTTTATTTATAGCTTCTTCATGATCCCATGTATCTTATATAACCATAACTGTTTTACAAAAAACTATTAACTAGAAAAGATTAATTATTTCATAAAAATTGTTTTATATTATCAATAATCATAACTAGTCTTTACCCATTAGAAACATTCTCATCTAATTTCAATAATTTAGGGAGTAATATATGAGCTTTAACTGGTAAAAATTTCATTAATAAAAACTTATAACCCATTATTTACATGAGATAAATTTAGAGGTAAGGCCACTTGATAATCCCTATATATAATACTATTAAAAACATCACATAGACTATTAATTCTTGTCCAAAATTTTCATTTTCTTGGAAAATAGAAACATCCCATTAGGATATTCAATAAAAAAACATGATCTCTAAATTGAAATAAAATTACCTTCCATTGATTTTATGTATAACTCATTTTCATAATTTTAGATACCCATACACAATATTGAACCGATTTTAATATTTGAAACATCATATTTACCAATGAAGTTCCCAATTTCTTCAAACCCCAAAGTTCATAGAAATATAGTGGAGTTTGATGCTACATTCCAAACAATACATTATATTGATCCATATATATAATTATATGAAAACTATTATTATATAAAAATAAAACAATGATATATTTTTATCCCAACCTCATAAATACTCCATATATCATGCCCAAATCATATCCTCTAAAATTCAAATTTTCCTCTCTTATTTTCCATAAATCTAATGATGGACTTTTGAACTAAAACATTATTCAATATATAATTAATAGTGAAGTTCTGTCCAAAATTTTCATTTAAAACATATACCATGATCAAATATAATAGAAATATAAACTCAATAAGAATTTACTATCTATTTAGGATTGAGTAGTGAAAGATGATCAAAAGTCATATTATATTTAATAAAAATTAAATTACCATATTTTGTAAAATATTCAATAAAAACCCATATGTAATTATTAAATTTAGATGTATTTGTGAATTCCATACCAAAGCTTATGGATATATGAACCTAAATATATTATGGATCTGATTGTGGTTGAATTATTTCATTCAATTATTATCAATATGCGTTAAAATATTGATAATTTCATAATTTCATAATATAATTAGAAATATCATTACTCATTTGCTTCCTCTAAAAATATTCAAACATATCTATATATAACTTTATCATTGTCATGATGAATATAACAAGAAGATTCATGATCCTCTCTCAATTAATTAATTTTTTCTTCTGAGAGTAATATGGTACACATATTTTCATTCCAAATATTATAACACTTTTTCATCAATATTAAACTCATTTATCTTTTATTATTATATTAAGATTACCTTATCTTTAATTAATGATATTATTTTTTTTGCATACTTTATTATTTCCATAAATAATTATTGTAATATTACTTGTACAAAAATCGATGTTGTTTCCACCTTAATAATTTCAACTATAATTTTTTTAAATAATTAACAGATAGATCGGGCCATAAATTTATCGAGGTTCATGATTCATTTTAAATTTGACTCATTTGATTTTTTACCTTGTATGATTTAAATATATGATAATGAATTAGAAATTCAGATTCATTTACCAATTCCTAACATATCATTTTCCTTATACATAATTCCTTTTGAGTTGATATATACATTAAAATGTTATGATATATATATATATATCACATTTCTCCCAATATAAAAATTAACCCCTTAAAATTTAATGTAAACAAATTATAACTGTAATATCATTGTCATAAATTATATAATATATTATCAGGTTTCCACTGTTGAGATTCATATAAAACCAATCAATCATTTTTCAACAAAACAAACCCAGGTTCCTTTTTTAATGCTTAACTATAAATTAAAAATTGCATTATTTTTTATATAAAGGAAAATATGATAGTATTAATATATATTATTTTATATTCATGAAAATATTTTCCAAATTCCATTATCAAAAAGAATTAGAATAACATTATAGTAATTTTTGTTAATGGGTAAACTTACTAAGAAATATATTCAACAAAAAATTGATGATAACATGTTAATACATGAAAAATAAGAATCTCTATTTTATTAGTTGGTCTCAACATTTCTTCCACCACTTACATTTTAGTTGGATCCAAAATTATACCATAATGAGATTAAAAAATTCCATTCAATGTGTTTTTTAACAAATGTAATTTACAATAAAAACAAATTTCTATATAACATCATTTACCTTAATATCTAAAGAACAATAATTACATTTTTGTCATGATTCCCATAAATTACAGAGTTTACCATAATATCGTCATTATATAAGTGAAAATTTTATCAAAATACTCTATTAATACTCAATTAATCAAATCCCTAAATACCATCAGTGATTTTGTTGACCTAAACAGGATAACTAGAAACTTATAATGAGGATAAATTGTTTTAAAATCTATATATTTGGAAAATATTCTATTTTTACATTAAAAAATTGATATCTAAACATTATTTTAGACTTTAAAAATTCCTATACTTATAATAGTAGATAAAATAGGTCAAAAATATGAAAAATTGATTCTTATTCTTAATGGTATCTTTATTTTGTTCTCTATTATCAATTTAAAGCATCATGGGAACATATTGTTTCTTAAAAAAATTAAACTGGGGCCCATCAAGGTCAATTATTATGATAGATAAGGCCATATCAATAGATTATTTTAATTATTTTTTAAGTAATAGTAAATTAATTGTGTCAATTTAATAAGGGGATTTAGAATTTATTTAGCATCATAAATCTAATAAATATTGAATTTCCCCTTTGTTTAATAATATTTCAAGGAACTTCATCAAGAAATATATCCAAATTTTCATCTACCCTTTTTCACGTCATCATGGGGGACTATTTATTTATTTTTATGATATGATATATATAACTTTCACCGCCATACTTTATAAATATCTCATGTAATATATAATTTATTACAACTATGAAATCATTCATAAATAAAAATTAAGGGTTTTTATGAAAATTTAACATAACATCTTTTTTTCTAAAATCTATTATATCATGATGTCCCATAATTAAATCCATACAAAAAAATATTATAAAATTTAAATATATATATATGTGTTAATAATATTTTTCACAAAATATTACAAAATAATAATAATGATATTTTGAATAATATAAATATTAAATGATTTGAAAACTCCAAAAATGTTTTTTCCAATAATTTGAAATAAATTATTTTAGTTGAGACATCAATATTACATTCAAATTTCCCATACATGAATGAATTAATATATAAAAAATCTATGATTACAATAACATAATTTTTGTAAACAAATAAGGTATAAATCCCCACATTACATGACGTGTTAATATATAAGATAATAATAATAAATGACTTTTAAAACTTGAGTCATTTATAAAATTAGAATCAATCATTTATAAAATACACTACTGGAATGTGGGTTTTTCCCCACAATTACATACCAATGGTTTCATAGAACCGTTGGTAAAGGATGGTTTACAAAAGGTTTTACCAACAGTTATAGTGAACTGTTGGTAATGATGTGTTTAAGGTGATTTTTACCAATGGTTCAATGAGAACCATTGGAAAAAACGTGGCTAGGGAGGTTTGTACCAACAGTTTATTAAACCGTTGGTATCAGTGTGGTTGGGGATCCATATACCAATGGTTTTTAAAAACCGTTGGCACAAGTTTCCCCCAAATTGCCAGCCGCGCGTCCTCTCCCCCATTCGAATACAAAACCCTAAACTGGAGCACCAACAACCGATTTAGGCGATTTTGGAGCTCCTTTTGTCGGACTAGTTTGGATCTTCGACCTCCTTCAGGTTCCTCTTCTTCTTTATCTAATATTTTAGTTTTTAGATTTCTAGAATCATTACTGTCATTGAAGACAGTATAATGAGACATAGGATTTTCACCACATGTGAGTATATGAATCCATGTTATGCATCAGTATCAAAATGAGAGGATTTACTAGTAGAGGCTACTTTGATCTTACCTCTCACTCTAGATCGTATTCCACCCATCTCCATGTGGGTAGGTTTTACATAATAGATATTTCTTGAACCATGGACATGTAATAAAACTTCATTGTTTGGAATAGTAACACACTGATTTCTCAGTGTAATTATGGAATGGATGACACAACCACAACCACCACATCAACAACATGATCAAACATCACTTATATATCTTCATTTATGATACTAAGCTATTAAAACAATTCCAAAACTTGTTTTCGAATATGTCTATCACAAGTCACTGCTAGAGGGATGGTCCAGCAAAAACACTTCATGTTGACTATCCTTCCACATGGTTGAGACTCTATTGGGTCATGATCACATGAAATGTTCTTAATGCCCCCTCTTCCACACTGTTGTAGGAAAACTGAGAAACCAGTACTTCAATCATGACTGTTACTCATCTCATAGGAATCCCCAAAAAAATCCTACCACATGATGTCAGTATACTAGTTCAATAGTCTATAATTCTATCCTATTCTCCCATGACCTCCCTCAGCTTCTAATATATAAATAGTGTTTGCTTCATAATTTCAGTATTATAGGTCAATATTAACATGTCCTCCATGGATCATACAACATTTCAATGACTTCCCATAAAGTGTCTCTCTCACAATATCTCATCAAAAATGTATGTTGGTGAAAAATATCATAGTTCGTATCTCAAAATTATAGGACATTTCATTCACACTTTAAACCAGGTCATTAAACACAAACTTCTCCTAGAAATAGAGATTTAATGGAATATAATCATAAAAACAACTAGTGAAACTTCTCTTTTCCCACTAAAACTATTAATCTAGGTCGAGACTTAATTTAAACATTCAATATTCAAATTCAATTTGTTTTTATTTGATATTTCATTTTAACTTATACACTTTAAATCATATTTCACAATTAATTTTAAATGTTTCTACTAATATTTCACTAAATTTATATTTAAATGGGACCCCACCCCCTGGACACACCGCTCACCTCCTTTGACACCCCGACCACCCCCTGGACTCCCCCTACCCCATTGGACAGCCTGACCACCCCCGCGGACAGCCCGCCCACTTGGATACCCCGACCCCCCTAGACACCCCGCGACCCCCTGGACACCTCCAACCCGCCGTACGACCCCACCACCCCCTAGACACCCCGCACCCCCTGGACACCCCACACCCCCCTTAGACACCCTGTACCGCCCCCAGACAGCCCGCTCACCTCTTTGGACAGCCCGCCCACCCCCGGACACCCCGCTCACCTCCTTGGACAGCCCACCCCCTGGACACCCTGTACCCCCCTGGACACCCCACACCCTCCTTGGACAGCCCAACCACCCCACTAGACACCCCACACCCCCCTTGGACACCCTGTACCCTCCCGGACAGCCCGCTCACCTCCTTGGACAGCCCACCCACCCCCAGGACACCCCACACCCCCTTGGACACCCTATACCCCCCCGGAAAGCCCGCTCACCACCTTGGACAGCCCCCCTAGACACCCCGCTCACCTCCTTGGACAGCCCACCCCCTGGAAACCCTGTACCCCCCCAGACAGCCCCACCCAACCCCTGGACACCCCACTCACCTCCTTTGACAGCCCGCCCACCCCCCTGGACTCCCCCTACCCCATTGGATAGCCTGACCACCCCCACGGACAGCCTGCCCACCTGGACACCCTGACCCCCTTAGACACCCCCGACCCCCTGGACACCTCCGACCCCCTGGACGGCCCCACCCCCTAGATACCCCGCACCCCTTACTGGGAAATCCTTGAATATAGGCATTAGAAATTTTGTATCTTATTTTCTTATATACACTGTATTTTGTTTTATTTCTTAATATGATTCTCATATAGAGTAATGTGTCAGTTATGCTTTTATATAAAGTAATCAATTGTCATTTACCTAAATATTTTTTTGATTATACTTCAATATTATTGAATTTCTTTGAAATGAATTATTTCAGAATTTTTACAAAATGGATAGATGTTGGATGTACGAAACTGATCGGATTTCAACTGATTTTCAAAATAATTTTAACAGCTTTCTAGATTTTGCATTTGACAAGGCTTCAGATAGTGGTCGCATACACTGCCCATGTTTTAATTGTGTTGGAAGACCTTGGTTGAGTCATGACGTAGTTAGCTATCATATAACCAAATATGGTTTCCAAACAAACTATTATGTGTTGTATTCACAATAGAGAGAAAATGGAATCCCAAAATGTTGATGATCCAAATGATAAGAATGAATTGGAGAGTTTGATATATGATCGGTTTCCATTTATTCCGTATCATGAGAAGGAAAGGATGTACAACCAACAAGATTTCGATACAAGCACACATGATGTGTCCAATGAAAATGATGATGTTGATAGGGTAAAAAAATTGAATGATGCTGCGATGAATCCAGTATATCGGCAATGTGGTAAAATGAAAAAGTTAGAATTTTTAATCTGATTGTTTCATGGGAAAACTATGTATGAGATTTCAAATACTGCAATTGATTACATTCTTACCTTCTTGAAGGACTTACTTCCAGATGATGCAAATATTCCCTCAACCTACTATATGGCATCGAAGTTAGTTGATGAACGTGGATTCTCAAAAAAAATTCATGCTTACTCGAATGATTGTAGCTTATTTTGGGAGGAAACTACTGAAAGAAATGATTGTATCAAATGTGGAACGACCCGATGGCAGCCAAAAGATGATGGATCACCATCTCGTGTGCCACAAAAAGTAATGTGGCACTTTCCATTGATACCCAGATTACAAAACCTTTTCATGTCTGATGAAATATCCGAAAAATGCGATGGCATGACACCCAGAGAAAAAAGAATAATGAAGAGTTGGTTCACCCTACAGATGGATTTGCATGGTAGAGATTTGATGCTCGATATCCTGAATTTGCAGCCGACGTGCGTAATATGAGACTGGGTATTTCATGTGACGGTTTTAATCCATTTGGGCAGATGCTTACTTCGCACAGCACATGGCCGGTTTTCATACACATTTATAACCTTCCCCCTTGGTTGTGTATAAAAAACCCTTACACTTTCTTGAGTATACTGATATCTGGCCCTTCTGATCCCGTAAATGATATTGATGTATACATGAAACCTTTAATAAAGGAGTTGAAACTTATTTGGGATGTGAGTGTGCCCACATACGATGCATGTTCGAAAGACATATTTCAGATGCGTGCTGCGCTTATGTGGATGATCAATGATTTTCCTGATTATGTAATGATGTCTGGATGGAGCACTAAAGGAAAATTGTCATGTCCTGTTTGTATGAAGAAAACTCGATCGAGAAGACTGAAATATCGTCGTAGTTTTAGTTTTATGGGACATCGACGATTCCTTCCAATGAACCATACATATAGAAACAATCGTCGAAGATTTGAATATACTATAGAGAATAATGCTCTACCTCAGCGTATGTCTAGAACTGATGTGCTTAATGAATTGAAAGATTTCAGTTATTCATTTGGGAAGGGTGTAATGAAATCTAGAAAGAGGAAAAATGTTTCTAATGATACTTGTTACAATTGGAAGAAGAAAAGTATATTCTTTGAGTTTCCATATTGGTCAACCAACTTGTTACGTCATTTCTTAGACGTAATGCACATTGAAAAGAATATATGTGAAATGTTTCTTTCGATTCTTCTAAATGTCAAGGGGAATACAAAAGATGATTTATGATCTCGGCGTGACTTGGTAGATTGGGGGATCAGACCAGAATTGCATCCTGTCTGTATCAGTGAAAATAAATGGAAAGTTCCATGTGCTTCTTATGTGAAGACACCTGCTGAAAAAAATCAATTTCTTGAAGTCCTAGAGACTATTAAATTTCCTGATGGCTATTCAAGAAATTTATCAAAAAGGGTCAACAGAAAAGAGTTGAAGCTGAAATATTTTAAGACTCATGATTATCACGTCCTTTTGCATGAGTTGATTCCAATAGGAATCCTTCATCTCTTGTCCAATAATGTTAGAGTCTCAGTTATTCGGTTGTGATATTTGTTTAGAGATCTTTTGTGCTAAGAGGCTATCCAAATCCTTCTTGCAAAAACTGTTGGCAGAGACACCATTAATTTTTTGCGAGTTAGAGAAAATATTCCCACCATCATTTTTTACATGCTTGTTGCATCTGAATGTCCATCTTCCGATAGAAATACTTCTTGGAGGACCCGTTGCTTTCTGTTGGATGTATCCAACTGGAAGAAACATGTGCACATTGAAATCATATATTCGGAATAGGAATTATCCCAAAGGTTCTATTGTGAACGGTTACTTGGCTGAAGAATGTATGGATTTCTGTGCAATGTATTTGTCTGATCTTACTACGAGAGTAAACAGACCAATGAGAAATGAAGAAGAACAGTATGGGAAAATTGAACCCAATTTTCCATCACTTCCTCAGACAGGAGGAATTCCGGGATCATATACATTGACGAAATTAAGCCTTGAAGAGCGAGAGATGGCACATCGCACAGTGTTGTTCAATTGTGATTTGTTTGATGAGTATATCAAGTAAGTAAATTGTACATTTGTCTCTTATCTTGTATCTTGTAATTTTAAATATTTGTTAACCTATTATTATTTTTATCTACAGAGAACATAAAGAATTGATATATAGAAAGCATCGTTCTTTATCTTTGAGAAGGAAAGAGACTTTGCATAGAAAAGGGTTTTCTGCTTGGATGAAATTGAAGGTAAAAATATTTCTGTAATAACAAAATAAAAATAATATTTAATTAAGTTTACTATTTGTTTATATTTCAGGTATCGAGTTTGCCTGCTGACTCTGTTTCTGAGGAAACAAGAGCTTTGGCTTTTGGTCCTAATACCATGGTTCGTGCTTGTAAATCACTTGTGATCAATGGATACAAATTTATTATCACTGAACGAGAAAGAAACATGAGAACACAGCATAATGGTGTTATGCTAACTGCCACAACAGATAGTTATTCCAGTTCATCGGATACTAGACCTCATTCTGAAAATGTTACTTATTATGGAGTCGTGGAGAAAATAATAATTTTGGATTATTACTCACATGGTCGAGTCACAATGATGAAATGTCAATGGTTTGATTTAATGAAGAGGTAAGGCACCTTTATTGATGATTATGGATTTCGAGTTATTGACATGACTCACACTCTTGCCACCGATGAACCATATGTATTGGCATCAATGGTGAAACAAGTTTTTTATGTCAAAGATCATCGTCATCCTAAATTCGGTGTAATTATTGAAGTAAATCCCAGACATGTTTTTGATGATGGTGATGATGAAGTTGACACTATGCCTACTGCAATTGGAAGCAATCTGTTTATTACAAATGATGACGCCAATAACTCAACTGTTGGTGTTTATTGTGAACCTAAAGTTGTGGTGGGAAATATATAGAATCATACAGTCGTGTGCTCACCTACATGTTTCACCAACATCATTCAGAGTGTGTATCCTTGTGCTTACCTTCAAATCACCATAAATCTTCTTTTACTTTATGTTTATTATCAGAATGGTTTTTCTATATTTTTTTTGGGTTACACATTACATATCTATTTTTAATTACTTCCATATTTGTTTTCATTGGAGAAAATGACATCCATTGAAGAGAGGCGACGGAAAAAGATGACAGATAATAATCATCGCATAATACAGATGAGTGTTCCTCCACTCATCCCTGTTGTGAGTATTTTATTTAAAATATTAATATTTCAATAACTTATAATATCATGTGTTTACTTATGTGTTAAACTTTTTTTCAGGATCGACCCCCTGCAAGATAGATATCTGACGAGGAGCCTGATATTGCTCCCAGTAGAGTGGCTGGTGGTAGGAGGAGGGGTGGTGTCAGAGATGGACGATCATCTAGTGGGTCCAGTACTGAGGCCGGTGGTACGAGAGCTCATGGGGTGAGAGTTAGACGATCCACCGCCACAGACGTATCTTCTTCACCGCATTTTGATCCTGGTGTGTCTTCAGGGACACACGAGATATTTATACCTCCGATGTTTACACTACCAGTTGGCCAGACGTCTATGCCATCATCTTTTCCTTCTGGTTCATTATCCCCGAGCTATTATATTCCACCTTCTTCGACTCCTGATGTGACACAGTATGCGGATGAGGAGTGTACACTGAGGGACACTCTACCTATACAGGATATTCCTTCAGCTTCTACACATCCAGTGATTCCCATTGATCCGACTACCACAGGTATATTTATCTGACTCTATCAAATTTTTATACCAAAATTCGTTTTATTATAACTTGTACTGATAATATTTTACTTTTATAACAAATTCATCTACAGATAGGAGGCGGGGGAGGGGGCGTACTCGCTTGCGTGCGGTATGGAACCGCCAGACACAGTTGATGGTTGAATATAATGCTGATGGACAAATGATTGAGAAATCTGGGTAGGAATGTCGGGGTTTTTTCGCGACGCTAGCCAAATACTCCGATATCATTCCGGTCAGCCCTCTCTCTTGGAGACAACTACCACATGAAGTCAAAGATAACACATGGGCACAAATATGGGTAAAAAATCTATTATATTTAATGTAGTATTTTTCTGTATTTATATGAACTAATCTATTGGGTTTCAGCTTCGGTTTAACTTCCCTGATGGCGAAGGTGCACGACCAGCGCGTTTAAAAGAGTTGGGATAGCTTTGGAGAGCTTATAAGCATGACCTATATGTTGGCTGGTGTGAGAGGGTGGGAACAAATTTAGAGACTTTACCTATCGTGGATGACTGCCCGATAGAGAAATATCGCCAAATGATTACCCATTGGGCGACTGCCAAATTTAAGGTATTAATCTCATTTGAGGTATTTAAATCAGAGTTTTCATATTTTTCATTAATATAATATTATTTATTATTAAAAATTATTTAGGAATATTCTGAGAAAAACAAAAAAACATTGATTCAAAGCAATACCTCCACACTTTGGGCCGCACAACTATGTCAGATCATGAGAGACAGCTGGTACGATATAGTTGTTTATAATTTTTATTTAGGACATTCCCTTTTTATTATTTCCTACTTAAATTATGTGATTTATTGAATATTGAATATATGATTATACCTGCACTTTATATTGTTTCAATGTCATTACAGAAGTACAAATTGAATATTGAAGGATGTATCCCTCGAGCAAAATTGTTTTGCTCGAGTAGAAGAAAAAAAGATGGAACTGCGGTAAATAAATCAACCCAAGAAAAGATTGTAAGTTTTAATTTGTTTATTTAAATGTTTAATATCTATTTTGAAATTTATTAATCTATTAATATTTTTAATAGGCTGCTTTAGAGGCTCTTGATTCCCAGGAGCCTGACAATTTTGGGCCACACGTTCATTTATATTCGGTTTTGGGAGAGGAGCACTCTGGTCGAGTACGCTGTCGACCTAGTAAGAATATAGTCCCCACGAGGTATTGGTCCTCTCCAGGTATCCATTATAGTACGAATGAGTTGGAACATGTCAAAGAGAAAGCAAGGAAATCTGATAAAAGGGTCACAGAGTTGGAAGTACAAGTTCAAACGAGGGACAAAGAATTTATGAAACTGATGAAAGCTTTATCTTCATCACTTCCACCAGAGGCTAGCGCGGCTTGTCAAGTATTTATGTCGTCGATGGGTGCATTATCCAATGCACTAGGCGACAGCTCTGGTGGCGATCAAGATCATGACGTTCCTGGAGATGACGAGGATTATGAAGAGGACGAGGGCGAGGATGAGGATGAGGATGAGGGTGAGGATGGGGCCGAGGGTGAGAATGTCGAGGGTGAGGATGGGGCTGAGGACGAGGATGAGGCCGACGATGAGCAAGGGGATGATGACAAGGATGATGACGAGGACAGAGATGGTGGAGAGGATGAGGCAGATGATGACAGTGGTGATGATGATGGTGATCAGGGGCAGACTGATCCATTTCAATTTTGAATTCTGTATAACTCTTTATTTTTGAACCTGGTTTTCCACTCCGGGGTCTTCCTCTTCTTCATAGGGATTTTGTTATCATATCTCTTTTTTTACACTTGATTCTTATTATATGATCAGTCTACTACCTAGAACTTTAGTATTCCTTGGTACTGTGATTCCCTGTATGATATCTGGTTTGATAAGTTAATATGGACATCTTAATATTCAAAAACAATGACTCAAAATTAGGGGTGTCCATGGGTCGGGTCGGGTCGGGTCATGGGTGTTCTAGGGCCTAAGGACATATGGTCATCCATAAGTAAGATTTAGGGCCTAAGGACAAGACATGAAAAACTATGTGTTTTAGATCCATGGGTAATATTGGGGGTTCATTTTAAAAATAATAAAATGAGTTTTTTTTGAGGTGGAAAATGATTTATTAGGCGATGAATTCCCTTGGTTAAAAAATATAAATAAGTGTGTGTCTTTTTGATTTTGATAAATGGATTTTAATGATAATGAAATATTGGTTAATTTCTGTGGTTAAAAAATTTATTTTTAACATTTTTATTCTCTATTTTATATATTTTCATTTATTAGGAATATAATTTAAATAAAAATAACCAATTACTTATAATATTTATATGTACTAAATTGATTAATTTTGAGAAATTTTTATATTGTCATTTGTGATGTGTACGAGTCAACCCCGCCTCAATCCGAGGTCCGGTGTGGCCGATACCACTAAAAGTGTCTTTCTTTTGTTTAAAATGGATGTGCTTTTAATTAAAATAAACGACATACGGAAAACTGACCACACACATTCGGATTCTATTGAAAATTTAGGAAAACGATCCATGGGTCATTTGTGACATGTACGAGTCAACCACACCTCAATCTGAGGTCCGGTGTGGCCGACACCACTCAAAGTGTCTCACTTTTCTTTGAAATGGATAACAGTTTAAGTAAAAACAACTACTGACATACAGGAAATGGACCAAACGCATTCATATTCTGTTGATACTTTAGGAAAAGTATCCATGGGTCATTTTTGTCATGTACGAGTCAACCCCGCCTCAATCTGAGGTACGGTGTGGCCGGTACCACTCAAATTGTCTCACTTTTATTTGAAATGGACAGGATTTTAAGTGAAAACAACTACCGACATACGGAAAACCGACCAAACGCATTTGAATTCTGTTGAAACTTCAGGAAAACGATCCATGGGTCATTTGTGACGTGTATGAGTCAACCTCGCCCCAATTTGAGGCGTGGTGTGGCCGGCACCACTCAAAGTGTCTCACCTTTCTTTGAAATGGACAACAGTTTAAGTAAAAACAACAACTGACATACGGGAAACGGACCAAACACATTTGGATTCTGTTGATACTTTAGGAAAAGTATCCATGGTTCATTTGTGTTGTGTACGAGTCAACCCCACCTCAATCTGAGGCACGGTGTGGCCGGTACCACTCAAACTGTCTCACTTGTATTTGAAATGAACATGATTTTAAGTGAAAACAACTACCGACATACGGAAAACTGACGAAACACATTCGTATTCTGTTGAAACTTTAGGAAAACGATTCATGGGTCATTTGTGATGTGTACGAGTCAACTTCACTTCAATCCGAGGGCCGGTGTGGCCGGTACCACTAAAAATGTCTTTCTTTTGTCTAAAATGGATGCAATTTTAATTAAAATAAACAACATATGGAAAACTGACCAAACGCATTCATATTCTGTTGAAACTTTAGGAAAACGATCCATGGGTCATTTGTGACATGTATGAGTCAACCCTGCCTCAATCCGAGGGCCGGTGTGGCCGACACCACTCAAAGTGTCTCACTTTTCTTTGAAATGGACAACAGTTTAAGTAAAAACAACAACTGACATACGAGAAACGGACCAAATGAATTCGAATTCTATTGATACTTTAGGAAAAGTATCCATGGGCCATTTTTGTCATGTACGAGTCAACCCCGCCTCAATCTGAGGCACAGTGTGGCCGGTACCACTCAAACTGTCTCACTTTTATTTGAAATGGACAGGATTTTAAGTGAAAACAACTATCGGCATACGGAAAACCAAGCAAACGCATTCGGATTCTGTTGAAACTTTTGGAAAACGATCCATGGGTCATTTGTGATGTGTAAAAGTCAACCCCGCCTCAATCTGAGGCACGGTGTGGCCGACACCACTCAAAGTGTCTCACTTTTATTTGAAATGGACAACAGTTTAAGTAAAAACAAAAAATGACATACGGGAAAAAGGCCAAACGCATTCGAATTCATTTGATACCTTAGGAAAAGTATCCATGGGTCATTTTTGTCATATACGAGTCAACCCCGCCTCAATCTGAGGAACGGTGTGGCCGGTGCCACTCAAACTATCTCACTTTTATTTGAAATGGACAGGATTTTAAGTGAAAACAACTACCGGCATACAGAAAACCGACCAAACGCATTCGGATTCTGTTGAAACTTTAGGAAAACGATCCATGGGTCATTTGTGATGTGTACGAGTCAACCCCGCCTCAATCCGAGGGCCGGTGTGGCCGGTACCACTAAAAATTCCTTTCTTTTGTCTAAAATGGATGCGCTTTTAATTAAAATAAATGACATACGGAAAACAGACCAAACATATTCGGATCATGTTGAAACTTTAGGAAAACATTCCATGGGTCATTTGTGATATGTATGAGTCAACCCCGCCTCAATTCGAGGGCCGGTGTGACTGACACCACTCAAAGTGTCTCACTTTTCTTTGAAATGCACAAAAGTTTAAGTAAAAACAATAACTGATATACGGGAAACAGACCAAACGCATTCGGATTCTGTTGATAATTTAGGAGAAAGTATCCAAGGGTCATTTGTGTCATGTATGAGTCAAACCCGCCTCAATCTGAGGCACGGTGTGGCCAGCACCACTCAAATTGTCTCACTTTTATTTTAAATGGACATGATTTTAATTGAAAACAACTACCAGCATACGGAAAACCGACCAAACGCATTCAGATTCTGTTGAAACATTAGGAAAATGATCCATGGGTTATTTTTGACATGTACAAGTCAACCCCACCTCAATACGAGGGCCGGTGGGGACAGTACCACTAAAAGTGTCTTTCTTTTGTCTAAAATGAATGCGCTTTTAATTAAAATAAACGACATACGGAAAACTGACCAAACATGTAACACCCCAAGATTTCATAGTATGTTATTTCTTCAAAATAATTCAATAACTTGCACTACACGCAACACCGAGTTCAATCACACCATGACTTAAAAAAAGTCCATTCAAAAGAGGTTATGAATAGTATTAACTAAATTTTAAACTTTATATAATCCTTATAATTTGAGAATCCATATTATGAGTTTCTTAGATATAATGCAAGAACAAATTCATTTTCAGTATTGCACTTTTATCAACTTTTAATAGTGAACCCTTTTTAAATAAAATATTTTAAACTTTTTGACTAAATGGGGACATAAAAAATTTAAAATGAAACATCCCAAACTTCCACGGTACACTTTCCATTGAATAATACAGTAGCGTGTGTTGTACGCAACTTCGAGTTCTAACACACACTACAACCAATCAAACTAGCCGTTATGAATAGTAATACCTACTTTTTGAAATTATATATATTTTATATTTAAAAATGGACTTCATTTTTGGATTCTGAATATCAAATTTAGCCTAAGGTAAAATTTTGGTACTTTTCGGATAACTTTAATATTTTGATGAATAGTGAAAATTACTAAATTTTAATTAAAAACAACTTTTTTAATAAAAATAATTAATAGTGATAAATTATGAATTTGAGTGGTTTTAAAGTATATTTAGAATATATTTTTACCATTTAATATAATTTTGGTCATTGGACATAATTTTACAATTAAACTGAACATAAACAAGTGTCAATCTTTTGATAGTTATTATCTCTTAAAAACACGCTTTTTGTTTTGACAGCGGGAATTAATTTTAAATTAATTTCTGCCACTTTTGTGTTTTGAATTTAGAAAAATGGATTCCATATTTTTAATCAGAATGTTCAAATTGTGTAAATAGGTAACTTTTATTTTTAGACATTCTGAATAATTACTGCGGTAAATATTTTATTTACCATGGTTAAGGGTAAATCCGGTAAATAAGGGTTAAAAAATAATATTATAATATTACTAAATTACCCTAAAACGTGTCCTAGCCTTATTGGTTGATACATGTTCGACCATAGGCATCTTTGGGTCGATTTTGGGACCCCATGGTGCCACTTGTAGGTGATAAGGACACATTATTTTAATTAAGTTAAAATGAATACAAAAATGACACAAGCATATATCTTTTAGAAAAACAATATTTACATAAGCTTATATATGTTGGATTTTAGATTATAAATATTCATTAGAAAGATAAAAAGATTTAATACATAATTATATTTTATTTATAATTTTTAGACATTAAATAATTTAATTTATTTATGACACAATGATGATGAATTAATAACTATAATAGTGAAAAATTAAAATAATTGATATTATAAATACCCAAATAAATATAATATGAAACTTTTAATGATTTAAAATAATTTTCTAGGATAATATGATATATTAGGATTGATGTAATTTACTTTTTTCGAAGTAATCAATCTGTTATAAGTTTCAAAAAAATCAACTAATGAATAGTGTAAAAATTGACATAAAAGAGTTCTTAAAACAAATATTATATTATTAATTGATATTAAATTCATAAAAATCTAATGTTCGGACAAGAGACTTATATAATGATAGGTTCATCATTAATGGACCACTTGGGGGTCTCTTGGATATATATAGTAAGTTTATTAACCATATTATATAAAAATACAAAGAGACATTGTAAAAGTGAAATTAATTAACTTAGAGTTAATACTTAAAGATAAGGTTAATATAAGTACCCAAACCTGTCTAAATTCTATTGGTTGAGTTGTTTTCGACCCATCCCCACCTTAAAATTTAAATAATCAACTTTGGAGCCATTATAAACCGAATAAGAATTTATTATAAACTAATATTTCTAGCTTTTCCAAAGATGCCCCTCACCCCTCTTATAAAAGGGCACTCCTACTTTTCTTTTCTTCACACCTTAAAAGCCTTTTGGTTCGGCCAAACTCTGCCCAGATACTCTCCCAACTTCCCTCACTACAACCTAGAGGCCTTAGTTTGATCATAAATCCAACCTAAGGATCCCTTTTGATCAAATCAAAAGGAAGAACCCGAAGAAGAGGTAATGTTTTCACCACCCCTTTTCAAGTTCCTTTCTTCTTCCACTTCTTTCTTTGTTCTTACCATTATAAAATAATAACTCCAGTATCTCACATATGCTGTGATGTTATTATAAATATGGTACAACCATATTCAGTATTCTATCCACCCTTTGAATAACATGTCACCATACGTGCGTACGTACGGCTTACCGTCTCCACGTCGTGGTGTAATTGTTATTCAATATATTATTATTTGGATGGGTATAATAATGATGTGTAACTCATGTAAATAATAAATATAACATGTTAATGATTCTGTATATATGATATACTATCCATTTATATATTATTTTAATATCAAAATAATGATATTGTCGCTCGTGCGTACGTACGGACTACCGTCTCCCCGAACGCGATGAGATTCACTCTCCATCATATTCATTCAAGTATAATTATCATTTGATGATTTAAAAATGATGTTTACGGACTTGATATCATTCTGGATATGAATAAGATACAACAAACATGGCTTATGTAACAAAACATATAAAAGAAAATGAGTAAGTTAACACCCGAAACGACGATAATTCTAAGATATTATTAACAAATCAATGTTAAAAGATCATATATGATATCATATTAATATATATGATTCTTGTATAATTTAATAACAATTATTTCACCATTATACAGGAGTTTAACCTACCCCAACCAAGGAAAAGTACAAGGTAAGAGATTTTCTTATCTCACATTCAATTCCGTGAGATTTCCATTATTCGCCACTAAATTATTGAAAGTGGTGTATTGTGTACTGGAATTTGATATATATTATCATGATTATCATTATATTCATGTTATTCTGTAAATAATTTGGTGGTTATTAACTTTTGGCCATACGACTCAGTTGATTAACGTGGTAAGGGGTTTTCATCTCACTCCTTATTCCCGTGAGATTCATGCCATATTGCCACCATCACCTTTTATGTGGTGTATGTACTGCCCATAATTATATTATTTGTGTAATACAATCTAATTTATGTGTATTTACATATTCATTGTATGATACCTCTTTCATGGGTTGTATGTTTCATAAGTTACCAAATTTGTAAGGGTTATTTCACAATCTCTTCATTATCCGAGGTTGTTTATACGTAATAATCTACTGGGATTTCTTTATCATCCACATCCATGTTTCTTCGAAATGTATTTCAAAACATATTTATTATTTACAAGAATATGGGTTAAAGTCATTTATACCCTTGTTTGACTTTTTATAAGAGGTTTATAAAGGAATCTTTCCGTTGTTTTCAAAACAAGGTCTTTTTTAACCTTTTCGACAGAATTAAGGTAAGAATGTTTTCTTTAACTTATACGGCGGGTGCGGTTATTTTCCGCCGTTATAAAATCTTCAAAGCATTACTTACAAGCTTATAAGAATATTTTCAAAGAAAATGTTTTATTTTATATGTCTCTTAAATGATTTCAAAAATAGAAAGAGATATTTCTCTAAAAAGTGTTTTGATTTCATCTATGTCAACATCCTTTGATGGATTTTACGATTATTTGAAGTTGATTTATTATGATATAAAACTTCCATATTGTAATAAAGTTTTGTGATATGTTTGACTGTAAATGTTCCATTTATATAGCATTCATGGTTTATGAGTAAATTATTGACATTTCGTATGCTAGTTCCAATAAGAATGTTTATGTTATAATTCAACCATTACTTCATATGAATGTGTTGGACAAGTATGTTCCAGGTTGGGGACTGGTTAAAGTAAGCCCTCCAGGTTGGGGACTGGTAAAAGTAAGCCCTCCAGGTTCGGGACTGGTAAAAGTAATCCCTCCGGTTTGGTCTCCGGTTATTAGAGGAACTCTGGGTTAGTGTCCGGTTATTAGAGGCACTCCGGGTTGGTGTCCGGTTATTAGAGGCACTCCGGGTTGGGTTCCGGTTAAAGTTAGCCCCAAGGTCTTGGGATGAGGCCTTGACAAAGAAATTAATGTTCAGAATTATGCATTCCATCATTATGAAAGTGGTTATTGATTTTGCATGTGATTATTTGATTAGTAGAATAACCATTTGAATAAGTAAATGGCATTATTTCATTTTATTTATGCCATACTATGTTAAAAGTTCAAGTTTAAAATTCTTTTGTTTTAGTTATACATTGCCTTAAATGTTTATTCTTATTTATGAAAGTTTCCGCTATATTTTTATCCTTACTGGGCATTTGAGCTCACCCCTTTTCTATGTTTTATTTTTCCCAGGAAGTGAAAAAGTAAATTATGAATGACCTGTAGGGATATTATGTGGGGATATGAGTGTGGATTATGGAGACAATATGTTGTTGTAGTAGTTTTTCATTTTATGATGTACTGTAAGACTTATGAATATATCTAGTGTTTCCAAGGCTACTAAACCAATCGGTCTTTCGAGATTTGATCTTTCTTGTGATCATGCCAATGTTATGTAATTAATGCACCGACTCTGGGTAACTGGGGTCGGGGCGTTACAGTTGGTATCAGAGGAAGTTTAGTACAAACCTTGGAAGCTAGATTTAGATAAACTCTGATTAGAGCACTTAGACCTAAGATGAACTTTGAGGATTAGTATAGAAGAACTTCCTAGAAATTTGGTATTGTAGAGATTTTGTGAGTTTTCCGAGCAATACATCCCTGTCTGGATACGAGCAGGTAGAGGCGGCTCTGGCACAGATGTACCTAGGGGTAAAACCCGAAAACACCGCTTTGAGCTAGACTCGAACGGGAACTGGTGCACGACAACGGGCCTTGCTGCACTCTTGGTTACGACACTCCCGGGGGATATGCTTAGGATAACTCTCATTTTCCTTACAAATCATTATGAAGGGTTTATGAGTATATAATTCCTCAAAGTAGACATTTTTATGATTATGGATTATATCCATAAACTATTTAATTTATGTTATGTGTTTTACAAGTTTGGGATTAGGTATTGTTATTCATAAACAAATCTAATGTATGCAATTGTTTAGAAATGGTGCCCAGTAGAAGGAATGAGAACTCTAGCAATGCACATGATACAAAGAGAAAGAAGAATCATATATTTTATGGTCTTAAGCCAGAATTTACAAGAGAAATAGTCTCGCATGTATTATCATCATATGAAGAAATAATATCATGTGTTGATAAGATAAGTAAAGATTTTACTGAGTCCTATGGCTTTTAAGGGAAGCAAGAGAAGAAAAGGATAGAAGAGAGAAAGATGGATAAAGGGAAGAGGGAAAAGAAGAATTTTCCCATATGTGGTAACTGTGGATAGAAACACCCTGGAACTTGCCTGAAAGGAATTGGAGTTTGTTATAAGTGTGGAGGAAAAGGGCACAAAGTACGTGACTGCAAGGGTAAGAAAATGGTTTCAAATGTACAATGCTTCATTTTCAAGGAGATTGGACACTACGCGAACCTATGTCCCAGTCATCAAACTATGCCGCAAATGATGCTATTGGATAATAATCAAGTTATGATACTACCACAGATGAAGAGGAATGATTAGAGTTCTTATGTTGATTATGTCAATTGAGTGTTGTATCAACAATGTACTTGTTATAATAATTATGGAGTATATAAGGATTGTACTGCAGTACTATTTCATTAAGGACTTGAGATTATGTGGAACAAAGAAAAGTGACTCAATAGCAGGTTAATTTTTTTGAAAATATATGGTTGAAAGAATGATAAACCATAATATAGTTCTGATACCGAGGTAGTGATTTTGGAATAATACATGATTGTTTTGGAAAAATTATATTGGATATTCTTGACTACCTTGGAATTGATTATTGATTTGTATATTCCATCATTGTTGGGGTTTAAAACATTTTTGGATTGATGAAGTACATCCAGCATTCTATATGGAATAAGGGAGAATGAATGTAATCAATAAGGAATGTGGTAATTAAGGATGTTTCAGTGTATTAAAAGAATACATGATGAAGGTATTCATATGCTATTACGGGGTAAAAAGGATCTACATTATGTTTACCTTCCTTATAAATGTTGGACTGTGAGTTTGGGCAGAAGTATTTTGGATAGTTCTAGTTTGGATTATTTTGGATTTCCATAAAAGGACAACCCGGAGGTCGGGCGGCAACTCGTCGCGTTCGGCAAGGCTGCGAGACTTGAACCCGCAACCGAAGGGCGACAAGGGTGTATCACCTACCACTGGCCCACGAGATGTCCTAGATTAAATAATGTAGTTTTTTTAAAAGATATGGTAGATGAATTATAAATTCATTTATTTTGGAACCCTGTACGAATAGTATAAATAGAAATTTTTTTTACGTTCTATTATCTTTTAGAGTGAAAGATGAGTTTGTGGTAGAAATTTATTAATGGATAAAACTCTAATTATAAAGTTGGTATATCTCCTTTCGATATTATCCAATCTCATAAATAAATTCCTCAACATTAATAAAAGGAACTTAGAACAAAAATTTTGTCCTAGATGGTACCTTAACTCATCACTAATTTATGGCTTTGGGATTTTTGGCCTTTTCATAGCCATGTTCTCTAACACTCTCCATCAGATAATGATGGTTAGATTTCTCTTACATATCCATATTTTCCTACATGGAACCCTAGTATGTGTTATTTTTGGTAATCTTCATACTTTCCACTCTTTGTTTTAAATAGAGGCCTCATTAATTCAATTTTTTCGATGTGTGATTTCAACTAAGATATTTTTGAAACGTCAAAATTGTGTTATCCCAATACCCTATGTGTTGTTGAACCGATGGTATTTCAAATCATCATAGATGGATGAGTTTAAGGACCTCAATTTTATACTTGTTTGTGATTTATGGCCTCAATCACTACCTATAAATATTTACGTTTTTCTCCAATTATATGTCTCCTAATTAC
This sequence comes from Viscum album, assembly GCA_963277665.1. Classification (NCBI taxonomy): domain Eukaryota; kingdom Viridiplantae; phylum Streptophyta; class Magnoliopsida; order Santalales; family Viscaceae; genus Viscum; species Viscum album. The sequence continues at coordinate 657,833,106 of OY728145.1, read as the reverse complement.
CACCCAATGTTCTCCTAATAGAGATCATAATTTGGTGGTGACCCTTTCATTTCTCTTTTCCTCATATTAAGACTAAATTTTAGTAACCCAATTTCCGATGTGGATTTTCCCGCAAATATATTTTCTATTTCAACCTTTTATTTTCGAAGAACAATTTCAAATTGCGAGGACGCAATTTATTGAAGGATGGGAGAATTTAACACCACAAGATTTCATAGTATGTTATTTCTTCAAAATAATTAAATAACTTGCACTACATGCAACACCGAGTTCAATCACACCATGACTTAAAAAAAATCCATTCAAAAGAGGTTATGAATAGTATTAACTAAATTTTAAACTTATATAATCCTTATAATTTGAGAATCCATATTATGAGTTTCTTAGATATAATGCACGAACAAATTCATTTTCAGTATTGCACTTTTATCAACTTTTAATAGTGAAACCTTTTTAATTCAATTATTTTAAACTTTTTGACTAAATGGGGATATCAAATATTTAAATGAGACATCCCAAGCTTCCACGGTACGCTTTCCTTTGAATTATACAGTAGCGTGTGTTGTACGCAACTTCGAGTTCTAACACACACTACAACCAATCAAACTAGCCGTTATGAATAGTAATACCTAATTTTGAAATTATATATATATTTTATATTAAAAAATGGACTTCATTTTTTGGATTCGGAATATCAAATTTAGCTTAAGGTGAAATTTTGGTACTTTTCAGATAACTTTAATATTTTGATGAATAGTGAAAATTACTAAATTTTAATTAAAAACAACTTTTTTAATCAAAATAATTAATAGTGATAAATTATGAATTTGAGTGGTTTTAAAGTATATTTATAATATATTTTTACCATTTAATATAATTTTGGTCATTGGGCTTAATTTTACAATTAAACTGAACATAAAAAAGTGTCAATCTTTTGATAGTTATTATCTCTTAAAAACACGCTTTTTGTTTTGACAGCGGGAATTAATTTTAAATTAATTTCTGCCACTTTTGTGTTTTGAATTTAGAAAAATGGATTCCATATTTGGAATCAGAATGTTCAAATTGTGTAAATAGGTAACTTTTATTTTTAGACATTCTGAATAATTACTGCGGTAAATATTTTATTTACCATGGTTAAGGGTAAATCCGGTAAATAAGGGTTAACAAATAATATTATAATAATACTAAATTACCCTAAAACGTGTCCTAGCCTTATTGGTTGATACACGTTCGACCATAGGCATATTTGGGTCGATTTTGGGACCCCATGGTGCCACTTGTAGGTGATAAGGACACATTATTTTAATTAAGTTAAAATGAATACAAAAATGACACAAGCATATATCTTTTAGAAAACCAATATTTACATAAGGTTATATATGTTGGATTTTAGATTATAAATATTTATTAGAAAGATAAAAAGATTTCATACATAATGATATTTTATTTATAATTTTTAGACATTAAATAATTTAATTTATTTATGACACAATGATGATGAATTAATTACTATAATAGTGAAAAATTAAAATAATTGGTATTATAAATACCCAAATAAATATAATATGAAACTTTTAATGATTTAAACTAATTTTCTAGGATAATATGATATATTAGGATTGATGTAATTGACGTTTTTAGAAGTAATCAATCTGTTATGAGTTTCAAAAAAATCAACTAATGAATAGTGTAAAAATTGACATAAAAGAGTTCTTAAAACAAATATTATATTATTAATTGATATTAAATTCCTAAAAATCTATTGTTCGGCCAAGAGACTTATATAATGATAGGTTCATCATTAATGGACCACTTGGGGGTCGCGTGGATGTATAAAGTAAGTTTATTAACCATATTATATAAAAATACAAAGAGACATTGTAAAAGTGAAACTAATTAACTTAGAGTTAATACTTAAAGATAAGGTTAATATAAGTACCCAAACCTGTCTAAATTCTATTGGTTGAGTTGTTTTCGACCCATACCCACCTTAAAATTTAAATAATCAACTTTTGAGCCATTAGAAACCGAATAATAATTTATTATAAACTAATATTTCTAGCTTTTCCAAAGGTGCCCCTCACCCCTCTTATAAAAGGGCATTCCTCCTTCTCTTTTCTTCACACCTTAAAAGCCTTTTGGTTCGGCCAAACTCTACCCAAATACTCTCCACACTTCCCTCACTACAACCAAGAGGCCTTAGTTTGATCATAAATCCAACCTAAGGATCCCTTTTGATCAAATCAAAAGGAAGAACCCGAAGAAGAGGTAATGTTTTCACCACCCCTTTTCAAGTTCCTTTCTTCTTCCACTTCTTCTTTCTTTGTTCTTACCATTCTAAAATAATAACTCCAGTATATCACATATGCTGTGATGTTATTATAAATATGGTACAACCATATTCAGTATTCTATCCACCCTTTGAATAACATGTCACCATACGTGCGTACGTACGGCTTACCGTCTCCACGTCGTGGTGTAATTGTTATTCAATATATTATTATTTGGATGGGTATAATAATGATGTGTAACTCATGTAAATAACAAATATAACATGTTAATGATTCTGTATATATGATATACCATCCATTTATATATTATTTTAATATCAAAAGAATGATATTGTCGCTCGTGCGTACGTACGGTCTACCGTCTCCACGAACGCGATGAGATTCATTCTCCATCGTATTCATTCAAGTATAATTATCATTTAATGATATAAAAATGATGTTTAAGGACTTGATATCATTCTGGATATGAATAAGATACAACAAACATGGCTTATGTAACAAAACATATAAAAGAAAATGAGTAAGTTAACACCCGAAACGACGATAATTCTAAGATATTATTAGCAAATCAATGTTAAAAGATCATATATGATATCATATTAATATATATGAATCTTGTATAATTTAATAACAATTATTTCACCATTATATAGGAGGTTAACCTACCCCAACCAAGGAAAAGTACAAGGTAAGGTATTTTCTTATCTCACATTCAATTCCGTGAGATTTCCATTATACGCCACTAAATTATTGAAAGTGGTGTATTGTGTACTGGCATTTGATATATATTATCATGATTATCATTATATTCATGTTATTATGTAAATAATTTGGTGGTTATTAACTTTTGGCCATATGACTCAGTTGATTAACGTGGTAAGGGGTTCTCATCTCACTCCTTATTCCCGTGAGATTCATGCCATATTGCCACCATCACCTTTTGTGTGGTGTATGTACTGCCCATAATTATATTCTTTGTGTAATACAATATAATTTATGTGTATTTACATATTCATTGTATAATACCTCTTTCATGGGTTGTATGTTTCATAAGTTACCAAATTTGTAAGGGTTATTTCACAATCTCTTCATTATCCGAGGTTGTTTATACGTAATAATCTACTGGGATTTCTTTATCATCCACATCCATGTTTTTCGAAATGTATTTCAAAACATATTTATTATTTACAAGAATATGGGTTAAAGTCATTTATACCCTTGTTTGACTTTTTATAAGAGGTTTATAAAGGAATCTTTCCGTCGTTTTCAAAACAAGGTCTTTTTTAACCTTTTCGACATAATTAAGGTAAGAATGTTTTCTTTAACTTATACGACGGGTGCAGTTATTTTCGCCGTTATAAAATCTTCAAAGCTTTACTTACAAGCTTATAAAGATATTTTCAAAGAAAATGTTTTATTTTATATGGCTCTTAAATGATTTCAAAAATAGAAAGAGATATTTCTCTAAAAAGTGTTTTGATTTCATCTATGTCAACATCCTTTGATGGATTTTACGATTATTTGAAGTTGATTTATTATGATATAAAACTTCCATATTGTAATAAAGTTTTGTGATATGTTTGACTGTGAATGTTCCATTTATATATCATTCATGGTTTATGAGTAAATTATTGACATTTCGTATGCTAGTTCCAATAAGAATGTTTATGTTATATTTCAACCATTACTTCATATGAATGTGTTGGACAAGTATGTTCCAGGTTGGGGACTGGTTAAAGTAAGCCCTCCAGGTTGGGGGCTGGTAAAAGTAAGCCCTCCAGGTTAGGGACTGGTAAACGTAAGCCCTCCGGTTTGGTCTCCGGTTATTAGAGGAACTCCGGGTTGGTGTCCGGTTATTAGAGGCACTCCAGGTTGGTGTCCGGTTATTAGAGGCACTCCGGGTTGGGTTCCGGTTACAGTTAGCCCCAAGGTATTGGGATGAGGCCTTGACAAAGAAATTAATGTTCAGCATTATGCATTCCATCATTATGAAAGTGGTTATTGATTTTTCATGTGATTATTCGATTAGTAGAATAACCATGTGAATAAGTAAATGGCATTATTTCATTTTATTTATGCCATACTATGTTAAAAGTTCAAGTTTAAAATGCTTTTGTTTTAGTTATACATTGCCTTAAATGTTTATTCTTATTTATGAAAGTTTCCGCTCTATTTTTATCCTTACTAGGCATTTGAGCTCACCCCTTTTGTATGTTTTATTTTTCCCAGGAAGTGAGGAAGTAAATTATGAATGACCTGCAGGGATATTATGTGGGGATATGAGTGTGGATTATGGAGACAATATGTTGTTGTAGTAGTTTTTCATTTTATGATGTAATGTAAGACTTATGAATATATCTAGTGTTTCCAAGGCTACTAAACCAATCGGTCTTTCGAGATTTGATCATTCTTGTGATAATGCCAATGTTATGTAATTAATTCACCGACTCTGGGTAACTGGGGTCGGGGCGTTATAAAACACATTCGTATTGTGTTGATACTTTATGAAAACGATCCATGGGTCATTTGTGACGTATACGAGTCAACACCGCCTCAATCCGAGGTGCGGTGTGGCCGACACCACTCAAAGCGTCTCACTTTTCTTTGAAATGGACAACAATTTAAGTAAAAACAACACTGACATACAGGAAACGGACCAAACGCATTCGGATTTTGTTGATACTTTAGGACATGTATCCATGGGTCATTTGTGTCGTGTACGAGTCAACCCCGCCTCAATCCGAGGCACGGTGTGGCCGGTACCACTCAAAAGGTCTCACTTTTATTTGAAATGGACACGATTTTAAGTGAAAACAACTACCGACATACAGAAAACCGACCAAAAACCTTCGGATTTTGTTGAAACTTTAGGAAAACGATCCATGGGTCATTTGTGACATGCACGAGTTACAAATGAAAATAGATTTTTCATTTACATGAAAATGAAAATGGATTTTTCAGTGTAATCTGCTTGGTCCCAAAGCATGAACCAAACTGGTTGTGAGACATAATACCTGTAGGCATCCACCACAAGATTTGTGCCCAAATTTTAGTGAATATACATGTATAAAAACAAAGTACAAAGGTAAACATAGTATAAATAAATCAACAACCAGTAAATATTGAAGTAAAGAATAGATAAAACATTCCTTGGAGACATCAATATCTTGCCTAAACGCATGTCACTGTCTTGACCTCAGGAAAAAAACACATCCTCTCCCTTAGGCATCACAGTCTCTCCCTCAGACATATCACAATCTCACCCACATGTATCATATGTAATTAATCTATTAACAGGTAAAAATAAGTACCTCATTTAATTTAAATTATTACATCGTATACTATTTTCAACACACCTCATCTAATCTAACTATTACATGGCATAATAATAATCAAATCACCTCATGTAATCTTACTATCACATCACTTTTTAATAATCAATAATCCATCCTAAAAAAAGTCATGGAAAGGAGTATGCATCTAAGGCGTCATGGGACAATAGCTATAAAAAATTAATCAAGGGAACACAACCCTGTGGTTCCCTATCTCAAAGAAATAACCTTAATAACTTAATCAACCAATATCATATGATAATCACGGTGTAATTCCAAGTCATTTATACTAAAAACATTGGAATATGAGTTTTAGGCACATAGAATTCTTGATAAAACAACATATAGGCACAACCCACCTATCAATAGTCGTGAGAACAATATTGTTGAATATCGGATCTTGATTCATCCTAGATCATTGAAAATCCACAAAAGATTCATAAATTATCAAATCTATATCTATAAAATGAGGAGAGGAATCAGAAGGATAGGATTAAGGTGAAGGGAGAACTCATTGGTGGGATCCCAATGCACCTTCCAGAGTTCTGATTGGACATTGATAAGAGAATCAGTGGCTCAGAGAATAATTGTCGCTCCTGGACGAACATGGATGAACCAAGGTCAAAAGAAGTTAATTCTCTAAATGAGACATGACCCCTCTCCCTTATATTAAATAAAAAATAAAATACACGACATTTCCTTAAACAATACACACTGTGTATTAGCGTTTACTGGGCCTCACCTTAAGAGGCATGACCACGACACAACATGACTTGGTACATGGCTGAGACACGACCTGTACATGGTCTGGAAAGGACATAAATGTTACATTTTCCTCAAAGCAACCCGAATACAAAATACATGCATGGAAATGGGGAATCGGGTTCTTACAGTTTGATTATCACACTATAGATCTTGTTTCTATCTCAACTAAGCACCAAAATCATTGGTTTCTTCAATCAAGTGGTCTAATATCACATTACGATCTTAATAAAGCCTTATGTTTCATCGGCCCCATGTGACAGATCAAGGATAGATCTGAAGCAAGCCAAATTTGTTTATTTCTCTCTTTTTGGTCATTATTTGGCTTGGAATCTCTAACTAATGATTGTTTATCATGTTTTATTCAATATCGCATTATAATATTCACACATTCAGGTTTTATTCAGCTTTATAATTCATTTTATTATAGATTTTTTCATTACACCTCAAATAAAGGTTAATATCTTTAATAATGTGTAAATTATTTGTTCCAACTTTGATTTCTTGTATCAATTAGTTATTCACATTCAATATATCATTACTTGTTAATATTTCATTAAAATTATTTTATATAATATTTCATGCCAAGTAGTATTATTGAGGTGATAAGATATTGGATGTTGTGTGTTTCTACATTGTCATTTAGTTTAGTGAGTTGGGTTTTAAAATTAGTTTTCATTGATAATATAGCATGTTCATTTTCGTTTTAAAATTAGTTTGCATTCATGTAATTGTATAACATGAGATGGTTTTGTAATGGGTTTTCATGAAAATGGATTTTTCATTTACATTAGATGAAAAATCCATTTTCAATTCTGTTTCAAGTCTGTATGTAGGTGTACAGTGGAGGGGTTACTGGATGGAGGGGGGCTGCTGTGTGTAGTTCTGAAAAAACTCTATACCAACAGTTATAAAACGTTGGTATAAGGGTGCTCAGATTTTGAAAAAACACTATACCAATGGATTTAAACTGTTGGTATAGGTGTCTGTATTTTTGGAAATCCAATACCAACGGTTTATAACCGTTGGTATAGGTGTTGCTGGAAAACCAATACCAACGGTTCTAAACCATTGGTATAGGTTTTCCTGAAAATCACATTACCAATGGTTCTAAACCGTTGGTATAAGACTTCCTCAAATTCATTACCAACGGTTATAAACCGTTGGTATACAGTAGATTAAATTTATATAACCCATATACCAACGGTTTGGATCAAACCATTGGTATAAGGCTTTCCTCACGGCTTACTAGCCAACAATTTGGAAAACCATTGGTATAGGGTATACCAATAGTTTTCCAGCCCATACCAACGATTTTTAACCATTGGTATAACCTTCTTTTCCAGTAGTGATATATCAATTTTTCATTATAGGTGAAAAATAAAATGAACTCTGAAACGTTCCAATCATGGAAAATTTTAATCCTAAGTGAGAACCGAGTCCTACCCATTTTTTGTTAAATCTATATGTTTCCATTCCATTCTATGTGAAATATCCTTATGTAATCATTTTAATTAAAAAAATATTGAAATATATTTCACACAAAGGAAAAAATATCATTATTTTCTTTAAAATTCATAGTTAAATACTACCACTATAAATTTTCATGTTCATGATGATACATTTTATGAGTTTACTTATAATATTATGAATAACCCAAAACATCAAATACCTTCTTCAATGAATGTATACATATTTTTTCTTCCACCATAGCATATGATTAATTTTTTTTAAGGATTATGCCTCATGAAGAAATCTACTATAACATTTCTCTAAATATAGAATTTGGTCTCTTCTTTGCATTGGTTGTTCCCATTATAGTCGTATCTAGTTGATTCAACAATGGAATAAATTGATTACCTATAAATCCATCCACTTCAAGATTCTCACTTGGAAGTGTATTATTATCTTATTTGACTCCTTCACCCCATTACCTTTGTAAAAAAACATTCTAAAATAGATATCAATTTGATGAAACAATTTTTGACCACTTATAATGATAAAACAATGTCAAATTATAAAAACTATATATTGGTTTTTATCCCTACGTAAACCTATTTATGAATTCCAAGGTTTTATTTCTTGTTTCCATATCAATATCCTAACCTCTTATGCTAGTCACACTCTACTATGATACCATATATGATGGCCCAAACATATCAACCCAATAGATACATGTATAAAAAATATTACAATACTGAAATTCAAAAGGCGTTTAGCTTTATAGTTTTATAGGGCTTTTAAATTAATTACATAATAAAACCCATACGTTTTCACATTATATATATATCTTTTTCCAAACAAACATGTTCTAGAAGTTATCACCCTTCTTCATTCGTGACCTATCACCATAACATGAATATTAAATTTGTATTATTATTTTTAATAATCATTATACTTTTTAAAAATGAATAGAAATTATGGATTCAGAATTTGATTAATATTAATGAGTATAAAAATGGGAATAAAAAATTTTATTCCATGGAAATATATGAAAACTCATGAAAATTAATTTTTATACCCATCAGCTTGAACACATATATGTTCATTAATATATCTTAAATCATGATGTAAAATTATTCGCTCATATAAATTAAATTTAAATTTTCCATTGAATTATACTATATAAAATCATAAAATTAATAAACTAATCATGAAGATTTATCCTGACATAATTTTAAAATCACCCATGATAACTCATAATAAAAAATAATCACTCATAATTGTTTAAAATAATTGGTTAATTAAAAAATATATTAATAAAAGAATATTTAATTACCCTATAAATTAAGGGAATATATCCTAGGCTCAATATTAATTACTTGTAATTTTTAATTACCATATCTGGAATAAAATTTATTGAAGATTTCCTTTCAATAAGTATACATATTTATTATAATTGCACCAAATAATTAAATGAAATAAATTAACCAAATACCATTTAATTTGAACATCAATTTGAGTCATATAATATTTATTAATTAATATAATTAAGTTGATTAGAAGAAACATTTTATATTGAAATAAAGAGGGAGTTGAGAGGACAACTTCAAAACATTTAAATATCAAAAGATACCTTTCATCTCAAGTCTTGAATATCATTTTATATCCTATAATGTCCTGATTAATAAAATTAAATTAGTTATTTACATGATTCAAACACTTTTTCATTTTTAATTCACCCTTATTATTCCATTATTCCAATTTATTCTTGTGTAATGTTTATTTATTTGATTAATTAAACTGTCATCAATCATTTTGATATTTTTCTATTCATAATTCCAAAACATATACGACACAACACTATAAAACATGGTCTTTTCTCAAAGTTTATATCTAATATAGAATATTTATGGAATATATATTATGTTATAATTATATCAAACTATTTTAAGGCCTTATTAGATAATTATTATTTTGAAAATATTCCTCCATCAGGTTGTTATTTAGGCATCAAAGTTACATACAATAATTAAATTTATGTTCAATAATTTCATAATTTTTTTTAATTCCAAAATTATAAAAAATATATTTTATTATTAATTTTAATCCTAGTCATTAAATAACAATGTCCATGAAATGAGTATGTGAAAAACAAAACATCATTATTATCTTATGTAATAAAAAACTACCATGAGTAAATGATGTTTCTTAAATCGAACAAATGATGGGGAACACTAATTTTTTTTAAAAAAAATTAATTAATTATTATGAAACATTTATAAAAATAATTTTAAAGGTGTAACAAATTATCGAATGAGTGTGGGTGGAGTACAAAATAAAATACATAGAATTTAGAACTCATAAAACAACATAGTAAGGACTTATGAAAAAGTAAAATGAGGGGGGACTTCGTGATATCTCATAAACAATAGATCTAAACGGTGATTAGAACATGTTAATTGAGAATTGTAATAAAAGTAAGTCGTGTTTTAAAAGATATTTATGGAAACAAATCTCATTAAAAATGGAAATATTGAATTGAGAATACATACTTTATTATTTGAGTCACCTCATAGGGGTTGAGTTTACTTCCCCTAGTGGAGGAACATTTAAAAATATCATAACCATAGAAATATGGGTTGACATATGTAGTGAGGTAATTTGAAAATTTATTTTGAGAAAACTAAACATTAATAATGATTTGAAATGGCTAGATCAAATACATTTTTAAAGAAAAGATTTGAAGAAATTTTTAAAAATATATATTCATTAATGGAAAATAATGACAATTTTCAAGTGTCAAGTGTCTCATAAATATAAAAAATAAGATATGTACAACCCATTCTCATTAAAAACTTTGATATGGATTATTATTTTTTGGTAATCGTTAAACAATGTTTCATAAAAACAATTTATATAAATGATCATTTTCAATATTATAATTTGTATTTTAAAATATCTATACAAATGAAAAATATTTTTTTTGTATTTTTGAAATAAAAAAAAAATCAAAATGTAAAAAAATTGTGAAACACCGAAATTCATTTAAACATTACCACTTAAACTATTTTCAATTCCATTATTTTTTACTTTTATTATTCCATGAAGCACAACATCGACATTTCATAATTTCTTTTTATAAATAAACAATTATTTAATATAAAAAACATGGTATCATTTTAATTATTTAATATTCATTATTATTATCCTTTGAAACCATTGATAATAATTATTTCTAAATAATATCATGTAGTCACCTAAGATGGTGTGGTGAATCAACGTGTCCATTTTACAAAATTATATTACCATAATAAAATATAATCATAACATTGAAACCACTATTTTTAATTAATATATATGTGGTCATGCTTACGAATTTTCTCAATATATTCATTTAGTATGCATGAAAAATGTAATGAAGTGGAATAAACAAAATTATATACAATATTTGAGCCAAAAGTGGTTATATATTCACTACTGCATCCCATTTAAGTCAAAGACACACATATACACTATAAAACACAAGTGTATACTAGTCTATATCTCTTAATAACTGTCATTTTCTTATGAAAATTTATTTATACATGCTCACACTACTTTCATATTTTCAAGACTCGTTTCTTTATTTTGGTTCACTCCATTTTAATTGTTTCCATCAAATATCCTAGTAGACAATATCATATTCATTGCATCAAAATATGAAATATGAAAATGGAATGATCTTATTCCTAAATACAACTATTTAGTATTGAGTGGATAGTCTATTATAGTCATATGCATATCAGTCACTTCAATTAACCAAACAATTAGAATTTTTTTTCATGATTTTTTTCCCTTATCACAAAAAATATCATTTGATTTAAATATTATATTTATTCAAAGCATCTCCTCAATTTCCAATATTCATAGTATAAATGATGAATAATAATAGCTCCATTGATTATCTCTCTCAATTATTCTCTTATTAATTATTTTTTATCATCTTCCATGATATAGACATATTATGGGGTATTTTTTTACACCCACATATCCTTTTTATTTAACTTGATTCTTTTTTATCGTTTATGATATAGATATATCATAGGGCATATACTTAATTTTTTTCTCTAATTATTCTATATAGCACAACTTATTCGTTACATTATTCCATTAACTACTATAACTTCAATAATCAAGTTCTTATTATTGAATTTTGAATCAATTTATCTTTACTACCCCTCTCTCAATTTATTATTAAACCTTTTATACTCAAAATATTTTAAATATATTTTCAACCATTTAAAATAGAAATCTAAATTAGTTTTCAAAACATGATATTCTCACTTATGATGGTAAATGACATACTATAAAAATATTGAAGCTCTTTATTCTCATTCAATCCATATAAAATGATGTAACCACTTAATCACCTTTGAGACTTATTATTATCCTTATTTAAATCACCATTGATATCTATGTGATTTTTTTTCATGTCTGCATGATATCATGAATAAGTTTTTATGGTGTATTGTATCCTTTATGGAATGAATGAAATTTCACTTTTATCATGATATTGTGGTTGTGATGTGGCCTCTCATACCAAAACATGATTGTAATAAATGATTTCAATTCTAATTATCATTCCATAGATCACTTTAGAATGAATATATATTCAAGGGAAAAAATATATCAATTTGAGGAAAAACCTTCAAATAGTATTTCATCCTTATATAGACTCTCAATTTGACACTTCTCTTCATGAAGTGGAAACCATCATCATAGCTCATTCTACTTCATAACAATGAGATATATTCTTTCAAAAGAAAAATAAAATATTCTAAACTCTCAAAATGAATTAATTTATCCTTTTATGTCACGACCATTCCCCTGAGGCTCATGTCATGACTACCCCAATCATGCCTTCAATAGGCTTGGGGATAGAAACTATAATAGGAAATTTGTGTCCTTTAATGGTAGGACATCGACTTTAACCCTATACAAACACACAATCCAAGAACACAAAATGAAGAAACCATGTAGTAAACTATTGTAGTAAAATGTGTGCTAATAGAAAAAGGGTTCGTAATACAATTCCAACTAGAAATACAAGTACAACTGAAAAATGGAAAACAAATCCTAGAATGTCCACCAAGGATCCTACCTGAATGGTAGGTACAACTCACAATCTGTAGTCATGCATCACGACACGTCAAATGGTCCACCTCTGAGCACCGTCCAGTCCTGTCTCCGTCATCCTCGACCAATGTTGTCCATAATCTACACAAGACATAATAAGTTTATGGAGAATCCCATGCAGGGGTGAGAATAACAGTACCTAGTAGGGACCTCAAGTGTCTCATAGTGTTCCAGAAAGGGAAAAAACACAAATAAAAACCTCAACCACGAAGCACAGAGCAGTCAAAAATTCTACATAGGTATATTCCCATACATATACCTATGTTATCAAGATTTACTCTATTGAAACTTGTTGGAGGATTACCAAAATGGTAACATCGTGAAGGTAAATGTACCACACAAGTTACACCATGATGATAACACAACGAAGGAGAAGGTACCACACAGGTAACACCACGATGATAACACCACGATGGTTTAGGTACCACAACGGTAACCCCACGAAGGTAAAAGTACCAGAAAGGTAACACCAAAAAGATAACACCACGAAGGTGACGGTAACACACAAGTTACACTATGAGGATAACACCACAAAGGTGAATTTACCACAAAAGAAACCCCACGATTTTAATAGACTCATCTCACACCAGGAATTAGTAATGTATAGAAATACAGATGATAAGTCTCGAAGCTAGATCATATTATTCTGTCAAGAGGTAGTGTTCCAGATCATAAAAATTCTGAAGCTCACTGAATCGATAGGTAACAACCCTCGAAATGACCTACACTAGATCTGACCCACCCGGAGTCGATAGGTACAAACTCCCGTAATGACTGACACAGGATATGACCCACAAAGGATTGATATGTGTTGGCCCACATAGGATTTTTGAGCGATGACCCAGAGAGGATCTGACTCACACAAGATAGGTATGTGTTGACCCACAAATGATTGTTAAGAACTGAACCACACAGGACCAGTGATGACCTACACTGGATCGCTCGTTACTAATCTTCGTAGAATTTATCCCCAACATCCACCTCACTGCCAGCCACTAAATTCACGCTTATAAAACATTTTTGAGATTTCCCCCCCAATACATCCATTGTACCTAAACAACCACAATGTTCTATAAATAAGTATACCAAAGGAAGACCATGTCATAATGGTTCCAACGCTACAGAAGGAACGTTAATTGGATGCTAGATCTATGTCTTATAAGCATTTTTGATCCAAGGGACCAGTTGGATTTGGTATAAATACAACCCGGCCACACACCAAAATTATTCAAATCTCAATTGTAGAATACCAAAATGCATGCCTTGTCCTAAGGGTTCATGTTCCACAGACGGTTCGTCAAACGGACGCATGGTCTATTAGTTGCACCCCTTTCTGTGGAATGGGTGTGATCTCACCTTTGTCTGACCCAGCTCGCTCGGGCCCACCAGAATATGACAAAGGGGACACTTCTAAAAAGAGATACCAACACCACTGATGACATGTTGAATGGACACTCAATTCATCAATTACAAGTGTTTCTTTATTTTAGGACTGGTTCGGTCTGGGACCAGACCGACTCAGTCAAGCTGAACAGACGCAACGGATCCTGGGGTCTACCTGACACCGCTCGGGTCCAACCCTCTAAGAGTCAACCTGGTTTACTGGGTTCGGTCTGTCATGGTCGGCCCGGTTCGGTTCATGGTCTCATGCTGTAGTTGGCCCAGCCCATTGGGTGTGGCTCGAACCACCCGCATATACCCACTAGGTTGGAGTATGGCCTGGACCACTGGGTTGGTTTGGCCAGCTCAGGCAGCTTACATCTGGACCGGATCACCATAAAGCAGACCGATCTTCCCAGCTGGCTTTGCGGTTATGGGTCCTTTTTGGCCAGCTAGTGGGGAACTACTACACCATGTATCAATTGCTCGTTTTGGCCGACGGGGGTCCGCCCACACGGCGCCGCACTGGGCCATACTGCTCTCCACCTCTCATGGCCCACTGGTTGTAGTTGTAGCTGCCGGTTGTTCCTACGAGTGCCACCCCTCATCTCATGTGTCTATCATGGGTTGTCCGCCTTTGGACTGTGCGGCATACCACCCTCCTCCATCGAAGGCTGGTTTCCACGAGTCACCTCCGGCCACCGCCATCCACCTCCGACTTGGCGCACCTTTGGTTCGGTGATTTCTTTCGTCCAACCACCATCTTCTTGATGCTGTCACCCTAAGGTAAACGTCCCAAAAAAACGATGCATAAACGGAGCGGCAGGGGGTCCAGGCCTTGTTCATTAGGCCCACACCCTCCACATTAATTTGATAACGAATGGAAGCAAGGAAAAGACTAAAGATGAACTTTAAACATTCATTTGACTTTAAGATCACTGGAGATCAACCGTGATTTTGGAAGAGTTGATGTTCATCATCCCGTCAAGAATCGTCCAATGTTGATGCTCAAACGTCGTCTGTTGGTTCATGATTCAGTGTCACTGATCACTACCAGCTATAACCATCTTCGTCCTCCAAGTGGTTGGCATCACGGTGCTTTATCAAGACTTCATCACTTGGTGATGTTGTTACAATACCTCTTCCCAAGCTTCATATAAATATGAAATCTAGAGTGTGAGTAACTCCTATGGAAGTCATGGTGGTTCATTTAACAGGAACCTTCTTAATTCCCCCGGCGCTGTTACAAAGTATTTGAGGATTCAATCCATTTAATGGCTTGAAACTTTATTTGTCCAACCACAACCACTTGTTCGTTGTAGGAAAAGAAAGAATGAAATAAAATAACAATGTTATTCTATTATTATTTTACAATTGTCCATAATATATCTTTTTTTCAGACATACTGTTGTCAAAGTGATGTCTATCTTAATCAAATCCTAGTGCTGCAAATTCATCGGTGATCTCAGATTTTCGATCCTATCAACAAGTTTAATGACAGAAAACGCCGCCCACACTTTTAATGAATGCACCTGGAAAAATGTTCAGAAATTTATATACAGTCACCCTCGACTAACACTTGTCGAGGTTAGGCTTTACCTAAGAGATACATGTCCCAAAAAACTCAACAGTACTCTCATACTTTCAATCCATGTTACCATTTAGAAGTTATGGATATTGATAATAAAATAATTGTTACTTAAATAATTTATTTATGTCCAAAACTAACTTCCATAGTTGGCTCGGGCCGACCAACATTAGTATCTTCATAAAGAAATCATATCCTCAAGATCTCAATGGTGGTCTCATATTTTTAATCTGAGGCAACGTTCTTGAGTTATAAGCATTTGAAAAGAGGTGTCTTTACTATAGTCAAGCATGAGAACCTTCCTCAAAAAACGGAGTCTCTTGTCATAAAATGTTAATGGGTGACTATTCCCTAGAGCTTCTACAACATCGGAAGGATGACATGTTGGATGATGTGTATTTTTCGATGCGTACCGACCATCCTAGGTACTCTATGAATACAGTACTGTCCGTAATTCAGGGCTCGGACCTCCAAAGAATGGTGTGTTTAGGGTCATCTGATCTAGAACCATTCCTCGATGTATTCCTACTTATGTAAGGGTTATAGAGAGAACCTTTGTGGTTGGATATTCTTTGGATGAGAAGATATGACAACTGAATGTTAGCAGTGTGAATGTAGAAACTGACACCAATCTCAGAGAATTTGGTGTATAAAATGTTTTGGGAAGACTAAGTGTAAGGGATAGATAAATCTATTTGGAAGAAGAAGTATAAGTGGAGCTAGTATAGAAACATGAGATGGTATACATTTAGGCATGTTACAACCGCCCCCCAATGTGGTCCCCACCAGGTTCATGGAGCTGGAGGACAGGGGAAGCGAGTAGCTGAAGGTGGTAAAGAAGTGTCACCCAAGGGCTCCAGGAATGATTTGAGGCATAGTCTGTGTTTACTACTAGTTTTCATGTTAATAGACATATGTACCAATCATTCTATCTTTACACAAATCTTGTTCAACACCTAGAGTTTCTAGTTAAACGGATGACATGACCCTTAAATCTGGAGATAAATTTCAGAGGAGACTCGGTGATCACACATTGGATGATGGTGTGAACTGACCCTTGAGGTGAGAGTTTCAGTTGGAAATTTATTGTGGAAATGTCATGGCCTTACAATGTTAGATTTGATATAGAATGGACATCCACAATTCATACTCATGTTTACTATTTTACGAAAAATAATGTAGTATATCTACAACATTGGAATGTGGTTTTCCTCAGTCGGAAAAAATGAAAACCCATATAGAAATTGATAAACTCATGCCTAAGAGAGTGGATCCAATCACTCATGAGTCATCTAGCCTTACCATCAAGGCAACATGATGTTTTAGTTTTTCAGTTCCCAATAGTAGTGAAGTAGTGTGTGGATAGCTTTTCAAAAGCTGTTTCCAGGATTACTACCCTGAAAGGAGAGGGGCTTCTTCATGGGATGGGTACTACCAGATATCTGTACCAGACTTCTGCAGGGTAGTGGCCCCATTTTCAGATTTGAAGAATAATGGGGAGCCTTCATTTTGGATGAAGAAGTGTCAGTACAGATTTCAAGAGTTGAGAGAGAGACTGATGAGTTCCCCCATCTTGTGGCCATAAGAAGAGGGCATTGGGTATGTAGTCTACTACGACACATCAAGGACCATACTAGGTAGTTTCCTAATGTAAGAGACGGAAGTGATCACCTATGGCTCATGTCAGTTGATATATCATGAGAATAACATCACTACTCATGACCGTGAGTTAGCATCATTAGACTTTGCAATGATGATTTAGTGGCACTAATTGACGGTTGAACGGTTTACTTTCTACTCTAGTCACAAGTGTCTCATGTATTTCTTTTATGTGAAGAACCTGAACATGAGACCAAAACAATAGATAGAGTTCATATAGAACTATCACTTTGAGATAATCTATACCCCTTTGAAGTGGAACGTGGTAGCATACACACACAGTAGGAGGCCTCGTCAACATCTATTGAGTGAGGTGTTAGAGCAGCTAGTCATGATGCAGATATCCTTAATGAATAAATATGGATCAGCATACCTCTAACCTATGACTGTTAGTCTCCCCATTCATCAGCTAATTTGAGAGGCATGGACTTGGGATGTTTACTACTAGGCCTGACGTGCTCAGATATATTCTAAATGGTCTCCTGAAGGATTTTCTAAAGGTGCGGAGCATGTCATTCTCGTCATAGGATGCACCATGTTACCAGTGATGCTATAGTAAGAGGTGTCAATGGAGTTCCATATATACCCTTTAATGGTACATCTTTGAGTGTAGATGATGTAACATGACCTCTATAGTCAGTACTCATGTCTAGGGATGAATGATACAATGGAAGAGTTTGTACCATGAGTCCCCACCTGTCCACAAGTGAAGACTGCACTGAGGTGTTAGAAGTCTTATGCTTGAATGATATGGAAACCCTTGGGGTCCATGGAGGGAGACCATTTCTTCATTAGTGTCTCACCCCAATGAGGACTGCAGAGGTTTTTTTTGGAGTGAAAAATTATCTCCAAGGATCATCGAACATTTATAGATTCTCATCTCAGTGGGATAAGAGGTGTACTGTCTATCTCTTCCCCCATAGATGCACTGGGAGCATAATGTTTTCCATGTGTCGTATGTGAGGAGATGTGTGAATGATTCATTGCAAATTATCAACAATAGAAAGATAGAATTTGATGATGGGGTGACTTTTATGGAGTTCCCAGTAGAGATAGAATATAGAAAGGACCAAGACTTCCATGGATGGTTGATCCCTCAGGTGCGAGTTTGTTGGAAGCATAGAAACCTCTAATAGAACACATCGGAGAGGGAGGCACAAATTCATGCTTTGTACCCTCAATTGTTTGATTTGCCTTTATTTTGGCTTTCGAGGACATAAGTCCCTAAGTTGGGGAGAATGTAATGATAAAAAATTCTATATAAATTTTTTAGAATATCAAATTCCTTACATTTTATATAATTTTTATGTTTAATTCATTAAAAAACATCAAAATCGAGGGTCATAACTGTTAGATCCAACCTTTTGAAAACCATCAACATCATGGTTGTTTATTACCGAATGACTATTATGTATCTTATTATTTAAATTTACATAACTAACTATTACTATTACATATAATAAAAAGGATCCCAATATTTTTAAATATATATAGTCAATAAAACATACATAAGTATTTTTTACTCTTAAGTATTATACTAGGTTCTTTGTGTTTACAATATTTTTTTTAACTTGTGACCTTTCCATATGGTCTTTTTACCCTTTGGTATCATGTTAGGTATTTTAATTTAATATATTTAATATTATCTTTATTAATAAATATTATATATCATAAAATATATATATATATATATTCTAATATGGTTTTTCCTTAATCTATATTTTAGTTTGATGCAATACATGACTCTTACAAAATGAAGTGTTAAAGTTATATAAGGGATTTGTTTCTCAAAATTAATTAATTTTATTCACTTATTAATATATTTTATATGAAAAATATCTAATATAATAACATATTTTTATTTTTGTAATATTAATAGAAAATAATAAAATACATCCCTAAATATCATAATTAGATTGACCACTTCAATTCCGAATTCTTATTTTTAATCAATACCGATTTAGAATATATAAATATAATGTCTAATATTCTAACCCTTATTGAATATAAATTAAATGGCGTAATGGTAATGTAATGTCCTCCAAATCTGAATCTTCTTCTACGATATGAAATTTCTTTATCTCCCCCATTAGTAAAACATATACACTACAAAGAAGGTTGGGATCACACTTCACTGATAAATGAACTATAAATTAATCAATTGCAATCCTATATGAGCCATATCATTATAGGAATCATGTGTGATTAATCTATAAACCAATGATATCCCCAAAAATATTCTACATATGATACAATCTAAAAAAATATAAATGGGATTTTTAATTATATTTTCATAATAATGTATTCAAATATACTCATCTCAACACAGATATAAAAAATAAATGTTCAAGGTGTATTACCCACATTGAATAAAAATAAAATTTTCATTATTCTAAACACTTTTGAAGAAAATGTGAGAAACCATGTGTTCAACCACAAAATTAATTAGATGCTGCTCAACCACATTTTGATCGCAATCATTAATACTGACTGAAAATTATTTTTATTATTATTATAAAAAACACTTTTGAGGGAAAATTGAGAAACCATACATGACATCACCATTTCAACACTTCCCCATGTCCTCACTTCCCTACTTAAAACAATAAAACAATTCATAATAAATGTCATTCAAGCACAATGGATGTAAAATCCATTCAAGAAGTAGGAAACTCAACTGGGTCCAGCTCAGTCCGAGTAGGGGTTGATCTAGATTCTTTCCACATTTCATGACTTCCATCCTTTTCTATGTTTTTTAGTTTCTTACACAGTAAAAAAAAAGCATGTCAGGTTTCAAAAATAACAGGTTGTTTATATCTAAACTCATCCCCAATAGATATCAAGAAAAAAACAGGTGGATTCGATAGATAATCCTCTGAATAGATACTAGGTGAAATTGGATGACATATGTCTTCAGTTCGACTATCTTACCAAAGAAATGTACCAACATGATTTCCAAGCATACAATGCATTAAAGGGTTCTAAAATGGTATAGTAAGTATATCCAAGTCTCCCCATTAAGGAATCACTTTTACTTCCTTATAAAAAAACATCTTTATACATATATATATGGAAAAGGTGAGTTCTATATATATCATTAGTGAGATAAAAATTATTGAGAGATGATTCTCAACAATGTTACTCATTTATTCATAGCACTAATTTGGGGAAAAATCATTATAATTTCATTCTTAGAATACAATACGGTGTTAAACATGATATATGTTTCTTTCTCATCAACTTATTTATGTGAAATGTTTTCTTTCATTATATAAATTAAATAACACTATGTTCTTTGTGCATGCTACATCTTCTTATGCGTCCATTCTTTTTTGGGTATGATAATAATGCCATGCCTTGAATCCTGAATAACATTCTATCACCTCTGACATATATTCTCATGATTTCTTGGGGTTTAATTTTGAGAAAACCTCTCATGAAATTCAACTTATTTATGTGTAGTTACTTGATTCCATTTATCACTTTCATTCACTTATTCCTTTTATTTTTTTACATCACCACTTGGAATGGATAGACAATCATAAATTTATTGGGAACATACTTAACTTACATTGTTATTCAACATAGTTTCTCACGAATCATATAGTTACTAACTTTATGTAAATCTTAATGGTACTTAATTCATTAATTGTATAAGTCTTCTATATATAAATACATTTTTTATGTATTAGAATGATTGTGAAATTTTCTTCAATTTTTATAAACCTACTCGAAATTATATGGTTGTTCAGAAGTACTATATGGTGTGAGATATTCTATAACAATAGAATAAACATATTCTTATCTATGATTAATATTTCCTAATATACATGGGTTTTCTTGACAAAACATTCTTATTTTTATTATAATTAAAGTATAACTCAACACCCTTCTTTAATCAAACCTCCTTCAATATTATATTCCATCAAACATTACTAGTTTATGAAAAATTAATGGTTGTTTTCAATAGAAATTATCCATTTATTTGACCACTTGTATTAGAATTTCAATAGAAATTATTTCTTGTTTCAAATATTTACATCCTAGAAACATTTTCCAATTTCTTTTTATATTATTTCTTTTAAAAATGTTCTCTATTAATTTCATATTTTCTCCCCATTGGTTTTGGGATTCTATAAACTTTTTAAACTGAATTGTTATTCTAATATTCAATGTTTGAATGTGAAAATATGTTAGAGAGCTAGCTAGTAGTATCTTATAAACCTTATTCTTTTTCCATTATATTATTCTTGGGAATAGTTATCCTTGGTTATTTGTTATCCCAAATACACCTTATTTTTAGTTTTATTTGAAGATTAATTTTCACATCCCATGTTCTCATACATTCATTTTATTCTAGTGGATTTATTAACATTTCCATCCACCAATAGTTTTCAATAATAAGAATTAGAACCCACACTTGTGATTTAAATAAAATTAGTAGATGAAATATTTTCGTGGGAAGGGGTTACCACTTTTTTGTGAGAATGTATTGAAATGATCATAAGTCTATCACAAGACACTCTATTCATACAATATTTGTCATTTACCAAAAGAATCGTCATTGGAATTACATATTGAAGTAAAATTTCTCTCCATATTTTGGAAAGTCACAACTTATTTAACCTTGAAATCTCTCATGATTTTATCCATTGTATTTCATTATAAATTGTGTGTACTTTTCACAGCCATAGGTATGCTCAAATGATTATTCCATTCTTTATTTATAATATTCTTTTTCCCCTCATTTATTGATAATTTTGTAGATTAATGTTTTATGTTATTTTATTATATTTTCATAGAATTGAAAATTAGGAACTCTTAACATCAATAAAATATTTTTGAATTTATTTTAAATAATAAAGTCTTTATTCACATGATTTACTTATTTTATATTTTTTGTTCTATTTTTTCAATAATTTATCATCCCAAGAAAACATTCTTCCATTAATTGACAAATATTATTCAATGTATTTTTAATATTTGATTAGTGTGTTCATGTTTTGAAACCTATTACTCAATTAGTATTTCTTATAATCTACATCTATCAATAGATGTGAATTTTCATTGAATAAATCATTTAAAAAGGCTAAAATATATAAAATAACCTCAATATGGTTCAATTTCAAACAATCCTTAATTTTAGAATTTAATTTAGTGTGTGAATGACTATGTTAGTACACTTGATTTCTTGAAATTGATTCATAAAAGTGATCATTATCAATAGATATGTATGAGACACTACCACATTTATTACTTTATTTTGGTGGTGATTCCTATTTATACATATTCTTATATATATAATCAATCATATCCTTAGATTATTTACTCTTCTAGCTCATTTGGGGATTAAAAAATTCCCTATATCATTTTTGATTGGGTACTAGAATTCTTAAAAACTAAACTTCATTTATGAAATTTAAGGATAAGTAGGAAATAATATTATCTTTTCTCAAATGGAACATTGATTAAAACTGGAGATTTTTTCATTTTGTAGAAGTATTCTCTAATAACATGAGGGGGTGAATTAGGGTTTAATGTTTTACCAATTTCTATTACTATATTGAATTCTCATATTGATTTTCTAACTAGTTTTATCAGTTAACATATCTATGGATTTGATTATGAATTATATCAATGAATTTATGGTAAAATAATTTGGAAAAATAAGGAATTGAAATACAAAATATTTTAACTAAGTTCAATCCCAATGATTTCATCTTGTACATGTTGTATTTGTGTCGAGTCAAAGATGTTTATATCCTCTATATAACTCATGTGAATACGAGATGATATCTCCTAAAAATCATTCATTATCTCTAGACAAGTTTTCTATATTGTCTCCCATCTATTTCAATGTGATTTGTTTCTTCATGATATCTCCCATTGATGAAAATAATGTCTTCCCCACACACATTCGAACAAGAACATATTTATTTCTTTAAATTTCAATACATAAAAATGAATGAACATCTCTGATAATCAGATTCATTGACATTCAGTGGATATTATACTACATTCACATGTGCATTAGTCTCTTAATGACCCAAATATTGTTGATCATAACAAAAATATGGGTTTGAGGACATACTATATAGATTATTCTATGAGAATTATCGAATTATTAATAAAAAAAATTCTCAATCTCCAGGATTCTAGACATAGAAGATGAATATAAATAGTTCCCCTCGGTCTATCTCTCTATCCTTCTCAATTCATCTCTTCATTATTTTTTGGTATCATATTCTATGATATAGTGATAAAGTAGGGTGTGAATTTATAAATAATCATCATTCTTCATTATTTTCCTTTGTTTTTAACTTTGAAAATATAAGGATATCATGGAGATTTTTATTCTTTGTATTCTCTTATTATTCATCAATGAACATATTCTTCAATATTGATTTTTATTATCTTCTCCCCCAATAAGAATTATGTTCTTCTTCTTGAGTGAATTATTAGTCTATATTAACTAATACTCTCAAACATTCTTATTATAAAATTTATACTCAAAATAATGTTAATTTTTTATTTATATTTGAATATAGAAATTTCATTCAATCATTTTAATGTTCTATTATCATTTATCATAGTAAATAAAATCCATGGTGCATCCTCTATTACATTTTTCTCATTAAATACATAGAGAATGATATCAACAGTTAATCTTAAATGAAACAATAGATTACCCTTCTAAAAAACTTCTATGTAATGTATAAGATATTTATGTATTCATATTTACATGATAGAGTGATGATAACTTCAAAATGTAACAAATAATCCATCTCATGTAAGATCTCATCATTTTTCTCATTATAGTGTGTATTAATGATGTGGCCTCTCATATCATGATGTAACAATAATCCATGATTTTCATTCCACAATATAATAAATTATTTATATCTCTTAATGGAATGATACCATATAAATTCATTGAACAAACATTAATTGATATGTTATCCTTAGAAAGATTTAAGATGTGATACTTATCTTCATGTTGTGGAAGCCACTATCAAAGAGCAACCATCTCCTCCAATATGTGATATTGTTTCATTGTATTGTGATTTATCTCCCCCGAGAAATGATTATCACCTCATCACTCATATTGAACCCCAATATCCATTTTAATATTTATGATTTTTAATTCATTGATTAAAAAATTTAACATCAAATAGCATTAATTCATATATATAATCAATATATTTTAAAAAAACATAATTGTTAAGTGATGTACATTCAAGTATCATTGTAATACCCATTTTATAATATATTATTACTCTTATGTATCACATTGTGTCTCACAAAACATTATCGAATCTTTAATGAACAACTGTTATGTAATGATTTTCTACTCTTAGATATTAAATATGTTATCTACCTTTTCCCTATTTTCTCAAAATAGTGACCCTTAAATAAAGATTTTATTACCCTTGTGTATTTATTAATGTTTATTCATTCTCTAAATTGTAGTTATATATTCTAAAGAAAACATAATGCACCAAAAAAATCCTTAGAATTCTGATATGTGTTTTCTCTTTTTCAATATTTCATTAGACACCACCAAAAAAATTATTGATTGATATTTTCCTATTAAATTTGGTATCATACTTTAAAATTTATTCTATACGATTATCAAGAAAATAAATTATCTATGAAAAATATATAACATAGCGAAATAAGATAGGTTTTTTAATTTTATCAATAAACTCAAAGCTTCATTAAATAGTCTAACATCTAGAATACTTATCCTCTAATAATTTGATATTCTACAACATCAAATATCCTCAATATGTAAATACACAAGAGTTAAAATATGTAACTCATTTTCTAAAGAGACTTTACCTTAACATGTATAGATAAATATTTAACATCTAAAAAAATTCTAGATATCGACAATTCACCAGAATTATTATTATATTATGGTTTAAAAACATAGTTATCCTCAAGATAGGAATATCTCATCATCCACACCTCATATTGTAATTTTAGATAATGTATTCCATTTAAACATCATTGAAATCATCAAGGTTTAGATATTTGTAAAATATTACCTCTATAATTTATCTTTAATAATCTCAATTAAATTCATCAAAATAAACTAATCCTCTAATTAAATCTTCATTCTATAAATAGGTCTGACAAAATTACTGTATTGGTAATGGATTTATTCTTA
Source organism: Viscum album (assembly GCA_963277665.1). Lineage (NCBI taxonomy): Eukaryota > Viridiplantae > Streptophyta > Magnoliopsida > Santalales > Viscaceae > Viscum > Viscum album. The sequence goes on along the minus strand of OY728145.1, from coordinate 657,807,300 downwards.
ATAACATCATTATGAATGTATAATATAGTAATCACAATTTGTTTATCTTTTCAATATCTTGCTTCCTCAACCTCTATAAAATTTTTATGAATATCTCAAATCTCATATATAATCAAATGTATTTTATTACCATACTATTACGACTCTAAAGTCATCAGAAGTATATATATATATTTCTACCATAAACATCACAATCTCTATTGAAAACATAGAAAAAGATATTTTTCAACACATTCAATAGCAGGGATAATAAATACAGGAAATCTATAAGAACTCCAAGATAGTTCAACTTTATTGGGTTCTTCATTATCTCTGAAATTCTATAGATATTCATTTTACTACATATTTACATGTTCAAAAAAATCTACCAATGAATCCATCTTAATCAAAAATCTAATTGAGATCTTCAATCTCCCACAATGTATTTTTTTTTCAACACTCATTTTAATTATATAAATTTATCATTCTATATTGTTCTCCCCATTATTAACAATAAATGTACAGTTAAAATTTCTTGGAAAAATTCATATAGACATGAAACTTCTTCTATGATTTTTAATTTCATGTTATAACTAATTAGTAACGCCTGATCAACTTGGGATATGTTTTTCATCACATTTCACCATAGAATGATCCATAAATTGATCCCCTCTATGTAAATGTGATCCAAATCAATGTATAAAACAAGGGTGCTAATCAAAACAACAGATCTAACCATAAAATAGTTTAACTTATTATTTAAAATAAAAATCAAATTCTATTATATATTTATTAATATTTTCACAAATTAATTTATCAAATGAACTAATGTCAGGAAACGTGTACAAAAAAAATTCAAGTTCAATGTCGAATAATCCTCCTTCAGACAACATTTTCTGTAATCATTAAATAATGTATTTCTCCCCCTCAATATCATAATTAAATATTTTCTTTAAAAGGATAGGATAAAGTGATCAACATAAAAAATAAATAATCAATTATAATAAATTCCAGAAATTCTATATTAACCTGAAATAATGATGTTATCACAGTTTTCTTAATGTTATCCCCCCTCAATGGATACACACCAATATCTCATCATCATGGACGGTTTTCAACAAAATGTAATCCATTAACCTTATAATATGACTTTAAATGTTTCTAGGAGGCATCATGATATCAATTAAGTAATTCTATATTGGATGGTGATATGGACTTAATTTTCTCAATTTTTCAACATGTATTATCATGGATTTAGTGTATATGTAAGACTGTTTTATGATTTTATTTGGTTAATTGTGGTGTTTTGTCATTTGTTTTTTTATTTGATAAATTAATGAATTTAATGTCTAATTAAGGTTTTTTAATATTAATTTTATGTTGTGTTGGGTTTTATTTATATTATTTATCATTATAGATACATTGAAAATATTATGTTTTAATCTCATTGTTTAACATCTTGATATGTTAACTTCATTTATATTTTCTTCTATTTTCTCAATTAATTTACTTGTTATCAAAACGTTCAATTAATTTTAAAAATATTGACTTTCCTTGATTAAAAATTAGAAACATTAATTTATAATAAAAATAATTTTTTATTTTTATCATCAATTAATTTTAATTAATTATTTTATTATTTAATGTAACATTAATTTATTTTGATTATTCAATTTCAGTCTGTAATTTTAATTTTTTTATTAAGGTAATTTTAATTTGTCTCATGTTGGTTATGTTATGAATTGGATGATTTTGTTTTTTCATTTTGATGAAGCTTCATATATCCTATGAAATTTTTAATGTTTATGTAATTAAAGTCAAAAGTGATTTCCACATAGATTTTTTAAGGTTCCGCATATCCAATTCCCTAATAAATATCATAGGCATAATTCTCAAAAAAAAATGATTTATTTGAATGAGTAATATTACCCACATAGATGATTTTTTCCACTGTAAACCACATACCTGTTTCTTTATTGAGAAATAATAATACAATAGTGTAAAGAATCCGAATTCACATGGAATAAAATATTTTTTATTCCTTGATATTTTATTCATCTAACCCAAATCTGATTGAATTTGATGAAGTATGGGGTAGGATCTACCATTTTATCTTGTAATCGGGTTGATTGATTATGATTCTAGTATTGTAGTTGATGATTTCTTAAAAATTCCATAAAAAGGAGATTATATGATGGAAAATATCCAAAATTATATAAACCATATGATTTGACCAGATTACTTAATTAGGCCAAGAAGATTCAAGCCAATGAAGTTTGTGGAAGCCTAAGCAAAACATATTTTTTATGATGATTTCACTTAAAAAGCACAACAAATTTTACTCATTTGCTGATCATATTTGTAATGGTATAGTATTTAATCCAAATCCATTTAAGGAAAAAGGACATGGTTACTTGGTCAGGCATCATGCCATTAATGTATAAACACTATTTTTTTAAATGATGCTATTGGAATTTTGAATAGGATGAACCATTCATGATACTGGCATGCTAAAGTAGAGATTGATTTGTCAAAGTGGGGTTATTTCTTTTAATGGAGGAGCTAAAACTAGTTTGAGATGTTGGATTTTTTATTTGGATTAGTTCCATAGGAAGTCATAAATAGAGTATTATAGAAAAAAATTAATGAAAATTTATGGACATGTGAAAAATTACAAAAATGAATATTTAATGATTTAAATTAAATTACAGTATACTGTATGAAAATTAATATTTAATTTGAAATTTGTTGAAAAATATCATTTGGAGATGTAGACTATGCATTCGGGTCTCTGACCCTTTAGTAAGAGGATAAACAGTGAAAAAAAAAGAGTTGCACTAGGGTTAGGTGAAGAAAACATTTGGAGTGTTCCATGTGTAGTGTCTAGATAACTAGTTATTTTTTTAAAATATATTCTTATTTATAAATTTAGTAGGGTTTTGAGGAATTTTTTTAAAGTCCATGGTTTGTTATTTATTTTCATTTTCTCTCCCCCTTTTCTCCCCTCTCCACTACATTATATCTATTTTAAATCTATGTTTTGTAAATAAGAAATTTCTATTATTTTTTTATCTCTTTTATTAGGATCCTTGACCTTCAATAATTGAGAAATAATTTAAAAAATCTTTTTCCTAGAGATGAAGATCGAAGCTTACTTGGAAATTAATATAGTTTTGACCATTACATCTTTCCTCAATTTTGGTAAAATGTGTACATTGAGTGAGTAGTTGTGACATCATACTACATTGCTAGAAGGGTTTTGTATATTTTATTCCATTAATATTTTTTATATTTTTATATTTAATGATCAATATAAAATAGAAAGAGAGGCTATGTGATTTTTAATCTTGTGATGATCACTTCTTTACAGATGAAATATTGTGAGAATATGATTTGAACTAGTGATTTTTCTAACATTTAAGAGAGAACTCATGTTCATGATGAAAATACTTTCTTGAATGATCACTATTTTTGGAGGGAGAGGTGTATGTTTTGCAACATTGAGAATGCATTGAGTGAGGTTAAGAATTTTTTTTATTGAAATTAATGTCTATGGAAGGATGTTTAGATTCCAACTTATCTGGAACTAATTCATTTTTTGATCACATTTTTTATGTCTATCTTTTCTATTTATTGATTTACTTTTCAATTTATCATCTTTTTCACATTATTAATCATTATTTATTACATTAATTTTATACTTCAAAATAAATAAAAACCAAAATAACAATAGAATTATCACTATGATAGACACACTTCCTCTTTGAGACATACCCCTAGGATAGACACTGTGATATATATAGGGAAAATATAAATCTATCATTGAAAGTTTAAATTAATTTATTTAATAATGGAAGTATTTCCTTGGAGGGACATTGGCCTTAGTGACTTTTCACTTTTAATTATATTAATACAGATGAAAATAGTGATGTAGTTACAAATTCATGATTACCTATTACTCTTAGATTCCACAAATGTATAACAACTGAATTAAGCCCTGCAATACACCCATAATTTTACTAATAATAAACTTATTAGAGAACCTAAAATTAATGAATCAATCGATATTTGGAAGCACAATTAGTCTTAATAAAATTGTCAACTTGTATTTGGAGGATCAAAATAACATGACAATAATTAATAACGTTATTAAGAAGCTCGAGTTGATGATATTTGAGCTTAATTTTGTAGTGGATTAAAATTTGGAAAATTAGAATCCAAATTCAATTATTTGTCATGATGGATAGAATGAGAAATTCTAACTATAATATGAAAAAATTACAATCCATTCAATAACAACATTTATTTTCCTTGCAAAGGATTATTTAAATTGAACACATTTTCTAATGACTTTTCCACATATTTATAGGGCATACCAGTTCAAACACCTTATCTTATTCCATGGGAGGTACCAAAAAGTATGTGGTTCATTTTGAGGTGCTATTAGAGGAGTTTGAGTACCACATTAATGACTCATAATCATCATATGAGCACTAACTATTAATAAAGAATAGCCTGAAGACCAAATAAATGTATTCGTTCTATTTATTGAACAATTATTTAATTTATTTGACTAAAAGTTTAGTACAGCTATTTTTATGATTATTATCTATATAATGGTTTTTAATATTTGGATGATCTTCACGAATTCGGATAGTGTCATTAGAATTATACTACTACATTTATTTATTAATATGAAATAATCTCAAATCTAATTTTTAATCCATGTTTGGGAGTGGTCAAAGATCAAGGGGAGTGTTGTGAGATGTGCACTTGTCCCAAAGTGGAAATTGATACAACTGTGATTTTCCTTTAGGATTTTTTAGATGAGATTAAACCAATACAGAAATAAAATCTAGGTATATATTTTTTCCATTCATTTTAAATCAATACTCATGTTTAAGAAGAGGGGATGTACCCCTTTATCTTGTTTCTCTTTTCAATACTACATGGATGTTTTATGGAAAATAAGGGGAAATAAATCAAGCTAAAAATGATATTTTTTATAATATATTGTTGATGTTCAATGAAGACGGAATGAAGATAATATGATTGTTCTTAATAAAAAAAATCCACACCCCCACCTACATATGGTTGAACCAAAGGATATCCCTCCATGAAAAGTCTAAATACAGCTCCTCTTAGTTTGATAAACCCAATATTACCTTTATAATAATTGTTTAGTTTTTTTTCTATAATTGTTTAGTTATTAATTAATTTTTTATTGTTTCTTGGTTGGTATTATGGTGAAAGTACATTCCACAACGAGGGAAATAATTTTGGGCTACATCATTAACTCTAATTGTGCTTTCAAATGGTGTCATTCCTCCATAAATGTTCTAAAAGATAATTTTTTTAACATTCTATAAATCATGTGTGGGGAAGTGATAATTTATAATTTTGTGGAATCAATGGTATTTGAGTTCTTTCGAAGGTTGTGATTTCATAATTTTATGTAAAATATGCTACAAAAATATATTTTCATGAAACAATTTTATTTTATCCATAAAGAATTAATTAATTTTCATTTTAAGTTTCTTTTTAAAGTTTTACGGGGAGAATAGGTTTTCGTTAAATCAAATAATAAATTCATTTTTCTTCAAATATATAATTAAGATGTTTGTTGGAGGATGTATGTATAAAATCACTGAACATTTACAACATTTTTTATTTACCTCATATTATCTAATTTGATGCATGTATCTTTGAAATTTTAGTAGTTATAATTTTAAAAATAGAGAGAAATACTAAAAAAATAATATAATCATAGGTATCTCAATTAGAATATTATGCATAAAGTATTCTAACCATGGGTGTAATAGTTCTTTTTTTTTGCATTTTTATTATTATATTTTTCAAGATGAATCAAAGTCTTCTTCTTGCTATTGGTAGCCTATTAAATCATTTAAAAATTCATATTTATCTGATTTTTTATGTATATATTCACATTAAAAAGTATTCTTGTTTCTAAAACGCTTTTTAATACAATTTTGTGGTAAAACATTGCTATAAATTTATATTTTAACACTTTTATGAATGTCATCTTTGAATATAAAATGATACCATATAACTTCTTTTGAAACATTGAATGTGTGCTTGATCTAATAATTAAGTAACTAGTGGGAACCCTTGAAGAATGTTTTTATTTATGATGTTATGTGTGAAAATGATTATTTACTTTTCTTGTGACCCAATTAAATGTCCATTGACTTTTGAGTAGAAAATATTTTAGAAAAAAACACTATCAAAAGTGTTTCTCCAACCTTAGAAATCACAATTGGGGAAAATTTTGGGTTTTATGTGTGGGGAGGGGTCTTGAATTAGGATTATACTATGTTATAATGTATTCTAATAAAAACCTTAAATTTTTTTTAATTACGATTCATTAATCATCATTTATTTATTTTCACTTAGTGAAATTGTCTCTCCAATTTGTGGGCCATCATACCACATCGAGGATGTTAAAATTATAAACCAGTTTGATTTAACTGGGTTATTCCTTTTTCATAAATTTTTGAGAAAATATTTTATCGTGTAATTTTTTTTAAAATTATGTATAATAACCTTATTTGTTAAATTTGATAATTTAATTTTATACAATAATATTTCTATTCCAAGAGACTAGGAAATGAAAATCCTTATCGAGTTGAATAGATTATTTCATTCTTCTTATTCATTTTTCATTAACTATTGGATGAGATATTTATTACCCTCATAAATTTTCACTCCACCTCATCTAATAGTGACACTATTTAATATTTCCTCTTAAATTATTTTAGATTGTTCACCTAATGGTAAAGAGTTGTTTTGAAATCCAATTGAATACAAAATGGAATCTTTTATATTTTATATATTTTTATTAATTTAAATCATTCTAAAAAACCGGTAAATAATTTATAACTAAAGAAAATTTTTATTTTAGAGGGAATTTCTTTTTCACTACAATAAATATCCATGAGGGATAATCAATGTGAAATTTGATTCTTGGTGGCATTTATGTTTTTTATATTTTTATATTTATTTATAACCATTAAATGTGAAGAAAGATTCTATGAGGAAAAAAATGACTTATATTTGGGGGAACTTTATATAGCCTTAAATTTATCTATTTTTTCACATCCTTAATCGGTGATTTAATGTTTTTTAATGATGTTTTGTTCTTTTATTTAGTTAATCATTCAATTTTCCCCCAATTTTTTTAATTACAAAATTAATGCAATTAATAGTTAACGTACATTTCTATGTTTAAATTATAAATTATATCTTATTTTGGTTTTTATAATTTAATATAATTGATATATATAAAAAATTAATTTTAAATATCATTGATTAAAATTGTGATTTGTTACTTTTATTTTCCTTTTTATCAATCTATTTTTTTATTAAATTAATTAATTAATTTGTTATTAAAAATATAAATTAATTTTTAATATGATGGTTTTTATTGTTTAATAAAAAAATAACTAACATATAATTTAATTATTTTTATAATTTTTAACATTATTTAATTATAATTAATTATTTAATTGTTTAAATTAACATGAATGCATTTTTTTATAAAATTTTATTTTTCCATTTTATTTTTTTTCTGTTGGAAATTTGAATTTTTTTTCATATGGTATTACCACTAATTTATTGAATTTATACTCATTTAGGAATTAGAAATAGACATCCGGTGGAAGATCTTATTCATCATGTTATAAAATTCCCATGTGCTGCTCGCATATCCATTTTTTTTCTAAAATTCCTTATAACAAATTCCAATTTCACTACCGTGTCGTTGATTCCCAAAATAGTATGAAATTATCTGAATGGGTTATCATAACCACATAAAGGATTTTAACACTATATACTATGTACTGGATTCTCTATTGAGAAATGATAATTCCCGAGCATGACATCTCAAAATTACCATTGAATCATACCTAGATTTCTTCCTAATAGTTTTTTCATCCAAACCCTATTTGATTGATGGCGATGAACCAGGGTGGGGGATCATCCATGATTTTTTCGATGTTCTCAATTGAAAATTTCATTGTGGTTAAAGTTGAAAATGAACTAAAAATTATAAATGGAACCTATGGAAGGATGTAGAATATCAAATTTGATATGAACCAGGAAAATTGATCTCATTAACAAAGAGGGAAAAGGCATTGCAAGACATTGATGTTTGTGGAATCCTATGTCAAAGAAAGATTTAACAATTATTTTTCAGTATGTCTGGGATTATTCTTACTCATTTAAAGATAAATTTTTTAGGGTTATTCTCTTAGATATAGATCCATTGAAGGGTTAAATTTTTTAGGTTAGTATATGGAACCATTTGAATTTTTTTCAGGCTGAGATATATGTTCTCTAATTTTTTTTCTATTTTTAGTGATTTTCAGGGTAATTGAGGTTTTATTTCTATAATTTCAGGGAAGTTATTTGGAATATGGTCGAATACATTGTTCTAGAAAAAATATCACAGTTGAGATTTATTTCAACATTATTTGAAACATAAAAGGTCAAATTAGTTTGAGATGGTGGGTTTTTAGTGGGAATAAGAGCTAGAGGAAGTGATCATTAATGAAATGTAGAACCAATTAATATAGAATAAACAATTATATGTAAATTTGAAATTATTAAAATTAAATTATTTATGCTAAAAATTATTTTTTACACTTAAATTAATCAAAGGAAATAAGGAATAAGCTAAAAAATAGTTTTTTTCGAAGCCTGCGTACCTGGGGTTGTCATGATTCCATTAGAGGAGAAATTATAAATAAATTTTTTACTAAATACTAAAATATATTTTTTCACATGGAGTGTCAAAATAATTTCTTTGTTTGAAAATATCTTCTTATTTTCTCTATATCTGGTGTTGATAAATTGTTTTGGAGACATTGTGTTATTATACATTTTATATTTTCTCCCCCTTTTCATTCTATTTTTCATATCCTTCTCATTTATATAAGTATATTTTTTGTAAATAAATAAATTTCAATAGTTTGAATTTGTAATTAATTATTTTGGTATATTTGACCTCCGGATTTAGAAGACTAATTCCCCAAGATTGATATTGATTATATATATCGATGATTCATGTATACCAAATATCATTTTATCCATCGAATTTTTCTACACATGAAGTTAATTTTGAATTTTAATTGTGTATAAAAGTATTCAACCTCCTTCATTGGAACAATTTTTTTCTATACTCTCCTTTAACCATTATCATATTCTCTCATAGGTGATTGAAAAATAATCAAAATAGAGGTTGTGTGATTTATTATTCTTGTGATGATCACTCCATCAAAATGCTTTTTTTGTGATAATATAACTTAAACTATTAATTTTTCCCACATTTCGGAGGGTGACCATATACTAGAAAATAATGTTTGAATGGTCAAAGGATATTTTTGGTTATAAATATATTTTTCTTGAGCCATCTAGAACACATTTAGTGTGGTTTATTATTTTCAGTATTTATATTAAGTTTAGTGATATGTAGTGAATATGTCAACATCTCTAGAATAGTTTTTATCCTGGTTAACCTTTTTCTATATCTATTCTCTATTTCTTACTTTCATTTTATATTTCTTCATATTATTCAAATTAATAACAATTTTATCTTATTTTTATTTTTTTTATTTTAAATCAAAATAATTATTTAATATGTATCATTATGATGGACACAATTCCTCATGAGACCAACCCATAGGTTAGACACTATTTTAAATTGAGGTAAATTATAAATTTACCTTTGATAGTTAAAATAATAATCATTTATATACCACCTCAGAATTCATAGTTGACAAAATACCCATCTAGTTTTACATTACATTGTTATATTTAAATAAATTTTCAGAAACCTATAAAATTGATATAAAGAATAAATATAGTTCGCTATAGAGATTTTATAAGATAAACAAGGTTAGGAGTTTATTCTCATCCAATATATACATTATATATAATCTCTATTTTTGGTGTTAATTGTTATGCATTATATCTTATATTTCAGGATGGGAATTGGAAATGTCTTTATTCCTCTTCCAGTGACCTACTTATATAGAATTTATTCTTTCATTTTTTTAATAAAAAAATGATGTTCTTTGAGTATGATTAATCTTATTAAGAACTCATAATTGATAATTAATGATAAAAATGAAATCCCCTAACACATGAACATTTTGATTCCACCTCCCACATATATTCTTATGAATTATTGGGTTTTAATTTTTAGGTAGAATCTCATAAAAGATAACTTCATTTTGAACAGTTACATCATTCCATTTAACACTTTAACTCACATATTTTTTCCATTTTGATATAGGTAATTTGGAATTAAATATGACAAAAAAATATTAGGGAACATGCCCTTATTATATTATTCATTTACATGTGTTATCATGAATATTAATTTCATTAAATTTGTATAACATATCAGTATAATTGAATTATTTATCAAATATATCTTCCACTAATAAAATCCTAATATATCAATCTTAGATTGATTTTAAATGTTTCTTAAACTTTTCTCCACAATATATGACTTCCATGTCTTGTTCAAAAATGAATACATTGTATTATATTAAAAAACAATATATGAATCTTATTCTTCATATAAAATCATTCTTTTAATCTTCTTTTGTGTGATTTATTTATCATTTTTCATTATCTCATAACCTAAGGATGTCTCACCATCCTTATTTACTTGAATTTACTTCACCGTCCATTTTATTCTTACATTAGAACCAATTTATACATGTTTAGATATTTTATACTTTTATGTGACTAGTTTTATTATAATTTCTAAAAATCATTCATTGGGATTTAAAATTTATTCGTTAAATATAGATTTCACTTTTTTGTATACATTTTTTTAGTGGGATATATTTTTATTTTAAATATACTCCACATTTTTTATTCACTATATACCCATTATAAATTTATAGTTCATTCCATCATTCCATGTCCTGATATCCAAATAATCCACCACAATACTATTGGTCAAAAAAAACTCTGTATTTATTAGATACATTATATCTATGTTTTTCTCAAAACTATTTTTTTACTTAAAAAAATTATTTTCTTTTTTCATTAGGGTTCCATTTATCCTACCATTATTCACATAAAACCATGATATTTTTATGGGTGTCTAAATATTTAATTACATCCATATTTTTCGAGATTATGAAATAAAACCATCGTAATTGAATAACAATACATAAGTACATGAAACATTTTCTTGTAAATGGTTTATATTTTTATATGATATGATAGTGGATTAAATATGAAATGACCACAAGCCCTTCAAGAGATAACATAGTTGTGTTCTATACCATTAATCCTATTTTTAATTGTGTGTGTTTGAAACCTTTATATCAGTATTTTAAGAATTCATAAACAATGAAACCTTTTTTTTATGTTTACCAACATCTCAAATCATATTAAGTTGAAGATATTTCTCTAACCCACATCTAGGATTAATTTATCTATCCATTCTTTTCCCATCAACTTAATCTATATGGATGGGGGTCTTCTACATTCTCGCAAGATGTGATAGTATTATTTTATTCTATTGACTTTGAATAATAATTGGGAACACTATACATAAATACTATCTTTTTTAGTTTCGTTTATATCATGGGTTCTTTCTTCCAAAAATTGTGTTGTTTCAGAATTATCATAAAGTGTAAATTATAATAAACAATAACAAATAAAGTATTTTATTTAAATAATTAGTTAATATTATTCCTTTGATTCTATATCTTTGGTAAGTGTGATGTTTCTTTGTAAGTTATCTGTAAAAAATAATTTAATATTATCTTTTTTATTCTCTTGAACTGAAATTTAATCCCATAAACCCTTGAAAAAATCTAATATATATGAAATATTCTCAACATGGTTCCTATTAAACTAAGTATTTATTTATTAAAATATTTTGTAAGTGTTTCACTATATAAAATCTCTTTAGTATTTAATTTTTTTACCTTAAAAGGATTATTATAAATATATATGGAGGAGAAAAAACCAATATTAAATTATTAGTACTTCCTTATCTTGTTAGATTAAATCTTCTTTGACTTTTTTAGTTTTTAGAATAAACCCTCATATCAGGATTGATAGGGTACTCAAATTACTCTTTAATACTATATTTTATAAATAAAATATAAAGACAACTAGTAAAGATGATTAAAACTAATCATATTGGAGTAGATTAGTTAATATATACCTAGTTATTCCCTATCAGGATAATACAGTCACCATGGATGGGTGATGTGAATCAGAGTGACCTTCTATCAAAATTATTTTTCAATTTTAAATTTACCACCAATATTTTGAACTCTATTATCGTTTAATATATATATATGGATATAATTATGAATTCTATAAACACATTCATAATGAAAAAATGATAAAAATTAAGGAATGTAACTCAAAGTATACTTATAATCAGAGATCTTAATGTGGGATTATACACTTCATTGTGTTCATTTAGTGTCGAAACATATATATCTACTATATTACACAAGTGATTACAAGATTTTATCTCTTAATAAGAAATTAATATATATTTATCGACTCTTTATATCAGATCCGACCAATTTTATAGACTCAAGAATAGTTTCTTAATTCTATCTCACACTAGTGTCTAATGTATCATTTAAACACACCACTGAAAAAGATCATATTCATTACCATGAAAATTATTTCATGTAAGAAACCTATATGAATTGGTCCTTCCACGTGTTATATGCTGTATTAATTTTTCACGCTATTAATATCAACCCTGTTGAGTTATAGTGTTAGATGTGGTGGTTCAACTTACATAGTTTGGTAGAGAAAATTGGATATACTATTCACCATGTCAATATTTTTATAAGAATATGGTGTTCCTGATAAAAAGAAAATGGGGGATTTCATTATTCACTTTTGAGCATTGAATCTTGACCATGATAATATTGGGAGATTTTCATTACCTATTAAAAAAGACGGTAGCATAGATTAGGATGAATTATTAAATGTTTACAGAGAAAATCCAAGATAAGAATAACATGATTTATCCATGAATTAATTGTTCTGGATTTGATTGGGTGTGTGTGGTAATTTTGCGCATGAATACAATCAAAAATAAAAAATATTGAAAATAAAAAATTCACTAAACATGGTGATTAAATGATATATAAAGTAAAATAGAAAAGGATGAATATTCATGAATGTTGAAAAGTGGAATGAATGGTTGAAATACCATTTCAATGTTTCCAGATATCAATGATGCCAGAATTCAACTTTGATAATTTGAAAAAGCATGAAATTTAGGAATGATTGATTGATTTGAACTTGTGAAATTCATCAAGGTGTCAAGATCCATGAGAGTTACAAACATTTCTTTTGATGTTTTATGAATATGAAACTTCAATAATGAATCAGTAAAATAATGAAATGAAATTGAATTTGTGAAATATTGATTTATTTGTGAATGTGAATCTCACTATGGAGCAATGTTTCAGGAATGTGAAAATTTGAAAAATACTTCAATGATTTTTGGATGATTATAAAAATAGAATGGAGAGTTTTAGGGAAAGAAGGTGTGAGAAAAAAAATATTAAAGGGTGAACAATATTGATAACTATGTTATTATCCTCATAATTTTAAAAATCCAAATTTATTGAAAATTAACTAGATCTAGATTCCTGAAATAATTGTGTGAAGTATATAATTATATAAAGAAATCATAAAAACACCAATTCTATAAATAAAGAACGTGTTTCAATCCATATAAGGGTGTTTTGTATAATTTCAAGACGCTTTATAAAATTTTTTTATAAAAAAATGTGAAAAGTTTCATGAATAATTCAATTGATTTTCTATATTCAAATGTTTCATGAAGTTTGTGAAATGGTTATATGAAATTGAGTATTACACAAAATTAGAAGTAATTTTCTAAAAACATTATGGAAATTAACTATTCATCAAGTGGATAGATGTTGAGTATTATGACACACCAAATGATGTGTAAATTAATATAATTTAAAAAATAACATAATAATCATTTAATGGATAATATATAACACATTAAATTAGAGATTTGTGAAATTGTGATGTCATACATTATTAAAGTGATAAAATGAAGAGGAAGAAGGTGGTGAGGCTTCAATGGAAGTGACAGAAACCTGAACAAGTAAAATGGAGCAACCCTTAGGTAGTAGTGAACCGACCCTAAATATCCCAAGAGGGGTGACCCAAGATAAACTAGCATAAATACACCAATAAATAATTATTTTTGGATGTTGTAACATCAACACAATGTTAGTGTGTGCTCTATATATACAGCCCAGTGTGGGTTAACCAAGTAAAATTCCTTTTTATTTTGTCTTTTATTGTATTGTATTAAAAAAATTGACAATAAATGAATGTGAATTATGATATAATTGATCTTCTCTGAATAATGATATGATAAGAAGACTATTTTATTGGATCAACCATTACAAGTTAAACACCAAAATGGCCTTACTAACATGTGAAATCTAGATTTATTTTGAATTTTAGATTATCATTGGTTTGTTTAAATGATGAATGTTTTACATAACCTGATCCACCACTATCATGGAATCTATAACTAATGTCCTATTTGGGTCCAAATTAAAATATTTGAGGACATGTTGCTCTTGATGGATTTTTGTGTTTATGAGTTGATTTGATTGGTATTTGGAATTAAAATATTCTCTTCTTGAATAAAATTTGAAAGAGAAATAATATGAACTATTAGAAGATAGACTACCACATAATTCCATATAATAGAAAATTATTTGAGAAGAGTGTGATCAAGGTAAATAAATCTTGTACCTCAAAAAAGGTATGTATGTATTTTATTGTTTAGGTACCAATAAATAGAATGATTATGTAGGGCTATCTGAGGATCCTGATATGCTAATTTATTTTATAATTACAATAAATTGTGAAATATCAAGAGATCAAAAGGTGTAATATCGCCACATTACAGATGATCATAACTTGTTTCTGAAATAATAATCCATGCATCGAGGAAAGAAATATATATCTTAAGGGATCCATGTTGAAGTTCTAAAAACAAATTATAAAAAACTGAAAATACAAAATAAAATAAAAATTGAAGTCGTTATATATCTTTGGATAAAGAATGATAATAAAGACTTGGAGTTCGAGGAAATATCATTGAATGTGTAACATAATAATGATGGTTCTAATTAAAATATTTATTACACAAATAAGGTTCAAAATATAAGGGACAAGAATGTTGAATTGGTTTCACACATATAATTGTTGGTTGAGGTGATCCAAGTTCCATGGTATGTAAATGTGGATTACAATTATGAAATTATAAAGATAGAGGGAAAAATGAAGATACAATGTGACTTACTTGAAAAAATTTCACAAGAAGTGAAAAAGAAAATAGAGACAATGAAGTATATGGATGCTACAATTATACAACTCAAAACTCAACAAAATATAGTATAAAATCATGAACAAAATCCAGTTATATTATGATGAAAATGAATTACCAATTAATGGATAATTATGGGAAGGAAAAGGATATTCAATTCATCTTGGAAAAAATAAATGGGAAAAATAATATCACTCTCATGGGAGTATGAATATTTGGAGTAAAAAATGTGAAAATATATAGTCATAAAGTAAGCCGAAGTGACTTTCCAAACTCAAAATAGATGACTCTTACAGGAAGGTAGCAATTATCTGCTACTATTGTGGAATCATGTGACATACCATGAGTGTTTATCAAGATTAAAAAGGTATTGGAGGAAGAAATAAATCTATTGTAATATTATATTAACCGATGAATTACTATAAGAGGAATGATTTTTTACAGGATGCATTATCTATTATAAAAGGGTCCTGTTGTTAGGAATTATAGAAATAGATGAACTAAAAGTATCACAAGTAAAATATAATTTACTATAACTAAAAGGAATAATTTGAAGATGATATTTATTGCTCTTGTGGAAAATAATGGAGGTTAGTGAAATTTTTATTAAGAAGTTGTGTTAGAATACTTATGATAGAAATCATAGAATGAAATAATATATATCTATATTGAAAATAAGTAAATAATACAACTTTGATAATGATGGAAGATTATGAAAAGAGGGACCACTAGGGTTGAAAACCATTTAGGTGGCTCTATTTTCATTCAAAGAGAACAGATACCAGCTAAGCCTTTGTGGTTTTGTTAAAACATCCATAAGAAAATATATTAAAATATCAAATGGACAACCCATAAAAGGGGAAATAATGAAATAAATAGAAGTTAGGAATTAATTTATTAAGATAAGGTTTCATGTAAATACAAGAATAATATTTATAAAAATCATGGACTCTAAAATATCATTGTATAAAAGAAAATTATTAAAATAATTTATGGTCTAATAATGATACTAAATTAGGTAGGGATAAATTGATCTGTAAGAAGACATAGAGAAAAATCATCAAGTGAGTGACATATGGGGAGATCCATATTGGTATGATTTCCCAGGGAAGAATATCATGTGTGTTTTGTTATGAATAAAATGAAATTCCCAATTTATAAAGGGGAATTCTAATGTAAACATGTGAAATTAATTTTATACAAGTTGAATCTCTCAAAGGATAGTTGATATCAAGGAAATGAAGAATCATACAATGAATTATGAGTAATAATTATAAGGGTTGAAGATGTATTGGAATTCCCTTCCAAATCATAAATGTAGAAATTTGAAGGGTGATAAAAAAGGTTTTTTTTCATGACCATAATCTTTCCATAAATTAAGCAAGTGAATCATCCCCTACCCCTATATTATTAAATTTTATTAAATACCATTGAAGTATTTTAGGAATTAGCTATGATATTATCCATGGCGAAGTTCCTTCTAATTTTTTGATGAGATGTTATGATGTTCTCTAAGGATCCAATTTGTTTAAACCGGTACCATACAAATTTTTTATATATTTAGCATTAAAATTATTTAGTTTATTAGCATAAGAAAAGAAATAGTTGGGAGTCACAATGATTAAAATAATGTGTTGAATGCCGATATTTTAAATGATGTAAACTGTTACCAAGATCCATTAGGTATTAATGTCAATATTAAGTAATACATCTTGTATCATATTGGGAATATAAAAAAATGGGTTAGAATTTAAAATGTGTGTTTTCATATTTTATTAGTTGTTTATGTAACATGTGAAATTATATGACTGAACTCTATATATTAGATGTATTTATGGATGGAAAACTCTCAAGATAAATGTCAATATTATATTTGGTGACAATGTTTATAAAGTAAGTGTAGATATTGAAATGAATATTTGGTGGATGGTTTCCCAAAAAAATGTAATAAACCTTTGGGATGGGAGATAAAATTAGTTTGCAGGAACATTTTAAGAAGTTTTCTTGAAATAAAAAATAATTCATTATATAAATATTTTGTTTCAAGAAGGATTCAATGAATGGAATCATCCATCATAATGGAATTTGTAATAATTTTTATTAGTTTCAAAAAATTGTTATTAGAATGGTGTATAAATGTGAACATTAATTCCATGAAGGAACATAATGTTTTAAGAATTCTTAATATGTTTGGAAGTAAATGATTGAAATGTATCTTGTTGGTTTTATTATCTTTATCTCTTATTTTTTATATTGATTATTTAATTTACTTTCATTGAGGTTTTATTGACATATTATTTGTAAGTGTTATATTCCTTGACTGAATATCTTTTTTAATTAACCATTAATATGAAAAAAGTTCTTTTTGGTGAGATTTCTCAAACCTACTGTCATTTTTCAATAAATTAAGTTGGTGAAAAATACAGTTTTTTGGTCTAACATGTGTGCTTAAACATGAGGAGTTTTATATCATTGAGGGATTATTGTCTATCATTAACTAATGAAGACAACTTGTTGTCTTAGTATTAGAATTATAAATTACCAAATGAACACAATTTATAATGATTATGGAATTAAATGATATAATTTATGGTCTCAATATCATCAATTCAAAAATGTTTTTGTTCAATAATATTACGAAAATTAAGGGAGAATGATTTTAATCTAAAATTGATATCCATGTCTCCAATGTTATGATTTTTATTTAGATTTTATATTTGGTTCATATTATATAAATTAAACATTGGATTATATGTCAATGGGGTGGATAAATGATCAGGAATTGATTACAAGTTTTTTCAATAGTATAATGAATGAAAATATATATTTTTTTCTACTTTATCATTTATAGGGGACTCGGTAGTGAAGGATATGATATGAAGATCATAAAGATGTATATTCAATGATGATAAATTGTGGAAGTTATTTGTTATAAAAGTAGTTTCTATGTGGAATTAAATAAGTGGTATTCTAATGAAAAACACATGGTGAAATAGTTGACAGCAATCAGGAAATATAATGAATAAATTGTATTGGTATTCATGGAAACATGGTGTCAAAAAATTATTATTATGTGGGAATGAGATTAGTGAAAATGATAAATGAATGTGTTTACATCAATTCCAAATGATTATGTTTTTTAACACAAATGGGAATTAGTGATTTCATGTGTTTTGTGGTGGATTTTTTAGTTAACTCTATTAGTATTAACCCTAATGAATTGGACAACTGAATGTGGTGTTTTCACTGAAATGTTGTGGTGTTTTATGATAGATTTTCTAAACACCATGTAATTAGTTAAAAGATAATATAGTTTTCTTGAGAAAGGGGGATTGGTAAAATGCAAGAACCATCGTGTGAGCCTAGAATGTTAATGATGATAACACTAAGAGATATGTTTTAGTTATCTAAGAAAATGGAGAAAATGGATAGGGTTGCATCATGCTATGTTAATGGAGAATTTAAAATACTATAAAGACCAATTTATATTCTTGATTTCATAGGTCTGGAAGTTTTTGAGTGAATCTGAGAGTTTGATGTATGAAAAACTCATAATAGAAGAAGACTCACACAAATTAGATATTGTTTGAACATGGGAATATAAGACAACATAAGTGAAATTTAGTATAAATTATTATTGGGAAAACAGATTAGTAGTCTGAAAGGATGAAATTGTTTTGAAAAGATTCATGAAATTGAAAATTTAATAAAGGATCGTTGAAAAATGAGAAAGGCGAGAAGTTAATGAAGTATTAATTGAGACATGAAAGTGTCTTTTGTGAAGGATTATTGTTTAAGAATAAGAATAAATTATTTCAAAAAAATTATGAAAATGATGTTCGGAGACTACCTCATCAAAATATTGAAAAGTATTTAATTTCATGAAATATTGACTGATTCGTGAATGTAGATTTCACGAAGGTGGAAGGTTTTAAGATGGTGAAATGTTATGTGATAATGACATGTTTTTTAGAATCTTATGTAAACTGAATAAAGAATTACCTAAAAAGTAAATTTTTATATATAAAGTTTCATCATGGGTGGAAACATATATAAATTGGTTACCACCCCCTCATTGGAGTAAGAATGACTCCATGAAAATATAATGGCAACTAATTTAAAAAAAATTGTTTAAAGGTTTTTCATTCATTATGAATTCATATGAATATCATTTTAGTTTATAATTCATTGATCATTTTTATTCCTACCATAACATAGTGAATAACTGTGTAGGAAGATTGGAATGATCCTTGGGTGAAAGTGAGCCAACCTGGAACTTGTAAAGGGAGTGAACCTTTGGTGAAAGTGAGCCATATATGAATCTTTTATGGGGAGTGACCCCTAGAATTTGAGTGTCCTATGATAAATCCAAAACCTAAATATTATATTTGTATTTTTTTCACTTCAACACAATGTCAATGTGTGATTCTTGAACATATCCTCATGTCGGTGAAGTATGTGAAATACTTTTTTCTTATGTGCTTTATTACCTTATATTTTATAGGATAAGGGTAATTACATATTCAATAAGGGACCATTGATCTTATCTAAAGAAGTCTATGAAAATATTTCTAGTTATTATATCTACTCATAACTTGTGAACACACTACTAACCTTAATAATTAATGATTTCTATATAAATTAGGACTATGAGAGATTTGGGGGTATATTGGGCAATGCGAACAAGTTTCATTCCATGATTCAACCAAACTCTAATTAAATACCTCATTAATATCCCATTTTGGTCCAACACTACAAAAATAAATTAATTTCTTCATGCTCAAATATAATTTTTGAGAGAAAGTGGATAGTCCACAATAACCACATGAATGTCAGTCTCTTCAATTCACCATGATTATGGACCTTACTAAAGATTGTGATTTTTTTGCATACACATTACATTCAATTTTAATCCATCAGTGATCATTAATCACACAAACTCATTAGTCATTATGAGCCTCAACATAAGTGATGAACACGAATAGTGTATATCGGTCTCTCTCCCATTTTATGTATTCTTATTACTTCTATATAATCTTCTATGATATTATTATATTATAGTGTAGGTATTTCGACCTAATTTTCCTTTACCATTATTTTATGTGATTTTCATAATTTATTAAATTAATATATGATATGACATCTACTACTTATACTAAATTATTCATACTCAATTCCTAGATTATTCTTTAAATAATTTCGTCAATTTATCTCTCTTAGAAATTAGAGTACTTCTTATATGATTATGTATTAGTTTCTATCACTACTCTTATCTTACATTTATATTATAAAATTTATACTCTGAATCACAGGTTTATTTATTTGAACATTGAGATGAAAAAATTCATCATTCTAAAAACATGATCTTCTCATTTGAGATGGTCAATAATTTTATCGAGAAATCATGTAGATAGTAATTTTCAATCATTCCCTAAAACAATATATCACATTTTAATATACAATGAGGCATAGGATTATAATCCATAAAATCGTACATAAAATTCATGACAACATAAGTTTCTCTGTATTCATGAATATTTGATAATTACATCATGTTTTAGTGAATTCTTAATAACATGATAAAAATTTACCTTATCTTGTTTCATCATGGTTCTAACATGACACCTTATATCAAAATATTATTCAAATATGTGATTATAATTCCCCAACTCACTATGGAATGGTAATTTATTTTCAATTAGACTATGTTTCAATTCAATGAACTCGATTCAATGGGTATTTCATCCTAAAATATATTTATGTAATGATAATTTTGTTCATAATGTTGAAAAACTTATCACATCTCAACAGTATTTTTTACAATTGGTGATTCCTGTACAATATGAGAATATTCTTTTCTCAACACCAAGATTCAATCAAAACAGCATTTGAAATCATTGTGAGGTTTAATCCATTAAATATTAACTTCATCATAAATTGACCTAACTTCGGGATCGATCCACTTGAATATATTCAACATCTTGATTTTTTATATCCTTAAGGCCTTTATGTACCATCTTCTAATCTTTTATATACAAAACATTTTCTCTTATGTATCATAGTGAGGCTCTCAAACATTGAAAAATGTTCTATTCAATATTACTTATAGATATATTTTTTACTCTTATTTTTTATGTAGGGTTTTTTTATCATTGATGTATTTCTAAAAAATGACCCTTAATGAATTCCTTTTCTACCCATAAATTTTTTTTTATATTATTCAATTTACATGTTTCATTTTTATCTTTGATAAATATTATTATGAATCATTAAAATATTTATGTATTCTGATAAGTTTATTCTTTTGTATCCATAATTTATCGGGCAACATAGATGTCCTATTATATATTTATTTTCATACTCTTAAATAATTTTTTTTATCTTTAATAAATCCTTCCAAATGTTTCTATTTAAAATATAATTAATTTGTAAAATATATTATGAAATATAATTAATTCCATCTCTTTTTTATTTCATCATACAACACAGAGATTATTCAACTAATCTAACTTCTGAACTCCATAGATTCTATTATTTTATCATCCTTATCCTCAAATCTCCTTGTATTCTAGACTCATTATAATATACACCCAAAACAAATATTTTTAATGAACTATATCTCGGTATATTTAGCTCATCCGATAACATCTTATCATTATATTTAGGAATGATTTACCTAATAAAAAAATTATTATGTTTTTGTTGCAGTCATATCTAGGAGAAGATGGCTCTGTCTATGGTGTCGGCCAGATTTTTGGTTGGTGGTCGGTTCAGATTCAGTGCGATGGTGGGGGGTACACAGATTTGGTCACAGAGTGGTCTTGTGGATTGTGTGCTTTTGAGAAAAAACTAGGTCATTTACTAGCCTTTGTACCTCTGTAAATCCTTTTTCATGGGTCTATGGGACTATCATACACTCGATTTTAATTTATTTGTACCAGTGGTCCTTCGGGCTACTATATCCTAAGGCCTATGTACCTTTGGGTTTTCCGTTTTCTGTTGGGTTCTCCATTTTCCCAGAAAAAGGGATTGTGTATTTTTCCTATTTTTCAATAAAGGGCCTTGCCACTAATTCTCCAAGTATATTTCATAAAGTATCATTTATAAAAAAAATATGGGCCATCATAAATGTGTACCTATTCTAGAAGGAGTGATTCCAAATTTTTTATTTACACTTATCAATTAAATTCTTAAAAATAGTGTCATCCTAAAAGTAATATTCTCATTCTAGAAATAGAACATCGTAAATTACTCAAATATCTAAAGATGGATTCACAAAAACGTAATCTATCCTTTGTAGTCCACTAATCCTATCTCCATGGAAATATCAAAATCCAACTTTCTCAACTATTGTATATATGTTAAAGATTGCTCCATCCCAACATAGCAACACATGTAGTAGATTCCCATATATATGAATCACAACAATCATCACATGTATAGGTTGATTCCTACCAAGCAGTATCTCCTTAACCTTTTAAAACATATAAATAAATCTTTCTTAATATATCATATGGTATGTGGCATCCCAATACACAATCCATAAGAAATCCAAGATGCGTTATCATTATTTTGTTCTTCATCATCACCCAAAATCAATATATAAAAACTTTACTGCATATTAATATATATATAAATAAGTTCATATCTCTCCCCCAAAAATCTAATTTGAAACATTAAAAACACCTTTTGATTATTAAAATTACATTGAAAATGATTATATGATGTAATTTTTATCTATTAATACATTTCCCAATAACTAAGTAATTATTTTTAAATTTGTCGTGACCTAAGAATTAATTTTTTTTAATTGTATAATATTTATATGACATTTTAAGTAACATTTATATTGATAAACCTTCCATTGTTTTCAATAATTTAATTAGACAATTTTTATAAAAATTGAATAATAATAAGAAGGATTCTATTTGAAAACAAATTATTATTTTGAAAATTATTTCAATTGTGTAAATCACATAATATCATATTAAAAATAAACATTTTTCTTTATTAATTATTATTTTTAATTATATTTAGTATTTAACTTATTAAGTACCTTAATTAAGAGTATTATAACTCTATTAGGTGTTCTATAACATATTCTATACATTTTAATTCAAAACATATATTTTTTAAAAATAATTTTTGATTGGAATAATTCCTATTATCAAACAGGATTTTTATATTAAAAATAAAAATAATAAGTATTAATATATAGAATATTATAGAATATACTATATGTTATTTTATTTTTATAAAAACATTTATGTGTGTTAAAATTATAACTAGTATAATTCAATTTGAATTGAATCTATTAATTTTAATAAGGAAATGAAACTTATATGTATCATCTAAATTATAATCAAATTAAATTGGAATATTTTAGTTCAAAATCAATCCTTAAATGTTAAATTAAATTAAATTTTTTTTCATTTAGAAACCTTCAAGAAATTTTTTAATAGAAACCACTAATATAAATTAGATTTACTATTTATTTCAATACATTGTTAGTTATATATTAATTTTATATTTCAACTTATTTTGACATGAGGACTATAAATACGATTTTTTTTAAATTAACATTAAATTTTTAATTGTTAAGGTCGAATCATTGAAATATGAAATGCATGTTTTATTAAAAATAGTATAAATATTTTATAACAAAAATTATTTACTTTGAAACCAAAAATATCATTCTTTTTTCGTATCATTCCATAATATTTTTCAATTATTTTGATCTTAATAAATATAACTTTAAATTAATGATTTTTTTTGAAAATATATATATATATATATAACATTACATAATTAAAAAATATATTTAAATAGCTAAAATAAGAATCAATACTCAATCATTGATTAAAACAAATCATATGTCATGAAAGAGACATAAACATATATATTACTTTAAATAACAAATTTTAATGGATAAATATATAAAATAAATATTATTGATTATATTTTATAAAAATTTCAATTTAAAAAATTAATTAAAATATTTCAATTTTATACTCGGAGAAAGAATCATTAAGAATAACATGAACCATTAATCTAATATAAATTACTTGTGGATTCTACGTATGGTGAAATCGAACAAGAGGATATTTAATGTATGGTATGCTTAATCATTTTGGGAAAACATTTTTAAATTATAACAATGTGTCAAGAATTCATTATTAAGGAATTAAAATGGTTCATGATATGATAGAAGAAGTTGTTGGAGAAACATGTATATTTAATGATTTCCATGAAACCTCCAATAACCTAGAATCCATATCATATGTATCCATTCAAGTTTCTCATGGAAGATGATGGATGATATATAGACATGGGAGGACATGGGGAATATGTATTTTGATATTCATGAAACATGAAAACTACTAACCCTTAAAATATTTATTTACTTTATGAAAATTAATTTTCTATTTTTCATTCTTCCATTTTAGTTCTATATCTCCATTCATGGGGAAATAACCTTTTTTATAATCTTATAAGGTTAAATTAGTGATGATTACTTGAGTTTTTAATAACATTTAATTACCTTGATATGTTGTTGTACTGAGTTTTATTAGTGAGTAGATAATAAGTGTGGATGAGGATATCCTCATTATTCCTAGCACTATGCTCTTCTTCCCACCCTACAATGTCATATAATTACTCCCCTCTCTAACAATTTAACTATATAATGGTGTTGTTATAGGATTAAATTATATCCTCAGACCTGGTAAGGTATGATGTTTACCATTGGATGAGGAAATGATACCATCACACATGATGGCTTGGAGTGTTAGTGATCACAAATATGATACATGATTTTTGTGTGTGATTATTTGCATTTATTCTTACAAATATTAAATGATAATATGTGTGAAACAAATTAGTAAAACATTAATATTGAACTCTGAATGAATATCCTCATATATAATCTATTTTATTCCTAACAAAATTTTTATTTAATTTCATTGTTTAATTTCCTCAAACCTATCCTTTATTTTATACATGATTTTATTCTATAAATTTAATAACCAAAAAGTGTAACAACCCTGACCCCTATATCCCATAACCCTTGACTTAGTTTATTACATTAGCATTGATACATGATTCAAATACAAAAGGATTGATAATTTAAAATTTTTGGAAACTATATATATACTTGATAATTATTTTAATTTTGGGAAATGAAAATAAAAAATAATACATAATGAATGAAAATTAACTTCCTCCTTGAAATTTATTCAATGATATCTAATTCCTATCTTAGAAAAAGGGAAAAATAAGGGTGAGGTCAAATGCTCCGTAAGTGTTATGTACAGTGTATTATGTCATCAATAAGTTCTAATAATATAAATAAAAGAGTATTTAACTGAAATATATTCAATTTAAATAATAATATTGGAATAATATGTCCATAATAAATGATGATCATGCAATACAATATAATTAATCACTTGAGAATGAAAACCTAATCATGAATATTATAGCAAATAAAACAATCACATGGAATATGAATAAATAAATTAATAATTATAGACATTAAAACTATCATTATCTATCCTAAATATATCTACGTTCAAGATTATTCATCAATATAGATTATGTCTATTGGTAGAAAACTGTCTGATATAGCCCACTAATTAATCTCATGAGATCATCGATGTATCGTGGGACTTGCACTAAAATGTTACCAACCATTTTAATGAATTCCCATATATTTCATCTTATATCTAATAGTTAATTTAATTTTTAAATAGTGTACTATAAAAAATATATGTATTGATTTAAGTATTCATATTTATCAATATTTCCACAGTTAATCAAATTACATTCAATTTAAGAATAATAAGTTAAAAATTATTCATTCTTTATAAAGTAATAATATCATTCACATAATAATATAGTCATTTATGAGAAATTTAATTTCCAAGGAAAAATTATTACAAGGAAATTATTATTTCAGGAGAAACTTAACAATCCAAAAAGAAAGTAAAACTTCACAAAATCTCGTTCCATTTAGTAATTTTCATGTCAGACCAACTTGGATGGAATAATTCAAATTGAAAGCAATACCCTAAATATTTATGTATTCATGATATTACATGTCAATGGAAAATTATATACACCTCATAAAAGTGACTTAGTGCATGATGACAAATAAGTCTGAATGGAATATTAATTATGGTGAAATCGCATAACAAATGCTTGTTTTGATTGAAAATGTTTTGAAACCATGTATAGTAGTTTTAAACATGTTATTAAATTATAAAATAACGACATTAATATTTATAATATCATATTTGATCCTTATATAACATCTTATCACCTGTTTATTTATAAACATTCATCATTTTCATTGTTTCAGGTGTTAATTGCATTGGTTTCTTGTATGCTTTTCATCATGAAAAGTCCATTTATTACACATATTTTATAGTTAGATAATACCTAGAATCATAATAATTATATAATTATAAAATTTTTAAATCAATTATACTTTTAAAATGAATCATTAATAATATATATGAAAAATTATGTATAATAAGATCATGAAGATGGTAGGCCATACTTATTCATGAGTAATGTTTTCCATTTTTTAATGATAATTATTGAAACGGATAACATAATATATCATATTTCCATATTGTTAATAATATAATATATAAAATATTATATTAATATATATATATATATATATATATATATCATTCATGTCACGTGGTAATGAACAAAAGAGTAACATCACTTCGTAAAGGCGGTGGTCCGCACACATATGAAATACATTTGCATCTTTACAATAGATAAATGGAAAGAAAAAATGATAATTATTTTCATTCCATACTGATAAATATGTCATTAAAATAATAATTATCTCATGTATATGAAATATGATCAATGATTTTATCTTTATCACCTTCCATGTGATGTGTTAGTGAAATAATATTAACATCACTTCGTGAGGCTGTAGTTCACCTTACACACAGGAAATATTATCATGTATTATATGGAATAGAGTGTAACATGATATATATGACATAATGAGTCCCACAGTATACATATTGTAGAGACCCAATATTGAAGTAAATTGAAATTAGATTACTTTTGAGGAATACTTAGTATATAACAAGAACAGACACCGAAGGACCGTAATTGTTTAGTGTCTTCGGAAACTCGGACCATAATTTTCTAATCATGGTGAAAGATCTTCAATATATACCATAAATATATTCCCCTATTTCTTTCTTACCTAAAACCATTATTTATATCCCGAGGAATATAATATATATAAAGTGAGAGATCAATTGCCTAGTTAGGGTAATCATGGGGAAAATAAAACAAACCAAATACATTTGAACTAAAAAACGCGAACATAAAGTTTAAACATGAAAATCATGAGTTGTGAAATAAATCAAGGCAGTACACAAGGAATATATCATAAAGTAAAATTAATAATGATAAAATAACATGAAAATAAAACATGTAATTGTTGAAAACCATTAAGTACATGATATGATTTCCATATAAGCTGAAGCATTATTGTCAAGATCATCGTAGTGGAAAAATTATATTACTAAACTCATTTTACATACAGTTCTAGCCCTGCATTACTGAACCAAATTTACATGTCGTGCTAGCCAAGTTTGTATCATGAGATATAAATATTTACAAAATGAATTGGGTGGAGATATAGGTCTCACCCACCTCATTAGGAAATCATTATTTCATGTGCCACAAAATAATCAGAAATCATTCATCATAACCCGATGAATAAAATGGGTTTCATATACATCATCCGATTATAACATAATCCATAAAAACAACTGATATAATTGCACCCTAAACAAAATAAAACCATGTAAATAATATGTATTATTATTTTCATGAAAACATCCAAAATGACTCAACATCTAATATTATATGACATGGGTTTGTAATCACATCAACCAATAAAATTAATACATGTTTTGATTTTATTTTATACTTTATCATTTTGATTTATTATTTTTTTAATCTATTTAATTTTATTTGTGGTAATAATATCTTAATTTTTAATTTTTTATAAATGCATACTTATGTGTTTTTAATTTTCTATAATTAGATACATTATTACATTTTCGACCATAAAAGTTTCAAATTTGAAATTTTTAAATATTTTTGTGATTTTTAAACAATTTAATAATATGTTATTTTTAAAAAACATCAATACTGTCAATTTTAACACTATTCATTTATTTGAATTTAAAAAAAATCCACACAAAAAATATATTCATAAACCAAAATATTTAATAGATTCCTCATATGTATTTTTATTCTAGAAAATTTTTGGAGCATATTAATTAGTTAATATAATATTTATTTTAATATTCTTACAACCATTTACTTGATATTTCTCTTTATAAAATAATTACTACAACATTGTTGTATAATTATATAATATACTTATTTGTTGCATAAAAATTAAAAAAAATACTATGATGAATTTAAATCTATTATATTTTATAATAATACTTTTATTATAATTTATCTTTTAAAACACTAAGCTTTTAAAATATTATGTTTATGAAATTATTAAGGTGACAACTTTGACATAATTTAAAATAAAATAATATAAATATCATAATCTATTTGATAAGTCTCCAAATAGCCCACAAGTCGACACATGGATGTTTACAAAGTATATATATACGACCAATAAGTTTTGGTCAAGTTTTTGGGCCTTTTAATATGTATTATTTTTTTCATAAAATAGTATTATTGATTTTTCACTAAATAAATTATTTTTGCATCATTAATGTATTAACTATTATGGTAATTAAATGTTTTTTTATAAATTACAAATAAATTACCATAATAAGGGAAAAATATTTTAGCTTTAAAATTATTATTTATAATATAAGGTATATTTTGTATAATCTTATATTAAAATTAATTTAATTATTAACGATTGAGTGTGACATATTTCACATTATTTTAAATAAAATAAATTAAAGGTCAAAATAACATATAATTGATTTACAATAGATACCATATCAACCCAAGTATATTTAAGGACAAAATATAATCATCAAAGTATATTAAGATAAGTGTTAGGGTAATTTTATAATATTATTTTTATAATTAATTACATGATTTACCTATAATTGTGGTAAATAAAATTTATTGTAGTTACTATTAATAATGGATAAAAATAAAAGTTATCTATTTAAAAACAATGAACCTCTTGATTCCAAATATGTAATACATTTTTACAAATTTAAAACACCGAAGATGTATTAATTAATTTAAAATTAATCTCTTTCTTGAAAAAATTGGATTTTATTTAAAACATTACAAAATATTGAAAGGTTTTTACCTATGAATTCAATGTAAAAATAATTATAATTTCAAAAATTATATTAAATGGTAAAAATAAGTTTCATTTATACATTAAAACCATTAAATATTAAAATTTAACCATATAAATTATATCGATGAAAAAAATTAACTAAAATTTAGTGTATTTTTACTATTCATCAAAATATAAAGGTTCTCAGAATAATAGAAAACATTTATCCAAAGTAAATTTTAATATCCTAATTCAAAATAATAAGTGTACTTTGTCATATTGAACTTATAAACATGTCAAAATTTAGATTTAAAATGGTTGTTCCATCAAAAGGTGACAAAATAGCATTTTTTTGAAAAATACTTACTTTATATAGAAAATTGATGTTGTTCTCAAACCATGTTTTTGAAAATATGTAAGATTAATTAAAATGTTATAAAATTAAAATATTTTTAATACTATTAATAACGGTTAGTTCATAACAATATTATAATAATATATTTTTGTTTAGTGAAACTCGTTATTACGTACAACGCAAGCCATTGAGGAAGGTCTCTTTTATGTGTAACGCTAGACAAGTTAGTGTTGCGTGAGATATTCCTTTTGATATTCATATAACATAATATAATCTTATTTCAGTGAACAAAATCTATATTCAGTGTTTAATTCTATCAAACAGACTTGAAATTACACGTAAAAATAGGCAATAATAGTGTTGCATATAATGCAAGCTAATATGGTGTAGCATATAACACAATCTAATCTTGGTGTAGCATACAACACAAGACATCAATAAAATTAAAAAAAATATTTCTCCTAAAACATTTTGGTGTTACATTCCACCCCCCTAAAAATTATTTTCGCTAATGAAATTCGTCAGGGTTACAAATGGTTTAATACATGAATTTTTCTATCATAGAAACCCACAACATAAAAAGGAATGCTAAAACATAATTTTAAAAGGTAAAGTATGAAATGTAATGATTTCCCTAATTAACTCATCACCATGTCTCCACATAGGAGAACATAGGTGATAAAATTGATATGGAAGAGAAATCTAACAATATAGTTCTCAAGGAGAGTGGAAGTGAACTTGGCTATTAAAAATCCAATAACTACAAAGCCATAAAATTGTGATGATCTAAGGTACCATCTGATTAATCAGATATGAGGATACTAAGACAACATTTTTTGTTTTCAAGATCATTACGTTATTATTGATGAATGTTTGCATAAGTAGAAATACTTACATGATTTCAGTGTAATATCAGCATTGGTCATTCTATGAACAATTTCCACTTCATATCTTATTTAAAGAAATGATGTTGAATATGACATTCATGAAGTGTTAGCAGATCATGCAATATAAAGATAGGTCATCCCATCTGGCATTATCACAATACGGTTAGAAAAAATTATTAAATATACAAAAGTCTGTCTATGGTGAGATTAAACTTATATGATTCCAAAAAGGGATTGATAATTCATCTATCATACCACTAAATAAAATAAAACTAATTTCCACTAATCAAGGACTTCATGTAGGCCAGTGGTAGGCGATAAAGGCTCTTCGCACTTCAGTTGTGGGTTTGATTCCCGCAAGCTTGTCCGACACGACAGGTTGTCGCCCATCCTACAGGTTGACATTTTTCGAAAACGACACTATTTTAACATTATAGAAATAATATCAAAAAAAGTTGTATCCTTAAACAATACTATCTGATGTCCGAATCAATCCATTATAACCTTATGGATTATCCAAAATACTTCTATCCAAACTCTTAGTATTAAGAAAATTATTTCTAGAATGGTTATATAACATGAATTTGAATACCATCATTTATCCCTCATATATCATAAGATATATTTCGTTGGTCACATTCAAAACATGTGAATAACATAATCATGCATTCTTGAGACATGAATTACCATAGAAACATAGTGAAAACATGAACGATCTCAAAATTTTACTCTTTCCACATTCCAAAATCCCAAAAATTCTATATACTCAAATCATGATATCACTTTGTCCTTATATCAATCATGAGCTCAATAATGATATCATACATATTATTTTCTCCTTATACCTTCATTATGCCCATATTATCTTCTTTCCAAAAAAATTTCAATCACTTTTCATGCTAATTGGTACCATATAATTATTTAAACAGACAACAAACCTATACATAGATATTCCAAAATTCAACGATACTATAAATGAGAATCTACACCACTATTTTGGAATTTCGTTACATAACCACTTAATCACTCCACCACTTCGTTGTCATATTCATCATCGCGTATAGTGATCACATGTGACTTACCATTATATTTTTTTATTAAAAGGTTGTTGATATTGATCAACATTAACACATGGATTAGGCCATTGATTAGCATAATGACCCATTTCCCTGCACTTGTAGCATTGAAGTGTTGTTGGTGCATTCTCTGTAGTGTTTTCTCTATTCACATCATTAGCTACCTTTTCCCCATTATGTCGGCACTCAGCTACTTGATGACCTTATTTTTCATTCTTATAACATTTTCTAGTCCCATTAAGACAATATCCACCATGACTCTTTGCACACTTTTAGCATAATGAAACATTTGTCTTATTTTCACCATAGTTTTGCTATTTTTCCTTGAACCCCGTATTTTGTTTCTTGTAAAAACAATGAGATTGACATGTAACGCCGTATTCCAGTTCTACATTGATTTCACAACACACAATATTTTCATTTATACTGAAGTGTCATATAGATAATTCCTTTTGAAGACTTGGTTTTAAGCCACTAAAGAATCAACCAACTTTACTTCTATGTTGGATGATAAATCCAGATGTATACCTTGCAAGCCTTGTAAAATTTTCTTCATACATACCAACATATTTTTCATCCTTTTTCTTAATCTTAAGGAAGCCTTTTTCCATCTTCATTAGAAGAATACAAAGGATGCATTTGTTGAAAAACAAGTTCTTGAACTTTTCCCATTCCATGGATTCGATTTCATCTTGGGTCTTGTATTCTTAATTAAAGTCCACCACTGATATGCTTAACCTTATAAAGGGTTAATATCCAAATTGAATTTTTCATGCTCTAAATAGATATACGTGTAAAGTATCTTTTCAAAGGTACTGATCTGATTTTTATCAACAACTGGATCAGAAGACCCACTAAAAGAAGGTGCATGTTACATCATGAAGGAATCAATAGAATATTTTTCATTTCTCTGCTCATTTGAAAGTCCAGAAGGATTAATATCATTTGTAAGAATAAAAATAATATTTCTCAATCCATTTATAATAACATTTGGTTGTTTAGGATGACAATTATTGCATTTCCCAGTGCATTGATCATTAACACGGTTCCTTCGGGTTCCATCCCTTATATAAAACCCAAAAGAAAATAGTGTGAGAGGAAAAAATCATATTTAGAAAAAAAAACATATTCAAGGGGGAGTATGTTAAATCTCTGACAACATAGTTTTAATGCTAGGTTATACATGATCCTTATAACAATTTTACGATTATAACCTATATGTTATAATTTTCTTTACAGACATCCCAAGACATACCTTAGATATATATCTAGGGATCTCACTAAATTTTTTCATCCTAGTTTCCAAATCATTAATAAACATTTAATATGATACCACATGTAGACACACAAACATTACATACATTAACATTACATTAACTTTCAGGAATACTAAATACTTAACAAAAACATATACCGAAGGACCGTAATAGTTTAGAGTCTTTGGAAACTCGTAACATAATCTTCATATCATGGTGAATGATCTTCAACATCTCCTATAATGATATTCCCCTTTTGTTTTCATACATAAAACCTTTGTTTATATCATGTGGGAAATAAAACATAGAGTGGGTGAGAAAAAATTCTTAGTAAGGGTATGCATGGAGAAAATAAAACAAACTGTATACATTTTAAGTTAAAAACATGAACATAAAGCTTAAACATCAAAATCATGAGTAGTGAAATAAATCATGGAAGTAATTAAGGTATAGATCATAAAGGAACATAAATAATGACAAAATATCATCGTAATAAAACATGTAATTGTAGAAAACCATTATTAAAATGATATGTTTTCTATAGTAGCTAAGGCATTGCTGCAAATACCATCATATTGGAAAAATTCCTTTACTGAACTAGGTTTACTTACTGTTCAAGCCACGTATTACTGAACCATATTTAATTGCTATTCCAGCCATGTTTGGTTCATGAGATATAAATCAATACCCAATGCATTGGAGGGAGATATAGGTCCCACCCATATCATAATGAAATCATCTTTTTATGTGATACAAAATAATCATAAATCATTCATCATAACCCAATGAATAAAATGTGTTTCATATACATCATCCCATCATAACATAACCCATATAAAACAAAGGATATAATTTCATCATAAAGAAAATAAAACCATGTAAATAATTGGAACATTATACTTGAAATTTAACCAAATTAAATATTTTAATCATACATGGAAAATAGTTTTTAATAAACACATGAAATGAATTCATGATGAAAATATCCTATATTCTTCAAAAGCATTTTCATTTCCCAAAATATTGTTCAATTTTAAAAGAAAATATTTTCATTGAAAATAATCATGAAATATTTTGGAGGATGCTTCATGAAAATAAGGAATTATGAAACATTAAAAATCCATTCATGACGTATATGGTAAAAAAATATTCCCCTTGTACTTTTGTCAGAAAAGTCAAAATATACCTCGTATGGTAAAAAAAGATTGATTGCTTCCATACCATGTGGAAAAAGTAAAAAAAGGGTATAAATTACTTTAAAAATACATGGAAGAATAGTAAACATTTTCTGAAAATAGTTTTAGAATACATGGACCTGGATGATAAATATAATACTAGTAAATACTTACGAATAAACAATCTCGGATATAAACAAGATTGGAAAATTTACCCATTACCTTATGTTTGATTGCTTTGTACATATCTGAAAATCTTTTATAATGATTTACATAATGTCATTGTCATATTTTAGAATCATATATATTTTTATTATATCATATATGGTCACATTCTTATTAGTTTATTAGTATCATTTCATTGTGTCTCGTTATTTGTCTGTTAACCATTTTATGTTATTATGCATGTTTTGTCGAATAAATTATTATTCCTATTTTTTTGTTATAGTTATATAATTTGAATAATTTCATTATTATATATCTTATTAATTCATTCAAATCATTTATATGATCATTCTTTAATGATGATCATGTATCACGAATCGCATCACATCGTGGAGACGGTAGGTCGTACATACGCACAAGCGATGATATTAATCCCATTATTGTGGAATTGTATTGAATTGAATGGTGTATAATATTTTAGAATAAATATATTTTTAAAATAATCACATATATTAATTTCTTCCATCATTGTACCCATTCAATTTTTTGATGATGAAAAAAAGATTACACCACGGCGTTCAGATGATATTTTGTACAAAATATCACACCGTGATTTCGTTTTTCGTAGGATGGGTAGAAGGTGAAATAGGGTTGTTTTATATTTAGAATATCATATATTTATATGAGTGAGTATAATTTTATTACTTTATACTGAAAAAACTAAAGAAGAGGAAGTTGAAGAAGACATAAATTTGAACCAATCGGTATAAGATATTACCTCTTCATCGAAGTGCCTTCTTTAAACTTCTTCTTAGGGCACTTGTGTTGGTCATTGATGAAGAACATGACCTCTATAATGTAACTAGAGATTTTGAGAATTGGAATTGGAAGGGTTTAGATGATTTTGAAGGAACAAAATGGAGTGAAGAGAAGAGGGAGGTGGTGCCCTTTTATAAGGGAGTAGAGGGGAACTTTTGGAAACCTCCAAAATATTAATTTATAATAAACTCAATCCCCACGTAAAAACATAAAAAATGACTAAAAATAGAATATGATATGAGATAGTGTTGTAATATCATAAACCAATAAAACGTAGACATGTTTTTATTTTAATTTAACCCTTATCATTATTATTTATTCTTTTTCTAATCTTTTTAATTTTATTTGTGGTATTAATATTCATACTTTTAAATTGTTATAAATACATATTTATGTGTTATTAATTTAATATAAATAGATAAATTATTACATTTTCGACCATAAAATTTTCAATTTGTAAATTTTAAATATCTTGGTGATTTTTATACAATTTAATAATATGTTATTTTTTAAAACATCAATACTGTTAATTTTGGCACTATTTATTTATTTGAATTTTAATAAAATCCACAAAGAAGATATATTCAATGAAAAATATATAATACATTATTGGCATGTCATATTCATCTTCAAAATAATTGGATCACATTAATTACTTCCTATAATGATTATTTTAATATTTTAAAAACCATTTATTTGTTATTTTTCTTAATAAAATAATTAATACCACATTGTTGTATAATTATTCAATATACTTATTTGTTTTTTAAAAATTAAAAACAAAATACTAAGATAAATCTAAATCTAATATATTTTATACGAATACTTTTATTAGAATTTATATTCTAAAACACACCTCTTTTAAAATGTTATGTTTATTAAATTATGTTGTTGACAACTTTGAAATCATTTAAAATAAAATAATAAAAATTTCATAATCTGTTTTATAAGGCACCAAATGGTCCAAAAGTCGAAACATGGATTCTTATGGTGTATATATACTCGACCAATAAGTTTGGGTCATATTTTTGGGAATTTTAGTGTGTATTATTATTTTAATGAAAACTATATTATTGATTAATCACTAGATAAATATTTTTCCATCATTAATGTATATGATATTAAAGTAATTAAATATTTCTTAAAAATCATAAATAAATTATCATAATAAAAAAAACATTTTATCTTTAAAATTATTTTTATAATTTATATTCTATATTACCATATATAAAAAATAATTAAATTATTAATGTTTGAGTGATACACATTTAACTTTTTGTTAAATAAATTAAATTAAAGATCTTAATCACAAACAAGTGAGTTCCAATAGATACCATTTCTACCAAAGTATATTTTAGGACAAAATATAATAATCAAATTATATTAATACAAGTGTTAAGGAAATTTTATCATTTTATTTTTACCCTTAATTACCCAATTTAACATTAACTGTGGTAAATAAAATTTACCATTGTTATTATTCATAATGCATAAAATAAAAAGTTATCTATTTAAAAACATTGAACCTCATGATTCCTAATATGTAATGAATTATTAAAAATTCAAAAAACAGAAGATGTAGTAATAAATTTAAAATTAATCCCGTTGTCAAAAAAAGTGTTATTTATTTAAAACATTGCAAAAGATTGAAATTTTTTTACCTATGAATTTTATGTAAAATTAATGATAATTACATAAATTATATTAAATGATAAAAATATTTATATTTAAAATTTAAAATCATTAAATATTGTAATTTTACCATTTAAATTATCTCGATGAAGAAATTTGTTTTTAATTAAAATTTACTGTATTTTTACTATTCAACAAAATATGAAGGTCATCAGAATAATGTCAAAAAAAATCCAACGTAAATTTTTATATCCTGAATCAAAAAGAGAAGTTTAATTTTTTATATTGACCTTATATACTTGGAAAAATTCATATTTATAATGGGTGTTCCATCAAAAGGCGATAAAACCACATTTTTTTAAAAATACATCCTTTATAAAGAAAATTGATTTTGTTCCAATACCCTAAATTAGAAAATATGTAAGATGAATGATAATGTTTTAACATTAAAAATGTGGTTAATACTATTCATAACATCTTGTTCAAAAAAAATATTATAAATATATATTGTTATTTAGTGAAACTCGGTATTGTGTACAATACAAGCCATCAAGGTAGGTCGTTTTTGCATATAACACAAGCCAAGTCAGTGTTGCATGGAATTTTAATTTGGTATTTCATATAACATAAAATAATATTATATCATTGAACAAAATATATATTTATTGTTGAATTATATCTATAGAACTTGATATAATGCGTAAAGCAAGACAATAATAGTGTTGTGTATACTGCAAGCTAATACGTTGTTGCATATACCACAAGCTAGTCATGGTGCAGAATACCACACAAGACATCAATAAAATTAAAACGATTCTTCCTCATAAAATATTGGGGTGTTACATATATTTTATAAATAACATATATATAGTATATATTCACTATAATACCTATCATATAGACCTGGAAATGGAAAAATGAATAACATCAGTTTTCGACGTAGTATTCCTCCAATCACACGAAGGATTATTTTTTATCCCATTTTCTTGAATTAAATATTTATTTTTATAAACAACATATTCTATAAAATCTCATTATATGGATGTTATTTATTTTATTATATGAGAATTTTTAATTTTTTTTGAAAAAGTTATAGAAAGAAGTAAAATAAATATTCTCGTTGAAGAATATTACATTTTCTTTGTGTATTCTTCTTATGTATCAACTAAATCCTTCCTAAGATGGATTTATGAAAATAATAAATCTTCTAGAATGAGGTGAAATTTTTTTGGACATTATTTGGTTAGGTATAGGTCAATCAAAATGTTTTGATATGTGTGAATAAGTGAGGGGAGTGAGGAATATTTTATAATTGAGTGAGATTATAGTTTATTTTGAAAAGTATTAACTATTGGGGTATCTCTTACATCATGTGACTCAAAAATAGATCAATATGGTATTTTTGGATTTATTTGGATGAGAAACAACTACATCCAATAAAAGAAAATATATTATTATCATATTATACATAAGTCTGTATGTGTACTCTATTTTATCCTTTAAGTTATTACTATAGTTAAATATATCTTTTTATTTAATTAGTAATCTTATCCATTTAGAATAAAAAAATTACTCATTAGATATTTTAGACCTAGTTATTATGAATATGAAATTAATTTCATTAATTAAAAATCCTATGTGAGTTGAAAATTATTTTTAATACAAACACATGTAATGTGAAACCCCTCATTTTAACCATAATCATGATAATAAATTATTACCACTATCACTAAAAATTTAGGTAAAAAAATTATTTTTAAATTATTAGATAATATAAATTATGATAATTCAAAATATTAAATCCATTTTTTCTAATTAATCTAAAATAATTAGAAGAATTTTACTTAAAATTATTCCAATAGACATGATGAGAATGTTTGTTTTAAATTGAAATTGTTCCAATTTTAACCATGTTGTTATATCAAACTTCTTGATAAAAATCATTGATATAAAATTTTATTAAGATTAATTAATAAAAGAAAATATTGTTTAATATTATAAATTATTTATATGAAATGTCAGTTTTCCATTAAAACCTTGCATTTTTCACTATTTATAAAAAAACATCTCAGGACAAACCAAATAATTCACGCTAACCTAATTTTTTTATTATGATTTTAAAAATGAAGTTTGTTTCTAATATTAATTTTTAAATTTGGTAGAAATAATTTTTAAATTGTGTCTACAAGGTAAAGATAGTACATATTTTAGAAAATGCTGTTTTCATTAAAATATATATTTATTATTTTAAATGATGTATATTTTATTTCCAATAAATAGATAACTATTAAATGTGTGTAAAAAATATATTTCAATAATTTAGTTATATATATTAACACCTAAACTTTGAATTGATATGAAATAATTATCATATTAAATAATAATATTAATAGTATATTACAGTTCAGTAAAACTCGACCTAGTGTGTAAAGCAATTTTTCAATGAAATTCATTGATGCGTCTAACACAAGCAAAATTCATTATTGCATATAAAAAAATATATTTTTATTATTCTGTTTAATCAAATATAAAATCAATATTGAATTTCACATATTATACTGTATGAAATTTTATTCTTTCAGAATGATAGGGTGTTACAAAAATTGTGTATTAAACATTTAATCATTATTTTTATTACTACACCACATTGTTAATTCCTGCGAAGTATCGATCATCACAATGAAGGTCAGAAATAAAAACATTGAGAAAATTTATATAATGGATATTTAATCATGAAGAAAATAATTCATGATCGTGTAGTAAAAATACCCACACATTTTATACAATTATATTACATATTATTAGAAAAAATATTCATTACATAACATTATAATGTCTGCCGGAATCATATAGTACTAGTATCTTTTGGAAATTGGATACATAGATATCTGGTTCATAAGTGAACTACCTCATATCCCACTTAGTTCTTCGTAAACAGAACCCTTCTAATATCTATCATAAATAATAACTTTCTTCATAACTTGGAGAAAGGTAACATAAGAAAGGGTGACCTCAGATGCATAGTAATGTTAATAAAGGGAGATATCAACATATCATTAGAATAAGAGTCTAATAAAATCAGAGTAACAATTTAAAAACATACCATATATTTTATAGATTATAAAATTTAGTAATGGAATAAATCAAAGAATTTCATTGTACTTGAATCAAAATGTAATTAATGATCATAAGCTACCATATCATAACAGTTGAATATGAAATCTGTTTTTGGAATACATATATGCATAGAAAATTGATACATTATTATTCAAGGATCATTT
The DNA here is from genome assembly GCA_963277665.1 of Viscum album. Classification (NCBI taxonomy): domain Eukaryota; kingdom Viridiplantae; phylum Streptophyta; class Magnoliopsida; order Santalales; family Viscaceae; genus Viscum; species Viscum album. The sequence goes on along the minus strand of OY728145.1, from coordinate 657,766,949 downwards.
CCAGGATCATAATAGTGGAATGGGTTCACTCCCCAAACCATTATATTATTCATTAATCACTCCAAAGAATGTTATACTGATTATTTTCCTATACTAATCCGAGAACCACTATAACAAAATTTGGGTTATCTAGTGCTTTGAAAATAATAGATCATGTTAAATCCACGGTTAAAGACCCACTTTTTCTATAATAGAAATTTTTTTTAATGGATTCCCATTATCAATTTTTTTTTTAAAATTTCTAATAACAGCCCACTCTTTAATAGTGCTTGTAAAAAATCACTATTATATTTTGAATTTTGTGTGGACTTATAAAAAATCACTAATACGATGTTTATCATCGATTTTTTACAAGCACTTATAATGATCAACCATTCTCATAAATTTTTTACTAGAACTGTTAAATGTTATATTTCAATAAAATATAATTAAAAGAAATATAGTAATATATAAATATTTGTATTTCTATTTAAAATTATAAATATTCTTTAATTATTTTCTGGATATTGTGATTAGACATCGAATGTTAATATATTTAATATATAGTGAAAATGGCTTATAAAAAATAGAAAAATTATTTTTAATGAATAATTTTCCAATTATTACATATTAATATTAATTTAATATGAATTTAAAGATAAAAATATACAAAAATAAATAAATGATCTAAAATTAGTTGAAAACGTAACTTGAACTTCAAAAGATCATAACTTCTGATCTGGGTGTCTGTTTAAGATCTTCTATATATCAAATCAAATCATTTTCTAAGATATATATTGTGTTGACCAAATGATACACCAGTAACTATTTTTTTGAGGCCAACTAATGCCCCAAATATCTTAAAGACATAGTTTTTAGTAACTATACCACAATTTTTTATCATTCGATAGATTTTCATCCATGTTTAATAGGGCCTTATTCTATTTATTCAAAGAATAATACATTTATTCCTAGGGAATACATTCGTATTGATATTGTGGTTTGGAAATTTTTTTGTTTGTTACTATGTATTTGTATTTATAATTAAATATATAAATACTTTATCTTGTTTTATTTACTTGTAATAAATAAATTATATTAAAATATATATTAAAATTTTTACAAAAAAATGTATTTTTAAATATATTAATAAATATTTATTACAAATTTTATTTTATGTAAATAAATTATCCATTTTATTAACTATATAAATAATGAAATAATATATATATATATATATATACTTATACTATCACTGTTTGTATATATATATATATATAAATTTTTGTTAATATTTTTCAAATTTATATATATAGGTATATTATAATATATTTCAATAAATAAATATGTATTTATCTTATATACTAGTATATGTAAATTAATATAAATTATAATATATGTAAATATATATATCACAAGGAAACCAAAACATATATTATAGATGAATTTAAATATAATTACATAAATATATGAATAAAAAATATAGATGTATATATATATATAAATAGAAATATCATTAAATATGGAAAAAAAATAACAATGTGTAGTGGTAATGGTGTACTTTTCTCAAAGGATAGATGTAGGGTTCAAATTTAAGAGGGCGTGTATGAGTTTGGAATTTTTGAAATTTGTTGATAAAAGGGGTAAGGGTTAAAAGTACTGAAAAAGAATGGGGGTTCTATTATATTTTTTTGGGAATCACTAATAAAGGATTTGGTCTCTTGTATTTATTAAAAAATATAATTTCAACCCTTTTAATAGTGTTTCCTTTATCAACACTATAAAGGTGGTGTTAAAGCCCCCCATTAACAATACTAAAAAATCATAGTTAAATGATTCCATCAATAGCGGTAAAAAAGAATTGTTAAGGTAATATTTTAATAGATATATTTTCACCACTATTAAAGGGGGTCTTTAACATCAATTTTATAGCACTGATAGAATCCTAGTGATTTTAAACATGCTTTGATAGTGAGTGTTTTTTATCACTCATAAAGCCCTCTTTTAGTGCTATTAAATGCCAATTTTTGTAGTCTACATTCAGTATTCTATTTTCTATCACATGACATATCAATATTTACTAAAGGTATTATATGGATATTTAATGATGGTTCCACTCATAATTTAAATAAAATCATATGTGTTCCCTTAGATCATAAACCATTCATTATATCAAAATTGAAAAAAAAAATTAAATTGGTTTCATAAAAATTTAATCACAGCATCACCCATTAAAAAGAATGGAGTTTCATAAAAATAATGTCACCATAATTATAAAACATATAGGGAATGAATATATTTTTTATCAGTGAATCATTTTTCTTGTAATGATTATGAAAAAATTAAAGTATTTTATCTTAGATAGAAAATTATTTTAAAATATAAATTTGAAATTTATTTGAGGAAAATAACATGTTCAATTTGAAATCAATTTATTAAAATATTAAAATTTCCCTATTATATTATTTAATATTTTATATGAAAATGAACATATACAATTGTAATAGAATCTTAAAATAATTGACTGGTTATGACGGTGGGAAATATTGTTAATGTCGAATATGTTAAGACAAAAATTTCTATCACATAATTAGTAAAAGGTAAAAACTACCTCATTAAGATAAGAAAAATAATATTTATTTTTATGCATTTAAAAAACCAAAATGGGTTAAAAATTACAATAAAAATAAGATAATAATAATAAAAACATTCTTTACAACATTTTTATAAAACACATATATAGAAGAAACAATATTTTTTATCAAGCAGTGAAACAATGTTATTTTTCCTAATAAAAATTCTTTTCTTGAGTACTCAAAGAGTGTAAAATTAAATTAAAATCGTTAATTTAATGAAATAATTATATTTCAATAAATTTAATTAGATTATTGATATGTACATTAAAATATTTTACCATAAAAAGCATAATCATAAACTATATCAATGAAACAGAATTCTTTATATTCATAGGATATATAATATTTTTCATAAATATGGCTATAAAATAGGATTTTGAAACCTTTAATTAGATAAAAAAAATTATATTCTGATTTAAACTCACCGTAAACCTTTTTGAACCTTAACCATAATTATTAATATTTATGGGGTTTTCTATACATTATGAGAAAATAGAAGATAGTCATGTTAAATAATATTAATTATGATGATTCAAAATAAGGATTATATTTCATAAAATGCATCTCTTATAAGTGGTATAATTTAATTTAAAATTAGACCCACAAAACTGATGAAAAAATGGGTTTCAAAAAAAAAGGTTCCTATGTATAAAACAATTATATAAAAATTATACATGAAATTAATTAGAATGATCTATATTTAATTCATAATAATGTAATTGAACTAATTTTACATTTAAACTATTTTAAATAAATTATAAACTTGTTCACGACCCATATCCTTGGGCCCGTACTGTGACTACCCCAAACCCACCTTCCATAGGCCAGGGGCTGGTGACTAGCACCAAAGGCATAATTCCATAAAATTTGGAAGGAATTTCCTTTACAAACTATAAATCACAAAAAAGAAAGCACACAGATGGACAAAACACCAAGTAAATTGTTTATCAAAAGAGTGCTGAAAGTAAAAGGGGCCAGAATACAAGCCCAACGAGAAAGTACAAGTACAACACTGATACAATACAACTGAAAGAAAAGGTAATACAACTACTGGATCCCTCTATGAAGTTCCTACCTAAAGGGTAGGTACAGATCGCCTTGTCAGCAGTCCATGTCCGTCCGTTTCCGTTGTGTGCCGAAAAGTCATACGGTCCACCTCCGAGCACCGTCCAACCCTGGTACTCTCTGCCTCCGTCATCGTTGTCGGTTGTCTACAACCAACACAAAAAGGAGCCGGCATAGCCTGTGAAGGGGTGAGTATAATAATACTCAGTAGGGACCTAGAGACCCTAAAAAGATCACAAAATCTAACAAAGATAAAACACAAAGTATGAAATCAATAGATAACCATACTTATATATATGATCATACATATACCTAAGTTATCAAGTGATCCATTTCAATCTAGAGGTAAACACAGAAAAACTGACTCAGCTCAACAAGGATTTTATTCTAGGGGTAGTATCAAGAAACATCCCCAGTTAAATTTTCGAAACATCGACTGTTGGAGAGCTCCTCTTCTATTAAGCATAGTGGGCCTCCCACGACACCATGCACACTTCCCACTAACCTTAGACTACCGAGGTCCTCCTCCTGTCGAGTATTGTTGATCTACCACATCACCAAGTGCTCTCCCCACCATGGGTCTACTGCGTCACCAAGCATGGTCCCACTCATAGCCTGCTAAGGTACTCCTCCTTCCGAGTATCGTGGGTCTGCTGCGACATGAAGGTGCTCCCCACAATGGGTATTCCACGAAACCAAGGAAGTCCCCAATGGGCTAGTAGAGACACCCTGAGTCAAAACGGTCAGCAGTCGTCTGGTCTCTTCCAGCTACTAGGTCTTCGCACTACGCTCGCTTGTCTTAGGGAGGATATGCTCTATGAGCTACTGGTCGATACACCAAATGTCAGAAAACCCCACGAAGAAGAATCACAAAGGTCTGCCACGTCATAGGGGTATCAACGCAAAAAATGGAGCGTCAATCGGATGCCCGGTCTGTGGGTTATTATCCTTTTAGTCCCATGGGCCCGGTTGGATTCATGCATGATCCAACCTGACCGTATCTCAACTATAACCCAAACACCAGTGGGGTATACCCAAAGAGACCGTCACACTCCAAGAATTCTAGCGGCATTTAAGGTTCATCAAATAGATGTTCGGTGTAGATGATTTGGCTGAAAGGGCGTAAATGGGTTGTACAGGGAAAGGGTCCAATCCAACCCGGTCGATCGACCCAGCCCGACCCAGTCTGGGGAGACCTGGTTCAGGTCGACCCTGCCTAAGCCATTGGGTCTCACCTGAAACATAGGGAGGGCTAGCCCGATGGGTTTGGCCCAGCCTTCTGGGCCTATCCTAGCATACCGAGAGGGGCTGTGGAGGGCCGTGACGGCGGGGACCGGTCGTGGGTCAGCACAAGGGTAGTTCGGCCATAGGGCACTGTGTGGGAGGCTCGTCCTGAAGGGTGCCACGAGGGAAGCTCGACCCGAGGCACATGAATGGTTCGGCTAAGAGGGTGGGGTTGCATGGCCAGGGGCCGGTTCTCCCAACGGGTGGTGCGACCGGGGTCAGTTCATCCAGGAGGCTGGAGCGGCTGGGGTGGTTCCACCGGTGGATGGTGTGGCCAGGCCATCACAGCTGGGAGGCCGGGGGCTGGTTCTATCGGGAGGCTGGGGCGCGGCGCAGCCAGGGTGTGTTGCAGCTGGTGTGCGGCGTGACCGGGGTGCGTGTCTGTTTCGGCCCAGGGCAGCGCGGTGCAACAAGGTCATGTAGCTGGTTCAGCTGGGGTGCCGCGGGTCGCGGTGGCTTTAGGTGGAGATGCATTGCCTTCATCACCTTATTCTTCTTCATCGCCTTTATTCATTACGAAGAACAACACAAAGAAGAACGTCGGAGGGGCTGGGCCATGATGGTTTAGCCTATTCCCTCTGCATTTTGGGGGGTAGCATTTGGTTCCCAAGAACGAAGAAAAGAACATCAACAATGATCTTCCATAATTTAATCATTCCCAATCCCACTCAATAGATGTTGGGAGTACATGGAAAGTGGTGAAAAGAATAGAATCAAAACCCCACCTTGTGTGTTGTTGGTTGACGTTGGTGCGTGATGGAAGACATTGATTCGTGGTAGATGAACACATCCTACATCGGAGGAAGTCCCAAGGAATAAGGTCGAAGGAGGTCGGCGTTCTTCATTGGTGGGGAATTATTTGTTGGGGAACGCGTTCTTCATTTGAGAATCCATTCTTCACTAGAGAGCGAAATCCTTCAAGTGTTCGGCGTCACATAACTTTACTAGTGCTTCGTCGCATAGTGAAGTCTTCCAAAATCCCCCTACCAAGCTCTATATATATAGGAGAGGGGGAGGTATATAACGATCATGGAATTTGTGACGGTTCATTTATTAGTAACCTTCCTAAATTCCAACAACACTATTACTTAATTTAAAATGGGGTCAAGCCAATTAACTATGATGGCACAATTAATTGTATGTGCGTTGAATCAATTAATTTAGAGGAATTCAAGAGACTTAACCACATTAATGAGGGGGGATGAGAGTTTCTCTCAATTAAAGGGGGTTTAGTCCTGGGTGTTCCCCACCACAATAACCTCTCATGGGATGTTATGGTTCGGTTGTCCCACCACCATAACCTCTCATTGGAGGTTATGGTATTATGGTCCACACTTCCAACTTCCACATGGAGGTTTAACAAAAAAAATACAAAATTACACAACATTATGTTTATTTTATTCATTCACAATAAACCCAAAATCTATCTTTCACGCTCGACCCACTATCGTCGAGTTGAAATTCTCTTTAAGATAATATCAGTGATACGAGTTCAATAGTTCCAGCATATTTCAATTCTGAGCACCAGTTCAAAAGTTTGAAAAATCCATCCCACACATTTTCTGAACGTACCCAAAATAATGTTCCGAAATTCATTCCAGGCACTCTGGGCATTAGAATAACATGTTGAAATTTTTTGCAAATTCATAAAATTCCTATTTATTTTAAAAAAAATACATGGAAATTCTAGGTCATTACATTATCCCCACCTCCTAATTTACGTCCCTGTAAGCCAAAACTCAAAACTAAAGGAACAAGTCGGGGTTTTGAGAACGTCTCTGAGCCTCCCACACCCATGTGCTCTTCTAGAGGTTACTATGCTACTAGCGAATGTGTACAAGAGGTATCAACCATCCATGAAGGACACACTCCTGTTAAATAAATCTCCACTGGATCCTCCGTAAATGTCCACCCATCGCCGAAATCCATCACGCCATGGTCGATGATGTGAGAAGGGTCGTGCACATATCTTCTCAGCTGGGATACGTGGAAGACGTCGAGCACCTAGTGCAACAGAGGTGGAAGAGCTAATCGGTATGCCACGTCTCCAACACTATTGAAGACCTATAATGATCTGATGGACCTTGGAGATAACTTGCCACCTCGGCCAAATATCCACAATCCTCGTCGAGGTGAGACCTATATGAAAACATGGTCGCCATCTTCGAACTCTAAAGGTCTCCATCTCCTATCATTATATGACTTCTGCCTACTCTTTGCAGTCTTAATTTTTTCTTGGATTATCTGCACCATCTCTATGGTAGCATGTACCATCTCTGGTCCCACTATAGCTGACTCCCCTGGGTCATTCCAGAACAATGGTGATCTACAGGGTCTCCCGTACAATGCCTCCAAAGGTTCCATCCCTATGTTGGAGTGATGGGAATTGTTGTATGAAAACATTACCAAAGGTAAATGATACTTGTTTTTGCGACCAAAGTTGGGGACACAAGAACACAACATGTCCTAGAGGGTCTAAATGGTCTGCTCAGTCTGACCATCCGTTTGAGGATGTAAGGCGGTGCTCACACAAAGTTGTATCCCAAAAGCCTCCTATAACCCCTTCTATAGCCAGGAATTAAATTGTGTATCACGATCAAAGAGAATTAGTGAAGGTACTCCATGTATCCACACAATCTCTTGCACACAGAGGTGTCCCAAGATCTTTATTGAACCCTACTCTCTGATTGGTAGGATGTGGGCCAACACGGTGAGTTGGACGATGATCACCCATATCGAGTCATGTCATGTGGATGTACGTGGAAGAAATGTCATGAAGTACATGGATATACCATCCCACTTCCACTCTGGATCCTCTAAAGGTTGAACCAAGCCTACTGGTACTAGATGCTCTTCCTTCACTTGCTGACAAATTAGGAATCTAGAGACAAACTCTACAATTTTTTCCTTCATTCCCGGACACTAGTGCTGTCATCGGAGATCCTGGTACATCTTCACCACTCCTAGATCTACCGCTAGAGGGGATATGTGGAACTCCATTAACACTTCCTCCTGAAGAGACACTAGTACCATGGTACATCCTCTGAATAGGATGGCATGCTCCCCACATTCAGTAAATCCATCTTGTGCATGTCCCCTGGATATATGATCACGTTGTGTCTCGTAGTCAACATCCTCATACTGTGCATCTGAGACTCGTTGAAGAAGTGGGGGGGGGGTGACTATAAGAGACTGAAGAAAAGCAGCCTGATCTTTATATACAAAGGATATTTTCAAAGCATCTAGTTGCCCCATCGTTTCGCCTAGAAGCTGTATATCATGTCTCTTGTTGAGTGCATCTACAACAACATTCCCCTTCCCATGAGTATATAATACCTCAAAGTCATAGTCGTAGAGGAATCGTAGCCAATGTTGATGTCTCAGGATCAGGTTCTTCTGAGAGAAGATATACTTGGGACTATTGGGATTAGATTACATGGTAAAACAGTCACATATTTTTTCCACATCTTCAAGGTGAAGACCACCACTGCTAACTCCATGTCATGGGTAGCGTAGTTCTACTCATTCTATCTCAGCTTTCGAGATCCATATGTGATCACTGCTCGATGTTTCATGTGGACTCATCAGAGTCTGGTCCCCAATGCGTCACAGTAGACTACGTACCCTATGCCTTCCTATAGAAGCCTCAAGATGGGGGCACTAGTTAGCATCTTCCACATATCCTGAAACCTCTATAGGCATCCCCCCGACCACATAAAGGGTTGACCCTTCTTCATCAAGAGGATAGTGGTGGGGAAACTCTGGATTAATCTGCCCCAAATATCGGGTAGTATCCAGCCAAACCCAAGAAACTTATCACCTCTGTCACACTCTTGGGTGGCTCCAAAGAATGTACAACCTCATTCTTCAATGTATCCACTACAACTCCATCCTTAGATATGACATGTCCCAGATATTGAACCTCTTAAATCTAGAACTGGCACTTCGAGAGATTACCATAGAGCTGGTTCTCGTAGAGTGTGTCTAGTACTACTCACAAGTGATAGGAATACTACTCCTCAGAATCTATGTAGATCATAACGTCATCAATGAAGACTACTACGAAGCGATCAATGTATGACTGAAATATCATGATCATCAATCCCATGAAAACTGCTGGAGAGTTAGTTATTCCGAATGGCATAACCAAGAACTCATAGTGGTCGTACTGACATTTGAAATCCATCTCTTGCACATCCTCATCTCGATCTCTGAGCTGGTGGTAACCTGATCGTTTTTCTATCTTTGATAATAATTGTGCTCTCTTTAGCTAATAAAAGAGGTCGTCAATCCTCAAGAGTGGGTACTTTTTCTTCACGGTCACCTGATTTAGGCACCGATAGTCAACACAAAGCCTCAAGATCTCATCCTCCTTCTTGGCGAATAGAATCAGGGTTGCCCAAAGAGATACACGAGGCTGATTGAATCCCTTCCCCTATAAGACCTATAGTTGTAACCATAACTCACAAATATGAGCATGATCCATCCGATATGCTGGTGTAGATATAGTTGTTTTCCCTAGGATCAAATCAATGTAGAAGTCTACATCTATAGAAGGAGGTAGACTTTGGAAATCATTAGGGAAAATATCTGCATAAGGGTTTACCACTACAGGATAATCCATACTCTCAACATCACCAGTCTAAGGGTATGCCTAGCCAAGTGATGAGTAATCAGGTGCACCCTCCTATGGGAAAATCCATCCTGCATTGCAAAGGATCCATTATCACCGGTGAAGTTAAACCTAGTCACATCCTTGGGGACAGCCCACACTTTGTGCCTAATATCGTCAATATGTTCATGGACTATACATAACCATTCTATACCAATGATGACATCGTAAGGCCACGAAATTTCTACTAGGATATCTGAGTCGAAGGTCCCGCATCCTAGAGTATGATCACACAACTGTCACAAGTGCGTAATCGTCGAATCTGCTCCTCTAGAAGTCTCTAGCCATAAGGATCGAGTCGACGGCTCCATCGGAATCTCCGAGGTCTGAATGAGGGTTATGGAAATAAAAGAATGACTGGAAAATTTGTCTATAAGTACTGAAGATATGTTGGAGTGGACATAGATTGTACCTCTTATCATCTCCGGAGTGCTGTGATCATAGGCCTCAACTACTTGGAGGTGAGCTCTCCTCTATCAACCTACACCCTGTGGTCGGGGTGGACCTCCTGGTTGTGGTGGTGGTAACATCTCGAATCGTCTCCCAACACCAGCTTCATGACCAGCTCTTTTCCTATGTCTGCCTACTCCCTACACATCACCACGATAAAATCTCTATCTCTGATTGCATGATCCTTCGACCGTCTGCAGATAATCCGAATGGCGGGTCAGACATTCATTAGCCATGTGACCCTACCCGCCACATGTGAAACACAACCCTCTCCTGGCATGTTTGTCTCCGCTTCAGGTGCACTGCACAACCGATCCCGAGTCATACGGTCGTCAACCTATATGTCTGGTCCTCTTGGACCTATGTGACATCTGTCAGCTGCCAGCCGTAGAAGACTCCACTACATTTTGACTGGTGGTGGATCGATCTACTAGAGACTGTTCAGCAAGGAAACTCTCCACTAGGAGGGCTCTCTCTAACACTAATTCATACGTCGGGATGCAGGGTGAGATCACTGAAGCCCTGATATCCCACCCGAGTCCCTGCTCGAACGTCTGGACCCTGATGATTGGGTCCCATACCATATCTATGGAGTTGCGTGAGAGGTCATTGAACCTCGCAGAGTATTGAGCTATTGTCTTTATACCCTGCTACAGATTAAGTAGATCCTGTGTGTGCACTGTGTGAAGAGTTTCTGGTATAAACTCTACCAGAAACAATCTCTCGAAGTCTTCCGAGTGATGCGTCACCTCGTCACGAACATGGAGCATCAAGCTCCACCATATGCATGATGTTTCATGTAGAAGTATGGAAGTAAGAGTCACCATGAGATCGGTCGGTGTCCCTATGAGTTAGAAGACTCTCACCACAGACTCCATCCAATCCTCAGCCGCATGTGGGTCTATCTCTCCCTTAAATCTGGGTGGCCTGTGGTGCTGGAACTTGTGAAACACACTCAAGCGGCGAGCACAATCTTATGCTAGGGCTGGTGGAATCAGTGGCCCAACAGGGTATGGTGCCGATGGTGCCTCTACTAGAAAAGGGCCTTGCCCCGAGGCCTTATCGCTCGATGGGTTATCAGTGCGTACAACTCTCGGAACAATTAGTGACTGTCTGTGTGGAGGCACCCTGAAAAGAAACAGGTGTGACACGGTCAAAAGGTTATACCTAGTGAGTTGATTGGGTGAGCTAACATTAAGAAAACATTTGAAAACACACACGTAATTAGGGTTTTTGTGCACTAGGTCAGATATCAGAAGACAATGTCTTAGTGTATGGATACGTCGGCCGCCGCACCAACACTGGACTCCGTGAACTGAAAACCACACTAATTGCACATAAAAATATTGCTTCATAGAAAGGAATGATCGGAGTCCTAAGTTCTACGATAGAGCCGACTCCTCTGATACCAATTTTCCACTACCCATCCCACATGGCCGGTTTTATGACTACCCCAAGCCCACCTTCCATAGGGAAGGGGCTGGTGACTGTCACCAAAGGCATAATTCCGTAAAACAGGGAAGGTATTACCTTTATAACCTGTAAACTCACACATAAGAAAGCACACATCTGAATGAAACACCAAGTAAACTATATAACAGAAGAGTGCTGAAAGTAAAAAGGGCCATAATACAAGACCAATTTGAAATTACAAGCACAACTATGATACAATAAAACTGAAAAAAGGGAATATAACTACTATATCATCCTCTGAGGTTCCTACATGAAGGGTAGGTAAAGATTGCATCCTTAGCACTCCACATATATTTTTGTCCTCCGTCTACCAATAAGCGTTATGCTCCACCACCAGGCACCATCCATTCATGTTACTCTCAGCATCAGTCAGCCTTGTCCATCGTCTGCAACCAACACAACATGGTGTGGGCATATCCCGTGTAGGGGGGAGTATAATGATACTTATTAGGGAACCTGATACCCTCAAGGTCCCACAAAATCTTACAAGTACAAACCAAAAAGTATGAATTTAATAGATAACCTTACTTAGGTATATGTCCATATATATACCTAAGTTATCAAGTGATCCATATCAATCATGAGGAAAACACCGAAAAACTGACTCAGCTCATTCAAGATATTATTCTAGGGGTAGTAACAATAAACATCCCCGGTCACATTGTCGAAACCTCATCTGCTTGAGAACTCCACCTCTATTGAGTATAATGGTCCTGCCATGACAGAAAGTGCGCTTCGCACTGACATTGTACTGCTGAGGTACTCCTCCAGTCGAGTACCGTGGATCTGTCACGTCACCAAGAATGCTCCCCACCATGGGTCTACCACATCACCAAGCGCTCTACTCCTCGTAGCTTGCTGAGGTACTCCTCCTCTCCAGTACAGTTGGTCTTCCATGACCCCAAGGTGCTCGCCAGTGTGCGTCTTCCACCAAACCATGGTTCTCCCAACTAGGCTAGTAGAGTAACTATAAGTCAAAACGGTTAGCAGTCGTCAGGTCTCATCTAGCTACTAGGTCTCTGCACTACGCTCGCCCGTCTCTGGGAGGATCCACTCCACAAGCTACTAGTAGATACCCCAACTGTCATGAATTCCAACGAAAAATAATCACAAAGGTTCGCCACGGTATAGGGGTCTCAATGGAACAAAAGACGTATTAATTGGATGCTTGGGCTGTGAGTTACTAACATTTTAGTCCTGGGGGCCCAGTTGGATTCCTGAATGATCCAACCTGACCATATCTAAACTATAGACAAACTCTAGTGTGCTATAATAAAATGAACTATCACTCTCCATGATTTCTTGTGCCGTTGACGGTTCGTCAAACGGACGTTTAGTGCCAAAGATATGGCCGAAGGAGCATAAATGAGTCGTAGTGGTCCCGGGTCTGGTTTGACCAGGTCAGACTGACCCGAGCCGACCCACTCTATGCTGACCAGGTTTGCATTAACCCTGCCTAACCCATTGGGTGGGCCATCACGTTGGGTTCGGCCGGGCCCGCTGGCCCCATCCCAGCAAGCCGCGATGGGCTATGGAGGGTCGTGAGTTTGCTGACCAGCAGCGAGGGTGCAGACTGGCCGTGGGCGGTGAGAGGGTTGTTTGGCCCAGAGGGCCCCACATGGGTAGCTCATCCCAGAAGTCCCTGCGAGTGTGACTCGGCATAGGGCATGAGGCCGGTTCGGCTCGGAGGATGGGGTGGCGTGGCCACGGGCCATTCAGCCAGCGAGTGGCGCGATTGGGACAGGTCGGCCGGTAGGCCAGAGCGGCCGAGATGGGACAACCGGAGAATGGCACGGCCAGGGCAGCTCATCCAGGTTGGCTGGGGCCGGTTCAAGAGGGAGGCCAAGGTGCGGTGCTGCGAGGGCACGGGGCCGGTTCGGCCCAGGGTGACGCAGTGAGGTGAGTACGAGAAGCCGGTTTGTCAAGGGTGTTGTGGGGGTGGCACGACGTGGCACGGGCGAGCAACCGGTTCGGTCGGGGCACTGCAGGTGCTGCGCAGTTTGCAGTGGCCGGGGTGGCAGTTCGAGTCACGGTGGTCATGGGAGGCGGCGATGTTGCCTTCGTTTCCTTCATCATCTTCGTCACCTTCTTTCATTCCAAAGAACACCACAAAGAAGAACTATTGAGGGGTCAGGCCATGCTGGTTTATCCCACTCCCTCCGCATTTAGGGTGGTAGCATTCGGTTCATAAGAATGAAGCAAAGAACATCAACCATGATCTTGCGTAATTTAATCATTCCCAGTCCCACACATGAGAAGTACGGAGTACCTGAAAGTGGTAAATAAATAACATCAAACCCCTACATTGTTCATTTTTTGTTAACATTTGCACGAGAAGGTGGACATTGATTCATTGTAGGTGAACATGTCCTACGTTAGAGGATGTACCGAGGAGGCTGTTTGAAGGATGTTGGTGTTCTTCGTTGTTTGGGGAGTTATTCATTCGGGATCACGTTCTTCATTGGAGAACGCTTTCTTCATTGGAGAGGGAAATCCTCCAGGTGTTGTGTGTCGCGTCACATTACCAGCGCTTCGTTTCTTGGTGAAGTCGTCGCAAATCCTCCTCCAAAGCTCCATATATATAATAGAGGTAGAGAGGTATGTAACGATCATGGAATTTATGACGAATAATTTATTAGTAACCTTACTAAATACCAACAATTTTGTTACATATTTAAAATGGGTTCATGCTAATTAACTAAGTTGGAACAATTAAAGGTATGTTCATTGGAATAATTAATGTGGAGGAAGTCAAGAGACTCATCGACATTAATGAGGAGGTGTTGAGAGTTTCTCTCAATTAAAGGGTGGTTTAGTCTCTGGTAGTCCCCCAACCACCACCATAACCTCTCATGGGAGGTTATGGTCTGGAGGTCCCCACTTCCAACTTACACATGGATGTTTAACAAACAACATAAAAATAAAGCTACCAAAATTTATTTTATTTTATTCATTCACGAAAAACCCAAAATCTATATTTGACTCTCTACCAACTACCATTGAGGTAAGAGTATCCTTAAGTATATATTGGCGATGCGAGTTCAATGGTGCATTCGTATTTCAATTCCAGGCACCGGTTCAAATGTTAGAAAACCCTGCTCACATGTTTACTTAATGTACCTAAAATAATGTTCAAAAATTCATTTTGGCATCTTCGGGCTTTGGAATCACATGCCGTAAATTTTCACAGACTTGTAAAATTCCCATTTATTTTAAAAAAAATTATATAGAAATTCCGGGTCCAAACAAAACTTCTTAAATATTTTTAAAACAAATTTTTTTTTACAAAAACTAAAATTTTCATTATTCAACGAAAAGTCTATTTTTAGCAAATTACAAATAATTTATTGTAAGGTAAATATAACTTGTTGATTCAAAAATAATGATTATATTTTTAAAATAATTTTATAAAATATTAAAATTTAATTTTAAAAAAATCATGTAACATGTGATAAAGATTTTTTAGAAAAATATAGTTTATTTTGAATTATCCTAGATTTCTTCATATCCTATGAAAAAATGAGAATTTTTTTATTTAATATATAATAAATAAATATAATTAAAATAAATAAAATTAAATTCTAATTTAAATTATTACGATAAAATAAACCATGCATAAAACCAGTTCTTGAGAAAATATTTCTATTATTCTTAAATGATTTTTAACTTTTGTTTATAATAAATTGATATCCAATGATTTTATTTTATAAATGTTCAAACCATACTATTTTTATAATTTAGGTACACCTATGAATAACTTTTAATTAAACAACTATGTTACAACGGAATACCATATTACGGTTTGTTAAAACATAGTGATGCATGTAACACAAACTACCGAAGAAATTAAATTTTTTTGAAAAAAAATTAATATTTTATAAAATCATGATGTTTGAAATTAGATCCCCATTAAAATTAATTTCTCCATAGAAATTAGGTTTTTCTATGAAAAACTAATTAATATAATTTTTTATCATTATATCCCCATGTTCCCGTAGTGCTTCCTCAAATTTTCTTCCCGCAGAATTTTGACCAGGATTGTGGTCTTGTTATATAGATCCTTCTCTTCATGACCCATAATCTCCACCAGTTTTACCTTATATGAATGACAGAAACATATGGGGTTTACCTCTATGTTTATTACATTTTATGTGTTCATTATGTACTTCATTAGCATAGATTCATGGAATACATTGTTAACTTGAGAGAGGTGCAGTGGAAGGTTTATGCGATAATCTATGCCCATAAAAAATGAAGAATCTAAATGGGTCAAATATATATAGTGATCAAATTCCATTTCATCCCAAATTTATTCTCCTTATTCAATGGATATATTCATAGTAAAAAATATTCCCCAACATCAAATATCATATCACATTGATTATTTATAGCTGAAATTTTTTCGACTCTAAGATGACATGATGTGATTTTAAACGACTCAATATTTCCTTACCATTTACTCAACCAACTAATCTTTGAATATGTTTCTTTCTCTAGATTAATCCAAGTGTGTATTATTTTTATACCTTTTCCATTGGAGGATTAATAATAATCTATATGGATTCTAAATTAAAATCTAAAATTGTTATAAAACTCAACTAGAGGATGGTATTGATCCCAACATCCTCTATAATCCAAATAAAATGATGCTTGTAAAAATTATAGTGATTGAATTATTCAATTATATTGAAAATATTTCTAGGAATAATATGTTTTGATGAAACAGAAGTTCATATCCATATCCTATTGAAGTATTCACTACAACATTGAGGTAAAACTCAAATCTTTATCTGATGTAATGGAATGTGGTACTCCATTCTACCTTAACACTTCCATAATGTGTATTCTAAAAAGATGATCTTGATAGAAATAATATCTGATAGAAATGAACTATTTTAACCAAATAATTTTATTCAATATAACCCAAATAACATTATACCCCTTTGATGTTTTAGAAAGCCTGATGGTGAAATCGCTAGTGATGGTTCCCATTTACATTCTCATATGTGAAATGGTCATAACATTAACATAAACTTTGGATTATTAGCCTTAAATTTATAACATACCAAGAACCATGATACGCTTTAACAACCCAATTTTAAATTAAATATATATTACATCATTTTTTGGACGAAATATTAAATTACTCAAACAAAAGGCCAAAGACCGTATAGTTTAGTGCCTTCCGAAAAATGGGAAAAAATATTCTAACTCAATAAAATATCTTCAATATTTCATAAAATGACCTTCCCCATAGTAATTCTAATAAGAAACTATTACTCATGATCTGGGGAAGGGAAGTATATGACATAGGTGTTCCTAAATGCTCATTAAGGGTAAATAAAAAAATATGTAAGCATATAATAAGGATAATGGTCTGAGAACATGGTCATGATCAGTATAAGACCATACCAGACATATTAATTATCATGAATGTGAATCATGGAATAAATATTTTCAATTCATAAGATATGAATCATACATAAATAAAGATCATAATCCATGTATTAATAATATAAGAATCATGCAAATAATTATAACATACATATAAGTATATAAAACACTATGTCAAGGATTAATACCAAGAAATTTGAAACATTTTTGGATTAGTCTAATCACCCATGTTCCTGCCTCAGCCATGGGATGTCCTACCATGTACCCTCTTGTTATAAGAATCAGATTCCCTCCCATGTAACATCTCTTTTTGGGCATAGGATTCCCTCCCCAATACCCTCTTGTTTCAGGATTTGGATGACATCCTGTGTACCCTGTTGTGTTGGTCTTAGGATTCCCAAATGTGTTCCCTCTATACTTATAAAACATTTTACTTTAATTAATGCATTGTTGGGAGATATAAGCCCCAACGGACAATTAATTAAAATATTCATACATGTTCTAGAAGATAATAAAACTTTATACATTTTGTGACCCATAAGAATTGATCTATTTTATAAACCACACAAAATAACACATGAAATTAAATGGGTATCATAAATGTTTAATCACATCATAACCTATATAAAATAGATAGGTTCCATAATCATTTCATAAAATTATAACCTATGAAAATAAACCTTTTTATAGACATATAACCAATGAAGAAGAAGTAGGTTTCATGAACACTTGTCCATCAAAACACAAACCATTCAAAAAAGAAGATGAAAGTATCATTTAGATCATTTCATATAATGGTATGAATAACACTAGTGGGTTTCATCTTATAAGGAAAAATAAATTTGAAATATCTTTTAAAAATATTTTTTGAGTAAAATTTCCTTTACTCATTATAAATTTCATATTAAAACACAAAACCATTTTAAAATCCAATTTTAGGAAAATAAACTTAAATCCTTATAATGTTATCATTGGATATAATTTAAAATATATTTCTATAAAACACTTTGAAAACTTTTAAATGAATATTTTAAAATTATATAAAACAATTTTTAATCATAAAATATTTTTGAAATCCTATTTAATTAAAACCCACATTAAAACATCCCATCTATAGAATATTTGGAATAATTTTTTTTTGGAAAATAAATTTTTATAATTTAAATAATTATTCAAGGTAATAAATGACATGAAATTGGGAAAATCGAGACACGTTGAATATTCCTTTTACACCATATAAAGTTTAGAAAAGTTCCTTGACAAAAAAATGATAATAATATGACTTTTTGAAAAAACTTTTAATTAAAAAGATAAAAAATGGGTAATAATTAATTATAAATATCATTATTATAATATTACAATATTCCAAAAAACTATTTTTAGGAAAAAAAATTTAAGGATCATATATTTAAGGCTAAAGAGAGAGTTAATATCATACTTTTATAAAACACATTCTTTATCATATTATATACCAAATAGTGATAAAAAGATGTCATTAAATGGATACGTCATGAAAAAATATAGGTTTTGATAAATCAAGTGATTTAATGAGATATTTATCATAATATTTCATCAATGTGAGTATAAATATAAATAATCCTGATAAATAGTGATATTATGGATTTAAACCCTTTCAAATTTGGTAAATTTGAATCATAATAAAATGGGGAGAATGAAATTACCTGAAAAATAAAATGTTTTGTAAATATTTTAATACATTAAATTCCATTTAAAAGGAATTATATAAGACAAATGAATAAATATAGGTGCATAGCCTAGAATTTGTCTCAAACAATGCAAATTGAGACCACATTACTTTACCGATTCAGTAAATTTTGACCCATAAACCCTATGAATGAAAGGTTATAAAATAGATTTTTAAATAACTTTGAACTTAAGTGTAATAATAATATAATATATTATTAGGCATTATATACCCCACAAAAAATAAATGTGTGTTGAATAAGGAATTTATCTCATGGAAATTAAATGTGGGATGAAATTCCAGAACTATATGTCTTGACTCTTGTAGTAATCCTATAAAACTCCATCATATTTAATATAATGTTATTATAAATATTTTATTGATCCATATTATTATTTCTAATAACATATGAGATTTTATTATAACCTTTTCTTACCCTATTATTAACAATTCCATGATAAGGATTTGCTTCAGGAAATATCTGCTTTGTTCTTCATAAATATTTTGAATCATTATACATGATGATCTTATATTGATCAGGATTTTCTTACATTAATAGTCTTAAAAGTTTTATTAATATAATATATATTCGATATATATGAATTTAAAATAGTATAATATATAAATAAGTGTAATGAAATACACTGTTCATAGAGACGGTAAGTGTACATACTCATGAAATATTTTTATGTTTTGTTTTCATAAGGAAAAATATTAATTAAATGAAAAATATTTATATTTCTATAAAATATAATTATATTAAATTTATTATGATATATATATCATATATTTTTACTAAAAAAATAATTAATAAATTATATGTAATGTGGAAATGAATCACATTGCTCGGAAGAGGCGGTAGACCACATGTCCACAAATGATGTTATGAAATTTACAAAAGATGAAAAATATAACGGTATGTATTATAAAATAATTTAAAAAGCATAAAAATTTTATACATTTAAAATATATTATTTAAATTATTTTTTCCATCATAAATCCAACAATGAAATGTTGTAAAGGAGGAACGAACAATTGTCATTTCGTGAGGTAATAGTTCCTCGTACACATAAATGGTATGTTTGTTACCCATTAGATTGTTGTTTATATATGTTTTGGTAGAAAAATTATTATAAAAACATCCCAGTATATTTAGGATACTTTTTTGTTAAAAATAATTTTATAAGATGAATTGAATTAGTGGATAAAGAATTAAAACTAAAGAGTTTAAGGAATAATGATACAATTTATTGGAGAAACACATTTTGTTTTGCACTGAAGGGATTATAGGGAAGGATTTATTCCCATGGGAGGTTCTAGGATTAGGGATGTTATTTTTATGATCTATTTGGGCAGATAATGATCTAGATAATGTGTCGTTATATGTGTGAGGAAGTGGGATGAGTTAATGCCTTCCTATAGTGGAGGAGTAGGGGTACATATGTAAGTTTTGTGAAAGGGAATTCCACCCACGTTTTTCCAACTTAATGTGGATACAATAATTCCCAAATTATATGAAATGGAATATAAGGTAGAAATATTTCCATAGAAATCATTTTCAAAAGTTTATTGGTGTTTTTAGGCCTTTATATTATAGTTTTCTTATTTATTAGTTTAATTTTTCTCTTCGACACTATAATTAATTGCAAAAACATTAATTAATATATTTGGAAAAAACTATGTCAGAATTATTAGAAATTAGAAATTATTATTATTCCAAATATTGTTTCCATTTACAAAAATTCAAATAATAGAAGTTTCAGATGTTAATTTATAATTATTCTGGTAGATGAGATGAAACTAAAGGTTTTTAATGTAAAAACGATCAAACATTTTTCTATGTTTTTAAATCCAATTTAAATGTGAAATTATTTCCAACAAACTATATTATATTAATTGATTTATAATATATATAATTATACTTTATAAAAAAATTAAAATATTATTTTACTATATAAATAAATTATATGAAAAAGTTGTTTATAATTAAAATTCATTATATTTAACTATTCATCTAGAAATGAAATTTCTCAAATAACACAAAAAATTTACCCTAAGATAATTATAAAATTATAATTTTAGAAGTTATTTGTGTTTTATAAAATTTAAAAACAAAATTTTTCAAAATGATTTTTATTTATTTTCCCCAAGGGACATGAAATACTGTTTATTTGAGATAATATTATTTTTAAACAATTATAGACATTAAAAGGAAAATATTAATTTTCACTACCAATATTTTTTTTATATAATAAAATTATAAAAATATTTTTAAATTAGTTATTACTATTCATATTACTAATTTTAATTGTTAGGTTATAACTATCTCGTTTAAATAATTATAACAATAAAATGATGTTTCGTAGAAACACAGTTTTGCATGTAACATAAGCCAATTTGGTGTTTAGTGTCACATTGGCTAATATATGATTTGTATATTTCCTATTCAAGAAAACTGTAGTTCAATAAAATATTTGAAATATTATATGCCTTATTTCCTCAGACATAAAATAAAAAATCATTAAATTATTTTGAAAAAAAATCACATAATCTATGGATGATATATTCTAACTCCATTAAAATAAATTTATCCATTGAAATTTTTATGGGTTATCAAATGTTTAATAGTTTAATGTTCCATTCATAGAAACACACATAATAAAAAATGATACTAAATATTCCCTTAAAAAGGGATATTCGGAAACATAATGGTTTCAAAAAGTATCTCAAATCTATTTTACCACATTGAAGAACATAGCTGTAAAGGGAAAACATAGACATGAATGATAAATCCAAATAAATTGTTCTTATGGGGAGTGATAGAGAACATGGGTTACAGAAAGTTTACAATCATATCCATAAATATGTGATTATCCTAGAGATTATTTGATTCATCATAAATGTAGGTACTCAGATAACCTTTTTAGTTTTAAGATCATTTCTCATGATTTGGTGAATTTTCATAGGAATTTATATTTACTTGATTTAATTTCATTTTATAAGAAACATTTCCTCCTTTGAATATGTATTAAACAATATCCACTTGCACTATTTCTCAAAAAATGAAGCTTAATGTTTCATTAATGTAAAATTATAATATCATGAGATCTATTTTATAATGATAAATCATTCAATTTCCCTTTTTTTATTTTGACTTCAAAATGGTTAAAATGAGTTATACAATAGTAATAAAACCTCATATATACATTAATATCTAAAACCTCTTCTCATGTTTATCATAAACCATTCCAAATAACATATAACCACATATCCCTTCCCGAAGATGAAAATCCAAAACATTTTAAAGAGATATATGAAATTATCTTAACACTAACCCCACATATATCAAAATGTATCTATCGATTGATACATTCCAAACATGTGAATACAATCATCTAAATCCTCTAGAAACATGGTAGTTTCTTTAATAACTGTAAATCATATTGTAATACATGAATCATTCCTTATTTCCAAGGTTATTGGATATGTTAATTAAACCCAAGATGGTGTAAAATTTATCCATGATTTCATAGACCACTTATTTAACAAATTAAAAATTATATCCATAGAAATTAGTTCTATAAATATAACTTTATCCAAATAAATGATCTCTTTATCCCAGATAAACATAATTTTTACACCATCTTGATCATAATAATGGTTACCTTTCATTGATCCAAATATCAAATATATATTCCTTCATCACCATTCCACATATCCTTTTAAATCACTAACGAAAATTTATACTGAAAATAAATATAAAATACTTGATACAGAATCCATAATCATTGAAATCGAAAACATAAATACTTAATTCATCCAACTTAATTATTAAACCAATACTCTAGAACCATTAACTTATTATAGAATATCTATTTTCAAGAATATGAAATATAAATAATGCATTATGGTTCCTCATATTTCATTAAGGTTCCTCATCCTTAGACTAATAATTATTCTTATGTTTAATGTAAACAATACTGGAAGAACATTAGTTACCTTTCACATATCATTTATAATCTCTTTATCCTCATAATTATAACTAATACTCGTACCACATTCGCAATTTCCTTCATTATATATCCATTTGAGAATTTTATTTTCATAATGTGATTAATTTCAAGATATGAAACATTCAATTTTATCAATATTCTTTATATTTATCACCTATTAAGAAACCCATAAATAAATGGTTAAGAAACCCATAAATAAATGGTTAAGAAACACATATCATATAAGAAAACCACATAATGATGGATAATTATTAATTAAATTTTTAAATCATGACTAATAATTTTTAATTGATAACGCCTTAGGTTAACCATGGGTTATTAATAGTCATATTCCATTCAAATAATTCATGAATGTTTGTAAAGAATCTATGAATTCCGAAATAAAATCCTTTGGGAGTGTCCATATAGGTGTGCAGTAAGGCTTGTTATCATTGACAAGGTTACAATCAAGTCAGGCCCAACAATCCTTTTCCGATTTGTAACTCCTAGGTACATCTATTCCTAATCCACTTCCACTTATAGTATACAAACATTGATGTATTTATAGGAAACCAATCACTATATCTTTTACCAAAATTCCTATACATTTTCATATAATTTTCATCATCAGTAACATATCCATAGATAAATCCCTAGACATATCCTTATAAAAACACATAGGGATCTCACTAATGTTTTATCATCCTAGATTCAAAAGGTTGACTAAACCTTTTATCTATAATAACTATAAAAACTCATTCTTAAAGTATATAAACATTAGAACATTTTTTAGGAATATATAATAAATAACATGAAAAATTACGAAATTAAATATTAATTTACTACAATTAGATACATTGAAAAAATTTCTTCTAACTCAGGGAAATATCATCAAGGCTTTCCACAATGATACCCCTATAGTAATTATACTGAAAAACCCCCTTCTTTATAACTTATTTATGGGAATCATAAGAAATGGGTTATCTCAAATGCATAGTAAGGGTCAAGAAATAAAATAATAATATATATCAAGAACATCTGGGTATAATAACATGGTAATGATAATTATAATATCATACCCTTCATATTAAATATCATGAACACAAATCAATGTATAAATATTAGAATTTCATATGAGATGAATCATATGGAAATAAAGACAACAATACATAATAGCATAACATAATAATAAGACATGTAATTGTGACATTCAAATATGAATATAAAAACATTATGTCGATTATTCCTACCAAGGAATTTATAACATGATAGGCTAGGATAATCCGAACTGTACCTACTTCAGGCATGAGATTCCCTCTCATGTGCCCTAGTGTTTTAGGCTTGGGTTTCCCTACCAAGTACCCTCCCTTTTCGGGAATGGTATTTCATCCAATGTACCCTACTTTATTGGGATTGTGATTCTATCTAGAGTAACCTATTGTTTTAATATTTTAATTCCCTCCGATATACCTTTTGATCTCATAAAACAATTATTATTACCAAATTCATTGGATATAGATATTGGTCACACATTTTAAATAAAAAACCCTTCAAGAATGACCCACAAGATGAAAAAACATTAATCATATAATCTCCCACAAAAAGATAAGGTTTTATAAACATCATATAATAAACCATGAAATCATATAGGTGTCATAAAATTTTAATCACTTTAAAACATATAAAAACTGATATGTTTCATAATCCTTTCATCAGGGCATAAATACTTAAAATAATCATGTTTCATAGAAATATATAAAATAGATAATAAAAAAATTCATAAACACTATACAATTAAAATATAAACCATTCAAATAAAGAATATGAAAGGACACATTAAGTCATTTATTAGAAATGTGTGAGTAACATCAATGTGTTTCAATTTAGAAGAAAAAAATTTTAAAACATATTTTGAAAACATTTCTTGAGAAAAATATCCCTTTTTCTTTTGAAATTAATTTATAAACTGGAAAAAACATTTTAAAAACCAATTTCATTAAAATAAACATCAACATTTTTAATGAACTATTTGAATATATTTTTAAAACCATTCATTTAAATACATTGAAATATTATAAAATATTGTTTTAAAATAAATATAAACCATTTTTAATAATATAACAGTTTTGAAAATATTTATCATTGAAAAACACTTTAGAAAATTTCTATAATATTATGAAAACAATTTATTTTAATAAATAAATAAATTTTTAATCTTCTAAAGGAAGCATCAAGGAAAAGATACTCAAAATGATAGGTAAATCCATACATTCTGGGAATAAATTTTCCCTATAAATGGATTGGAGAAGTGTATTGTTCAAATAACTTACTATAATATTCTTTTTAAAAATAATTTTATTTAAAATGTTAAAAAATTTGTCTGAATAAATATTTTTTATCTTAAATATAATAATATAATAATTTTTTGAAATGATTTTTTAGAAATAAGTTTTTTGAAGGAAAATAAATTTATGACCAAAGAGAGAGGTAATGTCTTACTTTATTTAAAACAAATTCTTGATCTTATCATGTACAATTTTGTGGAAAATAGTACCATTATTTGGGCTGGGGTTGATGGTCACAATAGTGGGCATTTGGGGAGGCCGGCTCTGAGGTTTTTCTGGCTCTCCTGATGTTTATTTCTCCTTGTTCATAGAATCTCATCCGTTCTTAGTGACTTCGGCTCCAACTTGGATGGTTTGTCAGTTTGAAGTCTTTAATGGATTTTATCCATTGCTATTGTTTTTTTTTTCAAGTGGTGAAATTGTGAATTGGTGATGTGTTGAAGTCATGTATGGATTCTCACTTTTTCTTAAAAAGTGATTGCATAATAAAACAATATTCAGTCAGAATCATATGATTTCATCAATATAAGAATAATTGAAAACAATCTCGATAAACAATGACATTGTAGCTATAAACTATTACTAATTTGGAAAAATTGAATAAAAAATATTAAAGAATAAAATTAAATGAATCATAGCCTATCATGAAAATAATTATTTTTAATATTTTCAATGTTAGAATAATTATATTCCCCTAATGGAAAAAATATAGATTTATTACATGGCATGTGGCTCAAAGAAGGAAAATAGAGACCGAATTACTTTACTGATTTTGTAACTTATGGACAATAAAACCCATGAAATAATGATAATAAAATGGATATTTTCATACCCATAAATATATCTATAATGATTATATAATACATTAATGATAAATATATACACCCTACAAAATAATTGAGTGTTGTATTAGGCTTATTCTCATGAAAATGAAAATTGAGATGAAATTCCCTTTCTTTATCTATTGACTCCCATCATACTGGTAAAACAATACATTATAATAAAAATAATTTTGTTATAAATATTTCATAAACCCATACTATTATATATCATACCATATATTTTATTATTATGACTTTATACTACCCTTTTATTAATAATTATAGGTTAGGGTTTCGATTTGGGTAATATCTACATTGTTCTTCATAAATGTTTTGAATCATTATTCTCAATCATCTTACATGGATCATGATTTACATAATTCCATAATTTATAATATTATATAATATAAAATATATTTATTATATATTTATTATTACAAATATATAATATATTTAATGATGAAATGGTTTTCCCTCTTCGTGAATATGGTGGGCTATACATACACTATACCATTATTTCCATTTTGTTTAAATATTGAAATAATGTAAATAAGATATATGTATATATATAACATATAATTAAATAACAATTATTCATTTATATATATCATATTTTTATCCTAAAATGATCCTCAATACATTAAATTTAAATTTTTAATGAATCGCATTGCTTTGAGGAGGAGGTAGTCAACCAATCCACAAATGATGTTACCGCATTTACACAAGATATAAATTATAAAGGCATGAGTTATAAAATAATTATAGGAGAATAAAAACATTATAAATATCATATATATTTTATATAATCATATTTTCTAACGTAATTTCCAGCATGAGATGTGTTAATGGAAGAACAAACAACCTTCCTTTTGTGATATGGTAATTCATAGTTTACATAAACAGTAAGTTCATTACCTATTTGATGGAAGTGTGTATACTTTAAGGTAGAACCATTATTATAAGTACTTTTTAGTATACTTATTATACATTTTTTATTAAAAATCATATATTATGTTGAATTAAGATAGTGGATAACGAAATAAAACAAACGATTTGAGGAATAATATTTCCTATTATTTAATTATCTTCTTTTAGTTTTCACCAAATAGCTTCCTTGGATGGAATTATTCACAATGTAATATTCTTGTATGAGATTAGGTATGTTTAAGATCTATTTTTAGTGACTTTTTGAGATAATTTGGCTTTATATGTGTGAATACGTGGTAGGGTTGAGTTCATTTTATATTGGAGGGGGAGCAACACTCTTATAAAATCTTGAATAGGAAATTCCACCCATGTTTCTCCCACTAAATATGGAATAAATATTGGTAAAAATTCAATTCAACAGATTATAGGGTCATAATATTTCTATCCATTGTATTTGTGAAAAGTTAATAGGTCATTTTTCCCTTAAGATTAAATCTCATTTCTCTATAAATCTAAATTTTCTCTTAAACCAAATAATTAATTTTAAAAACATGTAGAAATTATTTTAGTTAAAAATAAAATTAACATATTAGAAATTAAAAATTAATATAATTAAAAAAATTTAACAAATGTTTCCAAATTAAAATAAACTAAGTGGAACAAATTATATTAAAATTAATCTCATAGACGGTAGGACACTATATGGTTTTAATGTAAAAATATTCAAACATTCTCTTTGTTTATATATCCAATAAAAATTTTAAAATTTTAAAAATGAAATTATTTATATTAATTGATGTATATTTGATATAATTATTCTTCATAAACAATTTTAATTTTAATTTTACAATATAAATAAATTCAATGAGAAAGTATTTTTGATTTAAAATTTACTATTTCATACTATTTATTAATAAATGATGTTTCTCAAAAAAATCCCAAAAAACTACCAAAGATAATTTAAATATATAACTATATTTAAAGAAATTTCATGATAAAATTTAGAGGATGGTAAATAAATTTCATCATCTGAATGAAAATCATAATTGATCTCAATAATTAATGAGATAGTTACACAAAACCCTTAAAAAATTTGTTATTTTTTAATTATATCCCTATGAAGAAGATAACATTTTATGGATATGTGAATAAATATTATTTTATTAATTATAATCATAAAATATATTCATTGGTATAATTTACATGACATAAAATAAAAAAATTGAAAATATAGAATGTTACTAACAAAAATAAAAGTGAGATAAAAATCAATTACTTCTAGTCTCGACATTATTTATACAAGTTAAAACCACTTGTATAAAAGATAAATGTTTATTATATATATAAACATATATATATATATATATATATTATATAATCAAACTAATATATATCAAACCACTTCTTATTTACTTATAACCTTTTCTCTCTTGTAAATTAGGAATTATTTATTAAAATAAGTGTTTCATGTTATAATTTATTTTTTCATTTATTATATGGTTTCGTAGTTTTAGTTCTTATAAATTTATTATTGATCCTAACAATCTAGAATATTAATCATGATTAAAGTATCATATATGTCACACCCTGTCCTCGGATGGCCATTTATTTTATTCTTTTCTCGGTCTCGCATCATTTAGATGAGGTTTAGGTAGGACTCAGGCCAGTGCATGGTAACCACACCCTTATCAGTGACCGTGCATTTAGTCATGGAGTTTATTTGGTTTCATGATCATTCAAATAAATAATAAAATTTGATGAATAAATTAATGCGACTTAAAAAATAATGCTAAATGAGATTTTATAATGATAAAACATGGTTAATGTATAAACCATAATAAGAATAATATTTTGCACATATGATAATATTATTATTATTTAGTTTTTTAATAATACTATTATTATTATATTGGAATAAAAAAATTATTATTGTGTTATTTTATTATTATTATTATTATTATTATTAAAAATGGAAATTATTATTATTCAATTGTTGTAATAATTATTATTATTATATTAATATGTTTTTAAAACACTAATACTACTAACCCCCCTCCATCTTCCCCTACCTGTAATGCACCCCACCCTGTTTTACACAGTCCTACACCATGCCCTAATCATCTTGGTGTGTAGTAGCCTTGCCTATCCACTCAATAGATCCCTCCCTACAGTGCCTCCCTCTCGACCGCACCTCCCCATAGTGACCCAACCCTACTTAGGAGGCCTAGACCCCCTCGACGCGAACTTGTTTTCCTTCTTCTAGTGTGGTGTGTCTCCCCTCTAACTTTTCTATGACAAGAAACTCTGGCGAACTCCTTGCCTAGCACCAGTGCAACCCAAACCCTTTGCCCGATGCCTCTTCCCTACCCGGGCTCGGTCTCGCTTCCCCTTGCTGACAACCATTTCCTCAAGTTATATTTTTCTATATTTTTGGTGTTTTGCTGCAGTAAACCTAAATTCAATTTCATATGTTTGTGATTTTTAGGGTTGTTTCACTGTCGATAGTTTTCATATTGGTACTAGGAATGTTTTCCCCTTCTCTGAGTGATGGGTCATGTTCACACATCGATTAGTAGGTGTTTTCGGGACATTTATTTTGACATCAATGCATATGATGCTTTCATTTTATTAGTTCATTCTTAAATCTATTTTCTCTTAGTTATTATATTCTTTGTTAATTTATAGTCATGATTTATTTTTGAAAAATTAGATTAAAAAGAGGTTTTTGGTTGTTTACCTATGTATGCATTTTTTGTTCCCAGCTGATTGGAATTAATAAAATGCTTCTCTCTTTTAAATGTTTGGTTGAATGTTTTTTATGGTGTTTGTCTATAGATGAAATTTGTGAATGTTTTTTTTTGTCTTTTGTAGGGATTGTTTTATAGTACATGGTAATCTAGATGAAATGGTTTATAGTGTCAATAAATGGTGTTTCCTTTTTCACTTCATGATGGTTTGGAGAAGAACTCTTATTATTCCATTGAAAATAGGCACATCCATGGATTCACAAAGGGCACCCATGGATGAGATATCAAATGAAGATTACATTTGGAGTGGTTCTTCTCTCAAACCATTGTTTTCTAAAAAGAAGTTCTATTTCTCTTTTATATATCCCTTTTGAAAAATGGTTTCATGGTTTCTAAAATTTCTCAGGGTGTGTTTTGGATATAAATATTTTGGGTAGATTATATTTGTGTTTTGTGACTCATGAATTTGGTTTATGTGAGTCCCTGGTACTTTTTTGTTCTTCTTTGGTCATTACCACCTGGATTTTGGGTATCTTTTGTTGTTATAGTAAATTTATAGTCAACACCAGTGGGTACACAAGTATATACATATGGTTTGTATATATATAATATTTATATATGCCCACTTTGTATGTATTCCCCCATTGTGTGTGAAATATGTGTGTTGTATAATGGATATATTTCTATCTATAGACATGTGCATGCAAGTGTGGGATGGTTACGATTTGTCACAACATTTTTTGTCATGTTCCAAAGTGTTTGGCATGACCCTGTTTTTTCTTGAGGTAGGTGAACCCATGTATTTTCCACTCCATTGCATGTCCTTTTATTCTTGTCATTTCAAATTAATTTATTAACATGTTGTTCACTTCTATAGAACCTATAGTTAGTTTTCTATGACATTTTCAGGTTGAATGATTGTATTAGAAATTGGATTTTACATGAACCCGTGCATTTTCCACTATATTTCTTGAATGTGATTCTTGATTTGGAGATGTGATGTAGTTTATAAATGAGTGAAATGGGTTGTTATGGTTGGAATGAAAATGATAAATTTAAAAAAATGAATTTTAAATGCTATGATAGGATTTAGAGTGTCCAATTGGAGGAAGGCACAAACATGGATGCATTATGTGCACTCATGGTTGTGAAATCAAGTGAAAATGGAACTCTAGAGTCAGTCTCCCTCATGAGTACCACTTCTCCCATTCCTTTTAGTTTCTCTAAATTCCTTTAATTTTTTCAAAAAAAAAATGGGATTCTGTACCATTTTTGTTCCAAAAATAACTTCGTATAGGTTACTGTGGTTTGGCCGGGTTGGCCTTGAAACATGTTTGGGTGGGTGGTTGGAAATGATATCAGTTGTTCTATAATTTTTGAATGTTTGGTGTGTTTTGATTTAGTTTTAAAAATAAATTTATCACTTTTGGTGAGCACATGATTTAAGGGTTGTTTGGCCACTTTTTTATAAATATGGTTTTTGGGATTTCTTTGAAATGTTTAATAACTGTTTTTATTAAGATCAAGCATTGTGAAGATGAAGGTCCATTTTTAATTTTACATTGGTAGTTTCTAAAAGGTTTTATATGTGGGATTAGTATGAGGACTATTTGACATCATTTATACATTATGTTTTGAAATATCCTCATTGGTTGTCCCTCGACTCGGTTGTTGATTATGAGATAAGAGGGTCATTGGTATAGAACCTTCTTTGGGTAATTATTATTATGGTAGTGTACTAGACATGAGGAGGTCAAGTGGTTCTAGGTTCTATTGAATGTGTGGAACACCCATTTTTTGAAAATTTCACTGAAACCTGGAATAATAAATTGGTTTAGTGAGAATTATTATTTCACGTTTAGTTCATGTATTGTTTAATAGACTATAGTAGGTGGACATTTGGGATTATTTCTTTCGAATTGGGCCCCTCGGCCTAACCTGAGAATCGGTGGTTGAGACATAGGGTGTTGGATTATATCACAAGTGGAATGCTATTGGGGATGGAGTCATATGTATTAGTATTTTATGGTCTAAATTTGTGTTTCTAGGTTATTCTATGATCCTTTGATACTAGAACTATTAGTACCATTTCCCATGTTGTGTTTAAAATCATTATCTTGACCTAGGGTTTGGACTTTTTTTTGAAATCCCTATATGTATTGTTGGTTTTAAAAAGGATATAAAATTATCTATTTCAGAAAAGACTTTTACTACCCCTCTTTATTTATACAGTTTCATTTATTTTAATTAAAATTTAATTGGAATTGTGATTGATAGTTTTTAAAATGCATTTTATTTATTAAACCCATGTTTTTATAATTTTGGTTCAAACTATTATTATTGGACAGTTTTGGAAATTGGAAATTCATGGATTATGTGGTACACTATTGGAATTCCTACTGATCATTTTAACGATCACTCTTATCCTACATTTTTAGATGTAGGTTCAGTTTCATGGATAAGGTTCTTTTTTTGTCTACCCGTGTGAGGTAGGTTGTAAGTTGTTCGAGGTGACTAAGAGGTCACATGGATTATTGTGAAGTATTTTTTCTTGCTGGTACGTGTTTTATTTGTTCATTGTTTGTTTATAATTTTATTTTCATTGTTTCATAGGACAAATCATTACAACCTATTTTGATTTGATTCCCAACACTAATTTCCATCTCGGGGGGATCCGAATTGCCCTTAGGTACTTTTTGTAGACTGTCTCGGTTGATTGGTTTAGGGTCGACTCGGGGTGGTTTGTGACAAAATAGTAACAGAGGAGGTCCTTGAAATTTGGTATGCTTATTTGATATAGATTAAGATTTTCATTGTTCATGAGGTAGGTTACAGGTTAGTGCCTGATCACCACCTCTCGTGATGAAGCATGAGTTACAAGTGGTAGTCCTAGTATTGAGTTTTTTGTCTTCCGTTGATTGGGATTAAGGGATGAAAATGGAGGAAAATCAGTACACGTTGTGATTCGTTTTAATCCTTGTTGACGTGAGTGTGTATCAAAAGTAAAAATTATTTAGAACTTGAAATGTGTTTCTATTAAATGGATATGATATTGTTGAAGTGGTTTTTTAAATAATAAGTGTTCAATTTGAAAATTATTGGTCTGTGTTTGGATTTGATAATGTAAAGAGATGTTTAAATCATGGAATTCTTTATGGAGTGTCACTTGAGAATGGGTATGTGTGGAGAGTGTGTGGGAGCACTTGTTCGCAGATGATGTAATTGGGATTGAATTAACACACATGTGATGGTTCATAAGAATCCATCTTTGAGTTTTAAATATTTAAATCCAAATGGTTTTTTTGAAAAAGAAAATTTTGATTCTGTTTGTTTATGTCTGGCTTATGTGCCTGTTGCCATTATCTTGGGTTGTTTCTTTGATTGATGTTTTTTTCATATAATGATCAAAGTTTTATTTTTAATGTTTTTGTGTGTGTGGACCCGAGAAAGGTCTCTAATGTTGCCAATTATTCAAGCCCAATTTTTTTGTTATTTTCATGTGTTTCCAATCATTCAACGTAATCAAATTCCACAAGAGGCAGATGTGTGGTTAGAAAAGATAGAGTGGGTCTTTAGGTTTTTGGGAACTCTTGAGGTATTCAAAGTACATAACATCACATATTTAATTGAGGGTTTCGTTTTGGACAAGTAAATATGGGGATGTCTCATAGTCTTTAGATATTTTTTGTGTGTTTCTTGGTGGTCAATTTTATTGAAGGAACCTCATCTATAAAACAGTGCATTCCAGAAGAACCTTTCTCTAGGAAACCATCTTTGTCGGTACTGGCACCATGTTTTTCAGACTCTTCTCTTGTGTGCCACTAGTGTGGCATGTTTGGGCATTCTAAGCCATCATCTTTCATTATTTTGAAAATATTCCACCATTTTATTCACTTATAAAAGGATGTAGAAATTGGTGACTGGAGGATGTGAATTGTTGAATGTGAGGCCAGAGATGATTTAGCCATCGGGGCCCTAACCACAAGTCTCGGGGTGAAGCTCACACACAGTCCGGAATTTCCAAGGGTGTGTGGAACCTCGATCCAGTTTATGTTTTCAGTTATTGGATGAAAAATTCCAATTTTTCCTCGTTCTATTATTGTGGCCATCGTATGTTCATCCTATTTTTCGTGGTGTGATGAGCGTGAGCTACTACAATCCAAGAATTATTATTTGTTCTAAGCATGGTTCCTTGATCGTTCCGACTCTTTAATGGGTATTGGGCCTGTGAATAAACAAAGCTATTTTAATTTGGAGTTTGGTCTCAGTTTTTTTAGTGACTTATTTTGTGAAATCAATTGTTATTCTCTTTTGGATCATTCTTAGTTTGGGCACCCCTTCGTGTTTTTCCTCCAATGTGTTTTGGTGTTTTGGGTGATTCCTCTGTTACAATGTCCCGGTGTAACAGTTATCCCCATAATGGTTTTACATCTTAGTTCTGATAGTGGAGTCTTTTTCCCTTGTTCTATAGAAGTTGGATTATATTAGTTGGATGTTCCAGCATTCTTCTCTCCCCCATTTGGGGTGGTATGATTTGTTTTTAATTAAAG
The DNA here is from genome assembly GCA_963277665.1 of Viscum album. NCBI lineage: Eukaryota > Viridiplantae > Streptophyta > Magnoliopsida > Santalales > Viscaceae > Viscum > Viscum album. The sequence goes on along the minus strand of OY728145.1, from coordinate 657,732,909 downwards.
AATTATTGGAATCCTTGTGGTGTGGAGAACCCTCTCTTGTTCCCCTTGTTTTGAGTTGTGTTTTCATTTGGGTTGGTCAGGTGTGAATTGGGGAATAAATAGTCACCCCGAATCTCTTTTTTCGTATAGTTTTGTTTGGGAATGGACTCAATTATTGGTTATATTTGGGAATGGTGACTTTGGGGGGGGGGGGTAGATAGTGTTTGTGTTAAGGAAAATTGTCACACCCCATCCTCGTACGCCCATTTATTTTATTTTTTTCTCAATATCACATTATTTTAATGAGGTTTAGTTGGTTATCAGTCGGAAAATTTTGTAATGTTGATTTTTGGGGTGGGTCTTAGGCCAGTGAGCGGTCACAGCGCTATTAGCGGTGAGCATGGATTCAGTCCTAGAGTATGCACAGTTGAGTGGTCATTCCAATAAATAATAAAATTATATGAATAAATTAAGATGACTAAAAAAGTAAAGTTAAATAAGATTTTATAATTATAAAAAGGTTAATGTATAAACCATAGTAATAATAATATTTTGTGCAGATGATAATAGTAATATTATTTAATTTTTAAATATTAATATTATTATTAAATTGTTATAAAAAAATTATTATTATGATATTTTATTATTATTGAAAAAGAATATTAATATTATTCTATTATTGTTAGTATTATTATTGTATTGCTATGTTTTTTTAAACCCTAATACTACCCTTTCCCCTCTATCTTCACCTAAAAATGGAGCACCCCACCTTGTATTGCATAGCACAACCCCTTATCCCGATCGACTTGGAGTGAACCATCCTTGCCCGTCCTTTCCAGAGATCCCTCCCAACCTTGAATCTCTCCCAGACACACCTCTCAGCAACATCCCAACCTGCTTAAGGCAGCCCGGACCCCCTCTGATGCGACCCTGTTTTCCTTATTCTAGTGCGACGTGGATCCCCTCCACCTTTTCTCCGACCTAAGACTTCCACAACACTCTTACCTAGATCTGATGCGACCCAGACCCTTTGTGCGACAGCTCTGCCCTGCTCTTTCATGGCTACATTTCCCCTTGCTAGGAACCATCCCCCCCTCCATTATGATTCCTGATTTTTAGTGTCTTTCTCAAATCATCCAAACCTCAAATTCTAATGATTGTGATTTCCGTATTTTTTTTAGTGTTGAGAGTAATCATATTGTTCCCCAAGATGTTTTACCCCTTCTTTGAATGAGGGTCATCTTTGCACACAAATCGTTAGGTGTTTATGTTCCATTTATTCGGATTTCAATCCATATGATTCTTCAGTTTTATGAGTTGATTCTTAAACAAGGTTTTGAAAAGTTATTATAGTCACACATAATTTCTGGAAGTTATTTATTGTTGAAATATATGATTAAAAATAGGTTATTGGTAGTTTTCATATATATACAGTGTTTGTTCCTAGCTGATTGTGTTTAATAAAATTCTTCACACTTTTAAAGGGTGTTTTTGAATGTTTTGGTTTGTGTTTGACTATAGAAGAATCTTGTGAATGTTTCTTGGCTTCTTTGAGGATGGTTTTATAAAACATGGTACTCTTGATGAATTTTTTTATTGTGTCAATGAATGGTGTATGTGTTGTTTCATGAAAATATATGGGAGGAGATGTTTTATTATTCTGTTTCATAAGGGAACGTACATGGATGGACAGAGTGGAACCATTGATGGTCCTCCAAAAGAATATTACATATGGATTGGTGCTTCTCTCGCACCATGGTATTCTAAAAAGAACACATATTTTTTCCCTCTCTCTTTTGATAAAAGGTTTCATAGTTTCTAAAATGGATCGAGCTGTGTTTTGGATATAAATCTATTTATTAGTGTTTGGTTGTGTTTTATGACATGTAGATTTGTTTTATGTGTTTCCATGGTACATTTTGGTTATGCATTGGTCTTTTCCCCATTAATTTTGGGTATCTTTTGTTGTTATAGTGAATTTATGCACAATGACTGATGGTGCAAATGCATATACCCAATATATGTATAATATATATATATGTCCTCCAATTATGTATTCCCTCTTTTTGTGGGTAATACATGCATTGTATTATGGATATATAAATATATATATAGGTATGTGCATGATAGTGCAGGATAATTTCAAATGGTCACTTCCGTTTTCGTCATGTTCCAAGTGTTCGACCTGACCAGGTTCTTCTATGAGGTAGGAAAACCAATGAATTTTCCTTTACATTTCAAATCCTATGATGAGTGGAATTTCAAAATAATTTTAGAACTTTTTATACACCTCTATAGTACCTCTAGTTAGTTTTCTAGGAAATTTTTCAAGATGAATTATTCTATTAGAAATAGTATTTTACATGAAACTTGACTTATTCTCTTGTGTTTTTGTGTGAAATTGTTTTTATGATATGTTGAATAAACATTAAATGGTAATTTGGAAGGGTGGGTGGTGTTTTCCCAAATCAAATATTTGGTTAAGATGTTTTGGAACATGCTTTGTGTTTTATATGTTCAATAAGGGGTTCTCCTTTGATGTGTTTATTAAAATGAATTTGAAAGAACTTCTTGATTTGGAGACATGTGTTGTATTTTATAAATGAGTGAAATGGTTGGTTTTGGGTGTAAAGTAAATAGATAATTTATTAAATTGGATTTCATATTCTTTAATCAATTTTATAGTGTCTCATTGGATGAAGGCCCAACCATGGGTGCATTAGGTGCACACAAGGTTGTGCAATCATGTGAAAATGGAACTCTAGAGTCAGTCTCCCTCATGATTACCTCTTCTCCCCTTCATTTAATTTTACCTACATTACATCCATGTTTCCCAAAAAAATGGGTAAGTGGTACTCTTTATGTTCCTAGAATAACTTCAAATTGGTTCATGTGGTTTGGCCCATTTGGAATTGAAACATTCTTCTGTTGGTATTTGGAAATGATAATGTGATTCTGGAAATTTTGAAGTGGTTGGGTTTGTGTGGGTTCAAAAGCTATGGAATGTTTGGTATTTTGTGAAATTTTTATCTGTTTTGATTTTGTTTTAATAAGTAGTTGAGCACTTTTTTGGATTGCCTTATTTATGTGTTGTTTGGAAACTTTTGTATAAATATGGTATTTGTGATTTCATTGAAATGGTTAATTAATGTTTTAATACATGGTTGAGCATTTTGAATCTAAAGTACATGTTGGAATTATAAATTTGATATTGATAAAAGGTTTTATGTTTTGTATTTTTATGAGGCCAATTTGAAATATTTGAAACGTTATGCTTGGTAAACCCCTCTTAGGATTGATCTCTCTCCTCGGTTGTTGATCACGAGTCGGAGGGGCCTTGGTATAGTACCTCCTTTAGGTATTTATTATTTAGGCAGGGGACTAGACATGAGGTGGTCTGGTGGTGCTGGATTGTGTAATGTGCTTGGATATATATGAGGTTGGTCGTTTCAATGTGTGTTAGATCCCCTTTTGAACTTTTCACCAAAACATATCATAGGAATGAGGCTTACAGACAACCATTGCTGCACTAGAAGTTCATGTAGTTTCCAGGGTCCAATAGTAAGTGGACATTTGGGATTAGTGCTATGGGATTGGGCCCCTCAGCCTTACTTGAGAAAGGGCAGTCTGGCATTAGGTCATTCGATTCTATTGTGTATGGCACGCTATAGGGGATGGAGTCACTGGTATTGGTATGTTCTAGTCTTCCACTGAGTTTCCCTGGTTTTCCACAATACTTTGATACTAGAACATATTGTTCCATTTCCCTTTCCATTTGTAGAATCATAATTAAGACCTTGGTTTTGGTCTTTTATTGGAAAACCTTGTATGTATGGTTTGATTTGAAAAAGGATTTCAAAGTTGCTAATTGAAAATTGATTGTGAGCTTTCCTATTTATTTCATTTCATTATTTTTTAATTATAATGGAAATCGAATATTAATTATTAGTTTCGAAAATGCATTGTATATATGAAGACTGTATTTTTTTAACTGTTTTTCAAACTAGCATTATAGCACTCTTTTGGAAATTTGAAATGAATGGATTATGTGGTTCACTTTTTTCATTCTTATTGAGAATTTCAATGCTCATTCTTATCCTATCCTTTTAGATGAAGGATCAGTTTCTTTGTTATGGTCCATGTTTTGTCCGGCCGTATACTAAAGGTTATTATTTGTTAGAGGTTCCCAAGAGGACACATACAGGTATGTGTAGTGTAGTTTTCATCCCACTACTAGTTTTATTTTTTTCATTGATTATTTTTTTGATTAATTTATTTCGCATTATTTCATGGGCCTAATTTTTCCCAACTGTTTTATTTTGTTGACCAACAGTGGTTGTCATCCCAAGGGGATTAGGAAGGCCCTTTAGGACTTGCAGTGGAACGACCAGGGTGACCGGTTTTAGGTCAACATGTCCTGGTTCATGAAAATATATATATTATACATATACATATTTGTAGTCATCAATATAAGTAATATAGATAAATATTAATTACAATGTTCATAGAGACGGTAATCTAGATGTACACATAGAAACTATTTCCATTTTGTGATAGATGGAACAAAAGAAAGTTATATAAAAATTCTCCCTTATAGAATCAGTTTTTATATCATATATGTCATATTTATTTTTTAAAAATACTTTTATTACCATAAATGTCAATAGAAAAAATGTATCACATCATTTTGGGAATGTGATATAACACAAATAAGCATGAGAAACGTTATCATTTTTCAAAGGATTGGAATGTACGAAGTGAAATGACTTATTATAATTAATTATGTATAATTATTTATAAAAATCATATATATATATATATATTAAAAGAATAAATATTTTCACCTAGGAGATTTGGAAATGGAAAATGATGTACATCGATTGCCGAGGTAACAGATTGTTGTACACAAGATTAACGAGTTAATTTCCAATTTTATAGAAGAGGGTATGGATATGGGTTATTCTGTAAACATAATAATTTCATCTAGATATATATTATACTATTGTTTTTACTTTTTATCATCTTTGAATTATATCTTACATAGGTTTGAGGAGAAATAAAACTAAATCACATGGTTAAGAACTAAACCTATTCTTTAGAGAAACTCTTTAAGATTATACCTAAATCATTATTTGGATAATTTTATTTTCAAAATTGGGAATATATATCATTTATAGGTATTTGTGGATGTTATTTTTGAAACTATTTTTTGAATAAAATGGATCATTTTGGGTGGAGAGAAGAGGTTAAGAGGTGTCCATTTAAAATTAGGGGAGGGAACCCACTAGGAGATTTCATAAAATAATACAAAATCCAGAATTCATTCCTAAGAACAATTATTAAAAATATTTAAATATTATAATATTATATTATTAATCATTCAAATATTTCCATACATGTTATTTTCAAAATTTCAATGAGCATACACACTATTTTATTTTTTTACCCCTAGAAAACATGTGTTAACCTTAACAAGAAGAAATCATTTTTAATGTTTATACTATTAATAATTTCCCAAAAGTAATTTTTACTTATTCAATAAAAATAATAATTTTGATTAAAATATGTTATCCATTTTAAAAACATAAATTCAGAAAATATTTTAAATTTTATTGAAAATTAACCACACAGATTTGATGAAAATATAGTTACCCAAATAAAATGTTTTTGTAAGTATAAATAGTTTTTCTTTAAAAAATAAAAAATAAATAGATTCCAGTGATGTAAATTGGATTCATAATAATATAATTTAACTAATTTTACATTTACACAATTTTAATATAGCATTGGACTTTTTAAATTCTTTAAACATGAGACAATGTATTTTAAAATAATAATTATTTTTTACTATTTATTGAAAAAATTAATCTTTTCGTTAAATTTTCAAAACAACAATATAATTTAAATTTTTAATATTTTTTCGAATAATGTAGTTTAGGATTCTAAAAATATTTCTCAATAAATGTAAAAATTAATTATAAAATATGTGTGGAAAATGTGATGAAAATAGTTTTTAGAGAAACACAATTTTTATACAAAAAAATATATTTATTCTGATCCAATTTGTAAAACCTATTAGATGAATTATAAATCATTTTATTTAATATATAATATATAATTTGTAAATAAATATATCAAATATAGTGATTTATTTAATTTTCTAAATTAAAAACATATTTCAAAAATAAATTACTTTGGGGGAACATTTCTTTCCTTTTAAAATGTTTTTTGTTTTAATTTATAATGAATTAATAACAAACCATTTTATTTTATAAATTTTTCCCCCATATTTTATTTATAATTTTTTTAATCAAATTCATATAATCCAAATTTAATTTTTACACTATAAAGGTATACCATATTATGGTTTTTTAAAACTCAGTGTTTTTTGTAACAAAAGAAATTAAAAAAATAAATTATTTACGAAAAAATATTTTATTAAATATAATGCTTTTAATTTTTGAAATATTCCTTCCAACATGATTAAAATACCTATTAAATACATTTCAATACCACTATAATTTATTTCAATAGGGTGTTTCAGTCTATTGGTGGTCACATGATTCCTTCATCCTCAAATTGTTACTACATGATTGAAAAGATCCTCAATGACGGAAGGTGATTTTTGAGTGATGGGGTGATCCCATCACTTTTAAAGAATCCCATGGAATACTAAGTATCATTGATGTTGAACCATTTCAACCCTTAATTTTTTCTTATATTCTTTAAGGAATAGATCTTATTTCTACCCACAATATGAAATTCTTATGTGGTAACCTTCCCACTTTATAAAATAATGTCATTTTCCGAAACATGATACTACTCTTATAAGACCACATACATCTTATTGGGATTTTTTATGGGGGTTATTTACTATCACCAATAAATTACTTACATTTCTATCTTATAGATAAAAAGTGACTTAATACTTCCTCTATGTATAATAAATTTTTTCCTCTTGGAAGTCCAATCATCCATCAAGTGTTTCTTTGCCAAAAAATCTGAATAATTTCCAATTTAAATTCTCATTCTAAATTCAAATAAATAATATTAAAAACTTATTTGAATAACCTTTATAAAGAACACTATGTGGAGTATTGATCAATAATATACCTTATAGATAAAATTCACATACCACTAAATGAGAAGATCCTTTACATATCCCATTCATGAAGAAAATCCCCAATCTCTATTTTGATAGGGATGTTTGAGAGGTATCTTAACAAAGAAACCAGACATAATTATTTCTTGAGGTCTATTCCTGAAGAACAAATTGTGAACATGAAAACATGAAAATATTTATATGTACATTCTTGTATTACAATAAATTTTATTCGTAAACGTGGAATCCAAAATTATATTTTAGTCCTTATAATAGTAAATGGGTGAAAATCATCAAAACCATGGAAGAAAAATTCATAATGTAATCAAATTATGGGAAATTGAATTTCTATTGAATCGATTTTATCGATAAGTTCATTTACCTGGGTTCAGTTCATATATGTGACCTTTATAGTTTCTCTACACAAAGGTAAAATCCTTGAAAATACCATTCTTGGAAGGAATCCTATATGGTCTCATGTGATATATGATTCATCTATAATCATCACTATGAACCCTTCCATACCTGCATTCCCTAAATAAAATTAATTTATGTAATTCCCACTACAGATCTATTGGACCCTCTTGAAAACCATTTTGTAGTACACCATTCATTACACGAATTCCTATGCAGAGGATATTGGTGAATCCTCTCCTAAATTGTTTTCCTCATAATGTATGACATTGTTTCAAGTTTTTATCCACATTCTACTAAATATACAATACATTATTGGGATTCATCTTTAAATTTAATCTCCAAACATGTTTCCCTTAATGATTTTATCACTATGGTTTATCAATTGTACCTAGAAATCTATATAATTTCCCACCATCTATATGTTCAGACCTCTTCCTCACTAATCCAAATTCCCCATATCACTAAACATCCTTCCTAGTATTATTACCATTAGATGGAAATTGGTCATTATCTCCAAATATAAACAAATTAATAACACCCACGTTTATCTTTACTACTTGATTATAATATAGGATCCCCCAACTATTTGTAATAGCCAGTGTTATATCCATTGAGGTAATATTTTCCATGGGTCTAGTAGTCTTTCATTCTCAAACTATAAACTATATAAACATGTACATATATTTGGGCCTCCTTTTTATTTTTAAATCCCAATAATTTCAACTTTAACATTCATATCCCAATAATTTTTTAGTGAACCTTGACCATAAGGGAAACTCATGAATCAACCCCAACTCATTCACAATATTCCATTTTCCCCATGAAACAATCTTTAATAGTGCATATTCCTTACAAGATAATCACCGATAATATTTTATACTCCTTGTGTAATAATACTGAATGGACTATACTCTCTTTTATCCATCCACCCTCACTTTGTCTTATTCACCATGAACTATCCACAATTGGATATATTTTCAATGATCCAACAAACCTCATTTGTCCATAATCACCAAGAATCCATCCCCAACAGGTTATATTAACTATTTTACAATCACCTTCCTTAGCTCATTCTCTGAATGGAAAAATTCAAAAAGTTCCATATTATAGGTGATCAAATCATGCAACATGTTGTTTCATTACCAAAAGCCCAGATGAACTAAAACGGGCCATCCGTTCATAAGTCGCACAATAATATTTTATAGGCCCCTTGGTAATAGAATTACTAGATGGATAACATTACACTATATGGAATATTTCCTCATTGCTTGATCTTAAACAATATGGTATGTTACTTATCACATAACCTTAAATGGTATTGTGTGTCACAGTTAGTGGTACTGAACTAAATGGTTTCCAATTCCCTTCATAGGGATAGTTCTAGAGACTCTATAATGAGTGTGATCCCATCACAAAAACATATAACTCATCCATATATAGTGTTCTGTTAAAAACATCCAAATGATGTGACATTAAAATATATTTTAGTCACCATGTAATAAGTGGGATATGGATATCCTCTGAAATATATAGATGTTCACAAGGATGCATGTATTTAGTAAGCTGTTTTCATAGTGTAAACTGCTCCCACACTAATATTTTGGATGTATTCTAGAATATATCATAAATATATAACAATGTATTATAATAAGAAACAGTCCCCCTAAAAGGTGTGATGATACTAACCTCCAATCCTCTTGGCCAATTCATAAACCATGTGTCAATCATAAAGCATCAATAACCTCCTACCATAGAAAAGAAGGATTATGTTTACTCTAAATTAAAATGTGTGAACAATGTCTGATGAATGTAGACTGTCTAATATGAAATACATTACCTTGAAATGGTTATGTGGTATGATACATAACTATAAAAGCATTATATTAAATATCCAATTGTTATTTCATGATGGAAATATAATGGTAAACTATGTGTGATTCCATTACTAATTGAAGTGATTAATTTTATTTTCCCTTACATGTGTTTTTTATTAATGGGTTTCTTCTATGTGTCTATTAATTCACATTATAAATTCATGAAACCTTCAATATAACCCTTTCATACAATGTAATAGAATAACATGACTTATTGTTTAATACCTTGTTGTTGAGATAGACTGACAGCTATCATGGAACAACTTATGGTTCTCAGTAGGCAATGTTCTAGACACATGGCTTATGTGTTATTAAAGATGCAGATCTATTAGAAATGAATTATCACAAATGTAATTTCTATAAATATTGGTGGTGAATTCATTATCATGGGTGCGACACATAAATATACTTATTAAAAAATATTGTAATCTTAATAAATATATTGGATAATAAATCCATATATAATATCTCACCAATAGTGTACTATAGTGACGTTAATTCCTCTAGTATTCACATCAATGTTTTTTGAGTGCCTATCCTCATAGTGTGGAACATATTATATCCCTACCATAGAGAAGATGAGGACTCTATTTGAAAATAAATTTATATTAATGATTCTCCTAGGAGGGATCCTACTCGTAATCCTTATTGCCCTATGTTCAACATCTCCCAAATCCATTGGGAATCAATTGAGGAGGCTATTATGTTGAATCCATCTATAGTCACCTAGACCAGGTTGCCCAATTAGTCTTATCTCTATGGGTGGAAGAATAATTATGGAAGTTATCATTATTATAACACTATTATCACTAAATATTTCCATCACCATGTCCTAGAGGTTCCCAAATAGAAGGTTCATATTCGTTCTCCACTTTAGAAGCCTCCCATAATATCCTTGTATCATCAGATATATAATGTCAACATAAATTGAAATATATATAATAGAAAGCTCATATCCTCACTCCCATATAAGATTTCCATAAACAAATCCAGGAAGAAACTAAATAGAAATCCTATATCATGGATGTTAATTTACCAGCTAACATTTATATCTATGATGTTTGAATAAAAACAACCATAGGTATATTTTTTAATCCTTCTAGGGGAAGACCCATATTACTATTACCATTTCTATCTAGGGATCTTATCAGCATATCCAGATGACTAGTTAAGTAAAAGACCATATTATTACTCCCATTCTGGAGGATCAAAACTGTAACCGAGAAAGGAATGATAATTAGGACTAGACTCATATTCAGGTTCCTACTATAGGTTTTTTACACATCATGAAAATCACTCATGGGTAGACTCATATATATTCCATCACCTTTGGAGTTCATAGAAATATCATAGAATTTACTCTTGAGAAGGAATAAATCTTCTCCCATTCTATAGGATTTAAAAATAATTTTCTAAATCTAAAAATAGTTTCAATATCATATACCTACTATTGTATATGAATTACTTCAAAAAAATATTGCAAAACTTATTGAGAAGTATGATCAAATTTCATTCCTCGCCTAAAACTCTTTTCAATATATTTTAATAGTGACTAAATATATGAATTGATCATATATTTCTTTTCCGAAAAAATTATTCTATGTATATCAAAATATTTCTCAAGCCATCCTAGGAAGTATTCATTACATTATGATATTTTCAATGGGGTCACATAAGAAAAGCCTACACAAAAATGTTATTTCCAATGCCATGTGAATCTAACCATGATTGAGGTCCCAATCACGTTGAGGATAACAAAACTCTATTCAATATCATTATAATACCCATGATAATTCTTCTATACCTTCCACAAACAATGATGAGTCACTTTAGTTTATTTCAATAGTGGTCCAATAATATAAAAATTCCACATCAGTAGAAGGTTGAATTGCAGACCAAAGACACCCATACCACAAAATAAATATTATTAAATACAGATGTTTACCCCCAATGTAATAGTGATTATGGTTCTCCTAATGGTAATATAATTATCAACCATAGTGGACCTCCCAATTATGGAAATTTTGGAAGTACTAACACTAATCATATAGATCAATAGAAAAGAAGTTAATTGCCTTAATAATCCATCAATAGAAACTATCTTTGAAGGTCCTCCTTATGGAAGCCAATCCATACCCATTGAGGTACTCCCTATATTACAAATTGTAGAGGTCATCCATGATAATATCTCTTTATATAATAATGGTCCTCCCAATATCAAAATGTCCTAGAGAATTTCCAAATATCAAGTGGAACTTGAGAGTTTCAGGCCATGTACAACAATTTTCTCATCATAGACTGCCAATATATTATCTCAACCATAGGACAGTCTGGGTGAATATCATCATCTACACTACCCCAACACCACTTACCTACAAATACAATATCAGAGGTTCCTAATTATTCATCCCCCATTAAATTTATGTAGTGAAATCTTCTTTATATTTATATAATGTGGAATAATCATTAGCTAAGAAAAGAGTGAATTCTACGGTCTTGTGAAAAGAGATATCCAAAGGAATAATATCAATCATGCTCTAACCCTTGGAACCCACAATTATTTCTTAATAGATTTTATAAAGGGGGAGTATACATTGAATCTATGTTATAAAATGAGGGATACTCTCTTCTATTTTAATAAAAAAATATATATCTATTGGGGAGTTCACCTGTGACATTAAGGTGGCATGAAAACAGTTGATGAAACTAATTTTTGGTTCCTTATTAGCTAACCTACATCCAATTTTTTTAAATATGGATTATTTAAACCATTAGGTTGGACTCTATTGTATGATAGGACATTACAAGACAATAAATGATTCCCAAAATGACATGTTCATTTTAGGGTGGGGAAAATAAAAAACACAATATTTTACCATGTTTAGTGGCCAACCGAGTCTATCAAGAATGAAAATGATCATTCTCATCAATATAGGACATTTCATATTCCTGGATATTTAGAATTATATATTTTATTTATAATTAAATCTTTCCATCTAGGTTCCACGTAATGGCATACATTGTGAGAGATGGATATTGATAAACTCTTGCATCCAACCATCATGAAGGTAAATACCGAACACAAACACATGAAAAGTGAATCCCACAAATATAAATAAATTGTAAATAGTGGGAATTTAATAATTGGGAAATTAATTTTATCTAACACAATCTTCAGTGATATCTTGAAAAAAAAGAGGGATATAGCTGAATCATCTTTGACAAAAATATAAAAAAAAACCCAAGCCCATGGGTATGTGGGTGTTTTTACCATCACCACCACCCATGATATCATTAAATCTAAAATTACTCTATGATGTGTAGGTTGAGGAACTACACCAACACTATACTATAATAATGGGAAAAATATTAACCACTCATATTCTATAGAATTTAGTCTTCCCTATATTGGTTTCAACTTCATTGGAAACACTGCCACCATTTATATCACAGCGCAATCCACCCATTCATTAGGATCACACATGGAGGGATCCATGTGAAAAATAACTTAATGTCAAAATTCCCTTATAAGGGAAGGATAATAAACTTGGACTTTCTAATCCAAAATGACAAACTACAATGCTATTGATTGAATATGATTTTTTATTTTACCTTGAAAGAAATTTTGATTGTGAGAAATCCCCCAGAAACCGTGAGGAATATGTAGAAAGAATTACTTTTTTATGATTCCTGTCTATATATTTCATTGGTGTCAACATCATGGAAAACCCCTAACATGAAACTGATGAAGATGAATTCATAAATAAATCAATTGTTAAATATACTTTATGGATCACATTGATGAGGAACCTGTACATAACTAGGATCTAAGGTAGGATAAAAACCCAGGTTTTTCTCCAAATAATTAAAAACCAACTACTCATAAATATTTAGGTAAAAGGAAATTTAATGGTATGACAAATATCATGAACCACATATGACCTCTTTTCACTAATGAAATATTTTTCTGGTATGGATATGAACCAAGAGAGATGATGTTACTCAATGTTTAACTACTGAGAGAAAATATTCATACTGAGTATATTTATCATGAAGAGGACAATGTACCTCCTTCCGTATATGTTCAAAGAAAAATTATATTAAACCCATAAGAGTAGAATATAAATTTTTGCTCAAATTCAGGTATATACAACTATATTATATAATCATAATGTTGAATGTCATCATGAATTCCCCCTAGGGAAAAAACTACCACCATTTTAATAATGACACCCCATAATTTCATAGACTAAGTATTAATCATCATAAAATGTTATATAATCAGATAAATCTATAATCTCGATGTTTACTAGGGTATCAACCATGATAAAAATAGACACAATATCTTAACTACTCCATCAAATTCCCAATTGCATAAATAAAATATAGAGGGAAAATACGATCAAAGATAAATCCATTTCTATATTGTATTTATAATACTCCTCATGTTTATAATTATTTAAATACAACCTTCCATATATTCAATTTTTGGGTGATTCATGGATGAATCTCACACATATTGTGTCTTATTCAAGACCCATGTTGGAGATGTCAGAATAAAAATAACCAGAAAGGCCTAGGTGGTTCATCCAAACTTTTTATGGGACATTATTCTTCTAGTGTAGAAATAAGATGGAAGGATCCATTTCAATAGGGGAATCCCTATATATAATTTCATTTTTCAAAGATGATATACTCTTATTTATTTGACCTCTCAAATTGTAAATATTGTGCAAGTGAAACAGTTGTAGATTTCGTCTATATTTGGAATGGAATAATAAATTCAATGAATATGAACACTACACAAGAAAAGTTGTTGTATATTTTAATATATAATCATTGAGGATAACTTCATATTGTGATGATTACCTAATATAACATAGTTGGTTCCAAGAATTTATGGTAGTTGAAAAAAAATTTGATGATGTATTCTAATATTCCATTGCTAAATATTAGCTATCACTAAAATATCATTGACTGATGTATGTTTAGTTGGAGACAACCAATATCATTGTCAATCCAACAAAAATTCAGGCTTAGGCACCCAATACATAAAAATGGCATATAGTTCCTCACCCTTAATGATGACCTCTATAATAGTTACCACATTTGGATATGTATAAGGATATTCTTAACCTAAGGTATGAGGACCTTTAAGATAAAAATTAATCCATAAATTGATAGTGGGTTCTAAGATACATCATCATTATTATGTAGAAATACCTTCTCATGTTTATATAGTGTTGGACATCAAATGAAATTGATAAAAATGACCATCTCTATTACTTCACCTTCAATTAAATGGTGGGGAACGAAAACTATAATTGCTTCATATTTGATGTAGTCCTTCAAAAGATTATTGGATCTTGAAAATTTAAAATTTGGAAACCCCCTAACAAAATTAACTTGTGTATTGATCATTTTACCATAAGAGGAATGATAATGATACAAGATTCCAAATATACATGCACAAAATTATTATTACTAGATGATTATAGAAACAATGAGGAATGTAAAAAATATTTATTGGGAAAACTATATTATCAACTTGTAACCTCAACAACAACTATGAATTTAGATATTACATCTTCATCATAGTAGTCTTCAAAGAGTTGAAACAATCATTGGTAGTGAAGCAAGACATGAGAGGATGGGCCATTTCCTACTTTTTATATGATCATGACTCTTAATGAAATCCAAAATATATAACTAAATGATTGTAACCTCCCCACAAAATGGAGCATCCATCATAAAATGATTCAAAATATGATTCTATTAATTTCATCTACTTGGAAGAACCATTTAATGATAATGATGATGCATACAAACCTATTTTCCTTACTAGTTTGTGGGTAATGGTCCATAGAGGCTGGGTAGGTTGAGGATGTTGATGTAAATGCATTCCCTAATGTTTAGGATCCATTTCTTCTAAAGTATATTTTTTGAAAAAAAAATCCCTCACGGTGTCCTATCACCATGTTTTGGGTGTGATTGTGATTATTAAAAAAGAGAGATGGTGATTATTTTTTTAAAGGAAATGTATTGGTCAAATAACAAGACACAATTTATCAATAAAAAAAGTGGAAGCTCCAAAAGTCTGAAATATGGGATTTTATTACAATCTTGTACAGAAAGAGGCAGAAGGTCATCCGGGAGATTATCAAACCACTTAACTCCCCGGTGGATACCTTTATTAGCGAGATCATCGGCCACCATATTTTATTTCCAGTAGGCATGAGTGGCAATATATTTGATATCCAGAGGAGAGTCCATACATATCATCCAATGAGAGGTAAGAGTCCAGGAAAAATGAATCACACCATTCCAAATTGCTTGGACAATGGAAGTATAGTCACTTTCAATCCAAATGTTGTTCCAGCCCTTCCTTTGAACAAAATAAATGTGTCAGATGATGATTAATGAGTATTAATGGTGTTTACCGAACTAAGTGATTAACGTAGAACATTATCCTAGTGTTTTCCAATTTTTTGGGCCTCAATACTGAAAGTTAGATTTTGGAAAAAGAAATCATTTCATTAAAGAGTACACAATATGTGGACTGTGAACAATAGTTCAAAGAATGAATATTGATGTATATGTAATGTCAAGTAGAATAATTAAAGGATGGGAACCAGTAATCATGAGATGGAGAGCACTTATGGAGTAGTTTGTGAGGAGTAAACAGATTGTGGTGAAGTCATGTGGTATGTGTAAGGCTTGCGATATGAGGGATGGATTTATATTCATGGAAAAAAGAGGTGTTTTTATGAACCATGATGTGCATCGTTTGAAAACAAGAGATGGTGATTTAGGATTTTTTGTAGGAATAAAAGTAGTGTGTGTACTGCGTAGGGAAGAATCATTCATAGGTGAAGCAGTATGTGTTGAAGGCAATACCACATTGATGATTTTTGGTAATATCCGATTAGTAGATTTTTCAGATCCATTTTCTTATATAAAGAGTGTTATTCCAATCAGTAATAACATCAATTTTCATAAAACAAATCTTCACTTTGGGAATTTAGATAAGTACAATATTAAATTTTAAGGGAGTATTCCAAGAAAGATGAAGTGGTTTGGGAAAAATAAATTCTTCCGAAGGTTTTTTTTGGGATGTATAGCCAGTAAAGAATGAAATACATGGAGAAGGAAGACCCATTATGCCGAGGAGGAAGACCCAATATGTGGAGAAGAGATGATCTACCGAAGAAGAGGTAGTTTAAGAAAAATGATATAGTTCATGGAAGAAAATATAGCCTAAAAAATAAGTTTCGGTACACAAAGGAGAGGCGATACACAAAAGTGGAGGAGAATCTGTCTGTGAAGGAGGATGGTTCATAAAAGTGGAAGCAGCTAGCAAAGAAACAATCTACAATGAATTTTTTCTACTCAGTTCTCAAAAGAGAAAGGAAGTTTTTATAGGGCATAAAAAGTATTAAAATTTACTCAAATATCTTGTGAATTTCGATTAAACTAACTTATAGTACACGAAAAAGTGAATTTCATCTATGGGTTAAAAAGGGACATTGACAGATCATCTATATATTGTTATGGAAGCATGATTTCATTCAAATGTGGGGACCTGCATTTCTATAATCTAATATTGAATCCCTTACAAAAGTAGTGTGAAAATGAAGATGAAGATAGTAATCATACCCACTAGATTTAAGCTAGTGGAAGATACATAAAAAGTGACCATTGGGATTGTATTGAGAAAACCATAGATATTTTAATGGTAGTGATCTTGGGCATAGAAGTTATCTACCTTGTACATCATTAATGGTAATGAGCCATAATGAATTTGGTAAAATCGGAGCATTATCATTTTATGCTCATTTTATGAAGCCCTGTGAGGGAAAACCATGTAAAAATCTATGTGTCATTGTTCATGCTTTTTTCATTACTTTTATTGCCTTAACATTTGATAAAATTAGAAAGGGCACGATTAAAATTAACATTAAAGAACATAAGAAGTGCCCATTGTGATAAAGATTTTATGATCTAGTGGGGTAATAATATGTTCTAAAAGAATATCCATACCATGATTCACCCCCCTCTCAGGGTATTTATGCCCCCTTTTGGACTTAACAGTGTATACCCTCCCAAGAAACCCCTAGGGAGGAACTCCAAAGAGATTAATAAGAGAGGTAGTCTACAATTGAGTCTTCCAGAGAATTTTTGGATTTAGTCATATTATTGGACATAGTATTAGGGTTGAAATTGTCTACTAAACATTGAAATTTATATAGGGAAACTTGAGTGAACCTAAAAATGAGGATAAATCCTCCATTTCTAAATCAGAAAATATAGTAAAAAAAATTGAAACAGTTCCCCCTAATCTCCAAGCCATAGAATAACCACATGATATAAAGCCTAAACACATTTTATATAAGTATGATAATATGAATAATATTTATGTAATTTTGGTGAATATGTTTAATATATATCTACTTCATGTAACTTATAAGATCATAGATGAAATCATCGATACCCTTTTAATCCCTCATGATTTTGAGGCTAAAGTAACTAGGACTGAAGTATATATTTTTTTGGAAAACAATTACATTAAATTTCTCATATCCATATCTAATATAGAGTGAGTTTTATTTTCTTTGATAAGTTGTCACATCATACCATAATAAATATCCAAGAATATGAATGAAATAAATGTTCCTAGGGATGTAATTTATAATTATTCTAAGAACAACATCAATCTAGTCCAAACCCTTTTGTGTTTAGGTTTTAGTGAATCTGATCTAACTCCATAAAACCTAACATATCATTAGTGTGAAAATATTTATCTAAAATCAAAATGTTAAGATCAATATCAAGTATTACTTTAGTGATCTCCTACATGACTGTAACGTCCTATTTTTATACTAACACACATCATTTAACAATGTACTCGGAAATTCATTGATCCATTTTCATTTGACTATTTAGTGGTCATATCATTAGTTCCCTAAGTACCCATTCGATGGTATGGTTAGGGTATTTAATGATGATAATTACAACATAAGTCTTACGAATCATAGTATATATATGCAATGTTATAAAAGATGGATGAGAAGAAATTGGTAGTAGATAACAAAATTCATATTACTACTCCAAATAGCCTTGAAATATCCCCCGAATAGTCCATATAGTGAACTACATAAAGACTATATTTTCCATCTTATTAATTGAGGAAATAAATATTGATTTGGGAAGTCATATGGTCATGTAGGTTCTATAAGATACAAATCTATTGTATCTGACAACTTTCCATTCATATGATAATAAGGTAAATGTCTTTGTAGAGTAACTACCATGAATGAAAGAATTTTTTTTTGAAATCTATGGACATCAACCTGGAACTAGATAATATTTACAACCTTCAATTCATATACAAAATTATATATTTATGAACACAACAAATATTCTTCAACCTAGTGGATATAAATTCCACAAGAAGAAGGATATGTTGGGTTTTGGGTATATCCTCACCCATTCTCAATATATATGGTTCTTTAAATGAGCCCAATCATGAAAAAATGGGGTAATATCAATATAGATGATACAGATTCCCTCATATCATCATCAGGACTTAAACATTCCCTCGCATTGTCTACTAGATCCAGAAAACCTCATCCAATAACTACTTTCTACAATAGTGAGGTAACAGAACTACTGGAAGAAGATGATATGAAAAATTATCCCTCATCTTCCCTTGATGATGTCTCCACCACTCTTGATGAATTATTGTTGGTGAATCCAGTTTAAAGTGATTATCTATGAATAACATTAATTAAACTCTCAATAAAAACTATGGAACATGAAACATGTATCTGCCTCATCAAATCGAATCATGATGTCATTTCTTATACCTTTATGAACATTATTATATTGGATCCCTGTGTTTATACACACTATTTTATTTTTCCAAATAAACCACTATGGTTAAAAATATACAGGCATGAGGATTCATCATATTCATACTACCAAGGTAAATGATAGAGTTGACACAATCATAAAAATCAACATCATTTTGTATGTTAATGACCAAAAATGATAAAAATATTATCCCTATAAATAAAAATATTGTGAATATTTCAGTCTACAACGACATGAGGGATCAAAACTGACACTAACAAAAATATAATTTCTAGATCCCAATCATAGAGAAACAAATTCATTTGATGAATATTTTAAAGGGTCACTCTATCATGAATGTGTAATTAGGATATAATAATATCCAAATGAACTGCGATGAAGAGTAGGAACAATATTTTTTGGAACCCCATGAGGTATATGGTTACAAAGTCATTCTCTTTGGATTATTGATTTATGGTAAGATATATCGAAATTCCATGAATTTTAAATTTATGTCCTCAATAAGAATGAATGTGAAATTATATATAGATTATTTGGTGGTTAAATCAAAAAATTAAGTGATAAGCTATACAAATTTGAATAAATTTAAATAACTATAGAAATTCAGCTTGAAGATAGACCCCCAAAATATTATTTTCTAAATTACATCACGAAAATTAATTGGCATCATAGTTCATAACAATAGTATTAATGTTGATCTTGGAAATACTGAGGAAATACTTAATATTACATATCCTCAAAACCATAGTTATTTTCATGGGCTCGAATGATGGATAGATTATATTAGGTCTTTAATAACCAATATCACTAAAATAAACTTACACTTCACAAAAATAATAAAGAATAGAGCCACATATTAGTATGTTGAGTATTGTATGAATTATTTGGACAATATAATAAAATATATTCTACAACCATCATTTTTAATGTGGCCAATAAAGAATAAGCATAAAATAATATATTATTTACCTAAAAGAAATTAGTCAAAACACACTATTCATTGTATAATGATTTTGTAAATGGTAAACCACTATCATCATTTGAAATTTAAGCAAGATAATGAGACTCAAAACATTGATATTAATCAAATAATCTTGGCAATGTTATTTTCAGTTCGGAAACAATGGAATATAATCATAAGGACTATGTGGTATCCTATATTAATCCTATTAAATAAAACCTTTATCATAAAATTCTAAATGGATGACTAACATGGTGGGAAATAATTTTATAGTAATTTTAAATTGAGCTTGTGTCTCAGAAGGTAGGTAAAGAGAAGGAATTACAATGTTTATTTTGAGAATGCAGTACTCAGGAGAGTTTGCTGGTGAGTATAAAACTCCATAATAATGATATTTTTTCTATCCATGACACTGCATAATTATGGGATATGTACATTGTTAGTGCTTCTTTGAGACTAATATGATGAAGGACGACAACAATGATGAAAACCTGGGTCAGGTTAGGGAATGTATTCATCTCATGAGAGAATGACAGTTTTTTTGATATTTTATATTGTGGGAAGGTTATACCAATACAAAGGCTGAATATTAATCCTTCGTGATAACCATTATGATGTCCATGCAGATGGTTGTATAATTCATGAACATCTTAGGTGCCTCAGAGTTAGTGATTATGAAATATAATGGTGAATATGCCATCTAGAAGAATGAATTGATCCAAAATCACAATTATACATGAGGGTTGATATATTAATTCCCCACTAATCAAAAAATATCACTCATACCTTATCCAATAAATTTACAAGTTGATGAATTTTTTAGTGCATCCATATCCTTATAAGATCCATACATGGAAGAAATGATAATTTTTATTTTTTACCATATGGTGGTATCTCCATTAATTAGTCAGGAAATGGATGAGAATAATCAAATGAATATCGGATTAAGGAAGGAAATCTCATATAATCATTTTCTGATGCAACAAGTGGATGGATATATATAAAAATATACTACCATATGAATAGAATTACCCCATTTAATAGAACCAGATTGTATACATTTTAACATATGAATAAAACTTTTTCCCTTATGATAGACTGAATTATAATAAATTTCTCTATAAGAAATGATATGATGGAGTTCCCCTTAGATAAATATAATAAGGATAAATGGATGGATTTATATATGATGTCCAATCTAAAATTGGGACTCTCATTTATCAGGATCAATTCTTTTCAATAAAATCATGATACTATAAATCTTCTTTCCATCAATAATACATGACTGCATGGAGGTCACAAATAAATTCCATAATAGTCAGATACAAGAGAATTTCATCTATCATCACCTATATTTTAAACATACATCCATATACCCATTTGTATTTTTTAAGAGTAATTGATGTCATAGGGAAATATCCCATGACTATATCCATGAATTTTAGGCACATACTTTTTGCAATCAATTTCTTCTCCGAGTGGAAAGAGGATATATCTATATGAAATATGGAACAAAGTCTATCCTAAAACATCGTAATAACAAATATCATAACAATGTTGGGTATCCCTTATGTGATATTGATAGCGAACTACACTATTTCACTTCCAAGTTGAAAACGGATAAATCATTAATACAACAAATAGTTTAACCACATATCCCACTACCATGTAGTAGAAAATAGATAGATAGAGGATTTATAAAATAAATTGACTATTATCCCTCAAAATAAAATTTAAAAAAGAAAAAAATATACTAAAAAAACCAATATGATTTCTGCAATTTTATCCCCACAACCCATAATTATACAAAATTTACACAATAATAATTTGTATACAGGTAATAAAAATTATTTCCCATTAAGGTTCAACATTTCTCACTTAACATTTACTTCTACAATTTTTCTTCTAATGAAAAAAGTACTAGATACGATTGGATGAGATAGACAAGTTGAATAAATAATGTTACACACATTGCACAACCTTGAGATTCCTCTAAATAGGGTTACATGATCATTTAATGAGAAGGTCCACCTTTTCTAATTCCATTAAGGATAATTTGTCCTAAACTTGTGAACAATAATGATACTTGGGAGGAAGCCACCATAACTAAATCCAAAATAGAAATGAAATTACACCTCATAAAATGACTACTCTAATGAAGCTTACTCACTAAACATAATGAAGGGAGAAAAAATCACATCCAATATCAAAAAATGGTTTACCAATAATTACTATTAATGACATCATGATGGGTTTATACATCCTTGTCGCATGACATTGAACAAAAC
This sequence comes from Viscum album, assembly GCA_963277665.1. Taxonomy (NCBI): domain Eukaryota; kingdom Viridiplantae; phylum Streptophyta; class Magnoliopsida; order Santalales; family Viscaceae; genus Viscum; species Viscum album. Next base: position 657,710,415 of record OY728145.1, on the reverse strand, counting down.
AACATGATGTCCCCATAACATAATGATTAATTTAAAAATATAAAATCCTTATTTGAATATGTAAAAATTCATAATCAACATATATTATAAATGAATGTAAATTGATTTGAGCAGGTCATTATCCACCAAAACTATAGAACATATGATTCATAGTCACATGATGTTAAACTAAACAACTTATTTTCTACCATATAGGAACTGTCAAGTTATTTTCTGGGGTATGCTTATGAGACCCATTATCCTTATATTAGTATTCAATTTGCGTAAGGATCTTATTACACTCCCCTTCTTCTATTTACCCATATACATTGAGAGACAATTTCCTAATCATATAAGAAATATAAGTTGATTGATTCCATGTATTATATAATCCATAGTGACATCTGGACTACTACACCCAGTCTCAAATTCAATTCCTATTATTTAACAATCATTTTATTAGTTCCAAAATATTTTTTCTAATCACACCAATTTCTATATCCTCATGATATTTTAAGAAACGACTATCTTATTTTACACATGTTCTAGAACATCAAAATTACTCTATATAAAGTAATCATGTTATATTACATGTACTTTCTTTTTAATTTTTGGGATCATTTGATGTCCCTTTATTTGGATGGAACAACATAGAGTATTTATCAGATGATGTAATACGATATGAAATATGGTAAAATCTTTCCAACCGTAACCACTTAGGAAAGTATATTCCATACGAATTGAATAAAACATTATCCTCCACTATGTTATATCTGGATCTATAAATATATCCACATTCCTTCATTGAAGATAAAAATGTTGTCTATATAATACTCATCCATAGTATCATGGTTCACCAAACCTATGACAAAATAATTTACCACATTATATGGAATACATGTGGATTTAATCTTACTAACTCAGTATACATAGTGAATCCTAGATAATATATCAAAAAACCAACCATATCATTCATTAATAAAATTTTCCATACTCTTGTGATAAGGCATTTCCAAATTAACCGTGGGTTTTAAATATTATCCTCCAATAAGTAATTCATGGATTTCCCATTTCATCTATGCAGGATTCATATACATATGGTGAGATACTATATCAGTGAACTACACATGGATTTCTTCCAACTTCCACTTGATAAATAGGGAAACCTGGATCTACAATCCTTGTCCCATCTAAAAATTTCAGTCAACCCCTTCATCAAGGAAACCTTCACTCATTTACACGGATCAATGAAAAGTTCATCTAAGATTTAAAATAATCTAAATCGATAAAAACAATTTCATTTAAATGTTATATGAATCCAAATTAAATGGAATCGAAGACTTTTTATTGTGAAGTTAAACTGCTAAATATATGGTCCTCCTTGCATTACCAAAACCTATATTGAGATATCAACCCTATGTGATTAAAATTTATGAAAATTCACCTTATTTAAGATCCAAATACACATGATAAAAATTTCCATCTTTTAATATATCTCCCCACATTTCATATATTTTTTCATCACTATTGTTATGACTATGGTTACATTTATCTCTATTTATGTCTATGTTCACCGAACCCATAAGAAGAATAATCCCCACATAATGATAAGAACTAACTATTGATTCATTAATAATGAAATGTATTTACCCTTAAATATCGTAACTTGAGGAAAATCATAAATTTAATCTCAACCCCCCATTTTTTCCAATTGTTTGGACCTCCCATAATCATGATGTGTTTTCCTTCATAGGTTCAACCCTATTATAAATCCATTTTATTTCTCCCATGTGCCATATCAATATTAAACAACCTATTTATAGGTGCTCATCATACAACCTTGAAATGTATTACATCTATGTCCATGTCTCATGTTGTCAAACTATATAACACAAAATCAATATTCTGATACCTTATGTTTTTTACTAGAATTTCATATATGACCTAACTTCCCAACATGAGAGTTTGATGCATCTAAGGGAACATAGAATTTTGTTTTACCTAAAAACCCCCATTATAGTGTAAAATTATCATATTCATGTGAAAAAACTTAATATTCCATCATAGGAATGAGCCTCAAATATTCCTTTGGTCTATTTCATTACCTAAATAATAAAATTCCATTCCTAAGATAAGAGATTGATCCATGAATTAGTTATCCATAATAATTATATGTTGCTTGATTTGGGACTACATAGGAAAAGTTGTTCTATAAAAAACATATATTCCAAAACCATCTATAAATCACCATCCACATCAATTTTACTTTAACATATATAAATGGTTTAATCAGGATAAGTCCATGATAAGATTTTCCCCACGATTCATTGAATATGACCATCCTAAAAAACATATATTATGACTCATTTGTTCAAATATTTTTAATTCTTCCATGATGATTAGTAATAAGTGTATTAAAATTTTTGAGACAGTTCTTCTATGTAATTTTCAGGTCTCCATATCGAGAATTACCAACCAAGGTGAAACGTCCATCCTAAGTAGATGTTCCTCTAATCTCCACACACTATAACAACATTATTATAGAACATTACATTCAAATTTTTTTCAATGATCATCTTACACATACATTTTACATAACATTATCTTCATTCAAACACATCCAATCATGATTTACATCATCATTACAACTTATTTAAAGATGTTTGTGTAATTTTATGTCTTAAACCCCAACTATGTTGTCATACCATACTCCCAAAATTCTAATCTATCACAATGACCTTAAAAAGTGTTCATCCCTAAGAGAGAAATTTTAAAATATCAATGGGATCTCCATTTATGTCATATTTTGGTATTATTCATAGATACATAGAATGTATCTATATTTAGTTAAATATGCATAACCGTAAACACCCACACCATTTGGTGAAAAATGTACATAATCAATCTCTATCACTCAGCGGTCCAAATTTAATGACCATTAAATTTTAGATAGAAAATGATATAAATATTATGTAGGATGAAAACCCTCAAATTAAATAATATAAAAAAATTATACCTTATATTTTTATGTCGTAATTTCATGACTTACATAATTCTTACAGTGAATACATAAGAAGGAATGAAGAATGTGGACACCACTTTATAGACCATAAAAAACAATTTGTGCCATGTGTATCTCTTAATCTCGGAAGTAATTAGTTTAGATCCTCTATAATCTTAGAATAATGTATACTCAGGAAGTTTCATGTCATATCATCTTGATGTGAAAATGTATCCAATCCATGATTTCATAATCTCTAGCGTGTCTGGACAACTTTTTAAAATCCATTCCCCCATAAGAGTACTTCATCCCTTTCAGGTTTGAATAATTTTAAGAGTCTCATGGGTTTTGATAAAAATCATATTCCACTCTAAGGGATAGACTTTTATGGAAGGGGTTGTGCTAGAATATTTTGAAATGTAAAACAAGTTGAATCTTCTATCCTGATGAGAAGGCACTTTAATCAAAATATTTCTCAAAAATATCACATTATAACCCACCATCGAATACAGGAAATGACCATCGCCAAGATACATGTTTCATCAAATCGCATACTAATTAAAATTTCTCGAGTTATAATTTTCATATTCCATAACATATATATTAAATTGAATTTTCATACCCTCGATTTTATACTTTAATAAATTATAAAAATTTTCAATGTAAGGATGTGAAATATTATTTATGGAACACTACTAGTCCCTATCACTTGACATTAAACTGCATGATACAATGGTATGAGAGTCATGAAACAAAATTTTATACACATATCCATGAGGACATTTTTGATTTTATAATTTTGATCCACATTTATGCATGGTTTTTCCTTTCCCTTACTACTGGATAGTTCATCTCACATTTCGTTCAAATCTAACTAAACTGAAACAATAGAAACATCGGTTTGACATACAGAAACATAACATATATAATTAAAGAGACATAATACTCACAATGTTAGAAGCCCACAAAATATAATCCTAGAATAAATTTTATAATTTTCTCACAACACACACACCTCTCATGACATATCCATGATTGATTTTTTAAATTGAAAAAATGCATGTAAATTTAAGGTCAATATCCTAGAGGGGGTTTAATGAGTAAAATTCATGTTCCAAACTTCTAGGCCTCCCCCATTAATGCTATCAGAAAATTCTATGGATAATATAATGACAAGAAAATAATTTTTGATCCACAATATGATCTTCGTAAAATTCATACTATGTGCACTTCTTCCATAAAAATATGAAATAATTAAATAACTATTATTTTCCTCTTATAGATAGATTTATATGATCTATGTGAAATTTTTGGTGTCTTTTCACATGGTGCTTGATCCATCAGAAACATTGCAACACTAATTCTATAATCTTCACACATGATTTTCATTATATAGAGTCAATCATCTTACAAATCCAAATAGATCAACATTATTGTATAATTGTTATACATATAATTCCTTATATATCTACGAAAACATATCCAATAAATTCACATTTACAAAGAAATTTCTTTTCATAACTGAATAGAAAAAAATTATTTAATGGTTATGGTATATATGAAACTATATATGGCCTCCCTACAAAATATTAGAATATGTGTGTTAAACATACAAGAAGAAATCCAATTTGATATCATATTGGGAAACCTAAAGAATTTGGTTATGGAAAATATGTCATTATATATAGTTTTTATACACTAGTCAATGTGTACAAACTCAAGGGGATAACATGTAACATGATATTATATCTCTCAAAACACACCCTAGTGTATTTTGATGGTAAATATACCACAATATTCAACCCATGAATAATTGTATGATGGAAAATGTCCAATAGATAATGGGTTGATGAATATTTCATTTTTAGAGTAAGAACATTAGAGACCATGATTTACTTCTCCCATTCTCATATACATTTTATTGGATATAATTAACATGATTTGATTCATTTGAATTTTTATATATCATTATGAATTAATTATCATTATAAGGTATGAATAAAATAATTAATAGTGATTGAAAATAACACTATTTTATTTATTGATTAGAAGAATATAATAGAGTAAAAATATAGATTCTTTATCATTATATACAGATGGATGTAAATGTAGGGATAAAGTTATAGAGTTCACTAAAAATACTAATTTATTATAACCATAAACATATTTGTGTAACTTTATTCATTAAATATTTTTTTAGTGTTATATCTCCACCCCAACCTTAGATTGTGTCACCACTATCCTTTCTTTAGCATGTATCTATTCATTATTTATCCTCCAAAAATCACTGTTTAAACTATTCTAATAACTTTTTAGTGACACAAAAATCAAGATGATATTATTCTAGATAATTTTGGAGATGATCCCCTAGGTCCTTCCATCCTGAGACATGTTTTTTTCACCCAATTTCCACTACTTCATGTTGAGAAGAATGATGAATCCTAATGGATAAATTACTAGAATATTTGGAGGAAGAATCTATAAATGAATAATTTTACTAGAGAGGGATATTTCATTCATAATAAATAATCTCATAATTAAATATTGTGTTGATTCCATGGTAGTCAAACCTTATAATTTCTAAAATGACGCACATGTGTTGGAGATGATGCATGTGACCAACGATTTTCTTGAGATGATTCTCATAATGTATTTTGATACCTTCAACTATATCTAATTTAAAATATAGTATTTCATTAACACATCCTTAAATCCTAATTCAATAATTTATTATAAATATATACAAAAAATCTTTCAAAATATAACTCAAGTGGGTCTAGTCTTTTTGACTCCTTAGATATCTGGAAGTAGACTAGTAATTTCCCTTATCACCGCTATAGATTTTGACACTAAGAAAATGAAGTCTTGAGTTAATTTGTATATGGAAGTTTTTATAATATTAAAAAATAGAACATGTCTGTCAAAGTACGTAAGAATATATTAGATCATATGAGGTTTGACTGATCACATTCTTTTACTAGAGCATTTACCTCTTCAATTATTTCAACCTCATTAGAAGGCAAAATATGTGGTTATTATAATGGAAACTACCTCATAGGGCTTCAGAATAATATGTTGACGACCAAAAACAATAAAAAATATAATATATTATAATTATTAAGGATTTTTTTAACCTTATAACACCCAGACATCAACAAAATTAATCCTTCTTATGGGGACCAAAATTGGTTCGTACAACCATGTGGGAATGTATAAATGGTATTATAACTACCATTATTGAATATATTCATTAATATTAGTTAGTTTATATGTGAAATAGAAAAAAATGTTCAATATATTAAAAGGTAAAAACATAATCGAAGATGATGGTCTACACATTCTGACTATGATATGAGTATGATATTCTCGATGATTTATTCGTACTTCTTGTAGGAGTTCATTTTGAAGGTGAAGGTTCTTCACTCTTCTGAAAAACTATGACCTCAGATCCCATAGATATCTCATAGAAACATAAACACACCAATTATTCGTTATTAACATATAAAATAATTTGAAAATTAGAGTATTTAGATATGAAATATACCTATTAGTATTATGTGAATACATATTGTTAATGTTCTTCCATGATTTTTCCTATAAACTTCTTATGAAGAAAAATTTATAAGGGGAGATGATGGGGTGGAACTGATAACACTAATTAATTTCAAGATTTTATCCCTTGGAGATCCTCCACAATGGTAGGAAAACAATCATCCTAATAAATATAACCAATGTTTCCACTCTTTCAAATATTTATTCCCCTAGTGGAATATTTTAAAGATGTAATGGTTGATATATCACATTTTAGTTATTACAATATTCAATTATGTACAAATTAGAAATGTAAATAATGAAATGATGTGTACTAATGAGAACTTATGATAAATAATACTTATAAGAAATCTAATTATTTTTAGTATAAACATAACAATAATTAACCCCCAACATTCAAGATAAATTATGGCTGTTAAATTATAAATTCAAAAATTATTCGATTATATCTTCCAGGTCTATAAATAAATGCCTTCATTTCTAGGGGTTGATCTTCACAAGATATGTTAATGGGATGTTTTACTCACCCAAAGCAAGCTATAAATGTTTCCTCTACCTAGAGTGAATATTATATCTCCTTAGGGGATGAGTTACACTTCTATGAGCCTTAATATTTATAGGATTTTGGATATTAAGCATCAGTTGTTATTTAAACCTGAGAAATATACCCAGTAAAAAATGATAAAAATTCTAAATGCATAATATTTTTTTTGAATATAATATGATAGAGGATTTCATAGATAAAACATATTTCTAGGTCCTACTATCTCTATCGGGTGCTCCCAGACTAGTTATCCATGAAATACAAGAAATCCATTTCATCGAGGCATGATTTTATCCAATTTCAAATTAATATATGACCAAATATTGGAATAAATTTATTCCCGGATGGTATTGAAACCAACATTTGATGGGAGATGGTTCAGTCTAATGTCATATTCTTCCCATTTCCACATTATCTAGAACTACCATAGAACCAGAGGATATTTATTAGCTTATACAGTGTGATGAAAATCATGGAACATCATCTATGCGTATTTTAATTGTAACACAAACTGAATGGTGTTGACATTGTATCTCTAAAATAGTGTTTAAATTTGTAATATATAGCTACTCCAAAGTGTCTTACTAAGGTATTTCTATAATAATTATGTATTTAAAAATATATTAAAAGTATTTTTAAAACAATATAAATGAAAAAAACTATTATAAAAAATCATGGATTTCATTGATATTTATGAAAAAAGAAGAAATGTACTGGAATATGATTTATTTGGGTTTTGTTGTTGAGATATTATTGTTAATACACAAAAATAATATTTTTTTAGATTTTATTATAAAGTAATAATTGATCTTATAAAAAAAATTAACAATACATTAATAATTATAATTTTAATTAAAATTGATTATAATAAAATACCTTAATTTATAGAATTCCACCCCAAAGTAAATTAAAAAAACCACTAAGATAAAAGTGATTATACACAATGATAACCCAGAAACATAAAATATTATAACTGTATAATTTATTTTCACTCATTCGATAATATATATCGAGTTATTAATTATTTAAAATACCAAAATTTAATTTTGAATGTATTTGGCTACTGATTATATTTGAACTCCAAAAAATTGATCACTTGTTGTTTTATTTTTACAATAAGTATTTCATTCTAAAAATTTACATATTAATCCACATCATGCGAAATTTTTTTACCCTTTGAATAATTCTTAATATAATAAGGATTTAAAAGATAATATTTATGTGAATAAAAAATAGATTCTATCTTCAAAAAAATAATTTATGTCCGGATAAATAGATTAGTTACTAAGAAAATATTCCCTTCTATGGGCGAAGTAGTCATTTAGAAATTAATTGGATATGAAATGGTCATGAATGGTTATAACCAAATTAACTTTCATGTCAAAATTTCCAAACCAAATAACTAAAATAAAGGAATAAAATTGAACAATATATAAGAAATGGTAGATAAATAAATTTGTTTATAAACACAAACATTTCAAAGTGAGTAATAAGGAAAAGTAATTGATTAAGGGATCCTTATTTCAAGAGCTATCTCTTATGAATTTTATATAAATTGTGTGTAACCAAGTAACATACAACCTTAATATTCTAATTCATAAAAATACCCCTCCATATGAGGGAAATATACATTTATAGAGTTAAGGGGAGTCTTTGGTTCCAAGAAATTACATGTGTGAATGGGAAATTCAGCCATTTATTTTAATCCAACTAAAAGTGACATGTAAACATCTAAAACCAAAGGAAAATATGTCCATTACAAAATTATGAATTGTATGGAATATGTTTTTCATCATACAATCCAAATGTGATCCCAATATTATTCTTAATGAAAATGATATATATGAATGATTAATTGTCGTCCATTTTTTATGAGTTTAGTCTACAATTGACTCAACGACCCATTCAACCCAATAATGTAATGAACTGGGATTTTCATAATTGTATACTAAATGCTTTTAGTTTAATATTCAATACATTACACAAACACAAGCCTAAGGACCACAACAATGTTCTTTATTTGGATTTTAGTTACACAATTATCTAATTTTGTGAACAATATTCAACATATCTAATAATGTTCTTCTCCTTTTGTTCTATTCCAAAAAATAACCTTCAAAAAACCATTTAATCATAACCCAGAAAAAGGAAACATTGTAAAGGGTGATATTAGATACATAATAAGGGTATAAAATTAAGATATCAACAATTATATAAACTCGAAACGAATGAAATGGTATGATAATATAAACATAACATATGAAAAATATACCCTCTATATCAAATATCTAAATTTCAGTCATAATATAATGTTTTTATATTTATAATACATAAATAATAAGGAAATTAATGATAATGATACAAGATATCATACCATTGGAACAATTAATATAATTTTGGAACACACATTAGTATAGAAAAACATTACAATATAATTGAAGGCTATCTAACAAGGCTATCATAGTGGAATGGGTTCACTCCCTAAACTAACATAGTAGTTAAAGTTCACTACCAATCCGATCATATATGAAATATTCCATCACTAAAATGGGATAACTACCCATTTTAGACATGTCTATCTCATAATATATATATATATATTTACCAAACACATTGGGTGGAGATGTAGTTCCCACTATTCATATATAGAAACAATATGTATATGTGCCACACAATAATAAACAATTCGTCATATCATAACCCATGGAAATAAATGGGTTTCATACCATTTCATCATATCATATCCTATAGAAAATAGACATGTTTCATAATCATTTATTCATTTTATCATAGTTTATCTAGGGAAAAGAAGTAGGTTTTATAAGAATTTCCTCAAGGTAGAATCCATAGGAGAGAATATCATTTCAAAAAATCATGACATCATAAAAATAAACCATACATAGAAAGAATAAAAATTTTATCCTTGGATCACATACTCAGTATGGCATAGTTAGCATGAATATATTTCATATAATATGGAAATTTTTTTTGGAAAGTCACATGGAACATATCTTAAAGAAAATAACTTTTCATCAAAAATTACGTTTTAAATATAAGAATTCATAAAACATTTTGAAACCCATTTGTTGGAAATTAATCATTAATACATAAAAATGAATCATTATAAATCATTTAATCCATTTATTAGGTAACATATATTTTCCTCTTTGAAAAAACTTTTTTTATTTAAGATGTTTTGGGGAAAAAAATTCATTGAGAATGACCATAAAAAAGAATCATTAAAATTAATAATAAATATTTCATGAAGAAATTATACATTTGAATTTAAAAAATTTATTTTAAAATATAAAACATTTTGAATATAATTTTCTTTTAAAATAGCCTTCCAAAAATATAAATTAATATTTAAAAATAATTTTAATAATTTCTTGAGTAAAATATTATTTCCACTTTGAAAAACAATTTAAAACCTAAAACATTATGAAAAACATTTTCATTGATAATAAAAATGAAATTATATAAAGGATTATTATATTAAAATAATGGTTATTATAGTGGTAAATTTCATTCAAGGCATAGAAATTAAAAAAATTCTATTCCCATTTTTTGTAAAATCCAAACGAGCATTGTTTGGAAAACAATATAAATATTAATATATTTTTTTAACGTAAAATAGTGGTAATTTGTTTTAATAAATCAGTTTATTAATTTTATATTTTTTTAATAATTTTTTATAATTCATGGTGTTAGATGAAAAGGGGGTTTTTTATTTAAGGGGGAAACAAAGAAGATTTTTCTTAAAAACGTTTTTTTGACCTCTTGAGTAAATAAAATTGGAAATTGAATAGGTAAACGAACATAAAAAATTTATTATAATAAAATATCTATGGAAGAATAAAATACAAGATTTCATTGGGAAATAATTTATAATATTATCATCATAGGAATATTTATAAACAATCTCGATTTGATATGAGATTATATTATAATACCCATACCATGTTGTTAACATTGAATCATAAGCCCTGATGAAAAAAATAAAATAAAATGAAATTGAAAATTTACAAATAATAAATAAATTCATGATATTTCTAGTTAATGGGGTTTAATTTCACCTCATAAAATAATATATGTGCACATCATAACATATTTCTCATCAAATAAAACTTCAGGAAAAAAAACCACACAACTTGGGAATCTATAGAATCGTAAACCTCTTGAAAGAGTGATATTAAAATGGATATGTAAATTACCATAACTTTCATGATAATAATCATAATATATATTCATGGGGATTATATATACCCCATAAAAGAAACACATGGTGCATATATATTTTCTCTTATAGAAAATAAAAGTGAGATAGAAATCCTTTAAAAAGCCCCAATTTTTTCAGTATATTCTTTAACCTCCAGTTTAATATATATAAGTTTATTATAAATTTATTATATTATCGTATTAAAATTTATCATACAATGTATTATTTAATTATTACAATTGTTTTCAATTTTATCAAAATGTCTTTGTTAAAATTAGGTTTCGGTTAATGACTACATTGTTTTTCATGCATGTATTGATAAATATTTTATATATTTTATATTTATTTTTCCAGTGATGTCCATAATATTTAGATATTGGAAATGAAATATGACTTTCATGGAGACAGATGATCGTATATATGCATAAATGTTATTTCCATTTTCTTGATAGATGAAATAAACAATGGAAAATAATATATTTCCTTAAAAAAATTATTTTTAATTCATTTATGTCACATATTTGGACTAAAAATATCATTATTACAATCTGTTAAAAGTGTTAACAAATCGCATTTCTTCTTAAGGATGTAGTTTGTCAGACACACGAGTGACGTTATCATATTCTGATAAAATTGAATGTAAGAAGTTATATATGATATTATAATTCTATATGTATAATAATATCATATATATCATATAAAAATATAATACATACTATAAAAATCCATTATATGTGGTAATGTAAAAATGAATAACATCACTTCATGAGGCAATAGTCTTTTGTACTAATAAAGGATGACTTTGTAACCCATTTTATAGAAGCTATAAAAGATTTAGGTAATGAATTAACATAATAAAACATAATTATATGCAATATATATAGGCTATTATATCTTCATGTTGTAATAATAATTGAATTTGGTGGAGTCTGAAATAAAATAAAATGCTCGGTTTGGGATGTTACTCTTCTTGAGTCATCTTTTTTGCGTTTTCACCAGAAGACATCAAAAGATGGGAATATAAACAAAATAGGGTTTATATGATTATATGAGGGATTTAGGTAATTTTTTTTTGTTTTGTTATTAGACTAAAAATTTTTCTTTAATGTTTGAATATGGGAGGATAAGGCGCCCTTTTATAAGTGTTGTGATGGGCACACTTATAAATTTTAACCAGAAAACGGTGTACCTATGTTACTAAGGTTAAAAAATGAGAAAAAATATACATTAATCTATAATATATCATATATGATCTAATTATGGTCATGAAATGATTTTTGGAGAATTTTTGGATCAATTTTAACCACTTTCCATTTACTTTAACCTTTAATAAACCAATTTTTACTACAACCATGGTAAATAACATTTTCAGTTTTAAATATTAATATTACAAAAAAATAAATTTTAAATTATTATACATTATTAACTATTCTCAATATAATTATGGATTCCATTTTTTAGAATTAATGTTATATAAGTGGAATAATTTAATTTAAAATTAATCTCACTTTTATGATAAGAAAGCGGGTTTCCAACGAGAAAATATACAAAAGTGTATAAAGTATTTATATCACAATTAAAAATGAAATTTTTTTAATGACCAACATTGGATGTATAGGTATATAATTTTATAAATGTTTCTTAATAATTAATATTAAAAATATTTTAATGTTTTTAAATTTTTTAAATGATATGACAATTCATATTAAAAACCAGTATTTTCACTATTCACCTAAAAATTTGACTTTTTTAGAAAATTCTCAAAAATACACATCCAGATTATTTTGAGATGATTAATTGAAAAATTAATTTAATTTTTTATTATATTTTTATAATACCATAAAAATGTTATTTTAATAATATTACTCAATTACATCAAGTATACTTATTTCAAAAATATAGTTTTAGGGGTAAAATTGGATTTATTCTTATCTCTCGTATAGAAAAAATAAGATGAATGCTAAAATTTCAATTTAATATATAATTTATAAATTTAATTAAAATCACAGAACAAATGTTACATTTTTAATTTATTTATGTGAAATAATTTTGTGTGCCTAAAAATAGTTTTTAGAGAAAGATTCCAATTATTTTAAAATAGTATTTATTTCCAATTATAATTAATTTGTTACTAAAGAAATAATTTTAGATAAATTTAATAAAACATATTTTTATTATATAGTTAATACTCTTCATACCCACAATTCCAATGGTAAGTAAATAAAAATAAATTTAAATAATAATATTTTAATATTTTGTCAAATTTCTTTTAAATTTATTGATATGTCGGTGTTCTGTGAAATGAAAAATATAAAAAAATTAATTTATTATCAAAAATTAGTTTAAAAAAATCTCGGTATTTTAGTATCTACCCAAATTATATACATTTAATATTTTCAATTCAAACATGTGCACAGTAAATAAAGATTTCTCATTAGAAACATTCCTTATTGGAAACCCACATCATAAAAAGGTTTAATAAAACATTCCATAGAAAATTTATAAAGGGTTGTTTGAAGGTAATTTTAAATAAACCTATTAGGTTTCAAAATAATATTAAATTATAGGATAGTTAAATATATGGACATAGAAGATAAAACTAACACCCTAATATGGATGTAGAGTGATAGAGAACATTTTTAGGAGAATATTACGACCAGAAAACCGTAAATCCATGTTTTGTGAAAATACAATTCATAAATAAAAAATTAAGGTAAATATATAAAATTTAATTTCATGATCTTATTATTAATTTAGTTTATTTTTAATTATAATATATAATTCTTAATTTTATTCCATTTTATAAGCACAATATCATCTTTTGGTTATTATTCAACCAATTGCAACTTCATTTCTATCTCCAAGAAGTAAAGAAGAATTTGGTTTCCAAAAAACAACAGTGGATAATATGAAATATAAGTGAATGATATGTTATTAAATTTTGAGAGCATTCTTTTTAATTTTACAAATTTTAATGATGATATACACTTAATTAATTTTATCCATTTCATAAGCACAACCTGATCATTTGGTTGCGCTTTAACAAATTTATACTTCATATATTACTCCAGGAAGTGATGATGATTTCTCTTCATAAAGCACTATTAGATTCAAAAATCCATAAAATATTGATAATAAGTTGATTATTTCTATGGTTATTATCCGAAAATGAATTATTAGCACTATTTTTACAATAATGTCATAAATATAACTTATTCTATTTCATGAATAGTAAACTTTATGACTCCTCTATATGAGGCCAAAATTAAAATAAAATAAATTGAAATAAGATTACTAAATTTCCTAAATAAAATTATCATTTATCCACATAAAAAAATAATGTAGATCTTAATGTCACATAACAAATATGTGAATAAGTTGATTATATATCATACTAAAACATAGTAATATCCTTAATTACATGAAAAATATAATCTAAACGTACATGCATTCAAAAAATAACCAATTCATCATTCCTTAAATAAAATCAAATATTATTTAATATATTCAGGATAATAAAAAATGGTGTAAACACCATCAATGATTACATAAATAACATTTTCATGATGTCATTAATATATTCAATGGTAATCAATAATGTAAAATTTACATTATCCACATTATTCATCTATGTATCTAAACTAAATATCATTTCCTCAAAATAATGAACATATTAATGGTTATCTTACCTTAATCAAAATATTAGCTTTCCATAAAATAAATTTTTAGGCCATCAATATTTAACATATTCATGTAACTACAAAACATAAAACTAATCGGTAATAATCCACTGATGTTTCCCGATTCTAATAACCATAATACCACTAATAAAAAATATAATTATTTGAATCCCATTTGATTAATACATCAATCATTCCACTTTCATCATACTATATTGTCCTGACTTCATCATCTTAATCCTCAATACTTTTTCCTTTCATATATCATTTTTAGTGTATTAATCATCCGAAATATAAGTATTGATCATATAAATTTGATGATTTTATTCATGATATTTCCCTCTAGAATATCGATTTTCATAATGCCCATCCTTTCCACATTTGAAACATTCTACAATAAATGATATATTCGGGATACCAATATTATCATCCATTGTGTTAACCAATATTATCATTTTTCGTATATAATCCCGTTCTTAGTTTTCTATTTTTTTTACTCAAAACATTTTCTCATTCCTCTAATAAAATCACAAGGGATCTTCATCCAACATTATCAAAATATATGCAGTTGAATCTTCTTCCCTCCTTAGTATCCACCACCCAAGATCCAAAATTACTATGTACTTATCATTATTAGTGACTCAAATATTTGGTTATATTTTATGTTGTTAGTCATATATTTTGATAAATTATTTAAAAAAATCATGATTTACATCACTCCAGTCATAATTCCATTAGATTTCTCATCAAAAAACTTCTATAATTATCAAATGATAATACTATTCATTCAAATTCCTTTTATTGACGAAAATAGAAAACCATACTATGATTAATGAAATCTATATTTTGAAACCACTTAATCATGAAAAATCACTAATATGATGAATAAATTATGACACCTTGTTTTCATTATAATAAATATTATTATAAAACTATATAATTCAAAATTGTCAACTATTAAATTTTTCTTGCTTAATCATAATGTAATTATGAATTCCAACGCACCTCCCTTGTAACTGTAAAACCTAGTGTGTAAGTAGGTCAGTTTTGATACACTAGGTGATGATCAAGTCCATCTCAATGATCCATTTTAGGATTTATTACCCTCATGGTCCTATGTGCTAGATCAACATCTACTTGTAGTATCCATCCACGAATTTAATTTCTTGGTAACCCAAAGCCTTATCATTTACAAATTTTTGGGACATTTTTATAATAATTTATTCATCCTTATATTTATCTTTAGATATATCCCTATAAATATCATTATAAATACCCATATGTATCTAACAAAACGAATTTAATCAAAGTTTCCAAATTTTATCTAAAACTACCCTCTATTTCTAACTATAATAAAATAGGGTTTTCATCCATGAATATTACATCTTTATAAATCAATATTCTATAAATTTCGAAAACACATTTTGGAGGGTTGTTACAGCTTAGAGTCTTTGGATACATTGTATCCAATCTTATAATTTGGTTAAATATCATCAAAATCACCAAAAAGATCTCCCTTTAG
Source organism: Viscum album (assembly GCA_963277665.1). Taxonomy (NCBI): domain Eukaryota; kingdom Viridiplantae; phylum Streptophyta; class Magnoliopsida; order Santalales; family Viscaceae; genus Viscum; species Viscum album. The sequence goes on along the minus strand of OY728145.1, from coordinate 657,693,918 downwards.
TACTCTTCAAAAACATTACCCACTTAAAACCATTATTTATAACCTGAGGAAGGGAAACATAAAAAAGGGTGAGATCAGATGATTAGTATGGGTAATAATGTGAGAAATTAATTATCAAAAAGTCATGACATGACTGTAATTCAATGATAACATGATAATAACATATGAAACCCATAATATGAATATAAAATATGAAAATACTAAGTTATGGAATAAATATTGGTCATTCAATAGACATAAATCATTAGTAAATCAAAGAGCATGAGCTTTGTGGGCATAACATTGGAATAAGACATAAAATTGTGGCATGAACATAAGAAAAGAAAATCATTCCCATATTTATCAAGGCTCACTTCCAAAGTAATACTAGATTATGTTGATCACTCCCCAAACCATTATAGTAGTCATTGTACACTCCCAAGACCCTCATCGTAGAAAAATTCCATTACAGAGCTAGAATCACTCCCCATTCCATTTTTATCTATCTCAAGAGATATCAATGATTACCCAATTCATCGAATGGATATATATACCCCACCTATCAAATAATGAAAATCATATAGATTATTTCCATAACATAATAAAACATTAGTTATATCATAACTAATTAATTGAAATGGGTTTCATAAAAAGTTCATCATATCATGACCCAAGGAAAAGAGATATATTTCATAATTGTTTAATCATTTCATCACAGCATAACCCATGAAAATATATCGGATTCATAAGAATTTCTTTGTGGTATAACCCATAGAAGAGAAATATTTTTCAGAAAAATCATGCTATTATAAATATTAACTAGTTAGAGAAATAATAATAATGGTATCCTGGGATCATATCCTTGGTAAAGAAAAATAATCATCAACGAATGTCGTATTTTATGGAAAATAGTTTTTTATAGACAAATGGAACATTTCTAATGGAAAATATCATTTCATTGAAAATCAGTTTTTTAAACTAAATATTCATAAACCATTACTTAATATCCTTTTTTTAAAAATAATCCTTAAAACGTATACTGATATCATTAAAAATACTTCAAAAAATTTCTTTAGGATAATATCATTTCTTCTTTAAAAAAAATTTAATCATAAAACAGTTTGAAAATCCTTTATTGTTAAAATATACATGAAGACATAAAGGAATAATTAAAAATTATTTAAAATATTTGATTATAAGAATAAAATTTCTACCATAAATAACACCATAAATAACATAAACCATTTATAAAATTATTTTCTTTGAATATGCCTTTGAATATACAAAATAAAACTATTAAAAATAATTTAAAACATTTTTTGAAAAAAATATCATTTCTGAAAGAAATAAAAAATAAAAAAAACTTAATCATTTAATTTTAAAATAACCACGAATAAATATAAAGGATGAATAAAATTAAATAATATTAATTATGTTAGGAAAATATGTTAATGTTATACATGTTAAAACAAATACTCTTTTTATAGTTTCGGTAAAACACAAACTTGAATTGTTTTGAAAATGACATGAAGATTCCTGTAAAACAAATTTGATATGTAAAAGTAATAAAGATATAATTAATAATTTTTTTTTTAATATTAAAATAAATTTTGTGAAAATTTTTATAAAACAAGGTTTTGGATAAAAAAGGTATCTAACTGAAGAGAGAAATAATGATATTTTTCATAAAAACATTCTTCTGAACTATTGAGTACATAAAGAGTAGAAATTTAATTGAAGATATTTATTATAAAGAAATAATTACTATATATGAAAATTGATGGTTTTTTGTGAGACTTTTCCAATTATTTCATCATCATAAGAATAAACATAAAAAATCCCAATAAATGACGAAATTGTATTGCATAACTTTTACCACTTTGGTATATTTGAATCGTAAGCCCCAAAGAATTAATAAAATTAAATAAAACATAAAATATAACCAAAATGAATAAATTGTGTATATTAACCATAAATTATATGTATGATATATATTAAAATTGATATGTATGTATCCATAAAATTCTGGATAATAATAATAATATATTATTGGGAAATATATACACCAAATTAGAGAAATTTTTTGTAAATATAGAATTTTTCTCATAGGAAATAAAATTGAGAAAAAATCATATACCTTAAATCTCATCTTATATAATATATGTTCAAACTTACGGTATAATAAATATATGTTAAATATACGTCTATTAAGGAATCATGATCATTTTGATCATAACATATATTATTTACATATGACATTTTATTCTTAATTTATCATCAATTACCTTCTAAAAGCTTGTTTTAGGTAATAACATAATTTTTTCATGTATGTTTTGATTTGTTATTTCTTTAGTCTGAATAATTATATCATAATTAAATAATATATAAAATTCTAAAATTATATAAATATAAAAAATATTCATTATAAATATTTATAACAAAATATATAATTTTTAGAGACTGAATATGAAATGCACCGTTAATGGAGACGGTATGTTGTACGTACTCATGAACGTTGATTACATTTTAATAATGGATGGACTGAAGGAAATTTTAATACTATATTAAAATTATATAAAAAAATTATTTCATATATATCAACTATTTTCCTTAAAACTGTAATTATTAACATTAATGAAAAGCGTTAATGAATTACATCGCTTCACGAGGCGGTATTCCACCGTACACACAAGAGACATTATCATATTCTCACAGAATAGAATGTATGGTTTTATATGTTTTATAATAAATATATTTGTATAATAATAGAATAAATATAATATATATAAATTTAACATGTAGTTATATTTATGTACGATATGTGCTGGTTTGAAAATTAATAACCTCGTTTCTTGAGGAGGTCGTCTGGAATTCACACAAATAATGATTTCATAAAATATTTTATGAATGAGGAGAAATATATTTTTAATTTAATTAAAAAAATTAAATTAAAGTATATTTTATAAATTAATGTTTTTATATATTTATGGTGTAATAATAATTCATTGGTGTGGAAGAATAATTAAAATACATTGCTCGGTAAGGGACATTAACTCTTCTACGGAAAACTTATTTTGGTTTCCCCAAAAAGCCTTATTAGGATTTATTTCATAAATAATAAGTATTATGGGATCATAAAATAGATTTAAATAAGTTATTTTCCTATTTAAATTAAACCAATGAGATTTTTATGTGTGAACAAGAATGAGAGGGGTTGCCTTTTATAAATGAGGTTATTGGAAGAGTGGTGATTTATTAAAATATTAAGGCGTACCCATATTTTTCAAATGTCCCAAGGAACTAAATTCAATTAGTCATTCCTAGATAATTAGTTGGGTAGATATATGGTTATCCAATTGGTTGTTCACATGTTTTAGGTCATTTTAATCCCTTACCATTTTAGATTAACCCCCGAAAACACATTAATAACTATACCACAATATATAATTTATACTATGTATTTTATTCAATATGGTTTGGAATTAATTTGATATCATTAGATAATATAAATTATTATTATTCTTAATATGTAATAAATGTTTCTAAAATCCCACACCAATATGTGGTAATGGATAATTTAAAAATAATCTGAAAATCATGATAATGAAGAAACCTTCCAAATAGAAAATTTACAAATTTATAAAGTGTATTTATACCTAAATTCAATGAGAAATTTATTTAGGAGACCTAAAATGAATTAATAGATATATAATTGAACTAATTTTAATTTTTTAATCATATTTATAAAAAATTATGAGCATACATATTTTAAAATAAATTTCAATTCATAATATAAATATCCTTTTTCCATTATTCTTTTAGAAAAAATATATTTTCTAAAAACAGTAGAAAATTCCCCACCACTATATTTTATAAATGGAGATTTTAAAAATAAATTTTAAATTTTAAATTATTTTTTCAAGAAGGGGGAAAAATTAATATTAAAATATGTGTGCAAAAGTTGATGTAAATATTTTCTAAAAAATAAAATTTTAAATGTAAAATAATAATAATTATTATTCCTTCTAAACAAAACACCGAAGACGAATTTAAAACCTTTTATTGAATATATAATATATAAATTTAATAAAAAAAATTTAAGGAAAGTTAATTTTGTAATTTATTAATGTAAAACATGTTTGTGTGCATAAAAATAGATTTTTAGAAAAAGATCACTTTTATTTTCAAATAATTTTTAATTTCTTAATAATTTATCACCAAATAATTAGTTTTGTACACTTGTAAAAACAATTTATTTTCATAATTTTGGTAATATTAATTATACCTTTTAATTTTAATGGCTATTAAATACATAAAATTTTAAATATTATCTTTTTAATAGTATCTCAAATTTTATATGAACTAGGTCTTTCATTTAACACTATCTACACGTAGCATTGTTCGAAAGGAAAGTTAAAATCAATTTTTCATGAAACACAAGATAAAATTTATTTTTCATGTTTTATAATAATTTATAAAATGATTAATTCAGTTGAAAATACAAAATATTTCAAAAATTTCATGGGTGTTACAAATCAAATGCATTGTATTTCTCATAAATCATAAATTGGAGTTTTATCCCATTTATTGAAAAAATTTGATATGAAATTTATAGTTTAAATATGTCACAAGAAAATATTTGTGGTTATAAATCACTAGTTTTGAGTTTATGGAAATACTAAAATTTTCATCGTATTTCAAAATTAATGATCAAATCATAAATATTCTATAAATAAAAATATTTAATATACTATTTAGAAAATACGTAATTTAATAAAAATAAAAAATTTACGTTTTGTCTACATTTCGACACTTACCCATTGGTGCTCCTAGGAATATTCAAATGTCATGTATTCGATAATATTTTGATAGGATATGAATGCTTAAAATTTACAATCCATTGAAGCAATCTAGGAAATGTTAGAATCTCATCAAGAAGAAAATAACAATATATTATAAATTAATTATCTAATAATGTATATCAAAACAAAATCAAATAATATTAATTACCCATTTATAGAGAAATATTTTATGATTAAACTATTCCATTAATTAAACATATGTATGTGTTTCATTCACTTCAAGATTATTTTTCCACCCTTTCATTAGTATATTCCACTCATGTAAAATATTTATTCATACCGAGTTTAATTAAAACAATCCTATTCTACATTCCATTGTAATTAAATTTCATTACCAACACACATATGCATTTTAAAAACTAAAACCCTATGCACCATATATTTATATCCCCATATACAATATATTTCATCACTCCCATCTTCATTAATATAATATATTATTTTGTTGTTGTTTTTATATAAATTTTATATGAGTATACAACTATGAAATATAAGGGAAACACACATAGGATAATTTAAAACATTAAGGAAATTTATCGGAATATAAATAAATTTACATATCAACCGTTTATAAAAGATTATATATTTACCTCACATGACTATACATTCAATTGCGAGAGAAATATTTTACATTTCATGGTTTCATGTAATGTTATATGGATAAAAACATGAAGAAATTTACCATGAATAAATATCATAGAAAATGGTGTCAAATTGAAAATGGTTTTATAATTACACAACCAATGATAGCATTAATACCTTCAATTTTTATTAAAAAAATCCTTAATGATGATATATTTCTCATGATTTTCATGAAATAAATGAATTTTGAGAAATTATACAATAATTGTCCCTACATTCCACATGTAAATTAGTGGGTAACATAATATTTATTTTTTGGGTCTTATGAAAAGAGAATGTAAAAATAGAAACCATAAATAAGATACCCAAAAATTTTATCCCTCCACCATAAATAAAATATTATTTTTTTCTCTATAACAACAATTGAGATGACATATTAGGATGAAAAAAAATTAAATTTTAAAAATAGTATAAATGTGAAAGGGTTAGAGACATCATGATGTTTTCAATTGATTATGTGGTTATATAGTGTGATAATATCTACTGTATGTGTGGTAAGTCCCCAATGTTTTTCTTAAATAATTTATCATTGACTATAACATTGTTTTATATGACCTCTTGTTTCATCCAAATGCACAATAATGAATAGAAATAGATTCAAAATAAGGCTGTAACCATATAAAATTAATCTTATTGGGAATCAATTCCAGTCTTAAATTGTACACAAGTAATTGTATGCACTCCTAAAACTATATTTTCAAGATCAAGTGGTAATAGGCTTATTTTCTCCACTATTTTAAGGGACTACATTTCTCATATGAGGGAGATAATATATCATTTACCTCATGAAGTTAAATATTACATTGTTTTTATTCATATTCTAATTCAATTTCGTACTTCTTTATTTCCCAAAATGCCTGATGAATGACTTCTATTGGGAGATGATAACATTTTCATAAAAAATCAAAATAGGGAAAAACCAATGGGATTATTTTATGCAATCCTATATTCCTTAGTCACATATTCTGATCGCTTTCTCTTTTCTGTTCTATTGAATAATATATTTTTCAATAATATCTACCTCAACAATCGATTTGAAACATCATCATATCTATCTGTTTGGGGGATGTACATAGTATAATTTTTTGAACCACTATATAAATATAATGGAAGTAATAAAACATAAAACAGTAAATGTGTGACCCCTCATCCCTAAAGATAGCCTTCGGTATTGAAAACCTAAAAAACATTTTTTCCCTGAAAAAATTGACAACAACATTAGAATCATCTTTCTTAATGGATTTTGAATCCATCCATATAATAAAATAATCGACATAAAAAATATATGTATGAAACACGGATTGGAAATGAACCCATAAAATCAATTATCCATATATCATAAATCCCAAAGAATAATATGCATTGTTGAGCCATCTTTTCTCCGCTATAAATGATACCAGTGTATTGGAAATGTGATAATGACTTAGAAAAGACATTAGAATCATAGAATAAACTCTAACAATATAATATAGATTCTAGGATATTCATAATTATTATTATGGTTCTAAATTATCCCCCACAATCATGTACTTGATAAAAATGTATAATAGACTCAAAATAATGATCCGGAACACGCCTCCTAATAACATTATCACTATACATGTGTCATAATTAGTTATCATCCCATACATAATACCTATAATCACTTTAATATTTTTTTATCATATTATTTCATTAAATTTATATGAATTTTAGTTGCAATAAATTAGTTATCTAAATAATTATATAAATGATTTGTACCCAACATTGTATAAATATGATCATCAAAAAATGTGTCCCAATGTGGCACCAAGTCCAAGGAGTTATCCTATAGTTTGTGAGTGATTGTACTCTGGCAGTGTTCCCACAAGTTCTCTAAAACTTTTTTTATATTATCTTATTTAGAAATTACTGAATAAAGAGCTTCTAATCGATAGACATGGGATTTTATTTTATATTATTTTTTTTGGTACCACAAAATTATGTGGTCTGAAAAAAACAAAATTATAGAAATAAAAATCAAGAGTTTTTTTATAATGAAAATATGATTGAAATAAACTAATTTTCACGGTCATATAGTTTTATCATGATTAATCTAACTTTTTTTAAACATAAGAAATTAGAGGGGCCATCCCTCCATCCTATCTCATAAAACCACTTGAACCACAATGTTGGAAGAATCATACATAATCTTGAATTGTATCCCCCACCACATGGGATGAATGATCAGTGGTGTAATGGTACATTTCTGAAAATCATAACAGTAATAAATTTATGAATCGCGAAATAAAAAATCTAAATAAATTTGATGAAATCTAATTAAAATATGATTAATCTGAGAAAAATCAATAATGAAACAACGATAGAAACCTAAATTTCCTAATAAATATTTAACATAACGCACTCATATAGGATATATAACTATAGAAATAATTTTGACAATAGATATATAAACCTCTATTCCATGTTTTGAGACTACAAGTTCATTTAAAATTCCAATCTCTACCATGAAATTTAATTTCTCAAATTATGAACAATATTTTTCATAATCCATGATGCAACACATTATACAAACTCAAGAGAAAATCATACAATGAGGAATATTACACAATAATACATAGATATATATATTATAGTCCCAAATAAATTATAAATGATACACACCCTGTATCTCTAGAATGTGCATAAATAAATTTCAAAGTCTAAATGGGATCCTTAGATAGGAAAATGCTGTAAAAAGTTAGGTGGATGTCATGTTCTCTCAATCCCTCGAATTAATAAGGACCTGAAAATAGAAATATAAATCATCCAAGAAACTATATTGATTCCCAACATAAAGGCACTTAAGGGTATAGTAAATTAATAAAAGGTGGAAATAGTCCTCACATGATGATTTATTTAGTATCCTATAAACTATGTGCACTCACCAACTATTTTGAAATGACATGGGTACAAATTCATCATTTATATTTTTTATAATAGTGAACCTGCATTTATTCAGTATAGCCTTAATATGGATAACCATTTCAGAATCCAAAAATGAGGAAAATGATCAAGCCTTAAGAAAATTCTTCACCATTATATTTTCATATTCAAATAATGTGGGGTTAAATATCCTTTATGGATCCCTAACCAGCTTATCCTCATCTTCTAAATAAATCATGGGATTGAAAATAGAAATAATAATACAATTATTTTCTAAATATTTCTACACAAATACCCTGAAATTCTTCCATAAAATCTTTAAAATTAATGTTTCTTATCCCTAGAAGATATTTTTTGAATTTTTTTTCTAAATTAATTATCATTAATTTGAAATGAATAATTTGTGTTTAGGGGAAATTTTTGAGTTTCATTTTTGGTTGGATATTTATTATTTTAAATGATAAGGGAAATGATAAATGTTAAAAATGATTTTAGGGGTATGAATTAACATCATCGATGATAGTGACTAATGCATCAAATACATCATATAAATAAACTTCCATGTAATGATCGGAAATTAAATAATGGGAATATAAAAAATAATCCCTAAAATAATTAGATATTATTATCTTTTGATCATGAGAATTAGGGTTGAAATTATATTTATACATCAAACTAAACACAATCATCACAATATCTTAAATTATTTAAGGATAATAATTTGTAAAATACTAAATATCGTAATTTAAAGTGTTATTACATGATTGGTATGAATGAGAGGTGAATAAATTATTATTTTCTTCTATGAGGTAAAAGAATGATTCAAAAAATAAAATTCTATGATATCATAACCAAATGTCAAAAAAGTGTAACCTCATTGATATTAATTATTGAATTGGGTTTTATTATTATGGTATTACTATGAATAATGGTAGCATGGTAAATTTCCCAATCATCGTATATATAAAAATCATAGAAATCGCTAGGAAATATAACCTTTCTCACTTGAAAAAGGACATCATCTAGGACTCGAATCTTGTATATTGTGTTCCTATTTTACAATTTTACCACCACCCCCGATAGGTTTAGATCTAGAAAATGAAATTATGTGAAGAAAATGTTAGGAATGACATTAATTGAGGTACCAAAATTCACTTAAGGAATCTAAGAAATTATAATATGATATAGTGCATGTGATGATGAATTTACCAATGTACTTTCACTTTTTTATCATTTCCAATGTTTGTGTGAGGAGCGTAGAGCATTCCTCTCATGTTTTAAAATCACATTTGCCATTATTTTTCTTCTATTTGTATATAGTTCCTTCAGAAATATATCATAATGTTGGATTGTCCTAAATTTTTTGAAAATGGAAATTGATTTCAATATACTTGAAAGTATCTAAAAAAACACGGTTAAATTACCTCTTCATTAATATTGAGTGTTTCTATAACTAAATTCAACTATATAAGTTTTTTAAGTGGAAAATAATCAATATTTTTATTTCCATTATCATTCCCCATTGTATTCTCATCGATTGGTCTTGAATAAGCCTTCTCTTAGGATGAGATCAATCTAGAGGACAAATATTAATCGATTTTTCAACTATTTTATTCCAAAATCTCTGCGTGTTAGAACTAACATTCCCCTTGGGATTTGAATCATGTTAATGAGGAATATTTATTTAGTTATTGAATACTATTTCTTGGAGTGTATTGGAAATATAAAATACTTAAATATTCAACAACCATAAATTTGTACCTGAAATCATCATATCATTCTATTGATTAAGACCATTTTTAAGAAGATAGTTATTATTAGAATATAACTTTGGATTGGATGGAAATTTACATGGAATAATTGTTTATTCATGAGCTTAAAATCTCTTATTGGGTTGTTAGAAACCATATTTGTAAGGCAACAACTACTGGATGCTATATCTAAAAGGGTGACATTGTTGTTAAGATCTATAACCCATGTCCATGTGACCATTACTTAATTGGATACATGTTGGTGAAATGTAATAATACTTATTCTTAAGATTTGGTTTCTTCATATCATACTTTATCATAGGCAATAGTGATACACAATTATTTTAGCCTTTTAATTCATTGAAATAGTTGGTTGAGTGTTATATTTAAGTGAACATCTCAAAAGCCTTGTAGGAGTGGGTCGGGATGTCTTTTGATCCAAAGTAACCAATATCACCATGGATGATAATTTTTCCGACATTGTATTAGTTGAATGATTTTAAATGGAATGTGGACTTACCTGATATAATTCCCCATCAATAGTTATACATCAGTCAAGAAATAATTTGGAGTTGTATAACATTTTTTCAATCAACACATGTGCATCCATTAGTGTTTTTTTAACATATAACCTCTAACTATGATATCCACAATGCTTTTATCCAACCTTAAATGAATATTTTGAAATATATATTCTCAATAATTCAGTGTCGTATGGATATTTCACACAATATATTTAATTTCCCTTACTACTCATTCATTGACTCCCATTTTTCTTACTTGGACCTGGAGTACTCTTTTTGAATGGTAATGGGCAATGTTTCTGGAAAAATTAAACGGAAGAAAATAAAATCCAGAAATTCCTGTATGAAACATCTTCATGCTTAAAATAATAAAACTAATAATTTTTATTTCTAATATGTTAGAATGAAAATAAAATTTTATAACTATGTCATCATCGATATTAATTTGATTTAGTGTTAATAAATCACCATTTTTTTTTATTTTTTTGGATCCACAATTGAGAGGCCAAGAAATTTTAGAATAAGGTTCAACAATATAGATTTTAATTTAATGTCCTTCATGTTTTGGTATGCAATTCATGTTGGTTGATAATTAATATACAACACAGGGAATTATTGATCGGTTCTATCAGGTTAAATATTATTATTTACTATAATTAATTCTGGTTTTATATTTCATTCATAAATTCTCCCAATTGCATTGTTCCTTGGATGATGTAATTCCCTAACTAGATTAATGATGTAACTTCACATGGGATTATACATTCTGATTTGACACCCAACAATGCATTTAATATTAGGTTCATTATCCATAGGATCCTTAAAATTAGATCATATCATAATTCAATTAGAAATTAAATTCAAAAAAGTGAACCATAATATAATGATATAAATTCTGAAATAATGGTCCTACTGAGAAAAATAAACAAATGGAAAATAAAAATGAATAAAAACCCCATAAATAAAATTATTCAATTAAATTAAATTTTTTTTAAAAATACTTTCCTCCCCAAGAATTATGCCAATTTAAATTTCCTTCTATGGGTTCACTAAAAAATTCATAAATATTTTCGATGTAGGAGAAAGATAGTGGCTATACAATGTCATTAACTCTGTAATGAATTTTAAAAATGACATATTAAATGATTTTTTTTAAATAAAATAATAGAAACAAACTATTAAAAATAATTGGGGGATTTTTGGATGTTTATAACACAATAAAAATCATGTATGAACATAAATGAGTTTTTTGTAAATCTGATTGATAAATCAAAATGAGAGGATTTATTTATTGAATTATTTAGAGAAAATCATATATCTAATAATAAAAAAATTATAATTTATTTTCTATTATACATTCAATTTAAAAACATTAAAATATAATCCCTTAATTTATCAACTTCATAAACCCTAAGAAAACTGACACAATAACCAAGATGATAGTGATTAAACCTTATGTTGGCATTGAAACATATAATGTTTACACCGTACATTGATTTTAATTCCTAGTATAAGTTATATTCAGTGGTTAAATAACTAATTAAACCACATTATAGTAATGAATATATTTAGAATATGGATTTTATTAGAACACTGTAGATTGTCCCCACACTGTTTTCTTCTATTAAATACTGTTTTTTCACAATTCACATTTCACTTGACCATGGATGAAACTTTTTTACCATTTGAAATTTTTTGAAATGAAACCCTAATTTATAAATTATATTTAAGTTAAAAAATCAGATATCCCATATAAAAAATATCATTTAAGGTGGTTATAATTATATTTATAAGTAAGACAATCTATACTTCCATGTACAGAGAAGCCAATATAAAACTGACATGCATATGAAAAGATATAAAAAGTGTGTAACCCAGTCTCATTTCTACTCCTGATTTCCATAAAAATGTTATCAAAAAAATAAGTGAAAAATTGAACAAAAAAATGAATTCCATGAAACTAATATGTATATAATATGGACCAAATTATTTCAATTTGAATAAAGAGAATAAGGTTATGATGAAGGGATATCAAATTTATGAGATATACATTCTGAAATGATCAGATAAATGGAGTGAAAGTACATCCCATATTCCATGAATCTCGTAATGCAAGAAAATACCCTCAAAATGAATAAAATATTTATTTATAGTGTGGAGGATAGGATAGGGTTCTAATAATTAATGTAAAGACCCATAAAATTCAAGGGAAATTTTTTCTTAATTTTCTTTAGAATTTTACAAGAGTTCGGTTTCTGACGGCACCTGATTCCGAGGCCCGGAGTGCCCGGAATCATTTTCCGAAGTTTGGCTCGGGTACGTTCAATGAACGAACGAGCGGGAATTCCTAACTTTTGATCCGGTGCTCAGAATTGAAATCCGAGGGCACCGATGAACTCACAGCACCGATATTTTCTTAAAAAGACCTTTTCGGAAGTTGCGTTTGTTGCGGGTTGAAAGTTAGTTTTTGGGTTTTTAGTTTAAGTTAAATAAAATTTTTGAAGAACAAATTTTATTTTAACTTGATAAATCCTACCAAAGGGGGTTGGAAGTGGGACCCACATCCACTTAACCTCCCTTGGGAGGATTAAGTGTGGTGGGGCCCACACGAAGCTCCCAACCTTTCATCTTCTCCCAACTCCCTTAACCCCCTCTTTAATGACTTGAGTTTTTTAATTTTGGAGTTAATCTTTTTGAATTTCAAACCTTTGAAATTCTTTTGTTAGGTTTGTAAATAAAATAAGCTCTTATTTTATTTTGTTGGGTTAGAACACTTTGGCCTTTTTGAGAGCTTTTGGGAGTTTTTCTTCTTCTTCTTCAACTCTGACGAAGAACACGAAGAACCTTCGAACTTGACGAAGAACACTCAAGCTCCGACGAAGAACGCTGCTCCTCTCTTCTTCGTCTTCCGTGTCAACGAGAGGGAACGCCACTTCCTCCTCGGACTCCCTTCGTCGACATAAGTAGATTCGCCAACGACGTATCTCTTCGGGCGAAACTCTTCGTCATCGGATTTGACGAACAACGACCGCGACGCCCGACCTCCGCGACGTTGTCTTCCGCGGAACGTTGTCAAATCTACGAACCTATACCTGAGGTAGGGGTTGTTGATTATTGTTTAATTATTTATCCTTGCTCGTGGTTCATGTATGATTAACAAAGGATTTTAAGTTGTGTTTTAACGTGAGGGGGCCGGACCGCATGAACACGGCCGAACCCCTCCTTCGTTCTTGGTATTTAATTTTGCGGATGAATCAAGGAGGCGTGGTGCCGTCGCACCATGCGGATATTCGCCCAATTCTTTTTACACGACGCCGTCGCGCCGCGCCATGGAAGGATCATCAAGAACGCGATGCTGTCGCGCCGCGTTGAGGAAAATCAAGGTGCGGCGGAGGGGCGCGGTGCCGTCGCACCGCGCCGGACGACGAACACCGCGGCCGGTTCCGGGCCACGGCGGAATGAGAAGACCGGCGGCCGCGTCGCCGGCGTCGGAAGCCGAAGAGGGGACCGGATTTTCCGGTCCCGTTGGAGAAAACCGGCCGGCCAGCTGGCCGGCCGGATGGCAATAAACGGGGGGAAATTAATCCCCCGGCCGGCTCACAAAACCCCCCTCTTTATGAGGGGGGCGGTTCCCTTGAGGGGGGGCAGGAGGCCCCCCCGGTTTTTCTTCAAGTCGGCCCCCACGTGGGGGCCGTTTTCTTGCAAAGGGCGCGGCACAAGGTTGCGCCGCCATCCCAATCAGCGGGGGGCTTCGCCCCCCCGCGTGCTGCCTCCGTGCGGTGCCGGGCCGCCGCGCCACCGCCGTGCCGCCGGCCGGCCGGGCCGGGTCGGACCCGGGTGGGGTCGACCCGATTCGGACCGACCCAGGGGGGGTCGGGCCGGGTCGACCCGGACCCGGACCCCCCGTTTCGAATCATTTTCGGTCTTTTGGCCATAACATGAGCCACGGACCTCCGATTGACGAACCGTCTACGGCAACGCGATCCTTGGATCGAGACGGTCGTTTCGGTATATCGCACTCAAGGTTTCGGTTTACTTTGAGTTCGGCCGGGTTGGTTCGTTCACGAAACCAACCGGGCCTTCGGAGCGGAAACGCTCATATCTTGAGCTACGGACGTCCGATTGACGTGCCGTCAGCTGTGTTGTGTTCCTCTTAGTGAGAAGAATCTTTTGGAATACTCCGCCCGAGGTTTGGACGCAGGTGGAGTACGGTCGGGTTGGTTTTTCCTTAAAAACCAACCGGGCCCCGGGGACGAAAATGCCAATAACTCTCAGACCGGGCGTCAGATCGACGCGCCTTCTGTTGCGTTGAGTTCCTGTTGACGATACAGAACTTTTGGATACATAAACTCAAGACTTTGTGACAGTTGATGTATCAGCCTCTCGGCTCGTGGAGCGGACCCTCCGAACGAGCTTGCTGTGTGCGGGAACCCTAGTGCGGGCTGCGACTGTTACTGTGACTACTACTGCTGCTACTGCTACTGTGACTGCGACGACTACAGCACTCAGCGATCCTACGTGGATCCGTGCTACAGGTCCTGTGTGCGCCCGATCCAGTGTGGATTCGACGACGATGACTACAACACTCAGCGATCCTACGTGGATCAGTGCTACAGGTCCTATGTGGGCCTGATCCTGTGTGGGTCCGATCCTGTATGGGTCCGCGCTCAGCGGTTCTGTGTGAGCCAGCGCCTACATGTCCTGTGTGGGCCCGATCCTGTGTGGGTCATTGCGGGGGTTAGTTACCTATCGATCCTTCGTGGGTCCGATGACTTAGATGGACCAGAGATCATCTTTATCGTCCTTTGAAGAAGTATACCTGTGTGAGCTGAATCTGTTGCTTTCCTGTGTGGATTGTGTTGTGCAATCCTGTGTGGATTACGTTTTGCTTTCCTGTATGGAATACGTTTACTTTCCTGTGTGGACTGAGTTGTACTTGGGCTCGGAGGTTGGAGCGTATTTGAATTTGATGACTTAGGTATATGTATGGGCATATACCTAAGCAGAGTCGGTTGTTACTTCGTGATTGTACCTTTCTTCGTGGTTTATCCTTTGTGGATTTGAGAGACCTTCAGGGGTCTCGGGGTCCCTACTGAGTAGCTTATACTCACCCCTGCACGGGCTTTGCCCGCACTACGTTGTGTTGGTTGCAGACGACGGACAGCGTTGACCTTAGCTGAGGCTTGTAGAGCGGGACGGTACCCGGAGGTGGACCACTGGGCGGGACGTGCACGGAGCGGACGACGGGACCCGTGGAGCAGAGGAGCTATCTGTACCCACCCTTCAGGTGGGATTTCCAGTGGACAGCTCGGTGTAGCGGCTTTTACTTTTCAGTTGCTGTTTTCCCATTCGAGTTGTACTTTACTTTCAGTTTGGGTTTGTATACTAGCCCATTTACTTTTCCGCACTTTCACTTGTACTCTGCTTTTGTTTAGTGTTTACTTTCCGCTTGCTTACTCTGTGGTGTTTGTTTACTTTTCAAAGGCAATGCCTTCCCTTTTTACCGGGATTTACGCCTTGGTGTTAGTCGCCAGCCCCTGGCCTATGGAAGGCGGGCTTGGGGTAGTCATGGCACAGACCCCGAGGGCGGGTCGTGACAATTAACATGTGTGAATTGGAAATTAAAAAACTACAATATGAACAATCTTTTTTACCATAAAAACATAGTAAAAAAATATCCTTAAAAATATATTTGTATATAATATGGTCACTATATCGTACCCAATTTTTTTTCCCAATCTAAGGTCGAAAAAAGAAAATATGTCCCAAATAGTGATGTGAGGTCCATTTTAATGAGTGAAATCCTATTTCAACTTCATGGATAATTTACATAAATAATATGAATCATTGTGCTCAACTAGAATAAATTAAAGCTATATCCCATTTTGTGAGGAATTGTTTTATAAAATATCAAATCCAAGTAATTCATATAAGTTGAAATATTATAGTTCATTTATAATGATCAAGAAATAAATTTCTACCAAATGTAAAAAATAAATGATCTATTTTTAAATATACTATTAATAAACATATTAGACAAAATATGAGAAAATTATATCATTAAACATGGAGGACACCTATCAATCCAGGATTCTCATACACCCTCTCTTGATGATATCAATTATGTTTGTGCATCGAGGACACCTATTGTGTCCACAGTGATAATTCTAGTTGGATTATATCATGAAAAAAATATGAATAGTTTGTTATTATTTATCATTCTTCTTGTGTCTGGTTCATTCTAGTAATCATTGTTTATCCTAGTGGAATATTTTTATGTAGAGATTGAATCATACATACAGGATTGGCTAGAGGATAATAAAACCATATCCTAAAATATTTGTAATTATCTAAAAACATAATAAATGAATGTATTGATGAGCATGAAGACGATATTCCTTCTATATATAAACATACAATGTAGATATAATTTTTTCAACAAAAACATCATGAAGATGACCAATTGGTCGTTTCCTATTTGTGTTGACATCAAGAATGTCTTCGATCTTACTCTAGTGCATGATTACCATACTGGGAGGAGTTATAAATTATTTTACATTTCTAGAAAGGTTCTTATAAGGACTAAACAACCAATATACAGAGTAACCACCTCACTATAATCATTATAGTTTTCCTCCTCATGAATTTACAAATATTCACTAATAATCCCATAGGTCTTACAAAAATCACATGATTGGAGCCTCTATTTATTGTATTAATTCCCAATGGGTATGATGAAAATTTAAAATTAAATATTAAAGGATATTTTAATTTATGGGTAAATATTGTATACCATGGAAGTAAATTCAAGAAGAAATATCTCTCTTATAAGTGGAAGATAATTGTATATATATTCTGATGTAGAGGTTGGGTAATGAAATATTTGTATATTTCCTTGAAAACTGGATCACCACTAATCATCTTCAATCCCCATATATTTAATAAAACATCTTTATAAATTATTTTGAAGGTATTTTTATGTATGATCAATATTCTGATCATTTAGGTAATCATAATTAAATAATGATGAGTGAAGGTCTATGTGACCCATAAAAATAATAATATCCCAAAAAATTTGTGGTACTTTTCCAACTCTAAGATGCTCTACCAAACTCATAAGGGAAACAATAACCCCTATTGATATTTCTTTTGGAGTAAATAGACCTGCTTGACACATAGCCTCGCCTCTAGTTTACAATAAAATTCTTTATTTTCTTTCTCTATATATGGACCTCTATGTACAAAATATATCACACCTTCATTTGATTCAATGCAGTATTTCCAAGTACATAAACCTATGATTGGTTATAATATTTTATGGAAAACCTAACTAATGACATGTTAATATAGATAAATCCAAATTGTGATTTATCAAATTAACTGGTATATTAATTGGTCATGGTGCTAGGATCAGCGTATAACCTAGTATTCAGAACCCATATATGTTAATCCCCTATGATATAAAATAGTCTTGTAGACCAGTTATAATGCTCTTCTGTGGAAACTTATACTTCGATCAAACAGACATCCATTGTTTTTCCTCGATGTTGTTGATCATTTTAATTCACATTGTGCCAATGAAACAAGAATGCTCATGTTTTTATAATTTTATATTTGTAATGTAGAAATCCAATAAGGGTAATATTAGATAAGTCACACATAAAGATGGAAAATCATTGATTTTATCATTCCACATGCTCATACCTTTTATCCACTATATGAGTGATGGTTCATATATTGAGTAATCTAGAAAGTAATTATTTATGAAGGTGAGAATATGGTTACCTTTTTTTGTTTACATATATGTTATTTTTAAAGTCAGGATTGAACATGGAGGATAACATGTTGATAGGTTTATATGATTATTTTTAATTAGATTTAGTAATTTATGACTAGTTCATAAGAACCTCTTTTTCACAATACAGAGTTTCAATGTTCATCTTATAAGGTTTTTATAAAAAAAATATTATTACAGTCTATACTCATATTAATTAGGTGAACACTAATCCTATTATAAATTAGAACCTCATAATAATATCACAATGAAATTGTGTGGGTGAATTTACGTCATTTTATTTCAACCCTCTTCATAATGATCACATCAAATTATGATGGGGGATTATTTAACCTATATAAAGTATCCGTCATCAATTTAATGTTCGATAAAAAAACCTATGTAAACAATGGAAAATGAGATTTTGTAATCAATAAAATCATTAAGGACCATATATCACGATAAATACCACCATGAATAATATTCTTTGTAATCAAACAATAATATCGTTCCTAGAATTCATCTGCGATAGGATAGAACAATTTGTTTATAATCATGTGGTTCCTTCATTCTCTCATGATCACATCAAAATTATGAATTTTTGTCATAAAAAAATTTAATTTATGAATGGATGACTATATATCTTCATACACACATACTCCCCTTGAGGAATAAGTTTCATTGGTAGTAAACTATTACTATATATTTCACTCAGCTGGTTTCATTGTGGACTTGGTAACATTCAATCCAAAAACATTATATTCATACTCAAGCACCTATAATGTTTAAAGACTGAAAATATGTATGAGTTCATGGAACCACTATTATGCTTCCACAATAATCATGTGATGCAATTTATTTTTGAAAT
Organism: Viscum album; assembly: GCA_963277665.1. Taxonomy (NCBI): domain Eukaryota; kingdom Viridiplantae; phylum Streptophyta; class Magnoliopsida; order Santalales; family Viscaceae; genus Viscum; species Viscum album. The sequence continues at coordinate 657,674,614 of OY728145.1, read as the reverse complement.
TTATTTTTTGAACATCATTGATAAATACCTAAAATCAACATTTGATGAGAAAAAGGGGGTATAAATTTAAATCTCTAACAGATAGATGATTTATTACATGAAACCCCACCATTCAAAAAAAGTTAATTTTATAGAAATTTTAAATGTATCCCATAGGTAATTCATAATCTATATCTATAAATGGAATAATTAAATTTTCTATAAATCTCATTAATGGAGCACACCACAATGAGTACTAATCCTGAATCTTGTTCATGGAGATGTTTCATAGAATAGTATCCATGAATCTTCCTCAAAAATCTATTCCATAGGTCAATAGTCATGAATCACCTTTTCAAGAAGATCGACTAATAATCCCCATAGCAATGGGATAATTGTGAAGAACATTTATTGAGAAACTCCCTGAAAATTGTTGAAATTGGTTTGTTTGTGATGAACTATTCATAATGAGGTCTGTTTAAATCTTATTCAATATCAATTGATATTGAAAAAAACATCTATGTTCTCGTAAGTATTCATCACTTAAATTTTATCCTATTTTTAAGGTTCCATTGGAAAAAATAATCTACCCCAATCAATGAAACATAAAAAATTAGTCAAATTAAGGTAATGTGGATATATTATTGCTCAGTTCCTTCACTCAATTCATCTACCTATGCGATATTTATCAAAATTTCCTTCTTATATTTGTTTCACCAATATAGAGTCTAAATATTAAAATTCCATTAAGGCCTCCTCCATGAACTCCTAGGAAGGATGACCTGGACTTGCATATAAGAAAATTACCCTTTCCCATGTATTTCCATTGATAAAAAAATTTCCCTTAGTTTTCCACCCATAAAATCTAGACCATGAATGTATTCATGATCATTAACTCTCTTGATAACCTAGGTTCATAATGAGAGGATATAAATGAAACTTCCCCTAGTTCATGTTATTTATATTGGCCACAAGTATTCAATGTAAGACTCTCTTTTCAACTCAATGATCCATGCAGGATTGGGCTTCCTCCATAGATATAGGATTCAACCATTTTTCCATTTACTATTCCATCAATATGAATCATTATGAAGTCATCAAAATCAATTTGTTGTCATCCAAAATTCAATCATACCCTCTTCCAAATTAGGAACTCTTCCCTATATGTCTAGTCACCCTTATAAGTCATCTTACTATAAATTTTGAAGTGACAATTATCTTCATAGGAATCATATATATATAACCCACACTTATCATGTCTTCTAGCTAGTAGATTTGAGGTCTCCTGCTTTGTGTTACCCAAAAATCACATTCATAAGTGTCCATATTCGCCATGGGTCTAATCATCCTTCATTTTTTATCCATAAGTCATAGGAAAATGGATTTATATAGAGTCCTTATCTTTATGTGTAATCCCCAATAATGTCTCATTAAATATATCATATTAGTGATTTATTAGTGAGACACATTCATAAGTGAGACAATTGAATAATCTCCAACTTAATTTCACTGGTCCATATTCCCTATATGATGATCCTCAATGGGATATATTCCCTATAATAAAATCTCCCTCATTTTTCTGAATTCCACATGAAATCATCCTTAAAGGGACATATTACATATTAAACAGTCTCCCTTATCTGGCCACATTAAATCTTAATCTATCCTCAATGGTCTATATTTTTGGTGTGATAATCAACTTCACTAGGTCGTACTCGATATAAAAACATAATTTATTTTCTATATTCCATGGGATCCAATGATATATTCTCTAATTTCATTATTGATATACTATAAAATATAGAGACTTCTAACCAATCATAAGTTTTTTTAAATCTTGGTGTCGAAGCCTCAATTTATTATTTAAAGCAAAGTTCTCTTTAATACTGGTTTGAGGAAGTCCCATTACATACACTGAAGGCCCAAGGCCTAGTGACCTGAACACAAGGCTTGAAAGCCCATTTTTGGCCCAAAGGACCTCTCGGAGAATAGTACGGCTATAGTACATGCGCTACTATAGTACCTACTATAGTACCACTACCACTACAGTTCCAGCTACAGTACTGCTAGAGTACCTTGAAATTCATCCCTACCTTGACTTGATCGTAGGTCATTTGGATGCCAAGCAAGAGGCTATACCAATTGGTTACAGGCCGGTTGGCACCATCCAATCATAAGTTTCACACGAACCATTTTTAGAAACCATTCACCTAGAAAATCTATCGTTATATATTTATAGTATATATAAAATATCCATGATCTATGATTCTAAACTACATGGTATGATCATTATTACGTAACCCTAATAAGAATTTTTTATTTCATTTGGTGGAAAAAAACTATTTCATATCATATTTCATTAATTGTGGAAGATAGGAATCTCATTTAATGGGATCAATAATAAAAAAACACCTACAACCTCCTTGGACGTAGATAAATTCCATAGTTACCAATTGTGTCTCTTTAAGTCGTACATTAATCACTATGTAATAAGATGATTAAAGGGAATCATTGAAACATATAATTATTTACATCAATGTATGGAATCGATTGTTCTCCTACACATTCATAATTACATTCAAATTAGGTTTTTAAGAAGATAAAAGATGAATAATTAAATATATAATAGATCCCAAAATAAATAAATAACTTCCTCCTAAAGGGTGACATAATGCCAAACATCCATAATATTATCCAATACCAAACCAGTGTATCACATGTAAATCCCCATCAATACCTTCACTTGAAAAATAATTCTACACTGAATTAAAACAAATAAGTTTATAGTATATTTCTAATATATATTTTACAAGATCAAATCATTTATATAAAAGTAGTTAAGTGATATAAATCATCAATAATTACATTTACTATTATATATTTAATTGTTTTTTCACTTTAGAATGATATCTAGCCCTTAGATTACATTATTGTATAATTATATAGACATTTTTGAATTTTATTTAATATAAGATATGACATGGACTCATCAAATCTGTCACAATTTCAAGGGAGTTCTAAAGTCATAGATTCATGTTTTCTTTATTAATATTTTTACCATTGACTATTAAAAAACCTATAAAATGGAATATGTTCTTAACTGATCCACTATTCGTAATTCAACTATTGTAATGCATTTTATAAATGTGATGAGTTTTTCCAAGATAAAATATATAGAGAAAGTATTTATATAATTCATTGAGTAAGTCGAAGAAGACATCAAATACCAATATCATAAAGGCTTGTGTAATGAAATCAATGAATTATATGGATATTGTAAAAATTATATAATAATGTTGTCAAGGAACCCAAATAAATACCACATCCCCTTCAATTATTGATGAATTCATAATTAGGATATAAAAAATACTTAAGGATATTCCCCTTTTAACAATAATTAATTTCACAGAAGAATATGATAATGATCATAGTCTAAATGAGATAATTTTAAGAGATTCAGATTATATGAATAAGTTGCAAGATAAATATTGATTCTAATATTCCTACTTCACATTGCAAAATGGTCTTAAATTTATTAACAATGATTATTCAACACAATCATTCTCACTTTTAGGGGATGAAGTTCAAAACAAAATGGATGTGATATAATTTTATGAAATAAATGATAATAAACAACTTCGAACAACCTCAATTGAATGTGAAAATTCAATAAAAAAATAATAAGTATTATAAGATAATATTTTTTATGTGATCAAATAAAATTTAATTCATTTACATTATTATGAATTAATTTTCAATGATTTTTTTCTTTATGGAGAAATTATGGATTTATTACCACTCATATTATCCTAGGAAAATGAATAAGTCTTTGAAAAAGATTATGTGTTCATGTTTTAAAAAAGGATGTATGATTTTATCCTACTAACCACTAAAGAGAAAATATATGATTTTGAAAAAATATTTCATTGATATGTTATAAGAGAGAATACCCCTATTATATATCCAAACTTACTGACTTATATGCTTACTACTATGTGAGATTTAATAAATGTATTCTATGACAAAGGAGACCAAAAAATAACTAATAAATTTGTAAGTATCTCTATTGAAATTAAAATGTTGATTCCTGCCAAAAACGTTCCATCAAGTTACTGATTGGGTAGGTCAACATCCAGTTCCTAGTGGTCGATAGTGAATACATAGAATAACATTGAGGATAAGCTGATATTTCTAAATTTCTTCCATTATTACATTTCATTTTAATGTCTTTTAATATGTTTCTCATGTATTATTCATATTTTTAGGGTTTACAATAGGTTTTGAATTGAATTCAATACCATTTTTAGAATATTAATAAGCATTTAACCAACATAGTTTGGTTGTAATGCACTATTCATATTTCCTTTATTATTTCTAAAAAAATATATTTTAAAATAAAATAGTGTAATTGAAATTAAATGATGGAACTGCATACCATTACTATGTTTGTGTGTGGGGGTAGTGAATCAAACTATAATATTATATTTAATTTGTTAACATTTATGTTTTTCATGAAAAATTAATACGGTGATAATTTTTCATTACAATGACTTTTTATAGCTGCTTAATAATTTTTTAAATTAATGTTTTAAAATATATATTTTTGTTTAAATTTATTCTATTTTTTATTTCTGAGTTTTTTTATTTTTTGCCCAATTAGATAATTCTATTCCCATTGAGTGACTTTATGATATCATATTATCTATCTTGAGAGTCTGTGTAAAATATTTTTAGTTATTCTTTCATATACCCAACTTTTCATGACATACTCTTATTATGTGTGATTAAAGCTATAAATTGATTTAATCAATTTTAAAATATATTTTTATAAAATGATATCGGAAAATATCATTAATCCATTCTTTTGAAAAATCTCACGTTTTCCTTTAGGAATAAATATTACATAAATTATTTTTATCACATGTAATACCATGAATTTCTCATTCATTTGAAGACATATTAAATGACATATGTTCCATTTTATACCTATTTCCAAGTGTTTTTCATGTTATATTTGATTTCCATCATTGGGGAAAATTCTAAACCATTTATTTTCAAAGTGATAATTTTTCAATTTTTATTGGAATATTTTTATGTCAATCATTTTTTATTACAAATGAAATGTAATCAAATTCACTATTTATTTGGTTTCGTTTTTTCCCTAATAATATTTAAAAAATATAAATATAAAAATAAAAAATGCACATATAAAAAACCAAATTTATGAAAAATGATATTGGAGATGGAATTACGACAATCATGTTATTGTATTTATTTTTGAATCATAAACTATTAGGAACATGATTATTGTGAATTATCACATTTAATGGATATTTGAGAGTGTTTTTACCTTTATGTTTTAATTTTTATCATTGATGTCAATATATATATTTTATTACCAAATTAATCATTTGTTTTTAATTTTTTACCAAAAAATAATTATGACATATAATTACCCGTATTCTATCCCTCGGCATTAAAAATTATTATTATGATTTTCTTGTGAAAAAGGAAGAATATTATCATGTATATTGGAAGTAAAAAGTTATTGATATTGATCATAACTATAAAAATCAATTCTTCTTTTGAGATATTATTGAAAACTATGTTTCGGGAGGTAGGTTACATGAAGATGATTAGATAAAAATGAAAATTTAAAAATATTTGGATTATGTGGAGATTGAATCAATGTAAAATTGATTAATAAAGTATTGTAAAATCAGTTTTTCAAACAGTTATAAAATTTTCACACATTAGTCTTGGTAATTTATTTTGACTAAGATTTATATTATATAAAATGATTGAAATGGTAATGGTTGAGGGAGTGATAATTTTTTTTAATTTTTAGTATATAATATTTTTATGAAATAAAAACTTTTTATCCAAATTTAAGACGAAATATGACACTATAAATATTTTCATTTAGTTCACATCTTGAATATAAAACTAGCTAAATATTTTTGATTTAGTTGTTATTTGTGATATTAATTAATGTCATGTCTTTTATATTTGCGATTTGATGACTTTTTAGTGCTTATGAGGATGATGATTACTATGGATGGTGGAATGTATATACTTTTGGTCATTATAAAGAATTGGTTATTATATTATATAAAATTGGGTAGTATACAAGCCTTTTTAAAAAGGTAAAAATATTATATTTATCATAGGAACCGAAAATGAATTTTCACTACCCACGTCTCAAACTAATACAATGAAATAGGGAAATTGGGGTAAAGGATACATAACACCATATATGATACAACATTGTGACAGCAATAATTAAAGAAAATACACTAAACATTGATGTATTATCATAAAATTTAACATTTGATATTTTATGGAGAAGGATTAACCATTTATACATATGATGTCTAATAGAAACTAAATCACTGGTTTTATATAATCAAATAAACACATGCATTAATAGACCGTGTGTAACAATCATACATAATCCAATTCTAATAATCCATGTTTGAAACACTCTCTTTCCATAACTACAAAAAATAATCATTAAATTTTGAAGAATTATTAGCTTAGTATAAACCAATACCAACTACATGAAAAACCTTATAGTAGCTGAAAACCATAACTAGTTAGTTCCATACACTAAGAAACAATATCTTTTATGTGATGGTTGTTTTTGTAATATAAAAAGTGATATGGAAATATAAAAATACATGATGTGAATCTACTAAAAAAAATAAAATTATCAAATATACTATAGATATTGGATTTATCAGCATGAAAAAATTTTATTATCAGCTTTAAAAATACATTGGCATTATATGCACCATTAAAATCCAATTTTTTATCAACACTAGAAATATAACAGATAGTATCATCCTTGATTACCGGTAAAAAATAATTTCAAAGGGTTTGACCTTATAGGTACTTTTTTTAATGAAATGGAATTGATATTTTATCTATAAAATATCTAATAATGATTAAATACCATTTTATCAATTATATTTTTAGAATTGATAATAGAAAATTTTATCATCACTAACAATAGAGTAGATAAAACTCAAGGGCTATAATAATGTCCTATTACAATAACATCACATTTAAAAAATTCATTAAAAATAAAATTTCCATTCAATTTAATATTAACAATAAATTATAATTATAAAAAAAATATCCATTAAAATAATTTTAATACACATAAATTTCATTTTTTTATAATTTTTTATGATCATAACATTTTCATTTGAATTCTAAAATACGATGGATGTCTATCTACTCTGCTCTCTTTGGAACCCCTATTAAAAGATCCTAATTGTGTTGTTAGTTTTTGAACACACTATCCTGTATTGAGGAACAAAATAAGGGTGTACTTGTTATCATAAAACAATAATTTTGTTTGAAATAAAATAAATAAATAATATAATAATAAAAATAATACAATTATTTTATAAAATTTCTCTTTAAAACTAAAAACATTCAATGTATTTTGGATTGATCACACAATGTGTTCGACATATATAATGACCCATAATTTACATACATTTTCATTACTTCTAAATTAAAGCATACTTATTACAACATATAACAAAACCATGAAAGGACCGTATAGGTATAGTGTCTTTAGAAACTGGGAAACATAAACAACTAGTTCATTAATCATCTACGTTGTCTCCAATTTATTTCATCATATCTAAAGTCACTTTTGGAATATCCTACTTAATACACTTCTTCCTGACCTGGAGAAAATTAAACATACAAAATGGTGGTCTCAAATGCTATGTAAGGGTAAACATAAGAAATATCAATCATATCATATTCAAAAGAACATAACATTTTGAAAATCTTAACCTGGAAAAGAGATCATAATACCATAACATGGGATAAATCATTGTAGTGCTATGTAATCCCAATAATCATAACATAGAACATGAAACATGGTGGAATACACACATAATCAAATAAAATCATTTCATATTAGTCAAGGATCTTTTCCAAGACCATCATAGCAGACTATGTCCATAATTGAACCGAGTTCACTCCTCGTTACAGTCCTGTATCACTGAACCAGATTAACTTGTCGTTCCAGCCATGTCTATCTCGGGAGATATAAATATTTACCCAATTCATTGGAGGGAGATATAGGTCCCACCCATTTCATAATGAAACCATTCTTAAGTGGGCCACAAAATTATATATCATACATCATAGCATAACCCATGTAATAAAAATGGGATTCATAAACATTGCGACATCATAAAACAATTCATATAAGATAAATGCCTTCATAAAAATAATTCCATCACAACATAATCAAATCAATGTAACCATAGGGATATAAACAAAATACTATATTTTCTTAGATGGAAAATAATTTTTATAAAACACGTGAACTCCATTCCTGAGGAAAATATCCTTTCAACTTCATAAAAACATGTTTCCGTTCTTAACATGTCATACAATTTTAAAAGAAGTTAATTAAAAATAAACATGAAAACGTGTAAAGGAAGCTTCATGTAAATAATGTTGTATGAAATCATAAAAATACATTCATGTTGTAAAAGATAAAAAACATTCTTCTCATACTTTGGATAGAAAAGTCAAAAAGTATCTCGTACTGAAAACGAAAAAAGATTCCTTTCATATCATTTACTAAAAATTCACCAATAGGTAAAATTGGATTTAAACAATTTTATGAGGATAGAAATAATATTACATATTGAGGAAACATGGATGTGGATGATAAATATTCCCCAATAAATCATGAAGTATAAACAATCTCTGATAAAAATTAGATTGTGAGATTTTCCCTCACCTTAGATCCGGTATGCTTTATACGTATCCAAACCTCCTGTATAATGATTTAAATAATTTCATTTAATTATTTCCGAATTATATTCTTGTTATGATATCATATATTCTCATATTTGTATCTTTATATTAGTAATATTTCATTGCTACTTGTTATTCGGGTGTTCATTGCTTTATGCTATTATGCATGTTTTGTCAAATAAATTATTATTCCCCTTTTTTAGGTTATAGATACTCATTTATATAATGGTATTAGTGTAATTTATATCATATTTATTCATTAAAATCCTTTATATAATCATTGTTCAAATAAGATCACGTAAAATGTGTTGAATTACATTGTGGAGACGGTAGGACGTATGTACGCACGAGCGATGATATCATTCCCATGATTGTGGAATTGTATTGAATTGTATGTATAATATTTAATAATCAATATAACTTTACAATAATCATATATATTTATTCTTTACACCATTATACCCATCCAAGTAAGGTGGTGGTGGAAAACAGATTACATGAGGGCGTGGAGATGATATTCTGTATATATGCATGCTCAGTGATTTCATTTTCCGTAGGATGGATAGAAGGTAAAATAGGGTTGTTTCATATTTATAATAACATATCAGTATATTATTGATACTGATGTTATTACTTCATAATGAAACAACTAAATAAGAGAGTGTAGTATAAGAAATAAATTTGAATGAATCGGTAAAAGATATTACCTCTTATTCGACACGCCTCTTTGAAACCTCCTCTTAGGGAACTACAATTGGTCTTTGAAGAAGACCAGGACCTCTAGTATGTTTCTAGAGAAGTTGAGAAGTGAAATGGTCAGGGATTTTCCAGGCTTGAAGGCTCAAAATGGTGTGAGGAGGAGAGGGAGGAGGTTCCCTTTCATAATGGTGGAGAGGGGCACCTTTGGAAATCTAAAAAATATTAATTTATAATAAATTCAAACCCCACTTATAAACTTTCAAAAATGACTCAAATACAATTATTAGATGATATAGTGTTGTAATATCATCAACCAATAAAATTTATACATGTTGGGAATTTCTTTTAAACATTATCAACTTGATTTATCCTTATTTAATCTATTTAATTTTATTTGTGGTAATAATATTCTAAATTTTAAATTGATATAAATAATTACTTCTTTGATATGAATTATCAATAATTAGATACTTTATGAAATTTTAGACCATATAAATTTAAATTTATAATTTATAAATATTTCTGTGATTTTTAAAAAAATTATAATATGTTATTTTTGTAAAATAAAAATAATGTCAATTTTGACACTATTCATTTATTTGAATTTAAAGAAAATCTACATAGAGTATATATTATAACTAAAAGAATTAATAGATTTCAAACAAGTCATATTTATATATAAAAGTAGTGGATCACATTAAATAGTTTATATAATATTTATTTTGATATTTTTAAAACAATTTATTTGATATTTCAATCAATAAAATAATTTCAACATCAATATTTTGTCACCTTTAATGATAATTAATTAATGCCTAAAAATTCTAAATAAATTCATATGATGTAGATAATTTTATTATATTTCTATTGAGTATTCATGTTTGATGTTTGATGAAGTTTATCACTAAATTATAATTATTATACTTATAAGATTTAAGTGAGTGACATGTTGTCACATTCTTTGGTTTTAATTACGATAAGATCATTTTAATGGTCCAAAGTCCATAAAATGAATTTATTCCGACCCTTAGGTGATAAGGGTCTATGTTTAGTCATCCAATAGAATTTTTTCAGGTGTTATAGTAATTTTATAATCTTATTTTGACCATTAATTACCCATTTTACCTTTAACTGCAGTAAATAAAAATTACCATTGTTACTATTCATAATATCAAAAATAAATAAATAAATAAAAAAGTAACCTAATAACATAATTTCAACCCAATTAACCTAAATATGAAATTAATTTTTCAAAATTCAAAATACAGTAGTTGCAACCATTAATTTGAAATTAATCTCGTTGATAAGAAAACGAGTTTTAAAAGTTAAAACATTTCCAATGATTGAAATGTTTTTACCTATGAATTCAATGTAAAATTAATGATAATGACATAAATTATATTAAATGGTAAAATTATATTTTATTTATAATTTAAAACCATTCATATTTTAACCATATAAATTATTTGATGAAAAAAGTTGTTTTCAATTAAAAATTTGCTTATTTTTACTATTCATCAAAATAAGAAAGTTATTAGATAAGTATCAAATATTTATCCAATGTAAATTTTTATATCCAGATTTCAAAGAAGAATTTTATTTTGTCAAATTGAACTTATAAACCTATCAACAACTAGATTTAAAGTTGGTGCACCATCAAAAGGTGGAAAAACTACATTTTTTGAAAAATACTTATTTTATTCGAAATATTTATTTTGTTCACATACCACGTTTTAGAAAATATGTAAGATGAATAATAATGTTCAAAATGTAGTTAATACTATTTATAACGGCTAGTCCATAATAATATTTATATAGCATTATTTAGTGAAACCCGGTATTGCATACTACAAACGCTATCGAGGAAGGTCGCGATTGCGTGTAACGCAAGCTAAGCTAGTGTTGTCTGCAGTGAAATATTTCGTTGATGTTGCGTATATCATAAGACATAAAAAAAAATATACTACTCAAAATATATCGGGGTGTTACATTCTACCCCACTTAAAATAAATTTCTCCCTCGAAATTCATTACTTCTTCACAAACATATGAGGATACCTATCCCTCATCATATCCTCAAGCTCCCATGTAGCTCTTTCTAATTGGTGGCCCCTCCATAAAACATTCATCAAGCGAGTGGTCATGTTCCAAAGAACTTTTTATCTACGATCCAGAACCTCTATCGGTTGTTCTTCATAAGAAAGTTCTTGCTCCAGCGGTACAACTTCTTGGCTTAGTACATGTGAAGGATTGGGTATGTACTTTCTCAGGAGAGATACATGGAACACATCGTGATCTTGAGAGTGATTCGGTGGAAGCGCCAATCGATAAGCTGCCTTCCCAACATGATCAAGTATTTTTAATGGACCGATTTACATAGGGCTCAGCTTTCCCTTCTTTCAAAATCCCATTACTCTCTTTCATGGAGATATTCGTAAGAACACTTTATCACCCACTTCAAACACTAGGTCTTTTCTTCAATTGTTAGCATAACTTTTTTGTTGACTCAGAGCTACTCTAATTTTTTGTTGAATAGATCTGACCTTTTATGACATTTCATCAACAAGATTAGGTCCTAATAGCTTCCTTTTCCCAACTTCATCCCAGCAAGTTGTTGTTCTGCATTTCATTCCATAGAGGGCTTCATAATGAACATTTCGAATACTGGAGTGAAAGCTATTATTATAAGAAAATTCCACCAAAGGTAGGTGTTGATCCCAACAACCTTTTAAATCCATAGAGCTAGCGCTTAAAATTTCTTCTAGAGTTTGAATTGTTCTCTCAGACTGACCATTTTTCTAAGGATGATAAACAAGGATGAAAGTCAACTCTGTATCTAAAGTATGCTAAAGACTTCACTAGAACATGGAGGTAAACCTCAGATCCTGATCAGATATAATGGAAAGTGGTACTACATGAAATCTTACCACTTCCTTCAAATATATCCTGTAAAGATGATCCAGAGAGAAATCATCTCTAATAGAAATGATGTGTGCCGACTTTGTAAGACGATCAACTATAACCCAGATAGCATTATTACTTTTGGATGTTTTAGGAAGTCCAGGGACAAAGTCAATAGTGATGTTTTCCCATTTCCATTCTGATATGGGTAATGGTTTTAACATCCTCTTAGACTTCTGTATCTCAGCTTTTACATGCTGGAAAACCAAGCATCGAGAGACATATTCAGCAATATCTCTTTTCCTTCCATCCTACCAGAAGTAATCTTTCAGGTCCCTATACATCTTCATGCTTCTAGGATGAATAGTGAATGAAATACTATGAGCCTCATCCAGTAGCTCCTCCTTTAATTCTGGGATGGGATGAACACAAACCTGATTCCTGAACCTTATTATTTCATCATAATCAATGTGAAATTCAGGAAAATTTCTCACCTCCATTTGTAACTCTAAATATTCTTTTTGTGCCTCTTTAATCTTCATATGTAAAGATGTTTGAACATTCATTTGAGAAAGATAATAGTTTTACCCTTCCATTATAATTCCAAGATCCATCCTTTGTAAATCCATAATTATTGGATCTTTTGTGATCCTCATCATTGATAAGCTATCATGGTCTTGTCAACTTAATGCATCTGCCACCTTGTTTTCTTTCCCATGGTGATAATGAATTGAGTAGTTATAGTCCTTAATAAACTCCAACAATCTTATTTGGCACATATTCAGCTCCTTTGTGTTAAAATATACATTAAATTTTTTTGATAAATATAAATATCACACCTTTCACCATTAAGATAATGCCTCCAATTATTTAATGCAATGATTACCACGACTAACTCCAAATCATGAGATGGGTAATTTTTCTCATGGATTTTCAACTATCGTGAGGCATAAGCTATCACCGTATCATTTTTCACGAGAACACACCCTAGTCCCTTCATGGACGTATCACTGTAGATCACAAACCTTTCTCCACTACAAGGTAGTGTGAGCACAGGTGCACTAGATAACCTTCATTTCAACTCCATGAAATTCTCCTAACACTTCTCTATCCACGCAAACATAACTCCCTTTCGATTCAACCTTTTGAGTGGATTAGATAATCGTGAAAAATCTTTCACAAAACGTCGATAATATCCAGCCAGACCAAGAAAACATCGGATCTCAATTTCTATTGTTGGTCTCAACCATCTTTCGATAACCTCTATTTTTGCTGGATCCACAGATATCCCCTCTTTTTAGATTATGTGTCCCAAAAATGATGCTTTTTGAAGCCAGGCTTCACAACAAGTAAATTTAGCATAAATATTCTCCTTTATTAGGGTATTTAATATAATTCTCATGTGATCTTCATGTTCTTCATTTTCCTTTTAAAGACTACCACAAACTAATCAAGATAGTTTCTAAAGACTCTGTTCATTTGATCAAATAACAAAGCAGGGGCATTAGTAAGACCATATGGCATCACTATAAATTCATAGCATCCATACCTTGTATGACAAACCATCTTTGGTATATCCTCTTTTTGAACCTTAATTGATGATACCCTAAATGAGGATCAATCTTGGAAAAGTATTGAGCTCCGCGTAGTTGGTCAAATAAGTCATCAATGCGTTGGAGAGGATATTTGTTTTTGATAATGATCTTGTTAAGTTCTCGATAAACAATGCAGAGTCTCCTTGATCCATCTTTCTTCCTAAGAAATAGATGAAGTGCTCCCTAAGGTGATGCACTGGGGTATATGAATTCCTTATCAAGATTCTCTTGGAGTTGCTTCTTCAATTCCTGCAACTCTATTGGGGCCATTCTATAAGGTGTCTTTGAAATGGGCATAGCACCTAGTATGAGGTATATTGAAAACTCAACATCAGGATTTGGTGGAAGGCCTGGAAATTCCTCTAGAAAGACATCATCAAACTCCTATACAATGGGCATATTTTTAATCTTGAGATCCTCTCCAACAATTTGAGATAAATAACCTTCATTTATTGGAATAAATACCCATTAGATGGAGGAAATTTCCACTGGAAGGTTACATTCATCCTTTCATCAATAGATGATAGTAGATTGATCCGGAATACTAAATGTGATTTCCCTTCTTTGGAAATTGATATGAGCTCTGTATAATGAAAGCCAATCCATCCCAGGAATCACATCAAATTCCACTATAAAAAGGATCAAATGATTTCCAGGAAGCACTTTCCCAAAATCTTAAATTGGAGAAGAATTATAATCTTTTGATGCAACCGTTGTGCCATTAAGAGTTGTTGCAGCTAACTCAATATCTAATTGTTGAGGTAGTACGATGATAACCATATAAAATTCTTCAGAAAAAAAATGGGTGGATACATAATCAAATAAAACATTTTCTACTTTAGAGTTGATGGTAGGTGTACCTTTCACCCCTTCGTTATCGTACTCCACATCATCAGTAGAAATTTCATGTGACATTCCCTTGTCTTTGTCTTTAAGAGTTTGTTGATGTCAATCATCATCAACAACCCTTGTATTAGGGTATTGATTTCCATAATGACCCATTTACTTGAACTTGAAGCATTGAATTATAGGAGGTTCATTCTGTGTATGTCTTACTTTTTCGCATCATTAGACATCTTCTTCCCATTATTTCGACATTCAACTACCTGATTACCTTCATTTCCACACTTAAAACATTTAATTTTCCCTTTAAGACAATTCCCTCCATGTTTCATTCCACAAATCGAGTATAAGGGAAAACTCATCTTCTTTTTAGTATGGTATTTAGATTTTCCTTTGAGTTCCATTTTTACTTTTCTTATGAAACCCATATGATTGATGGGTTACTCCAATCCTTATATAAACCTCGAGAGCACATTGAACAATTTCCTTGTAGCTATTGAAGTCCTTTATGACTAACACCCTTTGAAGACTTGGTTTTAAGCCACTAAATAATCGATCGATCTTACTCTCAGTTTGGATAATAATTTCAGAATCATACCTTGAAAGCCTTGTAAAATTTTATTTGTAGGTACCAATCGATTCATCATCCTTTTGCTTCCGTTCAAGAAACTACTTCACCATATTTGTTCGAAGAATATGAGGGATGTACTTATTGAAAAATATGTTCATGAACTCGTCCCATTCTATAGACTCAATTTCATCCCTTTTCCATGTATTCTTAATATGAATCCACCGTTGATCAGCTTCACCTTCCAAATGATATACTGCTAAGATGAATTTATCACGTTCAAAACATTGCAAGACTAACAATGTCTTTTCAGTTGTACTAATCCATTGTTCAGCCACTAATGGATTAGAAGACCCGCTGAATGAAGGTGGACGCTGCCTCATGAAGGATTCAACAGAATTTTGCTCCTTACATGGCTCATTTGGAATTCCTTCATGATTCACAGCTTGAGAAAGTTGTGTGAGCATGGCTACAAGATTTTGTATTCCATATCCCATAATGTTTGGTTCCTCAGGGGTATAATCATTGCATTTCCCATCACATTCAATATTAACACGGTTCCTTCGGGTTCCAACCATTGACTAAAACCAATAAACATAGTGTCAGAAACACTAATAATAATAGGAAAACCACATAATCAAGAATAAAATTTTACACTTAAGGTCTTATCATATGTTATTCATGGCCATTTCTAAAACACTAATATTGTGTTCTATGCTTAGACATATCCTTAGGGTTTTTTCTAAGTCTTTCACATCCTAGTTTCCATAGGTTGACTATAACCTCCCACTTATACCGAATATAATGACCCATACGTTACATAAATTTTTATTAATTCATAATTGAAGCATACTTATTTCAACATATAACAATACTATGAAAGGACCGTATTGGTATAGTGCCTTTAGAAACTGGGAAGCATAAAAATCTGGTTCATAAATAATCCACATTGTCTCCTATTTATTTCATCATATCTAAAGTCTTTTTTGGAATATCCTACTTAATACCCTTCATCCTAACCTGTGGAAAAGAAAACATACAAAAGGGTGATCTCAAATGCTCAGTAACGGTAAATAAAAGAAATATCAATCATATCATATTCATAAGAACATAACATTTTGAAAATCATAACCTGCAAAAGAGATCATAATATCATAACATGGGATAAATCATAGTAGTGAAATGTAATCCCCATAATCATAACCTAAAACATGAAACATTGTGGCATACACACATAATCATAGAAAATCATTTAATATTAGTCAATTCTCTTTGCCAAGACCATCATAGCGGACAAATTCCATCACTAAACCGAGTTCACTCCTCGTTCCAGTCCTGTATCACTGAAGCGGATTAACTTGCTATTCCAGCCATGTCTATCTCATGAGATATAAATCATTACCCAATGCATTATATGAAGATATAGGTCCCCCCATCTCATAATAAAACCATTCGTATGTGTGCCACAAAATCATAAATCATACATCATAGCATAACCCATGAAATAAAACTGGGATTCTTAAACATCGTGACATCATAAAACAATTTATATAAGACAAAGGAATTCATAAAAATAATTCCATCACAAAATATTCAAATAAATGTATCATTATGGATAAAAATGTAACCCTATATTTTCTTAGATGGAAAATAATTTTGATAAAGCACTTGAACTCAATTCTTGAGAAAAATATCATTTCTACTTCAATTTTTTTCCTTTCTTAACATGTCATATAATTATAAAAGTATTTCATTAAAAATAAACTTGAAATCCAGTAAAAAAATATTCATTGAAATAATGTTCTATGAAATCATAAAAATCCATTCATGCTGTATAAGTAAAAAAAAATCTTCTCGTACTTTGCCCTGAAAAGTCAAAAAGTATCTCGTACTGAAAATGAAAAATGATTCATTGCATATCTTTTAATAAAAATTAACCATTAGGTGAAATTGGATTTAAAAAATTTTAGGATGATAGAAATAATATTAAATATTCAGGAAACGTGGATGTGGATGCTAAATATTCCCTAGTAAATTCTGAAGAATAAACAACCTCTGAAAAAAATGAGATTGTGAGAATTTTCCTTACCTTAGGTCTGATATGATTTTTACATATCTGAACCTACTGTATAATGATTTAAATAATTTCATTGACTTACTAAAGAATCATATTAATTGTTATGATACAATATATGGTCATATTACTATCTTCTTATTAGTAATAATTCATTGCTACTTGTTATTCGAGTGTTCATTGCTTTATGTTCTTATGCATGTTTTGTTGAATAAATTATTATTCCCATTTTTAGGTTATAGATACTCATTTAGATGATGGTATTAGTGTAATATATATCATATTTATTCATTAAATGCATTTATATAATCATTATTAAATGAAGATCATGTAGAATGGGTGACATCACATCATGGAGATGGTAGGTCGTACGTACGCACAAGCGATGATATAGTTCCCATGATCGTGGAATTGTATTGAATTGTATGTATATTATTTAATAATCAATATAAAATTAAAATAATAATATATATTTATTCTTTACACCATTATACCCATCCAAGTAAAGTGGTGGTGGAAAACAGATTACACCACGGTGTGGAGACGGTATTTCGTGCGTACGCACGCGTGGTGATTTTGTTTTCTGTAGGATGGATAGAAGGTTAAATAGGGTTGTTTAATATTTATAATAACATATCAGTATTATATTGATACTTATGTTATTACTTCATAATGAATCAACTAAAGAAGATGGAGTAGTATAAGAAATAAATTTGAAACAATCAGTAACGGATATTACCTCTTATTCGACACGCCGCTTGGAATCTCTTCTTCGGGAACTAAAATTGGTCTTTGGAGAAGAACATGAACTCTAGTATGTTTATAGGTAAGTTGATAATGGAAATGGATAGTGTTTGTCTGATCTTTAATTCTCAAAATGGTATGAGGAGGAGATGGAGGAGGTTCCCTTTCATAAGGGAGGAGTGGGTCACCTTTGGAAATCTAAAAAATATTAATTTATAATTAATTCAAACCCCACATAAAAACATCCATAAATGAATTAAATCTTATTATTACATGATATAGGGTTGTAATATCATCAACCAATAAAATTTATACATGTTGGGAATTTATTTTAAACATTATCAACTTGATTTATCCTTATTTAATCTATTTAATTTTATTTGTGGTAATAATATTCTAAATTTTAAGTTGATATAAATAATTGCTTATATGATATGAATTATAAATAATTAGATACTTTATGACATTTTAAACCATATAAATATATATTTATAACTGTTAAATATTTTTTTGATTTTGAAACAAATTTATAATATGTTATTTTTATAAAATAACAATAGTGTCAATTTTGACACTATTCATTTATTTGAATTTAAATAAATTCTACATAGATGATATATTCTAAATAAAATCTTTAATAGATTTATAACAAGTCATATTTGTCTAGAAAAGAAGTGTAGAACATTAAATTGTTCATATAATATTTATTTTAATATTTCTGAAATCATTTATTTTATATTTCAATCAATTAAATAATTTCAACATTAATATTGTGTCACCTTTAATGTTAATTATTTAATCCATAAAATTTATAAATAAATTCCCACGATGTATATAATTTAATTATCATTCTATATACTATTCATTTTCGAAGTTTCCTGAAGTTTATCACTTAATTAAAATTATTATACTTATAAGATTTAAGAGAGTGACATGTTGTCACTTTCTTTGGTTTTAATAACAATTCTATTATTCTAATTGTCAAAAGTACATAAAATGAATTTATTCCGACATTTAGGTGATAAGGGTCAATTTTTAGTCATCCAATAAAATTTTGGTAGGTGTTAAGGTAATTTTATAATCTTATTTTTACCCTTAATTACCGGATTTACCTTTAACTGCAGTAAATAAAAATTATCGTAGTTACAATTCATAATATAAAAAAATTATCCTATTAACATAATTTAGACCCACTGAATCCAAATATTTAATCCATTTTTCATAATTCAAAAAACATAAGTTGAAATAATTAATTTAAAATTAATCTCATTGTTAAGCAAATGGGTTTTGAAAGTTAAAACATTGCCGAAGATGGAAATGTTTTTACCTATGAAGTCTCTGTAAAATTAATGCAAATGACATACATTATATTAAATGGTAAAAATATATTCTATTTATACTTTAAAACCATTGAATAATATATTATGTCTATATAAATTATTTTTCTGAAAAAAAAATTTCAATTTAAAATTTGCATATTTTTACTATTCATCAAAATATGAAAGTTATCTGAAAAGTATCAAAGATTTAACCAATGTAAAATTTTATATCCTGATTCAAAATAAGAATTTTATTTTTTCAAATTGAACTTATAAACATGTCAAAAATTATATTAAATGTGGGTGCTCCATCAAAAGGCAGCAAAACTCCATTTTATGAAAAATACTTATTTTACCCAAAAAAATTATTTTGTTCACATACCATTTGTTAGAAAACATTTAAGATGAATAATAATGTTAAAAATTTTGTTAATAATATTCATAATGGCTAGTCAATAATAATATTAATATATCATTGTTTACTAAAACCCATTATTGAGTACTACAGACACTATCGAGGAAAGTCGTGATTGCGTGTAATGCAAGAGAAACTAGTGTTGTGCGTAGTGAAAGATTATTTTGATGTCGCGTAAAAAACAAGATATAAAAAATATACTTCTCATAAAATATCAGGGTGTTACAACCAATGAGTGGTTAATTTCAACACCTCACAAATGATTTATGTATTGTTATCCTGTAGTATAAATAATATCCAAACCAATTTTCTCTATTTTCAATAAGTAATTTTTAACACCCCTAGGATATTGAAATAAATATCCTATAGATTGTAATGCACATGATACCGAGTATCTGCTAAATAACACTTTTTTATTCTAAATATTATCACAAGGTAGTTATATTATTGCCATTATACATTACTTTTCCATTTATTTGAATTGAATTTGGAGAAATGGACATACATGGTGGCCACAAGTAAGATAATTAGACATTGATAGGGCCAACATAATTTTACGTGAACAGTAAAAATATCATTTTGAGTATTAGTGTTACCCTAATGAATGAAAAATAATAAAATTTAATTTTAAACTCACCCATGAATGTATAAATAAAATTTATGTATCTTATAAATGAAACTATGATATAATTATAAAACAGTAATCTAATGTTTTATAGATTATTAATTAAGTATTAGTATTTTTATAAAACATAAATGTTTATTTGAAATTTTATTGTTAATATAATCATTCAAAATAAAATTTATTTTCATAAAATATAATCATAAGTTAATAATTTTTTGTCTTATTATTATAGAATTATTTTTTGATATCCTAGTAATTTTTTAAAAGAGTCATAAAATCGGTTAGAATTTTAAAATAAGTATTTTTCAGATAAAAAATTATTTAGAAAAAGAATTTCTCATCATTAAAATAATATTTTTCATAAAATGGCGTTAATATTTTAATTATAAATGTCAAAATAAATTATGATGAATTTTTGGGATTTTTCTGAAACAGTTGATTTTTTAGTGTATAGTAAAATTTAAAATTTTTACGAAAATATGATATTTTTTATTAAAATTTAATTAAATATTTAGGTTATAAAATATATTAAATTTATGAAATAAAAAAATATTTTATAAGGGGGTTTTTATATATAAATATTTTAGAACATATAAATGATATTTTTCTTGATAAGTATAAAATAATCATTTTCATTATCTATACAGTACCTGCGAAGTGCAGACAATGTCAAAATTGGTAAAAACACATATATATTAATTGAGTGATAAAAATTATTTAAATGAAATATTTATTAATTATTATGTTTTATTGATGTTTTTTTAGTAAATTTTTACTTTTAGTGTCATATAACATGAGCCTTATATAAATGGATGTGCAATGCTCATGCAACGACAAGAAAACACAATTAAAAAATTAATAAAATTATTTTGACATAGATATGTGTGATTAAATATATAGAATGAATATAAATTATTATTTTGGAACTAAGTAATTATTATTTTTAATATTAATTCATTTTAAAATTTTATTAATGAAATAATTGTCGTTATGGATTATGGATTGTTGATTCATTACTTGTTTAATCAAAATAAAAATATATAAAAAAAATTTAATTAAAATTATATGTTTCATTGAATGGATTAAAATATTAATAAATAGTTTTTAAAGAAATATATTAGAACATTATCTCCCATTTATTAAAATTTGATACATTTTGGATCGACACGAATCATATTAATACCATTATAATATTTTACATAAAGAGAAGTCACGGTGTTCAAAAAATAGATGTTTGGTTGTATTAGTTTTTAAATTAATTTTTTTAAATAGAGAATAACTATTTTTTGGATATATAATAAAAGTATACATTTTATCGAATTTTATTTTTAATTTTTAGAGAATAAAAAACTAACCTAATATATTGCACAATATTGATGCAGTAATTATTTAATTACTAAAGAAATCAAATTAATGATATTAAAATAAATAATAATAATTTCATATTTTTAATCTAATTTTCTAATCACCTAGATTAAAATGATAAATATAAGACATAATAAAAAAATTAATTTTATTTGAAACTCAGTTTTGTTGTTTTTTAAGATAACAATTTATTAGTAGTTTTTAATTTGAAATAAAAAATAATTTTTCAAAAATATAAAATTTAACTAAAATATTTAAAAACATCCAAATATTATTTAAAAAGTTGAAAATGAAAATATTTGGATGAAAAGTTGATACCATAATTCCATAAGAGCTTTTGATATGCTTTATCCCCATATTAGACATAATATAATTTTATATTTTCAGTAATTTGAAAATTACCCCTCACCTCCATTATAAAAGTAGGATCCTTAAAAAAATTCATCACATTGAGCATTATCTATCATCTTTACTCTTCCAAATTCCATTCTCCTCATCCATTTTCAAATTCTTGTGCTTCTAGTCTGACAAAAAGTCTACTTCATAGATCCTATGGAGGTTATCAGGGAGAAAAGATTCAAGAGGTAAGATTGCTTCTTTCTTTTCAATAAAATTGATTTTCACTTATACCTTATCATCACCTCATATATAATGATTCATTAAAATTATAATATTATATATATACTAGAATGTTTTTTATGCTTAATGAATGATAAAATCTCTTATTTTCTTCTTTGATTCGTAAATAACGAAATCATCACTAGTGGTGTGTCAATTCCGCACCTTGGTGGATGATGAGTTTCATTTCATTTTAATAAAATAACGGAAAGAGTAATTCTATTATAATTTTAAAAAATGACCTTAATATATATATGTTCTATCATTAAGATTTTTATTTCTAACTTATAAATAAGTCCATATTAAAAATAACATTAAATCAATGAAAAGAATACACACTTGAAAAATGGAAATAACAAACAATTATTTATAAATGGGTGTAAAATGTTATAAAATGAGAATATAAGGTACTATAAATATGTTTTTTGTTCTATATAAAATTAATAACACTTTTTAAACCATTATACATGGGTATTTGACACATTTTATGCAACTCGAACACAATGTAAGGGACTTTTTCTCAATTACCATTTCATTAAGACATACATGTTATTATGCACATACTAATTCTTATGTGGTGTATCTAATTCCTATTTGAGATATTTTTTCATTTGAAATTACATTTCTATTAAATATCCATATTTTGGTATCATTGATATAATTATTGTCTTAGCCGTAATCCTTTTTACATGCACTATTTATTTTGAATGTTGTTTTACCTGTAGAAATATTGATGAATATCTATCCTATATTAATTATTTATATTTATGAGACATATTGTAATTGAATTAAATAAATGTATTAATAATTTTTTTGGATTTCAGTGACGGTTGGGGCCCTTTATATCCCCTCGATACATTGATAGGTCACAAGAGACAAAACATTTGGCAGAAAACCCTTCGTGATTGTTTCCAAATGGAATGAGACGAGTGTCTACCCATAGAATTAAACAATCACAATGGTAAAATAGATTATGTTCCAGATTCATGAAGTCCACTAAAGAATCATTTTCTTCATTCAATACTCATTTATTACATTCC
Organism: Viscum album; assembly: GCA_963277665.1. Taxonomy (NCBI): domain Eukaryota; kingdom Viridiplantae; phylum Streptophyta; class Magnoliopsida; order Santalales; family Viscaceae; genus Viscum; species Viscum album. Next base: position 657,651,034 of record OY728145.1, on the reverse strand, counting down.
ACAAGAGTATCACTATGAAAATATATAGGGATGCATTTTCAGCTTTCTTTTTTTATGTTTCCTTTCCCCATGTTATTAATGAGAATCCTTTGAATGAGTTTCAAGGATGATAATTATTTCATTTCATTATGTACTGTGTTCTATATTGTATATTTCTCAATTTATTATGGGTATCAGGTATGTAATATGGACTTCCAAGACTTCTAAATAGATCAGTTCCTCAATATTTGATTCCTTGTTATTATGAAAATGTCATAAAATAAATCACTGACTATATTTTTTCTGGGGTTGGCGCATTATAGTTAGTATTAGAGGATGTTTAACAGCATCCTTGGAAACTAGATTTAAAAAAGAAAAATTAGAGAATATAACCCAATGATAAACATTGATGATAATCATAGAAGTGAATGCTGGAATTCAGGGGAAGTAGAGACTAAGAGGTTTTTTCTAAATATATATCCCTATTTAGATAATACAAATTGATGTCATTCTGAAAGAGCTATACCTAGGTGTAACAACACTAACAAGTTGTTCTGGGCCTGACTTGGGGTAACCTGGTACATGACAATAAGCCATAATGTGAACTTGGATTGACAAACATGGGCTATATTCATAGGATAACTCACATTTTCATGAAAAACCATTATGAAGGATTAAAAATAAAATGTCTCCCAGAAGAAACCGTGTTTATGTTGTTGATATTGATGTTTTACAAGTATCATCTTTTTTATTTTTTGATGTGCAATTTCATATTATGAGGAAGAAATTTATTTAATGATGGGAGAATGTAATACCTCATGGATTTAAAATTAAATTTATTATTGAATGTAATTCACATCTCATCAAGTCTCAATGAAATAACAATTTGTTACTATAAATATTAAAACAAAATAGTTATAACCTGGCCATTATAAATATTTTTTCCACTTCAATGAATTGAATTTTGAAAAATGGACATATATATTTGTGATCAGTAATATATTTATAGTCTGATAGGATAAACATAATATTTTGTAAATAATTACTTGACCCTTTTGAATAATAATGTTACCCTTATGAATAGTAATATGACACTTTGGAATATTAAATCATCCAAATGAATAGTAAACTCACCCATGAATGTATAAATAAAATGATGTAATCTTTTTAATGAAAGTATGATATAATTATATCATAGTAAATAAATTTTTCAGAGATTATTAATTCAGTATTAATATACTTATAATACAAAAATCATTATTAAAAATTTTAAAATTAATATAATAACTAAAAAAATATTTTAATAAAATAAAATCATAATTTAAAAAAATCTTATTATTATTTTAATATTTTATGAGATTTTTGTTAATTTTTTAATGTTTCATAAAATCTGTATGAATTTTAAAATAGATGTTTTTGAGTAAATTATGATTTTAATTAAAATTTCCATTTCTTGTATTAATTTTATTTCCAAAAAATGGAGTTCCTTTATGAATTATACATATCGAAAAATTGTTTGGATGAATTATTGGGATTTTTCTAAAATATTTGAATTTTTAGTGAATACTAGGAAATAACGTTTTTATGAAAATATGGTATTTTTTATTATAGAAAAAATAGACATTTAAAATATAGAATTTATTTAACTTATAGAATAAATAAGTAATTATTTTATAAGATAATGTTTTAATAGAAATAACTATGAATGTAAAATTATATTTTTATTAATACGTATAAAATAACTATTGGTATTATCGACACAGTGCCTGCACGACAAAGACAAAGTCAAAAATGTTAACTAATATATATTTAATAATTATGTTATAAACATTATTTTACTGAAATATTTATTAATTATTAATTGTTATTTATGTTTTTGGTTGTTAATTTCTAATTTTAGTGTAATATAACTTGAGCCTTTCCTAAATTCTTAGGCAATGCTCCTGGAAGTTAAGAAACATAAATTTAACCAGTTAGAGAAATTGTTTGGATATAGATATTTTATAATAAATTTAATGAATTAATATAAATTATTATTTTGAAAATAATAATAATACATTTTTCTAGTAGTAAATAATTTTAAATTTTTATATATGAAATAATTTTCATTATGTCTTATTCAATGCAGATGAAGTACTTATGCAAGAAAAATAATGAAAATGTTTTATTGAAATTATATGTACCATTAAATGTATCAAAAAATGAATAAATATTTTTTAAAGACATATTTTAGATCATTATATCCACTTTATTCAATCTTGAGACATTTCGTACCCATAAGAATCATATTAAGACCTTTAAGAATTTTTATTTAATTGTAAGTCAGGGTTTTCACAAAATAAACAGTAGTTTGTAAAACATTATAATTTATGGGTATTTAGAAATTGTTTTCATAAATAAATTGTTTTTGGAAATATTATGAAATTATATTTTTCATGGATTTTATTTTAATTTTTAGGGAATAAATTACTACACTAATGGATTTCACAATAATGATGCAATTATTATTCAATTAATAAATTAATTAATTAATGATATAATAAATAATAAAATTAATATAATATGATATTTTTAATCAAATTCAGAAATTCAGAACATTAATATGATAATTATAAGGTATAATAAAAAAAATCCAATATAAAACTTTTTTTTTGTTTCTAAAGTGAAAAAAATTTGAATATTGATTAATTTTTCTAAATCACTTTTCATGAATATAATATTTAATTAAAGTATGTAAAGAATAAAAATATTATGTAGCATATACAAAAAAGAAAATATTTTGTTGAAAATGTGGTTTCATATGCCCTTTATCACTTTCAAAATTATTTAACCATACATTGGACTTAATAGAGTTAAATATTTTTGGTAATTCTTAAAATACCCCTCACGTCACTTATAAAAGTAGGTTCCTTCCGTCAAAAATATTCACCACAATGAATTTTTTTTAATATACTCTATCAAATTCCCTTATCATCATCCCTTTCTATATTCCAGTGTTATTGGTCTCACAGAAAGACCACTACCAAGAGCCTATGAAGGTTCTCAAGGAGAGAATATTCAAGAATTAAACTTTATTTTACTCCTCTTTAAAATTATTGTTCACTTCAACAGTATACTCACAACCTATCCAATGATTAATTAAAATTCTAATATCATATATATAAATTATTTTTTTTTGTTGATGGCATAATCCTGCTAAAATCTATTATTTTCATTACTGATTCTTAAATAAAGAAATTTTTACCCATGGTGTGTCAATTCACTACCTATGTGGATGATGTGTTTAATTTTACAATAAATAAATCATGGAATGTTTAATTATATTATAATTCTATAAATGTTATAAATATATATAAGTTTCAACTTTCCAATTATTATTTTCATTTTACATCAAATTCCATAATAAACTCATATTGAAAACCATGAAAATAATACTTCCAAAAATAATGGAAATAGGAAACTATTATTTGTAAATGGGTGGGAAAATGTTATAATAATATCTTATAATGTATTATATATTTATATATATATTATTAAATTAATAACACTCTATAAATAATTATATAGGTGTTTTGAACACATTTGAAGCATGTCGAGCCTAAGGTAAGGGACTTTGTCTCAATTAGCATTTCATTGAGACTTACATGGTATTATGAACCAAATAATTCTTATTTGGTGTATATACTAGAAATTTCAGATCATTTATCATTTTATATAATATTTATTTTTAATTTAAATATTAATGTAATGTGAATATAATTTTTTTAGTCTTATAAAATTTTATCTGCAATGTCTATTAAGAATAATTTTTTGAATTGGGAAATATTATTGAATCTGTATCCTCTACTCAATAAGGATTTTTATGAGACATGTTTTATCTTGAATTAAAAAAATTTATGAAGAATTTTTTTTACTTATGGTGATGATTGGACCCCGTTATAGACCCTTGATGCATCAATAGGCCTCATGAGACCAAATAGTTGGTGGCATATCCTTCATGTTTCTTTCGATAAAAAAATTAGATATGTTTCTACACACAGAATTAAACGGTCAAAATGGTAAAATGGTTCATGTTATAGAAAAATAAATTCCACAAAATAAGTGTTTTATTTATTCAGTATTGATTTATTACATTCCATGAAATTTTTATTATGATAAAGATTTGTCGATGCATTTTCATTCCTAGATAATTGATGACATGTGGTTTTCAGATTATTTAACATATCAGAGTATCTATTCCTCACTAACTTTTCTATGCTATATTGATTCATGTAAACCTTACTATGTATATGATAAAAACTCATTATTTTATCTTTCAATAAGTAATGAAGATTAATCATTTTAATGATTTTCGAGGATATAGTTTATTTCATTTTATTATGTATCATGTCGTATATTCTGTATTTCCCAATATACTGTGGGTATCATGTATATAATATTGTCTTCCAATACTTCTAAAATTATCATTACCTCTGGATTTGATACATTTTAATCATTCCACTTTAATAAAATAATTCACTAACTCCAATATGAGATAACATCACAAACATTGTGGGTGAACATGTCATGTTTTTATGTGAGTAGGATCACCAAAATGAGCTATTGATTATTGGATACAATTATCTCAAAGATAAGGGGAATTAATTTAAAATATAAATATCAGTGTATATAAAGGTTTTAATGGAGTCCCTCAATATTTTCCTACAGATTTTTTTGACAGAAAATACTTAAAATAAAATTAAATGCATTTTATTCTTACCAAATAGAATTTACCTAATTAATATTTCTTCATATAGTATAAAAAATAATAGGTATATATAGATATATATTTAATTCTGACTATATATGGGAATTAATTGATCTAGTGTTTGTCCTTATTGAGAACTGGGGTTATCTGTGATGAATGAAAATCATTTCATGCAGCTACGTGTGGATTTTAGGTAATTAAGCATAGTGATTGTGAAAAACCATTACACATTCAAATGGATTGATGAACAATTCAATTAATTGAATAGGGATTTTACATTCTCAAATATTGATCTCTCTTCAGGATACCGTATGATGAATGCGAGGGATGAGGACATGATGGAATCCCATTTAAGTTTCATTATAGATATTTTGAGTTTATAGTGATTCCCTTTAGATATAAACATGAACCATTGTTGTTTGTTGTACTAATGAACGTAGTGTTTTGGTAAATTAATGATCCATATATGGTGGTGTATTTTTAAAACATCTACATTTATTCAAGGGTAATGGGAGATAATATATTTAATCAAGGGGTTTTCCTAGGAATCCCAAATAATAAATGTACATCTAAATTATTATTTTATATCGATAATCACTTAATTTTAAATAAGTATTCAAATAATTTGGAGAATTAAATTTTTAGTGTCTTGGAGATTATCTACAAAAAAAATTATTTTGTAAAAATAATGAACTTTTCTCTATTATAAAAAAAATAAAAACATCCTTATAAACATATCACTTGAAATAATCATATTCATATTTTATGGAATACAAAATAATTAATAATGTTTTGATATGGAATTTCAATTTGGGGTAATCATGGGTTATATCAATTATTGAGTATATCATTGCCTTAAATGAGAAAAAATTATGATAACATAATTAAATTTAATGACCACATGTGAGGGAAAAAACCCTAGGAATCATAGATTAGATAAGAGTCCAGAAATAAAACAAAACATTACATGAAACATGAATAAAAATCGTGCTAAATAAAAAATAATAATTATGGGGCCAATGATAAACTATAACATAGGAAGGAGGCATAACATATTAATATATATCGGGAAAATTTCACATAGCATAGAAAATAATAATATTGAAGAATTGTGGAAAAAACATTTGTATATGAGAAAATAAACATTGATATTCAATCACGGGTACCCACACATGAAATAAACTAAATCATTCCCATGTATGCATGTTCGATAGGATATAAGCATTCAACCAATGTAATGAAGAGGGATATTTGACCCCAAATATCATTCATCAATTCTTACACTTCCCACTTCAAATTTGTTTATACATATAATCATAAATAACCCATTAAAATAAATTATGGTTGAAAAATATTCTAAATGAAAATAAATCAATTTTCATATCATAGAGAAACTATATAAGGAAATTGGGTTTCAAAAAATTATAAAATAATATAAACTTTCATAATCGATAAAATATGTTAACATCAAAAAATCATTCACCCAAAAGAACTAATATCATTATTTAAAAAAAGATGGTGAAACATGAATAAAACTCAAATGGAAAATTAATACCATCTTTTAAAAATATATTTTATAAAAATTACAATCCTCTACGTATAAATAATTTCTTGAAGAAGATTTTTAATGAAAGAGATAATGTAACATTATAAAATAGTTTACAAAAAATCTATCCAAATAATTTGGACTGAATAAAAAATATCCTTATTCAATAAATATGCAGTGGGAGATTAAATAAAATATTGTGAAAATTAATGGTTTCATATAATTTTTAAAATACTTATTTTGAGACCCACATTGTTATAATGATAATTAAAGGTAAAATTGAATAGATTTTTTGATTAATATAAATATTAAAATACAAAAAATATATTTACATTTAAAAATAATAAATTATGACATTGGATGTAATTAAAAACAATGATATAAATAAAAAACAACCCTTGAATAGATGGAAATCAACATTGAAGAATTTTACATTTTTGGGAATTATAAAATAAAATACATTGATGTGTAAAATTAATTAAATAAATAAATCATAGTAAAAACATATATTTATAATTTGGTTAAATATATCAATCCTCAATTATTATATTCATTGATAAATGTTTGTGATCCAATTAAAATAATAGTGTCATGGAAACTCATTGCTATTATTCATCCTGAATCAAATGCACTATATCATCTAGTATAAAAATACTAATCATATACTCTTATTTCATAATATTAGTAATATATATTTATATTTTAAACATAGTTTATAATTATTTTTGAAAAAAAATATTTTAGTTATATTATATTTTCAACATCAGATGTTATTAGTTTGGATTGACTATTTGGTTATAGATTTGTAATGGTAGTGTTGATTCATGTTCATAGATTCATTTTTGATCATTCCATAATCATTATATTTACTATAATATAGTATTTATACTTATTAGTAGTGTTCTAATTTAATTTCATAATTATTTAAGGTATTAATGATGATGATGAGGTCGATGGATATCTTGTTTTGTTAATTTTAGCGAAGAAGGGGTGGAATCTTAATTATGGGTCTAATAAAACCATTACACTTATAGAACAAAAAATGATCATTTAATTATCATTGTCCTGTATATTATGAAATTAGGTTTTATATTTATCCATAATTGTAATGAATAGCATTGATCTTGTATGGGGTTAAACTGACTGAAACTACATCATTCTATAATTGATGTGTGAGTATGGTTCTAAAAGTGATTCATTTGGTGTAATATCTTTTTTAAATAATAATATGGTTAATATTTATATTTTATTAATTTGGTAAACTGTATTTCAATACATTATGATAATTATGAAATTACTAGGTGAAAATGAAATACATAACTTCGATGGATTTAGTGCTCTATACATATGCACAATTCGAATGATCATTTACATAGAACATATAGAATGAAGGGATCAGTTTATATTTTTATAATCTAACTAATGTTTAATTTGTTATATTTATTTATCAATTAAATACTTTTAACCAACTATTAATAGAGGTTATTGAAAAATCACATTACTTATGGGTGTGGTTTTCCGCATGTAACAAAAGAGACATTTTTCCACATTGAATAGTTGTAAGTGTTGAGTCAATAATGATTCCTTATGACTTTTCCATTCCTCAATGTTTTGAGAATCACAAACACTTTATCTTATGGAAAATTATCTTTCTCTACAGATTATTTTCTTAAGGAATTTTTTTCCTTCTCTAAGTAAACATTTATTATTACCATGGTTTTCATGTCATTATTTTAAAACCTATTGAAAGCAAAATAATTTTTTTACTAAGTCAAAAATTCAGATTTTTATCTACAATATTATAATAATTATAGTTTACTAGATATAGAATCTTCTATATGACACTGAATTCATTAAAATTAAGACTCCAAATTCTTCGAAATTCAGACTCCGTATTTTCTAAAATTCAGACAGTGAATTATCTGAAATTCAGACTTTGAATTATATAAAATTCAGACTCTGAATTCTCGGAAATACAATATTCGAATTCACTGAAATTCAGACTCAAAATTCCTTCAAATTCAAAATCCATATTCTCTGAAATTCAGAAACTAAATTCTTTAAAATTCAAACACATAGTTCCTCATAATTCCAACTCCAATTCCCCAGAATTCAAACACCAAATTCCTCAGATTTCATAGTAAAAATTCCTCATAATTAAGACATCGAATTCTATAGAATTCAGAATCCGAATTCCTAAGAATTCAGACTCTAAAATCATTATAACTCAGACTTTGAATTCTTTTCAAGTAGAATCTGAATATCCATGATTTCCAAAATCCCATTATTTATACATTTATACTCTAGATTCTATTCTTCCTCACCATATATATATTCAGATTTGGTTAAACTAATACATTTTTTCATACCCATGCTCTTGTAACTATAGAACGACGTTGCCAAAATTGTTTCTAACAATTATTTTGTTGAGTGAAACATGTACAGGTCCCTCAAAAATTCAAGGAAAATATGAAAATTGGAGGGGGGTCCCACCATAGATGTGTTTACATTAAATTGTAGGTGATTTGAACGAGCTCATAATCTATGAATCATTTCAAGATCCTAGAGATTACATGATATATAGTGATTTAAAGAGAGATAAATACTCTCATTCCTTGTGCATTTTAATGAAAATCTTGTTCCAATTGCTTCATGTGACTCTAATTTTTGCTGAGTACAATCCAGGACCCCGTTGGATAGGAAGATAGATGTGTTGACTACCTTAAAGATCTAGGGAATTCATGTATAGGAAGATAGATTCTGATATTCTTATCGAGGTATTACCCTTGTGAAGGTTTGACATACTTTCTTGAATGTATAAATCAAGGGACCTTTACCCATGGTTGTTAGATACCCCAATCTTTTGGTTAAATGGTTTCCTACTTGATATTTGTTTTTTATGTTTTATTTCTGCGGTATTTTAATAAATGAAGAAAATATTACATTTTTTTACTTCTAAGAACATTACTTACTCTCATAAATTAGATTCAATATGGTTTAATGTAGAATATTATTTTATGAAAATTCATTTTATGTTTCATTCCCATATTTATATTTAAGGACCCTGAGCCTGATTATTTAATAGTTAAGAATGTAATGTATCTTTGTGAATTCACCTTGTTTAACTTTGTTAAATGTAGTCTTCAATAAGATTAAAAATGAATGTATTTAAACATAAAATCCACCCCACATGTCATAGAGCATCTACATACAATATTTCAATCATAAAATTAGCATTAGAGTAAGGTCTCTGAAATACATATAGTCACATATATAAGTTTTATTGCTCAAAATTTTCATGTTCTAAATTTGTCTCCCATAACTTTTCATGTTCATGTTTTTCTATAGGATATTTTTCCTTTGTTTATAAACATTATATACATAGAATTAACGTGGAAAAGATATTTTTGTACAATGACATGTATGAATATTAGTTCCATTGACATCCTTAGTCCAACTAAACCACCAATTGTTAATGGTAATGATTATGATTACTGGAGATATAGAATTAAGAACTTTTTTATTAACAATAGGGTAGAAAGTTTTGTTATGCTCACTGGGGAATACAAAATTCTAATCAAGGAAGTCAGAACCTTCACAAACCAAGAAAAATTAGAATATCAACTAAATTACATGGTGCACAATACAATTTTGTGTTCTATGACTTGGAATATATAGAGTCAAATATATTCATGTGAAGGTGCCAAATATATATGGAAATAACATGAAGTTACTAACTTTGGAACATCAAAAGTGATATACACTGGATGATAAATGTTAAGAGCTTAATAGCAGGGATTTATTTTTCCCTCTTGAGAACAAAATTTAAAATTGCAACAACGATTGATGAATATTGTAAAAAAGATACAATTTAAAATAAAAAAAATTTAGATGATGAAATTCTTGTGGACAAGATTATAGATATTATTCACAAGGATTGGGAATCCAAAAGAATAGCCATTGATGAGAACAATAATGTTTCCAATATTACACATGATGAAATTTTTTGAACCCTCATTCAATATTAATCATGAATGAAAAGATATATTGATATGAATAGGAATAATAATGGGAATTGAAGTGTATCCTTTAGTACTACTAAAGTCAAGACCCGATAATTGGTTACAAGATCTTTGTCTAAGAAATTTATTGTTCTGTCTGAGTCTAATGAAGGTGGACATTCTAAAAAAGAGTTATATAATCAAGCTTGATGCATGGACATGATAGTAGGAAAACAAATAGTATAGATATTGGAAGAAATAATGTTATTAAAATAAAGTATTAGAATTCATTTTCTATGAATGCAAAAGAGTTGGAAAAATTAGGCCAGATTTTCCAATATGTTAAATAAAAGGTGTAAAAGAAGATCATTCTGAGATAAATAGAAAGATGTATCACATTTATAATACCAATAGGTTCTTTAACAATAATGATATATGTTGTTCTAGTAGTGATGACTCATATGATGAATCCTCGATGTATGAATATTTTAGTAAGAAGAATCTTGGTCTAATTTCCAAACTACCCATTGAAAATATTTATCTAATGGAAAATGTACAAAATAATGAATCTATCACAAATGTATCTATAAATAAAAATTATACTAATGATAAATAATATAAGTCATTAGATAATGAATATTCTATTGATGAAGATAAATCTTTAACATCTTACAAATAAGTATCTAGGGTTGCTAAACTACTTGAAAATGAGAATTCTAAACCCATGTAAAATATAGAGAAGGAAAATTCAAGAATTTCTATACTTAAAAAAGAAGTATCAAATCATTCTAATGATCTTGATGAGAAAAAATCATGAACTAAACAATTTTAATTAATGTCGTATGTAAATTCTATGAAGGAGAAACATTCTAAATATGTTGAAGATGTAATTTATAAGAAAGTTAATTTAAAGGCTTGCTGATGTTCTAAAACAAATAACTTTGAGGATAATAATTTAGTCATTAGAATAAAATCAGAAATTTTTCCTTAAAAAAACATTTATCAAATTTCTCTTCAGGAAAGAATGAACTTGATAAAATGTATTCACAACTTCTTCTTCTAAGGAATAATTCTATAATTGGTTATACTCACTCAAAACTATTTTTTAGTATCGATTATTTTTTTTCCCAAAGTGCACTATTTTGTACTAAATGTCAATGTGGTGGAAATTTGGATAAAAGTGTTATTTAAATAAAACCCATTAATTAGGTTTTCATAGAGTATATTTTTCTATGAAAATTAGGGTGGCTAATTTTTTACATTCCATCATTTCTGTGTATAATAATTCTTAGATTACGAATGTCTAACTCTTTTGTATTGATAAAAATAAAGAATGTAACAATATTAATACATAGTAAATGTATATTCGATGTTCCTGGTATATTACTGGTAACAAAAAATTCTTTGAAAGGGTTATCAATACGAATGGAGGAAAAGTAACTTTTGAAAATAATTTGTAGGGATAAAAATTTGTAATGGGTAACATTGTTCTTCATAAAAAAACATTAATATCAAATGTTTTATTTGTTAAGGGTCATAAGAAAATAGCTATTTCCATAAGTCAATTATGTGATTAAGGTTACCTTTTGAATTTATGAGTGATAAATGATTAATACACAAATCCAAATAAGAGTTTATTCTTTCTTCTCATAGGCATTAGAATGAATACACACCAAACATAAAGGCCATAAGATCCAAGATCTACCTTTTCATAGTGTAATGGAAGATCAGTATTTGTTATTGAAGAGAAGGTTAAGACATTGTTATCCTAGGAACCTATGGAAACACTCAAATAAAATACTTATTAAGGATCTTACAGAGTTAGATTTTATTATTATTAAGTTTGTGATATTTTCCAAAATTGAAAGAAACATAAATTATGTTTTAAATAAATTAGTGGAGTCTCAACATTTGATTAATTCTTGTTAGTGCACAAATATCTTTTTGGTCAAACATGAACTGGAGGTATTGGACGCAAATATTATGTAGTTTTTTTTGGATGATTACATGAGATTTACTTGGGTTTATTTTCTAGCAAATTAATTTGAATCCTTTTCTTATTTCCAAACATTTAGAGCCCAAGTTGAAAATGGGAAATACCAACCATTGAAAACTATTCATAGTGTTCATGGAGAAGAATTTCAAAATTCATATTTTGAAATATTTTGTAGTAAGAAAGGAATTAATCATAACTTCTCTACACCGAGAACTCTTTAACAGAATGATAGGGTTGATTAATGAAATAGAATTTTCCAAGAGATTACTAGTACCATGTTGAGTGAATATTCTATTTCTAATTTTTTTTTCTAAAGTTGTTACTACTTCTTGTTATACTATATATCATGTTTTAATCATACCTTCTTTTAATAAAACACCTAATGAAATATGGATTGGCTGAAAATCTATATTTTCTTACTTCAATATATTGGGTTTAAAATTATTCATCATGAATAATAAATAAAACATACATAAATTTACATCCAAATATAATGAGGTAATTTTTCTAGGATACTCCACTACTTCTATGGATTATAGAGTTTTTAATAAAAATACTTGTACTATTAAATTTATATTGAATGTTAAATATGATAAAACAAATCCTTTTGTTTTTAATCAACCCAAACCTATATCCTCAAATGTATTTTCAAGAACTTATTACCAACCACTGATAAAAGATTCCTCTAATAAGGAATGGTTTCAAAAAATATTTCAGAAACATTTACCCAATAATATTTTGTAACATATATTGATGGATTGGTTTTACGAAACCTAAATCAGTAGTTTATTTAGAATCATCACAGTTATAGTATCCTTGGTGATGTAAAACAACCTATAAGGATGAAAAGTTCCTTATTAAATGAAGTAGAACATATATAATTTATTTTCAAATTAGAACAAAAAATCACTAATGAAGCATTAGGTGATTATGATTGGATAAAATTTATGCAAGATGATCTAAATGAATTCAAAAGTAAAAAATTTTGGACCTTGGTTGAAAGAACTAAGGAAACATCTGTATTTTCAGTAAAACGGGACTTCAAAAATATGATAGGGGAAAATGTAACCATAGTTAGATATAATGATTGATTAGTTTCTAATGGTTATAATCTACAAGAAGGAATAGACAATGAAGAAACCAATTCTCTAGTAGGTAAGCTTGAATCTATTTTCATTTTACCTTCCTTTCCAACATTATTTACTTTCAAAAAAATTCAAATACATATGATGTGATATTTCTTTAATTGATATGTTTAGGAGGAAATTTATGTTGAACAAAATCATGGTTTTGAAAAAAAACATCTTGAAAATGTTTTCAAACTTAAAAAATATTTATATAGACTTAAAAAATCCCTTAATGCCTGGTCTGATAGAATTAAATAATTTTTGGTACAAAACAATTGTGTTAAGGGAAACGTTGATCCAGAAAAATTTATAAAGAAATATAATAAATATGTTTTGATTTTTCAAATATATGTTAATGACATTATATTCCGATATTATCAAAAAGAATTGACTGATAATTCTATAAATCTAATGATATATGGGTTAGAAATGAGTATGATGGGTGAGTTCATATTTTTTATAGGTTTTAAAATTTTTCAAAAAACAGTTGTAAATTATATATCAAATCATATGTAAGTTAAATATCTTCCAAAATGTATGGATATAAAAAAAAATTATAAGTACAATCACTCCAATCCATACCTCAAATTCTCTAGATCTTGAAGAATCTCAGAAACTAATAGATCAAACCTAATTTAAATGTTTGATTGAATGTTTATATACATGATAGATAGTCATCAATACTTAATGTTTTAAGTATTCTTATGTGCAAGATATCAATCTATTCCAAATAAATCTCATTTAAAAGTAGTGAAAAGAATTTTTTCCTATATAAATGGAACTATGGATTTAGGACATTTTAATAATTCTAGAAATTATTTGGTTTTAAAAATATTTCATGATGCTGATTTTGGTGGATATAGAATTGATAGAAAAAGTACATACAAAACTATTCATTTCATAAGATATTCATTAGTTTCTTGGTCATACAAGAAGAAATGCTTAGTAGGAATTTCCACTGCTGATACTAAATATGTATCAGCTGATGTTGTTGTTTCCAAGGGTTGTGGATGCAACACACACACATAGAATATGAAACGCGTTATAAAAAACCATAGTTATTTTGTGATAACACTAGTTCCATTTCCCAAATAAAATAACCTTGCAAATAACGTCTGTAAAAAAAACATAGACATTGGGCATCACTTTATTCGGGATCACACACTTAAAGGTGATATCATTCATTAATTTATCATAACACAAGATCATCATGCTGATATTTTTTAAAAAATCATTATCCACTAATATATTTGAATACATTAAAAAAATATAGGAATGATAACCATAAGGTAATCTTACATATTAAATTATTTTTAAAACATATCATCTAACATTAATTAACTCTTTCTCATAGGGGGAGTATATTTTCTAGTTTTCTATAAAAAATTCTTAATCATATTTTTTGTAACCCAAATATTTTTCGTAATTATTTTTTATGAATTTTTTTTTCTGAATAAAATTTTTCCTAACCACTTTTCCCCTAAATCAAATTGTTTGAAAAAAAAATTATTCCTTAATAAAAGTTTTGAATCCCAATTTTTTTATTCAGAACACAAAATTCTAGGACCCAAATATTCCTTTAACTGAAGGTTATCCTGATGAAATTAAAGGGAATCTAGATGAAAATCATGGCAAAGGAAAATAATGGTTAATACTTTTGTCTATCAATCTGATAATTTTTTTTATCCTGTATCAATTTTTCCAAGATTAATGAAATTTTATTTGCCCTTCATTTTTTTAATTTGTATAGTTCTATTAATCAAGTGTCATTTTTTTATTCTCTCTATTCCATTATTAAAATATAAAATTGATGGAAAATAATTATAAAAATAATGATAAGTATAAAAGACGAAAATGCCTTAAGTAAGGAGGATTTTACATAAATAAATATTTCTTATTCAAGAAAAATTAAAATCTCTCTAAGGATGTCATGAATATAATACTTTTGGATATCAAAACCTATATGGTAGATAGTCGTATTCATCATGGTTCTATGTAAAGGGAGATATGTTGATATTTTAATGTTCATAAAGAAAATTTTTATTCCTTATATTCTTTTTCGAAAGGTTGTTTGTTCTTTCCAAAATGGGGGTGATTGTTGAGTCAATAATGTTTCCCTATGACATTTATATTTCTTTATGTTTTTTAAATTTTCAAACACTTTATATTAAGAAAAATTATATTTCACTAAGAATGATTTTCATATAGAAATTTTCCCTTCTATACGGTAATTTTTAGCCTTACCCTGGTTTTCATTGCCTCGTTTTATAACATATAAAATATAAACACATTTTATTACCTAATAAGAAATTATAATTTTTATCTAAAACCACAGAATCATTGTACTTTCCTGGATATAGAGTCTTCTATTTTTAGACTCTGAATTCTATGAAATTCAGACCCCAAATTCATTAAATTTCAGTCTCCTAATTCTCTAATATTCAGACTCCATGTTCTCTTAAACTCAGACACCGAATCCTCTGAAATTGATAATCCGAATTCTCTAAAATTTAGACTCAGAATTCTATAAAATTCAGGCTCTGGATTCCATAAAATTTAGACTACGAATTCTCTGAAATTCCAATTCTGAATTCCTCAAAATTTAGACTCTAAATTCCTCATAATTCAGTCTTTGAATTCAATATAATTAATAAGTTTAATTCCTTAATATTGTAACTCTAAAATCCTCAGAACTCAGACCCCAAATCCTATAGAATTGAGACTGCTAATTATTCAAAATTCCAACTCCTAATTGCTCATAATTAAAAGTAAAAATTCATCATAATTAAAACTCCAAATTCCATAGAATTCTGACTCTGAATTCCTCAAAATACGGACATTGAATTCCCCAGAATTCAGACACTGAATTCCTCAAAATTTAGACTCTAAAATCAATAGAATCCGGACTCTGAATTCTATTTCAAACAAAATCACAATATCCTTGTTCACCATATTCCAATAATTTAAACATTCAATCTCTGGATCCAATATATCCTTAAACTCTATATATTCATATTTGGTTAAGCTAATTTATATATCCATACACATGCTTTTGTAACAATAAAACGATTTCATAAAACAATTTTTTTTAATAACAATTTGTGGTGTGAAACATGTACAGGTCACTCAAAAATTCAAGCAAAAATATAATCGTCGGAAGAGGGAGCTGACCATTGATGTTTTACCTATAAGTAAAATCTCATTTGAATGATCTCATAATCTATGAATAATTCCACAAGACTAGAGATTACATGCAGTGATGAGTATTATAGAGAGGGAAATACTCTCTTTCCATGTGAATTTTATGGAATATTTTGTTCGGCCATGAAAATATTTTTCAGGTAGATTTGTGCAATTCTGATTATTGCTATGTACAATCATGTTCTTTTGAGGATAAGAACACAGAGGTCCCAACTACCATAATGATCGAGGTCTTGTAGGGATTTCATGATAGATTCTGATATTCTTATCGGCTTCTTACCCTTGTGTGGGTAAGAAATAATTTCTTCAATGTATAAATCAAGGGACCTTTAACCAAGGTTGTCGGATAACGTACTCTTTGGGTTAAAATATTTCCAACTTGTAAATTTTTTTTTCAATTTTTACTTTTGTTATATTTTGATGAAGGATGAAATAATAAATTTATTTTAACTTCTTGTACTTTACATACTCTGATAAATTATATTCTATAACCATTAAGGTAGAATCTTCTTTTTTGAAAATATTTCTTATTTTTTACATCTGGATTAATATTTTTAGACCCTAACAAATTTTATTTCATAGTTATCAACATATTGAGATTTTGTGAATTTTTCTTGTTAAACATTGTCGAACATAGTTTTCCTTATGGTAAAAAATGCATGTTTTTAAACATATAATTCACCCCTCTTGTAATTGGGCATTTATATATACTACTTTGATCTTACGGAGATGAGGGTAGAAAATTAATATACCATTATTATAATTAAATTTTATCATATCAGTCAAAAATATTATATAATTTCCCCATTTATATAATATTTTGTATTTTTACAATGTCTAAAATAAATAAGTGGTCTCAATTGAGAACTTGTTATCCACCATTTGACATGCTCTCTTGGGTAAAAATATAAATATCCTTGGCATGGTGTTTTTTTAGGAACATTAATCAAAAAATATTGGGGAGGCTTCAGTAGAGACTAGGGAATGGTTCAAGTAGAGATAATTCATTATAAAGGGTGGATAAAAATTCGTGGAATTTATCCTCTTTAACTAATGATAAAAATTGAAGTTTTACAAATACTGATTATATGTAATGTGGTGGCATAACACTATTTGAGGTTAAATGGAAAAATATTGAAAAAATATAAAGTATAAGGTGATATAAGTTCATGAAATCTTATATCATACATATAAAAATATTTATATACATGTTTCAAGTTTTATAATAACAGATCTTTATATTTTACCATCAAATATTTCAAATTAATAAATAGTTTTTCATGAAGAAAGGAATATTTTATAAAATATATAATTCCAACCATGAAAAAATATATTTATGTTAAGAATCAAAAGAATATATTTATAAATATAAATCAAATTTTAAATGTCATAAAATTGTCTTTTAAATTAAAAAAAACAAATATATGGGAAAAGTTTTTTAAAAAATTTATTATTTATCATTTATTGTTCTTAATCTTATATAGTATTGATTAAAAATTTATATGAGATAAATATATTTAAATATAGGTATAAAAATTATATTTTAGTCATTATGGACATGTGAGTATTAAATTTAATTAGGTAAAAATTATATAATGTTAATAATAAAATTATTTTAAAATACATTTTTTTTCATTATCAAACTGCTTAAATATAGTCATAATAATCATATATAATTCCTAAAATTAATTGTTATATTTAATATATTTTGATAAATCAAATTCAAAACATAAAATACCTTTAAACTAATAAAATTCCAATAGTTAAAAAAATTCAAATTTGTTCACTAAAATACAAAAATGTATTTTTTAGAAAAACTATATTTTCAAACATAAAATAGAAATTTGATTATTATTATATTTTATATATTTTTTATAAGGTGGTTAATTTTATTTATATCCACTAATTTATTGGCCATAACATATCTATCATATTTTAGACTTTTATTTCATTATAGTGTCTTTGTTTTTTATTTGGATTACTATTGCATGTAAAATTTAATTCTCATCATGATTTAAGGGAATGTATTTACACAAATTTAGTGTTGATACATTATACACCCATAAATGTTTATATCTCTCAAAAATTTATAGCTGGGAAGAAAATTACTAACAAAAATGTTTTCTTAGTTTGTTCTCGGGTTCCCATATCGTTTATTTGATATTATGATTCCACCATAGAACTTGGTCTATATGAGTTTTATTGTTGTGAATGATACTAGATATATTATCTTGGATCCCCACTAATTATTCTTCATATAAGAGATCAAATTCTAATTTCATAACCTCATATTTTAGTATCGAGAAAGTGTCTGGAATGTACATCATGAGAAGCAACACATGAAACACATTATGTACTTCAGTGAGGGTAATAGGGAGTTCTAAGAGAGAGATACCACAATAAAATGGTATATAATATTGAAAATATGGATGTTACAAGAAATCATATGTCCCTCAATCAAAAATATAATAACTCAGTACAATGAAGATATCAAGAGGAACACCTTCTCACTAGCTTCAAATTTTATATCTCAAGGATAATTTTCTTCATAACTCTTCATCAACATTATTACACTTTTACATGAACCTAAATGTGTTTAAGAATCTCTTTAAATTCTTATTTAAGGTTATGAATTATCATATTTATTTCCCCAACTGTATCTATGAATGGTGACTTCCAACGTCTCTAACCATAATGAGCAATTATGGTGCCATCTGAAATATTAATTCAAACTAACATTATATGATAATTAAACCAGTATAACGTTTTGTTCCACACATACTAAATATTATACCTCAAAATATACACCATAGTATTAATGGTTATCTTAAACTGAACATTCATCTAAGGATGAAATGTAGTGTACAAAAAATAGCATAATCATCAACTCTTGTTGAAGTACTATCTAATAAAATAATGTTAACAACGTATAATGATGAGACAAAATGTATAATGGAACTCTATACATCATTACCACCTATATTAATTATATCATTGTGATTTCTTCATGAGAAAAAATTTCTATATTTTAATAAAATTTTTTGACACTTTAAGGCGGTAAACTACACACAAAATGGAATTTTGAATTTTATTACCTTGGGATGTCCTATCAGAAAATACTTGGTAAATATTTCTTATTAAATTATTTGTATTGTAAATCATTCTATCGTACACTTGTTCTTCTATCATTCATCCATAAATTTATGGAATATCAAGGATCGAGCTATGTACTCAAAAATATCCTTCATTATGATAACACAAATTAATTTTTTTCCTTTAGATCTCTTTATATAGTCATTCTTATAGATGAATACAATAAGATGATTTATGATAATCTTCCAGAAGTTCCCTCTTCTGGTTTCATTTGGATTGGGAAAATATTCATGATCTAGAACATATAATATCATCTTTATAAATATTAAAATTACGAAAAATATCTACAGTTTATTGTAGATCCACAAAATCCTTCTAGGATTATTTGTCCCTTATATAAATGTATGGATGATAAGTATCTTATTAAATATAGGATTTCAACAAATACCTTAAGAATTTTATATTAATCCTATACCAGTACATGAGTGTTTTATCTTTTTTAATCCTAATCATTGATAGGTTAAAATTATCTTTTCTACTAAAAGCCTTAACTTCCTTATTTTTCTTCCTTGGGTATTAATGAATTAATTAGTAATAATATTTTACCCATTATTATAAAATACCTTGTTTCATATTAAAATCATTCTATCTAGAAATATATTTCATAATATTTTGATAAATATATTTCTCACAGTTATCACTATATATATTATACCTCTAAATCATTAATGTAATAATAACTATCACCAGCTCAAAATCATTAATTTGTTAATTTTTCTCATTAGTTATAATTTTTGTTGTTGCATAAGAAATTTAAATATAATTCTTCATCACTACATATTAGAAACACTTCCCCACTATTAGTTAATTTATTAATAGGTACAATGACCAACCTATTCTTTAGTTCCATAAGCCTTCTTTACATCCCTCCATAAAAAGAATCATTACTCCATTTTTTAATTTGTTATGTTCTTTTTATAGTCATGAAAAATTTTAAAAAAATATATTCTTTATAAATATATTTAAGAAACAAATAGATCTAATTTTGTTGTATTTGATCTAGGTAATTGTTTAATAACATCCATTTTTTAGGGATCTATAGATATTCATTATTTTTTAATTACATGACTTACGAATACAATTTTTTTATGAAGAATTAACCGCTATTAAACATGGATTAAAGTTTATTCATTATTAAATTTTTCAGCACAACACAACACTTTTATTCATTATATTCCATTATATTTCAATAAATTTGAATATAATCTATAAAGAAAAACAAAAATTGATCATGTTATACTCCAAAACTTCAACTCATTAGATCCATGAAGATATCATTCGAATTATAAATTCTAAATAGAATCACTATAAATTCAACATGTCTGCCTCATTCCGATTCTAATTTGGAAATTATCACTCTATTTTCCTTTACTGTCATTTAGGAATGTGCATAATTTAGAATAATTTCACGAACTCCCCCCACCACATAGATTCCACTTATTCACTTTCCATATTATTTATATTGACAATCCAATATTACCCAACCTCTTCTTTAAAATAATTGAAAACCAAAATGACTATCTTATTATATGATCACTTGATAATAAAAAAAAATATATATCACATTGTTAATTTTATGAGAAATATGTTAATTAAAAGATCCAATGATGATGGGTGGATGTCGTCACATGTAAAACATGATAGAATAATGCTATTTCCTTGGAGGTTTATGGAGTAAAATAGATTTCAAGTTATGATTTATTTCTTGTAAATGATTTCTGAGTATTCATATGTGGTTTTGTACATTGACTCTCATCTTATTATGTAGTCTATTAATATAATCTCTTCACTGTTATTCACATAAATATTTATCATTTTCCTTTCATTCTCAATCGTTTAAATAAAATTAAAAAATCACCATCGATGATAATTCATACATTATAAACTTACTGATGGAAAAATATGACCCAAGTGGAAATAATCCAAGAATTTTATACATACCCTAACCTTTATATCTTAAGGCTTCAATAAATGTTACCCATAGTAATTTTTTTATTATATCCTTTAACCTAAATATATTGAAAAAAATCATAATGGTTAATAAATATAGTTTAAATTAACTAATTTATATCTCCCTAGAGTTTCAATCCGTGTGGGCAGTTAGGCCTCTTTGTTCTGCATTAGGTGTTACTTGAATTAATACCAAATACCACTCTTTTATGGTAACTAACCCGAGGCCCACCTGTACCAGAGCCTATAACTTCTTTTGTGGTCCATGAATGTATGACTTTTCCTGTAAAACCATAAAATTTCTACATTACTACTCTTTCATAATGTTATTAGATACAAAGACTAATACATTAGGTTTATCATGATGGAATTCTCTAATGATCAATAATCATAATACCAAAATGTAACTAAACTAAGAAATAAAAATTAATCTAACACAAAGTTCAATAACCAATGAGAAAAATACTAACTTAATATACCATTTAACATTAATAATTCTTTAATCATACAAATAGTAAGAAAATCCTTAGAACTAAATGTTTTCTTTCATCACATACTAGCTTCAGAAAACCGTTATTTTTCAAAACACATGAAAATTTATCATATGTATACAACTATAATCAGGCCTATAAATATCCAACTTGAAATACTCAAAATAATAACCTCAATAATGGGAAATAAAAAACGAATCATTGGGACAAAATAAAAAATAGGGGTAAATAAGGGTGGTAAAAATTAGATATCATAATGTAGAATATGATGATAAAAAAAGAGACTGAGGTCATAATAACTATACATAATCATAAAAAAGATAAAAATGTGTGAAAAAGAATATATCTAAATAGATTCATTGAATAAGGCACGATAGAGACTAGAAAATAAATCCAAAGGCAGTAAAAATATAAACAAAAGATCATTATTTTATAGAAATAAAACAACATCATCATGAAGAATAAAATAGGAAAATAGAATTTGGAAATTCCAAATTTCAAAGAAACAGGTTATAATATAATGGTTTAGCAGATATATTGGTATGTAAAAATATCACAATAATTTGTCTCATACTCTCAAACACACATACAATCAAGTAATTTTTTTTATATACATGTAACATGTAATACAAATTAAAACCAATGCATTTGAGGGTGATACAAGACCAAAAAAATAATTCATCCACATTTACATTTTATACTAAAAAATAATGCACTTATCACATCATTAATAACCCATTAAAATAAAAATTAATTACTAAAAAATCTAAATAAAAATATTACACTTTTCATTTCATAAAATTATTCGTATTGGAAAGGAATTTCATAAAATTTTCAAATCATATAAAATAACCTCACAGATTGAATCAATTAAAACTAAAACTTTATTCACATAAAATGGAAAACATCAAGAAAGAAAAATATACGGTGAAACATGATACATGAGTTCATTTGGATATGATAAATAAAATCACCAAAAATATATTTCTTAAAATCAAATCAAAATCATCACTGTAAAATTCATAGTTAGGAGTTTCTTTATAAAATTTATATTTTTGAAGAAGGTGAAATGATTGTTTGATAAAATATTCCTTTAAAAAAGGATCCCAAGAATAATACATAATTAAGATGACTATTTTTTAATTATTATATATTGGGATATAAAAAGAAAATATTATGAAATAAAATTACTTCTTAATAATATTAATATACATTTCTTAAAACCCAAATCTAGGAAAATAAAATAAAACATAAACATGATTTGTTTTTAAGTGAAATATGAAGATCAAAAGGAATATATATATATATATATATATATATATCAAAATAATAAAGGATCAAATTCATGGAAAATATTATTATGGATACAGAATAAAACTTAACATAAAATGATGAAAATCATACATTATAAATTTAAAATTTTATGTATTTTTAAAAAGAAATGAACTGGTGTTAAACATGAGTTCCTGTTACACCCTAGGTAAAAAAATAATATGAAATTTTCATATTTTTCCATATTTTTTGAATAAAATATTTATAATACTTTAAAGGGAATGCTACGCTCGAGGGCATACCCAATACGCAACAACGATTTTATTTGAAATCTTAAGTTGCACTCTAATAATAAAATAATATTATTTTAAAAGGTAGTTAACGCCAAGCCATTGTAATTGTGGAAATGAAAGGAACAAACTACAAAATGATTATATATTTTTGTCAAATATTTTTACTTTTATCCAACAAATGTTGGAGGCTTAAAATGCAAATGAATCCAATTTTAAGCATAAATCTTCTAATATTCTTTAAAAGGTCGATTAACCACCTTTTGATGGAGAACCCTTTCTAAATATACTTTTGAAAATTTTATATGTTATATTTTACAAAATAAAATCCATCTTTAGAATCTGGAAATCAAAATTTACTTTGTGTAAAATTTTGTAATTTTTCCGATAAAGATCATTTTTATTGAAAATGTTGCTTTTTAATTCAAAACCTCCGCTTAAACCGATTAATTTATATTGATAGATTATATTTTTAATTTATATTATAGTTTATTTAGAATATATTTTTACCATTTAATATAATTTTGGTCATTGTATTTAATTTCACTTTGAAATTGGACTTAAACTAGTGTCAATCTTTTAATAGATATTGTTTCTTAAAAACACGCTATTTGTTTTGACAGCGGGAATTAATTATTAAATTAATGAATTCAACATATATGTTTTGTATTTTTTAAAATAGAAATCATTTTTTAATTATGAATATCAAATATATCTTAGGGTTAATTATTGGTATTTTTCTGAAAAACATTAGTTTTTGATGAATAGTGAAACCACTGAGTGGTAATTTAAAAACTGATTTTTCGTTTAAATGCAACATTACCACTTCTGTGATTTGAATTCCAAAAATCCGACTTACATGGTTTTCATTAAGATGTAAAATTTGGCTCAATGGGATTAAAATAATTTTTTGGTGAATAGTAACTTTTAAGTTTTTAATCTCGATTAGAGGTAATTAGTGTAATTTAAGGTAAAAATAATGTTTTAATAATTTGAAATGAACTAGACACATGTCCTACCCTTATTGTATGTGTCATGGCCGACCTAGAAAATCCATGTGTCAACTTGGGGACCCCATGGAGCCACATTTGTTGGAAAATGAAATAAATAACTTTTTATTTTAAGTTAAAATAAAAATGCCACAAGCATAAGTTGTTTTACTAAAAAAAAATTAAATGGGGTTATACAAGTCATATGTTTGACTATAAATATTCATTAGAAAGATAAAATGATTTTTCTACAGCGTGATATTTTTTTAATAATTTTTATAAATTAAATAAATTAAATTATTTAAGACATCATGATGATGTAGCGATTACCTCATTAATAAAGGATTTAAATAAAATGAAAAGATAATGTTAAAAAATAACGTAAACTTGTAAAAGACCTATTGTATGAGTATATTTCGAACTCTTACCACCTTATACTAGAAATACATCAATGTGGGACCAATAAAATCCAAAACACATTTGAAAATAAAGTAACATTTTGTAACTTTCCAAGAGAGCCCCACCTCTCCTCGTATAAAAGGTCCCCACCTCTGCCACCTTACCCACACATCTCAAGCCTTTGGCTTGGAAATACCCTGCTCCTTTTGAATCTCCAAATTCCTCTCTTACTCCTAGAATCCTCACATTGTTCAGAAGTCTTCTCAAGGAAGCCTCTGAGCTCAAATCAAAGAGAGATACCTGATTTTAAGGTAATGTCTTCACTTGTGTTCTTTTGTTTTATTTTGCTTTTCCGACCCCCTAAACTCTTATTATTCATTTCTTTTAAACAAATCCAGTATAATCAATATACTAGTATGTTTTATAAGAATTATTCGAGCTACACTTACACAAACCTACATCTAATGGTTAATGAACATACTATTTCCGTGGATGGTGAATTTCTGCCTCACGAAACGATGATTGTTCAATATTATTTTAACACCCTAAAAGGTGGCCATTAAGAAGTAACTATATTTATATATGATATATAATATGTTTATTTTTTACTTAAGCTTATGTATTTTCATTTATGTCCTACCTTTATGGTTTTCATTATGGTTAAACGCGATATCTTCATTTTAGGAAGTGCGAACTATCGCCCCCTCAAAGTGATTTGATTCGTTAATTCCATATGTGGTACGTATAAAGGATATATTTAATGATATTATATATGAAACCATACTGGAATTATAATACTATTATGTATCATTATTTTTTAATTCCATTAATTAAGAAATAGAAATGGAAGTAGCGTTCATGCGTACGTACGGCTTACCGTCTCCACGAACGGTGCATTTCATTTATTACCTCTAAATGTTATGTAATATTATAAATGAATGTATATAATGTATATATATGATATATATGATATCTACATAATGAATATAATTCTTGGATATAATATATATTTTACCACATGAACAACTTGTAATTATAAAGAGTTTATTTTTGACTCAAGTATCAATGATCTACCAAACAACCATTATTAAGTTATGTAATTACATAGTGTTAATAGCATGGTAGTAAGTGATATGAAAGGAATAATGAACTTGAAAAAGGTTATTAAGAAATTAGAAAGTAATTCATGTATATTATTCAGGAGGTTAAAAAACGATCGAGCCAAGTCGGACCTGAGGTAAGGGATCCTACCTCTCTCTTTATTTTTAAGCACTCTCTTTTATGTCATTTCTTTTAAGATCATATTTATTATGATTGGGATGTTCTTTTATATTAATCTTACTGTAATTTATATGTTCATTTGATGAGAGACCCTATTTTCTCTCATCAATCCATTTTGGATGTTTTAATTGGCGCCGTTAGGGTGCCGAAATTTCGTAAGGGGATTTTTATCTCACATTGTGTTTTCGTGAGATTCATGCTACATTTTCCAATGTTTCCTTTTGAGTGGTGTATGTACTATCCATTATTCTACTCTTTGTGTAACATAATTTTGTTTATGAGTATTTACATCAATGTTGTATAGTCCTTCTTTTATGGGGTGTATGTTTCGAAAGTTACCCAAATCGGTAAGGGAACCTTTCACCCTCCTCTTTTTAAAAGACTTCTTTTGTTATATCTTTTAATTTTCATCTTATCATGTGTGGATATGTTCTTATATATCCTTATTTCCATATATTTTATTAACAAGATATGAGATACCCTTTATCTCTCACATCAACTCTTTTTCTAAAATTTGATATGACGCTGTTAGGCGGTCAAGGGAACTTCTTAACCCAATTTCGATTTCTTTGGGTTCAACATGTAGTTATTGAATATGTCATCCTTTGAATATGTGTGAATGACCTTTTATTATTTTACACTTAATATCCACTTATATTGGGTGTATTTATATTTTTCGCACATAATTATGAGATTGATTTATCCTTAATTTAAGGATACCATCTTTATAATGGATTTCATCTCAATTTACATTTCCATTGAGTCTTCATTGTTGTTATGCACCAATTCAGTCTTATATGGTGTATATACTGTCCTTTGGAATATTATATCATGAATCCCTTTATTCTCATGATATTATAAAGTTTTGAATAAATGTTATTCCTCAATTATTGTATTCAAGTGTCTCTCATTTTGTTAAAAACCCTTTAACTAAAATATCATTTTAAATGTTTTAATGATTTAATCTTATAAATATTTCTCATTAATATCCATGTTTTCAAAATGGTTTTTAGGATTTATTAATATGGATATTAATGGTTTAAAATGTTAAAATCTTCAATGTGGTATGGGACACTTTGATTTAAAAATATATTTATTAAATGTTTTAAATGGTTTTAAAAATGGTTTTTATAATGGATTCATTATTTCAATATCTTAAAATGTTATATTGTTATTTCAATGTTGTAATTTTATCTTTACTTTATGCTTAAGTTATGTGCTATGATTATGTTATGGTTCTTGGGCATTGTTATGAAGACGGGTGGTTCCATGATAAACTAAGGGCGGGTGAGCCCGATATAGCTCTTCAATGCATTGAGTAAAGCGAAGGAGTTAAACGTTAAGGTTTCTCCTAAGTGATTTAGGGAATATACATTGATGGGTATTCCAAAAGTAACCAAGAGGGTTACTCCTTACATAAGAATGTTATGAATTCCTCAAGATACCTTTATGTCTTATGATTTATATGATTTATTCATGATTTGATGAGGTATGTTAAAGTGCTTATGTGTTATGAGTAGAGTATGATTTCATTGATTCTTATGTATACATGTACTCATATTTCCTTTCCATATTTTTATATCCATTACTGAGCTTTTTATGCTCATCCCAAGTTTTTTAAATGTTTTAATAGGTCAAGGGAAGGGTACATTATATGATGATAGTGTCGAGGAAGTGTCAAGAAAGAATCCATGTTTTATTTTAAATATGTTTCCATTGATGGGAAAAATGAATATTATCTTTTATTATAACCACTTTGTTTAAATGTGGGATGTAATGCATGTTTTATGATCTAATTCTCTAAAACTCTAAACCTGAAAATATCCTCAATGTGTAATCATGTAATAACTCAAGATTAAGTATTTTTTAAGGCTGGGGCCTTATAGTTGGTATCAGATGTTGGTTTAGATAACTTTAGAGCTTAGAGTGATGTTTAAGAAAAAGTGAAAATTTTAATATAACCACCATGGTTAGTATATTAGATGGAGTCATCTTTTTTTTGAAGTTAGAATGTGTTTGAGATAACTTGGATAAGTATATCTTGGTGTTTATCTTCCTCTTTTTTATTTGATGATTTTACTGATATACTCACACTGACCTTTTTGGTTTTAGTAAATGGCTGGATCTAGAAGGCACCAAAGTAATAGTGGATTTGAAGAAAATTGTGATGGTTTTATGAAAGAAAAACTGAATGATATGGGTTCTATAATGATAACTATTGTGGTTATCCTCAACCAACTATCTGGAGTCATGAATGACCACCTGAACCTTAGTGATTTTTATAAGGCATCGTATATGCGAGAAACAAATCCCTACGGATGTTTAGGTAATAATCATAAAGGTAAGTATGTTCAAAAACCTATGTGTCAAATATGATGAAAGAAACACATAGGAAAATTTTTCAAAGGGACAGAAAGATGCTATAGATGTGGAAATGAAGGTCATAAAGCAAGAACCTTCCATGGAAAAAGGAAGCATCTAGTTGACTCTAGGAAAGGGAAATATGTTCTTTCTGAAGGATCAATTGAATGTTTTAAATGTCGTGTGCATGGTAATTATGAAAACACATGTCCTATGAATATGTTTCGGGAATGGGGTCACTAAGATCGTAAAAATATTCATTTACCAATACCTAATTACATTCCGATTGAGGATGAAGAAACTGATAATGAAGAATGAAAGGTGTGGAATATTTCTTAACTTGTGTTTTCCTATTATTGGAATCTTAGGACATGATTCATGATTTTGTTTATAGGAAATAAGTATTTCAGAATAAGTTCAAAAGGAATAGATAATGCTTCATGAAGAATGTTGAATGAGTAATAAGTCATCATATAAGGGATTCAAGAGTTATGGTAGATTTTAGGATGGGGAAATTCTTAGATGTATTAAGTCTATTTTGATGACGAGGTTACATTAGAAGACTTTTTATAGTAACCCTGATGTTTGATATACGAAAATTTTATTCAAGGAATAATTATCCTTTCTTTTGTGGATATAGTTATAAGTAACCATTTGGGTTTATATGATCCTTGAATTTGAGGCAATTACTGATAAATACATTTTGTGTTGCAAAATGGATGTTATCAGATAACCTTTTTGGTTAAAATATGTTATGGTTATTTTTGATGAATTTATCTCTTTTTGAGGAATGTTATAAAATTATATAGTTTTTGAAAAGGGACAACACAGAGACTATGTGACAACCCATCGCGTCGGACGAAGCTACGGGAATCGAACCCAGAACCAAATTGAAACTGGTATTTATCGCCTACCACTGGACTATGTGAAGTCCCTGATTAGTTTGAATGATTCTTTTTAGTTAGATGATTTTATGAATTAAGAGTAAGTTGATTTCTTTTGGTTATAAGTGGAAATTATTAGCCTATCATGGAGTATATGTGATTAGGTTAATTAATTTTCAGTATGAGACTGTAAGAGTAACTGATGATATTTTGGAGAAAAATGTTAAAATTTATCTCAGGAGACTATGTGATTAAATCCTTCGGAGAATTGGGTTTGAATCTTAGTTTGGTTTGCTTTGTAGAATTTTATGGATAGATGTTTATTGAATGGTCTTTGTTGAACTTTGGGTTTTAGTTTTGGTTAAGGTCTAATGAAATGTGGAGTATATAGTTCTCTTTTGTGGATTAGGTTATTCTCTAGAAGTTGATTATAGCTCTCTTAATGTGAACAAGTCATCCTAAATACTCGTCTTTTGGAGAAAATATGAGTTCGTGTAAGAAATATAGTAACATTTTAAAGTGAGCATGACAATTAAGTATGCTTTCTTATATTTTAGTTAAGCTCATAAATAAATTCCTCAATGAAAAGTAACTTAAAACAAAAATGTTGTCTGTTAATTTTTCCTACCGGGGAATCAAATACAGTTTAACCCATCACAAGTTTGTGATTTTCTTATTGTTAACTTTCTCCTAGACATGTTTACTATCACCCTCCATCAGAACACGAACCTTTGTTTTTCCATCCATATCCATATTTTCATACTGGGAATCCTAGTATGGGTTAACTCCTGTGACATTTGTACATCTCTCCCATTGTTTTAAAGTGATAGTTTTACTGACTCTTGTTCCGATGTGGGATTTTCAATGAAGCTTCCAAGCCCAATTTTAAAATTGTGAGGACACAATTCCCAAAAGGGGGAAGGATGTAACAACCCTGGTAAAAAGAGAATATGACATTTTCATATTTATCCATATTTCTTGAATAAAATATTAATAATACATTAAAGGGAATGCTACGCTCGAGGGCATACCCAATACGCAACAACGATTTTCTTTGAAATCTTATGTTGAAATCTAATAATAAAATAATATTATTTTAAAATGTAGTTAATGCCTAGATGTTGTAATTTCGGAAATGAATGGAACTAACTACAAAATGATTATATATGTTTGTCAAATATTTTTACTTTTATCCAATAAATGTTGGAGGCTTAAAATTAAAATGAATCCATTTTTAAGTATAAATCTTCTAATATTCTTTAAAGGGTCGATTAACCGACTTTTGATGGAGAGAACTTTTTAAATATACTTTTGACAATTTTATATGTTGCATTTGACAAAATAAAATCCTTCTCTAGAATATGGACATCAAAATTTACTTTGTGTAAAATTTTGTTATTTTTCCGATAAAGATCATTTTTATTGAAAATGTTGCATTTTAATTCAAAATCTCTTTTTAATCCGATTTATTTATA
Organism: Viscum album; assembly: GCA_963277665.1. Taxonomy (NCBI): domain Eukaryota; kingdom Viridiplantae; phylum Streptophyta; class Magnoliopsida; order Santalales; family Viscaceae; genus Viscum; species Viscum album. Next base: position 657,619,892 of record OY728145.1, on the reverse strand, counting down.
TGGATAGATTATATTTTAAATTTATATTAGAGTTTATTTAGAATATATTTTTACCATTTAATCTGATGGTGGTCATTGAAATTAATTTCACTTTGAAATTGGACTTAAACTAGTGTCAATCTTTTAATAGATATTGTTTCTTAAAAAGGCGCTATTTGTTTTGACAGCGGGAATTAATTATTAAATTAATTAATGCAACATATATGTTTCGAATTTTTTAAAATAGACATCATTTTTGAATTTGGAATATCAAATATAGCTTAGGGTGAAGTTTTGGTATTTTTCTGAAAAACTTCAATTTTTTATGAATAGTGAAACCACAAAGTGGTAGTTTAAAAACTGATTTTTCGTTTAAATGAAACTTTACCACTTCTATTATTTGAATTTCAAAAATACTACATACATGGTTGTCATTAGGATGTTAAATTTGGTTCAATGGGATTAAAATAATTTTTTTGGTGAATAGTCACTTTTATGTTTTTAATCGCAATTAGAGGTAATTGGTGTAATTTAAGGTAAAAATAATGTTTTATTAATATGAAATGACCTAGACACATGTCCTACCCTTATTTTATGTGTCATGGAAGACCAATACAACCCATGGGTCAGCTTGGGGACCCTATAGAGCCACTTTGGTTGGAAAATGACATAAATAACTTTTTATTTTAAGTTAAAATAAAAATGTCACAAGCATGAGTTGTTTTACTAAAACAATTTATAAATGGGTTTATACAAGTCATATTTTTGACTATAAATATTCATTATAAATCTAAAAATATTTCCTACATCATGATTTTTTTTATAATTTTTAGAAATTAAATAAATTATATTATTTATGAAATCATGATGATGCAGCGATTACCTTATTAATAATGGATTTAAATAAAGTGAAAAGATGATGTTAAAAATATAACTTACACTTGTAAAAGACTTATTGGATGAGAATATTTATAACCCTTACCACCTTATCCTAGAAATACATCAATTTGGGACCTTTATAATCCGAAATACATTTGAAAATAAAGTAACATTTTGTAACATTCCAAGAGTGCCCCTCCTCTCCTCTTATAAAAGGCCCCCACCTCTACCACCTTACCCACACATCTCAAGCCTTTGGCTCGTCCAAACCCTGCTCATTTTGTCTTTAAAAATTCCTCTCTTACTCCTAGAAGCCTCACGTTGGGCAGAAGTCTTCCCAAGGAAGCCTTTGAGCTCAAATCAAAGAGAGATACCTGATTTTAAGGTAATGTCTTCACTTGTGTTCTTTTATTTTATTTTTCTTCTCCAACCCCCTAAACTATCTTTATTAATTTATTTTTTAACAAATACAGTATCTTAAATATACTATGATGTTGTTATAAAAAGGATTATAGCTACACTTAAACACACCTACATCTAATGGTTAATGAACATACTGTTTATATGGATGGTAAATGTCTGCCTCACGAAACGATGATTGTTCAATATTCTTTTAACACCCTCAAAGGTGGCCATTAAGATGTCACTATATTTATATATGATATATAATATGTTAATGTTTTACTTAAGATTCTGTATTTTTCATTTATGGCCTACCTTTATGGTTTCCATTATGGTTAAACGCGATATCTTCATTTTAGGAAGTGCAGACTACCGCCCCCTCAAAGTTATTTGATTCGTTAATTCCATATGTGGTATGTATAAAGGATAGATTTAATTATATTATATATGATACCATACTGTAATTATAATACTATTATGTATCATTATGTTTTAATTCTATTAAATACGAAATAGAAATTGAAGTAGCGTTCATGCGTATGTACGGCTTACCGTCTCCATGAACGGTGCATTTCATTTCTTACATCTAAATGTTATGTAATATTATAAATTAATGTATATAATGGATATATATGATATATATGATATCTACATAATGAATATAATTCTGGATATAATATATATTTTACCACATGAACAACTTGTAATTATAAAGAGTTTAATTTTGACTCAAGTAGCAATGATCTACAAAACAACCATTGTTATCATAAATAATTACATAGTGTTAATTGCATGGTAGTAAGTGATATAAAATGGAATAATTAACTTGAAAAGGGTTCTTAAGAAAGTATAAATTAACTCACGTTTATTATTCAGGAGGTTAAAGAACGATCGAGTCAAGTCGGACCCGAGGTAAGGGATCCTACCTCTCTCTTTCATTTTAAGCACTCTCTTTTATGTCATTCCTTTCAATCTCATCTTTATTGTGATTGGGATGTTCTTTTATATTAATATTACTTTACTTTTTATGTTCATTTGATTAGAGACCCTATTTTCTCTCATCAATCCATTTTGGAAGTTTTAATTGGCGCCGTTAGGCTGCCGAAATTTCGTAAGGGGCTTTTTATATCACTTTGTGTTTTCGTGAGATTCATGCTACATTTTCAAATATTTTATTTTGAGTGGTGAATGTACTGTCCATTATTCTACTCTTTGTGTAACATACATTAGATTATGATTATTTACATCAATGTTTTATAGTCCTTCTTTCATGGGGTGTATGTTTCGAAAGTTACCAAAATCGGTAAGGGAACCTTTCACCCTCCTCTTTTTAAAAGACTTCTTTGGTTACGTCTTTTAATTTTCATGTTATTATGTGGGGATATGTTCTTATATATCCTTATCTCCATAAATTTTATGTCCAGGAGATGAGATACCCTTTATCTCTCTCATCAACTCTTTTTCTAAAATTTGATGTGACATCGTTAGGCTGTCAAGGGAACTTCTTAACCCAATTTCGATTTCTTTGGGTTCAACCGGTAGTTATTGAATATGTCATCCTTTGAATATGTGTGAATGACCTTTGATTATTTTACATCTAATATCCACTTGTATTGGGTGTATTTATATTTGTCGCACATAATTATGAGATTGATTTATCCTTAATTTAAGGACACCATCTTTATAATATATTTCATCTCAATTTACATTTCCATTGAGACTTCATTGTCGTTATGCACCAATTCACTCTTATATGGTGTATATACTGTCCTTTAGAATATTATATCATGAATCCCTTTATTCTCATTATATTATAAAGTTTTGATTAAATGTTATTCCTCAATTATTGTATTCAAGTGTCTCTCATTTTCTTAAAAACCCTTTAACTAAAATATCGTTTTAAATGTTTTAATGATTTAATCGTATAAATATTTCTCATTAATATCCATGTTTTCAAAATGGTTTTAAGGATTTATTTATATGGATACTAATGGTTTAAAATGTTAAAAGATTCAATGTGGTATGGGACACTTTGATTTAAAAATATCTCTATTAAATGTTTTAAATGGTTTTGAAAATGGTTTTTAGAATGGTTTCATTATTTCAATATCTTAAAATTTTATATTGTAATTGCAATGTGGGAATGTTATCTTTCATTTATGCTTATGTTATGTGATATGATTATGTTATGTTTCTTGGGAATTGTTATGAAGATGGGTGGTTCTGTGATAAACTAAGGGCGGGTGAGCCTAATATAGCTCTCCTATGCATTGGGTAATGCGAAGGAGTTAAACGTTAAGGTTTCTCCGAAGAGATTTAGGGAATATACTATGATGGGTATTCCAAACGTAACCAAGAGGGTTACTCCCTACGTAAGAATGTTATAAATGCCTCAAGTTACCTTTATGTCTTATGATATCTATGATTTATTCCTGATTTGATGAGGTATGTTAAAGTGCTTATGTTTTATGAGTAGAGTATGATTTCATTGATTCTTATGTATACATATACTCATGTTTCCTTTCCATATTTTTATATCCCTTACTGATCATTTTATGCTCATCCCACGTTTTTGAAATTTTTTCACAGGTCAAGGGAAGGGTACTTGATATTATGATAGTGTCAAGGAAGTGTCAAGAAAGAATCCTTATTTAATTTTAAATATGTATCTATTGATGGGAAAAAATGAATACTATCATTTATTGTAACCACTTTGTTTAAATGTGGGTTGTAATGCATGTTTTATGATCTAATTCTCTAAAACTCTAAACTTGAAAAGATCCTCAATGTGTAATCTTGTAATAACTCAAGATTAAGTAAGTTTTACGGCTGGGTCCTTGTAGTTCCCATAAATTAATGTTGGTAAAAATACATAAAGTAATTATAGGGTATAATATATTAATCATAAAAAATAAAATTCAAATTGGACAGTTTATAACATAGGGAAATGATTTGAGTCAAGAAATCACATTACCATTATTCTCTATTGGTAGAATATACTCCACAATACTGAATAAAAAATAACTATATTATTCAAAAAATTAATAACGCAATTGATATATATATAACCTTTTATAAACATCATTTACATTCATTTATTAAAAACATATTAGATAGTTCTTGAGTATTTTCATTATTAAAATTTATTAGTTTCAACAGTTTATTTTGTATTATCTTTGATATGGACATGTTGATTCTTTAATATATATTTCAATTTATACAATATAACATAATTGAATGTTCTAATATATATATATTTTAATTAATTATAATTCTCAAATTCGAATTAGGATGTATTTTTTTCATTTTTGATGACGGCATGGTTAGTGAGGATTTTGATTTTGTAATTTTAATGAATGAGGTGGTGTTGTCATAATTATAGGTTAGAAATTTCTATAACCATTTTATAACCCCAAGAAATATATACATATTATCTTCTAATAGATCTTATAATTAGTTATCCTTAATCATCTGTGACATAAATTTATAACATTCTCTATATAGGTGGACAAACCAACCCAAATAATAATATGTTTTAGTCAATGGGTGTGAATGTTATTAAAAATTATTATATTGTAATAACATAATTATTAAAGAATAATAATGTAATTATATATTTTTCTAATATGTTGAATCATAATTTAATATTTTTTTAATGAATAATTTTATTTGGTAAAAATAAAATATGCTACTTTTGTGGAGAATGTAGTCCACACATATTCTTAACTAACACATTATTTTTCATAGAACATGAATGAGGTGATAATTGCATAATATTATAATATATTAACAATATATTTATTATCATATTTATTCATTTCATTTTTACATGGTCCCATCCTTTTATGGTTGTTATGAAAAAAATTTCATGTCACTTATAGATGTTCTTGTTTGAATGTAATAAAATTTTCTTTCAGATGGTTGGGAGGTGTTTGGAAAATAAATATTAACATTGAATAATAAAATTTTAGTATATTATTATTTAATATTTTATCATAATTTCTATATATACCCAAGATTGATATGCATGGACATTACCTTACTTTTCTGGAATACTTCATACATAGGAAAAACATAGGCCCAAAGACTATATTAGTTTAGTGTCTTTGGAAACGCGGTACAAAATCTTCTCAACATGGTGAAATTTCTTCAACATCTCCCATAAAGATTTCCCCCTTTTTTTCATACCTAAAAACATTATTTATATCCTGTGGAATAGAAAACATAAAAATGCTGGGCTCAAGTACTCAGTAAAGGTAAACATGGAGAACATAAAACAACCCATAAACATTTGAATTTAAAAACATGAACATAAAACATCAAAATCATGAGTAATAACACAAATCTTGGAATTAAATAAGGCATAGATCATAAAGGAACATTAATCATGATAAAATATAATGGGCATAAAACATGTAATTGTGGAAAACCATTAATCACCTGATATGATTTCCATAGTATCCAAGGCAATTCTGCCAAGACCATCATAGTTGACCAACTCCATTAAAAACCGGGTTTACCTACTGTTCTAACCATGAATTTCAGAACCGTATTTACCTTCCATTCCAGAAATTTCTATCTCATTAGATAAAAACAATTATCACATGCATTGTAGAGAGATACATGTCACATCTATCTCATAGTGAAATCATTCTTTCATTTTCCACAATATAAACATAAATCATTCATCATAACCCAATAAGTAAAATGGGTTTCATATACATCATCCCATCATAATAGAATCCATATACAACAATGGATATAATTTCATCATAAAAAAATAAAACCATGTAAATAATAGGAAAATTATAAATGAAACATACACATATTAAATAATTTCATCTTATATGGAGAATAATATTGATAAAACAATTGAAATTAATTCTTAAGAAAAATATCATTTCTTCTTTTAAATCATTTTATTTTATCATAATGCAGTGAAATTTTAAAATAAATTTTTTTTATTGAAAATAATCATGAAATTTATAGAGTAATCTTCATGGAAATAAGGTGATATGAAACCGTAAAAATTAGTTCATGCCATATAAGTTAAAAAATTGTTCTCCTCGTACTTTTGCCGGAAAATTCAAAAGTACTTCATATGGTAAACAAAAGAATGATTCCTTATATACATTGTGGTAAAACTGAAAAAAGGTAATAAATGACTTTAAACATACATGGAGGAATATTGTATATTTTATGAAAATAGTTTTAGCTGACTTGGACATGGATGATAAATATAACCCCAGTAAATAGTTATGAATAAACAATCTCCGATAAGAAAGAGATTTGAAAAATTATACATTAAAATTTATAATTGGTGGAGTCATAGGTATCTTAAAATAATGAAAATTACATGTATATATAAATATAATATCCATCATAATAAAAAACATAAAATATTAATGGGAAGAATAAAAACCATACAAAAAAAATAGATAGTGATTAAGGCATATGACTCACCGAAATAAATGTGAGACGAAATAATCCATTAAATTAGGTCTGATTTCTTCCTTATGTGTCCAAACCTCCGGTATAATTATTTAAATAATGTAATTTAATTTTTCATTGGTCATAGTAATTTTTATGTTACCATATATGATTCACTTATGACTTTATATTACCCATTCATTTTTCAATTCCATGTTAATGCAACGTTTTGTGTAATAATCGTTTCATTTATCATATGTGATTGGACTTGTTGTTCTAGAGATTATTACATATATCATGATTTAATTACTTATAGAATGTAAAACATGATTTCAATATCATATATATATATTCATTATATATATATATATATATTAGATAGATAAATGAAATGAAATACACCGTTCATGGAGACGGTAGGCTGTACGTACGCATGAACGCGGTTTTCCATTCTTTATTGACATGAATGGAAGAAAGTAGATGAAATATATATATATATATATATCTAGTCACATTATTATATCATATATCTCATTAATATTCATTATGTATACTTTATAAACATTCTTGAATTTTTAACTTGGAGAATGAATCTCATTGTGCCGTGGAGACGATAACCCGTACGTACGCACGAGCAATGATATCATTACCATAATTATTGAATGGAATTGTAGTGGATGATATAATATATCATAATCTGTATCATGTTATAATAATCATATATAGATATTATTTCCACCATTATACCCATCCATGTAAGGTGGTGGTGGAAAAACATATTACACCACGACGTGGAGACTGTAAGCCATACGTAAGCATGTTCAGTGATTTAATTTTTCATAGGATGGATAGAATGTGAAATATTGTTGTTTTATATTCATAATAAAAAACCAGTATACAAGAGATACTGTATTGGTTACTTAATAACGAAACAAACCATATAGAGGAAGTAGAAGAAGAAATAAGCTTGAAGGAATTGTTAAAGGATATTACCTCTTCTTCGATGTGCCTCTTCTAGACCTCCTCATAGGGAAATAAATTTTGTATTTGAAGAATTATAGGGAATCTAGCATATCTCTAGGGAAGTATATAATATAAATTAGCACATTTTGGAAATCTATTAAAGCTCAAAATGGTGTGAATAGGAGAGGGAGGAGCTTCCCTTTTATAAGAGAGGAGAGGGGCACTTTAGGAAACTTTCAAAAAATATTAATTTATAATAAACTCAAACCCCCATAAAATCCTTAAAAATTACTCAAATTAAAATATGAGATGAGATAGGGGGGTAATATCATCAACCAAAAAAATTTAGACATGTTTGTAATTTATATTAAACTTTATCATTTTGATATATCCTTATTTAATCCTTTTGATTTTATTATTGGTTACAATATTCTAATTTTTTTCATGATATAAATACATATTTATGTGTTTTTAATTTTCCATAATTAGATAATGTTTCACCTTTTCAACCATATAATTTAAAATTTTCAATTTTTATATATTTTTGTGATTTTTAAACAATTTAATAATATGTAATGTTTATAAAACACCAATAGTGTCAATTTTGAATCTATTCAATTATTTGAATTTAAATAAAATCCACATAAGAGATATGTTTGAACAAAATATTCCACATATTCCTAACATGTTATATTTATCTTTAAAATTCTTGGAGCACATTAATTAGTTATTATAATATTTATTATAATATTTTTAATAACATTTATTTGATATTTCTCTTCATAAAATAATTACTTCAACATTTTTGTATAATTATTTAGTTTACTTATTTGTGGCATAAAAATTAAAAATGAAATACCATGATGAAGATAAATTTAATATCTTTCATAATTACACTTTTAGTCAAATTAATCTTCTTAAACACCCATCTTTTAAAATAATAGGTTTATTAAATTATGAAGGTGACAACTTTGACCTCAATTTAAAAATAATAATATAAATGACATAATCTATATTATAAGGCTACAAATGGTCCACAAGTCGACACATGGATGATTATGGTGCATATATACTCTAAAAATAAGTTTTAGTCATGTTTTTGGGCCTTTTGATGGGTATTATTGTTTTAATAAAAACTATATTATTGATTTTTCACTAAATAATTAATTATTTCATCATTAATGTATAAGATATTAAGGTAATTTAATATTTCATAAAAATTACAAATAAATTACCATGATAAATAAAAAACATCAAATATTTTAAATTATTATTTATAATAAAATTTATAATCCGTTTACATTATATTTAAAATAATTTAATTATTAATGTTTGAGAGAGACATATTTCACTTTCCTTTAAATAAAATAAATTAAAGGTCTTAATATCATCAATGTTGGCTCAGATAGATAAAATTTCAAACCAATAATATTTTAGGACAAAATATAATCATCCAATTATATAATTACAAGTGTTTGGATAATTTAATAATATTATTTTTACCCTTTATTACATGATTTACCTTTAACTCTGGTAAAAAATATTAATCGTATTTATTATTCATATTGGCCAAAAATAAAAGTAGCTTATTAACATAATTTGGACCAACTAATTCAAAATATGGAATCCATTTATCCAAATTCAAAATACTGAAGTTGCTATAATTAATTTAAAATTAATACCGTTTTTGAGAAAATGAGTTTTAAAATTGAAAACATTGAAAATGATTGAAATGTTTTTACCTATTAATTTAATGTAAAATTAATGCAGTTGATATATATTATATTAAATTAAAAAATTATTTTATTTATAATTTTAAACCATTTAATATTATAGTTTAACCATATAAATTACCTCGATGAAAAATGTTGTTTTTAATTAAAATTTAGCATATTTTTACTATTCATAAAAATATAAAGGTTGTCATAATAATGTAAAAAATCTATCCAACATAAATTTTTATATACTGATTCAAAATAAAAAATTTACATTGTCATATTTAACTTATAAACTTGTAAAAAATTAGATTTAAAATGGGTTCCCCATCAAAAGGCGAGAAAACTGCATTTTTTGACAAATACTTCTTTTATCTGAGAAATTAATTTTGTTCTCCTAAAATGTTCAAGAAAATATGTATAATGAATGATAATGTTATAAAATTGAAAATGTGGTTAATACTATTCATAGCGGCTATTTCATAACAATATTATAATAATATATTGTTGTTTAGTGAAACTCAGTATTGCGTACAACACAAGCCACCGAGGAAGGTCACTTTTGTGTGTAATGAAAAACAAGTCAGTGTTGTGTGAAAGATTCATTTGGTGTTACATATAACATAATCTAATCTTATTTCATTGAAAAAAATCTATATTCAGTTTTTAATATTATCAAAAGAAACTAAAATTGTGAGTAAAACAGGCCAATAATAGTGTTATGTATACATCAAGCTAATACGGTGTTGCGTATAGCGCAAGCTAATATGGATGTAGCATAAAACATAACACATCATTAAAATTATAATGATTCTTTCTCATAAAATTTCTAGGTGTTACATTTTAACCTCCTTAAAATGAATTTCTCCCTCGAATTTGTCAGGGTTGTAAATGGTTTAATACATAAAAGTTTATATCATATAATACAACATCGTAAAAAGGTATACTAAAACCTAATTTTAAAAAGTAATGTAATAAATATAATAGTTAACAAAATTAACTCATTTCTGGGTTTCCATATAGGAGAACATAGCTGAAAACATGAATGTAGAAGAGAAATCTAACCATCATGTTCTGATGGAGAGTGGTAGAGAACATGGCTATGAAAAATCCAACAGTCACAGAGACATAAATTTGTAATGATATTAGGTACCATTTGATTCATCAGATATTAGTGTACTATGACAATGTTTTTGGTTTTGATGATCATTTCCCTAAAGATGATGAATTTTTTCATAAGGATAAATTTTTACTTGATTTCAGTGTAATATCAACATTGGTCATTCAAAGAACAATTTCCACTTTATCTCCTATTTAATGAAATAATGTGGAATTTCCCATTCTTGTTGTGTTAGTATATCATTCAATAGAATGATACGTCATTCGATCTGTCTTTGTCACCAAAACGGTTAGAACAAATTATTAAAAAAATACATAAGTCCATCTATGGTGATATTAACCATATATGATTCCAAAAAAAGGACTTATACTTCATCTATCATACCGCTTAATAAAATAAAACTAATTTCTACTAACTTGGGTCCTCATGTAGGCCAGTGGTAGATGATAAAATCCAATCGCACTTTGGTTGTGTGTTTGATTCCTGTAGTATTGTCCGACACGACAAGTTGTCGCCCGTCCTACAGGTTGTCCATTTTCTACAACTATACTATTATAACTTTCTAGAAAAATGTTTTAGACTTAAACAATACAAAATTTTGTCCAATAATTCATTGCAACCTTTAAGCTTATCCCAAAGACTTCTGTCCAAACTCACAGTATAAAGAAAATGATTTCTAGAAAGATCATATAACAAGAATTTTAATACAATTATTTATCCCCCAAATATAATAAGATATATATTTTTGTTCACATTCGAAACATTTTAATACCTAAATAATGTATTCATGAAGCATTAATTGCCATAGAAACTTAGTGAAAACATGAATGCTATCAAAAGTTAACTCTTTCCACATTAAAAATCCAAAAAAAATTATAAACTCAACCCATGATATCACTTTGTACTTATACCAGTTATGAGCTCATTAATACTATGAAACATCTCTTTATCCCATAATTAGGTGCATATAATATAGTTTCCAAAAAAATCTGAATAACCTTTCATGGTTTCTGGTACCATTCTATATATACATTCAAAAACATAAGGAAAAAAATATTGTAACCATCCTTAGAGGTTTTGTTATTCTACAGTACCATGAAATTACTTATACAACATTACTCTTGATAAACATGCAATCATTCCACTAACTTCTTAAAACATTGATCGAGATTCATCATTTTATTCCTCAACACTTTTTTAATCTCATATATCATTTGTAGTCTCTTTATCATTATCAACATAAATACTATCAATACGACCATGCTTATTCTCTTCAAGAGATGTTCTCTTAGGGTATTGGTTTTCATAGTGCCTATAAATTCCACATTTAAAAAATTTAACCATTGTTGATGTCTTAGAAATACCATTATCCTTGTCCATTGTGTTAACTGAACCTTTCACTTTTCAATTACTAGATTTGTTTCATTCTTTTCTACACCCAAATCATCTTCTATTACCTTTGAAATATTCTCCCTGATGCCTCTTCCCCCATGATTTAAATGAGGGAAATTGAACTTTCTTTCCTCTATGATCATCATGAAACTCTATATTTCTCTTATTAGATGAGTTAGGAAACTTACCAATGTTCATATTATTGATCTTATTATGGGATTTTTGATTAGTCATAATAACGATGTTTCTATTTCCAAATCCCGTTTCATTTGGTTTCTCATGAATAATATCATTCCTTTGTCCGTCATATTCTCCATTAACATGAATCTTGTAGTTTGCAGCCATTTTTTAAAAGCCAAAAAGAATACTGTGAGAGGAAAAAATCATACTAGGAAAATAAAATAATCAAGGGGGGGTACATTAAATCTCTAAAATATTAGGTTTAATCCTAGTTTATTCATAACCATCATCATAATTCTAGGATTGTAACATATAGATATACTTAACTTTACAGACATCTCTAGACATACCATAGATATATCTCTAGGGATCTCACTAATGTTTTCACATTCTAGTTTCCAAAGGTAAACTAAACCATCACTCTGATACCAATTGTAGAAGCCCAATCTTGACTTACATAGAGATTACATTACGTTTGAGGAGTATTTAATACATAGAAAAAACAGATGCCCAAAGTCCATTTTAGTTTAGTTTCTTTGGAAACTCAGTACAAAATCTTCAAATCATGGTGAAATATATTCAACATCTCCCATAAATATCTTCCCCTATATTCTTACCTAAAACCATTCATTATATCTTGGGGAAAATAAAACAGAAAAAGGGTAATCTCTAATGTTCAGTAAGGATAAACATGGAGAACATAAAACAACCCATAAACATTTGAATGTAAAAACATGATTATAAAACATTCAAATCATGAGTAATGACATAAATCTTGTTAGTGAAAAATGCATAGATCATAAAGGAACATTAATCATAATAAAATATCCTGTTAATAAAACATGTAAATGTTAAAAACATGATATCATTTCCATTCTAGCCAAGTAATTTCTGCCAAGACCATCATAGTGGACAAAGTCCATTACTGAATCAGGTTTACCTACCATTCCAACCATGTTTTACTAAACCATATTAACTTGTCATTCTAGACAGGTCTATATCTTGAGATATAAATCATTTCCCAATGCGTTGGAGAGAGATAATGGTCACACACATCTCATAATAAAATCCTTAATTCTTGTTCCAAAAAATAAATATAAATCATTCAACATATCCCAATGAATAAAATGGGATTCATATACATCATCACATCATTACATAATCCATATAAAAAATTGGATATAATTTCATCATAAACAAAATTAAACAATATAAATAATAGGTACATTATACATGAAACTTATCCATATTAAATATTGTCAACTTAGATGGAAAATAGTTTTGTTAAAACACTTGAAATAAATTCTAGAGAAAAATATCCTTTCTACTTCAAAATAATTATCTTTTATCAAAATGCTTTTCAATTTTAAAAGAAAAGTATTTAATTGAAAATAATTATGAAATCCTGTATAGTAAGGTTCATTGAAATAACTTGTTATGAAACTGTAAAAATCATTTCATGTTGTATAAGTTAAAAAAAGGTTCTCCTTGAACTTTTCCCAGAAATGTCAAAAATTACCTCATAGGGTAATCAAAAAAAATATTCCTTCCATACCATGTGGTAAAATTAAAAAAAGGTTAAAATTGAATTTAAAAATACATTGAATAATATTGAAAATTTTATGAAAATAGATTTAGAGGACATGGACATGGATGATAAATATAACCCCAGTAAACACTTACGAATACACAAACTCGGATATAAACATGATTCGAATAATTATCCCTTACCATTTTTCATCGGTGGAATCATACATGTTATAAGATAAATAAACATACATGCATAGTTAATTATAATATCCTTTATAATAAAAAATATCCATGGGAAGCATAAAAACCATACAAATGAAAAAGATGGTGATTAAGGCATATGTCTCCCAGAAATAAAAGTAAGAAAAAATAATCCCTTACCGTTGGTCTGATTTCTTCCTTATGTGTCCAAACATCCTGTATAATGATTTAAATAATGTAATTGATTTATTAAAAAATCATATTCATTTTTATGATATCATATATGATTCACTTACGACTTTATATTACCTGTTCATTTGTCAATTCCATGTTGAAGCGATGTTTTGGCTAATAATCGTTTCATTTATCGTACGTGTCTGGACATGTTGTTCTGGATATTAGTACTTATATCATGATTTACATATATCCTGAATGTAAAAAATTGATTTATATATCATATATATATTCATTATATATATATAATAGATAGATAAATGAAATGAAATACACCGTTCATGGAGGTGGTAGGATGTATGTACGTATGAATGTTGTTTCCTTTCTATATTGACTTGAACGAATGTAAGTAGATGGAATACATAAATATAAATAAATCCTGTATAATTATTATTTCATATATATAATTATTATTCATTATATATACATTATAATCATTCTTGAATGGTTAACATGGGGAATTAATCACATCGCGTCGTGGAGACGGTAATCCTTACGTACGCATTAGCAATTATATCATTCCCATAATTATTGAATGGAATTAGACTGGATGATATAATAACTCATAATTAGTATCATGTTGTTATAATCATATATATTTATTATTTCCACCATTATACCAATCCATGTAAGGTGGTGGTGGGAAAACAGATTACACCACGACGTGGAGAGGTAAGTCATACGTACGATTGCGCAGTGATTTCATTTCTCATAGGATAGATAGAAGGTGAAATATTGTTTTTTGATATTCATAATGACATATCAGTATTGTAAAATCCCAATTAAATAAATAATAAAGAATTTTCATATTTATTAATATTTAATAATTAAATATTAATTTTACTTTAAAGGGGTTGATATTTTCGATAGCATACCCGAAACGCAACAAAGAGTTTCTTTGAAATCTTACATTGCACACTAGTAATAAAATAATATTATTTTAAATTGTAGTTAACACATAGCCGTTGTATTAGCTTTAATGAATATAAATAACTAAAATATGGTTACATATGTTTGTTAAATGTTTTTACATTTATCCAATAAAGGATAATGTCTTAAAATACGAAAAGAATTCAATTTTAGGCATATATACTCTAATTTACACTAAAGGTCCACTTATTGCCTTTTCATGGAGAACCTTCTTTAAATATAGTTTTGGTCACTCTTATAAATTCTATTGGACCAAATAAAACTCTTCTTTAGAATCGGGACATCAAAATTTACTTTGTGTAAAGTTTTGATATTTTTCTGATAAAGTTCATTTTTTAATGAATAGTGAAAAATGTTGTATTTTAATTCAAAACCCCTTTTTAATCTAATTTATTTATATGATTAGATTATCTTTTGAATTTTTTTTAATGTGAAATTAAAATATATTTTTACCATTTAATCCAATTGTGGTCGTTGGAGTTAATTTCACTTTGAAATCGGACTTAAACTAGTGTTAATTTTTCTAAATTTATTATTTCATAAAAACACACTATTTGCTCTAACAACCGGAATTAATAATTAAATTAATTAATGTAAATTAAATGTTATTAATTTTTCAAATTGACAACATTTTTTTAATTCAGAATATCAAATATAGCTTAGGGTGAATTTTTGGTATTTTTCTGAAAAACTTCAATTTTTGGTGAATAGTGAAACCAATAAGTGGTACTTAAAAAACTGATTTTTCATTTAAATGAAATTTTACCACCTCTGTGTTTTGAATTTCAAAAATCCGACATACATGGTTGTCATTAAGAAGTAAAATTTGGTTCAATGGGATTAAAATAATTTTTGGTGAATAGTAACGTTTAAGTTTTTAATCGCGATTAGAGGTAATTAGTGTAGTTTAAGGTAAAAATAATGTTTTAATAATATAAAATGACCTAGGCACATGTTTTAACCTCATTTTATGTGTCATGTCCGACCAATAAAATCCATGGGTCAACTTGGGAACCCCATGGAGCCACTTTGGTAGTAAAATGACATTAATATCTTTTTATTTAAAGTTAAAATAAAAATGTCACAAACATGAGTTTTTTTTACTAAAATAATTTTTAAATGGGGTTGTAAAAGTCATATTTTTGACTATAAATATTAATTAGAAAGATAAAAATATTTTCTACATCATTATTTCTTTTTTATAATTTTTAGACATTAAATAAATTAAATTATTTATGACACCATGATGATGCAGCGATTACCTCATTACTTAACGATTTAAATAAAATGAAATGATAATGTAAAATCTAATACCTAAAAATGTCAAAAACCGATTGGATGGGTGTATTTAGAACTCCTATAACCTTATCCTCTAAATACATCAATGTGGGACCTTTAAAATCCGAAACTCATTTGAAAATAAAGTAACCTTTTATAACATTCCAAGAGTGCCCCTCCTCTCCTCTTATAAAAGCCCCCACCTCTACCACCTTACCCACACTTCCAAATCCTTTGGCTCGGACAAACTCTGTCCATTTTGTCTCTCCACATTCCTATATTACACCTTGAAGCCTCACTTTGGGTAGAAGTTATCCCAAGGAAGCCTTTGATCTCAAATCAAAAAGAGTTACCCGTTTTAAAGGTAGTGTTTTCTCTTGTGTTCTTATGTTTTATTTTGCTTCTCTAACCCTCTAAAATATTTTTATTCATTTCTTTTGTAACAACACCAGTATCCTAAATATACTAGGATGTTATTATAAGAATTATTCGAGCTACACTTACACACACCTTCATCTAATGGTAAAATAACATATTGTTTCTGTGGATGGAGAATTTCTACCTCACAAAACGATGGTTGTTCAACACTCATATAACACCTTCAAAGGTGGCCATTAAGATGACACTATATTTATATATGATATATAATATGTTTATGTTTTACTTAAGCTTCTGTATTTTTCATTTGTGGCATACCTTTATGGTTTCCATTGTGGGTAGACACAATAATTTCCTTTTAGGAAGTGCGGACTACCGCCCCCTCAAAGTGATTTGATTCATTAATGCCATACGTGGGACATATAAGGGATGGATTTAATGATATTATTTATGATATTATACTGTAATTACAATATACCTTTATATCATTATGATTTAACTCCATTAAAGTATGATATAGAACTGAAAGTAGCGTTCATGCGTACGTACGACTTACCATCTCCATGAACGGTGCATTTCATTTCTTATCCCCAAATATAATGTACTATTATAAGTACATATAATATATATATATATATATATATATATGATTTATGTTCTAGAATTAAAATATACATACCACTCATTTAATTTTAATTCCATTAATATGACATAGAAATGAAAGTATCGTTCATACATACGTACGACTTACCGTCTCCATGAACGGTGCATTTCATTTCTTACCTCTAAATGATTATATACTATTTTAAATGCATTTATATACTGGATATATATGATATATATGATATATACATCATGAATATAATTCTTGATATAA
The DNA here is from genome assembly GCA_963277665.1 of Viscum album. Lineage (NCBI taxonomy): Eukaryota > Viridiplantae > Streptophyta > Magnoliopsida > Santalales > Viscaceae > Viscum > Viscum album. The sequence goes on along the minus strand of OY728145.1, from coordinate 657,602,404 downwards.
TGGATATTTTACCACATGAACAACTTGTAATTATAAAGATTTTATTTTTGACTCATGTACCAAGGATCGACAAAATGACCATTGTTAACATAAATAATTACATAGTGTTCATAACATGGTAATAAGTGATATAAAAGGAATAATGAACATGAAAAGGGTTCTTAATCAAGTATAAATTAACTGAAGTTTATTATTCAGGACGTTAAAGAACGATCGAGTCAAGTCGTACCCGAGGTAAGCGACTTCGTCTCAATCTCCTTTCATTGTGGCATATTTCATTTTATACACAACATTCTTTTATACAGTGTATAAACCCCATTGACTTTTACTTTTATACAAAAGGAATATTTTTCTATGAAGCGTTTTACTAAACGAAAAAAGGAATGTTTCTTTTAACATACGCGGTGACAACGCCCCTTTTCCGCCGCCGCGAGTATTGTTCGGTATTTGGCTTCCTCAACAAGTTGTGATTTTTATTTTAAAAGTAATAAATACCATATAGTCGTTTATGTATTTTGGTATTGAAAATGGTTTCTATAATGGATTCTTTATGTCAATTTATTTAAGTGATATATTGTGTTTGAAATGTTGAAATATTTTCTTTCCATTATTTTTGTTTTATGTATTATGATTTTATAATGGTACTTGGACATTTGACGGGTGGTTATGTGATAAACCATATGATGGGTGGTGCCGTGAATACAAGGATGGGTGGTTACGTTATAACCTCCAATGCATTGGGTATGGAAGTCGGCCGTATGGCTATTCTATTAAGTGATATTTGTGGAAGTCGATCGTATGGTTATTCCATTTAAGTATGTTTATCTCCCAAGTTACCTTTATATGTTATTTGATCTTTATATGGGTTTTATGGTAATATTTTTGTTAAAAAAGGGTAAGTAATGATCTTTTATTCAGTGAAGAGTTTTTACTACTTCATAAAGGTGAAAAGTATTACTTTGATAAAGTATACATGGGTTACTTGTTGTTTTGAAAAACTAATAGTTTTCATTCAGTGTGTATCCCTTACTGAGCTTTTAATGCTCACCCCATGTTTTTTTGAAATGTTTTTCACAGGACTTAAGGTGGAATAGGGTCAAGGATGGGATCAAGGGAAAGTCATGCTATATAAAACATGGAACTATGCATGTTTCTTTTTAAGATTTTTTATTTTATGGAAACATAGTAGAAGTGTATACTTTTTAATCTTTTGAGATGTAATAGTTTTGTCCTAATTCTATAAAACTCTAAACCTGAAAAGATCCTCAATGTGAATTATTAATTTAATTCAATATTAATTAAGGTTTAAGGATGGGGCCTTATAGTTGGTATCAGAGGTCGGTTTAGACAACTTTAGGAGTTAGGGTATTGTTAAATTAATGTCCATAAATTAATTTAAGGTCAAATTGAAATGATATAGAATTTATATATTACCATGTTGCTTCGACTTATATATTTCTGTCTTAAGAATCGTTTTTCATAGAGGAAACAGAGCAGCTTTTCTGGGAAGGCATAGAGAAAGAAATGACCTTCCAAATCTGCATCGTGAGATGGTCAGAACCAGAATTGAACAGTTTTTTTATAGTGATGGTTCAGTTGACTCAAGTGAAAAATGTTGGTTGTTTTCAATGATGATATTTTGGAGTTTTCTAAAAGTAAAGAGGATCATGAAATACATTTAAGGGTTATTTTTCAAACCTTAAAAGAAAAGAAATTGTATGGGAAATTCAGAAAGTGTGAGTTTTGGTTACAACAAATTTCTTTCCTTGGTCAAATTGTTTCAAAAAATGGAATAACTGGTGATCCTGCTAAAACAAAAGTTTTTGAAGAATGGCCAAGACCCACAAATGTAACCGAGATCCGTACTTTTCTTGGTTTGGCAATTTTCTACCGAAGGTTTGTTGAAAATTTTTCACGGTTATCAAGTCCAGTAACTATGCTAACTCTGAAGGGTGTTAAGTTTATCTGGACAAAAGAATGTGATGATTGTTTTCAGAAGTTGAAAAGAAGATTGGTGAATGCTCCAGTTTTGGCACTTCCTTCCAGGAATGGTGAGTTTGTTATATATAGTGATGCTTCGTTGAAGGGACTTGGTTGTGTCCTTATAAAGAATGATCAGGTAATTGCATATGCTTCATGTCAATTGAAAACTCACGAGGTAAATTACCCTACATATGATTTGGAATTAGCTGCTATTGTTTTTGATCTAAAAATTTGGAGGCATCATTTGTATGGAGTAAAGTGTGAAATATATACTGATCACAAAAGTTTAAAGTATATGTTCACTCAGAATGAATTGAACATGAGACAGAGGAGATGGATTGAATTAATCAAAGATTATGATTGTACAATTCATTACCATTCGGGAAAATCAAATAAAGTGGCTGATGCTTTGAGTCGAAAAAGTATCAGTGAAATCTTCTCTATCAGACAAAATCAAGAAATCACATAAGGAAGACAGTTAGTTGCAGAAAAAGGTTGAGTTAGTTCAGAAGGGTAAGTTTAATGAATTCCACATTGATAATGACTGTGTTTTGAGGTTTGGGAAGAGATTATGTGTGCCTTGTGATTCACAATTGAAGGGTGAGTTGTTATGTGAGGCTCATAGTTCACCGTTTTCAGTTCATCCTGGCAGTACTAAGATGTACAGAGATCTGCGGGAGTATTACAAGTGGGATGGAATGAAAAGAGATATTGCTGATTTTACTGTAAAGTATTTGAATTGTCAGCAGGTTAAAGAAGAGCAGAAGTTACCGAAAGGGATGCTTCAGCCTTTACCGGTGCCAGAGTGGAAATGGGAAAATGTATCCATGGACTTTGTTGTGGGATTTCCGAGGACATCTCGAGGTAATAATGCAATCTGGGTTATTGTTGATCGCTTGACTAAATCTTCTCATTTCCTTCCTATTCGAGATACTTTCTCTATAGATCAACTTGCTCGGTTGTATCTTAATGAGATATTCAGGTTGCATGGAGTTTACCTCTCCATTTTATCTGATCGTGATCCCAGGTTTACTTCTAACTTTTGGAAAGGTCTTCAGAATTCATTGGGTGCTAAATTAAATTTTAGTACAGCTTTTCATCCGCAGTCAGATGGGCAGTCAGAACGAACAATTCAGACTTTGGAGGATATGCTACGTGCTTGTTCTATGGATTATCAGCGAAGTTGGGACTAACATCTTTCTTTGGTTGAATTTTCTTATAATAACAGTTTTCATTCCAGTATACAGATGGCACCATTTGAGGCATTATATGGCAAGCGGTGTCGAACTCCAGATTTTTTGGATGAAGTGGGTGAAAGGAAGCTAATGGGACCAGAATTGGTAGAAGCGATGGAAAAAAAGTTCAGTTGTTTCAGAAACACTTGGGAACATCTCAGAGAAGATAGAATATTTATGCAGATAACCGGAGAAGGATCTATCTTCTGAGGTAGGTGATCATGTTTTTCTCAAAGTTTCTCCATGGAAAAGTGTGATGCGATTTGGTAAGAAAGGAAAGCTGAGTCCAAGGTTCATTGGACCATATGAAATTTTGGATAGAGTTGGATCTGTTGCATACCGAGTGTCTTTACCTCTGAGTTTATCTCAGGTACACAATGTTTTTCATGTTTCGATGTTGAGAAATTATATGCCAGATCCATCTCATGTTTTGAGCCCTGAGGTAGTTCAGTTAGAAGAGAATCTCTCTTATGAAGAACAACCAGTCCAGATTCTTGACCAAAGAGAGCAAGTGTTGATAAATAAGGTAATTCATTATGTAATGGTTTTTTGGAAAAACCATATGGTTGAACAGGAAACATGGGAATCTGAGAATGCTATGAGGGATAAATACCCCGACTTATTTTGATAAGTGAATAAAATTGCGAGGATGCAATTCCCAAAAGGGGGGAAGGATGAAACATCATAGGTAAATAAAGAATAAAGAATTTTCATATTTATTAATATTTACGAATTAAATATTTATTTTACTTTAAAGGGGTTGTTATGTTCGATAGCATACCCGAAACGCAACAAAGAGTTTCTTTAAAATCTTACGTTGCACACTAGTAATAAAATAATATTATCTTAAATGGTAGTTAACACGTAGCCGTTGTATTGGAGGGAATGAATAGAAATAACTAAAATATGGTCAAATATGTTTGTTAAATGTTTTTACATTTATTCAATAAAGGATAAAGTCTTAAAATACGAAAAGAATTCAATTTTAGGCATATATACTCTTATTTTCACTAAAGGTCCACATATCACCTTTTCATGGTGAACCTTCTTTAAATATAGATTTGGTCACACTTATACATTCGATTGGACCAAATAAAACACTTCTTTAGAATCGGGATATCAAAATTTACTTTGTGTAAATTTTTGGTATTTTTCCGATAAAGTTCATTTTTTTAATGAATAGTGAAAATGTTGTATTTTAATTCAAAACCTCTTTTTAATATAATTTATTTATATGATTAGATTATTTTTTTAATTGGTTTTAAATTGAAATTAGAATATATTTTTACCATTTAATCCAATTGTGGCTGTTGGAATTAATTTCACTTTGAAATCGGATTTAATCTAGTGTCAATCTTTTGATACTTATTGTTTTATAAAAACACGCTATGTGCTCTGACAGCGGGAATTAATTATTAAATTAATTAATGTAAATTATATGTTATGAATTTTTTAAAATAGATATAATTTTTTAATTTGGAATATCAAATATATTTTAGGGTGAATTTTTGGTATTTTTCTGAAAAACATCAATTTTTGATGAATAGTGAAACCACTAAGTGGTACTTAAAAAACTGATTTTTCGTTTAAATGAAATTTTACCACCTCTGTGTTTTTAATTTCAAAAATCCGACATACATGGTTGTCATTATGATGTAAAATGTGGTTCAATGGGATTAAAATAATTTTTTGGTGAATAGTAACTTTTAAGTTTTTAATCGCGATTAGAGGTAATTAGTGTAGTTTAAGGTAAAAATAATGTTTTAATAATATGAAATGACCTAGAAACATGTCCTACCCTCATTTTATGTGTCATGTACGACCAAGACCATCCATGGGTCAACTTGGGGACCCAATGGAGCCACTTTGGTAGGAAAATGACATTAATATCTTTTTATTTAAAGTTAAAATAAAAATGTCACAAACATGAGTTGTTTTACTAAAAAACTTTTTAAATGGGTTTATACAAGTCTGATTTTTTACTATAAATATTCATTAGAAAGATATAAAAATTCCATACATCATGATATTTGTTTTATAATTTTTAGACATTAAATAAATTAAATTATTTATGACACCATGATGATGCATCGATTACCTCATTATTTAACGATTTAAATAAAATGAAAAGAAAATGTAAAATCTAAGACCTAAACATGTCAAAAACCTATTGTATGGGTGGATTTAGAACTCTTATCTCCTAATCCTCTAAATACATCAAATTGGGACCTTTAAAATCCGAAATACATTTGAAAATAATGTAAGCTTTTATAACTTTCCAATAGTTCCCTTCCTCTCCTATTATAAAAGGCCCCCACCTCTACCACCATACCCACACTTCCAAAGCCTTTGGCTCGGCCAACCCCTATCCACTTTGTCTCTACATATTTCTCTCTTACTCCTTGAAGCCTCAATTTGGGCAGAAGTCTTCCCAAGGAAGCCTTTGAGCTCAAATCAAAAAGAGTTACCCGTTTTAAAGGTAGTGTTTTCTCTTATGTTCTTATGTTTTATTTTGCTTCTCCAACCCTCTAAAATCTTTTTATTCATTTATTTTGTAACCACCCGAGTATCATCAATAAACTAGGATGTTGTTATAAGAATTAGTAGAGCTACAGTTACACACACCTTCATCTAATGGTTAAAAAACATAATGTTTCTGTGGATGGAGAATATCTTCCTCACGAAATGATGATTGTTCAACACTCATATAACACCTTCAAAGGTGGTCATTAAGATGAAAATATATTTATATATTATATATAATATGTTTATGTTTTACTTAAGCTTTTTTATTTTTTATTTGTGGCATACCTCTATGGTTTCCATTGTGGGTAGACACGATAATTTCATTTTAGGAAGTGCGGACTACCGCCCCCTCAAAGTGATTTGATTCGTTAGTGCCATATGTGGGACATATAAGGGATGGATTTAATGATATTATATATGATATTATACTGCAATTATAATATAACTTTATATAATTATGATTTAACTCCATTAAAGTATGAGATAGAAATGAAAGTAGTTTTCATGCATACGTACGACTTACCATCTCTATGAACGGTGCATTTCATTTCTTATCCCCAAATGTAATGTACTATTATAAGTACATATATATAATTCATATATATGATGTATGTTCTGGAATTAAAATATACATACCTCTCATTTAGTTTTAATTCCATTAATATGACATAGAAATGAAAGTAGTGTTCATGCGTACGTACGGCTTACCGTCTCCATGAACGGTGCATTTCATTTCTTATCTCTAAATGATTATATAATATTTTAAATGCATGTAGATACTATATATATGATATATATGATATCTACATCATGAATATAATTCTTTATATAATGGATATTTTACTACATGAACAACTTGTAATTATAAAGAGTTTATTTTTGACTCAAGTACCAAGGATCGACAAAACGACGATTGTTAACTTAAATAATTACATAGTGTTCATAACATGGTAATAAGTGATATAAAAGGAATAATGAACCTGAAAAAGGTTCTTAAGCAAGTATTAATTAACTCAAGTTTATTATTTAGGATGTTAAACAACGATCGAGTCAAGTCGGACCCGAGGTAAGGGACTTCGTATCAATCTCCTTTCATTGAGGCATATTTCAATTTATACAAAACATTCTTTTATACAGTGTATAAACCCCTTTGGCTTTTACTTTTATACAAAAGGAATATTTTTTAACAAAGAATTTTACTAAATGACAAAAAAGGAATGTTTCTTTTAACGTACGCGGTGACAACGCCCCTTTTCCACCGCCGTGAGTATTGTTTGGTCTTTGGCTTCCTCAACAAGCCGTGATGTTTTTTTAAATAAAATAAATACCATACACTCTTTTATGTATTTTGGTATTAAAAATTGTTTTTATAATGGATTCGTTATGTCAATATATTTATGTGATATATTGTGTTTGAAATGTGGAAATTTATTCTTTCCATTATTGTTGTTTTATGTCTTTTGATTTTATAATGGTACTTTGACATTTGACGTGTGGTTATGTGATAAACCATATGACGGGTGGTGTCATGCATACGAGGACGGGTGGTTACGTTATAACCTCCAATGCATTGGGTCTGGAAGTCGGCCTTATGGCTACTCCATTAAGTGATATGTGTGGAAGTCGGCCGTATGGTTATTCCATTTAAGTATGTTTATGTCCCAAGTTACCTTTATATGTTATGTGTTCTTTATATGGGTTTATGGTAATCTTTTGGTTACAAAAGGGTATGTAATGATATTTTATTCAGTGAAGAGTTTTTCTTACTTTATAAAGGTGAAAAGTATTACTTTGATAAAGTATACTTGGTTTACTTTTTGTTTTGAGAAACTAACAGTTTTCATTCATTGTGTATCCCTTACTGAGATTTTTATGCTCACCCCAAGTTTTTTTGAATTGTTTTTCACAGGACTTAATGTGGAATAGGGTCAAGGATGGGATCAAGGGAAAGTCAATCTATCTAAATCATGGAAGTAGACATGTTTCTTTTTAAGAGTTTTTATTTTATGATAACTTAGTAGAAGTGTCTACTTTTTAATCTTTTGAGCTGTAATATTTATGTCCTAATTCTCTAAAACTCTAAACCTGAAAGGATCCTCAATGTGAATTATTCCTTTAATTCAATATTAAGTAAGGTTTAAGGCTGGGGCCTTATAAGTATACCAGTTATACTATAGTTATTAATTAATAATGAATCTAACCATATAGAGGTAGTATAAGAAGAAATAATTTTGAAAGAATCGGTAATGAATATTACCTATTCTACGATGCGCCTTTTCTTAACCTCATCTTAGGGCACTAAGGATGGTATTTGAAATAGTAAATGACTTATATTATGTATCTAGGTAGGTTTATAAGAGAAATTTGAAGGTTTTTTCCATATTTGGAAGCTCAAAATGGTGTGAAGAGGAGAGGGAGGATGTGCCCTTTTATAATAGAGGAGAGGGGAACTTTAAGAAATTCTCAAAAATATTAATTTATAATAAATTAAAACCCCACATAAAAAACATCAACAATGACTCAAATTTTAAGATGAGATGTGATAGGCTGATAATATCCTCAGACAGTAAAATTTATACATGTGTGGAATTTATTTTAAACTTTATCATTTTGATTTATCCTTATCTAATCTATTTGATTTTATTTGTGGTAATAATATTCTAAATATTAAATTGTTATAAATAATTAATTATGTGTATTTAATTTTCCATAATTAGATACATTATGACATTCAAAACCATATAATTTTCAATATTTAATTTTTAAATATTTGTTTAATTTTTAAACAATTTAATAATATGTCATATTTATAAAATACAAATAGTGTCAATTTTGACACCAATCAATTATATTAATTTAAATCCCATCCTCAAAAAAGATATGTTAGAAAAAAATTAACAGATTTCTAACAGGTCATATTTATCTATAAAATTCATTTACCACATTAATTGGGTCATATAATATTTATTTTAATATTTTTAAAACCATTTATTCAATATTTCTCTTAATAAAATAATTACTACAAAATTTTTGTATAATTTTTTAATATTATTGTTTGTTGCATAAAATTTAAAATTAAATACTATAATAAACATAGATATAATAGATTTAATAATAACACTTTTAGTCAAATTTATCTTCTTAAACACTCATATTTGAAAATGATATATTTATTAAATTATGAAGGTGACAACATTGACATCATTTATAAAAAGTAATATAAAGGTCATAATCATTTTTATAAGGCTCCAAAAGGTCCTAAAGTCGACACTTGAATTCTTATGGTGTAGATACGCTCGACCAATAAGTTTTGGTCTTGTGTTTGGGCATTTTAATGGGTATTATTATTTTAATAAAAACTATATGATTGATTTTTCACTAAAATAAATAATTTCCACATCATTAATATATAAGTTATTAAAGTAATTATATATTTATTAAAAATTACAAATTAATTACCAGTATAAAGAAAAAAAATTTAGGATTAAAATTAGTATTTATAATAGAATTTATATTTTTTTTGTCTTTATATTAAAAATAATATAATTGTTAATGTTTGAGTGAGACATATTTCACATTCCTTTAAATAAAATAAATAAAAGGTCTTAATCTCATCGAAGTGGGTACCAATATATAACATTTCATCCTAAGAATATTTTAGGATGATATATAATCATCCAATTATATTAAGACAAGTGTTAGTGTAATTTTATAATATTATTAATTACCCAATTTTACCTTTAACTATGGTAAATAAAATTTACTATAGTCTCTATTCATAATGGTCAAAAATAAAAGTAGCATATTAACATTATTTGGACCTACTGATTCCAAATATGGAATCAATTTTTCCAAATTCAAAACATATAATATTAATTAATTAATTTAAAATTAATCTCATTGTTGATAAAACAGGTTTTAAAATTTAAAACATTGGAAAAGATTGAAATGTTTTTACCTATGAATTAAATGTAAAATTAATGCTAATGACATATATTATATTAAATGGTAAAAATATATTATATTTATACTTTGAAACCATTAAATATTATAATTTATCCACAAAAATTATCTCTTTGAAAAAAGTTGTTTTTATTTAAAATTTACCATATTTTAACTATTCTTCAAAATATGATGTTTGTCATAATAATGTCAAAAAATTATCAAACATAAATTTTTATATCCTGATTCAAAATAAGAATTATATTTTTTCAAATTAAACTTATAAACTTTTCAAAAATAAGATTAAAAATGGTGCTCCATCAAAAAGTGACAAAACTGCCTTTTTTTAAATGCTACGTTTATCAGAAAAATTAATTTTTTTCTGATAACATATTCTATAAAATATATAAGATGAATGATAATATTATAAAATTCAAAATTTTGTTAATACTATTCATAACGTCAAGTTCATTACAATATTATAATAATATATTTTTTCTTAGTGAAACTCGTTGTTGCATACAACGCAAGCCATCATGGAAGGTAGCTTTTGCGTGTAATGCATTCCAAGTCAGGGTTGCATGAAGGATTCCTTTGGTGTTGTGTATAATAGAATCTAATATTATTTCATTGAAAAAAAATCTATATTCAGTGTTAAATTATTTTAAAAGAAATTAAAATTTTATGTAAAACAAGCAAACAATACTTTTGCATATACTGCATGCTAATATGGTGTATCGTATAGCTAATTCTAATATAGGTTTAGCGTACAACAAAAAACATCAATAAAATTAAAAAGAATCATTCTCATAAAATTCTAGGGTCTTACAATTTCATTCATACAGTAAATTTTATGTGGTTGAAGAAGAAAATAAATTAAACAGCTCAGTTGAGAGCATTACCTCTCCATTTGGATGTTCTCTATTGGGTAACACATTATGTCTCCGTATCATGGAATTTTGGAAATAAATAGTCCGATAATACCTGGGGAGGTTGTTTATGTGAGAGTAAGGATTATTTGTTTCATGATAATTATTTTGAATTTGGAGGTAAAATTTGTGTAAGTAATTACCTTTTATATGTGAATAAAATTCCATTTTTTAAATACCAAATATTATTTCAAAGATGGAATAAAACTTTTCAATATTAAATGGATAAAAAGTGGTCTATAATCTATTTTTTCAAGGAGAATGTTTATAAATTGTTCAATTTTGATATTCATATGTTGTTTAATCATGTTTCATATTTTTATCAATATATTTTAATTTTTTCATCTTGGAATTTATCTAGGTAACTCATTTTTAGCCAAATAATTTTATTTTGTTAAATATATATTAAACTATAATAAAAATATTATCATTATGATGATTAATTTTAGATCCATAAATTCTAATTCAATTCCCAGAAAATTTAAAATTAAATTTCCTAATAAAACATTTAATTATTAAAAAAACTTTTTTGTGGATGAAAATTTTAATTTACTATTAAGTTTTTTTAGTCATTGTTAGTATTTATGACTAATTTATTGAGTGTTAGTATATTAAAATATTGATTTAAAAGTTACATAATGTAATGAATTTTTTTTAAAAGCATTAGTTTTACCACTATTGGATTAATTATTTTGGTTTATTCTAATCATATTTTTAGGATTAAAATTAATATGGAAATTTTTATATAACATACAAAAATTTATTCCAAATATGAAATCAATTTACTAAAATAAAATTTATCCGGGTGATGAAAATTAATTTCCAAATAATATTAGTTAATGTGTAAAACCCATTTTGAAGAAGAATTCTGTTTTGAAGACTATAATGAACATTATTTTATTATAATTTTTTACATAGATATAATTTTGTGGATACATATATTTATAAATCATAATTTAATAGATAAGATATATATTTCACATTTAATAATATGTATTTTAATAATGTATCTTTGTTTTTTATTTAGATCTATGTTGCATCTAGTAATGTACAAAAAATAAACCCTGGATAAATATAAACATAAAAATTGATCTTGGGGAATAGTTTATTTCAAAATATTCAATAACACTAATGATATAGGCATAATAAAAATACATATTCAAATATATGGTGCTTTGATGTTCGAAATATAGAAACTGTTATCCAGTAACGACCCAAACCGCAGTAGCCTTGAGTTGGTGTCATACTTTAGTACATTGGTATAGAAACAATCGGTATAATTCTAATGGATCTATCAGTATATATGTTTTGTATATCTATATATATATATACTATACCAATTTTATATAGTAAATAGATTATAAATCATAGTACATTAAAAAATAAAATGCTCTGAATCCTTAAAAGTTCATTCAATGTGTTTATCTTTATAACCAAAGGACTGGGAAACAAAATAATGGTGGGATAAAATTATCATTAATGGATAAGTAAATTAAAATATATCCTAAATAAATATCAATAAATTTATTTGAATAGTTAAATAAATAAATACACCATCTACTTAAATAACTAAAAAATGCATAACCAATTTGTTATGCTAAGTAACATAAAACACATTCCATTTAATCAATATAATATACATCAAGAGATAATATCATTAATATAATTTCATGGATGATAATTATTGAATTATTAATCATAAAAATTCTTAATTATCATATTTCATGTTTTCCAGAAACATGATACCTTTACATCTGACATTTTACCTAATGGATTAAAACATTTTGGGTAAAATCATACCTGGTTTATCCATGTGATTAGTCTCGTGAGACTACTGATGAATCAATGGGATTTTTATAAATAGTTCCAAACATTTTTTATAGAATTTATAAATTATTAATCACATATCAAATCTTAAATTTAATTGATAAAAGTTATACATGTCAAAAATTATCTGTATTTAATAAAGGATGTAGATTTATTAATATTTCCTTTGTGAATCAAATTTCTTTTGATGTTACCACCATATATAAAAATGGTATATAGTTTTGAAAAAAAATCCCATATAAAGAAATTTATATATTTACAATATTATTAATTTCCAATAAAAATTTATAAACACAAATATATTGTTTCAAGAGAAATTTAACAATGAAAAAAGAAATCGAGATTTCAATATAACTTTTAGTACATGTTAATTTTAAATTCCAATACCCATGGATGAAATAAATCTAATCTATAATTCAATTCCATTATTTATTTTTTATTAATTATATTAAATGTTAAATGGAAATTATTTACGCCATATAAATAAAACAAGGTTCATAACATTACAATATGCCTTAATTAAAATAAATTGAGATGAAATCCATTATATCACATGTACTATTGGGTAAACACGCATTAATATTATTTATAGTGTTTTTAAATATGTTATGATCTATTATAGAACCATATTAGTAATTATGATATCAAATATGATCCTTTTTAACATCTCATCATTCATTCATTAATAATCATTCATTATATATATTGGTTCAGGTGATAATTGATTGGTTTTCCAATTCATGCATTTTTATGAATGTTACATTTCCTTAAAATATTATATTTTAATATAATATTCATAATAATATCATGACATAAACAATATATTTGCAACAAAAATTAATTTTTAAATAATTCAGGAAATATTGTTTGAAAAACAATGTTTGTTAAGCTCATAGAGATTGTAGTTCGTGTGTAATCATTAATAACATTTCTATTTATTCAATGATCATTATGGAATGAAGTGAAGTAATATATAATATTTAATTAATTATAATAGAATCATATAAACCATAATATATAATAATATATATCATCCATGTGTTGAAATGAGGAAAAGAGAGTCACATAGCTTCGAGAAGGCGGTAGTCCAAACGTACACGAAGTTTGTTATCATATTTAAATAAGTGAAAAGGTAAGAAATAATGTTATTTATAATATTTATAGAATTAAAAATATTTTATTAATATAATCATTATTTCATGTATATCATATGTAACCATTAAATTTATCCTTATCCCCTTCTATTTGAAGTGTTAGTGAAAGACCATTCACATCACTCCACGAGGCAGTGGTCTGCCGAACACATGAATGATGATTTTTTATATAATTTTATAAAAGTAGATATTTTTTTAGGTCAATACATTATAATAAAAAATATCATTAAATGAAATAAACAAATTTTATTATATAATCAGGGGTAAATAATAATTTGAGGAGATGGGGTGAGTAATAAAATAAATCGGATCATTGAAGGAAATTACCTCTTATTCATGTACCTTCCCTGAGTTTGCGTTAAAACCTTAATAGGATACATTCCGACAAAATATATGCACAATAGGATTATTTGAGGGAATATGGGATGTGATTTTCTAAGGTCATGTTCTAGGAAAATAGGTTTTAAGGTGTGAATAAGAGAGGATATTAAGTTACCTTTTATATTGAGGTGTGGCATTTTTGTAAATAAAAAAGGTATTCACTATTAGGATGTAAATAATACCTAATGTGGCTCCCAAAATGATAACTAAAGGGTTTAATGGATTATATGGTCAATAAAAATCTCCACCACACAATGAAGGACATGACTTAATCATTTTCTTCCTTAGCATATATGATCCTCAACTTTAACCATTTGTGTTTCTCTCATTGGTAACTAATTACTTTATCCTTTAAGACTAAATTAAAATTATCCTTATTAGAAATTTTGGGCTCGTTAATTCTAAATATGGTATATAATTTATAAAATATATATTATATGTGAGATGTAAATCAGTTTTAACAGAATTTCATGTGATGTGCAAAAACATCATTTTAACTATAAAATGCTTACAAAGTGTTTAATATTTATAGATCAATAGAATCACAATAATAAAAAAATATTTCTGTTAATTGAATATAGTTGATATTATTAATCATTTAAAAATCACTTGGCTCAATATGGTATTTTAAGAATTTTAAATCATTTAATAAAATATCATTTAATCAAAAATAACATTACTATAAATTAAAATATTATCCTTTTAATTACAATTTTAATATTTAAAAAAAATTATAGAATAATTATATATTATTCTAAAATAAATTAAAATTTTATTTTCATTTTAGAAATTTATTTAAGAGAATAAATCATTCAATTTACATCACTTCTTCTATTTTTACTATTATTTGGCTTTTTTATCAACTAAATAATTACTCTGTTGGCGTTTCATAATAATTATATGAAAATATTTCATCTCTAAAAAATAATGAAATGATATTTAAAAAAAAATCATTTATGTTTCAAAATAATATCTATAATATAATCTAGGTTTTTTTTCCCTTATCCCAATGTTTTACAGATATTAAAAATAATGAAGTTTTTTATGTCTTTTTTCATTAATTTATATATTATATAGTTCTCCATCAATAAAAAGTGTACCAAATATCATGGAAATAGATTCAACGTTAATAAGGGTTTAAATATTCTCCTAAAAGTGGTTTTGGAAATGTTTAAAGGTCTTTTAAACATTTTTCAACATTGTTTAACCTCATAGTGAACCAATTTTTTCCTTAACCATGGTACTTGATTTTTAATATTTTCATTGTTCATTTTGGTAAAAATTAAAATGAAAATATTATAAAGTATAAATAATTATTATTATAAATATGAAATGCATTATTTCAAATTCAATTCAAATAATTTTACCATTTTAATTTAAAATTAATCTTGTATAGGTGACAAGAAAGTGCGTTCTTTAGGAGAAAATGTTCTACTGTATAAAAATATTTATATGAAAAATCAATATTCAAATTACTCAAAAGAACTAAATGGGATTAATTGATATATTTTTTATCTAATTTTAAATAAAAGGAATTAAAAAAATAATTTAACATTGTATATTATTTGAAAAATATCCTTTTTAGTTAAAATTAATTATTTTTCACAATTCATCAAAATGTGAAACTATTGGGAAGAATCCAAAAAATCACCCTCATGTATTTTTAATATAATGATTTCAAAAATTATTTTACTATTTTAAAATATATTTCCTCAAAGTGTAAAATATTAATTGTAAATTATGTTCTCAAATCATGACTAGTGAATGTTTTCGAAATTTGTTATTGCATGCCTTATAAAATATAAACGAAATTAAATTTAATCTAAAATAAATATATTTTAAATTCATAGAGGGTATATTTACAAGGTGATTATGGAAAAATTTATACAATTTCAAACATATTTCTATTAGTGTTTTAAACTATTTAAAAATTTTATATCAATTTTTGGAATGAAATGTAACATTAAATTTAGAATATATGGTCATATATGATACTACCTAAATGGGGAATTTTCACACAACTCCAAAATTTCGAAGGCACATAAAAAAGAAATGTTTCAAAGGCTCGGTAGAGTGAAAAAACCAATGTTCTTATAAATATAAAATCAATCATCATTTTTTGGGGATAACCATGGGGATTATATCACCTATGATATCCCTCTCAAAATATCAGGTTTCATGATTCCCTCAACTCCACAATATAAAATGATCAATAAATTATATCATAATATTTCTGATTACATGGTATTTTTTGAGATTTTCATCTAAATATCTCTGTTGGGAAAACTATTTCACACAAAATATAAAAATTATCACAAATTCATTTGTCTAAATCTCAGAAGTTTCGTGATTATGTGTTTTCCAAAATTATTCTTCTAGGACATACCTCACCCAAACTCATTTTTAGGAAAAAAAAACATTTGAGAAAATAGTTGAAATTTTTTGAGGAATTCAATGTTACACAAAATAATGTTTTTTAGGCATGAATACTGGTCCATCAATAACAAAAATTAAAAATAAAGTGTTTCACCAAGGTTTGTTTATGTTATATCAAGGAAATTGTGAGTTACAACATGTTTAACCCAAACCACTTTCCCGAATAGTTCTATGAATCGAAATACTCTACTAAGCTCCCTAAAATACCTTGAGTTGACATATTTCATTTATTCCATTTCCCAAGATGTTATTTTATAAACTTTTTATTGTTTACATGAATATAATGAGTCAAATTATAGATTTAAGTTATTATTTAAATCTCCACACATGACTTGTATTTCATGTTGAATCAGAAAGTGCCACATTGTCATATGTACCACACCTTCCATTGCTAGGAGTCTTCTTTTTATTATTCATTTCAATATAAAATTAAACTATAGTGTAACTAATGTTATGATTATAGGGTATATAATTTTAAAATAATGAGTTTCTTTCTTTCTGAAGAATAAGATGACTCTTGGTACGAGTATTCAAAGAAACTTATAGTCCCCATTGTATGACTCTTAAGAATATCAAACATATTCCCAAGATGAATGAACAAAAAAATTACTGCATTTGAACATGGTTTCATGAACATAACATGAACAGTTATGATAGTAATCATATCACCATAAATATAATCATGTGTCTCATTATGTGGAACCAAACTACATGATTTATGATTACTTCCTTAAGGATGCATAATAATCCCCAATCATGGGTCTACTCATAGTCCTTGAAACACTTCCACCACTCAATATGTAGATGGAATCCATATTTACTTTAAACAATCATATTCTCTTAGTGAAATCCCCAATCATATTTTCTATCCCATAAGTGGTTTGAGATTACCCTATGACACAACATGATTGAGAAAGAATCAAAAACCTGAGGAAGTTCCATATATATCCTAGTTGTTCCAAATTTTCCTCCCAATAGTCCTCATCCTCATATGTAAAATCAAATCATATACATCAAACAATAATTGGTTCTAGATTAACTCATCCACAAATATAAATAATATAAAATGGGTATCTCAATGTCTAATCCCAACACACCCAACCATAGATTCATAATGATAAAATATATAGCATAATGTTATCGATGAATGATGCTAAACATAAAATTACTTAATATTACATGAATAAATTCGGTGACTAAAAACCCAAGATAACCCATGTGGTGAATAAAGGGTTCCTTTCATAAAATTACTCTAATGGTGAACATTATATTTTACCTCACTAAACTGGGAAGAATAATCATGTATGCTCCTCACATACCATAATTTCTAATTTTTATCAACTAAGAAACAGATTCTTATTGGCCCAACTCAAACAATTTTTTCTCCATAGTAGAACATTGATTTGACACTTTTGTGGGACCACTCATATAATCCATTCTATTTAGTAGCACAACTTGTGTAATTATTACACATAAGTTCTATTCTCTTTATCATCACCTAATATTCTGTACATGTGTGCTGAAACATTTTCTACGATATAAGATGTGAAACTACATAGCACCATGCCCTAACGAAATGGAGTTAAACTACATGGAAACATTTTAGTATCATTATGTAAAAATAAATGAAATAATCCTTATTACGTGATGTTAAACTATAGAATAGACATTTATGATGTGTATATACTTCCACATGTGAAATTCATGGGATGATTCCCTCCTCTTCTGGGTATATTCAATGTATATTATCCACACCACACACTATTTTCACACCTTTCTCAAAAAGACTGTCCTTACAACATGATGTTAAACTACACGGACCAGCCGTATCAAATGAACATAAATAGTTTACTCCAACTATGTTGGTTCTGATTCCTTACTCAGAAAAGGTTATATAGTATTCCAGTTTATTGTAAAATTCTATCACTAAAACAAATCTATCCATCCAAGGGTGGTGATAACATTGGAGAATGGTCATATTTAAATAGTATACAAAACCTCTTGCAACCAAAATCTTATGTATTTATTAGACATCAATGTATCCACTGGACATCAACACTATGATGAGCTAAAACATGTTGAGAATATGCAAGACCATACATGTGGGATATTACACATGTGAGACAACCTCCTTATAATCAGACATATGACCCTCCAAATGAATCTGAATCCCAACCCAAGATGACTAGCCAATGGGACCTTAGTTTATGAACCTTAAAATATTATGTGTGGTAATATGATTCCTATTTTTACCACTCATGTGACCATCCCAGTTTTTCTACTTATTGTAATTAATACTAGTTTCTCTAGGTCATGAGTTTTGTAAGCCTTATGTGATTAGAATTAGTTTTTTTATAACTTGAGTGTTATATGACTCAACTAATAAGAATTATTTAACCCATGTGACAGCCACATGATATTGGAGGTGACGAGACTCTGATTCCGCACACATTGAGCTAATTTATACTCGTGGTAATCATGGGATGCATCTAGTTTTTGTGATTGATACACCATATTCAACATGCATGATATTCTATTAATGCAAAACTAGGTAATACTTTTTAAAAAATATGACACTTCCAACATCATCTTCATCCCAAAAGAGCATGTAGACACCCTTTCACGGTAGAAAGAAGAGTAAGTAATTATTATACAAAATGTGACTATACATGGAGGGAAAATCATGAAAAAATAACATATCTAAGAGGAGGTTCAAGACCATGTGTTTAACTCAAATGAGGAATCCATATAAGTAAGAGTTAACATCCCATAATCATGTTCTGATATAGGAGATGAAACTATCATCCATACTGTTGTAGGATTACCATATTATGAAAGAGGGATTGTGTTGAAATTGATGAGATATGAATAGTCCAAGGGGTCAAGTCCCCAGAGCATCCAATGTCAGACATAGTAAAATAATCATAAAAAAATTTCAAGAAATGAAACTCTACATGATTTAAATGAATTTTTTATTTAAACTCAACAGTTTTTAGATTCTTTAAACTTCTCTAGTAAATCAAGTTGTATAAAAAATTACTTAACATCATATTTTTTCTAGATTAAGTATATTTATTTAGATATGTCATGTGTAAATGAGTTATGGTGGTATATTCACTTATTAATTTTTTTGTTTCAAGATTTATATTTTTGAAGGTCCTGGCCTGAATTAGAATTCCAGGTGACTTTATGTAAACCTACGCATATGTTAAAGGTTTCCAAATGGAATTGATGAATTTATCCTGGAAATGGAGATTGTATTACCACATAATCCTAACCAAAATAAATAAAAGACTCTCAACCCTTAAATCATCCATCAAAATTATGTAGTAATATTAGTTAAATTATAATAATAAAAATAGTCTCATCATATAATAACAAAATGATAACCCCTTTATAAAACCTACATCCATATTCCATAAATATATGCTAATATGTGGTTGATCATATATATATATATATATATGTTAATAGAATAAATATAGAGAGGAGTCCCATATATAAAATGGGTAAGAAAAAATGTTGACAGTACTATTGTATTCCTATTTAGGCATCCTAATTAAACTACATGGCATAAGAGTATTCCCCGTAATTATATCCATAATATTTATGTCTTAATGAATATAATGATGAATGTATAGTGTGTGGAAAATATAACATATTGAAAACAAGAATTTAAAACTAAATCCCAACATATATGTGGATTTGGGTACCATGTAATAATAATAAATAATAAAATTATAGAACTAAGAGAACCTATCATATAATTGCAAGGAAATCACAAGGCCTAAAACAAACTAATCTAGCTAATATTGGTGTAGGTTTACATTATTCAATCATGTATAAAAATGGAAACAACATAGTGGGAGTCAACATAATAGACATCTCCCATAAAAATTATTATAATAAAAATATTAGAAGATTGAGTAAGACAACTCATCCCTTAGAAAGATAAATTTACACAATTTTGTTGGGATCCTCTTTTGGTACCCTATAATATGACTAATCATGAGGCACATTAAAATAATTATGATATAATAACATTTCTTTCTTCTCAAGAAATAACCAACACTATTAGAAATAATGAACTCATGCCTTTTCCAATAATGATTTTTTTTCAAAAAAAAAGAACCGAACTCATAAGGAGGATATCACATAACTAACCATTTAGTAATATATCAACAAATCATACATTACTAGTCACACAAAAAATCAATCAATATAAGGTTATTATGGATTAATAATAACAAACCCTAAAATTATATCACATTACATGTATCCAATAGGTCCCTTTTTATCATTCTCAATATGTTGTACATAAAACTATTGCATGTTTTATTACATTAATAACTTCTCTTAGATGATTCACCCATTTTGTCTAAGACTCCATCCACACATAAACAAACCAAGGAAAAATGTTAATGAAATCATTTATGCCCCCTCATGGGAAATGATTATGGACTCTATCCTAAAAATATTTAATATTCTTAATTGTACTTCCCATTACAAAAACTCTATTTATCATTTAATTTAACACATTTATAATAACTACTAATAATATATATCATTATCCTTCAATTTATCTATAATAAATGATATATTATCACCAATTATATTCATTAATTTCTTCTCTACTTTACCAATACCACATAAGGTCCTCATATATTTTTCTCATACCCATGCCATTCGCTGAAAATTTATTTTATACAAGTTAACTCATATTCACAAATATAATAAAATTATGATAGTAAGGACCAAAAAACTATTCATCATGGTAGTTTATTCACCAAATTTTATATTCCAATCCATTATTAATACACAAAAAAATGTTGAAGAAGATAAAACACCAAAAAATGTATTTGATATTATAAACCATCAATCCTAGAATATAATATTAATATCCAAGTTCCAAATGGATTAACATGAATCGAAGGGTCACTATAAAATAGATAGTACTAAAATATGACTTGATATATTTATTATAGTTCTAAAAAATATAGGTGGAGACCAAGTGAGATATGTTATACCTAAGATACGACCAACAATTGAGGAGGAGATTGAATATAAACATAAGTTCTGGAAAATTATTAAAAATTAATTTATCTCTAAAAGATCGTAAGCTATTTGGTACCTCAAGGGTTTCATACATATTCTAGATAACCCCATAATGACCATGAATAGAGCCTCGATTCAAAAAATCTCGTTTACAAGAAGTTATGACTCCCCTGGAATGATAATCAGGCCTATCATTTCCCCTAACCATGTACCCTTTGGTATTTTCTGATGAGTTTTAGTTATAATAAAAGAACCCATCATCTAGTCAAACAGCAACCTATAAAATTTCCCAAAACCTTGAAATATTATCTATAATTGAAAATAAAATGCTTGGTATAACTCTATGTTTTACTTTGTGATTCATTATCATTTATATGGGAAACATATTACAATATTTCCAAATTATATTTCTTTCATATTTTACTGGATTTTAATGCATGGTTAATTTTCTGATTTATCCTCCATTTGGGCCTCATTGAGTTATTTTAATATATAATATGCTTTATAAATAGTTAAATGGAAGGATATATTTGATTATCTATAGTATTATATACTCAATTCTCATATTTATTGATTTATAGTTGATGAGTTATGGTTGATGTTCATTAGGATATGCCTTATAATAAAATTGGTTGCGTGTTGAATGAAGATAGGGTGATTATTTATAATGTGATGAGTTAGTTATATTAAACTATGTATAATTATACCACCCCTAACATAGAGAATAATTTATTGGTGTATAAAATTATGTTATATATATGTCACCTAATCAAACATCTCTTTCTATTCCTCATGGACTGCAACGTCATATGGTATAATTTTAATAGAATTATATGAATTTTCAGAATTAGAGGTGGACATTAATCCTGAAATTTCACGATTATGAGATATCATATACTTAGATTAATAAAAAAACATAAATAATGTTTTTATTTAGAATGTATACAATGATATTACACACATTTTTATTTATTGATATATAATGAATCATATCTTGTTACCAGGAATCTATATATTTAGTATGATACATGTGGGGTTTTATTTTTACTAATTAATATACACATTCATTTTTTCTTCTAGTTGAGAGAATCCCTACTGTTATATCAAGATGTAGAGGTACATGGAGAAAAAATTATTAATAAATATTCTCTATAGGGGAGGGAATATGAAATAAAAATCAGGTCCTATTATGATATATGTATTCTATTATAAAAAAATTGAGAGCCAAATCTCTATGAGTTTTACTAACCAACTCTAGTTGTGTATCCCTGTATATTAATGATGTATCACACAATAGATGAATTTTTTTGGTGGATTTTCTAAAAAAAATTGTAGTCAAATTTATATCATGAATCATTATATATTATTTGGTTAAATATGAGAAACATGTTCTAAATAGTTACAATAATATCTGGATGTGTTTTATATGAAATGGATAGATTTAGTTATATATATCTGAATGAAATTTAATTTAATGGTCTGAGTACATTTAACTATATTGTTTTTTGGGATTTATTCCCAATTTTAACCTTTTTTGAAATTAAAATGATGATATTTGAGGATTAATCGACAAGGATTCATGTGTAATGGTGTTGAAACTCTCATGAGTTTCGAGGAATATAATATCATATGGGGATCCTCATTTCATTTCTTATATATCTATAACTTATTGAAACATTATTTAGGTATTTATATATCACTTTTCCAAATAATATAATCATAAATTAATGTGTAGATAATGTGGAAAATGTAGATAATTAAGGACATGTTTTGGGAATGTGTTCTCAATTTTAGATGTTAATAGATGTATCACATTCATTTAGTTTACTTATCTTATAATAACAGTTTTCAAAATTCTATTGGAATTTCACTATTTAAGTTATTATATGAATAAATATTTAAATCAACTTTATGTTGGGTTGAGGTTGTTAAGGTGTCGATCAATGGACTATAAATGGGGATGAATAAAAAAATAGAGTTTAAGTGATTCCAGAATGGGTGAAATACAAGTAGATCCTTAAAAATAATTTTACAAATAATAATAGGAGACATAGAGAGTGTCATGAAAGTAATCATGTGTTCTTATAGGTCTCTCTTATTTATAGGATGCACCAATTTAGAAAAGGATATATTCTTTCTTCTTCTATTGTATGACCTTTTTAGGTGTTAGGAAAAATTACCAATGTATTGTAAATTATAGAACTTCAACCCTGGATATAGAATGGTTGTGATGTGTTCCATATATTTAAATAGTATGTGTTTCTTAATTATGATTCTCATATCAATAAATATGTGATTATGATATTAATTTGTATGTGATGTTTGGGTAACAAAATGTTGACATCCAATACCAGCATGAGATTGTCATTCATAGGTAGGTCATTCAGTTGGTTTATTTTTATGATCTCATGGTTTCTTTGGGGAATGTGACTACATTTTAAATTCATTATTATGGTCTAGTATCATAATTTTATATAAATATTTTTTTTGTTGATCATTTTTCTCTAACAAAAATGTTAATATTAAATTTTTTTAAATAGAATGGATTGTTCACGTGGTGGCATTAATGGGAGATAATTTTTTTATAATTAGATTATTTATTGTTCGGTTTAGATTCATAAGGATTTAAATTTTTATAAGCTATTTAATTTAAATTACTGAAAAATATTCCATTGATTATTTATATTATTTTTGGAGGGATTAGGATGTAATAGTGATTATTTTTATAATTATTAAACATGATTAAAAAACACAATGTAATCAATTACATTATATTATTATTTCACATAGATATGGGTTTTCATGTAATGTTATCGAGCTAAATAAAGGTTAAACAATTTTTAATTATGATTCATTAAATATATTGGTGCATCTAATATTGTGACGTGTTGGAAATAATTAAATTATAACAGTTTTGGGATAAAATTTAGTGTTTGATGAATTGCTACGAGAAGGGGTGTCAAGTAATATTATAAAGCCATGTTTTTGGGAATTTAAATAATAAACCAATTTTTTATTATGCTATGATGAAATATGGTCAACAATTATTAGAAAACACAATTCGTAAACATAAATTTTAAAAAATACATGAATTTTATATCAATGCTTTTACCAATGAAATTTTGTAATTTTAGGTGTACTGCACTATTATTTGTTTTGGAAACTACCACATTTAAAATAGAAATTACTGGAAAATTTTAAGGGAGTGTATAGATATATTATCCTATGGTTTTTGTATCTTGGTTAACAAAGCTAGTTATACAATATGCTACTATACTACACCATGATTTTTCCATTGTTTTTTTATAAATCTAGAAAACATTTTATCTTTCTATAAAATTTTTCCACTTGGTAATTTTTTTTTCATATTTCGAGTCTCATATAAATCATTTGTTAGTAGTTCAGTGGTTTTTAATGTCTATATACATGACACTTAAACTAAATTAATCAATAAATCATTTCATTAATAACTCATTCATCTCTTTATCTTCTACCTTCTTATTGATAAATGGAT
The DNA here is from genome assembly GCA_963277665.1 of Viscum album. NCBI lineage: Eukaryota > Viridiplantae > Streptophyta > Magnoliopsida > Santalales > Viscaceae > Viscum > Viscum album. Next base: position 657,577,422 of record OY728145.1, on the reverse strand, counting down.
AGAGTTTGATGTAATATGGTGATATGGGATTGATTTATGCTTAATGAATTGTTGATTCATTGGGAATTTCTCATAAGCACATGGAAGTTAGAGAATGAAATGCCTTTTATGGATACTATATTTAAAGTGTCAAAATGAGGTAGGTTATTATAGAAAAATCCATTTTATAACTATTTATATTAAATATTAATTATTTTGGTTTTTTAATTATGTTTCTGAGATTTATTTAATTATATAAAATGATTTTGAAATCAAAGAGTAAGGACATTTTTTTATATAAATATGACTTCTTTTTCCTAAATTTTGACATTTTTCAACATATGTATATAGTGATGTGGAATATATGATATAATGATAATATTATTGATGTGTCACAATGATGATGTGGTTATAGGGAATGAGAATGTTTTTATCAAGATATGGAATGGATGAATTTGTCACGACCCGCCCTCGGGGTCCGTGCCGTGACTACCCCAAGCCCGCCTTCCATAGGCCAGGGGCTGGCGACTAGCACCAAGGCGTAATTCCCGGTAAAAAGGGAAGGCATTTCCTTTGTAAAGTAAACAAACACCACAGATTAAGCAAGCAGAAAGTAAACACTAAGTAAAAAACAGAGTACAACTGAAAGTGCGGAAAAGTAAATGGGCCAGTATACAAACCCACACTGAAAGTAAAGTACAACTCGAAAGGGAAAACAACAACTGTAAAGTAAAAGCGGCTACACCGAGCTGTCCACTGGAAATCCCACCTGAAGGGTGGGTACAGTTAGCTCCACTGCTCCTCGGGTCCCGCCGTCCGCTCCGAACATGTCCTTCCCAGTGGTCCACCTCCAGGTACCGTCCTGCTCTGCAAGCCTCAGCCAAGATCAACGCTGTCCGTCGTCTAAAACCAACACAACGTAGTGCGGGCATAGCCCGTGCAGCGGTGAGTATAAGCTACTCAGTAGGGACCCCGAGACCCCCGAAGGTCTCCCAAAATCCACAAAGGATAAACCACAAAAGGAAGATACAAAAACGAAGTAACAACCGAAACTGCTTAGGTATATGCCCATACATATACCTAAGTCATCAATTCCAATACGCTCCAACCTCTGAGCCCAAGTACAAATCAGTCCACACAGGAAAGTAAACGTATTCCACACAGGAAAGCAAACGAAATCCACACAGGATAGCACAACACAATCCACACAGGATAGCAACAGGATTCAGCTCACACAGGTATACTTCTTCGAAAGACGATAAAGATGATCTCTGATCCATCTAAGTCATCGGACCCACGAAGGATCGATAGATAACTAACCCCCGCAAAGACCCACACATGATCGGGCCTACACAGGACCTGTAGGCGCTGGTTCACACAGGACCGCTGAGCGCAAAGACCGACACAGGATCGGGACCACACAGGACCTGTAGCACTGATCAACGTAGGATCGTTGAGTGCTGTAGTCATCGTCGAATCCACACAGGATCTCTGTACTGTCGTCGTCACAGTCACAGTAGCAGTAGCAGTAGTAGTAGCAGTCTCAGTAACAGTCGCAGCCAGCACTAGGGTTCCCGCACATAGTAAGCTCGTTCAGGAGGGTCCACTCCACGAGCCGAGAGGCTGATACATCAATTGTCACAAAGTCCATAGTTGATGTATCCAAAAGTTCCGTATCGTCAACAGGAACTCAACGTAACAGACGACGCGTCGATCGGACGCCCGGTCTGAGAGTTATTGGCTTTTTCATCCCAGGGGCCCGGTTGGTTTTTAAGGCAAAAACAACCCGACCGTACTCCACCTGCGTCCAAACCTCGGGCGGAGTATGCCAAATGATCCGTCTCACTAAGAGGAACACAACAAAGCTGACGACACGTCAATCGGACGTCCGTAGCTCAAGATATGAGCGTTTCCGCTCCGAAGGCCCGGTTGGTTTCGTGAACGAACCAACCTGGCCGAACTCAAAGTATTCCGAATCTTTGAGTGCGATACACCGAATCGACCGTCTCGATCCAAGGAAAGCATTTCCGCTGACGGTTCGTTAATCGGAGGTCCGTGTCTCAAGATATGGCCAAAAGACCGAAGTCGTTTCAAAAACGTGGGGGCCTGCTTTTGAGAAATCGGGGGGGCGTTGCCCCCCCTTTGTGTAACCGGTCCCCCCCTCATGTGGGGGGCCTTTGTGTGGCCAGCTGGGGGAATTAATTCCCCCGGCACCTCTCTTCCGGCTGGCCCGACATGGCCGGCTGGTCCTTCCTCAACGGGACCGGCAAGGCCGGTCCCCTTCCGGCTTCCGACACCGGCAGCCCGGCTAGCCGCCGGTCTTCCCGTTTCGCCGCAGCCTGGAACCCACCGCGGTGTTCATCATCCGGCGCGGTGTGACGGCACCGCGCCCCTCCGCTGCGGCCCCGCTCCAGCCGCGGCGCCTTCGGTTCCCTTCGACGCGGCGCGACGGCATCGCGTTCATGGTAATCTTCTCGTGGCGCGGCGCGACGGCGCGACGCGATTATAGCCTTGCGATTCCTGCGTGGTGTGACGGCACCACGCCATCTCATTCATACACAAGGAAATAATAAAATTCAAGAACAAGGGAGGGGGGATTCGGCCGGGTTTGTGCGGTCCGGCCCCCTCCCTCTCGTTAGACGATAACATATAAATAAATATCCTCACGTTTGTTATGCTAGAACCAAGAACGAGAATAAATAATAAATCATCAACAACCCCTACCTCGGTTTCAAGATCGATGATCGTCGAAGACCTGCGGAAGACAATGTCGCGGAGGTCGGGCGTCACGGTAAACGTTCGTCAAATCCATTGACGAAGAGGTACGTCCGAATAGGTACGTCGTTGGCGAATCTTCGTAAGCCGACGAAGGAAGTCCGAGGAGGAAGCGGTGTTCCCTTTCGTTGACAAGGAAGATGTTGTCGATCTTCAGAAACAACCGGCTATGAAGAAGAGAGGAGCGGCGTTCTTCGTCGGAGCTCGAAGGTTCTTCGCGTTCTTTGTCAAAGTTGAAGAAGAAGAAGGAGAACCCAAATTCTCTCCAGAAGGCTAGAGAAATCTAACCAAATAAAATAAGATAGAGTCTTATTTTATTCACACACTTAACAAATTGAATTTCAAAGGTTTGAAATTCAAATAAAATAACTCCAAATTAAATAACAAGTTGTCATGTCATTTAAAGAGGGGTTAAAGGGAGTTTTGAGAGAAGATGAAAAGTTAGGGTTCGTGTGGGCCCCACCACACTTAATCCTCTCAAGGGAGGTTAAGTGGGTGTGGGTCCCACCCCTAACTTCCTTTGAGAGGAGTTAACCAACAAGTTAAAAAAATAAAAAGTGCTTCACATTTTTATTTAACTTCTTATAATTCTCCCAAAACTAACTTTCGTCCCGCCTAAAACGCAACCTCGGAAAAGGTCTCCTTAAGCGAATATCGGCGCTGTGAGTTCATCGGTGTCCTCGGATTTCAATTCCGAGCACCGGGTCAAAAGTTAGAAATTTCGGCTCGTTCTTTCACTGAACGTACCCGATCCAAACTTCGGAAATTGATTCCGGGCACTCCGGGCCTCAGAATCAGGTGCCGTCAGAAACCACGTTCTTGTAAAATTCCAAAGAAAATTAAGAAAAAATTTCCCTTGAATTTTAGGGGTCTTTACATTACTCCCACCTCAGGGCTTTACGTCCCCGTAAAAATACATCAAAAACTAGGGAAACAAAAGAGGGTACTGAGAACGCATCTGAGCCTCCCGCTCCCATGTGCTCTCCTGGTGGTTCTCGTGCTGTCATCTGATGCGCACAAGAGGAATCGATCGCCCACGTAGGACCCGCTCCTGTCGATCCTCTATCTCCACCGGGACCTCCGTAAAAGTCGCCCCATCGTCAACGTCAAGCTCCCCATGGTCAATGATGTGTGTCGGGTCGTGCACGTATCTCCTCAGCTGAGATACGTGGAAGATGTCGTGCACCCGATGCAACTGAGGTGGTAGAGCTAGGCGGTAAGCCACCTCGCCAATCCTGTTGAGGATCTGGAAGGGTCCGATGAAGCGCGGAGATAACTTGCCGCCTCAGCCAAATCTCCGTATACCACGTCGAGGTGAGACCCGCAAGAAGACGTGGTCGCCATCCTCAAACTCTAGTGGCCTCCGCCTCCTATCAGCGTATGACTTCTGCCGGCTCTGAGCTGTCCTCATCCGCTCCTGGATGACCTGGACCTTCTCTATCGTGGCCTAGACCATCTCCGGTCCCACAAGTGCTGACTCCCCAGGGTCTGTCCAGCACAAAGGAGATCTACAAGGTCGGCCGTACAACGCCTCGTACGGTGCCATCCCGATGGTGGAGTGGTAGCTGTTGTTGTACGCAGACTCCACCAATGGTAGGTGGTCCTCCCAGCTGCGACCAAAGTCGAGGACACATGCACGGAGCATGTCCTCAAGAGTCTGAATGGTCCTCTCTGTCTGACCATCCATCTGAGGGTGAAAGGCTGTGCTCAGACGTAGCTGCGTCCCGAACGCCTCCTGTAACCCCTTCCAAAGCTGGGAAGTAAAGCGAGCATCTCGATCGGAGACGATAGATGATGGCACACTGTGGAGCCGCACAAACTCCTGAACGTAGAGACGTCCCAAGCTCTCCACTGAACCCTGCTCTCTGATGGGTAAGAAGTGTGCCGACTTGGTGATTCGGTCAACAATCACCCAGATGGAGTCGTGACCTCTGGAAGTGCGTGGAAGTCCAGTCACAAATTCCATAGATATGCCATCCCACTTCCACTCCGGGACCTCTAAGGGTTGTACCAAGCCTGCTGGTACCTGATGCTCTTCCTTCACCTGCTGGCAGGTGAGGCATCGAGAAACGAACTCTGCTACTGCCTTCTTCATGCTCGGCCACCAGTGCTGTCGTCTGAGATCCTGGTACATCTTCGCCACTCCTGGATGTACCGCCAAATGAGAAGTGTGAAACTCTCTCAGCACCTCCTCTCGCAAAGCGACTGGTACCATGGTACATCCTCTGAAAAGGATGTCGTGCTCTGCTCCAAGGGAGAAACCATCAGGTGCCTTTCCCGAGGATATCAGTGCACGCCGTGTCTCATAGTCAGCGTCCTCTCGTTGTGCCCCTCTGACCCGCTCCAGTAGTGGAGGGGTGACTGTGAGAGACTGAAGGAAGGCTGCTCCATCTCTATCCACGAAGGATCTCTGCAATGAGGCTAGCTGCTCTATCTCCTCATCAAGTAGTTGAATGCCCGTCCTCCTGCTGATGGCATCAGCTACTACGTTCCCCTTCCCTAGAGTATAGACTATCTCAAAGTCATAGTCTTGGAGGAACTCGAGCCATCGCCGCTGTCTCAGGTTCAGGTCCATCTGCGAGAAGATATACCTGAGACTCTGATGATCAGAAAAGACTGTAAAGCGTTCGCCCATCAGGTAATGTCGCCAGGTCTTCAGAGCGAAGACCACTGCTGCTAACTCCAGGTCATGGGTAGCGTAGTTCTGCTAATGCGGCCTCAACTGACGTGATCCATAGGCGATCGATGCCCGCTCCTGCATCAGAACACATATGAGTCCGGTCCCTGATGCATCACAGTAGACTATGTACCCTACTCCCTCCTCAGGCTACCTCAAGATATGTGCGCTGGTGAATCTCTTCCTCAGCTCCTGGAAGCTCTGCTGACATCTGTCTGACCACACGAAGGGTTTCCCCTTCTTCATCAAATCTGTGAGTGGTGCCACAACTCTAGAGAAGTATGGCACGAATCTCCGATAGTATCCAGCTAGCCCCAAGAAACTATGAACCTCAGTCATGCTCCTGGGTGGCTCCCATGCTAACACAGCCTCGATTTTCGCAAGATCCACTACAACTCCTGCCTCAGAGATAACGTGTCCCAAGAAGTGGACCTCACATATCCAGAACTGGAACTTCGAGAGTTTACCATAAATCTGGTGCTCTCGGAGTGTGTCTAGTACAACTCGCAAGTGATAGGCATGCTCCTCCTCAGTCGTAGAGTAAATCAGAATGTCATCGATGAAGACCACGAAAAACCGATCAAGGTATGGCTGAAAGATCCTGTTCATGAGAGCCATGAACACTGCTGGATCATTAGTTACGCCGAAATGCATAACCAAGAACTCATAGTGGCCATACCGACATCTGAAGGACGTCTTCTGCACGTCCTCATCTCTGACTCTGAGCTAATGATAGCCTGACCTGAGGTCTATCTTCGAGAACCACCGTGCTCCCTTGAGCTGATCAAAGTGGTCATCAATCCTCGGTAGCGGATACTTGTTCCTCATAGTCACCTGGTTCAGGCGACGATAGTCAACACAAAGTCATAAGCTCATGTCCGCCTTCTTGGAGAACAATATCGGGGAAGCCTAGGGTGAAACACTGGGTCGGATGAACCCCTTGCCCTGCAAGTCCTCCAACTGTACCCATAGCTCTCGAAGCTCGGCGGGGGGCATCAGATATGCTGGAGTGGATATCGGGGCTGTCCCGGGGTACAAGTCAATATAAATGTCTACCTCTCTGCGAGGAGGTAGCCCTGGAACGTCGTCGGGAAAAACGTCCGCAAATTGATCCACCACTGCAGGAAAACTAGGACTCCGTACGTCAACTGCTCTAAGGATGAGGCTAGCCAACTGATGAGTAATGGGCTGTCCTCTCCTACGCGGAAGTCCATCCTGTGCTGCAAAGGCTCCCTTCTCGCCGGTGAAGGTGAACCTGCTCCCGTCGGTGCGTACACATCGCACCTTGCGCCTAAAACAGTCAATCTGCGCATGGACCGTAGATAGCCAATCCATGCCCGAGATGACGTCATAAGGCCTCGACGCTGCTACAAGAAGATCCCAGCCGAAGCTCTCGCCTCCTAGAGTAAGCTCACACTGCCGGAACCAGTGCGTAATCGTCGAGTTTGCTCCCGTAAGAGTCTCTAGCAGTAAGGATCGAGCCAACGGCTCTATCGGAATCTCCGAGCACCGAACAAGGGCAGCGGCTATGAAAGAGTGACTCGCTCCTGTGTCTATAAGTACTGTAGCAAGGGTGGAATAGACACAGATAGTACCTCGAATCATCTCGGGTGCACCGTGGTCGTAGGCCTCTTCTGCCTGGAGCTGTGCCTGTCTCTGCCCGCCTGCTCCCTGTGGTCGGGATGAACCTCCTGGTGGTGGTGGTGGTAGAGCCTCAAAGCGTCGCCACCACCGGCTGCTTGTCCAGCTCCTCTTCCTCGTCCGCCTCCACCCTGCGGACTTCCACGGTCGACCCTCTGCCTCTGCCTCGGTGGTCCCTCAACTGTCTGCTGCTCCTCGGAACGGCGGGTCGGGCAGTCACGAGCCATGTGGCCCTGCCCGCCGCATGAGTAGCACGGCCTGCCTCTCGAAAGACTGGCTCCTCGCTGTGTGCCCTGCACTGCTGAGCCAGGGTCCTGAGGTCGTCTGCCTGAAGGTCTGGTCTGCCTGAACCCCTGAGTCATCCGTCGACTGCCTACTGCAGATGACTCTGCCACGTGCCGCCCTGTGGTGGATCTCGGCGCTGGTGTAGACTCAGCAAGGAAGCTCTCGATCAAAAGGGCCCGCTCCGGTACTCCTGTCTGAGTTGGTATGCTGAGGGAGATCAGCGATGCCCTGATCTTGTGTCTCAAACCCTGCTCGAAGGTCCGGTCCCGAAAGAATGGGTCTCGTACCATGTCGGTCGAGTAGCGCGAGAGATCGGTAAATCTCACCGAGTACTGAGCGACCGTCATGCTGCCCTACTGTAGCTGAAGAAGCTCCTGGATATGCACCGCACGAAGGGTGGCTGGGATGAACTCCGAGCGGAAGAGGCTCTCAAAGTCCATCCATAGAAGAGATGCCTCATCGTGCACCTGGAGCATCAAGATCCACCATCGTCCTACTGCTGCGTGTAGTAGGCTTGCAATGAGAATCAGCATGAGGTCTCCAGGTGTCCTCACTAGCCTAAACACACGTACCACTACCTCCAGCCAGTCCTCGGCTTCCTGGGGATCCGTCTCCCCGTGAAACCTGGGTGGTCGCTGGCGCTGAAACTCATGCAGTGCGCTGAGGCGACGTGCATCGTCAGCGACTGGTGCTGGAAGTATCGGTGGCTCGACGGGTAGAGCTACCGCCGGTTCCACTACTGACAAAGGTCCCTACACCGAAGCGTCGTCGCTCGGTGGGCTGTCGTCACACTCGACTCTCGGAACCCTAGATGGCTGCCATCGTGGGGCCATCCGAAAAAGGAAACAGGTGCGCCATGGTCAGAACAGTATACCTAATGAGCTGATATAAAGTAATCACAAAGAAAACTTTGAAACACAAACGCAATCAATGTTTTCATGCATTAAGTCGGAAATCAGAAGTCAGGGTCCAGGTGTACAGATACGTCGGCCGCCACACCAACACTGGACTCCCGGGACTGATAACCACACTCAATACGCTAAACATTATTGCTTCACATAGAAAAGATCAGAGTTCGCGGTAGAACCGAACTCCTCTGATACCAATTTGTCACGACCCGCCCTCGGGGTCCGTGCCGTGACTACCCCAAGCCCACCTTCCATAGGCCAGGGGCTGGCGACTAGCACCAAGGCATAATTCCCGGTAAAAAGGGAAGGCATTGTCTTTGTAAAGTAAACAAACACCACAGAGTAAGCAAGAGGAAAGTAAATACTAAGTAAAAACAGAGTACAACTGAAAGTGAGGAAAAGTAAATGAGCCAGTATACAAACCCAAACTGAAAGTAAAGTACAACTCGAAAGGGAAAACAGAAACTGTAAAGTAAAAGCTGCTACACCGAGCTGTCCACTGGAAATCCCACCTGAATGGTGGGTACAGTTAGCTCCACTGCTCCTCGGGTCCCGCCGTCCGCTCCGAACACGTCCCACCCATTGGTCCACCTCCAGGTACCATCCTGCTCTGCAAGCCTCAGCCAAGATCAACGCTGTCCTTCGTCTGCAACCAACACAATGTAGTGCGGGCATAGCCCGTGCAGGGGTGAGTATAACCTACTCAGTAGGGACCCCAAGACCCCCAAAGGTCTCCCAAAATCCACAAAGGATAAACCACAAAAGGAAGATACAAACACGAAGTAACAACCGACACTGCTTAGGTATATGTCCATACACATACCTAAGTCATCAATTCCAATACGCTCCAACCTCCAAGCCCAAGTACAACTCAGTCCACACAGGAAAGTAAACGTATTCCACACAGGAAAGCAAACGAAATCCACACAGGATAGCACAACACAATCCACACAGGATAGCAACAGGATTCAGCTCACACAGGTATACTTCTTCGAAAGACGATAAAGATGATCTCTGATCCATCTAAGTCGTCGGACCCACGAAGGATCGATAGGTAACTAACCCCCGCAAAGACCCACACAGGATCGGGCCCACACAGGACCTGTAGGCGCTGGTTCACACAGGACCGCTGAGCGCAAAGACCCACACAGGATCGGGCCCACATAGGACCTGTAGCACTGATCCACGTAGGATCGCTGAGTGTTGTAGTCTTCGTCGAATCCACACAGGATCTCTGTACTGTCGTCGTCACAGTCACAGTAGTAGTAGTAATAGTAGTAGCAGTCTCAGTAACAGTCGCAGCCATCACTAGGGTTCCCGCACACAGCAAGCTCGTTCAGGAGGGTCCGCTCCACGAGCCGAGAGGCTGATACATCAACTATCACAAAGTCTAGAGTTGATGTATCCAAATGTTCTGTATTGTTAACAGGAACTCAACGTAACAGACGGCGCGTCGATCGGACGCCCGGTCTGAGAGTTATTGGCCTTTTCGTCCCAGGGGCCCGGTTGGTTTTTAAGGAAAAACCAACCCGACCATACTCCACCTGCGTCCAAACCTCTGGCGGAGTGTGCCAAAAGATCCCTCTCACTAAGAGGAACACAACAAAGCTGACGACACGTCAATCGGACGTCCGTAGCTCAAGATATGAGTGTTTCCGCTACGAAGGCCCGGTTGGTTTCGTGAACGAACCAACCCGGACGAACTCAAAGTATTCTGAAACATTGAGTGCGATATACCGAATCGACCGTCTCGGTCCAAGGATCGCATTTCCGCTGACGGTTCGTCAATCGGAGGTCTGTGGCTCAGGATATGGCCAAAAGAACGAAGTCATTTTGAAAACGGGGGGTCCGGGTCCGGACCGACCCGGCCCGACCCCCCCTGGGTCGGCCCGAACCGGGTCGACCCGACCCGGCCCGGCGGCGCGGGCCGGCACGGCGGCGCGGCGCGGCCCGGCGCCGCTCGGTGCCACGCGCGGGGGGCAAGGCCCCCGCCTCCTGTCTGGCGGCGCGGTTGAAGCCGCGCCTTTGAGAAAACCAGCCCCCCCACGTGGGGGCCTGCTTTTGAGAAAACGGGGGGGGGGGGGGGGGGGCGCTGCCCCCCCTTTGTGTAACCGGTCCCCCCCTCACGTGGGGGGGCTTCTTGTAGCCAGCCGGGGGAATTAATTCCCCCGGCACCCCTCTTCCGGCCGGCCCGACATGGCCGGCCGGTCCTTCCTCAATGGGACCGGCAATGCCGGTCCCCTTCTGGCTTCCGACACCGGCGGCCCGGCTAGCCGCCGGTCTTCCCATTTCTCCGCAGCCTGGAACCGACGGCGATGTTCATCGTCCGGCGTGGTGTGACGGCACCGCTCCCCTCCGCCGCGACCCCGCTCCGGCCGCGGCGCCTTCGGTTCCCTTCGACGCGGCGCGACGACGTCGCGTTCATGGTAATCTTCCCGTGGCGCGGCGCAACGGCGCCGCCAGATTATAGCCTTGCGATTCCCGCGTGGTGCGACGACAACACGCCATCTCGTTCATACACAAGGAAATAATAAAATTCAAGAACAAGGGAGGGGGGATTCGGCCGTGTTTGTGCGGTCCGGCCCCCTCCCTCTCGTTAGACGATAACATATAAATAAATATCCTCACGTTTGTCATGCTAGAACCAAGAACGAGAATAAATAATAAATCATCAACAACCCCTACCACGGTTTCAAGATCGATGATCGTCGAAGACCCGCGGAAGACAACGTCGCGGAGGTCGGGCATCGCGGTAAACGTTCGTCAAATCCGTTGACGAAGAGGATCGTCCGAAGAGGTACGTCGTTGGCGAATCTTCGTAAGCCGACGAAGGAAGTCCGAGGAGGAAGCGGTGTTCCCTTTCGTTGACACGGAAGACGTCGTCGATCTTCAGAAACAACCGGCTACGAAGAAGAGAGGAGCGGCGTTCTTCGTCGGAGCTCGAAGGTTCTTCGCGTTCTTCGTCAAAGATGAAGAACAAGAAGGACAACCCAAATTCTCTCAAGAAGGCTAGAGAAATCTAACCAAATAAAATAAGCTAGAGTCTTATTTTATTCACACACTTAACAAATTGAATTTCAAAGGTTTGAAATTCAAATAAAATAACTCCAAATTAAATAACAATTTGTCATGTCATTTAAAGAGGGGTTAAAGGGAGTTTTGAGAGAAGATGAAAGTTAGGGTTCGTGTGGGCCCCACCACACTTAATCCTATGCAGGGTGGTTAAGTGGGTGTGGGTCCCACCCTTAACTTCCTTTGATAGGAGTTAACCAACAAGTTAAAAAAATAAAAAGTGCTTCCACATTTTTATTTAACTTCTTATAATTCTCCCAAAACTAACTTTCGTCCCGCCTAAAACGCAACCTCGGAAAAGGACTCCTTAAGCGAATATCGGTGTTGCGAGTTCATCGGTGTCCTCGAATTTCAATTCCGAGCACGAGGTTAAAAGTTAGAAATTCCCGCTCGTTCGTTCACTGAACGTACCCGAGCCAAACTTCGGAAATTGATTCCGGGCACTCCGGGCCTCGGAATCAGGTGCCGTCAGAAACCGTGTTCTTGTAAAATTCTAAAGAAAATTAAGAAAAAAATTCCCTTGATTTTTACGGGTCTTTACAGAATTAATTAATTATGAAGAATAATACTAGATATATTCCCAGGAATGAATGAATAAAATGTATGATAAAATTTTATATCATAAAAATACATACATGTAGTTTCTTTTATGTAATTATAAATAGTAATGAATTATGTGGTACTTATTAAAAAAATTGTTAGTTTTTTTAATTTTTTATTGTTGTTCATTATGAGGATGATTTTACTAATAATAAGACCATATGTGAATAGAATTGAAATAATTTAACTTATTAGGATGAAGAGCCTAGATTTGGGATGCCTGTGTAATTTTATATTATATTATTTCACCAATGGTTGATTTCAAATTCAATATTTTTATGCACCATAACATGTGTGGGAAATAAAAACATATTCTGGAGAAACATTCCATGACCTATAGAACCCGATATCAGGAATATATTGAACATGGATTTTTCAGTACTAATTTTTTATTTCTCTCCCTTATTGTGGTGTGATGAGTTTAAAGTTACTATTGTATGTATTATTGTTTTTAATTATTCTATGATGAGTTTGTGATCATTATATGATGAGATTTTTTTATGTTGTGATCTGGAATGTGGACATTGAATTGGATTACTGCTCTAAGACATTTGGTGTTAGAATGTGAGGGAATATAAATATATGTGACAGTTGGTATATGTTAGCTCTATATCAATGGTTTAATGATTTATTATATTTATGTAATACTTATATTTCAATAATTTTTCATGAGGTGATAAGAGTTTATAGAAGACTAAGAATGTGATAACACCTTAGATTTACTATTTATTTACTCAAGATGTAATATGATTTTTCTATATTAAAATGGTTGTCCTTCATAAGTGACCTAATTAGTATATTAAATTACTGTAAAAAACAACTATTTTTTTACACATTTGAATTATAGTGATTTCAATATGGATGGACCATACTAACACAATACATACAATGGATTTAGTCGCATTATAAGTGCTTATTGGTAAGTATCAAAATCAACAATTGTTTCATCGCTGAATAATTTGATACATACATGAAACTTATTAGTATTGACAAATGGATTAGTAAAATGATTAATTTAAATATTGACTAATACCAAGAAGAAATGATCATCGAAAATAATTTATACTAAATTTGTATCATGGTAATGAATTATCTCTTAGTGGAATTTTTTCATCATTGTAGATTTGAATGACCTTTTCTTGTCCTTAGATAATTTTATAAGAGGAATCAATGGTATTTCCCCATGAGTAGTGTTAAAAATGTCACAAACATATCTAAATAGACTAGAAAATACAAATTAATCAACCCATCACATGATATAGGTAAAATATAAAAACAAAAACCACTTTTGAATATAAGAAAAATAAGTAATACATCTAGAGTATGAAGATGAAGATGACAAGATACCAGAAGAGACCTAAAATCTAATAAAAAAGGTTAAACCAGAAAGTAATTCAAGTCCCCATGTGACCAAAAATCACCCCCAGACTAACCTTTATTGAATGCAATAAAAAAGAAGCCATTATATTACAAGATGATTGTCTCTTTATCTGAATCCTGCAAAAAAATCTAAAAAAACCCAAAGGAATAAGTAGGGTGTCATCCAAATATGAGTAGGATACCAGTATAATTTTCATAAAATATCTTTATATGAAGAATTCTGCAATTATAGATTTGAAAAAAATTCTTATTTGAAAATCATTTTCTTATTTCCAAACCATTTATAATTAATTATGCTGTTTTCCCTATAGTTTTCTTAATAGCCTTTCATATTCTAGATCTAGAAATTTTAAAAGATGAAGATGATAATAATAATAAATTATATACCTGCCACAAAAGGTGTTTAGGTAAACACATATCCATGAAAAACCTATCATGAAATACATTGTGATAAAATATCATGTATATAATCCTATGAGAAAAAATCCATGAAAAAACAATATTGTGAGAAATAACAATAAATGATAAATAAAAAATCAACTCATATTGGGATCTATCCTATGAGAAAATTAATACTACACACTCAAAAGCCTAGATAGTTATATATTGTATCAAAATGTTATCGAGTCTTACTAGTTGATATCACAAAAATTTACCTGTTCTTTGGGAATAACACATAATGGCTACACATGCCTCTATCTTGAGGCACCCAATGTTCTTAATATGAAACTATCTCATAAATGTTCAAAACCATGACCATAATTTAATAAAATGATATCTAATCAAATGTGTTATACTTTGAAGATTGAAAACATGTTTAAAAATCATGTAAATACATTTTCAAAGTGATTATTAAAAACATTTTCCTTTAACGAAGTAATTTGAAACTATTTATCACTTGAAATCAATGAACAATGAAAATGAAATTATCATGAATGACAAGAAATTCATCAAATTAGTCAATTTTTTTATAAAAAAATCCACATGCTAAAAAAATTTCTAATTTATGCAACAATGAATGAATCCATTATAACAACTTTCAATTGGAAAAACAATTTGTGAAACCAAAAACGATCGATAGAAAACATGATTTGAACACAAATTCATAGATAAATAATATCCAAAACATAAAACAAAGAATATATAGAAGGATTACACCCCTAGAGAGGAGGAATCTTACCAAAATGGTGACCAAACCCTAAATGATAGAATTGGGATGGGAGGGAGTCTCCTGAAATCACTTTCAATGTTCCTCTTGGTCAAGAGAAAGGAATCCTGTGTGAATGGAAATATGAATTTTAGCTAAATCACTTGTTTAAAATATACCTTCTTTAATTTACATGGCATGTAACCCCATTAAACATATTTTAATACTCTAGTCCAACATACTCTAAAATCCTCATATTGTTTTCATAAAAACTCTATAGTTTCATTTTACATGATCTGTACAATTATATGTCATGTAATATTTTCCCAATTTGAATCCAATTCATATATATTGTCTAGAGGCCATGACATTCCATGTATTCAAATTACATATTATGTAATTTAATTGTTAGTAGTAGAAAAACTAGGTTTGAAGAAGAATATTATGGAAAATTTCTTTCATTAACATTAAATGTATCCAACCAATTCCTTCTCAACACTTCTCAACCAATGAAAATTAAATACCAAAACAAAGGATAAAACATAACTAAAAGAAATTTATTTAGGAATTGATATATTCCCACTATATATGCTTTCTTCCCCTAAGAAATCATTCAAATCCAGGGTCTAAAAATATATAAGGCCACTACTTCATTATAAATGACTCTGCATCCCACATCTTATGCATATCCTCTTTTTACCACTATAGTTCCTAGACCAGGGGGTCATTTTTCGTGCATTACCTTATCTTGGTAGTCAATAATCTTATCTCATTTCTCAATTAAAGTTCTATAAATCTCAACATCATCATCTTTCCATAAAATAACATGTGATGGATATGGTATATACACCCTTAATTGGGAAACATGAAGCACTTTGTGGATATAAATCAAAGTATATTTAATGTGCAACTGATAAGAGATCCCCCTAGTATTCTAATGAAATCAAAGGGTCTTATAGACCTGGATGGAAATATATGATAAATACCCAACCGGTGTTGTCCAAAGTGGGGTGAAAATCCATGGAAGACCTTTTCACCAACCTCATACTATAGAGGCTAACACTAAAAGGCATTATATGATTTTTTATGACTACATTCCACGATTAAACATGTCTGGATGAACTACACCATATCCATACTCTCCTTAACAGCAATTATCCAAACCAAGAACTACTCTCCCAACTATTCAATTCAAATGGGAGATCTACATGGTCATACATACATGGACATATAGGGTTCCATATTTACGTAATCTAATTAAATATTTTTATAGGAATAATAATTCAAATAAATATTATTTTCCCAAGATCCTCTAAATCAATAACACAAACCAAGATAATATCTTCTATTACCTGGATATCCTAATAGATTTTTACATCCATCTATGGATGATTATATTTGCTTAATTTAATATGGGACCCATCACTTTTTATACAACAATCCAAAACATGAATGTGAAACTTAGATCCCTTCTATAAATAACATCACAGGGATCCCCATGAAGATTAAAAAATATCTTTAGCATACAAGACCCTATGTTATTTCACATTCTTCATCCCCTTTATATGTATAAAATTCATAGATTTATTTTGTCAATAAATGATCACACATATGAAGTCCTTCCCAAAAGGATTCTATTTAGAAAAATGAATCATTACATGTAAATTTCATCCAAATTCTATACTAGAATGAGTAATGGATTCAAAATCCTGGAAGGTCTCTTCTACTATGCCTCAATTATCCAAAATGTATAGCACCAGAAAATAGAATCCACTAACAAAATTATTATCCCATGTCACCAATATTAATGTCTCAAGTCATGATACACTTCGGTACTCCTAGGGTGCACTAAACAAAATCACAATTTTAGTATTCCAATAACAATTGTCTCTAGGAAATGGAAAAACCATCTTAGTATGTATTCACAAAGCTCGAATGGGTAATTGAGATTACTCACCCATGGTCATCCCACTATAAATTAATCCACTAAACCATTGTACCATAGTTTATAACATCATTTCAAGCTGAAATCACTCATCAAAAGAAGATTCATATTTAATCAAATCCAATAACACTTTTACACCGACCCCTACCGCTTATAATAATATAAATCCAAAAAAACTCATTAGAGACCACTAATTATCTAATCCCTTCATATATTATTTCACAATTTATTATCTGAATGCATTAGTAACAACATTTCCATTACCATGGGTGTATGAAATATTAAATTTAAAACACTGAAGAGACTTCACCCAAATTTCTTATCATGAATTTGGATCCCAATATATAAAAAAAATATTTCAAGATATTCTGATATAAATATATTATAATCATGTCCGAAAAAAGATTTTGTTTTCCCCTTTTGATTGTATGCATTATACATTTCAATTCAAGATCATGGGTAGGGTATTTCTTTTCATGAGGTCATAACTCATGGGAACCATAAGCCATAACTTGTTTCCCATTAATCAAGAGAAACCTTAAACACATATATTAAGAATCGTATAAAACATCCTAACAAAACAACATTTCATAGAAAATAATATTGCTATTGACCTCAAACTCTCCTTTAGAACTATAAAAGATATATGAATCGTTTCATTACGGGTTAATGTTTTTATCAAAGAATCGACTGTGGGGATGTCCCAAACAAACTGACTATATTAAATAGTCAAACCCATGAAGATCCAGATCTCAATCACATTTCAAGGCTACTACCAAGACGTAACTACTTTTACCTTTTTAGTATCTACTGAGACACCCCTCTCAGATATCACATCCCCCAAAAATTCCATCTCTTGAATAAAAAACTCACAATTTGAATGATTACCATAGAAATGATGTTCTTTCAAGATTTGAATACTGATATATAAATTTTCCATATGATCATCCTCAGATATAAATTACATGAAAATTTCATTTATGAACTCAATAATAAAAGTATTTAAAGAACTATATAAATATATGTTTAATCAATTCCCAAAACACCGTAAGAGGATCATAGGAGACTCCAAAAAGTAAGAATTTATATGACCCCACATTCCACATAAGTAGTAGAAAATAAAATGCATAACTATTTCTCCCCAAATACTGGTCTTGAGGAAAACTATCCCCTCTTATGATTCCATTTATTTTTTCCAAAGGTACATCCTGGATAAATAATTAACAAAATGATGCTCCACCCAAATATGTCTTTCCAGCAATGTCTACCTCAACTAAAGTTTACATTGAAAATACCTCCACAAAGGTCATATAGAACATGATTATCAAAATTTAACAAATATATGGCCTCAATACTAACTCAATCCTTTGATATTTCAAGTAATTATTCGTGGAAATATCTAATTCTAGATGCAATAACTCATTGAAATGGGTAGAATGCTCTAAAATAATACACTCCCGTTATGTTATGGTCAGAGATTCCAAAAACATTTCTTCATGCAATGTCTCAAGATAAATATTATTTTAAAATATTTTCTTAAAGAAATACATGTTAAGATACTCATGAAAATTAACATTCACAAAATAATTTCACCATATCCTTCCTAATAATTATGCAATATTCATATAAACCCCCCCTAGATTATCAAGGTGTGTTAATAATATTGAAGTTTCTCTCTATCCACTCCATCCACTATTATGATTCCTAGGGAATTTTTCACCCTGAAAGATGGGTGGATGTTTCTTATTAAACTCTAAACCATTATCTACTATGAATCTATGATTCTTGACACATTTCCCAAAGCCTGATCAATGTAGATAACATATTCTAGCAGAGTAGGGTGTAGTAGGGATCTCTTGTGAAACATATCTTTCAACTTCCTCTCACATATTTCTAAGATCTAATCTCAGATCCATTGTCTAATAATATATATATACCAATCATTCATGATTTGATTCCAAAATCATAATAACAACTTATTTTGTTGATAAAAAATATTGAAAACGTTAATAATTTAAGGAAATTTTGAAAACCCTTTCCTAAAAAGAAACATTTAAATATTAATAAACACCCAATAAAATTCATTCAAATGACCTCATACTTCAATTAAGAATCCTAGTAAACCAATTTAACCAACCATGGTGAAATGGCTCTAGTTAGGAAAGTTAGATGGCATATCCCATGTTCCAAACTTACTTTCTAAATTCTGATGGTCCTAACTCTGATCTACCGAAGACACATAACAAAACTCAATAATTTCTAACAAAAATCATGATGAAAATCCCTATTATAAAAAATTGTTTGGAACCAACCCATGTCATCTAGAAAATCCAGTCGAATGATGATGTCACATTAAATTGGTAAAATCAGAAAAAATTCCTTCATTATAAGATTAACAAGGAATAAAACCAATATTTGATGTAGAAATAGATGAGATACCATTAAGATAATACCATCATCATAATTTTCCTATACATTTTCAAAAAAAATCTCACAATTTCATAAAATGTTTTCCAATCTAAAATGATCTACTTCAGTGATATAAGAAACATTTTCAAATCAAGGTAATCAATTTTCAAAGAAAAACTACATTTTTAAAGCATTTTCTATTACAAGAAATTATTTGAAACTATTTCTCACATCAAATCAATGAATATTGAAAATAAATAGTATCATGAATGACATAAAATTCATCAAAAGAAACATTTGTATAGAAATACCTATCACTAAATGGCAGAAAACTAGATTCTCTCAAAAATAGTTATCATAAAAAAAGAGAGTGGCATTTGAAAGACTATTCAATCCACATAACAGAACATGATTGAAAGAAAAAACTATCCAATCAATAATTTGTAGCCAAAACAAATTTTATACTGAAAATAATGAAGAAAAATAATGATTACATAAATGAAGAAGAGTAATATAAATACATCAGCGGTAAATCACAAAATTAAAAGATTCATATAGAAATAATTCACACAAATTCATTTCACAACGTGTATTCATCAAGTCACATATATTCCAATAAATGTATAACCTTTTATAAAAATCCTTGTATTTTTTTCATTACATGATGTGTAACCATTAAACGTCCAATAAAATTCTCACACAATGAATCCAGTTCATGGGTTATATTTGGTGGCCATTACACATTGTGTATTTGCATTACACATCATGTAATTACCTAAGGAGCAGTAGAAACTATACATTTTATGTTGAATGTTCTAACAAATACCAACATACAACATTGCATGTTTCCACCAAATGTTTTCTCATCATTTCTCAGCCAATGAAATATGAATACTAAAAAAAATTAAACATACCTGATAGAAAGGTAATAGGGTGTTACACACTCATGCTACATTAACCTTTAAAAGTTACAGTTGAATTCCATTGGTGTTATCGTGATGGATTATAAATCTCTAATTATTAATAATTAATATCTATAAGAATTACATAGTAGGAAAATTTTTCTTCTTGCTCACTTATTACATTAGAAGGTGGAGGAGGAGAATCATTCTAGATTCTTGATAGAGTTCTAGAGGAATATCTCGCTTGGTCTTTACATGAATCTATGTAGAATTAATTTAAATTTTTTTTGTGTGATATAACCTAATATATGTATAGATAGGTTTATAGAATAAAACTTGTTAAAACAACCATGGATAAAAAATATAATTTATTTAAAAAAAATATCATGTTTTATATAAATTCTCATAGAACAATTGATATAGCAAGTCATTCTTATTTAGTGTTTAAAATAATTAAAAATGAATTTTTATTTTAAAAAATAAATGTCACTAAATTATTCATCGATAAATAAATAAATATTAGAATCCCTAAATTTGGGAAATATATATTTAATATATATTCAAGTCACCCATTTATAGTCTAGAATAAAATAAGCTTATATAATTTTCATCAACTTATAATGATTAATTATTAAACCACAAAAATGAGTAACATTTTTTCAAAATATTAAATGCATATAGTATTAAAATGTAGATTTGAATAAACACAGTCTATCATCCTCAAGGCTCCTTTCTGTGGGAAATTTGTTAGCTCCACCTAATTTTATGGTTAACATATAGCAACATTCCATACCACACATGATGAATGAATCTAAATTCCACAATGATAATTAAAACATAATAATGAATACTATGTTATATATTATGATTATCAAGATGTCACTAATCATGAAGTATTCATACTGGTGGAATGAACAAATCCACTAGATGTTATTTTCATTGACTATCAAAAATAAACGTTTCCAATAGAATTCCATGTCAAAGGACATTTTCAAGAATTTATATTTCCATCCAAGGTCCTAATATATCGGAATCCAATAAAAAATAGAAAAGTATTTATTACATTATTCATTTTTGATATATAATTGTTGAGGAACCCAACATACCCCACATCACAAAAAATTATGTTTTAAACATTTTTATTAGTACATCATCATACCAAACTTGTGATATGAAATAACAAAAATCATAATGTGTAACATATATTAAAAATTTATGCTGATGGGAATATCGAATAACACATATAATTATAGATTTCCTAAAAAAAGTTAGATTTTAATAACATTCTTCCGTTAGATATTTCTATGTATAAACTTCAAGAAAATAAGTGTTGTGGTCTTATAATCCCCCTAACTCGAATAGTCTATATAATTTATGTATATTTATATAATATAATCACGATATGAAACATGAATTAAAAATATAACTATAGAAATTCTAGTTTTACATCATAATGGTTAACTACAATGAACTTTCAGAAAGATAGATAAATTTAATATGTAATCATAGATATTAAACCCAAAATATGAGCAGTCATATAATAAGATATTAATTAATATTAAACAAAATGAAATTTCAAGTAACTAAATGTATATAGTTATAGGATCTAAGGAACCAAATTCAATAAACTTCTAGTCCCAATATCTCCAACTAATGACAACTCAATTTG
This sequence comes from Viscum album, assembly GCA_963277665.1. NCBI lineage: Eukaryota > Viridiplantae > Streptophyta > Magnoliopsida > Santalales > Viscaceae > Viscum > Viscum album. Next base: position 657,556,033 of record OY728145.1, on the reverse strand, counting down.
TTATCCCCACATGATAATCAGGGATTTACTAAGATATGGATATATCTAATGATACCAAAATTCTACATGTGATTTATCTTGCTATTTTTTTCTTTGTTTTTCTATGAAAATATATCAAAATAATATATAATAATGTATATGATATTTTCAATACGTACCCAGAAATTTTGGATTGTAGAATTATATGAATTTATTCTTGCTATGATGGAATTTTACTATATGGTTACAACTGAAAAATTTAGGATAAAATGTTACAAAACATGATACATAAGTTACATAAAAATATAAAATATAATCATTCTAATATATATATATATACATATATATGAAAATTGCTAGTTTTAGTATACTTTTGACTTGCATGTTCAATTATCTATACTTCGATTCAAGATTGAAATAATCCAAACAAGACTAGTTCTATATACCCTGAAAACATATATTATCATTTCTCCAATTTCTAGGAAATAATTAGGTTTTTATTTTTCATGATATATCATATATTTATGACCACCATTATATTTTGTTCTCATAATCTCATTTAGTATTTTCATTTTATCCTCCATACATAAATAAGATCATACTGGTGTACATATTTCTAATAGTATATAAGTAGTCTGTACGTCATAGAAATACCATGTAACACTTGATGAATATAGGTTTACTATCCTTTCTTTTATTTTTCATTGACATGTAATCTTTTTATAAGAATTTGTATTAATATACCCCTTGATTTATACTATATGAACGTCTTCTATTGAACATGGATAGATACATTATTCAACATAGTGAAATTAACAATTAGAATTAATTAACTATAAGTTTAAAAAAAGTTCTTATGATAATTTCAATCATTTCTATCTTCAAAAAATTATCACTACCACAAACCTCTTAAAGTGACATAGGAACACATGAATTTATTGTGACCTTTTTTATTATTTTGACCAATAAATGGGTCCCTAAATCATATAAATTACATTGATATTTCGTGATATCAAAATACAATCTAATTGTGTCATATAAACCTATCTTATAAGGGTTCATTTAATTATAATGTTTTTAACTTCCTGTTATTAGTGAAATTAGAAAATAAAAACTATTATAAGTACAATTTTAATGGAATTTCGAATGTTTGTCATTTAATATGGATAGATCTTTTAGAACTTCTTCGAATCCAATATTAATTATTGATATGAACATAACCATAGATATATGTTTTATATTCAATAATTACCAATATATTTACATCAAATTAAAAAACATCCAAATTATGGAACTGGATTTTGTTATATGACATCCATGTGAAATTTCAAATGAGCTTTTCAATCCTAGATCAGTTTCTAGTTACATCTTCTTAGAGGAAATATTATTTTAATATAATAATATATATCATCCAAAATTTGGAATATAACACCTCTTCAACATTTTTAACATTTTTATACAATATGTTTCTAAGGACAAGTTATACCCACTAAAACATTTACAGTAAATGAATCTATTGAAATTAACATTATCTATAGAGAATATTCATTTATAACAATTACTACATTGAATATCCAATATGATATGTATTTTTAATCTATAAATGTTGTACATTTCATTAAAAAACATAATATATTTGGTATTTTAATATCCTCAACAACAATAGGATAAGTAAATGTGATACACTTTTTCAATTTGATGTATTTTCTATTCTAAGTCTAGTTGAACTGATGATTTTTATATAAAAACCATATGTTACGAAAGAATTTACTCCCATTATAGCATAATTTATAAAAAATTCATTATTAAAATTAGTTGGAAAATAGTAGTCACTTACACAATATCTTTAAGGAAAAATATACAAATGTACCATGGAACAATTGATATATATATATATATATATTATTCTCCATTAATATAACATGTACTATAAAAAATCCTTATTTTGTGAAAATGTTAATGTCAATTTAAGAAAACCCATCACTATATAGTTGGTAATAAATGAATACATGGTTAATCCATTCCCTGACAAACTCACTCATAGTATTTTCTATCTTTTACCAAAATCATTCATTATGTTCATTTATCAATCCTATGAAATAAGTTATTTAAATGAAAATATATAAATTTACCACTAGATACACCATGGATTATTTCACATCACCATATATAAAATTACTATGTAAACATACTGTGTTACCAATAAATATAATGGTTCCTCATTATAAAACATATGAATTTCATATATCTAAATGTTTTAGCTCCAATTATTCTAAATATCATTTTGGGTATATACTTGAATAGTTCTAGTTTTATACGACCGATAACTATGATGATACAACTAGGTTTGAGTAATATAATTATATTCATCACTGATTAAAATTTATAGATATTAATAATTCATGTATTACTAAACTCTTAATTAAATATAAAATAGTGACAACTAGAGAATTTGGAATTTATTTTTCCACTAAATTATTTATATATGTTGCGATATATTTGATGATCATTAGAAACATATAAAAAATTTAAAAATTAAAAAATTAAAAAATTAAAAAATTAAAAAATAAAAAATAAATGAACAATTCTTACATTATGTGGACATATAAATAATTTTATTTTTCAATATAAATTAATAACATAGTGTATTAATAAAGAAAACAAACAACTTTTAATTTATTAATTTGGTAATATATAATGTTTAAAAATATTAATAAATACATCAATGATATATCTTTCCAAAATTAGTAAGAAATAATTTTAAGAACACATTATTTTTTAGATAGATGTTTTAAATTAAATTAGTTTTTATTTATTTATTGTTTTTAATTAAAAATAATATTTTCAAACTATAAATTTTATAAATGTAAATTTATTTAAAAATTTATAAGGTCAAAATTATCTATGGGTGAATTTTTGGAAGTTTAAAAAAAAAACATTTTTAGGTAAATAGTAAAAAAATAATTATTTTTCTCATAGCTTTAATTTTATGAAATTTTCATAATACATGAATGAATTAAGATATTTAAAGAACTTTTCGATAAAAAATATATTTATAATGTAAATCTAAATATTTTACAAATACACTTTAATTTTCCAAACAAATGTTATCAATTTTAATTCATAATTAATATTTTACTCTATTTTTTTATTCATTTATATTAAAAATTTGCATTCATCACATATAAAAATTAAAAATTCACAAAATGATATTATATTTTATAAAAAAATGTTCTTATTATGTAAAAATTTAAAATTTATTTTCATCCATAGAGATAAGATTAATATTTTTAAAGTTAATTGTCATGTTCATGGTAAATAAAATATTTTAAAGGAATAGCTGTATTTATACCGACTAATTTTTATCTAGAAAAATAAATTAATCCCTTCTAAAAAAATATATCTTAATTTTTAAACCAATATATTAAAATATTAATACTCATTAAATTGGTAATCGAAAATAAATATAATTTAAAATAATTCATGTTAAAATGAATCATTTTTATATAATGCAGTTTTTTGTATATTTTATAATTCAATATTAAAGGTCATTTTGAATTATTTTACAATGAATTAGATTATACAATGATTTCACATTATTTTAGCACACAAATTGTTTCTATTGAACAGGTTATCTTATCAATGTAAATTAATTATTTATAAAATTGTTATGAAGATAAAAACAAAATTATTAAAGTATAAAAATATAATGGTAAATGAATCAAAAAATATTTTAAATAGGGTTGAAAATTCATATATAAGGATTTCTCAACCCATGCTCACCCAACACTGTATTATTTCACATTATTTCATACATTGAATATTTCATAGTCATATACCATTATTTAAATGTAATGGGAACTTCTAAAACTACCTTTCTCAGCAATTATGACCGTTGATCGCTATCTACCACATTATGAGGCACCTATAATTCAGAATTTCATGCTCAAATACTACTATTTTTACATTCTAAAATATATTTTAATTTTAATAATCTTATATCCCCCATTATTTTTCAAATGTCTTCCATTTCCAATGATATTTCTATGAGAAATATCCACTCGATTTGTTTATTTATTATTCTATTGTTTTTTATTGATAAATATCTTATTCCAATTTTTCTGCTGATATAATATAATAAAATTTGAATTATTAATATATTTAAATAATATTATTTTAATGGATAAACTATTATTCAATTATTTCTCCCCACAGGTAATAACATTAATTATATGGTTCACCGTCTCAAGGTAGTGATGTGGTTCATTTTTAATCACTTCCTCTCATGGATGAATTTTCTTTAGAGTTTGTGATTGAATATGTTTTTAATCCATAAATATTATTCTATAATTATAAATAATAGTATGATATCATTTTCAATCATTTATATAGATGTAAAAATGTTAATGATCCCAATGTACAATCTACCACCTCCATAAAGGATGAATTTCATTCTTCATCACCACCCATCATTGATAGATCTAAGAATGAATTTAATGGTCATATGTGGTTAAATAATCAATACTATAAAATTATAATATGGGAAATTATATAATTTTCATTAATAATAATCACAATTAATAATCATATCCACCTAAAATAAACACATCAAATCCCCTTTCATGATTTGAGTATAATTTGGTAAAATCTATGAAATAGTATAAATATTTTTCTAATATAAAAATAAAAGATAGAAAATATTAAAATTGTGCACAATATGATGAAATTTTTTAAAACATATTTACTGTTGTGAATATACCATAGATTTTTATAGAAAAGAACCAAACCACCAAATGTGACAACCATATTTGAAAACTATTAATAAGATAAATAAAAATATATAATAAATATGTAATATAAAATTAATTATATATTAAAAATATTAATATGAAATTAATTTATAAAAATAATTTAATTATTTAGGACATTAAAAACTTTGGTGGAAAAATTCAGGATCTAAGGTATAGGTTTGTGGATCTCAATTTTATTTCATTGAGATATGGTTGGTATTCACCTAATTTTTCTTTTTTTGGGTGTATTTATTGGTAATGTATTTATTTTTTTCCAGGAATTCCTGAAATTTAGGGTGATAAAAATTCCATCTGATGTTAAATCTTTCATATATTTTTAATTTTAATGATTGTGACCTTGTAATTGTTATTTCTCAATATTTTCAATTCCACCAGATATGTTCGGTATTCAAAAAATAGTATCTTTTAAATGGCTTTATAATTATAATTTTTCCTACATGAATAATGAATAATATTTATTTTTTGACATTTAAATATTTATTTCATGGTGATCCTCTTATATTATTTTATTCTTATGTTACCTTTTTTCCTTAAAATACTTTTAACATAACTATTATAATTGAGTTAAAATACTTATTAAACATATTTCCGGAATTTTTCATACACCCATCCTAAAAATTTATTTCACAGTATAATATCTTCAACAATATGGGAAAATTACTATTAAGTTCAATTAATTTACTATGATGAACTTATTTCTCAAAAATATATCATTATTGAGAATAAGTCTGGTCATCATTAATTATGGTTTCCACATGTTGTCTATAGTTTCTTATCATAGTAATGTTCACCATTATATATAGAGAACCAATTATTTTTTATCACATATGACATTTATATTTCCATTTCCTATTTTCTAATGGAACTTTTTTATACCCATTGATGATTTATTTTTCAAAAATGTATTTTATAATATTAAATTTTTTCCTTCCATAATCAATTGATTTATATTATTCCATGAACATCCATAATATAACATCTTTATATTTGTAAGGCTCAATTATTGAGTATTATTTTAATCATAAATACTTTCGAAGGGTTCCACCTCACATTTTGAAAAAATATTTTTAAATGGGTATGTAACTTCTTCTATTATGACAGAATTAAATCCCTTTTATATATACAGATTTATTTGTTTATTTCAATTTTAATAATTATTTTAAAAAAGATTCATTTATTTTTAAATTAATCTAAATAATTTTCCCTTGGAATTAATATATACTATTTTTAGGGATTAAACATGTGGAAACAAATTAATACATCTGTCAAGACTAATCACCCACTATTTATAAATATCATTTTTTTTCCCAATTAATTTCCTTTTTAAACATCATATATTTTCTTCCATTGCTTGATGGGTGTTTACCATGATGGAATACATTTATTGATTAGGTAAATTATTGAATTAAATGGTTATACTTTATCTATACTATGTAAATAATATATACATTTCATTTTTATTAAATTTAATTTACCTATAATCTTACTAAATATCATTGGATTCACAGTCGTTTTCAATGTGTTTATCAAATTATTTTTACTGATAAAATTATGAATGATTATTTTGGGAATTCTATTATAAAAGATTAGAAAATTGTAGTATTATCTATAGGTTATTTGTGATATGATGAAAGATTATTTTCAGGTGTCATTCATATGGATAGATGATTAATGGGTGGGTTTATATATATCCCTAATATATAATGGTTAAAAGTTTGTATCCCAAGGGATATATATACATGAGAACTAAAGAATTTCTCGTGAGTGTGGGTTCAATTGTTTGACTCACTAATGGGATATTTCCCTATGATAATGATTCCCTATGTTAATATTTTCCCATTTTTCTAAGAAATGGTGATGTTATACTATCATGGATGATGTATCGATACTAATTTTACCTCATCCATTTTATTCGTTTCTTATATTATACCAGGCCATATTTTTTGACTCATAATTTGTGATTTTTTCTTTTTTGGTTATGATATTATTATGTTATGTCCCTATACCATCATTATACCCGTATTATTATTTTATGATACTATAATTTCATTAATTGTTATCAATTATCTTTTCCTTTATCGATCATTTGATCTCACCAATTTTCTTTATTTCCCTTTCATATTGTTGTAAAGATTATTTTTTCCATAGAAGTCTATAAAGGGGTCTAGTGTAGATTAATAATAGAGAAATTTTCACATCTATCATAAAATAGAGTGATAATTTATAATATAATGAAGAATACATAAAAATACTTTCTTGGGAATTTGTTCATATTGTGAGATGTAATTATTAACATATTGAAAAGGAGGAAAATAAATTTTGTTATCTAGGATCAATTTACAATGCAACAAATATTGGGTTTAACGAATGTATATTTATCATTATACTAGGTAGTATGATACTCGGATGCCTCAAGAATATCGTATCAACATTAATTTATAATGAAATAGTATCTCATTGTGATCAACAGAACATTGAGATAATCTATTGGTAACACATAATGAAAAATAATAATTTAATTGAACCAATCCTCTAATAATTACAGATATAAAAAATTTCATAATTGATATAGGAATAAACATTTTCAACATCTAGGTAAATTCAAAATTACTATATAATGTTATAATATTTTTTCGATTGATATAGTAATCAAATGTTCACATCAACTAGGTTGAAACATCTTAATTCTTGTAATTCTTTTATCTGGGATATATTCTTTAAAATAAAATCAAGTGTTTAATAAATAGTAACTATTATAGAAATAAATTTTAATACATAACAAATATATTTTTTGCAGACACAAATTCTTGTCTTCTCTTCAGTTAATTATAGTTTATTTTAACATTTCCATTCTATCTACATTGTAAGAAAATAAAATTTTTCTCATTATACAGACACTAAATATTGTGTCCTAGTTATAGAGGTTGTAAAGAAACTATGGGCCCAAAGTTTATCATATTTATATCAATGATGAATTCTTTTAATCATTCACCATAATCATTATGGAACTATGTTCCCCGAAACTACTATTTAATTTATAATTTATATTCAAAATATTTTTGAGATATTCATCCACATCATTCATTTCTTATGTTTTTGTTTCGGAATGAATTCACATGTGATCTATTTCCATGGACTACTTGTGATCCTTATGTCCCCATATTCCCTCTTTCCAATTGAAATCATCCTTCTCCACTATGATTGGTTATGTCAGCAACATGATTAAAATATTATGATAGGAATCCATATCATCCTTCTGTGGATTATTTCATGGATTTCATTTCCAATTCTGGGTCTCCCTCATAGATCATACACATGTTCTTGAATCTTACTTCTTATACTATAATTTATTGGACAATAATTTATTATTTCCCATGCTGCCATAAAATAGTGGATACTTATGATTGGATTTGATGATAATATGGGGAATGTTGGTTATTAATGAAAATATTATTAATTTGAGGTTATGAGATAATCTTCTAATTGATACATAATTTGTCATAGTTATAAAATCAGATGCATATCGTGACATCCATAAGGAACCATACACTAAACAAGTTAGGAATCCAAGGATAATCACTACATTAATCCAATTTTATAAAATAATGATGATAAACACTATCTTTTGAGGCAAATGACACTCACCACACCATGAAACTTATAGCTATCCCATAATGATTTATAGTATATTAACCCATGGAATACCATGTTATTTACAAATATTACTAAATTATAATTACCATATATTTATGATTGGAGAGTTTATTATCACCACATAGGCTTCTTAGGCTCATTACTACCTAGGATCATCATCTATGGATGGTTTTTAGGTGTATTAGGAGGGGTAAACTGATTAATTTTTAGGGAGTTTGTTTTAAATGTTTAGAGTTGAGTTAATAAAGTCCTACATAATATCTTCATATATGGGATAATCACGGGTTTAAATATGAATAGCGTATTTTCATATATTTACAGTCATGTGAGGATTTTTCCATTATTCTCTTCATATATAGATCAATCACAAGATTAATTTATTGATGGGATTATCATGGATAAAATTATTGTCGAGGGACACTTCCCATGTATGCTCATCACGTACTTGGTCTATAACATGTTACCAAATAGTGGTGATAATAAAATATGACAATAACATTTCATTTTAGGTTTTTAAATTTGATATAGTCAAAAAAATAGAATTACAAGATATCATCTCCTATGGGAATAGAAATGTTATGCAGATATTGTAATTGAAATTGTATGGTAAAATCGGGCTAAACACCTAAGGAATCCCCTTATATTGAGAAATTATGGTTATTTGGGATTTTATATTACACCTAAAAGAGGTGTCCAATATTTCATTCTTGTAGGACATAATCAAAAACCACATAGCTCGTGTGTACAATTTCTAGACATCTATCAGGACCTTACTATGCAGTTTATTGTCATGTAGTAAGGGTGATTATCCTATGAAAGTGGTCGTAATAAGGGTTGATGTGGGGATTATTCAAAAATTAATTCAAAAATATGGGGGGTACCATCTCATGATTGTAACATGAGTAATATTTTTCTCATAAAAATAGGCAACAAGTTTTTTTCATGTAGGGAATCCCATGCTCAATACATATGGTAAGGATATAGATTAAGGACTTATGTTGAGTGCTTTTGTAAGAAATTTAATGGAGTGTTATTGGGACATTTTGTTATTTATTTTATCACTATAATGATCATATTTTCTTGTGGAGTTCAATATCATGTGATTCGGAATTGGTCACACAATATAAATTTATATAAATAGAATGTTTCCAGGTAGTTTAATATCATTATACTAAGATGTTTTAAGGGAATATTCATCAAGAAACCTAGCCATAGTTAGTGTGAATGAAGAAAAGGATCAATTGATCCTACATAAACTCATATTGGGAAATGATCACGGGGTTTGTTTGATAATTTCAGGTTTCTGGTTTATCCATGCATATGTTGTTGATTTTTTGGGGTAAAATGTTTAGACACTTCCCATGATATACTATGGAGTAATTTAGGATATGTGTGGAAATTATAAATGTGCGGTGCACATATTATAATATGAAGTAGTAAAAGTTTAATTAATAACATGATCATCATATGTGGTGTCTTATTCATTCCAAATAATGCATCATTTTTAACTCATATGTGGAATATTGTATTTGTTACATGAGGTACCCTATGCTCATCACATCAGGTAGGAAACATATTAATATCATGCATTTAGGATGTGGTTCAATAAATTTTATCTAATTTTATCTTGGATGAATACACAGTCATTATTTATACCAATGTGGTTTCCTATATTGATTCCCTGAGTGGGACTTACATCTAATTGGTGTCCAATATTTGTATCAAATAAAAAATTTGTCACTATCATGTGAGAAACAATTTATTCCTAAATTCGGATATGGTCTATGAAAGTGTCATCAAACATATCCCTATAAAGTCAATCATAATCCATGTGGTATATTTCCACTTAGAGGGGCATGTCATACCTTGTATGGTATTGTAACAAGGACCCTTTTTCTTCCTTTTATGGTGATACATCCTTAACCAATTGAAGTGAATTTTAGGGTGTTCAATTCATGACCGATGAGGTTCTATTTATGGGAATGCATCCAAGACATGTGTACTAAATAGTTTAGAGTCATGAAATATAGATTATATGATAATGAGTTCTCTAAAATGGTTAATGTGGGACTAATACATGAGTATAACTTTATATTTTACCTTTTCATGGGAATATGATGATTATATTTCAATAATCAACTGGGGAGTACTTCAGATCAAGATATTTGGGGAAACCAAGTGGGTATCTCAACTGGGAGAATAATAAATTAAATAAGAGTATTATCTCCACTCAAGGTGTTTTTGGAATCCATGTGGATTATCTTGACTCGTATTACTATTTGGGATAGAGGTTGGGATTATATATATCTTGAAAAAAAAATTCCACTATCATAATCTAAATGGATTATGGTCCGACCATTTATTTTTTATGGGGAATGGTGATGGAAGAAAATGAAATTGACATAAGGAATCATAATATATCCCACCACTAATAATGATCTTATGTGTATGTGTTTCACCCCCACATTATGGACCTGTGAAATACCAAGTAGGATATATGGGAGAATAGTTTCATAGAAAATATTTTTTTATGATTCTAAAATTTTGATAAGGTGTACTTAGTGAAGAGAGTAATTATTTGGGTCAAGATAGGACTGTTTCTCAAAATTTTTTATTATTTCACTGGAATTTTCACCTTTTTATTCATCACTATAGTTCTATGAGAATGAAATTCTACGAAACATTTTATATGTCATAGAATGGAATTACATATGTATAAAATCATGTGAAATAATGTCAAGTAGAATGACATACATTAAATGTCTTCACATGGTAATTTCACACAAGATTATGATTTTTGGGTTTTGAGAATCATGAAAACACAATTTTCCTAATTCCAGAACATTTAAACTGTAATAATAAATTCCACAATTTATAGGGATGTAATTTATGATTACACATTATGTCACTAAGTCCAATGTCCACATTGTATGATGTTGAATTGTAATTCATGCTTCTTCTCACCGTATGATGTTAAACTACATTTATAACATCTATATCATATTAAAATGAACTTTATAGTCATTTTCCTCATAATAAGATGTTAAAATTTGCATATAATTTCTTTGTTACATGATGATAAAAAGTTAAGCATCAGTGCCCACACCATGTGAAATTAAATTTCCAATCCATCATCTATGTTGTATGAAATTAAACATAAAGTCCTTCATCCTCATCATGCAATGTTAATTTCATGTCCAATGTCTTGGTCACATGAAATTAAATGGCAATACATTATCATTCTCACCATATGATGTTAAAATATGTGTTCAATATCTTATCCACTATATTTTATACTACATAGTTATCATCCTCATCATATTATGATAAATATATTGTCTATTATTATGTTCATATGAAAATAAACTATATAAAATTATCATCCTCTCCCTATGATGTTAAATTTCAGGTCCAATTTCCATTACCCAAGACACAAAAATGCTTGGTTTACTTCTTCACAGTATGATGTCAAATGGCATGTTCAACATCCTAGTATAATATGGCTAAACTGCTTGAATATTATCTATGATACATGATATTAATAATTATAGTTATAATATTTATGTATGATCTGTAAAATAAATAATATATTTGTTTCCCTTATCGAAGTGGAGAAACTTTCATTAGGTGCAATTTTCCAATTACATTATCTTCATGAACAAAATTTGAATTAAATACCTTTATGTGATACATATGGATGCTGAGATGTATTACCTATATCCGATCAATTATTTCCTTTTTGTTTCCTCTTTAAGAAATTATTGGATCCTGCTTCTTATTACACCCTATTAATGTTCTCGAATGTATGAATGTGTACCACCCGGAGAATTGAATACTATCTGATCATCACTTCAATTCACATCCACACATCAGGTACATTTCTTTTGAACCACCATAATCCTTAACTTCTTATTGGGTTCCCCTATAGTGATGATACAAACCTAAATTGGCTAACCTATTTTCCATGGAATATATCCCTGTGGGAACTTGGAATTAAGTGATAGTTCTCGTATACCCAAGATGGTCAATGTACCATCGCAATTTATTTCACCATCATTGATGGGGTGGTAGTATGAAAAACATAACAAATAATGGAAATTGTTCATCCTACCATGATATCCACTAAATTTTTTATCTTGATCATGGAATACAGAACATAGTTAAACCAATCCTGATTTGTTACAGTTGAATAAATTTCATTAGCATTACCCCACTATGAAAATTCTTCAACCTAAAAAATAATGTTGGTAATTTGAGGAATTTCCGCTATCGGTCTGCATTTAATAGTGACCCTCCCAATGGTCAGAGTATAAATCTAGTCCCAACCATTCATTTGATGTTTTTCTCCCTAGAGGGGAATGCGGATTGTTCTTGTACTTATTATTTCCCACATTGAGTACAGCGCATACAATATTTGGAGTATTAAAATATTATTCCCATACATGACTGAGTTTCTCTATATTTAAAGGAAGTATTTTTGTCATATTCAAAATTATAAAACCTTTTTTTAAAGTTAATGTATTCATAAAAGACCAAGACACAAAATATTCTAAAATATATGACCTTAAAATGACCAAAATCCATTTTTAATGAATCATTACCATAAAGCATGTGTGATGGTTAAACATTATTGACATTAAACTATATTTTATAGTCACCACATTATGGAATTTTATTATGTGATCCTCTCCGAATGAGATAAAATATTTTAGTAATAATCTACCTTGGTACATCCCCACTTTATATTTTGATTTCTCTACACTAGATAGATATATCATATTAACCCATTATCTGAATCTCTAAAATCATAAAATGGTATGAATAAATAGGTCCATGAAACACAATTTAGAACTATGGGTGAAAGTTCAAAACCTCATGACCATTAACAGTATTAGTTATCTATAAGATCCTTGTATGAATTTGGGTGTCACCATTCATGATGCACAAACTACATCATCCCTTTATCTATCCTTACTAAAAGATGTTAAAATTCATTGGATAGTCCATATAAAATTACTATAAAATTTGTAATGATCATGTTCCCCTCCTAATAGGATTCACCAATTTCATTGTGGTTTATCTACAACATAACCATATAGAACTATATGTGGTTTGTTTTCTATTACATGAGATAAACATTGATTTATTGATCCACTATCACTATTCCATCTATAACATTCCAACTACACTTTTCTTATTTTCACACCTATTAAACATTCGTAGAACATATGTACCTCCCCACACACATGGGAAGTGTTAAATCTATATTTAAGGGGTATAAACTATATCAATATAAATCATATCTTTAATAGGGTCACTGAAACATGAATTTTAACTACATTCGTTTACCTATGGGGTCATTTGTATCATAATTTAATGATATCTCAAGGACGGGTATTTTCACTTTCCACTACCTCATGGATTTTATACCTTCATTCCAATATTTAAGAACATAAACTAAATAAAACCGGTGGCCCATTCTGTACCCCCGTGACATGTTCAATATCTTCTTATCTCTATACTATATTTCGTACCAGATAAACTTGCTTCACCCCATCGTTATTGTTAATAAATGAAAGTGTAATTGTTGTTCACTGAGATATCTGTTAGATTTCATTGCTTCAACATCACACATTATGTCACCAGATTTGGTCTTTATCTACCAATATTTAATGACAATATTCTCTCACCAATGGTGATAGTTGATAACCAATGTTGTCTCACCTGCCTTCTAGGTAACATGAATTACATGACATTGGTTAAATTGTGGAATTTATGATAAATTCTACAATTTATAGGTATGGAATTTATTATTACAGTTTAAATTGTGGAATCATAATCTTTTGTGAAATTTCCATGTGAAGACATTTAATTCATTTTATTCCAAATATAGTGTAATCATAAATTTTATCCCGTGACATTTAATGCATGTCATTCTAGAACATTTAAACTGTAATCATAAATTCCATCAAACCTTATGTGTGATGCTGAAGAAATGAAATCTAACAGATATCTGAGTGAACAACAGTTACACTTTCATTTATTAACAACAACGATGGGGTGAATAAAGTTTATCTGGTACCAAATATAGTGTAGAGCTAAGAAGATATTGAACATGTCACGAGGGTACGGAATGGGCCACTAGTTTTATTTTGTTTATGGTCTTAAATATTTGAATGAAGGTATAAAATCAATGAGGTAGTGGAAAGTGACAATACTCGTCCTTGAGATATCATTAAATTATGATACAAATGACCCTATAGGTAAATGAATGTTGTTAAAATTCATGTTTCTGTGACCCTATTAAAGATATGATTTATATTGATATAGTTTATACCCCATAAATATTTATTTAATACTTCCCATGTGTGTGGGGAGGTACATATGTTCTACAAATGAGTAATAAGTGTGAAAATAAGAATATTGTAGTTGGAATGTTATAGATGGAATAGGGATAGTGGATCAATAAATCAATTTTTATCTCATGTAATAGGAAACAAACCACATAAAGTTCTAAATGGTGATGTTGTAGATAAACAATAATGAAATGGGTGAATCCTCTAAGGAGAGGAACATGATCATTATACCCGTATTATTATTTTATGATACTATAATTTCATTAATTGTTATCAATTATCTTTTCCTTCATCGATCATTTGATCTCACCAATTTTCTTTATTTCCCTTTCATATTGTTGTAAAGATTATTTTTTCCATAGAAGTCTATAAAGGGGTCTAGTGTAGATTAATAATAGATAAATTTTCACATCTATCATAAAATAGAGTGATAATTTATAATATAATGAAACATACATAAAAATACTTTCTTGGGAATTTGTTCATATTGTGAGATATAATTATTAACATATTGAAAAGGGAGAAAATAAATTTTGTTATCTAGGATCAATTTACAATGCAACAAATATTGGGTTTAACGAATGTATATTTATCATTATACTAGGTAGTATGATACTCGGATTCCTCAAGAATATCGTATCAACATTAATTTATAATGAAATAGTATCTAATTGTGATCAACAGAACATTGAGATAATCTATTGGTAACACATAATGAAAAATAATAATTTAATTGAACCAATCCTCTAATAATTACAAATATAAAAAATTTCATAATTGATATAGGAATAAACATTTTCAACATCTAGGTAAATTCAAAATTACTATATAATGTTATAATATTTTTTCGATTGATATAGTAATCAAATGTTCACATCAACTAGGTTGAAACATCTTAATTCTTGTAATTCTTGCATCTGGGATATATTCTTTAAAATAAAATCTAGTGTTTAATAAATAGTAACTATTATAGAAATAAATTTTAATACATAACAAATATATTTTTTGCAGACACAAATTCTTGTCTTCTCTTCAGTTAATTATAGTTTATTTTAACATTTCCATTCTATCTACATTGTAAGAAAATAAAATTTTTCTCATTATACAGACACTAAATATTGTGTCCTAGTTATAGAGGTTGTAAAGAAACTATGGGCCCAAAGTTTATCATATTTATATCAATGATGAATTATTTTAATCATTCACCATAATCATTATAGAACTATGTTCCCCGAAACTACTATTTAATTTATAATTTATATTCAAAATATTTTTGAGATATTCATCCACATCATTCATTTCTTATGTTTTTAATTCGGAATGAATTCACACGTGATCTATTTCCATGGACTACTTGTGATCCTTATGTCCCCATATCCCCTCTTTCCAATTGAAATCATCCTTCTCCACTATGATTGGTTATGTCAGCAACATGATTAAAATATTATGATAGGAATCCATATCATCCTTCTGTGGATTATTTCATGGATTTCATTTCCAATTCTGGGTCTCCCTCATAGATCATACACATGTTCTTGAATCTTACTTCTTATACTATAATTTACTGGACAATAATTTATTATTTCCCATGCTGCCATAAAATAGTGGATACTTATAATTGGATTTGATGATAATATGGGGAATGTTGGTTATTAATGAAAATATTATTAATTTGAGGTTATGAGATAATCTTCTAATTGATACATAATTTGTCTTATTTATAAAATCAGATGCATATCGTGACATCCATAAGGAACCATACACTAAACAAGTTAGGAATCCAAGGATAATCACTACATTAATCCAATTTTATAAAATAATGATGATAAACACTGTCTTTTGAGGCAAATGACACTCGCCACACCATGAAACTTATAGCTATCCCATAATGATTTATAGTATATTAACCCATGGAATACCATGTTATTTACAAATATTACTAAATTATAATTACCATATATTTATGATTGGAGAGTTTATTATCACCACATAGGCTTCTTAGGCTCATTACTACCTAGGATCATCATCTATGGATGGTTTTTAGGTGTATTAGGAGGGGTAAACTGATTAATTTTTAGGGAGTTTGTTTTAAATGTTTAGAGTTGAGTTAATAAAGTCTTACATAATATCTTCATATATGGGATAATCACGGGTTTAAATATGAATAGCGTATTTTCATATATTTACAGTCATGTGAGGATTTTTCCATTATTCTCTTCATATATAGATCAATCACAAGATTAATTTATTGATGGGATTATCATGGATAAAATTATTGTCGAGGGACACTTCCCATGTATGCTCATCACGTACTTGGTCTATAACATGTTACCAAATAGTGGTGATAATAAAATATGACAATAACATTTCATTTTAGGTTTTTAAATTTGATATAGTCAAAAAAATAGAATTACAAGATATCATCTCCTATGGGAATAGAAATGTTATTCAGATATTGTAATTGAAATTGTATGGTAAAATCGGGCTAAACACCTAAGGAATCCCCTTATATTGAGAAATTATGGTTATTTGGGATTTTAGATTACACCTAAAAGAGGTGTCCAATATTTCATTCTTGTAGGACATAATCAAAAACCACATAGCTCGTGTGTACAATTTCTAGACATTTATCAGGACCTTACTATGCAGTTTATTGTCATGTAGTAAGGGTGATTATCCTATGAAAGTGGTCGTAATAAGGGTTGGTGTGGGGATTATTCAAAAATTAATTCAAAAATATGGGGGGTACCATCTCATGATTGTAACATGAGTAATATTTTTCTCATAAAAATAGGCAACAAGTTTTTTTCATGTAGGGAATCCCATGCTCAATACATGTGGTAAGGATATAGATTAAGGACTTATGTTGAGTGCTTTTGTAAGAAATTTAATGGAGTGTTATTGGGACATTTTGTTATTTATTTTATCACTATAATGATCATATTTTCTTGTGGAGTTCAATATCATGTGATTCGGAATTGGTCACACAATATAAATTTATATAAATAGAATGTTTCCAGGTAGTTTAATATCATTATACTAAGATGTTTTAAGGGAATATTCATCAAGAAACCTAGCCATAGTTAGTGTGAATGAAGGAAAGGATCAATTGATCCTACATAAACTCATATTGGGGAATGATCACGGGGTTTGTTTGATAATTTCAGGTTTCTGGTTTATCCATGCATATGTTGTTGATTTTTTGGGGTAAAATGTTTAGACACTTCCCATGATATACTATGGAGTAATTTAGGATATGTGTGGAAATTATAAATGTGCGGTGCACATATTATAATATGAAGTAGTAAAAGTTTAATTAATAACATGATCATCATATGTGGTGTCTTATTCATTCCAAATAATGCATCATTTTTAACTCATATGTGGAATATTGTATTTGTTACATGAGGTACCCTATGCTCATCACATCAGGTAGGAAACATATTAATATCATGCATTTAGGATGTGGTTCAATAAATTTTATCTAATTTTATCTTGGATGAATACACAGTCATTATTTATACCAATGTGGTTTCCTATATTGATTCCCTGAGTGGGACTTACATCTAATTGGTGTCCAATATTTGTATCAAATAAAAAATTTGTCACTATCATGTGAGAAACAATTTATTCCTAAATTCGGATATGGTCTATGAAAGTGTCATCAAACATATCCCTATAAAGTCAATCATAATCCATGTGGTATATTTCCACTTAGAGGGGCATGTCATACCTTGTATGGTATTGTAACAAGGACCCTTTTTCTTCCTTTTATGGTGATACATCCTTAACCAATTGAAGTGAATTTTAGGGTGTTCAATTCATGACCGATGAGGTTCTATTTATGGGAATGCATCCAAGACATGTGTACTAAATAGTTTAGAGTCATGAAATATAGATTATATGATAATGAGTTCTCTAAAATGGTTAATGTGGGACTAATACATGAGTATAACTTTATATTTTACCTTTTCATGGGAATATGATGATTATATTTCAATAATCAACTGGGGAGTACTTCAGATCAAGATATTTGGGGAAACCAAGTGGGTATCTCAACTGGGAGAATAATAAATTAAATAAGAGTATTATCTCCACTCAAGGTGTTTTTGGAATCCATGTGGATTATCTCGACTCGTATTACTATTTGGGATAGAGGTTGGGATTATATATATCTTGAAAAAAAAATTCCACTATCATAATCTAAATGGATTATGGTCCGACCATTTATTTTTTATGGGGAATGGTGATGGAAGAAAATGAAATTGACATAAGGAATCATAATATATCCCACCACTAATAATGATCTTATGTGTATGTGTTTCACCCCCACATTATGGACCTGTGAAATACCAAGTAGGATATATGGGAGAATAGTTTCATAGAAAATATTTTTTTATGATTCTAAAATTTTGATAAGGTGTACTTAGTGAAGAGAGTAATTATTTGGGTCAAGATAGGACTGTTTCTCAAAATTTTTTATTATTTCACTGGAATTTTCACCTTTTTATTCATCACTATAGTTCTATGAGAATGAAATTCTATGAAACATTTTATATGTCATAGAATGGAATTACATATGTATAAAATTATGTGAAATAATTTCAAGTAGAATGACATACATTAAATGTCTTCACATGGTAATTTCACACAAGATTATGATTTTTGGGTTTTGAGAATCACGAAAACACAATTTTCCTAATTCCAGAACATTTAAACTGTAATAACAAATTCCACAATTTATAGGGATGTAATTTATGATTACACATTATGTCACTAAGTCCAATGTCCACATTGTATGATGTTGAATTGTAATTCATGCTTCTTCTCACCGTATGATGTTAAACTACATTTATAACATCTATATCATATTAAAATGAACTTTATAGTCATTTTCCTCATAATAAGATGTTAAAATTTGCATATAATTTCTTTGTTACATGATGCTAAAAAGTTAAGCATCAGTGCCCACACCATGTGAAATTAAATTTCCAATCCATCATCCATGTTGTATGAAATTAAACATAAAGTCCTTCATCCTCATCATGCAATGTTAATTTCATGTCCAATGTCTTGGTCACATGAAATTAAATGGCAATACATTATCATTCTCACCATATGATGTTAAAATATGTGTTCAATATCTTATCCACTATATTTTATACTACATAGTTATCATCCTCATCATATTATGATAAATATATTGTCTATTATTATGTTCATATGAAAATAAACTATATAAAATTATCATCCTCTCCCTATGATGTTAAATTTCAGGTCCAATTTCCATTACCCAAGACACTAAAATGCTTGGTTTACTTCTTCACAGTATGATGTCAAATGGCATGTTCAACATCCTAGTATAATATGGCTAAACTGCATGAATATTATCTATGATACATGATATTAATAATTATAGTTATAATATTTATGTATGATCTGTAAAATAAATAATATATTTGTTTCCCTTATCGAAGTGGAGAAACTTTCATTAGGTGCAATTTTCCAATTACATTATCTTCATGAACAACATTTGAATTAAATACCTTTATGGGATACATATGGATGCTGAGATGTATTACCTATATCCGATCAATTATTTCCTTTTTGTTTCCTCTTTAAGAAATTATTGGATCCTGCTTCTTATTACACCCTATTAATGTTCTCGAATGTATGAATGTGTACCACCCGGAGAATTGAATACTATCTGATCATCACTTCAATTCACATCCACACATCAGGTACATTTCTTTTGAACCACCATAATCCTTAACTTCTTATTGGGTTCCCCTATAGTGATGATACAAACCTAAATTGGCTATCCTATTTTCCATGGAATATATCCCTGTGGGAACTTGGAATTAAGTGATAGTTCTCGTATACCCAAGATGGTCAATGTACAATCGCAATTTATTTCACCATCATTGATGGGGTGGTAGTATGAAAAACATAACAAATAATGGAAATTGTTCATCCTACCATGATATCCACTAAATTTTTTATCTTGATCATGGAATACAGAACATAGTTAAACCAATCCTGATTTGTTACAGTTG
Organism: Viscum album; assembly: GCA_963277665.1. NCBI lineage: Eukaryota > Viridiplantae > Streptophyta > Magnoliopsida > Santalales > Viscaceae > Viscum > Viscum album. The sequence goes on along the minus strand of OY728145.1, from coordinate 657,535,177 downwards.
AATAAATTTCATTAGAATTACCCCACTATGAAAATTCTTCAACCTAAAAAATAATGTTGGTAATTTTAGGAATTTCCGCTATCGGTCTGCATTTAATAGTGACCCTCCCAATGGTCAGAGTATAAATCTAGTCCCAACCATTCATTTGATGTTTTTCTCCCTAGAGGGGAATGCAGATTGTTCTTGTACTTATTATTTCCCACATTGAGTATAGCGCATACAATATTTGGAGAATTAAAATATTATTCCCATACATGACTGAGTTTCTCTATATTTAAAGGAAGTATTTTTGTCATATTCAAAATTATAAAACCTTTTTTTAAAGTTAATGTATTCATAAAAGACCAAGACACAAAATATTCTAAAATATATGACCTTAAAATGACCAAAATCCATTTTTAATGAATCATTACCATAAAGAATGTGTGATGGTTAAACATTATTGACATTAAACTATATTTTATAGTCACCACATTATGGAATTTTATTATGTGATCCTCTCCGAATGAGATAAAATATTTTACTAATAATCTACCTTGGTACATCCCCACTTTATATTTTGATTTCTCTACACTAGATAGATATATCATATTAACCCATTATCTGAATCTCTAAAATCATAAAATGGTATGAATAAATAGGTCCATGAAACACAATTTAGAACTATGGGTGAAAGTTCAAAACCTCATGACCATTAACAGTATTAGTTATCTATAAGATCCTTGTATGAATTTGGGTGTAACCATTCATGATGCACAAACTACATCATCCCTTTATCTATCCTTACTAAAAGATGTTAAAATTCATTGGATAGTCCATATAAAATTACTATAAAATTTGTAATGATCATGTTCCCCTCCTAATAGGATTCACCAATTTCATTGTGGTTTATCTACAACATAACCATCTAGAACTATATGTGGTTTGTTTTCTATTACATGAGATAAACATTGATTTATTGATCCACTATCCCTATTCCATCTATAACATTCCAACTACACTTTTCTTATTTTCACACCTATTACACATTCGTAGAACATATGTACCTCCCCACACACATGGGAAGTGTTAAATCTATATTTAAGGGGTATAAACTATATCAATATAAATCATATCTTTAATAGGGTCACTGAAACATGAATTTTAACTACATTCGTTTACCTATGGGGTCATTTGTATCATAATTTAATGATATCTCAAGGACGGGTATTGTCACTTTCCACTACCTCATGGATTTTATACCTTCATTCCAATATTTAAGAACATAAACTAAATAAAACTGGTGGCCCATTCTGTACCCCCGTGACATGTTCAATATCTTCTTATCTCTATACTATATTTCGTACCAGATAAACTTGCTTCACCCCATCGTTATTGTTAATAAATGAAAGTGTAATTGTTGTTCACTGAGATATCTGTTAGATTTCATTGCTTCAACATCACACATTATGTCACCAGATTTGGTCTTTATCTACCAATATTTAATGACAATATTCTCTCACCAATGGTGATAGTTGATAACCAATGTTGTCTCACCTGCCTGCTAGGTAACATGAATTACAAGACATTGGTTAAATTGTGGAATTTATGATAAATTCTAAAATTTATAGGGATGGAATTTATTATTACAGTTTAAATTGTGGAATCATAATCTTTTTTGAAATTTCCATGTGAAGACATTTAATTCATTTTATTCCAAATATAGTGTAATCATAAATTTTATCCCGTGACATTTAATGCATGTCATTCTAGAACATTTAAACTGTAATCATAAATTCCATAAAAACTTATGTGTGATGCTGAAGAAATGAAATCTAACAGATATCTGAGTGAACAACAGTTACACTTTCATTTATTAACAACAATGATGGGGTGAAGAAAGTTTATCTGGTACCAAATATAGTGTAGAGCTAAGAAGATATTGAACATGTCACGAGGGTATGGAATGGGCCACCAGTTTTATTTTGTTTATGGTCTTAAATATTTGAATGAAGGTATAAAATCAATGAGGTAGTGGAAAGTGACAATACTCGTCCTTGAGATATCATTAAATTATGATACAAATGACCCCATAGGTAAATGAATGTTGTTAAAATTCATGTTTCTGTGACCCTATTAAAGATATGATTTATATTGATATAGTTTATACCCCATAAATATATATTTAACACTTCCCATGTGTGTGGGGAGGTACATATGTTCTACAAATGAGTAATAAGTGTGAAAATAAGAATATTGTAGTTGGAATGTTATAGATGGAATAGGGATAGTGGATCAATAAATCAATTTTTATCTCATGTAATAGGAAACAAACCACATATAGTTCTAAATGGTGATGTTGTAGATAAACAATAATGAAATGGGTGAATCCTCTAAGGAGAGGAACATGATCATTAGATATTTTATAGTAATTTTATATGGACTATCCCATGAATTTTAACATCTTTTGGTAAGGATAGATAAAGGGATGATGTAGTTTGTGCATCATGAATGGTTACACCGAAATTCATACAAGGATCCTATAGGGAACTAATATTGTTAATGGTCATGAGGATTTAAACATTCACCCATATTTTTAAATTGTGTTTCATGGACCTATGTATTGATACCATTTTATTATTTTATAGTATCATATAATGGGTTAATATGATATATCTATCTAGTGTAGAGAAATCAAAATATAAAGTGGGGATGTACCAAGGTAGATCATTACTAAAATATTTTATCTCATTTAGAGAGGATCACATAATAAAATTTCATAATGTGTTTACTATAACATATAGTTTAATGTCAATATTGTTTAACCATCACACATGCCTTATGGTAATGATTCATTTAAAATGGATTTTGGTCATTTTAATGTAATATATTTTAGAATATTTTGTGTCTTGGTCTTTGACGAAGACATTACCTTTTAATTAAAGGTCATATAATTTAGAATATGACAAAAATACTAATTTTAAATATAAGGAAACTCAATAATGTCTGGGAATAATTCTTTAATACTCCAAATCTTGTATGCGCTATACTCAATGTGGGAAATAATAAGTACATGAACAATACTCATTCCCCTCTAGGGAGAAAAACATCAGATGAATGGTTGGGACTAGATTTATACTCTGACCATTGGGAGGGTCACTATTAAATGCATACCAATAGAGGAAATTCCTCAAATTACCAACATTATTTCTTAAGTTGAGGAATTTTAATAGTGGGGTAATGATAATGAAATATATTCCACTATAAAAAATCAGGATTAGTTTATGTATGTTGTGTATTCCATGATCAAGATAAAAAATTTAGTGGATATCGGGGTAGGATGACCACTTTCCATTTTTTGTTATGTTTTTCCTACTACCACACTATCAATGATGGTGAAAAAAATTGTGATTGGCAATTGACCATCTAGGGTATATGAGAACTATCACTTAATTCCAAGTTCCCATAGGGATATATTCCATGGAAAAAAGGTTTGCCAATTTAGGTTTGTATCATCACTATAGGGGAACCCAATAAGAAGTTAAGGATTATGGAGGTTCAAATGAAAAATACCTGATGTGTGTATGTGAATTGAAGTGATTATTAGATAGTATTCAATTCTCCAGGTGGTACACATTCATACATTCGAGAACATTAATAGGGTATAATAATAACCATGATCCAATAATTTTGCAAAGAGGAAAGAAGAAGGAAATAATTGATCGGATGTTGGTAAAACATCTCAGCGTCCATATGTACCCCATAAAGGTATTTAATTCAAATGTTGTTCATGAAGATAATGTAGTTGGGAAATTTCACCTAATGAAGGTCTCTCCACTTATATAAGGGATAGAAATATATTATATTTTTTACAGATCATACATAAATATTACAACTATAATTATTAATATCATGTATCATAGATAATTTTCATGAAGTTTATCCTTATTATACTAGGATGTTAAACATGCCATTTGACATCATACTGTGAAGAAGTAAACCAGGAATTTTATTATCTTGGGTAATGGAAATTGGACCTGAAATTTAACATCATAGGGAGAGGATGATAATTTTATATAGTTTATTTTCTTCTGAACATAATAATAGACAATATTTCTATCATAATATGATGAGGATGATAACTATAGAGTATAAAATATTGTGGATAATATATTGAACACATATTTTAACATCATATGGTGACAATGATAATGTATTGTCATTTAATTTCATGTGACGAAGACTTTGGACATGAAATTAACATTGCATGATGAGGATGATGGACTTTATGTTTAATTTCATACAACATGGATGATGGATTGGAAATTTAATTTCATATGGTGTGGACACTGATGCTTAACTTTTTAGTATCATGTAACAAAGAAATTATACGCAAATTTTAATATCTTATTACGAGGAAAATTACTATAAAGTTCATTTTAATATGACATAGATGTTATAAATGTATTTAGCATCATACGGTGAGAAGAAGCATGAATTACAATTCAACATCATACAAAGTAGACATTGGACTTAGTATTTAATGTTGTACAATGACATTAATGACTATACAATTTATTATTGTATGGTAAAGTTGTTGAAAATGAATGCTCACTTCATACGGTGGGGAAGATAATGTATTATTGTTTACCATCACCGGACCATGATGTTTGATACATAGTTTATCATCATAAAATAAGGATAAAGACTATGAAATTTAATGTTTGATGGAAACAATATTATACATAAAATCTAACATCATATAGTGAGGATGAGAATTTCATATAGTTTTAAATAATGTGACTAGGAAATTAGACAAACCATTTAAAAATGTATGATGGGGATGATGAACAGATACTTCAATAACATATCCTAAGGACATTTTACACATAGTTTAATTTCAAATGTTGAGGCCAACAATGTATTTCAATTTAACTTCATGTGGCTAGGATGTTGGAAACAATGTCTTATATTGTACAGTGAGTATGATAACCAGTAAGTTAAAAAAAATTGGTAAGGGAACTTGAAACATTGTTTAACATCATATGGTGGGCATAATAATGTATTATAATTTTTAATCATATGACTACGAAATTGGACAGACATTTTAACAATGTATGGTTGAGACAGTCATATAATGTTTAATGTCCTTGAAAAAAGAAGTTGTACACATAGATTAATATTGTGATCTGAGAATGAAAAAAATTTATAGTTCAACATCTTTTGACCAGGATGTTAAAAAAATATTTTAAAATATTACAATGAAAAATATAAACATATTCTTTAACATTATATGATGGGTTATTGTAATACATTATAGTTTAAAATAATGTTATTACGATAAAAGAAATTTTGTTTAATATGATATGTTGAGTTTGATATGTTAGACAATTTATAATCTTATGACCCAAAAATGATGAACTAATGTGAAGGTTTTATAAGGTATATACATTTTTATCCTTACATCATACGGAGATGTGGGGTGTCTCAGACATTTTAGAGAAATTATTAACCAATTCTCATAATCCCAAATGAGTCAATCTTGGTGTGATAGATAGGGGCACTAGAATACTTGTCAAATTAAATGATTGAATTTATGTATGTCAATTGGTTGGGACTAGAATATATCATTGATCATCACTAAACATCCCTAGATGTGGGGGACTAGTTTCTTATGATCAAAAAGTATGAGTTACCCTAATAAAGTGAAATAATTTATAAAAAAATTTCTCTGAGGGTTTTATAATTTCACATGAGGACAAGTATGTGGAAGAAGTGTAAATTGGATTATGGAGACTAAGCTGAGGAATGATATGATAGAAGTGATGACAGTTTCCATTTAATATGATTGAAAATTGTGTTCCACTTCCTTACCATCAAATATGTATCTCATAGAATGTATACCCTTAATGGGAGGTGAGTCTATTTTGGCAATGTACTATCAAAATAGGGGATTAAATTTAGATTTAATGATGAATTCAATGAGAAATTCACCTATGTGAGAGGTGAGAAAATATAAGAAATGTACCAACATTTAGGGGTTACTTTTGGGATATTGAAGATAGCGATGCATACACTTAAGGAAACCAATGGCTATAAAAGGGAGGAAAATTTTCAAAATGGTGGATTTAAAACCCCATAGAAACACCATCATGTATTGTAAAAATCATTATAGTGAACCAAGCCTGATTTCATGTTCTAATCAATAAGAGTTGTGAGAAATTTTCACCCAACCCATGAAGAAATCTGAGCCATTAATAAATACTTAGTAGTTCAAAATCATATATCATAACCCATATACGTGTGAAATAAATTTAATAGTCATGGTTCTTATGCCAATGTGTAACTGATTTTCAATATCATTTATATTATACATTATATATTTTACTTGGGTATCACATTGACACAAGGGGGTAAAAGAAAACATAAATATATAAAGTAAAATACCATTAAAAAGAAATACTGAAGAGAGATTCATTTTCAATACCATCAATTAATATTCAAGAAACATTATATACCCTAAGACAATTGAATCATGGAAAATATATTTATGAATGTTGTTTCAGTATATGATAGACAGAAAAAGTGGAGGTACTGTTAGGAGAGGGCCAGATCATCATACACTTTTATATCATGTGATGGGGATGTTTCCTAGAAATTTCGTATTGTGTGGAGAGGATATATATCATGCAGTTTAATTATTATGGAGAAGATGATACACTATGTTGTTAAAATTTTGTGGAAAAGATGTGGATGAAGTGACTTTTAAGTTTCCCTGAAGACTATGGTTCGTCATTTAAGGTCATGGGATTCAAAATATGACTATTAACTTTATCATCATACTTTGTGGAAGTTATATATGCATTCCTATTTTGAGAAATAAACCAAGTCATTAAAACTGAAAAAAACCCATAATCTCATGTGATACTAACTCAATATTGAAAAAATGTAGTAATGGGTAATTTCCTGTATAAAATGGTATTTTTTGGAAAGGGTGGAAAGTTACAGGTCGAAAATTTTGTGTCAAAAAATATGAAGACACACATTAATTTTGGGAAATAGTGTCAAACCCCCTTCTAGAATTTTGATATTTCCAAACATGACAAGAATGGATACATGAAAAAAACACCAGTTATTCAAGAATTCCATGTGATCCATGGGAAGTGGAAAATATAAGAAATTTGAATCCAATGATTATTGAAATATATATATATATATATATGGATAGACGGTTTGGGGATGATCTCAAAATATCATTGAGACCTGGGATCTACTACCATATTATGAGATATAGTGCCTCTAAGATAGGTACCTAGAAATGTATTCGGGAATTTGTAGTGTATTCCTAGAACAATAAGGTGTTCCATTTATAAATGAGTAATGTTATTAATAATGTATGTGTCCAATATTTTAGGCTTTCATATTATCCTTGTATCATCATAATTAATATCCCATTTGGATTTGAAATTTTATTTCAGAAAAAATATAATGGATATGATAATAAGTATGTCAAAAAGAGAATATAATAAAAGGAGCATAATCAAACCTAGCTTAAACCTCCAAATTAACTAATAATTCAATGTACAATAAATATTATTGGATTTATAACCCATCATGTATTCTTGATAGAAAAAACTAGACTCTTATAGATACATGGGGATTAGAGTCTCACCATTCTGAAAATTCCTGATCTATGTATCCCTAAATCCAATGTAGTATTATGTTGTATAACACATACAAAATGAGGCACATTTTATGTTTTCCACATATTAATAATGATGTTACAAAACCTAATATCATGTGAAAATGATTATGTAATATCCTTTTTAGTATTTCATTTAGAACTAAGAATGTTTTTCCTTTTAAAGTCAATTAGTTAATATTAGGTTGTGACCTTTAGATCAATCATGTAAGACCATGGATGCTACACAATTTCATGTATTCTAGAAATGAAAGAAAATTAACCATTTATGGTTGTTCATAAAGTCTATGGATGAGGTATTGTTTAATTCCATGACATAATAATTAAGGATGTGCCTTTAATGATCATGCTTGTCCGAAAAATGTTTTATGTAGTTTGATTTCATACATAAGAGGTGATCCCAAAAATAATCATCATTCTAGAAAAATGTTTTAATGAATATTTATGTTAAATGATAAATAATCTATCTTTTAATTTTATATCACATGACTGGGAATATAATGTGATATTTATTAAAGACATAGTGCCCCTATTCAAGGAGATTTCTCCTTTTCTGGATCACGATTCACTAAAATCCCAATATAATAACCTCTTGAATGTTCTCCCTCAAATGGTATAATTGTCTACCCCTTTGGGTTTTGATAGAAGATGCATGTTCATTTCAATAGAAACCTAATTTTTTATGTTTCTTGTGTATTAGGGAGGATTATAATGTAGTTTTCACAAAATATTCCTTGCAATGTGTCCAATTATGTTCCTAAATAATGAGTTAGAATGTATCATAGGGAATGGGTCCATCGATATTGAAGTTGTTGTCACATTGATGACCTCCAAATTTGTGGGTATCCTAAGGAAACATATTTTTATTGTATCATGTGGTGGATCTCCAATGAATATATCTCAAACATGGGGATGGCCTCTGTAGTAGAAATTGAGGGGTCTAGACTGTGAGATAGTCGTGTGATCACATTGAACTAATTTTTGAGGAATTGATCCTAACTATGTATACATGTTCCCCCTATATAATGATGATGGTGATAGAGGGTATATCAATTGTGTAAGGGGTAACAAGATCCATTTCAATGATTTCTCATGTTGCAAGGTTGAATTCATTTCACAAATCTAGAATCTTATTTGAGGACAAATACTAAAATATTAGATAGTCATGGATAATTTAATATAAATTAAACCCAATATAGGGGTAGTTCCCGTTAATTAATTACCTTGAAAGGATATCCCTTATTGTATGTTCCCAATACGATTTCCCCAATGTTTATCTCATAGTGGAATATATATTATCATAGGAATAAGGGTCATTGCATTGAAATAAGGACCACCCAATCCATCTATTATAGCGAAAGGATAACTTCCTACTTGTATTGGTATAAACGGAATTGTTGAATCTCTACCATACAGTCTCCTTTGAATAAATGGGGTGAGGGATCTATAGAGTTGTGGATATTTTTTATAATTAGAGTGGGTGAGGGTACCAAAAAATGAAAATTTATGTTTCATCATGGGAACAATAGACATCACATGATGCCATGGAAGTCGATTTCACCATAGGAAATGGGGGAATATTATTTATTCTATTGAATCATAGTTCACCTTGGGAAAAGTACAAGACATTATAATCCCTGAATACCTATTGGATAGTAATTCAATAGAGAAATATTGGTGGTATTTTCCATAAATGGTTGTCATACTACCTATACTAGAACAGTTATATTAAGAGAATGATCAAATATCCCACATTTTTTGGCTAAGAGGTCCTGAATTAGTAGTTCTTCCTAGTTCTGGGAGCCCACCATGGTGGATCTTGGTCGTTGATTGTGATTTGAACAGTTTTATAATTTGTATCCTACCTCCTTGATATACGGTATAAAATTTTCATACCATTTTAGGGGATTCCTCCTAAAATATTTTCTTGTGGTGATGGGGGGATTTCACCCTATATTGTCCCAATTTGTGATAGTGTCAGGTGGTGCCATGGCTTCTAGGACTTCAAATTCCCAACACTACTAACCATACCATTGTTAAAGGGAAGGGTATTCACATTTGTATTTCCCAGTTTTATTGATGCCCATCATTATTCATCATATCTCTATGGAAGGGGAGGATATTTACATAGGTTTCACATTTCTCCTTTCTCACACATACATTAGGGATAAATTCATGTACGATCTATGTCCGTGGACTGTTTCTGATCCTCGTGGCCCTAAATTCCCACTTTCTAAGAGAGGGAGTCCATCACCACTATGGATGGTGATGTCAACACTTTATTTGAACATGATGATAGTTTATCATCATATTCTTCCATTGATTCCTCCGTAGGTTGATCCCCAAGCCCACATATAATATTTTTTTCTAAGAAATTCTTTTTTAATTGATCTCATTACAACATATTATTGTGGGAATCAAATTTCTATGTTTATTTCTATTGTAAATATATTTGTGTTTGGAGATGATAAAAATGTTAGTAATGTGGGGAAACTATGGATATCATACTCATTATAGATTTTTAGGCCATATAATATTTGTCCGATATTGTGTTTTAGATACAAAACATAAGGAATAATATAACAGATACAAGGAAAACTATGTTAAATACATAATTCTTGTCATACTCATCACATCATAAATCATGTTCTCATCACACAAGACACATCATGTTTTTCATGTGGGTTATTTAGTCTTCATAACACTACGAAATGAATGGTCATTACACAAGGATTCCTAGGCTCTCAACTAGGGTAATACTTTTATCATCACACAGTGTGATAACATGGTCTTATTACTTAAGTAATAGATTATATATCTTATCTTCTTTGCAATGGTTATTTGGAATCACAGTAGTTATAGAATATGATTATCATCACCTATGTATAGTTTCCTAATGCATCAAGATGGTTCATAGGATTCTAGATGAGTGTGGTAATTTTATTTTTTTAGATTAAATTGTGGATGGTCCCAATAATTCTCATCAAATATTGGCCCGTCAACAGTTTAGACCTTGGTGAGGGTGCTTCACATTTATAGGTTCTAATGTGGATGATATCACATACTCTCATCCAAAATGGTACTATCAATGGATTAAAGGTGAGTAAACGTGTTCTAAATATTTTGAGTCATGTGTGTGTAATATCACATATGATCATCACAAATGAGTTGACAATAATTTTATTATTCAGTCATGAAGCTCATAAATATAAAGTTTCATAGAGGTATGCATCCAATATACACACATTACATGCCATGATAAGGAAAATTTTACATAATGTGGATATATCAAAATATACACGGGACATATAAATTTTTTTATATATTTTAAATACTATAAAATGTTGATTGGGCATCGTTTATGAGGTATAAAAATATAGTGAAATGGTATGGGGATATTGTTCTGGATATTGAATGGTTAGATCACTATCATCACCTAAGGAATCCCACTACATAGTGGAAACATGGTCATTGGGGATTTGGTTTCAACCTCGAAGACGAATCCAAAATATCCAACTTATGGTAAGTTATGAAAAACTTTTTATTTTGAAAAAATATTTTAGAGTATTGTAATAGAATTGAACCATGGAGTTTATTATTATGTGGTAGTGATGCTTGAGTCTTATACGAAGAGAAAACTAGGGATGAGGTGAGGATTAAACATTAAAGCTTCCTAATGGATGGGGGTTTCATCTCATTCCCATAACAAGATGAATATCATTTTTATTACTCAAAGCATAATATGTTCATTACATGGGCACTTTTATGATTATCAAAAAGGGTAATAAAGAGAGCCAAATCTTGACATACATGGACATTATATTGCGTTTTCGAAATGCTTATTTCATAACAAAAATAGACACCCATGGACCGTAAAAGTTTTGTGTCCTTGGAAACTCAGAACATAATATTCTAATCATGGTGAAAGATCATCAACATCTCCTATAAAGATCTTACCCTTTTGTTTTCTTTCCTTAAAACTTTATTTATATCCTGGAGAAAAGAATAATTAAAAAGGGTGAGCACAAATTCTCATTAAGGGTATGCATGGAGAAAATAAAACAAACCATATATATTTGAACTTAAAAAAACATGAACATAAAGTTTAAGCATCAAAATATTGAGTTGTGAAATAAATATTGGTAGTACGTAAGGTATTGATCATAGTGGAACATCAATCATGATAAAATAGAGTGGGAATAAAACATGTAATTGTTTCACCCATTAGGAACATGATATGATTTCCATAGTAGCCAAGAAATTGCTGCCAAGACCTTCATAGTGGACAAAGTCCCTTACTAAATTGAGTTTACTCCTCGTTCCAGTCATGTATCACTGAACTGGATTAACTTTCCATTACAGCCATGACTATATCATGATATATAAATATTTAACCAATGCATTGGAGGGAGATATAGGTCCCACCCATCTCATAATGAAATCATTCTTACTTGTGCCACAAAATAAACATAAATCATCCATCATAACCCAAAGAATAAAATTGGTTTCATAAACATCATCCCATCATAATGTAATCCATATATAACAAATGCATGTCATTTCTTCATAAGAAGAATCAAACCATAGAAATAATAGAGACTTTATACTTGAAACATAATCATACTAAATAATGTCATCTTTGATGGAAAATATTTTTGAAAAAACAATGGAAATGAATTCTTGAAACAAATATCCTTTGTTCTTCAAAGTCATTTTCTTTTTACAAAATTCCATTAAATTTTAAAATAAAAGGATTTTGTGGAAAATAATCATGAAATATTGTAGATTAGGCTTCATGAAAATTAGGCGTTATGAAGGCGTAAAAATCTGTTCATGTCGTACAAGTTAAAAAAACATTCCCCACATACTTTTTTCAGAAAAGTCATAAAGTACTTGATATGGTAAAAAAAGATTCCTTCTATAACACAAAGTAAAAGTCAAAGTTGGATAAAAATGACTTTAAACATACATGGAATAATATAAAACACTTTATGAAAAATATTATTATGGACATGGATGAAAAATAATATGCAAGTAAATACTTACGTATAAGCAATATCAGATAAAAATGCGATTGAAAAATTATCCCTTAACATATGTCCAATTTCTTTTGTATGTGTCCGAGACTTTTGTATAGTGGGTTTAAAAATATTATTAACTTGTAAAAGAACCATAATAATATTTATGATATCATATATGAATCACTTATGACTTTATATTACCCATTCTTTTGTCAATTCCATGGTAAAGCAGCGTTTTGGGTAAAATCTTTTCATTTACCGAACGTGTTTGGACTTGTTGTTATTGATATTATTATTACATATATCATGATTTACTTAATTCCAGAAATTAAAACATGATTTATATATCATATATATTCTGTATATATATATATATTATAGATAGATAAATGAAAAGAAACACATCGATCATGGAGACGGTAGGTCGTATGTACGCATGAATGTTGTTTTCCACTCCTTATTGACTTGAATGGAAGTACGTAGATGAAATATATATATATATATATAATATAGAATTATTATGTCATATATATCATTATTCATCATTTTATATACTTTATAATAATTCGTGAATGGTTAACATGGAGAATGAATCTCATCATGTCCTTAAGACTGTAATCCATACGTACGCATGAGTGATGATATCATTACCATTATTAATGAATGGAATTGGAGTGGATGATATAATATCTCATAATTAGTATCATGTTATAATAACCATATATAGTTATTCTTTACACCATTATACCCACCCAATTTAGTTGGTGGTGGAAAAACAGATTACACCATGGCATGGAGACGATATTCTGTTCGTACGCACGCGCGCTGATTTTTTCCTTAGGATGGATAGAAGGTGAAATGGGGTTGTTTCATATATATAATAAAATATCTGTATATTAGTTATACTGATGTTATGACATTATAATGAAACAAATAAATAATATGAAGTAGAAGAATAATGAAACTTGAAAGAATCGGTAGAAGAGATTACCTCTTCTTTGGTGTGCCTCCACTTAAACTCCTCTTATGGCACTAAAGTTGGTCTTTTAAGAAGACCATAAACTATAGTAGGTTTCTATGGAAGTGTATAAGTAAACTGGTTAGTGTTTGGCCGAGCATGAAAGCTCAAATTTTTGTGAAGAGTAGAGGGAGGAGGTGCCCTTTTATAAGAGGGGTGAGGGGCACCATAGGAAAAACTTAAAATATTATTTTATAATAAATTAATATTCCATTTATAATGGATCCAATGTGACTTATTTAGAGGATAGGGTGGTTATGAGTCGTAATACTATCATGAAATAGTTTTTAGACAAGTTTAGGATACCATTTTAACCTTATCATTTAGATTTAACTCTAAGTTAAATAATTTAACTTTTACCATTTCCCCTTGTATTCTTACACTATATGGTTCATAAACATACTATAAATTTCAATCGAAACCCAATTGGTTCATAAATTTCATATATAATATTATATAAGACTTTTCACCAATACTTATTTTTTTAGGAATAGAATAACAATTAATAATATAATATTTCATTTAAAAACACTTTTATGTCAATTTTGACAGTATTTGATATTTTTTTCATTTAATTCATAACAGCATTATTACTTCTAAAATAATTCATCTAACTAACCCTAATATGTTATAATAACCTAGAAAATTAGTTTAATTCATAAAAAGTCTCAAATTACATTTATTTGGGTATTTATAACATCAATTATGTTAATATTTCATTAATAAGGTAATTACTACATCATCATTATGTCATCAATAACTTAAATTATTTAATGTCTAAATATTATAAATAAAATATCATTATGTTGGAAATATTTTTTTTATTTCTAATGAATATTTATAGTCTAATTTAGATTATGTGAAACCCTATATTAAATATGTTTTAGTTATTAAACTATGATTTTAACTCATTTATATCTTCTTTGAATTAAATAATAATAAATGTATTAATCTAATAAAAGTGGAACTAAATGGTCATATGTTATTCCTAAGGTTTTTTCGGTCTAATTATACATATCCAATAGAAATTGGTCAGGTGTTAGGGTTATAATAATATCATTTTTACCCTTAATTACCCTATTTACTTTTAACCATGGTAAATAAAAGGAAAAAGTTACTTTTCCCAAAAAATTATTTCTATCTTATTGAACAACATTTTACTTACTAATATCAATTTTGTCTTTCGTATTTTTGTAATTCCACTCACAGAATTGGTGAAATTATGTTTTATGTAAATTTACAAATTCTCCTAGGATGTGGGTAAAAGACTATAAAAATTTCAATAAAATTTTTATATATCTAAAATTATTATAAAATGACTCAAATTAAATAAATTGAACGTATATAGGAATTATGTATCTATTTTTTCCGAAAATAAATTTAAATAAAATAAGTAATTATTTAAATAAAAAATCTGTTTTAAACTATAACACAGTGTTTTTCACTATTCATCAAAAATTGAATGCTTTCAGAAAAATACAAAAAATTCACCCTAAGAGAATTTCGATTTTTTGAATCCAAAAATGAAGTCCTTTTTAAAAGATAAAATATATAAAATTTCAAAAATTGGGTATTACTATTCATAACGGCTAGTTTATATAATATTTTAATAACACATCCTTGTTTAGTGAAACCCGGTATTGCGTGCTACACACGATATCGAGGAAGGTATTGATTGTGTGTAATGCAAGACACGATATGGCTGATTGTAGTACAAGCTTCGTTTGGTGTTGGGAATAACATAATAAAAACTAATTTCATTTATATATTAAACAAAATCTATACTTAATGTTTCATAGAATAATTTCCACAAAAAAATTGAAATTGTGTGTAACAAGAGCCAAGAATAGTGTTGCATATACTGCAAGCTAATACGGTATTGCATATTGTTCAAGCTAATCTTGATGTAGTGTACAATATAAGACATCAAATAAATTAAAAAGAATATATCTCATAAAATCTTGGGGTGTTACATTATACCCCCCTTAAAATGAATTTCGCCCTCGAAATTCTTCAGGGTTATATATCATTTGCTACTTGTAATTTTATTTCATAGAAACCCACATCGTAAAAAGGAATAACAAAACATAATTTTTAAAACTAAAGTATAAACGTAATGTTTACCCAAATTAACTCATCACTGGGTTTCCAGATAGGATAACATAGGTGAGAATATGGGTATGGAAGAGAAATATAACCACCGTATTTGGATGAAGAGTGGTAGAGAACATAGATATGAAAAATAAAACAATGAAAAAGACATAAATTTGTGATGATATAAGGCACCATATGACTCATCAGATATGAGGGTATTAGGACAAATTTTTTGGTTTTCTAGATCATTTCCCTAATTTTGAAAAAAAAAATCATAAGGAGGAATACTTACTTGATTTTGGCACAATCTTACTGTTGTTTGTGCGTTGAAAAAATTCAACTTCATCTCTTAAAGAAATGTTGTTGAATTTGTATTCCTTGACGTGTTAGTAGATCATGTGATATAATGATAGGTTGTTCAATCTATCTCAAACATAAGGTTATAAAAAGTTATATACATAAGTCCATCTTATGGTGAGATTAATCGTATATGGTTACAAAAATGTTCTTATACTTCATCTATCATACCACATAATAAAACTAGTTTCTACTAACTAGGGACTTCCTGTAGGCCAGTGGAAGGAGATAAAATCATGTTTCACTTTGGTTTTGGGTTCGATTCCCGCAATCTTGTCTGACGTGACGGGTTGTTTTCTGTCCTACATGTTGCCCTTTTTTTAAACTACAATATTATAAAATTCCAGAAATAATATCGAAAAAGTGTTCTATCCTTAAACAATACTATCTGATGTTCAACTAAATCCATTTCAAATATTTAGACTTATCCAAAATACTTCTATCCAAGATCATAGTATATATAAATAGATTACTAGAAATGTCATCAACCCAGCATTTGAATACCATCATTTATCATACAATATATCTTGTTGGTCGCATTACAAAATGTGAATACCTTAATCATGTATTCTCTTGAAACATAAATTACCATAGAACCTTTGTGAAAACATGAATTCTATCAATATTTAAATCTTTCCACATACCAAAATCCCAAAATTCTTATATACTCAAACCATGATATCACATTTTTCTTATATCAGTCATGAGCTTATTAATAATATACAAAATATTATTTTCTCCTTATCCATTCATTATACGCATAACATATTCTTTCAAAAAATATCTGAATAACCTTTCATTGTTACTGGTACAATTAAACATACACATTAAAATGAATTAGATAAAATAATAGTGTAAACATCCTTAGATGTTTCTTCATTCCATAGTACCATTAACATAACTATAAGTAAACATACAATCATTCCACTACCTTCTTATACCATTGACCGAGCTTCAACAATTATTTCATCTCACGTATTATTTGTAGTCTCTTCATCATCATTATTATAAATACCACCCATATGACCATAATGATTCTATTAATGAGATGTTACCTTAGAGAATTGGTTTGCATAATGCCCGTACATTCCACATTTAAAACATTTAACTGTTGTTGATGTCGTAGTAATACCATTATACTCATCCATGGTGTTAACCAAACCTTTTTTCACTTACTAGCTTTGTGTCCTTCTTTTCCACACCCAAATAATCTTCCAGATCCACTGAAACATTCTCTTTGATTCCTATTCCCACATTATTTACATGAGGGAAATTAAGCTTTCTTTACTCTATAATCATCATGAAACTCCATCTTTCTCTTATTATATGAGCCAGGAAACTTACCAAAGTTGAGATTATTGATCATATTACCATATTAATGAGTAGGTATAATAACAATGTTTCTCATTCTGAATCCCATTTCATTTGGATTTTAAGGAATAATATCATTCCATTGACCATCATATTCTCCATTAACATGAATTTTCCTCTTTCCAGCCATTTTCTAAATCCCAAAAAGAATAGTGTGAGTGGAAAAAATCATGATAGGAAGAAAAAATAATAATGTTGAAGTACCTTCAATATATAACATCTTAGGTATAATTATATGATCATTACCTTAATTCCAGGACTATAACCTATGTGTATACTAAACCTTAGAGACATCCCTAGACAAACCTTTAAAATATCTCTCGGGATTTCACAAAAGTTTTCATATCCTAGTTTCCAAAGGTTATCTAAACCTTTCCTCTAATACCAAATGTAGAGACCCAAAGAATTATGTAAATGGAAATTACATTACTTTTGTGGAATACATAATACATAACAAAAATAGACACCAAAGGACCGTAATATTTTAGTGTCTTTGGAAACTCATAACATAATCTTCTAATCATGGTGAAAGATCTTCAACATCTCCCATAAAAATCTTCCCCATTTGTTTTCTTACCTAAAACCGTTCTTTATATCCTAGGGAAAAGAAAACATAAAAATGGTGAGATCAAATTCTTAGTAAGGGTATGCATGTTGAATATAAATCAAACTATATACATTTGAACTTTAAAAAAACATAAACATAAAGTTTAAACCTGAAAATCTTGAGTTTTGAAAAAAAATATTGGTAGTACGTAAGGCATAGATCATAATGGAATATGAATCATGATAAAATAGAATGGGAATAAAACCTAAAATTGTGGCATCCATTAATCACATGATATAATTTCCATAGTAGCCAAGGCATTGCTTCCAAGACTATCATAGTGGACAAAGTCCCTTACTGAATCGAGTTTACTCCTCATTCCAGTCCTGTATCACTGAACTGTATTAGCATACCATTACAGCCATGTATATCTCATGAGATATAAATATTTACCCAATTCATTGGAGGGAGATATAGGTCACATCCATTTCATAATGAAATCATTCTTAGTTGTTCCATAAAATAAACATAAATCGATCATCATAACACAAATAATAAAATGGGTTTGATAAACATCATCCCATCATAATGTAATCCATATAAAAAATGGATATAATTTCTTTATAAGAAGAATCAAACCATAGAAATAATAGATACATTATATTTGAAACATAATAACACTATATAATTTCATCTTAGATGGAAAATAGTTTTGAAAAAACACTTAAAATGAATTCTTGGGGAAAATATCCTTTCTTCTTCAAAATCATTTTCTTTTCACAAAATTCTATTCAATTTTAAAATAAAAGTATTTTGTTGAAAATAATCATGAAATCTTGTAGAGTAATATTCATGAAAATTAGGCGTTCTGAAACTGTAAAAATCCTGTTCATGCCATACAAGTTAAAAAAACATTCTCCTCATACTTTTGTCGGAAAAGTCAAAAAGTACCTGTTATGGTAAACAAAAGAAAGATTCATTCCATAACACAATTTAAAAGTCAAGGAGGTGTAAACATGACTTTAAAAATAAATGTAATAATGTTAAACACTTTTTGAAAAACATTTTTATGGACATGGATGAAAAATATAGCCCCTGTAAATACTTTCGTATAAGCAATCTCAGATAAAAATGAGATTCCAAAATTATCCCCAACCTTATGAAAAATTTAGTCTATATGTGTCCAAGACTCCTGTATCATGACATTAAACATATTATTAACTTGTAACAAAAACATAATATTATTTATGATATCATATATGATTCACTTATTACTTTATATTACCTGTTCTTTTGTCAATTCCATGTTAAAGCAGTGTTTTGGGTAAAATCGTTTCATCTATCGTACGTGTTTGGACTTGTTGTTCATGATATTATTATTAATTATATCATGATTTAATTACTTCCAGAATATAAAACATGATTTTTATGTCATATATATTCTGTATATATTTATATATAATAGATAGATAAATGAAATGAAACACAACGTTCATGGAGATGGTAGGTTGCACGTACACATGAACATTGTTTTCCATTCCTTATTGACTTGAATGGAAGTAAGTAGATGACATGTATATATATATATACATATACATAAATATAGTAGCATTATTATGTCATATATATAATTATTCTTCATTTCTTATACTTTATAATCATTCTTGAATGTTTAACATGGAGAATGAATCTCATCGAATCATGGAGACGATAATCCGTACGAACGCACGAGGGATGATATCGTTCTCATTATTATTGAATGGAATTGGAGTGGATGATATAATATATCATAATTAGTATCATGTTATTATATCCATATATATTTATTTTTTACACCATTATACCCATCCAAGTCTGATGGTGGTGGAAAAACCGATTACACCATGGCGTCGAGACGATATTCCATACGTACTCACGTGCGGTGATTATGTTTTCCATATGATGGATAGAAGGTGAAATGGGGTTATTTCAAATTTATAATAAAATATTATTATATTATTTATACTGATGTTATTACTTTATAATGAAACATCTAAAAAAGATGAAGTATAAGAATAATGAAACTTTAAAGAATCAGTAGAAGAGATTACATTTTCTTTGACGCACCTCTGCTTAACCACCTATTAGGGCACTAAATATGGTCTTTGAAGAAGACCATAACCTCTAAGAGGTTTATATGGAAGTTTATAAGTGAAATGGACTGCTTTTGGACGAGCATGAAGGCTCAAATTATTGTGAAGAGGAGAGGAAGGATGTACGCTTTCGTAAGAGGGGTGAGGGGAACCCTAAGAAAAATGTAAAATATTATTTTATTATAAATGCATATTTTGTTTATAATGGCTCTTAAGTGACGTCTTGTGAGGATAGGGTTGGGGTGGGTCGCAATCCTCTCAACCATTAAGTTTTAGATAATTTTATGTTACCATTTTAACCTTATCGTTTAGATTTAACTCTAAGTAAAATAATTTAACTTTTATCGTGTCCTCTTGTATTCTTACACTATATGGTTAATAAACATACAATAAACTCCCAATAGAACCCCAATTGGTTCATTAATGTAATATTCTTTTTATAAGTCTTTTGGACAAACCTTATTTTTTTAATAATATAATAACAATTAATAAGATAATATTTGTTTTAAATCCTCTTTTAGTCAATTTTGACACTATTTGGTATTTTGTTTTTATTACTTTTATAACACCATTATTACATTGAAAAAAAATCGTATAACTAACCATAATATGTTATATTAACCTATAAAATTATTTTAATTCATTAAAAGTCTCAAATTACATTTATTTGGGTATTTATAACATCAATTATGTTTATATTTCATTAATATGGTAATTACTACATCATCATTGTGTACTAAATAAATTAAATCAATTAATTTATAAAAATTATATATATATTATAATTATGTAGGAAATATTTTTATATTTCTAATTAATATTTATATTCTAATTTATCATATGTATATCCCTATATTAAAAATTATTTATTTATTAAACATTGATTTTAGCTCTTTTAACTCTTCTTTGAATTAAAAAATAATAAATGTCCTAATCTAATCCATGTGGACCTAAATGGTCATATTTTATTCCTAAGGTTGTTTTTGGTAGAATTACAATTATCCAAGAAAAATTAGGATAGGTTTTAGGGTAATAATAATATCATTTTTACGCTTAATTACCCTATTTACTTTTAACCGTCGTAAATAAAAGTAAAAAGTTACAATTCAACAAATAAAATATATCTTATTGAACCAAATTTTATTTAATAATATTAACCATGTCTCTCGTAAATTTGAAATTCCACTAACAGAACCAATAAAATTATGTTTTATTTAGATTTGCAAATTCTCTTATGAGGTGGGTAAAAAACGGTAAAAGGTTCAATAAAATTTTTATATATCTAAAATTATTATAAAATGACTCTAATGAATTACATTGAACTTATATCATTATTATGTATCTATTTTTACCTAAAATAAATTTAAATAAAATAAATAACTATTTAAATAAAAATGTAGTTTTAAACAATAACTTAGTGTTTTTTACTATTCATCAAAAGTTGAAAGTTTTCAGAAAAATAAAAATATTCACCCTAATCTAGTTTCCATATTCTGAATCCAAAAATGAAGCCCATTTTGAAATATAAAATTTATAAAATTTCAAAAAATGGGTATTATAATTCATTACAGCTAGTTTATATAATATTTTAAAAACATATCTTTGTTTATTGAAACCTGGTATTGTGTACTATACACGCTATCGAGGATTGTCTTGATTGCGTGTAATGCAAGCCAAGTTAGGTATCCATGTAGTGAAAGATTCGTTTGGTTTTTAATATAACATAATCAAAAATTATTTTATTTATACATTAAAAACAATATATACTTAATATTGTAATGAATACTTTCCACTAAACGAACTTGAAATTATGTGTAACATGAGACAAGAATAGTGTTGTGTATACTACAAGATAATACAGTGTTGCATATAGTACAAGCTAATCTTGGTGCAGTATACAATAGAATACATCAAGGAAATAAAAAATAATATATCTCATAAAATCACTGGTTGTTACAGTTAAGCCTATAGTTTGACATATTTTTATGTCTTTTTTTCAGTATAAAAAGTGTGTCTATGATTTTTTGTCATGAATATTATCATTTTATAGGTAAGGCTTCATTGTGGATATATAAATCAGGTGACTAGAAAATTTTCATATAGTTTTATATCATAAAAGAATGACATTGTCAAACAAAATTGTATTCTAATACTATGAATTTTTTATGGATTATTCTTTAAGATTTGAATACTTTATTTGGGAGGGAGTAGAGAAGTATTAGTGGATCTTGCATGTTTTTAATTAATGGAATAATTAGTGGTATCCATAGATGGTTTTCAATTAAGGTATTATGTTCCCATTGTATATATTCTTTTAGAGGATACAATTTATGAGTATTTCCTAATTGTGGATATGTATAAGTGATGAATATATGCCGAGATTATGAAAATGTCCTACCAAGGTGACTCTAAGGAGAAGTGAGTGTATGATTCATCTCATTAAGTTAAAATTATTCTTTTTTCCAATGTCTCATAAGGGGTACAATGTTCACCGTATGGGGAATCATAGATATTTAACACAAGGAATCATATTCTAGTTACATAGGGTTGGTCATATTTTAATTTCATACATCAAATATTTTGGTCTATAAAGTATATAATTCTGTAACATAGATGTATGGAAAAAAAATTGGTAGACCAAGGTTATTTTCATAGAGGATTATATGATTCAAATATATACCTGATAAAAAGCTGATATCAGGAGGTTCATTGGTAGATCATCAATATTTTGGGAGGTAGAAGATTTCGTGGTATTGTAATCAGGATTATGAAATCCAGAATCTTAAATATCCATATAAATGGTATTAAAACCCACCTAGTATGGATCCAACTTTCGGGTGACATCTTACACATTATGATCAAGTGACAATGATCTGTATGGTTCCTTTTATATATTTACTGTTAAGACATTATCAATTTCCTTTCAAGGTATTTAAATTTAGTCATGATTTTTTGCCTTTTAATATTGTGTAGATAATACTTATGTCCTATTTAGTTTAATATCAATTATAATGGACTATTATTAAGTTTTTTCCTAGAAAACAATGGCGTAAGACTTACAAATTATCAGATCATTCTCGTTCATCCTTCCATAGGAACGTGATTTTTATATTTCAATAATACATAGAGGAGTAAAATCATGATAAAAAAGATGTTATTCATCGTCATTAATCATTACTTAATTTTCTCAATTTAGTTCATTCAATCCATTTTCGATTTATTTCTCCTCTCATGAGCAGAAAACACTTACCACCCGTCCATTTTCTCTCATCACAAAATTGTTAATTTCCATAAAGGCTTTTCTCATCCAAAATCATGTAGAAGTCACCATAAGATTTATAAATTTATAAATCTAAAACAATTATTTCTCAAAAAATGTGTTTATCATGATGACATTTCAAGGATTTTTTAGTACCCTCTGATTAGTAGGTATTTATGTCAAATATTCTAAGGAAAAATATGTAGGAAGGGAACATTTTGAAGTGAAATTGCATGATTCTAGTTTTCACCATAGTATATTCTTGTTCTCAATCTCCATTTCTGAAAAGATACTCCTTTTATCATGAAATAAATAAGGACGGTTCACACTATTAAAAACATAAGTTTAACACATTATAATCATCAAAAAAAAAATTTCATTTATTTTTCCAGTATCATTAAATGAATTTAATTTTTGGGATTATACTCATAAAAATATCTAGAATGGAACAACTTTTAATACAATGAAAATATCAAAAAATTCATTTCTTTTTTCAGAAAAACATTTTCAATAGAAAAAACTATTTTGTATTTAATTTTCATCACAAATAATGACCAAATTTTGTTCCACATTACAATACATCTCTCCCCCACACGCACACTTATGTTTGTAATGACCTGAACTGTTATATAAAAAATATCCATTTTTTAAATAAATATATTATTATTTAATATAGTTATATAAAACACATGAACATATTTGGTTTTATTATATCCTATCAGGATTAAATGGATGCTTATAAACATTATCATTAATAATGTATCCATTAAAAATTAACCACTTGATTAATATATATATATAGGGTTTTAACATATATAATTTTCATAGCAATGGGAACTGGTGGCCTCAAACAGTAGGAATGTACCCTATAAAGACCATTTATCAGATATTCTTACAAAGATAGCATTTCACATCTTTTCCCTTTGACCAATCCTATGATAATATCGAGAATCTTAATCAAGTGTGAAATTTTTTTCAAGAGAAGTTTAAGCACATCAAGATCACATCCCAATACTTTATTATTGAACCACCCCATTAAATTTCAACCCTGGCACACCTTACCCTTAATGAATTTTCTTTTTTACTAAAGGGATGTGTAAAAAACCCAGATATAAGAGTATTTATATTATATTTTTTATAATAATTAATATGCTTCAATATTATTATTGTTACATTATAAATGATTTTATTTTGATTCGATAAAACACAAATATTAGTTTTAGTTAATATTAAAATTCAATTAAAATATATGTTTTGACGAATTAATGTCTTTATGAAATAAATTATTTTTTACGAAATAATTTTTTAAAATAATATATATTCAATATAAATTATTATATATTTTTTAGGATGTAAAATGTAATTTTTATTAGTATTTGAAAACATTTATTATCAAAGAATACTTCATTTTCAATAAATGTATGTTATTATTTGAAGAGTTAACATTCACATATTTAGGATATTATTTATATGAAATGAATATTATTTTTGGAATCATAATTTCTAAATTATCAACAGTTCTATTTTTCATAATTTTTGTGAGAAAACTGAATTTTCGAGTCAAAAAATAAATATTGTATAAATATAAATTCTATTTTATAGCCTCATAATGACCCAAAAGTGATTTAATAATTACTTAAATTTGGATCCATGAATAAATAAATGTCTACTAATTAAAAAAATGATATTGAGTTTACATTATTTATTTTATATAGACATTCTAAATCCTCCAACACATGTAATATATTTTATGGTTGTTAAATTATTTCTCTACGAGTATAACTCTCCCCCACAAAAAATTGAATTATTATTATTTTTTAGTTTGGACCTTCATATTATAAAATTATTTAGAGCACTCCCATTTAATAGAAACCATCAGTGAAAAAATGGGATTGTTTGTGGTTTTGGATATTATATTAAACAGAGTCAAGAACCAAAATAATAATGAAACCCCCCGCATTTCCTATATAAACCCACCCCAAACCAAAATGTTCTTCACTGAAACTCTTTTCATGATATCCATAATCTATACACCACTCACTATATTCTTCTAATGTTTCTAAAAATCTCTCATGAAACCCCTCCCCTTCATTAGCAGTCACACAAACATTTTTGGGGTCCTTTTCATCCTCTCTATATTTTAATTCAAGCACATTATTTGGAATTTTTATTCATAATTTTAGTTTTTAATAAAAAAAATTATTTATAAAAATATCATTACTATAATATTTATGTTATTTGAATGAGATATTATTCATCCTCTCTCATTTTTACCTTTAACTGAATCATTTATAGAAATAAATTTTGTACATGATTTATCTACTCCTTTTTAATCAAGAACATCTTTTTATATTAAGATTTTTAATTTCAGTTTGATCATATAGGTATATATATTCTAACTTATCCCCAATTCGTTAAATTTGTTGTATAAACGATTATACATCCCTTTAACTCTCACTAATCCTCCCATGATCCTTTATGTACTCATATTACCATACCGAAATATAGTTTGGATTTTTATTCAGGTTTTTTCATTACCTAACGCCTTGTATTTCCAAATTCTAATGTTGGAATATGCCTTTCCATGTCCATATTACTTCCCACTTGATGTTTATGTTATTATATACCCATTTTTCTCTTATTACCCATTTTATGAATCTTTATGTGATGACGATATGTTGCCAAATTTTCACCATGACATTCCATGCCAAATAAATTGTGTAGTGAATAGCATACCCATTTCTAATCAAGGTTGTTCACATTTATGAAAATATATTTTTTCATGGGTACTTACATATATTTATTCCACCATACTTAATCATGGAGTAATTTATGATAATGCGTGAATCCATGATGTTTGATCTATTTGGAACACATAGGTTTGAAAATGAAATAATTATGATGGGTGGCCCATCATAGCGCTCTAATGCACTTGGAAATGTTTGGTTTCCTGATATGACACATTGAGATAGGTATTGATCCAGATTCCATTATTGGTCTTTTTCCACAATTAATTCCTAGGGTTTTAACCCAGACCTTTGTTTATGATTCAGGATTTTTTGATGTTGTCACATTTCCCATGTTATTATTACCCCCCAATATCAGCCTTTATTATAAATTCTTATTTTAAAATCAATTGATGTGATACTTTTGTATCATGTAATATATTCTTCTTTTTATTCCTTGTTTATTCAATTAATAGAATTTATATCTCACTCTTTCTTATGTTTTTCTACTGGTTTTCCCGTGCAGTTTTAAAAGCCATGAAATTTTAGAAGCATATTTATGATGTTTTTAATAATGATGTATATTACATGTTCAAGATGTTTTTATTTGTACCTAATTACCAAAGACACAATACTTATCTAAAATCATGGTTGTATTAAGGTAGCATATATGTAATAAATCTAGTATTAATGTGTAATAAAAAGTTTGTTTTTATATTTTTTATGAGGTCCATGTTTAGTTGATTCAGGGATTAGGATTAGAATACTCTAGAAAAATCTTTTGGGGTTAGGCAAATTATAATAACACAACTCTAAATTTTGATATGTATAAATTTAGTGGTTTATCATGAAAATTCATCCATGTTTGGATACATCAAGTGGATGTGGTTCTCATATATATGTACATAGAATTAACAACTCTAACAGTGTGTATCAGGACTAAATCGGGGATACATCGTATATGACACTGAGACATATATCTCAAACAATTTTCTGCTCCTAATGGATATACCTTGGTAAAATCCGAAGTTCAATATAAACCATTTGGGAAAATTCCCCAAAAGAATATATGTTTTGAAAGAGGTCATATATATTATTGATTGCAGGCTAGAAACTCATACATTAAGGAAACAAATATAATTTATATTTTTTGATTTTTTGTCATTATATTCACCTTTATGTGTTTAATAGGTTTAAATACTCAAACCCATCATTCAATTTTCTATCCAATGGCCGAATATAAGATAAATTGGGTAAAAAATCAATGTTGTGATCGTTATGATGATCTTCCCCAATGAGGTTCCCAAATTGATGAGAGTGGATGTCATGAACATTATAAAAATACTCTCTCAGCTGACTCTGGATATGAATAGAAACCTAGGTCATGAGGAGTGGTAAACCTCCCTCTGAGACAACAAGACACAATTAAAAGTATCATGCAACAAATGAATACGACTTTCAATGGATCATATGATTCCTTAATCACGAAACAATAGATCAAATCTATTGATTATAAATTCTCTATCCTTTAATGATTTGAGAAAGAGAATGTTATAATAGCTATTTATCATATGGGGGAATAGGTTGGTCAGTTGTTGGAATTGATCAAAAATATAAATCCTAATGAAGATCTAGAGGGGATGGAGAGGATGGAATTCTAGAAAATATTTTCAGTAAATATATTTCTCGAACTCTCTGGTTTAAAATATAACGGGATTTTCTCACCCTCAAAAAAATAACAATGAATCTATCTATTTGTATGAGTATAATATCAAAAGATATTCACAATATGCCTCCGGCTTTTTCATTAACCTCAAATTCAATTTTTACCACTTCATTGGTGGGTTGAAACAATGTTTATGAAAATCCCTTATGATCTGTGATTTTAATTGCAATGTGGAAGTTTCCCGATGTGCCCTCAAATTGGAAACATAGATTAGAGAATCACAAGGGTATTCTAGAAATATGAAGAGGAATTTGATGTGTAATTATAGTGGTTATATGGTTAAATCTAATGTGTTTGTTTAAATTTCAGGTTTTATGTTATCAAAGGTTCAAAAATAAGCACACTAGAAATTTCCACAGGGGGATAAATAAATTGTTTTGTTCTGTGAAGGATGGACACAAATATAATAATTTAAGATAGTAAAAACCTTATAATTCGATAGATGAAAGGAATTGTCATGTTATACCTCAATAAATTATTCATCTGTATAACTATGTAGGACCATGGTACTTTTAAAATAAATACAGCAAGACAAGGATTTTCTAAGACATCCAACTACCTCAAGGTATCAATGATAATATTTTTCCATTAATACTACTGAAGTGAATCCCAAAAACAATGTTGTGATAGTTACTAATTTTATTCATTTAAGAAGAGTGAATCTATATTTTGATTCTATATCTATGCATTTCATCTTATCTTGAAATTTTTTTAGAACTATTTTAACAGCACTAAAAATCATGCAAGTAGAGATGTCAATGAGAATAGAAAATAAGGAAATTATTACATCTGATTTAAATAAATCCTCCCCTATCACAATTTATTGGTTGAACATACCAATGAGCTTTATCATACATCCTTTAGTCTAATTTGATTCAATTGTGGGAATGGATTGGCTATCCCTATATAGAGTGATCATAAAGTTTCACTAGAAGGAAATCAATATCAGTAGTGGGAATCGACCCAAATTCTATAAAAGTGAAAGGAAGAAGATAAATCTTATATAGGATAAAAAACCTATAATTTAATATAAATACCCTATTAGCATGTGTATCTTGCTCAAATAATTGACTCTAAGGAAATAATCTGCCTTGAATTCATTCCTATAAAGAGGGGAATACACTGAAGTGTTTCCTAAGGAATTCGCATGTCTTCCTAAATTCCAAGAGGTGGTATTTTCAATTAGGATAATACATGGGGAATTATGAATGTCCAAGACCCTATATGAAATAAATGTTGTTTAACGTGAAGATATGATGAAAAATATCAATCGAAAGGGTATTTTGAAATTTATTTATTTAATGAAAATAAATGCAGAGATAATGAAAAAATATTGATGAATAAATTGATGGGGTCATGGTTGTATAGAAATTTCAAATACTATCATGGTCATAAAAATTATACCACTTCTATTTGGATTGAATGGTTAATAACATAATCCTAGATAAAGTATCCAATCACTATTGGATGAAGTAAGAAATAAAAACACATCTATATGCTTTAATATAAATAAAACATTACTAAATTATTATGTCAGTTCCCAATTTGGAATCTCTTCACCATAGAAATATAAAAATAACTAACTTTCATTGAACATATTTCGACTAACTCATGGCACTAACCAGAAAACACAATCTACACAATCTTGAAAATATAAACTAAGTGGAGGGAGATTAAATAATTTGAATTAAAAAATTAAATAATGAAATACATGAAAACCACAAATACAATCACATTAAAATTATTCAGTGCCATTGAAATTTAAAAATATTCAATAAAAATTTAAATTTTAAATTATAGAACAATACATAAGAATATAAATGTACATACTCTCCCTTCCCTTATCACTCAAAATTATTACCCATCCATGATAAATCTATTAGAGATGAATGAGGAATATATTTGAATTATATAATGAATAAAATATAAAGCATAAAATAACAAGAACTTAAGTGTTCCAATTCTATATAACAACCTTCATTTCAAATTCTCTTCATCACCTTTGAGTGGAGGTGGATAAAAATATTTATAGGGTTGTGTGGGAGTAAAGTTTCCATCATATTTTTATATAAAAAAATTCAAGTGTTTTGGAATTTTAAATAGTAGATTAATTGATTTTTTTATTCTAAAAAATATTCCCATTTATATTCAGTACACCCTCTTGAAATCCCATCATATTATGACTTGTTTTTAAAAATATCCTAAATTAATAATGTAATCTTCATATATCTAAACAGAATATTCATTTCCATCTTATTTAACATATGAAAATAATGCATTAACAACTGAATTTAGCTGTAACATTTATTGTAAACAATATCTTTAAAGTCTTATTTAATGTCTAACTATAATAATTTCAATTGGTTGATTTTTTCATGATATATGACTCATTTAAAAACGAGTTTTTTGTTCCTAGATCCAAAAATATTTTTCAAACTGATTTATTTTTTAGGAATGATGGATTTAAAATGATCTATAGGTCTACATGATATTGTTGGATCCCAAAAATAAAGGAATCCTACAAAAAATTCAATAATAAGATCCTTGATGAAAAATTACTCACAATGTTAAATGTGAAAAAATAATTAAAATACACATGACATATAAAGGAAATATTATATCATTCTAGTAGTATTTTGACAAAATATATCTCAGGAAACAATGGGAAGAATTTAATCATGTGGCTCAATGGATAAATTAAGATGAATATCTTGACTCACGTTTTTTAGGATCCATTTGTAGTATATAGACCCATGGTAATATACTGAATAATGGTAGGGATTATATATTTTACAACCAAAACATGCCTTCACCCAACCTGAAAGGCCTATGGTGTGATATTAGATTTTTAATTGGGGTCATTGATAGAAGTGAAGGGATCATTATAAAATAATAAGATAGTACCCTACCCCAGAACACAATCATGGGAGTGGGGATATGAACCCGTCATTATAGAAAAAATGGATTCCATTTGGGATATGAAAGTGATTTATTTTACACAATGATTATTCTTTGTGATTTTCAACTTTTTGGAAATCCAGTTTATAAAATAGAAGTTTTACTTTGGGAAGGATGTAATTACATTTGATAGTGTTTTTTGGTTCATTAAACTATGTACTACTTAAGACAACATTATAATTGTATGAAAATTGATTTTGATGAAATTTTATTTATTTGGGAAGTGGTGTTCTCCATGTACATGTTAGTGAAAAATCATTTGATGAAGAATCCCATGCATTGAAGGGATTAATAGGGTAATGTTATGCATGTTTTGGACATTAGGGTTTCATGAATTTCATAACCATTGTTATCATAAAATATGACATTTAGAACTAAATTCTAGGAGATACGTCCCCAAAAATGGGGACGGGGGAAAATTTATAAGAATTTGGGATCCTAAAACACACTTTGTCTTGCAACATTGGATGCCTCATGCAACATTGGTTGTGTCTTAAAACATTGGTTTTCAAAAGTTCATTGTCGTTTCGTTTATATTGAACCTCAAGAATGCATTGGAAATCATCATTTGTTGTTTTATCTCTCATTCAATTAACATTTTTATGGATTTTTAGATCATTAGTTAACTTCTTAAATGTTGGTGTAAATTCAATTCATTGAACAATAATTTTCTCTTACTTCCATTTTTGAAAAGATAAAAATCAAAAATCCATAACATTTTATCAATAAGTCCATTCAGCCTCCATAAATAGTGAAATAAATGTCTGGAAAAACAATTTCTACACTATATAATGGGTTTCTAAATAAAAGGATCTTCTTAAGGAAAACAATTGACTAGAAGACCCCCAATATGTGTTTTTAAAGGTTCAATTTTTTCAAGATGCATTTTTCATAATCAATAATAGATCATTTCATAATGTAGGTTAATTAGGAGGACCCCAAAGGTAATGATGGTAATATTGTATTAATATAAAATTCCATATTTGTAGGGATGTTATTCTTTTCACACTATTAAATGTAAATCAGTATGTTGAAGAAAATATCAAGTGTTAGGTACCCTTATCTAGTTTATGTTTAAATATTGTATTTAAAATATAATTTTTATAAATACATTATGTCTCCATACTGAGTGATATGATATGTGGTTTCATGGTATAAGCATAAATATCTTCATTTTTCATAATAAACATTCTATAAATATATAAAATAATGATGAAATAAGAATTTAGAGCATCCTCATGTATCTTTTACATGCATCATTATCGCATTCGCTTGATATAAGAGGTGCATAGACTTGTATAGGTAATTATATTACATAGTATGCATTTTTTCATAGTATTATTGTGTAAAAAACTCTAGGACCCATGGAAGTATGTACAAGTAAGGATGAGGTTGTGTCTTGAATTATTGTAATGTTATGATGGTTTATCTTTCTATAGACTACATTAATTGAAATGTTATTTTATTATATTACCTTTATTTAAAAAATTTGTTTCATAGTAAATAGTAATTATCTTTCATTGAGTATTTTATCGAATCCCCAAATTTTGCACCATTAGATATAGAATATTTTGGTTATGTGGATATTCTAATAGAATGGATTTGTGTTCACCTTCTTAAAAACAAAAGGGTGGCTTGATTATCTAATAAAATGTGTTTTGGTAAGTGCAACATGATAACTCCATTGACTCATAGATTCAGTGTCCTTTACGTGGACTCTAAAATCCTGAAATTCTATACAAGGATTTTATGAAATGATTGAAGGTTCAACTATGTATTTTCCATAATTAAACATTTTATTACTCTACATGAAAAACTTAAATAAAATTAGTGAAGAAATTTTAGATTAAAATTATAAGAAAATTCAACAATAATAAAACCTCTTGTAAATAAAAAATGGGTAATAAATTAAAAATTATTATGCTGAGAGGATAAATAATTAATATTATTTAATTTTTATAACAGATTTCGTTCTCAATTCACATTTTTAAAGTGCGAAATCAACATGTTTTTAAAAACTATTATGTCAAATTATGTTATAAAAACATATAAAATAACTTATTAACATTTTTTAAGTTATAAATTTTCATGGAATAATATTAAGAATATGAAATATTAAAAAATGATAATTTTTCGATAGAGTAGTTTTCATTATATTTTACATTTTTTATTTAAAAATATATTATAATTTAAAATTATTTGATTAATAAAAAATATTAATTTTCAATTGAAATGGTAAAAATTATATTAATATTATTTTGCTTATTTTTTTAAATAGTTGATTATTGGCTGAATAGTGGTAGTATAGGTCTTACTAAAACTGTATCATTTACAAAATTATAATTATATAATTATAAATTATAATATTAATAAACTTTTTAATTGATAAAATAGATATCTACAAAGTACAAATATACATTTTAAAATCCCATTATAATATAAAAATTCCTTTTTTTCATTTTTTCAAATTAAGTATTATTATCTGATAAAAGAAAATATTTTACTTCCTTTTCATTTAATTAAATATTATTTATCTTATTTTTTTAAGAAAAAATAATTTATATCATGAAAATAAAATATGTAGATAATTTTCTAGTACATTTTTTATGCATAAAAATAAAATTTTTCCAAAAATAGTTTTTCACATTACATTTGATGATGATAAAAAAAATTCCTTCGACATAAAAATATGATTTTATATAATGGATTTCATAATTTTAATAATTATATTAAAATTTTCAAATTAAGGCCATTATATTTCCAAACAATAAAATGAAAATAATTTTTTAAAAAATAGTCACCCTAGTTAAACTAAAAAATGTAATTGTAAAAATCATAAGAGTGAATAACATAAAAAATGTTTATAACATTTATTAAAATGAATTTTGGGGGATTATAGGATGTATATAATTCTCCACTACCCTATTTTCCGTTGTAGAGTATTGTTTTCATTTGAAAAATGTGTTTTCTTCCTATTAATTAGAAATATTTTCCAAATCAAATTCACATCACATTCAAAATGGTCATGTCCTCATCATTCAAGAACCACCCAAAAATTATGTTTCCTTTAAAAATTCAACACTTTAATTCCCATATAATCCTTCTTCATTTCATTACACCTCAAATCATAATATAATAGGTTAAAACCTAAATTTTCATGGATTCATCCTTGGGAAATCCCAAGTCCTTAACATGAGTAATTTATCGATAACATCATCCTATTTTTTTACCTTCCCATATACAATCATCAAATTCCTAAATAATGAAATAAATATAATTTAAATAGTAAATGTAATTATTCAATGGTAATAATTTTTAACGTAATAACCACTAATTCAGTAACTGAAAGACTGGGGTTTACATTATCTAATTTCTATATATACAAAGGGGTTATTTACAAAAGGACTATTCAATTTAATTGTTTTAAGGAAAAATATATGTAAATGAATCCCATTTTATCTTTGGAAAATATTATTAAACAAAACAAATAACTTAATCAATATCCATGAATCCCATTCATGGGATTAATCTTAATATCCTGGGGAAAGTTAAAAAAAATAAGGGTTATCAAAAATACCTAGTACGGGTTAAATATAATGGAATATATCATGAGTCATTAGAGAATAATAAATATCACATGGTAAAAAACTAAACACACGTTCTATTTTACCAGAATCTTGACTGTGATTAAATGATTTGTATTTTGTAAAATTGGGTGCTATAGAACCATTATTATATGTACTTGTGATTTAGATGTCATGGATACGGGGAGTTATACATGATGTTTGAATACCATTATAGTGTATATATTTATTAATCCAATATTAAATTATTATGTTTATATATCAATCGGCATATCAAAAGGTAGATGTAGATCCTAAGCTATAATGAGGACCTCGAGATATTATTTCATTAATCTTAAATAAAAATTCATTTGGTCATGATACATCATACTGACTGAACATGGGTGATATCAAACTATCATATTTTGGGGGGCATAAAAATTGTTACTTCTTCTCATGAAGTTCTCACATTTGGATCTTTGGTAAGTGAGACCACGAAGAATTACTCTCTGATAGGAACAACACATGATTAAGGTGTCATTTGTTTTCCCAAACTATGTATATGTGTATTGGTCTCCTAATAAGATATCTTTGTCGATGTTTTACATTTGATCATGTAGATTGATGTAAGGAAAAATTATTGTAAATTAAATCACGGTGAGGTAGCCTGTGTTGGGTTTTTCATTGGTGTTATGACATTCATTGAATAGTAGAGATTGAATTCATTGATTTATAGTTGAGGATATAATATACAATAGAACTAATTTATCAGGATGGTAGGACCATAAAAATCCTTGTCCCAAATAGTCAGATGTAATTTTTATATGTTATCGTAATAAAAAACAAAGCAATAATGATCGATGACTCAATGGTGTTTACTTATTTATGAGATATCAAATGACAAAGAGACTATGATACATAATTCTTGTTCATAGGATGGTTTTCATTGAAATGAATATACTTTATCTTTGTAGGGCACCTGATGGGTTACAATATCCCACTATTGTCTTGTGAATACTATTCACTACAATTAAGATAAGGTTCTAGAGGATTACACACAATAACATATTCAATAATCATCTATATTCTGAAGAGCTGGTATATAAGACATGCCATGAGGGTCTGAGTGTTGTCAAAGACATAAAAAACTGAATATTAAATAAATTCACTACAATTCAAGTTTCAAATAATTGGATAGAGTTTATTTATTTAATGTATTTACAAGGGTTTATATAAATACCAGAAATAATATTATTCGAACAATGATTATTTTAATATTCCATATTTGTTTAGTATTAGAGATAATTATGATATAAGTTAAAATGAAAGAGTTTGGTCTTGTAATATATTTAATAAATATTTCAAATATTATATAAAATAAAAATAATATTTATGATTTAATTTAGTTCATCATAATTTTTATTTAATTTCAATGTGAAACAACAGAAAAAGTTTGATCTTCGGAACAACATTTTGAGGATGATGGATTTGATTTCACACTATGATGGAATGTTTTTTTTCTAATAGAAAACAATATATGTTTGATAATACATAATTTTAGGGCATGGATATACATATATTAAAAAAATTAAAATTTAATGGTGTGAGAATTTTTGTACGGATTGATTTGAGGGCATGTCAAAAAAACCACAAAGAAATCTTTTTCTCAATGTATGGGAGCTTCATCAATTAAATTCCTTATAATAGTATTTTTTTTAAAGGCCTACTTGTTATAAATTTGTGAAATAAAAAAATTGGGAAAGCTCTATGGGAGGAAGCTAATTTAAAAATGACTTCTTGAAGATGTTGTCGAACCATCTCCTTCGTGGGGTTGTCCACTACACCAAGTCACATGTCGATCGTGGAACCATCTGCTTTTTATGCTCACTAACAAAAAAACTATCGATTGGCCTTCCTACATATCCATGAGACTCAAAAATGCCCTAAGGAATATAGAATCCATTATCTTGTGTCTCCATTCCATAGGAGCCACTCGAATGGTTTTCTCTAGCTACACCTTCATCGGGCCCCTAGGTAGCTGTTGGTCACCACCACCACTGGATCACCCAGTAGCCAGGAATCGTGGAAAAAATATACTTATCCTTATCTCCATCCTTTTTTCCCAATCGAGATCCAGTAGGTGGATACCTCTTAGACAGTGGATGTCATCTCCTCATTGAGGAACTGCTTATATACCACTAAAGCAATGCTTTGAGTCGTCGTTGTTGTGCCCATCAGAACCAATGTCTCATTCGATATCCCAATGTCCATATACTGGTTAATGAATAGATCCATACCATACCCTTACAAGATAGC
This sequence comes from Viscum album, assembly GCA_963277665.1. NCBI lineage: Eukaryota > Viridiplantae > Streptophyta > Magnoliopsida > Santalales > Viscaceae > Viscum > Viscum album. Next base: position 657,498,408 of record OY728145.1, on the reverse strand, counting down.
GTTCCTAGTCAAGTTCCACCAGTGCCACCTAGAGACTCCCATTTTCGCTGCTGCCCCACCACACCCTCTGACGGCAGATCTGATCATCGAACTCTTTTTTAGCGCTCGTGAGGTACCATTAACCTATATGTCAGATGTGACACACATATAAAATGGAAACTGGGACTTCCCAACATGTAACTCATTTGGGAAGAATTTATTGGAAATAAACTCCCAAGCACGGGGTCTACACATCCCAAAATGGACCAGCGATAGTATATCACAACCCACACATGCCATGTTCTGGGTTTCAGGGCCCCTAAATAATTTTATTTAAAAAGTTGTAATGCTAATTGATTTAATTTTATTAATGAATTAAATTAATTAAAATTAATTTATGTTTCAAATACAATTTTAAATACCCAGAAAACTTTATTTATGTTTTCATTAAATTTAATTATATAATTAATTTAAATTTTGGAATTAAAATTAAATTAATTACCAAACCGAATATAATTAAATTATATGAATTTAATTAATAGATTTAATTTAATTAAAAACACTCATAATTTAATTTATTATAATTTACTTTTTATCACACATTTATATTACCCACTAACTAGTATTGCGAAAATGACAAACTTTTATATGATAGTTATTTATACAATTAATTTTATAATTGCATGAAATGATTATTATTAAATAGGATGGTGTGTTCATAATCATTTTTTGTTCAATATGTATATGGGTATGTGCTAAAAATTTATCTATTTTATACTACACCCCTAGTCCCCCTTACATGTGTGTGGGTGTACTTTTACTTTTTGAAGTTGACCGTTCCAAAGTGGACCACTCCATGATGGGGTGGAATCTAGAAAAGAAGTGGACACACTAGACAGGGATGGGCAGTATCATGAGTCAAGATATGACTCAATTACGATCCCCCTATTGAATGCTTGATCCATTAGTATTCAATGGATCCAAAAATATTTAATTCTCAAGTCCAGTCAGAGATTTCTTTTATTTATGCATTTGTTTATTATTTTATGTATTTAAAAGACTGTGCGAAAACCAAAAATATAATAAATAATAAAATGTATAAAGAAGTGATGTATGAGGACTATTAAAGTTCTGTTGGGAGTGTGAAAACATTGAATGAACAATATTAAAATAAATGTGTTACATTCATCGATAAAAATAAAAAAACCATCAATTAAATATTATGTCAAACAATTTCATCCATCATTTGAGTTTGAACACAACCGAGTATTTAGAGTTCTAGTTATCCAAAAATGAGGGTGTCTATTAGTACTAGGGAGTTATTATAAGAGTGATGGGTTTACTTAACTATGGTTGGGAGAAAAGAAGTATCAAAATCTATCTTTCTTCATCATTAAATAAAATAGTTTAGTGAATCCAAATTTTGACGTTATATATTTTGACATCAGTTGACGTATCATGGGGACACAAGTTAATATGGTTGGCTAGTCAAATACCAAACATTAAATCTCCACGTAGTGGCCTGACAATAATTTTTATATTATGAGGGTAATTTAAAGGATTTATTTACACTAAAATACTCAAGAGATGGAGTATTCTAATTTTCTTATAGAGCGTTCAATGATAAAAATAAATTAATGGAAGACATTTAATTATTTAATCATTAATTACTTAATCAATAATCATGATAAAATTAGAAATTGGTAGATTTTATTTTTTTTATCAAGATTAATGTAATACCACACAAACACATTATGATATATTTTTGAAAAATTAAATTCCTTATAAGGTGTGAATTTCTCTTAAATAGTATAGGTTCATGTAAAAATTACTACAACATTTGTAATTTATGGTATCGGTGTCCCCACAACATATTAGGCCACCTCAAGAATCAAGGGTGTGAAAAATTTTTACTGGATACTTATGTGTGACACATATGACGGTTATCTAATAATGTTATCATCAACGTTTGATGTGAGTTGGGGATACCACATCAAGACATGGATGATATAACATGATGTCTCATCTATGAGATGTTAACAAATATAATGAGAAGCAATATATTATTAAGGTGATGATAACACTAGACACGTGAAAATTGAAAATTGATTAAGATAATTTAATGTGCCCATTTAATAAATATTATTCACCCATTTATTCCAATTTTTTTAATATTTTAAATTGAAAAACAAAGAGCGAAATTATTCATTACCTTTTGGGTATTGTTCTCTAAGAGAATAAGAACATAAAATATGAATAATATTTACATCTTATTGTAAATAATTATAATGAATTAGTGAGAAGGATAACTAAATGAGTGAAAACAAAGTAAGTATCACAACAACCTTCCATGAAAGTGGTAATACACTGTACGTTATTTTCATTTTAGGTCATGACATAAATATATGTATATTTAATCATGATGAACTGAATTAAAGAAGCAAATAATCACTTCTTAATTAGGTATATTCATTATTGTTTTTAATGTTTCAATAATACATTTGGGATAATGAATACAATATGGATATAAAATATGTGTATTTTAATATAGTAACCAAGTAAGTATATGTTCAATATTGGAAGTAAGTTTTATTCTATATTCATCAGAGAAAGGGTCCTTCCAATGTCAGTAGTGACAAGAACACAACTTCCAATTGACATGTGATTGACTCTATCTGAAAAATTATGGAGTATAAACAAAAACATTATATCACATGCCCTTTTAATAGAGGGAGACATTATTACAAATTATATAATGAAATTTTTTATGATGTCTCAAATACAATAAATAGTTCTGGGATACTTGAATTATAGGAAATACCAAAGGAATATAAAATGTAAAATATACAATCCTAGTTATGGAAGGAAAATTTTTTTGTCAAGTAAAACTAAAAGTGGACATCAAATATATTCCCAATATGTTATTTAGACTGGGTGTATCTAAACACCTTAGTTATTATTGACTTGTATACTTGTTTAGTTCAGATGAAGAAAACATTAGAGTTTAATTTATGGAATAATTCTTTTAGAATTTGATTAGAAAGAAACTTTGAACTATCCCAATGGTAGTGTAGTGGTAAATATACATCATTATATCCCATTATGTGATTAAGTATTTTAAAAGTGAAGTATTTTATATTAATGGTCATAAGATGAGTGTTTCTTCATGTTGGAATGCTGAAGAATATCGGGACCAAGAATTAATTGATCAATATAATATTGTGCATTGTATTTTCTAATCACACGTTATGTTATCCACATATGGGATATTTTGTTAATAAGTAGGATCAATAATTTGACTTACATGTTAACATTGATTAATATAGTGTATCATGAAGTATTTCTTAGACACACTTTCCTTATACAAATTAGAGTCATGGAGTAAGTTAAAGGGAATCATTTTTGAAACATATATTCATTGTCAAAACATTAATTATTTCAATATAGTCATAAAAAATAATAAAATTATCCCATAACAATATTCCATATACAATGAGAAATGTATATCATATGAGTAAAAATATAATATATAACCATTTTTCTAAAAAAACATGAGTATATGTGGAAAATGATTGTTATGATATAAAGAAACCTACATCAAGAAAAACATAGTTTGTATCTATAGTAATTATCCTAAAATCTTCATAGAATATTACAGAAATCCAAAAATAGATAATGATATAGCCTCGTGATAGAATAAATTTCTTTAATAGGGAGAAAATTTTTACATGAGATAGTTGGAGCAAGATTGACATGGGTTCATTCAATTATATAAATTCATAAATAGTTTTCATTGATAAAACATCAACAAGAGGCATGTAAGAGGAATGTTACAAAGAAACATTTTGTGTAGGAAGTATAAAACCAAAGAGATGATTTTATATTGACCATAGATGGTGATAAATTATTCACTATGAATAATAATTCTAACAAGTACGTATTATATGTAATTAAGGTATCAATGGTAAAATAAATTAAAACTCAATAATGGATTCTATGTATCAATGTTCCGGGGGGATATTGTTTTGAATATTATAGTGATTATTAATCTGAGAAAACACATGGATGGTACATGAATGGTACGAACATGTATTGATTGGTTATACAATGTTATTATACCTAATTCCATGAAAAGTTTACTTATCCTAGCTAATTTATAAGATTAAAATATTGAGCATTGGACTGAAAGACCACCATTCATTGAATGTATCTATATAATGACTCCCAAAAGATATGTTGACATCATAGAATACTAATAAGGGTTTTTTGTCTCTAAAATTTGTCTCATGATTAAAAGTAACCAATAATATCATAGATAATTCGTTTGGATTGAATCGTTTTTTTGTTTTTATTATAGGTTAGGTGTACTTCCATTATTTTCCAAGTATAATATGTTTAGTGACAAAAGGAAAATAGTGATTTGTCATCATGATAGTTAAGACTAGGATGAAAATAACTATACAAAGTTTGATTAAAGTACCAACCATTGTTCTTGAGAAAATGATCTACTGAGGTAGATCATATAGTTTTTTATACCTTGTCAATCATATATATTCTGACAAGGTATTCAAAAATACAATATATAATTATTTGAGATATAATTGATACCAATGTCACATGGTATAAATCTATTCAAGAATATTATTATATGAATAAGAGGGAATTAATGTGTTTATTTGAAATTACATATGCTTATGTGATAGATAACTCATCTCTTCTATTATATATAAATGATTTCATATTTCAATGATATATAGAAGGGTAGATAAATATCAATTATATCCTTGAGAAATGTGCAGGAGATAGTCAACACTATCCCATAGTACTAGAGTGAGTATAAAGGATAAATATCTGGTATGTAGATAGGACATGATACTATTTTATAGGGGTCATAATATAGACTTAGTTAGATCCATATGATCTAATATCACATTCAGGTTATGGGAATGAATGAGGTAAGCTCATAAAATATAATGGTTTCCATATGAATAAATATCAAGTATGTTGTGGCTTCTATGATAGTTAAGAAGCAGTTATGAGATAGAATAATTTGTTCCAATACAAGGAATCACATCTAGTAATATAGTTTTCTCATTTTGATAATTTTCTACATGTACTACCCAAGATTCCATGTTTAGAATGTGAAAATAGTGGGTATAATAGAAATTAAATCTCTTTAGAATATTTAATCAAGTTGGTTAGAGAACATATAGAGGAATATCCACACAATGGATATGTGGTTGCCCCAGCAACTAAATTCTTGATTCAGTTGAAAAAATATCTTAATAATTAGAGAACTACCGAGGATAGTTATCATGTTTCCTCTACTTCAAGTGTTAGTGTTTTAAATTCAGGTTCCCTAGACCCAACATTATCAGTATTTTATATTAACATATCATGGTTATAGTGAATTATGCATTGTTTTTACTTACCATTCGAGTGTAGAATCTATTGTGTCCACTATTAAATGGTAATGTCCATAGATTAATTATAATATCAAAAGGATATAGTTGATCTAGTGCCATAATGATAAACTCAAGATATTATGATATTAATCCTAAACAAATTTCATATAGTCTAGATAAATCATAGTGACAATAAACATTTGATGTCTGACTATCAGGTGTTGGGGTTACAAAAGCCTTGATACTAATTCTCAGTAATTTCTCACTTTTTGATCTTTGGTATGTGAGATCAAGAGGAAATATCCATTAATATGAACATAATATGATTCAGGTGTAATTGGTTGTTTCTATCTATGTAAATGTCTATTGGCCACCAACCATGAGAAACATATTAGTGTATTCCATTTGATTTCTTACATTGATGTTAGGAAAAAGGTATGATAAGGAAATCATGCACATGTAACCTATTTTAGGCGCTTTATTTGTGATATGACATTGGTTGAATGATCAAGATAAATTTTTTTAATTTTTTGGTTGAGGAAGTAATATATCTCAGTCTTGGTTCATCGGGATTGTAGTAACTCCATAAATCCTTATCCAAGGTAGTCTGAAGTAAATCTATCATGTTATATCAACAAATAATAAGTAGGAAATAATAATGACCCATGTGTGCGCCTTTATTTATGATAAATCTAATGGAAATGATATAGGATTGTGTAGTGTGTGTTATATGGTTTGTTATCATTGTTATTACAATTCCATATCTTTTTAGGGACCCTGATGGGTTGCTATACTACACTCTTTGTCCATGCTTACTATTCCATCCTATCATGATATAGTCATATTGGGTCACACATAATTTTAGATTCAAGAATATTCTATATTTGGGTGAATAGGTATATTATGCATTTTGGGACCCACCATGGGATTCGATTTGTTTTCCATGTCATCCATCTATAAATAATAAATTAGTTCAATATTATTCAGGTAATGATTAATTAGGTTTCTTTTTTAAAAAAATATTATTAATAAGTGTTTAAGAAAATATGAGGGATAATATTATTTCCAATTAATATTATTTTAATATCTAGGATTCATTTAATATTAACTGTAATTAAGATTCGGGTTAAATGACTTGATTTTATCACATTAAGAATTTAATATATATTATAATTATGTGATATAATATAAATACATTTTATATGAAATTTTAGTTCATTTTTATTCTTATTTATTTCTTATTTAGTTGGTGTTATAATTATGGGGGTCGGTTCCATGTATCTGTGCATCCATTATATATAGGAGGAGAAAGGCACTCGAATAATGAATATTCACTATGAGTTCCTCATAGAGTCTCTCTCGTATACTTATTTCTAGAGAGATAAACTCTCAATCTAAGTTATTGGATTGATATTATCTTCTTACATCGAGCGCAAAGAGATGTGTTGATTTTAGGGACATCAAATTCATTATTGGGTCAGTTGTGCATATCAGGGGCCCCATCCATGAATCTATAACACAAAAAAGTTTTTGCACCTTTTAATTTTTATGAAAAAACATAGTGGTTCTTACGTAAATATTTTAGAAAAAAAATTTTAAAATAAATTTTTTCTGGATACCCACACATATTGTGAGTCTATCTCACATCACCACCTTGATGACTATAAAAAAGTTGAAGGAAATAAAAAGTAAAACCATTAAAATATAAATATTCATTCATTCATTAGTAATAATGAAATAATATAATTAAATCCATTACAAAAAGATTATTAATTCAAAATAAATCTTAATACAGAACATTAGAATATTAAAATAAGATAAATTAGTGTTTTATATCAGTTAATTATATTTTTTAAATAGATATCAATAAAAATAGTGTATTGGTATTATATACTAATTAATCAATTATTTTTATAGATGTGTATGAACTAAAAAGCATCATGAAAATTAAAAAAATAAATATTTATTTTGAAGATGAATGATTTTCCCATAAAATATGTTAAAATAATATAACATAAAATCATATGATGACCCATAAAATTACCTCAAATTAATCATGAGTATAAATTTATCAATCACACCCCCACAATAGAATGAATTAATGATCACAAATATATGCAATCATCATAATATATAATCAAAATCTATAGAAACAATCTTTTTTTGTTCTCCTATAAAAAAAATCCATAAACTAAAAAACCTATCCATTTTTTTGAATATTGATTTAAGAATAAATAATATTCATGAAAAAACTAATCCCCATCATCCTTTAAGATATATATATTTTAAATTATCCCACAATTAAAGATTCATTGATTTCATAGTGAATTTGGATCTTCATACAACAGTATGGAGTGTTTTGAGAAATAAAATTTTGATTTGAATTCAAAGAATTATAAAAACTCAAATTGGTTTTTTCCAAGAAGGTTGAGTGTTTTTAGAATAATAAAAATGATATTTTAGTGGTTTTGGGAAGGAATGGAAAGTTGTAAAACTACATCACTAAAGCATTAATTGGGTATCTAGTAGAAAATAATAAGTTTCCTAATGGTTGGGGTCGAGGGGTATTATCCCATGTAGCTAAAATAATTGGATAATGAAACTATATATGTTTGTTTGTTACTCATTAGATACCTTGGAGAGGCTAATTGTGTACTCAGTATGTTTTGGGATGATATTCAAAAATGATGGGAATGGTTGTCCTTTCAGGTTTGATCCCTCCCATTATTTATTTATAACGGAGCATTATATAATGTAAACTTTTCTAGATCATCCCTTACTTCATCATCCATTTTATCTCCTTTATGAGGGGTGTTTTTGGTGGATTTTACATGGATATTTCAAGTATGATATTCCACTAATTACATTAGTTTTCTCCTCCACCATTTCTTTATTATTCCTGTGTTCCCTCTAATCATGATGGATTTCACTAGGTAATTATGAAGTCCATCAAAAATGATGGGGATTCCTACTACAATGGTATTTTGTAAATAAAAGAGGTTAAAACACATGTTTTTAACCAATTCTGTTTTTTAATGTCTCTTAATTATATTAATTTGTGTTTCTATTTTAACATTGTTAAATATTTATGTAATTATGTTCCATATGTAGGGGATTATTCTTTTAATTATGATGGGAGTGTGTGATCAGCCTTCAATGTGCAGTTAGTTGTTTTTTTATTTATACAGATTTTCATGGTGGGTTATTTATGTTTATTCCTTCCTCAATATAAAATCCTAATTAATTTAATTTTTTATAATTAACTATATTATCACTGTGAATGAGATATAGGATCTTGTCTGGGTGGGATCTTGAAATGGAATTGTTCGGTCTTGGATGATTATTTTTTTCATTCTTTGAGTATGATATCTCAATTAAAGTGTAGGTGGTCCCTATAATAGATGATCATATTCGTTTTTATTAAATTTTTTCTCAGACTTCATGGGAATTTTGATATGGGTAAAATTAAAAAATATTGAGATCAACCTTTATAGATCAATTATTTGACTTAGTTCCTCCTATGTTTAGATAAACCTCTCCATTTCATGATGACTGAATTGTTGTTTCCCAATGTATTTATACTATTGGTATGTGGATGTCTATAAGGCCCCAGCATTAAACCTTACTTAATCTTGAGTTATTACAAGATTACACGTTGAGGATCTTTTCAGGTTTAGAGTTTTAGAGAGTTAGATCATAAAACTTTCATTACATTCCACATTTAAACAAATTAGTTACATAAAATAGAGTATCCATTTTTCCCATCAATGGAATCATATTTAAAATAAAACATGGATTCATTCTTGAAAATTCCTTAACACTATCATCAAATCAGGTACCTTTCCCTTGACCTGTGAAAAACATTTCAAAAACATGGGATGAGCATAAAAATCTCAGTAAGGGATATAAAAATATTGAAAGGAAACATGAGTACATGTATACATCAGAATCAATGAAATCATACTTTACTCATAAAACATAAGAAATTTAACATACCTCATCAAATCATGAATAAATCATAGAAATCATAATACATAAAGGTAACTTGAGGCATTCATAACGTTCTTACGTAGGGAGTAACCTTCATGGTTACATTTGGAATACCCATCACAATATATTCCCTAAATCTCTTCGGAGAAACCTGAATGTTTAACTCTTTCACGTTACCCAATGCATTGGAGATCTATATCAGGCTCACCCACCCTTAGTTTATCATGGAACCACCTGTCTTCATAACAATTCCCAAGAACCATAACATAATCGTATCACATAATACATGCACAAAGGAAACATAACATTTCCATATTTCAATCACAAGATCTAAATACAACACATTGATATAAAAAACATTATGAAAACCATTTTCAATACCAAAATAAAATAAAAGTAAAACATGGTATTTATTTTTCATTTTAAAAAAGGTATGGCTTGTAGAGGAAGCCGAAACTCAAATAATGGTCACGGCGGCGGAGAAGTCGTTGTCGTCGCATACGTACGACAAAAAAACATTCCATTTGTCATTTAGTAAAACGCTTCTTATAAAAAAAGATTCCTTTTGAATAAGAATAAAAGTAAAAGGGGTTTATACACTGTATAAAGGAATGTTGTGTATAAAACAAAAATATGCCTCAATGAAAGAAGATTGAGACGAAGTCCCATACAAAGATCATTTTGTAAATAAAATAGATCTCCCTTGTGTATTAACTATAATCTCACATAAAGAAAGTATAAATACATGATAAGATATAAAAATTCATTTCCCACATTATCAAAGAACAACATAAATAAGAACGATAGGTTCAACCCAATGAATGGGAATTGGGTTAAGAAGTTCCCTTACCTCGTGTCCGAGTTGACTCAATCGTTCTTTAACCTCCTGAATAATAAACTTGAGTTAATTTCTACTTCATTAAGAAGCTTTTTCAAGTTCATTATTCCTATTATATCACTTATTACCATGTTATAAACACTATGTAATTATTTATGTTAATAATGGTCATTTTGTCAATCATTGGTACTTGAGTCAAAAAATAAACTCTTTATAATTACAAGTTGGTATGTGGTAAAATATCCATTATATCAAGAATTATATTCATGATGTAGATATCATATATATATCATATATATCCAGTATACACATGAATTTATAATATTACATAATCATTTAGAGGTAATAAATGAAATGCACCGTTCATGGAGACGGTAAGTCGTACGTACGCATGAACGCTACTTTCATTTCTATGTCATATTAATGGAACTAGAACTTAATTATAGATATTTATATTTTAATTAAGGAATTATATTCATCATTTAGATGTAACATAAATCATATATATCCATTATATATATGTACTTATAATAGTACATTATATTTGGGGATAAGAAATGAAATGCACCGTTCATGGAGACGGTAAGCCGTACGTATGCATGAACGCTACTTTCATTTCTATCTCATACTTTAATGAAAAGAAATAATAATGATATAAATGTGTATTATAATTCCAGTATGGTATCATATATAATATAATTAAATCTATCCTTTATATGTACCACATATTGTATTAATGAATCAAATCACTTTGAGGGGGCGGTAGTCCGTACTTCCTAAAATGAAGATATCGCGTATACCCATAATGAAGGCCATAAAGGTATGACATAAATGAAAAATACATAAGCTTAAGGAAAACATAAACATATTATATATCATATATAAATATAGTGACATCTTAATGGCCACCTTTGAAGGTGTTAGAAGAATATTGAACAATCATCGTTTCGTGAGACAGCAATTCGCCATCCACAGAAACAGTATGTTCTTTAACAATTAGATGTAGGTGTGTGTAAGTGTAGCTCGAATTCTTCTTATAACAAAATCCTAGTATATTTATGATACTGGAGTTGTTACAAAATAAATGAATAAAAAGAGTTTAGAGGGTTGGAGAAGAAAAATAAACCAAAAGAACACGAGTGAAGACATTACCTTAAAATCGGGTAACTCTCTTTGAATTGAGCTCAAAGGCTTCCTTGGGAAGACTTATGCCCAAAGTGAGGCTTCTAGGAGTAATATAGGGATGTGTAGATACAAAATGATCAGGGGTTTGCCGAGCCAAAGTCTTGAGATGTGTGGGTAAGGAGGTAGAGGTGGGGGCCTTTTATAAGAGGAGAGGAGGGGCACTCTTGGAAAGGTATAAAAGGTTACTTTATTATAAAATGGGTTTGGGTTTTTAAAGGTGCCACATTGATGTATTTTTAGAATAAGGTGATAAGGGTTCAAAATATACTCATCCAATAGGTTTTTGACATTTGTAACTTATAGTGTTGACATTATCTTTTCATTTTACTTAAATACTTTATTAATGAGGTAATCTCTGCATCATCAGGATGTCATAAATAATTTAATTTATTTAATGGATAAAAATAATAAAACAAATACTATGATGTAGGTAATATTTTTAGATTTCCAATTACTATTTATAGTCTAATAGATCATTTATGTAGACAAAATTAAAAAAAATTTACTCAGGTGATACATTCTTTGTTATATTTAACTTTCTTTAAAAAATAAAAAGATAAAAAGTCACTTTCCCACAAAAGTGATTCCATGGGGTCCCCAAGATTTGAACAAGGCATCACATGGTAGGCCATGATACAACCAATAGCATTAGGACACATGTTGGTTTCATTGTTTATTATTATGATATTATTTTATTATCCTTACCTACCCGATTACTCATTAATCAAGATAATTAAAGATAATTACTGTCGTTACTATTCATAATGCCCAAAAACAAAAGAGTCCTGATTAAATAATTTGGACCTTCTTATTCCAAATATGTAATACATTTTACCAAATTCCAAACACAGAAATTGCAATAATTAATTTAAAAATAATTCCCGTTGTCAAAACAAATAGCGGGTTTTTTTTGAAACAATATCTAAGAAATGTTTTGCATTAGTTTATGCCCAATTCAAAAGTGAAATTAATCCTAATGACCACCATTGGATTAAATGGTAAAAATATATTCAAATTACAATTTAAGACCAATTAAAAATATAATCTAACCATACAATTAAATTAGATGAAAAAGGAGTTTTGATGTAAAATGCAGTATTTTTCAGTATTCATAAAAAAATGAACATTGTCAGAAAAATACCAAAAATTTATCCAATGTAAATTCCAATGTCCCAATAATAAAGAATATTATTATTTTCAAAAATAGGACTTATAAAATTGTCAAAAGTTTGATTTAAAAATGGGTTTCCATCAAAAGGTAGTAAAACAATCTTTTAAAAATATTAGTGTATTCCATGCTTAAGATTGGATTTATTATCATTTTAAGCCTCTAAAACACTATAAAATTCATAAATAGACATAGATAAAAATATATATTATTCATTACATACTTGGGATGTTACATCCTTCCCCCCTTTAGAAAATTTTTTGCCCGCAATTTATTTACTTATCGATTAAGTGGGGGTATTTATCCCTCATAGCATTTTCATATTCTCATGTTGCCTCTTCACTCATGTGGTTTTTCCACAAAACAATTACTTGATTAATCACCTTATTTCGCAACACATTCTCCCTATGATTAATAATCTGGACCAGTTGTTCCTCAAAAGATAGATTATCTTCCAGCTGAACCACCTCTGGACTCAAAACATGAGATTGATATGGCATGTACTTCCTTGACATTGAAACATGAGAAACATTGAGTACCTGAGATACACTCGGAGGAAAATCCACTCGGTATGCAACTGATCCAACTCTCTCCAGAATTTCATATGGTCAAATGAACCTTGTACTCAACTTTCCTTTATTACCAAACCGCATCACACTTTTCCATGGTGAAACATTGAAAAAAAACATGATCACCTACCTCAAAAGATAGATCCTTCCTCCTGTTGTCTGCATAACTTTTCTATCTACTCTAAGCTGTTCTCATGTGTTTCTGAATCAACTGAACTTTTTTTCCATCTCTTCTACCAATTCGGGTCCCATCGGCTTCCTTTCACGCACTTCATCCCAAAAAGCTGGAGTTCGACACCGCTTCCCATATAACGCATCAAATGGTTCCATCTGTATACTGGAATGAAAACTGTTATTATATGAAAATTCACCCAAAGAAAGATGTTGGTACCAACTTCCCTTATAATCCATCTAATAAGAACGTATCATATCTTCCAAAGTCTGAATTGTTCATTCTGACTGCCCATCTGATTGTGGATGAAAAGTTGTACTAAAATTTAATTCAGTACCTGATGAATACTGAAGGCCTTTCCAAAAGTTAGAAGTAATCCTGAGATCACGATCAGATACAATGGAGAGGGGAACTCCATGCAACCAGACTATCTCTTTAAGGTACAATCGAGAAAGATTATTTAGAGAGAAGGTATCTCAAATAGGATGGAAATGAGCAGATTTAGTTAATCGATCAATAATAACCCAGATTGCATTATTACCTCGAGATGTCCTTGGTAATCTCACAAAAAAGTCCATGGATACATTTTCTCATTTCCACTCTGGCACTGGTAAAGGCTGTAGCATTCCTTTCGGTAACTGCCGCTCTTCTTTAACCTGTTGACATGTCAAACACGTCACAGTAAAATCAAAAATATCTCTTTTCATTCCGTCCCACCATTAATACTTTTGAAGATCTCTATACATCATAGTACTTCCAGGATGTTCTGAAAATGGAGAACTATGAGCTTCACGTAAGAAATCTCTCTTCAACTTTGAATCACAATGAACACACAATCTCTTCCCAAATCTCAAAACACAATCATTATCAATGTTGAATTCAGGCAACTTACCCTTCTGAGCCAGCTCTACCTTTTTCTGAAACTCATTGTCTTGCTTCTGTTCTTTCTTGATTCTGTTTGATAGAGAAGATTTCACTGATACCTGAAAAAATACAGAAGGACATCTTGCACCAACAACTTCTATGCCAATTTTCATCAAATCCTTAACCAAGGGATCACGTTCCAAACACAACATTGTTAATGAAGCATTACTCTTTCAACTCAAAGCATCAGCCACTTTATTTTCTTTTCCCTGATGGTAATGAACTGTACACTCATAATCCTTGATTAATTCTAGCCATCTCCAATGTCTCATTTTCAATTCTTTCTAAGTGAATATATACTTTAAACTTTTGTGATCGGTATATATTTCACACTTTACTCCATACAAATGATGCCTCCAAATTTTTAAAGTGAAAAAAACAGTAGCCAATTCCGAATCATGTGTAGGATAATTTACCTCATGAATTTTCAACTGTCGTGAAGCATAAGCAATTACCTAATCATTATGCATTATGACGCAACCAATTCCTTTCAATGAAGTATCACTATAGACAAAAAAACTCACCATTCCTGGAAGGAAGTGCTAAAACTATATCACTCACCAATCTTCTTTTCAACTCCTAAAAAAATCATCACATTCTTTTGTCCAGATAAACTTAACACCCTTCCGAGTTAGCATAGTCATTGGACTAGATAATCGTGAAAAAGTTTCAACAAAACTTCAGTAGTAACCTACCAAACCAAGAAAACTACGGATCTCAGTTACATTTGTGGGTCTTGGCCATTCTTCAACAACTCTTGTTTTTGAAGGATCGACAGTTATTCCATATTTAGAAACAATATGACCAAGGAAAGAAATTTGTTGCAACCAAAACTCACACTTGCTGAATTTCACATACAATTTATTTTCTTTTAAGGATTGAAAAATAACTGTTAAATGTCTTTCATGCTCCTCTTTACTTTTAGAAAACACGAAAATATCATCAATAAAAACAACAAACATTTTTCACCTGAGTCAACTGAGCCATCACTGCAACAAACTGTTTAGTTATGATTCTGACCGTCTCTGGTTGCTGATTCGAAAGGTCATTATACTCTGTATACCTTCCTATAAAAGATGATCTGTTTCCTCTATGGAAAACCATTCTGAACAAACATGTCTTAGATGAAGCAACATGGTAATATTCAAATGCTGTATCATTTCAATTTGACTATAAAAAATATTTTTGGATAATCATTTAATAGAATTCTAACTCCTAAAGTTATCTGAATCGACCTCTGATACCAACTATAAGGCCCCAGCCTTAAACCTTACTTAATCTTGAGTTATTATAAGATTAAATGTTGAGGATCCTTTCAGGTTTATAGTTTTAGAGAGTTAGATCATAAAACTTGCATTACATTCCACATTTAAACAAAGTGGTTACATAAAAGATAGTATCCATTTTTCCCATCAACAGAAACATATTTAAAATAAGACATGGATTATTTCTTGAAACTTCCTTAACACTATCATCATATCATGTACCTTTCCCTTGAACTATGAAAAACATTTCAAAAACATGGGATGAGCATAAAAAGATCAGTAAGGGATATAAAAATATTGAAAGGAAACATGAGTACATGTATACATAAGAATCAATGAAATCATACATTATTCATAAAACATAAGGAATTTAACATACCTCATCAAATCATGAGTAAATCATAGAAGTCATAAGACATAAAGGTAACTTGAGGCATTCATAATATTCTTACGTCGGGAGTAACCCTCTTGGTTACGTTTGATATACCAATCAGAGTATATTCCCAAAATCTTTTCGGAGAAACCTTAACGTTTAACTCCTTCTCGTTTCCCAATGCATTGGAGAGCTATATCGGGCTCACCCGTCCTTAGTTTATCACGAAACCACCCGTCTTCATAACAATGCCCAAGAACCATAACATAATCGTATAATATAATACATGCATAAAGGAAACATAACATTTCCACATTTCAATCACAAGATATCAATACAACAGATTGATATAAAAAACATTATGAAAACCAATTTCAATACCAAAATAAATGAAAAGTAAAACATGGTAATTATTTTTCATTTAAAAAAAAGGTAAGGCTTGTAGAGTAAGCCAAAACTCAAATAATGGTCACGGTGGCGGAGAATCCATTGTCACCGCATAAGTTAGACAAAAAAACATTCCTTTTGTCATTTAGTAAAACACTTCCTATAAAAATAGGATTACTTTTGAATAATCATAAAAGTCAAAGGGTTTTATACACCGTATAAAAGAAAGTTGTGTATAAAACAAAAATATGTCTCAATGAAAGGAGATTGAGACGAAGTCCCATACAAAGATCATTTTGTAAATTAAATAGATCGCACATGTGTATTAACTATAAGCTCACATAAAGAAAGTATAAATACATGATAAGATATAAAAATTAATTTCTCACATAATCAAATAAAAACATAAATAATAACGATAGGTTCAACCCAAAGAATAGGAATTGGGTTAAGAAGTTCCCTTACCTCGTGTCCGACTTGACTCGATCATTCTTTAACCTCCTGAATAATAAACACGAGTTAATTTCTACTTGATTAAGAACCTTTTTCAAGTTCATTATTCCTTTTATATCACTTCTTACCATGTTATAAACACTATGTCATTATTTATTTTATTAATGGTCGTTTTGTTGATCATTGGTACTTGAGTCAAAAAATAAACTCTTTATAATTACAAGTTGTTCATGTGGTAAAATATCCATTATATCAAGAATTATATTAATGATGTAGATATCATATATGTCATATATATCCATTATATACATGAATTTATAATATTACATAATCTTTTAGAGGTAAGAAATGAAATGCACCGTTCATGGAGATGGTAAGTCGTACGTACGCATGAACGCTACTTTCATTTCTATGTCATAATAATGGAACTAGAACTAAATAAGATATAGGTATATTTTAATTCCAGAATTATATTCATCATTTAGATGTAACATAAATCATATATATCCATTATATATATGTACTTATAATAGTACATTACATTTGGGGATAAGAAATGAAATGCACCGTTCATGGAGACGGTAAGCCGTACGTACGCATGAACGCTACATTCATTTCTATCTTATACTTTAATGAAATGAAATAATAATGATATAAAGGTATATTATAATTATAGTGTGGTATCATATAAAATATCATTAAATCTATCCTTTATACGTACCACATATGGAATTAATGAATCAAAACACTTTGAGGGGAAGGTAGTCCGCACTTTCTAAAAGGAAGATATCGCATATACCCATAGTGGAAGCCATAAAGGTATGCCATAAATGAAAAATACAGAATCTTAAGAAAAACATAAACATATTATATATCATATATAAATATAGTGACATCTTAATGGACTCCTTTGAAGTTGTTAGAAGAATATTGAACAATCATCGTTTCGTGAGGCAGAAATTCGCCATCCACAGAAATAGTATGTTCTTTTACCATTAGATGTAGGTGTGTGTAAGTGTAGCTCTAATTATTCTTATAAAAACATACTAATATATTGAAGATACTTTAGTTGTTACAAAAGAAATGAATAAAAAGATTATAGGGGGTTGTAGAAGAAAAATCACACAAAATAACACGAGTGAAGACATTGCCTTAAAATCGGGTAACTCTCTTTGATTTGAGCTCAAAGGCTTCCTTGGGAAGACTTATACCCAAAGTGAGGATTCTAGGAGTAAGATAGGGATGTGTAGAGACAAAATGATCAGGGGTTGGCCGATCCAAAGGCTTGAGAGGTGTGGGTAAGGAGGTAGAGTTGGGAGCATTTTATAAGAGGAGAGGAGGGGCACTCTTGGAAAGGTATAAAAGGTTACTTTATTATAAAATGAATTTCTATTTTTAAAGGTCCCACGTTGATGTATTTCTAGGATAAGGTGATAAGGGTTTGAAATATACTCATCTAATAGGTTTTTGACATGTGTAAGTTATAGTTTTAAAATTATATTTTCATTTTACTTAAATCCTTTATTAATGAGGTAATCGTTATATCATCATGATGTCATAAATAATTTAATTAATTTAAGGTCTAAAAATTATAAAAAAATACTATGATGTATGAAATATTTTTATATTTACAAGGAATATTTATAGTCCAATAGAACATTTATCTAGACAAAATTAAAAATGTTTTACTCAGGTGATACATTCTCTGTTGTATTTAACTTTTTTAAAAAAATAAAAAGATAAAAAGTCACTTTCCCACAAACGTGATTCCATGGGGTCTCCAAGATTTGCAAAAGGAATCCCATGGTCGGACATGATACAACCAGTATCATTAGAACACATTTTGGTGTCATTTTTTATTATTATGATATTATTTTATTATCCTTAACTACCAGATTACTCATTAATCAAGATAATTAATGATAATTACCGTCGTTACTATTCATAATGTCCAAACACAAATGAAACTTGATTAAATAATTTGGAAATTCTGATTCCGAATATTTAATCCATTTTATCAAATTCCAAACACAAAAATTTCAATAATTAATTTAAAAATAATTCCTGTTGTCAAAACAAATAGAGGGTTTTTTTGAAACAATATCTATGAAAAGTATTGCCTTAGTTTATGCCCAATTCCAATGTAAAATCAATACTAATGACCACCATTGGATTAAATGGTAAAGGTATATTAAAATTAAACTTTAATACCAATTAAAAAGATAATCTAACCATATAATGAAATTATATGAAAAAAAAGTTTTGATGTAAAATGCAGTATTTTTCACTATTCATAAAAAAAATGAACATTGTCAGAAAAATACAAAAAAATTATCCAATGAAAATTTCAATGTACCGATAATAAAGAATATGATTATTTTGAAAAATAAGACTTATAAAATTGTCAGAAGTTTGATTTCAAAATGGTTTTCCATCAAAAGGTAGTAAAACAATCTTTTAAAAAAATTAGTGTATTCCATGCTTAAGATTGGATTTATTCTCATTTTAAGTCTCTAAAACACTATCTAATTCATAAATAGACATAGATAAAACTATCTATTATTCATTAATTACTTGGTATGTTACAATGTCTATTGATTTCCTTATATTTAATTGGTATATAATGGGTATGTGATGAGTTATGATAGATTAATTTGGTTCTCTAATGGGTTACTCATCTTGAAGGAGGCGATTTAGACTAGGTAATATTATATATATATTCTTTCATCCCACACACTATTAGGAATACCCTCATGAGGGAGGATTAGAGTATTAGTGTGTGTAATGAGAAAAACTAATTCCTCCAAATCATGATATTTTATGATATTAGTGTTGTGTATTCCTTTTGGGGGGAATCGTGTTGGTTGGTATATATAATTAGATACCATCGAAATTATATGGGGATAAATGATTCCCTAATGGGTGAGACATAAATGTTGTTGGTTTCATAATATTGTGTTTGTGTGCCCTCGTGTTATTTATAATGTCTAGTCTATAAGGATATGGAAGTGATGATATGGGATTCAATATATGGTTATAGGTAATATGAGACAAAAAAAGATTCTTATCTAGGTATATCATATTTTTATAGCATGAATAGATATTTAAGATCCATGGAATAGCTATGTGATCCATTGTGTTCATATGGGTTGACATGAATTATGAAAGGCAAAACATGAGTGACAAGGTAAATATAATGATTTATTATGATATATAAAATTAAGTATGATAGGTGGTATAATATGTGGTACATGATTTCTAATGAGACCTCCATCTATGTGGTAGCATGGTCGGATGAAATGTGATATGAGACAACATGTGTGGCCTCTTCATGAGTGATAGGTAAGAGGTATGAGATGTTATGAGTGATGTAGATTTAGGACATAACCTTATTGAGTGTGTGAGATATGATATGCATTTTGATACATGATATGTGAATTTGAATGTTACCTCAACTTGAGTGAGAGAAAGGTGGTATGAGACTTGGTATGTGATGTTGTTGACGACTAGATATAGGGTAGAGGTTGAGATTTTTTATGAATAATTTGATGTCCCCCTTGTACCTAATAATTGTTTATATTGTTGAATTTATTCCATAGAAAGACATATTACCCAAAGTAATAGGGTATTAGTTAGGGTTTTTTAATGAGGGGTACTTTTTTCTAGAGCGAGACAAGTCATGTAGGGCTAGGTGTCTTGTAGATATGGGTAGCAATAAATGACATGGCACACATGCATGTAAGTAATATAATATAGTAGTTATTTAAATAATGTGTATACATTTATTGGATGGTTTATATTAGCAGAGCATGGTGATACCCTACTGAGATATATTTCATACACCTTGTACAGGAACCCTGGTGCATGTGCAGACCATATATTAAACTTTCAGGTTATCGGCTAAATGATGGATCATACTGAAGTTTCTTGATAATATTAGAGATAGTTTGAGGTGATTCTTATTTTTATATTAGTCCCACATTTTTTTATATTACTTTTTTGTTCTTTATATTTTACAAGACTTATGGATGTTCTATAGTTATATATAATTGTATGACCTTTGTACATTGTTGTTACATAATATATTTTCATTTATTTAGTTTTGTTTAACTTTTTGTGTAATGACACAATTTTTAATTTAACTATATGTTGAGGATGATTTTTGGTTATTTATAATTATTAGTTATACTAATATTTATGGTATAATCTCACCCAGTAATTTTTAATATAACTTTTGATAGCTTAGCCAACTCTCAAGAATGAGGAGGCACACTTGAGCTTATCATTGGATTTTTCAATTGTGGCATTTGGGAAATTTTATTCAGCATATTACAATATTGTATTTGGGTATTTTTTTATATTATACTAATATTTTCAGTCTTCAAGATAGAGAAATAAATATGTTATTGCTTTTGGTGGTGCTCAGGATGGTTAGTATTGAACACCTTTACATTAGGAAGGTCATGAAATAATAAGAATGAGATCTCATTATTACTTTATGTTGTTTAATTTGATATGTTTATTCAAATGTGACATACTAATTTTGGGTTATTATTTTTTTATTCTCATATTATCTCGGGGTGGTGTGAGGCATTGTTTAAAACATTATATTAGCACATATGATTCATATGACTTATTTTTTCTCATTTTTTGAATTTTTTGTAGATGATGGATGGTTTTAGCAATTAAAATATTCAAAAAACAAAAAATATAGAGTTTCCATATGTATGTGATTGGTAGAATTATACTTATCTGTACCGTAATATTTTTTCAATAAAGTTATATATATTTTATTATGGGATATCACCAGAAGATTATTTTTATAGTACTGTTTCATAGGCGATGCATAGTAACCCATAGTGTGTTAGTCAAGGAATTTGATTCTTTTGTGATGGTATGATCCAAATTTGGTACACATGAGAGGCTATTTTGAATATGAACAAATTTCTTTATTTTGTTACATAACCTGGAGAGGAAATTGAATGATATGTGAGATTCCATGGGATATGTTGATACAATTAAAATATATTTATTTTGGTATCATGATTTTTTTTCTGGTGAGATCGATTATATGCCAAGACTTATGATTCATGGTTGTAACCTTTAATGGGATAGTGAGTAGTGTTCCTAGATGGTTAGTTCAGGAATGGGTAGAGCATAAGTAAATGAATTTTTCTATTATAATGACACCAAATGGATGGGAAAACATGTTTTCACTTGATAATGAGTGAGATGACTCTAGATCGTTGTAATGGAAAAATTTAGAGAGCTTATAGAATTTTGGATTAACATGAAATGGGTTCATAAATAGTAGTTTATGACTATTATCTTAGTTTAATTAATAGGATATACCTTAAATAATGAGTTGGATATCATGGTCAAGTTTTATGGGAGCATAACCCTATTTCAATTTGTGTAATGTCCCTCTTCAATAAGTGATTTAAAATTTAGAGTAGATATGAAATTTGTATTCTATAGTAGGGTTGCATGAACCCATTGTATATATTACAATTGAGATCACTCCAAATTTTATGACTTGTTAGGTTCATGAAATGAAGTGGTTTGATAAAGGATCCCTCAGATTATATCCTACATAATTACGTTGTGGTGATGCTCATGTAATGCTTACTTTTATATGGGTTTAATGATCACATAATGGTATAAGGCATCATGTTGTGATGAGAATTATTGTATATTGGGTGTTTCGTAGATGAAAATATATTATTTATGAAGATCATCTTATAGAAGATGGATTAAAATCATATAGGTGTAAATCCTTTTCATATTACATTAAAAACCAATATATTCTTTTGGAAAATATTACAAAGTGAATTGTGGCCATGTCAGAACCCATAGGTCATACAATGAAAATTTTACCAAGGGAAGTTGTTGCAACATGTTGTGAAATATGCTATCATGGGAGCATTAATTTGATGTGTAATTTTAACTCATTAGGTGCAGTATAGTGGCAAACTAAGTTCATCTCTCAATGGAGGAAGTAAAGTTTACATCATATTAAAGGTATTTTGAAAATGAAATAAAATACCATAAAAAATCAACTTAATATTATGGTTTTTTTATCATTTATACAACTATAATAAGTATGTTTGATGAAGATTTTATATTCTTACTTTTTTATCTAAATCATATTGGGAAAACACAACGAGAAGATGTTATTTAGAATAAAATTTTGAAAATGTGAAATCGATCTAACATTACCTCTTAAATTACTTATTAATCATTTTTATCTAAATTAATATCCACTTAATTATGATCCCATTTATTTTTAACCATCAATCCCTACAAGAGTTAAATTAACCAAAATGATGAACTTAATTGAACCCCAAGATAGCTTCAAAACATGAAATTGTAGTACCCTTCATAGATTGATATTATAAGGATTGATTATTGTTAGTGGAAAATTAAGGAACATTTCTACACTTGAAATGACTGTTAACTGAGTTTATATATTATATTTTGACTGTACAAATCGATCTCATGTGGTTTTCTTTACATATTAAGGTCGCACACACAAAATTCACACAATTCTTAGCCACACATGTTTTTTGTTAATTATTAGGATTCATTTTTAGTTTAATTTAAATTAAAAACCCCAATTAATTGATCATTATAAGTGAATTATAGTATCACATTGATTCAAAACAAATTAATGAATAAGGTAAGAGGTTAATCGATTACTAAAAACTACTCTTCCATGCGTTGTGTAGTCATTGTAGAAACATTTTTCATTTTCAAAGTTTGTCAAAAGGGTATAACCCAATCCAATTTCTACTGTTGATTTTATGTCCAAATAGGAAGATTAAGATATGAATAAAATTGAACATAATAGAGAAAATAGAAAATAAGATATGATTTTAATTAAATAACTACAATGTTATAGAAAAGAAGAGGAAAGGAAGAGCATTTTTGAGGAGATCCTATCTTGATAGATTCCTTCTTCAAATTGTGAATTGAAATGGTTCGGAACCACTTCTACTCTACTAAAAATCTCCAAATTCAAGTAAAAACCTCTCTAAATAAGAAAAATTCACATTTATATATTGGAGGGGAGGCTCGGTTACAAGTGGTTTCAAGTCTGAATGAGTAAATTTTGCCAAATGATTTATTCCAAGTTTCACCGCATTTTTGACCTTCAAAACGTATGAACTATCTATTCAACCAGAAAGATGATTTTTTATAATTTTTTTCTTGACATTATCTCCAAATTGGGGAACCATACAAGATGAGATTAGGATGTTATGACCCAAATAGAGAACTGATCTTCAATCTGGAAATTCCAGCACATCATTGAATCCATGGCCCTTTTACTCCAAATAAATGCATGATTTAGCACCCATGAACTGAATTAATGTTGTATACAATTACAATAGGAACACATTCAAAAGAATGTTTTCAATTAATACATACAAAAATAATTATGTATTAATTACAATAGTGAACTTTAAATGGTAAAACATGAATTTTCATCAAATTTTTAAAATGAATGATTTAGTCCCAAATATTTTATAAATAAACATATTTAACACAATGTGAGAAATTTATATCATTTATTATCAAAAAAATAATTTATAAAATTGTGTCTTATTAATTCCCCCACACTTACCCTTTTTCATTTCTTAGAAAAGTCACATATCATGTATTTTAGAAAAAAACTATGACATGATATGCATGTTCATATTCCTCAATCCAAATTGAAAATATATGAAAATTAAGAATCCCATTAGGAGTAAATATTAATAAATTTGAAGGTCTGTTTTTCATTAATTTTATCAAAATAAAATCTCATCATATTAATGACACTATTCATAGAAAAATAAGTTATGGGTTCACCATGCAATTAATTTTGCACGTTTGTATGTTCCAACCATTTATAACTCATATCTCCACCCACTATTCAGTATATTCTGGCCATGTAAATTAATTCTTCTTACCTTGTTTAATTCAGTAAACCTATTCTATATTCCTTAATAATAAAATTTAATTACCCTCTCACTTAATTCTTCTTGAAAGTCAAGCCTGAATCTCCTAACCTAGATATCCCCATGTGTTGTACATTTCATCACTCCCCACTCAATAAATAAATAGTTTTTGGATTTTTTTTTCATTTTTTTATGGTCTACGACTGTCTGAAATCAGATACACATAGATTGTTCAATTAATAATAGTAATGAAATTGAATGGAAGTGAAACAAACATTTGAACCAACAATTGATATAATATGAATTTGATTACCAAATTTGGATATACTTTAAATTGAATATCAAAATTTTCACTAGAAATGGTTTCACAAAAAGATGTGGGGTGAGATAAATGAGATAATTTACCATGAAAAAATATCACAAATAATGGTGTCATATTATAAAAGGTTTTATAATGATAAAACCAATCATATAATTGATGGGTTTCATTTGTTTCATAAAAACTATCCAAAAAAATTAAATCTTTCTTATTCTTATCATGCCACAATGTTTTTTTTGAAAACATGAAATTTATATATGTTTAATAT
The DNA here is from genome assembly GCA_963277665.1 of Viscum album. Lineage (NCBI taxonomy): Eukaryota > Viridiplantae > Streptophyta > Magnoliopsida > Santalales > Viscaceae > Viscum > Viscum album. Next base: position 657,473,173 of record OY728145.1, on the reverse strand, counting down.
GCCAATGAGAATGTTAAATGATATTTTTTATTGAATTTTTAATTTCACCCTTGTTTTTTTTGTTTTCTTAATTACCAATAATGTAACACGTGCACACAAATGAAATTCCAAAATATATATTCCAAAATGTTTTCCCCTCATAAACACATAAAATATTGCATTTCCCTCAATGTGAACCTATGAGATGATATATGCAAATGAATTTTATAATATTAAATATGACAATTTATATAAAAATGAAAGCGTTAGGTACAACCTAATATTTTAAAGTGATGAAGGGATCATACATTTTGATGAAATCAACTACATAGGTTGGAAGTCCCTTAGTGTATTACTTAAAATAATTTTCATTAACTACAAATATCTTTATAGTTCCCTCTTGTGTGATATCCACTACACCGTAATAAAAAAATATCAGATAAAACACAAGGATATAACCATGTGTAATACAACATTATATTCATCATCATTAGTCTTGAACTGTATAGTTGAACATTATCTCCTACATTAAACTAAAATTGTTGGATCATTCTGTCATGAGATTCTTTTTACCTTTCCTTGTAGAGACTTGAGTTATCATATGATAAAAAGAAAATACCCTCAGGCTCTTGAATTTTCATATTCCATTGAAATCTAGCTTGTGATTGGTCTATGTTGCATTTATTTTTAGCCCAATAATCCTGATTATTGAATTTTATGTGGAAATAAAAATATTTCCCAAAACAATCCAAAATGGGGACATACTAATGGGTGTCTTTTATGACATCCAATAATCCCACAATGCATCATCCAAGTGCTTTATCCAATATTTCCTATTCAGCTGCATGATTTTCTCTGTAATTTGTTTCAACTCCCAATTTGAAACCTCTGCTTGGTTGTTTTTTTGGGGTGGTATGATGTTGATGTTTTCTGTTCCACCTCATACATTTGAAAGAGGGAGAAAATTTTTGATTGAAAAAGATTACCACAAGGTCTCTTAAGATGGCCTTCGGTACTCCAAACCTACAAAAAATCTGTTCTTTGACAAAGTCCACTACAATGTGAGAATCATCAGTCCCAGAAGCCTTAACCTCCATCAATTTGATCACATAATCTATAGTGAATAAAAATGTACAATATAATCAAAATAACATGGAAAAGGTCCCGTAAAAGTAAATCCACAAATATTAAAAATATAATAGAATAAAATAGGTTGTTTTTGTATCTCATGTCACCATGAATTGTTCCCATAGTGTTGGTTACATGAACATAACTTACAAAACTCATGGTCATCATGAAATAAGCTATTAAAATAAAATCCATAGCCTAGGAATTTAATAGCTATATATTGGGGACCAATGTGTCCTCCACGTAAACTTTTATAGAATAAATATAGAATAGACTCAAGCTCATGATCAAGAAAACACCAAATTAAAACTTGATCACTACACATGGTATAGAGGTTGGAATCAAACCCAACATAAAATCATGAAATCCTATTTAACATTGGGAAATGATGATTTTTTAAATTTGTAGTAATTTCGAAGGAGATAAGGTAGTTGACTAAATCAGCATACCAAGAGATGGAATAAATATTCACATCAGAGAAAGTGTCTTGAAGTGGTGCATGGCCATGGTTTCATCCTCTAATGTGTGAGTAAGACTATTCATGTGTTCATACACCAAGTTTTCTAAAGCCTTTTTATCCATTATCCTAATATCAAATTCTAGAAGGAGGATCATCCAAAGGATAAGACCAAGCTTCACATATGGCTTTTTTAAGATCTACCTTAGATCTATATGGTGATAAGAAAATGACTAATTTTGAGCCTAATAATTATGAAAGGCATTTATATAAATGATAAATAATGGTAAGAAACTAATTTTTCATGGATTTTTAGTTTTTGGGATGAATTCGAAGTCCTTGAAGAATATGAAATCACATGTGAATGTCCCTCCACCCATTGAGATAACACTTCTCCAACTATGAAGTTTGAAGCATCCCACATAAGCTCAACTTATATGTACCACCCTTAGGGATATATGATCCATGGAGTGGTTAGATGATTCTTTATCCCATCAAAAGAAGTCATTCAATAATCATCAAACAAAAAATCGGATTCCTTTGGATGTAACTGAAAGATATAAAGAGTAACCTTACGGAAATATTTAATGAATCCCTGATTTAATCCTACATTCCCTAGGAAAGATCTAACATCACACACAAATGAAGGATAGTTTAAGGAGGAAATAATATCTATCTTAGATCTACGGACCATTATATCATGTTTTTACACTGCTTACCCTAATAAAATATCATTCTCTTCCATGAAATTATACTTTTCAATGTTCAAAACCAGATTCTTCTCAGTTCAATGATTCAATACCTTTCATAAACAAAATATAAATTCATTAAATGAAGTTCCATATACTCTAAAATCCCCCATTAATACATCCATGTAGGTCTAAATGAAATCATAAAAAAATACTCACCATGCATCTCTAGAAGGTAGTAGAGGAATTTTATAGTCTCAATGGCTTTCATCGGTATGAAAATGTATGGAATTGACAAGTGAATATTTCCTTTTCCAGATCCTCCAGAGCCATATGAACCTAAAAATATTCCAAAAATCAATCCATGAAATGGTAGATTGTTTTCCCAGCTAATCTCTCAATAATTTGATCAATAAGTGATACGGGGAATGATCCTTTCTAGTGGATTGATTTAGCTTCCTTTAATCAATACACATAGACCAATTGTTTAGCACCCTCATTGGAACTAATTACACTCTCTCTAATTTCTAAGAACATTAACAACATGTTTCTTAATAACAAACTGAATTGCACTCACCAACTAGAAATATGAAATGGGGTAAATTATATCTACCAAAAACAATTTTTCATCTTCTTATTTAAAAACGTCTAAAAGAGTTGGATTCAATCTACTTTATGGATGCTTCCTAGTTTATCCCCATCCTCCTGAACAATTTTATGCATGAAAATGGAGGGGATAATACCAGATATTTCATCCAACTTCCACCTAATTTCCTTTTTGTTCTCCCTAAAAATATTCACATGTTTTTCATCACAATCAAAAGTAATATTTTAGAAATGATAATATGAAATCTCTCGCTACATAATAAGTATGAGTATTTTAGATTTTGTGGAAATGTCTTGAGTTCTAAACAAGGGGTTGTTGTATTAATGGTGACATTGAAGTAATTGAAATATGCACAAAATGATCATCAGTACTAGAATATACATCATTAAAAACATTGAATAATGCATCAAATCCATCAGCTTACTCAACAACCAAGTCATAATCAGAGTGAGCTTGATCAATATTAGAATATTAATCCATTTCAAAATCAAATCTAATAGAGGTGTTTTTTTGAAATAGTTATGAAAGATATCCTTGACATAAAACTATAACTAATACTCATATTCTCTCTACGAATAGAAATATAAATTTCCATGGTTTTTTATTTGAATGCGAAAAACAAGAGATAAAAATGAAAAATCATTCTATGAGGGGTACTTAATGGTGCCCATAACACTAAATATCCCAACTACATCTCCAAAATTCATGGAATGTGTACCCTAATGGACATTTATGATTGTTTTTATAGTTTTAGGAAGATCCTAGCAAAGATAATGGGAGGACGAGAAATTACCAAATAATCCCCCATGTTATGAATAAAGAAATCTACTAGAAATATTATATCTCTTAACCATAAAAGTACATCCTAAAGGACTCCTACAAGATATGTTGTAGCTCTATTTTCTAAAGGCAACACTACTCTCATTATATTCATCTCAAAAGCATGTAAACAAGAGAATACAAATTGAGGCATCACATTATTGGAAGCACCAAAATCACATAAATCATCATAAAAGTGTAACTCATCTTTAGTGCATGGTATGGTGAATGTTCATAGATTGTTTAACATTCTTGTAATTACTTGAGTCTGTTTAATGTGTTTGGAAACATTCGTTATAATATTGATATTCTAATTTCCCTTGAGCACTATTAGACTGTTACAATCTTATTTTTTGTATTTGGAATGCCTTATGATTTTGTTAATGGCCTCAATAAGAGGGATGTTTATCTCAACATGTTTGAATTTGTCCAAAACCTCATTTTCTGTCACTTATATATCCATAAACATGGTTTGAACAACATATTTTGGTAATAGAATGGGTTTATGAGGGAAATCATTCATCTTTTTTACCTTTTTCTATATCCTTGGGTTTCTGATTAGTCGTTATGGAATGGGGATTCTCTAAGGATGAGTTGAATATCATTGGAATGATAGGTATAGGTTTATTAGTTGTTTTCTTCCAACATCTCAATGTGATGGTACTAACATTCCCCTTGGCATTTGAAGTAGGTTGAAGAAAAAATATTCCCAGAGTTCTTACATACCAAATCATGGAGGGTATTGAAAATATCATTCATTTGTTTCTTCGAATCCCTTAACTCGATAACTTGACTCTTCAGCTCATTATGTTGATTAGGAATAATTGTTTTTTAAAATATCATCAGTGTAAAAAACTAAAATTGGTGGTGGATACCTTTATTTAATTTTTTATGATTGGGAATCAAATCACTTTTTGGGTTTTTGGAAACCATGTTGGTAAGGTAGAGGATACTAGAAATTTGTTGAAAAGGTGGCACATATTGTGGTTCATATCCATAACTCATGTCTAATTGATCCTTCCACCCTTGGTAGTATGTTGTAGTGAAGGAATTATGCTTCTTATGGGGATTTGGATGTTGTTTCTGTTGATATGGTCTCCTAGGGTATATTACTACACAATCCACCATCTCTTGTTGTTGGGGGGTAACAATTGGTTGGGTGGTCTATTTCATTTTAAATGAACAAGTCCTCATTATAGTGGGTTGGTATGTCTTTTGAGCTAAAGAAATCGGCCTCACCAATGTGGTAAATTATTCCAAATTAGTATCAATAAATTTCTTTTCAAGAGAAGAAACCCATATCTGATGTACTCTTATAAAATTTGGAGTACCTCAATCATAAAATTATTGGTATTTTTGTGCCATCTTTTTTATCAATGTGTGTGTGGTTTCTATTTTTTTTAACCAATACCCCTCTAAATGAAAAATCCACCATGCTCTTCTTAATAGGTATAATTCTTTCATAGAAGTAATTGGTAAGGATTAACTCATTGGTTTGGTGATGCGGCAAGCTTGCTTGTAAATTCTTGAATCACTCCCAATTTCTTTAAATTGACTCCACATGTTCTTTATTGATCCCATATATCTCTTTAAAAATATAAGTGTTCCTAGATTATGTATAAAACATCATTAATAAAATATGTTTGAAATCATTCCAATATATTACATTTTAAAGTTATAAATATTAAATCCAATCCTTTTCAGTTCTATCAAGTTAGAATGTGAATGCTGATAGTTTTATTTGGTATTCATTAAAATTAATTGGTACATGGTTTTAGAAAAAGAACATTCAATAATTTTAATGTTTTTTTTATCCTCACCAGATAATCCCAAAAACATTTTATGAAGGTTAATTAATCCATATTTCAATTCAATGGATGATTCTAGATTATGGTATCTAATACAATTTGGTTCATAGTTGGTATATGGTAATTCCAATTCTATAATGGTTATATTATGTTCATTGTTATTGTTTTTAGACATTTTTTCTTGTTTTATGTTTCATTCAGAAGTTTCTCCAATTACAGTTTTCCCAAAATTGTAGAATTCTCCAACATGTTCAATATTGAAACATCCTATAGACTTATAGTGTATAATTTGATCTTGAAGGCTACAATCTACCTAAATGTCAAGATCAAAGAGATCCTTAAGATTAGTTCATGTCATAAATAAAAAAATTTAAAATAATAATAGTTTAAACTATTAAAATAAAAATAATAATTTTGTGTTGATTGTCCAAAAAAAAGATGAATAAAACAAAACTAGAAGAAAAAATCAGATTGGGTAATGAAGTAGAAAATAAGAGAAGAAGAAAATAAAATGAAAAATAATCTATATACCTATATTTTATTGAAATATTTTCTTCCCTCCATCAGAATGATGCCTATTTGATAGCGTCTATCATGGGTGCTTTCAAATGATTTGTAATGTTTACTTATTATGTGAAATAAAGTGGCTAACCAAGGTTGTCTATTAAAGGATGAAGAAAATTTGTTAACATATTAAAGGTATTTTGAAAATGAAATAAAAAACATTAAAAATATACTTAAAATTATTGGGTTTTTTATCATTTAAAATCTTTAATATGTATCTTGGAATAATAGTGTAATTTTTTAACTTTTGTTTTTCAAATGAGATTGTGAAAAAAATACGAGATGTTGTTTTTTAGAATAATATATAAAATTCATAATCAATATTACTCTACCTCTTCACATAATTATTAATCATTTTCATTTAAAATAATCTTCACTTTATTATGATCTCAAAATTTGTTTTCCAACAATCCATACAAGGGTTAACTTAACCTCAATGATGAAATGATTTGAACCATATGCTTGAATCAGAACGAGCAATTACAAAACTTTACTTGGATTCAGGTTATAAGGATAGCATATGGTCAGTGGTAAATTAGGTCACATTTACACTTTGGAAATGATGATTAATTACATGGGAGGATTATATTTGAACTCTAATTATGTATCATATGTGGTTTTTTATTACCGATTAAGGCCACACTCTCATAATTCACACAATTCTCAGCCTCGCGTGTTTTGTGTTAATTACTCAATTTATTTTGTAGTTTAATTTTAAATAAAAACTCAATTAATATATCATATTATCATAATTACATTATCTCATTAATTAAAAAATTATTAAATAAGGTATGATATTGATCGATTTCTAAAAATAAGTACTCTTCCATGGACATTGTAGTCATTTTAGAAATGTTTTTCATTTGCAAGGGTTGTGGAAAGTGTATAAACCAATCATGTTTTTACTACTGATTTAAATCACAAAGAGTAATATTAATATTATGATAAAATAGAAAATAACATAATAAATGGAAAATAAACAAAGATAAGATTGAATGAGAAACAATATTACAACAACGATGAGTAAAAGAAGAGCATTTTGGAGGAGATTGTAGATTGGTAGAATCCCTCCTCTAATTGGGAATGTAAATTGTATAGAAAAAATTATCCTTTTCTAAAAATCTCACAATCCACGTCCAAAATTCCCTATATAAGAAAATAAAATCATTTATGTTGTAAAGGGGAGGCTAGATTACAATTGATCTCATGTGTGAATGAGGAAATTTAAATAAATATTTTATTCGACGATTCACCTCATGTTTCTCCTTTAAAATTTTTGGACCAGTTGTCCTTCCGATATGATGATTTCAGAAAAAAAATAATTATGGAGCTTCTCTCTAAATTTGGACCCCTTAAAATCCAGGATCAAATATTTAAAGCCCAAATACATAAATTATTTCTAATATGGATTTTCCATCCCATATTTAACATTATGTACTATTTAATCTAATAAAATGCACCCTTTATCTCCCATGTCTAGAATGAAAGTTGTATCTCATTACGTTCAGAAGTCATTTAACAAAAATAATGTTCAAATAATTAATATTAATATATTTATGTATGAATTACTACCATGCACATTAAGGGGTAAAACTGGAATTTTTATCAAATTTTCAAATGAATGATCTAATCCTAAATGTTTTTTAAATAAACATATTTAACATAATGTAGAGAAATTATATCATTAATTATAAATAAAATACTCAATTAAATGTTTTCTTATAATGGAGCTCAATGGATACACCTTTAAGGAGGAGGCGACACGATGACATCATTGGCCACATATTTTATTTCTACATTGGATTGGTGTTTTGTTCTGTTGAGAGTGGTGAAAAAAATATGATTCAACTAAATGGAATTTTTGTAGTGAGTAACATGGTTTCACCTTAAATAAGCATTCAAGGTTATCGAATTTTACTATAATACCTTGGTAACATAATGAGCTAACCCTTGGATAGGGTGTTCTTCCATAAAACATCAGTATACAAGATGATGTTCCTCATTTCATATTTTTTAGATAGAGGCCATATATTATTTTCCTCGTTGGACTAGTTTTTGGTTTAATGGTAGAAGGGTATATAGAAGGGACATTCATCCTACTCATTTCACCTTTTTTAGAAACTTTTGTTCCACTTATTAATGGTAGTTTTTAGAATTTTTCCACATAATTTACCTGGTATTTCATTACCCTTCCCCTTCATTTTTATTTATAAAAATTTCTCAATGTTTTTTGTGATTTAGGGTTATGTATTTGTTGAATATTATACTGAATCATTATGGAATCATCCCAAACCATGGTTATTTTTTATGTAGTGGCTATGAGATATTGAATAATTATAAATTCATATCATCACTTTATTATATAATATATTATCAATTTACAATGAATTCTATATATATTTCATTGGAGTTTATTTGGAATTTATAAGAAATTATATGTTGAATGATAGGGATTTTCATGTAGGTATTATGGTTTCGATCCATGTGTGGTAAATGTGTTTTTTTTGTATGTATCTTCAATAAAATATTTTTTTATGATTATAAATCCTCATTTTAGTTTTTATAATTAATTAAAAAATTTATTATTAATTTTTGGATGCCATGTCTTTATATAGGGGCTCAGATATTAACATAGCCTGGTATGGTATCAATTTAGGTTTAATAGAATATTTATTGATGATAAAATATTTATATTTTTGTTAGTATCTCTAATTAATTATGAACCATATGAATATTTATATGAAATTCTTCAAGGGTGTTTGAAAATATGGATTTCAGTATATATTTAAGTACTGATGGAATGCTAGGAAATGATATAAGGTGGAATAGAGCCTGCAAGAGATGAAATAAGTTATATTATGCAGGATTTCAGGATTGAAATTTCATATTGACTATGTGAACAATGGGGATAGGATTTATGTTGGGTTTACAAGGGGCCCAGATAGGTCACTTGTCTTAAGATGTGATGTGGCTATCCAATGTATTTTCTGTAGATGACAGGATATGCATGATGGGTTTATAAATTTGAGCAATGACTGAGATAAACCTATATCTCATGCCTATTTTTTAGTGTCATCTTGCGCTTTTATTGCATCCTTTGTTTTTGAATATGAGTTATATAAGTCATTTAGGTGTTCATGTGTTTCGTTTTCGAGTGTTCAATTAGATATTGGGATTGATATATCTTCTAATGGAGATATTTGATTGGACCCCAGTATGTGTCATGTGATATCTATTCTTATGGTGTGGAAAATTGTATTGAAGGTTCCTTGAGTGGGGTTGGATTAAAATGGTCTTTTTTAGTGGGACTATGACACATATTTTTCAATTCAAAAAGGAAATGGACTAGACACTTGTGGTTTTGTATTAAAATGGTTCAGAGGCTTTGAGATTACTATTCAATGTTAAGTTATAGTTGGTGGTAGTGAATAGAGACCACGATGGGTCTGGGGAACCTAGTATATTCATTTATGAGAGGTATTGGATCTTTGAGGTGTTTGATGTGTCATTCCATTTTGGATTGGTCCTTGTTTAGAAAGATTGGTGTATGAATCCCTATTGATTATGGGATGTTCCATGAGACATTAGGCATGGAAATTAGTGACTAATAACCAATTTTATAGTGGGTGAGATGCATTAGATAAATACACTGCCATCATAGGGACAGATTTCATATAATTATTATCGATTTTTTTACTTCACCGTTAGGGGGTTTCCTTGTGGAAATGTGTCCCACTTAATGATAGTGTTACTGTACTTATATAAGTGGATTTTTATTGATATTATTTCTTCATATAAAATTTTATTCTACCTGAATATGGGATTTCCAAAGGAACCCACCTTGTGACTATGTGGATGGTCTTATTCAAGGGGTTATTCACTAATCAGATTGATTCCAATGACGCTATGATATGTTATATCCATGGATCCCACCATGTTATGGTTGAAATTATATCTTCTGAGAGGTGTGATATTGTGATATCCTCTATTGATTTATTAATATGGTGCTTAGGCTCACCTTTAGTAATACGTTTTTGTTAGGGATTTCCTTGTGTTTTGGGGTATAATCCAAGATGTGATTTTGATATGAGGCATAAGTGATAGGGTAGAGTCTATTTCAATATTGCATGAGACTAGATGTATTCCATCACCTTAATAGAGATAATATTGAAATATACCACCTTGATTGGGAGGTTTTAGGTCAATAATATATTTGTGTGACTTTTTCCTGATTAATAGGGTAGATTTTAATTCTTAGTATAATATGGTTATGGTTTCATATAGACCCTACCCTAGATAAGATAGTATGTTAGTTGTATTATGTGTTACCCTACCCTTTTTCTTTGGGAATGTGTTGTGATTGTTAGAATGAGGTAAATTCATCTCAACTAATGGGTGATCAATATTGTTCATCTATTGTAGTGTCTTAGTTAGCATATGATGATATGATAATCATGATTGTGTGTAATAGTTTTTTGTTATTTATTATCACCACATATATGCATGAATATGAAGGTGTATACAATGGTTTATTTGTGAAACCCTAATAATATGAATTTTTCATTATTTTCATTGGAATACCTGTTTTCATGAAGTTTATGTTTTTATATAGGTCTTATCATAGGTTGATTAATGGGTCATGAGGGAGTAGCTAATTTATTATTTAGAGGTGAGAATTGGGTATTTTATTAAAGAATAAATGTTAATTTATGATTTTATTTATTATTTATTAACATTTTTATATATTTATTTTTTTATTTGGTTGGTTAACAAAGTGATGAAGTTGTATGTATGATTTTGTGACTATATTTTCATTTTTTATATCATGTTTGTGTTATCAATATTGTAAACTCATATTATCCTCTTAGGATAGTGTTGGTAATTTTTATTGTTAGATGTGATATATGGTCATATCCACCCAAACAAATGATATAGGAACTATCCACAAATTAGACTTCTCTAGTGTATATGGGATGTGTTATTGAGGATTATATCACTCTCCCCAATATACCAATGACTGAATTTAATCTGGGAATTCAAAATTGGAATTAGAGAATATTTTTATAATTGTTACTATTTTAGGATTGTTAGTAAATGATAAGGACTTGTAGAGAATTTGATCTCTCTTAGGATAGTTAATCATGGAAATCTATCAAGTGGGACTTCCATGTTATTAATCTTGTATAATTTCATTTATTATTTTTCATAGTTATAATTCAGCTATTTAATCATTTAGGATTTTTTTTATTTTAGATTGGTATTTTTTTATTAGATCATGACCCATAGTGGCTTGTGGAACATATAAATTAATCATACATGGTAGGTATGATTCACTTCACATTAATATTCATTTATGTGATTTATTTTTACAAGAAATATAGGGTTCACATGTTTATAGTGTCATTAAAAACATATATTGTGTTTCCCTATGTAATTTATTGTTTGAATTCTACATAGATGAATCATGCATTTCACATAAATTAATTTTTTTAAGAAACTGTGTGTGGATTATATGACAATATGTTCTATGATGATGACTTTGGATCCTATGTTAAATAAATTTATAATTACCCTTCATGAAAAATTTTGGAATTATATTCTTTGGTGAGAGATTAAATTAAGTGTGGTATTCTCAAGATACAGTTTGGAATTGGCACAAGTTTCCTCGATGAATATTATATCCTTATTATAGTAGAGAGGGTAGTCATCTAAAATACCACTGGGTTTTATATATAAATCACATTGAGTTATTTTGGTAAAGTTGTCTGGTTTCGAAGTTAGGATTGGTTGGATTCCTTGTCTTATTGTATTTTGGGGTATTTCTCTATAGCATAGTGGATTTATAACCTATAAGGTCATGTTTATGATGGGTGGATAATTTATTTAAACTTTGGGGTTTTATAATGATTTACCATTGGAGGTTGATCATGTGTTTATCCGTATATTGATTAATAATCATTTGGGAAATTATTAAATAAGAATATGATGTGGTCCTGGTATTATAGGTCGACAGGAAAGGGAAGCATTGTAATTTGTTTCGGTTTGTGAGCCTATGTTTGATAGCGTGTGACTAATTAGAGTGAGATTATTTGAAATTTGGATATATGGGATATTATACCCATTAATTTTAAATATTATTAGGGTATATTGTGAGATAAGAACTAATGAGAGGGTTCATAGAGTATAACTCTTCCTTGTAATGAGGATAGAGATTTTTTGTATAGCTTTTAAAGTAATGTATCGATACATGAGGGATAGTGTATACTAGTTATTCACTATTATCTTTTTGGTTTTTGGACTTTTTAGTGGGTGATGCATGATATTTTGAGTGATTTGGGGTTCAAGGGGATATCGATAAATTTTTTAATAATGGTGTGGTAATGAATCCCCCAAAATATCGATTGATCAGTAGAAATTTGTGGTGTTTTAATTTCCCTTAGTTAATGGGTCAACCTTGTATTTTTGTAATTAGTGTAATAATTGAGACACTCATTTTATTGGTGGCCAGATATTTTAATGAAAATGGGAAATGATTTGTCTCCAGTAAGAGGTATCATCAAAAATAGTTCTGTGTATAGTGGTATGGTTGATTTAATATAGTTAATGTATAGGCGATATTTCAATTATGATGAGAATGGATTTTAAGATCAATATGAATGTGATGAAGGAAGCTATCAGTGGTTTTTTCTATGAGTTTTTTATAGAAATACATATTGTTCATTTTACACCATTGTCAATTTGAGGTTGTGAACCTCCTTATTGGTGAACATTTCTAAATGTAGAGTGTGAATATCCTATGAATTCATGAATGTGTTCTGATATTTATTTTCATGTTTGAAATAGGGTATGAGCTTGGGGATGACATCAATTCATTACTTTTAGTAAGGTAATAGAAGTGTACTATAGAGATCAGGTGTTTTTTATGTTATATTAAAAATGATTATACTCTCATGGTGTGGATTATTAAATTGGACGAGGTTGTAAGTTGAACATGTTAGAAGGGTATTAGATGAAGTGAAACTATAAATAATATGGTTGATATGGAACATGGAATGTTTTTAAAATTTATAAAAAGAAATATCGCATTCCCAATAAAATACAGTATTTGGGATTTAGATTTAGTATCAAATGGATTTTTTTATTCAATAAAAGATTAGAGGTAGAATTCTAAGTAATATACGATCTAGATGAATGTGAGATGCACCAAAACTCATGGGTAGAATATGGTGAAATATTTCTTCAGTGGATAATCCAATTTTTGTATCACATATATTTTTGATTTAAAACATTGATTCGTATTTGAAAAATTATGAATTTCTTTTAAGAATTATGTCATTGTGTTTGTGATATTTGATGATACATTAGCAGGTAAGGCAATATTTTTTGGGGGAAATTTAATATAGAAGTATCAACTATTTTTTTAATTTAATTGGATATAATGACATGTAAACATAATCAGGTGTGTAATATCACGTAAGATATATGAGTATTGATGATAGAAACAATGATTTTGGGGAATTGTCATTGTATCTGGATGCGGTAGATGGGTTGATAAGTTGTTACAGTTTAGTTTCAAATTGGTAACATAAAAAAATATTGGATTCTTGTATATGGATTACATGTTATAAAATTTAAATAAGTGATTCTTTAGGATGAAAAATCACTTTTTTTGGGAGGTTATAATGACTTCTATCATTATAATCTATAAAATTTATTGTAGATTGAATTTATTTTAGATCATGGTCGAGGTAACCGCATATAATTTATTTTTTATAAAATTTATCACTGCTCCTTGATAGGTGAGGACCACACCATGATGATAGCCAATTAGTTTTCCCTATGACTCATAACATATGGAATCATGACAAGGTAGGACTTTTATAATGTTTTCCTTTATATTGTGTTTAAGGATCATGTTGTGGTCTAGGGATAGTATGAGTATGTTTTAGAACGAGATACACATGTAAATGGCTTTGAGCTACAAGGTCATTGATATGTTGGTGGTGTAAGCGAATGTGTATAGTGAGGAGTGAACCATTTTTTGTTGGGGGGGTGTGAACCCAATTTTTATAGATTTTGTGTTGGGGTTCAGGGATAAATTTATAGAAATAATGATTAACTATTTATCTATATTTTTGGTTCATATTATGGTATGAGTGAGTTGGAAAATTCAGTTATTTAGTATTGGTAATTAATAGAATTCAATCAATGGAAATTGGGATTTCATATTTAAAAGAATTATGATAATGATACACCTATGGTGGGGATCATCTTATTAATAGATTGTGTATAGTCCTCATATTTATGGGTTTTTGGGTTTAGTGATTCAAGTTTATGGAAAGTCAATATGATAATGGGAAACTAGTGTGTAGGTAAATCTAGTTTTTTCTAGTTCCTTTGTTTATATGTTATTTGGGTTGTTGGGGTGGAATCACATGGTATATTTGTGTTAGTGGTGGAATTGGGATAGAGTTTTGTGTGTTCTATGAATGAAAATTACCACATGTACATTTATTATTACGAGTAGAGTTTGACAACAATTTCACTAGGATGAGGACTCAACTATCAAAATAAACTATGATTCATGTTTGGACATTGGTTTAGGTGTTGGGTGATTTTCAATTCCATTTGGGGTTAAATTATTTGTTTTTTAATAGTTTAATTATGTGAGAAAATTTGAGGGATGGTATATTTTCGATGGATTATATATGTGGTGACCCAATATTTTTCTTAGTCAAGAAATGGTCAATTTTTTGTTTTCATGCTCTTTGACAAATATAGGGGAAAAATTTGCACTTACATTACTATAAGAAATTGGGAAAATTATTAGATTATTTTGGTTCTACTAAAGTTTGTTTCTATACATATACAGTGCTTTTATGGTATTTTTTGAATGATAGGGCCCATAATAAAATATATAATTTATAAAGATATTATTTTTAGTCTATGTGTGCATATTTGATATGGATTATTAATGTTTCAAAAAAAATAATCAGATGAGAAATATAATAATCTGTTTGCATCTTGAATTATATTTTTACACATTGAGTGATATATTTGGAGTCCTATTGGGTTGGTGGGTTCAGGCCATCTATGGTGAGAAATTAAATAAATAAAAATAAATTAATTTATAAATCCATGATTGATGAAACCCTATAAGTATCTCTATTGAAAAAGTGTATTGCTTTCTCTATATACTTAGGTGCTGATAAAGTCAATAACCCTTATAGAGAGGGTGGTTGTAGAGATGATATCTTTTTGGTATTGTTGTCATATCAGAGGATAACGATCGAATAGTTGGTGGAAATGATGATCGAATTGGCTGACGATATTGATAAAACCCATGGTTATAATGATGGATCAAGTCTATTCTCTTCTACCATTGAAGTGTAGATTCACTATTTTAGGTGAACTTTTATTCATTAAAAAATTTAATAATTGATGAATTTTATCTCCATTATTTTATTATTATTTATTTTTAATTATTCTTCAAGGTCATCCATTTGTTTTCCCAAAAACATATTGGGGCTGTGGGCATTATATCATTGACTTTAAAATCTAAAACCATAAAATATTAAGTTTAGATTCATATAACTATAATATTTTTGGATGTTTTCATGGTATTGGGTGAATGATTGATGATTAATTTAGCTAGATTATCGTCTTCTCCACCTCTTTAATCCCTCTTTTATCTCAATATATCCATTAAATTCCAATATTCATCTGTCGATGGGCTGTTGATACTAGGGTTGGTATAAATAGGTCAAGTTGATGGTGTTGTGAATCTATTAAAATCTATATCCAAGGTGATACAGGTAATATTTAAATTTATATATGTAGGGATAATGAATATGTTTGAGGAATATGAGAAGAGTGTTGTCGAAGTTATTTACCTACTTTGGTAGTGTGACTACGTTAGGGTTTGTGTTTCACCACCATCCTCAAGTGGGGATTATTATTCACCCCACATAATTACGGTTGATATACCATTATAATAGACTATATAGGTCTAGTTATTCCACTGTTAAACTCATAGTAGTGATTCATTATGTATGGATTTAGTAGTACCCTATTTAAGGGCATTGTTGGGAGTGTGACCACCCATTAGATTTGATATTAACCCTACCTTCATGGTGTAAGAATCCATAAAAATCAATCTTATATTGTTATGTGGTTCTTTATATTGTAATTTGGAAACTCGATCAGTAGTATGTTATTTGGGAAATAGAGGTTGTGGTGTTCCTTTAACAATAAAAATTTATTCATTGGTGACTGGTCTCCTTTCATAGGTAACTATAGTGATGTGGTTTTTTTGAAAGGCTATTATGTACATATTTCTTAAGAATTTTGACATCTCAAGATCCCCCTATATTTTCAACAATATGTGATATATGAATGGATATAATCTTCAAACTATATATAATTTTTGATACTCTAAAAATCCATAGATTTACCTGAGATTTTGTGCCCCATCATTGGGATATAAGATTATCATGACCACTGTCTTTTAAAATATGTTTAATTTTTATAGTATATCTACACTATGCTTCCATGTTTTCCACTAATATTACCATTAGTATTGGTATATTTAATATAACCGATTAAGCTGAGTTTTATTTATAATATTCATGGATTTTTATTAGATATGTTTATAGTAAACGTTGTATGGGATTATTTCCAACACATTTTGTGCCTATATACATGAAACACAGGTTCAGAGATGTTTATAGTAATTATTGGTCATTTTTTAAATATTTATATATTATTCATCATAATTATTGATTTTTTGTGAGGGATCATAATTGTAATTTATTGTTTGGGTGGCCACTGTGGCTGAAAATAATTATAGGACCACATGTAGTAAGGTGGAAATCCCTCTACCTTTTTAAATTTCAAATTTAGTGGCCTTGTGGATGTGTATATTATTTATTATCTTCTTGTATGGTATTTTAAATTTACTTTATGTTTTATTTTTTTCACATGAATGTATTATGTAGTATGAAATAGTTCATTTATAGGTACATTGTTAATATTACCGGTTGTTATTACAAATTTGACATATGTGTTAATTTAATTTTCACACAGGGTAACTCTTCTCTTATTTTTTGATATTCTGATCTGACGCATGTGAGAAACCCTCAACTTATTGTAGGTAGAGATGGTTGTGGAAATTTTTTTTGGAACCAGTTTGTGTATAAGGTTGTATTTGTTGTCAATAATTCTCAATGAAGATAAAAATGAAGGATATCAAGAAGTAATCCAATGAAATGGTGGAATGGAAGATCAAAATGAAGGAGATCAAGAAGTACACCGATTAAGTTGAGGAATGATAATTCAGACGACTGTTGTACTGATCATAAGTTCAAAGAACATGTGTCAAAGGTGATACATTTTTTACAACAATGAAGAATGTGAGGTGTAATCCATCTGAGGATGATTAATGAGGAATGGGGTTTTGATGAAAACCATGCAATTACTCATGATTTTCTGAGAACTATGCAAGAGACTTCTTGACGAATTAAATCATATGGTTTGCATGAAGTAGATCATGACGGTTGATGAAGAAGACAATGTGCAAATGATTGGAATTCTAAGATGGCCGTGCAGGGATTGGAATTCTGAGATAGCCATTCACATCACATTGTCATAGAAAATGATGATGCAAAAGCTATGCCTTCAAAGAATACATATCATAATAGAGGATTTTTTGATAATAGTAGATGACTTGCTGAAGGATACAAATCACCAAGAAGAAGTGTTTTTTAGGTGATCGTGCTTGTTGACAATGAAAACTAAAGACATAAAATTTTTTTGACAAAGGAGATTCCATGGTGGCATGTCGAGTTCAAAGACTGTGGATAATGATCCATGTTTTATTTAAGGAATATCGACAAAGGAATGGATGATCTGGAGGTGGACAAAAAGAGCAGATACAAGGTGGCGTTGTTTCCTTGTGTTTGCCAAATTTTTGGGCCTGAAAATTGACAAATAAAGAAATGTGTTTTTGGCGAAGGGACTTGCGCACCGAGGTCTTGGAGGATAGAAAACTTGTGCGCCATATTTTTTTGAAGATCAGATCATCAACATATGGAAAAGGGATAAGGGTCGTGCAAGTTTTGGTGAGGTCGCGCAAGTGACCTGCGCGCCGTGAAGATACTTGGGCGCCGATGCCTTGGAAGCTTGATAACTTATGCAACTAAGGTTTTTAGATATCATAAGATCATAATTTAGAAAAGGAAAGAGGTTCGCGCAAGTTTGGATGTTGGTCGCGCAAGTGAATAGTAGGGGAAGAGACTTGGGCAACGAGACTTGCGCGCTGATGGTTGACTTGCGCGCCGTCGCACATGGTGGTCAAATTTCCTATAAATACTGGACCACCCCTCCTCATTTACTATGGAGTTCAAGACTTATATATTGTTCGAGCTCTCTTCGCGCAGGTGATTGAGCCGCGCAAGTGCTAGTTGAGTCGCGCAAGTAGAGGTTGTGCGCCGGTTGTTGGCTGCGCGCCCAAGGCAGTTTGGGATAGAAAGGAAGTGGGTCGCGCAAGTTTATAGTTGGGGAAGGAAGCGTCGCGTAGGTGCTTTGGTGACACATTCACGCTATTTTGGACTTGCACACCAAAGACTTGCGCGCTGTATTGGGACTTTCGCGCCTGGCTTGGAGGAGCTTACCAGGTATTGCTGAAGCCCGCTGGTCTGTTTGGAGCTGCACGAAAGCCAGGAGATTACCTGATACATTTGATGCAAAGTGATATTGAAGTAGAAATCTAAATGATACATTCATGATCTCATGCATACATGGTGAACTGATTCTGACGATGACATGTAAGCTAAGCATCATTTTCTGAGCAATCACATAAGTGATTGTGATTCAGGCAAACAAAGACAAGGGGATCTAGTGCATTCAGTCGTCGCACTAAAGAAGAAGGATTGATCTAAAAAGAGCATCAACTCTGAACCCTAATGCAGGAAAAGTCTGATGATAAACAGGAGACAAAGAACTTCAATGCACATCTATTGATGAGACCTTCACGTCTATAAACTGAGTGTGACTTCACCAAGGGCAGTGAGCCAGGGGGAGTCAACGGGAGTGACCCAAGGGAAGCAGTGACCTATCCCTGAACCTTTGTAAAGGCAGTGAGCCTGGGAAAGAATGGTTGTGCCCAAACCATTGTAATCCACAACTAGTGAAGATTAGTGGAATTTGGTACGACTGGAAACTTGTCGGTGTATGCTCCTTGGACGTAGCCCTTAGTGGTGAACCAAGTAAAATTGTTGTGTTATCTCTTTGAATGTGAATGTTTCATTGCTGATCATATCCATCATATAGGTTTAAGTAGTTTCTACCAACGTGGGAACAAGATCCAAAACTTTAAGAAGGAAAGGATTCCACCCTGATTCACCCCTCCCCTCTCATGGTGTCCCAGGGTCCTACATTTTTACCTTAACAGTAGCCTAGGTGGGCCCCATTGGGTCATCTCATGTTAGAGTTGAATCATTGTGGGTTTGTCAATGTAATATTTTATAAATTTAGGGAAGTTTTTTTATTGGTGTCGTGAGTTTATATATATAATGATTGAGATTATACGTGGTTTTGTATCATTCATAACCTTTATCTAAGACATGGCTACATAAATAGTTGACTCCATCTTGAAGACATCATTACGGTGTACAAATATGTTCGTACATGAATCATATAGGATCAAATTATGATCCTTTATGAACATTATAATTCAACTCATCAAAATATGTTCTATTACTTGTGGTTCCACCAAATAGAATTACGGTTGATCCCTAGTTATTTATAGATCATGTATAATGGTAGGATCCTGATGATCTCAGGTCTATTTTTGGGACTCTGATAAATGGTAAGAGGGTGATAAGGCATTATTTATATGACTTTGCTGAGATAATTATTTCATGTGATAAGAGTTTCTCTCTATCTCATTTCAATTTAATATCGATCATATATGGTGGATTTTAGTTCATGATTAGTGAGAAAATATTACCTGTAGAATGGGTATGTTGTTTGTGTTACATTGATAGAGTCCTACTGAATCAACGAAATAATCCCACACTCTAAGACTTATATTTTTGGATAGTTTATATGGATCATGTTACCACCCACTAAAATGTTTTATTAACTACATATCATTTCATTAATCGAGATTCTTGTATGTAATAGTGATACATTGTGGTATGATCTGTGTTTTTCTCAAACTCTTGATGTGATATTTATAACATATTGAGATATTTATTTATTTATTAGAATGGAATATCATCCAAGGATGTGGGATTCTTTGTGGTGAAGTACAATCATTTTTTTTTACATACTGAGGTCCATGGACCTGACAAGATGTATCTCAAGACTATTTAATTGTAAAATCTCTACATATGGGGTAGAGATTCTGGAGGAACGGTAATTTATATGTCGTATTATATTTATACAACACAACTTATGTAAGAGTCAACCATGAGAGCATTTCCATATATGGAATATTTAGTTTAGATGCACCCTAGTTATTTTAAAAACAAATATATTTCATTATAATATCAGAGTGGTTCCATGGATGGACCAAAACATGAGGGATAGCTCTAATATTAGAAAAATCCTTATCGTCAGCCAAATTACCTGATGAATAGTTTTTTAGTGATTTCTCCATTTGTGTGATAACTTTTTTACTTAGAAGACCATTTATTCCTCACATATCAAGACCACCTAGTGTTATTTACATTCTTATATGGATTATATGTAGTTGTATTCATGGGAAGAATCTTGATATTGCCAAATATAGTAGTGTCTTTGTAGGTGTTAATGGGAGTATATTTTGTGCCCCTTTTCAATTAGTCATGTTCATGTTGGTTTTGGATTGAGTAATTATTCCTAAATTTTATGTATAGGAGTATGAAACTCTAATGTAATCCCTAGAAAAAACATTTTGAGAAATTTTTTTACTGATGGTGATCGCCTTCCACTCGCCGATCTCTAGTTAAGTGAGATAGTCATATTCTGGGATGGGGATAGCTTGTCATATTTTATTCAATTTTTAAAGTTAAATCATGTTCAAGTCATAGAGGCCAAAATGTTTCTTGATGTTTAAAATACAAAAATTTTATTATTGAGGATTCTCTCCTTCTTCATTAGATAAGAGGATCTATCCTTTTTAAATAAGTTTTTTTCACACATAAAGATTTATATTCGTGGTGAATGTTTGAGGAACTAACACTTAGTTAATTTATATGAATGCATGAATTCTTATGAAGGTTGAACATTGGTTGACCCAGAATGATAGGATGTGAGGTATATCGACTTGTGTTTTGGAGAAAACATTTAGGTGTTCTTAGGTGAAATTATGATTTCCAAAGTGGAGTTTTCAATCCTGTGAGCTATACTAGTTGATGAATTGGTATATGTATGATCCTCTTGGGAATTCAAAAAATGTTCCTTATCTTCCTAATACAGTTACTGATCAATAGTTAACTCACATTGAATGGGATATGGATTTGTGGGTTTGTATTTGTTTTTTTAATGTTTAGGATACAGTGATTTATAAAATATATATTTTTTAATAGAGGTTTAATAAGAACTTATGGTGTATGACTCTTTGACTGGTTAATCATACATCTTCTAGAGCTTCGACTATTTAGTAATATATTCTTGCAATAAAAAAGACATAGCTTCTCACATTCAGTTAATGGTTGTAACACCATTATCATCCCTCGTTTTGGGTGTTTCCTCTAATGATAACATTTAATTAGTGGTCTTATGTGACTATATTTTCAAATGTATTAGACAAGAAAGGTTGATTTGAAGGTATAGAGAATATTACACACTATTATAGCAAGACTATTGTATTTTACTAGGGTCGGTATTAAGTATCATGACAGAAATTTGGAGTGGAGACCATCAATGTAGGGTGCACATGGGAACACATGTACAAACACACAATGTTTTTCAGAGAAATTTTTTTTTCCAAAAAAATGGAATAGTTGATGAAATTAAAAAAAATCCCTTTATCATATTCATGTATTTAATTTTCTAGTAAGAATAAAAACATTTTTTATAAATATTTTTTTCATTTTTCATTTTAATAATAAAATTAACAAATATTTAGAAATTAAAAACATAATATTTTTTATAGATCAAACTCATATATTTTTTATTTTACATCTTATAAAAATTTTAAACAATATATTTTAATTCAATTGGTTATTATATTGTTTCCATATAAGGTATCCACCTTACCATCACTATTATATATTGAGAAATTCCCATACATTTATTACATCACATTCCTTGAAAAAATACCTATTTCAAAGTTTTTATTTTTTTAGGAAATATCATTCAAATAATTATATATATTAAATTAGTGAAAAATATTCTTAATAAGGAAAATTATTTTAAAAAATATTGGTAAATATCACAAGATGTAGTTATGTAAAATTATATACAAAAATTATTAGTGAAAATTAAATATTTCTAAATTGAAATAAATCGTAAATCTAATAATATTAATTTTACCAGAAAAAAAACCATCCAAATTTATTTTGAGAAATAAAATCAAAAAATAATTTCAGAGTGGATTTGATTTATAGTATGATAAAAATTATTCAAGACCAGATAATATATGACAACTAATCATTATGCTCTACACGTAAAAAATTGGTCTTTATCAGCCACTAAAAGTAATCACTAAAATACTTTTATGAGATTGACTGATCACTAATGGTAGTTTCCACATTGTCCTGGTTTGTTGGCTCCTAAAAAAGATATTCATGATCAAAAATAGTGTTTTATAACTTTTGTAACCTCAATAAGAATATTTTAATGTGGTCTCTCTGTAGAAAATAACATTGGGGATGCTATAAGAACCTATGATTTCCTATTTTTTATAAAATAAAATACTACATTTTGAATAAGTTATGAAACATCATCATGTTAAACTGAAAATTAAAAAGATTAACAAATAATAAAATATTGAAAGAAATTTCATTTAATTTCAGTGATTCTTTAAATAATCAAATAAATAATATTTAACCCTAAAAAATATCTATGTATTTAAAATAGTTATATATAAAAAAGTATACATTCTAAAAAAAATATCCAAATTTTTACATTATCAAACAGTATTCAAAACATATAATGATATCTAAAGTTATCTATCACATTACAACTATCATAAGTAAGGGAGAAACAAAAAATGAGTCAGCTAATGATGTAGGTCCTGCCCCAATTCATGCAACTACAACCAAATAAGTTTTCTTCTCTTCTGATTTTATGCAAAACAAGGGAGTTTATATGTCATACTTCTATATAAATTTGAATAACTTAATTTATTTCTCAATGTATGTATCTAATACAATACATTCATTTATCACCATTAAGATGATTGTAAAAATAAACTGTATGAAATAAAATTAAACCATTAAAATTATTGTCTTAATATATTAATTAGAATTAATAAAATAATGTTAACATATCCCTTACAACCTGAATAGAAATTGGAAGGTAATTTTTGTATAATACATGAAAAGTGTATTGGAATATATAATATGCATTTATATTAATTAGTAATATTGACGAAACATCTCTAAATAAAAAAATTAATGGAAATTATATACTTATTCATATGTTATTTTTATGAATATGTAAGAAATCAAAAATATATGTAATATGATTATAAAATAAATAAATATTCATGTTGAATATGAATGATGGGTCTATAAATTAGTGTAATGAAATATAAAGAGACACCCACACCTAAATCATAAAAATTCATTAAATTTTAAAAAGTTAAAAATTTACCATCATACCCCAAAAATATATTGTATAGATGTTCCCAACTATCTCAGAACCTCAAAATATTCAATTAGCATACCTAAAAACAATGATCCATTATATAGTCCATCCAAAAAAATCCGAAAATACACAGCCTATAAAATTGTAAATTTGATTTTAGAAATTAAAAATATTGCTAAAACAAAAAAGATAAATCATCTTCTCTAGGTGACGGTGGCGGAGGTCGGGCTGATCCCCCCCCCCAAGTGGGGGAGGGATCTCCAATGTTCCAACCCATCTCGAACCCCAACATTCCATTCCCAAAGGCAACCCAATGCCTAAAAGTTCCAGACCACCTTGATGGTCTTCATAACCTCCAGATCTCGGAACTAGATTTTACCGAAACATCTGTGCTTCTGAAACTCATCTTGGTGGAATGGTTTAAGCAGCAAAGGCCTTCATTTGACTCCTTCGATACGATTTTCAACGACTATTGGGTCCTTAATGATAGTGCAACAGTGGTCTTTCTAGATAATCAACATATTGTGATCCGATTTTCATCGAAGGAAGACCGCATCCACGCCTGGTCGAGGGCACCCTGATGCTACAATGGTCTTTGGTTTTTTTCTGATCGTCATTCGAGTTCCACATGAACCTTGGCTCGCCATCCGTGGAAATGTGGGTTAGTCTCCTTAACCTTATGTTACCTTTCCGAAACCCGTCTATTATCAGAACAATTGGCAACCTTATGGGTATGTATTTATGTTCGAATATCCGCACAGAATCAGTTTGTCATCCAATGAATCTATAGTCCCTTTTAAGATTATTGGGATCCCAATTGGCACAGAATATGGGTGAAAGCAGTGTTTTGTCTATAATAATTGGACGTCGTTTTTTTCTTCTTATAAACTTCTGGGGATTCTTTATAGTTCTGTCATCGGGGGCCAACTTTGTTGGTGGGAAGGGGAATAGAAAACCTGTCGGAGGTTGGTCATCTGGGAGTCTTGGGTCCTCCAGGGATAGTCTACAATTTTTGGGGAAAGGCCACTAGGGATGGTGCGTAGTTTGGTCCAGGAAAGAATGAATAAGTTGGAGAAGTTATAGGTTGTGATCCTCTATCATTGAAACCGGGGAGTGGAGAAACATCTTCGCAATGAGGCAGCGAATTGAATTTTTGAGAATGATATGGGTTCTAGCTTGGTGATGAAATATATGACACTTCAGCCAAATATGATGGTATCTACGGTGTTCAATAGACTGAAGTAGGATCTCGCAAGTCCTTTTAACATATAAAAGGACAAAGGAAGAACTAAGCATGGGAAAGCCTGAGTTGAAACTCAGAGGAGCGTGGCGGCCTTTTTTGGGTCCTTTGCTGAGGAGTATGGACCTGGTAGTGTGGATGTGTGCAAGGGAACACATGAAGTTGATACAGAAGTAGTTGTTACATATAATGGAAGAGCTATTATTGCAGTGGGTTTGGATTCATTGAATCAGACCGATGTTCATCTGAGCAACAGATTTAATGGACTCCCAGAGGTAGAGTTGGGTTCAGATTCCGCTATTCCAGGAGAGGAAGTTGACAATGGGGTCTAGGGGATAGCTTCCATTGGTAGTGAACTCGAGCATTCGGTGGACATAGCCCCATGTTATAAGAGAAGCAGAAGTATCATGAGGAGGAAGGGGAGAAATGGTTACTCCTCGTGACCACCTTCACCGGTGACTCGATCTTCAAAAATTTTAATCAACAAGTAATCCAAAATTTAGACTTCGAAACACTTATGGGTAGGGACCCAAGGCGAATATTCCTTAGTTTTTCTATTGATCTTGGTTGAGGAAGTTACTGAACAAGGACTGATTCTCAATGAAACTGAAAAGGATGTATCTAAGTTGATGGGGACGACACTCAGAGTGTCTCTCAACGAGAATCAATATGCATTGATTAATAAACAAGATCTCATTTTAGTAGGGGGATTCAATAGAGGGATGGTAAGAAAGGAGGAGTACATACAATCATGGGACCATCTCGCTTCTGAGGTTGAAAGGATGGTTATGGAGGTACCCAATTCTCAGGTTTTAGACTTATCCTTGAATTGTTTCAGGGAAGTGGACTCTGGTAACATTGATTTTCTCTTTTATGACTTGTTTTGAATTTGATGTTAAAAGGTTAGTTCAACAGGAATGGTGTGTGGGTTTTTCCTATGTTGATCTCAACTCTCTATTTGGTTTCTTTGCGTTTTGTTGTGTTTTATCCTCAACACACTACTTAGACCTGCTCTATATGGGGATCAGAGCATCAATTCTTCATCGGAGCATGCCTTTTGGATCTGCATGATGAGAGGGTATAACATGCCATCAGTTCTATGCCCATGCATTTCTACACGGGACAGCTCGCTGAAAGGTTATGTTTGAATGAAGCTTGTCGTCATGGTGTAATTGATGGGGAGGATCTAATTATATAGTTTGTTTTGGGTTTTTGTTTTGGCAGCTTGTGGTTTTGTTCGACTTCTTAGTTTCTCACTTTTCCTCCAAACTATTTTTGAAAATAATAAGAAATTAATTTCCAATCATAACTAAAAGAAGGTGTTTTTTGGGTATGTATGAGTGTTTTTTAGAGGCTCTGGATGAGATTCAGGTGATCAACGAAATAATGGGTTTGTTTTAAAACAACATCAACACAGTTACCAAAATGTACCTAGTAAAAACACATTGGTAACCCAATGGTTGAGCATGGGGGTAGTAGCCCATAATGATTCTCTTTGTGGATGTTGGAACACCAATGGGTTCTTAGTTACTCATCACATACCCAAGGGAGGGTGACTTGGTACTCAGTATTTTCTGAGATGATATTTAAAAATTAGGGGTATGAATATATTTTGACCGTCATCCCCTCCTATGATTTACCTTGAAAAACGGTTTGTTAAAGGTCCAATTAGTTCAATACATCATCCTTCATACTCCCATGGATCGCCCTTGGTGAGGGTTCTTTTGCGTGGATTTTCCATGGCAATGTAACATATGATATTCCCATTATTCCCCTATAAATCAAACCTATTATTTTCCTATGATTTTGATGCATCCTATTTTTAGATTCGTGATTTATTTAACAAGATTATAGTGATTTCTATCAAAAATTATGTTACTTATTGGTATGATAGTAATAAGGAATCTAATGAGGGGATACGATCCCTATTTATCAATGTTTCACATAATGTACGTTACCCTAGATTATTAGATTCGATTTTATATTAAATTTGGTAAAATTTGTGAGTAATTAGATAATTAATGTTGAAGTTAGTGATGAAAACATTTTATTCAACGATGATATTGATCTTTCATGTGTCATTAGTTGTGGATTCAATTATACGACATATTCTATTAGGTTATTAATGACTATATATTGTTGAATAAAATTTTATAACTCATTGTATATTTCAATAATTAATAATTGAAGAAATTGTAATGGGATATGGGATCTTAGAATTGGGGTAGGAGGAAGAACCCTTATTGATGATGTTGTATTTATTATATTTTTTATCAATAATTATTTTAATGCGATGAATATTGAATTGGACTTTAGGAAAAATATTATCTTTGAGGATTGTAGAAACATTACCTATAATGATTGTAACACCCTGATATTTTGTTAAATATTTTATTTTTCAAATAAATTTAATTTTTCTATACTTTTATAGAAATTGCACAAAATATGGATTAAGATCCATGGTCCTTGAAAATTTTTATTAAACAAAATAGAAAAAAAGAAGTAATATTGAAAGGGATGCAATATTTAAAAGTTTCCTAGACAATTTCACTAAACGAAATTTAACACTCAATCACCATCTTTTATTTTTTCCACCCCTTTCTGAAGATCCACCCCATCATCTTTAGTGTCTTCCCCCATGATATTGTTCAGTGTCTTGCTAAGTATGTTCTTTATCATCCATGCCCTATGTTCCACTATCATCATCATGAGGTACAATATATTGGGCTCCAGTTGAATCATTTTTATAAATCATTATAGAGTTTTGATTATTAGAAATGAGAATTTACTCAATAACCTAAATTCTTGAGAATTTCCCTTTTTCTTGACACGGTCCATGGATTTTGTGGAATTATTCTTGAAATGGATCCCCATTGTTGGATCTATTTAACATTTCATGCAACGAATATTAACTAAGGCTAGAGTTCAGTGGGTAGTGTCACCTTCTTCAACAACATCCCTATGAAAAAACTTTTGTGTCTTTTTCTACTCCTATATATGACTATTTAAAAGAGGCATCATCCAATGTAGGTGTGCAGTAGAGAGTCCCAACATTTATTTCCTATGAGAGATCATTTATAATTCTTCATCATCCACATAAATGTTTTTTCTTTTTATAAAAGGAAATTTATTTCCTGGTTGCTCAACATCAGATGAAAATCCAAACCTTTTGGCAATTCGCATAATGTCCTAAGATAATGGGTGTACACTATTTTGTGCTCCATCCCCTATAAGAACATGGTCATTAGTAACAGTCCCTAGAACAGGTGTTGAAGGATCATTCCGAGACACACTCACATGACCTTATGAGTGTATCAAACCATAAGGGTCCTTACCCTTTGTTGTTGGAGCCTCTGAACTTGAGAAAAAATACATTACCTAATCACATAATCAAATAAAACATTTCTAGTAGCATAAACATTAGTAGTAGAAGCTCCATCATTAGACACTAATCAAAAAATCATCATGCATGTGTTAGGTTCCTGATTCCCCCATATACATAACTTCATCATCTAGTAGTTGAAATTTTCATTGATAAAAATACTATCATCAATTATTACATTATAAAAATATATGTTCTTATTTAATCGCAAGGAGGAATGGACAATACTAGAAAAATAACTAAATAATTCAATCAATGACACAAATTTAATTGAAATATTAATCTTGAAATTACGTAGAACAAGATAAATAGAACCCATGCCATAATGATATAGGTCAATATTAGAAAAAGCTAGAAATATGTCAATACCAAGAATGCTCAGTCTCTGAATCAATTTTGATTAGAGTCCCCCAGTAGAGGTAATATCCCAAAGGATATTTGAATGAAAAAAACTAGCTCAAACCACTAACATGATTCTAGCCATATGTTGATGAAATATTTAGTGAATATAGATCAAATATTGGATCCCATTCTTAAATGGTGTGAAATCCATGTTGAAAAGGTTCAAGACTAAAGCTCCAAAACATTTGTTCACCTTTGAAGGGAAAATGATGTGGTAGAAAACCTTACTGATCGAAATCAGTCACCATTCATCGAATCACCAATTTTTTGTATCCATCTCATTAGATCGTCAATATTTCATGGATTTCCCTAAAAAAGGAACCAAAATTCTAGAGAGTATTGATAATTTTTATTCCAAAATATTAACTTCCACTATTTTAGGGTTCTCCTCCACAAAATCAATGGATCCATTCCTAGTGATCCTTTTCTGCAACGTATCTGAATCATCAAATTGATCAGAGAAAAAATTATGCATAAAGAATGAAGATTCAAATATTTGGATGGATTAATTTTTTTCACATCATCATTTTCAATTCCAACCATGTATCACCACAATATTTTATGGAATTTCTCTTCTTAAATTTTAAATATTCGATATCTTAAAGCTTAAACAAATGACAAAATATTATTATTTAGCTGTAATATTTATCACCTCGCTGTTGGAATAGATGGAATGAATGAAATGAACTAAATTATGAAAATATAATTTTCACATGTTTATAAAAATAATTCCTTGTTTAAAAATAATTATAAATATAAATAAAAACCAACTGAATATAAAGGATGTGTTTTTTTAAAAAAATATTTTTACCCGCAAAATGCCATTTTATCTTAATAAAATAAATTAATCGCTATTAGTAATTATATTAATGAAATTTATATCTTATATATTCAATCATATATTTTTTTAATTTATTCAATAAATTTTCTAGGATTGTGTTGATAATAAATCCATTTTTAAGCATAAAAGGAAATATTTTTCTAAAAGGTAATTTTTCATCCTTTTAATGCCACACCTTTAATTAAAATATGTTTTGAATCATTTATAAATTATATTTCAAAAAATAAACTTCATTTATAATGGAGGAATATAGAAATTATCATATGGTGAATTTTTAGTATTTTTCTAAAAAGTTTCAATATTTTGATAAATAGTGAAAAATACTGAATTTTTATGAAAAAAGAATTTTCATATAAAGAAATTATAATTATAAATTTAAATTTAAATTTTTTAGTAAGTAAAAATAGTTCAATTATAAATATATTAATACAATATTGTTTATTATAGAAATTTTGATATTTAATTTTGATATAAAAACATTTCAAGCTTTTGAACATTTTATCATTAAAATTTTGCTTTGTCATATCATCTGCAGATTAATTGTAAATATAATTTTAATAATTTTTTGAATTTAATATAGTAAAATGGATTCTGTATTCCAAATCAAAATTTATAAATTTTTTTATGGTCATTTTCGTTTTTAGGTATTAAAAAATACCATGATTAAAAAACTTATTTTCCATGGTGTTGGTATTATAATGAAAAGTCCTAAAGTTAAAGTGTAAAATCATAAAATATTGAAAAACTAAAAAAATTGTTTTTGATGTGTTTTTATATCCAATCCATAATTTAAAACATTAATTATCCAACAGATTATTGTATATTAATGCCACCAAAATGTGGTTGTGTTTAAAAATAATAATAATTTAATCACATAAACCCACCTCTCCTTAAGTATAAACACTGCCACTCATGACCCCATTTCACATCACAAGAATTAAAGATCCTAAAATCTATAAAAACCACTCCCCCTACCACTCCCCACTTCCATGCTCTGCTGCTTCCACCAAAATTACAAATTAATGTTCCTCATGTGGTCCTCCAAGGAGTTGATATTCAACAGGTAGTTAAATACGTGAAACTAAAGGGAAGTGTGAAGTATGGGGATTTATAGTCAACACATTTTTTTCATCATGAATTATTACATATTAAATAATAATTTCTTTTTTGTACTATATATAAAACAATATGGAATTTTAAATCAAGATTTTTCTTTATATCAAGTGTCAGTTGATGTTATGCATTCATTGATCTCATGATTCAAAATTTAATCATGTAGTAATGGATTTCATCTTAATTTACAATACATTGAAACAAATTTGTTATTATCTACCAATCCAATTTATTTCTGTGTATATATGGGCCCATTTTCATTTAACATCTTGATTCACTCATGTTTCATGGAAATTTATGTTTCACTCTGAAGTATCTCATCTAAGGGGCTTATCTTGAAATTTAACAAGTATTAAAACTTATCATTGAAATATCAATTTAATTTTATATTTTTAACATTATCATAAAAAATCAATTCTATATGGTCATTTTTAATTATAAATTACATTTCTATTAAATATCCACAACTTTGGGTGATATATATGATTATTTCCTAAAACAAATTCCCTTTTTATATATGGTTTTTACATTGTATGTTATTTTATTAAATGTGGAAATATTCATAAATTTGTATCCTTTATTCAATTTTTATATTTGATAAGGCACATGTTTTATGATTTAAATTGGTTATATCGGTATATGAGGAATCTTTTGGACAAGCATTACACAAGTTGGGGACCTGTAAATTCAATCCCCTCAATGTATCAGTAGTCTCATGGGACAAATTTAGAGGGTGAGAAACCCCTTTGTGTTTGTTTCCAATCAATTTTATACTATATAGATAAAATATCATGATAGTTGTGTCTTTTGAATGGTCTTAACCCATATTTTGCGGGCTTCTACCCATAGAATTTAACTAGAAAGTGGATTGATTTTTATAGTAACTATCTAGAGGACATATCTTAATAATTTAAAGGTTCTCCATTATTTATTCCATCATAATTATAATTCCATGTTATTAATTGATTAGTTTTATTATACATGGTCAAGTTTAAAGATCATGTGATTATTTATATGGAATTATATTATCATCTATTATTGCTACTATATTATGATCAAGTTATTGATTACTTTATAAGTATTTCAATCATTTTATGTTCCGTGATTGTTATACCTTATTAATTTATAATATCTTATGTTGTATTTAATACTCACTAAGAATATGAGATCACACAAGATTTTTTTTCCTTTTCTTGGGTTATAATGAAGAGAAATTTGAGTGAGTTTTCAAGGATGGAATATATTAGCTTTTGTTATGTATTATATTTTATTTTAAATTTCAAATGTAAATTAGGTATCATGTGTGTAATCTAGTCTCCAAAATATTTTTACTATTCAGTCCATTGAGATTTAAATTTTTTATTTATTACATTGTAATGTGTCGACCATGGGCTACTATGGTATCATTTGTTAGAATTTGAAACCAAATGCTCCAGATTTACCTATGTTATGTCATCTTCTATTCTAGTAACCTTTGAGGAAGGGATAAAAACATATTTGGGTGAAAGATTAAATAATGATCTTATAAACTTTTCATTGTCTCAATTTTTCCATGGAATATTAAGAGATATCTCTTGATATTTAAAACCTTAGTATGTCTTATTTATTTAGAATCATTGCCATCAAGTTTTTATTACATGTATTATTTATTTTAGCTTGTATTACATGGGATACTGAGTCTGGATTGAATTACATATAACCCTAAGTTATGATTTCACTACATGAAGCATTAAATCTTAATTTTGTTGCATATAAGTCATTTATTGTCTTGAATTAAAAATATCACCTTGTTTTTCTTGTGCTACATGCAAAACTGGGATAGATTGTGTTACAAATGACTCAATATATAAAAAAACACAACATATTATTAATATATTAATTTTGACGTGACTATTATCACCAAGTTGTTTATATTAAATATATGAAAAGTAAAAACTATTGTTAAAATATTAATAAGAATATTTTTATAAAAAAATCAAAATTTATTACAAAATAAAAAAAAATTAATAAAAAATTTATATGCTTTTAAAATACTTTTTTCTGAATGAAAAATATTTTTGTCTGAAAACAATAATAAAATTCATTTTTTAAACCTGTATAAAATTAATATTAAATAAATATAATTTTCTTATTAATAATGTCAAAATTATCTACTGGTGATTTGTTGTTATTTTTCTAAAAAAATAATTTTTGAAGAACAATGAAAAATATTGAGTTTAAATTGGAAAATACCATTTATTTTAAATTATTTATTAAGTTAAATAATATTTGAAATTTTATCTAATGTGATATTTGTTCTCTAATAAATCCATTAATCAAATTTTTGTTTTTGGAATGAATTTCATATCTAATTTTGATATAAAAACATTGTAAAATTTTCATCATTTTATCTTTATAATCGAACTTTCTCATTACATTTGTGGGATTAATTTTAAAATAACATTTTCTACTAATATGAACTGGATTCATAAAAATATATTTTTTATTTTTAATTCTAATAATTTCTATTATTTAATATGTTCAACATAATTTTTTACCAAAATTATTTGTAAAAACATTCAAAATTATTTAGAGTAGTTAATGTAAAAATTGATTTACCGAGGGTTATAATAAAAATATTAAGGTTAAAATTGACCCAAAACATCTCAAAAAACCATTATATGTCCATATATTGACAATATCACTTCAATGATTGATAATAACATATTTTGTTTCCCGATGACATAAAAAACATGGGTGAAATTCTTTCTTTCAAAAAATAACATGTGTGCCACTCACCTATCTTATAAAATCATTCATCATCTCCTTTACTACTCACACCATAAAAACAATTTATTTCAACAATTCCTTCCCAAATCACCTCCAAAATAACATAGTTTTAACTTATAATTATTATTTTGTATATAAATACATCCTATAAAGTATTTGGTGAAAACCTAAGGAGGGTACATGAAAAAGAGGTAACATTTATGAACAAGTATTATTTTTATTTCATCCTTCACATCATTAAATTATTACTATAATAAGATTATTAATAAAATCCATATATTCCATATATTTTGATGTTTTTATGTTATTCTTGTGATCTACAACCATCTCAACTTCACTAAAATGTGTTATGAAATCATCGTTCATGTGTACGACGGACTACCACCTCACGAACCAATGCCATTCATTTTTGCATTTCAACCTCTCACTGTTGGAAATAATTATGTATTTATTAATTATATATGATTTTTTAAAATAGTTTTATGCTTCTTTAATAATTATAACACACATACCATTATATTTTTTATTTTTTTGGAAATATGATAATGTAACTCATGTGTTTGTTAGACTACTGTCCCACAAAGCAATGTGATTCATTCACACTCTATATGGAATGTAATAAGGATTGTTTTAATGAAAATATGTTATATATAGGAAATATAATATTTAATTAGAATATATGATTTTATTTTCATTCTTTAAATATGTTGATAATGTAAACAACGTTCATGCGTATATACAGCTTACCGTCTCTATAAACGATGTATTTCATTTTCTTTATATATAAAATATAGATTAATATAAATATATATATAATGAATATATATTATATTAATATCATTTTTACCACTCCAGGGATGATGTTACAATGATCAATGTTAGCCGACCAATAATAATTTATTTAAACATACATAAAAAACCAAGCTGTTATTGCCTGAAACATGACTTTAACATGGAATTGTTAATAAATGGGGAATAAAATGTCATATGAAAATAATATATGACATGATATATTTAAATAATTTTAATTATTTTATTTATAATACAATTATATTTATTATTAAAGAGATTTTAACATGTCTGACAAAATTCAAGACTTAAGGTGAGGGTTTCTAATCACCCTTTTATTACTGGGGACATATGAAAATGAACCACTAATTTATTTTTTGGGGTTTAAATATTTCCCCATTTAAATGTTAATAAATGAATAAAATTATTTTATATATATTTAATGTTCAATTGGATTTTATTATTTATTGGTGATTTGGATTCAAAATAAAACAAAATCCAAAAGAGATTTACATCTCACATTTTACATTTGTGATACATGTTCCATACTCAACAATTAATTATTTAATTTTGTGTATACAGTTCAATGAATGCATATTATGATGCTTATAATAGAAAATATTTCAGTTTAAATATCTAATTTTATCATCACTATTCATGGAGTTTACTTTTTAAATGATGACCAATCAGAAAGGGGTTTTTGCCTCAATATGCCATCTTTAAGACTTATGTAATGTTAACCAACTATATGTTTTCATGATGTGTATATACCAACTCATTAATATATAATATCACTAATTTATTTACCCTAATTATATTTTACATTCCATTTTATGTTATTCGTTTATGGGGATTATGACTCAATGTTAGCAAAGTGGTAACTATTTTATGTTATAATCTCATATTTTATCAGGATTGTTCATGATTATGTTTATGATGAAAAAATATTATGATCAAACTATTAAAAACACATAAATATGCTTATTCAGTCTTTATTCATGAAATATTAAAGTAATAGTACACTTATTTTAGTATTGGTACATAATATCATTGAATAATTTTATTAAGAAAATTTGACATTATTTCTCTCTTTAGTAAAAAATTTATTTTCATCCAAAAAACTGTTTTCTAAATAAAATGATTCCACAAAAAAATTATTGTTATTCTATGATTTTTAAAAGTTATTTTTACACATTTTTGGATAAAAATGTTTTTTAAATGAATCTAAATGTGGATTTATTAACAATAACCCTTTCAATTTCACCTAAAAGTTAAAAGGAATATTTGTGTACAACTTGAATGAAATTTCCCACCAAGATGGCCATTTGTTCTTTTAAGATTGACTTATATTTTTCAAGGTTATTTCAAATGAAAGGGTTTTAAAAATATTTTTTTGATATAAAAAGTGTATTTAAATTTGAAAATATATTTTCCTTAATAAATGTTTTAAATTATTATTAAATATTCCATTAAAATATTTCTAGTTAATTTTCAAATAAAAGAATATTTAAAATGTATTTTTTTTAAAAAGATATTTTTATATTAAATTTATCTCTATTAGGAAAACTTAAAAATTATATATCTTTGACGAATATTTTCAATCATAAATGAAATCCTATGATGTAACTTTTGTTTTACTAAGGATATGAACCAATTATACCATTATTATTCTTTCTCTTAATGGTTTATGATAAAATGATGTTTATGAGACCCACTTATATTCCACGAGTTATACCATGAATTTTTTTTAAGAAACCCATTTCTTTTTCCTTCAGTTATGTAGTGACGAAATAATGAAATGATTATAATTTCCATATCTTTTATAAGGGTTATTATATGATGATAAGTTTTATGAAACCCATTTCTTTTCATAGTATCTAATATAGAGAATGTTTTATGATCTTATGGAACAAATTTTTATGATTGTAATTATGTGGCAGGTGGGACCTATATATCCCTCCAATATATCAGGTAAATATTTGTAACTCATGATAAAATATTTAATGCATGAACAATATTAAATGTTCACAATGTTAATTGTGAATGTAATTACATGTTCACAATCTTATGTGTGAACATAATTCCTTGTTCACAATGTTATGCCTGAACCTAATTACATGATCACAATGATATTTTTTAACCTGATTACATGCCAAAATGTTATACATGGACCAAGTTCCAAGTCTATTATTTTATTAAAAGACCCAATTTCTTTCTCTTAATTGAATGGGTGAACCTGTATCTATTTATACATTTTAAAAGTGTTATAAGTAGATGTGTATACGACAAATCTATAATTTATAGCAATGTTATGCTCTCATGGATCATGTTATTTTATATCCTTATGACTCATATATAATGAACTTATAATGATTATTCCATAACTAATTATTTTGATCAATGATATATAGGTATGGTTTTCATATGTTATTCTCATGTTCCCATAGACTTATGTGCCACAACTAGTCCTCAGGGCCCGTGCCGTGACTACCCCAAGCCCTCCTTCCATAGGCCAGCGTCTGGCGACTTGCACCAAAGGCGAATCCCTGATAAAAAAAGGAAGGCATTGCATTTTACCCTGTAAAACACACATCCTAAACACGAGTATTAGAAGCAACAAGTACAAATATAGAAATAAAGGTGTGTTGAAAGTAAGTGGGCCAGTATACAAACCTAAATGAACAACAAGTACAAGTAAAAAGGGTAAACATCTCCTGGATCATCCACCGGGGAATCCTACATGAAGGGTAGGTACAGATCTCGAAAAACTAGTCCCTAAGGCAAATCATGTCTAGTCCAGCTCCGAGAAGCCTCCCATCCATCACCCTCAGCCTCGATCACTATTGATCGTCGTCTGCACAGAACACAACAAGGTGCGGGCAATGCCCCTGCAGGGGTGAGTATAAAAATACTCAGTAGGGACCCTGAGACCCATGAAGGTCTCCCATAATCCTCTAAGGATAAACCACAGCAGTAAGATACAATCCCGAAGTATCAACAATTCCTACTTAGGTATATTCCCATACATATACCTAAGTTACCAATCACAGTCAGGCTCCAACACTCAAGCCCAAGCACAACTCATTCCACAACGGAAGTAAAGCCAATCATCTCGATGATAACAACTAAAAGACAAGACTTAGCTCACACAGGTATACAAATCATGTAGAGGGGTAGAGATGACTAGTTGTGGCCACTGAATCATCTCCTCTGTCGAACCCACATAGGATCCTGGAACAGTATCTGCACTGTCGAACCCATGGAGGATCCTGGTACCGAAGTCATCACAGTCGAACCCATGGAGGATCCCGGTCCAGTACCATCACTGTAAAACCCATGAACGATGCTGGTACAATATCTTCACTTTTTCACCCATGGAGGATCCTTGTACAGTAGTAGGTCCATGTAGGATTCTGTCATCTCAGTCACAGCCAGACATAGGGTTCCTGCACACGACACGATCGATTCTGAGAGGGTCTACTCCTCGAGCCAAGTTTTGATACATCAACTACCATGAAGTCTCGAGTTGATGTATCCCATAGTTCTGTCCCATCAAAATGAATCCAACGAGACAGACGACGTGTCAATCGACGTCTGGTCTGTAATTTATTGGCATTTATGCACCAGGGGCCTGGTTGGTTTTTAGGTTCAAACCAACCTGACCATACCCAAACAATGTCCAAACCTCAAGTAGGGGATTCAATAAGTACTACCTCATTCTATGCTTTTCGTCACCGCATACGGTTCATCAATCGGACACGCAAAACCCAAGATACGAACGAAAATGTGATTTTGGGTTAAACAGGTCTGGACTGGGGTCCGAACCGGTCTGCGGGTCTGACCCGGTATGAGATTTCGACCATGCCCAAGAGGGTGGCTCGGCCAAAAAGGGCGGTCCGACCCGATTGCAGCCCGACACGAGAGCGGCCCCGCCCGAGTGGGTGGCCCGGCCGGAGGGGGGCGGCCCGACCCACAATGGTGTCCCGGCCCGGTGGCGGCCTGACCCACATGGGCAGCCCGGCTTGGCTGGCTGGCTCACGTGGCCTGGCTGGCTGGCCAGGATAGCCAGGCTGGCCACGCCGTGGGGGAGGGGGGTTTGCCACTCCTCTCTGTTTCAGATCCAAAACGGATGGTGCATGGTGCTAGCTTGGTAACCGCGGGGCCTGAAGGGTCCCTCCTATATTGCGCATCAGCTATCAGCTCACCTAGCCGCCCCTAGTTCCTCCACCTCGGAAAGAAGGAACCTCAGTTTTTCTGGCCACCGAACCGCACAACGGTATCGTTCCCCCTCCGCCATGGCCCAACCTTTTCACGCCCTCCAGCACCTCTCTTTAGCGTGATGGTCCCACGATCATCATTTGGCCACCGCGACCCTCCTAGCCGCGGCCCTGTCTTCCAGTGTCATGCAATGGCTCCACGCCCCTCTAGAGACCCAGTGGCCCTTGCGCCTCTGGTTTTCTTTGAGGCCGGCCCGATGCCGGTCGCATCTCTCCATAACAGTCCATTCTTCCGGTGATGCCATTGATCCACCACCGATATCAACAAACAAAAACAATACAGAGGGGGAGGGTCGGGCCGTGTTCATGCAGTCAAAGACCACCTCATTATGTTTTCATCATTCGACAATTCACATTCATAAATTCAATGATGTAGAAAGGTTATAAAATCAACTAAAATCCCCCTACCTCGAGTTTAATGATCGTTGACAGAGTCGCAGGAAGGCGGACGTAGTTCTGTTGATGTCGGAAAGTAGGAAGAATTCAGGGACGACATCGACGGCGTTCTTCAAAGATGGCACTCCCTCCTTTCTCTCAGTTGAAGAAGGAAAAAGAGGAAGACGTCCATCGTTCTTTGTTGGATAGAAATGGCTCCTCTCCTAGCTCTCCCCTTTCTCTGTTCCACCCAATAATAATGCCCAACCAAATGAAATAATAGGTTTGCCTATTATTTTATTTTTGGCATGAATTTGAAATGTTATTTTAAACAAATAAATAAGTTATCTCACTTAATTAAATGGGTGATGTTGGTCCAATTAATTGTGTAAGGAAGGTGAAGAGGCTCCCCCCTTAATTGGGGGTTCCAAGGGGGTAAGAGGAGTTTAAATCCCATGTGGGCCCCACCTTAATAATATCCTCCCAAGAGAGGTTATTCTTGGGTGGTCCCAACCACCATAACATCCCATGGGAGGTTTGGGTGTGGTCTCCCCCACCTCCAACCTCCCCTTAGAGGTTTCAACCACAAAAATAAAAATAATGTTAACAATTATTTTTATTCAATTTATTTAAAAACCCCCATAATCTAACTTTCATCCTTGTTAGAATGCAACTGCAGTGATGGTCTCACTAAACAATCATTGAGGCTGTGAGTACAATGGTGCCCTAAAATTTCAGTTTAGAACACCGGTTCAAAAGTTATAAAATCTCGCTCGTACGTTTATTGAACGTACCCAAAAAAAACATCAGAAATTGATTTTGGGCACACCGGGCCTCAGAATCATGTTCCCTTCAGAAACTGCGGACTCTTAAAATTCTCATGTATTTATGAAAAATATTTCCACAGAATTCCTGGGTCTTTACATTCTCCCCACCTCAGGGATTTACGTCCCAGTAAGCTACAACTCACACTAAGGGAATAAAAGGCGATACTGAGCATGCATCTGAGCCTCCCGCCACCATGTTCTCTCCTGAAGGTACATGTGCTACAAGCGAACACACACTAGAGCTATCGACCATCCACATAGGACCCACTCCTATTGATCCTAAATCTCTACTGGAACCTCCGTGAAATTCTCCATATCATCGATGTCCATCAGCATGTGGTTGATAATGTGGGATGGGTCGTGCACATATCTCCTCAGCTACGATACGTGGAAGACGTCGTGCACACGGTGCGACTGAGGTAGAAGAGATAGGCGTTAAGACACCTCGCCTACTCTGATGAGGACCTGGAACGGTCCGATGAATCATGGAGATAACTTGCATCCTCCACCAAATCTTCATAGACTTCGTCGAGGTGAGACCCGTAGGAAGACGTGGTCACTATCCTTGAACTCTAGTGTTCTCCATCTCCTATCATCATAGGAATTTTGCTTGCTCTGTGAAGTCTTCATCCACATCTGTATGATCTGCACCTTCTCTAGCATATCCTGAACCATCTTCGGTCCCATAAGTGCTAACTCCCTTGGGTCAGTCCAACACATAGGTGATCTGCAAGGTCGGTCGTACAATGCCTCGAAAGGTGTCATCCCAATGGTGGAGTGGTCGTTGTTGTTATACGCAATCTCTACCAAGGGTATGTGATCCACCCAACTGCAACTGAAGTAGAGGATGCATGCACGGAGCATGACCTCGAGAGTCTGAACGGTCCCCTCAGTCAGACCATCTGTCCGAGGATAGAAGGTGATGCTCAAGCAAAGCTGCATCCCAAAAGCCTCCTGCAACCCCTTCCATAGCTGATAAGTGAAACAAGAATATCGATAAGAAACGATCGCTTATGGAACACCATGAATTAGTACAATATCTCAAGCGTAGAGGTGTCCCATGTTCTCTACTAAGCCATGATCTCTGATCGGTATAAAGTGGGATGACTTGGTGAGTCGGTCAACGGTCATCCATATCCGATCGTGACTCTTGGATGTATGTGGAAGACCCTTCAAGAAGTCCATGGATATCCCATACCACTTCTACCCTGGACCTCTAAGGGCTGAACCAAGATTTCCGGTACCAGGTGCTCCACCTTCACTTTCTTACAAGTGAGGCATCGTGAGACAAACTCAACTACTGCCTTCTTCATACCTGGACACTAGTTCTTTGGTCTGAGGTTCTGATACATCTTCGCCTCACCTGGATGTACCGCTAGAGGGGATGTGTGGAACTCCCTCAACACTTTCTCCTGACGTGCTACTGGTTACATAGTACATCCTTTGAAGAGGATGATGTGCTCCCCACCTTCAAAAAGTACATCCGGTTCCTACCCTGTGGATATCTGAGCATGTCACATCTCGCAGTCAGCATCCCCATGTTGTGCCTCCATGAATCACTGAAGAAGTGGAAGAGTGACTATAAGAGACTATTTAATGGCTGATCCATCCCAATCTACAAATGATATATCCAAGGCAGCTAGCTGCTCTGTTGCCTCTCCTACTAGTTGAATGCCTATCTCCTATTGAGAGCATCTGCTACAACCTTCCCCTTC
The DNA here is from genome assembly GCA_963277665.1 of Viscum album. Lineage (NCBI taxonomy): Eukaryota > Viridiplantae > Streptophyta > Magnoliopsida > Santalales > Viscaceae > Viscum > Viscum album. The sequence continues at coordinate 657,431,593 of OY728145.1, read as the reverse complement.
CCAGGAGTATAGACTATCTCAAAGTCATAGTCCTGGAGGAACTCAATCCAACGCCACTGTCTGAGGTTCAGATCCTTATGAGAGAAGATATACTTGAGACCCTTGTGATTAGAGTACACTATAAATATTTGTCTCATAGGATAGTGATTCCACATCTTCAAGGCGAAGACCACTACTGAAAACTCCAGGTCATGGGTTCAATAGTTCTGCTCATGTAGTCTCAACAGTCAAAAACCATACGTGATCATTGCTTCCTCCTGCATCAGAACACACCTGAGTCTGGAACTTGATGCATCGTAGTAAACTACACACCCTACGCATTCTTCTAGAAGCCTCATGATGGGGGTACTAGACCACCTCTGCCTCAGCTCATGAAATCTGTACTGGCATATCTCTGACCACATGAATGGTTTCCCCTTCTTCATCAAGGATGAAAGTGGTGCTGCAAATCTGGAGAAGTCTGAAATGAACCTCCGATAGTATCCATCCAAGACTAAGAAACATTGTACCTCTATCACACTCATGGATGGCTCCCAAGAAAGTACTGCTTCAATATTCACTGGATCCACTCTGACTCCATCCTCTGAGATGACGTGTCCCATAAAGTGAACCTCTAGAATCCAAAACTAGCACTTCAAGAGCTTACCATAAAGCTGGTCCCCTCGGAGTGTGTCCAGTACCACCAAAAAATGGTAGGCATGCTCCTCCTCTGTAGTCGAGTAGATCAAAATGTCATCGATGAAGACTACGACAAAGTGATCGAGTTATGGCTGGAATATCTTGTTTATGTGACACATGAACACTTCTGGAGCATTGGTTACGCTGAAGGGCATAACCCAGAACACAAAGTGGTTCTACCGAAACCTGAAGGTCGTCTTCTGCACATCCTCATCTCGAACTCTGAGCTGGTGATAGACTGATCTGTGGTCTATCTTCAAGAACCATCATGCTCCCTTGAGCTGATCAAAGAGGTTGTCAATCCTCAGAAGTGGTTATTTTTTCTTCACAGTCACCTAGTTCAGGCGATGATAGTCGACACCGATCCTCAAGCTCCCATCCGCCTTCTTGGCGAATAGAATAGAGGCTGACTATGGAGAAAAACTAGGCAAGATGAATCCCTTTCTCTGCAAGTCCTCCAACAGTACCCACAGCTCACGATGCTCGGCAGAAGCCATACAATATTCTTGAGTAGATATCAGTACCATTCTCGGGTACAGGTCAATGTAGAAGTCCACCTCTCTGCAAGGAGGTAGTCCTAGAACATCGTTAGGGAAAACATCCATGTACAGGTCCACCACTATAGGATATGTCGGACTCTCCACATCAACTGCTCTGAGGCTAAGGTAGGCTAACTAATGAGTGATCGGTTGCACCATCCTCTGAGTAAGTCTGTCATGTGATGCAAAGGTTACCTTCTCACCTGTGAAGGTAATCCTGGTTCCATCGGTGTGGACACACCACAATTTTCACCTAATACAGTCAATCTGAGAATGGACTGTAGATAACCAATTCAGACCCAAGATAACGTCGTAAGGCCTCGACGCCGCTATGAGGAGATCCCAGCCGAAGCTCTCACCTCCTATAGTATGCTCACACTACTGGAACTAGTGTGTAATCACCAAGTTTTCTCCCATATGACTCTCTAGTCATATGGATCGATCCAAAGGCTCCGTCAGAATCTTTGAGCTCCGAACGAGGGTAGTGGCTATGAGAGAATGAATGGAACCTATGTCTATAAGAACTGCTACTAAGATTGAGTAGACATAGATAGTACCTCGAATCATATTTGGAGCACCTTGGTTGTATGCCTCAGCTTCTTGAAGCTGAGCTTGCCTCCATCCGACAGCTCTCTGTGGTCGCGGTAGACCTCCTAGTGGTGGTGGTAATAGGACCTCGAATTTTCATCCACCACCTGCTACTTGGCCAGCTCCTCTGCCACGTCTGCCTTATCCGGATGGACCACTATAGTAGAACCTCTTCCACTGCCTGGGAGGTCCCTCTACTATCTGCTGCTCATTTTCATGGCAGTTCGGGTAGTCACGTGCCTTGTGATCTTTCCCGCCGCATGTATAGAAATGCATGCTCCTCGTATGGCTGCCTCTATCTCGTGTTCCCTAAAAAACCGATCTTGTATACATGGTTCATCCACCTGATGGCTTGGTCCTCTTGGACCTCTGTGACATCTGTCTACTACCATCTATAAAAGTCTTCGCTACTTGTCACCCTGTGTTGGGTCTCGCTGTTGGTGACTCCTCAGCAAGAAAACTCCCCACAAGAAGGGCTCCCTCCAGCACCTCCACTTGCGTCAGGATGCTGAGGGAGGTCCTAGAATACCTGATCTCTTTCCTGAGTCCCTAATCAAAGGTTCGAGCCTTGAAGAATGGGTCATATACCATATCCATGTTATAGCGCCAGAGGTCAGTGAACCTTGAGGTGTACAAAGCTACTGTCATGCTACCCTCCTGTAGATGTAGTAACTCATGAATCTGCACCGCACGATGGGTGGATGGAACAAAATATGAACGGTAGAGACTCTCGATGTTTTTCTAGAGTAGTTATTCCTCGTCATGCACCTGGAGCCTCAGGCTCCACCATCTACCTTCTTTTTCATGTAGAAGATTTTTGGTAAGGATCTCCAAGAGGTCGGCTGGTGTCCCTACAAATCAAAAAAATACCACTACAGCCTCCAGCCAATCCTCAACTGCTTGTGGGTCGGTATCTCCTTTGAACTTGGGAGGCCTTTGGCTCTAGAACCCATCCAACAAACTCAGATGGAGTGAACTATCCATTTCTAGAGCTGGTGGTATCGGTGGCCCAGTGGGTAGTGGTACTATTGGTACCTCCACCGTGATGGGGCCCTACACCGAGGCCTCGTCGCTCGGTGGGTTACCATCTCGTACAAAACACGGAAGCCTGGATGGATTCTTACCTGGGGCCATACTAAAAAGAAACAGGTGTTCCATGGTCAAAACAATATACCTGGTGAGCTGACACAGAGTAATCAGGAAGAAAACTTTTCAAAGGAAACACACACAAAATCAATGTTTTCGTGCACTAAGTCGGAAGTCAAAAGTCAGAGTCCTATTGTATAGATACCTCGACCGCCACACTAACACTGGTTTCCCTAAACTGATAACCACACCCAAAACACTTGACATTATTTCCATTAAAAGAATCCTAGTCTAAGTTCTACAGTAAAACCGAATCTTATGATACCAATTTTTCACAACCTGTCCTCGAGGCTCGTGTCGTGACCACCCTAAGCCTGCCTTCTATAGGCCAGGGGCTGGTGACTAGCACCAAAGGCGAATCCATGATAAAAAATGGAAGACATTTCCTTTAAACCTATAACACACATAGCGTAAAAAAACAGTATAAGCTACAAATAATAATATAGATAAGAAAGGTGTGTTGAAAGTAAGTGGGACAATATACAAACCCAACTGAACAAAAAAGTACAAGTACAAGTAAAAAGGGTGAACATCTCCTGGATCATCCACCAGGGAATCTTACATGAAGGGTAGGTACATATCTCAAACAACTCATCCCTGAGGCATTTCCCATCTAGTACAGCACTGAGTAGCCTCTGGTCCATCACCCTCATCCTCGATCACTACTGACCGTCATCTGCATAGAACACAACAAGGTGCGGGCGAAGCCCGTGCAGGGGTGAGTATTAAAATACTCAGTAGGGGACCTTGAGACCCACAATGGTCTCCAAAAAACCTCTAAGGATAAACCACTATAGTGAAATACAATCACAAAGTATCAACCATCCCTACATAGGTATATGCCAATACATATACCTATGTTACTAATCACAGTCCAACTCCAACACTCGAGCCCAAGAAAAACTCATTCCAAAAAGGAAGTAAAGCCAATCATCTGTATGATAACAAATGAATGACAAGACTCAGCTCACATAGGTATACAACCCATGTAGAGGGGTAGAGAAGATTAGTTGTAGCCACTGAATCATCTCCTATATCAAACCCACAGAGGATCCTGGAACAGTATCTGCGTTTTCAAATCCACGGGGGATCCTGGTACAGAAGTCATCACTATCAAACCCATAGAGGATCCCGGTCTAGTACCATCATTGTCTAACCCATGGAGGATCCTGGTACAATATCGTCTCTATCGAACCGATGGAGGATTCCAGTACAGTACTAGGTCCACATAGGGTCCTATCATCTCAGTCGCAACCATCCATAGGGTTCCCACACATAGCACGCTTGATTCCGGGAGGGTCCACTCCTCAAGGAACGTGCCAAAATATCAACTACCATGAAGTATATATTTGATGTATCCCGTAGTTAGGTCTCATCAAAAGGATCCCACCATGACAGTTGGCACATCAATTGGGCGCCCGATCTGTAAGTTATTGGAATTTAAACTCCTGGGGCCTGGTTGGTTTTTTGGTTCAAACCAACCTGACCGTATGCCAACTGTGTCCAAAACTCTGGTAGGGTATGCAAGAAGTACCTTCTCATTCTATTCTTTCCATCACCTAAGACGGTTCATCGAATGGACACCTATAGCCCAAGATACAGATGAAAATGTGATTTAGGGTTCAACGGGTCCGGACTTTGGTCCGACCCCATCTGCAGGTCCGACACGGTCCGAGAGTCCAATTCAGACAGAGAGGGCAGCCCAACCTGAGTGGGCGGCCCGGCCCGAGTGGGAGGCATGGCAGGGTGGCAGCCCGACCCGAGTGGGGCGGCCGGGCACGGTGGCGGCCCGGCCCGAGGGGGGATGCCCGTCATGGTAGCGGCCCGTCCAACATGGGCGGCTCCGCCTGCCCGGCTGGCCCATGTGGCCTAGCTGGCGGGCCCACATGGACAGGCTGGATGGCCATGCCATGGGGGGGGTGGATGGGTGTTGCGCCCCCTGTTTTAGATCCAAAATGGGCGGCTCATGGCATCGGCCTGGTAACAGCAGGACCTGAAGGGTCCCGTCTGCAGCGCACACCGGCGGCTGGCTCAGCCGGCCGCCCCATGTTCCTCCACCACGGCTCGATGGCACTGCGGTTCTGTAGGCCTCCGCTCGGTGTGATGGAATCGTGCCACCTCTACTGTGGCCCGGCCTAGCCATGACCTCCAGCTCCTTCGCACGACGCAACGACGTCGCACTCATCGTTCGACCACCGCGACCCAATCTTCCGACACCGCGCAATGGCACCGCACCCCTTCGGTGACCCAGCGGCCCTTGCGCCGCCGATTTTCTTCGCAGCTGGCCCGATTCCAGTCGCGTTGCTCCGTCATGGTCTACTCATCCGACGGCGCCGTTGCGCCGCCACCATCGTCAATAAACAAGAACAATAAAAAGGGGGAAGTTCGGTCCGTGTTCGTGCGGTCTGAGCCCTCCTCATTATGGTGTCATCATCTGACAATTCACATTCACAAATTCAACAATGTAGAACAGGTATAAAATCAACTCAAAAACCCCCTACCTCGAGTTCGGTGATCGTTCACAGATTCGCGGGAAGGCGAAGGTCGTTTCGTTCACGTTAGAAAGTAGGAATACGTTGAGGATGGTGTCGTCTGCATTCTTCAAGGACAGTGCTCCCTCATTTGTTCCGGCTGAAGAAGGAAGAAGGTGGAAGTTGTCTGTCGTTCTTCGTCAGAGAGAAATGGATCCTCTCATGGCTCTCCCCTTTCTCTGTTCCACCCATGAATAATGCCCGAAAAAATGAAAAAATATGTTTTCCAATTATTTTATTATTAGAATTAATTTGAAAAGTTTTAAAAAATATTAATTAAGTTATCTCACTTAATTAAATAGGTGAAGTAGGCCCAGTTAATTGGGGAAGGAGGGTGAAGAGTCTCCCAAAATAATTGGGGGTGCTATGGGGGTTAAGAGAGTTTAAAGACCATGTGTTCCCCACCATAATAATATCCTCCAAAAGGAAGTTATGCTCAGGTGGGCCCCACATCCATAACCTCCCATGGGAGTTTTGGGTGTGGTGGCCCCCACCTCCAACCTCCCCTTGGAGGTTTCAACCACAAAAATAAAAATAAAGTTAACACTTATTTTTATTCAATTTAATTTAAACCCCCCAAAATCTAACATCCATTTTTGTTAGAATACAATTGTGGTGAAGGTATCACTAAGAAATCATAGACGCTGCGAGTACAACGGTGCCCTTAGATTTCATTTTCGAGGACCGGTTCAAAAGTTGTAAAATCCCACTCATATATTTACTAAAAGTACCCAAACAAAACATAAAAAATTTATTCCGCGCACACCGGGCCTCGGAATCATACGCTGTCAGAAACTACGGATTTGTAAAGTTCCCATGTATTTAAAAAAAATCGATGGAATTTCCATGAATTTACATTATTTTCATTTTACGATTACATATATCTCTTTTTTAACCTAATTAGGAATCTATGTATACCATCTCTATTTTTTTGTTTCCCTGGGTTATGAAATAGGGTTTAAGTAGGACATGTTTCTGAAGAATAATAATGTATAATATATTTATGGGAGATATTGGAGATCATTCACTATATTATAATGATTTTTTTTCCTTGTTTCTAATGGAACTAAAAAGTTATTATCCACATTTATGTGTTTGTATAGTATATTGAATATTCATATAAAGATGTAATATCCATTTTTGAATGTATGGGTCTTTATAGTTGGTAAAAGTGAAAAAGTTTAGTTATACTTTGGAAACCAAGATAAAAAAATATTAGTGATATACATTGGGACATTTCTAGGGATGTGTCATGGAGTGTCTCTAAGGATAAGTCTAAGGATATGTAAAAGTAGAGAAAACTATAATAGAGTTTTGTTAAAGGATATAATCAGTGGTTCCTATACGTTACATCCCTTTAGGGATACTACAATTGGATTTGGCTCTAGCACAACGAAACCTTGGGGTAATTACTATGAAAAGGGAGAATTGAGTTGTACTCGATAATCACATTGTTCATGACAATAGTTCTTGTTTCTCACATGGGTTTTCAATAATGAGGGATATTCATTTTAAATTTTAATACTAATTAAAAATCATAAATAATTATTTAAATAGACAATGATTGTGAATTACCTTGGATAATCCTATGGTGTCATATATGAAAAAAAGGTGTCATGATTTAGACATCCTATAAGTAATTTTCATGATTATATGGTTTCCTACTATGATTAGTGTTCCTCACACTATATTTTTTTGGTTTTAATAAATATTGTAAATCTAAAGGAATTGGGTTGAAATTGAATGTGATGGAAAAATTATTGATGATGAACTAAATTGGATAATGAAAGGAGTGAAGGATATTTTAATTATGCTTAACCTATGATCAAAAAACATGTCAAACAATGTGTACCTTAATCAACTCTATGAATCCAAAAATTATATAAAAATATAGTTTTCTGAGAGTTAAGGTATAGGAAACCATATAAGGATGATTATTATGTTTCCTATATCTCAACAATGTGGGAATAAGCACTCAAGGGAATGTCTCAGAGGGAATATTAAATGTTTTGAACGTGGAGAGGGACACAAAGAATGTAACTTCAAATTAAATAAAAAAGGTTCCATTAACAAAAAGTATAGTAATATTGGTATTTACATGGTATTATCAATGGATGAATGAATTACTAGTTGATATTATTAGCATTATGTAGATCCATTTACGAAGGGGGAAATCTTTTTAGTATAATCAGAATGGTGGATTCAGTATTGTTCATATTAATGATGATAAAGAGACAAAAAATTACAAATGAAAGGAAAGTAGTGTTAAGGAGTAAGAAAATGAATCATAGGTAATTATTTGATAAGTAAGTTGGATGATTGAAGAATTTATGTATTACATATCACGATATATTTTATTTGAATCATGTAATATAAAAGGATTGTCTAGTTTATGTTTTTTGATAAGGATTTGAAAAAATATGATTAATGGTTCATATGGACTAGAAAAGTGATTTAATTTCAAGGATATACTTTAATTAATGGAGTACCCTCACTATATTCATGAGTTTTAGAAAATGGTGTTTAGATTGGAAAAAGATATTATTTACATAGACTGAGTAAATCTGATAGTATTGAAGACCTCAAAACTGATTAAGTATTTGTTAAGAATCTATTTTATGATATCATTGATGGAGTTTACATCATTATTGGAAATATTTAATGTGTTAAATAATATTTTTTTATTAAATTAATGTGTAATAATTGATATTTTAATTTTAATTTTATGGTATCTCAATTTAATACCATGATTCAAGAGAATATATGATTAAGGAATTCACATATTTATCATCTGAACATTAAGAGTTACTTAATGAAATGTGGAGTATTAATTTTAAGATCACTTAGATAAATTTGGTGACCTTACATAAGAATTTTTTAATTTGGATGTGTTATAAGTTTAACCATTTAGGGAATTGTTAATGTTAAACATTTTATGAGGATTTACTGACTCTTGTATTATGTCACCATATGAAGATTTAGCCATATTATATATATAGTGTTATCATTTTTTAACTATATATATAAGGAAATAATTTTGATTTTTTATGGACCTTAATTAGTACTTACGGAAAAAATAATAATATCATTCAGTAGTATCTAATGTAGAAATTGAACAAGGCACGCCGAAATGATGAAATTATTTTTATGAAAAAAACATATAATGTATGTGAATTTTCATAAGTTCTAAGTCTATATAGAGAAGAAATTACCCAAAATCAAAAGTAAATATCTTCAAATAGAAATGTTATCCAAGTACATTCATTTCTGATGAATTAAATAGTCCCTTAAATCATCACAGATTTATGGCTTTGTGGTTGTTAACCATCTACGGATCACCAAATTTCATGTGATCAATGATCTCTATTATTATCTATAATTAGTTATGATTTACTCTGTGTAGAAATAATCACTTCCAAACCATTTTAACCTAGGTGGAATCCTTATTAATAGTTCATTTAGTTATCTACTTTGTTTCCAACATTCTCTTCTTAAGGGGATTTTTATTATTCAATGGTACGATGTGGGTTTCAATGAAGGAATTTTCAAATCTAAAACAATTTATGATGGATATGAATTTTTAGGGATAAATTCAATTCATGGGATATATAATGTATAATCTTTTATTTTATTAAATATCATTTTTCAGATAAATTTAATCTTTAAATACATTCCATTACATGTAATATCGATTTTAGCTAGCATCACACATAACATTGAGTTTTGTTGGTATTACACATAACACCAAGATGAGATTGCGCTAAATGTAAAAACAATTTAGGATTGAATTACAATAACACTATGTTTTCCTTTTGATACACATTACACCGTGTAGAGCTTTCAATATATAAAACATTGGGTTAGATTGTGTTACACATGACACTATGTTTTAATAAAACCAAAATATATTATTTATATAATTATGTAAACATGACCTTTATAAACTATTCAATATCATAGAGATATTAATAGTAATATATATTTAGTGTAGTGATTTTATATAACAAATATGTATTTATAATAAAATACAAAATTTTCGGTAAAGTCTTTATTTGTTTAAAAAATGGTTTTTCTAAAAAAATGATGTTATGGCTTTATGTGAAAAATAATAATACTAAATATTGGAAAATTTAAAAAAAACATGATAAAATATATATCATTTCAAAAATCATAATTTTAAAATTATTTGAGGGTAAATTTTATTCAAATTTCTAAATAACTTCTTTTTTTCATGAAAAGAAAAAAAGTTTAAAATTTAATTTGAACAATGATTTATCAGTTAAATTATTTATAAATTAAAATTATATTTCAAATCTGTTTTATATAAATATTATTTAGCTTATAAATCCGTAATTATAATTCAGGTTACTTTAATCAATTTCATATTGAATTTTGATATAAAAACATTTAAAACTTTTGAGCATTTTGCATTTTAAAAACCTAATTTCTCATCAATTCTGTGGGATTATTTTTAATTTATACATTGACACATATATTAATTACATTTTGAAAAAATAATTATATATTTGGAAAAAAAATAATTTATATTATCTTATGAGGACAAATTTATTTTTTTCAAAAATGAATAGTCAAAACATTAAAAAAACCATTACCACGGTCAAAGGAAAATATGATTTACTAGTGTTTAATCTAAAATAATAAGGGTAATAAAATGACCCAAAACATTTAAAAACCCCATTTTTTGTATATATTTAGATTCCATATCTTATATTCTAGTGATCAATCCTTTTTAAAGCCCTGTAACTTGAAAAAATTATGGGTGGAATTATTTCATTGAAAAAGTTACAAGTGTTCCACTCACCACAGATATAAGAGGACACCCGTTTTCCTCTAATACTAACACATTAAAACACTTTTGTTCATCAAATAACATCCAAATAAACTCCCAAATTGACTCCTCTCACCATATAAGGCTTCTTCATGATAAAAATTCAATCTATGAAGGCACTGTGATAAAACTAAATAGGACACCCATAAAAGAGGTAGTGTTCACTAATGAGTGTTTTTGTTTTTTTTATTCGGCCACCTCCATTAATTTTTTTATATTATGATATCATAATATCCTTAGTATATAATATAAAATAATAATTTTTAATGTTATGGGAATGAACTAAAACCTTGTCCACTTCCATAAAATGGGTTTTGAAATCATCATTCATGTGTACGGTGTACTACCGCCTCATTAACCAATGTAATTATTTTTTCCATTTAGAAATATCACAGTTGTAAATAATGATATATGTGTCTACTATATATTATATTTATGATAATATTATTATTATATTATTATTATGTCCCACATACCTTCATTTTATCATTATTGTGGCAATTGGATAATGTCACTCATGTGTACCGTGGACTACGGTCTCATGAAGCAATGTGAGTCGTTCACACTTTATATGGAAGGTAATAATGATATTTTTAATGAAAATATTCCATTTATATGACATAAAACATATTTATTCCTTATAATATATCATTTACCTTAATTTCATTCAATACATCGAGAAAATGGATTCAACATTTATGCGTATGTATGGATTACCGTATCCTTGAAAAATATATTTAATTTTCTATCTATATTATATAAATTAATATAAAAAATATATACTAACTATATTGGATTATAATATCATGGGTATCATTCTCAAGATTATGTTAATGTGGTTAAATTAAGAGGACCAAAAAATAACCACTCTAACCATACATGAAAAACCAGGAAGTTATTTCCGAAAACATGACTTTAACATGGAATTGTTAGTAAATGGTTAATAAAAGTTAATAAGAAAATAATATATGGGACTATATATATATAAATATTATTTTTTAATATATTCATAAAAAATATATATTTATTATACATAATAATTGAACTTGTATGATAGATGTCATGACTTAAGGTATGGTATTCATAGTTCCTCTTTTATTTCTGAGAGACATATGGAAATTCACCACTCGTTTGATTTGGGTTTGGTATATAATATAAATTTAACATGTTGTATAATGAATACCATAAATTTAATGATTTATAATATATCATTCTATTTTATTATTTATTGGGGATTTTTATTTAAATTATTTCTAATGTGATGAGGGATTTCCATCAAACTTTTTTACTTATGTGAGACACATGTCAAATTCAACAACTTTTTCTATGATGTGGTGTATGTAATTAAAATGAATATACATTATTATTATTATATTGAATTATATTTTGGTTTAAATATAAATTATATAAACTCTATATCAATTGGATTATAGTTCAAATTTTAATAAATCAATAATGGATTTTTGTCACATTTTTCTATCTCTAACACTTATATTATGTTATGCACAAATATTCTATAAATAGGTGTATTTACAGCCCTTTGACAGTAAATGTCATGAATTTTTCTATACTATTACTTTTTATGTCCAATTTTATCTTATTATTTTATGAAAATTATGATTTGATGATACCAAAGTGGAATAGATTATATGTTACAATCTCATCATTTATCTAGATTATTTATGATTATGTATCTGATGATAAAATATTATGATCTACATCTCATGAAACAAATTAATTTTCACCTCCTAGGTTTTTTTATTTTATTTCACACAATATTACAATTTTTCTACAATTTGGTACATAAAATAATTGAGGATATATTTTTATTAAAATATGACTTTATTTCTCTATTTGGTCGAAAATCTATTTTCATCCCAAGCCATGTTTTTTAAAATAAATGTTTTCCAAAATGTTTTATTATTATATTATAACATTTTAAATAATTAATTTCCCATTTTTTTACTTTTAAAAAAATTAATGGGATCATCATGTTTCTTTCCAAACAATACATGTTTGGTATTTACTTAAAATGTGATAGGATGCCCTGTGTACAACACGAATGGAATTTCCCACTATTAAAACCATTGTTTTTTTGATCCATCCATTATAGTTCTTCAAGGTTATTATCAAATGAATGGATTTAAAAGGTTTATTTTTTTTAAAATGGAACGTTTATTTTCCTTAATAATTTTTTTAAAATATTGGTAAACCTTTCTTTATAAAGTTTCATGTATATTTTCATAGAAATGTATTCTATAATTATTTGTACATTAAAAAGTTATTTTAAATGAAAATTTATCTTCCTCAAGAATCATTCCAAGTGAGTTATCATTCAATATCATTTTCCATCAAATATGTCATCTATTGATGTAACTAATGTTTTACTAGGGATATGAGAAAAATATTACATTTTTATACACTATACGAATGGTTTATGATGATATGATGTTAATGAAACTCATTTATATTTATTGATTTATTCCAAGAATAAATTATTATAAAACATGTTTCTCTTTCCATGGGTTATTATTTGATGAAATGTTGTAATAAATATAGTAACCATATCTTTTCTATGGGTTATGTTGTGATGCAATGTTATATAAAAGTCATTTCCATTAATGGGTTATGATGTGATGAATTTTTAATGACCTTGTGGAATACATATGTATGATTTTATTTATTTCATGGATGAGACCTATATCTCTCTCCAATTTAGTGGGTAAATATGCATAACTCATGAGTAAATATGTTATGCATCATCCTGAATACATTTTCACAATGTTATGCGTGATCCTAGTTACATGTTCACAATATTATTCATGAACCTGATTATATTTTCACAATGTTATGCATGAAATTGACTACATGTTTAGAATATTTTCAGTGAACCTGGTTAAATGTAAATAATTTTTTATCTGGACATGTATTTCATGTCTATAACATTACATATGGTCTTGGATTTATGGCCATAATTTTATTCAAGGACAAAATTTCATGTATTTAACATAATGTGTAATCATAAGCTCATTTATAAATATTTTCAATGTAATTCGTTGATGTGCATGCGAGAAATATTTTTCATATGCATTTTAAGCTCTCAGGGATCGTCTTATTTATTTTCCTTATGATTTATTTCTTATTAACTACCAATCAACATTCAATAAGTCATTATTATGGAATATTAAATATAAAGTATGGTTTTCATAAGTGATGCTCCCATTCGCATACCATTATGTTCTTGTTATGCTTATGTATCTCCCTTTTTTACCCTTACTGGGAATCTAACATCAGCATTTCCTATGTTTCCTTTCACAATTTTATGAATAGTGGATTAATTATAGTATTATTTAAAATACTGCTAATGGATAATATATTTGTGGAAAAAATTAATGATATGTCACCAAATTAAGAATACTGTCTTCCAAAATTCCAATGGAACTAAAATATTGTGGTATTTAGGTATTTTTTGTGTAATATATTGAATACTAATCTAAAAATATGTAATATTCATGTATAGAAATCCAAAAATTCTATAAGGAGGTTTTTGGGAGCTAAAGGTTTAGTCTTTGTGTGATATTTCTAGAAACAATGACAATTAGTTTCATAAAAGGTTTTCTATGAAAGGTATGAGAGTGTGAGTGGTGGCGAAATTAATCACTTTTTTCATGCAAGTGTATATATTTTTAACCAAGATAAATAATATGTGAATTATGTGAAATTTTTGGTTTATTATTTATGAAATTTGAGAATTAATGTAGTGTGGTTTAGGATGTTAAAAAGATATTCATAAAAATTTTATATATGTTATGTTTTTTTAAGATCACGTGACATTGATTTATGATACGAATTCATCATAAGACTTTGGTAAATCTGATATATTTGGATTTATGGTTATATGAATAAAATTAAAAGTGTATTACTTTTATTGATTATATTAATCTTAATAAAATTATAAACTGATAGAGGTGTAACAGTATAACATTCTACATATAGTGTTAAAAATTGTCTTCAGACTTCTACATAAGATATGTAATTATTATATGAAATCAAGTTGAATGTGCATATTTTTTTATACTTTTATAACATTGAGGTGTATTTGAAAATTTTTATGTCCTAGAGTCTCCTAATTTTTTGTATGACTTCATAGATTTTATATTCTACACAAATTATATTTGACTTATTTACATGGAGAGATTTTAGGAATAATGCTAAATATATATTTTTTGTTTTACATATTTAATATCTAATAAAAATTAAATGTGATGAAGAATATATAATTTTACCATGATGTAAATTTAATAATTAAAATCAACCATGATTTATATTAAGAATAATTTTATGGTGGATTTATTATGTATAAGTTGAGAATTTTTGAAAAGGAACTCCAAAGACATGAATCAATATAATGGTAATGAGGATATTTTGATGACTTTATAAAGGTAATATAATTCATAAATAATATCTTATTTAATTTTTTTAAGTTTTTTCAATGTTTTATAAACATGTGACAAGATTTTCATGGAATTATTCCAGCTACATAAGAGTATGTCTTGTTATTATGTGAAGATGAATTACTATTTGATGAATTTTTAAATTGAAATATGAAGTGAATCATGATAAAGTTGATACCATGGTTAGTATTATGGATGAAAATGCTTAAAATGAACAATACTACATATTAATTAGTGATTATAGAAATATTATTATTTTTGGTTAATGAAAAGACGCACCATGTTATAGAAGTCATCGTGATTCTATATGATTATTATGGTGTTGTTAGAGGATGAGGTGGAGAATTTTAGGATAATACATGAGGCTCTAGAATTATTAGAGGTATATAAAATTTCAATATAGAATTTTTCTTATGCTATTTTTTGTTAATAATTAAATGGGAAATAAAGGACCAATATTCTCATACAAATATTTCCAATAATTATAAGGATTTATTTGGGTGAACTCAAGTGTTAAGAATTTAAGAAATAATGTTATTATAGTTGCATGAATATATGATATTCTGATGAAAATAAGATTGTGTTTATGAAATTATGCATCACTAAGATCAAATTTTTATTATGTATAAAAAACATTTATATACGGCTATGGTGAGAAGTAGATAAAGATCTTGTTCAGTAGAGATCATAAAATTTCATCATCCCCATTATTGATCTATCATTAGTGATTTATTATTTATTTAAATCAAAAAAATATATTCTCTAAGTCAAGGTATCATTATTAGGTAGTATAGAGAATTTTATAACCTTTCTTGTAGAAATGTTGATAATAAATTAATATTTATGTGTGAGTGGGATAAAAATTAACATTCTCTAGGAATATTATTATCATTATGGAGGTTATACTCTTTGAAAAATGTGTTATGATCCTCATTTTATTATAAATAATTTTTTTGATGAGATACCATTTGAATAAGTTTATGATAATAATGGTTTTTAAAAAATAATTTTAATAACTAATTCTACCTTTCACCTCATAATATATGAAACACATGTTCATTACTTTTCATTTGATATTAGATTCAGGAATTCCATTAATGTTTTCTTGGATCATCTTATATATAGCAACAGAGACATGTTAATCCAATTTCGGTTACAAAATCTTATGTAATTTTTATCACAATTTAAAATAGAGTATGATTACTTATCTATTATCCCTAGGATGGGATTTTCGTGATGGTACTTATCATGGATTCACTATACCAAAGGATATTACTATATGGACTTTTACTGATAACAGGAGTGATGGAAATCATAAAAAATCCACAAATTCTCTAAATTCATCATTATATGAGAAATAATTGGCCAATGTTATAGAATGTAAATCATCCTATAATATTTTTTAAAATTATTATATAATATATGGTGGAAAAAATGGTTAATTGAAATAAAACTATAAAATAGTAGAAAAAAGTTTTATGAAATAACAATATTTTAAGATGAATATACTAATGAGATTTTTAGAAGATTTAATATTTTATATGTTATGTCATAGGTTTTGGAGAACATATAGATGATTCAACAATGGATTAAAAACTAATGAGAGTTATTTTGAAAAAGTTTGTGCCCAATGCTTTATAAAAGAAATATAGAGGCTGTGAAGATTTTTTTACTGATGGACTTCATTGAAAATTCAACATATATTATATGATAAGAACAAATTCCCTTTATATATAAGATAAAATTGTAGAGTAAAATTAATTTTAACTGTTTGAAGAATATTAATATTTTATATAAAAAACAAATTGAAAGAAAAATAATAATGTGGAATATTATGTTAGTACACTTTCTCTATGGCTAAGAAATTTAAAACATTACTGATTAGGAAGGTTTATATGAAATCTAAACTTTAAATATATCATATGTGTGAAGGTTGGTTATCTCACTTTAAAAAAACACAAAAAATATTTTAAATGAATTAGAATATTAGGAAATTGAAAATGTTTCTTTCTTCAAAGGAGGATCACATAAATGAAATCAATCTTTTTTTCACTGAAAAATAAAATGAAACAAGTGTTTTTAGAAAAAATATATTATTGGTGATGAAGGTTTTCCAAAATATTATGGAAGAAACAAAGATGATGAGACAAATATAAGATATTAGTACAAGTTTCATATTTATTTATAAATATAGAAGAGTGATTCATCTCATGGTGCTTCATCTGTAAAAAATTATTTTTCTACTCAATAGGTGAATCTACCAAAACTATTATTAGTAGAATTGGAATTAAAATGTTCATAAATTAAATTGGATGAATTAGGGATGGTAATTCTCATCTTACGAATTATTTTGAAAATTAAAAACCAACTAAGATAGGGAAAGATAATTTTGTTGAATATGATAATGGATTGAAACATGAAAATACCTTAAAAATAATTGATGATATGACCTCCACTATTATTCTTTTGGTTAAAGATATTGATTGATTGATTTTGAAAATGTATAAGTGATAAAAATAACACAATAATGATATATTTGACATTAGAAATATATTTAATTGCATTGGATAAAAGTCTAGGATGAATACATCTTATTTATCTACTGATCATGATGGTGAACATTAAGTTACGAATAAAACATATAGTCTCCAACCTAAGAAGTTCATATACATTAAATATTTTAGAGTAAAATATATATCTGTTTCAACCAAAAACCAAAAGAAATTCATCAATCGACTCTTTTTTCAAAAAATTACAATTTTTTAAAAACTTTAATCCCATCCCCACAAACTAAAATAATTAACACAGAAGATGAATTGGTAAAAACAAAATGATATATGTATGAAAATAATCATAGAAATAATCCAACATAGAAAAAATAATTTTTTAAAAATAATAACACTTTAGGGATATTTTTATTGTTGTGGAGTGATTCTTCCCAAGGTATATAACTCACGGTAAAATATATATCTTTATATAATAATAATATATCACACATCAATGGGGATTCAATAATAAAAATGTAGAAACAGCATCTTGTTTAAGAATATCGTTATGAAAATTGAGATAAATAAAAAATCAGAATGATTGAAAAAAAAACTTGTGGAATTTGGTCAATAATGATGCATTTTATATGAGTGTGTTGAATTTAGACGATCACAATAGAATAACTATTAGAATTCATGAATATTATAGAATAAAAATCCACAAGATAATGAGGTAGAATAAGAATTCTAATTTTGGAAATCTATGAAGATATGGATCATTGAAAATGGGTGACATTTTCACCTGACTATAGACCTAGTCAATTTGAATGATGTTGAGATGTGTAAAGAAAGAGATGTTTCATTTTGTAATGAAATCTGTCCAAAAACCAATGTCATTATAAAATATAAAATCGACAAGAATGAGATCATTCATGATAGTTTGTAGCTTTTCTGTGGGATGAATCATAACCTAGTATATTGTTAAAGTAGTTTTGGTAATATCACATGATTTTGCAATATAATTTCCATTAAAATAAATCTAAAGTATTCGACGGGTTAATTTACACACAACATTAATCTTATACGATCTACGAAATATTTTATTATTAAAAGTAACTATTATAATATATACATTTAAATTTTTATTATGAATATTAGTAATCTAATTAAAAAATATATTTATGAATGTGTTTATCAATTTATTTTTATTGAATCATTCGTAGAAAAAAATTACTAAAATTTAAATGATAATAAAAAAAATCATATAAGGCATAATTTTTTATGATTTTGGTTTTGTTCATATAATATATTGACCACTATTAATCTATGATAAAAAATTCATGCCAATTTATATATTTAAAGGAATAAAAATTCAATACAGGTGCAGTTAAGTTTTTAGAAATGAAGATAAAATCATTTGAATGTTAAAATTGAAATTTTTTAGAAAATATGTTTTATTGGATACAATGAAATTATTTTTAACAAATGTATTTCAATACTATAGATGAATTATTTTAATGAAATATGTAGATAATATATTCAATCAATGATATTAACATCATATAAGGCTTATTACTCAAAAGGGAATGGGAATAAAGTAATTTTTATACTAAAAATACATTTTTCAAATTTTTTAACATTTTATGCAATGATACAAGATTTAAATTATTATACCATTACAAATTGTATATACTAAAATTAATTAAATATATGGAATAAAAATGAACGTATTTTCGTTAAAGTAAATTTTATTTTCCTTCATAATAAATAATTACAATGGGAAACATTAAGTCATCATGTAAAATGTAAAAATGGGTAAAAATGTGCTAAACTATAGACAATGGCATTCAATTTCATAGAAACCATATATTTATTTCATTGGTTGAGTTTATTTTTTACTATCATTACTATATATTCAAAAAAATTCCATTTTTTGAATATTTTCCTATATAATTACATTCTTTATTATTCAATATTCTTAAAATATAAAATGTTATCACTCCCCTAATTTATAAAAGCATACCTCCAATTATTTCTTATTCACACACATTGAGAACTCTATCTTAGAAAAACCATACTAAAATATCAATGAAAATTTCTTACAAATAACCTAGAGGTCCTAGTCACACCAAAAGACCATCATATGAAGGATTAAGGTGTAACTCAAAAGTAGACATTAAAAGGACATGTAATTTCATTTATTTATAAATTTCATGTCTATATTTGTTTGTCTTCATAAAATTATTCTATAAAATTATTAATATAACAAAATTAGTGTCTTTACTATATAAACCATCTCTTTCTTTCTTGTTCAACTGCTTCTACTCTATGGAACTGTATTCATGAAATTTTATATGGAAGATGGTTTAATCTTAACTCTATTAATAATCCACTGAAGAAATGTGTAGAAATGGAAAGCTCTAAAAAAATTAAGAATCTTATCTTAACTGCATTTTCTAAGAACCATCATGTTATAGGGTATAATCAGAATGTTTCTATTCATAACAATTTCTCACCCAATCAAAATGAAGGTTAAATGTGGATCATTATTGCTATACTAAAATCCTCTTCAATTAAAAAGGGACATTTTTACAATGTTGTACATGTCTTCGGTATTATGCGAAGTATTCAAATTAAAGGTAATTTTAGTCATCCCTAGCACACTCTGGATGTTTTTTGGAGAGCTCCTCTTCCTAGATGGGTCAAAATCAATATTGAAGGCACCTCCAAAGGAATTCTGGGTCCCATGGGATGTGGGGCTATCTATATAAATCACCATGGTCATATCTTTGGATGATTCATCGGTAGCTCTGGTATTTCCACCTATCTTAATGTCAATATGTTTAGTTTATTTCATGTTATTGCATTCGCTATGAGCCTTGGATGCAACAACCTAAGGATATAAAGGGACTCAACGACCATAATGCAAGAAATTTGGAATGGAATAGATCATATTTTTGGGAAAATTACTCCCCGTATGTTGGAATTCACCCGCTCACTTAAAAATCTCAACTATATCAATACACATGTTTATCGCGATGTGAACAGGGTTGCAGATGGCCTGGACAACATGGGATTAAACCAAGACATTACCTAGTGCAAAGTCCTCCCTACTGATTTTATTCCCTTAAATGAAAAATATTGTAATATGATTTTGTATTTTATACTATTTTAATCCCTCATTTATATAACAATTGTTCTTTGGTCTTTTTGGTCCAATGCATTATCTTTTAAAAAAATGTATATGTATGTACTACTATATATATGAAGTGCAATGCTTCATTTTTAATAACCACCATCAAACGGATAGTTTTTCTAAATGATTAAATGAAAATATATTACATTTATGATATGATTATTATTTTTATTGATAAATTATTATTTACCTTCCTTTCTTCCAAAACATTGATAAATTAAACAAACATCCATTCATATGTATAAATTACTATCTCCAAATAATATATATTTAACATTATTGAAATTCTGAAGAAGATACAACTATAAGAAATATGCAAGGATCATAATATCAAAGTTGAAACATGCCTGATGAATGAAACAGTTAACAACAAAGATATTTTTTTAGTGGAGAATGAGTAATAAATTTGAGTTTTCAAATTATGAATGAATCATATCTAGTAAGACGATTATTAATATGATTCTGAAGCTGATATATAATAAATCTATATTATTTTATATCATTAGTGTTCATGTGTGAAGAAACTTGGTACTTTATTTGTCGTTTTATGTTGAAATATAACCTTTATTCATAATTAGTTATGTTTCAATTTCCATTACAAGAAACATTGTATCATTTATATCTGAAATATAAAGTCTCAACCATAAACATTACATAATCATGAATTATGTTAACAATTCACATTGAAGATATTTTTATGTTTATAGATTCATAGAATTAGGTCATAACTTATACATAACAACTTGAAAAATACAAGTAGACAATTATACTCAGTATCCACTATTTTCATAAAACAAAAACTCTTTCAAAAAACACATGTCTACTTCCATAATTTAAAAATTATTATTTTCCATGATCTTATCATTGTCCCTATTTCACTTTATGTCCTATGAAAAAACATTAAAAAAGTGGATGAGAATAAAAATATCATTAAGCGATACATAAGGAATGAAAACAATTAGTTTTCAAAACTACACATAAACCATGAATAAATTATCATAAAGTAAAACTTTTCTCCTTAAAGAAGTAGAAAAAGAACTACACTGAATATAGACTCTTTTTTACCCTTTTTTATCACCAAAATATTACCATAAAACCCTTATAAAGAAACATATAGCATATAAAGTTTACTTGGTACATAAACTTAGTTAAATGGAATAACCATACAGTCGAATTCCACACATATCATTAAATAGAATAACCATACGGTTGACTTCTATACCCAATGAATTGGAGGTTATAACGTAACCAACCATCATTTTTTTATCATGTAACAACCCATATTTTGGATTATCATGTAACCACCCATCATAGTTTTATCATGTAACCACCCATTAAATGTCCAAGTACTATTATATAATCATAACACATAAAATATTTCAAATATCAACATTTCACTAATAACATTTTATTTTCAACCACAATAAATAATTTCAAGATATTTAATTACTCAATTAATTTCAAAAAGAATTTTTATTATGAAAAAACATAAAAGGGGAATAGGAGATTTCATTTCATTTTACAAACATTAAGGCTTATCAAGGATTCCAAATAACGATTAGGGTGGAGGAGAGGACATTATCACCCCAAACGTTTAAATCATTTCATTATTCGTTTAGTAAAATTCTTCATAGATAAAATCTTCCCATTTATTGAATGTAAATTTCAAATGGGTTTATTATACACCATGTAAATAAAGGAGTTGTATATTATCAAAATATTCCTCAATGAAAGAATAGTGAGATAATGTCCCTTACAATGATTGTATCGTTACATTATGGATAAATAAATGACATAATTATGTGTGAAAAAAATAAATACACCAAATAAAAGTATATATTATTTGTAAAACAATCATATTTCTTTCACACATATTCATTTAATGACATAATCATGAATTAGAAGTTCATAACAAATAATAGAAATTTGGTTAAGAACTTCCCTTACGGAAATTCGGTAGCCTAACGTCGCCAAATAAAAATTTAGAGAGTGATTTAATGTGATCCAAAAAGGAACCTCATAATTTGGACTTAAAATGGACATAAGTAAGTATATATAATAACCATTCCCAATATAATAAAATTTAAATTAAAACACATAACATAAAAAAATTATTTGACTAAAATGAGATGATGAAAAGTTCCCTTACCTTAACTCTGATTCATCATGTAAGTTTGTTGTTCTTCCAGAATAATACACTTAAGATAATTTATATTTTCTTAAGAAAATTTTTCACGTTTATTATTCCTTTTATATAACTTATTACCACATTATGAAAATTACATAATTAATCATTTTTAAATCAGTTGTTTTTTCGATATTTGATACTTAAGTAAAAAAATAAACTTGTTATAATTACAAATTGTCGGTGTGGTCAAAATTCAATTATATATAAAATATTATTCATGATTTAAATATCATATATATCTAGTATATATGTTTTTAGATCCACTGTATATGTATTTATAACATTATATATCATTTGGAGATAAGAAATGAAAGGCACCGTTCACGGAGACGATATGTCGCACATAGGTATGAATGCTACTTTCATTTTCTTCATATTTAAAAAATTTAAAACTAAATGATACATATGTATATTATAATTACAGTATAATATAATATTTTATATATGTCACATATTTTCAGTAATTTCATCTTTTATACATTCCATGTATGGAATGAACGAGTCATATCACTTTGAGAGGGTGGTACTCCACACTTCCTCAAGTGAAATTATTGAATTTACACATACGGAAAATCATAATTGTTTCTTTGTAAATAAAAATTACAGTACCATATTGAAAATATAAATATATTATATACCATATATTAATATAGTTACATCACAATGGCCACCATGTGAGGCGGTTAGAGATAATTGAATAGTCATCATTTCGCGAGGCAGTAGTTATCCGTACACAGAAACAGTGTGATTGTATCCATTAGACAGAGGTGTGTGTAAGTTTTGTTACAGTAAATTTCATAAAAACATCATAGTATATTGAATATTAATTTTTGGTTACAAAAAAATTTAATAAATAGATATTAGTGGTTGGATAATGAAAATAAATGAAAGAAGCTTGATAGAAGACATTACCTCAATCGGGTAACTCTTTTTGATTTAAGATAAAATGATTTCTTGAATTTCCTTCTACCAACTGATATGCTTCTAGTAGGAATAAAGGGATGAAGGGATATTATTTTAGTAGTGTTTGGATGAGCCAAGGGTCTTGAGAGGTGTGAGTAATGGGGAATAGGTTGTGTCCTTTTATAAGACAGAGGAGGGTCACTTTAGTAATGTTTTGAAATATTATTTTATTACTAATTTATTTTCGAATTATAATAACTCCAAAGTGATATATTTATAATATTAGATAAATATGGGTCAAAATAATTTCTCCAATCGGTTTTAGAAATGATTAGTTACTAAAATAACCTTATCTTTTTTCATTAACCTTTAGTTAAATAAATTAACTATTATCATGGCTTCTTGTATTTTTATAATATATGGTTATTATAGTTACTATAACATTCCAAGAGACAAAAATGGATCATTAATGAAATTTTTGATATAATATATGTCATTTTTTATAAACTTATATTTTTAGGAATGTTATATCATTTAATAAAATATTACATTCTTTATAAAGTCATTTATGTCAATTTTATACTATTCATGTCATTAATTTTTTAAAAATCCATAAAAACATTCCCAATTCAGAAAAAAACAACACTAATTAAAATATAAAAAGTCATAATCCAATATATAATTCATCTAAGGAATAAAAGTTTCAAATGAATTTATTTTAATATATTTAATCTCATTGATTTAAATATTTCATTAATTAGTAATTCACTACATCACCATTGTGTCATAAATATGACTTATTTATATGATATATAGAAATTATAAAAAAATAAAATGATGTATTAAATAATTTTATCTATAAAATTAATATTTATAGAAAAAAAATATCACTTATATTACCCCATATAAAAATTTATTTTGTAAAAGAAACATGTTTAGGTTATATTTTCCTTAACATTAAATTAAAAATAATTAAATTTCATTTTACACACAAGTGGCTCCATGGGATCCTAAAATCGACCCAATGATACCCATGTACAAAAATATCTCATTAAATTGGGTTAGGACATGTGTTATAGTAATTTAATATTATTATAATATTTTATTTTACACTTATTTTCGAGATTTACCCGTTAACCTTAGTAAATAAAATATTTACTGAACATTCTATTCAAAATGTCTAAAATAAAAGATAAGTATTTAAATTATTTGGACCTCTTTATCCCAAATATAGAATCCATTTTTCCAAATCCAAAACACAAAAGTTGAAAAAATGAATTTCAAATTAATTTTTGTAGTCAAAACCAAAAATGGTGTTTTTAAGAAGTAAAATCTACAAAAACGACTAACATGTGTTTATATCCAATTTCAATGTGAAATTACTTCCAATGACCAAAATTGGATTAAATGATAAAAATATAATATAATTACACTTTAAAACCAATTAAAAGGATAATATATTAATAAAAATAAATTAGATGAACAGACAGTTTTGACTTAAAATGTGGAATTGTTCACTATTCATTAAAAATGATATTTATCTGAAAAGTAAACAAATTTTACCAAAAGTAAATTATAGTATCCTGTTTCTACATAATAAGAATATTTTGTAAAATTTATCATATAAAAGTGACATAATCTATATATAAAAAGGTTTCTCTATCAAATGGTGGTAAATCAACCTTTTAAAGATTATTAGTGTATTTCAAGCTTCCAATTTGAATTGTTATTACTTAAAGCATGTAAAATTTATTAGATATATGTAATGAATATTATTAAACATGAATAATAATTATGAAGTTAGTTATATTCATTCCTATTAATTCAACGACTATGCGTTAACTACCATTTAAAATTATATTATTTTTATATTATTTTTTGGTATAACTAAAAGGTGTGTGAAACACAAGATTTAAATGAAACCCATTTTTGTGTGTTAAGTATGGTATTGAAAAAGTGTCCTCTTTTACAAAAAATTAATATATTATCCATAAATATTAATAGATACGAAAAGGTATTATTCTATAAATACATGGGTTTTTATTTCCTGCCCCCGTTTAGAAATTGTGTCGCCACAGTTCTAAAATTGGGATAGGAAACATCATTGAATGTACCACATCAGAAAAAGATTCAATAAAACTATCAAATTAAAAGAAAAAAAGAGAAGTACAATGGTCACCCAAGATAACCCATACTAGGATTCCATGTATGAAAACAAGGATATGGATGAGAAACTAACCATAATGTTCTAATGCAGTGTGATAGAAATCCTGATCATGCGAATGTTAACCACACGAAAATAAAAAAACTTGTGATAGGTTAAATGGACTTTTATTCCCTAGTAGGAATAGTAAATTGACAACATTTTTTGTTTTATTTACTCTTTAAAAAATTTTCATAATTTTTATATGATATTGGCTAAGAATAGAAGGAAATATACTAATATTTCAAGTATAGTTTCATCCTTTAATAAATTTAAACCAAAAACACATATTTTCTCAAAACGATGAGTATCCATGATGACATGGTCACACCTAAAGTTCTAGGATAATCTTATAGATAATACAATAATCTACAAAATATGAACTATATATTTCCCTAATCTTTATACATTAACCAAAACAAAAATGGATTGTACAAGATTACATAATCCCCAAAAGGACAATCCTTTATAAAAAAATACTACTCTAAATATCGAAAATTAAGAAATAGTACCCAAAGTTCAAGAAAGACCATTGAATACAAAATTTCCTTAACATTATTCAATATAATCCAAGCTAATATTGAAACACAAATGTTCATAAGTAGTTGATCACATTATATTCTGCAATAAAAGTTAACATTTATCTCCAAATAACATCTACTGGTCTTAAAGTATCATACTTAAAATAAATTTAACTACTCACATATTGTCCATTAAAGGTTAATCATATCCATAAATACTTCAAATTTATATATTTTAATCTTAAAAAAATATATTCAACCATTTTTCCTTAAATCCTATAGTTTTCTATTTTCCTTAGTCATATAGTTTCCCCAAAAAAGAAAATGTCTTCTAAAATAATAATTATCACTTAATCACCAAATCGCATTCCTATTCTAAAGATATCCATTTGATAAAACTTAAGTTCTTAAAATAAAATTATTCTTAATACATAGAATCATATAACTAAAAATAATAAGTCACACTAACCAGGGACATCACGTAGTCCAGTGGTAAGCAATAAATCAAAGTCACACTTTTGTTGTGGGTTCGATTCCTGCAGCTTTGTCCAACGTGAAAGGTTGTCACCCAGTCTACGTGTGGTACTTTTTAAAAAACTATATAATTATAATAACATTACAAAAATAGATAAAATCCATAAAAAATACATAACATGTTTTAACCTAAAATTATATTTCATACCTCCCATTTTGTATCCCAAAAACTAATAAATCATAATTTCCACAAAAAACAAAAGATCACATGAACTCCTAAGGTTATCCATTTTGTCCTAAAAAGAAAAGATAATTCATCCTTGAATAAAATTTTCACATATAAAACTTCAAGGTTACACATAATAGATAGTTTATTCCAAATTAATCCTATAATTAATACATTTAATCATATCATCATCTATAGATCGAAAATAACACTTCAATTCTTAGAAATTTTAATCATTGAACATTTCTCATGATATTTTATGGATGTTTTTTAATATTATTATTTTATAATTATTTCCTATGAAAACAATCATGCATAATGTCCTGAGATATCACTATTTTCAAAACATGAGCTAAGAAATAATCCATACCATTGATAGATCATTTTCAGTTTCCTCATCTTCAATTGGAACTGAATTTGGAATTGGTAAACATATATATGTACAATCTTGCAGATACCATTACCGAACCATATTTATAGGACATCGATCTATATAATTACAACGCACAAATAACTTATAACATTCAATTAATTCCTCGGAAATAAATTCTTTCCCTTTTTTGGAGTCAATTGGACGCTTCCTTTTTCCATGACAGGTTATTGCTTAATGTCATTCATTACCACATTTGAAACATCTTCCCATCTCTTTGAAGAATTTTCATATATGTTTATTTACACATCATTGACAAATATGTTTCTTAATATACTTACCTTTATAATTATTACCTAAACATCCATATGGATTTGTTTTTCACATATTAAATGCCTTATAAAAAACACTAAGGTTCAGGTGGTCAATAATGACTCCAGATAGTTGGTTAAGAATAAACATAGGAGTTCTCATTGTATCTTCTATTTCATTTGGTTTCTCATTCAGAAAACCACCAATGTTTCCTTTACACCTATTATTACATTTGTTCCTACTAGATCCATCCATTTAATAAAACCAAAAATGATAGTTTGATTATATCATTAGAATCAACATATAATATCTTATGAAGAGGTTAAGCACTATGATATACTTATTCATGTCATATTAAACTCATTCAATTTATCTAAAATAACTATGACTCTTTATAATATTCTAACCCTTTTTTTATGTCAATTATGGTTAAATAACACCCTAACCTCAAAAGGTATCTAAACCAACCTCTAATACCAACTATAGGGACAAAACAATAAACATTACATAATCTTGAATTATGTTATTTTTTCACATTGAGGATCTCATTAGGTATGGTGCTTTAGAGAATTAAGTCATAACATTTACATAAAAACTTGAATTTTACTAGTATAAACTTCTAATCACTATCCATTATTTTCATAATACAATAACGTTTTATTAAAATACACGACTAGTTCCATTTTTTAAACAGCATTTCTTTTCCTTGATCATATCCTTGACCCTATTCCCCATTAAGCCCTGTGAATAAACATTTCAGAAACATAGGAAGAGTATAAAAATCTCAGTAAGGGTTAAATAAATTAGTAAAACTATTATTTTTCAAAACAACATGTAAACCATGAATACATTATCATAAAGTAATACTTTTCACCTTAAGAAAGTAGTAAAAGCACTTTACAGAGTATCATCTCTGTCAATACCCTTTTTTTGTAACCAAATGATTACCATAAATCCCATTGAAAGAAATATATATCATATAATGATTAATTGGTACATAAAAAGACAGAAATGTAATAATCATAAATTCGACTTCCACACATATCACTAAATATAATTTCCTTATGGTTGACTTTCATACCCAATGCATTGCAGGATATAACGTAACCACCTTTCCTCAGATCTTTAAAGAACCACCCATCATTTGGTTTGTCATGTAACCACCCATCATTGGATTTTCAGGTAACCACCCATCAAACATCCAAGTACCATTAAATAATCATAAGACCTAAAATATTGAAAATATTAACATTTCACTATTAAAATTTCATTTGAAATCACAAAAAATAATTTCAAGATATTTAAATACTCAATCCACTTCAAAAAGAAATTTCAAAATGAAATCACCCAAAAAGAGAATATGGGATTTATTTAACTTTTAAGAAAAATAAGACTTATATAGGATGAGAAATAATGATTACAGTGGTGGAGAGATCATTGTTTCAAGAAATGATAAAAACATTTATTTTGTCCTTTAGTAAAATATTTTATTGATAAATATTCTATATGAATGAAATTAAAAGTAAAAGGGGATTATTATAGGCCATGTAAAATAATATGGTGTATATTTTCATAATATTCCTCAATGATATAAGATTGTGATGATGTCCCTTACGAAGATCGTATCATTACATTAAGGATAAATTAATGACATAATTATGTGTGACAAACATAAATACACCCAATTTCAGTATATATTTAGTATAAAAAAATCAGAGGTCATTCACACATATTAATTGTGAGACATAATAAAGAAGTATAAGTTTAACCCAAATAAAATAAATTGATTTAAGAAGCTCCCTTATGAAAATTCAGTAGCCTAATGACATCGAATAAAAATTTAGAAAGTGAGTTGATGGGATCAAAAAGGGTCACTCATAATTTTTCTATAAAATGGAATGAAAAAAGGCTATAGAATAATATTCCCCAATATAAGAAAATGGAAATTAAAATACGTAATATAAAAAATTCTTTGACTTAAATAGGAGGGTGAAAAGTTTTCATACCTTGAGTATGATTCAACATATATGTTCTGTGTTCATCATGACTAAAAACCATAAGTTAATTTATACTTTCTTAAGAACCATTTTCATATTTATTATACCTATTATACCAATTTTTACCATATTATAAAAAATAAATAATTATTTATGTTAATATCAGTCGTTTTGTCAATATTGGGTACTTGAGTCAAAAATGAACTTCTTATAATTACAAATTGTTCTTGTGGTAAAAATTCCATTATCTCTGAATTCATATTCATGGTATGAATATCATATATATATAGTATACATTTATTTATTTCCAGTGTATATTTATTTATAATATTCTATATCATTTGGAGATGAAAAATAAAATACACCATTAATGGAGACAGTAAGTCGTACATACGCATGAATTATACTTTCGTTTCTTTTTCATATTTAAAGTAATTAAAACTAAATTATACATAGTTATATTATAATTTAAGTATAATATAATATTTTATATACATCACATAGGTTCATTAATTAGTTCTTTTATATGTTCCTAGTATGGAATGAATGAGTCATATCACTTTGAGTGGAAGGTAGTCTGCACTTCCTCAACTAAAATTATTGTATATACACATCATGAAAAGAATAATATAATGTTTGTAAATAAAAATTATAATATCATAGAGAAAATATAAATATAATATATATCATATATAAATAATGGTCCATCATAATGACCACCATGAGAGGTGGTATGAGATAATTGAGCAATCATCGTTTTGTGAGGTAGTAGTTCACCGTACACAGAAACAATATATAAGTATCTATTAGATGGAGGTGTGTGTAAGTGTAGTTATATTACTTCTCATAAAAAATCATATTATATTAAAAATACTATTGTTTTTATAAAATATTGGAATATAGAGATTTTAGGGGTTGGATAAGGAAAATAAATGAAAGAAGCCTGAGAGAAGAAATTACCGCAAATCTGGTAACTCCTTTTTATTTAATCTAAAGGCTTTTATGAATTGTCTTATGCCCAAGATAAGGCTTCTAGGAGGAATATAGGGATTTTTGGATCTTATTTCAGCTGATTTTGGATGATACAAGGGTATTTATATGTGAGATTAACGGGTTAGAGGTGGCGTTTTTTTATAAGATGGAGGAGGGGATCCTTATGAATTTTTTTGAAATAGTTTTTATTATTATTAATGTATTTTTGAATTATAATAACACAATAGTGATATAGTTAGAAGATACGATGAGTATAGGTCTAAATACTCTTATAAAATGGGTTTTACACAAGTTTAGATACTAAAATTAAACATATATTTTACCTTTGACCCTTAGATAAATAAATTAACTCTTGCCATGTCTTCTTGTATTTTCATAATATATGGTTATTATAGTAACATTAAAATGACAAGCAACCCAAAAAATATTATTAATGATTTTTCTAACATTATAAATGACTTTTGGACGAATCTCATATTTTTGGAACAATTATTTCACTTACTAAAATATTAATTTATTTAAAAACATGTTTATGTCGATTTTTATACTATTCATATCATGAATTTTTTAAAAATACAAAAAAACATGATTAAGTCGAAAAACAATTAATTAATTAAAATATAACAAGTATTAATAATCCATTAAATTATTTTATGGAATGAGAACATTAAAAATAAATTTATCTTAATATTTATATTTTCGTTTATTCAAATCATTCATTAATAAGGTAATCACTATATCAACATTGTGTCATAAATAAATTTATATATATGATGTCTAAAAATTAACAATAAAATACCATGATGTAGTAAATATTTTTCTATTTCTAATTATTATTAATAGTTCAATAGATCAATTATATAACCTGTATTAAAATTGTTTTAATAAAAGATACATGTTTATGTTATATTTTCCTCTACATTAAATTAAAAATAATTAAATGTTATTTTCAAACACATTGGCTCTATGGGTCCTAAAATTGACCCATGTACTCACATGGTTATAAATATCTTTTCAAATATGGTTAGGATAGGAGTTATGATAATTTAATATTATTATAATATTATTTGTTACCCTTATTTACCAGATTTACCCCTAAACCATGCTAAATAAAATAATTACTAAAGTTACTATTCATAATGTCTACAAATAAAAGATACCTATTTTAAAAAAAAATTCCTCCCGATTCCAAATATGGAATGAATTCTTTTAAACTCAAAATAAAGAAGTTGTAGAAATTAATTTAAAATTAATTCCCATTGACAAAAGCAATAAGCATGTTTTTAAGAAGTAAAAACTACCAAATTATTGACTTGTGTTTATGTACAATATCAATGTGAAATTACTTATGATGACCAACATTGGATTAAAAGAAAAAAATATAATCTTATTAGACATTAAATACAATTAAAATAACAATATAATCATATAAATAAATTAGATTAAATGTTATTTCTATCTTAAAATGTAGCATTTTGCAATATTCATTAAAAATGAAATTTATCATAAAAATAAAAAACATTTACCCAAATTAAACATTGATGTACTGATTCTAAAGAATGAGTTAGTTTTTTAAAATGGTACATATAAAATTTATAAAAATTATATTTAAAAATGTTCAACATCAAAAGGCCATAAATCGACCTTTTAAGTAATATTAGAGTTTTTCATGCTTAAAATCATATTAATTATTATTTTAATCATCTAAAAATTATTTAGTAAATTTAAATAAACTTAAAAAACAAGTGTAACAAAAATTTAGTTATTTATTTTCAATCCAATAAATATAACGGCTATATGTTAACTACCATTTAAATTTATATTATAATTATTATATTTTTCAGTATAACTCAAAGTTCTGTACAACATAATATTTCAAAGAAACGTGTTGTTTCATATTGATTATGCTATCAAAAAAAGTGTCATATTCAAAATAAAATAAATATCACATTGATAAATACTAATATATATAGAAAAGTATTATTCTACAACTACTTTGGTCGTTAAATTAAATACAATATATTTTCTTATACTCTATTTATTCCTCTGGTTTAAAAATATTATTAAAGTTTTTGAAATATTTTGTACACAAAAAAAACCAAAATGATGTTGTTATAAAAAGAAAACATATTTTCTCTTCAATTTATTGGGAATCATTATCCACCATGTTAATGTTCCTAAAATGTTTTTAGGAATGTTTTCACGAATAATTAAATATTTCATAATGGTTTTTTAATTACATTTTAATTTCATTGAAAATTATAAAAAGGAATCATTTTAAATGATTTTAGTATAACTCAATTGTTTTCTACAAAATTATGAAAAGTATTTTTTTCTCGATAATGTATAACAGATTATTTTATCCCGTCTTCAATTCCATTATTTTTCATTAATTATATTTTAAGTATATCATTATTTTTATCTATAAAAATACAATTCTTCGAGGATTTAATTGGCTTCTAAAATGTTTTATTAAAATAATTTTTCATATATTTCAATATCCTTTACATATTGTTTTTATCCATTGGGGATATAATCTACTGATTCCATAAACATTCTATATCTGCATGAATTTTTACGATTCATTATAAATGAGGCACCACATACTCACAGTTTCTTATCTCTTGATGAAAACTGTATTTTTAATAAATAAAATATTAAACATAACTATTAAAATATAAATTTATTACATTTGTGAGAAAATTTTATCCCTAGAGCTTTGGATGAAGACTAAAATTTAAATAAATATTATCTCACTCAAAAATACATTTTTTTCAAGCTATAAACATTATGGTAACTACTTTTTTGCACTTAAAAAATCCATAAATTGGAAACTAATCTCTAGAATAACTCCTACTCATAGAAAATAAATATGAAAAAAAATTTAAAACAAGGGTAAGAAAAAAATCTTTATAAGGTGTTTAAAAAATTGAGATATGAATTTCGTTGAAAATATCAGGATTATATTTTTAACAAAAAAAATTATTTTAAATTTTTAACTATGCATTTAATAAAACTTTATTAAATATATGTATTTATGAATCCCATTAAAATTGAATACATATTTTCATAAAATTGCATATCGAGTTAAGTATAGTAAATTATTTTTGTAATAATAAATATTTACTTCTTTAAATAAATCCATATTTTATGTTAAAACCATGAAAACTAAAAAAGATAAAAGAAATATAATCTGGTACTTTTGGAATTAAATCTTAAAAAATATGGAAACTTTCGTAAAACCATTTTAATACATAGAATAGTCCATTAGGAATCATGGAACATTGAAATATATATAGGTCTTATACATATTATGGTGTAAAAGTATATTAAGGATTCATATGAATCCCAATTCATCATCTGTATAGAAAATCTATGTTGAAAATTTATCAAAAACATTTAATGGATTTCACTTGTTTTTTACTGTGGTTTTACATAAAAATCATGTTGTTTTTTTAAATCAATATTTTCAAATATACTAAAGAAAACCCATAGATATATATTTAGGATGTTTATAAATAATTGATGCAATAAAAGTATTTTTCAAACCTGAGTATTTTATTAAAAAAATATTGAACATTGATAAGAAAAATACGATGCATGTCCATACAATTATTTAGTAATGGGAACTATACAAGAAAATAATATAAAATTATTAACAAAAAATATGATAAATTTAAAACTCATAATTTTTTTTGAAAACACATTCATAAAAAACGTTTTGTTTGAAAATATAGTTTTCAAAGAGATATTTATTATAAATATGGAAATGATATAAAAAATGAAAAATAATAATTTACCATATGAAAAGGATTTAGAATAGTAAAATTTAATGCACAAGATTTTAAAAAATCAAAAACCATTACAGGGAGGGTTTTGGAATCATAGAATTTTAAAAAAATTACCCAAAATAACAAAATTATAAAATAAACTTTATCAAATTACTATCAATCAATAATATTTTTAAAATTTTATTCCCTTAAGATTGAGTTTGACATGATAAAAAATCAATTTTCAAAACACTTTTCATATGTGATTATAAATTTTAAATATTTTTCCTTCATAATGAGTTTTTTTAAAACAATAATATTATTAAAAAAAATTCACATAAAATAATATTTTTCAATCCCTTAAATGACATGGCGCAACCTAATGTTTTTAGTATTCTTGATGATATTAGTTGTCCTAATTTTAATGCACTATAAATACAAATCTGGGAGAATAAAGGTATTAAAGATTCTACCTTTAATGTTTCTTCCCCTCTCTTGATTGAGAAGGTCATCATATATGACTATCAATGATGGTCTACAATTGAGGATAGGCGGATTGATAGCTTTCAATGAATGAGAAGGAAGTTGTTATTGCTCTAAGTGATCTTGATGAACATATTGGCAGTTGACACACTAATGGGGTGGATGATCCTTCATGCATTGATGATATTGGTGGTGCATGGAAGACACTGAAGCACTAGAGGAGATGATGAAACCAATGAGGTGGAGGTGGTTATCATAGAAGGGGAAGAAAAAATAAATGATAACTTTTTCTTGTCTCCATTGGTGGTTATTTTTTCACAAGTATCATTTAAACTCTTGAATACATGTTTATGTTCTTTTTAATAAATTTTCTAGGTCTGCAATTTTATCAGTGGTTCACTATTTTCTAGTATGTAATATCATATATAAATTTTTGTATGGAACTTGGCAGGGTTTCATTAGTGGAAAACACAAGTATGTGGATCCCTTTAGATAGGTCAACCTCACTATGTATATTATCAACGAAATATTATCTATTTATTTGATTGAATATGGAGAAATAAGAGTGTAGAGAACATTCACTAGGTATATTTTTCCCTTTCAAAATGATAATTTTAATATAGAATGACTATGTCCCAAATATTTATTCCACCTAGACATATTGCCCACAAATTTAATTTTTCCTCACTATGTGTAGGTGAAAAATGTTTCCATATATATATATGTGTGTGTGTGTGTGTGTGTTTGTGTTTATGTAAAGGGAAATGGAATAATCCCTGATGGACTCCTTTTGGTTGGAACTTTTAGGTGGCCCACACATTTTTCTTATCATCTGTAGTATTCCTGTTTTATGCGTCTATCTGGGATTTTTTAATATTCTTTTTTAAATAAAAAATTAATTTTTAAAATAATTCTAGGATAAAAATATTTTTAAAAATAGAACAAAAATGGATGTAAGGCAATTTTCGAATTTGACTTTATGTTTAGGAAAAGGAGGTGAGGGCCTTGTCACCTCTACCCAAATGAAATGAAATATTCTTATTTTAAACATACATATTTGTATCTTTATATTTTTTATTTTGTTTCATGTTTATATATATATATCAAAAAATATTTTCATTAAAATATAACTGCAATTTAATATAAAACATTACTGCCATTAAAGCAATCTATAATTCTCAAAGAAACCATCTCTTAGGGCTCCCTCTTATAAGGGGGATTTCCTTAGAAATATTTCTAGATTTATGATGTTGGATTACGATCATTCCATTCAATTGTAGAATTAATAATTTATTATTTTTAACAATTAATAAAAAATTAACAATAAAGATTATTTAACAATACATAATAATAATTCACTATTAATTCTTACTGTTAAATATTAATAATAATGTAATTAATATTGATAATATATTAAAAATATTAATTAATAAATAATTAATTAATAAGATTTACTAATAAATTATAAATAGTTAATAGTTATTAATTAATTAGTAATTAAGAAATATTTTATCACTTGTTAATAATAGAAATTACTAATTTCCACATTAGTTATTAATGAACAAATATTTATTAATAATCACTATTAAAAAATTATTAATTAATAATTAAATTAATATTTAGTTACTAAATATTAATAAAAAATTTAATTTTTCTAATTACTAGTTTTTAATTAATTAATTTTAAATTATTATTATTTAATTAAATAATTGTTACAAATTAGTATCAATTGATAATAAATATTAATTAAATGACATGATTTTTTTAAAATATCAATTTCAAATAAGTCATAATTACTAATTAATAATAATTAATAACAAATATTTAAAAATATAATTTATCAAAATTATATTAAAAATAATGATATAATTATTAATTAAAAATAAAATTTTAATTATAGTATATTTAATTTTTTATTAACAATATTTTGTAAAAATTAACTATCTATTTTTAAAAAAAATTAATATGATTAATAATTTTTACACAATTAGTAATAAAAATTGAAAATTTGTGTTTACTTATTAAATATTATAAAGAAATATTCAATTATTAAAATAATAAAAATTTATTAATTATTATTTATTAAATATATTTTAATTAAATAAATATTAACAATTTAAGTTAATTACTAATTAATATTAAACAATAATAAATATTGAAAATTATTTTTAGTTAATAATTGTGAAAAATAAAAATTATATATATTTTTATTAGTTATTAATTAGTTATTATTGATATTATTTTTCAAGACGGGTTGTCCATTGATTTGGAGAACCTAACCCATGTTCAGAAATTTTATTTAAAAAAGAATGTATACAAGAGGGGGCCATGTAGTATGGTACAAGTACCCAAATAACAAGGAAAAATACCCACTATAAACATTCTTATAGGACTAGTATTCCTAAATAAAGGCACGACATGCTAACCGTCCATCGTCTGCAAATAGGTGTTCCCTAAGGTCTATACATATCACCCTATAAGTTCATCGGTGACCTACTTCCCCTGAGATCAATATTCAGCTTCCAGTGCATTGCCTGACTGTAACCCACAGTGCGTTTCAATATCGTCTCCCATCAACATTCCAAGGTTGATGTTAGTTATGAGGTCTCTTCTGACACCTCATTTCACTGCTTTCATTTCCATCATATTCTTAGTCCATAAAGTCACATCCTGAGGTTCCCAAGATCATCCACCTCGCATCGTATGTATACATTTTCTTCTCATCCTGAGTTCATATATCACCACCTTCCTACTATAGCATTAATAACAATATATTATTAATTATATATTGGTATTGGATTATGTAGATCCCAAATTGGAAATCCATAAATATTTTCAAGGAAAACACCCTGGTAAAGGGGAGCCCTAGAACGGGGTTTCGATCAAAATTCTAGTCTCTTTTAATTGAAGTGTTTAATATTAAATAGTAGTTAAATTCTCGTGGAATTTTTCATATATATATAATAAAAACCAAAAAAATTTAAATATACAAAAATGTATTTTTAAAATAGGTTTTTTTCATTTGGGAAAAGGTAGAAACAACCTTGTTGCCATTGTCATCGGAAGAAATAGTGTAATGGAAGAAAGGTTTTCTCCCCCTTTTTTTCTTATTTTAAAAAATATTTTAATCCTTGTTCTATTTTAATAATTTCTTCTTAATATATATATATATAGAAAAAGTTTTCAATTTTCATGTTTTTATATGTATGTATGTATGTATTTATGTATGTACATGTATATATATATATACATATATATGTATGTGACCAATAACAATACTTTCTATTTAGTTGAATATGATGATGGACCAGTAGTAGCTGCATCTAACCTTCCCTCAGCCTTCCCTATACTTCAATGCGGTGATGTGCTAGTCAACTTTGATCCAATGTTGGTGATACTCCTTGGGTAATTCTGATATATTGTAATAGAAGTCACTGGAGAAGATTACGATGTCTTACTTTTCAATGTCATGGAGGTGGTTATAAGACTTCGAGGATGCTCGGATGCGGTGCAACAATGTCTATCATTCGACGGAGAGGAAAAAGATAAAGACAATGGTGGGTGTTGAGGATGACGACAATACTAGTATCCAAGAAAAATGGGTGTAGATGGGTGTGAACATAGGTTTTTTAAGGGTACAGTAGGTGATCGTGCGACCGCATTAGAGAGACAAGGTAGATGATGACCATATTTTTCTGAAAAAAACAATTTTGGTTTTTTTTAATTTTGAATCATTTTAACAATAATATTCGTATATATATGTATATATATATATTATGTTCTTTGGGGTACATTTAAAATCATATATATATATATATATATCTTTATATTTATATTGATATACTTTCTATAATTATATATATATATATATATAATTAGTAAATACCATTTTGTAACAATTTTTTTATATTCCTAATGTAAGATTTTATAATCTATTACATAAATATATATTAAGATATATCATTATTCTTATAGGTAATTGGTTACTACTTTCAAATATATTCATT
This sequence comes from Viscum album, assembly GCA_963277665.1. Taxonomy (NCBI): domain Eukaryota; kingdom Viridiplantae; phylum Streptophyta; class Magnoliopsida; order Santalales; family Viscaceae; genus Viscum; species Viscum album. The sequence goes on along the minus strand of OY728145.1, from coordinate 657,392,679 downwards.
AACCTATTCTCATCATCTCATATATTTATACACAAATTTAATTACTATTATTATATTTCATACATATAGTTATCACTATTATAAGAAAATACATTAATAGTGTGAAAAAGGGTTTTAATAGTGAAAATAATGTGTTTTTCCCTAATCATAATTAAAAGGGGGTCCCTTTTAGCAGTGCTAAAAACTGATACAAATTCCCCTTTATCGTTGTTAAATGAAATAACTGATAAATGTAACAGAAAATAAATTTAAAACAGATTAGAAGGTGGACCCCCCCCCACATTTAACAGCACATGAATCCCATTTTTAGTAGAAGTTTTTTATCCCCTTTTCACCACTGTATTAACACTAGACCAACTTAGTACATTTCCAGATGCTGCTACCCAGTTTCAAACAAGAGACCTCTCTTTATTAATTTTTTCTTTATAACTAGCCTTTATTGTCTTATCCTTGTTTTTATGATATATCTATTTACTTATATATAAGTCATCACTTTTTTAGACAATTATAAATATATATTTAGGAATAAATTAGTAAAATTATTTTTAAATACATTTACGAAATATGTTTTGTGTTCATATGTTTGTGTTTATAAGTATATACGTACACACACATATATATTATGTTTGTATCTATAAATATAATTATAAATGTTTATATTTATTTACATATTTTTTCTATTAATATCTATATACTTATATTAAACTACATAGATAGATGTATAAAAATTTGTTAATATCCAAAAAAAGAGATTTATATATATAAACATTATATATACACTGATTGTATAGGTTTAAAAATATTAATATATTTTTATTTTTAATAAAATAGATATAAATTTATATTTAGATATGGTTTATATATATAAATATGTTCTATGTAAATACGTTTACATATGTATTTATGAAATTATTTTTTATGTGTAAATATATATAAATATGTTTTTATGCATATATATGTAATTATAAATTATGTTAAAATTAGAAAAATTAAGAAATTTTAACATCATCATATTCATTTGAGATTAAGACTTATGAAAAAATTGATTCTTGAAAAAATGAACTATAATATGAATCCCTCAAATGGTGTTGTAAATGCATTAAATGTTAAAACATTTTGGGACCCTGATAAAAAACAAAGTGTTGGAGGCTTTATGGTACATTTTTACAACAAAAAATGAGGACTGCGGCTCTCCCAAATCATTGTGTCGTAGATCATGTCGAGAGATTCGATTTGATATGTTGTATATCTCAGTCGAATACCCTGATCAAAATTTATTACCATTTGTTGTTCTTGTCACATTTTCAACTTATTTTAGTTTGTATTTGTTTTTTTGTTCTTCAAATTGATTCTAAATTACTATTAATCCACAATAATTAAAACAATATTAATTAATATTATATTTATAATTATTTTATAGTCTTTCTTTCACTAAATATCTTACATATTAAGTTTAAATGTGTATTTTGAAATTTGTAAATTATATTTTCTAAAATATATTATATTTTTATCAATATAAATATATTTACATATTAATATAGTATTTGTAATGATAAATAACTAATTTATGAAATATACATTTTAACAGACATAAAAACACTTTTTTAGCACTAATAAAACATATATAATAATGAGTTCTTTTCATAGTGCTGATAACAATATTTTTTATTATCACTAAAGCCCACTAATAATGGCGGTACATTTATCAGAATTGATAACAATACCTCCATTATCAATGGTTTTTTTAGCACTGATAAATGGAAGTGCTGGATTTAGCTGATTTTTTGGTATTGTCCAATCGTATTTTAAATTTTATATATCTGTCTTAAATAAGTATTATATATATATTACTAAGTATTTCACTTTGGAAAACTAAATTATCTAGTTATAATTTTAGAAACCTATTTCTTTATAACAATTCATATTGCTACTATATATTTCATTCCATATATCTAATACCACATTTATTATATGTTAATAATTATGATGATTCCCATATAACTATATATTGTATCTATTTTTGACATATGATTTATATTCCTCCAATTGTATGTGATATTTATATATTTATATTAATATTCTAAATGTTATAAAATATTCATTTCAAATTAATATTCCCAAATGAAATATATATGTTCAAAATCATTAATTATTAAATATATTTAGTTCCAAAATATTTAACTCACCTAATATTCTTTAATTGAAATGTTTATTATATTAATCTGTCTAATATGTTCACATCAATTACTTTTTTCCCCGAAATCATATGTAAAACATGCCTATATTTATAAATTATAACATAAATTTTCATAATAAATAAACTATTAATTTATAATATAGCCATAAAAAATATTATATTATTTTTAATATTTATATTACTTAAAACATATGTTTAATATAAAACCAGAATCATTACATTATTTCCCCCTGGAAACAAATTGTATCCTCTCAATTAGTATTTATCAAAAATAAATTTCATGTTGTAATTAATAATTGAGAAAACATATATTTTTATTTATGATTACTTAGGTTTTCTTACATAACAAATATCTATTTCCATAGAAACTTATGAGGTATTAATAAAATTATTTTTTTAAATAGTCGAATGATTTTTACATCGAAGACATTGAAACCCTAAAGGGTTAATCAAATTTCCATTAAATCAAAATATCTTGCTAAATTCACATTCTTTTAAAATATCATTAATCACTTAAAATTCAAATCAAAAAATTTAAAAAGCTTCAATTGTCTAAAAATAGAGTATCTAACTTTTAAATTAATCATAACCAATAATGATCATAATCTCTATTGTTTTAAAAACCATTTTATTGATACCAACGAGGCACCCATTATAGATGGTCATGGAAATGTTGTTAATAAAATATTATTATTATAAATAAACTATTTAACGTCGCTGAATAATATACATTCCTTACATTTTTATGATCATTTAGGTCTGGTTCTGTAGAATATTAGAAACATTTAAACCAAATCTATCACACTCAAATATAAATATTTCTTAGAATTAAGATAATTATAAGTTAACTCCATATCTTCTCTGACTAATTTTTTGGATTCTAGTCATTTCTCTAGATTAACTTATACTCCAATATAAGGCCTACGAAAAAATATTTTAAAACATGAGGTGATAAAAAATCATAGTAATTGATTATTTAAATCAATATATCAATAAATTTTATTATAATAAGAATCAATTATTGAAAAAAAATCATATAAACCAATTAATTGTAATTTTAATAAAATATTTGAAAATAATTAAATTTATTCTTTTCCTTATAATATTTATGGGATTTTCATAAATTTATATAATAAGTTCATTCATTGAAATTTTATTAAAATACTAGAAATATCCTTATTTAAATCAACCCCTAAAAATTTGTTAAACTAATTAATACAAAACAAATTTTTTAAAAAAATAAATATAATATGATATTTTCAAAAAAAATCTCAAAAATAAATTGAGGGGTTTTTAGAACATACATTCCATTATTAAAAAAAAACCATTAACTGATTTGGTACTTTTATGACTATATTGGGCCTACCATTCACATGGTGGAAAGGTACCATAAGGATTGGGCCGACTCCTTATTCTTTTTTACTTTAAAAGGTCTGAGAACCAATTTTATCAAACCCAATTTAGATCAGTAAATTTTTTCATTTTAGTTTTCTATAAAATTAATAGTTTTTTAATCATTATCAATTGACATATTTAATGAAAACATACAAATATATATATATATATATGAATCCTTTTAAAAAAATAGAGGTAACTAAAATTAATCTTAGAAAAAAGTAATTATTTTGAAATCATACATGTAATCACAATAAGAAGAAAATAATCCATGTTCATACAATAAATTATACATAGGAAACATAAATGATAATTAGATAAAATGATTTACAAATAAAATAATGATTTTAAAGGCCCAAAATACTGTTATTTGTAAACACATTCCTAAAAATAATTGTAATTTTGAAAATATAGTTTTCAAAAAGTGTTTTATTAACAAGTATAGAAATAATTTAAAACCTTTATAAATAATAATTTCTTTTATGATAATTATATAGTTATGGAAAATTTGAAGAAAAATTTAAAAAATTTATAATTTTTTAAAATGAGGTTTTTTTGAATCATAGAATTCATAAAACATTTTACCCATATATAAAATTATTGCTTTAAATTTCTTAAAATTATTTGGAAATAAAATATTTTAAATATCATATTCCATTAATATATATTTTTTTATAAAACATCAATTTCATAAATAATATTCACATGCGATGATACTTTGAGAGTAGTATTCAAATTATATTTATTATTTTAAAAACAATAAATTTTTTAAAAAAATTAACAAGATATGATAAATTTTAAAATAAAATATTATTTTCAAAACATGACCCCGTTATAATGAAATTGAAAATAATTATTATAAGTGGATGTTAGAAAAAAACCATTTAAAACATTTAAAAATATATTTTTTATAAAATAATTCCCTTTACCTGATCCCAACGAAGACATCCTAGAAGAAAAAAAATTTTGATCATCCACCTCACTAAACCTATTTTACCATCTCATTCACTCACAATTCAATTTCATATATATTTTTTGGTTTGTTACATGTTAGAGTTTCATTACTGGAACACTGAAGGTGGAGGGGCCCATTTTATTGTCCAAACATACTGAGTGTATTATTATTGAAATATTGTCTAATTAGAATCAATGAAATATGTAAATAAGAGTATAGCTACCCTAAAATAGGGATTGGTTCATCTTTTTATGAATATTTGATTCACATTAGCCTTCCCATGGCCGAAAAATTTAGAGCTTACTCATGCTACACATTTTTTTAACATTGTACTCACTTTCTGTGGATGAATTTTTTTCCGTATATATATATATGTGTGTGTTTGTGTGTGTGTGTGTGTATTTTAGTCGAGGACCATGATAAAATCACTAATAAATACATGTTGGTTGGAATTTTCATAAATCCCACATATTTTTTATTATCTATAGTGTTTTCATTTTTCACATCATAGATCTAGATATACATATGTAAGTGTATATATATATATATATATATTTATATTTGAATTAAATTTATATTGCCTATAATTACACAGTTTGAGAGAGTTAAGGAAGACGTTTGATGAGAAATAATTGCTTCCAAACATTTCTGGACCATCCATATCCTCCAATTCTATTTAATGGAATCTATCATTGATATAGTATTGGTGATCATCCATGGGTACTATGGATATACAACAACATAACTTGTAGAAGAAAAAAATATTTCATGTTGTTTGTTGGCATGATGGTAGTTTTGATCCACCAATAAGGATCAGATGTTGTGTAGTTGAATCCTTTGATGGGGGGTTTCATGATGTTAGTGACAATATGTTATCACATGGTGGATTGGTGAATGGATAATGATGGTTTATTGAAATTTTTATATTTTCTTATTTATTAAATTTTCATTGATTTTTATAATAAAGGATTCCTATATATATTTATAATGGATATAATTATAATTATTTATGTAGATACTATTCATATATATTTATACTAATTAAATATCACTTTATTACTCAACTTTTTTTAATCATAATCATAAATGTTTTTAATAATTTATATATAGTTGAATATATATATATATATAACATTCACTAACACAAATTGGTGTAATGGATGAACCTGATTTTTTCAGTGCTAAACTAAATCAACTAATAAAAGTCTCTCCTTTATTAACACTAGCTAAATTCATTGATAAATGTAACAGTTATCATCACTAAACAAAGTAGTGATAAATGATAAAACTGATAATGGTTATCTTTATAAGTGTTATTAATAGCACTAATAAATTTTTTTAATAAAAAAAATTATTAATATATGTATAATTGTTATATAGATATGAAAAAATAATTTTGCTTCATATAAATTAATTAAAAAACACTTGTTTATAATTAATATAAATATGATATATAAAAATATGGTTTTTAATAATTAATATATATTTTTAAATTATTTAAAATATTATTTATAAGATTGTAAATATATATTTATATATTATTTTAAAATTATAACAATTTTTTTAAAAAATAATAAATATATTTAAAGAATTATAAAATTAAAAAAAAATTATTATAATGATATATATAATTACATAATTATATATTTATACTCAAAAAGGTCCGATTACGCGTTGAAAAAGAAACCCACACCCACAAAATTTATTTAAAAAAATAATTAGGAATAAAAAATAATGGAAATCAAGACACAACATCATTAGAAATGATCATAAATAGGTATAATAAGTGATCAACTTCTTTCATTCCATCTAGATCCCAAATTCCAAGCCTACTGACCTCCATACATTTGGTGGCACCCTCTCCGCCAATGTATGTCCTTTTGGGGAAGCACAATCTCATCACTTGATGAAGAATCTGAGGAGTCCTCAAGAATGATTTTTTCCAATGTGTTTCCAGGAAATATAATTAAATTCAAATATCATATTATACTGAAATCTGTCTTTAATGTCCATAGATAATATTTTTTTGGATAATAAAATAATCCTTATATCCTAAAATATTCGGTTATATTTTGTCTTAGGTAATTTCAACATGTAGAGAGAACCATTTTTACACATCATCTATAAGGTTGTGGGGATACCTCTCACCCTCATAATCCATTAGAGGAGACATGAAATTTTTTATCCTTGTCGCTTCAATTTACATGAGAAAGGCCATCCTAAAAAGGTCATGAGTAGATTTCATGGGCTTTGAAATTTGTGATGGATATGTACAATTCATATTTTCAATCGAGCTTGTCTTCCTACTACCCCTTCCCAAACATATAACATCTTTTCTAAAAACCCTGGCATCAAAATATCTTACCTCATCAATTATTGGAGGTTGAAATATTAACAAATCTTATTGATCATCAACAACATGAGTGTCCATATGATCAAGAGGGAGATGAATCCCATACATATTAGGTTGTTCACCACTACCTCAAGCCTTCATGCCTACATCCACAAGGGTAGATTCCTTTCTATCATCCACAGTAGCACAAGAATCCAAGACATCCACCACCAAACCTATTTGAACATTCCCCTCAATAGAAGTATGGTCTGCAATGTGCTCAGATGCATTAGAAATCCTAGGTTTTGTAAGTAGGGCCAATTTATAACCCTCATCATCTACAAATTTCTTTCCATTTTATAGATTCATTTCTGTCTCCCTACATACCATCGATTCCAATGGCAGCGGAGAGTGAGTCGAACGCACCTAATCCTCCCTTACAACACCTTCATCTTTGTCCAAGACAACAAAACCTCCAGAATCCATCTCAATCTCCAAATGAATAGTATCTGAAGATGGATGATCCCTTTCACCACACAAATTAGCAAGAAAATCATAGTAGCAAAGGAAGCTACATTTCGAACAGCACTGATGTTTAAATGATCAGTTTTCCCACTCCCCTTCACACACCAAAAATCATGGTTAGAAGAGGAGAAACACCCTCCAATTAATCCTTCCCAGATACACTCATCCCCCATTAGCTGGCTTGGATACATTAGGAATGGATAATTTATGCATTGATTTCTCAACCGGGTGCCCATACATTTTTACAATTATTGCACCTCAATCCTCTACAACAGTTATCTCAAACATATCCAATATATATGCAGTTAAAACAAAACGTAGGTACATGCTCATATACAATCTCACAATCAAATTCAAAGTCACCGAATGCAAAATAAATAGTTCAAATATTGTTGATACGAGATCAAACTCATCCCAAATTCTAGCATATTATTTAAATAAATATAAAATTTCGATTATATCTTTTATATAATTTTGTAAATATTTTTTATATATTTATATATATATATATATATCTAATTATATATAAATAATTTTAGATATATTTATTTTTAGATATAATTATAAAAAAGTATATATATTTAAATAATTATGAAATTATAATATATTTATTTATTATTTTTATAATTTTATAAATATATATAATTATATAATTATATTTATAAATATATAAAAATAAATTAAATTATATACTAATATATATATATAGATATTGATTATATATATAATTATAACTATATATATATAAATAATTATAAAAATATAAATAATAAAATTATTATAAATTTATATATATATATATTAAAACATATATCTATATATATTAATATACAAGTATTTATTAATATATTTATTTATAATTATAATTATAATTATAATTATAATTTTATAACAAATATATTTATTATATTTATAATTTCATAAATATATATAATTATATAAATATATTTGTAAATATATAAAAATGGTTATAAATATATATATATATATATATAATATCTATAATTATAAATAACTATTTATTTATTTATTTTTATAATTATAATTAAATAAATAAATATTTATTTATTTATAATCATAAATATAAATATTTATTTAGTTATTATATATATAATTTTATAAATATTTATAATATTATGAATAAATTATTTATAATATACCTTTATCAACATTTTTTAAACGCTGATAAAGATTCCCCTTTATCATCACAAAAATGAGTCGATAAAATGTGTCTTTATCTGCATTTGAATTTAGAACTAATAAAGAAACATTTTATCATTGTTTTTTAGTGAAGATAAAGTGGTATCTTTTTCAGTGAAAAAAAAGAACTGAAAATGTTCAGCTTTATCAATGATTTGTATTTTATATCTTATAAGACTTACTTTAACTTTTGGAAAGCACTGATTAAATCTTTATGATTTATTATAAATTGAACCATAATAGAACCATATTGTTGACCACCACTCATGAATTCTCCAAATAAGAACTATGTCACCACTGCCGTATTTCTACATTCTCGATTAATTGATCTAAGGAATATAAAAATTTATCTTCTTAGCACCTATAACACAATATTTTTCATTAACCACCCTCTATGTATCACAACACCATAATCCTTTATCCCTTTGAAAAGTGCATACCATAAACTAGGTAAAGCTCGATATCAATTCCTCTTTCAAGGCCTCCCTTTAATGTATGTTGTGGATATCATATCCCGCAAACTGGAACTCCAATCTCGTAACAAGTAGAACGACTATGTAATGCCACTCTAGTTTTTCACTGCATTTTTCTACGCATTTTCATCCACTTGGTGGGACCCCCTTTTGTATTTGGTTGTTCGTGTCGCGTTCTTAGTTATAGAGTATTTTCTATTCAATTACGAAGATTGATGGGTGCTAGTTTTCTTCTTTTGATGAGATTAAAATGTCTTTCAATGTGGAATTTGGTATAATCCCCACTTCATATCTAGTTTTTTTGTCTTAAATCTGTTCCTACACATTTTTGGTCTACCACGCCCAAGGGCATGTGAGGAGGTGCTTGTCTTGGAGACATAATTTAGTCCATGAATCTGAAAGAACAACTTATTTTTTATTAAATTATATTATATTCATTTATAAGTAAAAACATTATTAATTAGTCTATGGTCTCTATATATGATATTTTAAAAAAAAACATATTATAAGAAGCCCTAAAAATGAAGGGTATATAATATTTTTTTGACATATTCAATGTTTTTAATGTTTATATTTTTATAATTTTTTATGTTTTGAAATTTATATACTTTTATAAATATTAGAGTATATCGTATTATATAAATTTAATGTAATATTAATTTTCTGTTAAACATTGTTGTTTGATAGTTTTTCTATTTATTAATTTATATACTTTTAGAAATTTCTTAGTATATTATGTTATAAATATATAAGTTAAATATAAAAATTTATTAATTGTCTATAATTAAATAGTTTTATTGATATATAAATTAATATAAAATTGTAGTTTTATTTTTTATAAATTATCATACGTTTATACTTTCATATATTTTTTGACTAATTTTTTTTCGTACTTTTATAAATTTGTAAAACTATATAATTTTAAAAATTATGAGTAATTTTATAACAGATATGTACTTTTATATAGTTTATAAATTTATATATATTTAACAATTACGAATATTTATTTTAAATATATATAAATTTATAAATTATTTATATTTCTTCTAATCATGTTCTCAAAAATAATTTTTTAAAGTTACTCGTAACATTATATTTTTAATAAAATGGTCAAAATGATAGATGAAAAAAATATTTTATTAATTCCTTTTTCTCGTATATATTTAAAGGATATATCTCTCAAAGAGTATTGATTCATTGGTTATCCATATAAAATATAATGTATTTAAAGTCTTCAATGACATTTTTTTACAATCAAATGATCTTATTCTTGTCGTCTTTTGAAAATTTAATATATCCTATTTTTTCTTTAGGTTGTTAATATAATGTGATTTGTAATTAATGTCATATGGCTCACATAGTTATGGTTTATCATTATATGATGAGTGGTAACTATATATCCCACTAATTTATTGAGTATATTATTTTATCTCTTGATATTACTATTGGAAATAAGTTGTGATGCTCGATCCACAATGGGAAATTGGTATTGATGAGGTAATTATCCCAATTGGAAACCAAATTGGAAGAGAGATGGAATGAAAAATATAATTATAATACTTACTCAATATTCTCAAGAAATGTATAATAATATCAACCATTTCAAAATCCTAAACATTCTAAGGATGAAACAACTCACCTTTGATTCAATCATGTGTTAATTCCCTCTAACTGTTAGGATTCCCCTAATCAACTTGTTTTGAAGAAATAGATATCCATGTAAAATTTGGAAGGTGAAGTAGATCAATGGTTGTTGATGATTATGGAAATTAGCAAAACACTAGTGCATAAAACATTTTTTACATCGGTTATTTTTCATTTTTTACGTCGGTTTCTAGCCGATGTTAATACGTGTGACGTTATAAATAAGGTTTTTGACGTCAGTTATTTAAAAACCGACGTCAAAAACATAAAATCGTGATGTTTATCACGTCAGTTATTTTAGAACCGACATGATAAAGAAAATGGGAAGGGTTTATCACGTCGGTTATTTAACAACCGATGTGATAAAAGGCCCGGAAAATGGTTTATCACGTCGGTTCTTAAAAAACCAACGTGATAAACAGGGGCGAGGGGGGTTTATCATGCCAGTTCATATAGAACTGATGTGATAAACCGGGGTGATTGGGATTTATCACGTCTGTTCTATAAGAACTGACGTGATAAATCAGGGTGAGCGTGGTTTATCACGTCGGTTATTCAATAACCGGCGTGATAAACCATTGTCCAGGCCTTTTATCACGTCGGTTATTCAATAACTGACGTGATAAACCATTCTCTAGGCCTTTTATCACGTCGGTTATTAAATAACTGATGTCATAAACCATTCTGCAGGCCTTTTATCACGTCGTTTATTAAATAACCGACGTGATAAATTATTTTCCAGGTATTTTATCACGTCAGTTATTAAATAACCGACGTGATAAACCCAATTTTTTTTAAACAGAATCCAGTCATCTTCTCTCCACCAGAATCAACCAGAAAACAAATCAAGAAATCGTACCACAAAAACAGAAGTTGATCAAAATTAAGCATGTACATAGATAACATATAAAACTTACCCCCTAGACAACCCCCACCCTCATTTATACCCCATGGACAGCCCTCCCCCACCCCGTTGGAGCCCGCACCCTCATGTATACCCCCTGGACAGCCCTCCCCCACCCCATTGGAGCTCCCACCCTCATGTATACCCCTTGGACAACCCTCCCCCACCCCATTGGAGCCCCCACCACACTCCTGGACTACCCCCCGACCCCCGGACACCCCCAAACACCCCTCGACAACCCCCCACCCGCCTGAACAGCACCCCATCACCCCCTCACCCCACTTGACAGCCCCCACCGCACCCCTGGACAGCCCCAAACACCCCTGGACAACCCCCCACCCATGGACAACACTCCCACACCCCTGGACCGCCTTCTCACACCCCTATACATCCTTGCCTCCCCTTAGGACTGTCCCCCCACCCCACCGGACAGCCCTCCCAGACCGCTATACACCCCCCAACCCCACTGAACACACCCCCACACCCTTGTAACCCCTCCCCCACAGACCCAAATCCATACCAGAAAAACCATCAAAAGTAGACCAAAATAAGAAGTAGAGAAAAATTAAACATTCACTTATATAACATTCAAAACATACACTATCAACTTCAAAAAAAACTAAATCCAACTTAATAACTACCAAATACACAATTAAAATGACAATATTCAAAATTACATTTTACATTACAAACAACTAAAATTCAATCAAACCTGTAAAATAATTTGACCACTCCACTTGTACGTGTTTGATGTATTCAGCAGTATCGGGTTGAGGGTTATCAAAAAGCTACAAATGAAAAAGAAGATAGTTAACATGTATAATGAATAAATTAAATTGAAAAATTATGGCAAAGTTTAAGAGGAAATCGTACCAGGTCAAAATTCACAACTGTCCTAGTTGTTATTATTTCATACATAAATCTTAACATATAATATCCGCATTCGATGACGCCTTTTTGTTCATGAAAATTCTGTTTGAATGAGTGTAAATTCAATATATTATTTTTATGTAATAAATCAAAAAGTAAAAATTATAAATGGAAATTTACCTTCACATTTACATATTTGATCTTTTCATTTCTTTTCATTGTGTTTTTTCAAAAGTAGACCCGTGCACTGTTAGAAAATAATACGAATGGGGTAAATTTAAAATTCATTATAATATATAAAACTATTGAGAAATTTAAACTTGTTTTTCCATATATTCTTAAAACTTTCCCGCACATCACCATGAACAGAGAATATCCAATAAAGAGCTTTCTCCCTTGGGAAAAAAATCCCTAACATCCAATGATCACTGATAAAAGGAAATTTAATGTTAGTGGTTTTTAATGTTAAAAGATAATTAACTCTTTGATAGAAATGTGTTTCATAACTCTCACAAAAAGGCATCATCCAACATTGTGTGATTATATTCTTTTCAAATCTTTCAGCAATATAAACCATTCTTTGTTCTTCATTCAATGCACATGCTTCAGGGGAAATCAATTGTGGGTCCATGAATCCATATACTTCTGTCAGCTCATTCCTCTCACAAATTTTATAAAGATAGCTAATGCAAAACATACAGAAGTATACATTTTTAATAAATATAACGCAGGGAAAAGGTGTTAGGACTTACATGGACAAAATTTGCACCACGTTGATGCCCAACTTATCTCCAGTAACAAGATCCATGATATCAGTTTTTGTAATCCCCACACTTATTTCACGTCCACAAACATGAGATTCCATTGGAAACTCATAAAATCCCAACAACAAATGTGAATATCTTGATAATCTATCAAGACCACTGGAATCTGTATCTGATGTCATAGCTTATTGTCTTTGTTGTTTTCTATACAGTATTTCTTTACCTTTGAAGTATTCCTGTGAATTTTGTTTTTGAAAAATATAGTAGTTTTCAAATAATAAAACAAATTTAGTAAAAAAAAAAATATATAACATTCATACCTCTATGGTAATGAGTCGAAGAAGTCTGGATGTCCAAACTAAAAAATGGCCGATACTCTGTCCAACTGTCGCTACCTCATCTGTAGGTATTGGTACCCTAGCTGATCTATCTATAATATCCTATACAGTGATCCTCTGATTCTCTACCTCTAATTATTGATGATGAACTGTATCTCCTATACAATATACCAACCAGTATGCTACTATATGATGTTGAGAATCATCAACATACAACTCGCAATATGTAGGAAGCTGCGGCAGAGGCGTAGGATAAAAAATGGGGTCCACAGGCTAAGGTGGGGGAGTGGGAGCTACTGGTGGAGGTGGAGGATAAATAGTGGGGTCTGCAGGGGGAGGTGGAGGAGTGGGAGCTGCAGTCTGAAATTGTCTTTGCATTTCTACAAACATAGACTGCACCGACTCTCTAATCTTGTCCTCTATCGTCGCATTAATATTTTGAACTTCAGCCTCCAAGGATTCTATTTTTTTATAAACCCCCTCAATGTTAGTAGTTGAAGAACGTGGAAACACTTTTCTTACTGATACACCTGCCGGATATCCTCTTACACGACCAGGATGTTTGGGCCTTCCCAATGCTGCAAATAAAATATCTTCCCTCCCAGTAGCTATAAATGTCCCTTCTGAACTCTTCTCATCAAGAGAGTATTGTATTAATTAATTGAACATTTATGTAATGATTGAAACTTATATGAAGAAAAAAGTTAACTTAGATAAATTAAATAGACATCTTGAAATCCTCTCAGCTACGATTCTCGATTCTTGCGAAAGATATTGCCCTTTTTTTTACTTCCGAGCTCTCTTCCATTTCTCATGTCTAGATGGAGGGGATGGAGGGGCCACCTCTCTAGAGATTGAAGACTCAGCTCTTAGTAGTTGAAATTTTTCCGCCATCATTTGTTCTTCCAATAATGCATACCCTCCCCGAGATAAACTATGAGGGTATACATTTTTAGATTGGATCTCCTGATGAGCTTTCCTTGTTTGCTGTAATTTAAGAATAAGAAATCATTAACAAAACATTAATAAAATCACTTATATAAGAAAGTTTATAAAAGTTTACATTTCCCTTACCAGAAATGACTCTTTTTTTCTACTTTCAAAAAACTGTCTCCATGTGTCTTTATCTATAAAAGGATATATACGACATGGATTGCCGTGACTCCTATGAAAATAAATGAAATCAGATGAGAGGGTTGATTTGAAATCCCTCCATCTCCTAGCAGCCAACGATAAGAATTTCTTCCTGACTCCACCACTGTCAGGAATATCAAATGTCATCTGATAAAGAAGAGGTTAAACATATTATATATACTAGAAACATTAAAATAATGGTCAATCAATGACAAAATATCGTACCAAAATCGTCTCCCACAACTTAGAGATAATTGCTTTATCCACACCTATCCAATCATCATACAGAATGATTACTTTGGTCTTAGCCTGAGTTGCAACAAAACTCTTAAAATCTTTTGCATTTGGACCTCTAGGAATATCATCATCATCAAACTCAACGACTATCCTCTGATCCTGCGTACGGGCAAGTGATAATTTTGGTAAACATGTGCACCCATGTTTACCAACCTTTGAACTCTTTGTCGCAATAGGAGCATGTGAATGTTCATCCCCAGAGGTATGACCAACAATATTCTCCTCTCCAGAATCATTTGGTTCATCATCTGAATGATCTGTCATTATCCTTCAAATCAAAAAAACAAACGTCAGTTCAAAAATATACAAATTCAAATATTTTAATACTACTGTAATCAGAAAATAGAAAAGTGTACTAAGTTACATAATAGTAAACATTGGTAATATGGTAAGTATGTTAAACAATGGTAAAGATGGAAAAGATGGTCAAGATGGTCAAGATGGTAAAAATGGTAAAAATGGTAAACCTAATAAACATTGTAAACATGGTAATGTAATTTTCAGTGAACAAAAATAAGCATTTTAAAATTCATGTAATGGTTATAAACATGATAAATTAAACTAAACAAACATAAAACAAACAAAAAAAACATAAACTTATTTTATTTTAAAACATGTTTTAATAAATAAAAAACTTACAATATCTAACCTTTATGGAAAAAATAAATGTAAACAAGAAATAATCATATGTTACTTGTAATTTTAGGAATGTACAAATGGATTGTTTTCCCAAATTCCTTCACCGTGATCGTTCCTTATGGCACAAACTATGTCTTCAACATGATCATCATTATGTTCTGTTAATATTTCCATGGAAGTAGGGATCTCACATAAATTAGCATATTCATCAAGTTCATCCTCACCAACATATTGTTTTTTCCCTTGTAAAACAACAACCCACTGCATATCTGATTGATCTACTACATAGAAAATTAGTTTTGCATGTGTTGCCATTATAAAAGAATCAGTTGTGTCTTCTAATCTATTCAGATTAACAAGTGTCATTCCAAATTCATCGTGTCTGACACTGTTGTTACTGTTAAACCATTTCCAGTTAAAAACAGAAACATTAATTTTAAAGTAATCAACCTCCCATATGTCTTCAATCACTCCATAAAATGCACTTGATGCAGAAATTGGGTTTTTGTCCTTAGCACTAGAAAAAATCATTGCTTCTACAAAGACCAATACACCACTATTCTGAACTACACTTCTGTTGTCCTGAGCTTTTGTATGAAATGTATAACCATTAATGTCATAACCGGACCATGTTATCGCATTTAAACATGGACCACCCGCTATCCATTTTAATGTCTCTGATATATATGATCTACCAAGAAAAGTCTTTTTAATCCATGATAAAAAAGTTTTGTTGTGCTCATTCAAAATCCACATTTCTTTCTTCTTTGGATGACATTGTTTCAACTCAATAATATGCAATGTGATATACGGTTGAGCATCAGCTATGTTATTCAAGATGTATGATTCTAACTTCTTGATCTGTTCAGCTGACAATGATTTGAATTTCATGCCGCGAATCCTGTTTCCCTCATTATTAACTCGTTCATGGAAAGATGGAGGCAAACCTATGTGTTGCGCCGCAGCCACGTAGCTCGTACAAAACTCTGCTACCTCCTCAGAAATATACTTTTCAATAATGGAGGCTTCAGGTCGATATAGATTTTTAACATACCCCTTTAATATTTTCATATACCTTTCAAAAGGATACATCCAACGAAGATATACAGGTCCACAAAGCTTTATTTCTCGAACCAGATGAATCATTAAATGCACCATTATATCAAAAAAAGTTGGAGTAAAATACATTTCCAATTGAAAAAGTATAAAAATTGTATCCTTTTCCAAAATGGTCAAAGCATTCACATCAATCGCCTTGTTACAAATTGAATTGAAAAAATAACACAACTTCATTATAGTATTTCTGACATGAATGGGAAATATTCCATGCAATGCAATTGGTAGAATTTGTTGCATCATGACGTGACAATCATGTGATTTCATACCTATCAACTTCAAGTCCTTCAATGAGACAAAAGTTTTTACATTAGAAGAATAACCTTGAGGCACTTTGGTATCATGAAGACACTGACAAAAGCTAATTTTCTCCCTCTTCGATAATGTATGACAAGCCGGGGGAAGAAATGTTCGTCTTCCTTTAGGAGTGGGAGCTATCTCCAAACATATTCCCATTGATAGTAAGTCTAATCTTGCATTCAACCCATCATTAGTCTTTCCTTTAATATCTAACAATGTTCCAATCAAAGAATCAAAGATATTCTTCTCCACGTGCATGACATAAATATTATATTTAACTTCATGATACCTCCAATATGGTAGCTCAAAAAAAATTGACCTTTTCTTCCAAATATGTCTATCATTACCAGATTTCTGTGTCTTTCCCAATGTCACGTCAAGGTTTTTCACCCTCTCAAAATACAGATCAGGGGATAAAGGTTTTGGAGCAGTATCAAATTCTTGTAAGCCATTGAATGACTTTTTTAGTCTTCTATAAGGGTGTTCCATAGGCAAAAACTTTCGATGACCCATGTACACTGTTTTCCTCCCATGATGCAATTGACAATATGACGTATATTGTTCGCAAATTGGACATGCTTTATTCCCTTTAAAACTATATCCAGACAAATTTCCATACGCTGGGAAGTCATTTATAGTGAACAGAAGCACTGCATGTAGTTGAAAATATTCTATTTTATAAGAATCATACACCCTAAAACCATCCGCCCATAACAGTTTCAAATCATCAATCAACGGTGACAAGTAAACATCAATATCATTACTGGATTGCTTTGGACCAGAGATCATTGTACTCAACATGACATATTTGCGCTTCATACAAACTTCAGGAGAGAGGTTGTAAATTACCAATAAAATAGGCCATGAACTATGTGTGTTACTGATTGTTCGGTATAGATTCATTCCATCTGTGCACAACCCTAGTCTGAGATTTCTAATTTCATTTCCAAATGTAGAATACTGCGCATCAATTTTCTTCCATTGTGGACAATCAGCTGGATAATGTATTTTTCCATCACATACCCATTCTTCAGCATTCCATATTAACTTTTTTTCATCATGTGAATTAGAAAATAAACGTTTGAAATGATTAATTATAGGAAGATACCAAAATACCTTTGAAGGGAGATTTGTAATCTCTATATCAGCCTGTGATTTTTCTTTCACCTTGTACCGTGATGTCCCACATTTAGGGCACTATGACAGAAATTCATATTCCTTCCTATATATAATGCAGTCATTCAGACAGGCATGTATTTTCTTGTATCCCAATCCCATCGGGCATAATATTTTCTTGGCTTTGTAATGTGAATCTGGAAGATCGTTATCTTTTGGAAGAATGTCTTTCATCAATTGTAGCAGCTCTATAAAACTTCTGTCACTACATCCATGCTTCGACTTCAGGTTAATCAATATTAACACTACCGACAAAACCTTAAAATCTATACAACCAGGATATAATGGTTTTTCAGCATCACAATAAAGACACGCAACTGTCAGTTCTATCTCAATTTTTTCTTCTACAATATCGCGAATCATTTCTTCAATTCCATCAGAGTTACCATCTTGCGAATCATCATCATCAGTGACATTACGTCCAGTTTCACCATGCTAAATCCAAGGGCTGTAACTCGGATTAAAACCATGAAAAATCAGATGATCTTTTATCTCTCTACTTTTCAACTTCTTCATATTCAAACATTTCAGGCATGGACAGAAAAAAATGTCACTACTTGGAACATTTCGTTTTGCAAATTCCAAAAAGGCATCAACACCTTCCTCAAATTCATTGCTCATTCGATGTGTCGTAATCCAACTGCGACTCACTATTACCTATAACAAATATCAACAAAAAATATATATTTTTAAGATAATAAAAATATATGTTTATATGAAAAAAAAAATTATAATTTGAATGTAAAACAATTTAATATATAAAACAAATCTATAGGTATTTAAAAAAATATGCTTGAATATTTTTTTTAAAACAAAATATAGTTAGATATAAC
This sequence comes from Viscum album, assembly GCA_963277665.1. Lineage (NCBI taxonomy): Eukaryota > Viridiplantae > Streptophyta > Magnoliopsida > Santalales > Viscaceae > Viscum > Viscum album. The sequence continues at coordinate 657,373,587 of OY728145.1, read as the reverse complement.
AGTTTTAAATTTCATTGAATCAAAGAAAACCATGACGCCTACATAGTTTAATATTGATTGCGGTTTTGATGTTTTAATATATTAGATAAACTACCTATGAAACATGTTATTAATGGTTTCTGTAGACCCTAAATCAATTTGGTAAATATTTTCACACAATTATAAAAATCAATGGAAGTGTTTTGGGGAGGAATATGTTCAATCATTTGATTTTGATGTCCCATATTCTATAACAAAAGGAAATGTGGTTACCAAAGCCCTTAGTTTGGTTTTTATTCTCAAAGGTTTTGTGATGAAAAAGAAGAGTATAAGTTGATGTATATGATAAATAAAATACAACTATATTTTATTTATGGTTATGATAGAATGAATTCATACCATATCATTTAGGATCGGCTCCCACCAAAAGTAACCCTCCTCAGTTCTAAATGAATAAATTTAGAAAATTATGCATGAATTCATACATGTATTGCTGTACATAAACCAAAAAGAAGATTATTAGTACTAAAAGTAAAACTATGAAGAAACAATAAACTCTATATACTCATGGAAGATACTCCACAACACTTCCATGCTACTAACATCTATAAAAAACTACAAATTTCTTTTAAAAAACAAAAACAATTGTTTATATTTATGTATGGTGGGAATAACATGTATACATAGTAAGATCCTCCCTAAAAAATCTCATGAAAATGTTGAGGAAGCACACTAAAGCCCTATGAAAAAAGGAATCTAAATCATCACCTAAACAAGGAAAAATAGTTTCATATACTCACTATGGATCACTCACAAAATAATTCATATAAATAAACCTTTTCGTATAAAAAATTATATATATATATATATATATATATTAAAATTAAGGTTCTCGGATACCACTTCTACACTAGTTTTCCTCTCACACCCCAATGCTAATGTAATGGTCTCACCCCGCCCATAAATCATCCTACACCATGTAAAATTGTATCACTTCCATCAATGAATCATATGTATCTAAGATTATCTCATCACCATCTTATCAAAATAGTAATTAGGTGCATACTTGGAAACCACTACATCTTGTTTACATTAAATGTACAAAAATCGAAAAACATAATTATAGAATATCCGTGAAAAAACGAACGAAATAAATTCTTGGAAGGCTTACTTGAATGTTGAGAGTTGAGATGATAGATCTGAGAGGAGTGAAGAAGATAAAAAATGAAGCCAAAATGAGTTTAACGCAGGTCGATCGACGAGCCGATTAGGGTTTACCGCGCGAGAGAGACGAGCCGGCGGACTGTCAATCGAAAAAATGTAAATAACAGTCCACGGGGATTTAATTTCTTTAAAATTTTTATAACGTCGGTTATATAATAATCGACGTTATAAACTATTTGTTAAATTTATAACGACGGTTATTTTAAAACCGATGTAAAAAAGCACTCGCACTTTGGTTTTTTACGTTGGTTATTTGGAAAGCGACGTAAAAAACCCGATATCTAGGCGTTTTTACATAGGTTATTTGATAACCGACGTAAAAAACGCGTAGATATCGGGTTTTTTACGTCGGTTTCCAAATAACCGACGTAAAAAAAACCCCGCGCATTGGTTTTTTACATTGGTTATAAGATAACCGACGTAAAAACCAAACATGCGCGATTTGTAACGTCGGTTATTAAAATAACCGACGTTAAAAATCTACTCGCCGCATTTTTACGTCGGTTATATATAACCGACGTAAAAAATGGTGACGTAAAAAACGTTTTCTGCACTAGTGAAAATAGATATGTCTATTGTATGAAATGGGTGGTCCTTAAGGAAATATTTTCCTTCACATTTGAAAATAGTTGAGAAATTATCAAGGGATTGTTCCTCAATCCATAAATAAAGAGACCGTCATTTGATCCAGAATTCATCACTATAATTTTAGTGCTTTATACACCATTAAATTTATGTGTAAAATAGATTTAAATGTGAAATATCCTCTGTTATATTTTCAAAATACTTTCAATAAGTTTTTGTTTTTGATCATGTTGGGTTATAACCCATTTTTCAATTTTTCCATTACCATTCAATAAAATCATGAGTTCCATATTTAATTGAACATATTTTAACTATTTTTTTTAATATTAATATTACAAAATCATATAGGATGTATATGAATAATGAATGGATAGATGAAAATAGTTTAATAAAAGATCACTTAGATGGGGTGAAGGAGTTCATAATGATTGAAAATGATCATCAATATGACCCTTCTCAAATCTATTGTATATGTCTTCATGGTATTTATTCAAGACTAATTAGTCTAGAAGAGTTGGAAGAACACTTTATCATTCATATAATTGATCAATATTATAATTTTTTAAAAAAATAAGGGGAAAAGTGTATGTAGTGATAGGGATAACACAATATTTGATTGTTCATCTGTCGTGAATAGGTGTATGGAAAATGAAGAATAGTTTTTTGAGGGTGTGATTACAAGTGTAAATTGTGATTAATATTCTATTAATGAAATGATAATGATAGTTGAAGATGAATTTTGGGATTTCCCAAAAACTTTTGAGAAGTTAAAGTGTTGTGAAATATTCCATTCTATGCTAGTTGCACCAAATATGTAGCTTTATCAGTCATACTGAAGCTATACAATTTAATAATTGGACACAAATGGGGTGACACTAGTTTTACAGAACAATATTCCCTCCTAAATTATATTCTTATAGAAGATATTGAACTTCATAGACGAAGATATGATTCTAAACAAATAATACGTTTACTGGGTATGATCTCTTAAAAAATACATGCCTATGCAAATAACTGTATAAAATTTCGAAAGGATAAAAAATCACTTAAGGAATTCCAAAATTTAAGTTCTTGTTGATAGAAGAAAGATGAATCGGGTCCTAAAAATCTATAAGGTACATACCAAACATTCCAAGAATAATGATCCAATATAAAAGTGAGGATACTATGATAATATTATCATGGAACATAGATTTAAGAAATAAATATGGGAAACTTAATCCCCAGTCAGACACTCTTTGGTTGAAGAGAATTGATCATTAGTATCCTGTATTTGTAAACAAGCCAAGAAACTTTCACATTAAAATATCTACATATTGTGTGAATCCAATTGGTGTTCAACAAAAAACTCCAAATATGGGGAAGATTATGTTGGAATGTGATAAATTTCCATGCAGGTTATGCATGAAATAAAAATACATTACGTTATTTATGCTTATATCAAGACCAACACAACAGAGTAATGATATTGTTGTTTATTTGGCTCCATTAGTCCATGATTTGATACTAATATGGGATTTGGGTGTTAGGTTTTATAATGATTATACAAATTAATATTTAATGTCAAGAACCATGTTTTAATGTGATGATAACAGACTTTTCAGAAAATAGATTTTTTTTCAGGATATTGCATTAATGGAACTCAATGGTGTCCAATTTGAGAATAAGGTACACAATTAATAATGTTGAAACATTCATTGAATATTTTGTTTCTAGGACATCAAATATTTCTACCCTGATGAAATAATTACTGACCTTGGATGAAATAATTTCATGGAATTTTAGAAGAACGCACAACACTATCTCAACTAATAAATTATCAACTATTTGAGAACGTACAAGTTAAAGAAAATTATATCAGTAAACCATTTTTTGAAAAACTTTATGAAAACTAGTTTGAAAAATGATTTTTTTTTAATTATTATACTCTACTTATTTTCACATCATACATTTTCTCGATGTTATGAATCTTGAATAAATATATATATGACAGTGTAATTGGAACATTAAGAAATGAACTCGTTAAAAAAGATGTATATATGGCCAGGTTGGACATTATTGACATGGTAATATATGATGAGTTGGAATAGGAAAATGGTGAAAAATGGACAACACTTCCTCCAGTATTGTTCACTCTTTTTAGTCAGGAGAGATATCTGTTTTGAACCTTATTGAATGATTTATGGTTTCTAGAGGGGTATACATCAAATATTAATAATTTCATGTTAATGAATGATTTAATTTTAAAAAGTTTGAAATAAAATAATTTTCATGTTTTGATGCCGGATCTAATTCATGTAGCTTTATGTTTCATTTTTACCATGATTTTCTGTTATACATTAATTGAGACATTTTTATTTTTCATATATATTTATAGAAATGTTATAGACCAGATGAAATTTTAAACTATGGAAATGGGAATTTATATCATAATATATGAATTGGAAAAATTCTTCCATTTATCAGTCTTAAATATAATGGATTAGTTAATGGCTCATTTAGGGATAGAGACTCAACTATGTACTCCTATACATTATATATTAATGTAATCTAATGAATAATGTATAAATATTTTGAAAGGGTATATCAAAAATAAAAACCATCCAGAGGGTTGTATTGTAGGGATTATTGGGAGGACATTTTAGACCATATATTCCCTATCAATGAATGTGAATGTAATGTGAGGATAACATTTGGTGATTTCATGTTCATATATGTTTTGTATTTGATGTAATCTCTCTTCATTGACTGTTGGTTTTATGGTTTGTCGAACACTGACCTGGAGAAGAAATATCACACCATTATCCAAGCAGCTGGGTGCTGGGGTATTTGGATGGTCAGTAAAAAGGCCATACATGTGGGGATTCAATGATAATGTATGTCTCTAGTGGAAAGAAGTACATTTATCCTGTTTGATGTGGGTCATCTCTATCATAAATTCCTTGAATCCCCCTCTCTTAGATAGCCTCAGGTGGGAACCTTTGCCAAATGTTTGTGTTATTTTGTTTATTGGATTAGATAGTTCACCCATACCCTTGGAAATAAGAATGATATTGACGGTTCATGCACTATGAATGAAATGAAATTTTGTGGTGTGGTTTGTGACTCCATGGGTCTTGTGAAATTTTCTTTTTCTGCACACTTTGGTAGAGGAAATTCCCTCTTGGTTGTGGCTCTAGCACTGATAACAGGTCTCCATCTCTACAGGAATCATAATATTGGTCTTGTAGAAATGTAAAATGACTCTATCATCATCCGTGATTCAATTCTTGGAATTCTTAACACTCCATAATTTATCTCTTATATTTTGGTAATTTTCATGACATTTATCAGCGATGGAACATAAATTGTTAACACTTGGATGGATGGAAATGAGGTTATTGATCACCTTACTTCTATGGAATCACATGGTCTTAGTATTATTCTTCAAATATTTTTTAATTATTCTCTATTTAATTGGATAATCTTGTGGAGGGGATGTGCTTGGGCTACACAACTTTTGGCCTCCGTAGATTCATTCCATATTTTATTGTTCATTGATGTCTTTTGTATTTTTTTAAAATTTATTTGAAAAGAATAAATGATTATTGAAGTATAGAGGTCTGTATTGAGGATAGATATATTATTGATAAATCCATTGACTCCTATACTAACTCTTTGTCTAATGTTGAAAACATTGGTCTACTAAAATCTTATAACACTTGGTGGCTTATGGGTGATGGAATTTCTGGATGATATGTTTTCATAAACAATATTAAATATCATAATTAGAATCACCTTTATGTTTTTCATTAGATTTTAGAGGTTTAGCCATATGTTGATAACCACAATGAAATTATTTGGCATTTGAATCCATCAAGGGATGAAATCCAAATATCAAATACACATAATCAATAATTTATAGGATGGTTTCATGACCATATTTTTATGGAGTGAACTGGTAATCTGGATTTAATTTCAGAATGACATCAATGGTCAGCAAGAGGACGAAGTGTGTATGTACTATCTTACAACCGTTCTATAATTAATGGTTATATGTTCTATAAAAATTTACATGATGAAAAAAGGGGAATAAAAAATAGTGGATTTAACATTTTGGATGATGAAATGCATGTTTCAAGAAAGAATAACCTAAATAAAATTTATGATAATATGTCATACTTTTTCATCATCAAACACATATGGGTTTTGAATTATAAAACATTACAAATGATGATTTTTAATGTAACATGGATGATAACATGACTTAATTTAAAATAAATGAATTGGGATTAATGAAGGTGGATTTTTTCAATGAATGGTACAAATAAAAACCGTATATAATTTCATCATAGTAATTACAAATATTTTATGTTCTAGATCCTACAAACTGAAATAGGTCAATTTCTCTGACATCAAGAAAAACTACTGAAGCGTCAGATGAAAATTGAACCATTCATAACCTTTTATTGGGGATGCCTCAATCATTTTACAATGATCCCAATGTAGTTTTGTTTTTTGGTCATATGAGACAACAAGTATATGATTTGGATACTTGATAGAGGGGTCAAATCCCTTCAACCATTAATTTTTTTTTTCAATAAACATTTTATATATTTTTTGAAATATACATTGTGTTAACTCATGTTTTTATTTGTTCAGTACTGAATTTATTGAATATAAATTAAATGTTAAACCACATATATAGATATTGAATTCTACATATACTAATGCTCCAAATCCCAAGGAACAATAGGTTTTTCAACTTGATACTACTCCCATTGTTGAGGATCAACAAACTTATTCACATGGAGATGCATCCAATCCATAGGAACAACAAATTGATGATTCTGAATCCAAAAAAATGGTAGATGATAAAGAACTAATGTGGTATAAACTACAATAGTATCATAGGATCACCTAAATATGATGCACAGTGATACTGGTATAAAACCAAGTTTGTTTTTATTTAAAATTGGCATTAATTTTAGTAAAAAGGACATCTTACATAATAAAACCAAGAAAATGAATTCATATTATTTTTTTAATTATGGATAATGATATTTATTTTATTTTTTGTGTGTAGGAACCAACCTCACCTCAATATTACACATGGTGTGTCTGATATGACTCCAACTGTGTATTTTTATTTTAAATTGACATTAATTTAAGTGTAAGGAACGTGTGACATATTGAAAACTAAGAAAACACATTACGATTGTTATAATATAATTGGAAAATGTCCAATGAGTCATTTTTGATATTTATGAATATATCAAACCTCAATTTGATTTAGGATGTGACCGATATGAATCAATGTGTCTATTAACAGTTTAAAATTGACATTTTAGTTTAAATTGTGTGACTATCCCAGAGAATAAAATAAATGAATTTTTATTTTCCTGATATTTTTGGACATCTAATTATAAATAATCTTTGTTGTATAACAAGAAGTATAACGGAAAATCGGTACATAATGTGACCATTTTGACTCAAAATTTGTGTTTCATTTTTGAAATGTAATTTTATTAAATAATAATTGACAAAATGAAAACTGAGAAAAGGAATTTTATTTCTGTTGATACTTTATTAAAATTATGCATAAGTAATTTTTGACGTATAGGAATCAATTTCACCTCAATATGAGGCATGGTGTGACAAGTATAACTGTATATCTATCTTTATTAAAAATTGACTTTAATTTTTGTAAAAACAACAAGTGACTTTCTTAAAACTAAGAAACGACATTCGGATTGTTTTTGTACTCAAGGAAAATTATTCTTAAGTAAATTTTGACATTTATTAATCATCACCACCTTAATATGACACATGATGTGATAGATATAACTCCATATGGGTCTTTTTATAAAAAATTGTCCTTCAATTAATTTATTCATGCATATTGATTTTTAATTTATTTTTTATAGTATTACTAAAATAATTTTTTTCATATTCTATTAGTGGATTCTTCTTCATTGATTGAGGTGATTGTTTCGGCAACTGATACCATGGGTGGAATATTTTGTGAGGGGAGCATGGGAGCTATAAATAATGAAACAATTATTATTCTTACTTATTTTCATAGCTACACCGCTACATTTCGCCCTCCAACCTATCCTTATCACATGTATTTTTCTAATACTATGAAATACCATTCCAATTCATTCCTCTAATTTGTAATACCCTACCCATTATCGACCCTCGCTTCCTCTTCATCAGCTAAGGTCCTTTTCCCAACGTATCACCCCCACAATAGCTACTTTCCATCATCATCTCCCATATCCCCTCCCAATGCTCCCCTATGTCACTTCTCATCTCCACATATAATCACAACCCCCTTATCCACTCCCAACTCCCCCACTCCCTATTCCCAGGCCCGCATTCTTTTGCTTCCCCAAAACCCTACCCACTATCGACCATATCTTCTTCATCATTGTCTTCTGACCAATTCTTGTCGTCTCAACATCTCTCGATCTCGAAGTCGCATCATCTCATCGTTTAACCATCTCACTATCTATCCACCACGTCTATAGAATGCAACCACAAATGTTACTTTTCATGTATCCCTTATCTTCCTCCCAATATTGAAATTTGAAATAAGTACCCTAAGTTATACATATCGGTTCTTAAAAAAGAACTTGAACCCCTAGAGTGAGATCTCAAACCAATGGATGAAGTCTCATTATGAACACATATATCATCACAAGGGTTAGAGTGGAATCAGTTGTTTGTTGTCCATTTTTTATCCTAAGTAATTGATGATAGTTTCTAAATTTTATATGATGACACCAAAAATTATCAGTGATACATGTATAATTTTTAATTACGTACATTTCATTATTATTTCGATTCATACTATTTTTGAATTTCTTCCTAATATTATGAGGTTTTTCTTACTTTAAACATTATCATTGATTATTTTTACTAATGGAAGATCATTAAACCATGACATATATATAAAATGGGAAGTAAGAAGTTCTACAATTTATCTCTGAGTAGACAGTAGGTTAATACACTTGAAAAAATTAGTGTTGTTTGATTGTTTTTTCAATTATAAGTATAAATGCTACATTCCAAAAATATTTTTGAAACTGAATTTTATATTTTTAATTTAATTTTATCTATTATATCGTTTCATTAACTTTTCTAAGATTAATTTTCTAATTTAGTACCTACAAAAATTCTAATTTCTTATGGTAATTACACACATGTAATACTTTCTACATTTTCAAACTGATGTTTTATTTCTAATTTTATTGATAGATGCATAGTAGTGTTTTATCTTTTCGTATTTTTGAATGTAATTTGTTTCACATGTTATGAATGTTACACCTTTTTAATTTTTAATCACGTGTTTTTATAATGTTCTTAATGGTAGGTTCCTCACTTGGGCATGATTTATCGAAGGATTATGATGAAGGATGAATGGTGTGTTCTTATAAGTTAATGATATATTGCCTAAAATAACATTATCATATATGACATTAATATTCTTTATGATTGTTAGGATTGATTGCAAAACATACTCAATATAATGTTTTTATTGGTGTTAATTTATATGGACTACCAACACAATTTTATATTTCTCATCACTGACTGAATGTTTATATTTCACTTTATGATTGCTAAAATATTAAGGTTCATCAGTGATGGATTTAACATGTCTATTATATAGATAATTTAAAAAAATTGTTGAAATGTTATTTTTATACAAACATTATATAATATATGGCCAATTAGACCCTATAAGATAATGCATTATTTTATGTTGAAAATATATATAATATTTAAATAAAATATTTATTTCTATGTAAAACTGATCATTAAACATCTCTAATTAATATTCTTGTATTTATCCTCATACTTATAATGTCTTCATTACATTAAAGTACTTTTAAAATAAACTATAGATAGCCATATGTTGTTTACCAGATTCCCTGTAAATAATTTAAAATATGACGAAATATCCAATAAGTGATAACCTACAAAGAAATGTGGAGTGTTCTGGTGCATTTTTCTCATTAGGAAAACAAACACCTTTATTTGAAAAACAAGAGAAACATATTATATATAACACCCTATTCTGAGGTATCGTATGATAATTAAAAAAATTAAAATATTTCTTTATTAAAATCTATTATATTTCTATAAAAATATAACTCAAAATTCATTGTCATTACATTATAGGTAACAATTTGTACCATGTATTCCACTGTTAAAAAAATACAGAGTCATTAAAACTGGTATTATGAATCATGTCTCTCTTTCCAAAAGTGGCTATACATATTTAATGAAAAGTATATCATTCCATATTATGTTGTACTCCAACTATTAATTATACCTCAATAATTTTTCATATTAAAAAAATAATTATAATAGAAATATGTTCTATTAATTTTGTATAATTGTTTTTAAATTGTAGATTAACATTAATCCTATGTGTGAGAATTTTAGGGAAAAAATCATTCTGCTATAACTATTGCTTTAAAAAAATATTTCAATTGTTGTGTACTCTATTGTGGAACGTAAAAATGATATAAAACATTTAAATTACATACAATTCTACAAATTTTATGATAATTTTATTATATGTTATAGTAGATACTGACTGTAGTTCTGAGTTAGGAAAATACTGGATGTATGTTCTCTATCCTCTTTGATAAACTAGTGATACAATTTTTACCAATGTTAGTATCTGAGCAAAGGGACATTCTTATTCATGTATGTAATTATTAATTGTTTTTATATTAATCATAATTTGTGTACAATATTTTTAAAAAAATTATTTAATGCATGAAAATGATGAATTTGGTTATCCATCCAAGCAAAATGTATTGAAACAAAAAAATCTTCTCATGATTATTGACATTTTAGAATATAATGTACGCAAAAGATATCACTATTGAGAAAAAACTACATTCAATGTAAATTTTGTTACAAATGATCTAAATGGCCTGGATATTCATGATAGTCAAGCACATGAAAATGAGGTACTATTTAAAATTGTATTTAATCTTTTATAATTTTATTTTTTTCATTTCTGACAACAATGTCAAAATTTAAAAGATTAAAAAGTAAAATGTAGATACAAAGTTCACTATATGAATGTTTTACATTTGTCTTCATACAATATTTAACTTAACTATATAATTCAATAAGCGATTACTATTTTCATTCACTATTTTAATGTAGGATACATAACATCTTATATTATCATGCATCAATAAATCAACAACATGAAATTGATGACATGTCTCATTCTCGTGCTATAACTTCGGTAAAAAATTATAATATATATTCAAATTTAAATTTGTTATAAATTAAATAACTTTTGAATAAATGGTCCCTTTATTTTCCCACTAAAACATATATTATATATATATTTCATATATTCTTTCCATATTGATAATATATGATAAGTGCATATTAATTTTCTATATGAATATAAAAAATTATGTTACCCTAAAAGAGGAAGTGTTGGAACATATTATGATTGATCAACCTCCCAAAATTATGAGCTTAAATTTCAAATAACAACTTCATAAATTACAAAGGAAGTGTAATATTACCAGATAAAATTGCTATACCAGTGATATAATGCATCATCATTAAAATACCTTTAATTTCATATTCATATTAAATTTACCTTACGTATTTCGTACTCTGTATTCCAAATATTACATGTTCCCAACATTCTCCACTAATCAGTTCATAGAATTTTCATTTTGAAGTTCTTTGATTTTTAAATTGTTGTTTTGTTAAAATATTATCAAAAACATAGTGGGAAATTAGACTGGGAAGAGGTACTTTTGACCAACTAAGAAATTTATTAAAGTATACCAAATACACGATGTCTCTCTTAGGAAACATAGATTACATATTTTATTTTATATAATAGTGTGTTAACATTCCATATAGCCTTGGTCAGATATTTTAATAAATTGGGAGATTCGTAATATTTATTTAATTTTTTAAGTAATATTCATTTTAAAAATCTATAGATTTATACTCTTCTGGTATAGTTTGTATATAATTTATTAGTCATCTTTTTAGTATATATTTGTACACTCAATTATTATGTTGTAAATTAATACTGATTTACTTGGAAAATTAAATCTCTTAGGATTTCATGTATAGATAGGCTGTAATATTTATAGCATAGTATTTCTATAAAAAATTAATTCCCATATTCATACATTTTTAATAGAACTATTCATATTCTTGTTCATTACTATTATAATGTTTCCAAAATATATAGATTCATAAATTTCCCATATTTCTTGATTCTACTATTTGAATTTTTTGTCTATGTATATGTGAGTTGACTCGTAATCTTGTAATCTGTATTTCAAGTGATTAATATTATTTATTCATGATTTATAGATAATTATTAGGTTTTATTTCTACTACATGCATGCTATCTTAATGTGAATTTTTTAGTTGACTGTATTTTTATTAGTTATATTTTGTTTATTAAATTATGTTTTTTCAACTATAACAGTACTATAAAATAATGTTTATATTCATTCAATTTATAATGTATTTTCTTCAATAAATTTATTTTTTGGAAGCTAAGGTATTTAAAAATGTCCCTATAAGAGAAAGTAGGAGTGGATTATTTAGTGGGTCATGAGTCTGAAAAAGGTTTCTTTGGAAAGGGACTCAAAGGGTTGTTGATATTGACTATATTTTTGCCTTGTGCTTCCTCTTGATAGATTAAGATACTAAAAATAAGTTCATTTTTTTAAGTTTATGATTTAATGAAGAAAAATATATTAATGAACAATATATCTATCATGTTTTTGTTTTTAGCGATTGGATTACTAGGAAAATTCAGCTTTACTTGTCTTAATTTTAATTTTACTGCATTTTTTATTTTACCACTTGATGCACTGAATTTTCATTTGATCATGCAGTTCTATATATGTTTTCAAATTCTGTTTTACCCTATTTGGATTATTTTATGGTATGACATTATCGCATTACAAGATTAAATGGTGTAATTTATGAAATTTTTTAGCTGATTATAATCAATTGAGGGAAATAATATAGGATTTTGGGTGAAAAGTAAACCATTTGATAAATAATTATATTTTCTTCTTTAATCATCACCCCTTGCATATATGAAGACTCCCTAGGAAATTTCAATATACATGAGCTTGAAACGAATTTACATTTTTCTTTTTTACATTATGAATTATTATAACATGGTAATATTAGTTTTATTTATAGATTATATTGTTTTAATATTCCTAAATGTTTCATTGCTACAAGACATTGAAAGTATTTCGAACCAAGCTACAATTTTAGATGGTAATAAAATTTCATATCCCATGTAATTACATGGAACCGAATACTATATGATGTTTTTGAATGTTTGGTGATATTTATTGTAAATGTAATTATACAAAACATTGATTTGATAGTATATGGTATTATTTTTCATTCACTATGTAAAATTAATTTCAATTAAATTATATATTTCTCATAATGGATACAAGTGTTTTTTATAGTTTGCTATTATACAAACATCACAATACATCTAGATGGGCCTTTGTTGGCACTAATGAATGTACATATAAATGAGGACCTTTATCAGTTTTAAACTAGCACTAATAAATGATCCCCTTTAATGGCACTGAGGACAAAAATGCTTTTTTAGTGATGTTAAAGATCATTTTTCACACTGTAAAAGGAAATATCAACAGTAGGGATTATTATTATAGTGAATGGATTACTCTATTGATATAAGAATATTAATATATTTATTAATATATTCTCTACATATTATATATTTAAACATATAAATCTACATCCTCATTAAAAATATATTCTATTTCTTTCATATATATCAAATCACATTTTAATTTTTTTTTATCTATTTGAAACTATTCTTTTATATAACCGTCTAAGTATATAACTTTGCTAAAAAAATTATCTAATTACAAATTTAGTAAGAAATTTATATACAATCATTCATATTACTTTTCTCTATATTCCATTTCCTGTAAATAATTCTACTTTTATTGTGTATTATTAATAATTTGGATTCTCTTACAACTATATGGCATCATTTTTTTATCATAACATTTTCATACCTTGATTAATATTTTAGATTTAATTATTTATATTAATATTCAATATTTCATAATATATTAAATTGATATCAATATTTCCTAATGAATTTTATATTATTAAAATCGTCAACTATTAAATATATTTTCTTCCTATTAATATAATTTACTTATAGTTATAACATTAATATAATTTTTCCAAGATAAATGTCAAATATGTTAACTTTAATAAAATATAATTATTACTCAAAATATATTTAAAACACACACACACACACGCATATATATATATATTTATTATGAAAGAGAATACCATAAAAATAAATATTAATTAGTAAAATAACAACATAAGATATGTCTTTATGTATAATATATATTTTATTTTCTAAATAGTACTATATAAAATGTATAATAGACAAAATGGATTATTATAACAAATGTTCTAATAGAACCATTTTTCCCATGGGTTAATTCAGTTATGATGTAATCATTAATGTTTTGTTCATGTGCCACACATATATATGGTGTATCATTTTTCTATAGTTTGGTCCGTTATATACATTAAATGCATTGTGAAAAGGTCTTATATATGAAGATACTACTATGGGATATCAATAAAAATGCCAGATCCAATATAATATGAGATGATTGTATCAATGACTAAACGATTATGAAAATGGATTATAGTGCTAATATGTGATCAACTGTCATATGGGTTCATGGTGACTATTCTTGATCCATTATATTATCCGATTCTGGTATTGTATAATTATTTTTAGTGTTAAGATTCTTATATATATGTTGACTCCATATTATTATGTAATTTACCATGGTAACGTTAAGTTTTTCATGGATCATGATAATGGTTTTCCTTCGATACCATGTATCATGTCATGAACATGTTTCTGACAGGAATTTAGTGTTTTGAGCTATGTTCATCTATGTATGATTCAGAGATGTCATGAATTGGATTATATTCTCAAACACTTATACTAATCTTCTTTTCCTTTATTATATTTGAACATATATATTTCGTGTTTACTATTACATAGAAGTTATGCTCAATTTTTCTTATATTTCAATTTACCCATATTATGAGGATTCATTTTAAATATTTTTTTAAAAAAAATGTGGTGTCTCAATCAAAGACGAAGACACAATTTATTAATAAGATGGGGGGATTACATGGTTCTGGAGATGGAGATTTTTTACAATCCATTTCATAAAAATGGAGGAACTCAACAGGTAGATCCTCCTTCCATGTAATTTCCTTACTGATACCCATGTTTGAAATGGCATTATCATCTCTATTCTCTTCATGAAAAGTGTGTGTGGCAATGTAGATGATCTCTAGGAGTGAAGCTAGGAATATCATCCAGAGGGTAGTGATAGGCCTAGCTAGATGTATTTCTCCATTCCAAATAGCCTGGACAATGGTGGTTGAGTCACTCTCAATCCAGATGTTGTTCCAACCTTTTTTTTTGAAATCCATAGTGTGAGTCACACCCATCATTTTTTCCTATAAGGAAAAGGCCATACCGAAGAATCCAATGAAGCATCCATGGCATCGCCCATTAAAATATTTGAAGATAGCACCGCAACTAGTAGGTCCTGGATTGCCTTTGTATGCACCATCAACATTCACTTCAATCCATCCCAGAAGAGGTTTTTTCGAGAATAATTCAAAGGTGCACTTCGGTTGCCTATAGATACCATCAACTACGAGGTGATGAATTATCTCAAAATCACCAATGGAGTTGTCAAAATAAGATATTTCTATCGAATTTGTGTCCTTAATGGACATTCGGATTTGTGTCTGTCCTATATTAAGATTGAATGAGTAATTTTTGTGTATAATGGAATATCTATAATACCAGATCATGTGTAGGAGCTCCACCACCGTTGCTAAGAAGAGATATTTTATTCACTGTAAAGAGTCCTTCTCGAGACAAAATTTTAATTGAGCATTAATATAGTTAGAGTGTAACCATCTCCATCCAAACAAGTCAGTAATACAATTCCAAAGCTCTAAATCCATATCACAAGAATAAAATATATGGTTAGCATATTTTCAATACTGTTGGAATATATGGCACTTAGAATAAATTATTATTCCAAAATATTGGCGACATACCATAGTGGGAACACGGTTGTGTGTAATCCTCTAGACAATATAATGTCTAGATGGGTTAATCCAGTTCTTATTAATTTTTTGTAACGAAAAAAAACTATGATATGGATTTGTGATCTTATGGTTGTAAAAAAATTGAATCTATAACACCATTGTGAGTAGGCTACCATATAATAAAATCGTCATTTTCATAGGAGTAATTGTCGAAAATAGGAATGATGTTGTTAGGAAGTTTGTCGCTACCAGAATGCATGATATCCTTTATAGTATAGTTGGTGTCCACTGGGACGGAGTTAGGAGGTAACTTAGAAATAAGAGGGACACCAGTCCAATTATCCAAAAAAACGTTCATGGAATAATCATCACTAACCATCCATCTAGAGTTAACCATAATGTTTTCAAAATATTTTCTAACGGAGGTCCAGATTGACAATTGGATATATTTCAAATTTCCTTTCATAAGGTTGTATGTGAATCTTATTCTAAGAAAATCAATGGAATAAATGTTATTATTAATCAATCTCCAAGTGAATCTATCTTGAAGGTCATCGATAATGAGTCGAAGGTTTTAAATATAAATACCCCATTTATCTAACTGTTTGCAACAAGTTATCTAAGGAATGGTCACAAGTTTTCTTTCAATGAATGATACCAGTTGAAAGAATGTTCATGAAGTAAACATTAATTTTTTTAAGAAAACCAATATGACATTTATAAATCACCAGTGAGTAGAACAGTTTTGATACACTAGTATATTTCACCAAAAAAATACTTCCCACCATGGAGAGAGATTTACCCTTCCAAGAGGAAATCTTGTTAACCACTTGATCAACAATGGCGGAAATGAACATGGATTTCTGCCTTCCCCAAAATGTAGGAACACCAAGGTAGTTTAAGGGGAAGGATCCTTCCTTGATATTGAGACAATTTATGATTTCATTACTTCTATTATGAGAAACGTTTCTTTGAAAGATGACAAAAGATTTTCCCCAGCTTATACATTGATGAGAGAGCTCTTCATATTGAGCCAATGTATTTTTAAGATTTTGAATATTCCTTTTCTTTTCTTGAAAGAAAATAATAATGGAATAAGCATAAAAGAGATGTTTAGGCACACTTATGTTTCAATCCACCAGGATGGGATTATGTTTGTTTTGAGTCACTAGGTTGGTGAGAGGCCTTCTAAGGTAATCTTCATCTATGAAAAAAACGATTGTAGAAAAAGGATCAACTTTCCTGACACCCTTGGTACCTTTTAAATATCCTGCAGGAGATCCATTTACAAGAATATAAATAGTGTCTTAATTGAACAATGAATTGATTCTACTAATGAAAATATCATTGAAACCGAAGGCTTCCAAAACCTAGTAGATAAAGCTCCAGTCAATGGTATCAATGTATTTCCTTATATCAATCTTAATGGTGACATTACCACCTCTTTTATATTTTTTCAGAATGTTTGCGCATTCTGAGGCATGGAAATGCAATCTTTTATGATTCTTCCCTTTATAAACCAAATTGATTCCATGAAATAATTTTTTGACATAGAGTAAAAAGTCTGTTGGAAAGCAGTTTGCAGATGATTTTATAGAGGGCGTTAATAAGGTCAATGGTCTGAAAAATGATGTATTTCAGAATAATTGGAAATTTTGGGAATTAAAGAAAGAAATTGAGCATTTATACCATGAGGGAGAACCCAATTTGAGAAAAAGGATTTAAAAAGTTTTCACACATACATGTTAATAACATCCCAATGATATTGAAGAAACCCATTATTAAAACCATCGGGTCTCGAGGCACTGTCAGGATTGTGGCTGAAGACAGTGTCTTTGACTTCTTGGTCAGGTGGGATGCTTAAATGAGAAATATTATCTTCCTACATCACCATGATCGGAATTATCTTAAGGAGAATGCCTTTATTAATATTTGTGCTATCAAAAATGTTATCAAATTAGTTGACCACATGACTAGTAATGGCCTCCTCTGAGCCAAGGTCGGTGTAATTGTCTTTAAAGGAGTGAGGAAGACGAATTTTCCTAATTATTTGAAGAGAGTTATGAAACTTAGTGTTTATCTCACCATTGAAAAGCCATTTTTTTTATAAATTTGCTTACTAATGTTGTCTTTTAGCACCAGGAGAGAATTCAATTTTAGAACAGCACTGATTTCAGCTTGAGGGTCAGTAGAAAAATCAGACCAAGTATAGTAGATTTGAATTTGGGAAAGTTCTAGTTCAATTATAGATATGTCTTTGTCCGTTATATTGTATTTTCCATCGCACCATCCCTTGAGACATTGTTTGAGGTGCTTTAGTTTAGTAATGATGGAAAATGCATCTTTGTGATGGTTCATAGACTCCCAACAGTTTTTTATGATGCTAGATCAATCTAAATTATAAGACCAAGCATTTTTAAATTTGAAAATGACGAATGGTTTTCATCTTATTAGAGCTGAGGCTAACATGGATAGGATGATGATGATTTGAATTAAGCTTGGGTAAAGTGATTTTAGAAATGGTATCCCAAAAGTCCAGAGCTTGAGAATTATTGAAATCCCTATCCATTTTTCTATCAACTACCCTATTTTAGTGTCTTTTGTACCTTGTGTACTTGGTTGTAGTGAGATTAATTTACAATAGATTAAAATTTTAAATAGAGGCTCCAAATTCTCTCGAAGAGATGGTGGAGAAGGAAGGTCTAATTTTCTCTATAGAAGTAAGAATATAAATGAAATCTCCTAGCACAATCTAGGGATCATGTGTGTTTCTAGATAAATCAACAAGATTATTATGGTTATCAGGAATGTATTGATGTGAAAAAGTATTTTACTTTCATCTAAAATTATTTAATATGTTTTTAAATTGTTATAATTTCATATTAGACGGTATAAAAGTTGGGATTAGTTAATATTTGAAGATTAAGTTAGGATGAATATGAATATTATACCTAAAACATCCTATATTTAATAAAAAAACTTATATATAATGTTCCTAAAGTGTTATAGGTTGAATTGTAGGTGTCATAATTTAGGAAATATCATAATTTATATTTTTATATTATAACTACTAACTCTGATTATTATTTCTCAAGTACTTAACATAACCTATTTTTATCATCCAATGAATAGAACCAGAAGGAATCTTTTTATGAATAGATATGGAGGGAAATGAAATAACTACCCTCATGAGAATGCAAATAGAATGAGAGAAATTATTAATAGCTGTATGTTTATTGTTACCTTACACTCTCAATTAATGAATAATAACATGAACCATGTTGATATTATAATTGTACTATGGAAGGAGAAACATTCAAATATGTATTTAACGTGTCAACACAATCCTTTATTATATATATATTAATTCAATAGTAATCATATAATTGATCAATTATATGGAAAAAGTAATTGTGTTCCCTATTCTAAAGACCATGAGACGGTTAATTAGTCATCTATCACTTGGAAGGTAATTTTTATCCATAGTGTAATGTCATTAGGAACACAATTCATGTGGATGAATTTAAAAACACTAAATTGGAGGAGTTTATGATGGTATTTCTCTAAAATTATTTTTATAAGGCCCTTCCCTTTAACATTACTTATTCTTGAGATAATTTAATAATTTGACTTTAATTAACATTGATGAAATTTTAAAGTTTAAAGGTTTAGAGAATTATGTCATAACTTATGAATAACATATTGAATATTTTATGTATAAATTTCTACTCACTGTTCATGTTTTTCATAAAACAAAAACACTTTATAACGAAACATGACCGCATTTCATGTTTTAACAGCATAACTTTTCCATGATCAAATCTGTTACTCTATACTTATTTATGTCCTGTGAAAAATATTTCAAAACATGGGATTTTCATAAAAATCTCACTAAGGGATACATAAAGAGTGAAAACCATTTGTTTTCCAAAACATATAAACAATGAATACTTTATTATAAAGTAACACTTTTCACTTTTAAGAAGTAGAAAAAACACTTCACTAAATATAAGCTCCTTGGTTACCCTTTTGAAACCAAAATATTACCATAAAGCCCATAAAAAGAAATATATTTCATATAAAGGTAGCTTGGGACATATAAATACTTAAACGGAATAACCATATGGTCAACGTCCACACATATCAATAAATGGAATATTCATCGGTCTGACATCCACACCCAATGAATAAAAGGTTATAATATAACCACCCATTCTTGGTTTATTATAGAACCACGTGTCACTTGGTTTATCATGTAACCACCCATAATTGAATTTTCATGTAACCACATGTCAAATAACCAATTACCATTATATAATCATAACACATAAAATATTTCAAATATCAACATTTCCCAAAAAAACATTTCATTTGAAATCACAAGAATTCATTTCATGATATTGAAATACTCAATCTATTTCAAAATCCATTTTCAATATGAGGACACCCAAAAAGGGAAAAAGGGATTTCATTTCCTTTTAAAATTCTTTAGGCTTGTATATGAATCCAAATATCAATGAATGATTATGGAGGAAGAGATGTCATTGTTGCCAAATATGTTAAAAAAATCATTTTATTCTTTATTAAAATGATTGAAATAAAAAACATTCCCTTTGACTGAAATTAAAATTAAATGGGTTTTTTATACACCCTATTATATAAAGAGGCCAGTATTATCAAAAAACAACTCAATGAAAGGAGATTGAGACAAAGTCCCTTACCTTGAGTCCAACTCACCACTTGTGTTCCTTGTTATTCCTGAATAAATAACATAAGTTAATTTTTACTTTCTTCAGAATATTTTTCAACTTTATTAACCATTTTATTTCAGTTATTACCATGTTATAAAAATTACATAATTATTTATGTTAATGTCGGTTATTTTGTAGATATTTGGTACTTGAGTCGAAAATGAACTTGTTTTGATATAAAGTGTATATGTATTCAAAACTAAATCATCTCTAGAATGAAATTAATTATTTAGATATCATATATATCAAGTAAATATATATTTATAATAGTCCATAACATTGGGATATAATAAATTAAATGCACCGTTCATCGAGACTGTAGGTCGTACGTACGCATCAACGGTACTTTCATTTCATTTCCATATTAAAAGAATAATAATAAAATTATATAAATGTATATTATAATAACTATATTATATTTATTCCACTTATTTCTCATAGTTTTAATAAAACCATCCTTTATACATTCCAAGTATTTCATAAATGAGTCATATCAATTTGAGGGGGCGGTAGTCCGCACTTCCTCAAATGAAATTGTCGTATTTACACATCATGGAATGCATAAAGGTATGTAGTAAATAAAAAATATATAATCATAGAGATAATATAAATATAATATTTATCATTTATAAATACATTTCCATCATAATTTCCACCATGAGAGGTGGTTGGTAAAAATCAAACAATCATCATTTAATGAGGTAGTGGTTCGCTGTACACAGAAACAATATGTTCGTATCGATTATATGGATGTGTGTGTAAGTGTAGTCCAAATACTTTTCATAATAACATCAAATTATATTTAAGAAACTGATTTTATTATGTAATAAAAATATATTAATAGCATAAAGAGTGGAGAACTAAAATAAAGGAATGGAACTTGAGAGATGATGTTGCCTCTAAATCAGGTAACTTTTTTTATTAGAGCCAAGAGGATTCCTTGAATTTCCTTCTTCCTAAGGTAAGGATTCTTGGAGTAAGACTGGAATGTTGGGAGATTTTTTTAGCTGAAGCTGGATGAGACAAGGGTCTTGAGCGGTGTGAGTGAGTGGGTATAGGTTGTGGCCTTTTTTAAGATGGAGGAGGGGAACTTTATGAATGTCTTCAAATATTAATTTATTAAAAATTTAACTTAGAATAAAAATCGTCCAAAACTCATTTAATTCTATGATATAGTGATTTTTGTTCTAATATGAATAATTAAATAGTTTTTAGACATGTTTTTAGTATTTTTTTATCCTTATTATTTTTGATTAACCATTAATTTACCCTTTTAAATCATACGGTTATATCATGGTTTTTACACATTTTGGGTTAATGTATTTATCATATCATGTCAAATGACCCAAAAAAAGTAATTGATGATATATTTGGAATTTTATTATACATTTGATAGAATCAGAAGTTTTTTGGCTTTTAATATCATTTAATAAACAATTTTATATATTATGTTATGAATTATGTTAATTTTAGACACTATTAATTCATGAATACTTTAAAATGCATAACAACTTGATTACATCGAAAAAAAAACATTGAATCAATTCTAAAATGTCATATTAACATTTAAAATTCGTCTATGACATAAATTATGTGAAATAATAATATTTATTTTCATATTTATAATATCATTTATTTGAATTTTTTATTAATGAAGTAATCACTTCCTCATCATTATGTCATAAATAAATTTATTTATTTATTGTCTAAAATATATAAATAAAATATGATGATGTAGGAAATATTTTTTATCTTTATATTTACTCTTTATAGTTTAAGATAACACTTATATGACCCTATATAAAAAAAATTAGTCAAATATACATTTTTATGTTATTTTTCTCTTTACATTAAATTAATTATTATAAAATGTCACTATCACTCCGAAGTGGATCCAAGGGGTCCTAAAATTGACCCATATATTCCCATAGATGGAAATATTTCATCCAATAGGATTAGGATTTTTGTTATGGTATTTTAATGTTTTTATAAAATTATTGTTTACCCTTATTTACTTGATATACCCTTTAACAATAATAAATAGAATAATTACTGAAGGTACTATTCATAAAGTCCCAAAATAAAAGGTACCTATTAATAAACTTTGGACATTATGATTCCAAATTTGGAATCAATTTTTCCAAATTCAAAACACATAATTTTTATAAATTAATTTATAATTATATCTCATTGTCAAAACCAAAAATTGGGGGGTTTAGATGTAAAATCTATCAAAAGATTGACATGTGTCTATATAAAATTTAAAGTGAAATTACATCGAATGACTAAAGTTATAATAAATGATAAAAACATAATCCAATTAAACTTTAAAACTAATTAATATAAAAATATTACTAAATAAATACATTTTATGAAAAGGAAATTTTGAATTAAAATACTGTATTTTTAATTATTCCATAAAATATTAATTTCACCAGAAAAATAACAAAATATCAACCAATGTATATTTTCATATTTATTTTATAAATAAAAAATATATTTTTTCAAATAAAATAAATAAAAGTGATAAAATCTATATTTAACAAGGTTTATCCATCAAAAGGTGAAAAAATGGCCATTTAAAAATATTAGTGTATTTTATACATAAAATTCGATTCATTCTCATTTTAAGATTATAACATTTATTGTATAAATGTAAAAATATTTAAATAAAATTTATAATCATATTTTAGTTGGTTATGTGAATTCCTTCTAATACAATAATTTGGGATTAAATACCATTTAAAATAATATAAATATTATTTTATTATTTTTTGGTATAACTCAATGTTTTGTGCAATGTAAGATTTTAAAAAAACTCTTTGTTGTGTGTCAAGTAGGCTATTAGAAAAATCTTAACCTTTAATAAAAATAAATATCTTATTCATAAATATTAATAGAAAATAAAAAGTGTTATTCTATAAATAATTTTGTCATCACATCATTCACCCCTTTGGAAATTTCTTCCTCATAATTTTGAAATTAGTCTCGGAAACCCCATTAAAAACACCATATCGGAAAAAAAAAATTCAATAAAAATATCACTTTAATAGAAGGAAAGATAATACAATGGTCACCCATAATAACACATACTATGATTCCCTGTAGGAAAACATTGATATGGACAAGAAAACTAACCATCATGTTCTAATGGATAGAGATATAAAACATGATCGTGAGAAAGTTAACTTCCAGAAAACCATAATCATGTGATGGGTTAAACAGTTTCTGATTCCCCAACAGGAAAAGTAAATGGAATTTTTTTTATTTTTCTTTTTAAAACATTGAGTAATTTAATTATGATATTTACTAAGAAAATAAATAAATATACTAACTTTTCATGTATCTTTTTTCTTTTTTATAAATTTCTACCACAAACCCATCTTTTCTCCAAACGATGAGTATTCAACATGACTTGGTCACATCTGAAGCAATAGAATAAACATTCAGAGAATCACATAATAGATAAAATATGAACTATATATTTCCATTTAATTTAGAACTTATAAAAAACAAAAATGGTTTCTACAAGATTAGATAATCCCCAAAAAGTATAATCCTTTATAAAAAGAAATACTACTTTGAATCTCCATAATTTTACAAACAATACCCCAACGTTCAATAAGGATAATTCAATAAACAATTTTCCTTAAAATTCTTCAATATAATCTAAAGTATGATTGATACCCTAAAATTCATAATGATTTGATCACCTTGTCTTCCATGATAAATCATAACATTTAACTCTAAATATCATAGACTACTCTTAAAAACTCATACATAAAAATAAGTAACCTAGTGACATATTCTCTATGATTGGATAATAATTTCCATAAATAACCTAAATATCCATTTCTCTACAATAGATTCTTCCAAAATTAAATTCAACAATTACTCCTAAAATAAAATGTCATAGAATTCTTTCTTCCTTAGGCATATACTATTCCAAAAAAAGTTAACATCTTCCAAAATAACATTTATCACTTAATCACCATATCGTTTTCTTATACTGAGGGTTTTTTATAAAATATATGTTTCCAAACTAATCTTATTCATCATCTATAAAATAATATAACTAAAAATAATAAGTCATAATGACTAGGAACATCATGAAGGGCAGTGGTAGGCAATAAATCATAGTCGAACATTGGTTATGGGTTCGATTCTAATACATTTATCTAACATGCTGGGTTGTGACACGGTCTC
The DNA here is from genome assembly GCA_963277665.1 of Viscum album. Lineage (NCBI taxonomy): Eukaryota > Viridiplantae > Streptophyta > Magnoliopsida > Santalales > Viscaceae > Viscum > Viscum album. The sequence continues at coordinate 657,348,664 of OY728145.1, read as the reverse complement.
AGTGTTTTCCTTTTCCAAAAACTAAATAATTGTATAAAATTCCAAAAAATAATTAAAATTCCAAATAAATAACCATAAAAAAATTTAACCTCAAAGGTTATATCATACCGTGAATTTTGTGTCCCAAAAAGTAATAACCCATAATTGCATCAAATTCAAGGATCATATAAACCCTAATGATTCTTAATAACTATATCCATAAAAGAAAATGATAATTCTTTATTAATTAAAAATTTTAAAACAAAATTAACCCAATTTAATCCCATCATTAATACATTTAAACATATCACCATCCATAGATCCAACGTAACTCTTCAATTCCTAAAATGTAGAAATCAAAAAAATCAAACATTCTTCATGATCCTTTATTCATTTTTTCATCTTATTCTTTAATACAAAATTCCTTTAAAAAAATCATGAATAATATCCTAATATTAAATAATGTCAAAATATGAGTGAAGAAATAATCCATACCATTCATAGGTTAGTTTTAGTTTCCTCATTTTCAATTTGAATAACATTATGTATTGGTAAACATATATTTTTATGGTCCTGCTAATCCCATTCCAAAAACGTATTCTTAGGAAATATATTTGCCTAATGACTATGAACACCACATTTAAAACATTCAATTGATACCTTGGAAAAAAATTCTTTCCCTTTATTAGATATAACTGAATTGTTCCTTTTTACATGGAAAGATATTTCTTTATGACCTTCACTGCCACATCTATAACATCTTTCAATCACTTTGAAACATTTTCCCAGTTTTTTCTTTCTACATACTTAACACATAGGTTTTTTAATATACATACCTCTATTATTATTACTTGAAATTACATTGGGATTATTTTCTCACAAATATGATTCCATATAAAAATCACCCAGGTTCGAGTGGTTAATCATGACTCGAGATAGTTTGTTAGGAATAACCACAAGAGTTCTCAATGCAGCTCCCATTTCATTCTGTTGCTTGTTTAATAAACCACCATATTTTTCATCACATCAATTGATAATTTGGGGCCTACTTTATCCAACCAGTTAATAAAATAAAAAATTTCAGTGTGAGTGTATCAGTAAAATCATCATATTCTATCTTATGAGAAGGGTAAACACTAATATATACTTATTTATGTTATCATAAACTCATTCAATTTATATAAAATAACTATGACTCATAATAATATGAAAACCAATGTTGTTATATAAAACATGTCACTTATTATTAAATATCAGCATAACCTCTAAAGTTATCTACATCAACCACTTATACCAACAATAAGGCCCCAACCTTAAAAATTACTTATTCTTAATATAATTAAATGATTTGAAAATAATTCATGTCGATTATCATTTCATGTTTAGATCTTTAGAATATTAGCTCATAATATATACATTACATCTTGAACATTTCACAGAGACACTTCTACTCACTATCCATTTTTTTTATAAAACAACAAATCTATAAAAAAACATGACATCATTTTGATGTTTTAACATCATAATGTTTTTTTTATCCCTTCTAGGACTCTATTCATACTTATTTCCACTAAAAAACATTTCCAAACATGGTATGATAATAAAATGCTCAGTAAAGTATACATAATAAAATAAAACTATATACTTTACGAAAACATTTAAACCATGAATACATTATCATAGAGTAATACTATTCAACTTTAAGAAGTATCAAAAAGACTTCCCTGAATATATGACCATTACAAACCCTTTTTAACCAAAATATTACCATAAATCCTATAAAACGAATCATATTACATATAAAGGTATCTTGGGACATAAACATACTTAAATGGAACAACCATACTGTCAACTTCCACACATATCACTAAATAGAATAACTGTATGGTTGACTTTCATACCCAATGCATTGGAGGATATAACATAACCACCTATCCTTGGTATTTCATAGAACCCCCCATAATTTGTTTTATCATGTAACCACCCATCATTGTTTTATCAAGTAACCAACCGTTAGATATCTGAGTATAATTATATAATTATAACACATAAAATATTGAAAATATCAAAATTTCACTAATAACATTTCATTTGCAATCACGTGAAATAATTTCTAGATATTGAAACACACAATCCAGTTAAAAACCCATTTTCAATATGAAAACACCCAAAAAGGGAATAAGGGGGAAATTTTCCTTTAAAAACATTAAGGCATATAGAGGAAGACAAATATAAAATAACAATTACCACGGCTGAGAGGTCGTTGTCACTGCATATGTTAAAAAAATTCCTTTTTTCATTTAGTAAAATGCTTCGTAGAAAAAATATCCCCTTGGAAGGAAATTAAAAGTTAAACCATTTTATTATACATTGTATAAAATAAATAGGAGTATATTATCAGAATATTCCTCAATTAAAGGAGATTGAGACGAAGTTTGTTACATTGAGTCCGACTCGTCAAATATGTTCCTTGTTCTACCTAAATAATAAATGTAAATTAATTTCTACTAGATTTAGAACCATTTTCACATTTATTATGACTTTTATATCACATATTACAGTGTTATAAAAATTACATAATTATTTATTTTAATATCCTTTGTTTTGTCAATATTCAGTACATGAGTTGAAAATGACATTGTTTTGATATAAATTGTACATGTAGTAAAAAGTAAATTATTTCTAGAATGATATTAATAATTTAAATATAATATATATCCTATAAATATCTAGTTATAATAGTCCATTACATTTGGAGATAATAAATAAAATGCACCATTCCTGGAGATGGTAGGTCGTACGTACTTATGAACACATCTTTCTTCTTTTTGAAACTAATAGAATAATAATACATGTATTATGTTAATGTTTTTAATATCTAATATTTTTAAGAAAACCATCCTTTATAGATTTCATTTATAGCAATAATGAGTCATATCACTTTTATGGGGTTGAAGTTCACATTTTCTCATATGAAATTATCATATTTACACATAATGGAAATCATAATGGTATTTTATAAATAAAAATTATAGAATCATAAAGACAATATAAATATCATATATATCATATATAAATATAGTGTCATCATAATGGGCACAATGATATGTGGTAGAGGAAAATCGAACAATCATCGTTTCATGAGGCAGTGGTTCGTTCTACACAGAAATAGTATATACGTATCCATTAGATGAAGGTTTGTGTAAGTGTAGTTTGAATCCAAATCATAAAAAAAAAATTTATATTTAAGATACTATTTTGGTTATTTAATCATATAATAACATGATCATAGGGAGTTTATGAGGAAAATAAATTAAAGGAACGTGAGAAAGACGTTATCTATAAATAAGGTAACTTATTTTGAATTGAGGAAATAGGCTTTCTTGAATTTTCATCTACCAAAGGTAATGCTTCTATAAGGAATAGATGAATTTTAGGATATATTTGTTCACAATTTGGTTGAATCAAGGGGATTTAGAGGTATTAGTAAGTGTGTAGAGTTTGCAGCCTTTAATTTGAGGGAGGAGGGGCACATTAGGAAAGTATTGAAATAGTAATTTAATAAATTATTTATTTATCATAAAAAATGTTCCAATTCTCATTTAACTAAAATGTAATAATATTTTCGTTTGAATACCCATCATCCAATAATATTTTGGCTAGTTTTGAAAAAAAAATATCCTTACCATTTTGGTGTAACCCTTATTTTTCCCTTTTAAATATTATAGTGATATCATGTTATTTACACATTTTAGTTTAATGTGACTATCATAATTGTCAAAAGACCCAAAAAAGTCATTTATGAAATATTTATAATTTTCATTTCCATTTGGATGGATCAGTGATTTTTAAGAACTTAATATAATTTAATAACTATTTTATATTTTAAGTTATGAACTATGTCAATTTTAGATACAATTCATAATAGACTTTTTAAAAATTCATAAAAACATGATTACATCTAAAAAAAATTTAATCAATCATAAAATGTAATATTAACCTTGAAAATTTATTTATGAAATAAATTATGTCAAATAGTATCTATTTTATGATTTACAAAATCATTTATTTGAATCATTATTTAATAAACAATCATTGCCTCATCATAATGTAATAATTAAATTTATTTATATAATATCTAAAAATTATAAATAAAATATAATTAAATAGAAACCATTTTTATATTTCTAATGAATATTTATAGTTGAATATATCTCTTATATAACCCCATATTACATTGTTTTAGTAAAAGATACATGTTTATGTTATTTGACTCTTTAATTTAAATTAATTATTATAAAATATCATTATCACACCTAAGTGGATCCATGGGGTCCTAAAATCAACCCATGGATGACCATTGTCAAAAATATCCCGTCCAATAGGATTATGACATGTGATAGGGTAGTTAAATATTATTATAATATTATATTTTAACCATATTTACCATATTTATACTTCAACCCTCATAAATAAAATAATTACTGAAGTTACTAGTAATATTATCCAAAAATAAAAGATACATATTCACACAATTTGGACCTTCTGATTCCAAATATGGAATCCATTTTTTCAAATTCAAAACACAAAATTTTCATAAATTAATTTATAATTAATTTTCATTATCCAAACCAAAAATCAGGTTTTTAAGAAGTAAAATCAATCAAAAAATTGACATTTGTTTATATTCAATTTAAAATTGAAATTACATCCAATGACCAAAATTAGACAAAATGTTAAAAAATAATCTAATTACACTTTAAATCTAATTAAAAGAACAATCTATCTATAAAAATAAATTATATGAAAAGGAAAATTTGAATTAAAATGTAGTATTTCTCATTATTCATTATAATATGAATTTCAGTAGAAAAATACCAAAATTTCAACAAAAGTAAATTTTGATGTTCTTATTCTAACGAAGTAAAATATTTTTTCAAATAAAATATATAAAAGTGAAAAAAACTATATTTAAAAAGGCTTCTAAATCAAAGGGAAATAAAACATCCTTTTAAAAATATTATAGTATTTTATGCAAAAAATTGGATTCATTATCATTTTTGGCCTCAGAAATTTATTTTATACTGTAAAAACCTTTTAAAAACATGTATAATAGTATTTTAGTTAGTTCTATTCATTCCAATCGATACAAAGATTATGCGTTAACTACCATTTAAAATATTCATATTATTACTGTATTATTTTTCGGTATAACTCAATGTTGTTTGAAATAAATTATATTAGAGAAATCGGTTGTTGTGTGTCAAGTATGCTATCATAAAAAGAGTCCCATTTAACGTAAAATTAATATCTTAGTCATAAATATTCACAGAAAAGAAAATTTATTATTCTTTAAATACTTGAGTTGTTAGAATTTTAGTCAAACTCTTTATACTAAAAAGAAGGTGGGGTTTTCAAGATATGAAGTGGGAGTATGAAGAATATATATGTGCCTTTAAAGAAAACAATACATGTCTTCCAAGTTATGATTTTGGATTTATCATCGACCTTTATAGAAACATATATTGGTTATTTAGTGTCTTACAACTAAATCTATGAATGTTGAAATTTATATGATACATTTATGTCTATGAAAAAATAATTCAATGTGATCTCGATGTGGAATTAGATATTGGAAACTGTCAAAATATTGATGAGTTTGGTGATATGAAAAATGAAGATGCAGTTTCATGGTAACTCAATCAATAGATCACATAATTGAATGAATGATGAAAAAAAATATTAATGTATTTGGTGTAGCACTTTATCTAATGTAAAAATGGATGGATTATATTTTACATATAATATCTAATGAATCACACTCTCAAATCCTATTCTGAAATCCATAACATTATATTTTTAGCTATGATGCAGATAATTGTGGCTAAAATGATTAATCAAAACCTTACAACCTCATAAGTAATGTATTGATCACTTATAACCTTTAAGACTATGTAGGTTAATAATTTTAGATAATTAATAACACCTCATATCAACATGGACTCATAAACAACCGGTGCATAATAATGAACATCGTCTTCCATTATACCCAGATTTACTTATTTCATATTAAATCATTGACATTATCCTTGTGAATTCTTTTATAGATATAAATCATTGAACCACATAATTTATAACATGGGGAAAATGAATGAAAACAAAAGGTGAGCTAAAATTCCCAATAAGGGTAATCATAATCATTAAAAAAAATGCTGTCAATGAGAATAAGTGTTTATAAGGGTATGATGATATAATCAATGTGTATGAAAGAATCATAATATAATTCATAAAATATATACCTAAATCATCAAAATTATAAAAAAGGAATAAATACATAACAAAGTAAATAGTCATAATAATAAACAATCAAGATCCATGTGATATTAATATTGATCAACAGTAATGCCATAAACCTGTAATAAGTCATTTTGGCTCTTTTTGGTAACTTGGAGTATCACTTTCAAAAAACTCATTCAAAACAATTTTAATAATATTAAACAAATGGACGACATCCAACATTGTCATCTCCTAATGCATTAGAGATATATAATGGGGATTATCCTTCTTATAAGATATATCGGGCTCACCCATTTCACATGAGCTATAATTGGGCTCAACCCTTCGCATAATCTTTATCTAGCTCAACCATGATCTATAATTGGGATCAAACCTTCATATAATATATATCAGTCTCACATTTTTATATAATTCCTATATACCATTTCATGAATAAACACCTACCAATATAATACTCATAGAAACAATTATTATTCACTTATTACTAGATAAACCCATGGAAAATAAATGGGATTAATCTTACTCTCTATGAAACATGGATAAATTGTTGAAAATAAACAGGTTCCATAAAATTCTTTTTTAAATAATCATAATCCATCTATGGAAATAATGAGTAAGGTATTAACAAAATATATCCCCATTTGAGATAAAGTTACAATAACAGTTTTCCACATTGCTGAATGGAAATTACATTAAAATATGATTAAAACATTCTTAAGGAAAATAATCATTAAACATTCTAAGGAATCACATACTAGTTTAAATCATTTGAATTTTAATTCCCATTATGGATTAAAATTAAATTAAACATAGAATATTCTGAGAATAAGGAGATTCATGGTATAAAATTTCAATGGAGCGGTATGTACACCAAATAATAGAATATATGTGTATAACCTAACAAATGAATTAAAAAAGGAAAATTTTGATAAAAAACTATTACCGCTTTGTAACATTGAAATTATAAACCACATGGAATATTGATCTTCAAATTTATATGTAAATACCTATAAATGAAATTATAAAATATATACAATACGTTCAAGAGTTTAATATAAAGCATTCAACAAAACTAATAGGAAAATATAGTATAAGTCTCGTAGAAATAAATTTGAGACAAGATATCACCTTAACATTAGTATGATTCATCATGTTTGATCTTTATCATTTTTTGTGTCAAATTCAAAGTAACTTATACTAAAAAAAGATGAAGAAAATATAGTAAGAGGAAAATAAAAACAGTAAAACACACTAGTTCTTTGTCTTACTAGATTAAACATTTATGTTAATTATTTAATTTCATGAAAACCATTTATAGTTTAATTATTACTTTTATTTCACTTAATAAAAAATTATATATAATTACATAATAAATTGGATTTTAGTTGGAACTTTGGAACATAATCATCTTCTAGGTCCAAACATACTTTGGTAGGCCGAATAAGGTCAATGAGGGTATAATATGATCATCTCAAGAATAATAATCACAAAATTGTCATATTATTTAAATGTACAAGATTTTTTTTAAAAACAATAATGTATCATTGTTTTGAAAATTGATCCATTGTTACAATCATGAAGATAGTTCGCTATATGTATGCATGAGTAACATTATCACTTTTCAATGATCATTATGTAATGAAGGTAAGTAAAATTAGTCTTTCCAGAATGATATTTATTTCATAAATAACATATTATTTAATTATATATAATTATATAAATATATATATATCATTCTTCTTATGTGGTGGTGAAAAATAATAATCGCATCGCTTTGAGGCGGTATTCTTCTACATGTTCACAAACGACATTATCACTTTAGCAGTGTGAAAAATGTAACAAAGAAAGTGATATATAAAATTTTATAAAATTTAATTATTTAGTGAATATCATATATATGTTATTTTTATGACATATTTTTATTAAAAAAATCATTAATATATTCTTTTTAAAGTGTGAACTAATCACGTATCTTTGAGGAGGTGGTAATCCACACAACCACAAATGATGTTATAGTATTGCCATAAAATGTAAATAATGAAGGTATGTTTTATATTATAATAAAATAATAATAAATAAAATATATATATCAAATATATATATATATATATAAATATATCCATCATTATTACCATCTTTTAAAGGCTGTAATAGAAGAATGAACACCATCAGTTCACAATGCAATCTTCCACCATACACACGAATTCTGATTGTGCATCCCTTTTGATGGATATGTGTGTTTGTATAGTTCATAATATAAACATAAGAACATCTCAGTATATTGAGGATACTGAGTTTATTATATAATCAATGAATAATAATAATTGAAGGGGTGGAAAGGGAAATAAATCAAAAATGCTCATTGAAGAATATTGCCTCTTTTTCAGGTAACTCCTTTCTGTTTCAACCAATGGAATTGCTTCGAATAATTTTTGTCCAAAATTAGTCTTCTATAATTAGAGGAGTGATGTTGGGTGTTTTTTTCTGGTATGTCTCAGATGATCCAACTGGCTAGGGAGGTGTCAAGAGAGGGGGATAGGTGTTGACCATTTAAATGCGGGGGGGGGGGGGGGGGGTGGCACAGTTGGTATTATTGATAATAATTTTGTGTTACCAACCATTTAGTTATCATAAAATGGTCCGAATTTAACTATTATATAACCATATACGTTTTAGGTTCAATATATTTGAAAAAAATAATTTTTATTAAACTTTGTTTCATGTTTAAACAATATATTATATTTTTAATCACTAAATAAGCTTGCTTTTCATTAATCGGTGTAATTTATTTTAGTTTATTTCTCTAATATTATTGGTAAAAAACAAATTTTAACTTAATATACAATATAAATTATCATTTTTAAAATATATAATCAATTTTTGAAAATTTAAATCATAGAAGTGACAGAAAGTAATATAAAATTAATCCTACGGATGAGGCGTGACAATGAGTTTTCAAAAAGAAAATTTAAAATGTTTTAAATGTATTAATATCCAATTTCAATGTGCAATTGATTAGAATTTCCTAAATTGGATTAATTGATGTAAAATTTATATAATTAAACATTAATGAAAATTTAAATAGATTTTAAATGTATAAAAATTTATATGTAAATTTAATTTTCAATTAAAATTTATTATTTTCAATATTCATCAAAAAAATAAAACAACTCAATAAAATACAAAAAACAAGTCACCCAAATGTAAATTTTGATATTAAGATAAAAAATAATAATTTTCTTTTTTCGTATATAATTTATAAATGTTTCACGACTTTGTTTTAAATCGAGTACACAATTAATTGGTGGACAAACTATTATTAAAAAAATAAATCAATTTATGATTAAAATTGTATTTATTCACATATTAAACATAGAAAACTTTTTTGATGAATTTAAAAAACGTTTATTGAATATATAACATAATAATTGCATTAATATATTTTCCTGATAGTGATTATTTTTAGTTTGATGATATAAAACACCATTGACAACATACAAGCACTTGTTTTCATAAAAACAAATACTTTAAATAACTCGGTATTTATATTAATTTCCAATTAATTGGTTACAAAATAATTAATTTCATAAATATTTGTAAACCATATATTCATAATTTTATTTAATATTATTCATTCTAACCATTCCAATGGCTATGTGATAACTATCATGTTAAATCATAATATTATTATTATATTGTTATCTGTTAAGACCCAACATTGAGTGTAACACAAGTTATTGAAGAAAATAAATGTTACATAAAACAACATTTAAACATGGTGATGTTCATAATGAAATATAAACTCTTCATTATGGTTAAAAAAATTAATCAATTAATTTAGATTAATTTTATGGAATAAATTTCATAAAATATTGTGATGTCGCATGCTACCCCATTAAGATGAGTTTCACCATAGAAATTCATCTCGGCTATCAAATGATTTACATTTATAGAACTCATTTATTGAAACACAAATATTAAAAAGGGTTAATAAAGTATAATATTAAAAATGGGATGTTGGAAACATATATTTAACCATAGGTTACACATAAATAGGATTCTACACTAGGAGAACATAAGTGGGAACTGTGGAAAAGCATAAGTATTTGTAGGGAGTGATTGACGTTATTGTTCTCAAAAAAATTAATAATATATAGAAAATTAAGGGGTTAAAAACTTAAATATACAATTATTAAAGTTTCCATAAGTTCATCATAATTTAATGAACTTGAATAATAAACTTTTTTAAAGATACTATTCCTAGAGTTAAAGAATTTTATTACCATTTAGACCAAGATAGAAAATAATAAATATACTTACGTGATGAGTATAATTTCACCCTTTAATCAATTTTGCTCCAAAATATGAGAATTTTAGATGAATTAGTAATTATTAGAGAATTAAAATAAAATTTTAAGAAACATAAAACCATAAGAGGTTAGTTAAGCTACTCCACCTGTCTTTTGAAATATAGCAAAACCAAAATGGATAACATATGGTAAAATAATTCACAAAATGAGTAAACCATAATAAGATACATTAATATTAAAAATTATATACTAATAACAATAGTTAAAACCAAATCCTTTTTTTGAATAACCATCCTTATAATTCTTCCAACATTTCCAAACTATGATTGAAAACTAAATATTTGAAGGATTCAATAATATATTCGTTCAAGATAAATAATACATAAATCCGAAAATAAAACACTCTATTTTTCTTATATAAATATAATCTTTTACTATAAAAATTTTATAATAAATAGGAAATCACAAAGGAAATTGGTAGGTTCTAATCCATTTTCTCCCTTCGGTTGCGGGTTCATGTCAAATGGGATGGGTCATCACTCGATCTTCAGGTTTCCCTTTTTTTCCTTTTTATAATTTAAATATGAAATAATTACCCCTAAATAACATTTCAGGTTTATCCTAGTGGTTAAAAATATACCATCCCAACAAAAAAGTCCTCAAAAAATCCTTAATCACTTTAAAATATCAATGCTTAAAGCCTCAAAGGGCAGTCTAAGACTTTATACTTATAGTCATCATTAATCTTATAGACCTTTGATGGTATCCATAACTCTTAATTTAACCTCACATTAAGACATCCTATTATCTAAATTTATCTAAATCTATATTTGATTCAATCTATAACATTTCAGAACCCGTACACTCAGATCCTATGATAAAATTTATAACATTACATTTTTATCATTGATGCCGATAATAATGACCCAAATTTTTCATATAAACATTACAAAATAAAAATGAAAAAAATGGATCACTAACATGATAGAGTAACTTTTATATTTATAGTTTTAGATAATTAAGACCAACTTATGTCAACATGAACTAAGAAACAACTAGTTCATAAATATGAAAATAATATCCTCTTAGAACCTTCTTTCTTTATTTCGTATTGGGTCATAAACATCATCCATGTGAAACCCTTTATAGAAATGATTCATTCAACCTCAATATTTATAATCTAGTGAAAAGATAACATAATAAAGGGTGATCTCAAATTCTTAGTAAGGGTAAACATAAGCATTAACAATTGAATGTAATACATAAGCATCAGAGTGAACAAGGGTATGATGAAATAATAAATGTGTATGAGTGAGTCATAAAATATCTCATACCAGTTAATACTTGAATCATAAAATATGAAAGAATGGAATAAATACTTTACAAAAGAAAATAGTCATATGAAGTAATAATCTGGATCGATGTTATATCAATATTAACCAAATGAGACATCATAAACCCATAATAAGAAATTATAAATCTTTTTGGTAACTTGGAGCACTAGTTTCATAAAACCCTTTAAAAATCATTTTTATTAGAATAACCGTATGTCTAGACAGGGAAAATATCATTAACCATTTAATTAGAGAGATATAATGGGTCCCACAAATCATATAAGATATATCAGGATCATCGATTTCTCATATACTATAATGGGACACAACCCCTCATATAAGCAATATCGGGATAAACAGTGAGCTGTAATGGGGCTCAACCCTTCGTATAAGCTATATCAGGGCTTCTTATCTTAGAAAATATTCGTGTAACATTTAATGAATAAAAAATTTTCATAATAAAACTCATTGAAAAATATTTATTCAATTACATTTTGATAAACCCATGGAAAATAAATTGGTTTAATGTCCATCTCTTTAAAACAAGATTAACCCGTAGAAAAGAAATGGGTTCGATAACAATCTCTTTGAAACAATATTAGCCCATACAGGGAAATAATTAAGATGGTATAAATGAAAAATAGCCCTTTTGAGGATAATAAATAATAATTATTTCTTATTTTGATGAGTGTAAATTTAATTAAAATATCATTAAAACATTCTTGAGGAAAAAAATCCTTAAACAATCGGATGTTCCTCATACCACGTTGAAACATTTGAATTGTAATCCCCATGAATGATTAAAATTAATAGAAACATTGAATATCATGAGAATAAAGAGATTCATGATATAACATGTCAATGTAGTATTATATATACGTCATAATATAATATATGTGTATAAATAAAAAATATCTCATGGAAGAAATATTGGGACAACAATCCATGATCACTTTGGTAACATTAAATCCATAAGACCAATGAAAGGTAGATAATAACATGGATAATTAAATGCCCATAAATTAAAGTATGAAAATAATAAAATAAATTCATAAAATTTAAATAAACTACACAACAAAATTAAGTGTTGAAAATGGAAACAAATCTTGTAAAAATAAATGTGAGACTAGAATTCCCCTAACATTGATTCCAATTCATCCATATGTTAATTCATCTTCCTGAATAATAAACATACAATAATTAATTTATTTACAGATAACCCTTTTCATTTTTATTATTAGTTTCATTTAAATTATTAAAATGTTTTATATTTTTACATAATAAATTATGTTTAATTGGGATTTTTCGAACATATTCATCTTATGTGTCAAAATCGGCATTGGTAGGCCGACTAAGGTCAATGAGTTTATAATTTAAACATATTAGGAGTTAAAAGGATTTCATATATTCATATTTATAAATAAATTATTATTTTAAATCTAATAATGGAATACGGTCATTAATATGTAACTAACATTACAATTATGAATATGGTAGGATGTATGTACGCATGAGTAACATTCTCATTTTTCAATGATCATTTTTCAAATAAGTTAAGTAATACTTATCTTCATAAAATGATAATTATCTCAAACATAGCATATTATACAATTATATATACTTATATATATACTTATAATGATGTGGTATTGAAATGAAAGAACCACTAAGCCTTGATGAGGCGGTAATCCACACATCCACAAGTAAAATTATCAGATTTTCAATGTGTTAAATGGTATGAAATAAAGTAATATATTATATATTAATAAAGATAATTATGTCAAGAATATAATATAAATTTGAAATATATAACTTTTTTTTATTATTACCTCCCCCCTTAATGCAATCCATGTAAATCTTTAATAAATCACATTGCACTGAGGAGATGGTAGTCCTCCCATCCACAAATATTGTTATAGTATTCCCACAAAACAAAAAACATGAATGTATGAGTTATATAATAATTCCAGATGCATTTTATAATTATAAATATATAATATATATAATATAAACTATAAATACATCATTATTACCAACCATTAAAGGTTATAATGGAAGAACTAACGATATTGGTTCACAAGGTGGTAGTTCGCAGTACATACGAATGATGATTGTGTATCCCATTAGTTGGATGTGTGTGTTGGTGTAGGTAATAATGATAGAATAAAAACATTTTAGTATAATTAAGATATGTATTTTATTATATAATCATGTAATATGAAAAATTTATGGGGTGCATAATGAAATAAAAAAATTGCTTGTTGAGATCGTTTCCTCTTATTTTGGTAACTCTTTCTAGTTTTCACTGAATGCCTTCATTGTTTTTAATTAATCCATAATTGAGGAGGTTGGTATTAGGGATGTCATGATTTTACATAGGTAGGTTTTTTACAATTTAAAAGTATTTATCGGTGTTAATTATGGGGAGAGCTGGTTGCATTTCTTAAGTAGGGGGATGATATACATGGTATTCTTGAAATGAATTATGTTCCCCAAATGTTTTAATTTTCATTAAAGGGTAATAAGTGGAATATCATAGAAAATTATATGTTTAATGATCTAATGTTTTCTGGAAAATAAATCTTATACAAGTTTAGGGTCATTTTTTCACTTGGTATTCTTTGTTTAATCATTATATAAAATCATTTTTACCTTAATAACTATTATTTAATTTAATTGCATTCAATATTATTTTTTATCAACAAATAAACTGAAATTTCATGATAGTTTAAATTATTATGATTTAAATTATGAAATCCATTTTCCCAAATTCCAATTTTTTATGTTGAGGAAGTTAATTTAAAATTAATCTCATAGATTAGACTAGACATCAGGTTTTTAAGGAGAAATGTTCAAATGTTTGAAATGTTTTTATAACCATTTTCAATGTGAAATTTATTAAAATTAACTAAATTAGATTTTTTGTTATAAAATGTAACTTATTATACATTAAAAAAAATAAAATACAATTATCTATATAAATAAATTAAACAAAAATTCATTTTTCAATTGAAATTTTTTATATTAACTATTCATCAAAAAAAGAATCATCCCTAAAAAATACAAAAAAATAACAAAAATTAAAATTTTATATTATTATTAAAAAAATGTAGTTTTTTCATATAAATTTTTTAAAATATTAAAATTTTATTTTTAAAAAATTTCTCCATTAAAAGGCGGCCAGTCCACCATTTAGAAAAATACATCTTTTTATGCTTAAAAAATGTATTAATTCTTATTTGAAGGCTAGAAAACTTATTGGATTACATTAAAACACTATATTGGTTATATAAAATATAAATTTCATTATTATATTTCACTAATAGTTATTAATAACATTTATTAGGATAAAATACCTTTCAGTGCATAAAAAAATATTTTCATAGAAACACATCATTTATATTCAATTGATTTTTATTTTCATTTATAATTAATTGGGAACCAAAGAATTAAATATAAAACATTTCTAAAAAATATATTCATAATTTCTTTAATCCTATTTCTTACCATCATTCCAATGGCAAGGTGATACCTATCATGTTAAATAATAATATAAATTGTATATTTTTGTCTGGTAAGACACAACATTACATGTAATATAAGTTATCAACTAAAATTAATGTTACATGTAAGAAAATATAAAATTAGTTGTACATATAAAGAAAAAAATAATTTTAATTTTTTTTAAAATAATATATCAACTAATTTAAACTAATTTGAATAAATATATTTCTTAAAATCTCATGATGCTACAGTATATTTGTGATAGAAGAATATAGATCACATGATTTTTGAAGAAATATAAAAATGATAACCTTAACAATAGAGGATAATAAGGTTCCAAATAATGAAATTTAATGGTTAAAAATCATGGGGTTTTGGAATTATCTAAATCAATTCTATAATACATGATCTACTGAGAATAATAAAACTAAATAACCTTATGATATAAAATTTAAAAGGGAACCTATATGAAATTTTATCTACTATTGCGGTTCATGAATGTTTCCTTGTGAAAGGTACACTTATCATCCAGTGTTGAATTAAAAATATCATATATCAGTATGGATCAATCGACTCTAATATCAAGCAATTATACTACGAGTGTATATTTCACCCCCTCAAATGTTATATATTGATTTATCATTGAAAACTTCTATTTGAATATTGATTTCATCATAAATCTTTTTATTCTCTTAGATATATTTTTGTTAAAGTGTTCTTTCTCAGACTATTTTTATTCTCCCAATAGTTGAATCTGGTTTTTTGTATGGATAAGATATCTATACATATAACCCAAATCAATTACTAAATAATGGAATCCTTCATTCATATTCTAAATCTATCTATGATTTATTATCAATGTTAGGGTTAACATGAATACGAAATGGAAATCATATCCACTATATTTGTCCTGATATCTTTACTTGATTGATATTTTTCTAAAATGTTTTAGGAGAAACTAAAATTTCAAGATATTCATATAGTTCCCAAATATTCTAATGACCTTTTTGGGTAATTTCCTAGTCTTCCGCATAGTCAGGAATTTGATTTTTCAATAGATCTCATATCTATTGTTATGATAATTTCAAATACTAATTATTAATTTACATATTATATTATAATAACTAAAAATAAAATAGTATCAAAATATTGATAAAGGAATAATAAACAATAGTGCTTCCCCATGGGGTGAACCAGTTCTTTCTCTTAAGAATAATTATGCGTCAATGCCTATCTACATTGATTATCAATAACCAAAATAATATTTTGATTAAGAATATGTATCTTATTCCCCAAATTAATGATATTTTTATCAAGTTTGTGGTGATAAATTATTTAAAAGGATTTAACATCATTTTTGATATCAACAACTGATGGAAAAATGGTGGACATTCCCAGGATAGCCTTCTATACAATGTATTGAAACTAAAAATATATAGTGATTCCATTTGGACATACCAATTCCCCCATCAACTTCATGTATTTAATGATAAGAGTGATTAGATATTACCTTGATCAATATTTTGTTGTCTTCATAGATGATAACCATATATATTTCAATATAAAGGAACATCATGAATATGAATTTTGGATTGTGTTATTGATCTTGAAGATGGAAAAATCTAGGTAAATTTCTGAAAATGTGGATTTTGGAAACAAAAATTATCATTGTTGGGTTATGTAATTACAAATGGGTGAATATAGATGAATAGATTATAGATCTAAGTTATCAATAAATATCCCAGACCAACTACTATGTCTAAGGTCCACAGTCTTCCTAGATTCGTTGGATATTATATAATCATTGTGAGAAATTTTTCATGGATATCAAATACATAAACCAAGATAACTCAACTAGGAGTCAAGTCCCTTTAAACATATTAACATGGGGAAACATTCAAGGATATTAAAATAATGTTGTTCGATTAACCTATGCTTATACTACCATGAAATGAAGAAGGGATTTCTATGTACATTGAATCATTAATTGAGGTATTAGAATGTGTTCACATGAATACTGACATGGTAGTATCATATAACCCATGCAAATTGAAGATTCATGAGAAATATTAACCATCACATGATTTGAATCTAGAAACAAGAATTTTTTAATTTTAAATATATAGGCATAATCAATATTTAAAAATGATTAGTATATAAAATAATTATAAGATCATTATGTATAAATTCACTCATAAACACTTGATTATATGCCAATAGAGATAGTTGGAGTTGATTTAGGATTATAACTTCTCAATACATTACTACCTTTAAAAGATGAACAAGATGTATTATTATTTGATTTAGAAGTCCCATGATACACTATCCTTGGTGAAGATAGAAGTAGATCCAGTATATATGTATTTTTAGAGGATAGGTCTAGAAATAATGATGAAAGGTGATAAATCCAATATTTGATAGATGAATGTTCAACCATACTTTTATTTTAATATTAATGAAATGTGGATTGAGTATTTGGAACTAAAAAATAATGTATGTAATGTTCCTGAATTCAACTATGATAGCAATGGATTGATCCATTTCTGAAACTGTGTATGACTCATATCAATATAAGAATTTATGAAAGAGTTGTTGGATGAAGCGTATGACTCACCAAACTCTATCTAAACTTGGTGAAAAAATATTTATATCTATAACATAAGGGTTTTTAGTGGGAAATAATTGTAGGGATTTTGTGAGGAATTTTTCTCATTGTATGGTAATTCATCAAGTTTAATCAAAACAACATAATTATAATGGGACAATGCAGGAATTACCAATACCAAAATGGAAATGGGAAAACATTACTAAATATTTTTTCATCAGACTCCACAATAAATACTACTAAATAACTAAATTTTGGATTAGGTCCATCAACCAAAAAATTAAACACACTTTATTAAAATAAAATAATAGTTTTCACATTATTAACTTTCCTGGATAGACAATAAAGAATGTTGGAAGGAAACATAGAGTACCAATTTTAATTATATCTGATTGGGATATGGGGTTTACCTAAAGGGTATTGAAAATTATTTAGAGGGAATAAAATATGTTTTTGATATTTAACAATTCATATCATCCTTAGGTAGAGTTTCTATCTGATGCAATAATTTATAACATAGAGGGTATTTTGAGATCCTATTATATGGATTTCAATGGATTTCAAGATCAACACCTGCCACTTGTAGAATTTTATAACTATAATATCATTCCTTATAGTATTAATATGTATCTATATAAACAGATATAAATAAATTAGTTTTCTAATATGTTTTGATGATTTCATAGAATTAATTCAATTGGGCCTTCATCAAACCATGGAATTATATGAAAATGAAAAATATATTCAACAACACATTTGGGAATCATGATCCTAATGGAAGAGTTATGACAATAAACTTTGGTGGGATATTGTTTTTGATTATATATAGAAGGTATTAAAATAAATATATACATGGTTCAAGGTTATGAGATTGAAAAGGAAGAGTATGTTGAGCTCGATATTCATTAAACCCTTTGTGATTTTTAATTGATTAGGGAGGGTTGTATATCACTTAGCGGTTCAATGAAATCATTCTTAGGTTCATGATGTCTTCTATTAATCACTTTTGATAAATAATTTACTATTACCATAGCATGTAATAAACCAAGAATATGTACATATAGAGAATGAAATTTCATATTAGGTATAGTTTATGGAGATTGTAGATCAATTTTATAATTTCATGAGTAACAAGACAACTCGCCTTGAAAAGGTTTTAAGGTGAAACAATAAGTTTGAGGATGCTACATGGGAACTAAAGGATGTAATGAGGAAGAGGTATACTAACTTCTTTTTCAACATTGTAATGATGTATTGATGGGAAAAATCATTTAAAGTGGATAGATTTTGACCTTGCATGATTTGGGATTACATTTCCCATTAAAATAAATTTTATGTATATAATATATTTACTTACACGAAACAGTGAGATTATATAAACTATGATATATTTTATTATTAAATGTTTATATAATATCCTAGATCTTAATTTTGTGGGTATAAATATTATTAACCATGTTAAAATATTTATGCCTTATTTTTTTCTTAATATAAATTTATTGATTAATGGTCAGGAAACAATTTCTAAAATATTAATGATAAGAAAAAATAATATAAGACATGTTTTTTCAAGAATTGTATTTTCTATATAGTATATATGTATATATAATGATAAATGATGAAATTTATTGATATTTAATATAAAAAATTTTAATTGTTTAATAAATTTATTATTATTTTGCTACAAATGATGGTTAAAGAAGTTGATGATAAGAAGAGATATTTTTTAAAAAACTATTTTTATTGTGTGTAATATATTTCATCATATTAAAATAAATAAATTTATTTTTCTGAAATATTTAAATGAATGGGGTGGGTAATATATTCAGTGAAATATATTTACATTCATCCAATGGTGGTTACTAAGAAAGTAATTAAAATAAAAATGTTTCATGGTAGAAAATTTATTTTTCCCTGAAATTCGATTTTTCTTTCTATCCAAATGAATAATTGAATTAATTTATAATTCCATTATGGTTTGAAACTAATAAAATAAATTCCATATTTGTAATCATCATAACTAAAATTTTACATACGTTTTTTGTTGTTTTTATTCTAATTATGTAGTGACCATGAAATAAATTATGTCAACATAGCTAATGTTAAAGTCGGATAAAAGAGGTCAAACTGGGGGATAACACTTCAGATATCAAAAAATACAAATCATTTTCTGGTCGTATAGGTGTATTTTCACTTCTCTTTGCCTTTTTTTTAAATTTTCCTAGTTTTACCCACGTTTACCCAAATAATGACTTTAATTATATTTTAAGGTACTTAATGTTTACAAGTTCACCACACTCCTCAATTATAAAAAAACCTCCTCTCCTCACTTCTTCAAACACATTGAGCTCTCTAGATCATCCAATAACTAATTAAATATCTTTATATTATTCCCCTTGATTTTATAAGGATCTCAGTATCACCCAATTAAAATCCAAATAATCATTAAAGTGTAACCAAAAGAAATATACTCAAAGGAGATGTAATTATATTTACAAGTCTATTTCACATATTGTTCACTCATAATCCACCTTCAAATATTATATAAACAAATTAATATAATTACATTAGTATGATTTATATATTAAAATATTATAATTTCAACACTATAACCATTTTCTACCACCTTTACATCCAACGGAATACGTATGAATTTCTCATACGTAAGTATAGACTAAAATCTCTTTGAAGCGACATGTTTCATTTTTCATAACCAACAAACATGTATGGGTTTTTAATAAATATAAATAATATTTATGATATAATTATTATTGTTAAAGAAACATTCTTATTTATCTTGACTTATTCCCATTTATTGAAAAATTATTAAATAAACTGTCATGACCCGTCTCTCTGGACCCATGCCGTGACTCCCCAAAATCCACCTTCCATAAGCCAGGGGCTGGTTACTAGAATCAGAAACGTATATCCCAAAATGGAAGGAATTTCCTTTGATCTTTTACAAAAACATACCCAACCACATCCCAACACACTGAAAGGGGAAACAAGTATCCCATTAAAACAAATATGAGTGAAATTACATGTGAAAGTATGTGGGCCAGAATACTAACCCAACAAGGAACTGAAAATTGAAAAGTAAAAAAGGAATCTCAGATGTCCATCCACAGAAAAAAAAACCCACCAAATTGTTAGAGTAATGAAGCTACTAGTTTCCAAATTAGTATGTATTTATTTCCTGGTCCTACAGGACCCCACTGCACCTAGGCCACCAAGTCCACCGTCGTACCATCTTTCAGTTCCGTCCACCTGAGCACCTCTATCGAAACATCGATAGTCTACACGAGACATAACACGTGAAGGCGAAGCCTATGTAGGGGTGAGTATACAAATACTTCGTAGGGACCCCGAGACCCCTGAAGTACTCTCAGTAATCTATTAAGGAAAAACCCACAATGAAAATACCACAGAGGTAATACCACAATGAAAGACCTCGACCTCATAGCACGAAGTAAAATACACAACACACACTAGGTATATTCAAGTGTATTGATGGTAGCATCATCATTAATATGATTTAACTCCGCATCTACTATGGAACACCACCTATATTGAGTATAGTGGGCCTTTATAGTCACACATAGTTGCTTCCCACTAACTGTGAACATCTATAGTGCACATCCCTGATTAGTTCTGTGGGTATACTGGGTCACACTGAACCACTCCCCACAGTGGGCCTGCTGGGTCACATGGAGCTGCTTCCCACCCTGGCCAAACTGAGGTACTCCCCTTGTCAAATACCATGGGTCTTCCTGGTCAGACAGAGCCTCTCCCCACTATGGTCCTACTAGTTAACACAAATTTTCTTCCCACTGGGCCATCGTCGAGAAGTCTTTAGGTCTCATCCAACCATAGGGTTGTGTATGTAGTGAAATTGGGAGAACCACTCTTCAATCCATTATCCACATCTTTACATCCATGAAATTCAGCACCATGAATTCCAAAATATCCACCTTATCAATAGGGTCCCAATGCCGTAAACGAATTGTCAATCGGACATGCGGTTTGAAAGATAGTGGTGTTTACATAACCAGGGGAGATTGCGACGGGGCTCATTCCGACCCAGTCGAACAAACCTTACCATCCCAAATCAATGGTTCTAGATACCCCAATTTAATTCGGAAAACATGACCTGACATGGTTTGGGTCGGCATCGTTCTAGTCCGGCCTAGACAGTGGGTTGGCCCAATAAGCCTCACATGGAATGACCGGGTTTGGCCATGGTTCTAGCCCACCAGGTCACCCGATAACCCATTTTAGTACGGCCCAGCCAGAAGGGCACGGGACCAGCCTGCCGGCGCGGGTTCGGTTCGTTGGGTTATGGTCTGGCCCACCGGTGCGGCTCTAGCCATGCCCACTGGGATGGGGGGCACAACCTACATGCCTTATCTCGGTCTACCAGGGGGGACCGATGGTGGGTCGCCTGGCTGTGACGCTGTAGTTGAGCCACATCTAGCTTCTATGGCAACACGAGATGTCACAGGGACACCTCTATCAACCTTGGTTGGAAGACCATAGCATCCATCTAATCTAGGTGGCCCGGACGAGGGCCACCACTTTCAGGAAATTCCCGCCTGGCACTGCCACGACCGGTTGGTCGCGGCCTCTTCCTGCCATGGTGAGCCATTGGGCATGCCACCCTCCTTCACCCACAGCCACTGGATTTACTCTGGTGGTCCGTTCTCCAACCTGTCTATGCCAAAGGGTTCCTCGGGTCACTGTCATCCCTGCTCAAGCCCTGGAATTGAACTGCAGCCACTTCAGGAATGTCGCCACCAAAAACGCATGATTGGTGGTGGTCTGGCCTTGTTCATGTCAGCCTGGGCCCTTCGCGTTAGAGGATTAAATCAAGGAGGAGGGTCAGGGATTGAAGTTTAACTAGTCATCGAAAGTTCTAATCAAGGGTAATAAATCCCCAATAAATGCTACCCTCCAACATAAATGAACGAATCATAGATCAACATGTTTTGGGGTTGTTTCATGTTAGTCATTTCAAGAAATGAATGGTGAATAACATAAAAATAATTAATGTGCAACTTATTTGACATTTTAGGCAGAATCATTCTTCCTCAAGGATTCAATATGTCGACATCCCCACTTATGGATCCATTCTTTGAAGCATGTTGAAGTCGGTGATGATCCACCTGCTCGTCATTCTTCACTGGAGAGGGATTCCTCTAGTGGTTCGTCAATGGTTTCCCTACGTTTTATTGTCACCTAAACTGCAACAAATTGGAATTAAAAAAAATAATCCAAAGAAAAGCAATGCTATTAACTTTATTGATTCTCATTAAGTTATTCACATTTAATAAGTCACATTTATGGGGTTATTAAGAAAGTAGCAGCGCAGTTTCAAACAAGCCATTATTTTCCCTCCATTAAAATGGAGCATCACCAGCTCTTCACTGCCCTGCAACGTCACCCTCATCCACTCAATAGTTAGAAACAAATTAATTTATTATTTTAAGTTATTTTATTATTTTTCTTGAAAATTCCAAAAAATAATTTTTCAGCTTGGCCCTTACCGTCCAAAGGTATATCATTTCTTCGAAATTCACGACTCTTAGAGATAAATCGTGTCCTCAGATTTTTGATCTAAGCACTCGTTCAAAATTTAGAAAAACCCAATCAAGAGTTTACTAAATAGACCTTAAAATTATTCAAAAATTTTTCAGGGGCTCTCTGGGCCCCATAATTACGTGTCGATAGAGTGCACGGTCTCATAATAATTCCATATTATTAAAAAGATACATATAATTTCCAAGACATTAAATTCTCACCACCTTAAGGATATATGTCCCCAATATCCAAAAAATCAAAACAAACTGATGGGGGTACTAAGCAATAATATGAGCCTCCCATCCCACATGCTCTTCTAGAGATCCCCCTGCTACCATTGGACTCGCCCTAGAGGAATCAACCAACAACATAGGACCCACTCCCGTCGATCATCTATCTCCATTGGGAGCTCAAAAAACATCTCCCCATCATCAATGTGAATCTCTCCTTAGTCGATGATTTTTGATGGATCATGAACATACATCCTCATTTGTGACATGTGGAAAACAACATGCACCCGGTGCATTTGTGGGGGATGGTCTAGGTGGTACGCTAGCTCACCAACTATGCTCAGGATCTAAAAGTGTCGGTGGAACCCTTATTATAGCTTTCTTCCCCTCCCAATTCCATGTAACCCTCGTCAGGGTGAGACCTAAAGGACCACATGGTCTCCCTCCTCAAACTCCCTGGTATGTTTGGTCTGATCCATCTGACTATCTATCTGGGGATGAAAAGTTATTATCCAACATTGTTGCATCCCGAATGTATCATGTAATCTCTTCCTCAAATGGGATTTAATTTGGGAATCCTAATTTGAGATTATCTCTAAAGGAACCCCATGAAGCCACACTATCTCCTAGACATAGAGGCATCCCAAGCCCTATACTGGTCACTACTCCCAAATTGGCAGGAAGTGAGCTGACTTAGTTAGTCAGTCAATGATCTTCCAAAACGAATTATGGCCTCTGGATGTACTTGGTAACCCTATCACGAATATCATCAAGATAACATCCCACTTACACTATGGTACCTCAAGTGGGTGGGTCAATCCTACTGGAATCTGATGCCCACCCATCTCTTTCAGACAATTGAGGCATCGTTAAATGAACTTTTCTACTGTTGTCTTCATCCCCGACCACCAGTACTGTTTTTGAATGTCTTGGTACATCTTCTCCACTCTGGGATGTAACTCCAAGTGAGATGTATGAAACACCCTCAATACCTCCTCCTAAAAAATCACGAGTACTATTGTGTGCCCTTTGAAAAGGATGGTGTGCTCCCCACCTATCGAAAATCCATCAAGAGCCCAACCTAAGGATAACAGAGCACGAAGGCCCCCGTAGTTAACATCAATCAGCTCTACCACCCAAACTCACTATAAGAGTGGGGGATTAATAGTAATTTATTGAAGGTAATATCCCCCATCATAATCCACAAAGGATATCCACATCCTGGATAACTTGTATATCACTTCACTCACCAATTGTAAAATTGACATCCGGCTGAGTGTGTCTGACACCATGTTCCCTTTACGAGGAGTGTAGAATATCTCAAAATAATAGTCCTAGAGGAACTGTATCCATCATCATTGTCTCAGGTTCAGGTCCTTCTAGGAGAATATATACATGATACTCTTTTGGTCACAGTAAAACATAAATCGTTCATCCATCAAGTAGTGCCACCACATATTCAAGGAAAATGAAACTTTTTCTAACTCTAAGTCACGGGTCATGTATTTCTTCTCATGATGCCTCAACTGGAATGAGCAGTAGGTGATCACTACTTTCTCTTACATCAGTACCCAACCCATTCAAGTCCCTGATATGTTGCAGTAAACCACATGCCCAACGCCCTCCTTGGGTAGTTTCAATATGCTGGCAATAGTCATTCACCTCCTCAGCTCCTGGAAGCCCTGCTGGCATTTATCCATCTATATGAAGAGTTGTACCTTCCATGTCAAATCCGATAAGGTTACTTCTGCTCTAGAAAAGTCAGGTAAAATCCAGTGATAGTAACTATCCAACCCCAAGAAGCACTGTAACATAGTGACGCACCTAAGAAGCTCCCAAGAAATTATTGCCTCTCTCTTCACTGGATTCACTACAACTCCATCCTCTAAGGTGACATGTCCCATAAAGTGGACCTCCCAAATCAAAAAATGACACTTTGAGAGCTTTCCATAAATCTAGTGCTCTCGAAGTGTATCTAGGACTATCTGTATGTTTGTAGAATGTTACTCCTCTAACGCTGAGTACACCAGGATGTCATCAATGAAGTCTATGATGAGTCACTCAAGGTAATGTTGAGGGATCCTTTTCATGAGTCCCATGAACACTGTTGGGACATTGGTCACAACAAAATACATAACAAGGAACACATAGTGGTCATAAAGGCACCTGAAAGCTATCATTGGTACATCCTCATCTCGTACCCAAATATGGTGATATCCCAATCCAAGGTATTTCTTTGAGAATGAAATCACTCCCTTCAATTGGTCCAAGAGTTCATTAATTATCGGTAAGAGAAACTTATTCTTCATGGTGACCTAGTTCAGGCACTGGAAGACCACGAACAACCCCAAACTCTCATCTGTCTTCTTGGTGAAAAGCACTTGGACTGCCCTTGGTGAGATGATGGGACTTACAATCCCATTCTCTTAAAATTCCTCTAGCTATACCCTTAGCCTGAAAAGCTCCGCGGGAGCCATAGGATATTCCAGCGTGGATATTAGTTCCATCCCATGGTACAAGTGGATTAAAAGGTCTACCTCTTGGTGAGAAGTAGTCCCAGAACATCCCCAGGAAAAAAATCCTCGTACATGTCCACCACAATAGGAATGCATAGACTCCTCTCATCCACTACACTGAGGGTGAGTGTAACATCCCAAGTAAGTAATGAATAATATATATTTTTATATATGTCTATTAATGAATTAGATAGTGTTTTAGAGGCTTAAAATGAAAATAAATCCAATCTTAAGCATGGAATACACTAATATTTTTAAAAGATTGTTTTATTGCCTTTTGATGGAAAACCATTTTTGAAGCTATCTTTTGACAATTTTATAAGCTATGTTTGTCAAAATAAACTTATTCTTTATGATTGGGACATAAAAATTTACTTTGTGTGAATTTTTGGTATTTTTCAGACAATGTTCATTTTTTAATGAATAGTGAAAAATACTGTATTTTACATCAAAACTGCTTTTTAATCTAATTTATTTATACTATTAGATTATCTTTTGAATTGGTTTTGAAGTTTAATTAGAATATATTTTTACCATTTAATCCAATGGTGGTCATTGTAAATAATTTCACTTTGAAATTGGACTTAAACTGGTGTCTATCTTTTGATACTTATTGTTTCATAAAAACACGGTATTTGTCATGACAGCGGGAATTAATTATTAAATTAATTAATTTGACTTATATGTTTTAAATTTTGTAAAATAGACTTCATTTTTGAATTCGAAATATTATATATAGCTTAGGGTGAATTTTTGGTAATTTTCTGAAAAACTTCAATTTTTTATGAATAGTGAAACCACTAAGTGGTACTTATAAAAACTGATTTTTCCGTTTAAATGAAATCATTCCATCATTGTGTTTTGAGTTTTAAAAATCCGACATACATGGTTGTAATTAATAAGTAAAATGTGGTTCAATGGGATTAAAATAATTTTTTGGTGAATAGTAACTTATTAACTTCTTAATCGCGATTAGTGGTAATTAGTGTAGTTTAAGGTAAAAATAATGTTTTAATAGTATGAGATGTGATTGAAACATATCCTACCCTCATTGGATATGTCATGGCCGACCAAGAAAAGCCATGGGTCAACTTGGGGACCCCATGGAGCCACTTTGGTTGGGAAATGACATAAATAACTTTTTATTTAATGTTAAAGTAAAAATGACACAAACATGAGTCATGTTACTAAAACAATTTTTATATGGGGTTATAAAAGTCAGAGTTTTGACTATAAATATTCATTAGAAATATAGAAAGATTTCCTACATCATAGTATTTTTTTTATTTTTAGACATTAAATAAATTAAATTATTTATGACATCATGATGATGCAGCGATGACCTCATTATTTAACGATTTAAATAAAATGGAGAGATAATGTAAAATCTAAGACCTACACATGCACAAAACCAATTGGATGAGTGGATTTCGAACCCGTATCACTTTATCCTTGAATTATATCAATATGGGAACTTTTGAATCCGAAACTCATTTTAAAAAAAAGTCACTTATCTTTACTTTCCAAGAGTGCCCCTCCTCTCCTCTTATAAAAGGCCCCCACCTCTACCTCCTTACCCACACATCCAAAGACTTTGGCTCGGCCAACCCCTGCCCATTTTTGATCTCCAAATCCATATCTTACTCCTTGAAACCTCACATTGGGCATAAGGCTTCCCAAGGAAGACTTTGAGGTCAAACCAAAGGGAGTTACCCGATTTTAAGGTAATGTCTTCTTTTGAGTCCTTTTGTTTTATTTTTCTTCTCCAACCCCCTAAACTCTTTTTATTCTTTTCTTTTGTAAAAACTAAAGTATCTTCAATATACTAGGATGTTTTTATAATATTGATTCTAGCTACACTTACACCCACCTACATTTAATGGTTAACGAACATACTGTTTCGTGGATGGCGAATTTATGCCTCCCGAAACGATGATTGTTCAACATTATTTTAACACCTTCAAAGGTGGCCATTAAGATGTCACTATATTTATATATGATATATAATATGTTTATTTTTTCCTTAAGATTCTGTATTTTTCTTTTTGTTCATACCTTTATGGTTTCCATTATGGGTAAACGCGATATCTTCATTTAAGGAAGTGCGGACTACCGCCCCCTCAAAGTGATTTGATTCGTTAAATACCATATGTGGGACATATAAAGGATGGAACTATGATATTATATATTATATTACACTGGAATTATAATATACCTTTATATAATTATGATTCCATTCTATAAAATACGAAATAGAAATGAAAGTAGTGTTCATGCGTACGTACGACTTACCGTCTCCATGAACGGTGCATTTCATTTCTTACCTCTAAATGATTATGTAATATTATAAATGCATGAATGTACTGGATATATATGAAATATATTATATCTACATCATGAATACCATTCTGGATATAATGGATACATGAACAACTTGTAATTATAAAGGGTTTATTTTTGACTCAAGTACCAATGATCGTTAAAATGTCCGTTATTAACTTAAATAATTACATAATGTTCATGACATGGTAATAAGTGATATAAAAGGAATAATGAACTTGAAAAAGGTTCTTAAGCAAGTATAAATTATATCAAGTTTATTATTCAGGACATTAAAGAACGATCGAGTCATGTCGGACCTGAGGTATGGGACTTCGTCTCAATCTCCTTTCATTGAGGCATATTTTGTTTTATACACAACCTTCTTTTATACGGTGTATAAACCCCTTTGACTTTTACGTTTATCCAAAAGGAATCATTTTTATACGAAGCGTTTTACTAAACGACAAAAGGGAATGTTTTTTTGTAAGTATGCGGCGACAACGACTTCTCCGCTGTCGTGACCATTATTTGAGTTTCAGCTTCATCTACAAGCCATACCTTATTTTTAAAAGAAAAATAAATACCATGTTTTACTTTTCTTTTATATTGGTATCAAAAATTGTTTTCATAATGTTTTTATATCAATGTGTTGTATTGATATCATGTGATTGAAAGGTGGAAATGTTATGTTTCCTTTATGCATGTTTTATGTGATACGATTATGTTGAGGTTCTTGGGAATTATTATAAAGATGGGTGGTTCCGTGATAAACTAAGGGCGGGTGAGCCCAATATAGCTCTCTAATGTATTGGGTAACATGAAGGAGTGATACGTTAAGGTTTCTCCAAATATATTTAGGGAATATACTATGATGGGTATTCCAAATGTAACCGAGAGGGTTACTCCCTACGTAAGAATGTTATGAATGCCTAAAGTTACCTTTATGTCTTATGATTTCTATGATTTATTCATGATTTGAAGAGTTATGTTAAAGTGCTTATGTTTTATGGGTAAAGTATGATCTCATCCTTTTGTATATATGTACCCATGTTTCCTTTCCATATTTTTATATCCATTACTGAGCTTTTTATGCTCTTCCCAAGTTTTTTTTGAAATGTTTTTCACAGGTCAATGGAAAGGTAGATGATATGATGATAGTGTCAAGGAAGTTTCAAGAAAGAATCCATGTTTTATTTTAAATATGGTTCCATTGATGGGAAAGAAGAATACTATCTTTATATAACCACTTTGTTTACATGTGGAATGTAATGCAAGTTTTATGATCTAATTTTCTAAAACACTAATCCCGAAAAGATCCACAATGTGTAATCTTATAATAACTCAAGATTAAGTAAGGTTTAAGGCTGGGGCCTTATAGTTGGTATCAGAGGTCGGTTTAGATAACTTTAGGAGTTGGAATTTTATTAAATGATTATCCAAAAATATTTTTTTTGAAATGATATAGCATTTGAAGATTACCATGTTGCTTCATCTAAGACATGTTTGTTCAGAATGGTTTTCCATACAGGAAATAGGGAAGCAGTGCTAGGAAGGCATACCGAATGAAATAACCTTCCGAATCAGCATCCTGAGATGGTCGTAATTGGAACTGAACAGTTTGTTGCTGTAATGACGCAGTTGACTCAAGCGATAAATGGCGGTGGTATCCATACACGAGATCAGCCAGATCAACCACAGAGGAACATGTCAATGGTGGAACATTTCATGAGGCAACATCCCCCATCATTCAGAGGATCATCTGACCCTGTGCTAGCTAAAGGGTGGATTAAAGCACTGGAAAAGATTTTTGATGTCATGGGGTGTTCAGACAATCAAAAGTTTAGTCTTGCTATTTACCGTTTGGAGGGTGAGGCAGATCAGTGGTGGTCTATGGTTAAAAATATCAGGGACGCTGATGAGATTTATGCTCTCGACTGGGATGAATTCAAAGGTATGTTTCTTGAGAAGTAAATTCCTAAGGTTGTTCGACTTAAGAAGGAAAAGCAATTCTTGGAATTGAGGCAAGAGGAAGACTCAGTGGCTACATATGAAGAAAGTTTCACTCGATTGGCAATGTATGCTCCAAATTTTATCCAAGATCATGACAGTAAAATCAATCATTTTTACTCAGTATTAAAGCCAAAATATCGAAGGGCATTAGATTCTCATGAGTTTAAAAGTTATGAATAGCTTGTTCGATGTGCTGAGAAGGTGGAAATGGAGTTTGACGATGATCAAGTGTTCTATAACAACCAACAGAAGAAGAGACCGAGGTGGCAGGAGAAAGGTAAGAATTCTTCAAAAAAGTCTGATGGTAAGAAAACTAAGTTTCCAGTTTGTGATAAATGTCGCAAAAGGCATGCTGGGGAATGTCTTCTGAATTCTAGAATGTGCTACCGATGTGGTAAGATGGGACATAAGGCTCGTGATTCCTCTGAAAAGGATTAAGGTGAAGGTAAGACCAAATTTGATTTACAGTTAGTGAAATGTTATAAGTGCAATGAGATGGGTCACTATGCAAATGAGTGTCCGACAAAGAGCTTGAGTGATGGGAAGCAGTTAGACAACAAGCAGAAAGGGGTGGTGAAATCCTCTGCAACTACTTCAGCAGATGTCGGGCCATCAAATGAAGTTGTATCAGGTGCTTTGTTTTTTTTTTCAGATTATGCCAGTGTGTTGTTTGATTCGGGGTCTACACATTCTTTCATCTCTGAAAACTTTTCTAGTAAAATGGGAATACCATCTCAAAAAATGACTCCAAAACATTTGGTAAAAACACCTGGGGTGAATGTTGAGGAAAAAAGAATTTATAAGAATCTTCCTATCCTTATCTGTGGAAAGAACCTACTTGAAAACCTTATTGTTCTACCTCTAGTAGAGTTTGATGTTATCCTGGGTATGGATTGGCTCTCTATTTACCATGCTAAGATTGAATGTAGAGATAAAGAAGTTTCTTTTCAGAAAGACTTTCAGATTGTGTACAAGAATGAACCCTTACTGTTGATAACTTATCAAGAGGCCGAGAAACTTGTAAAAGATGGAAATGAATGTTACCTTGCACACATTGATGAAAACAAGGTAACTGTTCAGATTAATGATGTTCCTGTGGTAAATGAGTATCCTGATGTTTTTCCTGATGTGTTGCCTAGAATAATACCAGATCGGGAAGTTGAGTTTACTATTGACATAGTTCCTGATGCTAAGCCAATTTCAAAACCCCCTTATCGAATGGCTCAAATTGAACTTTTAGAGTTGAAGGAGCAATTGCAAGATTTATTAGAGAAAGGTTTCATTCGACCAAGCACATCACCTTGGGGTGCTCCTGTTTTATTTATTAAAAAGAAAGATGGTTCTATGAGACTTTACATTGATTATGGGGCCTTGAATAATATCATAGTTAAGAACAAATATCCTTTGCCTCATATCGATGATTTGTTTGATCACCTCCAGGGAGCTCAGTTTTTTTCAAAGATTGACTTGAGATCGAGGTTCCATCAGCTGAAGGTAAAGGAAGTAGACGTTCCAAAGACCACGTTCCGTACAAGATATGGCCATTATGAATTTGTAGTAATTCATTTTGGGATAACCAATGCACCTACTGTATTCATGGACTTAATGAATAGAATTTTCCATGAGTTCTTGGATAAGTTTGTGGTGGTTTTTATTGAGGATTTTTTGGTGTTTTCTAAAAGTAAAGAAAAGCATGAAAGACAGTTAAGGTTTATATTACAAACCTTAAAAGAAAAGAAATTGTATGGGAAATTCAGCAAGTGTGAGTTTTGGTTGCAACAAATTTCTTTCCTTGGTCACATTGTTTCAAAAGATGGCATAACTGTTGATCCTACACAAACAAAATTTGTTGAAGAATGGCCAAGACCCACAAATGTAACTGAGATTCATAGCTTCCTTGGTTTGGCAGCCTATTACCGAAGGTTTGTTAGAAATTTTTCACGGTTATCTAGTCCAATGACTAAGCTAACTCGGAAGGGTGTTAAGTTTATCTGGACAAAAGAATGTGATGATTGTTTTTAGGAAATGAAAAGAAGATTGGTGAATGCTACAGTTTTGGCACTACCTTCCAGGAATGGTGAGTTTGTTATATACAGTGATGCTTCATTGAAAGGAATTGGTTGCGTCCTAATGTAGAATGATCTGGTAATTGATTATTCTTCACGAAAGTTGAAAACTCATGAGGTAAATTACCCTACACATGATTTGGAATTAGCTGCTGTTGTTTTTTCTTTAAAAATTTGGAGGCATCATTTGTATGGAGTGAAGTGTGAAATATATATTGATCACAAAATTTTAAAGTATATATTCACTCAGAAATAATTGAATATGAGACAAAGGAGATGGCTAGAATTAATCAAGGATTATTATTGTACAATTCATTACCATCCGGGAAAAGCAAATCATGTGGCTGATGCTTTGAGTTGAAAATGTAATGCTTCATTACCAATGTTGCGTTTGGAACATGATCCTTTGCTTAAGGTTTTGATGAACATTGGAATAGAAGTTGTGGGTGCAGGAAGTTCTTCTATTTTGTTTCAGGTATCAGTGAGATAATCTCTATCAGATAAAATCAAGCAAGCACAGAAGCAAGATAGTGAGTTGTAGAAAAAGGTAGAGCTGGTTTAGAAAGGTAAGTTGCCTGAATTCAACATTGATAATGATTGTGTTTTGAGATTTGGGAAGAGATTGTGTGTGCCTTGTGATTCACTGTTGAAGAGAGAGTTGTTATGTGAAGCTCATAGTTCTCCGTTTTCAGTTCATCCTGGCAGTACTAAGATGTACAGAGATCTGCGGGAGTATTACTAGGGGGATGGAATGAAAAGAGATATTGCTGATTTTACTGTGAAGTGTTTGACATGTCAACAGGTTAAAGCAGAGTGGAAGTTACTAAAAGGTATGTTTCATCCTTTACCAGTTCCAGAGTGGAAATGGGAGAATATATCCATGGACTTTGTTGTGGGATTACCGAAGACATCTCGAGGTAATAATGCAATCTGGGTTATTATTGATCGCTTGACTAAATCTGCTCATTTCCTTGCTATACGAGATACTTTTTCCCTAGATCAACTTTCCCGTTTGTATCATAAAGAGATAGTCAGGTTACATGGAGTTCCTTTCTCCATTGTATCTGATCGTGATCCCAGGTTCACTTCTAACTTTTGGAAAGACCTTCAGAAGTCGTTGGGTACTGAATTAAATTTTAGTACAGCATTTCATCCTCAATCAGATGGGCAGTCATAAAGAACAATTCAGACCTTGGAGGATATGCTACGAGCTTGTTCGATTGATTTTCAGGGAAGTTGGGACCAACATCATTCTTTGGTTGAATTTTCATATAATAACAGTTTTCATTCCAGTATACAGATGGCACCATTTCAGGCATTATATGGGAAGTGGTGTTGAACTCCAACTTTCTGGGATGAAGTGGGTGAAAGGAAGTTGATGGGACCAGAATTGGTAGAAGAGATGGCAGAAAAAGTTCAGCTGCTTCAGAAACACATGAGAACAGCTCAGAGCAGGCAGAAGAGTTATGTGGACAACAGGAGGAAAGATCTCTCTTTTGAGGTAGGTGATCATGTTTTTCTCACAGTATCACCAGGGAAAAGTGTGATGCGAATTGTTAAGAAAGGAAAGCTGAGTCCAAGGTTCATTGGACCGTATGAATTTCTTGAGAGAGTTGGATCAGTTGCATACCGGGTGGCTTTACCTCCGAGTTTATCTCAGGTACACAATGTTTTTCACGTTTCGATGTTGAGAAAGTATATGCCAGATCCATCTCATGTTTTGAGTCCAGAGGTAGTTCAGATGGAAGAGAACCTATCTTGTAAGGAACAACCAGTCCAGATTCTTGACCACATGGAGCAAGTGTTACAGAATAAAGTGATTAAGCAGGTAAAGGTTTGTGGAAAAACAACATGATGGAAGAGGCAACATGGGAATCTGAAAATGCAATGAGGGATAAGTACCCCCATTTATTTGATAAGTAAATAAATTATGGGGACACAATTTTCTAAAGGGGGGAAGGATGTAATATCCCAAGTAAGTAATGAATAATAGATATTTTTATATATGTCTATTAATGAATTAGTTAGTGTTTTAGAGGCTTAAAATGAAAATAAATCCAATCTTAAGCATGTAATACACTAATATTTTTAAAAGATTGTTTTACTCCCTTTTGATGGAAAACCATTTTTAAAGCTATCTTTTGACAATTTTATAAGCTATGTTTGTCAAAATAAACTTATTCTTTATGATTGGGACATCAAAATTTACTTTGTGTGAATTTTTGGAATTTTTCAGACAATGTTCATTTTTTAATGAATAGTGAAAAATACTGCATTTTACATCAAAAATGCTTTTTAATATAATTTATTTATATGATTATATAATCTATTGAATTGTTTTTTAAGTGGAATTAGAATATATTTTTACCATTTAATCCAATAGTGGTCATTGGAATCAATTTCACATTGAAATTAGACTTAAACTGGTGCCAATCTTTTGATACTTATTGTTTCATAAAAACACGCTATTTGTCATGACATCGGGAATTAATTATTAAATTAATTAATGTGACTTATATGTTTTGAATTTTTTAAAATAGACTTCATTTTTGAATTCGGAATATCAAATATAGCTTAGGGTGAATTTTTGGTAATTTTCTGAAAAACATCAATTTTTGATGAATAGTGAAACCACTAAGTGGTACTTATAAAAACTGATTTTTCCGTTTAAATGAAATTTTTCCATCACTGTGTTTTGAATTTCAAAAATCCGACATACATGGTTTTCATTAAGAAGTAAAATGTGGTTCAATGGGATTAAAATATTTTTTTGGTGAATAGTAACTTATTAAGTACTTAATCGCGATTATTGGTAATTAGTGTAGTTTAAGGTAAAAATAATATTTTAATAGTATGAGATGTGCTTGAAACATGTCCTAACCTCATTGGATATGTCATGGCCGACCAAGAAAAGCCATGGATCAACTTGGGGACCCCATGGAGCCACTTTGGTTGGGAAATGACATAAATAACTTTTTATTTAATGTTAAAGTAAAAATGACACAAACATGAGTTATGTTATTAAAACAATTTGTATATTGGGTTATACAAGTCAGATTTTTTACTATAAATATTTATTAGAAATATAAAAAGATATCCTACATCATAGTATTTTTTTTTAATTTTAAGACATTAATTAAATTAAATTATTTATGACATCATGATGATGCAGTGATGACCTCATTATTTAACGATTTAATTAAAATGGAAAGATAATGTAAACTCTAAGACCTACACATGGCCAAAACCAATTGGATGAGTGGATTTTGAACCCCTATCACCTTATCCTCGAATTATATCAATATGGGACCTTTTGAATCCGAAACTCATTTTAAAATAAAGTAACTTATCTTTACTTTCCAAGACTGCCCCTCCTCTCCTCTTATAAAAGGCCCCCACCTCTACCTCCTTACCCACACATCCAAAGCCTTTGGCTCGGCCAAACCCTGCCCATTTTGGATCTCGGCATCCTTATCTTAATCCTTGAAACGTCACATTGGGCAGAAGTCTTTCCAAGGAAGCCTTTGAGCTCAAACCAAAGGGAGTTACCCGATTTTAAGGTAATGTCTTCTTTTGAGTCCTTTTGTTTTATTTTGCTTCTCCAACCCACTAAACTCTTTTTATTCTTTTATTTTTTAACAACTACAGTATCCTCAATATACTAGGATGTTGTTATAACATGTATTCGAGCTACACTTACACACACCTACATTTAATGGTTAACGAACATACTGTTTCCGTGGATGGCGAATTTATGCCTCCCGAAACGATGATTGATCAACATTCTTTTAACACCTTCAAAGGTGGCCATTAAGATGTCAATATATTTATATATGATATATAATATGTTTATGTTTTCCTTAAGCTTCTGTATTTTTCTTTTTGGTCATACCTTTATGGTTTCCATTATGGGTAAACGCGATATCTTCATTTAAGGAAGTGCGGTCTACCGCCCCCTCAAAGTGATTTGATTCGTTAAATACCATATGTGGGACATATAAAGTATGGAACTATAATATTATATATGATATTATACTAGAATTATAATATACCTTTATATCATTATGATTCCATTCTATAAAATACGAAATAGAAATCAAAGTAGCGTTCATGCGTACGTACGGCTTACCGTCTCCATGAACGGTGCATTTCATTTCTTATCTCTAAATGATTATGTAATATTATAAATGCATGAATTTACAGGATATATATGACATATATGATATCTACATCATGAATACCATTCTGTATATAATGGATACATGAACAAGTTGTAATTATAAAGGGTTTATTTTTGACTCAAGTACCAATGATCGTTAAAATGACCGTTATTAACTTAAATAATTACATAATGTTCATGACATGGTAATAAGTGATATAAAAGGAATAATGAACTTGAAAAAGGTTCTAAATCAAGTAGAAATTAACACAAGATTATTATTCTGGACATTAAAGAACGATCGAGTCATGTCGGACCCGAGGTATGGGACTTCGTCTCAATCTCCTTTCATTGAGGCATATTTTGTTTTATACACAACCTTCTTTTATACGGTGCATAAACCCCTTTGACATTTACATTTATCCAAAAGGAATATTTTTTATACGACACATTTTACTAAACAACAAAAGGGAATGTTTTTGTCGTACGTATGCGGCAACAACGACTTCTCCGCCGTCGTGACCATTATTTGAGTTTCGGCTTCCTCTAAAAGCCATACCTTCTTTTTAAAAGAAAAATAAATACCATTTTTTACTTTTCGTTTATTTTGGTATTGAAAATTGTTTTCATAATGTTTTTATATCAATGTGTTGTATTGATATCTTGTGATTGAAAGGTGGAAATGTTATGTTTCCTTTATGCATGTTTTATGTGATACGATTATGTTGAGGTTCTTGGGCATTATTATGAAGACGGGTGGTTCTGTGATAAACTAAGGGCGGGTGAGCCCGATATAGCTCTCCAATGCATTGGGTAACGCGATGGAGTAAAACCTTAAGGTTTCTCAGAAGAGATTTAGGGAATATATTGTGATGGGTATTCCAAACGTAACCGAGAGGGTTACTCCCTACGTAAGAATGTTATGAATGCCTCAAGTTACCTTTATGGCTTATGATTTCTATGATTTATTCATGATTTAATGAGGTATGTTAAAGTGCTTATGTTTTATGGGTAAAGTATGATCTCATCCTTATGTATATATGTACCCATGTTTCCTTTCCATATTTTTATATCCCTTACTAAGCTTTTTATGCTAATCCCAAGTTTTTTTGAAATGTTTTTCACATGTCAAGGGAAAGGTACATAATAAGATGATAGTGTCAAGGAAGTGTCAAGAAAGAATCCATGTTTTATTTTAAATAAGTTTCTATTGATGGGAAAGAAGAATAATATCTTTATGTAACCACTTTGTTTACATGTGGAATGTAATGCAAGTTTTATGATCTAATTCTCTAAAACTCTAAACCCGAAAAGATCCTCAATGTGTAATCTTGTAATAACTCAAGATTAAGTAAGGTTTAAGGTTGGGGCCTTATAGTAAGACTAGACATACGGTGAGTGATCAGGTGCACCCCCCTGTGAGAAAATCCTTCTTGCGGTGCAAGGGTTTCATTCTCACCAGTGAAAGAATATGTGGTCCCATATTTGCAAACACACTACATTGTGATCCTAAAACAATTGATCTGATCACTGACTGTGGATAACTAGTCCATACCCAAGATTAAATATCAAGGCCTCGAAGCCTCTACTGAAATATCTAAGCTGAAGTTCTCTCCTCCAAGAGTAATATCACACTATCAGAACTAGTGTGTAATAATCAAATCGTCTCCCGTATGAGTCTCAAGCCATAAATAACTATCCAACAGCACCACCTGAATATTCAAGATCTGAATGAGAGTCGTGGAAAGGAAGGAGTGACTAGAACCTGTGTCTATAAGAATATAATCTATGGTGGATAAGACACATATCATACCTAAAGTAATATTAGGATCATTGTTTTCATAAACCTATATTGCATGGAGCTAATCTTTCCCCTCCCCACCCACTCCCTATGGTCATGGTGGACCACCTGGGGGTGGTGACAATGACACCTCAAACTATAGCCCACCACCTGCTGCTCGGCCAGTTCTCCTGCCACATCTGCTGCCCTACGGACCACCTCACATGAATAGCTATCCCTACCTCAGTGGCCCCTCCACCGTCTACTGGTCACGTGTATTTGGGGTCTGGTAGTCATGTTCAATGTCTTCCATCCCGCGGTACGGGAATCACTACTTGTCTGCCTACTGACTCCCCCTGAACTAGGACCCCCACACTACCGACCCTGAGTCTTGGGGTCAAACTCTAAAAGACTTATCCCACTTGGCCCCATGTGTCTGTTGTATGCTACCTATCGAAGACTCTACCACTTGGGGTCTGTTGTAGGCTCTAGTTGTCGATTCTAGATCTGCTAAAACACTCTGCCCAAGAAGGGATCACTTTGGAACCCCGACTTGGGTTGGGATGCTGAGAGACAATACTGAATCCATAATATCTGACCTAAGTCCCTTCTCAATGGCCCATTCCCTAAATAAAGGGGATCACACCATGTCTGTGGAGTATAGAGATAGCTTAGTGAACCTCACTGAGTGCTTGACTACTGTCATGCTACCCTGCTATAGGTGAAGAAGCTCCTGAATTTGCACAGAGCACAATGTCATGGGAAAAAACACTTCCCGGAATGGGCACACTATGTTTTCCATAGCAAGGGTAACCTTTTTGTGTGTCATGGTGTTCAAGATCCACCATCTATCTATCGAGCACTGAAGAAGGATCATTGTCAAGATCGCCATCTGGTCTGGTGGTGTCCTCACTAAGTGGAATACCCGCGTTATAGCCTCTATACAACCCTCTATGACCTGAGGATCTATATCTCCTTCGAATCTGAGAGGTCTCTATCTCTGAAAATCATGAAATCCATAGAGCCTACAAATATCCTCTACTGAAACCGCCGACATTAGATGCTAACCATTGTTTTGTGGTAGCATAGGTACACCACTCGTTGGGGACATATCAGGCACTGGTCCCTAGGACAATGCCTCATCTCTAGGAGGTCTATCCTCACTACCTGGTATCGGGATCCTGACTGGTCGTCCAAGTTGAGGCATCATGAAATTGATAAAGATGTACCGTGGTCAAAAGGTTATACCTAGTGAGTTGAATTTTAATCAAAATAACATAAGGATACAATTATTCATCCAATGTATTCATGTTTTGAGAGGAATAGAAAAGTTTAAGGTCCTCTAGTATGGATATGTCAGCCACCACACCAACACTGGACTCCCCAAATCTGAATGTCAGACTCACAACACTTAAAACTGTTACCGAAAAACAAAACATAGAATCTTGGTCTTTGAGTTAGGAATGAACCTTCCTCGAAAACCACTTTGCCCTGAACCATCCCTCGAGGCCCGTGTCATGACTACCCGAATCCCACCTTCCATAGGATAGAGGCTAGAGACTAAGACCTGGAAGTCACATCCCAAAAAAGTGAAGGAATTTCCTTTGAACCTGTACACACACACATGCCCAACCACATCCCAACACATGGAGAAGAGAAACAAGTATACCATTAAAAAATCTGAGTGTAAGTACAAGTGAATGTAGGTGACTGAGAATAAAAACCCAACAATGAACTGAAAACAAAAAAGTTCAAAAGGAAACTCTCATGGCCATTCACAGAAAACCCCACCTGATCGTGAGAGTAGTGAAGCTACTAGATGACGAAGTAGTATATATTGAATTATTGGTTTTACTGGGGACCACATGGTCCTAATAAAACAAGTCCACCATTGTAGATTCTGTCAGTTTTGTCCCCCTGAGCACCTCTGTTGAAATGCTGATCGTCTGCACCAGACACAACACATGGGGCTAAAGCCCATAAAGGGGTGAATATAACAAAACTGAGTAGGTACCCTGAGACCCCATAAGACCTCTCAGTAATCCAAAATAGAAAACCACACAAAGAAAATACCAAAGAGGTAATACCACCAAGAAAGACCTCAACCTCATAGAATAAAGTAAAAGATGTAGCTCACACTCGGTATATTCTAGGGTAGTGATGGTAGCATAATCAGTCATATCATCAAAATCATCATCTGATAGAGAAATACCCTTCAATCGAGTATATTGGGAATTCT
This sequence comes from Viscum album, assembly GCA_963277665.1. NCBI lineage: Eukaryota > Viridiplantae > Streptophyta > Magnoliopsida > Santalales > Viscaceae > Viscum > Viscum album. Next base: position 657,307,736 of record OY728145.1, on the reverse strand, counting down.
GAGACACACAGATCCACTTCCTAATAACCTTGGTCTTCTATGGTACTCACCCCTGATTAGTACCATGGGTATGTTGGGTTATATAGAGCCACTCGCCAAAGTGGGCCTACCAGGTCACACAGAGTTTCTTCCAACCCTAGCCAACCCGGGGTACTCCTCCAATCAAGTATTGTATCTCATTCATTTCATGTATAGTCTTTCCCCGTCATGGGCATGCTAGGTCACAGAAAGTAGCTACCCACTGGGTTGTCGTCGACCAGTTTTCTAGTCTCAGCAAGCTTCAGGCATCCATATGTAGTGTAACTGGTAGAACTGATCCTCAATCCATTTATCGCATCTTGATGTACCTATAAGTCACCACAATGAATTAAAAAATATCCACATCATCTAGACGGTCCCAACACCATAAACAATACATCAATTGGATTCTTTGTTTGCAAGATACAGGCATTTTTGTAACCAGGGGGTTGGTTGTAACGGGGCCTAGTCTGACCCGGTAGGACCGACCTGACCAACCCAACCCGGGGTGCCACATACCCCGGTTTAATTAGAGGAAATTGACCAAACCTATTTTAGATCAGGTTCGGTCTGGTGTAGCCTTGCCAGTGGATTAGGCCCAATAGTCCTCACTGGACCCAGCCTGAAGGGCCCGACTACGGCCAACCTTCTCGGGTCCGGCCTGCCTACATTAGCCCGGTCCGCCAGGGGGCGGAACTCGGTGCACTGCCTAGAAAAGTCATGTTAGATAAGTGGAATCCAGATTCTTATACCCCACGGTATGTCATAGGGAATCCTCCTCTACCCACAATCGATGGACCATGGATTCCATCTTGTCTGGGTGGCTCGAACGAGGGCCACCCCTTTCACGCGATGCCTTCCTGGCACTGCGAATCTAGCTGCTATAGCTTGTTGGCCATGACCTCCTACCTTCATGGTGCACTGACGGGCATTCCCCTATCCTCCACCTATAGCCCCAACCACAGGGTGTCGACACACTAGATGTCTATTCTACAGGCCACCATATTTTCTTCGGTGGTCCCTTCCCTGACCTGTCTACACCAAAGGGTTCCTCGAGTCACCACCATCCCTGATCTGGCCCAGAAATGGAACTACCACCACATCAAGAATACAACCACCAAAAATGAACGATCGGAGGTGATAAGTCCTAGTCCATGTCATTTCAGGACCTCCGTGTTTGAGGTTTAAATCAAGGGGGATGTTCAAGGACTGATGTTTAACCATTTCATTCAAGGTTTGAATCTTGGATAATAAATCCCCAAGAAAATCCACCCTCTTGGATAAACACATGAATCAAAGAGCAACCTATTTATGGGTTGTTTCTCATTCTTAATTTCTAGAAAAAAACGAGGAAGAACATCAATATAACACAACACCTACATCTTTTACGTTTGATGTTTATGCGTTCAACCTCGAGGATTCAATATCTCAACATCACCACTTCCGACTTTGTACTATGATGCATGTCGAAGCCAGTGATTATCAGTTGGTGCTTCGTTCTTCATTATTTATTGGTGAGGGATTCCACTGACAATTCGTTTGAGGTTTTCCCACTTTGGTTAATCCCTTAAACTCAAACATGTTGGAATTATAAAACGGAATCCAAATAACAGATAAAATGCTCCCATTAAGGATTCTCATTAAATTATCCACAAATAATATTCAATATTTAATGGGTTGTTAAGATAATAGAATCATGATTTCAAAATATCCATTATTTCCCCTCCATTAATGCACATTATCGTTACCTCGTTGTTGCATAACAACATCAGCATATCCCACTCAACGGTAAGAATAAAATAAAGAAATTCATTTAAATTATTTTTTATTTTTCTGAAATTTTTTTAAAAAAATAACTTTTATTCTCGGCCCTTACTGGACAAAGTTAAATCATTTCTTGGTGAATCCTGATACTCTGAGTTCAAATGTGGCCTTAGATTTTCAATCCGAACACTAGTTCATATGATTGAAAAACCTGCTTGAGCATTTTTTAAATGTACCTTTAACAATGTTCAACATTCAATCCCCGACTCTTCAGGCCTCAGAATCATATTTTTTTAGAGCATGTGGTCTCAAAATAATTTCATATAGTTTAAAAAATTACACATAATTTCCACGAAATTACATAAATAGTAAGTGTATATGCATGATCATCTCCACAAAGTGATGAAATCCATTTTTCATCACCTACTTATATGAATTTTTCTGAAATATTAATGATTGAAAAAATAGGATATTTAAGAAATTATTAAGTTTCTACACATAATTAAACTAACACCAAGGTGCAAGAATCAAATTTTTTCAATGTAAAACATACAAGAAATACCAAATAGTTAACCCCAAGAATATTATTTTAATTAGATAAATATTAACAAATAATTGATTCGAAATTACGAATGAATCATATCAGGTAATATATGCATATATCATTCATATTTAGATTTATAATAAATTTAAAATATATTATACATGAGGTTATTTCATATACGAAGCAAGTCATTACCTAAGGCAAGGTATTATGTAACAATATCAATATTATCATTATTATTTATGCCTTAATAACTATTGTAGGAAATTATATATCATTTCACTCTTAAGCCGAGTATGTTCTATTCTTCAATATTTATACCCACATTTTCATATATTAGTACAATTTTCCCTCTTTTTGGTACTCACAAATCCCAAAAGTATGTTTTTAAGAAACACCAACCTAGTTTCCCTTTTATTGGTTGAGAGTATTCCTCCCCCATGTGACCATTATTATTGGTTTTTTTAATATAAGGAAATTAAAAACATCATTTATAGTACATTTTATTTTTTTACAAAAAAATCAAAAAGAATATTTTTAATTGTTTTCTTATTACTCACAATTTTCTTTTTATAAAAGAGTATAAAATAACATTTTTAACATATATTAAATTAACATTTTTTACCATCATATTTTCAATCATTTATCATAAAAAATACTTTAAAAGAATCCTCGGAAATTATAATAAATTAATATTCCCATTATTATGGTAATTTTATTTTCTAAAATGTTACCAACATAAGAGGACAATTTTCATTATTTTTTAAATCATATTTCAAATGATTTTTTAAAATACATTTTTATATATTTCAATATCCTTTATTGTTTTTTATAGGTAATTGGGTATATATATATATTTATACCATCTCTATTTTTTCTGTATTTATTTTTATGAAACATTATGAATGTTCTTATAAAATTGATTTATTTTCATGGGTTAATTATGTAATGATGGAAACATGATCATTATGTTCTTATGGTACCCATCTGCATGTTTTATCTTTATATGAATCTTGGGTCTATTAAATAAATATAATGCATTTGTTAATTGAGTTATATCCCCTAGGATTACTAAGGTATGTTGGTAATAATTCTTTATCTAATATAGTAATGGATTCATATAATAATGTCTAATTCAACACGCAATGGGATATTGGTTACCTGCCTGATTATACTATAGGATTCTTCTGAAAATTCTAGAACCATTAGGATTTTTAGATGATGGTTGTAAATCCTGATCCATTATGATATTGAATTCTATTGTAGATTCGTATTCCAAATTTTTCTAATTACCTAAAGATATTTTTAGTCTATATTACTTTGTTTTGAATCGTGGTTATGTTATGATTTCATGACATGAGATGATTATTTTATTTTTATACAATGTTTAACGATATAATGTAGATTATACCCTAACCATCAAGTCCTGGGGTATTTGTTTCTTGGTATTATTCTATTTTTATGTAGTTGATTGTATTCACATACCCTTATTCGTAAATTTTTCTCACTCGTAATATTTTATTTGGTATAAACATTATTTTCCATTATAGAGTATCTGAGTTATGCCTCTGATTTGTTTCAATTTTCCCATGTTCTGAATAATGGAATTTTGTAGGATATGTATAACAGTTGTACAATATGAGAATAATATTAGGATACATATTTAAAAACATTCAAGATATAAGTTGTGTATGTATATAGTCTTCAAACACATAACACCTTTACAGTTATCAAACATATATTATTATTAAAAGTATTAATCATTCATATAAAATGTTGTAATAAGAATGTATTTTATTCTTGTGTCACTTATTTTCTGAAATTGTAAATGATGTAATCATTAAAAAAATGGATAAATTTAAAATAAACCAATATATAAAGCTCAAAGGGAGAAATTACTCAAGGGGTATTTTTATTTGTGTGAGAAGATAAAAAAATGTTTATATGAACTTATAAGTTGAAAATATCATCTTTCATAAAAGGATGAAACACCTTGGAAAAATTAATATAAAGAAGCTAATAAAAAGGTAGGAAGTGAGAAATATTAATATATTAACATAAGGCTCAACTACTATATCAAAAAACATAAAATAAATGAAAGATGATGAAAAAAACCAACAATTTGTTGAGATTCATATAGATTAACCATTACAACATATACGCTCTGATTCACGTGGGACTATGAAAAAGAAACCACAAAATAGATATAGGTGTTTCATCACATTAATTTATGACTTTATTTTAATTATATTTATCATCATCTTGTATTTAATTTCTCATGATCTTTAAATTTTTAAAAAATTAGGTGGTTGGATAAAAAATAAGTTTTTATTTTAAAATATTGACATTAAAGAATGGAATAGAATGTAATGATAGACATTTCTCAGAATAGGGAGAAAACATTGCATCGAATATGATTTTAGTTCTCCTTACATCCCATAAAAATTTATTATATAAATTTGATAATAGTAGTCTTGTTTATATGACTAAAACCATTCCTATTAAACATGAAATAACTAGTTTAAACTAACTAAATAAAATTTCAAAAATTGGAATTGTTCTGAATATATATTTATTGATGTCCCTTTATGATATGTCTCACAATGTTTTTCAGTTCAAAAGTAATCAAATTATAAAGAAACATTTGTGTATTTATGAGTTCATTATTGATAAAAAATGGTTGTAAGAAATATTGATGAGATAGAATATGATGTGAAATTCCTTAGTTATATAAAAACTAAGTGATCTAATAGATGCTAAATGAATAATTTAGAGATTATTATTTACTATTTTTATGTTTCTATTTTATAAAATGTGTAATATGTAAAAAATAATATTATGTTAACAATTAGGATTATGTATTTAAGGCTAGATTAATATAAGTAAAATATGATACCACACAACATTGTAAATATAATGAAAAAATTTATTATAGTTGAGATGAAGATGGCTTACATATTTTCACTGGTATATTTTTGAGAGAGAGGAAGCATGGGGAAACTAAATATATATATATTGAAAAAATATTATGACTTTCATACTCAAAGAAGCATGATTGTGACCAGTTAGGGTAGCCAACATTCCAAGGATGAACAAAAAAATGTTGAAGAATAATTTAAACTCCAGGAGTGGATCTAAGTTATTAATAACGAGTTCGATAAAATAATAAAGAATGTGACCTATGAACATATAACAAGACCTATGGAAAAATAGTATTATAAAAATTTATACTCGGATTAAAATTAATGAAGATGGATGTGTTTCATGAAATAAAGTGAGTCTCGTTTTTAATGTATATTTATATGTATAATGGATTAACATTGATGTAAAATTTACCTAAATTCAATACCTATAACTATTAGAATAAATTTTTAATTAAAAATAAATTACATTTAAAAAAATAGATGGATATCGAATAATCATTTAGAAATGGTGAACTAATTATAGAATTCTATATGAAATATCATATCAGATTTCAATTTGATGATACTAGACGATGGGGTTGTAATCCGAAAAAGCCTCTCTATGGACTAAACCAAAATCCGAGGGATTGGAACATCAAACATGATTAGTATTTATGAAATATAGATTTAAAAATGGGATAGGATGAAAAATGTATATGTAAATAATTTAAACCCCACATAACTCATTGTGATAGTGTTCATTAATTATATTATGTTTTATATTGATAATTAATAGGTGTTTGTTGATTTTCCCACACATATGATGACAATTCTTGAAATTTCACTTATCCACGAAATGGAATTCATCATTATAAAAAAAACTTAGGTTTTTATTAATGTATTCAAATTACAAGACAATTCTATGAAATAAATGCTAAAAAGTTTTGAAATGGTGGAATAAAGCGTAGTGTCTACTATAATAAAAATGTAAAAATTGTTGAGAAAATATGATAAAGGAAAATTGTATATATGATAGAACTCAAGAAAATAATTCGTTGTCTATTTATCATACTACTTTGGAGATAGATGTTGTTTTTTATATATTTTTACCATATTTTACTCTAATCTAATGGAATAAAAATTTATTGAAGCTATGAAAATTATTATATTTGTTTCAAATAGATTAAATTATGGTATGTTATATAATAAGAAAGGTATACTGAAACTAGAAAGAAATTCATATGAATACAGTTCATGAGTTTTATATGATATAAATTCAACTTTACTCAGAGTATAATGCATTGGTGAAAAATATGTTTCATTGAACTCAAAGAAACAAACATTAGTCACGTTTATTACAACTATGGAAGAATAGGTGTTAGAATCATAGGTAGCTTCTCAATTTATTTTCAAGGAAACTGAGCTTGTGGAAATGAATGTACAAACTGGATAACATCTAATTATCAAATGTGATAATCATTGTTCCATTAATTTTTCTAAAAATACAGTGTATCATTCCTTGTTAAATCATAAAAATATTAAATATCATTTCATGAAAGAGATCATTATTGATGGAATATAAATTATGGGGTTTTTAAATGCAAGAAAAATGTTTATGATATCTATAAAAGACCTATAAAATTAGATTTATTTTATATTATAAGGCTAAAAATGAGTATATAACCCAATATCCAACATTGAGTTATGAATTTCATGAGTCTTCTCTACTATGTTATCTTTATTAATTTTAGTAGGATATGTTTTTTCTAGGGGAGAAACATTCTCTCCTTGTTTTTGGATTTTTTAAATATAATAATTTAGAGGTGTAATATATAAATGGTCATATATATTTCATGTTTTTTAAAATTATCACTTTTATTCAAATATTAGAGAATAGTTTTATCAGAAAAATAATTTATTGTGTTTTAATCACCCTTTCATTGTATATAAAGCTGTATCATATAGACTTGTTTTTTTATTTCATGGTTATTTTCTATGAGAATGTTTTAGGGGAACCCTATTTTTTATGTTTATATTTATGGTAAATAGGGGGATACGATGAGTATCATTTCAAATAAATAACATGTTGGGTAATTTTGAACCCTTTATAATGATGTTATATTTTCTATATGTTTTAGAAATAATTGTCTAAATTTTTTTATTGTTTAATTGAACTTCAAGTCTAGGATAATGTTTTAAGGATTTTGGAAACACAGTCTTCTACATGACTAAAATAATCTTCCACAAGCTAAAGTTGTAGACATGTTGTGATATCATTGGTTAAAGTGACATCATGTTTAATGAAATGATTTATATGAATGGACTATTAGTTTAAGTAGTGGTAATATTGAGGACCAAATTTGTGAAATGATTTCAATTGCTACATTCAAACGAGACATTTTAAATGATTTATAAGTGTTGGATGATTATTTTATTCGATTAAGAAGGCTTTGAGTGTGTTTGATAATTTTATCCCCCATTTTTATGAATTTTATATTTTTGGTGTTTTTGAAAAATATATGAATTTGAGGAATCATATTACTTCACCAAATGATCTAATCCAAGAGTTTGTCTTTGAATATCTAATTTTATAACTTTTATAAGGTAAAAATGATTTTGTCTTCTCGTATGAATTTAATTAATGAATAGAATTACAAATTCATGATTGCATTACTTTTAGGATGGAGCATCATAGTCCATTATTTGAATTTAGCGAATGACTTGAATTGATCATCTGACTTTAGAATGATCATCTGTTATTTATTATTTTTCATATGGAATTTATATGGAGTTTAAAATGTGTATATCATAAATTCAACCTATTTTTCGTAAGAATTCATTGATTTTATTTGAAAAATATATTCCTTGTGAAATAAATACATGGTAAACTTTTAGAAATATTGATAAATGAAAATGTGAGTTTTCCATATTTAATATTGAAAAAATAAAATATGAGAATGAAAATGTTGTGTGACTAGGGAGGAAATATCATGATTCAAATCCTCCATTATTAATTATAAGATTCATTCCATTATAGTGTTAATTTTGAGAAGTTGTGTTTCTCAGTAACAGTATTTTGAAGATAGGTATCATTGAAAATGTAATGAAGAAATTATGATGCATGAGAATAGTTCATATAGATCATGAAAAAATGTTACTATAAATATTCATAATCTATTTCAATATAGTCTAGACTTATTTGAGGGTTATCATTGAGTAAATATTGATATGTAAGAGAAATTATACTCAATATGTGAAGGTTAATTACATTATTTTGATTTTTATAATAAGATAACAAAGATGATAACACCTTTGTAGAGAAAACAGTGATTATAAAGTTCATAAAAGAGTAACATAGTGAAAACTATTCCATTGTGATTAGTATTCCAATAATAATGCTTCCTCAATAAAAATGAAAATATGGAACTATTCATATCAAAAATTATTTGGCTTCTTGAGTCATACAGTGATGTTAGAGAAAGATTTATATATCTTTAAACAACAACAAGAAGATTCATATCACAATAGGTTCGTAGCATGCCCACATACAGTTTCACATGATTATCATTAAAATTATGGGGATGTGATGAGGCTAATTCATCATGAGAGTTAATTTTATAAGAAATAAGGATATAATATTCATGAAGTATCATGAATATTTGAATTTACGATGAAACAAATAATTTTATGAATAATTGATTTAGTGAATAAAACGTATATTGAGAATTAAGAAATTTTGATAATGGATATGGTGATAATTATAATAATATATCATTCAGTCAAGCAAAAAATATATTGTGATCAATATTGTGGATCTATTTTTACATTTTTATCTTCGATCCATTTAATAAAAATAGAATTTGTTCTTTATTGGTAGGTTCTAGTTTTATGTAGCAGTTATATTCTCATACACATTCATATATTTATCTTGTTAATAATTGAATAGTTGGGTGTGAGTGGGAAAAAACAACCATTCAATGAGAATGTAGATATCCATAGGGAGGGGAACCTTGTTAAAAAAATCTTGTGATCTTAATTTTATTATAAATTATTTTCTTATGGAATCCTAACTAAATTAGTAATTGGTAATAACATTTTTTATAAATAATTATATGTACGGATTAACCCACCCCCTCCTCTTAGTGAATATCAACCCTATTCGATGCATTTCTATGAGGATAGTATTTTTTGGTATGATCATAGATTAGGACTGGAATGCGTAGTATGAAGATGATAAATCTATTAAAAGGAATGATATAATTTCTAATTTTTTATCATATGAGTTTTTATGTTTTAGTATGCATTCCATATTCATTAATTATGTTTGAGTAAAATAGAATGGTACCAAGATCACCCTTATTAGAATCATTGGGTGGTTTAGTACCTCCTATGGTAGAAATAAGTGATTCATTGGATGTTGTGTGATTTTTAATTTCCCAGAACTTGAAAACAAGGTAAATAAGTTTCAAATTGAGTTCATGATATTGCCAAGATAGGTCTGGGGTCCTTGATTAGTTATTAAAGCTAGGTTTTGATCTTATTAGGGATAATTATTTTGTAGGGATTGATTACTCCTAGTTATGATGTTTGAGATATTATTACACAACATGCACTATTAAGAATAACATAGTAATGGTGGACTAGAGTATTTTTGTGCATTATGAGTGGGATAAGTACTCTAGAGATAGGTGTTATGTGTCAGGTGGATTCCTCATGGTGATGGGAATGAGAGCTCATCTTGTATGTCTATGTGGATAAAATCACGTGTGGTATCAATATAATTTACTTGATGTCTAGGAAATGATTTTCCAAGAGGTGGTGGGGTTGTGGGCTTGACATGGTCCATGGGTATTGAGAGTAGAATATAAATGTGGTAATTGGTATATGAATTGGATGTAACCACTTTAGGATAGGTCTGCAAAGGGTATACGGGTTGTGGGTTCCCTATGAAGGTTCATTGTGGGTTTTTATTAATGATTATAGAGTAGATTATATCTCATGGTCCTAGAAGATACTCTAATGGTTAAGAATGATATTTCATGTGGATCAACGTATTTAGATTTTTTGTTAATGTTTGACTTAGAATGTATAGTCTATGAGGATATGCATGTAATGAAATGTGATTCAAGAACATTTCTAGGTTTGAGAGACTTTCCCCATGTTATGAGAAATCTATGTTGTATTCTAATCGACAGAATATCTAGTTGAGATCAAGGTCCTGGTCATGTTATCCATGGTGTCAATATGGGCCAATATACATTATGATAGCCCCTCCTTGAGTGAGATGTTAATAGTCATGTTTCAATATGATATATTGCCACAAGTGAGAGTTAGTCATATTAGAGGTGGTATGTGATGTGGCATGAGTCCTTTACAAGATAAAGAGGGTGGTGTTATCTGATATGATATGAATAATAGGACAATACCTCACCCTTAGTGAGCAGGAAAATGTATGATTTATGAAATGTGATGTTGTATGAGGCTTCACCATAAGTGAGAGGCTTGTGGTATTAGATATCTTGTGAGATATTGTATTTGAAATATTTGTGGAATTATATGTGGTAGGTTATATTGTTTATAAACTACCCTATATGATGGAGTATATGTTGAGATTTGGTTTAATGTGGTCAAGGATCATCCCATAATCATCCTTTAGTGATAGGGTTGATGGTGTGACATGGAAAGACACATTACCAATAGTTAAAATGCATGTGTCCATGTTGTGGAAAACGGTGTCTTCTAATTCATTATCGGTCGATCCATTTAGTTTCTGGTGCATAGTAGAATGGGTATCCCCCCAATGAACCTAAAATAATTACTCTATTATACCTGTTCTATTATTTATTTACATCACGAAATCACATGTAATTTATGGTGTATAATAGTGGTTGTTTGTGAGACTATAATATAATTCATTTAATACACCCAGTAAGGTCACCCTGGTGTGTATATAAACCTTATTTTCTTACTCTCAATTTACATGTTATAAAATTGATAATGTTTAAGAATATAAAAAGTATTAGATATAGTTTTGGGTGAAGCTTAGTGTTGTAATAAATCCTCCATAAATAATTTATTATCAGTTTTATCTTGTACATTTCATCCTCCTATATGGATGTCTGTACGGATTTTTGACTATATGCTATTCATTTAAATTTCATAGTTTTTTAAGTTTATTTTATTAGTTTCTATTTTATTATACTATACTTATATTATATCATACTCTAATTATATGTTTTAGAATATATTTTCAATATTTTTCTTTATTAACAATACTTGCATTACGAGTATATTCTCCCTAATATTTATTATAGAATCTTTTCATGTGTCATTATCCACTAGAGATTAGGGAGTATCTTTTTAGGTCATGTGGTTCTCTAATTATAGTGGGATTTGGGTGAATTTATTCAGGGTAATACAAAGTGGTATTGAAGGGTATTTTCCTTTTTCTTATAATTTAAGGACTATTAGATATATGTAAACATATTTTATAGATTATAATGGATAATATGTTTTTAATTCATGAACACCTTTTTGGTATGATGAAAAAATTACCAAACTTATTGAATAGATGTTATTAGTTATTGAAGTTACAATTTAGATATTTATTCAATTATGAAGTTATGATTTTTGGTTTTTATTATATTATTTTACTCCATACATGGGGTGTCAGGAGGGTAAATGCATCATATTGGATCACATGATTCATTTGAGATATTTGTTCTTTTGTTTAGATTATTTTGTGGATAATGAGGTTGTTAAATAGTTAAAGGTTATAAAAACAATATATAGAGTATTTATATATATAAATTATTTATTTCATTATACTAATATAGGAATTTATAATAGTATATTATGTATATTTTATCATGGGATGTCACCTTATTCCGATATATAGTACTTATGTGCTTGTGATGTATGGTTACCCAGGATGGGTTGGTTTAGTCATTGGATTCATTTGTGATGGATTGATTTTGGTGATGTATTCTTTAACGAAATATTATAATTAGAATAAATTTACATATTGAGTGTGATAGCCTAATGTTTTTATAGAATAGAATGTGGAATCCCATGGGCTACCATGGGAAAAGCATTTAAAGTCCATTTTAAATCAGGATTCTGTTTGGATGATCTGATCTATTGGAAACCTGGACATATTATTTTAATATTTTCTATAAATTGAATATTGTTTAGTGATCCAAGGTTGAAAGGCTTATTATTAAAGGAGAACACATTTTTTTCATAACACCCATCGGGTAGGTAATCATGTGGTTATCCACGAAATTAGTGAGAATCCATAGTTGCATTGTATGTGAAACACTAAGAGTGATTCTAGGATTATGTGTTGAACTGAAATTGGTGAAGGGATAGTTAATTATCCTTGTTATCATTAATATTTTTAGATGTTACTTATGGGATCATGATTAAATCTATGTGATAATCTTATATTGGAGTGTGTGACTCTTTTAATTTTGTTAATTTCCCACATTATTACCATTTATGAAATTAAAAACAAATAAAACTATTTGTTCTATAGAATGTTTTAGCTGATATCATTGTGAATATTTTTTTTGTATATGGATTGTAATGTTGGTAAATGTGAGGGTGGCACCCTGATGAGGGTCATTAAGGGGACCCTCACACCATAACCTTTTAAATTAAAGGGAGGTGAGTATTTCAAAATGGATTTTTTATTATACTTTAGGATAATTTTATAGACTAGGGTGTCAATCCATGATTATTAATATCACATACTAGGTATTTAACATATGTAAATATATTAAAAGTGAAAATCAAATTGTAGGATATGGTGTGACATAACTGAGGTTGAAAACATTATGTGTCACTTGGGAAATATATCATATTCCTCTATGATATTTTACTCATATAAATACAGTCATTCTATGTCCCCTAGGTCATATAGTGAAGGATTACTTAATAGAATATATCATAGTGTTGGTCATAAAGTCTGTGTAGTAAATGGAGGTATCATCACCATGAAGGCTTGGGTTGTGTAATTCTTGTTCTATATGGGGGTGGAGTTTCATTTCATGAGTAAAGAGGACACACCATGAAGAGTCCCAAAAAGGATAATTCTTTATTCTGATGCATTGGGTTATTCCTCATAGGGATGTCCATGGGTGTGGAATTATGTCATGACCCTTTGGGTCACGTCAGAGCCTCATACCAGGTTGGTGCATTGTACCATGAAACATAGAATGATGTCAAAATAAGACTATAATTTGTTTTCTTACATACTTTTAGGCATATTATTTTCTAGTTTGACCTAGTCATGTTTATATAGAATATAAAATGCATAATGTAAATTTATTGTGATCCATTTTTAATATCCACTCTCGTTGATACCCTATAGTGAGGGGTGTTTTAAAGAATATTCCATGTAATTCTCAATGTATGTTTCAACCCTTAATCTCCATTATTATTTTTAAAAATTTCTCACTTATTTTTGACACTTTTTAATAGAGGTTTTAATAAAGATTTAATCATATCATGGTGGAATTATTTTAATCATTGGTAATTTACCATGCTTTTGATAGAGAGTTTTTAAGAGTGAAAAAGTCATATCATCACTCAGTAGTTTGGTGGAGGATCACTACAGTGTTATTTTTCTAGATTTATCACTAATAATATTTAGAATTGAGAATAAAATACATGTCAAATGATGCGAATATTATTTATAGGTGTACTAGTATTATTCCATGTGTTTTTAGTGTTTCTTTTATTGAGGGTGTGACATGTATACACCACATTTTTTTGGAAAATTGTAAATCTTTGGATTAATTATTATAATTCATTAAAAATATTGATATTACTTTGTTTGATGTTTTCTATGATTATAGGGGATAAATTATTTTAATTTCTTAGAATGGGAATAGCCTACAGGGACCATTGAATGGATTAAGGATGGTTACTCCATGTTTTATGTAGGTAGTATGAATAGTACTAAACCATTTTCTTTTTTTACTAGTTGTTCATTCCAAAATGAAAATATAGGTTTGGGTAAAATGGTAAGGGATCAATGTCGTACTATTTAAATTTACACGGTGTATTTTTTCATCTTAGATATGAATAATTATTGTGAAGAATGTTGGAAGTAATGTAATTTTTTGGTGATTATCTCTAGGGGGAGAGGATGTTGGCTGGAATTTCAAGGGGTCAAGAGAGGTAATTGGGATTGAGATGAGATTTTGGTAGACAATGTTTCTTTACAAAGGATAATATTCCATACAATATGGTCTAATTCCATGGATCGAATATTGAGATGACCTATGTATCACACATGAGTGGGAATACCTCTTGAGCATGGATTAGAGCCTTAGTGTGCGATATGACTGGGATACATCATATATGGATTGATTTGGTGTTCCATGGATGGTTTCATATGATGATGGGATTCACATTTATCCCAAAGATGATGTGGTACAGGACCCAAGTATGTTTAATGGAATATATATATTCATATTTTTTGGAAAGATGTTTATTGGGGGCTTATTAATTGGGTTGGTCTATAATGTCCTTGGGTTGTTGGTCTAGGATAATGATGTGGGGATTTGAATACAAAATGTATTGGCCTCTTGATTTGTTGTTCTAGTATGTGCTATAGGATATGAGATTACATTTCTATGTCAGGTATGAATTGAAGCTAGTGGGTGATGAAACGGATGGCTCTAAGGAACCTAGTGGATTCCTTCATACATGAAATGGGAACAGTTACAGGTTCGGTGGGCCACACCCTATGCGGTTCACCCTAGTGTATGAATATTACCCTATCAACCTATATTGATTATGAGATGTTCATTGAGACACATTAAAAGTTCAACAATACTACAAGATTACTATTCTTGGATTTCATTGTTGTAGATGATATTTTTATATGTGTATGATTTGTTTATTTGAGATCATTTTTTGGTTTTCAATCATGATCCATAGTGCCAATATCTCGAAAAACAATCATTATACATAGAAAAAAATGTCTAAAAACCATTAATAATCTTATATATTATTGATACTGATTGAAGATAGAGGGTTTATATTTTTAAAGATTCAATTAATACATATATATTATTTCACTTTATTCTTTTTTGTGGAATTATAGTTAATTGGATAGTGGTTTGGAAATACAATCTACTTTTTTATAGAATTTTATTTGTATTCTCTTTCAAGATGTTGTTTGAAGATTATTATATAGCCCATAAGTGCTAGTGATGATTTTATATAATTTTATGTCGACAATATAAATTTTTGAAATAGAAATTATTATTATAAAACATTATGTGTGATGTTATCAAATAAAAATGTTTTTTGGATAAATCATGTCATGTGATTTAGAAATAATTTGAAATCATTTTAAAAAAGACTAAATATTATAAAAAATAGTACATGTATCATGAGATAGAAAATAAAAGATGTAAAAATTCAAAAAAAAATCAGTCCAATCTTTTTAAAAATAAATAAATTAAAAAATATTCCTCTAAAAAATATATTATTATGTCAATTCCATTGATGAAATTTCATTTATAAGAAAAAAAATTCACTCATAATGAGTCTGATCATTTGAAGAAAAATTTGGGCCAGAAAATAAACATATTGATTATAAGATATTTATTAGCAGAATCAGGTAATATATATATATATATATATAATTACATTATTAGAAAAATATTTCTGTTTTTATATGTAGTTTATTTATAAAAGCAGGCTGGGAGTCAAAGAATATATTCTTAAATAAAACTGAGTGGATATAAAAAATACCTTTCTTCATTTGATCACGATAATCAATGACACTAAAAATATATATTAATATGTTAACCATCGACATCATGGAATATAATGCAGAGTCTGTAATCCAAAAAATAATGTTTTCTAAAATATAAACAAAAATAAACTCTCGATCTACAGTGATTTGTAAAATGTTTCCCAACATACAGATTGGGGTGGGGAAATATTTGGTGAAGGATGGCCATTTTCATTGTCCACTCCTTCCTTGGAAGACTGTCAGAGAAGTATCTATCCAGGATACCACATTCTATTTTTTAAAAAAGAATTATTTTTTTGATTATATATATATATATATATATCTTTGTGTGTGTGTGTTAAACTAAAATATAATCAATATTTACCTATTTTTATTCATATTTACTATAATCAAAGTATTATCAAAATATTACACCCTTAAAACACCAACCAAGACTCCAATTTATAAGGGGAGATCTTAACCAAATTACGTATATATTTTATGTGGTGCTTAGACACCAAATCACCAACATTTAATTAATAATATATTATTTATATTAACCCATTAATGAAAATAAATTGTATAACCTAACACTTTTCTCATAATTAATTATTTTATCCCAATTTAATAAATAGTAATTAATTGTCATAAAAATGATTATTTTTATGCTTAAAATTATAATTAATCATAGAAAAGATGTTTTTGAATGACTAAATTAATAATTTTGTTGATAATAAATAAATTACAATTAACAAATTTTAATAAGGAAAATTAATTATGCAATTAATAATATAAAAATTTGATATTTATAAATTATTTGTATGAAATAATAATATAATAAATATTAATAATATTATTATAAGTTTACATAAAAATATTATTATTATTACTAGTATTTTTGTTAATTATTTTTAATAAAGAATGTTGTGTGACATGTAAGTTATTTTTTATTTATTATATTTATGAATAATAAATATATTAATGGTAATAATAATTATAGTGTGGATAATAGAATTATTATTAATTATTATTCTTGTTAAATAAAATAAATTAAATGTATAAATACAAATATTATTACTAAATATATTTTTATATAAATTGAAATAATTGATTCCTTGTTTTTTTTAATTTTATTTAATTATTTAAAATAATATTATTAAATACTACTATCATAAAATAACAATTACGGGCCAAAATACATTTATGAGAGAAATTTTAATTAATTAATAATTCGTATTTTCCATTTAAAGAACACTTTATTTTCAAATATTTTTTATTTGATTATACATTTAGGATATTTTTTATTATACTTTTTAAATTCATCTATAAATTATGACTTCATTAAATCTTAATTAGTACTTTATTTATGTAATAAATTAATTATATTGAATTTATAAAAATAATATATACTAACTACTATATTTTATTTATAAAATTATTGTTTTTACTATTTATGGAATTATTAATTATTCAAAATAATTAATAATAGTCTCCCAATAGGTGATGTTGTCAATAAAATAAATTACAATAATTATTAATTAATTAATAAAATAATTATTAAGATATTTAAACATTACAACATCTATTTATTTATTTGTTTATTAATTATATTAATAATTATTATTATATTTCCAATTATGTTATGTAATATTTTTCACAATAAAAATTATTTTTGGATTTACATTTAGAATATATTTGATTTTTAATATATATTCTAAAAAATATACTTTTTATTGATTCTACATGTGTGTGGACATTCACATATGTATAAAAACACATTATGATTATAATAATATGTATCTTCCAAATATATTGAATATTTGATTAAATAATTACATTATATCATTTACCCATTTTTTATTTGATTTTCTTGTATACCTAAAAACATTATTTTTAATGTTCTTATTTTTTTGAATTTTTCCAATGTGTACATTTTAATACACATATAAAATTTAAAACATAAAAAAATTTCCCATATTCATACTCTTATTTGGTGTAAAATTCATCATTATAAAATTTATCTACATAAGATTTTAATTTATGTTCAGATTATATTTTTCTCATCCAAGGTTTTATTTATACCATCAACATGAGATATTAAGACAGAAAAATATATCCCTACACTTTCCTCAAAAAATAAACTCTCTTTAGTTCTTGTTTATTATATATTGTTCATCCAATAACATATAAAAAATTTAGAGACACATATACTTAATGTGTAAAATATTCTACATATGATTTTATAAGAAAATAATGAGTTAACAGTAATAAATCTTAATAATAAAAAATAATCACTATAAGAAACAAAGATTTAAAATCATTAACTGATAATAAAAAAATTTACCATTTGGTAGTTGATTCGGTTATCATTATACAAGAATATTTTCCAAACTCGATAATATGCAATCACTGCTTGTTATTGTTTATTAGTTGAAAACTCAGCTTTGGTGACCCCCAAAAGTGTTCTTCATGGAAATTTTAGTGAAATTGGTGATGGTTTTTTTATATTACCATTCCATCATAGTTAGTGAGGTCACATTAAATATACTTATGAGTACCACTAATGGTGATTATCATTCACAACCACCAAATGTATCCACTAAGTAGGTTTCCATTCAAATAATAATAATTACCACAGATGGATGTATAGCTTTTCTCAGATACCTAATTTTCATATAAAATTATTATAAATTACGTAAATAATTTATCACTCTAATATAAAAAATATCATTGAAAATCCAATAATAAAATATGTTTTATTTCATCTCATTAAATCATTACATAATCAAATCTACAATATTTTTTCTAAAAAAAGTTTCCACCTAGAAAAATGTGTCACTAACCAAAAAGTTCTAATATAACCCAAAAAAAATAATATTCATTTTTAAAATGGACTTTATAACATATAAATATCATTAGTCACATGTATCACTTCTTTTCCTTCAAGCTTAAGGAAGAACCAAAAAAGTAGTTAGTCAATGATGTAGCTCTAACCCCAATCCATTCCCCTCTAACCACTGAAATTATCCTATCATTGTAATGAAATAATATTCACTGGAAGAACTATTGATTGAGTTTCTCTTGAGTGTAAACCATCATGAATTTTGTGATATTAATTAATATAAACTACCACAAAATAATTCTTGTCTGAGATAGTTCATGGAATTCTTTATAATTTCCCAGAAGTATCACTAGTGCAGAAAATATTTTTTTTGTTTGTTATTTTTTAGTTTTTACATAGGATACTAGACAAATTTATTACATGAGAAGTTATAAATATTTTTTTTTACATCGGACATTTTAAAACTGACGTAATAAACCTAAATCCAAAGCATTTTTCACGTCAGTTCCTAAAAGTGGCATGGAAAATGCTCCAGTGTCATGATTTATTACTTTAGTTTTTAAATAAATGATGTGGAATATCATTTATTATGTTGGTTATGTAATATAAAATGTAATAAAACTCACCTCTGAAGTGTTTTTCGACTTGGATATTAGAAAACTGACGTGAAAAACATGTTTATCATGTCGTTTTTTTTAATAACCGACATGATAAACCAGTCTGTGAAGCATTTATTTCATGTAAGTTATTGTTTAATCTATGTGAAAACATATAAAATAATTTGGTTATCAAATAATGAACATAAAACCCATTTCCCTCTAATTTATTATCTCAATTACAAATTAACCGACATAATAACTAGTCTGCGAAGTGTTTTTCATGTTGTTTATTGTTTATCCAATGTGAAAACATATATAAAATGTCAGTTATTAAATAAACAATGTAAAAAAAGAAATTCCCATGAAATTATTATTTTGGTTATAAAATAAACAATGTAAAACCCAATTTTTTTTATTTAAACATTTCAACCATTACTATTCTCTTCCAAAGGTGACCTAAAACATGCAAAAAAAGACCAAAACCAGACCAAAACCGGGCCAAAATACATTATAAAAAACATCAGAACTAGACCAAAAACACCAAAGAAAAATTAAATATTCACATATAAAACATTTAAAACATACAATGTCAAAAAAAAAGCTAAAACCCCTTGGACTTCCCCAACCTCCATGGACAGCCCCCACCACACTACGTAGACCCCCCCTAGAAAGAGTCCCCCCAACCCCATGGACACCCTTACCCCTGGACACCCTTCCACTCCTTGGACACCCCCACTCCCGGGATACCCACCCACCCCCTGGATGCCACCTGAGCCAACATGACAGACCCCACCCCCTGGACACCGACCCACCCCCTGGACAGCCGCGCATCCCCTCGACCGCACCCAACCCCTAGACAGCCCCCACCCCCTGGACACCCCCACCCCCTGGACACCCACCCACACCCTAGACAGCCCCTCCCCCCCAAACCCCTGGACCCCCCCACCTATCCCTCTAGACATCCCCCACCCCTTTGGACATTACCACCCCCTGGACACCCTCCCACCCCTGGACACCCACCACCCACCTCGAAAACACCTCCACCCCCAAGACAACCCCACCCTCTAGACACCCTCACACGCCCTTGACCCCCCCCCCCCCCCCCCACATGGACATTGTCCCACCAACTAGACACCACCCCACCCCACTAGAAATCCGCCCCGACAACCTGGACACCCCCACCCCCTGGGCACTCCCACCCCCAAACACCCCACACCACCCTAGAATGCCCCCCCCCCCCGGACAACGCCGACACCCCAAGAACCCCCCCCCCCCCCCCACCCGGACACCCTCCCACCATTTGGAAACTACCCCACCCCACTGGAAAACCTCATGTACAACTGTTACCCCTTGGAAACCCCACCCACATCTCCTTGGACAAGCACCACCCTCTGGACAGCCCCCACCACCTAGGCACCCCCACCCCCTGAACACCCCCACCCCCTGGAAAACCTCCCACCCCTGGAGAAACCCCTCCCCCTAGATAGGCCTCCACCCCTAGATATCCTCCAACCCCTTAGACACCCCCACTCCTGGACACCCTCCCACCCCCTTTACACCCCCACCCCTTGACAATCCCTACCCCTAGATACCCCCACCCCCTGTACACCCACCCACCCCACCCCCTGGACATCCCCCACACCACTAGACAAGCACCCACCCCTTTGGACATCCTCCAACCCCCTTGTAAACCCACCCCCTAGACACCCTCCCACCACCCTTGACACCCCCACCCCCTGGACACCCACCCCCTAGACATCCTCCCCCAACATGGACACCCCCACCCCTTGAATACCCTTCCATCCCCTGGATACCCCACACCTCCAAGACCATCCTCCCACCCCTAGACATCCCCCACCACCTAGAAAGAGCCCTAAACCACTAGAAACCACCCCCTATCACCCCCTAGACACCCACCCACCCCCTGACACCCTTGGACACACTCTCATCCCATAGACACCACCCCCACACTCATGGATAACTCCCACCCCATGGACACCCCCTCCCCCACCCCCATGTTCACCCCTACCCCTTGGACAGCCCCACCCCCACATGAAACCATTAATATGCTCTACCAAAGTATATAACAAGAAGAAACCAGACCAAAACCAGACCAGATTCCATACCAGAAAAACACCAACATAAGACCAAAACCAGAAAACAATAGAAAAATTAAACATTCACATATATATCATTCGAAACATACAATGTCAACATAAAAACCCTAAATCCCACCAAAACCACTATCGAATTATCAATTAGAAATACAATATTCATAATTATATTTTACACTACAAACACAATAAAATCCATTCAAACATATAAAATAATTAGACCATTCCACTTATAAGTGTTTGACCTATTGAGAACTATAGGGTTGAGGGTCATTAAATAGCCACAATTTCAAAGGATATTAGTTAACATGTATGATGAATAAATCAAATGAAATATTATAGAAACTTTTATAATTAAATTTTACCATGTCAAACATCACACGTGTTCCAGTTGTAATTATTTCACACATAAATCATAACATATAATATTGGCATGTGATGACGCCTTGTTGATCATGAAAATTCTGTTTAAATGGGTGTCAATTCAAAATATCATTTTTATGTTATACATCAAAGAGTACAAATTTTTAATCGATATTTACAATTACTTATTAATATTTTATCTTGGTACTCTTTTTCTTTGTGTTTTTTCAATATTTGAACCATACCTTGTTAGAAAATAATAATAATGGGATAATTGTAAAAATAATTATAATATAAAAAACTATAAATAAATTGAATCTTACTTTTCCAAAATATTATTAATACTTCCCCGCACATCACCATGGACAGAGCATATCCAATATTGTGTTTTATACCATGAAACAAAAACAACTAACATCCAAAGATCATTAATATAAAAGAAAATTTAAGGATAGTGGGTTTTTAGGTTTAAATATAATGAACACTTTTACAGATATATGTTTCATACCTCTAATGAAAAGGAATCATCCAACAATGTATTATAATATTCTATTCAAATCATTTAGCAATATAAAGTGTTCTTCGTTCCTCATCCAATTCATGTGCTTCAGGTGAAATCAAATGCATGTCCATAAATCCACATACATCTGTCCGCTCATTCTTCTCACACATTTTCTAAAGATACCTAATACAAAATAGACATATTTATTCATTTTAAATACATATACCATATGGAATAGTGTTAAGACTCACATGGAAGAGATATGAACCATGTTGATTCCCAAATTATCTCTAGTAACAAGATCCATGATATCATTTTTACAATCCCCACATTTATTTCCCATCCAAAATCATGATCTTATATTGGAAACTCATAATGATCCCCCATCATATTTGAATATCTTGACAATATGAAAATACTACTAGAATCTGTATCAGATGTCATTGCCATTTTCCTTGGTTGTTGTCTATCAAGTATTTCCTTAACATTGAGTTATTCTTGTTAAAACAAATAGAAAATATATTAGTTTCCAAATGTTAAAACATCATTAATAAAAATAAAAATAAAAGATATAACATACATACCTCAATGGTAATGAGTCATAGAAGTTTGGATGGCCAACCTAAAAAGTGGCTGATATTATGTCCAAATATCTCCACCTCAACTATAGGTAATGGTACTCAAGCTGTTCTATCTATTATATCATGTACAATGACCCTATGATGCTCTACCTTTATCTTTTGATGATGAACGATATCTTCTATACAATATACCGGCCTATATGAAACTAGATGATGGTGAGGATCATCAACATAAAACTCAAAATAATTAGGAACTTGTGGATGAGGAGTAGAAACAAAATTGGGCATGGAGGATGAGGTGGGGGAGTGGGGTCTACTGGAAGAGGTGGAGGATAAATAATGGGGTCTTTAGGGGGAGGTGGAGTCATGGTAGCTGCTGTCTAAAATTTACTTTGCATGTCTACAAACACAGACTGTAATAATTACCTAATATTTTCCTATATCCTTACATTAATATTATGAACTATATCCCCCGAGGATTCTTTTTCTTATTAACGCCATCAATGGAATATGTTGAAGAACCTGGGAACACTTTTCTTACCAATAAACTCGTTAGATATCCTCCTACATGACTAGGGTGTTTGGGATTTTCCAATGTGGAAGATAAAATGGCTTGCCTATCAGCAGTTGTAAATACACCTTGTGAGCTCTAATCCTCAACAGAATCATATAATAATTAATTGAATTTTTTTAATTAATCAAATTATATAAATAATATAATTATAATAAATAAATAAAATAAATATCTTATAATCATTTCAATTATGATTCTTGATTCTTCTAAAATATATTTATCCATTTTTCACATTTGATCTCTCTTCCTTTTTCATGTCTGGATTAAGGAGATGGATAAGAAACCTTTCCAAAGCTTGAAGACATAGCTCTCAGTTTTTTTAATTTTTCCGCCATCATTAGTTCGTCAAATAACGTATAACCTCCCCGAGATAAACTATGATGGTATAAATTTTTAGATTTGTTCTCCTGATGATATTTTCTTGTTTAATGTAAATTCATAATAATAAATGATTAATTCAACATTAATAAGATCATTTATATAAGAAATCATATAAATATTTACATTTCCATTACCAAAAATGAATCTTTTCTTCTACTTTCAACAAATTGTCTCCATGTTTCTTCATTTATGAAAGGATATATATGACATGGATTGTCATGATTCTTATGAGAAAAAAAGAAATCATATGTGAGGGTTGATTTGAAATCCCTCTATCTCCTTGCATTTTTTTGATAAATATTTACTCATGACTCCTCAAGTGTAAATAATATCAAATGTTATCTGATAAAGAAGAGGTAAAACATATTATACTAGAAACATTTAAAGATTAGTAAAATAATAGCAAAAGACCATACCAATATCATCTCCCACAACATATATATTATTGTTTTTTCCACACTTCTTAAATAATCATACAAAATTATTACTTTCCTTTTACCCTTAGTTGATATGAAACTCCTAAAATATTTTGCATTTGGACCTCTAGGAGTATCATTTTCATCAAACTCAACATGTATCCTCTGGTCCTGGCGATGGGAAAGTTATAATTTTTTAAAACTTGTGCATCCACATTTACCAACTCTTGAAATCTTATTTGACATTTTGGGATCACATGAGGAAGATTGGGGAACATCAAGAGGTTCATGTGAATGTTCCTCCTCAGAGGTAAGATCATAATGATCATCTCCAAAATCATGTGGTTGATAAACTAATTGATCTGTCATTATCCTTCAAATCAAAAAAGAAAACATTATTTCACAAATATAAAAATTCAAATATTAAAATACTAATTTAAAAAAATGAAAGACTAAACCATGTTACATAATTGTAAACATGTTAAATATGGTAATCATGTTAATCAATGGTAAAGATGGTAAGCATGGTTGTGTAATTTTCATTCAAAAAATCAATAAATATATATGTTATATAAAGGTAAACTATTGTAAAATATAGTAAACTATGGTAAATATGGTAAACAAGGTAAATATAGTATGCATGTTAAACAATCCTAAATATAGTAAACATGGTAGTGTAATTGTCATTCAAAAAAATAAATAAAAATATATGTTACGTAAAGGTTAATAGTGGTAAACTATGGTAAACATGGTAAACATTGTAGATATGGTAAACATGGTAATGTAATTGTTAATCAAAAAAATCAATAGAAATATAAGTTACGTAATGGTAAAAATGATAAACTAAACTAATTAAAATTTAAATACACAAAAAATTCTAACATTTTATGTAAATAATAAATATAATCATGAAATAATCATATGTTGCATATAATATTATGAATGTAAAAATGCATTGTTTTCCTAAATTACTTCTTCATGATCGTTCCTTATGTCAAAAACCATGTCTTTAATATTCCTATCATTATTTTTTACTAATCATTCCATGGAAGTCAGAATCTCACATAAATTAGCATCTTCATCCAGTTGATCCTCACCAACATATTGTTTTTCCTCTGTAAAACAACAGACCACTTCATATCTTATTGATCAACAACATAGAAAATCGGTTTTGCATGTGTTTATATGATAAAAGAATCTGGTGTGTCTTCCAATATCTTCATATTAACAACTGTCATTCCAAATTCATCATGTCTGACACTATTTTTACCAATAAATCATTTTCATTTAGAAACATGAATTTTAATTTGAAATTAATCAAACTCTTATAAATCTTCAATAACTCCATAATATGAAATCGATTCAAAAATTGGGTTTTTGTGTTAGGAACTCAAAAAATGCATTGCTTCTGCAAACACCAATACACAACTATTCAAAACTACACTTCTATTGTCATGAGATTTCGTATAAAACGTATAGACATTTATGTCATACCCGGTCTATGTTATCACATTTAAACTTGGACCACCCACTAACCATCTTAACTTCCCTAATAAATCCAATCTATCAAGCAAGGTTTTTTTTAAACCACGGAATAAATGTTTAGTTGTGCTCATTCAAAATCCCCATTTATTTATTCTTTTGATGACATTTCTTCAACTCGTTAATATGCAATGTGATATATTGTTGAGCATCAACTATGTTATTAAAGACATATAATTTTACCTAATTCATCTTTTTAGATGACAATGATTTGACTTTCATACCACGAATCATCTTTCCCTCATTATTAACATGTTCATGGAGAGATGGAGGAAAAACAATGTGCTATTCTATAGCCAAGTAGCTCATAAAAAACTCCACAACCTCCTCATGAATATACTTTTCAATAATGGAGGCTTCAGGTCGACATGGATTCTTAACATATATCTTCAATATCATTAGTTTCCTTTCTAAAGGATACATCCAACAAAGATATACCGGTCCACAAATATTTATTTCTCGAACAAGATGAACTATTAAATGCACCATTATTTCAAAAATATATGGAGGAAAATAAATTTCCAATTGACAAAGTATAGAAATTTCATCCTTTTCTAAAATATTCAATGAATACCCATCAATCGCCTTACTAGAAACGAAATTGAAAAAAGAACCCAACATCATTATAGTCATTTTGACATGGATCAGCAATATTCCACACAATGAAACAGGTAGAAGTTGTTGCATCATGACATGAAAATCATGAGATTTCATACTTATCAACTTCACATCCTTCAAATAGATTATTTTTTACATTTTCTGAATAACCATGCGGCACTTTCATATCATGAAGACACCGAAAAAATCTAACTTTCTTCCTCTTGGATAATGTATGACAATCCCAGGGAAGAAATGTGTGTTTTCCCTTGGTAGTGGGAGCTAAATCTAAATGTATTCCCAATGCTAGTAAGTCTAATCTCGCATTCAACCCATATTTAGTCTTTCCTTTAGTATCTAATAATGTTTCAATCAAACTATCATATATATTATTCTCCACCTTCATAACATCAATATTATGTTTCACTTTAGGATATATCCAATATAGTAGCTAAAAAATATCATCCTTTTCTTCCAAATATGTCTATAAATAGTAGGTTTATGTGTCCTTCCCAATGTCGTATCATGGTTCTTAGCCTCTCAAAATAAACATCAGTGGATATACGTTTTGGAGAAATATTAATTTTTTGTGAGCCATGGAATTATTTTTTAGTCTTATATAAGAGTTATCCATAGGTAAAAACATTCGATGACCCATGTATACAATTTTCCTTCTATGATGCAATTGACAAGATGAAGTATGTTGTTTGCAAATTGGACATGCTTTATGCTCCTTCACACTACATCCATAAAAACTTCAATATACTGGGAAGTAATTAATAGTGAAAATAAGCATTTCATATAGATGAAAATATACGATTTTATAAAAATAATACAACCTAATTCCATCCCCTCATAAAAGTTTCAAATCATTAATCAGTGGTACCAAGAAAAAATCAATATCATTTTGGGGTTGTTTGAGACCAGATATCATTATACTCAAATTGATATATTTGTGCTTCATACAAATTTTAGGAGATAGGTGGTAAACTACCAATAATATAGGCCACGAACTATTTGTGCTAATGAGGGTTCGATTTGGATTCATTCCATCTGTGCACAACCAAAGTCTGAGATTTCTAATTTCATTTCCAATTTTAGGATACTGCTCATCAATTTTCTTCAATTGTGTACAATCATTTGGTTGAATAATTTTTCATCACATATCCACTCATCATCATTCCATATTAAACTTTTTTCATCATGTGAATTAACAAATAAACATTTCAAATGAAAAATTATAGGAAGATACCAAAATTCATTGGCAGGGATCACTGTAGTCTTTACATTAGCCTCTAATTTTTCTTTCTACTTATACCCTAATGTCCTACATTTATGAAATTCTAATAGAAATTAATATTCATTCATATATATCATATAATCATTCGAAGGGGAATTTAGTTTCTTGTATCCCAATCCCATCGGGCATAATATTTTCTTGGCGTTATAATCTGAATCTAGAAGATCGTTGTCTATTAGAAAAATTTCTTTCGAAAATTGTAGGAGATCTGTAAAAATTCTATCACTTCGTCCATGTTTCACCTTTAGGTTAATCAATTATAACACTGTCAAAAAAGTTGTAAATTCTGTACAACCAAGGTACAATGGTTTTTCAGCATCACCAAATAGACGTGCAACTGTCAGTTATATGTCAATTTGTTCTTGTGCAACATCAAAAATCATTTCATTAATTCCATAGGAGTTAACAACTTGAAAATCATCATCATCATTAGTTCTGACATTCTATCCAGTTTCACCATGCCAAATCCAGGGGTTATAACTCTGATTAAAACCATGAAAAATTAGATGATCTATGATATCTCTACTCTTCATCTTCTTCATCTTCAAACTTTTGAGTCATGGACAGAAAAAAAATTGTCACTACTTAGAAATTTTTGTTAAGAAAATTCTGTTAAGGCGTCAACACCTTCCTCATATTCATTACTAATTTGATGTGTCATAATCAAACTTCAACCCATTATTACCTATTTCAAATATTAAAATTATACATCTTGTTATGATAATCCAATTTTATATTTATATGAAAAATATCATAATTTGAATGAATGTTTTTTGAAATATAAAACAAATATATGCATATTTTAAAAGAAAAAAAATAGTTAGATATAACAGTTTTAAATTCATCTTGGATTCATTCTTATAAAGTTACAAAAAGAATACATCATGGTTCAACTGGATACAAAAGTCACCCTTCTCTAAACAAGAAATATGAAGTACAAATATTAAAATATGTAAACATTCACTATTTATAATTACACCTATCCTAGTGATTTTAAACCACTGGGATAACCCTTGAAACTGTTGGGATAGAATATCACAACAGTTTTACACACTATTGACATGATGGTCATTCCAATATCCCTATACAAATGGTTCTACAAGAACTATTGGTATAGATTTCCAAAAGTTAACATATGCCAATGGTTTCAATTAAACAGTTGTGATATATATATACCAACTATTTTGGAAACGTTCAAATATAGGTTGTCCAGCATATATTCAATTCCAATTTTTTCATGGAAACTCTTGGGATATATATATATATACCAATGGTTCATGAACTGTTGGTATACACTCTTTAGTATATAATCTATTACAACTGGGGGTGGGGGCTATCCATGGAGGTGGGGGGGTTTGTCTATGGGGTGAAGATGACCTAGGGGGATGTCTAGGGGGTGGGGGGATATCCTGGGGGTGGGGGTATCTAGGGTGTGGGTGTATCGGAAGATGTCGAGGGGTATCCTGGGGGTGGGGGTGGTTGTCCGAGGGGGTGGGGTGTCCATGGGGGGGAGTGTCCAGGGGGTTGTCGGTGGGGGTCAGGGGTGTCCAGGGGGTGGGGGTGGTGGCCATGGGGTGAGGGGGCTGTCCAACCACCTACCCCCTTGGAAAGCCCCACCCCCATGGACAACCCCACCCCCGGACACCCCACCCACACGAACTGCCCCAACCCCCTGGACAGCCACCCCCCCGGTGCACACCCACCGCTATGGACATCCCCCCAACCCCCAGACACCCCCACACCCAGACACCCCCATCCCCTTGGATAGCCCCCTCACCCCTGGACACCACCCCTGGACACCCCTACCCCATTGGACATCCCCCTCACCCCCAGACAACATCCCCCCTGGACAACCCCACACCTGTCGACCCCACCCCCATGGACTGCCCCCCAACCACCTGAAACCCCCCCCCCACTCTCGGACACCCCCACCCCCTGGACACCCCCCTACAGCATTGGGCAGCCCCCTCACCCCCTGTACACCACCCCCTAGACACCCCTACCCCCTTGGAAATACCCCTCACCCCTCAACACCCCCACCCCTTGGACACCCCCTAGACACCACCACCCCCATAGACAGCCACCCCCCCTCTAGACTCACCCCCACTTCCGAACACGTCCACCCCCTTGGACACCCCCTACGCATTGGATAGACCCCTCACCCCCTGGACACCACCCCAACCCCCTTGGACACCCCTGGATAACCCCACCCCCTTGGATAGCACCCCCAACCCCTAGACACTTCCACCCCATGAACATACCCCCACTCCTGGACACCCCACCCCAATGGACAACCCCCCCCCAATGGACAACACCCACCCCCGAACACCCCCACTTCCTTGGGCACCCCTTCCCCTTTGGACAGCCCCCTAACACCTAGAGACACACATCCCCTAGAAATCCCTACCCCCCTTAGAAAACCCCCACCCCCACTCATTATACACCACCCCCACACCCTTTGACACCCCTAAACACCCCAACCCCATTGGACAGCCCCCAACCCCACAGACACCCCCACCCCCAAAACACATAAATTTACACACACACACACATGCCAGAACAAATAAAAATCGTACACTTTCATGGTATTACTTCCATGGTTTATTTTACCAGAATAAAAATTTATCATGGAACAAAAGAACACTATGACACTTAAAATGATATCAAGAGAAAAGATAGAAAAATTACATCTCAACACATATGTTTAGGTTATCACGAAAAATAAAAAAATGAAACCGAGGCGTGTGAAACTTAATTTTGTATTGTGAGTTGACCTGATATATTTGGTGATAGTAAAAAAACTGAATGTAGTTGGAAAAACAAGGTTGGATGGAATAAATTTGATGAATCCTTTCAGGGTTTTCCATGCAAGAGAGATGATTCGTAGGTCTCCTGATCAATGAAAAAGAATGAACAAATTCGGGGTGTGATTAGTCATTTAAAAGATTTATCACATCGGTTATTTAATAACTGATGTGATAATTTTTTTTTATTTTTATAACATCAGTTTTTTTATAACCGGCGTGATAACTGGCGCTTTATCATGTCTATTATTTTATAAATGATGTGATAAATCATCGAGATTTGATTTTTCAAATCGGTTATAAAATAACCAATGTAAAAAATCAATTCTCGTGATTTATCATGTTGGTTATTTTATCACTGACTTTATAAAACATTTTTTCCAGCTTGTCACGTCATTTATATAGAACCGACATGAAAAATTCAGACATGTTAAACATTTATTGCACAAATGTATTATGAAAGTGTTGAAAAAAAATATTTTGCAATGATTTTCATATATCTCATTATGTATTTATTTTCCATTTTTCTACCATAACAAGTTGGTTTAATGGTTTTTAAAACCAATTTAGACATCAATAGTTGAAAAAAATTATATCAATGGATCCACCTCAAACATACACACATAAAACAATATATCTACACTAGTAGATTTACGAACAATAATATCATTGATAGATCTATACATATAACAAATTATAATATACAGAAGAATAATACACACCAGTATATCTATATGATACTAATAATATTATACAATGATAATATCTACACATCATCCATTATGTAATTAAATCAAAATAAATAGTTTAAAAAATTATTCTCTAAATAAACATGTCCTTAAATATGCAAGGGTTAAAAGTGTTAAAATTTTAAATTACTAATAAAATATTCAAACACTATAAATCTATTCACAATGTTTAATTCAAAAAAATATTTAATTTATCTAAAATCAACCTATGGAATTACCTCTTTAAAATACTTACCTTTCAAGAACAATTCCCATAACAAATTTAAATCAATATCGTTATTTTAACAATTATATTGGGAAAAAAAATATTTTTTAACAATCCCCATTCTATATCTTTTCATCCTCTACTACTCAAATTAAACTAATAAATTTTTAAAAATACCAATGTATGATCATAATATTCAATGATTCATTCCAACAATCACAAAACCAAATTTTACATTTCTTTCAAATATATAGGAAAAAAATTAAAACGAACTTTTTTATTAGAAAAACACATTCATTGTCAAAAACAATCATGTTAAAAATACACATTGAACAAAAAACTCAAATCCTTTCTTTAAAATATTACAATATATGTCTAAAAACATATGTATAATGAATTCAAGGCTACATTATATTTCAAACCATACATCACAACAAATTATATTTTTATAAAATAATATTTGAACCATTAATCCAATGTATACACAATATAAACCCAAAATTAATTTCTATAAAATCCATTATATTTTATTAATTTAAATAATGATTTCCAAAATGACTCATTAATTCATGATACACTCAAATATTAAATATCAAAAGTATAATAACCATTTTACAACATCTCACATAAAATGTAAAATCTCAAATAACAAAATTATAACAAAATATAGTGAATATTCAAGGGAACTATTACATTGAGTTATAGAAAAACTAAATTAGGTACTCTCTTAAATAGAAACCCATTATTCATTTTGGAATACCCAAAAAAAATTTAAAACCAATCTGTATGATAGAATTACTATGCCGTTAAGTTTCAAAATATTTGGTTTGTATAAAAAAAATAATGTCAAGATTTTTTACTGAATGAAAATAGTAAAATAATTGATATATAAAATGAGACCCAACTATAAAAATTTTATTCTCATAAAAAATAATTGAATGGACTGACATAACAATTTAAACACATCTACGCTATTACTCATCCAAAATATCATTGGAAAATAAACTAACTTCTCTTGTCCAGAAAACATTTTTTACGTCGGTAATTTTATATTTTTTAAATTTGGACTTTTACGAAGTCCAAGCCCTCTAGAATAACTCTAGGAATGTTTTAATAGAAATGGACAGAGTTAGGCCGAGTTTTAAATATCATAATGGTGTGAAGAGGAGACGAAGGAGGTGCCCTCTTATAAAAGAGGCGAGGGGAACTTTAGGAAACACTCAAAAATATTAATTTATAATAAAATCAAACCCCACATAAAAACCTCAAAAATGAATCAACATATATGCTGGGATGAGATAGGGTGGTAATATCCTCAACCAATAAAATTTATACATGTATGGAATTTATTTTAAACCTTATCATTTTGATTTATCTTTATTTATTCAATTTGATTTTATTTGTGGTAATACAATTATATATTTTAAATTGTTATAAATACTTAATTATGTGTTGTTAATTTTCCATAATTAGATGAATAATGACATTTTAGACCATATAATTTCCAATTTATAGTTTTTAAATATATTTTTTATTCTTAATCAATTTAATAATATGTTATATTTATAAAATACCAATAGTGTCAATCTTGACACTATTCAATTATATGAATATAAATTAAATCCAAACAAAATATATGTTCGAACCAAAATATTTAATTGATATCTAACCAATCATAGTTATCTATAAAATTCTCGGATCACATTAATTAGTTCATATAATATTTTTTAAATATTTTTAAAACCATTTGTTTGATATTTCTCTTAATAAAATATTTACTACATCATTGTTGAATAATTATTTAATATACTTATTGTATGAATAAAAATTATAAATTAAATACTATGATGAATATAAATATAATATATTTCATAATAACACTTTTAGACTAATTTATCTTCTTAAACAACCAATTTTTAAAATGATATGTTTATTAAATTAGGAAGGTGAAAACATTGACACCATTTAAAAATAATAATATAAATGTCATAATATATTTTATATGACTCCAAATAATCCAAAAGTCTACACATGGATGATTATGGTGTATATATACTCGACCTATAAGTTTTGGTCAAGTTTTTAGGCCTTTTGATTGGTATTATTATTTTAATAAAAACTATATTATTGATTTTTCACAAATTAAATAATTTATGCATCATTAATGTATAATCTATTAAGGTAATTATATATTTCATAAAAATTAAAAATAAATTAAAATGATATATAAGAAAATTCTATATTTAATATTATTGTTTATAATCCAATTTATATTCTTTTTAGAATTATATTAAAAAAATTAGTTATCAATGTTTGAGTGAGACATATTTGACTTTCCTTTAAATAAAATAAATTAATGGTCATAATCTCATCCAATTGGGTTACAATAGATAATATATCAACCCAATAATATTTTAGGATGAAATATAATCATCAAATTATATTAAGACAAGTGTTAGAGAAAGTTTTATAATATTAATGTTACCCTTAATTACCTGATTTACATTAAACTACGATAAATAAAATTTACCGTAGTTTCTATTCAAAATGGACAAAAATAAAAGTATCCTATTAACATAATTTGGAACTACTGATTCCAAATATGATATAAATTTTTTCCAATTAAAAACACATAAGTTCCATTAATTAATATAAAATTACTCTCGTTGTTGAGAAAATGGGTTTTATAATTTAAAACATTAAAAAATATTGAAATGATTTTACCTAAGAATTAAATGTAAAATTAATTATAATGAAATATATTATATTAAATGGTAAAAATATATTCAATTTATACTTTGAAACAATTCAATATTATAATTTAACCATATAAATTATCTCGATGAAAAACTTTGTTTTTAATTAAAATTTAGCATATTTTTAGTATTCATCAAAATATTAAAGTTATCATAATATTGTCAAAAATGTATCCAACGAAAATTTTAATATCTTGATTCAAAATAGGAAGTTTAATTTGTAAAATAGAACTTATAATATTATTGAAAATTATATTTAAAATGGGTGCACCATCAAAAGGCTATAAAACTGCAATTTTGGAAAAATACTTCTTTTGTCAGAAAAATTAATTTTGTTCTCATAAAATGTTCTAGAAAATATATAAGATGAATTATAATGTTATATAATTCAAAATGTGTTTAATACTATTCATAATGTCTAGTTCATTACAATATTGTAATAATATATTGTTTTTTAGTGAAACTTGGTATTGTGTATAACGCAAGCCATTAGGGAAGATCGTTTTTGTGTGTAACACAAGACAAGTCAGTGTTTCATGAATGATTCCTTTGTTTTTTTGTATAACATAATATAATTATATTTCATTGAAAGAAAATATATATTTAGTGTTTAATTCTATCAAAATAACTTGAAATTTTGTATAAAATAAGCCAATAATAGTGTTGTGTATACTGCATGCTAATATGGTGTAGCGTACAGTGCAAGGTAATATTGATGTAGAGTACAACAAAATACATCAATAAAATTAAAAAGAATATTTCTCATAAAATTTCGGGATGTTGCATTCTACCCCCTTAAAATGAATTTCTCCCCAGATATTCTTTAGGGATATAAATGGTTTAATACCTGAAAGTTTCTTTTATAGAAACCCACATCGTAAAAAAGAATACTAATACTTAATTTTAAAAAGCAATGTATGAAATATAATAGTTACCCAAATTAACTCATAATTGGGTTTCTATATAGGATAACATAGGTGAAAACATGGATATGGAATAAAAATCTGACCATCATGTTTGGATGGGGAGTGGTAGAGGACTTGGCTATGAAAAAGCCAACAATCACAAAGCCATAGATTTCTGATGATCTATGGTACCATCTGATTTATCGGATATGAGGGTACTAGGACAAAGTTTTTGGTTTTCAATATCATTTCCCTAAATTTGATGAATTTTTTCATGAGGAGAAATACTTACTTGATTTCAGTGTAAAATCATCGTTGGTCATTCCATGAACAATTTCCACTTCATATCTTATTTAAAGAAATGATGTTGAATTTTTTATTCTTGAAGTGTTAGCAGATCATGCGATAGAATGATAGTTCATTCATTCTATCTTTATCACAAAAAGGTTAGCACAAATTATTAAAAATACATAAGTCCTTCTATGGTGAGTTTAACCGTATTTGATTCCAAAAAATGGACCTATACTTCATCTATCATACCGCTTAATAATATAAAACTAATTTCTACTAACCAGGGACATCATGTAGGCTAGTGGTAGCTTATCACACTTCGGTTGTGGGTTTGATTCCCGCAACCTTGTCCGAATCAAGGGGTTGTGGCCCATCCTGTATGTTGTCCTTTTTCTAAAACTATATTATTATAAGAATCTAGAAAAAAGATTTAGCATTAATCAATACTATCTGATGTCAAACATAATCCATTCCAACCCTTAGGCTTATCCAAAATACTTTTGTCCAAACTCCCAGTATAAAGAAAATTATTTCTAGAAAGTTCATATAACAATCATGTTAATACCAACACTTATCCCCCATATATCATAAGATATATCCTATTGGTCACATTCGAAACATGTTAATACCTTTATCATGTATTCATGAGACATGAATTACCATAGAATATTAGTTAAAACATGAATACTATCAAAAGTTAACTCTTTCCACATACCAAAATTCCAAAAAAATCTATATACTCAAACCATGATATCACTTTGTGCTTATACAATTCATGAGCTCATTAATACTATCAAACATCCCATTATCCCTTCATTTTTCGCATATCTTTTACTTTCCAAAAATATCTGAATATCCTTTCATGGTTACTAGTAACATTCAACATATACTTTCAAAAAATTAAGCAAAACAAATAGTGTAACAATCCTTATAGGTTTCGTTATTCTATAGTACCATGAAATTACTTGCACAACATTACTCTTGATCAACATGCAATCACTTCACTACCTTCTTAAACCATTGACCAAGCTTCATCATTCTATTCCTCAACACTTATTTTATCTCATATATCATTTTTAGTCACTTCATTATCATCAAAATAAATACTACCCATATGACCATGCTGATTCTACTCATGAGATTTTCTCTTATGGCATTGGATTTCATAATGCCCGTACATTCCACATTTATAACATTTTATTGTTGTTGATGTCTTAGCAATACCATTGTCCTTATCCTTTGTGTTAACAGAACCTTTTCCATTATAATTAATGGATTAGTGTCCTTCTTTTCAACATCCAAAGCATCTTACAGTTCCTTTGAAGCATTCTCCCTGATGCCTCTTCCCACATAATTTACATGAGGGAAATTGAACTTTCTTTCTTCTATGATCATCATGAAACTCCATATTTATCTTATTAGATGAGTCAAGTTACTTACCAAAGTTGAGATTATTGACCATATTATATGATTTTTTATTAGTCCTAATAATTATGTTTTGCCTTCCAAATCCCATTTCATTTGGTTTCTCATGAAGAATATCATTCCATTAACCATTGTATTCTCCATTAACATGAATCTTTTGGTTTCCGACCATTTTATAAAACCCAAAAACGAATAGTGTGAGAGGGAAAAACCATACATGGAAAACAAAATAATCAAGGTTGAGTACATTCAAACTCTAAAATCATAGGTTTAATCCTAGGTTTTTTATTATCATTATAATAATTCAAGTATTTTAACCTAAACATATACTTAGCATAATGGACACCCTAGACATACTTTTGATATATCTCTAGGGATCTCAAAAAAGTTTTTGCATCCTAGTTTCCAAAGGATAAAAAACCTTCACTCTGATACCAACTGTATAGGCCTAATTTTGACATACATGGACATGTATGATAAATATAACCCCAGTAAATACTTACAAATAAACAATCTCAGATACACACGATATTGGAATAATTATCTGTTACTATTTATGATCGGTGCAGTCATATGTGTCATAAAATAAAAAAACATACATGCATATGTAAATATCATATACATTACAATAAAAACCATAAAACAGTCATGGAAATAATAAAAACCTTACAAAAGAAATAGATGGTGATTAAATCATATGTCTCACCAAAATAAAAGTGAGTTGAAATAATCCCTTACTTTAGGTCTGATTTCTTACTTATGTGTCTGAACCTCTTATTTAATGATTTAAATAATTTCAATTACTTATTAAAGAATCATATCCATTTTTATGATATCATATATTATTCACTTATGACTTTATATCAATCTTTCCTTTGTCAATTACATGTTGAAGCAACATTTTGGATAATAATCTTTTCATTTATCGTACGTGTTTGGACTTGTTGTTCTTGATATTATTACTTATATCAAGATTTACTTACTTCTTGAATGTAAAACATGATTTATATATCATATATACATTCATTATATATATATATATATATAAATGATAGATTAATGAAATGAAATACATCATTCATGGAGATGGTAGGATATACGTATGCATGAACTATGTTTTCCTTTCTTTATTGACTAGAATGGAAGTAGATGACATATATATATACAAAAAACTCCAGTAGAATTATTATGCCATATATCTCATTATTATTCATTATATATACTTTATAATCATTTTTTAATGGTTAACATGGAGAATGAATCTTATCGCGTTGTGGAGATAGTAATATGTATGTATGCACGAGTGATGATATCATTCCCATAATTATTGAATGGAATTGGAGTGGATGATATAATATCTTATAATTAATATAATTTTATAATAATCGTATATAGTTATTATTTCCACCATTATACCCATCCATGTAATGTGGTGGTGGAAAAATAGATTACACCTCGTTGTGGAGACAGTAAGTCGTACGTACACGCGCGAGGTGATTTCATTTTTTGTAGGATAGATAGAAGGTAAAATATTGTTGTTTGATATTCCTAATAAAATATCATTTTAAAATTTATAATGGATTTATTACTTAATAATGAAACAAACCATATAGAGTAAGTATAAGAAGAAATAAATATGAAATAATCGGTAAAGGATATTACCTCTTCTTCGACACACCACTTCTAAACCTCTTGTTATAGCACTAAATTTGGTATTTGAAGAAGTTCATGACCGATAGTATTCCTTTAGTGATTCTAAAAGGATAAATGGGCAGGTTTTGGATGAGTTTTAAGGCTCTAAATGGTGTGAAGAGGAGAGGTAGGAGGTGCCCTTTTATAATATAGGAGAGGGGCACATTAAGAAACTCACAATAATATTAATTTATTATAAAATCAAACCCCCAAAAAACCTCCAAAATGACTCAACCTAGAAGAAGAGATGTGATAGTGTGGGAATATAATCAACCAATAAAATTTAGACATTTTTGGAATTTATTTTCCACATTATCATTAAGATTTATCCTTATGTAATTTATTTGATTTTATTTGTGGTAATAACATTCTAAATTTTAGATTGTTATATAAACATAATTATGTGTTGATAATTGTCCATAATTAAATAAATTATAGAATTTTTTACCATATAATTTTCAATTTTCAATATTTAAATATTTTTTGTTATTTTTAAACAATTTAATAATATGATATTTTTATAAAATGCCAATAGTTTCAATTTTGACACTATTCAATTATTTGAATTTAAATAATAAACACACAAAATGTATGTTCAAACAAAATATTTAATAGATTCCTGATATTTAATAGTTATCTATAATATTCATGGAGAACGTTAAATAGTTCATATAATATTTATTTTAATATTTTTAAAACCATTTTTTTGTTATTTCTCTTAAAAAAATAATTAATAGAACATTTTTGTATAATTATTTAATATACAAATTTTTGAAAAAAAACTAAAAATAAAATACTATTATAAAGATAAATATAATAGATTTCATAATAACACTTTTAGTCTAATTTATATTTTTAATCACCCAACTTTTAAAATAATATATTTATTAAATTAGGAATGTGACAACTTGGACATCATTTATAAAAATAATATAAAATCCACAATCTCTTTTATAAGGCTCCAAATGGTCCACAAGTCGACACTCATATGCCTATGGTGTATATATACTCATTAAATACGTTTTGGTCATGTTTTTGTGCCTTTTGATGGGTATTATTATTTTAATAAAAATATATTATTGATTTTTCACTAAATAAATAATTTCTGCATCATTAATGTGTAATCTATTAAGGTAACTATATATTTCTTAAAAATTAAAAATAAATTACCATGATAAAGAAAAACATTTTTTTCTTTCAAATTATTATTTATAATTGAATTTATATTTTGTTTAACCTTATATTAAAAATAATTTAATTATTAATGTTTGAGTGTGACATATTTCACTTTCTTTTAAATAAAATAAAATAAAGGTCATAATATCATCCAAATAGGTTCTAATAGATAAAATTTCAACCCAAGAATATTTTAGGATGAAATATAATCATCCAATTATATTAATACAAGTCTTAAGACAATTTTAAAATATTATTTTTACCCTTAATTACCTGATTTACCTTTAACTATGATAAATAACATTAACCGTAGTTACTATTCATTTTTCCCAAAAATAAAAGTATCCTATTAATATAATTTAGACCTACTGATTCCAAATATGGAATCCATTTTTCCAATTTTAAAAAATAGAAGTTGTATTAATTAATTTAAAATTAATCCCATTGTTGAGAAAATGGGATTTAAAATTTAAAACATTGAAAAATATTGAAATGTTTTTATATATGAACTCATAGTAAAATTAATGATAATGACCTATATTATATTAAATGGTAAAAATATATTATATTTATACATTTAACCATTCAAAATTATAATTTAACCATATAAATTATCTCGATGAAAAAAGTTGTTTTTAATTAAAAGTTAGCATATTTTTACTATTGATCAAAATATAAAGGTTATCATTATAATGTCCGAACATTATCCAATGTAAATTTTTTTATCCTAATTAAAAGAATAAGTTTAATATTTCAAATTTATCTTATAAACTTGTAAGAAATTAGATTTAAAATGGGTGCTCCATCAAAAGGATACAAAACTGTATTTTTTGAATACAAATTTTTTTATCCGAAAAGATAATTTTGTTCTCATACCATGTTCTAGAAAATATTTAAGATGAATGATAATGTAATAAAATTGAAAATGTGGTTAATAATATTCATAAAGGCTAGTTCATAACAATAATATAACAATATATTGTTGTTTATTGAAACTCGGTACTGTGTACAACGCAAGCCATCGAGAAAGTTTGCTTTTGCTTGTAACGCATGACAAGTCATTGTTGTGTGAAATATTACTTTTTTTGCATATAACATAATATAATCTTATTACATTGAACAAAATCTATATTCGGTGTTAAATTCTATCAAAATAACTTGATATTGTGCATAAAACAAGCCAATAATAGTGTTGTGTATACTGCAAACTAATACAGTGTTGCGTATAGAACAAGCTAATATTGGTGTAGCGTACAACAAAAGACATTAATAAAATTAAAAATAATCTTTATCATAAAATTTTGGGGTGTTAAAATAGGTGGATATGATTGAGGATAGAAACATACCTTTCTCATTCACATCACTCGCAACATCCACTGTCCCAACCCCATCATCATGAGAATAATCCAATCCTTATTGTGATGAGTATATTGAAGGAATTTATGTTTATTTTTTATAAGATATAATTTTATCACCAACCATGATGAATATAAGTTCAAAATCATAATATCATCCATTATGACTTGACCAATCAAAGTGACCAGTCTTGTAGATGTATCCGGTTCATCAAAACACACTTCCAAGAATGCTAACAAAGTAGTAGAATAGCTATATGTGTTAATAGACTCCAAAAATATGTCTACCCATGTCAGATCATATGGCATGATCTCTGAGGAATTTTCTGTAGGAAACATGCATGATTGAGTTGGAACCTCAACCACATCCACTTCTTGATGGGTTGGGCCTGATACCGAAGGTATTTCCAAAGCACTGGAATGTTCACCCACACCCCTATGAGAAGATACATTCTCTTCAAAAAAATCACAGTAAAGGCCATCATATTTTTAACAAATAAGAATGAGTTTCTAATTTAATCCAAGATAAGAGAAGAGTGTAATTGTTCCCTTACTGGAGGATTCTAGAAGAAAGAGATCTAATAATATATATCGCTTCTTATTTTTCTTCCTCAATTCCTAAGAAGGATCTGTAGAGGGAGATTAAGCTAAAATTTGTTATTTAGAAATAGAAATCTCCACCCCAGTCTATGTTTTTCTATAGGGGGATCCCACATCATTGGTCCCCCAATTTCTTCCAAATTCTCCTCCAATAGTCATTTCATGAGAAGTATATTAATGGGATTGTAGAGCAAGATGATCTTCATCATCCTACCACTATGTAAATATTTAAAGGATTTAAATAATGTTGAAAAATCAATGTGACCCTTTTTAATAGTAGTAATACCATACATACCACATCTTCAGCAATGGGGTAACTCTGTTCATCAATGCATAGTTTCATAGTACCCGTGATAACTATTTTATGCACAAGTGATGAATAAAATATCATACCACTGACACTCTCCAAATCCACATCAAGGTCTCAGATAATGTCCCTCACCTCCTAATAATGATCTTAAAAAATGATGCCTATAGGAGATGTGATAGTGGAAAAACATTCCAATAGAAACTCAATGTGACATAATAAACCCCATATTTATCCCTATAAGATCAGCGCCTTCCAAGATTTTCATTATCGAGATGAAATAGGGAATAATAACTCTACTGTAGCCTTACCCTCTAGAACCCCATTTTTTATATATCTGTAAGTAGGAACTTCATCTAGCAGTGGTAAGTGTTTGATTTACATATGAGTTACTTTCAAGGCTACCAACAACCTAGAAATATGTTATTTTTAGGCCTGGAATTTTTGTCCATAGCATGTGTATGGAAATACTCTCTTACTAATCTGGATAAATTCCCACTAGGATATTAGCAGTTCCAAACTTCCAAATAACTTGGAAATAATTTTATTGCTTCATTGGAGGGAATAAGGTGTGTATCATCACATGTCTCCTCCCTGGTAAGAAGTAGAAAAATTAGAGAGCTTCCATAATATGTTTCTCTATTAAAACATGAATAGATCAATGATAAATTCATTGTAAATGCATGAATTGGTGGCTAAAATGATTGTGTGTATACCATTCATAGATGAGATCCTCATCAATTATGGTTGAAATCACTCCTTTACAAAGTGAAACCACAAAAGCCCGCACATCGAGACTTTACTCAACCATTATAAACAATGTCACCTATTGGTACATAAATATATTCCCTAAAGGATAAATGGTCATAGAGAATCACATATGCCCCAAAGTCCCAATATTCGAGTGGAATGGGTCTCAACCCCCTAATACATTGTAGGTATGATATGAAGTGGACATCGGAGATACCTTGAATGTTCATATATTCATAACCTCCTAGGTGAGATCCTATCTAATCACATAATATTTAGAAGGGGACCATGACCCTATAA
Organism: Viscum album; assembly: GCA_963277665.1. NCBI lineage: Eukaryota > Viridiplantae > Streptophyta > Magnoliopsida > Santalales > Viscaceae > Viscum > Viscum album. The sequence goes on along the minus strand of OY728145.1, from coordinate 657,264,625 downwards.
GGGGATTTTACCCTATAAACATGGTGAAAAAGATGATAAATATTGTCTATTTCAGTGAAAGCTATCTCGATATGATCCCACATTCATAAAAGATACCATCATATAAGTTGAAAATGTACATCCACCTTTCTCCAATATTGGGAAAAGTAACCACTAAAAAACATGGCATGTAAGATGGCTAGTTTTACATACTAATCAATGGAAGGAACAAATTCCCATCATCATTCCTGAAATTTCCCTTTCTTGACCAAGGGCCTGAAATTGCACGGTATGCCACTGAAATCCTTCTTATGTAAATCCTTTGGCCTCTTCACATTATTGTCAAATTAGTTTTTCTTGATAAATCATTGCACACATATCTTGATCATAATATACACTCCAGGAATTAACTCCTTTTCGTGGGCCATTTCAACTAGATTGTTCCACTCATGATTTAGAGAGGGCGTCCTAATCACATCCTTCAAGTGGACCGTGAGAGAAAGAAATCATCCTACAACCCTATTAATATTGGCTTATTAATTTTTATGTCATGGGTTCTTTCAAATTATGTGTAATTTTATACTTCTTAGGGTCATCATAGTGTATTACCAAGGTCATCACTCCAAGGAGGAAGTAAATTAAAGATCACATTAAAGATATTTAAAAAACAAAATAAAACAACATAACAAAACTACTAAAAATTATGGTGGGTTTTTAATTGTTTATAAAAATATAAGAAGTATGCTGTTAGATGATTTTACTTTTTTACTTTTTTTTTAGAGTGAGAAAATGCAACGAGGGAGGTTCTATTAGAAAAATATTTACAAGGCATAATCGATCTAACATAACCTATAAAATTATTTATTAATCATTATAATTAAAATTAACATCAACATAATTGTTTTCCCCTAAATATTTAACCCATGAACCCTATGACAATAAACTTTACCACAAAGATGAAAATAGTTAAACCCCAAGCCAGTTTTAGAATGTGTAATCACAACACCCTAATTTGATTATCATTCTAAGTCTAGATTATGGTCATTGATAAATTAATGAATAAAAAAATTCTATAAATAATGATAAATTGATTTTAGGGATTATATTTTAACTCTAAAAACTTATCTTGTGTGGTCTTTTTACTGATTAAATTCACACTCTCACAATTTACACAATTCTCATCTACGTATGTTTTCTTTTAATTATTAAATTTTTTTAATTTATTATAATTTAAAATATAAATTCAAGAAACATATTATTTCAATTACATTATAAAATTTATTCAAAATAAATTAATTAATAATGTAGTATAATGATCAATTACTAATAAATACTACTCTTTCATTGGAGATGCAGTCATCAAAGAAATGTTTTTCATGTGCAACGATTTAGAAAGGTTATAACCCAATAATGATTTTACTCCTTATTTCCAACCCAAATAGGATGAGTACAGAAGAATAAAATTTAAGAAAATAGAATAATATATAAGAAGTATTAGAGGATTTAAAGAGTTTATTATGAAAACACAAACATTGCAAAATGAGAAAGAGATGAAGGCATTGATGAAGGTATCCATGATTAAATATCTATTACTATGTGTATATGGACTTCTATAAACTTTAATAATATAAGATTACTCCTTTGTTACTCCAAAATGGATAAAAATCACTCCTTGATTGAACTTGGAAATGGGGTCCCCAAGGTGCCAATTTATAGCCAAAATGGGAAGTGGTTTTAGGCACCCATATTTTGTTATAAAACATGTGTATCAATATTGTGTTCTAAATGGAATTATCAAGACTTGGAAAAAAGGGAAAAGTTGTTTGAACGCATCTTGGATGTCTTTATTTCAAATTGGTAAGCCAATAGATTGGTACATCCAGATATATGTCCAAAATATAGAACCAACTCTTTGACAACAAGTATATTTAGTTCCTTTTATAGAATAGAATAATTGGTCCCTATAAAGGTTGAATTGGGCTTGGTGATATTCAGAAAAGTTTTATCCCACTAAATTTAGGATCATCACACAAAAAATTGTCCCATTTGAATACACAAATTTCATTGAACTTGTAAAATAGTCGGCATATATCCTTGGGCTTCCATGCAGTTTGGACCATATTTTTTATGCATCATCTCCAACCATACAATTCACCACCTCCTACAATTAAATCACAAGAAAGGTTATAATTGACCATTTTAATAGCGAATAAAGTGGAATAATAGAATCAAATTTGATGTTAAATGCATTATTATATTTTTAATTTTAAATATAAAAAGTAGTTTAAAGTATTGGTGTAAAGGTGAAATAAACAACTGGATCATGATGTGATCACATCCCCACACATATCTCCACTATTTAAATATAAAAAGTAGTTTAAAGTATGTGTGTACTAGCCATTTCAATCTCATATCTCCACTATTTATTTAGTAGATTCAATTCATGATTTAATTCATCAAACTTGTTCTACATTCCTTTGCAATAAAATATCAAGACCCAGTTACATATGAATTCTTGAAATTCAAACCTAAAGTTCATGACCTAGATATCCTCGTGTGTAGTACATTTCAAAACTCTCCACTTTATTGATTATTTTAATTTATTCGATTTTTATTTATTATTTTATTTTCCTTGTTGAGAACATCCAACTATCAGATATCTGGTAAACACGCATACATAAATACAATATAGTAAATAAATTGATCATAACAGAAGCAAACATGTGGACCAACCATTAATACAATAAGAATTTTTTTAGCTAACTTGGATATACCTTTAATAGAGTAGGAAAACATTCACAAGTCATGGTTGCGTGAAAATTTGTGTGAAGAAATAAATTAGAAAATTTACCATGAACAAATATACCAAGGAATGGTCTCAAAATATTAAAGGTTTTATATTAGCACTACCAATCATATCATATATGACATAAATTCGTTAAATAAACCCTTTAATAATGAATTACATATCATTCTTATCATGTTGTTAATGATTTCCTAAAACATTCATTTTCTATATATTCCACATGTAATTGATTACATGGTATGTTTTATTTTTTATTATATTTTTTAAAAAAATCTATTTTTAAATTTAGCAGAAAACCATAAAGAAAACACACATAATCACAAAAATGAAAATCCAAAATATCTACCCCAAAATTTTTTCTTCTCTGTCATAATTAAAATATTTCATTATCTTCAATTCAGGCTTATGTGATGATTTAAAACATGAAATTTATTATTTAAAATTGGGAAAATAATATAAAAGAGAAAGGGTTATAATGAACCTGATATTTTCAAGTGATGATGGGGTCATGCAGTCTGATGAAATCAACAACATCGGTAAGAATATACTCAATGAATTACTTCAATTGTTTCAAATTGAATGTAATGCTCCTTCCAGGGTCCTCTTATGTGATCTCCACGGGCATCAACTTCATTCATGAATAATAGAGTATAAATTTATCTCCTACCTAAAACACCATTTGTTGGATCATTTTTTATGAGATACTTTTTATCTTTCCTTGTAGAGCCTTGAGTTCTCATATGATTAATATTGAATATCCTCGTGGTCATGAATTTAGATCATCCTTTGAATTATTGATTGGATCAAATCCATGATGTATTTCTTCATTTATCAATATGATTGTTGGTCTACTTCCAATGGGATTTGACATGATTTACAAAAAAGAAATTCAGAATGGGTATATTGATGGGTGTCTTTTATGTCCTATAATCCCAAAGTGTATTATCAATTTTTTTTCAAACCCTTTATATTCAGTTGCACGGTTTTCTCAAAAAAATCATCTCCCAATATGAAACCTCATCTCGACCATTTGAATGGGGATGTTATGGTGTTGATGTATTTTCTTCCACCCAATACTTCTAAAGGAGGGAAGGAAAATTCTGATTAGAAAAGTGCTTCCCTTTTCCATTGATGATTTCCTTTGTTACTCTAAACTTGAAAACACATTTAATCCTTGAAAAATTCCATTTAAACATGAGAATAATCATTCCTATTAGCCTTTCCATCCTCCCATATTCTAAAATAATCAATGGTTACAGAAATATTCAAAAAAACTAAATTAAGTTAAATAAGGACCCATAAAATCAATGACCCATACGTCATAAATATCAAACAAATAGTTTGGTTCATTTGGGAATTTCATGTCTCATTCAAATATTTCAATTTTGTAGGAAATGTGAGAATGACTTAAAAAATAGATGAGCTTCATGGAATAAGCTAGTCCAATATAATCCAGATTCTATGAAATTCCTAGAAGTTCGTTGGGGTCTATAGTTTCCTCTATAAGAAAAAGTATGGAATAAATGAAAAATAGACTCAATGTTATGATTATGAACACACATACTAATAAATTGATCACTTCACATAAGCTACAGGTAGGGACCATCCAACACATAAAACCTAGACACACAAATTAAAAATTCGATGGGATTTTTCTATAAATTTGAAACAATTTAGAGGAAAAAAGGTATTTAACTAAATCATCATACCAAGAAAATGTTCATGATTGTGTATAAATATACTCATCAGGGAATGTGTCCTGAAGTGCTGCCTAGTCCATGGTGTCAGCCTCTAGTCTGTGAGTAATCCTACTCATGTGGTCTCCCACCAGGTTTTCTTAACTCTCATTATCTTGTTATCAATATAATATTCATGAATAAGGATTATACATCAGATTATATTGGGATTTTTTTGGATTCTTCATGAGGTAACCTCAGAGCTACATTGTTAGAAAAAACAACTAAACTAGATCCTAATAAATCTGGGAAAATTATTAATGGATATATGATTACAAGAAACACCATTTCTGTTGTTTTTTAGTTTTATTGCCTTAAATCTACTATCCTCGATTCATAGGCAATAACATATGAACATCTATACACCCTCTATGTTAAGACATATGCAACTAGTGATTTTGAAGCATCGCACATAAGCTCAAATGGAAAGTCCCATGGTGGGGGCTATATGATCACTGGAGTGTTTAGACACATCTTTATCCCATCAAATGATTTATTGTAAAAATCCTCAAATAAAAAAAATCAGAATCCTCAGAATGTAATCTTGTCATATGAAAGGGAAATATCACTAAAATATTTATGAAGCATTGATAAAATATTGAATCACCTAGTAAATATCTAACATTGAGCACACATGAGTGATATGATATAGATGAAATAATATCTTCCTTATATCTATCACACTCTATCCCATTTTTTGACACTACATTACCTTGGACCATGTCATTCCCTACGATGAAATGACACTTTTCAATGTTTAACCCCATATTATTCTCAATAAAATAATTCAACAAATTTCCAAAAATAAAGCAAAATTTATCAAATGAAGATCCATATATAGTAAAATCATCAATAAATAAATCTATGCATGTATCAATGAATTCTAAAAAAATTACTCACCATGCATCTCTGGATGGTACTGGGGGAATTTCAAAGTCCAAATGGAATACATCGGTAAGAAAATTTGATAAATGGACAAGTGAATGTTACCTTCTCTTGATCATCTAGAGCTATAAGAACATATGAATATCTAGAAAATCCATCTAGGAAATAGTAGTGTTCCTTTCCAACTATTCTATAAAGAATTTAATCACAAAATGGGTGGGTAAATGGTTTGTGTGAGTGGATGGATTTATTTTCCTATGATCTATGCACATACACCAACTATTTCATACCATAATTATAACTAACTCATCTCTCTTATTTCTATCAATAATAACACCGATGTTCTTGGGCACAACCTAAAAAGGACTCACCCACTTAGAATTTGAAATTGGATAAATTATTCTTGACTTGAGATAATTTTCAACATAGTTTTTAACAACTTCTAAAAGATTTGGATTTAGTCTCCTTTGGGGTTGCCTAATCAGTTTATCCCCATCCTCCAAAAAAATATATACATGAAAATGGGGGCCATAATACCAGATATGTCAGCCGAGGTCCACCCAATTTCCCTGATGATCTCCCTAAAAATATTTAAAATCTTTTATTCTTATTAGAAATATATATTTTTAGAAATTATAACAGGTAATATGTAACCACTCTATAAGTATGATTATTTTTGATTTTGTGGTAATTGATTGAGTTCCGATGTAGGGGGTGATGTATGGATATTGATATTAAAGGAACTGAAATATGTGTAAAATTAACATTAGTACCAGAATAAAAAACATTAAAATTAGATAATAATTCATCAAATACATCAGAATAATCAACATTTATGTAATAATCAGAGTAATAATGTTCAAAATCTGAATATGAATCCATTTCAAAATAAAATCTACGATTTTTTTGTTCATTAATTTTTTTTTTGAAGTGATCATAGACATTTAACTAGAACAAATTCTTATAATCTACCTAATCATAGGATAATAAAATTCAATGTGGTTTTACTTGGTGGTTCAAAATGGGTGATAACAAAGGAAGAATGGTCCGTTGAGGGGTACTTCATAGAGTTCATAACAATAAATATCACAACTTCATCTCCAAAATAAAAGGAAAGTGTACCATCATGGACAATTATGATAGTTTTGGTAGTTTTGAGGAAGGTCCTACTTAAGATAATGGGTACATGAGAACATACCCAGTCATCCTATTTTTTAATCACATAAAAATCAATAGGAAAGATAATGTTTCTTACCCAAACAAGTACATACTTAAGGACTCCCGCTGGATATGGTGTAGCTCTATTCACATATTGTACCACTAATATCATTGGATTCAACTCATCTACCTTTATAAAAGGTAATAATATGTGTTGAATCACATTTATTGAATCTCTTAAATCAGATATATAATCAAAACAGTTTAACTCTCCTATGTTGCATGGGATGGTGATTGTCTTGGGATCCGTTCACATTGTTGGAATTAATTGATTTGGTGTAATGATTATTGGAACATTCCTTCTAGGATTGATCCTCTCATTTCCCTTGAGACCTCATTGATTGGTATAATATTTCTTTTTAGAATTTGGAATACCTTGGTTTTTACTAAATGGACTCTAGTAGAGGGATGTAGATTGCAACACGCATGAATGTATCCAAAACCACATTGTTGCATCGCCTCTTTAACCATATTCTCTGTTTGTAAAACATTGTTTATAAATGGATGGGTTTTATGAGGAACATAATCAATATTTTTCATACCTTTTCCTTCATACTTGTGATTCCCATCACCTGGTCCTGAATGGGGATTCTCTAGAGTTGTAGTGAATCCCAGTGGAATGATAGGTGTTGATGTGTCAGTTTATTGTATCCCACATCTCAATGTGATGGAAATAACATTACCCTTGGTATTCGGAGTAGAATGGTAAGGAATATTTCCAGATATCATACATACTTGGTCATAGAGGGTAGTGGTAATTTGTCTCAATATTGTCTTCAATTCCCTCAACTCTGAACCTAGACTCTTCATCTCTTTTTTATGATTAAGAAAATTTTGTTTCCAAATATCATTAGTGTTAGAATCTACCATTGGTCTAGAATTTACTTATTGTTGAATTATTGTTTCTTGGGATTCAAATATTCTTCAGGGTTATTAGAAAACCTACTAGTAAGGAATATGGTACTAGAAATTTTATTGAAAAGGGGGACATTTCTATTTTTTTGGAGATATACCTCAGGTCTGATTGTTCTTTCCATCCATAGTTTTATGTTATTAAAAAGAAATGATATTTCTTCTTGGTATGTTGTTATTGTTGCTCCTGATATGGTCTCCTAGGTATTATGGTTGTGAAATCCTTGGTCCCTTGTAGTTGGTTGAAGCAATCGTTTGGGTGGTATTTTTTAGTACAAATACCATGGGGCCTTGTTGAAGAGGGTTGGGATGTATTTTGAGACAAAGAAATATGCCTCACCATAGTGGCCAACTCTTACAACTTAGTATCAATTAAATGAATTTCAAGAGAATAATGACTTACCTGGTGTAATCCTCTAACATGTGGTATACTTTAATCACCAAATTGATGGGGCATTGTGTGCCATCTTGTCAATAAATTCATGTGAAGTTGTTGGTGATTTTTCGAACAATGACTCACCATCTTCGGCATCCACCATGCTTTTCTTCATAGGATTGAGGGCTTCATAGAAGTACTGGATGAAGAGTTTCCCATTGATTTGGTGACGTGGATTTCATTCCCTCCACTTCTTAAATATATCCCAATACTCATATAGTGATAGACCTTGCTCTTTCTGGATTGTTAATATCTCATTTATAATGGAAGTGTTTCTCAATCCTGTAAATATAATTGCATGAAAAGATTCATCAAACCATTCCAACAAGTTATATCTTGATGTTGTAAAGAAGACCTCTAATCCTTTGCAGTTTCATCTAGTGAGAATGGGAATGCTCTAAGTTTTACATCATTTTCAGATACATTTCATGGTTTTTGGGTTGAGAAAACTACATAAAATTCATTAATATTTTTATTGGGATCATCATCAGATAATCCATGAAATTTTGGAAGAAGATTAATAAACAAATATTTTTTTTGAAAGTCTGATTCGAGATATGTGTATGCAATACAATTTGGTATAAATTTAATATCTGGTATATACATTTCATGATTGGTTTTATTATGTTAATTGTTTTTATTTTCATCCATTGGTTCTGGTTTTAGGTTTGATATAAAAGGTTTTCCAACTCCAGTGTTTTTACTATGGAGTAATTCTCTAACATCTTGAATCTTGAATGTTTCTATGGACTGAGACTGTCTGATTCATGACCTGAGGTCATGTTCAATCTCAGGGTCATGATCTATGAGATCCTTGGGATTAGTTAATTTCATAAAAAAAATGAAAAGGAAAATAATAAAAGTGGAAAACAATAAAATAAAAATGAGATGTTTGAGTTAATGTTCCAAAAAAATAAGAAGAAGAAAACAAAAGTGGGAGAAAAATTCAGATTGGTAAAGAATTAAGAAACAAGAGAAGAAGAGAATAAAATAAAAAATATATAACTGGTTGAAATAATTTTTTTCAACCCATCAATGGTTCCAATGTTAAGGGTGCTATCACGGGCGCATTCAAATGATGTATAATTTTTTACTTCTTAGGTGTAGTAGAGTGGCTGACCAAGGTCATCTCACAAAGGATGATGTTAATTTAACTACATATAAATGGTGTTTTAGGATTAAATAAAATAACATAAAAAACTAAATAAAATTATATGGGGGATTAGTGTTAAAAAACTCTAAAATATATATTGGAAGAAGATTTCCTTTTTTTACCTTTTTTAAATAATATTTAGAAAATGCAATGAGAAGATTGTTTTTTAAAAAAATATTTAAAAGTTTTAATCAATATAACATGAAATATTTTCTTACTTATTAATACATATAATTTAAATTAACATACAATTAATTATTATCCCTTAATATTTTAACCTCTGAACCCTCTTATAATTAACTTTACTGGAATGATTAAAAGAGTTAAACCCTGGGCTAGCTTCTAAGCGTGCAATCGCAACACCCTTATTTTATTGTAGATCTAAGTATAACGTATGGTTAGTGGAAAAATAGGGAATAAATATATTCTATAAATAATGATGAATTGTTTTTAGGCATCATATTATAACTATAAAATTTATCCCATATGGTTTTTTTAATGATTAAGGTCGTGCTCTCACAGTTTACACAATTCTCGACCTCACATGGTTTTTTAATTGTTCAATTGATTGTTTAGTTTATTATAATTTAATATTTAAATTAATGGATCATATTATGTCAATTATTGTATATAAATGAATAAAATTAAATTAATGAAGAACGTAGGATATTGATCAATTACTTAAAATAACTAATCGTCCATTGGTGGTGCAGTAATCATAGAAACATTTTTCATCTACAACAATTTAGAATGGGTATGACACAATAAATATTCTAATCATTATATTCAACTAAAATGGGATGATTATAGATGAATAAAATTGAATAAAATAGAATAAACTTGTATAAGGTATAATAATTATAAGAGGGACACGAAATTTTGTTATGAAAACAAAAATATTACCACATGAGAAAGAGAGGAAAGATTTGATGAAGGGATCCTTTATTTAAGAGATATCTCTTTTAGAATAGGGAGTTCTAGAACCTCCATGATTATGAGAATACTCCTATAGAACTCCAAAATGGCATCACTTCACTCCTTGTTCAAACAAGAAAATGGGGTTCCCAAGGTGCCAATTTATTTCCAAAATAGGAAGTGGTTTTGGGCTCTCAGATGTTGAGATACCATTTGTGTCATAACTTTGGTTAGTAAACGGCCTTATATGGAAATGGAAAAAATTATTTGTTTGGAAGTCATATTTTTTATCTGTGTATTGTATTTTTCAGCCAATGGATGACTACATCCTGAGATATAACCACAATAATGAACCAAATATTTCACTTCATGAAGATTTTATTTCTAGGATAGATTAGATCAGTTGGTCCCCTTAATGGGTGAATTTGTAATGGTGATATCTATAGAATTTGTACTAAATTTTGGACCATTCTAGAACATTTCATCCCATTTAAATACATATATTTGAAGATTATGAAAAAAGTGTACATATGTCATTGGGATTCCATGCAGTTTGGACCATTTTCTTGATGAGTCATCTTCGATCATTCAATTAACATCCTCCTACAATGAAATCACAAAAACAAGTATAATTTTATTTTCTAATAGTGATAAATATTTGATGATATAATCAAATGGGAATTGAAATTTGTTATAATATTTTTAATTTTAAATATAAAACTAGTTTAAAGAAATGGTGTAAAAGTGAAACAAAGTAGTGAATCATTGTGTGATAAGTTCCACAAATATATACTATATATCTTAATGGTTTATTACCACATCTCCATACATAAGGGGGAAAGTGTTTGATTCTGAGCTACAATGACTGAACATCCCCATCATCAGACCCTTATTGTTGTAAGAATATTTCTATGATATCCAGATATCCTCTTACATTCCAATTCACTTCATTGCATAGATAATTTATAAGAAATGTAATATACCTAGAAGGGCCACCCACAGTCCATACTGCAACAACCTACTTTTAAAAAATCCCAGTTTGAAACCCACTGAAACCTATTATTGGAGGTGGACTTCTACATTGTTGAGAGATACATATGGACATCCTCCTCAAGTGAACAATCAATCCTACTAAAATCTATGGGAATGAATGTTATAATATTACCATCCTCGCGGTTCCCATTGGGGGACAGAATATCCCCCCCAGGAGGTTTTTTCCAAGAAGGTATTTTGTGTCCTCTAAATCCAGGAGGAAGGTATGGATGATGTATTTGGTGGAGGTATGGGAGCACATTTAGTATGACTAAACCAATGGATAAAGAAGTCTAAAAGGGGATAGTCTAAAATTTTTAACCCCATTATTGATATTATACACATTTGGTCTAACCCAACAGAATGACAGAAAATGGGATGTCGAATCACCACCATAGCATCAAGGTGTGATATCATTTCTTTTGGCTCTTTCTTTGAAGGCCGGTAAGAAGAAGTGTGAGGTGAAATAGAATCCATCTAAAAATGAGTATGTGTCATAAGTTGGACAAATGAAATGAAATACATTCAAATAAAAAATGAAATGTTTTGGCCACACCAAGTGAATCACATGAATTAAAATTTTTATTTTCAAATCACATAAATTTTTTTGAAAACCACATGACCCCTAGAGGTCTCACAAATTAAATAAATCACATAGGGCCTCAAATAATCACATGAACAATCGAAAACTCGTGATTATCTTACCAGAAGATGGTAACGTGAGCAAAAAATAATCAGTAGAGTATGATATTAGGCTGATCGATTTGGTGGAACCTAAAAGATAATCAGGCATCCTCATGTATTAAGTTTAATAAATTACGGATGTATGGTTCACTAATAGTTCGAATTAGTGTGTGAGAAAAAATATTCTAAAGGTATATTTCTCATGAAGAAGGCTTTCTCCCAAGTTCTCGTTATTGGTTCTTGTGGAATGGTCTTGAGACATGGTCATGCGGTGGTAATAAGGTGAGAGATCTCGAGGAATGACAAGACTGTGAAATGAAGCCAACCTTCTGTAACACCCCTAGATTTTATAAAAAATATTCTTTTAATTTAATTAATGTCTTGTGTTGTATTCTACACCAATATTACCTTGTGTTATACGCAACACCGTATTAGCTTGCAGTATACACAACACTATTCTTTGATCGTGTTACACACAATTTTGATAATAGTTATTATACGCAACATTGAGTATATATATATATATATATATATATATTCGATGTATAAATGAAATATGGTTGGATTCTGTTATATGAAACAACGAATGATTCTTTCACAACACGCAACCCTGACTTGGCTTGCATTACACGCAATCGCGACCTTCCTCGATAGCGTGTGTTGTACGCAATACTGGGTTTTAATAAACAACGATATATTATTATAATATTGTCATTAACTAGCCGTTATGAATAGTGTTAACTAAATTTTTGAATTTTATAACATTATTATTCATCTTACACATTTCTAGAACATGGTATAAGAACAAAATAAATTTTTCGGGTAAAATAAGTATTTTTCAAAAAATGCAGTTTTGCCTCCTTTTGATTGAGCACCCACTTTAAATCTAGTTTTTGACATGTTTATAAGTTCAATTTGACAAAATAAAATTCTACTTTTGAATCAGGATATAAAAATTTACATTAGATAAAGTTTTGATATTTTTCCGATAACTTTCATATTTTAATGAATAGTAATAACACGCTATATTTTAATTAAAAACAACTTTTTTCTCGTAATATCTTATGTGGGTAAATTATATTATTGAATGGTTTTAAAGTATAAATAGAATATATTTTTACCATTTAATATAATTATCATTGATTTTACCTTGAATTCGTAGGTTAAATCAATTAAATCTTTTGCAATGTTTTAAAGAAAACCCGTTTTCTTTCGACAACGGGATTAATTTTAATTTAATTTCTGAAACTTTTGTGTATTGAATTTGGAAAAATGGATTCCATATTTGGAATCAGTGGATCCAAATTATGTTAATAAGATACTTTTTATTTTTGGGAATTATGAATAGTAACTAAGGTAAATTTTATTTACCATAGTTAAGGGTAAATCGGGTAATTAAGGGTAAATATAATATTTTAAAATTACCCTAACAAATGTAAAAAACCTATTAAATGACTAAAAGTTGACCCATATCACCTAAGGGTCAGATTAGATTCATTTAATTAAATTTTTTCAATGAAAATAATTTAATTATTATTAAAACCAAAGAATGTGACAACATGCCACTTTATTAAATATTATAAGTATAATAATTTTAATCTAGTGATAAACATCATGAAACTTCGAACATGAATAGTCTCCAGAACTATAATACAATTATCTACATCATAGAAATTTATTTAGAATTTTTAGGGATTAAATAATCATCATTTATTATGACACAAAGATGATGTATTAATTGTCTTATTAATGAAATATTGTTATAATTGATGTTATAAATGCCCAAAAAAATGTAATTTGAGACTTTTTATGACTTAAATTAATTTTCTAGGTTAATATTACATGTTATTGTTGATATAAGTAACTTGGTTCGAACTTATCATTCTGTTATGAATTTCATAAAAATAATGTACCAAATAGTGTCAAAATTGACATAAATTAGTTTTTAAAACAAATATTATATTATTAATTGTTATTTTATTCCTAAAAATCTAAGGTTTAGCCAAATGACTTAGATAAGGTTATATATATTAATAATAAACAACTTGGGGTTATTTTGGCTTGATATAGTAAGTTTATTAACCTTATAGTATAAGAACACAAGAAGACACGGTAAAAGTAAAATTATTTAACTTAATGTTAAATCTAAATGATAAGGTTAAAATAGGAACCTAAAATTGTCTAAATTATATTGGATTATATTATTTAGACCCATCCCCACCTTATCCTTGAAACAAATCAATTTGGATCTATTTAAAACCGAACTTGACTTTATAATAAAATAATATATTTAGTTTTTCCAAAGGAGCCCCTCTCCTCCCATATAAAAGGGCACCACCTCCCTCTATTCCTAACACAACATTGAGCCTCCATGATCAGACAACCCCTTCCAAATTCTCTTCTCCACTTCCCTGGAAACATCCTAGAGGTTCTGGTCTTCTTCAAAGACCCATTTTAGTGCCATAAAAGGAGGTCTCAAAGAAGCACTTCAAAGAAGAGGTAATGTCCATTACCGATTCTTTCATCTTTATTTCTGCTTCCACTTCTTCTTCTTAGGTTATTTCATTATGAAGTAATAACATCAGTATCACTCATATACAGAGATGTTATTATAAGTATAAAACAACCATATTTAACCATCTATCCATCCTACGGAAAAAGAAATCACCGTGCGTGCGTACGTACGGAATACCGTCTCCACGCCGTGGTGTAATCTATTTTCCACCACCACCTTACATGGATGGTTATAATGGTGTAAAGAATAACTATACATAGTTATTAGAACATCATATTGATTCTGATATATTGTATCATCCACTCCAATTGAATTCAATAATTATGGAAATGATATCATCGCTCGTGCTTACGTACGGACTACCGTCTCCACGACGCGATGAGATTCATTATCCATGTTAACCATTTAGGAATGATTATAAAGTATATATAAGAAATAATAATGAAATATATGACATTATAAATCTACTGGATTTATGTATATATGTATGTCATCTACTTAATTCCATTCAACTCAATAAGGAAACAAAAACAGCGTTCATGCGTACGTACAGCCTACCATCTCCATGAACGGTGTATTTCATTCCATTTAATGATTTATTATAAATATGTATATTATGAATATATATATATATATATAAATCATGTTTTATATTCTGTAATTAAGTAATCATGATCTATGTAATCATATGAATAATTACAAGTCAAAACACGGACGACAAATGAAACAATTTTACCCAAAACACTCTTTAACATGGAACTTACAAAATAACGGGTAATATAAAGTCATAATTGAACCATATATGATATCATAACAATGAATATGATTTTGGAATAAGTCAATAACATTATTTAAATCGTTATACAGGAGGTTCGGACACCTACGAAGAAAATCGGACCTAAGGTAAGGGAAATATCACAATCTCATTTTTATCCGAGATTGTTTTTACATTGGAATTTACTGGGGTGTATTTTATCATCCACATCCAAGTTTCCTCAATATGTAATATTATTTCCATCCACCTACAATTTTTTAAATCCAATTTTACCCTTCGGTGAGTTTTTAGTAAAGGATATGAAAGGAATCTTTTGTCGTTTTTCGTACAAGGTACTTTTTGACTTTTTCGACAAAAGTACGAAGAATGTTTTTTTAACTTATACAACATGAATGGATTTTTAAAACATTATTTACAAGAATAATCCTTTACAAGTTTTCATTTTATTTTTAATAAACTTCTTTTAGTTTAAAATTGTAAGACAAGTTAAGAAAGGAAAATGTTTTTGAAGTAGAAAGGTTGTTTTCCTCAAGAATGGAGTTCAAGTGTTTTATCAAAATTATTTTCCATATAAGATAATAAAGGGTTTTTTTATATCCATATTATCACATTGATTTTATTAAGTTGTGATGGAATTATATTTATTAATTCCTTTATCTTATATGAATTGTTTTATGATGTCACGATGTTTAAGATTCCCATTTTTATTGCATGGGTTATGCAATGATGTATGATTTATGATTTTGTGGCAGACATAAGAATGGTATCATAATGAGATGGGTGGGACCTATATCTCCCTCCAATGCATTGGGTAAAGATTTTATATCTCATGAGATAGACATGGCTGGAATGGTAGGTTATACCGGTTCAGTGAAACAGGACTGAAACGAGGGTGACTCGGTTCAGAAAGGGACTTTGTCCACTAAGATAGTCTTGGCAATGATTCTTGACTAATAAGGAATGATTCTCTATGATTATGTGTGTATGCCACAAAGTTTAATGTTTTATGTTATGATTATTGTGATTACATTTCACTGCCATGAGTTATCCCAGGTTCTGAAATTATGATCTCTTTTACAGGTTAAGATTTCCAAAAGTTATGTGCTTATGTATATGATGTGATTGATATTTATTTTTTTTACCCTTACTGATCATTTGAGCTCACCCTTTTATGTTTTCTTTTCCCGAGGATATAAAGAAAAGTTTTAGGTATAAAAAAAGGAAGATCTTTATGGGAGATGTTGAAAATCTTTCACCAGGATTAGAAGATTATATTCCGAGTTTCCAAAGACACTAAACTATTACGATCCTTGTGTGTGTGTTTTTGTTATGTACTAAGTATTCCACAAATGTAATGTAATGTCAATGTATGTCATGTTTCGGGTCTCTACAGTTGGTATCAGAGGAAAGGTTTAGTCAACCTTTGGAAACTAGGAAGCGAAAACGTTAGTGAGATCCCTAGAGATATTTCTAAGGTATGTCTAGGGATGTCCCTATGGTTAAGTATACGTATAGGTTATAGTACTAGAATTACGCTAACGATCATAGAATTAAACCTAAGATGTTAGATATTGAAGGTACTCCCCCTTTATTATGTTGTTTTCCCTAGCATGATTTTTTTCCTCTCACACTATTCTTTTTGGGTTTTAGACGATGGCTGGAACTCGAAGGAACCGTGTTGATCAATTCTATGGACAATGCAATGATTGCCCTCCTGAACAAACAAATGTTATGGGAGATGGAGTGCCAAATCTTATTGCTATACTTACACAAACTATGAATCATTCTGGACTTCCAAATGATCAGAGAAGGGAACAATATTCTATTGAGTCCTTCATGAGGCAACGTCCACCTTTTTTCAGTGGGTCTTCCGATCCACTTGTTGCTGAACAATGGATCAGTACCACTGAAAATATATTTTCAGTTCTTCAATGTTCTGAGCATGAAAAAGTCATCTTAGCAGTATATCGTTTGGAAGGTGAAGCTGATCAATGGTGGAATCTTATCAAGAATACGAGGCCAAGAGATGAAATTGAGTCCATGGAATGGGACGAGTTCAAGAACTTGTTTTTCAGTAAGTACTTCCCTCGTATTCTTCAAACAAAGATGGAAAAGAAGTTTCTTGAGCTGAAGCAGAAGGATGATGAATCTGTTGGTATATATAAAGATAATTTTACAAGACTTGCAAGGTATGCATCTGGATTTATCATGCAACCTGAAAGTAAATTTGATCGATTCTTCAGTGGCTTAAAACCAAATCTTCGAAGGGAATTAGCTATAAGAGACTTCAGTAGCTATGAAGAAATTGTGCGTTGTGCTATCAGGGTAGAAATGGAAGTTGGTGTTACTTATCCATCTCATAGTTTTGACAAGAAATGAAATATGGAGTTCAAGGAGAAATCTCAAAATAATGGTGAAAAGAAGATGAATGTTTCCTTATGCACAAAGTGTGGAAAGAAGCATGGTGGAGATTGTCTTAAAGGTACTAGAAAATGTTTTAAGTTTGGAAAAGAAGGTCATAGAGCAGCTGAGTGTCGATGTAATGGAAAAAGGGTTTCTAATGATGTGAATAAAGCAAACACTGCAGAGAACGCACCACCAACACTTCAATACTTCAAGTGCAAGGAAATGGGGCATTATGATAATAAATGCCCTCACTAGTGCAGAAAACATTTTTTACGTCGGTTATTTTTCATTATTTACGTCGGTTTTTAGGCGACGTTAATACGAACGACGTTATAAATAACATTTTTTACGTCGGTTATTTAAAACCCGACGTAACATCCATAACATCACGGTGTGTATAACGTCGGTTCATTAATAACCAACGTGATAAATATGCGCGGGGGGGGGGGGGGGGTTTATCACGTCGGTTATTTTATAAACCGACGTGATAAAACGCCTGCGATATCGTTTATCACGTCGGTTATGTCATAACTGACGTGATTAACCCTTCCCCGGGCCTATTTTCACGTCGGTTTCATAAATAACCGACGTGATAAAAAGGCCTGGGAAACGTTTTAGCACGTCGGTTATCCAATAACCGACGTGGTAACTCGATTCCCAGGCCTTTTAGCACGTCGGTTATATTAAGAACCGACGTGATAAAAGGCCCGGGAACGGTTTATCACGTCGGTTCTCGAAAAAACCGACGTGATAAACCCCTACCGATTTATTTACCACGTCGGTTATTTTATAACCGACGTGAAAGCGATATTTTTTTTAAAAAAAATAATTGCACTGCTCTCACCAAAAAGCAACCAGAAACCAAACAAAAATAACCATGCCAGCCCTTCCCCAAGCCCCAACTGAACCCCACCCTCATCTATACCCACCTAACAACCTGGCCAGCCCTCCCCCACCACATTGGAGCCCCACCACAACCCTTGGACACCCCCCACCCCTTGGACAGCCCCCCCACCCTCATTTACACCCCCTAGACCCCTCGTACAGCCTCAAACACCCATTGGACACCCCTCCCATATCCCTTGGACACCCCCCACCCCTTGGACCCCCCCCCACCCCTTGGACTGCCCCCCACCCTCATTTACACCCCCAAGACCCCTAGTACAGCCTCAAACACCCATTGGAAACCCCCCCACACCTTGACAGCCCTCCCAGACCCCTTGGACACCCCCCCCCCCGACCCCTGGACACCCCCCCGACCCCTAGGACAGCCCCAAACACACCTTGGACACCCCTCCCATATCCCTTGGACACCCCCCACCCCTTGGACAGCCCCCACCCCTTGGACAGCCCCCCCACCCTCATTTACACCCAACCGGCCCCTTGGACAGAACTCCCAGACACCTTGGACACCACTCCCATATCCCTTGGACACCCCCTACCCCTTGGACACCCCCCACCCCTTCGACAGCCCCCCCCACCCTCATTTACCCCCCCCCCCCCGAACACTAGGACAGCCCCAAACACCCCTTGGACACCCCTCCCATATCCCTTGGACACCCCCCCACCCCTTGGACACCCCCCCACCCCTTGGACAGCCCCCCACCCCCTGGACACCCCCCGACCCCTTGGAAACCCCCCTACCCCTTGGAAACCCCCCCCCCCCCATCCCCTTGGACAGCCCCAAACACCCCTTGGACACCCCTCCTATATCCATTGGACACCCCCCCACCACTTGGACACCCCCCACCCCTTGGACAGCCCCCCCCCCCCACCCTCATTTACACCCAACTGACTCCTTGGACAGCCCCAAACACACCTTGGACACCCCTCCCATATCCCTTGGACACCCCCACCCTCATTTACACCCCCCCAACCCCTAGGACAGCCCCAAACACACCTTGGACACCCCTCCCATATCCCTTGGACACCCCCCAAACACCCACCCACCCCCTTGGAACCTCTCCCCCCATACCAAAATCCAGACCAGAAAAACCATCAACAGTAGACCAAAACTAGAAGTAGAGAAAAATTAAACATTCACTTATATAACATTCCAAACTTACACTGTCAACTTCAAAAAAAACTAAATCCAACCTAAATGACTATGAAATACACAATTACATTGACAATATTCAAAATTACATTTTACATTACAAACAACTAAAAGTCAATCAAACCTGTAAAATAATTTGACCACTCCACTTGTAAGTGTTTGATATCTTCAGCAGTAAAGGGTTGAGGGTCATCAAAAAGCTACAAAGGAAAAGGATAGTAGTCAACGTGTATAATGAATAAATCAAATTGAAATATTATGAGAAAGAGGAAATCTTACCAGGTCAAAACTCAGAACTGTCCCAGTTGTTATTATTTCATACATAAATCTTAACATGTAATATCTGCATTCGATGATGCCTTGTTGCTCATGACATTTCTGTTTGAATGAGTGTAAATTCAATATATTATTTTTATGTAATAAATAAAAATTTACAAATTATAAATGGATATTTACCTTCACATGTACATATTTGATCTTGAAATTCCTTTTCTTTGCGCTTTTTCGAAAGTGGACCCATGCCCTGTTAGAAAATAATACGAATGGGGTAAATTTAAAATTCATTATAATATATAAAACTATTGTGAAATTGAAACTTACGTTTCCAATATATTCTTAAAACTTTCTCGCACATCATCATGGAGAGAGCATATCCAATAAAGTGTTTTCTCCCTAGGGAAAAAAACCCCTAACATCCAATGATCCCTGATAAAAGGAAATTTAACGTTAGTGGTTTTTTATGTTAAAAGATAATTAACTCTTTGAGAGGGATGTGTTTCATACCTCTCACAAAAAGGCATCATCCAACACTGTGTGATTACATTCTTTTCAAATCTATCAGCAATATAAAGCATTATTTGTTCCTCATCCAATGCACATGCTTCAGGGGAAATCAATTGTGGGTCCACGAATCCATATACATCTGTCAGCTCATTCCTCTCACAAATTTTTTACAGATACCTAATACAAAGCAGACATAAGTATACATTTTTAATAAATATAACGCAAGGAAAAGGTGTTAAGACTTACATGATAAAAATTTGCACCACGTTGATGCCCAACTTATCTCCAGTGACAAACTCCATGATATCAGTTTTCATAATCCCCACACTTAGTTCACGTCCACAGACATGAGCTTCCATTGTAAAGTCATAATGATCCAACAACAAATTTGAATATCTTGACAATTTTTCAAGACTGCTAGTATCTGCATCTGATGTCATAGCTATTTGTCTTTGTTGTTGTCTATACAGTATTTCTTTACCTTTGAAGTATTCCTGTAAAAATAAATTGAAAAATATATTAGTTTTCAAATGATAAAACATTAATAAAAATATAAAATAAAAGATATAACATCCATACCTCTATGGTAATGAGTCGAAGAAGTCTGGATGGCCAAAGTAAAAAATGGTCGATACTATGTCCAACTGTCGTCACCTCATCTGTAGGTAATGGTATCCGAGCTGATCTATCTATAATATCCTGTACAGTGACCCTCTGATTCTCTACCTCTAATTGTTGATGATGAACTGTATCTCCTATACAATATACCATCCCATATCCAACTATATGATGTTGAGGATCATCAACATACAACTCACAATAAGTAGGTAGCTGCGGCGGAGGAGGAGGATCAAAAATGGGGTCCGCAGTCAGAGGTGGGGGAGTGGGAGCTACTGGGAGAGGTGGAGTGGGAGCTGCACCCTGAAATTGTCTTTGCAAGTCTGCAAACATAAACTGCACCGATGCTCTAATCTTGTCCTCCATTGTCGCATTAATATTATGGACTTTAGCCTCCAAGGATTCTATTTTTTTTTATAAACTCCCTCAACGTTAGAAGTTGAGGAACGTGGCAACACTTTTCTTACCGATACACCTGCCGGATATCCTCTTACACGGCCAGGATGTTCGGGCTTTCCCAATGCCACAGATAAAATATCTTCCCTCCCAGATGGTGTAAATGTCCCCTGTGAACTCTGCTCCTCAAGAGAGTCCTGTAATAATTAATTGAACATTTCTATAATGATTGGAAATATATGACGAAAATAGTAAACTTAAATAAATAAAATATATATCTTACAATCCTCTCAACTACGAGTCTCGATTCTTCCGAAAGATATTGTCCTTTTTTGCCCTTCCGAGCTCTTTTCCATTTCTCATGTCTAGATGGAGGGGATGGAGGGGCCACCTCTCCAGAGCTTGAAGACTCAGCTCTTAGTTGTTGAAATTTTTCTGCCATCATTTGTTCTTCCAATAATGCATACCCTCCCCGAGATAAACTATGAGAATATACATTTTTAGATTGGATCTCTTGATGAGATTTCCTTGTTTGCTGTAAATTAAAAATAAGTAATCATTAACAAAACAATAATAAGATCATTTATATAAGAAAGCTTATAAAAGTTTACATTGCCCTTGCCAAAAATGATTCTTTTCTTCAACTTTCAAAAAATTGTCTCCATGTGTCTTCATCTATAAAAGGATATATACGACATAGATTCTCACGACTCCTATGGCCATAAATGAAATCAGATGAGAGGGTTGATTTGAAATCCCTCCATCTCCTAGCAGCCAACGATAAGCATTTCTTCCTGACTCCTCCAGTGTCAGGAATATCAAATGTCATCTGATAAAAAAGAGGTTAAAAATATTATATATTCTAGAAACATTTAAAGAACAGTCAAACAATAGCAAAAGATCTTACCAAAATGGTCTCCCACAGCTGAGAAATTATCGCCTTATCCACACTTCTCCAATCATCATAGAGAATGCTTACTTTGCTCTTAGCCTGAGTTGCTACAAAACCCTTAAAATCTTTATCATTTGGACCTCTAGGAAGATCATCATCATCAAACTCCACGACTATCCTCTCCTCCTTCGTACGGGCAAGTGATAATTTTGGTAAACGTGTGCACCCACGCTTACCAACCATTGAACTCTTTTTCGTAATAGGAGCATGTGAATGTTCCTCCCCAGATGTATGACCAATATGCTCATCTCCAGAATCATGTGGCTGATCAACTGATTGATCTGTCATTTTCCTTCAAATCAAAAAAACAAACATTAATTCACAAATATACAAATTCAAATATTGTAGTACTACTTAATCAGAAAATAGAAAAGTGTACTAAATTACATAATAGTAAACCTTGGTAATATGGTAAGCATGTTAAACAATGATAAACATGGTAAACACAGGCAAATGATTATCAAGGAGTTGGCCCAAGAAAGCTGAAAAGTGGACTCACTGAGTCCACCGGTCAGCCGGTCTGAGCTCACCGGCCAGCCGGAGGACCCAGGCAATAGACTTTCCCACTGCCTGGTGCCACCGGCCGGCCGCTGGCTCACCACCGGCCGGCCGGTGGACCAGACAGAGAGCCTTCCTCTCTGTCTGGACCACCGGCCGGCTGCTGGCTCATCACCGGCCGGCCGGTGGACCAGACAGAGCTTTGCTCTGGACCACCGGCCAACCGGTGATCCACCACCGGCCAGCCGGTGCGCCCAGGACTTCTCCTCTTTACAGTTTTTATTGTTTTATCGTTTTGGTTTGATACATGTTTTAATAACTAAAAAATTTACAATATCTAACATTATATGAAAAAACTAAATGTAAACAAGAAATAAACATGTGTTACCTGTAATTTTAGGAATGTACAGTTGGATTGTTTTCCCAAATTCCTTCGTCGTGATCGTTCCTTATGGCACAAACCATGTCTTCAACATACTCATCATTATGTTCTGTTAATCTTTCCATGGAAGTAGGGATCTCACATAAATCAGCATCTTCATCAAATTCATCCTCACCAACATATTGTTTTTTCCCTTGTAAAACAACAGCCCACTATATATCTGATTGATCTACTACATAGAAAATTTGTTTGGCATGTGTTTCCATTATAAAAGAATCAGCTGTGTCTTCCAATCTATTCAGATTAACAAGTGTCATTCCAAATTCATCGTGTCTGACACTGTTGTTACCGATAAACCATTTAAAGTTAAAAACGGGAACTTTAATTTTAATGTAATCAGCCTCCCATATGTCTTCAATCACTCCATAATATGCACTTGATGCCAAAATTGGGTTTCTGTCCTTAGCACTCGAAAAATTCATTGCTTCTGCAAACACCAATACACCACTATTCTGAACTGCACTTCTGTTGTCCTGAGCTTTCGTATGAAATGTATACCCATTAATGTCATAAGCGGACCATGTTATCACATTTAAAGATGGACCACCCACTATCCATTTTAATGTCTCTAATACATCTGATCTACCAAGCAAGGTCTTTTTAAACCATGGCAAAAAAGTTTTGTTGTGCTCATTCAAAATCCACATTTCTTTCTTCTTTGGATGACATTGTTTCAACTCATTAATATGCAATGTGATATACGGTTGAACATTAGCTATGTTATTCAAGATGTATGATTCTAACTTCATCATATGTTCAGCTGACAGTGATTTGACTTTCAAGCCACGAATCCCCTTTCCCTCATTATTAACCCGTTCATGGCGAGATGGAGGCAAACCTATGTGTTGCGCCGTAGCCAAGTAGCTCGTACAAAACTCTGCTACCTCCTCAGAAATATACTTTTCAATAATGGAGGCTTCAGGTCGATATGGATTTTTAACATATCCCTTTAATATTTTCATATACCTTTCAAAAGGATACATCCAACGAAGATATACAGGTCCACAAAGCTTTATTTCTCGAACCAGATGAATCATTAAATGCACCATCATATCAAAAAAAGTTGGAGGAAAATACATTTCCAAATGACAAAGTATAAAAATTGCATCCTTTTCCAAAATGTTCAAAGCATTCACATCAATCACCTTGTTACAAATTGAATTGAAAAAATAACACAACCTCATTATAGTCTTTCTGACACGGATGGGCAATATTCCACGCAGTGCAACTGGTAGAATTTGTTGCATCATGACGTGACAATCATGTGATTTCATACCTATCAACTTCAAGTCTTTCAATGAGACAAATTTTTTTACATTTGAAGAATAACCTTGAGGCACTTTGATATCATGAAGACACTGACAAAAGATACTTTTCTCCCTCTTTGATAATGTATGACAAGCCGGGGGAAGAAATGTTCGTCTTCCTTTAGGAGTGGGAGCTAACTCCAAACGTATTCCCATTGATAGTAGGTCTAACCTTGCATTCAACCCATCTTTTGTCTTTCCTTTAATATCTAGCAATGTTCCGATCAAAGAATCACAGATATTCTTCTCCATGTGCATGACATCAATATTATGTTTGACTTCATGATACCTCCAATATGGTAGCTCAAACAATATTGACCTTTTCTTCCAAATATGTCTATCATTACCAGATTTCTGTGTCTTTCCCAATGTCACATCAAGGTTTTTCACCCTCTCAAAATAAAAATCTGGGGATAAAGGTTTTGGAGCAGTATCAAATTCTTGTGAGCCATTGAATGCATTTTTTAGTCTTCTATAAGGGTGATCCATAGGCAAAAACTTTCGATGACACATGTACACTGTTTTCCTCCCATGATGCAATTGAAAATATGACGTCTGTTGTTCGCAAATTGGACATGCTTTATGCCCTTTGACACTGTATCCAGACAAATTTCCATATG
The DNA here is from genome assembly GCA_963277665.1 of Viscum album. Taxonomy (NCBI): domain Eukaryota; kingdom Viridiplantae; phylum Streptophyta; class Magnoliopsida; order Santalales; family Viscaceae; genus Viscum; species Viscum album. The sequence continues at coordinate 657,239,501 of OY728145.1, read as the reverse complement.
CTGGGAAGTCATTTATAGTGAATAGAAGCACTGCATGCAGTTGAAAATATTCCATTTTATAAGAATCATACACCCTAATACCATCAGCCCATAACAGTTTCAAATCATCAATCAGCGGTGACAAGTATACATCAATATCATTTCCGGGTTGCTTTGGACCAGAGATCATGATACTCAACATGACATATTTGCGTTTCATACAAACTTCAGGAGAGAGGTTGTAAATTACCAATAAAACAGGCCATGAACTATGTGTGCTACTGAGGGTTCGGTATGGATTCATTCCATCTGTGCACAAGCCTAGTCTCAGATTTCTAATTTCATTTCCAAATGTAGGGTACTGGGCATCAATTTTCTTCCATTGTGGACAATCAGCTGGATGACATATTTTTCCATCACATACCCGCTCATCAGCATGCCATCTTAACCTTTTTGCATCATGTGAATTAGCAAATAAACATTTGAAACGAGGAATTATAGAAAGATACCAAAATACCTTTGAAGGGAGCTTTGTAATCTCTACATCAGCTTGTGATTTTTCTTTCACCTTATACCGTGATGTCCCACATTTAGGACACTCTTTCAGAAATTCATATTCCTTCCTATATATAATGCAGTCATTCGGACAGGCATGTATTTTCCTGTATCCCAATCCCATCGGGCATAATATTTTTTTGGCCTTATAATGTGAATCTGGAAGATCGTTATCTTTTGGAAGAATTTCTTTCATCAATTGTAGCAGCTCTGTAAAACTTTTGTCACTCCATCCATGTTTTGCCTTCAGGATAATCAATCTTAACACCGCCGACAAAACCGTAAAATCTGTACAACCAGGATATAATGGTTTTTCGGCATCACCATATAGACGTGCAACTGTCGGTTCTATCTCAATTTGTTCTGCTACAATATCGCGAATCATTTCTTCAATTCCATCGGAGTTACCATCTTGCGATTCATTATCATCAGTGACATTCTGTCCAGTTTCGCCATGCCAAATCCAAGGGTTGTAATCAGATTGAAACCATGACAAATTAGATGATCTTTTATCTCTCTACTTTTCAACTTCTTCATATTCAGACATTTCAGGCATGGACAGAAAAAAATGTCACTACTTGGAACATTTCGTTTAGCAAATTCCAAAAAGGCATCAACACCTTCCTCATATTCATTGCTCATTCGATGTGCCGTAATCCAACTTCGACTCATTATTACCTATAACAAATAGCAAAAATATATATATTTTTTAGATAAGACAAATATATGTTTATATGAAAAAAATCATAATCTGAATGTAAACAATTTTGAAATATAAAACAAATCGATGTGTATTTAAAAAAATATGCTTGAATATTATTTTTTAAACAGAATATAGTAAGATATAACACCCCCCCCTGAACACCACCCCCACCCCCTACCCCCTTGGACACCCCCCTGGACACCCCCCCAAAACCCACCCACACCCTTGGACAGCCCCCCACACCCACCCACCCCCTTGTAAACCCCCCTGGACACCCCCCGACCCCTCTGGACAGCCCCCCGCCCCTCCTGGACACCACCCCCCACCCCATACCCCCTTGGACACCCCCCTGGACATCCCCCAACCCTCTGGACAACCCCCCCCCCCCCCCACCCACCCGGACAACCCCAAATACCCTCTGGAGAGGCCGCCACCCACTTGGACAGCCCCCCACACTCATCCAACCCCTTGGACACCCCCCTGGACACCCCACCGACCCCTCTAGACAGGCCGCCACCCCCTTGGATAGCCCCCCACACCCACCCAGCCCCTTGGACACCACCCTGGACACCCCCGACCCCTTTGGACAGCCCCCGACCCCTCTATAAGCACCCCCACCCCTCCTGGACACAACCCCCCACCCCCGACCTGCTTGGACACCCCCCTGGACACCCCCTAACCCTCTGGACAGCCCCCCACCCCTCCTAAACACCACCCCCACCCCCTACCCCCCTTGGACACCCCCCTGGACACCCCCCAACACCCACTCACACCCTTGGACAGCCCCCCACACCCACCCACCCCCTTGTAAACCCCCCTGGACACCCCCCGACCCCTCTGGACAGCCCCCCGCCCCACCTGGACATCACCCCCCACCCCCTACCCCCTTGGACACCCCCCTGGACATCCCCCAACCCTCTGGACAGCCCCCCACCCACCCGGACAACCCCAAATACCCTCTGGAGAGGCCGCCACCCACTTGGACAGCCCCCCACACCCATCCAACCCCTTGGACACCCCCCTGGACACCCCACCGACCCCTCTGGATAGGCCGCCACCCCCTTGGACAGCCCCCCACACCCACCCATCCCCTTGGACACCACCCTGGACACCCCCCGACCCCTCTGGACAGCCCCCGACCCCTCTATAAGCACCCCCACCCCTCCTGGACACAACCCCCCACCCCCGACCTGCTTGGACACCCCCCTGGACACCCCCAACACCCACCCACACCCTTGGACAGCCCCCCACACCCACCCACCCCCTTGTAAACCCCCCTGGACACCCCCCGACCCCTCCGGACAGCCCCCCGCCCCTCCTGGACACCACCCCCCACCCCCTACCCCCTTGGACACCCCCCTGGACATCCCCCAACCCTCTGGACACCCCCCCCCCCCGCCCCTCTGGACAGCCCCTCGCCCCTCTTGGACACCACCCCCACCCCCTACCCCCTTGGACACCCCCCTGGACATCCCCCAACCCTCTGGACACCCCCCCCACCCACCCGGACAACCCCAAATACCCTCTGGAGAGGCCGCCACCCACTTGGACAGCCGCCCACACCCATCCAACCCCTTGGACACCCACCTGGACACCCCACCGACCACTCTGGACAGGCCGCCACCCCCTTGGACAGCCCCCCACACCCACCCATCCCCGTGGACACCACCCTAGACACCCCCCGACCCCTCTGGACAGCCCCCGACCCCTCTATAAGCACCCCCACCCCTCCTGGACACAACCCCCCACCCCCGACCTGCTTGGACACCCCCCTGGACACCCCCCAACCCTCTGGACAGCCCCCCCACCCCTCCTAAACACCACCCCCCACCCCCTACCCCCCTTGGACACCCCCCTGGACACCCCCCAACACCCAACCACACCCTTGGACAGCCCCCCACACCCACCCACCCCCTTGTAAACCCCCCTGGACACCCCCCGACCCCTCTGGACAGCCCCCCACCCCTCCTGGACACCACCCCCACACCCTACCCCCTTGGACACCCCCCTGGACACCCCCAACTGTAAAAGGGCAACCCATCCAAATGGACACGCCCCAATCCTCTCGGGGATTTATAGAAAACGATGAAAAATTAGTGAAATCATAAAATTAGTCAATATTGCAAGTTGAACTAATAGATCTAGGGATGATAAATAAGATTATGGTGCCAAAACGAGTTAAAAGGGTTCGCAATCGAAGAATCTTAGCTAGTTTCAACAAAAAAATCACAACACATATATATATACTATCTGCGAAAAAAAAACGAACGAGTGGGAGGATTACCTGAGTGCTGCGAGTTTAGATGATTGATCCGAGGAGATTAAAAATGAGAAACGATGATCGCAAAACGAATCTAAACCCATAAAATGGACGAGTCGATTCGGGTTTACGCGCGAGAGAGACGAGTCGCGACTGTCGAAGGTAAACTCGCGAATGACAATCCACGGGTCTGGGTAAATTTTTAAATGAGTTATCATGTCGGTTATTCAATAACCGAAGTTATTATTATTTTAAAAACATTTATAACGTCGGTTATTCAATAACCGACGTAAAAACCTTCCTCTGATTCTTTTGTTACGTCGGTTATTTTATAACCGACGTTATAAAGGGCTCAAAATCCGTGTTTTATTACGTCGGTTATTCCATAACCAACGTCAAAAACATCTACGGATTCTTTTTTTACGTTGGTTATTTTATAACCGACGTAAAAAGGACTTCAAAACCGCGTTTTTTATGTCGGTTATTCAATAACCGACGTAACAAACACCCCCCCGCTTCTGTTTTTTACGGCGGTTAATGTATAACCGACGTAAATAACGAAGCCGCGCGATTAATAACGTCATTTATAAAAATAACCGACGTTAAAGGTGTACTAAACACAGGTTTTTACGTCGGTTATTTAATAACCGACGTAAAAAACCTCGTTTTACATATTATGACGTCGGTTTTATATAACCGACGTAAAACATGGTGACGTAAAAAACGTTTTCTGCACTAGTGCCTAATCCAAGGGTTAGTTATGATCGACAGGAGCAACCGCTTAAGGAAAAGGACAATGGGAAGTCACATGCGATCACCATTGGCGATGTTGAATATGATAACGATGTGGTGGAATGATTAAGTGTTTATGTAATGGGATTCCAAAATAATGTTGTATCATAAAGTATTGGAATATTTATGTATTGGTCTAATGTGGTATTCAATGTTATTGAGATATTTTTGGAAATAAGATGATATGCACATAATGAAGGGAAAATGAGAAAACGAAATGTTTAACAGTCTTCATGAGCTCATGATTGATATAAGAACTAAGTGATATCATGGTTTGAGTATATAGAATTTTGAGGATTTTTGTATGTTGAAGGTGTTAACTTTTAACTGCATTCATGTTCTCACTAAGTTTCAATGGGTATTCAATAGAATACATGATTGAGGACTTTGAATGTTTGGAATGTGACCAACAAAACATATCTTATGATATATGGGGATCAACGATGGTATTAAATCTCTGGTAATCATTTTCACTATGTTATGAGAGTGGACTGCAGTATTATGGATAAGCCTAAAGATTGGAATGGATTATGTTGGACATAATTTAGTATTGTTTAAAGATAGAAGTTTTTTTGATATTATTGATGGGATGTTATAGTAATATAGTTTTAGAAAAAGGACAACATGCATGACGGGTGACAACCCATCGCGTCGGACAAGGCTGTGGGAATCAAACCCACAATCGAAGTGTGACTGGCCTTTATCGCCTACCACTGGCCTGCAATAAGTCCCTGTTTAGTAGAAACTAGTTTTATTATATTACGCAGTATGATATATGAAGTATAAGTCCATTTTAGGAACCCTATATGATGAATCTCAATATAGATGGACTTATGTATTTTTTGATAACTTTTCTAACCTTTTGTTTGAGATAGATGGAATGACCCATCATTCTATCACATGATCTGCTAACACATCAAGAATGACAAATTCAACTTCATTTCTTTAAGAGATGAAGTGGAAATTGTCCAAAGAATGACAAACGGTGAGACTATACCAAAATCAAGAAAGTATTTCTTCTAATTCCAATTTCATCAACTTTAGGGAAATGATCTTGAAAACCAAAAATGTTGTCCTAGTGCTCTTATATCTGATGAATCAGATGGTACCTTAGATCATCACAAATTTATGGCTTTGTGATTGCTGGATTTTCCATAGCCATGTTCTCTACCACTCTCCATCAGAACATGATGGTTAGATTTCTCTTCAATATCCATATTTTAACCTATGTGGAAACCCAGTGATTAGTTTATTTGGGTAACCATTACGTTTCATACTTTTGTTTTTAAAGATTGGTTTTGGTATTCCTTTTTACGATGTGGGTTTCTATTAAAGAAACTTTCGAATAGTAAACCATTTATAACCCCAATGAATTTCGAGGGCGAAATTCATTTAAAGGGGGGTAGAATGTAACCCCCCGAGATTTTATGAAAAATATTCTTTTAATTTCATTAATTTATTGAGTTTTATTCTACACCAAGATTACCTTGCGCTATACGCAACACCGTATTAGCTTGCAGTATACGCAACACTATTCTTGGATCGTGTTACACACAATTTTGATAATTGTTATTCTATGCAACATTAAGTATATATATATATATATATTCAATGTATAAATGAAATATGGTTGGATTATGTTATAAGAAACAACGAATGATTATTTCACAACACGCAACCCTGACTTGGCTTGCATTACACGCAATCGCGACCTTCCTCGATAGCGTGTGTTGTACGCAATACTGGGTTTTAATAAACAACGATATATTATTATAATATTGTCATGAACTAGACATTATGAATATTTTTAACTAAATTTTGAATTTTATGACATTTTTATTCATCTTACACATTTCTAGAAAATGGTATAAGAACAAAATAAATTTTTCGGGTAAAATAAGTATTTTTAAAAAAATGCAGTTTTGACGCCTTTTGATGGCGCACCCACTTTAAATCTAGTTTTTGACATGTTTATAAGTTCAATTTGACAAAATAAAATTCTTATTTTGAATCAGGATATAAAAATTTAAAATAGATAATGTTTTGATATTTTTCCGATAACTTTCATATTTTAATGAATAGTAAAAACACGCTATATTTTAATTAGAAACAACTTTTTTCATCGTAATATCTTATGTGGTTCAATTATAATGTTGAATGGTTTTAAAGTATAAATAGAATATATTTTTACCATTTAATATAATTAGCATTGATTTTAACTTGAATTCGTAGGTTAAATCAATTAAATCTTTTGTAATGTTTTAAAGAAAACCCGTTTTCTTTCGACAACGGGATTAATTTTAATTTAATTTCTGCAACATTTGTGTATTGAATTTGGAAAAATGGATCCATATTTGGAATCATTGGATCCAAATTATGTTAATAAGCTACTTTTTATTTTTGGGAATTATGAATAGTAACTACGGTAAATTTTATTTACCATAGTTAAAGGTAAATCGGGTAAATAAGGGTAAATATAATATTTTAAAATTACCCTAACAAATGTCAAAATCCTATTGGATGACTAAAAGTATACCCATATCAACTAAGGGTCGGATTAGATTCATTTAATTAAATTCTTTCAATGAAAATAATTTAATTATTATTAAAACCAAAGAATGTGACAACATGTCACTTTCTTAAATCTTATAAGTATAATAATTTTAAGCTAGTGATGAACATCATGAAACTTCGAAAATTAATAGTCTCCAGAAATCTAATACAATTATATACATCATAGGAATTTATTTATAATTTTTAAGGATTAAATAATTATCATTTATTATGACACAATGATGATGTAGTAATTGTCTTATTAATGAAATATTGACATAATTGATGTTATAAATGACCAAATAAATGTAATTTGAGACTTTTTATGACTTAACTTAATTTTATAGGTTAATATGACATGTTATAGTTGATATAAGTAACTTTTTTCGAACCTATCATTCTGTTATGAATTTCATAAAAATCATGTACCAAATACTGTCAAAATTGACATAAATTAGTTTTTAAAACAAATATAATATTATTAATTGTTATTGTATTCCTAAAAATCTAAGTTTCAGCCAAATGACTTAGATAAGGTTATATATATTAATAATAAACAACTTGGGGTTATTTTGGCTTGATATAGTAAGTTTTTTAACCTTATAGTATAAGAACACAAGAAGATACGGTGAAAGTAAAATTATTTAACTTAACGTTAAATCTAAATGATAAGGTTAAAATAGGAACCTAAACTTGTCTAAATTATATTTGATGAGATTATTTCTACCCATACCCACCTTAGCCTCGAAATAAATCAATTTGGAGCTATTTAAAACTGAACATGACTTTATAATAAAATAATATTTTTAGTTTTTCCAAAGGAGCCCCTCTCCTCCCTTATAAAAGGGCACCTCCTCCCTCTCTTCCTCACACAACATTGAGCCTTCACGCTCGGACAAACCCTGAAATATTCTCTTCTCCACTTCCCTAGAAACATCCTAGATGTTCTGGTATTCTTCAAAGACTCATTTTAGTGCCCTAAAAGGAGGTCTCAAAGAAGCACTTCAAAGAAGAGGTAATGTTCGTTACCGATTCTTTCATCTTTATTTCTTCTTCCACTTCTTCTTCTTAGGTTATTTCATTATGAAGTAATAACATCAGTATCAATAATATAATTATATGTTATTATAATTATTAAACAACCCTATTTTACCATCTATCCATCCTACAGAAAAATAAATCACCGCGCGTGCGTACGTACGGAATACCGTCTCCATGCCGTGGTGTAATCTATTTTCCACCACCACCTTACATGGATGGGTATAATGGTGTAAATAATAACTATAAATAGTTATTAGAAAATCATATTGATTCTTATATATTGTATCATCCACTCTAATTCAATTCAATAATTATGGAAACGATATCATCGCTCGTGCGTACGTACGGACTACCGACTCCACGACGCGATGAGATTCATTCTCCATGTTAACCATTTAAGAATGATTATAAAGTTTATATAAGAAATAATAATGAAATATATGACATTTTAAAGCTACTGGATTTATGTATATATTTATGTCATCTACTTAATTCCATTCAACTCAATAAGGAAACGAAAACAGCGTTCATGCGTACGTACGGCCTACCGTCTCCATGAACGGTGTATTTCATTCCATTTACTGATATATTATATATATGTATATTCTGAATATATATATATATATAAATCATGTTTTATATTCTGGAATTATTTAATCATGATCTAAGTAATCATATGAATAATTACAAGTCAAAACACGGACGACAAATGAAACAATTTTACCCAAAACGCTCTTTAACATGGAATTTACAAAAGAACTGGTAATATAAAGTCATAAGTGAACCATATATGATATAATAACAATGAATATGATTCTGGAATAAGTAAATAACATTATTTAAATCATTATACAGGAGGTTCGGACACCTACGAAGAAAATCAGACCTAAGGTAAGGGAAATATCACAATCTCATTTTTATCCGAGATTGTTTTTACTTTGGCATTTATTGGGGTGTATTTTATCATCCACATCCATGTTTCCTCAATATGTAATGTTATTTCCATCCACCTACAATTGTTTAAATCCAATTTAACCATTCGGTGAGTTTTTAGTAAAGGATATGAAAGGAATCTTTTGTCGTTTTTCGTACAAGGTACTTTTTGACTTTTCCGACAAAAGTACGAAGAATGTTTTTTTTAACTTATACGGCATGAATGGATTTTTAAAACATTATTTCCAAGAAGATTCCTTTACAAGTTTTCATGTTTATTTTTAATAAACTTATTTTAGTTTAAAATTGTAAGAAATGTTAAGAAAGGAAAATGTTTTCGAAGTAGAAATGATATTTTCCTCAAGAATGGAGTTCAAGTGTTTTATCAAAATTATTTTCCTTCTAAGATAATAAAGGGGTTTGTTTCTATCCCTATTCTTACATTTATTTGATTATTTTGTGATGGAATTATATTTATGAATTACTTTATCTTATATGAATTGTTTTATGATGTCACGATGTTTAAGATTCCCATTTTTATTACATGGGTTATGCAATGATGTAGGATTTATGATTTTGTGGCACACATAAGAATGATATCATTATGAGATGGGTGGGACCTATATCTTACTCCAATTCATTGGGTAAAGATTTTATATCTCATGAGATAGACATGGCTGGAATGGTAGGTTATACCGGTTCAGTGAAACAGGACTGAAACGAGGGTGACTCGGTTCAGAAAGGGATTTTGTCCACTAAGATAGTCTTGGCAATGAGTCTTGACTAATAATAAATGATTCTCTATGATTATGTGTGTATGCCACAAAGTTTAATGTTTTATGTTATGATTATTGTGATTACATTTCACTGCCATGAGTTATCCCAGGTTATGAAATTATGATCTCTTTTACAGGTTAAGATTTCCAAAAGTAATGTGCTTATGTATATGATGTGATTGATATTTCTTTTGTTTACCCTTACTGATCATTTGAGCTCTCCCTTTTATGTTTTCTTTTCCCTAGGATATAAAGAAAGGTTTTAGGTATAAAAAAAGGGAGATCTTTATGGGAGATTTTTAAGATCTTTCACCAGGATTAGAAGATTATATTCCGAGTTTCCAAAGACACTAAACTATTATGATCCTTGTGTGTGTGTTTTTGTTATGTACTAAGTATTCCGCAAATGTAATGTAATGTCAATGTACGTTAAGTTTCAGGTCTCTACACCTTCACTCCGATATATATAGGATATTTCATAGAATAACAATGGTCCCTTATCAGATGAAACATTTCCCAATAAACCAACTTGTGATAACACCAATGACTAAGGTGGGCATTTACATTCCTAAAAAATTAGTCCTTATCCTCATAGACAACTCTTTTGGGGGAATATTTATATTCCCACAAAATGAGCACTAACCAATCAAAAAATGAACAAATACATGAATATGGGTATTATCATCCACATGAATGAAAATGAATAAGAAGGTGGTGGATGACCATGAATCGTGTGAGCACCCATAAGGATGCTTGATCACATAACCATTATGAGGTTACATGAGGAATCCATGTGTAGAGAATAACCTATGAAAGGTCTCAAGAAAATCCTTTTTATAAACCTCATTCTCTTATAGAGATACTCTATAAAACAAGTGGTTGTGTGGAGATAATTAATTATACTCCCCATGTACAAATTGTTTATAAACCGGTGAGTGCCTAAAAACCGGTCCAAAAAACCATAAAAATATGAGGAAATGTCCAAAAGGTGGATGTCTCTTGTGGTCTTGAAAATCATGTGACAGAACACTGATGGTAAGGATTATTATCCCTAAAAACATCCAAGACAACTCATGAAATTCACGACCTTTGTAGTATAAAATATAACGAATAAAAGAGGAGGAGGCTAGGGCTACTCGCGATTGTAAAAGACATGTGATGAGCACCTGGTTGAGAACAAGATATCATGAGACATTGATGAAATTATATCCTCATTTCTAAAAGACCGTTGGCTAGCAAAGTCACCACACAAAAGGCCTCATGTATGTCCAGGCGACCTCACGCTCCCCCTATAACTCCTCATGGAAAAATAGTTTGATTTTTCTGAAAAATTATCATCCATCTCCATATCACCTTTATATGTCATGCAATGTATCATCAAAATGTAGAGTAATTTTCTTTTACATTACTCATGCAACCTCACATGACTCCTGGAATTTGTAAAATAAACAAAGGAAATAAAATTAAGAGGATGTGGGAGCTTCTCATGGCCGTAAAAATCATGTGATTCCCTAAGGATGTCTATTACATGGTCTCACAAGACTCTAGTAAAATTTGGCATGATCCTACAAATACCCCTTGAAAAACTAGCCTTGTCTCAAGGAAATTCCCAAACAAGTCACTTGAGATCCTGTGATGGCCTTTCAATTGGCGCCCTGATCTCGTGAAGTCCATTGGACATGTATATATAAAAAATATGGAATCCATTTGGTGTATTCGTGTGATTAAAAAAGTTCCCATTAAATGAAAAAAAAAAATCTTTTAAAGGAGGTTTTAATGGAGTACTCTCACATTCAATAAATTTCTGGTGAATCCCTCAGAGTAATCCATGACAATAAATCACAAAAGACATGTGGCAATGAAGTCCTTCACTGACTCCATCCTGCATCCCTGTGAGATACACCGTGAAATGTGTCAAATTTCTAGAGTGTCAAGGACTATAAATACTCCACTCCAGTATGGAAATATAGAAACATCAGCTCTCCACAAACAAATTAATGTGTGGAATGTCATACCAGCACTAGAAAAGATTTCTCGAAGCATCTGATCCTACCACTAGAAAATATTCATGTTTGGTATAATGTAGGAAAGAATACCGTGATATTATGACATGAATAAACACATCACATGGCCATAATAGATCAAACCTAGTACCTCTAGTAGGACATAAGAAAAACATCATGCAAATCTTATAGATCCCAAGAGACAAAAAACAGGCTAACACTAAACAAATATAATCCATTCGCAATATAACGGTTGGAACCATGACTATGAAAAATGGGAGACTTATTCCCAATACATGTACAATGGTCCTCATTTTCTTCGTCTAAACCATCCAAGACATGTGAAAACACTATGACATTTTTCCCATATCATGAATCACTCCTTTAGTGTACAATTTCCATCATGAAAAGTCCAATGGCCATGTCAATTCAAGTCATTTCTCAGCCCATGGGAAAACCACTCGAGTCTCTCAAGACCCTTCAGGATCTTCATCCAGACTCGGAAGGTCCTTTAGACTTGTCACCCAACTCATATGGTGACACCACTATATGTTAGCTAAGTCCTGTGCCAGAACCCGGTCATGAAAATTGTCCCTCGCGGCACCCTTTGGGCACACCGTCTATATCTCACTATTCCCTCCATACATGTCATCCATATCATGCTACACCATTCGAGACATGTAACATTTATTCTCACAATTCTGACTGTATATGTCATCTATCCCTTACGTTGGAACAATAGAATATTGGATGGATCATGTAACACCCTATGGAAAAATTTGGAAGGTCGTGTGAGGGATCCTAAGGCCAACCTTCGGGGTCATAATATGTAATTTTTCCACATCAGCCTAGGTCAAGTGAAAATCCTTATATATGCCATTTTTAATATGTGATGTCCCATGGAAAATTCAATTGGATCAATTGATTGACTTTTGACATGTCAGACATACATTCTTTGGAATGTGAAGAAACCATACAAGGCATGTCGAGTGGACAATCAAAGCATGCGAGGAAGGAAAGTGTGCTAGATAACTAGGTCATAATAGTTCATGATCACCTTGGTCATTATCAATGTGTGATCCCTGATGATAAAGGGAAGTGTCAGTCTATAATCCTCGATAATAAGGGAAACATCATTATGTAATCAACAACCAAACTCATAATATGACATGGCATGCATATAAGGGCTATGTCAGCATGCAATCCCAAAATACAAGGGAACCCTAGGACTTGATCATTTTTTTCATCCTCAGCGTGTAAGACCCAATGATAAGGAAAACCTCAATGTGTAAGCCTAGGTCAACTAAACTACACTTTAACTAATTCTTGTTATTTCCAGGATATGTAGGATTCCTTCCACAAGCTCAAAAACAACATTATAACACCAGGAGGGTAGTTTAAACACATAAGTAATGATAATGATTATTTTTCATCCCTTCTTTCTCACATTGAGAATAGCTCATGCGGTATTTGATAGTGACAAGAATCATGTCATTTGTACCATAACCCTCAAAAAGGAAAAGGGAAAACAAAGGCTCTAAGCCCTGATCTCATTGAAGTATGATGACTCTGATTTCTTTCATAACTAGGATATGTGTGGTGCTTACTTAAGGTCTTATCCCAAACTCAAATGAGCATCCATCCTAGTGTATTCGTGATCTTGTTTTCTACATTTCATCCATGAAGAACCCAATCATTTTCACGGGTGGATCAATACCTCACCACAAGAAGACTGAGAAAATACTCAACTATGATGAATCAGATTCATGCAATAATAAGATATATAGGATGCATTCTTATGGCCCGAGCTCCACATTAATGTACCCCGAGGGCTATCTTAGTACATAAGCCTCACATCTATATGATGTGAACCTTATTACACTATATCCCTTATTTCTCCCAATGAGCATATCTCAATTGGGATTTAGGAAGTCATGATGGTTATCTCATTTTCACCATGAATCTCCTTGAAACATGGTGGTCTTAGTATGCAAGACCCGATAAGTTATATGATATAAAACTCCCCCATATGAATACATATTTCATGGGGTCATTCCCAATGGTGTGATTCAAATATGATAACTCTTATTCTTTCCATAACTCGGATACATAGGATGTCTCCTCAAGACTCAAAATAAAGTATTCGGCGCCCCAGTTCCCCCACATATGATCTGTCCACATGAATTTAAACTACATAGTTTTATCAAAAATTTTGGGTTTTAATTCCTGTAATATAACCAAGATATTGATCTAGTTGTTTTTCATTACCTTTTTCCACCTAAATTTTAGTTTTCCTTCTGTTTTTACTAAAACAGTGTATTTTTTGTAATAATTATCAATTTTTCTATTTTGTAGATTAAATTGTAAAAAAATTATTTATTATTTAAAAATTAATGTTTTTAGTGTTTATTTTTGTTGTTTATCAATAATACTATTACTTAATTAATTTTTTTTAATATGAATTTGTCATTATTTTTTTTATTTAAATTATAATAATCCATTCTTTTTTCATCTTATTCAATTATACTTTTCCAAATAATTATATTAATTATTTATTAAATTTAATTAATTATTTGTTAATAAATAAATTTTTGTCTTTTGGTTTTTAACATTTAATTTTAATAGTTTAATCCATTTCATTAAATATTAGTAATTTTTTTGATTTAATTTAAATTTAATTCTTTAATTTCATCAATTATATAATTAATTAATTAATTAATTAACTTACCAAAACGAATTTTTATTTTTTGATTTTGTGTTTTAAATTAACTGTGAATAAATTGTATTATATATTTGACTTAATTTTATATAATTTTATTTTTTCATTGATAATTAAAAATGTGAGTTTTAATTTGTTAATTTCATTTTTTGAATTTATATTTCTTAGTCCTGATAAATTATTAATTTTTCAATTGTGTTTGTTTTATAGATATGTTGGTGACACCGCCAACCTTCCAACGGTGACTCCCACCCATCAGCGAATCAAATGAGTCACCAACACCACACATCAGTGATTTTTTCTGCTGAAACATCTCGCCCTCTCCCTTCCTCTATTGTCTCACTAATTACCCTACCTTCTCACCAACAGACCCAGTCACCTATATCACCAAAACCTTGTGAATGAACCTCTCAGTTGAGCCTTTCATTACCTGCTATTGAATATGAACCTCACCCTGGTCCACCGGCAGAAGACCTAATTTGTAACCCTAACCCTTCTACCAATCCACCGATGTCACTCGGACATACCTCCTCACCGGACACCCCCCCCCCCCCGCACAGTTTCCATCCTATTGAACCTCAGCTGATACTCATCGAGCTACATCGCACAGAATCCAGGGCTAGCCCCGCCTTTTTCTGCAACAAGCCGCAAGACAAGAGTAACTTCTCAGTTGAATCGTTACCACCCACCCCCATGGTGTGGATCTCTCCCCTATCGGAACCCCTAATTTAATTTCCCCTTTGTTTTTTTTATTTTTGATTTTAATTATATATAATACATGTAAACTATAATATTATATTATAATACAATATATATATATTAATACATTTATTTATCTATATAATAATTTAATTAAGTAATAATTAGTTTTAATTTATCAATATATTTATTATTTTATTTATCTATTATATTTAAATGACATATGTTTTATTAATTATTTAATTGTTCAATAACATATATAATTAAATTGTAATATTTAATTCTAAAACATTTTAAATTTATTTCTGATTGTTTTTCTATTTCATAAGGGGTGATCATGACTTTTTGAATGGTATTTTATTTCTAAATGGAGGACCTCCATTGGTTATAGTTGGGGCGGAAATGACATCATGGAGCTACCACGTAGAGGCTGAAGAAGTCATATACATGACTCCAGAGAGTTATACAGGGCAAGGATCAGAGTCAAATTGGAGACTTCGCCATTTGGAGAGATCATCCATCTACCCCTTTAGACGTATACATCCAGACTAGAGGAAACCCACTTTCTGAGAGAAGTTGATCAAAGCAGACCATCTCATTTCTTGATTCCCATAGTGGGAGGTCGAGAAATCTATTCCATTAACCATCATGAAGCAAGAAGAGCACGATGATCATAACATTCAGAGCTTCTGGTCATCGAGCAGGGAGACGAAACACTTTTTCACTTCTTTTTTTGGTTTTCTGCATTTTTTTTATATGAACATCATCATTTTAAGCAATTTTAATCTCTTGAATTCTGTAACATCCCGGTTCTGGGAGCCACCCAGAGGCGCACTGTACCCGGTTGGTCACATGGCCTCAATTGACTGAATGGACCAGAGGCTAAATTTTTTATTTATTTAAGATAAACCATCTTTTATGTGTAAAGGGGGGAAAACCAAGACTTCAAGGACATATATACAATCACAAAAAAATAAGAATCAAGGGGTTGGAACCCAGAACAAAACAACAAGAAAATGCCTCCACCCAACATAAACAACATTAAGACACGCCTCCACAAAAGCATGACTGTTCAGCAAATAGTGGGGAAACTATGCCATCATAGGAAGAGTAACATAGAAGAAGAGAAACAAATATACGATAGAGAAATCCATAAATATCCAACAACTATAAACATCGGAAGACTGAGATGATAAACAGTAGGAACACACATATATATAAAATGATGCATGGAACGTATGTCAATGAAAACAGCCAAACAAGTCGCAATACTGAATACAAACTGAACTAAACCAAAGAACAATAGAAACAGATAAACATCTTCTCATCATCTCAAGCCTAGGATTGGTCCCATGCTCTATAGAACTACAACAAGTCATGTACCTGAAGTTGAAGGGCGCTTACCCTTGTTAATACCTGCAGCAATATAACTTGTTTGGGCCCAAAAGCATGACCCAAACAGGGTGTGAGACTAAATCCCAGTAGGAAACCACCTGAAGATCCGTGCCTAAAATTCAATGAGTATATGGCAGTTTAAAAGTACAACAATCAGTAAACATGAAGTACTCAGTAGAAAAATACAATCCACAGTATCAAATTCAAGGTGCAGCTAATCATGTAGCTAAACACAACAGGTAACCCTCTGGGAAGTACTCATAGCCAAACCCATATGGTTCAACCCAACAGTACAAGAAACCCTCTTGGAAGCACACACAGTCTCTCCCCTCTAGTTCAATGACAGTATATAATAAGACTCTCTGAGGAAGCGCTCACAATCAATCCCTTATAGTCAAAGATAAGGCATGACTCTCTTTGGAAGCTCACACAGTCCATTCCCTGTATAGTCTAGGGTAGTCAAGGACTCTCTAAGGAATCTCACACAGTAAATTCCCCTTATAGCCCCAAAGTCTAGGAATCTCTGAGGAATCTCACTCAGTCAATTCCCCTTATAGATGAGGTCATACAATTCAAACAAAGACTCTCTGAGGAAGACCATGTGGAGAAACCCCTTATAGTCTAAAAAAACATGGACTCTCTGAGGAATATAACTTGGTCAATTCACCTTATAGCCCAAAGTGGTTTTAGGCTCTCTAAGGATGCTCACTCGGTCAGTCCCCCTTACACCTATGTTCTTAAAGACTCTCGGATGATGCTTATCCGGCCAATTCCCCTTATAGTGTACTACACCATATTCTCACGGCCCAGTGTAGGTCAACAAGCATAACTGTGAAATATGGACAAAGTAAACCAATAGAACTACATGGCTAAACTGTCTAAAACATATCAATCATGTCAGAAAACAAACTCTCCATCCTACAGCACCAGGCATTGAAAACAAGCAAAGTAGCCAAACTGGCTAAACAGGACCAAACAATCATAAATAGAACATGCAAGGGAAAAACATCCAAACACAGAAATTATCCTTATTCAATACCCAATTACCTCTACATAGGCATACAAGCATGACATAAAATAAATAGGGGTAAAATGGTAATCACACAATACCTCGTTCAAGGGTATTGGTGGAATTTCACATAATACTCAAGGACATCGAACTGAAAGGCACAAACCACCTACCTCGGCATTGTAGGGATGATATACGTGAACCTAGAAGCTTGGATATCCTTATAAAGTTGTAGATTTATGAAAATATCTAAAACATTCAACCCACGATATATTGAAAAAGAAGAGAATTCATGAAACAAGGTTCCAGCAGAAGAGATAACTCACCGATGCGATTCCAACACAATCGATAGTGTTCAATTCAGAGGTAGGATAGAGGCTCGGGGGCTCGTCGAAGAATTGCGACCTTATAGACTCTCTTGGATTAATGAGACCTAGATGATGTGTGTTCTATCCCTCAGACTCAACCCCAGTGTGTTTAATAAAAAAACAAATACACGGTGGGTACTTTTAGATTTAATTGGGTGTACTTTCTATTTCTGTACTCTGTATTTGGTGGTCTCCAAGTCACTCCCACATGTTCGTGTGTGTGGCTACCAAACATCCAACACACGGCCTGCTTCGGCAAAGAAGTACACGGAGTGTACTCATAAAGTACATGGCATGTACATAGAAAATTTCCAGATTTTCCTCTTTTCTCAAAAAACAACCAGAAAAGGAAAAACATACCAGAAAATAAGGTTCAGGTTCTTACAAATTCCCCCACCCCAATAAAGAAATTCATCCCGAGTTTCTCTAGTGTGACGTAGAAGAAGAAACCCCAAACAGTTCTGGACACTATGCTCGTACATCAGCCTCCCTCTCCAAAGTCTTTTCCTTCACTCTCTCGTGCTTCCATAGCACTCGTACTAGAGGAACAGACCGGCCACAGATAACCTTTGTACTACGATCCACAATACAGATAGGATATTCTACAAATGACACATCCATTTCGATCTCAACCTCCATGGGTTAAAATACATGAGAATATTATGAGAAGTAACATCAAAGTTGAGAAATGTGGAAGACGTCACGCATCACTTGGTACCTCGGAGGAAAAAAAATTGGTTGCAAACCGGCCCAGCTCTCTCCAACAACTCAAATTCCCCGACGTACCTCGGTGAAAGCTTACCCTATTTCCTAGTCCTCTTGTGTCCCAACCACGGTGGGACACGTAGGAAAACCTGATCCCAAACATTGAACTCCTGAGGACATCTCTGCTGATCATTATGGGACTTCTGTCGATATTGTTCAGTAGCCATCCTCTTCTGAATCAACTCTGTCTACTCAGTGGTGTCCTGATCAAGACGAGGTCCCAACAAAGTTGCCTCTCCTTCCTCCAACCAACATAATGTTGATCGGCATGTTCTACTATACAAGTCCTTATAAGGTTCCATCTGGATAGTTTCTTGAAAATTATTATTATAGGAAAACTCCACAAGAGATATATGCTTCTCCCATGAACCTCCAAAATCTAGAATGAATGCTCAGGGCATGTCCTCAAGCACCTGAATCGTACGCTCGGACAGGATGTCTATATGGGGGTGTTAAGCTGTACTCAAAAATACCTGTGTACCCAAAGCATTTTAAAGCCCCTTCCATACCCAAGAAGTAAAATGTGTGTCCCTGTCTAAAATGATGGAATGTGGAACTCCATGAAGACGTACAATCTCTCAGATGTATAACCATCCCAGCTCATCTGCACTGATGGTCTCCTTGATCGGAATGAAGTTACCATCCTTCGTGAGTTTTTCAATGATAACCCAAACTGTGTCATTCCCTCGAGGAGACCTCAGCAAACTGGTCATGAAGTCCATCATGACCTCATTCCACTTCCACTCATGAATGGGTAACTGTTATAAGAGCCCGGCTAGTCACTGATACTCCTCCTTCACCTACTGACTGGTGGAACACATCATAATGAAATCGGAAACATCCCACTTCTTACCTAGCCACCAATAGTGATGGTGTAGATCATGATACATCTTGGTGACTCCATGATGAACTGCCCAAATAGATGAATGAATGTCCTGCATCTGCCCGTCGCATATGTCTACTAGCACCCATACACGCCCCTGGAAACAGAAGATCTCATCCTCACCTATGTTCAATCCAAGAATAGGGTCCTCTCCTAACACACTCTCCCTTAGGAATAGGCCTTCATAATCTGATAGCTTCCTCATTCGAACTCGGTCAAGAAGAGTATAGGTAACAACTACAGATGAGAGAAATCTACCACTATCCATCGTGCACCTCGAAATTCATCTTAGAGAATAGATCCATGAGGTTCCACTCACTGTTGGCCTCCTGGACTGCCTATATCTATGCCCTTATGCTCAACACACCAGCCACTATGTTTCCCTTCCCAGGCATATAGGTGAACTCAAAGTCAAAGGACTATAGGTACTCGACACACCTCCATTGTCTCAAATTTAGATCACTCTGAGTGAAGATATACATGAGAATATTATGGTCGGTGAGAACCATAAAATTCTCTTCTAGAAGATAATGTCTCTAACAGTGTAGGGCATGAACAATAGCTTCCAACTCCAGATCATGCGTCGGGTAATTCCTCTCATGTGGCCTCAACTGCCAAGACCCGCACGCAATGACTTCATCTCCCTACATCAGCACAGCTCCCAGCCTGATACCTGATGCATCATAGAAAACAATATTTCTCTTTCCTAGTTCTATAAAAAGTAGTATTGGTTTTGAGGTAAACCTCCCCTTCAGTTCATTAAAGGATGACTCACAAGAGTCTAACCATAAGAACTTTTCCCCCTACTTAGTCGGACATGTTAGCAATGATTCTAAGCGTGAAATGTAATGTAAGAAATGTTTGTAGTATCCAGCTATCCTTATAATGATCTACACCTCAAAAAAAATCTTTAAATGCTCCTAGGAGATTACAGATCTCACTTTATCTAGGTCCACTGATACTCATGCTTCATAGATATCATGACCCATGTAGTGAATCTGATCCATACAAAAGTGGCACTTTGATAAATTAGCATATAACTGATGCTCTCACAGTGTACTCAAAACGATCTCTAGATGGGTATCATGGTCATGTAGTGTGTGACAGTACAACAAGATATTTTCCACGAAAACCCCCACAACAGAATCCAATTATTGATGGAACACTTGGTTCATCAGTTCCATGAAAGCTTCAGGAGTGTTCGTGAGACCGAACAACATAACCATATACTCGTACCTGCTACAGAAGGCTATAAGAGGTGTATTAGATGGTCTAACATGCGACTGATGATAACACGACCTCAAGTCAATCTTTGAGAACACCTGGGCTCCTTGAAGATGATCACAGAGATCATCAATCCTAGGTAAGGGATGTCGGTTCTTGACCGTCAACTGGTTCAACTTCTGGTAATCCACACAAAGCCTGAGGTTTTCAGATGCCTTCTTCACAAACAAGACAGGCGAACCCCAAGGAGAAGTATTGAGTCAGATGAAACCCTTTTCCTGAAACTCCTCCAACAGCTTCATGAGCTCCTGGAACTCTAGTGTGGACATCCTATAAGGAGGAATGGACAGCGGTGCCACCCCTGGAATAAGCTTGATCGAGAAGTCTACCTCATGCTATCGAGACAAACTTGAAAAGTCCTCTGGAAAGACATCTCTGAAAAGATCCACCACTAGAGGAAAATCTAACTTTGAAGTCCCCTGATCATCCATATAATGACTATAAATTTGGGCTGTAATTGCTTCCAACCAACGATGCTCTAGACCTGCTCTGCTCGGCTGGACATCCCACCCACCCTTACGAAGAAAAGATCTACCCTCTATTGATACGAAACACATCCTATGGTGATAAAAATCGTTGACTACATAGAAGGGAACTAGACAGTCCATTTTGATAATGACATCATATCATTTCATCTCTAGGACATAGATGTCCCATAGAAAGTGACATCCACCAACCACAAGAGGGAACTGTTTGCACTGGCGTACACTAACCATTCGAGCCCCCATTGGAGTATCTAGTGTCAAGATATCAGTATAAGAGAAGATGCAGATCCCAAGGCTCTCCATGACAGCAATAGATATAATTCTATGGGAATCCCTTGTATCAAAAAAAGAAGAAGCTAAAACTGAGGCTACTAAGATCATACCTCGAATGGTAGAATGTCCAGAATCCTGCTCCTACTAGATCTACTCCACTTCAAATGTATGGCCTATAACACGACCATGTGACCCTGCCTGACCACTCAGAGCTAATCCACCCTGATGTCTCTGAAAACCGGGTGACTGGATACACCGGCCATGACCTCCACCGTGGACCAAACGGCCGGAAGAACTCCAGTTCCCAGACTATTGAGAAACTGATGGCACTTCTCCTGAATGAGGATTCATAGAAGAACCCCTGTCACTAGCTATGGGTGAGAAGAACTGAAAGAAAAGCACTGAAGGTGACCCATCTTTCAATAATATCGTTACTCCACTAGGTCTATCAGGAAATGTGTCAAAGTATTCATGTTTCTCCCACACTAGTAGCACACCACTTGGCTCCCGGAAGATGCATTCCACCTACTCTTATCTCCTCGTGCAGCCTCCCTGTAATGCTTCCTGCTATCTGTCGGCGGAGCACTAAATCTGGATGCCAGACCACCCTGGCTCATAGCACTTGAATCCCTCATAGTACACTCTGTAATCAGCATCTGGTTGATGATAAAATATATTTAAGTCAACCTGAAGATGCTCACTTACGACTGGATGTCATGCCTCAGACCATCCTCAAACTTCCATGCAAGGAACAACTCATCACCTCCAGGGATAGGTGTGAAACACTGCAGCTCTGTGAAGTGAGATAAATACTTCATGATAGTAAGAGTACCCTGCTCCAGACTTATGAACTCCCAGGCTTGATCGGCCTTCAAGGTATCTAGATAGAAGTAATCATAGAAGATGTGATGAAACTCATCCCATTCCATATTCTGCTAGCGTCCTGCCTGTGAGATCACATCCCACCACCTCTTGGTGGAGTCTCGGAGCATATATGTAGAAAGATTCACCTTCTTCTCTAGAGGTATCTCTAGATGCTCAAAAATCATCAGTGTGGCTTATAGCCATGACTCTACAGCCTAAGGTCCTCCATACCCTGTGAATGGAGAAGGATGCCACTACTGTATGGGCCGCGTCAAGTCATCCATCAACGGGGAAGGAGGCGGCATTCCCTGAAAGGTTTGCATCATCCTCATAAATCCCTCCATGAACTATGCATATGCACCTATGTTAGGTACAATGGATACTTCCATGGCTGGCACAACTGGGGGATCAAAAGGTAGTGCCTGATCAGCTGTGTCTGGTGTCTGATCACCATCTAGAAACTGGCGCTCAACCGGAGGACGTCTTAGTGGCATGACTCTGCAAGGTCAAGAACTAACTTTATATCAAGGTTATCAAGAACTAAAAATATGGAGTGTAAGAAGGAAACCTAAGAAATAAATCATTCATGTTTTTATAAAAACATGACTTCATGGCGTGTACATTTCCTACATGGCGTGTTCCCACAAGTCATATACTTGGGCGTGTACTCCTGCATAAAATGGGCGTGTAACACCCCAAACACACAACGTTTTGTTTTAACAATTGAATTTACATGAATCTTATTCCCCTACCTGAGTACTTTTAAATGGTTAAGCCACAAAACCCTCCTATGGAAAGACCACACGATATGTACAATTCCTTCACGGTGTGTACTAGACAAGCTTCACTTGGCCCGTGTTGTTAGTGACACGACTTAACACACGAATCAAACTACACAGAGTTTTCCAAATAGACACGTCATGTTTTTGAAGTCATAACATCGAACCATGATGTTCGGGACACGGCTGGGTACCTAGGTCAGACTGCATGGCATGTTTAAATAGAACACGGTGTGTATTAGACACGACTCGGCCAACCTGTGTTGTTGGTGACATGGGTGGGATGGGGTTCGACACTACACGACATTTATGGATGCTACATGGTGTGTTAACTCCAGCTTTTCTCCATCCTGTGTCTCTTCCCAAATGGCCTATGACACGGTTAGAGACCACTCGACATGTACATCAAGTACACGACATGTACTTAAGAAAAATAGTTTCTTCTTGAATAGAAGAACACATGGCATGTAATTAACATTAAACAGCATGTATTCTAGGTTTTTCTAGACACTGAGCCTCAAAAACTACTCTGGATCCAGGAAAACACTGAAACGATAATTGAAAGTGCAAAATTTCGATCCGTGAGGGCCCATACTCCCTGCGAATCAATGTTTGGAATCTTATACGCATTATAACATGGAATACAAGTCAATGATCCACCGAATTCTGGTCCACGAGGGCCCATAACACCTCAAGGACCAAAGTTTGGAATTCATTCGAGCAAACAGCTACACAAACAATACCCTATAAAACAACATGTATTTCTTTCAAGGAAATTATCACAAAAACATTCATATTTTACACATCATCTATCACAACAACATGAAATCACTAATGCATCCTAGATGGCATGGCAAAAATGCATGAAATGTGATTTCTAGAAAGTGTCTATATGATGCATGAGATAGAATACCCTCATCTCATCATGTTGCAATAGAAATAGATCCTCAATAATATCTACATTAAAAGCACAAATCTTCTGAATCACTCCAGGTGAAATCAGATCAACTGTAATTATTGCAAAACCCGAAAAATTGAAATTAACGAGGTAGATTGGCTTTTCCCTGTACACGGGATAACTACTACTGTGAACAACTTATTAATGAGTAATTATTTCTTCATATACCTGACTAAGGCTCCAAACAGTAATTCAAGAGAAAAGAATCCCTCTAATACCACTTTCTAACGTCCCAGTTCCGGAAGCCTCCTAGAGGTGCCCCATACCCAGTTGGTCACATGGTTTCAAGTGAATTTCTTCGAACTCCAGAGGCTACTGACTAGTAGTGAGGGCCTTGGGTGTGATGGTGGGGAAACTATGCCCTCATTGGCAGAGTAACACAGTGGAAGAAAAAAAAATATACGATAGCGAAAGCAATAAATATCCAAAAACAGTAAATAGAAGAAGACTGAGATGTTAAATAACTGGAACACACACATATGTAAAATGATGCATGGTATATATGTCTTGGAAATTATCCAAACAAGTCACAATGCTAAATACAACCGGTACTAAACCAATGAACAAAATAAATAGATAAACAGATCCTCCACATCACAAGGCTAAGCTTAGTCCCATGCTCTCCGGCTCCACAACAAGTCAACTACCTACCATCAAAGGGCGCTTGCCCTTGATTATACCTCCAACTAAATAAACTTTTTGGGCCCAAAAGCATGACCCAAAAAGGGTGTGAGACTAAATTCCAGTAGGCATCCAACTGAAGATCTGTGCCTAACAGTCGGTGAGTATATGGAAGGATAAACATATATAAAGTAGTAAATAGTAAGTACTCAGTAGAAAACTACAATCCACAGTTTCAAAATCAAGTAGCAGCTAAGCACATAGCTACACACAATAGGTAACCCTTTGGGAAGTACTAACAGTCTAACCCCTATGGTTCAACCCAACTGTATAAGAAACCCTCTGAAAATCACAAATAGTCTCTCCAATCTAGTTTAGTTAACGTATATAATAAGACTCTCGAAGGAAGTTCTCAGAGTCAATCCCCTTATAGTCAAAGGTTAGGCAAGAATCTTTGAGGAAGCTCACACAGTCCCTTCCCCCATATATTCTAGGGTAGTCAAGGACTCTATAAGGAATCTCACATGTTCAATTACCCTTATCTCCCCAAAGTCTAGGACTCCTTGAGGAAGCCCACTCAGTCAGTTCCCCTTATATCCCTGTTCGTACAATTCAAACCAAGACTCTCTGAGGTAGCTCACGAGGTCAATCCCCTTATAGTATAAAGAAAACAAGGGCTCTCTGAGGAATCTCACTCGGTCAATTCCCCTTATATCTCCAATTGGTTCAAGGATCTCTGAGGATGCTCACTCGGTCCATCCCCCATATAGCCTAAGTGCTCAAAGACTCTCTGGGGAAGCTCACCCGATTAATTCCCCTTATAGTCTACTAAACCAGGTTCTCACGGCCCTATGTAGGTCAAAGAGCATAGAAATGTAATATGGAAAAATTAAACCTATAGAACTACTTGTCTAAATAGTCTACAACATATAAATCATGCCAGAAAACAAACTCTCCATCATACAGTAAGAGGCAAGGAAAACAAACAAAGTAGCCAAACTGGATAAACAGGACCAAATGGTCATAAACAGAACATGTAAGGGAAAAAAATCCAATCATTTCAATTATCTCTATTCAATACCCAATTACCTCTACATAGGCATAAAATCATGGTAGACAATAAACAGGTGAAAAACAGTAAACACGCAATGCCCTGTTCAAGGGTATTGGTGGAATTGCACATAATACTCAAAGACCTCGAACGAAAAGGCACAAACCACCTACCATGGAATTGTGGGGATGATATACATGAACCTCGAAGCTTGGATCTCCTTATAAAACCCTGGATCAAAGAAAATATCTAAAATATTCAACCCACGATATCTTGGAAAATAAGAGAATACCTGAAACTAGGTTCCGGCAGAAGAGAGAACTCACCGATGTGATTCCAATGCAATCGGTAGTGTTTTATGTTGAGGACAGATGGAGGCTCAAGGGATTGTTGAAGATTCAAAGTTATACGGACTCTCTCGGATGAACAAGACCTAGAAGATGTGTGTTCTGTCCATCAGACGTGACCCTAGTTTGTTTAATGAAAAAAAACAATGTACACTGTGTGTACATTTAGAGTACATGGTGTGTTCTTTCTGTTTCTGTACTCCACATTAGGCAGTCTCTAAGTCACTCCCACACGGCCGTGTGTTTGGCTACTACATGGCCATCACACAGCCTGCTTCAGCAAGGAAGTACATAGCGTGTACTCATTATGTATACGGCGTGTAATTAGAAAATTTCCAAATTTTTCTCTTTTCTCCAAAAACAACCAGAAAAGGTAAATCATACCTGAAAAAAGGTACTAGTTCTTACAAAATCTATCATGTTTCAAGGCTAATTTATTTCAGGGGGTGTTATCTAAACCGGATAAACTTGTTAATATCTTGGTCATGCATAATTTATTTCTCACGTCATGGTCTCTCTCTTTCACATTGTCTAAACACTTTCTTTTCAAGCCATCAATATCAATGAAAAATAATCTTGATCAAATTATAAATTTAGTTGTTTTCAACCTAAATATTTCATTGAAAAATTATTCATGCTAAAATGAGAGAGACATACTAATTTCAACCGACAAGTTGAACTCAATGATATCTTATTTGTTTTCAATTAGGGATTGTAAGATTACTACAGTTGACAAACAATAGCAACAGAAAAAATCATAGGTTGGTCTGATAACAAATCTGGTCAGCCATTTTAAATGAAATCTATATATATTAATCTAGTGTGTGAAAAAGGGATTTAAGTATTGAAATCGACCAGTGGACTTCATTTTCTCATTCATTTATTATTTCCAATATTTTGCATCATGTTGTTTGTATTCCTTATTATCTACCTGATTTCACTTCTTTCACTCACTCATATCATATTCACAAAACAACCACAATATTATCAAGTCATGAAAGAATTTATAATGTCTAAAAAACGAAACATTTGTGTAATGAGGCCCATTTTAAACAATCAAATGTATTTTTAAAATAAATATTATTGTCAACTAACCGTATTAAATAATTATTTTCTCTTTCAAAAATAGCTTGGAGATCTTATCAAACACCTCAAATGAATTGACATATAATTTAAAATGAATGGTTGATTTTTTCATCAAAATTTCACAATTCAACACCTGAAATCCTAGAAAAATTATCTTTCAATCCCACATGCTTAATACATATTGGTATGCTTTAGCATATAAATAAATTTAAAACATCCAAGAACATCATGTAACATAATATAAATGGATGACATAGAAAAAATGATATTATTCAAGAGGAAAAAATTCACAATCTATCTTCATTGATAGATAATGATCAACCATGAATGTTAATGGATTATAAAAAAAACTAAATCAATATAATTAAATTCATCCTAAAAAATATATTTGACCTGCGTAGTTTTTATGTCTTGTGGGAATATGAAAATAAATGCTAAATGCTAAATAGAGAAGTGGGAAAGAGGATATAAGTGAAATGTCAATGGATAATGATTGAAATTGGATGTTTAAGGAATGATATAGTAAGATAGGGTTGAGAGGAGTGACCTTTGAATAAAAAGTTTCAAATAAATAAATGGTGTTTAAAAAATCCAAATGACGTAATTGAGAATGGTAATTTGGGAATTTAATATTTTTATGAATTAAGCAAGACCGCATGGTTTTCCAATATACTTCTTCAAAAGTGTTCGAACAATGTAAGATCCACTGAATAGTTCATACATGACTCCCACACTATATACACATATTTTAGTAAAAAAATTTACAACCATGTATAAATATCTAAAAAACTAAAAAAATAAACACGGATTTCTTGCATGATTTTCCCCAAACATGTGTATGAAGTGCACCAATAGCACTATGTAATGATGAACTCCCAAGGCTAACAACGAAAAGGGAAAGGTTTCAAAAAAACATCCTCTACCCATAAATTCTATCCATGTAATAATAAATTGAAATTTAATACCATTTATTCAATAAAATCCACATGGTTTCTAATAACTTATTCACAATAACCGTGCAACAAAGGGAAGATTCCTGAAATTCCAAATTCTAACCACAAGATGTCCAGAATATTAAATTTCCACATAATCACATAAAATAAGATACATAGATCATTTGAGGGTTTCAAAAGTTTAAAAATTATATATTTTATTTAAAAAAACATTCTTTTCATACCTCACTCATTATATATTCTACTGCTAAGATATCTCTTCATTTTTATACTCAGTTATTCAAGAAATGTATCTGTAATTTCACTATTTCTATCATGAATCTATGTGAATATAATAATAATAGTTGTGTTTGTGTAATATTGGAGTTCTTTCTTATTGGTTGGAAAATATAATGAAATATTATAGATTTATTATCAGGTTTATAATAACATGTTATATCATCTACGTGAATGAATTGATTAAATATTATCTCCATATCATCAGTGTGGGAAGAAAAAATATTTTGAAACTCCATTATCATGTATCTTTAAGAAACAAAGCCCTATATTTTGGATTTTATATTTCACATACAATTCCAAATGTATGAGGTATATATAGAAAAATGAATAAAACTTAATTAACTATGTATGAAATTAATTTTAATGAATTGTTTACTAAAGAATAAAAAGATATAAATAAATTATGTCCTAATTGGATGCATCCATAAATAATTTACATGACTAGTTAATTTAATTTCCTAGACCAAATTAATAGTAAACTACATCTTGAAAATAAAAAATCTTGGGCGAATGATTATCTTTATATGAAAATGTTATTGTAAAATTCTTTCCTAAAACATTTGAAACTCAATTGGAAATAATGTTTTCTCATTAATTTATTTATAGTATTTAAAAAACTCCATTAAGACATATTTTTATTTATAATGGATGAAATGAAAATGGTTATAATTTCTTTATAAAAATATATAAATCCCAAATTCCTAATACATGAAACATATGTTTCTTTATGTAAACACATCTTGAAATTTTACATGAATACCAATTAGGTACTTTAAAATGATTTAATGTTTCATGTAATATATGATTCTATTTATTGTCGATGTGAGAAAATAAATTAGAATAAAATAAATTCTCATCTTCCCATAGATCAATATTTATTTTCATAAAATTTTTGTCACTCAATTTATTGATATAATCCTTAGATTTCCCATGCACATTAACTAATGTGAAAATAATGTTTTCACAAAAATTATTATGAATTTTCATGAAATCAAGATTATGGTGTAGAAAATTAAATTCTAAATGTAGAAATTTGAATAAGATACTTTTTATTCTATTTTTCTGATCAAATTCAACAAATGATAAACATATAACTCATTTCTAATTGTCATTCAAATCATAGACCTTCTGAAGTTTTCTTTTTTCACTTGCTATTTGTGCCAATATTTCTGAACCTATAAGCAACATTGGTGGTGGTATTTAATATAGGAATCTATTCATTTTTTACGTGATAAAATGAAATATATTAGAAGAATATATAAATATTTTATTACACTATAATCACACTTTTTACTACACATTATTCATTAATTATGAAAATAAAAAGTAGAAACTGGATAATTCAAACTGGTCTAAGTGTTCTAACCAGATAAGTTCCCATTTCTAGTGAAGTTACTAATAGTTTAAATAATAGTATCATGAACATTGATAAATTTTGTATAAGATGTATCATAAGTTTCAACACCATTATTCCTTAACTCTTGATATTCCTAAATATGAGGATAAATGTATACATCAACATACTTTCAAGGCATCTATTTTCTATGAATAATCAATGAGATGAAGAAGTATGTTTTATACAAAAATTAAACATAAATAGATGGTGAGAGATCAAAACCTCAAGCTAATGGTTATAGCTAATACTGAAAATTTCAAATATGATTAATCAATTAGCATCCAATCCCAATTATAAATTTTTAGGATCATATGAGATATATAGATAAAATGAATAAAAAATTATAATATTTTGAGTATATTGGATGTCACATTAAACCATAACTATTATATTATATATGATTCCATTTATTGTGCTTATGTGTTTTAGATGACAACATGAATCTTTTCAAACTAGGTTTTAATGATATATAATGAAAAAAATCATAAGAGTATTTTTTCTGCTTCATCAAAGTAGTAGTTTTATTCCGAAAGTCAACATCAATTATTTATTTTCATATTTAATTTTTACATATTTTAAAATCATAGATAATTTAATCATATATAAATTTACACCTCTTATAAATATTAATACATTCCGTTCAATACATAAATACACAAAACCCAGCCCAAAATATCTAGAGGTCTAGTATATTTAGGAGAATAGTTATGAAATAAATCCACATACAAATAATCCATATCATATATTTTATTCACCATAATGTTATTTTAGGTCCATTTTAACTTATAATACTTCATAGGACACCCTAGAGATATACATAAAGAAATTTTTTATCTATAAATCCTATTAGTAAAGGTATAATATTATTAAAGCATGGAGAAAATTAATAATTACAATTAAAGTGGCATATCATGATAACATAATGTTGAGTATCATATATAATAACATAGAATAATTGAATTAGAATATGATATCAAAATATATTGGAATCACATGAAATTTGGAAAAAACATAAAACATGACATCTTAAACATATTTTTGGGCATGCCACCATGAAAATATTACATTGTGTGCCAGGCTAGCCACATGTTCCACAAACTTGATATCTCATCAGAATGAAACATTAATTAATGCATTGAGGGATTTATTATTCTGTGACCACCTAGAAAATTTATAACATGTACATGAATATGTGTTCCATGTAACGAAATCATATATAAGGAATAATCTTAAGAAAACACATGAAAAGAAAATGGGTTACATAATCTTGTCATAGATCATACATAAATGGAATATGATAGAGATTCTTGTGATACAAAGTATTAAATAATTATTAATGTTACTAAATGAATAAGTATGAATTGTCCATTTAAATAAAGTTTAAAAGAAGTGAATACATAAAATAGAGTAGAGAAGTAAGTCTATAAAAGAAAATTTTAATAATGGGTTTAAAGAAAATATTAAAAAAATTAAATTTGTTAAGATCATAGAATTTACATAAAACAATTAAACCAATTGTTTCCCATGATATAATGAGGTATTTTAGAATGAATATTTGGTTAAAATATTTAGATGAAATGATACACAAAATGAATTAAGAATTATAGTATTTACCATTTATGAATAATATATTAAATAATTAATTAAGAACTAAACCTGAATAACATGTAATATCCTTGAAAAATAAAACGTAATATATACTAGGTATTTATTTGAGAAACATAGGAATAAATTATTTACAATTTAAATGAGATTAGGTATTATGGGAAATGAGAAAAATAAAGAGAATGTGTACCTCCATTGTAAGGATATTTGTTTATAAAATCCCTTACCTTGCATCCTTAACTCATTCAGTTTGTATGCCAATACACATAAAAAATAAAATTGAATTTATTGACTAATTTATTAAAAATAAAATCATACAAATTAATTTTTTAATATATAATATAAATTTTATTTTATTTATTTATGATATTTTTTTGTCAGCCTCTTAGAGTTGTTTGGTCAAATTCTCCAAAACCCTTATAGTGTGTTGATCATAGTTCATGGTATTGTGAAAGAGTTCCAAAATATAAAAAATTAATATTTTTTTATTCATTTACATTCCATTCTCATAATAGTATTATAGTTCAATAAATGATGAAAAATTGTTTCAATATTTGAAATCTATCCCAAATTACATTTTCTATTATTGTTAAAATTACCATGATCACGTGTTCTTAATTTAATTTATGTAATTATAAAATTATATTTATAAAATTTTAGTAATTTGATAAATAATATATTTATAATTTTATTATTATTTAAAAAATATCAATGAATATAAGTGATGGTATATGAAATGTGTTGTTCATGGAGGTGTTGATATATCAGAAATATGAAAAATGATTTCATTTTATAATATATTGAGAGGAGGTTAGATATTTCATACTACATTAATATAATTAAATTTTAGAATATTTATAATAATGAAGTCATTTTCACTAGATGAGTGGAAGAAATCATGAGGATATCAAATCAGAAACAAATTATAAATATTGAGTTTTGAATGTTACCCATTTTATTGGATGTTCACTCTTATGATACACCATAAGGCTCTATATTTTTGTCTTTTGGTTTGAAAAAAACTCCCTAAAAATGTGAATGATGGTTGAGTAGATATTTTAGTAGATCTTCATGATGGAATTGAACTTTGAGTGTGAGTGGAAGAGGGGTCTGGAAGGGTGGTATTTATAAGTGGATTATAGCGATGTTTTTTAATGTAATATTCATTAGTTTTATTATTTTTCTCAAGATCTCAATTAGTTATAATTATTATTTAAATATGTACACATTATTTTATTTTCGGATGAGATAATTATTCATTAGATCATCATTTATGTAGTAAATCTTGTATTTAATTTATAATATAAAATACTGTATTTTTTTCATGTTAAGCATTCACAAAAAAATCATTTTTGTCAAAATTTTATAAAATTCACCATATAATAATTTTTATATGAGGATTACATAAATTACAACATTTTTATCAAAATATTATTTTTAAATATTATTTTTATTATCCGTCATAATGGGTTCCGAGCTATGATAATACCAACCCCACCGTAAATACGCTAGCGGCTTGGAACCAGCATAGAGTGTCCATATAACACACATAAGAGGATTTATCCTAATTTAGATGAACACATGAACACATATCCACGATCACAAAATGATGAAATATAAATAAACTAATAACCATGCATGAATACATCTATAATCCGGAAATTAGAGCATGAAAATAATGCATTGGAAGAAAGATCAAAATACAAGCCCACCCAAAGACACTAAAAACAATCCCACCATATAATGTAGGTGATTAATATCATTAATTAAACCAAAAAATAATCCTAGGTATGTATGTATCACTAATACATTCATGGTCCTAGTCCCTCTCGGGCTATATCAAAAGGTTGGTCATATGTATATGACACGACATGTGCAATAGAGCCCATGTATGAGTGAGTATAACAATACAAAGTAATACACCCTAAAAACACTAAAAAAACAACATTAATAATAGTCATCACATAACTAGGATATAGTAGTCAATGTATAAAAAACCAATATATACTTAGGAAATACATCGCACCTCCAAGAGGTCACAACCAAACTATCAGCCTTAATATGTTTCAAAACATCTAGAAAATGATTGTTCCTAGAGAGCCCACTCCATGAACAAATATATCATCACCGACACTTATAAAGTTATCATATTTATTTTTAGACACCGATGAAATCTCACTAGTCTCTAAATACCCCCACTAATTTGATAGGGGACCACACCCAATACCACAAGGGGACACCAAAAAACCCATTTTGGATCAACCCTCTATGTTCGGGATCTCATTATAATGATACTGTGAACCCCTATGATACAACCTTCTATATCAATTATCTTGTAAAAATGCACGGAGGACATTATTATTCCAAAAAACCCATATACGGTATAGGAATAGATGACATATGATCACAAAATGTACCCTAGAGGGTATGAACCAAGATAAATCATTGAACAAATATTGGTGACTAATCATCCAGTGGGGTTCACGATCTAAATATTATGATGTAATTCCAAACTGTACCCTAGAGGGTATGAACCGAGATAAATCATTGAACAAATATTGGTCCAAATTAAAGAAGAAATGGGATGAATCTCATTTAATAGTGGAATACGATGTGTACCAGAAGGTACACAATATGTCCAACCAACTCCTGAGATGTCTGTGTGTCTCTTCCTCATATGACATGTAAAAAATGAAATAAATTATTTTTAGGCAATCATAAATGGATTTTAGAGTCCCCCTAACACCCTACATGTACCTTCTATCTATGCCCGTTGTTTCCCCTAGAACGAGTGTTCTGTTTAGGAATCACTACTTATAAACAGTTTTTATTGGATTTAATTATTGAAATGGAAACACCCAATGGGTTTGTATCTAAAGGTTCCTTCTTTCCAAAGGGAGGTGTTTGTTAGTTTTACTATCCTACAAAACTTAAGAACTCACATTGGTCAAGATGATGGTAGGTCAGGCTCATCGCACCCTTTTGGGGGGAATTATTTCCCACTCTAGGGCTCCCTTATAGATTTATAAGATATTGATTAGTTCTTATTAATTTACAAAGAATAATGAGGGTTTCACTTGAATTTACAATCAATTATTTCATATGTGTGGAATTTAGAATCATCCGAATATAGTTGAGGTTCATCATTAATTAAGATATCCATATTTATTCAAGGTTCTCAATCAATGGTATCATCTCATGAACTACATAGATATTGTTTAGCTATGTTTATGATGATGCTGGGGTTTTAGGCCACTCAATGGGGCACTCTTGAATTTGAGGCCATCCAGGTTGAAAAAAGTTGTATTGATGATGGGATTGTACCCACAAATGGGTTAACTATGTATCCTTGTGAAAGTAATCAAGACCCTCATTGTTATGTTCATCTTAATATGACACATCATATCTTTTAAGGTCATTTGATAAGGACCTAACCATGCATTTTAATGTCATGTGGTATGGACATCTAGGTTCAAATGCCAATTCCTAACTTAGTGTGGAACATATTATTATGTATACCAAGGTACCTTAAAAGGATATGAGTTTCCATGTTGGATTAGACATTAATAGGAATGTGTCCCAAAAAATATAGGGTTGATTTGGAGTGTTGGGTTTTAACTGTAGGGAGGCTTCCTATGTATCCCACATAGATATAAATCGAATCCCTCATAGTTTGGTAAGTCTCACAAAGGATTATGTCCCTTTGAAAGAAATAGGTTGGGGCTTACTCTTAAAAATAATTCCCCTGTTACATGTTTTACAAGAGATGTATTAACTCATGGAGATTCATGGGGGACATAATTCAGGGCCTACTCCAAATGATGATGCCCAAATTAATGGAATTAAGGATAGATTCTTGAAGAGGATATCTAGTGATTTCGGGCCCTGGGTGATGGATTCCAACTTATCCCAATTATGGTGGGAATCAGAGTTATTCTTGTTTAAGATATGAGGGGGATTGTGAGGATTCATTATCATTAAAAATTTCTAA
Source organism: Viscum album (assembly GCA_963277665.1). NCBI lineage: Eukaryota > Viridiplantae > Streptophyta > Magnoliopsida > Santalales > Viscaceae > Viscum > Viscum album. The sequence goes on along the minus strand of OY728145.1, from coordinate 657,204,096 downwards.
TCCCACATGAGTCATGATCCATGTGAGAAATAATAGGATGTGACAAATTCAACAAACCACACAATTTATCCTTTACGGATGGATGATTCCAAGAATATGGTGAGAGAAGCCATGGTGATGGTGGATGAGGGCATGGAGAAATGAACCCTTAAATGTGAACTGAATGTGAGCGTAATTTTGTTTGGGCTGAATATATTGGGGCTTACTCCAAGAGGTATTACCTAGAATGGGTCTTATAGAGGAATGAGGATATCATTCCCTATAGAAGGGAAAAGAAAGTGTGATCCTCACTCTTCCTACTAGGGACTTAAGGTTCCAAATCGTAGATATTATAAGGGTTGTACAATGTATTATCCCTGGTATCCTAGAATGGGAACTCCTCAACACTGTCTATAGGGTAAGGGTCTATGTGACCATAGATATCCAAATCCCCAAAAACCCAGAAGACTCTTATCCTATGGCAGGAAAACTGTGGAAAACCTCTGATCATAGATATCTAAATCCAAATAGGAGACATGATGATATGGCTTTCCCAATGGTGTGATACATGAGGTGGTTCTGGTGTAAGTTTCTACAGGATCCCTTTCAGGTAAGGGAGCCAATGGAGAAGAGGCCCTAGCATGAGTCACTTTGAAGAGGCCTTAAAGGGTGGCACATATATCTGGTCCATGAAGGTATTCAACATTGTTGTATCATGTACGTATTCCGTATAGGTATACCATGAAGCTCCTAGGAGGAACTAAAAAAATTCTTAACACAAGAAGGATAAGCCCATGAAATATTGATATGCCTTTGGAAATAAACTATGTGGAAAATAACACATGGGTGAGGTTTTAACTTAATAACCCTAGGTGTAACTTGATATCCTTGAAATAATCACACACATGACTTTTCTAAGGGAAATGACATTTCATAGATGACTTATCCTTATGTAAGGAGGGTCCTTAATCATATGTTTTATATTTAAAACTCTGAAAGGACCTTGATCATGCATAGAACATATAATTCTCTCGTCTATCATGTTTTAGAGAGTTAAATGAGAATATTTTGGTGACCAGGGAATATTATCTACACAATGGGAGCTCTGAGAGTTCTTCAAACTTTTTCAGTTATCCAAATGGGCATCCCAAGGGTACTATTTATAAGCAAGGAGGGGACTTAGTCGAATAGAGTTTTTTCGTGTAAGTCTTCGGCATAGCTCCATCTCATAGAACTTATGTGTAGTGGTTGAAAGAAGTATAATACCACTTATTCCTTGGGTGTAGGTCCCCAACATTGATCCTCTGCACGGGGGGCTTCACATTGGGCTTCATAGGCAGGACCTACGCTTGCCACTTAATGCATAAGTATGTTGTGTAAATCATTTGATGATATTTCTTTACATCAATTAAAATATAATTGATACATTATTATATCCAATGTGCTTCTTCATTATCATTTTCCTTCCGTTTTAAAAAAATTAATCTCAACCAAATACACCCCATTAGGATTGGATCAGACTGGAAAGAGGGTATATTCCTCATGAAAGATTATGGGAAAATTATTATAGAGAATTAATTTTGAACTACAAAAGTATGTTACATAGCTATGTCACATTGGTCGACATCATAGTTTGGTATTGTAGTCCAGAGGTGCCTATAAATATACATTCCTTTGTCATTTTCTTTACCTTTGTTCTCAAGTTTCTTCTCTCGTTACATTTCTCATTTGTTTAGCTATATCACATTGTGCTCTTGCGTAGGTCCATTGAAAATTTTTCAAGGTTTATCCATTTGAGTGGTGGAGCTATATAGAGTTACTTTATTGAATGATATTTATAGAAGTACATTGTCGAAGGACTTTCTTGGGGCACCTTGTTGAAGGACCAATGCAGGTGACCTTATTGAATGAGTTGCATGTAAATTTAATTTTTCCATATTATTGAATTCATGTAAGTTAAAATTTTAACTTTCATAAGTAAGTATTTCAATTTAATAAGAAAAATTTGTTAATTATCTTACATGAAATGGATCGCATTATGGCTTCAGTTGGTGAAGCTAGAGATCACCAAACTGAAATGATGAAAATCATTGGACCATACTATTATAAAGTTATTGAGAGTGCCTTTATTGTGTTGGTAAAAGGATTGATTGTATACCAATGTGAATATTGGAAAAGCCGCTATCTTCCTCTATATGGGACCGCCCTTTTGAAATATTCCCACATTCCAGATTATAAGAAATTTTTTTCAATGGCCTGGTTTCTTCAACACATCAACTCTCATTGTATGAATATTACTATGAAGGGTATTCTTATTCATCTGTGAAAAATCCCCATTAGATGATTCATACAACATTGTGGTTGCACTCTTAATATAAAGGATCATGTTGTAGATCCAAGTCTTCATTGATATGATTCAACCTTTCTTCCTTAAAAAATAGATCAATCTAACTGCTGGAAGGAAGACTGGGATCTTTATTCTGGGAGAGGAGTCATGCCTGAATGGTTTTGGACATTTTGGGTATGCTGGACTTGTACATATAACATAAAAGAACTGAAGGATATTTACATTTATGACGCTTTATAATTGAAAAACATATGTTTACAAAAATGAATTCATTCCTAAATTACTAAGAAGATGGAGTCTACAAAAAACTTATTTCCATTTGTTGCAGAGTGAGATTGATATCCTTTTGTGTGATATCCACCAAATATTTGGGGCTCTTATTTTTTGGTAGATGTATGAGGAATTAATTACACCAAAAACTACATGGGGTGATTCTAAGAGAATTCCACCATTGGATCACAAAACATTAAAAATAGAAAATAAATTACTAAAAGAAAAGAATGGTTCTCTCAATAGCACTAATATTCATGAAAGAGTATGGATGAATTCTTTTTTAGAACCAACAATAGATAAGGGTACTACTTGTCGATGCCCTACCATTTTCCCAAGTGATGATAATAGGGGTGCTTCAGGCATCTACTGACCCACATTGGAGAGAGTTGATTTTAAGAAATGGGGTTACAAGATTAAGATTGAGATTGATGAAATTGTATGCTTAGCTGGCCTTCTACCCATATGGCAAAGGATTTACTTGGTTCCAATCCGTGAGTCGGGTGGCAGTGTAAGACTAGGGCTTTTGTTATTGCATCCATATTGGTAGATGGGAAATATATTTGGTTCGATACCCATATATTAGTAGGAATCTATCACTCCATATTTTATTTGTACAATGGTAAGGCTCCATCGAATATTTTTGGACCATTTCATGTATTGTGGGGATAGATTTTAGCACATGTTTGTTATTATTTTTTTAATTTGGTTAGAGTCACCAATGTTCTATTTACTCCATTTTTTCAGAATGTTTTCGAGATTCAACCTTTGAACCTAAAGCCCAATGTAGTGTTGAGGGAATGGAATGCATTAAGAGAAATTAGCTTCTTTCCTTTTGGTAACAAAACAGCCGTAATATTTTTAGAGGATGTTAAGGAATAAAATTATGAGTTGAGGGCTTATATGATACAATTTAGGGATAGAATACTATCAACTAGGATTTATGGAGATATCATCTATGAGGATTATGTACCTTATAGGTTTTCTCACAAGTTCAAATATCTTCAACAATTAATCACCTCTCCTCTTAAATATGTTAGGCATTAGAAGCACCCAATGGTAGCTTGATAATTATGAATTCTGATGGATTTAGAGACATCAAAAATGCATATTACACTACATCCATTTGGTGAATCAATTATTTTAGAGGGTGGATATGATAATTTCTAGTTTTCTTTATACAGTCAGGGGAATTTAAAAAATGGAATACATAGGGTAGAGGCCAAGACAACTATTGTTCAAAGAGTTCATGGTAAAAGGACTAAAGACAAAGATTATTTAGAGTCATCAGAAGCTTCAAAAACATCCAAAAATTCTCAAAAATATCCACTAATAAGAACAAGGTCAGGGACACCTCCAGCATTGAGGTGAAATATTCACCACTATCAAAAACATGTTACCATCCCATCTACTGATTATTATATAGAATAAGGTAGGTTTGGTGAGGCCTTCCAATTAGAGGATGTTGAGTTTTCTCTATAGCCAACCGTATCAAATCTAAATTATGTGGAGGCTCTAGAAATCCAGTTCTAGGAATGAATGACTGGCGAAGTCATGGATGCATGGGAATTTCCCTAATATGTCCTTCGAATATCAGATGTGGGTTATATTAGAGAACCTATTGATTTTTATTAAGATAGTAATTTGGATAAAGTATAGGATCATATCGTGGCGCTGTAGACTATCATATATTCAACTGATGACCAAGTCGCAGACCCAAAATGAGTATCTAACCTGATGGATCAAGGGATTTGTGAATGGGTAATTTTTCACCTTGAAGATGAATGAGAAATTTATATTAATACTGAGAATGTGTTCCCCTTTTCTTTTGTTTCAATTCTGCTCTATCATCCACCATCATTAATTTCAAGGGTATTTCATTTTGTACCATGAAATTAGAGAAATAATATTAGTAAAGGAGCTTGAGTCACTAACATACGGACCTACGGGAACCCCCATTGACACATTGAATGAAACCCCTAGGTATCCAGGGCATTCTCCCAGAGTGAAAAACATGATAGAGGAAAGGGTGACAGAAAATCATTAGCTTTTACCTCAGGTATCTACTTACAAAAGGATTAGTACAATCTCTCCACTATAGTTTGAAAATAAATGCATGAAATAATTAAATATGATTTTAAGTGTACATAAAAAATTGATTATTTTATTTTTATTCTAATATTATGATTTATTTGATAAACCATAATGGCAATGTAATTATTTTCATAGGATATACATCCCTTTATTATTTTAAGGGATTAAAAACCATTCCTTTATAGAATGAGAAGTAAACTCTAGGAGAAGTAAAAAATTCATAATAATGAATTTGATACATTAATAGATAAAGTGTCAAGGGATGTGACTGTATCATCTCCTATTTCTACAGAGAGAGAAAAGGGTCCTAATAATAAGAGAGATGCATTTCCTGTAGGTATCACATGTTGTTTCTTACATTATTTTCTCCATAATATTTTAGATATGTTTCATGTACTGAAGGACCCCATGACAATTGATAATAATATTCCTGTCTCTGCAGAATGAAGGAGCAATGATCCTATGAAATCTGAGGCAGGTACTGGTGTAGATCTTGATTCAGAAAGGGTTGATAACATTGAACCAATTAAAGAGATGATCAAAGAAAATTTCACTGGATTCAATTTTGGAATCAATCAACGGTTTTTCTATACCTTTAAGGGTGATGATGCAATAAAATACAAATTCATATAAACTAAAATGATGGTTTCTCACAATCAAGACATCTATATTCCAGGTTCCATCAAAGATTATGGGGATTTAAATGTGGAACTAAAAGGAAGTATGTTTGCATTCATTCATTTTCCATCCATAATTGTTCTTTTACCTTAAATTTCACATCAAAGCTCAATTTTGGTAGATTTGACTATAGAGAACTTTACGAAGGCCCATCAAGAATGAGGTATCCCACTTTATACTGATTCAACAGACATTGAATAGATAAAAACAAAAAAATCCAACATTGGTAGATACTATAGAGCATATGGTTATGGTGACTGGGAAAGATTGGTAGAATTCCCTTACCCAAGAAATCATACTCAATTTACTTATGCTCAGAATAATGGGGTAGAATCTACTCAATAAACTGGCTTATTATTGGTTAAATTCCATTGACTGTCTTGATTTTGCTTTGGTTTTTTATACACACTTAGATCTAACAATCATTTTAAATAACCATTTAGGGAAATCTTCTCCCACAGTTAGGTTTAATGATGATGCCCCTACATTGTCTCAACCAACAATGGAAGATGGAGTATCCAATACTTTGAAAGGTTCCGAGCCAAGAACATATTTGAGTGATCTGATTCAAAGAATATATTCCTATTAATGGTATTGATTCTGATTCAGACATAAAATTAATGTTTTTTCTAGGTAATATGTGAAAGAAAAACATAGTGAACCATTCAGGATATAATCCCTAATAAGCCTTTAGATGAGCGGCCTTCAAATTTTAGCTGACTTCTATAACTATTCTGCATACTAGGATTTTTTGGATTTCATTATCAAATAATTTATAAATTGGTGAAAGAGACCCTTTTCATAAGGGATAATGATTACAAACTACGGTAAGATCATATAAAGGCCAAAATTCTCACCAATGTTGAGGGATTTTGAGCTGCATAATCTATGGAAAACTACAATAATAGAAAAATTTGATATATTTCGAACAGAAAATTAAGGAGATCATAAAGGAAATCTTGCATCTTCAGCAATAAATGGATGTTGTTCAAAATAGGCTTAAGAAACTGAACCAATCATTTAGGGAAGTTCAATTGGAAGGGGTAACTGCCATTTCAATTTCCAAAGATGCCCCTTGTCAGGTCATGGAGGCTGAAGCTGCTCATCTAAATGAGAATAAACAAGTTATTGATAGATCCCAAGATTATATTTAACAAATAAATATCCATGATAAATGGAATTTGTAATATATAATAGAGACACTCTATTCTATGGATGTTCCTACGATTTTTACACTTGAATGAAATGAATTTTTCCTTCAGTCATATAGATGTCTTAATCCCTACATTATCTCTGTAATTACCATATCAATGAATATTTTTACAACATGGAATATTTATGTTAGATAATCATAATTACATTGATAGGGATGTGGGCACATTAACTTTTACCTAAGCCAAGAGGCCAAATGAGCACAGTTTTACTGATACTAGGGTTGTATGAGCAACATTAGAAACATTTCATATTTTGTGTCATTAACTAATATGAAGTGGTCTTAGCCGGTGAGATTTAGATTTTGTTTAGGCTTTCCCTTTAGTTTTTTATCAGAAATTGTTTTTTCCTTTTCACTTTTTTATCTCTCATATATTGCATAAACCTTATAGAATGTAGGTCTAGTGAGCTGAGACTCAACTTTTATCATGTGAACCCTTTGTGGGTTCTCAAACTGGTGAGTACTAAAACTATTTTTGATGGTCGTTTAAATTCATGCATGTTGGACTGATAAAGCTATTTTTTAATTCAAATAGATTTGAACATGAATTTTGATATTACAACTCAAACAAGGAATGATGATTGGTAAGGTCCTTATATTATTCATATATATCCCTGGGGAATCTTGAGTCATGATTTTTATAATCACCAAATCTAAAACTTTATGTATACGAAGAGAGTAGGGCTGTCATGAGAATGAAGTTATCAGTATTTGAAAAGAAACTTGTTATGTGAGATTTTTTATAGAGGGAAAACAATGAAATTTTTCATATAGTCAAATATTGGCATCATTAGGTTGATAGACCCATTAAGTGGGAGAATTTTTTCTAAGGCTAACTGGGGCATGTACTGTATAGTCATGAAAAGGTTCTCTCAATAATTTTGACATCCTATTACTGATAAACAAAGGATTTTAAAACAAGGATGTCTCAATACCATAGTGGTGGATTTAATAAGGAAATATGTATGAAAATAAATGGGTCCATATGTATAGATATAATCCATGAATGAGGAACCACTCCTACATGGAGGTCACACCAATTCCACTAACCCCACATTGGGTATAAAAAGTGATTATATAGGATCATACTCATGTCAGATGGAGGGATACCAAGAACACTATTTGTGAATCATCCTCAAGAGGGGATCAAAATCCAAAGATGTGTATGTAATACCAAATGGTACCCTCAAGGGGGTGGACCAAGGGTAAACACTCAACTAATATTAGTCCACTCTGAACAAATGAAGGTATCCAAACAACCTCAAAAGTGGCACATGACTTGCTCAGGGAATAACACAATATGCCTTGCCAACCCCTGAGCTTACTATGTGTCTCTACCTTGTACAACATGTAAACCTCGAAATACATGGAATGTATGTAATCATACATGTCATGTAAGTAATCATACATGGCATGTTAATGTCGTTTGTGACCCTAACCATTCCATCATTCTGTGCCAATGTACCACTATTTGTTCATGTGTACCAACCCATGGACTCTTGGCCCCCTCTGTGTACACCATGATATATAAGTGTATCCAAGCCTTCTCGTAAACCACCCAATTTACCTTGTTGTTTAACTACCCATGCAACTCATGTTACATGTCGATCCACTAGGGGAAGATCACAGGGTGTGTGGTAAAGACCACAAGTCATGTGGTCCTTACCTTCACTACAGAAACCCTAGCGCTACACAGGGGTCCCACATGGTGTGTGATCCTAGATGACACTATATGTAATGTGGTATTTCATAAAAAAATTATTGGTTCAGGCATCGCCTAGATTTATCAACTCCGCCATTAATTAGACTCCAGAACATCATATATGGGGTTGATCAACATTTTCCATTCACTGATTTTTAGACTTCGATCACTAACACAGATATTGAAATTGACCTCTATCATCAATAATTTTGTACACTTATTAGGATGAAAAAACACCTCTGGTCCAGTCTCTTATCTCTACGAATCACCCAAATTCATCATCGATCCTCCAATAAAAACCTCAATCACAATCCCTTATTGTGGTAAAAAACCATTTCTCTGAGGAAACATTCAAAATAATATTTAATTTTATGAATCTATCGAACCGTTGAAAAACAAAACAATAATAATTGATCAATGAAACATAGGATAAAACCTTAAACTAAAAAATGTGAGGAATGGACCTCATATATTGTTCATATAGACTCAATTAATTGGTGAAGAAATAGAAGAATGAAGAGGGAAATAACCAATGAACAAATAAAATAAACCATAAAGAAATCTAATGTCGATGTGTGAATCAATTCTTGTTATGGGAATTGATCTGTGTTCCACCAAGGAAAAATAACAAGACTAGATCATCAAAATCAAAAATCCTACCTCGAGTTTGGGTTGATCAATGATGAATAACGGTCCTAAATTTCTATTTTTTGGTGAGATCCAAAAACTCCAACAGTGGAGTGACCCTAAATATGATCCTCATCTGATATCGTCAACCAATGATCCTTTATTGCATCTATCTAATAGATAATCTCAATTTTCAGGGTTATACAGCTAACCCTAATAATCGACTAAAGAAGTGTCTTTATATACATTCATTAGGTTTATGATTTTAATAATATAAATAAATAAATATAATTAAATTATTTAATTCTTCTCCCATGATTTTTCTCAAACCCAATGCCCAATGGTGAAATAAATTTTTTCACTCCTATTGTAAAAACCATTCTATGATCTCAACAGAGGTATTAGATATTGGATTTGAGCCTCTATTTAAATGATAATCCAATGTTTTTGAAAACATACATGAATTTTTTGAATAAGATATTTGATATTGTTAAAATATCAATTCTAGCCCCATCTAGTTTTGATATCTTGGGTTGTCTTAGTGCTTGACTCTAAAAATAATCCACATAATTTTTGAAAGTAATAAATGGGAAAATATGAGTTGTTAGATTATAAAATATAATATTTAAATAAAATATTAATTTACTAAGAAAACGTTTTTTATGAAATGATTGAATTATGAAAAGATGGGAAAATTTATTATGGCTTCATTAAATTATCCAATAATATTTATATTAATATATATTTTTTCAGTAAGCTATTTTATTTAAACATTTTTTAAAATAATTTAGTTTTATCAAAGAAATTTATATGAATGATGATACCTCATATATATATATATATATATAATTATGATTTAATTATATGAAAAATTAACTATATCTAATTTCACACATTGATTTAATTATATTGTGATATTAACTCATTATATTAATTCCCAAAAACTAATTTATTTTTATATTTTTCATCTTATTCTTCTTAATGTTCAGATTTCCATTCCAATAATCAGATTACTATTCCAAATTATTTAATGGTCATGTAAAGGTCATAATATAATGGTCTATTTACCCTTTAAACCCTATATATGCACCATAATTATTACATATCCTCATTCACTACATCACATCCAAAGGTTCTTACACTTCCCTTGATACTGTCTATTTCATTCCTAACACTTCTCAATATTAGTACAACCTTCATGGTAAGAGTGATCATTAGGTTAGATTTTGGCCATATGTAGTTTACAATTGTGTGTGCATTATTGTTTTTCATTTAACTACATATATTATTTCTAGCTATTGTGGTCAATGTTATTTAATGACATGTAGTGTGTATAAAATATTTAGTAGTATTTTTGTGTACATTTATTTTAAAAACTAACAATACATTCATAATGAATAATGAGTAATTTAACTGATAGAATTTATTTTTAGTTCATTCCATTCTATCAAATGAATATTTTCATTATAATTCCATTTTATACATAAATAATAAAAAAGAATGATGGTACTTTTTATTATGTTATTCTTCGGGTTCTCTTGTTCTTTCCTCATACATGAGGTTTTTCTAAAGAACTATAGTAAGGTTAGTTGTCCTGTTATGTAGAACATTGTCTCTATGGTCTAAAATCTTCAAAAAATTATCCTCATAAGAAAAATAATTTTACAACTGTAACACATCTATATTTATTATGACTGAGTATTATTGTATGTACTCTATAGAGAGGGATATGTGTAACACATCATGCACTGGATAAATTTTTTGGGAGGTCTATTTGATAATTGATAGCTCTAATACAATCCATAATTTTAAAGGGACCAATATATCTTGGATCTAGACATTTCTTCTTCTCAGATATCGTGAATATATTCTAATGATATATAAAAAGGAAAACATTATCAACAATTTCTAAATAAAAATATTATTTATGGTTATCAACATTTCCAATATTTAATCTTTGGTCTATTGGGATGTATAATTGAATGTTTTTGACATTCGAGGCCATTTATTATACTAGTTAAAGTCCCAATATCTTATGTTTTACAACATCTTCCCAATATTTTGGAGTTATTGTTTTATTTCCCTAGAGGGCTTCACATGTGTCCATCTGAATTCTCAAGTGAAATTAATTTTTTAAGAGAACAAAGCTAAAGGTAGATACTGATCCCAATATCTTTTGATTTCCATTGAATAAAATCATCATATCCTCAAGTTTCTAGATAGTTCGTTAAAATATTCCTTTAATTTTGGTGTGATAGTACATACCAAATTCATATTTCTATTCAATGCAAGTTTATTATTTGTTTTAGAACTATGAGATGAACCTCAAATATTGATCAGATACAATCAATATTTGTGTTCCATACTTCCTCACAAATTTTTTAATGTATATTCTTATATGTTGATAAAGATGAAATTACTCCTAGATGGATATTAATTGAGTAGTACTTGACAGATAACACGCCACAAATCATATTTCATTGTTCCGATTGGTTTTCCTCAGAATATTCAAGAAAAAATATATTGTGGTATTTTATTATTTCCATGATGTTAGGGAAAGTGGTTGTGTTATCCGCTTGGCATTTTTCTTTTATTCCTTAAATAATTGACATACTAGGAACATTGATGTATATTATGAAATATATTTCTTATATATTCAATAAAATAGTTCTATCAAATATCTATATACCTTATTGTACTCGATGGGTTGATTGAGAATATTTAGACATGAGCATCAATTAATTTATTTTTTTTCATCATAGGTTCTAATGTTATGTTAAGTCATTCCACAAATAATAGAAATTATTCTTCATCAATATTGAATTATAGATATTTCCCCTTTTAGGGATTCTATATTCTTTTGAATCTCTACCATATACCTTTTTTATTTATTAAACTTCACCAAAATGGAATATTGAGTAATCATTTGAGTAAGGTGAGAGGTGGTTAGTTCCTTTATGATTCCCATGTCCATCAATTACATTTTTAAGAAGACTGCATCACTCTAAATCCTTATCATGGATAAGGTTAAAATATATTTTCTACTTAGAAAATATGCCAATTTATTTCCCTTCTAATTGTGTTAATGTATTGATCATTCATAATCCGTGATCATATCTAACCACCTCAACTTGCATATGTTGATGTCTTCCTTTCTAAATATATACATGAGGAGATTTTTATCCATATATATTTCTTAATTATATCTATAGAGATAATTTCACCAAATCATTATTGTTAATATTACTCAAGATAACATTATATCATGTGTCGAATAGTTCTTCTCATAGATCATCATTTTTTCAGAGTCATAGGCTATCACTTATCCTTTCTCGTCGGTATAAAATCTAATCAATTCTTAAAGAATCACTATTGATCGAAAATATTCCCACACTTGTGGGTAATGTGAGTATAGGTGCAGTGATAATACTCCTCTTCAGCACCATTAATAACTATTAAAATTCATTAGTACAACCAATCATTAATCATTTTAGTGATTTCATGGTTATCATGTTTGAAAATGGTGATATTTTTCTAAAAAATTATTGATAGTACCAAAATAATATGAAAAAATAAGGATCACTATTATCGATTTTGGTTTGAATATTCCTCAACCATATTTTTATTTAAATTATCAGTTGATATCTCCTTACTAGTGATGACATACAAAAAGTATGGTAATTTTTATATCCAAAAATCGTATTTATTGTACTTTTCATATAACATATAATTTCTCAAAGTCTTCATCACAGTATTGTAATAGTCCTAATTTTACTCTATTAATTATAATTACATGGGAATATTTTCCATAATGAATACCATATATTTGTTTAGGTAGTCACTAAATGATCTATTTATCACGTCTATATTGATTGCATGATAATTATTTGGTCTAAGTGGAATCATGAGGAAGTCGTTGTATCTATAACATATATGTAAGGTAGGGTTGTGAATTTCCCCCTTTATATTCAGTTAATGTAATCTCCGTCGAAGGTACACTTTTTAAAATCTAGGAAACAACAAGTATAATAAACAAATCAGATATATGTGGTTGGAAATACATATTCTTTAGCATGGTTTTCGTGAGTTCGTGATAATCAATTAAAAGGGTCATTGACCGATCGTTATTCTTAAGAAAGAGGACCATGACTCAAAACATATAACCACTTGGTTAAATGAAAAAAATATAAAACATTTTATATAGTATCATATTTATTTATTCCTATTAAATAGTGTCTATTCTAAATGGATTCTTGGATATTATCATAGCCTCATGTATTAGTTCAATTGAGAACTAAACTTCTCAATCATGGGGTAGACTACTAAACTCCAGAGATAATATGTAAACCTGTTCTTTCACTTTATTAATGTAGTCAAGGGTTGTCATCTATTTTTTATATATAATTTATGCAGTATATACTTGATCATAAGGTAATAATATCCACTCTTGAGAAGAATATTTCATCGAAGATTCATCCTCCTCATTACCCTTGTATAGAACTAGAGGATGAAATGGGATGTATAAAATGATTTACTTCTCCATTAAACTAGTCACATCTCTATAAAATGGAATTAAATCCATTCCCAATATGACATTGAATTCCAGTATAGGGAGTATGACAATTTTTTTTGGTAGATTTAGCAAAAAAAATATTTGGGGGTGTTTATATTATTGAGATTCAATAATTTTCTCATTTTGTATTTTCAATGATCATTAAAAATCTGTATTTCAATCTTCTAATTTATTTTATCTAATAAACATTCATGAATATAATGAATGAATAAAACTAGAAAAAATGGTATATCTAGTATTCTTGACTTAGTAACTTTCATACCTTTCACTACTTCATTTTCAAGATCCTCCTAAGCAATAGTGATACATATTAACATCATTGAACTTCTTTCCTTGGAGGTTATTTTCATTTTTATACTATTATAGTCATTTTCATAGTTTATTAGTTTTAATTGTTTATATACTCCTTATAGTTGAATCATTAGACAACAAGTATGGGTTTGATTGGAACTATTTTTCTTGTATCATATACTAGGCTTCATTATCATCCTTAGATATTCATTAGCTTGGTTTTGATTTCTTTATCAATTGAATAATATCCTTATGGTCTTTATATAAAATTATGTTTCCTTATTCCAATACATTTGATAAGTGATTAGTGGTAGGTTCCTCTATTCTTAAGATTTATCAAAGGACCTCCCCTCCCGAGTTAAGATCTATTCACTAATTATTATCTTCATCCACACAATACCATTAAGATTCACCAATATATATTTAAAATGTAAGGTAAAATTGAAAAATTTACTCATGTATTTCAATGTATCATTTTGAAAATATTTTCATAAACTCAACTATAACCTACTAATGATGTAGTGAATATCACTTTTGGTGTATATGAAAAAACTAAAGGGATTATATGAAATTCTTGTGATGTTTTCCGCATAAGACTCAATATATTTCTCTACCTGTTTCTTGAGTCCATGGAACTCCATCTCCATTTTAGGGTATAACATTTTTTGGATAATATTAAATGAAAAATATTATCATGAATCTACCCAAAAACATTGTTTTAATTTATTCCATGAGATTCATATTCTTGATTAATGTCTATAACTAATCAAGCTCTCCTTCTATGTGATAGAAATCCTAAATGAATTACTTTTTCTCTATGATTTTCAGGAAATACAATATCATATAAATATATTTAATGTTTCTTTCTATATTTGTGTTATTAGAATATCCTCTAATATTTGAAAGCCTTTTTCATATAAAGGACTCAACTATAACTTTCTCTTTTATAGGGTAAGGGGATGTTTCATATGACTCATGTTGTTATTCATAAATTTTTTCAATTGATAAATAACATCCTTAATGTTTTTGAATATCTCTCTCATTAGCTTATGTATCTTGTTTGTCCAATCATCACATTTGTTTTTGAATGATTCTAATAATTTCTAACCATTATCTAAAATAATGTAAAATTATGGAGGATAATTATATAATTAATAAGAATATAAAAGGGAAACTATTAAATTGTAATGTATAAGTCATTATTTAATAATAAATCCTAGATTATGAATTCATACATATCTATCTAGGTTATCCATGGACTATTAAATATTAGGTTCTCTAACTTTAAAATATATTCAAATACTTCATAATGGTTTTATAATGAATACGTGAATCAACCAAATCGTATCCCTCATGAGTTTCAAACCAAGTGTGTAGTTATGAATACTAATTATAAACAAAGTGAATATCAAGTTAATACCTAGTAATACTTTTTCTTGGATTATTTCCCTAAGGTACATCTATTCCATATCCTACATCCAAATATAGAATCATGATACAAATTTTATTTCTAGGAGTTTTCGTAGTCTTTAAAGTTCCCAAATCATATTTTTTTTCCTTTATATAGACTTATCCCATGGATTTTCAATAATTTATTATATTCCAAATCCCAAAATACGAGATATTACTCGGACAACATATATAGTGTCCCAATGCTATAATACATATTATTACATTATTTTCAACATAAAAATACAGAATACACTTCCTATAAGATCTAGGGATCTAATTTCACTGGGAGGAAACTTATGAAATATATCAACATAAACATATGATAGATTATTATTATTTAAATATATACAATGATCCCAATATCTCTTTTAAATTAAGATATTTTGTTTGATACATTAGTGACAAACATAATTAAAAGGGTGTGTTATAAATACCATTAAATAAATAATTAGATAAATTCATGATGGTAAGTAATAAATATTAGAAAAGAGTTATATAATGTTAAAGTACCACTTGAGTGGGGTTTTGAGAAAAAGAATAGAAATAAATTAAAGAAATTAAGAACCTATTATTTACATAAATCATTAAATGAACCTATATGGTTTTTATGAAATAATTAGTTTCTTTGTAAAAAATATAATTTTTAATTAATTTTATGAAGTGGTAAATGAAAAGATATAAGAATGATATAAGTTTAATTTTATTGAGTTTACTTAAATAAGAAAATAAATTGGGAAATTAGAGAAAATGTAATATCCCCAAAAATTAAGGTTAAGGTATATCAATTATGTATGTAGGGAAACAATATATATAATATTGAAGAATTAAATGAGGTGAGGGTAGTGGGAAATAGACAAAAAGAGAATGTGTAGCTCTATAGAAATGTGGGTGGTTTAAAAGATCCCTTACCTTGGATCCTCGAATCACACAGTGAGTGTATTTTTCATAGTTAATATTAAAGTTAATTTTTTTGAATATTTTATGAAAATCCTTTTTTATTTAAATTTCATTTTTAAATTCTTTTTATTATTATATTTTGTTCGTTTTTTATAATATTTTTGTTTACATCGATCACTAGAATTTTTTCGATCAACTTCCTCAAAACCTATTTAGTGTGTTGATCATGGTTCAATGTTTTGTTAAAGGGTTTCAAAGTAATTATAATTTTATATTTTTGGAGCCATAATAATAATATTGGAATAATAGTGTTAAAGTTCAATATATGATCCTTAGTAGTTCAAAATTTCAAAATATGTCCTGATTGACTGATTTTTATATGGTTGAAAATAAAATTTAAATTTTTTAATAATACCATTGATTTTATTTTAAAATTATATTTCAAAGAATATAATAGAATAATAGGTAATATATTTATTCATTCTATCCTTTTTTAAACACCATCCATGAATGGTGGTGATGGAATGTTTCATTCACTATTCAAGGAGGGAATGATCTAACCAATTTATGAACAACATTTTCATTTTAGAATAAAGAGAGGGAAGGTTATATTTTTTATATTCCATTAACATAATACAAAATTACAATATATATCAAACAAAAGTCATTATTAAATTATTTATGGATGAAATCTAGAGGATGTAGAAAATGAAAATAATTTAATGTTTTTTATGAGAATGTTACCTCTTTATTTCAATGTTGACTCTTAGGCTACACCATAAGGATCCTTAGATTGAAATTTTTCTAAGAATAAAACTAATTATTTGTGGGATATATTGTTGTTCAAATATTTGAGTTGAAAATATCTATGGTAAGGAACATGGAGTGATAAGTGAAGAGATGTATAGAAGTGTGATATTTATATGGGGAGGAGATGGGTGTTGTTAAGTATAATATTCATTTGTTTTTTATTTTATCTAATTACTACTAATAGTGATTATTCTTGTGACTATATGGAATAATTTATTCATGTTAGGAATATATTATGGTTGTTTACAACACCACTTATAAAATTAGACTTGTATTTAACTTATAATATAAAATATTATATTTATTCATAAATTACAATTCACTAAAAAAAATTAAATTTTGATATAAATCCAAGAAAATCACCATAAAATATTATCAACACGATTATAAAAAAATGAAATTAATTTCATCAAAATACTTTTTAAATTTATTAAATATAATTTTTAAATAAAATCATTATTTATTGAAAGAATCTATTTTTATGATACCATGAAACTACTAGGACATTGAAAAATATGTATTATTTTATAAAATTATATTGTTTTATTTATATGAATATATATTATTTCATGAGTTTTTTTATTAAAAGTAAATACTACATAAAATTTATAAATTTATAAAAAAAATATTATCTAAAAAAAGAAAATTCATATATATTTTTCTAGAAAAAACATTTTGATTTCTTTGGGTCAAACATTTGTTTTTTCATCAATGGTTCCCCCTTTTAAGGATAAATTAATAAAGATAATAAAGAAAAATTTCCAGAAGAAAAATACCTATAATTTCTCATAAGTTCCTATATTTTTATCTAGGTAACCTCATATATGATCCCTAATGCGTTCCCAGGATTCATCACCTAGGGATCTCAATGATTTCCCATGATGCATCACCCAAAACATATATGAGCATAAACTACCTCACCTATACAACCACTTCTAGGCACTTAATGTTTTTCAACAAATGGAAACACATATATCATAACTTTATCATGAGTTACACACATTTGGAAGAGATATAAAACATATGTTCCACATATCCTAAGTCTAAAAACCCTTGGGGTAGCACATGTATACCTAATAACCTAGGGGAATTAACATAAGGAATATTGATTAATACATCAAGGAAAAATTATTATTTTAACTGAAAAATTTTACACTACTCGTTGATTTCTATAAAATAGTATGCATATCATGAAATTAAAATTGATAAACCCATCTCCCATGGATTTTAACATGGGTGATCCATCACCCTATAATTTCTACATGGGTTCCCAATTTCACTAGGCTTTCCACTAGTTCTACCCATCACTCATGGCCATCCACATGGGATGCTTCTTCTATAGGGCCACTCACTTGGGAGACACATCACCCAAGGACACACAAATGTGTGATACCTCACCCTAGGACACTCACATGGGAGACCCATCACCATGGATTTACACTTGAGAGAACCATCTCCCATGGCCTTCAAACATGTCAACCATTTCTAAAGTCATTCCCCATAGAAGACCCATTTTACAATAATTTTCTCTTACTTGTCCCATCATCCAATACTACTCATATGTGTGACAATTTTCCTATGACCTCTTACTTGGACGACATCTCATACTAGGAAACTCACTTGGGTGACACCTCATCCAAGGCTAGTCACTTGGGTGATAACTCACCCATGGATCTTTACTGGGGATAATAATACAATAAATCCCCCACTAAGGAGACTCACCTCCTTCAATCCCTCATTTTGGTGAAGCCTTTTTATGACACACATCTAGGGTGAATCACTTTTCCAATACCCATTCTAGGTCACCATGTGTAACCTAGGATCCATAAAAATGTACAACATCACGCTTATAAATTATTTGAGTATCCAACCATTAAAGAATCCTCTAAGGCCCCCAAATATACATTATTAGGTAATACACACTCGTTCCCACCACTTAAATATGAATTCAATTGGTAAAAGGTGCCACCTATTTGTCTTCCATTACCATTAAGGCCCCCATTGGATATTAAATAATTAATTCCATTGATAATTGGGCCTTATTCATAGAGGAGGTGGTGATAATACTCCCAAATCAATGATATATTTATTATCTATTTAGTGAGTCGTGATAGGACATGAATCTCTTCAGGAGAAGGATCCCAATCTTTCAAATATGATTTCATACTCCTCCTACCCCTATATATCACCCTCAACTACAAATAGGATGGAATATTGAAGGATAAAATTCCAATTAGGTTTATGAAAAAATATGGTTTTCATTGATGATATCCTCAATGATCTAGGTATGCACATATAGGTAAGCCTCATACAATATCCCATCCATTTTTTCGTGAGAGTATGATGTGGGTGAGACACTTGTAAACTCTCCTCTTCTAAAGACTGGGTTTATCTCATTTTAAATTGTGCTAGAACCCCTTAATATTTTGGGTAACCTCATGAAATGTTCATGTATCCACATTCTAGTGTATTACCTTTGAGATTGTAGACATTATATCGACCAATCCTCATGATAATTTACTACCATTCTACATATAAGGCTGAAGACGGATGATGAAACATTTGAATACTAGGTCCTATATTTTGTTGTATTTCATGATTGTGATTTCATGGAGATAGATCTGACATTGTTTTGGGTTATCTCCCACTGAAAATTATCATTTTAGGATCATATAAAACACATAAATTCTAATTCATCATGATCCTTGATACTATATAAGGGGAGCATTTCACAGATCCCACCAATGTAATTTTTTCAAGAATAATATTGTATGATTTCTTATTAGTTAAAAATTTACTAACTAACTTATAGTAAGCTATATAGTCCAGGTCCATGTCACACAAACATAAAATACATGAGACCCTTGTCCATGTTTCTTCATATTTAACTATTAAAAACAGTTTTATATTCCATATAAATCAAAAATAATTATAATAGTTCATTCTATCATAGGCATAAGATACATTCCATAATGTCTTGACTATATGATGTTAAAGTAAATGGCGGAGGTCCTCTTCATCAGACCTTAAATTTAATCACACATTGGAAAACAAATTAAGACCCTGAAATAAATATCTCGGTCAAGTATATCCTAAAAACTCTATACTTCTCAGAGTGTTCCAATATTATATCCAAATTTACCTATACATGGTCAAGATCTATGTTGAATTATACAAAATACAATCCACATGTTCTCAATGTTAAAAATTACCTAATTCCTTATATATAATATCGATCTATATGGGTAATTTCAATCCAAGAACTATGTGTGGCATGATTATTATTATTTCAGGGTATGTAGGGAAACCTAAATCCTTCATCATAGGCCTATCCATATATTAAAATAAAATATTGTGTTTTAATTCATATTAACATGATCTATGTAGGGGGTTTTTCATGTGGATGCTTAGATCACCTATCATGGGAACATCAATGAGTTGCATAAAATAAAATTCCTTCCATAACCTTATTTTTTTTATATTACATCATGTTCATGATCAATTTTCTTCCACTACACATGAATTTTTTCTATGTAGTAGAAGCATCAAAAAATTTATAGGTCTTGATAATGATGTATTCTAATTCATATGATATTGATCTATATATAAGCTTTTATCATGACATATATCATCTATAAAACCATGTAAAAATACTTTTTTACATTAAATAATTTTACGTACACTAGGGGTTCCTTCTCTATCAAGGGGTAATTTATTTGTTTTGGATTTCTTGGAAACCAGAGACATTATGTATCACCTAGCCTTTGATTGAAAGAACCCCAACCTTATCTAATAATCTTATTTAAATGTATAAATTTTTTTAATAAAAATGTATAAATATTGATTCTTACCCATTTATAATATGTAGGGATGCTCCGATTTTTAATTATTGGCCCAATATTGAATTATATCAACCAAAATTTACATTTTCCCTTATAATATAAAAATATGAGGAAGATATTATAAGAAAAATATTCATCATTCATTAGTCTATACTAAATTATTTTCCATATAAGAACAATATGTGGCTTCATTTATATGTTCATAGGAAGCATAATGATTCTCAAAATTTTGTTACCATAGTCCCAACCACAATTTCACCATCATCAAAACCATTTTGATACCAGATCTAATAATTATTGCCTACAAACATTAAAATGAATGTTTCCAAAATTTGAAAATTCTTCTCTCCTATGTATGATCATGAACTGTATAAGTTAATTTAAAAAATTACTATATATACATTATCCTATTATTAGAAAAAATAACCAATTTCCTTTGAATTTGAGCCATATATTTTTGGGGAATGTCACAGTCAATAACTATGTGTAACTTGATCCATGTCTTAACATGATACATAATGATGATAGGATCTATTATTTGTAGCCTATCCCTGAAAGCCAATGAAAATTTCATTTCTCACCCTATTATTTATCCCTCTTCATAAATACCTCTCATTCCCAATGGAGATGTATTAAGGTGATACCAAATATCATCCCTTCTATATTAGCTAGATATGTGATGGTGTGTCTTAAGAAATACACATGGCATGATTATTTATTTATTAATATTACTTGTAACACCTCATGTCTCATACCCTGACCCATCCATGAGTTATCCCTATTCCATTTCCATTATTGTTTTCTTATGGTATGGATATCCCCACATAATGTTTCCTATAATGGTGAAATGTTCCCTCAGGAACTAATCTCTCTGAACGAGAATACCTTACTATTGTCTGTAAGGCTTTAGAATTCACAAAACCCATGGTTCATGATTTAACCATTTTACATCATTTCCCTATGTTGATTCCAAATCTCCTCGTACAAGATCACGATCCATGTAGAAATATCTTACTATAATCCAAAATAAAATTCCTGACTTGTTCTCTAATATGCACTCTCCTCTGAGTTGGAAAATTTCTTTGTTATGTCATGTTTCTCATATTGATCATGACTAATCTGAGATTATAGATCATGTTGAAATATTTTTATAATAATATTTGAGATTCAATTTGTTCCAAAGTAGATACCTCATTCCATGATCCGTGATCTAATACTGTGGGACATAAGGTATGCCATTTACAACAACCCCAAGATATTTAAAGGTGGTTTTAGAGAGGCCCCTATGAATATAATCCATATCCATGTAATCTAATTGGTGTGTTATCCTATACATAGATGATATACGGTGGTCTAATGTGATACCTTAAATCCCTCTCCTTACATTGATCCCATATAAATATAAGATTACATCTTATGTATATGACATAGATATGTGTTAGGACCCTTTAAATTAGAACTATATAAGAAATTATTCATAATTTTGTAAGGATATGTACTTATGGATAGATTTTATATCCTTGGCCCAGTCATGAAATCTACTAACAAATAATTACCCCTATTACCTTCATGTTCAGACATTATTGAAAAAATCAATCTATCTAGATGGTCTGGTGATAAGAAGAGACCTATTTCTCTAGACACAGGTGTAATATATGTAAAATCTATTCAATAAATACATGTCCATTAATTCATATTATTACTTTATTTATATTTATGTATAGATTTTATTTCATAGGCTAAGTCGAAAATTTAACTGGAACTACATCTCACCTCATCTTTTCCTTCAAGGATCTCATTCCCTTCTTGGCATTCACTAAATGTTGTTACATCATTCCCAAGGAATTTAAGAGAAAGGATGATGGAATATGGTTTTTTATAAACAACTAAGCATGGATAATTTTTCCTCAACTTTGGAATATTTCATACCAATTCTAATCCCTTATAGAAACTACACTAAGATAACTCTATTTCCTTTTATGCCTGATTCATATATATGTTTATTTCTCTATATTTGAATCACTTCTACATGAATATAATCTATTATGTATAAATACATATCATGTGATATCAACCTATATTAAATATACTTCCCTGTATCATGAGGTTAAAATTTAAAGCAAAAGAGTCCCTGTCTCATGATGTTAAATGGCATGATATATGGTCTAACCTGCCTGATCTTAAACAACAAGGAGAAATTTTTGGACTATAAATCAAATTTCCTACATGACAACCATATCTATATACACGAGAACCTAACATATGGGATCCTATTTCAGGGGTAAAATTCCCCCTTTTCCCCAACATTACCTATGTTGGACTCCACCATATATATAGTTGACCATACTCTGGCACAATACTTTTGGTTTAACAAGAAAATATTTTGGATTTGAAAAACTATATTTATTGGTTTAATTTCCCAATATGACATCTAATTTTAATATACGACATCAAGTACCCTGTCATGTGACATTAAACTACTTGAACTCTGAGTCATTCTCTTATGAATTTAAACTGTATAGAATATGGTCCACCCTATATGAAGATATATTTCTTAGAGAAGCCTCCTATTAATGACCCATATTACTCTATATGAGGTCCAGATCCATGTAAGGGTTTATAATGTTTGGTGGTTCTCTAAAAAATCATTTAAATAAAATACCTATTTTCAATATTATATCAAAATGTTTACAACTTATTTTATATATAAAAACTAATTATTTTTTTATTTTTATAGTATTGATGTACATATCGATGTCTAAACCATAGACGATTGATCCAACCACACCCCATCATCTATTTTTAATCCATTAAAAAGGACAACAATAACTTGATATTGGTCAAATGGGGTATGTGATGGCTTCACCATAATATTTGGAAATTTCTTTATATGAGTCAGGTTATTTTCTTCATGTGTCTTGGATTACAATAAATTGTTCATGACTTCTGATAACGAGTTTATCTAGCTCCAAGGAACAACATTATCTATCAATGTAGACATATACCAATTTGGCTCCAGCATATGTGGCCTCAATAGGAGTATCTAACTAAAGGCTTGTTTTATCATATGGAAAATTTCCTCTAATATGTAAACTCACTAATTGTATTTCCTCAGATCCTTTAATTTGAATATGATCAATATTCACCCCCTAGGAACATGTCCCATTACATCAACCTTATTCTAATAACCTCAATCCACAATTTATGGCATCATCATCCTATATTCAAATGATTTTAGACTTTTATTCTCTTGTAAATATGTGAAATCATGTGATATAATATATTCATGTTTGAGACCTATTTTCATGTTAATTTTTATTTTTCTATTCATTTGGGAGTTATTTAATCAACAACATTAACTTGGTCCAAGAATCATGTCTACAAACAATTTCCACTCCTCATATATGGCCTATAGTGGAATTGATATCACATTCTAGTTATATCATCTTTGGTCATGCCACTAAATGAGTTCTTTCATTTTATTAGTATATGAATCATAACCTTAAATTGAATGAAACTAGATTAATGGTATATATCCTTAAAATATATCCATGTATATATAAAATCATAATACTTTAAACTAATAGTGAAATTGACCGACTGAGTTTATGGTTAAAACCCATTAACGGAAGAAGAAGAAAAATTCAAGTCTCCTCATGAGAAGATTTTTTTCATTAAAATCTTTGTAAAAAATTGGAGTGCAAATGAAAAATGTATAAATATTAGGGGAAAAACTGAATGGACCAAGAAGAAGATGACCCATTCTTTATAAGTCCTTAGTTCTGAAAAATGATAGATTGATGACATAATATATCTATAAACCCTGATGATGTGTTTTGTACATGAAGACACAATATTTAGGGGCCAAAACCCTCTGTAAATGTCCTCTCTTCCATGAGTCAATTTTATTAAATAGTGATTTTAATCCCCAAAATTCCACCATTGATATTGAAATTATTATATTCATATCTAAGTGACAACAATAATGCCCCGACCCTAGTTACTTACAGTCGTTGGATTATTATGTAACATTGGAATGATCAGAAGAGATCATGTCCTAAAAGACTAATCAGTTTAGTTTCTTGGGAAGTACTAGATACATATATAAGTTTTACATTACATTATGAAATGATAATGACAACATTGTGCATCGTTAGAACACAATAATATCCCTTATCCTATCCATGTAGGTCAATCATAATATACTTCTTCACATTCTAATAAAAATAAAACATAGGAAAGGTGTGAGCTCAGTTTCTCAGTAATGATTAAAATATAGAAGAAACTCTCATAAATAGGAATAAACATTTAATTCAATGTATAAGACTAAAACACAAGCATTTTAAACATAAAACTCATAATAGTATGAAAAAAACAAATAATTCCGTTTACTTATTCACATGGATATTCTACTTGTTGAATAATCACATGTAATATCAATAGATAATTTCATAATGATGGAATGCATATTGCTGGATATCATAACCACACAGTCAAGGCCTCATGCCAAGACTAAAAATAAAAATATTTTCCATGACTTATTGCAAAACACTAGTTTGTCTCATGTTACCTACCAATGCATTGAGGGGCAATAATGGACCTCACCCGTCACATAATACATCCACTTCATTCCTCATCTGAAAAGATTGAAACATAATAAAAACATTCATATTAAAGTAGAATACAAATGGTAATACATTAACCATAAACCATGAATGGCATAAAAATATAACATCCATAGTCCATCATATCACAAACCCATCAATACAATATATAATACGGAATCATAATAAAACAACTTCAAATAAGTGTAAAATCAAACAAAGGATGTTGACATAGATTAAATCAATCAAAAAACTATTTGAGTGAAATATCTCATTTTTTTTATATTGTAATAATTTAAAAGTCGCATAATAATGAGAGGAAACTTTTATTTTGAAAATAATCTTATAATATTTAAATGCAAGCTTCAATGGTGTTATAATAGTGGAAAATCGTTTCACCCTCTGTATAAGTTAAAAACATGTGTTCCTTAATTTTTCCAAATGGTCAAAAAGAACCAGGTTTGGAAAATAACGGAAAGATTCGTTTCAAAAAAATTAAGAAGTAAAAAAATGGTCTAAATGACTTTATCCAATAGTCTAGGAAATACTAAAAAAAATTGAAATAAATTATTATGAAGCACGTATGTGGATGATAAAGATGTCCCAGTAGATACATACATATAAACAACCTCAGATAATAAAGAGATTGTAAAATTAAACCTTACCTTGTAATTTTACATATTCAATAGTACATTAACCTCCATTATAATGGTTAAATAATTGTTATTAAATTATTCACAAACCACATAAATAAATATGATATAATATATGATCTTCTAATAGTTTGTTAATAAGATTTCTGTAGTATCATTATTTTAGGTGTTATCTGATTCATTTTCCGTTATATGTTTTGTTTCAAAAGTCATGTTAGTTATGTATATGATGTATTTTATTAAAATACATAATGATATTATGTTCTTAAACATTATTTTTAATCATCAATTGAAAATTATTCTTTGATGGTTATGATAGGGAATGAAATCTCGTCGCATCATGGAGATGGTAATCCATACGTACGAACAAGCGATAATATCATTATTTTGATGGTGAAATCATATGTAATTGGATGGTATATTATAAAAAAATAACAACTAATGTTATAGTTTTTATTAACGTCAATTATACTCATTATTATACCCATCCAAATAATGATGTGTTGAATAACAAACTACAACACAACATGCAGACGGTAAGCCATATGTATACACTTATAGTGAATTTTCCATTCATAGGATGGATAGAATACTGAATATGGTTGTACCATATTTATAATAAAATATCAGTATGTAGAAGGTACTAGATATATTATTTTAGTATGGAAAAAGAAAAGAAATGGGATGTGTAAGACGAAATGAACTTTGAAACGGGTGATGAAATAATAACCTCTTCTTCAGGCGATTCTTTTTTATTTGAACAAAAGGAATGCATAGGTTGTCTTTATTATAAATTAATGCCTCTAGAATGAAGGTATAGTAGTTGAGAGGATATTAAGGTAGGGTTTGGTAGATCCAAAAGGCTTTGGAGATTTAAATTTCAGAGAAGGGGATGTACCCTTTTATAAGAGAGGTGAGAGGAACTTCATGATAAGCATGAAATATTATTTTATTATTAAATAATTTTCAGTTTACAATAGAACCAAATGTATTTTTAAGAGGATATGGTGCTGTTTGTTGAAATAATCTCAACCAATTGGTTTTAGACAAATTTATGTCACCGTATCAACCTTATCAATTATATTTAACTCTTAATTAAATAGTATAACTTTTAGCACGTCTTCTTGTATTTTAATATTACATGGTTCATATATTTACTATAAAATTCCAAAATAACCTCAAGAGGTTCCTTAATGTATTATATAACATTATTTAATCCCTTTGGATGAATCTCAGATTTTTAAAAATATTATATTATTTAGTAGTGTTGTATTTGTTTTAAAAACTCATTTATTTCAATTTTGTCATTATTTAGTATTTTGTTTTTGTTAAACTCCTCAAAACTGGATTTCTTCGAAAAAAATACATTTCAAAGACACTAACATGTCATATTAACCTATAAATTTTTTTCATGAAATCAATATTTTCAATTTACATTTATTTTAATATTTATAATATAAATTATTTTAATCTTTAATTAATAATGTAATTACTTCACATCATTATGTCATAAATAAATTTAATTATATAATATCAAAAAAATAAAAATAAAATAAAATCAATGGTTTAAATATTTTAATTGTTCTAATGAATATTTATAGTTAAATTTATCTTATGTATAAATCTATGTTAAAAATGTTTTTGTTAATAAAATGTGAATTTAACACTTTTAACACTTCTTTAAATAAAATATAATAAAAATCCTAATCTAATATCAGTGAAAAAAAAGTATTATATTTTATTTATAATGTTGATTTTTTTTCTAAATACACTTATCCAATAGAATTATAAAATGTGTTGGGGTAATTAAAATATCATTTGTACCTTTAACTACACTATTTACTTTTTACCATGTTAAATAAAATTCAAAAGTTATTATTCACTGAAAATTATATTCATCCTATTGAACCACATTTTACTTACTGATGACAGTTGTGTCTATCATATTTTTTAAATTAAATTCACAGATGTGGTAAAATTTCGTTTTATGAATATTTAAAATTGTTTCTTCAAGGTAGGTAAAAGACGTTAAAAAGTTCAAAAAAAATTTATATATCTAATCTTATTATAAAATGACTCTAATGAATTACATTAGACTAATTTAAGTATTATGAATTTATTTTGAAATTAAAATATATTTAAATAAAAATAATAATTATTTAAATAAAAATTTGGTTTTAATCAATACTGTAGTGATTTTCACTATTCATAAAAAATTTAATGCTTTTCGAAAAATACAAAAAATTCACCCTAAGATAATTTTGATATTACAATTCAGAAAAAGAAGACTATTTTGAAAAATAAAATTTACTATATTTCAAAATGTGGGTACTAATTTTAATATCTTCTCAATAGTGATACACGGAACACATAGGTGAGTACATGCATTGGGTTTGGCATCTATTTTCTCAATAGTGATACACGGAACACATCATGAACTATAGAGAGACATAGTGGCATTACCAAATAGTAAGATACAACTCCAATTCATTCAAGAATTTTGAAAGGTCCGATGTATCTTTGAATTAATTTACCCTTCTTACCAAATCTTATGACACCCTTCCATGGATACACCTTCAAGAATACATGATCTCTTACTTAAAATTCCAACTACTTTCTTAAATTATTGGAATATCTATTTTTCCTACTTCGAGCTATTTTGATGTGGGTGTTGGATAATATTCACCATTTCTATTGTTTCCCCAACATGTTCTAGGCCTATGATTATTCATTCACCAATATCATCCCAACAAGTTGGTATGCAACATATCTTTCCATGTAAAACTTCATACAATGCCATCTGGATTCTTGAATGGAATCTATTATTATAAGAAAATTCTACCAGAGGTAAATACTAATCCCATATTCCTTGAAAGTCAAGTGAGCAAGATCTAAACATGTTTTCTATGGTTTGAATAGTCCGTTCTAATTTTTTATCATTTTGAGGGTGGAATGTAGTGCTCAATGGAAGTCCAGTATCCAAGGCTTTCTAAATATTTTTCCAGAATATTGATATTAAATGGGGATTATGATCAGAAACAATCGATTGGGGTACATGATGAAGTCTTACAACTTCATTATTATATATTATTGTTGAACATTCAAGTGATAAATCTTCTCTTGTAGCAAGAAAATGTGCCAACGTAGTAAGACTATCAACAATGAACCATATTGAATCATTCCTTCTATGAGTATTTGTTAGAACCATGACAAATTTCATTATAATATCATCCCATTTCCACTCAGGTATGGGAAGAGGTTGCGTGAATCCTCTAGGATATTACCTTCCAGTCTTCACCTACTAACAAACCATATGTCTTAAAAAATAATCAGCATTCTCCCTCTTCATGTCATCCCACAAAAAATAATCATTCCAATATCTATACATCATAGTGCTAAAATTTTGTGTACAGAAATTAAGGCTCTGAGAATCATTCAACAATCCCCTTTTTAGATTAGGTATATCAGGAACACAAATCCTTCTCCAAAATTTCAAAATTCCATCTTTATATACGAATTTGATCAATCTCCCATCATTCACAACATTAATTTTCTTTTGAAACACTTCATCATTAGTCTCAAAACGTTTTATCCTTTATAATAATGATGTTTTGGCTACCATTTGAAAAAGTATCAATGTTTCACCTTCCATGATTATTATCATATACATCTATACTAGATCCATGAACATAAGTTCCCTATAAACTCTCAACTTTTTCATAACTCCATGATCTGTTCTGCTCAAAGCATCTTCTACCTTATTTTCCTTCCCCGGGTGGTGGTGTATAGTGAAATCATAATCCTTGAGTAGTTTTAGCCATCTCTTTTGCCTCATGATGAGTTCTTTCTCTGAGAAAATATACTTCAAACTCTTGTGATTAGTATATATCTCAAATTTTTTTACCACATAGATATAGTCTCCATATCTTCAGAACAAAATATTACAACTTCTAACTCAAAATCATGAGTGGGATAGTTTTTTCATGAATTTTTATATGTCATGATTCATAGGAAATAAATCTATCCGTCTTCATAAGGACACTACCAAATCCTTTAATTGATGCATCACTATAATTTACAAACCCATCATTCCTTGATGGTAGATTCAAGATAAAAGCATTGACTAGTCTTATCTTAAATTCTTCAAAACAATATTCACACACTTTTTTACAAACAAATTTAACACCTTTACGTGGGAGATTGGTTAATGGGTTAGCCAATCGGGAAAAATTCTAGATGAAATGTCAATAGTAACCTACTAAACCAATAAACATGCATACCCTAGGTATACTAATCGGTGCATACCATTCCTGGATTTTCCTTAACTTTTATGGATCAATAGAGATTCTATCCTTCGAGACAATATGGTCAAGAAAATAAATTTCTTGAAGAAAGATTTTACACTTGCTAAATATTCTATATAAATTATTTATTCTAAGAGTTTTTAGAATAGTGCACAAGTTATTATCATGATCTTCATATCTATTAGAGTATAAGAAGATATCATTAATAAATACCACTACAAAGTCATCAAGATATTCATTGAGAACTCTATTCATAGTTCCATATAAATAGAGGGTGCATTAGTCAGTGCAAAATTCATTACTGAAAACTCATAATGTCCATACCTGGTTCAAAATGTTTTTCCTTGAAATGTCTTCCTTCTTCCAGAACAATTGATGATATCTAGAATCAAGGTCAATATTTGAAATATATAGAGCTCTATGATGTTAATCAAATGAATCAT
This sequence comes from Viscum album, assembly GCA_963277665.1. Lineage (NCBI taxonomy): Eukaryota > Viridiplantae > Streptophyta > Magnoliopsida > Santalales > Viscaceae > Viscum > Viscum album. The sequence continues at coordinate 657,173,317 of OY728145.1, read as the reverse complement.
CAATGTGAATTAAGGGATACAAGTTCTTTATTGTTATAGCATTGATATCCTTGTTGTCAATGAAAAACCTCATAGATCCATCATTATTTTTATAAAAAAGAACAAGATCTCAATATGGAGAAACACAAGGGAGAATAAATCATTTGTTACTCAATTCCTATAGTTGTTTCTTTATTTCAACAAATTCCATAGTGACCATTCTATAAGTTGTCTTCGATATAGTCCTTGAACCAGGAATTAAGTCAACAGAAACCTCAATTTCCTTTTCTATAGAATATCTAGGTAAATCCTCTAGAAACACATCAAAATATTGTTGAATAATAGGAATATACACTATTGGTACATTCCTTTCCTTTAACATAGTTATTTTACTCCCTTCCACCCCAATAATTGAATTTAGGTGAGCTACTGGGGGTGGATCTATATGAGAATTAGATGGTGTTGTTTCAGCTCTAACGATAATGAATTTCTTATCAATATAAAAACATTTAACCACCTTATTCTTACAATAAATTTTAGATTCATTTTCTGAAATCCAATCCATTCTAAGGATTATATCAAATTTAATCAAGGGTATGAAAATAAGATCAAAACGTAAATCATGTTTATAATCCATACTGTAACTTATTGAAAAAACATTGTTTTAATGATAAGAAACTTAGTATTTCTGACTAAGAACTCCCATAATAAGTGAAATTGAAGATATCTAATTTTCATGGAAACCTGGGAAGATATGAAAGAATGAGATGATCCAGAATCAAATAATACAGTGGCTAATTTTGAGGAAATGATTAAAGTACCTGCCACCGTGTCATTCAGAACTTCAACCTCAAGAGTTTTGATCTTATACGCTTGGCCTTTCTCCCTTGGAATTTTTCTAAGGTATGCTTCCTTGACTCTTAGGAAATTAATTTTCATAATTCCCCATTTCATTATAATGGTAGCATTGAACATTTTCAGCCTCTTAATTCCCCTTGAAATCACGAGCTTGGTGTCCTTTTTCTCCACACTTGTAATAAACTCCCTTCCCCTTAAGTCATGTACCAGGGTGTTTCTTCCCATAATTACTGTAGGATGGAAATTCAAGTTTTCCCTTATTCCTGTTATTTCCTTTTCCAGAGTGTTCAAGGGACATCTTCTTCTATTGCTTCACTTTAAAGTCATAAGATTTAGATAATTCATTTTCGGTCTTGATAGCACACGAGACAATAGCTTTGTATGATGAGAAGGATTGATAGACTAATTCTCATTGGAGAAATGGTTTTAAATCATCAATGAATCCATAAAAATTTCCTCTTAGATTACGTATATAATATTCATCATGCCATCCTAATGTGGTAATGTTGGCCTCATACTTTACAAAATTCACATCCTCCTTTCTCCTCAGACTCAGAAATTGCCTTTCCATATCAACTCGATGTTTAAAAAGAAATTATTTTTCTATTAAAATCTCAATAATCTCACTCCATTACATATTTGATACTTTTTCATCCCCATTTTTGTTTTGAATTAATGACCACTATTGATCTCCATCTCCTTTGAGGTGATAAAATTCCATGAATTTGTTTCCCTTTCACTACTCACCAAAGCATGAAATGTTTTCTCTAAGGAACTTATCCATTTCTCAACTACAAATAGATTTTTAGTCCCATTAAATGTTGGCGGTTTTTCCCCATGAAGTAGTCTAACATTGATCCTATGCATTGTGGATCTGGGTGATCCATACTATAAACGTTATTATTCACAACACGAGTGAGTTGTTACAGTATGGTTAAAAGTTTTTCCACACCAGTTTCATCACCAGATCCATTATTATTATTTTGAGTAGGAGTAAAATCCATACAAGGGTTACATGAATTGATAAGGTTTCCATTATTTCAACTAGGTTCCATTTCTATACAATGGCATACACTAGGTTTGTTTGTGAATCCCAATTCATAATTCCAAATAGTTCAAATACTTAACATAAATTGAACAGTTTATTCATATAATCCATAAATTTTTTTCATTGGTGAATTATTTACTCATAAATAATTCATAATGGTTTGTAGAGAAAATGTGAATTATCCTAAGAATATCCCCTAGGAGTGTCAAACCATGTGCAATGTAAGCCCCATTTTCATGTACCAGGATACACTAGTTCAAGCCTGAAACTCCTTGTTAGAGTTTTCGCTCTTAGGTATATATGTTCCATAACTACGTCCACATGTAGTATCCAGAATTAGATGTGTTTCTTGGAAAACCCAAATAATATCTACATTACAATTTTTTGGATATTCTTCTATACTAATCCTCAAATTCTATCTTTGGGTAATGCTCTATAATCATAGTTTTTCTAAATATGGATTCCAAGTTTTGTACTAAACCACATCTGATAACAACTATAACCCTATGACCAATGTTACCCATAGTCGGTGCATTATTAAATAAAATTGGCATGGTCAAAAGAGATCATGTCCTAAATGATCAATCAATTTAGAATCCTGGGAAGTAATAGATTAAATCATAAGTTTTACATTACATTATGAAATGAAAAGAACAACATTGATTATCCTTAGAACACACTCATATCCCTTAGCCTATCCCTGCAGGTCAATCATAGTTTAATTCTTCACATACTAAGAAAACTAAAACATAGGAAATGGGAGATCTCGGATTATCTATATGGATAACAATATATAAGAAACTACTATAAATAGGAATAAAAAATTATGGTGATGTGTAATACTAAAATACAAGCCTTTTAAACATAAAATTAAGCATAATATGGAAAAGATAAATCAAATAATTCCATTTAGTTATTCACATGGACATTCTAATAGTCAAATAATCACTTGTAATATCAATAGCTAATTTCATAATGATGGAATGCATAATGTCAGACATCATAAACACATATTCAAGGTATCGTGCCAAGACTTCAAATAAAAATATTCTCAAAGACGTATGCTAAGACAGTAGTTAGTCTCATGAGACCTACCGATGCATTGAGGGTCTATAACGGTCCCCACCCGTCACTTACTATGTCCAATGGATTCCTTATATGGAAAATTGGATACTTAACATAGCATTCGTATTAAAACTAGAATATAAAATGATAATACTTTAACCTTAAAGCATGAATTGTATAAAAATAGAACATCCACAATAAAAAAATATCACAAAACCATTAATACAATAGGGAAGTTTTTTTCATAATAAAACTACTTCAAAAAAAACGTAAAATCAAACATAGGATGTTGACATAGATGAAATCAATTGAAAAACTATTTCTGTGAATTGTCTCTTTATACTATGAAATCATTTAAAAGTTGTGTAATAATAATAGAAAAATTTTATTTTTAAAATATTCTTATAATCTTTTAATGGACGATTTGAAGGTGTTATAATGGTGGAAAAAAGTTGTACCCTCCTTATAAGTTAAAAAACATTCTTTCCTCAATTTGCAAAAAGGTCATAAATTACCAAGTTTGTAAAATTATGGAAAGATATCTTTCAAAACAAATTTATAAAAAGTCAAAAAAGTGTATAAATGTATTTAACAAATAGTCTAGGAAATATTAATAATGTTTTGAAATACATTTTTAAGAAACACAGATGTGGATGATAATAATTTCTGAGTATATAATTATGTATAAACAACCTCGGATAATAAAGAGATTGTACAATTAACCCTTATCGTGTACTTTTACATAGTCAAGGGTATGTTAAACTCATGTATAATGGTTGAATAATTGTTTCTATATTAAAAAAGAACCAAATACATAAATTTGATATCATATATGATCTTCTCATATTGATTTCTTAATAATATTTTAGCAGTATCATTGTTTTGAGTGTTATCTAATTCATTTTTCTTTATATTTTTTGTTACATGTTTCATGTTTTTTATGGATAGTATGTATTTTATTCATATAAAGAATGATATTAAGTTCATAAATATTATTTTTAATCATAAATTTAAAATTATTCATGAATGGTTACAAAAGGGAATGAAATATCCTCACGTCTTGGAGACGGTAAGCGGTACATACGCATGAGCGACAATATCATTCTATTGATGGTGATATCATTTGTAATTGTATAGTATTTAATATATACAGAATCATTAACATGTTATATTTATTATTTACATCAATTATACTCTTTATTATATCCATCTAAATAATTGTAAGAACCTGAACCTTCTTTTCAGGTATGTTTTCCCTTTTTGAGGAGTTTTTTAGAAAAGTGGAGTTTCTGGAAATTTTTTAAGTACATGTCATATGATTTATGAGTACACACTGTGTACTTCATTTCCACTCAAGGTCGTGTACTGGATATTTCACGGCCATACACATGGACATGTAGGGGTGACATGGAGGCCACCTAAAGTGGAGTACAAAATAGCCTAGTACACGTCGTGTACATTATTTTTATTCATTAACCACACCGGGGTTGCGTATTAACCCCAGATCTATCATCTTCTCCATCTTCTTCGACCGAGAGCATCCCATACGGTTACAGATCTTTGACGAACCCCCAAGCCACCGTCCATTCTCTGAATTGACCGCTGTCGATTTTGTTGGAACCGCAGCGGTAAGCTCTTCCTTCTCCTAGAGCATCGTTTTCCTATTCATTATATTTATCAAGTTATCGTAGGTTGAAATTTTTATGAATTTTCATAGATCTAAGACATTCTAATGAGATAGAAGCCTCGTGGCTCAAGTATATCAATCTCCTAGCATCAAGGTAGGTAGTGTTTTCCTTTCTGTAGAATGTCACTGAGTATTTTGTGCAATTTCCACCAATAACCTTGAACGAGGTATTGCGTGTTTCATGTTTTTCCCTTTTTTCTTGGATGATTTGATTGTATGCCTGAGTAGAGGTTACTGGTTGTGAATAGGGTAATGTTACTATGCAATGGATGTTTTTTCCCATGCTTTGTTCTTCCTGGTCATGACTGTTTGGTCTAGTTTTTCCTGTTAGGATTTTTCCAGTTCCATGCCAAGTTGATAGGATAGTGTGACTATTCTTCCATGCTGAGATTTTGTAGAATTCTATCCATGTAGTTACTGAGGATATATTGGCTATTATGCGGTGTGATATTTGCTGAATTTACATAGGGCTGTGAGAACCTAGTGTATTAAACCATAGGAAGAATGGACATAAGGGCTTCTCTAGAGTGTCATTAATTTTACGATGCAAGACCACAGGGGGAATTGAAGTATAGTGCTTCCTCAGAGTTTCTATAGTTCCTCAACGTGGGCCACAGGGGGAATGATACATAGAGTGCTTCCCCAGAGCACCTTTAGTACGATATGAGACTATAGGGGGGAATTGACTATGAGTGCTTCCCCAGGGAGTCTATTATTTATTTATCTAAACCAGAGGGGTGTGACTGTGTGTGCCTCCCAGAGGGTTTCTAGTACTTGTAGGTTGAACCATATGGGTTAGTGTGTGAGAACTACCTAGATTTTACATGATTCATCCACTTTCTTGAGTGGGTACTTTCTTGTTTGTAAATTTTAAGTTAAAACAGAGAATTTTCTTCCACTGAGTACTTTCCAGTTTACTGTTTACTGTTTACTATGCTTTTACCTTCCATATATTCACTGACTGTTAGGCACTGATCTTTAGGTGGTTCCCTACTGGTACTTTTTCTCACACCCTCTTTGGGTCATGCTTTTGGGCCCAAACATATTATATTATTGAAGGTATAGATAAGTTAAAGAGACCTTATACATCAGGTTCTTGATTTCACTGAAGCTGGAGTGCATGTGACCAAGATGAGGCTTGAGATGATGAGGAGTTGCTCCTCTGTTTTTCATTTTTTACTTTGGTTTAGTACTATATTCAGTATTGTGGATTTTTTGGCTATTTTTCCTAGACATATATATATATATATCATGCATCATTTACATGTATTTCTTCTTCAGTTGTTTATTTATTAGTCTTCCGCTATTATTGTTGTGAGATAATTACCGTTTCCACTATTATATGTTTTGTTACTTACACTGTGTACTCTGAAAATGTGGGAATAGTTTCCCCACTATCACACCCAATGCCCTCACTGCTAGTCGGAAGCCTCTGGCGTTCTGGGAAATGTGCTTGAGGCCATGTGACCAATCGAGTATGGGGCGCTTCTGGGTGGCTTCTAGAACCAGGACGTTACAATGTGGTATTAAAGGAATTTTATTTTCAATTGAATTACAGTTTGGATCCTTTAGCTAGGGATAGGATAGAATAGGTACTTGGTAATAAGTTGTGTTTGGGAGTAGCTAACTCATGTACAGGGAAAATCCATACTACCTCGTTTATTTAAATTTTACTAGTTTTCAATTTTATAGTTGATTTGATTTCAACATTAGGTGATTTAATTGCTTTTTTCTATTACCATTTTTGTTATTGTGGTTCTATTTCTGTCGCAACCCGATGAGATGATTGTATTCCATATCATGCATCATATAGGAACTTGTTAGAAATCACATGCCATGCATTCTTTCCATGCAATCTAGGATGCATTAGAAATTTCAAGTTGTTGTGATAGACGTTGTGTATCCTATGTATGCTATTGTGATAGATGCTTTGATAGAATCCCTACTGTATGATAGGCAATTTGTTTTTGTAGTGATTTGCTTCGATGGATTCCAAAACTTGGTTCTTGAGGTGTTATGAGACCTCATGGACTAGAGTATGTGGATCATTGTTTGTTTTATTTATTATAACTTGTATAAGATTTCAATCTTTGATTCGCAGGGAGTATGGGCCCTCACAGATCGGAATTTGGCACCTTAACGCTGGTTTTCTTTTTTTTTTGGGCTTTGGAGTAGTTTCTAAGGCTACTGTCTGGAAAAACCCAAAATACGCAGCGTGTAATTTATGAATACATGCAATGTAGTCTATAGTTGTGTCACTGACTATGCGAGCAGGGACATGGGGTTGTGAAAAATCTTGTAGGAACACACCATGTACTACTTCCACATGCCGTGTAGTATGAAATTGGTACCTCGACCGTGTCACGAACAACACAGGTCATGTTATCTTTTCACCTACATGCTGTGTCTGAATCTTACACACCATTTAGTCTGATCTAGGTACCGGTATGTGTCACGAACAACATGGGTTGGGGTTACCTTTTATCGTAAACGCCATGTCCTTCTGAAACATGCCATGTAGTGTCAGCTGTGTGTCAGGCCATGTCGCTAACAACACCGGTCAGGTAAGGAATTTATAGTACACGTCATGTCTTCCTTGAACATGCCATGTAGTTTTGTCTTAGAGGAGCCCTGTGTCTTAACTATTTAGAAGGACTCGGGCAGGGAAGACGATTCAAGTACACTCCGTGTGTTAGGACAACACACCATGTATTTGGGGTGTTACACAACTAGTTTAGGTAGAAGTACACACCCAAGTGAATGACTTAAGGGAACACGCCGTATAGGGAAAGAACATGTCATGTAGTCATTTTTTTCATAACTTGAATGCCTTCATTTCCTAGTTCCTTCTTGTGCCTTCAGTTTTTTAGTCCCTGTTAGTCCTGAATCTAAGGTGTGTTTTTTACCTTTCAATGCTATGGCACTGAGACGTCCGCCGACTGTCCATCAGTTGTACGGCAGTGATCGGATGCCAGATATGGCTGATTAAGGACCTCCTTCATATCCTCCAACTATTCCAACCTTGGCACCAGCTGTTATACCATTTGTAGGCATCGATGTATAGTATAGGGAAGGTTTTATGAGGATGATGCAGACCGTCCAAGGAGCTCCACCTCCTGCCTCGACTATGGCGGACCTGATGCAGGTTTTCCAACAGCAGCATCCTCCCACCTTCTCAGGGGAAGGTGGACCACAAGCTGCAGAGTCATGGATAGAAGCAATGATGACGATCTTCGAGCATCTGGAGACACCTCCGGAGAGGCAGGTCATGATCACTACCTACATTCTACGAGACTCCACAAAGAGGTGGTGGGACTTGATCTCAAAGGTGGGTCATCAGTAGGTTATAGCATGGGAGAAGTTTCAACTCATCTTTTACGACTACTTCTATCTGGAGACCCTGAGGGATGACCGATCCTAGGATTTCATGAGCATGGAGTAGGGTACCCTTTTTGTCATAGAGTTTTCCTCTCGTTTCATTGAGATTCAACGTATCACACCACTCTAGGGCGTAGATGGGTTGTTCTTGGCTTGAATGTTTGAAGATGGTCTCAGACGGGAGATCCACTCAAAAGTTCATATCTTCAGGTTGACTTGAATTGCTTCCATCGTCAACTAGGCACTGATTGCAGAGCGCAATCTGAGAGATTCTGGAGCTGAGAGCCAGGGAAGTTCCGCTTCCAGAGTTAGTGCTTCACAAGCTGACAGAAGGAAGAGTTGTAGGGAATCTACGCACGGTGATCCGAGGTGGCGAGACACATCTTAAAGTAGCCTGGTGGTTTTCTTCTAATGTGGAAGGGCTGGGCATATGAGGCCGCAGTGCCAGAGAGACCTAGTGGATTGCCGATATTGTGGAAAGATGGGTCACCTTCAGCACTTCTCTCAAGTTTCATCACCAGCAGCTGGTGACAGAGATTCATCTAGCACTCCTCGTTCAGGACCAGTGCCACCAGTTTCTCCCCAGTCTGGGAACTGGAGTTGTTCTGGTCGTTCGGGCCGAGGTGGGGGTTGATTCCATGGTGGTCAGTCACCGGTCATTCAGTGACAGCAAGGAGGATCATCTCAGAGTGGTCAGACAGGATCACATGGCCACCGTATGGGTGAGGCTTTTGCAGTGGAGTAGACCTAGCAGGAGCAGTATCCCGGACCCTCTATAGTTCGAGGTACGATCTTAGTACCCTCATTTTTATCTTTTGATATTTTAGATATAGGGGATTACCATAGCTTTATCTTTTTTTCTGTTGTGGAGATCCTTGGGATATGCATGCTTTCCTCTTCTAATACATTGACTCTCGACACTTTGTTAGGGAATATAACAGTTAGTGTACATCAGTACAGATAGTGCCATCTTGAGGTTGAGGGGTCTCACTTATTATGGGACCTCTATGTCCTAGAGATTACAGGCTATGATGTCATTCTTGGAATGGACTGGCTCGTTCCTTTTCAGGTAGTCGTCGACTGTTATCGCCGCATGGTGAGTTTCATATCACCATAGGGTGGATCTTTTCTTCATAAGGGTGAGTGGGATGTCCAGGTGAGTAGAGCAGGACCCGAGAATCATGGGCTAGGTAGAGTTATATCCTAGATTGCTAGTCTATATCTGGATGACCAGGGGACTTCATAGTTAGTCTTTCATCCAATTGTGGATTTTTTCAGAGATGTCTTTCCAGAGTAAATTTTTGAATTTCCTCTAGAGCGTGAGGTATACTTTTTTGTTGAACTCGTTCTAGGAGCATCACCAGTGTCCATTCCTCTTTATATAATGTCTACACTTGAGTTTCAAGAGGTCAAGAAGCAGTTGGAGGAGTTACAGGAAAAGGGTTTCATCCGAACCAGTACTTCTTCTTGGGGTTCGCCTGTCCTGTTTGCGAAGAAGGCAGACGGTTCCCTCAGGCTTTGTGTGGACTATAAGATGTTGAGCCAGTTGACAGCCAAGAACTGATATCCCTTACCTAGGATTTATGATCCATTTGATCAACTTCGAGGAGCCCGGGTGTTCTCGAAGATTGACTTGAGATCTGGTTGTAATCAGTTGCCCATTAGACCATCTGATATACCTCTTACGGGATTCAAGAGAAAGTATGGTCTATACAAGTATACGGTTATTCCATTCAGTCTTACGAACTCACCTATAGTTTTAATGGAACTGATGAACCGAGTGTTCCATCTATACTTAGACACTTTCATGGAAGTCTTTATGGATGACATCTTGGTGTACTCTGACACTCGACATGACCATGATAGCCATCTTGAGATCATTTTGAGTACACTAAGAGATTATCATTTATATGTTATGATCTCAAAATTCCTCTTTTGGATGGATCAAGTTCACTTATTGGGTCATGTTATCTCACAGATAAGAGTATGAGTAGACCTAGAGAAAGTGAGAGCAGTAGCTTCCTAGGAGCAGCTGAAGATCATCTTTGAGGTGTGGACTTTTCTGGGGTTGGGTGGATACTACATATGCTTCATACATGACTTTTCACGCATAGAAGAAACACTGACTAGTCTGACCAAGAAGGGTGTGAAGTTCTTATGGTTAGATTCTTGTGAGTCAGCCTTTCAGGAGCTGAATGGGAGGTTCACATTAGCATTGATAATAGTATTGATAGAGCCGGGAAAGAGATACACTGTTTATTGTGATGCTTCAGGTATGGGTCTAGGAGCTATGCTTATGCTGGGAGATGGAGTTGTTGCGTACCGGTCTTGGCAGTTGAGGCCACATGAGAAGAACTACATGAAACATGATCTAGAGTTTGCAACTGTTGTTCATATGTTACATTGTTGGAGACATTATCTTTGGGAGAGAACTTTTTGGTTTTCACGAACCCCAAGGGTCTCAATTACATCTTCACTCAACGTGATCCAAATCTGAGACAGCACAAGTGGGTTGAGTATCTTCAGTCATTTGACATTGATCTTGCCTATACACCTGGGAAAGGCAACATAGTGGCTGATGCTTTGAGCAGGAGGACTTAGATATAGGCAGTTTAGGAGGCCAAAAGTGAGTGGAAGCTTATGGTTCTATTCTCTACGATGCATTTGGAGGTGCACGACAAACAGGGGTAGACTTTCCAATATTCTATAGAGGTTACCTCTACACATGTTGATCGGGTGTGAATGAGGAAGCTATTAGATTCTGAAGGCCTAGTCCTATGGGAAAGCATGCCAAGAGAGGACCCTATTCCTAGATGAACCGTAGGTAAGGATAAGATCTTTTGTTTCTAGGGACGCGTATGTGTTCCAGTAGACATACACGAGGTGCTGATGCGGGACTTTTATTCCTCAATTTGGGCAGTTCATCCTGTCTTCATCAAGATTTATCGTGATCTACACCGTCAGTATTGGTGGCTAGGTTTGAAGAGGGATGTTGCTGGTCTTATCATGAGTTTTTCCACTTGTCAGCAGGTGATAGTAGAACATTAGCGAACATCAGGTCTTTTACAGCATTTACCCATTCATAAGTTGAAGTGGAATGATGTCGCGATGGACTTCGTGACCGGTTTGCAGAGGTCACCTCGAGGGAGTGTTGTTGTTTGGATTTTCATCGACAGACTCACGAAGGTTTCTCACTTATTTCCAATCAAGGACACCTTCATTGTTGATGATCTGGGATGGTTGTACATCCAAGTGATTGTGCATCTACATGGAGTACCGCACTCCATTGTTTCGGATAGGGATGTGCGTTTTACTTCTTGGGTCGGAAAGGGGCTTCAGAAGGCTTTGGGTAAATATGTACTTTTGAGTACAACATACCATCCTCAGAAAGATGGCCAGTTTGAGCGTACAATTTACGTACATGAGGATAGACTCCGAGCTTGCATTCTGGACTTTGGAGGTTCATGGGAGAAGCATATACCTCTTGTGGAGTTTTCCTACAATAAAATTTTTTAAGCCACTATTTATATGGCACCATATAATTCTCTGTAAGGTAGGTCATTGCGATCACCCTTATGTTGCCTAGAGGCAGGAGAGGTAGATTTGCTGCAACCTCATCTTATTCAGGAGACAACTATGCAAATAGAGTTGATTTGAAAGAGGATGGCTACGGCACAGTCTCATCAGAAGTCTTATGCTGATCAGCAGAGATGACCTATGGATTTTGAGGTTGGGGATCAGGTTTTCCTATGTGTTACACCGAGGATGGGAAACAAGAGGATTCGGAGACAGGGTAAGCTTTAACCAAGGTACGTCAGATGATTTGAGGTGTTGGAGAGAGTTGGACTGGTTGCCTATTGGTTGCAGTTACCTCAGAGGTACCGGGCTATGCAAGACGCCTTCCACGTTTCTCAGCTCTGACGTTACTTTTCAGACCCATCTCATGTCTTTCAACCTGAGGAGGTTGAGCTCGAAGTTGATGCATCGTTTGAGAATCATCCTATCCAGATTTTCGATTGTAGTACAAAGGTTCTCTATGGCCGGTCTGTTAGTGTTATTGCAGCACGATGAGTATATGACGAGACTTGGGAGAGGGAGGCTGATGTACAATCGCAGTTCTCAGAGTTGGTTAGGGTTTCTCCTTCTATGCCGATCTAGGGAAATTTGGGGAATAATTTCTTTAAGGAGGGAATTTTGTAAGTACCCGGATCTTCTTTTTTAGTTTGTTTTACATTTTTCTGGAGTTTTTTGAGAAATGAGGACATTCTGGAAATTTTTTCAATTACATGTCGTGTACTTCATGAGTACACGCTGTGTATGTCGTAGCCACTCAAGGCCGTGTTCTGTCCATGTCATGGCCACACACATGTCCATGTAGGGTTGAAATTTAGGCCGCCTAATGCGGAGTATGGAAAATCCTAGTACACACAGTGTACTCCAAAAGTATACGCAATGTACTTTCTTTTTCTTCATTAAATGCCCCGAGGTCATGTGTTAACCCCAGAACTGTCTTCTTATCAATCTTATTCGACCGAGAGCATCCTATATAGCTGCGGATCATTGAATAACCCCTGAGCCTTCTTTAGTTCTCCAAATCGACCGAAGTCGATTGCGTTGGAACAGCAGTGGTATGCTCTTCCTTCTCCTAGAGATTCATTTCCCAATTCCTATTCTTTCTCAAGTTATCGTAGGTTGAATGTTTTATTCATTTTTGTAGATCTACGATGTTCTAAAAAGATTCAATCCTTGGGGTTCAAGTATATCAATATCCAAGCATCAAGGTAGGTGGATTGTGAATTTATATAGAATGTCTTTGAGTATTTTGTGTAATTTCCACCAATACCCTTGAACGGGGTATTACGTGTTTCATGTTTTCCCTTGTTGCTTCCCTTCTTTTCTTGTATGTTTGAGTAGAGGTTACTGGTTGTGAATAGGGTTATTTTATTGTGCTTTGGTTGTTTTTTCCCATGCTTCGTTCTTTCTACTCATGACCATTTGTTATAGTTTTTCCTATTAGGATTTTTCCAGTTCCATTCCAAGTTGATAGGATTGTGTGACTTTTCATCCATTCTGAGATGTTTTAGAATGCTAGACAAGTAGTTCTTAAGGATACTTTGTCCATTACGCGATGCGATATTTGATGACATTACAAAGGGCTGTGAGAAACTAGTGTAGTAGGCCATACAAAAAATGGATGTAAGGGCATCTCTAGAGTGTCTTTAATTTTACGATGCGAGGTTACAGGTTGAATTGATGTTGAGTGCTTCCTCAAAGTGTTTTTTTTTCCTCGACATTGGCCACCGGGGGAATGAGACGTTGAGTGCTTCCCCATAGCACCTTTAGTGCGATGTGAGACTATATGGGGAATTAACAGTGAGTGCTTCCATTAGGATTCTATTCTTTTTTTTTACCTGAACCAGAGGGGTGTGACTGTGTGTGCCTCCGAGAGGTTTTTTAGTACTTATAGGTTAAAAGATAGGAGTTTGGATATTAGAACTACCCAGAGGTTACCTGTTTTTCTACTTGCTTGATTCGATTATTTCTTGTTTGTAAATTATATGGTATAACTGTGGATTATATGTTGTTGAGTACTTTCCTATTTACTGTTTACTGTTTACTGTGCTTTTACCTACCATATATTCACTGACTGTTAGGAATAGATCTTTGGGTGGTTTCCTACTGGGACTTTGTATCACACCATGTTTAAGTTATTATTTTGGGCCCAAATAGATTATATTGTTGTTGGTATAGATAAGGGAAAGCGCCATTCTACTTCAGGTTCTTGATTCCACTGGAGCTGGAGAGCATGTGACCAAGAAGAGGCTTGTGATGCTGAGGAGTTTCTCATCTTGGTTTCTTTTGTACTTTGGTTTAGTGTTGTATTTATCATTGTGACTTGATTGAATATTTTTACTAGACATATATGTATCATGCATCATTTATATATATTTCTGCTTTAGTTGTTTATTTATCAGTCTTTCTCTATTATTGATGATGGATATTTACTTCTTCCGCTGTTGTAGGTGTTGTTACTTCCACTGTGTACTCAGCCAATGAGGGCATACTTTCCCCACTATCACAACCAAGGCCCTCACTGCTAGTCGGAAGCCTCTGAAATTCGAGGAAATCTTCTTGGGTCCACTTTTCCAACCGGGTACGGGGTGCTTCTGGGTGGCTTCCGGAATCGGGACGTTACAATAATGATGTGTTAAATAATAAACTACACCATGACGTGAAGGTAGTAAGCCATACATATGCACGTATGGTGACATTTTCATTCATAGGATGGATAGAATAATTAATTTCGTTGTACCATATTTTTAATAACATCTCAATATGTATAATATAATTGAGTTAATTTTTTATTATAGAAACAATAAATAAAGAGGATATGGAAGAAGAAAAGAACATTGAAAGGGTGATGAAATAATTACCTTTTATTCGGGTTCTTCTGTTTGATTTGAGAAAAAGGGCTCCATTGGTTGGATTTATGATAAAGGAAATTCCTCTAGATTGAATTGAGATTAGTTGGAAAGAAATTTGGGTAGGGGTTGGCTGAGCCAAATGTCATCGGATTTGAAAATTTAAGAGAAGTGGAAGTACAATTTTATAAGAGAGGCGAGGGGAACTTTAAGAAATGCTTGAAAAATTATTTTATTATAAAATAATTTTTGGTTTCTAATAGATAAAAATGTATTTATTTAGAGGATAAGGTGGGTATTCTCTAAATTCTTTAAACCAATAGGTTTTAGACATGTTTAGGTCACCATATTAATGCGATCTTTTAGATAAAACTCTTTGTTAAATAGTTTATCTTTTACCAAGTCTTCTTGTATTTTAATATTACATGGTTAATATAGTAATGATACAATTCCAAAAGAACCTCAAGTTTTTAATTAATTACATATATAAAATTATTTAATTCCTTTGGATGAATCATAGATTTTTCAGAATATTATATCATTTAATAATATGGTATGTATTTTAAAAACTCATTTACTTCAATTCTAACACTATTTAGTATTTCATTGTTGTTAAAGTCATGAAAACATGATTACATTAATAAAAATGCATTGAATCAACCCTTCCATGTCATATTAACCTAGAAAATTAATGTATGGAATCATAAGATTCAATATTCATTTATTTTAATATTTATAATATCAATTATTTTAATCTATCATTAATAAGGTAATTACTGCAACATCATTGTGTCATAAATAAATTTAAATATATAATGTATTAAAAATAAAAATAAAATTAAAAAATTTAGTAAGTATTTTTAGATTTCTAATGAATATTTATAGTCGAATTTATCTTATGTATAACTATATATTAAAAATGGTTTAGTTAAAAAATTAGAATTTAACACTTTTAAAACATAATTAAACAAAATATAATTAATGTCCTAATCTAATAAATGTGGATCAAAACAGATCATATTTTATTAAAAAGGTTAATTTTGGTAGAAATAAACTTACACAATATAATTATGACATGTTTTGCGGTAATTATAATATCATTTTCTTCTCTAATTACCCTATTTACTTTTAACTGTGGTAATAAAATTCAATAGTTACTATTCACCAAAAATTATTTGCATCATATTGGATCACATTTTATTTACTAATGACAACTATATCATTCATATAATTGTAATTAAATTCAAAAAAGTGGTAAAATTATGTTTTATGAAAATTTTCAATTATGCCTAAAGGTAGGTAAAAGATGTTAAAGAGTTCCATAATGTTTTATATATCGAATATTATAATAAAATGAATCTAATAAATTAAATTATAATAATATAGTTTATATGTATATATTTTTTTTTCTAAAATAAATTTATATAAAAATAATATTTATTTAAATAAAATTTGGTTTTAAATAATAACGCAGTGTTTTTCACTATTCATAAAAAATCACAAGTTTTCTGAAAAATACCAAAAATTCACTCTAAACTAATTATGATATTTAAAATCCAAAAATGAAGTCCATTTTGAAAAATAAAATTTCTAAATTTTAAAAAAATGTATATTACTATTCAAATTTTCTTTTTAAACGGCTAGTTTGATTGGTCGTGGTGTGCTAGAACTTGAAGTTTCGTATAACATAAGCTATTATATTATTCAAAGAGAAGAATACCATGTATGCTTGGGGTGTTACAACAATATTTTTTAATGTATATATCTCTCAATTTGGATCCTATTTAATCAAACTGAATCAGGCTTTCTAACTAGAGGATTATTTGATTCTAAGAAAAATTTACTCTAATAGCCATATTCCGTTGAACCATTTTATTGAAATTCTTCATTAAAACATGGACTGTAGTTATCCTTAACAAACATGTCCCATATAATCATATATCATTTGTGATACATGAATTTTTATTTACCAATTTAATTATTTAACAATTTAAAGGAATTCAATATCCTAGATTACGTGCCTACATGCATCATACCAATTATAAAAATAATGGATATAAAACCTCACTCTTGAACCTTTTTATTAGTCTTCATTGTGTTACCATGAACCACATGGAACAATTTTGCAATATTAAGGACCATAAACAATATGACCACATTTATGTTATATTTTATTGTTAGGGCATTCCATTCATTCATGATGAGTATTATTATTATTGTTATGGGAAAGCATCCCACTTCATTTGATCAAAGATATACAACCTCAAACTGTAATGATACATGGTCCAAGATATTTTACTATAAACATCACTGAACTAACGTCAAAGAACTCTTAATTTTATTGTACATCATCCCACACTGAAATATATATTGAGTCATTAAGATCACTATTCACATTAGGTTTATATTTTCTCATATCACCATGAAGACTACCATACCCTTTGCTCAGAGCCATCTGAAAAAAAATCAGCTACTTTGGAATGAAATTCATGACCAAAAAAATCCCAAGGTATGATGCATATAACTTACTTCGTTGAAAACACTCAATGAGATTCCTATGAAAAATTTAATTCTCTCACACTAGGCATAAACCTTGTGTGATCAGAGAAATTTAACGTTTAAAATTTGGAAGTCACAAGAATGTTTTGTTTGGAAACTTATAAAGGGAAGCCAAATTAATATGCATATTCTTACCCTATACTATTTTTCATATAATGGCTAGGAAAAGGTTAGGGAAATAAATTAAAAGACAGAAAAATTATGGGTCCACCATAATGTCCCAACAAATTTTAGGATACACTCAGTATGACCCTTGGCCTAGGAAAATGTTATATTATTTAATAGTTACCTTATTCCTAGAATTTATGTCTATGGGATCCACGTCAAAAGTTTAAATTAACAAATCTAGGTTTTTTTGGCCACTAGAGAATTAGACACCTCAATCCAAGGTCACCCTTTGTGATCCTAATAATATTGAGTCACCTCATTCCACATATTAATACATAATATGTAGTTTTATGGTTATAGTTGTCATGCATGTTATTATTCATGATCATCCACTAGGAGGAGGTCATTCATTCAAATAGAACAATTATAGAGTTCCAAACATGGTGTTTGTGATTATTCCAATATGTGAGAAACACATGGGAGGAAATAATTAATAATCAATTGTTTTGGAATAATGATGGATTTCTTAATATTAAAATTAATTGTTCAAATAGATTCATGATTAAATGGTATTTTCTTCCATGTTTTCCCTATTTATTACTATGATATAATTTAATATAGATAATACAATATTCAAAAAAAAAATAAATTTTAATTCTTAAATAATATATATATATATATTTTAGAGGATAATGCAATTATTTGTGACTCTATTTGTGAAAATGGGAAACCATGTATGTTACTAATAAAAGACATGATCATTCTAAGATTGCATGTAAATCAATGTTCAATGAGAAGTATCACTTTTCATTAAAAGATTTAGATACCAATAAGCTTTATCAAGATCTGAAATATCACTTTTATTCCACCCAACTAGACATCTCTTATTTTTTCCACCTTATGGAATCAAGATCAGTCTATACATTTTAATGTTAGGAAATAATTTTGAACAAAACTAATTCATATTACATTAAATATACATTTAAAGATGACAACTTTTTCTATAGGTCCAATTATCTAGTAGTATACATAGAAAACTCTGGGGTGACACACAGTATAAGTTTGGTCTAAAGTTTTTCACAATCAAACATCTATAGCTAATCCTCTTGGGTAAATTATCAGTCAAATAAGGCAACAATTTACTGTGAAATTTAGTATAGACCATACAATTCTAAACCACATATGCCAAGACAGATGAATAGTTGATGAATGTGATTTAATTTAATCCACATCTTAGCAATTTTCACCTTAGTGATCAGGGAATATATGTTATATTATTCCCTTCTATTAGTCATCTTATTTATTTTGGTGTCCTAAAAATTAAAATTTTCTACATCTTTGATAACTAGAATGTATTCCAGAAGATATTTTTTTGAATAATTTCTCTTTATATCCAATACTGATTTGATTTTAATATGGTTAATTATTTCCCTACTCAGTGAAGTTTTCCTTAAGGAAACATAGAAAAAAGACAATATAGGATCACTAACAATTGTATGTACCCATAGTGGTTTTGCGTGAAAATATTATCCTATGGAGATGAAAACCACAAATACATATAAAATAGAACGTGATTTTCGTTAAACATATAGAAAATCAGACCAATGAAATCATCAACCCCATGATTTCATCATGTAATTATTTTTTCATTTGATGTGATAGTCTACATATGCATGCAGTGACACCCATTGAATGAATTCAATTTTAGCATTCAATTCACACTTGAGCAAACTTCAAGTATAGACTACTCATATTCATAAAATATGGAAACATTATTAGGGGAGTATAGGTATTGATCATCATTATCTATAATTATTGAAACACTATTAGGTGTTTCTCACTACATATCCGGTAAGAAGGAGATGTATTCATATCTTGGAAACAACAAATCCAGGGATCCAAAAATGATAGAATACATGTCTTAACATTTGGGATCACATTGATCATATACATGATAACACTATCTTATTGAAAAATCTTGAATGAATGAGTTATGGATGAGTCATTAATACTAAAAAATGTTCATGTAATATCTTGATAAGTTATGAATGTAAATAGGTAATGAAATACTAGAATGTGATCCAGATCCAAATAAACTGTTATTATTGGTTTTAATCCTTTGATATCTTGGAATGTAGTCTTATACGGATAATGAGGATACATGATTGTGGGCCAGGAGATATAATATGCAATTTACACTATTAACCTACCCTATAAGAGTTGAATTAGGCTATATGCTCTATAAGGATATTCACCACATTGGACTTGACATAACACTTGATAGATCCTCCCTAAAGGTAAATTAACAAGATTCATCGGTATATTGGATTCTAGTTGAGAATCCAATACTAATGTGGTTTCCCTTACCCCGATACACACTTATCATGAATGTTACAACCACCAACTGATAAGTATGAGCATATTTCCAACCATATGAATATTGAGGATCATCTCTATTATTGTTTGGTAACCCCATGTTATAACACCTAAGAAGTAATATTCTTGTAATTATATGATTTATCGTTATTATTTAATTATATATATATATATATAATACAATGACATTTTTTTAGAATTATAATTAATTAAGACACTTCATTAACTAATATATCTCATGGATATATAATCAAATATATATTTTCCCACTACATTAGGAACTACTTAATTTATAACAACTCATAAACATCTCTTTTATATTCTATATACATGTTATTATTCTAGAAATTGCATGCGTAATACTTTTATTCATATCCTGGGAAAATGAAAACATAAGAAGTGTGAGATCAACTGATTAGTAATGAAAAAATACACTAAAATATATTATATAATAAAAAGATAACAAATAATATAATATGATATAAATTATTAACATATAAGGTCATATAATTGGTCACATTATCTTTAAATAAATGAATGGATGATATAAAAATATAAACAATCACATTGATAACAATAACTGAATTCAAAGTGATTAATTTCATAATTCCATACAAAAAAATATTATAGTAAAGTTATTTTTCTAAAAAAATATAAACATACTATCAAGGCCTCTTTCATTGACTTCATAAATAATTATGCACACATAATATGAATATTAATGCATGTTTTCCTCAAGTGACTTATTGATGGATATTAGGGCTACTACGATATAAACCCATCACATATTAATTTCAATGATTTAATCACATAAAGGTATGAATATATAATCCAATACATAAAAATCATTCCTTATAAATTAATAAATTTCATTATTAAAATGAAATGTATAATGATTTTTAGTATTTCCAAAATCAAAAAATTAAATATGTCCCTACGTAAGCATCCCTGAAACTAACACCAAATATAATAATGGGTATACAGTTATGAAAATACAATTTCAATTAAATAAAATGAATTATATGATAACAATCCATCCCTAAAAACATGGTTTATTGAAAAATAACACAAATCATATGTTTCCCTAAGTAACCATATACATAATCATGGATAAGTAGTAAATAGTTATCGATAAGGAAATGGATGATATATAGATTATACAAATATACAATTTCAGTGGAATAATTTGTCTAACAAGGTTAATATCCAATAATATTAATATTCACTATGAAATTGATAGCACCGTTATAAAAGGAATGATATCAACGTATTAGTGAAGAGTAATTTCATATTATAAGGATATCAATATGAAACAATCCTTTAAAATTTGAGTTCATGAGGATAAAATGTAAACCCTTAGAGATAAAAGTGTAAATACTATTATATACAATAATAGGTTAAACTAATTAAATTTAGAATAATGGGTATCAACAATAATCATTACAACTCAAATAAATGAAATGAAGTTATGAAAATTTCTTACCAATATCTTGTTTTGAAAAATGAATCATTTAAATTAAATTTTAAAATAAATATATATAAATATATGGAGAAAAATGAGAAATAAATCCCAATATAATCATAGAGTATAAAATACCTAACTTATATTAAAATTTATAAAAAATAACTATCACAACACAATTTAATAAAATTATGTTAATAAATTACCATATCACTTGGGTAATATTTGAATGAGAAGATGATTAAATAAAGGGAATTTATTAGGATTTTTATTTCACATGAATTGTATAACTAATTTATTAATTTATATTTATGAGTATAATTTCAAAATAACAACATATAAAATGAAATATTGTTCAAAAAATTATAACATGTCTGAAATAGTAAGAATTTAGACCAAGAAACACTTACATCGTCATTATATTTACAATTGAAAACACATGAAATTTAGAAATTGAGTTGGATTTGTAAATACACTATATTTAATTATTAATTATGATTAACTAAATTAGAATCAAATATATTAACAATAAGAAAATAAACAATCTTTAAATGTGTATCATATCTCAATGATGAAAAATTGAGATATAAAAACCATACATTAGGTCCTAAAATGATCTTCTCATGCACTTAACATCTTGATTAATCAAATTAAAATTAATAAAAACATTCTAAATAAACTTTTAATCTATATTTATTATTCTAGATTATTTTTGTTATCATATTTATTAATTTTTTTCTTATGTCAGTTACTTGAGGTGTATTTGTCAATTTCTTTGAAATATCCGTGGTATATTTACCACCATGAAATTTGTGTTAAAATAGCTACATAATATTCATAATTATGTATTTTTTTTTCTTTTATTAATTTATTTTCACAGAAATTAAACAATTCTCTAGTTTTTCACCAAATGGACACATATTAATAAATTTTTGTTGATATGTTCATTTTAGGCGGTTATGTTTATTATGACCATTTATTGATAGTTTTAATTACATAAATTTAAATATTATCATTATATAAAATTAATAGTTTCATAAATTTTATTTTTAAGAATGATATTTTTAAAACTATCCATTTTAGGAAGTAATGGATAATCTAATATGTTATTCTTTTAGAGATGGTAGTCTATAGAGACAAATTGGCGATGCTCTTGTTTCTCTTAAAGAGGGGGATACATCGAAAGTAAAATATTTTATCTTTTTAAAATCATAATCAAGTTATAAATATTATATTTTTTCATAAAATAACTCTTTTTAACCAACCACGTATGAAGGTAATGAAAAATAGTAAATTGTAGTAATGGAGGTGGTAGTCGACAGGTATACATAATGATGTTTTCATTTTTGAAATAGTTTTTGAAAAATATAGAAAATTAGATATTACATTGGAATAATAACATTAATGAAAATAAATTTGTTTAAAATTATCACACTTTCATGGATGTAAAATATTTTAGGTGGTAAAAAATGAATGATTTAATAGAGCTCGATTGAGAATATTACCTCTTTCGATGTTATCTCTTAGGAAAAAACATAAGTCTCCTCAAATTGGTCTCAATGAAAGAAAAATGATTCTACAAAATTCATAGAGGGTAAATGAGTGTATTGGTTAAAGTTTTTTTTGATAAATCATCATAATTTTTTGGAGAAATATGGTGGAAGTGATCTAATTTTATAAGTTAATAAAATGGAATTTTGGTAAATTCTCATTACTTATTCATTGAAGAAATAACACTATTCAAGGGTCCATGTCCTAAAAAGTGGAAATGATAAATATATATGTAATATAAGGTTTATAAATCCTCTAATTTACATTTTTAGACATGTTTCATGTCTTATTGTAATGCCCCAACCCCAGTTACCCAGAGTCGGTGCATTATTTTAATACATTGGGATGATTACAAGGAATCAAGTCCTGAAGGACCAATATGTTTAGCAGTCTTTGAAAAATAGATCACATACATGAATGTTACATTTTCTCTTTAAGACGTACAAAACAACATAAATAATCTTTACGAACGCCGTTATTCCCTTGGCTTAACCCTTCATATCAATCACATTACACTTCTTGGAATCCTGGGAAAAATAAAACATAGAATGGGGTGAGCTCAAATGCTCAGTAAGGGTAAGAAATACATTGGAAACTTTCAAAAATAATCATAAACATTTAAGGCAATGTATAAAACTAAAACAAAATCCTTTTAAACATGAACTTTAGCATAATATGGCAGAAATAAAATGAAATAATTCCATTTACTTATTCACATTGATATTCTACTAATAAAATAATCACATGCAATATCACTAACCGCTTTCATAATGATGGAATGAAAAATGCCAGACTACCATAACCACATAGCCGAGGCCTCGTGCCAAGAATAAAAATAAGATTTTGTCAATGCCTTGTTCCAAGACACTAGTTTGTCTCACGAGACCTACCGATGCATCGAGGAGATATAGCGGGCTCCACCAGTCACATATTAAGTCCAATGCATTCCCATATAAAAAGGTTTAAACATAACATAAACATTCTTATTAAAATTAGAAAACGAAATTTCAACACATTCTCCATAAACCATGAGTGGTATAAAAATAACACATCCATAGTCAAACATATCACAAAACCTTAAATAGAAGTTTTGTATAATAAATCAACTTCAAATGAGCTTAAAATCCATCAAATGATCTGTAAAGATTTTTTAGAGAAATATCCTTTTTGTAAAATCATTTAAAAGTCACACATTTATAAATGTAGTAATTTTAAAAGAGATTTTTGAATCAAAGTGTCCCATACCACTTTGAAACTTTTGAAATGAATTATCATTTCAAAGCATTCATGTCCATATAAATAAATCCTTAAAATCATTTTGAAAACATGGAAATTAATTGAAAAGATTTAGAAAAATAAATCATTAAAACATTTAAAATTTTGATCCTGATAAAGAATAACTTTAAAAATCCTTAAAATCTTCTTTTTTAAATTATTTTTATGAAAAATGGACATGGATGATAAAAATTTCCCAGTAAATACTTACACAAAAACAATCTCGGATAATGATGAGATTGAGGAATTAACCCTTACCAATTTGGTAACTTACGAAACATACAACCCATGAAAGAGGTATCATACAATGAATATGTAAATACACATAAATTAAATTGTATTAGACAAATAATACAATTATGGGCAGTATATACACCACACAAAAGGTAATAGTGGCAATATGGAATGAATTTCACGATAATAAGGAGTGAGATGAAAACCCCTTACCTTGCACTTTCCTTTAGTCGAGGGTACGTTTAACCTCCGGTACAAAGATCCTAGTATGTTATTAAATTATACCAGAACCATATTAATATTTATGATATCATACATGATTCATTTATGACTTTATATTACCCATTTAATAATAATTTCCATGTTAAGGTAACATTTCAGGTAATAATAAATTTCTTTATCGTATGTGTTTTAACTTGTCACTCTTGGTTGTATCACTTAGATCCTGATTTAAATACTTCCAGAATATAAAACATGATAAATATATCATATATATTTATAATATAAATATGTATAATATACATATATATGAAATGGAAAACACCATTTTTGGAGATGGTAGTCCATACGTACGTATAAACACTTTTTCTATTTTCATATAGTATTGAACGGAAGTAATTGAATAAGATATATGTAAGTACATAAATCCTTATATATATATATATATATCTCCAGTAACATTATTATGTCATATATTACATACTTATTAGTAATATGTATTTTTATAATCGTCGATGAATGGTGAACTTGGAAATGAATCACATCGCGTCGTGGAGACGGTAATCCGTACGTACGCATGAGTGAAAATATCATTCTTTTGATATTAAAATAATATATAATTGGATGGTATATCATATATACAGAATCATTATCTTGTTATATTTATTATTTACATGAATTACAAATCATTATTATACCCATCCAAATAATAATATATTGAATAACAATTACACCACGACGTGGAGACGGTAAGCCGTACGTACGCACATATGGTGACATGTCATTAAAAGGATGGATATAATACTGAATATGGTTATACCATTTTTTTAATAATATTACATTATATAGGATATACTGCATTAATTATTCTAGAATGGTAATAACAATGAAATAATAAGTGGAAGAAGAAAGGAACTTGAAAAAGGGTGGTGAAATCATTACCTCTTCTTCAGGTTCTTCCTTTTGATTTGATCAAAAGGGATCCACAAGATGGATTTCTGACTAATGGAAGGACTCTAGGATTAAGTGAGGGAAGTTGAGATAGTATTTGGGCAGTGTTTGGCCAAACCAAAAGGCTTTGAATGTGTGAATTAATGAGAAGGGGGAGTGTCCTTTTATAAGAGGGGTGATGGGCACCTTTGGAAAAGCTAGAAATATTATTTTATAATAAATTCATATTCAGTTTCTAATGGCTCCAAAGTGAATTATTTAAAGTTTAAGGTGGATAAGGGTTGAAAACCACTAAACCAATATAATGAAGTCATGTTTGGGTCATTATATTAACATCATCCTTTAGTTTTAACTCTTAGTTAATTAGTTTGACACTTACCATGTAACTTTGTATTTTTATATTATATAGTTAATAAACATACTATATACAGCCAAGAGACCCCCAAGTGGTCCATTAATAATACAACTATCATGATATAAGTCTTTTGGCCGAACATTAGATTTTTAGGAATTTAATATCAATTAATAATATAATATTTTCTTAAAAAACTCTTTTATGTCAATTTTGACACTATTCAATAATTGACTTTTGTAAAAATAATAACAGAATGATTACTTCGAACAAAGTTAATTAAATCAATCCTAATATTTCATATTATCCGATAAAATTATTGTAATTCATTATAAGTTTCAAATTATATTTATTTGTGTATTTATAATATCAATTATTTTAATTTTTCACTATTATGGTAATTACTACATCATTATTGTGTCATAAATAAATTAAATTATTTAAAGTCTAAAAATTATAAATAAAATATAAATATGTAGGAAATATTTTTATCTTTCTAATGAATATTTATAGTCAAAAATCCAACATATATAACCCTATTTAAAAATAGTTTTTCTAAAAGATATATGCTTATGTCATTTTTTATTTATTTTAGCTTAATTAAAATAATGTGTCCCTATCACCTACAAGTGGCTCCATGGGGTCCCAAAATCGACCCAAAGATGCCCATGATTGGACATGTATCCACCAATAAGGTTAGGACATGTTTTAGGGTAATTTAGTATTATTATAATATTATGTTGTAACCCTTATTTACCAGATATACCCTTTAACCATGGTAAATAAAATATTTACCGAAGTAATTATTCAAAATGTCTAAAAATAAAAGTTACCTATTTACAAAATTTGGACATCCTAATTCAAAATATGGAATCCATTTTCCAAATTTAAAACACAGAAGTGGCATAAATTAATTTAAAATTAATTTCTACTGTCAAAACAAAAAGCGTGTTTTTAAGATATAATAAATATCAAAAGATTGATACTTGTTTATGTCCGGTTTAATTGTGAAATTATTTCCAATGACCAAAATTGTATTAAATGGTAAAAATATATTCTAAATATACTTTAAAACCACTCAAATTCATAATTTATCACTATTAATTATTTTTATAAAAAAAGTTATTTTCAATTAAAATTTAGTATTTTTCACTATTCATCAAAATATTAAAGTTATCCAAAAAGTACCAAAATTTCACCTTAGTCTAAATTCGATACTCCTAATCCAAAATTTAAGTCCATTTTGAGAGATAAAATTTCTAAAATTTTAAAAAGTAGGTATTACTATTCATAATGGCTACTTTGATTGGTTGTGGTGTGTGTTAGAACTAGAAGTTGCATACAACACACACTACTGTATTATTGAAAGAGAAGCGTACCATGGAAGCTCTGGGTGTTACATTATCCTCTACTTTAATAAATTGTATCCTCGAAATTTGATATTGTTCTTTGAAAATAAAGGTTGGAAATAGAAAATATCTTTGTTGAAAAACCCACATCAGAAATTTGGTTAATAAAATTTAGTCTTAACAAGATGAAAAGAGAAATGAAAGGATCACCACAATGTTATGATCTCGATTAGGAGGACATTAGTTGAAATTATAGACATATAATTGGAGTAAAACATAAATATTTATAGGTAGTGATTGAGGTCATCAATCGCAAACAAGTTTAAAATTGATGTCCTTAAATTCATCAATCTATGATGACTTAAAATACCATTGGTTCAAAAAAAACATAAGGTATTAGGATAACACCTGTTTGACATTTCAAAATATCTTAGATTAAATCCCACATCAATAAATGAATTAATGAGGCCTCTATTTAAAATAAATAGTGGAAAGTATGAAGATTACCGAAATAACACATACTAGGGTTCCATGTAGGAAAATATGGATATGGAAGAGAAATATAACCATCAATTATCTGATGGAGAGTGGTAGAGAACATGGCTATGAAAAGGCCAAAAATCCCAAAGCAATAAATTAGTGATGATCTAAGGTACAATCTAGGACAACATTTTTGTTATATTTTCCTTTTCATAATGTTGAGAAATTTATTTATGAGATTGGCTAAGATCATAAGGAGATATACTTACTTTATAATCAGAGTTTTATCCATTAATAAATTTCTACCACAAACTCATCTTTCACCCCAAAACATAA
Source organism: Viscum album (assembly GCA_963277665.1). Classification (NCBI taxonomy): domain Eukaryota; kingdom Viridiplantae; phylum Streptophyta; class Magnoliopsida; order Santalales; family Viscaceae; genus Viscum; species Viscum album. The sequence goes on along the minus strand of OY728145.1, from coordinate 657,145,628 downwards.
TAAAACTAAAAAATTCTCTATTTATCCTAATCGTATAGGGTTCCAAATATAAAGAATTTATAATTCACATATCAGACCCTTTATGTAATGAAAATACATTATACCATTTAGGAACTTCATGTAGCACAATGGTAGGTGATAAATCCCAACTGCACTATGATTTTGGGTTCGATTCCCGTAGCTTTGTTCAACACGACGGGTCGTCACATGGTCTGCGTCTTGTCCTTTTATAAAAATCCAAAAAAATAACCTTTCAAACTTAATCCATTCCGACCATTAGACTTATCCAAACTCGCAGTCCAAAATTTACAAGGATGTTAAACATAATGAGGATCCTTTTTGCCAGGTAATAACATCTGAACGCCTTCCTCATATATTCTTTTACAACACCACAAAATCCTGAATTACCAAAATCAACCATCTCTTATTCCAAAATCACTACCTCAATATTAGGACCATATTAAGGTTTATCTTTCCTTCAACCATGTAATTTACAAAAAAAATTAACTCACTGTAGAGTAACTTTTCTTAGTACCATAAAATCTCAAATCCTTAATTAAATAGTACTGCAGTACAATCCTTATTTATTTCCAGAACATCATTGATACAACACTTAAATGAAATAATTATAAAATAACAACATAAGAACACTATTCATTCCTCTTCATCTGTGGTAGTATCATAACTTGATTATTATCCAATAGCATCATTTACAGCATAGTCTGATGACTGGGACAATGGTTCGCGTAGTGTCCAAACTCCTTGAAAATGAAGCATTGTACATTTGAAACCATTTTCTTACCCTTGCAGGCACGTACTTTGTACCCTTTTCCTCCACACTTATAACAAACTCCCATTCCTTTCAGGCAAGTTCCAGGGTGTTTCTTCCCACAGTTATCACATATGGGAAAATTCTTCTTTTCCCTCTTCCCTTTATCTATCTTTCTCTCTTCCATCCTTTTCTTATCTTGCTTCCCTTCAAAGACATAGGACTTCGAGAATTATTTACTCATCTTATCAACACATGATACTATTTCTTCATATGATGATAATACGTGGGAAAATATTTCCCTTCTAAATTATAGCTTGGGACCACGAAAGATATAATCCTTCTTACTCTTTGGATCATACGTACTACGGGAGTTCACATTCTTTCTACTGGGCGCCATTTCTATACAATAGCATAAACTAGTTCAGTTTATGAATTGCAATGAATAATTACCAAACTTGTAAAATACCTAACACAAATTGAACAGTTTATGGATATAATCCGTAATCATAAAAATGTTTTCTTTGAGTAAGTATATACTCATAAGCCCTTAATAATGGTTTGTGAAGAAAATGAGAATTATCCTAAGCATATCCCCCAGGAGTGTCGTAACCAAGTGTGAATCAAGGCCCATTGTTGTGCACCAGTTCTCGTTCGAGTCTATCTCAAAGCGGTGTTTTTGGGTTTTACCCCTAGGTACATCTGTGCTAGAGCCGACTCTACCTACTCGTATCCAGACAGGGATGTATTGCTCGGAAAACTCATAAAATCTCTACAATACCAAAATTCTAGAAAGTTCTTCTATACTAATCCTCAAAGTCTATCTTAGGGCTATGTGTTCTAATCAGAGTTTATCTAAATCTAGTTTCCCAGGTTATTTCTAAACTTCCTCTGATACCAACTGTAACGCCCCGACCCTAGTTACCCAGAGTTGGTGCATTGTTTTAATACATTGGCATGATTACAAGGAATCAAGTCCTGAAGGACCGATATGTTTAGCAGTCTTGAAAAAATAGATCACATATATGAATGTTACATTTTCACTTTAAGTCGTACCAAAAAGCATAAATAATATTTATGAATGCCATTATTCCCTTGGAATAACCCTGCATATCAATCACATTACACTTCTTCGAATCCTGGGAAAATTAAAACATAGAAATGGGTGAGCTCAAATGCTCAGTAAGGGTACGAAATACAGCGGAAACTTTCCAAAATAAGCATAAACATTTAAGGAAATGTATAAAACTAAAACAAAAGCCTTTTAAACTTGAACTTTAGCATAATATGGAAGAAATAAAATGAAATAATTCCATTTACTTATTCACATGGATATTCTACTAATCGAATAATCACATGCAATATCACTAACCACTTTTATAATGATGGAATGCATAATGCCAGACTATCATAACCACGTAGCCAAGGCCTCGTGCCAAGACTACAAATAAGATTTTTTCAAGGCCTTGTGCCAAGACACTAGTTTGTCTCATGAGACCTACCGATGCATCGAGGAGCTATAGCGGGCTCCACCCATCGCATATTAAGTCCAATGCATTCCCATATGAAAAGGATTAAACATAACATAAACATTCGTATTAAAACAAGCATAAGAAATGTCAACACTTTCTCCATAAACCAGTAATGGTATAAAAATAACACATCCACAATCAAACATATCACAAAAACTTCAATAGAAGTTTTGTATAATAAATCAACTTCAAATGATCTTAAAATCCATCAAATTATGATTAATGATTTATGAGAGAATTATCCTTTTTGTAAAATCATTTAAAAGTCACACATTTATAAAGGAAGTAATTTTAAAAGAGATTTTTGATTCAAAGTGTCCCATACCACTTTGAAACTTTTGAAAATAATTATCATTTCAAAACATTCATGTCCATATAAATAAATCCTTAAAATCATTTTGAAAACATGGACATTAATTGAAAAGATTTTGAAAGATAAATCTTTAAAATATTTCAAATTTTGATCCTGATAAAGAATACCTTTAAAAATCCTTAAAATATTCATTTTGAAATTATTTTTATGAAAAATGGACATGGATGATAAAAATGTCCCAGTAAATACTTACACATAAACAATCTCGAATAATGATGAGATTGAGGAATTAACCCTTACCAGTTTGGTAACTTACGAAACATACAACCCTTGAAAGCGGTATCATACAATGAATATGTAAATACACATAAATTATAGTTTATTACACAAATAATACAATTATGGTCAGTACATAAACCACACAAACGGTAATAATGGCCATATTGCATGAATCTCACGGGAATAAGGAGTGAGATGAAAACCCCTTACCTTGCACTTTCCTTTATTCGAGGGTACGTTTAACCTTCTGTACGAAGAACATAGTATGTTATTAAATTATACCATAACCATATTTATATTTATGATATCATACATGATTCATTTATGACTTTATATTACCCATTTAATAGTAATTTCCATGTTAAGTTAAAATTTCGGGTAATAATCACTTTCTTTATTGTACGTGTTTTTACTTGTCACTCTTGGTTGTATAACTTAGATCGTGATTTAAATACTTCCAGAATATAAAAAATGATAAATATATCATATATATTTAGAATATAACTATTTATAATAGACATATATATGAAATGGAAAACACCGTTTATGGAGACGGTAGTCCGTACGTACGCATAAGCGCTGTTTCTGTTTTCATATAGTATTGAACGGAAGTAATTGAATAAGATATATGTAAGTACATAAATACTTATATATATATATATATATCCAGTAGCATTATTATGTCATATATTACAAACTTATTAGTAATATGTATTCTTATAATCGTCGATGAATGGTGAACTTGGAAATGAATCACATTGGTCCTGGAGACGGTAATCCGTACGTACGCACAAGAGAAAATATCATTGTTTTGATATTAAAATAATATATAATTGGATGGTATATCATATATACAGAATCATTATCATGTTATATTTATTATTTATATGAATTACAAATCATTATTATACCCATCCAAATAATAATATATTGAATAACAATTACACCACGACGTGGAGACGGTAAGCTGTAAGTACGCACATATGGTGACATGTCATTCAAATGATGGATATAATACTGAATATGGTTGTACCATTTTTATAATAATATTACAGTATATATGAGATACTGGATTCATTTTTTTAGAATGGTAATAACAAAGAAAGAAGAAGTGGAAGAAGAAAGGAACTTGAAAAAGGGTGGTGAAATCATTACCTCTTCTTCAGGTTCTTCCTTTTGATTTGATCAAAAGGGCTCATTAGGATGGCTTTCTGACTAAAGTAAGGCCTCTAGGATTAAGTGAGGGAAGTTGAGAGTGTATTTGGGTGGGTTTTCCGAACCAAAAGGCTTTGAAGTTGTGAATTAATGAGAAGGGGGAGTGTCCTTTTATAAGAGGGGTGAGGGGAACCTTTGGAAAAGCTAGATATATTATTTTATAATAAATTAGTATTCAGTTTCTATTGGCTCAAAAGTGGATTATTTAAATGTTAAGGTGGGTATGGGTCAAAAACCACTCAACCAATATAATTTAGACAGGTTTGGGTCATTATATTAACCTTATCTTTTAGTTTTAACTCTTAGTTAATTAGTTTGACAGTTACTATGTCACTTTGTATTTTTATAATATATAGTTAATAAACATAATATATACATCCAATAGACCCTCCAGTGGTCCATTAATGATACACATATCATTATATAATTCTCTTGGATGAACCTTAGATTTTTAGGAATTTAATATCAATTAATAATATAATATTTGTTTTAAAAACCTTTTTATTTCAGTTTTGAAACTATTCAATAATTGACTTTTGTAAAACTCATAACAGAATGATTACTTTGAAAAAAGTTAATTAAATCATTCCTAATATTTCATATTATCCTATAAAATTAGTTTAATTCATTAAAAGTCTCAAATTATATTTATTTGGGTATTTATATTATCAATTATTTTAATTTTTCAATATTATGGTAATTACTGCATCATAATTGTGTCATATATAAATTAAATTATTTAATGTCTAAAAATTATAAATAAAATATAAATATGTAGGAACTACTTGTAGATTTATAATGAATATTTATAGTCTAAATTCCAACATATATAACCCTATGTAAAAATTGTTTTTCTAAAAGATATATGCTTATGTCATTTTTGTATTTATTTTAACTTAATTAAAATAAAGTGTCCTATCACCTACAAGTGGTTCCATGGGGTCCCAAAATCGACCCAAAGTTTCCCATGGTTGGACATGTATCCACCAATAAGGTTAGGACACGTTTTAGTGTTATTTAGTATTTTTATAATATTATTTGTTAACCCTTATTTACCAGATTTACCCTTTAACCATGGTAAATAAAATATTTACCGAAGTAATTATTCAAAATATCTAAAAATAAATGTCACCTATTTAAACAATTTGGACATCCTGATTCCAAATATGGAATCCATTTTTCCAAATTCAAAACATAGAAGTGGCAGAAATAAATTTGAAATTAATATCCGTTGTCAAAACAAAAAGCGTGTTTTTAAGATATAATAACTATCAAAATATTGGTACTTGTTTATGTTCGGATTAATTGTAAAATTATGTCCAATGACCAAAATTGTATTAAATGGTAAAAATATATTCTAAATATACTTTAAAACCACTCAAATTCATAATTTATCACTATTAATTATTTTGATTTAAAAAAGTTGTTTTAATTAAAATGTAGTAATTTTCACTATTCATCAAAAAAATTAAAGTTATCCGAAAAGTACCAAAATTTCACCTTAGGATAAATTAAATACTCTGAATCAAAAAATGAAGTCCATTTTGAGAGATAAAATTTCTAAAATTTTAAAATGTAGGTATTACTATTCATAACGGCTACATTGATTGGTCGTGGTGTGTGTTAGAACTCGAAGTTGCGTACAACACGCGCTACTGTATTATTCAAAGAGAAGCGTTCCGTGGAAGCTCGGGGTGTTACACTTATACCGATATATTTTTATATTTTACCATACTAGTTTTTACCTCGATAATTAATTTTTACCTATGTAAATTTTATTTAATTAAAAATAAAAAGTAAGACATCATACTAAATTAAAATTTTATAAAAAAATATAACATAAATTTAATTAAATTGAATATATAAATACTATAAAATTAACATTTTAAATTAAAAATTTTAATATATAAATTTTTTTTATCATTAAGGGTTTATAATTTTATATAACATGAAATTTTAATTAAATGAGATATAATATATTTTCATGTATGTTTAAAAATAATATAAAATCCATTTTAATAATAAATAAATTTAATTTATTGTATAAAATTTATAGAACATTAATAAAATAAATATGTGAAAAAAACTCGTTCCCGGATATCATGCTCATTATGATTTCTCAAAAAAAATGTTGGTGCCAATTCCACTTTTTATTTTTAAAGAAAAGAAAAACTTCTTATCTAGGTCGAGGGAGAACCATTTAATAGTCTGTATCCTCATGTCCAAGTGGCCCATGAACATGGCTTGAAGGCCCTGAGGTGTGTATGCCCAAATTCTAGGCCCACAAGCCCATTTTTTGGCTCAAAGCCCCTCTAGTGAATAGTTTTCCTACGGTTCCTAGTCTACTACACTAACTACTAAAATACCACCACAACTATTGTACATGTCACCAAAAACACCATCTATATTGTTCAATCATTACTATAATTCAATTGATGCTATAATAACTCGAGAAATTGCCTCTTTACATCTTTCAACATGTGTAATTTGGATACAAGCCAATGGGGTTTACCATTTAAACACCACCCCAAATGCATGGTCATTAACTATAATATTATAGTCATTATTTTATGTGAAAAAAATAAATCTTATTAAATATTATGAAGATTCTGTCACCAAAATATTAAATCAATTTTATGATTTTAGTAATACATGTGAAGAAAAAATATTTTTAATATAATAAAATAAAAATAGTTTTTATTGTGAGTTTCCAAAACATTAAACATTGATTTTATAAATTCAAAAAAATATTTTTAAATTAATTATTTTAAATAATAAATAATTTATTTATAGTAAAAATGTTTCAAAAACAAAAAATTCATTCTTATAATATGATAATGTATAAAAATGACCCTATTAGAGAAATCAATATTATTTTCACTTTTGAGCGAAATATAAATTCTTTCTAAAAAATCTTAATAAGCCACCTTCCAATAATTTTTACGTGATGATTTCTATAATGAATAAAATTATACAAAATTTAAATTAATTTTTTTATAAATTAAGATATTATAAGAGAATATATTATATAAATAGAAACAGTTTTTATTGAAATGTGCCATTTTAAAACATTAAGTTTCCTTAATTCAAGATTTTATATATTTAAAATTTATTAAAAAGATTTTTATTACTATAATATTTATTGATATTTTATTTTATTATTTATATTAATATTATCTTTCACTAATCAATATATTTTTGGGTTGTGTATGAACCTATATATCAATGAAATGTTTATTTAAACGATAATGTATTCTAAAATTCCGAGGTTCTACATTCCCCCATTAATAAAAAAAGACTTCAAAATTTTTATTACCACGTATAAATAAAAATAATTAAGATCATCTAAAAGATAATAAAAACTCAAGATATTAATTATAAAGAGATTAAAACATTTCCATCATAGGGAAGAAAATATAATATATTATTTTCATTATAATATGCATTTATTAAGATCCTAAATCATTTATTCCAAATATGACTCTATTTAAGGATCAAGATTTTTTAGAGAAATACATTTCATAGATTCATCTTCTTGATCTTGTTTCTATCTAAATATTAAAATCAGAATGATTACTATAATATCTTATTAAATCATAAAAAATTTCATTTAAATATTAAATCTCAATGATAATATGTCTTCTTCTTGGAAACTTTTACTTCAACCTATAGTACTTTTGGTTCAGTAATGTATAATTTAAAAAAACAATTCTTTAGTAATTCATAAACTAATCTAGAAAATAAATATTCAAAATTTATCTTCAAAATTATTATTATATTATAAACCAAAAAAATTATTTTTATGCTCCCAAAAATCAATATACCCCAGGTCAATAAAATCACATATTAGTATGTATGTACTATAACTTATAAATATCTATATTTTAATATATGGTATCCATGGTTATTTATTTTATTAGATTATATAACATAATTAACTATATATTGAAATCCATTATAATGGTTCAAAAAGAGAATATGGATTTTCCAAATCACATCTCATGGGAGTGTCTCTCCAACTGTGTAATCTTAGGCCCACTCATCATGAACTAATAGATTTTGATTTGATACCCAACCAACCTTTTTTAGGTGATTACCCCAACGTGCATCTGTACCACAAAAGTATCCATTTAAATGTATCTGGAAAATGATTTAATTTCTTGTAGAACCACACAATCTGATCTTTTCCATAATTTTGTGACGTTATCATATGCATATATTTATTTAATGTCTTTTCTGTAAAGATATATTATTCTTGCTCACTAAAAAAAATAAAATGTCTATTATTTCTTCAACCCACCTAATGTGTTATTTATAACATGGAAATCATGATCATCCATAACATATCAAACCTAAATTACCTTTATAATTCATAAAATCTCCCCAATCAATAAAATCCTTACTTATAATGATATTTAAACATTATTATGATACCAATTGTGAAACCCAAGAGATAACTGTCCAATAATTACGTGATTTATAATAGATATTTCATGTTATAAGTTAGAATGATTTTATAGGTGTATAGTTTTCAAAAATTATAAATCATATTTAAATATTATATTTAGTATCTTTCTTATCAAATAGAAGTTTTCCCACTATATTAGCAACTATATAATTCATAATAATTCATTAAAAACTAACTTAAATTCTGTACACATGATATTATTCTTCAAAAAACATAGGTAATATTATTCTTCATAACATGGAGATATTCAAATGTATTAATAGTAATATCAAGAACTCAATAATGAAAAGTGAACTTTAAAACCTATCATAGTAAAAACCAAGAATAAAAAATACTGGTGGCAGTAAATGATAATCAAGTAATGATATATAACTAATAAAATGATCTTATAATAAATCCATGGATGATATAATAATATAAATAATTCCATGGATTAAGTTAACTAGTTTAATAGTGGTAGAATGTATAATTCCATAAATCATAATATTACCATAAAGTCCTTATGAAACGACATCATAAACATATTATCAATACATCATTCCAACATAATATAAATAACTAGCAAGGATTAAACCAAATACCTAGGTCAGATTTATTAGACATACCTAGTGATTCATAAAGGGGATATTAAAATACCCACCTATAAATATTTAAGTCCAATTTATTTTATCATTTAGTGGTATTAAATAACCATGAAACACATGGACAAAATTATAAATTAATCAATAATTATTCATATATAAATGAATAGTATAAAAATTTTCAACATTTCCTCAATCAGTATATATAATAGCTTACTATAAAATAATCCCTTAGTCTAAAACAACATTTTTTAATTAGTATATATTTATGTGAATAAATTTACAAATAAAAAAACAAAAATATATGACCATAATCCGACAAGACAAATAAGGTGGATGGTTAAAAATAACATATATTAATGTTTCCTAAGGAGCCTCATATATAGTCATGGATAAGTAATCAATAGTTATCTAGTTAAAAATAGTAGATAAAAAAATTATAAAAATTTACCAATTCTTTTGAATAATGTGGCTAACTATTTGAATATCGTATAATTATAGTATTCAAAATGAAATTATAAATAACATAATCAATGAATTATTTCATGTTAGCAGTGAGTATAAATTTCATAGAGTAAGTATTTCAACAGGAAATGATACTTTAGAAAGATTATTTATGATGATGAAATGTAAATACTTATAAATGTAAGTAGAAGTACTATTTTATAAAATCATTATGTAAAATAATTCCACATACAATAATTTATTTTAATAACAATAATTAAAACACAATGAATGGTAATTAGGTATTGAAAACCCCTTAGAAACATGATATTTTGAAGGAAAAGTTATTATAAAGGAATTTTATTAGGTGGATATGTAAAAAAAGTGAAAATAAGAGGAAATAAAGAAAAATAAATACATATAGGATATAAAAAAACTTATAACAAGATATTTTAAAAACAAAAACCATAACTGAATTAATATAAATTGATCTCACTAAAACCCTAACGCTATAGGAAACACTTTAATAAAAATCTTATTAAATGAACGAACATTATTAGGATTTTTATTTTACATGAATTACATAAGTAATATAGTAAATTACATTCATAGGAATTAAATCAAAAGTACACTATATTAAAGGAAACATTAAAAACTTAATATAACATGTATCGAAGAGTTCTAATTGATACTAGGAAACCCTTATATTAATATTATCATTTGAATTACAATCCTGTTAAAGGAAGAAATTGAGTTGCATTTATAAATCCATTATATTTCATTTATAACTATGGAAAACTAAATTCTTTATCAATATATACACAAGAAAAAAAATGAAACTACTTGTGAAAATAAAATATATCTCAATAAAGAAAAATTAAGATACCAAAACCCTTACCTCATACTTGATTCCCCCTATGCATGCACCTAACTTCATGAAAAATAAAATTATATTTTAAAAAATTTATAATAACATTTTTATCTATATTTCTTAAATTTTTTATTTATTATCTTGAGTTATTCAATTTTCTAATGTTAATTAATAAAGGTAATTTTTTTAATATCTCATAAACAACATTTGTATATTGATCATGGAATGATATATTGTAAAATATATTTATAATATTTATAAATTTTTAGGTGTATTTTAATTATTATTCTATAATTAAAAAATATATATTGTTTTATTGGTTTCATAAAATGTGCTTAACTTAAGAAATGTGACTTAATTTTTCATTTCAGGATGCTAAGTTTACAATAAACATTAATTGTTAATTTTACTTATATAACACCCAATATTATCTGTTATTAATATAAGTCAATTCAGAAATCTCGTTTTTACATAGGAAATATTTTTTTTAAATTCATCCACCCTATGTAGTAATTTGAAAATATATATCATTTTGTGGAGGTAGTTATTTTCATGTACACACGGACGATGCCCTCATTTTTCATAGAATGGGAGGGAGGTACAAGCCTAAATAATTTACCTTTTATTTTTTAAAAAATAATTTTATAAAGATAATATATAATTTTCATTAAAAAACTATTTTTAAGTGTCCTTTTTCAATGTTTATAAAAATATAATGTGGGATTTATTGATAAGGTAGTTGGCACATACACATGATGATGTATTGATTTTTTAATGGGTTTTTTAAGATTATTTAAATTTGAGTATTCCAGTATTATAATAATATCTATCCATATAAACAATATTGAAGTTATCATACCTTTATGGTTATAAAAAACATTATTGGGTAAAATAAGAAAATAATAATGAGGTCTTATTGGAAAATATTACCTCCTCGTTTGGATGTTCTCCCTTGCGTAACACCTTAAGGCTCCATAGCATGGTCTATTAGAAATACCATGGATTTTAGTGCTTGGGGGAGTGTTTAGGATATAATATTGTAGATTTTGAGTATATATAATGATTTGGAATGAGTAGGTAAATGTGGTGGTAGTGATCTCCTTTTATAAGCGATGAAAATGACATTATCATAAACACCCATTACTTTTTCAATGATGAAATTAAATTATTCTAAAGACCACAGATCCAAAAGTGGTAAATTATTATGTAAGGGGTGAGAAATGGTTATTTTATCCATTATAATTAATTTTTAAAAATTATTTAAATATGTTTCATGTCTTTCACCACTAGATATTTAAATTTTATTATTTTTTATTTTCCTTTGTAACTAGTTTTTAACAATGCAATTTATATTGTATTAAAAATATAAGGTTCAAAATCCAACTAAATCTTGATTTTATAAAACAAAATTCTATCAATATATAATCTGATAAATGTCTAAATAACATAGAAACTACTCGTATATTTGAAGAATTAATATATAGAAAAATAGTATATATATAAAATGTTATTTTTACCATTAATTGTTCATAATAATTTATAACATTAATTAACAATTAAAAGTGTGATAATGTTTTTATATGTGTAAAAATATTATAAAAGTCATTATATAAAATATATCAATTTAATTTATTGGATAAAATTAAACAACACTAATAAAATTATTCCTTAAAAATAACCATATCATCATTTTCATAATAGTTAACTTTAATGTTAGTATACATTATTGTATACGTATATGTGAAATTAAACATATTAAATAATATAAAAATTATGATATTAAATTTGGAATAAAATTACTATATTTAATTTATATATGTGATGAAAAATAAGTTTTAATATTACATAATAAAATTAGTTTTAAGAGAAAAATATTTCTTATGTTTTCAAAACATTAAAAATGGTTTTATAAATTCTTTATAGTATTATTAATTGATTAATATTCCATTAAATGTTATTTATTTATGACCTAAATGTTCAATAATTTTAATTAATTCATATATTAAGATAATATTATAAATGATATTGTCTTATAAAAATTTTTATTTTTTCACTATTCACTTAAAATTTATGTTTTTTAAGAAAAATATTAACAATCCACCCTAAGAAAATATTGACACGATAAATTCAAAAAATGTGTTCATTTTAAAAAGTTATTTTTTTAATTAGAAATTAATATTTTGTATTATAATAAAATATATAATGATGGGATTATTTTATTGAAAATTACCTTTTAAAAAAGTTAAGTGTTTTTTATTGTATATTTTATTCATTTCTAATTGATTACAATTTTTTTATTTTATAGAGGTTTTTTCATTGTAAATATTATTATTGTTATTCATTTAAATTTTGGTAACATATTTTAGTTTGGTGATTCTTGTGAAACAATCTATCAGCATAAAATTAATTTAATGGATAGTATATTATGAAATATTACATTTTAACACAATTCATATACCTACCATTGTCAAATATATACCTATATGTATTCTGAGGGCTGCTAACACATTGGGTAGGGAAGGTCCTTAGACTTTTCCATCCTTGAGTTGACCCATGGGGTATCAAAAATAAATTGATTTCTCTGTGGAATAGGACGTTTATGGATGAAAGATTATTTATCCTCTAATCTCTCTAGACAAGTTATAATAGATCCCTTACTAGGGTAGGTGTTGTACTAGTATATTCTAGAATCTTATGATGAGGAATAAATTAATCATACATATCTCTCTTGATTGGGATTTCCCTGATCTTTTTGATGTCCCAAATATTTAAAATGAACTCCTTATGTAACAGATGAATATATTGTTCTTGAAATACCATTGATTGACCAGGTCAGGGATACGATATAGAATGTGATGGAATAAAAAATAATTCTATATAGCTTCAAAGAATATAATAGAACAAAGGTTTTCTTCTATTAGGGTACATGTTTGGTTCACCCTCATTCCTCATATATTTTCCTAGGGGGTGGAGGCCCAACTGAATGTACAATCTGATTATTAGGCTCTTCAAAGAGGATATTTTAATGGTTGTTTAAAACATTGTTATGTTAATATTTTATCCTTGAGTATATACTCCACTATATGATTATTTTTTAATGTTTTATTTAATGATATTCTAACTGGGGGAAGTATTTTAACCTATAATACATAAATCCAAAAAAATATTCATGGTGGAGAGGTCCCCTTAAATTTAGTTGATATCTATGGTTAGGAGGAATCCATAAAAAGAAGGTATATTTGATAATGGATATTTAAAAATTCCTGCTTGAGAAGGCTTTACATAGACTGATGATAAAGAGTGATTATCCTTTACATTTTGGATTAATTTTTATAACTATCTCCTTGAACCAAACAGAGACCTCCATGACTGAGACAACATTAAAATGGATATCCACTTGAATGAAATTTAAAATGATATCAACAGGACATCATTATGATAAATCAATAAAATTTTGAAATTACCCCAATGTGATGATGCGTGTCATACAAAATCAACTAGTTGGGAATTTAAAAAATTCAATTCCTTTTACTAGGAGATAATATAAGGCATCTCTATTAGCTGATCTCACGAGGGGTCTTTATTGATGCCCCTCAAATAGGTTACCTAGTATGGTCCCCTCATCAAGTGGACCACTTAGGGCACCTTTATTTAGTATTTTTACTAATCTTGTCACCAATGTAGACTCACTAAGGGTTGTCTCTAGGTACCCCTCTCTTAGAACCCTGCTCATTGGGGGAATGACATATTCTCTTAACATGTAATTATGTTAGAGAAGAGAGATAAGGAGGGGAGTGAGATAATTATTAGATGCACCGAAGTTATTAGGGGGCAACCTTATTTATAGTGATGCCTATTCCTTTACCCAACTCACACTATGGGGATCACCCTACTAAACATGTGTGGATTACCGATGAAATCTATATGTGCATCAAGAACAACTCATCCAAATAAAAAATCATAGATAGATTACTTTTACCTAATTTCATTATAACTCTAGGTGTATTTATCACAGAATGTGGCCCATGTCCGAATAGTTGGGTCTTATTATAAGGATGTGATTTTTTATCATTTTAGTGATAAAGGACTTATGATTAGAAGGAAAAATGTATCTAGAATATTCCCTAGTGTTTTAAAAAATGTCATGGCTATCAGAACATGTCACCGCACATATGACCCTATCCCTCTCCCATTTTTTCATCACCTAGATTCACCAGTGTTAACCAGGGTTTCACAGTCCATTCCACTAAGGTGAACTGCCTACCTCTACTTTCTAACTATCATGGGTCTCTACCATTACCTATATATAACCCCCATTTCCATTTTACTTCTTAATTAGTTTTCCCACTTTTTAATGATGGATATATAACCTAAAATCTCCATCATTGAGGTCTAAAAACTCATTAGGTTTATTTTAGGCCTTATAACACTGGGGTAATTAACATAAAATATAATGATGATTTAAAATAAGGAAATAAATTTTGAAAAATTAATGTTATTCCCCTATTACTCATTTATAAGAGATATGTACCCATCTCATCCACTTAAAATTTTTCTACAGATTATAAAATGATTTCCATTAAGGTATCCCATATACTAAGGGTTTCCACTTATGTTACCCATCAACAATGTATTTCCACTTGTGAGACCCTTTATAAAATGATTTCCACTTGGGAAACCCATCTCTTAAGTCATCCCACTTGGGTGACCGATAACCCAAGGAATTTCACTTAAGAAACCCATAACCCAAGGCCACTAACATGGGAGAACCCTCACCTTGGGCCACTCACATGGATGATACCTCACCTGAGGTACCTCATGTGGGTGGAATCTCATCTAATGAAATTCACTTGGGTTATTCCTTTCCTAATACTCTTTTCAAGGGTGAAATATATACTATTTATGCAAGTAAGGTGACTCGCATCCACTAATACCTCGCTTTAGAGAACCATCTTCAACCCTACCCCCAAATATGGGGAATCACATTTCCAATTATCATACTAAAGTACCACGTATGACCTATACTCAATATACTAGAAACACTTCACCCAAGTCCTCTATTTCGGTTTCCATCCATTAACGCAACCTTATAGGTTACCAAACATATGTGATCGGTTCAAGTACACTACTGATCATCCCTTCAATCGTCAGTACAATTACTACAATGTGTCTCTCATTTATCCTCCCTAACCATTATATCCATTAGGGGATTTTTAGTCATGAATTCACCATAAAATTAAGGCATTAATCGTAGAGGATGTGATAATTAAGCTACCATATCATTGATGGATTTATTCTTTATTCTATAAGTCATGTATATAATGGAATCCCTATTGGAGGAATGCATTTCTATTTATTATAGGATTCCATGGTCTTTATGACTCTATATCCTACACTTACCTACAAACTATAATGAAGAAAATATGATGGTATTTTTGCTCAAGTATTGACATTATAAGCGCAGAATTTGAAACACCCTTAATGAACTATGGATACTCAAAATGTGTGTCCTCATTTCAAATGTAATTGTAAAATCTAAATGTGTACTGCCATTAATGTGCTTCATATTTTTATTTCATATTATTCCTTAAACTAGGCATGACAGAAAATGTATTATAGATCTGGGTTATTATTCACATTATCTAAATTAAAATACCTCAAATTTTAGACTCTACCTAGGTGTAATCCCCAAATAACACCTTCACTAGACTCACCATCCAGGTCAAGTGTCTCAAGGTAGACATATATGCATAAATATCAATAAAATCTCTATTCTCTCAAACATTCGTTACACATTCAACTTTAAAAAATGATTCTCATATATATAGTGTATATAAAAGTTGAAAAACATAAAATTAAAAAAATGTAATTTATACTTCACATTATAAAACACAGTCAGATCATTTATAATATACATATATCATATCTCTTTACTAGGTTATTGATTCATATTTTTGATTTGATAAATATGATATCACCTTGAGGCTCAAACCCAAAATCTTCAATCCCTCACTTATATCCTCTTGGGGAAATATTCCTTAAGACATCATTAATGAACTTTCGTAACCTAGTTATATTTCTATAAGCCTGAGTGTTCTTTCCTTATGGACCACATCCCCTTAGAAACCGTCCTTACTAGGACATATTCCCAATGATATCACATCACCCTATAGGAGGTCCATATTCCCTCTATTTCTTACCATTTTTTCCTTGAATCCACATTCCATGGGGACTCATCATTGGGAAGTATTATCGATGAAACCATTCATATACCTAGAGATACATATTCACATATTTTCATCATTAAATCATATCTCTTGTAGAGCCATATTCTACTTAGTGGGACACAATCCTACTATTCAAATGAGTCACATACCACACAAGGCTAAACTACACATGAAACCAACTGATCCTCATTGGTCCATATAAAGATTGTGGCCACCGAAAAATATTCACTCATTTGTAAGTCTTACACCAACCATTTCTATAATTTATTCACATCTATTTCCTTACCACATGGAGTTGCATTTCATAGATTGGTCCTCATCACATAACATTAAACGGTAAAATGTGTCCCATTATGCAGAACCAATATACATGGGTTCTAATTCATTTCAAGATGATTTATTGGAAGACTCTTTTACGGGAATGAACCCAAATCCATAACAAACATCTTCTCCCTAGAAGATGACAAAACTTAAAATAGAACAACAGTATGGATTTATATCGAAACAACATAATATGAAACAAAACTAATTTGGATGAAAAAATGACATAATACCTAAAATAGAAACATATGTTCACATACATGCATGTCTATGATCAAAAATAAACACAAGGGTAACCATTTCAATTATAGTACTTTGACAAGGATTGTTGAACATAACTTAAATATATAAAAGAGTTATTTAGTATGCAATTATACCCCCTAATGAGGTGTGATGAGCCTAACCTCCCATCCTCTTGACCAATATTCATTATAAATAAACACTCGATTGAAAACCAAGTGATATCTTGACCTTGGAAAGTTGGTTCACAATGACATCTCTAGTTTTATATATGTGAACAATTTTGTGTTTCTACTTCAATAAACACCCCCTTGAAAACTAATTGAAGCATAAATAGTGAACCCGATGTGAATGAATTTTCAACAATGTTTATCCTCTTATAATTAGGGGACATAACATTATATTTCAAGAGAAGCAACCACATTTAATAATTTTATCAAATTATATAATGAAATAAAATCATTATAATATTCCCTTAAATTTGATTTTACTATTTAATTGGTTGTTTTAGTATTCTTAATGGTCATATTAATATTTGAAATGTCGTATTATTATTCCAATGGATATGTTATTTTCATGTAACAGTCATATAATAATATTTACATTTCTTATTAAACCCTATATACACTACCATTATCAAACATTCTCATCCACTAATTCACTTATAAGGGGTTTTACACTTACCATGGAAATTTCAATAATGTTCTTCAAGATTCTCTTTCTTTTAATAGTAATTATTGATGGAGTGATATTTATGGTTCTTTTTTGTTCAACGGAGTTTTATTTGGTTTTTTTATTATTATTTTTTATTTATATTAATGAAATATTCATTGATATTATAAAAGACACTATATTATTTCATAATGTGTAACATTATAATCAAAATTAATAGTCTTTCTAGGTGAATCTATAGTAAAAAATAATAAAATATTCAAAGTAAAACATGAGTTATTTTACTAATAGAAGGAATTTTTAGGATATTACAAATCCTCTCCCCATTATAGAATATAATTATTAGAAAAATCATGCATTAATTTATAATTGATCCCATGATTGTTAAAAAAATTCTTCATGTTATATAAGGACACATGGATATTATCATTCAGAAATGATTCATTCAGGAATTAAAATATCATGGAAAATGTTTTATTTATAATTGCTTATAGTAAATTGATTTGTTAAAACTTTATTATAAAATAATATTTTGAATACATGATACATATTCCAAAAACAATAACAATTTTCATCATCAAAAAATTCACTGAATACATTTTTCTAATCAATACAGATTTATCATTCATTAGACATCATTTTATAAATCAAGAGGATTCAATGATATATTGTAATGTTGATATGGTTTCCCTAAAGCACCAGAAACATCATATTTCATGTTAATATTTGAAATAGTCTGAATTGGTTACATAGATATTTTTTGGAGTATAATAATGTTTTAGAATACTTCCAAAAGAGACGTTTATTATTTCATGAACATAATTCAAAATTATAGAGGATGTTAAATGTTAATTCTAAGGACTGGAATAAGTCTTTAAACATTTTGTAATGTTTGATTCTCTCAACCAGAAAGAGAGAAAATATTGAGCAGGGAATTGCTTCCATATCATGTGTTAATAATAATAATGTTACTTCAAATGTGTTTTAAATTTATATTTATATTTTATTCTCCCCTCTATAGATCGATTGAAAATATGATATTTTAAAAACATCTCTAAATTATTAGTATACTTATGTGTGTTCAAAGGTAATAGTATCCCACTTTTATCTATATGTAATAAACTATGTTAATTATTAGAATATATATATATATAGTAATGCAGGACTAAAATATAGCTATTAACTCCTTATAATTCATAAATCACATGTGTAGTGCAAAAATAAAATAAAAACGATACAACAAAAACAAGATCATGTAAGTGTTCATCCCCCTCACACTAAATTAACTATCAACAAAAATATATAATGATAGTGTCCTTATAGAACACATGAAATTTATAAAATCAGAAAACAATAACGAATAAAGTATAATGTAATCATGATAGTTATTGGATATCACTTTTCATCAATAAAAAAATTAATGTATATTTATGATTATCCAATAATAATAATACTTCTTATTTCCCTATTAATAATGTACATATTAGACCCTCAATCCAATTGATCAACAAAATATTTACTGATGAGATTTTTAAATTATTAAAATAACTATATATTTTTTCACCTATGACAGGCCCATTAGAGCATAGGTTTACTAGTGTTCTTCATTGTTTTCAAAACAAGGTTTCTATCTTCAATGAGTAGAAATATTAATGAGAATAGTGTCACTATAACTAAAAAACACATAGAAACTTATGTATCATACGATATCTATCCTTAATCAGAGGGATATTGATTTCATAATCTATCTCATTGAGGTTACCTACTTCGAATTTAAAACACCTTTATAATAATTATTTAATAATCAATACTAATTATTTATTTACTCGATATAAATTTATCATTATGGAAACCAACAAGAAGTTAAATCAGAAAATAGATATTGTATGTAGAATAAAAAATTATGTTAAAAACACTATTGAATAGTTTGAAAATGAATTTAATTAAATATTATCATTTAACCGGTAAGATCTAAGTGGATGGAATCTACTTTTAGAGTTCTCAAGTAAAAAATTATAAAATTATGTATATAATGAAGAAAATGAATTATAAATTTATCCTACATATGCGTAGTGCTCCTCTTATAATCTCACTTATGGTTGGGATATTCATATATTTTTATATTCCTTATACATTTCCATATATCCTTCACCATAAAAAAGATAATGCACATCATCATGGCTGGAGGAAATGGGAGTCACTTTAGGGGATATAGAGTTCTCATGATTTTATTTCAAACCACAGTGATATGGGTACATTGTGGGAGGTGTCAAAGATAATAGAATACCCCACAACTCACTAGATAGATCATGTTCCACTAGATAAAATATTTATTCTAGGGAAAGCGATGGCTCGGACGATGGAGAGATTGAAGAGAATGTTTTTTATTTTTATTTGACAAATAATTTCACAAAGGTTTTTAAAAAACATCATGATATATTTGAATATTTACATAGAAATAGTCTCAAAAACCATTTCTAAAAAATATATCTAAAAATTTTAAGTTCCATAGTTTCATGTAATTATTATGAAAAAAATTGATTTTTAAAAGTCATTCAATTAGAAGAATTGTCTTAACAAAAATTCATTCTATATGCACAAATATAATATGATAATTTATCACAGCAACAATATGATGACTATAAAAAGATGAAAAGTGAAATAAATAGAGATAATTAAAATTTCCTGGGTTTAAAATTATTTCGTATTAATAAAATAATATGTATAATACCACTACAATAATCCTTAGAATTTTAATATTTTTTTATAAAATACATTAAAAGACCATAATAATATATACAATTCATTTATAGTAAGTGGTAATATTTATTAAATTAATATCAAAAATACAATTCTAGGTTATTATATAATACTTTAGTAGTCATTTCTTTTAATTTATATATGTTGAAAAATAAAATCAAAATTTGGAAGAAAGAGAAAATATTAATATTGAGGACAATTTATGGGCCCATAAATTAGAGTAATGAAATATGACACCACAACAAATTTTAACATGAATGAATAAATAAAATTAGAAAATATTCTTGATTTTTACCACATAACCAAAAATAATATT
This sequence comes from Viscum album, assembly GCA_963277665.1. Taxonomy (NCBI): domain Eukaryota; kingdom Viridiplantae; phylum Streptophyta; class Magnoliopsida; order Santalales; family Viscaceae; genus Viscum; species Viscum album. The sequence goes on along the minus strand of OY728145.1, from coordinate 657,124,620 downwards.
TTATATATAATTAATACCATCTACGAATGTAAAAACAAATAATACCCATTCCAAATATAATATTATCTCATAAAATCCTTTAAAAAAGTCCAAAAATTCACAACCAATTAATTTTTTATAAAGTTACTTTATAACTTAAATATATTTATAGAAAAAAAAAGAAAAATCGTCCTCTAAAAAAAACTAAGGTCCCATGATTTTAGGGGTAATTATTTTCATATATAATTTTAATTTTCATCCATGTTGATAATTGTTATATGAATTTAGATCTGAATAGGAATTTTTAGAGTTGGACTACCTCAAGTATTATTTTGGGGTTTGAATGAGTGTTTCTAGGATAATTTAGAGTATATTTAGTTGATAATAGGGAGGAAATACTAGTTTTAAATTAACATCATTATTTTAGTGTCCATTGGGTACCCGGTGGTTGTGGAAGAGTGGCAGTAGCCCCTATAGTTCCATTAGTTAGCCGTTGGAACTCTACCTTGTGTTTGGTGACTAACTGGGTACTTCGATGAGGCTAATTATGATCTTGTTGTGTTTTAGGATTATATATATATATATTTATATTTATATTTATATTTGGGACAATATGGACTTTTCGTTGTCTCCCGAGTCCACAATTTAGAGGGAATGCATGCTCAGAAAAGCAACATTAAGATGGATCCTACCCATTTTATTACAATATTTGATCCCCATGTTCAGGGGGTGTTTTTGTTTATTTTCCATGATAATTTGAGTTATAAAATTATTAAAATTAATTTTTTATTATTCCCCTTCATTTTCAAATAATTTTGGTTCTTCTTACTTTTAGTTTCATAATTTATGTCGCTATAACATGCTATAATAAATACCGAAATATGAGGCTTCTTGGGGAAATGGTACGTGGGCATCAAAAGTGGGGAATCATCAATATTCAATCATCATCTCTTTCGAGGTATATCACCCCATTTTTTTAATTATTAACATAATTAAAATTAGTTAAATAAATTAATATTATTGGGATCTATAACGGTATTTTTCTTGTTTTTTAATTGAGTTTGTGACATATTCCTTTCATCTATGTTTGGTTATGATTTTAGTGATACAACATTGTCTGATGGATTAATTATTATTATTTATAACTAAATTAAATTTTATAATTAAATGTAAATTTTTATAATTTATTATTTTTACATTATGGATGAGATATGGACTCTTTACATAGTAATATATTGTCAAGTCTTGATTCAGATTTGGAAAATTCTTGATGAGCATGGATTGAAAATGAACAATCTATTAGTAGGTTGGTGGTCCCTGTAATAGTATCTTATTTGAATTTTTATGCATGATGGTACAATACCGCAAGGGAATATGGGATTTGAGTTAAATGGAAATGGATTGGGAGTGTCTGTTGCAGATAATTTATCATTATTAGTGCCTTTTAGGGTTAGATAATGTTCTCCATTACATGATGAGTAAATTGAATAGAATTTTATTTCAAAGGGTGTGTGGATGTCGAGTGTGTTCACGTGTGTCCATAGATATCTCTAGTGTTTCAAAAATATTTTTTAATTGGTTTATTCATCAAATAAATGAAATTTTTATTTTTATTCAAACATTGGAAGATGTGTTACATTTCATGAAAAAAAAATATTTTATTTATTTTTCTAGTAGTTGTAAATATCATATTTTGTGAATTTTTCATTCCATGAATTGAGTTCTGGTGTATTTGGGGTTAAAAAATAAAAACTCTTCTGCTGGAAAATATTCTTATTCTACATATTTATGATATTTAAATTAACACATATTTTTCTAACCTTAATCCATTTTTGGAGAAATTTTGTTCATTCCACAATATTATATAACTAATCTTGGATGTCAGACCTCGATGAAACATAATTTTTCTATCTCATTCATATGATATTATCACATAGTGTATAGGAAATTTAAATCCTAAAGAATACTCATATGAGTTTTAGTGGCACAATCTATATGTTATTTCACATTCCACTGTAGTATATACCCTTACAATAAATTTAGATTTTTAGGATGTTTCAAAAATTACACACTATGGTATCTAAAATACAAAATAACATATTTTATTTATATGGGATCCATGAAACAACTATAAGAGATTAATATGTTTTATAGGCATGATTCTAATGATTTTTTATATTTAATAACACAAACTAAGCTCCCCCTTGAAACATAAAATCATGCCATCACTAATCTAGGAGTAAAAAAAGTCAATATAGAAAATAACATATAATTTCATTAGTTAGGATGTCATACCACGATATCTAATATTTTTAAAATGTAAATAGATGGTATTTTAGTAATATTTAAAGATTATTATTGAAAATCAAAAGTTTCTATTCAAATTCTAATGAAGAATACGAACATAGATCCTATCTAATGTTTGGATTTGAATTATAAGATGTATTATATTATTTGAGGATCAAATTTGACAATAAAAAATATATATTATTTTCGTGTTTATATTATATAAAGAGAGAGATAAAGAGCTACGTAGTAAAAATCATGAAAAGTGTGAATCAATAGTATAATTTATTAAATATTTTGATTTTTTAAGTAATGTTTGTTTCGGTTGAATTACATTTGAAGTGATAATTATATTAATTTTATTTTTTCAATATGATAAATATATTTTTTATATAAGGAGTTGATGAATCATAGATGATTGTTATAAAACAACCTCAATTAACAGGTTAATTTTTTTTGAACATATCTTAATGATAATGAATTGTGTTGATGATTTTTAATTAAGGAATAATATTTTTTATTTTTTATTTTGTGTAGACAATTTCTAAGGATATTTATGAATTCATCCATTTGAAAGATAAATGGGGTACATATATTAGATTTTTTATATGTATTGGGAATAGTGTTGAATAATTAATAGAAATATTAAATAAGAGGTGTTTTGACAAAGTTGGCCTTAATGTTATTATATGTAATTTTTTACGTGGATTTGGGAAATTTATATGTGGATTAATTTCTATATGAAAATAATTTAAATAAAAAATTAAAAATTGGTATCTTAAAAATTATCTAACATAGTATATGAATAAAATATAGTTCAATTATAGCCACTTACATGGTCATAGGGACCATTTCAACTACAATTAGATAATCCAGTTAGCTATGAAGAGGACCATAGGTGACAAATAGCATATGGGACTCAAAATTGTAAAGAATGTGGTTGTTCTAGTCGACACATAGAAGGTGGTTATCCTTTTACTTGGGAGATGACATGGTATTCCATAGGATACCAGAAAAACCAAATTGAGTTATTTTAGTAGGTTCCTCATATGGATTTATTAATTAATTGCATTCTTTCCATTAGAAGGGCCTATGTGAGATAGTCCATTTAAATTTACTATTCATTCGTTAAAATTTATTGGAATTTTAAATGTTTTTTGTGACTCCCTTCAATATAATAATATTCAATTTTTGTATTTTTAATGTGATATAAATTTTATATACACTATGTTTTGAATGATATATGAGGTTGTAAGGCACATGCATGCAACCATAAAATGATATCTTGACCAATAAAGTTCAATCCATCCATGACCATCTAAAAATAAACAAAGGAATGAATATCATGCAGTTGGAATGTTATGGAATATGGTTTTCACAAAATGAAGGAGTCAGTGTTTTGTGATGATGATGTTTGGAAAGGAAGACTACTCACTTGGATATTCAGTGAGTATATGTTCATGGATGAAATCATACAATAATGTTTTTAGGTGGTTGTAATGTAGAAAATATTTGTAGTACCATAAAATTGGTATGAAATAAGATGAGTATGTGGGGAATATGTAATCCATGAGGTTGGTAATAATTTTTCTAGGTTTATTTAGGAATAGATTCTATTCAAAAAATGAATACATGATTAATTCAATACTAGAAACAAAACATCAAGGCTCAAATTCATAAAATATCATGTTTCAAGGATTAATGATCTTAATTTTTTTTAATAATTATCATCATAATTAGAATGTTAAAAAAATGTGAATAATATCCTATAATTATTAGTTAAAATAATTGGTAATTGTGATAACATGTTTAAGAGAATAAAATTCTATACAATAAGATTATGAATAGGAAAAAATATTTTCTACCATTCAAATAATGAATACAATGTGAAACATTACATGATGATATGGTATAATAGAATATTTTATATAATTAAAAGTAAAATAAGTGAAAGTGTAGGTGGGGTGAGTTTTTGTTCTAGTACATTCACCCATAGTGTATGCATAATTTTTTATCTAGCCTTTGTGTCGAGTGAACGAGAAGGATACATACCTGGTGAGGGTGTTAGTGGTATAAACCAATTACCTTGTACACATCGTTGAGGTGTAGATCATGTTTTATGGTTTGGAGGGAGGGTTCCTTTTACCATTTTCTATATGTGTTAAAACACAATGTCAACACAAATTATATACAAACAATTATATAAAATATTCATAGTAAAAATAATAACTGGATCTGTGATAGGTATTTAATAGAGGTAGGTAGAATTCTTGTGTGAAATAAATTTAAATATTATTATTGAAAAAATAGTTTATTAATTATATAATTGATGAATTGAAATTGGAGAATAGTGTATCATTTATAACACCAATTATTTTTTTGGTATTACATTATTTATTTCTATCATTGCGACTTCAACTTGCGTGTTGATTTTATAATTCATAATAATATTTAAATTCTATGGGCGATAAATAATAAGATTTTGGAGAACATGTATGGGTAGTGATATTATCCTAATGTATAAAAATAAATATATTTTCATATTTATTAATTGGAATATCAAGAGAGCACTGTTATTTTATACTTGGATGTAGCATAGTGTAGGAAAACCATGTAAAAATATTTGTGATTTTACTTCGATAATTTGTTATATAATGTTATTTCTTTCATGCAATCATCGTTATCAATACATCATGTCGATGAAACCATATATACCAGATCTAATTGAATATTATATAATAAATTTTTTTTATAGATCCTAATTCACCCCACCCACTCGAAGGGTGTTCAGTGGTTCCATGGGGGAACAAAAATTTGAATCGCTAACACTATTCATTTCAACTATAATTTTTTCAAAAATATTTACCTATAGAATAATTTGAATGCTAAGGTATTAACCTTATTTTTTGGGTATGATTATTAGCTGTAGATGAAAATAATGGGCTCAAATTTTTGAATAATTGGAATAGATTTTTTGTCATATTTATTTCATTGAATTCAATTAAATTGTCCTATAGGATGGGAAATGTTATAAGTATACAATGTAATGTTTAATGATGATGTTAAGGCTTATAATTCCATGTATGGGGAACTATCTAATCATACATACATGAAAGTGATGGATTTACCATTAGATGAAGAAATTTGTAACAAGGTTGTTAATAGTTATAAATGTGACTATAGAGTAGGTATTATGGGTAATCGGTTACTATAGATTAATGATTATAGTTTGGAATTAATAAATATAGACTAGATTAAGTCTAATGGAATTATATGATTCCATCATGGGTGAGAAGATAATGTTTATGGGTTTGAAATTTCAGGGTGGTGTGTTCATGTATGACATCAAAGTAGTAGTATGTGAGAAAATTTGTGGTATGAAATGATCATTGAGATATTGGTATAGTTCATTAGTGACTAGATCAATGTTTTTATACATATACCATATTCTAATTTAATGAAATGATATTTTAGATATATGTCATGGCTTTGTGATCAATGGTGTTCATATGTGTAAAAAAAAATTTGAGTGTCCAAACATGGCCTATAGTGTAAATGACATTTTTCAGTATAAGACCTCACCCTATGTGAGAGTGTTTTGGTAAGTGACATGGTAAAAAAAAAATTATGAGACCTCACCTATAGTTTGAGGGTGGTAGTATGGGATGTGATATGATGTACAATATGGTACCCTACTCCGAGTGAGGTGTAGACGTGTGATATGTGATATGTGATGTGTTATGGGTTCCCAGACCTTGTGAGATGGTGATGGTATGAGACATTGTATGTGAAATGGTATGAGACCACACTTTGAGGGATAAGGAGGTTGTACGAGACATGGTATTTAATGTGTTAGATAACATACCTTGATTGAGATAGTAGAGTTCAACACATATTATGATATAATTTATGTTTATTATAGACCCAACTATGGGTGGGATTGTTGTGTTCATGGTATGACATACCACCCTACCATGATTTATAATTTTTGGGATACGGTGGGGGAACAAGGTGACCTATAATTCCATTTTTTTTGTTCCATGAATATTTAGGTGTTATAGTAGTTGGAGTAGAACATGATGACCTCACATGTATGCTTTTATAACATATGTTATGTTATATATTTTTGAAATTCATACACATTGAGATGATGGATTATATTAGGGGAGCATGTTGAACCCTACTAAGAGGTATTTATCAAAAACATATTATAGGAATATTGTTGCTCGAAATTAAAAAAGGAAGGCCATTCTTATAAAAGGTGGTATGATGGATTTGGATAGAGTATCTTGATAGGATTATCAATAGGTTAAGATGATGGTTAGGGTTATATTAGATCTTCCTCTAATATTATTCCTATAATTATCTTTTATATGATATCAACATTATCAGAGTTATGGTAGAATATAAGATTGTATTAATTTTATTTAAATTTTTTATTGCATAGATATATATATATAATTGTTGTTTTTTGAGGCAATAATTCTATACTTGTGTACTTTAATTATCTATTATGGTTGATTCTCAGTCATTTATCATTATTTATTATACTGATATTGAGTTTATATCCTACCCAATATTGATTATGTTGAGTGGCACTTTGACTATTTGATTTATATTATTTTCAAAATTAAATTTCATCTACTGTTATTTTTATTACTATTATGTACCTGAAGTAATTTTTTACTTATCTTTAATGTTTTTTCACTTTTTTTATGTTATATATACTATTATTTTTCATTATTTATTTTTATTCCTTATTATAATTTTACTGCACTAATTTATTATGATAGAAGAAATAATGTTTTCTTTTGTTACAATTGTATGCATGAAATGCCTTTACAGTGGATGTATTTAATTGAGTCTTATATTTTGTGAATTTAGTTAAGTATTTAATTTTAAATTCTGTGTATTTAATTTTATTTATTGAATAATGACTCTTACATTTCAATATTTCTTAATGTATGTTTTCATTTATAGATTCAAATATTACTATTAAACGCAATTCTTCAGAAAGGATTTATCCATACATAAAATTCATGGTGTCCTATGATGAATCTTACATTTTTTTACTATGAATTACAGGAATTGAATTTTCTCAATGAGGATGAATTTTAAAAATAAAAATCATGGGATATATTTTATTTATTGAGTTAAAAAATATATATGTATAGTATTTAAATAAAATTCCCGGAGTAATTAGGTAATATTTTTCAATAATTTTGGGGATTTCATAGATGAATTAAACGTAAATTTTGAGATACGTAACTCAATGAGATTATTTCCAATTTTTTATTTAATGGAGTTCAAATTATTATGTGTGTGGTGATTTGAAATGAATTATTTTCCAATGCAGAAGTAGTTTATTATTTTTGAATGTTTTATTCCTCATTGCTGTACTCAAGAAAAAACAAATTGAACAAATTAAATTCATATAATTGAAGACAATAAATATTTTCATATAAATAATAATTTAAATAGATAGATTATGTGAGTGAAATAATAGAGAGAATGTGACATCTGAATTTATATTATCAAAATATTATTTCTCTTTAATAAGAGAAATTTATCATACAAAGGCTCATTGAAAAATTGGTAATGTTTCTCCACTATTCAATTTTGATTTGATTCAATTCTATTTTTCTTGTTCTAGTTTTATTTGGATTTTAATTTGTATGTATTATTACTAGTTTATTATTTGACATAAAAAATCACATACTATTTATTCATATATTAATAAATAGTAAGGGTTTGGATTGGGATGTCAGTACTTATAAAAATTCACTTTGTTCTATTTTTTATTCATTGTCAAGGAAACGAAGGTGGAATATTGGATGTGAATCCCCTTCAAAATAACAATTTTATTGGTGTTACACCTCTCAAGGGGAAAACAAGTGTTAATAGTAGACATATGACCATTATGATATGATGTGCTGTAAAAATATATATTATTTGTATTTATTTTCCTGCATTTTAATGTCATTAAGTTTATTTTTTAAAAAAATTTCAAATTCCCCCCCTCTTCACCTCTAAACTATTTATCATTTGGAAAATCAATTGGTTTTAAATCAAATCATTATAAGGATAAATTTTCTCTAATTTTGGTTTATATTTTATTTTATAACCAAATTCCAAGTCATAATTGTCTCAATGTAAGATCATTTGAGATGGAAGGTCATGCCTAAAATTATGGATGGATTACTCAGATGGAATTATTCATTAATAGAAATTACTATGAATATTTGGAATATAAGAATGAATCTTACATCACATTGTTTAGAAATAACCATTGGAATATCAAAGAAATGTCATAAAAACTACTAGGGATTGACCATAATTCTCTCAATGATAATGATTCGATTATGTTTTTTAAAAATTATGAATTCATTGATATTTAATATTGTGTAATTAGTATAAATATTTTCATTCATCCGTATATTTCTCTTAATACTCATTGAATTTAGATAATTTTTCAATATACACATTATAGTATACAAAATTTAAAGAAAACAATGATTTTGATGTGACGAGATGAGTACTTAGACTATATGATCTATGATGAAGAGACTATAAATTTTATGATCAATTGATTCCTAATAATAATTAATGGAATGAGTGGTCATAGTGATGTTTTGGATAACACTATAATGGGTGAATTAGTGTATAAATCTTTACCAACGTAATGGAATGTACAAAAGGTACCCATTGTTGAATAATGAATTTTAATGAGTTTACACTTTATGAACATATTAGTTCACTTCAAAAATATAAACTTGTGTAAAAAAATATAGTTAAATTTATGGATACCAAATAAAAATTTGTATCCTACAATTTTATTAATGTTATCCCTTACTCATCTGATTATTAGATATAAGGAATTTATTAGTATGAGGTATCTCAATATGTGAATAGATTCAAAAAAATACATTAAAATAAAAAAAAATGTTTTTCTAGGAAATCTTGAAAACATTTTCATGGTGATTATCACAATGTTAAGTGGAAAAGAATTTGTAATTATAATTCCAATACTTAAAAACTTAACTATTATGATTAAAAACACATAGTAAAATGAAAATGGACTACCTATGATTACAGAATTAAATAATATCTAAAATTTTAAATAATAAATATAAAATATTTTTAGATATTGTTTAATGTTGCACTAAAATTTATTATTATATTAAATAATCTTGAAAAAATGTAGAAACTCCTTATATTTGTTTTATGGAATCATTAAATAAGGACTGGGATTCAAGTCTCACATATTATTTTAATTATATTACAAAATCAAATTTTCATAAACATCATATTGATGAGCATAATGGATTTATAGGAAAATTATCAAAGAGGAGTTATTATAATTTTTGAGTTATATAAGGAGCACAAAGGAATTAATAAGAACCATATTGAGTAAAATAAGGATGTTGATATAAATAATGAAAATATAAAAAGTGATTCTTCTTGAATTAATAGAATGGTCTATAATAATTTAGTGGTCATTCAAAAGTGTAATTATAATATTAAAAATGTAATTGAATGATATATGGAAAATATATATACCAATTTTCTAGTTAAATAATTTTAGTAAAAAATGGTGTTAATGAACATGGTGAGAAAAAAAATTTGTTTTATTTTCTATGGTAAACTACCATATATGTGTATGAATGTTTTTATAAAAACAATGTTAGTATGTTTCTACATTTTTATGGGTTTTATATTTAAAATATTATAAATTATTCTAGTAAATTGTCAACAATGTTTCAACAATATTTGGTACCCAGTGTGGGATTAAATTTTAAATATTTCTCTTAAGAAATTATTATTAATATTTTTTAAAAATATGTATGGGTTCCAAAAAATATATTTATTAACCAATTTTCACTAATGTTTCCTATTATTTAAAATTGTATTATAATTTAATTTCTATGAAATATAATTCATATGTGTCAAGAATGATTAATGGTATATGTATAATTGATGCATGTGATATATGACTGAAGAACAATAAATTTTTTTTTTATTATTGATGTGATGAAGGCATTGTCTACTTTTGGGAAAATTATAAAGTAAATATTAATTGATTTTGTGAATTTGGTTTTTAAAAATATTTTCCAATAGAAATTTTTTATATGATTATGTTTTATGACATAATCTTATTAAAATTTCTCAATTTTGTGATGATGGAATGTTTGTTAAATTTATAAGTATTAAATGTGTTATTTTTAAAGATGATTGAATATTATTTTATATTAATTGAAAAGGGATTTTACTTATTCTATTAACATTACTGGAAAAACTGTTTATCATGTAATGTGTTAAAATACTAAAAAATGTGGATTTTTTGGTATAGGAAGCTCAATCATATAAATTTTATGTCTGTCCATAAGAATTCTAATCATCAAATTGTTCATAAATTTCCAAATATTTCAATGTTAAGTATCAATTTTGTATCAATGCATCAATAGATTGTATCACAAGATTCATTTAGCCAAATTAACCAAGTTACCACTACCAAACCACATAATCTAGCTATAATGGATAAGTATAGTATATTTAGATGTGTATGTTAACTACGTCGTCAAGTAAAATTTTAACTATGTTTTATAATAAATATAATTTTTTTCAATAAGAGAAATTTACAAGGTAATATTTATTTGAAATTATAGTGTATCATAAATTTAGTATTTGTAATCTGAGACATTCTATGAAAATAGTGATCATTCTCATAATGTTTTAGTCCCCAAAACACCTCTAAAAATAGACATATAGAATGGAAACATAAGAAACTTCATGAAATATAATAAACCATTCTATGTGAGTCTATATTACCATGTATTTGTCTGTACTAAATATGTTCTTACATAATTAATGTTTCAAATAGATTTATTATAAAAATTATTATCAATGATATTTGGAAAATAATGAATCCAACTTTTTTTATTTTTTTTTATGTAAAGCCTTTATACCCAATACTAAATGTATTTTTTATAAAGATAAAGTAAATATTTTTTTTGATATTTTAGTGTTAGAAAATACAATATAGTTTATAAAAAATAACTACGTTTTTTGAATAATAAGTTCATGTTAAAATTGATGGGATGGATTTTATTGGGAATTTTTTTGATAAATATCATATTAAAGTACATGCTCAAGAAATTAATATTGGAGATAATCAGACAAAAGTATATGATGAACTAGTTGAGGGTTGGAAACAACACAATTAATATTGGAGTTACAAAATTCATTTAGATCCCCTCTATAAAGAGTGATCAGTTACATTGATTGAAGAGTAAGAATCCATAAAACCACAAATACTCTTTTTGCACCCTCTTCTTTTAGTCCTTACTTTATCCAAAATATTGTGTCAATATAATTAAAAGACCCTAATTTGGTTATAAATATATAATTATATCATAAAACAATTTCTATGAATGAGGATTATGATTTCTTCACTCCACCCTAATATAATAAATTCATTAGTGATAAATGGAATTTTAGAAATAAATCTAATTTATAAAAATATATTTAATGAAATATGAATTGATAATATTTTAAAGGATTCTATAATGAAGAAATAATTTACTCTGGTGAATTTTTTTTATTAGTTTCAATATCAAAATAAATTCAAATTTTATTTTATTGTCTAGAACATCATGGTTTCATGTTCCATATAATGGATGTTAAATTTTCATTTCAAAAATTTCCTATATCATAAAAAGTTTATGTACGATCACAAAACATTTATAACTTGAAAGGAATCCATGTCATGTGTTTAATATTTTAAATATCTTTATGGACTGAAGGAGGATCAGAGAGCTTTGTAATAAAGGTTGTCATAGTTTCTTAGAATAATGAATTTGTTAAAGGATACATTTATAGTATACTATTTATTAAGATATATTCTCAACATATTTCTAAAATTTTCATTTATATAAACTATATCATATTTGGTTCATCCAATTAATTTCATTGTAAATAATTTCTTTATTTAAAGAATAATTAATTTTTTTTATTATAATGAGAGAGATCATATATTTTTAAATATTTTATATTTCTTATTCAAAAAATAATATTACTAATAGTCAAAGTACATATGATAAATTATTAGTTAATATGTGTCTACATGACTCTTGTAATTGAAAAAATAATTCTACGATTAATTCAGGTAGAATTTTTGAATATTCTGATGATTAATAAGTACATTAAATAATATTCCAAGGAATGCTTCAAAATAAATTTTATTTATCATTTATTTATCAGGTAAAAATTTTAAGTTCTGTTATTTTAGTATGATTTTAGTTTTAATTTAAAAAAATTAAATTAACCAATGATAATATATTTATAAATTATTTGAATGAAACCCTCAATCATGGTTTAGTTCCTAAATTAAAAATGTATTAGGAATTACTGAATTATTATAATATTTATTGTGGGGGTGAATGAATTATATAAGAGTACAATGGTATAATTTGATTTTTATTGAATCTTTTGGTTTCATGGTGTTTAGAGAAGATTTTATAAGTGTCTTCATCTATGGAAAATTTTGAGTATGTTTTTATGCCAACCATATATGCACAAACTCTTTGGATTAGTCTATCCATATGAAATTTTTATATTCATTGTAAAAGTATTCATATTATGTGTAAAAAATAAATAAATAAATATATTTATATATTTCAAATAATCCTGCGTAATATTCAATAAAAAATTTTATTGAATTGATATGTCATTTTTTCATGACCTGTCCCCTGGGTACCGTATCGTGACTACCCCTAACCCACCTTCTATAGGCCAGGGGATGGAGACTATCACCAAAAGGCATATTCTGTAAAACGGGAAGGGATTGACATTATAACCTATAAACTCACACAAACCAATCAAACAGTAAGATATAGACACAAGTAAACTGTATATTAAAAAGAGTGTGTAAATTAATTAAATGGGGCCAGAATACAAGCCCAACTAGAAAGTACAAAGAAAACTGAAAAGTACAAGTAAAACTGAAAACAGCTCTTGTGAACACCGACCAAGGATCCTACCTGAAGGGTAGGTACATCTCTCGAATGGTCTACTATGTGGTACACCTTATCTAATGTCCACCTCTGAGCTACCTCCAATCCTGGTACCCTCGTCCTCTGTCAGCGCTATCCGTGTTCTGCACTAAACACAACAAGTTGCGGGCATATCCCGTTTAGGGGAGAGTATCAAAATACTTAGTAGGGACCCCGAGACCCTCAAAGGTCTCACAAAATATACAAAGGACAAACCAAAAAGCATGAAAACAACTGAAAAACCTACTTAGATATATACCCATACATATACCTAAGTTATCATGTATACCCATCTCATTTAAGAGGAAACAAAAATCCCAAGTCTTTTTTCTAAAAGCTCAACTGTTCCACGAAGGAAAGATTACATGAAGGTAACACCCCAAAGGTATGGACAATAAAGGAAAATCCACAAATAAGTATACCAAAAAGGTGTCAACAGAAATGTATGTACCAAAAAGGAAACACCACACAGATGAATACCACAAAGGTAAGACTCATCTCACCCTAGGTATAACATAGCTACGGTAGTAAAGATGATTAGATGTAATAACTGAATAATCTTACTCTTTGAGAGGCAGACCCACATAGGATCCTAAATCATCATACCCACAGAGGATCCTAGTATAGATGACCCACGTAGGATCCTAGAGTAGTCCCATGTGGATTCCTAGAGCATATCCAAGTAGGATACAAGAACATAGACCCATGTATAATCCCAGGGCACAGACCAACATAGGATCCCTTTCTCATGTTACAACCAACCACAGGGTTTCCACACTAAGATCACATGATTCTGGGAGGGTTTGATCCTCATGCCATAGGTCGATTCTCCAACTAGAATGATGTCCCATGAAAGAAGTATCTCAAAGGTCCGCCACATAGTTGGGGTCTCAACGCAACAGACGGTGTGTAAATCTGATGCTCGGTCTATAAGTTACTGGCCTTTTAGTCCCAAGGGCCCGGTTGGATTTGTGTTTGATCCAACCCAGCCATACCCCAGCATTATACAAATCTCAAGTAGGGTATACCAAAAAGAATTTATCAATCTAAAGTTTCTGGCATCGTAGATGGTTCGTCAAACCGACTCTCATAGCTCAAGTCATGGCCAAAAGTGTGAAAAAAGTGTTGAAGTTGGTCCGGGTCCGGTCTGACCCGGTCGGACCGACCCGGCCAGACCCAGCCTTGGCCGACCCAGCCCATTCTGCTGGTTCTAGCTCAGCCTGTACTGGGTGGCCCATTTGGGGGCTTGCGCTGGCCCACGGTTGGTAGGCCAGGTGGTGTGGTCTACCCTAGTGGCCACCCAAGTGGGATGCGCCCATTGGGTACCCCGAACGACCCAGCTGTTCGGGTTGGGTGGCCAACCGTTAGGCACCATGTGGCACCAGCAATTGGAACATGGGAGATGGGGTCCCACACAGCTCCCCGGCTAGTTGGATGGATAGTCCACCTAGGTGGCGCGGTCGCTGGCCGCGCAACCCCCAGCGGCCGGCAGCGCGCCAGCTGCCCCTCCTTCGCTGCTACGGCCTCATGTCGCGGACCATTCACGCCCAGTGAAATGGACACACACCACCACCCCCTTCAAGTGGCCAGCCAAGTGTCGGCCTCCTCCCTTGCTCGACCATGACTGACTGGCCGCAGCCCTTCTCCGGCAGTGCGGTTGCGCCACCACTACTGTCGCGGCCGGCCGGAGTGCCGACCGCTGATCCCGAGCCCCACCAGTGTCAGTCGCCATCATCATCTCCTGTGACATTCCTTGGGTTAATGGGTGTGCCTCGGTGGCCTGATCTTCATTCTGAAGACTCTTATAGTTGTCTTGGGATTTCGTCATCGAATGAAGACCACAAAAATCCACTAAGGTTGCGGAGAGGTTAGTTCATGATCATTTGGCCTGCACCCTCTTTGTTAGAATGGTATTGAGTGACATAGTAGTTCTTGATTCAAGAATAATGGCTTGAATTGTGTAAGGGGTATATGAAACAAAAATCCCTACCTCAAAGATTCGTTGACGTAGGTGACGAGAGCGAAGGACGGTCATCGGTTCATCGTCGTTGAAGATATTCCTCATTGGTGATCCTTCGACGGAGTTCTTTGTTGGAGATTGTGTTCTTCATTGGAGAGAATGTTTCTCCACAATTCTCCCATTCTTCTCTTTTTCCAACAAATACGCCAACCAAGAGGTGAAAGTCCAAATTGATAAATTTAATTTTATTAATAAACTAATTGATTTGGCACATCAATGTGAGGGGAAACCAAAAGATACCACCCATTAAAATGGGAGTTAAAGGGTTGGGTGGTCCCCACCATTGAATTCAAATTGGGAGTTATCAAGCTCGGGTGGTCCCCACCACCAAAAACAATTTGGTAGGATTAAATTTCATAAGTAAAATAAAGCATGTTTATTCTATCTTCTCTCACGTAAAGCACAAAATCCTTATTTCACCCTCGACCTACTACGGTTGAGTTGAAGGTCACCTTAAGCAAATATCGGCGATGTGAGTTCAATGGTGCCCTCGGATTTCAATTTCGAGCACTGGTTTAAAAGTTACAAAAACCCACTCGTATGTTTACTGAACGTTCCAAAAAAAGGTCAGAAATCATTCTGAGAACTCTGGGCCTCAGAATCATGTGCCATCAATTTTCATAGCCTCACGATATTCCCATATAGTTAAAACAATATATGGAAAAATCTAGGTCTTTACACTCTCCCCACCATAGTACATTGCATTCCTATAAGCCACAACTCAAACTAAGGGAACAAGAGGGGGTATTGAGAATGTTTCTGAGCCTCCTGCTCCCATGTGCTCTCTTGGAGGTTTCCGTCCTTCCAGTGAATGAGCACCAGAGGTATCGACCGCCAAAGAATGACCCACTCCTATAGATACCCAATCTCTATTGGATCCTCCGTAAATGTCTCCCTATCGTCGATGTCTATCTCACCGTGGTCGATGATGTGAGACGGGTCATGCACGTATATCCTTAATTGGGATGTGTGGAAAATTGAATGCACCTAGTGTAACTGAGGGGGAAGTGCTAGGTGGTAAACCACCTCACCAACTCAACTGAGGACCTGAAAGGGTCTAATGATCCTCATAGAAAACTTTCCACCCCGACCAAATATCTATATACCTCATCGTGGTGTGACACGTAGAAAGTCATGCTCACAATCCTAGAACTCAAGAGTTCTCCGTCTCTTTTCTGCATAAGACTTATTCCTAATCTCTACAGTCTTCATCCACTCCAGGATGATCTACACCATCTCTATGGTATCTCATACCATCTCTAGTCCAATGAGTGTTGACTCCCCTATGTCAGTCTAGCACAAAGGCAATCTGCAAGGTCGGTCGTACAGAGCCTCGAATGGTGCCATACCAATGGTTGAGTGACAACCATTGTTGTATTCAAACACCACCAAGGGAAAGTTATTCTCCTAGCTATGACTGAAGTTGAGGATGCAAGAATGAAACATGCCCTTGAGGGTCTGGATGGTCCATTCAGTCTTTCCATCCGTGTATGGATGGAAGGAGGTGCTCAAATGAAGCTGCATCCTGAAAGCCTCCTACAACCCCTTCCATAGCCGGTAAGTGAAACATGCATCATAATCATAGATAATAGTCAAGGGTACTCTATGTATCCGCACAATCTCATGTACATAGAGGCGTCCCAATCCCTCTACGGAACCCTAGTCTCTGATCGGAAGGAAGTGGGCCGACTTGGTTAGTTGGTGGATAATCACTCATATAGAATTATGATCCATGGATGTATGTGGATGTACTATCCTAAAGTCCATGGATATCCTATCCCACTACTACTCTAGGACCTCAAATGTTTGAACTCAGACTACTGGTACCTGATGCTCCGCCTTCACTTGCTGACAAGTGAGGAACTGAGAGACAAACTTTTCTATTTCTTTCTTCATTTCTGGCCACCAGTGCTATCATCGGAGGTCCCAGTACATCTTCACCACTCTTGGATGTACTGCTATAGGGGATGTTTGGAACTCCCTCAACACTTCCTCCCATAAATCCATTGGTACCATAGTATGACCTCTGAAGATGATGACGTGCTCCCCAACATCATAAAATCCATCAGGTGCATGCCCTGTGGATATCTGAACATGTTGTGCCTCGAAGTCAGTGACCCCATGCTACACCTCCCTAAATCGCTGATGGCATGGGGGAGTGACTATAAGAGACTGAAGAAATGTTGTTCCATCTCATTCGGAAAAGGATATATGTAAAGTGGCAAGCTGCTCTATCTCCTCACCTAGCAGTTGTATACCAGATCTCCTACTGAGTGCATCTACTACAACGTTCCCCTTCCCAAGAGTGTAGAATACCTTGATGTTATAGTCCTGGAGGAACTCAAGCCAATGCTGTTGTTTTAGGTTAGGGTCCTTCTGGGAGAAGATATACTTGAGACTCTAGTGATCATAGTTGACCGTAAAACACTCACCCATCAGATAGTGTCCCCACGTCTTCAAAGAAAAACCACTGCGTCTAACTCATGGTCATGGGTAGTGTAGTTCTGCTCATTTTTCCTCAGCTATCGAGAACCATAAGCGATAACTGCTCGCTCCTACATCAAGACACATCTGAGCCCAGTCCCTGATGTGTCACAGTAGACTACGTACCCAACGCCCTCCTACGAAATCCTCTAGATGGGGGAACTAGTCTGCCTCTGCCTGAGCTCCGGAAAACACCATTGGAGTCTCTATGACCACACAAAGTGTTTCCCCTTCTTCAGCAACACGTATAAAGGTGCTGCAACTCTGTAGAAATCTGGCACAAATCTCTAGTAGTATCTGGCCAAACCCAGGAAACTCCGTACCTCCGTCACACTCCTGGGTGGGTCCCAAGAAAGTACCACTTCAATATTCACTGGATCCACCGCAACTCTAGCCTCGGAGATGACATGTACCAGAAAGTGATCCTCTCGGATCTAGAATTGGCCCTTTGAGAGCTTACCATAAATTTGGTGCTCTTAATGTGTATCGAAAACTATCTGCAAATGATATTCATGATCCTACTCGATAGCCGAGTAGATCAGAATGATGTCGATGAAGACTACTACAAAACGATCAAGTTATGGCTGAAAGATCCTGTTCATGAGTCCCATGAACACTGCTGTAGAATTGGTCATGTTGAATGGCATAACCAAGAATTCTTACTGGCCATATCAACATCTTAATGACATCTTCTGCACATCCTCGTCTCGTACTCTGAGCTGGTGATAGCCTGATCTGAGGTTTAGTTTCTAGATCCACGGTGATCCCTTCAACTGGTCAAAGTGGTCATCAATCCTCGGGAGTGGGTACATATTCTTCATGGTCACCTAGTTCAGGTGCTGATAGTCAACAAAAGGTCTCATGATCCGATATTCCATCTGGGAAAACAAAATCGGATCTACCCATGGAAAAACAGTGGTCTGGATGAACCCCTTCCTCTATAAGACCTCTAGCTGTACCCGCTGCTTACGAAGCTCCGTGGGAGCCATCTGATAAGCTGGTGTAGATTTTGGTGTCATCCCAGGGTACAAGTCAATGTAAAAGTCCACCAGTCTTCAAGGTGGTAGACCCAGAACATCATTAGGGAACTCATCAATATACTGGTCCACCACTGCAGGATAGCTCAGACTCTCCACATAAACCATGCTGAGGGTAAGGCTAGCCAACTAATGAGTGATTGATGACAATATACTCCAAGTAATTCCATTATATGCTACAAAGTCTCCCTTATTTCTGGTGAAGGTAATCCTAGTCCCGTCCTCACAGATACACCACACTTTGTGCCTAATGCGGTCGATCTGGGCACGGACTGTTGATAAAAAATCCATAACCAAGATGACATCGTAAGGCCTCGATGCTTCTACTAGAAGATCCCAGCCAAAGATCATGCCTCCTAGAGTAATCTCACACTGTCGGCCCCAGTGTGTAATCGTCAAATTCTCTCCTGTAAGAGTCTCTAGCTATAATGATTGAGCCAATGGCTCCACCGGAATCTCTGAGCTCTGAACGAGGGTAGTGGATATACAAGTATGACCACAAATTGTGTCTATAAGTACTACAGTTAAGGTAGAGTATACACATATTGCTCCTCGTATCATCTCTTGAGCATCGTGGTCATATGCCTCAGCTTCCTTGAGCTGAGCTCACCCCTCTCCACCTGCTACCTGTGGTTGGGGTAGACCACCTATTGGTGGTGGCAGTAAAACCTTGAATCATCGACCACTGCCATCTGTATGGCCAGATCCTCTACCACATCTACCTTTTCCATGCTGACCTCCTCGTTTGAACCTCTGTCTCTGCCTGGGTAGTTCTTCCACCATCTACAAATCATTCATACGGCGGGTCGGGTAGTCCCGAGCCATGTGACCCTGCCCGCCGCAAGTGTAACACTACATGCTCCTTGCATCACTGGCTCTGTCCCGGGTGCCCCACACAACTGACACTGAATCCTGCAGTCATCCCCCTATAGGTCGGGTCCTCTTGGACCTCTGTGACATCTGTCAACTACCAGCGGCACAAGACTCCACTATGTGGCACCCGGTAGTGGGTCTCACTGATGGTGACTGCTCATCTAGAAAACTCCCCACCAAGAGGGCTCACTCTAATACCCTCTCCGGCATCAGAATGAAGAGAGAAATCAACGAAGTCCTGATCTCCCGCCTGAGTCCCTACTCGATGGTCCAGACCAGGAATAATGGGTCCCACACCATATCAGTGGTGTAGCGTGAGAGTTCATTGAACCTCGCTGTTACTGAGCCACATTCATGTCACCATGATGCAGATGAAGAAGGTCATGTATGCGGACAATACGTATGGTCTTTGGGAAAACTCTGCCTAAAATAGGCTCTCAATGTCATCCTAGAGAAGTGACATCTCATTATGAACCTGGAGAATAAAGCTTCACTATATACCTACTACTGACTTTAGAATACGGATAGACAGGATCACCATAAGATCAGCTGGTGTCCCTACCAGTCAGAAGACTCTCACCAGGGCCTCCAGCATATCCTCAGCCGCCTATGGGTCCATCTCAAAAACGAACCTGGGTAGCCTCTGGTGCTGGAACTCGTAAAATGCGCTCATGCGGTGTGAACTCTCTGCCGCTAGGGCTAGTGGCATCGGTGGCCAAATGGGTAATGGTATTGTTGGTGCCTCTGCTGGTACCTCTATTGATTAAGGGCTTTGCACCGAGGCCTCATCGATTGGTGTCATGTCATGGAATTCTCTACCCCGAACTTGTGATGGCTGTCTACATGGAGGCATTATAAAAAGAAACAGTTGTTACATGGTCAATAAGTTATACCTGGTGAGCTGAGTCAAAGAGATCACAAAGAAAACTTTTCAAAACACACACACATTCAGTGTTTTTGTGAACTGAGTCAAAAATCAAAAGTCAGGGTCCTGGTGTATGGATACGTCAACCACCATACCAACACTGGATTCTCTAAACTGATAACCACACTCATAACACTTATCATTATTATAGTTAGAAGACCAGAGTCCAATTTTCTATGGTAGAACCGACTCCTCTGATACCAATTTTTCCTGACCCATCCCCCAGGGCTCATACCATGACTACCCCAATCCTGACATCCATAGGCCATGGGCTGTTGACTATCACCAAAAGGCATATTCCCTAAAACTGGAAGGCATTTCCTTTATAACCTGTAAACTCACACAATCCATGAACACAACAAGATAAGAACACAAGTACACCATGAAGGTAAGTACCACAAAGGAAATGCCACTTTGAAGTACACCACAAAGGTATCACCACTAATGTATGTACCATAAAGGTAACACCACATAGAAGATTACCACAAAGGTAAGACTTATCTCACATCATGTATTACTTAGGTACGACAGTATAGATGATTATATGTAAATACAGAATCATCCTACTCTATTGAGAGTCAGACCCACGTAAGATCCTAAATCATCAGTTCCACGTAGGATCCTAGTATAACAGACCTACATAGGATCATAGATTAGTCCCACATTGATTCCTAGAGTGGATACAAGTTGGATACTATAACACAGACCCACATAGAATCCCAAGGAACATACCCACATAGGATCCCTTTCTCATGTTACATCCAGCCACGGGGTTTCCGCACTAAGCTCGCATGATTTCGGTAGGGTCCTCTCCTCAAGCCAGAATTGGATTCTCCAACTACCATGATGTCCCTCGAATAAGTATCTCAATGACTCACCATGAAAAATGGGTCTCAACGTAATAGACAATGCATCAATCAGACACATGATCTGTACAATATTGGCCATTTTGTTCTAAGAGCCTAGTTGGATTCATGTTCGATCCAACCCAGTTGTACCCCAAATTTATCCAAATTTCAAGTGCGGTATACCAAAACGATCATCTTGATCCAAGGCTTCTGGCAAAACATACGGTTCATCAAATGGACAACTGTAGCTCAGGTCATTGCCAAGAGAGAGAAAAAAAGGGTAGAAAGTGGTCTGGGTCTTTTCCCCCGGTCAGACCGACCCGACCCGACCCGGTTCCGGTTGATCCAGCCTGACTCGGTTCTGACCCTGTGTCAGACCTGCCACGCTGGGTCTGGCCCGGCCTGCTAGGTAGCCCGAGCTGGGCAACCCGCACCAGCTCGCGGTTGGGTGGCCTCATGATGGGGTCTTCCCTAGCCACCACCCAAGGGTAAAGCGCGCCCTCAGTACCCCAAACTGCTTGGCCATTCGGTTTGGGGAGTCGATCGGCCAGCACCACATGGCACCGGTAGCTGGCACGTGAGACATTGGGTCTCGCTCGGCTCCCCGGATGGCCGGACGGCCAGCCGACCTGCGCGGCGTGGTCGTGCGCCCTGCCACCATCGGCGGCCGACAATGAGCCAGACACCCCTCTTTCACTATAGTGGCATCATGTCACGGCCCCTGCATGCCCAGCAGTGTAAATGCATACTGCCACCCCCTTCATGTAGCTAGTTGTACGCCGGTCGTCTCCCATGATCCGCCACGACCGATGGGCCACTCCCCTTCTCTGGTGGCACGATCACGCCACTGCTGTCATCGTGGCTGGCCGGAGTGCCAGCCACCACTCCTAAGCCCCACCGGTGCTGGTCATTGGCACGGTCGCCATCGACGTTCCTCGAGTCATAGGGTGTACCCTGGTGGCCCGATCTTCATTCAGAAGACTACCGCACTTGTCTCGAGACGTCTCCATCGATTCAAGACCACCAAAATCCACAAATATTTTGGAGATTTCGGGTCTTGTTTAGATTTCCTGCACCCTCCACGTTAGAACGGTAGCAGCTGGCATAGTTGTTCTTGATTAAAGAAGAACAACAATAATTAGGTAAGGGGTATACGAAACCATTGAGCCTACCTTAAAGATTCGTTGACGTCGATGAGGAGAGGGAAGGATGGTCGTCTGTTCAATTTCTTTGAAGAAGTTCCTCATTAGATATCCTTCGATGGAGTTCCTCATTAGATAATGTGTTTTTAGTTGGATATAATGTTTCTCCGAAATTCCCCAAAGCGTGTCATTTTCCAAGAAATCCTCCAACCAAAAGGTGAAAACAAAAATTAACAAATTTATGTTTATTAATTAAGCTAATTGATTTGGAACATCAATGTGAGGAGAAACTAAATGTTTCCTCTCATTAAAGGTGGATTTCAAGGGTCGGGTGGTCCCCAACATTGAATTCATGTTGGGAGTTTTCAAGCTCAGGTGGTCCCTACTACCAGAAACAAATTGGGGGGATTAAATTTCATAAATAAAATAAAGATAGTTTGTTTTATTTTCTCCCATGTAATCCAAAAGAGAAAACTTTCAACCTCGACCTACTTCGGTTGAGGTGACGGTCTCATTAAGTGAATATCTGCGCTGCGAGTTCTAATGTGCCCTCAGATTTCAATTCTGAGCACCAGTTCAAAATTTAAAAAAACCTGCTCGCACATTTACTTAACATTACAAAAAAAAGTTCAGAAATTCATTCTAGGAACTCCAGGATTTGTAATCATGTGCCGTCAATTTTTCAGACTCGTTATATTCCCATATAATTAATCAAATTACATGGAAAATCCAGGTCTTTACACATTTTATCAGAAATCATATAAGAAGAAACAATTTTAGATTTTATTTCTACTAAGGAATAGCTATCAAATATTTTTACTAACAAAATGGATGCTAAAAATATTAAAATATTAAATATTATCTTGACATAATTGAATCATTATCATATTTCTCAATATAGTGAAACATTAAGAATTTCATATAAATAGTTAGTTGTTATTATGTTATATTTTATACTAGATTTAATATCATTTTTCTATTTCATAGACGATAAAAGAATTTTTTTATATGAGTTTTCTTCATCATAAAGCTTTCAATATAATATTTGTGACACCTTGATATTTTATAATATATTTTTTTTAAATAATGTTTTCATGTTTCACAGTTTTCATGAAATGCAACATAGATCTTAAAAAAAACATAATATATTATAAACTAAAAATTAAATATGAAGTAATAATTTGAATAAACAAATAATAAAAAATATGAATAAATTTTTTATATAATGATATCTTAATTATTAATTTACTATAAAGAATTACTCAGTTTTTAGTATTTTATTTTTATACTTTAAAAATATATATTACTCAAAAATAATTTTGTTGCATTTTTTTCAAGGATAATATAATTAATTTATAAAATTTTTGAGAAATCATATTTGATGAAATTAATATAAATTTTTAATCAGTGTTTCAATATAATTTTTGGGTGAATTTTATGGATTTTTCTAAACATATTTATTTTTTATTGAATTGTTAAACTTTCATTTCATTTCTTTAAATATAATATTTTAAAGTATAAATATTTTTTCAATTTTAATATTAATTAAAATAAGACAAATTTAATTATACATAGTATAAATAATTAAAATTTTATAGGAATTAGAATTTATTTTTGTATAAGTTCATTTTTAGGATTAATAATGCATTTTCCTAAAAACTTTTTTTCTCTCCATTTTGTACATTTTTTAGAAATTTGATTTCATCCACTTATTAAAATTGATTATGAACATTTTTCCATATGTTTAATGAGTAATTTCAAATTTTTATAATATTTCCTTCTGTTATTGGTCATTATTAATAGTAAATTGGAAAAATATTTAACACATCACTAGGGGTAAAATTGGTAAAATAGTGTTGTGGTTATCAAAAAATTATTAGAAACAACCCAACAAATGTCACTTTATTTATTTTTATAGGATCATTTATACTGTAAAAATATTCTATTGGATTGGTTTTGTAGTTCCCATAATTCCAATATCTTAAATTCAGAGTCCATGTTAATACACTGGCCTAAGATACAAGGAATCATATCTCGAAGGATTAAATAGTTTAGTATTATGGGTATACTAGATATGTACATGAAATTAAAACTACTATTTAAAACATAAAATACCCAAATAATTTTATTTTAAAACACTATTATTCCCCTTAATTGGCCCCTACATATCAACCACAAATCACTTCCTCCTATTAGAAGGAAAAAAAATCATAAGAAAGGGGTGATCTCAAATTCACAGTAAGGGTAAGAATACAATAGAAACTGTGTATTACTAAGGAATAATAAATATTATAAGATAAAAAATAGAAACGCATACCATTTAATTTGTAACATGATAATAATATGGAATGAATTAATGATAACAAAATATTTCAATATAAATAACCACATGAGTGTGAAACTTAACCATGTATATTCTAGCTAATATAATAATCACAAATAACATAAACAACTAAATTCATAATGATAGGATTCATAATGATGGACATATAAAAAATATTTTTGAGGCCTTTTACTAATACATATAATATTTTTGATGGCTTGTGCCACGATATCTATATAAAAGGGTAAGTCCATGACCAAAACCTATCCAGCCTCTCTTATGAGACATAATGTAGCATTGAGGGGCTATATAGGGCCCCACCAATAACATAATAATTCAAATTCATTCCACATATTAAAGGTGTTGACAAAAATAAACATAAAAATTCATATTGAAAAACTATCATATGAAATGTTAATATATTCCCACTCAATAAACAAAATCATTAACCATCCAAATTAATATGGTGAATAGAAATAAAATTGTACATCCTTAATCTAGAGGATTAAAAACAATCCAAAATAAGAATAAGGATGATAAAAAATACAACATATCCCTTGTATAAAAAATTACAATAGAGGGTTGATGTCATTGATGAATATAAATACTATATAATTTAATCAAAAATATGTTTGAGGAAAATAATTTTTCTCTTAGAATGTATTCTTTTTTAAAATAAATTTCACAAAAACTTTTGAAAATAATTATCTTTGAATATAACCTTTGAAATTTTTTAAAATGTTCATTAAAAATGGTAGTGTTCTGTTAATGTTATAAACGTTAAAATAAATATTAATTAAACACCCTCTGGAAAATATATGTGAGAATTACTTTGAATGTGAGATAATGATTCCATTCAATATTTAAAAAAATTAAAAATGGGTAAAATTTTCATTAAAAATTTTTCTTAAAAGGGTGAAAATATTTTTAAATACATTTTTTGAAAAATAGGGTTTTGATGAAAAAGGATTTCCAACCGAAGAGAGAAATAATGTAAGATTTTCTTAAAAACATTTTCTGAATCATTTTTAGAACTAGAGAGTGTAAAAATTGTACTTTTACATAAAACAATTCATGAATAACAAAATTATAATAAAATATATTGGGTTTAATATATATATATATATATATCAAATAATTATTCTAATGGAGACTCAACCAAAAAAAATCATGGCCAATTACGAGATTGTGAAATTCACCCTTTCCATTTCAGTAACTTTGATTTATTAGCCTATAAAGAAAAATAACTAAAAATGAAATTTTTAATAAGATAAAGAAAAATATATTCACAATAAATAATATCTAAATGTCCATTATATACAAAACCCAAAGGAATACATGTTTAATATGTAATATGTCTCATAGAAGTAAAATGTCAAACGAGAAACCCTTACCGTAGGTCAAATTTAAATCATACATATTTGTACCTCCTATAAAAATGTATTAAGCATGTTATAAATTTATAAAATAAAAATAATCATATTTATAATATCATATATGATCATCTTATAACATTTTACCGCATGTTTGTGAATAATATTTCATTATTTCCACTGTTTCTTGTGTTCATTGTCTTGTTTTCTAATGCCAATTTTCATATAAATGTTTATCTTCTTGTGAACATATTATAAATATATATCAACTCGAAAATTAGAATAATGTTATAAATAAAATATGTATACTGTATCTAAGTTTTCTTAACACTTTATGAACGTTGGACAGGGAAAATCTATTTCTTCTCTTTGTTGAGATGGTAGGTTGTATGTCTGTATGAGGGATGATATCATTCACATAATGAGTAAAGGTTAAGAATATGTTTGTATATTAATTTTTCATAATAAATATTATTTCATACATATCAAATATGTTCATTAAGTTTACCCTTATTAAATTCAATATTATGAGTAATTAAAAAACGGATCACATCACTTTGCGAGGAAGTAGTCCGCCGTACACACGATTGATGTTATCGTATCACCAACAGAATTAAAAGTAAAAAGGTATATATGATATAATTACTAAAGAGGTATAATTATGTTATAAAGATAATATATATACTTTATAACCTTCATTATATTACAAAATTATTTTAGGTGGTAATGGAAAAAAATGACTTTGGTTCGTGAGTTTGTAGTATACCATACACATAAATGATGATTTTAAAAGCCATTTGATTGAATAGGAAATGGTTTTAGGTAATTACAATTACATAAAAACATTTCATTATATGTAATATACCATTTTTATGATATTATAAGTTTGAGTACATAATTGATGGTTGAAAATGAAGAATGAAAATCAATTAGCATTGATAAGATAATTACATTCTCTAACATAAACCTCCTTTGGATTTCCTCTTAAGGGCCCTGGGGTTCTATTTTGGGAGGACAAGAATCTACGGATTTTTTATATGAATGTTGGGGATATATTTTCTCAGGTTTTTTATAATAAAATTGGATTTAGTTTCATGAATACGTGAGGGTAGGGAGTTCCATTTTCTAATTGGGTAAAGGGGAGCACCATGAAAACTACATTGAAACTTCCGAAATAAATACGAATTAATAAATTAATTTAAATGTAAAATACTTATAAATGGACCTAAATTATATATTTTATAGTATCATGTGGGAATACATCTATAAAATAGGGCATTATATGTCTTTGGTTATTTTTAGTAATTATCTTCCAAGCTTAACACCAAGGTAAACTAATTTTTACCCAAATTGCTTTAAATAATTTTTACTATTTCTACTATCCATTTAGGTAAAAAAATATTTTGACTTTATTTTATAAAATTATTTTTTATAATTACAAATATAGAATTTATTTTTCTTTATTTAATTCACATAAATTTAACTTTTTAATTAAAAATTAATCCCATAAATGTGATGTGAAAGCATGTTTTGAAAGACAAAATGATCGAAAGTTTACAAAGTGCTTAATAAAAATTCATTATAAAAAATTATTAAAATGAAATAATTAGATCAATAATAATATAATTAAAATAATTTTATTTTAAAACTAATTTTAAATTTAATATAACATTATAAATAATTTAAATTGATAGGAAGATTTCAATTATAAATCATTATTTTTTAAACATTAATTATAAAGTGAAATATTTTAGAGAAATCCTCTAAAATAACCCAAAGATAATTTTGATATGATTATTTTAAGAAAGATTTTTTATTTTTATAATATTTTTTAATTGGATGATAAAAAATTAATTATAAATTAGGTCCACAATTCACAACAAAATTTCTTTTTAGAAAAATTTTGTTTTTCAGAAAACATCTCTTTTGCTTTTAAATGATTATTGTTTTATTTATAATTAATAAATATCCACTATATTTTTTATAAATGAATAAACCATATAATTTTCAAAATTTAGCTGGTATTATTCATTCCCATAAATTTAATGGCTATGTTATAATGGTCTTGTATAAATAATTAATATTTTAATAGATTATAATGTTTCATTTAAACCTCGTTTTCCATACAATGCAGGTTTTTGAAGAGATTTAATTTAGTTCAAAATAAATATATAATAAATTATCAGGTCGATATATGACATTCTATTATTGGTGTTTCATGTCATACATACTAAAAAATATGTTTTTTCATATTTTAAAATATCAAGGTGTTACACTCTACCATCTTAAATAAATTTCATATTGATAGTTAAATATTGATCTTAGTAATAAAGGGTTTTTCATTTGGATATTACCATCTTGAAATCACACAACATGATAAGTGTTAATAAAAAATAATTTGATAAGAGTTGAGGTAAATATAAGGGTCATATATAATAATATATAACTAGGTTTTCAATTTGGAAAAAATTGGTGGGAAGTGGAGATATGGACATGAAATAAAACCTTAATTCCAAAATAATGATGGTGGTTATAGAGGTAATTTATCATAATAAGTTTAATGTTCAGGATATATTCAACAACCCTAAAACAATAATTATATAATGAGTTAAGGGACCATTTTATTCATTGTATATAAAGGTAATAAGATAACATTTTTTCAAGATCCATTTTATAAACGGTGAGAGATTATTATTTTATCTATACTTGAAAATATATATATCTACATTCTTGATATTTTTTAGTCTATATGCACAATTTCATATTTTGGTTGTTCTTTTATGATTTTCCACATCATTTATTACTATAAGAAATGAATTTAAAAGATGAATATTTTCAAACATAAGGCACTAAAATTACCTTTGAAGAAATCATAATATCCTAAAAAGAGTAATAAGATATTCTTCATATAATTACTAAAACCAAACTGGTTACTAAAATTTATCAAATATCACCCAATGTTAAACTTAAGTGGTTCCATATATATTTAACCATAAGGCTCATCCAAAATTTTTCTTTCCAAATTCAATGTCAAGTAATTTTCAACGAATACCAGGAAGTGAACATTATATTACCTATAGAATATAAAGTGGTTGATATGTTAACATTAAAAATATTTGAAAACATTGACCACCATAAAACCATAATGAAAACATGCATGCTTCCAAATATAAATTATCATGTCGTCAGATGTATTCCATAAAAAATTACTTATAGTAAAATCTTACAAAGATTACATAAACCATCAATCCTATAAAAAATATCATGGTCACCAACACTATACCATAAATATATAATTATTCTTTTATTATAAAGATCATATTAATTCTTAACCTCCCTCAATAATGTGTTTTTTAAGAGGTTTAACTTATTAATAAATCTATTTTCATGATCGTCAAAACTATTCTACATATTCTATCAAAACATTATAAAATAATATTTTTTTTAAATTCATTCACTTCACATGATTCCTATAACCATAATATCATTGTTAAAATACCACTATAACATAATTCATTAATATGAACAAAAATTATTAATCATTCCACATCATATGTTTTAATAAAATTAGCATAACCTTGACCTCTTATCATATTTTGAGGTATATTGATTTGATGATTGGGCAATTAATTTTCATAGGGCCCCTTATCCATATATATTATGCTTTGAAAACTTGTAAACTATTAATTTCTTTTGAAATAGTAAATATTTATCTTATAATTGTGTATATATTCTATAGTATGCCTTTATAACCTTGTAAATTTAGATTCCTTCTTAGAAACGGTTTCCTCTTATTTACATCTTAGAATCAATAAATTTCTTTCTATATGTTTTCATTGATCACGAGGAAAATATTTTTCCCAGATGGGTACTTTGATATCTTTAATTTCAAGGTTAACTATTTCTTCCTCATCCTTAGTGTTTTAAATCAAAGAACACCATTGATTTGTATTCCCTTAGAGATGATAAAATATCAGGAAAATTTTCGCCCATTAACTTCTTCCAAGATCTATAAATATATTCCATGAGTTACTCATCCATTTCTCATGTAAAAATTGATTTGTGTTTCAGTTGAGTGATGGAGGTTATTGATGAATGAAGCAGTCTAACATTGTTACACCATGTGGGTGATGAGTAGGATACTCTATTCGAGAAAGGTTATTACTCATAACCTGATTCATTTACCCAAATATGGTTAAAATTTGATCATTTTTAGCTACATACCAAACATCATCTTCAATATCTTTACCAAGAGTGGAATCCCTACATGGAGTACGTGCACAGATACAACACACATTCCTTCCATTTGGTGCTATTTATAAATAACAGAATACAATTGACTAGATCATAACATTATGAAATACAATGTATTGTCCAAAAACTGTTGAAATACATAACATAAATTAAAAAATGTAATAGAAGATAATCTCATAATCATAAACACTATTTTTGTTGTGTTATATTTAATTTCAAGTACTTCATAATGGTTTGTTAAGAAAATGTGAATTATCCTTAGTATATCCATTGAATGTTCCTTACCAAGTGTGCTGTATGACCTATTTTAGGCCACCAGATAGAAATAGAGTTAATTATATTATACCCATTTTGTATTTATTATGTGTAGTAGCATCAGTTATAGAACCACTTCTATGTGTTGTGTCCATACAAGGATGTATTCCTAGAAAACAAAATAAAATATCTTCTATAAAAAACATTACGATGTTCATTTATACATATACTCAAATTCTAACATTGCTTTATATTCTAAAATCTTAATTTTTCCTAAATCATGTTCCCAAGGTTTCTCTTAAGGTTCCTATGATACAAACTATAGTGACTCCAACCCTAGTATCCTAGATCTGATTTCTAACTTATTATAATGAAATAATATTAAAGTATTCACGTCACAATGAGAATAATAGTTTCGTAGTAATGGTGTACTAGATACATACTATAAATTCACATTTTATTTTAGAACATAAAATAAAAAAGGAATTTTCTTTTATAATTACATTATTCCACTTACTGTATCCATGTATATCACTTACAAAACACCTCCTCTTGTCTTGGAGAAAATATATCTTTAGAAATTAGTGAGCTTATATAATCAGTATGTGTAAGCATATAATATAAAGACTGAATAAGAAAGCAAAAATAAATATTCCTTTGGTAAATAATTAAAACTCATTCCATTTAATCAGTAACTTTTTAATAATAAGGCATGAATAAATGGTATTCAAATAATTCAATTTAAATAATCACATAATCATAAATTATAACCATTAATAATATGACTATTATAATAATCCCATGGAATATCAATAAATAAATTCATAATGATGGAATGAATAATTATGGACCTTTAAAACATACCTTAAGAGCCTTGTGTGATGAAATATAATACTAGTTTGGCCTTGTACCATGATATCCATATAAATGGGATGGACTATTAGTAAAACCCAAACTAGTTTGTCTCATGAGACCTACTCATGCATTGAGGGTCTATAGCTGGACCCAAACATAACATACTACGTCCAATGAACTCCTTATATGAAATCATCGAGTCATAATCAACATAAATATTCATATTAAAAAAATAATATGATAAGTTAATACTTTCCCCAATCGTATACCATTTAGATTAATATTGTGAATGGTAATAAGAATTTTCATCCTCAATAATAATGAATATAAACCATACAAATAAACAATATGTATTATTTCAATAAAACATATCCTAAGTGGATCATAAGTGATATAAAATTTTGATGTCATTTATGAATATATTTTCCATAGAATGTCATATTTCATTGAGGAAAATAAAATTTTCAATTTCAAAATCTTATTATTAAAAGTAATGTTCACAAAAAAATTTAAAAATACTTTTATTTGAAAATATTTTTTTATAACTAGTAAAATAATATTATAAACATTGAATTGATATGATGTCGAAAATTTTATTCATATCGTATAGATGAAAACAAATATCACCTTCCTATTTTTTGGTAAATGTAAAATGTTATTTTATTTAAAAAAATGACACAATGATTCCATCAAAATAAAAATTTAGAAATTGAAATTGGATAAAAATTTCTTTATTTAATAATTTATAAAAGTTTAAAATTTTTTGAAAACTTTTTTTGAAAAATTTGTTTTTGATTAGAAATGTTTTCGGACCATATAGAGAAATAAAGTTTTAAATTTATAATAACATTTTATAAATAGGTTTATGTATCAAAGAGTGAAAAACATCTCATATTACTTTACTAAGTTCATGAATAACCATATGATAATAAGATAAATTGAGTTTAAGATATAAATAAAAAATAATACCCCTAAAGGATACATAAATAAAAACAATCCTAAATAATGATGTGATTGTGAAATGTACCCTTACCAATTTAGTAACATTAAATTATAATTCCCATGAAAGAAAAAAATTCAAATTAATCTTTAAATACCATGAACATAAATATATTTGTGATATATCATATAAAGATGCAATTATATTCCCCACACAATGGAATAATTTGATACTTTGGTGTATGTCTCATGGTTGTAAAACTTAGAAGAGAAAGCCTTACATCAGGTCTGATTTATATTGTATTTCTATGTTAAAACATTGTAATAGTTTGGATCATGAAATTAATTTATACCAAAACCATATCCATATTTATAATTTAATATATGATCTTATAATAATATTTTACCACCAATTTGTTAATAATATTTCATTACATTCATTATTTGGGGTGTTAATTGTCATGTTCTCTCATTTGTGTTTTTTCATGATTGTTACAGTTATTGTGAATATGATTTCTATATAGCATATAAATAATTATAATAATTTAATAAATATCATATTTTCTTATTAGGAATATTTCTATAACCCTTTATTAATGTTGGAAACATAAAATAAATTTCATCCCTTTATGGGAGGGTATGTCAGACATACCCATATGAGCAATAATGTCATTCCCTTAACGAGTGAAAGTGTACTGAAGTAGGTGATGTCAATATTTTATATAGTTTTTATCATCTCATATATATCACAAATATTACTTAATTTTATCCATTTTACATTCAATTTAAATTTTATGGGACAAATTAATCACATCGCTTCATGATATTATAGTCCACTATACACACGAGAGAGGTTATCATATCCCCTACGAAATAGAAAGTAAAAAAATTTATATATGATATAATGAATCCATAGGTATATTCTTTTTAAAAATATCATATATATATATATATAAATTAAATCTATAATCACACTAAAAAATGTGTGGTGGTAATGAAAAATTGAATTTCATCGGTTCACAAGAAGGTAGTCTTATATACATACGAAAGATGATTTTGTAACTCATTCTATAGAAGTGTTGATGTTTTTAGGTCACTAGAGTAACATGAAAATACCTTAGTATTTGGATGATACTGTTTTTATTATATTTTAATCCTTAATACAATATTTATGGTGGAAAAAGGAGAATGGAAATGGAAGGGTATTGTTATGATCACTACCTTCTCTAATAATTATTTTATAGTAAAAAAAGAGGTTATGATTCATTAAAAATGGAAATTGTTTGTTTCCAGGATGTTTTTATCATTTTAATCTATTTTTTATTTTTATTGATGGAATATCTACCTTAAATTATTTCACAACACTGATATTTCCTTTATTATAGTAATTAATAAAATCAAATATATAGTATTAAAAATATTTAATGTAATATAATTTGGAAGAATTATTGTGTTCCAATAATTTTTTTAAAAAATAAAATTCTACTGATGTTTTAAAATATTATATTCAAATTTAATTATAATAATTGTTTCTTTAATTTTTAACTTTGTAAATAGTCATAAAAATGAATTTAATGGTATCTTATGTTAAATAATATTTTATTAAATGATTCAAAAATAATAACAAAAACATTATCCTTTTCAATTGTATATGGTCCGTAATATCAACCATAATACACTTATGGGACACATATCCTTTTATAGTATATTTCATGAACCCTAAATTGAACATAAAGTTTTATATGGTGGTATTCCTTAAAAGTGTTAAAAGAGGAGAAAACTAAGAAATAGTTGTTAAAACATCACCTAAAAATTTAAAAATATTATTAAATTAGAGTATTTATACTCATACTTATCCAAAATATGAAATAAATCAACTTTTTTCACTTTAATATGATAAATAATGTATTGTATTTATATCATTTATTTTATTCCTAGTGTATCATTTCCTTCACTGAAAAAGACGCCACCCTTATTTCTTACTCAGAAAACATTAAGAAATTTAGCTTGACCAAAACCCACAAAAAAACCTATAAACATAAGTTTTTATGTCTTAGTGTTTCATGTATCTTCAAAATACCTTCTATAGAGATCATAATAATAACATTGAAGGTGGTCTCTCAAAGAGGGGGTAATTTTTTTAACCAATATCATTCATTTTACTTTTTAATATACCTCCTTAAATTTTTTTTCTAACCACTGTAATATTAAAAAAATATCTATAATATAATATTATTTTTTTATGTGGTTTTTATAACCTTTATCCATCTCATTTTCAAACCATTGGGAAATTATAACGTCACTTCTGTGTACATGTGGACTACCAACTCCCCAACGTAATTGTATTTTTTCATTTATTCTTGACATGAATAGTAATAAGGATATATTTAATGAATATATATGATATTTATTATATAACAGTGTTTCTATAATTGTGAATTATTATTTAAACATATTTTCTTCCATCCATCAAAAAGTGAAACCATTTCCCATGTGTATGCATAGTCTACCATCTCTATGATGTGATGTAATTAATTTTCATCACCACATTATATGAATTTCTATAGCGTTATATATTTGATTAAAAAATATGATACATATTTCATGATTAATATAATAGACATTTTGAAACCATGACTATGGTGTAAATACCAAAATAATCGAATCGAAACATCCATGGAAAATGAATCAATTTTATCTCAAATGGTCATTTTAATGATAAAGGAATGATATGTAATATTTTATATACTAATTTGGATTGTTAATATATTTATTATAAATATATATTTATTATACTGAATATTTTAAAGTGAATAAAGCTAGATGGGACTTATGTTATGGTATTGGTTTATAAAATTTCATTTCTTTTTGGGATTATCTATGCTATATTCCCATTGTGGGAAAATATATGGATAATAACCCTGGGACCCCATATATTTTCATATCTCTTGGTTATTCATGAACTATTTTATTTTTAACATTTTATTATATTGTTTAATTCAAATGATCAGTAAAATGTTTTTAAATAAAATCCAACCTTCTTTTTTATTTTTTCATTAAACATTTTATTCCATATAAATTCTATTAAAAATTGTTTTATGCAATTTTTACCTATATTTGAAATGTTATAAAGAGATAATTTCCATTAAATTTTACAATATTTACTAATTTTTGAAATGAATCATATAAATGAAAATATTTCCAAACAATTCATTTCAGAATTATTAAAAAAAGTGTTTAAATAATGTTCTCTTCTAAGGTATACAATATAAATGTATTTTTTCACCGACATGACTATTAATTTCTATGAATATTCCATTATAACTATTAATGGTTGTCTTCAAATATAGTTTTCAGTGTTATGGTTTTTTATAGTTAATTTTTTATCAAAATAAAAGTGTATTACACTCATATTTTCATGGAATGAATTAAATTTTATTATAAATCTATTTTTTATATATGTAAATATATTTTTATTATTTTTATTCATCGCATAGGTTATGATCTTATGGAAACAACCATTTTGTTTAACTGGAAGGCGTATATGTATGATGATTTAGGTATGAGTCTATAATACTTATTTTATTCCTTGAATTAATTACATTTTGATGAAACCTTTATGAAACCATGTTCTTTTCCATAAATTATGAGATGATAATATGAATAAATTTATATAAAAGCAATTTCTTTTCCAAGGGTTTTGATATGATGATATAATGATAGTTTTATGATCTTTTTTTACACATTTGTATACTTTTCATTATGAGATGTGTTGGAATGGAATTATATAAAACTATAATTCATTGGGTAAATATGGATATATCATAATACAATAAGGACTGTAATGCAGAGTAAACATAGATTAGTAAGTGTATCTTTCCAGTAATATAGTATTGGAAGTGAATTTTGACTATGGAAACGATAGAATAGGGGGTGAACCCAATCCACTATAATATTCATTAAAGTGAGCCTTGACTAAGTAAATGATGTTATATGTTTATATGTATGAAAAAACTTAGGTATTATTCATTTGATATGTTCTCAAGTCTCATCATTGATTATTAATGACTGTTAATAATTATTAAATTCGTTATTTATTATGATATATCCTTGTGAAATTATTTTTTATTTATGATCATTGATTATTTGGGTATGATTTATATAAGTTATGATCATGATATCCTCAGTTTTTTATAAACTTATCTCACTTATGATTATTTATTGGTATCTAATATGTCTACCCTTATTGACAATGTTATTTTAAACTTATTTTTTTTATTTCCCAAAGTTATAATGAATGGTTTTATGTAGGGATGTCTAAAAAGTGTACAATATGATAATAACTTTGTGAGATATGTTGATGATATATCAAGTAATATGTTTTTTATTTATCAACTCTCAAAACACACTAAAACATTACAATCCTTTTGCATGTTATATTGTAATAAGTATTGAATATTTATCAAAAATTATGTAATATTTATTTATGTGAAGCTTGAGTTGTGTTATTTCGTCTCATAGTAGGGTATATTTATTTTTCATAGATTAGGGTTAGGAAACATTGATGAAAATATTGGGGATAACTCTATGTATAGGATAATGTCAGGATGTTTTTTCAATGTAGATATTTTTTTTATTTTTATCAAAAACCCATATTTCTTAGGATACTGGAAGGTGGATAATGTTAAGACACATATATACCTAGTTGTATCAACTCTGAAAGAGGTGGATTTTGTGTTAACTCAGTCATTAATAGAGCATAATGAGTGGGCATAATACTACACACTAGGGTTGACATTCCCAGTGGATGTTCTTGTGTTAACTCACATTTTACACATAAGGAATTATGATGGATCTGAATTTCTAATTACCCAATTTGTCCTACGTTAAACTTATGGTGTAATATATTTATAATATGGTTCTAATATTAATATATAATATGAATAACTTTTCCAGATTAGATGATTACTCATAATGATTATTTTTTACCACACTATTATTTTTGGTTTTATTCAATTGATAGAACCAAAATGTGTCATGTTAACATTGAATGTAACATACAATCGAATGATTTTACTCTTGAGTAACCAAATTAAATGGGATCTGAAATATGAAACATTATGATTTCACATACTCGTATATGTCATTATATAATTGAAAACCACATCTTCTGTGAGTTTTCTAACATACCTAATAAGATAAAAATGGAGTTTCATGGGAGTTTAATTGATTAAGAACATGATGGGAAGACAAATTAGCTTCTTTCATGTCATGTATATGGAAATAATAACCTAGGTAAGTGTCCCAGAGTAACGATATAATATTTTATATGTATAAAGTAAGGGAATAGTAAAGTAATTGTAAATAAAATGATGTTTTTAAAGGAAAAATGGACTTCGCCCAAAAGAAAATTTTATAGTTTGATGTCATATGTGTGGTTAACTTGGGAATTATTTGAGTCAACTCCCAAATACAAGTTCAAACTACTAGAACAAGGAAGGGTTTATTCTATTCCTAT
This sequence comes from Viscum album, assembly GCA_963277665.1. Lineage (NCBI taxonomy): Eukaryota > Viridiplantae > Streptophyta > Magnoliopsida > Santalales > Viscaceae > Viscum > Viscum album. The sequence goes on along the minus strand of OY728145.1, from coordinate 657,086,458 downwards.
TATTAGAGTGTAATAATTGAGTGCTTATGTTTCTGAATTTGAGCTTAATATTTTCAAAGAGTATTATCAAAGATATTTAGGTTATAAAAATCATGAAACAAATAAGTATTTTTTTATTATTTTTTCTTTAAGGATATTCAAACAGTTTTTGAATGAAATAGTTATCTTAGATAATGAATTATTGTTTACGTAATATTTTTTTGGAAAACCCATGTTTGTGAAATATAAAACTCTTAATATGTGCATGATTTTGAGATAAAATATTTTGTTCAGAAAAAGAGCATATTGAGATTGAAATAGTAAATTTTATAGTATTTGAGTCTATGAAATTCATTAGTTATATGATTAGAAACTAATTTATAATGTTGATTTTTTAGATTTATGGAATATATTTGATAGTTTGTGGAGTGTTATTTTTTTAATTATTTATGATTTTATTATGAATTTATGTTGATTCATTATATTCATAGAAATGATTAAAATATTTTATGTACTATTTTATTAAGGTAAATAAATTTTTGTTATACGATCTAATGAGTGATTAATATAATGTGGAGATAATTTTTAAGTTGATCATGGAATAATATGCCATCAAATCATTCTAATTTTGGGTTTCAATTTTTGTATGGAATATTTTCAATTATTTAAAGGTTATTTATTTATGTAATGATTTATGTTGAACTTTGATAAATATTATGGATATTATTGATATTGGTGTATAAATATTTTTTCTTATTGGGTAACTTTTTCTGACCATATTGGTTTTGGAAGAAACTAGTGCCAAGAGAAATGGATTTTCATTATTTTATGGATCTTATGATCCATTAAAAGATAATTTTAGTTATTCATGTATAAATGAAATTATAAATTTTTTTTATTATATTGAACATTAGATGGGGAATGGATGGGGAATTTTTTTAATGAATAATCCAGGGAAGAAATTATTATAATGGTTCAAAAAGAAAGCATGTGAGTATGTTATCTTGTATCATTTACTATTATGTCAAATAATTTATTTAACTTAAGTAATATGAAGATATTTCAATTAAGTCTTATGAGGAATTTATTACATAAGTATTAATATATTGACCACTCCCTCCAAAGGCACCCTCCTATGAAATTATTAATTAAAGGGATAAAATGACCATCGCGTCCCACATAAAGTAGGCCTTGTGTGGGTAACTAGAACTGAGGGTATGAAAATATCATATATAGAAGGAATTATCCTCACTAGATAAATAAGGATCTATAGACATGACATAAAAAACCAACATAATATTTTATATAATAAAACATAATGGAAACCAAACCATCTCACAATGAATGCACAATGTAAAAGTGTATAAAGAGACTCCAACTAAAAACTGAAAAATAATTCTAAGATAGTTAGATAGTAGAAGATCCAAATTCTGGGATAGTATGTTCTATATTGGTCCCCAAAGTCCAAATGTAATCCTAAAAAATAGTTTATATATAGAGAGATAGATTATAATGAATAATATTCTGGATCATACATATGGAATCTTGTGAACATATGAAAAGATCATTTAATGAAAAAATAAAAAAAATAGAACCAACAAACACCTAAACATGTCAACTAACCAATCTCATCATCACCAATACATGATAACCGAATAACATGTCCAAGTGCAAATAAAAAAAATAAGAAACATATTTATAAAAGCTACACCACATTGTTTTCCACTAATTTACTATTCTCACAAATTAAAATTTTATTTCATCAAACTCTCATCCATTTTATAAGAATCATTCATAACCACACATATTAAAATAAATGGCATGCGTCCTTAATACACCAAAGAAACCATATTGAATTATGTACCCCACTATAAAATGTTCATCACATATATATCCTTTCGTATTTACTATCATATAAGTAGAATGGTATGGTGTCATTGACATGGGGGAATTTAATCTCATGACTTACTCCTACCATGAATTACCCCCACCATGAACATCATCATCCTCTAATAAAAAATCCCTAAAATTTTATATTAACACAATTCCATCACAACTCATGCATAAGTATTTTTTCTATAAGAGATAACATGTAATATGGGTAGTCGGCCATCCATCATCACCATATTGGATGTTTGGGAAATCAAATAAAACCCATTTTTTTGTAATTGGGGTAGATATAAAAATCAGGGGGTGAATATAATAACAAATTGAGATATATCATTTAATTATCACACACATTCCCAACCTATTGTTTCACAATAAGACTACTATCGTACTAAAAAACCACCATATAGTCCCCAAAATCTACCACCATTAATTCTATATCAAAATGAATCACAAAACCCAATAAATTTGAACACAAGACACAATTCTTCTTCCATTTCATGTAATCCCATTTCATGATTTTCCTAAACTACTTCTATAATTAATTATCAATATCATTATTTTAAAATATAATGAAACCCAATTTAACCACACTTCCACTTAAATTCTATTAGTTCACTAATCATTACAACCCATGAAATTATATTATACATTACATCATTTTATGTTTATTTTATTGATTCTTGGAAACCACATAACACAACAAAAAAACCCATCAATCTCAGGGAAACAAAACCTCTTTCACAACCACACTGCATCACAACCAACACACATTGTATAACATCCACAAATATTGAAATATATATATAATAGTTATATTAAATTATTGGAATATGATAAATTTTTTCAAAAGTATCGATAAATTTATTATTCATGGGAGACTAGATACACACTTATATATCATTTAAAGACATAAGATATGACATTAACATATATCTAAATCATTATTATACCTTCCATAATATCCATTAAAATTATACATAATCCTCCAATAGGTTTCCTAGTAAAGGAAAATATTTAAAAATGATATCATATTCTTAGTAATGACTAACATAAAATAGATGATTACGTAACATAAACATGGAATATGTGATATAGAAAGACAAAATGAAAAAAATTAGTCTATAATAAATTAAAACAAAGAGAATGATATATACAAGATAATAAATGAACATATGGAAAATAATAATCATTAATCTCGTATAACTAAAATGCATAATGAATGACATAAAAAATTACATTCAAGGTCTTTTGCTAAGACATATATCCTGTTATGAGAAAAGGTATACAAAAAAACCCAACATGTTTTGTCTTATGAGACGTATAAATTCATCAAGGAGTTATGTAATTTGTTGCGACACCCATCACATTATTATGTTCAATGAATTCACCATAAGAGTCATAAGAACATTTCAGAACATTCCCTAAGAAATCTGCTACTCAATAAAAAACAGCTATCTATATATTGAGATATAAATAATAAAAATACATCCCCATTCATAATAATAATGTATATTTCAATGACAAAACCTCGTAGTCAACTTGAAATTCATGAGGTACCATAAAAATAACACGAAGAACCCATATCATAGAAATATAGGTGTGGGTGTATATAAGATGTGTTGGTTTATCCTTAGAAGATAATAATTGGATTCAATGGATCGCATTGGTTGGAGACTAATAAATGATAGAAAAATATGTTATTATGGTTCATAATGAGACTATGAATATTAAATTTAATATTTTATGTGAGTCTATATCTAGTTGTGTAGGAATATTCCCATTCATTGTACATCAGGGTGATTATTGAATCAAATCTCAACCAACCCTTTCCTGGGTGATAACCCCTAGGTGCATTTTTTCCACTAATTTGTAGTACCCAAAAGGATTTATTTTTTAAGAAAGTATAAATAATATCATTTTACGAAAATTTAATAAGGTTCTTCAACCATGAAAAGATTGTGTTATACTATAGTTTTTGTAGGTAATGAGTTAAACGAAATTGGGGAAGGAATATAATATAAACATATAACTCCATTAAATGTCATGAATAATATGTTAAGATTATTACATGGAAATATATGAACCACATATAAGAAATATGTGGTGAATATAACCTGACTGTCAAAGAATAGAAATTGAGAAAAAAGAACACTTATGGATTGGGTACTAATTCAATTATAACCTATTTAAAGAGAGGGAATAAAAATATATTTAAATACCCTGAATAAATTCATTTAATGATATACCATATTTTATAGTTAGTATTTTTGAACTATATAAATGAAAATTATGATCATCATACTAAACATGATTTAAGAAGATGTATTTGATATATTAAACCCTTATCTATTTTCCTAAATTCCACAAACATAAATTATCTAACATTATCCAAAAAATAGATAATATAATTTCTTATTCAAAACTATAATAATAGATATGTCCCTTTAAAAAATCTATTTATTTAGATAACCTACAATGAAATTAGTGTTGGGTATTCATAACATGATGATGCAAAATCATGGAACGAATTTGGTACTTTGGAGACTATAAAAATTGATTATTTGTAACGACCTGAAATTTTTGAATAAATCTTGTTTCCTAATTTTGTGTGTTATTTTATTTTTTATACTCAACAAAACTGTTTCATTTGATAACATGAGTATAACTAAAATAATACTGTTGGGTTTTTACTATTATATGACCATTGGTCAAAATGACCACTGTAAACTAAACAATTTGATATTTTATCTCTTCAATTCAGTATTTTGAAGTTTTAAGTGGCGCCGTTAGGCTGCCATATTTTTAAGGGATTCTTTCACGTTCTCAATTTCTATTGCAATGTAAGTTATTTCAGGTTCATTTTTTATTTTTTTGGGGTATTATCTCTATATCTATCATACTGATATTTTATTTTTATATGATGAGAGAACCTATTTCATCTCTTCAATTCAGTATTTTGATGTTTTAAGTGGTGACGTTAGGCTGCCGATTTTTTAAGGGATTCTTCCACCCTTCTCAAGTTCTACTTTCATGTAAAGTATTTCAAGTTCCTTTTTATTTTGTTGGGGTATGATCTCTAAATCTATCATACTAATATTTTATGTTCATATGATGAGAGACCCTATTTGATCTCTTCAATTCAGTATTTTGAAGTTTTAAGTGGCGTCGTTAGGCTGCCGAATTTTTAAGGGATTCTTTCACCCTTCTCAAGTTCTATTTTCATGTCATGTATTTCAAGTTCCTTTTTATTTTGTTGGGGTATGATCTCTATATCTATAATACATGACTTTTATGTTCATATGATTAGAGAACCTATTTTATCTCTTCAATTCATTATTTTTAAGTTTTAAGTGGCGCTGTTAGGCTGCCGAATTTTTAAGGGATTCGTTCTTCTTTCTCATTTCTCAAAGTTCTACTTTCATGTCAAGTATTTCAAGTTTATTTTTATTTTGTTGGGGTATGATATATATATATATATCATACTGAACTTTTATGTTCATATTTTGAGATACCCTATTTGATCTCATCAATTCATTTTTGTTGAAGTTTGAGTGACGTCGTTAGGCTGCTGAATTTTCATATGAGAAATCTTATTTTTTTGTCTTCCTTACATGTTTTTCATTTCCAATGGTATGTCCTTAAAATTTCATTATCATGTTCATATATCCTTCATATTTTTTCCCTCTACTTTTTTATTGGTCATTTATGAATGTTTGACCCATGTCCCCTCTCTTTTCCATGTTTTCTAAAACCCGGAAACATAGTAATTATGATGCAGAATTTATGTCTCAAAACGTCTCTCTCTCTTGTTCTAAAGTTATTTTATTTTATTAAGTAAATACTAAAAGCTCCTTCTTCTCTAGGGGTATTCACATATATACCAAAATGTTCTATTTTAAATTCTGGGAATTACATACATGAGACCCACCTTCCTTTTCTGTGGGTTTTAAAGTGACACAAAGATCATGTCTTTAAAGCAGTTTTTAAAACATTATGACTATGAAATGAAACTCATTCCTTTTATGATATATGGGTTGTTTATGAAATGATAGGTGATGATATATGTGTCTCACATGATAATAAATACATTTCAAGGGTGCACCCTGATAGCGCTCCAATACATTGGGTAAAGACTTAATCTCTAGAGATGACTATTTTTAATGACGCCTTGGTGAATAACCTTGGTAATTTTTAATGACACCTTGGGGATGGACCGTGGGGAATCATAGATGATTGTCAATATTAAATGTTGTAGACACATATTCAAGTTATTAAATACGTTATTTTTATTATTATATTCCTCATTATTTCATTCTCAGTCCTTAAAGTTCTTTTTCAGGACATTGTTGATGTATCTCAAGTTCGGATGTTAAATGTTTCCCCTTGTTTCCCTTACTGGGCCTTCTGGTCACCCTTTCTTTTGATGTATGTCCCTAGGTTATGAGATGCAGTAATGAACCTAGGATAAACATATGGAGAAGCCTTTAAAGTTTTTAAGAAGGATGTTATATGTTTTCATGTTTTAAGTTCCTGGTTTCCAAGACACTAAACCTTAAAGATCCTCAGTTTTGTAAAATGTAATGAAAATTTATGTTATAAAAAGGCGGGATTCTATAGTTGGTATCAAAGAATGGTTTAGTTATTTTTTGGAAATTAGGATATGAAAAATTTAGAAATAACCCTATAGAAAAGTTTAAATATTGGAAACCTTCCTGGTATTTTGGTGAGTATTGAGTAAGGGGTTTCCAAGAAAATACATACTTGTCTTGATATGAGCAGGTAGAGGTTGCTCTGGCACAGATGTACATAGGGGTAAAATCCAAAAACACCGCTTTGGGCTAGACTTGAATGGGAACTGGTACATGACAATGGGCCTTGCTTCACTCTTGGTTACGACACTCCTGGGGGATATGCTTTGGTAAATTCATAAGCTTAGTATGAACCATTATTAAAGGAACAAAGATAAAATAAAATAAAGATTCACATAAGAATATATTATCATGGATAACCTAGATTTGGACCTAGGGGATCACAAGTTAGGGTATACTTTTCTTCTACAAGTTTATCCTTCTATGCTTTAAGTTTCCTTTTAAGGATTATTGGCTAAGTATTTAAGCCCCTAATTGTACTTTCTTTCCTTAGTTAATGGCGGGAAATGGAAGAACATGTCCCAATAACCAATGTGATAAGAAATGTGATGATTTCCATATTAATATGAAAGATATTATTAGGGGATTAAAAGATGATTATTATTTTGTAAGACATTCACTATTTTGGGAACCCTATTTGATCGAGGTATATTGATTACTACGGTATTTTCCTTGAGGAGTAAAGGTTGAATTATATTTTGAATAATCGATGCATTTAAGGTGAACTTATGGTATTATAGGTTACTTATGGAAATAATTGACCTATCTTGGGGAAAATATGTTTAGGTTAGTTACATTTTTTATAAGATGTTAGGAGTGGTTGATGTTGTTTGGAGATGAACGATAAAGTTTATCTTGGAAGACTATGTTATTAAGTCCATCTTGTATTTGGGTTTCAATCTTTGTTTGGGTTATTTTGAGGAATTTTAAGGACAATTATTTACGGAATGGTCTATGATGAACTCTGGCTAGTACCATGGAACTTTGAAGATTTAAAAGTAGTTTCCCTTCCTATGGGATTCTTTCTTTTTGAAGAGTTGTTTTATCTTACCCTTTATGTTTTTGGGATAAATGTTTAATGATAGATAGTTAATATTTTATGGCTTACGTGACTCTAAAGAAGATGATTCTTGTGCTTTTGATGAGACCAAGTGTTTTTGAATTCTCATCATTTGGAGAAAAGATTAGTTTTGGTAGAAAATTATTAAAGGATTAAACTCTACTTTAAGGTAGGAATATTTCCGTATGTTTTTATTCTATGTAGTAAATGAATTCCTCAAAACTATGAAAAGGAACATAAAACAAAAAACGTTGTCTGTTAACGTTTCCTACTAGGAAATCAAATACCATTTTACCCATCATAACTTTTTTATTTTCTTGTTGTTAACTTTCTCCTAATAATGTTTTCTATCACTCTCCCTTAGAACGTGACCCTTTGTTTTTTCCTCCATGTCCATGTTTTCCTACATGGGATCCTAAAATGGGTTAACTCTGGTGAACTTTTTACTTCCCTTTCTTTCTTTTAAAGTAATAGTTTTACTGACTCTTTTTCCAGTGTGGGACTTTCAATAAAATTTCAAAACCCAATTTTAAAAATTGTGAGGATGCAATTTCTAAAGGGGGGAAGATTCTAACGACCCGAAATTTTTGAATAAATCTTGTTTCCTAATTTTGTGTGTTACTTTATTTTTTATACTCAACAAAACTATTTTATTTGATAACATGAGTAAAATTAAAATGAGACTATTGGGTTTTGAATGTTATATGTCCAGTGGTCAAAATGACTACTGGAAACTAAACATTTATATTTTTGATCTCTTCAATTCAGTATTTTGAAGTTTTAAGTGGTGTCGTTAGGCTGCCGAATGTTTAAGGGATTCTTTCACCCTTCTCAAGTTCTATTTTCATGTCAAGTATTTCAAGTTCCTTTTTTATTTTGTTGGGGTATGATCTCTATATCTATAATACTTATATTTTATTTTCATATTATGAGATAACCTATTTTATCTCTTCAATTCAGTATTTTGAAGTTTTAAGTGGCGTCGTTAGGCTGCCGAATTGTTAAGGGATTCTTTCACCCTTCTCAAGTTCTACTTTCACGTCAAGTATTTCATGTTACTTTTTATTTTGTTGGGGTATGATCTATAAATCTATCATACTGGTCTTTTATGTTTATATTATGCAAGACCATATTTTATCTCTTCAATTCAGTATTTTGATGTTTTATGTGGCGCCGTTAGGCTACCGAATTTTTAAGGGATTCTTTCGCCCTTCTAAAGTTCTATTTTCATGTCAAGTATTTAAAGTTCCTTTTTATTTTTTTCGGGTATGATATCTTTATATATCATACTGATATTTTATGTTCATATGATTAGAGAACCTATTTGATCTCTTCAATTCAGTATTTTGAAGTTTTAAGTGGTGCCGTTAGGCTGCCGAATTTTTTAGGGTTTCATTCTCCTTTCTCATTTTTCAAAGTTCTACTTTCATTTCATGTATTTAAAGTTGACTTTTATTTTGTTGGGGTATGATCTCAATATCTATCATACTGAACTTTTATTTTAATATGATGAGACACCCTATTTTATCTCTTCAATTCATTTTTGTTGAAGTTTGAGTGACGCCGTTAGGCTGCCGAATTTTCATTAGAGAAATCATATTTTTTTGTCTTCCTTCCATGTTTTTCATTTAAAATTTTATGTCCTTCAAATTTCATTTCCATGTTTATATATCCTTCATATTCTGTCCCTATACTGTTTTATTGGTCATTTATGAATTTTTTACCCATGTCCCCTCTCTTTTCAATGTTTTCTAAAACCCCGAAACAGAGTCGTTATGCTGCAGAATTTACGTCTCAAAATGTATCTCTCTTTTGTTCTAAAGTTATTTTATTTTATTAATTGAATCCTTAAATATATCTCTTCTCTAGGGGTATTCACATATATACCAAAATGTTCTATTTTAAATTCTGACATTTACATACATGATACCCACCATTCTTATCTGTGGGTTTTAAAGTGACACAAAGATCATGTCATTAAAGCAGTTTTTAAAACATTATGATTATGAAATGTAACCCATTCCTTTTATGCTATATGGGGTATTTATGAAATGATTGATGATGATATATGTGTCTCACATGATAATAAATTCATGTCAAGGGTGCGCCCTGATAGCGCTCCAATGCATTGGGTAAAGACTTAATCTCTAGAGATGACTATTTTTAACGACGCCTTGGTGAATAACCTTGGTAATTTTTAATGACACCATGGGGATGGACCTTGGTGAAACATAAATGACTGTCAATATTAAATGTTGTAGCCACATATTCAAGTTATGAAATACGTTGTTTTTATTATGATATGCCTCATGATTTCTTTCTCATTCCTTAATGTTCTTTTTCATGACATTGTTGATGTATCTCAAGTTCGCATGTTAAATGTTTCCCCTTGTTTCCCTTACTGGGCCTTCTACTCACCCTTTCTTTTGATGTATGTCCCCAGGTTATGAGATACAGTAATGAACCTAGGATAAACATATGGAGAATCCTTTCAAGTGTTTAAGAAGGATGTTATATGTTTTCATGTTTTAAGTTCTTGGTTTCCAAGACAGTAAACCTTAAAGATCCTTGGTTTTATAAAATGTAATGAAAAAGTTATGTTATAAAAAGGCAGGATTCTATATTATTAAATGGTATTAATGAATCATAAAGAGAGTATATCATTAATATAATATTAGTTTTATTGTAAAATATTGATTTAGGAAATTTATATTCAAAAAAATAGAATCCCAAGGTCTTATAAAAATGGATATTCTATAATTGAAGAGGTGGGAGAGATTCAATGGGTGATTTCATCATCATTTATGTTATACATACTATATTACAGAATGGGTGTACATAAAGGGAAATTTATAATATCATATATTTTGAATAATTTTTATAGTGATGAGTTTATTATAAACATATAAAAGTGTAAATAATTAAAACATAAATGGATTATCACAAAATAAATATTTTACTCAAAAAGAGAAGGAGGAGAACCTTTACCTTTCCAAGTAGATTCTTAATACTATGTAGGTGTCCTTAGATCCTTTGGAAATACATGGGATGGATTAGGAGTGGTAGAGGGAAGGAAAATTCATGATCAAAACTTTTAAATGTAGTGGGAAGAGAGAAAGGGTGGGAGTGAGCTCTATTTATCGATGAGAAAGAGGGTATTTTTTAGGGAAAACTAGAGTCAGGTAAGTGTTATGAATAAAATATCATAGGATTTTTCTGGGTTTGGTAAGTTAGATACACTATGTGAAGAAATAGTATGTGATACAAGTTTGTATTAGTTTATTAATTAACCATGAATTTTATAAAGTGTATTTGTCCTTTTAATTATTTAAAATATGAGATTATTTAGTTTTCAATTTTACCTAAATTAATCTCGATTAATAATTAACTGTGTTAATTTTTTAACTATAAAATTATCATTACCTTCGATTCCAAATTTTTAGGCTCTAAATCCAAATATGGCATCCAATTAACCAAATTCAATTTATAATTAGAAATAAATTAATTCTTAAATAAAAATTAATGATATAGGAAAACATGATTTAGTAAAAATGTATTTTATATTTTATGTTTATTTAATTCTCATTTAAAATTAATTATTAGTTGAATGAATTTTTATATATTTATTTATATATTTAAAAATCATACATGTTCCAAATTATAAATTAGATTATTCTAATTTATTAAGATATAAATTATGTAAATCATAAATAATTATTTCTTTGAAAACAACAATTTTAGTTTTAATATTTTAATTATTCTTTGTCCTTAAATGTTTATTTTATATGGATAAAAAATTAATTGGAATATGTATATAATTTTGAACTAGAGAATATAAACTTAAATTACATTTTATTTATAATGTTAATATGTTTAATGAAAATTAATTTTAATAATTGTGTGCATAATTTTTTTTTAGAGAAATCCCAAAAAAATATTATGTTATTATCATTATGAAAAATTCCAAAATTTATTTTATTTCATTAATATGAAATTATATCATTCCAAAATTAAACATTTAAATATACTTATAAATAATGGATTATTAGTGTGCAGACTGTCTGATAGTTCAGGATGTGGTGTTTATTTGTAATAATAAGATCTCCAGTATTACATGCACCCCCCTTAAATAATTATATCATAGAAAGTCTGGTATATATAGTATATTGACCAAATGTGGATACATGTTCTTTATAGCTTAATTGGGATCTTAGGTTTCCTCTTCTAACTTGTGGTTTCCCCAAAGGACATTCACCAATCAATTTTTCTGATTCCATAATACTTTTTATCTAGAGTCATGACTATAGACATACTCCTCATTATAAGAAAATTAATTCTACAAATATATTACCTCAAATATGACCACATGAATTAGATCTGACATGTATTTTATCAGTAATGAAATTTTTATGAAATATTTTACTTTTAAAAGGTTGGGCTGTATAACCATCGGGTAAGCTATAACCTTAATTCATTCCCATATTTCAGAAAGACTAATGTATCTAGGGAATAAATTACGCTTTTATCAAATAAAAAAATCCATTACATTTTGAATAATTCATGAATAAATGATACAACCCTAAAAATCCATTTCTTTCCATCGATTATCATGGTCATTGAGTAGTTTCAACAGTCTTATTCACCTCATATTATGCTTCTTATAAGAGAAGATATAATTAAAACATGTGTGGTTCATGTATATATTGAATCATTCACTATACATGTAGTGTATCCATATCTTGAAATAAATGATTATAGATTAAAAAATCACAGTCATGAGTTGGATAATTTTTTCCAGGTATTTTCAGTTTCCTTTATATATAGAAAATCACCCCAACATTTTATATAACGACACAACCAAACACATTATTTGATCTATTATGATGAATAAAAAATCCTTCCATACCTGATTAAAGAGACAATATCAATGAATTAATATGTAACCTATTTATATCATCTAAAAATTCCTCACATTCTATTGACCATGTAAATTTAACCCCTTTATGTGTTGACTTGGTTAACTAGTTTTCCAGCAAAGAAATATCTTGAACAAAATATCGGTAATAACATACTAATCCCAGGAAAATTTATATCTTTATTATGTTTATCAGTGTAAGGAATTATTATTTGACCATTATCATTTAAGGTTCATAAAATCTTATATCCTTAGAGAACAAATGTCAATGGAAAGAAACTTAAGTTGGAAAACATTTACATTTACTATACTTCAAATATAATTCCTATTTTTTATAGTCTCTAGAATTATTTTCATAATAATATAATGGTATTTATATATTGTAGTGTATATCAATATGTCAACAATTATTACTAGAAAAAAATTATTAAGATAATACTTAAATATTTTATTCATCGGATCCATAGAAAATGAATGTGAATTTATTAATCTAGATGGGATTAAGTGTCAATTTGTGGGAAAAGATACTTATTATTTACAATGATTGAATTAATCTCTCTATAATAAATGAAAAATAACATGGAATCATATTTCATTTTAATGAATAAAAAGGAGAACCCCATGGTGAAACACTAGTGCATATATATCACTTACCATTATTCAGATGTAGTTGATTATTTAACTCCCCCAAATCCACTAGTTTCATTCTATATGATGTTTTAGATATAGTTAGGACATCACGATTGAGTTTAGTAGAGATATTAACTTCATGATCTTGTGGATGAATTTTTAATTAATATAGAAATACATCACAGAATTTTTGAACCATGGGTACATCCTCTCTTCTTAGGATATCTTCCTTATCTATGTAACACAATAGATTCTTCTACTCTAGTGTTATGAATTAGAGACCACCATTTCTCTACATCCCCTTCAGAAGATATACTACCATAATGAATTTTTTCTTTTCAATACTTTCCATAATTAGAAAGATCTTTTATAGTTACATGATCCATTATTCAGCTACTAATTGATTATTAAATATATTTCTAATATAATTTTCTCCAACATAGTTTCACTACATTTTGAAATAGTATGTTAATCCATGAGAGTTGTTTTATTTTACATAACTAGGGTTATATTCTCTACTATGGATATTATTTGATCAATATCAACACCATATTCATTGAGTTGATAAGGGGTAATATCCCTACATGTATGACTAGTATTGATATAGTTCACATTCCTCCTGTTAATTTTCATCTCTCTAAAATGAAATTAACATAATTATCACATGATATTGAATTGTAAAACTCACTTCCAACTATTTTTTCTAGAATGTTACCAATAAATATTGAGTAATTTTCATAGTACTTAGGCTATCTTACTTTTTTACTCTATATATAATACCCAATAATTACACTAATCATACATGATAACAAATCCAACTTCCTAGATGCTAAAAAGAATGAACTATAAGTTGTATTACAATATTTTTCAGGACACAAGTGTTGTTGAAGGATCAAAGATTTTAATACTATTTTATGACTAGATACATACCTACAATAGATATGAAAACATAAGATATTACATGATCAAATAAAGATAGGAAGAATATCCATTGCATAAAATCCATTAAATCTACATATAGTCCTCATCTAGAATTTATTGGGGAAGGAAATAAATTATAATGTTCATAGATAATCTGTAAGGTATAAGAAATATTGGGAGATTAAATTATATAAACATGGAATAAGTGATGTGGAATGGATAAAGGAAAAATATGAGTCTATAATAAACTAAAACTAAGGTAATTCTATATCGATGAAAATAAATTTAAACATAGATAAAAATAGTCATTGATATCATAAAAATATAATGAATAATGTTTTAAATAAAAATATATTTTCAATGACTTTTACCAAGACACATACTGTGGTATGCGAATAGTTATACACTATAATACAACCTATTTTACCTCAAAAGACATACCAATGCTTCATGGTTTTATATAATTATGAGTTAAACTCATCACCTCATTAAGTCCAATGAATTCACCATAAGATTCATCAATACCTTTCATACGATTCTTTGAGGATCCTTATACTAAATATATTGTTTTTGTCATTATATTACAAAATAGAAAAATAAAATGCATCCCCAATTAACATAATTAAATTGATTTCTTAGCGATCCTACATTAATCATCATAGAATCGATGGGGAATCATAAATGGAAAATTCAGTGACCTTATCAATGAAATATAGTGGTGAGGGTAATTATAAAGTTTCAGGTTATCCAAGGAAGATAGTAAGTTGATTAAATAGACTGTATTTTTAAGAGATAAATTCAAAGGTAGGAAAAGTATTGTATCATTGTTCATATAGAAAGTATGAATATTTCATATTATACCACTGGGTGTGTCAATCTAAGTATGAATAGTCTGGTCCATTCATCACAAATAAATGTAATGATTGATTCAATGCTAAAATAACACTTTTGGAGAGATTAATCCTAGTTGAATCTATGAAACAATCGCATCTACTTTATAGTATCCCAACATGGATGTATTTTTAATAATTTAGAAAAAAAATTACGTTACCAAAATAGTGTATAAATCTTCAAATTTGAAAAATAATGAGTGTTAAAATATTTTGGTAATACCTAAATCATAAGAACATTAGTTATGGATAATAATATTATCATGTAAATACCTTATATTCCTGAATAATATAGTAAATTTTTTCCCTGGAAACTAATTAACCACTAGTTATTAATAGGTTATGAATATAACATTAGCTTAATGAATAAATATTGAGACAAAATGTAACGTCCAGATGTGGGTGATACATGCTGGTGCGCGGAGCCAGTTCGCTACTTGATCTTAGGAGAGCCTCCCCATGTGCTAGAGGCTTCCAACTATTACCAAGGGTTTAATAGATATATCATTAGGAGACGAAACCCTCTTTATAAAAGAATAAAAACACAAAACTAAATAACTACTAGGTAAATTTTAGTAATCAATAACTTAAATAATACCATATCCAATAGAGTCTAGTATCACATGAAAACCCAAAACATGAAAACAATATCTAAAACAAATATGTTGATATATAATTCTATATATGTGTCATGTGTATAATGAAAAAACAAAATAAATACACTAAAAACTACTAGAGTGTCCTAGAATCCAGTCTGGTTCGCTTATCCATGATCATTTCCAAACCCATCCAACTAACATAGAGAACATGTCCTTATCCAATACTACAAACACAGTGTCTATTCACATACTGATAAGGTAGCCCGAGTAGGGTGTGAGTACAACTCAGTAGGACACCAAAAACTGTATCAAAAAAATATCCATTCTAAAATAGTGTATGATGTTTTATAGGAATAATATCTAATATATAATGTAAACAATTTTCACATTAAATTTTTCTTTGTTTAAACACTTAAATCCAAATTTCACTATGAAACCCTAACCATAAATGCCTATTTCCCATCATGATTGGGTCTATAGTATTCATAAAGGGATATAAAATTTCATTCTATTAAAGGATTACATTAATAAATTAACTTCAATTATATCATTAATAATGTGGGGGCCTAGATTAGTAGTCGGGAAACCCATGTGTATTTTGAGAAGCGGTACACATACAACAACTTAGTGATCACATATGTACATAAATATATTGGTGTAAAATAGTGGAATTATATAACCCCAAGGGTATTTGGAGTGAAATTCCCTATCCCAAAACACAGTAACATATATCAAATAACATGGTTCTATATTTCCAACCATTTTTTAATTAATTTCAATAAATCATTATTTTACCCATTTCACAATTTCATTTATCAACCATGCATAATTTACAAATAATCAATTAAATAATTTTGGAAAACCCCAAGGGTATCTATCAATTTCAATAATATCGACACACCCCATGGGTCGCTATCCAATTCAAAAACCATTAATCGTACAATTTCATAATTAAATTATGGAAAGATTTCATTATAAAATTATCAATCAGTTTCATTATCACATGGGAGAATAAATCAATTAATTAATTTGATTTTGAAAGAAATTTCCCAATATAAAATTCAAGTAGAAAAATTACATACTTGAAATCATAATTAAAAAAATGAGAAATTAATATTTAGACAACCTACCTTAAGGTCATTGATGGAAATTTTCCAAACCAAAATCATCCAAATTGAAATATGATAGTAGAGATTAAAACGATATTAAAGATCCCAGACAAAAACCCATGATCAAGATAAAACAATATGGAAATATAAAAACCTAGATATAAACCCAATTCAAATAGAGGAAATATATTTCCACTTTATCAGGAAAGAGAGACACGATATAGTGAACAAATCAGGTAAGAAATCACATACTATAGAAGTGACGATCCTTAAATCAAATAAATGATTTGTTCAAAAAGGAGTTCGTGGAGCCTTGGATATCTCCAATGAGCTTCTAGAATCATATGCAATACGGTAGGGTTGGGTGGAGTCGAATATGGATTAAAACCAGGGTGTAGGGAATTTAAAATAAAATATTGTGTAATTAAAAACCAATGTACATAGTTTTCAAGGAATGGGAACATGTTTTTTCAAACCACACAACTCTTATTAAGGGATCATGGCTTTATTTAATTAGTTAAAGGTTTGAAAAAATGTGTGCCAACCACACAAACCCCCAATATTTTGGGCTTTATGGTTTAGGGAGGGTGTATGCACGGTTAGGAAAAAGAGTTTTCAAACCATACACCACCTCCCATCGCACCTAAATTTGGTGTAGAATTTCCTTGGACAAACAACATAGTTTTCTCTACCAGGTACCTACAGTAAATATCCCCGTATGAGTCCAAACGTACTAAAATTTACCTAAAAAGACACCAAAAAACCCCAACTAAGGAATAACCCAAAAATGGAAAATGGACACTAAAAATAATCCTGAGACATTCCTATAAAAGGTTGATATCAAAAAATCACCCCACCTTATAACAGCTCATCCAAGATCTTTACTCCTAAGGATCTCTATGATTCCAAGTATAAAAGATCAAGCCACTGATCCTAAAAATTTGTTTCTATCTCCTATGTCTCCTTTTAAAACATTCCCTGATTCCACAACACTTGAACTATCAGCATAACCTTTCCCGAAAACAATTTCTCACTGTGATCCATGACATGAATCTGATGCTCCTCAAAGGTCACATTAATCACAATAACAATATCACCAGTATCGATCACATGATAAGGATTGAGGTGATAACACCAAATGTGTGACGCATGAATAAAATCATGCATATAAATATGCCTTTGTGGAAGTTCAAATCGGTATACCATTGCTTGATTCTCTCTACATTCTCAAATGGTCTATCAAACCTAAGAACCAACCATACCTACCTCATAATGATATGGTAACCCAATCTCTGTAAAACCCGATGAAACACATAATAAGCCACTGTAAACTCAAGGTTTATTAATCATTGATCAACATATGACTTATACATAGTCTGAGATATATCCACACATTTTCAAATCATCTAATCCTGCTACAATGTACCCAACATGTGACTATGTTCCAATAACTCTGACTCACCTACCTCCATCCAAAATAGAGGTGATCTGCATAACCTACCATAAAGAAAATCATATGGATACATTTGAATAGTTCCATGATAACTACTGTTATAGGTGAATTTAAGGATCACTAATTGCTTCTCCCAAGACCCACCAAAGTCTAGGACATAGAATCATAACATATCCTCCAAAATCTAAATAGTACTTTTTCATGATGCATTTGTTTGTGGGTAGAAATCCATACTCAAAAATACCTACACAATTGGTTCCTTCCACAAGACATTATATAATAATTAATTAAAACATGAGTAATGGTATGGAACTATACTCTGTGACACTCCATGCAGATGATATACCTCCCAAACCTGAACTCTCTCAATTGATCTAATGAGAAAGTCTCCAAAATTTAAAATAAATGTTCTAACTTTATCAATCAGTCCACACTCACCCAAATAATGTCATTCTTCCAAGGCATTCTTGGATAACCCCCCAATAATTCCATGGTAACTGTATCCCACATTAATTCTAGAATGGAACATGACTATAGTAGAACATTAGGTCATTGATGCTCATCCTTCACCTATTGATAGGTGTAACATCATTTTACAAACCCAAAAATCTAATTTTTCATTCCCAAACACAAATAGTGTCAGCGTAGGTCATTATAAATTTTGTAAAAATAGGATGCACCACCCAGTTCATAGAACAAAATTCACACATTGTCTCCTATCACATACACGTAGGCGTAAAAACATGGTTCCGGACATAGGTGATCTCATCCTCATCTATAGTCCAATATGATGGTGACATTGCACCTTCCAGGATTTACCTCAACGATAGAGACACTACATTCTCATACCATCTCTCCCTAATATGGATTAAAATTATGAATTCCAATTATATTTATTTGAGTATCATCTTCTCTTGGTTCTCCCAAACCACAATATGTATCTCAACCAGCAAATTAATCATCTTAAACTAAGAACATTACTACTGAACTTCAGGAGTTTGAGTATTCTGACTCAAAGAATCAAAAACATTGTTTCCTTTATTAGGAATTAATGTGTAGAGA
Organism: Viscum album; assembly: GCA_963277665.1. Taxonomy (NCBI): domain Eukaryota; kingdom Viridiplantae; phylum Streptophyta; class Magnoliopsida; order Santalales; family Viscaceae; genus Viscum; species Viscum album. The sequence continues at coordinate 657,067,301 of OY728145.1, read as the reverse complement.
CCCAAAGCTTGACGTACATGGACATTACCTTACATTTTTTGAATACTTAATACATAACAAAAACAAACACACAAAGACCGTAGTAGTTTAGGGTCATTGGAAACTCAGAAAAATAATCTTCTAATCATTGTGAAAGATCTTAGACATCTCCCATAAAGATCTTCCCCTTTTTGTTCTTACCTAAAACCTTTATTTATATCCCGGGGAAAAGAAAACATAAAAAGGTGAGCTCAAATGCTCATTAAGGGTAAACATGGAGAAAATAAAACAAACCACATACATTTGAACTTAAAAACATGAACATAATGTTTAAACATCAAAATCTTGAGCAATGAAATAAAACATAGAAGTACGTAAGGTATAGATCATAATGGAACATCAATCATGATAAAATAACATGGAAATATGTAATTATGGAAATCATTAAACACTTGATATGATTTCCATAGTAACCAAGGAATTGCTGCCAAAACCTTCTTAGTGGAAAAAGTCTGTTTCTTAATCGAGTTCACTCCTCATTCCAATCCTGTATCACTGAACTAGATTAACTTACCATTCCATCCATGTCTATCTCATGAGATATAAATATTTACCCAATGAATTGGAGGGATATATAGGTCCCACCCATCTCAAAATTAAATCATTCTTTCGTGTACCACGACATGATCATAAATCATTCATCATTGCCCAAAGATTAAAATGGGTTTCATAAACATCATCCCATCATAACATAATCCATATAAAAAAAGGATATCATTTCATCATAAGAAAAGTGAAACCATGTAAATCATAGAGACATTATACCGGAAACATACACAAATGAAATAATGTCATCTTATATGGAAAATGGTTTTGACAAAACACTTGAAATAAATTTTTGAGGAAAATATCCATTCTTCTTCAAAATCATTTTCTTTTCACAAAATGCCATGAAATTTTAAAAGAAAAGGATTCTATTAAAAATAATAATGAAATATTGTAAATTAATCTTCATGAAAATTAGGTGGTATAAAATCGCAAAAATCCATTTATGTTGTATAAGTTAAAAAAAACATTCTCCTCGTACTTTTAACAAAAAGGTAAAAAAGTACCTCGTATGGTAAAAAAAGATTCCTTACATACCATGTAGTAAAAGTCAAAATGGGTAAAAATGACTTTAAACATACATGAAACCATTTTTAGAAAACAGGGACATGGATGATAAATATATCCCCAGTAAATACTTAAAAATAAACAATCTTAGATAAAAATGATATTGGAAAAGTTATCCCTTACCTTAGGTCTGATATGCTTCGTACGTATCTGAACCTCATATATAATGATTCAAATAATTTCATTTACTTATTATAGAATCATATTAATTGTTATGATATCATATATGGTTCACTTATGTCTTTATATTACCCATTCTTTTGTAAATTCCATGTTAAAGCAGCGTTTTGTGTAAAATCATTTTATTTATCTTACGTGTTTGGACTTTTTGTTATTGATATTATTATAACTTATATCCGGATTTAATTACATCTAGAATGTAAATCATTATTTATATATCATATATATTCAGTATATATATATATACAATAGACAGATGAATGAAAATAAATACACCATTCATGGAGATGGTAGGTCGTTCGTATGGATGGATGCTGTTTTCGTTTCCTTATTGAATGGAATTAAGTAAATGAAATATATATGTACATAAATCCAGTATCATTATTATGTAATATCTATCATGATTATTTATTATATATACTTTATAATAATACTTGAATGGTTAATTAAGGAAAATGAATCTCATCACGTTCGTGGAGATGGTAGTCCGTACGTATGCACGAGCGATGATATCAATCCCATAATTATTTAATAGAATTGAAGTGGATGATATAATATCTCAGAATCAGTATGATTTAATAATAACCATATATAGTTATTCTTTACACCATTATACCCATCCAAGTAAGGTGGTGGTGGAAAAACTGATTACACCACGGTGTGGAAACAGTATTCCGTACGTACGCACACGAGGTGATTTTGTTTTCCATAGGATGGATAGAAGGTGAAATGGGTTGGTTTCATATTTACAATAACGTATCAGTATATTAGTGATACTGATGTTATTACATTATAATGAAACAACAAAATAAGAAGAAGTTGAATAAGAAATAAACTTGGAAGAATCGGTAGAAGAGATTACCTCTTCTTCAACGCACCTCCTTTAAGGTTCCTCTTAAGGAACTAGAGTTGGAATTTTGAGAAGAAGAGAACATCCAGAATTATTCTATTGAATTATAGAAGATAAATGGGCAGGGTTTGGCCAAACTTGAAGTCTCAAAGTGTTGTTAAGAGGAGAGTGAGGAGGTTCCCTTTTATAAGGGAGGAGAGGGGCACCTTTGGAAACCTCAAAAATATTAATTTATAATAAATCAAATACCACTTAAAAACCTCAAAAAATGACTCATATTCGAAGATTAGATGATATAGGATTCTAAGATCATCAAACTATAAAATTTATACATGTTGAAGATTTATTTTAAACCTTACCAACATGATTTATCCTTATTAAATCTATTTAATTTTATTTGTGGTAATAAGATTCTAAATTTTAAATTATTATACATAATTACTTATGTGGTGTTAATTGTCCATAATTGGATACTTTATGACATTTTAGACCATATAAATTTTATTTTATAATTTTTAATTTTTTTTATTTTTAAACAATTTTATATTTTTTTATTTTTGAAAAAATACAATAGTGTCAATTTTGACACTATTCATTTTATTCAATTTAAATAAAATCCTACATAGAAGATATATTCAAAAGAAAAGATTTAATAGATTAAAAACATGTCATATTTATCTAGAATATTTGTAGAGCTCATTAAATAGTACATAAAATATTTATTTTAATATTTTTAAAACCATTTATTTAATTGTTGAATCAATAAAATAATATCAACATCATTATTGTGTCACCTTTAATGATAATTATTTAATCCCTAACATTTTTAAATAAATTTACATGATGTAGATAATATTATTAGATTTCTACAGAAAATTAATGTTTAAGTTTCATGAAGTTTATCACAAAATTAAAATTATTATACATATAAGATTTAAGAGAGTGACATGTTGTCACTTTCTATGGTTTTAATAATAAATAAATTATTTTCAATGTCAAAAGTCCATGAAATGAATCCAATATGACCCTTACGTGATATGGGTCTACTTTTAGTCATCCAATAGAATTTTGGAAGGTTTTAGGGTAATTTTATAATCTTATGTTTACCCTTAATTACCTGATTTACCTTTAACTGCAGTAAATAAAAATTACCGTAGTTACTCTTCATAATATCAATAAAATAAAAGTAACATATTAACAAAATTTTGACCCACTGAATTAAAATATGGAATAAATTTTTCAAAATTCAAAATACAGAAGTTTTAGTAATTAATTTAAAATCAATCTCGTTGTTAAGAAAATGGGTTTTAAAAGTTAAAACATTGCCAAAGATTGCAATGTTTTTACCTAAGAATTCAATGTAAAATTAATGGTAATGAAATAAATTATATTAAATGGTAAAAATATATTGTATTTATACTTTAAATCATTCAATATTATAATTTAACCATATAAATTATTGAGATGAAAAAATTTGTTTTTAATTAAAATATACCATGTTTTACTATTCATTAAAATATGAATGTTATCAGAATAATATAAAAATTTTATCCAAAGTAAATTTTTATATTCTGATTCCATAGAAGAATTTTATTTTGTCAAATTAAACTTATAAACATGTAAAAAACTATATTTAATGTGGGTGCGCCATTGAAAGGCGGTAAAACTGCACTTTTTTGAAAAATACTTATTTTACCTGAAAAAATTATTTTGATCTCATTCCATGTTTTAAAAAATGTGTAAGATGAATAATAATGTTATAAAATTCAAAATGTAGTTAATACTATTCATAATGGATAGTCCATAATAATATTATAACAATATATTGTTGTTTAGCGAAACATGGTATTGCGTACTACACACACTATTGAGGAATGTTGCTCTGGCGTGCAACACAAGACCAAAATAGTATTTGCGTATACTTCAAGCTAATACAGTGTTTTGTATAGCGCAGGCCAATGTTGGTGTATCTTACAGCACAATACATCAAAGAAATTAAAAAGAATATTTCTCATAAAATCTCGGTGTGTTGCAATATGATAGATCAAAATAAAATGACAGCATAAGCTCATCCAACCACCACAACCAAAGATCCAAATCATATTGTAAAAATATATACTATATGAATTTTTAATCAGTATTCACAGTAAACCATTCACCTAATAGATAATTATGCTAACAATTACAAGAATAAATCACTACATCTAAATCAAAATTATGTGTAAGGAGATTACATTCAGGTGGAATCAACTAACATGTCCCATACACCACAAATCAATATCCTTGGATCAAGCATGAAATTGGGCATTCCAAGCAGGAAAATTCCTAGATGAACCTGTGATAATAACCCACCAAACCATAAAATTTTAGATATCAAAAAAATTATTAGGATTCTCCCAAGAAACCACTACCTAAAATTTATTTGGGTCCACTAACACACCTTCCTTTGAGATGATGGAATCCATTAAATGTACTTGATTGATAATTTACAATTATATAGCTTGACATATATTGAATTCTTTCCCCGAGTACTAAGGACAATGTCAGGATGTTGGGAATGACCATCACATGTCATAAAATACACCAAATTTCATCCCCAAAATAACTGAAAACAGTTACTATCATGGGTGTAGGATTTAGTTTATCATGTCCATTTGAAGATTCAGTGCATTGTTCAGCCCAAAAGACATCATGATGAGCTCATATTGTCCATAACTACTTATAAAAGTTTTCCATGGTATATCAAAAGGTCTAACTATCAACTGATGATACCCCAATCTCATGCTAATCTTAGAGAAAATGCAAACCCTCTCAACCGGTCCAAGATATCACAAATACATGGAAGAGGATACTATTTTTTCGCTTTCATCTAGTTCAACTTCCAGTAATCAACACATAAACACAATTTTCCATTATAATTCCTAGAAAAAATGACTGTAGAACCCCAAGGTGATGTAAACAGATTGATAAATCCCTTGTCCATCAATTCCTATTTCCTAGATTTAATATCTCGAAGATCTTTCAATTCCATTTAATAAGGAGGAATATAAATTGTCTTATCTCTAAGAATGATATCAATTGTAAACACAACATCTTTCTATTGTAGAATCCCTAGAAATTACCTATGAAACATGTCCTAGAATAGTATCAATACTAGAAGAAAGAAATCATTATTCACACCCCCATCATCCATAAAAAGACTTGAATCCTATATGGTGAGCTCCCCCAATTACTGATGTATTGGCCACGCATGGCCTACCTAGATATCCCACTCACCAGGATGAACATTACTACAGCCCTTAGGATATGTAATGGTCAGTATCATGTGGTAAAAATAAATATGCACTTGGAATGATACTAATTACTACGTACCCAAAATCAAGTTAAAGCCTAGCATATCAAGGATGTTGAGATCTCATGTAAAACGATACTCCCAAACCATGAGATTAAACCCCTTTCACAAATATATGTCTCTCTATCAAAATCCAAATGACATGTCGATCATCATAAGCCCACTCACAAAAATCCATGGTCAGACTCAATTTGTTCACTAATTGAGAAGATATAAAATAATGGGAGGCTTCGATATAAAATAAATAACTAGAAACTGTAGAGATATAAAAATACTAACTCTAGATATCAATGTTTTGGCCTTACTATAAGGCCCCAGCCTTAAACCTTACTTAATATTGAATTAAATGAGTAATTAACATTGAGGATCTTTTCAGGTTTAGAGTTTTAGAGAATTAGGACATAACTATTACATCTCAAAAGATTACAAAGTAGTCACTTCTACTAAATTTCCATAAAATAAAAACTCTTTAAAAGAAACATGTATAGTTCCATGTTTTAGGTAGCATGACGTTCCCTTGATCCCATCCTTGACCCTATTCCACGCTATGTCCTGTGAAAAACATTTCAAAAACTTGGGATGAGCATAAGGAGATCAGTAAGGGATACACAAAGAATGAAAACTGTTAGATTTTCAAAACAACAAGTAAACCATGAATACTTTATCAATGTAATACTTTTCACCTTCATGAAGTAGTAAAAACTTTTCACTGAAAAAAAAGTATCATTACTTACCTTTTTGTAACCAAAGGATTACCATAAAACCCATATAAAGAACACATAACACATATAAAGGTAACTTGGGACATAAACATACTTAAGTGGAATAACCATACGGTCGACTTCCACACATATCACTTAATGGAATAGCCATACAGCCAATTTCCATACATACTTAATGGAATAGCCATACGGCCAACTTCCATACCCAATGCATTGGAGGTTATAACGTAACCACCCGTCCTGGTATTCACGACACCACCCGTCATATGGTTTATAACGTAACCACCCGTTAAAATGTCCAAGTACCAATATAAAATCACAAAACATAAAACCAATATAAAGTAATGATAACATTTACACATCACAATATATCATAATAGAATCCTTTAACAAAACCATTTTCAAAACCATTTAAAATATTTAATAAAGAGATTTTTGAATCAAAGTGTCTCATACCACCTTGAAGCTTAAAATATTAAACCATTAATATACATATAAATAAATCCTTAAAACCATTTTGAAAACATGGATATTAATAAGAACAAATAATTAAAACATTTAAAATGACATTTTGGTTAAAGGGGTTTTACCAAAATTAGAGACACTTGAATACAATAATTGAGGAATAACATTTAGTCAAAACTTTATAATATCATGAGAATAAATGGATTCATGATATAATACTCCAAAGGACATTATATACACCATATGAGAGTGAATTGGTGCATAACAACAATGAACCCTCATTAGAAATGTCAAATGTGATGAAATCCCTTATAAAGAAGGTATCCTTAAATTAAGGACAAATCAATCTCAAAAATATGTGTGACAAATACAAATACACCTAATATTAGTGGATATTAAGTGTAAAACAATAAAAGGTCATTCACACATATTCAATGGATGACATATTCAATGACTACATGTTGAACCCAAAGAAATCGAAATTGGGTTAAAAAGTTCCCTTGATAGCCTAATGGCATCACATCAAAATGAGTTGATGAGAGATAAAAAGTGTATCTCATCACTTGGACATAAAATTTACATCAATAAGGATATATAAGAACATATCCCAACATAATAGTATGTGAATTAAAAGACATAACAAACAAAGTCTTTTAAAATGAGGAGGGTGAAAGGTTCCCTTACCGACTTGGGTATCTTTCAAAACATACACCCCATGAAAGAAGGACAATAGATCATTGATGTAAATACTCATAAACGAAATTATATTACACAAAGAGTAGAATAATGGGCAGTAAATACACCACTCAATGGAATTTGTGGCAAATGTAGCATAAATCTCACGGGAATAAAAGAGAGATGAAAAATCCCTTATGAAAACTCGGCAGCCTAACGGCGCCACATAAAACTTCCGAATATGGATTGATGAGATCAAATAGGGTATATAATCACATTATAATAAAATTTACAGAAAGAGTAATATAAAAGAACATCCCCCAACATTACAAAGAGGAGCTTAAAATAAGTGACATAAGGAGAGTACTTAAAAAGAAAGAGAGAGGTTAGATCTCTTACGAAAGTTCGGCAGCCTAACGGCGCCACTCAAAACTTCCAAAATGGATTGATGAGAGAGAATAAGGTCTCTCATCACATGAACATAAAAATTAAAGTAATTTTAATATAAAAGATCATCCCAATAACAAGAAAGATGAGCTTTAAAAGGAATTACATAAAAGTGTGTACTTAAAAAGAAAGAGAGGAGTAGGATCCCTTACCTCGGGTCTGACTTGACTCGATCGTTCATTAATCTCCTGAATAATAAACTTGAGTTAATTTATACTTCCTTAAGAACCTTTTTAAAGTTAATTATTCCTTTTATATCACTTATTACCATGTTATAAACATTATTTAATCATTTAAGTTAATCATGTTTGTTTTGTCGATATTTGGTTCTTAAGTCGAAAGTGGACTTCTTACAATTACATGTTGTTCGTGTGGTCAAAGGTTCTTAATATCAAAAAATGACATTCCTGATTTGGATATCATATATATCATATATATCCAGCATATACATGTATTTATAAAATCACATAATCATTTAGAGGAAAGAAATGAAATGCACCGTTCATGGAGACGGTAAGTCGTACGTACGCATGAATGCTACTTTCATTTATATGTCGTATTAATGGAATTAAAACTATATGAGAGGTATGTATATTTTAATTACAGAATTATATTAATCATTTAGATGTATCATACATCATATATATCGATTATATATATGTACTTATAATAGTACATTACATTTGGGGATAAGAAATGAAATGCACCGTTCATGGAGACGGTAAGCCGTACGTACGCATGAACGCTACTTTCATTTCTATCTCATACTTTAATGGAAATAAATAATAATGATATAGAGGTAAAAAATAATTCCAGTATAACATCATATATAATAACATTAAATCCATCCTTTATACGTCCCACGTATGGCATTAACGAATCACATCATTTTGAGGGGGCGGTAGTCCGCACTTCCTAAAATGAAGATATCGTGTATACCCATAATGGAAGCCATAAAGGTAAGACACAAATGAAATTAAAGAAGCATAAGTAAAACATAAAAATATTATATATCATATATAAAAATAGTGACATCATAATGGACACCTTTTAAGGTGTTAAATGAGTATTGAACAATCATCGTTTCGGGAGGCACAATTTCGCCATCCACGGAAACCGTATGTTCTTTAACCATTGATGTAGTTGTGTGAGAGTGTAGCTCGAATAAATCTTATAACAACATCCTATTATATTGAAGATACTGGTGTTGTTACAAAATAAATAAATAAAAAGAGTTTAGGGTGTTGGAGAAGCAAAATAAAACAAATGAACATGAGAGAATGAATTACCTTTAAAAGTGTAACTCCTTTTGATTTGAGCCTAAAGGCTTACTTTGAAAGGCTTCTTCCCAAAGGGAATCCTCTAGGATTAGGAGAGGGATGTGGAGGGAGTAAATGGGCAGGGGTTGGCCGAGCCAAAGGCTTGAGGAGTGTGTTAAATGAGGTAGAGGTGTGCGCCTTTTATAAGAGGAGAGGAGGGGCACTTTTGGAAAGTAAGAAATATTACTTTATTTGAAAATGTGTTTCGATTTTAAAAGGTACCACATTGATATAATTCGTGTATAAGGTGATAAGGGTTCTAAATCCACCCATCCAATAAGTTTTGGACATGTGTAGTTCATAGATTTTACATTATCTTTCCATTTTATTTAAATCGTCAAATAATGATGTCATCGCTGCATCATTATTATGTCAAGAATAATTTATTTTATTTAATGTCTAAAAATTATAAAATAACTACTATGATGTATGAAATCTTTTTATCTTTCCAATGACTATTTATAATCAAAAATCGGATCTTTATTACCCCATATAAAAATTGTTTTCGTAAAACATATTATGTTTGTGTCATTTTTACTTTTACATTAAATAAAAAGTTATTTATGTCATTTCCCAACCAAAGTGTCTCCATGGGGTCCCCAAGTTTACCCATGGCTTGTCTTGGTCGGCCATGACACAACCAATAAGGTTGGGACATGTGTCTAGGTCATTTCATATTATTAAAGCATTATTTATACCTTAAACTACCCTAATTACCACTAATCGCGATTAAGAACTTAATAAGTTACTATTCATCAAAAAATTATTTTTATCCCATTGAACCACATTTTACTTCTTAATGACAACCATGTATGTCGGATTTTTGAAATTCAAAACACAATGATGGCAAAATTTAATTTAAACGGAAAATCAGTCTTTATAAGTACCACTTAGTGGTTTCACTATTCATCAAAAATTGATGTTTTTCAGAAAATTACCAAAAATTCACCCTAAGCTATATTTGATATTCCGAATTCAAAAATGAAGTCTATTTTACAAAATTCAAAACATATTAGTCACATTAATTAATTTAATAATTAATTCCCGCTGTCAGAGCAAATAGCGTGTTTTTATGAAACAATAAGTATCAAAAGATTGACACCAGTTTAAGTCCGATTTCAAAGTGAAATTAATTCCAACGACCACTATTGGATTTAATGGTAAAAATATTTTCTAATTTCACTTTAAAACTAATTCAAAAGATAATCTAATCATATAAATAAATTAGATTAAAAAGAGGTTTTGAATTAAAATACAACATTTTAAACTATTCATTAAAAAAATTGAACTTTATCGGAAAGATACCATAAATTTACACAAAGTAAATTTTGATGTCCCGATTCTTAAGAAGAGCTTTATTTGGTCCAATAGAATGTATAAGAGTGAAAAAAACTATATTTAATGACGGTTCACCATCAAAAGGCGATAAGTGAACCTTTAGTGAAAACTAGGGCATATATGCCTAAAATTGAATTCTTTCCGTATTTTAAGCCTCTATCCTTTATTGGATAAATGTAAAAACATTTAAAAACATATATAATCATATTTTAGTTATTTCTATCCATTCCCGCCATTACAACGGCTACATGTTAACTACCATTTAAAATAATATTATTTTATTATTAGAGTGCAACGTAAGATTCCCAAGAAACTCGTTGTTGCGTGTTGGGTACGCCATCGAGCATAGCGTCCCCTTTAAAGTCATTTAAATATTTTATTCACAAATATGGATAAATATGAAATGTCATATTCTTTATTTACCTAGGGTGTTACATCCTTCCCCCCTTTTGGGAATTGCGTCCTCGCAATTTTAAAATTGCGCTTGGAAACATCCTTGGAAGTCCTACATCGGAACAAAAGTCGGTAAAACAAACACTTTAAAATAAAGAGAGATAAGTACAAAGGTCACCCGAGTTAACCCATACTAGGATTCCAAGTATGAAAATATGGACATGGAGGAAAAAAAAGGGTCATGTTCTGATGGAGAGTGATAGAAAACATGTTTAGGAGAAAGTTAACCACAAGAAAATCACAAACTGGTGATGCGTTAAACGGTATTCGATTCCCCAGTAGGAAAAGTTAATAGACAACATTTTTGTTTTAAGTTACTTTTTATTGAGGAATTTATTCATAAGGAAACATAATCACTTATCATATTGACTTTCAACTTTTATTAGATTCCTTACACAAACTCATATTTTCTCCAAAAGACGAGTATTTAGGAAGACTTGTTCACATTAAGAGTACTATAATCAACTTCTAGAGAATCACCTAATCCACAAAATAGAACTATATACTTCCCATGTCTTTAGACATTAACCAAAACCAAAACCAAAAAGGCTAGTACAAGATCAGATAATCCAGAAAAGGATAACCCTTTATAAAAAGAAAATCTATTCTTAATCTCCAAAATTTGTCCAACAAAACCCAAAGTTCAATGAGGACCATTCTATAATCAATTTGTCCATAAAATTCTTCAAAGTAAACCAATATAAGATTGAAACCCAAATATTTGAAGGATTTAGTCACATAGTCTTCCAACATAAATCGTAACATTTATCTCCAAACAATATCAGTTGCTCCAAAAGTCTCGTTTTGAAAAGTAATTAACCTAATCACATATCCTCCACGACATGTTAATCATTTTCATAAATAACCCAAAATCAACTTACTCTTAATTCATAAAATCATATAACTAGAATGAATCAGTCAAACTGACCAGGGACTTCACGTAGTCCAGTGGTAGGCGATAAATACCAGTCGCACATTGGTTGTGGGTTCGGTTCCCGCAGCTTTGTCCGACGCGACGGGATGTCACACGGTCTACGTGTTGTCCTTTTTCCAAAACTATATAATTCTTAAAACATTTCCCAAAATGAGATAAAATCTTCAAGAATAATCATAACATATTTTAACCTCCAGTTTATCTCATTCCTTTCATTTTCCATCATATCATAGAGTAACCCATAATTACCTAAAAATTAAGTATCATATAAACCCTAATGGTTACCTTAATAATTATTACCTGAATTTCCACATCGAGTTGGCCATCTCGTACATGATGCATTAGAGAACTCACCAAGGTTGAAGTGGTTGATCATGACTCCTTGATATTTGGTTTAGAACAACCACGAGTTTCCTCATTGAATCCTCCATTTTATCTAGTATCTTAATCAGAGAACCACCACAGTTTCCTTCAAACCTGTTGTCTCTTTGGTGCCTGCTAGATCCATCCATTCACTAAAAATAGAAATGTTAGTGTGACTATATCAACAAAACCATCATGTACTAATGAGGAAGGTAAACACTAAGATACACTTACTCATTCACTTTATCTAAAACTAGGACTCTTTCTAAAATCCTAACCATTATGGTAATGTCACTTATGCTTAAAGAATACCCTAACCTCTAAAGTTATCTAAACTGACCTTTGATACCAACTATAAGGCCCCAGCCTTAAACCTTACTTAATATTGAATTAAATGAGTAATTCACATTGAGGATCTTTTCAGGTTTAGAGTTTTAGAGAATTAGGACATAACTATTACATCTCAAAAGATTACAAAGTACTCACTTATACTAAATTTCCATAAAATAAAAACTATTTAAAAGAAACATGTATAGTTCCATGTTTTAGGTAGCATGACGTTCCCTTGATCCCATACTTGACCCTATTCCATGCTATGTCCTGTGAAAAACATTTCAAAAACTTGGGATGACCATAAGGAGCTCAGTAAGGGATACACAAAGAATGAAAACTGTTAGATTTTCAAAACAACAATTAAACCATGAATACTTTATCAATGTAATACTTTTCACCTTCATGAAGTAGTAAAAACTTTTCACTGAAAAAAAAAGTATCATTACTTACCTTTTTGTAACCAAAGAATTACCATAAAACCCATATAAAGAACACATAACATATATAAAGGTAACTTGGGACATAAACATACTTAAGTGGAATAACCATATGGTCGACTTCCACACATATCACTTAATGGAATAGCCATACGGCCAATTTCCATACATACTTAATGGAATAGCCATACGGCCGACTTCCATACCCAATGCATTGGAGGTTATAACGTAACCACCCATCCTGGTATTCACGGCACCACCCGTCATATGGTTTATAACATAACCACCCGTTAAAATGTCCAAGTACCAATATAAAATCATAAAACATAAAACCAATATAAAGGAATGATAACATTTACACATCACAATATATCATAATAGAATCCTTTAACAAAACCATTTTCAAAACCATTTAAAACATTTAATAAAGAGATTTTTGAATCAAAGTGTCCCATACCACCCTGAAGCTTAAAATTTCAAACCATTAATATCCATATAAAAAAATCCTTAAAACAATTTTGAAAACATGTATATTAATGAGAACAAATAATTAAAACATTTAAAATGACATTTTGGTTAAAGGGGTTTTACCAAAATTAGAGACACTTGAATACAATAATTGAGGAATAACATTTAGTCATAACTTTATAATATCATGAGAATAAATGGATTCATGATATAATACTCCAAAGGACAGTATATACACCATATAAGAGTGAATTGGTGCATAACAACAATGAACCCTCATTAGAAATGTCAGATGTGATGAAATCCCTTATAAAGAAGGTATCCTTAAATTAAGGACAAATAAATCTCAAAAATATGTGTGACAAATACAAATACACCTAATATTAGTGGATATTAAGTGTAAAACAATAAAAGGTCATTCACACATATTCAATGGATGACATATTCAATGACTACATGTTGAACCCAAAGAAATCGAAATTGGGTTAAAAAGTTCCCTTGATAGCCTAACGGCATCACATCAAAATGAGTTGATGAGAGATAAAAAGTGTATCTCATCACTTGGACATAAAATTTACATCAATCAAGATATAGAAGAACATATCCCAACATAATAGTATGTGAATTAAAAGACATAACAAACAAAGTCTTTTAAAATGAGGAGGGTGAAAGGTTCCCTTACCGACTTGGGTATCTTTCAAAACATACACCCCATGAAAGAAGGACAATAGATCATTGATGTAAATACTCATAAACGAAAGTATATTACACAAAGAGTAGAATAATGGGCAGTACATACACCACTCAATGGAATTTTTGGCAAATGTAGCATAAATCTCACGGGAATAAAAGAGAGATGAAAAATCCCTTATGAAAACTCGGCAGCCTAACGGCGCCACATAAAACTTCCGAATATGGATTGATGAGATCAAATAGGGTATATCATCACATTACAATAAAATTTACAGAAAGAGGAATATAAAAGAACATCCCCCAACATTACAAAGAGGATCCTAAAATAAGTGACATAAGGAGAGTACTTAAAAAGAAAGAGAGAGGTTAGATCTCTTACGAAAGTTCGGCAGCCTAACGGCGCCACTCAAAACTTCCAAAATGGATTGATGAGAGAGAATAGGGTCTCTCATCACATGAACATAAAAATTAAAGTAATTTTAATATAAAAGATCATCCCAATAACAATAAATATTAACTTTAAAAGGAATTACATAAAAGTGTGTACTTAAAAAGAAAGAGAGGAGTAGGATCCCTTACCTCGGGTCCGACTTGACTCGATCGTTCTTTAATCTCCTGAATAATAAACGTGAGTTAATTTATACTTCCTTAAGAACCTTTTTAAAGTTAATTATTCATTTTATATCACTTATTACCATGTTATAAACATTATTTAATCATTTAAGTTAATCATGTTTGTTTTGTCGATATTTGGTTCTTAAGTCGAAAGTGGACTTCTTACAATTACATGTTGTTCGTGTGGTCAAAGGTTCTTCATATCCAAAAATGACATTCCTGATTTGGATATCATATATATCATATATATCCAGAATATACATGTATTTATAAAATCACATAATCATTTAGAGGAAAGAAATGAAATGCACCGTTCATGGAGACGGTAAGCCGTACGTACGCATGAACGCTACTTTCATTTCTATGTCGTATTAATGGAATTAAAACTATATGAGAGGTATGTATATTTTAATTACAGAATTATATTAATCATTTAGATGTATCATACATCATATATATCCATTATATATATGTACTTATAATAGTACATTACATTTGGGGATAAGAAATGAAATGCACCGTTCATGGAGACGGTAAGTCGTACGTACGCATGAACGCTACTTTCATTTCTATCTCATACTTTAATGGAAAGAAATAATAATGATATAGAATTAAATAATAATTCCAGTATAACATCATATATAATAACATTAAATCCATCCTTTATACGTCCCACGTATGGCATTAACGAATCACATCACTTTGAAGGGCAGTAGTTTGCACTTCCTAAAATGAAGATATCGCGTATACCCATAATGGAAGCCATAAAGGTAAGACACAAATGAAAAATAAAGAAGCATAAGTAAAACATAAACATATTATATATCATATATAAAAATAGTGACATCATAATGGACACCTTTGAAGGTGTTAAATGAGTATTGAACAATCATCGTTTCGGGAGGCACAATTTCGCCATCCACGGAAACCTTATGTTCTTTAACCATTTGATGTAGTTGTGTGAGAGTGTAGCTCGAATAAATCTTATAACAAAATCCTAGTATATTTAAGATACTGGTGTTGTTACAAAAGAAATAAATAAAAAGAGTTTAGGGGGTTGGAGAAGCAAAATAAAACAAATGAACATGAGAGAATGAATTACCTTTAAAAGTGTAACTCCTTTTGATTTGAGCTTAAAGGCTTCCTTTGAAAGGATTCTGCCCAAAGGGAATCCTCTAGGATGAGGAGAGGGATGTGGAGGGAGTAAATGGGCATGGTTTGGCCAAGCCAAAGGCTTGATGAGTGTGTGAAATGAGGTAGAGGTGGGGGCCTTTTATAAGAGGAGAGGAGGGGCACTTTTGGAAAGTAAAAAATATTACTTTATTTGAAAATGTGTTTCGGTTTTAAAAGGTCCCACATTGATATAATTCGTGGATAAGGTGATAAGTGTTCGAAATCCACCCATCCAATAAGTTTTGGACATGTGTAGTTCATAGATTTTACATTATCTTTCCATTTTATTTAAATCATCAAATAATGATGTCATCGCTGCATCATTATTATGTCAAAAATAATTTATTTTATTTAATGTCTAAAAATTATAAAAAAACTACTATGATGTAGGAAATCGTTTTATCTTTCCAATTACTATTTATAATCAAAAATATGATCTTTATAACCCCATATAAAAATTGTTTTCGTAAAACATATTATGTTTGTGTCATTTTTACTTTTACATTAAATAAAAAGTTATTTATGTCATTTCCCAACCAAAGTGTCTCCATGGGGTCCCCAAGTTGACCCATGGCTTGTATTGGTCGGCCATGACACAACCAATAAGGGTGGGACATGTGTCTAGGTCATTTCATATTTTTAAAGCATTATTTATACCTTAAACTACCCTAATTACCACTAATCGCGATTAAGAACTTAATAAGTTACTATTCACCAAAAAAATATTTTTATCCCATTGAACAACATTTTACTTCTTAATGACAACCATGTAAGTCGGATTTTTGAAATTCAAAACACAATGATCGCAAAATTTCATTTAAACGGAAAACCAGTCTTTATAAGTACCACTTAGTGGTTTCACTATTCATCAAAAATTGAAGTTTTTCAGAAAATTACCAAAACTTCACCCTAAGCTATATTTGATATTCCGAATTCAAAAATGAATTATATTTTAAAAAATTCAAAACATATTAGTCACATTAATTAATTTAATAATTAATTCCCGCTGTCAGAGCAAATAGCGTGTTTTTATGAAACAATAAGTATCAAAAGATTGACACTAGTTTAAGTCCGATTTCAAAGTGAAATTAATTCCAACGACCACTATTGGATTTAATGGTAAAAATATTTTCTAATTTCACTTTAAAACCAATTCAAAAGATAATCTAATCATATAAATAAATTAGATTAAAAAGATGTTTTGAATTAAAATACAACATTTTACACTATTCATTAAAAAAATGAACTTTATCAGAAAGATACCAAAAATTTACACAAAGTAAATTTTGATGTCCTGATTCTTAAGAAGAGCATTATTTGGTCCAATAGAATGTATAAGAGTGAACAAAACTATATTTAATGACGGTTCGCCATCAAAAGGCGATAAGTGAACCTTTAGTGAAAACTAGGGCATATATGCCTAAAATTGAATTCTTTCCGTATTTTAAGCCTCTATCCTTTATTGGATAAATGTAAAAACATTTAAAAACATATATAATCATATTTTAGTTATTTCTATCCATTCCCGCCATTCCAACGGCTACATGTTAACTACCATTTAAAATAATATTATTTTATTATTAGAGTGCAACGTAATATTCCCAATAAACTCGTTGTTGCGTGTTGGGTACGCCATTGAGCATAGTGTCCCCTTTAAAGTCATTTAAATATTTTATTCACAAATATGGATAAATATGAAATGTCATATTCTTTATTTACCTGGGGTGTTACACTTACTATCCAGCAATGTAAGTTCAACTGATTGAAAGTATCCTTCCCCTCTTCCCTGTGTTTTTGTCCAATTACCCGGTGCATCACCACTATGTCGATTTAGGTTCTCTTTCCCTAAATTACCATGTCCACTACCTCAATCAATAAAACTATTAGAACTATAACTTCCATACTTATTTGGTGTAGAATACATCCTCCTAATGTTATGAATATTTCTATATCGTTTGTCACAACCCATAGGTTGAGGGTCTCTACAATACCTCTGTAAGGGACTCACCCTTCTGCAATCTTGACACTCTATTATTGGTTCTGGAAACTCTAAAGGAATGTATCCCAACCTACTAAACTGATGTAAGTACATCTATTTACTACTCTATGTAACCAATCCCTATCCATGTTCACTCTCTTTTCCAACTCCCAAATTGACATTCTCAAAGAGACACTTAATACTCTCAAAATATTTACTTCCTAGTCATCCAAAAATTCCACCTACATTCTACTGAAATCCCCCTTGACGTTTCCCTCATAATTAAGATCCTTACTCACTACTTATTCTTCAATCTAATGATGTTAAACTGGAACTTAATCTCATATTTAAGTCCGTCCTAAAAATGTATAACTATAGCTACCTCAATACCTTCCAAAAATGGAAAAAAACACTACAAATTAGTAAAGTGACCAAAATAGTCCATCACAAACATACTCCCCTAGGTCAACCACATAAACTCGGATCCACCCTACTAAATGAGAATCTTAGGGTAAAAGTTTTATAATTATTTCCCTAGGAAAGTTATTCCAAACCATGTTCTCAAGATGTCCATCCTGAGTCTAAATTGTCCACAAATGATTATCTTGACTAAATAACATATAAGCATCTTTTTTGACTATATTCTTTGTTGGATTCTCTATGTGGTCCGAATCTTTAGGATATAATCAATACATAACTCATATAAATTAGGGGAAAACTCATTGTTAAATGTCATAGCGTGCTACAACTAGAACACCAATGTCATGTCTAACATATTTCGCACAACCTTCCCTGGGCCTCTCTCGAAAAACTGCATAAATATGGAAAATTAATTGGGAAATTATCTCAGTATCCCTCAACCGAAACTACTGGAGCCTCAAGTTCCACAATGGGAGGCACGTTTCTAGCCATGTCCTTCTTCCTTCCTATCAATAAGTGTTTCATGGATGTATATCTCTACAATTACAAACTCACATCTTAGAGAAAAAATAAATTATTAACACATTTATATAATAGGGATTCACATAAATTAAAAATTAGTTATCCCTCATATTTTCCCCCTCATACATAATTGAGGAATTATCACTACCCTCCATCTCCCTTTAGTATGGTCATGGTTTCATAGAGTAAAACATTTCAAAATTTCATGATTTCCCATTAAACACTCATTTATACCATTCAACTTATGAAATTTTGTGTCATTTAAAATTTATAACATCATATAAGAAACACTTTTCATTAAAGTTAAACATGTAGAGAAAATAATTTTCAATTAAATAACACACCAAAAATCCACTTTTCCATTCCTGCCTAATATGATGCATGTCATAATAAGAACTGAGTTCCTAAAATGATGGGTGCTTACCCAAATCTCAATCCACTTTGGTATGTGATAGAAAAATATTAGAAAATGAAAACAGTATAAAAAATTCATCACTCGAGGAGAAATAACATTAAACTATAACATCAAACCATAGGAACATCAATCCCACCCTATGTACATGTTATTTCCCCTATAAAAGGGTGTTCTCATCCCATGAAGAATCTCATGACCATGGGCTGACTCAGATCAATAACATGTCAACCTTTCCAAATATTATGATAAATTAAAATTAAATAAAACTCCTATGATGTGACATTATAATGTCCTGACCAAGGTGCCACATGCATGTGCCCCAATAGAGTTCACTATATGACCTCATGTGTGCCTCTCCATAAGACAGAGGTGGGAGACTAGCAGTATTGGTCTAATAGATATATTACGGGGAAACTATACCTTCATTATCAGAGAAATACAATAGTTGGAATACATTACCAGTAGTTAAATTTTAATATAAAATAAAATTAATAATACCATAACAAATATGGGCCAGTATCGCATGATAAAGCAAAAGAGGAAATCAATATTCAAAACAAAGCTATAGATATGTCATGCAATATATGTGTCAATCTTAGAATGAAAAAAAACTAAACACACTGGTAAATCCCAAGTGGGTCCTAACATCCTGTCTTGTTCCCTCATCCATGTTCCATACTAAACTCATACATTTAACGTAGGACAATTTCCCTTATCCTGTCTTGAAATCATGTCATCTCTTTAGGTACTGATCATGAAGACCATGTAGGGTGTCAAAACAACTAAGTAGGCCACCACCAATGTCATCTAAAATGATATACATTCTATAGGATTATATAGAGTTGTATAAATTATAAATCAAAATAATTTTTTTCACATAAAAATTTATATAATTTAACTACATAAATCTCATGTTCTCAATGACATCTTGACCATCAATACTTTCTTCAACCCTTATAGAAGTCTAAACCATCTTAAAATGGATATCATCATTCATTACATAATGGGTTTCCATTAAAAAAATTATTTTAATTATACCATTCATAAAATTATGGCCTAAAGCAACAATTTTGCACCCTCTAGATATTTGGAGTAGTTGGGCCTATGTCACAACATAGTGATCACATGTTTACATAAATATATATGGGTAGTAGAGTGATAGGAAATAACCATGTGGGTAATTAGAGTAGTAGTCCCCATCCCAAAAATTAGTCACAAATGTCACATAACATGGATCCATATTTCTAACCATCAATCATAAACTCCCATAATACAGTATTTAACTAATTTCACAATTTCATTTATCAACCAAGAATAATTTACAAATCATCAATTAAATCATTTTGTCACACCCCATGGGTTTCTATTAATTTAACTCATATCAGAACACCCCATCAGTCACTATAGAATTCATAAACCATAAATAAATCAATTTCGTAATCCCATTATTCCCAAATTTCATTGTCAAATAATCAACCAATTTCATTATCACATGGGAAAATCTGTCAATTAATTAATTCAATTTTGAACACAATTTCCTAAAATGGAAAATGAAATAGAAAAACTACATACAAGAAATAATAATCTATAAAATTGGAAATTAAAATTTATACCTCCAACCTCAAGGTTGTGGATGGATGTTCTCTAAACTAAAATCCCCATAATTGGAATGGAATTATGGAAATTACAATGACATGGAAGATCTGGGTCAAAAACTTATAAACATGATAAAATACAACAAAACCATAATAAAATATCTAAACCCAATAAAATTAATATATAAATAATTATTCTTCATGTAGAAAGATATACGATAGAGATAAAGAAAGACATAATCCAAAAATAAATCAAATACTAAAGAAGTGGCGATCCTTTAATCGGATCATTGATTCATTATGAAAGGGGTTCAAGGAGCCTTGGAATCATCTTGAGAGCTTAAAAAATTGTAGAAAATAGGTGAAGGATGAGTGGAGGTAGATAATGGTTAAAAATGGTTGGGGTTATAAATTGAAAATAAAATTATCAGTAATTAAAAACCCACTTGAATGGTTTCATAGATAAGAGAGCACATTTTTCAAAATTGTGCGCCTTAACCTTACGTATCTTCTTACGAGTTCATGGTTTCAATTAAGGGTCACATGATTTGTAAAAACATGTGCCAAAATTAGAAACCCCCACTATTTTTGGGTTCATCCTTAATAATGATCAGTTTTATGATTTTTCCAAATCGTGTGCCAACTGTGTGCCACCTCCTATCTCACCAAAATAGGGTGCTTGATTTCATAGTCCAAAGCACACAATTTTCCCAAAATACATGCCAAATGAGAACTAACCCTTGTGATTTAAAAAATTACTCAAATTAACCTGAAATAATCCTAATAAAAAACCCACCATTGTTTAACCAAAACAAGACAAAAGAGAACCTCATAATGAGCATGAGACGTCTCTAGAAAAGTTTGGGATCTTACCTGGTAAACCATCACTCATGTCTTGGGTATGAATTAAATAATAACATTTTGAAAGAGTAGTATTAGACATTATAAATTCCATGAATAATTTAATTTCATAAAATTACATTTTACATATGTTTTATATATATTCCATAAAAATGAAATTATGTGCATTATACAAAAAATGCCTCAAAGAGAGGAATTTGAGATGGAAAATGTTACCTCTTTTTTTAACATCCATGAATTCAATTTAACCTCATTTTTAATTATTATAATTATCTTAATAACTTAATTAAGATAATTTTTCATACATATAACCTATTATAAACATCATCTATATATACAGCCTTAAATGATATTAGTGTTTCATATTCATCACATACAGAAGGAAAATCAAAAAATGATCTTGGAGCATGAAAAATATAAAAAGGAATTGTGGAATTGTTTAAATGAGTTAGAAAGGTATTATATCATTAATAGTATATCATTTTGAAATTAATTTATTTATTATGAACATTTATCTTCATGATAACAAGGAAACAAATAGTCTTATAATAAATTAAGTGTTTGAATTGAAAAAAGGAGGGGTAGAATCAAGTAGTGATTTTGGTTTCATAACATCTAGAAAAAACGTTTTATAGAATGGAGTTAATGTGTGAGAAGGTTTTATATCATAAATTATTACATATTTTTTAAAATTTATGGGTTTATTATAAATTTATGAGTTAATATTCAATTAAAACTCAATGAGATTCTCACAAAATAATTACTCGAATACAAAAGATGGGGAAGAAAACCCATACATTTCCATGCAGTTTATTAAAGCGTAAGAGGAGTACATAAAAAATTACTAACAATATGGTTGGTATGAAGAGTGGGAAACTGAAGGGAAATTTGTGATCAAATACTTTGGTGTATATTTGGATGTGAGAAAGGGTTAGATTGAGCACCATTTATTATTGAAAAAGATGATCTTTTTCAAGGAAGACATGAGTTAGGTAAGGGGTAGCAATGGATTCACAATGGCATTAAGGGGAATGGAATTTTTGGTGAATTAGGTGTGGAAACTTTATGTGAGATATTTGGGTATGAAATTATTTCTTAAAAAGACTTTCTATAAGATGTATTTAACCTTGTAATTAATAAAAATTCCAATTACCATATTTATACATTCTTACCTTTTTAGTATTTATTAATAATTAAAGATGGTAATAAAAAAAATATAATATAACCCATCATACAAAATTTCTATTTGTTAAATCTGAATTTGGGATCCATTTTACTTCTTTCAATTTTACAAAATTGAAAATTAACATTAAAAATAAAAAAATTATATATTAAAAAACGTTTTTATAGAAAAATTCATTTTATAAATTAATAATTTTATTATTATTATTATTTACTAATTATTTATTTAATTAGTATTTATAATTTTTTAATGAATTTAAAAATAATATAAAGGTCGTATATTAAAGTAACTTAATCAAATTTATTTGGAAAAATATTATATAATTATTATAAAATTAGTTCATTGAAAAGAACAATCTTAATTTTATTATGGTTATTAATATTTATCTTAATTCGATTTTTTTAATGGTTAAATATAATATTGAAATAGTTATATATTTTTTACATACTAAATTTAAATATAATTTCCATTTTATCAATAAAAGTAACATTGGTAGGGAAAATTGGTATTAACATTTTTGTGTATCAATCCCATTTCCTGAAATATAAAAAAATATATATTTTTTTAATATCATTATGATGAATTAAAAAATTTTGTTTTTTAATAAAATAACATTTTAAAAGTAATAAATTAAAATTTTAACTATAATTATGAATAATGGATCATTAGTGCACGGATTGTTTGATAGACCAGGATATGATGTTTACCATCTATAATAGAGTATTAGGTATTGCCTAACTTAACCACCACAACATCCACTAAACATCCCAAAAATGTTCATCAAGGTATTTCATCACAAATACTGTAATATTATCAAGGTTAATATTGAAAAAAATCTAAGATTTCATATGAAACAATTTTATTAGTCAGTTGTACATTATTATCCTAATTCATGTGTGGTGAGATGAATAAATAAATCAAAATGACAATAAAACGTTAAAAACCCTAAAAAATACATCAATATAAACATAAGTCAAATATTATAAGAAAATAAATATTTCTTGTCTATGTATTTAGAAACATAAGAATAATATAAATTCAACTAATTTATCCCCTCCCTGTAAATTCAATTTAATAAAGTTAATTATCTTCATTAACTATATCCATAATACCCACACATAGAAAAAAATCTTGATAAGTGAATAAATTCATAAAATAAGTGAGAATATGGATCCATTACCTTGAAAAGAATTTTTAAAAACACGCATCACCGAAATCACAAAAAATGTAAATAAGATGATTCCTCCACATAGATATCTTGAAGATAAAGGGTTAATCATGACTTAAAATTGTTCACATAAGGGGAGTAACAAAAGATAAACAAGGTCCAACCTCAAACATGACTCTCTTGTAGTATAAAAATAGATTGTGGACCAAACTCTGGGACAAACATAGGTACACAAATAAATATACTCTTGGTGAACATAGATGAATCATCAATTTTTATGATCTAGGTGTTTTTTCATTAGAAGAGCAATAAAATATGAATGAGACAAATGGTAATGGTCACATACATTTATGATAAGGATTTATTTTATTCAATAATAACACAGTCACCCTTTTAATTAACCATTTAATTTTCACATGGAATGAGTGATATTAATTGCATTATAATTTTATGAAAATCAATGACTTAATTATAAGCTTTAGAATAGACTTTAATTTCCCTTATTTAAGGAATTAAAACAATATTTATGGGAAATATTCATATTTTCAATATAATTTTGAAATAATAATATTATTATCATTAAAGTTATAACCATGAGACACACATGTGGCTATAATATGTTGTTCTATAACCATGATACCAACCTCTGACCATGATATTAGCATGAGAATATGAGGAAAACCTATAACCATGATCCAACCTCTGAAAATGTGAATAACTATTGATAGTGAGACTGACCTATGACTATGAGATTGACTTATAGTCATAAGGCCAACCTATGACAGTGATATAGAACTGTGATTGTGAGTATAACCTACAACCATGTGACTAACCAATGACATTGAGAGAATCTTGCGACTATGATAAAAAAACTTATGATAGTGAGGACAAAAATAGGAGTTTGAGAAGGAATTTAGATACCATGATATCAAAATTTTGACTGTGAAAAAATGATAACTTTGGAAAAAGAAGACCCCAAAACACCCCCTTAACGCCTGCATTTCTAGAAATACAAAAAATTAACTGGTCAGAAAATCCGGGCCATTAGATTAAATAACTGTCAATTAATTATCTTCTTTAAGTATAAAATCCAAAATTGATAAGCATAGATGAATGATTCTGAAAAACCGCCATTAGAGATACCTCTCATGGATCTCATTTCAAATGAAACACAACCACCAACCTCACACTTCATGCCACAAACCACATCTCTTTTGTATAACCTTTCTTACTAAAATTTCAAATTTTTGACAAAAAAAATTTAAAAAACCTACAAATGAAATAAAAACACTACCATGAGCACAAAATTCTAGGAATATTGACTTACATGTCATAATATTGTCTATTTTAGGTGGTACTGACTCAACTACATGGTTTTAAAATGTTTCATAAATATATTAATTCTTTTTTTGTGGGGGCTTCTCTAATTTTTATATAGGAAATGATAAAAAAGCATCATCAATAAGGAAAATGGAACATTCCATAAAATTGTATGTTTCATGCATTACATCCTAAAATTAAAACATTACAATGAAACACTCAAAACTAATCAGTGTACTATGAATAAATTTCAATCTCATGATCCCATGTACTCTCATCCCTACTACCATATCTCCACATCACATGAACCTATGAGATAGTTTATCCACATATCACCTTTTTTTGATGATCATGGATATCTATGGACTACTACGTGAACATCACATCATCCTTCATATCCAACTCTCCCAAGTCAATGATGTGGAAGACATCATGAAGATGCTTATAATGTTAGGTCAATTTGAAGAAATTGTGAATCATGTATATTCATGTTTGAATTTCCCAATGATACACCACCTCAAAAATACAACCCAACACCACCAAATATCTAAAAAACTATGATGAAAACATATAACCATAAAGAAACATCTACTTCCAATAGCAAGGAAAAACATTTAAGAACATATGGTCTCTAATACTAATCACTAATGACCTTATCCTCCGATATCCCAAATAGTTCTATTGGTCTTACACCATATTTATCCTCTTATTAACTACCATAACCCTCTATTTATTCCTATGATCCACTTCTGAACTGATATAGATTACTCTCAAACCTAATTCCAGCATAATTAATGATGACACGACCTCCGATAAAATTATTCAAATGGGGATATGATATTGTATGATTGTTAGATATTTTTATAATAGAACATAAAAAATACTTTTCTTTTCCTTGGATCTATCAAAATCCAATATGAACACTGACAACATATCTTCAAGTATTTAGATGATCTATTCGGTTTGTGTGTCTATATGAGGGTGGAATGTAGTGTTGTAGTGTAATTAAGTTCTAGATTTGTTTTGTTATCCTCACCATCCACATGAGGAAAAACATGAATCTATATCAAATATAATTTAAAAAAATATCTTTGCAGCTACACAACCTCATCCACGCATCTCATTGCCAAAACATCAATGACCCTCGACTCCTCTATTGCCTGTAATTGAGATAATTTAATCATCTGATCCACTATTACCACAACAATATCATATCATCTCTAATCCTGGGGTAATCTAGTGATGATATCCATTGACATTTCTTCCCAAATACACTTGCAAATACCTAGGGGGATTTAGAAAACTACTCTGAATAAAATGATATATCCTTATATACTGTAAAACCATAATTTAATCCATGAAAAGTTTCTACTTCTCATTTTAACTCGATCAATAAAAACTACATCCTCAAACCACACAACATCTTAGCTTCTCCAAAGTGAACTAAAAAAGATGAGTTGTGAAACTCAAAAAGGATTCTCTAATGAATTTATACTTGAATAAAAAACGTCCCTAGAATGATCATTTTTGTCTATCGATATTCTAGTAATCCATATAAGGAATAACTCTAGCCTCTTTTGTCATGCATCACCTATACCTCTACGTTTCCTCACTAAGACTCCTCCACCAACCAAATTAGGGAACACTACACTATCAAATAAAATAAGACACACCCATCATCAACCACCCTTGAATCAAGGTGGATGGGTTCCAAATCCTCCTTCACCCTCCAAGAATTCTCATACTCTTGGACAACACCCCTTCATGACTTCCTTCTCATTGTTTCAACTATAAAATTCAACTTCAACGAGGTGTAGGAGATACCAATTTCAAAATCCTATATAAACTTCATCTATATCCATTGGAATAGATTCAAACACCATTGAGACAAAACACATTTCTGGCTCTTATGGGACAAATAAACCACCAAGTACTCACAAATAGGGTAATGATTCCACATATTAAGTTTGAACATAACTGTCACTGGCTCTAGATAATGTGGGGAAAAATTATGATAATGGACATATAACATCATAGAAAAATAAGAGATCACATCCTCAAATTAAATCATTATTAATCCCAATCCTAGACTGAAAAATCATTGAAAACCTCAAATGGGATCCCTTATTTTGGAAAATGAGCCACTCAAACACTAATCAATAACACCATCAGGTCATCAAATGGCTCCTAAAACATTTTAGTCCAAGTGAATACATAGTCTATCATTTTTAGAGATATCAATGGGGTATTAATCCATGATAAATCATACATGATCATCAATTAATATACATTGACACAGAAGAAATTTCAAGCCTCTACTAGATTCTTTAGTGATTCGCAAAGAAAAACTGCCTAATCTATGATGGGTCCATGACCAAACACTCCTAGGATACCATATTCCCAATTCAATTGACCTATCACATTAAAAAATAGCAATTTGGAAACTTACAATAGAGTTGGTGGTGTTTAGGGATCTTCCAGATATCTTTGAGATTATCAGCATGCTCCTCCTCAAAATTCGAGTATATTAATATGTTATTAATGAGTATGACTTCAAACACATCCAAGAACTCAATAAAAACAAATTTCAAGATCCCCCAGAACATAGATAGTTCATTCAAGATAGAAAATAGAATAAAAATGAACAAGAAGTTCACATACCTGCACTAAAAGTCATCCTTCATGATTCTTTCCTCCTTCACACTCAGCTGATGGTATCATGCCTATTGATCGAACATAGAAATCTAATTGATCCTCAAAATGGGTTAAAAAGATATCTAATCCTTTTAAGAGAGTAGAGACTCTTTATTATCATATGATTCATACTTAAGTATTCTACACAAAACCATAAACTACAATATTTCTTATTAGTGAATAACACCATATAACCCAAGGGTGAAACACAAGGCTAGATTAAAACCTTATGAATTATATCATTTAACTACACCGTCAACTCTAGTAACTCAATGAGAATCATATGATAAATATTCACTAAAATTACAAGGACACATGGTTGAAAATCTATCCCAAACCCAACATCATTTTTAGGAGGATATATTAAGACTATCTTAGATATGAAATTTTAGAATTCCTTATCAAATTTGTGAGTCCCCACCACCATAGAGTTGTGTAAAATTTATAATAGTTTATTTAGGTGCTTCATGTGACTATCTATAGTATAATAACCCTATTTACTTATTAAAAATACATTTTCACTATCCATATATGTGAATGTGACCTTCATATTGATGAAATAAAAAACTACACACAAGAAACAGAACTAATTAATTTCGATGATGACATTTATCAATAAAATATAGTACACTATAGGATCCCCACATAACTGATACAACCCCAAAATTACCTCATACCCTTAGAACACAACATATAGTAAGTTATGTCATCTAAATGGTGTAGTCGACACTAGGGGTAAAACCATTTCCATGTCTATTCCCAAAGAGTAGATAAAAGAGGAAGAAACAAAGGAGTTTATGACTCCTAAAAATAATGATTAAATAAGGGTTGAAAAAAATATAAGCATGCCTATAATGATCTATGTCCTTCATATTATTGTAAATATTTAGCCTTAATGTTTCCATAATCAACACCCCTAACTCAATAATGACAACCACCTCCATGACCATGCTTAGTTCCGAGTCCCTGGCGATGGGTAGTATAAAAATGTCCACCACTCATTTCCCTATTCCCTCTTGTTTTAACCTAATACTGATACCCCATATATATAAATGTAATTGATTGAAGCAGTTGATGATTCTAATTTTTTACATTACCACCACCACAATACTACTCTTTAATAACCAATGGGAACTGATGTTGATGATGACCATGACCCCCAAATATATAGTAATCTATTATAAATCCCATATTAAAATCACAGCATTTACTAGCCATAGGAATAAAGTTTATATAGAAAACTCCCCGCTAGTTGAGTCCCTGAAGGCCATGGAACAGAAGACCTTATACTAACAAATCATCTATTTGAGAAACCCTATTGGCTCCCCTCTCATGATATCCATCCTCTAGAGTTCATAAAATCAATCAGCTAATCCATTTTTTGAAACTCCATTTACATTGGAAATATAAATGGAGGCACTCTGTAATGGGTAAATGGATATATTTCCTCCTCATCTATTCATGAATGAGACACCTAATTGGGAAATGATTAGATTAGAAGCAAAAAATATCCATAAAATTGACCCCAAGATATTGCATAGAAATACTACCTCACTATGGGTAAAGAATACCTTTACTATTTATTAACTTCATGGTCAATGATAGGAACTATTATCATAATTGTTTCATAATTTATACCCATGAAACAAACCCCTCCTTCTGCCCACTAGGACCAAACCTCCACCACTGAAAAGATACACCCCTCATCTAGCTGACATCAACTAGGTCATAGTTCTCTATCAGTGACTAGATCAAACTAATGGTGATATTGAGATCCTCTAAAAAATTATACATCTCCATGTAATAGATGTTTCCCTCGTATATATGTGGATATTTCTTTTTAATGTCACACAACATCATATATCACTCGTCCTTCTCCTTAGCCAGATCAACCCTCTAAAGGGTAAGCATATTCGCCTACTGAACCTAACCATCTTGGACCACATGTAGTAAAATTCCATGTACTATAACTGAAAGGAAAAAATATACCATAATCACAGTGAAATGAAATTTTATTATGTTTAAATATATAAATTCAATTTTAACTTTCAAATACCACCCTACCAAGATAATAAAACAAACAAACATGATGAATGTACCTCTCCTAAGTATTTACCCTATAAAGGACACCACATAACTTGTTCATTTTGTAAAAACATGATCCTTTCCTTGTATAATTATGGGCCCTAAAATATGGTGATGTATCCAACCTCTATAGTTATGCCCCATGATTAACTAGATCCATTGCCCTACCAACCCATTAAATTCTCTAAGTGAAATACTCTAACTCCATCCCATCTCTTAGCCTAACCAATGATCCCTCTTTTTCATAACCCCAACCTCAAAAATTACCCCTCTTGGGTTATTAATTAATTAATATAGGTAGTTTCCCCAAAAGTCCCACCATTTGTAGAACCCTAGATGGCGACTAGGACTAAGGGTTGAAAAATATCCCATATGGATGTCATTAAACTCAATGGATAAATAAGGGTTGGGATATTGGAAATAAACCACCAAGAAACTCCATGAAATAATAAATTTTAAATTAAACCATACCATTCAATAACGTATATAAAAATTAAATGAATAAAATGATAATTTAGATAAATACCAAATGTAATCCTAAGGTAACAATACATAAGAAACTCTGATTTCCAGGAAAGTAATCTCCAGGTTTGTCACCAATATAATCCTAAAAACCCAAAATATAGTTTATATATATATGGTGGGCATAACATGAATACTATGTGGGAACATACCCAGGGTATCTCACATTAAAAGATCATACTATCAAATTACTGGAAAAGTTATAGAACAATCACACACCTAAAAGTTTCTACTATGAAATCCCATCCACACTATGGAACACTCAAAAAATAATTCATCCAAGTATACTAAAATAATAAAAATAAAATAGATAAATGGTACCCCACACCATTCTCTAAATACTTTTTTACACTTGCACACAAACATTGTACATCATGGTTCTCATATCCCATCTGTATGATCCAGTCCCAATGACTCATAGGATACTACATCACATCTCACACAAGGAAACCTATAAAACTAAATCATATCATTAACCTCATCTGAAACTAGACATCACATCTATACCATTTCATATATACTTCTATATAAACAAAATAATAAGATATCTTGAGAAAGAATTAAATAAACATCATAAACTCCTCCTACAATAAACAATCCCACCACAAACCACATAATCCCCTCGTCATACATAACCATAACAACACTACGACCACAGGTAATTTTAGTCCATGTTTTATAATATCTCATTATAAGGATATTATGAAATACTGAATAGATAGATTATTGTCCCAACCATCATATATGTTTGGGGGAAAACACTAAGAACCAGAAAACATGGGTGTTGTTGTAAACACATGACTCGGGTGGGGTTTGCATAGAAATATAAAGGTAAAACAAAATATAATATTTTTAGATAAGACCAAAATATGGGTTCACAATGAGAGAACCACCATAACACATAACACAACCACATAGTCCCACAACCACTACCACCATCACTGCAACCTCTAAATTACTAACACAAAACAAGAAAATCACACGCAAGATATATTTCATCATCCCTTTAAAGTTGAACCCTTTAAAATTTTTCTAAATTTATATCCATATATATTTATCAAGACTATTATTTTTATATTTTATTAAAAATAACATTAAACTAACTATCAATGTAATTCTATGAGTTCATTAATAATTCAACCGACTTATTGTTTCATATCCATTTCAACATTTCTTGACTATTGCAAACCTGTTAGGTAACCATATAACACAAAATATAACAAAAAATATTTCCCAAGAAAAAAATATTTTATCATAAACACCATAAATCACCACACTTACACATCTCAATAACCACCATATCACAACAACCACATACAATATTTTTTTAATTAATGGATTCCTTAAATAATCATTATTTGGAAGCGTATTCACATACAAATATGATATTCCATTGGAAAAAAATTTATTTCTAGAGATATTTTCCAAGAATTTTTCATGTTATATTATATTAATAAAAAATAGCTAGAAGTTTCAAAATTTCAACAACCACAATAACACATCAGTCACAAAATAAGTCTAATCTGAGAAGAAAATAAAGAATTGTGAACCAAATAGGTATAAACAAAAGAATTTTTAAATATCACATGACACCTCCCCTACCTTTAAATTAAATTTAATCTGGTTAATTAGCTTTATTATTTAATGCATACTAACTACATATTGGGAAATAAACTAATCCTCATTGTAGGGACTCACAAAAAAAAGATAGAATAAGGTTAAAATACCTTTATAGAATATTTTCCAAAAATTATTACATGATACTTAAAATAAAGGTAAACAAGGCCATGTTTCCCCTTGGAAATCCTAAAGCTAAGAGATTAATAAATATTTCAAATTTAGTAGAGATGGTGGGAAATGATAGATAAACAAGTTCCTTCTTCAAAAAAGAAATTCTTAAAAAAATAAAAAAAGAGTGTTAACTAAAATGTTTAACAATCCATTAATCATAAATAGGGGGATTTGATGTATGTATATTACTCTTAATGTTTCAAGAACTAGATGGTGGTTCATCTAGTGTTGAATAAAACTTGGAAGAATGGGATATAAAATGTCACATACATATAATATACTAGATACAATTTCCTAAGGATTAACATGGTGACCCATTTTATTATTCATTTAATTTACACATTGAACAAGCCATATTAATAGCTTAATACATTTAAGAAATTATATAAACATACTCTTTTAAACAACCTTTAATTTCCCTTATTTATGGCCTCAAACACATATATTTGGTAAAAAGTATTATTTCTGACATGATTTTGAAAAACTATAGTGGGTTTTTCAATGGTCTAACTATGGGACACAAATTCAAACATGAGAAGGGTTTCCATGACCATGAGACCAATCAATGATTTTATTTCCAACCTGTGACCATGAGGCCAACCTGTTACCCTGATACTAAACTCTGATATTGAGACCAACATGGGAGCATGAGACCAACCTACAATAGTGAAACCAACCTATGACCATGAAAACAACCTCTATCCATGACACAAACCTATGACCATGAGTCAAACCTATGACTATTAGACCATCCTATGTATATAAGGACAAAACAGTAACAATGTGATGGAATTCTGCAACTGTGTGATGATATTTATGATATTGAAAAGAAACAAGATAATTTTAGGGTAAGAAGACCCTTAATTTCTACTCGACACCTCCATCACCAGAATTAACACAATGTATTAGATCATAATGACTATACCATTAAAATAAATGTATGTTATTTTAACCTCATAAACATTATAATGAAACATACTTGGTCTTATAAATACTTATGTGGGAAGTACTATGTTTTCCAAGTAAACACATTGAAATTATTTATCATGATATAATCTAAATAAAATTTAATTACTATAACATTCTATACAAATTATAGAAGGTGATACATAAAATTTTGAGATTTTAATTCATTTAGGGGTTTAGAATGTAATACCCCATTATTTTAGTATGCATTCCCCTTTTAATAAAATGTAAGTGTTCAATAGATTTATTAACAAACACCACAAATCGTAGAATTTAACATTGTATATTATAAAATAGTAATTAAATTAGTAGGATAAATAGAAATAATAATATTATATTTAAATATATTAGATAATTAAAATTTATTTATTGATGTATAGTAAATAAATTTTCAATAGATATATTATGATACATAAAAATGTTTTCTCTAAAAATGGTTTTATTTCAGTTTATGTGAGGAAATTATAATAAAATAATAAATTTTATATAAGATTTATTTTTGGAAACTAAAATAATTTTCTAAACTAGTTTTTCAATATTATGTTAAGGTGGTTTTTTTGGATTTTTCTAAAAAAAATATTTTCTAGTGAATACTATTAAAATACCAATTTTTGTAAAACTATCATTTATTATCATTAAATAAACTAATTTAAAATTAATATCATGTTATGAATTAGATAATAGATTAATATAATTCTCCTTTAATGAGATATAATCTAATTCTTTAAAAATTAATTAGTATTATACTTTATTTTTGAATATGTTTATTTTTAGATTAACAATGGATATTATTAAAAACACTTTTTTTATTTCATTTTATGTATTTATATGAAAATTGATTTATAGCACTTTTAGATATTGATTTTTGAAAATTCATTCCCTGTTTTTAATCATTATGTTCAATTTTTTAATAGTTCTCTTTTAATTTTAGACATTATGAGTTAGAACAGTGGTAAATATTTGTCACCTAGGTGAGGGTAAAATAGGTAAACTGGTTTAAAACATTGTTGTAAAACCTAAAAATATCTAAAAAACATTCATTTATTTCATTATATAGGATAAATTAGACCTTAATAATCATACTTTTTTTGGAAAATTGTTTCACTTTTCATTGATAATGACCTTAATATTATTTTATGTAATGAGTAAATAAAAAATGTCACTCTCTTGGATTTAATATCTCTAAAAGTTTATCATAGGGAAGAAAATATTTTACGTTCATTTATAAAAGTTAATTTGAAATGTTAATTATTTTTATCATGGTAATTTTTTTTAATTTTTAGTTATGTAATAATTTGATTAAATGTTTACGCAGTGCCAATACATTGCATGTTCATGAAATGGAAAAATGGGATAAATAATTTTAAAAATATTTAAAACACAATTTTGATGATTTATTGTCTTCCATATATTTTTTCGTTCCATATAAAATATTATAGTTGTTTTGAAAGTTATATATTTTAATTCAATTTCTATATTTTTGCCTTTTTAGTAAAACTACATGAATAGTAGAAAAAAATGACTATAATGGTATCTTAAATTAAATAATATTTTAATAATTGATTTAAATTTAATAAAAATTTATACTTGTCCATTTGAATAATTTATAGTCTATAATATCAACCATTTACCACCTATGGTTTTCTCTTCTATTTATAACATCTATTTCCCCTTAAAGCGTAAAAAACCTTAATATCATAATAATAATCCAAAGGGTTAACATGGGTGAAAACATTGAGATAAGGGTTAAAAATCATATAAAATTGACTAAATTATAATATAAAAATTATGTTAGACTCATAAACATAATTTATTTTAAATATATCATCTTTTTCCACAATAACATGAATATGAATTTCTTATATCTAAATATTTTACGTAATTCCACGTGTGTCCTTTCGTACACCATATAAGGTCATGACCCCTCCTATCTTCCTCACATCACATTGATACACATAGATAAAAAATCATTAAAAATTGATATCAATTTCCTTAGTCAAGTTAAAAAAGTTTTGGTCTCTTTGGAATACTATACATTGGTCCTTAAGAAGAAATCCAAAGGAGGTCTCTCTAAGAGGAGATAATCGTTTGACCGACCAGTTTCATTCAACTTCATCCTTTTCCTACATAAATTCTATAATAAACATTAAAATAAAATAAAATCAGTATATATTATGTATTATGATTTTATTATGTTTATATAATAACCAATATCAACCCCTATTTACATCTATTGTGAAATAATAACTTCACTCATGTGTATGTGTGAACTACAACCTCCATGAAGCGATGTGGTTTGTTTTTCATTTCCATTTTCCATGGATGGTAATAGGGATATATATAATTAATATATATTATATTTATTATATAATAAAGATTATATGGGGGATAATTATTATTTAACATTCTTTTATTCAATCCATAAAAAAGTAGAGACATCACATGTGTGTACTTACTAACCACCATCTCTATGAAGAGATGCATTCATTTTTCATCCCCAATTTATATGACTATTTTTGAAAGTAAATGTATGATTGATAAATATGGTTAATATATTATTATTAGGATTCTGTAAATTATGAATCAATAACTATGGTGAAATTATTGGATCCATCCAACAAAAACATTCATGGAAAAAAACCAGTTTTCACCTGAATGTTACTTTTAATAATTTAATTGTTAATAAAATAATAATTTGAATATATAAAGGAATTATGAATACTATTTTATTTATGGATATCTCTCTAGAATATATTTATAATAAATATATATTAATTATTCATGATATTTATATGAATACAAATCAAGAAGATACTTCAGTTATGGTATTTATGTTACAATGTCATTTCTTTTTTTTGGATCGCCAATTATAAAAATCTATTGAAAGAATTTATGTGGATCATAAAAAATAAAATAAATTTAATTTTATATAATTTTTCTATGCTTTTATTTTTTATGTTTCTGATCTTACTATCTTTTTAATGTTCATATTATCAAAAATTGGTTTTAATGAAATGCCTACCTTATTACAACTTTGGTCGTCAAACTTTTTCTTCCATATCGAATCTCTTCAAAAAATTTATTGAAATTTGTTACCTATATTTTAAATTTTAAAAAAATTCATATTAATTATGATTTAATTTATTTAAACTTTTTAAAAGAACATTTTAACAAAAATATTTCGATGAAGTTTTTTTCACATTTCTCAAGTGTGTGAAAGAAATGATCACTTTTAACGCATATAGTATGAAAATATTTTTCCATATTATGAAAGTTATTTATATTGAAGATTAATTTAAATAGTTTTAGTGATATATTAAAGGAAAATAATTTTATCAATATTTTTGTAATTTTCAATTAAAATGTTATCAAATGAAAAAGACCAATTTCTAATGTTTTCAAAGAATGGTTTGAATGTTCTTTTAAAGGTATTTCTCATCTATGTCCACATAATTTAAGGATTTTTATGATTCAAAATAGTTATTATTTTATGATACAATCTAATTTATTTACTTTTAAATATTATTATGATAATTATTAATGGATTATTCTATGAATCATGTTTCTTTCCACGGTTTAATTATGTTATGATGAATCCATTTTAAAACCTATTTATTTTCCATATGTTATGATATAATGAAATGGATGTTTCATTCCGTGGGTTTATTATGATATAATTAATCCTTTTTTAATCCCCTTTATTTTATATGGGTTATTCTATGATCAAATAATGAAATGTTTAGGAAATGTGTCCCTTTACATGGGTTATAAAATGATGATATGATGATTGTTTAATGTTATTATTGAACACATATGTATTTCTTTCATTATGTGATGGGTGTGCTCAAAATTATATATCAATTCAATGAAATGGTTGAAGATCGATATATCATGAGATAATAGGGACTATAATGGGGAATAAACCTAGTTCAGTAAGGTAATCTATCTAATATGATATTATTGGACGTGAACAATGAATAAGGAAATGATGGTATAGGTAGTTAACCCAATACACTATAATGGACAAAGTTGTGAGGATTCATGAATGAAATTATTTTATAATATTATGTGTATACCATAAAAAATTATTTCTTATATTGATGATATGTTGTCATGGATAAATATTTCTTATTAATAATTCAAAACACATACAAATTTTGTCTTTTGTTGGGACAAAGGATTATTCCATGATTTATTAGTAATGATAATTTATAGAATGGGTACATATTTTGTAAATTATTATCATGTTTTAACAATATTATGTTTATATTAGGATCACATATGATCAATGATTGATATCTCATATGTTTACCCTTGTTGAGAATTTGAACTCACCCTTTCTTGTGTTTCAATTCCCTGAGTTATGATGAAAGGTTTTATGTATGGTATTCTTAAGAAGTGAACATAATGAGAAGATATTTTCTGATGATATTAAAGATTTTTTTTGTAATAATATGATTATTTATGTTATCTCTAAAGATAGTAAACCATTACAGTCCTTGGGAGGGTATTATTATTAAAAGTATTGAATATTACTCTACTGTGATTTCATATTTATGTATGTTACTCGTTGGTTGCCTAAAAATATTATTAATGGGATAAATACATATCTTTATATAGATAAAACCATAAAATTTTTTGAAACTAAATTTTTTATATGGGATGAAATGGTTATAATTATTATCTCAAGTATTTAATTGGTGAAGAATCCCTTATAAGGGTTAAGGGGAACTCACCTAAACTGGCCAACATTCACCCAATATGTGCTCTAAAAGGCTTACACAATCCCCCAATACATGGAACCGATGGTTTGACCACCCATGAATGAGGTAGATACATGTAACACCTACACTTGGTACTTATGTAAAAAATATCCTTCTACGAGGGTACCATGTTTTCCTATAAATATGAACATGGGGATCCTCGTTTGAGAGATTGAAAAAATGTATGTATCCTTCATGTTCTTTTAATGCATCCCCTTCACTTAGGTCTTCGAATAATATTGGAGGTAGATCTTAAAAACCCAAGAGATGAGTTAATTAATGGGGGTACTAGGATCAATGTTCTTTTAGGGTCTGAATCACAAAAAATGTTTCCAATGACCCATTTTCCGCTAGTTTACAGGAACTAGCATGAAGGTCCCCCTATAAATACTCAACCTGTACAAAACCAATATAGGGACACCTTAGGAGAGTCTGGTTGTATAAAACATGGTCTCTTTTAAGTGTTTTTTCCTTGGTTTTCCATTTCCCAAGGCACATAAAACTCATTCAAGCCAACCCCTGGGCATATGAACTTTTAGCACCTCCGAGATCACCATATCCAAAGAACATTCTACTCGCCAATCCTTTATCAGGATGAGTCACCTTCCAATCCCGTATTAAAACAATTAATTCTAGGGATCCCCTTACATTAGATCCATTATATGAGGGGTACTAAATTTAAGGCTCAACTGAAGCCTCCGTACATACATGACCATGGAGAGAGACACACCATCATACCTCCCAATCGGTTTTGTATTCCATTGGTGTAACACCCCAGGTAAATAAAGAATATGACATTTTCATATTTATCCATATTTGTGAATAAAATATTAATATGACTTTAAAGGGGACGCTATGCTCGATGGCGTACCCAACACGCAACAACGAGTTTCATGGGAATCTTACGTTGCACTCTAATAATAAAATAATATTATTTTAAATGGTAGTTAACATGTAGCTATTGTATTGGTGGGAATGGATATAAATAACTAAAATATTATTATATATTTTTTTAAATGTTTTTAAATTTATCCAATAAAGGATAAAGGCATAAAATATGGAAATAATTCAATTTTAGGCGTATATTCCCTAGTTTTCACTAAAGGTTCACTTATCACCTTTTGATGGAGAACCACGATTAAATATAGTTTTGTTCACTCTTATACATCCTTTTGGACCAAATAAAACTCTTCTAATGAATTGGGACATCAAAATTTACTTTGTGTAAATTTTTGGTATCTTTCTGATAAAGTTCATTTTTTAATGAATAGTGTAAAATGTTGTATTTTAATTCAAAACCACTTTTTAATCTAATTTATTTATATGATTAGATTATCTTTTGATTTGGTTTTAAATTGAAATTAGAATAAATTTTTACCACTAAATCCAATAGTGGTCGTTGGAATTAATTTCACTTTGAAATCAGACTTAAACTAGTGTCAATCTTTTGGTACTTATTGTTTCAGAAAAAAACACGGTATTTGCTCTGACAGTGGGAATTAATTATTAAATTAATTAATGTGACTTATCTGTTTTTAATTTTTTAAAATAGACTTTATTTTTGAATTTGGAATATCAAATATAGCTTAGGGTGAATTTTTGGGATTTTTCTGAGAAACTTCAATTTTTGATGAATAGTGAAACCACTAAGTGGTACTTATAAAAACTAATTTTTTCCGTTTAAATGAAATTTTGACATATTTGTGTTTTTAATTTCAAAAATACAACATACATGGTTTTCATTAAGAAGTAAAATGAGGTTCAATGTGATAAAAATAATTTTTTTGGTGAATAGTAACTTTTAAGTTCTTAATCGCGATTAGAGGTAAGTAGTGTAGTTTAAGGTAAAAATAATGTTTTAATAATATGAGATGAGCTTGAAACATGTCCTACCCTCATTTTATGTGTCATGGCCGACCAAGAAAATCCATGAGTCAACTTGGGGACCCCATGGAGCCACTTTGGTTGGGAAATGACATAAATAACTTTTTATTAAATGTTAAAGTAAAAATGAGACAAACATGAAATGTTTTACTACAACAATTTTTACATGGGGTTATACAAATCATATTTTTGACTATAAATATTCATTGTAAATCTAAAATTATTTCCTACA
Source organism: Viscum album (assembly GCA_963277665.1). NCBI lineage: Eukaryota > Viridiplantae > Streptophyta > Magnoliopsida > Santalales > Viscaceae > Viscum > Viscum album. The sequence continues at coordinate 657,026,933 of OY728145.1, read as the reverse complement.
TCATATTTTTTGTTTTATAATTTTTAGACATTAAATAAATTAAATTATTTATGACATCATGATGATGCAGCGATGACCTCATTATTTAACGATTTAAATAAAATGGAAAGATAATGTAATATCTAAGACCTAAACATGTCCAAAACCTATTGGATGAGTGGATTTCGAACCCTTATCACCTTATCCTCGAAACACATCAATGTGGGACCTCTTAAATCCTAATACCATTTCAAAATAAAGTAACTTTTCTTTACCTTCCAAGAGTGCCCCTCCTCTCCTCTTATAAAAGGCCCCCACCTCTACCTCCTTACCCACACTCCCAAAGCCTTTGCCTCGGACAACCTCTGCCCATTTTGTCTCTCCACTTTCCTATATTACTCCTTGAAGCCTCACTTTGGGAAGAAGTATTCCCAAGGAATCCTTTGAGCTCAAACCAAAGGGAGTTACCCGATTTTAAGGTAATGTCTTCACTTGAGTCCTTTTGTTTTATTTTGCTTCTCCAACCCCCTAAACTCTTTTTATTCATTTATTTTGTAACAACTCCAGTATCATAAATATACTAGGATGTTGTTATAAGAATTATTCTAGCTACACTTTCACACACCTACATCTAATGGATAAAGAATATATTGTTTCCGTGGATGGTGAATTTCGGCCTCCCGAAACGATGATTGTTCAACATTATTTTAACACCTTCAAAGGTGGCCATTAAGATGATGCTATATTTATATATGATATATAATATGTTTATGTTTTCCTTAAGCTTCTGTATTTTTTATTTTGGGCATACCTTTATGGTTTCCATTATGGGTAAATGTGATATCTTCATTTAAGGAAGTGCGGACTACCGCCCCCTCAAAGTGATTTGATTCGTTAATACCATATGTGGTATATATAAAGGATATATTTAATGATATTATATATGATACCATACTGGAATTAAAATAATTTTATGTATCATTATGTTTTAATTCCATTAAATATGAAATAGAAATGGAAGTAGCATTCATGCGTACGTACGGCTTACCGTCTCCATGAACGGTACATTTCATTTCTTATCTCAAAATGGTATGTAATATTATAAGTAAATATATATAATGAATATATATGTAATATATTAAATAAAAATTATGTATATAATTCTGGAATTATAACATATATATATCTCTCTCATTTTGTTTTAATTCCATTAATATGACAAAAAATGAAAGTAGCGTTCATGCGTACGTACGGCCTACCATCTCCATAAACGGTGCTTTTTGTTTTTTATCTCCAAATTATATGGAATAGTATGAAATGAATATTTACTGGATATATATTATATTTTAATCATTATTACTATTCTGGAAATTATTTACTTATAACTACATGGGCAATCTTTTTTTCAAACAAGTTCATTTTTGACTCATGTACCAAACATCGGAAAAAACATCTGATATGAAGTAACATTATTCAACAATTATTATAACATTATAATATGTGATATGAACTGAATAATAATCTTTAAATGAGGTACTTAGGAAATTATTAATTAACCAATGTTTATTATTCAGGAATATAAAGAAACGAACAAGACAAGTTGGACTTGAGGTAAGCGATCCTACTCCACTCTTTCTTTTTAAGTACACTCTTTTATGTCATTCCTTTTGAAGCTCATATTTCTTGTTATTGGGATGTTATTTTATATTAATATTACTGTAATTTTTATTTTCATGTGATGAGAGACCCTATTCTCTCTCATCAATCCATTTTGGAAGTTTTGAGTGGCGTCGTTAGGCTGCCAAATGTTCGTAAGAGATCGAACCTCTCTCTTTCTTTTTAAGTACTCTCCTTTATGTCACTTCTTTTAAGCTTATATTTTTATGATGGGGGATGTTATTTTATATTCCTCTTTCTGTAAATTTTGTTTTAATGTGATGAGATACCCTATTTGATCTCATCAATCCATTTTTGGACGTTTTAAGTGGCGCAGTTAGGCTGCCGAGTTATCGTAAGGTATTTTTCATCTCACTTTTATTCCCGTGAGATTTATGCTACATTTTCCACAATTTCCTTTGAGTGGTGTATGTACTGACCATTATTTTACTCATTGTGTAATATTCTTTCATTTATGAGTATTCACATCAATGATGTATTGTCCTTATTTCACGGGGCGTATGTTTCGAAAGAAACCTATGTCGGTAAGGGAACCTTTCACCCTCCTCTTTTTAAAAAACTTATTTTGTTATGTCTTTTAATTCACATAATATTATTTTGGGATATGTTCTTCTATATCCTAATTGATTTCAATTTTATGTCCAACTGATGAGATACCCTTTTTATCTCTCATCGACTCTTTTTTTGAATTTTAAAGTGACGATGTTAGGCTGTCTAATTATTGCAAGGGAACTTTTTAACCCAATTTCGATTCTTTGGGATAAGCTTGTACTCCTTGAATATGTCGTTCTATGAATATGTGTGAATAACCTCTGATTATTTTACACTTAATATCAACTTATATTTGGTGTATTAGTTTGTCACAAATAATTATGTAATTGATTTATCCTTAATCCAAGGATACCATCTTTGTATTGGACTTCGTCTCAATCTCCTTTCATTGAGGCATATTTCGTTTTATACACAACTTTATTTTATACGGTGTATAAACCCCTTTGACTTTTACTTTTATACAAAAAGAATATTTTTCTACGAAGTGTTTTACAAAATGACAAAAATGAATGTTTCTTTTAACGTACGCGGAGACAACGACCTTTTCCGCCGCCGCGAGTATTATTTGGTATTTGGCTTCCTCACCAAGCCGTAAGGTTTTTTTTAAATGAAATAAATACCATATACTCTTCTATGTATTTTGTTATTGAAAATGGTTTTTTTAATGGATTCATTATTTCAATATCCTAAAATGTTATATTGTGATTGAAATTTGGAAATGTTATATTTCCTTTATGCATGTTTTATGTGATACATTTATGTTATGGTTCTTGGGAATTGTTATGAAAACGGGTGGTTCCGTGATAAACTAAGGGAAGGTGAGCCCGATATAGCTCTCCAATGCATTGGGTAATGCGAAGGAGTGAAACGTTAAGGTTTCTCCAAAGAGATTTAGGGAATATATTGTGATGGGTATTCCAAAAGTAACCAAGAGGGTTACTCCCTATATAAGAATGTTATGAATGCCTCAAGTTACCTTTATGTCTTATGATTTCTATGATTTATTCATGATTTGATGAGTTATGTTGAAGTGCTTATGTTTTATGGGTAAAGTATGATTTCATTCTTATGTATATATGTACCCATGTTTCCTTTCCATATTTTTATAACCCTTACTGAGCTTTTTATGCTCATCCCAGGTTTTTGAAATGTTTTTCACAGGTCAAGGGAAGGGTACATGATGTGATGATAGTGTCAAGGATGTGTCAAGAAAGAATCCATGTATTATTTTCAATATGTTTCCGTTGATGGGAAGAATGAATACTATCTTTTATGTAACCACTTTGTTTAAATGTAGAATGTAATGCAAGTTTCATGATCTAATTCTCTAAAACTCTAAACCTGAAAAGATCCTCAATGTGTAATCTTGTAATAACTCAAGATTAAGTAAGGTTTAAGGCTGGGGCCTTATAGTTGGTATCAAATGTCGGTTTAGATAACTTTAGAGGTTAGGGTATTCTTTAAGCATAAGTGGCATTACCATAATGGTTAGGATTTCTGAAAGATTCCTAGTTTTAGATAAATTGAATTAGTAAGTATATCTTAGTGTTTATCTTCCTCATTATTACATGATGTTTTTTTTGATATACTCACACTGACCTTTTTGGTTTTAGTAAATGGATGGATCTAGCAGGCACCAATGTAACAGTGGATGTGAAGGAAACTGTGACAGTTTTTTGAGCAAGCAACTAAATGATATGGGAGCTGCAATGAGAACTCTTGTGATTATCCTCAACCAACTATGTGGAGTCATTATTGACCACCTAAACCTTGGTGATTTCTCTAAGGCATCATATATCCGAGAAAAAATCCCTACCGAAGTACAGGTAATAATCATAAAGGTAAGTGTGTTAAAAAACATATGATTCAAAGATGTGGAAAGAAACACCTAGGAAAATGTTTCAAAGGGACAGAAATATTCTATAGATGTGGAAATGAAGGCCACAAAGCAAGAACCTGCCATGGAAAAAGGAAGCATCCAGTTGACTCGAGGAAAGGGAAATAAGTTCTTTCTGAGGGATCAATTGAATGTTTTAAATGTGGGGTGCATGGTCATTATGCAAACACATGTCCTATGAAGAAGTTTCGTGAATGGGATCACCAAGAGCGTACAAATGTTCATTTACCAATACCTAATGCCATTCTGATTGAGGATGAAGAAACTGACAATGACCAATCAAAGGTATGTATTAATTCATGACTATTGTTTTCCTATTTTGGAATCTTAGGATATGATTCATGATTTTGTTTGTAGGAAAGAGGTATTTCGGAATAAGTTGGAAAGGAATGGTTAATGGATCATGAAGAATGTTGAATAAGTAAGATGTCAACATATAAGGGCTTCAAGAGTTATCGTGAATTTCTTAAGAGTATTAATTCTCTTTTGAAGAAGGGGTTACATTAGAAGACTTTTTATATTATGTGTAACCCTGATGTTTAATATAGGAAAATTTTAGTCAAGGAATAGTTATCTTTTCTTTTGTGGAAATAGTTATAAAGATCCATTTGGGTTTATATGATCCTTACTTTTGAGGTAATTATGGGTTACTATATGTTATGATTGAAGTGAAAGGCATGAGATAAAATTGAGGTTAAATTATGTTATGGTTATTTTTGATGATTTTATCCCTTTTTGGGGAATGATTTGAGAATTATGTAGTTTTCGAAAAAGGACAACACGCAGACCGTGTGACTACCCGTCGCGTCGGACAATGCTGTGGGAATCGAACCCACAACCAAAGTACGAATGGTATTTATCGCCTACCACTGGACTACGTGAAGTCCCTGGTTACTTTGACTGATTCTTTTTAGTTATATGATTTTATGAATTAAGAGTAAGTTGATTTTGGATTATTTATGAAAATTATTATCCTATCATGGAGGATATGTGATTAGGTTAATTACTTTTCAATACGAGACTTTAGGAGCAACTGATGTTGTTTGGAGATAAATGTTACGATTTAGCTTGGAAGACTATGTGACTAAATCCTTAAAATATTTGGGTTTCAATCTTAGATTGGTTTACTTTGAAGAATTCTATGGACATATTGTTTATCGGATGGTCCTAGTTGAACTTTGGGTTTTGTTGGACAAATTTTGGAGATTAAGCATAGATTTTCTTTTTAAAGGGTTATCATTTTCTAGATTATCTAACCTTGTACTAACCTTTTGGTTTTGTTTTTGGTTAAAGCCTAAAGAAATGGGAAGTATATAGTTCTCTTTGGTGGATTAGGTGATTCTATTGAAGTTGATTATAGTACTCTTAATGCGAACAAGTCTCCCTAAATACTCATCTTTTGGAAAGAATATGAGTTTGATTAAGGAATCTAGTAAAAGTTGAAAGTCAACATGATAAGTGATTATGTTTCCTTATGAATAAATTCCTCAATAAAAAGTTACTTAAAACAAAAATGTTGTCTATTAACGTTTCCTATTGGGGAATCGAATACCGTTTAACCCATCACAAGTTTGTGATTTTCTTATGGTTAACTTTCTCCTAAACATGTTAACTATCACTCTCCCTCAAGAACATGACCCTTTTCTTTTTCTACCATGTCCATGTTTTTCTACATATGGGTTAACTCGGGTGACCTCTGTACTTATCTTCCTTTATTTTAAAGTGATTGTTTTACCGACTCTTGTTCCGATGTGGGACTTTCAAGGATATTTCCAAGCTCAATTTTAAAAATTGCGCGGACGCAATTCCCAAAAGGGGGGAAGGATGTAACACCCCAGATAAATAAAGAATATGACATTTTCATATTTATCCATATTTGTGAATAAAATATTAATATGTCTTTAAATGGAACGCTATGCTCGATGGCGTACCCAACATGCAACAACGAGTTTCTTGGGAATCTTACATTGCACTCTAATAATAAAATAATATTATTTTAAATGGTAGTTAACATGTAGATGTTGTATTGGCGTGAATGGATAGAAATAACTAAAATATGATTATATATCTTTTTAAATGTTTTTACATTTATCCAATAAAAGATAAAGGCATAAAATACGGAAATAATTCAATTTTAGGCGTATATGCCCTAGTTTTCACAAAAGGTTCACTTATCGCCTTTTGATGGAGAACCGTCATTAAATATAGTTTTGTTCACTATTATACATCCTTTTGGACCAAATAAAACTCTTCTTATGAATTGGGACATCAAAATTTACTTTGTGTAAATTTTTCGTATCTTTTTGATAAAGTACAATTTTTAATGAATATTGTAAAATGTTGGATTTTAATTCAAACCCTCTTTTTAATCTAATTTATTTATATGATTGGATTATCTTTTGAATTGGTTTTAAAGTGAAATTAGAATATATTTTTACCATTAAATCCAATAGTGGTCATTGGAATTAATTTCACTTTGAAATCAGACTTAAACAACTATCAATCTTTTGATACTTATTGTTTCATAAAAACACGCTATTTTCTCTGACAGCGGGAATTAATTATTAAATTAATTAATGTGACTTATATGTTTTGAATTTTGTAAAATAGAATTCATTTTTTAATTCGGAATATCAAATATATCTTAGGGTGAATTTTTGGGATTTTTCTGAGAAACTTCAATTTTTGATGAATAGTGAAACCACTAAGTGGTACTTATAAAAACTGATTTTTTCCGTTTAAATGAAATTTTTCCATCTTGGTATTTTGAATTGAAAAAATCCGACATAAATGGTTGTAATTAAGAAGTAAAATGTGGTTCAATGGGATAAAAATAATTTTTTGGTGAATAGTAACTTTTAAGTTCTTAATCGCGATTAGAGGTAATTAGTGTAGTTTAAGGTAAAAATAATGTTTTAATAATATGATATGAGCTTTACACATGTCCTACCCTCATTTGATGTGTCATAGCCGACCAAAAAAACCATGAGTCAACTTGGGGACCCCATGGAGCGACATTGGTTGGGAAATGACATAAATAACTTTTTTTTAAATGTTAAAGTAAAAATGAGACAAACATGAAATGTTTTACTAAAACACTTTTTACATGGGGTTATACAAATCCTACTTTTGACTATAAATATTCATTGTAAAGATAAAAAGATTTCCTACATCATAGTATTTTTTTTTATAATTTTTAGACTTTAAATAAATTAATTATTTATGACATCATGATGATGCAGCCTGACCTCATTATTTAACGATTTAAATAAAATGGAAAGATAATGTAATATCTAAGCCCTAAACATGCCCAAAACCTATTTTATGAGTGGATTTCGAACCCTTATCACATTATCCTCAAAACACATCAATGTGGGACCTCTTAAATCCGAATACCATTTTAAAATAAAGTAACTTTTCTTTACCTTCAAAGAGTGCCCCTCCTCTCCTCTTATAAAAGGCCCCCACCTCTACCTCTTTAGCCACACTCCCAAAGCCTTTGGCTCGGCCACCTTCTGCCCATTTTGTCTATACACTTCCCTATATTACTCCTTGAAGCCTCACTTTGGGAAGAACTCTTCCCAAGGAATCCTTTGAGCACAAACCAAAGGGAGTTATCCGATTTTAAGGTAATGTCTTCACTTGAGTCCTTTTGTTTTATTTTGCTTCTCCAGCCCCCTAAACTCTTTTTATTCATTTCTTTTGTAAAAACTCCAGTATCATAAATATACTAGGATGTTGTTATAATAAGTATTCGAGCTACACTTTCACACACCTACATCTAATGGTTAAAGAACATACTGTTTCTATGGATGGTGAATTTCGGCCTCCCGAAAGGATGATTGTTCAACATTTTTTTAACACCTTCAAATGTGGCCATTAAGATGATTCTATATTTATATACGATATATAATATGTTTATGTTTTCCTTAAGCTTCTGTATTTTTCATTTTGGGCATACCTTTATGGTTTCCATTATGGGTAAACGCGATATCTTCATTTAAGGAAGTGCAGACTACCGCCCCCTCAAAGTGATTTGATTCGTTAATACCATATGTGGTACGTATAAAGGATATATTTAATTATATTATATATCTAAAATACTGGAATTAAAATACTATTATGTATCAATATGTTTTAATTCCATTAAATATGAAATAGAAATGGAAGTAGAGTTCATGCGTACGTACGGCTAACCATCTCCATGAACGGTGCATTTCATTTCTTATCTCAAAATGTTATGTAATATTATAAGTACATATATATAATGGATATATATGTAATATATTACATCAATATTATGGATATCATTCTTTAATTATAACATATATATATCTCTCTCATTTTGTTTTAATTCCATTAATATGACAAAAAATGAAAGTAGCGTTCATTCGTATGTACGACCTACCGTCTCCATGAATGGTGCTTTTCGTTTTTTATCTCCATATGATATGGAATAGTATGAAATGAATATTTACTGGATATATATGATATTTTAATCATTAATACTATTCTGGAAATTATTTAATTATAACTACATGGGAAATCTTTTTTTCAATCAAGTTCATTTTTGACTCATGTACCAAACATCGGCAAAAACGTCTGATATGAACTAACATTATTAAACAATTATTATAACATTATAATATGTGATATGAACTGAATAATAATCTCTAAAGGAGTTAATTAGGAAATTATTAATTTACCAAAGTTTATTATTCAGGAATATAAAGAAACAAACAAGACAAGTTGGACTTGAGGTAAGGGATCATACTCCACTCTTTCTTTTTAAGTACACTCTTTTATGTCATTCCTTTTAAAGCTCATCTTTCTTGTTATTGGGATGTTATTTTATATTTATATTACTTTAATTTTTATTTTAATGTGATGAGAGACCCTATTCTCTCTCATCAATCCATTTTGGATGTTTTGAGTGACGCCATTAGGCTGCCAAATTTTTGTAAGAGATCTAACCTCTCTCTTTCTTTTTAAGTACTCTCCTTTATGTCACTTATTTTAAGCTTCTCTTTGTTATGATGGGGAATGTTATTTTATATTACTCTTGCTGTACATTTTATTGTAATGTGATGAGATGCCCTATTTGATATCATCAATCCATTTTTGGATGTTTTAAGTGGCGTCGTTAGGCTGCCGAGGTTTCGTAAGGGATTTTTCATCTCACTTTTATTCACGTGAGATTAATGCTAAATTTGACACAATTTCTTTTGAGTGGTGTATGTACTGACCATTATTTTACTCATTGTGTAATATTATTTCATTTATGAGTATTTACATCAATGATGTATTTTCCTTCTTTCATGGGGCGTATGTTTCGAAAGATACCCATGTCGGTAAGGGAACCTTTCACCCTCCTCTTTTTAAAAGACTTATTTTGTTATGTCTTTTAGTTCACATAATTTTATTTTGGGATATGTTCTTCTATATCCTTATTGATGTAAATTTTATGTCCAAGTGATGAGATACCGTTTTTATCTCCCATCGACTCTTTTTCTGAATTTTGAAGTGACGCTGTTAGGCTGTCTAATTATTGCAAGGGAACTTCATAACCCAATTTTGATTGTTTGGGATAAGCTTGTACTCCTTGAATATGTCGTTCTATGAATATGTGTGAATAACCTCTGATTATTTTACACTTAATATCCACTTATATTTGGTGTATTAGTTTGTCACACATAATTATGTAATTGATTTATCCTTAATCCAAGGATACCATCTTTGTATGGGACTTCATCTCAATCTACTTTCATTGAGGAATATTTCGGTTAATACAAAACTTTATTTTATACGGTGTATAAACCCCTTTGACTTTTACTTTTATACAAAAGGAATATTTTTCTACGAAGCATTTTACAAAATGAAAAAAATGAATGCTTCTTTTAACGTACGTGGTGACAATGACCTTTTCCGCCACCGCGAGTATTATTTGGTCTTTGGCTTCTTCAACAAGCCGTAAGGTTTTTTTAAATGAAATAAATACCATATACTCTTCTATGTATTTTGTTATTGAAAATGGTTTTTTTAATGGATTCATTATTTCAATATCTTAAAATTTTATATTGTGATTGAAATGTGGAAATGTTATATTTCCTTTATGAATGTTTTATGTAATACATTTATGTTATGGTTCTTGGGCATTGTTATGAAAATGGGTGGTTCCGTGATAAACTAAGGGCGGGTGAGCCTGATATAGCTCTCCAATGCATTGGGTAACGCGAAGGAGTGAAACATTAAGGTTTATCCGAAGAGATTTAGGGAATATACTGTGATGGGTATTCCAAACGTAACCAAGAGGGTTACTCCCTACGTAAGAATGTTTTGAATGCCTCAAGTTACCTTTATGTCTTATGATTTCTATGATTTATTCACGATTTTATGAGGTATGTTTAAGTGCTTATGTTTTATGGGTAAAGTATGATTTCATTCTTATTTATATATGTACCCATGTTTCCTTTCCATATTTTTATAACCCTTACTGATTTTTTATTCTCATCCCAAGTTTTTGAAATGTTTTTCAAATGTAAAGGGAAGGATACATGATGTGATGATAGTGTCAAGGATGTGTCAAGAAAGAATACATGTTTTATTTCAAATATGTTTCCGTTGATGGGAAGAAAGAATACTGTCTTTTATGTAACCACTTTTTTTAAATGTGGAATGTAATGCAAGTTTCATGATCTAATTCTCTACAACTCTAAACCTGAAAAGATCCTCAATGTGTAATCTTGTAATAACTCAAGATTAAGTAAGGTTTAAGGCTGGGGCCTTATAATTGGTCATAGTTGTCCCACAATTAACCTACCTGATTGGTAGGATCTCAAGGTGCACACAATTACACATCACATTTACATGAGGACCCTAACCTCATGGGTAGTGTCATGGATCTCCTAGTCATATACACTAGGGTAAGGACCATGTCTTTCCCTAGTTAACTCTATGAGTAGGGGCCTCTGGTTCCAGGTGAGGAGGGAAAGGATAATTTTTTCCTATCACATTAAGTATTAGTGACATATACACCTCTCTCTATAGAGAAAGAACTAGAAAATCCCTCCCAGATCAATCCCCTTGACTTTCTTGATGGGAGGTGGCTAGATTGGAAGTTTGTGTGACTATCCTGGTTACTAATGCAAGAGGTGATATGAGAACATCACAACCCCTTCTTCATCACTCATATCTCTATCATCTTCCACTAGTTCAACAAGGATCGAGTGGTTTTTTAAATATTTTCCATCCTCTTGTTTCTCACATATGTTAATGAATCATGTGGGCTTAGAGGTAAGGTATGGTCAAGACATCTACATAGTCATATGTATGTCTTAGAAGATAATATTTTTCCAGATATTCCATTCTCCCTCATTCAGATGGTGTTCAAAGGAATGGATCCTCAAATACATCTATCAATCCTCTAAAAATTCATCTTTATACGTGTAATACCCAACTAATCCTAAAAATGACTGTGATTCAATAAATACATCATGGTTCTAGAAACAAGATCCTTCAATTCGGTTAATGCTCCAACCATGTCACTATTCTCTCAAAATACCACATTCCCTCTTAGAAAATTTGTTAAAGGGATTACCTAGGCATGGTACCTCATAACTAAAACATGTGTCATTTGATTTCCAAAAAATAGGAACACATCGGAATCCTCACTGAGGTCAAGACCCATCACCCTCTATCCACCATAATGTTATTTAGGACATATTATCAGAAGGGTTGTATTGATATTGGGGTACCAAATCCCTTTATATCTCTTTCATCACTATCCTCATTGAGCTATATTACCAATGAGATCAATCCCCCACCTGGGAGCCCACATCCATTCCATGTTGTTCAAGAAACTGTGGAATATATCCAAGACCAAACATTGGCTACACACCTTCCACCTTGATGTCCTTGTCTCATGACATTTAACTTTATGGTTTTATCCTCATTGCATGACCTTAAAAGGTCATATGTGTCTCATTAAGGGAAAATGAACTATGTAGGATCTTATTCCTATTCACAAGGATATATAGGAATTATATCCTACGAGTCTGTCCTTGACATCAAAAGAACATTCATATTTGTGGATAATGATAAGCAATAGAAATCCCCACTCTATGGATTAAAACTAGAATCGTAATAGTACACATAAAAACACCACTAATTCATATATAAAAGGATACAATTTATGGACAACCTTATATACAAATATATATATCTATAGATGAAGATCTCGGTATACATACAGATGATTATAAATTCCATACATGATAATAATAAAGTATTAATTAAATACTAAACTATATCATACTTTGGAATTAATTAAGTATTCCTGAACATATCTAAAATCGATAAGAGAATACTAGAGTAGAGAGTAAATCCCCCAAAAAGGGAATGATGATCTTGAACCCCATCCTCATGACCAATATGAGTTCTTTAGTACTGATGGAGATGTTCCCCCACTAGAACCTTCATTTGGAATGTAATTCCATGAATCATTATTGTATAATATATCCATTCGGTGTTTCAGGTTCCCTGAACAAATCCAATTGGAAACTACTAGGAAACGGATTGGGCATATGTGTTTGACATGAATGTTATACCACAAAACCACAAAACACCATTTCCACACCATGTGGTATTTTGGGAATGAAAAATATGGTGAACCAAATGTGAATTGACAACCAAGATAATGGTTTAACTAACCTTTTAGGTACTTTTCACTTTCAAAATGAAATATGTACAAACAAGATAATCAATTAATGATGTGTTCATTTTTTAAGATGCTATTTTTATTGGGTTTTATTTTTTTTGTCACCAATATTTCGGGAAACCCTGACATCAACTCTCATTGACCCAAATTTTTCCACATCAGTTCTAAAAGATGTGGGCCACATATACCATTCATGTTTTTCCATCATCTAATCAAATTAAACCATCTCCAAACTAGTATCTTCAATGCTGGGTCTTGAATGCAATGGTTTGGTAGTACCATCATAATGGTACAATCCCAGCTATAGAGGCTACTCGATAGGCCATCCAACACATGAATCAACATAATTTACACACACAATGATTGGAAATGGTCTATATGAATGTGGAACTAAAATACTTCACTTAATATCTCTTGATATTATCCTTGGAATGCATCAATCAGTTCCTCCTTATAATAGAGAGGTGGTTCAAGAGTCTACAAACGACCTCACCTAGAAGAAAAGTTGTTCTTTTAATGGGATCCTTCCATTAGTTTCCACCACAAATGATGTGTGTCGTTAAACCCTCAACATGATGAGGGTTCCGTCTTCTAGAGTCTTTCCCAAGCCACCTTGACCCAAGTACACCATATGGCCCACCGAGTGTATCCACTAGTTATCATGGAATAGGTATACACCTCTTTCCCCTTTGGATATGCCCCCAAAAATTGTGTCACATTATGAGCAGACCGATACACATTCTGTCACAAATCAAACTCGCAAGTAGTCTCATCTGGAAGCATCCATATAATCCCATAAATAAAATATAGAATAAAATCAAAAAAATTCACACACACCTACCCATATCAGCCAAGCCTATAAGAAGCCTCATCTGGAGGTTTTTAGAGAATCACACCAGTTAAATTCAGTGGAAAAAAGTGAGTAGGCATAGACTCCTACCTATATTTATCAAGCCTTACAATAACTTCAAATGAAAACACCTAGAGAAGTTAGTCAATAAGTCTTGACAATAAATCAGTGGAAGATCCCAATTTCTTTCCTCTTACCAGAGTACTATCAGTATCCACCAGTAGGAAATTTTGGGAAGGAGAAAGCACACACCCCTTCCCCAACCAGAGAATGGGCATATATACCCACTCTCTTTTTTAAATTTACCAACTACATTATGAAAATGGTGAAAGGGTAGGGGATAATTGTTGACCAAATATTAAAAACGTTTTTGGACATCATTACATAAACAAAAGTGGAAGAGGAATAGATACAAAACTCCATCCCCATAGATGGGGTGACTCCTCAACATGTCACACCGGAGAATATACACACCCCTGCTCCCATATTGGATAATTTTGGACTAAATTCCCCAATCATATATAAAAAATTGTATCAGGTCTATACCTTCATTCCAATAAAAGGTTATAAGCCTTATCTAATGGCCACTCCAAGGAAGAAACAAAATTATTCCTTGTTTCTAAAAACCTACTAAAAAATTCTAGGAAAAAAATAAGATAGAGTTAAATAAGATTCCATACCTGAAAATCACTTTCCCCTAAAAGAGGCCATAGTCACTCGCAAGAAGGGATAAAAAAATCCACACCTGAGATGAAATGAAAATGAAGAATTGATATATGATCCTGCTCTACTTAATACTAGAGTTCTTGAATACCACATACATTTACCTATAGTACCTCAGGATCCTTCTATCCCATTACCAAATTATGTGAATAGTATCATTAATTCTAAAGGTCCTCCCTGAACACTTCACCATGATGGATTGATTTATGCACATAACCTTGTCAATCTCAAGTGCCCATCTCCTGATAAAATTCACAATAACACTCCACATTGCTAAAAGATCATACAATAAAGAATTGTACCCCTTCCCATCATTCAACCTGAAGTTCCAACCCTGGTTATATTTTTCTGGAAATATCCTTGAATTCAAACGTAAGCACATAATGGTATTGCTCCCTAAAATGGAATTCACTAAAAAAAATTCTCTCCACAATAGTGATTACCTTCATCAAAAGAGACCCACTCACTGTGATTTAATGATGATAATTCCCTCCTACCATCAGGATCATGTGAAAATGAGGCCATCTATGTCTGATTTCTTATCATTGATGAGTGAAATCCATTCTCATCAAGAATGAAACCCAATGCCACTATCATTCTTCAAACCACCCTTGGATAATATTCCTACCAAAATAAAAAAGGAACTCCCTGAAAATATTTCTATTTATGATAAATCTATAAGGAATTTTCTAATTTGGTTGGACCGGGTTGAGGAACCTCTGGAAGAGGATAATGAAGAAATGGTAAACATGAGGAAATAACTAGCTAATGGTGACATACCAATCATGTTTTGTCCTTTAGCCACTCTATAAAAGAAAATTCTTGAGGTATTTTCATAAGATTTTGTGTACAAAATCCACCTAAATATATGGAACACTCTTTATCACTTATGAGAAAATATATTTACTTATGATGAATACTTAATATACGTCAAGGTAACATAAGGAATACACCAATGAATTTACTTACATGCACTCTGAGATACATGACATCCCAAATTGTGGAACCAACAAGGATACCTTTAGGGGCCATGTCTCAGAACATTAATAGAATTGTGTTAGCTAATCACATATTCCACTACCATTACAAATATTAGAGGATGTTATGAACATAAATTGTTCCATTTCACCATGATCCTCGATTAGATATGTCCACCAGATATGACATCATGCAATTTTATTTCTTCTAGTCAGCTTCAAAAAATAGAATTCTTTTATAATAGATGATATTCTCCACAAAAACATGCCCTAAACTACTGTCACAGACATTAATATTGAAGATATAAATCCATTGAAATAATTTTTCAATAGGTTTTAAATAATATCAGGTATGACTCTTTCATAAGGAATGACAATCATTGGATAAAAAAAATTCATTGGATGTATGTGGTTCATGTGAAAACTGTATGATTTACCCAACCCATGTTTTAAAATGGCTCGATAAAATAAATAACGAAGCTTCAATAGTAGTATCCACAACAATATAAGAGAAACCGAAACCCATAGGGATACGATTTTTTTTAACACAACCATTAAGGTTAAAAAAATAGGCTCGAATGGTTGTGATAATAGATTGGGAATAGCACTAGAACAGAATGATGGGATATGTTTTACCTAAAACACCTCCTCCTCAATGGAATACATACTTCTATATATTATGTTTAATTCCCCAAAATGAATCCTCATAGATTTTCACATCCATCCATCTGGTATCCCCATTGAGAACACATATAACCAGATTTTATGAATATTCCCTTTGGATTTAATTATATCAAACAGCTCCAAAAGAACCAAAATATGAGAGGAAATGGGCTCATGGAGGGTGAAAATAAAGGTGGTATAAAAAAGATAATAATGAAAAAAAATACAATGAATTTTTTCTCAGTGAATTATAGATATGCAACCCTTTCCGAACCTATAGAACACAAGTCTAATATAGATGATCAGAATGAGGAAGTATCGGTTCATAATAAATTATGTATTGAAATAATTGAATGATTCTTAAGTACCAAAAATATGATAATTTCCCAAAATTTGGTCATTTACTTAACTACTCAATTACTAACTCCTCATATAAATTATACAAAAAGAAAGGGTAAATGTAAGGTTTCACCTCTCCCAACTCACCAATAGGTTTAAACCCTTAAACTCAAGGAAGATTTTCTTAGAATGAGGAAGAGTTGAAATAACACAAAAGACTCAACGAGGAATTACTATGAGTGAACACTCATGCCAGATATGTTCTACAAATAGAGCCTTGATTGACACTCCCACCTGGTGTACCTCTACAAAGAGGATTCCCCATAGTAACCAAAATGGATCAAGAATATCCACTTACTATGGGTTCCCAATAACCGATATATTTGGATTCCATGGTAGCAGATCAATTATTCCCTCCATTTGTACACAATTGAAATAGGAATATGCACACCCTTATTGGCATGTCCTTATAAGTTACCCATGACATGTATCGGCAAGATTGTCATGTTTGGACCTACCTATTGTTTCCCATGTTCATATCCTATATATACAAACATTCCTTAAAAGATCATCAATAGTATGGATTTTCTAATGGATCGATTGGATGCTATAGAGGATCAATTTTCACTAATAAATATGGAAAAAACCATATACTGAATTGATTGACTCAAAATTTCCATCGTCATACTTCAAAAACCCTATAATTCCAATTTCCAATGTCTCGGGGGATCGAGAGTAGAATTTAATGAATTTTTTATGTCACTCTTATACCATGATAGGGACCCCTTCACAACAAGAAGTAGTGAAACTCATGTTCCTTGTAAAAATATCATGGGGGAGAACATTTTTATGGTGCACTAGTTTGAGAGCATGATAAATTGCAGGATTGGAATATCTATATTGGAAGATTATCATCCAATTCATTTCATTGAAGAAAAATAAAATTTTACTTGACCTATAAAACTATAAAAAATTGGATAATTAGAGGGTTTCATATTTCATTGTTTGGTGAAATGCATTGACAAACTCCGTAGGCCAATAGATTCCCCATGAATATTTTTTGTCAATCTGTATAAATAATATTTATGTTGAGTTTCACACACCACAAATTCTTTTGAAATAAAAAAATTAGTTACAAGACCAGGCCATAATTACTCAAAGAATGGAATACTCCAATAGATAAAACAAATTCATGGATCGAGTAATTCTAGTAGTTCCTGGAAAGAGAATAGGGGAAGAAAAGGCTACCACTATTACACTTCAGATGGACCATAGACCCACTCCAGCTTCAAAGATCACTCAATATCATACTATTACACTTCTGAGCATCAAAAACAATATAGAGCCAATTAGAAAATTAAAAGGTACGATATGTCGAAACAGTTTGAGGAAATGAAGAAAAATGTTCATTCTTTTTGAAATTGAAATGTCCTTAGTCATTTCATCTCTTTATTGGGGAAATACATGATTATGTTTCGGAAGCCCAATAATCCTAATTAGGATGGTGTTGAAGATATACCAAACTATGTCCTCTTCCACAAAAAATTAGAACACATAGTCTTGGAGTGCATTGTTTACAAAAACATCTAGTAGAAAATAGCGGACTCTAAGAAAGTGAAATAGGGTATCCTGGCTAGAATATGTTTTTATCTAGAATCCAGAGGAGGAAAATGAATTCAGTGGAGTTAAAATAAAGGTTAAAAGGAATTTCATTGACTATATAGTCATAATGATGATAAAAAAGACTCATTTTATCATTTGAGCATAGTTGAAACAACCAATTTTGCCCTGACCTCTTCTGATATGACGTATCTAACCCCATCAACACCACAATCCTTTGAAATATAGTCTTACAAGAAATTACATGGTTATAAGAGTGGGATGAAAACCGAGAGATATGTACCTATAATAATTACTATGTTGGGTTTTTCTCTATCAGAATTCATTCCTACATTTCTGGAAGAATTGGCACCACCCAACAAAACGGTAGAATAAGATTTGACCCACTTGATGGAGCCCACATGAGGCAGTGTTTTGATATTTGGTTTCATTAATTTCAGTCATTCAATTTATACCATCTTTGATAGTGAATATGGATATGAACCAAAATTTTCTTCATTTGAATAAGAAATAAGTAGAAGATCCAGAAAGGTCGATGACATAGGGGAAGATGTGATCATAGTAGAAGTCAATACTATACCCACACCCCTTCTCCAACTGTCTGCATAACTGAAACATGTGGAAGTTCCCTTTAGAAAGACTATTAGGAGAAATGAAATCACCGCACACATGTTGGGATTTTACCTTACCCAGCCATCTTAGAATACTGACTAGAGGGGATTCCACCCCCAACAATCCTCAACGTGCATTCAGACATGTTTAGTCTAACGGAATAAGGAAAAAAGAACATCAAACTACTATTCTGAGGGCTGATCCATCTACATCAGGTAATTAATCTCTTAAATCACCTATAAAAGAGCATTCACTCGGTAGGTAGAGCATCCATTTAGACAAAATTTATGAAATCATGAACCAATTAGGCTTGGTTCTGGCCATGATTTCAATATTTGACTCTATGAGTTTGTCAAAATAACTGAGGGAAGAATGTATAATGACATTTTTAAGCCCCTAAGAGTTTCAAGTAGAGGTTTTTTCTATTGATTTCTATAATATATATGAAAAAACTACATAGCGGTAATCTCATTTACATATCAAGATAAAGAATTCATTATAAAAGGTCACATAAAACCCTTGTATGTTTCTGTAATGATAAATAGTATTTACATTTGACTGGATTTCACGGAAAATGTTTCAAGATTTAATTTCATTTTATCAAAGACACCTCACAAACTTGTCTACATTGAGGTTATCCAAATGCCTTCTTCTCTGATGGGTAAGGATATTAAAAAATATAGAATAATTCATTTGAAAAAATCAAGCTAAGGTTTTCATTTTGTGACATCATATTTGAATAATAATTTTAGATTGTTCAGCAAGATATGGACATCAATGTTTTTTTGGGAGGACCATGGCTGAAAAAACATGAAAAAAACATTTAATCATATTTCCAATTCCATAAATATTGACTTAATAAAATCTTTAAGACATTTTACTATGATAAATCCCCATTCCAATCCTATATAAAATAGTACATTAATGCAGGGGGTCTATTAGAGCAAAGGGAAGCAACCCATGACCAATAGTGTTACTCAGATCATGGACTCGAATGGTTAGTAAATGACCCTAACCAATTCCTTAAATAAATTCAATGTAGATTATATGATTACCATTAATAATTTTATATAGGTGGATCCCAATTAATTCACATATTTAGTGACGTTCATTATATCAATCATAAAAACTATATTTGGCAGTGATGGAGAAGTCATTGACTATCGATGCATTGATAGATGTTTGGGTAAGAATTCTCTAATTCAATTCCCTTACATTCATTAAATCTACACCTTATTAAATTGTTCATAATTGGTTTACATTCCACTAAGGAAAAATTAATATGATCATTATCTAACCCTAGCCTCCTCTTATGTGATTCAAAAAGGCAACATGTCACCAGTTGGGCCAAATTTAGTTAATTCACCTTTCAAATGTCAAGATATTGACTACTCCCATAACTCTAGAAAATTTTCTAAATAATATAATTCCCCTAAGAATAATGAATATGTGGAGGATGAGGACATAGAGGAAGAGTAATAGGATGATTACATTAGGTATTCCCTTCAATTATTTTAGGAAGAGGACTCTTCCACCATTGATGAACTCAAAAAAACTAAATCTAGGTACCAATGTAGATCAACAACCCACATTCATTAGTGAGGCCATGAAATTTGAAGTAAAAGGTGTATATAAAACTTTTGTAAAGAAAACTAATGACTTTTTCTCTTAAAATTACACTGATATTCTAGTCCTCAATCCTAATGTTGCCACTAACCCCTAAGGGTTTCCCAAAACCAAGGATATAAAAAGAAACCATAAGGATGCCCCTGACTCAATCCTCCAATCATCGAGCTAAAGTGGACAAGGATATCGAGTCAAAATTAATTTAAGGAGTTTAGTTACCAAAATTGATAGAAAAATAGTCCTAATAAATAAGATGAATTAGAAAGTCAGGGTTTACATCTACATCAATGATCTCAACTAGCACTGTCTGAAAGGCGATTCACTTATTTCTATCATAGAGACACTAATTGATGAAATAGGTGGTTAAAAAGTCATATACTTCATGGGTAGATATTTAAGATACAGCCAAATATGGTTAACCCTTGAATATAAATATTCTATTTCCATCAGCACCCTTAGGGAGTATTCTTCTATCAGCCAATTCCCATTGGCTTGAAAAATTTCGGTGCCACATAACAACATTTCATGCATCATATCTTTAATTCCTTAATGGAAAACATTGTTTAATTCTATGTTCAAGATTTATTAGTTATGTTCTAAATTTTTTCTAACTACCTTATTGGTCTTGAAACCATCATCAATAAACTATGACATCAAATCTTGAAGATAAACCGCTTGAAACATGCTTTCGAGGGGTAACCTCAAAAAATTTCTTGGCATCATTGTCTGCCCTCAATGAATCAAATTTTCCCATAAAAATTATATCCATAGTATGTCACTACATCTAAACCAAAAATAGTTTAGGAGTTTAAATTTACCTCTTTCCTATATCTGGTGCTTCCTACCTAACCTCCTAGGTATGTGTTTTCCCTTTGCCAGTTTGATTAAGAAGGGGGTCGAATATCAGTGGACTAATGATAGTCATGAATAATTCAGAAGTCTCGAAAAATATATCTTTATTATTCCTAGAATAATTCAACTCATGGGAGTTAATCTAATAATTTTTTACGTGACATACATAAAGAGATCATTGTATCACCCCTAGATTCTGTGAAATATTTTTTAAATTAATTTAATATTTTCAATATATTTCATTTCACACAATAATGAATATGGATTTTGTTATATGAAAAACACAATGATTGGATACTTTTATACAAAAAAACAAGATAACCTTTCACTACACACAACACAATATTATCATGAGTTATATCCAGCATTTGTTTTTATTTTTTATACACAATTTTGAGTTCCTTCGATAACTCCCATTACAGGAAAGACCGAGTTTTATTGAATAATAATATATTATTAAAAATATTACTAATTAATATATTGTATGATATAAAATATCCATTAAATTAGTTTTTATCAATTGTATTAACTAAAATACCTATATATAATTTCTATAATGGGGATTCATATGTTACATGTTAATTATAAATAATAATATATACATATAGATTATAAAGAAAATATTTTGATCCTCCCAATGTCATTTTGAATTAATAAATAAATTAGTGTATGATATTAATAAAATATATATTATATATATTCAATAAAATATTTTTTATATTTATACAATAGATTTTATTGGCATAAGATAAAAACAAACCCAATTTTCCCTATAAAACCCTATATTTTTTAAAGGGGAGTTTTTACCTCCTTTTATTGGTGAACCCATTTAAAATATAATTTTTGAAACATATATATATATATATATATAATCTGAAAATATAAAATTATTTTTTGAAATAGAAATATAAAAATTTAATTTTGTATAATTATTGATATTTTTAAGATAAGAATCATTTTTGTAATGAACATTGAAAAATACATTATTTTATTTGAAAAATACTTATTCATCTAATTTATTTATATAGTGAAATTATATTTTAAATTTATATTAAAGTATATTATATTCAAATATAAATAAATAAAACCATTTCAGGACATCTTAACTAATTTAAAATTTAAATATAATATAAAAACATTTTAATCTTTTAAATATTTTACTTTAAAAGCTATATTTTTTGTTGTGTCTGGAGGAATATTTTTTAATCTAATTTTTTCAATTATGTAAAAGTAATTTGTTAAAATGGAATAAATATTTCGATCAAAAGACCAAAATTATGTTGTAATATAAATTTCATTTTTAAGAACAAAAATTTTACCATGGTAAAAAAATTATTTACTACGGTATAGGTAAAAAAATGAAACATTTTAAAATAAAAAATGTAAAGGCTTAAAATACATAAAAACTACAAAATTTAAAGGATTTTTGAAGTTTTTTTAGAACTTATAAATAATAAAAAATACTAATTTACATCCAACATAATTTAATTTAATGACACCTCAAAATGCTTGGCTTTAAATAAAAAATATTGATTGTTTAATCTTTAAACCAACCTCTCATCAAGTATAAATACCACCCCTCACAACCCCATTTAGAACCACAAGACTTGAAGATCCTCAAATATCTTCCAAAACCTCTCCCACTAACTCTCCCCATGTCTAATTTCTTCTTTTCTCATATAAATACCAAATCTGAGGTCATCAAGTGTCTCTCAAGGAGATGATATTCAAAAGGTCATTTTCCTAAAGTGCCTCTCTTAATTTCTTTTCTATTTCAAAATTATCCTCAACT
Source organism: Viscum album (assembly GCA_963277665.1). NCBI lineage: Eukaryota > Viridiplantae > Streptophyta > Magnoliopsida > Santalales > Viscaceae > Viscum > Viscum album. The sequence goes on along the minus strand of OY728145.1, from coordinate 657,004,058 downwards.
ATTTCATCCATAAATAATTGATAATTCAATAATAATTTATATACTTTATTTTTATGTCTCTAATTATATATATCATTTCCATTTCACTTCTCATATCCTCTTATTCAAAGAAAAAAGTTATCGACCAAGTTATGACAGTTAATCACGTCTATAAATAATGATTTTGTAATTTTTCAATTACCTACTTCATGGATGGTCTTAAAACTATATTTATAGATAAATTATATTTTAATATGTATATTATGAAATATTTCATAGTTTTTAAATGTTATATTAAAAACACATTCATTCTTTCCATATTGTGGATATACTATAACTTTATTTGTGGACGTGTGGACTACCGCCTCCTCAAAGTGATGTGATTCATTCACACTTAAAATAGAATTTATTGGGAATTATTTTAGTAATAATATATTATATTCATAAAATATTAATTCTAATTATATTATATTATATTATATATATATATATATATATTTACATACATTTCATTTACTTTCGTTCTTTCAATACAACAAGAAAAAGAAAATAGTTCTCATGTATACGTATGACCTACCCTCTCCCTGAATGGTGTTTTTCATTTATATTTTAATATTATTATAAATAATATTTTATTAAATATATAATAGATCTATATAATTTTTTATATTCGTTAAAAAATTAAATATTGAGAATCAAAATAATAAGTCAAAACTTGTATGATTAACAAAGAAAATATCACCCAAAATGTACCATAAAAAATGAATTTAATAGTAAATGGGTAATATAATGTATTAATTAAATCATATATGGAATTATATACATGAATATGGTTATTTTATGAATAATTGATAAATATATACTTATTTTTAATAAGTTTTGAACTTGTTTTAGGGAAGTCAAATGTAAGATAATGAAACTTCATTTCACATTTTATTTTCAAGATATACATGCCATATTCACAACTTATTTATTTTATGTGGTGTACATAATACCCAATAATGAATTAAATGAGTTTTATACTTTAATGTATTGGAATTTAAATATCCATTTTATGATATCTATTTCATGGGGTTTTATGCTTCAAATGTTACAAAATGAGTGATGCAACTTTTCTCAATTTTCCATCTTTGAGACATGCGTTTTTATACACCTATGTTCTTTTACAAGGAATATATAATGTCAATTGACCTATTATATTAGGAATATACTTATTTTCATGATATTTTATGCTTTTTATAATTTTATTATTTCATGGAGATTTCATACAAATGTTTCAAAGTGGTATGGGACGCGTTGAAATGTTTGAAGATTATTTTCACCGAGAAATGATCTTAAAATGATATCTTATGATCATTTTCTAGGAAAAGGATTATAAATAAAAATTTATTTTTTAAAGTGTTTTTAAAATATTAATTTCTATTTTTTAAAAACAACTTTCAATGACAGAGGATTAATTTTACAACCTCGCTACTTTTCAAAATTGTTTATAAATAAGTATTTTCTCGGTTATATTTATCATCTATGTCCATTATTCATAAATTTTTTTCCATGATATTTTTAATTTTATTATGTAATACATTAAATTAATTTTTACCCATGTACAAGTTTTTATTAAATGGATTTAAAATACTGTTTTATTTTTTCTAAAGAGTATATATTTTACTTTTTCGATAATAACATGAGAAGAATTTTTTTAACATAAATGTCATGAATGAAATTTTATAATTTCATGAAGTCTTATGGACTTGAATATTAAATTAATATATTACAAGGTTATATTCAACGAAAATTATTTTCTTTAAAATTGTGATTATTTTATGAAAGGAATCTTTTTTAAGACATAATGGATATTTTCCTCTTGAATTGTATTCAAGAGTTATATAAAAATTATTTTCATTTAAGATAAATTTTTTTGATGTTACTTATGTTTTAATGGGGATATTCTTCAATTTTTCCTTTCATTTTATTTTTATTAAATTTTATTCTTATGATGGAATGGTATTTATGAAACCTATTTCTTTTCAGCAGGTTATGTTATGATTAATTGATCTTCATAAAAACCATTTCATTCCATGTGTTCTGAAAAGACAAAAGGTTTATGTTTGTGTGGCATATATATTTATGATTTCATTATGATATGGGTGGTACCTATATTGATATCTAATGAATAGGGTAAATATTTATTTCTCATTAGATATACTAGGATGGCCTTTTGAGTGAACGTTGACCACTAGGATGGCAAGGGGAGTGAACCGTGACTCCCAAAAATGTATGAGGAGTGAACTCATAAAAACATTATGGCCATGGAAGTGAAACCTGACTACCAATATGTTATGGGATGTAATCCCTTTCTACCAATTTAACCTTGGAATTGATGCCATAACTACTGTGGATATTGTTTTATAGGATTATATATTTTCTACAATTGAATGCATTATTTATATGTTGTGTTTTCATGGATTTTGATATTTATTTCATTATGATTCATGTGTTATAAAATACCAAGATTTATTCCATGATTCAAGCTTTTGATCTTATGATATGTAGGGTATGATCTTCTAATGTTATTTCAGGTTCTCATAACCCTATGATCACGCTTATAAATACACGACTCCCTTGTTTACATTTACTAAGCATTTGATCTCACCCCCTTTTTAAATTTCCTTCCCATAGTGATGAATATTTGTATTTGGTATGATTACTCTAAGTCTGGTTCTATTAAAGAATTCCCTAGTGGGATATAATATATCTCACTTATGTAGTAATGTTTATGTTTCCATGATTCGAAAGGAGCTTTACTAATATGGTCTTTGGGTGTTTGTTTGATTAATGTATTATGTATTCCAAAAAAATTATGTAATGTCCATTTATAAAATGATTTAGTCTTAATAGTTAGTATTATATAGAAGGTTTAGACATCATTTTGAAACTATGATGAGAAAATATATTGATATCACAATTGATATTTCAAGGGATATTTCAATGGATGTATCTAAGGATAAGCCTATGGTGTCATAGATTTAACATTTTGTATCATGTTTTAGAAACCATATAAGTAATTATCAATTATTATGTGGCTTTCTATTGTGGTAAATGTTCCTCACACTATTCTTCCTAGTTTTTCTCAATGGAAGGAATAAGAAGGAACAAAATTAATATTGGTTATAATGGAACATCTATTGAACATTAGTCAAATGGGATGATCATCGGAATTAATTATATTGTGATTGTTCGTAATAAATTCTCATGTAATATAATAAAATATGTATATCATAACCATATATGGAACTCCCCATGGAATAGAACAAAGGATTCCATTGAGCGATCAAGAAATAGAGACCATAGAGACAAGAATACCCAGGTTCCTTTGTGTTAATAATCCCGGAAGACTCGCCTAAGTGAACGTCTTAGAAGAACAAGAAGGTGTTTTGACTATCCAAAATAAGGACACAAATCATGTAATGTAATAGGAAATATAAAGGATTTGGTTAACAAATTGGATGGAAATATTGGCCTCTTTATGACATCATCAAAGCTTGAATTTCTTAAGAGTGGAATGAATGGCCATTAAACAAATCAATGTCCTAAGGGGAAAGCTCATAAAGAGAATCATTATGGTAGTTCAAGTAATGGTTATATTTCGGATGTTGATGAGGCTATAGATGAATTGTGAAAGGAAAAAGGTATAAATTAATAGAATGATTTATCGTTTTTAATGGATTAATAACAATGTGAAATAAAAAAACTTTTTTTTGAATTTTGATTAAATAATTATATTATTTGATTAGTGAAATGATTATTTAGTTTTTTTATTCTCTCGGGATTTAAAAAATTAAATCTTTTTTATTGACGGGAAAAGTGATTTTATAGTAAGGTTACATTTTTAATAAGGTCAGATATCACTTAATATGGTATTTATGTTAATATAATGATGTTTGGATAATGATATGTTGGATATGAATAAGTAAATTAGACAATACTATTTATTTAAGGATTTGTGGAAAAGTGGGTTCTGCTATCATTCATGAAGTTTAAAACTTTTTAGGACTTTAGTTATATATCCAATAAGATTTGGAATAAATAAACATGCATTTTTTCAATAAGGATGTATGGTAATTCAGTTTTTTACCATTACTTAAGATAATACATGTTGAATGTATTCACATGTTTGGAATGTGACAACCAAGAGCTACCCAATGATATATGATAGATAAATATTAAGATGACTTAGTGAATTATGGGATTTGTAGCTTTTAGAAAGACTATATGGTAAAACATTTATGGATGGGTTCATTTTAATCACTGGATGAGGATTTAGATATAAAATTATTATCTATCCAATTGAATATTTATGCATATTTGATAATTTGTGCTAAAAATTTTGATTTGATAAAGATATATGGAATGAACTATCACTCTATTTTTTGATCTCATGATCTATTAATTGAAAATTAAATTCATTTCTTGGAATAATATATAATGATGAAATATATCATGGAACAAAAAATGGTGAGGTTGACCAGAAACCAACTAAGTGAATCTTCTCGTGAAAATTCATCAATATTAGGAAAAGGGATAGTGATGTAAATATTTATACTGTTATCATAATTTTTTATGATATCAATAACCTCTTTCTTGCTTATTTAGTTTATGGTTTTGTGATTGTTAACATTCACGAGATCACCCACTTTTTGGTGATCATTTATCTTTATCAATCACTATTAGAGTTTACAATTTTCATATAAACCCAAATATTCACCTATGTTCTCTTATGCCATTATGGTTTACATTGGGTAACCTTTATTTTCAAAACATTACATTTTAAAATGAAGTTTTAGTATTTTAATTTTTGATGTGGGTTTACATAAAAGAAACTATAATGTATTAATCTAGTGATAACCTAGATAAATTTCGAGGGAAAATTAATTTTAAGGGGGGTAGAATGCGAAACCTCGAGGTTTTGTGAAATATTTTTTTCAGATTAATAAAATCGTTTCGATATTTGGAATTTTAGACCATACTAAATATGGATTTTGCTATATGAAAATCAAAATATTTGGAATGAGTTATATAAAACACCAAAAAAACATTACAATACCAAAAATATCAGCTTAGCTTTTGGTATACGCAACACTTCTTTTGTCTTGTTATAAACAAAATAGTGAGATCCTTTGATAGCTTTCATTGTATGCAAGACCGAGTTTTATCAAACAATAAAATATTATTAAAAATATTACTATTTGATATTTAGAAATATTTAACCTAGATTTTAAATTAGTGGCAATTAATATTATTAACTATCTTATGAAAATATAAGTTTTATAATATTAATTCATTGATTACCAATCAATTATAAATAAGAATATATACCTTTTGATTATAAATAAAATAGTTTTATGCTCTCATATACATTTTGAAAAGATAAATAAATTAGGGAATGACATTAATAAAATATATATGTTATATATTCAATAAAAAAATAAATATTCATCAAATAGATTTTATAGGGATAAGTGAAAAAGAAACCCAATTTTAAGCATAAAACTTCGTATTTTTAAAATGGGAATTTTAACTGCCTTTTAATGGAAAATACATTTTAAATCCAATTATTGAAACTTTTATATATTTTCTTTTTAAAAATAAACTTATTATTTGATATATGTATACTGGAATTTACTTTTTTTGAATTTTTGTTATTTTGTTGATATGATTCATTTTTTATGAATAGTGAAAAATACTGAAATTTATTTGAAAAATTTGTATTCATCTAATTTATTTATCTAGATAGATTATATTTAAAATTAATTTTAAAATTTTTTTAGTCCAAATATACATCAATAAAACAAATTTAGGTCATTGAAAGAAATTTAACTTTGAAATTATACATAAAGAAATTTTAAACTGTCAAACGTTTCACTTTTAAAACCTCATTTTCCATTGTCTGTGAGATTAATTTTAAATATAATTTTTTTTGATTTTGTGAATTTAAATACGTAAAATTAATTCCATATTTTGAATATGAAATTAAAAAATTAGGTTTTAAGGTAAATTTATTTTTAGTTATAAAAAAGATACCAAGGTAAAAAAAAATTAACGTAGTATATGTAAACAATGAAACTGGTAAAAGTTAAAAGGGTATAGGCCGAAAATTCCTAAAAACTACAAAATTTAAACATTTATTTTGTTTTTTATAAACAAAATTCATACTCAAAAAATATTAATTTCCATAAAATTTCATTTAATTTAATTTCAAATAAAAATGGTTGTCTTTAAATATAAAATATTTGTTGTTCAATCACAAAAACCCACCTCTCTCCAAGTATAAATACCAAACCGAACTGCCCCATTTCAAACCAAAAGGATTTTAGATCCTAAAATATCTATAAAAACTAATCCTCCACACTCTCCCCATGTACAATTACTTATGGTCTAACCAAATGACCAAATCCAAGGCCCTCAAGGGTCTCTCAAGGGGGTGACATTAAAGAGGTAATTTCCCAAAGTACCTCCATTAATTTCTTTTATTTTTATACTTTCAACTAAACTCAATCATTAACCAATGAATTATAAATAAAAAATCATTAAAATACATTATTTTTATGTTTATAATTCAATATATCATTTTCATTTCATTTATAATATCCTTTTACTCAAATAAATTAAATTATTGTCCATGTTATGTTGGTTATTCACATCGGTGAATAATGTTTTTGTTATTTCTCCATTACCGCATTTATTACTATTATTAAAATTATTTTTATGGTTAAATAATATTTTAATATTTATATGATAACCTATTTAATATTTTAGAAATTTAAAATTAAACATACATTTATGATTTCCATATTGTGGATATATGATGACTTCGTTTGTAGATGTGTGGACTATCACCTCCTCAATGAGATATGACTCATTCACACTTCACATGGAATATATTAAGGAATTATTTAGTAAAAATAAATTATATTCAAGAAATATTAATTTTAATTTAATGATTATATATATATATATTTATATTTATATCTATATTCATGTCATTTACTTTCATTCTTTCAATACAATAATATAACAATAATAACATTCGTTTGTACGTATGGCCTACCATCTCCATTAATGTTGTTTGTAATTTATATTTAAAAATTATTATATATAATTATATATTGATTTTATAATATATTTATATCATGTTTTATATTCTAGAAATAATTAAATCTTGAGAATAAAGAAAGCAAATTCAGAACATGTAAGACTAACAAAGAAAATATAACCTAAAATGTAAATTAAACATGAAGTTAATGATAAATGGGTAATAAAATGTCTTAAATTTATCATATATGGTATTATATAAATTAATATTGTTTTATTAAAGAAAATTAATAAACTTAATATTATTATATGTGATGTTTCAACATTTTTGATGAAAGTTGAATGTGAGGTGAGTGAATTTCATCTCGCTTTTTGTTTCTATGAGATACATGCCATATTCACCACTCGTTTATTTTGTATGGTGTAAAAAATAACATGAATGTATTATATTACTTTTATAATTTAATTTTTGGGTATATATATATATCCATTTTATTATCTATATTTCATGGGGTTTTAAGGTTCCAAAGTTATCAAATGGGTAAGGTAGTTTTGTCTCAATTTTCATTCTTTGAGACAATTGTTTTTCTTTGAAAATATGTTATTTTAAAAGGTTTATATATTTACATATGAAATATTTTAGAAGGAATCTACTTATATTCAGTTTATTTTGGGGTTTTTTAAGTTAATTGTTTTAGAGGGATTATGATAGAAATATTTCAATGTGGTATGATACACATTGAAATTATTGAAGATTATTTTCCCAGAGAAATTTTTTTAAAATGATATCATAATATCATTTTATAGAAAAATTATTCTAAAAATATTATATTTTTTAATTTTTTTTAAAAAATAATCCTTTATTAGTTTTAAGAGAAATTTTCAATGAAAAAGGGTAAATTTCTCAACCTCATTAATTTTTAAAATTATTTATACAGAAATATTTACTGGGGTATATTTATCATTCATGCCCACGTTATATAAAATTATTTTCCAAGATATTTATAATTTTATTAAAAAAAATAAAAAACTCATTTTTACCCATGGATGAGTTTTTGTTGAATAGTTTGAAAGGAATATTTTTTTGTTTTCCTAAAGTGGTAATTTTTGTATTTTTAGAAAAAGTATAATAAGAATGTTATTTAACAAATAAAACATGAACACATTTTTAGAATTTCATGATGCATTAATTCCTAGAATATTCTATTAAAATATTATAATGTAATTTTAAAGGAATATTTTCTCTTTTTGAATTGCATGAAATTTCTAGTAATGAAAATGTATTCAAGGTTGAAAGGATATTTTCTTCAAGAATTGTTTTCAAAATTTCTCTGAAAAGTATTTTTCAACTAAGATAACATTTTTTTATGTTTCTTATGATTTAATAGGGATAAAATTCAATGTTTCCATTATTATAATTTCTATGAATATTTATGTTTTCTGATTTGATGATATTTATGAAACCCATTTCTTTTCCGTGGGATATATTATGGTTGCATGACTTTTATAAAATATATTTAATTCCATGGGTATTATATGATAAATGATTTATGTTCTTTTGTAACACATATATATGGTTTCATTATTAGATTTATGGGACCAATATCTCCCTCATATGCATTGGGTAAAGATTTATATATCATGAGATAGAGTAATATGGTCTTGAGAGTGAACCTTGAATACATAGATAGCCATGAGAGTAAACCACGACTACCATGATGGTATGAGGAGTGAAGTCATACTACTAATATGGACATTGTAGAGAACCATGACTACTATGATAATATATGGAGTGATCCCATACTATCAATATTTCTTTCTCAGTGATTCCTTGAATACTATGGAAATTATTTTATATTCATATGTTTCTTCCAAAATTTCATCCATTATTCTGATGTTATGTTTTCATGGATTATGATTTTTATTTCATTATGACTAATTTTTGATGAACTACAAATATTTAAAATGTGATTCATATTTAGGATTTCATGATATGTATGGTATAATATTATAATTTTATGTTCATTATCTCATATCCATATGCTCATGTGTGTTCTTAGATGACCCCTCTGTTTACCATTATTGAGAAATAGAGCTCACCCATTTTCATCTTTCCTTCCCAATTTTATAATGATATTTATTAATTATGATTTTTCTAGTAAGGGTTATTATCAAGAACAACCTACTGAAAGATAATATATCTCACCTATGTATTTGTGTTTATGTTTGCATTATTCCAAAAGCCCTAACTAATATGATCTTTCGGCATTTGTTTTTGTAATGTAATATGTATTCCACAAAAGATATTTAATTTCCATAAACAAAAATAATGGGTTGTTATAATCAATGGATTATTTCCTAGTAAAAATTAATTACGTCGATAATGAAAACAACCTTCATTATCTCATTCGAACTATGATTGAAAATGGTACTCATTATTCAGATTTCGAGAAGAGTTGCATAACATTAATCTTCATAGTTTAGAAATAGAGATAGTACCTACAACACCATGAGAGCCATCTGGTCTCTCATAATATCCTAATTAAATATATCCTAATCCATCATGCATAGATATAAAATTTGGCATAGTCTTTAGTTATTCTATATCAGTTCGACATATAGTGCATGCCTCAAAAAGTGGTGAAAGGTCAGACCTTTGAAGATTCTCTCATAGAACACTTATCTATATGAAATATGTATTCAGATACTTAATTACCAAATTTTGTATTATTTTCTCTTCAAGATGACCATTATACTTGTCAAAATTAAATTTGAATATCATCAAGAATTCGAACAGGGTATAGAATTGAACACCCTAAACTAAACAATGTTAGACAGGGGTTGTGTTTATCTCAACAGAAAAGGCACTCTTGCCTTACTCCATCTTATATTCAAAAGGCTATAAAAACATTGAAGAATAATATGAGTCCATCACTATAAAGATATAATTTTCCCTTAAAATATGAGTGGGCCACCTAGAGGTGAAAGGTGATTCAGAGTTGTCAATATACATATCAACAAGGATTGTGTAATCTGAAAAAAAAAAGATAATCCTAATGATTAACTATGTACCATGGTAAATTGTATAATTCCACTTGTCTCCAACATTAACTATCTTCCCATGAACAAATAATTCATAATCAATGAATTGGAAAATATAACCATAACCTAACCAAATTCATATTAGGGTGAAATAGTCATCAGTATTGTATGATGTTGAATGGTGTCACCTTTTTCTCATGTTAGCATTAAGGAGATCAATGAGTTCAGTCCCATCCCTGAACCAGATAGTCCCACTAAATGTTTTGTGATACCCATTGTGAACTACCTTCAAAACAAAGTTTTATCATTGGATAGAGCTAAACAAGAGTAGACCCGATGATGGGTAGCCTACATTACTCTTTATGGAGACCCAAATAATCTTAAAATAGTTTATAAATGAGGATTTTTTATTTCCTCGTCATATTAATTTATGTAAAAGAGACCACTTATATCATGAAATAGTTTCATAAAAGAGCCAATGGTTCCCACCAATCCTGTTTTTTTCTCTCTAATAAGATCTGAAGGCTTGGATACTTCTAGATACCAATGGTGCAAGATTTCACAAAACTCACCAGGAAATGTCATTCCTTCCAAGTTCATTCCAAATTCATCAATCAAACTCCAGGTTTTAAACATACAACAAAATAATCCTATCCATTTTCTGTATGAGGAATGGATGTTTTAGGGACTTACGATCCAACTATGATCAAGTAATTAAATTAAATCCTAACTACTAATTACTTTTTCCTAAATGGGACGAGGCAATGCCCCAAGAATAATTCAGGTCCAGAATAATCATCAACTTCCTAAAAACCAACATCATTGTGAGATTTTTTGTCTCTCATATAATACTAATGAAAAATGACACCAATTTCTATTCTTCTGAGTTGGAGAAGTTGTATCAGGAGTATAATATCAAATCCAGCCACTCATCCCGCCATTATTCAGTGACTAATGGAAAGATAATGGTTTTCTACAAGACATTATCCATCATAATATAGAATATCATTTATAAAGTTAAAAAAAAATCCCTAAAAATATATTTCATTCCTTATGGGCCTACCAGACAACTACTCACACCACCACACGGGTGACCCCGTACTGACTTGTATATGGAATAGAAGTAGTCATACCCATTAAGATCCAATTTCCATCACCGTTTATTTCAATATGTGATCAACAATTTATAGTTGATCAATTATATAATTAACTATATTATAAAATACAGTGTACCTTGAATCACTTAGAGGTCAATAAAAATTACATATCATGGTATTTTTACCAGAAGGTCTACCTCCATTCGTTCCTCTAAGGGGAACTAGTATTGATCCTCTAGACTTCAATGATACCAGTGGATAATCCTACAAAGTATGAGACAATTTGTAAAGGTCCTTATTCTATAAACAAGGTCCACTCTAATAGAGAATATTCCTTGATCAATATATATGGAGAGAACGTCACGACCCCTAACAATGTGAGGTTTCTAAAAAATTACTTTGTGTGATAAACGTTAAAAACATGTCAAATACATAATGTTAGATTGTGTATTTAGTCTCTACCTAAATACCTTAACAAGAATTACATTTTAACCACCTAAAAAGATCATAAACTGCATGACACCTACATCCATGTTGTATGACATTAATCTATATATCACTGATTTTCAAACTCGATGACCTTAAACTATGAGTCTAAGTCTAGTTATCGTGACTCTAAACAATGTTTGGTCCATCATAGAAATGTGTTGTGTGTTGTTAGGCCTCCTTGGTTATCCATTCAAAAAATTTGTTTTTAATAACACTACATTACACATATCTATTTAAGTCAACACTCAATATTGGTCATAAACTACCTATCGGTCTATACGACATGATCTTAAACTGATTGCAATTGTTCAAAGAATCATGACCTTAAACTTTTATCATCCCCAATAGTATGGGCTATAATTATTTATACTAAAAATCCTTAACATTCTAGTCAAAAGGTATTAAAAATTACAACAACTTCCTTTCCACATGGAAAAAATCTTTATGGTCCACATCCTTATTGAATAATGTAAAACTACATTGCATTTCAATCAATGATTAAACGGATCGTGATCTTTAGTGTTGATGTCCCAACATAACGTTTAAATAACTATATGTGACATGATTTGTTTCATTAAAGGATATTAAGTGACTCCCATATCATCAATCCTAGGCCCATGAATAACAAAAAATTTCCCCTCCCTTTATATAGACCATACCAACACTTAGAGACTTTTTTAGAATCATATACAACATGATTCTCACTTTAATGAGTTGTGTAATTATGATTGGATCTTAAATATTTTTCAAGCCACAAATAAAATACCTATATCCTTCATTATTATCACCATTGTGTGTTGGAAGAAACCTTTTCCACTCCTAGTTTCTCACCCTAATCATAGTTTGCATGGAGTAAGAGTATTTGTAAAGTATTCTTCAAAAGATCATGTCATATCAATTCACATAAGGGTTTATATGGTCCTGATCAAAAGGCCATAAAAGGACAACTAGATTTCCTTTCTTCTTGAATTTAAAATGAATTGTTGCTTAAGAAATATGTGAGGTTGGATTCTCATTCCGACGAAATACGTATTCAGGCCTGAATCCTACATCCAAGTTTAGCTATAATAGAGAAATTACCCCACTCTCTAAAAATACGATTATGTTAAATATAAGGGAATTTAAAATGGCTTCTCACCCCTTCGTATTTGATATTAATGAAATGGGATTCTTCTTTAAAATACTAATTTTTCATTCACATCAGGTGACCCTTTTCCTAGATCCATGGCACTAATCTATAGAGTTTCCTATAACTATGTATGGCTTGATTCCTACCATCAAAAGAAATGTAGTGACACCCAAACCATTATGCTTAGACCCAACCAAAATATTTATTTATGTTGATTCACCATAATCCTTAATTCATAATATTTCACTACACGACTGATGTCCTTTTCATATGAATTTAAAGTGATTGGTTCTTCAAAAACTATGTGTGGATTGATTCTCATTCGAAGGAGATACACAGTGATGCCTAGACCTCAATTATTATTCCCATCCATGGGGTAGATAAAAAACCCCACCTCATATATAAAAACAATGATTTATGTAGAATATATTAATTTGAGTTCCCTTCTTTAGGGGTCCATCATAGATATAGAAATTCCCCCTCCATCATATGAGTCATATCCATACAGGGGAATCTAAAATTCATTGAAAATTTCTGTCCAAATGATTCCATTATTCATAAACATATTCCGTAAACACATCATATCCCTAATATTGAAATACGTAAGATAATAAAAATATTTCTATGGATACTATTAATAGAATGTTTGATACCCAAGGACACATTTTTCTAATTATGCAATAACTTTTCCTAATTTTCATTTCATAAGTCACCCAGAAAAAAGGGCTCATCGACTAGAGGATTCCACTTTTTGACTATACAGTAATACACCCCTGTTGTATTTGTATAAAGTCACGCACAAATACTGTTTCTTACATGATCGACATATTCTTCCTCATGATAATACTCTATTATCTCCAATATCCTAATGAAATCATATTGTAACCCCCAATTTGACCATGTTCTCCAGTTATCCCCCACATTCTTTTATCCTCTAAATTACTCTATTATGAGAACTCCTAATGTCTTGGTTTACAATATTCTCCATAATATCAAATTTATTTTGAAACATACATGGTCTAGTAGGACTCATATTACCCATTTTTTCCATAGTACTATGGTTCAATCCATATTACTTAAATCTATGGGGCCCATATTGTCCTCATTACATGATATTAAAATGCATGATATGTACCGATAGTAAGAATAAAAATTGCAAGGTCTTCTAGAACTACGTACAACATGATTCTCCTTAATATGAGATATGTAGTGACCCCCATACCCTGTGATTTAGGTACAAGATCAAAAAATACCTCACTTTTCTTAAATTTGGGTTAGAACTATGTAGGAAACTTTTTACCCTATTCTCAAATAATTTTAACTTGAAATGTTTCTTCCGTACTCAATAAATTTACCTTGATAAGACTAAATCTATGATTGGGGAAATACAAACCTCTATAATAATTCCCTAGACATCAAGAATATAATGTTAGTATCCTAGGGAAATCGTTGTCTTACAATGCAGTAACACACCCTTGTTGTATTTTCATATATCATCCAATAAAAAGGTTTTTTAGCCATCATATTCCACTATTTAAGTGTAATGAAGTACACCACAGTATCTATTTCATAAAGTCACCCAGAAAATGGTTTTTTATACCATGGGAACACTAATTATCATAAGAAACCTCTATTAGCTCCATTCCCCCTTTCATAAAGAAACTCTTTGGATATGGAAACCCCATATTATAGCTTAAAATCATACCTCTTCATACTTAAAAAGCATGGTATATTCTCAGATAGATTACAGTGGTAGTGAGAATCAGTAATCATTATATATGAGAAAAAAGACATTAAATTATAGCACCCACGTCTAGGTTGTTTGATAATAAACTGCACAACTTAACGTCCTAGTCACAAGACATTAAACATTATAACAAAGTACTCACCGTAATATATTAAATCGATTGGTCCATTTCTAGGTCGCATGACATTAAACTAAAAAATTCTTCAAGACATGTCAATGTCTTTCCCCCTAATGTTGGAAATTTAATATAATTTATCCTCCTCTACACAATCCAATTCCATATAGGGGTGGTCTCCCACTTATGGCCAATACAAATATAGACTATGTCTTCTTTCTCAAACACCATCCCATGGAAAACCATCCATATTATTCTTGAAAAATAATGATCTTCCAAATATTCACAGTCATTGGTAATAGAGTTTCAGAATTCTTGAGGATACCTTTGTCTGACTATGCAGTAATATTCCATAGTTGGATGTTTATATGTCTTCCACCAAAAGGGCCTTCGAGCTAGAACATCCCACTATTTTATTATCTTTTAATACACCCAGTTGTCTTTTCATATCATCAGCAACAATAATTTATTTTAAACCAGAAGAACATTACTACTTAGGGGAGGCCACCTATATTTCCATAATCCTAGAAAACAATGTGGTGTCAACCACTTTTAGAACATATCCACAACAATTACATGCATACTTTTCTTATATCATTTTCTAGATCTAGGAATCCCAGAAATTGTGAATCTAAATTCTTATTGTGTAACTTAATGGTAGTGGATCATTAATCACTAACAAGACATGTTTGGATAATCATTATATAACACATGGTCCAAACTATTCAACTGAAAATACTACATTATTTAGTATCTCTATCAAGACATTAAGATAACCAAAAAAAGATATAGTACTCACAGAGTTGAAAAAACACAGAGGGAACCCTAGGTAAAAGTAGAGTCTCAAATTTCTAGACATGTTCCATACATGTTTTAAGAAATAATAAATAAATTAAAGCATTAAAGGAACAAAAAATGTTAGGCTAAAACCCCACAAAATGAGGCCTAAGAAAAAACAATGTCTCATCTGTTGATCCTTCTTCAAATTAGGCATAGGAAAAAATTAGTGTGATTACACAATATTCATAGGGATTTACATCAACCTAAAAATAGTTGAACAGTGTTTTCTATGTGCAAAGACCTACTGAAAAATTATATCCCTCCCAAAAAACTATCATTATAATTATTATCATTATAATAAAGACAAGAATTTGGTAACAAGTGATTGGAAACAAAAAACCATTTAATTTATTTTCTAAAATGTGGAGGAACATATACAAGTTAGAGTCTCTCTTTCATATTTTACACATGTTACATTATATAGGTTTTGAGATGTTAAAAAGTTTCTCAATCCTATTCCATATCTTTTTATAACCCAGCTAGCTCTGTGGATATAGACTCTTCATCTTGATGAAGCTTCTCTTTCTCCACGAATACTGAATCCTCACCTTGTTCTGAGACCCTCTACGAGGAACATTGTATTTGGTCCATATCTTCTTTATGATTTTTAGTTATTCTTGAAGTAGTATCACTTAGATATATTGATTTTATAGATAGAATTGACTATCCTCCTCCCCCATGGAATGATTCCACGACACCTTGGATACAAATTCTCTAAGATCTACAAAGTGGCCTACTAACTATGACTTAAATAGATACAACCTTCTCCCCTATTACCTTTACTAAATGATTGAATTTATATCATGGTGGATCATTTAGTAATCAACCTCATTGTACCCTAATATTAAAATAATTGTTGGAAGTTTCAATAGTAATAATTTCAAGATTTCAGGAGGCATACCTGATATTTTCTTTTTGATGTCTGAGAAAATTATATAGTGTGTAGTATGAAGATATTTTTGAATTTCCAAGTTCAACTCAGAGCTACTCTCATAGGGATATGTGTATTATGGTATTATTCTACTCAATTAGTAATGTTGTTCTTCTCCCTATAAAAACTATATTTTTTCCTACTAGTTTTGACTAAACTAGTAATGAAACTCACACCTCATTCTTGACCACCTAAGTCCATGGAACTAAATAACATGTGACGCCCATTGTCAATATCAATGGGGGTAAACTAAATGTAAATTTAATAGATAAACCAATATAGTTAACAATAGTCCCCATTATTAGATCAATATTTGTGATTATAGGATCCCCAATACTCTCAACAATATCATTGTAGGTAAAATCATCCTAAAAAAGGAACATCCCCCAGAGTTTTTTTAGGAATCAAGATCAAGGGAAATGGGGAATCTCTAACTTATGGGTTATCATTTTCCACTCCCTTATAATTAGGGGTATGATGGACATGGATTTCTTATTCTTGAATTTACATTGAAATAATCTTTGTAGACAATGTTGTATTAGTAATGGCCTGATGTAAGACATCAAGTGAAAAAATTCTGACTGTATTTGAAAAATAAATGAAAGGGAAAAACCAAATCCATCCAATAACCTATTAAAATATCTAAACTCATTGATAGTTGTGGAAATATTTATAATTTCTAACATTTCTTCAAGATATGTTAGTCACTCTTTTAGTTTCTTATATAAGACCTCAAGTCTCATGACACCCTCATAAGTAGGGGTATATGAGACGTTGGCCCATGAACTAAATTAGATCTGTCAATGATTCTATTTACTGAAATAATTATAGGAACAACATCTTTAATCTATGTAGTGCTATGATTATTACTAAAATCTTTATCATACTTCCTGATATCCCAAACAACACCTTCTAAGACATCAATGGAACCAAATTTGACTTCTGAAAAGTCCTCTAGTATTTGTGATATATCTAAAATATCATGAGGAATGAAAATAATAAACCACCACATGAAACCTTTTCATGTATGTTAGAAATTACCTAGAATTGTTCTGCACTCACCAATAATGAGTAAAGATGATGTTGCATCTCTTGGAACTTCATCCTATAAGGGGATATATTAATCATTATGAGACTGCTCCCCCTCTAAGATGTCCCCATAAATCCATAAAGAATCAGTGTTAGACCCCTAAATAGAGGAAAATGAAGAATATTCTATAAAGGATAATCCGGTTCTTACATATACATTTGGTTAGTCATAAGATCAAAATGGCAGAAAAAAGACTTACCATGGAACATACATCAGGCTAGCTTCTTCTCCATCTTTTATTTCTTCTCTCGGGATGGTGAGGGGACCTTATCTATCCATTTAGTAACAGACATGGGATGTAGTTTTCTATAATACCCTCCTACCATTTCATCAACCATCATCCTCTAACCCCAGGATAATTATAGGGATTCGAGAGACTTAGCCTCTACTCCGATGGGGGTGCATGTGGGTCTATACTTCAGCGATTCAGGCTCCTTTTCTATTATTTATTCTTATTATCCTACAAAATATAAGATAAATACAATAAATATTAATGATGGTGGTTGAATGATAAATAAAGGTAAGTGATAAGAGAGAGGTACATCATTAGTGTCTATATAGTGGTCTAATTTTTCTTCAGTGTGACCATCTACGCCCTCAATTGTTTCTCGATAAAAAATGGTAGATACTCCCTCTGTGGTCGGGATCTGATCTTCAGTTGTTATATTAAAATTTAAATCTCATGATCATATTGTACAAATTTAGTCAAATTAATATTAGTTTGGAGATCGGAGGGCACTAAAATATCTCCCATCTCTAATATGTGTACTCCATCCAAGAGAAATACACAAATTTCTCGAATGTCAGATGTTATGCCCTAACAAGATTGGATCTCTAGGGATCACAAATAATCTAGTGTTAATGTGTATTAATATGATTAATTCTCAACATCATTAGATTTTAAATCTTCTTAAGGCATTTCTCCTATTATGGAAGACCGGTTGACCAGGACCCAAGTCTCCTC
This sequence comes from Viscum album, assembly GCA_963277665.1. NCBI lineage: Eukaryota > Viridiplantae > Streptophyta > Magnoliopsida > Santalales > Viscaceae > Viscum > Viscum album. The sequence goes on along the minus strand of OY728145.1, from coordinate 656,985,546 downwards.
CCAATGATGACGACTAGACTACATTGGATTGGAATAAGTGGTTTTTAAAAATCTATCATGCTCTGTGGTCCTTGACTGAGGTCTCCATGAATTCATTAGAGCATCAAAATCATCACAATAGGCTTGAATCTTCCGTTTCTGTATTCATGGACAAGCAGTTGTCATGGCTTCGACTCGAGTAAAGCCTTTTTCTAACTCCCCTTAGGGGAATGAAAAAATCTAAGCACTATTATACCTAAATTCAAGATTAATTAATGCACCTGAAAGAGGAATCCTGATTTAAATCTGGGAATCCTCTATGGAAATCAGGATCCAGAATTTATGGGTCACCATCGGGTGTTTCTCAAACCCATCGTGTGGTAGGGGGATACCCTTGACTATTTTATACACATGAATTAGTGTGTAAATCATTTTGGAGTTTATGCCTCACATGTGATATCATTGTTGATAAAGTATGTAGTACACTATCTTTTTATGAAATCATGTATGGCCTAAGAATGTTGTTAGTTTTTCCATCATTGTTGAACATCTTGGTTAGCATATGCATATACAGGAATAATTTGAACTCCCCTAGTGCATTCAGAATTCTCAAGACTTCATTGCATGCCTAGAACAATTGTTGGATACTAGAAATAACTTGAGAGATGATTTAAATCATCCTTTAGGGACATTAACTCCACCTAAAATAGGACATGAACTGATGTGTTCCATAATCCACCCCCATATAATTTGGAATGATAATGAAATTCTAAATTGGGCCTTTTCGATGTACGCATACAGTGAACACATTTATATCTTCTCTAGGATAGAGGAATCCCAACCTATGTGGCTCCATTTTGGTAATGTTTCTTCCATCACAAATTCCTATGACCTCATACTACCATTAGATTTGTGAATTAACTACAGGTAGATACTTAGCCACCTTAGGAGGAATACAACCAAAATGGTCCTCATAGAATCCTCGGGATTGATCTTATAACCCTAGTGAGAATAATCATCCATCCTTAATATAGTCTATAATTTTTCCAAGAATGCTCTAATTTTATATAGTGGGGAATGTCTTTGGGAACTAAAAAATGGAAATTTATCCTTATGGAATGAGGAAAGCCTTCATCTATGGTTCAATATTGATGTCACAAGTTGGATGAGGGTCTTTCATCAGCACATTACAAGACACCTCAAAATGCACATGTGATATAGATGATGTCCTTTATAATCATCTCACACTATCTTTCATGGGATAAACTCATCATTCATATCAACATGGATCGGGGATCTAGAAATCATGTTAACATCCCATAGGATAATGAAGACATCATCTTGAATTAGACAAAAATAATTTTCCCAAGGACACCATAAGATCAGAAGTTTGGGTCTGTTGTCTAAAATAATATAAAAATATGTTTTCCCAACCCATGTGGCCACATAAATCTGTAAATCTAGTAGCACCTTCTGGATTGCTACACACATTTGGTACACCATGTAGGCCTACAACCCTTTGAAACTAACTCCCACCCCAGATATGATGTCCCAATTTTATTTGAATCTTTATGTTTGGTCTTTATAGGAAGAAAACAAGGTTCACTCATAGAATTATTGTTTTAACTATTATGTGAGAGGCTTCAGACCTAGGATGAATCAGTTGTGATGCATGAAAAAAGTAGTAGAAATGGTTCCTTCCTTGATGTGTACACACATATATGAGATGTTGGGAGTGGTAAAATTTGATATATTACCCAAAAATAGACCTAATAAAGTAACATGGAGCCTTCAAAATGAGAGTGCCTCTCAAGAGTCCATGACAGTATAAAGGCAGATAGTCCCATTGAGAGTACTCATGCAGATTCTGCATTAAGTGCTTCAACAAGTCTAAGAGAGTGGAGTTGCAAGTATCTTAATAACATAATCAAAAATATTTGTGAATAAATAATACATTTGTATCATATTCTTCATTAGTATCCATCTATTCATACATAAAAACCCTATAATGAGACGTCAAGAATTTCATTAAAACTAAAATATTGATTTCAGAAATTTCAAGAAAATTTGGAAAAGGAAGGGAGTTGTGTAGGCCCCTCGACTAGGTTACTAACATAGGACCATTGAATAGGTTCCTAACATAGGCCTGCCCACCAAGTTCCCAAAACAAGCCTCTAAACTAGATGATCCCATGCATATCATTTGTTTAGGAGGATGTACCATGTTGACGTGCAAGGAAGTTCTTCATAAGAATGGCCCAAATTACAAGTGTGGAAAAAACTACACGAACACTCTATGTGATGAGATATATTAACATGGATGTGGGAGGAAGGAACTCATATAAGGTTCCTTCGTATTTACAAACACTACTGACATACACATAAGGCTTATGCATTGGACCTATGATTCAGGCCTACTCTTTGGACCTATTCCACTAACTTTCATGGAGGACCTTCACAAATCTTCAGAATGTATCCCTACCTCTACCTCAATACTAGACCCTCCTATTCTGACCAGATCCAATACTGATGGGGGATTTTTTTTAAACTCTATTTTTTCAAATTGGAAAAAAATATTATTAAGATTACCCCATGTGTTTGAGGGGTGACGAAGCCTCAATAAGAATCAAGGATAACTATCCTAAACTAGTTTGTTCACACCCATCCTACACTTCATAAGGTTCACACACCACCCTATATATCACTAATGGTTCAACCACCCTTAAAAGGTGGAAGTACATAGAAAACATACATTGGGAACCTATGTAGATAATATCCTTTTAATTGGGCCCCATGTTTTCCTATAAATAGGACCCTAGGGATCCTAATTTGAGAGACTGAAAAAATGGAATTTGCCACCAATCTCTGGTCTTACAACCTCTTCACCAAGGTCTTCCATGAAATCCTTTAGTTAACACTCAAAATACCATGAGAGGTTGTAATATAGAGTAATCGTTGGATAAATTCCCATGTAGGGTCTGAAACACAAGACATCCACATGATGACCATTTTCCCCTAATTAACAATCACTGGCATGGGGGTACCTTACTAAATATAGGACATGTTCAAAATTCATATAGGGAAATATAAGGACACCCTTGGTTCCTAGAAGAAGGGATCACCCATTTTTTCCCATGTTAACTATTTCCTAAGGAACCTCATGCCCACACATGCCTACCCCTGCACGAAGCACTTCTAGCTCCTCCTATGTCAACATGTACGAAAAACTATCTTCTCTCCAAGACATAGAATCCACCAGTCACCATAAAAGTCCACTTTCTATCCACATATGGTTGTGATACCCTTAAATTAGATCCATATTCAATGGGGGACAAATTTAAGCCTCCACAAAATCCACTAGACATACACGACCATAGAGAGAGACACACCATCGTGTCTTCTAATTGTTTATGTATTCCATTAGATAGAGGTTCCCCACACTTATCCTACATAACAGGTAGGGTCCTCATGGTTCATATAGTTATTTACCATATCATTAATATGGACCTTGAATTTGGTCAAAGAGTCAATGATCTCTTAGTATTGGACACTATGGTGTGGATCGTGTCTTTCTCTATTAATCTCTAAGAGCATGGACCTCCGTTCCAGGGGTGGATAGAGAGGGTCACATGTTACTTAACGTTTTATGGTTAGGGAATTGTCCTAAAATAATACATGGAACAAGAACTAGGGAATATCTCATATAGTAATCCCCAAGACACACTATTAGTGTGGTGGCTAAATGGGTAGTCTGATGTGAATATCCTAGTTACCAAAGTGTGAGAAGAGATGAGCACATCAAAACACATTCTTCTTCTCCCACATCCCTGACCTCTTCCACCTTTGGAATAAGGATAATTTGATTTAATTAATCTTTTTCTTCCTCTTTTTTCCCAAATTTTATCATGAATCTTGTTTTTTTAGATCTTAGGTACCATCATGACATCCTCATGGTCAAATGCATGTTACGACAGATAGTCATTTTCAAGATCTTCCTACCACCTTCCTTCCGAGGGTATCCATAGGAATGAATCCTCATATCCATTTTTCAATAATATTAAAAGGGAATCCTTATATGTGTAATCTATAAAAAAACCCCAAAATCACCATCAGTTGATACTTTGTTCATGGTTCCCAAAATGCTTGACTCCTATTCAGTATAAGCATAGACCATGTCATCATTATCCCAAAGGGACACATTCTATGAAAATGAATACTTTAGAGGGCCTATATATGAATTAACCCCAATAACCATACTATGTGTCGTCATATTCCTTACAAACTAAGATACATATCAATCCTCCTTGAGGTCTATACCCTACACTGATATTCTACCTATGTTATCTAGGTCATATTCTTAATAGGGTTGTATATAACTTGGAGTGAAACACTCCTTCCAGCCCATTTCACCACCATAATCATAAGTCCATATCCCTAATGAGATCATTCCCCCTCCTAGGATACCACATCCCCTCCAAGTTCGTCAGGTCTCCATGGTGCATGTCCCATACCAAATTTTGACTAGCCAAAATTTTCCAAGTCATCCTTTCTGTATGACATTAAACTGTATGTTTTAGTCATCATCACATGACCTTAAAATGTATTATGTGTCCCATAATTTTGAACCAAACTTTATAGGATCTAATTCATTTTAAACGGATTTGTAGGAATCCCATCTTAGGGTTCCGAACCCAACATGAGTATAACTCTTGTCTCCTATGATAATGATAACTCTAGAGCACCCCAATGAGGTTCTAGAACCCAACATCCTAATAATAAATGAAAAAGAATCTTTAATCCATATATAAGGGTACCATTGATGGAGAATATCATATACATATAGAGATCTCTATCAATAAAGAACCCCAGATACATAAAAATGATTTTCAAATCTGTAAATACTAATAATTGATTGTTAATTCAAGATTTACCTATGACATGCATGGGAATTAATGAAGGATTCACATGAATATCTTAAATACATATGAGATACCCAGAGTAAGAAAACTCCCCCTAAAAAATTGTGTAATGAGCCTTACCTCCCATATACTTGAAAAATGTGAGTTATTAAGTATCATTGTCCTGTTCACAAACTAGAACCTACCTTTCGAAAGAAGGTCAATGAGGCATCACAGATACAATATCCATTTGGTTTTTCTCATCCTACGAAAAAACCCCATAATAAACCACTTAGAAAAGGCATGGGAATTTTTCTTTATGTGATGTTTTTTCCCACCAACACCACAAAATTTCATTCTAGCTCCACTAGATATTTGGGATTGAAATACTCTTTTATTTATTTATTTTGGAAAATATTTGTAATATCTATTTATCATGTTTTAATTTATATTTCAACTATTTAATAATTCTAGTCAATTTAATTATTTATTATCTTATATTATTAAGGATATATATTCTACTATATCAATGCTATTTTTTTAATTTTTGTATTTTATTTTCTAGTATAGCACATAATTTTTTTGAATCATAGAAAAAGGGGGAGAGATGTTCATGTTAGAGATGTCCACATTTCTTTAATTATAAAAAAATAGGGAAAATTATGAGTGGAACTCGACTCGTTGATCGGTATTTTTTATTTTTATTTTTATTTTGTATTATTATTTTGATTATAACTATTTACTACATATATTTTGTTACGTACAATTGTTATTTACTAATTTTTTGTCATAATTTATTTACTATGATCTATTATCATGTATTTTATTTATTATAAACATTATATTATTATCATATTTCATTTTATAATGGTTAAAGTATTATTCATTCATTACTTGAAGCTTACAATTCTTGTGTAATAAATGACTAATATTTAATATCTGATAATTTATTTTATTTTTTCTTATTATTCAATATGTTTTTAATTATGTTATTCTCATAAATTTTGGAATAACTTTTTTATGTAAAATATTCATAAGTTAATTTACTTATATGGTTGATTATATCCATTAATATTTAGTTGTATGTATTGAGATTGAAAATTTTAGCAATGTGTATGACTTGTACATTATATAAGGAATGAATTTTATGAATAGAAGGGACTATAATTTTCTCTATGTCATTAATCTTATACATGTAGAAGATGTTTTTAAATGATTCTTATGTTTTGATAATTTAGAGATTTATTTTCTTTTTCATTATCTGTATTAACATTTTTGTATTGAATATTGAGTCTAAGATTTAAATATTTTTAACAGGATGTTTACTTTTACATATTCAAATTTTTTACTCATATATTATTTCTTTACAAAGGATTTAATTTTACACACTGTTTGTTTTGTTGTCAGATGAATTTTTCATTTTTTATTCACATTTTCATACATATAATTTTCCCAAAGGTATTTGATTTATGTTGTTTTTAATGGAAACTGTAATGGATCCCTCCTCGGTTGAATCTTGACATGGCCATTTTTGCAAGCCTTTATTCCAAAGGAAGTAACTCACTGGGGTTTTTTTAATAGTGATTGTTCAGAGTGTACATTGGTCAAGGGGATTGGGGTTTATTCCCATCACACCCTTTTGAGGGGTAATTATTAAAAACTCTGTGATTCTTATAGATTTAAGATATATATGTGAATACATTCAAAATATATATGGGACTACTTACCCATTTTCTAGAAACATGGTGAAACCATAAATTTCATATGAACACAAATATATATCATAGGTTCTTAATATTTTTCATTTTGAATTTAATGGAACAACCATTTCATGCCACATAGCTAGGTGATATGAACTATATGACAATCTGTGGAGGTAGTATGTGTTGTAGTATAGGTATGAGGCCCTATAAAAGGTATTTTAATGTATCCTTATAAAATGAATCATAACAATCATAGGTCAATTACACTTATATGGACATTTCATATATTTTATTGTTTTATGAAAAGAACCATGGAGGTAACTTTTAATGTCATTTAACCATGGCTGTAACCATTTAGTTTAAATTTATGTAGAAATGAGTAGTATGAGGAAGGTTCATAGAAATGGTTGGTATGGGAATTTTGAATGAAAGACAATTTTTGGTACTTCTCAAATGGAATAAGGACTATTAAGTAAGTTTATCCCATAGAGAATATAACCTTCTGAGAATGATTAGATAACCCCTATGAAATATATCATGTTGAGGATTAGTATGATCTAGATAAGAAAATTGACCAATAAAAGTAATTATAATCTCATAATTAATATGGCCAATGTTAGAAAGATATAGTGCTACCAGGAAGATATATGGCTCACTAATAGGGGTTGTGTTTCATCTAGGTGCATGACTATGTGAGGGTATGGACCATGAGGGTAAGACCTGATAAGATGATAGGTTAATATAATTTATTCTATATCGGGTATGTCACAATGAAGGTATGTTTTTTATTATTAAAGGGGTTATATCATAGTTATGGTGATTTGGTATTTATACACAAAAGGTGAATCTTTCGGGCGTAATGTATGCGTGGTTGGGATGACACCAAATTTTGATTTTTACCATGATCTATTATTATTCTGGGATGAATACAATGATGAATGCTAGTCTCCATATAATATAATCAATGATTTAGATAAAGAAGAAAGAGGCCCAAAACCATTAGAGAGAATATTACACATCATTTTTTTAATTAATTTAATTATGTACATAAATAAAAATAATACCTGGATTTTTGATATTTTTTTTCGTTGGTGATATTGATAGTTTGGAATTACCATTCTGGATTACATCATTGTGTTTTTATGGATCCAAACTAGAATCCATCTAGCGGTGATCCACACGTGCTCCAATGGCCTCCGATTAACACCATTCATTCTACAAGTGCTAGCTTGATGAATCGAGTGTCATGTGTCGTTCATTCTTTATCACATGTTTTTAGGCCTTGAAGAATTCATCTCATTCTTGAGAGGGGAGAGAAGGGGATTCAAGGGATAATTTTTTTGGATTATAAATTCGCAATTCACCAGTCGTGTGGTGTGGTGTCTAGCACAATAGGTGTAAATGCCTATTTATATAAATGGAATTTTAGTTAAAATATTTAATTTCATATCATCAATTAAATACATTCATGAACTTAGTGAAAACAGATGCATTTAACAATAATACTACGTCATTATTTATGGTCCACCAACATGAGAAAAACAGAATTATAAATAAAATTTTTTGTCATAAAATAATATCAGTGTTATTTTAATTTGTGTCAACTAGTTAAATAATTATTTATTGTCTTGGAAATAATTATTTTGCTACCATACATACCTTGGTCTGCTCTAACTCCACTTCCATTTATTGAACACCTGAATATAAAAATAAAAAATTTATTCTCTTAAATAATTATTTTATTTACAAACTAGTAAATAAATATTTCATAAATGTTCAACAAAATAAATAAATATATTTTATTTTATTTTTTCAATCATTGTAACATGAATAATATTAATCCATGGTATTTAGAAAAATATTTACTTCATTAATTAAATTCAAATAGAATTTAACCATGACCACCCAAAACACATAGTGTGTGACTCGATAGGATTCTTTCTCATTGGCATTAGGTAGGCGTGCCTAAAGTCCAATAGTAATGTCTAGCAACGGGTCAAGGCACCCAAGAGAAATAATGTAAAGTCTTAACAATGGCATCCACATACAAATGCTCACTATGTAATATAATCCCTTAATCACAATATCTCATCAAGAAGGTTTCATAACTATGTCATCAACTTTTATACTTGTTACGTTGTTCTTTGACAACATGAAATAAACTCATTGTATCACCATGGACATGGAATTTTGTTTGATGATTCTATTTCATTCAAAGGGCCGAGATATCAACATCCATAAATGGAAGTGAAAAATCCTTCCTCGACTTATCCATTAATAACATGCCACTCATGATGCACCCAACATACCCTACTTCCCACCAACTGTCTGCATGATGGATTTCATCAGTAAATTAATGTGCGTATGTCAGGACACATATTAATGATAAATTTAATGTCCAAGGATCATTACATATGCTCGGAGATAGAAATTTCCGATGACACCAAAACATGTAGAATTTTACTAGAGGGTTTTTTCTCATAATATCCTATCTTGGATATTACCAATTGTGAACTTCATGAGAGTAATTCTCATCTACTTACGAGTACTCACACTTGAAGGTATGCATGTTATGTGTCCCATAATAGCATGTCATCTTACTACAGAACTATATTCAATAATATTATTATAGCAATTCAAGGTTCTCATCAAAGTAGTGAACTTCCAAGAACTTATCAATGCAACAAATACTTTAGGAAATTATTACATTATAACCGTGAAGAATAATGAGCAATGTGAAATAATAAATTAAATATCCATATAATCAAATTAAAACTAGTTGGTTCTAGGACACCAACTCTTACAAACTCTCACTTGTACTAGATCCAAATGCCTACAAATTTCAGTCATCTAGACCACACATAATGATCATATTTCTGCTGAGTCATGGCTTTAGTCAAGGGGTCTACCACGTTGTCTTCTGTGGAAATACTTCTCACTACAACTTCACCTCTCTGAGAAAAATCTCTCAAGAGATGATACTTTCGAAGTATGTGCTTTGTCCACATATGTGACCTTGTAACTTTTGTGAGAGTCACCACTGTAGTATTATCATAGTGCAATGTGATAGGATCTTTACTTCTAGGTATCACATCTAGCACCTGGATAAAGATTTGCATCCAAAAAATATCTTTTTATTTCTCAGAAGGTGCAATATACTCGAAATCTAAGGTAGTATGTGCAACCACACTCTTCTATGAGCTCTTCCAGCTCATTGTACCTCTATTCATAGTGAAGATTTATCCCGTTTGTTACTTCATGTCATCTTGATCATTGTGGAAACTAGAATATGTATATCCTCTGATTACTAGTTCCTCATCTCCTGCATAAACCAGGAACATAACCTTAGTATGCCTCAGATACTTTGGGATAGTCTTGACTTCCATCCAATGGCTATCACCTAGGTCATCTTGATATCTTCCTACCATAATCAATGCGTATTTGAAATCTTGTAAAATACATAGCATGGATTACATGGCTGACCCAATCGTTGATGCGTATGGAGTCCTTATTTTTATCTTTATTTCCTCATCTGTCTGAGGACACATTTTCTTGGAAAGATGAATTCCATGCAACGCTGGCAAAAATCTCCTCTTGTATTATTCCATACTGAATCTCTTCAGTATCATATCAATGTATGTACATTGAAATAGGCCCAGAAATCTATTTTATCTATCATGATGTATCTTCATCCCAAGAATACATGTTGCCTCGCCCAAGTCTTTCAGGGGGAAGCATTGATTCAACCATTCCTTAATAGAATGTAAGACTAGTATCTCAATTCCAATAAGTAATATTTCATCAGCATATTCTATTAGGAAAATGACTACACTCCAATTAAACTCTTTATAGACACAAGGTTGAAATTCTATCTTGATAAAACCAAATTATATTATGGCTTCATCAAAATGAATGTTCCAAGACCTGGATGCTTTCATTAATCCATAAATAGATTTCTAAAACGTGCATACCATATTGGCATCCTTTAGAGTCACAAACCCTTCAGGTTGTGTCATGTAGACATCTTCCTGATGGTTCCTGTTTAGGAATTTTGTTTTGACATCCATTTTCCAAATCTCAAAGTCATGGTAAGATGCAATGGAAAGTATAATTCTTATGGATTTCATCATTTCAACTGGTGGGAAGGTTTCATCATAGTCAATTCCTTGACACTGATTAAAACTTTTTTCAACCATTCATGATTTATAGGTACTGACTTGTCCTTCCATGCCCAGTTCCTTCTTGAATACCCATTTGAAACCAAAAGGATTTACATCAACTGGAGGATCTACCAAAACCCAAACTTGGTTTTCGTACATGGAATCCATTTTAGAATTCATGGGTTCTTACCAGATGTCAACGTCTGTGCCACTTATTTATTCTTTGTAGGTTAGAGGATCATTATTATCAACTAATAGTGGGTCACCATCCTTGGTAACTAGAAAACCATACCATTCTGCTTCTCAGACCTCTCTTGTACTTCTACACAGTACTTGTTTCTCTGGAACAGATTCTTCTTCCACGGGGCTTTGTGGAATTTGTTCTTATACTAACTCTTTTATACCTTGATCCTTTACTTCATCGAAGTCTATCTCGCTCCCACTATCTCTTTTGGATATGTTCTCCCTCTCAAGGAATATGGAATGTCATGACACTATAACCTTTTTTCTAAGGGGATGTTTAGGTTATATCACCTTGTTTACTTGGGGTATCCTATAAAGGTACACTTTGTGCCTCGGGGAGCGAGTTTGTTACCTAAAGAGTCCTTAAAAAACACTTCGCTACCCCACACATGTAAATTCGATAGCGTAGATTTTCTTGCACTAATAAACACATATGGAATACCATTTATCGATTTAGTTGGTACTTGGTTTTGTATGTGTGTCATTGTTTGTAACGCATATCCCCAAAAGGATAATGGAAGACTCGCATGACTCATTATTGATCTCACCATGTCCAACAAGGTGTGGTTTCTCCTTTCCCTCACACCATTCCACTGGGGCATGTTTGGAGGAGTGAGTTAGGATAGGATCTAAAACTCCCATAAGTAATCAATGAAGTCTTGATTATGATATTCTCCACCATGGTCTGAGTATAGTTTCTTAATCTTTTTACCAATATAGTTCTCAACATCATTCTTGTACTCTTTGAACTTATCAAAACAATCCGACTTGTACCTCATTAAGTAGATATATCCATATCTACTAAAATCATTAGTAAAAGTTATGAAGTATGAGTACCCTCCCCTTACATCAACTAGAAATGGTCCACACACATCGGTATGAACCAATTCAAGAAGTTATTTTGCCCTTTCACATTTCCCACTAAATTGGGATTTGGTCATTTTTCCTTATAAACATGCATGCCATACGCCTAATGGTTTTAGTTAGGAAGAATATAAATATCCATGTTGATGTAACTTTGTCAAGTGTTTCTCGTTTACATGACCTAGCTGGTGATTTCAAAGTTGGGTGTTGTATGAGTCATGTGAAGTATCATTGTTAATGATTTCCATTACTTGGTTTGTGTAATCCAACATGTAATGTCTGTTGTATAAATGTTCCCTACCATAAAAAATTATATACTTTTAAAATAGGAAACATTAATTTCCAAAAATGAAATCAAATCCATTTATATCTAATCTGGATACTTTAATAATGTTTTTAGTAACCGAAGGAACATAATAACAACCCTTAAACCCTGAGATCATCCTAGTTGGAAAAGTGGTTTGGTAGTCCCCAACAGCTACAATAGTATTTCTGGCTCTATTGGATTCTCATAGGTCTACCTCACCTCGATCAATCTTCCTGAATCTACTTGGTCATTATATTTGAATACAAATGTGAGCACCCCAAGCTATATCTAATACACAATTTTTAGAAAAGATAGATTTCATTCAATAACAAACACACCTGAAGCTTCCCCTTGCTTCATAGGATGGGTACAGTTATTCTTCCAGGGGCCCTTCTTGCCACATGTGAAACAAAAAGCCTCATGTTCTCTTACCTCCCATTTGATCTCCCTTTTCTAGGAAGGCCATGAAGAATATTTGGTCTTAAATCTCTTCTCTTTCCCTTTCCTCTTATTCACCATAAGGACAAGAGGATTTTTTTCATTTTATATCTTTTTGCACTTGGAAAATCCGGATAAGAGGATCAGATAGATAATTCTCAATGTTGTTCATATTGAAATTGACAATAAAGTTAGATAAGATCATAGGGAGTGATGTGAGAATGAGATCGGTGCCCAGTTCTTTGGGGAGTTTAAACCATAGAACCTATAGGCACTCAATTTAGCCAATGATCTTGACTACATGAGGCCTAGTTGGGGAAACTTCTCCATGCATACTCTGAAAGAGTTCCTTAGAGAACTTAAACATTTCATGTCTTTCTCTCTCATGGTAAAGACCACAGAGGTTCTCGAGCATGCTATAAGAATCCATGTTCTCATGAGACATCATGAGGTCACTAGACATTGATGATAGAATCAAACAATGAATGTCAACCACATCATTCATATGTTCCTCATAGTCCCAAATATCCTCACCACTCACCTCTTTGGAAGGAAAATCAGGTAATGATGACTCCAGCATGTAAGACTTTTGTTCATGGTGTTGGAAAACCCGAAGGTGTCTAAACAATTCTTGGAAGTTACTTCCTATGAGGATGTTGTCTTTATCCAGAATTGATCGTAGGGATGGTGTGGTTGATGATTCTGTCATTTTTATTCATTAATTTAAATAGTATATCATTAACACTTTCATGATTACATTTTAAAAGAAATAATAAATTTTATTAGTTCTCCAACGGTTTTATCAAGTCCTAATAGCCCTCACCATTGAACTCGGAATGTCCAATTGACATGCAATTCTAGTGGAAAGGATCCATATTACCCTTCACAAAACCCCAACGAGGGTTGGTCAAGATATTAGAAGGTATTTAGTTTGGTAGGTCTTTGCCAACTACAGTGTGGAAGCTCCTTGTTATGTTGAGTGGACTCCGCAATCCTGAAATCATGAATTTGGATTTCCTCAACTCTTGCCTCCAATATTACACCAAGTCTAGCAAGGGATACTCCTCTTGATGTAATTTGGTTATGTCAACTGAAACATTTCATAAGGTATTCCTGAATAAAAGTAAGTTTCCCAACAAGGGTTGGTCAAATACATGGTTTATTTGAGTTTTTTCCTTTATCAGGTAACGGAAGGCTTGTTCTGACAAAATATTTTAATTGAGGGATTTTTATCTCTTATGTGTGAATTCCTTTTTATCATCATCACACACTTTTTAATATTAAGGGGAACATAATTAAGTGATTAACTATGTCTTGGTTATATTTATTCAGAAGTATGGTTTATTTTAGTTCCATCTTGTATCCTTGTTTAATTCATTAATTATCAGATCGTGAAAACACATCAATAATTATAAACCATGAAACTGGAAGAAATAAATTAAAGTAATTGGATTGATCATGAGATTTTCTAGTGTTTATATTATCTAGTAGTTGATAAACTATCCCGGACCTGGAGGAGAAATACCTTCAACTTTTAGGTTTTGTGTTTACAACTTCCACCTATCAACCTCTGTATCTCCTAGGATTGGTTTTGTCTTAGCTCCGGAATAAAACACCTCCAATATCTTGGGAGTTCCATCCTTTATATATTCTATTTTTTACTCATATATAGGTGAGGGGTAAAAAGTGGTTTTACATAAAAGAAACCTTGGTCACATAGCCCCAATATATTAATGAGGAGAAGGCCAGCAGTCCAACAAATCTAATTCCAATAATTAAATTAAAAGAATCCATCCACATACAAAGTTCTTGTTCTAGCTCATGATTATCCATACAAGAAATGATTTTTATGCATAAATAAATCTAGAAATCAATTATTTAATCATTATTGTTTAAGATAAGTCATGCTTGAATTAATTAATTATCATCTTTAATTAAACAATCCTTTTTATCTTAAACCCTTTTCACAATTTCCGTAAGATTCTCATCCATCATAATTTTAAAAAAATAAATCCATTTAAAATTATCTTTGTACATAACATGTACCTTGGTGGAAACCTAGTGAATTATTATTCAAAACTACCCAATGAGTAGAAATTATCATTACACAGATGTTAAATTAAATACATATATATAAAACACTTATCACGTGTTGTGCCTCAGCTTTACGCTCGCACTATGGTACACTTCTCAAGGGTTTGTATGACATAATAATAAATTTTAATAAATTTGTGTTATTTGGATGACTACACGACGTGTAGTTCCAACTACATGGTGTATACTATTTTTCACCTTATATCTGAAGTACACGCCCGGGGAAACAATGTGTGAGTATACTTCAGAAATCTTTGGAATACATGGCGTGTCTAGTGGGCCACACGCCGTGTAGTTCCTCATTACATGGTCTCTAGCTGGGCAAGCCATGTATGGGGTACATGATCTAACCCTAACCCGAAAGGACTACACGTCGTGTCCATTGGGCCACATGGTGCATAATCTAGAAACCACGTCCCACCTATTCCTGATCAACATAGGGAGTCATTTAAGACATAGAAAGACTCCAACACACGTCTTGGTTTAGTGGTCCAGTCTGATGCATTGAATCTTGACTACATAGTGTATATTAACAAATACATGTCGTGTGTTCTGGTGTTGTATGGCCAAGAAGCTTTGGAAACTCTGAATTTTATCCTCTATTTTATATTAATCAAAATTAAAAGAAAATACATTTTTTTGTAAGGTGAACGTGAAATGAAAGAGGAGGAATAGATCATGTGATTTATATTTGCAGAATGATTAACTTGAATTAAAACAACTAAATTATTAAATGCATAAGTCATCAATGAAATATTTTAATAATTATAAACTGTGATGTAACCGCTCGGATACCACATGACGGTTCTGAATGCAGTAGAATCATGGTTAGGACAACACCCAATTTTTATTTTTACCGTGATCAATGATTATTGCAGAATCAATACGACGATGAATGCCTATATCCAAATAATATAATCAATAATTTAGATAAACAAGAAAGTGGATTGAAACCTTTAGAGAGGATCTTTCACATCATTTGATAGTTGATATAATTAATTTCATAAAGAAAAATAATACATGGATCTTTGGTATTTTTCTTCGTTGATGATGTTGATATTCAGAAATGACCTCCTGAATTATCTTGATGCGCTTTTAAATATCCAAACTAGAATCCCTCTAGTGGTGATCCCCACATTCTCTTATGACCACTGATCGAAACCATTAATTCTCCTGGTGCTAGCGCAGTGAATCGAGTGTCTTATTTCGGTCAATCTTGTTCACCTATTCTTTGGACTTGAAGAACATCTCTCGTTCTTGAGAGGGCAGAGAAGAGGATTCCATATAGAAATTTTTTGGCTCAACAATACACAATTCAGCAGGCATGTGGTGTGGTGTCTAGAACAATAGGTGTACTTGCCTATTTATATACATGAAATTTCAGTTACAATATTTAATTGCATAGTAACAATTAAATACATTCAAGAACTTAGAGAAAAGCCATGCATTTAAGAATAATACCACATCATTATTTATGGTGCGCCAACTTGCACATAAAATAATTATAAATAAAATTATACGTCATAAAATAATAGAAGCGTTATTTTAAATTCTGTCAAATAGTTAAATAATTATTTACCATCTTGAACATAATTATTTTACTACCATATTAACCATGTTCCGCTCAAACTCCACTTCCATTTATTAAACACCTGAATAAATAAATAAATAATTTATTCTCTGAAATAAATATTTTATATACAAACTAATAAATAAATATTTATTAAATGTTCAATAAAATAAATAAATAAATTTTATTTGATTTATGCTATCTTTGTAACTTGAATATTATTATTCCATGGTCTTGAGAATAATATTTATATCATTAATTAAATTCTAATAGAATTTAACCGAGACCACCAAAAACACTTAGCGTGTGACCCTCTAGGATTTTTTCTCGTGGCCATTAGGTAGGCTTTCCTAAATTCCAAGAGTACTGTCTAGAAATGGGTCAAGGCACCCAAGAGAAAGAACGTAATGTCGCAACAATGACATCCACATACAAACGATCACTGAGTAATATAATCCTTTGTCACAATATCTCATCATGTAAGTTTCAAGACTATGTCATCAATTTTTATTCGTGATACGTCAGTCATTGAATACATGAAATAAACTTGTCATTACACCATGGAAATGGAATTTCATGTGACGATTCTATTTCAATCAAAGGGATGAGATATCCACTTCCATAAATGGAAGGGACAAATCCTTCCTTGACTTATCCATTAATAACATGCTGCTCATAATTCACCGAATGTACCCTACTTCCCACCAACTGTCTGTGTGGTGGTTTTCTTCAGTAAAATAAAGTGCATAAGTCATGACACATATTAATGATAATCTTAAATTCTAAGGATCATTACACATAATCGTAGATAGAAATATCTGATTACACTAAAACATTCATAATTCCTACTAGTGGTTCTATTCTCATAATCTCTTATCTTGGATATTACCAGTGTGAACTTCAGGGGAGGAAGTCTCATATACTTAACAGTACTCTCACATGATGGTATGCATGCTATGTGTCCAATAATTTTATGCCATATAACCACTGAACTACATTTCAGAATATTGTTATAGCATTTCAAGTTTCTCATCGTAGTGGTGAACTTCCATGACTATATCAATGCCACAAATACTCTAGAACATTATTACATCATAATCTTGTAGAACAATGAGGATTAGTATGATATGGATAGAAACATTGACCAATAAAGGTAATTCTTATCTCATAATTAATATAGAACATGTTAGAAAGATATAGTGCTACCTAGAAGGAATTTGGCTCCCTAAGTGGGGTTTAGTTTCATATGTGTGCATGATTATGTGAGGGTTTGGACCATGGGGGGTATGACCAGATATGTTTATAGGTTAAGATATTTTATTCCATATGGGGTATGTCCCAATAAAAGTATGGTTTTGATTATTAAGGGGGTTATATCATAGTGACGGTGATTTGGTATTTATACCCAAAACGAATATGCCCTCCAAATGAAGGTATGGTATTTTAGTGAAGTGACCTAGTAAGGGAATATATATGGATGATGGGTTTGAACCTCAAAGAGGTTTTTTAATTATCCTAGTAAATAAGAATCAAATCCCACATTGTTCAAGTGGGTCATTTTTTATTCACCTTATAAGACCATACCATTTAGTTTATTGTCATATGGTAAGATAATTATTGGGTAGTTTTATAAGATTTGAATACACTGTATGTGAATTGAGTGAATCAAAAATATATTTTTGAGTGGGGATTAGGAAAATGGGGTTTAAATTTGAATATGGGTTGGGGATTATACCTATATGGGATAATTAAAGTAAATCAGTAGGGTCATTTTGTTGAATTCATCCCAAGTGGATAACATATATGGGATAAAGTGTATTGAGGATTCCAAATTCAATATCTAGTATTATTTCTAAAGTTATCAAATAAATTTATAATTATTCAACAAGGATTATTTGGAAAAGGAGGTTATTTCAAACATGGGGAATCATATGTCTCATAATTGTTTAGTTTCTATGTGAAGAGAGGTCTCACAGAAGTCTTAACTAAAGGGCCTCTATGAAGAACATTGTTTGGTCTCCCATTCACTAGGGAATGCATCATTTTTTAAAGTGATCGCACTCTTCTTGGGATTCTATATTGGTTTATTGTGAATTCACTTGCATTAGCGGGATATCACTCACATGGGGGTTCTAATTTTTATAAATATATTTGTAGGTATTTTGTTCCCTAATTTTTTTCTTATTCTATCAAATTTATCTACGTATTATTTCATGGGTAAGATATTCATATTTCCTTGAATTATATCATAGGGATTTATTTGTAACTATTTATTATCTCTCACCATATCTATTTTCTCTAGATGGAGTTGGGAATGAGGTATTTATAGGAAAATTGAGATAAAAATTTACATAAATTCTTAGGTATATGGAAAGGTGGTAGCAGGTTTGGACTTATGAAATTTTAAAGTAGTCTAATGTCCGCATTGGGTGTTTATGGATGCGTAGAATAAGATTCCATTATCAAAAATATGTTATTCTATAAGTTAGGAATCAATATACCAATGACACAAATTGCTGAGGATTCAAAAAAGGATCATGGTGCTATATGAATAATAAAATTCTTCATTAAAGGTGCTCCACCTTTTGAAAGTTTTTATTCTTTAGGAAAGAGTGGATTATTACTAATGTACACAGCTTTTTTTTATAGTCATTCCATTATCCATATCCAATTAAATTATCCTCATCCTTAACATTTGGATCTTCATTACCAAGTTTTATTTTAATGTTTTCAAGTAATTATGACCATTCATCCTCAAAAAAATTTCCCCACCCCTACCTTATAATTTGGTTTGATCGTCATAAAAGTATTATGACTCATTATAATAAAGGCGGTTCACCTGAAATCTATATTTTCCTTGAAAATTAGGGTCACATATATTTGAAAATGGACTCCTTTGTTCTCTATATAAGCTAATATTTCATTATCTATGAACTTAGTGACCTGTGGATTTTATATTTCCTTCACATATGATTTCTTCTATATTTTTGTTATTATAGAAAGATATATTTTTTATTGCATACTTTTTGGGTTTCCTTAGTGTTATTCGATTTTTATATAGTTATCTAGTTTACATGACACCTATATGATCTGCTTATGAGATTTTAGAAAATGAAATACATTTCCATTGTTAGTTTCTTTATTCTAGTAGTTACTTTCTTAATCCATTGAAGAACAAAATTAATCTAGAAAAAATGACTCGAGATATTATCACAAGAATAGGAAAGACTGTCAAATGTTACAATATTATCCAGCATAAAATCATTATAAAAATACAATATATATTTTTTATATTAGTGATGGGGCATGAATACTATTCATTGTTAATGAGGATTCCTATATGTAGCTTCAAACTATTGTTTGGTGTACCTATTCCAGAACCACACCATAGGAACCAGCCATTCTGTTGGATTCATCATCATAAATAAAAAATTCAGGCTGATATTTCAAAATAGGGGTATTTCATCATGTGTGATAATCATACAAAGGGTTATGTCATAAGTTATTACCACTCTTACTATATAATAAGAATAATTAGTTTCAAATATTAATACCCAGTACAAAAAACACATTATTAGGTAATCAATATCTGACAATAAGCTAAGATGGTCATTGAGTTAGGACATATTCCTTGGGTGAACATTTGGTAGGGAATGGGACTAGGATTTCCTTGTGGGAAAAATTTATACAAAGTTAGAGCAAGATTTTTATGGTCCTCAAGTAATATAAATCCTTCTAGGTATCACAATGTTTCTTCTACTATAACAAAAACCTCCGCCTATATCTTCTTAGTCTGTATATTGTTCAACTAAATACCTTCAATCAGATACACATAGAAGTTGTGTAAATCCTTTGGGATGTGGAAATGATCAGCAGATCCCCAACTATAGTTTATATGTTTGATGGATTTATTAACTAATTCTACCATTTGGGGCAATGTAGAAAGGACTCTGCCAGTGGTGATAGAATTTCTTATAATTATGTAGAACCACTGGGGGGAAGAAATCCCCGAGAAGAATGATATTCCATGTTATTATTTGGACTACGTATTCATCAAAATGAATGTTCAAGTGCTATAAGTGAGGAGGACAAGGACATTTATAACCCACAAGATTTTTTGGATCACTAATGAAAATTTTTCAGTATTAGAATAAGGAAACTATTTGACATGTGGTTGACTGGTCGGCCAAAATATTGACTGACTATTCCACCTAGAGCCATTCCTTGGAATGTTCCTCAATGGATATTTCATTGTAGTATAAGAGTCACATACTAAAGTAAGGGTTGGGATGATTATGATTGAGTTCCAACCATATACTACAAAATAGATTAATATGGCGATAAAAGTTCTTGAAAGTAGTGTAATCTATTTATCTATATCCACAATGGAAATGGAATATACATATTCTTTGGGCCCATTATTTTATATTGGGGTTGGATCAGATCCCACGTGGGGGTGAACCATTTCATAAATAACAATGAAATTATAAATTTCCACTTCCCACCATATAACTATTGTGTCAGAATTATTATACAATTTCACTTAGTTTAATATTATTTGAAGATAATATTAAATTAACAAAACTAGTTCATCTTAATTTCATACGAGACCATTTATAACATTATAATAGATAATTCAACTTTTATTCATGAAGAGTGTAGGTTCCACATATCTATAAGGGTTGATATCATGGTAGTAAGAATTGAAGGAGATATGATTTTCAAGAGATATTAACCATGTAGGTTTCAATAGATGTGTTCTTATTCCATGAATAAATCACTCGGAACTCCAATTAATATATATAATAAGAAAAAATATATGTTTTCTTGATAATTTTTAATGATGTTTACTAGAGTAGAGTTAGGTATTAAAGTCATACTCACAGTAGTTGATATGGGGTGTCAATGCTTCAATAGAAGAGAGTAAGTTTCCACTCCACTAATCATCCAATTTCATTTTTTTCTAATAACTAACATATTTTTGGAGTCTGTTTCAGTAATTTTAGAACACGATAATAATGATCTATGTTTTTTTTCAATATCTCAATAAATGGGTATTTCATGGATTTTAACTATTCTAAGATCATCCCATTCATAAACCTGAACAATAATCTCTTAATGTATTATATATTTACCAAAAAAAATGTATGTATTTTTTATGGATATTGAACACTTAGACTTATTTATAAGAACTACAAACATAGTTGCACAGTGTTATTCACATTTTTTTGTTTCATTGGTACAATGATTTAGATTATTACATCATCTAGACTAGGGTTATGAAGATTATTATTGCTCGAGAGTTAAAAAGTCTTAAATAAGAAAGGATTATATATAATGAATCATTGGATCATTTTACAAAAAAAATAACATTCATAAATAATGAATCTTACATACTTTAGAGGGCCTATGAAAATCTCCAGTTTAAGTCCATGGATAAGTGATCCTTTGTGACCTATCACTACCAAGAGTTGGATGAACATCATTAGGAGGTGACCACTTCTAAGAGAAAAACTATAGAGGAGATATATCATTTTTCGGTGTCAAGGAAGTCAATATTGGATTTCTTTTACAAGGGAAAATAAAATTCATTATAATTTTGTTATTCAACTATAAGATTCCACTAACTATGCACCAAAATAAAATCCTCAACTAAATTATTTCCTATTTAAAATGATAGAGACTCTATATTATTGATGATACACACCCCTTATGTAATGAATTTAAAATGAATTTATTCTCACTGAATGACTATGAATCAACTTCTACTTCAATCTAATTATTATTTTTAATAAACTATGTTACCTAGTAAAGAAGTATAAAGATAAATTGATACCACTTGAACATTAAATTTGGGATGTGTTAATCCAATCATATTTCAATTAACATTATGTTTAAGTATTCCCTCGTTGGTTTGGCTCCTAGAAAGATATAGTCATATATTCCATTATATAAACACTATAATTGGCCCATTTAGATGTGAGGTTATTTGATTCAACATGATGAGGATCACAATGGGGTAATCAGAAAGAGTCTTTGAATTTTAAAAAGTTTTCAAACACCCTACATTCACACTTTTTGATTTTTGTATCCAAACTAATATATCATGAATTGAGGACTATAAGAACTTTTTTACCAGGAAAAGGGGTATAATATCCCTGGATAAGATTGTTTTTAATTTATATTGCAGAACCCAAAAGATTTGTGCCTCTACGTTCTAACAATATTATTTTCATAATCCTCTTATGGATGAGACTAATCATGTGGAATATAGACTTTCAATCAGGGTATTATTTTTGGGTTTTCAACCAATTAAGTTTATGCTTTTTTATTTTTTCATAGATTTCATCTTGTCTGAGTTATAAAGGATTCATTAACATTTAGTAGAAACTATAATTTTGAAGAATCTCTAATTTTGGGTCATTAACATGGAATGTATTGTTCCTCTTTTTATGAGAATTTTATTTCCATGAATGTTGAAGATATGGGATCTATTTTTTATTTTCAAACATCACTGAACAAATGTGATTGGGTCTACATAGAAACATGAATGATGAAAAAATTACATGAATAAGGATCCCAATCCCATTAATATATAAAATGATGAAAATAATGAATATAGTGTTAGGACATAAAGCTCACACCAAAATTATAGGCAATGTATATAACTAGGTGAAGAAACATAAATGACATTAATAAATACCCCAATATTATTATAGACCATATCATATAAGTGTAATAATTTTAATGTGATGGTGGCTTGACAATGGATTATCTTTCATATGGTTCATACCAACCATTGTTTAAGGGAATAATAATGAACTATAACCTATTATTAAATTAGGATGATATATAATTCATAACTATAAGTGTTCGTATTAAGAGAATATGAAATTGAATATTCATATTTCACATGAGAAATGACCACACCAGAGTGACATGATTCACTTCAGTGTTATTGAATTTATATGAGGTTCATGGAATTTTACATTTAGGATAAAAAATTCATTGGTAGGAAGCTCTATTTATAAAGGGGCCAAAACATTACCAATTATTGGTTTCCTTTAGGGTTGGATAGAGATTTTATAATATCCAAGAATGATTTATGAGAATTAAAAAACTTGTTCAAGAATGTGTAAAATATAGGATAATGATTTCCAAAATTTTGGAACTGAAACTCTGGTTCAAATGGTTCCAATACAATATGAAATTTGGTATAGGGAAAAAAGCATCATTGAGTTGAAGAAACGCCAATTTGAGATTAGGAGATCTCTCCGAGAGAGGTGGGATTTTATAACTCATGGACATATGAATTAGAAAACTTTGAATAGTTTAAGTTCACATACGATAGACAAGATGTAGTATTGATTATGTTTAAGAAAATAAGGCCACAATGAGTATGTTGTTTAAGGTGAAGTGATAAGGAAAAAAATGGCATGATTCTCAATTTTAAATTATGTATGATAAAAAATGACTTAACATCGAAAGAACATGAATGTATTTGAAAATTAGGTGTTATAAATGTATAAATCATAACTCAAAATACATGAAAATGAATCTATTGAATTAGAACACTCGGCTAATATAAAACCATATTTGAATATCGTACCCCACTATGATTTCATTGTGGTGTATGTAGATTAGAGGAACCTTCCTCAAAGAATGAGAGACTATTAAGTTTGATAGGTCTGTGTATTGAAATACCACACATTTCCATATAGAGGATCTATTTTAAGTAGGATCATCTCCATTCCAAAAGATGTGAAATATTTTTCTGGATTCAAGAACATGATAATGAAGAGGGTTCAATTTAGATATGGAAAGAAAGGATGGTTCATGTACCCAAAAGACTGCATCATTCATTGTTGAATATAGTATCAAAAAAATTTGTCATCAAATGATGTTGAATTTTATGTTATACTCTTACTTAAATTGGACATATGTTTCTAGGGAGTATTACTTGATTATCACTAGGGTTAAAATGTGGAACTGTATCGGATAAAGTTTTATATGATCTATCTAGCATTGTAAAGAAAAATTAAATGTGAATGAGTGTAATAATACAAAATAGGTCATCCTAGTAATGGGTGGTAAAAAATTTATGGTCGTGATGCCTAGACTAACTGTTCAAGTAGTTTTACATCACCTGACTAAGAATCTATTTAAATCCATTAGAGAAGTTCATTTAAATCATAATAGTTATTGAAATTTACAAATTCCTCTAATATTCCCGGATTCATGTTTAGTGTGATAAATAAAGGAAATTGGAAGACAACTCATAAATTATAATAGAATATTTCAAGGTAATTTCTATCAAACATTATATAGTATTATGTTATGTAATAATAACATAATTACAATGTATTTTAACATCCTATAGCTTGTAATTAGGTTCCATAAATTTTAATTTCATACTAAAAGGATGAAAAGGGGCATATAGTTTATGTTTATGTAGCTGGACTATAATTTTGTAGATTAACATTATATTCTGTGGTTTTTTCCCATAAATTTTACCATTCTGTTGTGAGTAATGTAGCTACTTATATTAAAAATGGTATTTTAAGGAGATCAAATTCATGGATAGTCTTAGGATACGGTGTCTCAGAATCACTATGGGCCATATGGAATCAATAACCATGATATTAATAGTTATATAAATGCCTTCTCATATGTAGATAAGATCCTTACGTAGGTATGGGGATTTTTAATTTTAGCACAAGATTCCAAATGGGGGAAAATAGATATTAAATAAGAACTCCTACATAGATCTAGATCTTTTTTAAGAGGAAAGGGTTTATAGTGCTGTGAATTTGTGGCTAGGACTTGGATAAATTATCATAGTTTTACTACATATCATGTAACATCAGAAATAAAAACACATGTAGTTATTTAAATTGAATTTTTATGATATATATCCAAATATTAATTTGGAAAGACCAAACACAAAGAATTATATGGGGAAAAGGGTAATTTTAACAAAGATTCAACTGTAATATTCTATGCACCCACACTTGGATATAGATATCATATAATGAAGGTATTATTATGTCACATAGACCAACATATGTATTTTAAGGTCATTCATGATGAACCATATGATGTATAGTTTAATTTCATGAGGCTTTTATGTCATTATATGTTGTTTAAAATTTCACTCCTTGGACGTCTCTGTTATAATGTTTATCATCATGATATAAGGAAAATTTTATCATGGGGTGTTCTATCCCTAAAACCAACTAATAGATATAAAACAAAAAATAACAGATTATTCTCACATTTATGAGACTCTCATGTAAGTAGAAATTGGTTTCGAGTTATTAGGGTTTGTGTATTGGCCTAGGATATGAGATTTGAGAATCACTATGTATCTTAGAGAAATAATAATCGATCCATGTGTTATTCTTAATATTTTTTTCATTATTTATATAGCTCATATATTGGTGGAGAGGAGTGACATTTATCTAGTACACCTACCATAATGTCAATAAAGTATTGGTTGTATGATAATAATAGTGTAATGTTCTAGGATCTACGATATAGTGGGGAACGTAATTAGAATTAAACTTTTGTTTTTTCATTATATGAGAGATCTGGGAATCACCGCAAACTTTGTATCAATAGGAATCAATCCACCTATATTTCTTATGAGGGGGTTAATATAAATAGTGGACGAAATATAGAGGAATAAAACACACACTGAAATCATCCAATGCATGTACTTTAATATCCTTTTAGAACATGAATTACATAAAGACCTATTAAATGCTTATCACTAATAATACCTATCATATCATCTATATGGGATGATTTTGGATGTATTTAAGTTCATCCATTTGAGGGATCAACTACATCTCATGTTGTTTTAGGAAGTTCCTTTATTTTTTGAAACACAAATATTAGTGTGTGGCAGTTCTTCTCAAGGTAGATTTATCACGTCTCGATATCAAGAAATATCATACTAGAGTAGTAAACACTATTCACTATTCCATCATCATTTCACAAAGTGAACCATGTACCAAACTATCACTCTAGGGTTTCCATAGATAAGAAAAGTGGCTTCCCTACTAGAATCATTAAAGTTGTTTCCTTTATGAAATATGTCATGATACAATCATAATCAACTTTATAATTTTTATTCCGCTACTATGATACTAATTTATTCATAGATATTGTAATGGTTAAGAATCATCCATTTATATTGGCTACATAGTTCCAAATAAGGTGAATCATCCCATAATTCTCATCAATTACTTGAAATTATGAGTACGAGGCATATAAAATATCGCTTTGGTATTCATGGGGGCCACTTTAGTGCCATGATGGAAAGCCACGAATAAAATAAATTTCTCTGATGTCACTCAAAAAAATACTTTAGGGGATTAACCATTAATATGGGTTTATTTAGTTTGGTAAAATTTATTTTCTTGTTATTCGGGTGATCAAAGAATTGTTGGGTTTTTACAAAAAAATGATTTACAAAACATGTAATGATATTTACTAAAAAGGATTTAAAGATGTGATTCATTGAATATTAATATGTATCACTATAATTATTCACGAAAAGGTGAATTACATGGTTTTATTAACCCCCTTAGGGATAATTTGATGCAGTAGAATCATTATCTTCTAGGGCCATCTTGACCTGATAATAATAAGAGTACCTCTCTATGAAAGTATGGAATCAAAATCTGGTAATTATTCCAAACAAAAATTCTATCATTGGAATGGGTAAACCATATTTCAATAAATTTCTGTTGATATCCTTAATGTTAATAAAATCATTGATATTATCATCATCTTTTTATTGGAAAAATGTTGTCCATACATTCTTGGTATTCCCTAATGAAGTTTTCCTAGATTAGATTATTTACTTTAGCCTCTATTGTGGCATCATGGGTAGGATTAATTTCCCTCAGAAATTTTTTATAATAATTATGGTCCAATAGTATACCAAACTGATGGCTTTCGACATTGGAATCCTACCAAGTCATCTCCATGTTGTTCTACAAAAATACATATCAATGTTTTTAAGGAAGGAGATGCATCATTACAGCTCTTCGGGAGCCATGGTGGCATTGATTTGTATGGGACATAGATCATTCTATCTATTGAGATTAACCAATTTGACATCATTGAATGTGGTCAATGTACAACCATTGAATTATGGAGGTGAATCCCCAAGATTCTCTTCATGGTCCTCCTCTTTTATAGAATCATTATCTGAGGTAAGAAATGAAAGGGGGTTTCAAGATTTATTAAATTTTATAGTTAAATTTTATTTCTTAAAAAAATGGTGGGTAAGAATCATTATATTCAAATTTTTATAATATAAATGAATAATTATCAAGGTAATTTTGGGAAAAATTTCCTTCAATATCCCTATCAACAGGGGAAGATAAAATGTATATATAATAAGATTATATATATGAAGAAAGATCATTTTTCATAGAGGAATCATTGATATTTGTGTTTATATATAATTGAAAATCATAGATTCCTTTTTATTAGTTATTATTGGATAAAATAAATGATATCATAAGAATGGTGGTTCATGTTTCATTGTCTCATTATCATCGCCAAGGATACTTCAATTTATTATCATGTATAACTCGTATGACCCATTGATTCCCATAATTTGAAATTGTTGCTTTAATTTGGCTAATGGGAAGTCTAGGTTCTTCATCATGTTAACTCCATTGATTATTCCTAGAGGATTATATCCCGTTAGGGGTAGTAATTCGAATGAAATTACCCTCCATTAGCTACTTCGTATCCTTTTTAGATAATCCAACATCTATATAATTTTCTATACAAGAGTCAAAATGGGTATTATTTTTATATAATACTCTTAAATATCATAAATGAAATATTTCAGACACTATTGATACTATAATGGTACCAAACCATGGGTATGAGTTTGTGGAATCCTTATTTGGGCATTAAAATTTGTGTTATGATAGAACATTATGAATTTAGATTTAGCTATGTGGACTCTGAATTGAGATCTTGAATTTATCTTCTAGAGTGGATTTTCTCCCTAATTTTTTATATCCAATAATGGTTTATTCGAATGGAGGCAATTTAACCTCATAGTAACCCAAAAATAGTATCATCTAAACAGAGAGGTGAGAGATCCTATATCCCTTCAAAATTAAATCACTATGAACATCATTATTGTACATCTTATTAGACACATACATGGGAATTTTTTTCCCATTCATGGTATCCATTAGGCCGTGTTCTTTGAATGAATGTGATTTCATTGAACTACATGGTTTGAGTATCATTATGGAAAAAAATTTCTCTTCTTTCCTTGACCTTGATTTCTGAAGGATATGAGATGCCCTCAATGAAAAGTCTTCTAAGCTCATTTGATAGGATAAGTACATTCAGAAAATTGAGTTTTTCTTAGACCAAAAATTACTATTTTAGGATTTCATAATTTTTTACCAAGGTCATACGATTCTTGAAATTAGGTTGATACGTGAATAAAATATTATTTTATGCAATTATTTGTGAAAAAAATTTCCCTTGTAGATTGGATTTGGTGTGCTTGTTTGTCTCACATATGTTAAGTTGGGATGGTTTACCCACTCGTGGGTATTGTCTACATAACTACATGTTTGATAACTAGTACTACAAAATAATATGATCTAAATGATTCCTACCAAATTTAGAATTATATAGGTTCTCATTCCAATACAACTAAACTAACTTCCTTTTAGTTTTAGATATATTTGTTTCCTTAACAGAGTAATGTCCGAAATGATGAGATCATAGATGATTACAGCTTACTTTACCTCCTTTTCCTACATAGCCACATCCCATTGATCCCTAATTATATGTGGCTAAAATGGGTTTGTATACTCATTATTCTTCAGATAATGGGGTTTCTATGTGAATATAGTCGATGGAACCCTATTTTGATTCTTTGTCTAATTTGGAGTTTTTTTTTGTGGGGTGGTGCAAGTCATCCAAATAAAGGGGGAATGAATTAATGAAGGTTCTGGATTATCTTGTGAATTGTTTTAGTTTATTATATCTATACTGTTCTCTTATGATTTTTATTTCATTAACTTTTAAAGGAATATTACTGATGTTCTACATCGAGCATTGAAGAGGGGAATCTATGACATCTCATTGACTCAGTGGTGCCCTGAGAATAGAGTGAACCTAGCTAATGGATTTCTTGATCATAATTTTATAAAAAATTTATATATACCTATTCATGAATTCATTACATTCATCCTCTTCATCTAATTACATTAATTAGACAAAAAATACATATTTTTAAGGATTCCCCAATTTTACCTTCTTGTTATAGACCATTCTCTAGATTATATCCTTGAAGAAGAAAAAGTTTTAATGTTATCCCCATCTATTTGATTATAGCATAAATAGTTTGTTGGGAAGTTATTGAGATTTATATATTTAATCCTCATGGGATATGGTATATTTAGTAGGATTTTTTCCATTTTTTCATTGATATATCCTATAACATATTATTTCCTAGAATAATAATTCTAATTCTATTTTTACTCAAAGATAAGATGGGATTTCGCCTTTCTTCCCTCACGATGGGTTTTTTATTATGGTTGTTATTTTTTATTGTGAGGTACTATGTGGTATTGAAATATTTTGGATGTTGTGGTTGTTATTAACATTTTAATGAATGTGATAGATAAAATAATGGATTTACAACATGCTTTTCTCTCTGGTAGCATGGGTTGACCAATATTTATAATTGTTTCCCCTACTAACATCTTCTATCAAATATTATACAGATATGAACTATCATTATCCAAATAGATATTTTATGTTAACTATTGGTGTTTTTAAATCATCATTATGATTTTAAATAAAAATTAACAACAATTTAGCTTTGAGAGATTCATGTTGCAGAAATGTTTGAAACCCTACTATATGACGTTAAAATAAAAACACAATCATTTTCACATTTTATGTTGTTAGATAGATCATGGATTATAAGTTCCCCCATTGTTTAACTGAATTGATATTGGAATTGGGGATGAAGGTCTTCCTAGTTTTCTATAGACCCATACCGAAAGTCAGTATACCATAAAAATGTTGGCCCTTCCTTGTTTTTCATAATGCATTTGGGATTATCTAATTCTTTTTGCTCAAGTGTTTCTATTATGGGGATTCACAAATACATAACATTTTTCAAATGTTTCCCTAGTTACTCTATGCCATTTATGTTCATGAATATTGGGTTTCTATGGTTCGGTGAAGGAAAACTTGCATCCACCCATTTGGGATATGGATTCCACTAATGTTAAATTGGTTCACATCATCCTTCCATAGATTCTATTCTAGAGGCATGGGGATCAATTTATTTTAGAAACACTCATATGACTATTTATCAAGATGGAATTTTTAGTTCATGAGTGGCAGTATTTAAAGGAACCTAATATAGTCAACATATATGTGTTGGCCATAAAAATTCAGTCTAAGATATCCTAGGTTTATTAAAATGAAATGATGAGAGCTTCTACCATATATTAGAAAACTCATGACAGTCCTCGCCCATTTGGGTTATATACACTGGTGCCTTATAAATATAACCTATTAGATGGTTAGGAGCCATCCTTATTTATTGAGTATTCAGTATGGGTTGAGAAAGGTCCATTGAAGAAAACACATTCTCCTC
This sequence comes from Viscum album, assembly GCA_963277665.1. Lineage (NCBI taxonomy): Eukaryota > Viridiplantae > Streptophyta > Magnoliopsida > Santalales > Viscaceae > Viscum > Viscum album. Next base: position 656,954,620 of record OY728145.1, on the reverse strand, counting down.
ATCCAAGGAAATATACTCAGTGGGAATATTTCCCTTACATAACTCAATATTGATCCATTTCAATTCCAATATCACTACTTCATACAGATCCACCATTAATTAAGTAAAACTAGTTTCAACCTCGTCAAGTGATGTGTCGAATATATCCACCCCTATCTCTTTTCCATTTTCAAGTGTTCATTGGGTGGAATTTAACACAGCATCTAAGTTCTGTATTATCCTTTGATGTCATGTGCACATTACTTCTCATGTGTTTTGGTGTGTACAGTAATTTGAATAGATTTTCACTCTATGAGCTCAACCCAATCAGTGTCAAGGAATATATTGTTTTAAATTTTACTGTTGATTGTGTTTACTGATTCATACCTTGTATCATAATACTCATCAATGAAAAAGCTATGAATATTTTCAATGTGATACTTCTTTGATCCCCATTTCATCTTATAGACCATGAAAGGCTTTATATTATTTTCTTGGTGTTCTTATGGATGCACGTTGTAGAATTTTATCAAGATATATTCTTTAATTATCCATAATAGGAATATCCTAGAAAAAGAGGGTGAGTCATTCATTTTTCAGAATAGTAGTATTGTTTCATAAAGTGAAACCTTTCCCAGTTTTCAGAAAACTGACTTTTTCAAAGTGTATTAATGGTTAATAATTCCCCCTCTCTATATGATGTGTTTTTATTGATTCTTAAATCATCACCATTTCAAACATATATAGGATTGATTTCCCTAGGGGGATGGTGGTGGTAAAATTTCGACCTTCCCTACAGGATGGTATTTTTCTTATATTGTCTCAACTTTGGATTCTAGTAAATTTATATTGATAATTCTCACTATATTTTTGGAATTTATTTGATATTGGTCATTTTTTGTGAGATTATCATTCTATTAATGTTTTATGAAAAGCATATGGCCTCTTTAGAATTATATTTATAAAACTGGATGATCATTTGGAATTCATGGTCACATGATGTAGGATCCTATCAATTTCATATTCATAGCAATAATATCACCTAGATTCAATAGAAGTAGAGAACCTCTAATAGATAAACAAATGACAATGTGAAAACATGAGGAATTAGTTGTATCCCCGAGTGATTACATTACATGTTTTCCTCTTTGATTCACTAGATATATCAATGAGATGAGTAAAATGTAATTCCCCATATTCACCATACCCCCAGATGTTCTCATTAGTTGGAAAATTAGAAATTATATGGAATAGAGACTTTATACAAACAAGGAGTATTAATTTACTAAATAAATGAGGATTTTTCATATTAGCACTTCACACCACTAACAAATCTACCAAGAATAAATTTTAAAATAAGTATATTTTATGAATCAATGTGATGAGCATACTCTCTATAAGAGAGAAGTTTTTACATAATATAATGTAGTATCACCCACATATTTTATCACATGGGGGGTATGGATTCCACCATCAATTATTCAAGAATGTTTTAGTGGTATTCTACTAAGTTCAATAACATCACTAGAATTTTATTCTAGGATAGTTCCTCTACTAATGTATGGTATAATATTCATCATTTGTATGGAATTACTCTACATAATTTGGTTATATTGGTCACATTCTGGGTTCTTTTTCAATAGTATCCTAAGAACTCAGAATTTTCATCAATTATCTAAATGAAAAAAACATAGATGTAGTGTAGATGATACTAATCATGTCATATTATTGTCCACATAAGATGATTTATCTCTTTGTATTTATGAACCACTTGATATTGATGGCTTAGGTCGCATAAGCACTCCTATAGACAAAGTAATCTTCCATGCCTTTTTTACAAGGGGAGTATTGTTCTTAGGTTGCAATGTTATTATGTAGTGGAAATTCATAGTGATTTTTTTGATAATAATATCCATGAATGATTTATATGTTTTTATAGGGTAGAAAACCATCAAAATATTTTTGGTGAGATATTCAAAAAGTGTTAATATTTGTACTATAGGGAGGACTTCTACTGTTAAAACTTATTTCTTCTCCTGATGATGAGTTGATAGATCATTGGTCGACCTTTGAGAATAAATCTTAAAGGAATCTAGAATTAATAATTGTTTGATTAATTTTTTTTCTTAATATGTCAACTGAATTTATCAACATGCTACATTATATTGGGTAGAAGTATGTGATTGATGATTATATATAATCGCAGTATATTGAAAAGTTATTCTAGATTTTTGTGGTTATGTAATTTGGAGGTTCTCTAAATTTTTTTTCAAATTATTCTAGATAATCCATTCAACATGTGTGGGGATATGATCTTACCCTTTTGTTTTCATGTGAATATACTAACAGTAATTCTAAATAGTATTCTGAATTTGGTCTAACCCTAGAGTGGCTACTAGAAAAAACTAACAAGATGCACTATGGGAGAGTGAAGGAATATATACATGTCCTTGATGGGTCATTGGAATATGATAATGAATGTCTTCTACTATTTTCAATAGAATAAGCCAACAAATTTTCATAAAATGTGTAAAAATATACCCTTATTTTCATTAACACTTGATTTTTCTAACATCCCTCTATGATTGGAATGGGTGTATGTGACTATCTAGATCCTCGATCTTTTATCCGGTTATGTTTTCATCCTTCATGTATAGGTTCAAGATTATGGATTTACCCCTTGGAACCTCCATATTATTGTGTAATGATTTGTCATAGGAAACATGTATAAGGGTATGCTCCTAATTCCTTGTTGAGATTTTCTATAATGATATTTTAGTGAAGATGTTAAAATGTTATCCCTCCGGAGTTAATGTATTCTATCTCTACTATAAGGATATCATAGATAGCCTGCTCTGAGTAAACATAATCAGGATATCCTGAAATATCTCCTTCGAGATATCATGAGGAGTTTTAAGTGCACAACATTTGTAGTGTTTATGACTTAAGGTATCCCTTTTGGGTGACTCATTTACAATGGAAAATGTTTTGGTGAGATCGAATAATTCCTTATGGTAAGGGAGCATATTATTATTACGTCTAGAGGAAAATTTCATTAAAATATTAGAGGTCTTAGTGGGTGCCACCATTTTATTTGTGATCGTCTATTGGAATGGTGGATTATTCGGATTTAGTTTGTGTTGGATCCTTCTAAAAACATATATATTCATGATGCAACTATGGTGATCACATTCCCTCAAAATTCATATGTTAAAAATTATTAATGGTTTTTTTTTGGAAATATAATTTTTGAAGTCATAATATTAATAATATTTTGTGGGGGATTAAGTTTAAGAAAATTTTATTGAGAAATACACCATTATATTCGATCTAATGTGACTCTTTATAGGGGTACCTACAATATATGAACACAATGAATTAGAAAAAAATTCAGTGTGTTATAAAAAGTATAAGAATGTTCGATTAATAATTTTCACTATTAATAAATTCAAATCATGTTAATCTAATTTTTATGATCAAATACATAATCTTGGTTTAGATGTAATTGAAAACATGCTTTCTGAAGGAAGGAAATCACTAATGATATTTTACTAGTGGTAAGTTGGAATGAACATTCATTTAGAGAATGGGATTTTGGGCTCATTGCACCATATTTATGGAAATTATTTCACTCTTTTGGACACTCTTATAGATTTAAGTTATGATTATAAATCCTTTCTGATTCATAATGTGTTACTGGGTTTACCTATATTGGTGACATTTCCAGAATCAATCATTTCATTGTAACATCTATATATATCTGATGTTTTTCTCTTTTATTAATTAATGAAATTATAGTTTATAGCCACAATGTTAGTAATTATAGAATTTATCACCCTTAATGGTGGTGGTATATTTTTTTTGACCTTATAAGGCTCTTGAATGGGGACTCCTACGTATCCATACGAATGTAATAAAAAATGAAATAGTTTATTTCCTCTTAATGGGACACATCGTATCCCTCAAGGTCATGTCATACGGATCATTATGGTGAAAATTTAATAATGTATGCCAAAGACATTATCATGTATTATTCCATCCAATTACTATGGGATGAGTGTAATCAATGGAATGAAAATATATGACTAAGTATGAATTATACATATAGGGATTCCCTTTAATGATTGGTTGTGGATCACAACTAGTTATAGGCCCATTGACATTGGTGAAATAGAGTCATGGGGGTCATTTTAGTGGCTTTAATCCTAGTTGGTGTCATATTATATAAAGATGATGTTATAGAGGACATATTATCCATCTTGAATTCATCATGGATTGATCAAATAAATAACTGCTTCCTCATGATGGTGTATAAAAAATAGGGAATTGGAAACCTAGTAATTCTTTCATCTCACAAATGAGTATGTTATATTTGAAGAGTGGGATTTCATGGGTATTGTCCTTAAAAAATGTGTAAAGAACCCTATTGAGTGTCCTGTTTATAAACACGGACCACATTCATGTATGGGGTTCCCAGTCATGTAGGTTGTCCATGTACCCATATAGTGATGTCACTCACATATGGTAGATTATTCTCACATGGGGATTCCTTGTTATATTAGGATATTTATAGGTATATAATTCATTAATTTATTTTTTCTCTAATATTTATATGGGGATTTCTTAAAAATAAGCGATTTGTATCTCTTCCATGTCACTCTTGGGGATTTATTTTTAACTCCATTATCTCTTCGCCTCTCTCTCCATGTACTCTCTTTTTCTTATTTTCTGTGGGTAATTTTTATTTTTATGAAACCAAGGACAACTACTTCCTAAAATGGGTTTCCATGTTGAAAAGAGGTAGTCACAAAGGATATGCATGATCAAAAAGGATTCTGACATCCACATAAGAAGCTTGTGACCTAGTATAGGATTATTGTATCATGATGATGTTATGAGGTAGGTTTGTAATATTTTCCCTTGATGAAAAACTAACCATGTCTTCATTGAGGATCACAGAGCCTCATGAATGAAAAATACTTCATGGGTGGTGCTTCGTTTCATGGATGGGGTGAATATTTATAAAGTACTGAGTTGTTTTTTGGTATTTTTTCCATTATCCAGTTCTAATAAAATTCAAACCATATATTACTTTTTTTAATATTCATTTCCTTTTTTCATTAAATTTTTTATTGTTATTATGAAGTTTCATTAATCAATATACATATGAAAGGATTTATTAATTTTTTAGATTACAGTTAAACAATTATTTATTAAAATAAATTAAATGTAAATATTCAATGTGGAATTGGTTATTATTTTCTTAGGAAGCATCATAAATATTATTTTTAAGTAATTATTAATTGGAAATTTATGTCTAAATGGTATGATGATTATGAATGATGAATTTTACAACATAAAAGTAATTCTTTATTTTTCAACAGTATATTTAGGAATTTTATTATTGATAAAGAAATTATTAAAGTGATTTAATATTTTAAATTCAATATTATGAAGATTTCTTCATAAAAACGATTCAAAAAATCAGAATATTCTATTAAAATGGTATTCAGAATATTATTTTTCATTTTATGTTAATTTTTTCACTTCACATGAATAACTTCATCATACAGAACCTCATTGAAAAAGTAATCATGTTTCTCAACTATTAACACCTCATTTGGTTAAAGTATGGTTTTATGGTTTTTAATTTATCTACAATTAATAATGTGTTAATTGTAATTAGTTTGTTATTTACCTATATAAAATCACAAACTATTTAGCGGTACATTTATAAATGTTATGGGTTGTAATTTTCATGTGAATCCCCTTCAAAATATATGTTTAAATAGTTATGAATTCAGTAGAAAAGTCTTGATTTACATTCATTGTGACTCCCCATGAAAATTATATTTTTTTTGGTATCATACATTTCATGAATTATAGGGTTGTAAATAATCTACATGGGTTCTTTGTGACCTGAACTACTATAAAAATATCTAATGTTCAAAATTATTTTTTTATCATTTAAGTTTTCATTTGTTATAATTTGTAAAATCTTTTCATGTATCACATTTTTGTAAAAATAATCCACCTGTTATCTACAAAAATAGATTATAGAATATCATTATTGTTCAATACACACTGGTGTACTGGGATACAATATCTATGTCATGTGGCACTAAGCCTTTAGTATTATTATTGAAATTTTAGTCAGGTTGTCATACAATTTTTTCCCAATACCTTTAATTTTTTTCAAATTATATGGGTGGTAGTAGATGGATATAGGAATGTGTTGGAACATTTAATGGACCTTAGGTTAGTGAGTTGTGAACACTTGTCTGTTAGGAAGTCCATGTTACTAGGGTTATGATGTAAGTTTTCTTGGTTTTGATCAACACATGTCAATTGGGATGTCCATGTTACTAGGGTTATGTTAATGTTCTTGGAATACAGAAAATGTGAGGAACTCTATTTATTACCATTTTATAGAGTATCATTGATTGAGATCCTCAAGTTACATTGAAATGATTGTCACACAAAATTAGTATAATTGACTCCATGATCCTTGATCATAAAGATAGGACCCTATATTTTTAGATGCATTCTAGAATATTCATCGAGAACATAAATGGTGACCATAGAATAAAATATTGCCTCTGCTATGGTTGGATAGTATGGTATCTTCCCAATAGTGGGATCAAATCCATTAATGAAGTCATCATTCAGTAAATGAATGGAGTAAAGAATTGGTTTCCAACTATTGAAAATCATTATGCATTTCAATAATGTATTCCCTTTGAGGATATAATCATTCAAATACTTTAAACGATAATGATCTAGTTTTGTAGAGATAAATGAATCGTCAAAGTAATTCATAACTAAAGGAAACTTATTAAAATACATATCAAAATACTTGCATGTTATATAATATATCATATATCTATCATATATTTCAATGGATACTAGTGATATAAAAAATTTGACCTCAGATTTTGAATACAATTAAAACATTTTTTTGATTTACTTTATCAAACTTTATTTCTTTTAGAAAAACCAATTTTACATTATTGTTTTATTAACCTAAGGAATAATTGAGTGAACTATAATCCTTTTTTACTTTAATAAATAATATGAAATATAAACTTCATATATGTAGGAAAAGAGTTTCCCATAGAATAAATTTATTGATACTCAAAATATAAAAGGGTTGGTCATGATCATGATTAAACATACTCATTTATGTATATGAACAAGTCCATCACAAGATGTATCATTTGAATTATATATATACCTATACAATTCCTCTTTCCCTAATATTGAGTGGGAACTATAAATTTAATATGTCAATATAGTATAATAAATCACACAAATTCATGATTCTATGAAATAGAGAAGTCGGGTCGATAAATACATCAAATACCATTTATCAAGAAAATGATCACATCTCATGTCATTTATCCAAGTAACTAAGCACATCCAATATATCTCAATTTAGCATCTACATGAATTTTATCAATCTAATTTATTCAATGTCCTCAATTTTTTTCCCCAACATACATTTTCAAAAGTCCCATCATTGTTAGGTCTGACTAAAAACTTAGTCAGAAATATTATTGATTTTCCCCTGATTAGAAAAGACATAAGGATTTTATATGAATTGTATCTAAGATTGAATGTTCTCATGAAAATTATGAATTAACCTCATGAAATGGGGATTCATAACAAGTATATACCCTTATGTATATCAATGTATGTCGAGTATTTCATGCGAGATACATTAGTAGGTCAGTCTAAATAATAAGTCTCAACTTCTTTTTCATCATTCCATTCTTCATATATCATATACAACTCTTTATAATGAGTATATGATTCTTATTATTCTTATCTAAATATATCATTACAAACTATAATAATTTTAGATGATCATCGAATAAAGATAAGATAGATTCATACTTTGAGGGGATAATTATCATTTTTCAATACATGTAATTTATTGGTAGGAAACATACAGAAATGAAAAATCGATATTTCATTTATTATGGAATAATGATACATTGTACAACCATTGTATCTAATATATCATATATGTTATTCCAATATATTCAATGTGACCCACAGTCCGTTTATATGATATTGGTATATTCAATTGTTTTACTACATTATGCTCAGTTTCTACCAATGATATGTTACATCTCCTTTCCCAATGATCTCGAAAAGTAGATGGTACTTGTGAAGGATGTGGTTATTCCATTAGTTATACTAGGATTCCATATTCGAATAAATAGATCCATATTTTTCATAATAAATCTTTCTTACTCCCTCAATGCTATGGCACCCCCAATATTGAAAATAAACAACTAAATACAAATAGCATGATTTAAAAAATATGATTAAAAAATTTACTATATTATTAAGTAAGATCTGGTTGATTTTTTTTAAATATTCTATCAAATAACTCATTTTTAGGCATGACATGATACCTGACTGATGTCTTGTATTGTATTTATTAGATTAGAAGATGATTTCATTTTATACCATTACAGTGAGCTCATCCTCACTTCCAGAGACAAAGAATATATATTTACATATTCTTAAGTACTTAACAATGTTCTTGATATTAATCACGTGACTCTCAACAGGATGGGATTGGTGTCTACTTATAATTATCGAATATTAATTGATAGTTGTTTCAGTACAAAAAATAAAATAAAATAAATATCCATTATAGGATTTATAATGAATTCTATCAATTAATTATAAATATTTAAATGGATCATGAATCTTCTGAATATTTATGTCCTTCAATACAAGTGAAGACCAATATTTAAGTTATTCATGAAAAAAACAATTTAACATTATAAATATATGTTTTATAGCTCAATTAATCTAACATATTAGATCATCCTTTATATATATACATACATAATATGTAGGCTACTTCACCCATGTCATTAATCGCGAATATTTTTTCCAAACATATATTTATAGTGTAATGTAAAGACATCATTTTTAATAAGTATTATGACTTCTAAATAAAATATGATAAACACCACAATAGTCACATTGATCTACTTTTACACACAATATCTATACATATACTTGAAGAAATCAATTGTTTTACTGAATCATCAATATAAATACTTAAAATCTTATAAGTTAACTTAAATTTATAAATTGAACATTGAAACAAGAAAACCTTAGATGAATATGTTTCAACTTCATAACCATTGGGATATATAACATAAATCTCTTTGACCAAATATTTTTAATGAAATAAGTTTTGAAATCTGTTTTATATATTTAAATACCAAAAAGAACTGTTACGGTATGAAATATTAAAACATTTTATCTTTACAATTGGAAGAAAATAACACTTCATAGTTAATAAAATGAAGTTGTTTTTAAACCTTTTATATAATGAATTATTTCTAATTAGAAACATTATTATCCATGTTAGTTTTTTTTAGAAAACCCACATACTTTATATGTGTCTTTCCCCATAATATGTATCTACCATGATTCAAACATGGTTAGTTTACATGAAATACAATTTAGATTCAACATAATTTCTCTATATACCAATATGTTGATTCTAAATGAGTTTATATTTGAATTATAGCTCAGGTCAATGAATTTAGTTCACTATAAGATAAAATTTATGAAAATTCAATGTAAATATAACTATGTGAGAATGTAGTGGAACCATCAAGATTTCATGTATTTCAAGGAAAACAGGAAGGTCCAGAATTTTTGAGAACATAAGTTTCTAGAATTATACTTATATAGGGTTTCATTGAGGTGATAAATAAATATTTAAATGGAAATTGGATATTATCAATCACATACCAAATGGACACTTCACTATGAACATTAGTGGACAAGGTTACTAAGATAGCAGATTGATTACTCTTATACATGGGAAAGGGGACCAAAAAATGGTATAAAATTAGGGTAAATAATTGATAAGAATATACATAGTGATTATAATATAATTATTGAATTTTCATGTGAAAATATCTTATAAGTAATTATAATTTATGAATTTTTCAATTCATTATAAATATAATATATCCAATGATAACAAAAATAGATGTGTTTCGCAACTAGATATGGGATACCTGGTCTAAACCAAAAAAATCCATAATTTATTTAACTATATTTCATTCTTAAATTGGTTATATTTATATTCCTATGAAATCTATAAATTTTTTAGTCTATTATAGTTTTCTCTACGGTTCTATAATGCATGATGAGTAGGGTGAAAGTGATTTATCTCTACCTATATAATTAGTCAAATGATAGAAATTTTTGAGGTTTTAATTCCATGTTGGGGATACTCTAGTGTGAATACATCTTATGGACTAAGGATAATTGATCTAGTGATCACAAATTACCCCTCACAAAACATGCGGTATTATATCTTATGGTGAAATTATCGCTTAACACACATGGAGTAAAAATGTTTTCAATCACTCATCCATGATATTATTTATTTTTCAGTGGGAGTTTTATTTATATGAAATTATAGTGTCTAATAAATGTAATAGAATGTTTGATAAGAATTATGGAGGAGATATTGGATTCTAGATAATGTAGATGGAGGGTCATATAATTGAAAAGGATCTAGACATTCCATTAACAACTGTGATAATAAGATATGTTTTCTTGAATAGTTTTTACATAATAATTGAAATAATTTCCACACATTGATCCTTATTTTTTGATTTAATTGAAATATTTTCTTTGATAATTCATTTCAAAATTCCATGTGAATTTATTTTTTCCTCTTTTAATTATACCTTATTAATTTCATAATGTCATTTTCCATGTAACACATTTTAATTTGAGATTTAGTGTTCTTATTATCAAATATTATTTATATATTCCTCATTTAGACCATGCATGTCTGATAACATGTGGAAAACACCACCATGATGTGGAGTCTTATAGTTGAACAGATGTACTTTACCTATAGTAGTAACACATTTATTAAGCAATGCATGATCTTTGGAATGATCTCATATAACATTGTATCACACAAGAACTGACTATGGCATAAACACATCACTATGGAATTAGAATGTATTGTATTTAGGATACAAAATTCCTTATCTCCATATAAATTCAGAAATTCTTAGAGGAATTGAGATGCTATTGTATGGAGACGTTCTATTATAAAAATATTGTGGTTTATCCTTCTCATTATAGTGTAATCACCGTGAAATCTCTGGTGGAAATTGTTTTATCAAACTGTTCATGTTCCTTGGTATACTTAGGTACAAAATTGAAAAATAATCTAGTCTCCCACATAAAAAAATACATCTACTAATCCAATTCCATATAATCCTCTTCATTCCCTCAACCCACCTTTTGTTTGTAAAAGGGTCAACTATTAGCCTCCTATAAACATTAAACTTATAGTTAAACCCACTCATCAATTGTACACACCAACACACATGTGTGATCTCATATCTATGTCTGTGTGTGATTGTCCTATAAATGAAACATCATTTTCAATTTTCACAATTATGCATAACCTGGTTTTGGACACCAGCTTTTCTGGAGGTTGCTCAGGTTCTAAAATTGAGTAGTCTGGGTCAATTTTTTTCATCCCCCTAAAGAACATTGTGTCATTGTCTCTTCTTAATGGTGTATTCATGGTAAATACTGAAAGGGAAAGCCACCCTTTCTTTTATTTAATAGTTTCCTCAAATGAACCATGTTATATATCATGTAGCATGAGAATAGGTGTATGCTCCTTCTTCCCCTCCTTATTTAAAATTTCAACAATAAAAACCCATATGACATTAAAAATGGTTTTTGGTTAACAATATACCACTTTGGGTTACTTGAAAATATTAAGAATAATCCAATAGTCACATCCTATTTGAATCCTTATGACCACCTTTGAATCCTTTCAACAAACACATCTCCCCCATGATTTTTCATTTCCAAATCTCCCCCATTTATATTAATTTCTCCCCCATTAAAACACACCATGATCATTCTCTAACTTTTTAAATCAACCCAATGGGATCACCTCTCTAAAAAATTTATTAGATAGGGTTTGATTTCAAAAAGGGGGTGATAAAACATATCTTTCTCAAGAATGAAACTATGGGGATTGGGGTTTCCTTCCCATAATTAATTAAATTAATCGATATAGTTGGAATCCTAGATCCAATATATGTTTTTCAAACACCACTATGGGTAGTTCCATTTTTCAGATATTGGATACTTTATCTTATGTTGACACATACTTCAATACCACAATTCGTTTATCCACCTTCTTCTTTATAAAATGATATCTAATCTCAATTTTTTTATTTGAATGATAAGTATGAGTCTTAATAAAATTTATTACACTTTTGTTATCACATAATATTTTATTAGGATAAATCACATCAATACTTATATCATTAACTTGTTGTTTCATCCATAGAAATTTGGTGTCTTATTGAGTGTAAGAAATTTACTCACACTCTATGGTGCTCAAAGATATGAAATAATTATTCTTGAATTTCCATGATATGTAGCATATCCCAAGACAAATTTTTTATTCTGATAATAATATTTGATCATCTACAAAACTAAACGCATCCACATTAGTGAATCACAAACATATTTTCTCTGAATCATTGTGATAGAACAATCTATTCTCTGTTTTATGATGGATATACAAAAATATTCATTTCACAAACATCATGTGGATTTCCCTGGGATCAATTTTAAAAATAGTGGATTGAAAATTATAAAAACAAATATATGTTTGAGGGGTAGTAAAATAGAGTAAACATAACATAATTTTCCAATATGCAGTCACATCGACCTTGTGGCCCTGCTCATCATTTGATAATTTTATCCTTGTCTCTTCTATAGTTTCCATGAGACTCAAATCAACCAAATAAAATATTCTTAAAACATCCATATAATATTTATTTTGAGATATAAACATCCCATAAAATAGTAGAAATACAAAAAATTGAAGGAAAAATGACATTTCACCAAATAGAGATATCTTAATTCTGCACCTATTGAGTTATGAAAACTTCGTGAATTTGTTTCCATCTGGTCCCACAAAAATTATTTTTATTAAATAGATAAGAACTATAAATCACTAATAATTACCTTTTTTGTTAAACTTTGCTATTTAATCTACCTCTATGAAAATTATTTATCTTTAGGTAGTGAAATAACCTAGAATACCATGGTATTGATTCTTTTTTAAATACATTCAAAGCATTCTTTAGTCAAAAAAAATTCCTTTATCTCTATTAATGTGAAACCCATATAGTTTATAAATATAAACTTCCAATTTAGGTAAACCATTAATAAATACAAATTTATTTACATTTGATATATTTTTAATCCCTTTCAAATTTCCATGGATTAGAATAACTGAAATGTTTCAAACAATGCAATAGTCCAAAAATCTCATCCACATCAATTCTTTCATTTTTTGAATAACCTTTAAAAAATCCATTATTTGTTACCAATAATATTTACCTCTTCATTATGTTTATTTTAGGGATCCTACCTGGTTCCAATGAAATTATGATTTCTTAGCCTTGGAAAAACATTTCACGTATCATTTTTCTCTATTTCTCAATCTCTTCATTCATAGAAATGAACTACCCCTCGTAACTTTTAGTTTATTTAAATTATTTCAGTTATAAAAATGATATTAAAATACATGATATTGATCCTTTATTATTCATGTATGGGTTGGGTTTTTTGACACGAATAGTGTTTTTTTCAATCACATCATCCCATAGTGATTATCTTCACGAACTAGCAGGAATTTCTGTTCTTTATTTGAAATCTATGTATTAATTAGAGTTTTCTTGAATCAATATTATCAACCTGAACCATATTATTCTTCATCACTTTATGATTCCTAATTGTTTTGGTTGTTATGTGAAATCTGATTATGTATAGATTTCAAAATCCCGCTTTCAAATACCTCAACTTCACTACTATCAACAATCTTTTCAAGTCTCTTACTAAAAATACTATAAGATTTAATCTTTTATGAGTATCAAAGAAATATTTATCTACCTCCCTGATCTTCAATTTTCCTTCACTTATCTTTTTTGAGAATTAGACATTTACATCAAAACCCTTATATGTAACGACCCACACTTTACATACATTGTTAATACTTCAAAATTGAATCACACTTATTACAACATATGACAAAACCACAAAGGACCGTATAGGTATAGTGTCTTTAGAAACTGGGAAACATAAACAACTGGTTCATAAATCTTCTACAGTGTCTCCCATTTATTTCATCATATCTAGGGTCCCTTTTAGCATATTCTACTTAATATCCATCTTCCTGACCTGGGGAAAAGAAAACATAAAAGGGTGAGCTCAAATGCTCAGCAAGGGCAAATAAAGGAAATAAAAATCATATCATATCTTTTTGAAAATCAAAACCTTCAAAAGAGATCATAATATCTTAACATGGAATAAATCATAGAAGTGAAAATGAGATCCCCAAAATCATAACATAAAACTTGAAACTTTGTGGCATGCACACATAATCATGGAAATCATTTCTTGTTAGTCATGACTCATTGCCAAGACCATCTTAGTGGACAAAGTCCCTTTCTGAACCGAGTTCACTCCTCGTTTCAGTCCTGTATCACTGAACCGAAATAACCTTCCGTTCCAGCCATGTCTATCTCATGAGATATAAAATCATTACCCAATGCATTGGAGGGAGATATAGGTCCCACCCATCTTATAATGAATCCTTTCTTATGTGTGCCACATAATCATAAAACATACATCATCGCATAACACATATAACAAAAATGGGATTCTTGAAACATTATGACATCATAAATCAATTCATATATGATAAAGGAATTCATAAACATAATTCCATCACAACATAGTCAAACCAATGTAAAAATATGGATAGAAACAGAACCCTTTATTATCTTAGATGGAAAATAATTTTGATAAAACACTTGAATTGAATTCTTGAGGAAAATATCCTTTCTTCTTCAAAAATATTTTTCCTTTCATAACATGTCATACAACTTTAAAATAAACTTGAAAACTTGTAAAGGAAGCTTCTTTGATGTAATGTTTTAAAAATCCATTCATGCCGTATAAGTTAAAAAAAACATTCTTCGTACTTTTGTCGGAAAAGTCACAAAGTACCTCGTACGAAAAAACGACAAAAGATTCCTTTCATATTCTTTACTAAAAACTCACCTAAGGGTAAAATTGGATTTAAACTATTTCAAGTGTATGGAAACAATATTACATATTGAGGGAACATGGATGTGGATGATAAAATACACCCTAGTAAATACTTACGAATAAACAATCTCGGATAAAAATGAGATTGTGATATTTCCCTTACCTTAGGTCCGATTTGCTTTGTTCGTGTCCGAAGCTCCTGTATAATGGTTTAAATAATGTTATTGACTTATTCCAGAATCATACATATTTATATGATATCATATATGGTCATATTATTAGCTTCTTGTTAGTAATATTTCATTGTTACTTGTTACTCGGGTCTTTATAACTTTTTGTTCTTATGCGTGTTTTGTCGAATAAATTCTTATTCTTATCTTTAGGTTATAGATAATTCATTTCCAGAATGGTATTAGTGTATTATATACCATATTCATTCATTCAATTCATTTATATAATCATTATGAAATGAAGATCATGTAGAACGAGTCGCATCACATCGTGGAGACGGTATTCCGTACGTACGCACGAGTGATGATATCGTTCCTATGATCGTGGAATTGTATTGGAGTATATATATATATTATTTCAGTATCAATATTACTTAATAATAATCATATATAGTTACTGATTACACCATTATACCCATCCTTGTAAGGTGATGGTGGAAAATAGATTACACCACGGCGTGGAGACGGTATTCCGTACGTACGCACGCGCGGTGATTTCATTTTTCCGTAGGATGGATAGAAGGTGAATTAGGGTTGTTTCATATTTATAATAACATATCAGTATGTAAGTAATAATGATGTTATTACTTTATCATGAAACAACTAAAGAAGAAGAAGTTGAAGAAGAAAGAAATTGAAAAGATCGGTAATGGATATTACCTCTTCTTTGGAACGCCTTTTTGAATCCTCCACTTAAGGAACTAATATTGGTCTTTGGAGAAGACCAGGACCTCTAGGATTATTCTAGGGAAGTGGAGAAGGGAAAATGGCAGGGGTTGGCCGAGCTTGAGTGCTCAAATTGGTGTGAGGAGGAGGGGGAGGAGGTGCCCTTTTATAAGGGAGGAGAGGGGCACCTTAGGAATATCTCAAAATATTATTTTATATTAAAGTCAAAATCGGTTTATAATGGTTCCAAAGGGTCTTATTTCGAAGCCAAAGTGGGGATGGGTCGAAATCCTATCAACCAATAGAATTTAGACAAGTTTAGGGTATTATTTTAACCTTATCAATTAGATTTAACTCTAAGTTAAATAATTTAACTTTTACCATGACTTTTTGTTTTCTTTCACTATATGGTTAATACACTTACTATAACATGCCAAACGAACCCCAAATTGTTTATTATTAAAATATATATCCTTATCTAAGTCATTTGGCCGAACCTTAGATTTTTAGGAATAAAATAACAATTAATAATATAATATTTGATTTAAAAACTATTTTGTGTCAATTTTGACACTATTTGATATATGATTTTTGTCAAAGTCATAACAGAATTATATGTTAGAAACAAGTTGATTAAATCAATACTAATATATCATAGTAACCTAGAAAATTAGTGGAATTCATAAAAAGTCTCAAATTACATTTATTTTGGTATTTATATTATCAATTTTGTCAATATTTCATTAATAAGATAATTACTGCATCATCTTTGTGTCATAAATAAATTAAATTATTTGATGTCTAAAAATTACAAATAAAATACCATCATGTAGGAAATCTTTTTAGCTTTCTAATGAATATTTACAATCGAATTTATCTTATGTATAACCCTATATTAAAAATGATTTACTTATTAAACTTTGATTTTAACTATTTTAACCCTTCTTTAAATAAATTAATAATAAATGTCCTAATCTAATCCAAGTGGGCCTAAATGGTCATATTTTATTCCTAAGTTTGTTTTTGGTCGAATTACACTTGTCCAATAGAATTAGGACATGTGTTAGGGTAATATTAATATCATAATTACCCTTAGTTACCCTATTTACTATTAACCGCGGTAAAAATAGTAAAAAGTTACTATTCACCAAAAAATTATTTTCATCTCATTGAACCACATTTTAGTCCTTGATATTAACCGTGTCTCTCGGATTTTTGAAATTCCATTCACAGAAGCGGTAAAATTATGTTTTATGCAAAATTCAGTTTTTAACCTACCACTTAGTGGTTTCACTATTCATCAAAAATTGAAAGTTTTCAGAAAAATACCAAAATTTCACCCTAGGCTAATTTCGATATTCTGAGTCCAAAAATGAAGTCCATTTTGAAAAATAAAATTTATAAAATTTCAAAAAGTGGTTATTACTATTCATAACGGCTAGTTTTAATAGCATATTGTTGTTTAGTGAAACTCGGTATTGCGTACGACGCAAGCTATCGAGGAAGGTCGCGATTGCGTGTAAAGCAAGCCAAGAAAGTGTTGTGTAGAAAAAGATTCCTTTGATGATTTATATAACATAAAAGTCTCGGGTGTTACATTCTACCCCCCTTAAAAAGAATTTTGCCCTCGAAATTCGTCACTTTGCAACAAACAAATGAGGATACTTCTCCCTCATCATATCCTCAAGCTCCCATGTAGTTTCTTCAAGTTGGTGGTTTCTCCATAAAACTTTCACCAAGCGAGTGGTCTTGTTTCGTAGGACTTTTTCGCTACGATCCAGAATCTCTATCGGCTGTTCTTCATAAGAAAGATCTTGCTCCAGTGGTACAACTTCTGAGCTGAGTACATGTGAAGGATCTGGTATGTACTTTCTCAGGAGAGATACATGGAACACATCGTGAACTTGAGAGAGATTCGGTGGAAGCGCCAATCGGTAAGCTACCTTCCCAACACGATCCAATATTTCGAAAGGACCGATATATCTAGGGCTCAACTTCCCCTTCTTTCCAAATCTCATAACCCTCTTCCAGGGAGATATTCGTAAGAACACTTTATCACCCACTTCAAACTCTAGGTCTTTTCTTCGATTGTCGGCATAGCTTTTCTGTCGACTCTGAGCTGCTCTTATGTGTTGTTGAATAGATCTGACCTTTTCTGCCATTTCATCAACGAGATCAGGTCCTAATAGCTTTCTTTCCCCAACTTCATCCCAGCAAGTTGGAGTCCTGCATTTCTTTCCATAGAGAGCTTCATAAGGAGCCATCTGAATACTGGAGTGAAAGCTATTATTATAAGAAAATTCCACCAAAGGTAGGTGTTGATCCCAACCTCCTTTGAAATCCATAGAGCAAGCTCTCAACATATCTTCTAGGGTTTGAATTGTTCTCTCAGACTGACCGTCTGTCTGGGGATGATAAGCAGTGCTGAAACTCAACTCTGTATCTAGAGTATGCTGAAGACTTCGCCAAAACTTCGAGGTAAATCTCGGATCTCGATCAGATATAATAGAAAGTGGTACTCCATGCAATCTTACCACTTCCTTTACATATATCTTGGCAAGCTGATCTAGAGAGAAATCCTCTCTAATAGCAATGAAGTGTGCAGACTTTGTAAGACGATCAACTATGACCCAGATAGCATTATTGCCTTTGGATGTTTTAGGAAGTCCTGTGACAAAGTCCATAGTGATGTTTTCCCATTTCCATTCGGGTATGGGTAATGGTTGTAACATCCCCTTAGACTTCTGTCTCTCAGCTTTAACTTGTTGACAAACCAAGCATCGAGAGACATATTCAGCAACATCTCTTTTCATGCCATCCCACCAGAAGTACTCTTTCAGGTCCCTATACATCTTCGTGCTTCCAGGATGAATAGAGAATGAAGAACTATGAGCCTCATCCAGCAGCTCTTTCTTTAATTCGGGGATGGGAGGAACACAAACCCGATTCCTGAACTTTATTATCCCATCACAATCAAGGTTGAATTCAGGAACATTTCTCACCTTCTTTTGTAACTCGACATCTTCTTTCTGTGCCTCTTTAATCTTCACATGTATAGATGGTTGAACATTCATTTGAGAAAGATAAGATTTTTCCCCTTCCATTATAATTCCAAGATCCATCCTTTGTAAATCCATAAATATTGGATCTTTTGTGATCCTCATCATGGATAAACTAGCATGGTCTTGTCGACTTAATGCATCTGCCACCTTGTTTGCTTTCCCAGGGTGGTAATGGATTGAGCAGTCATAATCCTTAATCAGCTCCAACCATCTTCTTTGGCGCATATTCAGCTCCTTTTGTGTGAAAATATACTTTAAACTTTTATGATCAGTATAAATATCACACCTTTCACCATAAAGGTAATGCCTCCAAATCTTTAATGCAAAGATTACCGCAGCCAACTCCAAATCATGTGTTGGGTAATTTTGCTCATGGATTTTCAACTGTCGTGAGGCATAAGCTATCACCATATCATTTTGCATAAGAACACACCCCAATCCCTTCTTGGATGCATCACTGCAGATCACAAACCTTTCTCCACTACAAGGCAGTGTGAGCACAGGTTCACTGGATAACCTTCTTTTCAACTCCTTGAAATTCTCTTCACATTCCTCTGTCCAGACAAACTTAACTCCTTTCCGAGTCAACTTGGTGAGTGGATTAGATAATCGTGAAAAATCTTTTACAAAACGTCGATAATATCCAGCCAAACCAAGAAAACTTCGGATCTCAGTTACTGTTGTTGGTCTTGACCATCTTTCGATAACCTCTGTTTTTGCTGGATCCACAGATATCCCCTCTTTTGAGATTATGTGACCCAAAAATGAAACTTTTTGAAGCCAAAATTCACACTTGGTAAATTTGGCATAAAGCCTCTCTTTTCTCAGGGTCTTCAATATAATTCTCAAGTGATCTTCATGTTCTTCCTTGCTCTTTGAATAGACAAGAATATCGTCTATAAAGACTACCACAAATTGATCAAGATAGTCTCTAAAGACTCTATTCATTAGATCCATGAAGATACCAGGGGCATTAGTAAGACCAAATGGCATCACTATAAATTCATAGTGTCCATACCTTGTACGGAAAGCCGTCTTTGGTATATCCTCCCTTTTGACCCTTAATTGATGATACCCTGAACGAAGATCAATCTTGGAAAAGTATTGAGCTCCGCGTAGTTGGTCAAATAAGTCATCAATGCGTGGGAGAGGATATTTGTTCTTGATAGTGATCTTGTTAAGTTCTCGATAATCAATGAAGAGTCTCATTGATCCATCTTTCTTCTTAACAAATAGAACAGGTGCTCCCCAAGGTGACGCACTAGGGCGTATGAATCCCTTATCAAGATTCTCTTGGAGTTGCTTCTTCAATTCTTGCAACTCAATTGGGGCCATTCTATAAGGTGTCTTTGAAATAGGCAAAGCACCCGGTACGAGTTCTATTGAAAACTCAACTTCACGATTTGGTGGAAGACCCGGTAATTCCTCCGGAAAGACATCATCAAACTCCCGTACAATGGGCATATTCTTAATTGTGAGTTTCTCACCAACTATTTGAGATAAATAACCTTCATTTAGTGGAATCAATACCCATAAGATGGAAGAAATTTCCACTGGAAGGTTATGTTCATCCTTGCATTGATAGACGGTCGTAGATTGATCTGGAATATGAAATGTGACTTCCCTTCTTTGGCAATTGATATGAGCTCCATGTAGAGAAAGCCAATCCATGCCAAGAATCACATCAAATTCCACTAAAGGAAGGATCACAAGATTTGCAGGAAGCACTTTCCCACAAACTTCGATCGGAGAAGAATTATAAACTTCT
Source organism: Viscum album (assembly GCA_963277665.1). Lineage (NCBI taxonomy): Eukaryota > Viridiplantae > Streptophyta > Magnoliopsida > Santalales > Viscaceae > Viscum > Viscum album. Next base: position 656,933,753 of record OY728145.1, on the reverse strand, counting down.
GATGCGATTGATGTGCCATTAGGTGTTGTCACAGCTAACTCAACATCTAATTGTTGAGGTAATACGGTGATACCCTTAGAAAAGTCTTCAGAAATAAAAGAGTGGGTGGATCCAGAATCAAATAAAACATTTGCTACTTTAGAGTGGATGGTAAGTGTACCTTTCACCACATCGTTATCGTACTCCACATCGCTGATAGAAATTGCATGTGACTTTCCTTTTTCTTTAGCCTTAAGAGTTTGTTGACGTCGACCATCATCATCAACCCTTGGATTTGGGCATTGATTGGCATAATGCCCCATCTCCTTGCACTTGAAACATTGAAGTGTAGCAGGTTCATTCTGTGTATCCCTTCCTTTGTTTGCATCATTAGACATCTTCTTCCCATTATCACGGCATTCAAATGCCCGATGACCTTCCTTTCCACATTTAAAACATTTACTTGTCCCTTTAAGACAACTCCCTCCATGTTTCTTTCCACACTTTGAGCATAAGGGAAAGTTCATCTTCTTTTCCGTGTGCTCTTTAGATTTTTCTTTGAATTCCATCTTCCTCTTCTTATCAAACCCATGTGACTGATGGGTTACTCCAATCTCCATCTCGACTTTGAGAGCACATCGAACGATTTCCTCGTAGCTATTGAAGTCCCTTATGGCTAACGCCCTTCGAAGACTTGGTTTTAAGCCACTAAAGAATCGATCGATCTTACTCTCAGGTTGGATAATAATACCAGAAGCGTACCTTGCAAGTCTGGTAAAATTTGCTTCATAGGTACCAACAGATTCATCATCCCTTTGCTTCAGTTCAAGGAACTCTTTCTCCATCTTTGTTCGGAGAATACGAGGGAAGTACTTATTGAAAAATAAGTTCTTGAACTCGTCCCATTCCATAGACTCAATTTCATCCCTTTGCCTCGTATTCTTAACAAGATTCCACCATTGATCAGCATCTCCTTCCAAACGATACACTGCTAGGATGACTTTATCATGCTCAGAACATTGAAGAACTGAAAATATCTTTTCAGTAGTACTAATCCATTGTTCAGCAACTAATGGATCAGTAGACCCGCTGAAAGAAGGTGGACGCTGCCTCATGAAGGATTCAACAGAATGTTGCTCCCTCCTTTGTTCGTTTGGAAATCCTGCATGATTCATAGCTGGAGAAAGTTGTGTGAGCATGGCTACAAGATTTTGCATTCCAGCTCCCATATCGTTTGGTTGCTCAGGGGGACAATCATTGCATTGCCCATCGCATTCCGCATTAACACGGTTCCTTCGGGTTCCAGCCATTGACTAAAACCAAGAAGAATAGTGTGAGCAACACTAATTATAATAGGAAACCACATAATTCAAGAATAAAATTTTCATGCTTAAGGTCTTATCCTAGGTTATTCATGGCCATTTCTAAGATTGTGTTCTATGCTTAGACTTATCCTTAGGGTTCTTACTAAGGCTTTCACATCCTAGTTTCCAAAGGTTGACTATACCTTTCCTCTGATACCAACTGTAACGACCCACACTTTACATACATTGTTAATACATCAAAATTGAATCACACTTATTACAACATATGACAAAACCACAAAGGACCGTATAGGTATAGTGTCTTTAGAAACTGGGAAACATAAACAACTGGTTCATAAATCTTCTACAGTGTCTCCCATTTATTTCATCATATCTAGGGTCCCTTTTAGCATATTCTACTTAATATCCATCTTCCTGACCTGGGGAAAAGAAAACATAAAAGGGTGAGCTCAAATGCTCAGCAAGGGCAAATAAAGGAAATAAAAATCATATCATATCTTTTTGAAAATCAAAACCTGCAAAAGAGATCATAATATCTTAACATGGAATAAATCATAGAAGTGAAAATGAGATCCCCAAAATCATAACATAAAACTTGAAACTTTGTGGCATGCACACATAATCATGGAAATCATTTCTTGTTAGTCATGACTCATTGCCAAGACCATCTTAGTGGACAAAGTCCCTTTCTGAACCGAGTTCACTCCTCGTTTCAGTCCTGTATCACTGAACCGAAATAACCTTCCGTTCCAGCCATGTCTATCTCATGAGATATAAAATCTTTACCCAATGCATTGGAGGGAGATATAGGTCCCACCCATCTTATAATGAATCCTTTCTTATGTGTGCCACATAATCATAAAACATACATCATCGCATAACACATATAACAAAAATGGGATTCTTGAAACATCATGACATCATAAATCAATTAATATATGATAAAGGAATTCATAAACATAATTCCATCACAACATAGTCAAACCAATGTAAAAATATGGATATAAACAGAACCCTTTATTATCTTAGATGGAAAATAATTTTGATAAAACACTTGAATTGAATTCTTGAGGAAAATATCCTTTCTTCTTCAAAAATATTTTTCCTTTCATAACATGTCATACAACATTAAAATAAACTTGAAAACTTGTAAAGGAAGCTTCTTTGATGTAATTTTTTAAAAATCCATTCATGCCGTATAAGTTAAAAAAAACATTCTTCGTACTTTTGTCGGAAAAGTCAAAAAGTACCTCGTACGGAAAAACGACAAAAGATTCCTTTCATATTCTTTACTAAAAACTCACCTAAGGGTAAAATTGGATTTAAACTATTTCAAGTGGATGGAAACAATATTACATATTGAGGGAACATGGATGTGGATGATAAAATACACCCTAGTAAATACTTACGAATAAACAATCTCGGATAAAAATGAGATTGTGATATTTCCCTTACCTTAGGTCCGATTTGCTTTGTTCGTGTCCGAAGCTCCTGTATAACGGTTTAAATAATGTTATTGAATTATTCCAGAATCATACATATTTATATGATATCATATATGGTCATATTATTAGCTTCTTGTTAGTAATATTTCATTGTTACTTGTTACTCGGGTCTTTATAACTTTTTGTTCTTATGCGTGTTTTGTCGAATAAATTCTTATTCTTATCTTTAGGTTATAGATAATTCATTTCCAGAATGATATTAGTGTATTATATACCATATTCATTCATTCAATTCATTTATATAATCATTATGAAATGAAGATCATGTAGAACGAGTCGCATCACATCGTGGAGACGGTATTCCGTACGTACGCACGAGTGATGATATCGTTCTTATGATCGTGGAATTGTATTGGAGTATATATATATATTATTTCAGTATCAATATTACTTAATAATAATCATATATAGTTACTGATTACACCATTATACCCATCCTTGTAAGGTGATGGTGGAAAATAGATTACACCACGGCGTGGAGACGGTATTCCGTACGTACGCACGCGCGGTGATTTCATTTTTCCGTAGGATGGATAGAAGGTGAATTAGGGTTGTTTCATATTTATAATAACATATCAGTATGTAAGTAATAATGATGTTATTACTTTATCATGAAACAACTAAATAAGAAGAAGTTGAAGAAGAAAGAAATTGAAAAGATCGGTAATGGATATTACCTCTTCTTTGGAACGCCTTTTTGAATCCTCCACTTAAGGAACTAAGATTGGTCTTTGGAGAAGACCAGGACCTCTAGGATTATTCTAGGGAAGTGGAGAAGGGAAAATGGCAGGGGTTGGCCGAGCTTGAGTGCTCAAATTGGTGTGAGGAGGAGGGGGAGGAGGTGCCCTTTTATAAGGGAGGAGAGGGGCACCTTAGGAATATCTCAAAATATTATTTTATATTAAAGTCAAAATCGGTTTATAATGGTTCCAAAGGGTCTTATTTCGAAGCCAAAGTGGGGATGGGTCGAAATCCTATCAACCAATAGAATTTAGACAAGTTTAGGGTATTATTTTAACCTTATCAATTAGATTTAACTCTAAGTTAAATAATTTAACTTTTACCATGACTTTTTGTTTTCTTTCACTATATGGTTAATACACTTACTATAACATGCCAAACGAACCCCAAATTGTTTATTATTAAAATATATATCCTTATCTAAGTCATTTGGCCTAACCTTAGATTTTTAGGAATAAAATAACAATTAATAATATAATATTTGATTTAAAAACTATTTTGTGTCAATTTTGACACTATTTGATATATGATTTTTGTCAAAGTCATAACAGAATTATATGTTCGAACCAAGTTGATTAAATCAATACTAATATATCATAGTAACCTAGAAAATTAGTGGAATTCATAAAAAGTTTCAAATTACATTTATTTTGGTATTTATATTATCAATTTTGTCAATATTTCATTAATAAGATAATTACTGCATCATCTTTGTGTCATAAATAAATTAAATTATTTGATGTCTAAAAATTACAAATAAAATACCATCATGTAGGAAATCTTTTTAGATTTCTAATGAATATTTACAATCGAATTTATCTTATGTATAACCCTATATTAAAAATGATTTACTTATTAAACTTTGATTTTAACTATTTTAACCCTTCTTTAAATAAATTAATAATAAATGTCCTAATCTAATCCAAGTGGGCCTAAATGGTCATATTTTATTCCTAAGTTTGTTTTTGGTCGAATTACACTTGTCCAATAGAATTAGGACATGTGTTAGGGTAATATTAATATCATAATTACCCTTAGTTACCCTATTTACTATTAACCGCGGTAAAAATAGTAAAAAGTTACTATTCACCAAAAAATTATTTTCATCTCATTGAACCACATTTTAGTCCTTGATATTAACCGTGTCTCTCGGATTTTTGAAATTCCATTCACAGAAGCGGTAAAATTATGTTTTATGCAAAATTCAGTTTTTAACCTACCACTTAGTGGTTTCACTATTCATCAAAAATTGAAAGTTTTCAGAAAAATACCAAAATTTCACCCTAGGCTAATTTCGATATTCTGAGTCCAAAAATGAAGTCCATTTTGAAAAATAAAATTTATAAAATTTCAAAAAGTGGTTATTACTATTCATAACGGCTAGTTTTAATAGCATATTGTTGTTTAGTGAAACTTGGTATTGCGTACGACGCAAGCTATCGAGGAAGGTCGCGATTGCGTGTAAAGCAAGCCAAGAAAGTGTTGTGTAGAAAAAGATTCCTTTGATGATTTATATAACATAAAAGTCTCGGGTGTTACATTATAAGTACAAGAGCATGGTTTTCTTTTCATACCAACATTCATTTTGTTTTCTCCCTTCAATTTCACATAGAAATTATCTTTTGGAGATATAAACCAATAAAATGATAAATTGATTATCGGATAATTATTCAAGAGTATTATCAATAAACATTGTTCATGCCCCATTATTTATTATTTAATTTATTATCTCCACTACCCTACATTGATGGGGTGTTCTAATAACGAAAACATGATTTTGAATTTCATGTTTCTATGGATATTTTTTAACTTTATGATTTGAAAATTTTTTCCCATTATCAATTCATAATTTATGAATAATCACATCAAGAATATTTTCAAATCTCTTGTGAAATAGAGTAACAAATTGATACATATCATCCTTATGTGTTATAGGAATAATCCTTTCCATTTTATTGAATTCCTCAAAAAACACCACATAATACCTATATCAATTTGTTACATCAGGGGATATAGGCCCACAAAAAACCATGTTCACAAGATTAATAAAACATTATGAGTTTATCTTTTTTGGAAAGTAAGACTTCAGGATAATCTACCCCATTTGGAATTAATAGCATATGTAAGTGTGATCAAACAAGGGATTTGGAATATCACATGCTATATTTCTCATTTCCAACCCCTATAAATATTTTCTATTGAAATGGAAAAGCTTCAAAACCCATAGCCTCATCTACTCCTCATTGGAAAAAATATATAAATATTTCTCTATGACAAGATAAAAATTTCCCTTTTCCCTTCATCCCTATAAAAAATGTTTTATATTTTTGTAAATGAAAGTAAAAACATTTTCATTGAACTCCACCACATATAAGTAGTCATAATGTTTTCTAGAACTATGTAGATTTTGACTTATCACATAAACCAATAGAATATAAGTCCCCTCACGATATTCCCCCCCCAGTCATGGACTTAATATAACAAACATTCTCAAGATGCTCATAATTGCCGAACCACATGACCCAACATTTATTATAATTAGAATTCATAATGAGGAAATTATTTCTAGTATCATGTCATGTTCTTATGTTATCCAATATCCATGATTTAAATTTTTTATTTTAATTATGTAAATATTAACATTATTATACATCTCTAAACTTCCTTTCATTACAAATGATGACATGAATTTCCCTTTTAAAAATGTTTCTCCATGATGTCTTATTCTTCTTCCAAACTAATTTTTTTGTATCCATACTTTTAAATGAAAGTTCTAGGTTTATATTTCTTCTAATTCAAGTAATTATTGATGATTTGTTTTCATTATTAATTTTAATGGATCTCCATATGCTCAAATAATTTACAAAAAAATATTATCCGATAAAATAAAATAAAATATTAGAAATTATATTTTCTTTTTTAGATTTCTGTTTCTCAAAGATGGAACACCTAGAAATAGAGAACATATAATATGTTTTGCAAACAATGTATTAGAAAAAAACATCTACATCCCTATGAATTAGATTATTTCTTTTCCACATAAGTTTTTATTATTTTAATCTATTAAAGATATACCTTCTTTTCAGGAGTAGATTCTTATGGTTTTGAAGAAACTAAAGTAATCATACATTCATTAAAATGCTTCACCAATGATTTAACTTTATCATTGAACCACTTAACATGAAGAACTAGTTTGTATTAATCCTCATAAGTTATATTGTAATTACTTGATGATGATGCCTTAGTATTTTTTATCATTATTCTAGGAGTTAAAAGTGGTTCTTGATCTTCACACTTCTAACCCCAATTCATAACTTCTTCTTTTATACCCTCAATTATCTTCAGTTTTTCATGGATTTTTTTATTCATCCCATTAGTGATTCGGGTTTTTTATTCACCATTACTTTTAGTTCCGTGTCCAAACATTTTTTTGAACTTTTTAATTTTATTTCTTCATTCTCAGACTTCAACTCTAAATTTTATTTTGTGTTTATTACATTTATATCATGGAATCATGAACCATTTCATTGTCCTTATTATTATTTATTATAAAATAATCAATTTATTCAAGGGTTACCTCAAGTTATACATGTAGATAAGCCCATCCAAAAACCCCTTCATTCTCATTATCACTATGATCCTTTCTTCACTTATTTTCAATATCCATCAATATAACTTCATCCGTAAATTGATAAGCTTCTGCTTCTTCACATTCTTCCAAAATATATTTGTCTTTGGAAATAATATTTTTTATTTGGAAGTCCTAATAATGAGAATTCATTGAACCTTATTTTTTAATTTTCATGTGTTTTTTCTCCATCATCATTATCTTTATAGTTTCTAGAATAATTATCCACAAGATATCTCTCCTATCCACATTTAAAGTATCTAAGGAAAAACATACCCATAAAACATAATCTTCTAATCTTAATATTAAAGAATATAAAAGACACAATCTCATAAACACTGTCAAATTTTATATTCAACTAATTGAGATTTATTCATTAAATTAACATCCACCTCCTTGGTACTTCCCTTAATTTTTACTCATTTTCTATGTCTTTCATCTCATGGTTGACATGAATACTATGAAAACTATCTTATGAAATGTCTATCAAACCATTATCTTATAGAATATATAATTTTTCTTTTAAATTAATAGGAAGTATTTTCATTATCCTATACATAGTCTTATTATATTTGAGATCCTTAATGAGGCCTCACATACCATTAATAAGAAAATTTAAACGATCAAGAATAGAATCAAACTCCTCGTTATAATTCATCTAAAATCATCATATTTATTTTACATAACCTAAAACATTTTATACAAATAATTTTAATGTATTACATAATTAATTCTAAGATTTTCATACATAATATGAGAGAATTTACTGGATATTACCTTTGTGAAAATGGGATTAGGTAGATAACATTCCAATGAATTTATGGATTTGGAATGTAGTTATAATTATCAATGATATCTCTTAATCAAGAAACCTCATTAAATATTAGAACTGATTTTATAAATGGTCTTTATGTAAATTTCTCTGACCATGTATCTAAACTTATATCTCCAATTGATTTTCCACAACTAGTAATTATTTCCTCCAAATATGGGGATACCATAATTGTTGATAATTGTTTCAATATATACAAGGGGGGAAATGAATAAAATTCCCATTAATACAACTTTGTATATCCTTATAGATGATAATAACCATAGTGTGCGGGTGAATCATAGAATTTATGTTTAAGAAATGCTTCCCTAAATGAGGATGTTGTTCTATCACCTTGAGGAACACTTTCATTACTCTCTATAGTTCTCCTCAATGAGAGATGAAAGTGGTAAAAATGAATTTTACTTGGTTCACCAACAATGGGCTTGTCCATGTAGAATTCATGAAAATGAGCCTATGTTCCACATTCACAAAAAGATCATTTCATTATAAGTAAAATATTTGGCGGTCTCACTAGACCACATGGTTCACTATAATGAAAAATTAAGGAACTTACTACTCTCCTTTAATAAGGAACTCAATACTCTATTCACTGAATCTTCCCATCTTCAAATGAACATGATTCAAACATACTCATTTGATGGTGTTTGTTTTTAGCACATGAAATGTTGAATTCCATTATGAATAAGACTCATATTATAACTCCTTTTTTGACTTTCAACCTTATAAATGAGATCCAAATTAATTCTCTTAAATTATTATCCTAAAATTATCCCTATGACTATCTCTCTCTATGATACATAGTAGGAACCCACTATATTTATTTCAATACAAAACTCATGATTGGAAATCCCTTACTCTAAGATTATTCCAAGTGCCTCCATTGATTATTATGGTAATAGTTCACCACTTATTTTGAATTATCCATTAATAGATTCAATACATATATCCATTTATTTATTTTTCTAGAAGAAACAAAAAACATCCTAAAACTACTTGGTTACAAAGTGGCCATATGAGATATGAGGTAGTGCTACCCATTTTTTATATATTCTTTCATGGATACTATCACTATGGAAGAACCATTAATTCCTCAGTTCTCCTTATTTCATAGACAATAGAACTATTTCATAGATTCTTATAGATAACCAAATTAATTTTTTAGGAGTGTTAATTCCTCTATTAACTGATAGACAATCTATAGAGTGATATAATCTAACTTATTAACACACATAACTGACTCTGGTTTGGAAACATCACTATTTTGTGTGCTCAAGTATAGTTGTAGATCATATATTCATTACTCCTCTTAAATTTAGATCATTTATGACACAAGGAATAACTATGGTGTGGAAACCATTACTTTTAATTTGAATGAGGTGTAACATTCTCTCTATGGTGTAGAATCATCAAAATCTCCAAAGGATTTTAAATTTATTAAACATGGTATTTTGGCATGTTATACCTGGATACGACATGGATAAATAATTCTGAGTCACACATTAGACTTACCATGGGGAATATATAGCTATATAATCCTCTTCATTCCCTAAACCCACCAGTTGTGAGAAACATGGTTCTCTCTAAGACACCTCTACACTACCACCCTATAGGAAAAACCACTTCTCTCATACAAAAACTGCCCCACATGCATGATTTCATGTGCACACATGAAACTTCTCTACCTAAACACAAACTATCCTTACCGAATAGTTCACCTATGTGGTGCATGGTATAAACCACCAAATTGTTTGAAGGATACAAAGTTTTTGGCCTTGAGTGGCCTTTACAGAGTTTCTACATCATATCAAGCAATATTGGAATGTTTCCTCCTCCTAATGGAATAGACATTGTGAATGTGGTGTAGGAAAGATTGAATTACATACATGGATTATCCACCTCAAATTCACTTAATTATATGGTATGAATAATAATATATGGAGTAGGATATATCATTTAATCCTTTATACATTGTCAAAAAACACAACCCATGCCATCTTACAATTATATTCTAGCCAGCACTAATTTTTATTGATGATGTTTCATAAAATATTTTGTATCATTTTCTAAACAAAAATTCATTAATTTATAGACATCATTAAATAAAAATCAATGAAGGAAAGGGAATGAGGTTATATGTTAAAATGTATTTACTTTGACAATGGTTGTGAATACACTAAACATAACATCTAAATCATCTTCTAAAATTAATGGATAATACATGAGAAGGCGGTGGTTGAAAGACCAACAAAAAAAGTTTGGGATAAAATATTGAATTTGGTATTTATAGAGAATAATAAAACCCTAAGTTTTGATTTTGGAATTAATAATGGAACATATGAGTAGAAAATAAAACTAGAAACATAAATTTAAAATAGGATACTGATATCAACAACTGGGTAGAAGAATATGGATGAGGTATGGTCTAGTAGATGATCAGATGTTTTTCATCTTGAAGTGTTTAGAAGTTTATTATATGTACATGTTGATACTCGAGATAAATACAATCCTCACTAAAAATGAAAATTTTGTTTTAACATTTGGTATGATGAATAGTTTTTTTCCATATGTGGGGTGAAGGATAAAGACATGTAATCAAGAGTAAATATGTTTTCATTAATTAGAAGTTTCTATGGGAGGACCAAAACTCTATGGAAAATGATTTTTTTAGAAATGAATCAATTATTGAATTCAAATTTCCCCTAAGTAAACATACTAAAATGGTGAAAATTTTAGAGTAATACGATGGATTTACTAAAAGTAATTAGTTGAGGATAGTTGAAATTAAACCAGAATATTTTGAGTTTGATGTAGATCGAGTGTGAGAACAACCAATTTGTCCTCCAAAATATAGAGTATAGAATAACATAATAGTGTAATTGATTATGTTAAGGAGATCAACCTAAGTCTGGATAACAATTCCTTGTTTTGGGTATAATATGAAATTTTTTATTTTAACAAATTTAAAAAACTTAAATGACTAAAACAATCAATGGCACTTAGTGACTTGACATATTGAATGTTAGTATGGAATTAATTAAAGTATTAATTGAATCCCACAAGAATTGAAAATTAAATAATATATGAAAAATATAATGATCAATAGAGAATAATTTAGTGTATAGTTTTAGAGAAGAGGTTTATAGAAATAATAAATTTAAATCAATTCTAGTGGTAAATGGATTTAAATAAAAATTAAGGCATTTTTTTAATAGATATATTATCACATGTAGTTAATTAGGAAATTATCCTAATAGTCATAAGCATGTTGGTGTTATAATATTATCCCTTACAACATTTATATGTAAATATGGATTTCCTTCATGTTGATTTAGAAGAGAAATTTATATAAAAAAACCAGTTGATTTCACAAATAAATGGAAACAAATGTTGGTTTATAAATTATTGAAAAGTATTTATGATCTGATATATGATCATTGATATGGTAATACGATGTTCAAATATTTTTATTGGAAGAATGATTAGAAAGGTGAATGGTAGATCACTGTTCTAACCAAGATTATTGGTATAATGGTACATTTATCTTACTTATCTTTAATGTGAATGAAAAGGTTTTGGAGGTTCCATAGTATTCATAATTCTTGTACTAAAGAATACATTTTTTGAAGTATTAAAAATTAAATATCATGTATCAGTCTAGAAAATCATGTTGATTATGATTGAGAGGAATAAGAAATCATAAAACATTAGTTTCATACTAGAGATACTATATCTAGAAGAACACTCAAAATTTCATAATGAACAAATTAACACCAATCTCAAACCCTCTTGTCAAACACTTTATGCTTTAAAAGGAATAGGCACTAGTAATGGAAAAAATAGAACTGTTACATGAATAATGTTCTGTTTTCATCAGTGTGTGGAAGCATGATGTACATAATGACTTTTACTAGTGAAATAATTTAATTTTTCACAGAATTGTTATGTATATTTATGTCAAACCTCATAAGGTATTATTGTGTAGCTATCAAATGGATTATCTGATACTTTAAATGATTAAAGGATGTGTCTATATGCTTTTCGTAGGAATATCCATTGCATAAAATTTTGGATAAAAACTTCACTAGAGATCCAAATACCTATAAGATCTTGTCTGACAGAATGTATACCTATAAAGGATCATTGATTAGTTGGATGTCACTATATAAGGTAACTGTTACTCTAAGATAAATGTAAGTAGAGTATACAACTACAATGAAGTAAGAAACCATTCGGAATTATTGATTTTTTTTCTAAAGGAGCTCAGAAGAAGTTAGGATTGTGGAACCCAATTCATTGAAAAAGAAAGTGTGATCTATTTGGTGCAATATAAAATTTTTTCTAAAAAGATTAAGAATATTAAATAGAAGTACCACTATATTAGGAATAAGTTGGAGGAAATTTTTTTGGACCTTCATAATATTTCTGGAAGCCAAAATCCGGTGAACATGTTCACAAAAATTTTAGATCATGAAAGTCTGAGGAAAAATATTTCCTTAGTGGGAGTTGTGAAATAGTGTATAATACATGTTTCCATATCAATTATTTATTATTAAAGTCCTTTAATTAGTTATTTAGTTTTAAGTGATGTAGTAAATAAAATATTTATGCATGTTATTTTGACCTGATTAAAAATATTTTTAACATTGGGTATTATAAAATATTCTATAGATTGTAATAAAAATATATAAAATTGATGTGTTTGTAAAATTTTCTATTTCGTCACCATTGTAAAAGAATATTTTTTAAATTGGTTATTTTAAATAACTGATATAAATCATCAATTGTTTTACATCAATTATGAAATATTAGATGTAAACAAAATAGTATGATATTATATCATACCAAACCAATAAACAAGAAAAAACCGACAAAACTAAAGTACTTAAAACTGGTATAAAATAGAAACACTATTATGATTTCACAAAATAGTTTTTACAATGAAAATATATTACAATTAAAACATGGTTTTAATTTTAATTTTAATCAACAGAAATAACCTTATAAATAGGGATAAGCTATAACTAAATCAAACTTGTAACATAATCAACCCATAATCCCTATAAATGATTAAACTATTTAACACTATAAGGAATATAATAACCAAAAATCTAATAATTAAATTGAATTCATTCAATGTGTATTATAAATATATTTATAATATGAATTAACATAATTATTATAATAACATCTAACAATATGGAATTTTATAAATATTCTAGTTATAATTATTTTCTATATAAATCTTAAAAACTAATATTTATATTATAAAACACATTCTTGGTGATGAAATTTCTATTTTAAAATCAATTTTCAATTTTAAATAACTACTTTAAATATTCTAAATTGTAGTAATTATAAAACAAATTTCCTTTATTTAGTCATATTTCATCTGTTTAGTTTTCATTACTACTAACTACTTATAGTAATACTATGAATTGTTTAAAAACATATATGAAAATAATAAAAAGTTATTATAATATATAAGTATTAAAAAAATCAATCATTCCCCTCTAATACCTTTGATATGTTTTCTTGCACATCACTATGTATGGAGCACCAATTGAATTCTATGTCTTCTTTTGGAGAAAAAATACATGAAATCTAATAGCCTATAATATACAAAACAATAATGTGATTGGTGATCTAAACAATATACCTAACACTTTCTGAAATATATTTTTTATACCTATAAAGATAAATAATCTTTCAACTTATAATTACATTGTTTGGATGTCCTTAAGAGATTAATATCATTCATTCTTCATTTTTAATCGATTTCCTTGTTGAACAAAAACAATTCCATGAATACATACAATTATTTCATATCACATTGAATATAGATTTTATAATAATATATAATAAACATAAAATATAATTATTAATTTAGATTGGTAAAAATATTATAATTCAAAAGATATGTGATAGACGAATTACATGTAAAAGACTTATATAACATTGATTTCAAACATATTTTCCATTATAAGATCTATGATATCTCTCTAAAAAATTATCACAATCATATTATGACCAAAAATTTCATCAATCATTGGAAGCTTCTAAATCTATAATAACATAAATTAATATACAGATAAATTAGACAAACCAATAAAATTATAGAATCTAAATTAGAATGGGCCTCAATATGTCTCTTCATTCAATACAACATGTCTTTTCCTTTAATTAATTACTATAATATATGTATCTATATATGAAAACATATTAGACAATAATATAAAATAATTTATATAATATACACATAACAAAGATGTAAGTTTTAAGAGATGGCTATATGGTGAATGTAAAAAATGCCAACCCTATTTCAAATTGTAGAAACCTCATATATATTGAATGGTACTCGATTTGATGCATCTATTATATCCTATAAAGTTTCCCTAAATGGTATTATCTCAATCATTGGATGATGTGTGGTATCCCCATTGTAATATATGATAAAATATCCTAAAATACAATTTTGGGTGTCCTCAAAAGATAAGTAATTGTATATGAAACCCTATAGAGTATGATGTGTTGGAGAAAGATATAAAGATTGAGGTGGAGGAGTTGGATATATAGCTAAATGTGTAGGAGATTGATATGAAGAATGAAATTGTCTCATTATATCTAAATATAATGAGTGTATTGAAATTTTAATCCTCTAATTCATCATCTCACCGATATTTTGGGAATTAACTTCTTATGTTTCTATTTTTCATTATATACAACTTCCCTTGAATATTTTACATGACAGTTATAACAACCTGATATTTTGGAATATATTTTTCCCTAAATTGATACTTTGTTTAATAACTTATTTCAAGTTCAACACAAAACTAAAATGTGGATTGAAATATTTAAGGAACATCATTAAAAACATAAGAATAATAAAACCTATAAAAATATAAATATATTAACCAACCAAAAAAATTTACATTTACAAGATATATAATTAATGTGATATAAAATTTAATATGATTATCCATTATCAACTAGATTTTTAACTAATTAATTAATTAAACTGAAAAATTTTAAATGATTATTATAATATTATATAATATTTAAATACAGTAATGGATACATTATCAATATTAAATTATTAATTTTAATGAAATGACATTCAGGCCATATAATCATTAAAAATGGAATTTTTCAATAAAAATAGTTTTTAATTTTAAATTATCAATTAACATGTAAATTAATATATATTAAAATTAGAATTTTATTTCTTGACATAGAATAAAAATATCATCATAAGATATATTTTCTATATATTTTTTTGGAAGTAATTGATTTTTATGTAATTAATGAAAATATTGTTTTTACAAAAATAATACCATTTTTTGAATATATCATGAAGTTAGAACATCCTAACAATATATATAATATTTTTAAGGATAAAACACTATTCATAATATGATACTATTAATTTAAAAAAAAACTATGTTTAATTTAGAAAACCCATGTTTAAAAAATTTCAAAATTAAGAATTATTTTTCTAATAAAACATTTATTAGAATTTATATTTAAATTAATTTTCTCTTGGTGAAATTTGTTTTAAATTTATATTAAATTCATTTTAGTATCATTTTATTAATTATTAACCTAGTTAATTTCATTACAATTAAAAATATTTATTATTGGTTCCTAAACAAAACATTTATGTTTAAAATTAATTTTTTTAAAAAAATGTGATATTATCTATGGAATGAATTATTGTTATAATTAATTTTCTTCTTAAGAAAATAAATTCAATTTGAAATAATGTATTTCATATTTTGAAACAATAGGTCCATATTATTTACCGAGGCATATTTTATTTTTAGTAAATAAATTTATTAATGTAGGTTGAAATAAGATACCATAGTAAAACCAAAAATAGAATAAGTTAAATATTTAAGAGTAAAAGTCTAAAAAATTAGAAGAAGTATGAAAAATAATTTTGGAGGATTTTTCGACCAAAATGTCACCTCACTCAATTTTTTTCAATTATTATTTATACTTGATCATTGAATAGAGATTTTACTTTTAATATTATTTAAAAAAATTCCACTTCCACTACATACAAAAGGATCCTTCAACCACTTCTCCTCACACCCAAAGCCACAAAGTTTACTAAAAATATAAAAAAATAGTTTCAAAACATTCAAATCCAAATCCTATTGGTACTTATTTTCCCAAAATACCATCCTTAAAATCTATACTCCATTTTTCAATGGATTTTCTAAAAGAGTAAGGTAAAAATGAAATTTACATATTTTTTATTTTAATTATTTTATTTATTAATACACATCATTATGATATATTTTTTAAATTATATTATAATTAAAATTTTATTTTTAATATACATAAATTTTATTTGGATGATTTAATAAAAAATAACTATACATTCCCTTTTCCTCATAAAAATGAAAAAGTCATCTTATGTACATGCAGAATATTGCATCCATGAATGACTTGTTTGATTTTTCATAATTTTATAATTACTGATTCTAAAGGGGTATTTAATGCATTCATGTGTTATTTATAACATTTTTA
Source organism: Viscum album (assembly GCA_963277665.1). NCBI lineage: Eukaryota > Viridiplantae > Streptophyta > Magnoliopsida > Santalales > Viscaceae > Viscum > Viscum album. The sequence goes on along the minus strand of OY728145.1, from coordinate 656,917,208 downwards.
AGAATATAAAATTATAAACAAATCTATATATTCCTTTCAATTTATGGAATATAGGCATGTAACATGTGCGTATGTGTGGACAACCACATCCAAAAAAATGATGTACTTCATTTTTCACTCAAGTATTTTCATATTTATCCAAGTATCTTACAATATAATTCATCACCTTAATGCCATGAAAATAATATCATTATTATTTCATAATAATAAAGTTACACCGAAATATTAAATTCCTTAACCATAGTCACCCAGAATTATGGCCTATTCTTTTTAGGGTCGGTTTAACTGCCTAAATGAACAATTCTATAAATTTATATCATATGTAAGTAGGGAAACATAAATTAAAGTTTTAATGTAAATTAATAAGAAAATAATTTTTTAGGTTTTTGGAATGGTAATGGTAATATGTTTCACATTATTAAGACACCACCCCCATTCATTAATAATTTCCAAAAACACTCATATCCAACTTCATCCTCATAAATAATAAAGAAAATACATTTTTAATGAAACTAGAATATTAAAAATAATATATTCAAGTAAATTATATGATCTTGGAATGGTAAAATTTGAATCTATAAATAAAAAATGAAACTACCATTACAAAACCAGTATTAAACAATTAACCAATTCTATTTACTTTTGATGGTGAAAAAACAAAAATAACTAATAAATTTTTTATAAAGGCATATAAATGATGTTTATAAAATGATATAAGTTTGAATTAGTTTCATAAATAGGTGAATTATATTGTTTTTTATATAGGATTCTAAAGTTCTTTAGTGGAATCTACATATTAAATTAAGGGTTTTCGATAACTCACATTCCATTGTTTGAGTTGAAACTTGAGGGGTTAACCTTATTAGATGGGATACCCTCAGCCTTAATTATTTCTAGATCTCTAGGAATCTCTCTATTATTTCTCACCATCTTGTACTCTCCCTATTTGTAATAAATAAATAACGAGAATGATGACTTCAAATTCTTTGAGTTTTAATGATTATTCTTGAAACTCATTATTATATATTGAATTATATTACCATAATATCCAATAAAATTTTAATTCTCATTATTTTATGTATATTTATAATTATTTACCTTTAGTTTATTTCCAATGTATTATTACTTTTGGTAGAAATCCCTTAAAATGGTGTTTTTGTGCTGTTGTGTTTGTTGATATGGTTTGGAGTTAATGAAAAAAATTGATCAATGTTGATGAGAATTTTGTTAGAGTATTTGAAGGGAAATTAGACATAGTTGGTTGGGTGCACAAGTCTCAATGTTTTACAATATATCTTGAAAAAAAGGGGATCATGTGATTTTATACAATTTTAGTGATCTGTTGAACAAAAAAAGTGATATAGATCACATGATTTCATGAACTGAATGAGAACATTTCATCACCTATGATGAAAAATTTCACACAATAAAGTGTTGGAAACACTGAAAATATTTTTAATTGGAAATCATAGATAAATAATGTGATCACTCTAAATCAATTGATCACGTGATGTGATGGAAATATCATGACTGCATAAGTCAGTCGCATGACTGGAGAAAATCTATCTAAGATGGAGTTGTTTTATAGTTGGTCGGAATCTCATAAAAACATATGTTCAATACATAACATGATAAAGTAATAAAAAATACATAAATTATGTTACTATTTTCAAGGAAAATAGGCTTATGACATTCATTTGAGGTCAATAACATATGTTCAATGTGATTTCATGATGTCGGTTTCATAATTTCATGAACTATACATTGTTACAAGAAACTCATAAGGATGTGGTGTAGTTTTATAAAGGGGTGGATTGGATGGGTTACTCAGATTTATGCAGTTAAGGTGGTGTATTTATTGTAATAAATACATGCTAACCCATCCTTAAAAAGTTAAAGAGTTTTTCATAAATGTTTTCATCTGAAGAAAAACTTAGTGAATGATTTTGGCATCGATGTGAAAGGATTTTACATTAGCAATGTCATATAAGATAATCACATAAGTAATTTTTCCAAAATTGAATGTGGTTATCTGACTGAGGTAGAAGATCATTGTATAAAATGAATATGGTAAATTGGTCATGAAAATGTGAAAAATATATATGTTTCTACAGGTTCACACATAAGCAGACTATCTTGGTATCACACGAAGTAGTTTGTGCTCTTAGTTCTTGTGATTGGATCTCATAATTATGTAATCCATTAAGGTTTGTGGGATCTAATAAGAATAATAAATTCTATAGGAATAAAATTTTCACACCATGGTGGATTCTATGACTTTTATGAAACAAGAGAATAAGTACACACTCATTTTTGAATAAACTTCAAAATGATTATCAAAATTCTCAACAATAGGATTAGAATATTCACTTTAGTAGAGGGATGGAAGTGATATTTCAAATTATGAATAGTTATAAAAAATATGGATAATGAGTCCATTCAAAAAATAATATCTTTTGTGTGCTATAGATGATTTGGTAAATCTTTATATTTCCTTTGTATGCTCCTTGGATGTATCTCAGTGAGGTTTAACCAAGTAAAAAATTTACATCCTATGAATATTGTAATTTCCATTTATGTTGTTAGACTATTTGGAGATAAAATTGAGTTTTTTTAATTACAAAACAATATCCAAAAAGAAATTCATTTTAATCTACCATACCATGATTAAACCCCCAACCCCATCTTAGGGTATTTGAATTATTATAGCTAAAAAATGGTAATAGTGGATAAGGCTAATTTTAGGGTTTCAATATCAGTAAAAGCAATGAGAGTTTTTTATCACAAAAAGTATTCCGATTTTTTATAGTAAAAATTTCCATCTATGGTATAATCAGATGTATAAACACTTCTAATTATTATGCGTAAATGTATTTACTGCTCCAGTTCATTTAATTTTGACCTATATTGATATTCTAGATTTATTTGAAGTATACCTAGGAGAATTGGATTTTGATTCTAGGTGAATCAAAGAATTATGAGGAGATTTATAAAAAATAATATACTTGTTGGTGATGTTGTTAAAGTAATAAAATTCCACATGGTAAAAGATAAAAATGTATATAATGTTAGTTAAAATGTATTATAATCTAAATTAAAGGTTTTTTGGAACAAATATGAGGACTTGAGGATTAGCCATATAAGTATATTGATGAATTCTTTAGTCAGGTGAATGTTGTTTCAGAGGATATGTATAGTCTTAGATAAATCCTCAATGGTGTAAATATTATTAAAAGTATCTTTAGAAATTCGATACGTTGAATCAATCTGGAATTTTTTATAATAGATGAAAATTTATTAATAAACTGAAATTGGATAGATTACATAGTAATATTATCACATATGGGATGAGAAATTATTATAATTGCCATATGGAAAAAGGTATGTCTCAATATGTGTCATTCATGTCCATAAAGAAGATCATCATAGAACATGGGTAGGAAGAATGATAAGTTGAAGATGTGTTGTTATTTCTTCCCTCAAATCATAAAAGGTTAAAATTAATTTTAAATGGGATACATTCACATTCATGATTTTATTTTTGAATTGTTGGACATTTTAAAGTAAATTATCCTAATATTTTTCTGGGAATGATAATGATGGTGATGAAATTCCTAGGAATAAGTCTTCAACTACTATAAATGGCTATAAAAATAATATTTGAAATTTATTCAATAAGAAGAACCTTATTTTATAACAAAATGATAGTTTATAAGTAACAATGGAAGAATAAATTCAACACTAAAATAACCAAAAAAAATGTCATGGCGGTGGTGGTAGGAAATTCCTATTTAAGGAAGTGACTGATAATGATAAAGGAGATGTATAAGGAATAGTTTATCTCCATGTTTAATATGAAGAATCTCTTGAGGATATATGTGTTTAGAAAGACAAAACAAACAAAGATAAGAGAGTGGTTCATGATTCAAAACTCTATATACAGTAGTAAGAAGAAGTGATTTCTAAGATGAAGGCATAAATTAAAATGCTCAATTACAAAAAGAAAGAGATCTCAAATAAGTTCATTAAATGGAATATCAAACTTGGGGAATGGATCAAGGTTATTGATTGTTTGACTAACATAATGAAAGATTAATTCAACCATAATGAATAACGTGAAGATGAATTTTACATGTTCTGAATAAAATTAAAATATATGGAGAGACAATTGAACATATTTATAACATTTGTAATGTTGGAAAAATAGGTGGTAAAAAAGTGCAATTATCTCATAGGGTCCTAAAAATACCGAATTAATTATATTCACAAAACAATGAAAAATAAGAATGACATAGTCTGTAATCAGATTGATCACAAAAAGAATGAAATTATGATTAATGTCAAACCACAATGACCCACTATAAGGTTGGAATTTTATTTGAGAATAAATCAGAATTAAAATACTTAGAGAATAAAAGGAGAAACCTATATAATAGAAATATCACACAGAATTTATTGTCATATTTTGTGTTATCATTTTATAAATATAGGTCACTCCAAAAATTATTGTTCCATTGAAAAGATTTATTGAATTGAATAAGTTAAATAAAGGCATCCATATAAAGTTCGATATTAGATGAATTCATTTAATGGTCACTATTTTTGGTGAAGTGGATTAATATGTATGGATAGATATTTCTCATCAGCAATCTATATGAATGTGATAATACATACCCAATGTGGTTTTATGCAAAAACTTAATGGAGCATCAAATAATATGACAACACATAATAAATTTTTATCTTTTTGAGATGAATATGGCCCATAATATTCAAAGGAAAAACATGAATATTAGTCATCAACACAAAAAAAGTAAAAGATGTGTGTCAAAATAGAATATCTGAGAAATAAATAGTTATAAATATTTTACTCAATTTATCAGACTATGTTGGTGTATAGATCCTTGACATTAGATAAACATACCACATGATAATAAATAAGGATCTAGTTTTGGAAATCATGTATGGTATGGATGGTTTCAAAAAGTTTTGAATGATGGAATAAATATTAATGTCTTACAAAAATCCATTTTTGGGTTTCATGATATGATACATGCATATGTCATGGTAGTGGAATGTATTACTCATTTGAGTTTCAGATTCAATAATTTGTGTGATTAGTGAAATATTATAATATTTTCCAAGAATATGTGTATCATCATGAAAAAATATGAATATTGGTGATGAAAGGTAAAAGCATATAGGGTATTCTCAACCATTTGAGTGGAGAAGATGAAATGTCCATTCAATCCAATAATGAAGAAAAGAGGTTGCAGTATGACTTCTTGGTCATCTAATTCAACCTTCCTTAAGAGATCTGGTAAAATTTAATACTTCTAGAAATCTTATTGTGTTACCAAATAACCATACTGATAGATGAGATACTTTCCAATATGTAAATATCACTTTAAAGTTATATAACGTGAAATAAAAATTCTAATGAAGAGTTCATCAATTGTTTAATGTGGATGTGTGTGGACCAATTTCACCATGTACTATTGATGGGAAGATATATTGTGTCCTCTTAAATTATGATTATAGTATAATGACATGGGTTTCAATTATAACCCACATGTGTGAGGTGTTATTTTACAAAACACATTCTTATAGGGAAGTTAAAAAAATGATTTGTAAAAAATATAGATGTTCTGAATTGGAAATGTAATAATGTTCAAAAATAGATAAGTGGAGAATTATCTCGATAATAATGGGACAAATCACCAAATCGAAATAATAAAAAATAATCAAAAAATGGGATGGTTGAAAGAATAAATTAAATTATCAACAACATTTCCAAAATAAAGCTGATCGATAATGGTATTCTAGAGATGTTTTGGAAACAATAAATATAGACATCAGTTTATATTTATAATATAAATTGGTTGTTTCTATAGAGTACAATACTCAATATGAGTTTTTTTATGGAAATTATCTAAAAAAAATTAATTTCTAGTCATCATATGTAAGCGTTTCATTCTCCATAATGATAAATAAAGGATGTTTAAATCTATTAGAGTTAATGGGATATTTCATGGATACCCACAAAAAATAAATCTTTTAAATGCTTCAATAAGTAGTTGGGAGTGGTTTTTGAGAGAAACCATATTATTTTAGTGGAAAATTAACTAAATATTTTACAAATCCAAGAAAATTTTCATAAGGATATTGATGGAGAGATGAGTAGCTTAGGTGGAGTGTAATTACCTGAAGAATATATAGAAATATAATTTAAATTTTGGGCATGAAAGGATTAGACATATAACTACACAAAGGCTAACGTGCCTAGTTAAAATTGGTAAGAAGCGAATAATTAGTGATCATAGAACTCCATTATAGACATAGAGGTTAAAAACCCTACCACAAACATCTGTCATATCATAGGTAGTGATAATGATTTTTGGAATAAGATTAAAGAGATGAGAATTGGGTTAAATTAGTGAATGAAGAGATTAACTAATAAAAAATATTACTACCTAAGAGACTATGTCAAGGACAACATATAGGAATTTCATCAGGACAAAATGGGTAATCTATATTAATTTTAATGAAGAAGTATTGATAATTAAAAAAATTACTAGCATGAAAGGTATACCCCCCAATTTATGGTTACGATGTTGATGAAACATTTATCTTATTACATGGATAGAGAAAATTCATATATTTATAGCCATAATAATGAAAGCGTAATTGAAATTTTCTTGATGGAGGTCATGTCAAAAAAAAATTAATGGAATTATTTAAGTAGAAGTGTATATTACAAAGCATGATGGTTTTTTCATTCATCAAGATGATGGAAAACATCAGTGGAAGAATTACCTATATATATTGAATTAGGAAACAAGATAATTGTATTCAAAACGTCCTTATTATTATAATATGCTTGATTTCCATCATGGTGAAGTTGATTATAATATATATGTTAGTAATGAGAGTATTCATATTAGAGTGGTTCTAGTGTATGTAGATGAAATAATCTTTGGTGGATATAATAGTGAAGTGTAAACAGATTTTATATTTCATGATATGTTATTTTGAAATTTCATTGATTCCAGATATAACTATTTTCCATTGTTTATAAGTATCAAATTTAATAAAATACATATTCTTTCATAATAAAAATATGCCAATGTGGTTTTTGAGAATATTTGGAATGGATAATTCTAAGTAGAAGAATTATCCAGTTGATATCTAGAGGAAACTACCAAGGGATATTGTAGGAAAAGTGGTTACTATAAAAGAATAAATGAAGATAATTGGGGGACTATAGTACTTAATATAAACATGACATTATATTGTTTTTTAACATGCTAAGTGTAACCGTTTAAAATAAATCAAAATGGATGATACTAAACTGTAGTGAAAATAATAATTTGGTATATAAATGAAATAGTGGATTTCATTTTTCTATAGAGTGAAAAATATAAGCATGATTTATTGGGTTATATTGATGCAAAATATGTTGGATCAAGAGATGAAAAAAAATCAACATCTAGTGGTGAATTCTATCTTTGTGGATTATGTATTTATTTTCTAAAAAAGAAAAAATATTCAAATTCTATTAAAGCTGTATTTTTTAATCACTATTTTTTAATCAAGTTTCCATGTTGTAACATGCACAAGGAAGAAACATAAAGATATGGGATTTGAAGTGATGTTTTTTATCATAATCCATTTTGATAATTCATATATTAGGATAATAGAAAAAAACATGTCCATCACTCAATAAATAAGCACATTGATATCAAATATCACTTTATCATGTAGAGAGTGGATCATGGGTATGTGAAACTAGATTATGTTCTTACTAGAATATTGTTTTCATGAATTATAATGCAGTCAATACCCAAAGATTAATTTTAATTGGATTGATTGGATCTTGTTGTTTAGTAAACTGCATATAATTGAACCTTGGGGAATAGGTAACACCTCTCAATAAAGTATATTTTGTTTTTTCATGTTTATTGATATATGCTTCTTTTCTTGTTTTATACCAAAAATTGGTGACCTTTGGGATCATTTAGAAAGGGTTAGATGATGTCTCAATCAAGAAAGGGGAATAATATGATCATGGGAGTAGTGAAACATGGTTTCTTTCAAGAATGAAGATTCCTGATATGGTCTATCAAGAAATATTAATTATAAAATGGAGTTAAATTTATCTTCATGATGCTAGAAGTTTACATGTTCAGGTTGAAAAGCGGTCTGGAAGGCCAATTTTTTTATATTTTATAGACGAGCATGATTTAAATGGATTGAGAATGAAGTGATTCATCAATTAAATTCTTATATTAATATTGTTTCTGACATCGATCATGACGCATGTGGGCTTAGAGCACATGGTGAGAAATAAATTCATCATTATCTAGGGTTTCACAGGGTAAATGTATTTTTAATATTCCTTATTTTTCAACACAGTGGTTCTTGATGTTTTTAAATCTTTTCAAAAAACCTAATGGGGATTATTGTCTGATAAAATCTCTCTTGATGGTATTTGTAGGTTCCAATGTTTTTTTGAAAAGGATGGAAGTTTCTAAAATAAATTTTTTTAAAATGAGGGAAGAGGTTGTTTAGACATTTTAGAAGACAATTTATAAGGATTAGGTTAGGAACACTTGTATTAAAGGGTTATGTGGTTTCATGAAGTAGATGGGATCACTTGATCACATAAACAATTGGTGATCACGTGATCACATTAACAGAATCATAGCATGTGATCCCATGAACCAAAGGAGATCACATGATCACATAAGTTGAAGACGTTCACATGAAGAACTATTATGAAATGAAAAAATGATGTTTTTATTGAAATGACAGATAAGTCTTACATTTTATTGAAATAATGATATCAAATCAAGAGAAGGAAATCGTGAGACCACATAAGTGGTTCTCATGATTGATGAAAATCTTCCCAAAATGGAGTTATTTTGTGGTCACTGAGAATCATGTGATATTAAATGTTTAAATGGGTTGTGGGATGATGATATTTGAAGAAAATGAGGGTATTTAAACTATTTAATGCAGATAAACTTTTGACACACATTGATAGTTGAGTGAATAAGCTAGGGAGATCTTACGATGGAGGTATCCTGAACGTAGAAGCAATATATAATTACACATAATAAATAAGGTTGAGGCAGGGTTTTCTAAAGTCATTGATCAGAAGGATATCCATGATTTGAGGAGTTAATTAATTTTATTTATAAATATAAATAAATATTAACCCATAACTAAAAACATAAGAAGTTCCATTAATCGTTTATATCTCAAAAAATCCCGAAGAATAATTCTCACACATCAGTGAAAGGAATATACACAATCAAATTTGGGTAAGTGAAGTGCATATAGAACATATCATATAGTGATGTGGGTTATGTGATTGAGGTGGAAACTCATTATAATATTCACATAAAGAGAATAAATAAACATGATCATGATTTTTCAAAATGTATTTACATGCTCAAAGGATATGTCATAGGTTGATCTGTTTGGGTTCATGTGAAGTGGTTTAAGTGCTCAAGTCTGATGATTGGGTCTTATGATCATGTAAGAATATAAGGGTTATGTTCTGGAATAGTAACAATTTTGTAATAAATGAAGAATTTTTTTTATGAATTTGAATTTTATTTCACTAAGGATGAAGGACCATAAAGACACACTAATTTGTGAATCAACTTAGAACTAATCATCAAAATATTCTACTGAAAGAGAATTTAATTCAATTTAGATGAAAGACAGACATGATGTATCAAATGATGAATGGTTCTAAACTTATTGGGACAGTTATTCCACTAAAAAAATAATTACTATAGCAAACTATAGTGAATTTTTTACATCAATCCATGTCCTTTTATTTTCCTTGGATGTAGCATAGTGGGGTTAATGTAAGTAATAATTATGTGTCTCATGCATGTTTCGATTTCTTTTTATTATTTTATTTGGTAATGATAGAAAAGAATTTTTTGTTTAACGATTAAACAAAATAAAAAATTGAAGTCATTTTAATATTTCATAACTTAATTCACCACCCCCTCATGGGTATTTAACCAAGTAGATCTAACAATTACATTAATGATTATGATATTACAAATGGGGTTTTCATCATAATTTTTCATCATTGAGGTATGATGTGTATTCACCACAATTTTTATTATTGTAGTGTATAAATATTACATGAATTTGTTTTATCATAAATTTACATTAAATATAAGTGATTTTAAAATTAATCTAATACATTATTCTTTAAGGGACTCCAATTTGAAAAATAACAATGATGTATAGTGTTTTTCATGACTCATATACTTTTCCTGAGATATAATAATTCATTTTTCATAATGGTATTATAATATCGTTTTATTTATTCTATTTTGAAATTATAGTTCATTTCCACTTTCTTTTCTAGGGAATTACATTGATATATTTCTTTCTTTATAAAATTTGGATATGTGAAAAATAATTCCATATCTAACTAAATGATATATTTTTCTTCCTTATCCATATTTAATACCTTTATTAATGTTTACATGTTCCTATTTTAAAATAAATTTTTTTTTAATATTAAAAGTTATATTTATCTCTTTTAAAATTAATTATTTTTCAACATACATATAATTTTAGTTTTAATAATGGTATTTTAAAGACTATAAAATATATTTCCCATTCAAGTTAATATTTTTATAATCCAATCCACATTTCTTATGTAAAATATGTATGTATTTTTCAACACTAAATTATTTCTATTTCAATGAAAAAATTAAATTGTTTTAATCTTACCTTCTTGAAAATAATTTTTTAATTTTATTTGTAAATTCGTCTGTATAATAAAATGAAAATAAATATTTTATAAAAGACCCTTGTTATGATTTCACATACATTTTTTACTATAATAATTTAACTCCTATAGAGTTATGTTTTATTAATCACCTTATAAATTATTTGATGAAATAATTATTTGGGTATTTAAAAATTTGGTATCAAATGATCAAATCTAGATGCCATATTATTTGACGCCTTTTCGAAATGACATGAAACCCATTTTATCCAATGGGTTTTCATGATATATTGAATTATTGATATCTTATGACACCCATATGTATGTTTTGTGATAGGTGAGTTCATATATCACCCAAAAATACAATAGATAAGAATCTATATTTCATAAGATAATGATGTTAACGAAGGATATTTATTTCACAACATGAAGCATAAACATTTTATTTTTTTTACAACATAAATCATTAACATTTTGTGTCTTAATAACATGAAGCATGAACATTTTTTCATTCAAAAATGGAGCTTGGGTATTTGTTTTGTTTGCATCACAAATGATGGATATTCTATTTATTTATTAAGTTATAATTTCTTTATTTTCAGGGTTGTACCATAATTCCTCATTATTTTAGGTTTCCAATTCATGAAAAATATAAATGAATATAATTAAGAACCATGAATCATATTTATTATTTCATACTATTATTTCATGGTGCATGTTTGTTTAGTTGATATTACATTTCATTCTATCATTATTGGTGGAAAACAAATAAATATACATGCTCTATTTATAATATATTTCTCCAATGTTAATGTTTTATCATATTCATATGATATAACACTTGAGTATATGTTGATATTTTTTCCCATACTAAAACTTTAATCATAAAGTTTTTTTATTTTTACATTCCCTATGTTTTTAAAATGAGTAATTCTAATGAGTTTTTCAGAAGGAACGTTTTTTGGTTCAATTATGGGGAATTATTCATAAGTATCTTAAAGAAAGTCTCTTATGAAAATAATCATCAAATAAACTAAACATTACATTCTAGAGACTTTGGGATTATTTATGAGATATAATTTAATTCTATTATACATGATTCATAATAAATATAGGCTTATCTAACTTTATATATAATTATTTCTGTAATGAATTATTTTTTTAGAACTGGACTCAGATGTGTGAGTCTAGGGTGACTTATTTGGAATCAGAGAAATGTTTGGTTATATATTTGGATTAGTTTAGTTATTTTATAGAGATTATGGTAAGATAACATTATTTAAGAACCTTGGGTATAAGTGTAACTATTGTATAATATCCTAAAATTTTTGTAATGTTTTTAGTATGTGGTTTTCCTAGGAATTATATCCCTCTCTATAAATTGGAATGTGGATGTAGTTGTGGAATAACTGCACTGAGGGATAATAACACCAAAAAATAATGGTTTTGTATCAACATGATCATCAGGTTGTGTCAGAAGAGTGGTCCTATTACTACACAACTAGATAGATACTCATGGGGGATATTCATTTTATAAAACCATTTATGAGGGATTGAAATAGAATTTTTGGAAGTAATATATACGTACTAAATTTATAGAACATAATAGGAAAATGATAACTGGTGGATGAGGTTAAACATAAGAAGTTATATGTTGATACAATTATATCATAGTTTAACTAAAACTATCATAGGATGAAATAAAGGTTTCATTGGAGAAGACATCTAGGGATTGTTTTTTTATAAGATCATTTATTCTAAGTGTATTGGTTAGTTTCATAAATTTTTTGTATTTATTATTTGGTTTGTAATAGGATCACAAAAATAATGTTATGAAAATTATGCATCATGAAACTAATAATGAAATATATTTTAGATAAATAATTTTCCTAGTCTTAACTATGATAGAAAGGTACATGATCTTCTTGTGATAATTTGGAGATCTATGGATATTAGGAATATATGATAATTAAATACATGCATTGGTTGATAGGATAAGAGGTAAGAATCATCACACCCTTTTGTGGGGGAATTATTGTCTACTCCGAGACTCTCTTTATAGATTTTAAAATTTTTCATGAATCCTTATTAATTCACATAGTATAACATAGGTTCCCCTAGGAATTTCAAATCAATTATTAGCATGTGTGAAATTTAGAATCGTCTTTATGTTTTCAGGGTACTTCATTACTGGATACATCTGTATGTATTCTAGGTTATCCATTAATGAAATCCTCTAATATACTGTTTAGATATTCTTTTAATCATTTTTATGATGATACATGTTTTTAAGGCACTCAGTGAGGCACTATAGAATTTATTTTCATCCAAGGAGGAAAATGTTTTTTGATATTAGGAACATACCCCTAAAATGTTCTTCCTACATATCCTTTGTGAAAGGAATCAGAACCCTCGTAGTTTATTGTTGCTTAATGGGACACATCATACCTTTTAATGTCATCTGATAAAGACCTAACCATAAAGTTTAATGTAATGTGTTCAGAAAATCTAAGAGAAGGGATATTAGTCAAGTTTTAGTGTGGGACTTATGCCTAACCATCCCAAGGAACTTGGAAATAATATGGGTTTCAATGTAGGATTAAACCCTATTGGTATTAAGTACCATGGATAAGATATTTGATTTAAAGTGTTAGGTTTGAACCTCAAGGAGGCTTCCTACGTATCCCATTTTGATAGGAATCAAAGCCCATGTATTTTGATGAGTCTCATAGGAGAGTGTATTCCATTGAGAGAAATGAGTTTGGGATTACTTTTTGAAAAGGATTCCATGAATGTTTGGTGGTTTAATTTGTGGCTTATTCTTAAGGAGAAGGCCCGAATTTAGGGAATTAAGGTTGGATTCCTAAAGATGATATCCAGTGAGCTCGAGCCCTAGGAATTCTTCCTACGTAACCCAATTATATTGGGAATCGGAGTTCTCGTAGTTTATTCACCATGGGTGTTTTGGAAAATATTTTAATCATCCGGAATCTCTATGCCCTCATGATTCATGTTCATTGTGAGAAAAAAGAGGATGTGAAAGGTTCAATAAACTCACACACACTTTTCCTCCTCCACTGGTGGAAGAGGACGCACCTACGGCAGCGAGGGTGGATGAGGTCGAGGAGACCATGGAATAGGGTGAGGTGACGAGCCTTCCCTATGTTCTCTTTACATTGGAAAAGGGTCCAGTGTAAGGAAATATTGAAGATAAAGTATGTATAGAGGATCAAGACTTAAACCTTCTACTTCAAAAAGATAGGGGATTACTCTAGAATGGTTTTTCTAGTGGATCTCGGTAGAGGAGGGAGAGTTCTACTTTTCTTTAATGGAAAATCAAGTGTGAACCATAACTTCTCTATCAAAGACCAGAGGTTCTAGGTTTTAGAGATAAGAAGGGGAGGATATAACCCAAATAGGATACATGATAACATATATTTCCCAAAGATTTGATGAGTCATGAGGTTTTGGGGGAAGATTAAACTTAGTCCCTTTCAGATAAGGTAACCAAGGAAGGGAATACCCTACCATGAATGGACATAAGGAGGATATATTAGATTATGTGTAGGCCCTATGCACAACTCTATAGCGTAGGTACCCCCGAGTAGGTGTGTCGTGTAGCTCTATAGTGTTGGTGTGTCACGTAGGTGTGTCATGTAGGCCTGAGCAATGACTGATGAAATTGAATTATGTAGTGGATACATTCTTATGTAAGCTTAAAATTTTGAAATGACTTTCAACACATTATTATCCCATTTAATTATCTATTCTCTCATGTTTTTATAGAGCTACCTGAAAAAATGTGGGGAATTTGGACGGAAGAGTTACACAATGGGATCTTCAAGAAGTATTTTAACATTTTCAGTTGTTAAATGAGGATCCCAAGTGCCATATTTATAGGAAAGGAGGGGGATGGTGAATGGAAATTTTTTGGTAGAGGTCCACAGCATAGTCCCTCCTTGTAGGTCTTCCGCATAGGGGTCCAGAATATATACTGTCATGCATGTCTACCATGCAGGTCCACCGAATAGTTCTTCCATACTGGTCTTTAGGACTGCTACACAGGTTTGAAGAATAGGCCTTTGAAACATCGTCTTGTCTTATAATTATTCAAATTTATTCTTGAGATAATGAAATATATGGGGCTCCCTTCATAGTCTTTTGGTATTACTTTGGAGTGTCTACAATGCCCCCCCATGATTGGATCCAATGAAAAAGAGGGTTGCATCCTGAGATAAAATTGTGGGGAGATGACTATGGAGTAATTACTGAACTGCATAGGGTTTCTATTTAGATATTTCATGCAGGTCTATCATGTAGATCATTCATGGAGGAATATTACATAGGCATGCCTATGTCTATGTAACATCCCAAGTAAGTAATGAATAATAGATATTTTTATCTATGTCTATTAATGATTAAGATAGTGTTTTAGAGGCTTAAAATGAAAATAAATACAATCTTATGCATGGAATACACTAATATTCTTAAAAGATTGTTTTATTGCCTTTTGATGGAAAACCCTTTTTAAATCAAACTTTTGACAATTTAATAATCTATATTTGTCAAAATAAACATATTAATTATGATTGGGACATTGAAATTTACATTGGATAAATTTTTGGTATTTTTCTGACAATGTTCATTTTTTAATGAATAGTGGAAAATACTGCATTTTACATCAAAACTGCTTTTTAATCTAATTAATTTATATGATTAGATTATCTTTTTAATTGGTTTTAAAGTTAAATTAGAATATATTTTTACCATTTCATCCAATGGTGGTCATTGGAATCAATTTCACTTTGAAATTGGACTTAAACTGGTGTCAGTCTTTTGATACTTTTTGTTTCATAAAAACACGCTATTTGTCATGACTGCGGGAATTAATTATTAAATTAATTAATGTGACTTATATGTTTTGAATTTTTTAAAATAGACTTCATTTTTGAATTCAGAATATCAAATATATCTTAGGGTTAATTTTTGGTATATTTTTTGAAAAACTTCAATTTTTGATGAATAGTGAAACCACTAACTGGTACTTATAAAAACTGATTTTTCGTTTAAATGAAATTTTACCACTTCTGTGTTTTGAATTTCAAAAATCCGACATACATGGTTGTCATTAAGAAGTAAAATGTGGTTCAATGAGATTAAAATAATTTTTTGGTGAATAGTAACTCTTAAGTTCTTAATCGCGATTAGAGGTAATTAGTGTAGTTTAAGGTAAAAATAATGCTTTAATAAAATGATATGAGCTTAACACATGTCCTACCCTCATTGGATGTGTCATGGCCGACCAATAAAATCCATGGGTCCACTTGGGGACCCCATGGATCCACTTTGGTTGAGAAAATGACATAAATAACTTTTTATTTAATGTAAAAGTAAAAATGGCACAAACATGAGATGTTTTACTAAAACAATTTTTACATGGGGTTATAAAGATTAGATGTTTGATTATAAATAGTCATTGGAAAGCTATAAATATTTCCTACATCATTGTATTTGTTTTATAATTTTTAGACTTTAAATAAATTAAATTATTTATGACATCATGATGATGCAGCGATGACCTCATTATTTAACGATTTAAATAAAATAGAATGATAATGTAAAATCTAAGACCTACACATGGCCAAAACCTATTGGATGGGTGGATTTCGAACCCTTATCACCTTATCCTCGAAACACATCAATGTGGGACCTCTTAAATCCGAATACCATTTTAAAATAATGTGACTTTTCTTTACCTTCCAAGAGTGCCCCTCCTCTCCTCTTATAAAAGGCCCCCACCTCTACCTCCTTACCCACACTCCCAAAGCCTTTGGCTCCGCCAACCCCTACCCATTTTGTCTCTCCACATCCCTCTATTACTCCTTGAAGCATAACTTTGGACAGAAGTCTTCCCAAGGAAGCCTTTGAGCTCAAACCAAAGGAAGTTACCCGATTTTAAGGTAATGTCTTCTTTTGAGTCCTTTTGTTTTATTTTGCTTCTCCAACCCCCTAAACTCTTTTTATTCTTTTCTTTTGTAAAAACTACAGTATCCTAAATATACTAGGATGTTTTTATAAGAAGGATTCGAGCTACACTTACACACACCTCCATTTAATGGTTAAAGAACATACTGTTTCCGTGGATGGCGAATTTCTGCCTCCCGAAACGATGATTGTTCAACATTCTTTTAACACCTTCAAAGGCAGACATTAATATGACACTATATTTATATATGATACATAATATGTTTATGTTTTCCTTAGGATTCTATATTTTTCATTTTGGGCATACCTTTATGGTTTCCATTATGGGAAAACGCAATATCTTCATTTAAGGAAGTGTGGACTAACACCCCCTCAAAGTGATTTGATTCGTTAAATACCATATGTGGGACGTATAAAGGATGGAACTATGATATTATATATGATATTATACTGGAATTATAATATACCTTTATATCATTATGATTCCATTCTATAAAATACGAAATAGAAATGATAGTAGCGTTCATGCGTACGTATGGCTTACTGTCTCCATGAACGGTGCATTTCATTTATTACCTCTAAATGATTATGTAATATTATAAATGCATGTATATACTGGATATATATGATATATACATAATGATTATAATTCAGGAAATAATGGATACATGAACAACATGTAATTATAAAGGGTTTATTTTTGACTCAAGTACCAATGATCGTTAAAACGACCGTTATTAACTTAAATAATTACATAGTGTTCATGAAATGGAAATAAGTTATATAAAAGGAATAATTAACTTCAAAAATGTTCTTAAACAAGTATAAATTAACTCAACTTTATTATTTAGGAGATTAAAGAACAACCGAGTCAAGTCGTACCCGAGGTATGGGACTTCGTCTCAATCTCCTTTCATTGAGGCATATTTTGTTTTATACACAACCTTCTTTTATATGGTGTATAAACCCCTTTGACTTTTATGTTTATTCAAAAGGAATATTTTTTATACGAAGAATTTACTAAACGACAAAGGGAATGTTTTTTTGTCGTACGTATGCGGTGACAACGAATTCTCTGCCACCGTGACCATTATTTTTTTTCAGCTTCCTCTACAAGCCATACATTTTTTTAAAAAGAAAAATAAATACCATGTTTTACTTTTCTTTTATTTTGGTATTGAAAATGGTTTTCATAATGTTTTTATATCAATGTGTTTTATTGATATATTGTGATTGAAAGGTGGAAATGTTATGTTTCCTTTATGCATGTTTTATGTGATACGATTATGTTGAGGTTCTTGGGAATTATTATGAAGACGGGTGGTTCTGTGATAAACTAAGGGCGGGTGAGCCCGATATAGCTCTCCAATGCATTGGGTAACGCAAAGGAGTGAAATGTTAAGGTTTCTCCAAAGATATTTAGGGAATATACTGTGATGGGTATTCCAAACGTAACCAAGAGGGTTACTCCCTACGTAAGAATGTTATGAATGCCTCAAGTTACCTTTATGTCTTATGATTTCTATGATTTATTCATGATTTGATGTGGTATGTTAAAGTGCCTATGTTTTATGGGTAAAGTATGATTTCATTCTTATGTATATATGAACTTATGTTTCCTTTCCATATTTTTATAACCCATACTGAGCTTTTTATGCTCATACCAAGTTTTTTTGAAATGTTTTTCACAGGTCAAGGGAAAGGTACATGATATGATGATAGTGTCCATGAAGTTTCAAGAATGAATCCATGATTTATTTTAAATATGTTTTCGTTGATGGGAAAAATGAATACTATCTTTATGTAACCACTTTGTTTATATGTGGAATGTAATGCATGTTTTATGATCCAATTCTCTAAAACTCTAAACCCGAAAAGATCCTCAATGTGTAATCTTGTAATAACTCAAGATTAAGTAAGGTTTAAGGCTGGGGCCTTATAGTTGGTATCAAATGTTGGTTTAAATAACTTTAGGAGATAGAATTCTATTAAATGATTATCCAAAAATATTTTTTTATGGTCAAATTGAAGTGATATAGTATTTGAAGATTACCATGTTGCTTCATCTAAGACATGTTTGTTCAGAATGGATTTTCGTAGAGGAAACAGGGAAGCAGTGCTAGGAAGTCATACAGAAGGAAATAACCTTCCGAATCAGCATCCTGAGATGGTCGAAATTGGAACTGAACAGTTTGTTGTAGTAATGGCGCAGTTGACTCAAGCGATAAATGGCGGTTGTATCCATACACGAGATCAGCCAGATCAACCGCAGAGGAACATGTCAGTGGTGGAACATTTCATGAGGAAACATCCCCCATCATTCAGAGGATAATCTGACCATGTGCTCTCTGAAGGGTGGATTAAAGCACTGGAGAAGATTTTTGATGTCATGGGGTGTTCAGACAATCAAAAGGTTAGTCTTGCTATTTACCGTTTGGATGGTGAGGCAGATCAGTGGTGGTCTATGGTTAAAAATATCAGGGGTGCTGATGAGATTGATGCTCTTGACTGAGATGAATTCAAAGGTATGTTTCTTGAGAAGTATTTTCATAAGGCTGTTCAACTTAGGATGGAAAAACAATTCTTGGAATTGAGGCAAGAGGAAGACTCAGTGGCTGCCTATGAAGAAAGGTTCACTCGACTGGCAAGGTATGCTCCAAATTTTATTCGAGACCTTGATAGTAAAATCAATCGTTTTTTCTCAGGATTAAAGCCAAAATATCAAAGGTCATTTGCTTCTCATGAGTTTAAAAGTTATAAAAAGCTTGTTCGATGTGCTGAGAAGGTGGAAATGGAGTTTGCCGATGATCAAGTGTTCTGTAACAAACAACAGAAGAAGAGACCGAGGTGGCAGGAGAAAGGTAATAATTATTTAAAAAAGTCTGACGGTAAGAAATCTAAGTTTCCAGTTTGTGATAAATGTGGGAAAAGGCATGCTGGGGAATGTCTTTTGAATTCTGGAAAGTGCTACCGATGCGGTATGATGATACATAAGGCTCGTGATTGCATTGGAAAAGATCAGGGTGATGGTAAGACCAAATTTTATTTACAGTTAGTGAAATTTTATAAGTGCAATGAGATGGGTCACTATGCAAACGAGTTTCCAACAAAGAGCTTGGGTGATGGGAAGTAGTTAGACTACATGCAGAAAGGGGTGGTGAAATCCTTTGCAACTACTTCAGTAGATTTCGGGCCATCAAATGAAGTTGTATCAGGTACTTTGTTTGTTTTATCAGATTATGCCAGTGTGTTTTTTGATTCTGGGTCTACACATTCTTTCATCTCTGAAACCTTTTCTAGTAAAATGGGAATATCATATCAAGAAATGACTCCTGAACTTTTTATAAAAACACATGGGGGAAATGTTGAGGCAAAAATAATTTATAAGAATCTTCTTATCCTTATCTGTGGAAAGAACCTACTTGAAAACCTTATTGTTCTACCTCTAGTAGAGTTTGATGTTATCCTGGTTATGAATTGGATCTCTATTTACCATGCTAAGATTGACTGTAGAGCTAAAGAAGTTTCTTTTCAGAAATACTTTCAGTTTGTGTACAAGAATGAACCCTTAATGATGATAACTTATAAAGAGGCCAAGAAACTTATAAAAGATGGAAATGAATGTTACCTTGCACACATCGTTGAAAATAAAAGAACTGTTCAGATTAATGATGTGCCGGTGGTAAATGAGTATCCTGATGTTTTTCTTGATGAGTTTCCTGGAATAATACCAGATCGGGAAGTTGAGTTTACTGTTGACTTAGTTCCTGATGCTAAGCCAATTTCAAAACCCCCTTATTGAATGGCTCAAATTGAACTTTTAGAGTTAAAGAATCAATTGCAAGATTTATTAGAGAAAGGTTTCATTCGACATAGCACATCACCATGGGGTGATCATGTTTTATTTATTAAAAAGAGTGATGGTGAAATGAGACTTTTCATTGATTATAGAGCCTTGAATAACATCACTGTTAAGAACAAATATCTTTTTCCTCATATCGATGATTTGTTTGATCAGCTCCAGGGAGCTCAGTATTTTTCAAAGATTGACTTGAGATCGGGGTACCATCAGCTGAAGGTAAAGGAAGTAGATTTTCCAAAGACCGTGTTCCATACAAGATATGGCCATTATGAATTTTTAGTAATGCCTTTTGGGCTAACCAATGCACCTGCTGTATTCATGGACTTAATGAATAGAATTTTCCATGATTTCTGGGATAAGTTTGTGGTGGTTTTCATTGATGATATTTTGGTGTTTTCTAAAAGTAAAGAGGAGCATGAAAGGCATTTAAGGGTTATCTTGCAAACCTTAAAAGAAAAGAAACTGTACGGAAAATTCAGCAAGTGTGAGTTTTGGTTGCAACAAATTTCTTTCCTTGGTCATATTGTTTCTAAAGATGGGATAACTGTTGATCCTGCAAAAACAAAGGTTGTTGAAGAATGGACAAGACCCACAAATGTAACTGAGATTCATAGATTCCTTGGTTTGGCAGGCTATTACCGAAGGTTTGTTAGAATTTTTTCACGGTTATCTATTCCAATGACTAAGCTAACTTGGAAGGGTGTTAAGTTTATCTGGACAAAAGAATGTAATGATTGTTTTCAGGAATTGAAAATAAGATTGGTGAATGCTCCAGTTTTGGCACTACCTTCCAGGAATGGTGAGTTTGTTATATACAATGATGCTTCATTGAAAGGACTTCGTTGCGTCCTAATGCAGAATGATAAGATAATTGCTTATGCTTCACGACAGTTGAAAACTCATGAGGTAAATTACCCTACACATGATTTGGAATTAGCTGTTGTTGTTTTCGCTGTAAAACTTTGGAGGCATCATTTGTATGGAGTAAAGTGTGAAATATATACTGATCACAAAAGTTTAAAGTATATATTCACTCAGAAAGAATTGAACATGAGACAGAGGAGATGGCTGGAATTAATCAAGGATTATGAATGTACAATTCATTACCATCCGGGAAAAGCAAATAAAGTGGCCGATGCTATGAGTCGAAAAAGTAATGCTTCATTAACGATGTTGCGTTGGGAACTTGATCCTTTGGTTAAGGATTTGATGAACTTTGGCATAAAAGTTGTTGGTACAGGATGTCCTTCTGTTTTGTTTCAGGTATCAGTGAGATCTTCTCTATCAGATAGAATCAAGCAAGCATAGAAGCAAGACAGTGAGTTGCAGAAAAAGGTAGAGATGGTTCAGAAAGGTAGGTTGCCTGAATTCAACATTGATAATGATTGCGTTTTGAGATTTGGGAAGAGATTGTGTGTGCCTTGTGATTCACAGTTGAAGAGAGAGTTGTTATGTGAAGCTCATAGTTCTCTGTTTTCAGTTCATCTTGGTAGTACTAAGATGTACAGAGATCTGCAGGAGTATTACTGGTGGGATGGAATGAAAAGAGATATTGCTGATTTTACTGTGAAGTGTTTGACATGTCAATAGGTTAAAGCAGAGCGGCAGTTACCGAAAGGGATGCTTCAGCCTTTACCAGTGCCAGAGTGGAAATGGGAGAATATATCCATGGACTTTGTAGTGGGATTACCGAAGACATCTCGAGGTAATAATGCAATCTGGGTTATTGTTGATCACTTGACTAAATCTGCTCATTTCCTTGCTATACGAGATACTTTTTCCCTAGATCAACTTTCCTGTTTGTATCTTAAAGAGATTGTCAGGTTACATGGAGTTCCCCTCTCCATTGTATCTGATCGTGATCCCAGGTTCACTTCTAACTTTTGGAAAGGCCTTCAGAAGTCGTTGGGTACTGAATTAAATTTTAGTACAACTTTTCATCCTCAATCAGATGGGCAGTCAGAACGAACAATTCATACATTGGAGGATATGTTACGTTCTTGCTCTATGGATTATCAGGGAAGTTGGGACCAACATATTTCTTTGGTTGAATTTTCATATAATAACAGTTTTCATTCCAGTATACAGATGGCACCATTTCAGGCATTATATGGGAAGCGGTGTCGAACTCTAGCTTTCTGGGATGATGTGGGTGAAAGGAAGTTGATGGGACCAGAATTGGTAGAATAGATGGCAGAAAAAGTTCAGTTGATTCAGAAGCAAATGGGAATAGCTCAGAGCAGGCAGAAGAGTTATGCGTATAATCGGAGAAGGATCTATCTTTCGAGGTAGGTGATCATGTTTTTCTTAAGGTTTCCCCTTGGAAAAGTGTGATGAGATTTGGTAAGAAAGGAAAGCTGAGTCCAAGGTTTATTGGACCATATGAAATTCTGGAGAGAGTTGGATCAGTTGCATACCGGGTGGCTTTACCTCCGAGTTTATCTCAGGTACACAATGTTTTTCACGTTTCGATGTTGAGAAAGTATATGCCAGATCCATCTCATGTTTTGAGTCCAGAGGTAGTTCAGCTGGAAGAGAACCTATCTTATGAGGAACAAACGGTCCAGATTCTTGACCACGGGGAGCAATTGTTATGGAATAAGGTGATTAATCAGGTAAAGGTTTTGTGGAAAACCCACATGATGGAAGAGGCAACATGAGAATCTAAAAATGTAATGAGGGATAAGTACCCCCATTTATTCGATAAGTAAATAAATTGCGGGGACGCAATTTTATAAAGGGGGGAACGATGTAACATCCCATGTAAGTAATGAATAATAGATATTTTTATCTATGTCTATTAATTTTTAAGATAGTTTTTTAGAGGCTTAAAATGAAAATAAATACAATCTTATGCATGGAATACACTAATATTCTTAAAAGATTGTTTTACTGCCTATTGATGGAAAACCCTTTTTAAATCAAACTTTTGACAATTTTATAATCTATATTTGTCAAAATAAACATATTCATTATTATTGGGACATTGAAATTTACATTGGATAAATTTTTGGTATTTTTCTGACAATGTTCATTTTTTAATGAATAGTGGAAAATACTGGATTTTACATCAAAACTGCTTTTTAATCTAATTTATTTATATGATTAGATTATCTTTTTAATTGGTTTTAAAGTTAAATTAGAATATATTTTTACCATTTAATCCAATGGTGGTCATTGGAATCAATTTCACTTTGAAATTGGACTTAAACTGGTGTCAATCTTTTGATACTTATTGTTTCATAAAAACACGCTATTTGTCATGACAGTGGGAATTAATTATTAAATTAATTAATGTGACTTATATGTTTTGAATTTTTTAAAATAGACTTCATTTTTGAATTCGTAATATCAAATATAGCTTAAGGTGAATTTTTGGTATTTTTCTTAAAAACTTCAATTTTTGATGAATAGTGAAACCACTAAGTGGTACTTATAAAAACTGATTTTTCGTTTAAATAAAATTTTACCACTTCTGTGTTTTGAATTTCAAAAATCCAACATACATGGTTGTCATTAAGAAGTAAAATGTGGATCAATGAGATTAAAATAATTTTTTGGTGAATAGTAACTCTTAAGTTCTTAATCGCGATTAGAGGTAATTAGTGTAGTTTAAGGTAAAAATAATGCTTTAATAAAATGAGATGAGCTTGACACATGTCCTACCCTTGTTGGATGTTTCATGGCCGACCAAGACAATCCATGGGTCAACTTGGGGACCCCATGGAGCCACTTTGGTTGAGAAATGACATAAATAACTTTTTATTTAATGTTAAAGTAAAAAATGACACAAACATGAGATGTTTTACTAAAACAACTTTTTACATGGGGTTATAAAGATCAGATTTTTGATTATAAATAGTAATTGGAAATCTAAAAATATTTCCTACATTATAGTATTTTTTTATAATTTTTAGACTTTAAATAAATTAAATTATTTATGACATCATGATGATGCAGCGATGACCTCATTATTTAACGATTTAAGTAAAATTGAATGATAATGTAAAATATAAGACCTAAACAAGGCCAAACCCTATTGGATGGGTGGATTTAGAACCCTTATCACCTTATCCTCGAAACACATCAATTTGGGACCTCTTAAATCCGAATACCATTTTAAAATAAAGTGACTTTTCTTTACCTTGCAAGAGTGCCCCTCCTCTCCTCTTATAAAATGCCCCCACCTCTACCTCCTTACCCACACTCCCAAAGCCTTTGGCTTGGCCAACCCCTGCCCATTTTGTCTCTCCACATACCTCTATTACTCCTTGAAGCCTCACTTTGGGCATAAGTCTTCCCAAGGAAGCCTTTGAGCTCAAACCAAAGGAAGTTACCCGATTTTAAGGTAATGTCTTCTTTTGAGTCCTTTTGTTTTATTTTGCTTCTCCAAACCCCTAAAATCTTTTTATTCTTTTCTTTTGTAACAAATCCAGTATCCTCAATATACTAGGATGTTGTTATAATAAGTATTCGAGCTACACTTACACACACCTACGTCTAATGGCTAAAGAATATACTGTTTCCGTGGATGGCGAATTTCGACCTCCAGAAACGATGATTGTTCAAAATTCATTTAACACCTTCAAAGGTGGCCATTAAGATGAAACTATATTTATATATGATATATAATATATATATGTTTTCCTTAAGATTCTGTATGTTTCATTTTGGGCATACTTTTATGGTTTCCATTATGGGTAAACGTGATATCTTCATTTAAGGAAGTGCGGACTACCGCCCCCTCAAAGTGATTTGATCCGTTAAATACCATATGTGGGACATATAAAGGATGGAACTATGATATTATATATGATATTATACTGTAAATATAATATAACTTTATATCATTATGATTCCATTCTATAAAATATGAAATAGAAATGAAAGTAGCGTTCATGCATACATACGGCTTACCGTCTCCATGAACAGTGCATTTCATTTCTTACCTCTAAATGATTATGTAATACTATAAATGCATGTATATACTGGATATATATTATATATACATAATTATTATAATTCTGGATATAATGGATACATGAACAACATGTAATTATAAAGGGTTTATTTTTTACTCAAGTACCAATTATCGTTAAAACAACCGTTATTAACTTAAATAATTACATAGTGTTCATGACATGGCAATAAGTGATATAAAAGGAATAATGAACTTCAAAAAGGTTCTTAAACAAGTAGAAATTAACTCAAGTTTATTATTCAGGAGATTAAAGAATGACCGAGTCAAGTCGGACCCGAGGTATGGGACTTCGTCTCAATCTCCTTTCATTGAGGCATATTTTGTTTTATACACAACCTTATTTTATATGTGTATAAACCCCTTTGACTTTTACGTTTATTCAAAAGGAATCTTTTTTATATGAAGAATTTACTAAACGACAAAGGGAATGTTTTTTTGTCGTACGTATGTGGCGACAACGACTTCTCTGCCGTCGTGACCATTATTTGAGTTTCGGCTTCCTCTACAAGCCATACCTTTTTTAAAAAAGAAAAATAAATACCATGTTTTGCTTTTATTTTGTTTTGGTATGGAAAATGGTTTTCATAATGTTTTTATATCAATGTTTTGTATTGATATCTTGTGATTGAAAGTTGTAAATGTTATGTTTCCTTTATTCATGTTTTATGTGATACGATTATGTTGAGGTTCTTGGGCATTATTATGAAGACGGGGGGTTCCGTGATATACTAAGGGCGGGTGAGCCCGATATAGCTCTCCAATGCATTGGGTAACACGAAGGAGTGAAACATTAAGGTTTCTCTGAAGAGATTTAGGGAATATACTGTGACGGGTATTCCAAACGTAACCAAGAGGGTTACTCCCTACGTAAGAATGTTATGAATGTCTCAAGTTACCTTTATGTCTTATGATTTCTATGATTTATTCATGATTTGATGTGGTATGTTAAAGTGCCTATGTTTTATGGGTAAAGTATGATTTCATTATTATGTATATATGAACTTATGTTTCCTTTCCATATTTTTATAACCCATACTGAGATTTTTATGCTCATCCCAAGTTTTTTTGAAATGTTTTTCACAAGTCAAGGGAAAGGTACATGATATGATGATAGTGTCCAGGAAGTTTCAAGAATGAATCAATGTTTTATTTTAAATATGTTTCCCTTGATGGGAAAAATGAATACTATCTTTATATAACCACTTTGTTTATATGTGGAATGTAATGCATGTTTTATGATCTAATTCTCTAAAACTCTAAACCCGAAAAGATCCTCAATGTGTAATCTTGTAATAACTCAAGATTAAGTAAGGTTTAAGATTGGGGCTTTATAGTCTATAAATAGGTTGGATCCTTTGTGACTTTCTTCACCTGTGATTCCAGATTTTTCAGATCTCATTACGTAGCATGTTCATCTAGACTCTCCGCATTGTACTCTCTCATAGTTTCCCTGAAATTTTCTCATGGTGAAGCTCCTTCATCAAAAGAGATACGTGGAAGGACTTCATCAAAGGA
Organism: Viscum album; assembly: GCA_963277665.1. Lineage (NCBI taxonomy): Eukaryota > Viridiplantae > Streptophyta > Magnoliopsida > Santalales > Viscaceae > Viscum > Viscum album. Next base: position 656,890,098 of record OY728145.1, on the reverse strand, counting down.
GTTGTTCTAGGACCCTTGTCAAAGGACCTGCATGACAGACCTTGTCAAAGGAATTTTGCGAAGAGTTTCCTTTCAAAAAATTTCAAATTTCTCTAAGTAGAAATTTCAATTTTATTAAGTAAAAATTACAACCTAATAGGGGGAGTTTGGTTATTCTTTTGTAAAAAATGGCTCACTTGATATCCTCGAATGAAGAATCTAAGGAATATTAAAATGAGATGATGAAGATTATTGGACCAAACTATTATGATGTTGTTGAATGTTCTCTCCCTATATTGTGTAAAGGTTTAATTCCATATCAACATGAAAACCCATGGAGTTTCTATGTACCCATATACATGCATGGGTTTTTTAAGATTCCTAAATTTTATCCCTTAGGAAATAATTCCCAAATAATTGTTTTCTTCCATACTCCAATTTTCATTGCAAGAATATTACCACAAGGGGATTTCCAGTTCATGAGGGAATAGTCCCTATTAGATACATCCTACATCATAGTAGTAGTACTCATGATTTGAAAGATCATTTTGTAGATCCAATTCCACATGGATATTATTCAACTTTTCATTCTTCTCACATAGATCAGCCTAATGGTTAGAAGGAATACTTGGATCTTCGTTCTAAAGGTGGTGTTAAACCTGAATGGATGTGGGCATTTTGGGTGCGCCAGACTTGTGCAGAATTCCGGAAAGAGCTATCTGATGATTACATTTATGAAGATATCTAGATGGGGAAAAAATATGTTTATAAAAATGATTTCTTTTCTAAAATACTATGACGATGGAGTCCACAAACTAATTCCTTCCATTTGGCACCTGGTGAAGTCGGGATAAGTTTATGTGATATCATCCAAATAGCAGGGGTTCCCATTCTGGAGGAAATATATGAATAGTTTATTCCAATGGTTAAAACATCGGGTGATGATACCATAACACTGCCGTTTTCTCATGGACTATTCAAAATAGTAAATAAATTTCCTAAAGACAAGAAATATAATCATTCCTGAGTGTGTATGGAATCCTTCTTAGAACAAAAAACAGAGAATGATCCCACCTTTGGTCATCATACTGTTAGTTTTTATGATGTTAACAGGGGATGTTCAAGCACATATTGGCCGATATTGGAGAGAGGTGACTTTATGAACTGGGGATATAATGTAAAATCTGATATTGGTGTAAAGATACACTTATCTGTCTTTCTTTCAATGTGGGTAAGCATTTACTTTCTTCCAGTCTATGAGTTCGGAGGCGGTGTATGTCCAGGGACTTTTGTTATCGTAGCTAAATTGGTAGAAGGAAAGTGTTGGGTTAGAAACTCCTATATTGGAAATAATTTACTATTCCTTGCTGCATTTATACAATTGGAAGGCTTCATTTAGACATTCAGGTCCATTCCAAGTGTTATAGTACTGGATTGCAGTACACTTTTCTTCATACTCAGTGTTGAATTTAGTTAGAGTCCCTAATGGTCGATTCTCTCCATTTTATTAGAACGTTTATAGTATTCTACCTCAGAATATGAAACCTAATTTAGTACTAAGGTAATTGGATGCATCAGTAGAATTAAGATTATCTCCATTTGGTAACCCACCTACTAGAACATTTATTAATGATGGTAAGGTAGAGAATTATGAGTAAGGTCTCACATGATGGAATTAAAGGATAGTGTATTATCGACCAGGATTGATGGTGATGTTATCTATGAGTTTTATATTTCATATAGGTTTGATATCCAGTTCATATGTATTCAACAATCAAACACTTTCCCTCCCCCATATGTTATACTTGATAAACACCCAATGGTAGCAGGACAACTTTGGATTTTGATGGCTCTAGAGACATCCAACTTGTCAATTAATTTACCTTCATCAGATGCATCAATCAAATTAGAAACTGGATATTCCAATTCTTGGGATTCTTCATACCCTCGTAGGGATTTGATAAATGCAATATATCAAGTGGCAGCCACAACGAATGTTGTGAATAGTAATCATGGTATGAAGTCCAAATCCAAAGATGATTCATAAGTTTCAGAAGCTTCAAAGAATTCAAAAAATATATGCAAAAGATATACCATGAAAAAAAGAACTTGATACATAGTACCTATGGAACCAAGGCGATCCAGTCGCCGCCATATGAAATAGAGTCTTATCACATCTGTTGACCTTTCTAAAGAGGAAGGGATTCATGAAGATACTCACCAAACATAAGGGGTTTAATTTTCTCCAAAACCAACCATACCAAGATCAAATTATGTGTGACCTTTAGCTATTCACATTTGGGAGGGATTCACCTGTAAATTTAGGGATGCATGGAAATGCATCTAACATGGCCTTCGGATACTGGATGTGGGTGACATTAGATCACATTATGATTATAATATGGATAATAACCTTCCTAAAGTATAGGAGTATATTGTGGAGCTAGGGAACTTTATATATGCAATGGATGAACAAATACGATCCTCTAAATGAGTATCCCTTATGATGGAATTAGGGATACATAAAGGGTTAATTATTAACCCTGAGGAAGAATGAGAAATTTATGTTAATAATAAGAACATTTTTTCTTTTTATTTTTCCATAATTATTATTTACTATACACCATGATTAATCTTGATGAAATTGTATTTTGTAGCTTGAATTTAGGGAAGTATCATTCAGATAGGTTTCCAGGTCACCAAGATATGGACCTACAGGTTCTCCGATTGACACATCAAATGATCCTCCCAAGTCTACAGAACATTCTCTACAAATGAGAATCATATTTGGGGTAATGGAGACAGATAATCCACAACCATTACCTCAGATTTCTCCTTCTAAGAGAAGTGTTTCAATTTCCCCTCAATCTTATGAAAAGAAATGCAAGAGAGCCATGAGATTAGTTTGAAGTGTCCGTAATCGTGTAAGTGTTTATATTATTATCGGGCATTATAATTTTCTTGATACACTCTAGTAATCATGTTTATCCACTTTCAGGATCTGTATCTCTCTCCTCTATTATGGGATTAAGAGCTTATTCCTAAATACTAGAGATGGAAACCCCAAGAGAAACCCAGGTTCAAGTTGATGAATATGTAACCTTAACAGATAAAATATCAAAAGGTTTAGTTGTAAATACTCTTGATTCTATTGAGAGAGAGTAAATCAATGGTAATATCAAATAAATTTCTCTTTATTATTAATTTTATTGCTAAAATTTTTCTTTTCAAAATATCGAAGATCATTTTCCCTTACTAATGGATCATGCAATAATCAATGCTGATTTTCCTATTTCTCTCAAAGGAATGACTGAATATCCACAGAAATATGATGTAGATACTAGTATTGATCCAAACCTAGAATGATCTAACGATGTTGTATAAATTGATGAAACAATGGAACAGATTGTTAGTGGATCCAATTTGGGAATCGACAAACATTTTTTTCATACCTTAAATGGTGAGGATGCAATAACATTCCAAGCATCATACACTTAAATGATGGATTCCCTTAATCTAAAAATTTATATTCTAGGTTCCATAATGGATTTTAGGGATTTTCATGATGAATTTCGAGGACGTATGTTCTCATTCTCACATTTTCCATATATAACGGTTCTTCTTTTACTTGATACTTCACATCAAAATTCAGCGTATGCAGTCTTGTCTCTTGAAAATGATGAAAAGGCCCTTCCAGGATGAGTAATTCTACTATATCATTCTTCTACTAAAGTTGGAGAAACACTTATTGAGCACCCCCCCCCCCCCATTGAGAGACGTTCTAGAGACTTCAATAATGACAACTAGTAAAACTCATGAGAATGCCCCTACTTAAGAAACATCTTCTCAAATTATTGAAGCTCAGAAAATGGGGGATGAATCCAATCACTTAGAAAACTTATTATTGGGTAAATGTTATCGACTATCTGGATCACGCTCTTTTACTGCCATTTTTTGGAAACTGAAAATTATCTTTATTTGTCATTTTTCATTATCGGCTCCCATAACTAGATCGTAAGCTGAAACTTTACTGTTAGCTCAGGCATCAGAAGAAGGTGAAGCTTCTACCATTTTGAGAGAAGAAAACAAGGGTACTTTTTAAGTGATCTGTTTCTAGATTACATTCTACCCCATGTTAGTGATTGAGATTTAGACATAGATATGTAATATGCTCTTGGCGTGGCACGTAAGAAGACATGGTGACATATATGAAGCATAATTTCTATGAAACCTTTGCATGAGATATTTTCCCATTTTGGAAAACTCCCTACACTATTCTAGATATTTGGAATTGGTGGATTTAGTTATCAACCAATCTATGATGCAATGAAAGAGACCATTCATCGACAGGAGGAGGAACATAAGCTGCAGAAAGATCTTGAAAAGGCTAAATGGGATAGTATTATTGAGTACTTCCAAGCAGAAATAGCAGAGGTAGAGTCCTATCAAAGAAATAAGTTGATTAAATTGGCCAACAAATTAAATAAATCATGAAATAGTTGGTAAATCTTCAATAGAAACTAGATGGTTTTCATGCCAAATATGATCAGTTGAACCAAACACTAGGAGAAACCAAATTGTAGGGTATAACCTCCATTTCAACTGCCAAAGAAGCACTTCTCCATGTCGAGGAGGTTGAATATGCTTAGTTGTCTCAACATCAATAGGCGGTTGATTGGGCTCATGAGTTCATTCAACAAATGAGAAGTCATATTGAGAGATTATTTTAACACATGACAAAAAGGATCTGTTCAATGGATTTCCCTTTAATTTTAAGTAAATGTAATGAATTATGTCTCCAATCATATATTTCTTTATCCTTGATTTCCATAATTGTAATATTAATGGTAATGATGATGGGTTTCTAACATCAAACCTTTATGTTAGATAATCATAATTTCAATGAAAAGATTGTGGGTGCTCAGAATTTTCTTATTAAGATGATGGGACTAATGATCATAGTTTTATTTTTACTAGAGTTATATAGACAAGCCCCTGAAACACTGTATCTTTTTAATTTTTATTGCTCAATATTAGAAAAATCAAACAAAAATGTTTGTTTAGTAAGCTGTGACTTGACTTCTTCCAAGGTTTCCTATTGTGGGTTTCTAATATTGTGAGTACTATGACTTTTTTATTGGAATTTTAGAGTCATGCATGTTGGACTAAAAAGGTTAATTATTTATGGTCGAACATCTTTAACCATATATTTCGAAATTAGATCTGAAACATGGTTTAGTGGGTAAAATTTCTCTCATAATCATTAAATATTTCCAAGGGGAATCTTGGGTCGTGATTTTTAGGGTCACCACATCTAAAACAAGTATAAAATATAAATAGGGCCCTTTCCAAGAATCAGGCTACCATTATTTGGTGAACCCGTTATGGGGTTTTTATTGTGTAGGGCCGACTAGGACACATGTTGCATAACTAAGTAGTGGAATTTCCCGATTGAAAGGCATGTTATGTAGGAAAATTTTATGAAATGCCTCTAGGGGCATGTACAGTATAGTCAAGAAAAAGGGATCTTGGGAATTTTACATTTTATTGTTGATAGATAGGGGAAAGTAATATTTGGGTGACTCAAGTCCATAGTGGGTTCTCTTTCCATGGAAATGGATTTTATGAATAAATGGTTATCTATACAAACATATTTCATTAATAGTAAAACAACATCTTACACGTATTTTGTGTTTGAGGAATGAATAAAATTTTTCATAAATGGGGATTTATGATATCATGTTGTGTAGTTTTGAGTCACACAATGAGGAAATTGTACTGTGTAGTTTTAAGTCTTGCAGTGAGGACATTGTACTGTGTTGTTTTATGTTAGGTATAGAGTACATTGTGTGGATTTAAGTTAGGTTCTAAAGTTTTGTACAAATTTTTTAGACACTCTAATTTCTTGATAATTTGTTTGGAAACAAACTACAATATTCATTTATGTAAGGGAAGAATTGTAATCTGGGATTTGGGAATTTCTGGATCTGAAGAATGAAATGAAAAAAAGGATAAAAGGCATTAGAGGAAGTCTTTCCTACGAATGAAGTTACCATTATTTGATGGATATATTATGGGGGTTGTATTATGCAGGTCCATCTAGGGCATATGCTACAAAGCCAAATAGTGGAATATTTTGACTAACAGGCCTGTTATGTTGGAAACAGACACAAGTCCATATAGGGTCACGTACTTTATAGTCAGGAAAAATAGTTCTCAAAAAATTGACATTCTATTGCTAAAATACGACGAATGTTTACGGAGATTCATATTTTCCATAGTAGAGAGTTCATTTTGTGGAGAAATGTACCTGAATACTGAAAGAGTATTTCAAATCATTATTTCCAATGAATTAGAGGAATAATGTTAGACCCAAAGTTTTTCAATGTAAATCACCTTATTAAAAATATGTCATAAAATCACTTTAAAACACAACATAATGAACTACTAAGTGCTAAGTTACCTTTAAACATATGTTTTTCACTTCTGTGTTGGGAATTTTGAAAATCCAACATACACAGTTGTGTTCAAGATGATTTTTGGAGTCTAATAGAACAAACAGATTTTTTGGTGAATAGTAACATGCCCTTATGAATAGCAACATACCCATATGTATAGTGATATATCCTAACAAATAGTAACCTTACCTATGATATTATAAAAATAATATTCAAGTGAAAGTATGATGTACCTATATTTTAGAAAAAAGAAAATGATTGTTTTAAAACTTGTTTTTTAATAATAAATAATGATTTTAATTAAATATTAAATTATTAATATTTGAAATATATTTTTAAAAAATGGATTACATTTTTGGATTCTACACATTGAAAAATGTTTGTGGTGAAAGTTTTGAATTTTGTGGAAAAACTTGAATTTTTTATGAAAAGTGAAATACCATAATTTACAAAAATAAGTTAAATAAGATAATTATAGAGTCATATATGAATTTCTTCTAATTTAATCCCACTTGGTTCTGTATTAAAATATAAAATTACTATTCTTGGTCATGGTAGACTCATTATTCCTTGTCTTGTGGATATATAGTAAATTAATAAATTTTAAATAAGGAAAACCCATCTCCCCTCTACTATAAAAACCACCCTTCACACCCTCATTTCCTCACACCTCTCAAGCTTCATGCCTATCCTAAAATCTACCCAAGAATCTTCCCTAGCCCCTCCCACACGTCCAAAATCATTTGGTCTCATCAAAAGACCAAGCTTACGCCCCATAAGGAGGATCTCAAGAGGAGGATTCAAGAGGTCATTTGTCTCCTTCTTTTCCTTTAAATTCCATTCAATTTCAAGTTTTTTTCTCATTCTCTCCCAACCTATCTTTTTCAAAATGGTATTGTAACACTCCAGGTAAATAAAAAATATGACATTTTTATATTTATCCCTATTTGTGAAAAAAAAATATTAATATTACTTTAAAGGGAATGCTATGCTCGATGGCGTACCCAATACGCGACAACGAGTTCCTTTGAAATCTTACGTTGCACTCTAATAATAAAATAATATTATTTTAAATGGTAGTTAATGCCTATACATTATAATGGAGGGAAAGAATGGAAATAACTAAAAAATGATTATGTATGTTTGTCAAATATTTTTACTTTTTACAATTAATGTTAGAGGATTAAAAATGCGAATGAATCCAATTTTTAAGCGTAAACATTCTAATATTCTTTAAAAGGTCGATTAACCGCCTTTTGATGACGAACCTCTTTTAAATCCACTTTTTGAAAATTTTATGTGTTATATTCGACAAAATAAAATTATTCTTTAGAATCGGGACATCAAAATTTACTTTGTGTAAATTTTTGGTATTTGTCCGATAATGTTCATTTTTTTATGAATAGTGAAAAATGTTGTATTTTAATTCAAAACCTCCTTTTAATATAATTTATTTATATGATTATATTATATTTTTAATTGGTTTCAAAGTGAAATTAGAATAGATTTATACCATTTAATCTAATAGTGGATGTTGGAATTAATTTCATCTTGAAATTGGACTTAAACTAGTGTCAATCTTTTGATACTTATTGTTTCATAAAAACACGCTATTTGCTCTGACAGCGGGAATTAATTATTAAATTAATTAATGTAACTTATATGTTTTGAACTTTGTAAAATAGAAATCATTTTTGAATTTGGAATATCAAATATATCCTAAGGTGAAGTTTTGGTAATGTTCTGAAAAACATCAATTTTTGATGAATAGTGAAACCACTAATTGGTAGTTAATGAAACTGATTTTTCGTTTAAATGAAAATTTACAACTTCTGTGATTTGAATTTCAAAAATCTGGCATACATGGTTGTCATTAAGAAGTAAAATGTGGTTTAATGGGATTAAAATAATTTTTTGTTGAATAGTAACGTTTAAGTTTATTAATCATGATTAGAGGTAATTAGTGTAATTTAAGGTAAAAATAATGTTTTAATAATATTAAATGACCTAGACACATGTCCTACCCTCATTGGATGTTTCATGGCCGACCCAGACAACCCATGGGTCAACTTGGGGACCCCATGGAGCCACTTTGGTTGGAAAATGACATTAATACCTTTTTATTTAATGTTAAAATTAAAATGTCCCAAACATGTGTTGTTTTACTAAAACAATTTTTATATGGGTTTATACAAGTCATATTTTTGACTATAAATAATAATTAGAAATATAATAAGATTCCCTACATCATGATATTTTTTTATAGTTTTTAGACACTAAATAATTTCAATTATTTATGACACCATGATGATGCAGCTATTACCTCATTATTTAACGATTTAAATAAAATGAAAAGATAATGTAAAATCTAAGACCTAAAATTGTCAGAAACCTATTGTATGGGTGGATTTAGAAACCTTATCACCTTATACTCGAAATATTTCCTTTTGAGACCTTTAAAATCCAAAAATAATTTTATAATAAAGTAATATTTTATAACTTTCCAAGAGTGCCCCTCCTTTTCTCTTATAAAAGGCCCCCACCTATACCACATTACACACACCTATAAAGCCTTTGGATCGGCCAACCCCTACCCATTTCATCTCTCCACATCCCTATCTTCATCATTGAAGCCTCACTTTGGGCATAATCCTTTCCAAGGAAGCCTTTGAGCACAAATTAAAGAGAGTTACCTGATTTAAAGGTAATGTCTTCCCTTGTGTTCTTTTGTTTTATTTTGCTTCTCCAACCCCCTAAACTCTTTTTATTAATTTATTTTGTAACAACTCCAGTATCTTCAATATACTAGGATGTTGTTATAAGAATAATTAGAGCTAAACTTACACACACCTACATCAAATTGTTAAAGAACATACTATTTCTGTGGATGGAGAATTTCTGCCTCACGAAACAATGATTGTTCAACACTCATATAACACCTTCAAAGGTGGCCATTAAGATGTCACTATATTTATATATGATATATAATATTTATATGTTTTACTTAAGATTTTTTATTTTTCTTTTGTGGCACACCTTTATGGTTTCCATTGTGGGTAAACACGATAATTTCATTTTAGGAAGTGCGGACTATCGCCCCCTCAAAGTGATTTGATTTGTTAATGCCATATGTTGGATGTATAAAGGATGGATTTAAAGTTATTATATACTATGTATGTTACATGTAAATTATTAATATAATTCTGGAATTAAAATATACATACCTCTCATTTAGTTTTAATTCCATTAATATGACATAGAAATGAAAGTATCGTCCATGCCTATGTACGGCTTACCGTCTCCATGAACGGTGCATTTCATTTATTAACTATAAATGATTATTTAATATTATAAATACATGTATATTCTGGATATATATTATATATATTATATCCAAATCATGAATATCATTCTGGATATAATGAACCTTTGACCACACAAACAACATGTAATTGTAAGAAGTCCACTTTCGACTTAAGAACCAAATATTGAAAAAACAAACATTATTAACGTAAATGATTACATAATGTTTATAACATGTCAATAAGTGATATAAAAGGAATAATGAACTTGAAAAAGGTTCTTAAGCAATTATAAATTAACTCAAGTTTATTATTCAGGACGTTGAAGAACGATCGAGTCAAGTCGGGCCCGAGGTAAGGGATCCCACCCCTCTCTTTCTTTTTAATTACACTCTTTTATGTCATTCCTTTTAAGCTCATCTTTATTATGATTGGTATGTTATTTTATATTACTCCTACTGTAATTTTTATGTTCATATGATGATATACCCTATTTTCTCTCACCAATCCATTTTGGAAGTTTTGAGTGGCGCCGTTAGGCTGCCAAATTTTCATATGAGATCCAACCTCTCTCTTTCTTTTTATGTACTCTCCTTTATGTAACTTCTTTTAAGCTCCTATTTGTTATGCTGGGGTATGTTCTTTTATATTAATCTTGCACTAAACATTATGTTAATATGATGAGATACCCTATTTGATCTCATCAATCCATTTTTGTAAGTTTTAAGTGGCGTCGTTAGGCTGCCGAGTTTTCGTAAGGGATTTTTCATCTCACTTTTATTCCCGTGAGATTTATGCTACATTTTCCACAATTTCCTTTGAGTGGTGTATGTACTGCCCATTATTTTAATCATTGTGTAATATACATTCATTTGTGAGTATTTACATCAATGTTTTATTGTCCTTCTTTCACGGGGTGTATGTTTCGAAAGATACCCATATCGGTAAGGGAACCCTTCACCCTCCTCTTTTTAAAAGACTTCTTTTGTTATGTCTTTTAATTCACATAACATTATGTTAAGATATGTTCTTATATATCCTTAGTGATTTAAATTTTATGTCCATGTGATGAGATACCCTTTTTATCTCTCATCAACTCATTTTCTGAATTTTGTAGTGACGCCGTTATGCTGTCAAATTTTTGCAAGGGAACTTCTTAACCCAATTTTGATTCTTTGGGATAAGCTTGTACTCCTTGAATATGTCGTTCTATGAATATGTGTGAATAACCTATGATTGTTTTACACTTAATATCCACTTATATTTTGTGTATTAGTTTGTCACACATAATTATGTAATTGATTTATCCTTAATCCAAGGATACCATCTTTGTATGGGACTTCGTCTCAATCTCCTTTCATTGAGGCATATTTTGTTTTATACACAACCTTCTTTTATACGGTGTATAAACCCTTTTGACTTTTACGTTTATCCGAAAGGAATCTTTTTTATACAAATCATTTTACTAAACGACAAAAGGGAATGTTTTTGTCGTACGTATGCGGCGACAACGACTTCTCCGCCGCCGTGACCATTATTTGAGTTTCAGCTTCCTCTACAAGACATACCTTTTTTTAAAAAAAAATACCATGTTTTACTTTTCTTTTATTTTGGTATTGAAAATGGTTTTCATAATGTTTTTATATCAATGTGTTGTATTGATATCTTGTGATTGAAAAGTGGAAATGTTATGTTTTCTTTTTGCATGTTTTATGTGATATGATTATGTTATTGTTCTTGGGAATTATTATGAATATAGGTGGTTACATGATAAAATAAGGGCGGGTGAGCCCAATATAGCTCTCTAATGCATTGGGTAACGCGAAGGGGTTAAACATTAAGGTTTCTCCGAAGAGATTTATGGAATATACTGTTATGGGTATTCCAAACATAACCAAGAGGGTTACTCCCTACGTAAGAATGTTATGAATGCCTCAAGTTACTTTTATGTCTTATGATATCTATGATTTATTCATGATTTTATGAGGTATGTTAAAGTGCATATGTTTTATGGGTAAAGTATGATTTCATTCTTATGTATATATGTGCTCATGTTTCCATTCCATACTTTTTATAACCCTTACTGAGCTTTTTATGCTCATCCCAAGTTTTTGAAATGTTTTTCATAGTTCAAGGGAATGGTACATGATATGATGATAGTGTCAAATAAGTGTCAAGAAATAATCCATGTTTTATTTTAAATATGTTTTCGTTGATGGGAAAAATGAATACTATCTTTTATGTAACCACTTTGTTTAAATGTGGAATGTAATGCATGTTTTATGATCTAATTCTCTAAAACTCTAAACCTGAAAAGATCCTCAATGTGTAATCTTGTAATAACTCAAGATTAAGTAAGGTATAAGGTTGGGGCCTTATAGTTTGTATCATAGGTCGGTTTAGATAACTTTAGAGTTTAGGGTATTCTTTAAGCATAAGTGACATTACCATAGTGGTTAGGATTTCAGAAAGAGTCCTAGTTTTAGATAAAGTGAATGAGTAAGTATATCTTAGTTTTTATCTTCATCATTAGTACATGATGGTTTTGTTGATATACTCACACTAACATTTCTGTTTTTAGTGAACAGATGGATCTAGAAGGCACGAAAGTGACAATAGATTTGAAGAAAACTGTGGTGGTTCTCTGATTAAGAGACTGGATGAAGTGGGGGATTCAATGAGGAAACTCGTAGTTGTTCTAAACCAACTATAAAGGAGTCATGATCAACCACTTGTACCTTGGTATGTTCTGTAATGAATCATGTACGAGATGACCAATCGATGTGTAATTTCAGGTAATATTTATAAAGGTAACCATTAGGGTTTATATGATCCTTACTTTTGAGGTAATTATGGGTTGTTATATGTTATGATGAAAAATTAAAAGCATGAGATAAACATGAGTTTAAAATATATTATGATAATTTTTGAAGATTTTATCTTGTTTTGGGGAATGTTTTAAGAATTATATAGTTTTGGAAAAAGGACAACACGCAGGCCGTGTGACAACCTGTCGCGTCGGACAAAGCTGCGGGAATCGAACCCACAACCAAAGTGTGACTGGTATTTATCACCTACCACTGGACTACGTGAAGTCCCTGGTTAGTTTGACTAATTATTTTTAGTTATATTATTTTAGGAATCAAGAGTAAGTTTATTTTGGTTTATCTATGGAAATGATTAACCTATCATGGAGGATATGTGATTAGGTTAATTACTTTTCAATATGAGAATTTAAGAGCAACTGATGTTATTTGGAGATAAAAGTTTATTTGTACCTCGAAGACTATGTGATTAAATCCTTCAAATATTTGGGTTTCAATACTAGTTTGGTTTACATTGACGAATTTTATGGACAATTGTTTATTGAATGGTCTTCGTTGAACTTTGGGTTTTGTTTTTGGACAAATTTGGGAGATTAAGAATGGATTTTATTTTTATAAAGGATTATACTTTTGTGGATTATCTGATCTCAAACTAAAAATTTTGATTTTGAATTTTGTCTAAAGGCATGGGAAATATATAGTTCTCTTTTTTGGATTAGGTGATTCTCAAAAAGTTGATTATAGTACTCTTAATGCGAACAAGTCTTCCTAAATACTCGTCTTTTGGAGAAAATATGATTTTGATTAAGGAATCTAGTAAAAGTTAAAAGTCTACGTGACAAGTAAGTATGTTTCATTATGATTTACTTAAGATCAAAAATAAATTACTCAGTGAAGAGTAACATAAAACAAAAATGTTTTCTATTATCTTTTCTTACTGGGGAATCAAATACTGTTTAACCCATCACAAGTTTGTGATTTTATTATGGTTAACTTTCTCCTAGACATGTTTACTATCACTCTCCCTCAGAACATGACCCTTTGTTTTTTACTCCATGTCCATATTTGCATACTTGGAATCCTAGTATGGGTTAATTCGGGCGACCTTTGTACTTTTCTTATCTTTATTTTAAAGTGATTGTTTTACAGACTCTTGTTCCGATGTGGGATTTTTAATGGAGTTTCCAAGCCCAATTTTGAAATTGCAAGGACGCAATTCCCAAAAGGGGGGAAGGATGTAACACCCCAGGTAAATAAAGAATATTAAATTTTTATATTTATCCCTATTTGTGAAAAAAAATATTAATATTACCTTAAAGGTAATGTTATGCTCGATGGCGTACCCAATACGCGACAACGAGTTCCTTTGAAATCTTACATTGCACTCTAATAATAAAATAATATTATTTTAAATGGTATTTAACGCCTATCCATTATAATAGTGGGAAAGAATGTAACTAACAAAAAAATGATTATGTATGTTTGTCAAATATTTTTACTTTTTACAATTAATGTTAGAGGATTAAAAATGTGAATGAATCCAATTTTTAAGCGTAAACATTCTAATATTCTTTAAAAGGTCGATTAACCGCATTTTGATGAAAAACCTCCTTTAAATCAACTTTCTGAAAATTTTATGTGTTATATTTGACAAAATAAAATTCTTCTTTAGAATCGGGACATCAAAATTTACTTTGTGTAAATTTTTGGTATTTTTCCGATAATGTTCATTTCTTAATGAATAGTAAAAAATGTTGTATTTTAATTCAAAACCTCTTTTTAATCTAATTTATTTATATGATTATATTATCTTTTCAATTGGATTCAAAGTGAAATTAGAATATATTTTTACCATTTAATCCAATAGTGGTCGTTGGAATTAATTTCATCTTGAAATTGGACTTAAACTAGTGTCAATCTTTTCATACTTATTATTTCATAAAAACGCGCTATTTGCTCTGACAGTGGGAATTAATTATTTAATTTATTAATGTAACTTATATGTTTTGAACTTTGTAAAATAGATATAATTTTTGAATTTATAATATCAAATATATCCTAAGGTGAATTTTTGGTAAGTTTCTAAAAAACTTTAATTTTTGATGAATACTGAAACCACTAAGTAGTAGTTAATGAAACTGATTTTTCATTTAAATGAAAATTTACCACTTCTGGGATTTGAATTTCAAAAATCCGACATACATGGTTGTAATTAATAAGTAAAATTTGGTTTAATGGGATTAAAATAATTTTTTGGTGAATAGTAACTTTTAAGTTTATTAATCGCGATTAGAGGTAATTAGTGTAATTTAAGGTAAAAATAATGTTTTAATAATATTAAATGACCTAGACACATGTCCTACCCTCATTGTATGTGTCATGGCCGACCAATACAATCCATGGGTCATCTTGGGGACCCCATGGAGCCACCTTGGTTGGAAAATGACATTAATACCTTTTTATTTAATGTTAAAGTTAAAATGTCACAAACATGTGTTGTTTTACTAAAACAATTTTTATATGGGGTTATACATGTCATATTTTTTACTATAAATATTCCTTAGAAATATAAAAATATTTCCTACATCAGGATATTTTTTTTATAATTTTTAGACACTAAATTAATTAAATTATTTATGACACCGTGATGATGCAGCGATTACCTCATTATTTAACGATTTAAATAAAATGAAAAGATAATGTAAAATCTAAGACCTACACCTGTCACAAACCTATTGTATGGGTGGATTTCGAAACCTTATCACTGTATCCTCGCAATATATCCTTTTGGGACCTTTAAGATCCAAAAATCATTTTATAATAAATTAATATTTTATAACTTTCCAAGAGTGCCCCTCCTTTTCTCTTATAAAAGGCCCTCACCTCTACCACATTACACACACCTCTCAAGCCTTTGGCTCGGCCATCCCCTGCCCATTTCATCTCTCCACATCCCTATCTTCAACATTGAAGCCTCACTTTGGGCAGAATCCTTTCCAAGGAAGCCTTTGAGATCAAATCAAAGAGAGTTACCCGATTTAAAGGTAATGTCTTCCCTTGTGTTCTTTTGTTTTATTTTTCTTATCCATCCCCCTAAACTATTTTTATTCATTTCTTTTGTAAAAAATCCTGTATATTAAATATACTAGGATGTTGTTATAAGAAGAATTCGAGATACACTTAAACACACCTACATCAAATGGTTATAGAACATACTATTTCTGTGGATGGAGAATTTCTGCCTCACGAAACGATGATTGTTCAACACTCATATAACACCTTAAAAGGTGTCCATTCAGTGTCACTATATATATATGTGATATATAATATGTTTATGTTTTACTTAAGCTTCTGTATTTTTCTTTTTTGGTATACCTTTATAGTTTCTATTGTGGGTAAACACGATAATTTCATTTTAGGAAGTGTGGACTACTGCCCCCTCAAAGTGATTTGATTCGTTAATGCCATATGTGGGATGTATAAAGGATGGATTTGAAGTTATTATATACTATTTATGTTACATATAAATTATGAGTATAATTATGGAATTAAAACATACATACCTCTCATTTAGTTTTAATTCCATTAATATGACATAGAAATGAAAGTAGCGTTCAAGCGTACGTACGGCTTACCGTCTCCATGAACAGTGCATTTCATTTCTTACCTCTAAATGATTATGAAATATTATAAATACATGTATATTATGGATATATATGATATATATGATATCCAAATCATGAATATCATTCTGGATATAATGAACCTTTGACCACACGAACAACATGTAATTGTAAGAAGTCCACTTTCGACTTAAGAACCAAATATCAAAAGAACACACATTATTAACTTAAATAATTACATAATGTTTATAACATGGCAATAAGTGATATAAAAGGAATAATTAACTTGAAAAAGGTTTTAAGAAAGTAGAAATTAACTCAATTTTATTATTCAGGACGTTAAAGAACGTTCGAGTCAAGTCAGACCTGAGGTAAGGGATCCTACCCCTCTCTTTCTATTTAAGTACACTCTTTTATGTAATTCCTTTTAAGCTCATCTTTATTATGATTGGGATGTTATTTTATATTAATCATACATTACTTTTTATTTTCATATGATGAGAGAACCTATTTTCTCTCACCAATCCATTTTGGAAGTTTTGAGTGGCGCCGTTAGGCTGCCGAATTTTCATAAGAGGTCTAACCTCTCTCTTTCTTTTCAAGTACTCTCCTTTATGTCACTTATTTTAAGCTCCTATTTGTTATGTTGGGGGATGTTCTTTTATTTTCCTCTTGCTATAAATTTTATTTTAATATGATGAGAGACCCTATTTGATCTCATCAATCCATTTTTGTAAGTTTTAAGTGGCACCGTTAGGCTGCCGAGTTTTCATAAGGGATTTTTCATCTCACTTTTATTCATACGATATTTATGCTACATTTGCCACAATTTCCTTTGAGTGGTGTATGTACTGCCCATTAGTTTACTCATTGTGTAATATAATTTCATTTATGAGTATTTACATCAATTTTGTATTGTCCTTATTTCACGGGGTGTATGTTTCAAAAGATACCCATGTCGGTAAGGGAACCTTTCACCCTACTCTTTTTAAAATACTTATTTTGTTATGTCTTTTAATTCACATAACATTATGTTTGGATATGTTATTATATATCCTTAGTGATTTAAATTTTATTTCCAAGTGATGAGATACCCTTTTTATCTCTCATCAACTCATTTTCTGAATTTTGTAGTGACGCCTTTAGGCTGTCAAATTTTTGCAAGGGAACTTCTTAACCTAATTTTGATACTTTGGGATAAGATTTTAATCCTTGAATATGTCGTTCTATGAATATGTGTGAATAACCTCTGATTGTTTTACACTTAATATCCACTTATATTTGGTGTATTAGTTTGTCACACATAATTATGTAATTGATTTATCCTTAATCCAAGGATACCGTCATTGTATGGGACTTCGTCTCAATCTCCTTTCATTGAGGCATATTTTGTTTATACACAACCTTCTTTTATACAGTGTATAAACCCCTTTTACTTTTACGTTTATCTGAAATGAATATTTTTTATACAAATTGTTTTACTAAATGACAAAAGGGAATGTTTTTGTCGTATGTATGCGGCGACAACGACTTCTCCACCACCGTGACCATTATTTGAGTTTCGGGTTCCTCTACAAGCCATACCTTTTTTTAAAAGAAAAATAAATACCATGTTTTAATTTTCTTTTATTTTGGTATTGAAAATGGTTTTCATAATGTTTTTATATCAATGTGTTGTATTGATATCTTGTGATTGAAAAGTGGAAATGTTATGTTTCCTTTATGCATGTTTTATGTGATACGATTATGTTCTGGTTCTTGGGCATTATTAAGAAGACGGGTGGTTCCGTGATAAACTAAGGGCGGGTGAGCCCGATATAGCTCTCTAATGCATTGGGTAACGTGAAGGGGTTAAACGTTAAGGTTTATCCGAAGAGATTTAGGGAATATACTATGATGGGTATTCCAAACGTAACCAAGAGGGTTACTCCATACGTAAGAATGTTATGAATGCCTCACGTTACCTTTATGTCTTATGATATCTATGATTTATTCATGATTTTATGAGGTATTTTAAAGTGCATATGTTTTATGGGTAAATTATGATTTCATTATTAGTTATATATGTACTCATGTTTCCTTTCCATACTTTTTATAACCCTTACTGAGCTTTTTATGCTCATCCCAAGTTTTGAAATGTTTTTCACAGGTCAAGGGAATGGTACATGATATGATGATAGTGTCAAGGAAGTGTCAAGAAAGAATCCATGTTTTATTTTAAATATGTTTCCGTTGATGGGAAAAATGAATACTATCTTTTATGTAACCACTTTGTTTAAATATTGAATGTAATACAAGTTTTATGATCTAATTCACTGAAACTCTAAACCTGAAAAGATCCTCAATGTGTAATCTTGTAATAACTCAAGATTGAGTAAGGTTTAAGGCTGCGGCCTTATAGGTATAGAAACTCTAGTATCATACATATAATATACTGTTATGATAATAATGGGATATTATACCATCCAACACCCTTCTCCTATTCCTTTTATTTTATAAAAGAAAACGTTGTTCATGAGATGTTAATCTATCACCTTCGAGAACGACATGTTTT
This sequence comes from Viscum album, assembly GCA_963277665.1. Taxonomy (NCBI): domain Eukaryota; kingdom Viridiplantae; phylum Streptophyta; class Magnoliopsida; order Santalales; family Viscaceae; genus Viscum; species Viscum album. The sequence goes on along the minus strand of OY728145.1, from coordinate 656,871,357 downwards.
CTTTTTTTAATTCCTACCTTCAGATCTAGTAATGAAACCATTTTTATGGATGAACCAGAATATGTTATTTTTATTAATTCCTATTTAATGTTCTATAACTAACTTATGTACATATTACTAAATGATTAATCAAAACAACTTCGTTGTGGTCGGAAAATATCACAAATTAACTCAAGCAATCATCATTTAATTCTTATCTAATGATTCGTCCACATGGTATATAACATAATTCATTATAAAATAATTCAAACTCCTTTAATATAATTAATAACAAGTAATATCAGTTCTGGATGTTTACACATGTTCTAACTGAACTTCAATTTATGAATACAAGTGAACCGCTCATGAAAACCTTAAAAACAAACATTCCCAAACAATGTTTTTAAACTCTATAACTCCTCTAAAGGCACAAAAAAACTTAATTAAACCATAATTAACCATATTCATGTAAAAAAGGTTATTTAATTGTTAATTAATGGATAAAATGTGGTTATATAGGACATTAAATAGAAGGAATCATTCAGATACAAGGTAAGGGGAAAATCTCAAACCCAATTTTCTTTCTTCAGGTTCGCCCTCCTTCTCTCCAAATTTGGTATGGTCACTCATTAAAAATAATTTTTTCATCAATATAATACCCTTTCTATGATAGAATTATTTTATACTTAAGTTTATGTCAAACAAAATGTTTTCCAAAAGAAATCTTCTTTTAAGAACACACCTTTTACCTCTCATTCAAGGTTGATGCTTCTTGTATAATATATGTTATTCCCTCTTCCTTTTGGGTACCTAAAGTTTATTAATTTATTCTTATGAGATGAAACCCATTCCTTTACATGGGCTATTTATGTTCACTATTGATATATGTTCTATGTGTCATGCATGATAATGATAATGTTATGATGTGGCAGGTGTTCTCGGAATTATATAGCGTAATATGAATGTTTGAATGTGACGGGTGCACCCGGAATTATACAGTGCTCCAATGCATTGGTTAAAGTGATTAATCTCCTAAGTAAATGTAAAATTATATGAAAAATATGCTATCTTTGTTCACAATTATGTGTGGTGGTTAACCACTAAGACATGATGTATCATTGTTATGCATTGCCATATTTCAAGTCATTTATTTATGCTTCCTCTCATGTTCATGATTCTTTACTTTTGTTATGAATATTCTCACCCCATGATATATTGTTTTTATCTATACTCTTAATGTGATTTTAGCTCACCACTTTTTATTTATATCCTTAGGTGGTTACATGTTCTAAGGAGAGCTCAATTTCCAAAAAGAATATAGAGAATAATAAATAAAAATAGATTATGCTCGATGTTGTAATTCTTATGTATAGTCCTAGTTTGACCAAGACACTAAACCATTATATCCTCTATGTGTAATAATATTATGTTTTTTATATTTAAAATGATATAACAGTAATGTAATAAAATTTTGGGTCTCTATTATTGGTATCAGAGGGAGGTTTAGTTAATTTGGGAATTAGGATTAGTTAACCCTGGAGAAAACCTCTAGTATAAAACTATGTACAAATATGCATACAAGAATATTTTTATAGGGATTACATATGATATAATTTTAGTATAAATGTTTTAAATGAATAAGTTATTCATGACTTTTTGGCTTAGGTTTTGTTCTAAACTTTTCTATTTTAGAAAATGGTGGGAACCAGGAGAAACCAGGCCAACACCTCGTATGAGGGCTAATGCAGTGATTTCCCGAAACACATCCCCAATGATTTGGCAGGTGGAGTTAAAAACATCATGGTAATGCTTACCCAATAATCTCAGGTTATGAAAAATAAGCATAATAATGTGTAACGTCCTCCTTCACCAAAGAGATAGCAGGAGGCTATCAAATGTTTTAGGCAGTAAAGACCACCGATGTTTAGTGGATCTTCTGATCCATTAGTTGCAGAACAGTGGGTAAAATCCATAGAGAAGATATTTTCTATTATTCAATGTTCTAATATGGAGAAAGTGACTCTAGTTATTTATCATCTAGATGGAGTGGACTATCAATTGTGGGCTTTGATTAAGAACACCAAGCCAATGGTGGAAATTGAAGAGATAGAATTGGAAGACATTAAGATAACATATCTTAACAAGTATTTCCCTAGAACTCTTTGCACAAAGATGGAGAGATAATTAATAGAGCTCAATAAAAAACGATAATCTATCATATCCTATGAAGAGAATTTCACATGGATTTCAAGGTATGATTCAGGTTTTGTTATCATCAATGATAGCAAAATTGATAGATTCTTCAATGGATTAAAACCACACCATAGAAAGGCTCTTGCAATTCGAGACATTGGGAGATTTGAAGAATTTTTTCGGTGAGATATAAAAGTGGAGATGGAGTTTGAATAATGGTCCCATGGATATGGTGATAGGAAACAAAATATGGAGTTTCACGCCAGTGGATCTAATGAAAAAGTCGGGAGGAAAACTTAACGACCCACATGCAAAAAATATGGGAAGTTGCACCATGGGAACTGACTTAAAGGGATGTGGAAATGCTTCAAGTGTGGGAAATAAGGACAACATGCTCAAGAGTGTTGAAAAGACATAAAAATGAAGGAGAATGTGGTGGAATAATGGAAAGAACTACCCATTGTACAATGCTACAAATGTAGGGAGCTAGGGAACTATGCAAGCCAGTGCACTAAATCTTGAGTTCTCGAGAGAAATTAGCATCAGTAGCCACAAAATCCAAAGGAACAAGGGAAGTCTTATTCAATCACAAATATGGAGGTGGAGCAAGATAATGAAGTAGTACATGGCACACTTCTTATTCAATCAAGAATGGAAAAAGTATTATTTGATTATAGTTATACGCATTCCATTATATCTTGCATGTTTTTTAGAACTGTAAAATCAAAGCCATGAATCCTTGAAGTAGAGATATCTTTAAAAACACCAAGTGGTGCAATCATTGAAACCCAAGTGCTTTACTCTTCTCCTGTTGGAATATGTGGGAATAATCTTCTTGAAAATCTTTTAATAATTCCCTTAGTGGAATTTGATGGTATAATGGTAATGTATTGGATCTCATTATATAGAGCACATATCAACTGTCGAGAAAAAGAAATTTTTTTTCATATTCCGAACCATCCCATGCTCTTCTGAAAATTCATGGAAGATCAGGAATCTCCTTTGAAAAATCCTTTATCTATGTGGGTGTGGATTCTCTAGGAAGAAGCATTCCTCTCCCAAGTGGTTGAGTATATGGAAACTGCCAAACTTTCTGAAATAACCATCGTGAGGGAATATAGTGATGTATTTCCCAAAGAGTTACCCAGAATTCCCCCGGATCGTGAGGTATCAATAGAACTCAGTCCCAGATCTACTCCTATCTCAAAGTGTCTCGATAGGATGGATCCTATCGAACTAGAGGAGTTAAATTAGTAGCTGCAAGAGCATCTGGACAAAGGGTTCATATGCCCTAGTCCATCACCTTGGGGTGCACCAGTGCTCTTTGTGAAGATGAAGGATGGAACAATGTGGATCTGTATCGACTATCGGGAACTCAACAAGATCACCATAAAGAACAAGTATCCTCTTCCAAGGATTGATGACTTGTTCGATCAGTTAAGAGGATCCCAATACATCTCAAGGGTGGATCTTCATTCTGGATATCATCAGCTAAATGTGAAGAAGGAAGATATTCAGAAGACTGCCATTCGTACAAGGTATGGGAACTATGAGTTTCTGGTTATTCCCTTCGGACTTACTAATGACCCTGAAATCTTTATGGATTTGATGAATATAGTATTTTACATTACCTAGACAAGTTTTTGGTAGTGTTTATTGATGACATTATCATCTACTCCAAGATCAAGGAGGAACATGAATAATATTTAAGACTTATGTTGGGGACATTGAGAAATGAGAAGTTGTACGCCAAGTTCATAAAGTGAGATAATTGGATAAAGAAAGTCACATTATTGAGACATGTGATCACAAGTGAGGGAATTTCTATGGATCCTTCAAAAAAAGGTGATTGAGGAATGGCCTAGGCCCTCTAGTGTCACTGAAATCTGTAGTTTCTTGGATTAGTAGGGTACTACCAACATTTTGGGAGAAACTTCTCATGATTTTCAAGCCTGCTAACTATGTTAACAATAAAAGGGGTAAAGTATGTATAGATGGAATAATGTGAGGGAGTCTTCAAGGAGCTAAAGAGAAGGTTGATCACTGCACCTGTACTCACACTATGAAAAAGTGGATAATATTTTGTGATATACAGTGATGCTTCAAATAAAGGATTGGGTTGTGTACTCATGAAAAAATATAACATGATATCCTATGCCTCAAGATAATTTAAGATACATGAGCAGAACTAACCAACGCATGATCTAGAGCTAGTAGCTGTGATTTTTGCCTTGAAAATCTAGCGGCACTTCCTTTATGGTGAGAAGTGTGGCATATACACTGACCACAAGATCCTAAAGTATATATTCACAAAAAAGGAGAATAACATGCATCAAAATAGATGTTTAGAGCTAATTAGAGATTATGATTGATCTATTCACTACCATCCTGAAAAGGCAAAAAAGTTAGTTGAGGGTCTAAGCTGAAATGAACCTGCTACTCTATCCATGTTATGGATTGAGAAAGACCATATCTTCTTGGATATGCAAAGAATGGATTTAGAAATCATAAGGGTAGGGGATACATCCTACCTTGTCCAAATGATGGTGCAACCATCCATACTAGAGATGTTTAAAGAAGCACAAAGGGATGATGTGGATATACCAAAGAGGGTGAGTACTGTAAAGGAAGGGAAGCAGCCAGAGTTCCATATCGATGATTATGGTGTGATTTGGTTTGGAATGTGGCTTTTTGTGCCTTCATCACGCGGGATAAAGAATGAGCTATTGGACAATGCACATAGCTCAACATTATCTATCCATCCTAGTATCACCAAGATGTATAATGATCTCCAAGAACACTTCAGGTGGGATAACATGAAAAAGGATATTGCATAATATATCTCAAGGTGCTTGGTATTCCCACAAGTTATGGTAGATCGAAAGAGGTCTAAATGGATGATACAGTCATTGGCTATACCCATGTGGAAATGAGAGAATGTTACTATGGACATTATCACGCGTCTCTTGAAGACATCGAATGGAAATAATGTGATATGGGTTGTGGTTGACCAACTCACCATGACAGCCCATTTTATCTCTATTTGGGAAGACCTCTCGCTGGAACTACTTGCAAGGATATATGTGATTGAAGTGGTGAAACTGCATAGTGTTTCACTCTCAATTGTCTTTAACCTTGATCCAAGGTTCTCATCTAAATTATGGAGGTTCCTTCAACATGATTTGAGCACTGAATTAAATTTTAGCACAGCCTATCACCCCCAAACTGATATCCAATCTGAAAGGACTATTCAGACACTTGAAGATATGGTAAGTTTAATGTACTTACCCTAGAAGCCCAGAGTCGGTGCATTATTACGTATCATTATCATGATCACAAAAGATAAATTCTCGAATGACTGATTAGTTTAGTAGCCTTGGAATTACTAGATACATTCATAAGGTTTACATTACATCATAAAATGGAAAACTACAATAACATTGTTTCCATATACAACTCTGAGATCCCATAGACTATCCCTATAGGTCAGTCATAATATTATTCTTCACTTCCTAGGAAAAATAAAACATAGAAAGGGGTGAGCTTAGATGCTCAGTAAGGATAACAATAAAGAGGAAACTTGCATAAATAATCATAAACATTTAAGGCAATGTATAAGACTAAACCAAAAGCCTTTTAAACATGAACTTTAGAATAATATGGAAAAGATAAAATAAAATAATGCCATTTACTTACTCACATGGATATTCTACTAGTCGAATAATTACATGAAATATCAATATCCACTTTCATAATGATGGAATTCATAATGCCAGACTTCATAACCAAATAGTGAAGGCATAGTGCCAAGACTACAAATAAGATTTTTTCAACACTACTAGAAATGCAGTTTTTAACGACAGCCAAAGGCGGTCGCTAATGTCCTTTAGAGACCGCCCTGCGACCCCTTTTGGCGGTCGCAGTTCCTTCATCGATATTACTCAATACCAACCGCCATAGGTGGCCACTAAAACTCTCTTATGAAACAGCCGACTATTTGGTGTCAATGGTATGCTAGGGAATGCGGGCCTGTATAAGGTTAACAAGTAGGGACCCCAATCTTGGGTCAACGACCATCGAAGAAGCACGGCGGCTGGAGGGAGTATCCAGGATAATGTTGGGGATTGAACAGCGTCGGTTGATGGTCAGGGGAGAGATGTTCACTGGCAGCGTTTGTAGGGGTGATGGGAGGCGACGGGGTGGCAACGATGGGGGCGACCTGTGGTGGCAGTGCGGCGGCGGGAGGCGTTGATAGCTTTTGCAGCAGGTGACATCGAGGAAGACAATGCGAGGGGTGAGAAAAATCCCTCCATTTACATTTCCAATTTAGCGACCACTTTTGGAGGTCACAAATAGTGTCAATAGCGACCGCCAATGGTGGTCTCCCGCTGCCATAGGCATAGAAACTCAAAAATCTAGTAGTGCAAGGCCTTGTTCCAAGACACTAGTTTGTCTCATGAGACCTACCAATACATCGAGAAGCTATAGTGGGCTCTACCCATCCCTTACTAAGTCCAATGCATTCCTCATATGAAAATTTTGAAAAATAACATAAACATTTGTATTAAAAGTAGCATACAAAATGTCAATACATTATCCACAAACCCTGAATGCTATAAAAATAGCACATCCACAGTAAAACATAACTCATTCAATACAATATGAAAGATTGTACTGTAACATATTAACCTCAATCTAGAATAATGAAGGATATTGACATAGATGAAAATAATCATCAAAACTATTTGAGTGAAATATCCACCTTTTTCTTGAAAACATTTAAAAGTTACACTATTTATCAAGAAACCGTTTAAGAATAGATTTTTTAATCAAAGTTTCCAATACCACTTTGAAACATTTAAAATGAATTTTAATTTTAAAACATTAATATCCAAATAAATAAAACATTATAACCATTTTTAAAACATGGACAATAATGAGAAGGATTTATAAGAATAAAATTTTAAGACATTTAAAATGGTATTATAGTTTGAGTTACTATCCAAATGAGAGACGCTTGAATACAAATAATTGAGGTAATAAAAAAATTATAATACCATGATAATAAAGGATTTCATTGTATACTATGTCAAAGGATAGTATATGCATGATATAAAAGTGAATTGGTGCATAATAACAAAGAAGTCTCAAAGGAATGTAAATTGAGATGAAATCCCTTCTAAAGACAGTATCCTTAGATAAAGGATAAATCAATGACATAATTATGTGTGAAAAAAATAAATACACTCAATATTGTTGGATATTCAGCATAAATCAATATGAGGACATTCACTCATATTCTTGTAAAAACAACACCAGTGACTTGGATGTTTAACTCAATGAATGCAAATTGAGTTAAGATCAAGTTTATATCAATGACTTGAGAAATTATAAATGGAGTGATTATGTGAATCAAAATTATATCCACAAAAAGGTGAGTGTAAATTACTATATAAATAATAAATAGTGATTCCACACATAATCTTGGTGTAAAATAATCAATGAAGTATACATAAAGCCCCCTAAGTGGAAATTGAAATTTGAAATTCCCTTACCGATTTGGTAACTTATGAAACATAAAACCCATGAAAGAAGGATCATAAAATGAATATTTAAATACTCATAAGTTAAATTATATTACACCAAGAATACAATCATGGACATTACATATGCCACACTAAAGGAAATAGTGTCAAATATAGCATGAATCTCATGGGAATAAAAAGTGAGATGAAAAACCCTTACATCATTGTAATAAATCGAGTCATATGACCAAAAGGTAATAACCACCAAATGGATCACATAATACAATGAATATTAATATAATAATGATAATATATTTCAAATGGAAGTACACCATACACTTCATGTAATAAATAAGTTGTGAATAATTCTCATGGAATTAAAAGTGAGATAAGAAACCCCTTACCTTGTACTTTTCCTTGGTCAAGGGTACGTTAACCTCTTTTATAATAGTTAAATAATAGTTATTAATTTATACCAGAACTATATACATAAATATGATATTATATATTATCCTCTAATATTGCTTTGTTAATAATATTTTAGTAGTATCATCGTTTCGGGTGTTAACTGATTTGTTTTCCTTTATATTCTTTGTTATGTGAGTCATATTTTTTATGGATGTGATGTATCTTATTAATATTCAGAATGATATCAAGTCTTTAAACATTATTTTTAATCATCAAATGGAAATGTTTCTTGAATGGATATGATTGGGAATGATTCTCATTGCGATCGTGGAGACAGTAATCTGTACGTACGCACAAGCGACAATATCATTCTATTGATATTAAAATCATATATAATTGGATGTAATATCATATATAAATAATCATTACAAATTTATATTTATTATTTTCATCATTTATACTCATTATTATACCCATCCAAATGATGAAGTATTTGAATAACTAACTACACCACGACGTGGAGACGGTAAGCCGTAGGTTTGCACGTATGGTGACATGTCATTCATTGGATGGATAAAATAGTGAATATGGTTGTACCATATTTATAATAACATCACATTATATATAAGAACTGGATTTGTTTTTTTTATAAAAGAAACAACAAAGAAATAATAAGTGGAAGAAGAGAAGAACTTGAAAGAGATGATGAAATATTTACCTCTTCTTCGGGTTCTTCTTTCTAATTTGATCAAAAGGGCTCCATAGGTCGGCTTTAAGACTAAAATAAGGCCACTAGGATTAATATATGAGATATGGGAGGATATTTGGGTAGGTTTTGTCTGATCCTAATGGATTTTAAGGTGTTAGTTTTAGAGAAGGGGAAGTGCCCTTTTATAAGAGAAGTGAGGGGAACCTTAGGAAAAGATTGAAATATTATTTTATAATAAAATAATTTTCAGTTTATAATGAATAAAAATTGAATTATATAAAGGCTAAGTTAAGGATGGTTCTAAAACCACTCAACCAATAGGTTTTAGATAGGTTTGGGTCACTATTTTATCATTATCTTTTAGATTTAACTCTTAGTTAAATAGTTTGAAATTTACCATATCTCTTTGTAATTTTTTATTATATGGTTAATAAACTAACTATAAACTTTGAAAAAAATCCCAAGTGGTTCATTAATGATAAAAATATCATTATATAAGTCTTTTGGTCAAACCTTATATTTTTAGGAAAAGAATATCAATTAATAATATAATATATTTTTTAAAATCTCTTTTATGTTAATTTTGACACTATTTGATATTTTGTTTTTTCTAAATTCATAACAGCTTTATTACTTTGAAAAACATTCATCTAAAAAACCTTAACATTCTATATTAACCTATAAAATTAGTGGAATTCATAAAAAGTCTCAACTTACATTTATTTGGATATTTATAATATCAATTATTTTAATATTTCATTTATTATGTAATTACTACATCATCATTGTGTCATTAATAAATTAAATTATTTAATGTCTAAAAAATATAAATAAAATACCCTTCTTTAGGAAATCTTTTTGTATTTCTAATTAATATTTATATTTGAATTTATCTTATGTTTAACCCCGTATTAAAAATGGATTAGTTATTAAACATTGAATTTAACACTTTTAACTCTTCTTTGAATTAAATAAAAATAAATGTCCAAATCTAATCCAAGTGAACCTAAAGGATCATATTTTATTCCTAAAGTCGATTTTGGTCTAATTAACCTTATCCAATATAATTATGACATCTGTTAAAGTAATAATAATATCATTTTCACCCTTAATTACCCTATTTACTTTTAACCGAGGTAAATTAATGTAAAAAGTTAGTATTCACCAAAAATTATTTTTATCTTATTGAACCACATTTTTCATACTGATATAAACCTTTTCTCTCGGAGTTTTTAAATTCCACTCGCAGAAGCGGTAAAATTATGTTTTATGTGAATTTGCAAATACTCCTAGGAGGTGGGTAAAAGATGGTAAAAAGTTCAATAAAATATCATACATCTAATTTTATAATAAAATGACTCCAATGAATTATATTGAAGTTATGTAGGTATTACATATATATTTTGACTTAAAATAAATTTAAATAAAATTAATAATTATTTAAATAAAAAGTCAGTTTTAAACTATAATGCAGTGTTTTTCACTATTAATAAAAAATTGAATGTTTTCAGAAAAATACCAAAATTTTACCCTAAGATAATTTTGATATTCTGAATTCAATAATGAATTCTATTTTACCAAATTCAAAACATATAAGGTTAATTAATTAATTTAAAATAAATTCTCATTGTCAAAACCGAAAAGTGGGTTTTTTAAAAAGTAAAAACAATCAAAAGATTGGCATGTGTTTATGTCAAATTTAAATGTGAAATTACTTATAATCACCTAAATTGTATTAAATGATAAAAATAAAATCTAATTATATTTCCAAACCATTAAAATACATAATTTAACACTATATATTATTTTGATTAAAAAATTTGTTTTCAATTAAAATTTAGTATTTTTTTGTATTCATCAAAATATAAAAGTTATTAGAAAAGTACCAAAAATTTATCCATAATAAATATTTATGTCCCGATTCTAAAGAAGAATTTAATTTCATTAAATTGAATATATAAAAGTGTAAAATATTGGTTTTAAAAAGGGTTTTCCTTTAAACGGTGGTAAAATTACATTTCTTGAAAAATACTTATTTTCCCTGAAAAATTGATTTTGTTCTTATATTATGTCTAATAAACCCATAATATGGATTATAAAATTATATGGAGTATATAAAATTTAAAATTCAGTTAATACTATTCATAACCGCTTTTGAACGGCTAGTTTGGTAAGTCATGGTGTTCTCAAACTCGGTGTTGCGTGTAGCGCAACATATTGAATTAAAGAAAATAACATACTATTAAATCATGGGGTGTTACGTTCTACCCCCCTTTTGAAAATTGCTTCCTCGCTATTTTAAAATTGGGATTGGGAACTTCATTGAAAGTCCCACATTGGAAAAAGAGTCAATAAAACTATCTCTTTAAAAGAATGAAAGAGAAGTACAAAGGTCACCCGAGATAACCCACGGTAGGATTCCATGTAGAAAAACATGGATATAGAAGATAAAATAAGTTTCAAATTATAGTGGAGAGTGATAGAAAACATTATTAGGAGAATGTTAACAACAAGAAAACCACAAACTTGTAATGAGATAAATGTTCATCAGTTTCCTAGTAGCAAAAGTAAACAGATAAGTTTTCTTATTTTAGTTCAATTTCATAATGTTGAGGAATTTATTTATGAGATTGACTAAGAACATAAAGAGATATACATAGTTTTTAAGTAGAGTTTCATCCATTAATAAATTTCTACCACTAACTCATGTTTTTAAAACGATCAGTATTCATGATGACTTGGTCACACCTAAAGTGCTAGAATCAACTTCTATAGAATCACATAATACCCAAAGGATAAACTATATATATTTTATTTGTCTATAGAGATTAAAAAAACCAAAATGGTTAGTACAAAATCACATGATCCCCAAAAAGGATAATCCTTTAGAGAAAGAAAAAGATATATTAATTTCTACAATTAAATCAACAATACACAAAGTTCAATAAATATCATTCAATAAACAATTGCCCTTAAAATCCATCAATATAATCCCAACTAATATAGAAACCCAAAAAATAGAATAATTTGATTACACCGTCTTCCACATTAAATTGTATTTCCAAATAACATCGACTAATCTTAAAGTCACGTACTTAAAATTAATTAACCTAATCACCTATTCTCTATGATAGGTTAATCATTTCCATTAATAACCCAAATCACTCTAAATACACAATAAAAACATAGATAAAAATCCATTATTACTCCTCAAATGAAATCCTATAGTATTATATTTTCCTTAGGCATATAGTATTCCAAACAGAGCGAGCATCTTCCAAAATAACATTTATCACTTAATCCCCAAATCATTTTCCTACACTAAGGATATCCATTTGATAAGACATCAGATCCCAAATCAACTTATTATTAATCAATAATATCATTTAACTAAAAAGAATTAGTCACACTAACCAGGGACTTCACGTAGTCCAGTGGTGGTGATAAATCTCATTCGCACTATGGTTGTAGTTTTAATTCCTGCATCTTTTTCTGACGCGATGGGTTGTCACACGGTCTGCGTGTTGTCCTTTTTTAAAAACTATATTTTATAAAATTCCCAAAATGAGATAAATTCCTCAAAAAAACTATAACAAAATTTCACCAAAAATGTTATCTCATATCTCGCATTTTCATCCCAAAATTTAATAACATGTAATTGCCTCAAATTCAAGGATCATATAAACCCAAATGATTATTTATAACTATATCAACAATAGATAACACAATTATTCCTAAAATATCATTTTCACATAATAATCTGCTGGGTTACACATAAGGCAAAAGTCTTCCAAAGTAATCCCATCAATAAAGAGCATTAATACTTTTAAACATTTGACCATCCATTTATTTCCACATAGGATCTTCCTGGACCAAGGGGTTATCCTATAGAATAGGTCATTCACTTAGGTAATTCCCAGGTCCCCTACATTTATGGGAAATGACTGTAAATGGATTATTGGGATCATTTTTATTTTCTTCCATAGTACTCTTCATTTTTCCCCGGAAATTATTTACTTTATGTCCTTATTTCCCACAAATAAATCATTTATTTGTTCTATTGAGATACTTCCCTAGGAGTCTCCTTCCACATTTCATACATGATGGAAATTGTGCTTTCTTTTCTCCACGGTCTCCATTGCTGGAGCTCTTATCATTCATCACCTTTCTCTTCTTTGTTGAGTCCAGGAGTTGGTTAATATATATATTGTTGATCATATTTTTGGAAAACTGATTTGTCATGAACACTATATCTTTTACACCTATCAACATTCTATTATTTTGATCATTTCTTCCTTTGTTCCCACCTTGTACATCATGTTCAATATTACTGTGACTTCCTTGGAATCCAGCAATTGAATAACACAAGAAATCATAGTGTGAGTCATACAATCATTTAGAGAATATCATAATACCTTATTTTCAATCTAAAACACATTAGTATTAATGAAGGTAATTTATTCTCATTTTATTTTAAAATCCTTCAAATCGGTTTGTAAATAGAATGTGAATTATCTTAAGCATATCCCCCGGGAGTATCGTAACCAAGAGTGCAGCAAGGCCCATTGTCATGTACCAAGATACCTAGAGTTAAGCCCCAAAATCTTGGTCGGAGTTTTCACTCCTAGGTACCTCTATGCCAGATCCACCTCTACCTTCTCATATCCAGACAGGGATGTGTTGTTTATAAAACCCACATAATCTCTACAATACCAAAATTATAGGAATTTCTTCTATACTAATCCTCAAAGTCTATCTTAAGGTAATGTGATTTAATCAGAGTTTATCTAAATCTAGATTCCAATGTTTGTACTAAACTTTCTCTGATACCAATTGTAACACCCCAATCCCAGAAGCCCAGAGTTGGTGAATTATTTTGTATAATTTGCACGATCACAAAAGATCATGTCTCGAAAGACCAATTAGTTTATTAGGCTTCGATGTACTAAATACATTCATAAGGTTTAAATTACATCATAAAATGGAAAACTACAACAACATTGTTTCCATATAAAACACTGAGATCCCATATACTATCCCTGTAGGTCAGTCATAATATAATTTATCGCATCCTGGGAAAAATAAAACATAGAAATGGGTGAGCTCAGATGCTCAGTAAAGATAACAATAAAGTGGAAAATTTCATAAATAATCATAAAAATTTAAGGCAATGTATAAGACTAAAGAAAAATACTTTTAAACATGAACTTCAGTATAATATTGCAAAGATAAAATCAAATAATTCCATTTACTTATTCACATGGATATTTTTCTAGTCTAATAATCACATGCAATATCAATGGCCAGTTTTATAATGATGTAATGCATAATGTAAGACTTCATAACCACATATTCAAGGACTTGTGCCAATAATACAAATAAGGTTTTTTCAAGGCCTTGTTCCAAGACACTAATTTGTCTCATGAGACCTACCGATGCATCAAGGAGCAATAGCGGGCTCCACCCATCACTTACTAAGTTCAATTCTTTCCTTATATGAAATGTTTTAGACATAACATAAAAAATTCATATTAAAACTAGTATACGAAGTATCAATACTTTATCCACAAATCATGAATGGTATAAAAGTAACACATCCACAGTCAAACATAACTCATTCAATAAAATATGAAAGATTTTATTATAATAGATTAACCTGAATCAAGAATAATGAAGGATATTGACATAGATAAAAATAATCATCAAAACTATTTGAAAGAAATATACCCTTTTTTCATGAAAAAATTTAAAAGTTACACTATTTTTCAAGAAACCATTTAAAAATAGATTTTTGAATGAAAGTGTCCCATACCACTTTTAAACTTTTAAAAGGAATTTTCATTTTAAAACATTAATGTACATATAAATAAAACCCTAAAACCATTTTTAAAACATGGACATTATTGAGAAATATTTAGAAGAATAGAATTTTAAAACATTTAAAATGGTATTTTAGTTAGAGTTACTATCCAAATGAGAGATGCTTGAATAAAAATAATTTAGGTAATCAAGACTTTATAATACCATGAGAAATAATTATATCATTATATACTATTTCAAAGGATAGAATATACATTATATAAAAGTGAATTGGTGCATAACAATGAAGAAGTCTCAAAGGTATGTAAATTGAGATAAAATCCCTTATAAAGACATTATCCTTAGATAAAGGATAAATCAATGACATAATTATGTGTCACAAATATAAATACATTAAATATGATTGGATATTCAATGTAAATCAATCAGATGACATTCACACATATTCTTGTAAAAACAACACCAATGACCTGGATGTTTAACTTAATTAATGGAAATTGAGTAAAGATCATGTTTATATCAATGACATGAGAAATTATCAATGGAGTGATTATTTGTATCAAAAGTATATCCACACAAAGTGGAGTGTAAATTACAACATAAATAATAAATAGTAATTTCACACATAATCTTGGAGTAAAATAATCTATGAAGTATGTGTAAAGCCCACTGAGTGGAAATTGAACTTTGAAGTTCCCTAACCAATTTGGAAACTTATGAAACATAAAACCCATGAAAAAATTATCATACAATTAAGATTAAAATAATCATAAATTAATGTATATTACACCAAGAATACAATCATGGACAGTACATATGCCACAAAAAAGTAAATAGTGGTCAATATTGCATGAATCTTATGGGAAGAAAAAGTGAGATGAAAAACTCTTACTTAATTGTAATCAATAAAGTCATATGAAAAAAATTTAATAACCACAAAATGGATCACATAATACAATGAATATATAGAGAATATTTATAATATCTATCAAGTGGAAGTACTCCATACACCACATGCAATAAAGAAGTTGCGAACAATGGAAATCTCACGGAATTAAAAGTGAGATAAGAAACCCAGTACCTTGTACTTTTCATTGGTAGAGGGTACGTTAACCTCCTTTATAATAGTTATATCAATGTTATAAAATTATACAGGATATATATAAATAAATATGATATCATATATATTCCTCTAATATTTCTTTGTTAATAATATTTTAGTAGTATCATCATTTCGGGTGTTAACTGATTCGTTTTCCATTATATTCTTTGTTATGTGAGTCATATTTGATATGAATGGGATGTATATTATTCATATTCAGAATGATATCAAGTATTTAAACATTATTTTTAATCATCAAATGAAAATTAGTCTTGAATGGATACGATGGGGAATGAATCTCATCGCGTTCGTGGAGACTGTAATCCATACATAGGCATGAGCGACAATATCATTCTTTTGTATTTAAATCTTATATAATTGGATTTAATATCATATATAAAGAATAATTATCATGATATATTTATTATTTTCATCATTTATACTCATTATTATACCCATCCAAATGATGCAGTGTTTGAATAACAAACTACACCACGATGTGGAGACAGTAAGTCGTACGTACATGTGTATGGTGACATGTCATTAATAGGATGGATGAAATAATTAATATGGTTGTACCGTATTTATAATAATGTAATATTATATAAAATATACTGTAGTTATTATTTTAGAATAGAAACAATAAAGAAATAGGAAGTGGAAGAAGAAAAGAACCTGAAAGAGGTGATGAAATATTTACCTCTTATTTGGGTTCTTCATTTTGATTTTATCAAAAGGGATAATTAGGTTGGCTTTATGACTAAACTAAGGTCTCAAGGATGAAGGTAGGATAGTTTGGAGGATATTTGTTCATGGTTTGGCTGAGACTAATGTCTTTTAAGGTGTGAATTAGAGTGGAAAAGAAGAGCCCTTTTATAAGAGGAGTGAGGGGCACCTTGAAAAGAATGAAATATTATTTTATAATAAAATTATTTTCGGTTTATAATTGATCAAAAATGAATTATTAAAAGGATATGGTGGGTATGGGTCTAACACCACTCAAAAAAATAGGTTTTATACAGGTTTGGGTCACTATATTAACTTTATCTTTTAGATTTTACTCTTAGTTAAATAGTTTGACATTTACCATGTCTCTTTGTATTTTTTTATTACATGGTTAATAAACTTACTATAAACATTCAATAGAACCCCAAATGATTAATTAATTATACACCTATCATTATATAAGTCGTTTTTCCAAACCTTATCTTTTCAAGAATATAATATCAATTAATAATATAATATTGGTTTTAAAAAATCTTTTATGTCAATTTTGACGCTATTTGGTATTTTGTTTCTGCTAAATTCATAACAGCATTTTTGCTTCTAAAAATATTCATATAACCAACCCTAACATGTCATATTAACCTATAAAATTAGTGTAATTCATAAAAATTCTCAAATTACATTTATTTGGATATTTATAATATCAATTATTTTAATATTTCATTAATTATGTAATTACTGCATCATCATTGTGTCATAAATAAATTAAATTATTTAATGTCCAAAATATATAAATAAAATAACATTATGTATGAAATATTTTTATCTTTCTAATGAATTTTTATAGTAGAATTTATCTTATGTGTAACCCTATATTAAAAATGGTTTAGTGATTAAACTTTGAATTTAACACTTTTAACTCTTCTTTGAATTAATTTATAAGAAATGTCCTCATCTAATCCAAGTGGACCTAAAGGATCATATATTATTCCTAATTTTGATTTCGGTCAAATTAAACTTATCCAATAGAATTAGTACATGTGTTAGGGTAATAATAATATATGTTTACCCTTAATTACCCTATTTACTTTTAACCGTGGTAAATAAAAATAAAAGGTTACTATTTACCCAAAATTATTTTCATCTTATTGAACCACATTTTTTTTACTGATATCAACTGTTTCTCTCAAATTTTTGAAATTCCACTCATAGAAGCTGTAAAATTACGTTTTATGCGAATTTGCAAATTCTCCTTGGAGGTGGGTAAAAGACGGTAAAATGTTCAATAAAATTTTATACATCTAAATTTATTATAAAATGACTCTAATGAATTAAGTTAAACTTATATAGGTATTATATAAATATTTTTACTTAAAATAAATTTAAATAATATAAATAATTATTTAAATAAAAAGTCGGTTTAAAGTATAATGCAGTGTTTTTCACAATTCATCAAAAATGGAATGTTTTCAGAAAAATACCAAAAATTTACCCTAAGATAATTTTGATATTCTGAATTCAAAAATTAATTCTATTTAACAAAATTAAAAACATAGAAGTTGAATTAATTAATTTAAAATTAATTCTCCTTGTCAAAACTGAAAAGTGGGTTTGTTAAAAATTAAAAACTATCAAAAGATTGACATGTGTTTATGTCAAATTTAAATGTGAAAATTACCTATTATCACCTACATTGTATTAATTGATAAAAATATAATCTAATTATTATTAAAAACCATTAAAATATATAATTTAACACTATAAATTATTTCTATTAAAAAAAGATGTTTTCAATTAAAATTTAGCATTTTTCAATATTCATCAAAATATAAAAGTTATTAGAAAAGTACCAAAAATTTATCCAAAATAAATTTTTATGTCCCGATTCTAAAGAATAATTTAATTTCATTAAATTGAATATATAAAAGTGTCAAATATTGGTTTTTAAAAGGGTTTTCCATTAAATGGTTTTAAAATTGCATTTTCTTGAAAAATACTTCTTTTATCTGAAAAAATGAATTTTTTCTTATATTATGTCTAAGAAACGCATAATATGGATTCTAAAATTATATTTAGTATATAAAATTCAATATTCAGTTAATATTATTCATAACCGCTTTTGAACGGCTAGTTTGGTAGGTCATGGTGCTCTCGAACTCGGTGTTGCGTGTAGCGCAAGCTATTGAATTAAAGAAAATAACTTACTATGAAATCATGGGGTGTTTCACTAAGAGCCTACTATCTAGAATTAAAAGTTGGATGGGATCATCATCTCCCATTGGTTGAGTTCTCATACAAAAATTGCTTACACTTGAGTATTCAGATGGCTCCATATGAAGCTTTGTGGGGAAAGTGATTTAGAACTCCAACCAGTTGGGATGATGTTGAATAAAGAAAGCTACTTGGACATGATCTTGGGAAAGAGATGACATAGAAGGTTCATGTCATCCAGAAACACATCAAATATTCTTATAGTCAGCAAAGAGCTATGCTGACAACCGTCGAAGGGACATGGAGTTTGACGTTGGAGATAAAGTCTTCCTTCGAATATCACCATGGAAGAGAGTCATGTGATTTTCGAAGAAAGGGAAGCTGAGCCCAAGGTACGTTGGCCCCTTTGAATCCTTGACCGTATAGGATTCTTGGCCTATCGGCTTTCTCTTCCACTGAATATGGCTCATGTTCTAGATGGTTTTCACATATCACTCTTGAGAAGTACATATCTGATCCCACACATGTATTAAACTCAGAGGAGGTACAGCTGGAAGATGATCTCTCTTATGAGGAGCAGCCGGTAAATATTCTGGACTATAGAGATAAGGTTTTATACAACAAGACAACCCACCATGTAATTTTTTTATAGAGGAACCATATGTTTTAATAAGCTACTTGGGAAACAGAGGAGGCGATGAAGGAGAAGTACCCTCACCTGTTTGTGTAAAGTGAAATTTCGAGGGTGAAATTTCATAAGGGGGAAGAATGTAATGACCCAATGTTTTTAAATGGAAATTACCTTCATAAAAAATATGTCATACAATCAGATTAAAACAAAACATTATTAACTACTATGTTCTATGTGGCGTTTAAACATAAGTTTTTCACTTCTTTGTTTGAAATTTCGAAAATCCAACATACACGGTTGTGTTCAAGATGATTTTTGAGGTCTAATAGAACAAACATAATTTTTGGTGAATAGAAACCTTCCCTTATGAAAAGCAACATAACCATATTAATATTCATATTCCCTAATAAATATTAACCTTGCCTATGATAGTATAAAAATAATATTCAAGTGAAAGTTTGATGTACCTATATTTTAGAATAAGTAAATAATTGTTTTAAAACTGGTTTTTAAATAAGAAACTGTGATTTTAATTAAAAATTAAATTAGTCATTTTTAGAAATTTATTTTTAAAAATTGACATTATTTTTGGATTCTACACATCAAAAAATGGTTGGGGTGAAATATTGGGATTTTTTTGAAATACTTGAATTTTTTATTAATAGTGAAATATCGTAATTTACCAAAATAAGCTAAATAAGATAATTATAGAGTCATATATGATGTTATTCTAATGTAAGACAACTTGGTTAGGGATTACATTAAAAATTACTATTCTTGGTAATGGAATAATCACTATTCCTTTTATTGTGATAAAATAAAAAAATTATGAGTTTTATATTAAGAAAACCCTTCTCCCCTCCACTATAAATACCACCCTTCACACCCTCATTCTCTCACACCTATCAAGCTTCAAGACTTGCCTAAACTCTTCCCAAGAATATTTCCTAGCCCATCCCCCACTTTTAAAATCTTTTGGTCTCATGAAAATACCAATCTTAGGCCCTTTAAGTAGGATCTCAAGAGGAGGATTCAAGAGGCAATTTCTCTCCTTCTTTTCCATTAAATTCCTTTCAATTTCAAGTTCGTTTCTTATTCTCTAATAACCTATATTTGTCCAAATTGTATGGTAACTCCAGTATAATAAATATACTGTAATGTTATGATACAAATGAGATATTATATCGTCCAACCCCATTCTCCTCTTCCTTTTATTTAATAAAAGAAAACATTGTTTGTGAGGTGTTAATATGTCACCTTTGAGAACGACATGTCTTCTTTTTTTCATTTCTACCTTAAAATCTGGTCATAAAACCATTTTTATGGATGAACCAGAATATTTTATGTGTATTAAGTCTTATTTAAAGTTCAATAACTAACTTATGTACATATTACTAAATGATTAATCAAAACAAGTTTGTTGTGGTCGAAAAGCTGTCCAAATTAACTAAAGCAATCATCATTTAATTCTTATCTAATGATTCATCTGCATGGTATATAACATAATTCATTACAATATCATTAAAAATCCTGTTATATCATTAATAACATGTAATATCATTTTTGGATTTTTACCCATGTTCAACCCGAACTTCAATTTATGAATACAAGTTAACCACTCAAGAAAACCATAAAAATGAACATTCCCGAACAATGTTTTTAAACTATATAACTCATCCAAAGGCACATAAAATAACACAATGAATACATAATGAACCCTATTCATGTACACAAGGTTATTTAATTGTTAATGAATGAATATAATGTGGTTATATAGGACATTAAAGAGGAGGAATCATTCGGATACAAGGTAAGGGGAAAATCTCAAACCCAATTTTCTATCTTCAGGTTCTCTCTCTTCCACTCCAAATTTGGTATGGTCACTAATTAAAAATCATGTTTTCCTCATTATCATAACTTTTCTGGGATATAAATGTTTTCAACTAAAATTTATGTCAAACAATATGTTTTCCAAAAGTACTCTTTGTTTAAGAACTCGCATTTTACCTCTCAGTCAAGGTTGATGGTTCTTGTATCAAGTATGTTATTCCCACTTTATTTTGGGAACCCAATGATAATGAATGTGTTATTATGAGATGAAACCCATTCCATTACATGTTTTAGTTATGGTCAATATTTGTATATGTTCTATGTGGCATGCATGATAATGATAATGTTATAATGTAACAGGTGCGCCGAGAATTATATAGCGCAATATGAATGTTTGAATGTGACGGGTGCGACCTGAATTATACAGTTCTCCAATTCATTGGGTAATGTGATTAATCTCATGAGTAAATGTGAAATTTTGTGAACAAGATGATATATTTTTTCACAATTATGTGTGGTATTAAATAACTAAGACATTATGTTTCAATTTTATGCATTGCAGCATTTCAAGTCTTTTATTTATACTTCCTCCGATGTTCATGATTCTTTTACCATGTTATGAATATGCTCACACCATGCTATATTGTTATTATCTATCCTCTTACTAGGATTTTATCTCACCCCTTTTTATTTATTTCAATAGGTGTCTACATTTACTAAGGAGAGGTCAAGTTCCAATAAGAATCTAAAGAAGAAGAAATGAAAAAAGTTTATGCTCGATGTTGTAATTGTTATGTATGGTCCTTGTTTTCCCAAGACACTAAACTATTGGATCCTATATGTGTAATAATATTATGTTTTTTATCTTTAAAATGATGTAATATTAATGTAAGAAAATTTTGGGCCGTTATAAATGACATTTGGATGAAGGTCTGAACCAAACGTAGGGAGTATGGTGTTTGTAGTTTTTAGTCACATTACTAGGACAAAAAATGTAAAATGTATATGATATGTGGTCGAATGATACAAGTTCATTACATATTGTTTTGAACCTATATAGAGGGAAATTTTCAAACCATGGTCATAATGACATTCAGAAAGAGAGAATGGTAATGGGACAATTATACATGGAAAAATGATTCAAGATATAGATTCTTGTATATTGTCGTCATAGTTTAAAGGAGACAAAAGACAATTGAACTAAGAAAGAAGTTAACATTTTTTGAAAAACCCGTTATGGGAGTCATATTATATAGGGCCAACTAGAGCATATACTGCATATCCAAATAGTGGTATCTTTTGACTGAATGTCCCATTATGATGGAATCTTATGCAAAGCCACCTTTGGTCACATACAGCATACTCAAGAAAAATAGTTATTGGATATCAGAAACTCAGTAACCAAAAACCGTAATAAAAAGTATAAATTTTGGAAAATATTCATGATTAAGAGTGTGAAATATGAATGGTGTAGTGCTAAATTCATAAGAGAAATATTGGAATCAATCATGGCCATGAGTTTGGAGTCATTTACATAGATCTGACTTATATGTAAAATGATGACATTCTTGTTTCATTTGTGGGATCTATAAGGAGAAAACCAAAAATGAAGACTCTGACATAGATTTTTAATTGTATATGGGAGATAGATAAAAAATATCATGTGGATGGGACTAGTAACTATGTCCTATATTTTTCTATGTATCTCATATGGATGAGAATCAAGTCGTTCGTAGTTATTTTTGATCATTACCTATGTAGTATTGATTCATACTCAGGGAATAAAGGGGGGTTTTATTATGGATAGGCCTAATATTGGAGGTCTAGGCATCTCTATATATCCCAGTAAAATGAGAATCAAGATAAATGTAGTTTTTAAACATTTATAAAACACACCAATTGAAATTGATGTGGGAGATTGGGGTCATTAACACATTTTAGAAGAAGGGTTAAACTTAAGAAAAATAATGGTATGAAGATCAACCCATGTATCTTAAAAGGTAACTCTGTATAGATCTAGTTCATGTAAAAGAGAAGAAAAAGGGAAATAAAATTTATTGTGGTTGCAGTTGGGCCCATGATTGGAGCTCTAGGTGTATCTACATATCTCATTGAAAATAAGAATCAATCCATGTGTAGTTATTTAAATGATTCCCCTATTCATATCTGATTCATAGATAGGGAGAAATGTACCTCATGTTCTATTAACGTGTATCAATGATGTTAATGATTCTTACATATGGAAGCTCTTATCATCAAATAGAGAAGACATTAACAGTACATATTAATGTTATATAATGAGGAAAAATAATGCTTTGAATTTTATCATCGTGCAACATGGAAACTTATGGTTGTTATGCAGTTTAATGTCATGAAACTAGGACTCTGTGTTGTGCAGTTTAAAGTCATGTAGTGGGGAAATATGATGTTGTGTATTTTATCATCATGCAGCATTGACACTTATGGTTTTCATGCAGTTTAATATCTTGAAACTAGTACTGTGTTATGTGCAGTTTAGAGACATGTTTCCAAGACATATGATGTTATGCATTTTATCGTCATTCAACATGGTTACTTATGGTTGTTATGTAGTTTAATTTCTTGAAACTAGGAAATTATGTTGTATAGTATGGGGTCATGTAGTGAGAATATATGATGTTGTGCATTTTATCATCGTTCATGATGGACGCTTATGGTTGTTATGAAGTTTAATGTCTTTCATCTAGGACTTTGTGTTGTGAAGTTTAGAATCATGCAGTGAGGACATATGATTCTATGCATTTTATTGTTGTAAAGCATGGATTCATATGGTTGTTATGCAATTTAATGTCTCGCAGCAAGGACTTCATGTTGTGCAATTTAGAGTCATGCAGCGAGAACGTATGATTCTATGCATTTTATCGTCATGAAACATGGATGGTTATGGTTGTTTTTCAGTTTAATGACTTACAGCTTGGACTTTGTGCTATGCAGTTTAGATTCATGTAGTAAGGAAATCCGATGTTACTCATTTTATCATTGTGCAGCATGGACTCTTATGGTTGTTAAGCAATTTGAAGTCTTGCAACTATAAATTTTTGTTGTGCAGTTTAGAGTTATGTAGCTATGAAATATAATGCTATGAAATTTATTATTGGGCATCATGGGAACTTATCATTGTCATGCAGATTAATTTATTGCAACTAGGACTTTTTGTTTTGCAGTTTAGATTCATGCAGTGAGGACTTATGATGTTATTCCATTTATCATCATGCAGCATGGATGCTCTTGGTTGTTATTCATTTTAATGTCTTGAAACATGGAATTTCTGTTATACAGTTTAGATTCAT
Organism: Viscum album; assembly: GCA_963277665.1. Classification (NCBI taxonomy): domain Eukaryota; kingdom Viridiplantae; phylum Streptophyta; class Magnoliopsida; order Santalales; family Viscaceae; genus Viscum; species Viscum album. The sequence continues at coordinate 656,846,894 of OY728145.1, read as the reverse complement.
TCATCGAAGACATGTGATTTTTTGCATTTTATAGTCATGAAGCATGGAATCTCATGGTTTTTATGTAGTTTAATGTCTTGTAACTTGGATTTTCTACTATTCAATTTAGAATCATGTATCGAGGACATTATATTCAGTTACTCAAAGTATTTCTTCAAAATCTTGCATTGGTTGGAGTTATAATAAACTCTCCATCCATTGAGATTAGGGAATAAACTCCATTTGACAATATCATAGGTACAGAATAAGGTCATTCCCACAGTGGCTTAAGCATTGGATTTTTCATTCCTGGTATCATTGGATTCTTGAGGGCAAATACCAATTCTCCTTTAAGAAATTGATGGAGGTGAAATTTATTGTTAAAATCTCGCACTATTATGTTCTGATTGAATTCTAAATGATGAAAAGTACGAAATATCTCTTCATCTAATCATTCCATATCAACATATAATTTATAAAACTTTTCATCTATATACAACTGATCACAAATTGTAACTTGGAGTGAAGACAATTAAATTCCAATTGGAAAAACTGCTTCTATTTTGTACACTAGTGAGAATGGAGTTTCCTGAGTGGTCGTATAGGTAGTAGTCTGATAAGCCCATAAAGTGTGAAAAATTTTATCAGGACAAGATTTCATATCTTTTCCCAACATCTTTCGGAGTATATTTGATAGGTTTTAATTGAAAGCCTCTATTTGTCTATTGCATGATGTTTGATAGCTAGATTAAAGGTTGGGTTTGATGTTGTGCTCCTGATATAACTTTTTTAACTCAAAAGAATATAAATTGGTGTCATTGTATATCAATATAGTACGAGGGACACAAAATCGGGTGATGATGTTAGTTTTGAAAAAACATACAATGGTTTTCGATCCTACTTCCCGGAGAGGTATTTCCTCAGCCCATCTGGAGAAGAAATTAGTAGCAGTAAAAATATAATTGAACTCCTAAGACATAGCTGAAATATAAGGTCCTACTATATCCATTCCTCATGTGGAAAAAGGCCAAGTGTATTTAGCTATATGTAATAACTCTGGGGGGTTGAGGAATGATGTTCGCATGCACTTGGCAGGAATGACATTTCATGGTGAAAACTATGAAATCCTACGTCATAGAATTCTAGAAGTATCCAAGTATTCATATTTGATCAGAAAGCCTATTCCCAGACTGGTGAGCACCACAATATCATGCATGTACTTCTTTCATGACACCTATAGTTTCTTAATTTTCAATACACCAGAAGAGGATTCCATCAAATCCTCATTTTTAGAGGACCTTCTGGTGATATGGACTATTATAATGAGTAAAATTGGCCACTCATCATCAGATATGTTCTTCTTCAGATCTATCTAGAATAAGTACTCAGTTTTGAAGGTATTCCATGATGGGTGACATCCATCTCATGGTATGACCATATGGCTCAAAAATAGGGCTAATTTCATTAATTTCCTCCATTATAGTTTAAACTAAAAGTAAAACAATGTGATGATGGACAATACTAATGATTGTATCATCCCAATTTTGATCTTCTTAGGTTTTGGTTTTATTATCCAGTGCATCATCTTAGTCATTTTGTGATCGCGGGACATAAGAAAATGTCGACTCTGAGGGAAATTTAGCCATTAACCATCCTATGTAATCACACAACGGGATTAACTCTTCTTTTCTGATATCATAATCGCCATTGATTTCATTGATTACCAACTCTAAATAAAATTTCAATTTTAGATGGTTTACTAGTACCCGGAGTGCCGATTACATGCCTATGATGAGAGCTTGATATTCTACCTCATTGTTGGTTCAACCTTCTAAAAACAGGAAGGAATGTGGAAACATTTCCTTTTCTGGAGAGATATGTAAAATTATTAAACCAACTTTGTTGAGTTCAAGGGTTTCCATTATCTTCCCTGTTGGACTTCTTGAGGCACCATCGAAGTACATTTTTCACATTTCAGGATTATTATGAATAGGGAAGACCTATTCCTAAGGAAGTTCAATATTCAATGATGTATCTTCTGTAGATGGATGTTTAGTAAGGATATCTTCTAAATCATGGAATTTAATTTCCTTCTAAGGGACAAACTCTATATCAAACTCTTGAAAAATAACATCCCACTATACCAATTGTCTTGTTAGCAAAATACGACTGAGGATAAATTTGAGCAAGTTATTAAGAGACAGCAATTAGACCTCGTGATGTTTCAGGTAGTGCCTAAATTTCTAAACTATTAATATTGATGCCAGGAAGACCTTCTCTATACTTGAATATTGAGCCTCTGTGTAAAGCATAGTTCAACTTAGATAGTAAAGGTTATTTTCATTCCCAACATCATTCTTCTGGGTAAGGAAGGCACCCATTGAACGATCTAAAGCTATTACATAGAGAAGGAGTGGACTTCCATCAATAGGTGGCATTAATACCTATATATTCAAGATATATTTCTTTAGGGTTTAAAATTCATCTTTAAAGTATTAATTCCATTGATATGTGACTCCCTTCTTCATTAATTTGGTGAAGGGTAAACCCTTTCCTATCGAATTAGTGATAAAAAATTGAATATAGGCCAAGTGTCCCTGAAGCCCTCTTAATTCATTCAAATTTCAAGGATGTTACATACGAAGGATTTCTTCTGTCTTCTCAGGATAAATATTGATTCCACGATGACGTAAAATGAAACTGAGGAATTTCCTAGGGTTACACCAAAAGCACATTTCAAGGTATTCATATTCAAACTATGTTGCTAAATTTTACTGAATATGATCTCTAGATCAGCCAAGTGATTAGAACATGTTATGTATTTAACCATCAGATCATACACATAACATTTGACAAAATTTTCTAAAAGGGTTTTGAAGATATGGTTCAAGGAATGTTGATACGTTGAACTTGCATTATTTAAGACAAAGGGCATTACCCGATAGAAAAACATACCTTAAGGGGCTCGAAAGGCTGTAGACATTATATCCTCTAGGTCCATTCAGATTTGATTGTACTTGGAATAACCATACATGAAGGAAGGAGCTTCATAGCCTTCTTTTGCATCAATTAAAATATCTCTGATCGGAATTGGAAATTCATCTTTGGTAAAATTCCGATTAAGATATCTGAAATCAATTCAAACTATGATTTTCCCATTCATTTTTTTCACTGGGATATTGTTTTCTAGCCACATGCGATATTGAACCTCTCTGAAAAAGTTAGCCTTAATAAACTTATTGACTTCATCTTCAATTTTATAGGCATGAGTTTGGTGTGTTCTTCTTGCTACAGGCTTAAATAATTGGTGTTTTTCGGGAAAACCCAAATGTTGAGTGGCTACATTAGGATTAAGGTCTGGAAGTTCTGTATAGATCCAAGAAAATATATCTCAATGTTGCTTTAGAAATTAAGTATACATATCCTTCTCTTAAGAAGGAAAGGTTTCACTTATTAGAGTAGGGAGTATATCTTCTTATGTACCCAGATTTATTTCTCTGAGCTCATCCATAGTAGTAGAGACACCTTCCTCAAACATCGGAAGAGCAACCTTGAGATCTGCTTCTTCTTCTTCTTTACCTTTCACATATTCTGTTTCCACTTGAAACGTAAGTAATGAAGCAGAACTTTCAATGATAGGGGAGTCAATATATGAATATCTGGAAGAAGAAGCAACCATTTCTGACCCTACTGATGATGAAGGGTCTTCCAGGAGCATTGAAGAGGATATGATGGGTTGGGAATCAACATCCTTGTCTTCCTATAATATTTCTACAACTTCTTTTAGTATTATTGGTGAATTAGAGACTTTATGAAGTTTGATGGATGAAATGAAGAAATATCCATTTTTTATTTCACCACTTCTTGGTAAATCAAAATTTTCTCCCATACTGTCAGGCTCGATTTATGCAATTGACATTATGGAAGTCACTGGATGAGTGCTTGGATTTGGGTTTATCCATTCAATTTGATTGATAGTAAAAACATAATCTATACTAAAATGATTCAATCGGTTGTCTAGGATCTTTTCTAGGATCTTCGGGCCATTGATTCTTGTTATCTATTTTGTCACAGACCTCATTACCTTCATGTGATAAAATTATACCTCAATATACTGATATTCACACGTTTTGAACAGAGCTTTGTCACCATAAAATGTACCGATTTGACCTTTGAAATAGTACTTGAGACATTGGTTGTATGATAAAGGAATGAATACATGTTTTTGCAGCCAAGGCCTTCCAAGAAGAATGTTAAAGGTTGTTTCCTGACGGACAACCATAAAATATGAATTAGATACAAGATCTCAAAACTATGTCATGAGTGTAATCTCTCCCAGTGGTTCTTGTTTATTCTTGTTATTACCATGAACCATTAAATTGTAAGGAGATATGTCAGATTCAGTGAGTCCAAATCGATGAAGTGTACAAATATGAATGAGGTTGACTCTAGATCCATTATCAATGAAGGATCATCAGATGTCTATATCATTGACCATGCTAGATAGATACAAGGGTCTAATATGTCCATGTACAACATCAACATCATCTTCATAAAATATATAACCGCATGACATTATGCAGAATCATTCTCTATGTGGTAAACCTCAGCATCAACAAATTTGGTTTAAAACACTTGAGGACTTGAAAAAGCCTCAACAAAAGCTTCTCAATGATATTTTGATAGATTTAATTAATACAATATTGAAAAAATGGCCATTACTTGGGATAGCTATTTCAATACATCATACTTTTGGTCTACAGGTCTGCGTTTTCCAGCATGGAGATGTGGTTTTGAAGGTTCCTTGGAAGTTGATGCTCTGGATGTTGATGTACATAGTATCGGAATAGAATATGGGATTATATCAGGTTTTGGTATATTAGAATGAATAGGTCTATCTAATTGATGAGATAATGCTGGTGTAACCTCTAATTGGTCCTCAAAAATAATCATGGCAGGACCAATCTAGTCATGTGTGGAAAAATCTCTTCATTCTTGTAGATACTGCTGAAGGTTTCTCCCACAATTTTCCACCGCATATAAGGTTCATGTCGGGGTAGAGTTAAAATAGTGGATTCTATTTTATCCACATCGTTCCGTGTATCCTAAAACTTGGATTCCTCTACTAGTTCCCTTGTTAGGTATAGGGAATTCATGCTCATCATAACAACAGTCTTTATTTTCATAAGGATCAGTTAAGTGGAAAGTAGTGATAGGAGAAATGATCAATTCTTCATCTAATGAAAATTCCTATTGAGAGGTTAGTTATGGTAGTTCCATTTGGCGAGGTGGTGCCTATGATTTCAAAATAGATGAAATTAAATATAATGGAGTCAAGAAAAAAAAATTCCATGACACGAGCTCTTTCTCTTTTGAATAATATGTTTTTATAATCACAACACTTCTTTGAGGACTGACCTTTAGAGGAAAGCTCTTTTGATGAAGGTGGTATTATTGTGGCTAGAGTGGAAGAAGACACAATTAGTTGTTTCAACTGGGTTTGTAGAATAACATGAGTTTGGATGATCATTTTTCTAATCATCCAATCATTGTATTTATATGAATTTTTTCTTTTGACTTCCCACCTTTCGCCTTCTTCCTCTAGGTCAGTAGCAGTAATACATGATACATGGGATGATGAACTTTGTAGTTTCAATTTTCCATAGTCCAATATTTTTTATAGGAGTTCCTTTAAAAAAATCACTCTCAGATGGGATGCCCCAAAATTTGATGAAAGGGACAAAAATTTAAATGATATTCATCTCCTTTTTTGGATTCTTCATCCTTAGAAACTAAACCAAATTGTTTCCAGAGGTGAGATGAAGTAATCAAGAACCTGTTCATTCCAAAAAGAATAAACATTATTCTTAAACTCCTTAAATTGTCTTCGACTTTGATCTTTTTGATCATCTTGATGAGTTGTTCATTTATATCGATTCTCGGGAGGCAGAGCCCTTCGATATGATGATGGGTTTTAAGTGGAAGCAGGCATGGGTGGTTCTATGCGTGTTACTATAGCAGCCTCTGCTTTCCTTATTCTCTTTTCTAGATATGATGGAATTACATAGGAATTAGCTTCAGTTTCCACAATGGAATCCTCCACCTATTGGGAAATTGAAGAAAGATCTAGAACCCTCCTATTTATTTCATATGGATCATTGGTCTACATAACTCATCAAGAATATTTTCCACACAAATTGGCATCAACTCTTCCAAAGGGATTGCCAGATTTAAGGAATATGTTAATCTTTTCATGTGAGAAATGAAATCTTAAACTATTTATTTTTCCCTTTGAAATTTGTAAGATCAATAATTTTTTTCTTTGGCGTTGTTTAGATGAATTGAAGAAGGAATTTCTAATGGAGATCTTCCCATCCAGTAATTGATTGATATTGAAAACTTGTATATTAGAAAAAATCTGATCCTAGTAATGACTGCACAAAGCATCTGAGCTTTACTGCTTATTTTTATTGAGTAGTCCTCATCATGGGATCACAATGTGAAATGAAATTCACCAATTTTTTCTCTGAATCTCCGGAACCATTATAGATTGGAAATTTAGTATTCATAAAATTTGGTGGGGGAGGGATCAGATCAACCCATTTCGGGTTAGCTCTCATTTCAGGCTGTGCTGGCTCACGTTACTCTTCCATAGCTTTCAATCAAGTTTTTAATGCCTCAATTGAGTTCATAAGAATTTGGGGGAATATATGGATGATATGGGACCTGTACAAATACAGCATCTAGACCTTGAACTAGTTCAACGATCAGAAAAACCACTGGTGGTGGTGGTACTTGTATTTTTCTTGGATAGCCCATGTGGATAGGCCTATAAAAGTATGTTTGAAAAGGCCCTGGATTTGTACCTAGTGGAAAAAATTCATTATCTGCATCGATAATTACAATAAATCCACTTATCTGAGGATCTCCTACAGTATGTGCATGTTGAGGATCTTCCTGGGGAGCATGTCTAGCAGAAATGTTGCTTCAAATTAACTTTGTATTTATTCATTTCAACTTGTTCATATCCTCTTTTGATGTGAGAATATTTCTTCAAGAAAAATAGAGTGACCTTATCTAGGTGTAAAAGTGATATTTGATCTAACTTTTACCTTTCCCCTTGATAGATTCCTTTCGGAGTGGTGGGTGTTGGTTAATTGAGTAAATTACTAGATTCTAGGTAAACCTTTTATTTTAGGTATGCACACCTCCTTCAGTTTCTTTAGTGTGTACCGTGTAATGGATAAGATGTTCATATTATGAATCCCCTGAACTAGACTCATTCACTAGTGGATCTTCTGAAATGGTTTTAATGAAATTTAGTGACACATAATGCATTGATGTTATTCTATTAGTATCATTGTAAGATCGTCTCCTTTTGTTTCTTCCATGAGACTCAGTTCTCTTATATGATGAATTCCAGGGAACTTTTGGACAGATAGTAACCTAAAAGGAATCCTTGGATAGTTCAGTTGTGAATTCTCTTTATGGCCTCTTCCCCAATCGGGAGAAAACTGACTTCCATTGGGAAGGGGATTGTAGATATGAAAAATACCCCAGACTTACAGGTTTAGGCTATTCATTTTATTCATATTCATACTTTCAAAATATGTTTATTGAATTTGATGGTTGAATTAAATAATCCCACAACCCAGCAGGCTAGGGTGGATCTTGAATTGCAATAACTAAGATTCATGTATCTTTTCTTCTGATTTTGCATATTTTGGTTCAGACATTGGATGGGTTCATTATCCAAACACCACTCAAATAGCCTTTTTTAGAAGACTGTTGTGCTATTTCATACATTTCGTTATCTGAGGTTCGACATCGCTAAAAAGGAGGCCTGCTTAATATTCACATATGCACGATGAAAAAGTATCTCAACATCTTTCTTTCTTTGGGCCCGACTCCGAGAAGAGCTAGTTGAGGTCTGTTCTTGAGTGTATACTTGATTATATACAAAATTTATTTATTATTGCCGATTGTGGGAAATAACATTGCATGAGAACACTTTTTTGCGGGCTTCTATGATTCTAGAGTGTAGTGAAATGAAATTATCCATGTGCACCCCATCCTATGATACGAACAACAGATTGGGTATTAAAAATTAACTGGCATAGCCTCTTTAGTGCATCGAAGCATGAACATTGAAGGGTTCTATACTGCTTTTCAACAATTGGATGTTAGAAATCTAATAGAGATTCCAAGGAAACATTGCAATGAAACACTTTTATTACCTTTACATTATTTTGATATTTATCATATGGTAATAATTTTGTTTTCAAATGATGAAGAGTTTTCAATAAGTTTAGGCCGACATCATGAATGCAATATACTTCCATAACTTCTGGAATGTTGTATTGAGAGATTTTCAGAGGCCAGAACATGATTGACACTTCTCCTTTATCTAATTGTTTTCTCATGTTCAACATATCTTCATCAAATTTTACTAGAGTTTTCTCAACTTGGATTGACCAAAGCGAATGCTTATCAATTATTTTATTAAAAAAAATGGAATCGGTCACTTTTTCTTTTGATGTATTAGAAGAAAAATGACCCAATGGAGGTTTGGATAATGATTGTTTCCTTAATATTTCTTCTGATTGAGATTTTATTTCACCCGTTAATGACAAGGCATTAGACATGACTGGAATTTTGTTAGAAAGTTCCTCAAGATAAAAGGCCTTTCTCATTACTACATTGTCGATTAAATAATTATCTTGAAAATATGAAATAATAATACAGAGAGAAATTTTGCAGCAAATTACATCATGGGTAGGACCACCATGGTGGATTATAGCAATGGATAAATCCTATTTCTCCTCGGTCTTCTATCCACATGGAAGGTTTCCATGGATCTCGTCTAATGATAGGCTCTTCGGATTGACTGAAGTTTCATGAATCAAGAATTCATGATAAAGTGTCTGATGGAGAACTTCAGAATTACTGCAACTACTCCCATAATTTGGTATTGAGAAGGTAAAATCTTCAGCTAAAATATATAAATGTCTGAGGACTTCAAGAACTCTAGCATTAAGATGATCCATATCACAAATTGGCTCTTGATTTTCTAATTGTATTTAGTGAGACTTTTTCTTGGATGTTATCATACACTTAGTTGGGGCCACATGTAGGTAGATTTTGATATCATGGGAAGGATTATGTACCTGTATTAGAGTGTCCATCATAATAGGATGACTACCTCCAACTAGAATGAGTGTATGTTCCCGATCTGGTTTCTTGTATGATATGGGGGAGTATACCCCATAACCAACCTAGACTATAACCGATGTATGTATCTACTCTAGTATGGAACTCTGATATTTCATCCCATGTGTAGGGACATAGTTATGTGTCTATTCCCCTAGTACTACTGAATTTGTTGTTATGATATTGTGGCATGCTTCCAAAATATGGGTAGGAATTTGTGTCTACCCTTTCACCATTTCAAAGATGTGTTTGGTGACATCAGCAGCCAAAATGGGAATATAGGTCCATTCTGTATCTAGAGTAGGTGTATGTTCCTACCCCTGTCCTTTTTTTCTTTTAAGTGGATACTAATAGTACTTATATATGGGGGCTGAGAGTTGAGTCTTCCCTAGGTTTGTCTTTAGAGCATTCCAACTGACTTCTCTAGGTGCTACCAAATGAGTCTGTTGGCAGGCTTGATGAATGATGGAAGATTTTTGTGCAAGTTGTCTATATTCTATAACTAATGGTTGATATACTTCTTTCAATACTTGGGGATGAGACAGTTGGAAGAATCGGTGAGTGTAAACAGGTGTATGTTCTTGTTTTCCATTTTCCACCACATTTGATTGGTGGGATTCCTTGAATGTATTCATATGAGCCTGTTGACTGGATGATAATTTTTAAATAGGTGTATGTGAATTTTCACGGTACTCTATCAGATTTACCTAGTTGAATTGGTGGGTCACTGCCCGATGAGTCTATTGGGCAGCAGAATTTGGACGGACGGGTGTACATGCTCGCTCATTATTTTCCATCAAGTTAATTTGATGGACTTCTCCAGAGGGGGGAAAGGGAAAAAACCTGATCTCTATTGGCCGAACATTTTCCTTGGAAGTTAGTCATGCACACCTGAGTATGAGGGACCTGGGCCTAACGACCGAAGGCAACACCCCCATCATGTTGGGGGTTCACTGTCATGTGATTCTACTAGAGGGGATTGTTGGTGGGAGTCATCAAGAAGGACCCATGTATATTTGAATTGAGGCCATGAGTGACCTATTGATCCACATCCCTATAGTATGGGATGGACTATTTTCTGTGGTTCATGGATAAGGACCTGAAACGGTTGAAGATGGTGGTTGGCACCATCTGATTATTGACCATCGGTGGTTACTGACCAGAGGATCGAGGGTTGTTATTAACATGGAGAGCATGTTGGGCATCCTCTGAGGTTGGGATAGTAATGTTCTGATAGTATTCCCTTACCAGTACATTGGAAACCTAGTGTTGAAGATGATGAGATAATGATGACATCCTTCCAGTGGATGAGGATCTAGCTTGATTAGCGGTTGAGGCATTTATAGGTGCAAACTTGAAGGAATCCATTGAATGTGAATGGATTTCTTGAAAAAACATATAAACAAAAATTAACTCCATTAAATCAAAAAAAATTAGATAGAAACATACATGATTTATTATTTTGTATGGCCTTCCTTTATCAATTGACAGTTACCTGATAGGTGGGTAATATTATTATCTTGGTTAAGGATTCACGTTGGGTTCAACATTTTTGTTTCATAATTCCTTGGAACATGTGTTCTAGTTTAATAATCACTAATTATTGGTGGTTTCCATTATATTTATTCCTGGAATCGGAAACATCCAACAGTTCTTTATCTTAAAGGGACTTTCTTTCCAAAGGCAGGCGTTAGTTATGTTTGAACTTACGATACTTAAGAATATGCATTGGTCGAGAGGATGGGAGGTCGGACTCATCACACCCTTTTGGGGGGAATTATTGTCTACCCCAAAACTCTCATTATAGATATGATATTGTTTCATAAATCCTTTTTAATTCACCAAATATAAAAAAGGTTTCCCTTGTAATTTTCAATCAATTATTAGCATGTGTGAAATTTAGAATCATTTGTATGTATTCGAGGTTCTTCATTAATGGATAAATCTGTATGTATTTGAGGTTTTCCATCAATGGAATCCTCTCATATACTATTTATAGATTCTTTTAATCAGTATTATGATGATATAGGTTTCTAAGACACTCAATGGGGAATTCTGGGATTTGTTGTCATCCATAGAGATGAAGGTTTTTTTATATAGGGATCGTACACATAAAATGGGCTACCTACATATCCTTTGTGAAAGGAATCAGAACCCTCTTAGTTTGGTGCCACTTAATTGGAAACATTATACCTTTTAGGGTCATGTGATGAGGACCTAATTGTATAGTTTAATATCATGTGTTAAGGACATCTAAGAGAAATGTTCTTAGTCAAGGTTTGGTGTGGGACTTATGCCTAAGCAGCCCAAGAAACATGGAAAGAATATAAATTTCCATGTAAGATTAAACCCAATTGAAAATATGGCTCAAGGAGAACATGGTTGATTTGATGTGTTGGGTTTGAACCTCATAGAGGCTTCCTATGTATCCCATTTTTATGGGAATCAAAACCCACGCAGTTCGATGAATCTCATGGGAGAGTGTAGTCCTTTGAGCTAAATGAGTTTGGGATTACTTCCTGAAAAGGAATCCTTGATAATTTAGGGGTTTAATTTGTGGCTTATTCCTAAATAGGATTCCCAGATTAAGGGAATTAAGGATGGATTATTGAAGAGGATATCCAGTGTGCTCGGGCCTTGAGAGGGCTTCTTACATATCCCAAATATTTTGGGAATCATATTTCTCATAGTTAATTTGCTGTGGATGTTTATGAAAATTTTGTAATCATCACGAATCATTAAGCACATGTGATTCATGCTTGATGTGAGCTTCAATAGGATGTGAATGATTCAACAAACGCACACACACTTTTCCTCCTTTGCGGGTGGAAGAGGACGCACCTATAGTGGTGAGGGTTGATGAGGTCGAGGCATCCAGGGAAGAGGGTGAGGCGATGATCCTTCCCTGTATTCTCTTACATTGGACAAGGGTCCAATGTAAGGAAGGAGTGAAGGTGAAGGAAATAGAGAGGAACAACACTAAAACCTTCTACTTAAAAAGTTAGGGGCTTACACTAGGATGGCTGCCCTAGTGGATCTCGGTAGAGGAGGGGGACTTCCCCATTTCTTAAATGGAAATGCAAGTGTAAACCGTACCTTCCATACCAAAGGCCAGAGTTTATGGGTTTTAGAGATAATAAGGGGAGGTCAGAACCCAAACCCTAACTCTTCAAAATGGGAAGTTGGAAGCACTGTTCCTGGGAGAAATTTCCTTGTGATTATGGATATAAAAACCCAAAAACACTCCATAAATCCTAACCCTGTTGTAAAACAATTGTGGGAAACCTATGACTACAGACATACAAACCCAAATAAAAGACACACTAATGTGTATTTCCTAATGATTTGATGAGTCGGGAGGTTTTTTTAGAGGTTTCAACTTAGTCCCTTTCAGATAAGGGAACCCAAAAAGAAGATACCCTACCATGAATGGCCTTAATGAGGGTATCTAGGATAATTCATAGGATAAATGTGTAGCTCTACAGTATAGGTACCCTATGTAGATGTGTCACGGTGTTGTTTCACACAGGTGTGTCATGTAGGTGTCCCATGTAGGCCAGAGAAATGACTAAATAAAATGCTTTACATAGGAGAACAAAGCCTATATAAGCTTCTAATTGTGAAAATACTTTCAATACAAATTTATCCCATTTAATTATCTCTTATCTCATGTTTTTAGGGAGATACCAGAGACAATTGGAGGGATCAGGGTGAAAGAGATATTCAATGGGATCTTTCAGAAGTCTTTCAAATTTTTTAGTTGTCAAATAAAGAGAACAATCGTCCTATTTATAGGAAAGGAGGGGGATGGTCCAATGAAATTTTTTTGTGGAGGTCCACCACATATTCCATCTATATAGGTCTTCTATGTAGGAATCCATAATGTATACCACCTCAGAGGTCTACCACGTAGGTCTTCAGTGAAGGTCTACCGTGCATGTCTTCCATGTAGGTCTTAGAAATTTTTTCCTACCTTTTAATTAATTGAATTTCATTTTGATATTTTGAAATATTTGGGGTCATATTAATTTTATTTTGGTCTTTATAAGGAGTGTAAACAATAAAATAGTGTTCTCCTATGATGATTGCAAGTTAAGGGCATAGAGATTTAAGTCTGTTTCACTAAAACCAGGATTCCACATAATTCAAGAGTGGGGTAGGAGCCATGATCAAAAACAATGCTCAGAATTCCATCACACAAGTTTGGATTCGCATCTAGATGCTCGATTGGGTTTATTTTAACTCAATAATTCTATGGGATATTGATTCCATAGTCATAAATTTGATCTGATTGGATAGGAAAACTAAAAAACCCTACTTTGGGCATTCTTCCAAATATTGTTGGAAGTGCACATGGAAAACACATTTTTGTAAGAGGTTGTTTTTTCAATGAGAGATGGTAGCTTCAAGATAGAAATTAATTATGATATGAAATGAAAATTCCTTTTGAATTTAATGTTTTTGGGTCAAGAAACTATTGATTTTAATAGTGACAAGTTTTCAAACATCTGTAAAGTCAATGGTCATGATGAAGTATCATGCATGAGGGAAAAAGGTAAATAAATAATCTTATTACTAAATTACTTTGATATTTCATCACTTAACCACTCCTCAATGGGAACCATGTATAATTATTTGGATCCCTAGAACCTCCATCATGACACTAGTGCACATGATGTTATAAAACCCCCAACCATAATGATTAGGATGTAGGACTGGGTCACAAAATTACAACCTTAATTAGGCTAGTAGAGTTAGACGATGTTATAGGATCCATACAATCACATCTCATTGATAACCCCTATAATGAAATAATACACTTTATTTTAAGTATGTAGTTTGGGGATGATCATATGGATCATTTTGTTTATGATTCCATCATAATTACACTTTAAATGTCTCATGTGATAAATAAACAACAATGAATATGCTCTAATCCTTCCACTCCTAAAGAGGCTCACATCATCAAGGATTGGGTTTTGAAAGATGATGACCCTAGTTTTCTTGTGGTGGATTTTTCTATATAGTATTATTTGTAGTATAAAACCTCTTCTCCAAAGAAACCTAGTCTTATTATATTTTAATATAATTATAAGAGTATAAACAAAAACTAAAAGGGATTTGAAACTCTAATTTAAAATATGAATGATGGGACACAGGTTTTAACGAAGGATGAGACCCCTTATTGTAAGCAAGATGCCACTACAAATTATGTGTCTAGACACAAGGCCTATTATGATGAGATACTAAAACCCTACATCATAGTGAACTTAAAAAATATTTTAAGAGAGTATAATATTAAAAAGTATTCTCTAATCTATTTTTCAATCCATCAATAAGATCTCCTCTATCAATGGACTTTTTTGAGAAGACGATGATAAGGAACTATAAACTCATGAATATGAAAGGGATGAATCTAGAATGCCTAAAAATAGTTATAAATTGTTGGTGGATGAAACAACTAATTAAAAGGGAATGAAAGTTAGGGTTAAGGAAAAGAAATCCATTATGAAAATTCTTTAACAAATATGAACTCTAATAATAGGAAAATCCCTTACACATTGAGGATTTTATACATTAATTATCGAGGGATTGATAATTCTCCCAATGTCACAACCCTTAGAAATTAACTTATGACACATAAACTAGATCTTATTAGGAATTAATAGCCTAATATGTTATTAAAATACTGTAAATCCAAAAATGGACATCTTTTTTATACAATTTTTTGTATGAGAATGTACATGGAACTGAAATTTATAACCTATGGGTTTTTAAACATGATAATATCTAGATTGATGAATTTTTGGAATGTCAATAGGACATTGAAATATCCTTTTACACACGTGTTCATACCCTTTACTTCTCTTTTATCAATTATTCAACCTCTTAATTCAAAAGAAGTGAGATTTGGAGGGAGCTATAAATAATAGATGATATTGTAAAACAAAAATGGATTTTTCTATTTGAATTAAATTAAATAATATTACTTGATAATAAAATTATAACCAATTATAAAATAATTTCATCCCATGAATCTTAGGCTTGCACTAATCATTTCAACCCATCCAATGTTCCAATTATTGGGGAAGATTACACATAGAGTAGTTTTACTATACATTCTAGATAGGGTAGTAAACAGGAATGTTGTTTTTCTCAAATAGATGATAGGATTGCGACCATTGGAGTCACTGGTTTCACCCTCCTGGAACATCATTCTGATCAAAATCTTATTATTTTTTATCATCACATTAATATCCCAAGTATGAAAATTATTCCATTTAAGATTAAAAATGGATGGCTTGTTATTCTTTTGTGTTGGGAGATTATTTTTTGGGTATGGAATTTGGATTCCATTGGTATCCCTTTGTAGATACTTTTTAGGAGCCTCAAAAAATTCCAATCATTAATAAAATAGTTGATAAAGAAATATTTTTCAATTCATGTAGAAAATATCAAGGATACTATAGATAGTCATTATTTCTACAAAATTGAAATTAGAAAAAAGATGTTATATCTTCAGAGGAAATTAAATTCCTTTCTAGGATTGATGATCTTCTAACACTTGAGGAATGGTAAGATCATAATTACCTTAATGTAAAATTTCTCCAAGAGGGTGAACATAACTCCAAAACATTTAATCATCTACATTGGGATAAAAACCTAATGAGATGATATAATTACATTTGAATCAATTAAATCCCCATCACTTTTGAAAATGACATATTCTATGTTGTGCTTAATCATTCTAAAGAAATCAATTATGATGATGGATCTAATAACAATAATTTTTTGGTTTATATAATTTTTTCATCGAGGATCATAAAAATAGAATCTGAAACATATCCCCCTTTAAATAGGAATTTAAAATTACTATCCACTCTTAACATTAATAGTTTCTCTATACTATATGGGTTCACCAATAAATTATTTATATTCTATTGGTATATTTTTAGGATGAGGAGACCAAATTCGTTAGAAAAATTTTTAATCATGCCTCCATGCCTTATAGAATCAACTCCATATTCATGGATCTTATACTTAAGAAAGAATATTACATTGACATAAAGGACTTAACAATAGTTTCAATTGGAAATAATGTTCCTAAATCAATTAGAAATGTTTTTGTGACTGGGTTGGGGAATATCATCCGGGAATCTGTCAATCCAATATAGTTTGGTTTTCTATCAGGAAGGGGTATTCAAAATTGATTGATTAATTCCTCTAAAAAAATATAATGATTAATAAAGTGAAATATATAAACTTTTCCTTAAAAATGGCATTTCAAAATAATTTGACACTATGAAGTGGAGCATCATTTTTTCTATTTTTAGGAAGTATGGTTTCTCCAATAACTTTAAGAGACTTATCAAAACCATCCTTATCACATTAAGAATCTCCATTTTCATAAATGGATCCTCTAGAGGTTTCTTTGAATGTGTGAGGGGTGTGAGACAATGTGACCTCCTCTCATGTCTACTATTTTATATTGATGGATATTATATTATTAGATGTATTATTTAGTTGACTCAAATTTGTCATTAAAATTTCATAATTATGGGTAGGGACTTGCACACTCCATATCATAATCTTTATGATGACTATGTCCTTCTATTTTCTAATGGCTTGGAATATCTGTGTAGTTCTTTTAAAAAATATATGGAATTATTTTGAGACCATGTGCTAAGACGACATGTGATTCTGAGGCCTGGGGTGTCCAGAATGTAATTTAATACTTATTTTAATGTAAGTCTAGTAATATTATCAGCAGGTTTTCAAACTTTTGAATCACTCCTCGGATTGAAAATCCAAGGGAACTATTAAACATGGAACACTGAGATTCACCTAGAATGGACTGAACTTCAACCAGCAAGAGTCGGATTGAAAATTTAAATTTTTGACTTTCTAGAAAATAATAAAATAACATAGAAAATGTTATCTTATTTTCCTTCACACTGTTGAATGACAGATGGCAGTGCTATGGTACAACGATGAGGCAATTATGAGACGCATTAAACGAGGATCATTAATGGATCGTTTGTGAAAGAGAAACCACTATGTTGTTTCATAAATGAAACAGCGTAACAACAGACTGTCGCAGTGTAACAGGAATATTGTGACATGTTTCAATTTTATTAAACTAACATGTTGGAGAGTTGAGAAATAAACAATGGGGATTCCTTGAAGAACCTACAATAAAATTACTCTCCAACAAAGAATGAAGAATGTAAGGATGAATGCCAATGATTCACGGATCGAATATGACAACATGGATCATTATCCATCACCTACGACAGGTCCAAATCCAG
Organism: Viscum album; assembly: GCA_963277665.1. Lineage (NCBI taxonomy): Eukaryota > Viridiplantae > Streptophyta > Magnoliopsida > Santalales > Viscaceae > Viscum > Viscum album. The sequence continues at coordinate 656,829,396 of OY728145.1, read as the reverse complement.
GAAGGGGATTATGCTTTCATTGTGATTATTGTTCTCTCCCCGTTATTAATTTTTAAAAAATGAACACGGATCCAACCATGAACAGGTTGTTCTGTGGATTATGTGTTGTTGCAAGAGGGTAGTTTAATTTCAGGGACATTAATGGAGGGGTTGATTCATTCATTGTAATCCAAAACATCCCTTATATTATACACCCTTAATGCAGAGGGCGCAAACCAACATGAATAAGGCCTGAGTACCTTCTACTTGTGTGTTCTTGTGAATTCACTATGGCCGAACCTTAAAAATGGTGTCAAGAAGAATTCAAGACCTTTTTAGTCAAGCCAACACCACATGGAGGCTGGAGGTGTAGACAGCGTGAAGAATGGACCACCAATGTGAACCTGGTGGTCCACAGCGGCCACAGTGGGTGGGTGGCAGCGCGCCATGATAGTGCTCCAGAAATATGCCACAGCACATCAGCTGCGGAGGTGTGGAAAGGGCTACCAGTGGGGACCGGTGGTAGGCAGGAGTGGCATTCCCAGCACGCGTCACAGTGGAGAAGTAGGAGGTTGTGACCTGTCGACCATGGCAGTGCACTGGAGATGCGGTGCCACATGGAATTGCATAGAGGAGAGGCCCACATTCCCAGGATGTGTCTGACTGAAGGGGGAGGTAGGGTTAACCAAACGTGCGCACCCCCAACCGGACCCTCCAAATCAGTCCATGCTGTATTGGACCATCTAGGTTGGCCCATTTGGAAGCCCGAGTGGACCTTCTAGGTTTTTGAGCCACTCCGACTCAATTGGACCAGGTTGGAGGAAAATGATCAGGCCGTCAAGCTACCTGGGTCGTAATTTGACTGCCCCGCCATTGCGGGACCTCATGTCATGATTGGTTGGGTTGGTCCGACCAATTCGTACTAGGCCTAGACGTAATTGGGCTCAATTTATAAAAACAATGATATTTGTCAAACCAAGCGTCTGATTGATGCACCATCTATGACATGAGAACCCTTGTGAGGAGGAAATCTTTTAGAGATACACTCTAGGGATTTTGGTAGAGGTTGGAGTATTGCTAGATTGGATCGGACTAGAATCCAACCAGACCCTTTTTACAAAAATTCTCATATCTTATAGACCTAGTGTCCATTCGACACACTGTCTATCGCATTGGGACCCTTACGATGAGATTGTATTTTGGGTTACTCTATGTGGGACTTCGTGGTGGTTTATGTACGACTGATAGATTGAGGAGAAGATCCTCCTAGAATCAAGCGTGCTAAGTGCAGGAATCTAGGTTCCAGTTACGACGTGAAGAACGAGAGATACCCTTCATGGATCAGCAGTAGAGGGACCCTTAATGGTTCAATCATAGAGAGGCCCTTCTTGGATGAGAAGTATAGAGACCCTTTGTATATCTATAGTAGAACAACTCTTCATGGATTAGTATGAGAGAGACCCTTATTGGAATAGCAGTAGAGAAATACATTTGTGGATCAGCATGAGAGAGACCCTTCATGGATCATCCTGAGGGAGACCTTTCAGGGATTAGTAGAAGAGAAACCCTTAGTTGATACATAGGAAAGCCTCTTAGCAGAATAAGATGATCTATAATTATGGCTAATCATATTTACTTCTGTACTTAAGTTATAACTATGTGAGTTATGTATTTTTCATTGTTCTATACACTGAGATCTTGCTTTGTGGTTTTTTCATTTAGGATTTGTGTGAGACCTAATTTGTTCTTGGGGTCCCTACTGAGTATTGTTATACTTTCCCCTACACAGGCTTCGCCCACACTAGTGGTGACTTGTACAGATGACATAAAAATTGGACTGGGCTAGGGCTAGACGGTGCTCAGAGGTTGATCAAAATATTTGGTGTGCTGCAGTGACATCCAATAGTGAGTTGTACCTACTCTTCAAGTAGTATCCTTGTAGGAAGACCTCCGGATATTTTACTTCCTTTTTTTACTTTCCTTTAAATTGGTATTTTATTCTAGCCCATTATAATTTCTGAAGTACTTGTACCTGTTGTTGGATCCAGTTTCATCTTACTTTCCATAATATGGGTTGTGCATTTTTGTACAGGTTGAAATGAAATGGCTTCCCTTTTTGGGGAATGACTTTTCTATGTTAGTCGCTAGCCCATGTCCTATGGAAGGAGGGCTTGGGGTAGTAACAACACAGGCTCTGGGGGACGGTTCATGAAAAAGTGGTATCAAGGTGTGGTCAGTTCTACAAGAATAACTAAGAGTCTTTATTTTTAATGAATTTTATAGTGTTAGGTGTGTTGAGTTGGGATTTTAGGCTAGGTAGTCCATTGTAGGTGTGGAAAATAACATATCCATACACTCAGACCTTGAATTCTGTTTTTGACTCTGTACATGAAAACTCCAGTTGCATGTGTTTTGGAAATGTTTTTTGTTGATCTCTTTTGAGTCTGCTCACCAGGTGTAACTTATTCACCATGGAACATATGTTTACCTATAGGCGAGATCCAAAAAGATAGCTTACTAGGATTCCATTGAGGGATCATGATGATGTCCTACTGAGGTATGAGGCATCATTGTAGAGACCACTTATTGCGATATAACTTTCACGTGGTGTACCAGCAGCACCACCACCCATAGTGTAGCGGTTGCTACCAGTGGAAAATGCACTCCAATTAAGCATGTTGTACGAGTTCCAGAGATAGAGGCCACTGATTTTTTGAGGCGAGATAGATCCTAAGGCAGATGAGGATTTGCTGGAGCTAGTTAAGCTGGTTTTTCGCATGGTAGATACACCTACAAAACAGATTGTCGACCTAGCCACTGGCCATTTTCGAGGAACAGTATGAATATGCTGGATCATGATGCTACACCCACACAAGGAGGTGACCCTTCCCTAGTTGGCCATCAAGATCCTCTTCAGGATGGAGTTCATACCAGATACACTATGCTCAGTGCGTTTCCAGGAGCAACTAAACCGACAACAGGGTGGCCTAATTGTGGCCCAGTACTCGGTGAGGTTTATCGACCTCTCCTGCTACTCAAAAGACATGGAATGAGACCCTTTCTTCAGGGACCATACCATTGAGTGGGGACTCTAATGTGAGTTCGGGGCATCGACGATTTCGCTCTGCATCCCGACATAGGCTGGAGTGCTAGAGAAATCTCTACTGGTGGGGAGCTTTGTAGCTGAGCATGCACTGATAGTGAGATCCACTACCAGATGACAGGTTTCCAAGTCATCTACAGTAGGCTATAGGAAGACGACGTAGAGGCCCAAACAGGCTAGACATTCTGAATGATGATCCTAGGATGTAGGGTTTGAGGTGCGGAGATCGCGAGGTAGAGGAGGTCGGCTGAGGGATATAGTTTTTTACACTTACAGTGGGAAGGGACACATGGTTCACGACTACCCGACCCACCACACATACAATTAGTAGATGGATGATGGAAATATAAGAGAGAGGAATAGGTTCGTGTGATGAGGTCTTTAGGGTGTAAGATTTGGCATGGGAGTAGGCCGACCTGTAGGAGGTGGACAACTATCCGAGGTACCACCTCCACCACTCCCAGGTGGTCCACCGCGAGCTCATGGATCCCGAAGACTAGGGCGAGCTCAGCTTCAAATAGTGGAGGCCTAGGATCATGTTGCTTTGAAGATGATTAGATGTATGATTTGTGTCTTCTCCACCTTAGATACATTTCTTATAGACACAGGGGTTAATCACTCTTTTCATTCTACGAACCTCATTTGAGGATCAGAGATTTTGGTGGAGCTGTTTGCTTGATCTTTATGGTTAGAGAAAACTACGGGAGTGGATTCATTGATTACACACTGTTGCAGGATGTTTGAGATTACTCTTGGAGGCAATAGAGTCGGCTAGGATCTCCGAGTAGCAGCATCGAGGCCATAAGATGCCATCTTGGGTATGGACTGGTTATCTACAATCCATGCTTAGATCAACTATTTTAGGTGCAAAGTGCAGTGTGTTATCGAGGATGGGACTAGGTTTTACTACACTAATGAGAAGGGATCCTTTGTAGTACAAGATGGCATTTCTCATAGGAGGGTGCATCCGTTCACTCACCAGTTGTCTAGCCTCACCCTTGGTGTGGCGAACCAGAGGAGTCTGAGATTTCTTATCATGGTGGACAAGTATGAGGATATCTTTATAGAAGATTTACTAAGACTAACTCCTCATATAGAGGTAGAATTCAACATTGGCTTGTACCCAGGGATGATACAGATGTCTACACTAGCATATCGAATGTCTCCCACAGAGCTTCGTGAGTTTAGGGTACATCTGGAGGACATGTAAGAGAAGGGCTTCATAAGACCTAGTGTCTCTCCAAGGTCAACCCCATTTTTGTTTTACATTAAGGTAGATGGGAGCTTGATACTATTTTTAGACTTATGATGCCTAAACTAGGTAACCGTGAAGAATAAGTATTCACTTCCGATGATTTATCAACTTTTCGATCAGCTGACGGGAATGAGGTGATTCTCGAAGATCGACCTCAGATCTGGTTATCATCAGCTTCAGGTACAGGATGAGGATGTGTCGAAGATAGCCTTTAGATGATGTTATGGCCACTCTGATTTTCTGGTGATTCATTATAGCTTGAACAATTCCCCAGAATTGTTCATGTGACTCATCAACAAGATCTTCTAGACTTACCTTGATCGTTTCATGGTAGTCTTCATTGATGACATCTTGGTGTACTATGTGTTGGTGGTGGATCATGATACACACCAATGTATAGTCCTAGACATACTATGATAGCACCAACTATAAGGTAATCTCTCGAAGTTCCAGTTCTGGATTTAGGAGGTCTACTTTCTAGGAGACGTCATCTCAGAGGCTGAAGTTGTAGTGCATCCGGGGAATATAGAGGTAGTTCTTGCTTGGGAGCTACCAAGAAGTGTGACTGAGGTGCACGGATTCTTGGGGTTGAGCAGATACTACTGGAGGTTTTTGTCTAATTTTTATTTAGTAGAATCATCTTTGTCTTCCTCGACATGGAAGGGAAAACCCTTCATGTTGATGGAGAAGTGCCAGCAGAGTTTCCAGGTGTTGAGATGAAGAATGATGAGTGCCCCCATCTTGAGACTACCAGATGAGGGCATTGGGTATTTAGTCTTCTATGAAACATCAGGGACTAGACTAAGTTGTGTCCTAATGTAGGAGTAAGCAGTGATCAGCTACAGCTCACAAAATTTGAGGCATCATGAGGAGAACTATGAGACTCGTGACCTGTAGTTAGCAGTAGTGTTCTTTTCCTTGAAGATGTGGTGGCACAAATTTAAGGGTGAATGATTTATCATCTACTCTAAACACAAGGCTTTCAGTTATATCATCTAACATAAAGACTTGAACTTGAGACAACAGTTATCACTGGAGTACCTCTAGAACTATTACATTGAGATAGTTTATACTCCTGGAAGGGGAACGTGGTGGCTGATGCACTCAATAGAAGGTCTGGTTTGCAGCTGCTGAGTGAGGCAACAAAGGAACTAGTCATGATGTAGATATCATTCATGGATGATGATGGAGTATCTTACCTTCATTCGATGACTATCACTCCTCCACTCATACATTGAGTTAGGGTGGAATAGCTTGTGGATTATGATAGTGAGGCCCGATGTACTCAGATATCCTCAAGACAGGCTCCTGATGGATGTTTGATAGGTGGGGAGAAAGTCATTATTTTTAGAGGACCCACCAAGGTACTAGTGATGTTGCATGATGAGGTTATGAGGGAGTTCAATACATACCCTTTGGAGGTACATCCAATCGTGGCGAATATGTACTAGGACCTCCGACGTCAGTACTGGTGCCCACAGATGAAGAAAGCAGTGGAAGATTTCATTTCAAGATGCCTCACATGTCAGCAAGTGAAGGCCGATCATTAGGTCCCAATAGGCTTGACACAGCCACATGAGGTACTGGAGTAGAATTGGTATGGTATCTTCATGGACTTCGTGATGGGGTTATCACATACTTCTAGGAGCCATGACTCTATGTGGTTGATTGTTTACTAACGCAACAAGTCAGCTCACTTCCTAACTATCTAGGAGTAGGTATCGGTAAAGTTCATGGAGCACCTCTATGACTAAGAGATAGTACAACTTCACAGGGTTCCTTCGATGATCGTCTCAAACCGTGATGCATGCTTTACATCCTAGTTGTGGAAGGGGTTGCAGGAGGGAATTGGTACTCAACTATGCTTGAGCGCATCTTTTCACCCCGAGATAGATGGTCAGATAGAGCAGACCATATAGACCATGGAGGACATGCTTCTTGATTGTCTCCTAGATTATGGTCACAGTTCAGAGGACCACCTACCACTGGTGGAGTTTGGATACAACAATAGTTATCACTCCACCATTGGCATGGAAATGTTTGAAGCCATGTCTGGGGGCCCATGCAGATCAAATCTATGCTGGAAAGTCCCAAGGGAGTCAACACTCATGTCTCCATGGTTGGTATGGGCTACCACTAAGAAGTTGCATATCATCCAAGAATGGATGAAGACTGAATAATGTAGACATAAGTCTTATACCGACCAGAGACAAAGACCCATGGAGTACATGGAGGGAGACAATGTTTTCTTTCAGGTCTCACCCTGACGAGGATTGCGGAGATTTGGTCGGGGCGGAAAGTTATCTCTGAGGTTCATCATACCTTTCCAGATTATCAACACGGTTGGTGACGTGGGGTACCGTCAAAATCTTCCCCCACAAATGCACCTGGTGCACGATGTTTTTAATTGTCACAACTGAGGAGGTTCGTGTATTATCAGTCACATGTCATCAACTGGAGTGATCTGGACATTGACATTGGGGTGATGTTTGCGGTGTTCCTGGTAGAGATAAAGGATCGACAGGAGCGGGACCTTCATGGATGGATGATTCCTCTAGTTGGCATTTTGTGGCATCAATGAAACATCTAGGATAGAATGTGGAAGCATAAATCTCATATTCATGCTCAGTAACCCCATTTTATTGATTAGCCTTTGTTTTGTCTTTTATGGATATAAATCCCTACAGAGGGTATAATGTATGGTCTCAGAATTTTCATGTATTTTATTTAAATTATAGGGAATTATTACAAGACTAGGCGATGATAAATCACATGATTTTGAGGCCTGGGGTGACCAGAATGTAATTTTGAACTTATTTTAATGTTCTTTCAATAATTATGCGAGTGGGTTTTTTCTGACTTTTGAACTGGTCCTCATATTAAAAATCAAAGGGTATTGTTGATCTTAGAATGCAGTGATTCGCCTAGAAAATGGATTAACTTCAACTGGAAAGAGTTGGATAGAAAATTTAATTTTTGGACATTTCAAAAAATAATAAAATAACCTAGAAAAATTTAATGTATTTTCTTTTTCACCATTGAGCGGAAGACGGTGGTGTTGTGGTGCGGTGATGAGGAGATGCTACACCGAATTAAATGAGGTTCATTAATGGATCATTTGAGAAATCGTAATGATGAAACATCACAGCATAATATAAATGATGTGACATGTTTCATTTTTATTAAAATAAAATGTTGGAAGGTTGAGAATTAAACCTTGGGGTTCACTGACGAACCTATGGAGGAATTCCATTCCAATAATGAATGATAAATGTAGTGATGAACACCAATGATTCATGGATCAACGACGATTAATTGGATCATCATCCATCACCTATGACATGTTCTAATCTAGGTAAGGGATTTGGATTTCTTTATGATTATTGTTCATTCCCCATTCTTTGTTCTAAAACAACAAACGCAGAGCAACCCACAAACAGTTTGATCCATAGATCATGTGTTCTTGTGAGAGTCTTGTTGAATTTTGAGGACTCGAATGGTGGGGTATATTTATGTTTTGTAATCCCAAACCTCTCATTGATTACACACTCTTAATGTAGAGGGTGCGGCCCAACACGAACAAGGCCCATGTCCCTATGCCTTGTGTGTTCCTGTGAGTTATTCATGGATGATATTTCAAAATAGTCGAAAGGAAAAATTTAGGCCTTCCCAGTGAAGGAGACACCCCACGGAGGCCTGAGGTGAAAAAGGCTTAACGAACGGACCATTGGTGCGGACTTGGTAGTCCGCAAAAGGAAACGTCTATGTTCCACGACGACACGCCAGAAATAAGTTGTGGTCCATCTTCCACAGTGGTGCGGGAAGGGCCTGCCGACATGGTCCAGTGGCAAGCAGGAGCGGAATGCCTAGTGCAATCTATAGCAGAGCATCAGGAGACTGCATCTCATCGTTCGTGGTGGTGCGCTAGAGACATGATGACACCTGGCACCGTGTGGAGGAGTGGTCCACATCTGCATTCCACATTTAACTGAAGGGTGTGTCCAGGAAGACTGGCTATGAGAACCCCCAACCAGACCTTCTAAAGCATCGGACTAGCCAGCTCAGGCCAGGTCAGCGGACTAGGCTACCCAAGCAGGCTGACTAGTTTTTCAAGATAGTCTGACTAAGTCAGACTAGTGGGGGGGGATGATCGAGCCATCTAGTGGCTTATGTCAAAATTTGATTGGACCTAGACGTTACCTACCATGTTTACAAAAATGATAACATCTTTCAAACTGTGCATCTGATTGACACACCGTCTACGACACAAGGACCCTTGAGATGTGGTGGTCCTTTTGAGATACTCTACATGAGTTTTTGCAGATGTTCGCATATGGAAAGTTTGGATTGGAATATAATCCAACTATGCCCTTTTAACAAACATGCCCATATCTTATAGATCATGCGTCCATTCAACGCACCGTCTATTGTGTTGGGACCCTTAGGATGGGATGGTATTTCAGGTTACTTTATGTGGTACTTAGTGGTGGTTGAGGTATGACTGATGGAATGAGGAGATGATCCTCCCAGAATCAGGCTTTCTAACTGTGGGAATCTAATGGTTGGTTGTGGTGTGAAGCATGAGAGAGACCCTTCGTGGATGAGCAGTAGAACAACCCTTCATGGATCAATAGTAGAGAGACACTTTGTGGATCAGTAGTAGGGTGATCCTTCATGTATTATTAGTATAGAGACCCTTCGTTCACCAGCATGAGTGCTACCCTTTGTGGATCAACAATAGAGAGACCTGTCGTGGATCATCATTTGAGAAACCCTTTATAGATCAACATGAGAGTGATCCTTCATGGATCAGTAGCAAAGCGACCCTTCATTGATCAGTAACACAATGACCCTTCATGGATCAGTAGCAGAGCCTCTCAATAGAATAAGATGATCTAGCATTATGACTAATCATATTTACTTATGTACTTAATTTATAAGTCATTTAAGTTATGTATTTTTATTTTTTCTTTATATTGAGATCTTACTTTGTGATATTTCCTATTGTGGATTTGTGTGAGAAATTAGTTAGTCTCAGGCTCCCTAATGATTGTTGTTATAATCACCCATACATGGGATTTTCCCACACCTGTTGTGTCTCGTGCAGATGATGAACTACTTCGACTTGGACTTTAGGGTGGTAGGTCTAGATGGAACTTAGAGGTGGATCGATTGAATTGGTGTTCTATAGTGACATATGAAAGAAACTTGTACCAACCCTTTAGGTAGGATCCTTGGAAAATGACCTCCATAACTTTTACTTCCTTTATTATGCATTCCTTTCAGTGTGGCTTGTATTCTGGCCCCTTCTACTTTCTATAGTACTTGTACTTGTTGTTAGTATCAGTTTTAGCATACTTTACATAGTATGGGTTGTGCATGTGGGTACTGGTTGAAAGCAAATGACTTCCCTTTTGGGGTATTCCATTTTTTTGCTAGTCACAAACCCCTATACCTTGGAAGGTAGTCTTGGGATAGTAATGACAGAGGCTCCGGGGGACGAGTCGTGACAAAGTGGTATTAGTGGGTGGTCGGTTCTACCGGAAGAACTAAGAGTCTATATTTTCAATGGGGAAAATAGTGTTACGGGTCTTGAGTTTATCTTTGAAGCTTGAGAGTCTTGTGTTGGTGTGGAATCTGATGTATCCATACATCGGGACCCTGAATTGTATTTTCTGACTCGGTGCATAAAAATACCGGTTGCATGTGTTTTAGAAATGTATTCATCTTTATCTCTTTTGAATAATCTCACAAGGTATCAATTATTGACTATGGAAAATTAGTTACCCTATAGGATGCATCCACAAAGAGGCTAGGATTCCATTGAGGGATCAGGATAATAGCCCACCGAGCGATGAGGCATTGGTGATGGGTCGACTTACAATGATAGCACCTTTGGGTGGTGTACCAGTATCACTACCAACCAAAGAGCAGCGGTTTCTATCAAACCCACCAACGGACAGTGCATGCCGACAGAGCATGCTGCATGAGTTCTAGAGACATAGGCCACCGAGGTCTCAAGGTGATACAGATCCTCAGGAAGCTGAGGATTGGCTGGAGGTTGTTACATGGGTTTTTCACCTAGTAGAGACACCTACATATCAGATGGTGGTCCATGCTACGAGAATTTTTCAGGGCATGGTAGGGAGATCGTCGAGCTTGATGCTCCAAACACATGATGAGGTGACCCATCCCTAGTATGACTTTGAGAGCCTCTTCATGGCAGATTTCATACTAGAGACACTATATCCAGGGCATATTCATGAGCTACTACACCTATAAAAGGGAAGTCTGACTGTGGTCCATTACTCGATGAGGTTTACCGACCTCTCTCGCTACTCCACTAACATGGTACATGAACCATTCTTCTGAGCCCAAACCTTTAATAAGGGACTCTGATGGGAGATCATGGAATAAATTATTTCTATCATCATCCTAACATATGTTGGAGTGCTAGAGCGAGATGTACTATTGGAGAGCTTCTAGCAGAGCATGTACCGATGGTGAGAGCTGCCATTGGGCGACAAGTTGCCAAGTCATCTATAGCAGGAAGAAGGAAGATGACGAAGAGGACCAAACGGGCCAAAACTTTTGGAGGATGTCTCTAGTATGTAGGTTTGGAGGTGTAGAGCTCGTGATTCAGACGAGGTAGCTGAGGTATAGATTTTGATACACCTAAGGCAATTAAGGACACATGTCCAGTGATTGCTCGACCCACCGCACAGACGTTCAACAGACTGTCAATGGACCGCTAAGATAGAGGCAGAAGTTCAAGTGGGGTGGTCTGTAGGGCGATGTAGGTGGAAAGGGAGTAGGCTGAGTGGTGGGAAATGGATGGTTGATCGAGGTACTACATCCACCACACCCATTTGGTCCACCATGGGCTTATGGAGTTGGTGGAAAAGGGAGGGCTCATCTTTAGGCAATGGAGCCCTATGAGCATAGTGCTCTATAGATGATTATAGGTATGATATGTGGCTTCTCCACCTTATCTATAGTTCTTACAGACACATGATCCATTAATTATTTCATTTCCATGATCCTCATTTGAGTCTTTGAGATTTAGGTGGAGTCATTGGCTGAATCATTATGATTAGAGACACCTACGAAAGTGGATTCAATGATTACACATTAGTTCAAGAAGTGTGATATTTCTCTAAGAGGCGAGATCTTCAGCTGGGATATCCTAGTTGTAGTGTCGAGGCCTTATGACATCATTTTGGGTATGTAATGGTTATCTATAGTCCATGCTCATATCAACTGTTTCAAGCGCAAAGTGTGGTGTCTCTGTGGGGATGGAACCATGTCTCCCTTCACCAGTGAAAAGGGAACCTTTGCAGCATAGGATGGACTTTCTCGGAGGAGGGTGTAACCGATCACTCACCAGTTGGCTTGCCTTACCCTCAATGTGGTAGATGAGAGGAGTCTGAGCATTCCTGTAGTGGTGGACGAGTATGAGGATGTATTTCCACAATATTTCCTAGGACTACCTCCTCGTAGAGTGGTAGATTTATCTATTGACATGTACCTAGGTATAGTACTGATATCTACACTGATGTATTGGATGGATCCCGTGGAGCTTCATGATTTTTGGGTACATCTAGAGGACTTGAAGGATAGGGGCTTCGTAAGTCCCAGTGTTTCTACATGGGCATCCCTGGGGTTGTTTTCCAAGAAGGAAGATGGGATCTTGAGACTATGCATGGATTTATGATGCCTGAACTAGGTGACCATGAAGAACAAGTATCCACTGCTGAGAATTGATGAACTCTTTGATCAGCTGAAGGAGGGGCGATGGTTCTTAATGATGGACCTTAGATCATGCTATCATCAGCTTAGGGTATGGTGTGAGGCTGTTCTGAGGAGTGACTTCAGATGCTGGTGTGTCCACTATGAATATTTGGTGATGCCTTTTGGAATGAATAATTCCCCAACAGTGTTAATAAGACTCAGGAACAAGATCATCTAGCCTTACCTCAATCATTGCATAGTAGTCTTCAATAACGACATCTTGGTGCACTTGGCATCGAAGTAGGATAATGCTACACACCGGTAGATAGTCTTAGATACACTCTGAGGAACCAAATATATGGAAATATTTTGATGTTCCAGTTTTGGATTTGAGAGGTTCACTTTCTAGGACATGTCATCTCAGAGGGTGGATTTGTAGTGGATACAGTGAAGATAGAGGCAATGCATTCTTGGGAGCCACCGAGAAGCGTGACTAAGGTGCAAAGTTTCTTGGATTTGGTCAGATAGTACCGGACATTCATGCCTAAGTTTTCTATAATATAATCACTTATTTCAGCCTTGACATGCAATGGACAAACCTTGGTGTGGATAGAGAAGTGCCAGCATTGTTTCCAAGAGCTGAGACAGTGTTGAGTTCCCCTATCACGAGACAACCAGAAGAGGGTGTTGGGTATGTAGTCTTCTACGATGAATTTGGGACCAGAATAGGTTGTCTCCTGATGCAAGATTGAGTAGTGATTACCAACGAATTATGGAAGTTGAGGCAGAATGAGTAGAACTACGCAACCCATGACCTGCAATTAGCAGCAGTGGTATTTTCCTTGATGATGTGGCAGCACTACTTGACGAGTGAACAATTTATCGTATACTTCAAAAACAAGAGTCTCAGGTATATCTTCTCACAGAAATACCTGAACATGAGATATCGGATATGGATAGAGTTCCTCCAGGACTATGATTTTGGGATAGTCTATTCTCCTAGGAAGAGAAATGTGGTGGCTGACACACTTAGCAGGAGGTCTGGTTTGCATTTGCTGAGTGAGGAGATAGAGTAGCTAGCCGGGATACAGATATCCTTTGCGGATGATGATGGAGTAGATTACCATTATTCGGTGACTGTCACTCCAACGCTCATAGAGAGAATTAGGGAGGCACAACATATGGATGTTGACTGTGAGGCCCGACGTGCTCAGATATCCTTAGGACAGGCTCCTTATGGATTTTTGATAGGTGGGGGATAATGTCATCTTTTTTAGAGGACACACCATGGTAATAGTGACATTATAGGTGGTGGTGTTGAGGTAGTTCTATACATACCATTTAGTAGTACATCCCTGTGTGGAGAAGATGTACCAGGACCTCCAACTTCAGTACTGGTGGCCAGGGATAAAGAAAGCAGTGGTAGAGTTTGTTTCATGATGCCTCATTTTTCGGCAAGTAATGGTCGAGCATCTGGTCCCAGCAAGCTTGACCCAGCCACTTGAGGTATAAGAGTAGAAGTGGGATGGAATCTATATGGACTTTATGATTGGTTTACCACACATTTCTAGGGGCCAAAACTCTCTCTGGTGATCATTGACTAACTCACCATGTCGGCTCACTTTATACCCATCTAAGAGCAGGGATCAGTTGAGGGTATTGGGTACCTCTACGTCCAGGAGAAATTTTGACTTCATGTGGTTCCTTATATAAAATTCTCAGATCATGATTCACACTTTACATCCTGGTTTTGGATGGGGTTGTAGGAGTATCTCATGACTCAACTGCGCTTGGGCAATGCATTCACCCCTAGACAGATGGTCTGATGGAGCATACCATGGAGACCTTGGTGGAAAATATTTGTGCTGGTGTCCTATATGTTTGTAATAGTTTGGAGGACCACCTACCACTGTTAGAGTTTGTGTACAACAATAGTATTCACTCCACCATTTTCATTCCACCGTTTGAGGCCTTGTACATGTGGCCATGCAGATCACCTCTATACTAGATAGACCTAGGGGATTCAGCACTCATCAGTCCAGATTTGGTACGATCTACCACTGAGAAGGTGCATATCATCCAAGAGAGGATGAGGAATACACATAGTAGACATATGTCTTATGCTGACAGGAGACATAGACCCTTGGAGTTCAAGGAGGGAGACCTTGTTTTCCTTCTAGCCTCACCTTGATGGGGATTGCGGAGATTTGGCTAGGGTGGAAAGTTATCTCTAAGGATCATCGAACCTTTCTAGATTCTCTGCAATGTTGGAAAGGTGGCGTACCGTGTAGATCTTCTCCCATAGATGCACCAATTGCATGATGTTTTTTACGTGTCGTAGTTGAGGTGGTACATGCCTGATTCATTGCACGTCATCGACTGGGGCGAGCTGGACATTGACATTACGGGTGATGTTTACACGATTTCCAGTGGAGATAAAGGATCGATAAGAGCTGGTTCTTCATGGATTGTTGATTCCTTGAGTGTGCGTTCGGTGGTATCATGCGAACATATATTAGAGATCATGGGAGTGATAAGCTGAGAATCATGCTCAGTACCCCCATTTGTATGATTAGGCATTGTTTTGGATTTTCAAGACGTAAATCCATAAGGTGGGGAGACTGAAATGTCCCGAAATTTCTATTTATTTTTTTTAAATTATACAGAATTATTTCGAGACTAGGAGTTGAGACGGAACTTGATTCTGAGGCCAAGGGTTCCCTAAATGTAATTTTGAACTTATTTTAATGTATGTTCAGTAATCAAGCGAGAAGGTTTTTCTAAATTTGGAATCGGTCCTCAGATAAAAAATCCAAGGGCACCATTGAAATAGAAATGCAGAGATTCACCTTGAAATGATGTAACAACGATAGGAAAGTATCTGATGGAAAAGTAAATTTTCTAACTTTCCAAAAACTAATAAAATAACTTAGAGAAAAATATTTTATTTTCTTTCTGACCATTGAGCAGTGGACAGTGGTGTTGTAGTGCAGCGACGAGGAAACAATGAGACAAATTAAATGAGGATCATTAATGGCTCATTTGTGAAAACTTAACTACTACTATGTTTCTTAAATGAAACAGTTTAATGATGCAATGTTGGTCATAACAAAAACGCTGTGATGGGTTTTCTTTTTATTAAACAAATTTCTAGCAGAGTTGAGAATTAAACCCTGGGGATTCCCTGAAATCCCTACGGTGTATTTCCTCTCCAACGAAGAATGAAGAATGTGTCAACGAAAACCAATGATTCACAGATCGATGACGATGAATTGGATCATCATCCAGCACCTACGACGGGTCTGAAACTGGGTAGGGAATTTTTCTTTCATTGTGATCGCTATTCTTTCCCTGTTATTGATTCTAAAAAATGAACACGGATGCAACCACAAATAGTTTGATCCACATATCATGTATTCATGTGGTAGGGTTGTTAAATTTCGTGGACATGAATGTTGGTGTAGGTTCTAGTGTTGTAATCTCAATCCTCCCATTGATTATACACCCATAACGCAGAGGGCGTGGGCCGACAGGAACAAGGCCCAAGTTTCCTTGTGTGTTCTTCATGGACGAACATTCAAAATGATGGTAGGGAGAATTTGAGGCCTTCACAGTGAAGGTGACACCACATGGAGGCCGGAGGGGTAGACAGTGTGAAGAACACAACACCGGTGCGAATACAGTGGTCTGCGTAAGGAACCGCTGGTGCACCATGGTGGTGTGCCAAAAATAAGTCGTCGCCTATGGGCTGTCGCGGTGTAGAAAGGTCCACCGTCATGGGCCGACGGTAGGCGGGAGTGGTGCGACCGTTACTTACCGTGGCGGAGCAGCATGAGACAGCGACCTGTTGGCCGTAGTGTGGCGCTGGAGACGTGGTGCCACCGGGCACCGTGGGCTAGGTTTGACCAAAGGGGGTGGCTAGGTTGACGGGTCATGTGCGCCCCCAACCAGACTGGCCGAACTTATCTAGGATACATCGGACTGACTAGGCCAGGCCGGGCTAGTGGACCAAGCAACCCTAGCGGCCCGGCTGGTTTTTCGAGTCGGTCCGACTGAGTCAAACTGGGTTAGGGGAAAATGACCGAGCCATCGAGCGGACTGAGTTGGAATTGGACCACCCCGCCAAAGCGGGATCCCAGGCCAGGATTGGTCGAGTCAGACCAACCGAGTTGGACTGGACCTAGATGTAACCAACCCCTACATATATAAAGGACAACATTTCTCAAACCGAGCGTCTGATTGATGCACTGTCTGTGGAATTAGGACACTTCCGATGAGGTGGTCCTTCTGAGATACTCTACGTCAGGTTTGGAGGAGGATGGTGTATGGATAGGTTGGTTCAGACTAGAATCCAACCGCACCATTTTTAAAAAAATACCCATATCTTACGGACTGAGCATTCATTCAGCGCACCATCTACTATGTTGGTACCCTTATGAAAAGACAGTCTTTTGTGTCCTTCTATGTGAGAATTAGTGGCAATTGAGGTATGACCAATGGCTTGAGGGGAATATCCTCCTGAAATCAAGCATTCTAGGTGTGGAAATCTAGTTTTTGGATGTGACATGAAGAATGAGGGTGACCCTTCATGGATCTGTAGTAGGGAGACCCTTCATGGATCAGCCATAGAATGACCCTTATGGATCAACAGTAGAGGGAACATTTATGGATCTGCAGTAGAAGAACCATTTGTGGATCATCACGAGAGAGTCTATTCATGGAACCACAGTAGTGAGACCCTTCATGGATTAGTAGGAGATAAAACCTTCATGGATCATCATGAGCGTGACCCTTCGTGGATCTGCAGTAGAGCAGCCCTTCATGGATCAGTAGTAGAGAGACCCTTCATGGACAAGCATCAAATCTTATCAACAGAATACGATGATCTAGATTTATGACTAATCATATTTACTTCTGTACTTAGGTTATACCTGGTGTGAGCTGTGTATTTTTCATTGTGATTGACTTTGAGATCTTTCAATAGGGTATTTTCCCTTATTTATTTGTGTGAGACCCAAGTTGGTCTTGGGATCTCTTCTAATTATTGTTATACTCACCCCTTCACAGGCTTCTCCCACACCTGTTGTTTCTTATGTAGACGATGGAAAAATTTGACTGGGACATTGGGGATCCAGGTCAAGATGGTGCTCAGAGGTGGATTGATAGATATGGTGTGTTGTATTGACATCTGACAGTAAGATTTACCTACCCTTCTGGTAAGATCCTTGGAGGATGACCTCAGGAGCTTGTACTTTTTTTACTATACTTTCATTTTAGTTGGGATTATATTCTAGACCCTTTTACTTTTTGTAGTAATTGTACATGTTTTTGGTTCAAGTTTCATCTTACTCTCCGTTGTATGGGTTGCGCATGTGTTCAAAGGTTGAAAGGCAATACCTTCCCTTTTGGGGGTATGCATTTTCATTGATAGTCTCTAGGCCCTGGCCTGTGGAAGGTGGGATGGGGGTAGTCATATAATGTGCCCCAGGGGATGGTTAATGAAATGTTTGGGAATTCCTCCAAATATAGATTATCTACCATAACATTAATTTTCAACCACTATTATATCATTGTAGGATAGACCCTTAATTGGAAAAATTATTTCATTGTCGTTGGAGATGATATTTATACTACCAGGATGAAAAGAATTTCTAGGGATCTTGGGGTGAATCGAGGAACACCACCTTTCATCTATCCTTGTGTTCCATTATTTTGGTAAAAAATTGAAAGCATCTACCTCAAAAGTACTTGTTCCAAAAAAAATTGTCAATTTTCTAGATATAAAGGAAAATCTATTTCTAATGTTGGGTGAATATTTTTATCAACTTAGTTATCACCTCCAAATTTTCATATGTATTCCCTTTATAAAAATTTCAAAGGGGTATTCTAAATAATCTGAAAATCCTAATAAAAAATTTCATATAGACTACTTTTTGAACATCGAACTAGGCTTATAAATGTTTCCTAAAAAGAGTGCATAAACTGCATTGACCTGGTGGACCTCACATCTTGGAACTCAAAATATTTAATAATACACAACTTAAAAAATTCTTTTATAATGATATTACTTATTATGATTCAACACTTATATTTTATCAATCAGGTTTATTTCAAAGCCTATGAGTGGGTACTATAATTACCTTTCATCATCCATATATCCCACCCTCAAAAGATCCTTCAATGATATTATGCGAAATTGAAATTTGATGTTATGACAAAAATAAAACTTTAATTACTGTAGACATCATAGATTTGCGATTAAATTTATAGAATATATCTATTTATAAATTACTTCATAGTAGAAACAACATTAATATGTTGATTCCATTTCATATTTTCTCCGATATGTTGGAACATGTATTTTTTGAAAGGGATTCTCTTATCTGGAAAAAAAATGTGGCTACACACTTTAACATAAGAGATCATTATTGACTCAAATGTGAAGAATGAATTATCACCCCCTCATGAATGATAAATCATAAAATAGACTTCATATATTCCTCTAAATGTATTCTTATCAGGATAATATTTAGAGTTTTTATTCCCACTACTGATATTTTTCAAGGGGATATTATCCAGCTAGCTTCAGTTTGTCATATGTTTTTCCAAAATAGTGAAAACACTCGACATATTTTCATCTACTTCAACACTAATTCTAGTTTTTGGGAGAAACTATATGATATAATTAGATTTAACATATTTTTAAATAAACAGGTGAAGAATATCTATAAATCTATCACTTCTATTATCATGAGTGAATAGGTTTATAGCATGTTTATAGCAGCTGTTGTCACTACTATTTCCTATATGTAAAATTTGGCAATGCACTAGTTTTTGACAACCAAGCATATAGTGGCCCAACCTTTTATTATATTACTATTACATCATTTTAAAGATAAACAACAAAATAGTATTACACATAGAGGGTCCAATGGTTTAGTGTCTTGGGAAAACTAGGAACATTCATAACTTTTACAATATAAATCATAAATAACCATTTAATTCCTACTTCACTATATTCTTATTGGAACTTTCCCTATCCTTAGAACATGTAGTGAGCTGAGGATATAAATCAAGAAAGGGGTGAGATAAAAGCCTAATAAGATGATAGATAAGAAAAATATAGCATGGGGTGATCATAATCATAACATGGGAAAAATATCATGAACATGAGAGGAAGCATAAATATAAGACTTGAAATGAGGCAATGCATAAAAATGAAACATCATGTCTTAGTGGTTAACTACCACACATAATTTTCAAAAAAGATAGCATATTTTCCACGTCATTTCACATTTACTCATGTGATTCATCACTTTACCCAATGCATTAGAGGATTGTATAATTCTGGGTGCACATGTCACATTCAAACATTCATATTGCACTATATAATTCCAGGCGCACCCATCACCTCATAATATTATCATTATCATGCATGCCACATAGAACATATATCAATAATGGATATAAATAAACCTTGGTAAGGAATGGTTTTCATCTCATAAGAATACATTCCTAAACTTTGGGTTCCCAAAAGAAAGAGGGAATGACATACTTGATACAAGAACCATCAACCATGAATAAGAGGTAAAAGTTGAGTTATTAAAAGAAGAGTTCTTTTGGAAAAAATTTTGTTTGAAATACAATTCAGTAGAAAACATGTATATCCCAAAAAATTAATATAATTATGAACAAATTATTTTTAAGAACTGACCATTCCAAATTGGAGTGAAAGAGGGAGAACCCGAAGAAAGAAAATTGGGTTCGAGATTTTCCCCTTACCATGTATCTGAACGCTTCCTTCTCTTTAATGTCATGTATAATTAAATTATATTCATTAATTATAAATTATAGAACCTTTTATACATTAATATGGTTCATTCTGGTTTCATTATGTCATTTTATGTTCCTTTGTATGACTTTTAGTGTTTAAAAACATTGTTTGGGGATGTTCATTTTTATGGTTTTACTAGGGTGGTTCACTTGTATTCATAAATTGAAGTTTGGGTAGAACATGGGTAAACATACAGAACTGATATTAAAAGTTATTAATTATATTCCAGAATTTAAAATGATCTTATAATGATTTATATTATATACTATCTGGATGAATCATTAGATAAAAATTAAATGATGATTGTTTGGGTAAATTTGTGTTGTTTTCCGATCACAACGAACTTGTTTTAATTTATCACTTAGTAATATGTACATAAGTTAGTTCCAGAACATTAAATAGGACATAATACATATAACATATTCTGGTTAAACCATAAAAATGTTTTCATGACCAGACTTGAAGGTATAAATGGAAGAAGAAAACATGTCTTTCTTGAAAGTGATAAATTAACACCTCACGAACAACGTTCTCTTTAACAAAATAAAAGGAAGAGGGAAATGGGTTGGATGATATAATATCCCATTAGTATCATAAGATTCCAGTATATTCCTGATACTGGAGTTACCGTACCATTTGTACAATGATAGTTGGGAGAGAGAATAAAAAAATAACTTGAAATAGAAAGGGAATTAATGAAGAAGAGGGAGAGAAATTACATCTTGAATCCCCCTCTTCAGATCCTCTTTAAAGGCTCTAAGATAGGTATTTTGATAAAACCAAAATCTCTTGGACATGGGGAAGGGGATAATGTAGATGCTGGGGTAGAGTTTACACAAGGCTTCAAGCTTGAGAGGTGTGAGGAAGTGAGGGTGTGAATGGTGGTGTTTATACGGGAGGGGAGAGGGGTTTCCTTAATATAAAATTCATTTGTTTATTAATTTCCCCTAAGACAAGGAATAGTGAATCTTGCATGACCAAGAATAGTAATTTTATAATATAATCCCGAACCAAGTGGGATTACATCAGTATAACATCATAAATGACCCTATAATTAGCTTATTTATCTTATATTGTAAATTATGGTATTTAACTATTCATCAAAAAATTCAAGTATTTCAGAAAAATCCCAAAAATTTACCCCATACATTTTTTGACATGTAGAATCCAAAAATAAACCCCATTTTTAAAAAACAATTTTCTAAATATTATTAATTTAATATTTAATTAAAATCGTGGTTTATTACTAAAAAAAGTTTTAAAACATTCATTTACAAATTCTAAAATATAAGTACATCATACTTTCAATTGAATAGTATCTTTATACTATCATAGGTAAGGTTACTATTCAATAGTGTATATCACTAATCATAAGGGTATGTTACTATTCATAAGGGTAGGTTACTATTCACCAAAAATTATGTTTTCCGTATTGGACCCCAAAAAAATCTTGAACACAACTGTGTATGTCGGGTTTTCGAAATTCTAAACACAGAAGTGAAAAATATATGTTTAAAGGTCACTTAGCACTTATTAGTTCATTATGTGGTGTTTTCATGTGATTTTATGACCTAATTATAAGAAGGTAATTTCCATTAAAAAACATTGGGTCATTACAAATCTCCTTTAATCAATATAGGAATGATGATTATTTACAAGGATATCTTGGAAACCTCAAATATACAATCAGGTGTGATGGAATATAGAATTTATAAAATGAATATTCAAAGGATGTGGGGTTTTAGTTAAAGGTTTGAAAACAACTTGTGTCTAAATACATCAGGTGGATTAACCTAATTCCATCATGGATAAAGGTGAACATCGATGGTGCAAAATTAGGCATACCAGGACCCACTTGCTTTTGTGGTGAGATTCAGACACACCATGGATTCATCAAAGAATGCATGTACCATTACATTTGGCTCAAAAAGTTATATGGATCTAAATTATTTCCCTTGTTAAATGAAATCAAGCATGTATTCCATAATGATTTTAATTATCTCTGGATTAAATCAAACTCAAATATTGTTGTTGAATCTATGAATTCAAGATCCTGGAATTTCTTTTGAAAAAAGGATTCCTCAAAGGATTTATTTTCATCATTCCACAAATCATATAAACTAGGTTGTCTCACATGTATATAGGGAGGCCAATCAAGTTGGAGATTCCCTGTCGAAAAAATTTGCCATGGAAAGGAGTTCAATGTGGTCCTTTAGAGTTCCATATTTTGTAAATCCCTTGTGGATATAGATATGAGGGGTGATATTCATTCATTCCTTTTTAAAAATCTGTGTAACAACTAAAATTTCTACTTTTTATTTTCTCTAATAAATTATTGGATGATTATTTCCTAGATCCTGAACCATTACAAGTATGATAGTAAGGTATATATTTCATTATAAATCAAATCACGATACATTTCACTTAAATATTTCATTAGTGACTAATAAATAAATTTGTGAGGATTCTATTTATTTATGGCGGAGAATGTTACACCTTCAGATTTTGGAATATATTTCTCTCCACATTTAGAAAATGTATGATAGCTTGTTTAAAATTCAAAACCAAACTAAATTCATTCACAAAATATTGAATAAAAATTAATAAAATGTTTATATGAATAATAAAATCTTAACCAAATAAAAACATATCCACCAATTAAAAAATGTTACATTTTGATGATATAAAATTAACATGATTTATTATTTTAATGGATTTTTTCATTTTCAAATAATTTTTTTAAGTATTAACAAAGTAAATAAAATGTTTACTATGATTATTATTATAATGTATAATACTTCATTTTTAAGTAATACATCTACATTATTTAAATTAAATATTATTGTGAAATAATATATAGAATATATTATGTCTAAAATGTCCATTTTTTAATAAAAGGAGATTTTTATATTTTTAATTTTAATTATAAAGATGATTTTTTAAAAATTGTACTTATAGTTTTATATTTTGTTAAATCATATCTATATTATCATTGGACAATTTTTTTATTTATCAAAAATAATATATTTTTCTATGAATATTGAAAAATATATTTTTTACTAAAACTGTAGTTTTTTGGAATATATTATGAAGTAATCATAACCTAAAAAACATAAAAATTATAATAACAAATATTTTCATGATGTGAAATTATTCATTTAAAAATAAAATTTTATTTAATAAAACCAATGTTTTACATTTTTTAAAATAAGGAATATATTTCTAACAAGATATTTGTATCTCTTAGTTAATTTTGTTCTCTTGTGGTGAAATTAGGTTTTTGATTTCAATTAATGATATATAAGTCTTAATTGGTTAATAATAATACAATTAATTTCATTAAATTCTACAATATTGCTAATTTTGTTCCTAAAAACTACCATTATTCTTAAAGATTCACTTTTTCTAAAAATGGGGTTTAACGCCTTACATGTGCTCATGTTAAAAAAATTATCAAAATTATAAATTTTATTATGGAAAAATATTTCAAATTTATTATTTTTAATTCCTTATTATCTAGTAAGTTCCATTTTATTGTTAGCATTAAAATAAATTTCATAGTTAAAAAATAGTTTCCAAAGTAAAAAAATGTAGAAGTTAATAATCTAATAGTATAAAACATAATATGTTGTTAAAAACAAGTTTGAAAATGTATAATATAGAATTTATAAACAGAAAATATTCCCTAACATCCCTATTTTCCATTATAAGGTCCAAATAACCTTTAAATAGTAATCTTACCTTTTATATTATCACTTACAAAATCATACTTCACTACCCCACTTATACTCACCCCTAAAGACACATATTTCAAACCAAAAACTACCCAAATCCATCACAAACATTCCTAAAAAAATCCTTCTATTTTTAGTATTCTCAAACTTCAACTCTCCAAAGTCATGATACTTTGTTCAATGTATTTTTCCATGGAGCATGGAAAAAACTCATTATTACTCCTTTATTATTCCAATTATTTTCATACCTCTTACACCTATATAAGATATTTTTTTATACATTATACTATAATGAAATTATTGTTCATAATATAATTAAAAGTTATTATGATTATGGAAAAATATTTTAGTACCCTTTCCCTTTTACTTAGAAAAATTAAAATTCCATCATCTCTGTGTGTGGACTACCACCTCCATGAATGATACACATTATTTTCAACAATATAATTTACGGATTATTAGAAATTTTTATTTAAGGGATGAATATGATATCTATCACATCATTCTGATTCAAAAATTATAATCCATTCCTTATCTTTATCCAAATCTACCAAGAATGAATGTGTCGCTCGTGTGTACATGTGAACTACAACCTCCCCAAAAGCAACGTATTTAATTTTTCACTATTTAACTTTATTTTTTGTATAAATATATTATTAAATAATTAAAAACCATAATATAAACATAATACTATAATTATTCTACTATATTAATGATACTAAAACAAAATAATCTCTTTCTTAAATACACTCACCCATAAATTATAGCTTGTTCATATTTGGGATGGTTTATCCATTTACATGAAAAATGATATATATTTCTATCATTTATAAATAAGGTAACATAAATAATGTTGATATTGAGAAATAATAATTAAATAATGATTTTTTTTTCTAGAATGGTGCTGGAAATATCTTACCCATCATTGAGATATATACACTGGTTCATTAAAAACTACTAAAACAAGTTCATCACGAACTTCATCATCACAAATCATAAACAAAATTATTATGAAATGAATTTATCACATTATAAAACATTATAAAACTTCAATTTAGTATGTATAATGATATTATAATTATGAAACCTGGATCTATAAAGAATAATTGACACCAATATTTTGAAACTAGTACTAAAAATAAAACGAATCTAATAATATGTGATGGTGAAAAGAATTTATAACTTGCTAATATATTTATAATAAAAGATTATAATTGATGATCATGAAATTTAATAGGTCTGAATATGTTTATTAAATAGGTAATTAACATAGTTATTTTTTTATATGTGAGTTTATTTTGATTTTATGGAATTAATAAATAATTTTAAGTGCTTTTAAGAAAAATAAATTCAATTAATTTAGTTATAATGATTATTATTAAAACCCATTATTCTATGTTGATTTTCTTTCAATTATTATATAAATTTTTTATTCCAATTTATTTTCTATAAACATATAATTATTTTCCATGAATTCCTCTCTGAAATATTGTCAAATCAATTCTTATGATATTCATAAGGGGTTTTGCATCACAATTTTTCTTTGTTGAGATATAATATTTATTAACCACTAATTTTACTTTTCTGTTTGAAATATAACGATGAAATTAGGTGTTATTATTGAATAAAATTATTTTCTTGATTCATAATTGCTTTGAATCGAGGTGATGGGTGTACACATTTGGGTAAAATTAAAAATGGTCTGATAGGTGACAGTCATTTTTTTATTATAGATACTTTCATGTTGCCATATTTGTTTTCGATCGATCCGCATCATTATACATTAGGGGTAATTGGATCAAACTCATGGGAAGAGGGTAGTTTATCCATTTTGTGTTGTGAAGGAGGTTCCACAATCAAATGGTCCAAGCAGGCGATTTTATGTGGTTAAGTATTTCTGCAATCAATCCCCTTAGGATATGACTTCTTTGGATGGTATCCAATGAGTTTATTCCTGGAGCCAAGAACACCCAACAACCTTGGTATCCATGATTCATGGAAAAGCTTTCCAAAGGTAGGTTTTCATTGGATGAAGATTTGTCCAATGACACTGAAGGACTCTATTGGTCGAGAGGATGGGAGGACGGGCTCATAAAATCCTTTTGGGTGGAATTATTACCCACTCTGGGAGTCTCTTATAAGTTAAAGTCATGTTCATTTGTTCATGAATCCTTGGTTCATTCTCGAAGAGTGTACCCGCAGGTAACCCTTGGGCTGCAAGATCATCATGGGTATACATATATTTGATTTTATGAATGAAATGATGACTTGAGCCACACAATAAGGCGCTCCGAAGTATATTGTCATCGATGAGGGATAGATGGTGGTTTGATGTTGGGTGGGACACATATTATGTGCATCCTATGTATCCCAATGAGAGGAATTAGAGCCCACATAGTTCAGTTATCTTGGGTATTGGACCTAGTAGGAGGCCCATTTGTTTGGGGGTATAATTAGGTGGACCCTTTTGGAATGGAGAACCTTTGAGATTAGGCCTTTGGGCATGAATCCTATGTATCCTGGTTGGAAAAGGAATCAAATTTCTCATAGTTATATATTTGAGGATGATTGTGTGGATGTTTTGATCATCAAAAATATCTAAGAACACATGAGTCATTCTCTATGTGATAAACAAGAGGATGTGAGAGATTCAACAAACCACACAACTTCACTTTTACGGATGAAAGAGGTCGGGCCTATAGAGAAAGAAGCAGAGGTGGTAGTGAGAGAGGTCATGGAGTAATGAAAACTTCAATGTGGGATGACATTGGAGGTCATGTGGCTTAGATATCGGATGGTTAGGGACAAAACTAAGTGGGAGTGCCCCAGAATGTGTTTTGGGAAAGGGGTGGAATGTTGCTTCTCATCTAAAGGAAAAGCGATCATGATCCCCTAGATTGATCACTATTCTTTATTGAATGGAAAAGAAAGTGATCATCCATGATCCATATAATGGATATTTTCACATTAATAACCAATGTTTGGACTCCGGGTTACCATGGGAATGTATACTTAGGTAAATTACAATGGTCTAAACTGTTTCAGGGATAGCCTTCTTCACTTCAGTTTCCATGGGTATGTAGACTTCAGGAGGCACACTAGTGCGCCTGGTGATCTGATCATATGGGTCTGGTGGATTTGGAGGAGGCTTTGGCCTAATGTTAGTGGACTAGTTCGCAGAGAAGCTACGGAGGACTGAGTGGTATTAGAGGGGCGATATTGGAGCTGGGGGGAAAGAAACTCAAAGATGCCCAATTCTACATATTGTTTTCTCATGCGGGATGGGTTGGAGCCCCACACACCATAGTGTTATGCGGGTAGAGGGGTTATTCATGTACCAAAGTTATACACTGAATTGGGAATGGACCACCACATACCAAATTGGAACATGGTTCTGGACGTGGTTTTCCACACTGCTTCGGGTTCTATTGGCATACTGATGCAATATGTGGCACTGGGTCCGATTTTCATAGTGATGCACAATGCAGAACACCATATTTAAAAGGTTCCTAGAACCTGTGGTTCATGAGGAGTTCATCATCAAGGAATTTATGGTTTGCGATGGCACCAATTAGGTTTTTGGTTCACCGATTATTATTAAGTTCCTTATTTTTTTGGTTCGTAACTTGTTATACGTATAGAAACATGATTCACGGTTTGTATTTCGTCCACGATTTGAAATTGAAGTCAGAATCACCTCCAAATTATTTCTTCCAACATATAGGTTTTCCACTGTGATTTCTTCATCAGTCAAATTTTCAATTCCTCCTATGATTATTTTATAGAGAATTAGAGATATCATATATGTTTGATTGTGGCACCATTTTCAGAATCCCATGAAGATATATCACAACCTATATAATACTCGATCAACTTAGGTTTACTGAGGCTGTGGTTCACAATTTATGGTTCACAGAACCCTGCCAGCATGCTTTATTTGTGAACTGATGATTTCAAAGGATGGTACGCGAATGAAATTCCTTCACTCGATTTCACCAATGATACAGTTCATGACATCCTAGGTTGGTTTTCCATTACCCCATGGGCTAGAAACTCGCGGAACCTTCTACGTACTGGTAGTTCATGGTTCATGTTCCCAACAAACCTTTCCCAGTGATGGTACACGGTTCACTTGAAAATCTTGAAAAAAATGACTACTTCATGTTTATCATAAATTTTAAATTCAATTTGTATCCATTTTCCTTGATAAACCCATAGGAATGTTTGCTTCCTTATGAAAAGATCTTGTGGGAATGTTTACTTCCCCTTTAAATATTTTTAGGACCCTACAAATTCCTTCCCTTAGAATGGGGTCAATTTGGAATGAATAAGAAACAATAGTAATGTAGAAGTGGTCCTAAAGTGAAGTGGTATGTGCTAGAATAGATAGGTCTAATAGGTGGGGACCACAACTATTTATTGGGGCCCTGGTCATCTTCTGTTAACTATTTCTCATGGTGAAAAGTTCTCTTGACCTTTCATCGGCTTCCTTTCTAACCGCATACCAACTCTTTTGCAAAATCCTTATTCACTATCCTCTTTGTACTTTTCGTGAACTGAAATCTTGACAATAAATTCTTCTCGCAAACCGAATTTTTCCTTTCGTGAACTGCCCCGTCGAATATAGAACTTATGTACAGGCTTCTATGTAGGAAAATGCTATGTGACTTACATGTTCTGCACGCTGAACATAAACTGGTGAACTGAACATCAAAACTTATTAAACCAATCTTAAAATATTAATTATCATACTTTTAACATCATTATGTTGAGGCCTAGATTCACAATTTCTTTCTTCTATGAACCCCTCAGTTTTCTGGCCAATGCATTGGGTTCCAGCACCTTGCGCGCCTTCCGCATACCCTGGTCATATGTGGGATGTTGCTTCCACCTTCTGATGCATTACAATATAGATGGATTCCTCATGTTATTTCTAGGAGCAGTACACAGGGGCCCATATGGAATGTTTTTTTATTTATTTTAGTCTCTTGGACATTTTTTGTAGCCCTTATCCAACAATTTTCTCATTATAATGACTTTTTTTGTGAACTTTTGGATCTTTCTGTGCATACTGCAATGGATCTTAAACATTCCTTGACAAAATCCACCAGGACGAGGGCCGCCATTATTGAGGACACTGAGAAAATTCTTTGTTCTTAAATTGTTTCTCATGATAGTATCTTGAAATATTTTCTTAAAACCTAAGCTTCTAGCTTACCCATTATCTTTATAGCAACTACTATACGGCTTTGGTATCTCTGCTGACGCCCCTCTACCATTGGCTTGCCATAATACTCCCCTCATTCTCTTGGAATCACCCCAAGGTTTTAATCGGTCCAATATTTCCGCGATAAGAGAATTCTTATCTACTCCCATTAAAGATAATTTGTTCATACTAGAAGTATCGATGTGGACTCAGATAAATGGTAGTTGTCGCAACACTTCCTTGAGACTAGTTTCCCCAGAGGACCCCAATACTATAATCCTTTCCCGAGAAAACCCTAAAAGTGGGTGGAGAACCAAATGGGACATCTGAGTGGGAGGATGATTTTATGATGAATGGGATTGGTCATTCTTGGTATAAAAAATATTTTGGGAGTCCCCCAATTAGTTAGAAGTGGTGAACAAGTATCAGGAATCATGGGACTCCCAGTTCAGATTTTTCTCTCCCTGAGAAATCCTACCTGAACTATTGAGCTAATGGTGTTCAAGTACCTACACATTCCATTTATTGTACGGATATGTGGGGATCATATTATGGGATATCTACCAGATGAGAGGACTCCCCATTCAAGGAAACATGTGTGAAATTTTTTTTATGGTAGCCAGTACATAGGACAATGAAAACTAGGTGTCCCCATTGACAAGGATCCTACTGGTCATAGAAGAGAGACTTCGTTTTTTAACCAGTCCAAGCTCGCTCTATTATCTCATTTGAAGATTGGATAGGGTCATTTCTACATGTGAACAGGTCTAGGCTGAGGTCCCACCATAGTCAAACTCATCCAACCCATCAATCTTGAAAAATTATTGGGTAATATTGCGGCACCCATGAAGCGAGACGATATACTACCTGGGGATACAATATTTGACCAGACGTCTCACCTGAGCTTAGATTATCATGTTTGTTTGCAATGTTTTCGTGTAGATGGATCTTCCCATCTTATGACGTATATACTGGGGTCAGAGTTTTTACTCTGATGATGGTGGATACACTGGTAGAGGGTCAGCCAATTAATCTGGCCACTCCTACTCTTACATGAATTTATGAGCTATTTGGGAAAATACAAGAAGGCAAACCTCTAAATCATCTTAGTGGACAGTTTTAATTTTCTAATGGGTGGATAGCAGAACATTTCCACTACTATGAATATCAACA
Source organism: Viscum album (assembly GCA_963277665.1). Lineage (NCBI taxonomy): Eukaryota > Viridiplantae > Streptophyta > Magnoliopsida > Santalales > Viscaceae > Viscum > Viscum album. The sequence goes on along the minus strand of OY728145.1, from coordinate 656,799,381 downwards.
CACTGCAAGGGTTCCTCATTCTTACTTTCTTCCCTCCCTTCTTAACATTGTTGTTGTTCGTCATATGACTTTAAGAGTTAGCGATGTGGTCGGGCTAATAAATGATTCTTCTTGATTTTATTTTGAACCATACCCTACCCCTAATGAGTCAATGAGGGGGGGTCTTCAGAGGAGTGACCATATGTCATCATGATTTTATATGGGATGCTAAATTCTCATATAGATCGAGTGGTTATCTGTGAGCCACACCTCCCCTACCGTTTTTCCAGGAAATTTTGGTGCCTTTAAAAGATTATGCCTCTTTTGGTCGTTATATTGATGGGAGAATAACATCCTACAAGTTTTCACCAGTTATGGCTTATAATGATGAGGGAAGGTTCCACCATGGAGTTCATCGTCCCTAATACAATGGGATCCACTTTTCTATCACTGGAATATGCCTAACTGTGGATAGAATGCTGCCCTGACAGGGTGTGGGGAAGACAAATTCGATAGGTACAAAAGCCATTAACCATCCTTCCCCACGCCTTGACCCATATTTTCATTCCATCTATAACTCTTCATGTGGTGACCACGATGGTTATACTATCTATTCCTGTAACTATGGTGAGAATATGCTCATCCTCTATTTAATTCTTCAGAAAGGGGATTCATCTATCCAGTCTATCATGGTAGAGATTGAATCAGACTGATCCCCTCCTATTGATACCATTCATGGCCCTAATGAGGTTGGCCCCAGCAGAGTGTTACCAGATACCCCGAACATCGTTGTCAGTCGCACATGTCTGACTCAAGAGGTCGAACCATCTGTGGGGAGGGAGAGCACCCCTGCCTAGGTAACCTATCATAGGTCTCATACCACTACCATAATGAATCTTCCCGCCTATAGACCCATTATATCAAGAGAGGACAAAGGCCCTAGTGCTTCGAAGAGGAATAAAGAGGTGAAAAAACCGGCATAGAGTTAGTTATGCACCCTTATTGTGGAAAAACCTATGGCTAATTTTAATGATGAAACAGAAATATTTAAGCAATTATTTTTCGGATAGGGTTCGAGAGGATTTGATTACTGGCATCTAGAATTTCTAATTTACTCGATTTTCATAGCTCAAGAAGACTTTGGTTCTTGTGGGGACAAACATTCTAGATTCAATTCTTCACATCATTAGTTAATGACCTTCTGATACATTTTATAGGAGCTCTTTCTTCTGATGACTGAGGTTGTGAAGGCTCATGACTTGGTGGTTTCCTAAACAGAAGAGCTACGAGAATGCATGGATTAGGCAGTAAGGCTGAAGGCCTAGCTAGCTTCTTCCAGTGCCAATTATGAATCTATCAAGAAGAAAGGGTGGGACCATAAATCCATTATGGAACGTGTGTGTTTGATTTTCAAAACTGGGGAGGAAGAGAGAGACACCTTAGAGAAGACCCTTGAAGGCCCATGATAGTCCCTTTCCATTTTTTGGGAAAGGGCAAGTCGAGATTCACTATAGTTTTCCCAAATCCTAATGTACTCACTTTCTTTTGATACAATGGAGAGTCTCCAAATTGGGGATGTCCTTCCATTTTTTGTTTAAATTAATATAACTAATCCTCCTTCCAATGCTTCTTCTTTTTCTTTAACTGTAATGTCAATTTACTAGAATCAATCATATATACATTAATTAGGTATTAATTTTAAACCATGATTTGAAATCAGTAAACTAAAATAATGGCATAAGTCTCTAATTTTTTCCTGAACCACGAGACTCAAAGAGCATAGTTCAACTATTATTGTGGTTTCATGGAAAATCTCACAAACTTTGTTTCCTTTTTTCATTGTTACCCTAATTTTTCCTAATCTTTATTGGTATATTCTTAGTAGGTATATCTTCGCTTTTTCTTAGTCCACCCTTTTCAGGATTTTGACCTAACAAGATTTATGTCACTTTTTTGTATTTTTGAGCTCAACATTTTTCCAAAAACATACATAGTATAGGTTTAACAAGTTGGTACATGACTTTTATACATGGGTTCCATTTTTAGGTTTTCACTCTGTGAGTATTACGTCTTCTTTTATGGTGGTTTATAGTCTTTCCAATCAGAATTATAACTCATGTTTTATTTCTAACAACTTGGACTATAACTCAACGAGGTAGGGTCCCTAATTTGGGATTCATCAGCCAGAAATGTCTTAATAACTCTTAGACATGAATGAGGTATTTTTCATGATCCTAACATTGCGATTTTTGCAAGTATATGGGGATTAAGAGCCATTTTAGGCATACGGAGGTCAGACAAGACTCTCATGAGGATGAATTTTCCTTTTGTTGGTGGCTGTTTTGTAGACGACATATGAAGAGCCTCTATGGAATGATGTACATAGTCAAACAAAGGTTTCTTCTAGACATAGGAAATCCATCTCTAATAGACTGGGAGATTTATGGTAATTTTCTATTTTTTGAGGTTGGGGGCCACATGGGGTAGCCTATATGAAAGACAATGTCCAAAAATATTAGAGACATTTGTATCATCTTTGAATAGGTAACCACACCGACATAGATTTCTCTTATGTAAGGGAAATCCGGTGAAGGGTATAGTTTAATGTCATAAAAAAATGAACCATGAATCATTTTATGGGAGATCATTTTACTCTAACCAAGAGAGGATAAATGATTCATCAGTTACATTAGAAATGATTTTCATCTTTGGGAATTTTGAAGGGAAAATTTTTGTAAAATATAATCCTGGGGGGGTTCTGAATACGAGGATTGAAATGGGATAAAAATTTCATGTTGGCATACTGAAATTGGAAAGTATTCTCTTGAGGATGAATTTACCTTTGGTTGATGACAGTTTTGTAGTCGACATATGCAAATCCACAAGGGAATGATGTGCATAGTCAAAAAAAGGTGTCCACAGGACACTGGGCTTCCATATCCGATGGACATGAAGGATTATGGAGATTATGACATTTATACACATAGTATATGAATTATAAAAGGGGGTGTGCCTAAACATGAAAGGGGAATTTCTTTATTAGAACTTTATCAGGAAAACTGAAAATAGGTGGGGGAATTTTTTTTGTATGTGGATCAACTTCACACATATGGATGGGTCATTTTTATTTTGTAGAATCCTTATGTGATACAAAAGGTGAATCAGGCCAGGACATTCTGATATATCTATGATGTGGGTAGGAAAGAGAATGTAAACCATGACATTGAGGGTTCTTAAAACGGGAGGGATGTCATGGGGCTTGGGACCCATTGGGAATACAGAAATAAGAGATGAATCTCCAGGGGAAGAATTGGCCTTTTATTGAGGGTTATTTTGTAGGAAACATATGTAGATCCACCAAGGAATGATGTACATAGTCAAACAATGATGTTTCGTAGGACACTGGCCTTCCATCTCTGATAGTCATGGAAGGTTATGGGGATCCAAGATAACTCAATGTATAGAGTTTTATGTTTGGAAGATGTGTATATGGAAATGCTAGGGATGTGATTCGACCATGGTATCAAGTAATCCACTACATAGATCTTGCACAAACGTATGGTAAAGAATATTTACCCTCTTCATATTACCCTAGAGTTTAACATCGTACGACTAGGACCTAGGGTTCCCTATTGGTAAGGGAACTATAAAATGACTTTCAGGGTCATGCAGTTAAAAACAAACTCCTAGAATCATTTTTTATGATTTTATGGTGGATCTCTTATTGAGGTCCCTAAGCTCAAGTGAGTTATGATCAGGGTGATAAAATGGGATTATGGGGATTTTGGTTCACCACATAATAATGGAATAATGAATGGTGGGGATCATATTATGATTAGACCAACTCTATATAGTTTTATGTCAGGAGGCATAGATGAATTCCTCACAATTTATCATCATGTGGAGTGGATGTATGTTAACTCTGATAAGAACTAATGGAGATACTATTATCCTTAATAATAAATGTAGATAGGACTTTTATGGGGATTATTTTCTTTGATTCAATTCATTCTCAGAAAATGAGACATTGTAATACCTTTTGTGGATGAGTCTAGATCGTTGGATTTGGGTCCACCACTAATCCTGACAAGGGGGATAACAAGTCATGCAATGTTCCTAATAAAAATTTCATTCGATGTTCTATACCATATGCCTAAAGGGAAGGAATTTTTTTGAGGAGGCCGATCCAAGATAATAATCTTAGAATTACCATTGAGCGGTAAAGTTTAAGGTCATGTCGATGGGACACTTCTGGCCTTGCAGTTTAGCATCATGCGGTAAGGATGTTAGCATTGTAGTTTACTGTCGCATTGTAGATACAAATTGTCACAAGGACCAGAAATATATTTGAGTTAATAGTGGTTGCGATATATTTTCATTCCTTAGAAATGTGTGATGATAGAATTTGCAAACCATAGTCCAGGGGGGGCCTTGGATTAAGAGTAATGACATGGGTCTTAGAATCAATTCGGAGTATGGAAATAGGAAGGGAATCTCATGGGGATAAATTTTCCTTTGATTAACAGCTATTTTGAAGGCGATATATTCATAGACACTATAGAATGATGTGAATAGTCAAACAGAGGTGTCTGCAGTACACTGGATTTCCATATATGATGGCCATGATTATTTATGGGTACCCAATCTTTCCTATCGTATGGAGTTTTAGAAATGCTAAAAATGTGTCTTGGGATGTATGAAATATTTCGATTGTGATTATTCATGAACTAATGATGCTTATATATATATATGACTCATATATAAGAGGAAGCATGATGTTTTAAATCCTTATGAGTGTCGGAATTTAGACATGTAATGTTCATCATCTCTTGGATTTTTTTTTGTAGTAAATTGGGGGAATGCTTGAGATCTCTTAATGTTGATAATCAGGCTGCACATGACTCTTGGGTAACATTGTAGTTTAATTTCATGTCGTTATGACCTTTTATGGACTCCCATGTGCAAGTCTGACCTATTCACAAAATAAGGGGATTATTTTTCTTTCGGGCGGCTTGATCAGGATTGAGGATTCATGCATCACTACATATCCTACAAGGGAAGGAATCAAAACATAGGTAGTTATGAATGTTCCCTACAGAGTTCTAGTCTACGTGTAGGGAAATGGGAGAGCTTTTTTTCTTTGATTGGTGGATGGGATCGGGTGATGAATCCGAGCATCACTACATATCCTGCAAGAGTAGGAATCATGAAATACATAGTTTTGTGAATTATATACTCCATGTACATTTTTTATTCGGGTGTAAGAGTAGGGGAATTATGGTTTCATCCTCTACGGATGTTGGGTTTATCATATACCTCTATGGTTTGTTTATGTAATGGAATCCTTACCACCGATCCTAAGCTCATGTGAATTATACTCGATGTTAGAAACAACGAGAAACATGGATTTCCCTTATATTATGTGGTGATATAGGATATAACAAGGGAATTTTGTTTCATGTGATGCATGGTCCAAGATTTGGGGTCAAGGCATCACTATGTATCCCAATGATGAATGGAAATGAAGCAGTATGTAGTTATTTGGAAACCATGCAGTTTACCATCATAAAGTAAGGAAGGATTCCATACAGTTTAATGTCTTTTGGTGAAGAAAATTTTGACCCTTTAGTTTGTTGTTGCTCGATTAGGATGATTTATTCTATGAGGTTTAACATCTTGCAGCTTTGACATGAAATGTCGCCATTACGTGAAGAATTTCTTTACAAACCAAGATTTGGTGGGTGTTTTGAGGATATTTCCATCCATTTAGAGCAAGGAATATCCTCCATGATTATAACTTATGTATGACATATGGTACATCCCATTTTAGATCACGCTTTGGGGGATTCTTCCCGAGTATCATTGCAGTTCTGAGGACCAACACTATCTCTCCTTCAATGAAAGATCGGAGGTGAATGTTTTTGTTAAAGGAACATGAAATAAGATTTTGGTAGATTTAAAAATTCTGAGAAGTTTGCATCCTTTTATCATCTATTTGTTCCAACTCATCATATTGTTTTTGGGATTTCTCATCCATATCCATTTGATCAAAAAACAGGAACGTGGAGCGATGGAAATTGAACTTTGATGGGCAGAACTTCCTCCACCCCATATACTAATGAGTACGAGGTTGCCTGGGTGGCAGTGTGTTTTGTGGTACGGTAAACCCATATATCATTAAAGAGCTTGTCTGGCCATGATTTCTTATCCTCATCTACCATCTTATGAAGTATATTGGATAGAGCCTTGTTGAAAGCCTCTACCTGCATGTTGGAAACTGTATCATTGGGGGATGAATGGTTGTATTTGATTCCATACTCCAGGTATAACTTTTCCAAATCAGTAAAGAAGAAGTTAGTGTCATTAATTGTCAATATTGTATGAGGGCCCCCAAATCTATTAATGATGTTGTATTTCACAAATCTAACAATTGTTTTTCCCCGACCTCTTTATGGGGTATGGCTTCATCCCATTTGAAGAAGAAGTCAGTTGTTGTGAGAATGAACATGAATTCTCTGGATGAAGTGGGAGGATGTGGTCCAACAAAATCCATCCCCCATATGATAAATGTCCCAGAGTAATTAGCTATGTGAAGTATCTTCAGGATTTGGTTAATAAAATTGGCATGAAGTTGGATGGAATGACACATCATTGTGAATGTAGTGTAATCATATATCATAGTAGGCCAATAGTATCCAAGCCTTTGAATTCGAGGGGAGAGCTTAGCTACTGATTATTGTTCTCCACAAGCTCCGGCGTGCTCTTTTTTCATAACGGTCGCATTTTCGTCTCCATCGATACACCTGAGAAGGACTCTATCAAGGCCTAATTTATAGAGAATTTTTTTTTGGATTAGACCATTGTACAAGATAAAATCGACAACCAACCTCTGGATTAGTTCTTTTCAACCATAATTTGGTGGGAGTTCCCCCCTTCAATGTTAATTTTCAATGGGATCCATCCAACTAGTGGTGTGACCGTAAGGATCCGAAATGGGGATAATCCCATTAATTTCCTCCATATTGTTTTTAATGAATGGAAAGACCATCCATCGGTGGGAAATGTTGATGACTGTTACATCCCAGTCCAAATCATCCAGGGTTATGGCAGTGTTTTCTTATGGATCGACTTGATCATTTTATGACTGGGGGGTATAATTTAGTGTTGGTTCTGATAAGAATTCTATCATCATCTCTCGGGAATGGTTCATTACAGGTGACAATACTTCTTCCTTAATGTCATAGTCACCATTGACCTTCTTTATGACAAACTCTATATTACTATTTATCTTCTGGAGTTTGGATTGTGCATGAAGTGCTAGATCCAGGCCTATAATGATGGCCTGGTATTCAACTTCATTATTTGTTCACCCCTCTGAAGGTAGGAAGGAGTAAGAGAATATGACCTTTTCTAGGAATATGATTATAACACCCATCATAAATTTTTTGAGCTTGGGATCCTTCATTATTTTCCCTATTGGGATTACGGAGGCATCATCAAAGTATATTTCCAATTCTTGGTGGTCTTCTATGATGGAGAATACCTCTTCATCAGGAAGTTTAGAATCTTATGGGGTCATTTATTCGGAGCGGTGCTCTACAACGAAATCCTCTCATGCTTGGACTTTTAGATATTTTGGGTGGATGTATTGCATGTAAAACTATTTTATGATTACTACCCACCGTGATAGGTGTCCAGTTAGCATTGGAAGACTGAGGATATACTTGAGAGGGTTTTAGTGGTAGACTAGATGGACCTTGTGGTGCTACATAAAATGACTAAATTTTGAATCCATAATGATTAGGGCTAGGCAGTTCTTTTTTGATTGTTACATATCAATTCTCAACATCAATCAGTGTTTGACTAAGGTAATAGAGATTGTTATCACTACCAAATACATTATTTTTCATGAGGAAAGTGCCTAACAACCATTCTAAGGTTGTTACATAAAAAATGAGTGGTCTTCATTCAACTATCGACATAAGCACTAGTGGGATTAGGAGATATCTTTTGAGATTTTATAATGCTTCTTAAAAATCATTATCCCAATGGTTTGAAACCCCATATTCATCTACCTTGTGAAATTAAAAACACTTACCTACAAGGTTGGATATGAAGCGCCTAAAGTAGGCCAGGTTCCCCTGGTGACCCCTCAACACAGTGAGGTTACAAGGTGGAAACATCCCAAATATAGATTTTTTTTCTCAGGGTCGACTTTGATGCCTCGATGGCATATGAAAAATCTGACGAATTTACTAGAGGTAATGACAAAATAAAAAATTATGGGATTCAACTTTAGACTATGTTGTCATAGTTTTTTTAAGATAGTTTCAAGATCGGTTAGGTTGTTTCAGCACTGTCGTTATTTTACCACCAGGTCGTTGATGTAGCACTCAATGAATATTCCAAAGAAGGGCTTGAAAATAAGATTCATAGTGAACTGATATGTATCTCCATCATTTTTCATACCAAATTTAATCACCTTATAAAATAACACTCCCTGGGGGGTGCTGAATGTATTGGCTTCTTCATCTCCAGGGGTCGTTCAGATATGGTTGTGTACAGAATATCCATCCATGAAAGAGAGGGCCTCAAATCCGAAGGTTTCATTGATTGGAGATTACATGATTTGGACTGGTAAATCATCATTTTGTGATGACTTTCACAGAAACCAAATACTAAAGAGTGTCAAAATTGATAAAAATGTCTTTTTAAAACAAATACAATTTCATTTAATTATATAATAATCCAAAAATTATATGATTCATCAAAATGACTTAGATAATGTTATATATGTAATTAATGAACCACTTTAGGTTCTCTTGGAATTATATAGTAACTACATTTTCCATCTAGTATAAAAATACAAGAAGACATGGTAAAAGATAAACTATTTAATAACGGGTTAAATCTAAAAGATATGGTCAATAAGGTGACCTAAACATATCTAGAACCTTTTGGTTTAGAGGATTTACACCCATCACCACCTTATCCTAGAAATAAATCCATTTGGATCTATTAGAAATTGAAAATTATTTTATAATAAATTAATATTTTTAGCATTTCATAAAGTGCCCCACCTTTCATATAAAAGGGTACTTCCCATTATATTAAAGTCACGCCTTAAAAGGCATTTGGATCAAGTAAAACAAGATCAAATATCCTTCCAACAACCCTCACATACACTTATAGGCCTTACTTTAATCAAAAATCCATCTTATAGTTCCCTTTTGTTCAAATCAAAAGGAAACACCTGAAGAAGTTTTAATTTTTTATCATATCTTTCAAAGTTCTTTTCTTATTATAATTCATATTTATTTGTTATTTACATTTTAAAATAATAACTATAGTGACTTATACATACTCATATGTTATTATAAATATGGTTCAACAATATTCATTATTCTATCCATCCTATGGATAAAAAAGTCACCATACGCGCATACGTACGGCTTACCGTATCCACTTCGCTGTGTAGTTTGTTATTCAACACATCATTATTTGTATGGGTATAATAATGAATATAATTGATGTAAATAATAAATATAACATTTTAATGATTCTTTATATATAATATACCATCCAATTACACAAAATTTCACTATCCATAGAATGATATTGTCCCTCGTGCGTACGTACGACTCACTATCTCCACGACGGGATGAGATTTCATTCCCCATCATAACCATTCAAGAATAATTTTCATTTTATGATCAAAAAAATATTTTTAAACTCTTGATATCATCTTGGATATGAATCAAATACATTGTATACCTAAAAAACATGACTTACGTAACAAAACATAAAAGAAAACAAATCAGTTAACACCCGAAACAATGATAATACTAAAATATTATTATTAAAGAAATACTAGAGGTTCATTTATGATATCATATTTATGTATTTGGTTCTTCTATAATTTAATAATAGTTATTTAACCATTATACAAGGGGTTTACATACCCTCTACTAAGGAAAAATACAAGGTAAGGGTTAATTTTACAATCTATTCATTATCCGAGGTTGTTTCTATGTAAGTATCTACTGAGAAATATTTATAATCCACATTCGTGTCTCTTAAAAATGTATTTCAAAACATTTTTAATGTTTCCTAGACTATGCATTAAAGTAATTTATACCATTATTTTAATTTTTATAATTTTTTTAAAGGAATCTTTCTATCATTTTCCAAAAAAGGTTCTTTATGACCTTTTCAACAAATTAAGGAAAGAATGTTTTTTAAAACGATGGGTGCGGCTATTTTCCGTCATTATAACACCTTATAAGTTTCCCTTGCAAGATTATATAAATGTTTTCAAAATAATTTTTATTTTATAATTATTCTACTTTTAAATTTTTACAAAGTTGAAAGAGTTATTTCTCTCAAATAGTTTTTGTATTTATTTCATCTATGTCAACATCTATTGTTGGATTTTATGTTTATTTGATGTTGATTTATAATGATACAGTATTCCATATTTTATTGATAGTTATATGATATTTTTGACAGTGGATGTGCTAATTTTAGGTCATTCATGGTTTATTGTTAAAGTATTAACATTTCATATGTTAGTTTAATATGAATATTTATGTTATGTTTCGCCATTTTTATATGATGAATGTATTGGATGTAGTAAGTAATGGGTGAGGCCCTCTATGGACCCTCGATTCATCGGTAGGTCTCATAAGAGAAACTAGTTTCTTGGAATGAGTCCTTGAGAATATTTTTATTTATATTCTTGGCACGATGCCTTGACTATGTGGTTATGATGTCCGACATTATAAAATTGATCATTAGGAGATAAAATATTGATATTACATATGAATATTAGACTAGTAAAATATCCATGTGAATACATAGATGGAATTATTTGATTTATCATTGCCATATTATGCTGAATTTTATGTTTAAAAGGCTTGTGTTTTAGTCTTAAACAATGCATGAAATGTTTATTCTTATTTATGATAGTTTCCTCTATTTTTTTATCCTTACTGAGCATATAATCTTACCCCATTATTTTTTTTATTTTTACTAGGATGTGAAGATGAATTTTATGACTGGAATATAGGGATTGGCTAAGGGATATTAGTGTGTTCAAAGGAGACATGATGTTGTTTATGTTTTATTTCATAATGTAATATAAAACATATGAATGTATCTAGTACATCCAAGGATACTGAACTGATTGATATTTCATGACATGATCTCTTATGATCATGCCAATGTTTTATAATAATGAACCAAATCTGGGTAATAGGGTTTGGGTCAGTATAGTGTTTATCAGATGAATTTTAGTACAAATCTTGGAAAATAGATTTAGAAAAACTCTGATTAGAAAACATTATCCTAAGATAGAATTTGAGGATTGGTATTGAATAAAATCCAAAAATTTTCATAATGTATATATTATGGGGGATTACCATGTAATACATCCATTTCTAGATAATAAAAGTAAATTTGGTTCTGTCATAGATGTACCTATGAGTGAAAACTTTGACAAGAAGTTTCAGGCTTGACCCGGGGTATCCTAGTACATGACAACGGGCCTTACTACACACCTGCTTTGACACTCCTGGGGGATATGCTTAAGAAAATTTACATTTTCTTCATAAACCATTAATATGGATTTATGAGTAAATAATTCCCCAAATAAAGCATTTTTATGATTATGTATTATATCCATAAACTGTTCAATTTATGTTATGTATTTTACATGTTTGGAATTATGCTTTTCAATTCATAAACTAATCTAGTGTATGCCATTATTTAGAAATGAAACCTAGTAAAATGAATGGAAAATGTATCACGCAAATAATACATGTAGGTATTTCCATCATTTTCATGATAATTATAGTGGAGTTGATGATGCAAATGGTGCAGAAGAGCTTATAACCATACCGAGACAACTCACTCAGGTTATGAATAATAAAATTACCTGTATTAAGAACCCTGATACAAAATAAAAAGGATTAATGTTAGATCACTTCATGAGTCAGAAACCACCAACATTTAATTGGACTAAAATCTATATTTATGTGTACAATGGATAATTTCATTAGAGAAAATATTTCATGCTTTGGGAGTAGTGATGGTGAAAAAGTTGTAATGGCAGTTTATCACCTATCAGGAGATACAGATCAATGGTGGTCATTAATTCAAAATAAAAAGGAGTATTAAGAAGTATAAAATATGGAATGGAGGTAGTTTAAAAATATTTTCATAGAAAAATACATTCCACATGAACATCAAGTGGATATGGAATGGCAATTTCTGAGTCTGAGGAAAAAGGAGGATGAGAATGTCACAAAGTATGAGGATAACTTTACAAGGTCAGCAAGGCATGCTACAGGTTTTATACATAAACAAAGAATTAATATTGATCGATTCTTTTATTGGTTAAAACCATTTCTCCTAAAATCATTAGTCTCATAATCCTTCTTATTGTATGATATATAGTCTCATTTTCTATCAATATAGAAAATTAATTCACTAATTCTTATGACTTTAAATTGAAGAAAGAAAATAAGAGGTCAGTTGATCACTCTAGAAAAGGAAATAAAGGGAATAAGGGACAATTTTACATTCCATCCTACAGTTTTTATGGGAAGGAACACCCCGGTACATGCATAAAGGTGATGAGAGTTTGTTACCAGTGTGGAGAAAAAGGCCAAGAATCTCGTTATTTCAAGGGGAAGAAAGTGGTTTTTTATGTTCAATGAGACATTTTTAAAGAAATTTGTATTTATTCAGATGAATGTCCTAAGAATCTAGGAAACTTACCATAGAAAAGGACAAGGGATAAAGGCCATGCTTATGTGACCACAAGATTAGAGGTTGAAGTTTCTAATGACATGGTGGTCGGTACTTTTAATCATTTCCTCAAAATTATCCAATGCTTTATTTGATTCTGGATTAATGCATTCTTTCTTATCTGCCATTTTTTCCAAGAAAATTAGATATTTACAATTTTACATAACAAGGGAGTTATCAGCCAAAACTCCTAAGGGAACTATCATAGAAACAACGTTTTGTCAATCAGTTAACATTATGCCATATAAACTTGCTTAATCTGTTGATATTATTGCCGTAATCATGATTGAATTTGATATAATCCTTGGTATGGATTGGATTTCAGACCATGATGAGAAAATTTATTGTAAGAAGGATGTTGATATTTTTAATAATGATATGGAATACCTTATCTTTATAGCAGAAAAATTACCATATGATTCTCATATAGATCCACCCTCTATAGCTCTAATAAATCCAATTATTAGGGTGGGAGGGAGGGAAATAACATTAGGTGTGGAAAGTAATGTTCAAATAGAGTTTGTACCTATTTTGAATGAATATTTTAATGTTTTTCATGAGGATTTACCTGGACATCCTTCATAATGGGAAATTGAGTTTTATAATGACTTAATTCCTAGTTCACGGCCCGTATCGAAGACCCCTTATTGAATGTTCGTTGTGGAATTAGTGTAACTAAAGAAACAACTAGAGTAATTGAGTGATAATGTATTTATTCTCCCTAGTGTTTCTCAATGGGGAGACTATATTATTATTGTTATAAAAAAAGATGTATCTATGAGGTTGTGCATTGACTATAGGGTGATCAATGAAATAACAATAAAGAACAAGTATCACATACCATGAATTGATTATTTATTTTTTCAACTTCATGGAGCTCAATATTTTTCAAAGATTGTCCTTGGATCTGGAAATTGTCAATTGTGCATGAAGAAGGAAGACATTCCAAAGATAGCATTTCATACGAGGTATGGGAATTACGAGTTTACAGTAATGCCTTTTGGACTAACTAATGAACTCTCTGTTTTCATGGATCTACTGAATATAATTTTAAATGAATATCTTGATGAATTTTTAGTGGTATATATTGATGATATCTTGGTATATTCCAAAATCTACGAAGAACATGAAAATCACTTGTTCACTATTCTAAAGACTCTTAGTAGAAATGAATTATATGGGAATTTTATCAAGTGTGAATTCTGGCTTTACCAGATTTATTTTCTTGGCCATATTATCTCTAAGGATGAAATCTCTGTTGATCCTTCAAAGACAAGTGCAATCCAAAAATGGACAGTGTCGATGAGTATAAATGAGTTGTGCATTTTTATTGGTTTAGCAGGTCACTATCGGCATTTCGTCTAGAATTTTTCCCGATTGGATAACCCATTAACAACGCTCACACGTAAAGGGGTTACATTTATTTAGAGAAAGGAGTGTGAAGAATGTTTTGAATGATTGAAAATAAGATTAGTCGATTCTCTTATATTGTCTCTACCATCAAGGAATAGGTGGTTTTTTATTTATAGTGATGCTTCAAAGAAAGGACTTGGTTGTGCCCTTATACAGAATGATAGAGTTATTGCCTATGAATCATAGAAGCTAAAAATTCAAGAAAAAAAACTATCATACTCATGATCTTGAGTTAGTAGCTGTAATATTTTATCGAAAGATATGGAGACAATATCTCTATGGTGAAAATGTGAGATATATACTGATCACAATAGTTTGAAATATATTTTCTCATAGAAAGAACTCAACATGAGGTAAAGGATATGGCTTGAACTACTCAAGGATTACAATTTCACAATACACTAGAAATTGGGGAAGGAAAATAAGGTGGAAAATTCTTTGAGCAGAAAGGATCAAGGAGTTTTGAACAAGATAAGAGTTGAAAGGGATCCAATGTTCATGGATCTAGTAAATATGGATATGGGAATAACCATTGAAGGTGAAACATCTATTATTTTTCAAATGGTTTCCAAACAATATTTACTATAAAGGATAAAAAGTTCTCAGATTGATGATGAGGTGTTTCAAAAGAAAATTAATGTTTTGAATGATGGCAGATTGATTGTCTTCATATATAAAGATGGAATTTTCAAATTTTGTAATAGGATTTGTGTTCCCTATATGCCTTATCTAAAAGTGGATTTGTCGGATGATTCTCATAGATATAATTTCCCTATGCACCCTAGTAGCACTAAGATTTATTGATTTTTGAAAGAACATTTTTTGTGAGACCACATAAAGAGAGAGATTGTTGATTATGTATCAAGATGTATCATTTGTCAACAGGTGAAGGATGGAAGACAACATCCTAGAGGAGTCATGCATACTCTTCCCATTCCTTAGTGGAAATTGGATGATATTACAATGGATATTTTCATGGGGCTACCAAAGACTCCTAGAAGGGATGATGCAATATGGGAAATGATTGATCGTCTTACCACATCATCACATTTTATTTCTGTAAGAGAAGATTTACCACTTTTATTTTTAGTAAGACTATATATTATTGAAGTTTTAAGACTTCATGGTGTACCCCTATCGATTTGTTTCTAATCGTGATCCTTGTTTAACATCAAGATTCTGGAAAATTATTTAGAAATCCTTAGATATAGAACATAACTTGAGCACTGCATACCAACATCAAAATTATGGACAATCAAAATGGACTATTAAAACTTTAAAAGACATGTTGAGATCTTTCTCACTTTAATTTCATGGTATGTGGGATCAGTATTTACCTCTGGTAGAATTTTCCTATAACAATGGAATAAAATCAAGTGGATGGAAGCATATAAAGCGTTATATGGAATGAGATGTTGCAAACCAACTTTTTGGGATGATGTTGGTTAAATAAAACTTTTAGTCCAAGAACATGTTGAGGAAATAATGGAAAAGGTGAATATTATCCCAACCCACATCAAAGTAACTCAAAGTAGGAAAAACAGATATGCCGATAACTAAAGGAAGGATTTGTAATTTCAAGTATGTGATCATGTTTTCTTGAAGGTATCTCTAGGGAAGGGTGTTATAAGATTCAGTAAGAAGGGTAAATTATGTCCCAGGTACATCAAACCTTTCGAAATTCTAGAATTAATTAGAGTTATAGATTACCGTTGGGTAATGTTGCCAAGTATCTCTAATGTTCATGATGTGTTCCACATATCACTATTGAGAAAATACATGTTTGGCCCAATGCATGTACTCACCAATGAAGAAATAGAGCTGGAACATGATCAGTATTATTGTTAAGATCCTATCAGGATTGTTGATACTGGATAAAAAGTGTTGAGAAATTGGATGACTTGTCTGGTAAAAGTTCCTTGATGAAACCATAAAATAGAAGAGGAAACATGGGAACCTGAGAAACTTATGAGGAAGAACCACCCAAATATATTTATGTAGTAATATTATAGAAAATTTGAGGGAAAATCATTTGGAGGGAAGAATGTAACACCCCATTCTTCCATGGTATGTTTCTCTTTGAATAATACAGTATCTTGGGTTGTACGCATCTCGGAGTTTGGGCACACCACAACCAATCAAACTAGCCGTTTAAAAAGCAGTTATGAAAAAGAGTACCTACTTTTTTAAATTTTATAAATTTTATTATTCAAAATGGACTTAATTTTGGGATTTGGAATATCAAAACTATCTTAGGGTGAATTTTTGGTATTTTTATGAAAACTTTCAATTTTGTATGAAAAGTGAAAAACAATGTGTTATTGTTTAAAACTGACATTTTATTTAAATAATTATTTTTAATTTAAATTTATTTAAAGTAAAAAATAGATATATAAATCCAATATAACTTCAATTTAATTCATTGGAGTCATTTTATAATAAGATTATATATATATATATATATATATAATTTTATTGAACTTTTTAACACCTTTTACCCGCCTTCTAGAAATATTTTCAAATTTTCTTAAAACGTAATTTTATCGCTTCTATGAATTTCATTCTAAAAATATGACAGAAATGGTTGTCATCAATAAATAAAATGTGGGTGAATAGGATGAATTTTTTATGTGAATAGTAACTATTGAATTTTATTTACCACCGTTAAAAGTAAATAGGGTAATTAAAGGTAGAAATAACACTATAATAATATAAAATTACCCCAACACATGTCCTAATTCAATTTGATTGGTTTTTTTCGACCAAAATAAACCTTTTGAAAAAAATAAGATCCTTTTTGTTCCATTTGGGTTATATTAGGACATTAATTATATTTTAATTAAAGAAAAGTTAAAACTATTAAATTAAAATTTTAATAACTAAACCATTTTTAATATAGGGTTATAAATAAGATAAATTTTACTATAAATATTCACTAGAAATATAAAAATATTTCCTACTTTATAGTATTTTATTTATAATTTTTATACATTAAATAAGTCAATTTATTTATGACACAATGATGATACAGTAATTACCTTATTAATAAATGATTAAAATAAAAGATATTATAAATATAACAATAAATATAAATTGAAACTTTTCAGGCCATACACGAATTTTCTAGGTGAATATGACATGTTATGGTACATTCAATGTAATTTTTTTAAAGTAATCAAGTTGTGATGACTTTTACAAAAACCAACTACTAAATAGTGTCAAACATACCTAAATGAATTTTTAGAACAAATAATATATTATTAAATTATTTAATTGTCCTAAAAATATAATATTCAGACAAATTACTTAGATAATGTTATATATGTGATTAATGAACCCTTTTATGTTCTATTGGAATTTTATAGTAACCATTTTAACCATGTAGTACAAAAATACAAGAAAACATGATAAAAGAGAAACTATTTAACTAACGGTTAAATCCAACAGATAAGTTTAATATGGTGACCAAAACATGTCTATAACCTCCTGGTTGAGAATATTTCCACCCATCCCCACCTTAGCCTCTAAATAAATCCATTCTGAGCTATTAGAGAGCAAATATGATTTTATAATAAATTAATATTTCAAGCTTTCCCTAACGTGCCCCTCACCTCTCTTATAAAAGGGCACATCCCATTATATTAAATTAATACCTCCAAATCTATTTTTCTCATCCGAACCCTACTCAAATATCCTCCCAACTACCCTCAATTCATTTTAGAGGCCTTACATTGATCAGAAATCCAGGCAATGTATCCCTTTTGTTCAAATCAAAAAAAAGCACCCAAAGAAGAGGTAATTATTTAATCACCTCTTTCAATGTTCTTTTCTTATTCTACTTCCTCTTTATTTGTAATTTACATAATAAAATAATAAATCAAGTACCTTATACATACTTATATGATATTATAAACATGTTACCACCATATTCATTACTCTATCCATCATATGAATGACAAAGTCACCATATGTGAGTGTGTACGACTTATCGTCTCCACTTCGTGGTGTAGTTTGTTATTCAATACTTCATTATTTAGATGGGTATAATAATGAGTATAATTGATTTAAATAATAAATAAAACATTTTAATTATTATTTATATATAATATACCATCCAATTACGTACTATTTCACCATCAATAGAATTATATTATCACTTGTGCGAACGTACGGCATACCGTTACCAAGACGAAGAGATTTCATTCCCCATCGTAACCATTCAAGAATAATTTTTATGTGATGATTAAAAAAATAATTTTTAAGAACTTAATATCATCATGGATATGAATAAAAAACATCCTATATTCAACAAACATTACTTACATAACAAAACATAAAGGAAAACGAATAAGTTAACACCCAAAACAAGGATAATACTAAAATTTTATTATTAAAGAAATATTAGAGGATCATATATGATGTCATATTTATGTATGTGCCCCTTGTATAATTTAATAAAAATGATTTAACCATAATAAAGGAGGTTAGCATACCCTTGACTAAAGAAAAATACAAGGTAAGTGTTAATTTTACAATCTCTTCATTATCCGAGGTTGTTTATACGTAAGTATCTACTAGGACATCTTTATCATCCAAATCCATGCTTCTTACAAATTTATTTCAAAAAAAATTACTATTTCCTAGACTATGGGTTAATTCCATTTATACCCTTTTTCTACTTTTTGTAATTTTTTTAAAGGAATCTTTCTGTCGTTTTCCAAACAAGGTACTTTATGACATTTTCAACCAACTATGGAATGATTTTTTTTTACTTATATGGAGGGTGCGGATATTTTCTTCCATTGTAACACCTTATAATCTACCCGTACAATATTATATGAATATTTTCAAGATAAATTTTATTCTATAATTATGATACTTTTAAATGATTTCAAATTAGAAAGAGATGTTTCTCTCAAATAGAATTTCTATTTATTTCATCTATGTCAACATCTATTGTTGGATTTTATGTTTAATTCATGTTTATTTTTTATGATACCATATTCTGTATTATATTTATAGTTTTATGATATGTTTGACTGTGAATGTGCTATTTATATTTCATTCACAGTTTTTGGTTAAATTATTAACATTTCGTATGTTAGTTTAATGCGAATGTTTATATTATGATTCACCCTTTTCATATCAGGAATGAATTGGATGTATTAAGTGATGGGTGAGGCCGGCTATAGTCCCTTGGTGCATCAGTTGGTCTCATGAGAGAAACTAGTGTCTTGTCACAAGGCCTTGACAAAATTTTTATTTATAGTCTTGACATGAGGCCTTGACTATGTGGTTACGGTGTCCTACATTATGCATTTCATCAAAATGAGATTAACTATTGATATTAAATGTGATTATTCAAATAATATAATATCCCTATGAGTAAGTAAATGGAATTATTTGATTTATATTTTCCATATTATTCAGAAGTTTATGTTTAAAAGGCTTGTGTTTTAGTCTTATACATTGCCTTAAATTTGTTTACTTATTTACGATAGTTTCCACTATATTGTTATCCTTGCTGAGAATATGAGCTCACCCCTTTAATTTGTTTTACTTTTCTCAGGATGTGAAGAAGTATTTATGACTGATCTATAGGGATAGGCTAGGGATATGAGTGTGTTAAAAGAAGACACAATGTAGTTTATTTTAGATTTCTTAATGTAAAGTAAAACTTATGAATGTATCTAGTACTTCCAAGGATACTAAACTAATCAGTATATTAGGAAATGATCTCTTGTGATCATTCCAATGTTATGAAATTATATATCGAATCTGGGTAACTGTGGTTAGGATGTTATAGATCCTCTTTAGGGTGAGGAAACTTGGTCACCCGATGTTGGTAGTAATGCTCACCAGTAGGGATCTGTGAATACAACCCCTATGTAATTGGGATGAATTCTTCAACATCGACTTCATATGCCTCCCTGAGATAGAGGAGGTATTTTTTCCACTCTTCAGGGACATGCTCCTGAAAAGATTCAAGACAACCAATAGGCCACCTTGTGTTGGGGTGTCGCTCGAAGCTTAAGATGCAGCTGGCGATATTTTGCTGATTGGAGGGCTTGTCTTGTGGTCCCCATAGTGGGTAGAGAACTATTTTGGTGGTACACATTAATCATCATGTTTGATACCAAGTGTTCAATGCACTGGGTTGGCGAGGGGGTCATGTTCTTCATCGGGTCCTCGACCGCGTGTGGGATCACTAAGGTGTGCATCTTCATTGGTTGTTGGGATGCCATTTGGATCAAATGTTTCTTTGTGGAAATCTTCAATATATATATATGACATGTACAGACAAAAATAACCCTCTCAAATTAGCATATCATAATCATATGCATATTTGACTATTCAGATTATCCCCCTTCATTTTTTTGTGAGGTGAAGGAAATCATGTGTGGTAAAACATCCACCTTGTCTGAGTGAATAAGTTATAGAGATCTTACGATGGAGTTATCATGGTCGCAGAAGCAAGTTATCATTACATAGAATGAATAAGGCTGAGGTAGGATTTTCTAAAGTCATGGATCAGAAATATAACCATGATTTGTGGTGTTAATTCATTTGTTTTATAACTATAAATAACTATTAACCCACACTTAAAAACATAATAAGTTCACTTAATCATCTATATCTCAAGAAAATACTAGAGAATAATTTTCACACATGAGTGAAAGTAATATACACAATCAAATTTGTGTAAGTGAAGCGTATACATAGCATATTATATAGTGAAGTGGGTTATGTGATTGAGATGGAAACTCATTAGAATATTTACATAAAGAGAATAAATAAACATGATCATGATTTTTCAAAATATATTTATGTGCTCAGAGGTTATCTCATAGGTTGATCTGTTTGGGTTCATGTGAAGTGGTTTACATGCTCATGTCTTATGATTGGTTCTTGGGATCATGTAATCTAATAAGGGTTATGTTTTTGAAGAAGAAGGTCTTGTAATAAATGAAGAAATTTTTTGTATGAATTTGAATTTCAGATCTTTGAGGATGAAGGACCATAAAGAAACACAAATGTGTCAATCAACTTAGAAATAATCATCAAAAGGTTCTACTGTAGGAGTAGTGAATTCAATTTAGAAGGAAGACAGTCATGAGGTATCAAATGATGAATGATTGTAAAAATATAAGGATAGTGATTCAACTTATAAAATAATAACTATAGTAAACTATAGTGAATTTTTTATATCAATCCATTTCCTTTTATTTTCCTTGGGTGTAGGACAGTGTGGGTAATGTATGTAAAAATTGATGTGTCTCATGCATGTTTTGATTTCATTTTATTATTTTCTATGGGAACGATAAAAAAGAATGTTTGTTTTAATGATTAAAGAAAATAAAAAATTTGAAGTCATTTTAATATTTCATAACATAATTCACCACCCCCCCCCCCCATCATGGGTATTTAACCAAGTATATCTAATAATTACATTAACGATTATGATATTTCTAATGGGGTTTTCATCATAATTGTTCTTCATTGAGGTATGATGTATATGCACCACTATATCTTCTATTGCGGTGTATACATATTACATGGATTTGTTTTGTCATAATTTTACATGAAATATATGTAATTTTAAAGTTCATATAATACTTTATCCTTTAAGGGACTCCAATTTGAAAAGTAAATTTGATTTATAGTGTTTTTCATTACTCGTATACTTTTCTCGAGATATAATGATTCATGATTTATTATGGTATTATAAAATGGGTTTCTTTTAATCTATTTTCATATTATAGTTCATTTCCTCTTTACTTTCTAGGGAATTACATTGATATATTTATTTATTTATAAAATTTGGACAGGTGAAGAATAATTCCAATTTTACCTAAATGATATCTTTTTCTTCCTTATCCATATTTACTACTTTCATTAATGTTCAAATGTTCCTATTTGAAAATAAAAATATGTTTATTTAATCTTAAAAGTTCTCTTTACCTCTTTTCAAAAGAATTATTTGTCAATGTATATACAATGTGAGTTCTAATAATGGTATTTTAAAGACTATAAAAAATATTTCTCATTAAAGAATTTTTTTTTATAATCCAATCCACATTTCCTATGTAAAATATTTCTGTCTTTTTCAACACCCAATTATTTCTATTTCAATAAAAAAATTAAATGGTTTTCATCTTACCTTCTTGAAAATAATTTTGTAATTTGATTTGTAAATTCATCTGTATAATAAAATGAAAATAAATATTTTATAAAATAACCTTGTTATGATCCACATAAATGATTCACTATAATGATTTAACTACAATAAAGTTATGTTTTAGTAATCACTTTCTAAATTCTTTGATGATATAATTATAGGGGTATTTAAAATTTTGGTATCAAATGATCAAATCTAGATGTCATCTTATTTGATGCCTTTTTGAAATGATATGAAACTCATTTTATCCAATGGATTTTCATGATATATTAAAGGATTCATATCGTACGACACACATATGTATGTTTGGTGATTGGTGAGTTCATATATCACTTGAAAATACAATAGTTAAGAATATATATTTCATATGATAATGAGGTTAATGATGGATATTTTTTCACAACATAAAGCCTAAACATCTTGTTTTTTCACAATATAAATCTTTGAAATTTTATCTTTTAATAACATGAAGCGTGAACATTTTTCATTCACAAAATGAGGCTTGGATATTGGTTTTGTTCACAACACACATGTTGTACATTCCATTTCTTCATTAATTTATAATTTCCCAACATTTAGTGTTGAACCATAATTCCTTATTATGTTATTCTTCCAATTCATGAAAAATATATATGACTATGTCCTATGTGTGGCACGCGCCGCCAAGCGTTCAAATTTTCCCAACTATTGCAGGTTCTGCCACCCGGGCCCCATCGTTCCCCTCGTACCTATCTTCCTTTGAACTTGATTCTTGCTCCCTTACACCTTGGGCGATCCCGTTGATCACCAGCACGGGCCACCTGGACTTGGGGGCCCCTCCCAGACCAAGCCTGTTGGAATTTCAAACCAAAAACCACGAGTCAAAGCTGCCTGCATTTTTCCTCTGGCGTTATTTATTACTTGCACATTTTTTTTCATGGGTCTATTTATTTTCTTTGAATGAATTTAATATTCTGTACTTAATTTTTGGTATCTTTTGTACCATCATAAATCCTCTGCATTTAATATTTTGGTCTTTCCTTGTACCTTCATAGATTCACTGTATTTAATGTTTTGGTCTTTCTTTGTACCAACATAAATGTTATGCATTTAATGTTGTGGGTCTATAAATTGATGTAATTTTAGTCTGAAATTTCAATTGTGTGAAATAAAAATGTTGAAATCTATTTCGTGTTGTGTGCCAATTTTTCTTCCTCTTCATTATTTCTTCCTCTCATATTTCTCGTGTTGTATAGCCAACAAACTGGTATCAGATCCAGTTACCAAGATCCTCCAATTTTTTTTAAAAGATGGCTGCAATCCATCCGCAAGTTCCAAAGCTATTAAAGGACAACTACGAAAGATGGTGCATCCAAATGAAGGTGTTATTCAGGTCGCAAGAATTATGGGAGATCGTCACCAATGGGTATATTTTACCCTCTACGGAGGAAGAAGCTGCCTTCACGAATGAAGAAATGACGGGCCTCAAAAATTAAAGAAATAAAGACAACAAGGTGTTGTTCCTACTCTATCAAGGGTTGGATGAATCAACGTTCGAAAACATTACTGAAGCTACATCAAGAGAAAAAGATTGGTAAACTCTTACCACCATCTTCAAAGGTGTTGATCGAGTGAAGCGGTTATGTATTCAAACATTAAGAGTGGATTTTGAAGTGGAGCACATGAAAGAAGGTGAGAGCATCTCTGATTATTTCTCAAGATTAATTGTTATTGTTAACAATTTGAAAAGGAATGGTGAAAAAGTTGAGGACATTCGAGTTATCAAAAAATCACGTCGATCCCTCACAACCATGTTTGAGTATGTGGTTGTGGAAATCGAAGAATCAAAGGATTTTCAGAAACTAACCATTGAAGAAGTGATGTTGTCATTGCAAGTGCATGGGAAACGGATGCAAAAGAATATTGGTTCAACAATAGAGCATTAATTGGAGTCCAAGTTGACTCTACAAGAACAAAAGAATGGCCACATGCAATGAGGCAATCATTGTGGAAGAGGAAGATGGTGTGGATATTATCCAAGCCATCAACAAAAGAAACAAAATCCTACCAGCTTTCATGGAAGGGGGAATGGTGGAGGACGATTCACACGTGGTTTTGGAAATGAAAAGAACATTCAATGCCACAACTGTAAGAAATTTGGAAATTATGCTTCTGATTTTTGGATCAAAGTGGATCACGATAAACGATCCAACTATTCTGAAACATCTCATCATGAAGAAGAAGATACCACACTCCTCCTCACACAATAAAAGGCATCTGAACGTCCTGATGTGTGGTATCTCGGTACAGGTGGAAGCAACCACATGATTGGTAACAAAGAACTATTCGAGGAACTCACAGAAGAAGTTCATGGTGATGTGAGATTTGGTGACTCATCAAAGTTACCCGTGATTGGAAAAGGTAAAATCAAAATTTATCATAAGAATGGTGACCCAAATTAGATCTCTAATTTGTATTATGTACCAAACATGAAAAAGAATATCATTAGTCTTGGTCAACACCTTGAGAAGGGGTATGTTGTACACATGGAGGCTTATTATTTGTCTATAAGGGATGCTCATAGGAGACTTATTGGTCAAGTCCTAATGGCAAAGAATCTCATGTTTTTGCTGCGTATCAATACAAAGGCTGAGGAGTGTATCTTGGGGCTCATGAAGAATGATTCGTGGAGATTGTATCGTTGTTTTGGGAATCACCATTTTAGTGGGCTTAAACTTCTATCCTCATCAAACATGGTTCGTGGCTTGCCATTGATTGAAGCTCCAAATCATGTGTGTGAGGAGTGTACACTCGGCAAGCAACAAAGGAACTCATTTCCAAGTGGAGTGTCTAGAAGAGCAACCGAACCACTTCAGTTGGTTCACACTAATATCTGCGGACTGCTTGAAACACCCTCACTTGGAGTTAATGGGTATTTTATTACCTTCATTGATGATTTTAGCAAGAAACTCTGGGTGTATTGTATTAAAGAAAAATCTTCTGCGTTTGAGATCATTCAAATGTTCAAATCTCGTGTTGATGCTGAAAGTGGTTTTAGAATCAAAGTTCTCAGATCTGAAAGAGGTGGAGAATACACTTCAAATGAATTTCAAGTTTTTTTCAGCGAACAAGTCATCAAGAAACAATATATTGTTTCCTACATGCCCCAGCAGAATGGCATTGCAGAAAGGAAGAACTACGCCATCCTCAACATGATGAGGACCATGTTGAAGGAGAAAGACTTGCCAAAGAACTTCTGGGCAGAAGAAGAGGAATGTACTACCTATCTTCTTAATCGGTGTCCAACCAAGAGCTTCAGAAACATGACACCACAAGATGCATGGAGTGGCTACAAACCGAGCATAGCACACCTAAGAATCATCGGGTGTGTTTCCTACGCTCAAGTTCCAGAAGCGAGAAGAAGGAAGCTTGATGATCGTGGTGAAAAGTGCATCTTCATCAGCATCTCTACAATCCACTAACCAATAAATTAGTGGTGAGTAGATATGTGGTCTTTAGTGAGGAATAATCATGGAAATGGAATGATTAAGAACCAAACAAAGAGATTCCAGTCGAAGCAGAAGATCAAGAAGAAAGGCATGATCATCTGGAGAAAATGCCAACAACACCTTCCCCAGGCGCATCATCAGTACACCAGAGTCCAGGAGGACATTCCATCACTCATGAAAGGACTCCATCAAGTCAAAATTTGACGAGCTCATCCTCACCCATGGCGCCCATAAAAATGAAATGCTTAAGTGGCATCTATGAGCAAACCAAAGAGGTAAATATTTTTTTCCTGTATGCAGATCATGAGCCTCTGACGTTTCAGGAAGCCATGAGGGAAGAATGTTGGAGAATGGATATGAGACAATAAATTCGCACGATAGAGAAAAATAACACATGGGAGCTGACCACACTTCCTAATAGCCAGAAAACCATTGGTGTCAAATGGGTTTACAAGATCAAGCAAAATGCTGATGGTGAAATCGATCGCTACAAGGCAAGGCTCGTAGAAAAGGGGTACAAACAGAAGTATGGGGTGGACTATGAAGAATTATTTTCTCCTTTTGGTTGCCTTGACACTAAGAGAATGATTATCTCCCTTACCTTTCATCACAGTTGGATGATCAACCAATTGGATGTGAAGTCTGCATTCCTGAATGAAATTCTAGAGGAAGAGGTCTATGTAGACCAGCCTGAAGGATTTGTTATACAAGGGGAGGAAGACAATGTGTATTGACTGAAGAAAGCACTTTATGGGTTGAAGCAGGCTCCTCGTTCTTGGAATGCACGCATTGACAACTATCTTCAAGAGAAGGGATTCACCAAATTTCCATATGAGCAATCATTTTACATCAAGAAGAATGATCCTGGATGATATTTTTTCATAAAGGCATTACCGATATATGTATTCAAAAAAACTCAGAACGATGCTCAGAATGAAGTCAGTTTTGGTTTGAAGGGGAGTGTTGGAATTGGAAACTAAAAACCACGAGTCAAATTTGCCCTCATTTTTCCTCTAACGTCATTTATTACTTTCACATTTAATATTGGGTCCATTTATTTTCATTGAATGAATTTAATATTCCATATTTAATTTTTGGTATCTTTTGTACCATCATAAATTCTATGAATTTAATATTTTTCTATTTCCTTGTACCATCATAGATTATCTATATTTAATGTTTTGGTCATTCTTTGTACCAACATAAATGCTATGCATTTAATGTTATGGGTCTATAAATTGATGTAATTGTAGTCTGAAATTTCAATTGTGTGAAATAAAAAGCTTGAAAGCTCTTTTGTGTTGTGTGCCAATTTTTCTTCCTCTTCATTATTTCTTCCGCTCATATTTCTTGGCTTGTATAGACAATAGAGCCCACCTCCTCTCTAGTCTTGTAACGCCCCGACCCCAGTTACCTAGAGTCGGTGCATTATTACATAACATTGGCATGATCACAAGAAAGATCCAATCTCGAAAGACCGATTGGTTTAGTAGCCTTAGAATCACTAGATATATTCGTAACGTTTTACATTACATCATAAAGTGAAAAACTACAACAACAAAATATTGTCTCCATAGTCCACACTATTATCCCCTCATAATATCCCTGCAGGTCATTCATAATTTACTTCTTCATATCCTGGGAAAAATAAAACATAGAAAAGGGGTGAGCTCAAATGCCCAGTAAGGATAACAATATAGTGGAAACTTTCATAAATAAGAATAAACATTTAAGGAAGTGTATAACTAAAACAAATGCCCTTTAAACTTGAACTTCAATATATTATGGAAAAAATGAAATGAAATAATTCCATTTACTTATTCACATGGATATTCTACTAATCGAATAATCACATGCAATATCAATAACCACTTTCATAACGATGGAATGCATAATGTCAGACTATCATAACCACATAGCCAAGGCCTCGTGCCAAGACTACAAATAAGATTTTCCCAAGGCCTTAGGCCAAGACACTAGTTTGTCTCATGAGACCTACCGATGCATCTAGGAGCTATAGCAGGCTCCACCCGTCACATATTAAGTCCAATGCATTTCCATATGAAAAGGTTTAAACATAACATAAACATTCGTATTAAAACTAGCATAGGAAATGTAAACACTTAATCCATAAACCATGAATGGTATAAAAATAACACATCCACATTCATACATATCACAAAACCTTCAATACAATATAGAAGTTTTGTATCATAATAAATCAACTTCAAATAAGCGTAAAATCCATCAAAGGATGTTGACATAGATGAAATAAAAACTCGTTTTAGAGAAATATCTATTTTTATTTTGAAATCATTTAAGATTCATATATTCATAAAATAAAAAATTTTCTTTGAAAATATTCTTATAATCTTGTAAGGAAGCTTCGAAGATTTTATAATGGCGTAAAATAGCTTCACCCGCCATATAAGTTAAAAAAAACATTCTTACCTTAATTTTGTCGAAAAGGTTAAAAGCACCTTGTTTGGAAAATGACGGAAAGATTACTTTATAAACAACTTCTAAAAAGTCAAAAAAGGGTATAAATGACTTTAACCCATATTCTTGTAAATAGTAAAAATGTTTTGAAATACATTTTTAAGAAACATGGATGTGGATGATAAAGAGATCCCTGTAGATTATTACGTATAAACAACCTCGGATAATGAAGAGATTGCGAAATAAACCCTTACCTTGTACTTTTCCTTGGTTGGGGGTAAGTTAACCTCCTATATAATGGTGAAATAATTTTTATCAAATTATAAAAGAATCATATACATTAATATGATATCATATATGATCATTTAACATTTATTTGTTAATAATATATTAGTATTATCATTGTTTTGGGTGTTAACTTACTTATTTTCTTTTATATGTTTTGTTACGTAAGCCGTGTTTGTCATGGATAGGTTGCACCTTAATCATATCCAGAATTACATGACTTCCTTAGATACTATTATTAATCATCAAATAAAAATTATACTTGAATGGATACGATGGAGAATTAATCTCATCGCGTTCGTGGAGACGATAGTCCGTACGTACGCATGAGCGACAATATCATTCTTTTGATATTAAAATAATATATAATTGGATGGTATATCATATATACAGAATCATTATCATGTTATATTTATTATTTACATGAATTATAAATCATTATTATACCCATCCAAAATAATAATTTATTGAATAACAATTACACCACGACGTGGAGACGGTAAGCCGTACGTACGCACGTATGGTGACATGTTATTCAAAGGATGGATAGAATAATGAATATGGTTGTACCATATTTATAATAACATCATAGTATATATAATATACTGGAGTTATTATTTTATAATGGTAATAACAAAGAAAGAATAAGTGGAAGAAGAAAGGAACTTGAAAAAAGGTGGTGAAATCATTACCTCTTCTTTGGGTTCTTCCTTTTGATTTGATCAAAAGGGCTCCTTAAATTGGCTTTCTGACTAAAGGAAGGCCTCTAGGATGAAGTGAGGGAAGTTGAGAGAGTATTGGGGCAGATTTTGGCCAAACTAAAAGGCTTTGAAGGTGTGAGTTAATGAGAAGGGAGAGTGCACTTTTATAAGAGGGGTGATGTGCACCTTTGGAAAAGCTAGAAATATTATTTTATAATAAATTCATATTCGGTTTCTAATGGCTCCAAAGTAGATTATTTAAATTTTAAGATGAGGATAGGTCAAAAACCACTCAAACAATATAATTATACAGGTTTGGGTCATTATACTAACCTTATATTTAAGTATTAACTCTTAGTTAATTAGTTTCACTTTTACAATGTCTCTTTGTAATTTTATATTATATGGTTAATAAACTTACTATATACATCCAATAAACCTCCAAGTGGTCCATTAATGATACACCTATCATTATATAAGTCTCTTGGCCTAACCTTAGATTTTTAGGAATTTAATATCAAATAATAATATAATATTTGTTTTAAAAACTCTTTTATGTCAATTTTGACACTATTCAATAATTGATTTTTGTAAAACTCATAACAGAATGATTACTTAGAAAAAAGTTATTTAAATCATTCATAACATGTCATATTAACCTATAAAATTAGTGTAATTCATAAAAAGTCTCAGATTATATTTATTTGGGTATCTACAATATCAATCATTTTAATTTTTCACAATTATGGTAATTACTGTATCACCATTGTGTCATATATAAATTAAAATATTTAATGTCTAAAAATTATAAATAAAATATCATTATGTAGGAAATATTTTTAGATTTCTCATTAATATTTATAGTCAAAAATCCAACATATATAACCCTATCTAAAAATTGTTTTTCAAAAAGGTATATGCTTGTGTCATTTTTGTATTCATTTTAACTTAATTAAAAATAAAGTGTCCCTATCACTTACAAGTGGCACCATGGGGTCCCAAAATCGACCCAAATATTCCCATGGTCGAACAGGTATCAACCAATTAGGTTAGGACACGTTTTAGGGTAATTGTTTATTATTATAATATTATTTTTTAAACCCTTATTTACTGGATTTACCCTTTAACCATGGTAAATAAAATATTTACCGAAGTAATTATTCAAAATTTCTAAAAATAAAATTTACCTATTTACACAATTTGAACATCCTGATTCCAAATATGGAATCCATTTTTCCAAATTCAAAACACAGAAGTGGCAGAAATTATTTTAAAATTAATTCTCGTTGTCAAAACAAAAAGCGTGTTTTTAAGAGATAAAAACTATCAAAAGATTGACACCTGTTTATATCTGGTTTAATTGTGAAGTTTTGTCCAATGAACAACATTGTATTAAATGGTAAAAATATATTCTAAATATACTTGAAAACCACTCAAATTCATAATTTATCACAACTAATTATTTTGATTAAAAAAGTTGTTTTTAATTAAAATTTAGTAATTTTCACTATTCATCAAAATATAAAAGTTATCCAAAAAGTACCAAAATTTTACCCTAGGCTAAATTCGATATTCAGAATCCAAAAATGAATTCCATTTTGAGAGATAAAATTAATAAAATTTCAAAAAGTAGGTATTACTATTCATAACGGCTAGTTTGATTGGTTGTGGTGTGTGTTAGAACTCAAAGTTGCGTACAACACACGCTACTGTAATATTCAAAGGAAAGAATACCGTGGAAGCTTGGGATGTTTCATTGTAAATTTTTTATGTCCCCATTTAGTCAAATTGAATATATAAAAGTTTAAAATATTGTATTTAAAAGGGGTTCACTATTAAAAGTTGGTAAAAGTGAAATACTGAAAATGAATTTGTTATTACATTATATCTAAGAAACTCATAATATGGATTCTAAAATTATAAGGATTATATAAAGTTTAAAATTTAGTTAATACTATTCATAACCTCTTTTGAACGGCTTGTTTCGTAAGACATGGTGCACTTGAACTCGGTGTTGCATGTAGTGCAAGTTATTGAATTATTTTGAAGAAATAACACACTATGAAATCTTGGGGTGTTACATTCTCCCCTCCATTAATAAATTGTGTCCTCGCAATTTGAAATTGTTCTTCTAAAATAAAAGGATGAATATAGAAAATATCTTCGTGGGAAAACCCACATCAGAAATTTGGTTAATAAAATTTAGTCTTAATAAGAGGAAAAGAGAAATGAAAGGGTCACCACCAAATTATGATCTCTATTCGGAGAACATTGGTGGAAATTAGAGACATATAATTGGAGGAAAAACGTAAATATTTATAGGTATTGATTGAGGTCATCAATCACAAACAAGTGTAAAATTGATGGCCTTAAATTCATCAATCTATGATGATTTAAAATACCATCGGTTCAGAAAAACATATGGTATTAGGATTACACATTTTTTTGTTTTAAGATCCATTCACTAAATTATAAGAATTAATTTCTTCATTGAATAATAGAAGAAGAAATATATATACTTGACAAGTAGAGTCTCATCCTTTAACTAAGTTCTACCAAAAACTCATCTTTCACTCTAAAAGATAATAGAACTTAAAAATAATATTCTATTTATCCTATTCGTATAGGGTTAAAAAATGAATTTATAATTCATCTAGAAGAACCATTAAAAAAACGACATTATTCAATCCATGACATCGCGTGGCTCAGTGGTAGGTGATACACCCTTGTCGCCCTTCGGTTGTGGGTTCAAGTCTCGCGGCCTTGCCGGACGTGACGGGTTTCCGCCCGACCTCTGGGTTGTCCTTTTATGGCAATCCAAAATAATCCAAACTAGAACTACCCAAAATACTTCATGCCAAAATTTATAAGGAAGTTAAACACAATGAAGATCCTTTTTTCCGCGTAATTACATGTGAACACCTTCATCATGTATTCTTTTAAAACATTGCAACATCCTGAATTACCATAAAACCTTATTGATTACATTCATGATCCCTTATTCCTTAAAGAATAATAGATATACTCCTTAAATCCAAAAATGTTTTAAACCCCAACAACGATGGAATATACAAATCATTAATCAGTTTCAAGGTAGTCAAGAATATCCAATATAATTTATCCAAATCAATCATGTATTATTCTAAAATCACTACCTCGGTATCAGAACCATATTATGGTTTATCTTTCTCTCAACCATATATTTTCCAAAAATTTAACCTTCTATTGAGTCAATTTTCTTTGTTCCACACAATCTCAAGTCCTTAATGAAATAGTACTGCAGTACAATCCCTATATACTCCATAATTATTATAAGAAGTATATTATTGATACAACACTCAAATGACATATTCAACATAAGAACTCTAATCATTCCTCTTCATCTGTGGTAGTATCATAACTTGATTATTATCTAATAGCATCATTTTCGGCATAGTATGATGACTGGGACATAGGTTCGCGTAGTGTCCAAACTCCTTGCAAATGAAGCATTGTACATTTGAAACCATTTTCTTACCCTTGCAGTCATGTACTTTGTGCCCTTTTCCTCCACACTTATAACAAACTCTCATTCCTTTCAGGGAAGTTCCAGCGTTTTTCTTCCCACAGTTATCACATATGGTAAAATTCTTCTTTTCCCTCTTCCCTTTATCCATATTTCTCTCTTCCATCCTTTTCTTCTCTTGCTTCCCTTCAAAGCCATAAGACTCATTAAACTCTTTACTTATCTTATCAACACATGATATTATTTCTTCATATGATTATAATACATGGAAGACTATTTCTCTTATAAATTATTTCTTAAGACCATGAAAGATATGATCCCTCTTTCTCTTTGGATCATTTACATTGTTGGAGTTCTCATTCCTTCTACTGGGCACCATTTCTAAACAATGGCATATACTAGATTAGTTTATGAATAACAATACCTAATCCCAAACCTATAAAACACATAACATAAATTAAATAGTTTATGGATATAATCCATAATCATAAAAATGTCTCCTTTGAGGAAGTATATACTCATAAAACCTTTATAATGGTTTGTAAAGAAAAGGAGAATTATCCTAAGCATATCCCCCGGGAGTGTCGTAACCAAGAGTGTAGCAAGGCCCGTTTTGGTGCACCAGTTCCCATTCGAGCTGAGCTCAAAGCGGTGTTTTCGGGTTTTACCCCTAGTTGCATCTGTGTAATACCCGCCTCTACCTGCTCGTATCCAGATAGGGATGTATTGCTCAGAAAACTCACAAAATCTCTACAATACCAAAATTCTAGGAAGTTCTTCTATACTAATCCTCAAAGTTCATCTTAGGTCTACGTGCTCTAATCAGATTTTATCTAAATCTAGCTTCCATTGTTTGTACTAAACTTCCTCTGATACCAACTGTAACACCCCGACCCCAGTTACCTAGAGTCGGTGAATTATTACATAACATTGTCATGATAAAAAAAAAAGATCAAATCTCGAAAGACCGATAGGTTTAGTAGCCTTGGAAACACTAGATATATTCATAAAGTTTTACTTCACATCATAAAGTGAAAAACTACTACAAAAACATATTGTCTCCATAGTCCACACTATTATCCCCTCATAATATCCGTGAAGGTCATTCATAATTTACTTCTTCACATCTTGTTAAAAATAAAACATAGAAAAGGGGTGAGCTCAAATCCCTAGTAAGGATAACAATATAGTGGAAACTTTCATAAATAAGAATAAACATTTAAGGCAGTGTATAACTAAAACAAATGCCTTTTAAACATGAACTTCAACATAGTATGGCAAAAATAAAATGAAATAATTCCATTTACTTATTCACATGGATATTATACTAATCGAATAATCACATGCAATATCAATAACCACTTTCATAACGATGGAATGCATAATGCCAGAATATCATAACCACATAGCCAAGGCCTCGTGCCAAGACTACAAATAAGATTTTTCCAAGGCCTTGTGCCAAGACACTAGGTTGTCTCATGAGACCTACCGATGCATTGAGGAGCTATAGTGGGCTCCACTCGTCACATATTAAGTCCAATGCATTCCCATATGAAAAGGTTTAAACATAACATAAACATTCGTATTAAAACTAGCTATCGAAATGTAAATACTTAATCCATAAACCATGAATGGTATAAAAATAACACATCCACAGTCATACATATCACAAAACCTTCAATATAACATAGAAGTTTTGTATCATAACAAATCAACTTCAAACAAGCGTAAAATCCATCAAAGGATGTTGACATAGATGAAATCAAAACTCTTTTTAGAGAAATATCTATTTTTATTTTGAAATAATTTAAGATTCATATATTAATAAAATAAAACATATTCTTTGAAAATATTCTTATAATCTTTTATGGAAGCTTCGAAGATTTTCTAAGGGCGAAAAATAGCTGCACCCGCCGTATAAGTTAAAAAAGCATTCTTACCTTAATTCTGTCGAAAAGGTTAAAAGCACCTTGTTTGGAAAACAACGGAAAGATTCCTTTATAAACCACTTATAAAAAGTCAAACAAGGGTATAAATGACTTTAACCCATATACTTTTAAATAGTAAAAATGTTTTGAAATACATTTTTAAGAAACATGGATTTGGATGATAAAGAGATCCCAGTAGATTATTACGTATAAACAACCTCGGATAATGAAGAGATTGCGAAATAAACCCTTACCTTGTACTTTTCCTCGGTTGGGGGTAGGTTAACATCCTGTATAATGGTGAAATAATTTTTATTAAATTATACAAGAATCCTATACATTAACATGATATCATATATGATCTTTTAACATTGATTTGTTAATAATATCTTAATATTATCGTTGTTTTGGGTGTTAACTTACTTATTTTCTTTTATATGTTTTGTTACATAAACTGTGTTTGTAATGGATAGGTTGTATATTAATCATATCCAGAATGATATCAAGTCCTTATATACTATTATTAATCATCAAATGAGAATTATACTTGAATGGATACGATGAAGAATGAATCTCATCGCGTTTGTGGAGACGGTAGTCCGTACGTACGCACGACCGACAATATCATTCTTTTGATATTAAAATAATATATAATTGGATGGTATATCATATATACAGAATTATTATCATGTTATATTTATTATTTACATGAATTATAAATCATTATTATACCCGTCGAAAATAATAATTTATTGAATAACAATTACACCACGACGTGGAGACGGTAAGCCGTACGTACGCGCATATGGTGACATGTTATTAAAAGGATGGATAGAATACTGAATATGGTTGTACCATATTTATAATAACATCATAGTAAATATACGATACTGTAGTTATTATTTTATTATGGTAATAACAAAGAAAGAAGATGTGGAAGAAGAAAGGAACTTGAAAAAGGGTGGTGAAATCATTACCTCTTCTTTGGGTTCTTCCTTTTGATTTGATCAAAAGGGCTCCTTAAGTTGGCTTTCTGACTAAAGGAAGGCCTCTAGGATAAAGTTAGGGAAGTTGAGAGAGTATTTGGGCAGAGTTTGGCCGAATCAAAAGGCTTTTAAGGTGTGAGTTAATGAGAAGGGAGAGTTCCCTTTTATAAGAGGGGTGAGGGGCACCTTTGGAAAAGCTTGAAATATTATTTTATAATAAATTCATATTCGGTTTATAATGGATCCAAACTGGATTATTTAAATATTAAGGTGGGGATAGGTCTCAAACCACTCAACCAATAGAATTATACAGTTTTGGGTCATTATACTAACCTTATCTTTAAGTATTAACTCTTAGTTAATTAGTTTCACTTTTGCAATGTCTCTTTGTATTTTTATATTATATGGTTAATAAACTTACTATATACATCCAAGAGACCCCCAAGTGGTCCATTAATGATACAAATATCATGATATAAGTCTCTTGGCAGAACCTTAGATTTTTAGGAATTTAATATCAATTAATAATATAATATTTTGTTTAAAAACTCTTTTATGTCAATTTTGACACTATTCAATAATTGATTTTTTAAAAAATTATAACAGAATTATTACTTAGAAAAAAGTTAATTAAATAATTCCTAACATGTCATATTAACCTAGAAAA
Organism: Viscum album; assembly: GCA_963277665.1. Lineage (NCBI taxonomy): Eukaryota > Viridiplantae > Streptophyta > Magnoliopsida > Santalales > Viscaceae > Viscum > Viscum album. Next base: position 656,763,001 of record OY728145.1, on the reverse strand, counting down.
TTATTTTTATTTATAAAAAGTCTCAAATTATATTTATTTGGGTATCTACAATATCAATCATTTTAATTGTTCACTATTATGGTAATTACTGTATCACCATTGTGTCATATATAAATTAAATTATTTAATGTCTAAAAATTATAATTAAAATACAATTATGTAGGAAATCTTTTTATCTTTATAATGAATATTTATATTCTAAAATACAACTTATATAACCCTATGTAAAAATTGTGTTTCTAAACGATATATGCTTTTGCCATTTGTGTATTCATTTTAACTTAATTAAAAATAAAGTCTCCCTATCACTTACAAGTGGCACCATGGGGTCCCAAAATCGACCCAAATATGCCCATGGTCGAACATGTATCAACAAATAAGGTTAGGACACGTTTTAGGGTAATTTTTTATTATTATAATATTATTTTGTAAACCCTTATTTACTGGATTTACCCTTTAACCATGGTAAATAAAATATTTACCGAAGTAATTATTCAAAATGTTTAAAAATAAAAGTTAACTATTTACACAATTTGAACATCCTGATTCCAAATATGGAATCCATTTTTCCAAATTCAAAACACATAAGTGGCAGAAATTAATTTAAAATTAATTCCCGCTGTCAAAACAAAAAGCCTGTTTTTAAGAGATAAAAACTATCAAAAGATTGACATCTGTTTATATCCGGTTTAATTGTTAAGTTTTGTCCAATGAACAACATTGTATTTAATGGTAAAAATATATTATAAATATACTTTAAAACCACTCAAATTAATAATTTATCACTACTAATTATTTTGATTAAAAAATCTGTTTTTAATTAAAATTTAGTAATTTTCACTATTCATCAAAATATAAAAGTTATCCGAAAAGTACCAAAATTTTACCCTAGGCTAAATTCGATATTCCAAACCCAAAAATTAAGTTTATTTTGAGAGATAAAATTTATAAAATTTCAAAAATTAGGTATTACTAATCATAACGGCTAGTTTGATTGGTTGTGGTGTGTGTTAGAACTCGAAGTTGCGTACAACACACGCTACTGTATTATTCAAAGGAAAGCGTACCGTGGAATCTTGGGATGTTTCATTGTAAATTTTTTATGTCCCAATTTAGTCAAATTTAATATATAAAAGTTTAAAATATTTGATTTAAAAAGGGTTCACTATTAAAAGTTGGTAAAAGTGCAATACTAAAAATGAATTTGTTCTTACATTATGTTTAAGAAACTCATAATATGGATTCTAAAATTATAAGGATTATATAAAGTATAAAATTTAGTTAATACTATTCATAACCTCTTTTTAACGGCTTGTTTGTTAAGACATGGTGCGCTTGAACTCGGTGTTGCATGTAGTACAATTTATTGAATTATTTTGAAGAAATAACACACTATGAAATCTTGGGGTGTTACAAGGCTGGCCCTCCTTCGACTTCTTGACCGATTCCATTTTTTGCCCCATCTTTTTTCCTTCAAGGATGCTCTCTATGGCGCGCCAGAGTCTCTTCCTCGAAGATTTCCATTTGTCCCTATGGACTGGGCACAGTCATCTCGTGAGGGTAACCTCATCTTCTTAGATGTTCCTATGGAGTCCTATGAGAATGCTACTGGGTGCTTGAAATGGAAGTTGGTTCCACGTTCGGATCCTATAAGCCGCCTGTCGCGGTCTTCCAGCAATTCATGAAATCTTTGGTGGTAGGTGTGTCTCATAGGGCACTTCGGTTTGAGGTTAAGGGAGCTTTCACAAGATCTTGGAAAAGTGAACTAAAGTTGAAGGCTTCCTACTATTTTGTGAAGTCTTTGAGTTATGGATCCAGTCCTAGGACACTCAAGTTTCAATGATTCTGATATTTATCTAGAATTCTCGTGGCTTGGGAGCTCAGATCAAAACGGACATTGTTTCTTTGGATGTTATTAAACAAAATATTGCCCTGGTTGGAATTCTTGAGCACAAACAGAACTCAGAAAAGATTGGATAATATTCCAAGAAAATTAAAATGCATGGTTTCTTTCAAGAAGATCCATCCAACTGCCATATTTAGATCTTTTTGCACAGGTGTTTCAAGGTTGAATAGGTCCAGGCAGGGGACCAGTTAATCACAGTGAAGGCTACGCGAGACTCCATTACCTTTTTCGCCTCCTTTGACTTTGGAATTTGTGACACTAACCAGGGGGATTTCCTTTAGAATGATCTTAAATCCTTCGATCCTGGTGATGTACTATGTATTTTTGGGAGGATTTTAATGTGATCATGGATCTTGAAGAGAGGAAGGGTCGAGGTTCATTCAGCAGGAGAGCAAGTCTGGTGTTTTATCAATTTATGGCCCATAAGGGACTCATGGACCTCGGATTCTCTAGGGATAGATTTACGTGGTGCAATAATCAGTAGGGGTATAACTATCTTGGAGTCACTGGGACAGGTGTTTGGAGAATGGGTATGATATCTCCAAGTATGGTGGAACCATGGTGGTCTATCTAGTGCAAGGAATTTCGGATCACTCCCCCTTACAGATCATGCTATCTTCTGGTCACGATATCCTTGAGCACTTCAGATAATATCTCCACTGGGATAGCATCCATCTATCCATGCCATAGTTCGAGACAGTTGGGAGGATCCTACCCAGTGGAATATGTGGTATACATTACATAATAAGTTGAGGTGGCTAAAGACAAGGCTCTAGGTGTGGTTGAGGGATCTTCCTCGGCAGGGAAGGGACGTGATGGCCCATTCGTAGGATGTCGACTGCCTTAAGTAATGCCTTGGGGAAGGGTAGAACCAATAGGTTTTCTCAAACATTGTTATCAAGAAGGAGCTTATAGAATAGATGTTTGTCACGACCCATCCTTGGAGCCTGTTCCGTGACAACCCCAATCCCGCCTTCCATAGGCCAGGGGCTAGCGACTAGCACCAAAGACGTAAATCCCTTAGCTGGGAAGACATTGCCTTTATAAATAGTAAACACACAGAATCAGAGTACACAATTGGAAGTAAAACACTAAGTAAAATTTTATACAAAAGAGAGTGCTAAAAGTAATGGGGGCAACAAATACGAGCCAAATAGTAATGTACAAGGAAACAGATAAGTACAACTGAATGAAGAAAAGTAAAGCAGCCACTGCGTCATCCTCCAGGGTTCCTACCTAAAGGGTAGGTACAGATGGCCTCCTCAGCACTCCACATCCTTCCATCTGCTTCGTGCACTGTCCCTCCGAGTGGTCTACCTCAGGGTACCATTCAGTCCTACTACTCTCTGCCTTAGTCAGCATTGTCCATCATCTGCAACCAACACAACGAGGTGTGGGCATAACCCATGTAGGGCTGAGTAAAAAGATACTCAGTAGGGACCCCGAGATCCCCAGGGTCTAAAAATATCTAACAAGGATAACCATAAGTAAAGAATCAACAGATAACTCTTACTTAGGTATATTCCCATACATTTACATTAGTTATCAAGTAAACCATCTCAATCATGAGGTAAATACAAAAGTCACTGACTCAGCTCAAAACCAGGATTTTATTCTAGGGTGGTAACATGTAACACTCCCTATCAAACTGTCGAAACCTCAGTTGATGGTTTACTCCTCTTTTATAGAGTACTGTGGGCTTTCCACATCACACAGAGGTGCTTCCCACTATCCTGGACTAATGTGGTACTCATCTTGTCGAGTATCGTGGATCTGCTATGTAACACAGATGCGCTCCCCACTGTGGGTCTACCGCGTCACATAGAGGCGCTCCCCCTCGTAGCCTGTTGAGGTACTCCTCCTGTCGAGTACCGTGGGTTTGCTGCATCACACAGAGGCGCTCCCCACTTTGGATTTTCCACATCACATAGAGGGACTTCCCACTGGGCTAGTTGAAACAATCTGAGTCAAAAGGTCAGCAGTCGTCAGGTATCAGCCAGTTATTAGGTCTTTGTACTCCGCTCGCACATCTCTAGGTGGATTCGCTCCATGAGCTATGGGTCGACACTCAAACTATCATGAAATCCCATGAAAAATTTTCTCAATGGTCTGCCTCATCGTAGGGATCTCAACACAAGAGACGGCGCGTCAATCGGACGCTCAATCTGTTAGTTATTGGCATTTCTGTTCAAGGGGCCCGGTTGAATTTTAGGTTCAAACCAACCCGATTGTATCCCAACTGTGTCCAAACCTCATGTGGAGTATTCCAAAAGAACCTCCTCACTTTAAGCTTTCCATTTCCACAAACGGTTCATTGATCAGACACCCGTAGCCCAAGATATAGGCGAAAAGGGGTAAACAAGCCCTAGCGGGTCTGGGTCCGGTCTGACCCGGTCCCCAGGTGCTACCCGTCCGGAGGGTCCGGCCCGGCCCGAGTGGCCTCCCGGCCCAAAGGGGCGGCCCAGCTCGGTGTCCCGCGTGGCCCGGCATGCTGGCGGCCCACGTGGCCCGGTTGGTAGTCTGGCTTGTGTGGCCTGGCTGGCTGGCCTGCGGGGCTGGTCCGGCTGGCCCACGGGGCCTGGCTGGCAGGCCTGTGTGGCCCAGCTGGCCACGTTTTGGGGGGGGGGGGGGGGCAGCGCCCCTTCCTTCCAAACAAAACTGGCTCTAGGCACCGGTTCAGGAACCCGTGGGACCCAGGTTATCCCGCCTTATCAGGCTGGCTGAGCAGCCAGCCGGTTCCGCACCACCAGTGCAGCGCAATGGCGTCGCGCCCCTGCTCCTCCATCGCAGCTTGCCCTAGACGCGGATACCGTGCTCTGTGCTACACGACAGCGCCGCGCGGCTTCGTTCGACCGTTACGGTAAGCCTGGTTGTAGCCCTTCCACCCACGTAGTGTGGCGGCGATGCGCCCCTCTGGTAGTCCGGTTGGCCGCCTCGATCTGCCGCATCCCGTGCAGGCCTCTTTGCTCTTCTACGGCCCATGCTAGCCGCTACCTGGTTCTCTGCATGGACTAACGGCGTTGCGCCCCTCCAGTGACCCGGCGGCCATTGCGCCGCCAGTTTCCTTCACGGCCGGGTTTCTTCATGTTCGGCCCGACACCGACCGCCATTACTCTGCTGCGGTCCTCTCTTTCGGTGGCGTTGTTGCGCCACTACCGCCGTCAACAAGCAAGATAGAAAAAGGGGGGTTTGGTCCATGTTAGTGTGGTACGAGCCCTCCTTGTTATAGTTATATCAATCGGAATTTCACAATCCATAATTTGAACAAATTTTAACAGAGGGTAAAACTCATACATAGAACAACCCCTACCTCACATGTCGATCGTTGATGGTGGAAGGAGAGGAATGGTGGATGTCGATTTGTAGATGTTGGGAAGCGTCTGGGGTAGGAGACTGAGGAAGAAGTGTTATTGGCGTTCTTCGCGGTCGGCTCCTTCTCCTTTGGCTCAGTCAAAGATCAAATAAATAGTTCATCATTCTTTGGTGGATGATGAAGAGGTGTTCCTCACATTCTTCGTTGAGAGATATTTCTCCAAGGGTTCTCCAAGATCTTCCAACCCCTCTCTCAAGCTCCACCAAAAGTATTTCCAACCAAAAATAATGGGTTATGTTAGCCCATTATTTAATTTTTTAGCCAATGAATTCAAAAGAATTCAAATGGGTTTAAAATTAATTAAGTGAATAAATTCAATTAATTAATTGAGAGGGTTGGAAAAAATTAATTAGTGGGATAGGTGTAGAGTTTCATCCCACATAAATGGGGGTTAAAGGGGGTTTAATGAACGTGTGGGCCCCACCAAGGATATCCTCCCAAGGGAGGTTATGTGTGGGGTGGGCCCCACCAACATAACCTCTCATGGGAGGTTATGGTGTGGTGGCCCCCACCTCTAACCTCCTCTTGGATGTTTTAACCACCATAAAATAAAAATAATTTATCACCTTATTTTTATTTAATTTATTTAAAAACTCCAAAAACTAACTTTCATCCCCGCCCAACTATCGTCGAGGTGAAACCCTTCTTAAGAGAATATTGGCATTGTGAGTTCAATGGGGCCCTCAGATTCCAATTCTGAGCACCGGTTCAAAATTTATAAAATCTCACTCGCACGTTTAGTGAACGTACCCGAGAAAAACTTCAGAAATTGATTTCGGGGAAACCGGGCCTCGGAATAAAGCACTGTAAATTTTCGTGGACTCGTAAAAATCCCATGAATTTATGAAAAAAAATTCCATTAAATTTATGCGTCTTTACATTCTCCCCACCTCAGGGATTTACGTCCCCATAAGCTACAACTTGAACTAAGGGAACAAATGGGGGTACTAAGCACGCATATGATCCTCCAGCTCCCATGTGCTATCCTATAGGTTCCCGTGCTGCCAGCGTACATGCACCAGGGGTATCGATTTTCCACATAGGACCCACTCCTGTCGGTCCTCAATCTCCAATGGAACCTCCATGAAATTCACCTCGTCATCGATGTACAACTCCCCATGGTCGATGATGTGAGATGGGTTGTGCATGTATCTCCTCAGTTGAGATACGTGGAAGACGTCGTGCACCTGGTGCAACTGAGGTGGAAGAGCTAAGCGGTAAGCCACCACACATACTCTGCTGAGGACCTGGAGAGTTCCAATGCACTGTGGGGATAACTTTCCGCCTCGTCCAAATCTCTATAGACCTCATCATGGTGAGACCCGTAGAAAGATTTGTTCACCATCCTCGAACTCCATAGGTCTATGTCTCCTGTCATCATATGACTTCTGCCTACTCTTTACAGTCTTCATCCACTCCGGGATGATCTGCACCTTCTCTGTCGTAGCCCATACCATCTCTGGTCCCACTAGTGCTGACTCCCCTATGTATGTCCAACACGATGGTGATCTGTAAGGTCGACCATACAAGGCCTCAAAAGGTGTCATACCGATGGTGGAGTGATAGCGGTTGTTGTATGCAAACTCCACCAAAGGAAATTGATCCTACCATCTGCATCTGAAGTCAAGGACACATGCACGGAGCATATCCTCGAGGGTTTGAATGGTCCGCTTAGTCTGAACATCTGTCTGAGGATGGAAGGCGATGCTCGAGTGAATTTGTGTCCCAAAAGCCTCATACAACCCCTTCCATAGCTGGGAAGTAAACCATGTGTCATGGTCAGAGACTATAGAAGTAGGTAATCCATGAAAACACACAATATTCTACACATATTTTCATCCCAAGCTCTCTATTGAGCCCTTATCTCTGATCAGTAAGAAGTGGGTCATCTTGATGAGTTGGTCAACGATCACCCATATCGAATCGTGACTCCTGGATGTACGTGGAAGACCTATCATGAAGTCCATGGATATCCCATCCCACTTCCACTTTGGGACCTCTAAGGGATGAACCAAGCTTGAGCATTCCTGGTGCTCTGCCTTCACTTGCTGAAAAGTGTGGCACCGTGAAACAAACTCTCCTACTACCTTCTTTATACCTGGCCACTTGTGTTGTCGTCGAAGGTCCGGGTACATCTTCGCCACTTCTGGATGTATCACCATAGAGTACATGTGAAACTCCCTCAACACTTCCTCTTGAAGTGACACTGGCACCATAGTACGTCCTCTTAAGAGGATGAAGTTCCCCCCACCATCAAAAAATTCATCAGGTGTGTGTCCTATGGATAACTAAACATGTCGTGTCTCATAGTTAGCGTCTCCACGTTGTGCCTCCCTGACTCGCTAAAGAAGTGGAGGAGTGACTGTGAGAGACTATAGATAGGCTCCTCCATCCCTATCCAGAAAGGATATCTACAAGGAAGCTAGCTACTATGTCGCCTCTCCTAGCAGTTGTATACCAGATATCCTGCTGAGCACATCTGCAACAACATTCCCCTTCCTAGGAGTATAGACTATCTCGAAGTCATTATTCTAGAGGAACTCAAGCCATCCCCATTGTCTCAGGTTCAAGTCCTTATAAGAGAAGATATACCTAAGACACTTGTGATCAGAGTAGACTGTGAAATTCTCACCCATCAGATAGTGTCTCCACATCTTCAAGGCGAAGACCACGGCTGATAACTCCAGGTCATGGGTAGCATAGTTCTTCTCATGTTGTCTTAGCTACTGAGAACCATATGGGATCACTGCTCACTCCTTCATCAGGACACACCCAAGTCCAGTCCCTGATGCATCGTAGTAAACTACGTACCCTACACCCTCCTCTGGAAGCCTCAAGATGGGGGGGCACTAGTCAGCCTCTACCTCAGCTCCTGAAAGCTCTTTGGCATCTCTACGACCACACGAAGGGTTTTCCCTTCTTATTCAAGGATTATAGTTGTGTTGCAACTCTGGAGAAGTTGGGAACGAATCTCTGGTAGTATCCATCCAAGCCTAGGAAACTTCGTACCTCTGTCACACTCATGGGTGGATCCCAAGAATGTACCGCCTCAATCATCGCTGGATATACTGCAACTCCAGCCTCCGAGATGACATATCCCAAGAAGAGAACCTTTTAAATCCAAAACTGGCCCTTTGAGAACTTAACATAAAGCTGGTTCTCTTGGAGTGTGTCCAGTACTACCTAAAAATGGTAGGCATGCTCCTCCTCAGTGGTAGAGTAGATCATAATGTCTTCGATGAAGACCACGACAAAGCGATCGAGGTAAGGATGGAAAATCCTATTCATGAGACACATGAACACTTCTAGAGCGTTGGTTACACTGAAGGGCATAACCAAGAACTCGTAGTGGCCATACTGACACCTGAATGTCGTCTTTTTCACATCCTCTTATGAAACTCTGAGCTGGTGATAGTCTGATATGAGGTCTAACTTCGAGAACCATCGTTCTCCCTTGAGCTGATCAAAGAGTTTGTCAATCCCCGGGAGTGGGTACTTGTTCTTCACAGTCACCCGGTTCAGGTGACAGTAGTCAACACAAATCCGCAAGCTCCCATCCACCTTTTTGAAGAATAGAATCGGGGTTTCCCAAGGAGAAACATTGGGCCGGATGAATCCCTTCCCCTGTAAGTCTTCTAGCTATACCTGCAGCTCACGAAGCTCAACGGGAGCCATCCAATATTCTGGAGTAGATATCGATGTCGCCATGATGTACATGTCAATGTAGAATTCCACATCTCTAAGAGGAGGTAGTCCTGGAACATCGTCAAAGAAAACATCCACGTACTGGTCCACCACTAACGGATAAGTCAGACTCTCCACATCAACTGCTCTGAGGGTAAGCCAAGAAAACTGGTGAGTGATTGGTTGCACCCTCCTCCAAGTAAGTCTGTTCTGTGCTGTATAGGTTCCCTTCTCACCAGTGAAGGTGAACCTAGTCTCATTTGTGCGGACACACCACACTCTTCGTGTAATACAGTCAATCTGAGCATGAACTATAGATAACCAGTCCATACACAAGATGACGTCGTAAGGCCTCGACGCCACTATGAGGAGATCCCAACCGAATCTCTCACCTCCTAGAGTAAGATCACACTACCAGCACCAGTTCATAATTGTCGAGTTTTCTCCTGTGAGAGTATCTAGCCATAAGTATCGAGCCAACGGCTCCGTTAGAATCTCCGAGCTCCAAATGAGGGCAGTGGCGATGAAAGAGTGACTTGCACCTGTATCTATAAGAATTGAATCTAAGGTGGAGTAGAAACCAATAGTACCTCGAATCATCTTTGGAGCACCATGGTCATATGCCTCAGCTGCCTAAATATGAGATTTCCCCTATCTGCCAGCTCCCTGCGGTTGGGGTGGTCCTCCTGGTGGTGGTGGTGGTAATACCTCGTAACGTCGTCCACCGCCAACTGCACGGCCAGCTCCTCTTCCACGTCCGACTTCTCCCTACATACCACCTTGATCGAACCTATACCTATGCCTAGGAGGTCCCTCAACTGTCTCTTGATCATCTGAATGGCGGGTTAGACAGTCACGAGCCATGTGACCCTGCCCACTGCATGAGTAGCACTGTCAGCTCCAGGCATATAAGTCACTGCCCCGAGTGCCCCAAACAACTGATCCTGATTCATGCGGTCATCCACCCATGGGTCTGGACCTCTTGGACCTCTGCGTCATCTATCTACTACCTGTGTTAGAAGACTCCATTGCAAGTTGACTAGTGGTGGGTCTCGCTACTGGTGACTGCTCAGTAAGGAAACTCTCCACTGGGAGGTTACTCTCTAACACCCCCTCTTGTGTTAGGATGCTGAGGGAGATCATCGATTCCCTGATCTCTTGCCTGGGCCCCTTCTCAAAGGTCCGGGCCCGGAAGAATGGGTCCCGCACCATATCTGTGGAGTAGAGCAAGAGGTCAGTGAACCTTGTTGAGTACTATGCTACTGTCATATTGCCCTATTGCAGAACAAGTAGCTCTTGTATCCACACCGCACGAAGGGGGAATGGAAAAAACTCCACCCAGAACAGGCTCTCGAAGTCTGTCCAGAGTAATATCGCCTCGTCGTGGACCTGAAGCATCAGGCATCATCATCTTCCTACTGCTGCCTGAAGGAGACTCATAACAAGAATCACCATAAGGTCTATTGGTGTCCCTACCAGCCTGAAGACTCTCACCACAGCCTCCAGCCAATCCTCAGCCGCCTGTGGGTCTATCTCTCCCTGAAACCTGGGTGGCCTCCGGTGCTAGAACTCAGGCACCACGCTCATGTGGCGTGCATTTTATGCTACTGGGGATGGTGGCATCAGTGGCCCAATGGGAAGTGGTACCGCTGGTGCCTCTGCTGGTAAAGGGCCCTTCATGGAGGCCTCGTTGATCGGTGGGATGTCAGAGCATAATACTCTAAGGGCTCTGTGGGGATGTATCGTAAAAGAAACATTTTCAACATGGTAAAAATATTATACCTGGTGAGCTGACCTGGTTGAGCTGACTTAAGAAAACTTTTGAAAACACACACGCAATCGTGTTTTCGTGCACTAAGTCTAAAATTAGTATTCAGGGCCCTGGTGTATGGATACATTGGCCACCCGCACAAACACTGGACTCCCTGAACTGAAAACCACACTTATTACCCTTAACACTATTGCTTTACAGAAAAGAAAGATCAGAGTTCTAAGTTATGCGGTAGAACCGACTCCTCTGATACCAATTTTTCAAGAACAGCCCTCAGGGCCCGTTCCGTGACTACCCCAAGCCCGACTTCCATAGGCCATGGGCTAGTGACTAGCACCAAAGGCAAAAATCCAGAAGCTGGGAAGTCATTTCCTTTATAAAAAGTAAACACACACAATCAGAGTACACAACTAGATGTAAAACACTAAGTAAAACTGTATACAAAATGAGTGCTGAAAGTAAAGGGGGCGGATATACAATCCCAAAAATAAAGTACAAGGAAACGGAGAAGTTCTGCTGAAAGAAATAAAAAATCAGCCACTGGGTCATCTTTTGGGGTTCCTACCTAAAGCGTAGGTACATATGGCCTCCTCAGCACTCCACACCCATTTGTCTGCTCCGTGGACCATCACTCCGAGTGGTCCACATCAAGGTACCATCCAGTCCTACTACTATCTACCTCAGTCTGCACTATCCGTCATTTGAAACCAATGCAACGAGGTGCAGGCATAGCCCGTGTAGGGTGAGTATAACGATACTCATTAGAGACCCCGAGACCCTCAAGGTCTCACAATATCCTACAAGGATAACCACAAGTAAAGAATCAACAGATAACCCTTACTTAGGTATATTCCCATACATATACATAAGTTATCTAGTAACCCATCTCAATCATGAGGTCAAAACAAAAGTCACTGATTCAGCTCAAAACTAGGATTTTATTCTAGGGTGGTAACATGTAACACTCCCAGTCATACTGTCGAATCCCTGACTGGTTGTGTCCTCCTCTTTTATAGAGTATTGTGGGCTTGACACATCACATAGATGTTCTTCCCACTATCCTGAACTTCTTTGGTACTCCTCCTGTCGAGTACCGTGGGTTTCCTGCATCACACAGAGGCGCTCCACACTGTGGGTCTGCCGCGTCACACAGAGGCGCTTCCCCTCATATCCTGCTGAGGTACTCCTCCTATCGAGTTCCATGTCTAAGAACCCAGGTTTTCATACGAGGTACAGATCCTTTTCTTTTCAGTTTAATTGTCCTGTTGAGGCCTAATGTGGATTCCTAACTTGACCGAGGGAGTTAAGAAGGTGTCTAGGGCTTGTTCGGAGCCTGGAACAAAGTTTTAGGCTGGAAATGTCCTAGCAGACGGTTTGCGCACGTCTTGTGCATGACCTGGATAAACAGTGCGCCTTGGTGCAGGCTTGGCAGAGGTTAGAGCATGGCATGCGCATGGTTTGAGGAAACCATGCGTAGTGGCCATACGGTTTCCCCTTTCCATCCAGGAAGGTCCACATGGTCTCTGAACGGTTTGTTAGGTCGTGCAGGTAAACCGTACGACCTGCTGTGTTTTGAAAATTTAATTAATTTTTAATTAAATTGATTAAATATTATAAAAACCCATCCTTAACCTATTCTATTCAACCGGACAGAAGGGGGAGGCGCCTGGGAGCTCTCAAGGAAGCCTACGGTGGGATTTTGATCCTGCTCCTCCGTCTGATCTCTATTTCAACCATCGTTCATCTTGTTAGATCCGAAATGGTAAGTCCTAAATTCCTTTTTAATCCTTCGCCATTCTTCTGGTTATAACGAACGTATATTAGATTAAGGCTCATATGCCCTAAATTTTCATTCTTCATATGTTCTTCAGATTTCTTCCAAACCAGTACAAATTAGAGCATGATACTGGATGAGCTATATAGTACGAGCCAAAGGTATGTGGTCTCGGGATTTTTGCTGAATGTCAAGCTATTTATATATATCGGAGTGTCGTGCGCCCACTTTTGGGGTGTCTCTTGAACCTGGAATTTATCCCAGTTATTACCTAACATGGTGTAGGTAATCTGAATAAGATGGTGTGTGCTTGAGTTAGGTTGTATACCTTGGACCGGAACCACCCCTTGGATGTGTTTCCTTGAATGAATCTTTTATGGTTTTGACCGAGGATGCCTATGAGGCATGTTTTTCCTTTCCATTATGGGTTGTTAAAAATGGAATTGAATATGAAAAGAAATTTCAATAAGATGAAATTGTAATTGGAATGGTTTCGGGTATGGGATGGAGTGTTGCCCCTTGACCCTTGTATACTAATTCTTGAATTGCTAGCCCTCATGAGTTAAATGATTTTGAACTGCTGAAAATGTGAAATAAAGTCAAGGGTGAACTATGAAACCAATGTGACTTGCCATGGACGGACTCATACAAGACTTGTAACTAAAATGATGAGTGAATCCTGGATCCAGAGTGTGATGCCATGAACGGACTCAACAGGACATGTTATGTCATGGGATATACCCGGATCTTATTTATAGGATCCCAGGGATGGCCTCAGATGACAGACTATACAACACCTAGAGCGAGGTTGGGTACCTAGGAGGTTCGCCGGAATGCACTTGTAGAGCGATGTCGGGTTCTTCGAGGTTCTCCGAAATGGGCTTCTAGGGTGTTGGTGGATTTTCTCCCTAAGCGATGCCTGGTTTCCGAAATGAGTATTCCAGGAACGGGCTCAAGGAATGGTTTGAACAATTGAATGAAGTGATTAATGAATGGAGTGGATACTTGAAGCGACTTCAAGCCAAAGCACAAGCTTGGGTCAGTATTTCTAGTTTCCCTTGTTTACTACTTTCCATATTACACTACCTGCTTATATATTAACTAACAGATTAACACAAATATTTGGTTGTTGCCTATTGGGATTCATCTCACACCCTATTTGGGTCATGTTTTTGGACCCAATCAGATTATATGATTTCAGGTAATGAGAAGGGGAAACATCCTGGTATAGGTACTTGACTTGCTGCTCGGAGTAGGAGTGCACGGGACCAAGCTGAGGCTTTTGATGCGATAGGGGATAAATTTTGGTTTCTTTTTGGTATTTTGTGTACTTGTACTATATTTTATTGACTTGCATAATTCCATATATATCAGATCCTTCTATTGTTATATGTTTCTACTGTCTATGTGTTTTCTACTGGTTACCTTCTTCTGTTATTGTATGTTTTTAATTCCACTGTGATACTTTGGTAGTGAGGGCATAATCTCCCCACGGACTCACCTAGGCCCTCGCTGCTCGTCGGAAGCATCTGGAATTTGGGGAGATGCGCTTGAGGCCATGTGGTGATCGGTCCGACTACAAGTTTTAATGGTAAGTCGGGTCGGGATGTTACAATGTGGTATCATAGGGGTTTTCCTTTTCCAATTTGACTTACTATTTGGAGACTACAGACAAGAGTAGGATGGGAAGGTACATTGGTAATAAACTGTGCCCGGGAGTTGCAAACCCACATACAGGGAAAATCCAAGTTCCCTCATACGGAATTGTGTTGCTGGTTTGAATTATTACAGTTGTTCTGATTTCACCATTGGGTGATACACATGGTTTTTTCTGATACTATTGATATTGTTTTGGGTTCTATTTCATTGCAACCCGATGAGAGGGGGGTTTTCCATCTCATGCATCATATAGGCACCTTGACAGGAATCACATATCATGCATTATGCCATGCTATCTAGGATGCATTAGATGTTTCATGTTGTTGTGACAGGTGTTGTGATAGCTATTGCATGCTGTTTTGATAGTTGATTGATAGGTGTGCCTACTTTTGTGTTAGATTGGGTGCAATGAATGAAGAGTGAAGTCATCTTTCAATTCATAAGGATTATGGGCCCTTATGCATTGGTAAATGACGCACCAATGGGATGTAAATTCTAAATGAAATTGAATTGCACGGTTATATGGGCATCAAAATTTGATTCATGAGGTGTTATGGGCCCTCAGGGATCGGAACTTGGTGGAACATTGGCTAATGCTTTTGAACAATGGTATGTTAAAAGAATGAATGTTGAAAATAGAGATTGACCTAGAACTGGCTTCTAAGTGGGAAAGAGGTAGTGACTTTAGTGGGTTTTTGGTGGCTGTTCCTTATGCAGTCCTGGCTTTAGAAGCAGGTTGTGGGTTGATGTGGTGTTCAGAAAGGTCTTGACCTATCCTGTCCTGGTCCTTGTGCTCTTGAATTCTGAATCTCATTAAAAATCTTGAACTGAGGCATGTGTTTGGCATTACAGATTCATGGCACCATGGTGACCTTTAGTCGTGCATCGGGAGAGCGGCGACGACCACATTCCGGATATGGTAGGCCATGGGCTACTAGAGGAAACTCCAGTTGTGCTAGCTATGGCACCAGCAGTTCTGCCGGACACATGTGCTGAGGCAAAGTTCTGTGAGAACTTGTTTCATTTTATGCATACCGTTTAGGGAGCACCACGGCCTACCCCGACTATGGCAGGGTTGACGTGTGAGTTCCAACAGCAGTATCCACCTACGTTTTTAGGGGATGGCGGACCACAGGCTGCAGAGTCCCGGTTAGAGGTGATACTAGCTATCTTTGAGCATTTGGAGATGACTCTGGAGAGGAGGATCAAGCTATCTACGTACATTCTACGTGATTCCGCCAAGAGGTGGTGGGACGTGATCACCGAGTCAGATTGTCATCGGGATATGGATTGGTTAAAGTTTCATACGGCCTTCTATGATTTATTTTATCCCGAGACTTTGAGGGTCGATCGAGCCCAGGATTTATTGCGTCTAGAAGAGGGCGCGTTATCAGTGATTGAATACTCGGCCCGTTTTACTGAGCTTTAGTGCCTCACACCTATCCTGATGGGCGATGAGCTGTCGAGGGCCAGAAGTTTTGAGGATGGTCTGAGATATGACATCCAATCTCACGTAAATATCATCAGGTTGTCTTCTATGTCTGGAATTGTGTACCAGGCGCTAATCACAGAACGTAACCTAAGAGAGGTGGTAGGAGCGAGCCAGAGCGGTTTGGCATCAAGATCAGGTACTGCAGCGATTGTTAGTATGAATCATCATCTGGAGCTTCCACACGGTGATTCTAGCTGTCAGAACCTGTCTTCCGCTAGCAATATGAGGTGCTACCGGTGTGGTAGGCTGGGACACACGAAGCCGCAGTGTCCAAGGGACCCAGTTCAGTGTCGATCATGTGGAAAGATGGGTTGTCTTCAACGTTTTTGTATAAAGTTTCCATGAATAGCTAGCAATAGAGGGTCCACACTGACTCCTTATGTAGGAGCAGGGTCGATAGCTTCTCATCAGACAGGGAGTTGGGGTGTGACTTGCCGATCAGGCTGAGGTAGTGGTCGTGGAAGAGGTATCCAGACATAGGGTACACCGAGACGTCAGAGTGGGCCAGCTCTGGGTTGTGAGGTTGTATCGCAGGGCCGTGATTCAGGCCAGATGTATTCAGTGTAGCCTACTTCCGAGGATCAGGGAGCAGGACCGTCTACGGTGAGAGGTAAGATCTCAGTAGAATCTGTTATTTAATCTACCCTCTTTGATATAGGTCCATCACACAATTTTATATCTGTGCCTATAGTGAAAATCCTTGGGCTAGTTGTGTTGTCTTCTGATGGCTTTTTGATGCTAGACACACCACTAGGAGTTAGGGAAGAAGTTGTATGCCATTGCAAAGGGTTCCCCCTTGAGGTTGGAGGGTGTCACTTTGTCTGGGATCTTTATGTTCTCTAAATGACAGGTTTTTATGTCATTCTCGGTATGGAATGGGTAGTAGCTTACCAAGCCTACGTTGATTGTTACCACAGGAGGTTGATTTTCACATCACCATAGGGTGCATTTTTTACTCTTAAGTGTGAGTGGGATCTCTAGGCAAGCCGAGCTGGACCAGAGCTTCATGGGCCGTGTGGGATGACAGCCTAGATCCTGAGTTTGTTTTTGGATGATTAGGGAGTGATTCAAAAGAACCTTCCTCTGGTATTTGAGCGCTTCATGGATGTTTTTCTAGAAGACTCTTCAGGGTTACCTCCTGAGAGAGAGGTAAAATTATCCATTGAGCTAGTGACAGGAGCTGCACTAGTATCCATTCCTCCTTACAGGATTTCTATGACGGAGTTTCAAGAGAATAAGAAACAGCTCAATGATTTCGAGGAAAAGGGGTTTATTTGACCCAGTACTTCTCCATGGGGTTCTTCAATCCTTTTTACAAAAAAGGCGGACGGGACTCTTAGGCTGTGTGTGGACTATCGGAAGCTAAACCAATTGACGGTTAAAAACTGATATCCCTTGTTGTGGATAGATGACCTGTTTGATCAGCTTCAAGGATCTGAGGTTTTCTTGAAAATTAATTTGAGATTAGGGTATCACCAGGTGCGTGTTCGACCTGCAGACAAACCTCGTACAACTTTTCGTAGCAGGTATGGTTTATATTAGTATCTAGTTATTCCATTCGGTCTCACGAACGCGCCATCGATTTTCATGGATTTGATGAATCGCATGTTCCATCCTTACTTGGAATCATTCTTCATGGTTTTAGTGGAAGATATTTTGGTGTATTCTTGAAATCTAAATGACCATGGCAATCATCTTGAGATCATCCTGAATACACTAAGAGAGAATCAGCTATATGCAAATCTTACTAAGTACCCCTTTTGGATGGATCGAATTCACTTCTTGCGCCATGTTATCTCTGAGACAGGAGTGTCTGTAGTCCTAGAGAAGGTTAGAGCTGTGGTTTCATGGGAACATCCCAAGAATTTCTTTTACATACAGAGTTTCTTGGGTCTTTATGGTTATTATCGTCATTTCATACAGAATATCTCATGCTTAGCAGCGCCTTTGACATTTCTGACTAAGAAGGGCGTGAAATTTATATGGATAGATGCTTGTGAAGCAGCCTTTCAGGAGCTGAAATGAAGGTTGACATCAGCACTAGTCCTGATACTTCCAGAATAGGGAAAGAGTTACACTGTCTATTATGACACATCAGGAATTTGGCAGGGTGAAGTGTTGATGTGGGGAGACAGAGTCATGCCATACGGATCTCAGCAGTTGAGGCCACACGAGAGGAATTATCCAAATCACGATCTTGAGCTAGCAGTGGTTGTTCATGTGATGCGCTGTTGGAGACACTATTTATTTGGAGAGCGTTTTGTGTTGTACACAGACCACAAGAGCCTCAAATATATCTTTACTCAGCTTGATCTGAATCTTAGGCAGCGACGGTGCATTGAGTACCTATAGTCCTTTGATTTCGAGCTAGCTTATATTCCTGGTAAGTGCAATGTAGTGGCTGATGCATTGAGAAGGAGGACTCAAATAAAGGTAGTGAAACAAGATAGCAATGAATGGAAGCTTATGTCCTTGTTCTTTAAGATGCATCTTGATGTGAAGAATAGCCAAGGGTAGTCTTTTCTATTGTCCTTATCTGTGACTTCTACCCTCCTGGACAGAGTAATGATGAGACGACTATCATATTCGGAAGGCCTAGTTCTACGGGAAGGTGTGTCAGGTGAGGGCCCTCCTCCTGGTTGGGTGATAGGTGAGGATGAATTTCTTCGTATCCAGGGATGTGTATGGATTCCAGTGGATATTAGAGATGAGCTGATGCGGGAGTTTCATATTCTGTTTGGGCAGTTCATTGCGGAGTCAATAAGATGTATCGTGACTTGTGCCGATAGTACTGGTGGCCGGGTATGAAGAGGGAAGTGGCTAGTTTTATCATGAGATGTTCCACCTGTCAGCCGGTGAAGGCGGAACACCAGCAGCCAGCTAGGATTTTACAGTAGTTACCTATCCCGGAGTAGAAATGGGATGATGTTGCGATGGATTTCGTGACTGGTTTGCTGAGGTCACCTCGAGGTAACAATGCCGGGTAGGTTGTGGTTGATTGGCTCATGAAGGTTTCTCATTTCTTACCGATCAAAGAGACCTTCAGTGTGGATGAGTTGGGAAGGTTGTATATCTGGGAGACAGTACGACTCCATGGGGTCCTGCGCACCATTGTTTCCGACAGGGATGCTCATTTTACGTCACGTTTTTGGCATTGTTTTCAGAGGTCGCTGGGTACAAAGGTGCTTCTGAGCACAACATACCACCCTCAGACTGATGTCCAGTCAGAGCATACGTTACAAGTGCTTGAGGACATGCTACGATCATGCGTCCTGGATTTTGGGGACTCTTGGTAGAGGCATATTCCCCTATTTGAGTTTGCCTATAACAACAGTTATCATGTGACTATACATATGGAACCATACGAGGCTCTATATGTTAGGCCATGTTGATCACCCCAGTGCTGGTTAGAGGTATGTGAGGCAGCTTTACTGGGACCGTATCTTGTTCAAGAGACTTCTGAGCAGGTCCAGTTGATACAGAAGAGGATGTCTACCGCACAGTCTCGTTAGAAGTCATATGATGATCGCCGCAGATGACCCCAAGAGTTTGAGGTCGGGGATCAGGTTTTCTTGCGTGTTTCACCGAGGCTGGGACACAGGCAGATCAGAAGACAGGGTAAGCTATCACTGAGATGTGTTGGGCCTTTTGAGATTCTGGAGAGGGTTGGGTCGGTAGCCTATCGGTTGTAGTTACCTCAGAGGTACCAATCCATGCATGACGTGTTCCATGTTTCTCGATTATGAAGATACTATTCAGACCGATCACATACCTTTCAGCCTGAGGAGGTCGAGATTCAGGTAGATGCATCCTTTGAGGAGCATCCGATTCTTATCGTTGATAGAAGCATGAAGGTTATCTGAGGCTGGTCAGTTCCTCTAGTACAAGTGCTATGTCAGCAAGGCCGTTTATTGGATGAGACTTGGGAGCAGGAGGCCGACGTAGGTGCTCAGTGGATAGAGCTATTCACAGACGAATCTTGACCACCCTTTAGAGATAAATTCAGGGACGAATTGCTATAAGGGGGGAGATTATAAGAACCCAGGTTTTTGTATGAGGTACGGATCCTTTTCTTTTCAGTTTAACTGTTCTATTGAGGCCTAATGTGGATGCCTAACTTGACTGAGGGAGTTACGGAGGTGTCTGGTGTAAGAACCCGGATCTTCAGTTTTAGGTACGGATCTCTTTTATAGGCTTTTTAAGGAAAAATGATGTATCTTGAAATTTTTGAAGTACATGCCATGAACTCTCTGAGTACAGACCGTGTACTCTTTTCCTTCCTGAAGTCGTGTGCTGGCTATGTCCGGGCCACACACACGGTGTGTAGGGGTGACGTGGAGGCCGATTTTGGCGGAGTACAGAAAAACCCACTAGACGCCGTGTACTTTTTTTATTTCAGTAATCGACCCTAGGTCGCGCCTAATGATCATTAACGTCTTCTTCTCCGCCTAATTCCATCCAGAGTGTCCAAGGAGGCCGATTCTTCTCCGATCCACCGATCCTTCACTGGTTGTCCGAATCAAACTTTGTCGATTGCAGAAGAGTCGCAACAGTGAGTTCTTGGTTCTTCTTTGGCCTCATTTCCTGATTCTTTCTCTTGTGTGAGTTATCTGAGGTTGAACGTTTTAGACGTTTTTGTAGATATACTCCATTATAGGCTAATTAACGGGCCAAGGTTCATGTATATCGATCTTCGAGGATCGAGGTAGGTGGTTTGTTTCCCTACGTTGAAGTTATTTGAGTTTTGGTTGCAAAAGTGTCAGATACCCATGTATCGGGTATCCCGGGTTTAGGATTACGATACTATTGTTTGTTTTCAGTAGATTTTGTGTTAGCTTACGTTTAATTGTTGCTAATATATGCTTGGTTGCATGTTTGAGGAACACCCCACGGGTGTTTCTCTCCCTGTTTGGTTGTTTATCTCCGTTGGGCACCGTTTTCCTATAAGGAAAACCCTATTACAATTTCTAGTTTACTTGTTTTCACTGATTTCATGTGTTTCCTGCTGTTTAAATGCTTTTGATGCATGGTAGCTATTATCCAAGTAGTCTTTGATCTTACATAGGGCTGCTGACAGACGATTACGCACGTTTGGACTGCTCAGGGCTGTGAGAACCTGGTGCGGGAGATCAAAGAGGGAATAGACGATTAATTGCTTCCCTAGAGGGTATGTTTGTTTTAGTTTTGTACGCACGACCAACGAGAATCAGACATTGTGCTTCCCAAGAGTGTTCTTAGTTTACCGACGCATCGAGACCACATGAGGAATTAGACGTAAGTGATTCCTCAGAGAGTCTGTAGCTATCGTTGCAAGACCATAGGGGAATTGACATGAGATCTTCCCAGAGTGTATGTTCCTTGTTTGAATATTGTACTATAGGGGTCTTCTAGTTTGAGGCACACAGAGGGAAAGTGTAAATTTTGATGGTTGGTTGTGATGAGTCCACCAAGCCAAAGAACAAGATTGGGTTTTGTACTACTTGTGTTTAGGTAGTCTTTTTTTTTGATACCTGCTATGTTACTTGATTTACATTGAAACAGAAGGCTTTACTTGTTATTACTGGATGTTTAATTAAATGAATGTGAATGGAAATTGGTAGGATTATTTACTGTTGTACTCCTAGTTCATTACTATATTTATTTACCTTTACTTTTTCTATATCACTCACTAATAGTAGGGCACAAATCTTGTGGTGGTTGCCTACTAGGATTAGTCACACACCCTGTTTGGGTCCTGATTTTTGGCCTAAATAGATTATATGGTTACAGGTGTAGGTAGGGATTGTGGCCCTTCTACCTCAGGTACTTGATTGCTGGTTATAGATTGAGAGCATGGGACTGGGCTTGGGCTCGCGATGCTACTGGAGTTGTTGTTTACATTTAGTAATTTTGTTTCAGTTGTATTTCAGCACGTTGTTTTGTTTACCACTTTCCATAGATACATGTACCATTCTATTTCATTATTATATCAGACATTTCTATTACTTTTAGTTCAGTCATTGCATGCTATTTACTGCTTCTGCTATTGATTGTCTTTATTCTTCCGCTGCATACCTTAACAAATGAGGGCATAGTTTCCCCACTGACTCACTAAGGCCCTCGTTGCTAGTCGGCAGCCTCTGGTGTTTGGGGGAACACGCTTTAGGTTATGTGGTGAACCGGGTACGGGGCCCCAGTTATGTGGCTCTGGAATCAGGTCATTACAAAGTGGTATCAGAGGAGTTTTATTCTTTTCTATTGCCTTAATGTTTTGCGACAATAGACAGGGATAGGAAGAAATGGGTAGTTCGTACTTAATTGTGTCCGGGAGTAATTAACCTGTGTACAGGGAAAAGCTATATTACCTCGTAATTGAAATTTTCAGTTTTTTCAAGTGTTACAGTTTATTATATTTCACCGTTGGGTGATGCACATGTTTTGTGCTATTACAGATTATATGATTGTGGTTCTATTTTTTTGCAACCCGATGAGATGACGGTGTGTCATCTCATGCATCATATAGGCACCAGGTAGGAAATCACATGTCATGCATTTTACCATGCCATCTAGGTGCATTATAATTTCATGCTATTGTGATAGATGTCGTGATAAATTATGCATGTTGTTGTGATAGTTGATGTGATAGACATACTTGTTATGCTGTTTTACTTGATATATGCATTGTTATGATGCTAAGCATTGATTCGTGGGGAGTATGGGCCCCCATTGATCAGAATTTGGCACATAGATGTTTGTTTTTCATTGTTTCTGGCGTTCGGTGCATTTTCTGAGCTACTGCCCAGAAAAACCCATAATACACGGTGTGTACTTTATTAATACACACTGTGTAGTTTTTAAACCGTGTTACTGACTGTCTGAACAAAAACACATGGTGTCAGAGAGTCTTCGGGGATAGGCTGTGTACCTTAAGTACACGTCGTGTGGTAGTCAACCGTGTACTCGGCCGTGTCACTAACCACACAGGTCGAGAAAACACATGTATTACACACCGTGTAGTTTTCTCCTAGGTACCCGGCCATGTCACGAACAACATGGGACGGTGTTATCCTCTCCTATACATGTCGTGTTTGTTCGGAACACATCGTGTAAAGGGTTAGCTGTGTGAACGGCTGTGTAACCTGCTACACGGGTCACCGAGCCTATCTAGTACACTCCGTGTTTTATAAGAACACGTCGTGTTGTTTCCTTCTAGGCACACGGTCGTGTCACGAATAACACGGGTCGGTGTGCTCTATCCTTATACATGTCGGGTTTGTTCGGAACACACCGTGTAGGAGTAAGCCGTGTAGCCGGTTGTGTAACTGCTACACAGGCTGCTAAAACATGTCTAGTACACACCGTGTCTTTAGTGCACATGCCGTGTAGTTTAGAATTAGGAGGACCATGTAGGTTAGCCGTGTAAAGAGACTCAAGCAGGGGGTGGAGTTCAATTACACACCGTGTTTTGGGACAACACACCATTTAGTCTGGGATGTTACACGACCAGTGGTGGTGGAAGTACACACCCATGTAAATGGCATTAAAAAACACACCATGTAGTCCTGTTTTGCAAACTTAAGTGTTTCTCTCTCCTGTTCCCATTTTGTACTCTTGTGTTTTCTTTCCTTGTTAACATTAAATCTGGAGTGTGCTTTTGAACTTTCAGGGATATGGCACCAAGACGTCCTCCTGTTGCACGCCATGAACCAAGCAGTGATAGTACGCCTGATACGGTAGACCAAGGACTACCTGTAGTTCCGTCGATCATTCCGTACATGGCAACCATAGTGATTCCAAAACCTAGTTTCGATGCTCAGTTCAGAGAGGGATTCATGAGGTTCACGCAGACCTTCCAGGGAGATCAGCATCCTACCCTGTCTATGGCAGAGCTAACGCAAGTCTTCTAGCAGCAGCATCCTCCTACTTTCACAGGGGATGGAGGACCTCAGGTTGTAGAGTCATGGCTAGAAACCATGCTTTCTATCTTCGAGCATCTGGAGACACACCCAGAAAGAAGGGTGAAGCTCATAAATTTCATTCTGTGAGATTCTGCCAAGAGATGGTGAGATTTATTCTCACAAGCAGGGCGCCAGCAGACTATGGCTTGGGATGAGTTCAAGTGTACGTTCTACGACTACTTCTATCTGACGGCGCTGAGGGCCGATAGGGCCAGGGATTTCATGAATCTGAAGCAGGGTACTCTTTCGGTTATGGATTATTCCTCTTGATTCACTGAGTTACATTGTTTCTCTCCCATTCTGGGAAATGAAGAGCTGTTTTTGGCAAAAAGGTTTGAGGAACGCCTCAAACCAGAGATCAGATATCAGGTGAACGTCTTCCAATTGACTTCTATTACCCTAATAGTCAACCAGTCGCTGATCACCAAGATAAATCTGAGGGTGACTGGAGCTGTTGACCAGGGTGGTTCAGCATCCAAGGCTGACTCATTTCATGTTGACAGCAGGAAGCGCCATTGAGCGTCTACTCGAGGTGACTCAAGGAAGCGAGGTATTAATTTCGGTAGATGAGATCTTCCTTCTAGAAACCAGGTTGTGTGCTATCAGTTTGGAAAGAGAGGGCATAAAAAGCCTCAGTGCCCGAGAGATTCAGTGGAGTGCCGAGCCTACAACAATATGGGTCATCTGCAGCGTTTTAGCAGGGTACTTCTTCTAGCAGCTAGTGAAGGAGGATCGGTTTCTACAACTCGTATAGGAGCAGGATTACAAGTTCTGCAACAGACTGGGGGCTGGAGTCCTTCAGGTCGTTTAGGCTAGGGTCGAGGTCACGGATGTGGTGGTCAGGCTTAGGGAGTATCATCTCAGGGATATCATGCTCCTACATAGGGTCGCAGTACTAGCTAGACGTTTGCAGTAGAGCAGATTCATCGAGAGAAGGATCCTGGACCTTCCACAGTTCGAGGTACGATCTTAGTAGCCTCAGTTTTATCATCTACGCTTTTCGATACTGGAGCTTCTCATAGCTTTATTTTTGTGCACACTGTGGATAACCATAGACTTATTATCCTTACTTCTGAGGATACTTTAGCACTAGATACTCCTTTGTGACATAGAACTACTAGTGTGCGTCAGTGCAAGGAGTTCCCCCTTGAGGTTGGTGGGTGACACATTTTGTGGGATATTTATGTCCTTGAGATGACAGGTTATGATGTCATTCTCGGAATGGAATGGCTAGTTCCATTTCATGCCTTTGTCTATTGTTATCGCCGCAGGGTGAGTTTCACGTCACCAGAGGGCGGGTCCTTTCTACACAAGGGAGAATGGGATGTCCAGGCAAGAAGATCTGGACTAGAGAATCATGGGTTGGGTAGTGTTATAGCCTAGATTTCTAGTTTATATCTGGATGATCAGGTTACCTCACATATAAACTCTCCTCCAGTATTTGATCGTTTTCCAGATGTCTTTTCAGAAGAATTTTCAGGGTTGCCTCCGGAGCGTGAGGTAGACTTCTCTATTGAGCTTGTTCTAGGAGAATCACCGGTATCCATACCTCCTTATAGGATGGCAATGCCTGAGTTTTGAGAGCTCAAGAAGCAGTTGGAGGAGTTTCAGGCTAAGGGTTTCATCCGACCCAGTACTTCCCCTTGGGGTTCGCCTGTGTTGTCTGCGAAAAAGGCGGATGGTATCTTACGGATTTGTGTGGACAATCGAAAGTTGAACCAGTTGATGGTCAAGAACCGATATCCTTTGCCGAGGATTGATGATCTCTTTTATCATCTTTGAGGAGCCAGGGTATTCTCGAAGATCGACTTGAGATCCGGCTATCATCAGTTGCGGGTCAGACCATCTGATATTCCTCTCACAGCTTTCCAAAGTAGGTATGGTCTGTATGAGTATCTGGTTATGTCGTTCGGTCTCACGAAAGCGCCTGAAGTTTTCATGGTGCTGATGAACAGAGTTTTCCATCATTACTTGGACTCTTTCGTCGTTGTCTTTGTGGACAACATCTTGGTGTACAGTCACACTCGACTTGACCATGCTACCCATCTTGAGATCGTATTGAGTACACTGAGAGAGCATCAGTTATATGGTAAGCTCTCAAAGTGCCACTTCTGGATGAACGAGATTCACTTCCTGGGCCATGTCATCTCAAAGGCAGGAGTATCAGTAGACCTAGAGAAGGTGAGAGCAGTAGTTACTTGGGAGCAGCCGAAGAATGTCTTTGAGGTACGGAGCTTCTTGGGACTGGCTGGTTACTACAGGATTTTTATACAGGACTTCTCATGCTTAGCAGTGCCGTTGATGGTCTTGAATAAGAAGGGTGTGAAGTACGTTTGGTCGGCAGCTTGCGACTCAGCCTTCCAGAAGATAAAGGGGAGATTGACTTCAACACAGATTCTAGTTCTTCTAGAGCTGGGAAAGAGTTATACAGTTTTCTGTGATGCATCTGGCATCAGGCTTGGAGAAGTTCTTATGTAGGAATATCATGTTGTTGTGTACGGATCTCAGCAGTTGAGGCCACACGAGAAGAAATATCCTACGCATGACTTGGAGTTGGCTGTTGTTGTTCATGCTTTGCATTATTGGAGGCACTATCTCATGGGAGATCGTTTTGTGGTATATATTGACCATAAGAGCCTCAATTATATTTTCATGTATCGTGACTTGAATCTGAGATAGCGGAGGTGGGTCGAGTAGCTACAGTCTTTCGACTTCAAGCTTGCTTATATGCCTGGGAAAGGCAATGTTGTGGCAGACGCACTAAGCTGGAGGACTCAAATTCAGGCAGTTCAGGAGGCCAGCAGTGAGTGGCATCTCATGCCTCTATTCTTTGAGATGCATTTGGAGGTGCACGACAGACAGGGTCAGGCGGTTCTTTCTTCTGTAGTCGTTACCTCTACCCTTTTTGATCGAGTTCGAATAAGGCAGCTATCGGACCCAGAGGGACTAGTCCTATGGGAGGGTGTGTCAGATGGAGACCCTACTCCGAGGTGGACACTGGGCGATGACGAGGTGCTACATTTTCATGGCCGCGTATGGGTTTCAGTGGACATACGTGAGGAGATGATGCGGGAGTTTCATGATTCAGCTTGGGCAGTTCATCCTGGTGTCACCAAAATGTACCGAGACTTACGTCGTCAGTATTGGTGGCCAGGTATGAAGAAGGATGTGGCTGGTTTTGTTATGCGGTGTCCCACCTGTTAGCAGGTGAAAGCAGAGCATCAGTGACCAGAACGGCTTTTACAGCAGTTACCCATTCCTGAGTGGAAATAGAATGATGTTGCGAAGGACTTAGTGACAGGATTACTGTGATCGCTTCGAGGAAATGATGCGGTTTGGGTTGTAGTGGACAGGCTCATAAAGGTTGCACACTTCTTTCCGATCAAGGAGACCTTCAGTGTTGATGAGCTGGGATGGTTGTACATTCGAGAGATTGTACGTCTGCATGGAGTTCCACACTCCATTTATTCAGACAGGGATGCACGTTTCACTTCGCACTTCTGGCATGGGCTACAGAGGGCTTTGGGTGCACAGGTACTTTTGAGTATATCATACCATCCCCAGACTGATGGCCAGTCTGAGCATACAATCGAGGTGCTTGAGGATATGCTCTGAGCTTGCATTCTAAACTTTGGCGGTACATGGGAGAAGCATATTCCTCTGATGGAGTTCGCCTACAACAACATTTTTTAAGAGACTATTCAGATGGCACCTTATGAGGCTTGGTATGGTAGGCCATGCTGATCACCATTATGCTTGCTAGAGGCAGGAGAGGAAGCTTTGCTGGGACCTCACTTTGTTCAGGAGACCTCAGAACAGATAGAGTTGATTCGAAAGAGGATGGATACAGCACAATCATGGCAGAAGTCTTATGTTGATCAGAGGAGATGACCTTTGGAGTTCAAGGTTGGAGATCATGTTTTCCTGCGTGTTACCCCGATGTTGGAACATAAGAGGATTGAGAGACAGGGGAAACTCTCACCAAGATACGTCGGGTGGTTTGAGGTTCTGGAGAGAGTGGGGCTAGTTTCTTATAGGTTACAGGTACCTCAGAGGTACCAGGACATGCACGACGTCTTTCATATTTCTCAGCTTCGACGGTATTTCTCAGACCCATCACATGTTCTTCATCCCGAGGATGTTGAGCTGGAGTAGGATGCATCTTTCGAGGAGCATCCTATCAGGATTGTCGATTGCAGTACGAAAGTTATCTGTGGCCGATCTGTTCCTCTAGTACGGGTGCTATGGCAGCACGGGTCAGTACAGGACGAGACATGGGAGAGGGAGGCCGACGTTTGATCATAGTGGCCAGATTTGTTCGAGGATTCTTCTCCTACACCTTGTTAGGGAAATTCGGGGACAAATTTCTTTAAGGGGGAAGTTTGTAAGAAACCGGATCTTCAGTTTCAGGTACGGATCTCTTTTATAGGCTTTTTAAGGAAAAACTATGTTTCTGTAAATTTTTGAAGTACATGTCGTGTACTATTTCACCGCCTGAAGCCGTGTGCTGGCCGTGTCCGGGCCACACACACTGTGTATAGGGGTGACGTGGAGGCCGATTTTGGCAGAGTATGGAAAAAACCACTACACGCCGTGTACTTTAAAAGTAAATGTCGTGTAATTTTTTTATTTCGTTAATCGACCAGGGGTCACGCCTAATGATCATTAACATCTTCTTCTCCTCCTAATTCCGTCCAGGGCATCCGAGGAGGCCGATTCTTCTCTGAGCCACCAATCCATCACCGGTTGTCTGAATCGAACTCCATCGATTGCAGAAGAATCACAACGGTGAGTTCTTGGTTCTTCTTTGACCTCGTTTCTTGATTCTTTCTCTCATGTGAGTTATATGAGGTTGAACATTTTAGATGTTTTTGTAGATCCACTCTGTTCTAGGACAATTCACAGGCCGAGTTTCAAGTATATTGATCTTTGAGGATTGAGGTAGGTGGTTTGTTTCCCTACGTTGAAGTTATTTGACTTTTCATTGCAAAAGTGCCAGATACCCATGTATCGGGTATCCCGAGTTTAGGATTATGAGACTATTGTTTGTTTTCCCTAGATTTCTTGTTATATTATGTTTAATTGTTGCTAATATATTCTTGGTTTCATGTTTGAGGATTACCCCATGGGTGTTTCTCCCCCTGTTTGGCGGTTTATCGTCGTTTAGCATCATTTGCCTGTGAGACAAACCCTATTGCAATTGCTAGTTTACTTGTTTTCACTGATTTCATGTGTTTCCTGCTGTTTAAATGATTTTGATGCATGGTATCTATTATCCAAGTAGTCGTTGAACTTACTTAGGGATGCTGACAGTTGATTACGCACGACTAGACTGCTCAGGGCTGTGAGAACCTGGTGCGGGAGATCAAAGAGGGAATATACGATTAAGTGCTTCCCTAGAGGGTCTGTTGGTTTTAGTTTCATACGCAAGACCTACAAGAATCAGACTTTGTTCTTCCCTAGAGTGTTCTTAGTTTACTCACGCATCGAGACCATAGGAGGAATTAGACGTAAGTGCTTCCTCAGAGAGTCTATAGCTATCGTTTCAAGACCATAGGGGAACTGATGTGAGAGCTTCCCAGAGTGTATATGCCTTGTTTGATTACTGGACTGTAGGGGTCTGCTAGTTTGAGCCACCCCGAGGGACAATGTAAATTTTGATGGTTGGTTGTGATAAGTCCACCAAGCCAAAGAACAAGCTTGGATTTTGTACTGTTTGTGTTTAGGTAGTCTTTTTTTTATACCAGTTGTGTTACTTGCTTTACCTTGAAACAGAAGGCTTTACTAGTTCTTCCTGGTTGTTTAATTAAATGAATGTGAATGGAAATTGGTAGGATTATTTATTGTTGTACTCCTAGTTCATTACTGTATTTATTTACCGTTACTTTTTCTATATCACTCACTGACAGTAGGGCACAAATCTTGTGGTGGTTGCCTACTGGGATTAGTCTCACACCCAGTTTGTGTCCTGTTTTTCAGCCCAAACAGATTATATTGTTGCAAGTGTAGGTAGGGATTGTGGTCCTTCTACCGCAGGTACTTGATTGCTGGTTGGATATGGAGATCATGGGACCGGGCTTGGGCTCGCGATGCTGCTGGAGTTGCTGTTTACATTTAGTACTTTGGTTTCATTTGTATTTCAGCACGTTGTTTTGTTTAATGGTTTCCATAGATACATGTACCATTCTGCATCATTATTATATCAAACATTGCTATTACTTTTAGTTCAGTAATTGCATGCTATTTACTGCTTTCGCTATTGATTGTCTTTATTTTTTCTGCTGCATACCTTACCAAATGAGGGCATAGTTTCCCCACTGACTCCCCAAGACCCTCGCAACTAGTCAGCAGCCTCTGGAATTTGGGGAAACACGCTTGATTTTATGTGGAGAACCGGGTACGGGGCACCAGTTCTGTGGCTTCGAATTCAGGTCGTTACATCTGGGGCTTGTTTGGAGCCCAGAACAAAGTTTTAGGCTATAAATGGCTGGGCACACGGTTTGCGCACATCCTGCAGACGACCTGGCTAAACCGTGCGCCTTGGTACAGGCTTGGTAGAGGCTGGAGCATAGCCTGTGAACAGTTTGAGGAAACTATGCAGGGTGGTCGTGCGGTTTCCCCTTGCCTTCTAGGAAGGTCTGCATGGTCTCAGCACAGTTTTTTAGGTCGTTTGGGTAAACCTTACGACCTGCTGTGTTTTGAAAATTTAATCAATTTTTAATTAAATTGATTACATTTTATAAAAACCTAACCTAAACCTATTCTATTCAATCGGACAGAAGGGGAATGCACCTAGGAGCTCTTAATCAAGCCTACGGAGGGATTTTGATAATGCTCCTCCGTCCGATCTCCATTTCAACCGTTGTTCGTCTTCTTATATCGGCAACGGTATGTCCTCAATTCCTTTTTAATCCTTCTCGATTCTTCTGGTTATAACGAACACAGATTGGATTAAGGCTCATATGCCCTAAATTCTCATTCTTCATCTGTTCTTTAGATTTCTTCCAAACGAGGATGAATTAGAGCCTGATACTGGATGGGCTATCTAGTACGAGCCTAAGGTAGGTGGTCTCGTTCTTTTCGTTGATTGTCAAGCAGTTTATATATGTCGGAGTGTCGCGCGCCCACTTTTGGGGTGTCGCTCGAACCTGGAATTTAACCCTGTTATTACCTAGCATATTGTAGGTAATCTGAATAGGATGGTGTGTGCTTGAGTTAGGTTGTATACCTTGGACCAGAACCACCCCTTGGGTGCGTTTCCTTGAATGACTCCTTTATGGTTTTGACCTAGGATGCCTATGAGGCATGTTTTTCCTTTCCCTTGCGGGTTGTTAAAAATGGAATTGAATATGAAAAGAAATTTCAATGAGATGAAATTGTAATTGGAATGGTTTCGGGTATGGGGTGGAGTGTTTCCCCTTGAACCTTGTATGCTAATTCTTGAATTTCTAGCCCTCGTGAGTTAAATGCTTTTGAACTACTGAAAATGTGAAATAAATTCATGGGTGAACTATGGAACCAATGTGAGTTTCCATGGAAAAACTCATATGAGACTTGATACTAAAATTTTGAGTGAATCATGGATCTAGAGTGTGATGCCATGAATGGACTCAACATGGAATGTTATGTCATGGACGATACCCAGATCTTATTTATAGGATCCTGGGGACGTGCTCAGATGAAGGACTATAACGCACCTAGAGTGAGGCTAGTTACCTAGGAGGTTCGCCGGAACAGGCTTTTAGAGTGATGTCAGGTTCCTAGAGGTTCGTCGGAACGGGCTTGTAGGTTGTTGGTGGATTTTCTCCCTGATCGATGTATGGTTTCCAAATTGAGTATTCCAGGAATGGGCTCAAGGAATGGTTTGAACAATTGAATGAAGTTATTAATGAATTGAATGGATACTTGAAGCGACGCCAAACCAAAGCACAAGCTTGGGTCGGTTTTTCTTGTTCCTCTTGTTTACTGCTTTCCATATTACACTTCCTGTTTATATATTCACTGATAGATTAGCATAGATCATTGGTGGTTTCCTACTAGGATTCAGTCTCACACCCTGTTTGGGTCATGTTTTTGGACCCAAGAAGATTATATGATTTCAGGTAATGAGAAGGGGAAACACCCTAGTATAGGTACTTGACTTGCTTCTCGGAGTAGGAATGCACGGGACCAAGCTGAGTCTTGTGATGAGACAGGGGATACATTTTGGTTTCTTTTTGGTATTTTGTGTACTTGTACTATATTGTATTGACTTTCACCATTCCATATATATCAGATCCTTCTATTGTTATCTGCTTCTGCTATCTATGTGTTGTCTACTGGTTACCTTCTTCCGCTATTGTATGTTTTTAATTCCGCTATGATACTTTGGTAATGAGGTCATAGTCTCCCCATTGACTCACCTAGGCCCTCACTACTAGTCTAAAGCGTCTGACGTTTGAGGAGATGCGCTTGAGGCCATGTGGCGACTGGTCCGGCTACCGAGTTGAATGGTAAGTCGGTTCGGGACGTTACACCATGGGTCTACCGTGTCACACAAAGTCGCTCCCCACTGTGGGTCTACCGCATCACACAGAGGCGCTTCCCTGTGGGCTAGTCAAAACACTCTGAGTCGAAAGGTTAGCAGTCGTCAGGTTATAGCCGGCTACTAGGTCTCCGTACTCCGCTCGTTCGTCTCCAGGAGGATCCGATCAATGAGCTATGGTTCGACACTCCAACTGTAATGAAATCCCACGCAAAAGTATCTCAAAGGTATGCCTTATCTAGGGATCTCAACGCAATAGACTGCGCATCAATCGGACGCCCGGTCACTTAGTTATTGGAATTTCTGTTCGAGGGACCCGGTTGAATTTTAGGTTCAAACCAACCTGACGATACACCAACTATGTCCAAACCTCAAGTGGGGTATTCCAAAAGAACCGACTTTCTTTAATCTTTCTGTCTCTGTAGACGGTTCGTCGATAGGACACTCGTAGCCCATGATATGGGCGAAAGGTGAAAATAAGCCATAGCGGGTCCGGTCCGACCCAGGCGGACCGACCTGACCCGAACCGGGTCTGGTCCGGGGTCTGACCCGGTCCACAGGTCCAACCTGGCCTGAGGGTCTGGCCAGGCCTGAGGGGCTGCACAACCCGAGTGGCAGC
Source organism: Viscum album (assembly GCA_963277665.1). Lineage (NCBI taxonomy): Eukaryota > Viridiplantae > Streptophyta > Magnoliopsida > Santalales > Viscaceae > Viscum > Viscum album. Next base: position 656,730,262 of record OY728145.1, on the reverse strand, counting down.
CCGTCCCGAGAGGGCGGCCCAGCTCGGCGGCCCGCGTGGCCCGGCTGACGGGCGGCCCGCGTGGCCCGGCTGGCCAGATGGCCCCTGTGGCCTGGCTGGATGGCCCGTGTGGCCTGGCAAGCTAGCCTGCATGGCCTGGCCAGTTGGCCCGTGGGGCCCGACAGTCCCCGTGTGGGGGGGGGGTGCGGTGCCCCCTGCCTTCCGAACAGAACCAGCGCTCGGTACTGGTTCAGTAACCTGCGGGACCCGGGGGGTCCTGCCTTGTCCAGCTGGCTGAACAGCCAGCCGTTTCCGCACCACGGGAGTGGTGCGACGATACTGCACCCTTTCTCTTTTGTCGCAGCCTACCCTGGCAGTGGTTCCCTTAATCCGCGCAGCGTTGCTTCGTCCGACCGCTGTGGCCCGCTTGGCCGCGGCACTTCCACTCGCGCGGCACGACGGCACCGCGCCTTTTTGGTGGTCCGGCAGGCCACCTTGCTCCACCGCGGCCCGATTCTTCGCGTGGCACGATGGATCTGTGCCCCTCCAGCAACTTGGTGGCCTTTGCGCCGCCGATTTCCTTCGCAGCCGGGTTTCTTCGCGGTCGGCCTGATGTCGGCCACCGTTGCTCTGCTACAGTCCTCTCTTCCGGCGGCGCCGTTGCGCCACCGCCATCGTCAAAAATCGAGATAGAACAAACAGGAAGGGTCGGGCCGTGTTCGTGCGGTCCAAGCCCTCCTCATTATGGTGATATCAATTGGAAGTTCACAATACATAATTTGAATGACGATGAACGAATGGTAAAACTCATATATAGAACAACCCCTACCTCGCTTGTCGATCGTTGATGATGGAAGGAGAGGAATGGCGGATGTCGATTCATTGACGTTGGGAAGCGTCCGGGGTAGGAGACTGAAGAAGAAGTATCGTCGGCGTTCTTCGTGGTCTGATCCTTCTCTTTTGGCTCGATCGAAGATCAAAGAAAGAGTTCATCGTTCTTCGGTAGACGATGAAGATGCATTCTTAGCATTCTTCATTGAGAGATATTTCTCCAAGGGTTCTCCAAGATTTTCCAACCCCTCTCTCAAGCTCCACCAAAAGTATTGCCAACCAAAAATAATGGGTTATGTTAACCCATTATTTAATTTGTTGGCCAAATAATTCAAAAGAATTCAAATGGGTTTTAAATTAATTAAGTGAATTAATTCAATTAATTAATTGAAGGAGTTGGAAAAAATTAATTAGTGGGGTAGGTGGAGAGTTTCATCCCATATAAATGGGGGGTTAAAGGGGGTTTAATGCCTATATGGCCCCCACCAAGGATATCTTCCCAAGGGAGGTTATGTGCGGGTGTGCCCCACCACCATAACATCTCATGGGAGGTTATAGTGTGGTGGCCACAACCTCTAACATCCACTTGGAGATTTAACCACCACAAAATAAAAATAAGTTATCACCTTATTTTTATTTAATTTATTTAAAAATTCCAAAAACTAACTTTCATTCTCGTCCAACTGTCATCGTGGTGAAAGTCTTCTTATGTGAATATCGGCGATGTGAGTTCAACGGTGCCCTCAGATTTCAATTCCAAGCACCGCTTCAAAATTTATACAATCTCGCTCACACGTTTACTAAATGTACCTGAATAAAACATCAGAAATTTATTCCAGGCACACCAGGCCTCAGAATCAAGCACCGTAAATTTTTGTGGAATCGTTAAAATCCCATGAATTTAAGAAAAAAAATTCCACGGAATTTCCGGGTCGTTACAATGTTGATGAAAGAAGAGCGCATTTCAAGGGAGAACACGAGAATCAAGAGGATCAGGGAGGGGGATAGCAACACAACTTACTTCCATGCCTGAATTAATGAGAGAAAAGGATGGTGCACCTTAACATATTATTAGAGGATGGGTATTTTACTCATGATAAAGGCGGAGTGGGAGAGATGTCCAATAAGTACATAAGGGATCTGCTGGTGGGACCTAACATCCAGTGGCCTATAGGGTCATCGAGCATCAACACAGACCATTTCAACGCCATCCCGCATGCGGTTACAGATCAGGATAACAAAGGTCTGGGGGCCCTCCCTCTAGAGAAGGAGATCATTGACTCCATGTCGAAGCTCAATCCGGATAGCATGGAAGGACCAGATGGATTCCCCGCTTCTTTTTACAGAGCATCATGGGAGGTTGTCAAGAGTGATATGATCGCCAATGTTCAAGATTTCTTCCATGGTGGGCCTCTACCACACGTCACTTGTCCTACAATCCTCAATCCATCGGTTTCATCCTATGATCATGTGCAACATACCATATAAGATTCTCACCATAGTCATTAACTCTCATCTCGTAGCTCTGCTACCGCAGTGGATCTCATTGAAGTAGTACGACTTTGTGAAAGGGAGTGGCATCCTATGAGCGAGAACTATGGGCCAGGAAATGATTAGCTACATTAACCAAAAATACCACCAGTCCAACATGGCCATCAAACATGACATGAGCAAGGAATATGATCGGGTGGAATGGGGCTTCATCAACAGAGTGTTGGCAGGTATGGGTCTCTCTGCTTAAAAAATTGACATCCTCTATTGTTGTTTCAGATCATCGTGGTAGGCAATATAATTATTGGGGAAGACCTTTGGATTCCTCAAGGAAACTTGGGGCCTCCCTCAAGGGGACCCCATATCCCTGAGCCTATTTGTTTTGGACTAGGATGACACTATACTTTTCGCGAACACATGAAGAAGATTCTTAAGGTGTTTGAATAGGCTACTGGAGGATTATTGTCTTTGGAGCGGCCAAAACATTAATAGAGGAAAGAGTAATTTTTTCTTACCCTGCAAATGCCCTCCCATCCGAGTTTCGATGGTATATCAGCTTCTGGATATGCAAAGGGGAGCCTTTCCCCTAAACTACCTCAGGGATCCCCTGTCGTCTAGACATACTCGTATCTACAAATTCGTTCCCCTAGTCAACAGGATCACGAATCCGGTTCTCAACTGGAAGAACAACCTCTTGTCCTTTTGAGGTAGAATTAATCTTGTCAACATTGTTTTACACCCCACTTCGGTTCACGCCCTCTCGGCCTTAAAGGAACTGAAGGGTGTTATCAAAAGCATTGAAAAGATCTTGGCCAAGTTTATTTTGAACCCCAAGGGTGAGGGGGAAATCCATTGGGTCTCTTGGAGTCGGATGGTGCATGTGGGGGCCACTCCCTATTTGGGAGTCTCTATTGTCGGCATGAGACTTCTCTCATGGTGGGCAGCCGACGAGATGGACTGCACCCTTCGTTGAAGTAGCAGCCGACAGGGAGGACCTCAAGGGTAGCTGAACCATTCCACCAACTGGAGAAGAAATGGTTTTCCTTCATCTTTATAAATGGGATGTAATCCCAAGTTTTTATGTAGTGGTGTGATGTATTTTTGTAATCCTCCGTCGAGAACCGGAGAGATGTGAATAGAGAAGATCCCCTGTTTCTCCTGTGGATGTAGGTTGGACGGCCGAACCATGTTAAAAATTGTGTGTTGCTCTGTTCTTGCTCTCGTTTTGTGTGTTTGAGGTACCACACACCTCTGTTGCGCCCCAACAAGTGGTATCAGAGGCGAGGCGGAGCGAATAGAGGTGAACCGGTGAGGCGACGCCAAGTTTTCTGGTGGTCGGAAAACTGAAAGTGGTCAGAAATTTTTTCGAGGGCAGATTCGGGAAGTGGACGGCGAGACAATTCCAATGGCGCAAAAGGCGAGGAAAACGGAGTTGAAACGAGCCTGGTAGGCTCGGTCAAAATTTGGTCAAACCCACGGGTGAACAGTACTCCCGTGCCAGAGAAGACGACACTGTTCATGCCACCGGTGACAATTCCGGCGATATTCCGGCCAGAATTCCGGCGTTCCACATCAGTGCCACGTCAGCGCCGTTTCAGCGGGTGATCTGGACCGTTGAACGTATTTCGACCATATCATGGTCAATTGGTGTCCGATTTCGGCGATCCAGCAGTCGATTCTGACTATTTCGACCATTACGGACACATCCGTACGGTTAGGTTTTGAAAATTCTCACTCTATAAGGAGGTGATTAAGAGGTGCAACATCGACGGTGGTGATCGCGGTTCGCGACGACAACGATGACGGGTGACAGAGCACTACCAAGATTTGATATCGAGAAATTCGATGGTCGAAATAATTTCGGCTTGTGGTAAAGCACGGTGAAGGATATTTTGGTGCAGCATGGCATGATCAGACACTTGATCGGGGAAAAGCCCGAGACAACTAGTGCCGATGATTGGGAAGAGCTTGAGATGCGGGTCGTCAGCACAATTCGGCTATGTCTGGCGAATGAGGTAAAGTACTCGGTGTTGGATGAGACCTCACCGAAAGAGATTTGGAAAAAGTTGGAGCAGTGGTATATGGTGAAGTCGCTGACCAACAAGTTGTTCTTAAAGAAGAAATTGTACCAGTTGTGCATGGACGAGGGAACGAACTTGTTGGATCACACCAACAAATTCAACAAGATCCTGACTCAGTTACTGGGACTCGGTGTGAAGGCTGGAGAGGATGATAAAATGCTTTTGCTTTTAACATCCCTACCAAGCTCATTTGATGGGCTTGTGACTGCATTGCTCATGGGGAATGAGATGTTGAAGCTAGATGAGGTGATGACGTCACTTCAAGATTCAGAGGCATTCTGAAGACCCGTGATGCATTCAGGCGAGCAAATCATGGCGATGCGAGATGATCAGCGTGAGAGGAGCCGATATCGACAGTCATGAGGTAAAGAATGGCGGCCAAAATCCAGGGGATGTGATACTAGCGAAATCACATGTTTCTAGTGTGATAAAAGGGTCACTATAAAAGTGATTGGGGAGAGCACAAACGGTACATTGCTGGGAAGAAAAAAGTTGAAGAGGAGGATGTGAACATCACACCATTCTCAGCAGATGATGAAATCATCGTGACAACGGGAAGCATGCACTCAGATGAGAGAGTTGAACGGGGAGAAGTGCAGTGTCATTAGTGCAAAAGATACGGGCACATGAAGTGGGAATGCTGATTTCTAAAGAGGAAGAACAAGCGAGCTCAAAATCCAAAGGAAGACGGATGGGTTCTGGATTCGGGGAGCTCAGAACACATATGTACGACGAGAGATACATTTGATACTTTTCAGCAGGTGCGAGAGTCAGTGAGACTTGGTGATGGGTCAACATGCGAGGTTCGAGGAGTCGGGACAGTGAAATTGAAGACACCCGATGGAGGAGTTCGTAAACTGGTTGACGTGAAATTCGTTCCGAGGATGAGGCGGAACTAGATATCATTGAGTATGCTCAATGCGAGAGGGTTCAAGATTTCCATAGCAGGTGGAGTGTTAGAAGTCTCATGTGGGGATGCAGCGAAGCTTACTGGGAATGAGTCTCAAGGGTTGTATCATTTGATGGAGACCGCAGTCAGCCCGAGATCGAGTGAAGATGGTGGAAGTGTCACGTAATCTGGCGTGAAGAATCATGTTTGATTTGCGGATGAAGTTTTCAACACCTGCAAGGAGACTGCGGGTCAAGCTTCTACCCTAAATTGGTGGTGAGGGGGTGATTTGTGGGGGCCACTCCCTATTTGGGAGTTTCCTTTGTCGACAGGAGACTTCTCTCATGGTGGGCAGCCGACGAGATGGACTGCACCCTTCGTTGAAGTAGCAGCCGACAGGGAGAACCTCAAGGGTAGCTAAACCACCCCACCAACCGGAGAAGAAATGGTTTTCCTTCATCTTTATAAATGGGATGTAATCCCAAGTTTGTATGTAGTGGTGTGAAGTATTTTTTTAATCCTCCGGCGAGAACCGGAGAGACGTGAATAGAGAAGATCCCATGTTTCTCCCGTGGATGTAGGGTGGACGGCTGAACCACGTTAAAAATTGTGTGTTGCTCCGTTCTTGCTCCCGTTTTGTGTGTTTCAGGTACCACATACCTCCGCTGCACCCCAACAATGTGGCAGGCTTATGATGGTGGGATCAACGTCCATGGCCTCGAGGATCCCCTCCAAGGCATGCATGCAAAACTTACATGGGAGGTTTTGGAAAAATGTACCTTGTTGGGGCGCACCATGCACAGAAGTCCTCCAAGGGATTACTTTTCCACTGCCAGCCATTCATCTCCCATATGGACTAAGCTTGGTCCCCTCGTGAATGATCTACAGAGGCATGTTCACTGGATTGTTGGGTGTGGCGACATCCTGTTTTGGCACCACAACTGGAGTAGCGATCATTGGATTCTCAGGATTTCTAGTCAGGGACATCTCTTTCCGTGAAGCTAGCCAGCACCTGGATTTTAGCAGGGTCATTCTGAATAGGGATCAATAGATGATTTTTCTCCTCATCGAGTTTCCGTCTAATTCAGATAGGTGTGTCTTCACCCCTTCACCCTCTAGAGTTTTCATCATCAAGGATTACTATCGGACTATAGGTTCGTAGGGCGAAGCCGATGCATGGCATGATATACTTTAGACCAAGGGTATCACCACTAAATACATGTTCCTCACCTGGAAAATAAGGAATAGGGCTCTTCTGATGGACCAAAAAAATCAAGCGGTGCGTTATTCAGATGGCTACAAGATGTGTTTGCTACCGGAGACATGAAGAGGAGAGATTTGTCCGCCATTTCTTGGAGAGTGACGGGGCACGTGAGGTGTGGGGGCATGATATACTGCATGCTGGTTGTTGGAGTATATGGAAGGCGAGGAACAAGCAGATTTATGAGGGGGTGGCATCCTTGGGTCGAGCAATCACTTCTAGGACCATTAACATGACTATTGTCGTGATTAGGGCACTGGGAAACTGCAGAGATGATCCATCTCTATGGCGGTTATCCATAGGGAAATCCTTACCTCAGGCGGGTGGTGGTTTGTCTTCAGGCCACTGGATATGACGGCATCTTCTATAGAGGGGTCCGATCACCACCGATGGCTCGAGCATCTCGGGGGATATGCAAGGAGGCGGGGTAGTCCATGCGAAGGAAGGATCGGTGTACTTGGCCTTCTCCATTCTGCTGGGCCAGGGAACATCCCTTCAAGCAGAGATCATGGCCATGCATGCGGGCCTCAATATTTGTAGCCAGAGGGGCCGACATATTATTGAGGTGGAAATAGAATCAATGTTGTTGCATAACGCTCTTCGCGACATGGGGGTGACCCCTGGTCGTTTGCTTATGCAGTCAAGGACTGTCATGGTATCATTGGAGCTAATGTTAGAGTGCTTCATACTTCGCAGGAGGGCAACAAAGTTGGGGACTACTTGGCGCCAGTTAAACTTCCTGGACCAGTCCGTTTATTTTTTCACAACCTAGATTTCCTGAAACTGGTGGGGGTTAACATTATTCGAGGGGATTCCCTCGGTCTTCATTTATTTCGCCCCCTTAGTTGCTATGTCCTCTGTCCCTAGGATTCCCACTGTGCCCTGTTTTCGCAGCTCCTTTGAATAAAAAATTACACTCCAAGGTCATGGTCTATCATGATTGGTGAAAAAAAATATTCATGTTCTTTTTATAAGATATTTCTCCCATGTTAATGTTTTTTCATATTCATATGATATAACACTTGAGGACATGTTGATATTTTTCCCCATACTAATTCTTTAATCTTAAACATTTCTTATTTTTCCATTCACTATGTTATGAAAATGATTAAAGCTTATGTGTTTTACAGAAGTGATTTCTTGTGTGGCACAATTATGGGGAATTATCCACAAGTATCTTAAAGAAAGTTTATTATGTCACTGTAAAGACCCGCAAATTTTAAGGAAATTTTTTTCTTAATTTTCTTTGGAATTTTACAAGAGCGCAGCTTCAGACGGCACCTGATTCCGAGGCCCGGTGTGCCCGGAATCAATTTCCGAAGTTTGGCTCGGGTACGTTCAGTGAACGGACGAGCGGGTTTTTCTATCTTTTGAACCGGTGCCCGGAATCAAATTCTGAGGGCACCGATGAAATCGCAGCGCCGGTATTTGCTTAGAAACGCCTCTTCCGGAGTTGCGTTTGCTCAGACGTGTTTTTTAAATTTTGCGGCTTTAAGTCAGAAATAAAATAAAGTTTGCGACAACTTTATTCTATTTCACTTAAGCTGCTTGGAAGCCACTTGAAGCCACTTAAAGACGGCTTGAACTGAGTTGAACTGGATACGATGCTATCCGGAAATATCCTACCCCCTTGGTAGGATATTTGTGAGGTGGGGCCCGCACGAGCCCCGCCGTTTCTTTCGCTAAGTAACGCACCCGCGAAAACCCGTCAAAGTAACTGAAAAGTCAACCGACGCGTTTTCTTTAATTCTTAACAGACCATTTAATTGGGCGGTTTATTTCGTGAATTAAATGGGTTGTTTCTTTCGTGAATTAAATGGGCTGTTTCTTTCGTGAATTAAGTGGATCGTTTCTTAACCGGTTTCGTGTGTTGGCGTGTTTATAAAATAAGACCAACCTAAAAATCCTTGGAAAGGATTTGAGAGAATCTTCGTTCCTTCATCTCCCCGCGAAGAACGCGAAGAACGCGAAGAACGCGAAGAACGCAAAGAACGCCGGCGACCGGAATTCGACGACGCACGCCGTGATCTGCGACGTCGACGAGCCCTACCCGCGACGTTCTTCGGCGACGTCTTTCTTCCGCGGCCGATCCTCGTTCGACAACAAAGGTGAGAATCGAATCTTCTAATTCTCTCCTTTTTATAATTCGATATCAACGGATTTAAATTAATTAAATCCGTTTGATCTTGATCCGGAGATTGGCGACGCGACGCCGGATACCGCGACGACGCGACGATCTCTTTCTTCCGCGACGAGCGATTCCGCGACGACCTCTCGTCCGACGACGACGACAAGGTAAGGGATGTTGGATTATTTTATCTTATTTCCCCCGTGTTTATTCTTTTAAAGTGAAGAACATGATCTCCGACAATTTTAATTTATTTAAAATTGTTGTTGATTATTCCTCCCGTGGATTATGACTAACGCGGAGGGTGCGGGTCTAACGAACAAGACCCGGCAACCCTCCGCCGATCTCTTTTGTTGTGCGGATATGGCGGACGACGACGAACCGCGAGACAGGGGCGATCTGTTGATCCCGCAGTGAAGGTCGGCCCCCGGGAGGAGCAACGGCGCAGACGGGAAAGGAATCGGGCCACCGGAGCATTTCCGGCGGCCCGCGGAAGGCGGCGGCGGCGCGGGTCGCCGGCGCGGCGGCGCCGGCGACCGGAGGCGGCGGCGCCCGGCGCGCCGCCGTGGAGGAAGTCCGCCGCGGCTGAAGCCGCGGCGGCGGCGGCCGGTTCCGCGGCCGCGCGGAACCGAGAACGGACGCGGCGGCCCGGCCGCGTCCGCGTGACAGGCGGCCCCCCGCGGGGCCGCGTTTCGCTTGAGCCGCGGGTCAAGCCCGCGGCACCCTCCTTCGGCCGCTCGGCCGAAGCCGCGCCGGCCGGTCCGGTCGGCCGGGCCGCGCCCAGGCCGGACCGGACCCGGCCTCGCCGGGTCGGGCCGACCCGGTTCGGGCCGACACGGTTCGGCCGACCCCAGGGGGGGGGGGGGGTTCGGGCCGGGTCGCCCCGGGCCCAGAACCCCCGTTTCGGGCCCTCTTCGGTCTTTCGCCCATATCTTGGGCCTGGGACCTCCGATTGACGAACCGTCAGCGGCTACACGATCCTTGGATCGAGACGGTCGTTTCGGTATATTATACTCAAGGTTTCGGAAGACTTTGGGTTCAGCCGGGTTGGTTCGTACACGAAACCAACCGGGCCCTCGGAGCGGAAACGCTCATAACTTGAGCTACGGACGTCCGAACGACGTACCGTCAGCTGTGGTAGTTTCCTCTAAGTGAGACGGAACTTTTGGCATACTCCGCCCGAGAATCGGATACAGGCGGAGTTCGGTCGGGTTGGTTTTGCCCTAAAAACCAACCGGGCCCCTGGGACGAAAATGTCAATAACTCTCAGACCGGGCGTCCGATTGACGCGCCGTCTGTCGCGTTGAGATCCTGTTGTCGTTACGGAACTTTTGGATACATCAACTTCGGACTACGTGTCAGTTGATGTATCAGCCTCTCGGCTCGTGGAGCGGACCCTCCTAAACGAGCTCGCTTTGTGCGGGAACCCTAGCGCTGGCTGTGACTTCGACGACAGAGCAGAGATCCTCAGTGGACTGCGACGACGGCAGAGCAGAGATCCTTCGTGGACTGCGGCGACGACTGTGCAGAGATCCTCAGTGGACTGCGTCGACTACTGCACTCAGTGATCCCACGTGGATCAGTGCTACAGGTTCTGTGTGAGCCCGATCCTATGTGGGTCCTTACTACCGGTTTTGTGTGAGCCACTGCCTACCGGTTCTGTGTGAGCCACTGCCTACAGGTTCTGTGTGAGCCCGATCCTACGTGGGTCTTTTGCGGGGGTTAGTACCTATCGATCCTTCGTGGGTCCGACGACTTAGATGGATCAGTGATCATCTTTGACGTCATCTGAAAAATTATACCTGGTTGAGCTGAATCGTATGTTACTCTCCTTTGTGGATTGTGTTGAACTATCCTATGTGGATTTACTGTTTACTCTCCTTGTGGATTTGAGTCTTGCTTTCCTTTGTGGATTGAGTTGTTCTTGAGCTCGTGAGCAGAGCTAGAATTGGGGACTTAGGTATATGTATGGGCATATACCTAAGTCGAGTCAAATGTTACTTCGTGATTGCATCTTTCTTTTGTGCTATATCCTTTGTGGATTTCGGGAGACCTTCGGGGGTCTCGGGGTCCTTACTGAGTAGTTGTACTCACCCCTGCACGGGCTATGCCCGCACCTTGTTGTGTTGGTTGCAGACGACGGACAGCGCTGATCACGGTTGGGGCGTGGAGCAGGACGGTACCTGGAGGTGGACCACTGGGCGGGACGTGCTCGGAGCGGACGTGGGACCCGAGGAGCCTGGAGGCTATCTGTACCCACCCTTCAGGTGGGATTGCCAGTGGACGACACGAGGTCGCCGTCTTTTCTTCAGTTGCTGTACTTTACCTTTCAGTTGTACTTTACAGTTGGGCTTGTATTTCCGGCCCCCTTTACTTTTCTGCACTTTACTTTCCGCTTGCTGACTCTGTGTGGTTGTTACTTATAAAGGCAATGCCTTCCCTGTTTACTGGGATTTTACGCCTTGGTGCTAGTCGCCAGCCCCTGGCCTATGGAAGGCGGGCTTGGGGTAGTCACGGCACGGGCCCCGAGGACGGGTCGTGACAAATTGGTATCAGAGGCGGTCGGTTCTACCGCAGACTCTGATCGTCCTTTCTTTCTATATGAAGCAATAGTGTTTAGTGTATTGAGTGTGGTTATCAGTTCAGGGAGCCCAGTGTTGGTGCGGCGGCCGACGTATCCGTACACCAGGACCCTGACTCCTGATTTCCGACTTAATGCATGAAAACATTGATTGCGTGTGTGTTTCAAGTTTTCTTTGTGATTACTTGTGTCAGCTCACCGGGTATACTGATCTGCTTCATGAAAGTCTCAAGTTTTCCTTGTGATTACTTGTGCCAGCTCACCAGGTATACTGTTCTGACTGTGGTACCCTTGTTCTCCTTTTCAGGATGGCCCCGCGACGACAGCCAGCTAGGGTTCCGAGTGTAGGGCGCGACGGCAGCCCACCGAGCGACGAGGCCTCGGTGCAGGGCCCTTTGCCAGCAGTGGCACCGGCGGTAGCTTTACCCGCCGAGCCACCGATGCTACCAGTACCAGACGCTGACGATGCACGTCACCTCAGGGCACTGCATGAGTTTCAGAGCCAGCGACCGCCCAGGTTTCGCGGTGAGGCGGACCCCCAGGCCGCCGAGGACTGGCTAGAGGCGGTGGTACGGATCTTTAGGCTAGTGAGGACACCAGCGGATCTCATGGTGATTCTCGCAGCGAGCCTCCTGCAGGCGGCGGCAGGACGATGGTGGAGCCTGATGCTCCAGGTTCACGATGAGGCATCCTTGCTCTGGGCGGACTTCGAGAGCCTCTTCCGCTCTGAGTTCGTCCCGGCCACCCTCCGAGCGGTGCGCATCCAGGAGCTTCTCCAGCTGCGCCAGGGCAGCATGACGGTCGCTCAGTACGCGGCGAGGTTCACTGACCTATCTCGCTACTCGACCGACATGGTACGGGACCCCTTCTTCCGGGCCCGGACCTTCGAGCAGGGCTTGCGACAGGAGATTCGGGCGTCGCTGATCTCCCTCAGCATTCCGACCCAGGCGGGAGTGCTGGAGCGAGCCCTCCTAATCGAGAGCTTCCTGGCAGAGCCTTCTTCAGCAGCGAGACCTAGCGCAGGGCGGCAGGTAGCTGAGTCTTCGGCAGCTGGTAGCCGACGGATGACTCTCGGGTCCAGGCAGACCAGACCCCCACGCAGACGGCCTCAGGACACCGGCTCAGCAGTACGGGGCACACAGCGGAGTGCCAGCCTTCCGAGAGGCAGGCTGTGCTACTCCTGCGGCGGGCAGGGTCACATGGCTCGTGACTGCCCGACTCGCCGATCAGAGGAGCAGCAGACGGTGGAGGGGCCACCCAGGCAGAGGCAGAGGGTCGACCGTGGCGGTCCGCAGGGAGGAGGCGGACGAGGCAGAGGAGCTGGCCGAGCAGCGGGTGGTGGGCGACGCTTCCAGGCTCTACCCCCACCACCACCAGGAGGGCCACCTCGACCACAGGGAGCTGGCGGGCAGGGACAGGCCCAGCTCCACGCAGTGGAGGCCTACGACCCCGACATGCCAGAGATGATTCGAGGTACGATCTGTGTCTATTCCACCCTTGCTGCAGTACTTATAGACACAGGAGCGAGTCACTCTTTCATAGCCTCTGCCCTTGTTCGGAGCTCGGAGATTCCGACTGAGCCGTTGGCTCGATCCTTACGGCTAGAGACTCCTACGGGAGCATACTCGACGATTACGCACTGGTGCCGGCAGTGTGAGCTTACTCTAGGAGGCGAGAGCTTCGGCTGGGATCTCCTTGTAGCGGCGTCGAGGCCTTACGACGTCATCTTGGGCATGGATTGGCTATCCACGGTTCATGCCCAGATCGACTGTTTTAGGCGCAAGGTGCGATGTGTTCGCACCGACGGGAGCAGGTTTACCTTCACCGGCGAGAAGGGAACCTTTGCAGCACAGGATGGACTTCCGCGGAGGAGAGTGCAGCCCATCTCTCATCAGTTGGCTAGCCTCATCCTAGGAGCAGTGGACGTGCGGAGTCCAGCTTTTCCTGCAGTGGTGGACCAGTACGTGGACGTCTTTCCCGACGACGTTCCAGGGCTACCTCCTCGTAGAGAGGTAGACTTTTACATCGACTTGTACCCCGGGACAGCCCCGATATCTACTCCAGCATATCGGATGGCCCCCGCCGAGCTTCGGGAGCTGCGGGTACAATTGGAGGACTTGCAGAGCAAGGGGTTTATCCGACCCAGTGTTTCACCCTGGGCTTCCCCGATTTTGTTCGCCAAGAAGGCGGACGGGAGCTTGCGACTGTGTGTCGACTATCGTCGCCTGAACCAGGTGACAGTGAGGAACAAGTATCCGCTGCCACGGATTGATGACCTCTTCGATCAGCTCAAGGGAGCGCGGTGGTTCTCGAAGATAGACCTCCGGTCAGGCTATCATCAGCTCAGAGTTCGAGACGAGGACGTGCAGAAGACGGCCTTCAGGTGTCGGTATGGCCATTATGAGTTCTTGGTTATGCCGTTCGGCGTAACCAATGCTCCAGCAGTGTTCATGAGCCTCATGAACAGGATCTTCCAGCCATACCTCGACCGATTTGTCGTGGTCTTCATTGACGACATTTTGGTATACTCGACGACTGAGGAGGAGCATGCCTACCACCTGCGAGTTGTGCTAGACACGCTCCGAGAGCACCAGCTTTATGGCAAGCTCTCAAAATGCCAGTTCTGGTTACGTGAGGTCCATTTCTTGGGGCACGTCATTTCTGAGGCGGGAGTTGCAGTGGATCCCGCGAAGATCGAGGCAGTGCTAGCTTGGGAGCCACCCAGGAGCGTGACAGAGGTGCGGAGCTTCTTGGGCCTAGCCGGATACTATCGGAGATTTGTGCCGGACTTCTCCAGAGTTGTGGCACCACTCTCAGCGTTGACGAAGAAGGGGAAACCCTTCGTGTGGTCAGACAGATGTCAGCAGAGCTTCCAGGAGCTGAGACAGAGATTGACCAGCGCACCTATCTTGAGGTTGCCTGAGGAGGGAGTTGGATACGTAGTTTACTGCGATGCATCAGGGACTGGACTCGGGTGCGTCCTGATGCAGGAGCGGGCCGTGATCGCCTACGGATCACGTCAGTTGAGGCCGCATGAGCAGAACTACGCCACTCATGACCTGGAGTTGGCAGCAGTGGTCTTCGCTCTGAAGACTTGGCGGCACTATCTGATGGGCGAGCGCTTCACAGTCTTTTCTGACCACCAGAGTCTCAGGTATATCTTCTCTCAGAAGGCCCTGAACCTGAGACAGCGGAGATGGCTTGAGTTTCTCCAGGACTATGACTTTGAGATAGTCTATACTCCTGGGAAGGGGAACGTGGTAGCCGATGCCCTCAGCAGGAGGACGGGCATTCAGCTACTTGAGGAGGCGACAGAGCAGCTAGCCTCCTTACAGATATCCTTCATGGATAGAGACGGAGCAGCCTTTCTTCAGTCTCTCACAGTCTCTCCTCCACTTCTACAGCGGGTCAGAGAGGCTCAGCGTGAGGACGCTGACTGTGAGACCCGGCGTGCACTGATATCCTCAGGTCAGGCGCCTGATGGCTTCTCCCTTGGAGCAGAGCACGACATCCTTTTCAGAGGATGTACCTTTGTACCAGTCGCTTTGCGAGAGGAGGTGCTGAGAGAGTTTCACACTTCTCCCTTGGCGGTACATCCCGGAGTGGCGAAGATGTACCAGGATCTCAGGCGACAGCACTGGTGGCCGGGCATGAAGAAAGCTGTGGCAGAGTTCGTTTCACGATGCCTCACCTGCCAGCAGGTGAAGGCAGAGCATCAGGTACCAGCAGGCTTGGTACAGCCCTTGGAGGTCCCGGAGTGGAAGTGGGATGGCATATCTATGGATTTCGTGACTGGACTTCCACGCACTTCCAGAGGTCACGACTCCATTTGGGTGATTGTCGACCGACTCACCAAGTCGGCACACTTCTTACCCATCAGAGAGCAGGGCTCAGTGGAGAGCTTGGGACGTCTTTACGTCCAGGAGATCGTACGGCTTCACGGTGTGCCATCGTCTCCGATCGAGATGCTCGTTTCACTTCCCGGCTTTGGAAGGGGTTGCAGGAGGCGTTCGGGACGCGGCTCCATGTGAGCACAGCCTTCCACCCTCAGACGGATGGTCAGACGGAGAGGACCATTCAGACACTCGAGGACATGCTCCGTGCATGTGTTCTCGACTTTGGTCGCAGCTGGGAGGACCACCTACCCTTGGTGGAGTTCGTGTACAACAACAGCTACCACTCCACCATCGGGATGGCACCATACGAGGCGTTGTACGGCAGACCCTGCAGATCACCATTGTGCTGGACAGACCCTGGGGAGTCAGCACTCGTGGGACCAGAGATGGTCCGAGCCACGACAGAGAAGGTCCAGATCATCCAGGAGAGGATGAGGACAGCTCAGAGCCGGCAGAAGTCATATGCTGACAGGAGGCGGAGGCCACTGGAGTTCGAGGATGGCGACCACGTCTTTTTGCGTGTCTCACCTCGACGTGGTTTACGGAGATTTGGCCGAGGCGGAAAGTTGTCTCCACGCTTCATCGGGCCTTTCCAGGTCCTCAGCAGGATAGGAGAGGTGGCTTATCGCCTGGCTCTACCACCTCAGTTGCACCGGGTGCACGACGTCTTCCACGTGTCTCAGCTGAGGAGATACGTGCACGACCCGACGCACATCATCGACTTTGGGGAGTTGGACGTGGACGATGGGGCGACTTTTGCGGAGGTCCCAGTGGAGATCGAGGATCGACAGGAGCGGGTCCTACGTGGGCGGTCGATTCCTCTTGTGCGCGTCAGATGGCAGCACGGGAACCTCCAGGAGAGCACTTGGGAGCGGGAGGCTCAGATGCGTGCTCAGTACCCCCATTTGTTCCCCTAGTTTTTTATGTATCTTTACGGGGACGTAAAGCCCTGAGGTGGGAGTAATGTAAAGACCCGCAAATTTCAAGGAAATTTTTTTCTTAATTTTCTTTGGAATTTTACAAGAGCGCAGCTTCAGACGGCACCTGATTCCGAGGCCCGGTGTGCCCGGAATCAATTTCCGAAGTTTGGCTCGGGTACGTTCAGTGAACGGACGAGCGGGTTTTTCTATCTTTTGAACCGGTGCCCGGAATCAAATTCTGAGGGCACCGATGAAATCGCAGCGCCGGTATTTGCTTAGAAACGCCTCTTCCGGAGTTGCGTTTGCTCAGACGTGGTTTTTAAATTTTGCGGCTTTAAGTCAGAAATAAAATAAAGTTTGCGACAACTTTATTCTATTTCACTTAAGCTACGTGGAAGCCACTTGAAGCCACTTAAAGACGGCTTGAACTGAGTTGAACTGGATAGGATGCTATCCAGAAATATCCTACCCCCTTGGTAGGATATTTGTGAGGTGGGGCCCGCACGAGCCCCGCTGTTTCTTTCGCTAAGTAACGCACCCGCGAAAACCCGTCAAAGTAACTGAAAAGTCAACCGACGCGTTTTCTTTAATTCTTAACAGACCATTTAATTGGGCGGTTTATTTCGTGAATTAAATGGGCTGTTTCTTTCGTGAATTAAATGGGCTGTTTCTTTCGTGAATTAAGTGGATCGTTTCTTAACCGGTTTCGTGTGTTGGCGTGTTTATAAAATAAGACCAACCTAAAAATCCTTGGAAAGGATTTGAGAGAATCTTCGTTCCTTCATCTCCCCGCGAAGAACGCGAAGAACGCGAAGAACGCGAAGAACGCGAAGAACGCGAAGAACGCCGGCGACCGGAATTCGACGACGCACGCCGTGATCTGCGACGTCGACGAGCCCTACCCGCGACGTTCTTCGGCGACGTCTTTCTTCCGCGGCCGATCCTCGTTCGACAACAAAGGTGAGAATCGAATCTTCTAATTCTCTCCTTTTTATAATTCGATATCAATGGATTTAAATTAATTAAATCTGTTTGATCTTGATCCATAGATTGGCGACGCGACGCCGGATACCGCGACGACGCGACGATCTCTTTCTTCCGCGACGAGCGATTCCGCGACGACCTCTCGTCCGACGACGACGACAAGGTAAGGGATGTTGGATTATTTTATCTTATTTCCCCCGTGTTTATTCTTTTAAAGTGAAGAACATGATCTCCGACAATTTTAATTTATTTAAAATTGTTGTTGATTATTCCTCCCGTGGATTATGACTAACGCGGAGGGTGCGGGTCTAACGAACAAGACCCGGCAACCCTCCGCCGATCTCTTTTGTTGTGCGGATATGGCGGACGACGACGAACCGCGCGGCAGGGGCGATCTGTTGATCCCGCAGTGAAGGTCGGCCCCCGGGAGGAGCAACGGCGCAGACGGGAAAGGAATCGGGCCACCGGAGCATTTCCGGCGGCCCGCGGAAGGCGGCGGCGGCGCGGGTCGCCGGCGCGGCGGCGCCCGGCGCGCCGCCGTGGAGGAAGTCCGCCGCGGCTGAAGCCGCGGCGGCGGCGGCGGCCGGTTCCGCGGCCGCGCGGAACCGGGAACGGACGCGGCGGCCCGGCCGCGTCCGCGTGACAGGCGGCCCCCCGCGGGGCCGCGTTTCGCTTGAGCCGCGGGTCAAGCCCGCGGCGCCCTCCTTCGGCCGCTCGGCCGAAGCCGAGCCGGCCGGTCCGGTCGGCCGGGCCGCGCCCAGGCCGGGTTGGGCCGACCCGGTTCGGGCCGACACGGTTCGGCCGACCCGGTTCGGGCCGACACGGTTCGGCCGACCCCAGGGGGGGTTCGGGCCGGGTCGCCCCGGGCCCAGAACCCCCGTTTCGGGCCCTCTTCGGTCTTTCGCCCATATCTTGGGCCTGGGACCTCCGATTGACGAACCGTCAGCGGCTACGCGATCCTTGGATCGAGAAGGTCGTTTCGGTATATTATACTCAAGGTTTCGGAAGACTTTGGGTTCAGCCGGGTTGGTTCGTACACGAAACCAACCGGGCCATCAGAGCGGAAACGCTCATAACTTGAGCTACGGACGTCCGAACGACGTACCGTCAGCTGTGGTAGTTTCCTCTAAGTGAGACGGAACTTTTGGAATACTCCGCCCGAGGATCGGATACAGGCGGAGTGCGGTCGGGTTGGTTTTGCCCTAAAAACCAACCGGGCCCCTGGGACGAAAATGCCAATAACTCTCAGACCGGGCGTCCGATTGACGCGCCGTCTGTCGCGTTGAGATCCTGTTGTTGTTACGGAACTTTTGGATACATCAACTTCGGACTACGTGTCAGTTGATGTATCAGCCTCTCGGCTCGTGGAGCGGACCCTCCTAAACGAGCTCGCTTTGTGCGGGAACCCTAGCGCTGGCTGTGACTTCGACGACAGAGCAGAGATCCTCAGTGGACTGCGACGACGGCAGAGCAGAGATCCTTCGTGGACTGCGGCGACGACTGTGCAGAGATCCTCAGTGGACTGCGTCGACTACTACACTCAGCGATCCCACGTGGATCAGTGCTACAGGTTCTGTGTGAGCCCGATCCTATGTGGGTCCTTACTACCGGTTCTGTGTGAGCCACTGCCTACCGGTTCTGTGTGAGCCACTGCCTACAGGTTCTGTGTGAGCCCGATCCTACGTGGGTCTTTTGCGGGGGTTAGTACCTATCGATCCTTCGTGGGTCCGACGACTTAGATGGATCAGTGATCATCTTTGACGTCATCTGAAAAAGTATACCTGGTTGAGCTGAATCGTATGTTACTCTCCTTTGTGGATTGTGTTGAACTATCCTATGTGGATTTACTGTTTACTCTCCTTGTGGATTTGAGTCTTGATTTCCTTTGTGGATTGAGTTGTTCTTGAGCTCGTGAGCAGAGCTAGAATTGGGGACTTAGGTATATGTATGGGCATATACCTAAGTCGAGTCAAATGTTACTTCGTGATTGCATCTTTCTTTTGTGCTATATCCTTTGTGGATTTCGGGAGACCTTCGGGGGTCTCGGGGTCCTTACTGAGTAGTTGTACTCACCCCTGCACGGGCTATGCCCGCACCTTGTTGTGTTGGTTGCAGACGACGGACAGCGCTGATCACAGTTGGGGCGTGGAGCAGGACGGTACCTGGAGGTGGACCACTGGGCGGGACGTGCTCGGAGCGGACGTGGGACCCGAGGAGCCTGGAGGCTATCTGTACCCACCCTTCAGGTGGGATTGCCAGTGGACGACACGAGGCCGCCGTCTTTTCTTCAGTTGCTGTACTTTACCTTTCAGTTGTACTTTACAGATGGGCTTGTATTTCCGGCCCCCTTTACTTTTCTGCACTTTACTTTCCGCTTGCTGACTCTGTGTGGTTGTTACTTATAAAGGCAATGCCTTCCCTGTTTACTGGGATTTTACGTCTTGGTGCTAGTCGCCAGCCCCTGGCCTATGGAAGGCGGGCTTGGGGTAGTCACGGCACGGGCCCCGAGGACGGGTCGTGACAGTCACTAATCATCAAATAAACTAAACATTCTATTCTAGAGGCTTTTTTATTATTTATCAGATATAATTTTCTACTTTTTTAAATGATTCATAATAAATATTTGTTTATCTAACATTATATAAAACCCTTTGTGTAAAGAATTACTTTTTTAGAACTGGATTCAGATGTGTGACTCTTGGGTGACTTATTTGAAATCCGATAAAAGTTTGGTTATTTATTTGGAATAGTCACGTTACTTTATGGGGATTAGGGTATGATAACCTTAGTTAAGAACCCAAGGGATAAGAGTAACTATTGTATAATATCCTGAAATTTTGGTGATGTTTTCAATATGTGGTTTTCCTAGGAATTATATCCCTCTCTATACATCGGAATGTGGATGTAGTTGTGGAATAAAGGCACAGTGGGATAATCACACCGAAAAATAATGGTTGTGTATCAACATGATCTTCAAGTTGTATAGGATGAGTGTTCTTATTGCTGCACACCTGGATAGACACTCCAGGGGGATATTCATTTTATAAAACCATTTATGAGGGATTAAAATGGAATTTTTGGATATAATATATACCTATTAAGGTTATAGAACATAATAGGAAATAGATAATTGGTGGATGATGTTAAACATAAGGAGTTATAAGTTGATCCAATTATATCATAGCTGAACTAAAATTATGATAGGACGAAATAAAGGTTTCATTGGAGAAGACAACACATGATTGTTTTTTAGAAGATCATTTATTCTAATTTTATTGGTTAGTTTCATACCTATTTTGTATTTATTATTTTGTTTGTAATACGATCAGAAAAATAAAGTTATTAAAGGAATGTATCTTGAAACTACTAAAGAAATATATTTTAGATAAATTATTTTCTTAGTCTTAAGTATGATAGTAAGGTAGTCGAGAATCTTAAGATAATTTAGAGAACTATGGATTTGAGGAAAGGAGGATGACAAATATATAGAAGGGTTTATATAACTATTTTGAAGTTCATTGGAATGACTGTTCTAGCTTAAGAATCACTCCTTCCAAGCGGATTCCATTGGATTTATTCATGGAACAAGACACATCCAATAGTTATTTATCCAAAAGGGACCTTCTTTCCAAAGAAAGGCGTTTGTTAAGTTTGAACTTACGATACATAAGAAAATAAATTGGTTGAGTGGATGAGACCTTTGACTCATCACACCCTTTTGGGGGAAATTATTGTCTACTATGGGACCCCCTTTATAGATTTTAGATTTTTTCATGAATCATTATTAATTCACCATGTATAACAAAGGTTTCCCTTGGAATTTGAAATCAGTTTTTAGCATGTGTAAAATTTATAATCATCCATATGTATTCGAGGCACTTCATTAATGGAGGCATTCGTAAGTATTCGAGGTTCTCCAACAATGGCATCCTCTCATATACTATTTATATATTCTTTTAATCATCATTATGATGATACTTGTTTTTAAGACACTCAGTGTGGCACTCTATAATATATTACCGTCTAGGGAGATGAAGGTTTTCTGATATTGGAATCATACCCATAAAATGGGAAACATGCATATCAATTGTGAAACAAATCTGAACCCTCGTAGTTCATTGTTGCTTAATGGGACACATCATACCATTTAAGTTCATCTGATAAGGATGTAATTGTTCAATTAAATGTAATGTGGTAAGGAAATTTATGTAAAAGGTGCTTTGTAAAGGTTTGGTTTAATAATTATGCCTAAGAAGACCAAGGAACTTGAAATGAATATGGGTTTCCATGTAATATTAAAACCTGTTCGAAATATGGACCATGGATATCAAGTTTGATTTGAAGTGTGGGGTTAGAACCTCAAGGAGGCTTCCTACATATCTCGTTTGGATGGGAATCAAATCCCACGTATTTCGATGAGTATCATAGGAGAGTGTAGTCCTTTGAGATAAATGAGTTTGGGCTTAATTCCTGAAAAGGATGCCATGAAAATTTGGGGGTTTAATTTGGGGCTTATTCCAAATGAGAATACCCATATTAAGGGAATTAAGGTTGGATTCTTGAAGAGAATATCCAGTGAGCTCAGGCCCTAAGAATGCTTCCTACACATCCCAATTATGGTGGAAATTAGAGTTCTCATAGTTCATTCACCGTGGGTGTTTGTGATTTTTTTAATCATCCTGAATCTTTGTTCCCACACGACTCATGCTTGGATTGAGAAACTAGAGGATGTGAAAGATTCAATAAACCCAAACACACTTTTCCTCCTCCCCTGGTTGAAGAGGACGCGCCTATGGTGACGAGGGTGGATGAGGATGAGGCGACCAAGGAAGAGGGTGAGGTGACAAGCCTTCCCCATGTTCTCTTTACATTGGGCAAGGGTCCAATGTAAAGAAGGAGTGAAGG
The DNA here is from genome assembly GCA_963277665.1 of Viscum album. Lineage (NCBI taxonomy): Eukaryota > Viridiplantae > Streptophyta > Magnoliopsida > Santalales > Viscaceae > Viscum > Viscum album. The sequence continues at coordinate 656,708,316 of OY728145.1, read as the reverse complement.
TGAAGGAAGTAGAGAAGATAAAGACTTCAACCATCTACCTAAAAGGTAAGGGGATTACACCAGGATGGTTTCCCTAGTGGATCTCGGTAGAGGAAGGAGAATTATCCTTTTCTTAAATGGAAAAGCAAGTGTGAATTACACCTTTCCTACCAGAGACGAGAGGTACCAGGTTTTAGAGATAATAAGGGTAGGATAGAACCCAAACCCTAATCTCCAAACTGGGAATTTCCCAACAATGTTCATGGAAGAAAGTTCTATGTTACTGCAAATATATAAACACATTGACACTCCATGATTCCTAACCACATTGTTAAATAGATGTGGGAATCCTGTGGATGTGGAAAAACAAACTCAAATAGGATACACTCTAATGTGTATTTACCAAAGATTTGATGAGTCATGATGTTTTGGTGGAGGATTCAACTTAGTCTCTTTCAGATAAGGGAACGATGGAAGGATATTCCCTACCATGAATGGCCTTAAAGAGGATATCTAGGCTAATGCGTAGACCCTATGCACAACTATGCAGCATAGGTACCCCACGTAGGTGTGTCACGTAGCTGTTTTGCATAGGTGGGTCACACAGTTGTGCCATGTAGGACTGCGCAATGACCGAAGAAAATGATTTACATTGGGGAACCAGTCCTATGTAAGCATATAATAGTGAATTGACTTTCAAAACACGCTTTTCCCATTTAATTATCTCTTCTATCTTGTTTTTAGAGAGTTACATGAGAAAATGTGAGGAATTTAGATGAAATATTTACACAATGGGAGCTTCAGGAATCCATTCAACATTTTCAGTTGTGAAATGGGGAGCCCAAGAGTCCTATTTACAGGCAAGGAGAGGGGATGGTTGAAGGAAATTTGTCGGCGGAGCTCCACCGTGTATTCCTTCCATGTTGGTCCTCCGCGTAGGGGTCCATAATGTATATTGTCGTGCATGTCTTCCACGCAGGTCCACCACGCAGGTCTGCCATACAGATCTACCACACAGGTCTGTAGCATAGGTCTTTGAAACTTTGCATTGTATTTTAAATTATTCAAAGTTATTCTTGAGATTATTAAATACATGTGGACTCCTTCATAGTATTTTGGTCATACTCTTGAGTGTCAATAAAAGCCCCACACCATAGGATTGGATCTGATGAAAAGGGGGGTTGAGTCCAAAGATAAAATTGTGGGTAAAAGAATATGGGGTAATTACTGAACCGCGTAGGCTTGCCGCCTAGATTTTTCATGCATGTCTTCCACATAGATTGTTAATGTAAGAATCATGCGTAGGTCTCCCGATTTCCATAAATAGGTCTGATCCTTTTCCACTTTCTTCCCCCATGCTTCCAGATTTTTCATCTCTCATTGCGTAGATTGTTCGTCCAGCCTCGCCGCATTGTACTCTCACGTAGTTTCCTCAAAACTATCCCAAGGTGAAGCTCCTTGTCTGAAGGAGCTACACAGAAGGACTTCGTCGAATGATTTGCGCTAGGACCCTTGTCGAAGGACCTACATGACAGACCTCGTCAAAGGATCTACGTGAAGAGTTTCCTTTTCCAAATTTTCAAATTTCATTAAGTTGAAATTTGAATTTTCTTATGTAAAAATTATAACCTAATAGAAAAAGTTTGGTAATTGTTTTTCAGGAATTGGTTTAATTCATATCCTTAAATGAAGAAGATAAGGCTCATCAAAATGATATGATAAAGTTCATCAGACCTAACTATTATATCATTGTTGAAAGTACCCTCTCTGGACAATAGAAAGGTTTAATTCCATTTCAACATGAATACCCATAGAGTTACTACCTTCCCATGTACAGGAATGGGATTTTTCAAGATTCACACCTTCCTTCCATTGAAAAATACTTCCCAATGAATTGTTTTCTTCAATACTCCAATTGTCATTTCATGAATATTACCGCGAGGGGTATGCCAATTCCTGAGGGAACAGTCTTTATTGGCCACATCCTACATCATAGTGGTTGTACTCATGATATGAATGTTCATGTTGTAGAGCCAAGGCCGCATTTCTTTGATTCATCCTTTCAGGATTCTCAAACAGATCAGCCCAATGGTTGGAAGGAAGACTTGGATCATCATTATAGAGGAGGTTTTAAACCTAAATGAATGTGAGCATTTTGGGTGCACCAAACTTGTATTGAATTCATGAAAGAGACATCAGATGTTTACATTTATGAAGCTATCTGTATGGGACAAATTTATGTTTATAAAAATGATTTCCTTTCTGAATTTCAATGCTAATTGAGTCCACAAACGAATTCCTTCGATTTGATTCCTGGTGAAGTTGGAATTAGATAATGGGATATCTACCAAATAGTAAGGTTTATCATTCTCAGAGAAATGTTTGAAAATTTTATTCTTCCAATTAAAACATGGAGTGATGTTACCAGAACACCACTATTTTCTCATGAACTATTCAATATAGTAAATAAATTACCCAAAGACAAGAAAGATATTTATGCAAAATTGTGGATAGAATCCTTTTTAGAAACAAAAATAGAGAAAGGTCCCACCTGTGGATGTCCTACTATTAATACTTATGAAGATAACTATGAATGTTCAGGAACATATTGGCCTACATTGGATAGAGGTTAATATAAGAACTGGTGATATAAATTCAAATCTGATATTAATGAAAATATATGCCTAGCCGGATTCCTTGCCATGTGGGTTAGAATTTACTTGCTTCCAGTCTCTGAGTTCAAAGGCAATGTAAGGCCATGGACTTTTTTTATCACTGCTAAATTAGTAGAAGGAAATTATATTGGTTTAGAAACTATTATATTGGAAATAATTTACTATTACTTGTTGTATTTATATAATTAGAAGGCTCCATTTAGACTTTCAGGGCCATTTCAAGTGTTATGGGGAAATATTGGAGCACAATTTTTTTCATACTCAGAGTTGAATTCTGTTAGAGTCCCTAATGGTCTATTCATCCCATTTTTATAAAATGTTTCCGCTATTTAGCCTCAGAACATGAAACCTAATATAGTGCTAAGGGAATTTAATGCATCAAGAGAATTTAGCTTCTTTCCATTTGGTAACTGACCAACTAGAACATTTATTGATGACGGTATAGAAGTAAATTATGATCTAAGGTCTTACATGATGGAATTTAGGGATATTGTATTATCGATTAGGATTTATGGTGATCTTATCTATGAGGTTTATGTCCCATATAGGTTTTATTGCCAGTTCAGATGTCTTCAACAATCAAACACTTTCCCTCCCACATATGTTAAACATTAGAAGCACCCTATGGTGGTAGGTCAATTGTGGATTTTGATGTCTCTAGAGACATCAAAATTGTTAATTACTTTACCTCTATCAGTTGCATCAATTAAATTGGAAGCAGGATATTCCAAAGCATGGGCTTCTTCATACCCTTATAGGGATTTGACAAAAGAAATGTATCAAGTGGTGGTCACAAAATTTTTTTTGCATAGTAATCGTGGTAAGAATTCAAAATCCAAAGATGATGTAGAAGTTTTAGATGTTTCAGAGCATTCAAAACAACAATTTAAAAGGTATACCAGGAAAAAAGAACTAGAGATGTAGTCTCTATGGCACCAAGGTGATCTAGCCACATCCATCAGAAATAGATTCCTATCCCATCTATTGACCTTTGTGGAGAGGAAGGGAGGCCTGAAGGGACTCACCAGTCATAAGGTGATTAATTTTCTCTACATTCAACCATACCAGGATCAAATTATGTGAGACCTTTAGCCATTCACTTTTGGGAGGGCTTGACCCATGAACATAGGGATGCATGGGAATTCCTCCAACATGGCCTTCAGATAATGTCTGTGGGTGACATTAAAGTGCCTTCAGATTATCATCTAGATAATAACCTTGTTGTAGTATTGGAGTGTATTATAGAGTTGGAGGCCATTATATATGCAACTGATGAACAAATCCCAGCCTCTAAACAAGTATCACATATGATGGAATTTGGGATACATAAAGGGGTAATTATTAACCCTGAGGGGAATGGGACATTTATGTTAATATTGAGAATGATTTTTCCTTTTCTTTTTCCTCAATTATTATTTAATATTCAACATGATTAATCCCGAGGAAATTTTATTTTGTAGCTTGAATTTGAAGAAGGAACCTCTGGACTGGTTCTCAAGTCACCAATATATGGACCTGTAGGTTCTTCTATTGACACATCAAATGATCCTCCTATGTCTCCAGAACTATCTCTAGGAATGATAATCATAACTAGGGTAATGGGGATAGATAATCCTTAACCATTACCTCAGTTTTATCCTTCTAAGATATGTGTTTCAATTTCTCAAAAAACATATTAAAAGAAACACAAGAGAGAAATTAGATTAGTTCGAAGTGTTTGTCGATGATATAATTGTTTATACTATCCTCGAGCATTATAAAATTCTTGATACACTCTGGTAATAACATTTATCCTCTTGTAGGATCTGTCTCTCTCTCTTCTATTAAGGGATTAAGAGCTGATTCTTTAAGACTAGTGAAGGAAACCCTAGGAGAAACTCAGGTTCATATTGATGAATCTTCCACCTTCACAGATAAAACATAAAAAGGTTTAGCTATACCTACTTCTAATTCAATTGAGATAGAGTAAATCCATGGTAATATCAAATACATTTCTCTTGAATATTAAATTCATTGCTAATATTATTCTTTTTAACATATCTAAGATTAGTTTCCCTTGCTAATGGATCATGTAATAATCAATGTTGATTTTCCTATTTCTCTAGAAGGAATGAATGATGATCCATGGAAATCTGAAGTAGATACTAGTATTGACCCATCCCTGGAAAACATGATGTTGTACCAATTGAAGAAAAAGTGGAACAAAATGTTAGCGGATCCAATATGTGTATCAACAAACATTTTTTGGATACCTTAAATGGTGAAGATGCTATAAAATTCCAAGTAGCATACACTGAAATGACAGACACCCTTAATCCAAACATTGATATTCCAGGTTCCATCATGGAGTTTTTGGAATTTTCATGAGTAATTTCCTGTACATATGTTCTCATTCTCATATTTTCCATACATAACTGTTCTTCTTTAACTTGATACTTCACATCAAAATTCAACTCATGTAGCCTTGTCTGCAGAAAATGTTGAAAAGGACCTTCAAGAATGAGGTATTATATCCTCATTCTACTAAAGTTGGAGAAACACTTACTAAGGACCCCCATGAAGAGATGTTCCAGATCCTTCAATTATGACAACTGGGAAAACATGGGAGAATTCCCCTCCTCAAGAAACATCTGCTCAAATTTTTTAATCTGAGAAAACTGGGATTGGATCCAATCAAGAGGACAACTTATTATTGGGTAAATGTTATCGGCTGTTTGTATCATGCCCTTTTTCTACCATTTTTTATGAAACTGACAAAGATCATTATTCATCATTTAGGATTATCAGCTCCCACAACTAGATTGGAAGTTCAAGCTTCTGTGTTGGCTCAGGCATCAGAAAAAGGTGAAGCATCTATCGTTCCGAGAGAAGTAGAAGAAGGAAACACATTAAGTGATCTGTTTCTAGACTAAATTATACCATATAGTTGTGACTGAGATTCAGACTTAGATATGTAATATGCTCTTGGCATGGCACGTAAGAAGACATTGTGACATATATGCTACATAATTTCTAAGAAACCTTTGGATGAGCTGCTACTCCATTTTAGAAAACTCCCATCACTATTCTACATTCTGGGATTTGGTGGATTTAATTATCAACCAGTCTATGATGCAATGAAAGAGACCATTCACTGACGAGAGAAGAAACATATGATGTGGAAAGATATTGAAACGGCTAAATGGATTATTATTATTATTGAGAACTTACAAGCTACAATAGCTAAGGTAGAGGCCGATCATAGAAAGGATTCGATTGAAATTGGCCAACGAATTAAAGAAACCACAAAAGTGTTAGTTAATATTTAACATAAACTGGATTTTGTTCTTACCATACTTGACTAGTTGAACCAAACACTAGGAGAAACCAAATTGTTTGGGATAACCTCTATTTCAACTACCAAAACATCACTTCGCCAAGCCGAGGAGGTTGAAGTTTCTTAGTTGTATCAACATCAATAGGCGGTTGATAGGGACCATGAGGTCTTTCAAAAAATGAGAAGTCATGTTGAGAGATTATTTTAACACATGACAGAGAGGCTCTGTTCTTTGGATGTCCCTCAGATTTTATAAAAATGAATGGAATTTTGTCTCCAATAATATATGTATTCATCCATGATTTACATAATTTAAATATTAAAAGTAATGATGATGGTTTTTAACATCAAACCTTTAGGTTGGATAATCATAATCACAATGAAAAGACTAGGGGTGCTTAGAATTTTATTATTAAGCTGATGGGCCTAATGAGAATAGTTTTATTTTTACTGGGGTTATATAGACAAACCCCACAAACATTGTATCTTTTAAATTTTTATTTCTCAATATTAACTAAATCATACAAAAATGTACATTTAGTGAGATGCGACTTGTCTTCTGTCCAGGGTTCCCATTGTGGGTTTCCAATATGGTGAGTACCACATCTCTTGTTATTGGTAGTTTAGAGTCATGATTGTTGGACTAGAAAGGAATAGAATTTATGATTGAACATCTTTGACCATAAATTTTGAAATTATATCCCAAACAAGGATCAGTGGCTATGAATTTCTCTAACATTCTTTAAATACTTTCAAGGGAATCTAGAGTCATGATTTTTATATTCAACACATCTAAAACATGTATACAATATAAATAGGGTTCTTTCCAAGAATGCGACAACCATTATTTTATGAACCTATTATGGGGTTTGTATTGTGTTGGTACGACTAGGACACATGCTACGTTGCTAATTAATGGCATTTCATGATTGAAAGGCATGTTATGTAGGAAAATTTTATGCAAGGCCTCCAGGGGCATGTAATGTATATTCAATCAAAAGGTCTCTTAGTAATTTAACATTTTATTATGGTTAGACATGGGAAAATATGATTTGGGTGGATCAAGACCACATTTGGTAGTTTTTTCAAGGATAGGGTTTTAAGAATAAAGTTTTATTAATACCAAAATATGTCATAAATAGTAAAACCACTTCTTACACAAATTTGGTATATGAGGAATTAGTAAAATTTATAAAAAAATGGGGATTTTTGATATCATGATATGTAGTTTTGAGTCATGTAGTAAGGACATTGTACTGTGTAGTTTTAAATCATGTAGTGAGGAAATTATAATTTGCAGTTTTAAGTCAGGCAGTGAGGATATTAGGTGGATTTTATTTTAAGACATTAGCTTTGACCAAAGTTTTTATTCTCTCCAATTTATTGATAATCTATTTAGAAATATGAAACTATATTCATGTATAGAAGAGAAAAATTGTAATCTGTGATTTGGGAATTTCTAGATTTGAAAAATGATATGGGAAAATGGATAAAAGGAATTATAGGAATTATTTCCTTAGAATGAAGTTACCCTTACTTGATGAACCTGTTATGGGGGTTGTATTATGTAGGGCCTTCTAGGGCATATTCTACATATCCAAATAGTGGAATATGTTGACTAACGAGCATATTATGTAGGAACCATAAATAAGGCAACCTAGGGGCATGTACTTTATAGTTAGGAAAAAGAGTTCTAAAAAAATTAGCATTCTATTTCTAAAATCTAAAGAAAGTTTATAGAGATTAATATTTTCTATATAACAAAGTTCAGTTTGTGGAGAAAGGTATCTGAATACGGAAAGAGTATTTACAATCATTGTTTCCAAAGAATCATAAGAATAAAATTTCTACAAAGGTCTAACCCAAACATGAGGAGGTTGGTGCTTGTAGTTTTAGGTCATATGACTGGGACCAAAAATGGAAATAGTTGATGATATGTAGTCAAATGATCCATGTTCATTTCATATTGTTTTGAACATATGGAAGGGGAAATGTGTAAACCATGGTCTTGATGACTTTTAGATCGAGGGAATGGTAATGGGACGATTATACAAGAAAAAATTCTTCAAGATACAGATTATTGTATATTGTGATCAAAGTTTAAAGGGGAAAAGGACAATTGAAAAAATAAAGATGTTACCATTTTTTTAAAAACCCGTTAGGGGAGTGGTATGATGCAGGTCTAGCTAGAGTATATGATGCATAGCCCAATTGTGTTATCTTTTAACTGAAAGTCCCGTTATGTAGGAAACTTATGCATGACCACCTAGGGGAACATACTGCATAGTCAGGAAAAAGAGTACCCCGATATCATAAAATCTATCACCAAAAACCTTAAAAAATATTATGAAGATATGAAAATATTCATGATTAAGAGTGTGAAATATGAACGAGGTAATGCTTAATGCATTGGAGAAATATTTGAATCAATATTGGCCATGAGTTTTGAGTCCTTCAAATTGATCTGACTCATATTGAAAATGGGGACAATCTTGTTTCCTCGGGGGGGGGGGGGGGGGCTCTCTAAAGAGAGAACCCGAAATGAAGATTCCCAAATTGATTGTTAATTTTATGTGGGAGAGATATAAAAAATATCTTGTGGCTGGGACAAGGAACTAAGGCCTATCTTTCACTTCATATCTCAAATGGATGAGAATCAAGCCATACATAGTTATTTGATCATTCCCTATGCAGTTTTGATTCATACTCAGGGAATAAAGGGGTTTCTTTATTATGGATGGGCCCATGATTGGAGATCTTGGCATCTCTACATATCCCATTAAAATAAGAGTCAAGCCAAATGTAGTTCTTGAAAATTCAATTACCACACCAATTGAAGTTGATGTGGGAGATGGGGACCTTTAACACATTCTATAAGAATTGATAAACTTATGACAAAAAAATGGAATGAAGATTAAACCATGTATCTTAAAAGAGCACTCTGTATAGATCTATTTCATGTATAGGTGGAGAAAAAGGGAAATAAACTTTTTGGTGGTTACAGCTAATCCTAAGATTAGAGATATAGGTGTCTCTATATATCTCATTGAAAATGAGAATCAATCTAAGCACAGTTATTGAAATGATTCCCCTATGCAAATCTGATTCATACATATGGACAAATAGAACACATGTTCCACTAAGGAGTAGCAACAATGTCAATGATTCTTGCATATGGATGCTCTTAACGTCAAATTGTGAAGACGTTAACCGTACCGTTTAATGACGTTTAATTAGGACAAATGATGTGTTGAATTTTATCATCGTGCAACATGGACGCTTATGGTTGTTATGCAATTTAATGTATTTCAACTATGAATTTTTGTTGTGCAGTTTAAAGTGATGAAGCGAAGAAATATGATTCTATGCATTTTATCATCGTGCAACATGGACGCTTAAGGTTGTTATGCAGTTTAATGTCATGAAACTAGAACTTTTGGTTGTGCAGTTAAGAGTCATATTGCAAGGGCATATGATGCTATGTATTTTATCATCATGTAACATAGTCACTTATGATTGTTATATAGTTTAATGTCTTGTAACTTGGACTTTTTGATGTGCAGTTTAGATTCATGCAGTGAGAACATATGATGTTATCCATTTTATTATCGTGCATCATGGATGCTTATGGTTGTTATTTAGTTTAATGTCTTGAATCTATTACTTTGTGCTATGTAGTTTAGAGTCATGCAGTGAGGACATATGATGCTTTGCATTTTATCATTGTGAAGCATGGATGATTATGATTGTTATGCAGTTTAATGTATTTAAATTAGGACTTTGTGTTGTGAAATTTAGGGTCATGTAGTGAGGACATATGATGATATGAATTTTATCATTGTGCATCATGGATGGTTATGGTTGTTATGCAGTTTAATGTGCTACAACTAGGACTTTGTGCTATGCAGTTTAGATTCATGTAGTGAGGACATATGATGCTATGCATTTTATCATCATGTAGCATAGACTCTTATGGATGTTATGCAGTTTAATGTCTTACAACTAGGAATTTGTGTTGTGCAGTTTAGAGTTATGTAGCAAGGATATGTGATGCTATGAATTTTATTGTCGTGCAACATGGGAACTTAAGGTTGTTATGTAGTTAAATGTCTTGCAACTAACACTTTATGTTATTGCAGTTTAGATTAATGCAGTGAGGACATATGATGATATGCATTTTATCGTCATGATTCATGGATGCTCTTGGTTGTAATGAAGTTTAATGTCTTGCAACTAGGACTTTTTGATTTGCAGTTTAGAGTCATGCAGCGAGGACATATGATGCTATACATTTTATCATCATGCAACATGGACTCTTATGGGTGTTATGTAGTTTAATGTCTTGCTACTAGGACATTGTGATGTGAAGTTTAAAATCATGTAGCGAGGACATTTTGTTCAGCTACAGAATGTATTTCTTCAATAATATTTCATTGGCTGGAGTTGTAATAAACTCTCCATCCATTGAGATGATAGAATAAGCTCCATTAGAGATGTTATTTTGTATTCAATATGGTCCTTCCAACATTGGATCAAGATTTGGAGTTTTTATCTACTATTATTGGATTCTTGAGGACGAAAAAAAATTCTCCTTGAAAAATTAAAAGAGGTGAACATTATTGTTAAAATATCACACTATTATATTTCGATAGACTTCTAAATGATGCAAAGTATGAAATATATTTTCGTCTAATCATTCCAGATCAAAAAATAATTTCTATGAACTTTCATCTGTAGACAACTGATCACAAATTGCAACTCAGTGTGAAGGACATTGAATTCCAATTAGAAAAAATTCTTCTATACCATACACTAATGAGTATGGATTTTCCTGAGTGGCAGTACAGGTTGTAGTCTGATAAGACCATAATGTGTGTAAAAGTTTATCAGGACAAGATTTATTATCTTTGTACAACATCTTCTAGATAATATTTGATAAGATATTATATAAATCCTTTATCTGTCCATTGGCTGCTATATGATAGAAAGATGAATGGTTGAATTTTATATTCTTCTCATGATATAACTTTTTTAACTCAATAGAATAAAAATTTCTGTCTTTTTCCATCAATATAGTTTGAGGGACACCATATCTGGTGATGATGTTAGTTTGAAAAAAAATTACAATGCTTTTGGATATGACTTTCTTCAAAGGTATTGCCTCATCCCATTTGGAGAAGAAATCAATAGTAGTATTAATATACTTGAACTCCTTATCCATAGATGAAGGATAAGGTCATACTACATCCATTCCTCATGTAGAAAATGGATAGGAGTAGTTAGCTGTATGTAACAACTCTGGGGGTTGATGAATGAAGATGGCATGCACTTGACAGGGATAAAATTTCTTTGTGAAATCTGTGAAATCCTACTTCATTAAAGTCTAGAAGTATCCAAATCTTCATATAGGATCAGAAATCCTATTCACAAACTGGTGAGCACCACAAGTTCATGCATGTACTTCTTTAATGAAAGCTAAAGTTTTTTCTCTGTCAATCTGTGACCAGATCTGTTATTTTTCAGCTCTATCTATAAGAAGTACTCAATTTTGAAGGCATTTCATGATGGGTGCCATCCATCTCTTGGAATGACCATATGGCTCATAAATAGGGCTAATTTCATTAATTTTATCCATTCTAGTTTGAACTAAAGATGAAACTATACGATGATGGAAAATACTAATTATTGTATCATCCCGACTTGGATCTTCCAGGATTGTGGCTGCATTATCCAGTGCATCATCTTGGGAATTTTATGATCACAGGACATAAGACAATGTTGGATCTGAAAGAAATTCATCCATTAACCCATAGATGTAATCACACAAAGAGATTAACTCTTCATTTTTGATATCATAATCCCCATTGATTTTTTTGATTACCAAATCTAAATCACCTTTCACATTCAGGTGGTTTACTTGTACCTAGAGTGCCAATTCCATCTTATGATGAAAGCTTGATATGCTACCTCATTGTTGGTTCCTCCTTCTAACAACAAGACAAAATATGGATACATTGCCTTTTCTGGGGAGATAAGTAAAATTCCTAACCCATCTTTATTGAGTTCCAGGGTTTCCATTCTCTTCCCTGTTGGACTTATGGAGGGACCATCAAAGTACATTTCCCAGGTTTGGGGATTATCTAGAATCGAGAAGAACTCTTCATCATGAAGTTCAATATTTAATGATGTATCTTATTCAAATGTATGTTCAGTAAGGAAATACTCTAAATACTAGAATTTTATTGTCTTATGAGGCACAAATTGTATTTCAAACTATTGAAAAATAACTTCCAAATATTCCAAACATCTTGTAAGCATAGGATGACTGAGGATAAATTTGAGTGAGTTATTTCAAGACACCAATTGGACCACGTGATGTTATAGGTAGTTCCTCAATTTCTAAAATAAAAATATTAATGCCAGGAAACACTTCTCGATACTTGAATATTGAGTTTCTATGTTATGCATGGTTCAAATGATATGGTAAAGTCTATTTTCATTCCCAGCATAATTGTTTTGGGTAAGGAAGACACCCAATGATCACTCTAAAACTTTCAAATAGAGAATAAGTGGCCTTCCATCAAAAGGTGTCATTAATACTGTTTTGTTGCGGACTTGTGGAGACGATACCCTGTCTGATTCATATATGCTTTGAAAAGTGTGGATCCTGCTCTGGATTCTGAAGTTCCAGAATGAGGATGAAATGGTGGGGCTGATCATGCAGATTTTCTTCTGGATTCTTCTGGAATCTTTTGATGTTTTTACCCGGTTTTTTTAAAGTTGTATCTTTGTTGGTCTTTTATATTTTCAAGATGGTGTATGCATTTTACACCTCGAGATTTTCTTGTATCCTTTTTATTTAATAAATTTCTTTTGGCATGGATTGGGTAACCAATCCATGTATGAAAAAAAAAAAAAAATCTAGTGAAGGGTAAGCACTTTTTGGGAAAATTGGCGATAAAACGTTGAATATAGGCCAAGTGTCCTTGAATACCTCTTAATTCATTCAAATTTTAAGGATGTGACATGCCATGGATTTTTTTCTCTTCTCAGTATTAACTTTGATACCACGATGATGTAAAATGAAACTGAGGAATTTTCCTGAGGTTACACTGAAAGCACATTTCAAGGGATTCATCTTAGAACTATGTTGCTAAAGTTTACTGAATATGATCTCCAGATTATCCAAGTGATCCGAACATTGTATTTATTTAACCACCAGATCATCCACATAAAATTTGATAAATTTATTTAATCAAGGTTTGGTGATATGGTGTATGGAACATTGATACATTGATCCTTCTTTTTTTAAGACAAAGGGAATTATTTGATAGTAAAACAACCCATAAGGGGATTGAAAGGATGTAGACTCTTCATTCTCTAGGTCTTTTTGGATTTGATTATACCCAAAATAACCATACATGAAGGAAACAGCTTCATAGATTGTTGTTTCATCAATTAAATGCTTTGTGATAAGAATTGTAAATTCATCATTGGGAAAATGCTGATTAATATATCTAAAATCAATGCAAACTATAATTTTTCCATTATTTTGTTCAGTGGGATAATATTGGCCAGCCACTTGGGATATTGAACCTCTATAAAAAATATAGCCTTAATAAACATATTGACGTAAGCTTCAATTTTAGAAGCATGAGTTAGGTGTGTTCTTCCTGCTAATGACTTAAATCATCGGTGTCCTTATGGAAAACCCAAATGTTGAGTGGCTACATCGGGATTAAGGTTAGACATTTCTATATAGATCCAAGAAAATATATATTGATGTTTCTTTGAAAATAATGTATAAAAATCTTTCTCTTGATAATTCATGGCCAAACTAATTAGATTAGGGAGTATATCTTCTTATATACCCAGATTTATTTTTCTGAGATCATCCAGAGTGGTAGAGACACCTTCCTCCAACACTGGAGGAGCATCCCTGAGATCATCATCATCTTCTTCTTTACCATTCACTTCTTCTATTTCTACTTTAAAATTAAGTAATGAAGAAAAACTTTGAAATCTAAGGGGAGTCAGTATTAGCACATCTTGAAGAATAATCAACCATTTCTGACCCTACTAGTGATGAAGGGTCATCCTGTTGAATTGAAGATGATATAATGGGTTGGAAATTAACATCCTTTTCTTCCTATAATATTGATACCAATTCTTCTAGTATTATTGGTGAAGTAGATATTTTTTTATGTTCAATGGATGAAATGATGAAATATCCATTTATGATTACACCACTGATTGGTAAATCAACAATTTCTCCCATAATGTCAGGCTCAATTTCTGCAATTGACATAATGGAAGTCACTGGATGAGTACATGGATTTGGGTTTATCCATTCAATTTGATTGACATGATAAACATAATATATACTCAAATATTTTAATGGGTTGTCTAAGATCTTTTCCAAGATTTTTAGAGAATTGATTCTTGTTATCTATTTTTCCATATACCTCAATCCCTTTGTGTGATAAACTTATACCCCAATATACTGAGATTCACACGTTTTGAACAGATCTTTATCACAATAAAATGTCCTCATTTGACCATTGAAATATTACTTGAGACATTGGTTGTATGATGAAGGAATGGAAACATGTTTTTGTAGCCAAATCCATCTGAGAATAATGTTAAAGGCTGTTTCCAGATGGACAACCATGAAATCTGAATTAGATACAAGATCTCCAAACTATGTCATTAGTGTCATCTCTTCTAGAGGTTCTTGATCATTCTTTCCATAACCTTGAAACATTAAAGTGGATGGAGATATGTCAAATTTAGTGAGGCCCAATAGACGAAGTGTATGAATAGGAATGACACTAACATCTGATCCATTATCAATGAAGGATTTTCAGATGTCAATATCATTGACCATGACAGATAGATACAAGGGTCTAATATGTTCATGTACAATATCACCTTCATCTATGTCTGTAAACGATCTAACTACACGAAATTCAATAGGATCATTCTCTATATGGTAAACCATATCATCAATAACTTTGGTTTCAAAAAATTTATGACTTTACAAACCCTCAATAAGTGCTTCTTGAAGATATTTTATAGATTCCAGGCATCCAAGATTAAAAACATGGATGTTACATGGGCTAGCTCTTTCAATAAATCATACTATTGGTCTAGAGGTCTGTGTTTTCTAGTATGGAGATGCAGTTTTTTAGGTGGCTTGGAAGTTGATGCTCTAGATGTAGATCTATCATGTATTGGAATAGAAGATGGAATTACTTCATGTTTTGGTAGATTAGACTGACCAGGTCTATCTACTTGTACTACTACAAAATAGGGCAAGGGTAGCGCTCCCCTTTATCAGCGCTAAACAGAAAGCGTTGATAACGAGGTATGCCTTTATCAGCGCTATATAAAAGTACTGATAAATCTTACATTAATTAGCGCTAAAATAAGAGCTGATAAAGGGTACCCCTTTATCAGTGCTTTTTTAGTGCTGATAAAGGTATAGCGTTATCGGCGCTAAAAAAGCGCTGATAAATGAATGTTTTATCAGTGATTTTATTTTAACGCTGATAAAACATACCTTTATTAGCGCTTTTAACGAGCACTGATAATGGTTCTGTCGGTTTTTATTTAATAACCCTAACAGGCCATGTAACAAACCAAGCTTCTACGGTACGCTTCTCTTTGAATAATGCGATAGCGTGTGTTGTACGCAACATTGAGTTCTAACACCCCACAACCAATCAAACTAGCCGTTATTAATAGTAATATCTACTCTTTGAAATTATATATATTTTATATTTTCAAAATGGACTTAATTTTTGGATTCAGAATATCGAATTTAGCCTAAGGTGAAATTTTGGTACTTTTCGGATAACTTTAATATTTTGATGAATAGTAAAAATTACTAAATTTTAATTAAAAACAACTTTTTTAATCAAAATAATTAATAGTGATAAATTATGAATTTGAGTTGTTTTAAAGTATATTTAGAATATATTTTTACCATTTAATACAATGTTGGTCATTGTACATAATTTTACAATTAAACCGGACATTAACAAGTGTCAATCTTTTGATAGTTATTGTCTCTTAAAAACACGCTTTTTGTTTTAACAACGAGAATTAATTTTAAATTAATTTCCGCCACTTATGTGTTTTGAATTTTGAAAAATGGATTCCATATTTGGAATCAGGATGTTCAAATTGTGTAAATAGGTAACTTTTAGTTTTAGACATTTTGAATAATTACTTTGGTAAATATTTTATTTACCATGGTTAAGGGTAAATCCGGTAAATAAGGGTTAAAAAATAATATTATAATAATACTAAATTACCATAAAACGTGTCCTAGCCTTATTGGTTGATACATGTTCGACCATAGGCATATTTGGGTCGATTTTGGGACCCCATGGAGCCACTTGTAGTTGATAGGGACACTTAATTTTAATTAAGTTAAAATGAATACAAAAATGACACAAGCATATATCTTTTAGCAAAAAACAATTTACATAGGGTTATATATGTTGGATGTTCAACTATAAATATTCATTATAAAGCTAAAACGATTTCCTAGATAATGATATTTTATTTATAATTTTTAGATATTAAATAAATTAACTTATTTATGACACAATGATGATGCAGTAATTACCATAATAGTGAAAATTTAAAATAATTAATATTATAAATACCCAAATAAATATAATTTGAGACTTTTAATGAATTAAAATAATTTTCTAGGATAATATGACATATTAGGATTGATTTAATTAACTTTTTTCGAAGTAATAATTCTGTTAGGAGTTTCACAAAAATCAACTATTGAATAGTGTCAAAATTGACATAAAAGAGTTTTTAAAACAAATATTATATTATTTGGTATTAAATTCCTAAAAATCTAAGGTTCGGCCAAGAGACTTATCTCATAATAGGTTTATTATTAATGGACCACATGGGGGTCGCTTGGATGTATATAGTAAGTTTGTTAACCATACAATATAAAAATACAAAGAGACATTGCAAAAGTGAAACTAATTAACTTAGAGTTAATACTTAAAGATAAGGTTAATATAAGTACCCAAACCTGTATAAATTCTATTGGTTGAGTGGTTTTCGACCTATCCCCACCTTAACCTTTGAATAATCAACTTTGGAACCATTATAAACCGAATATGAATTTATTATAAATTAATATTTCTAGCTTTTCCAAAGGTGCCCCTCACCCCTCTTATAAAAGGGCACTCCTTCTCATTTCTTCACACCTTAAAAGCCTTTTGGTTCGTCCAAACTCTGCCCAAATACTCTCCCAACATCCCTCACTACAACCTAGAGGCCTTAGTTTGATCATAAAGCCAACCTAAGTAGCCCTTTTGATCAAATCAAAAGGAAGAACCCGAAGAAGAGGTATTGATTTCACCACCCTTTTCAAGTTCCTTTCTTCTTCCACTTCTTCTTCCTTTGTTGTTACCATTATAAAATAATAACTCCAGTATCATATATATACTGTGATGTTATTATAAATATGGTACAACCATATTCAGTATTCTATCCACCCTTTGAATAACATGTCACCATACGTGCGTACGTACAACTTACCGTCTCCACGTCGTGGTGTAATTGTTATTCAATATATTATTATTTGGATGGGTATAATAATGATGTGTAACTCATGTAAATAATAAATATAACATGTTAATGATTCTGTATATATGATATACCATCCATTTATATATTATTTTAATCAAAATAATGATATTGTCACTCGTGCGTACGTACGGACTACCGTCTCCACGAACGTGATGAGATTCATTCTCCATCGTATCCATTAAAGTATAATTATCATTTGATGATTTAAAAATGATGTTTAAGGACTTGATATCATTCTGTATATGAATAATATACAACTTATCCATGACAAACATGGCTTATGTAACAAAACATATAAAAGAAAACGAGTAAGTTAACACCTGAAATGATGATAATTCTAAGATATTATTGACAAATCAATGTTAAAAGATCATATATGATATCATATTGATATATATGATTCTTGTATAATTTAATAACAATTATTTCACCATTATACAGG
Organism: Viscum album; assembly: GCA_963277665.1. Lineage (NCBI taxonomy): Eukaryota > Viridiplantae > Streptophyta > Magnoliopsida > Santalales > Viscaceae > Viscum > Viscum album. The sequence goes on along the minus strand of OY728145.1, from coordinate 656,690,273 downwards.
AGGTTAACCTACCCTCAACCAAGGAAAAGTTCAAGGTAAGGGTTATTTCACAATCTCTTCATTATCCGAGGTTGTTTATACGTAATAATCTACTGGGGTCTCTTTATCATCCACATCCATGTTTCTTAAAAAATGTATTTCAAAACATTTTTACTATTTAAAAGAATATGGGTAAAAGTCATTTATACCCTTGTTTGACTTTTTATAAGAGGTTTATAAGGGAATCTTTCCGTCATTTTCCAAACAAGGTGCTTTTTAACCTTTTCGACAAAATTAAGGTAAGAATGTTTTTTTAACTTATACAGCGGGTGCAGCTATTTTACGCCGTTATAAAATCGTCGAAGCTTCCCTTACAAGCTTATAATAATATTTTCAAAGAAAATGTTTTATTTTATAAATATATGACTCTTAAATGATTTCAAAATAGGAAGAGATATTTCTCTAAAAAGAGTTTTGATTTCATCTATGTCAACATCCTTTGATGGATTTTACGCTTATTTGAAGTTGATTTATTATGATAAAAAACTTCTATATTGTATTGAAGGTTTTGTGATATGTTTGACTTTGGATGTGATATTTTTATACCATTCATGGTTTATGGTGAAAGTATTGACATTTCGTATGCTAGTTTTAATACGAATGTTTATGTTATGTTTAAACCTTTTCATATGGGAATGCATTGGACTTAATATGTGACGGGTGGAGCCCGCTATAGCTCCTCGATGAATCAGTAGGTCTCATGAGACAAACTAGTGTCTTGGCACAAGGCCTTGACAAAATCTTATTTTTAGTCTTGGCACGAGGCCTTGGCTATGTGGTTATGATAGTCTGGCATTATGCATTCCATCATTATAAAAGTGGTTATTGATATTGCGTGTGAATATTCAATTAGTAGAATATCCATGTGAATAAGTAAATGACATTATTTCATTTTTCTATTTCCATAATATGTTGAAGTTCAAGTTTAAAAGGCTTTTGTTTTAGTTATACATTGCCTTAAATGTTTATTCTTATTTTTGAAAGTTTCCGCTATATTGTTATCATTACTGGGCATTTGAGCTCACCCCTTTTCTATGTTTTATTTTTCCCAGGATGTGAAGAAGTAATTTATGAATGACCTACAGGGATATTATGTGGGGATATGAGTGTGGAATATGGAGAATATGTTATTGTAGTAGTTTTTTCACATTGTAATGTAATGTAAAACTTTATGAATATATCTAGTGTTTCCAAGGCTACTAAACCAATCGGTCTTTCGAGATTTGATCTTTCTTGTGATCATGCCAATGTAATGTAATAATGCATCGTCTCTGGGTAACTAGGGTCGGGGCGTTACAGTTGGTATCAGAGGAAGTTTAGTACAAACCTTGGAAGCTAGATTTAGATAAACTCTGATTAGATCACGTAGACCTAAGATGAACTTTGAGGATTAGTATAGAAGAACTTCATATAATTTTGGTATTGTAGAGATTTTGTGAGTTTTCTGAGAAATACATCCCTGTCTGGATATGAGCAGGTAGAGGCGGCTCTGGCACAGATGTACCTAGGGGTAAAACCTGAAAACACCACTTTGAGCTAGACTCGAACGGGAACTGGTGCACGACAACGGGCCTTGCTGCACTCTTGGTTACGACACTCCCGGGGGATATGCTTAGGATAACTCTCATTTTCTTTACAAATTATTATGAAGGGTTTATGAGTATATACTTCCTCAAAGAAAACATTTTTATGATTATGGATTATATCCGTAAACAGTTCAATTTATGTTAAGTGTTTTATAAGTATGGGATTATGTATTTTGATTCATAAACTGATCTAGTTTATGACATTGTTTAGAAATGGCGCCTAGTGGAAGAAATGGAAACCGTATCAATACACACACTCCATGTAGGGATTTCCCTCCTGCTCAAGATAATTATAGTGGAGCTGGTGATGCACCTGGTGCCGATCAGCTAATCACCATACTGGGACAACTCACTCAGGTTATGAATAATAACCTTACCCGTATGGAGAACCCTGATCCGCAGCGTGGAGGATCAATGTTAGATCGATTCATGATGAAACAACCACCAACGTTCAATGGGAGTACAAATCCCTTAGTAGCTGATCAATGGATATTTTCCCTAGAGAAAATATTTCAGGCTTTGGGGAGTAATGAAAGGGAAAAAGTTATCATGGCAGTTTACTGCCTCACTAGAGATGCTGATCAATGGTGGTCATTGATTCAAAATATTAAGGAAGATGATGAAGTATCAAATATGGAATGGAGGGAGTTCAAAGATCTGTTTTTAGAAAAATACTTTCCTCGTGACCATCGAGCAGATATGGAAAGGCAATTTCTAAGTCTGAGACAAAAGGAGGATGAGAATGTCACAAAGTATGAGGCTAACTTTACAAGGTTAGCAAGGTATGCTGGTGATTATATATGTAACCCAAGAAGTAAGATTGATCGTTTCTTTGATGGGTTAAAACCATTTCTCCGTCGAGCATTAGTCTCACAATCCTTCTCATCATACGAAGACATTATCTCATGTGCTATCAAGACCGAAAAGGAATTCTCTAAGTCTTATGACTTTAAAGAAAAGAAAGAGAAGAAGAGACCTGCTGATCAATCTGGGAATGGAAATAAGGGGAATAAGGGAAAGGTTGAATATCCATTCTGTGGTAAATGTGGGAAGAAACACCTCGGTACTTGCTTAAAGGGAATGGGAGTCTGTTACAAGTGTGGTGAAAAAGGCCACCAAGCTCATGATTGCAAGGGGAAGAAGGAAGCTACCAATGTTCGGTGCTACAATTGCAGGGATATGGGGAATTATGCAAATGAATGTCCTAAGCGTTTGGAGAACTTACCTCAGAAAAGGCCAAGGGATCAAGGCCAATCTTATGCTATCACTACTGCTGAGGTAGAAGCTCCGAAAGACGTGGTGGCAGGTAATTTAATGGTTTACTCAAGTTTAGAAAATGCATTATTTGATTCTGGATCATCGCATTGCTTCATATCATCCCAGTTTTCTAAGAAAATTAGATATTTCCAATTTGATTTAACAAGGGAGTTGTCAGTTAAAACTCCTACGGTAAGTATCATTGCAACAAAGTTTTGTGAATCAGCCCCCATTAGAGCACATAAATGTTCTTTATCTACTGATCTCATCGTCATACCTATGATTGAGTTTGATATAATCCTCGGTATGGACTGGCTTTTGGACTATGATGCGAAGATTTATTGTATGAAGAAAGAGGTTACGATTCTTGATGATAATGATAAGGAACACCTTATCTTTAGAGCAGAATCGTCACCACCTAATTCTTATTTAGATCCACCCCTAGTAGCTCAACTAAATTCAATTATTGGAGAAGAAGAGAATGAAATGAATGTGGGTGAGGAAAGGAATGTTCAAATAGAGGATGTACCTATTGTGAAAGAATTTGTAGATGTATTTCCGGAATATTTACCTGGACATCCTCCAGAACGAGAAGTTGAGTTTTCCATTGATTTAATTCCTGGATCAAGGCCTATATTAAAGACCCCTTATAGAATGGCCACTGTAGAATTAGTTGAACTAAGAAACAACTAGAGGAATTGAGTAATAAGGGATTTATTCTCCCTAGTGTTTATCCATGGGGAGCCCCTGTTCTTTTTGTTAAAAAGAAAGACGGATCTATGAGGTTATGTATCGACTACAGGGAGATCAATGCTATAACAATAAAGAAAAAGTATCCCCTACTACACATTGATGATTTATTTGACCAACTGTATGGATCTCAATAATTTTCAAAGATTGACCTTCGATCTGGATACCATCATTTGTGTGTGAGGAAGGAAGACATTCCAAAGACAGCAATTCGAACCAGGTACGGGCATTATGAGTTTACTGTAATGCCTTTTGGATTGACTAATGCACCCTCTGTATTCATGGATCTGATGAATAGAGTTTTCATGGAGTATCTCGATGAATTTGTGGTGGTATTTATTGATGATATCTTAGTATACTCTAAAAGCTACGAAGATCATGAAAATCACTTGCGCATTATCTCGAAGACTCTGAGAAGACATGAATTATATAGGAAGTTTAGCAAGTGTAAATTCTGGCTTCATGAGATTTCTTTTCTTGGCCATATTGTCTCTAAATATGGAATCTCTGTTGATCCTTCTAAGACCAAGGCGATCCAAGAATGGCCAACACCTACGAGTATTACTGAGGTACGTAGTTTTATTGGTTTGGCAGGTTATTATCAATGATTCGTCCAGAATTTTGCCCGATTGGCTAACCCATTAATGAAGCTCACACGTAAAGGGGTTAAATTTGTTTGGACAAAAGAGTGTGAAGAATGTTTCGAAGAACTGAAGAGAAAATTAGTCAATGCTCCTATATTGACTCTACCATCGGGGAATGATGGGTTCGTTATTTATAGTGATGCATCGAAGAAAGGACTTGGTTGTGTCCTTATGCAGAATGATAGATTTATTGCCTATGCATCACGAAAGTTGAAAATTCATGAACAAAACTATCCTACTCATGATCTCGAGTTAGCAGCTGTGATCTTTTCTTTGAAGATATGGAGGAACTACCTCTATAGTGAAAAATGTGAGATTTACACTGATCACAAGAGTTTGAAGTATATTTTCTCACAAAAAGAACTCAACATGAGGCAAAGGAGATGGCTTGAATTACTCAAGTATTATGATTGCACGATACACTACCACCCGGGGAAGGAAAACAGGGTAGCAGATGCTTTGAGCAGAAAAGACCATGGAGTTTTGAACAATATGAGAATTGAAAGGGATCCAATTTTCATGGATCTAGTGAAGATGGACATGGGAATAACCAGGGAAGGAGAAACATCAATTCTTTTTCAAATGGTTGCCAAACCATCCTTACTAGAAAGGATTAAGAGTTCTCATACCGATGATGAAGAATTTAAAAAGAAGATTAAAGTTGTGAATGATGGGAGATTGAGAGACTTTGTGTATGAAGATGGAATTTTGAAATTCGGGAAGAGACTTTGTGTTCCCGATATACCTGGTCTAAAAAGGGAATTGCTGGATGATGCTCATAGTTCCAATTTCTCTATACACCCTAGAAGCACCAAAATGTATAGAGATTTGAAGGACCATTTTTGGTGGGACAACATGAAGAGGGAGATTGCTGATTTTGTGTCAAGATGTTTGGTTTGTCAACAAGTGAAAGCTGGAAGGCAACAGCCTGCAGGAGTCATGCAACCTCTTCCCATACCGGAGTGGAAATGGGACAATATTACGATGGACTTTGTCATGGGGCTACCAAAGACTCCTAGAAGGAACGATGCAATATGGGTTATTATTGATCGTCTTACCAAGTCAGCACATTTTCTTGCTATAAGAGAAGATCTACCCCTGGAACGTCTAGAAAGACTATATAATAATGAAGTTGTGATACTACATGGAGTACCCATATCGATTGTTTCTGATCGTGATCCCCGTTTTACTTCAAGATTCTGGAAGAGTCTTCAGAAATCCCTGGATACTGAACTTCATTTGAGCACTGCTTACCACCCTCAGATAGATGGACAATCAGAATGGACTATTCAAACCTTAGAAGATATGTTGAGATCTTTCTCACTTGACTTTCAGGGTATGTGGGATCAATATTTACCTCTGGTAGAATTTTCCTATAACAATAGCTTCCATTCGAGTATTCAGATGGCACCATATGAAGCGTTATATGGGAAGAGATGTCGTACACCAACCTGTTGGGATGACGTTGGTGAAAGAAAACTTGTAGGCCCAGAACTGGTGGAGGAAACGAGGGAAAAGGTGAAGGTAATCCAAAATCACATCAAAGCAGCTCCAAGTAGGCAGAAGAGTTATGCCGATAATCGAGGGAAGGATTTGGAATTTCAAGTCGGTGATCATGTTTTCCTGAAGGTATCTCCGTGGAAGGGAGTCATACGTTTTGGTATGAAAGGTAAATTGAGTCCCAGGTACATCGGACCTTTCAAAATTCTAGAACGAATTGGGGTAGTAGCTTACCGATTGGCAATGCCGCCAAGTCTCTCCAAAGTTCACGATGTGTTCCATGTATCTCTGTTGAGGAAATACATGTCTGACCCAATGCATGTACTCACCTATGAAGAATTAGAACTAGAACCCGATCTGTCTTATTGTGAAGAGCCCGTCCGGATTCTTGATACGAGAGAACAAGTACTGAGAAACCGGACGACGCGTCTGGAAATGTTTTGTGGAGAAACCATAAGATGGAAGAGGCAACGTGGGAACCCGAGGAACTTATGATGAAGAACCACCCGAGTCTTTTCATGTGATAAGTATTCTAGAAATTTCTAGGACAAAATTATTCGAAGGAGGGGAGAATGTAACACCCCAAGCTTCTACGGTACGCTTCTCTTTGAATAATGCGATAACGTGTGTTGTACGCAACATCGAGTTCTAACACACCACAACCAATCAAACTAGCTATTATGAATAGTAATACATACTTTTTGAAATTATATATATTTTATATTTCAAAATTGACTTCATTTTTGGATTCGGAATATCGAATTTAGCTTAAGGTGAAATTTTGGTACTTTTCGGATAACTTTAATATTTTGATGAATAGTGAAAATTACTAAATGTTAATTAAAAACAACTTTTTTAATCAAAATAATTAATAGTGATAATTTATGAATTTGAGTGGTTTTAAAGTATATTTAGAATATATTTTTACCATTTAATAAAATTTTGGTCATTGGACATAATTTTACAATTAAACCGGACATAAACGAGTGTTAATCTTTTGATAGTTATTATCTCTTAAAAACACGCTTTTTGTTTTAACAAATGGAATTAATTTTAAATTAATTTCTGCCACTTCTGAGTTTTGAATTTGAAAAAATGGATTCCATATTTGGAATCAGGATGTTCAAATTGTGTAAATAGGTAACTTTTAGTTTTATACATTTTGAATAATTACTTCGGTAAATATTTTATTTACCATGGTTAAGGGTAAATCCGGTAAATAAGGGTTAAAAAAAATATTATAATAATACTAAATTACCCTAAAACGTGTCATATCCTTATTGGTTGATACATGTTCTACCATAGGCATCTTTGGGTCGATTTTGGGACCCCATGGAGCCACTTGTAGTTGATAGGGACACTTAATTTTAATTAAGTTAAAATGAATACAAAAATGACACAATCATATATCTTTTAGCAAAATAATTTTTACATAGGGTTATATATGTTTTATGTTCGACTATAAATATTCATTATAAAGCTAAAAATATTTCCTAGATAATGATATTTTATTTATAATTTTTGGAGATTAAATAATTTAACTTATTTATGACACAATGATGATGCAGTAATTACCATAATAGTGAAAATTTAAAATAATTGATATTATAAATACCCAAATAAATATAATTTGAGACTTTTAATGAATTACAATAATTTTATAGGATAATATGACATATTAGGATTGATTTAATTAACTTTTTTCGAAGTAATAATTCTGTTAGGAGTTTCACAAAAATCAACTATTGAATAGTGTCAAAATTGACATAAAAGAGTTTTTAAAACAAATATTATATTATTTGATATTAAATTCATAAAAATATAAGGTTTGGCAAAGAGACTTATCTCATAATAGGTTTATTATTAATGGACAACTTGGGGGTTGCTTGGATGTATATAGTAAGTTTATTAACCATATAATATAAAAATACAAAGAGACATTGTAAAAGTGAAACTAATTAACTTAGAGTTAATACTTAAAGATAAGGTTAATATAAGTACCCAAACCTGTCTAAATTCTATTGGTTGAGTGGTTTTCAACCTATACCCACCTTAAAATTTGAATAATCAACTTTGGAGCCATTAGAAACCGAATATGAATTTATTATAAATTAATATTTCTAGCTTTTCCAAAGGTGCCCCTCACCCCTCTTATAAAAGGGAACTCCTCCTTCTCATTTCTTCACACCTTAAAAGCCTTTTGGTTCGGCCAAACTCTGCCCAAATACTCTCCCAACATCCCTCTATACAACCTAGAGGCCTTAGTTTTATCATAAAGCCAACCTAAGGATCCCTTTTGATCAAATCAAAAGGAAGAACCCGAAGAAGAGGCAATGATTTCACCACCTTTTTCAAGTTCCTTTCTTCTTCCACTTCTTCTTCCTTTGTTGTTACCATTATAAAATAATAACTCCAGTATCATATATATACTGTGATGTTATTATAAATATGATAAAACCATATTCAGTATTCTATCCACCCTTTGAATAACATGTCACCATACGTGCGTACGTACGGCTTACCGTCTCCACGTCGTGGTGTAATTGTTATTCAATATATTATTATTTGGATGGGTATAATAATGATGTGTAACTCATGTAAATAATAAATATAACATGTTAATGATTCTGTATATATGATATACCATCCATTTATATATTATTTTAATCAAAAAAATGATATTGTCGCTCGTGCGTACGTACGGACTACCGTCTCCACGAACGTGATGAGATTCATTCTCTATCGTATCCATTAAAGTATAATTATCATTTGATGATTTAAAAATGATGTTTAAGGACATGGTATAATTCTGTATATGAATAATACACAACCTATCCATGACAAACATGACTTATGTAACAAAACATATAAAAGAAAATGAGTAAGTTAACACCTGAAACGATGATAATTCTAAGATATTATTAACAAATCAATGTTAAGAGATCATATATAATATCATATTGATATATATGATTCTTGTATAATTTAATATCAATTATTTCACCATTATACAGGAGTTTAACCTTCCCTCAACCAAGGAAAAGTGCAAGGTAAGGGTTATTTCACAATCTCTTCATTATCCGAGGTTGTTTATACGTAATAATCTACTGGGATCTCTTTATCATCCACATCCATGTTTCTTAAAAATGTATTTCAAATTTTTTTTACTATTTAAGAGAATATGGGTAAAAGTCATTTATACCCTTGTTTGACTTTTTTTAAGAGGTTTATAAGGGAATATTTCCGTCGTTTTCCAAACAAGGTGCTTTTTAACCTTTTCGACAAAATTAAGGTAAGAATGTTTTTTTAACTTATACGGCAGGTGCGGCTATTTTTCGCCGTTATTAAATCGTCGAAACTTTCCTTACAAGCTTATAAGAATATTTTCAAAGAAAATGTTTTATTTTATAAATATATTACTCCTAAATTATTTCAAAATAGAAAGAGATATTTCTCTAAAAAGAGTTTTGATTTTATCTATGTCAACATCCTTTGATGGATTTTACGCTTATTTGAAGTTGATTTATTATGATACAAAACTTTTATATTGTATTGAAGGTTTTGTGATATGTTTGACTTTGGATGTGCTATTTTTATACCATTCATGGTTTATGGTGAAATTATTGACATTTCATATGCTAGTTTTAATACGAATGTTTATGTTATGTCTAAACCTTTTCATATGGGAATGCATTGGACTTAATATGTGACGGGTGGAGCCCGCTATAGCTCCTCGATGCATCGGTAGGTATCATGAGACAAACTAGTGTGTTGGCACAAGGCCTTGACAAAATCTTATTTGTAGTCTTGGCACGAGGCCTTGGCTATGTGGTTATGATAGTCTGGAATTATGCATTCCATCATTATGAAAGTGGTTATTGATATTGCATGTGATTATTAGATTAGTAGAATATCCATGTGAATAAGTAAATGGAATTATTTAATTTTTCTATTTCCATACTATGTTGAAGTTAAAGTTTAAAAGGATTTTGTTTTAGTTATACATTGCCTTAAATGTTTATTCTTATTTTTTAAAGTTTTCGCTATATTATTATCCTTACTGGGCATTTGAGCTCACCCCTTTTCTATGTTTTATTTTTCCCAGGATGTGAAGAAGTAAGTTATGAATGACCTGAAGGGATAGTATGTGGGGATATGAGTGTGGAATATGGAGACTATGTTGTTGTAGTAGTTTTTTCACTTTGTAATGTAATGTAAAACTTTATGAATATATCTAGTGTTTCCAAGGCTACTAAACCAATCGGTCTTTAGAGATTTGATCTTTCTTGTGATCATGCCAATATAATGTAATAATGCACCATCTCTGGGTAACTAGGGTCGGGGCGTTACAGGCCATCCTCACTTGCACGCGGTCAAGCTCTCACGGAAGCTGAACTAGGCCCCTCACCGCGCGACCTCATCCTCCTCGTCCTCCTCCTTCCTCCTCCTTCCTCCTCCTTCCTCTTCCTCGTCCTCCTCGTCCTCCTCCTTCTCCACTGCAGCCGCCTTTTCCCCCGCTCCCGCTACAACGACCGCCTCTGCCTCTGCCGCCTCCACCCTCGCTGCCGCAACCACTGCCGCCTCCACCCTCGCTGCCACGACCGCCGCTGCCTCGTCCTCCTCCTCCTCATTCTCTCAAGGTGGGAGGTGAGTTCCATGGATGGTATTCCCTTGGTATATTATTTATATATTGTGTGTGTGAGGACCAAATAGTGAATATAGATGTGAGATATGAATAATACCATATCTTGAGCCTAATTCCAGTAAGGATTTCCATAATAGATAGTGTGTTCTTAATGTGATTATGATTATTTCTAGGGATGTGATTCATAATTAGTGATGAGTGTTGAAATAAGAGATGTTATTGATATTTAGCAACACAAGTGGGTTGTTTTTGAATGATGTGGAATTGGATACCCTATAGGTTCCATAGGGATATCTTGACTCTAAGATGAAGTATATGGTAATTGTTTAGTTATGATGGTTTACATGTGTGAGAGGTCTACCAAGGTTATGTGTGATGACTTTTGTGGATAACCAACCCTTGTTTTCATTTTTTTTATTTTGAGTTACCATGGGCGGTAAGTTATAACCCTTCTAGTTGAATATTTATGTTTGAGATACAAAGGAAATAGTATTTAATCTTATGGTTATATGGATTCCCAAAGATTATCCCAATGGAAATGATGATGTATCCATATTAATTTTCATCACATAGCATATTCTCATAGTTATATGATTAGACAAAGATAAACCCATAATACAAAACATATCACCTAGTATGTCTGTCACATATACGAATAAATAAATTAGAAAAAAAACATGCTATAAATCATAAAGGTACCATTAAATACTTACATTAGTTAACTTGTTTTATAAATTATTTATCTTCATCCGTGCCTTGTACTTGTACCCATGAATTTGAAGGTGAGTATGCGTACACGATAGTTGACCTTCTTAGAGAAGAGTTTCTGGAAGTGTATAAGAGACATGATGCAATGAAGATCAGTAGAGTGTTGGAGCAAATGTGGTTGCTACAAACAATGTGGCAATCGGCTTGTGCAACGTGGCCGAAGTTACAACTTGCAGGTATTGTAACTTAGGCAACGTTGTACAAGCCGATTGCCACAATTAATAACAAGATCTTCATTTATTCATGTCTCTTATAATCTTCCAGAAACTCGTCTCTAAGAAGGTCAACTATCGTGTACGCATACTCACCTTCAAATTCATGGGTGTAAGTACAAGGCATAGATGAAGATAAACAATTTCTAAAACATGTTGACCTATGTAAGTATTTAATGGTACCTTTATGCTTTGTAGCATGTTTTTTTCTAATTTATTTATTTTTATATGTGATAGACATACTAGGTGATATGTTTTTTATTATGGGTTTATCAGGAGTCTGTATGATTTCTTGTTTCCACATTTCATTTTAAATAGCATGTTATAATTATATATTTACTGTACCCTAATGGCTCAAATAGTCAGGCATATTGTAGATGTTGCTAGAATGCTGTAGGATTATTTTTCCCCAATGGTAGTACATTTTTAGGATGTTTTCACTGATGAGGTATAAAATTTAATTCTTAATAAGGAGATAAACTTTATAATCTAGTTAGTTTTGGGAGAAAATTCAGTTTCTATCACAATTTCTAAAATAACACCAAAAGAGCATCAGTTGTTTGAATTACAATTTGATGATATAGAATATAATGGTTTCATATGGCATAGTACTTTACCATGGGGTTTTATAGTTCTCTAAAATAGATGGTTGATTGGTATTTATTATTATTTTTGGACTATTAGAGATTGAACCTGCTGAGAGTCATGAATATGTATCCTCATCCACGCATTGATAGTCACATTGATCATCTATGAGGTTCTATGATCTTCTCCAAGATAGATTTGACATTAGGATACCATTAGATGAGTTGGACATCGATGGACCTACCATGGACTACTTTTAGGAGTAGTTATGGCCTGTATGATTTTTTAGCGATGATTTTTGGTTTAACTAATGCATTGGTTGTATTAAGGGACTTGATGAATAGGATATTTCATCCTTTTCTGGATCAGTTTTTAGTATTTTTTCTCAATTACATATTAGTGTACTCCAAACCCATAGTTGATCTTGACCAATATCTTATCATCACCTTGAGTACATTGAGATAACATCAAATTTTTTACTGTTTTCTCCTGTTACTCATTGGTTTCCTCTTGTTCGCATGTCATGTATTTTCTAAGGCATCATTCAGTCTTTGTAAGACTAACTTGGAATAAATTTGATATATGTCAGATTAAATCAGGTATCTTATACATACACGATGTTCACCCTACTGGACACACCATGTATATGGATTTCACATGTGTTTAAAGGCATTTGCACCATGATTTGTTTTTATAAAACCCAAACAATGCTACCTGATTAATTAAAACATAATATTAGGAAAGTTCTCGAGATCGAACCCATAAAGACGATGAATATGAATAAAGAATGGATGAATGCCAATCGGTTGAAAAAAGAGTATGAAGATGGCGTGAAAGAGTTTATCAAGTTTGCTGAAGATCATGCATGTGACCCTTCTCAAATCCTTTGTCCGTGTTTACACTGTTGTTATTCAAGAAAAATTAGTCCAGAGGAGTTGGAAGAACACCTGATCTATCATGAAATAGATCGAATTTATACATGTTGGAATAAACACGAGGAAAAAACCAATATAGGTAGTGACTCGGAGAATACAAAATTTTATAGATCATCTGATATGATTAGAAGCGCGAACAGTGAAGACGATCGTATTGAGGGTGTGATTACAGATGTGAACGATGATGAAGATCGTATTGAGGAAATGACAAGGACAGTTGAAGATTAACTTCGTGATTGCCCAAAATTGTTTGATAAGTTAAAGAGTTGTGCAAAAACGTCATTGTATGCTGGTTGCACTAAATATACAGCATTGTCAGCAATATTGAAGCTGTATAATTTGAAAGCAGGCAACGGGTGGAGTGACGCCAGTTTTATGGAACTACTTGCTCTCCTGAATGACATGCTCCCAGAAGATAATGAACTCCCAAGATGAACATATGATGCCAAATGAATGCTACGATTGATGGGTATGATCTCTAAAATAATACATGCTTGCCCGAATGACTGTATATTGTTTCGAAAGGACCACAAATCACTTATAGAATGCCCAAAGTGTGGTGCTTCCCGATACAAGAAAGATGATTCTAGTCCTACGAAAGTTTTATGGTACTTTCAAATCATTTCTAGGTTTAGACGCCTATATGGAAGTGAGGAGACTGCAAGACAATTGACATGACATGAAGATACAAGAATTAAAGATGGGAAACTACGTCACCCTGCAGACTCTCCTCAGTGGAAGAGAATTTATCATGTGTATCCTGAATTTGGGAACGAGCCGAGAAACCTTCTTCTGGTGTTATCTATAGATGGGGTGAATCCTTTTGGTTTTCAAAGCAGCAGTCACAATACATGGCCGATTATGTTGGTAAATTATAATTTACCACCGTGGTTATGCATGAAACGAAAATACATCATGTTATCTATGCTTATATCAGGATCAAAACAACCGGGTAATGATATTGATGTTTATTTGGCCCCATTGATCGAGGATTTGAAAATATTGTGGGATTCAGGTGTTACGATGTATGATGCTTACAAAAATTAATAGTTCACTTTGAATGCCATGTTGTACGGGACGATAAATGACTTTCCTGCTTATGGAAATTTGTCAGGATATAGCATTAAAGGAACTCAAGGGTGTCCCGTTTGTGAACAAGGTACACAGTCAATTAGGTTGAAAAATTCATTGAAAACCGTGTTTCTAGGACATCGTAGATTTCTACCCTGACGACATAAGTACCGTTCTTGGACGACATCATTCGACGGAAGTTCAGAGGAACGTACAACACCATCTCCACTAACAGGTGATCACTTTTTTGAGAAAGTGAAATATTTGGACACTACTTTTGGTAAACCATTTTCAAAAAACCTTACAAAAACTGGTTGGAAAAAGAGATCAGTTTTTTTGAATTACCATACTGTAATTTTCTGTATGTCAGACATTTTCTTGATGTTATGCATGTTGAAAAAAATGTATGTGATAGTGTCATCGGCACGTTGCTAAATGCACCTATCAAAACAAAGGATGGAATTAAAGCTAGATTGGACATGGTTGAGATGGGAATATGAGAAGAGTTGGCACCCGTGAATGGTGAAAAACGAAAATTTCTTCCTCCTACTGCTTACACTCTTTCCAGGCAGGAGAGATATCAGTTTTGCAACATCTTGAATGACGTAAAGGTTCCATAGGGGTATTCATCAAATATCAAGAACATCGTGTCAATGGTAGATTTAAAATTAAAGGGTCTAAAATCACATGACTGCCATGTTTTGATGCATGATCTAATTCCTATATCTTTATGTTGCATTTTGCCCAAGAATGTCCGCCATACATTAATGAAGCTCTGTTTCTTCTTCAAAGCTATATGCAGCAAAGTTATAGACCCAGCGAAATTGCCAACTATGGAAAGAGAAATTGCCGTCATATTATGTGAATTGGAAATGTTCTTCCCACCAACATTTTTCGATATGATGGTTCATTTGATGGTTCATTTGATGAGAGAGATTTGACTATGTGGTCCTGTACATTATAGATGGATGTACCCCATTGAACGGTATATGAAGATTTTGAAAGGGTATGTCAAAAACCGAAGTCGGCCAGAGGGTTGTATTGTGGAGCAATATATTGTTGAGGAAGCTGTTGAATTTTGTACCGAATACCTGTCTGGTGTGGAAATTGTTGGCCTACCGAAATCTCGTCACACTGAGTGGCTTGAGGGTGAAGGAATTTTTGGAAGAGAGGTTGTCGCAATCAATATTAAAGATCGGGAGTAGGCCCACCTTTACGTTTTGCATAACAGTTTCGACGTTGACCCATATGTTCAAACCCACAAAGAAATTCTTAGGCATTTGAATCCTTCTAGGGCTGAAAAATGGATATCAGATACACATAATCGACAGTTTATAGGATGGTTTTGAGACCATATTTTTAAGCAGTTAGATGAAAATCCAGAGTCAATTTCAGAATGACTTCGATGGCTGGCCGGAGGAGCAAGTGTGTACGTATTATCTTACAATGCTTATGCAGTTAACGGTTATACATTTTATACTAATGAACATGATGAAGACAGTACCATGCAGAATAGTGGGGTTACACTTGTGGCTGAGGCGATGCATGTTTCCGGTGCTAAGGACAAAAATCCAATTTATGTGAATATGTCATACTTTGGCATAATCAAACGAATATGTGAGTTGGATTATACAAAATTCAAAGTTCCGATTTTTCAATGCAAGTGGGTTGATAACAGGACTGCTGTTAAAGTAGATGAATTAGGATTCGTGAAAGTTGATTTTAGTAAGGAAGGGGAGAAAGATGAACCATTTGTAATGGCATCACAGGAAGTATAAGTATTTTATGTTCCATACCCCGCAAACCGAATTTGGTCAATTGTTCTGTTATCGACCAAAACAACTGAAGGGTTAGATGAAAGTTCAACGGAGTTTGACTCTTTTATAGGGACTTCACAATCATTTTGCAGTGGTCCAAATGTAGACGGTGTTTTGTATGTCAGAGGAGACCACAATGAAGGAATTTACATAGTCGATAGAGGAGTCAAATCACTTCAACCTTTAAAGAAAAAAAAGAGAGTACAATAATCAGGTTATTTGTTTATTGTAACATACATTATGTTACGTTATCTTATTATCTGTTCGCTTCCATTTTTATGTAATCTAAATTAAATATTAAACCACTTCTGCAGATAATGACTTCTGCACCTGCTGATGCGCCCAATCCCGAGGCACAACAGGTCTCTCATCCAGCAGCTGGTGGTCCCACTACAGAGCAGCAACAGGTTTCTCAACCAAATGCTGGTGGTCCCAGTGCAGATCAACAACAGGCTTCTCATCCTGTTGTTGTTGGTCCCAGTGCTGAGGTACAACAGGTTTCTCAACCTGTTGCTGTTGGTCCCATTGCCGATGATAGCACTCCGGGGGAAGATATTGATGCTACTTCTGAGGAAATAGTAGGAAATGAAACCCTGAAAGCACAAAAAAACAAGAGCATCGTAGTTTGACAGTTTTGGCCAAAATCCTTAAGGCAAAAGAAAAAGGCATCAAATTTGATGTGGGATGGAATAAGCGAGGCCAACATGTTAACCCCAACAAAGCCATCTTTAGTAGCTACATTGGAATCGTGACTCGGCAACGCGTACCGATTGATGTATAGTCGTGGAACCATATTGTCATTGGGCTAAAGAAACTAATGTGGGAAGAGATTACGGTAACATTATGATATCATTTTAAAAATTTATTAAAATAAAATAAAATACCAAAACATTGAATTACTCTTCATCATCCATTGCAGAGTTCATTTATAGTAGATGTCACGCACAAGGAATATGTATTAAGAGTTGCAGGAAGGATTCATAGAGGTTTTCACACAATTTTAATGAAATATCATCTTAAATATGCAGAAGGGAAAATCAAGCCGCACCCACCTCCTCTTTACGCACACTTGATATCCCAAGGAGCGTGGGATGCGTTTAGCAACTGTCGTGGGGAGCATACTTTTTAGGTACATTGTGTGGGGTAATAATTTGTTTGACGTTTTCTTGTATTCATCACTTTGATTGACAGTTTTTTATTTCTGAAACAACTACTGATTTATGAAAATAAAAAACGCGAAACAGAACTAGCATACCCTTACCGTAAAGCAAGGATGGGGTACGCTGAACTAGAGAAAAAATTGGTACGTCTTTTAAATCTACCCTATTACTAGTATGTGACATAAAACAACACCATAACCATGTTTCTCTATTTATATGCAGATTGATGAATCGAAATCGAAAGCCATATCCATCCCACGCCATGTGCTATGGAAGGAGGCTCGTGTAAATAAAGAGGGGACATTGATAGATGAAAACACACAAAAAGTGTGGGAAACATGTGTTTGTATGACATAATATAAATTTGAGTTTCTTTAAATCGCTATTACATTACAATAACTACTTATTTTTCTATATTTTCTATCTAAAATAGTCACAAGAATCAACAATAACTGCACCAGATGCAGACATACTTTCAGCAGCCTTGAAGCAGCCAGAAAAGTATGACTGTGTCAGAGGTGTGGTTTTTGGGGTGACACCCCGAACATATTTTCAAAAACAAAAACAAGCGGAGGATCAAAATGAAAAAATGGAAAATCTACAAGAACAATTATCTATTTTTCAAGAAGAATTACAATACCAGAGAGAGATGATAGAAAAATTGATTGGGGAGAGGAAAAGAGAAGAAACAACTCAACAACAACCCGTGCGTGATGATCTCGCCCCACCCCCACCAGCTTTGAGGTGAGCCATTCCCCTAAAAACCTGACTTAGATGAGGTAATCAATGTTTTAATAATTGTTTCTGTGAAATGTGATTTACATAGACACTGATACCTTTCCTGTACTAATATACCATAGGGTGAAAATGACTGTGATTTATATTTATCAACTCCCACCTATAACCTTGTAGCGAGGGATACGATGTTCAATACGCAAAACGACATGCTACACAACAGACAGCTTCCAAAAGATCATCTTAGAGTGTCAATTAATATAGCTAATGAGCCGAGTGCCGAGCTACCTTTTCCAAATTATGATGAAGACATTCATACGGTTCAACAAGCTATTGGAACATTCATTGCATGGCCGACAGTTCTTGTAAAAAAACGTGTTGACAAAAAGGTATTCATTTCTTATTTATTTTTCAAGCTGAACCTTTAACATTTAATGAAAAAAGGTCTGAACCATTGACTGTTATTAAAGAATGACAAAGACTGTGGGGTGAAACAAAATATCAGCTCAAAACTATCTCAAGGATCAACCAACCAGTTGAAACGGTCTACTGAGAGCACCTTCACCCCGCCCGTTCTATATCCACAGTTAATATCATTGCAGGCTCATGTGGATACAAAGTTGAAAGACGACAATACTCACATAGTTGCTTTCGAAAAAGATATGTATGGAGAGGAGATATCAGATTTCATTAGTGCTGAAAATGTAAATAAACTCCTCAAGTATGAATGGCTAGGCGCCTCAGTTGTAAATGTATAAATGAGGTAAGTTTCCATGATTTGATTTTACAAAAGCTGATATACTCTAATAATTTTGACTAAATACATTTTATATTTGTCGCAGACGTATATATGAAAAACAATTGAAGGGATTTCCCCATGAACAAAAATTTGGACTCGTTAGTCCTCACACCACATCTTCAAAAGATGAAATAGATTCTGTTAAAGAGGCTGCAATAATGTCATCCATGCTCAAATCATTTGAAAACAAAATTATGGATGACATACTATTTTTAATACCAACGATGCAGGGGTAAAACTCTACAATTTAATCATATCAACTATATTTTCATTTCTTTCTTTACTTATTCCTTTTTGTATTTTTAGGGAGCATTGGATGCTGATTGCAATCAATTTGGATACTCCAAAGATTTATTTTCTGGATTCAACGCATGGATATCCAAAAAACCGACCATGCATGATGGCATTTGTTAATTTGTAATACACTAGATCCAACATTCTAAAACTAAACAACTAGTTATATAATTTATTTTATCTTTTAATGAGTATTATATTATGATAGGTCGGTGCTTCATTATCGTCTAAGGCATGGAATGAATCCATGGCATAAGGATAAGCACGCCTACAAGATCTACAACTGGAAAAGTATCCGGGTATATATAATAACATTTCACTATCCAAACACATATCAAAACAAATTACTTATTGTTGTCGATGTTTCTGTAGTGTCCAAAACAAACAAACTGAAAGGACTGTGGTTATTATGTTTGTAAATTTATGAAAGAGATCTTATTTCCTCAACAAACTGGCATCCCTGATGAGGTATATTTGAAAATAATTATGAGTTCATTTAAAATATTTATTAATCCTTTGTGTATTTATATTTTTTCAGTACTACCATGACTATCACAAAACTCATATTCAGAAGATGATATACATGTGTTTAGAAATGAATGGGAAACATACCTGATGGAAGATTGTACACAAATAGGATGAAAGTGAATTCCTACCACTTATGTTATCTATATATGATCATTGATTATACTCCAACCTTCTTTGGTGAATTGAGAATGCTCCGATGTATTGAAATCTTAATTTATCACTAAATTTTTTCTATCCCCGGATTCGTATTATTGATCTTTTAACAAATCAATATTGAAGTAAGGCATGATTGTGTGCAGTGCGTATGGGGTGAACAACGAAACCACCGAGGATCAACAAAATCCATTTTATGTATCTCGTTTGTTTGAACTTGTATTTGATCACATGTGTTGTTGTTTGACTTGCACAATTATTTCTAGGTAGATACATGAGATAATCAGTATCGTTGAGGGATTTTTTGGAAGCAAAATATGTGTACCAGGATAATTCAAGTAAGGGAAAGGCCGGTTGAGATGAAATCCATGCTCAAACGACCAGTACATCATCAAAAGAATCAACCCTATGATGCACCATCATGTAGAATCTGGTCCTCGTGATGTTTTGAGGTGTTTATGGAAGGTATGGGGAGTCTGATAAACATGGACTCTATAAATAATGTTTACAGACATCTCCACATGTTTTTTGTGCCTCATGCCTATTTACAAGGATCACACCATTCACATGGTCCATCTTAGCACGTATGTCCCATTCAGCCCATTGCTACTCTTGGAAGAACCTGAGAATCTGACAATGCATAAGCCCCAAAAGACCCATACTCATCCAACCAAGAGTATTCCTAGTGTAAAGGGAAGCTAACCATGGGTAATACCCACAACATACCTCTTTTAAATATATGGGTTTTGATCCTTGTATTCTAAATAGGGTACGTAGGAAGCCTCCATGAGGTTAAATCTGAACCAATGGTAAACCATGGTGACCCCCTCACTGGGGTACACCTTCGCTTATTTTCCCTATTGTATTTCCCTTAGTGGCATTCGAATAATTTTTCAAAATGAGAAACCTTACCTTTATGGGATGCACCACACTTGGGTCAGACCTCATTGGGCGTTTTAATCCATCTATCAGGTAAACATTCCAGGTGCTCCCTCCTAGAGATGTACCTACCTAATCCACCTTTATAAGTGTTTTGATCCACCCAGGTCTTACATCTCTATAAGACATTAAATCATGACCCTATATCCTTGTGGGATGTTAAACTAATGGAATACCACAAGTTAAACATGGGTTTCCATTAATATATTCAATATTAATGTTTAATCAATCCTTATTAAGGTATTGTGGAGGTGTGGTTTTATGTTTTCCAGCATATTTCGGAAGATTACACGCTTTATGTATGTGATTCCATGCTTTTACATTATATGATGATTTTATTATCCAGTATTTTCTTGCTAAGTGTACTATATGAAATGTTTGTGTGGTTAAAAATGTGTTATCAAAGGAATTTGGGGTGTGTATAGACTTGAAAGTTATTTTTAAAATGAATTCAGTTGTATTTCTTGTGGATTTTCATGCTTAAGTCCTTCAAATGTGTTTGAAGAAATGAGAAAGTTTTGTGATGGGTGTTTTCAAATGGATTTAATGTGTTTGTGAATTTTAAAGAGGGTTTTCTTATGAGATGTAGAGATTCTATATATGTGTATTTACATTGAATGAAAGTACATGAGAATGTGTTGATATATATGATGTGTATAATGTAAATTGAGCACTATTTTTATACAAGGTATTTTCTTTATGATGTGAAGGGGACATGGTGAGAGGGAAGGGGTGGTTTTCTGGGGGAGGGGGAAGGGGGAAAAGTGGTAGGGAGAAGGGGTAGGGGTGTGCTGGGTTCTTTTGAAATATATAGGGGGTGGGCAGGGGGGTGTGCAATGGGTAGGGGGAAGTGTTGTGGGTAGGGGTGTGCTGGGGGAGGGGCAGGGGGTGTTCAGGGGGCAGGGAGTGTGCAGGGGTAGGGGGTGTGCTCGGGGGTGGGCAGTGTGTAGGGGGTGTGCTGGGGAAGGGGGCAGGGGTGCTTCTTTTTTATGGAATGGGGGTACATAATATTTGTTTTATGTTTTGTGCCTCACTAGTATTATTGGTTATTTTATGTTTTGTGCCTCACTAGTATAATTCCATTTAGCAACCCCATTCTTTATTTCATTATTGTATTACTAACATAATATTTGTTTTATTATGTAGGTGAAATCTTTTTCCTCAGTTCGAATGCTTTGTTCGGAAACCGCCGCCATGGACGACAATTTTTTAGAGCGGATGGATGCAAGAAGGATGGAACATCATTGTTTTTTAACTGTTTGTTGGATAAATGTAATTGTAACCAAATTAAACATTGTTTGAAATGTATATAGAAGCGTGTTGTTTTGTATTCATGATTTCAAGTAAATGCATGTATCATTTTTTGTTCTTTTGTGCTTTGTGTGGGGGTGTTGTGTGTGCTGTGTGCAGGTTTTGTTTGGAATGTGCAAGTGCTGTAATGTGTGTAGGTGCTGGGTAGGTTCTGTGCAGGTTCTGGATTTGGATAGGATCTTTGGCCTTTATCAGTGCTAGTTAAGCGCTGATATATTATATATTTATCAGCGCTGAAAATAGCACTGATAAATACTACCTTTATCAACCCTCACTTAGCGCTGATAAAGGGGACCCCCTTTATCTTCTCCAAGATTAACAGTGCTTTTTAGCGCTCTTAAAGTCCGTTTTTAGCGCTATTATAAGCCATATTTGTAGTAGTGTTTCTGAGATAGTGATGGTGTAACCTCTAATCGGTCATCGAAAATAATCATGTCAGGACCGATCCAGTCATGTGTGGGATAATCTCTTCATTCTAGTTGAGCTTGCTGAAGTGTTCTCTCACAAAGTTCCACCGAATATATGGTTCAAGTTAGGGTAGAGTTAAAATAGTGGCTTTTATTTCACCCAAGTCTTTACATGTATCATAAAACATGGATTCTTCCTCTAGTTCCCCGGTTAGGTATAGGGAAATCAGGATCATTATAACAAGTATCTTTATTTTTATAGGGATCCATTAAGTGGATAACATTGATAGAACCAAAGATCAATTCTTCATCTGATGAAAATTCTGCTTGACAGGGCAGTTCTGGTTTTTTTGTTTTGTGAGGCGGTGCCTGTTATTTTGAAACGGATGGAATGAAATCTACCAAATTCAAGGAAAAAAATTTCCTTGACTCAAGCACTTCCTCTTTTGGCTACACTTTGTCCTTATGATCATGTTTCTTCTTTGAGGTTTGTCCTTTGTAGGACTGATCATTTGATAAAGGTGGTTTTGTTGTGGAAAGAGTGGAAGAAGACACAATCAATTGTTTCAATTGTGTTTGTATAATGGTATGAGTTCTCCTGATCAATTTACTGATCATCCAGTCATCCTATTTCTAAGAATTTTTACTTTTGACTTCCCTCCATTCACCTTCTTCCTCTAAATGAGTAGTAGTAACAAATGCTACTTGGGATGACGAACTTTTCAGTTTCCCTTGTCTAGATTCTAACATTTTTTCAGGAGTTATTTGAAAACAAAACACTCACGGACAGGATTCCCCTACATTTGATTAAAGGGACAATAATTTAACTGATCTTTATCTCCTTCCTTTTTTGGATTCTTTATCCATGGAAACTAAACCAAATATTTTACAGAGGTGAGATGAAGTAATCGGGAACATGTTCATTTAACAAATAATAAACCTTATTCTTTAACACCTCAAATTTCCTTTACCTTTGATCTTTGGGATCATATTAACGAGGTGGTCATTGCTGATAATGCTCGAGAGGTGGATCCCTTCGATATAATGGTGGTTTTTATGTGGAAGTAGGAATGGGTGGTTACTTGAGTTTTACTATTGCAGCCTATGATTTCCCTGTTCTCCTTCCCAGAGTTGATGGAATTAAAAGAGATTTAACTTTAGTCTCCATGATGTAATCCTCCACCTATTAGGAAATTGATGCAAGATCTCGAAACCCTCCTATGTATTTCACAGGGTCAGTGGTGTGTTTAACTCATCAAGCATATTTCCACTCAAATTGGCAACAACTCTTCCTAATAGAGTTCCATATTTAAGGAATATGTTAATCCTTTACACCGAGAAATGAAATATGAAACTCTTTTATTTTCCTCTTGCAATTTGTAAGATAAGAAACTTTTTCCTTTGGAAGCATTGATCTGAATTTAAGAAGGAATTTATGATAGAGATCTTCCCATCCAGTAGTTGATCGAGATTGAAAACTTGTATACCAGACAAACTCTGATCCCTATAATGACTGAACAAAGAATATTAGCTTTAATGATTCTTTTAATTGAGCAGTCCTCCTCATGGGATCACAACGAGAAACTAAATAAATTAAGTGTTTCCCAGGATCTCCAGAACCATTATAGATTGGAAATATAGTATTTAAAAAATTTGGTAGGGGAGGGATCAGATCCACCCATTCAGGGTCAGCTCTCTTTTCTGGCTAAACATGCTCACATCGTTCTTCCATAGCTTTCTATTGAGTTGTTAATGCCTCAATTATGTTCATAATAATTTGGTGGAATATCTAGATGAGATGGGACCTGTACAGGTACAATAGATGGAGCTTGAACTAGTGCAAAGACTAGTAAAACCACTAGTGGTGGTGCTGCTGGTATTTGTATCAGACAACCCGCCTGGACAGGCCTATAAGGATTTGTTTGATCTGCCCTGGCTTGGAACCCAATAGAGGTAATTCATTATCTACATCTATAGTTACAACAAATCCACCTTGTTGAGGAGTTTCTATAGTATGTGCATGTTTAGGATCTGCCTGGGGAGAAAGTCTAACAGAAATGTTGCGTCAAAGTAACTTTGTATTTAGTCTTTTCAACTCTTTCATCTATTCTCTTAATGTGAGAATCATTATTCAAGTGATAGATATTGACCTTCTCTAGTGGAAAAGTGATATGTGATCTAACATTTACCTTTCCCTCTGTTAGATTCTTTTCAGAGTGGTGGGATTTGGTTACATGAAGAAATACCTAGATTCTGGGTTAGCCTCGAAGTTTAGGTACACACACCTCTTTCATTTTCATCAATGTGTACCATGTCATGGATAAGAACTTCATCTTCTAACTGCCCTAAACTAGAATCATTCTATGGAGGATATTTTGCAATGGTGTTAATGGAATTTAGTGAAACATAATGCATTAATGGTATTATGTTAGTATCTTTATAAGATCGTCTCCTTTTATATATTTCATGAGACTTTGTTCTCCAATTTGATAAATTCCTGGGAACATTTTGATGGACAATAACCTGAATGGAATCCTTGGATAGTTCAGTTTTTGGGTCATCTTTATGTCTTCTTCCCCAATCAGGAGAAAACAGACATCCTTTGAGGAGGGGATTTACATGTGAAAAATACCCCAGGCTTATAGGTTGGGGATATTTATGTTCTTCTTCTTCAAACATGTAATCATTTTTCCTTCAATTCGAAGGTAGAATTAAACAATCCCCCAACCCTGTAGGCTGGGAGGCTCTTGAACTGCAATAGCTGAGATTCTCGCTGCTACTCTTCTGATTTTGGGTATTTTGGTTTGGACGTTGGCTGGGTGTATTGTCTGAAACCCACACAAATCACCTTTTTTCAGATGACTAATGTGCTATTTCAGACATTTTCATCATCTGATGGTTTCAATCCTCTAAGAAGGAGGCCTATTGAAGATTCTCATATGCTTGATGCAAAAGTAACTCAACATCTTTATTTCATTGGGAATGACTCTAAGGAGAGCTAGTTGAGGGATGTTCTTGAGCATATACTTGATAATATATAAAATTTGTGGATTTTAGCCCACCGTGATCAATTACATTGCATGAGACCAATTTTTGTGGGATTTTCTAATTCTGGAGTGCAGTGAAATGAAATTCTCTATGTGCACCCCATCCGGTGATACAAACACCAGATGGGGTATCACAAATTAAATGATGTATCCTTTTTAAGGAATCAAGGCATACACGATGAAGGATTCTATCCACCTTTTCATCCTTTGGATGTCAGGAAACTAAGATGCATGCCAAGTTAATATGGCATTGCAACACTTCTATTACCTTAACATGATTTTGATATTCATCATATATTAATACTTTGGTTTTCAAATGATGGAGATTTTTCAATAATATTAAGTAGACATCATGAATGAAATATTATTCCATCAATTCTGGAATGCTGTATTGGGAGTCTTCCAATGGCCATAACATGATTGGTATTTCTATTTTATCCAATTGTTATCTCATTTTCAACCTATCTTCATGAAATTTTACTAGAGTTTTCTCAACATGGTCTGACCAAAGTGAATTCTTCTCAATTGTTTTATTACAAACAATGTAATCAGTCGCTTTTTCCTCTATTGTATTAGAAGAAAAATGACCCAAGAGAGGTTTGGAGAATGACCGTTGCCTTATGATGTCTTATGATTGAGAAAGTATTTAACCCGTTAATGACAAGGAATTATACATGAATGGAATTGTTTTGGGAAGTGCCTCGAGATAAGAGGGATTTCTCATTACTTTATTTTCGATTAATAAATTATCTGGTAAATATGTAATACTAATGAAGATAGAACATTCCTAGTGAATTCCATCATGGGGAGAACCACTATGTTGGATTACAACAAGGGATAAATCCTCTTGCTTCCTGGACTTCTGGACACATGGATGGTTTCCATGGCTTTCATCGGAAGATAAGCTCTCCGGAGTGTCTGAATTTTCATGAAGAAAGCCTTCACGATGAAGTGTGTGATGGGGAACATCATAATTACTTCTACTACTCCCATAATTTGGTAATGATAGGGTATGATCTTGAGCTACAAAAAATAAATGTCTGTGGACTTCAAGAACTCCAGTATTAAGAGAAGCCATATCACAGATTGGATCTTGATTTTCCAACTGTGTTTGGGGAGAATTCTTCTTGGATGTTCTCTTACATTTAGTTTGGGCCACTTTCTGGGAGAAGTGGTTATCATGGGCAGGTGTATGTGACTATATTAAAGTGGTCATCAAAATGGGAAGATTACCTCAAACTATAATGAGTGTATGTTCCTAATCTGGTTGTCTGTATGATATGGGGGAGTATGCCCCAAAACCATCCTAGATTAGAATTGATGTATGCATCTGCTCCAGGATGTCATGCAGATGTGTCATCCAATGTGTGGGGAAAAATTTATGTGGATATTCCCCTAGTACTGGTAAACTTGTTGTTATGATATTCTGGCATGCTTCTATAATATGATCAAGAATTTGTGAATACCCTTTAACCATTGCTAAGATGTGTTTGGTGACATCAGCAGCCGGAATGGGAATATAGGTCCATTACGTATCTGGTGTAGGTGTATATTCCTTCCCCTATCCTCATTTTCCAATAGGTGGATATTGATAGTACTTATGTATTGGGGAGAGAGTTGAGTCTGCCCCAGGTTTGTCATCAGAGCTTTTAGAATGACTTCTCTGGGTGCTACCAAATGAGAATACTAGCAGGCTTGATGAATGCGGGAAGGTGTATGTGCATGTTGTGTATTTTCCATCAATCATGGTAGAAAGACTTCATGCAATATTGGTATATGAGGTTGTGGGTGGAATTGGTGAGTGTAAGCGGGTGTATGTTCTTGTTTACCAGTTGCCACCACATTTGATTGGTGGGCTTCATTGAATGTATTCTGTTGAGCCTGCTGAATGGATTATAATTTTTAAACAATATTATGTGCATTTTCAAAGTACTCTACTGGATTTAATGGGTGGGATTGGTGTGTCAGTACTAGAAGAGTCTTCTGGGAAGCTGAATTAGAACGGACTAGTGTACGTGCCCTCTTGTTGTCTGCCATCAATTTAGGTTGATGGACTTCTCTGGAGGGGGGAAGGTAAAAACCTAATATATTTTGTCTGAATGTTGACCCCAGTGGTTATTATTGCACTCCCAAGTTTGAGGGACATAGGCCGAAAAACCAAAGGCAACACCCCCATCATGTTGGGGTTCAATGTTGTGTGATTCTGCTAGTGGCGATTATTGTTGGGAATCCTCGAGAAGGACCCTTGAATCATTCAATTGAGGCCATGAGTGACCTCTTGATTCACATACCTATAGTATGGGAGGGAACTTTTATTTAATTACATGGATAAGTACCCGAAATGGTTGATGAAGGTGGTTGCCAGTATCTTCTACTTGACATTCAATCTTCACTGACCAGACGATCGGGGGTTGTAATTAACCCGGAGAGCCTCTCAGGTAACTTCCAAAGTTGGGATAGTACCGTTATGATGGTATTCCCTTACCAGTACATTGGAAACCCAATTTTGTAGATAATGATTTAGTGACGACGTCCTTCCAGTGGATGAGGATCCAGCTTGAGTAGCAGCCAAGGCATTCATGGGTACAAATTTGAAGGAATCCAATTGGATTGAAGGGAGTTCTTCAAAAACATCAAAACAACAATAAACTCCATTAAATAAAAAACTTTTAGATAGATAAATGCACGATTGATTACTTTGTATGGCCTTTCTTTTTCAATTGATAGGTTCCAGGCATGTGTGTAACACTGTTAACTTGGTTAAGGATTCACGTCGGGATTACCATTTTTGTTTTGTAGTTCCTTGGAACGTGTGTTCTAGTTTAAGAATCACTAATTCCTGGTGGTTTCCATTGGATTTATTCATGGAACTAAAAACATCCAATATTTATTTATATAAAAGTGACCCTCTTTCCAAAGGCAGGTGTTAGTTAATTTGGAACTTACGATACTTAATAACATGCATTGGTCAAGAGGATGGGAGGTCATACTCATAACACCCTTTTGGGGGGAATTATTGTCTAATCGAAAACACTATATATATATTTGAGATTTTTTCATGAATTATTATTAATTCACCAAGTATAACATTGGTTTCCCTTGGAATTTTCAATCAATTATTAGCATCTATGAAATTTAGAATCATCTGTATGTATTCTAGGTTCATCATTAATGGAGGCATCCATATGTATTCAAGGTTCTCCATCAATGTAATCCTCTCATATAATATTTATAGATTCTTTTAGTCATTTTTATGATGATACAGGTTTTTAAGACACTTAGTGGGACACTCTAGAATTTTTTTTCATCCAAAGAGATGAAGGTCTATTTTGATATTGGAATCGTACCCATAAAATAGGATACCTACGTATCCTTTGTGAAAGGAATTAGAACCCTTATAGTTTTGTTCCATTTAATAGGACACAATATACATTTTAATGTCATATGATAAGGACTTAATAGTACAATTTAATGTCATGTGGTAAGGAAATATACACAAAAGGTGCGTAGTCAAGGTTTGGTGTGGGACTTATTCCTAATTAGCCCAAGGAACATGGAAAGAATATGGGTTTCCATGTAAGATTAATCCCTATTGCAAATATGGACCAAGGAGAATAGGGTTGATTTTAAGTGTTGGGTTTGAACCTCCAGGAGGCTTCCAACGTATCCCATTTGAATAGGAGTCAAATCTTCTGTAGTTTGGTTAGTCTCATAGGAGAGTGTAGTCAATTGATAGAAATGAGTTTGGGCTTACATTTTGAAAAGGATGCCTTGATAATTTGGGGTTTAATTTAGGGATTATTCCTAAGAAGGATTCCCAGATTAAGGGAATTAAGGTTGGATTCATGAAGAGGATATCCACTGATCTCAGGAACAGAGAGAGCTTCATATGTATCCCATTTATAGTGGGAATCAGATTTCTCAAAGTTCATTCACTATGGGTGTTTTTGAAAATGTTTTAAAAATCTAGATTTTTTAAGATCACATGAGTCATGCTTGGTGTGAGAAACAAGAGTATGTGAAAGATTCAAAACATGCGCACACACTTTTCATCCTCTTCAGGTGGAAGAGGGCACACCTACGGTTGGGAGGGTAAATGGGGCCTAGGCATCCAGGGAAGTGGGAAAGGAAAAGAGCCTTCCCTATATTCTCTTTACATTGGTAAATGGTCCAATGTAAAGAAGGAGTGAAGGTTAAGGAAATAGAGAAGAGTAAGATTGAAACCTTCAACTTTAAAAGATTAGGGCTTACACATAGATGGATTCCGTAGTAGATCTCAGTAGAGGATGAAGACTTATACTTTTCTTAAATGTAAAAACAAGTGTGAACCATACCTTCCATACCAAAGACCATAGGTTCCATGTTTTAGAGTTAATAATGGCAGGTCAGAACCAATACCCTAACTCCCCAAACTGGGAACTGCTCTACACTATTCATGGCAGAAAGGCCCATGTGACTATGGATATACAAACCCATAGAAACTCCATAAATCCTAACCCCTTTGTAAAAATATTGTGGGAAACCACTGACTGCAGACATACAAACCCAAATTGGAGACACACAAATGTTTCATTCCCAAATATTTGATGAGTCAAGAGGTTTTGGTAGAGGCTTCAACTTAGTCCCTTTCAGATAAGGGAACCAAGGAAGAAGATACCCTAGCATTAATTTCTTTAAATAGGGTATCTATAATAATCCATAGTCCATATGCGTAGCTCTACAGCATAGGTACCCTTTTTAGTTGTGCCACGTAGCTGTTTTGCACAGGTGTGCCACACAGTTGTGGTACGTAGGCCTACGAAATGACTGAAAAAAATGATTTACATAGGGGAAAAAGGCCTATGTAAGCATCAAATTGTGAAAATACTTTCAATACACACGTATCCCATTTAATTATCTATTCTACCATGTTTTTAGAGAGCCACCCGAGAAAATTTAAGGGATCTAGGTGAATGAGATATGCAATTGGAGCATAAGTAAGTCTTTCAAATTTTTCAGTTGTCAAATAAATATCCCAAGTGTCCTATTTATTTGAAAGGAGGGGGGGATGGATGAAAAAAAAAATCAGTGGAGGTCCACCCCATATTTCCTCCATTTAGGTCCGCTGTGTAGGGATCCAGAACATATACTACCTTGCAGGTCTTCCGTGCAGGTCCATCATGCAGGTCCACCATGCAGGTCTGCCGCACATGTCTTCTATGCAGGTATTTGAACCATTTTCCTACCATTCAATTCATTGATTTTTTTGAGATTTTGAAATACCTAGGGTCATCGTTATAGTCTCTTGGTATTACTAAGGAGTGTCAATAATAAAATTAGGATCCCATATGATGATTTCAAATTAAGGGCATGGGGATATAGGTTTGTTTCACTAAAACCAAGATTCCACGTAATTCAAGAGTAGGGTAGGAACCATGATCAAAACAATGCTCAGAATACTGTCACAGAAGTTTGGATTTGCATCTACATTCTTATTTGGGTTTATTGGAACCCTATAATTCTATGGGATATTGCTTCCATAGTCAGAAATGTGATATTATTGGATATGAAAACTAAAAATCTCTGCTTTGGTAATTCTTCCTATGTGTATTGGTGTAAGTTCACATGGAAAATACCTTTTTGTAAGTGGTGGTTTTATCAATTATAGATGATAGCTTCAACCTAGAAATTCATTATGAGAGGAAATGAAAATTCTATTTCAATTTAACGTTTTTTTGTCATAAATCTATTGAATTTAATAGTGACATGTTTTCCATCATTTTTAAAGTCAATGGTCGTGATTAAGTATCATGCATGTGGGAAAAAATGTAAAGGAATAATCTTATTACTGAATTAATTTTATATTTAATCACTTAAACCCTCCTCATTTGGAACCATGTATATTTATATGGAACCCTATAGCCTCCATCATGACACTAGTACACATGATGTTGTAAAACCCCTAACCCTAATGATTAGGATATAGGACTGGATTACACAATAGCAAACAGAATTATGCTAGTGGAGATAGAAGGGTTTACCGAAGCCATACAATCCCAGATCATTGAGAACCCCAATAATGAAATACTACTATTCGATTTTAGTCTGTAGTTAAGGGATGATAATATGAATCATTATGTAGATGATTCCATCATAATTAAACTTTAAATATCTCATGAGATAAAGAAAAAATAATGCATATGCTATGATCCTTCCACTCCTAAATAGGCTCACTTCATTAAGGATATGGTTGGGAATGATGATGACCCTATAGTTCTTGTGGTGGATTTTTCTATATAGGATTATTTGTAGACATAAACATATTTTCAAAATAAACCAAGACCTACTAAATTTTAATAGGATTATAAGTGTATAATAATCAATTAAAAGGGATTTGAATCTATAATTTAT
Source organism: Viscum album (assembly GCA_963277665.1). Taxonomy (NCBI): domain Eukaryota; kingdom Viridiplantae; phylum Streptophyta; class Magnoliopsida; order Santalales; family Viscaceae; genus Viscum; species Viscum album. The sequence goes on along the minus strand of OY728145.1, from coordinate 656,658,701 downwards.
AATATGAATGATGTGACATAGGTTTTAATGAAGGTTGAGACCCCTTACTAAATGCAAGATTCCACTACAAAATTATGAGTCTAGACACATGGCCTATTAAGATGAGTTAGAAAAAACCTTTATCTTAGTGACCAAAAACAAGTCTTTTAAGAAAGAGAAAATGAAAAAATAATCCCTAATTCATTTTTCAATCCATCAATAAGATAACCCCTATTAGTGGATTATTTTGAGAAGATGATGATGAGGAACTAAAAACTCATGAATACGATCAAGATGAATCTAGAATGCCAAAAAATAGTGTTAAATGGTTATTAGATGAAACATCTAATAGAAAGAGACATAAAGTTAGGGGTAAAATAAAGAAAACATTATGAAGATTTCTTAATAGAGATGACCTCTAATAATAAGAAAATCCCTTAGTCATTTATGATTTTATACTATAATTGTCAAGGGATTGATAATTCTCCCACTGTCACAACCCTTATACATTACCTTATGACACATAAACCTGCTCTTATTGGGATTTCATAGCCAAATATGTTATTAAAATAATATAAGACCTTAAAATGGACCTCATTTGGATGCAATTTTGTGTCATAGAATGTACATGGCATTGAAATTTATCATCTTGGGGTTTGTAAACATGATAATATCTAAATTACTGAATTTTTTGACAGTCAATAGGATGTTGAAATATCATTTTCTACACATGTTCATTCCCTTTACTTCTCTTTTATCAATTCTTAAACGTCTTAAATCAAAAGAAGTGAGATTTGGAGGGAGCAATAAAAGACATATGATATTTTAAAACAGAAATAGATTACTGTAGGGGAATTCAATTCTATAATAAAACAAGATAATAAAATTGGAACCAATTATTAATTAATTTCATCCCATAAATTTTAAGCGTGAACTGATCATTGTTATCCATCCAATATTCCAATTACTGGGGATGATTACACATAGAGTAGTTTTACTATACATTCTAGCTAGGGTAGTAAACTGGAAAGTGGTTTTGTTCAAATGGATGGTAGGATTTCGACCATTGGAGTCACTGGTTAAACCCTCCCGAAACATCATTCTGATCGAAATCCTATTAGTATTTTTATCTTCACATTAATATCCCAAGTATGAAACCTATTCCATTTAAGATTAATAATGGATGGATTGTTGTTACTGGGTGTAGGGAGCTTATTTTTTGGCTTGGAATTTGGATTCCATTGGTATCCCTTTGTAGAGACTTGTTTTGAGCCTCAAAAACGCCAAATGTTACTAAAATATTTGATAAAGAATTATTTTTCAAATCTTGTAGAAGACATCAATTCTACTATAGATAGTATTTGTTTCTACAAAATTAGAAATCCAAAAAAAGATGTTATATCCTTAGAGGAAATTCAATCCATTTCTAGGTTTGATGACCTTTAAACACTCAAGGAATGGTTAGATCATAAGTACCTCAATATAAAATTGCACCAGGAGGGTTAAATTAATTCAAAAAACAATTAATCATCTACATAGTAATAAAAATATAATGAGATGAGATAATTCAATTTTCATTAATTAATGCCCCATTACTTCTAGAAATGACATATTCAGTGTTGTGCTTAATCTTTTTAAATACCACAATTATGATGATGGATCGAATAACTACCATTTTTTGGTTGATATAATCTCATTCAATGAGAATCCTAAAAATAGAATCCTAAACATATACCCATTTAAATAGAAATTTAAAAATAACTATCCTCTCTTAACATTGATAGTTTCCCTGTACTTGATGGGTTCACCAAAAAATTCATTATATTCTACTAGGATACTTTTTAGGACAAGGAGGCCAATTTCATCAGATAAATATTAAATCATGCCTCCATGCCTTATTGAATCAACTCCTGCTTTATATATATTATCCCTATGAAAGAAGTTTCCATGGACATCAAAGACTTCACAATAGTTTCAATTGGAAATATAGTTCCAAAATTCATTAGAAATGTTTATGTGACTAGGTTGGGGAATATCATCATAGAATCTATCAATCCAAAATAGTTTGGTTTTCTCTCGAGAAAGAGTATTCAAAATTGTTTGATTAATTCCTATGAAACAATCAATATAATAATGAAGAAAGTGATATATTAAAACTTTTCCCTAAAAATTTTCATTTCAAACTTGTTTGAAATTATGAGGTGGAGCATCATTTTTTCTATTATCAAGAAGTATGGTTTCTCCCATAACTTTAAGAAACTTATCAACACCATTCATACCACATTAAGAATCTCTATTTTCATAAATGGATCCTCTAGAGGATTCATTGAATTCATGAAGGGTGTGAGACTACATGACCTCCTCTCAGGTCTACTATATTCTATTAATGAATATTATATTATTATATGTATTATTTAGTTTACCCAAATTTGTCATTAAAAATTCATAGTTGTGGGTAGGTATTTTCACACTCTGTTTTATCATCTTTATGCTGACGATATCCTTCTGTTTTGTAATGTCTTGGAATTTCTGTGTAAATTTTTGAAAATTATATGGAATTATTTCAAGATCAAGTGATGAGACAACACATATTTCTGAGGCCCGGGGTTTCCGGAATGTAATTTTGAACATATTTTAATGTACATTCTGTAATCATGCAAGTGGGTTTTTAAACTTTTGAACTGGTCCTCGGATAAAAAATACATGGTCACTATTGAACTCGAAATGCCGGGATTCACCTAAAAAGGACTGATCTTCGACCAGAACGAGTCAGACATAAAATTTAAATTTCTGAAATTTCATAAAATAATAAAATAACCTAGAAAAATTTATCTTATTTTCTTTTTCACTGTTGAGCGGCAGACAGCGGCGCTGCGGTACGACGATGAGGCGATAACGAGGTGCATTAAATGAGGATCATTAATGGCTAATTTGTGCAAGAGGAACCACTACCCTATTTCATAAATGAAACAGTGTAATGAAGTAATGTCGTAGTGTAAAAAAACGTTGTGACATGTTTCATTTTTATTAAGCTAACATGTTGGAGAATTGAGAATTAAAACATGGGGATTCCCTGATGAACCTATGACAGAATTCCTCTCCAACAAAGAACGTCAAACATGAAGACTAATTACAATGATTCACAGATCAATGATGATGACTTGGATCATCATCCATCACCTACAACAGGTCCAAATCCAGGTAGGGGAATATACTTTCTTTATCATTACTATTCTCACCCCGTTCATTGTTTTAAAAAAACGAACACAGATCAAACCATGAACTAGTTGATATGTGGATCGTGTGTTCTTATAGGAGGGTTGCATAATTTTAGGGAATTTAATGGTGGGGTAGATTCAAGTGTTTTAATCCCAAACATCCCTTAGATTATACACCCTTAACGTAGAGGGAGTAGGCCGACACGAACAAGGCCCGAGTCGCTCCTACTTGTGTGTTCTTGTGCATTCTCCATGGTCAAACATTAAAAATGGTGGTAAAGCAAATTGAAGGCCTTCACAGTCAAGACAACACACTACAGAGGATAGAGGTGTAGACGATACAAGGAACAGACCACCGGTGTGAACTCATTGGTCCGTGGCGGTGGCTGCGGGCGGGTTGCAGCGCGCCACGATGACATGCCAGAAATATGCCACACCACATCGACTGCAGTGGTGCATCAAGGGCCTCTAACAAGGATCAGTGGTAGGCAGTAGTGGCGCGGCCAGCACACATCGCGGCAGAGCAGCAGGAGGTCGTGACCTATTAACCACAGTGGTGTGTTGGAAAGGAAGTGCCAATTGGAATTTCATGGAGGAGCTGCCCACATCCACTGGCCGTGTCTGAACGAATGGGGAGACCAGGTTAACCGTCCACGCGCACCCCCAATCGGACCTCCTGAGTTGTTCCAGGCTATATAGCAACATCCAGGTCAGCCAATCAGGCCACCCGAGCGGCCATTATTTTTTTGGAGTCGGGCCATCGAGCGGCCTGGGTAGGAATTTTTTTGGCCTGCCATTGCGGGACCTCAGGCTGTGATTGGTCGGGTCGGTCCGACCAATTCAGACTGTGTCCGGACATAACTGGCCCCAGTTTTGATAAAAAATGATATCTCTCAAACTGGGTGTCTGATTGATGCACCGTCTACAGCCTGAGAACCCTTGCAACAAGGAGGTCCTTTTGAGATACTCTCCATGTGTTTTGGAAGTGGTTGGAGTATGTCTAGGATGGATCATACATGAATCTAACCAAACCCATTTTACAAAAAATGCCAATATCTTACAGACCAGGCATCCATTCGACGCACCATCTGTTGCATTGGGATCCTTCTGACGATCCAGTATTTTGGGTTACTCTATGTGGGACTACGTGGTGGTTTAGGTATTACTGATGGATTGAGGATAAATTCCTACCAGAATCAAGCGTGGTAAGTGCAAAAATCCATGGGCTAGTTGTGACGTGAAGAATTAAAGAGACCCTTCGTGGATTAGTAGTAGAGAGACCTTTCATGGATCCATACTAGTGAAACCCTTCGTGCATCAGAAGAAGAGCGACCCTTTGTGGATCTATAGTAGAGATAACTTTCATGGATCAACACGAGAGCCACCCTTTCTAGATCAGCAGTCGAGTGATCCTTCGTGGATCAGCATGAGAGAAACCCTTCATGGATCAACATGAGATTGTACATTCATGGATCAGTAGAAGAGAAAACCTTCATGGATCTATAGAAAATCATCTTAGATGAATAAGGTGATCTACCTTTTGACAAATCATCTTTAATTTTGTACCAATGTTATTATTATACTCACCCCTATATGGGCTTCACCCTCACCTGTTTTGTCTTATGTAGACGATAAGAAAGATTTGACTCGGCCAGGGCTAGATGGTGCTTGGAGGTGGATCAAAAGATGTGGTGTGATGTAGTGACATCCAACAGTGAGTTGTACCTACCCTTCAAGTAGGATCCTTAGAGGATGACCTCTGGAGCTTGTACTCCCTTTGCCATACTTTCCTTTCAGCTGGGTTTGTTTTTAAGCCCCTTTTACATTTTGTAGTACTTGTACTTGTTGTTGGTACCAATTTTAACTTATATTTTACAATATTCGATGTGCGTGTGTGTACCGGTTGAAAGGGAAAGCCTTCCCTTCTTGTGGAATAACTTTTCAATGCTAGTCTCTAGCCTCTGACCTATGGAAGTCGGACTGGGGGTAGTAACGACATAGGCTATAGGGGATGGGTCATGGAAAAGTGGTATCAGAGGGTGGTCAGTTCTACCAGAATAACTTAGAGTCTTTATTTTTAATGGGGGAAATAGTGCTATGTGTGTTGAGTTTAGATTTTAGGCCAAGGAGTCTATTCATGGGGCAGCAGTTGACGTATCCATACACTCAGACCCTGAATTCTGTTTTTTGACATTATACATGAAATCTATGGTTGCATGTGTTTTGGAAATGTTTTTCCCTTGAACTATTTTGAGTCATCTCACAATGTATATATTTTTGATGGTGGTGAATCTATTTCCCTATAGGTGGCATCGGCAAAGACAGACATCCAGGATTCCAGTGAGAGATCACGATGATGGCCTACTGATGGATGAAGCATGGGTACATGGACCACTTATAGTGATTGAACCTTCAGGTGTTGTACGAGCAGTACCACCACACATAGAAAAGAAGTTGCTACCAGCCCCACCAGTGGACATGGCATGTCGACCGAGAATACTGCATGAGGTACAGAGATAGAGGCTCCGGTGGTTTTTAGGTGAGATATATCCTTAGGCAGATGAGGATTGGCTGGAGGTAGTTACGCGGGTTTTTCGCATGTTAGAGAAACCTACAAATCAGATGGTGGTCCTAACCGCTAGACTTTTTTAGAGCACAATAAGGAGATGGTGGATCTTGATGCTCCAGAAACATGAGGAGGTGACCCTTTCATGGTTGGACTTTGAGAGCCACATCAAGGCAGAGTTCATACCAGCGACACTATGCTCAATGCATTTTCAGGAGCTACTGAACCGACAACAGGGCAGCCTAACTATGGCCCAGTACTCAGTGAGGTTTACTGACCACTCCTGGTACTCCACTGACATGGTACAAGACCCTTTCTTTAGGGACCAGACCGTTGAGTGGGGCCCCCAATGGGAGATCAGGGCATCGATGATTTCACTAAGAATCCCGATGTAGGATGGAGTGCTAGAAACAACTATACTGGGGGAGAGCTTTGTAGCCAAGAAAGAACTGACGGTGAGAGTCACTACCAGATTATAGGTGGCTGAGTCATCTGAAGTAGGCAGTAGGAAGATGAAGAAGATCCCCAAATGGGCCATACATTCCAGAGGACGACCCCCCGGATGTTGGGTTGGAGGTGCGAAGCTCGTGAGGTAGAGGAGGTTAGATGATGGCTAGAGTTTGTTACTCCTGTGGTGGGAAAGGACACATAGCTAATGACTTTCTGACCCACCACACATACAATTAGAATATGGTCAAGGGATATCCAAGACATAGGCATAGGTTTGTGCGAGGAGGTCTACAGGGTGGCAGACGTGGCATGGGAGCAGGATGAGCGATAGGAGGTCGACGACTATTCGATGTACTACCTCCACCACCCCCAGGTGGTCCACCATATGCTCAAGGAGCTGGCAGACATGGGTGAGCTCATCTTTAGGCAGTGGAGGCCTATGACCATGGTGCTCTGGATATGATTAGATGTATGATCTGTGTCTTATCCAGCTTAGATAAAGTTCTTATAGACACATGTGTCAGTCACTCTTTTATTTCCAAAAACCTTGTTTGAGGCTCAAAGATTCCAGTGGTGATTTTGGATTGACCCTTATGATTAGTGACTCTGATATAAGGGGATTCAACAAATACACACTGATGCTTGCAGTGTGAGATTACTCTAGGAGGTGAGAGCCTCAGCTGGGATCTCTAAGTTGTAGCATCGAGGCCTTATGACACCATCTTGGGTAGGTAATGGTTATCTACAATCCTTGCTCAAATCAACTATTTTAGGCAAAAAGTGTGGTGTGTCTATGATGATGGGACCATGTTTTCTTTCACCAATGATAAGGGAACCTTTGCATCATAGGATGGACTTTCTCGGAGGAGTATGCATCCGATCACTCACTAGTTTTCTAGCCTCACCCTCGTTGTGGTAAACGAGAGGAGTCTGAGCTTTTCTGTAGTAGTGGACGAGTATGAGGGTGTCTTTACAAAAGTTGTCCCAGGACTAACTCTTCACTGATAGGTAGAATTGTTCATTGACTTGTAACCAGGGATGACACTGATATCTACACTGACGTATCGGATGGATCACACAGAGCTTTGGGAGTTTAGGGTATATCTGGAAGACTTGTAGGGGAAGGGATTCATAAGACCTTGTGTTTCTACATGGGTATCTCCGATATTGTTTTACATGAAGGTATACGGGAGCTTGATACTATGTGTGGACTTCTGATTCCAAAACTAGGTTACTGTGAAGAACACGTATCCACTACTGAGGATTGATGGCATCTTCGACCAGATGAAGGGAGCGAGGTGATTTTAAAAGATCGACCTCAGATCAGTCTATCATCAGCTTCAGGTACAAGATGAGGATGTGTCAAATATATACTTTAGATGTCTTTATAACCACTATGAGTTTTTGGTGATGTCTTTCAGCATGACCGATGCCCCAATGATGTTCATGGGTCTCATGAACATGATCGTCCAGCCTTAGCTCGATTGTTTCATGGTAGTCTCCATTAATGACATCTTGGTGTACTCAGTGCCGGAGGAGGATCACGTTACACACATGCGGTTAGTCTTGGATATACTCTAAGAGAACCAACTATACGGTAAGCACTCAAAGTGCTAGTTCTTGATTTGGGAGGTCAATTTTCAGGGAGATGTCATCTCAGAGGATGGAGTTCCAATGTATTCGCTAAATATAGAGGAATTGATTTAATCGAAGCCAGATAGAAGCGTGATTGAGGTGTAGCATTTCTGGGGGTCGGCTGGATACTACTGGAGGTTTGTGTCTGACTTTTATGGAGTAGCATCGCCTTTTTCAGCCTTGACATGGAAGGGAAAACCCTTCATGTGGATGCAGAAGTTCCAGTAGAGTTTCCAGGAGCTGAGATGAAGACTGACGAGTGCCCCCATATATAAAATACCAGAAGAGGGCATTGGTCTTGTAGTCTTCTATGAATTATTAGGGACCAGACTGGGTTGTATCCTAATGTAGGATTAAGAAGTGATCACCTATAGCTCACAAAATTTTAGGAAGCATGAGTAGAACTATGCGACCCATGACATGTAGTTAACAATAGTTGTCTTTTCCTTGAAGATGCGGTAAAACTACTTGATGGGTGAATGGTTTACCATCTACTCTGACCAAAAGAGTTCAGGTATATCTTCTAACATAAGGACCAAAAATTGAGACAGTAGTGAAGGATAGTGTTCCTCCAATAATATGACTTTGAGATTGTCTATACTTCGGGGAAGGGGGACATGGTGGTTGATGCCCTCAATAGGAGGTCTGGTTTGTAGCTGCCGAGTGAGTTGACAAATCATCTAGCCGTGATGCAGATATTATTCATGGATGATGATGGATTTTCTTACCTTCATTATATGACTATCACTCCTCTACTCTTATATCGAGTTAAGGTGGAACGGCTTGTGGATGATGACTGTGTGGCCCGACATGCTTAGATATCCACAACACAGGCTCCTGATTGATTTTCTATAGGTGGGGAGCATGTCATCCTTTTTTGAAGAAGCACCATGGTTCTAGTGATGTTACATGAGGAGGTTTTGAGGGAGTTCCATACATCCCATTTGGTGGTACCTCCTGGTGTGCCGAAGATGTACCACAACCTATAATGTCAATACTGGTGGCCAAGGATGAAGAAAGTGGTGGAATAGTTCATTTCACGATTCCTCACTTGTTAGTAAGTGAAGGATGATCATCAAGTCCGAAAAAACATTACACATTCACTTGAGGTACTAGAGTGGAAGTGGGATGGTATCTCCATGAACATTTTGGTGGGGTTACCACACACGTCTAGGGTCCATGACTCTATTTGGTTGATTGTTGACTGTCTCAACAAGTCATCTCACTTGCTACCCATCTAGGGGTAGGGATCAGTAGAGGGATTGGGTGCCTCTACATCAAGAAGATAGTACAACTTCATGGGGTGCCTTTGATGAATGTCTCAGACCGTGATGCACGCTTTACAACATGGTTGTGGAAGGTGTTTTAGGAGGTGTTTGGGACTCAACTATACTTGAGCACATCTTTTCACCCCAAGACAGATGATCAAATGGAGCTGACCATATAGACCATGGAGGTCATGCCTCCTGATTGTATCCTAGATTTTGGTTGCAGTTGGGAGTACCACATACCAATGGTGGAGTTTGGGTACAAAAAAAACTATCACTCCACTATTGTAATGAAACCATTTTAGGCCTTTTATGGGGGGTATGCAGAACACCTCTATTATGGATAGACCCAGGGGAGTCCACACTCATGTGTCTAGAGTTGGTACAGGCTACCAGTAAGAAGGTAAAAATCATCCAGGTGCCGATGAGGACTACACAGAGTAGACATAAGTCTTATACCGACAAGAGATAGAGACATGTGGAGTACGTGGAGGGAGACCATGTTTTCCTCCGGGTCTCACCCCGAGGAGGATTACAACAATTTTGAATGGGCGTGAAGTTATCTCCGAGGTTCATCAGAACATTCCAAGTTATCTGCAGAGTTGGTGAGGTGGTGTACCACCAAGCTCTTCCCCCACAATGGAATCAGGTTTATGATGTTTTTTACGTGTCACAACTGAGGAGGTACACGAATTATCAATCACATGTTATCAACTGGGAGGAGTTGGAAATTGATATTAGGGTGATGATTGTGGAGTTCACGATGGAGATAAAGGACCGACAAGATATGGTCCTTCATGGATGGTCGATTCCTGTGATGGGCATTCAATGGAAATACTAGAACATCTAGAAGAGCACATGGGAGAGGAAGGCTCAGATTCATGCTCAGTAACCCCATTTTTTTTATTATCCTTTGTTTGGTATTTCAGGGACGTGAATCCCTAAGGTTGGGATAATTTAATGTCTCAGAATTTACATATATATTTTTTTAAATTAAATGGAATTATTTCAAGACCATAAGTTGAGACAACACGTGATTTTGAGGCCTGTGGTGCCCAGATTATTAATTTTAGAATAATTTAATGTACGTTCTATATTCATGAGAGCAGGTTTTTTATAACATTCGAACCGGTCCTCAGATTGAATATCTAAGGGCACCGTTGAACTCAGAATGCCAAGATTTTCCAAGAAATGTGATTTACAACGACCGAAAAGAGTTGGACAGAAAATTTAATTTTTGTACTTTCCAAAAAATAATAAAATAACATAGTAAAAGTTAATTTATTTTATTTCACACCTTTGAGAGGCAGACGATGGAATTGCATTACGGCGATGAGGCGATTTTAAGGTGCATTTAATGAGGTTAATTAATGGCTTGTTTGGGCAAGCGTAACGACCCAACATCCCAGCGTACCATAAACACTTGAGACATGTTTCCTTTTTATTAATCTAATTTGTTGGAGAGTTTATAATTAAACCCTTGGAATTCCCTGATGAACCTATGGTGGAATTCCTTTCCAACAAAAAATGATGAACGCGGTGATGGACACCAATGATTTGTGGATCGACGACAATGAATTGGATCATCATCCATTTCCTAAGACATGTCCAAATATTGGTAAGGGATTATACCTTTTTTGTGATTGATGTTCCTCCCCCTTTCTTCATTCTAAAACAATGAATGCAGATCAACCCATGAACAGGATGATCCGTTGATTTTGTATTCTTATGAGAGGGTTGAATTTAGGGGACTTGAATGGTGGGGTAGATTTATGTGGTGTATTCCCAAACCTCACTTTGATTATACACTCCTAACGTGAAGGGTGTGTGCTGACACGAACAAGGACTGAGTCCCTCTACCTTGCGTGTTGTTGTGCGTTCTTCATGGAAAAACTTTGAAAATGGTGGCAAGGGAGATTTGTGGCCTTCCCAGTAAAGTGACACCCCATGGAGGCCAGAGGAACATACAACGTGATGAACTAACAAATGGTGCGGTCCTAGTGCTCCACAAAATGAATCGCCGATGCGCCATGATGACGCACCAGAAATAAGTTGGGGTCTATTGTACACAGTGGTATGACAAGAGCCTACCGACATGGTCTGGAGGTAAGTGGGTGCGGCATGCCCAGTGTACTCTGCGGAGAAGCACCAGGAGACCGCATCCCGTCATATACAATAGTGAACTAGAGACATGGTTCCATAGGGAACCGCGTGGAGGAGCAGCCTGCATCTACATGCAGTATTTGACCAAGGGGTGCGTCCTGGATGACAGGTCATGCACGCCACCAACCAGACCTACCTAATAGGCCTTGGATGCATCGGACTAGCCAGGTCGGGCCAGGTCAGCAGACCGGGCTGGCCGAGTAGCCCAACTAGTTTTTCGAGCCGGTCTGACTAATTTTGACCAGGCAGGGGGAAGATAATTACGTTGTTGACTGGAATAGGTTAGAATTTGACCGAGCCCAAACATAACTGGCCCCATTTAAAAAATGAAGATATCTCTCAAACCATGCGCCCGATTGATGCACCGTCTATGACACAAGGACCTTTGTGATGTGGAGGTCCATCTTATATACTCTATGTGAGTTTTTTCATATGTAGGAAAATGTCCAGGTTGGATCAGACTAGAATCCAACTGGTTTCTTTTTACAAAAATTCCCATATCTTACAGACCGAGCATCTGTTCGACGCACCGTCTATTGCATTGGGACCTTTAAGATGGGAAGGTCATTTGGGTTACTCTATGTGGGACTTTGTGGTTTTAGAGGTATGACTAATGGATTGAGGAGAAGATCCTACTAGAATCAAGCTTGCTATGTGAGGGAATCCAGTGGATCGTTGTGATGTGAAGAACGAGAGTGAACCTTTGTGGATGAGCAGTAGAACGACCCATCATGGATCAATAGTAGAGTGAACATTGGTAGATAAGTAGTGGAGTGATTTTTCCTGGATTATAAGTAGAGAGAGACCCTTCATAGATCAGCACGATAGATACCCTTCATGGATCAGCAGTAGAGTGACCCTTTGTGGATCATCATTATAGAAACCCTTCACAAATGATCATGAGATCGACCCTTCATTGATCAGAAGTAGAGAGAACCTTCGTGGATCAATAGCACAATGAATATGTGTGGATCAATTACAGAACCTCTCAATAAAATAAGATGATCTAGCTTTATAACTAATCATCTTTACTTCTATACATAATTTATACCTTCTTTTAACTATGTCTTTTTCGTTTTTTCTTTACTTCGAGATCTTGTTTTTTGGTATTTTTCATTGTGGATTTGTGTGAGACCTGAGTTGGTCTTGGACTCCCTAATGAGTATTGTTATATTCACCCCTGCACAGGCTTTTCCTACAAATGTTGTGTCTTATGTAGATGAAGGGCAGCTTTGACTGGGACTTTTGTGAGGTAGGGCTGGGTAGTGCTTGGAGGTGGATCGATAGACGTGGTGTGCTACAGTGAAATCAAAAAGCAAGTTGTACATACCCTTTAAGTACGATCCATGGAGAATGACCTCTAGAGCTTGTACTTCCTTTTATGTATTTTTCTTTCAGTGGGGATTGTATTCCAGCCCCTTCTACTTTCGGCAGTACTTTTAATTTTTGTTGGTTTCAGTTTCATATTAATTTCCATGGTATGGGCTGTGCGTGATTGTATATGTGGAATGGAAAGGACTTCCCTATTTGGTGTATGCCTTTTTGGTGATAGTTGCCAACCCTTATCCCCTAGTAGGTAGGATTAGGGTAGTAACAACATGGGAACTAGGGGATGAGTTGTGACCAAGTTGTATTATAGGGAAGTCAGTTCTACCAGAAGAACTATGAGTTTGTATTTTCAATGGGGGAAATAGTGTTAAGGGACTTGAGTTTATGTTTCTGGTCAGGGAGTCCAGTGTTGGTGCGGTGGCTGATGTATCCATACACTAGGACCCTGAATTCTTTTTTCTAACTTGGTACATGAAAACCTTGGTAGCATGTGTTTTGGAAATATATTTCTCTTCATCTCATTTGAGTCATATCACATGGTATAACTTATTGATTATGGAACATCTATTTCTCTACAGGATGCATCCATGAAGACAACCATCCAAGATTCCATTGAGGGATCATGATGATGGCCCCCCAAGCGATGAGGCATCGATGCAGGAAGCAATTACAATGATAGCTCCTTCAGGTGGTGTACCAGTAGCACCACCACCCATAGAGCAGCAGTTGATATCAACCCCACCAGCAGACAGTGCATGCTGACTAAGTGCACTGCATGAGTTCCAGTGATAGTGGGCTCCAAATTCTCGATGTGAGATAGATCCTCAGGTAGCTGATGATTGGATGGAGGTATTTATGTGGGGTTTTCACCTGGTAGAGACACCTACATACCAGATGGTGGTCCTAGCTGCTAGACTTTTTCAGGGAATTGTTGGTAGATGGTGGAGCTTGATGCTCCAAACAGATAAGGTGGTGACCCTAGCCTGGTTGGACTTTGAGGGCCTCTTCATAGAAGAGTTCATACCCAAGACACTATTTTTAGTGAATAATTAGGAGATACTACACCTATAACAGGGCAACCAGACCGTGGACCTATACTTTGTGAGGTTTAGCGACCACTCCCACTACCCCACCGACTTGGTACATGAACCTTTCATCTGGGCCTGAACCTTTGAGCAGGGACTCCAATAGGAGATCAAGGCATTGATGATTTCTATTATCATACTAATGCATGCTAAAGTTCTAGAGTAATCTACATTATTGGAGAGCTTTGTAGCTGAGTAGGAACCGACGGTGACAGACGCCACTGGGCGACAGGTGGTCGGGTCATCTGTAGCATGCAGTAGGAAGATGACGAAGAATCCCAAACCGGACAGACCATCGGGAGGATGACCCTCGAATATAGGTTCAGAGGTGCAGAACTCATGAGGAAGAGGAGGTTAGTTGAGGGATAGAGTTTGTTACACCTGCAGTAGGAAGGTACACATGGTCGTGACTGCTCGACCCACCGCACATATGATCAGTAGACAATCAAGGGACCACCAAGGAAGAGGTAGAGGTTGAATTGAGAAGTTATGTAGGGAAGCGTACGTGGAATGGGATCAGGATGAGTGGAAGGCATTTGATGGAGGTTCGAGGTACTACCTCCACCACCCCTAGGTGGTCCACCACGGGCTTAGGGAGTCAGCAAACAACGGCGAGCTCAGCTTCAGGTAGTGGAGGTCGACGACCATGGTTCTCTAGATATTATTAGATGTATTATATTTGTCTTCTCTAACATTCCTATAGTTCTTATAGAAATAGGTTCCAACCAATATTTCTTTTTTATGAACCTCGTTTAAAAAATAAAGAATTCGGTGGAGCCATTGGCTCGATCCTTATGATTATAGACTCTGACAGCACGGGATTTGATGATTACACATTGGTGCCAGTATTGTGCGATTTCTCTAAGAGGTGAGATCTTTCAGCTGGGATATCCTAGTAGCATCATCGAGGCCTTAAGACGTCATAATGGTTATGGAATGGTTATTTATAGTCCATGCTCATATCTACTATTTTATGTGCAAAGTGTGGTCTGTTTGTGAGAATGGAACCTAGGTTTCCATCACCAGTGAAAATGGAACATTTATAGCACATGATGGACATTCTCAGAGGTGGGTGCAGCTGATCACTCAACATTTGGCTATCCTTACCATCAGTGTGGTGTATGAGAGTAGTATGAGATTTCCTATTGTGGTAGAAGATTATGAATATTTATATCCATAAGATGTCCCAGGACTACCTTCTCATAGAGAGGCATAATTCTTCATTAGATTGTACCAAGGGACAATACCGATATCTACACTGGCGTATTATATGGCTCCCAAGGAGCTTCGTGAGTTTAGGGTACATCTAGAGGACTTGAAGAAGAAGGGCATAGTAAGACCTAGTGTTTCTATATGGGAAGACCTGGTGTGGTTTTCCTAGAAGGAAGATGGGTGCTTGAGACTATGTGTGGATTTCTGGAGCCTAATCTATGTGACCATGAAGAACAAGTATCCACTACTGAGTATTGATGAATTTTTCGATTACCTGAAGGGAGGACGGTAGTTATCAACGATTGAACTCATATCAGGCTATCATCAGATTATGGTATGGGATGAGGACTTGCTGAAGAGAGACATTAGATGCTAGTGTGGTCACTATGAGTTTTTGGTGATGCCTTTCGGCATGACCAATGCCCCAATAGTGTTCATGGGACTCATGAACAGTATATTCCAGCCTTACCTCGATCGTTTCATATTAGTCTTCATTGATGACATATTTGTTTCCTCGGCGTTAGAGGAGGAGAACGCTACACACCTATCGATATTCTTGGATACTCTATGTGGTAACCAAATTTATGGTAATCTCTTAAATTCCCGGTTCTAGATTTGGATGGTTCACATTCTAGGACACATAATCTCATAGGTTGGAGATGCAATGGATACGGTGAATATAGAGGCAGTACTTTCTTTGTACCCACCCAGAAGCGTGATGGAAGTGAAAAGATTATTTGGGTTGGTTGGATACTACCGGATGTTCGTGGCTGAATTTTCAAGAATAACATCACCTTTTTCACCCTTAACATGGAATGGACAACCCTTGTTGTTGATAGGGAATTGCCAGTAGTGTTTCTAGGAGCTGAGATAGAGACTGATGAGTGCCACCATCTTGAGACTACCAGAAGAGGGTGTTGGGTATGTAATCTTCTGAGATGAATTAGGGACCAGACTGGGTTGTTTCTTGATGTAGGAGCAAGCATTGATCACCTACGACTTATGTCAGTTGAGGTAGCATGAGGAGAACTATGCAACCCATGATCTGGAATTAGTAGTAGTGGTCATTTTCTTGATGATGTGGCAACACTACTTGATGGGTGAATGATTTACCATCTACTTCGACGACAACATTATCAGGTATATCTTATCACAGAAATACTTGTACTTGAGACAACAGAGATGGCTGGAGTTCATCCAGGATTATGACTTAGATATAGTCTATACTCATAGGAAGGGGAACATGGTGGCTGATGCACTCAGCAGGAGGTTTGGTTTGCAGCTACTAAGTGAGGCGATGGGGCAGCTATCCATGATGCTGATATCCTTTTTGGATGATGATGGAGCATCTTACATTCAGTTGATGACTATCAAACCTATGATCTTAGAGAAAGTTATGGAGTCACAACTTGTGGATGTAGACTATGAGGCCCGACATGCTCATATATCCTTAGGATAGGCTCCTGATTGATCTTCGATAGTTGGGGTGCACGCCATCTTTTTCAGAGAACACACCATGGTACCAGTAACATTACAAGATGTGGTGTTGAGGGAGATCCATACATCCCCTTTGGAAGTACATCCTAGTGTGTCAAAGATGTACTAGGACCACTGACATGAGTACTGGTGGCCAGGGATGAAGAAAGTAGTGGTAGTGTTTGTTTTTCAATGCCTCATTTTTCCGCAAGCGATGGTTGAGCATCAGGTCCCAGTAGGCTTCACATAGCCACTTGATATACTAGAGTGGAAATGGGATGGTATCTCCATGGACTTCATGATGGGGTTACTGACGCACTTCTGTCACGGGGTGCGGAAAAAGTGAATTTCTATATTTTCTTAGTGGAGTATAGAGGCTGACCAGGGTCATCTTACTTGATTAGCGTTGTAGTCGGTTCAATCACTAAATCTAATTCACCTAATTTAATTATTTTTTTTAATAATAATTGAAAACAATTTTTTGAGGGTTTTGGAAATAGGAAATTAAAATAATTAAATGATGAATTAAAATCTAAATGCAGATGAAGATAAAATGCAGATTAGTAAGAAATGTCTTGGTCCATGGTTTGGATAAGAAGGGTTCATTCATTATTTATTCATTGTTTAAATTCAATTTTCTAATTCATTTATTGAAACCTCATTAATGAATTACTCCCCATTGATTTAATGAGTGTGTGATTTTAGCATGGGTCGGGCACACCAAATCACCCCTCCTCCAGTAGTCAAGTAGGGTAACACCTCAACTGAGAATGTTACACCTAATGGAACCTGCTCAACCGTATGTAGTTTCTTCCCTGATATAAACCCCAACTCCACCATATTAAGGGTTTGACTAAGATAAGGGTTTAAAATGGATGAATCAATGGAAAGGAGTAGATTTGGAAATAGTGTCGTGGTGGATGACTGCCACACCCGTGCAATATTTCTCCCTCCACAAAAAATAGACTAAAAACATTTTGAATTGAAGTAAAATAATAAAGAACACTAATAAAACTCCCCTAAGACCAAGCCTTGAGTTAGTGACTTTCCATGGAAAAGTGTATAGATATCACAACGGAAATATGGAAGAGAGTGAATGAAAATTAGATTTGGAAGAGAAAACGAGTGGATGAAAAAAGTGAAACACTTTAATATAAAAAAAATTAATACATTACATGAGAAAATAAAACCAAAAATAAAAAGAAAATATGGAAAGAAAAATCCTAAATGGCTCTTGGCCTCCTCTCCTTGGTGCCCCAGATGGTGTTGGGAAGGATTTGAATGAATTGAGAGGTGGGACCTCCACTCCGTCTATAAGTAGATTGTTGTCCTCCACAAGTTGTCACGTGTTGGACCCATTAATTGGCTGATTAACACATGGACCAATTAATGAAGGGTGTTAATTAATGTGTTTTCTATTCACCCTCAAAATTTCTGCTCATATGGCCACCAGTTATATTTGTTATGAATTTTTCATTAGTGGGTTCAGTTTCTGGATGAAGGATCCATGCCGCTTCCTTCAAACATATGTTGTTCAATGGCAACCTTAATAGATTCAAAAATCCATGTACTTTATTTCGTGAACTCCCCTCCTAGTCATATTTCATCCTCAAGTGGAATAAACGCATTTGGGGGTGTTTAGGATGAGATGGATGTCTGTTACATTTGGTGGGGGGGGGGTCCACGGTGTCTTCTCGGAAAAATCTTCAACTTGCATGATTTTTAAGGCTTTTAGATGACTGATTCACTCCCTGGTCTAGAAGAAAACATAAAGGAAATAAAATTAGGATTCTAAAATAATAGTCACTCAATTAGGATTTATATTTTTCATGAACTGACTAAAATACCCTTAATGAAAAATCTGTCCAAAAATCCAAAATTAGGTGTTTTTCACCATTTTGCTCAAAACACAACATAAATACAAAATTGATTCATATAAACTCATATTGATAATTTTAGATGATTAAAACAATTGAAATTCAAAAAAAAATGTGGAAAATATTTTCTCTATTAATTCCCCCACAATTAAACTGTGCCTATCCTCAACCATAAAATCTCAACATGGAATTAAGAGGACACCAATATTACCAATATTCAAATTCCAAAGTAATTTTTTTTTAACAATTTTCAATGAATTTTTTTTCCAAAATCCACATAAAATATCAATTTAATTTACCAATTTTAAAAGAAATACTTAATTCATATATTTTACTTTTCCCCATTGAAAAAATGGAACCTTTTTTTCTTAAATTCACACTTCTCAATTCATTATTATTAAGCATGCCACATCATGTTTTACCTCACCATTGAATTTTTCCCTCTCATATATCATGATAAAATTCAAGTATATTTATGCTCATATCATGAGAACATTCACCTTATCTATAATCTTATAAAAGAACTAAATTCTACACATTGTAATGACAAAAGGCACATAAAATCATGTGGTCATTTCTAAAATGGTTAAAATTACTCTGGGGGTTAAGGATGGTAGGATTTGATTTTTTAAAAATTGAGACTCAAGGATGTGGTTTATCTCTTAAGAACAATGCATGATATAAAAAATTGTAATGAAATTCTCCCCTTCAATGTACCAACATCCACTTCCCCAAAACTCAAAGTATGTTCATGATCAAATTATGCATAATGAATGATTTTTGCACCCTCATGAATATATTTTTACTTTTATACTTTTATACAATTTAACAAAGTTATGATTAGATAAAACCTCACATCCATCACTTAGCCACATACGATCAGAAGCTCGCCGATCTAGAAATTGGTGATTTTTGGTTCTCCCAAATCACAACCCATTTGCTTCTCTTTTTTTGGATCTTTTTATCATTTATTTTTTAATTCATTAGGGTAAAACAATAGAGTATAATGAATCATTCCCCAACTTTTACAATTACCACAATAATACCCCCACACTTCTTCCTTACAATATATTGCATCTCGTCCACCATGATTCCCTTTACCCCCACACTTCAAATTTAAAATATCATGCAAATAGTAATAGGTTGGTAGGAATGGATAAAAATGGCTTCAAACATGGCTCATCCCTATAAAGGCCATCCATGGTCTCTCTGAACTAAAATAAGGAATTATTTAAAGGTGGTCTTTAAGGGTAATGGCTTTTCAAAAGATACCTCAATAATTTTAAATGTTTTTCGGTATAGTGATATCTTTGACAAGTTCAAATGCAAGTTCTGGTCGGTGGCATGTCCCATGATCACTCTAGAAATATTCCCTAGAATAAATAGGAATTATTAGGTCTATAAATAATCTCAGGAATGAGACATATGATATTGGACAATCAATCATGGCATGATTAATAAGAAAAAAATCAATTCACATGAATTTTAGAAATTCAAAGTATGAAAAATAGTAGGGAAATTTCATTTACATAAGTCAACTAATTTACTTAAATCATGAGTCATAATTTCAATATTTATTCTTCTCTTTAAACATTCAATTTTCAATTATAATCATTCAATCTCACTAACATTGAAATATAAAACATGGCATCATAGGGTTCCTAAGAAACCCATATCTCTTAGATGAGTTATATAAAGTAATAATTTAAGTGTGGACATAAAATTTTATCTTTTAAAGATCAAAACATGTTATAGACCAAAAAATGAAATGAGTTTAAAAGATTAAACATTAAAAATGAACTCCGTTTTTAAATAAAGCTTATGTACTCTTCCTTTATTTAAGGCTTCCTTTTTCCCATTTATGAACCTACAAAATGGAATTATGCACTTTAGAACAAAGATCATCTAATTAAAGCTCAAAAAGATAAATTGGAGTGGGCCTTATACTAGAGTAATTTGAAAAATGAATTTGAAATATAAAAAAACACGCATAGATAAATATTTTTATAATCCCCCAAGTGGGCCCAAAATTTTTACTTCCTCCAGAGGGTCGTACCAGTTATAATCCATAATATGATGGTGGGTGGATCTTCTTTGAATTAACCCCCCACATGTGGATTTTCCCAGCTTGTAGTTCGTTGTTCTTGTTGAGGAGGAATCCATGGATTGAGTACACCAAATCGTCCCACTTCGCGATGTGGTACAACATGCATGACGGGGGTGGGATGAAGTATGGAGCCTCTTCCTTCTTCATTTCTACATGTGCAACATCTCCCTATGCTTATAGTGGTTGCTTCAGAAGTGAATTATTATGTGTCTCTAGTTCTCCAGGAAGAGCCACTGGTATAACTTCATGTGCTTCCTCAAGTAGATGTTCAATGTCTTTTGGGAGCTCCAAGTGTTCCTCAATAGGTGCATCTCCTTTTTCATCTTCATCTTCCAAGGAAAAATAAGAGTCATATGATTCTGAAAATTCAAAACTATTGGGAGTTATACTCAAATTAGTTTCAATAAATTTAAAATAGTGTGAGTTCAACATTGTGTCATCTTCCCAATTTGGTTCAGCTTGAATATTTTCTTCAGTTGAGAGTGCCTCTTCGAGTTGATTAACATTGGATGGAGGTAGGTAGTCAGGCTCCTCCACCTCAAGTTTGACTTAAACTTCATGGATGCCTTCATGGAAATCATGGAAGAACTGTGGTTCATCATTCTTGGCCCTGAATCATTGTACATCATCTTGTAGTTCATCATCCTTGGACATCAAATCTTCAAGTGAGATCGACATTGCTGGTCCTTTTTCCTTCTGTTTGATCCTTATCATTAGAGAATCATCCCTTTATTGGAGTTCCTTCTTAGTGTAGTTTATTTCTTCCTCAAGAACCTTTGAGTAATTATTTCATGAATAACAATTTGAGATTGAGGACATCATGGAAAAAAAATTTAGATTTTTTTATGAAAAATGTAAAATATATACAAAAACGTGATTTTTGAAAAGGGGTAATTTCTATATTTTCCTAGGGCATCATAGAGGCTGGAAAGGGTTGTCTCTCTTGAGGAGCATTGTAGTCAGTTCAATCACTAATTATAATTCACCTTATCAAATTATTTTTGGTTTTTTTAATAATTATTAAAAAAATGGTTTTCAGGGTTTTGGCAACATGAAATTAAAATAATGAAATGTTGAATTCAAATCTAAATGCAGATGCATGAAAAATGCAGATTATAAAGAAATGTCTTGGTCCAAGGTTTGGATAACACGAGTTTATTCATTATTTATTTATTGTTTAAATTTTATTTGATAATTCATTTAGTGAAACCTTATTAATTACTTACTGTAAATTGATTTATTGAGTGTGTGATTTTAGCATGGGTCTGGCACACCAAATCCCGCCTCCTCCAGTAGTCATGTAGGGTAAAACCTCAAACAAAAATGTTACTCCTAATGAACCCTGATTTACCACATTCTAATTCATCCCTTATTAAAACCCCAACTCCACCGTATAAAGGGTCTGACTAAGATAAGAGAGTGAAAATCGATGAATCAATGGAAATGAATGTATTTGGAAACATTGTCGTGGTCGATGACCGCCACACCCATGTAATATTCCTACCTCCACCAAAAATAGAATAAAAACAATTTGAATTGAAGCATAATAATAAATAACACCATGAAACCTCCCTCATGACCAAGCCTCATGTTAGTCACATTCCATGTCGAAGTATATAGAGATCACAGTGGAATGATGGAAGAGAGGGAATGAAAATTAGAGTTAGAAGTTTAAATGAGTTGAAGAAGAAAGGGGAAGAATTTAATATAAAAACGATTAATGCATTAAATTATAAAATATAACTAAACATAAAAAGAAAATAAAGAAATAAAAATCCTAAATGGCTCTTGGCCTCCTCTCCTTGGTTCCCTAGATGGTGTTGGGAAGGATTGAAATTAATTGAGAGGTAGGAGCTCCTCCCATTTTATAGGAAGATTTATGTCCTCCACAAGTTGTCCTGTGTTTGACCCATTAATTGGCTGATTCACATATAGAACCATTCATGAAAGGTGTTCAATAATGCGTTAGCCGTTCACCCTCCATATTTCAGTTCATTTGGCCACTGGTTGTATGAGTTATGAATTATTCATTGGTGGTTTCTGTTTCTGGAAAAAGGATCCTGGCAGCTACTTTCATACATATGACGTTAAATGGACACCTTAAGCAATTCAAAACTCTAATTAATTTATTTTTTGAATTCCCCTTTTAGTGTTCTTTCATTCCCAATAGGAATCAATTCATTAAGAGGTGTGTAAGCTGAGATGGATGATTGTTACGGTGGTGGGGCCTACACTGTCTTCCCGAACAAATCATCACCTTTACTGATTTTTACGGCATCTAGATGATCAATTCATCCCCTAGTACAGAAGAAAAAAAATTAAGGAAAAAAAATTATGATTCTAAAAAAGATTCACTCAATTTGGATTTATATTTTTCTAGAAATGACTAAAATACCCTTGATGTAAAAATCTGTCCAAAAATCCTGAATAAAGCACTTTTCACCATTTTTCTCAAAATAGTTCATAAATCCCAAATTGACTCATATAAGCTCAAATTGATAATTTGGGATGATTAAAAGAATTGAAATTAATTCAAAAAATATGGAAAATATTGTCTCCATAATTTACCACACATGTCCGGGGGCCCCGACTCTCTTTGGGTGATCGTGGACCGACCCACCAAGTTGGCTCATTTTCTACCCATCTTGGAGAAAGGATCTCTAGAGGGATTGGGGTGTCTCTACATCTAAGAGATATAATGACTTCATGGGGTTCCTTAGACAATCTTCTCAGATTGTGATTCAGGATTTTCATCACGGTTGTGGAAGGGGTTGTTGGAGTCATTCATGACTCAACTGCACTTGGGAAAAACGTTTCAGCCCTAGATAGATGGTCAGATGGAGCAGACCATGAAAAACATGGAGGAAATTATCTGTTCTTGTGTGTTGGATTTTTTTCGTAGTTGATATGACCAAATAACACTACTTGATTTTGCGTACAACAATAGCTATAACTCCACCATTGTCAGGGAACAATTTGAGGCCTTGTACGGTCAGCCATGCAGATCACCTCTATGGTAGACAGACCTTGGAAAGTCTGCACTCATGGGTCTAGGTTTGGTATGGTCTACAACTGAGATGGTGCATATCATCCAAGAGAGGATGATGAATACACAAAGTAGACATAAGTCTTATGCTAGCCGGAGACGGAGACCGTTGGAGTTCAATGAGGGAGACCAAGTTTTCCTTTGGGTCTCACCCTGATAGGGATTGTACAGATTTGGATGAGGTGGAAAGTTATCTCAGAGGTTCCTCTAACCATTAAAAATTCCTAACAAAGTTGGCGAGGTGGTGTACCATGTAGCTCTTCCCCCATATATGCACCAGTTGTATGATGTTTTTTTACGTGTCGCAGCTAAGGAGGAACATGTATGATCCATCGCATTTCATCGACTGGGGAAAGATGGACATTGAAGTTAGGGGGAGATGTTTGGAGAGTTCCCAGTAGAGATAAAGGATCGACATGAGTAGGTTCTTCATGGATGGTTGATTCCTCTCGTGTACATTTTGTGGTAGCATGAGAACCTCCAGGAGAGCACATGGGGGTGGGAGGCTGATAATCATGCTCAGTACCTCCATTTGTATGATATGGTTTTGTTTTGGCATTTAGGGAAGTAAAGACATAAGGTGAGGTGAATGTAAGGTCCTGTTATTTTTGTGTATTTTTTTTAAATTATATGGAATTATTTCTAGACCAGGCGCAGAAATGATACGTGATTCTAATGCCCAGGGTTCCTAAAATGTAATTTTGAACTTATTTTAAAGTACGTTCAGTAATCACGTGATTGGGTTTTCCTAAATTTTGAAATGGTCCTCGGATCTAAAATCTGAGGACACCGTTGAAATCAGAATGTAAAGATTCACCCAGAAAGGACTTAACTTCGACAAGAAAGAGTCATATGGAAAAGATAATTGTCGGATATTTAAAATGATAATAAAGTAACATAGAAAAAATTATCTTATTTTCTTCCACACCATTGAGTGGAGGATGGTGGCGCTGCGGTGCGGCGACGAGGCGACAACGAGGTTCATTAAATGAGGATCATTAATGGATCATTTGGGCAAGCATAACTACTACATTGTTTCATAAATGAAACAATGTAATGATGTAACATCACAGTGTTATAGAAACATTGTGACATGTTTTCTTTTTTTAAAAAAACTAACACGTTGGATAGTTGAGAATTAAACTCTGGGGATTCCCTAAAGAACCTACAGCTGAATTCCTCTCCAATGAAGAATGAAGAACGTGTCAATGAATTCCAACAATTCATAGATTGACGACAATGACTTGGATCATCATCCATCGCCTATGACAGGTCCGAAACTAGGTAGGGGATTATTCTTTCTTTGCGATCGATGTTCTTTCCCTGTTATTCATTCTAAATAAATCGAACGCTGATGAAACCACAAACAGGTTGAACCATAGATCGTGTCTTCTTGTGGAAATGTTGTTATATTTTTGTGGACTTGAATTTTGGGGTAGACTCATCTGTTATAATCCCAAACCTCCCTTTGATTATAAACCCCTAATGCGGAGGTCGTGGGCCGACATGAACAACCTAGAGTCCCACCACCTTGTGTGTTCTTGTGAATTCTTCAGGGGAAAACATTCAAAAAGGTGGTAAGGTGAATTCAAGGCCTTCACACAGTGAAGGAGATACCACATGAAGGCCGAAGGGGTAGACGACGTGAAGAACACACCACCGGTACGGACCCGGTGGTCCGCAGAAGGAACCGCTGGTGCACCACGATGGTGCACCAGAAATAAGCAGTGGCCTGTCAGTTGTGGTGGTGCAGAAAGGTTCACCAGTATTAGCCAGTAGTGGTTAGGAGTGATGCGCCCAACACATGCCGCGACAGTGCAACATGAGACCGCGGACCATCAGTCACAGAGAGAATATGGAGACACAGTTACACCATTCACCACATGCCACGTTTGACCAAAGGGGGTGTCCAGGTTTACAGGTCATGAGCACCCCCAACCAGACCAGTCAAACCAGTCCAGGAATCATTAGTCTGACTAGGTCGGGATGGGCTAGTGGACCGGGCAGCCCTAGCAGCGCAACTGGTTTTTCGAGCCGGTCTGACTGAGTCAAACCGGGCTGGGAGAAAATGACCAGGCCATCAAGTATCCTAGGATTAAATTTTACCAGCCTACCAGTGTATACCCCATGCCAGGATTGGTCAGGTTGGACCAACCAAGTCGGAGCAGACCCAGACATAATCAGGACCTATTTATAAAAATGAAAATATTTCTCAAACCAGGCATCTGATTAACGTGTCGTCTATGTTACGAGGACCCTTGCGATGAGGAGGTCCTTATGAGATACTCTACGTTAGTTTTAAATAAGGATTATGTATGGATAGGTTGGATTGGACTAGAATCTAACATGGAATTTTTTACAAAAATACCTATATCTTACAGACTGAGTGTCTGTTCGATGCACCATATGTTTCCTTGGTACCCTTACGATGAGATGGTGAATTGGGTTACTCTATGTGGGGATTTGTGGCATTTGAGGTATGATCAATGGATTGAGGAGAAGATCCTCCAGAAATCAATAGTGCTAAGAGTGGGAATCTAGTTGTTGGCTATGACGTCATAAACGAGGGAGACCCTTCGTGGATCAGTAGTAGAGAGACCCTTTATGGATCAGCCTTAGAGTGACCCTTATGGATCAATAGTAGAGAAACCCATCATGGATCATCATTTTAATGACCCTTCATGGATCAACACAAGAGAGAACCTTCATGGATCAGCAGTAGAGTGACTCTTCATGGATCAGCAGGAGAGCCACCCTTCATGGATCAACATGAGAGTGACCCTTCATGTATCTGCAGTAGAGCGACCCTTCATGGATTAGTAGTAGAGTGGCCTTTCATGGATCATCATCAGGGCCACTCAATAGAATAAGATGATATAGAATTATAACTAATAATATTTACATTTGTACTTAAGTTGTACCTGCCGTGACCTGTGTCTTTTTCTTTGTGATTTACTTTGAGATCTTTCTTTGTGGTAGTTTACTTTTTTTATTTGTGTGAGACCCAAGTTGGTCTTGGGGTCCCTATAGAGTATTTTTATACTCACCCCTGCATGAGCTTCGCTCACACCCGTTTTTTCTTATGAAGGCGACAAAAAACATTGGCTGCGACTTTGTGGATCTAGGGCTAGATGGTTCTCGGAGGCGGATCAATAGACGTGGTGTGCTGTAGTGACATCTGACAGCAAGATGTACTTAACCTTTAGGTAGTATCCTTAGAGGACGTTATCTGGAGCTTGTAATTCCTTTAATATACTTTAATTTTAGTTTGGATTTTATTCTAGACCATTTTACTTTCTGTAGTACTTGTACATGTTGTTGGTTCCGGTTTTATCTTACTCTACACACTATGGGTTGAACGTGTGTGTAAAGGTTGAAGGGAAATGCCTTCCACTTTGGGAATGCATTTTCAGTGCTAGTCTCCTGCCACTGGCCTATGGAAGGTAGGATTGTAGTTGTCACAGCACGATCCCTTGGGGGTGGGTCATGACATGTTTGGGAATACCTCAAAATGTACTTTATCTACCATAAAATCAAATTTCAACAACTATTATATCGTTATAGGATAATACCTTAGTTGGAACAAGTATTCTATTATCAGTAGAGATGATATTTATACTACCAAGAGGAATAGAATTGCTAGGGATATTCGGGTGAAAGGAGGAACACCACCTTTAATCTATCATTATGTTCCCATATTTTGGGAAAAAATTGAAAGCATCTACATCAAAAATACTTATTCAAACAACATTAATCAATTTTATAGATATAAAGGAAAATATTTTTCTAATGTTGGGTGAATATTTTTGTCAACGTAGTGATCACCTCAAAATTTTCATATGCATTCTCTTTATAAATATTT
This sequence comes from Viscum album, assembly GCA_963277665.1. NCBI lineage: Eukaryota > Viridiplantae > Streptophyta > Magnoliopsida > Santalales > Viscaceae > Viscum > Viscum album. Next base: position 656,631,428 of record OY728145.1, on the reverse strand, counting down.
CCAAGGGGTATTCATAATAATATGAAAATCCTAAAAAATGTCATATAAACTACCTTTTGAACATGAAAATAGGATTACAAATGTTTCCTAAAAAGTGGATAAATTTATTTGACTTGGGGGACCTCACATCTAGGATTTGAAAATATTTAATGTTACGCTACTTATAAAATTCTCTTTAAATCATATTACTTCTTGGGATTCAATGCTTTATTTTTTATCAATCAGGTTTATTTCAAATCTGATGAGTGGGTCCTCAAAATACCTTTCCTAGTCTATATAGACCACCTTCAAAAGATCATTCAAGGATATAATGAGAAATTGAAATTGTATGGTATGCCAACAATAAAATATGAATTAATAGATTACTACCTATATTGATAGGCCACTTGAAGACATCATGGATTTGGAATTAAATTTAGAGAATATGTCTATTGCTAAATTCCTTCACAGTAGAAACAATAAGAATGGGTTGATTCCATTTCATATTTTCCTTGATATGTAAAGAATTTTTTTTTGATATGGATTCTCTTATCTGGAAAAAAATCTAGCTACACTCTTTAACATAAGAGATCATTATAGATTTAATTGTGAAGAAATAATTATCACCCCCTCATGGATACTAAAGCTTAAAATCCGCTTCATTTATTCCTCTAAATGTATTCTTATAAGGAGAATATTTAGTGTTTTTATTCCCACTACTGATAGGTTTTAAGTAGATATTATCCATCTAGATTCGGTTTGTCATTTGTGTTTGCAAAATAGTGAAAACACTCTGCATATTTTCATCTGCTACAACATTGATTCTAGTTTTTGGGAGAAACTACACGATATAATTAGATTTAACATATTTTTAAATAAACAGGTGAATAATATCCCCAAATCTATCAATTCTATGTACATGAGTTAATAGGTTCATAGCATGTTCATAACAGATGTTGTCCCTATTATTTTAAATATTTATAATGTTTTCAAGTATCTAGTTTTTTGACAACCAATCTCCTCTAATCAATATGGGAGTGATGAATATTTACAAGGATGTATGGGAAACCTCAAATATACAATTAGGTGTGATGGAAAATATATGTTATCAAACGAATATTAAAAGGATTTTGGCTTATAATTAATGTTTTGAAAACAACTGGTGTCTAAATACATCAGGTGGATTATCCCAATTTCATCATGGATATAGGTGAACATCGATGGAGCTACTTTGGGATTACCAGGTCCCTCTAGCTATTGTCGTGACATTCAAACACACCATGTATTCATCAAAGAATGCTTGAACCATTACATTTGTCCCAAAAAGGTATATGGATCAAAATTATAACCCATGGTAAATGAAATAAAGCATGTATTCCATCAGTATTTGAATTATTTACAGATCAAATCAGACTAAAATACTATTGTGGAATCTATGAATTCAAGATCCAGAAATCTCCATTGGAAAAACGATTTTCCAATGGATTTATTTTCATCATTCCGCAAATAATATAAACATAGTTGTCTCACATGTATACAAGGAAGCCAACCAAGTTTCAGATTCTCTATTGAAAAAATTATCCATGGAGATGATTTCAGTGTGGTCCTATAAAGTTCCATATTTTTTTTACATCCCCTATGGATATGTATTTGTAGGGTAAGATTCATTCCTTCTTTTTTGAAACCCCCAGTAACAGCTAAAATTTATACTTTTTGTTTTCTCTAATAAAACTTTGGATCTGTATTTCCTAGAATCATGAAACTTTTCTAGTATGACTGTGAGGTATATATCTCATTATAAGGAAAATAATGATCCATGTCACTTAAATATTTAATTATTGATTAATAATTAAATTTTTTATGATGTTATTTTTATGGTGGAGAATGTTAGACCTTGAGATTTTGGAATATATTTTTCTCCAAATTTATACAAAGTTTGATAGCCTATTTCACATTCAAATACTAACTAAATTTATAGACAATATATTGGATAAACATTAATGAATTGTTTATATTAATAATAAAATATTAACCATATAAAAACATATTTACCAATTCAAAAATATTACATTGAGAAGAAATAAAATTGACCTGATTTAATATTTAAAAGGATTTTTTCATTTTTGAATAATTGTATAAAGTATTAACAAAGTAAATAACAAGTTTACTTTGATTATTATTATAATGTATAATACATCATTTTTAAATAATATATCGGCATTCTATAAATTAAATATTATTACGAAATAATATATGGAATATATTATGACGGAAAGTCCATTTTTCAATAAAAGTGGTTTTTTATTTTTTTAATTTTAATCTTAAAGATAAATTTTTAAAAATTGTAATTATAGTTTTATATTATGATTCATAATAATTATATTATCATTGAATAGTTTTTTTATTTATCTACAATAATATATTTTTATTTGAATATTAAAAAATATAGTTTTTACTAAAACGTTTGTGTTTATGAAAATATTAATAAGTAATTATAACCTAAAAATCATATAAAATCATAATAATTTTTTTAGGATGTGAAATTATTCATTTTAAAATACAGTTTTAATTAATAAAACCAATTATTTACATTTTTTTAAATATGAAATATGTTTCTTACCAGAAATTTTTATTTCTCATTTAATTTAGTTTTCTCATGGTGGAATTAGGTTTTTGATTTCAATTAATGATAATTAAGTCTTAATTGGTTAATAATAATGAAATTAATTTCATTAAATTCAAAAATATTGTTAATTTTTATATGAAAACTAACTTTATTCTTAAAGATACACTTTTTCTAAAAATGGTGTTTTATACCTTACTTGTGATCATGTTAAAAAAATTCTCAAATATATACATTTTTTTTATTGAAATATGATTTCAAATTTATAATTTTTAGTTCTTTATTATATAATAAGGCCCATTTTTTAAGCATTAAAACAAATTTCATGGTTAAAAATTAGTTTCAAATGTAAACAAATGTACATGTTAATAATATAATAGTATAAAACATAATAAGTTGTTAAAATAAAGTTTTTAAATGTATTATATATTATTTATCAACATAAAATCTTCCCCAACTTCATTATTTTCCAGTATTATATCTTCACGACCTTTGAATAGTTATCTTTCCTTTTATATTATCACTTACAAAATCATACTTACTCATACTCTCCCCCAAAGACACACATTTAAAACCAAAACTACCCAAATACATATCCAATATTCTTCAACACATCCTTTTTCTTTTCTTATTTTCAAACCTCTACTCTCCAAATGCATTATCCTTTGTTAAAAGTATTTTTCCAAGGACCATGGAAAAAACTCTAAATTTCTCCATTATTATTCCAATTCTTTTCATTATTATTACACCTATATAAGATCTATTTTATCCATTATATTATAATAAAATTATCATTAGTAATACAATTAAATGTTGTTATGATTATGGAATAATATTTTACAAGCCTTTCCCTTTTACGTAGAAAAATATAAACACCACCATCCGTGTGCGCGGGCTACTACCTCCATGAACAATACACATTATTTTCAAATATATAATTTATGGATTATTGAAAATATTATTGAATGGATTAATCTGATATCTATCACATCATTATGATTCCAAAAATTATAATCCTTTCCTTATCTTCCTCCTGATCTATAAAGAATGAATGTGTCGCTCGTATGTACTTGTGGACTACCACCACCCCAAAAGCAACACATTTCATTTTTCACTATAGAATATTAATATTTTTAGAAATATATTATAAAATAATTAAAAACCATAATTTAAACATAATAATATAATTATTATACTATATTAATGGTACTAAAAAATAATTGTTTTCTAAACTACCATCACCCATAAATTATAGCTTGTTCATATTTGGGATGGTTTAACCATTTACATGAAAAAATTTATATATTTCTATCATTTATAACTAAGGTAACATAAATAATTTTGATATTGTAAAATAATAATTAAATTATGATAGTTTTGTTCTTGAATGGTACTGGTAATATCATAGCCATCATTGAGATATAACCACTCATTCGTTAAAAACTACTAAGACAAGTTCATCACGAACTTCATTATCACAAATTATAAAAAAATACTTATGAAATGAAATTATCATGTTAAAAATACTTATAGAACATGTATCTTTGTATGTATATTGATATTATAATTATGAAACTTGTATATATGAAGAAAAAACAACACCACTATTTAGAAACTAGTACTAAACAAAAAACAAAGCTAATAATATATGATGGTGAAAACAATTTATAACTTACTAATATATTGTTAATAAAAGACTATAATTAATGATCATAAAATTTCATAGGTATGAATAAGTTTGTTAAATATGTAATTAACATAGTTATTTTTGTTATATGTGAGTTTATTGTGATTTTGTGGAATTTATAAATAATTTTCAGTGATTTTATGAAAATTAATTTCAATTCATTTAGTTATAATGATTATTATTGAAACCGATTATTCTCTGTTGATTTTTTTCCAATTATTATAATTTTTTTGATTCCACTTTGCTTTCTTTGAACATATAATTCTTTCCCTTGAAATAATCTCTGAAATACTACTACATCAATTATTATGAATTCACAAGTGTTTTTGCATCTCAATTTTTCATTATTGAGATATAATATTTATTAACCACTTAGTTACGTTTTCAGATTGACATATAAAAATGAAATTTGGGGTTATTATTGAATAAAATTATTATCTTTATTCATAATTGTTTTGAACCAAGGTGACGTGTGTAAGAATTTGGGTAAAATAAAAAATTGTCTAATAGGTTACAAGAATTTGTCTGTTATTATAGAGGCTTTCACATCGCTATCTTTGTTTTGGACCGATCTGCATCGTTATACTTTAGAGGGAATTGGATCAACCCTGTGGGGATTGGGCGGTTTATCCCTTTTGTGTCATGAAGTAGGTGACACAATCAAATAGTCCTAGAGGGCGATTGCATGCGGTTAAGTATTTCTGCAATCGGTCCTCTTTTGGATATGACTTCTTTGGATGGTCTCCAATGAGTTTATTCCTAGAGCCAGGAACACCCAATGACCCTGGTATCCATGATTCATGGGAATGGTTTCCAATGGTAGGTTCTCGTTGGATGAAAATTTTTCCCACGACACTTAAGGAATCTATTGGTCGAGAGAATGGGAGGTCGGTCTCATCAAACCCTTTTTAGGGGGAATAATTTTCTAATTAGGGACTCTATTATAGATTAATGTCATTTTCATATGTTGGTGAATCCCTGGTTCATTCTCGAAGAGTGTATCCACAAGCTACCCTTGGGCAGTAGGATCATCATGGATATACATAGATTTGATGCTATGAAAGAAATGCTGACTTAAATCCAATGCCATCCCATGCCGCTTCGGGTTCCAAAAGTATACTGATGCAGTATGTGGTTCATGGTTAAATCTGCATAGCGATGCACTATGTAGAATTCAATATTGAGGTAGGGTCCTAGAACCTATGGTTCATGAGGAGTTCATCATTGAGGAATTAATGTTTCTCAATGGAACCAATTAGGTTTGTAGTTCACCGATTATTATTAAGTTCCTTGTTTATTTTGGTTTGATGCTTGTTATACATATGGAAATGTTATTCGTTGTTTTCTTTTCATCAATGATTCGAAACTGAAGTCGGAATCCCCTCCAAATTTTTTTCCATCAACATCTAGGTTTTCGTCCGTGATTTCTTCAGTAGTCTTGTTCTAAATTCATCATGTAATTCCTTTATAGAGAAATGGAGAATCATATCTGTGGGCATGTGACACCAATTGTGAAATCCCACGAAGATAGATCTCAACCTATAGAAGACTCAGTCAATTGGGGTTTTCAGAGGTTGTGGTTCACGATTCATGGTTCGTGGAACCCTTACAGCTTTCTTTGTTTGTGAAATGATGTGTTCACAGAACGATATGTGAATGAAATTTCTGCACTCGATTTCACCAATGATATAGTTTATAATATCCTGGGATGGATGGCAATCACCACATGGGCCAACAACTTGTGGGTCCTTCAGGATAATATTAGTTCATGATTCATGTTCCCAACAATCCTTTCCCAGTGATGGTACACAGTACACTTTAAACTCTTGAAAAAATTTACATCTTCATGTTTTTCTCAAATTTTCAATTCAATTTGTTTCTATTTTCCTTGATAGACCAATAGGAATGTTTACTTTCTTATGAAAAGTTCTTCTATGCATATTTACTTCCCCTTGAAATATTTTCAGGACCCTACAAATTCTCTCCCGTAGAATGGAGTCCATTCAGAACAAAGAAGAAGCAATTCTAATGTAGAAGTGGTCCTAAACTGAAGTGGTTTTTGTTAGAACATATAGGTCTTATAAGAGGGAACCACACCTATTTATAGGGTCCCATGTCATTTTTCTTTTACTACTTCTCCCGATGAAAAGTTCTCTTGACCTTCCCTCGGCTTCCTTTCTGACCGCGTAACAACTCTTTTTCAAAATCCATATTCATGAACCTCATTGTACTTTTCGCGAACTGAACTCTTGACAATTGCTTCTTCCCATGAATAGAATTTTGGGTTTCGTGAACTACATTATCCAATTTAGAACTTATGTCTGGGATTCCTTGTAGGAGAAAACTATGTGATTTACATGTTCAGCACACCGAACTGAAAATGGTGAAATGAAATTTAAACCTTATTAAACTGAACCTAAAATATTAATTAGAATACTTTAACCATAATCATGGTGAGGCCTCAATTCACACTTTCTTCCTTCCATGAAACCCTCAGTTTGCTGGCCAATGATTCGAGGGCCCGCACCTCACTGGCATTCCGCACACTGAGGCTGTATGCGGGATGTTCCTTCCACATACCGATGCAGTACATAATAGATGGTTTCTGTATACCATTTCCTAGAGCAGTACATTGAGCCCCATGTGAACTTTCTGTTTTTCTTTTTTTAAGTCCCTTGGCCATTTTTTTGTGGCCCCTCTCTAACAATTTTCTCATTAGACTGACTTTTTTGGGTAACTTATGGATCTTTCTATGCATACTGCAATGGATCTTAAATATACCTTGACGAAATTGAACAGAACAAGGGTAGCCATGATTGAGGACAATGAGAACTTTCTTCGGACATACATTGTTTCTCAGGATAGTTTCTTAAAATATATTCTTATGCTAGAGCTTCTAGCATACCCATTATCCATGCAGCATCCACTATATGGATTTTGTCTCTATGATGACGTCTCTCTGCCATTGGATTACCATAATACTCCCCACATTCTCCTATAATTACCACAAGGGAATAATCATGCCAATACTTCCTCAACAAGAGGATTCATATCAACTCCCATTAAAGAGAATTTGTTTATACTAGATGTGGGCTAAGAGAAATCGCAGTTGTCGCAACACTTCCTTGACACTAGTTTCCCTCGAGGACCCATCTATTGTCAACATTTGCTGAGGAAACCCTAATGGTGGGTGGAGCACCAAATGGGACCTGTGAGATGGAGGGTGATCTTACGATGAATGGGATTTGTCATTCTAGGTATATAAAGTCTGTTTGGAGTCCCCCAATTAGTTGGAAAAGGTGAACTTGTACCAGGAATATTTGGACTCCTATTTCAGAGTTTTCTCTCTAGGAGAAATCATACCTGAACTACTGATCTGTTGGTGATCATGTTCCAATAGGTTCCATTTATTGTATGGATAGGTGGGGATCAGCTTATGGGATATCCACCAGCTCAGGGGACTCCCCATTATGGAAACATGTGTGATGAATTTCTTCTGGCAGCCACTACTTGGGAAAATACCAACTTGGTGTCCCCATTTTCAAGGAGCCTATTGGACATGGAATAGGGGATACTTTATCAACCCCTTTAGGATCATTCTATTATCCATTTTAGGGTTGGATAGGGTTATTTTTGTAGGTGAAAAGGACTAGGCTGAGGGCCCTCCATTGTCAAACTCATCCAACCCTTCAGTCACAAAAAATTGTAGTTTCATATTGAGGGACACTTGAAGCGAGATGATATACTACCTGGGGATACAATATTTCATAGGACGTGTCCCCTAATAATAGAATAACAGGTTTCCTTGCCATGTTACTATGCATATGGATCTTCTCATCCTATGATGTATATAATGGGGTCAGAGTTTGTACTCTGTTGGTGGTGGCTATGCTGGTAGAGGGGCAACCAATTAATCTGGACACTCCTACTTTTGCTTGAATTTATGAGATATATTAGTAGATACATGAAGGAAAACATCTTCAACATCTCAGCAGATAGTTTTAATTTTTTAATCGGGGGATAGACACACATTTCCCCGGCTATGAATATCGACACACGGTAAGGGTTCCTCATACTGACTTTATTCCCACCATTCGTAACATTGTTGTTTTACGTCCTATGACTATAGGCGTGAGCGATGTGGTGGGCTACTAAATGATGTTTCTGGATTTTATTTTTCATCGTACCCTACCCTTGGTGGTTCAATGAGGGGGGGGGGGTGCGGTTCTTCGGAGGAGCACACATAAGTCATCATGCTTTGGGAAGGGATCCTAACTTCTCATATAGATCGAGTGGCTCTCTATAAGACATACCTCCCCTACCATTTTTTCAGAACATATGGGCGTCTTCAAAAGACTTTTCTTCTTCCTGTCATTCAGTTGAGGGGAGAATCCCATCCTATAAATTTTCACCAGTTATGACTTAAAATGATGTAGGAAGGTTCCACCATTGATGTTATCACCCCTAATATGATGGGATCCACTTTTCTATCATTGGAATATTACCAACTATGGGTATACTGTTTCCCAGATGGGTTGTAGGGAAGACCAATTCGACGGGTCCAAAAGCCATTAACAATCCTTCCCCATTCCTTGAGCCTGATTGTCTTTCCATTTATACCTCTTCATGCGGTGATCAAAATATCTACACTATCTATTCCTATCATTATGGTGATAAAATGCTCGATCCTCTATTAAATCCATCTGGAAGGGGCTTCATCTGTCTGGCCAATCTTGGTAGAGAGTAAATCAGACTGATCCCCTCTTATTGATACCATTCATGGCCCTAATGAGGTTGGCCCCGGTACAGTGTTACCGGATACCCCAAACATCATGACAAGTCCAACATGTCTGGCTCAAGAGGTATAACCATCTAGGGAGAGGGAGTTCCCCCCTACCTAGGTAACCAATCTTAGGTCCCTTCCCACTACCGTAATGATGCTTACCACCTATAGACCCATTGTAGCTGGGGAGGACCAAGGCCCTGGTTCTGCGAGGAGGAATCAAGCGGTGTGAAAAATGTCATGTAGTCAGTTATGAAGTCTTGTTGTAGAAACACCTCTAGATAATTTCACTAATGAAACATAAATATTCCAGTGATTATTTTTCGAATTGGGTTTGTGTGGCTTTGATTACCAGCATCTACACTTTCTTATTTCCTATATTGTTGTAGTTCGGGAAGACCTTACTTCTTGTGGGGACAAACATTCCAAATTAAAATATTCACATCATTAGTCAATGAACTTATGAGACATTTTTGAGGAGCTCGATCATCTGATGACTGAGGTGGTAAAGGCTCATGACTTGGTGGTCTCCCAAATAGAAGAGCCATGAGAATGCAGGGCTTATGTGGAAAGTATGAAGGATTAGATGGCCTCCTCTGGGACCAATTTTGAAGCTCTCAAGAAGAAAGGGTGGGACCATAAATCTGTTAAGGAATTTGTGCACCCTATTTTTGAAACTGAGGCAGAAGAGAGAGACACTTTAGAGAAAACCCTTGACGGCCCACGACAGTCCCTTTCCATTTTTCTAGAATGGGAGAGTCAAGTCTGACTATAATTTCCCCATATCTTGATGTACTCACTTTCTTTTTATAAAATTGAGAGACTCTAAATTGGGGATATCCCTCCATTTTTTTGTTGAACTTAATGGAACTAATTCTCCTTCCAATGATTCTCCCTTTCCTTTTCTTTTAACGTTAATTAATCAAAATAAATCATATAAACATTATTTCGATCAGGTATTTATTTTAAACCTTGATTTGAAATCTGTAAATTGAAATAATCACACAAGAATATAATTTTTCCTTAAGCCGCGAGACTCATAGAGCATAGTTCGACTATTTTTGTGGTTTCATGGAAAACCTCCAAAAAATATTTTTCATTTTTTCATTGTTACCCTAATTTTTTCTAAGCTTATTTGGTACAAGCAGAGCGGGTATATCTTGATTTTTTCTTTGGCCACCCTTTTCAGGTTTTCGACATAACAAGATTTATGTCACTTTTGAGTATTTTTTATCTCAACATTTTTTCCTAAACCATACATAGTATAGGATTAACGAGCTGGTACTTGAATTTTATACATGGGTTCCCTTTGTCAATTTTCACACTATGAGTTTTGAGTCTTTTTTTCATGGGTTATAGTCTCTCCAATCAGACTTATTAATGATGTTTTAGGTCGAATAACTTTGACTATAATTCATCATGGAAGGGGACCTAATTTGGGATTTATGTGACATAAATGTCTTAATAACTCTCATACATGAATGTGGTATTTTTCATGACCCTAACATTGCGAGTTTTGCATGTATATGGGGATTGGGAGCCATTTTAGGCATGCTGAGGTCATAGAGGACTCTTCAGAGGATGAATTTGCCTTTATTTGATGGTTGTTCTTTAGGCGACATATGAATAGACTCTAGGGATTGATGTTCATAGTCAAACAAAGGTGTCTTCCAGACACAGGCCTTCAATCTCTGAGAGCCTGGGAGATTTATAGAAATTTTTGATTTTTTTGAGGTTGGGGGCCACAGTGGGTAGCCTATATGAAGGATAATGTCCAAAATTATTAGAGACATTTGTATCAGCATTGAATAGGAAACCACTCCCTCACAAATTTCTCTTGTTTAATGGAAATCTAGTGAATGGTATAGTTTATAGTCATACAACCATGACACTGGAAACCTGTTATGCGAGATGATTTTACTCAAACCAAGAGTGGGTAAATGATTCATCGGTTCCATTAGAAATTATTTTTATCTTTGGGCATTTGAAAGGGGAAAATTATGTAAACTGGAATCCAAGGGGTATCTGAATACAAGGATTTAAATAGGACATAAATGTCATGTTGGCGTACAGAAACTGGAAGGGACTATCCTAAGGATGAATATACCTTTGTTTGATTATCATTTTGTAGGTGACATATGCAAAGCCACCAAGGAATGATGTGTATTGTCAAAAAATTGTATTTTCAAGACACTGGCCTTCCATATATGGTGGCCACAAAGGATTATGTAGAGTCGGACCTTTTGGAACATAGAATATGACTTATAAAAGAAGGTGTTCCTAAACATGAAAGTATGAATTTATTTAGATAAACATTATCAAAAAACCTAGAAATTGGTGGGGGCATTTTTGTTTTTTTGTATGTGGATCAACTTCACGCTTTTGGAAGGGTCATTTTTATTTTGTAGAAGCCTTAAGAGAGACAAAAGGTGAATCAGACCAGGACATTATAATATATCCATGATGTGGGTAGAAAAGTGAATATAAATCATGACTCTGGGGGTTCTTGTATCAGGAGGGATTTCGTGGGGCTGGGGATCCATTGGGCATATAGAAATAGAAGATGACTCTCCTGGGGAATAATTTTCCTTTGATTAAAGGTTGTTTTGTTGGCAACATATACAGATCCACCAAGGAATGATGTGCATAGTCAAACAAAGGTGTCTGCAGAACACTGGACTTCCATCTCCGATGGCCATGGAAGGTTATGGTGTTCCATGATTACTCAAAGCACTGAATTTGATGTATGGAATAAGTGTATCAGGATACATTATAAATGCTAGGAATGTGATTACCACCAATGATTTTTATGATTTTATTAAAATAAATAAAGGGCTGAAAAGCATACAAAATAAATTACGGAGGTCTGAAAAAATGAAGTCCAAGAGAATCGGCCCTAACAAAGTGCATTCCCCCAGGGGCAGGGAGATCGAGGATGAGAAAAAAATAAGAAACTGGTCATGATGAGAAGCAGTAGAAGCGAGGATGTCCACCACCGCATTCCCCTCTCTCTAGGTATGAAGAATAGAAGTATGATCATCCAGTATATTCCTACAGCATCTGATAAAGTAGATAATGGACCATGGGATCAGACCCTTACCTGAAAGAGCAATAAGGAGGGTCATCGAATCAGTCTCAATCTCCGAGAGGCATAAGCTCCTCTGCTTGAAAAAATTTGGGCCATAAATCATGGCGAGAGCCTCCACTTGGAGAGAGTCACCTTGGCCCAAAAATACTGAGAAGGCAACAAACACAGATCTGGAATTGTCTCTAATAACTCCACCCCTCGCATCATGCCCATGTAGTATGAACCATCAGTATTCAATTTAAGCCCCGAGACAGGAGCTTTCCATCGAACCCAAGCACCCCGGACAGGTGAGTCCAAATTGAATGTGGAGTGCTGGGGAAGAAGAGAAGAAATAGACGGGGCAGCCTCAAGACTTTTGTCTAACCTACAAAAATCAAGAATGAGGTTTCAAACTTTAAAGATGATACCCAAATACGAAGCTTCCTTTTTAGAGTGACGCATATCATTCTGAGAAGTCCAAGGAAACCAACATCTTGCAATGAAGATAGTTTCCCTTGCCCTTCGTTCCACACTTGGTCTGTCCAGCGTCAAAAACCACTACTGAAGGAAGGAATCAGTTGAGTAAATCCGGTCAGACCAGCTTGTAAACTGACCAAATGAACTCCAGATCATTTTAGCCCAATCATTATTGAAGAAAAGGTGGAAAACAGATTCATATTGTGGATCTTTAGAGCAGAAGCACTTTGAGGACAAACACACACCCCTTCGCTGTAAATTTTCATCTGAGGGCAGTGCACCATGTCGGACACGCTAGGCAAGAAAAAGGAATTTGGAAGTACGTCTTTTGCACCATAGAAGATCACCCCAACAGTCCTGTTGGGAAGTAGTAGATTGAATTCTGAGAAAATATTTGATAGAGAATATACCGGATGTCGATCCTGTGAATACAAACTTATCAGGGTCATTAGAAAGCATGACATTCTCATAGAAATTTTTTTGAGCAGCATCCAGAGTGGTCCGAGCAAGGATACGGAAACCATAAGCCTCCCTGAAAGATATGGATGAAGAAGGAAAGTTAGGAAAACCCAAAATAGATGCCGACCAGTTTTGAAACCATAATCTGACATCCCCTTTTCCAATAATCGACTGAGAATGTTGCTGGAAAAGAGGAAAAAAAAAGGCAGAATTAACTTGAAGATTCTGGAATGTTTACATCCAGTGTAACTCCCTTCCCAACCATAAGTAGTTTGAATATTCATTCCTCATAGAGATATCCCCTCAAGAATATCCCATGCCAGTTTGGAATGAAGACCACTCATATAGCCAGAAACACTTCTCAGTTTCAAACCCTCCCTCATCGATTGGCTTGACCCGCTTACTCCAAGAATCCCAATAACATTTTTTCTAGAGATGCCCACCCCATAAGAAGGCTGAAATGGTAGATTCAATATTGGAAAGCATTTTCTTCGGAACCTTGAGGGTAGATAGGATGTGCATGGGTATGGAAGATAGGACTAAATTGAACAGCGTAATTCTACCTCCAAATGATAGAAGCATGTTCTTCTAATTAAGATTGAGCCCTATGATTTTATCCGTAACCATATCAAAGTGTCTAATAAAGAGGGTGTGAGGTGACACTATAGAACCCAAGTAATTCATTGGAAACGAACCTTTTCGCATACCAAGGCGGGGCTTCAGAATGCTAGAGCGACGCTCCAAACACTTTGTGGGAACAAAGAAAAGACTCTTCTCACGATTAATAACTTGACCACTCCATCCGAAATAGATCTATAGAGCCTCATTAACCCCTAAAATGATTTTCTACTACCATTAACAAACAGGATGGTATCTTCAAAAAACATCAAGTGAGATATACTCCCAAAAGAGGATTTGTAGCGATAGGGAATCACTGTTCTTACAATGATACAGTGGCTAAGATAACGACTGAAAGCATCTTGGAAAATGATGAAAAAAGAGGGGGATAGAGGGTCCCCTTTCTCAAGCCTCTGACCCCCTTGAAGAACCAAAATTGCTTACCCATAAAGGTGTTGCGGAATCACCGGGAGACAGAACGACAGAAAACGAGAAAACGAAAGAAAGAAAAGCAACAATGAACACGGCGATTTACGTGGTTCGGGAAAAATCCCTACGTCCACGGGAGAGGCAGAATTTCACTAAGATTCGGGAGCACAGAAATTACAGAGGATTTCCAACAATAAAACCCTAGCCCGAAATGGGCTACATATGAAGAAGGCGGTCTACTGTTCTGAATAGTAGTCCGCGTTGCAACAGTGATCGGCGGCTCACTTTGTCAAAAGTGCTACAGTGTCTGTCGGCTGGAAGTCAAAAGCGCTACAGTACTGTTGACCCCGAAGTCCGCACCGCTACAGTACCTGTCGGTGTCGGTCGGTCAGCTCCGCTACAGTGGTCAGCATTGCTACAGTTCCGAAAATTTGGGCCGGGGGCCTTCGGCCCCCGGACCCCCGGAGCAGGGGCGCGTTGCCCCCAGCAACCCCCAACGAGCTCACCGCAGAGCTCGACCCGCGAAAGTTGCGGGCCACAAGCATTCGGCCCAACCGGATCGGGCAACACCAATCCAACAAAAGGAGGTGGTCATCCATGGAGAATTGAAGAAACGAAAAAGAAGATCAACAGCCCAAGAAGAGAACTCCATCCTTAAAAGGACCCAGATTAGAAAACTCCATTCCATCCTATCATATGCTTTGCTCATGTCAAGTTGAATGACCACATTATTGCCTGGAATTTTCAGATTGATGTTGCTGACAATTTTCTTGGGCCAGTCCAATAGCCCCTTGAATGGATCTGCCTTTCACAAAACCATGATGTTCTGGGGATACCCAACTTTAGAGAAAATGGGATAATCTTAAATTCAAAATGACATCCAAGACTTTATAGGGATCATTTCAAAGGCTAATGGGTTTATAATGGTCCAACAAAGTGGGGGTTTTGACCTTTGGAACAAGCACCGGTTTAGTTGCACACGCCACATGAGGAAGATTACCTCCATAGAAGGAATCATGCACAACAGTAAATAAGCTTTCTTTAACCATATCCCATGAAGCACAGTAGAAGGATGCTGGAAAAGCATTCGGGCCTAGGGCACTGACCATGTTAATAGACCAAACTACCGCTTTGATTTCTTCCTCTTCAGGGGTAGTTTGAAGTAAAACATTAACTGCCTCCGACACCGAACAAAGAATAGCATCAAACAGGGCCGAGGTGCCATTCGGGTAACCATCAACCATAAGAGGGTTCAGATTAGCTAGCAAGGTTATAAAGTGGATGTCATCCAAGATTCCTAAAACTTCTCTACCATTGGAGATGGAGCCATCCTCCAAAGGGACATTAGGTCTTGAAAATCTGCATTTTTCCTTAATGCAAGCATGAAAATAGGTTGTGTTACGGTCACCTTCACAAATCCATTTGATACGGGGCTACTGTCTTGCAACGTGTTCCTACTTCATCAGAAAATCAGATAGCATGTCTTTTTTAACCCTAATCTCAGCAAACACAGAATCATCCCAGGCAAGTTCCAGAACTGATTCAAGAAGATTAATTTTTCTTGCCTATATTATCTAGCTCAACATCCGAAGATGGACGTCCATTGACCCAAGACTGAAAACGGCTCTTCATTTTCCTTATGTTGTTGTGAAGAGATACCCAAGGATTGGCATTGCCCGGCAGATCCCACGTATTGCGAACAAGGTCTTGAAAGGCAGTGTCCTCTGCCTAGGAAGCCGAAAAGTGGAAGGGAGGGGTACTGCTATCATGGGCGGCCAGGGAGAGTCTGAGGGGCGAGTGGTCTGATAGACCACACACCAGGTGAAAAACTTTGATATCAGAGAAGGCTGAGAGAGTAGCATCGTTAACTAAGAAGTAGTCCAACTGACACCAAGAACGTCTATTTCCACATTGGTTATTGCAATAGGTAAAAGGATCACCAGAGAAGCCCACATCCATGAGTCCATTATGAGCCATAAAAGAAACAAAAGTCTGATTGACCCTTCTAGGAAACACCCCTGGACCTTTTTTCTCCTCCAGATTAGTAACTATGTTGAAATCTCCACCAACTATACATGGAGAATCTCCCGGGTTAACTGAACTTAAATCGTCCCATAATGTTTCACGATCAGGAGCAACACACTTAGAATAAACAAAATACAATAAAATCTTGTTATCTCTCACCAGAACCTTCACATTAATACATTTCTCAGATATGGAAACTATATCCACTGCACAGCTTGACTTCCCGAACAGCCAAATGTGAGAATTGGTTGGATAACCTTGAAGAGATCCATGAGCCCTCATGCACTGGGAAAAAATATTGATTTTATCAGGAGCATGTTTGGGTTCCAAGATAGAAACCAAATAAACAGAACGAGAATGAAATTCATTGGAAATAAAATCTGATTTTACCCGCAAGCCCAGGCCACGAGAATTCCATAGAAGAATATTAAAAATTAAAGGATAGTTATCTGGCACTGGCCCCAGAAGCATAGCACCTAGATTTTTTTGAAATTCTGACATTAGATTCTTATTTGGATTGAGATCTGGTCTTCATCCTGCTAGAAGAGGAGCAGTCCAAGGATGAAGAGATATATTTAATCGATGGGATTTAGCTTTGGGGGAGGGGGGATGCGTGCTCACTGCAATAGGATCTAGAAAAAACATGTCCAAGAACTTTGGAGGGGAGCTGATTATCGGAGAAGAGTGCTGGACCAGATCCTCAGAAAAATCCCCTGGATCAATCTCCTTGATGATTGGGTCGGGCAGATAAAAAGGTATAAGAGTAGAGAATTTCCTTGGGAAACCAGAGAAGAGCTCCAACGCTGTTATCACTCCAAGAGAACTACCTGAGGAGGAAGCCTTACTTGAAGTAACCAAGTCTTGGCACTTCAGGGCCACGTCCACCATGAAATTGACCTCTAAAGAAGAGGAGGCTTCCATGATAGGAGGAGATGGAGTTTAAAAAACTTTCTTCCCCCGAGCAACAGGATCCGGAGGACTACCCGGTTGAACAGCAGGGGACACAGCTAGTTCCATGGATGGGAAGGAAGAAGCTACATGGACTGGGGGAACTGTCTCACAGTGTTTGCAACATACTGGAAGCATGGTGCCCCTAAAAATGACACCAACAATAGAAACTAGGTAGGTAATGATAAACTAGGGCTTGCAAACAGTCTTCCATCCCACCCACTTTTAACAGAATCTTGTGAGGAAGAGGAGATGCTAGGTCCATCTTGACACAAATTCTGGCTATAGCCGCATCCTCTGGATGCGGGGATCACTAGTCCGCACATAGGAAGGAACCCAGAGAATCCCATATACCCAGCAGAAGGTCTGGGGACAAAAAGGTAAGAGGAAAACCTGGGAGAGAAACCCATACCATTGCCTGAGATGAATCTTGACCCAAATGAGAAGCCATTGACCACCGTAAAAGGGAAAACCTCCAGCAGCCTACTGATTGGGGAGCATAGGACCAGACCGATACAAAATCATCTCACAAGGAAAGAAAAATAAAAAAAGCCTTTCGATTCATCACTGAAACCCATGCCGGGGATCCTAGAAGCCACGAACTAACAAAGCATTGAAACACCGGGATAGGAGGTTTATCAATTCCAATCCTCACTATCAACGTCCACTGAAGACGATCTAAAGCTAAAAAAACATCCTATTAAACGGAGAATGAAGGAAGACCATCCACCGAGCGGGAAGACGATCCCTTTAGAAACAGACGATTTTCATCCCCCATCGATCTGGCACATGCATAGGGTAAGGAATTTCTCCCATCTTCAGAGTACCCTATAGTTTAATGTCATAAGACCAGGACCAAGGGTTCCCTATGGGGAAGGGAACCATAAAATGCCTTTTAAGGTCATGCTTCTAGGACCAAACTCTTGGAATAATTTTTTTGTGATGTCATGGTGGATCTCCAGTTGAGATCCCTAAGCTCAAGTGATGAGTGTGTGGTATGAGAGACGGGGGATTATGAGGATTCTGAGTCACCACTAAATAATGGAATAATCAATGGTATGGAGAATTTTATGCTTAGACCAATGCTATATAGTTTATTTTCATGCATCACAGATGAATTCCACACAATTTATCATCATGTGTGGTGGATGTAATTTAATCCCGGTGTGAAATAAGGGATATAAAATTATCCTGAAGAATCCATATAGATAGAAATTTTCCAAGGATTCTTTTCTTTGATTAAATTCATTCAGATTAAAGGGGAAATTTTAATACCTTTTGTGGATGAGTCCAAATCTTATAATTGAGGTCCACCACTCATCTTTTCAGGGGGATACTACATCATGCATGACTCCTAATGTAAATTCCTTTCAAATGTCTATCCCAAATGCAGGAAGGGAAGAAATTTAGTTTGGGGAGGCTGAGCAAAGATAAGAATACAAGCATTGCCATTGAGTGGTGTAGTTTTACGGTAATGCCGACAAGACACTTCTATCCTTGTAGTTTAGCATCGTGTGATAAGGAGGTCAACAATGTAGTTTACAGTCACGTTGTAGAGAAAACATGTCACAAAGACCATAAATATCTTTGATTTAATCATGGTTAGTATATTTTCTCATTCCATAGACATGAGAGATGATATAAGTTGTAAACCATAGTCTCGGGGGGCTTGGATTAAGAGAAATGATTTGAGGCTTAGAATCCATGGGGCGTACAGAAATAGGAATTAAATCTCCTGGGGCTCAATTTTCTTTTTATTAACATCCATTTTGTAGGAAAAATATGCAGAGCCACTTGGGAGTGATGTGTAGAGTCAAACAAAGGTTTCAGTAGGACACTGGCCTTCCATCTCTGATGGCCATGAATGTTTATGGGGACGCAAGCTTTCCCAGAATATAGAGTTTGAAAAATAGGAAAAATGTGACTAGTAATGTAAGAAATATCATGATTGTGATTATCCGTGAACTACTTAAGCTTTTTATATAGATATTACTCATATGTAGGGGGAAGCATGATCTTTTAAATACTTATGAGTGTTGGAATTCAGACATGGAATTTCCGCCATCTCTTTGAATTTTTTTGTGCAGAAAATTGGGGACATGTTTGAGATCTTTTAATGTTGAGAATCCGGATTCACATGACTCTAGAGTAACCATGCAGTTTAATGTCATGTGGTTAGGACCTTTTCTGGATTCCTTTGTGTATGTCCAACCTATACACAAAGGAAGGATTTTTTTTTTCTTTTGGGCGGCTTGATCGGGATTGAGGATTCGGGCATCACTACAAATCCGGAAAGGGTATGAATCAATCCATATGTTCTTATGAAATTTCTCTACAGAGGTCTGGTCCACATGTTGTGAAATGATAGGGAATTTTTTATTTTATTGGTGGCTGGGCCAGGATGATAAATTCGGGTGTCACTACATATCCAACAAGAGTAGGAATCAACCCATACATAGTTATGTATATTATATACTCCATATACCATTCTGACATGGGTGTAGAAGTAGGGGAATTTTGGTTTTATCCTCTATGGGTGTCGATTTTATCATATTCATCTACGTTTTATTTAAATAATGGAATCCTAACCACTAATCCTATGTTTATTTGAGTTGTACTTGATGTGAGAAACAACAAGAAATAAGGATTTCCTTCATAGTATGGGGTGATAGATGATATAAAAGGGGAATTTTGTTTCATGTGATGCATGGGAGAAGATTGAGGGTCGAGGCATCACTACGTATCCCAATAATGAATGGGCATCATGCTATATGTAGTTCTTTTAAAACCCTTTATTTTATCATCTTACATTAAGGAAGGATTCCACATTGTTTAATGTCATGTGGTTAGGAAAATTTTTACCTAGTAGTTTATTATTGTTTGATTAGGATTATTTATTCTATGTGGTTTAGCATCTTGCAGCTAAGACATGAAATGTAGCCATTACGTGAAGAATTTTTTAGAAACCATGCATTGGTGGGAGCTATGAGGATCTTTTTATCCATTAATAAAAAGGAATATGCTCCATTGTAGTAGAGCATATGTATGAAAAATGGTCCCTACCATTTTGGTTCACAATTTGGGTATTTCTTCCCAAGTATCAGTGGGGTTCTAAGGACCAACACCATATCATCTTTGAGGAAATATCAGAGGAAAAGTTTTTTTTGTAAAAGGCACATGCAATCTGATTTTGGTAGATTTACAAATGGTAAAAATGTGAATATTTTTATCATCTAGTTGTTCCAACTCATCAAACTTTTTCAGCGATTTCTCATCTATGAACATTTAATAAAAAAAAAACAATGTAGAGCAATGGAAATCGATATTCGATGGGAATAACTGCCGTTTCCCCATATACTAATGAGTACAGGGTTTCCTGGGTGGCAGTGCGTGTTGTTGTACCGTAAGCCCATAAATCATGAAGAAGCGTTTCAGGCCACGAAGTATACATGACAGAGTCTTGTTGAAAGCCTGTAATTTCCTATTGGCCACTATATCGTTGCAGGATGAATTTTTGGATTTTATTCCATACTCAAGGTATAACTTGTCCAAATCCGCAAAGAAGAAGTGCCACTGTTGTCAGTATTGTATGAGGGTCACCAAATATTGTAATGATGATGGCTTTCACAAATCTAAATATCTTTTTTCCCCAACATCTTTATGGGGAATGACTTCAACCCATCTAGAGAAGATGTCAGTTTTTTGTGAGAATGAACATGAATTTTCTTGATGTGGTGGGAGGATATGGTCCAAACAAATCCATCCCCCATATGGTAAAGGGGAAGGAGTACTTATCTATGTGAAGTAGCTTTGCGATTTGGTGAATAAAATTGGCATGAAGTTGGAAATAATGGATCATATTGGAGAATGTATCGTATTCCTATATCATAGTAGTCTAATAGTATCCAAGCCTTTGAATTTGATGGGAGGGCTTGGTTACTGATTAGAGTGTTCAACAAGCTCTGGCGAGCACTTCTCCCATAACGGCATCAGTCTATTCTCCATCGATGCACCTGAGAAAGACTCCATCAAGGCCTAATTTATAGAGAATATTATCTTGTCTTGTTCCATTGTACAAGATAAAATTGAATACCCACCTCTGGATCTGTTCTCTTCTATCCTGATCTGGCGGGAGTTCCCTTCTTCAGAAGTAATTTTCAATGGGAGTCATCCAGCTAGTGGGGTGACCATAAGGATCAGAAACGAGGTTAATCGCATCAATTTTCTCTATATTGTTCTAAATGAATGGAAAGACCATCCTTCAGTGGGAAATGTTGATTATTGTTTCATCCCAGTATGAATCATCCATGGTTGTGGCTGCATTTTCCAATTCATCATTTTGAGAATTTTGTGATCGGGGGACATAAGTCAGTGTTGGTTCTGATGAGAATTCTGTCATCATCTCTTGGACATGGTTCATTAAAGGTTCCAATACTTTTTTTTTTCATAGTCATTATTGACCTTCTTGATGACAAAATATGAGTCACCTTTTATCTTCAGGCGTTTCTCTCATGCATGAAGTTCTAGCTCCAGGCCTACAATTATGGCATGGTATTCTGCTTCACTATTTGTGAACCCCTCAGAATGATGGAAGGAGTAAGGAATGACAACCTTTTCTAGGGCTATGACTATAACACCTAACCTATATTTTTTGAGCTTGGGGTCCTCCATAGTTTTCCCTATAGGGATTATGGAGGTGCTGTCGAAGTACATTTCCCATGCCCGGGGGTCTTCTAGAATAGAGAATTCCTCTTCATCAGGAAGTTCAGTATCTGATGGGGACATTTATTCTGAGGGGTGTTATAATAATAAATACTCTAATTAATTTACTATGAGGGATTTTTTAGGGACATATTTCATGTCAAAATATAGTAGGATGACTACCCACTGTGATAGGTATCCAGTTAGCATTGGACGATTGAGGATATACTTGAGAGGGTAGCTGTGGGAGACCCGATGGACCTTGTGGTGCTGCAGGTAACGACTGAATTTTGTAAGCATGAAGATTAGGTCTTGGAAGTTCTTTTTTTATTCTTACATATCATGTATTAGCATCAATCAGTGTTTGATTAATGTAATAGAGACGGTTCTTGCTACCAACAACATTCTTCTGTGTGAGGAAAGTGCCTAAAGACCATTGCAAGGCGGTTACATAAAAAATGAGTGGTCTTACTTCAACTGGTGGCATCAGCACCAGTGGGATTAGGATATATCATTTGAGATTTTATAATGATTCGTGAAAATCATTATCCCATTGGTATGCAACACCATCTTCATAAACCATGTGAAAGAAAAAAAACATACCTTCAAGGTTAGCTATGAAGTGCCTAACATAGGCCAGGTTCCCCTAGTGACCCCTCAAAATAGTGAGGTTGCGAGGTGGCGACATCCTAAAGATAGATTGTGTTTTATCAGGGTCAACATTGATTCCTCTATGGCATATGAAGAAACCAAGGCATTTCCTATAGGTAATTCCAAAAGAAAAATTTAGGGGATTCATCTTTAGACTATATTGTCATAATTTATTGAAGATAGTTTGAAGATCTGTTAGGTTGTTTGAGCACTTTCATTATTTAACCACCAGTTCATCGATGTAGTACTCAACGAATTTTCTGAAAAAGTGCTTGAAAATGCGATGCATGGTGCACTAACATGTAGCAGCATTATTTTTCATACAAAAGGGAATCACCTTATAGGAGAACACTTCCTAGGGGGAATGAATGTAGTGGATTCATCATCTCTTTTGTCCATTCAGATATGGTTGTATCCAGAAAATCCATCCATGAAAGAGAGGGCCTCATAACTAATGGTTTCATCGACCGGAAATTCTTTGATCGGGACTGGGAAATCATCTTTCGGGCAGTGCTGATTGAGGTACCTAAAGCCAATACAGAATCTAATCATTCTATTCTTACTTCTGTCAGGGACTATGTTTTCCATACAGATCAAATATTGGATTTCTTGAATGAAGTTAGCTTTGATCAGTTTGTCAACTTTAGCCTCTATATTGGCAGCATGTGTCAGGGGGGTGCTTTTAGCAGCCTGCATATAAACACAATGGTCTTCCAGTGGACCTAGGTGATGAGTGGAAACCTCAGGATCTAGGCCTAGAATTTTTTTTTAGTTCTTAGAAAACACATCTTGATTATTCTTTAAGAATGAGGTATATGCATCTTTCTCCCTGAAATTCACAGCCACACTAATCAGAGTGGTCCTTGGGTATTCTTTGGTGCCCAGGTTTATCTCCCCAAGTTAATCGATCATGGTGGAGATAACTTCTTTGAATGCGGGAGGTCATCTTTTAGGTCTTATTCTTCTCCTCCACCGCCTCCCTCCTCTTCATCATCTTATTCTGCTTATGATGGATATGATTGTGATATGAGCTTTCTTGTGTTGGGATAGAAACTTCAACTCTGATTTATGGAAACTGAAATAGCTCCTTTTGTCCCAAGTGACTATGGGGAATTTTCTGAAGAGGATGTAATTTCATTGATTTCTTTTATCAAAATGACATCATCTTCTACCTTATTGAGTAAGGTAGGAACTGTCTGTGGTCCCAAGGATGGGCCAGAAGCATCTTTGTTTGAGTCTTCCCTATCTTCATAGGGTTCATCATGATTTTTAGTGTCTTTGGACTTGGTGTCCATAATAAAATCATAATTATTGTTGAGTCCATCTCCGAGAATTAACTTATGCACTAATCTAGGTTGATGGATAATACATACTATTCTCCAATCTATCTTAGGGGATTGGTTGGATCCATTTACAGACCATTTGGGGAGGTGATCCAATCAACATAGTTTCCAGAGATTGCTTCTCTTTCTGTTCATAGAGCCTTGCATTGGTGTAATGTGACTCACAAGATTCGAATGGGGATTTATCAGTGTGCAATGTCCCGTTTTCCCATTAGCGCAATATTTTATGAACTGATGGTATGATGGGGGAATCTTAGTGTGATGATGTTTCTAGTGCCTCCCTAATAGGACGATGAAGGTCGTACTTTGCCGCACTACCAGAAAATCGGAATCAGAAACAAGGGCACCAAGACAAGATTTAATCTTGATTCTTCCCAAGGGATTTTGATCACTTTTTTCATATACCAGTAGAGTTCTGGTGCATGGTGTCAGACTATCCTCATCATAGCCTAATTGAAAAAGTGTTCATGATGGGAGGATGTTGAATCCAAATCCAGTGTCATCCAAAATTCTCTAAACATCAATTTAGTTTATCTTAATAGACACATATAAGGGTTTTAAGTGTCCTTGCATGATGGGGTCTTCACCTTGATCTGTGAAGTATATGACAACGTGGAATTATTTGAGATTGGTCTCTGTCCGATAGACATCAGTAGCTGGTACATTGGCCTCAAATTCCTGAGGTCATAGTAATGCTTCTCTGAGTGCCTCCCTATGTTCTGTTGATAGACTCAAGGCATGTAGGATCGATATATTTTCCAGTACTAAGGCTAGATATTTTAGAATATCATATTTCTTCCCTAATGTTTGGTGCATCTTGACTTGGGAATTCTCCTTTGAGGGTGATTTTGGGGCTTTATCTTTTAAAGTAGATGGTCTGGCCTCTATGATAGGAACTGACGGTGCTATTGTGCTTTATGTATTCAACCAAACATGTCTTCCTGCACACCATGAGTGATTATATATATGATCTTCCTCAGATGGATACTCCAAAATTATTATGTTCTAATTTCTTCTATCATGGGCATAGAAACATTCTGGTTCCCATTGTGTCTTTTGGAGGGTCCTTCCTTGACTTTACACAATGTTAATAGTTTGAGTTAAGGTGTGGTTGGGGGGTCTGAATCTTACCATGATCACATCGTCCTAGAAACCCTCATCCTCTGCAAAATCCTCCTCTGAATCTCCAATTGAACTCGGGGAATTTGGGTTCATGGTCGTAGTCTCTATTAGATAATGGGTCCATTGTGTGAATGAAATTAATGGATCCAAATATCAGTTCTTGACCTGATAATTATTTTTTCTGACTATCTTCTTCTGTTGGTGTCATTTTGTGGGGTGGTACCCATTATTCCATTTGGCAAGGTAGTGCCTATGTTTTATATCTTTCTATCTTGAATTCTGAAAGTGTTAAGACTAGTTATGGATTTTGTGTCAGCTCATCATCCTGATCCTGCATTCTACCCTTCTGGCCCTCAGAGGATTGTAGGGCTGAGGATGATGGTTGTGTTACATCGGTAGTAATTGGGGGCATGAATGGTTGATTCAACTATGCTTGGAGGATTCCATGATCTCGGTTGACTGTTTTTTGAGTCATCAAACAATAAAATTTTTTCTCCTTTTTACTGGTGACTTTTTCCCATTCCTCTTCCTCTCTTGGGTCTAAGGTGGAGAAATATGCCACATGTGATGGTGGTGGACCCACCTTGACTTGTCTGGAATCCACCATCATATACAGATGATCCTTGAAGATGAAGCACTCTTGGATGGTGTGCCCTAATATCTGATGATAGGGACAATAATTTGGATAGTCGTTGAGACCCACTTCACCAGATTTCATTAGCTCTGGTAGCCAGAGAAAGTTTAATTTCGTGATATCTATGATGTAGCCACACACTTGGCCATCTCGGAATGAGTAAAATTTATTTCATCATTCCTTAAACTAATTTGTTTTAGCACCCCTTCACTCATCCTACTGAGGTGGTGGTGGTTGTTGGCATCTAGGCGGTCCTGCATGGTTTGGTGGAGTCCTAACAACTAGAGACGGTGTTGGGGGTGGCATATGCGTGACAGATTCCAAATTAGTTTTTCCCATTATTTTCCCTAGGGATGATGGGGCCACCCAAGACTTGGGATTGGTCCACTGGACAAACTATTCTATCTTTTGGGAAATGGTGGAGAAATCTCAAAACCCACTTGTTCACTTAACTGGGATGAGCAGTGTCTGAAATTCATCATAGAGATTTATGATGCACATAGAGAGCATTTAATCCTGGAGGAGTGGCTGGTTTAGGGTGACAGTTTGGCCATTCCATCTAGAAATGATGTTTGAAACTCTTTCATTCTTTCACTACTTGCAGTACATGAGATCACTGACTGTAGTATTAGGAAATGTCAAACTAAACTGGAAGAGAAAATATCACCAGAGGTCCTCCCAGCCTGTGAATGAGTTAGCTAGAAAGATAGGATACCACATGAAGGTAGAACCATGCTGAGTATGCATGACACACTAGAGTTTTACTGCTTGTTTCATTGGTGTTCCCATCATGGGATCACAGTAAGATGGATAATGCATTAGATGTTGTTCGGGATCTCCCGAGCCATTGAACACTATGAATACAAGGTTTCCGAATTTTGGCGCATTCAGGATGTTTCTCGCCCAGTCTGGGTAAGACATCCATTCTAGTTTTACTGGAGTGTGTCACCCTTCTTTGGCTTCCAGTCGTGCTGTATATTGCTGATGGTATTCAAGTTTCTTTAATGTATATCCTGCATGATTTTATCTTAGGTGGGTGTAGCAGGGTAAAAAATTGTACGTTCCGAAACTACTATAATTTGGGGTGGATACCCAACCATGGGTGTCCTTTGCGGGTTCACCTGAATGTATTCTAGCTGCTTCACTAGTGGAGGGAAGTGTTGATTTTTTCCTGGTCCAGATTCATATAGGTTGATGGTAACAATTCTGGATTAGACGGGCATCTTAGATTATATTCATTTAACAGGATGAGTCCATGTTGAAATGGAACCTCTTCTGGGAACACCTTTTGATGTTTCACTTGAAGAACACATCCGAAAATATAGATTCCTTGAATTAGCTTGACATTGATTTTCCTGAGATCTTTCATTTCTTCCCCCTGCTTAGCAAATATTTCCCCAAGTGTGAGTGTCACATTCTCAGGGGGAGGAGGAGGGTGGTCATTGAAAAATTGAGATGTATTCTTCTCCTTATTGGGGATACATGAGGGAGGTTTTCATGGGTTTGATGAGGGTGCACACAAATTTAGGGCACCTCTCTGGTTCCTTGTATGCACACCATCAAGCTTGGTGTGGGCCGCCTCTGGGAGGAGACTATCTTCTCCTTAATCCTCTCTATTTTTATAATTTCCTTTGAGATCAATGGGACTAATGTTCACCATGTTCACTAATTCATACCGCATTGGGGGCGGTCTACCAGGTGCTGAATGGTATGAGAGATTTTTGCATCCTTTTTTGGACTTTCTCCATCAATTCAGTTGTATTATTTAGGTTTCTTGGTGAATATAAAACCAAAGGAATCCCTGATCTAACCTCGCTATATGCCTTCATCATGGAGGGTATGAGACATAAGAATAGGTTGAATGGGTGTCCTCTCTGCTCATTGTTATACCCAAATGGGAGAATAAAGATGCCCATTGTGTGGGAGATTAAAGTAAAAATGCTCCCAAACCTATGGGCTAGAGTTCTTCCCATTCTCTCATTGATGCTCTATGGCATGGGTTTGTTGGTTTTATAGGGGAAGTTTGTGTAAAAAATTCCCCCATCTCTGTGGGATAAATCTATTACTATATTGTGGAGGTAGCTACTACTATTTCCACCTTTTTTATTTCATCCACTCCTGCACATGTGTTAGCTTGGTATGGCACTAGGTTTACATTAGATTTATTGGATTTTGAGGACATGATCACTACTCACATGTTGGCTTACATTAGGTAAGAATTATGATGTATTTTCTCAGTTGTTTGGCTTATAAACATTCGATGTCTTGATCTCGTTGGGCCTGATGCTTTTGAGACTCACTCCCGATCAATTCTTGTTGAGTGTTCCACCTCTCTGGACCAGGTATTGTATTTGATAACCACCTATGGATTACAACATTGCATGATTTTATTTCACATGAGGTCTACTGAACTTGAAGTGGAGTGAGGTGTAGACCTCCATGTTCTCCTCATCCCCAAATATAAACTCAAGGTGGGGTATCACCGACGAGGTAACACAACTTGTGCAACATGTGGAGGTAGGACAGTTCTTAGTATTTATTTAACCTTTTTGATTGTGGCCACTGTGAAGGTAGGATGGCTTCTAGGTCAATTAGATATTAGATCTCTTTCAATATTTTGACAAGGTCTACTTACCCTTCATATGGAAATTACATTTCTTTTTGCTGGCGATGAGTCATCCAAATATTGAGGTGAATGTTATGCATACATTCCTTATACAACTCCCTTGGTAATTTGAAGTGAGAATTAGTCATGGGAAAATAGATCATGTGTATATTATCCTTATCTAGTTTTCTTCTCTAGAGATACATAACCTATTATTGTTATTTTGGGGACTCCTCTACATGATATGCCCAACTTGACCACCTCTTAATGATTTCATTACAAGAAGCAGGACTTGTATGAGCCTCGTTGATATGTGAACAGAATGGGGGTGTCTCAGAAGATGAGTGTAGACCTGGACCATCCTCTGGTTGATAAAGGATGCCACTCATCATAGACAATGTGTATGATATGTCAGACTCCATCTTTACAAGTGAATTATAATTGGAAGTCTTTTCTAAAAAAAATTCTAGAAATGGTAGGAACATCTTCCCAGTGTGAATTTTAATTGCTGGGAGGGCCTTCGCGATCAGTGCTACAATGGTGAGGGCTACCACTAGAACATAATGCCTAACCATAGGGAATTACCCTATGGTGTATGTCCTATGGAGGACCTTCCAGGTGGGCTACAACAGGAGGGAGAATTTATTTTTTCTTGATGTAATTGAGGGGAGGACCTTTTTGATGACTTCTATGAAGGAGAGGATTGCTATCATAGCTTGATATCTGTCTAGAAGGAGAATTAATACAGTGTAAATCTTATGGAGGTTTTTCTGGATGTACATCAATGAGGGGAGGATCTTCTCATTGATTGAGGTTACTATGGGGAGGACCTTCGTAGCAACTAACATTGTGGGGAGGGCCTTCGTAATGGTTGTCATCATGGAAAGATCTACCATAATGACTCTCTGTCTGACTACAAGGAGAAGCATATATACAGTGAATACCCTTGGGAGGACCATCACAGAGGAAAAAAATAATTTGAGGACCATCTTATGGTCTGATATTCTAGTCAAGGGGAGGGCTTCCCAGACATACAATAAGAGATAGGATCTCATGATCGATCATTCTGGGCCCATGAAGTATGCCCACGTGGGTGCTCTGGGGAGGACCTTAAGAGCTATTGGTAGTAACTTTGCTGGGATGTAATTAACAAATGCTACTTCCAATTCTATAATTTGGTAATGGAATGACATGATCATGGGCCTCTATTGATATACTCTTAGTCGAATCATGAACACTATCTTCCAGTTTTTTGGTTCCCGTGATGCCATTGGGATACGCCGATGGACATATTCCATTTTGGTAGGGATGTGTGCCTACCTTGGAGAAGCCACCATGTTGGACCGACATCCCGTAGTTGGACCAGATATTTGTTCCTGATTCGATTTTCTAGGAATCATGAGATATTGTCATCAGTGCTCAAGGAATGGAGTAGGGATACATAACTGATCTGGACTGACTAACCCATTTTGTAGGAAAGTAATTTCGTTCTATGAAACTAGGTGGTGGGAATGGTTCCTCACCTTTTCCCCCAATGCAATTATATCATAACATGTTTGGAGGATATGATATGGAATTTACGTCTAATCTACCATCATTGATAGGACGTGATGAGATACATATTTCACTGGAATGGTTATGAAGGCCCATTTGGATGTTGAAGTAGGAGGTTGTTCCTACTTCAGTTCTCCATATGTTTCCAATGGATACAAGCAGTTCTCCTATTTTGGGACAGTGGAACTAGTATGCCACCGGTTGACTTCTCCAGTTTCCATCATATTTGACTTGTGGCCTTCATATTTATGAGCAAGAATTTTTATCTTCTCTCTTCCCACGGTATTTGTGTCATGGGATTGATATGCATCTTCTGGAATTTGACCCTGGTCATATTTTATTGCCATCCTATTTTGATTGAGGTCTTGATATACAATAGTAGGTATTTTTGTCTGACTGTAGCTAGTATAAATTTTATTTGGATGATAGGATCCTTGTGAATTGGTATATATTTTCATCTTCTTGTAAGTCACCATTATGTCTACACGATGAGATTGGCGGGTACTGGTAGGAATGTGCGCGTGCTAATATTATGCCACCCTATTTTGGTGGTGGGATTGGGTGGAGGGGGTATAGTTGTATTTTTACCTGTTGAATGCCGCCACATTGGTATGACTATGTTCCTCCTCAATAATCAGGATGTTGGCATGTTCATGATTATGTATTTAGTTCCCTTGGAAGGCGACCCAAGGGGCATATTCCTTATGGACTTCATCAGGTTCCCTTAGTATAAAAAACTCTAACACCCCAATCTTCCATGATACACTTCTCTTTGATTAATACAATAGCTGGTGCTGTACGATTCTCTGAGTTCTAGCACAGCAAGACCAATCAAACTAGCCATTTAAAAATCAGTTATGAATAGTAATACCTACTTTTTGAAATTTTCAAATTTTTATTTTTCAAAATTGACCTCATTTTTGGATTCAGAATATCAAAATTAGCTTAGGGTGAGTTTTTGGAATTATTCTGAAAACATTCATTTTTTGATGAATAGTGAAAAACACTACGTGATTGTTTAAAAATGACTTTTTATTTAAATATTTATTGTTAATTTAAATTTAATTAAAATAAAAATTGATACATAATTCTTATTTTAGTCCAATTTAATTAATTGGAGTCATTTTATAATATGATTAGATATATAAACTTTTATTGAACTTTTTAACGTCTTTTACCAACCTTATAGGAACATTTGTAAATTTGCATAAAACATAATTTTTCTGCTTCTATGAATTGAATTTTAAAATTACAACAGACACGGTTGTCATCAGTAAGTAAAATTTGGTTCAATTTAATGAAGATAGTTTTTTTTTTGAAAAGTAACTTTTGAAATTTGTTTACCATAGTTAAATGTAAATAGGACCATTAAAGGTGGAATTAATAATAAAATAACATAAAATTACCCCAAAACATTCAAAAATTCTATTTTAGAAGTTTTTTTCGACCAAAATCCACCTTAGTATAAAAATAAGATTCTTTTTGATCTATTTGGGTGAGATTAGTACATTTATAATATTTTATTTAAAAAATGTTAAAGGTGTTAGAGTCAAATTTTAATAACAAACCCATTTTTAATATAGGGTTATACATAAGATAAATTCAAATAAAAATATTCATTAGAAATATAGAAATGTTTCTTACGTCATAATATTTTATTTATAATTTTTAGACATTAAATAATTAAATATATTTAGGACACAATGATGATGCAATGATTACATTATTAAAAAATGATTAAAATAAATGTAAATTGAAACTTTTGATGCCATAAACCGATTTTCTAGGTGAATAAGACATTTTAGGGTTTATTTAATGTATTTTATTTAAGTAATCAAGTTTTTATGACTTTCACAGAAACCAAATACTAAATAGTGTCAAAATTGACATAAATGAGTTTTTAAAACAAATACTATTTTATTAAATAATATTATAGTCCAAGAAATCTACAATTCATCCAAATGACTTTGATACTATTATATATTTCATGAATTAACCACTTCAGTTTCTCTGGGAATTATATATTTACTACATTAACCATCTATTATAAAAATACCAGAAGATATGCTAAAGGCTAAACTATTTAACTAAGGGTTAAATCAAAAAGATATGGTCAATATGGTAACATAAACATGTCTAGAAACTATTGGTTGAGAGGATTTAGACCCATAACCACCTTATCGTATAAATAAATCCATTTTTAGCTATTATAAACCAAAAATAATTTTATAATAAATTAATATTTCCATATTTTTCTAAAGTTCCCCTCATATTTCTTATAAAAGGGTACTTTCCCTTCTCATAAATTCACACCTCAAAAGACATTTGGATCTCCCAAAACATGCTCAAATCTGCTCCCAACTAGTCTCACATCAACTTAGAGGCCGTACATTGATCATAAATCCATCCAATATAGCCCTTTTTCAAATCAAAAGGAAGAAACTGAAGAAAAGGTAATTATTTTGTAACCTCTTTCAAAGTTATTTTCTTCTTATACTTCATATTTATTTGTTATTTCAATACTAAAATAATAACTACAGTAACATATACATACTGATATGTTATTATAAATATTGTACAACAATATTCATTATTCTATCCATCCTATGAATGATAAAGTCACCATACGTGCGTGTGTACGGCTTATAGTCTCCAAGTCATGGTGTAGTTTGTTATTCCACACTTCATTATTTGGATGGGTATAATAATGAGTATAATTGATTAAAAAATAAATATAACAAGTTAATGATTCAATATATAAAATATACCATCCAATTAAATACGATTTCATTATCAATAGAATGATATTGTTGCTTATGCGTACGTACAGATTTCTGTCTCCACGACGAGATGTTATTTCATCCCCATCGTAACCATTCAAGAATAGTTTTCATTTTATGATTAGAAAATAATTTTTAAGAACATAATATCATATTTTATATGAATCAAATACATCCTATCCATAAGAATAATGACTTACATAACAAACCATAACGGAAAACGAATCAGTTAACACCTTAAACAATGGTAATACAGAAAATTATCAATAATGAAATATTAGAGGATCATATATGATATCATATATGATATCATATTTATGTATGTACTTCTTGTATAATTTAATAGCATTTATTTAACCATTATACAGGAGGTTAACATACACTTGACTAAGAAAAATTACAAGGTAAGGGTTAATTTTAAAATCTCTTCATTATCTACGGTTTTTTATACGTAAGTATCTTCTAAGACATCTTTATCTCCCGCATACATGTTTCTAAAAAATGTATTTTAAAAAATTTTACTATTTCTTAAACTATGGGTTAAAGTCATTTATACCTTTTTTTGACGTTTATAATTTTTTTGAAAGAAATCATTCCTTTTTTTCCAAATAAGGTACTTTATTACCTTTTATACTAATTAAGGAAAGAATGTTTTTTTAAATTATACGGTGGGTGAAGCTCTTTTCCGACATTATAACACCATTGAAACATCCCATAGAAGATTATATTAAAATTTTGAAAATAAATTTTTTCTTCTATTATTTTGTGGCTTTTAAATTATTACAAAGAAGAAAGAGAAATTTGTCTCAAATAGTTTTGGTATTTATTTCATCTATGTCAAAATCTATTGTTGGATTTTATATTTATTTGATGATGATTTTTATGATACAATATTCCATATTTTATTGATAGTTTTATGATATTTTTGGCTATGGTTGTGCTATTTTTATGTCATTCACAGTTTATGGTTAGAGTATTGAGATTTTTTATGTTAGTTTAATATGAATGTTTATGTTATGTTTCACCCTTTTCATATGAGGAATATATTGGAGGCAGTAAGTGAAGGGCGGGGCTCGATATGGCCCCTTGATCCATCAGTATGTCACTTGAGAGAAACTAGTGTCTTTGCATAAGGCCTTGAGAATATTTTTGTATATAGTCTTGGCATAAGGCGTTGAATATGTGGTTTTGATGTCCAACATTATGCATTCAATCATTATGAGATTAAATCATGATATTACATGTAATTATTCGAATAGTATAATATCCGTGTGAATAAGTGAATGGAATTATTTGATTTATCTTTTCCATATTATACTGATGTTTATGTTTAAATGTCTTGTGTTTTAGTCTTATACCTTTCCTTTAATGTTTATGATTGTTTCTGATAGTTTCCTCTATATTATTATCCTTACTATGAATCTGATCTCACCCCTTTATTTTTTCCCATGATCTAAAGAATAATTTTAATACTGGAGGGTAGGGATAGGATAAGGGATATAAGTGTGTCCAAAGGAGACACAATGTTGTTTATTTTTCATTTCAAAGTGTAATGTAAAACTGATAAATGTATCTAGTACATCCAAGGCTACTAAACTGACTTATCTTTCGAGACATGATCACTTTTGATCATGCCAATGTTATGTAATAATGTACTGACTCTGGGTAACTAGGGTTGGGTTGTTACAATTTTTATCAGAGGATGTTTAGTACAAATCTTAAAAAATTGATTTAGAAAAACTTTGATTATAAATCATTACCCTAAGATAGACTTTGAGGAATAGTATAGAAGAACATCCAAAAAATATTTTAATGTAGATATTATGTGTGTTTACAAATAAATACATCCCTTATTGAATACTACAAGTGGATTTGGTTCTAGAACATATTTACCTAGGAGTGAAAACTTGGAGAAGGAGTTTCTGGCTTGACCCGGGGTATCCTGGTGCATGACAACGTGCCTTACTGCAGACCTAGTTTGACTCTCTTGGGGGATATTCTTACAATAATTCACATTTTACTTACAACCATTATGATGGATTTAGGAGTAAATAATTCCCCAAAGAAAACATTTTTATGATTGTATATTATATGCATAAAATATTCATTTAATGTTTAGTATTTTAAAAGTTAGGAATTATGCATTGTGATTTACAAACTAATATAGTGTATTCCATTTCTTAGAAATGGAACCTAGTGGAAGGAATGGGAACCGTATCAATACATGTAAACTATGTAGGGGTTTACCTCATTTTCATGATAATTATAGTGGAGTTGGTGATGAAACTAGTGTAGAAGAACTTATAACCATACTGAGACAACTCAGTCAGGTTATGAATAAAAATATTACCCATATGGAGAAACTTGATCCACAATGATGAGGATCAATTTTAGACCACTTCATGAGTCAGCAACCAACAACATTCAATGGGACTACAAATCCATTTGTATCTGAGCAATGGATAAGTTCCTTAGAGAAAATATTTCATGCAATGGGGAGTAGCGAAAGGGAAAAAGGTTTCTTGGCAGTTTATCACCTATCTGGAGATGTAGATCAATGGTAGTCATTAATTCAAAATACAAAGGAGGATGAAGAAGTATCAAATATGGAATAGAGGGAGTTTAAATATCTTTTCAAAGAAAAATACATTCCTCATGAACATCGAGTGGATATGGAAAGGTAATTTTTGAGTCTGAGAAAAAATGAGGATGAGAATGTCACAAAGTATGAGGCTAACATTACAAGACTATCAAGGAATGATGAAGATTACATATGTAAACCAAGAAGTAAGATTGATAGATTCGTTGATTGGTTAAAACCATTTCTCGGAGAGTCATTTGTCTCACAATACTTCTTATTGTACGAAGATATAGTTTAATGTGCTATCAAGATAGAAAAGGAATTCTATAAGTCTTATGGATTTAAAGTGAAGAAAGAGAAGAAGAGATCAGTTGAACACTCTAGAAAAGGAAATAAAGGGAAGAAGGGAAAATTTGACTTTCCATCCTACAGTAATTATGGGAAGGAAAACCTGGTACATTCCTAATGGGGATGATGGTTTATTACCAGTGTAGAAAAAAGGCCACGAATATCGTGATTGAAAGGGGAATAAAAAGGATGTTAATGTTCAATGATACATTTGTAAAGAAATGGGGAATTATGAAAATGAATGTCCTAAGAATCATGGAAACTTACCTTAGAAAAGGCCAAGAGAGCAAGGAAAAGCTTATGAGACCACAACTACCGAGGTTGAAGTTCCTAATGACATGTTGGAAGGAACTTTAATCATTTACTCAAAACTATCCAATGCTTTATTTGATTCTAGATCAATGAATTCTTTCATATATTCAAAGTTTTTCAAGAAAATAAGATATTTTAAATTTCACATAACAAGGGAGTTGTCAATCAAAATTCCTAAGGGTAGTATCATAGTAACCATGTTTTTTCAATCAGTTACCATTGTGGAATATATATGTTCTTTTATCTATTGATATTATTGTCATAATCATGATTGAATCTGATATAATCCTTGGTATGAATGGGATTTCAGACCATTATGAGAAAATTTATTGTAAGAAGTAGGATGTTTCAATTTTTGATAATGATAAAGAATACCGTATCTTTTGACTAGAAACATAACCATATTATTCACATCTTGATCCACCCTCTGTAGCTCTAAAAAATTCAATTATTTTGGAGGAAGGGAGATAAATAACTATGGGTGTGGAAAGGAATGTTCAAATATAGGATGTACCTATTGTGAACGAATATGTTTATGTGTTTCCACATGATTTACCTGGACATCATCCAGAATAAGAAATTGATATTTACATTGACTTAATTCTTGGTTTAAGGCCCATATCGAAGACCCCTTATAGAATGAACACTATAGAATTAGTGGAACCATAGAATCATCTAGAGGAATTGATCGATAATGGATTTATTCACCCTAGTGTTTCTCCATGGGGAGCCTCTGTTTTTTTGTTAAGAAGAAATATGGATCAATCCAGTGGTGCATTGAATATAGTGTGATCAATTCTATAAAAATAAAGAACAAGTATCCCCTACCTTGAATTGATGATTTATATGATCAACCACATGGGGCTCAATATTTGTCAAATATTTTCCTTCGATCTGGATATTGTCAGTTGTGCGTGAAGAAGGAATAAATTCCAAAGACACAATTTCAAATGAGGTATAAGCATTATAAGTTTATAGTAATGCCTTTTGGACTGACTAATTCCCCCTCTGTTTTCATGGATATAATGAATATAATTTTAAATGAATATGTTGATGACTTTGTAGTGGTATTTATTGATGATATCTTGGTATAATCCAAAAGCAAGGAAGATCATGAAAATCACTTTCACACTATTCAAAAGACTCTTAGAAGAAATGAATTATATGGTATGTTTATCAAGTGTGAATTCTGGCTTCAGGAGATTTATTTTCTTGGGAATATTGTCTCTATGGATGTCATATCTGTTGATCCTTCAAAGACAAGGGAAATCCAATAATGGAAAGCATTGATGATTATAACTGAGGAATGAAGTTTTCTTGGTTTAACATGTTAATATCGGTGTTTCATCCTGAATTTATCCTGATTGGATAACCAATTAACCAAAGCTCACACGTAAAGGGGTTAAATTTATTTGGAAAAAAGAGTGTGAAGAATGCTTTGAATAATTTAAAAGAAGATTGGTAAATTATATTATCTTGATTATACCATCAAGGAATGAGGGGTTATTTATTTATATTGATGCTTCAAATAAAGGACTTGGTTGTGTCCTTATGAAGAATGATAGAGTTATTACCTATGCATCATGCCAGCTGAAAATTTATGAAAAAAACTATCATACTCATGAACTTGAGTTAGTACCTGTAATATTATTTATGAAGATATAAAGACACTATCTTTATGGTGAAAATTGTGAGATATATACTAATCACAAGAGTTGGAAGTATATTTTTTCACAGAAAGAACTCAACATGAGTCAAAGGAGATGGCTTGAACTAATCAAGGATTATGATTGCACAATAAACTACCATTTGGCGAGGTATCTTTAAGTGAATCCACAATACCTAGGTTCAAAATTAGGTAGAGGCATATTTACGGTACTGTAGCAGGTACTGTAGCAGGAATTGTAGCGGGACTATACAGTATGCGGGTACTGTAGAAGAACGGTACACTGTATAGGTACTGTAGAAGGACTATACATTTTGCGGGTACTGTAGCAGGTAATGTTTAGCACTATAGCAGCTAGAACTATTCACCTTAGGCCATCGGTTTGGTCTTGGAGTCCTTAAGGGTTTTAGGCCACCCAGGCCTTCGGGTTAGTAGGGATTTCAGGCTACCTTTAAGGCCGTCGTGCCACCTCAAGGCCTTCGGGCCACATGCAGTTTCCCCAGAAACACTACAAAAAAGGAGTAGCCCAGAAGAGGATTCAGAGCAGGTGCACTCACCAGAGTAGAGCCAAATGGATTTTTCAGAATGAGAGGTTATGGCTATGCCATTAGGACTATCATGTGCATGCATGGGAAGCCTAGACAGACAGCAATGCAAAGGTGGAGATCTACTATCATGATAAAGATTCTTGGGAGGGGCAGTTACTTGTAGATAGTCTGGATGAATTCCCTAAGACCTTTGGGTTATGTAATCTTCTAAGCCTATGAGCCATGTAATCTCTGAGCCTATGGTCCTTGTCAGGGTTCCCCCTCATCCCTTGAAAGGGGGGTTATCAAAAATCAATAAAAATGAAGGCCTTCGGGCCATTCGGGTCAATACACTACCACCCGAGGAAGGAAAATAAAGTGGAAGTTACTTTGAGCAGAAAGGATGATGGGGTTATGAACAAGATGTGAGTTGAAAGGTATCCTATGTTCATGGATCTAGTAAAGATGTTATAGGGAATAATCATTCAAGGTGAAACATCAATACATTTTCAAATGGCTACCAAGCCATTTTTACTATAAAGTATAAAATGTTCTCAGACTGATGATGAGGAGATTGAAAGGAAAATTAATGTTGTGAATGATGGGAGATTGATTGAATTCATATATAAAAATGTAATTTTGAAATTATGGAAGAAGATTTGTGATCCTGATATATATGGTCTAAAAATGGAGTTTTTGGATGATGCTCATTGCTCCAATTTCTCTATACACCCTAGTAGCACTAAGATGTATTGAAATTTGAAGGAACATTTTTGGTTGGACAAAATGAAGAGGGAGATTGATGATTATGTGTTAAGATATATCGTTTGTCATCATGTGAAGGCTGGAAGACAACATCATAGAGAATTCATGCAAACGCTTCCTGTACTTTTGTGGAAATGGGATGATATTACAATGGACATTGTCATGTGGCTACCAAATACTCCTATAAGGAATGACGCAATACGGGTCATTATTGATCGTTTTACCAAGTCATCACATTTTCATGCTATAATATAAGATTTACCACTTGAACATTTAGGAAGAATATATATTAGTGAATTTTTAAGACTCTATTGTGTACCTCAATTGATTGTTTATGATTGTAATCCCTATTTTACATAAAGATTCTAGAAAAGTATTCAGAAATCCTTAGATAATGAACTTTGTTTCAGAACTGCCTACCACCATCAAACTGATGGAAAATCAGAATGAACTATTCAAACCTTAGAAGACATGATGAGATCTTTCACACTTGAATTTCACGGTATGTTGGATCGGTATTTACATATGGTATAATTTCCGTATAACAATGGTATCCATTCAAGTAGATGGAACCATATGAATCATTTTATGGAATGAGGTGTCACACACCAACTTTTTGGGATGATGTTGGTAAAAGAAAACTCATAGGCTAAGAACTTTTTGAAGAAATAATGGCAAGGGTGAAGATTATCCAAATCCAAATCAAAGAATCTCAAAGTAGGAAAAATAGAAATTCCTATATCTGAAAGATGGATTTAGAATTTGAAGTTTGTGATCATGTTTTCTTGAAGGTATCTCCTTGGAAGGGTGTTATACGATTTGGTAAGAAGGGTAAATTATGTCTCAAGTACATATGACCTTTAAAAATTCTAGAATGAATTAGAATTGTAGATTACCATTGGGAAATTCCATTATGTCTCTCCAAATATAATGATGTGTTCCACATATCATTATTGAGAAAATACATGCTTGGCCCAACACATGTACTCACCTATGAAGAAATAGAGATGAAACCCGATCTGTCTTATTATGAAGGGCCTATCTTGATTATTGATACCAGAGAATAAGTGTTGAGAAACTGGATACTTTGTCTGGTAAAAGTTCTTTGACGAAACCATAAAATGGAAGTGGAATCATGGGAACCTGAGGATCTTATGAAGAAAAACCACCCAAATCATTTTATGCAGTAATATTTTGGAAAATTTGAGGAAAAAAGTATTTGTAGGAAAAAATATAACACCAAAAGCTTCCATGGTTGGAATCTCTTTGAATAATGTAGTAGTTTGTGTTATACCTTTCTCTGAGTTCAAGCATACCACGACCAATAAAAATAGGAGTTTTAAAAAACAATTATAAATAGTAATACCTAATTTTTAAAATTTTATAAATTTAATTATTAAAAATGGTCATTATTTCTAGATTCAGAATATCAAAATTATCTTAGGGTGAATTTTTTGGTATTTTTATGAAAACTTTCAATTTTGGATGATTAATGAAAAACAGTACGTTATTGTCTGAAATAGACTTTTTATTTAAATATTTTTTTTAAATTTAAACTTATATTAAAGTAAAAAATAGATATATAATACCTATATTAGTCCAATTTAATTAAATGTAGTCACTTTATAATAATATCAGATATATATAATTTATTGAACTTTTTAAAATCTTTTACCCACCTTCTAGGAACATTTTAAAATTTCGTTAAAATGTTATTTTACCACTTCTATGAATTTAATTCTGAAAATCCAATAGAAACTGTTTTCACCAATATGTAAAATGCGTTTTAGTAGGATGATTTTTTTTTGAATAGTATCATTTGAATTTTATTTACCTTATTTAAAATCAAATTGAGTAATTAAAGGTAGAAATAATACTATAATAATATAAAATTACCCCAACACATGTCCTAATTATATCAGATAAGTTTGTTTCGACCAAAATCAACTTTAGGAAAAATATAAGATCCTTTTTTATCCATTTGGGTTAGATTTGAACATTTATTATATTTTATTTAAAGAAACGTTTAAAGTGTTAAATTAAAATTTTAATAACTAGACCATTTTTAATATAAGGTTATACATAAGATAAAGTTGACTATAAATTTTCATGAGAATTATAAAATTATTTCCTACATAATACTTTTTTATTTATAATTTTTAGACATTAAATAATTAAATTTATTTACAACCCAATGATAATGCAGTAATTACCTTATTAATAAATGATTAAAATAATTGATATTATAAATATAAAAATAAATATAAATTGAATCTTTTGATTCCATACAGAAATTTTCTCAGTGAATATTACTTGTTATGGTTGATTCATTGTATTGTTTTCTAAGTAATGAAGTTGTGATGACTTTCACAAAAACAAAATATTAAATAGTGTCAATGTTGACATAAATGAGTTTTTAAAAAAAATATTTTATTAAATTATATAATAGTCCAAAAATATAATATTCAGAAAAAAAATTACTTAGATAATGTTATATATGTCATTAATGAACCACTTCATGTTCTCATAGAATTTCATTGTAACTATTTTAACCATGTTGTGTAAAAATACAAGAAGACATGGTAAAAGTTAAACTATTTAACTAAGGGTTAAATCTAAAAGATAAGGTTAATATGGTGACCTAAACATGTCTAGAACATCATGGTTGAAATTATTTTGACCCATCCCCACATAATTGTTGAAATAAATCCATTTGGAGAAATTTTAATCTGAAAATGATTTCATAATAAATTAATATTTCAAGATTTTCCAAAAGTGCCCCTCACCTCTCTTATAAATGGGAACTTCCTATTCTCTTACATTTACAACTCTAAATCCATTTTTCTCAGTCAACACCTACACAAATATCCTCCCAACTACCCTCACTTCAACCTAGAGGCCTAAATTTGATCATAAATCCATCCTATGTATCCCTTTTGTTCAAATCAAAAGAAAGAACCCAAAGAAGAGGTAATTATTTTGTCACTTATTTCAAAGTTCCTTTTTTCTTCTAATTTATATT
Source organism: Viscum album (assembly GCA_963277665.1). Taxonomy (NCBI): domain Eukaryota; kingdom Viridiplantae; phylum Streptophyta; class Magnoliopsida; order Santalales; family Viscaceae; genus Viscum; species Viscum album. Next base: position 656,589,722 of record OY728145.1, on the reverse strand, counting down.
TATTTCTTATTTACATACTAAAATAATAACTCCTATAACTAATACATTTTGATATGATATTATAAATATGTTACAACCATATTCATTATTCTATTCATCCTATGAATGACAATGTCACCATATGTGCGTACGTACAACTTACTGTCTTCACGTCGTGATGTAGTTTGTTAATCAACACATCATTATTTGGATGAGTATAATAATGCTTATAATTTATTTAAATAATAAATAAAACATTTGAATTATTTTTATATATAATATACCGTCCAATTACATACTATTTCACCATCAATAGAATGATATTGTCTCTCGTGCGTGTGTTTGACATACCGTCTCCACAACACGATGAGATTTCATCCCCCATCGAAACCATTCAAGAATAATTTTCATTAGATTATTAAAAAAATAGTTTTTATGAACTTAATGTCATCCTAGATATGAATCAAATACATCCCATCCTTAACAAACATGGAATTTGTAACAAAACATAATGGAAAACAAATTTGTTAACACCCAAAACAATTATAATACTAAAATATTATTATTAATGAAATATTAAAGGATTATATATGATATAATATTTATGTATATGGTCCTTTTATAGTTTAATAAAAATGATTTAACCATTATACATGATGTTGACATACCCTTGACTAATGAAAAATAAAAGGTAAGGATTAATTTTACATTCTCTTCATTATCTGAGATTGTTTATACGTATGTATCTACTGAGACATCTTTACCATCCATATCCATGTTTCTTAAAAAAAAATTTCAAAACATTTTTAATATTTCCTATACTATGGGTTAAAGTCATATATACCCCTGTTTTACTTTTTATAATTTTTTAAAGGAATCGTTCTATCATTTTACAAAGAAGGTACTTTATGACCTTTTCAACAGATTAAGGAATGAATGTTTTTTGACTTATATGGTAGGTGCAGCTATTTCCCACCATTATAACACCTTAGAATCTTCCCTTACAAGATTATACAAATATTTTAAAAATAAATGTTTTTTATAATTATGTGATTTTTAAATGATTTCATAGTAGAAAGATATATTTCTCTCAAATAATTTTTTGTATTGTTTTCATCTTTATCAACATCTAATGTTGGATTTTATATTTAATTGAGGATGATTTATTTTGATACCATATTCAATAATATATTTATGTTTTTATGATATTTTTTACTGTGGATTTTCTATTTTTATTTCATTAACAGTTTTTGGTTAAATTATTAACATTTCATATGTTAGTTTATTATGAATGTTTATGTTATGTTTCACTCTTATCATATTTGGAATGCATTGGACATAGTAAGTGATGGAAATGGCCATCTATAGCCCCTTGATGCATCAGTAGGTCTCATGAGAGAATCTAGTGTCTTGGTACAAGGCCTTGACTTGGTGGTTATGATGTCTGACATTATGTATTCAATATTTATGAGATAAAATATTGATATTACATGTTATTTTTCAACAAATATTATATCCATGTGAATAAGTAAATGTAATTATTTGACTTATCTTTTCTATATTATTTTGAAGTTTATGTTTAAAAGGATTGTGTTTTAGTCTTATACATTGCCTTAAATATTTATGTTTATTTATGATAGTTTCCGCTATATTGTTATCCTTATTGATTATTTGAGCTCACCACTTTATTTTGTTTTATTTTTCATAGGATGTGAAGAAGTATTTTATGATTGATCTATTGGGATAGGCTATGGGATATGAGTGTGCTCAAAGGAGTCACAATGTTGTTTATTTTTTATTTCCTAATGAAATGCAAAACTTATAAATGTATCTACTACTTCCAAGGAAACTAAACTGATCGGTCTATCAGGACATGATCTCTTGTGATTATTCCAATGTTATGTAATAATATATTGACTCTGGGTAACTAGGGTCAGGGCGTTACAGATACTCTTGAAGGTGAGAAAACATTGTCACCCGATGTTGGCGGCGACACTCTCCTTTAGGGATCCGTGAGTATGACCCCTATGTAGATTGGATGATGTCATCAATATTGACTTCATATACCTCCCTGAGATAAGGGAGGTACTTGTTGTCACTCTTTGGGGATAGGCTCAAAAAATGGTTCAAGACAACCACCGAGCTGCCATGTTTTGGTGTGACACTAAATGCTAAAGAGGAAGATAGTGAGATTTTGTAGATTAGAGGTCATGTCTTGCAGTTTCCATAATGGGGTAGAGTATTTTTTTAGTGTTACACCTTAATCATCATGTTGGATACCCAACTTTGAAGAGGCTTGATTGGTGAGGGGGTCTTGTTCTTCATTGGGGCCCTGACTACCTCTGGAATTGTTGAGGTGTGTGTCTTCATTGTTTGTTGGAATTCCATTTGGATTGAAGGTTTCTCTTCGGAAATCATCAATATATATATATATATATGACATGTATAGACAAAAAAACCCTATAAAAGTAGAATCTCTTGATCATATGCATATTTGACTAGTAATCTTACCCCCTTACTTTGTTTGAGGTGATGGGGCTTAAGGGGGTAAAACATCCACCCTGGTAAATGATTCACATTGGGTTCACCATTTTTTGACCAGAGGTGACACATGTACGCATTTTGAGAAAATAAAAAATGGTCTGATGGGTGACATGTATTTTTCCGTTATTATAGATATTTTCAAATCACCATATTTTTTTCGGCCGGATTAGCGTCGTTATCCTTTAGGGGGATCTGTATTGACCTTATGGGGACTAGGAAGTTTATCCCGTCTTCATTTTGAAGTAGGTTCTATAGTCAAATTTTCCCAGCAGGTGATTTCTTGGGTTTAAGTATTTGTGCAATCAGTTCTCTTAGGATATGAATTCCTCAAATGCTCTCTAACAGGTTTTTTCGTGGATCCATAAACAACCAACGGTCTGGGTATCCTTGATTCATGGACCTTTTTTCCAAAGGAAGGATCTCATTGGATGGCTATTTGGCCAATGTCACTTAATGACTCCATTGGTTTAGCGGATTGGAGGTCAGTCTCATCACACCCTTTTGGGTTGGATTATTGCATACTCTATGACTCTATTATAGATTTAAGTCATGTCCATATGTTTGTGAATACTTCATTCATTCCTGAAGACTATATCCATTGGATACCCCTAGGTCGTAGGGTCATCATGGATATACATAGAATTGATGCTACTGTGGAAATTGTAACTTAAGACATGCAATAAGGTGATCTGGAGTTTATCGCCATCTATGAAGGAAAGAAGGTGGTAAGATGTTTGGGTTGGACCCACAATATGGGCATCCTACATATCCTCATGAGAGGAATCAGATCCCATGTAGTTCAGTTGTCTTGGGGATTGGACCTGGGAGGTGGCCCATTTGTTGCGGGCATAATAGAGTGGACCCTTTTGGAAGGGAACCCCTTAGAGATCATGCCTTTGAGTATGCATCCTACATATCATGGATTGAACATGAATATGAGTTCTTGTAGCTCAATATATGAGGTTTATTTTGTGGATGTTGTGATCATAAAAATATCTAAGTCCACATGAGCCACACTCAGTACGAGAAACAAGAGGATGCGAGTTATTCAACAAACAACACACCTTCTCTTCCACTAATGGAATTGGCCAGGGCAATGGAGAATGAAGTTTAGGTGACGGTAAGATAGGGAGTAGAGAAATGAACTCTTCAATGTGGTATAACATTAGAGGTCACGTGACTCAACACTTGGAAGGTTATGGACTTAACATAGTGGGATTTCCCTATAATGTGTTCTAGGAAATGGGAGGAATGTCACTTCTTGTGAAAAGGAAAAGCGAGCATGATCCAATTGAATGATCATCGTTTCTTAGAGAATGGGAAATCAAGTGATCTTCTTTGATCCCTAGAACATGGAGGTTCATATTAGTATCCCATGGTTTGACTCTACGTTACCATGGGAATGAAGACTTAGGGGAATTCTGGGGGTCTGAACCATTGTGGGGATAACCATCATGGCTCCACTTACCTTCGGTATGTAGATTTAGAGTGGCATGCTGATGCGCCCAGTGATATGATCATATGAGTTCGATGAATATGGAGTATGCTTTGGCATGATGTTGGTGGACTAGTTCACAAGAATCTATGGAGTAATAGACCTTAATGGAGGATAGGGATGTAATAGAGGGGTGAGATTGGATCCAAAGGGAAGGACCACTGAGGACACCCCATTATGTGTACTATTTTATCATGCGGGATGGGGGGATCCCTACACACCATAGTGTTATGCAGGTAGAGGGGTAATCCATGTGCTGAAGCACAATACAGACTTGGGTATGGACCACCGCGTACCAAAGTGGTATGTGGTCTTGGACATGGTTTTAAATGCCACTTCATGTTCCATCCACTTACTTATGAAGTATGCAGTGCAAGGTTAGATCCATATATAGATGCACTATGTGGAATGTGTTATTGAAGAAGGGTCCTGGAAACTGTGGTTCATGGGGAGTTCAGCTATGAGAAATTTATGGTTCATGATGTATCAAATTAGGTTCGTGGTTCAACAATTATTATTAAGTTAGTTCTTTATATACTTTACATCTGGTTATACCTGTGAAAATGTGATTTTCAGTTTTCACTTCGTCGATGATTCAAAATAGAAGTTAGAATCCCCTCCAAATTCTTCTTTCCAACCTATTGGGTCTCCTATGTGTTTTGTTCATTAGTTCTGTTTTCAATTAATCTTATACTCCTTTTATAGATCACTATGGAAATAATATTTGTGCTCATGAGGCACCATTTGAGGAATCCCATGAAAATATATCTCAACATGTGGATGAATCAGTCAATTGGGGTTTGCGGAGGCTTTGGTTCATGTTTCATGGTTTGTAGAACCCTACCAGCTTGCTTTGTTCTTAAACTGCTGAGTTCCTGGGATGATATAAGGATGGAATTACCATGCTTGATTTGACCGATGACATGGTTCACAACATCCTGGGTTGGCTAGCCATCACAATGAAGGCTTTCACCTCAGAGGTCCTTCCACATTGCAGTTTTTCATGGTTCATGAACCACATTAACCATTCCTAGTGATGGTATGTAGTTCACTTAAAACTCTTGAAAAAATTGATTTCTTCAAGTTTCATCACAAATCATCAATTCAATTTGTGTCTATTTTCATTACTAGACACGTATGAATTTTTAATTCCTTTGAAAATGTTCTTGTGGTCATAATTACATCCCCTCGAAGAAATATAAGACCCTATAATAATGATTCATTTTTTTCTATGATTTTCCAAGATTATTTTCTAATATTCAATTTGGAAATTATAACTCTAATCCCTTTTCTTTTGATGTGACTAAATTGATGTATTTCCTTCATAAATTTTTTGATTATATAAATAATTCTCATTCCCATAAAATCAGATCTTATTCTCCCATATCCAAAATTTACGATTCCCAATAATGCTATTTTATTCTTGTTTTGAAACAGATATAAAATTTATTATAGGTAATCTTAAAATTTATCATATCCTCTTATTAATTGAATAATTTATCTCTAAATTTATGATCTAGGTTTCAATAGTGGTATAAAAATATAATAAAAAGTATTTCCCATTCAAGATCTTTTTCTTCTTTATATCCACACTTCCTAGGTAAAATAATTTGGTATTTTTGAAGAATATATTAATGTTACCTCTTAAAATGTTTTGTTTTAATTTTTTTAATATTGCCTTATTTAAAATGATTTTTGAATATGACTTGAAATTTTATCACTATTGGACAATGATAATAATATTTTTATAAAATCAATTATCGAAGAGTTTTATGTCATTTTAATAATTATATAAATAAATGCGATGATTTTTTATTTTCATAATATAATTGAAATTCTGTAATAAAATAATCCTTATAGGTAATTGTAATTTTTATATCAACCGATCGTATTTTAATATCATGTTTTGAGATACCATTTTTAAATGACAAGAAACTAATATTCTTTCCATGGTTTTATATGATACGTTGAATGAATGATATCTTATGGCAGACAAATGTACAGATACTAATGGGTGATATCCAATAATTCCCTCCAATTTATTGGATAAGGATTTATATCTCATGAGAAATGTATGTTAAGGGTTGAGAATTTGTTTATTAAAAACAAGAATTATGTTGTATTTACTCACAACATAAAGAACGTACATTTTTTTATTCTTAATTGGATGTGTGGGAAATTTTCATGATGCAAATGTGACGCCTAGTAATTTTTTTGTTTAGAACATTATGTGTCGAAATTATTTTTCACAATGAAACATTATTCCCATTATTATGTTTATTCCATGATTCCTGGGTATGTTATGTTTCCATGTTGTACAAAATATTTGGGCCTATTATTAATGTCTATAACTTGTGTTTCTTTTCTAAAACTCATATTCTGTAGTACATGATTTATAATTTCATAATGCATCTCCTTCTGTCATTAATTTTGGATAAATCTGATATATAAATGTTATTTTAATAAGATATTTATCCCATGTTCATGTTTTCTCATATGTTTATGTTGTACCCCTTGAAAACATATTGGTATTGTTTCATTTATTAATCCTTTGATCACACCCCTTTCTTATGTTTCAATTTCCTATATTATGATGATGAGTACAATATAAGATATATTTTAATGGAGTTTAGTGTCATTACCACAAAATAGGGCAAGGGAACTGCTACCTTTTATCAATACTAAGCATAAAGCGCTCATAAAGGGCTAGGCCTTTATCGGTACTAGCTAAAAGCTTTGATAAATGTGACATTTAGTAGGTCTAAAAAAGTGGTGATAAAGGTGTTCCCTTTATTTTCACTTTTCATAGTGCGGATAAAGGGCACAATTATCAGTTTTAATAATAGCGTTGATAAAACTATTTAATATAAATTATTATTAATTTATATAACATTATTATATTTTTATTAAAAAAATGTTTATTTGTATACATTAAATAAAAAACAGATTTTTATAATTAATATATTTTTTAATAATTCAAATATATATATATATATTGTTTTAATTGAAAAAAGTAATTCTATGATTTTAAGTATATATATATATAATTAAATAACTATATGATTATAATAAATTATATTAAATAATAAATTTATTTATTAGATTTATTAGATTTATTAGATATTTATTAGATTAATTTATTAGATTTATTAGATTTGTTTGATTAATTCATTATATTTATTATATTTGGTATATTTAATATATTTATTTTATTTATAAAAAAATAATGCATTTTAATATATATATATATATAATTACAATTATTGAATATATGTGTGTTTTCTAATGAATTTGGCCAATGAATATATTGATCAAGCGTATATATATGTCATGTATCGTGATTGAATGATGATTTATACACATAATATTTTCCAATGATGTGGTATATTGATTAATTCATAATGTTACCCATATGAACTCTATATGTTCTAAAAAACATTCTTATAAAATTACATTAAATATATATAAATAATAAATATATTTTATTTTATATTTAATGATATATAAAAATACTTTTTGAATACATTTGTAATAAAAATTATAACTATATAAATATTTATATAAATAATTATAAAATTATGCATATAATATTATAATTTTATTAATATATCCAGAAGGTCCGATCCAAGAAAGCTTGGACCACAAAATTTATTAATAAAATAAAAGTGCAGAGACAGCAGAAAGGAAGAGAGAGAGATTACATGTCAAAATATTCATAGTCACCACACCCATACCTGATCGTGTCATCAGCATCAGCCGATTCCCGTTCTGATTGAGTCTCGTATTGTTTAAGAAGCTTCTTATAAAACTTCCATTTTTCCAGTTGCTCCTTTGATATATTCTCGATGTCCTTCTTGGCAGATGCCCTAGTGGTCACGGTTCTCAGAACTGTAGAGTAGTCATTCCTTGGTTTCCTTAAAACATGGGTAGAGCTGACACCTTCATTGTCAGAGCCTCTTTTCATTTCTCCTCGTACAATATCACTATATGATATCTTATTCGCATCCATATCTCTTCCCTTGGTCTCAACATGAGAGTCACCTCATTTGCAGAGGGTTAGGTCCCCAACTCCAGGAGTGGATTCCTCCGCCCTTCCTTTCTCAGAAGAAGAGGAGGGTTGTGCATTCTGTTCTGGAGGATCAATCACCATCATAGCGGGGGCTATACTCAGAGCCTTTTCAGAGGGAGGCTCCTAAGCTCTAATATGATCAGAAGATCGAGGCAGAGAAGCATCAATTATCACCTCTTTACCCTTCCTAGAAAACGGAAGCTCATGAGTGTCAGATTCCAACTGAGGATCACTGTCCCTGGTGTCAGGCTTTGGTGTAGGTGGATCCTTTAGATTCACTTTACGGCGACAATGATTGGAGGGGTGCCCTCTCAATCCACACTCTTTACAAGTAATGTTTTTACGACATAACTCCAAAGAGTGCCCCACAGCCATGCATTTCGTGCAGAAGAGGGGTTTGTTTTCATATTCAAAATCAATCAGAATTTGATCATAGGGAATAGAATGTGTTACCGTGTCAATGAGAGTGGACCTAGGGTCGACTTCCACCAGCATTCTGGAAAAGTGCTCGTACATGACATATGTCGTCTCCTTATCAAGACGGATGGGTGTTCCGATTTCCGTTCCAATATCACGCAATATTTCTGGATGCCAAAGGACCCAGTTGAGCCCATGAAGACGAACCCATACCTGGGAGAAGACATTTTTAGCACTTGATACATTAAAATCCAATGACCATTCATGCAAATGAATCCATCCCGGCTTTAGAAACATGGATCCAAAGCTCCAAGATTTCATCTTCACATCATCCGATGGAAATAAATAGTGAAAGAAACCCCGACCAAGAGAGACACATTTCCAGTTGTCAAACCCCCACAACGTCGAAATCCTTCAGAATAAATCTTCACATTTCCATGGCGAAGCACCTTTAGGAAGAACAACACGAGAAATCAAAGAGTTCTCCCCTAGTTCCGGTCGTTCTGCAATGACACCAGGGTTAGCCTCCACATGGGAAAGAGATCCTTTTATTAATATATATATATATATATATTAACAATTATATAAAAATATTTTTAAATATATAATATTTATATTTTTAATGATAACTATAAATAAGTACATAAATAAATATAAATAATTATAAAATTATAATAAATATATTTATTATTCTACTTATAAAAATAAAATAGATATATTTTTAAATATATAAAAATGTTTATAATTAAATAAAAATAAATTTATATTTATTTAAATAAATATTTAATTGGGTTTGAAATTGTTCTGATAATGATGTCCTTTATCAGCGCTAAAAAAGCACTATTAAAACATACCTTAATCAGTGCTATAATTTTAGTTTTGATAAAGGCCTATCATTATCAATGTTGATAAAGGTATGTTTTATCAATGCTTTTTATTTTAGCGATGATAAAACATACCTTTATCAGTACTTTTAACTATAAGTGATAAAGGTTCTAGTAGGTTTTATAAAAGAACCCTAACAGGATACTCCTCCCTCTAACCCTTTCAATCATTCACGGAAGCTGACCCCTATGCTGTCGACCCCTCCTCTACCATGACCCCTCCTCCTCCTCTACTGATGCTACCTCCTCCTCCTCCTCCTTTGTCGTCGCTGCCTCATCCTCCTCTGTCATAGCCACCACCTTCTCTCCCCCCTCCACTATCACCTCCTCCTACTCCCCGGCCACCGACTCATTCTCCTCTACTGCTGCTACCTCATCCTCCTGCTCCTTCTCCTCTTCCTCCTTCTCCTCCTCCTCCATGTGTAGCCCCCTTGTCCTCCTGACCTACTCCGGCGCACCCTCCTCATAGGACGACTATCCTGAAAATATCTTCTATAGTGCATGGATTCCCCCCGGTGAGTCTCTATTGTGGTTTACCTAGTTTCCAGAGGGTGTGTAGGGTTTAAGGGGTTTTCATCTAATTGAAGGTATATCATTTTGTTTTGGTGGAGTTATCCATCAAATTGTCGGTATATCATGGAATTTTGGGGGAGTTTTTCATCTAATTGTTGGTATATCTATTGAGTATGCTTTTTCACTCATTGATTATTATTGTTTACTACTCTTTATTGTTTAACTTATGTGGAGATTCTTATTAGATATATTCTATTCCCTTTCTTTTTTATTACCAATGATTATTTTTATTTTCAATATACTTCTTTTAATGTTCTTTTCTTTTTTATCATACCAAATGGGGGAGAGATGTTCAAATTTTAGTAGAGTTTATTAGATTTGGTAATTATCAAATTTGTTGAATGGTTCCTTTACACTCTATCTATGATTTTATAAATTCATATCCCATCACAATTTTATTATTTTTATATTGATAATTACATTTTCCTCTCTTAGTTTATAGTATATTATTCTTTATTATGGCGGAGATTCTTATTTGATAAATTCATATCCCATATTAATACATATGGTTGTTCTATCAATTATTCATCCACATTATATTTCTATATATATATAAATATTCTAACTATTTATACCCTCATACATGCTACTTTTGGATAGGTCCTACCTTTATCCTCTGTAGAAAGCCTCTATGATAGATAGCTTCTCTAGTAGTGTCTATATTTCTGAGTAGGACTATATTTTAGTTTTTTATTCTTTTCTTAAATTCTAGATTCTTGATTAATATAATAGCAATAACCATTAATGAAAAACATGTAGAAATCATCTCTCTACATTTTCAAATTCCCTTAGTAATATTAAAATATATTATATACTCCTCAAGGCATATATTTTTACTTTCCATATAAATTGAATTGGAAGACATTGACGTTGATTCCATTGAAAAATGTATATCTTTAATCCTTTTTTAATATTCTCAATTAATCACACATAATAATGATTTTTTTTGTAACTCATATAATTTTGTTGACCAAATTGGGATCTCCAACCTACATCAAAATTTTACTTCTATATTATATATTGACATCAGGCTTATTGAAAATTCATGTTCATTGACAAAAATACAAAAAAAGAAGAAGAATAATTTGGTCTCAATAGCCACCTATTGTGATTATCACATATAAAAAGTATAGAGAAGAATAAAATACATAAGGGCTCTATTCCATCCCCAAACCTCACTAAGGTTATACCAGCACCGATCAATCTGCCCAGCCTGATTCACACACTAGTCGAAAATTAGTCAATAGTTATGGTTATGACAGTGGTTATATACTGATTGAAAATGAATATAGTTTATATCCACTATCAAGACACCCATGGGTGTTATTGTAGTTTCCATAGACCATCGAGAATCTCCATAGACGGATGTTCTAGTACAATAGACAATGCTTGTGGATGTAGTCCCTATTATGGGGAACATATAGCAATGGTTTATAACATTTTCCACAAGGAATCAACATCAATGGGTGGACCATAGACATAGGTATCTCCAGCTATGGTTTATGAATGTTGTCATATAATCTAAAATATGAAACCAACTGAGGAGATTTGATCTGAGGATCACTTCTATAATTTTTCTAAGACTTTAACAATAAGCAAAAATAAACTATCTTTATAAATATATAAATATCCATATATCTACATATATAAATATATATATGTGTGTGTGTGTATAATTTTTTAGAAATATAATAATTATATTTTTGGAAATGAAAAATGGACATGGATTCCAGAACCTTTGGCCATAGTCCATATCAACTATGGTCATATGTATTATAGGTAAGTCCTACCACCACTATAAATATGGATCATGGACTTAGGAATTTCCCATTCCCTTGCCATGAAAATTATTCTTTTTGCTATAGTCCATATTAACTCACACAATTATTATACCACCATTAAAAGGTATGTGACTTGGTTATGAAAACCTAAACAAAAAGAAGACCACAAGTTGTGCCTTGTCATTAGAAAAAAGAATATGTCTTGGTTATGCCTCTATTTGTATAAAACGAAAGGGTTTTTTATTCATTTCTGGTATGCATTATGATAGATATTAATGAGTTACACTCTCCATTAAAAGTAAGGTCTATCTAGTTCATATCCATGTGGCACCCTTGTATTTTAAAGAATAACCTATGGTTGGTTTCAAAGGTGAAAATGGAAAGTTGAACTGATATTTCAAATGGAACCAGATTCCATGACATGGTGAATATTCTACATCGTGGAGGTTGTGCTAGTGGATTGGTTGGTGAACTATGGTGTGGAAGATAGATTTTAGGGTTCTAGTTGTTTCGTAAAAGTTGTGCCATTGAGTGTTGGTTGGGTTGTGAAGTCTTATAATGTAGAGATCACACAGTTCTTCCAATTTTGGTATCATTTCACTGTGGAGGGTGTGAGGGATTATAGGTTATGTTGTTGTGATGACCAATGCTTCATAGTCCCTTTACCCTAGATTATATGATCAAATTGTTGACTGTGCAAGTGGATTCTAGATGTTTTTTACCAGGAAACATTGTGGTGTATCCATCTCTTGTGTGTCATAGTTCTTTCTCATTTTTGATCCATTGTGGCATGTCCCTATGTGTTGTGTTGTGATGCATGTTTTCCCTTATTAACTATGTGTTGTGTTGTGATTTATCTCTTGTTCTCCCTTAAATTTAGGTCTTTTCCTATTAAGTCCATTTGAGGATTGGATGCTTGATTCACCACTTCTTATTGAACCTCAATATGGATCAACACAACCAACCTAAATATAATTAGTTAAACCAACCTCATTATAATGAAAAATATAAATTGAAAATATAAGGAATATTTAAACATGATGTGTCTGCTCAATCATTGGGTTAATTTTGTCATTTTCATGGTAAAATCATTATCCATAAAATTAATTCACTACTTCATATTAAGGTTTAATTTATTTCTTTTATGTAAGGAATATTAATCAACAAATATGTGATATCAATGTATTAAATGTTTAGGTCATTATAGTTGGTAACAGAGTAACTATCGTATTCAAAATCAACCAAATTCATTCAGTTTTTTTATACATTAGGTAGATGATTCATAAGTCATTTAAAATGTGTAGGAATCAACCCCACCTCAATATGATGCATGATGCAACAGATACGACTCAAAGTGACTCTTTTTATTTTAAATTGACATTATTTTTAGTAAAAAGAACATGTGACATAATTTAAACGAAGAAAACACAATATGATTTTATGATACTTTAGGATAATGATCCATAAGTCATTTGTGACATATAGTAATCAACCACACCTCAATTCAAGGCACAATGTGAGTGGTATGACTCAAAGTGTCTCTTTTTATTTAAAATTTACATTAATTTTACACAAAACAAAAGTGACATACTGAAAACTGAGAAAATATATTCAAATTGTTCTGATACATTAGGAAAACAATTCATGAGTCAGTTGTGACATGTATGAATCAACTGCACCTCAATCGGAATCATAGTGTCACCAGTATGTCTAAATGTGTCTCTTATAAGTTTAAAATTGACATTTTATCTCAAAATGTGTCACACACTGAAAACCAAGAAAACATGATCCAATTGTATTCATAATTTTGGAAAATTATTCATGTGTTCTTTGTGACATGTATGTAATAGTCTCATATCAAACCAATGCACGCTGTGACCTGTATGAGCCAAAATGCTTGTTTCTAGTTTGAAATGACATTTTAGTAAAAAAACACAACTGACATACTACAAACTGAAACAATTCATTTGTATTGTTTTGATACTTTAATAAAATGATACAAAAGTAATTTGTGACACATAGTTATCAACTGAACCTCAATTAAACACTCAATGAGACTAGTATGACTCAAAGTGTCTATTTTTATTTAAAATTGACAATAATTTAAGAAACAAATAATAGGTACATACTAAAAAACGAGAAACCACATTTGGTTTGTTTTGATACTTCAAGACAATGATCCATGAGTCATTTGGGATGTGTAAAAATAAACCACACCTCAATATGATGCACGGTGAGACTGGTACGGCTAATATTGTTTGTTATCAGTATAAAATAGGCATTTTAGCTCAAAACATGTTACTCATTGAAAACCAATAAAACCCACTATAATTGTCTTAATAATTTAGGATAATGATTCATAATTTTTTTTATGATGTGTTTAAATTAGTATCATATAAAGTTAATGCCCGATGCGACCATTATGACTCAAAATGAATATTTCCAGTTTGAAGTGAAAATTTAGTTAAAAAATGAAACAAACATACTGCAAAGATAGAAAATTCATCTGGATTGTTCTGATACATTATTAAAATTATCCATAAGTCATTTGTGAAATTTATAAATTAATCTAACATCAATTAAATTCACAATGCGACTGGTATGATTCAAAGTGTCTCTTTTTATTTAAAATTGGCATTAATTTTAGAAAAAAACACAAGTTACATACTAAAAACCAAGAAAATGAATTCGGATAGATATGATACTTTAGGAAAAGAGTCCATGAGTCATTTGAGATGTGTAATAATCAAAATCACCCCAATCCAATGCACGGTGTGACCATTATGGATAAAATTATCTATTATCAGGTTAAAATGGACATTTTAGCTCAAAACATGACACTCATAGAAAACTATGAAAACCCACTCCAACTTCCCTCATAATTTAGGACAGTGATTCATAAGTTCATTGTGACATGTATAAAGTAGTTTCATATCAAAACAACGCACGATGCAACATATATGACACAAAAAGCGTGTTTCTAATTTGAAATGACATTTTAGTAATAAATACAACTAACATACTACAGAGTGAGCAGACACATTTAGATTGTTTTGATACTTTAATACAATGATACATAATCCATTTGTTACATGTTAAAATCGACCAAACCTCAATTCTGCAGATAATGTGACTTATATCACTCAATTTGATTATTTTTATTTAAAAATGACATTAATTTAAAAAAACCTGGAGGGACATATTGAAAATTGAGAAAATTCCTTCAGATTGTTTTGTGACTTTTGGAAAATGATCCTTGGGTAATTTGTGACGTGTAAAAATCAACAACAACTCAATAAAATGCATGGTGTGACTGATATCAATCAAAAATTTTTCATTTAAATTTGATATGAATTTCATGAAAAGAATAGGCGACATACAAAAAACCAAGAAAACACATTGAGATTTTTTAATATTTAAAAACAATAATCAATACAAATCATTTTTCTTATACAGCCTGAGGTAGTATGACCAATAATAGTACATTATTCACAAAATAGATACATTTTTTCAAATTACACTCTAAGATTAATATCATCTTGCAGAGTAGAAAGCACAATATTATGAATCCTTGGACAACACAGATAAAACTCTACCAGCATACGTGAAAAATGGCTAGAAGCCACAATTTATGTGTCACTCTCTATCCTTATGGGGACTCCTAATGAATAGGATATATCATATAAAATTTATGGATGCTATAAGATCCTGTTTTAGCCATGTATTTTTAACCATACTTGGGTAAAAGTCTCCTTGAAATATGACAGGTTGAAAATTAGATGCTAATCATGTAATCTCAATGTACCTTTCCTTAAATTGATCAACCCAATTCTCCATGATTTCCCTTTCAAGTCTATAGATGGAAAAAAATGTGGGAAATCCCATGACCTAAAGAAACACATATAAAATTGTCAAACCCCCAAATTATTTTATATTGGTCAACAAGAAATACAAGTTTCTAGAGTTTCATTCCTTTTTACAGGTTGATTTGAGCCATGATATAGAACTTACAAATATCTAATCTTTCTGATATAGCGACATCGGATGCTGAGACACAATCCATTGTACCTTTTTAGATAATATGATGGGTTTTCTGGTCGCTAAAAGCCTTAAAAGAACCGACAGTGGAACCTGAGAAGGTCATCAAGGCCCCTATCTCTTTCACCTTAGTGTTCCTCTAATGTTTTCTTTAATGCGTGACCACTCTAAGGGTATCATAGGTATACATATTTTGACTTCTAGGGTTCTCTGTGGTAGTGTGTTTGCTGGTAAAAACCCGAGTGAGGGAGTCCCGATCCTATATCCTTCAGTATTTGATATTATTTTATTTATGTATTCTTTCTTATTAGTATTTAATTTATTCAATTATTATATTAATAAAAAAATATAATTTTTATTATATAGGTGGAATTTTTTTATTGAGTACATATGCTTTGTTCGGAAATTAATACCATGGATGACAATTTTTGAGAGGGGATCATTGATGAAAAAGGATGAAACATTAATGTTTTCTACTATTTATCAGATAATTTTAATTGTAACTATATAAAATATGGTTTAAAATGTATATAGTATTGTGTTTTTTATTCATTATGTCAAGTAAATGTATATAGAATTGTTTGCGATACTCTTGTGTGCGTTGTTTAGTTCTTCTGTGTTTTGTTTGTGTGCTCGTGATGTTTTGTGAAAGTGTGTAGGTGTTAGGTGTGCTGTTAAACAAACAAAAATTTCCATGAAACATGGACATTATCAGCTCTGTTTTTAGTGATGATAAAGGGGACCCCCTCTTTATCTTATCCATGATTAACAACAATTTTCTAGTACTTTTAAAAGCCTTATTTTTAGCAGTGTGTGGCTCAATTATGGAGAAATGTTCACAAGTATAATAAAATATTTTTCTTATATAGATAATCCTAAAAAAAAGAAGCATTTTTTACTTGGGAATGTTTCACTATTTTTTAGATATTACACTAAAATTTTGGAAATGATTTAAAATAAAGATATTTATATCTCAATTTATATCATATCCAACATGTAATGTTTTTTTTAGCGTCGAGCCTGGGAGTGTGGGTTTGGGGAACTTTGGATCATATCAAAACATGTATTAATTAATTTAGAGGATTAATTTAGTAATTTTTTAGGAATAGAATGGGGGAACCATGGTAAAAAACCTAGTGATAAATATATTTATATGATAACCTTTGGAAATCTTGTTAATGTTTCGAGTATGTGGTTTTCCATAAATATTACATCCATGTATGGATAATAGTAAGTGGTTGTAGTTGGGGTACCATTAAAACTATGATTAATCATAATAAAATGGATTGTTTAATATCAACTCTATCTTTACCCCATTCATGATTTGTTGGCCTAGTACTGCACACCAATATAG
Organism: Viscum album; assembly: GCA_963277665.1. NCBI lineage: Eukaryota > Viridiplantae > Streptophyta > Magnoliopsida > Santalales > Viscaceae > Viscum > Viscum album. The sequence goes on along the minus strand of OY728145.1, from coordinate 656,572,588 downwards.
ACACTCTAAGGGGATATAAATTAGTTAATTCACATTCTTCTTAAAACCATTATGAATTATTTAAAATGAATTTAAGACTTAATATATATACAGTAAGATTGGAGAATATTATGTAAATGGTTATCAAAAATTGATGTTAAAATGATGTAGTTATTTTTTCATTCAATTAAATCATAGCTTGACTAAAATTTTTATATATACAAATAAAGGATTCATTGTAAAAGACATTTGTGTATTGGGGTTTTAAATGATATTTTTTTTGATTTTATTAGTTAGTATCATAACCCTATTTGATCTATTATTTGGATGTAAAAATAATGGTGAAAACTATGTTGTGAAAGGTATGGCTCCAGAAACTCTTGAAGAATAATATTTTTGAAAAATAATTTCCCATGTATTACCTAATATTTTACATTTTATATCTCATTACAATTCAAATATATAGAAATGTTTATCTTAATGAAACCCTTACATATTTCATTAGTGGCTATTAATTAAAATTTTTTCTACACAATTTATTCAAGGGGGAGAATGTAAATCCTAAATATTTAGTAATTAATTTTACTAAAAAATGACATAATATTAGTTGTATTTTATCAAACACAAAACTAAAATAAAAATAGTAATCAAATAATTGATAATCTTTATCTGGAAAATTATAATGGAAAAAACATAAAAAATGAAAAAAATATAAACCATTAAAAAATTATTACATTTATAGGACTTATATTATTATACTTCAAAATTTAAAAGGATTATTAATTATTATATAATTTTAAAATTATATTTAAATCAAATATAACACATTAAATTGAATATTATGATAATAAATATTATCTGAATACATTATCCAATATATCTATACTATTTAAATTTATAGTTTATTTGAAATAATGTTCAGAACATATATTGATTATAGTGTTCATTTTTCAATAAAAGTGGGTTTCCTTTATATTTGGAATTCTCATCCAATATAAAATTTCAGAAATATTATTATTTGAGTTTTATCTTAGGAATCATAATATATGTATCATCATAGGATTATTTTTTTGGATTTTTCGGAAATAATTTATTTTCAAGTGAATAATAAAAATTAAAATTTTACTTAAAGCATAATTGTTATGAATATATCAAGAATTTAGTATAAAATATAAGAATATAAAATATTTATCATATAAAAAAAATATGTTGAAATAACACATTGAAAATTAATATATTTAATTTATAAAACACTTGTTTAACATTTTGATAATTAAACAATATTTTTCTTATAATGTTTTTAGACTTTCCATTTTAATTATTTTTTAACAGGATAAAATTTGGATTTGGATTTATTTTAAAATAAGATAAAAGTCATTTGGTTTTTAATATACTAATTTATTTCATTAAAATCAATAACATTGATAAAAGTTTCCTAAATATAGCATTTATGAATGATTATACACATTTCCAAAAAATGTGTTTTTTTAATTACATATACTAATGATAAAAATAATTTTGTCTTATACATGTAATTTTTTTATATCATGTGATTTATATCTAGAATACTTATTTCATAATTATTTAATCAGTCAAATTTTATTTTATGCTTTAAAGTAAAATTTCTTAGGTAATTTTTTTTTTACCATGATAAAAACCCAAAATGGTAAAAATAGAAAATATAAGAGTAAAGTAGATAAAAAATGTAAGAATAATGTAGGAAGATTTATGGTTGAGGATTTATTTGCCTTTAATCCTCCCATACACCATTATTTTCCATTAGATGCTCCACTCGAGCTTTGAATAGTGACATTACCATTTATTTTTTTACAAAAAATCCACTCCCTACATCTATAAAAGGAACCTCCACCGCCTCACTTATCCTCACTCACAAAGAAACATTTTTCAACAAAAACACTACCCACATACCTCCCCAAAATTAAATGACAAGATTATTGGTTTTGGTCTCCTAAAAATACCACCATTAAAAGGATTAAATCTTTTCCCAAAATATTTTTCCAAGGAATAACGTAAAATTAACCAATTACTCAATTTCTATTTAAAATGATTTATTTCATCTTCCACATAATTAAGATATATTTTATACATTATATTATAAATACATTAGAAATAATTATATAATTAAATATTACTATGATGATGTGGTATTCATTAAATATATTTTCCTTTTTTACATAGAATTATGAAAACATCACCATGCATACATGTAGACTACGACCTCCATGAATGATGTGTTTTATTTACCATCACCAGAGTGAATGGATGGAAAAAAGGGATATTCAATAGATTAATATGAAATTTATAAAAAATTTTGAATTCAGTAATCAAAATAATTTCTCAATGTTCCATTCATTTTATGGAAAATTAACGAACCATCTATGTGTTTTTATGGACTACAACCTCCGAAAAAGTGGTGTATTTCATTTTTCACTATTGTATTTTATTTTTTATCCAAAAAAATTATAGTCGGATTCACCACCTTAATAAAAATTGGAATAAAATCATTATTTAGGGGTAACAATGAAATTATATCAAAATAATCACTTTTATCTATAGTAACACATAAATTATTATATATTCTTTTTTAGGTCGGTTTAATCACCTACATAAAATACAAAATGAATTTCCATCATGGTACCTAAGGTAACATAAATAATGGTGATATTGGAAAATAATAAGTAAATAATTATTATTTATTCTATAATGGTAATCATAAAATCAAACATGTTATTAATATAGTATAACTCATTTATTAAAAATTACTCAAACAATCTCTTTGCTATCATTTCCATCATGAATAATAAATATAACACTTATGAAATGAAAATATATAAATATAAATTTGTAACAACATACACTTTTTTACAAAGGTAAAAATTGTTATTTTTTCATTTTCAATATTCCCTTTAATAATGGTTATGGTACACTATGTCTTAGGGAATGCCCAAGGAGCATTCCAGGATGGTTCAGAGCTTGGAGGTCAAGAAAAATTTGTTGTAGCCTGGGCAGAACGGTTAGAAGAAACCATGAAACCACAGGGCATGGTTTGGGTAAACCATGCAGCTATAGACCGGGGTACCTGCAAGTTTGCATGAGTTTTTTGTAACTAAGAGGACTAAGTTCATGGTCATATAACCTATTGAATATGGGGGACATATCCTTAACACTCTATTTGCACACAATTTTTAAAATGTTCGCATAAATTGTGCACAAAGGGTTTTATAAAAAATTTCCATCTTTCCCCACATAACCCTTAGGTATAATTTTACCATTCCCCTTGTTTCTAGTTGTATTTATTCCCTTTATCACCTATAGGATTTCAAAAACCTCCAAGATTTGAACCATGATAACTCCTCCATCAAAAATCCAATCTTCAATTTGAAGGAATCATTGGATATCCCAGGGTAAGACTAACATCACAGACTTCTTCTATTTGAGTTAATCTCTCCCTCTATTACGCTAGTTAGGTATAGTCTCGTTTACCCAATTTTCAAGGTGTTGGAGGGAAACTCAAATATCATCCATATTACTTTAAATACGAGGTTGATATCAAGTGAGTCATCTTTTACGGACCTAAAGTAGATTTTCGTGTGTTTTTCCATTTTAGTTTTGTCTGTTTTGTATTAATTCCATCCTATCATGATCCAGCCTTTGTTGAGCCTCTTTGTTGTGTTTATTTAATCATTTCCATTGACCCTAGTGACATGTTATTGATTAATTTTATCTTTTAATGGGATTATAAATCACACTTACTCAATATGGACAACCGTAGGTCTTCCACCATAAAAATGGTCATTTCAGCCAAGTGGTCCAAAATGCATGGAACATGGTTTCGTTTCTGACTTTATTTTTTTAATTTAAATAGCCTTTATAGTTGATGTATGCTAAGGTTCTACAATGGTTCTCTTCCCATTTTGAATTGTTATTGTCCAAAAGTGTATGTGGGTATTTGACCTTGTGACATTGGTGATGAAACCCTTTCCTTAAAATGAATTTTCCATGTTAGGAAATTTGGATGGTCAGATTGTTTAGGGTTTCTAGGATGAGATGGATATGAATCTAAAAATTAGTTGGTTTTCATGTAATGGTTTCAATGTATGGCATGTTCATTCCCTTGTGAAATATTTCTTAAGAAGGCATTATATGAAGGTATTATTTTGTTAAATGAACTTTAAATATCGATGATGAAACCATGCCTTGTCTATGCCTTTTTTAATTTATTAAATTCAAAATGGGATTCCTTGAGTGATTTGATTATGTTTGATGGAAAACATGATATTTTTTTCCACATGTATCATGTGGTATATTTATTCATGAGTTTGTTTTATGTGAAAGTATTGAGGACACAACACAAGATGTATGGCCTTTTGATTGCCTTCTTTAATGTGAACATGCATTTGAATAATAATGAGATGCATGAGAAGGAGAAATTCCTCATGTATTATATGTTTGATAAATCATTATGCCTTGTTGGGTATAGAGCTAAGGGACTACGAGAGCCCTAATGGGAAGACTATGTGAGATTCTATTTGAAGACCCAAGGACCGTGAGATCCTTGAGGTAAGAAAGACCTTTTGAGCTCCCTTGTGTATGGTCAAGAGACTGTGAAATATCTTGAAGTTTGGCCAGGGGTTAGACTATGAGAGAGACCATGTAATTGGATGATTGAAAGTTATTTCCAGATCTGTACCAATATATATATATATATATATATATATATATATATATATATATAATTATACTATATATATATATATTCCTCGTGATATGATCAGACACAGAATCCATGATATGAAGTATATAGACCTTCCATGTAACCTTTATGACCCTATTTGGGAGGTTATTTATTCATTATACACTACATTACTTACCTATTTTTTATTTCCTATGAGAAACTTATAAGATTATATGTTTACACCATTAGTGGTGGCCTATTGAGATTTTATCTCACACCCTACTCGGGCTTCCCATAGTACCCACGAAGATTATGTTGTGGTAGTACTAGAATGGGTAAAGGCCCTTCTACTAGTTCTTTAATCATACTTCATACCTATGTCTTAGGATAATAGGATCATGATTTAAGCTTGATATTCTTGAGGATCTATTTTTGTCCTTTTGTTTCAGTTTTAGACTATTTTATAGCATTCTTGTATCTACTAGTACTTTTTATATTGTTATAATCCCATGTATTCATATGTGCATCAGTCACTAGCCTCAGTGGCTTTGGTAATTATATTCAGTTATTTGTTATTATGTTTTTTTCTTAGTAAATAATTGATATGATTTTGTTGTTTACTATATCTATCTATTGTATATGTTTCTGATAAATTTTACTTTTTTTGTATACACTTGATTACTCTAACATGTGAGTATAGTCTCCCCGATGTACTACCTACAAACCCCCACTGCTAGTCAATATCATTTGGAATATAAGGAGACACACCAGGGGTCATGTGGCCAACTGGTCATAGGGCACAGGTTATGTGGCATCCAGGTTCGGGATGTCACAAAGTGTTATCAGAGAAATTCCTTTCCTACTTTACTATTTGGGAACAATAAAATAGAGATTGAGAATGCATGGGACATGGTCTCATTCCATGCATGGATGTGGTGAACGCATGTATGGGGTAAAGACCATGATTTATTACTTATTATTATTATTATTATTGATTCTTCTATTTTCCATTGATACTATTTTACTATTAAGTGATACACATGACTTATTATGTTAATGATATTAGAGTAATTGAAATTATAATTTACTTTCTATTTTCCAGTGAGATGAGGGTTCTATATTAGATCATGGATCATGGTAGGCATAGTATGAATAGGTCATGCATCTTTTCAATGTAGGGTTTAAATTTCAGTGAGAATTTTATATTTCTTATTCATTGTACCAAGTCTTATATATAAATTGTCCTGACATCTCTTGCATGATTTGGATCATACTATGGTTTTTGTTTAGTGGGTACCACTCTATGATTCAAAATGTTTTTGGGCCCTTATGAATTAGAAAATTTATTTTCTACAAGATCAAAAATTTAAAAAACAATATAATTACCTTAATAAGAACAATTTAAATTGAAGTGACATCCAATTGATTTCCACATTCTAGTTCGCAAGGTGTATGGTCCCTTTTGAATGATGAAATGGCATATCACAGGATAATGAAATTCAAATTATTTAAACTAGCATATTTTTCGATGTGAAATTATTTATAACATGTTAGCAACCATCTTGAACATCTCTAGCACCAAAACATTACCTGAACCTGACCTTGGTAGTGGGTAGTGGGTTTTATTCATTCATATGGAGTGTAATGGTAAGATCCATAATCTAGGCCTGAATTTTTAATTAGGAAGAGAGGCGTTTTTTATAGGATGGATTTAATACATATTCTGGATTCTTTAATACATTCTTTTTAATTTTCTGAAACCATTTTTATTTGTTGGTTTGGCATTGTACCATCATGCGTCCATGAAGTCCTTGAGTTGTTCACCTTGTAGGCAGCGATAATCATTTTTTTTGAGGTGGGGGATTGTGAGCCACAATTTGACCCTTCTATCCAACCTCCATTAGATATTATTCCTATCCAGATGAGGGATCTGATGCCTAATTCAGAGGGGTATTATTGTGTATGATGTAGGGTATGCAAGGTGGAGTGTGACCTTCCCCAAGCATGGAATTTTTGACTCATGGGTTTTAGTAGCAACATCCTCCCACCTTCTTAGGGGATGGAGGACCACATGTTGTAGAGTCTTGTATTAAAGAGATAATGTCTATATTTGAGCATCTAGAGACGTCTCTATAGAGGATGGAAAATCTACCTAATAACATGCTATGAGACTTAGCTAAGAGGTGGTGGGATGTCATCAGCCATGTAGATCGACATAGAGAGATGTTATGGGATAATTTTCAGACCATATTCTATGACCAATACATTCCCCAAACTCTAAGGGATGAAAACTCTAAATAATTTATGAACCTTAAGTAGGGTACCATGTCAGTTATGGAATATTTAACCTATTTCACTGAGCTTTAGAGGTTTTCTACCTCTCTAGCTGTTGATGATCTGGTGACTGCAATGCGATTTGTGGATGGGTTGTGTTTCACCATCCGGTTGTAAGTCAATGTTTTTAGGTTGATGATTATTTATGAAGTCTTTAACCAAGACATAATTATAGTGCCTAATTTGAGGTATGTTGATGGTGAGACCTAGGGAAGTTCAACACCTATGGTTTCCATTGGTTCTTCATTTGTGAAAAAGATTTGTTTTGAGGTTTCTATTGGAGGATCCAACAGTTATAATCCTACAGCTAATAGTTATCCTACCTGTCACCAGTGTCGAATATCAGGGAACTTCAAAGCCTAGTGTCCATGGGATCTATTGGAGTGTAGAGGTTGTGGAAAGATGGGCCATATTCAGCATTTTGGATGAACTTTCTTGATAGATCCCAGCAACTAGAGATCTGCACCAACTCATCCATTAGAAGAGGGGTCAATGAGATCCTGATAGTCAAGTAGATGGAATACCACAAATCATTCAGGACAAGGCTGTGGTTAATGTAGAGGTAACTAGACATATGCTTCTCAGCATCTACAGAATAGTCCTACTCAAGGTTGTCTGGAGGTGGATCAGGGCTATGGTGCAAGCCAGTTACATGTAGTCCAGCCTATGTCGTAGGATCAAAGTACATGACCATATATTGTAAGATGTTGTATTATAATGGCCTCCAATTTAGTGTCTTATTTTTTTGATAAAGGAGACTCACACTCATTAATATTTTAGTAAATCACTAAATTTTAAGCCTTGACATCAAATACTATTGTGACATCATGATGCTAGATATAGCCATTGGTATCTGTTCAAAGGGTGTTAACTACTGCCTGAAATGACCCCTTGAAATAGGAATTCACCTTTTGGTGTGGAAAATATATGTTCTCTACATGACATGTTTTTCTGCAATCATTTGGATGGACTGATTTGTTCCCTATAGAGACCGTATTGAATGATATCATCAGAGGGTGATATTTACATCATTAGAGGGAATTATGTATGTGCATAAGAGATAATTTTATCTCAATGTGAAACAATCAGGACCCGAGTAGTAGTAACTGGTTAGTGTTACAACACAGGTCTCCGGTCATTATCTTGATGACCAAGGGTTACAACCTACTATTTTCCCCAATTTTGAAACATTTTAGTGATTTTTCCGATGAATTATTTGTTCTACCTCTGGTGTAAGAGGTAGAGTTTACTGTTGATCTTGTTCCAGGATTAGAACATATAAACATTCCACCTTATAGAATAAAACCTAAGGATCTTCTAGAGCTCAAGAATTAATTGGAGGATCCATAGGTGAAAGGATTTATATGCCCCCACAATTCTCCTTTGGGTTCATCATTCCACTTTTCCCAGAAGACAGATGGTACCCTTAGACTTTCAGTGGACTAATATTGGTTGAATTAAGTCACTATCAAGAACTGGTATCCATTAAATAGAATAAGCAACTTCATTGATTAGAACCAAGGAGAAAATGTATTTTCAAAGATAGATCAGAGGTTGGGAAATCATTATGTTCATATTTGGACTTCATTCATACCTTTCATAGTTTTTAGAAGTAGGTATGGTCTCTAAGAGTACATGGTTTTTCCCTTCAAACTCACAAACACACCTGCTATCATCATGGCACTTATGAACCGAGTCTTCCACCCATATTTGGATTCATATTTGGTTGTTTTCATTGAAAAAATCATTGTGTATTCATGATACTAACATAACCATATAATCCATTTTAATATCATATTGAATAGACTCCGAGAGGATCATCACTATGATAATCTCATTAAATTCCACTTCTAGATCGAAAAACTCCACTTCCAAGGTCATATCAACTCAGAGCCAGGTATTTCAATTGACCCATAAAAATGGAGAGCCATAGTTTCTTGGGAGAATCCCAATAATTTCTATCCCATGTGAAGCTTCTTGGTTATTTCTACATAATAAAAATTGTTCATTAAGTATTTATCATGCTTTATAGCACAACTTACAGGCTTGATAAAGAAGGTTGTGAAATTTGAATGGTCTAAAGCTAGTGAAGTATCCTTTCAAGAGTTGAAGGGAAAGCTAACCAGAACCCCGATAATGATAAGGATAGAGCTACACCTGGACTATAAGGTATATTGTGATGAACCTGGTGTTAGTATTTGAGGTATTTTGGTGCAGGATGAGTGAGTAGCAATGTATGGTTCTCGTCAGTTGAGGCCTCACGAGAAAAATTACCTGGCACACAACCTCAAGCTCACTATAGTTGTTCATGAATTATGATGTTTGAGACACTATCATCTAGGAGATCATTTTGTGGTATTCACATACCATAAAGCCTCAAGTACATATTCACATTGCAGGATCTGAATCTCATGCATCGTGGGTGGTTCGAGTACCTATAATCATTTGATTTTGATATTTCTAACACTCCAGGGAAAGAGAATCCAGTATCTGATGATTTGATCTGAATGACTCATACCCAGGAGGTTCTATAATCTTGTGATGAATTAAATATTATGGATGTATTCTTGGAGACTCTAATTAAGGTTCTCTAGGACCGTGGTTAGACTATTATCTCAACCTTAGCAGTGATATATACTCTTCCAGAATGAGTGTGGGAAAAAACACTATCTAATACTAAAGGCCTTATCCTATGGGGAAGTGTATTAGATGATGATACATCTTCTGGTTTGACTATCAATAGGGATGATACTCTTTTTCTTTATGTGCATGTATGGGTCACTGTAGACACCATATAGAAGATGATGAGGTGTTTTAATGCCTCATTACTAGCTGTTCACCACTATTTCACCAAAATGATTTGAGATTTATGACACCAATGATAGTATCCCATCATGAAATTTTAAATAGCCAGTTTCATCACTCAATGTTACACCAATCAATAGGAGAATGTGGAACATCAACATCTAGAAGGGATTCTTTAGATTTTGTCCATTCCTAAGTAGAAATTGGATGTTGATTCAATGGAAATTATGATAGGTCTACCCTGATCATACTAATGAAATGATGAAGTGTAGGTTTTCATTGATCATTTGAATAATGTTTCAAATGTTTTACCTATGCAAGATACATTTTCAGTAGATGATCTAGGATGGATATACATCAAAGAGGTAGTACATCCCGATGTAGCTCTTAGTTCTATCATTTCTAAAAAAGATTTTCATTTCATATCATGATTATGTCAAGGGAAACACAAGGATATTGGTACGTAGGTACTTCTGTGAATGAACTATCACCCGTAGACTGATGGATAAATTAAGGGTAAAATTCAGGTTTTGGAGAACATGCTTCGAGTTTGTGTTCTTGACATTGGGTTTTCATGGGATAAACCCATTCCCCCAATCGAGGTTTCTTATAATAATATCATTTAGGATAACATAGACATGGATACCTATCAATACTTGTATGGTAGTCCTTGTTACTCGCCTCTATTCTAGTTATAGGTAGTGGAGGTAGCTATTCTTGGACAACAACTGGTGTAGGAGACTACACATCTAGTCCAACTGATTAGGAAGCACATGTTGACAGCTCAGTCTAGATAGTAGTCTTATTCCAATAGATGTCGGAAACCTCTAGAGTTTGAAGTTAGAGACCAATTTTACTTGAAATTATTTCTCAGGTTGGGGCATCGATGTATTCATAAGCATGGTAATCTATCACATAGGTTCTTTGGACCCTTCAAGGTTTTGAATCTGACCGGACTAGTGGCTTACCAGCTTGCACTCCCTCTAAGATATCAGTTTATACATGATTTCATTCATTTATCTCAGAATATCCAATATTATGAAGACCTGTCACATGTCTTTTAGTATGATGAAGTTGAGATTGAAATGGATGCCTCCTTCAAGGATTATCTGGTGTGTATTGTTGATTGAATCATGAAGACACTCCGAGGTTTGTATTTTTATCTTGTATGGGTGCCATTGAAACATAGACGAGTTACAGATGATACATGGGAGTAGGAAGTTCATATACAATCTCAATGGTAGGATCACATTGCGAAAATTACCTATTTACCCTCATAAGGACAACTCATGGTTGAGTTTCTCTAATGAGGGGAGGTTTTAATGATATTCCTTTTTGATGAAGGTACAAATCATTAGTTTTTATTTTTAATTGCACATTTAATAATGGTTAATGTCTAATAAATCCTAGGGATGGCCTGAGGAAAATCCAGGGTTGGTTTGGACCTAGGACATCTAGAACAATTGGATACATGACATGCCACATACTTAGAAGAATCTATGTGCATAGGCCACACAATTTTTGTAAACCATGCTGCAAACATGGGCATGTTCAATTATGCATTGTTTGTCTGCAACTGTGTGGACTAGGTGAATGGAAATGAGGCCTTCTATAAATATGTGATAGATCCTTGATGTATGGTTTGGGCATGGTGTGTAAACCCTGTACATAAACCCTACATAGTGGGATTTGGGGAAGATTTACTATTCCCCTACACAGTTGAGCCTTAAGTTTAATTTCTCCTTTCTTTTATTTCTTCAGTGTCAGTTCTTCCCTTTCCACTCCCATAGGATTCGAAAACCATCCTAGCTTGGATCCTTGATAACATGCATTCTTAGCGAACAATCATAAATCTGAAGGAAGCATCGAATAGCCCATGGTATGGCTAAACTCACACAGTCCATTTATTTTAGTTAATCTTTGAATCTGTTGCGCTATTTAGATGTAGGCTCATTGACCATATTTTAAGGCATTGGACTGAAACTCATATATCTTCCAACCTACTTCAAATTTTAGGTCCATATTAATTAAGACATCATTTATGACCCTAAGGTAGGTAGTCACATGGTTTTCCATTAGAATTTAAGCTATTTTGTATTTATTCTATCATGCCTTGGTTTGGTCATTTTGAAGCATCCTTTTTGGGTTGATTCCCTCATTTTTAAATGAACCTAGTTCCATATGAATGTTTAATTTTATATTATTTAGGGGTTTAGACATCACAAATACACTATATGGATAACCATAGGTCTACCAACATGAATATGATCATTTAGGACAGGTGTTCCAAAATGCATGGGACCCAATTTAGTTGCTGGCAAGATTTTTTAATTGAAATAGCCTTTTTTCCATATTTAATTGATGTATAAAAAGGTTCCTTAATGGTTAATAACCCATTTTAAATTGTAATTGTACAAATTGGAATGTGAGTATTTGAACTTGATACATTGGCCTTAACACCCTTTCCATGACATGAATATTTCATGTTTAGAAAATCAGACGGTTGGCTTGTTTTGGGTAGCTAGGATGAGATGTCTATGACTCTCAAAATGAATTGGTTTTCGTGGAATGGTTTTAAGGGATGGAATGTTCATTAAATTGTTCATTTTTATTTAATAAGTAATTATATAAAGTTATTGTTTTGTTAAATGAACTTCACATGTGGATGGTGAACCCATGCCCTTGTCTATAGATAGTCAAAATTTTTAAATGCCAAATGGGATGACTTAAATGATTTGATTATTGTTGGAGGAACACTTGAGAGGTTTTTCCTCAGGTTTTATATGGTATATTTATTTATTCCTAGTTTTCTAGTGAAAGTATTTGGAAAATGACATAAGAGGTATTGATTATGATCATCTTTTTTAATGTGAACATACTTATGAATAATATTGAGATGCATGAAAATGGGAATTTCTTCCAATATTAAATGTATGATAAATAATTATTCCTTATTGGTTGTGGGGATAAGGTACCATGAGATACTAAATAAGAAAAATGCATGAGATTAAATCCGAGGACCTTAGGACCATCAGATCCTTGAGGCTGGGAAGACCATGAGAGCTCCATTGTCTATTGTCAAGAGACAATGAGAGCTCTTGATGTTGGGAAAAGTGTTAGACCATGGGAGATACCATGGAATTTTATGTTTGAGAGTTATGTCCCAATCCTTCCAAACACACACAAACACACACATATATATATACACAATATATATATACCAATTGACTTGATAAAAAATACTTGACATGGGATGAAGTAGGTAAACCTAGCAGGTATACATTAATAACATGAACGAGAGGTTATTTATTTATTCTACACTACTTTAATTACCTATTTATTATTGAATATTGTTTAATTAAGAGTGCCTACTAAGATTATAGGTAGACACCATTGGTGGTGGAATACTAAGATTCAATCTCACACCATACATGGTATGCCTTGGGTACCTGAGAAAATTATTATGTTGTTAAAGGTTCTAGTAAGGGTAAAAGACCCTCTACAACTTTTTGACTAGTACTTATTATCTGGAGCTTAGAAGAATTGTAATGGGATTTTCACTCAAGATTCTCATAGAGCTTTTTTGTCTATTGGATTCCTTTTGGACTATTGTATTACTTTATTGTATCTAGTAGTTATTTCTGTACTATCAGTGTGTCATGCATTAATATATTTATCATACATTATCCTCTGAGATTTTTGTTGTTGTATTCAGGTATCTATTTCTTCTAATTCTTGGTTAGTTAATTATTTGATATGCTTCAGATTTTTAATATATCTATAAGTTTTAAATGCTTCTACTACATTTTATTATTTTTTGTATCCACTAAATTACTATGATATGGGGGTGTTGTCCCCCTATTGTACTACTAACACACCCCCACTACTAGTCGGTATCCCCTGGTTTATGGGGAGACGTGTCATGAGTCATGTGGCCAAATGGTCTTGAGGCATGGGTTATGTGGCATCTCAGTTAGGTAAATCACACAATTTTTATAAAAAATACATTCCAGTTCTAATAATGATCTTCTAAGAATATAATTTGAATATACAAACAAGAATCTATACCGCCATTACAAAACTAGTAATAAACAAAAAAATCAATGGTAATAACATCTGATGGTGAAAATAAAATATAACTAAATAATATATTTTTAATAAATTATTATAAATTTCATTTATAAATTGTTATAGTTATAGATAGTGTTCCAAAATAGGTGATTAATAAAAAATTTATAGAATAGATTATGTTTCTTTCATGGAATTCAGGTATTAAAGAAATGTATTTTCATTACAAAGTTTCCTTTATTTGAGTTGTAATGATTTTTCTTGAAACCCATTATTATATGTTTATTTGATTAATCCTATGATTGTGTAATATTATAATTAAACATTTTTTATTTGGATTTATAATTATTTTTATTAAACTCCTTTATGAAGTATTACTAATTTAATGATTATTATATCATTAAGGGGTTTACATATCAAATTTTCTTCATTGAGATGTGATGTGTATTCACCAATTCTCTACTTTTTATCATGTATATATTGTCTATGGATTTATTTCACCAATGTGTTCATAAAATCTTTGAAATTTAAAAATAAATATATTTTTAATACATAAATGGGTTTTCAATTTAAAATACATTGGTGATGTAAGGGGTTATTCTTGACTCAAATAATCTTCAAGATTTTTATTGATTACTTTTTCATAATGGGTTTAAAAGATAGTTTTCTTCTATTATGTGTCAAAATTATACATACTTTTCTATTTATTTGATATGTATCTACATTGATTGGGGTTTTATTCAAAAAAATTGGTGATGCCAAGAGTAATTTTCATTACATCTAAATGATCACTTTTTTCTTAAATATCCATATTTACACTTCCTACTAATGTTATCATATTCTGGTTTAGAAACACAAGTATAATTTATTTTTTAATATTAAATTTTCCCTTTGAATATTTTAAAATATATGTTTTATTACTATCATTATAATTTAAATTCCAATGAAGTTATTTTCAAATTATTTAAAAGGTTTTTTCATCCACCTTTAAAATTTTATCTTCCTCTCAACGTTTCCTAGGTAAAATATTTATATCAATTTCAAGGCATGATTATTTGGATTTTATATAAAGTCATATTTTATAAATAATTTCATGTTACCTTTTGGGAAATCATATTAAAATTTTAGTCACGATTTCATCTCTATAAATATACGTTAATAAATTTTTTCTAAAAGATCATTTTCAAGGTTTCACTTCTAATTTCCTCTCCAAAATTATAACTTTTTTAGTGTTATGTTTCATGAATTAATTTATAAATTCATTTATGAAATAATATTTTTCGAAATTTTCATTTGGTATCAACCAAGGGACTTTTATTATCATGTTATGTGATTCCATTTTGAAAATATAATAAATCCAACTTTTCCACTGGGTTTTTAAGATATGTTCATTGATTGATATCTTATGGCATACATATGTGTGATGATGTTGGGTGGCATCCTATATCACCCTCAAAGGCATTGGTTACAGATTTTAATCTCATGAGATAAGAATATTAAGCATAGTAATACTATAGTTAACAACATGAGGTGTAGACATTATGTTTGTCTATAACATGAATCAAGGATATTTATGTTTTCACAAAAAGATGATTTGACATGTTTTTGTTCATAATAATATAATTACATTATGATTATGTTTGTTCCTTAAATCATAATTATAAATTTTCCAAGTCATCAAAAATCAATATTCATATAATTAGTGCCCATGACCCATGTTCATTATATCACACTCACTCTTATGCCATAGTTATATTTTTTTAATATGATATTACATGTCCTACTATTATAGCTTATGGTACATTATTATAGCTCCATGTTCATTTAGTGGGATATTTCTCCCATGCTAATATTTTATCATATTCTTATGGTCTACCCCTTGATGAAATTTTAATATGTTTCCCCTTACTGATTTTTTTGGGTCCCCATTTATTTTTTTCCATTCCCCATGTTACGAAGACCAGAATAAATTATTAGATTTTTACAAGGGAATCTATTGTAGATCAAATGTGGATGAATGTTCATAATTATTGTAAAATTATTTTCATATATAGATGATCCTCATTGACATTAAATATTATATTCTTAGGAATACATGACTATTTATGAGATATAATTTATAAATTTTGGAAATAATATAAAATAAATATTGGTTCATCTTACATTGTATCAAATCATGCGTGTAAGGTATGAGTTTTTAGTACTGAACTAGGTTGTGTGGGTTTGATAAACCTTAGTTGATGATAGATAAAGGTTTAATTATTATATAGGATTAGAATTTTTTGGGAATTATTATGAGAGAACCTCCGTGAAAACCATTTGGATAGGTCAATGTATAAGATAACACTGAGAAATTTTAGAAACGATTTTAGGATATGGTTTTATTATATGTTAAATCCGAGTATGTATATATTAAAGGTGATTCAGTTATTGAATATATTCACCTATGGGTAATCACCCAAAAAATAATGGTGGGGTATCATCCCAATCGACTCTCATCACATTATGAGTGGGGCTTAGACTGCACACATGGCTAGATTCTCTCTAGGGATATTATTTGGTTAATTTAAATTCACTTTACAAAAATTATAAAGGATTTAAATATTATATTTGGATTTAATATATACATATATATATATATATATATATATGTTAGAGAACATTGTAGGAAAAGTTTCACTTACAACCGAGGGTAAATTGATAGAGTTATAGTTAAATCCAATTATAACATAATTAAACTAATTGTATCATATTTTGAAAGATGTTGTCATTGGAGAAGATATATTATGATTGCGGTTTTAAATGATAAATTTTTTTGATACAGTTTCAAATACTTTTTGGATTTATTATTATTTTGGTAAAAGGATTATGAAAATATTTCTATGAAAGGTATATCTTTAGAAACTTCAAAATAACCATATTTTTTACAAAAATGATTCATAGTTTTTTCTATGATGGTAAGGTAGATATCTATTTTGAAATAAAATCCAAATTCAATTATATCTTTATAAAACCCTTAAATATTTCATTAAGCAGTAATAATTTAAAATTGTAAGGACATAATACATTTAAGTTGTTGGAATGCAACACTCTAATATTTAGTAATATATTTTTCTCTAAATTGATACTAGTTTGATTACTTGTTTCACATCAATCACCAAATTAAAAGATTCTTAAAATATTTGAGGAACATTAATGAAATAATTTATAAGAGTAATAAAGAATTTAAAAAATTAAAAGATATTATCTAACCAATAATGATTATATTTAAGGGATATAAAATTAATTTGGTTTACTTTTTAAAATGATTGTTTATTATTAAATAATTGTTCAATTTATTAATAAATTAAATAATATACTTTTAAGGGATTATTATGAAAATATATAATATTTCATTATACTATTTAGTATATAAAAAATATTTAAAATATAAATTAATATGAAATAATATTGAGAACACAAATTTTTTTAAAATTCCCCTTTTCAATAAAAGTAGTTATTAATTTAAATTTTTTAATTATAATTTAATAGAATATTTTATACAAAATGTACATTAAATTTTATTTGTTTATTAAAAATATATATTTAATCGTAAGATTAATTTTTTAGATGTTTCTAAAATAATTTATTTTTAAGTGAATAGAGAAAAAAAATAGTTTTAACTAAAACTATATCCTTTATGACCATATCAAGAAGTATAATGTAAAAAACTTATAAAATATAAATATTGGAAAATAAATTTATTATGTGAAATTTTTTATATAAATATATATTTTAAATTTTGAAAACCCATCTTCAAATTTTGGTAAATTAAGCAATATTTTTCTCAGAAAAACATTTTTCAGTCTTTCTTATATAAATGTTTTTACCTATGTGAATTTAGTTCATGGATTTATTATAATGTCACATAAATATATTTTTTAATAAAAAAATAATTTCATTAAAATCAACAACATTGATAATTATTTCCTAAACATATCATTTATGCTTAAAAATACACATTTTAAAAAACATTTTTATGCAATACATGTACTAATGGGAAAAATAATTTTTTGTTACATTTATGAATTGAATATAATAAAATTACTACCATTATTTTAGATAGTATTTCAAAATTATATAATAAAAACTGTATTATTTTTATGCATTAAAAGTAAATTTCTTAAGTAAAAATTAGTTACCATGGTAAAAAACAAAAGTAATAAAAGTAAACAATTTAAGAAAACTGGTATAAAAATAATTCAAAACCTATATGAAAATATATGGTTAAGGAATTATCAACTTAACTACTTTAAAAACTCCATTAATATTCATTATTGGATCCATTTTACCTTTTAATAGTTACTTTAGCTTTTATATTATTACAAAAAATTCCACTCCCTCTACTGGTAAAAGGATCATTTATTACCCCTCCTAATCTCTCACCCAAAGATAATTAGTTTGAATAAAACACTAACAAAATCCTTCCCAAAAATTCTTATGGAAATCCTAGTGGTTCTTATTTCCTCAAAACCTCCCTTAAATGGTTTGATCCTTTTTTCAAAAAAGTTATCCAAAGAGTAAGGTAAAATTTCCTTATTACACATTTTCTATTTCAAGTCATTTATTTATTCTTCCACCACATTAAGATCATTTTTTTATGTTATATTCTAATTAAATTAGTAAAATTAATAAATATTATGGTTATTCTAGTGATGGAATAATCAGTAACATCCATATACCTTTTATTTATAAAACTAAAAATGTTATCCTTCATACATGCAAACCACCACCACCATGAATGATCTGTTAGATTTTTCATCACCACTCTGAATATCTAGTTAAAAAGGGGTATTTAATATAATAATAGGATACTTATAATATTATTTGGTTTTTATATTTTAAAACATTCACTATTATCCCCTAGATCTATGAGAAATGAATGTATCGCCCATTCATATGCGTGGACTACAACCTCCACAAAAGTGGCACATTTTTTCAATACAGTATTTTTTTAAAAAATAATATATAATTAAAAACATTAATAATATATTATTAATATTACTATTCTTTTTCAAAAACTATATTTCCCAAAAATAATCATTTTTAATCATACTCACATATAAATTATAGAATGTTCTTGTTTTGGTCGGTTTAACTACATACATGAACAATGTAATAAATTACCATCATGGGTTAATAAGGATACATAAATAATACTAATGTGGGAAAATAATAATGAAATAATTATTTATTTGTTATGAAATGGTAATGGTATTATCTAAACTGTTATTAAAATACCACTCATTATTCTCCCATAATAAATGAAACAAGTTCGTCATCAACTTCACCAGCATAAATCCATGAAAAAATAATTATTAAATGAAATTATAAAATTATTAATATTTATTAAAACAATATATTATAATACATAAAATTAAACAATAATTAATAACATTGAATCTACATACAAGAATTGACACCGACATTATAAAACTAGCACTAACAAAACAATCCAAACAAATAACATATGACAGTGAAAATAAAATATAGAGAACTAATATATTTGTAATAAGTGAATATAAATTATGTTTATAACAGTTAATAGGAATTAATAAGGTTCTATAAAAATTAATTAATCTTTTTTTATATATAAATTCAATGAATCTTTTAGGAATTTAAGAATTACTCTAAGAGATGTTCATTAATCAATTTCCTTTCTAGAGTTATAATATTATTCTTGAAAACCATTTTTATAAGTTGATATATTTTTTTCTTATGATTTTATATTATTTTAAATTCACATTATTTTAATTTTTTTATTTCTGTCACATTAACTCCTCTCTAAATTGTTGTCACTTAAATGATTATGATATTCATAAAAATTTTGGAATCTCAAATTTTTTTCATTTAGATGTGACGTGTATTCTTCATTTTTTTTATTTTTTGTAGATAATATGTTATCTCTTTATTTATTTTTATACTAATTTTTCATGAATTATAGTGGATTTGAAAATATTTTTCTTGTGTACCGTTAAGGTTCTTCAGTTTAATAGATAATGATAATGTATGTGTTTTTCTTGACTCAACCTCTTTCATTGATTCGTATTGATTCATTTGTTTCTCTGGTTTTACAAGGTCGTTTTATCATATTATATATTGATATTATAACAACTTTAATAGTTTCATTTGGGGTTATTAAATTTATCTATTTCATTATTTAAAATATTTTTTGATATTAAGAATAATTCCAATTATCTCCAAACAATCACTTTTTCTTCAATATCAATATTTACTCTTCCCACTAATGTTCTCATATAATTATTTTTAAATAAAAATTTGATTAAATTATTTCACTATTAAAATTTATATTTAACAATTTTTGAGTGAATTTTTTATCCCCATATTTATGATTTTTGTATCAATAAATGCATTTTCCAAAATTAAAAAATAGATTCCCATTGAATTTCACATTTTATCTTATACTCTATATTATCTATTTATTTTTTTATAATTATCAACACACTATTGTTTTTATTTTTTATAAATTGGTGATCTAAAATTATTTCCATGTTACCATCATGAAAATTATTTTTGGAAGTGATTCATAATTTCATCTTTATGTGATAATGTTAAGAGATGTTTTCTAAAATATTTGTTTTTTAGTTCTCTTATATTTTCCTCCATAAATAAATAGCCCATATTGATTTATATTTTATAAAATCCCATTATAAATGAATTTATGAAATAATCCTTTCTTTTTAATTTAAATATTTGTATCAACTGATATAATTTTGATATCATGTTATGTGATGCTATTTAGAAATTATATAAAGGACATTTTATTCCCAGGGGTTTTCATGATATGTATAATGATTGATATCATATGGATCTAATGTGTTTGGTTGATAATGGGTTGGGTCTAATATAACCCTCCAATTCATTGGTTAAAGATGTATATGTCATGATTTAATTATGTTAATCATGAATATTTTTTATGTTCACTACTTGATGTTTATACATTTTGTTTATTCAAAACACGTAATGTGGACATTTATTTTGTTCAAAACATGATAAATTAAAATAATTTTTGTTAAAAACATGAATCAGGTACATTATGTTTGTTTAAAACTTGAATGTTGGAAAAAAATCACAATATTATAATTTCACTATGCTTATGTTTGATACATAATTATTGGTTATGTTTTGTTTCCATTTCATGCTAAATCATTATGCTTATAATTAATCTCCATACATCA
Source organism: Viscum album (assembly GCA_963277665.1). Taxonomy (NCBI): domain Eukaryota; kingdom Viridiplantae; phylum Streptophyta; class Magnoliopsida; order Santalales; family Viscaceae; genus Viscum; species Viscum album. Next base: position 656,551,468 of record OY728145.1, on the reverse strand, counting down.
TGTTCATTATCTCACACTCCTATTTCATGGTCATGTTTGTTCATTTGAGATAAATTTCCTTCTATCATGACTTATGGTAAACCCATATAACTTCATTTTCTTTTAATAAATATTTTTCCCATCTCATGTTTTAATATAATTTTATCAAATAACACTTGATGAAATGTTGATTTATTGTCCCTTACTGAGCATTATATCTAATCCCTTTCCTATTTTTCCATTCCTAGGGTCATGGAGATTACTAGAACTTATGATATTTTTAAAAGGAAGTCTACTGGGGGTCAATTATGGATAAAATTTTACAAGCATCATAAATAAGTTTCTTATATAGATGATCTTCATTGACACTAAAATATTTTTTCTTTAGACTATGTGATTATTTTTGAAATATAATATTTATCATATAGATGTTATTTAAACTAAATATATATTAATATCACCTTATATCATAGACTATATAAAAAGAAACATATTTTAGAACATGACTCCAGAGTGAAGTTATGAGCATCTCTGCAATCAATTCTTTTTGAACTGATATACACACATTAGATCCTCATATGTGATTGTGGTGTTTCAGATTTCCAAAGGTGATATCTAAAATATCCTTTGTACCCTTGAGTAAGAATGTCATATGTTCTCTATCATCCTCAATATATTCAAATAGAGAGTATTTCAAAAATATATTAGTGAATTAATATGTATAAATATGTTAAAATGATAAATTAAATCTTTACAATATTCTTATCTAATTCCTGCAAGTATTCTGTAAGATATGCACTTATTTGGCTATTTGGTCCCTCTTCTATTTGCATTATCACGTAGGAGGTTAGTAGGGGAAATAACTATAGCACATGAAGTCTCAACTCTCAATTTTTAATACTTTTAGCCATCATTTGAATATCCCATTACGAATGCCCTCCATGTGATAAATTATGAAGGTATGAGTTTTTTATTAGATTAATTAATCTAATAAAATAATCTTGTTTAATTAATGGAAAAAAATATTGAATATAATTATTTTACTATATGAAAAACTTCATAATTATTATAAATCAGTTACCATAAATAATTCTTATCATATAATTTCAATAAACATGATCAATGTATCTTCACCTAGAAAATCATATGTATCACATGTCTTTTTATTATTCATTATACTAAAAATAAAATTTTATGTTAGGTTTTATTTCAAGTCTCTATATTTTATAGTATTAAATCCAAACATTTCCTCCCGACTTTTTCATTTTAAGGTGAATCATTTGTAATATAATCAGAAGAAAAAAATTATCCATATTTAAAAAATAACTCTCAATTAACCAAAGAATAAATAATAAGTTTATCAAAATGATCATGCATAGATAAACTAGTATCTTCTTATCAACACCTCTCTAATAATAAATAAAAATTCATATTTTTTAGGATCTTTCATAAAAATTAAACTACTAATTTGTTTTAAATTTAGACCACTTGGAATACTATTACCATCAAACTTGATAGATAACATTGAGTCCTTCGTACATGATAATGATAATTTTTGAACTTTTTACTACCTTATTCACTAACCTTTAATGCCTTCATATTCCCAATAGAAGTATACAGATCATGTGTAGAATAATGGGGAGTTTTCTTAGTAAAAGTATGTTTAGGTTCTTCTCTAATAGATGGAAGGGACTCTAATATTTGATCTTACATTATCCTAAAAATCAAATTAAAAAAAATTAGAAAATGATTATACAAATTGAACCATTCCACATACAAAAACTATTTTAAAGGAATATTCCATTTAATTAGTATTCATGATTTGTTTTTGGGGGTTTCCAATGTAGTTTTGGAGGAAAAATTGTGTTTTTATTATTTGGGCAAAACTGTGAGCCAATTTCATGTTTTGAAAACAAATTCTGTTTTCTATTACTCAATCATTTTTCAACATTTTACACCCATTACACATCCCAATTGGTATATCTTGGTATATTAAAACCATTATATCCCTTTTAACCTCATATGTATCCATTATCATAACGGATTTGGATTTTTTATTAAGATATTGGGACATCTCATAATCACATTTCCTACTTTAAAAAAATTAATTCTTTAATATCTCATTAAATATTTAAGGTTTTATAGTGATTTCAACTCTCACCCAAGACCACTTACTCAAGGCACACCCCCATTCTCTTTTACACCACTTTGGAGATAAAATTAATTTTTAATTTGGAAAAAACTTCTATGGATTTCTTAAATCATCCAAATTTGAAGAGGAAAATTGTTTCTTTCATAAGTCCTTCAATTTTTACTCTTTTACCTCCATTTTTATTCTCACATTTCTTAATAATCTTTATTAAAACCTCACTTTCATTTTTTCTGTTTTTAAATTCTACTATAGTGTATTTGGTGAGTTTTATTCAAGATATCTCATGTAAGTGGGTTTTCTTCCTTTTTTCTTCCATTTTCATACAGTCTCATCCCTTTTCTTAGTGTTTCATGCAAATTTTATTGAAGTTGATAATTTCAAAAAAGTAGGGATTCATACCTGGGGTTTGATATTTGGTTTATTGGTCTAATTTTGTGGTTTGAGGTTTTATTTAACTCCATTGTGGTGCGGTGGTGATGCAGGAGAATTTTTTCACAAGGATTTTGTGTTTTGATATTTGAGGTAGGTGATTCCATGTGTAAGCATTTCATAATGAGTTAGATTGCTTGATTTATTTATTTATAATATTCCTAATAAGTTTTTGGTGGTGAAAAACTTTTTTTTGTAGCATTTGTTGATTTTTTATTTTAAATTATGATTTTTGTGTAAACAAGTGTGTTTATCTAGTGTATTTAATGTTATACCACTTTGGAATATTTTAGGGTTCATGAAATTGTTTTATTAAATGGTTATATTGCAGAAAATTCTGGTTTTATGTTATATTGGCATGAATTTGGTCTCAAAATAGGGGTTTTAGAAGGATTTTATGTGCAAAGCTAGGTTACACTCCTTGGAATTAATTTATGAAGTTTTTAATGGGTTTCTTGATTTATATAAGATGTGATATTATGCTCCCAAATTATTTTGGTAGGATTATAATTTTTAAATGGTCCATTTTAATGGGAATGTGTTTTTATTTTATTTGTACTGTCATGGAAATGTTTTATAAAATTATATAAAGTATTTATTGAAGTTGGAATGAGATGTGAAACGCCTTGTGTGTTCTCTTGGTATGAGTATGTTTTCAAAATGAATTTCAATGAAAATGGAAATTATTTGACATGTGTGTGTGATATTTGGTGAGTGTGTAATTTTGAAATGGTATTTGAATGTGAAAATGGTATTTCATGTCTTGTGGGACTTTTTTAATAACAAGAGGGGAAACCTAGGTATCTAGGTGTATGGACGTGTTCTAGTATGTTAGTGATCCCCTGGGGTTTGGACCCTCTTTCACGTTGCATGTTTGATGATGACAACACTAACTGAACTATAATGATGAGGTTGTTGTAGGACCACTAGGACAATGGTATGATCCCTACTAGTGGCTCATGTTCACAATAACATATATTTGTATGGTTACATCCACCGAGATATGAGATACCCGGGACCAACAACAAGCTAGTGCATAGGGGTGTTCCCTTTGCTAGTGATCATTGTACATTTTACACTCATCATCAGCATATAGTGTGTTTGGATGAAAAAAATCGGTATCTTGCAAATTTTATTTAAAAGTGTTGATTCTTTAAAAAACCACACTTTAAAAATGATTTTATTTAAAGTTGCATTTCCTAATGATTCTTACTAGCATTTCTTGTTAACCAAACCTCCATGATTTTTGTATTACAATGACTATAACATGGAATATTTTGTGGTGGAATACTACTATTCTTTGGCTCACTCCCTACTTAAAAACTTTGTGTGTAATTATACATGGAAATGTTTGTTGTAGGTTTGGGTAAAGTTCTTAGAACTGGTGGTCCATGTTACTAGCGGTCTTTCATGGTGTGGTATTATGGAGATAACTTGTGGGTGATTCCCCCTTTCCTTGAGGTGGTTCTAAGTCTATCCATTTTGGATTTATTCCTATGTTGTAGTCTTTGTGCATTGTATAAACCTTATTTCCAAATTCTGAATTTTATTAAAGGCTTATTTGGGGTCAAATTTATGATTTAGTTTATTTATTTTATTTGGTTGTCTTATATTTTTGAACTCAAGTAAATCATTCCAAAAAACCCATATATGATACCTGGGAACTTTTTGCAACCTATGGGGATTGGAAATGCCATTTAATTTTTTCCACAAACTGGGTCAGATTTCTGTTTTAAAGGCGACTAGATTTGGTTTTTGACAAAAGGGTAAAAGAGGTTGTTTTATCTCTTGGGCCATGTTATTTGGGGAAGATTCCGGATAGTTTATGGCTAGGAATATTGGGAATTGACATTCTAATGATGATTAGGGTTTCTGGACAACACAACATGTGATGAGATTTAAGTCTCTAGGGGAAGTCGGGTTTTATCTGAGTTTATTGTTTCTCATGGTTTGTTGATGATTGGGGGAAAGAAAAAGTGAGTTGGGTTGATGGTCTCAATGGGTTCAGAGGGCCTGGAAATCTATGTGTAGGTGGGGATATTTCCCTAGAACAGTTTTCACGATAGTGAAGGGATTTCTGTATGGCCTCCAACTATATATCCAAGTCACCAACCGACACTATTTTCCTCTCGTATTGTAATGTGTCTTTTGGTTTTGGAATCATGGATATCATTTTTTAAAGTAAAAATGAATTTCTTTTATGAAATGTGAATATTTTATGAAATTATTTTTTAATATAGTGGAAGTTGTTTCATTTTAAAAAGGGTGGGAATGAATTTTTAGAATTATTTTGAAATTGTAAATGGTGTGTTTCCACCACCTTTTAAAACATAAATTATGTTAAAGTGGGTTTTGAAAATCAATTTCAAATAAAGTCTTCCAAACTACTAAAAATTGTATCAAATAGAATAAATCTCTTTAGAATTTATGTGTGGGGGTTTGAAGATGGATTTTGATTTGTAAACTATTGATCATTGGAAATGTTTTATAAAAATTGAGAACCTTGTTTTGAAATGAGAAGAGTGGAGTTGTAAATTAAATGTCGATTTAGGAAATAAAGATTATCATGAAATTATAAGTGTTTTGAGATGGGTTGAAATGTTTTGAAATGGATATGAATGGAATGAAAGTGAGTTTTTATAGAATGATGGGTTCTATTCTAAATTGTTTTCTAAGATGTAAATTGGGTTTTGAATTTATGGTTATAAGTTTTCAAAAAGGGAATGTGTGGTTAAAATGTTTTGATTTGGAAAAGTGGAAAGGTTTGGTTTTGGTATTTGGTGCTCCCAAGGGTGACCACATGAATGAGTTTATATGGGAACATATATGGTTAATGACATTACTAGATGAATTTCAGGATGTATATGAGGTGGTTTCCCAGTGTGTCATATTAACATGCATGTGTGAGGCTCATGATATTCCGTTGGTAAATGCGCAACCCACCGACAATATTATTTTTAAGAATGTTTTTAAAGAAATGTGTTGTGTTATGATAAGTTGTGGTTGGTAGGTGTGGATTATGTGTTTTCAGTATTGTTATCATGGGATGTCTCATGTTTAAGGACCCATATTGTTTAAATGATGTTTTGTGTTGGTGTTTTGTTGATAAGTTGGAATGAAGCATCGGTCAGTGGTCTCTTTTGAGAAAAAGTATGGTTTACCAATGTGGTGGCTCCCCTCATGTGTCTGGTTCTAGTTCGTGGTATGTTTTGACCAAATGACCATCTTGGATGGGTCCTTGTTTTTTCTGGTTTCTAGGGTATAACCCCATTAAGAGTTAATTCATTACTGATGTGTGGCCCATGGTGATTCGCCATTGGATGATCCTCCAGTTGAACAATATAAGAACTTTCTTCTTGAGCTTTAGAGATTGAGTGTACCCCCTCTTCTTTTTTGGTTATGTGGATTCCTTTATTGAGGGAGAGTGGTTGTGGGGGTGGGGGTGAAATATACCATAGTTTATTATGTTTCCTGAGTCATCGAAGATGAATGCAGTTTGGGGTTGTCAGTGTAGAATGATGTCTTAAAGGGCCATTTGGTCTTTCATTAGTCTCATCGGAGAAAGAGTTCATCTCCAGCCACCAGTGTGGAAAATCTGGACAAGAGTGGCTATTATGGCCTATTTCTAGAATAATGTGATGTTTAGGAATCGACATAAGGTCCCTATACTTTTATTTTTTTCTATTAGTCGCAATGGTCATGTTCGGTGATGCCTTGAAATGTCGTGTGTTCATTAGACTATAAGGTTGAAGGTTGTGCAATCTTATGAGAGTCGCTATTTTGTCGGATTCATGTCTCCCTTTAGGTAATTTTATGTTCCAAGGATCGAATAACAACTGAGAAGGGGGGGTGGTGGTTGAAATAGTTGTTGATCATTTTTTAAGTTTCAAAACTTTAAGAAACATAACCCTTGCAACCTGTTAAGATTTATTTCCTTATCAACCTTTAACTAGAAATTCAAGCATGAAATAAAGGTAAATCAAAAAGGCACACATGATTTACAAGGTTTGGCCTCAATAAGAGAACCTACATCCTTGCCATTGCCACTCCCATGGGTCTATGGAAATCCACTATAATGAAGAAGTGAATACAACTTGTGGAAACTCCCGTTGGACACCTTCTATCTCTCAATAGGAAAGATTATACTAACTCCCGTCAGTTTACAATGTTTCATTACAGAAAAAATGAGCCAAACACAAGAATAAGAACTTTGTTAAGTAGCTCCACAAATTCTCACTCCGAATCTTGAATCTGATTTCATGAATATGATTTTTCTGAAACCGGTCTTCTCAGCAAGATAAGATGATTCCGCACAAGAGCTCACTCCAAATCTTCAATCCGATATCATGAATCTGATTTTCTAAAACTGATCTTCTCAGCAAGATAAGATAATTCTGATTCTCTTCTCAAACACTCAAGGAAACTTTTTCATGAAGGTAGGAACTTTTCACTTAGAATTCCCCAGCACTCCGCCTTTTCTGCAATTTGTAAAAGTTGTTTTTGAGCGAATGATCTGAGCACATATTTATAGGAAACTCTGAAAACAGAGGTGGGAATCTTGAAAAACATTCCCACTTTCTCAAATCTCAAAATCTTTGAAAATCTATCACATTTAATCTTCAATATTTTACTTCTTCAAATATCCTTATATTTCTCCAAGATTTATTGAAAGTTGAAATTTGGGTTTTCTTGAACTCTTCATATCTTCCTCAGAATGATAAGGCTGGATCATGGTTCTGATTTTAGGTTCAAGAAATAGGTTTAGGAAAAATGGTCCAGGATAACTGGTTCAGGAAAATAGGTTCTGAATTTTAGGTTCAGGAAACAGACTCCGAATTTCAGGTTCAGGAAGAAGACTCTGAATTTCATGTTCCGGAAGTAGACACCGAATTTGAGGTTCCAGAAGTAGAATCCGAATTTCTGGCTTAAGAAGTAGACTCTGAATTTCTGGCTCAAGAAGTAGACACCGAATTTCTGGCTCAGAAAGTAGACTCTGAATTTCAGGTTTAGGATGTAGACTCTGAATTTCTAGTTCAGGAAGTATACTATGAATTTTTGGCTTAGGAATTAGACTTCAAATTTCTCACTCAGGAAGTTGACTCCAAATTTCAGGCTCAGGATGTAGACTCTGAATTTCTGGCTCAGTAAGTAGACACTGAATTTCTAGCTCAGGAAGTACACTCTGAATTTCTGGCTTAGGAAATAGACTCGGAATTTCAAGCTCAGGAAATAGACTTCGAATTTTTGGCTCAGGAATTAGACTCCGAATTTCTGGCTCAAGAAGTAGACTTTGAATTTATGGCTCAGGCAGTAGACTCCGAATTTCTAGCTCAAGAAGTAGACTCCGAATTTCTAGCTGAGGAATTTGACTCTGAATTTCTGGCTCAGGAAGTAGACTCTGAATTTCTAGTTCAGGAAAACAAATTTTGAATTTTTTGATAATTTTATCAATCCTCTTCACCACTTCTTCAACACCTTTTATCATGAAACTTTTCATGATTTGTGAGAACTTTAAGATCAGGAAAGCATCGTCTGATTAAGGTTAGAAAGTTTAAGACACTTTCTTAACTTCTGACATCTTATTCTTCAACATAATCTTCATTAAGGAAATATTCAGCAACCAGCAACTTCAACTTTCTGTAACTCAAAAACATTCTTCATAAAAAAAAGATTATTTTTCAACAAATACAAAACCTTGTTAAACAAAAAACCTTAAAGGTTCTTCAGTCCCCCCTTTGGAATTGTTGGCAACCCTTGTTAACAAGTTTTCACCTCTCAAAAATTTTCAAATGAAGTTATTGAATTTTACCAAAACATAGCCTTTCTCAAAAAGAGTTTCTTGACACCACACTACTAGAGAAAGTAATGTTTTGGAAGGATTTCCATACCTCGGTGTCAAGAAAAAATTGCGGCCATGTAAAGATAAACTTAACCTTACTCAAAATCCCCATAAACTTTTAGCTTTTTCTTTCTCACTTTTCTTTTCTTCCCTCATTTTTATTTCTCTCTCATTATTCTTTCTCTCTCCCCCATTATATGATAACCACAACATTAGATTCATAAAAGGAAACATACACTCCCCCTTTGTCAACATAATCCAAATCACGGTGGGGGTAACTTCTTTATGAGTTTTTGGAAGTCATGGGAGGAGGCTGAACACGGAGTTGCAGCCTCAATTCAAGAAACCTTTCCTTTGACATTGCTTTTGTAAAAATATCGGCAGTCTGATATTTTGTTGAATTATTTCCCATCAAGTCTTATCCAACAACAACTTTCTCTTTTAAAAAGTGATACTTTATATCAATGTGTTTTGATCTTGAATGTTGAATAGGATTCATGGAAAGATCATTGGCACTTTGATTATCACAGAGTATCTTCAAAGGTTTAGAAACATTCACTTTCAAATCTTCCAACTGAACTTTCATCCACATCATTTGAGTAAAGGTCTGAGTAGCTACAAAATATTAGGATTCAGATATACTTAATGTTACTAAATATTCTTTCTTTCTGTTCCAACTCACACAACATTCCCATAAGAAAACTTTTCTTCCAGATGTTGATTTTCTATCATTAAAATCACCAGACCAATCATCATCAGTATAACTATGAAACTTCATCTCATTGTTTCTCTTGTATAACATCCCATGGGAAGTTGTTCCTTTAACATATCTCAAATTCCCCTTAACTTCCATCATGTGTGATTCTTTTGGATTACCTTTATATCGAGAACAGAGAATCACAACATAAGCAATATCAGGCCTTGAAGCTATAAGATAAAGAAGACTTCCTATCATCTTTCAAAAGTCTTTATGATTCACACTGTTCCCTGACTCATCTTTTGTCAACATTGTGCTCACTGATATAGGATTTTAATCTTCCTTTGATTATTCCACCCCAAACTTCTTTAACAATTCCTTGACATATGTTTCTTGGGACAAGAAAATGTAGTTTTCTTGTTTTTGAACTTTTAATCCAAGGAAGAATATTAATTATCCCAACATTGACATTTCAAAAAATTTCTTCATCTCTTCAGAAAACCTTTCACACACCTTTTCTTCATATCTAGAAGAAATTATATCATCCACATAAATGATTACAATTAACATTCCAGAGTCAACATCTTTAACATAAAAGTTTCTATCAACCTTTCCTTTAGAAAACATCATCTTTCTCAATGAATTTTCAAGCTTCGAATACCATGCTCATGGAGCTTGTTTCAGTCCATATAAGGCTTTCTTAAATTTGAAACCATTTTTTTCATCCTCATCGAGCAAAAACCCACAAGGTTGTTCAATGTAAAGTTCTTCCTCAATCTCACTATTTAAGAAAGCTGACTTTACATCCATCTGATAAACCATGTAATTCTGATGAGTAGCCACTGCAAGAAACATTTGAATAGTTTCCAACCTTGCAACAGGGGAAAGGTTTCATCAAAGTACACACCTTCAACTTGTGCATACCCTTTACACACAATCCTTGCTTTGTTTCTTGTAACTTCTCCATTATTATTCAATTTATTTCTGTAAACCCACTAGGTTCTGATAATATTCTTATTTGCTGGCCATGGAACAAGTTCCCATGTTTCATTCCTCTCAATCTGATCCAGTTCTTCATTCATAGAATCTACCCATTGTTTATTTTTAATAGCTTCTGAAACTGATTCTGGTTCAACCTTTGAGGTTTCATCATGGGGTGATCGGTGTGGGTTGGAATTTATTCATAATGATCATATTCGTTTTTGTAATCATAGTGAATTCCTTCACGGGAGAGGGAAGAATGTGAATTGGTTAGTTATGTCATGTTTTTTTGTTTGTGTTTTTCTTGGAATGTCTAGATAGTGAGTCTTTTAGGTTAATGATATATTATTTGATTTATATGTCTAGGACATGAATGACTAACATGGGGTTTCGAGAGAGGTATGTGGTATATTTATGGAATGAGAAGTTATCCTACAGTTAGGGACTGGCCATGTGATCCATGATGTGAAAATGGGTTGAGAAACATTTTTGAAGGAAAAACATTAGTGAGAGGGTAGAGGAAATGGTTCAATATAATACATCAGTTATAGTATAATTTTAATGGTACATGACTTGTTACATAACGTATGATGAGGGCTCACCCAAAGTGATAGTGTGGTGGTATGGGATTATATATGGTCTAGAGTATTCGACTTTATCCAATGTGAGAGTGTGTGGGTATGAGACCTGATCCACGATATTGTATGGGGCTACACCCTGACCGAGGGTGGAGGTATGAGACATGGTATGTGACAATGTGTGACATATTACCCTGGTTGTGATAGTGGTCATATGATACAAGGTATTTTATGTGTTTTAAGACCCACCATTAGGGACCGATATGAATTCATGACTTAGTATGACGCGATTGAGGTCCAACATAGACCCTACCATGGGTGAGAGGATTGTGGGTGCTATGTGGTGTTGATATTTACCCTAGGTTATAGGGATTGGTTGGAGTTCTAACATGGGGATTCTTCTACTTCTAACATTGTATAGTCTAGGTTAGGTAGAGGGACGTGGTTGATGGGTTTGTATAAAACTAACATACATATGTGAATTTATGTGGTATCTGTTGTTATTTATTTTTCTTGTTTATATACATATATAAGATAATTTAATAAGGGGAACATGATTATAAAAAATTGTGATGTATTTCACAAAGCCTATAAGAAAACATCAGTGCACATGATTTTTTTTTTGAATTTTATGTCACAAGTTGTATGGTGGATCAAGTTATAGTAGATAAATTGGATTAGAAATGATTTAAGGAAAGACTTAGAGTTGTTGTGGACCCACATTCTATATATTATTCTTTTTCATTCTTCTATAAGTAACCAACCTAGTTTTTGGTTTATGTATATGTATTATAAGGACCTGAAGGTAAAACATTTCATAATCATGGTTTTCTAATAAGGAATTCCTTTAATTAAATTTCAAGGTTCTTTATAGATTAGAGTTCTATCGAATTAGGAAACAACTCTTATATAAGGATACCATGCATCATTCAATGTTCACTTCCACTCAATATCCATTTGTTTCCCCATATAATACTTTTGGAATGAGGAAATGATTATTTCCATGTTGAATCATTATAATTGTGATCTTAACATCGTAATTGTTCCTACTCATCCTTAAACACTATGACAAACTTTTGAAAGTTTTAAATAAGTAGAAAAATCATGGTAATATACCTTTATTAATATTAGAAGAGAATTCTAAGTCTATTTATTATCAATGAGATTATATAAGAGTGTTTTCCTTAGAAACCTTGTAATTTGAACTAAATAAATAATTTACATATATATGATTTCATCTTTACTACCCAATGTTTTTTAAAAAACAAATTATTGAAAATATAAATGAAAAATCATAATAATGACTATTTCTTACCAAATATTAGTACCCATGATAAATATTTTTTAAAAAACATATCTGTTTACCTTTAAAGGGAGTAATAATTCCCTAAAAAGCTAATTTTCTTACCATATAAAATAAAATTAATTCTATAAAAAATCAATCCGCACAAATATATAATTTATGTAGGTTCTTTATTCCATCATCTTCATAGAATCCTTAGAATAACCCTCACAAATTCAATAAACTACTCGGTTTGTTCCAAAATAATTCTTTGAAGAACATCATCATTTCCCAAAGAATTTAAGAGATATATGAGGTCCAATCATCATAAAAAATAGATATGGCCCATAACATACATAAATAACATTTAATATTTCATTTCCATAATAAAAACTCATAAAATATTATTTTGAACCCATAAAAAAAATGATTTTACACATCACATAAAATAAAGAAAATATCCTTTTATTCTGAAAATATTTATTTAAAAATCACAAAATATTGGGAAATTTGTTTTGAAAATAATAATGGACAAATGAAGAGTAATATTGTTAAAGAATAAAAATAATAATTATATCAAAATTTATTCATGTCATATATTTTACAAAAAAAGTATTTTAACACCTTCTGAATAAATTACCTTATTCGAAAAACTACAAGAAATTTTATTTTTATCCATTGAAATTAAAATAAAAAGTATTGACAAATATACTTTTATAAACTATTTATGATTAAATAAATTATTCCATTAAATAATTTTAAAAAATATTTATTTTTATGAAAAATAGTTGTAAGGAATAATTATACATATTTTAATTTTTATAAAGAAAATCCCATATAGATTTAAGAAATATTGTAGAAAAATGATTTTGAAAAAGTGAATAATGAATGGATTTGAAAAAAACGTTTTTTAGAAATTAATTATTCAATATATTCATAAGGAGGTTCATTCACCTGAAAAAAATAAAACAAGTAGTTTAATTAGAATTATTCAAAATGAAAGTAAATTGAGATGAAAATCTATTTCATTATATACCAGCTAGTGTTGTACATTCATTAAATCATGAATAATAAAACAAAGATAGTTATTTTCTTTATTAAGAACCATTTAATTTCTATTAATTTTTCATTATCTTTTTTTTATTTTATTTATGATAATGTTTTATTACGTTACAACATCAGTTATGTTTACATCAGATGTTTGGAGGATGTTCGGTTGTTAATCCCAAAATAGTTTAATAGGAAGACCATGATAAAATGATTCACTTATAAATAATATTAATAATATTAATAATTACATGATTATAATTAATATACATTAAATACAATTTTATAACCATCAATTAATTATTTACACGAAAAACGAATTGCATCACTTCTGGGAGATGGTATTTCACACGTACACATAAACAACACTATCACTATTAAATGGATAAAGAGTTATATAAATATATTATATACTATCTTTATAAAATGAAAATTAAATAATTATTATTGTATATATTAATGAAATATATCATAATTACAATATTTATAATGGGTTGATTAAAAATGAAACACATCACATCTTGGAGGTGGTGATCTACACGTATGCCTGCATGATGTTTTCATTTACCATATGATGTAAAAAGATATTAAATAGTTTCTTACCATAATAATAATAAAATTTAGTATATTTAATAAAATTATTTTATTATTTAATCATCTTTAAAGAATATTTTAATGTGTCATAAGAAGATATAAACATGAAATAGTTTAGTTAGGACTTATATGTCCTCCTCAGATAAGCTTTTTAGGTTACACATTATGCCTTCTAGGTTTGACCTCTAGGAAGTGGGGAGAAATGATGGGAAGAGACATGGTCAGGTATTATATAAAATAGATTACTCAAAATATGTGAGGAAGAGAGTATAATATATTCCCTTTTATAAGTGAGGGGTGGGTACCCATGGAAATATATAAAGTATTAAATTAATATAAATTAATTTTCATGGTCAAGTGGAACCGAGTTAGAATATTTAACATATAGGATTAGTATTAGTCTAAACTATCTCTTACGATAGGTAATAGTTTCAACCATATCTCTTAGTTTTGACCCTCGTTAACAGTTTTGACAGTTACTATGACATTAATGTTTTTACATTAAATGAGACATGAAATATAATATAAAATTAAATTTAATCCAATATTGGAAAATGGTTCAAAATATATACCATATAACATGTACTTCGATGAAGAAAACATTTTAATTAGTTTTAAATCAAAAAATAAAATATTATTTAAAATAATATACCATTAAATTCAATCTCATGACTACTCACATAAATTGAATTTATTGAAATCTTGATAGTAATGGAATTAGATCAAAATAATTTAAAACAACCTAAATACATTATAAATATATCTATATAAACAAATTCATTGAACAAAATAATTTAAAGAAAAATATTTCATAGGGAGTATTGAAAATAATTTACTTTATTTTTCTTCTACTTGAATAAGCATTGTGTTGACATTTCATAGGAATTTAAGATAAATATATCATCACAAAACATTAAAAATAAATTTCAATGATAAAAAATAATTCATATTTCAAATAATAATTTAATACTAATAATAACCTCATTTTATAACTGTATAAAAATATTACATATATCAAAACTAAGAGAAGGCAATTTTGAATTCACCCTTTACATAAAATAACATAAATGTTATAATCAAAGGGTCATTGAACTAATATTAGAAATGTTTTGAAATTTTGATTTTTATGGTAAAGACATACTCATGTAATGAATTTAATACAAGTGTTTGGGTAATTTTGACATTCTTATCCCTTTATTTTAATCTAGTTTTACCTATTTTACCCTTATGATGGTGAAAAACATTAAATATGGTTACTATTAAAACATTTTTTAATTTAGATTCCACTGATTGTAAGATAAAACAGAATATCATTAAATATAAAATATTATAAAATATATTTTTTGAAAATCCACATTATGAAAAATAATAATAAAACAACCTTATGAAAAATAGAAAAAGAAAATATTAAGATAACCTAAAATAACATGTAATATGATTCCTAGATATGGAGAACATTGTTAAGAGTATAAAATATTGACTTAGGGGAAACAAATAATTTCCTTGTAATAGTATATAACGATAAATAATTGGGTCAGTATAATTTTAATTAACAGGAAACTATAAATCAGCAACTTATAATGTATATGATAAATTCATTAAAAATTAATGTCATAAAATAAAATTTTTACATCGAAATTCCTTTTGCATGAGTTAAGGGTTTCTTTAAATATCCATATATGGAACACAAAAAAATATACATACTTTATTTCTTTCAATTAAAACCCATAACTTCATCCTTTGGTTCAATTCATGATTTTTTCAACTTGCATCACATCTCTTACTCCATGAAATGAATATTCACGATGATTCATTTCCTAGATGAAAAATTTAACTTTTAAAGGATCATAAAATCAATAATGGGATAATAGGTTACTCCTCCCTTCAATAAAAATTAATCCAATTCAAAATTGTTATCAGAAAATAAAACAATATTTAATTTTTTTAACCTTTATATGATGAAATATTTCATTAATGTAAAATACCTCCATAATAACACCAAAATTAAAACATAAATTTTTCATTAAATATCAAAAATTAAAATTCATCAAAATATGTCTTGATATGATTGAGACACAGTGATTAGAATTATTTGATATAGTATTCTTCAATGATCAACTTAAAAGTTATCTCAAAATAACAGAACGAACTCACATATTCATATACCGAAAATGTATATGTAGTGATCATATATTCTCTAAAATATGAAAATGATTTCCAAAAATAACTTAAATAAACATAAAGATAAAATAAAATCCAATATAATTATAGTAGAAAATTTAACATTTATTCCTAAAATTAAATCCCATCTTAGCCAAAAGTATAACCATTTACCGTAATCATATAAAGTTTCTTAAAAGCAGTCACCCATTATCCAAAATAACCATAATTATCTCAATGTTAAATATCCTATTAGTGATAATGTTTATAAATACCATTCATATTATTTCCATAAAATAGAGAAACCATTATTCCTATAACCCAAGTTAAACATAAGAGTTACATATGGCTCAAAAATTCATGAAACGTCAATAAATGTCACTGAATGTAATCCCATTACATAAAACATAAAAAAGGAAATAATAAATTTATAATTATTATCATTATTACTCATATCAAACCTGAAATAAATAATCACTACATCCTTACTCATGAAACCCAATATATAGACACTTTAAATCATTCCATTTTATTCATAATCCTTTATCCAATATTTTAAATTTTATTTTTTTAAAATTCCCCATAAAGTAAAAAAATACGATTCATGACCTAGGTTAATCAATATTTATCCCTTCATGTTTACTTATTTAAATAAAAATAAATCATAAATATGAAATTTAGATCACCATTTATTATGATCGATGTCTTAAGGACACATACCCCATGATATAAAATGTTGAGTCCTCATATTACTAGGATTCTTAAAAAGTATTTTAGGTTTATCTGCTTCCTTTTTTCATGAATGAACAATAAATCTCAATTTAATTAGATATTTACAGCTATTTGATATTATAAACAATCATGTGTTTTAAATATATATATTTGAGACATCATCTTGATCTTTTTCTAATATTACATTAGGATGTGGTCTAACTAGAATTTTTCAAACAAGCATTGGGATCTATAAAAAAATAATTCAAATAACAAGATAAAGACATAATATTCTAAAATGTCGCCTTTATTTATTGTATAGTGGAGGGTCATAAATACTTTTTATGAGTAATCCTTTAAAAGAACATGATAATGTTCCTTATGTTATTTTCCACAATGGTTATAATTATATATTTTCCTTTTCAAAACATGGTTAAATATATTAAAAGTTCCTTTATGATATTGTAGTACTGAAGTGGGATATGATAAATTATAAAATATTAACAAGATAGTTGAATACTATACATGGGGCCTAAATCACAATATTATTCAGTTATTATATCATGTGAATGCTCTGGAATAGAATGGGGTTTGTGTTCTATTTCTATCCATCCATTTTGAAGAATATATTCTACCCTGATAGAATAAATTTGTGAGTCAATAACCTATAATTTTATCAAGTTAAATCAGAATGATAATTTTAAAAAATAGAATAACTTACTCAATGAAACCCTTCCTTTCAAAATTTAGTACCTTAGGTTAATCAATGGTTATCCATTGAAATCATTAGATTCTAAAACATTATATTCAAATCCATAATAATAGTCTAAAAAAATGGGAATTAACCCAAACATATCCCTTTGGAGTATCTATCTAGGTATGTATCCTTAGGCCCTCTTGTCTTTCACTAATTTACAATCGAGTTAATACCCAATATACCCCTTTCAGAGTTGTTTCACCAATATTAATATGTTCCACATCCATATCAATTTTACATTCTCCGTATAGTTATATAATTTCTAAGAAAACTAACAAATAATTTCCATACCAAAATAATAGGATATTATCTTATATTTATACTTATTAATCCATAATGGTTTCTAAATACTGTAAATTATACTTATCTAAATCATTACAACCTAAAATGTTATGGGGAAATTTCTTTGATACCAACTATAGGGGACAAACATTAAACCAATACATAATATTGAAATATTAGAGAATGATTTATTTACTTAGATTTCAAGGATCATTACTATTTAAAGATTTTCAAAATAATATCATAAAATTTATATAATGAACATATGAATTAAAAAGTGTACACATTGAGTTAGTATCCATTTTTTAGAATACAATACTCTTAAAATAATACATGTTTTCTTTTAATAAAATATATTCATAATTTTTAACTGAACTTCATTATTATTATTGCCCACCCTTAAACCCTATATGTTTTGTTTTGAAAGAAAGTTATGAGAAAAAAATTATTAATAAGGAACATATAAATAGATGAAAAGAAAATCATTATCCCATTTCGAAACTATGAGGTCATATAGGAGTGTTTTTATTTCAAATAATAAACATTGATCCTAAATAATCTCTTACATACACAGTGAAGTATATTTATTGTCTAAACGTTTTCAAAAAACGCGTCATAAGAAAACAAAAATGTAAAATTATAATCATGAGGGTTTCATAGATAACCTGATCACCCTTTATAAACATTTTCATAGATACTTTAATTATTACACTTAAAGTGAATAATCATTACATTAACCCAAATATGATTTTATTGCCTATTGAAATCTAATGATTTTCATGAAAACTAATCAGTAAGACCAGAAAATCATTGTAGGCTATTTGGTACACGATCCTTATAGAATAATTACTATATCCCCTATAATAACCAACGAAAACGGAATATCTAATTTGGTTGATTCCAACATAATTACCCATAGATCATAATCATTACCCAAAGAATTAGATAGCTATAATAGGCTCATACATCATCATAAAAAGTGCAAAAGTACCATGGAATATATAAATAACATAGAATAATTCATCTCCAACAAAAATCCACAAAACATATTCTATTAAACCCACATGAAAAACCATATTCAATATTCACATAAAATAAGGAAAATAATATTTTCTTTCGACAATACAAAATAAAAAATTCCAAAATATTATGAAAAAGTTTTATTTATAAAATAAAAAACAAACATATATGTTAATCTTATTAAATAATTACATCCATTATGGTGGTAAATCTAATTCATTTTATATATGTAAATAATCCATTCTCTTTATAATATTGCTAAAATGTACCTCCTTCAAAAAAATTAGAAGATTCAGTTTTTTAATCATTGAATGAATCTAAAAGGTAATATCAAAATAAAATTACCAACCATATATGAGTAAAAATGTTCATCCATATTAAAATTAATAAATATATGGATAAGGAAGAAAAATATTTCAGGAGAATACCTAAGAACATTTAGAATGGTTTTTTTCGGAAACTCCCTTATAGATTTTCATGATTTGAACCAAAAGGGAATTGAAGATGAGAAAATTAAATGGATCTGAAAAAAAAATTGTTTTATGAAATTAATGATTAATTATATATAAAAGTTAGTTAATACATCAAAAAAATACAAAATTCGGTAAAAAGGGAATATTTCTCATGGAAATGAAATTGTTATAAGAGATATCATAAAATATATATCGTTTAACATCTTATTTTTTTTTAAATTATGAGTAATAAAATTATTCTTCTAATTTTATTATTTAATATAATTTTTCATGTATATTCCATTATAATAATCAATTTCTATGTCATTTATTTCCTCGTTTTATCTAGTTACTTCATCAATTAAATTTATGTCAACCATTTCGAGGACGTTCAATTCATAATCCTAAAATAGATTTGGTAGGATGACCATGGCAAAATGATTCATTTCTAAAACATATATATAATATTAATAATTAATTTAATATCATTTATATACATTAAATATAATTTTATAACCATCCATGAAATACATATATGAAAAAAATCACATTTCTTTGTCGAGGTGGTAGTCCACATATACCCATGAATGAAGTTGACATTTTCAATGTATAGAAAGGTAATTAAATAAATTATATCATAAATTTATTGAATTATAATTATTTAGTTAATATTTTATATATTAATTTAATTTATCATAATAACCATCATTTTAAGGCGGTGATGAAAAATGAAACAAATCGCTATGTGTATGTGGAAATCCACATGTACGTACAAGTGATGTTCTAATTTCCATTAGGATGAAAAAGGAGATGAAAAATTGTTGTAGAACAATTAAAATGACATTTGAGTATATGTAGGATTCTTATTTTATTATTTTATCGTGGTTAATGATGATTTAATGGAGGTAGAAGAAAAATTAAACATGAAATAGGTTGGTTTGGGATTATACCATATCATTAGATTACCTCTCAAGATTAATCCTTACACCCTCTAGGTTTGGTAATTTTTGGATACCATGAGATCTAAAAAGCAGGGAGTGATTTTTTGGGGATACACGGATAGGAGTTTTATGAACTAGACTTCTAAAAAAGTTTTTTTAAGAGGGGATATTATATTTCTTTTTATATGTGTAAGGAGGCGCACCCTTAGAAGTAGATGATGTAATAAGTTAATATAAATTAACTCTCATGTTTATATTGACAAAAGTTGACATATTTAAAAATATTAGATGAGGATGAGTCTAAATACTCTCATAAAATAACATTTTTAAAATTTTTGGTAATTTTTTTACCCATATTTTTTAGTTTAGACCCATGTAAATCCTTTCGAAGATTACTGTGATTTCAATGTTTTTTATTATATATGTTTCATGAAAGTTACAATTAAAGTTAAAGTGAACCGTTATTGTAAAAAATTTGATATTTTAGATCATATCACATTAAAATGTATGAATATAATATTTTTATTAAATTTAAATTTTTATATAAAATATTACTTCTCATAATATACCATTAATGTTATTTTTAGGACAATTTAAAGAGTTTGAATTTATGGAAATAAAGATAGTAATACAATTTGAATATAAACTTTCATCACAAAACTAATACATTATAAGTATCTAAAAAATCCCTTTACCTCCATAATGTACACACAAATTATAACATTTTCATTTTTAACAATATTTACTTGATTTTTCTACAACTTGTGCAAGTACAATGTTGGCGTTACGTAAAAATTTAAGATAATCATTTCATTTCTAAAAATTAAAAATATTTTATCATGAAAAAAACATATTAATACCTCAAATAAATTTATAAAACAAATAACTACCTATTTCTATAAAAATTAAGAATTATTATAAATATTAGAAGCATGAGAGTGGCATTTTGAAATTTCCCTTTACTTAATATAATATAAAAGGAACTCAATTTTTTAAAAAATTGAACTCCATAATCCAAATTTAGAATAAATTTGTCAATACCCAATTTATTTATGTTTCATAAATAACATATAATATGAATGCATAAATTTCAATGAAAAAAATATTTTTTAGAATTCTTTTTTATTACAAAAAATGAACATTTACCAAAATAAAGTATAATGATAATTACTATGAAGTGAGTTAGATTATATGTAACTAAATTAGTATTTATTATTTTATTCAATAAATAAAAGGATAATGATACATTTAAATTAAAATAAATTATAGTTTTATACAAATTTTTACGTGTCAATGTTTAATGAAAAATCAATGTTTTTAGGAACATATGAAAATTCAACCCTATGATAATTTTGACATTATGATTTCAAACTTTATACCATTTTATCAAATAAAATTTCATAAAGTGGTAGAATTTAATTATAATAATTTTTCACAAAAATAAATAAAACATGTTTTGGAAGAAAACATATTCTAAAATAATAAAATAATTTTTTTTAATAATTGAGAGTTTTTTATTAATAATTAATTAATAAATTTTTATTATAAAAAATTGGTATAAATATTTTATCTAATATGGTTATTAATATTCATACACCAAATTTTACAGCTAGAACATAATGATCCCATTTAAATATTAATATTTTTATAGTATATTTTATTTCTCTTAAAGCTCAAGGTTGCGTGTTAACCAATATACTAAGAATAGTAATATTTTAAAATAAATTTTAGTGGTTTTACTTGTATGGTTTTTTGATATACAATTACTTTTTTGTGGAAATCATGCGCTTTTATATTCCTATTGTTTTCTTAGTCTATAATTCATTACTTACATACTCTAGTTTTCTGTTGAGGATTATGTTTTGTTATTTATCATTATTTATGGTAAAAATATTGAGAGTATAATCTCCCAAGTGTTCAATATAGACTCTAACTATTGTACATCTAACTAGGGAATATAGGGAGGTTTACATTATTCTATAAACCAACCCATTGGGGCCTTTTTGGCCAGAGAAAATCTGTTTGTGACACTCCAATCCCACCCCCAATAGGCTATGGGATAGAGACTAGCATTGAGTAGTCATATCAATCACATTGGAGGCCTTAGCCTAAGGTAATTGTGCATAAACACACACACACACACATCTTGAAAGACCAATATAATGTGAGAATGAAAGAAACAACTGATTTGAAAAATTATTACACACATATAATCCCACATCAATGTATGACACAAATATATGAATGTAAAAGGAAAAAATACAAGACCACCCAAATAGGAATAGAGTCCAAACTGCCATTAAATAGGGGGATTACATGAAGACAAAACTATTGGAATATACTATGGTCTATCTTGTAAAACTATTCTCCACCTGATCCTAGCTCTCTTAAGACTCCTTTGGGAGGTCTATCATCTAGAAAAGACATGAAACATGTTTAAATAGTGCATGTAGGTGTGAGTATAAACATACCTGGTATGACACCCCAAAATCAGAAAACACAACTAAAAAAGAGAGATTAAACTTAATATAATGAAGGTGATTTAAATAGTGAGGAAGAGAATAAAAACCCCGATGTTCCCATGAATATAGAAAATTTATGAATGTAAGGTTTCTTCCACATTATTATCCTAGGATTCCGCTCGAGGATTCAAGGTAACAGTCATCTCCTCAAATATTTTTTTCATTGATGGAGCTTATCCGAGATGTCGTAGCCATTGGGACTCTCCATTAATAGGTACATGCTAGAACACAAAAAATGTTGATACATAGATCAGGGATTCCACCCTAATTATATAGAGGATAACTAACCCTACACATAGTAACACATTAAGATGTGGTTCGGAAACCTTAAATGTTAGCATTGGATACCAAACCAAAATAAAGGAATACTGATAATGGATCATTTCCCAGGCCACATGAAGTGATAGCTGACTCAATCTTGGACTAACTAATAAAGAGGATCACTCAACCTATGCTTAGGATCTGATATCTCATTGTACCCTCATTGGGATAGACCAAGGGAAAATTTTTTACACTTTATTTTTTCACATGGATTAAAAGGTATTAAAGGAATGTACCATAAGGATAATACATGGATAATATTGATGAATTCCAAAGGATTAATCCTTAAACAAATTAACTTTTGTTCTAGTACCTATAAGAAGTGTCGGAGCGTAGGGTACTTATGCATCAAGTGGTTATATGAAATACCACACTATTGGGTCACCTAGTGACACTATGTAGGGTACCTGTGTATTGGCCTTTGTGACACACATGTGCGAGCCATCACCTATTCCCAGGGTCCAATATTTTGGAATAAATAGGACCTTAGGGATTCAAATTTAGGATGATGTAAAAAACCCAAAGAACTCTCAACACTCGGTTTAACCTAGTCTATCAACCATACCATTAGAAACCTACCATGTAGATCTAAAAAACCTGATAGAGGATGGAATTAGGCAGGTAGTGTCACCAATTTTTTACAAGGGTCTAAAATACATAACACTTATGTGATAACGCTTTATCATATGGTTAAAGGACCCTAGAGTGAGGCCCCATTCCATAACCAGGGAAATTCCATTATTACTTTTGGGAACACCTATGGAGACCATTGAATTCTTGAGAAAATCCTTGGCGATGTGTTGTTTCCCAAGTATACCTACCTGTATGAAGCACTTCCAGGCAATTTAGGCATACACTATGTGATACCCTCTTGTCTCTACCAGTCTTTATCATGGGGGATCCACTTATCAATCCCTATTCCTAGAAACCAATGTAAGGTCCCCTCTTGTTTTGGATCCCTCAAATAAGGGGGACCAAATTTAAACCTCCTTAGAATCCTTTAGTACTATAAGACCTTGGATGGAGGAAAACCAATGTGTCTATTATTTTGGTATGCCTTCCTTTGGTCAGAGGTGTCCCACACTTGACCTACAGGATAGGTAGGGTCTTTTGGGTGAATTTGAATATGAATCCCTTTAGTCACGAGGACCTAAAACCTGTGGGACGTGTCAGGGAACTCGTAATCTCAGATTCTGTATTTTTGACCATGTCTATATATAGTTGTATCTAACACATGGGGCCTCTGGTTCTAGGTGGGGAGACATGAAATGTGATCCTCCTCTCTTACCTGGGAACCATTTTTAGGGAACCCATATTTTAGTAATCCCATTGAATTTATTTCAAAACATCTCCAACTCCATTCCCTTCTCCTACTTCATGCTAATGGGTAGTACTAATATTGTTAATCTAATGTGACTATCCTTCATACAATGATTGGATGGAAGGGGAAAATCAAATACCCTTTCTTTATTTTCCTATCACATTAGCCTCTTCCACCAGTGGATGGATGATCATGTAGTTTTATAGATCATTGAATTCCTCTTGTTTCTCAAATTTAGGCATGACTCTCTTTGTATTAGTGGTTGGATATAATCATGGTATCAATATAGTCTAAAATCTTTTCCAATATTCTCTTTACATATTTTGTTATCACTTTTCTTCTTAAGGCCTCCATAGGAATGGTTCCTCAAGGCCATGTGTCCAAACATAAGGGAAATTAAGATTCATTGGTTTTACCAAATATATATCATCCTATTGATTTGAACACCATGGATGACTCATGTTTTATTAGAGGTTGTGGTGATCGTGATATCTAAACAATCCCAAACCATGGGCCTTTTATTCGGTATAATCCTCAATAATAACCAAGCATCAGGGAATAATTACATGTGTATGCTCCAACCAACCATGGTACTCCTACTCTATATAATCCAAAAACATTCAAAAAAGTGATACTTTGTATGAGTAATCCCAAACCAAACCAACAAAATATTGGGCATCCTCCCTATGAGTAAACCTCAACTATTACACCATACTAATCCAAAGGGCCTTCGTAAGAGTAATCTCTAACGAGATATATAAAATCACAATGACATCCTTTTTATATGTAATCCCCAATGTAAACATATGAAAGGGTTATACAACACTATGAGAAAAACCTTCATAGGGCCTCCTTATGCATAGTTCCACACAATTGAACTATGTGGGATTTGATTCCCTCTAAATGGGGTTTCTAGAAAGCCTCTCTGTGTTCCAAAACCAACCCCCTAAATCAATAATAATTCTATTTGGGATGCATTTTTGGTAGATTCTTTTACATGATGGGAATAAATTTCTGTTCTAAGTTCCCCGAGAAACTTTGGCTCAAGTCCCACACCTAACCTTGACTATCCACCTCCGCCCAGATATCCAGGCCACATGATGTAAAACTGCATGGTTTGGCCCTCATCACATGACCTTAAAATGTATAATGTGTCCCATTATGTGGAACCCAACTACACAGATTATGATTCATTTCAAAAGGATATGTAGGAAGACCATCCATGGCTCAGATCCCATCAACCAAACAATCCCCATCTCCCTGGACAATGATACACACTAGAGCTCCCAATATAGTGGCTCAAAACCAGTTTCGTAATTACAAAAAAAATAATCTTCGATTAATAAAAAAGAGGGTACCATTGATGGAGAAACTCACATATATTATGATATATAAATTTTTGAAGAACCTAATATACATGAAGATGATTATAAATCCCATATATGGTAATAATTAATTGTTAATTGAATGATTTTCCCATAATATACTTCGAAATTAATGATGGATCTATGAACATATGTGAAATCTATAACTGAGTCCCAGATTAAGAAACAATCCCTCCCAAAGGGTGTGATGAGTCCAAACTAACATCCAATTGACCAATGTTATTCCATAACTATCATTGGCCAGATTCCCCAACGAGCAGTTACCTTTAGAAAGTAGGTCCCTCATGGATATTGAATCATTGGGTGTTTCTAGTTCAATGAATAAACCCCATTGGAAACTACCTGAATGGGATGTGGGTGTATTTTTCTAATGTGAAATTTGTTCAACCTACAACAAAAACACCATTACACCCACATGTGGAATTTGGGGATGAAACAAAAATGGTGAACCAAATGTGAATCCTAAACCAAAATGATGATGTAACCCACCTCTCATGACCCTTTGATTCTCAAATTAAAAGTGGTCCATGAAGGACAACCAATCATGCAAGTGTTCATTATATAAGATGCTTCTTTGAATGGGTTTTCTAGTTTTTGTTTGTTATATATATTCCATGATCTTCCAACAGGATATCCCTTAAATCCAAATGGTATCACATCAACTCTAACAGATGTTTTCCCACATTACCGTTCATGTTGGGTCCTCATCCAAGCAGAGGATTCCATCGACGACCTAGAATCATCAACTTTGGGTCTCAAATGTGTTGGTCTGAGCATGTCATCATAATGGTACTATACTGACCATGGGGGCCACCTGACATAACCTCCATCTTGGAAATTCTCACCATTCATTCATTCAGCGATGGACGATGGTCCAAAATAAGACGTAACCAACAATCACCTTCAACCGTTTCAGGAGATTATCCCAGGAATTCAACAACTAGTCCCTCCATTATTTTTGGGAGGTGGATCTAGAGGTAACATATGGCCTCATCCATATGAAATAGGATTCCTTTCAAATGGCCCATTCAAGTAGTCACCATTTCCAACATCGCATAGTTGTTAAACATCATCATAATGAGGGTCAAATCCTCAGCAGTCCAACCCATGTTTTCTAGAACTAGCATTGCAAGACGGCCTGTTGAGGAAAGATATCGATAAAACATGTAGTAGGTTCACACTAACTTCCCAATCAAAGAATCCCACAAATTAATTTTTTTTGAAAACTATGATAGAAAACATATAACCACCAACCCTAATTCATCTTCCGAGAAGAATCAACTTAAAGCATTCATGGATTCTTGTTGTTCAAGTCTGGAGACACACAACGAGAACGAATATTAACCTACCCAAACCATGAAAACCTACTATAATATTCACTTAGCCGTGTTTGAAAAAGATCGTTTACCAAATTTGGATATAAACTACAATTAGGCACACACACCTTCCCGAACATATTAAGCCTTCCAGAATCCTCATCTAGAAACACCCACACTAGTGAATCAGAAAGTCCAGGTGAATAAAAGAATTTAGATTGAAATATCTTCCCCATGCATGAGTTCTATATGTATCCACTGGGAGAAAATACAGGAAAGGTGCAAGAACATACCAATGATTCAGTTATGGAATGGAAATATGTCCATTTCTAGTCACTATAGTCACCAAGAATATCCTGAAAATGGTTAAAGGGTAGATAAAAATCAATTTAGACATCCTATAGGCCTTATAAAATATCATAAATATGTTAAAAGTACTGAAAGATGGTTGTAAACACAACTATATCCTCACAAATAGGGTTTCTTATCATCATGCCACCCCAGAGTAGCCACATACCTCTCCTACCACTTAGGAGGGTCGTGGGGAAAGCTCCCTCATTATATACATACATATGGATTAAAAACATACACATGTTCAAATAGGAGGTAATCGAACTAATCCAATGGCCAATCTAGGGTAGGAACAAACCCATGTCAAATTTCTTGGAGCCTATTAGAAAATTCATGTAGCAACACGACAGCTAGTAACAAATGATTCCAAACCTAAAAACCACATTCCCATGAAAGTGTAACTAGTCACTCGAAATAATTTATCCAAAATTAAACCTCACTAGATACAACTAGAAAATAAATATATAATTTTTCATCCAACTCTTTTTAATTCTAGAGTTCATGAATCCCTCAAACGTTTATTTGTGAAATCTCGGGATCACTCTCTAACATTAAAAAAATAAAGGAGTAGTAGTAATATTTATGAAGGTCCCCCCTATAAAAATCACCATGAAGGCTTAATTCATGTATATAATCTGGTTGATCTTGAGATCTCATCTCCTAAAAAAAGACATGGAGGCCCTCCTTGTGGCAAGAAGATCATTGATCGTCGGGTTCATCCCCTTATCATAATACACCATGTTAGTCCTCCCCATGATGGAATTTTCTGTGAATGTTCTCTCCACAGTAGTGTTTCACTTCATTAGAAGAGTCTTCCCCTAGTGATTTAGTGTTGAGAAATCCCTCCAACTATGAGGAACTTCGGAAAACAAGGTGAGTCATATATGATACCCTATTATTGACAAGTGAAATCCTTTCTAGCCAAAATACAATCCAATATTATTATCATTCCATAAAACACCCTTGGATCACCTACCTTCTACTATAATAGAGGAATCCCCTGACAAAATTGTGTTTTCCAATTAACACTACTAGAAATTCAAGATATACAAACCGACCTTTAACAATTTTTTACAAAAACCATTTGTATAGGTTACCAATACCCACAGATTTTCCAAAACCATGGGTATAAGTACCTTATTTAAATGTTATACCCATAGTTTTTTCAAAAACATTGGTATAGGTAATTTATTCAAACCCTACATTCACAGTTTGGTAAAAACCATGGGTACATGTACCTACACAAACATTATACCAATGGTTTTGGATAAACCATGGGTATAGTTCCCTTATTCACACACTATACCCAAATTGTTTCCCAAATTATGGGTATATGTTACCCCTAAACCATTGGTTATTCAAAAACCATTATTATATGTTCCATATACAAACCCTATATGAACAGTTTTTTTAAATTTGTTGGCATAGGTCCCAAAAATCTGAGTACTTATACAAACGGTCAAGAAAACTATTGGTATAGGGTTATACCATTGGTTTTCTGAACCGTTGTTATACATATCTAAATTTTTTATGAATTCATTATTAATATTACATAAAATACATAAAAATATAAATTCTTTGTAAATATATATATATATATATATGTTTCAAATTGGATTCCTAAATTTCATTTTAGTATAGTGGTTAGGTCTTTGAAATATATGCTAGGGGTGTTGTGTTCAAACCTCGAATATCTCCTTTATTTTACATTGACTATAAAAATGGATTTAAAAACCATTGGTAAAGTTATTTCATATATCCAATACCAATGGTCTAGAAACCATTTGTATATCCTTATACCGATTATTTAAAATTGATGGTAAAGACAAATATCAGTGGTTTCTAAACCGTTGGTAAAGACATATACCAACATATCTGAGAAAACCGTTGGTATATTTCTATAGCAATAGAAAAATATACCATGGCCCTCCAAACCATTGATATAGGCTATACAAAAGGTTTGGAGGCATATACCTATAGTTCCAAACCATTGGTATACATTTTTTTTCTATTAGTGGAAGTAGGTAAGAATCAACTTTTGTTAGACTAGGTTCATGAACCTATAGAAAAAGATAATTATGTCATGCTAAACATCAGGAAAAAACTACCAAAAGACGAAAAACCAATAATTTTATTGTAATTATCCTCTTCTCAATTCATTATTCCAGAAGAGTTTTTGGATGATTGTGTGTATTAAATCAACCTCGATGTATAGAACACTATTAATCACTTTATAGATAAAGCATTAACCTAAAAAGACTATCATAATCATATCAAGAAAATAGAAGGGACATAATTACAAATTGACTTGGCAGATCTCTTGGTTTCATGTTATCAAAAATTGGAGAAACAACAAAGATACCTTCAGTATGCATGCCTCAACACACTAAAATAATTTATTAAGATCCTCATAGATACCCCATAAAGTGGTAATATCATGGGATGAGATGAATGTCGAGTACTTCATTTTATTATTATCTATAATTAGAAAGGCACACTAATAGTGGAATGATGAATTGTTAGAGATTGAGGTTATCATCTACAAATGTAATCTATTAAAAAATAACGACATGATATAAAACAGGCCTCGATTGAATCTCACTAATGTTGGACTAGATGAGAGTATGATATTGAATGAATTTTGTGTCATACATCATAACATATTAAGCATGAATCTTGTTTAGGGGAAGTCAGTCATCAGATACCACAAATGTCACATATAGTGCAAAGGACTTCAAAAGTGGGTGATTCTAGTGCATACCAAATAATGATCCCAACCCATGTTTGAACAAAGCTCTATACAATCAGAAGGGATTCCATGACATTAGAAGCAAAAAAAAAATCTGGGAGCATCCCTAACCCGTTGGACTAGAGGCTTTTTTAACACAACCATAGAGGTTAGAAAACCATTCCAGAAGAGTTGTGAATATGAAACAGGAACATCCTCAACCCTTAGGGATGGTGGATTTTTCATCTCAATAATCACTTCCGCCTTAGTTGAATTATATTTTCTAGAAATTATGTGGATCTTCAGATAATTAATCCTTTTAATTCATATCATCTCGTGATTCAGTACCCTCATTAGCGATACGTATGAGAAAACTGTCTAGAGATTCCCTTCGGAATACCATCCTCCATGTGGCTGTTAGAGAATTAGTGAAAAAGTGGACAAAGCCTCATGGGTGGTATAGAAAAATAAAATCTCATAAATACAATGATAAAATTTCTATGATGCATTATGCATCACTTAATTTCATTAAAGCCATCCCTAGAGATCATGCAGAACATGAGTCTAGTACGGAGGAGGAAGAGGTGGAAAATGAAGAAATTTTAGTTTGTAATATGGTTTTCTTTGAAACATTCGAAGGAGGGTTGTGTAGCTATATCCAAAGGCTCACTCAAAGTATGTTCATTCCCTCATTCACTGTACCACTACCACCTTAGAGAGTACCATGCAAATAAAATGTAAAAGGAAAGTATGCGCTTCACCTACTCACTAAAGAGGATGGCCCCCTCACACCTGAGGAATGATTTTATCAATAAGAGCATGAGAATAATGAATTGAGGGGTCCCAATGAAAAAATAATTGGTGGCATATTTCCCATGGGATATGTTTTACAAGATGATCCTTAACTTTTACTTGCAACCAATGTACCTTAATAAAGACGGTTCGCCGTAGCGACCAAAGTGGAGACGAAACACCTACCCTATATAGGATACATAAAAAAATATATTTGGATCTTGTAGTAGTGGATTAAGAGTACCCTATTTTGGGTATACATCCAGAACAAGTCCATGTGTATCCATATAGGCTTGTACCTATAGGCTAGCCTTAGAAGATACCAGCAATGCTTCCACAAATAGCCCCAACAACTGCTACTCCTCTTTAAGATCCTACTTATTCAGACATTCCATAAGGGATCATGAATACTATTGAGTTTTTAAAGGATCTATTAGAATTCATGGATGAATATAGTGTTTCACTATATGTAGAGATGAAGCCTTACATCGAATGGGTTAATTCAACACTTCCATCGCTGAACTTTGGAATCCTAATTTTCCCATTCTTAATGGCTCTGGGGACCCGAAGAAGCACATGACACATTTTTTGTCCCATTGTGATCCCATGATGGGGACCCTTTAAAACCATGAGGTATTATCACTCTAGTGCATCATGAATTCAGTGTATGGAGCAGACTTTGTCTGGTACACTAGCTTGTCGGATCTGTCAATTATAAAGTGGGAAGATCTCCATCAAAATTTTCTCATTCAATTCAACTCAAAATTATATAAGACAACCATTGTTGTCTAGTCAAACTAAAAAAAGTATAATAATTAAAGGGTTTTGGATTTCATTTCTAGGTAGAAAGGGTTGAAATACTCCTTAAACCTACAACTACCTCAACAAGATTTATTTCCCATCTGTATAGTGAATTTTTATGCTGATTTATTCATGAAAATCATCCTTGTTAAATAAAAACGTGGGTTTCAATAGCATGTCATGATTTACTAAAGAGTGGATAATTCCATCGCAAATACCAAGGCTAAGTCCAGATTAATTCTATCATATCTAGGAATTATAACAAGAAAGTCGATGTTTTCGCTATTACAGTTAAGCAGGGAGCTAAACATGAACATGCTCCAATGACTACACCATATTTTTTGGTTCAACCTCCTATGAATTACCAAACACACCAACCTCATTAGGTTAATTAGAGGTAAAAGAGGTAAAAATAGTTTTATGCAATGAAAAAAGGTTTATTCTTTCCAAAATGAAAAGTCCCAATCCACTTTATCTCAGCATTATAGAACAACATGATCAAGTTCCCAAAGCCCAAGAATCCCATATGAGATGGAGATGAGGATATCCCAAAATAATTCCTCATCTATTGAGAATTAGGCCCTAATATCTAGGAATGTTTAATTTTCAAAGACATCCTTCAAAAGATGGTGGAATCGATGTGTAGCTAGGAAATCCACTAAATCAAGTGGAATGTGTTTCTAGCATTGATCTATAATAGGTGAATGAATAAGGGGTAGCTAAAAAATAGGGTACAAAAAAGTTAAATGATTGGATGGTCAAAAAAATGATCAACCGGACTCATGATATCATTTATGAATAGTTGAAACAACAAACTTTTCCCCTAAATACTTCTACTTCAACATAGCTGACACCATCAGTATCTTAGTCCTTTGAAATCTAGTCTTGTAAAAAATGGCATGGTCAGAAGAGAAAGAATAAATATTAATATAATCCTACTCCAATTCCAAAGTTTTCATTATTTTTAATAGATATCATGCCTATAGTTCTAGAAGCATGGGCACTACCCCATGAAATGGTACAACAATATTCATCCTACAAGACAATATCTCAATCAGAAGATGAATTGATCTTTGGTTCCATTAATGTTTTTCAATTAATGGACCTAATCTCAGATGATGAATGTAACTATGAAACTGAATTACATATATTTGATTGGGTAATGGGGGGAAGAGTTATCTATGGTCGATGATGTAGTGGAAGATGAGGTCATTCCAGAATCCACTACTCTAACTGCATCACTACATGAACCATATACATAACGAAAACTTCTGGGAGTGTTCTCTAGTGAGCTCAGAAAGAGAAAGGATGTTCCCCCACACATTATAGGGTCTACCCTGACACAATCATCATACCAGATCACCTAAATAATAATACATCACCTAAGAAACCTCATTGTATTGATAAACATAGTCAACCTGATCCTTGGAGATCAAAACCACCTCTATCTCCTATTACAATTGTGGATTCATCCACATCATGCACATCAACACTGAAAGAACCTAAAAAAGTGTGACCCAATGAAAGGAATCATAGAAAATTAGATCATAAATGTGCTGTTTTGAATCAATAAGTCATGGAACCAATCCATATTTCAATCCAAGATTCTTTATGTCTATAAAATTTTATTTTTTAAATGCTAAAAAAGTGACTTTTTAAATAAATTTCAAGTCTTTTTTGTGAAGTTTTAGTTTTTCAATACATGTGTCTTTACCAAAGGGTAAAATCATTCATTAGCACTTTTAAATATTCAATGAAATATATTGAGAGTTAGATGATATGGTAGTGTGGGATTATGAGATTCTTATACCCTTGACATTGATAGAATAAAAATATTAAATAGATTTTATATATAATATTGTGTAATTTCTTTTTGAAAAAAAAAAAATAACTCTCAAAATTGCATTTAATTATAAATATGAGACAACCATTTTCTCCAGAACATGGTGTTTACCCTAGGAAGGATATAATCTATATGTGTTTCAGGTATTTGGAAACATCACACATGGTAATACACTTTATTTTTAATTATGTTATAAATAGATTTTTTTAAATATAATTAATTAATTTCTCACAAACGGTGCATTGTAAAAGAAATATGATACCACAATTTTGTCTAAAATATGGGGTTTACCCTATAAGGGATATACTATTTATGCACATTGGGTATTTGGAAACATCTCAAGTGGTAATACCATATTTATTTTTAATTATTTTATTATTTAGTTTTTTATATAATAAATAATTAATTTATGATAACTAGTTCATCATATGGGTAATCTGAACCCACCATTAGGTTTATAATAGGGGGTTTATCCTAGGTAGGTTATAACCTTTATGTGCATAGTGTATTTGGAAACATCACACATGGTAATACTCTCTTTATTTTTAATTAAGTTATTATTATTTTTTATATAATAATTAATTAATTTCTCACTAATGGTTCATTTTTTGAGAAATATTAGACCACCATTATGTAAAAAACATTGGTTTTACCATATATGGGGTATAACATTTGTTTATTTGGACATTTGGTAAGATTTAACACAATGATAATATATTTAGTATATATATATTTTTGTTTGGTAGTTAAAAATAATAATAATAATTTTATTATAATAATAATTATTTTTATTTTTATTTTTATTTTAGATGAAAAAATTAAACTATATATAAGAAATTAATAATTGTGCTTTTGTTTGGGAAAATATTTTTGTTGTGACCAAAGTAATTAAAGAGATATTATTAACAGTGCCATTCAAATGAAAAATGTATAGTTAATATTAATTTATTAACCATTATCCATTTTTAATGGATATTTTTATTAACATGTTCATGGTGGTAAAAATGAATGATATTTAATAATGATGATAAATTTTTTTTGTTATTATTATTATTTTTTTTATAAAATAATATTAGTGTTTACACACACACACACATATATATATATATATATAATGTGTGTATGTGTGGTAAATATATATATCTCTCTGTGTGTGCGTGCTTGAGTGTAAATACAAATATATGTGGGTTAAATAAATAAATAATATATATATGGGTCTATATATGAATTCATGAGTATAAACAAAAAATTTATAAATATATATTATAATGAATTTCAATATATATATTTAATGATGAAAATGATGGAAAATAAATTGTAATTTAAGGGGAGCTTTGGGTGTTTCATGGGTGGAACTTGGATGTTTTTAAAATAACCATTAATGATTTAAAAAATTAATAATAATATTTAAATGAATATAATTTCAATTAGATAAAAATGAATATATATATATATATATATATATATAAGTGTAAAATGAAGGGGGCACTACAATTTGGTTTTGTGCAGGAAAACCCTCACGTCTCAAGCCATCTCTCGTCCCCCTCTCTCATATTATATTTTTTTTAATTTTTTTATCTTCTCAATCTTCAAACATCAATATCTTTTACAATATTGGTCAGATTGGAGTTCTTTCATAGTCATTGGTTTCATCTCGAATAGAATATTTTTAAACATATTTGTTTTTACAAAATCAATGAAGTTTCAATTGTGTTGTTAAACTCAGATGTCAACCCTCATTGTTAGTCATCATTGCATCTAAGGTAAGAAGTAATTAACTCTATAACATTTAATATACTTGTTATTGAAAAGATTTTGGGTGTGGGTGTGTATACATATTATTCCATCATCATATTCCCATTAAATTTAATAAATCTTTAAGTGTTTCATTGATAAATTAAATTATGGATTCTTATATGAAAATTTTAATACGCTAAATCAATTATTTAATAAAAAAATTATCTATTTTATAATAAAACCTCTTAGATGAGGTGCAGTATCTTCTAAACCAAAAAGTATTGATTAGTGATTTAAATCCTGATTTGGGTGAAATCATTGTATGGTTATCTCTTTGATTTTTTGTTGTCTAGTTAAATAGCATGTTTAGGAACAATCCTTCAATTTTTTCTAAAATAAAGGATTCCCATATCATATTCTAGATGATTACTGAACCAATAACTTTCTAATAAAATGGGATTTACAATATATGTAAATACCCATTTCTCAATGGTACCTTCGTAGTGTCTCTTCAACCTTGTTAACATAATTGTCATGTTTCGATGGTTTAAATGACATGTACATAATTGAAATGAATAGTTCATGATGGGTACCTCTTCATGTAATGAATTGAATGTTTTAAATGAATTAATCTAAATGGAATTGATGTGGGTGGACAAAACCTAGTCATGTTTTCTAATTTAAATTCTTAATGTATATGAATTATATTTGATCATGCCAGCATGCCACGAATGATCAAATGAATTGAATAATTCATATTAAATTATAATTGTCAATTTTAAACAATCCTATAGATCCCTTCGGTTCTATGGGTTTGGAGACTTAGACCTGCAACAACCCAATTGGTGTTAAATCCTTGGACATTATTAATACATGGTCAGTTTGATTTTGTATCCCTTTAATAAATTGGATAAGTTATTTGATCATTGTATTAGACATTTTAACAGGAATAACACCAAATTGTTTGATTTATTATGTTATGACCCCTAGGCTAGTATGGAAAATTAATATATTAATGAAATTAGGTCCGAATGTTTAATTAAATAGGTTTAATACAATTATGATGATAAATAGGAACATGGATTAATGAAATAAATTGACATAAAATATTAATTTTTATAATTTTATTCTTTTGTATTATGAAGATAAATCTGGTATGTTTGATACTCAAATTGTGGTTTTTCTTTCTTATATTATGAGATTATGTGATATCGATGTGATACATACTATAGGGTTTGATACTGATTATCATGTTGAGTTTTTCTGGATACGAATCATGTTTAATGTGGATGCCCGAGGGCTTGGTGCATCTTATTTCATATGGACTGAGGAAAAGGATCATGGGAACTTAATGCATGATGTTAGATTATATGGAATATCTAAGGACTCATTATTGGTTTTGACTCTTGGTTTCTAGGTGCATGCTTTCATACCGCATAAAGGCTAGGAACACTAGTAATAATTGACTGAAGGTAGAGTATATGATTATGTTAGATTCATGAGGGATAGATGCACAATCACATGATGCCTGAAGGAGAGAATCTATTTATACCTGAGGGCGATATTTCAGTTATATTGAGGTTGAAATTATAGTTATGTTTGAGGGAGATATTTTGGATAGCATGGGGGAAAGATTCTAGTTAGGATTGAGTGTGTGGTTTTGGTTAGCTTGACGGAAGAGGATGTCTACTTAAGGTATATTCTGTGTGATTCATCCTTAGCAGGGGAATCTTTCACTAATTTGGGTGATCCTTTCTGATGCAGGAGGATCTACCCACCGACATAGATATCCAGCTTAGGCTAAAGTAGGTGGTATATGACTAGTGTCTTTTTAGGATCTTAGACCAAGTTTTTATTATTTAATTTGTTATAACTTTGTATTTATATTGTGGGGAACATTATCATTTCTTTTTATTTGAATTAAATGGATTATGTTAAGAATAATGGGTGCCAAACTACTATGATTTACATCTGAATCCTAGATCGAGTACTATTGAGAACCCAAGTTTATATTCTTACTCATAGGTATATAAATTCATTACTTGTGTTGTTTTGTGTACATGAGATCTAGAGATAAAAGGATTGGGATCTTTCTCATAATGCTTCAGCTATTTATCATTGGGTTTTAATTTTAATTTTTTATTTTTTACTAATTGTACTATATTGTAACACCTAAAATTACATGAATTATTATATGAAATTGGCATTGTACAAATTATTTTTTATTCAGATATTATATAATTCATACACTGTTGTTCTTTATTTATTATTACAGATTCTTATATTGTTTTATTGTTATTATTATACTATTGTGTGACTTTGATTTAGAGGTTACAGTCTTCCCACAAAGACGCCAATAGAACCACGCTTCTTGTCGGTAGCATTTGGCATATGATGAGGCATGCTTGAGGCCATGTAGAGATCGGCCTCACTACAATCTTAGAGGTGTGTCGGGTTAGGAAATTACGAAGTGGTATCATATAATTATTTTTTCCTCCATGTAACTATTTGGGTTTGGTAAAAAAATGAATTCTAATATGTCGGTGCTTGTAAAATATTCATTCCAAACCTAATCACACGACACATGGGAAATGACTAGTTTTTCAGGGCTAGGATTGTTCTTCATGTTATTTCTATTACAATTGATATGATTTAACCTTTAGTGAACAGTGTACTTTCTGCTGCTTATGAATTTATTAGATTTATGGTATCTTACTCTTGGAATAGTATAGTAAATATAATGCATTTCATTCATCATATTAGGAATATTGAAATTAAAATGTCATGCATATAACATGCCATGTAGTTGTATATGTTGTCTGTTTGTTGATTTGATTTGTGTTCATTGACTGTTATTATTTTTCTTGATTTTATAACATGATTAGCTATTTATATTCCATATTTCCTAACTACTTAGCATGCCTTACATGTTTTGTATGTCATCCTTTAATGATATCAAAATGGTGCTTTGTATTAGCTGCATATATTGACAAGCTTCACATTTATAAAATATTTAATTAATGGAATGAACTAAATATATTTCGTTGCAATTAAAATGGGTTCTAGATTTCATCAGTAAGGTGTATGTGAACCTTGAAAATTGGAAAAGGTAACTTGTATACTCAGTATATATTCATGTTTTAAATACGACTAAATGTTGTTTAACTTTAATATGAAATGAAATGGTTGACCTTCTAAATGCTCAACTAAACCCAAGTAGGCCAGTTATATAATGGTCCTTATGTGATACCCCTTAATGTGTGTTAACATCTTCAAATGTTAAGAAACTGCTATTGGGATTCATTATGATGAATTTATATTGGATTAGTGGGACAGTCATATGATTCCTTATCTTTAAAAGTAATTTATTTCGGTAATTTCCTAATTTTGACTGAATTTTATGCAGTGAAAATTGTTTTAAAAAAAGGGAGTTTGTTGGTACCTTTTATCTTTACATTGATGTGGGTGTAATATTTTAAATGGGTAGACATTAAAATCAGAATAAATGAAATAAATTCAAAAACAGAACCTGTATAGGATTCGTTCATTTAAACCCTCATGTAAGGGTAGCTTGAGATTGTAGTTTGAGCATCCTTGGAATGGAAATGTGAGTTTTTTTATCTTTTCCTTTTAATCAAAGTCTTAAATGACAGGATCTTGAGCCTAGTGTTTTTGGTTTGGTGTGACCTAGTGATAGGTTCAACACTTTTTATTTCATAAGGGGTGGGCCCATAGTGGGTGGAACCCATAGAATTCAAATGCATTTCTCGATATTGTGCGTTTCTAACATTTAGAGTTGTTTAGATTATGTTTTCTATTATAGGTCGCCTATATTCTAATGAAACTCTCGTTAGTATGGGTGGCCATGGTATCTTGGACCCTTTATTTTCTGCAGTGATGGAAGACTAGGAATATAATTGTTCAGGTTAATGGTTGTATAGGGAAATATGAAATAGGGTTATATCTCTTTTAAAACCCATGTTATACTTGAATTTATAGGATAGAAAACCTATGGATAGTATTTGGGTTGTGTCTACTTACTTCTGCAACCTCAAGGGAGCATGTGTCCATGTACACGGTGCTCGTCATTTTCAAAATGATGCAACGAACTAGTTGAGTTCAGTGTAATCATTGATACTTGTGTTGTTGAGTACTCTCTTGATTTATCTATGTAGTAGTGTGACCCACATGTTAAAAAAATAAGTCCATCCGAATGCTCAGGATGACATCCTTGAGACTTGGGTGTTTTGAAATAGTGATCTATTTAGTTCTGTCTTTCATGTCTAATTCATGACATACATAGGCATTTCTTGGAGGAGTGTCACATGTATGTTTATGTTGAATCTAATATAGTACGCTAGTGAGTGGCTTGCTTCTCTTATTTTGACTACTAGGACTCTCTTAAGGTGGAAAGCATCACGTTAGTCCATGTAAATGTGTCATCCCAAGTACAAGTGACAAAATTGGGAGGACCATTTCGAGATTTTCGGTTTTGGTTGAATTCCTTCCAGACTTGAAAGTTTTGAATCATGTCGATGATTTCTCCATATCATGACATTGGTTTGGTTGTCGATGTTTTCAACATTTTATAAATGTTGTTGGTCATGGGAGGAGCTTTGTAGTTAAGCTTGAATGATCACATGATTCCTTAGGTGGTAAAGGTTTGGTGATCATTTAATGATGGTCCTTTGGCAGGTGAAGCTGAGTTTCTTATAAGGTATTGAACAATAGTGTTTCGGATGGTTTTCTTCTCATAAACATTAAAATACACTTAGTTTACTCTTCCTTGAGGGATGATCATGTCCCATATATTGACGTCATCGTTGATACATATTGATAGAGTTAGTCTTATTCTACATTTTAGTTTAAAATATTTTTGGTGGTTTATTTTGTCTCCCAGTGAATCATGACATCGGGTTAGGGTGGGTGGTGTTAAAAGGCCAACCTTTTTTTCTTAAAAATCTTACGCAACCAGTTCTATTTGGTCGATCTTGAATTTGACCATTTCTTTATGATGGGTCATTGATATGACCTTAGAAGTAATATAGTTCTTTACCTTAAAAAAATAATTCCTGGAGTGGTGCTCCAATTCTTATAGGTATGAATTTTATGTAAATTATGACGATAGAAGTTTCGTGGCTCGGATTTGGCCCCATTTCTAAAAGGTTGAGACCCATGGTGGGGAGCCCCACCAGTTAATCGTTTCAAGAGAGACAAAATGTTATCATATCTATCTAAATGGGCTCAAATAAGAGTTGTTTAAATATTTCAGTTGGAAAAATTGGTGTTGTCTTGGATCTTAATGAAATCAGTGCTGCTTTCATAATCAATGCATAAAGGTGTGTTTGGAGTTCGGAAACACAACACAACCATCTGAACAAGACTTCATGACCCTTATAGGTTGAGTGATTTTTTTATTATTC
Organism: Viscum album; assembly: GCA_963277665.1. Taxonomy (NCBI): domain Eukaryota; kingdom Viridiplantae; phylum Streptophyta; class Magnoliopsida; order Santalales; family Viscaceae; genus Viscum; species Viscum album. Next base: position 656,511,027 of record OY728145.1, on the reverse strand, counting down.
CCAAATAATTCCCTAGGATGAGAATACCTAAGGTGTGGAGGATGTAACTTCTCTATTAATAAAGGATAAAAAATCCCACTTTTGTAAATAAATTTCAATTATTTTGGTCTGAAAATTTAATTTTTCAGTTTTTGTGCTTTTAAAAAAGTGTAAAATCCTTCTTTAGAATTTGTAAATATTCTATGAAATATTTTTAGAGTTAGAATCTGAGTCATTGTGGGATTATAAGGCCAATATATCCTATATATTAATATAATGAAAATATTAAATATATTTTATTCATACACATGTGCGATTATTTCAAAAAAACCGATATAACTTCCAAATAGTGCATATTATGATAAATATGAAACCATTGATAGGTCCGTAATGTGGGTTTTACCCTATGTAAGGTATAATCATTTTGCACATTAGGTTTGTGGAAACATCGCAAGTGGAAATACCCCCATTATTTTTAATTAATTAATTATTCCAATTTTTATATAATAATTAATTAATTTCTCTCAAACAATGTGTCGTATTTTAAATTTAAGACCACCATTAAATCTGGAGTACAAAATTTTACCCATGTTGGGTTAAAAACATTATGAACCTTAGGTATTTGGAAGCATCACACGTGGTAATACCCTGTTTATTTTTAATTACTTTATTATTCTATTTTTTATATAATAAATAATTAATTTCTCACAAAGGATGCATTGTATGAGAAATCTGAGACCATTGTTAGTTCTGAAATATGGGGTATACCCAAGGAAGGGTATAACCATTATGCACATTAGGTATTTTGCAACATCTCATGTGGTAATACTATCATGACTTGAAATTAATTTATTATTCCATATTTTATATAATGAATAATTAATTTCTCACAAACAGTTTGTCGTATGAAAAACCCGATACCACCGTTATTTATAGAATATGGGGTTTACCTTAGATCAGATACAAAATTTTTGAGCATTAGATGTTTGATCAGATCACACGTAAAAATAATATATTTAGTATATAAATATTTTTATTGTGTAGTTGGAAATAATAATAATAATAATAATAATATTATTATTATTTTGATGACAAAAAATAAAACTATTTGAGGGAAATTACTATTTTTTTTCTGTTTTTTCGGAAAATATTTTTTTACTGACCATGGTAATTTAGGTGATATTTTTAATTGTGTCAATTAAACAAAAAAGGTATTTTTTAAAATTAATATATTAACCCTTATAAAGTTTTTAATGAATGTTTTTATTAACAAGTTTATGCTGGTAATAATGGATGAGATATATTAATGATAATAAAATATATTTATTATTAATATTATTATTAATTTGGGAAAATAATATTGGTGTGTATATATATAGGATATGTGTTTGTGTGTCTGCGAGTGTAAATAGATATATATGTGGGTTAAATAAATAAGTAAATATATTTATTTACATGGGTTTATAGATAAATATGTTGGTATATATATAGTTTATAAATATATATTATAATTGTTTTAATTATATATATTAATGAAGAAAAATGAATCAAAATAAATTGTAATTGAAGGGATTTTTTGGGCCTTTCATGGGTGGGGCCTGGCTGTTTTTAAAATAACCATTAATGATTTATACAATTAATAATAATCTATAATTGAAAATATTTTCAATTGGAGAAAAATGTATATATATATATATATATATATATATATATATATATATATACGAGGAAATGATGGGGGTGCTGCATTTGGGTTATGGGTAGGGAAACCATCACATCTCAAGCCCTCTATCATCTCCATCTATCCAATTATAATTTTTATTTAATTTTTATTTTTTCCCAAACATCAATCATCGATATATCCAAAAATATTGGATTAATTGATGTGACATTGGGTTTGTCTCGACAATAATATTTTGGAACATATTTTTCTTCAAAAAATCAATGAGGTTTTTCTGGAGAGGATAAACTTAGACGTCAACCCTCGACGTCAGTGACTGTTGCACGTAAGGTAAGAAGTACATAACTTTTTCACATGTAATATATAGGTTATTGACATGATTTTTGCTGTGCGTGTGTATCCATATGATTCCCTTACCATATTCACATTAAATTTAAAAATGATTTATGATTTTCTTTGATAAATTTAATTATGCATTTTTATATGAAATGTTTAATATGTTTAATGAATTTTTTAATAAACAATGTTATGATTTTATAATAAAACCCATCGGAAGACGTCCACTATCTTCTAAACCAATAAGTATAGATAATTTATTTAAATCACTATTTTTATTAATTATTTGAATGGTTATCTCTTTTATTTTACCTTTTTTAGTTAAATGGGATGTTTAAGACCTTGCCTTTATGTTTTTCATAAATAGGGGGTTTCCCCTTGATATGGTTGATGTTTAATGAACAAAGAACCTTTTATGTACATGATATTACCAACGTAGGTAAATGCCCATTTGTAAATGGTACATTTTGATGGGCTCTTGAACATTGTTAAATGATTTTTTTTTGTTTTTATGGTTTAAATCACATTTATATAAATGAAATGGATAATTAAGGATGGGTTTTCTTCCTTGTATTTAATTGAATGCCTCAAATGAGTTAAAATAAATGGAATTGATGTGAGTGGTATAAACCTAATCCTTTATTCCCATTTAATTATATAAATTAAATGTGATATATTTGATCATGTCATCCCACCACACCTCACCAAATAAATTAAAAATTCTTATTAAACAATAATTGTTTATTTTAAACCGTCCCTCAGATCCCGTTAGATCTATAGGTGTGGAGACTCATACCAGCCACCATCTAATTGGTGTACCAAACTTGGACCTTATTAACACTGGGTATGATTGAATTTAAAGCCTTATAACAAATTGGATATGTTGTTTGATTGATTTATTAGACATTTGAATTGAAATAATAATAAATTGTGTGATTTCTTATGGTAGGATCACCTTGGATAGTTTTTTCAATTAATATATTAAATACATTAGGGTCAAATAATTAATAAAATATATTTGATATAATTATCATGATAATTAGGGTCCTGGATTAATGAAATGAAATTGTTTGACATGTGGTAATTTTTATAAATTAATTACTTTATCTTATTATGATAAATATGGTATGTTTGATACTAGAATTGTGGTTCTGTTTTCTTATATTTGAGCTTATGAGATATTGATGTGAAACATGACTGAGGGTTTGATGCTGATTGCCATTTGAGTTTTTCTGGATACAAATCATGTTTTATGTAGATTCCTAAGGGCTTTGTTCATGTTCTTTCATTCATATTTAGGGAAATGTGCATAGGTACATGACACCCGAGGTAAGAGTATATAAATATATATAATGTTTGAGGACTAATGATTTGTTTTTCAGTTGAGGACTTTGTACATGATTTCTTACCGATTGAGGGATATGCATACTAGTTGAAAATTCATGATGTTATAGTGTATGATTATGTAAGATTCCTAAGGGATATATGCACAGTCACATGATGCATGAGGGATAGATTTTAGTTGTGCTTGAGGGAAATATTTTTGTAATCATAAGGGTGAAATCCTAGTTATTCTTTATAGAGAAATTCTATTTATGCCTAAGGGTGAGGTTTTGGTTATACTAAGGGAATATATTGAATGTTTATGTTATATTATGAGTTATTCATCCTCATAAGGAGAATCAACCACCAATTTGGTTGATCCTTCATGATTTATGAGGATCTTCCCATGGACATAAATATCCAGGTTAGGCCAAAGCATGTGGTATGGGACAAGTGTCCATTTAGGATCCCAAAGAAAGTTTTTATTATTTAATTTGTTACCACTTTTCATTTATACTATGTGTAATAATGTATTTTATTATTAATTGCACGAAATGGATTGGGATATTCGTTGTGGGTGATATCCTACTAAGATTTATATCTCACCCAATGCATTGGTGTCATTTTGTACCTCACTAGATCTTCTTGGTCGCAGGTCTTTACATTAATTTCTAATGTTGTATTGTGTACATTATAGATAGGGAGCACAAGACTGGGCTCTTTATCAAGATGATCTAGGAGTATACCATTGTATTTTACTTTTCTTTTGTTATTTTTTTACTTATTATACCTTGTTTTAAACCCTAACATTACATGCATCATTATATGGAATTAGCATTGGACATTTTTTATTTAGATGTTATATTATTATTCTGTAGTGATTATTTCTTTATAATTAAAGATTCCGCTACTTTTTGTTGTATTAATATTATTATACCACCTTAAACCTATGATATATAGGGTATATTCTCCCAACCATAACATTAATAGAACCCCACCTCTAATCAGCAGCCTCTGGCATAAGGGGAGTTGCACTAGAGGCCATGTGGTGACCGGTCCAACTACCATCTTAGAGGCGAGCCATGTCGGAACATTATATAATCTATCAAAAGACCACAGGGAATAACTCATGGAGTCTTTTTCACACCCATGATAATTTGAAGTTGAAGTTTCTGCTACGAAAGTGTATTGTTTAGGGAATTGTCATGTGGAATTCTACTTGATCACCTATTTCACATAATCTGATGAAGATGTTATCATATAGGGAAAAATCATACACTTTTATGTATCAAGAAGGGTAAATGATGTCGATATCCAACAAGAATTCTCTGAAAATGGCTGAAGATTCAATCCCATCACTATCTAAAAAATAATCCATATGGGCTTCAACAAGTCTCATTTTCCCTATGAATACTATCATTATATGGTTATGAAAAGATCCAGCAAAATCCTCATAGTGAAATCAAACTCAAGACTCAGTTATAATATCTCTTGTCTGACTCAGAATTAATGGTTGTTCGGAAATATAAAACCTTCAAAATTATACTGTTAAGAACTTGGATACATCATCATGAATTTATTACCTCATCATACAAACAATGCCTCAAATATTGTATCATCAGTAAAATTAGGAAATTTCAATGGGATGAAGCCCCATTTAAATCCTCTAAATCATTATACATTGATGTGGGATTCTATTAGAATGGAGGGAAACATCCAATGTCTGGTGATATTGGTCGAATAAATGCGCTAAATGGACTAGAAATGTTACCTACTAATCATTTCAAGAAGCATAGTGAAAAATATGCCTTTCTGATCAACCAAATTGAATAGGTGGGTCTAAATTTGAGCCCATATCCAAAAAATGTTTTGATTAAAGTCATGAAAACATAACCCGGTATAACAAGAGAACCTTTCAATTCTTTTAGAATTAATGAAATCATAGATGAAAATTACTTCATTCCATCCCCTAACCTTCCATAAAACCATATTCTATTAGTAGGCATTAAAGATGTTGTCATGAAAATGGGTGAAGACAAATATGATTTTTATGATTCCTTTTCTCCTCATCAGAGCACCAAAAAGGCCATGTGCCATCAGCTGATCTAGAAATAGTTTCTTCATCTTCTGAATATCCAAATATCGACTCCTACCCTAAATGTGTGAATATTTATTCATCACCTAATTCCTAGGTAGAGGAGGAATATGTCGATAATGAGGGAGGGGAGGTTAGGTGGACCTTAGGGATACCCCTCTGAAATATGAGGAAGGTGTATTCACCACTGTTGATGATCTCAAGGAAACAAATATGGACACATAAGAAGATCTAAGACCAGTATTGTTTATAATGTTCATTAAATTTGAATAACTAGGGGTATATACCTATTTTTTTAAGAAAAAACAGGATGTGTACCCATTTAATTATAAAGAGATCCTAGTCTATGATCCAAAGGTGTTAACCCATGAATTTTCATTTCTATAAAACTTGAGGATACAAATGTGAATCTAGAAAGACACATCCAACTCAGACCTCTAAAATTAAGGCTGAAATGTAAAAAAATAATTATGGTTGAATTAATTTTGGATGTTCAGTGCCTGAAATTGCCAGCTAATATCATCCCAATGAAGAATAAAGTTGTAAAAATTAGGATCTTCATAGGATTCATAGATCTCAATATGAACTTTCAAAAAAATGGTTTCCTAGTTCCAATCGTAGAACTAATGATTGATGAGATGACTATATATTAAGGCCTTTCTTTCATGGATGGGTTTTTAGGGTACAACCACATTTTGATTGCCCCAGAAGATGAAAAATCCACCAAATTCAGGGCCCCACAACGAGTATTCTTCTATAGTGTAATTCCATTTGGCTTGAAGGACACCAGTTCCACATACCAATGTTTCTTGCATCGCATCTTTAAACCCTTCCAATTGATGTTTTTCGAATTATGTGTTGAATATTTTGTGGTTAAATCCCATCAATGTTTTGATGACCTGGATGATCTTGAGACCATCTTTCATAATATATGACATCATTTCCTAATAATGAACCCCTTATATGTTATTTTAGGGTAACCTCATGAATTTTTATAATCTTTATCATAAACCTTCATATAATCAAAGTAGATCCTGATAATAAAATGTCAATAAATCACATTTCACCTCCAAGAAATCATAAAGAGTCGAAAGGAATTCTAGGAAACTTAGCCTAAATCTATCATTTTATATCCAACCTCAAAGGAATGTGTTTTCTATTCTATAAATTGATGAATAAATGGATCATGTTTAAGTTGGATGACGACTTTTAGGACTCATTTGAATGCCTCAAGAAATTACTCTTGATCCCACCCATGCTATTTACACCCATTGATGGAAATCCAATTCTAATATTTCTGACATACCTGAAGTAATCACTATATGCCTTAATTTAAAACAAGAATGATGATTGGAATGAAAAAATCCATTATTATCTCATTAAAACCATGATCGATTATGATACTCATTATTTGGATATCGAGAAACGCTCTTTGGTGATAATATTTATGGTTAAAGAACTGAGGCACCACTTCCAGCATCATGAGGATCATTTGGTCTCTTATAATATACTAATAAAATATATCATCATGCATCCTATGTTGGATGGATGATTGGAATGAGGGGAGTTTATCCTATAATAGTTCGATATATAGGTTGTACCTCACATGAAATTGAATGTCCAGGATTTTGCTTATTTTCTTGCATAACACCCATCGGTAGAAAAGACGTCGTCAAATACCTAAAATCTACATGAAGAGAAAAATTCAATTCAAGAAGACCCCCAAACAATGGAGAATTTATTTTTAGGCACCTCCATGATCCTAACATGGAGGATAATGTAAGACCATAATATCAAAAATGTAGAGTTATGGATCATAATCATTTCTTTTGTGAAGAAAATTTGACCTTACTTTTTCCTGTTGTTAGAAGGATTTACATATAATGAGGTGGAATATCATTCCCTATTTATAGCCCTATAAATGGCACTCCAAATACCAATGACCGACCTAGAGTTTAAGGAGAACTTATAGTTGGGGATAAAATAGACGAATGGTGATTATTCAACTAGAAAAGAAGAGCTAATCCCCCTGCTTGACTATGTATAAGGGTTGATGACAAAGTTCTGCTTAGAGGAAATATTATCTCACATCCCATGATCACAGAATTAATAGGAATAGTTTTAGGGAAATACCACTAAGACATTGTTAGATCTAAACTATAATGAAATTGTTTTTGGTATTGAATATCACAAAATCATCTCAACGCTTGTTCAAATTAGAATATAAGTGATTAGTGAAGTCATTAGAATTCCTGAAGAATATGGTCCTACCACTGTGTGGATGATTCCCATATTGTAAAATATTCATAATGGATTACTCCCACTAGATAGATTTCGGAATGAAATTATTTGATTGGTAGAAACCAACCTCACTCTTTATAATGGACCAAATCACCATAAATTCCTCTATAAACGAATCCTTGATGAAGTACTTCTAAGATATATCGGCATATAAGATACTAACACTATCATGAAAGAAGTACATACAAGAGCAGGTGGTTCCCAGCAGCCAAGACACATGATTTCTAACCAAATACTATGTCTTGGAAAGTATTTTCCCACTTTGACACATGATTTCGTCGAATTCCCCAATAAATTTCATTTCGACCAACTACATACCAACTTCATTGATCATCCCCCAAAGTAATTACACAAAAAAGTACTCCATTCTATTTTCTATTTGGGAAATGGCTGTTGTGGGGTTATACCATCCAGTTATGGCCATGAAGTTCATATAAATATTAACTTCTTATGACTTCTTCTCCAAATGGGATGAGGTGATACCCCTCAAAGAAGTTAGTGCCAAAAGAAATATCATTCATGAAAACCTAAATCCTTACCAGATCTGATGTCCCTCAATAAATACTAACAGAAAATTACACCAATTTCTATTCTACTGGGGTAGAAATGCTATCTCAGGATTACAATATCAAATCTAACCATTCATCCTGTTATCATGAAGTAAGAAATGGAAAAATAAGGGCCATCAACAGGACATTATCAAACATACTTCAAAAGATGGAGGATAAGGATAATAATTCAAGGCCTGATAAACTCTTTCATTTCTTGTGGGCCTACCAAAACACAACCTGTATTGCCACATGGGCAACCCCATATTCATTGGTATATGGGAAAGAAGCAGTCCTTCCCCTTAGGTCAAATTTCCACCACTTCATTATTTTATCTATGACTGGATAGCCCTGGATCAACTATCCCATAAATTTATTGGTGAATTAGAATGTCTCTATGAGAAAATATATCACTCTTTTCATCACTTAAAGGCATGTAAAAATTGAATAGTATGAGATATTAACAAAAAGGCCTGCCACAATTAATTACCCCAAAGAGAACTGGTATTGGTTGTTAGGACTCCAATGATATCAGGAATAAAGCCCCCAAAGCTTGACCTAAATTTGGTGGGGTGTGGGAACCTTAATCCATACATAATGTCCACTCTAATAGATATTTCTTCTTGAAATCATGGGACATTGAGCTCATTAGGACCCAAACCAAAGAAATGTTCCCAAAGAAATATTTCATGTAATATCATGATATTTTTCAAATACTAAAGATTTTAAACTAAATAATTAACACCCTCATTTCCCAATGATAAACTGCATCATATTTCTAAGAACTTTGTGTGGATTCATTCTCATTCTAATGGGACACATAATGATTTCTAGACCCTATGCCTTGGAACCAACCATAATTATGAAGAAAATCAATGTCGCCTTTTCTCCACATTTAACCCTGATTGATTTCGGGAACTACATCCATGAACAACATGTGTCTTGATTCTTGCTCTAACAAAATACGTAGTGACTCTAGGGTCTTATACCCAACTATATCCATAATATTCCTTTCTATATCTGTTGGCGTATGTACTTACCAAAATATTTTAAAATAAAAAACAAAAAACATTATTACATGATGATAAACTACATGATCACTTCCTGAACAACTTGTAGCTTTTTTCGCATTCCAATGAAATAGGTAGTGATGCCTGTAACGCTCATCTTTGGTCCACATGGGAGAAAAAATGCCCCACTCCACGTGTACGAGTCATACATGCAAATGGAACCTTTGATGAACTACATGTGTCTTCATTCCCACCATCCAATGATACATAATGAAGCGTATATTTCTATCCTTTTTCCCAAACAAAACATTTTCCCTCTTTCATATCAGGTCTTCTTCATCCTCACCACATGATGATAAATAGTATGAGATTTTGGAACTATGTATGACTTGATTATCATTATAATAAGATACATACAGATGCCCAAATCTGATATCCTCGTACAGTCACTACAGAAACTAAATTCCCACAACATTCACTTCTGATGCCTTTGTGTCATGGAAGAATCATTTACCACTCCTTTTTTCTAACAATGAACATAGCTCACTTAATGTTATAAGGTTTGGTAAATAGGTTCCCTACATGAGTAGGGAATATCAATTTTTATTAGGGTTATCATGGTTCTGGATGAAGAACCACAAAAGTCACAACAAAAGTATTTCTGCGTGAATTTACACTGAATTGGTTCCTTAAGAACCACATGTGGATTGAATCTAATTCTAATGATATTTATATTAATGTCTGGATATTCAATCTTGGGCCTAGAGAAACACAATAAAGAAATGCATCTATACTCATATGTATGAGTCATATCTACCTAAGACAATGCAATATGGGTTCTCACCCTATGTGTGATCCTATATTCCAAAAACCCCTTTTTCATCCACACAATAATTCAATCAGTTTTGGGGATCATTATTTTATAATTATGTGAGGCTTTATTTATTATAAAACAAGATATGTAGTGATTCCTAGTTCCATTACATGGGCCCTTTTACAATCATATTGAGGAACCTTAGGACACGATATCCTTACTGTATGAGGCTGAACTTCATGGATAAGGTCCTAGTCACACGAATTTAAACTGCATGGTACCTTAACAACTATGTGTGTCTTGATTCTATTTCCAGTGAGATACATAGTAATACCTATGACTCATGTCATATTCATAAAAACTCGGTAATGAAAAATTTCCCCTCACCTATAAAAAATATCTATGTAGGATATATTAATTTGGGATCTCCCATTTAGGGGTCCACAAAGGAAACATAGATGTTCCTATTATTTAAGCATAGAACTCAACACTTTATGGAAAATATTGGTCCAAATTATTATTATTTTCTTGTACATATCACTTCCTCACTTCATACTCCTAATCATTGACACCTTAAAATCTTCATAATCTTTATTTGGATTCTAATAATAAAACATCTAATACATGTGTACTTCTTCACCTGACAATGTTTTATAACTCCCTTTTTGAATTTTTATAAGCCACCGACCAATAGGGAATGTAATCCAGAGGATTCTAATACTAAACTATATTTGGAAACTCCCCAGTTGGTTTTTCATAAATTAGTCCATAAATGGGTTTTTCAACCATTGGTAATTTCACCATCGAGATAAACTCTTATATTTCTATAATAATTGATGACATTATGATGGAACCTGCTATATGAATTTGGTCTGCAGTCACCCCCACATACTTTTCCCATATCATTTATTTTAATCCAGGAGCCCCTAATATGTTGTTTTACAATCTCCTCCCTCTTGTATGAAGTATGCCGGAATGACCTTGTTATGGTAGGCCACATACTACCCATCATTTCCGTAATTCTATGGTCTTGTCCATTTGAATCAAAACTATATGCACTATATTTATTGTGTTTGGGGAATACTAGCACAAGAAACCTATTCCCCCATTCTTGGGTAATTTTAGACTTAAAATGGTCCTACCATATGCAGGTACTTTATTTCCACAAAACAAACTCAACATTTGGGGAAATCTAAATCTCCATAATCTTTCTTTTTCCATCTGAAATGGAATGTTGGAATTATTGAGAATTTATTTCTCTAACAATACTGTTACTTGACCGATTTTTCATTTCATAAGTCTCCCACCAATTGGTCATGTCATGAAAGGGATGATACTATTTGACTTTTTAGTAAAATACTATAGTTGTAATTTCATAAAATCAGCCAAAAAATGGGCTTGTCGACTAATGGTAACACCATCCTTCTTAGAGACCTCCCATATCCCCATAATCCATTTCCCCATTCAACTATTTAGATCTTGAGATCCCATGTTGCAGCTCAAAACATTTACTTCCTCATATATGAAAGTGATGGTTTATTCCTAGACAGATTACAATGAGGGTGTAGAATTATTAAACTATTGGTCAATGATAAAGACCATAAATAATAGCCCCTAATTTCTTCACTATAGGATATTAAACTGCATAACAAAGTGCCCCCGTTCTACGAATTTAAAATTAATAGCATGACTTCGAAGACCTAAAACATTAAAATGTAAAAAAAAATTCCTCATTTTATGAAATTATAAATATATGGTCAATGTCTTGGTCATGTGAAAATAAATTGCATGAGGCTTCAACCCTTGTTAGAAAGGGGCCTTTCCCCACGATCATTTGTAATTTAACATAAAGAACCCTCCTTTACATAAAAAAAATTCATATCGGAATGGTGTCCCATTCATAGACTATGAAAATATAAATATTCCATTCATTAATAGACATCTTCCATGGGCGAACCTCCCATCATGGGTTTATGAAATTCAAATCTCCATAAACATCCCTCATCCTTCAACAATAGAATTTTAGAAATCTTGAGAAATCATTTTTCTAACTATATAGTAACACTCTTTAGTTTTCTTCCTATAAGTCTCCAAACAATAGTGCATGTCGTCCATAGTATTACAATATTTAATTATATAGTGACATACCCCAGTTGGATTTACATAAATTCTCCCACAATACGGGTTTCTTAGATAATAGTAATTTTATCCTCAAGAGACACCTCATATATTCCCACAATCCTTGAAAATATTGTTCAAGAAAACTCTATTCAAATTCATTTATGTTTTTTCATCACAAAATTTTCCTCTATAATGTTTTTGATTCATAAATCACAAAATCATGACTCAAAATCCCCCTTTAGGTATCTAAAGAATGAATAGAAATTATTTCCCAATGTGCCTTTTTTGGTCATCATTTTGGAACTTATAGTAAAAGTTATCCAACCTAAAACATCATTCTCATTAGTCTAGTTTACAAGAATTTATAGTGTAGATAAAAAGAGACACAATAATCACAACTTTGAAAACCAGTAAATAGAGATCTGGACAAAATTTAATTATCATGTCACTATAACTACAATCTAAATGGTCTAAGAAAGAAATTTTGATGTGAAAAAGAAAAAAGGTAAAAAAATTGTTAGGATGAAAATGTTCTAGGGGTGGCCTAAGAAAAATACATGGATTAACCACTAAGTCTTATATTTATTGGTCCAAGGAAAATATTAGGGAAATAAAACAAAAGAAGTAGTTTTTTGGTATTTTCACATAACACTAGAAACAGTAGAACTACCTTCACTAGGACCTAGGGATTAGGAAATCATTAGAGCACCTTCACATCCATATCAATGTGTTTAAGGCTAGCTGATGCAAATATGAATTTCCATGAAAATTTTATTCAATGTTTTGTTATGATCATTGAAGGAAAACATGAATGAAGAAATAGATTATTGGAAACATACACATTTAATTTAGTAAGTCATAGAATAATTGGAAGAGAATACATAATATATATTCTCTTTGTCAAACTTTACAAAACACCATTGACATAACTCTTCATTTGTTAGATGGCCTCTGGATCTCCATCAGTAGCATATCATAGCTTATTCAGCAGACTAGCCTTGGCCTCCTCAGTTCGATGATGTTCCTCATCTAAATTCATGATGATAGTTAACCCCTACATTTGTGTTCCTTCTAGAAATTTATGATTTTGTACAATCTCCCCCTGAGCGGAATCCATTTCTTGTTGAAGGCATGATATTTGAATGGTATTCTAATTAACCTATTTCCTATATTCCAAAAAATTATTTTCATGGTCATCACCCTCTTGAGATAATTCATACCAAACTTCATCAATATTAAGGTGCATATTTTCCTTTATGAGGTGTTTTTACTGCTCATGGTCTTACTCCCATTAGTGAATGACCTCCTTCATAAAAGAATAAATCACGTGGAAATCAAATCCCTTATATAACTACATACCAAATAGAAATAGAAGTCAACATAATTGAAAAATAAGGTCTTTGAATGACATTTCGGAGATTTCTTACATATATCTATTTAATATACATGGTGTGTGATATGAAGGGAATTTTTTATGTCCAAATCTAAATAGTAGCTTCTTTTAGAGGGACAAATATATTAAAGGGTTAGTGCACTCAATGAAGCAGCCCACCCACTTTATTTGGGATAATAATGGATTCTATTTCTAATACTGTCGGTATTGGCATGGATGCTCTTCCCTCAAACATGTATACAAATGTTTATGGCACTAGATAGTGGGTTAGAGTCATTGTTAGCATAAAAATAATAATAGATGAAAGAAAAAGGGGATGATTAATATACTTGGTGACACTCACCCAGGGATAGGTTAGAGGATTGGGTGGATTACTCTGTAACATCCCAGCCTAATTAGTGTTGGCTAGAAAATCTTGAAAGTTGGAACTCCCCTCCATATTCTTAGATAATTCTAAGAAATTCTCATAGAGATATCCCGCTTCAGCATCCCAGTGAATCTTTTCTCCCTTAGTAGTGGGATTTAGATGGACATTGGAACCCTATTTGTGTGATAGCACTATAAAATTTTCTATGTAAAACGTTTCACAATTCAAATATTAATAGTAAATACACCAGGCATAAGGACTGATTAAATGAAAATAAATACTCACATCCATTAATATCTCTATTAAATTAATCAAACTCTTCTACAGAAAAAGAATATTTATATGTCCCAACACTTCTTCAAATTTCATGTCATGATGTCTCGTGGCATATAATAATGCCTCAATCTCGATAGTATTCTCTCTCATGGGGATTCCTGATTGAATGGGATCAAGATGTAGTGAAACACACTTCTCCAGTGATGTAAGACCCCGAAAATCATCCTCAGAGACTACTATAGGGTCAACCTCATTCGTCACAGGGTCCTCTGGTGTGTTATATAAATCTAAAATATTGATAAGGAATAAATGTTAAAGGAACACATATAACACCTTATAATGGAAATTTTACATTACCTGAATCCTCCTCCTACTCTATAGTGATAAGAGTAGTGATGGGAGAAGAAAATGTGGTATCATCCCTTGAATCATCTCCCACCCTAAGAGCTAAAAAAATGGAGTAATTCTATATTTTTTTTTGGAAAAACCTCTTATGTTCTTGGAGTTTTTTCTCCAATACCCTTGAGAGAGGAAAAATAATGAGATATTTCAACCATATGAATGATCAAATATTTGTTTTGAATAAAGAAGAAATATATAATGTTGTGGATAATTACCTTTATTAATGAGGCACTTAGCTAGACATTTCATTCTTCATGTCTCTTTCATTCTCGATAGAGGGAGAATAACACTAGCCTCCCCAGTGGAGGTTATGGGAGGCGTTAGTAGAGATACTCCCACTATATCATCCTCCCTTTCATTATTTCTTGGGGATATCATTCTTGATTTAGGAGATGATTCATCAGTTCCTAGTGGGGTTCTAGTGGGCTATATTTCGTCTATGGAATCTTGGATGATTTTTCCTCTTCCAACTACATTGGTGGTATAACTTTCCAACAATAAAACCCATTTATTCAAAATAATAGAAAGGAATAAAAAACAAAATATGAGGGGAACTTACATCCCTTGGATTGACATAGTCAATCCATTCCACAGAAGATAGTCATTCAATCCCTTTAGAGGCACCCTATATCGACATGTCCTTCTCTCATCTTATGGAAATGATATGGTTTTCAATTGCATAAACAAGTACATCTTGTTCCCAGATATATATCACCACCTTAGTGGAATCATCCTAAATGAAAATATTGGGTGGGGTCTCATCATCTCTGTTTTTTGATGTTTTCAACCAAGAATGAGGAAGAGACCCCACGAATTTAGTATCAGAAGGCATGTTATATCCAAATTAGATAACCACTAGTGAAACGTATCTAGAGGATTCCCTATCATACATTGAGGATGATTGATAAACAGTTTAGGTCATGGTATTTCTAACTCTCTCTATCATAGTAGAATGACCAAAAAATGGATCTAGAGTGTCCTAAGGATGACAGCTGGACCGCCAAATCCCATTATTAGTTGTTACAACCCATTTGATCCTAATTAGTGGAATGAACCCTACTTAAGGTCCTTTGTATTAGTTCAATATCTGTATATTTATATCTTTTGGAGGAGACAAAGAACCTTCTAGAGGGAGAAAATCATTTCCACCTTGATTTCAATTCATGAGGTATGTTATAGCCCCAATTCAGGGAAAATAATTTAATAACACTCCCTATGTATATGATAAAATCCAGGCCTTGACATGACAAGAGGTCAATCCATTATACGTACCCACTATAGGTAGGTTGGTTACCAATCATGTTATCTACATTGTTGTATGCATCTATAGTTTTCACGCTATAATTCGGTGGTTTTATGATCTAATATTAATTAGAGGAGATACAGTTATTATTTGTATGAACATGAATTTGTTAACAGACACATATGGAGAATAGGACTCACATTTAACCTCTCCATCAATATGAGTCTCTAGAATTCCATCCCTAAAGGAAATAATGCATGATCATAGATTGTTTTCATATTTTCTATCATAATTAAATATCCCTATAGGATGATCTCCATATATGTTGAAATGGAACTCCTTGAATAGGTTCAACCTCATTAAGGTCTCGATGGGCTTCAAGGGCCAGAGCGGAATACCCAAAAAGGATTAAACAAATTGTTGAAATAGTCCCCCAGTAATCTCAACCCCACTTAACAAAAAATAGGATATAAAGTGGGGTACAACATATCCCCACTGTACCTAGAATGGAACTAAAATTATAAAATTGTCATTCACTAACTGAATATGCAGCAGGAATCAGTGAATATTCACTATGATAGGGGGTTCAACACCATTTTATTCCTCTCTTCCATTATGGTTACAGTGATGAATGTCCCTGGCCTCATGGAATCATTAGAGTCACTAACAGGTAGAATGTAGAAACTTAACCAAACTGATAACAATCCTAAAATACATGTCGATATATGTACAATGGACTTTGGTTTGTACCCCCATTGGTTGACTCCCCATTTTCCAAAGTGGGCCATAATTTACAAAGAGCGCCTCACTTTTCCCTCATGGGACACCCCGTATGATGTTAGAGGGAGGAATTGTTCCCCTTTTTATCCAAGAAATCTCCCATCCATGATTCATGAAAGATATCCCCCTCATGCGGGGCTCTTCCATATTATTTTCCAGAGAAATGTTTAGCATCTCATGTGACAGAATTTGCATCCTTTCAACCTCATCCCACATCTCTATTGGTGGGATGAACTCATTGTGAATCTCTCAATGTATGAGAGCCTTAGAGATCGTGTGGACATCCCATATGCAGATAACAACTTCTTTGTATATATGGAAGAAAACCTTCATTTGTGGGATCCATCAGCTTAGAATATCAGTGATGAATTCATATTTCATATATATGTATGTCCAATTCATCAAGACTAATTTTTATATTCCCACAACTTTAAACTCAATTGAAAAGTCGTTGATGGTCTAGCACACCCTACACACCCACATCCACTCGGCTGTAACACCCCCTCCCAGGAGAAGACATCAGTCTCCAATACATCCCTTAAACCTTTCAATATTGAAATCATTGAATATGTATGGGTAACAATGCAGTTTTATTTTAGGTGTGTATAGCTTCAAATATGAAGAACATTGGTTGTGACAGATGACCCTGGTTGTGGATTATTTCCCTTCATTAATGTACATACCCACAATTGAGATGTTGATTGTAGTTATGTTCATGTTGTGTTAAAACCAATAAAGAGTATAGTAATTATTCAAATATGGTATGAAGTCCCCCATCATATGGACATGTTCGTAAAGTGACAAATAGTTAATCTTAGGGCTCTCATGATGATACTTCATCATATTACCTACCAAATCAGGTAGATTAGTATTAGGTACCTCATATTATTTAGGCCCTATGACTTTTACCATATCCTCTATTATATTTATATCCATTTCATCAGAAACATTAAACTCACATGTGTCTATTGAAGCTACAAAGAAACACATATATTTTCATTATGAAAAATTCATTTCATTGGGAGAAATGTTTTTGGAATTTAGTAATTTGGAAAAGTAATGAGATCACGTAGTCTATGAACACAGGTGACCTTAAATAGGTCCCTATCCAAAGAAACCTTGTGTATGTCACTCTCCTAGACATACCTATCCCACGAGTAGGTTTATACCATGTATGTGTTAACAATGCTTTAGTAATGGAACCTTAAGTTGATTTTTTTTCAGGAAATGATAGTGTGGAAAGACCATAGGTATGAAAGACAGGGAATTATCAACTGATACCACTGGATCTATTTGTAGATGTGGTAGCTCATGTTCATGACCTATGTGTGCTCCCCACTAATGCAACTTATCTTTTCAAATGATCTGCATGGATGAAATCTCGGATCTATATACACATTTCATCCCTTTACCTCCAGATCAAACACCCTTCATTCGAGAAGATCTGATCCCAAGGGGGGGGGGGGGTTGTTTTTGAAACACCATTTTTTCACATGGGTGAAAATATATTAATGTTAAATACCTTAAAGTGATGAAATGAATAAGTGAAAAAAAATCCAAAGGTCACATACTTCTCCAAATGGACTTTTGCACAGGTACCCCCCAAGTAGCATTGGGGAATTGGGTTCCTACACATCCAATGGGGATTCGCAGGCCCATACAGCTGGGTAACACAAAAACATTTCTTTTTGTAACTATGCATTTTGTTATAAGAAAAACCTATGTAAAACAAAACCATTCCCAAGTATCCTATATTTTCTTATTAATATGACCATGGGGATACTCATTTTGGATGACAAAAAACACCCATGAACTCTGGATGCTCTCCTCAACCTAGTATTTCACCTAGAACCTCATTAACCTTCCATGTAGCTCTCTAAAACTTAAGGGATGAGAAAATTAAGGGGGGGGGGTAGAGGAACCAAATTCCTCTCAGGGTATGAAATAAATAATATCTACACAATAAATCCTTTTACCCATGGATATTGTAAACTTTCACAAGGTCTCGTTCCATAACCAGGGAAATGAACAAGATACTTCCTAGAACACCAATGGAGAACCTAAATGTCTTGATCAAAGACTCACCCATATTTTATTTCATGGGTGGTCTATCTCCCAAAGTACCTTTAGCTCGTGCAGGTTTTCTTGGGTGAAGCACTTCCATACAATGAATTCATACCCTATGTGAGACCCTATTGGATTCCCTAGCATCTAACCCATACAATACACCTCGCAAGCATTATTCCAAGTCAAAAATTGAAGGTCTATTCTTAATTTGGATACCATTTATGATCAGGGCCAAATTAAATCCTCAAATAAATCCTCAAAACCTTCATAACCATAGTAGGAGGCACATTAGAGTATCTTCTATTCATTTATCCATTCCTTCAGACATAGGTTTCAATAAATTTTACTACATTATGGGTAGGGTCTTTAAGGAGCACGTGGGTATGATTCGCTTTGGCCAAGAGGACCCTAACCCTGGGGGAAGTGTCAAGGAACTCTTTGTCTCAGATTTAAGGTTTAGGACCATGTCCTTATCTAGTGGTATCTATGACCAGGGGCCTCTAGTTCCAAGAGGGGGGGGGGAATGGAATGTTATTCTCCTCTCTTACCCTATAACCAATTTTAGTTCATCCATCATGGAGAAATCCCATATCCTCTCATGAAGTATCTCTTCTTATTTATTCCCTCTTCCGCTTTTATACTCATGGGTTGTGTCTAGATGGGTAGTCTGATGTTAATATCCTAGATATAGTGAAGGGAGGGAAAGGGAACAGAAAATCCCCCCTCTTACAATTCACATTGCCTTATCCTCTTCCAATGCTAGAAGGATGATCATGTGATTTTCGAGAAACATAACTTCCTATTGTTTATTACATTCGACCATGAATTGTGTGAGCTTATAGGTTGCCTAATATCATGGCATCCACATAGTTTTATGCATGTGTTGGTAGGTAATCTATTCCTGGATCTTCCTCTCATTATCCTTTAGAGTTCCCCCATAGTACAAGGTCCTCAAGGCCATGTTTCCAACCATAGTTCAAAATCATATTTGGTGGGTTTTTTTGATCTAATACGTCCTATTGTTTATCAAACTAAGCATAACTCATGTAGGCCTAGAGGTGTGTGGTGATCATCATATCCACAAGATTACAAACTATGGGACTCCTATTTGGTTTCATCCCCAATCATAACAATGAATCAGGGAATCATTCCATATGTAGGCCCCAAAAAACCATGTGCCACATACTCATTATAATCCTCATAAATTTCTGAAAAGGGAATCCTCTGTAAGAGAAATCCCCAACCAAACTAACCAAAACTTGTGCATCCTCCTTATATGTAATCTCCAACAAAACATCACAAATAACTAGGGAATATTATTTTAGTGTAATTCTCAACATAATAATCTCAATGGTCCATACACCCTTGAGATAAAAACCATCAGATGGACTCCATAGGTGTCTGTCCTCACAACCTAATTATTTGGGCTTTGATTTCCATCTAAATGGGATACATAGGAAGCCTCCCTGAGGTCCAAAAGCAACACCCTAAATCAAACCCAATTATCTTTAGTCTACATTTATAGTAAATTACTATTCATCCTAAGAACCCATATCCCTTTCAGGTTCCCCAAGACACTATGTTTTCAGTCCAACACCAAATCATGAATAGGAACATTCTACCTAGATGTCCTTGTTGCATGATGTCAAACTGCATATTCGGTCTTTATCACCGGACCATAAAATGTATGATGTGTCCCGTTAAGTGGACCCAACTATGTGGGTTATAATTTTTTTAGAAGGATATGTAGGAACCCATCCATGGGTTCGATCCCAACATCCAAACAACTCATATCTCCCAAGATGACGATACACTCTAGTGCACCCCATTGCATGGCTGAAAACTAGCTTCATAATAACAGTGGTCAAAGGAATCTATGACTAGTTCATAGGAGGGTTCTTTTGATGAAGGATAGTTGATATATAATAAAATCATTATTGTTGAAGAACCTCAGATACATGCATATGATTCTAAATTCAAAATATGATAATAACTGATTATTAATTCAAGGGGTGAACAATGTCATACCTAGGAATTGATGAATTATTTTTGATCATATCATAAATCTATAAGAGAGTCACATAGTATGAAAAAATTCCCCCCAAATGGATTTCATGAGCCTGTCCACCCATACACTCGAGAAATGAGAGATTTGAAGTATCATTGGTTAAATTCCCAAGTGTGTTCCTGCCTTTGGAATATAGGTCTCACATGGATATTAAAAATTTGGGTGTTTCTGGTTCCACGAATAAACCTCATTGGAAGCTACCCAAAAGGGATGTGGGTGTGTGTGTTTGATGTGATGGTAGTTCTACCAACACCACAAATTCCATTCCAACCGCACATGGCATTTGGGGATGAAACATCAGTACCCTATTAATACTCAACTTTTCTAGAGGGGATAGTGGGATCCAACTTACCATGTAATTAGTAAATTGTGTATATAGGGAGTACATTGTGTGAACTAGTAAGCCCAAACATTCCGAAGTTGGTGGAACAGCCTATGTCCTCTAAAATATACCTTTGTACTCTCATTGTTCCCATGTGACGTGGTCATTCCCATTTCCATGTAACATTGGATATACATTAGGTTTCTGATCTAGTCTCACATGAAATGTGAAAATTCATACAATATGGGATATTTAATTCTACTCATAAACCCTAGAAACTATGAAAAGGGTTGCACATAACATTAGTTCTCTAGAAATATATGTCATCTATGTCAGGATATTCCTAAAATTGCATTATATTTTATGCATATCTATAGAAGTGTCATCGACCTATGATTCCACTACAAAATTCATCATAGATCTTGGAACTGAGGTTAACCATGCATGATCCATTACTGGTTGCTATATTAGAACCATCCAACCACTTAGAATTCATCTCATGTCACACTGCACTGTCATAACACCAACCAACAAATGAAAACCCTTGATCCAAATCACGAGCTTCATTCATCATCATCGCACCACAATAATTTCTTCCAAGAATAATTCAAAACATATATAATAATATATTGTTCTAATTATCAAATTCACTATGATTCATTTTTTGGTATAGTCAACCCACCGATCTAATGAAAAACAATGTTGATGATCATTCTAAGAACAAATGGATAAAATCACTATTCATGAATGTTATCAAATATACATCGACCATTTTTCAGGTTGGAATTTATCTTTTGGTAGAGGAAATGAAGAAAATAGAATATTATCAAAGAATCAACAAATAATTTATCAACTACTAAATATAGGAAGAAAAAGGATCAAATATAAATCAACAATTGATCCATTAATGAGCTAACTAATGTAACAAATTTACGTATGATATAGAAGAATAAAAATTAGGGACTAATTAAAAAACAAAATTACTACCTTAATATTTGATTGATCAATAATGAATAAAGACTTCCACATAATCATTGTTAGTAATATCCAATAACATCATGATCGATGACAAAATCAATGGAAAACTGATTGTCGATCCATAATCTTATTGCCATCCACCAATTCTCTCTTCTATAGTTCTCGCCAAACCCTAGGGTTATTTAAATAGCCATATTATTCGACTATAACCATTTCTAAATTAAGGAATATTAGGTCATAAAAAATTAAAAAATTAAAAAATTATTTAATTAAATTTTTGTTTTAGTATACCACCCATGGCTTCTCTTAAAAACATATTTTGCATGCATAGGTTATGTTATTATTAGGGTAAAACCAACATTCTAGTTTTAATGGTAGTCTAGGATTTTATATCTAAAACACAATTCATGATATATTCCAATATTTTATATAAACTTTGCATGCATGATATAATATATTTAATATTTTTTCTATATCTACATTGGTCAAAAAAAGGACCCTGAAAACTTTTGCTAACTCTACCCTTAACTTGAAATATAATAATTAAAATATTTCAAATCATTAAAAGGAAAAAATAAAGTCATTATGTTCCCTCTACATCAAGGATATTTATACCAAAAGCTAAATCCAACATTAAAATATAATTGTACTAAGATCACATTTAGTTCTCCTACTCGCAGGTGATCTTTTAAAGATTCTTGTGCTTCCATTGGACACATACCAATGTAATTTCTCATGCATGATAGATGTTTTACTACCAATCCTTGATCACTACCAAATACTCATTGAATTATGCTCCATCATCAAGGTCTAGATCACCTAAATCGATAACATTTATGGTTTTTCCACATTCCTCTTCTATTTCAACACATGGAAGGCTTCATGCACCTAGTTTAACTACAGTAGAAGTCATGAGTGGTACAACAACTCAACAACCCTATGTAATATCTATAAAGGGATAAAAAATCATGGAGATAACATGCTAGAATGGATAAAAAATTTCTATCCTCATAAATGTATGAACTTTAAAAACACATAGTATCCCTTATCAAAGACCAAAGTCCTCTCTCTTAGGTCCTCATAAGTTTTCTAACGAATTTGGGTAGTTCTCATCTTATCCTAGATGAACTTAAACATCCCTAGTGTTGCTAACACCATGTCAGGGCCCATCAGTACTAAATCCCTTGGATCATTATGACATAGTGGTGACATATAGGGTCTTTCATATTGGGAATCGAATAGAACCATACCAATTATATAGTGGTAGTTTCTTTTATACGTAAACTCTAACAAATGTAGATGATCTTCCTAGATATGGCCAAAGTCTAATATTCACACTCCAAGAATGACCTCTAGAACCTGAATGGTATTCTCTATTAGGCCGTTAGTCTAGATTTGGAACATCGTTCTGAACCTCAACTGAGTCCCAAAATTCTTCTATAATCCTTTCTATATCAGGGATGTGAAGAGAGCATCATTGTATGATATTACCATCAAGGTATCTCCTTGTTTCTTTTGTATATTACTTATGTAATGGAATCCCAAGATCTATGTTTAATTCTTCTATAATATGACTTGGATTTGGGATAACATGGTGATTTGATCTATGATCACACATATAGTGTCCTGACCTCTAATTCATCGTGGAAGTACTATTATGAGTTCCATGGAGATACTATCCCACTTTCACTATGGTACCTCAAATGCAATATAATATCCTACTAGAACCTAATTCTCAACATTCACCTACTAGAATGTGAGGAATGTTTAGATAAAATTATCTATGCACCACTTTATAATTGGACACTATAAATTACACTGATGTTACTAGTACATCTTATCCACTCCTGGATATACTACTAAGGGGATGTATAAGTCTCCATAAATAACCCCTATCATTGTGTGCTCGATACCATCATCTATGCTCTGAAATGGATGATATTCACCCCACATTCAGAAAAGACATCTGAATCATTTCTAGTTGATATTTGGACTCAGAAGGTCTCAAAATAAATATAAAAAATTTGAGCCTCCTTAATATAATGAAGAAGTGTAGTATGAACAATCATCGATTAGAGGTAATTTCCACTATCATCACCCACAACGAAAAACTACAACAAGTGAAAATTTTCAGATTCCTCACTCAACAATAGTGAGTTGGATCTATTTCTAAGAGAATCTACCCCCATGTTCTCCTTTATAGAAGTATAAACTATCTCAAAATAATAATCCTATTAGAAATTTTTCCATCACCTATATGTCATGTAAAAATATTTCTATGAAAAGATATACTTGAGACTCTTTTGTTAAAAAGATGTAACAAATCACTCCCCAATAAGGTAATGTCACTACATTTTTAGAGAGAACCTGACTAATTAAATCTTCAAATCATGTTCTACATAGTTATACACATGGGGTATAAGCTTGAAAGACCCATAAACAGTCACTACTTTCTTCTACAACTAGAAAAATCCCAGCCTAATGTTGGAGGCATCTCAAAAAACAATATATTCAACACCATGTTCTGGTATATTCCTGATGGGGGTGCTCATCAATCTTCACTAAAAACATATAAAATCATTATATAATCACTTCATACACATGAAATTATACAACTTCTGTGTTTAAAATTCTAGGGGTCACTACTACACAAATATGTTTATCCATTGCTAGGGATTTAATAGTGCTAGCTAAAAACATTGTTAAATACCCCCTTTGTCAACACTAAAAGTATTGTTGTTAAAGGGGGTCGATGAGAACACTTATTTATCCTTTTTAATGGGGGACCTTTATCAGTGAATTTTTACAAGAAATGATAATGGCCCACCCTTAATTAGTGCTTTATAAATAGAGATGATAAATGGGGTCTTTTATCTGCACTTATTTAGAAGCCCTGGTAAAGACCCCCACCCCCTAGTCATCCCTTTTTTAGTAGAACAAATAAGAATATATTTCAATGTAATATTTGAATATATGTAATAAATTAATATATATTTATATTTATATTGATATAAACATAATATATACTTTTAAAAATTGATCTTTGTTAAGGTAATTAAGAATTTACACTTAAAGTATAAGATATTTATTGATAATGGATTATAAAATAATTAAAGAAATATTTTTAATTAATAATTGCTTATTATTACAGAAAAATAGTCATTTAATATAAATTTGTAGATAATAGTAATAAAAAAGCTAATAAAGATCTAAAATAAGTTGAAAACATAACTCAAACTTCAAAAATCCAAATCTTTTGATCCAAGTCTCTATTTGGGCTCTACCACATGTCAAATTGAAGACTGCAATGAGATATACATACTCTATGATAATGGTAAACATCTATCTCATTTTTCATAGATAAAAGTCCCAAAAGGCATCCCAAACATTGTTTTTAGTCGAGGTACCCCCATTTCTAAACATTCGATGGATTTTCAACCTTCTTTATGGGGGAATTATTGCCTTTTTCATGGAGAATGAATTTATTCCTAGGGATCAAATTCATATTGATATTATGGTTTCTTAATTTTACCATTTTTACAACATAGTTTTATTTATAATTCAATATTTTCATGTTTTATTAAAGGTAATTTTAATAAATCACTCAAATAAACACTTATATCAACATATTTACATAAAAATGTAAATTAAAAAATATGTAAATAAATAAATATACTAAAAATATATTTAAAACAATATCTAACAATTTTTTACATTATAAAAATAATTTTATAATGTTAGTATATAAATATATGTGTGTAATAATAAACAAATATATATTTATATTATATTCTATTATATTTAAATGATTATAATATTTAATATATTTAAATAAATATACGTTTGTATATATCACACACACACACATATTGTATACATGTATTTAAAAATAATTATATAAATATATGAATAAAAAATATATATGTAAATATATATATAAATAAATAGAAATATCATTAAACAGACAATGAAACAACATGGTGTGGTGGTAGAGGAATTCCATATTCAAAAGAGAGGTACAGAGTTTGAATCCAGGAAAGCACACATGGGGGTTGAAATTCTCAATGCACTGATAAAATGGATGGTGGGGTGAAAAGCATTGATAAAGGTGGGGGAGCACTGTTAAAGGTGTTTCAGAAGCACTAATAAATGGGTCATTCTCAGGGGTGTTTGAAAAAATATAATTTTAACCCCTTTAATAGTGCTTCCTTTATCAATGCTAAAAATGAATAGATAAATGATTTGTGATTTTAACTATGCTCTAATTGTTAGTGATTTTTAATGCTAATAAAGGTTTATTATATCTTGGTTAAAGGCATCTTTAGTATTAGTGGTTGTTTAAATATAGTATAAATCAGAAATAAATCTCTGATAGTATCCTTCAAACCCATGGGATCTCTATGCCTCAGTCACACTTTTGGGTGGTTCCACAGATTGTACTACATCATCATTTTCTCAGTCCACTACAACTCCCTCTTCTGAGATAACATGTATCAATAAGTGGGACTCTTGAATCTGAAACTAGCACTTTAAGAGTTTTTTGTAATGATATTTCTCTTAGAGTATATTCAGGGCCATCTTAAAATTTTTCACATGATTTTCCTTTGATGCTAAGTACACAAGGATGTCATCGATGTGGATGACCATGAAATGGTCTAAGAAGGGTAAACAAATCCAATTAATAAGCCCCATGGACATTATTGGGGGTTCTTTATACTGAAAGGAATAATAAAGTACTCATATTAATTATAAAAAAGATAAAATAAAATATTCATTAAACCCTCAACTGAAACTCTGATATAGTAATTTCCTGATGTAAAGTCACTCTTTAAGAACCACCTCACCCCTTTTTAAGTAGATTTAGATGTCTTCATCTCTCGAGAGTGGATAATTATTCTTTATAGTAACTAGGTATAAGTGATTATAATCCAAAAATAATATCAAACACTTATTCAAATTATTGGGGAACAACATTGAGTTACCTAGGGGGGCATATTGCATATGAAAAACCCCTTCATCTGTAAATCATCTAACTACACCTTGGACTCTCAAAGCACCGTGGGATGTATTTGATATGTAAACACAAATATCATGGGAGTCACTAGGTGTATGTCTATATTGAAATAAATATCTTGTTGGTGAGGTAAGACCGACATGTCTTCAATAAAGACAAACTCATACTCTTCCACTATAAAAAGAATTTGAAATCTCATAACATCCTATAATACAAGGGTAATGATGTTTAACTGATGATTAATTGGTTGTGTACACCTGTGTGGGATCTAATCCTTCTCCTCCTAGACTCCCTTCTCACTGAGAAAGGAAAACCTCATACCATAAAATTGAATGCACCAAATACTTCGCTAAAGTGTCAATATGTTCATAGAATATGGATATCCAGTTAATACCTATAATGAAATCAAAAGGCCTCATCACAGCCATGAAAAGATCTCACAATAATCTCTCTCCCCCAAGATTCAGGTGACACTATCGATAGAAATTTTTTATCAATGAATCTCCTATGATTGGAGTCTCTACTGGTAGGGTTTGGCCTAAAGGATCTACTAAGATCTCCAGATATAAAACAAGGGAGGTTTTAATGAAGGAATAACTCGTTATTATGTCTAGAAATACTTTTTCTAAAGTATATTAGACACATACCATACATAAAATCATCCTCAGAGCCTTTGGGCCATAACCTTCTACTACATGTAGCTACCCATGTCATAGAGCACCAGATCCCTAAGCTTTGAACCTAGAACCTGGCGGTGTTTACACAAATAGATCAAAACATTCGCCACCACTCACTACTCTCTCAGCTCTTATTCCACATTTCCCAACCTACATGCCTCCCTGGTCAAGCCACTACCTCTAAATAGATTTTCCATTAACTATATACCTTTCTACAACATAGTGGGTTGTGAAATCTCATTTGATATGTCCCTATTGATCAAAAAAGTACCATCACCAATACATTGACTAAATGGAACCATCCATAGAAACCTGGACATCAGACCGTCTGTCCGGAGAGTGCCTCTGAAAATACCACACTCACTTCGATCCCTGATTCTATTGTTGACAACCAACATCCAAAGCCTAATGTCCATAGTTCCCACTGCCAGCACCAACAATTAGTGGCTTCTAAACTATAAATCAGCTTAAAACCAAGGTACTATCTAGAACCAAAGCATATGTTCGAACGTAATGATATTCCACAGCCTTCGAGATATCCCAGAAAAGGGAACACTAAAATGTTTGTGCTTGAAAATACACATCATGAAAAATGTCCATAGACTATTATGAGATTTTATGAAACCTCATTTCTTGATTTTCAACTCACATACTTCCATGCTAGAGTTTCAGAAGACCCTATATAAAAACTAACCACCACACCACTGGGTAAAACACTTCTATGAAGTGGTACTCAAACTATATCCAAGTGAGAGTCACCTTGTTATGTGTCTGCATGAACAAGATCTATGATCACCTAATGGATTCAGGTCGAAGGCACACAACTAGGTTCTCTATCTTATTTGGAGGGGTCCTAATAAGAAAGAAAAATCACCAAACTACCTCTATCCTTTTATCTACAACATGAGGGTATGGATTCACTGAAACATAAGGGGTATCTACCTCTATAACTCATTATATTATCCCAGCTAGCACAAGTTATTTGTTGATGCTATTGGGGAAATAAACTGCTTAACATGAGGAGGTAAGACCCAAAAAACACCTAGAGGCACCACCTCTTACACATGCCTAGGAAATGAAGATTCATCAATTGGAGGATCATCATCATGATCCTTCTATGGAATCCTAGATGGATATCATCTAGGAGTCACACTAAAAAATTCATGATTCACCATGGTCAAAGCTAATATATGGGGAGGTGTCTCACAAAGGACATGAAAACCACAAACCATTCATATATGATGGATGTACCAACGTTTCCCCTACAACAAGTGCATTAATACCCATTTATTTAATATTATAATTTTTTTTATAAAAAATTAAATCTATGCAATAGACTATGTTTTCTAGAAAAATGATCTTAAATATACTCTAAAATATTATTATTTTAACAAAACCAGTATATCCTATTAGTTGAATTAGAGGGAATAAATATTATTAACCACATTATTAAATATATAATTTTCTAAGTCATTTTCAATAAATTAATTAATTTATAATAAATAAACACATAATATTTAGTAAATTCATTTTGTTCTTCAAATAAATGTTTTCTTCAAAAACATGTTTTTATTTCTTTCTATGAGAAAATAAATATATTTAATTTATAAATATCTTATAAAATGTATTTAGAAAATTTAAAACAAGTTTTGGATTTAGAATGATATAAATATCTTAGGATTAATTTTTTATAATTTTCTAAATTTTCAAATTTTTCAGTGAATAGTAAAAAATGTTGATTCATATAAATCTCTCATTTACATTATAATTATAATTATTTTTATGAATTTAAATTAATATCAAGGTAAATTAAGTAATTTTTATTGAGACACAATATAACAAGTTGCATATAATCAATACTTATACCTTATTTTATTATAAGTACATTTTTTATTAAATATACATTTTTCTATAAAAAATGTATTTCCTTATATATTAAATTTTAAATTTTAAATTTAATTATTCGAATTCAGTCTTTTTAATTTTTAAAATTTTATTTTAAATTTGGAATTAGGTGTTATAATTTTAAGCTCATTTTCATTTTTAGGCATATAATATTTACCATGGTAAAAAAATTACCACAATGTTGGTAAAATAATATAGCATTTTAATTTAAAAGCTAATAGCCTAAAATGCCTAAAAAATGGAAACTTTAATCGGAGGTTTATGTGTTTCTAGACTATAACGCGCCCTTATTAAATTTATTTTCATCCAAATTATTTTAAATTAATAAATCCCAAATGTGTTGGTCTTTAAATATAAAATAGTCACCATTTCATCACATAAACCCACTCCTCCTTAAGCATAAATACCACTCATTGCCACCCAATTACTCATTAAAAAAATTAAATTGATTTAAATAACTTATAAAACCCTCTTATATTCATTCTAACCATGTATAAGTGTTTCTGGACACACTCAAATTCTAATTCCAAGTTTTTTAAGGGGTCCTTCAAGGAGGTGATATTTAAGAGGTAACTTTCTCAAACAAACTCTTGTAATTTCTATTATTCTTATAATTCACTTAACCTTATTAATGAATAAAGTAATAATAAATAAAATGTAATTTATATACCAGTATATTATATTTTTAATTAAATATATTATATCCATCCATTTTCTTATCTCAACTTGTTCAAATAAATAAAAACAATGTCTAAATTATGGCGGTTAATCGTCTCTGTGGATAATGATTTTTTGATTTATATTACCACCTTCAAGGATAATGATTAGTGTATTATTATAGTTAAATTTTATTGGTATAGGTATATTATAACCTATTTCATGTTTTGGAAATAATATATAGAAATAATATTAAAAAAACGAAACTAGTAAGTGATGGTAAGAAAACCCCCCAAAATAAACTAAAATTTTGTCATTAAAATTTTATATAATGAATCCCCCTAGTGTAAAAAGAGAAATTGATATATATAAAAATTTAGACTTCGATAAGTTCATTAATATGTCTTCATTTCACTTATGATTTTTAACTTCTATTTTACACTTAAATCCATAATTAAACAAAATTGAATCGACCATGAAACTGTGAAACAAACACACCAAAAACAATGGAAATAATGAATGATTTTTAAATAATTTGTGCTAAGATTTTATAAAAGTATAATATATGTTATTATAATATTAATATGGGTTTTTAAATAATTAATAATTTTATTTGAACCATTATACAAGAGGTTAATGTATAAAAAACTAAAGGGAAGCTTGAGGTAAGAGTTTCTCATCTCACATTTACTTCGGTGAGTTATATGAATTATTCACCACTTATTTATAATGTATTGTGTAAAAAACTACATTTGATATATAATATCATTAATCAAATTATATTAATTTTACTCAATCATTCACTTGATAATTATTAATTCTTTATGGCATAGGATTCAACTGATTACAATGTGGTAAGAGATTTCTTATCTCAATTTCTATTCATAGGGTTAAAATTCTACTTCATTAATTATACCATGATAGTAATATGTGTGGGATGAATTTTTAATATAATATATTCTATTTTAAACATTTATATATGTATTTACAACTTCTATACAAAATAAATTCATTTGATTAATTCTTAATTTAATTAATGATATTTATAAGTGGTTTTATTTTAAAATTTATTTATTTTAAAGATTCCCTTTAAACACACTTTTTTTTAATGTTTGTGTTTTCTAAAATTGAGTCCAAAAATATTTTTACTATCCTCTTATGATTGTTTAAATTCATTTTTACTTATCTTTTATTTTTTAAAAATGGGTTTTAATGGATTCTTTTTATCATTTTCTAGGTAAGTTTTTATGAATTTCTGATGAAAATATAGAGGGAATGTTTTTTTCTTATATGAAAGGAGTATATTTTAACTCTATCATGATTAATTATTATAAATAAGATTAATTTATAATATTAGATGATTATTTACAAATAAAATCTTTTATATTATAATTTTATGTCATTTTATACAATGTTTTCAAAACAGAATGCATATTTTCCACAAGAATTAGTTCATGTGAACCTAAAAAACATTATATTACACAATCATAGATAACATTATTTTATATAAATTTTCCCTCATTGGGGTTATTATTCAATGAAATATTCTATTTTAACTAGATTTATCATTTATGTATATGAGGTTATGATATTTATGAAAACAATTTATTATCCATGAGTTATGTTATAATTATATTTTCTGAAACTCGTTTCATTACATGGGTTATGTTATGATGAATGATTTATGTTATCTGGGAACAAATATGTACTGTTATCATTTATTAATGCGTGGGAACTATATCTACCTCTAACAAATTGGGAAACAATATTATATCTCATGAGATATACATGACATGAATATGAAGTGAAACCGATTCTGTAAAGGTATTTTTCCTCTAATATAGTCATGGGAGTGAACCTTAAATACAATGATGGTTTGGGGAGTGAACACATTCTACTATGATAGTATTGTAAAATAGACTATAATATTAATTAAATGATTTTAATTTCTTATGTGTTTTCTATATTCCATGTATCATGCCAATTTTATTCTCTCATGGATCATGTTCTCTTTTGATTCACATCTTATGAACCTCTTTGAGCTACTCCATTACTCATTATTATAATCTTTGAAATGGAGGGTATAATTTTCAAATATTATGTTCATGTTATTAGGCCTTTATTCTTATTTCATGATTTATATCACCATTAGTTATTGTTACTTAACATCTGATCTCATCCTTTTCTTATATTTACATTCCCTGGGATATGAAGAGATGTTTTTTTCATGACATATCAATAAGGGTTATAGTTATAGAGGAATAAGAGGGAGATGATGTAGTTTTTTAATTGATTTTTTTTTAAGTTTCCAAAGACACTAATACCTTATTATTTGGGTTTTTTATATTTGATGTAATAAATATTCATATATTTTTTTGTAATATGTTTGTATGAAAAGAATGGGTCATTAGAGTTGGTAATAGAAAAGTTCTAGTTGACCTATAGAAACAAGGATGAGAAAGACTTATTATGGACCTTAAGGGTTTGATTATGTTTCAATAATAGGGTTTTATAAATGATAATAAATAACCTAATTTAAACGGAAGGTTTTATATATTAAAACTTCACATGATATATCCCATTATTATGTGATTTTTTAATTATGATTAATGTTTCTCACACTATGACATTTGGTTTTATTCAATGGATGGAACCCAAGGGAACCATTTTAATGAAAAATGTGATTGGAAATGAAATGATTGTCCTAATGAGAGGCCAAATTTTATAAGAACTGGAATGAAAAATCTAATTATTATGCTCGTACAGGATATGAGTCTTTCTAGACCTCAAAATAAGCAAATAAGGGAACACCATTATGTTGAGTCCTTTACGAGGCAATGGAAACCTTCATCCAGTGGGTATTCTGTTCCATTAGTGGATAATAAATTGATTTCTAACCTTGAAGGATCTTTTTTATTCTCCAATTCTATGAACATGAGAAATTAATTTTGCTTATTTGTCATCTGGAAGGTGAAGTAGATCAATAGTGGATTCTTATCAAGAATACAGGGAAAGATAATGAAATGTATTCCATGTATTGGGGTGAGTTTTGGAACTTATTTTTTAATAATTAAATTCCTTATATTCTTAATATGAAAATAGAGAATGAATTCCTTTAGTTAAAGAAAAAGTATGATGAATCATTTATAACCTATGAAGAAAATTTTACAATACATGCAGGGTAATCTTCTGGAATTAACATCCAACTTGAAATTATGTTAAATTGATTATTCTGTGGCTTAATACAAAGTCTCTAAATGATGTTTTGCATAAGCCAACTCAATAGCTATGAATAAATAATTTAATGTTCTCATGGTTGATATGGATACTTGAGTTACAGATCAATCTCATCGTTTTGATAATAAAATAAATAAGGAATTCAAATTAAATTCTAAAACCATGTATAGAATGAGATGAAATTTATTTTGGGCTCAATATTCTTTGAAGAAACATGAAGGAAACTGTCTTGAGGAAACTAGTAATGATTTTATGTGTGGAATGGAGTTTCATTGGGAAATTAATTTCTGATGTGATGGGAAAATGTAAGGTAATGATTTTTAGAGGGATAATGTTTAACAGATTGCATTACCCACATTAAAGTGTTTAAAATGAATGGATTTTGGAAATTATGTGAATTAATGCACCAATCCAAGGGCTAATACATATGAATATAAACAAAAAACTCTAAAATAAATGGAAAAAATGAAAGCTTATGCAATCACAGTGGACTAAGTAAATCATGTTAGTTATAGAATATTTGACCCCCCACCCCCTCATAAATTGTGAATTTCATGTCTAATTGTGTATGAGTGAGACCTATGACAATATTTTTGTTCATAATTTAGAAAAATTTCATTTCATTATCTCCCACTATAACTTTTTTACCATGAAACATCTAATGAATTTTTTACTTTTTTATGTATAATTATATGAATTTTTTTTGAATGGAACTTATATCTATAAAAATTGATTGAGGTTATATTTTTAGAGAACATGTGATTAAGGGAAAGATAAACCTTAATATTTTCATGGGGTTGGAATAATAATGAGATAACAAGATATTTAATTATGATAAAATAAATGGGACCATATTGATAACCTTCTAACTGATTAATAATGTGGTGATAATGTGGTGTATGGATTGAGTTTACATAATTTTTTGGTATGTAGAAATTTTTAGTTTTTGAAAGAAAGTATGTTTTCACTAATGTTTATGGTAATTCAGTTTATTACAATGTTTCAATAAAATACTTGATAATTATATTCAAATGATTTGTGTATGAATATTAATAGCTACATAAAGGTGTTTGGGGTGTTAATGATAAGTTGATTTTTTAAAACTTTGTGATTTTCATTTGAATGTTTTTAAAAAAATTTGGAAGGTTTGTAAGGATAACAATTTAAGAAATTTTTTATATTGAAATTTGGAAGAGGTTTTGGACATTACTGTATTACTTAACCATATTTTGATTTATGCATATTGGATAACATGGGCATCCATTATTTTATGATTATTACTAGATAAATAATGAATTAGAAGTTAACCCATCATGGATCTTATGATCCCCTGGTTCTTTAGGAATTCTAGTCTCAACATCATTTTATAGAGTAAAAAATGATATATAAATTGATTAAGGAACAAAAATAGTGTGATATTGTACTTATAAGTTGAAATCAAGTAAGTATATATTCTCAAATGATTTAAAAATAAAATAATATTCTGTTATTATCATTTCTAATGATATCAATGAACTGTTTCAGACCTATTTGGTCTATGGTTTTTTGGTCATTGACCTTATAATGACCATGTTCTTTATATCCTATTTTAGAACTTGATAGTTATAATTATATCTTGTGTCCATATTTTCAATTTCAACTAATATTCTCATAATTAAAATATTATTTATTGGGTGATCTTTGACTTTTACTTTCCTTATTTTTAATAGGAAGCATAATTTACCCTTATTGATTTGGGTTTTCTATAAATTAATTTTAAAAAATAAACTATAGATTTTTTATGTCCAATTTCAAATTTTTAGGAAACAAGTTTTTAGAAATTCATTATCATATCAGGATAGTATCTTATCAATTGGATCTTCCACCTAATATATCTCAACTTCATGACGTGTTCCATGTATCTATTGTGAGGATGTACATACATAATACCTCATATGTACTAAACTCATTGATCGAACCAATTGAGAAAGATCATTATTATAGACAATTAATAGGAATAAATATTTAGTTTTATAGGTAAAGGTCAACCAAACAAGACCACTCACATGGTTAATGTTTTGAGGTGAAACCACAGATTTGAGGAGGCTGTGTGGGAAATTGATGATGCAGTGAGAAAGTTGTACACAAATATATTTGTATCTAGCTGATGAAATTACATTTAAAAAATAAAGGGTATAATTTAACACCCTAATATATTACTCTATGTCTATTTTTTAAATAAATTCAATCTCTTTGATAGCTCACGGAACACATAACACCAAGCTTAAATGAACTCCAAAATATTATTATTTTAACATGGTCGTTATAACCAAGATGTTAAATTTACATTAATGAATAGTATTTACCACAAAATGAAATATATAATTTTCCAATTCATAGTTAATATTTTAACTTATTTTTAAGAATTAAGCACATAATTTTTATTATAGTCAGTTTTTCATCAAATACACATTTTCATCAAAAGATATTTTTAATGCGTTCTATGAGAAAATACATAAAATTAATTTTTAATAACTTATTTGAATTTATATGATATAATTAAATTCTTTTTTTCATTCATATTTCTAATATTTTGATAGGATAAATTTCTTTTTAATTTTTTGAAAATTGTAATTTTTCAGTGATTAGTAAAAAAATATTGATTTTTCTAAAACCCAAATTTTATTTTTTTTAAAAGTAATATAGTGAATTAATATTAATATAAAATAAAATTAACTAACCTTTGTTTATATATAATCTAATTAATTACATTTACATAATATTTATACATTATTATGGTATAAATACATTTTTCGGATTAAAACCCCATTTTTTCAAAAAAAAACTCTACTTCCTTACAATATGGAAATTTATTTTTAAGTGTAATTCGTAAATTTTCTATTTTAAATTTTTAAAAGGGTATTAAATATTTTGAATAATGACTTAATATATATTTTATAAGGTTATTTTAAATTTTAGGCATCAAAATTGTATCATTGTAAAAAAAATATTTACAACAGTATAAGTAAAATAATGTAGCAGGTTAAAGTTAAAAAGTAAAAGCATAAAATACCTAAAAAATAAAATCATAAATGGGTCATTGAAGTGTTTATAGAACTCAGTTATAAATTCCAACATTATTTAATATACATATTCATTGGAGTTAATTCCATCCATATTTTTTGCTTTTAAATATAAATTAATGATTATTTATTCACTTAAAACCACCCCTCTTTCAGTATATATAACACTCATAACCACCCAATTTCCCCTAAAAAAATTTAAGATCATAAAATATCTAACAGACCACTCTTAATCACTCTCAACTATTCCAATTTCGTTTTATCTTACCAATATAAAAATTCCATGTTATTTAAGTGGTCTTTCAAGGTGGTGATATTTAAGAGGTAACTTTCTCAAACAACTTATTCAAATTTCTTTTCCTCTTCTAAATTCCATTAACTTCCTTCATTTACAAAGTCAAAAAAATGTTGTATAATGTATATAATAAAATTTTATATTTCTTATGGAATATCATATATCCATCCCAATTCAAATATCATCTTATTTAATTAAATGAAAGTATTTCTGAAATTATGGTGGTCAACCATCTCAAGGGATAGTGATTTTTTGTTTCCCAATTAGACCTTCTAGGATGGTCATAAAAGTATTATTATTGTTAAATTATATATTAATAATTCTATTATAACCTATATCATGGTCTGATATATATATATATACACAATATTAAATAAAATGAAACTAGTTCGTGATGGTCAGAAAAACATCCAAAATAAAATAATCATTAATCATTAACATTTTATCAAAAGAATAATCCTCATGTAAAATGGAAAAATGATATATGGGACAATTAAAACTTCTATAATTTCATGTATACCATTTAATTTTACTTCTAGATTCTTGTTTCCATTTGAAAAGAAAATCCATAATTATACACAAATAAACCGACCAAGAAGCAATGAAACGAATGCTGCCGGAATAATGAATGTAATGAAATATAATTAATGAATTGGTTATAAGATGTGGTAAACGTATCATAAATGGTATTATAAATATTAATATGGTTCGTTAAAGAATTAATAACATTATTTAAACCATTATATATGAGTTTAAAATGTGTAAAATGTAATGCAGGCGTGTGGTAATGGTTTCTCCTCCCACTTTTACTTCTATGAGTTATATGTCCTATTCAAAAATTATTTCTAATGTGTTGTGTATATACATACCATTTATATATAATACAAAGAGTTTATTTATATTAATGTTTTAAATTATTTTATTTTATAATTATTATTTTTTATGGGGAATATGATTTGACTAATTACAACGTGGTAAGGGATTTATTAACTCAATATCCATTATTTGGGTTAAAATACTAATTTATCAATTATACCTTGTTTTGGATTATGTTTGTGATGAAAATTGAACATATTATTTTTTATTTACATATATATTTTGTATTTAAAAATTATACATACAATTGGTTTATTTTATTAATTCTCACTTTCGTTATATGATATCTATATGGGCCTTTTTTTAATGTTTCCATTAAAAATAACTTTCTATTCCATGTATATGT
Organism: Viscum album; assembly: GCA_963277665.1. Classification (NCBI taxonomy): domain Eukaryota; kingdom Viridiplantae; phylum Streptophyta; class Magnoliopsida; order Santalales; family Viscaceae; genus Viscum; species Viscum album. Next base: position 656,472,854 of record OY728145.1, on the reverse strand, counting down.
TTTCTAAAATTAATTCAAAATATATTATTAATATTATTTTGTTATTGGTTATAGTCATTTTAAGAGTTTTTAAATTTTAAAAAAATGGTTTGAAATGATTCCTTATAGCATATTCTTACTAAAGTTCTTTATGACTTTTCTTACAAAGATACGAAAAGAATGTTTTTTAACATATTTAGAATGATAAAAATTTTCCACCATAATGATTCCTTAATTCCATGAAACTTCCTTTACATTATTAATAGATTATTTTCATATAAAATATTTTCTTTTATAATTGTACAACATTTTCATCAAAAAAATTCAAAACAGAAATAATATTTTCCTCAAGAAATATTTCAAGAGATACATAAAAAATATTATTTTTTCATCTCAGATAAAAGTAATTGAAATTACTTATGATTTAATTGTAAAATTATTCAAGAATACTATACATATTATGTATATGGTTGTTTATGTTTATGATGTCAATATATTTGTGAAACCCATTTCTTTTCCATGAGTTATGTTATGATTTGGTGTTTATGAAACTTATTTCATTAATGCGTTTCTTATATGATGAATGTGTTATGTTAATCTAGAACACATATTTATTGTTTTATTTATGTTATTCTTGGGACCTATATATACCTCCCATTGATTGGGTAATAATATTATATCTCAATAGATAGAAACGGATGGAATGGTAAGTAAAACTACATTAGTAAAGGACTTTGTTCGCTATGATATTCATGGGAGTGAACATTGGATACTATAATGGCATGGGGATTCAACCTATTACACTATGATATTCTTTTAAAATATACTTTAATAACAATGAAATTATATTCTATGATTATTTGTATGCCACATTCCAGGTCTTATGCCAATGTGATTCTCCCATGGATCGTGTTATTTTATGATTCATTTATTATGAACTTCTATGAATTTTTACATGACAAAAGATTATATAATTTGATATGTCTATTACAATTTTAAAATGTTATATTCATGTTATTATTACCTTATGCTTTTGTTATGACTGATATCTCCCATATTTATCCATACTGATCATCTAATATCACCCTTATATTTTTCTTATTTTCCCCAGGATATGAAGGAACATATTAATACTGACATGTCAACATGGGTTATTGATATAAAGGAATAAATGGGAGATGATGTATATGTTTTATAAACCAATTGTTTTTGTTTCCATATTTCAAAATAATCTAAACCTATACAATTCAAGCATGGATTTTTTATGTTATGAAATAAATATTCATCTATTTAGATGTAATATCTATGTATAAAAATAATGGGTCATTATATGTGCCTACATGTACTAAATCAAAATGCCAGTTATCAAAGTCCTGGTCAATTGATACACTGGTAAACATACTATCACTGGGATCCCTAGCCTATGATATGAACCCAAGACACATTTACATTATTTCTATAGTTTCAAAACCAAACATTATAGCTATCCTCTCTCTAAACTCAGGTCCTTATATGACCCACTCAGATACCACTTTATCAAGATTCAACCCACTCATTCCCACCTAACTAGCATCCAGATGAGTTTGATGGCCCAAGACCACCCCAAAATGGAATGGGGATGGAGAATAGTGTTGAGTAGGCATAATAGACACTTGGGAGGCCTTAGCCTAATGAAACTATACCCACACGCACTTCTCTAAACACCAATATAATAAAGAAAGTAAGAAAACAACTGATACAAAGAAATTAATACACACATATAATCCCACATCAAATTACCACAAACACACACATGAAATAAAAATGGCTATATACAAGCCCAAAAAAATTGTAAAATAATCCAACATGGCTGTAAATAGGGGGCATCAATCAAGATGAAACTCCTATAACCATTTGTGGTTCTTCTAGTCAAACTATGATACACCTACTCCATGTCCCCTTAAGACTCCATTGAAAAGCATCTAATCTACATAATACATGAAATATGTGGGATGATCTCTTATAGGGTGAGTATAAACATACACAGTAAGACACTGTGAAATTTACAAACAAAAATCATCAAAGCAATTCAGCTTAATATCACAATGGTGATTCAAATATTGATTGAGATAATAATAACCCATAAATTCTCAAGAATATACACCAAGTATCTATATATATTCATTTACACATTTACAACCTTGGATTCTACTCGAGGATTCAAGGAAACTCTCTTATGAGACAAATCACTCCTCATGTCTATCTAAAACTGATGAGGCTCATCCGAGAGGTTTTTCTTATTAAGAAATTCTATGAAGAGGTACACACTGTAACTCATAATATTTCAATACATGGATATTAAATCACACCCCATGAATATGGTGGACACCTAAACGTATCCAAATAAACCCAATAGGATGGGTATTACACACCATGAAGGATGGTAATTCCATACCTAGACCAATATAAGGAAGAATGATAGAGGACCGCACCTTAGGACACACAGAGGGATATTTACCTTTATCTAGGACTAAGTCATTGGGGGTCACTCATACTATTCTCAAGAATATATTTCTATCTATACAATCATGGGGATAGACCAATGGAATGAACCATATTTTTCACAACAATAATGAAGATGATAGGTGATAAAAATTTCAATGGAAGCAGTACATGACATGGATATGTAATACATCATGTGTCCTAGTTAACCCATACATTCCTAGTCCTATGGTCATTCCCATGTCCTTTGGAATCTGCCCATGTAATCTAGTCATACATGTATAAACTATTCTTTCCCATTCTTGTGTACCCCTGGGATGCACATTGGGTCATCGATCAAGTTACACACAACATGTGATAAGTCACATACCATGTGATATTTAATCCTATATATAAACACAATATACTATGAAAGGGGCTGCACATAGAATTCTATCATCCAAACTATATGTCATGTGTTCCATGATTTTCCATAATGTCGAGAATATTTTAGGCATCTCACTGACACCACCTTCCACATCCAATTTCATAGTTGAATATTCCATAGAACTCATATCTAATATTTATCATACCTAAACTATCATTAGTGGATCACTTCCTATCATAAATCCCCTCATATGTCACCCCCTATCACAACGCATCTTCGTAACACCAACTCTTTGATAGAAACCCACTATCCAAATCCTAGCCTTCTTTTTTCATCATCTCACTATGATCATTCCATCGATCCTAAATATAAACATTAAAAAAATTATATATGGTTACAATGATCAAATATGGGATGATCTACTTCATAGTATTTTCGAACCACTATTTAAACAATAATATTGATGATGATCGATCAAAGAATAAGAGGAGAAAAGAAAAACACAAAAAAGTTAGAAAATGTAAATCTTTAATTGTTCAAGTTTTCCTTGATTCATTTCTAGAGTAAATGATAATTATCTAAGATTAACCAAGAATAAACAAATAATTTATAAAAACTTTATTATGGGAAGATGAAGCAATAAATTTATGTTAACAGCGTATCCTAAAATTAATTCACTAAACAGATAAATTCAATTATGATTTTGAAGAATAAATAACATCGATTAATGTAACAAAAAAATACCTACCAAAAAATTAAATCTATGGATGATTATGATTGATTTTTGTGTGTTTTTCATTGCAATGATCTAAGAACTCTACTGATGATGAAAATCTCCCTGGAAAACTGATTTTTGATCCCTAATCCTATCGTCATCTACCAAATCTCTCCTCTATAGTTTTCTATAGTATCTAGGGTTATTATAATAACCAAATTAATTGAAAATATCTATTTTTATATACGGTAATATTAGTTAATACCTAATTAATTAAACAATATATTATTTAGTTAATTTAATTTTTTATTATGCCTCATATGGATACTCTTTAAAACAAAATAGTGTGTAAAATGGTTATCTCACACATAATATAAAACCTATATTATATAATTCTGGAATTATATTTCCCATAAGAAACACCATTTTGGAGATATTATATTATTTCAAAAAATCTACAAACACATGATATAATATGTTTAATATTTTTATTATATCAACATTAAGGCAATACATGCCATAGAAACTCATTCTAACTCTGTACCCAACTCACAAAATATAATTTAAACAATTAAAAATTACTAATCGGAAAAAATAGATTCATTACACCTAATTTCATGTGGTTCTCCTGTTACAGTTCCATTTAATCAATTTTAGCTAGTGTGTTACAATTATGATGTAATTGAAAGTATATTACATTTTAATTGTTTTTGGAAACTATAAAATTTAAAATATAAATGAAAAGAAAAATTTAAGGGAGTATATAGATGTTTTATATGGAGGTTTTTGAATATTAAGTAACTTACCTTGACTACGAAAAAATCTATTACTTTACAGATTCATCTGGTTCTCCGTTATTTTTTTAAAAATTTAGATGACTCTCTAATATAACTCATGTTTTAACCTCTTCATTTCTGAATTAAGACGTTATTGTGAGTCTCTATGAAATACTTCAATATTAATTTAAATTTTTTTGTTATTTTCCCCTCCATGTGGAAAAATCTCCATGAATAAATTATCCTACCATTAATCCATATTTCATTATTATATCTTCAATATTATTGGGGATCTATCCAAAGTGATTTATTTATTATGATGATAGAGGATTGATGTGATTTTTAAAGGCTATAAATTATTTAGTAATTTTTCATTAGTACATTGAAGTTAGATCATCAAATAACTTTTTCAAGGACTTTAGATTTCAAGTTCTAGAATGAGGTATTTTATTTTAGAAATATCTCTTTTTTTCTTGTATAAAATAATCATAATTTAGGTTATTTGACTATTTAGATGATATTAATTTGAAAATATAATGGGATCTAAAATTTTGAAATACTTTCAAGATATTTCTATATATATAATATCTATTCATTTAATTTTCATGTTTTTAGGACATGTATATCATATGATGTTGAATATGTGAGAGTATGATATTATTATAGATGTGTATAAAGGTTTATGTGGTTCAAGTTATCATGATTGAGATTCCCTAGATATGGAATGAATGATTTAATTAATGATGATGAACAACATTGGATATGTTACATGGAATGAATGAATAAATATAATCCTTGATATAATAATGTAATGTGGGGATTGGTATGTGTGGTAACTAGTAAATAGTTATGAAGTGTAAATATTTATATGTAACTTCTTAAATTGTATTTTCATGGTTGGATGTTTGATATTTTTCTTATGACTAATTTAGGGGTCGATTTTTTGTGACAGGGTGGCCATCTAGGATAAGAATGGGAATAAATGACCTTCATATAAAGTGTAACTTATATTTGGAATGAGTGTGTATGTGTGTTATTATATATTCTGTTATTTCAGAAGTGTTTGATATGAATTTCATACATTTAATAAACCATATCATGAGTGAGATATCCAAAAAAACCCTAAGATAAATTGGGTGACTCATAGACCTCCAACATCCAAAATATTATAGGGAAGGATAAATGACTAAACCCCCACTATTTATCTCCCTTATAATGGTATGATGCATTTGTAGTTATTTTTTGAATTGGACCATGATGAGGTTAATTTATGATGAGTTTTTGGTTATGGTATTAGGGAATTTTGGTTTTGTTACGATGTGGTATGTGAACATGGAAATGGATGAGAGTGCCAAGAGATATGGAATTTGTATGAGAGGGTGAATAGTTCTCATTATAAGTGGCTGATGGGTATCTTAATATATATATGTTAATGATATATCATATTTATACAATATATTGATTTTAAGGATTTTACATGTGGTGATATTAGAATATTGAAAACCTAATAGGGGTAAATCATTAGATTAATTACCTATTCCCCCAATTTTAATATTAATTTTCCACATTGAAAATAGATTCCATGATGCGAAACCTAGTTATTATATTAATTTTCTCATCCTAAAATCAATATACCATTTTTTTAAAAATTATATGATAGTGTTGGAGATATGGTTGGACATTACTAGCATATGAATTAGTGGTTGGTGTATTTTGGGTGTGTTATTTCTTGTTTCCCAAGGATTTATTAGAATTTATTGGTACTTACAATTATATTTGTTTTGTTCTTTTTGAGTTGAATATCATTACCCATTAGATTTTATATAATTTTTTATGTGGGATATTGGGCTTTGTAATCTATGAACATGGGTGATGATTTGGCGGATTATTTAATTTCAATAGATTAAAATAGAATTCCCCTTCATGTCTTATTTTTTTAACATTGGTACTAGTTTCAACATATAGAATTGCTTGGATTATTTTTGATTATATATATAGAGATTTTTTTATAAAAAGTTTTGTTGAATTTTTTATAAAATGTTACATGGATAGTTTAAATATATTTGATTGATAGTTTTTATAAAACATTATGTTGGTGTTTTTCAAGTAAAATGTTATTTGGATAAAACATTCCTTGTGATTTAGAAAATTTTTAAAATAGTATAAAAAATTTAATAAAAATTATTTGAAGTACAAAACATATGTTTTGTGAAATATATATACATATATATATATATACATTTCGAAAACATATGTTAATACAATTAGTTTCAAAAATTATAAATTTTAAAACATGCCTTTGAAAAATAGATTTTGAATTGATTTCTAGGGATTCAATTACATATGTGAAATAAATAAAAACTCATATCGAGTTAGACCATCTTGAAAAGAATTTAGGAGTGATCATAAATATATTTATGATTAGAGATTCATTAACAGGATCATAAAAAATATATCTATTATTATTCACATTATTTTTTTTTAAAAATAATAATGATATGTGTGTATTAAATAATATTTGTTGTTAAGGTAATGAATATTTATTCAAATTAACATAATCTAATTATCCAAAATATAAATAATTGTATTCACCTTTTTGTTATCTCATATTATAAACAATCATTAATTTTCGTTTTTAATATATATGAATGTTTTACAACCTAATTCTGAAAAAATAAACATTGTATTGATTGTGAATCCATATGAACATGCACATATATTCAAACACACACTATGATTATAATTTTTTTGATTAAAAAATATAATAAATACTTGATGTGCCAAAAAATATTCCATATACCAATTCCTTTATATCATTTTCATGTAAACCTAAAATATATTTTCTTTTCATAATATCATTTATCTTTCTCAAAAAAAATCTATTAGTACATTCTAATAAATTTTCAATAAATATATATAAAATGAAAACATATATCATTTTCTGTAATCAAAATCATATTTGGTTTAATTTTCATCCTTATAAATTTTCTTTATATAATATTTTAATTTGAACTCATATTGTATATTTTTCATCCATAGTGTACTGCCTACCATCAACTTGAGGTAATAGGACATGCACATCACTTCAATCAATTTCAACGAAAAAAATTGTTCTTATTGATTGTTTTTTTGTATAAATATCATTTCAATAAATCTAAAAGTAAATTAATGAAAAATATTCTTAACATGAAAAATATACTTAAAAAATAATTTAAAAAATATATCTAGTCAAGTAAAATTTTCTACTGAAATGATGATTGTGTGGTAAATAGTCTTAAAATTAAATAATTTTGAATAATAATATTATCAATAATCACCTACTAATAAATCCATTATAATATATTCATATAAATATAATAAAAAACATGTAGTATGGAGTTGATTAAAATATTATTATGTAGTAATATTTTCAAGAGAATATTATATATAATAGGTGATTATTAATGTTTACTATTATAAAATCAACGTTTAGTGGCTTCCAAATCCCTTTTAGTGGAATGGGTTTTGTTATTGTTTTTTATAGTCTCATAATGGTATGTTGGGGGTAGAAAGGATGTTCATGGCCTCCATTAGTGGTCACTACCTTTCATATAAACCATTAATGGAAAATAAAGTTGTTTCCATTTAAAAAAAAATAAATATCATTAGTGTCCCTCATAAGCGGTTTCAAATAAATATTTATTATTAAAAAATAGTAAATGTTACATAAACTATGAATCATTCTAAAGTTTAGAAAACAAATAAAAATGATTCCACTATAATCATATTCTATAAAAAATTCATTTCATTTTAAAGTTTTATTAAATACTCAGACCTATAGTATTCAATCTAAAAAAAATTATCCATGTAACAAAAAATTGTATCATAACAAAAACTCAACAACCCCCCAAAAAATATAATTTTACTTTTTATATGTTTATTATAATATAGAAATATCACTAATTTATCCTATCTCATATCTTCATCTGAGCTCGAGAGCAAACAAAAAAAAAAGGATTTGGATGATGAAATAACTCCTATCCTTGTAACCTCTATTGTTTCCATGTCATGTGATTATTGAAAAAAAACAAAGATGTTTCTAATTCACCCATTTAAGTGAATCTAGTTAATAGAAATTATTTCTTCATAAAAAAAATTCAGACATTTTTACATTAACACCTTGATTAAATTAAATAATGAAAAAGGATAGAAAACCCAAACATTAAAATGTAAATGTTTGAGAATTATTTAGTATAAATGAAATAATATTAATAAAACCATTTTAAGAAAGCATATAAATTTTTAAGAAATTTTAATATAATAATTATAAGGATTATAGGAAGACATGTAACACCCCAAACCTAGTTACCCATAGTCGGTTTAGTGTAGCATAACATTGGCATGATCACAAGATATCATGTTTAGAAAGAATAATTAGTTAAGTAGCCTTGGAATTACTAGATGCATACATAATTTTTACATTACATAATGAAATAAAAAACATCATTGTGTCTCCTTTTAACACACTCATATCCCATAGCCTATCCCTATTGGTCAATAATAATATAATTCTTCATATCCTGGTAAAAATAAAACATAAGAAAGGGGTGAGCTCATATGCTTAGTAAGGATAAAAATATAGAAGAAACTATCATAAATAATAAAGACATTTAAGGAAATGTATAAGACTTGAAACAAAATCTTTTTAAAAATAAAATTCATCATAATTTGGAAGATATAGGTCAAATAATTCCATTTACATATTCACATGGATATTCTACTATTCAAATAATCACTTGTAATATCAATACCTAATTTCATAACGGTGGAATGCATAATGTCGAACATCATAACCACATAGTCAAGGTCTCGTTCCAATACTAGAAATAATATTTTCTCAAGGACTTGTGCCAAGACACTAGTTTGCTTCATGAGACCACATGATGCATTGACGATCTATAGTGGTCCCCACCCATCACTTACTAAGTCCAATCCATTCCACATGTAAAAAGGTTGAAACATAACATAAATATTTGTATTAAAACTAGCATATGAAATGTTAATACTTTAACAATAAAACATGAATTGTATAAAAATAACACACCCACAATCAAACATATCATAAGACCATGAATTTAACATGGAGGATTGTATAATAATAAATCAACTTCAAACAAGTGTAAAATTCATCAAAGGACATTGACCTATATGAAATCAAAACTATTTGAGAGAAATATCCCTTTTCTATTTTGAAGTCATTTAAAAGTAACATTATTATAAAAGAAAACATTTATTTTGAAAATATTCTTATAATCATGTAAGGGAAGCTTCAAAGATTTTAAAATGGTGGAAAATAACTGCACCCGCCGTATACGTTAAAATAACATGCTTACCTTAATTTTCCGAAAAGGTCATAATGTACCTTGTTTGGAAAATGATGGAAAGTTTCCTTTCAAAACATTTTATAAAAATTCAAAAAAGGGTATAAATGAATTTAACCCATATTATAGGAAACTGTAAAAATTATTTGAAATACATTTTTAAGAAACATGAATGTGGATGATAAAGAGGTCCGTGTAGATACTCACTTATAAACAACCTCAGTTAATAAAGAGATTGGAAAATTAATGATTACCCTGTAATTTTTCTTGGTTGAGGGTATGTTAACCTCATTTATAATAATTAAACCATATTTATTAAATTATTCAAGAAAAACATACATAAATATGATATCATGTATGATCTTCCAATATTTCATTGTTAATAATATTTTAGTAGTATCATTGTTTTGGGTGTCAACTGATTCGTTTTCCTTTATATGTTTTCAATGTAAGTCAGGTTTTTTATGGATAGGATGTATTGGATTAATATAAAGAATGATATAAATTTCTTAAACATTATTTTTAATCATAAAATTAAAATCATTCTTGAATGGTTGCGATGAGGAAATGAATCATATCACATTCGTGGAGATGGTAATCCGTACGTACGCATGAGCGAAAATACCATTATATTAATGGTGAAATCGTTTCTAATTGGATGGTATATAATATATATAGAATCATTAACATGTTATATTTTTTATTAACATCAATTATACTCAATATTATTCCCATCCAAATAATAAAGTGTTGAATAACAAACTACATCACGATGAGGATACAGTAAGCTGTACGTACGCAAGTATGGTGACTTTCTCATTCATAAGATGGATAGAATAATGAATATTATTGTACCATATTTATAACAAAATCACAGTATTTATAAGGTAATGGATTTTTTATTTTTCCATGAAAACAACAATGAAAGAGGATGTGGAAGAAGGCAAGAACTTTGAAAGAGGTAATGAAATTATTACTTCTTCTTCGAGTGATTTCATTTGATTTGGTGAAAAGGGATCCATAAGTAGGATTTATGATTAAAGTAGAGCCGCTAGGATAAAGTGAGGGTATTTGGGAAGATATTTTATCAGGTTTTGGCCAAGACAAATGGCTTTGGAGGTGTTATATTTAGAGAATGGGAAGTTCCCTTTTATAAGAGAGGTGATGGTCCCTTTAAGAAAATCATGAAATATTAATTTATTATACAATCATATTCAATTTATAATGGATCCAAAAGGATTTATTTCTTGGATAAGATGGTTTTGGGTCTAAAAAATCTCATCTAATTGGTTTTACACAGGTTTAGGTCACCATATTAACAATATATTTTATATTTAACTCTTAGTTAAATAGTTTATCTTTTACCATGTAATTTTATATTTTTAAAATAAATGGTTAATAAAATTTCTTTAAAAAGCCATGAAAACCCCAAGTGGTTCATTAATGACATATCTAACATTATATATTCATTTTGACATAACATTATATTTTTAGTAATATTATATCATTTAATAATATAGTATTTATTTTAAAAAATCATTTATATCAATTTTGACACTATTTGGTATTTTATTTTTGTGAAATTCCTAAAAACTTTATCAATTCGATCAAAAAATATTTAATCAACCCTAAAATGTCATATTAACCTATAAAATTATTTTTTATTCATCAAAAGTCTCTATTTACATTTATTTGTTTATTTATAATGTCAATTATTTAAATCCTTCATTAATAAGGTAATTATTGCATCATCATTATGTCATAAATAAATTTAATTATTTAATGTATAAAATTTATAAATAAAATACCATTATTTTGGAATTATTTTTTTCTTTATAATGATTATTTATAGTCAAATTCATCTTATAGATAACCATGCATTAAAAATAATTAGATATGAAAATTTGAATTTTACACTTTTAACTCTTCTCTAAATAATATAATAATAAATGTCATAATCTAATCCAAGTGGATCTAAGAGGATTATATTTTTTTCCTATGGTTTATTTTTGGTCAAAATACACTTATAAAATATAATTAGGACATGTGATAGGCTAACTATAATATCAATTTTACCTTTAATTACCCAATTTACTTTTAACAATGGTAAATAAAATTCAAAAGTTACTTTTTTAAAAAATTTATTATCATCCTATTGAACCAAATTTTACTTATTGATGTCAACCATGTCTATTTTATTTTTTATTTCAATTCACATAAGCGATTAAATTACATTTTATGAAAATTTACAAATGTGCCTAGAAGGTGGGAAAAAGACGTTAAAATGTTTAATAAAATTTTATACATCTAAGGTAATTTTAAAATTACTCCAATTAATTACATTGAAATAATATAGGTATTATATATAAATTTTTACCTAAAATAAATTTAAATAAAATAAATAATTATTTTAATAAAAAGTAGGTTTTAAACAATAAAGCGGTGTTTTCATTATTCATCAAAATAGAATGTTTTCAAAAAATACCAAAAAAATCACCCTAATCTAATTTTAATATTACAAATACAAAAATGAAGTCCATTTTGAAACATAAATTTTATAAAATTTCAAAAATTTGGTAATGCTATTCATAACAACAAGTCGGATTGGTCGATGTGTGCTAGAACTTGAAGTTGCGTACAACACTAGCTATTGCATTATTTAAAGAGAAACGTATTGTGGAAGATTTTAGTTTTACAATATCCCCTCCTTCAAATAATTTTGTCCGCGAAACTTCTAGAATATTACTGCATAAAAATATTTGGGTGGTTCTTCATCATATATTCCTCAAGATCCCACATTTCCTCTTCCATTTTATGGTTTCTCCATAGAACATTAACCAGACGAGTCATCCAGTTCCTTAACACTTGTTCTCCGGTATCAAGAATTGTGATAGGCTCTTCACAATAAGATAGACTGGGTTCCATTTCTATTTCCTCATAGGCGAGTACATGTGTTGGTTCAGGCTTGTATTTTCATAATAGATATATGTGGAACACATCATGAACATTATAGGGACTTGGAGGAATTTCTAATCGATAAGCTATAACTCCAATTTGTTTTAGTATTTTGAAAGGTCTGATTTACATGGGACTTAATTTACCCTTTTTACCAAATCGTACAACACCCTTCCTTGGAGATTCCTTCTAGAAAAAATGATCTCCTACGTGAAATTCCAAATCCTTCCTTCGGTTTTCGTCATATCTCATTTTCCTAATTTGACCTTCATTGATGTCGGCTTGGATAATCATCACCTTTTCCATTGTTTCCTCAACAAGTTATAGGCCTATGAGTTTTCTTTCACCAATATCATCCCAACAAGATGGTGTGTGACATCTTTTTCCATATAACGCTTCATATAGTTCCATATGAATCCTTGAATGGAATCCATTTTTATAGGAAAATTCTACCAGAGGTAAATAATGATCCCACATACCTTGAAATTCAAGTGAGAAATATCTCAACATGTATTCTATGGTTTAAATAGTCTGTTTGGATTGTCCATTAGTTTGAGGGTGGAAGGCAGTGCCCAAACTTAGTTCATTATCTAGGGCCTTTTGAAGAATTTTTTAGAATCATGATGTAAAATGGGGATCACGATCAGAAACAATCGATAGGGGTACTCCATGAATTCTTACAACATCAATAATATATAGTATTGCTAAACTTTCAAGTGGTAAATCTTATCTTATAGAGAAAAAATGTTCTTACTTGGTAGGATGATAAAAAATGAACCATATTGCGTCATTCCTTCTATGAGTCTTTGGTAGCCCCATGAAACATTCCCTCAAAAAATCATCCCATTTTAACTCAGGTATGAGAAGAGGTTGCATCACTCTTCTATGATGTTTTCTTCTAAACTTCACTTATTGACAAACCATACATCTTGACACATAATAAAAAATCTTCCTCTACATGTTGTTCGACCAAAAATGTTACTTCAATTCTCAATACATCTTAGTGCTACCGAGGTGTATAAAGAAATTGGAGCTATGAGCATCATCAAACAATTCCCTATTTAGATCAGTTATTTCAGGAACACAATGTCTTTTCCCAAATTTCAAATTTCCATCTTCATATATAAAGTTAATCAATCTCCCATAATTCACATATTTAATTTTGTTTTGAAACAACTCATCATTAGTCTGAGAACTTTTTATCCATTCTAGTAAAGATGGTTTGTAAATCATATGAAAAATTATTGATGTTTCATCTTCCATGAGTATTACCATATTCATGTTTACTAGATCCATGAACATAGGATCTATTTAAAATATCATTTTTTTCAAAACTCCATGATCCTTTGTACTCAAAGAATCTTCCACTTTATTTGCCTTCCCCGGGTGGTATTGTATAGTGAAATCATAATCTTTGAGTAGTTCAAGCCATCATATTTTCTCTATTTTGAGTTCTTTCTGTGAGAAATTACAATTCAAACTCTTGTAATCAGCATATATCTCACATTGTTTCCCATAGATAGTGCGTTCATTCTTCAAATCAATGATTAGAGTTTCTAATCAAAGATCAGGAGTGGGATAGTTTTGTTTGTTAATTTTTAGCTTTCATGATGCATAGGCAATGACTCTATCATTCTGCATAAGGACACATCCATGTAATTTCTTTGAAGAATCACTATAAATAACCAACCCATCATTCCCTGATGGTAGAGTAAAGATAAAAGAATTTACTATTATTCTCTTTAGTTCATCAAAACATTCTTCACACTCTTTTTTACAAACAAATTTAACCCCTTTACGTGTGATCTTGGTTAATGGGTTATCCAATCAAGAAACTTTCTTGGAAAAATGCTGATAATAACCTGCTAACATAATAAAACTGTGTACCTCAATTATACTTGTTGGTTCTAGCCATTATTGGATTTCAATGGTCTTGGAAGGATCGAAAAAGATTCCATCCTTAGAGACAATATTGCCAATAAAATAAATTTCCTGAACCCAGAATTCACACTTGCTAAACAACCCATATAATTCATTTCTTCTAGGGGTTTTTAGAATAGTACGTAAGTTATTTTCAGGATCTTCATATATTTTTGAGTATACCAAGATATCATCAATAAATACCACTGCAAAGTCATTAAGATATTCTTAAAAAATTCTTTTCATTAGATCCATGAAAATAGAGGGTGCCTTAGTCAGTCCAAAAGGCATTACTTTAAAATTATAATGCCCATACCTGGTTCAAAATACTCTTTTTGGAATGTATTCCGTCTTCACACACAACTGATGATATCTAGATCAAAGTTGAATCATTAAAAAATATAAATCTTCATGAAGTTGATCGAATACATCATTAACATGAGGTAGGGGATATGTGTTCTTTATTATTATTTCTTTGATCTCCCTGTATTCAATGCACAACCTCATAGATCCATCTTTCTTCTTAACTAAAAGAATAGGGGCTGCCCATGGAGAAACACTAGGGTTAATAAATCCGTAATTACTCAACTCCTCTAGTGGTTTCATTAGTTCCACTAATTCCAAATTCATCATTCTATAAGTGGTATTTGATATGGGCCTTGAACCAAAAATTAAATCAACGGAAAACTCAATTTTTAGTTTTGGAGGATGTCTAAGAAAATCCTCTAGAAACACATCAACATATTCTTGCACAATAGGTACATCCTCTATTTGAACATTATTTTCCTCACCCAAACTTATTTCACTCTCTTCCGCTGCAATAATTGAATTTATTAGAGCTATTTGGATGGATTTAGATAAGAATTAAATGGTGACATTTCTACTCTAAAGATAATTTATTCCTTTTCATCATCAAATATTGTCACATCTTTCTTATTACAATAAATTTTTTCATCATGGTCTGAAAGCCAATCCATTCTGAGGATTATATCAAATTCAATCATGGGTATGATGATGAGATCTACAAAAAAAAGCACGTTTGTATGCCCTAATGAGAACAGATTCACAAAACGTTGTTCCAATGATACTTCTCTTATGAGTTTTTACTGAGAACTACCATGTTAAATCAAATAGGAAATATCTAATTTTCTTATCAAACAGGAAAAATATGAAACAATGTGATGATCTATAATCAAATAAAGCATTGGCTAAATTTGAGGAAACCATTAAATTACCTGCCACCATGTCATTCGGAGCTTTAACCTCAAAATTAGTGATCGCATAAGCATGTCCCTTCTCCCTTGGACTTTTCTGAGGTATGTTTCCTTGGAAATTATGAAATTCATTTTCATGATGATCCTTTTCTCTACAATTGTAGCATTAATCATTCAAATCATTTTTCTTTCCCTAGAAATCACGAGCTTAGTGTCCCTTTTCACCACACTTGTAACAGACTCCCATTCCCTTCAGGAATGTACTGAGGTTTTTCTTCCCAAACTTATTATAGGAGGGAAATTCAACTTTTTTCCTTCTTCCCCTTATTTTCATTTTCGAAGTGTTCAGCAGATCTCTTCTTCTCCTATTTGTCTTTAAAGTCATAAGACATAGAGAATTAATTTTATGTCTTGATAGCATATAAGACAATATCATCTTATGATGAGAAATATTGTGATACTAATTCTCGATAGAGAAATGGTTTTAACCCATCAATGATTGATCAATATTACTCCTTGGGTTACGTATATAATCTATTTCATGCCTTCCTAACCTTGTAATGTTAGCCTCATACTTTACACCATTCTCATCCTCCTTTTAGCTTAGACTCCAAAATTGTCTTTCTATATCTTCTTGATGGTCACGATGAAAGTATTTTTCCAAGAAAATATCATTAAACACCCTACATTACATATTTTATACTTCTTCATCCTCCTTTGTGTTTTGAATTAATGACCACCATTGATCTGCAACTCCTATGATGCAATAAATTGTCCCGACAAATTTTTCACTTCTACTGCTCCCCAAAGCATGAAATATTTTCACAAATGAACTTATGCATTTCTCAATTACAAATGGATTTTTGTCCAATTAATTTTTTGTGGTTGTTGGCTCATGAAATAGTCTAATATTGATCTTTCACATTATGGATCAGGGTACTCCATACGGGTAAGGTTATTATTCATAATGTGAGTGAGTTGTCCCTTAAAGGTTATATGTTTTTCAACACCGATAGAATCACTATCTCCACTATAATTATCTTGAGTAGGAGGAAAATCCCTATATTCATTATGTGAATTGATATAGTTTCCATTCCTTCCACTACGTTCCATTTGTAAATAATGTCATAAAATAGATTAGTTTAAGAATCACAATACATAATTCCAAACTAGTAAAATACCTAACATAAATTGAACAGTTTATGCATATAATCCATAATCATAAAAAAATGTTTTCTTTGAGAAATTAATTACACATAAATCCTTTATAATGGTTTTTAAATAAAATTGGAATTATCCTAAAAATATCCCCCAGGAGTGTTGTAACCAAGAGTGCAACAAGGCATGTTTTCATGTAACATGACTGCCCGGCTGAAGCCCAAAACTCTCTGTTAGATTTTGCACTTCTAGGTACAGTTGTTCCAGAGCCACCTCTACCAACTCGTATCCTGATAGGGATTTATTCCTTGAAAAAGACACAAAATCACAACATTACCAAAATTCTAGGAAGTTCTTCTATACTAATCCTCAAATACTATCTTAGGGCATTTTTCTATAATCAATTTTGTTTCTAAATCTAGCATCCAAGGTTTGTACTAAACTTCCTCTTATACCAACTGCAATTCCACAACCCTAATTACCCAGAGTATGTGCATTATTACATAACATTGGAATGATCACAAGATATCAAGTCTCGAAAGAACAATTTGTTTAGTAGCCTTGGACGTACTAGATATATACCTATGTTTTTCATTACATTATGAAATAAAAAAAACATCACTATGTCTCTATTGAACACACTCATATCCCATAGCCTATCCTTATAGGTCAATCATAATATACTTCTTCACATCCATGGAAAATAAAACATAAGAAATGGGCGAGCTCAGATGCTCGGTAAGGATAACAATATAACAAATACTATAATAAATAAGAATAAACATGTAAGGCAATGCATAACACATAAAAACCCTTTTAGACTTAAACTTCTTCATGATTTGAAAAAGATAAGTCAAATAATTCCATTTAATTATTCACATGGGTATTCTACTAGTCGAATAATCACATGTAATATCAATAGAAAATTTCATAATGATGGAATGCATAAAGCCAGACATCATAAACACATAGTCAGGGCCTAGTGCCAAGACTACAAATTAGATTTTGTCTAGGCCTTATCACAAGACACTAGTGGGTCTCATGATACCTACCGATGAATCGAGGAGCTATATCAGTCCCCATCCATCACTTACTAAGTCCAATTCGTTCCTCATATGAAAAGGTTGAAACATAACATAAAAATTCATATTAAAAAATCATACAAAATGTTAATACTTTAACCATAAATCATAAATGGTATAAAAATCACACATCCACAATCATTCATATCACAAAACCTTCAATGCAATATGGAAGACTATATCATAATAAATCATCTTCAAACAAGTGTAAAATTCATCAAAGGATATAGACCTAAATGAAATCAAAACTATTTGAGAGAAATATCTATTTCTATTTTGAAATTATTTAAAAGTCACATTATTATAAAAGAAAACATTTGTTCTGAAAGTATTCTTATAATCTTTTAAGGTAAGCAATGAACGAGTTATAACGGTGTAAAATAAACACACCCTCCGTATACATTAAAATAAAATTCTTACCTTAATTTGTCAAAAACGATATAAAGTACATTGTTTAGAAAATAAAGGTAATATTCCTTTCAAAACATTTTACAAAAATTCAAAAAAGGGTATAAATCATTTTAAACCAAATTATAGAAAATAGTAAAAAAAAATTAAATGCATTTTTCGGAAAAATGGATGTGGATGATAAAGAGGTCCTTGTAGATACTCAAGTATAAACAACATCAGATAATATAGAGATTGTAAAGTTAACCCTTAACTTGTACTTTTCTTTGGTCGAGGGTATTTTAACCTCCAGTATAATAGGTAAACCATTGTTATTAAATTACACAAGAACCACATACATAAATATGATATCATATATGATCTTCTAATATTTATTTGTTAATAATATTTCAGTAGTGTCACTGTTTCGTGGGTTAACTAATTCATTTTCCTTTATATGTTTTTCTATATAAGTCATGTTTCTTATGGATGGGATGCATTTTATTCATATCAATAATGATATTAAGTTCAAAAAAATTATTCTTAAACATAAAATGAAAATTTTTCTTCAATGGTTACGATGGGGAAATGAATCTTATCACGTTCGTGGAGAGTGTATTCATTACGTACGCATGAGTGATAGTACCATTCTATTGATAGTGAAATCATATGTAATTGGATGGTTTATCATATACACAGAATCATTAAACTATTATATTTATTATTAATATCAATTATACGCATTATTAAACCCATCCAAATAATGAAGTGTTGAATAACAAACTACACCATGATGTAGAGAAGGTAAGAAGTACGTAGGCGCGTATGGTGACTTTGTCATTCATAAGATGGATAGAATTTTGAATATGGTTATACCATATTTATAATAACATCACAGTATGTATAAGGTACTATATTTTTTAATTTGTTATGGAAACAACCAATAAAGAGAAAGTGGAAGAAGAAAAGAACATTGAAAGAGGTGATAAAATTATTACCTCTTCCCCAAGTGTTTTCTTGTGATTTGATCAAAAGGGATCCTTAGGATGGATTTATAATCAATGTAAAGACACTAGGTTAAAGTGAGGGTAGTTGGGAAGATATTTTAGCAATGTTTTTCAAGGCCAAATGGATTTGGAAGTGTGATTTTGAGTAAAGGGTAAGTACCCTTTTCTAAGAGAGGTGAGGGTCACTTTAGTTGGAAAAGCTTGAAATATTAATTTATTATACAATAATATTAGGTTTATATTGGCTATAAATGGATTTATTTGGATGACAAGGTGGGGTTGGATCATCAAAACTCTCAACCAATAGGTTTTAGACAGGTTTAGGTCACCATATTAACCTTATATTTTAGATTTACCTCTTATATAAATTTTTTAACTTTTACCATGTATTCTGTAATTATTATAATAAATGGTTAAACAAATTACTATAAAAATACAAGCGAACCCCAAGTGGCTCATTTATAGCATATATAACCTTATCTAAGTAATTTTTCTGAACCTTATCTTTTTAGGAATATTATATAATTTATTAATATAGTATTTGTTTTAAAAACTAATTTATGTCAATTTTGACACTATTTGGTATTTTTTGTGAAAGTCATAAACATTTTATCACTTTGAACTACATTTATTTAATCAAAAATAACATGTCATGTTAACCTATAAAATTATTGGAATGCAACAAAAGTATCAATTTATATTTATTTGGACATTTATAATATCCATTATTTTAATCATTCATTATTAAGGTAATTACTACATCATCATTGTGTCATAAATAAATTTAATTATTTAATGTCTAAAAATTATAAAAAAACTACCATTATTAAGAAATATTTTAAAATTTTTAATGAATATTTATAGTCTAAATCATCATTTTTATAACCCTATATTAAAAAAACTTGGTTATGTAATTTTGAATTTAACACTTTGAACTCTTCTTTAAATAAAATAATAATGAATGTCATAATCTAATCCATTTAGATCAAAGAGGATAATGTTTTATTCCTAAGGATGATTTTGGTTGAAATAAACTTATCCAATAGAATTAGTACATGTGTTAGGGTAATTATAATATCATTTTTACTTTTGATTACCATATTTACTTTTAACTGTGGTAAATAAACTTCAAAAGTTACTATTCACCAAAATTTATTTTCATCCTATTGAACAAAATTTTTCTTACTTATGTCAACTGTATCTCTCAAATTTTGAAATTCAATTCATAGAATCAGTAAAATTAGGTTTTATGCAAATTTTCAAAAGTGCCTAGAAGGTGGGTAAAAGGCGTTAAAATGTCCAACAAAATTTTATACATCAAATTTTATTATAAAATGACTCCAGTGAATTAAATTTAACTAATATAGGTATTATGTATCTATTTTGACCAAAAATAAATTTAAATAAAGTAAATAATTATTTATCTAAAAAGTATGTTTTAAACAATAACGCATGGTTTTTAACTATTCATCAAAATGGATGGTTTTAAGAAAAATACCCAAAAATCACCCTAAGATAATTTTGATATTCTGAATCAAAAAATTAAGTCCATTTTGAAAAATAAAATTTATAAAATTTCACAAAGTTGGTATTACTATTCATAACGTCTTGTCAGATTGTTCATTGGGTGCTAGAACTCAAAGTTGCGTACAACGCAATCTATTACATTTTTCAAAGATAAATGTACCATGTAATCTTGGGGTGTTACAATACACATATTGAATTTATATTATGTAATATTATTTCTAAAAATACACATCAATAATAATAATTCATCTAAATTACATACTATTACATTAATTATTTTTATGGATGAGTAGGAACTCAAAAGTAAAATCAACATGATAAAGAATGAAATGAATAAACATATTGGAGACCAACGATGGAACTAAGAATCAGTGCAATGAAATATGATAAAAAAACAACATAACCCATAATAATACCTGAAATCTAATAATAGTATACATTTTCCCTCACACCCCCTATAAAATATAAAAATATTATAACCATCCATGTAAATAATAGAAATCAATCATTGTCTCATGGAGAAATAATTTCTCATATATTGCAATAAAAAATCCACAAAATGAACGAACTATGAATTTTATTTTCAAATATGACTTTAAACATTTTAAATAATCATTAACCAAATAAATTATAATCATCCTTTAAAAATAACAAAATTATAATTGACCATGAATTTAAGGGTCATTTATTTTAGGGGGGATTTTATTTTTTATCAATGAGGAGGGGGTTTGAGATTTGTATTCAGACTAAAATTCTAAGAGTTGGGGACCTCCATGGAGGTCAATTTTTTGGAATGGTTTTCTATTTTAGTAGGATCTAGATGAGATTATTGTGATTAGGTGAAAGAAGATATGATTTTAAAACTACAAAATTTATATAGTTACTTTTGGGTACCTAGTAGAAAGCCACTAGGTACATGGTTGAAGTGGAAGAGGGGTTGTATCCCTTGGAGCTCGACCAGCTGCCTGACGGAACTCTACTGGTGGCCAGTGACTCAATATGTACACATGGGAGGTTGATCATGTAAATAATGTATTCGAGTATGGTATTTAAATATTTATGTGTGTTACCATATTTTCATGGTTGGCCCCTCCTATGATTTTGAGTAAAAGGGGGATTGGGGAAGGGATATTTGGTCAACTCTCCCTCCCCATTTCTACCTTTAATTTTCATATATGAATAGTGTTTTGATGGATTTTTTATGATGGTTTGAGGTGTGATCATCCCCGTAATCATATATTGTTCTTCCACTTTATATTTATCTACTATTGGTTCTCCTGATATAGATTTTCAATATAAATTTCAGCATATCATGTTGAAATCCCTACAAAACAATGGGTATTCATTGAATGATAGTAAGAGGGGTTCGAAAGAGTGGAACCACCATATTCGTCTCATGGATTGGTTTACTTTATTTCACCAAAATATTTTAATTACATATTTCTATAATTTGTTTTCAAATGTTATGTAATTAGGTGTTATATAATGGGTATATCGCTCATAGTGGTGTTGGGAGTGTCACATAGACAATCCACACATGGTTGAATAGATTTTACGGGATATGGGGTTTCCTATATGGTTAATTATATGTATGTATAATTGAATTAAATTTTATAATTAATTTCTAATTATTATAATTATTTATTTTAAACCTTTGTGAGAGTTGAGGGATATTGTTTTGGAGAGAGCATGGTGTCGCTTGTTTTAGGCTTTCCCAATTCTTGGATAGAGTTTCTTGAGGATTTACAATCTATTAAGAGGAAGGTGGTGGTCCCTATAGAACTTGATCATATATTTTTATATGAATTAGTTTTCATTCCATCATGGGAATTTAATATTTTTTAAAATAGAATTTGGATGAGAGTTCCCTTAGTAGATAAGCTAGGAATATTAGTGCCTCTATAGCTCGAAGAGAGTGCACTATTTCATGTTAGGTGGTTTGGAATATCCCAATGGATTACCGTTAAGGGGGACATGATGAAAATTGAATCCATGAGAGGATAAAGATAGGTCTCAGAATAGGGATGATTTAGGATAACCAAGTTTGGTTCTTCCTATATATTGTTAGCATGATGGAAGGGATTAGTACTAGGGAGGATGGGTGAGACATTTATGCGTCCCATGCATGGTGGGGAATTAACTCATGAGTGTGTATTGGATTATTAATGTTTTTTAATAGTGATATATTTCTTATAGAGATATGTATGGTGTGTCATGGGGGGTTTCCTCTACATAAAGGTATTGTGATATCTCCTATGAACTAATATTACCAAGTTTCTATACAAGTTTGTAGGCCATTCGGAACCATATAGGGTTTTACCAAGTACATGATGAACTACAAGTATCCAAGAAAAAATAAACCAATCAGCTAGTGCCTTGACAAAAATGTCATAAATTCCCTTTATTTTCCATCGGGTCACTTGATTCCTTAAAATAGGTACCCAGTGTTATCTCCAATTGAATATTAGTTTTAGTATTCTTCACATCTAAATTATTTTATTAATAACCTCTATTATTTCCAAAAATCATGAAAAAAATCTACAGTTAAAAATTATAATGATAAAAATCATTCTTGAATACCCCTAATGATTTTGGTGTCATTATCAATGTTTCATGGGAGGTGTCAAAAAAAATTTCAAAGGTATGTTCTTTTCCTGGTGTGGAAGGTTATTATAGGAGGTCCATTTCTAATTTATTCAAGATCACGGAACCTTTATCTTATTTTACTATTAAGGACCATTATTCTGTATAAATAGACCAATCATAGTATATATTTATGTATTTTAAAGAGAATTTGTTCCATGATCATATCATTTCCATTCTAGTGGAAGGGTTGTTTGTGGTTCATTATGATTCTTCTCATGATGAATTTGGTTGTGTGTTGATGTAAGAAAGTATGGTGTTCTATAATGGTACTAGATAGTTACATCACATTGAGTATATTTATATCACTCAGGATATATATACTTATGTTGTGGTGATTCCTCTAATGTTTTATAGATATTAATTTATAAAAGAGTATTTTTTTTGTTCTCACTGGCCACAAGATCATGTGGTATACCTTATATTAGGGGGATATGAATCTACTTCCTTTGAGATGTATAATGTTCATGTTAGATTAATATTGGGAAATTTTATATTCTATCTTTTTGTAATAACATAACTTATTCTATGAGTCTGAATATATACAATGATGTTACTCATAGGGATAGTGATGTATGAAGATTTAAAATGGAATATTTTTTCCTTAAATATATTTGATGAGGATGGTCGATGAGTTGTTTTCCTGAATCTAATTATGGTACAATTTACCTTTTTAAATAAAGTGGAGAAATTAGTATAGGGATATCGTGAGTTGGAGGTATATAGGGAAAAATTATTAATAGAGATTCTTTTGAGGGTTGGTTTGAGAACTATAAACATTAGGTGAAATTGTAAGGGATGGGGTTTGTTCCCTAAGCTATGTGTGTGATAGTTTAACCTGGGTTACATATCTCACCTCTAGTAGTATGTTAATGTATATTGAACATGTATCATTCTTCTAGGGTTATGGTTTAGTGGGCCTATATAATGAATTTAGTGGTGGTTTTTATATATCAATGTAATATATGTTAGTTGTTTAAATTTGAGCATCATGTTCCAATCGGTTTATGGTAATAAAAATATGTGTCATACTAGAAATCAATAGATTTATTTACATAATTTCTAATGGGTTTTCCTTGTCTGTTGAAGGGAAATTGAACAGTATGGGTTATTTTGTATATATTAATTAAGCTTTTAAATATCATAGGTGGTGACACATCATAATGTTTCAGGGGTGATCTTGTTGTATTAAGAACCTATCTTTACTTTGTGAATATATTAGTAAATGAAACATATTTCTAAAAGTAAGATATACCATTCCAAAATATTTCAACATTAAATTAATGGGTAAATGAACTATATGGTCAAAAAAATGGACATGTTGTGGTCATGTGCCATTGATTTTAGCAAATCATGGGTGGAGCACTCTTCTATCGTTGAGTTTTCTTATAGTAATATGTGTACCTTATCTACTAGAATTACACAATTCTAGGTGTTATATGAATAACCTTGTAGATCACATTTCTATTATATTGATGATTTTTTGGTTTACATCAATGGAATAAAATTGGTGTAAAATATAAAAAATATAATGAATGTATTTTTAGATTATTTTAATTCCCCTCATTATCATCCAAAATATATTTCAATTAGGATGAGTATAACCTTATGGTTTTATGAGGGTGAACATTATCTCTAGAAAACATATCCTTTTAATGAAAATCCCATTTTTTGATAATGAATAAAGATTTCTCTTAATTTCATATGTTTTTTATGTGTTGAAATTAGCTTATAAAGTATTTTACAAGTGATCACATCAACCCTGAAATGATAAATCTCCCGATGCCTTTCTCATATTTCATCTTTTGAAATTTTATTATTATTAATCCTGTGAAATTTATTATGGTGAAAAGGATATTTGGGAGGAGGAAATGTTTTTTAGTGACATGTTGAGATCTAGTACCATTAAGAAAATACCTTTCACATGCAATTAATTCATTTGGTTCATTTTCTATATTGTCACAATAGATTCAAGGAATGTAAATCGGGTGAGAGGAATAAATGAGGGATTGGTTTCATGAGTTTTTTTGAATCTTGAATCATTTTATTTAGTTTTTGTCTGATTTATATATATTTTTAAATCTTTTCCAAAAGTGATCTTAGTTTTTTATTTGTATCTTTCATAATAGTAATTTTTTAAATAATTTAAATTTTATTTACTTTTTTATTTTTATTCTCAATGATGAAAATAATTTGCGAGGTATTTAATGTGAATGACTATATTTTATTGTTTTGTGGGTTTATGGGAGTTATAGATGGATGATGTTAATGGGTTGAATTTAATAATATTTTTACCTATTTATAAAATCATATCATGATTAATTACATTATATTATGAATCTTTACAACTATTTATTTTATTAGTAATTTTTTGTTAATGGAATGTGATATAGTTGTTTATTAAGATGTATTAATTAAATTGGGTTATTTAATATTATGATGTGGTTGTTTAAATTATAATTTATATTCTTTTAAATAGAATTTTTTATGTAATGAGTTATTTTTATGAGATGTGGGGTTAGGTTATTGTGACAATCAATAACTTTTGTGAAGTTTATGAATTACCCCATCATATTTTTTATGACACACTATGTTGAATTTTGGGTACGTTTGGGTTTTAATGTGAATTTGGCTATAGATTTTGTAGTAAAAAACAAATATTTAATTTTAAAACATTCCTCTGACCAAGGGAATTATCAATTTTGAAGTATATTTTAGTGGAAATATTCCTTAAAAATATGACTATGGAATGATGGTATATAAAACATTATATGTTCCATAAAATATTTTGATACACTATATCATGGTCTAACGTTTTGAAAAAAAAGATCTCATATCCATTTTTAAAGTCATTTATTACATAACCATTGATAAGAGTAACACCTGAAGACTTTTAACTTCAATTTTATGATAACCAACATTAAAAGGATAATTTTAACACTGGTTATTATATATTCAATGTTAAAATCCCTCTTTTTCACTTTTAAAATTTATTATTATGTAAATAATGTAAAAATATTTTAAAATATTGATAAATTTGATCATTAATCATTCATTCAACTCTCTTGTAAAAAACAATAATCATCTGTCTCATTAATTCATTATATCATGCTTTAATCTCTTAAATTATTTCATTTTTTACTTATTTTTTGCATCGCTTCCCCCACCGCTATGATTGATAGACCCAGTTCCACCTTCTTTTTCTCTCTTCTATACCCTGAAGCTGTGTTTTAGTTGTTTCTTTCATGTTTCTCCATAATTTCTATACAACATTCATTTTTTGCAATATATAATCAATCAATTTCTATTTTTGGCATAATATGACATAAATCTTCAATTGGGATCTTTAGATTCAATTAGTTATTGTTTTATTTATTAAATTTCACATATTTATTAATTAATTTTTAGTGTTTTCAAAAAAAAAATTATATTTATTAAGTGTTTTATTGATTTTATCCATTTTTTATAAACATATATGGAAATAATTATGTTTTTATTATAATTTAATTTTGATTATATTTTTTAAAAAATTATGTGAAAAAAATTTCAATTTATATAATTGATTATATTTATAATTTTTTATTCTATTAATTTTTAAAATCATTCTTTTATTAACATTATGATTATTAATAAATTTATATTGATTACAAATTTCTATAAATTGAATTTTTCTTAATATTTTTTTATGTTTTTTTTTCTTATTATAAAATAATTTTTAGTTATAATTGTCTTTGAAATTTATTCAAGTTTAAATAATTAAATGTAATTATGTTTTCAATATATTTTTTATAAATAAGATTATTTGATTCAATGTTTTAAAATATTTTTCTATTAGATTTTTATAGGAGGTTGTTAATTGAATTTAATTAGATAAAGTCGTGAAGAACTAGCTATGATCAAGAAAAACGGTTTTAAAATTTTCAGAATTTTTTAATAGAAATCATGAAATCAAATATATCATTTTCTATCCATATATGAATTGATGGAACATGAGAAAATCAAGGTAATGATAAATAAAAAACAAACATCTTTTCTAAGTTTTTAATTATAATTTTACACATTTGATCTAGAATGGTGAAAAAATTTGATAATCTGATGATGATAATGATGTTCATAATGTGTTTGAGGATCTTCTAGAAAAATTAATTCATGATATAAGTAAATAATCTATTGAAAAAATTAAGTGATGTATGATTCTGTAGAGATTATTTGAAAACCATATTCCAAGGTTTCCCTAAATTCATAGTGTTATCAGTATTGTTGAGATTAGTTAACTTGAAAAAAATAAATGGTTGAAGTGACAAAAGGTTTAACAAAATTTCATTAACTATTAAAGTGGGTACTTATATAAGGCAATGTCCTTCCAAATTCCAATTTTGTGTTAACAAAATATTAATTCCAATGGTATTGGGGTCTAAAAAGCTACATACTTTCCCTAATGGATGTTTGATTTATAAGAATGGATATGAGAGTATATATGAATTTCTCAAATGTGGGACCACATGGTATAAAATAAATGAAAAATCCAACCATGATTCATTCTATAGAACAAACAAAAAACCACCTCCTAATAAAATATGGTATACTCTAATAATTGAAAATTTAAAGTGTTTAGTTTCAAATTCATGTGATATAAAGATTCTATAGTGGCATACAGATAATCATATATTTTATAGAAACCTTTATAACTATAACAAATCCCCATAATTTAATAAATTTTATAAAAATATTTCTAATTTTGAAAAAAAGGATAAAAAGATTATAATAGGATAGTGTACAGATAGAATGAATCCATATCAGAGCCTAAACAGTAATCATAGTTCATAGATTTATTTCTTTGTTGTCTATAAGGTCTCACCAAAAATATATTTGATGAGAAAATATATGATGATGGAATTGATTATTTTTCAATCCAAGGTAACCTAAAAATAATATTTTTATTTATCTATCACTCTAAACTAATGATTTTAAATTTATATAGGAGATAAGTGTTTCAATAATCCATTTATAAAAGAAAGAGTATTTTCTTTTCTCTGTTATGATAATGAATACTATAAAAAACTTTACTGTATATGGAATCGTATATTGATACAGTTTCAAGGGACATAGATATTTTCCATTTTAAAATAGGGGACTTTATATCATCTCTCACTAAATTGAGGGAAGATAGTGTATATGGGGTAGTAATTATTTTCTGTGACTAGATCATCCTTATTACTGATTAGAAAATGAATTTTATTTTTTACATGTGCGTGATTCTCCCCAACACCATTGTAATATGGATAATATTAATACAAGGTGAAAAACATTGATTCCACATTTTAAAATAAAGTTTGTTCTAGACATTGTAAAAATACATGTAAGAAATGATTTTCATTACTCGAGATATCTTTTTAGAAATTAATAAAGTTTGAACATAACATTGATTTTATTCATGATGATAAAAAATAAGTAATATTTGAATTTGAAATTTTAGAAACGTAAAAGGAATGATAAAATATGTATTACATACAATAATGGACTTGATAGGTAAGTGAATACATTTATAGGTAGCTCCAACCATGAAATGATATAGAACATATTTCCCTCCAACTTATCAAATATTAAGAATGTCACGACTTGACCCATGTTAGGGCTCAGGCCCAAACTACCCCAAGCCCACTGTATATTCATTATATAAATGTATATGTGTATTATATGGCACAATATAAGAAAGGCTGAATTGTAGTTTTAAAAACATTGTATTTAAAACAATTTAAAAATATATAGTTTAAGAGATCTTAAACTAATACAATTCACAATATATATAATAGACCCTATAGTTCATGGATCTGATGAAGATACTAAGATATAATACAACAAGTAATGTAAAACAATTTTTTTTTGGAATTAATACAATGATCAGAGTAAAAGAAATTTAATGATTATACCATATAGCATATAGAATCTATTAATACAATATGAATCTTAATTCAAACAATTACAATTGAATTGAATATGAAAATAAATGGGAAACAATGCAATTCCCTTTCTAATAAAAATATCACCAGAAATGTAAAAGTATTACAATTTTTTTAACACAAAGAGATGGGTATCCTTTCACCTAGAATAGAATGTCTTTCTTAACACCACCTTGGTATTCCCCCGATACGATGGTCATCACAGATATATTCCTATCACCGAAAGTCCTTGATTAAAAAGGTAATCATCACCTATCTCCATCAAGTAGCTGAAGGCCCTCGATATGATGATCAGAAGCACATATTCCTATCCACGAAAGACGTCGATCTTTATTATAATGATCGTTTACAAAAAGTAGAAACAAATAACTTATAAAAATACAAGAACAAGGAACAACTAGTTCACTTCTTTATCTTCAAGGATTTACCACGAAATAAGAGAGGAGTCACAACATCTCTCTCTAGAACTTGATAGAATCAAAATATGTGTATTCTATTTTGAATGACGTTCTATTTGTTGGATTCAGGTTCCAGCTGTCATATTATCTACAATGGTCATATTTCTCTAAAAAAATCAAAGGGACTTGGACACCTAGAATTACAATGGTCAAAACAAAATAGATTACATGAAATCTTTTTAATTGGTAATTAACCAACTAAATGAAATTATTTTAGTTAGAAATTAGTAAGTAAAAAAGTAAAAAACAATGAGTATGAGATACATGAAAACTCTATTGAAGTTATGATAAGAGAGTAATTCATTTCATAAATACAATATGTAACCTTTTTATAGGATTATCATTATACCAATGCATAATGATTAAAAATTATAATCTGCTTATGATTCTTATCTTGGGTATGATGCACTATATTTAATCTGGTTACGATGCTTGGATACAATACACAATAAGAGTATGATGCATAACATTTCATTGATGCATAACCTGGTTATGATATTGTGATTACGATACATGATTACGATTCATTACTTAACCCAGATATGATGTAAAAATATGTTATGGTACTTTACTTGGTTACGAAGCATGATACATGATATTTTGATACCATACTTATATTAATTATGATACATGATTATGATGCGGTACTTGACCTCCTTACAATGAATATTTATGATGTGGTACTTAACTTGGTTACGATTTATGATTATAATTCCATAAATTGTTAGGTTATGATTCTTAAATTCGATGCAAAAAACAATCTGGTTACAATTCTAAAACAACATATAAAACAATGTGTATGAACAAAAAACATGACTTTCATAATAATACATCAAACATGAAAATAAAAGTGAGGGATTACAGTTTTTCAAACAACAAACATGAAAAACAATATATGTCATTACGATATGTGTGATTTGTGATTTCCAAAACAAATTATTAATGGAAAAGTTGAAATAGGTTTTGGCTTAACAATCTCTCCCTTTTTGGAATGCACAAAAAAACATGATAAAAAATAATAGACTTATCTCCCATTGAGTTTAATAACTCTAGTGAATATGAATAATTCCAACATTGGTTTAAACAACTCACAAGTGATCATATTCTCTTTACTTTTTCTTGTGACATCTCCCCCTTGATTATTCATTCATAAAGAACATTCTTTACAATTCTGTTCTCCCCCTTTGTGATTTTAAAAAAGAATAAGGGAAAGAATTTATTTCCTACAAAATGTTAGAGAAACAGAGTACAAAACAATAAATTTTACTTGAAACAAAATTTTATTACTACAAGAGTTCAACCATCATTCATTGCGCTTTTGTTTTTCCAAAAGATTACAAAACCAGAGTTTCATCTTCTTGCACTATTTTCTATCCTCCACAAGCTTATCAATAGCTTCTTGTTGTGCCTTAATATTCTTAACGTGTTTAGAAATAATCTTTTCTTTCTTCTAGAGATGATCTTCTTGAATCTAATTAATTTCTTCTAGAGCACTAACCCTTGCTTCCTGGTTATTGAAATCATCCATCCTAAGTTGATAGGCTTTTTTATGACAGCAACTCTATTCAGGACTAAAACAAACTCATTACTCTTGTCATTTAACTTTCCTTTTAAACTCTCAATCTATTTTGAGTATACTTCTTTTGAGGTATCGGGTCTTTGAAATTCAACAAAAATTTCATTCAAATAATCAATAATATATAAATATAAAGAGTTGAGTTTTTTTACATGATGTACCAATTCTTCCTGCTTGCCCAAATGATTTTTTAGGCTTTTGTTAATGTTGTAATTCCACTTTCTCAATTTTATTGAAAGAATTTCTATGATCAGTAGAACGTTACTTGAAAATCATGAAATCGACTTCAAGACTTATAAACCTATCCATCAAAACATTGACAAAATCTATTTTATCATTATGGGCATTGGAATTATTTTCCAACCTAGATTCAACTTTTAGAATAAAATCTAACCGCTTCTCCAATCTATTCAAATCATGTTCAATGTCTTGAACCCCTTTTTTAGTGATTTACCATTTAGAATTCATGTCCTCATCAAATTGTGGGAGATCACCAAAATGAGTCTCAATGCAGATTACTTGAGCTAGATGATTTTGATTCTTATTGGATTCATCCTCTTTATCCTATTCTTCTTCTTCTTTCTTCTTTATCAGAAATCTGAATGAATCTCTTGGAGGAAACCTTTTGAGATACTCTCTTGGACAGCTGAGGATCTGGAGATGGAAAAACAAAAGATGGTACTTCTGATGACTCTATAATAAGAATTTTCTTATTTGTATCTTGTTTTCTTCGACTTCTATATCCTCATGTTCATTTTATTCTTGATCATGTCCCTCTTGAACTTATTATTCTAGTTCTTCTTCCCCTTCAGTATGTTATTTTTCAAGAGATTGTGAAGCATATTATTCAGAAACTTGTTTCCCCTTGCCTTTCCATGTTGGAACCGATTGAGTTTTACTAGATGGATTCCTTATTTAGAATCTATATTCTAATTACTGAGCTATTCATTGAAGACTATCAATATCAATAACATCAAACTTTCTTTTATTCAATCTTTTCTTTCTTTATTATTCATTCAAAGTCTCTTCAGACCTTACTTTTAACAAAAATGTTTTAGATGGATCCAATCTAAACTGAGGATCCCCTTCTTTCCTTTCGTGATTGTCCTCCATTCAGCATTAACCTTATCAGATATATCCTTTTGTTTTTTTTGGGTTTTGGAGTTGTATCCTTAACTACCTTTCTTTTGTTCGAAGATGACTTAGATGTCTTAGAAGATTCTCACATCCTTGTGCATCATCCTTTCCTTTCTCACCATCATGATCTTTTTCAAGCATTTTCAATTCAGAATTGAAACGTAGTTTAGGAATCCATACCATATCCGTTCTAATTAAGTCTCTCTGAATAAAGCTGGATCTGACTTTATTAAAATATTACATAATCCCAAACACTCTTTTAGAAACTTATTGATAATCGAGGGAAACATGATCAATGGATATTTTATACCACCAGACATTTTCTTCTTAATTGTTTGAAAAATAAACCCCACAAGGTTAAACTTCCACATATTTACCAAGTAGTCAAGCACATATACATATGAGACATTCAAAGATTCCTTATCACCTTTTCTCGGCACCAAAAAACCTTACATCCAAAGGGCTATGAGTATATTATCTCCTAATAGATGAATCACTTTTCTTTTTTTACTCGTGAACTTCAAAAAGGGATTCTTTAGCATTATACCTATCAAAGGTTTTATCATATTTTGATAACTTATGAGAAGGAAATAATGAATCTCCATGAAATGGAACATATTGAATCATAGATTCCTATTTTGAAAAAGTTTAATAAGTCTTTTCATACATTTTAAAATATATCTTTAGATCATTGCCTAATTATATTGATCATTTTAATTATAACACCTCAACATGATAGAAATGATCCAGATGTGAACCTGGTATTTCCACAAAAATTGTTTCCTAGTCTTGAATACAAATTATTTTCTTCAAAGTATAATCAAAAGACTTATAAACATCTCGGGAGACCAACCCTTCACCACAAAATGTCATGGAAGAGAAATTCTTTGGAGGAATTTCTTTCGAAGATGAAACAGAAGACTTAGACATTAATGACTAACTCGCACCCTAAAGAACCTTCTGATTACAAAAGTTAAGATGAACTTTGATTAGAAAAACTAAGGTGAGAACCGATAGAACATTGCTGACTATTTAGAGAAAATCTTGTCTTATGAGAAAACCCATTTGAAATCGATGTGGGGTATATTATTTTAAAGGAAATTGATGATCAATATTATATCTAAGAGATACAATGGTCAAAAATGATTTTGAATTTATGAGGTTTTCTTTAAAATAAAATCATATTCATAGTGAAACTGATTTTGAAGTAAAATAAATAATTGAGAAACAACCATTAAATCAACCAAATTGAGATTTTAGAAAAATGTTCTTGGCGGAGTAATAGGATAGATATTATGGTTTTAGTATATTCTTTTTATTCAAACAAACAAAAACCAATAAAGAATCTAAAACTGATAAATTCAAAAAGGCTAGTACCGATTATTTAGAACTGATAAAATAATCCACAACAATATTCCAGTACCGATATCAATATTTCTGTACTGATAAAGTAATGCTATATCAATAGTTTAGAATTGACAAGATGATTCAATACCGATAGTCTAAATCCAGTACCTTGAAAAAAAATTAAACCGAAACATGAAACTCCTATAAACATAAAACTAATAAAATTTATAAACATATAAAAGAAAACTAAAGCGTAAAACCAATTAACTATAAAACAAAAAGTGAACCTGATAAACTATAAAACAAAAAGTGAAACTGATAAACTGTATAAGAAAAAATGAAATGAAATGTATACTCCCCCTTTGAAAAAGAAGTAAATAAATGTAAGGAGATTGGTTAAACAAGAAATATATGTGAATGATAAATTTATATTGATCATTCCTAGTTTCTGATAAATATATTCAAATCTATTGGCAGATAATTGTTTTTTGAAAATGTCAGAAAGTCATTGTTGTGTTCCGATGAATTGTAAAACAATATCTTCTTTTTGTGCGTGATATCTAAGAAAGTGATGACTAATATATATATGTGTATTTCATATGAGTTATGTGCATGGTTTTTACTAAGATAAATATAACTAGTTTTGTCACATTGTATTTGAGTTTTTTAGAAACTCATTCCATACTCAGTGAGTGTGTCTTGCATCCACAAAACCTGAGCACAACAACTTCCAACCACTATATATTCTATTTCAGTAGTGGATAGTGCTATAGTGTGTTGTTTCTTCCTTGACCAAGAATCCAAAGAATATCTTAAAATATGACATGTTCTGGATGTACTCTTTCTATCCATTCTAAATACACTAATGTTAGCATCTAAAGAACTTTTCAAAACAAAATCATTTCTAGAGGAATAGATTAGTCCTAATTACATAGTTCTTTTTAAGTAGTGAAAAAATCGTTTCACTACATTTAAATGAGATTATTTTGGATTAGATTGGTATCTTTCACATAAGAATACTGAAAACATTAAGTCTGGATGACTAGATGTTAAGTATAACAATCATTCTATCATTCCTCTAAAAGATGTTTGATCCACTAGTTTCCTAGCTTCATCATGATCTAGTGTATTTCAGGTACCAATTGGATTTATAAAACTTTTAGTATTGTCATATCCATACTTTTTACTAGGTATTTGACATAATAATGATGGGATACATGGGTTTCTACTACTTTTGGATATATTTGAAAACATAAAAAGAATGTTAACTCACCCATCATACTCATTTCAAACTCAGATTTCATTAGATTCACAAAAGAATCAGTTTAGGATTGATGATATGATCCAAATATAATGTCATCAACGAAAATTTGAACTACTAAAACATTTTTTATTTCCATTTTTATAAAAAGAGTTGGGTCAGAAGTACCCTTTACATAATATTTTTTTAAAATAAATCATGTAATTCTATCATATCATGATCATGGGGTCTTTTTAAGGCCATACATTGTTTGGTAAGTTTAAAAACATGATTAGGTTGTTTTCGATCTACAAAATGAGAGGGTTGATCAAAAATAACATCTTCTTGAACAAAACCATTGAGAAAAGAACATTTTACATCCATTTTAAATAGTTCTAAAATAAAGTATGCTGCAAAGGCTACTAGAATTTGAATAGATTCAAGTCTATCTAACATATCGTAGGTTTCTTCATAGTTTGTACCCTCTTTTTGATTATATCCCTTAACAATAGGAATTTATTAATTTCTTACTATGAATCCATTTTCATCACATTGTTTCTTTGAAAACCCATTTCACACCAATTATAGTTGTTTCATTAGGTCTTTCAACTAGTGTCCATACATGATTCCCCCCCAAATTCATTTAGTTCATCATGCATTGACTTAATCAAATCTTCATCACCTAAGGCTTCATTCGAAGATTTAGGTTTGAATTGAGAAAGAAAGGTAAGATGTTCTATTTCATTTCTCAAGGAATTTCTAGTCCTTACAGGTTGATTTACATCACCAATGATATTATCATTGGTATGATTCTTAAGAAACAATTGATTTGGGTTTTGGAAAATGTTTTCCTCAACATATGATAGAATGTATTCTGGCGTAAATGTTTCATATACATTTTCTTGAGAATTTCCTTTTTTTGAAGATTTTTCAATCAAAGGTTGATAATATGTTTGTAAAAATACATAAGTTGATGTAGGTAAATATTATTTAAAAACAAAGGGGTTAGTTTCATCAAATTTAACATGCACTATTTATTCAACAGTACAAGTGTTTTTATTGAAAACCACGTAAGCCTTGTAAGTTGTGGAATAACCTAAAAATATTCCTTCATCGGATTTGGGTGCAAACTTATGTAAATTTTCTTTGGTATTCAATATGAATACTTTTCATCCAAACACTCTTAAGTATGAAACATTAGGTTTTTGGACAGTTCAAAATTCATAAGGTGTTTTATTAAGAAATGATCTAGTTAAAACATTATTTATTATATAAAATTTTGTACTAATAACTCCATCCCAAAAATTCTTAGCAATTTCGTATTCACACAACATGGTTCTTGTTATTTTCTAAAGAATACGATTCCTTCTCTAAAAAACACCATTTTACTGAGGGGTTCTTGGAGCTAAAACGTATTGAGTAATACCTTTCTTACTACAACAGGTTTCAAAATACAAATATTGAAATTCTCCACCAAGATCACTACATATAGTTATCAATGGTAGGTTTTTTCTCATTTCTAAAATGGTCTCTAAATGTTTTTAAATGGAAAAAGGCGTCAGATTTATTTTCTAGAAAACAGACCCATGTAAATCTAATACAGCCATCAACTAAAACAAATACATAGTATTTCCTCCTATGCTTCCAGTTTGTGTAGGACCCAAAATATCCATGTTCACTAACTATTAGACATTTGAGGTTGAAATTTCATTGATTTATTTAAAGCTAGTTTTATGTTGCTTTTCATATTTATAAGGATCAAAAACCTTTGAATAATCAACCCTATGATCTTGTAGGTTCTTAACAAGTCTTTTATTTCAAATCATACAAAGGATCCTTAGGTTACAATGTCCTAAACTTCTATTCCATTACCAAGATTGGTCTTCCATTGCACTTATGAAATATAATTCCTGGATCCTAAGGTCTTCTAGGTTTATTTTATATACATTCTCATGCATATGGGTAGATAGAATAAATTCATCCTTGGATTTATGAACTAAACATTTATTATTCCTAAAATTTACAAGGAAACTTTATCACATAGTTGACTTATTTTGATATGGTTGTGCTTAAAATATTTGAAACAAAAAATTAAAATTAAAAACTTTCCTAAAAGAATTATATTTCCTAAATCAATGATCGTTCCTGGGGAATTATCTCTAAAGGTCACTCTTCAACCTTTCATTTCAATAATATTTCCATAGAAATCTTTATTAACCATCATGTGTCAAGAACAACCACTATCCATGTACCAAATGTTCTTGTTGTTGCTACACTTCTTATTTTCTTGAAAATGAAACAATTAGTTTTTCAGAACCCAAACAGGTTTGGATCAAAAAATGTTATATAAAAGAATTTTTGGAATTCACATTTGTTTTTCAAAATAGGATTTGTGAAATCCTAATGATTTATTTTTATTAATAGAAAAACATCTTTCCCAATTTTTATCTCATTGACATTTTGTACAAATTTTGGCTCTTTGAGGAATGAAATATTTATAATTAAAAATGGTTTTTTAGTAAGTTGATCCAAAACCAGAAGTATTCCTTAAAACAAGAATTTGAGAATAAATCTTATCAAAATTTTCATTACCATTGGTAATGTTTGATAAATGTTTATTAAGGGAATAGATTTCAGATTTTAGTCTAATGACTAAATTCTCATTCTCCCAAGATTTTGTTTTTGAATTATTTTTGGTTTTAAAAACACTCTTCATTAAAACATATTATTAAAGTTCTTTAGAAATTTTATCCTTCTCAGAACTTACTTTCTTAAGATACTTTGATGTATTTTCAAAATCAATAGTTTTGTGATTAAGATGTTTTGAAAGATCTAATACTTTTTTTAAGAATAAATATTCTAGAATTTTCCTTATTATGTTTTTTGGAGTTTTGAATTTTCATTCTCTTGTAATTTGGAAAATCTAGAATCCTCTTTAATGAAAGGTAAATTTTCCTCTACTAAAGAATATTCCTTATCTGAGGAGTAAGAATGTTTCTTATCAGGGTAATTATCATTTAACGATACATTTTTAAGGGATCCATCATTGTGTACCTTATACATTTAACAATGATTTTCAATTTTTAGTCTAGAAATGAGTCATATGATTCTCTAACCAGATGATTCGTAATATAAGGATTCATCTAATGAATCACCACTACTTTCACACCAATTATAATTTTCCTTCAAAACATTATTTTTATTGACTTGAAAATACTTTGTCTTGTTTCATTCAAAATATTAATCCTTTCTGTTGTTCCTGTTTAGTAAAGGGAAATCAGTTCTTGTATGACCTACTCTTTTGAATTCATAAGATGTGGCCTCAGGATCTTTGTTTTCTTTTCTATATTTCTTTTTTCATTGGTATTGAAATACTTTCTTTCCAATAATCTTGTTTATCCTTCAAGCAATATTGGATAATTCATTATTTGAGTGATAACTATCACTTCATTCTGATATAACCACAACATTCTTAATTTAGGATCTTGTAATCCATTCTGGTGTCTTAGATTTTGTAGTATTAAACACTACACTCCCATTACCATTCTTATTCTTTTTTAAATCATCATCTTTTTTCATTATTGTTTCATGCTGAAGCAGAGCACCAAATAACTCATCAAGAGTGATTTGAGGAACTTTCCTGTTTTCATCGATAGTTGATCATTTTTATTCCCACTCGTTAGGTATAATATCAATAATCTTGTCTATAAGTGCTTCATCATAATGACCCTTTCCACCCATATATTGTAGATTGTTGATGATTGTCATAAACCATTGTTGTTCCTTGCATACTGGTTCTCCATAAAGAGAAAGAAACCCATGATATTCTTCTCGAAGCATTTCTCTTCTTATTACTATGAATTTCGATGTACTAAAATGTGTGACATCTAATTTATTTTAGATATAATTGGATACTTCAAAAGATGATAACTGACTATATATTTTCCTGGTCATGAAATACAACAGAGTATTGTGTACCTTGTAATTCATTTGATATTATTGTTTCTCTTGATTGGTGAAGGTACCGACATCCTTGTTTCGAATTTTATAACATCTAGTAAGCATGATAAACTTCTCCATTCATGTATTAATAAAAAATGTCTTCATTCAATCTCTCAAGTACTCATAATCATTGCAATAAAATATAGGTGGTCTAGTTGGATTTATATTGTCAATTCATCCAATAATCATTCCAGCCATTTTATAATTCAATACTTTTCCACTCCACACGTAAGTGTAGTAAGTAGTTATACACAAAAGATTTGTAAAATAAATAAAATTTTATTTCCAAAGGAAATATAGAATGTAATACAAAATAGAGGGTACTTTATCTGATACCAAATTATGAATCGTAAAATAGATGTATATGTATATTAGATGGAACAATACATGAGGGGTAAATTTTAATTTTAAAAACATTGTATTTAAATCAAATAATAATGAACTTAGTTTAAGAGATCATAAACTAATACAATTAAAAATCGATACAATAGACCATATAGCTCTTGGATCTGATAAAAGTACTATGATATAATACTACAAGTATTGTAAAACTATTTTCTTTGAAATAAAGACAGTGATCAGAGTAAAACAAACGTTATTGATTCTACCATATTGAATTTAGAATCTCTTAATATAATAAGAATCGTAACTGAAACAATTACAATTGAATTGTAAATGAAATGAAAGGGGAAACAATACAATTACCTTACTAATAAAATTAACAGTAGAAATGAAAAATTATTACAATTCCTTTAACCCAAAGAATAGGGTAACCTCTCACCCAGAATAGAAGGTTTGTCTTAACACCACCTTGGTAATCCCTCGATATGATGATCACATGTCCGTCTTCTTATCCCCAAAATTCCTCGATTAATAAGGTAATTGGAACCTCTATCCTACAATTAATTGAAGGCCCTCAATACGACGATCGGTTGCACATCTTCATATCCCCGGAAGCCCTCGATCATTATCACAATGATCTCTCACACGAAGTAGAAAAAAATCACTTATAGAAATACAAGAACAAGGAGAAAGTTGTTCACTTCTTGTATCTTCAAGACTTTCGCATGAAGCAAGAGAGAAGTCACAACATATCTCTATAGAACATGATTGAAGAAAAAGTTGTGTCTTCTGGTATGAATGACCTCTTATTTCTAGGATTCAAGTTCTAGAGATCATATTTTCTTCAACTGTCATATTTCTATGAAAAACTCGAATGGACTTGGACACCTAGCATTACAACGGTCAAAACAAAACATACACGGCATCATGTTGAATGGTAAATAACCAACTCAACAACAACATTTTAGATAGAAAGTAGTAAGTATAAAAGTATAAAACATTGAGTCTGAGATATATGCAAACGGTTTTGAAGTTATGATAAGAGTGTAATGAATTTCATAAGTGCAATACGTAACATGTTTGCAAGGATTATCATGATAGCTATGCATATCGATTAAAATTTATAATCTTGTTGCGATTCTTAACTTGGATACGATGCACGATATTTAATCTTGTTACGAGGCTTGGATAAAAAACATAATAAGAGTATGATGCATAACCCGGTGAGGATGCATAACCTGTTTTTGATATCGTGATTACAATACACGATTATCATTCAGTACTTAACCTGGTTACGATGTAAAGATACAATGTGGTACTTAACCTGGTTATGGTGCATGATACAAGAGATTTTGATACTATACTTATCTTGATTACGATGAATGATTACGATGTGGTATTTGACATAGTAACAATGAATATTTATGATGTGGTATTCAACATTGTTATGATTTTTGATTATAATACAATACACATTCAGGTTACGATTCCAGACTATGATGCAATGCATAATCTGGTCACAATTATGAAATAGCATATAAAATAGTGTGTATAAACAAGAAATGCAACATTCATAAGAATACATCAAACATGAAAATCATAGTGAGTGATTATGATTTTTGAAACATCATACATTATAAATAATATATGTGATTACGATATGTGTGATCTATGATTTCTAAATAAATGATTGAAGGAAAATTCAAAATATGTTTTGACTCAACACCCGCCTCCATAGGTCAGGGGTGGTGACGGAAATTGAATCCAAAACTATCTCAAGGAGGACTTTTCCTAATTACCTACACACATGCACATTTACAAGTAAATGAAAAGTGTATTGGTAAAGAAATAAAATATTAAACACTACACTAAATAAACAAAGCAATCATGGAACTCTATACATTATAATGAATAGTATTGTAAACTTAAATAAAATGGAAAAAATACATGCCCATCCTAAAATTTTTCCCAACCTGACAAAAACTAGAAAATTAATACCAATGGGAGAGCCCAAATCTTGTATCCTAAGATATGACCATCGTACATTGTCCAAGAAACACATATCTCTAAACTCTTCTAAAATTAGAGTCACTCTATCCAGCGTCTTCAAAAGACACAACACATACGGGAAAATACCATGTAGTGGTTAGTATAAACATACATAGTAAGACATCCTGAAAGCTGATGGGTGAGAAGTAAGAGATAAAACTGAAGAGGGAAATAGTAAATAAAATAGGGTACAGTGAAAGAGTACAACTCAATCCAACAAGAGAGAAATTAAGCTCATTCATGAATAAGGGGCTAAACATGGTGATTATATGAACTATTTGTTGAGCCTTCACCACCTATAGCCAGAGAGTAAAATCATTCAACCACGAGAACATAGACACATAAATCATGTGGTATGCCCCATGCAAATCTTCATCTATCTGAGAAGGGTAGTAACAAAAAAAATGAGTGGGTACCAAAGAAATATATATATATATATATATTCTTAGTTAAGTAATCCCAAAAGAGAGAATAGGGGATCTCCACCTCACAGATCAACCCCACAAGAGGAGTAGCCAACAAATAAAAAAAAGTGCATCAATGATGCCCAACATCTCACATGTCATCCCTTAACACACAAGTATATGAGAATCAATCCCTACACCTTTATATTATCTTATTTGGGAAAAACTGTCTCGCCCACAATATTTTAGGTTGCATTAAAAGAACGCGTCTCAGTGGGGAAAGCATCCCTCATCCTCATGAGTCTAAAAAAAAGACCAAACCACATCTTATCATTATTTCACACATTCTAGGGTGAATAAATTCTAGGTAAGGATATCATTCACTAGTACTATAGGAGGGACCTACTCTGATATTCACCAAGCAACTCCACTGCCCAGTCCTATTAATGGGTAATGATGATTTCATCAAGGAACTCCTCTGTCCGGTCTTACTGGAGGGTAACTCCCTATACATTCATCAAGGATCGGTTCATCCCATCCCTATAATATGGTAACTCTTGAAGATATTTCATTAGGTAACTACACTTACCATCTCTTTTAGAGGGTTGGTTCTAAACTGTCATCGTGGAACTCTATTACCTAGCCCTGCTGGAGGGTAACACCCAAAATGCCATGGGGATTCTGTATGAATACATCCATTTTCAAGTGTCGCCTTAGTGTGTTTCAAACCCCAAAACTATTAACATAATATCTTGAAAGCTACTTTTTAGGGATCCATCACATTCTGTGTGAAAAAACACTCAGTATATACTACTCGTAGGGAAACATCCAAGTTCAAATGAAGAAGATACAATTATTTAATGTTCGCTCAGAAGAGACCAAGTGGTACACAATGTGTGAGGGGATCCACAAGGTGTGTGGTCTCTCCAAATCACTTTCCTATGTCCCTAGTCGGCACAAATATTTCCTTCCATGTATTAGTACATGTTTTTTTGGTGTAATTCATTGCATGTCCTGACAATCCTGGACTAGGGCCATGTCCACTGGCCGGGTCAGTATACCCGACTTTATGCCCAAATCCCTTGACACATTGTCTCTGTCTTCAGCCACACAGGATTTCCAATCCAGAGAGGGGTATAAGGTGTGTGAGGGGGAATACACACCTTTTCTCCTTATGGTTTCCGAAAACCTAGTGTAGCAGTTGAGGGGTACTATACATTGTGTTGTTCAACCTTTACATGGCATGTAGTTGGGTTTTCTCCAGAAAGTTCAAATTCATATATCTATATGCATTATTTGAATATGGTAAAAATTCTTTATTTCTAGCTCTATCTAAGGGTGAAAAGGGTGGATATACCTATAAATAATGATTATAGGTTACCACTTGTAGGAAATCGGCAGCCATCCCATATGGGGGTTTTGTCGGGTGTTCCTCACACCACTGTTTGCTCATCAATTGAGTTCTTGATCTCAACCAAATAGATCATGTATCTTTGTACCATGATGATTCTATAAATATGATTCTCTCAAAAACTGTCATTTTTTCATTGATTTTCATTGAGTCTGAGTACCCGATCATGCTCAGGTTCTATGACAATTGTCAAACTCAGACCCACGAGGATTCCATTG
Source organism: Viscum album (assembly GCA_963277665.1). NCBI lineage: Eukaryota > Viridiplantae > Streptophyta > Magnoliopsida > Santalales > Viscaceae > Viscum > Viscum album. The sequence goes on along the minus strand of OY728145.1, from coordinate 656,429,139 downwards.
GTGAAGAACCTAAAGAAATTTGGTTGTAAGGAACAATAAGAATGTTTTGACTTATCGATTTCCTAGTTTTATTGTCCAATGATCAATAATGTGATCCATGTCTAGATAAACCAACGAAATTAATAAATTTCATTACACTGGAACATGAAAGGATTTAGGGAGGGCCACATATCAATGAACAATTATCATTATACTCAAACTTTTAATCTAGTGGTGTATAACACCAAAAGACGAGTCCTAAACCTGTTTGAGATTTATTATTGGTTAATAATGTTCTTGCACAACAATTTAAAATATGTGATGCATTAATCATGGTTTGATTTTCCATGATCAAGATATTTACCATTGTTCTATCTCTATTCATCAAAGGGAAGAGGAAGAGTGCTTCACCGATGGTAGGAGAATTATGATCCATCCCAAGTGAATTATCCCTAATGACATATTTAGGAACATTTCATTTAGGATAAAAGAATGCAATTAATTAGTTAATCCACTTAAAGAAACTTCCAATGAGTGGGGGTATGAATGTACTTCACTGACTCATTTTATGTCACGCCTAGGGTAAACATGACATTCTAGATGCATCCATGGTCTCAGATTTCTGATCTGATCGACTATTTGAGAGTTATCCCATTTTATTTAATTAACCATGCATGTGAAATATAAAATATATTTAATATCTTTATAAAATTAAATCACGGAACACCGATCATTGGAATTTCATGTCATGTCCATTCCGAGCTCTGGAAATATATATAGAAATATTTCAAAGTCATAAAAGAAAAAATGGCCACTAAATCATTCCATCCATCCATATTTTAGTCCCCAAAAATAAAAACTAAGAAAAAAATCAGGAAAATAAGCTTGTGTCAAGCTCTCCCACTACAATAAACTCCATTGCATGTCCCCGTACTATCAGAGCAAGAAAACCAATGGATGACCTATCCATGCAAGGTCCACCCCTGTCAGTCCTCAACTTCCACCTGGTTCAAGGAAAATATGGCTCCATCCCTGATTTATAGATTCCCCAAGTTGATGATGTGGATAGGGTCATGAACATATCTCCTCAGTTGAGTCCCATGGAAGAGGCTGTTCACCCGATTCAGCTATGGGGGTGCAATAATGCAATTGGAAAACTCACCAACCCTATGTATGATCTTAAATGACCTAACGAGCATCAGGGATTGCTTGCCTCCCTAGTTTAACCTCCTTAATCCTTGTCATAGGGATGCTCCCAAGAAAACGTGATATACCAACACAAATTACAAGGTCCAACAAAGGTGATCATTATATCATTTGAGTACAATCTTATCCATCATAATTCACTCATGGATGACTTAGACTTTCTACTTTTTCCCATACACCAAATATGGTCCCACAAGAGATGACTCTCTATTCTCTAACCAACATAAGGGTGACTTGTAGGGTATCTTGTATAGGGTATAAAAATGTTCTATGTTGATGGACGTGTGGTAGATGTTGTTTTACAAAAACTATATCAATGTAATATGGTACTCCAAGCTATGGGAAAAGTCCAACACCCATGTCCTCAATTGATCCTACAACAGCGGGATAGTGTGCCTGGTCTAGCCATCGACCTTGTAGTGAATGGTTGTACTCATCGACAAATAGATCCTAAATTCCTCCTAGAAGGCTCTACATAGTCATGTAGTAAACCACACATCATGATAAAATAGAATCATTTTGGGAACCCCGTAATGTTGAAAAATATCCTACACCTACAAATTCCCCAAAATATCTACAAAACTCTACTCCTTGATAATAAGGAAGTGTTCTAACATTATGAGTTGGTCTACTATCACTAAGATGACATTATGGAACTTCATTGGGCGTGGAAGCCCTGTGAAGAAGTCCCTAGATATATCATCCCATTTATACTTTAGGATCTTAAGGGTATGTAATATACCTACTAATACTAGGTTCTCAACCTTCACCTGCTAATAGGTGACACATCGAGTGACGAACTCTTCTACACTCCATCTCAAGATAAATAACCAAAAAGTTCATTGAAGTTCTTTGTATACCTTCCCCATGTTAGGATATATAGCTAGTGGATATGTGTGGAACTCCCACATCACCTCCACCCACATCATGACTAGAACCACTATTATCTCCAAGAACATGATGTCATGATTCCCTCCTTTAGAATATCCATCCGGTGAGTAGCAAGTGGATATATGATCACTTAATACCTCACAATCGATATCTCCTAGCTAGGAATCTCCCACATTCTTGAAGAGTGAAAGACTCAATGCCATTGAATATAGAAAATATGTGCCATCCTTCTTCAGTATGGTTATTTTTAGGGACGCTAACTTCTCTGAAGCTTTCTACACTAGGTGAGCATGAGATATCCTACTAAGAGAATATTCTACAGAGTTTCCCTTCCAAAATTTATAAACTATATAAAAGTCATATTACTGTAGGAATACCAAGCATAATTATTGTGTTAGGTTCAAGTCTCTCTAAGTCAAGACGTACTAGATACACTGGTGATCTGAGTAAAACACAAAGAACTCTTCTAGAAGGTATTTTCCCCACATCCCGGTGTCTAAGACTACTACTGTTAACTCTAGTTCAGGAGTTGTGTAGTTTTCCTCATGGGGACTCAACTACCTTGACACATATGTGATAACTGCCTACTACTATATCAACACACAACTGAGCCCTACTCTAGATGCATCAAAATAAACTATGAAATAAATACCTTCCTCTAGTAGTCTCAATACTAGAGAAATTTTAAACCTCTTCCTCAACTCCTCTAAGTCCCTCTGGAACTACTAAAACTAGGTAAATGGATACCCTGTCTGTATGGGTGTTTTCAAAGTGGCTATTATTTTGGAGAAGACTTCAAAAAACCTCTTATTGTACCCCAATATTCTAAGAAAGATCCACACATCTGACACAATCTGGGGTGGATCCCAAGAAAGAACTACCTTGATCACTGATGGATACATGGATAAACATTTTTTAGAAATGACATTCCCTAGAAAGAGAATCTCATTTATCCAAAACTGACACTTTGAGTGATTTTTGTATAGCTGGTTCTCTCAATGAAAATAAATATCCATCCTCATGTACTCTATATTCTCCACGTCTATAGTAGAGAAGATGACCCTGTCTTTGATGAATAAAAAAACTAGTATAAGTATTGTTGGAAAACCTGGTTTATAAAATCCATAAACATGGCAAGAGAATTTGTCACATCAATGGGAATCATTAGGCACTCATAATGTTGGTATAGACCTTGTAAAGACAAATTTGGAATATCATCCTCATGAACCTGCAACATTAGGAAGACATGCCTATGATCAATCGTGGAAAACCATCTAGCACCTCAAAACGAGTCAAATAAGTTTTCAATTATCAATAAGTGGTACTTTTTCATTATTATGTCCTAGTTTAGGTGATGATAATCCACAAGAATCTATAAGCATGTATCCCCATTTTTGACGAACAAGACTAGAGCTTACCAGGGGAACACACTGGTTATAATAAAACCTTTCTCAAAAAGGTCCTCCAATTGTAACCATTTCTCCCAATTCTCTGTAGGTTCCATCTGATATGCTGCATAAGATATCGAGGCAATCCCAAGATTCAAGTTAATGAAAAACTCCATCTTCCACCTTGGACATTATAACACCCAAAAAATTGTATGGTATGCTTCTATTAAATACATTCTATTCATCATATTTTTCCTTTGAAACAACACTAGGTTTTCTATGAGATAGTCAAAACCTATCCATTAAATATAAATTTTCCATTTCAATGATTTGAATTTCGAAAAATGGTCATCTAGAGTTGTGATCATTAAGTCATTTAGAGTCTATTTGAACAATCTTGATTTTTCGTGAATAGTAACATACCCTTTTGAATATTAATATGAATAGCAATATAACCCTTATGAATAGAAAATAAAAATAATATTTTATTTTTTAAGGCATTAAGATAATGAGATCTTAATTAGTTTTTCAATGAGAAATAAAACTAATTGCACCTTTAAGATTGTTATTTTTCGAATTAACTATGACATTATTTAAAAATTAAATTAATAATATTTAGATAATTAATTTTGAAAAAAGGAGTTCATTTTTGAATTGAACACATCGACAAATGGTTAAGGTATATTTTTGGGATTTTTCTAAAATTCTAAATTTTTTGATGAATAGTGAAATACGATAAAATACCGTATACACAAATTATCAGTTAAATACACTATTTATGACATAATACGTGATTTAAGGCCACTTGGTTCGAACTCACATGCACTTATTACTATTATGGGTCACATGAAACAACACAATTGGTTGTCTTGAGGGAAATAATAAAATAATAAATTAAATATTCAAAATTCACCCCTCTCTTCCACTATAGAAACCCCTCACCACTCCATCTTCTTTTCACTCTTCTAAGCATTGAGGGTCCTCAATGTTCTTCCCAAATACCGTTACCTAGTCACTACCCATGATCATGATGCTCTTGGTCATTCCAAAAGACCAAAATCCTTTCCCTTAAGGAGGTCCTCGAGGAAGTTATTCCAAGAGGTAAAAGACCTTTCTTTTTCGTTTAGTTTCATTTGAATTTATCTTGATTTGCAATCCTATCCTCACCTCATCTTTCCAAATGATCATGATAACTCTAGTATCATCTATATACTGGATTTATTTCATGTGAATGGAAGAACCATCATCAAAATTCTTACTCCCTCCCTTTTATTTTTATAAACGAAATCAATGTCCATGATGTTCCAATTTATAACCTTCATGGACGATGAAGTTTTGTTCTTCAATTGTTCCTTAATTACTGGTCATGAAACCATATTTATAGTTGAACCACGTAATTATATATGTATTTTATCTTGATTAATATTCTGGATTCTTTACAGGTACATAATATGGAATGATAATACAAAACAAGTTTATTGAGCACAAAACTACCAAGCCAAATTCACGCGTTTATTTTTAACTCATTGAATGAGTCATCCTCATGGTATATAACCAGAGTCATTAAAATATCATTTATATCTCTTTAATTTAACTAATAATGTATATTAACAAATCTGGATGTTTAACCATATTTCAATCCAACTTCCATTCATGAATACAAGTAAACAAATCATGAAACCAAGTAAGAAAATGCTTCCAATGAAATAAAATTGATTCACTTAAACCCATAAAAAGGACATTAATGAACTTAATATGGTTATAACATATCCATTAAATGTTTATTACGTTCTCGAATTAATAATTAATGATTCTAAATTTGATTATTTAGGTCGTTAAGAAGAATCAAGAACACCTATGAGCATAAGGTAAGGGATCCTCTCCCTCACTTTTGTTCAAGAATCTCCCCTATGGTGTGCCCTATTTATTTTAATTCCTAAGGATGGGGTATGTTTTCGCACATTTCCAAAACTTTTCTTGTGACATATATATAATACAATACCCCTTTACCTCTCATTAAGCCCTTGCAATAACACTCTTCACCATGCCAAAATGTTTGTAAGGGGTTTCTCATCTTACTTTCATTTCTGTGAGATATTCATTGTTCACCACTTATCTCATATATGTGGTATATGTGTGCATCCATTTGATATAAAATAACATGATTCTCTTTATATTAATTTTATTCAATGATTAATTTGATGTTCATTACATTCTGGTCATATGATTTGACTGATTACATTGTGCTAATGGACTTTTTCTCAACTTCTATTTGGTTGTGACTGACAATGTATGGTGCACCTAATAATCCTTAAGTGGTGTACCTACTACCCATTTGAGATAAATTTTAATTTGAAATTATATTTATATTAAATATCTATAATATCATATCATGTATATGTTTTTTGTCTAAATTGTATACCATTTTACATACTGTGTTTATTTGGAATGTTATTTTAGTTAAGAAAATATTGATGAATCAGTATACTCTACTCCATACGGATATTAAAAAGTAAAATTGATCATGTACTGTATCAATGTATAAAAAATTATTTGGACATGCAGTGGTGGTTGGGGCCCACTATATCCCCTCGATGCATCGGTAGGTCTCATGAGACAAATCAGTTTTGCGACAAACCCTTCGAGTTTGTTTCCAAAAATCAGATGGGTTTCTACCCATATAACTAATCCATTTTTACAGTATTATGGTTTCATATGTCGGATACATGATGTCCAATTAATATTCACTCACTTTATTCATTATCAGTTATTATTATTATCCATGAGGTTTTCACTATGACAAAATCTATGGATGTAGTTTCATTCTCAGTTTATTAATGGCATTAGTTATTCATTTATTCACTATGCCATATTTATTATTTTATATTGATTATTATTCAATTATTATTTTACTCATGATTCAACTTTTTTTAACCCTTACTAAGCATTTGAGTTTTCCCCTTTCATTTTTTACACTCAACAGGTGATGAAGAGAAGGTCTTTTATTGAGTTCGTATGGTTTCAGTTTTTAGTTTTGTTATGTATTGTATCTTGTAACATTTTTCAATGTAATTTTTGTTACATCTTTGTATCTAGTTTCTTCAAGAATACTAAACTGATCATTCCTTCATGATTTTCATTCCTTTTAACCATGTCAATATCGAATGTAATGCACTGGCTCTAGCCTAGACGGTTCGGGGTGTTATAGTTAGTATCAAAGGAAGTTTAGTAGAAAACATGGAAACTAGAGTAGGAAATATATAGTAGGGAACAAATCCCTAAGTTAGTATTTGAGGATAAACATAAAATAACGACCTGGTATTTTGGTAAGGAATATATTATGTGAATATTTTAAGAAATACGCCCCTTTCTGGATACGAGCAGGTAGAGGCAGCTATGGCACAGATATATCTAGGGGTAAGACCTGAAAACACCACTTTGAGCTAGAATCAAATGGGAACTGGTGCACAACAATGGGCCTTACTAAAATCTTGGTTACGACTCTCTCAAGGGATATTCTTTGGATAATTCATATTTTCTTTACATACCATTATGAAGGATTTACTGTAAATTTATCCTTAGAGGAACCATGTTTATAAGATTAGCTATACATAGAATTTCAATCTATTTTGAGTGATTTTCTATTTGAGATTCCTAAACTAATCTAGTGTATCCCATTATTTAGAAATAGAGTCTAATGGAAGAAGTACAATCAATACTTATGGGTAAGGTAGGGGTCTTCCTATTGAGAAAGTCAACATAGTCAACGTTGGTGTAGATCAGATCATGACCATATTGGGTCAACTTACTCAAGTTTTAAAGAATAAGAATTCCACACCCGTGTTGGATCATTTCAGGTGGCAGAAGTCCCATCTTTCAGCAGGACTACTAATCCCAGGGTGGTTGATCAATGCATAAAGTCCCTTGAAAAGATATTCATAGCGTTAAGATGCAATGAAAATTAAAAGGTAGTACTGGTAGTATATTGTCTCAAGGGCGACACTGATCAATGGTGGTACCTGATTCAAAATACCATGGAGGAAAAAGAGATAGATGATATGGAATAGGGTAATTTTAAGGAAATATTATTTGAAAAATATTTCCCTCGTGAGCAATGAACAAAAATGAAAAGGAAATTCCTTATCTTAAAACAAAGGGATGAAGACAGTGTTGCAGAGTATGAGGCTACTTTCACAAGGCTATCCAGGCATGCTGTGGATTATATACGTGACTCAGTAGACAAGGTTGATCATTTCTTTGAAGGACTTAATCCATGTCTTTGAAGAACACTAGCTTGTAAATCATTTTCATCATATGATGAAATTGTATCAAGTGCCATCAACACTGAGAAGGAATTTTCTAGATCAATTTTTTTCAAAGGAAACCAAGATATGAAGCGCTACTCTAATATCAAAGGAAAATGAGAAGCACTAAAGAAGAGAAAGGGAGTGAATAACTTCTTATTATGCAAGAACTGTGGAAAGAATCATCTCAGGAAATGTTTTCAAGGCATGGAAGTCTATTCTAACTGCGGAGAAAATAGCCATTGATCTGGTGAATGCAAGGGGAAGAAGCAATTAAATGATATTCAATGCTACATTTTCAGATATATGGGACACTATGAAAATGAGTGTCCTAAGAACCAAAGAAACATGCCTCAGAAAATCCAAGAGAACAAGGGAAAGCTTATGCGATTACAACCATGGAGGTTGAAGTTCCTAGTGATGTGGTGGTAGGTACTTTAATTGATTCCTAAAACATAGACAACACTTTATTTAACTCCGGATCATATCATTCATTTATATCCTCTCAGTTTTCCAAGAAAATTAGATATGTCCAATTTTATTTAATAAAGGAGTTGTCAGTCAAAACTCCCATGGGATGTATCATTGCAAAAAAGGCGTGTCGACTAGTCCCCATCCAAACACCAAAATGTGCTCCAGTTTCTAACCTTATCATCATACCAATGACTAAATTTGATATAATTATCGGTACGGATTTGCAGTCAAATAATGATGTGAATATTTATTTTAAGAAGAAGTAAGTTACAATTTTTGAAAATGGTGTAGAATCCCTTATCTTTAGGGCAGAAAATTCGCCACCAAATTCTTATCTAGAACCAACCCCAGTAGCTCTACTAAATTCAATACATGGAGATGAAGATAAACAAATATCTATGGGAGAGGAAAGAAATCTTCAAATTGAATATGTGAACATAGAGAAAGAGTACATTGATTTATTTCCAGAATATTTACCTGGACATCCTCCAGAGTGGGAATTTGATTTCTCTATTGATTTAATTCCTGATGCAAGACCTATATCAAATACTCTATATAGAATGGCCACAGTAGAATTGGTAGATCTAAATAAACAACTAGTGGATTTGAGTGAAAAAGGATTTATCTGAACAAGTGTTTCTCCATGGGTATGCCATGTCCTCTTTGTCAATCCGAAAGATGGATCCATGAGGCTTGGCATTGATTACAGGGAAATCAATGCTATTACAATAAAGAATAAGTATCCTCTTCCACGGATTGATGATTTATTTGACCAACATCAGGGAGATCAATACTTTTCAAAGATTTACCTTCGATCTATATATCATCAGTTGCGTGTGAGGAAGGAAGAGATTACTAAGACAACATTTTGAACCAGGTATGGGAACTATGAGTTTACAGTGATTCCTTTTGGACTGAAAAATGCACCCTCTGTATTCATGGATTTAATGAATAGATTTTTTAAGGAATATCTTGATAACTTTATTGTTGTATTCATCAATGATATCCTCATATACTCAAAAATCTAAGAAGACCATGACAATCACTTGCGAATTATTCTAAGAACTCTTAAAAGAAATAAATTATATGGGAAGTTTAGAAAGTGAGAATTTTGGCGTCAATCAGTTTCTTTTCTGGGCCACATTGTCTCTAAGGATGGAATCCAAGTTGTTCATGTGATGAAAAAGGCAATACAATATTGGCCCATGCCAACAAACATAACCAAGGTATATAGTTTTATTTTCTTAGCAGGTTATTCTCGAAGTTTCATTCAGAATTTTGCCCGACTGGATAACCTGCTAACCAAGCTCACACGTAAAAGATTGAATTTTTTGTGGAAAAAAGAATGTATAGAATGCTTCGATGAATTTAAAAGAATATTGTTCAATGATCCAATTTTGACTCTTCCATCTGGAAGTTATGGATTTGTGATATACAACGATACATCAAAGAATGGATTGGGTTGCGTCCTTATGAAAAAAAATTATTTCTTATGCATCAAGACAGTTGAAGACTCATGAGAAAAATTATCCAACTCATGATCTTGAGTTAGCAGCCATAATATTTTCTCTAAAAATATAAAGGCATTATCTCTATTGAGAGAGATGTGATATTAATACAGACCACATGATTTTGAAAAATATTTTCACACAAAAATAACTCAACACGATGCAAATAAGATGGCTCGAGTTACTCAAAGATTATGATTGTTCAATACACTACCACCCAGGAAAGGAGAATAAGGTTGAAGATGCATTAAGTAGGAAAGATCGTGGACTTTTGACTCAAATGATGATTGAGATAGATCTTATATTTTTTGATCTAAAAAAGATGGATATAGGAATTGTTAAAGAAGGGGAAACAGAACTGCTCTTTCAAATGATTGCTATAACATCTTTACTAGAGAAGATAAAAATTTCTCAATCTGATGATGATAATCTGCACAAGAAAATTAATTCTGTCAAGCATTGGAGACTGACTGACTTCGTGTATGAAGAAGGATTTCTGATGTTTCGGAAGAGGTTATGCGTTCCATCGGTACCTGAGCTAAAAAGGGTTCTTTTAGACGATGATCATAGAACAAATTTTTCTATACACCAAGGTAGCACCAAGATGTATAGAGATCTGAAGGAATATTTTTGGTGGGATAATATGAAGCAGGAAATTGATGACTACATGTCAAGGTGTCTAGTATGTCAATAAGTGAAGGAAGAGAGACAACATATCAAAGGAGTGATGCAACCTCTACTTATTCCTATGTGGAAGTGGGATAACATTATGATGGATTTGGTCACTGGACTACCAACGGAACCTAGAAAGAATGATGCAATTTGGGTAATTGTTTATCATCTGACTAAATCAGCTCATTTCCTTCCAATAAGAGAGGACTTACCACTTGAGTTCCTGGAAAGACTTCATATTAATGAAGTTGTGAGACTTCATAGTGAACCTATATCGATTTTCTCTGATCGAGATACCCGGTTTACATCAAAATTCTAGAAAAGTCTCCAGAAGTCTTTGAATACTGAGCTTCATATGAGTACCACATATCACCCCCAAACTAACGGAAAATCTGAAAGGAATATTCAAACTCTAGAATATATGCTGAGGTCATGTTCTCTTGACATACAAGGTATGTGGGATCAATACTTGACTTTAGTGGAAATTGCATACAACAATAGTTTCCATTCTAGTATTCAAATGGCTCCATATGAAGCATTATAAGGAAAGAGATGCAGAACTCCAACTTGTTGGGATGAAGTTGGTGAGAGGAAAATTATAGGCCCGAAACATATTGAACTGACCATGACAAAGGTGATGAAAATACAAACCCACATTAAAGTAGCCCAAAGTAGGTAGAAGAGTTATGCTGATAACCAGAGAAAGGACTTGGAATTCTAAGTGGGTGATCATGTATTTCTGAAAGTATCTCCTTGGAAGGGTGTCTTATGGTTTGGTAAGAAAGGGAAACTAAGCCCTAGGTACATTAGACCATTTGAAATTTTGGGAAGAATCAAAGTTGTAGCTTACTGTTTAGTGATGCCAACAAATCTCTCCAGAGTTCAGGATGTGTTCTACGTATCATTATTAATGATGTACATGCCAGACCCAACACATGTACTCACATATGATGAAATAGAACTGAAACCTGATTTGTCATTCTATGAAAAGCCTATCAGGATTCTTAACACAAGGGAGAAGGTATTGAGAAATTGAATAACTCTCCTAGTAAAGGTTCTTTGGAGAAACCAAAATATGGAGGAAGTAACATGGGAAGCAAAGGATTTCTTGTAGAATAACCACCCATATCTTTTTGGTGGACTTCATACATAATATTTGGAGGAAGAAATTTCCAAAGGAGGGAATAATATATCACCCCAAACATTCTATGGTATGCTTCTATTAAATACATTCTATTCCTCACTATTTTCCTTTTAAACAACACTAGTTTATTTAGGAGATAGTCAAAACCTTGCCATTAAATATAAATTTTCCACTTCTTTGTTTTCAATTTCAAAAAAATGGTCATCTAGAGTTGTGATCAGTAAGTCATTTGGAGTCTGTTAGAAGAAACATAATTTTTGGTGAATAGTAACATACCCTTATGAATAGTAAAATGAATAGTAATATGACCCTTATGAATATTAAATTAATATATTATTTTTTTTTTTAATGTGATACGATAATGGAATCTTAATTAGTTTTTCAATGAGAAATAAAACTAATTGCACCTTTAAGATTGTTATTTTTCGAATTAACTGTGACATTATTTAAAAATTAAATTAATAATAGTTAGAAAATTAATTTTAAAAATGGAGTTCATATTTGAATTCTACACATCAAAAAATCGTTAGGGTAATTTTTTGGGATTTTTCTAAAATTCTAGAATTTTTGATGAATAGTGAAATATTATAAAATACCGTATACACAAATTATCAGTTAAATACACTATTTATAACATCATAAGTGATTTAAAGCCACTTGGTTTGAACTCACATGCACTTATTACTGTTAGGGGTCACATGAAACAACTCTATTGGTTGTCATGAGGGAAATAATAAAATAATGTATTAAATATTTAAAATTTACCCCTCTCCTCCACTATAAAACCCCCCACCACTCCATCTTCTCTTCACTCCTATAAGCCCTGAAGAAACTCAATGTTTTTCCCAAATACCCTTCCCTAGTCACAACCCATGACCAGGAAGCTCTTGGTCTTTCCAAAAGACCAAAATCCATTCCTTTTTGGAGGTTCTTGAGGAAGCTATTTCAAGAGCTAAAACACCTTTCTTTTTCTTTTAGTTTCATTTGAATTTATATTAATTTGTTATCCTATCTTCACCTCCTCTGTCCAAATGATCTTGATAACTCCAGTATCATCTATATACTGGATTTATGTCATGTTAATGGAAGAACCATCATCAATATTCTTACTCCCTCTATTTTATTTTTATAAACGAAATCAATGTCCATGAGGTTCCAATTTATAACCTTCGTGGACGACGAAGTTTCATTATTTAATAATTACTTCATTATAGGGCATGAAACCATATTTATGGTTACACCAGGTCATCATATATGTATTTTATCTTTATTAATGTTCTTCAATCTTTACACATACATAATATGGAATGATAATACAAAACAAGTTTATTGAGCACAAAACTTCCAAGACAAATTCAAGCATTTATTTTTAACTCATCGAATGAGTCATCCTCATGGTATATAAATAGAGTCATTATAAGATCATTTATATCTCTTTAATTTATCTAATAAAGTATATTAACAATTATTTATGTTTAACCATATTTCAATCCAACTTCCATTCATGAATACAAGTAAAAATCATGAAACCAAGTAAGAAAATGCTTCCAAAACAACAAAATTGAATCTATTAAACCCATATAAAAGGACATTAATGAACTTAATGTGGTTATACCATATCAATTACATGTTTATTAGGATCTGGAATTACTCATTAATGAATCTAAATTTTATTATTCAGGTCGTTAGGAATAATCAAGAACACTTCTGATCATAAGATAAGGGATCCCCTCTCTCACTTTTGTCCAAGAATCTACCCTATGTTGTGCCCTTTATATTTTAATTCCAAATGATGGGGTATGTTTTTTTACCTCCCCCATACCGCCCTTGTGACATATAAATAATGTAATACCCTTTTACCTCTCATTAATCCCTTGAAATAACACTCATCACCATGCCAAAAAACATTTATGGGGTTTCTCATCTCACTTTTATTTCTGTGAGAATTTCATTGTTCACCAATTATATCATATATGTTGTATATGTGTACATTAATTTGATATAAAATAACATTAGTATATTTATCTTCATGTTATTCAATGATTTAGTTGATGTTTATTACGTTCTGGTCATATGATTCGACTGATTACATTGTGGTAAGAGACTTTGTCTCAACTTCTATTTGGTTGTGGCTGACTTTGTAAAGTGAACCTAATAATCCTTATGTGGTGTACGTATGTCCCATTTGAGATCAATTTTCATTTGAAATTATATTTATATTAAATATCCATAATCTCATATCATGGATATGTTTTTTGTCTAAATCGTATACCGTTTTACATAGGGTGTTTATTTGAAAAGTTATTTTAGTTAAGGAAATATTGATGAATCTGTATACTCTACTCTATACGGATATTGAAAAGGAATATTACTATTTTATTGAATAAATTTATAAATAATGATTTGGAAATGCATTGGCGGGTGGGCCCCGCTAAATCCCCTTAATTCATCGGTAGGTCTCATGAGACAAATCAGTTTGGTGACAAACCCTTCGAGTTTGTTTCCAAAAATCAGATGGGTTTCTACCCATAGAACTAAACTGTTTTTACGGTATTATGGTTTCATGTTCCAAATACATGACGTCCAATTAATAATCATTCTCTTTATTCATTATCAGTTATTATTATTATCCATGAGGTTTTCACTATGACAAAATCTATGGATCCAATTTCATTCTCAGTTTATTAATGGCATTAGTTATTCATTTATTCACTATGCCATATTAATTATGTCAGATTGATCGTGATTCACTTATTATTGTACTCAGGATTCCACTTTTTGTAACCCATACTGAGCATTTGAGATCACCCCTTTCATTGTTTACCTTCAATAGGTGATAAAGAGAAGGTATTTTATTGAGTTTTTGTGGTTGCAGTTTTCAGTTTTGTTATGTATTGTATCTTGTAACCTTTTTCAATGTAATTTGTGTTACATCTATGTATCTAGTTTCTTCATGACTACTAAACTGATCATTCCTTTGATATTTTCATTCCTTCTAACAATGCTAATATCACATGTAATGCACCGGCTCTAGCCTAGAGGGGTCGGGGTGTTACCGACATAGTCCTAAAACATCATCATGGAAGATGTCCAAATAATCCTCCACAATTAATGGAAACCATATTCTTGAAGATGTTACTACACTAAGGGTTTCTCTTGCCGACTAATTGGTGATAGGCTGCAACATCATAGTGTCCCATCAGCATATTGGCATATGACTTTTCTACAGTGGAAATCAATCTTGGATTGGACCGCATAAATCCAATGCATACCCAATATGAAGTCATAGGGCCCCATTTGTATTACAAAAATGTTCAATGTGAACCTCTATCCTCTAAGAAATAGTTCTCACTACCGTAAGATAAAATATTTAGCAAAATAGTTCTATGTAGGAACCTCATGGAAAAGTTATTATACCAGCTCTACTATTAGGAGCTCCAACTCTTGCACCATGAGTATATAGGTAAAAGTGTTACTATAACCTATGTCTACTGATACTAATAAAAGATTATAATAAACATAGATCATACCTTGAATCATCTCTTGCACTGTAGGATCATAGACATTTAAAGCATGTAGCTATCCAAGACTATGGCTTCCCTCTCCCTAAGCTTGATGTGGACCATATAGGGGTGGAGTTGGAAGAATATCATACTAGCGTCCACCACCCATATCTCCTATTACTCCTCTTCCAACACAACCTCTCGAGGTACCACCCTATCCTTGCCTAATAGATCCCTGATCATGGAACTCTCTCTACCATGGAATTCCATCAACTATATTCCTAGGTTACTCAGCACGTCTGGTCAGGTAGTCTCATAACATGTGACCTCTCTATTAAATTTTAAAATTACACCCCTCTTTAAGATTCCCAGGAAATCTAAACTACCCCTTCCTCATATGACCATATGCTAGAGCCTACTCGCAAAACAGTCTTTTGCTCCGAGATATTTGGAAGCTACTAGCTATTGTGGATGACTCAACTCTATTGCGACCACTGTAAGATCCAACTATTGTCATCCCTTGATAGAAATATCTATTTCACTAGTTCCCACTCCAACACCCAGAAATCAGTGAGGATTTATAAGGGTACAACACTGTCTTAAATTTCTCTATGAAGTCCCTAATCAAACTTCTGTGTTTTGAAGTATCCATCATGTATCAGGCCGAGAGAGTACCCAGTAATTTCATTGAACCTTGATGCATACTCAACCACAATCATCACACTCTACTAAATCTATATAAACTCCTAGATCTAGACTTATTGTAAGCATGAGGTCTATTAATCTTCAAGGTAAAGTCACTGGAAGTCATCCCATAAGAGTGTCGACTCATCATGCATCTACGTAACAAGGTTCCACAAACACCAAGCTACTCAAAAAAAGGTGGGATACCGAATCCACAACCTGATCCATCAGGGTATGAATAATCATGAAGATATGGACCACTGACTCTATCCAGTCCTTGGATGCCTGTGGATCTGGCTCACCACAGAACCTCAGTGGTCTCTGAAGCTGGAACTTACAGAGTTCACTCAGCCTATGCACATCCTAATCCTGCTCTACTAGGATAATATGCTACTCAATAGGTGGTGGTGCTTCTACTTTCCTACCTAGTGTAAGGGGACCACAAAATGGACCTTGAACTAAGGCATCATCACTCATAGGGTCGTCATCACAAACTAGAGATTGTACCCTGGCCGGGTATCGTCGTGAAGGAATCCTGAATTTTATCAAGGAGTAGCGCGGTCATATGAGAATATATATATATATATATATATATATATATATATATATATCCAAAACAATGGAGAGATAAATCAATAAGGATAGTAAAAGAATCAATCCTATATAATTCTTGAAACATTTATCCCACCAAAAAATGCCTCAAAATTCCAGGTTGATAAGCAGGTAGTCAGGGTCTCGGGGAATCGATATGTCGATCACCCGTACCAACACTGGACTCTCTGGCTTAATATCCACACATGAGACACTTTGACTCTATTTCCCTAAACCCAAAAAAATCCTCTTATGGGGAAATATCCAAAAAAACCAAGGAATGGACATTATCTTATATCAATCTATCATGACCCGACCAAAGTCGGGGCTTGAGCCGTAGCTACCCCAATCTCGTCTCCTTTAGCCTAGGTTGGCGACAAGAACTGAAGGAACAACTATATTGGTAGGAATTTTTATATGTACCACCACACACACATAGACCCATAAAACTGAATGAAATATTCATAGGAAAATAAAAGAAAATATTATACCTTGTAAAAGTAAACCAGACATGCATAGACCTCTAGACAGTACAAAGAGAGTTTTGAAAATTGAAAATAAAATGAGTAAAATACACTCCCAACCAAAAAAGTGTGACAACCTAAGAAAAAAAAGAAAATCAAAATAGGTGAGAGAGCCCATCTCCTGGATCCAAAGTTACAACCACCATATGTAGTCCATGTACTCTATATCCCTAATATCCTCTATAGTCATGATCAATGTGTTTATCATCTACATAAGACATAACACAGGCAAGAAAATCCCATGAATGGGTCACTATAAATAGACACTATAGGATGCCTTGAAATGTGAACAGGGTCATAAGAGATTAAACTGAATAATAAAACAATGGATAGAACAAGGTAGAGTGAAAGAGTACAAATCAACCCACCAAGAGAGAGAGTAATCTCATTTATGCACAATGGGCTGAACATAGTGATTTGATGAACTACCTGTCAATCCTTCACCACATATAGATAGAGAGTAAACACATCCTCCCATGAGAAGCTAGAGACTAAAAGCACATGGTATACTCTGTGAGTGTTTTTCTCTCTATAAAGGAGAGTAACCAAACCATTAGAATGTGTAACGAATATATATAGAAAATCAGTCAAAGAAAATCAAATGAGATATTAGAAGATCTCCATCTTACAGATCATCCAAAGAAGAAGCATATCCAATAGTTCCAAAATAATTCCATCAATGATGCCCAAAATCTCATGAATCTTTCTTTAACACACTATTATAAGGTATTAAATCACAAAAACATGAAATTATATAATTTTGGTGGCACTGTCTCACCTGTATGGTTTTTGCTCTCATCATAAGAACATGCATCGGTGGTGAAAGCCTCCATCTTCCTTATGAGTCCAAATATATGTCAAAACATGTATCATAACAATGTCTCACAGTCAAGGGGCCAAAAATTCTAGGTAATGATCTCGTGCCTTGGTGCGACCAGAGTGTCCTACTTTGATAGTCACCGATGATATCCAATACCTAGTACTACTGGTGGGTAACAATCATTGATATGTTGATGAGGAACTCCACTGTATAGTCCAATTGGAGGGTAATGATTCTTAATATCATCATAGAACTCCACTACCTAGCCATACTGGAGGGAACCTCCCTTAAATATGTCACCCGAGAAATCCAATACCCAGCCTTATTGGAGAGTAACACCATGTGCTGTCATCAGAGAACTCCACATTCCAGTCATACTGAAGGGTAATACGTAAAAAAATCCCATCTAGGAACTTCACTACCCAGCCCTGTATGAGATTAACTCCTAGTATTATCATATGGGAACTCCAATACTTATCCCTATAGGAGGGTAACACCCTAAAATCCATGGTGATTCTGTATGATTACTGTAGTCTCTAGGTGTAACCTCAGTGTATGGAAAACGTGGAACATTTAAAATCTTATCGAGACAATCGCATATCAAGGATCCATTATGTTATATGTGGGAAAAAACTCATCATATTATACTCATGGACCAAAATATGAGTTCAAATGAAGTAGATATGGCCATTCGATGTTTTCTAAGAAGAGACCAATGGGTACACAACATGTGAAGGGACCCACACAACATGTTGTCCTTCCTCATCAGCATCCTTTTTCCATATTTGGTATAGATATTCATGTCCATGTAGTAGTACATGTCAATTAGGAAGTCTACATGGCCTATCCTCGCTAACATGGAGCATTTCTGTATCTGATGGCCATGTCTATGTACCAGACTCTATGTTTGTGTACCTAGATATCGTGTTTGTTTGGTCAGCCACACAGGCTGGCCAACTGGGAAAGGGGTACATGATGAGTGAGGGGGACAACATGACGTCTCCACCTTATGATTTATGAGGACCAAGATTTACTACTTAGGGTTACTACACATGGTGTTGTCCAAAATTTACGCAGTGTGTAGTTGGACATTCTCAAGAATGTTCATATTTTCATATATGCATTCATGCTTCAAATATGGTCAAACCACTTTAGATCATTCTATATCTACAGCTGAAAAAGGTGAATCTGACATCAAATCACTATTTTGGGTCACCACTCACCAGAAATAAACCGTTGTCATGCACAAGTGTTTCATTGGGTGTTCCATACACCATCATTCATTCATCGATCAGGTGCATTATCTCGAACCAATAGATTGAGCATCCTTGAACCATCATGATACCATATCTATTATTCAATCACAAAACTATTATTATTTCATTGATCCCCCATTAGATAAGGAACCCAATTGAACTTAGGTCACTCTGTAATTGTTGATCTAGGACCCACAGGGATTCCATCAGAACATAAAATGAAGAAATTTGGGCAGATAGAACATGAAATATGTTTTGAGCGATCATTGGACTATATTTCATGGTTAAAAATCTTTTACATGATATGTGAATAGATAAACTAATGAAAAAAAATAATTTCAGTACGTTGGAACATGAAAAGGCTTTTGGGAGGTGTTCAGATCGAATAAAAATTATCAATATACTAGATCTTTTAATCTAGAGGCCTAAAACACCCAAATATGAGTCATACCTCTATTTTGGATTTATCATAGATAAATAACGTGCTTACACAATTATTGGATGAATTTGAAACATTAGTTATGCTTTTATTTTCCTTGATTTATAGATTTTTCATCACTTGATCTTGATTCATCAATGGGATGAGTAAGAATACTTTTCTGATGGTGGGAGAATTATGAGTCAACCCAAGAGAATTCTCCCTACTTAAATATTTATAAAAAATCATTTAGGATAAATTAATTTAATTAATTAATCCTCTAAAAAGCATGGCCAATGAGTGAGGGGTCCGAACATCCCATGTTGAATCATTTTATGTCACACCTAGGCTAAAACCACATTCTGAACACAATAGTGGTCTTAAATTTCTCATCCGATCAACCATTTGTGTTTAATCATATTTTCGTTAATTAACCATGTGTGGAAAATATAAAATATATTTAGTTTCTTTTAAATAAATTTTGGGAACATTGGGCCTCAGTATCGCACGCAGTCTTAGTTCCTAGCTCTGAAAATATATACATAAGTATTTTAAAGTCTTAGATGAAAAACAATGGGTCTCTACAAATAAAGTCTAAGAATATAAATATTTTTTAATATTTATATATTATTAAAGTACCATATATGTTTTCATCAAATGGGAAAATTTTGGTGTCATTGAATTATTTATTTAAAATAGATAAGAAATCCCATTACTGTCTTGTATTGATATAGAAATTGCTACTTTTTTTTATTTCATGGAATATTGATGAAATTTGTGAGAAATTATATCACCTATTTATATTATTTTTTCAATTCCATTTTAATAAAATTCCTAGTTCAAAATTTGTTATATTTTTTGGAGAATTAATTTATCCCAATAATTTTTAAACTAGAAATATATTTTCCAGTCTCATTTTCAGATATAATGCTCAATATTGTGATTTTCTTAGTGAAAGTGATAAGAATTTTCCAGCCTATTGATTTGGGTTGGATGTATTTTTTTGAAAAATATATAAATTTTTTAAAGGGATATATTAAAAATATACAGTGTATAGAGGTCTATACTTTTACAAATTACATATCAAAAGATGTGAGTCTGTTACACAGTAATTATATGTAAAATGTGGAGTGAATTGGTCTCCCTATATCTCAACATTTTATAGTTGATAGTAATGGTAAAGGAATCTGTGGGTTAAAGGTAAAGTTAATTTTATGTAATGAAATAATAAATGATTATTTGTACACAATGAACAATATTGGTGAGGTTTAACTATATATATAATCACATATTATTGGATATAATTTATTACATTGAAAAAGAAATAAAAATTTGTTGATGAATGAACAAAAAAAATACATTTTTTAAAGAGAAATTAATCATAGATTTATTTTTATTAGAAACATTAAAAAGGTTAATTTATTTACCAAGTGTTAATATTATCACATGGTATATTATTGATATTAATTATTTTACATTTTAAGTAAAAATTGAAATAAAAAGAGAACTATTCATAATAGTGATGTTATTTGTTTCACAGAAACACTACATTTTTTGAGTGAAAACGTTAAAAACACAATATCAAAATCAAGATAATAATTTTGAATTATTAATAATATATGAGAGACTGATTGTAGTAAATCTTAAGTACCAATATTTAAGTCTAACTTGTCTCATATTAATAATTGTATAAAATATTATGAGTATGGATTTATACTTATTTATTTGAAATTATATATTTTTTCAAATAGGAATCATTTATCATATTGACGCCTAAAAAATTATTATTTCAACATGTCAAATTTTCTATGGATTGTTATTTTTTCTAGTAAAAAATCATTTTGATGAGGAGAATATGTATGATTTTGAAATCTTATGAGATACATCATCATCTATCACATGACTTTTTAAGGATAATAATGAGTATGATATTGAAAAATTCTATGCAAAAATATATGATAACATATATAGGATGTGGGAAAAGTGGTAATTACTATCCTAATAAATTAACTAAATATTTTTTAGGAAACATACACAGCTAAAAAAATTATTCTTTTCTATTTTAAAATTTATATATAAATATATCTTGATAATTCCTTCTATTTTTAAAATAATATATATATTAATTATATATATATTTTCATTTTCTGTTTAAAATTATCCAATCATTGCATTTTTGTGACTGTTTTATTAATATTTTTTTCAATTTTAAACTTTCTTTCAACAAAACAAAATTGTAAGTTTTTTACTATTATAGACACTAAATTTTTTAATTATAACATTTATTTATTTATAATCAAATTATGGTACAAAAAAATTATACATTTTTAGATAATAATATTTTCTATCTTTTTGTTTCATAATTTTTATATTCAATAGGATTAATTAAACATTTTTTTATGAAAATTTTCACATTAATATTTTTATTTCATTTATGAATTATTAATTTTTTAATAATAATAATAATTTATATTTATTCGAATATAGTTAAACAAAATTTCCTTGAAGTAGCATACATCATTCAAAATGATGGAAACGAGAGAAGGAAAACCAATATATCTATGTTTTTTCATATAAATATATCAAGACTAATGCAATTATTTAATGAAATTAAACACATATTTCTTGAAATTATTTTTAGAAACTTTTATTCTCCTAATAGGATGATACATAAAGTTCAATGAAATGTGATTACAAATTTACCAAAACATGAATTGAAATAGAGGGAAAAAGTTGATAATTAAGTATGATAATAATGACTACCCTGTTATACCAAATGAAAATTAGTTTAAGACTTACATGAATTTTCAATGTTATTATTGGTAAAATATATTATTCATCGATTGGAGGGGCCTCAAACTTTTAGCGAACAATAAATTATAGGACACTATACTGATAAAATTTATAAACTATTTTTTTTAAATTTTTTTAATTATTATAAAGTTTATATGACTGAAATTTTATATATTCAATTATAGAAGAATGTTTTTTGTATCTAAATAAATGAATAATGTTTTTCTACCCTTCACTTCAATCATATAGATATATTTTAAGAAAAATTGCACATTATATTATATTTTTGTGTATAAAAAGGCTTAATATTTTAAAAGATATGTAAATAATATACAGAAACTTTCCTTATGAATAAAAATTGGTGTTATATTGGGTAATATAGATATTAAGAACTAATGTTACCTTGTCATTAATTTAGAACAACATTTTTTCAAAGGTACATTTCCTTCTTTAAAAATAATATCCAAAGAATTTACATTTTATGAACATATATATATAACTAATTTCTTCCAATTACAGAAGTTGAATATAGTAAATTGAATCCCATATTTAGATACATCATGGGAAAATGATCTCATGAGTAATTTTTGGGATTTTTCTAAAATATTTAATTGTTTGGTGAATAGTGAAAATATTGTTTTCCCAAAAAATGTAATTTATTTATATTTTCATAAGATATTCATTACAGTAAAATTTATAAACATTGAATATTTCGTAAGGAATAAAATTTATTCATTCAAAAATGTTAGTTTGAACATATAAATCACATGCTTATAATTTTTAGACTAAACTTATATTTATTTCTAATTAAAAAACATTTTGGTATTTAGTTTAAATTAAATATTAATTTTGTAAAAATGGTTTTAGTTTTAACTTTAATATATTAAATATTTATTTGATTTTAAATAAAATAACATTTTCCTTGAAAACCAAATACATTTATAACATATCCCACACTATATTTTTAAACATAAAATTAAATTTTTCTATGAAATAATTATCGTGACTTATTTTCGCTAATACTAAAATTATTTTGTATAGATCCCAGAAATTTTTGTTTTATAATATTATTCCCATATTTAAAATAAATTTTTTGAAATTAATAATAGTAATTTTATTTGTTTATATTTAAATTAGTTACAAAGGGTGAAAGTGGAGTTACCAAGGGTAAGGTTAAATATGGGGAATATTGGTTTAACATACTGAAAATTTATAACAAAACATGTGATAAAAATGTTTAAATTGGATTGTGGATGGATTATAAACCTTATCTATTTCCCCACACCAATAGGTTTTCATTTTTATGCTTTTTCCTTGAATTATGGAATGAAAATATTGAAAATTAATGATATTTTAAAAAAAATCCACTCTCCATACTTATAAAAGGAACTCATCTCATCCCCATTTCCACAACCATTCCAAAGCTTTGGATTAACCAACATAATTACATATTATCTCATTAGAACCATCCCCACACACTTTATTACTTTGAATCACCAAAATATCTTGCTAAAGAGCATTAATTAGTTACCCAATGGAGAACATCCAAGGTAGAGGTAATACTCTCAACATAACATCTATAGTTCTTCTCTTCATATAAACCCCTCAAGTCCCCTATATCGAAAAATTTGATATAATAATAATTAAAAATTTAATAAATTGTTATTATACTACGAAAATACCTATTTTTATCTTCCTCCAAAATTATTGAAATAAATTAAAATGTCACAATGTGATTGTTCGGACTACGCTTCCATGGACAACATAATTTTTTTCATGAAAAAACTAACATGGATGACTTTGATAATGTATTTAGTAAGAAAAAAAATGATTTCTTACATTATTAAAATTCAATAAGAATAATATTTTTTATTTTATATGATTTATTAACAATAAACAGCCATAGCAACATGGACCAATATAAATGGACTTATCAAGGCACCCTTCCTGATTTACGTCTATATTGGGATAATGTTTATAATTTTTTAATTAATGTTCTAATATAAGAATAATTTAAACAAAACTAAAAAAATTTCGGACATCATTATGTAATTTTAGAATACCTTTTACAATGAAAAATAAATATTAAGTGTTGCATATATATTAATTGAATAACAAATAATATCAGATGTAAGGGAAGAATTTATTAAAAATAATTGAAAATAAATAAATAAACATCAGAAAATTAAAAATATATGAATATGGTTCATGGTAATGTTTTTAATGAAATTAAATTAATTATTTAATAATTTTACTGTATGTGAGAATCAAATTCATACACAAGTAGTGGACCTTATGTACCACACTCATTACATATTGATTATAGGTTTTTTTTCTAACTTTAATGTAATATTATTCTTGTGAACCACTTTTATTTATTTATATATATTTCATTACATTTAGACATAGATTAATATCCCTTTAATTTCTAGGGTTATACATGTTTTTAGTTCCCTTTAAAATTTCCACATTAATGTAAACCTTATTTAAGGGAAAATTCTTGTTTCTTTTATCATGTTAATAATCACTGAAAAAAATGTTTTCAATAAATTAATATATTATAAAAAAATAAATTATTTCCTAGAATACCATGTTGTTTAATTTTTTATTTTATATAAAAAATAATTTCTTTCCTTTTTTAAAATACCCTTTTGTTAATTAATAAAAGCTCCACACAAGTGGTTCATTTTCATTCTCTCTACTCCAAGTCATTGTCATGAATTTTCTATAATAGATCTCCATGTTCAATATCTATTTCCATTTTAAAATTATGGAAATAAAATATAATTTAATTCCTTATTCATTTAGAAATACTAAAGATTTATACTTCTATTATTCCTTGATCCATAAGTATAAAAACCACTTCTTTATCATGACTATGATCATCCCTATGACTTATGTTTTCTTTTTTTCCTCATGTGGAAATTATATATTTGACTCTAATTATGTGGTGGGTGTTCCTGGAATTATATAGATCATAAATGCATTGTGTAATGGTTTATATCTCATTATATTCTATGTAAGGGACTAGGGAGTAAACCTAATCTACCCTGGGAATGTGTCCATGTAATAATGATGGTATTATCGGTGACCCTAGACTTATGTTAAAGATGTCATGTTTTATTTAGTTTCTACATATTATATGATTACATAATAATTTAATTTCATTTCCTCGTTATATGTTTCCCTGGTTATGATAATTCTATTTATGATATCATGTTGTTCTTCTTCACACTCATATTATGTTTTATTATTATGTTTATTCCATTACTAGGATATCTAGATAACCCTTTTCCATATATATTTTAACTGGGGTATACCATGTAGATTTAGATAATATAGGAGAGTTAAGAGGACTATGCTGAGTTTTTAATAGTGAATATATTTTAAGAATTAATATAATGCATTTATCAACCTAATAATCCCTAAACACAAGACCTTTATGTCCACATTTTGTATTTAATGGAAATATATTTGAAAATTTATGAAATAAATTTGGTTTAAGGATTGGATCTCTCTAGTTTATATCAAAGGAATTTATAGTTATTATTCATGATTATGGTGGATGAACATTATTAAAAACCTTAGGGGATATTCAAAAATATAATATAACATACTAAAATTTTGGAAAACATTTGAGTATATGGGTTTTCTAGCAATTAAATCTCTATCCAGATAATGTTATGTGAATATATTAGTGAAACTGATGCACCTTGGGGAAATCACCTCAAAAATCATTGGTTGAGAAGTTACTCAATCATTAATATGATTCATGATTAGTGGGTAAAATACTACCCACCTATGTAGAAACTCCCTGGTAATTTTTTTTGGAAAATTCATATTCTCTTAACAACCCATTATGAATGGTTTTCACAAACTTTTTTTGAGAACATAATTAAGTCAGAGAACCTATGAAAACCCATATATTGTATACACGTTATTTCATGATCTATTACATTAAGATCCACTTAACACAATGTTTAAATAATGAGGGGACTAGTGACATAGGGTAATTAGATACATATCACAATAAAATAAAACTGGTAAAAATGAAATTTTTTAAAAACATTATAAAATTAAAATAAATTTCATTTACCGTAAAAAATTACATGGGATAACGTAGCGAGGTAAATATGAAATACGTGATCTGTAAAGGCTATTAAGTGAATAATCAAAGCATATTATAAAGTAAAAAATACATTTGATTCAAGAGGCATAAAGTGAAAATATAGAAAGTTGAATATCATAATTATAAACATCAAATCATGATTGGAATGATATCATCATGTAATATTAGGATTGTGGAAACAATATAAAACATGAAATCGTAAGAATAGGTCATGGATGACCATAAAAATATCATAACATAGTGTTATTAGGATATCATCTCGTGCACCATACATGGTATCTTATGAGATAAAACATTAATTAATGCATTGTCGGGATATATAATTCTATTCTCACCCAACACTTTCATATCATGTTTGAGCATTTGTGTTCCACATATATCATACATTGTAAATATTCCCTTAATCACTTTTAATACATTTATTGAGGAGTGTGGGTTACATATATAGTAATACGCAATAAAATAAAAATATTTTCATCTTGTTGAATACCCCTGATTAGATATTGGGATTCTAATTCGCAATACAAAAGTTGGGTATATAAAATTATAGAATATTTTCAGAAGCCTAATAAGTGAACATAATAGTTCATTTAAAGGTTTAATGAGAGTGAAATGTGGTCTCTCATTACATGTTATTCAAAACTATAGTAATGGTATTTGTAAAAACACATTTTAACATGAAAAATCTAAAAAGAGGGGCATAATACAGAGAAAGTACATGAATAAAAAAGAAGAGGAAGGGAGTCCCTTACTTGATTGTTTACTTCCAAAAACGTGGGAGGGGATTATTATGATATTGGGAACTCTTTTGGTGGATTTATAGTGGTATAGGGATATAAAAAACATGTTAAATTGTATTTTAGTGAAGATAAATGGGAGCTCGGGTGGGTATTTATTGTAATAAAGGGTGGATTTATTTTTAATTTTCTATACATAGGTTTTAGACTCTATTTAATGGAAAAAAAATATTCCCATGCTTTTTTCCAATGGTTTTTTTAAAGAGGAGTGTTTTTTAAAATTTTATTAGGCTATGAACCATACTTATTAAAATTATATCCTTCATTATGTGGATGTGAGTCATGTTCATAAAGAACTGTTTTTTAAAACCATAAAATATAATATAGTTTTTGAAGAATTTAATATTGTTTTGAAAAATTAATAAAATAAATTGAAAAACGCATTACCTTAAATTGGAAATTTTATTTTTTTAATTGATTCATTTAATATTACTTATTAAATAACATTTAGTTTGTTATGACAATATAATTATTGTCGTACGTTTTTAGTGTATTTATTTTTTACACAAAAATTTTACTATCCAAGGAAAAAATGAAAAATTAACCATTTCATAATATAAATTTTTTTATATCATAAATAATATAAATATTTATTATATGATTTTATATATATATTAATTTAGACATTTAAATAAAAAACATTATTTATTGAAAAATAGTAGATTTCACGACACAAGAAACTTTTTAACCCTCATAAAAATTAGATGTGACTATAATAAGTTGTAATATCATTTATATTTTAATTAATATTATTTTATATTAATATTTCTTTAAAATAAAATTTATATCAGAGTTTTTTCATTTTTCAAAAAGTGTGTTTTAATTTAAACTAAATACTTCACATATATACAATATTTTTTCCTTATATTGTAAAATATATTTTATCAAAATAATTATATAATCATATATATATATATTATTAAATTAAAAAATAAAAAGGGGTGAATATAATCATTATGTGATAAAAAATAATTAATAGAAATTCATACTACTGGAATTTAGATATATAAAACATGACCTCACTAACATACGAACTAAGGGTATCATGTACAATGGTGGTACATTCATAGTGTAGGTCAATGAAAATGGTTTGGATAGTGATATCAATGTGCTTCATGTTATCCTCAAAATTCTTTCCCTCACAATTTAGTTGTTGTATCTTATCATTGGATTGGTCAAGTGAAAATCTCAGTGAATCCATCACCCTTAGAATCAATGATAAATGGTCTTTGTGGGTTAAAATACTACTCATTAAGGCCATAATTTTTCCCTCTATTTAAATTAGATCTTATCATAACTTTAAATTTTTACTAATCTTAAAAATAACTATATAATTTATATATTTTAAATAATTATGATTCAGAATGATTTTCTAAACTTGAAAGTCAAATTATGGCTATAATTTATAAGGATCCAAAATAATAACGGAAATATTGTTTATTTATTTTATATAACTACATTACAGAATAAGGTATTTATTCATTATAAGGGTAATTCAATTTATAAAATTCCAGGTCATTACAGTCATCCCCCCTTCAAATATTTCAAAATCAAAATTCCATTTCAATCACTAAAATAGATGAGGGTACTTATATTTCACCGCCTCCTATAGTTCCCATGTTTCTTCCTCATATGGTACAATATATCTTTGACTAATCTTTCCCTTATTACTAATCCTAATGAATATCTTACACAGTGATATCTCTATTGTCAAACTCATTGTATTACTGGAAATTTTTTATGTATATTTTTAGTCAACTTTGAAATGATTTCATATAACATTGAATAGTTTGAACCTTATCTATAATCTCTTGGATAAGATCTAGTCCCATCCACTTTTTCTCTCTAACATCATCCAATCATGTTCATGTCCGACACCACTTCCCATATAAATCCTTATAAGTGTCCATTTAAATGTTATAATGTAATATTGTTATATTATAACTTAATTAATAGAAGGTGTTAATAACTACATCCATAGAAATCCATTTAACAATATCTCAGTATATCCTATAGATTTTGAATGGTTCATTTAGTTTTACTATCCATATGATGGTGGAAAGTAGTATTAAAACTCATCTCTATACCAAATGTCTACTGAAGGCTTCCTGAAAACTGTGAGGAAAACCTCAGATCTTGATCAAATATTATAGGGAGTGGTAATCAATGAAATACTAAAACCTCTGTTATCTATATAATGGTGCTTTGGTATTAAGATAAATATTCCATGATTGAAAGGAAATGTTTAGACTCAATATGGTGACCGCCTAGCACCCAAATAGTTTTATATAATTTAAACATACACGGGATTCCAATGATTAAATACATAGTTATGCATTCCAATTTCCATATTGGGGTGGTAAATATTATCAAAATTCATTTATACTTCTATCATTAATCCTTAACTTATTGGCATTCCAAGCATCGAGATACAACTTCTACAATCACCCTTTTCATGTTAACCTTAATGATGTTTTAATTTATATCTCCATAGATATTATTTTATCCTATACGGATAGAGAATTAAAATCTATATGAATAATATAAAAGTTCCCTCTATGGTTATTACTATGATAGGACACATATTCACGATCCAATCGTAATAAATATATCTTTAGATAATTAGATATCTAGGGTATTCACTATATTACACTGTAACTTCTCATCAACCATTTTAGAATCATTGATAACACAAATAATAGATGTATGAGTACTTATTTGATAATGGTAGGATGATGTTATTTTTATTTTTTACTATATACATCCTTTTCGTGTCCAAAAATATTGGATCTATTGTAATCCTTATCATCGATAAGGTTTTTTATCCCCTTTACTCTTAGCATTGGTAACCTGTATTCTTGTTTTCTTCTTCTTTTCTACCCAGCCTATGTTATGAATCCTTAATGATCTCAGTTGAGTTAAAATACCCTGATAATAAGCTCATCATAGCATCTAAACCCTTATTCATCTTCCAAGGATGCTAATAGATCGAATTGTCATAATACTTAATAATCTATAACTACCACTACTGCTTCATGATATGATCCTTTTATGTGAATATATACATGAAGATTGTATGATTCATATATATATATATATTACATTTCGCCATGGTGTAAATTTTTTCAAATATTCAACGGGAATATTACAATAGCTAATTATAGATCATGTGGTGGGTAGTTCTTCAAATGTATCTTTAATTGATGGGGGAATTGACTATCACTTTTTTATTTTGTATGAGAAGAATAACTATGCCCTTTTTCGATACATTCTTTTATATCAAAAATCCAATTCTAGTGTAAGAAATGTGTGCAACTGTGTCATGATTATAATCTTCTGGAAATCTTTAACACTCTTATAATTTTTTGGATCATAAAACCATTAATCCCTTCTATGCTATGATGGTGAACTGCTTTGATAATCTTGAGACATTTCACACAAATCAATTGTGCTACACAACTAATCAAATGGATATATGGATCTCTATCATAGATATTGGATTGGTCTATCCTTAAATTAGCTCAATCGCTGAAGGTTACATATATAAACCCTTAATTGTAATGATATTCCCAATGATTGTTACTTTCTCTATCCAAAACATTAATTTACAATAGAACAGATATAACTTTTCATTTTACATGGTCATCAAGAATACATCCAAATGCTTCTCAAATAAACCAATAATTTTGTTGTATAAAGTAATATAATCTATCAACACTATAAAAAATTTATAAATACAATACCTCAAGACTATATTCATTACTTCCATGATGAAATTGAGATAATTATTTAGTTTGAATGGAATCACTTTGAACATGAAGTTCCCATACCTTTTATGAAAATAATACTTAGGGATATTCTACTTCTTCCCATTTATATAATGATATCCTAATTAAATATCCACTATATATAATTATTGGGATCTAAGTAGCTTATAAAAAAAGTCATAAATTTGTGATAGGGGATAATATTTCTTTATTGTAATACTTTTGATATCATCGTAATCAGTGCAGAAGTATATTGACCAATCAATCTTTTGAATGAAAAGAATTAGTACACACCATGGTGAAGCACTTGTTCATATAAAAACTTTATCAAGATTCTATTATAGTGGTATATTTTGATCTTCATTTTCAATAGTGCCTAGTTATTATATATTATTAGACGTTATTAATTCTCTGGGCATAAGTTTAATTGAGAACCCAACCTCTAGATTAAGAGGAATACCAGAAAATTCTTCATGGAACACATCAATATATTCTCTTATAGTGGGAATATTACCGAATATTGTCCTCTAATGGCCCGAAGGCATTCATTGTTTATTAAATATGATAATACACCTTTCAAGGGGTGAGGTGGAACCCTAACAATTCCCGTAGGTGTATGCATTACATGTACCATAGGCCATAGAGGAATTCATTTCCCTTAGGCTTCAAACATTACATAAAACCCGAACTAACTACTTGGAACTGCTCCTCCCCAGCATGTTAATCGTGAAATCATCTCTCCACCTTCACCTGGCTATTCAGCTAGGCTTTCCCATGCATGAACAGGCTTGTCCAGATGGCAGGTGTCATACTCTCTCATTATTGCAATCGGTTTAGCTTCTGCTATGGTGAAAGCCCTTTGCTCCTCCTCTTTCTGAAGTTTGTTCCTCGTAGTTTTTTTAGTTTTCATCTACACTTAATGTGGCCCAAAGTCCTTGAGGTGGCCCTAGGAACTTACTGACCCAATGGCCTGGGTGTCCCAAAGGCTATAAATGACTCGAGGACCAAATCGGTGGCCTGAAGGCCCAAATGGGGGAATATTCCCGGCTCCTACAGTGCCAAACAATGCCTGCTACAGTTTCCTCTACAGCACCTGCTACAGTTCTACACAATTCCTGCTACAGTACTACTCCAGTACCCTCGAAAATTATCCTGTGCCTGGATTTTATCCCGAGTCTCATGGATGCACATAAGGAGTCCTCACCAACTGGGTTGGGGCTCATGTGCACCTAAGATTGTAATTTACTTATTCTGGATCATTTGATCTAGATTTTATTTCTCATAAGCTATTAATATTCATTCTAGAGATGATGATTCTAAATGATATCCATCATCATCCTTTCACTTAAATAGAATCATAGAGAAATTCATGCCAAAAAAGATAATTTCCTTAAATAAAAAATATTGTTAGTTTTATACATTAACAAATAATCCATATCTAGAATCACATCGAATTATTCAAGTGTTTGTATCACAAAGTTATCACAAAAATTCATCCCACAAATATTTCTAGGAGAGATTTTATATACATGGAATACATTAATTTCAATATTTTTTCATTTTCAATGATAATACGACTTCCATGTTTTGAGGTGGTATTTGAATAGTTCTACTAAACATGAAAAATATGAATGAATTATTATAACCCAAATCAAATATTATTTTCCCTATTACTAATAAGATAACCCATGTACTTTTCACTACTTGGTTATCAGGATTCACCTTAGATGTTGTGATATTATATTTTCTCACTTTCCCACTAGACCTTGGGGTTATTGTCACAAGTTATCTTCAACAAGCCTTAGCATAATTTAATGGTTCACATAGTGTCCCTATTATATGTAGTTGAAATATTTAATAATTGGATATGGGTTGACTAGAATATTCAGTTATTCCAAAACATCATTGAATTTATCCCATTAGAATTCACTAAAAATATATCCCTCATTACCACACATAAATCCTATCTTTTTCACCCTCATGAAAATTATTGGGATTATTATTCCTAAATATTTCTCAAGTGTGATGTATGGATTTCTTACTATATTGAGAATTATTCATCACAATTTTAGAAATATACTATATTTTTTAATTCCTATCTCTTTACCCATTATACCCTTGACATTCACCGATCTATCTTTAAATTTTGAGAAAACATCGGATAGTTTATTCATAACTTTCAATGAATTGAATCAATAAATCTTTTTATATATTTTTATTTATCTCAAAACATAATTGGTCAAATATATAATGAGGTTAATAAAAAATATAGATGGGTATCATTAAATTCTAGTGAAATTTGTTTCATCCACTTTGATGGATTCATCCTGATTTTTCATAAGGTCAATGGAATACCTCTCTATTTTATGTCCTTGCATATGAGAAAAATATTTAGGAAGCCTACACGGCATGTCCTCGCTAACATGAAGCATTTCTATATCTGATGGCCAAGTCTATGTACCGGAATCTATGTTTGTGTACCTAGACACCGTGTTTGTTTGGTCATCCACACAGTCTGGCCAACTGGGAAAGGGGTACATGATGAGTGAGGGGGACTACATGACGTCTCCACCTTAAGATTTATGAGGACCAAGATTTACTACTGAGGGGTACTACACATGGTGTTGTCCAAAATTTACGCAGTGTGTAGTCGGACTTTCTCAAGAATGTTCATATTTTCATATATGCATTCGTGCTTCAAATATGGTCAAACCACTTTAGATCATTCTATATCTAAGGCTGAAAAAGGTGAATCTAACATGAAATCACTATTTTGGGTCACCACTCACCAGAAATCAACCGTTTTCATGCACAAGTGTTTCATTGGGTGTTCCATACACTATCATTCATTCGTCGATCGGGTGCATTATCTCAAACCAATAGATTGAGCATCCTTGAACCATCATGATACTAGATCTATTCTTCAATCACAACACTGTTATAATTTCATTGATCCCCCATTAGTTTGCGAACCCAATTGAACTTCGGTCACTCTGTAATTGTCGATCTAGGACCCACAGGGATTCCATCAGAACATAAAATGAAAGAATTTTTGGCAGATGGAACACGAAATATGTTTTTGAGCGATCATTGGACTATATTTCATGGTTAAAAATCTTGAACATGATATGTGAATAGATAAACTAATGAAAAAATTAATTTCAGTACATTGGAACATGAAAAGGCTTTTGGGAGGTGTTCAGATCGAATAAAAATTATCAATATACTAGATCTTTTAATCTAGAGGCCTAAAACAACCAAAGATGAGTCATACCTCTATTTTGGATTTATAATAGATAAATAACGTGCTTACACAATTATTGGAAGAATTTGAAACATTCATTGTGTTTTTATTTTCCTTGATTTATAGATTTTTCATCACTTGATCTTGATACATCAATGGGATCAGTAAGAGAACTTTTTTGATGGCGGGAGAATTATGAGTCAACCCAAGAGAATTCTCCCTACTGAAATATTTATGAAAAATTCATTTAGGATAAAGTAATTTAACTAATTAATCCTCTAAAAAGCATGGCCAATGTGAGAGGGGTCTGAACATCCCAAGTCGAATCATTTTATGTCACACCTTGGCTAAAAACCACATTAATAACACAATAGTGGTATTAAATTTCTCATCTGATCAACCATTTGTGTTTAATCATATTTTCATTAATAAACAACATGTGGAAAATATAAAATATATTTTGTTTTTTTAAAATATATTTTGGGGACACCGGGCCTCGGTACGGCATGCAGTCTCAGTTCCTAGCTTTGAATACATATATATAAGTATTTTAAAGTCTTAGATGAAAAACAATGGTTCTCTACCAATAAAGTCTAAAAATATAAATATTTTTTAATATTTATATATTATTAAAGTACAGTATACGTTTTCATCAAATGGGAAAAATTTGGTGTCATTGAATTATTTATTTAAAATAGATATGAAATCCCATTAGTGTCTTGTATTGATATAGAAATTGCTACTTTTTTTTATTTCATGGAATATTGATGAAATTTGTGAGAAATTCTATCATCTATTTATGTTATTTTTTCAATTCCATTTTAATAAAATTCCTAGTTCTAAATTTGTTATATTTTTTGGAGAATTAATTTATCCCAATACTTTTTCAACTAGAAATATATTTTCCACTATCATTTTCAGATATAATGCTCAATATTGTGTTTGTCTTAGTGAAAGTGATAAGAATATTTCAGCCTATTGATTTTTGTTGGATGTATTTTTTGAAACATATATAAATTTTTTAAAGGGATATATTACAAATATAAAGTGTATAGAGGTCTATACTTTTACAAATTACATATCAAAATATGTGAGTGTGTTACAAAGTAATTATATGTATAATGTGGAGTGAATTGGTCTCCCTATATATGAACATTTTATAGTTGATAGTAAAGGTAAAGGAATCTATGGGTCAAAGGTAAAGTTAATTTTATGTAATGAAATAATAAATTATTATTTGTACACAATGAACAATATTGGTGAGGTTTAACCATATATATAATCACATATTATTGGATATAATTTATTACATTGAAAAAGAAATAAAAATTTGTTGATGAATGAACAAAAAAATACATTTTCTTAAAGAGAAATTAATCATAGATATATTTTTATTAGAAACATTAAAATGGTTAACTTCTTTTCCAAGTGTTAATATTATCACATGGTATATTATTGATATTAATTATTTTACATTTTAAGTAAAAATCGAAATAAAAAGAGCACTATTCAGAATAGTGATGTAATTTTTGTCACTGAAACACTACATTTTTTGAGTGAAAAAGTTAAAAACACAATTTCAAAATCAACATAATAATTTTGAATTATTAATAATATATAAGAGACTGATTGTAGTAAATCTTAAGTACCAATATTTAAGTCTAACTTGTCTCATATTAATAATTGTATAAAATATTATGAGTATGGATTTATACTTATTTATTTGAAATTATATATTTTTTCAAATAGGAATCATTTATCATAGTGATGCCTAAAAAATTATTTTTTTCAACATGTCAAATTTTCTATGGATTGTCATTTTTTCTAGGAAAAAAGCATTTTGATGAGGATAATATGTATGATTTTTTAAAATATTATGAGATAAATCATCATATATCACATTATTTTTTAAGGATAATAATGAGTATGATATTGAAAAATTCTATGCAAAAATATATGATAAAATATATAGGATGTGGGAAAAGTGGTAATTACTATCATAATAAATTAACTAAATATTTTTTAGGAAACATACACAGCTAAAAAAATTATTCTTTTCTATTTTAACATTTATATATAAATATATCTTGATAATTCCTTCCATTTTTAAAATAATATATATATTTATTATATAAATATTTCCATTTTTTTTATAAAAGTATCCCATCATTGTTTTTTTGTGACTATTTTATTAATATTTTTTTCAATTTTAAAAATTCTTTCAACAAAACAAAATTGTAATTTTTTTTCTATTATAGAAACTAAATTTTTTAATTATTACATTTATTTATTTATTAAAAAATTATGGTACAACATAATTATACATTTTTAGATAATAATAATTTCTATCTTTTTGTTTCATAATTTTTATATTCAATAGCATTAATTAAACATTTTTTTATGAAAATTGTCACATTAATTTTTTTATTTCATTTATGAATTATCAATTTTTTAATAATAATAATAATTTATATTTATTCGAAAATTGTTACACAAAATTTCATTTAAGTAGCATATATCATTAAAAATGATGGAAACGGGGTAAGGAAAACCAATATATCTATGTTTGTTCATATAAATATATCAAGACTAATGAAATTATTTAATGAAATTATTTAATGAAATTAAACACATATTTCATGAAATTATTTGTACAGACTTTTATTCTCCTAATAGGATGATACATAAAGTTCAATGAAATGTGATTACAAATTTACCAAAACATGAAATGAAATGGAAGGAAAAGGTTGATAATTAAGTCTGATAATAATGATTACCTTGTTATCCCAAATGAAAATTAGATTAAGAGTTACATGAATTTTCAAAGTTGTTATTAGAAAAATATTTTATTCATTGATTGGAGGGGCCTCAACCTTTTAGCGAACAATAAATTATATGACTCTATACTGATAAAATTTATATACTAATTTTTTTTATTTTTCAAATTTCATAATTATTATAAAGTTTATATGACTGAAATTTAATATATTTAATTATAGAAGAATGTTTTTTATAAATAAATAAATTAATAATGTTTTTCTACCCTTCACTTCAATCATACAGATATATTTTAAGAAAAACTGTACTTTATATTATATTTTTGTGTATAAAAAGGCTCAATATTTTAACAGATATATAAATAATATAAATAAACTTTCCTTATGAATAAAAATTGGTGTTATATTGGGTAATATAGATAATAAGAACTAATGTTACCTTGTCATTAATTTAGAACCAAATTTTTTCAAAGGTACATTTCCTTCTTTATAAATAATATCCAAAGAATTTACATTTTATGAACATATATATACAACTAATTTTTGTAAATTACATAAGTTTAATATAGTAAATTGAATCCCATTTTTGGATACATCATGGGAAAATGATCTCATGAGTAATTTTTGTGATTTTTCTAATATATTTAATTGTTTGGTGAATAGTGATAATATTGTTTTCCCAAAAAATGTAATTTATTTATATTTTCATAAGATATTCATTACATTCAAATTTATAAACATTGAATATTTCATATGGAATAAAATTTATTCATTCAAAAATGTTAGTTTGAACATATAAATCACATTCTTATAATTTTTAGACTTAACTTATATTTATTTCTAATAAAAAACATTTTGGTATTTAGTTTAAAATAAATATTAATTTTGTAAAAATGGTTTTAGTTTTAACTTAAATATATTAAATATTTATTTAATTTTAAATAAAATAACTTTTTCCTTGAAAACCAAATACATTTTTAACATATCCCACACTATATTTTTAAACATAAAATAAATTTTTTCATTGAAATAGTTATCTTGAGTTATGTGCGCTAATACTAAAATTATTTTTTATGGATCCCAGAAATTTTTAGTTATATAATATTATTCCAATATTTAAAATAAAAATTTTGAAATTAATAATAGTAATTTTATTTGTTTCTATTCAAATTAGTTATAAAGGGTGAAAGTGGAGGTACCAAGGTAAGGTTAAATATGGGGAATATTGGTTTAGTATACAGAAAATTTATAATATAACATGTGATAAAAATGTTTAAATTGGATTGTGGATGGATTATCAAACTTATTTATTTCCCCACACCAATAGGTTTTCATTTTTATGATTTTTCCTTGAATAATGGAATGAAAATATTGAAGATTAATGATATTGTACAAAAATTCCACTCTCCATACTTATAATAGGAACTCAACTCCTCCCCATTTCCACAACCATTCCAAAGCTTTGGATTAACCAACATAATTACATATTATCTCATTAGAACCATCCCAACACACTTTATTCCTTTGAATCACCAAAATATCATGCTAAATAGCAATAATTTGTTACCCAATGGAGAACATCCAAGGTAGAGGTAATACTCTCAACGTAACATCTATAGTTCTTCTCTTCATATAAACCCCTCAAGTCCCCTATATCCAAAAAATATGATATAATCATAATTATAAATTTAATAAATTGTTATTATACTTCGAAAATATCTATTTTTATCTTCCTCCAAAATTATTGAAATAAATGAAAATGTCACAATGTGATTGTTCGGACTACGCTTCCATGGACGACATAATTTCTTTCATGAAAAAACTAACATGGATAACATTGATATTGTATTTAGTAAGAAAAAAATGATTTTTACACTATTAAAATTCTATAAGAATAATATTTTTTATTTTATATGATTTATTAACAATAAACAGCCATAGAAACATGGACCACCATAAATGGACTTTATCAAGGCACCCTTCCTAATTTATGTCTATATTGCGATAATGTTTATAATTTTTTAATTACTGTTCTAATATAAGAATAATTTAAATAAAACTAAAAAAATTCCGGACATCATTATGTAATTTTAGAATACCTTTTACCATGAAAAATAAACATTAAGCGTTTCATATATATTAATTTAATAACAAATAGTATCAGATGTGGGGGAAGAATTTATTAAAAATAAATAAAAATAAATAAATAATCATCTGAAAATTAAAAATATATGAATATGGTTCATGGTAATGTTTTTAATGAAATTAAATCAATTATTTAATAATTTAATTTTATGTGAGAATAAAATTCATACACAAGTAGTGGACCTTATGTTCCACACTCATTACATGTTGATTATAGGTTTAGTTTTTTTTCTAACTTTAATGTAATATTATTCTTGTGAACCACTTTTATTTACTTATATATATTTCATTACATATATACATAGATTAATATCGCTTTAATTTCTGGGGTTATACATGTTTTTAGTTCCCTTTAAAATTTCCACATTAATGTAAACCTTATTTAAGGGAAAATTCTTGTTTCTTGTATCATGTTAATAATCACTGAAAAAATGTTTTCAATAAATTAATATATTATAAAAAAATAAATTATTTTATGGAATACCATGTTGTTTAATTTTATCTTTTATATAAAAAATAATTTCTTTCCTTTTTTAAAATACCCTTTTGTTATTTTATAAAAGCTCCACCCAAGTGGTTCATTTAAATTCTCTCTTCTCCAAGTCATTATCATGAATTTTCTATAATAGATCTCCATGTTCAATATCTATTTCAATTTTTAAATTATGAAAATAAAAAATAATTTAATTCCTTAATCATTTAGGAATACTAAAGATTTATACTTCTAATATTCCTTGAATCATAAGTATAAAACCCACTTCTTTATCATGACTATGATCATCCCTATGACTTATGATTTCTTTTTTTTCCTCATGTGGAATTTATATATTTGACTCTAATTATATGGTGGGTGTTCCAAGAATTATATAGATCCTAAATTCATTGTGTAATGGTTTATATCTCATTAGATTCTATGTAAGGGACTAGGGAGTAAACCTAATCTACCATGGGAATGTGTCCACGTAATAATGATGGTCTTATCGGTGACCCTAGACTTATGTTTAAGATGTCATGTTTTATTTAGTTTCTACATATTCTATGATTACATAATAATTTAATTTCATTTCCTCGTTATATGTTTCCCTGGTTATGATAATTTTATTTATGATATCATGTTATTATTCTTCACACTCATATTATGTTTTATTATCATGTTTATTCCATTACTATCCTTTCTAGATAACCCCTTTCCATATATATTTTACTAGGGGTATACCTTGTAGATTTAGATAATATATGAGAGTTAAGAGGACTATGCTGAGTTTTTAATAGTGAATATATTTTAAGAATTAAGATAATGCATTTATCAACCTAATAATCCCCAAACACAAGACCTTTATATCCACATTTTTTATTTAATGGAAATCTATTTGAAAATTTATGAAATAAATTTGGTTTAAGGATTGGGTCTCTCTAGTTTATATCGAAGGATTTTATAGATATTATTCATGATTATGATGGATTAACATTTGTAAAAAAACTTATGGGATATTCCAAAATATAATATAACATACTAAAATTTTGGAAAACATTTGAGTATATGGGTTTTCTTGCGATTAAATCTCTATCCAGATAATGTTATGTGAATATATTAGTGAAACTGATGCACCTTGGGGAAATAACCTCAAAAATCATTGGTTGAGAAGTGACTTAATCATTAATATGATTCATGATTAGTGGGTAAAATACTACCCAACTATGTAGAAACTACCTAGTAATTTTCTTTGGATAATTCATATACTCTTAACAACCCATTATGAATGGTTTTGGAAAACTTTTTTAGAGAACATAATTAAGTCAGAGAACCTATGAAAACCCATATATTGTATACACATTATTTCAGGATCTATTACATTAAGATCCACTTAACACAATCTTTAAATAATGAGGGGACTAGTGACATAGGGTAATTAGATACATATCACAATAAAATGAAACTGGGAAAAAATGAAATTTTTTAAAAACATTATAATATTCAAATAAATTTCATTTATCATAAAAAATTACATGGGATACCATCGCGAGGTACATATGAAATACGTGAGCTGTAAATGATATTAAGGGAATAATCAAAGAATATCATAAAGTAAAAAATGCATGTGACTCAAGAGGCATAAAGTGACAACATAGAAAGGTGAATATCATAATTATAAACATCAAAGCATGATATGGAATGATATCATCATGTAATATTAGGATTGTGGAAACAATATAAAACATGACATCGTAAGAATAGGTCATGGATGACCATAAAAATATCATAACATAGTGTTATTAGGATAACTTCTCGTGCACCATACATGGTATCTTATGAGATAAAACATTAACGAATGCATTTTCGGGATATATAATTCTATTCTCACCCAACACTTTCATATCATGTTTGAGAATTTGTATTCCACATATATCATACATCGTAAATATTACCTTAATCACTTTTAATACCTTTGTTGAGGAGTGTGGGTTACATACATAGTAATACACAATAAAATAAAAATATTTTCATCTTGTTGAATACCCCTGATTAGATATTGGGATTCTAGTTCACAATACAAAAGTTGGGTATATAAAATTATAGAATATTTCCAGAAGCATAATAAGTGTACATAATAGTTCATGTAAGGGTTTAATGAGAGTGAAATGTGGTCTCTCATTACATGTTAATCAAAACTATAGTAAAGGTATTTGTAAAAACACATTTTAACATGAAAAATCTAAAAAGAGAGGCATAATACAGAGAAAGTACATGAATAAAAAAGAAGAGGAAGGGAGTCCCTTACTTGATAGTTTACTTCCAAAAACGTGGGAGGGGATTATTATGATACTGGGAACTCTTTGGGTGGACTTATAGTGGTATAGGGATATGAAAAACATGTTAAATTGTATTTTAGTGAAGATAAATGGGAGCTCGGGTGGGTATTTATTGTAATAAAGGGTGGATTTATTTTTTATTTTCTATACATAGGTTTTAGACTATATGTAATGGAATAATAAAAACAAAAAATATTCCCATGCTTTTTTCCCATGGATTTTTTAAAGGGGAGTGTTTTTTAATATTTTATTAGTCTATGAACCATACTTTTTAAAATTATATCCATCATTATGTGGATGTGAGTCATGTTCATAAAGAACTGTTTTTTAAAACCATAAAATATAATATAGGTTTTGAAGGATTTATTATTGTTTTGAAAAATTAATAAAATAAATTGAAAAACACATTACATTAAATTAGAAATTTTATTTTTTTAATTGAATCATTTAATAGTATTTATTAAATAACATTTAGTTTATTATGACTATATAATTCTTGTCGTACTTTTTTAGTGTATTTATTTTTTACACAAAAATTTTACTATCCAAGGAAAAAATGAAAAATTAACCATTCGATAATAAAAAAAATTTCATAAATAATATAAATATTTATTATATGATTATATATATATGAATTTAGACATTTAAATAAAAAACATTATTTATTGAAAAAACAGTAGATTTCACGAAACAAGAATATTTTTGACCCTCGTAAAAATTACATGTGACTATAATAAATTGTATTATCATTTATATTTAAATTAATGTTATTTTATAATAATATTTCATTAAAATAAAATTTATATCAGATTTTTTTCATTTTTCAAAAAGTGTATTTTAATTTAAACTAAATAATTCACAAATATACAATATTTTTTCCTTATATTATAAAATATATTTTATCAAAATCATTATATAATCCTATATATATATATATTATTATTAAATTTAAAAATAAAAAGGGGTGAATATAATCATTATGTGATAAAAAATAATTAATAAAAATTCATACTACTGGAATTTAGATCTATAAAACATTATCTCACTAACATATGAACTAAGGGTATCATGTACAATGGTGGTACATTTATAGTGTAGGTTAATGAAAAT
This sequence comes from Viscum album, assembly GCA_963277665.1. NCBI lineage: Eukaryota > Viridiplantae > Streptophyta > Magnoliopsida > Santalales > Viscaceae > Viscum > Viscum album. Next base: position 656,386,204 of record OY728145.1, on the reverse strand, counting down.
GGTTTGGATAGGGATATCAATGTGTTTCATGTTATCTTCTAAATGGTTTCCCTCACAATTTAGTTATTGTATCTTATCATGGGATTGGTCAAGTGAAAATCTCAGTGAATCCATCACCCTTAGAATCAACGATAAATGGTCTTTGTGGGTTAAAATACTACTCATTAAGGCCATAATTTGTTCCCTCTATTTAAATTAGATCTTATCATAACCTTAAATTTTTACTAATCTTAAAAATAACTATATAATTTATATATTTTAAATAATTATGATTCAGAATGATTTTCTAAACTTGAAAGTAAAATTATGGCTATAATTTATAAGGATCCAAAATAATAATGGAAATATTTTTTATTTATTTTATATAAATACATTACACAATAAGGTATTTATTCATTAAAAGGTGAATTCAATTTATAAAATTCCAGGTCATTACATTCATCCCCCGTCAAATATTTAAAAATAAAAATTTCATTTCAATCACTAAAATAGATGGGGGTACTTCTATTTCACAACCTCCTATAGTTCCCATGTTTCTTCCTCATATGGTACAATATATCTTGGACTAATCTTTACCTTATTCCCAATTTTCATGAATATATTACACAGTGATATCTCTATTTTCAAACTCAATGTATTTTTGGAAATTTTTTATGTATATTTTTAGTCAACTTTGAAAAGATTTCATATAACACTGAATAGTTTGAACCTTATCTATAATCTCTTGGATAAGATTTAGTCCCATCCACGTTTTCTCTCTAACTTCTTCTAAGCATGTTCATGTCTGACACCACTTCTCATATAAATCCTTATAAGTGTCCATTTAAATGTTATAATGTAATATTGTTATATGATAACTTCATTGGTAGAAGGTGTTAATAACAACATCCATAGAAATCCATTGAATAATATCTCAGTGTATCCTATAGATTATGAATGGTTCATTCAGTTTTACTATCCATATGATGGTGGAAAGTAGTATTTAAACTCATCTCTATACCAAATGTCTGCAAAAGGCTTCCTGAAAATTGTGAGGAAAACCTCAGATCTTGATCAAATATTATAGGGAGTGGTAATCAATGAAATACTAACACCTCTGTTATCTGTATAATGGTGCATTAGTATTAAGATAAATATTTCATGATTGAAATAAATGTTTATACTCAGTATGGTGACCTCCTAGCACCCAAATAGTTTTATATAATTTAAACATACACGGGAGTCTAATGATTAAATACATGGTTATGTATTCCAATTTCCATATTGGGGTGGTAAATAGTATCAAAAATGTTTTATACTTCTGTCATTAATCCTTAACTTATTGGTATTCCAATCATCAAGATACAACTTCAAAAATCTCCCTTTTCATGTTAACCCTAATGATGTTTTACTTTATATCTCAATAGATATTATTTTATCCTATACGGATAGAGAATTAAAATCTATATGAATAATATACAAGTTCCCTCTTTGGTTATTACTATGATAGAACACATACTCAGGTTCCAATCCTAATAAATATATCATAAGAAAATTAGATATCTAGGGTATTCACTATATTACACTGTAGCTTCTCATCAACCATTTGGGAATATTTGATAACATATAGAATAGAAGTATGAGTACTTATTTGATAATGGTAGGATGATGTTATTTTTATTATTACTATATCCATCCTTTTCGTGTCCAAAAATATTCGATCTATTGTAATCCTAATCATCAACAAGGTTTTTTTTATCCCCTTTACTCTTAGCATTAGTAACCTTTATTCTTGTTTTTTTCTTCTTTTCTACCCAGCCCAAGTTATGACTATTTTATGCTCTCAGTTGAGTTACAATACCCTGAAAATAAGCTCATCATAGCATCTAAACCCTTATTCATTTTACAAGGATGGTAATGGATTGAATTGTCATAATACTTAATAATCTATAACTACCACTACTGGTTCATGATATGATCCTTTTATGTGAATATATACATGAAGATTTTATGATTTATATATATATATATATATATATATATATATTACTTTTCCCGATCGTGTAAATGTTTCCAAATATTCAACGGGAATATCACAATAGCTAATTATAGATAATGCGGTAGGTAGTTCTTCAAATGGATATTTAATTTATGGGGGGGATTGACTATCACTTTTTTATTTTGTATGAGAACAATAACTATGCCCTTTTTAGATATATCATTTTATATCAAAAATCTAATTCCAGTGTAGGAAATGTGTGCAACTGTGTCATGATTATAATCTTCTTGAACTCTTTAAACACTCTTATAATTTTTTTGGATCATAAAACCATTAATCACTTCTATGTTATGATGGTGAAAAACATTGATAATCTTGAGACATTTCACACAAATCAATTGTGCTACCCAGCTAATCAAATGAATATATGGATCTCTATCATAGATATTGGATTGGTCCATCCATAAATTACCTCAATCGTTTAAGGTTACATATATAAAACCTTAATGGTAATGATATTCCCAATGAATGTTACTTTCTCTATCCAAAACATTAATTTACTATAGAATAGATATAACTTTTCATTTTACATGGTCATCAACAAAACATCCAAATGCTTCTCAAATAAACCATTAATTTTGTTGTATAAAATAATATAATCTATCAACACTATAAAAAATTTATAAATATAATACCACAAGACAATATTCATTAATTCCATGATGATATTGAGATAATTATTTAGTTTGAATGGAATCACTATGAACTCGAAGTGCCCATTCCTAGTACAAAAATAAGACTTAGGGATATTCTACTTCTTCCCATTCATATAATGATATCCTAACTAAAGATCCACTATATATAATTATTGGAATCTAAGTAGTTGATAAAAAAAGTCATCAATTTGTGATAGGGTATAATTTTTCTTTATTGTAATACTTTTGATATCATCATAATCAATGCAGAGGTATATTGACCCACCATTCTTTTGAATGAAAAGAATTAGTACACACCATGGTTAAGCACTTGTTCATATAAAAAATTTATCAAAATTCTATTATAGTGGTATATTTAGATCTTCATTTTCAATAGTGCCCAGTTATTATGTATTATTGGATGTTATTAATTCCCTGGGCATAAGTTTAATTGAGAACCCAACCTCTAGATTAGGAGGAATACCAGAAAATTCTTCATGGAACACATCAATATATTCTCTTATAGTGGGAATTTTACCAAATATTTTCCTCTAATGGCCCGAAGGCCTTCGTTTTTTTATTAAATATGATAATCCACCTTTCAAGGGGTGAGGTGGAACCCTAACAATGATCGTAGGTGTATTCATTACATAGACCATAGGCCATAGAGGAATTCATTTCCCTTAGGCTTCAAACATTACATACAACCCGAACTAACTACTTGAAACTACTCCTCCCCAGCATTTTCATCGTGAAATCAGCTCTCCACCTTCACATGGCTATTCAGATAGGCTTTCCCATTCATGCACAGGCTTTTCCAGATGGAAGGTGTCATACCATCTCATTCTTGAAATCCATTTAGCTTCTGCTATGGTGAAAGCTCTTTGCTCCTCCTCCTTCTGAATTTTGTTCCTCGAAGTTTGTCCAGTTTTCATCTACACATAAGGTGGCCCAAAGGCCTGGATGTGGTCCAAAGTCCTTACTGACCCAATGTCCTAGGTTTCTCGAAGGCTATAAATGACTCAGGGACCAAATCGGTGGCCCGAAGGTCCAAATGGTGGAATATTCCTGGATCATACAGTGCCAAATAGTGCCTGCTACAGTTCCCGCTACAGTACCTGCTACAGTTCTGCACAGTTCCTACTACAGTACCTTCTACAGTACTACTATAGTACCCTCGGAAATTATCCTAGGCCTGGATTTGATCCCGAGTCTTCTCGATGCACATAAGGAGTCCTCACCAATTGGGTTGGGGCTCATGTGCACCTAAGATTGTAATTTACTTATTCTGTATCATTTGATCTAGATTTTATTCCTCATAAGCTATTAATATCCATTCTAGACATGATGATTCTAAATGATATCTAACATCTTACTTTCACTTAAACAGAATCATAAATAAATTCATGCCAAAAAGGATAATTTCCTTCAATCAAAAATGTTTTTAGTTTTATACATTAACAGATAATCCATATCTAGAATCACATCAAATTATTCAGGGGTTTTTATCACAAAGTTATCACAAAAATTCATCCGTCAAATATTTCTAGGGGAGATTTTATATACATGTAATGCATTAATTTCAATATTTTTTCATTTTCAATGATAATACGACTTCCATGTTTTGAGGTGGTATTTGAATAGTTCTACTAAACATGACAAATATGAATGAATTATTATAGCCCAAATCAAATATTATTTTCTCTATTACTAATAGAATAACTTATGTACTTGTCACTACTTTGTTATCAGGATTCACTTTAGATGTTGTTATATTATATTCTCTCACTTTCCCACTAGATCTTGGGGGTTATTGTCACCGGTTATCTTCAACTTGCCTTAGCTTAATTTAATGGTTCACATAGTGTCCCTATTATATGTAGTTGAAACATGTAACAATTGGATATGGGTTGACTAGAATATTCATTTATTCAATAACATTAGTGAATTTATCCAATTATAATTCACTGAAAATATATCCCTCATTACCACACATAAATCCTATCTTTTTCACCCTTATGAAAATTATTGGGATTATTATTCCTAAATATTTCACAAGTGTGATGTCTGGATTTCTTACTATCTTGAGAATTATTCGTCACAATTTTAGAAATATACTAGATTTTTTAATTCCTATCTCTTGACCCATTATACCCATGAGATTCACCGATCTACCTTTTAATTTTGAGAAAACATCGGATAGTTTATTCATAACTTTCAACGAATTGAATCAATAAATCTTTTAATATATTTTTATTTATCTCAAAACATAAGTGGTCAAATATACATTGAGGATAATAAAAAATATAGAGGGGTATCATTAAACTCTAGAGAAATTTTTTTCATCCACTCTGATAGATTCATCCTGGTTTTTCAAAAGGACAATGGAAGACCTCTTTATTTTATGTCCTTGCGTATGAGAAAAATATTTATTGAAATACATTTTCCTAATTTCATTCCACTCCAATGCTTTGATCTCATACTTCAGCATTATATTATTCGATGGTATGTTAACATACTATATAATAGTTAAAACATTGTTATTAAATTATACATGAATCATATACATTAATATGATATCATATATTATCTTTTAACATTGCTTTGTTAATAATATCTTAGTGTTATTGTCGTTTCGGGTGTTAACTTACTCATTTTCTTTTTTATGTTTTGTTAAATAAGCCATGTTTGTTATGGAAATGTTGTATCGTATTCATATCCAGAATGATATCAAGTCCTTAAAAATTATTTTTAATCATCAAATGAGAATTACACTTGAATGGATACGATGGGGAATGAATCTCATCGCGTTCGTGGAGACGGTAGTCTGTACGTACGCACGAGCGACAATATCACTCTTTTGATATTAAAATAATATATAATTGGATAGTATATAATATATACAGATTCATTATCATGTTATATTTATTATTTACATGAATTACACATCATTATTATAGGCATCCAAATAATAATATTTTGAATAACAATTACACCACGACGTGGAGACGGTAAGTGGTACGTACACACATATGGTGACATGTCATTCAAAAGATGGATATAATACTGAATATGGTTGTACCATATTTATAATAATATCACAGTATATTTAAGATACTAGAGTTATTATTTTATAATGGGAAATAACAATGAAATAAGAAGTTGAAGAAGAAAGGAACTTGAAATAGGGTGGTGAAAACTTTACCTCTTCTTCAGGTTCTTCCTTTTGATTTGATCAAAAGGGCTCCTTAAGATGGCTTTCTAATCAAACTGCGGCCTCTAGGTTTAAGTGAGGGAAGTTGAAAGGATATTTGGGCAGGTGTTTTCTAATCCAAAAGGCTTTGAATGTGTGAATTACTGATAAGGGGGAGTGCCCTTTTATAAGAGGGGTGAGGGGAACCTTTGGAAAAGCTAGAAATATTATTTTATAATAAATTCATATTCGGTTTCTAATGGATTAAAAGTGGAATATTAAAATTATAAGGTGGGTATGGGTTGAAATAATATCATCCAATAGATTTTAGACAGGTTTGGGTTATTATATTCACCATATCTTTTAGTTTTAACTCTTAGTTAATTATTTTCACATTTACCCTGTCACTTTGTATTTTTATATTATATAGTTAATAAAATTTCTATATACATCAAAACGACCCCCAAGTGGACCATAAATGACAAACCTATTAGGATATAAGTCCTTTGGCTTAAAATTAGATTTTTAGGAATATAATATTAATTAATAAGATAATATTTGTTTTAAAAACTCATTTATGTCAATTTTGACACAATTCAATAATTGATTTAATTTAAAGTCTTAAGAACTTTACTAATTCTAAAAAAATTAATTTAAGAAATACTATAATGTCATATTAACCAATAAAATTAATGTATGTCATCAAAACTCTCAAATTATATTTATTTTAACATTTATAATACCAGTTACTTGATTCATTCATTAATAAGGAAAATACTGCATCATTATTGTATCATAAATAATATTAATTATTAAATGTATAAAAATTATAAATCAAATACCATTATGTAAGAACTCTTTTTAGATTTCTAATTAATATTTATAGTCTAAAATACAACATATATACCCCTATGTAAAAAATGTTTTGCTAAAATATATATGCTTATGTCATTTTTGTATTTATTTTAACTTAATTAATATAAAGTGTCCTTATCACCTACAAGTGGCTCCATGGGGTCCCAAAATCGACCCAAAGATGCACATGGTCGGAAATGTATCAACAAATAAGGTTAGGACATGTTTTAGGGTAATTTATTATTATAATAATATTATTTGTTTTACCCTTATTTACCGGATTTACCCTTTAACTAGGGTAAATAAAATATTTACCTAAGTAATTATTCAAAATGTCTAAAAATAAAAGTTACCTATTTACACAATTTGGACATCCTGATTCAAAATATGGAATCCATTTTTCCAAATTCAAAACACAAAAGTGGAAGATATTAATTTAAAATTAATTCCTGTTGTTAAAACAGAAAGCGTGTTTTTAAGAGATAATAACTATCAAAATATTGACACTTGTTTATGTACAGTTTAGTTATGAAATTATGTCTAATGACCAACATTGTATTAAATGGTAAAAATAAATTCTAAATATTTTTTAAAATGACTCAAATTCATAATTTATCACTATTAGTTATTTTGATTAAAAAAGTTGTTTTTAATTAAAATTTATTAATTTTCACTATTCATCAAAATATAAAAGTTATCAAAAAAGTACAAAAAACTTCACCCTAAGATAATTTTGATATTCTGAATCCAAAAATCAAGTCCATTTTGAAAGTTAAAATTTATAAAATTTCAAAATGTGGGCATTACTATTCATAACGGCTAGTTTGATTAGATGTGGTGTGTGTTAGAACTCAAAGTTGCGTACAACACACGCTATTGTATTATTCAAAGAGAAGCGTACCGTGGAATCTTGGGGTGTTAAAAAAACAAAAAACAGGACATGATTTTTTATCATGATTTAATCTAAATAGGATTAGTTTCTCAAAATATTTTTGAGGCTAAGAACCAAACATATTAAAATAAAAAAATTCATGATGTGGAAGTGAGCTCTAATCATAATGAATTGTAATTAAATCCTAAAAATATAATATAAGTTTTGGAAAATTCTTATTGGTTTTGTAAAATTAATAAAATAGCATTAGAAATAATTATTTTAAATGGGAAACCTATTTTGGTTAATGTTTGATTTTTATGGTGTTTATTACATCAATTTTGGGTTGTTATACTGTCGTAATACCTATTGTATAATTATACCCAATTTAACTCTTATGATAAATTTTTTTATCATTTAGAATTATAAAAATATCATCATTTGATAATTATTATGTGGTAATTTCAAAATTGATTTCTATTTTACCAAAATAATTTTATAAATATATGAATATAAAATTCTAAATAAAAATAATTTTTTATTAAAAATACTAGTTTACACAACACAATGAATATTTTGGAAGTTATATATATTTAATTGGACTTCAAGAAATCATTTTATGATTTAAATATATATAAATATTATTTCATGACTTTTTTTCAGGAAAATGTAACTTATCTAAATGTTTTTGTATTTATCATAATGTTTTTTAATGGAAACTAAATATTTATCAAAACTTTTATTTCTATTCATTTGTATGAAAATATAATTTTTAACAAATTCATTATATAATAAAAAAAAAATATATAAAGTAATAATGAAAAGTGATAAAAAAAATTTGTTTATTAAAAATAAAAAAAAAAAATTCATACTTCTAGTGTATATATATATAACCCCTTCTTACACTTTTGTATTCTCTAAGGACAAGTTTTGTGATAGTGGTTCTCTCTTGGGGGTTTTTTGAAAAAAAATACTTTGTTTTGTGATCTCTATTAGAATTAAATTATGTCATAAACAATTTGAATCATTTTAAAATTTATTAATCTCACGATGGGAATGGTAAAGAAAAAATACAAGTGATTCAATATCCCTTGGAAGCTGTGATAAATTGGATTTATACCATACAATCCTATTGTTCTACCCATCTATTCTTCTATCAGTTTCAATTAGATATTAACATAACACTAAATATATACTAATCCCAATGAAACTATATAATAGCTATATTTAAAGTGGTTATGATGAATAATACTCTTATAATATAAAAATTAAAATTATAGCTAAAATTTATAAAGGTCTAAAATAATAATTTAGATATTTTTCATGTGTTTTTTATAAATACATAACATAATGAAGAATTTATTAATTTCGATGGGAATTTCATTTATAATATTTGAGTTCATTATAGAGACTAATAGGAAAATTTTCATGGATAACCTTTATTAAAACCAAGATATCCATAATTTTGGATATACATGACTTTTATGAGGAATTCCTTCTACGTTCACAGTTTAACTTTGACATACTTATTATCTTGAGTATTCCAATCCATATGATTATATCAGATATAGTGAATTACTAGAACAAAAATCAAATAGTTAATGTTGTTCTTAGTATCCATTCATGAAGTTCAAATTTCATTTATAATCCTACTTATGTGTATCATTTCTTATTTTTTAAATTTAGTAGAGCTATCAGAATACCACCAAAAACATGGGGGTTGAATTATCATTAAATATGGAAAATGGTGCAGTTGTTTCATCTAAAATATATAAATCCCACATAATTAATATTTATGGTATGAATCTTTAAGAAATCATTATCATATTACCTGTAGTATAATTTCATATTATATTGGGAATGAATTGTTTATCTTTATATAAATCCCACTTCTACAATCATTAGAATGAAATCACCTTCCATAACCAAAATCATCCTCTGATTCTATACAAGTGTGAGGAGGGGGATTAATATCCTATTGAATATTCATAACTACCATGGATATTTTCTCCTTTTAATAAAGCATATTTATAGTAGATAATTAAAAACAATAAAAAACTTCTCTTAATTTCAAGCCCACTATAAAGGATTACAAAAATCTATTCCAAATATTTTATCCTAATATTCCTTCTAATAGATAGATTGAGTTAAAATTTGATATTATGCAAATATTTATGTTGATATCTAGAAATACATTTAGAATTTCAACTTTTTAATTAGAATATATAAATAAGAAACTATAAGATAATGTGGAAAAGGGTTTCACTCCCACTTGTGCTTCACCATGGGGAGCCTTATTTTAATTTTCAAGAAGAAATATAGTTCAATATGCCTAAGTATTTATTATCATGAACTCAACAAGATACCAAAAAAAACTATTATCCTCTTCAAAATATTTATTAATTATTCGATCACTTGCATGGAGCTCAACAATCATCAAAATTTGACCTCTTATCGGGATATCATCAATTAAATGGAATGAAGGAAGATATTCCCAAGACTACCTTTATATAATGTATGTTCACTACAATTTCATAGTCATTCCATTTTGATTCATTAATTATACATTGATATTCATCGATTTAATGAATATATAGACTATATATCACCTCGATAAATTCATAGTACTATTAATAAATTATATTCTTATATACTCTGAAAACTAGGAGTAACATGAGAGTAATTTTAGTTAAATGCTAAAGGATTTAATAAAAGACATGTTATATGAAAAATAATATAAATAGATGTTATATATGTATAAATTACCATTCATGGGGAATGATATCACAAATAATGGGATATTTTTGTATCATTCAAGGATAAATATTATTTAATAATGGAATATTCCAACATATACTATAGAGATCTATAGTTTCCTTAGATTATCTAGTTATTGTTGATGATTTATGAGAAAAATATCTAAATTTAAAAACCCAAAAAACAAGATAACTTGGACAAAATATACATAGGTAAACATAGATAAATGTTAAGAGATATTTATGTATCTAACTAAGACTCTAACTACTGTGTATATTCTCAAGCTACCTAAATGTGGGGATCATTTTCTTATTAATAGTGATGCTATAAAAAATCATTTCGATGTGTACTCATAAAAAATGATAAAGTTATCTCTTATTCCAATATATTGTTGAAGAATCATGATAAAAATAATGTGATGTATAATATAGAGTTTTATGTGGTCATATTTCATTGAATATTTGGAATAATTAACTTTATGGAGAAAAGTATGATATATATACAGACCATAAGTTCCTAAAATGTAAATTCACATAGAAGGATATCAATATGTTCCAATGAATATGGTTAGAGATAATCAATGATTATGACTACTCATTCCACTACGATCATGGGAATATGAATAAAATAACATGTTCACTGAGTAGAAATCTTCTTCAAACTTATATGTCTTGAGGACTAAGAAGGATATAATCTTCTTGAAAATAAAAAGGATGGGAATGAAAATCCTAAATAAAGGATGACCATAAATCCTTTCTCAAATTATTAATAAACAATCCTTTATATTAAAAATTAATAAATATTAATGGATTGATGTGAAAATATATGATAAGGGGAATTTTATAAAGAAAATAAAGTCATCAGAGTTGAACATAAATAATAAAATAGTTGTGATAATTGGGAAACATTAATTAATTCCATCAGATAGAGAGATAAAAAATGAGTTAATGAGTGACTCTTGAAGATCACCATTCTCCATCAACCTAAGAAACATGATGATGTGTATAGATCTCAGTTAACACTATTTTTGGGAGAACATGAAGAGTTACATTGCATAATATATATCAATGTTCCTAATGTGCCAGTAGTTTAATGCTGAGAGGAAAAAATATGATTGGATGACACAACCATTACTCATACCTACATTAAAATGGTAAAACATCACTATGGATTTTGTTTTGCGTATTCTAAAGACAATGAAATGGAATAATTCTATATGGGTTGTGGTGGACTATTTTATAAAGGTTATAAACTTCATTACCATTCAAGAGGACTTCTCCCTCGATCAACATGCAAAGATATACATTAAATAAGTGGTATAGTTTCTTAGAACACAATTATTAATGGTATCTAATCAATATATATGGTCAAATTAATTTTTTGGAAGACATTTCATCAAGCTCTAAATATAGAGATGAAATTTTTTATGGAATATCACCCACAGACCAATGTACAATCTAAAAAAAACTATCCAGAAACATGAGGATATATTGAGAGATATTATTATATACATAAAGGAATATTTCAAACAAAATATTTTATTTCTCAAGATCTTATACAATAATTTTTTCAATATGATCATTTTAATAGAACCTTATGAATCCATCTATTTGAAGATATATAGAACACCAATGTATTTGGTTAATGTTTTTAAACAAAAGTTTCTCAGAATTGAAATGGTTAAAAATGTTAGAAAAGGTCAAGACTATTCATAAACACATCATAATGACTCAAGATTGATAAAATATTTACATTGATAACCATCGATGATACATTAAGTTCATAGTTGGTGAAAAAGTATTATTATTCTTATCATTGTGGAAGACAACCATAAGGTTTGGGAAGAAGGGGAAGCTTAGTCATAGATACATTTTCCCCTTTGAGATTCTTAATATTATCATAGTAACGATATATAGACTAGTTCTTCCTCAAAACCCATTTTAAATTACTTTATGTGATCTACATATTTCTCTTGAGTATATACATACTATATCCATAAAATGTACTAAAGTCATAGGTGGTATAATTGGAGTATTATCACTGATATGAAGAGAATCCTTTGAAAATATTAGACTATAGAGAAAATGTTCTATGAAAAAATATGAATCACATAGTCATGGTACTTTGAAAAAAAAAACATATTTATAATTAAGAAACATGGAAACCTGAAGAGATGATAAAATAGAAGTACGCAGACTTGTTTTCACCCTAGTGTATAGAATGAAATTTAGATGGGGAAATTTATTAAAGAGTGAGGAATGTAACAACCCAGGAACCATATATATAAATTTCCATTATAAATATATATAGGATTATTATAAGATAATATAGTTTATAATAATTAACAAAAACTAAATTAATTTATAACATAATATTTCAATAAATATATATGTTTCAATAAAATGAATTTAAAAAAAAAATCACTTATTGTGCTTTAAGAAAATATTTTTTTAAAAAAAATTATCAATTATATAATTTGAATATAATAAAATGACATTAATTTAAAGATTTATCATTTTAAAATGAGATTAATATTAATTATTTTATTATTTCAACAATATTTTATTTTTATGGTGAATGTTGAAAAATAATGTTTTTTACAAAATTGTGATTTTTTATACTTTCTTTATACAAACATGTCATTTAAATTCATGAAAATTGATGATTCACACAAAAAATAAATTTTATACATTCTAAAACATTATTTAGATCTTATAATTCACATAATTAATTTATTTTAATTTTAGTAACATTAATTTCTAATATAAATATTTTGGTATTTACATTCAAACAAATATTGTTTTTTGTAAAATTCGGATTTGGCCTTTTAAAAAAGAGAAAAATAAATTATTTAAAAAAAACAAAATATTTATCATTAAAACCAATTACATTGAAAATATTATTAGAGACTTAAATTTTGAGGTTAAAATGGACTTTTTATAATAAATAATCATTAGGCATTATGTGTGATAGAACTAAATTAATTTCTCTAACTCAAAAAAATTAGAATTTAAAAAATTATTTTTTTTATTGAAAATAAATATTTTAAAATTGTTAAATAATTTTAATTTTAATTTTCCCGATTAAAATTATCTACTGAGGGTGATAGTAGAGTAACCCAAGTATGTGTAAATAAGGGTTCAAATGGTTAAACATTGTGAAAAATTTCAAAATTGTTAAAAAGATGAATGATATTTGATGGTTGAGGCTAGTGGATAGATATACCTTAAATCGTTTCTTACACCATTAATATAGTTTTTCTATCCTTTGTTCTTTAATAATTTAATGACATTGTTGAAGAGTAAAGATATTTTACAAAAATGCCACTCTCTTTACTTATAAAAAACAACCACTTACTCCCCATTTCTCCACCCATTAAAAATATTTAATTAAACCAAAAATAATACACAATATACCCTTAATACCCTCAATACACATTTTTTTCCTTGGTCAAGATAAAAAATCATGTTAATGATCCTTAAGGAGTTACCCAAGGGATAAATTTCAATGGGAGGTAACACCCTCAATCAAACATTTCTATATATTTCCATGTTATGCACCCATCCTGTCCCACTATCCATGAATTTATGATAAAAAATATATCTTTAAAATATTTAATTATTGTTATACTAATGTAATTTCAATTTTATAACTTCCTACAAAATCATTTATATAAATTAAAATGTTCTTATATGGATGTCCGGACTACTACCACTTTGAATGACGTGTTTTGTTTTCCATGAAAGAACTTAAAAAGATGATATTAAAAGATTATTTAGTATTTTAAAATAATATTTATAAAACTAAAAAATATTTTTAATTATATTATTGTGAATTCTATATGGGTTATTAAAATTAAATGTCTATATTAACATTAATTTCATTAAATTGACTTATCAAGGAACCTTTCTTAATTTGCTTCTATTTTAGGATAATTTTTGAAAGTGTATAAGTATTGTTATAATAGAATATTAAAGTTCATAAAACTTTTAAAATTTTGATATAATAATTTTATTTCACATGTAACACCCCAATACTTTACAATATATTTCTCTTAGAATAAATTTAATAATGTTAAAAACTTTTGATTCACGCAACACCGGGATTAGACAACAATACTCTATTAAAATATTATTTAAACACAACCATTAAACTAGTTGTTAATTTGTGTGGTATGAATATTAATAACTAAAATATTTATACTGTTGTTATATATTTATTCGAAATAAATAAGAATCATGTGAAATTATATGAATTCTTTCTGAAATATTGTGTTCTCTTAAAAGGTGAATTAATTGTGCTTTGCACATATAATTTAAAATTAAAATTTAAAAATATTAGAAATTTATCTAAAAAATAAAGTTATTTTTTAAAATATTAAAACCAAAGTTATCTTAGGTTGAATTATTCAATTTTTTTGAAATGCTTCATTTTTGATTGATAGGGAAAAATACTTGATATTAATTGAGAACTTCCTTTTTGTTTAAAAATTTATGTTAATATATTATATTTTTACTTAGTTTTAAAGTAAAATTTGATTATGTTTAAATACATTAATACAATTTAGGTCATTGGGGTGAATTTAATATTGAATATATATATATATATATATAACTTTTTATACTTTTGAACATTTTCACCTTAAAAAGAATGCTTTCTTGACTTGTCTTCTGTGTTAATTTTAAATTATTTTTTTTCACTAATTTGAAATTAATTTGGATAATGGATTAAATTATTTAAATCATCATAAATTATAATTTATAATCACATCTATGTATTTTTTTACTAAAATTAGTAGTGAATGTATTAAAAATTAATTACCATGGTCAATGTAAAAAAATGGGGTTTATCGAGGGTTAAACTAAGATGAAAATGTTATAAATAACATATATAATTTTCCAAAAACTATTTTATGGGAATATTTAGACCAATAAAGATATTTTATTATAAAAATTTCAATTTTTTTACACTTGGGACGTATGAAAAACGTGGAAGCACTCAATTCATTTCAAAAACACCATGTGCCTCCTCTCCCCCACTTCTAAAAGGCCACCCAATCTTCTCCCTTATTCACACCTTCCAATCACTTTGGTTCAACCATAACCTACCTAAATAAAGTCCTAAAATCCCTCAAATAATCCTATAGGATGTGGTTTTATCATAAATATAACCTATTAAGGATTTAGTGAAAACCAAAGGAGGATACCTGAAGAAGAGGAGACACACTTCAAAAAGTGTCTTTATTTTACTTATTTATCCACCTCCATAAATATTTATTAATCCATGATGATATAATATCATAAAAATATTAAATATAATATTATGTGTTTATTATAAGTTAATTATCTAAAAAACTCCAATTTAGTAAACTGGGTTATGAAATCATCTTTCATGTGTATGTTTGATTGTCATCTTGTGAACCGATGTTGTTCATTTTTCCATTTCCAAAACTCAAAGATGGCTATGATGATGGATATAAATTATATATATGATATTTAAAACATATTTATATACTTATATAATTAGTATATAATATATATCATTTTACCATCTATTTTTTAGGAGATACGATAACATCACTACTGTGTACGACACACTACCACCTTGCGAAGCGATGTGATTCATCTGTCACAAACACTTCACATGAAAGGTGATAAAGATAAATTTAATTATTATATGTGATACGAATACAATTATAATTATATTAATGAAATATTTAATGTTATACAATTATAATATATATCATTTTATCTCCGTCCTATTCACCCACATAAAGATGATAACATAATTTGTGTATGTGTGGACTACTGCCTTCATGAAGCGATGTGACTCTGTTTTCGTCACCACACCACATAGAAAAAATATATTATTAAATAATTTTTATTAGTGATATTATGATAATTTTGGAAAGGTAACGGTTTACTTACCTCCTTTTTATAATGACAAGTGAAGTTCAAAATGTTATTCATGCGTCTGTACAACCTATCATCTCGATGATCATAACATTCTTCATTTTTCCTAAACATAATTAATGATTTGTTTTAAAATTATAATTAATAAATATTATTATTATTTATTATTATTATTTTATATATTATGAAACTCTATAATATGTGCAAGAATAATATCATTAATCACAAAACACTCATAATAAAACAAGGCGATTAACACATGAAATAAAGGAAACAATGATTGATTATCAATGAATGAATGATAATATGTTATAAAATGATATTATATGGTATTATAAATATTAATATGGTTATTTTATTGTATAATAACAATTTTAAAAATAAAATACATGATGTTAAAGAAGATATTGTCAAAAAGTGAGCTTAAGTTAATGGATTTTGTCTCAGCTTACCTTCTTTTGAGACTTATTTATTACTATGCACAAGTTTCCCTTTTATGAGGTGTATATACATACTCATTGAAATTTAATATCATTCATTACTCATAATTCATGGTATTTTAAGTTAATTTTTTTTTAATTTCATCCAAGGGGATTCGAATTGAAAATTACCAAGTGGTAAAATTTATTATGAAATCAAACTTCATTTTGTGATTTTTAACTTTATATTGAAAAAATAAACTTTTTATTATAATTTTTCATTAAAAAATAAATTTCAATTAGATATCCATATTATTTTTTAATTAATATCATTATTTCCTAAATCCAATACTACTTTTACATATGGTCTTTAATTATAAGCTTATTTTATTAACTAAGAAAATGTTAATAAACATGTATCCCTACTTAATATGGATAATTTATTATAAGGAAAATTGATTGTTTATTACATTGATTATTCTATATAAGATGAATTTTTTGGATAGGTATGAAATTAGTTGGGGACCATTTATAGAAAATCCATTGATTCCTTGAGAGTCATGAGACGGATCAATTGGCCAAATCCGAAGGGTTTTAACCTAGTATGTCATAAACTGTCTTGCAAATGGTCTTCAAGGTAAAGGTAACATGTAACTAGGAGAAGTAAAATCCATTAGTTAATAATATATTTCATTAATAATTAAGTTGTTATTATTATCTATGAAAATGTTTCACTAAAATTATTTATTAATTAATTTTATTCTAATTTTTTTGATACAATAGAATGAGTTTTCAGTTACTTAGAATGCAATATTAATCTTGAAATATCTCAAAATTATAGTAAATTTATTAAAATGGAATGTATTTTTAGTGATCTACCATTCCATGTTGATTATTATTATTTATTAACGATATCTTCTTTTGTACTTAACCCTTACTAGTCATTTGATATAACATTTATCTTGCTTCCTTTTACTAAGATATGAAGATGAATTTATGGAATGAGTTTCAAGGAAGATGATATTTTAGATTTGTTAGGATTTATTTTATTTTTGAAATGTAATATGGGTACTATGTATGTAATATGTTTCTCAAAAACTACTCAACTTATCACCCATTTTGAATTTTAGTCCTTACATATATTCCAACATTATAAAGTAAGGCACTAACTCTGAGAAACTGGTTCTAGAGTCATTATATATTTTATAAGAGGAATGTTAATTAGAAATATTTGAAACTAGATTTATGAAAAAAATACTAGGTTAAATATCCCTATGATAGTCTTTGATGATATTATAGAAGAACATCCTAATTCGTTGGTTAGGATGATATTATGTATGGTTTCCTAGTAATACATCCCTCTCTAGATACTACAAGATGATGTGGTTCTAAGACATATGTACATAGGGATAATAACACTGAAAAGGGAACATTTAGATGGATCCAATAACTATATATTACCTAAAAATGAGTCTTATAGGGCACCTAGTTTGACACTCCTAGGAGATGTGCTTAGGATAATTCACATTTTATTTACAAACCATAATTAATGACATCAATGTAAACATATCCCCTAAAAATAATGCTTCTGATTGATATAATATATTATTTTAAGTATTACACTAGTTATGGGATTATAAATTATGATTTAATGTTCATAACCTTATAAGCTAATCCAGTATATGGCATTGTTTAGAAATGGAATCTCTAAGGAATAAGGTTATCAATACTAATGTTTAATGTAGTGATTGTGTAAAAACTTAGGATTTTAATAGAAAAAACATTATATTTTTTACCATGAGGACATGAAACACTAATGTTTTCTTTCATTACATAGAATACTATATTTATCTTGTGTTACACACAACCCCGAAATTTTTATTTTCGATAACACATTCAACATGCAACACCAAACATAAACGACATGTGGTATATATGTTATTGTTCTTAAATAGCTGTTAAATTTGTGGGTATAAATAGTATTAAATAATTTCTAATATGTGTGTGTGTGTGTGTATTTCTGTCTAAATAAATATAAATTTTCAAAAAAAAAGGAAATAATCAATCAATTTTTTGAGTAAAGTGGTTTTATTCTTCAAAAATATGTTTTCATAAAACAATGGTTTTATATATTTTTGTCAAAAAAATATTATAATAAATATTTAGAACTTTTCTAAAATTTATTTTTTAAAATTAATGATTTTTTAGTTGTAATGTCAAAATTTACTTATTGGTAAATTTTGGGATTCATTCGAAAAAATTTGTTTCTTTTGAATAGAAAAATTGCAATTTTTCGTAAAATGTTTTTAATTTTCAATAAATTTAGTAATTTAAATTTATTAATATTTATCTAATATTTTTTCTAGTAACATAATTTATATTTAACACAAATAATTAATTTGAAACCGTATTATATTGGTTTTTAGTATAAGTTTGTTTTTTCATTTAAAAATAGGTTTTTCTAATAACTATTTTAAAATTATTAATGCTTCTCTATTTTAATTAATTAATACAATCACTAGTGGGGAATGATTTAAATTAAATTTATATAGTATATATCAGTAAATATTAATTTATTTTCATAAAATTGTTATTATTAGTCATAAAGTTAATATAGAATCATATTTTTCATTAAAATAAATACACTTCTTAGAAACTGTTGTCTCGCCGTGTCTAAGGGATTAATGTTAAATTATATTTTTCATCATCATTGAATTTTATTTGGAAAAATGATTTATCTATTTTTAATCATCATAATTTATAATTTCTAATAATGCATGCTTATTTTATTACGAAAATGAATAGTTCATGAAGTGAACATTTATTACCATGGTTAAGATAAAAATTTATATACCGGGGTTCAACTAGAATAATAAGAGTTAGAATAGCTGAAAATATTTTTATTAGTTTTATTAAAGGAGTTTATTTAGATATTGGTCATAGCAATTTTTGAAATTTGGAAATTACATTACACTTTCCTTTGAATATGAGCAGTATAATAAGTTAAGTAAAGAAAAGGAAAAAATATTTTTCTACCTTTTAATTTAGATAAAGCTTTTGGACAGGGTCCAAATAACATAGGTCCAGTTATAGATATTGTTTTTAAAGATAATTTTTTATCATAATAATTAATATTTAATTTTTAGAAGTAATATAATTACATATAATGCTTAATAAATTACAACCCCATGATTATTTAGTTATAAATTAATTGAAATAAATGATACTTAAAATATTAAAAGTGAAGTAAATCCAGTGAGTTATTCTATTACAATAATTTCCAGATTTATATATCATTTTACAGAGTTTTTATCATAATATATTCAAATTATATCGTTTTATTGATATTTTTATATTCAAATTAAATGAATAATTTCAAAATTAACCTTAAAGTTTTTTTATAATAAATTATAAATATTTAATTTAATTAAAATTACTAAACATAATGTATTATGTAAATTTATTTTTAAATTTTATTACTTATAAGATATGTCCGACTAGTTTACAAATTATTCTTTTATAGTGAATATATTCACACATAATTATTAAAAAAACATTCTTAGTATGGTTATAGTTAATATGGTGTCTCTGCACATTACTTTAGCTTGTGTTAAAAATAATATTCTATACACATGATATTTTAATTTTATAAATTTTATTTAATATTTAGAATCAATGGACCAGAATTATCTAATAATTATCACTTTAATCTAGTGTTAAAGGATAAATTACTTAGGTGAGAAAACTAGTTACCCTATTGAAAACCCAAAATGATAAGAACATGGAATCTTAAAAGTGAAGGAAAAAATGATTAAAACATCTATTTTATTATGTGATGGAGTTATTTATCGACCATATCATCTATGCACACATTTAATTATAATTATTTAGGCACATGAAGTAATATTGGCCTCCCAATATTGAATAACTTTCTGTATTAACAAGAATGCCACTCCTCATCAACTATAAAAGGGATATCACTACCCTTACATGTAAACAATTATCAAGCCATTTGGTCCATAAATACCCTATAAAAATCACATAATAATTCCCCTAACCTCATATTAGAAGCCTTAGTTTGGGAAAAATAAAATCCTTCATGGATTTAGTGTAAACCTATGGAGGATGCCAAAAGAAGAGGTAATGTTCTCAACGAGTGTCTTTATTTTACTACTTTATACAACTCCATAAATTCTTATTATAAAATTATTATATAATAAATTCAGTATAATTCATATATTAAGATGTTTGAAGTTATGTTTATGATCTACAACAACACACACACTCATCAAGTGCGTTAAAAAATCATCATCCATGTGTACTGGGGATTATCGGCTCGCGAAATGATTCCATTTTTTACCATTACCACCTCTCATGGTTTGGTATGATGATGGATATAAAGTTTATATATTATATTTATAACAACATTATACCTATAGATATGTTATATAATATATATCATTTTTATATTCTATTCTGTAATGGATATGATAAACTTCACTCAGGTGTACAGTGGAATACCGCCTCTTGAAGCGATGTGATTAATTTTTCAAGAATGAATTACATGAAATTTAATAAGGTTAAATATGATAATAATATGTCATATAAATGAAATATATATTATATTAAAGGAATATTTATCATTCATTAAATAAAATATATCATTTTCTTTTTACCTATAAACTCACTAAAAAATGATAATGCCATTCTTGGATATGTGGACTACTACCTCCTCAAAGAGATGAGAATCCTTTTTTCATCCCCATATAAAAATAATTATATATATGTATATATATAAGTATATATAATCAAATATTTTTTTTATTTATGATATTATGGTCATTCTAGAAAGATAAACAATACTTTACTTCTTTCTATAATGATCGTTTTAAAATGGAAATATCACTCATATGTAGGTATGGCCTACCATATCCACGATCATATAGTTAGTTCATTTTCATAATAATAATTAATAATTGGGTTTAAAATATAATTGATTTATAAATATTATAATCATCTCAATATAATTATTCTTCATATGTTCAAATAATTAATTATTTGACCATAGTCAACCAGCCTAATTCTCTTAACGCTTTTAATTTTTGTTGGAATGAATAAGTCTTCTCCTGTGTTATTTAATGTTTTAGAATATAACCATGTTGGATTCCCAAATTTTCTTAAACGTGCATTATAGAAATTAAAATTTTATAATGTTCAAGTATGGTAAAATCATCCAATATACACTTAACTGATTATGTAATTATATATAACATGATAAAAAGTGAAATAAAATCAATAATAAACTTGAATAATTTTATGTTGAAATTAAATAATTAAAATAAGTATATTATTTAGTAAAATAAAGGACAGTTAGGATGAAATGATCTTGATATAACGATTTTTCTAATCTCACATTTACTTATGTGTCATATGTTTCATATTCACCAGTTATTTTTGTTGTGTGTTGTATATACTTCCCATAAAAGTATTGTAAAATTATAAATTCATAAATTTATGGGGATTTACATATCAATTTTAGGGTAACTCTAATTCACAGGGTTTACGGTTTCAAAGTTATCAATGTTTACATTTATTTTTGTCAAAAAAAATTCTTCTTTGAGACATCTGTCATGCAATTCACATATCATCTTTTATGAGGTACATATACACCCACTTTGACATGTAATATCATGAATTTATTTATTATAAAGTTCTTTTAGGTTTAATTGAACATAATCCATTCATGGGGATTATAATTCAAAGATACCAAATTTGATAGAGTGTTATGTTAGAATTTTATACTTTATCAGAATTGTTTACGATTTTGCATCGAATGATGCGATTTTATGATCTATATCTCAATAAAAAATTTAATTTTATTTTCATTTTTCTTGATATTTAAAATTTATAGTTCCTTTTTCAAACTCTGGGGGTATATGTAATTTATACCACCCTATTTATTTCTCTAGAAGGAATAATATGTTTTAATGAAATTTAAATGAAATCTGTTTCTTTTCCATAAGTAAATTTTGTTTCAAAGAGATTATTATGCAACCTATTTCATTTCAATGAGATAATCATGTTTTGAATAGATTAACATGAAACCCATTTATTTTCCATGGTTTTATTAGGTTAAGAAATAATATTTATGATTTATATGAGTTATTTGATGAAAGATCTATATACATTATTTATGTCATGGCTTTTAGAAATTGCATGTGATGGGTGAAACTAGATAGCGTCTGGGGAGATGTTATAGAAAATCTGATGGTTGTTCCCATAGAGAGATACAATTAATTGGGTAATGATTATATTATTTAGATAATTATATTGGAAGTCAATATTATGGTTTTTTTAATTGTAAGTGTTTATTAAGGGTTCTATAAGGGTTCTATGAGAATATGTTCCAATATACCATTTTTTATATCTATAATTAATATGGGTTTATGAAGTTTCATTTTATCAAGATTGTTATCACATTGATCATGATTGTTGATTCGTAATCCTATTTCTTATATTAAATACATAAGTAATTTGTTATGATTGATGATATTTGTATATATGGGTGTAAATATTCTTATGTTACACTCATTCACTTCTATTAAGCCATCATATGATTATACTGTTCTTATTATCACTGATGACATTTATTTGATAATTAGTACTTTTTTTAATAAACATTTAATCTCACCCTTATTATGTTTTCTTTTCTATTATTCATAAAGAATGAGGTCGAATGAGTTATATCTAGAATTGATTTCATATGGATGATGATGAGGACTTAATGTGAAATAATAAAAAATGGGATAAAGAGAATAAATGCTCATTTGATTACATGGGTGTTGTTTATAAAGGACATTATCTTAATTATGTAAAATGACAAACCTAAAAGGTCCTACATCATTTAATTGATCTAATTTATGATTTTTTGTATGTTTTGGAAGGAAGAAATGGGTCACAATTGTCAACATAAAATCCTAAAACATAATGTTTATGATTTCAGCACCAGATCTGGGAGTGTTGGTTTTGGGATGTCTTAGTTTGTATCAAAGGCTAGTCTGGATAAATTTTTTGATTAGGATTTTTTATGTGAGTTTACCTTAAATGTTAGTGATACCATCATAGATATATTAGATTATTGATGTTCAAATGTTCAAATTCATAAACACCTCATTTAAGGGATTTAAGTAGTTAATTTTTTTTAGGTTATTAATGAAATTATTTGAGTTTTTTTATTAGGATAGTTTATTTTGAACCCCTATGATCAACATGATGTGTTATTTATGGAGGAATTATTATTTCATATAAAAATAAAAAAAGGAAAACCTGAAGGTTGGTTGACGACACGACATATCTAGCAAAGCCATGGGACATGAACCCATAACTGAAGGGCCATATGGGTTTCATGTCTAACACTAGACTATGTGATTTACTTATTAGTATGAAATTTTTATAGGTACATATTATTTTTATTTAGGAATTATATGATATTTTATTAGAGGAATAATTAATTATTTATCATGGATGTATATATGATAAAATCCTTCTAATTCATGGCTTTCAAACACTCTCTGTAAAAGATTAAAAAAATTAATGATAGTTATTTATGGGATTATTTTCCTATATCTTTGGGTATTATTGTTAAATTTTAGATATTAATGTTTTATATTACGGTTTATTAGTTTTTGGAATAATCATGCCATGTTCAAATGATTTTGGTTTTGGCTAATGTCTAAAGATAGGAGGATTAGCTTGTTAACCATTTTATGGTTTCATGGTCTTTAAACGTTTATTTTAGTGCTTCAAGCATGAAAATTTCATCTTGAATATTCATTTTATAGATAAATACATGTGATTCTGGTATAAATTTTCTAAATTATGTAATTGTAGTTTAAAACTAAGTATATTTCACTATGTTTTGAGTTTATATGGTAAAATAGTTCCTCGTCTCTAAGAAATGGATCTTTAAAAAAGTATTATCCTAGTACCATCATTTGTATGAACCAATAACCCTTTAAATAATTACATATTTAATGTTTTTAGTACATTAACATTTCATTGATCATTCATTTACTTTTGATCAATCACTGTCAATAATTATTTACAATTTCCCCCATTCCCACATAGGTTCTCCTCTTTGGAAACCTAGTTATATGTAATTTGATATGTAATTTTTTACTTCCTTTAATAATTTTTAAAACGATTTTTTAAAACAATTTTTATGATGTGGGTTTATAAAAACTGTATTTTCAAATTTCCAACATTTGATTATCGGGATAAAGTTAAAATTGTGAAATTGTTATTTATTAAATGGGGAGAGGACGTGACACCATAATATTTTTAAGGATGAAAATTATATCTGAAGTCATAAAAAACATGAAACACTATGTTTTATCTTTCATTACAAGGAACATTTTATCTTTTGTGTGTTACACAAAACCACGATATTTTTATGTTTTATATTGTATTCAACATGAAACACTGAAGATAAACAACCAATGATATATATTACTATTATAACCTAAACATTAAACTAGAGGGTATAAATAGTATTAACTAATTTATGATATATATATATATTTGTCTTACTAAACATATATTATGGATAAATATTTAGTAAATATTTAATCAATTTTATTAGTAAAGTGATTTTATTCATTAAAAATATGTTTTCCTCAAAAATGATTTTATTGGTTTTCATGAAAAAAATATTATAATAAGTTTCAAGAAACATTAAAAATATTTTTTAAAAAATTTAACTTCATTTTTTTATCAAAATATTGAAATTCACTTTGGTTGATATTTTTGGATTTTCAGAAAAAATATTGATTTTTCAGTGACAAGTGAAAAATATCGATTTCGGTAAAAAATGTTTTATATTCAATAAATTAAGTATTTTAAAAGTACCAATATGTTTTGAATATTTTTCCTAATATCCTATGTTTTATTTAATCCACTTAAAAATATTAATAAACATTATATGGATTTTTAGTATAAGTTTGTTTTTTGGTTTAATTGTATGTTCTTTCTAAAAACACTTTTAAGATTCATAATGTGTCTCTATTTTAATTAATTAAAATAATAACTAATGGGGAATTTTTTAAACTATTTTTATATATTATATATTAGTAAATATTAATTTATTTTCATATAATGCTTTTTATTAGTGATAAAGTTAATATGGAATAATATTTTTCCTAAAAAAATTACTCTTCTCACAATAAGTCATCTCACGGTGTCTGTGGGATTAATGTCAAATTATATTTTGACACTTATGTGAATTTAATTTAGAAAAATACATTCCATATTTATAATAAACATAAATTTTTAATTTATAATAAAGACAACTTAAATTGTGACCAAATATTTATAGTGAATGCAGAAAAATTAATTGTCATGATTAGGGTAAAACATTTTATTTATCTAGGTGTTAATCGTGAATAATATATTTGAAAACAACCTAAAGTATTATATTTACTTTATTTAATGATTTTATATATAACTTTTAAATAAATTTCTCAAAAATAAAAAAATTCCTCTCAACTTTCCATAGAATATGACCTAAATAATATGTTAATTACATAAAAAGACAAAAAAAGATACTTTTATTCTTTAAAATTTTAATAAAGATTTTGGATTAATAAAAAAACAAAGTAGGTTTAGTAATAGATAATATTTTGAAACATAAATTACCTTTTGATATCATAAATTTTTATATTTATTTTTTGGAGAAAAAATAATTAAACAATAATGCTTTAGATATACCAACATTAAAATTATTTAGTTTTCAATAAAATGAAATAAATTATTATAAAATTTTTAAAACTGAAGTAAATTGGGTGAATTACAATGTTATATTAATTTTTTAGATGAATATATCATATAACACAATTTTCAGAAGAAAAAATATTTGAATTCTATCATTGTATTGATATATCTAATTCAAATTAAATAAATAATGTCAAAATTTACATTACAATTATTTTATAATGAATTATATATTATTAAATGATTAAAAATTACTAAAAATATTTCCTTCATCGAATTTATTTTTAAATTTTACTAGTCATCAAATATTACCCATTAATTAACAAATTTTCCTTTGATAATGAGTATATTAACCCCTAATTAGTAAAAAACTTTTTTAGTGTTGTTAATATTAAAGTAGTGTTTTTGCATGTTACATGCGCTTGTGTTAAAACTATTTTTCAATACACATGATATTTTCATTTCATAAATTTGACTTTATATTTAGAATATTGGGTATAAATTTTATAACAATAATATCTTTAATTTACTATTAATGTATAAATTTCTAATGTTCGAAAACTAGTTACCGTAGTGAAAACCCAAAAAGGGAAAAATATATAAATGTAGAAGATAAAGACAAAATGTATAAATAATGTTTTTTAATGTGTGGTGCATGCCTTTATCAACCACATAACCCATTAAAACCCATTAATTATAAAGTTTTTCACACATTATGTATGGTTGACCTCTAAATAGTGAATATTTTTTGTATTTAAAAGAATAACTCTCCTCCTCCATTATAAAAGGGTAATCACTCACATCATTATTTAAAACTATTAGGCCATTTGGATCTTCCAAAACCAAAAAAATAAATTCCCAACTACCCTAAACTCATCCTAGAATAATTATTTTGGGCATAAATCCAACCTTTCATGGATTTAGTGCAAACCTAAGGATGAAAGCCGAAGAAGAGGTAATGTTCTTCATTGAGCATATTTATTATACTTCTTTCTCCACCGCCTTCAGTAATTACTATACCATGATAATATAATATCCAAAGTTTCTTCCATAAAATAATATTTATTATAAGGGTATGATACACAACCACAGACACAAAAATCTAATGGGTTGTGAAATCATCATTCATTTGTATGAATGGCTACTTCCACGTGAAACGATGTCATTTTTTCCATTACCACCTACCATGGTAGGGTATAATGATGAATATAAATTTATATGGGATATTTATAACATAATTATACCTCATTATTAAGTATACCATTTATAACATTTTTATAATCAATTTCATAGTGGACATGATAACGTTGCTCGTGAGTACGGTGGACTACTGCTTCACTAAGCGATGCGATTTGTTTTTCCCTAACGTATTATATGGAAGTCATTAAAAATAAATCAAATAATTATATGTGATATAAATTAAATATCTATAATTAATGGAATATTTATCATTATGGAAATGTAATATATCATTTTATGTATGAATATGATAATTATTTCATGGTGATTATTCTGAATTCATTTAAGTAATGAACTATTTGACCATAGTCAACCCACCAAAGTCATTTTTGACACAAATGATGAATATAATCGAAACATCTAATGTAAACTTAATTGATCAGGTAATTGTATATAACATATTAATTATTGAAATACAAGTACTAATAAAAACGAATTTTTTTCTCTACTAAGTAAATAATTAACATAATATTTTTTTAGGAAGGTGAATTACAAGAATAATGAGTTGATCTCCATTTAAGGGTTGTTTCATCTCTTTTTTATTTCTCTGAGATATATTCCATATTGACTACATGTTATTTTATATAGTTTATATAATTTACATTAATTTATTTAATGATTATTATAATTATTTTTATAGTTATTTTAATATATTTTGATGATTTATTTTTTTCATTGGGTTTATAGTTTCAAAGTTACCAAACTGGTAATGGATTTGGGTCACAATTTTCCTTCTTTGAGCCTCATGTCGTGTTATGTACCTATATTATTTTCTGAGGTGTATATAAATACATTCGGAAATGTAATATAATAAATATATTTATTCTCATTTTATTCTATGTTTTATTTATTGTAATTATTTCATTGGTCTTACGATTCATAGATACCAAAGTGAAAGGAGTTTTGTGTTATTATTTAATCCTTTATCAGGATTGTTTATGTTTATTCTTGATATGTTAAGATCTTATCAGCCTTATCTCAAGAAACTCATGAATTTTATTACAATCTGTTTATTAATGATATTTACTTGTAATACTACCTTTATTCCCCTATTTTTTACATAAACTTTTTTCAAAACTTTTTTTTTACAGAATCATAATTTATTTATCTCTTTGGTCAGGAATTTGTTTTTCTTAACCTTGTTTCAAATGTTTTTTTCCAAAAATGTGTCGAAATTTTAAAAAATAATATATTCAATAAATTATTTCTCAGGAATATATTTCTCTCTTTCCAAACAATGATCTTTTCCAAAAAAATTACAATGCAAAGGGAATGTTTTTCATGGAATGTATAGAACTACTCATCAACATGACCATTATATAATTGATGCTTCCTCTTAAAGTTTACAAAGTTAATTTTAATGATATTATTTCCACAATTTTATGGAAATTATTCGTTTTTTAACAAAATACTTTCAAAGGAAAGTATTTTTCCAGAATATTTTATATTTCAAAAGGTTATTTTCCAAATGAAGTAGATATTTTCTTCCAGAATGATATCAATTATATTGTAATTGAATTTCAATTTTTCAACAACAAAATACCTTATTTTTACTTTTCCTCCACTTCGTATATTTTTTATTGATACCATCATTATTATTTTTCTATATAAAATAATATTATTTCAAATATATTTTTATATAATCTATTCCTTTTCCGTTGGTTAATTATGTTTGAAAAAGAATTTTTATAGAACCAATTTTCTTTCAATGGTTTAATCAGGATTCAAAAATATTAACTTATAACCCATTTATTTTATATTGGTTGATTAGGTTATAAAATAATATTGATTTTACCTATTAGATTTATGATTAAATATATATGTACATTATTAATGTTTTGGTTGTTAGACATTATATATGATGGGTACACCTAGATAGAATTGGGTGATCCTATTATAGATAATATGATGAGTGTACTTAGATAGTGATCCAATGAATTGGGTAATGATTACATTCTTTGGAGAATTATATTGGATTTCAGATGTATGGTTATTCCAATTATAAGTGTTCGGTATGGGTTCTATAAGGTTTCTATGAGATGTTGTTCCATGATAATAATATTTCTTATCTCTATATTCTATGGGTTTATTTTTTTTATTTCGTACAGATCGATGTCACATGGATCATGGTTATTTATTGTTATGAATATTTCCTTTTTAAATCCTTTTTATATATTTTCATGATTAATAATCTAGGAATTTATTGGTATGAACATTATTATGTTATAATCATGAACATTTATTATATCACCACACCCTTGTGACCTTATTAGGCTCACTGATTATATTTTTTGATAATTCTTAGGTTTCTATTACTAGCAATTTGAGCTCAGCCATATTATGTTTCCTTTTTCTTAGTTTATAAATAATTAGGTTGAATGAATTATTCCTAGAAGGTATTTCATATGTATGATGAAAAATAAATAATTTGAAATAAGTAAAGATGGGTTGAGGGGGATAAATGCTCTTTTGATGACTTAATTTGAAATACTTAATGATGGGTTATTTGGAAGAAAATATCATTTAATGGAATGTGTATTGTTTATTTTGTATTAATTACTTATACTATAAAAATATAAACCAAAAAGGTCATCATGAATGTATCATGTATAATTTATAATTTTAACATTACAAGGTTTGAATGGAAAAAATAGGCCACAATTATCAACATCAAAACTGAAAATTTAAGTTTTATGACTTCAATATCATATCTCAGTGTCTAGGTTCTGGATGTTAATAAATTTCCTTAAGTAGGAATCTAATATGACTAGTATCATAACAGTGAAAATTATAGATGTTTTAGAGAGACATTATCATGTTATGAAAAATAACCTTATAGGGATGGAGAAACCAATTCCACAGTGAGATTCCCCTATATTGGATCACCTTATGTCACAGAATCCCCCATCATTCAGTAGAACTACTTATCTTATTATATCTAATCAAGGGATTAAGCCTCTATGAAATTTATTTATGTACATGGGATGTATAAAAAAGAAAAAGTTTATAATTTTAGTGTATTGTCTCAAAGGTTATATTGATTAATGGTGGTCATTATTTAAAAAAAACTATAGAGGGAAATAAAATAAGACTCATGGGATGGAAATATTTTATGGATATTATCTTTTACAATTATTCCCCTTAAGGTAAATAAAATAAAATGAAGAGAAATTCCATTAGTATAATTGAATATAAGGAATAAATTATTTCTGAGGATAATTCTACATATAAAAAGTTAGATATGTATTCTACGTATTATATAAGAAATGAGAATTATATGATTGATCTTTTATTTTAAGGTCTTAAGCCATGTACCCAAATGGCACTGGTCTCTCAAAAAAATTCATGTAATGAAATAGTTTTATGTGCCATCAAAACAAAGAATGAATAATCTAGAACCTAGATATCCAAGGGAAATAAAATAAATAATAGTTTTTTTCAGCACTAATCCAAAAGTAATTGATCAAAAATTAAGATTAATATAATTAAATTTTTATCATGTGTGATTTTTGGAAATAATCACCCTGGGAAATGCCTGAGAGGAATGAGAGTTTGTTATAAGTGTCGATAAATGGGTCATCATGTTAAATAATTCAAGTAGAATAAGAAAAAATATCAAAACATTATTATAAGTACATGTATATTGGACAATATTCAAATGAATACCCCAAGAATCAAGGGAATATACCACATAAGAGGCCAAGGGGAGAATGAAAATCTTTTTCAAACATTCTTTCTAAGTTGGCAGTTACCATTGATGTGGTGGAAGTTATATTTATCTTATATTAAAATATATCTAATAATTTAGTTGATTCAGGATCCTTGCATTCCTTTATTACTACCCAATTTCTCAATAGAATAATAAATTTACCTTTTAATTTAAGAAGGGAGTTGTCAGTCAAAACCCCTAAGGGAAGTATCATTATAATGAGGATGCTTCAAGATTCCCCCACTATGACATGTAAACAAGATTGATTTTCTAACCTTATTATCATACTTATGGTTGAATGTGATATATAACATTATATGTACTAAAATATATAATATCATGAAAAATAATTATTATAAGAAGGAGGAAATTACAGGTTGTTGGGAAGATGTTGAATTAACTATCATTGTAGTAGAGACTTCATCATATGAGTCATATCAAGATCCAATAGGTTTACTAAATTAGATTATTAGGGAAGAATATTAAAAATATATATGGATGAAGAAGGAAATATTAAAATTGCGGATGTACCTATTTTATAAAACAAATTATGTATTTATTGAGGAATTACCTGGACATCCACCATAGTGTGAAGTTCTGTTTTCCATTGATTTAATCCCTGGTGAAATACCAATATCAATGAATCCCTATAAAATGGACACTGTGGAATTTGTGGAACTAATGAAATAACTCGAGGACTTGGATAATAAGGGATTTATTCTCCCTAGTGTTTCATCATGGGGATCCCCTGTTCTATTTATTATGAAAAATAGATGGATCCATGAGGTTAAGCATTTATTATAGGTAAATTAATTATATAACAACAAAGAAAAAGTTTCATCTACCTCTCATTGATGATTTATTTTAACAAATTCAAGATTCCCAATATTTTTCATATATTAAAATTAATTTTGGGTATCACCAATTCTGATTAAAAAAGGAATACATTCTAAACTCATCCTTTTGAATGAGGTATGGAAAATATGATATTACGTTAATTACATTTGGATTTACTAAGGAAAACTATATTTTTATTGATCTAAGGTATAGAGTCTTCATGGAATATATGGATTATTTTTTATGGTATTAATTGATGATATTTTTGGGTATTCTAAAATTTATGGGACCATGAAAATCAGATTACAATCATTCTTGAGACACTTATAAGGAAGTAGTTGTATGTGAAATTTAGTAAATATAATTTTTATATTCAAGAATATTCTTTTCTTTACCATAATATATCAAAATATTGATTCTCAGTTGATTCTACAAAGATAAAGGTAGTCATATGAAGGAATGTACCAACAAAAATAACTAAGGTACATTGTTTTATTGGGTTTGAATGTTACTATCCGAGATTCATTCATAATTTTTCACGATTGGATAAAACCTTAACCAATATTACATGTAAAGTGTAACATCCAAAGTAAATAATGAATAATATCTTTTCATATTTATTATAATTTTTTAATTAAATATTAATTTTACTTTAAAGGAGATGCAATGTTCTATAGATTACCCGATAAGCAACAACGGGTTTCTTTGAAATCTTATGTTGCACACAATGTTGGGTCATACAAAAAAATAATAATATGATATTATTTTAAATGGTAGTTAACGTCTTGCCCTTGTATTGGAAGAAATGAATAGACCTAACCATATTATGATTAAACATGTTTTTTAAATGATTTTAAATTTATCCAATTAAAGATAGGGGTTTAAAATGTGAGTGAATCTAATTTTAAAATAAATACTCTGATATTTTTTCAAAGGTTGATTTACCAAATTTTGATGGAAAACCATTTTTAAATCTAGTTTTGGTCACTTTTATATGTTCTAATGGACAAAAATAAAACTCTTATTTAGAATCAGGAACTCGAAATTTACTTTGGGTAATTTCTTAGTATTTTTTTGATATAATTCATTTTTTTGTGAATAGTGAAAATTATTGTATTTTAATTCGAAAATAACTTTTAATATAATTTATTTATATGGTAAGATTTTCTTTTTAATTGGTTTTAAAGTGTATTTAGATTATAGTTTTACCATTTAATCCAATGTTGGTCAATGGAAGTAATTTCACTTTGAAATTGAACATAAACAAGTGTCAATCTTTTGATAGTTATTATTTCTTAAAAACACGCTTATTGTTTTGATAACGAGAATTAATTTTAAATTAATTAATGAAACTTATATGTTTTTAATTTGCTAAAATAGAAATCATTTTTCAATTCAGAATATAAAAAATAGCCTAGGATTAATTTATCATATTTTTCTAAAAACCTTCAATTTTTGAGGAATAGTGAAAACCCTAAGTAGAAGCTAAAAAACTGACTTTTTCATTTAAATTAAATTTTAACACTTCTTTGAATTGAATTTCAAAAATTCTACATACATGGTTTTCATTATTAATTAAAATATGGTTCAATAAGATGAAAACAATTTTTGGGTAAGAGTAACTTTTGACTTTTATTTACCACAATTAAAGGTAAATAGGGTAATTCAATGTAAAAATAATATTATAATAATGTAAAATTACCATAAAACATGACCTAAACTTATTTTATGAGTGATTTCCGACCCATACATTCCTTGTGGGAGATTATTTTCCTTTTAAAGCCATTTGGGTAAAATAATGACATAAATTGATTTTTTTGAAAGTAAAACCAAAAATATCATAAAACATGTATTGTTTTGCTAAGTATATTTTAATGTGGGATTATAAAATAAATATATTTTATTTTAAATAATCATTATAAATATAATAAGATTTTATAAATCATGTTATTTTATTTGTAATTTTTAGACATCAAATAAATAAAATTATTTATGACACAATAATGATGTAGTGTTTACCTCATTAATGAATGATTTAAATAAATAAGATTATAAAATTAAAATAATATCCAAAACCTGTCAAATTATTATTGAATGATTTTATTTAGAACAATAGTCATCTTATATTCTACTTTAAAATGTTTTGGACCTTTAGAAACAAAAAATCATTATATAATTAAATAATATTTTCAAACATTCCTAAAGATCCCAACATCCCCCTTTTAAAAAGCCCCCACCTCTAACCTATTACTAAAACCTCTCAAGCTCCTTGTCTCATGAAAACTCTGACTAAATAAGCTCTAATTATCCATATCTTTCACCTATAATCCTTACCTTATCCATAAGACACTTCAAAAAATCCTTTTGGTTCAAACCAATGGGTTTAACCCGATTTAAAGGTAATGTCTTCTATTATGTTCTTTTCTTTTATTTTACTTCTCCAACAACTTAAACTCTTTTTATTACATTATTTTATAACACCAAAAGTATCGTCAATATAATATATATTTTTATGATAATTAACCGAACTATACTTACACACACCTCCGTCTAATGGTAAAGAACATACTGTTTCTGTGGACAGCGAACTACTGCCTCACGAAACAATGATTGGTCAATCTTCACTTACCACCTCTTATGGTGGAGATTTGGATGGAATTTTATTTACATGAGATATTATATATATATATATATATATTTTCTCTATACTTCTATATTTTTCATTTTTATCATACCTTTATAATTTCTATAGTGGGTAAATACGATAATTTCATTTGAGGAAGCGTGAACTGTGGCCCCCTCAAAGTGATATGACTCATTCATTCCATATGTAGAATTTATAAAGGATGGAGTTAATTAAATTACATAACATAAATATTATAATGGAATTATAATATTACTATGTATTATTTTTTTTTCATTCCTTTAAATATAAAATAGAAATGAAAGTAGCGTTCATGCGTACGTACGACATATCGTCTCCATGAAAGGTGTGTTTCATTTCATAACTCCAAATGATATGGAATATTATAAATACATATACACTGGATATATATGAATTATATTATTTCTAAATCATGAATATAATTCTGGAGATAATGGAATTTTGACCATATGGACAATTTTTAATTATAACAAGTTCAATTTTGACTAAAATTCCGAACATTGAAAAATGTCGAATATAAACTCAAATACCTAAATAATTGATATAGAAAGGTAATAAGTGATATAAATGTAATAATAAACTTGAAAATGTTTCATAAGGAATTATAAATTAACTTTTTTTTACTATTCTGGTGGAACACGTAACATACATGTCTAGTCGAACACGAGGTAAGGGGTTTCTTATCTCACATTTAATTTCATGAGATTTCCATTGTTCACCATGTATTCATTTCATGTGGTGTATTATGTACTTACATTTGATATATATTATCATGATTATATTTATATTCATGGTATTATATGATTTATTGGGTGGTTATTAACTTTTGGTCTTACCACTCGATTGATTTCAACATGGTAAGGGGGTTTCATCTCACTTTTAATTCCTGGGCGATTCATGCTATAGTTGCCACTATTTTCTTTTGTGTGTTGTATGTACTTCCCATGATTGTATTTTTTTTAATATATTTTAATTTATGGGTATTTATATCTTCATTTTTTGATATATCTTACATGGGGTGTATGTTTCGTAAGTTACCAAATCTGTATAGGAACCTTTCACCATACTCTTTTAGTAAAAGACTTATTTTATATCATGTC
This sequence comes from Viscum album, assembly GCA_963277665.1. Lineage (NCBI taxonomy): Eukaryota > Viridiplantae > Streptophyta > Magnoliopsida > Santalales > Viscaceae > Viscum > Viscum album. The sequence goes on along the minus strand of OY728145.1, from coordinate 656,350,206 downwards.
TTTTAATTTCCTTCATCTTATATTGGGATATGTTATTATATATACTTATTTCTATAAATTTTATGTTCATGTTATGATAGACCATTTTCTCTCTCATCAACTCATTTCATGAATTTTCAAGCGACGTCGTTAGGCTGTCGATTTTCTGTAAGAAAACTTATTAACCTAATTTCAATTTTTTGGGTTAGACTTATACTTCTTGATTATGTCATGCTATGAATATGTGATAATGACCTCTGATTTTTTTACACTTAATATCCAATTATATTGGGTGTATTATTTTTTATGAAACATAATTATTTCATTGATTAGTCCTTAATCTAAGGATATCATATTTGCAAGGTACATTATCCCAATTTACATTCCATTGAGACATATTTTTTATTATACACCAATTGCCTTTTATATGGTGTATATATTACCATTTGAAATATTATATCCTAAATATTTTTATTCTCATGGTATTATAATCTTTTATTAATGTTATTCCACGATTGTTTGAAATTGAAGTGTCTCTAATTTAGTAAGGAAATCTTTAACTAAAATATCATTTTAAATGTTTTAAAGATTTATTCATCTAAATATTTTCCATTAATGTCTATTTTTAAAACAAATTGAGGATTTTTTTATGGAAATGAATTTTTTGAAATTAAAATTTATTTCAAATGCTTCAAAGTGGTATGGGGCACTTCGATTCGAAAATATCTTTATTAAATGTTTTAAATGGTTTTGAAAATAGTTTTATAAAGCATTGATTATGTCAATATCTTGAAATGATATATTGTGATTGCAATGTGGAAATTTTATATTTCATTTATGTTTGTTTTATTGGTTATGAATATGTTATGGTTATTGGGAATTTTTCATGAATACTGGTGGTTCCGTGATAAACCTAGGGTGGGCGGGCCTGAGATATCTCTCCATTTCCTTGGGTAACATGGAAGAGGTAAATTTTATTATTTCTCCTAAGATATTTAAGGAATATATTGTGATGGGTATTCCAAGTGTAACTCCTGATGTGGCATTGAAAGCTATAATGTATGTATAATATGGATTCCATAATTTACCTTTATGATTTTTGATTTCTATGTGTTATTCAAAATCTTATTATTTAATGAGATAGGGTAAAGAGCATATGTTTTGTATATATTGATGAACTAATGTTTTCTATCTTTATTTTGTAACCCTTACTGAGCCTTTTACGCTCATCCCAGGTTTTTGAAATGTTTTTCATAGGGTATAAGTAAGGGTAAGATAAATTAATAACTCATTAATATTTATATCAAGAAAATAATTATTATTTTATTTAAAAAAATTATTCTATTCAAAAAAATGGACACTTATTAGAAGTGTCTACTTTGTAATTTTTGAGATGTAATGTAATAGTTATGGACTAATTATATAAAACTCTAAACCTGAAAAGAACCAAAATGTAAATTATTCACTTAATTCAATATTATATAATCTTTAAAACTGGTTAATTTTATAAAGGTACTAAGTTTGTTTGAAAAAATAAATGAGAACAATGTTTTGATGAACTAAAGAATACATTGGGCAATGCTCCAATATTGTCATTACCATCTGAAAGTGAGGTGTTTGTGATATAGAGTGATGCATGAGAATAGGGACTTGGTTATATCCTAATGAAAATTGATGAAGTTATTTGATATGCATCAAAGCAATTAATGACTCGAGAATATAAAGATCCAACTCATGATCTTGAGTTGGATGTTGAAATATTTTCTTTGCAGATATAGAGACATTATCTCTAAAGTGACATATTTTTTATATACATGGATCATAAAATCATAAATTACATCCTTCATAGAATTATATAATCATCCGACAAAGGTGATGGAATAATCTACTCCAATATTATGATTTCTCAATGTACTACCACACAGGGAAAGTAAATAAGGTTGCTGATTCATTTAGTAGGAATAATCATAGAATTCTAATACAAATGAGTATTGAGAGAGATCCTATGTTCATGGATCTATTAAATATGGATATGGGGATTACTAAGGATGGGTAGACATAAATAATTTTTAAAATAATTGAAAAACCATTTTCATTATAAGAAATAGGGAATTCTTAATATGTTGATGATAAAATTCATCAAAAAATAAAGTTGTGAATGATAAGAAATTAGTTGACATTGTTTGTGAAGATGGTATCATAAAATTTAGAATAATATTATGTGTTACATCTACACCTAAGCTAAGAATTTAATTGTTGTAATATGATTCTAGAAAAAAAATCTCTATACACCATAGTAGGACAAATATGTATAAGGATTTGAAGGAATATGTTTTATGGGATAAAATTAATTAGGAAATTATTGAGTATATGTACAATTTATAGGTTTATCAATATGTTAGGAATCATCCTAGGGGATTCATTCAACCTATTCCTATTCTTATGTTGTTATGTGGCGACAATACTATGTAATTAGTCATATGAATACCAAATAATACTAGAATGAATGATTCAATATGTGTTATAATTTATTTCAAAACAAAATATACACATTTCATCCCTATATAGGACTATTTACCTCTTGAGAACCTCATAAGGTTCTATATTATGGATTTTTTAAGACTTTTTGGGGAAATTATTATCTATTATCTCTGATCGTGATCCCCATTTTATAACAAAATCTTGACAAAATAGTTCAAAAGGCTCTTGATACTGAGCTTCATTTCAGTATTTTCCACCATCCAAAAATTGATGTACAATCTGAAAGGACTATTCCAACAATGGTAGACTGGTTGGGGTCATTCTAACTTGACATTCGAGGTGTGTGGGGCCAATTATTTGCCTTTGGTAGAGTTTTCCTATTACAACAGTTTCCTTTAACGTATTCAAATAGAATCAGTTGAAGAATTATATAGTAATATATATCTTAATCTATCTTTTTGGGATGCTGTTTTTGGAAGGAAACTTAATAGACCACAACTTTTTTAAGAGACAAAAATAATGGTAAAGTCTATCTAGACTCACATTTATGTTTTTCAATGTATAAAATATGGTTATACTGATAATTAGAGGAATGGATTGGAATTCCAAGTGGATATCATGTTTAATTTAAGGTCATACATATAATGGCGTTATAAGGTTCAGTAAGAATTAGAAACTGATACCATGGAACATTGGACCCTTCAAAATTCATGAAAGAATGTGAGTTGTTGCTTATCATTTGACAATGCCACCAAACCTATCAAAAGTATATGATTCCTTTTTAAATCATTATTAAGGAAGTGCATGAATATACCAACATATGTTTTCACCTATGATGAGATGGAGTTGGAACAATATATATCTTACTGTGAATAACCAATCCATGTTCTTCATACTAGGTAGAAAGTATTAAGCAACCATAGAACTTTCATGCGAAAGAAACATTGAAGAAATCACAAAATAGAGGACGCACCGTGGGAATCAGAGGATATTATGAAGAAGAACTACCCTCATATGTTAATCAAGTAACATTCCTGAAGTTTTATGGATGAACTTTTTGTACTTGGGAAGATTAAACACCCTAAGACTTTAAAATTTATTTATTTTAAAATAAATTTAATCTTGGTAATAGCTTGTGATGCATGAAACACTGGGTTTAAACAAAAATACTCTATGAAAATATTGTCATCGAACAAAAATTAATCTATCCATTAGGATTTTGGTATGAATATTTGAAAATAAAATATGAATACTATGGTCATGTATTTATTAGAAAAAAATATGAATTATATAAAAGTAAAAAAATTATTCTACGAAAAAAATGTATTTATCTAAACGATGAATTAATCACATTTTTAAAACATGATTTAAATTTAATTTTTATCACTTTTAGATAAATAAATTAACAAAATAATCTTTATGTTTGAAATAGTACTACCAAAATTATCTTATTGTGAATTTTAGTAATTTTTATTAAAATTTTCACTTCATGATGAATTGTAGAAATACTAGATTTTAATTGAAGACCGCCTTTTCATTTCTTTAATTTATAAGGATATTTTTTAATATTATTTGCATTTAAATTAAAATTTGTTATATTTTACATCCATTAATTCAATTTAGGTCATTGGGGTCAATTTAATTTTTAATGTAGATATAAAAACCTTGTTAACTTTGGAACATTTTCATTTAAAAAACCCGCTTTCTTGACACGTATGTGGGATTAATTATAAATTAAATTATTCCAATTATGTGAAATGAATTTTGTAAAATGTATTCAATATTTTTAATAAGAATAATATTTAATTTATAATAATATAAATTTAATTTTTGATCAATATAAACCATAAATGAAGTGAAAAATAATTACCATGGTTAAGGTAAAAATGGGTTTACTGGAGGGTTAAACTAAAATGATTAAGGTAAAAATAACCTATAAAATTGTAAATATAATATTGGATGGACATATTAATACCATTATGCCAATGATTTTTGATAATGACAAATTTTTTAGCCTTATGGCATATGAAAATCATGGGATCACTCAATTCTATTTGAAAATACCAAGTGTGTTATATCCCCCACTTATAAAAGGTCACCCATTATCACATATTCTTGACACTATAAACCCAATTTGTATTGTAAAATATCTACCATATCAGTTCCCAAATTACCAAAACTCATCATAGAAGCCTTATTTATGGAATAAATCTATACTAGGAAGGATTTAGTGGAAACCTAATGATGATACCCAAAGAGGTGGTAATGTTCTTCAAACATCATCTTTATTTTACATATTTTCCCTCACTGAATTTTTATTAAACCAGGATGAGATAATAACATAGTTATCTTCCTTATTAAATTGTTCTTTCGTGAGGTGTGTACAGAGAACTACCACCTCACGAACTGATGTCGTTCATTGTTTCATTTTCCAACTATAATGGTTGGGTATGATGATGAATATAAAGTATATATATGATATTTATAGCATATTTATATATTGGGAGTCACTATATCACACACACACACACACATATATATATATATATTACCTCCCATTCTGTTGGAGATACCATAACATCGCCCATGTGTATGTCGTATATAACAACACAGGTCTTTATTTCTCATTAGAGCCAAATGTCTTACATAATATGTTAGGGAAACATTTTCTTAAGGAATAATTTCAACGTTTTTGGGTGATTTTGTTTTTTTGAACTCTTGATGACCACGTTTTAGTGTGGTTTTTGTTTCCGAAGCATATCCGTTTAAGGTGGCATAGTTTCCCAGGTCTACCAAATTTTTGGGCCTCAAAATCTATAGATAATTTTTGAAAAAAAAAGTTTTACACAATGGTGTTTCTGAACCACAGTTCACAGAACATGAAGCATGGAGTTCATGGACCACATATTAGCACCATTAAAATATGTGGATCGAAAAGGAGGAATTCAGAACCATGAATTAATATTTCGTATTACAGATGACGGGGATAACTTATTTATAACCCAAATGTCTATGTTCTATGAACACTTCAAGGTGAACTGTGAGAAATGTATAGAAATATTAGTTCACATGAAGCTCATTGTTCATGGGAGGCTCTTTTTTTTTAAAATTGAGGTAGTGGTTTAAGGGTGCCATAAATTGTTTTCATTTTTGGAAGACATCGGTCACTAAAAATGATAAAGTCCTTATATGGACTGCATAGAAAATTTGTAATGAAGGTTTTACCCCACCATATATTTGGTTATTTGTGATTAGCAGGTTTTGTGGGATTTATTTTCCTATATAAAGGACCCTAATCACATCAGTATGTGGAGTAAAATTCATTAAATTAGATCATTTTTGGAAGAAGCTAGGGGATGTATGAAGTAGTTAGTGAGGGAGTATTACCCCAAAGAAAAAAGTTTGTGATTGTTATTATCTGAAGAATATATTTTTCACAAATCATCAATGGTTCATAAGGAATCATACCTCCATGAGGCAAAGGTGGTTCATAAAGAAAAGGGGGTCTGTGAAGCACTCACACCATTTGGTGCAAGGTAGTTTTTGGATGATTCACAAAGGGTGAAATGAAGTTTGAAAAGGGACTAAAATAGTTCACAAAAAAAATTTCCAAAAAATAAAAGTTTTTATAAAATTGGATTTCATATACCATGTAAAAAACATGACTTCATGGAACACTCATATATGTGGGAAACAATTCTTAGGTGATTTAGAAGCGCATGAAATTATTCTAGAGGAGTAGTTATCACACTTCGGTTGAGAGAGAATTAATCTTTCAAATTGTGATTGGTTGCAAATCAGGAGATAGAGTTCATCCACACCAAACCTTACTATGTAATGAGCCTATTCATTGATGTGATCTAGATCGAGCCTTTAATTAGAAGTGATCTATTGTTAATTTTGTACATCTTCACATTATCATGGTATTCTCCTTGCCTGTATCCCAATGATATTGAATCATGTAAAAATCACTGTATATCTTGCATGATTTTATTTATGTTCATAATTTTCTATGGTAAAGGGAGAGAAGATTTCTTTTAATATGGAATAAGATCAAAATGGGAATTTTTTTAAATCTATCTTACCCTGATTCACCCCCTCTAACTTTAATTAACCTAGTTTTGTATAAAAAAGATTAAATTTAATTAAAATTTGAAGATCAATAAGTCTAGTGTATTTGAGAATTAGGCAAATTTCATAAAAACATAAAATTGAGAATACAACATCTTTATTGAAAACTTCCTTAACATGATCACATTATTCAGTCATACTTAACTCTGCATGGGATAACATAGTTACATACATAAGAAAGGGATCAGCTATAAATCTCATTAAAGGAATAAAAATAGAATAACATGGAGAATGTAATACATGTTAGGAAATATGAATCAAAATGAGACATAAATGGGTTAGAATCACAAAAATGAATGATGAGGCATAATATATCATAATAACATAAAGAAAACATGAAATATGTATAAAAAAACTTAAAACAGGGCATCATAAACATTGGTCAAGGATAACTTCCAAGAAATCATGATGGTAAAAGTTCGATGATAGATTAGTTTCACTCCATAATCCATTACATGACATCGCATGAGAATAAAAGAATACACATTGTATTGGATAAATATATAATTAAGAGTGAACCAATCAATTTAATTTCAATCTCATTTTATAGTGTTCCACATAGATCATATGATAGGTATTCATTCATCATCAAATTTTATTCCATGATAAAGAGTTTGGAAGAAGTACATAATTATAGGTTCATAATACTGAATACCCTCGATAGGAAATGGGTAAGGTTATTCCCTACACAATTTCATGGCATGGAAAAACATAAGTAAATTTCAGCATTTTAACGACGTTGCTAAAAGATTCATAAAATGGGCCTATGAGAGTGATAGGGAAAGATCCCTTACAATGAGAGTGTAATTCCAAATTATTAGGAAGAGATTATTGAGAGACTAGGGGAACTTTGGGAGAAATATAGAGATGGAGGCCAGAGTAAGGAGGTGTTCCAAGGATTTTTAGTGAAGTGAAATGGGATCGTGTGTGAGTTTATATATGGAATTAGTGGGGAATTATTTAATATTTCACAAACATAGGTTTTTGACTATATATAATAAAATAACCAAAACCACAAGCATTCCCATGGTTTTCCACAATGGTTTCATCCAAATGGGGTTCATTATTTTATAAGTATAAGGGATAAAAATATTAAAAAAATACTCTTCTTTAAGTGTAAGTGATTCATACTCTTAATGAAATGATTTTAAATATTAAAATATATTACAGACTTTCTAGGATTCATAAAGGCATTAATATTCCATCAAATATACATAAAATAAATTTATTTTAAAATAAAAACATAAATTTGGAAATGGATACCCTATATAATATTTATTACATCTCTTTTGGGTAATTTTGATTTCAAATTACACTCGTATATTTATATGGTATTTAATTTTTACCCAATAATTCAATCGTATAATAAAATTATGAAAAATTGAACATTGAATAATTTCTACATTATGATTCTAAAAATAATATTCATTTTAACCAAATATGTTTTTAAATATTTTAATTTTCAATTTTTATAAAAAAATTGAAATTTATTGATAAATGTTTTTTCTTATAATAATAGTTTTCAAACCGTTTAAAAAATTACATTTGACTTCATAAAAATTACGTGATCATTAAAATTTAATAAAAAATTATTTAATAATAATAATTTATAAAAATATTATTAAATTACAAAAATCCATTAATTCATCTAAATAAACAACTATAATGATATTGAATACTAATTAATAATACAATTTTTTTGTATAAAAATAAAAAACATTTATAAATTAATGATAAGGTGAATATATGAACATTATTCTATTGAAAGTACCATATAAATATATATATTATTATGGTATTCATACATATCCTTTTAATACACAGGAAAATAGATGAAGGGTATAGTGTGCGATGGTGATACTCTCATGTGGTGGTTCAACATACATGGTTTGGGTTGTGATGTGGATGAGATTTAACTTCTCTGCTAAAAAGATTCACTCATGCTTACATAGTTCACTATCGCCTTGGGATTGGTCAAGGGAAAATTCTATAGATGTTATCTTTATTGGAAGCTCAAATAAATGGGCTTCATAAAGTACGATTCTACAGGTTGAGGCAATCACATCAGTTGTATGTGTTAATTTGATTTGTTAAAACCTTATATTTATATTAATCATGTGATCATTGTTAAAAATCAATATTATGAATGGTAATGATGCTTCATAGTCTTCTAGATCTGACTGGGTATAATAAAACCAAATAATTGAATGGGGTTTTATAACCATAATAAATAAAGAGACATTTAATTTAAATAAAAAATGGGAATTTTATTTATAAATGTTCGGGTCATTAGAATATTCCACCCTCCAAAAATTTTACCCACAGAGTTTCCTTTTACCACAAAAAATAGAAGAGGTTAATTTTTATCCATCACATTCTCAGGATCCCACGTCACATCTTCAAACATGTGGTTTCCCCATAACACTTTGAAGAGGTGAAATGCTTTATTCTATAGAAGTTTGTTCCTATGATCGAATATCTTCACTATCTACTTCTTATAGGAAAGTATATTCTCCATTGGTACCATTTATAAAATATGTAAATGTGAGGGGGTTTGATATGTAATTAATCAATAAGAATACTTGGAATACATCATGTAATTGAGATAGATTTTGTGAGGGTGATAGTCGATTGTCAAACACTCCAATGCAATCAAGGATCACAAAGGGACCAATGTATCTTGGACTAAGCTTTCCCTTATTACCAAATATAATGAATTTATACCATACAAATATAAAGAGTAATACCATGTATCTAACAGAAAACTCTAGTTCCCATTAAAGAATTTCAGCATAGCTCTTATGCCACCTCAAAGTAGCCTTGATGTGCTGTTGAATGGTCTTAACCATTTTATTCATTTCTTCAATGATTTCAGGACCATGCAGTTTCCATTCCCCAACTTTATCCCAAAATGAAGATGTTCTGAACCTCTTCCCCTAAATAGATTCATAGGGGGGCTTTTATATGCATGGAATAAATATTCCCCTTTTATAAGTTGTTTATCATAGTTCATAGATACTCCTCACACTCCTCCTTAATTTTGGATTATATTAGAATGTAATTTGTAAAGACATCAAAAAAAATATCGAGGTAATATATAAATACTCTATTCCTGATAGTGATATTTATTTCTTTCTCATATAAATTTATGTTTGATCTATACAGGGAAAGTCATTCCATAACAATAATTACATCAGGTTCCACTAAAGGGAGTATAAAAATTTTCACTGGGAAGTTCAGACCACAATGTTTGACAGGGGAGGAGTTATATACATAGAATGCAATAATTTCCCCCTTTTTAGTTTTCCCCAACAACTCTACTTCTTGTATTTTTGGTGATTTTTGAAGAGTTCTACTGAAATATCATTATAAGAATTAATTTTTAGAACAATAATAAAAAACTAAGTTCATTATTCTTGAATTAATAACAAGCATACATGTCACCACTTCATTTTTGGGATCCACCTCAATGGCTGTGAGGGAAAATATCACTCTTTCATGCCTTAGTGTTTGTTGGTTGTCTTTGAGAACCCTTGGAAAATTGAGTTGGTCTTCAAAGTTCCATAATTTGTTGTAGTTGAAGAAATTAAAAATGAACAGAGGGTTGACTGTATAATTAATTTCCTCCATCACATTAGTAGGGTTCCCCCATTTACAATCGCTAGTTATTTTCCCTTTTATCTCACACCTAGAGAATTTCATCATCCCCTTTATGACGTTTCTAAGGGTCTTATTTCCATACCTTTGACAAGTTGGGTGTTGAAATTTCTTAGAAATGGTAGATTTATCCATCAGAAAGCTATAATTAAACTTCAATTTTCAATTCTTATCCTCATAATTCCTTTGTGATTTTTTAATCTCTATTTCAAAGTTGAGAGAACGTTGGTCAATTTTCACATAGCTATCAAAGTCTTAGATTGAGATGACATTTCATAAACATGGTTTAATACCATCAAATAAGTGGTTATCATTGTACTCTGGGGTAATGAAAATGTTCACGGTGCATTATGAATGTCTTTTGAGGTTTCCCTCATACACCTTAATAGATTTTTCTTATTTTTAATTGTGGGTAAGGAAATCACTTTCAATTTTAATTCATAGACTGTGAGGAAAATATTTACCAAAAAAAATTTTTCGGAATTACTTTCACCACATTGATTTTATCTTTTCATTAGTGTTATTATTCTTGATCAATGACCACCATAGATCATCTTCTCCCTCGATATGATAAACATCGAGTAGAACCTTATCTTACTCAAAACATTATATTATGGATTAGATCTTCTCAATGGAGTTGATACATTTTTTCACGAATAAGTGAACAAATGATACATTTAATTTTTGAGACATTTGTCGAAAAAGCATTAAATTGAAACTTGTCATTACTTAGGTTTATTTGGAAGCACATGCAGATTCAGGTTTCTATCTAGAACCTGATTCATCAAATAGATTATCATCACAAAGATCATAAAACATTGATTCATTCCTCATGATTGTAAAAGTCCTATTCCAGATTTGGTTCGCTCCATAATCCCTTTCCTGATGCCTCATGTGACTAAAACATTACCCAATGCATTGGAGTGTTATATAATTTAGGGCACAATATTCACCTTCATTTTATTCTCATGTTTAAGTGTTCCACATAGATCATATAACATGGATTCATTTATCTAGATATCTTATTCCATAATCAATGAGTTTGTAATACATACATGTAATTAGTTAATGAGGAATTATAAGTTCATAAAGGTGAACACCATAGATAGTAAATGGGTATGGTTATTCACTACACAATTACTTATCATGTAAAATCTCTATGAAATTCCTACAGTGTAACAATGTTATAGAAATTTTAATAAAATGGGTTGATGTGAGAAAACTGGGAATCAATTAATTTGAACATAAAATGTATAGTAATGGGGACATGAAAATATATATCCCAACATTAGGATTTTGAAATAGAATGCATAATATAGGTAAGAAACTTGAATAATGAAGAGAATGAAAAGATACCTTACCCTGAGAGTGTGACATTAGATGCTTGGGGGGCTTATTGTGAGCTTGGGTAACCTTTAGAGGACTCTAGAGATGGGAGGGTAGAGTGAGGATGTGATTATAGTATTTTTAGAGAAGATAAACTAGAACGTGTATGGGTTTATATTGTAAATTAGTGTGGAATTCGTTATCATTTTTCAAACAAAGGTTTTGGACTCTATATAATAAAACAACCAAAACCAAAAACCTTAACTTCATTTTTTGACCATGTTTTCTATAAAATGTGACTATTTTTCATTATTTTATAAGTTCATGGGCCTATCTTATGAAAATAATATCCATGATTATATGTAAGTGAGCCGTAATCTTAAACAAGTGATTTTAAAATCATAAAATATATTATTGGTTTTAGAGGATTCATAAAGGATTTATAAAATTAATAAAATAAAAAAAACAAATTATATTAAATGTAAAACATATAAATAGTCGTCTATTCAATTTATAGTATTTATTACACTATTTTTCGGTCATTATGATGTTATAATATACACTGTATATATATACAGTATTTTATTTTCAATCGAAAATTTTCATGTCCAAAAAAAATATGAAAAATTCACTTGTTGAATAATTACGATGTTTTGATTCATGAAATAATATTAATTTTATTTAAAAAAATCTAAATATTTCAATTTCAACTTATAAAATAGAATGAACATTTATTTCGAAATGCTCTATTTTTTTACAATAATAGCTTTTGAGCTATTATAAAAATTACATTTGACATCGAAAAAATTATATTGTAATTTATATTTAATGAAAATTATTTAATAATAAAAAATTATTAAAATATATTTCCAAAATCCATTAATTCCTCAAAATAAATGTCTTCTTTGAAATTTAATACTAATTAACAATATAATTTGTGTTTTTCCTTTAAAAATAAAAAAAATAAAGTAATGATAAGGAGAAAATATGAATGTTGTTATTTTAAAAATACAATATAAATATTCATATTATTATGGAATCAATACATATCACACTATTAAACCAAAAAACACCCCATGAGTAAGGTGCGTGATGTTGGGACTTTCATGGGGTGATTCCTCATACATGGTAGGGGTCGTGGTCTTGATGAGCTTGAACTTATCTAGTAAACGATTTCACTCGTGCTTAAGTTGTTGGATCTCATCTTGGGATTGGTCAAGGAAAAATCAAAAAGATTCTATCTCCCTTGTATGATCTAATATATAGGCTTTATATTTTATAATCCTAATAGTTTAGTCCATCACTTCCTTTATCTGTGTCAATTGGATTTGTTAAAATTATATATTTATACTAATCATGTGACTATTGTGCAATGGTTGTATTGTCAATAGTAATGATGCTTAACGGCCTTTTAAATATGATAATATATAATAAAAACAAATAATGTAAGTTTTATTCTATAAACATAATACAAAAAACAATTAATTTTAATCAAAAATAAGAATTTTATTTATAAATGTTCGAGTTGTTACACCGGACTACAACCTCATGAAGCGATGTGATTCCCAATTCACTAATTCATCACATGGAAGGTGATAAAGATATATTTAATGATTATATGTCGTATAAATGAAATAATTATGATATTAATGACATATTTACCATTATATAATTATAATATATATAATTTTATTTCTTTCCTCTTCACTCATGTAAAGATGACAACATCAGTTGTGTATGTGTGGACTAAAACCTTCATAATGCGACGTGAATCTATTTTCATCTCCAAATAATATGGAAGGATTATAAAAATATATAAAATGGTATTAATGATATTATGATCATTCATGAAAGGTAAAATATTACTCACCTCCTTTTTATAATGACCAGTCAAAAATTGATATGTTATCCATTCGTATGTACGACCCACTGTCTCCATGATCGTAACATACTTAATTTTTCATAACCCTAAATTTAATAAATATGATAATTATTTAATTATTATTATTATCATCTATATTATGAGACACTATAATTTTCTATAATTGTATTTATAATGAAAATACATATATAAGTAGAAAAATGATATTAACACCTGAATCATTGAATATAATGATAGATTATTAATGAAAAAGTCATAGTATGTTATAAAAGGATCATATATGAAATTAAAAATATTAATATGGTAATGTTAAAAGTTAATAACATATTTAATACCACTATATAAGGTTTTAAATATTATATAATCAAAAAGGAATCGTTAGGAAAGATATTTCATCCCAATTTACATTCCATGGAGACTTATTTTTTATTATCAACCAATTAACTTTTATATGGTTTATATAATTCCCCTTTGAAGTGTAATATATTCAATCATCCATAGTTCAGGATATTTTAATTTCTAATTGGATTATCTCATCTAATGGTATTTGAATTTAAAATTACCAAGTTGTAATAGTTATTGGTAAATAACTCTTTTATGTGAGAATATTATCTTTATCTTGATACAATCACTTTATTATAATCATTTTTCATTGGAAATTTGATTTCCCTTAAATATCCATATTTCTATGTGATGAATTTGATAGTTTCCAAAATAATATATTATTTTTACATAAGTTGTTAACTTTGAATGTTATTTAATTAAATGGGGAAATATTTATAAATCTATATCCATTAGTCAATAAGGATATATAATGATAAGGCACATTATTTATGAATTAAATCAACTATTAGATATATAGGGAGTGATTTGGACATTTATAAAATTGGTAAGGAACTATATGTAGAATTTCCGTCATTTCAATGGAATTATAATTAGATTAATCAATTAACTAAATAAGAGGATTTTTTACTGAGTTTGTTTTAAACTGAATAGTGAAAGGTCATTATGGTAGAAGTACCATGTGCTAGGGAAACATATGTAGTACCCCTGGTTTCTCGTATGTAACCATTACTTGATGCTTTACTTGGTTTTATAAGTTATGGGTGACGTATGGGAGAATCGGGAGATCCTGGAGTGATGTTTGAAGCAAAGGGGAAGGCACACTGGCGTCACACGGTTTGTCAAACCGTACGGCCAAACCGTGTGTGGCTGACTGGGGAGGCAGTGGCTTCCACACGGTCAATTCCCCATTACAGGAAACCGTGTGATGAGGCCATGCATGAAGGATGGTTGAGGCAGAAGCTAACACACGGTTAACACACATTTTTTCAAACCATGCTGACTAACCGTGCGATCACTTAAAATTAGATCCTTAAATTGTGGATCTAACTCTTTTTTCCTCTATTTGACTCATTAAAGCTCCTAAGTGGCCCTAAATGGGGATTTTAGTTCTCCCAAGGTCAAATAGGGTTCTCCCATCATTTTGGGGGTGATCTGAAGGCTTCTCTTGGGGAATGAAAGCCGGATTTTTGAGGTATGTGATCGTTCTTATTTATTCTTGAATGGTTTCTTAGATCTACTTAGATATACTTCTCTTCTTCCCTTGGATTCTTAGATCTAGGACCGTTATGGGTAGAACTAAGTATGTGGATGCAAAATATGTTGATATTTGGTATTGGTTGTGTCAGGACAAGAGATCTAAGGTTGGTTTTGGGAGATTTGACCCGTTGTTCTTGAGTGTTCTTCATCCGTTGATTGGTTTCACATTTTTGTTGAGATAGGTGGCTTCACTCTCGACTCCTCTTGTTAGAATTGGTTGGCTTAGTTTCAAATTGGTTATTTGAATGGAATTTATTATGAAAATAATGGAATAAATCTTATTTAGTGATGATTTATGGTTTTGATGAAATTGTGAAATCTTGGTGAATGGTGTGCAAAGTGACTTGGGTATTTGAAATTAAAATGAAAATTTTAAATTATGAAATTTCTGAAATTGTAAATGGTTTGATTAGAAATGGGTTTTCAATAAAAAGGGTGTTTTATTAAAATGGTTTTGATGTATTTGGTTTTCAATAAAAAGGAACCTTTATTGAAATGATTTGAATTGTTTGAACACACTTGGTTTGGATGGAAAATAGAATTCAATAAAAGGTGTTTTATTGAAAGGATTTCTTGGAATGATTGTGGTAAATGTGTAGTGTGTGTTTATATTGCATTGTACGAGGCTTGGATGAAATATGACCTTGTTCTCGGTGCCAAACATTTAATGGAACCATGGTAACTATATGTACTAGGATTGGTTTAAATATTACCTTGTGATCGGTGCCAAAGGTGTAATGTCACCTGGGAAATAATTACCTTGTGACAACTTTTTTGTTCGATGAGAGACCACTCATGAGTATGGAACTATCATAACAAAGCATGCATGGTTGATTTAACGGGTTTGTGAAATTCTTGGGTTGCAAAGCGGGATGTTTATGAAATGGTTTGGAAATTTGTTTGGTTATTTTTCTGGAAAAATTACATGTTGGAAAAGCTGGATTAAATTTCACTTTGATGCTTTTGAGCATGGATGGTCTTGGAAAACTAGTTTATATTTAGTTATAAACTACTTTGGGGAAAATATTTTCTATAAACTGCTTTTATATAAATGTGGGTAGCTCTTCTATCCTAGTGGCATGAGTAAGGAAGTCATTGGGGAAAACCTATTGAGTTTTATACTCACCCCTGCTTTGTAACTTTGGTTCTTTTGCAGATGTTGTATTCCAAGACACAGGTAAAGGTAAATCATCTCATTACTAGTGGCCGATGGTGATGTTTGGGAGATGCTGTGGAGCTTAGAGCTTGTGGACCACTGAGTCATGGTGTCTTTTGAGAGTCTTGTGTTGTTCTTCTGCTGTGTATTTTTGATGTTTGGTTTGGCGTTCCACTACTATGTACTATGATGTGGGTTAACATAAATGAAGTTGTTGGTTGGTCTTTCATTTGTTCATGCATCATATAGTGAATGTTTTATTGGATGGGTTTATTTCTAAAGGTTAAATCGTCCCACAAATTACATTTGAAACCCTTCGGAATTTATTGCCAGCCTTTGGCATCTTGGGGATGTCACTTAAGGCCTAGTAATGAATCATTTCACTCTCAAGCCAATGGGAACTGGCAGGTCATTACAAATGGTATCAGCTTGTTTGGTACTTTCCAAACAAATAGTCATTGATGTTCTTGGTCTTGGAGTTGAAATTCCTTGTTTTCTACTCCTTTGGTGGTCATCTTAGACAGGAGTAGGATTTTCATAACTTGAAATGTATATCATAAAAGGAAGTAGCTAACCCGTTTATGTTGAACATTAAGTTACCAGGGTGTTGGGTACATAAGTGTTTTGGACACACTTCTAGAATGTTGTAAATCTCATTATCGTGGGTTTAGCCAATGAGAGGAGCATGAAATGCATGGTAGAGGAGGGGCATCCCACTAGTATTTCATATCTAATTGTGAAGAATGAGAAAGTATTTTTTACATGGTGACAATTTTTGAAAAATACCGTAATTGTTTTAAACTGAAAGACTTTGAAAACAGGGTATTTGGTGTATTTTGAAAATGGATTGATTTTGAAAAATTATGTTGAATGTTTTAAAAAATGGTTGAACATGGAAAATGGTTGTTTGAGAACAATGTTATGATAGTTGATGTGATAGAATTTGAAATTCTAAGCCAACAGTTGCTAGGAAGTGAGATTGACGGAATTTGTTGTTGGTTTAGAAAATGGAACCCGGTAGGTGTCGTCGAAACCAACCCGACGAAGCTGCGGAGAATGTGGTTACACCTTAACCACGTGTGAACAAAGCGCTGGTTTAGATTATTGTCCATTATTTTGAAGCTGTGGATACGGGTAACTGGAGGAATGAGCCACAATATGTGGATCATACAGTCCAGTTCATGAAGCAGAATCCACCAAAATTTAGGGGTTATGCGGAACCCGAGAAGGCGGAGGTGTGGCTAAGTATGATGAATTGTATATTTGATTTCATCGGCACACCAGTGGAGCTGAAAGTAAAGCTGGAGATGTATATTCTTAAGGATCTTTCACATCAGTGGTGGGATTTAGCGGTGCATGCTAAATTGGATGAAGGCCTTACGTGGGAGGATTTTGAAGAATTGTTTAACAAACAATTCTATCCTCACACGTTCACAATCCAGAAAATGACGGACTTCTTCAGCTTGAAATATGAGAGCCTATATGTCATAGATTATGCGGATAAGTTCATGAATTTAGTCTGTTTTTCACCAGAGGATGTGGCAATTGCTTCTTTGAAGGCACACTTCTTCGAATCGAGGATAAGGTAGGAGATTAGATCGAAGATTGTGGTGCTCTGTTTTACGGATTATACAGAGATGATTACCGGAGCAACGATCGCTGAACGTGATATCTCGAGATCGATAGGAGGAGGCATGATGATACCCATGGGAATGGGTGGGAACTCCAATGTTGGGAACAAGCGGAAGAGGGACACCTACTTCCAAGGTGGGAGTAGGAATCAGAACCAGACAGTTGGATCGGTCAACCTTCCTCCACGACCAGAGAGCAAAGAAGGTTGCTTTCAATGTGGTTTGACTGATCACATGAGACGAGAATGAATAGCACCACCAAGAGCATGCCATGATTGCAACATGATGGGGAATCTTTAGTGATATTAGCGCAGTGCTCCATGATCGGGTGTTCGAGACACTTCTCAGGCATCGCAAGCATCGTATGCTTTGACAGGAAGAGGACAACAGAGTCAGCCTCATCAGCATAATAGAGCTATCCAAGGTGATTCTCGAAATACCATGACTCCTCAACTAGGGAAAACTCAGCAAAGCAACAAGGAGACCAGTGCAGCGACGCAGCAATTATATGGAACTGAACAGATGATTGTTGATGATCAGGCTGGACCATCAACAGTAAGAGGTATGATTATTTTGAATTCTACCTTTGTGCAAGTGTTCTTTGATACTAGTGCATCACATTCCTTCATTACTTCTCGTGCTGTTGACTTGATATGTGTAAAACTGGAAATGATTCCTTCTATCTTGAAACTGCAAACTCCTCTTGGTGAAAGAGAATATCAATCCTACGTGTGTAAAGCATGTGCTATAACTGTTGATGGAGCTGAGCTGAAATGGGACTTCTCCATGTTGGACATGGATGCCTATGATGTAATCCTGGGTATGGATTGGTTGAAAGGTTTAAGGCTCACATCAACTGTTATGGGAGAACAGTTAGTTTCACGACTGAGGATGGTTTTGAGCATCTCTTTAGAGGAGAAAGGATAGTAAGGAAAGGCACAAAGAGCTTGTTGGAAGCAATGGTGGGAACGATTTCTTACCAATTGGTAGTGTTGAATTTGGCATCAATGGAATAGATTGAGGAAAATAGTTTTCCAGCTATGGTGGATCAATTTCTTGATGTGTTTCCTGAAAACATCTCAGAATTACCACCTATGAGAGAAGTGGAGTTTACAATTGATCTCCTTCCAGGGACCAGTCCTATCTCACTTCCATCTTATAGGATGGTACCAATGGAGTTAATGGAATTTAAAGTGTAGTTGGAATAATTGGAAAGAAAAGGTTTTATTCGGCCAAGAGTGTCTCCATGGGAAGCACCAATTTTGTTTGTAAAGAAAGCAGATGGAACTTTGAGTCTATGTGTGGATTATCATAAACTTAACCAAGTTATGATAAATAATAGATATCCACTTCCATGCATTGATGACCTGTTTGATCAATTTAGGGGAGCTCAGTGGTTCTCCAAAATTGACTTGCGATCAGCATATCACCAATTGCTAGTTCGGAAGGAGGATATTCTGAAGACAGCCTTCAGAAGCAGATATGGACACTACGAATATATAGTCATGCCTTTTGGTCTTACGAATGCCCCAGCGGTCTTCATGGCTTTGATGAATCTGATATTTCAGCAATATCTGGATTCTTTTGTGGTGATGTTTGTGGATGATATCTTGGTGTATTCAAGAACAAGGGATAAGCATGAGCAACACAAGGTGACAGTGTTGGAAATCTTGAGTTACCATCAGTTGTATTCCATATTATCAAAGTGTGATTTTTTGATACAATAGGTACGTTTTCTGAGCCATGTCATTTCAAAGAAAGGTGTTTCAGTGGATCCAGAAAAGATTGAAGTTGTACTTTCTTGGCAACCGCCGACGAATGTCTTTGAAATTCGAAGTTTTATTATTCTAGCTGGTTATTACTGATGCTTTGTTCATGAATTCCAATGACCATATTTTCCTATGACAGCATTGACAAAGAAAAATAGTGCATTTCAATGGACTGAAGAATGTCAAAAATCTTTTTATTATTTGGAACTTCTCCTTACATCAGAACCCATCTTGATCTTTCCTAAATCAGGACAGGGGTATGTGGTGTATTGTGATGCTTCAGGAATAGGGTTGGGATGTGGTCTCATGCAAGGATACCATGTTGTTGCTTACTGTTCAAGGAAGTTGAGGGTGCATGAGAAGAATTACCCAACACATGATTTGGAGTTAGCTGCAGTTGTTTATGCCTTGAAGACTTGGCATCATTATCACTTTGGTGAGAAGTTCACTGTGTTTACAGATCACAAAAGATTGAAACACATTTTCTCACAGCAAGATTTGAATCTGAGGCACAATATATGGAAAGAGTATCTTCAAATGTTCAAATTTAACATAATTTATACACTGGTTAAGGGAAATTTGGTGGCCGATGCATTAAGTAGGAAGTCGTATGCTCAGTTGGAAAAAAGAAGCTTCAGACGAATAGCAGTTGAGGTCGGTCTTAGCCGACATGCATGTGGAATGTGAAGACCGGGGTGATGTTGCAGTTTTCTTTCCAGTTGCGCTTGTTCCTGATTTGGTGGAAATAGTAAAGGAGACACAGGCATCTGACCTAGACTGTGTTCCACTGAATTCAAAACTCAATGCTGGGGAGACCATTGGGGGATAGAATCTAGATGGGAGTTCAGTTTTGCGGTTTCGGGATTGGATGGTTGTACCTTTAACTACTCAGGAACAACTCCTTCATACTTACCACCATTCAAGATGGGTTGTACATCCGGGCACACAGAAGATGTATAAGGCACTAAATGCACAGTTTTGTTGGAGTGGCATGAAAATTAAGGTGTCCAAATTCGTCTTGCAATGCTTAACTTGTCATCAGATTAAAGCAGAGCATCAGAGACCAGCTGTTATGTTACAGTCTTTACCTATCCCAGTGTGGAAATGGGATAAGATAGCAATGGATTTTGTAACAAGTCTTCCAAGAACGGTCTAAAAACACGATGTCATTTGGGTGATAGTGGATCATCTAACCAAGTCATCCCATTTTAACCTTATTTTTGGAACTCATACAGTGGATGATCATTCAAAAATCTATATCTGAGAAGTTATAAAGAGACATGGAATACTAGTTTCAATCGTGTCAAATAGAGATCTGAGGTTCATATCTCGTTTCTGGTGATCCTTACAGAAAGCCCAGGGAACTCAGTTGAATATGAGTACGATGTATCATCCTCAGATGGACAGATAATCCAAAAGGATTATACAGACATTGGAAGACATGTTTCATGCTTGTGTAATGGATTTTGGTGGCTTGTGGGAAGAGCACATTCCTTTAGTGGAGTTCTCATACAATAACAGTTATTAGGACTCGATACACATGGCTCTATTTGAAGCATTGTATGGGCGTCCTTGTCTTTCTCTACTATGCTGGGTGAAAACCGGTGAAACTTCACTAGTCGGGCTGAGCCTTGTCCAAGAAAAAATGGAGAAGATTCAGTTGATTAGAAATAGGATGGAGATGGCACAGAGTCATTAAAAATCTTATGCAGATCACCGTTGAAGACCGTTGTCATTCGTAGTGGGTGATCATGCCTTTTTGTGAATCTCTCCACGGCTTGGAAATCATTGTTTTGGGAAGCATGGCAAGTTATCACTTCAATATATAGGCCCTTTTGAGATACTAGAATGGGTTGGAGAGGTGGTGTATCAGTGGTAATTACCATCATAGTTCAGTGTAGTTCATAATTTGTTCCATGTATCTTAGTTGAAGAAGTATCATCCTGATCCTGACCATGTGATCAGATGGGATCTCGTTGACCTATAGCCGGATGCTTCGCTGGTATATATCCCGGTGTGGATTTTGTATAGGTAGGATAAATTCTTGCATGGAAAAATCATAGGCCTAGTAAGAGTTTTGTGGCAACATGGTCTGATTCAGGAAGAGACTTGGGAACGCGAGAAAGAAATGAAGGTGCAGTGGCCATAAATCGTTCATTCAAGCAATGGTTTTCTACTTTCCGGGGACGAAAAGGCCAGTGGTTGGGAGAATGTAGTACCCCTGGTTTCTATTAAGTAACCCTTACTTGATTCTTTTCTTTGTTTTAAAGGATATGGGTGATGTATGGTAGAATCGGGAGATCCTGGAGTGAAGTTTGAAGCAAGGTGGAAGGCACACGGGCGGCGCATGGTTTATCAAACCTTGTGGTCAAACCGTGCATGGATGATTAGGGAGGCAGTGAAATCCGCATGGTTGGAACACGATTAAGGGAAACTCTATGATGAGTTCATGCGTGAAGGAAGGCCGAGGTAGAAGCTAACACACGGTTAGCGCACGGTTTGTCAAACCGTGCAGACTAACCCTGCGGTCACTTTAAAATAGATCCTTAAATTGGGGATCTAACTCATTTTTCCTCTAACTGCCTCATTAAAGCTTCTAAGTGGCCCTAACTCGGGATATTGGTTCTCCCAAGGTCAAAGAGGGTTCTCCTGTCATTTTGGAGGTGATTCGAAGGCTTCTCTTGGCGAATAGGAGCCGGATTCTTGAGGTATGTGATCGTTCTCCTTTGTTCGTGAATGGTTTCATAGATCTACTTAGATCTACTTCTCCTCCTCCCTCGAATTCTACGATCTATGCCCATTATGGGTAGACCTAATTATTTGGATGCCTAATATGTTGATATTTGGTCTTGGTTGTGTTAGGAGAAGAGATCTAAGATGGTTTTTTGGAGATCTGACCCAGTGTTCTTGAGAGTTCTTCGTCCGTTGATTGGTTTAACCTTTTTGTTGAGGTACGTGGAATCACTCTAGACTCTTCTTGTTATAATTTGTTATTTTAGATTAAAATTGGTTATTTGAATGGAATTGATTGTGAAAATCATGGAATAAATCTTCGTTAATGATGATTTATGGTTTTGATGAAATTGTGAAATCTTGTTGAATGGTGTGCAAAGTGACTTGGCTATTTGAATTTAAAATGTTGATTTTCAATTATGAAATTTATGAAATTGTAAATAGTTTGATGAGAAATGGGTTTTCAATAAAAAGGGTGTTTTATTGAAATGGTTTTGATGGATTTGGTTTTCAATAAAAAGGCATCTTTATTGAAATGATTTGAATTGTTTGAACACACTTGTTTTGGATGGAAAATGGTTTTCAATAAATGTTGTTTTATTGAAATGATTGTTTGGAATGATTGTTGGAAATGTGTAGTGTGTGTTTATATTGAATTGTATGAGGCTTGGTTGAAATATGACCCTGTTCTCGGTGCCAAACATTTAATGGCACGATGGTAAATATATGTACAAGGCTTGGTTGAAATATGACCTCATGCTCGGTACCAAATGTGTAATGGCACATAAGAAATATTTACATTGAGATGACTCGGTAGGTCGAAAAGAGACCACTCATGAGTATGGTACTGTTATAAAGAAGTATGAATTGTTGATTTCATGGGTTTGTGAAATGGTTGGGTTGTGAAGAGGGATGTTTGGGAAATGGTTTGGAAATATGTTTGGTTATTTTTCTGGAAAAATAACGTTTTTGAAAAGCTGGTTTATATTGCACATTGATACTTTTGAGCATGGATGGTTTTGGAAAACTATTTTATCTTTAGTTATAAACTACTTTGGTGAAAATGTTTTATATAAACTATTTTTATATAAATGTGGCTAACTCTTCTATCCTAGAGGAGTGAGTAGGGAAGTCATTGGGGAAAACCTAATGAGTTTTATACTCACCCCTACTTTGGCACTTTGGTTCTTTTGTAGATGTTTTATTCCGAGACACGGGTAAAGGTAAAGCATCTCATTACTAGTGGCTGGTGGTGATTTTTGGGAGATGTTGTGGAGCTTGGAGCTTTTGAACCACTGAGTCGTGCTTTATTTTGAGAGTCTTGTGTTGTTCTTCGGCTTCTATGTACTCTGATGTGGGTAAACATAAATGATGTAGTTGGTTGGTCTTTCATTTTTTAATGCATCATATAGTGAATGTTTTATTGGATGGGTTTATTTATTAAGGGAAAATCATCCCAAAACTTATATTTGAAACCCTTCGGCATTTATTTCCAGCCTTTAGCATCTTGGGGATGTCCCTTAAGGCCTAGTAATGACTCATTACACTCTCAAGCCAATGGGAACTGGAGAGACATTAAAACATAGAATAAAATAATTAAGCATATCTTTCATTGAGAATTAAATTATTTTTATTATTCATGAATTTTTCTCTATGAAATTATCTATGGATACATTTCATTCAATGTTTTTTATTATATGGCAGATATTTTTAGTTATTTACCTTGTGGTATTATTCCATCCTATTCTCATCATAATAGTAATGTTATTTAAATATCATGTATATTAACCAATATACCTTTCCATGTTGAATACTATTATTGATTCATGGTAACTTCAACTATAATTAAACCTTAATTAGAGTTTTATCTCACCCTTGTTTTTTTCATTCCATATGACTTGATGATGAATTATTGGAATGAGTTTCAAGGACACCTAGATTATACTTTTTATGCTATATTTTCTTTTCCAGATGTAAAATGTGAATCGTGTATGTAATCTGGTTCTCCAAAACTACTAAAATATTTCTCCTTTTGTGATGTGAATCATTCTATCTATGTTAATGTAATAAATTAAGGCTTCAACTCTGAACTACTAGGTTTGGGGTCGTCACATTAAAAAAAATAACCATGGTCAACAAACTAAAAGTTTTATAAACAATTTATCGAAAAACCCCATGTAAATGATGTAAGAGGATACTATATAAAAAATAAATGAAAATAATAAATAAATAAACCTTATAAAATTAAATATTGATAAATAAGTTTATTTTTCTTTATTTTCATAAACTTAAAGTAATTATTAAGTAATTTAAGTTCAAGTGTAGAGGGAATTCCAATAAAATTTAAGCGATCTTACATACTATACTCATTATTTATTGATTACATTTTCACATTATTTTTCATAATTTTACACAATATTATTATCATGAACAACTTTTGTTTTTGTATATATGTCTTGTACATATATACCTAGTATAATACACATTTTAATTCATGTTTTATACATGTTTTTAGTTCTATTATAAATTCAAACTTCTTATGAAATCTGATATAGCATAACTTTTCTTTTTCTTGTATCGTGTCTAGAATCACTGACATAATATGATTTTAAAACATTAATAGCTTCTAAAAACTATATTTAATTTATCTAGGACCCACATGGTTTAATTATGGTTTTATCAAAAGCAATAAGCTATATAATTCATTAAATGATCCTTTAGTTATTTCATAAAGTCTCTACACAAGTGGTTCATTTTTATTCATTCTTCTATTGATCTTTCTCAAACATTTTCTTTACTAGAACTCAATGTTCCAGACCTATATCCCATTTTCAACTAAAAAATACAAAACAATTATTCCATATTAATTTGGGAGTCAATATGGATTATCCTTTGGTTATTTATTTAATCATAATTATGAAACCAACTCCCTTATCATGGGTTTGATCAGGATTATGATGTATGGGTTCTTTCCCTTATATTGAACACATTTTTATGATATTAATTATATTGTGGGTGGTTATAGAATTATATATCCCTCTAATTCATTTAAAATATATTAATATCTCATGAAATTATATGTAATTTATTAAGTAATGAACCAAATCCATCATATAAACAGTATCTAGTTAACGACGGTGGCCTTGGGAGTAACCCTTGACTTATGTTTATGATTTCATTTCTTATGTTTTTTACATATATTCAATGATTCCATTATATTATGGATTTATTTCCTTCTAACATATTTACTTGCATATGATAATTCTCTTAGTGGTATTGTGTTATACCTCTTTACTCGCATGTTATTTTTTATTACTTTTTCTCCATAACGGGCTTTCAGGATCACCTTTTTCCTTATGTATATTACCCAGGTTATTACAAGATGTTTTATAAGATATATAGATGTTAATATAACTATGTGGAGTTTAAAATAAATATGATTCTTTTATGATTAATATTATTTATTTATGTATCTAATCATTAAAATACACAATACCTCTCTATACAAAGTTTTTATTTGTAATAAATCTGCATGAAATATTATCAAATAAATTGTGTGTATGTCTTGGGTTTATATAATATATGTGCCTTATGTATGGGTGTATAGATACAAAGATATTGTCTAATTTTTTCAACTGTTGGTGAGATAAAACCTTTATGATATATATTTTTTTGGAAAATTTATTTATTAAATTAATTTTAATCACGTGATAAAATAACAATTTGTTCTTATGTAACAATACCCTAGGAAAGATCATCAACTGATACAACCCTAGAATTTATAACCTCAAACATTGTCATGTTAAGGGTATCTTTTATTATTGAATAATATTTTTAAAAAAATTAATGAATTAAGATACAAGTTAAGTAGTTGCACTGAAGATGTTCAATACAGACCTTCATCTCCTCCCCCTCCCCATTATGAAGAATGGAAAAAGGATCAAATGAAAAAAGATAAAGTTTATTATCAATCCAATAAAAGAATTTTCTTATATGTTTATAGTTAATAACTATTATTTTTGTTTAATTGTTCTAATTTTTAAAATTTAACCCATTAATATAATATTTGAAACTATTATTTCAACATAACCTTTTTAAAGAAGAAACATAAAGAACCTTTATCCCTAATGGTAGGATTTATATTCTTATAACTTCTAGAGGATGTTCAAGACATTCACGGTATAATATAAGATATATGGATGATACCAATTTTAGAAAGTATTTTGGTCTCCCTAGCACGACATCAATAGAGGTAGAATAGGTGGTAGAAATATATTCCATAAAGGATGATCTGTAAAAGTTGAATGTGTCGATAAATGATATAATTAAATCATTTATAAAGGATATGTTTTTTGTAAATGATGCATAATGCATTGACTTCCTACATAGACCCTCTACCACCTTGTTTATATACAATTGTTTACATTGCATTGTATGTTGGGAATCCCCGGGTATATTTTACAGTATGCATAATTTTACATCATCATCTTATGTAGTCGGTTATGGTAATTGTCAGGGTAAATGATATTATCGATCTATATTCTCCATGGTCATTTCCTACTGAGGAGGTGACTATAAATGGATAAAGTAATTGTCATGTTTTTTTTTCATTGTCCCATTAGTCTTTATCTTTATTTTACATATGAGATAAACATTGTTTTTCATTTTCTATTTATATTTAAATTATAATTAATTATAATATTTCCTTAAACATAACTTATATATAAGTATTGTTAATATATGGAATGATTCTAAAGGAAATGAAACTTTCTAGAACCAATACCTTCAGATACACCTTAAGATCTTTGTTGGATAAAAAAGTTTAAAAATAATTGATCTATATTAGATAATTATTGTAAATTAATTATTAATGTTGATTTTTGTGATATAGATTGTACATTAAATATATTTAAAAGTGAAATTGTTGATGTTGTAAAGTATGTCGATTTCAATATACCCATAAATCAATTTTTTCATTGTAAATAATTATCAAATGTGATTTTCATTTCTTTGAGTAAAAATATGTTATATTGACACAATTTTTTACTTTTCAAGTTAGGTATCATGAAACTATTAGAAAACAATATGATTTCAATTTTTATGGAATATAGATCTAGAATACATTTTAATAAATTTTAAATGCCTGAGTCAACATTCTAGAATACAGAATATATCTGAAAGATTAAATACCTGAAAATTATATATGGGTTTATTCTATTTTGTTTCAGGTTATAACACAAGTATAACATTGAAAAAATATTCATTATACTATTATTAATGCATGATTCAGTATATTTTAGTGTTAAATGGGTGTTATAAATATTTTCTAACATGAATACAATGCATATTGGTTATGTCGGGTCCTTACAGTTGGTACCATAGTGGGGTTTAGTTGACTTCAGAGGATAGGATGTTTTTAGAGACGAAGTTAATAATCATATATAATCACAATTGTTATCTTTTTAGTGATTATAATAGTTATTTTGTATCAATAAAAATTGTTTTACCTAAAATGAAGAATGATATATTCTTATTTATCCTCCTCATAAGATAGTATGTTATAGTTATACTTATATACTCACACTATCATTTTTTGGTTTTATTAAATAGTTATATCTAGTATGAATCAAAGTAAAAATGTATGTGAAGGATTGTTTTGTGGTTTTTAGAATTAAAAATTTAATAGAATTGGATATTTTGTGAGATCTCTTTCGGTTATTCTTAACCATCTCTCAGGAGTAATGGTTAACAGGATGAACCATGGTGTGTTTCTTAATATGTAAAATATAATATAAATAAATACTCATGGATGTTTAGGTGATAAAAATTATAAAATTAAATATATTCAATAACCAATGTTTCAATAATATGGAAATAAGACCCCAAGAAATGTATTAAAATAATTAGAAGATGTTTTATATGATTCTAAGTAGATTATATAGAAATAATCTACGAATGAAAAAGGAATAATTACGTTAACTCCATGATATGGAATGAAGTTTTTATGAAGTATCAATTTGTTGTTTTAAATATGGGTAGAATTGTTATTATAAAATTTGATGTCCTAAGGGGGTGGTTGATGAATGGGATCCTCAAGACCGTACAGATATATATTTAAAAATAGCTAATTCCATTAGAGTTAAAGATGAGGAAATTAAAAATTACATAAGAAATGTATGGATTATTTCTTGGACTATTTTTTTACATTGTTGAATCTTAGTACATGATTAATATTTTTGTTCATTGGGGAGAAGTATTAATAAATATGATTTACAAAAATGGATAATGTATTATGCATAATGTTGAATGATTAATACTTCTATATATAATGGATAAAAGGATTTTTTATGATTTGAGGATTATCATAAGTTTAAATAAATTAATACTCTTTTTATTATTGAACTACATTAGGACATTTTTATTGAGTTCTGTTAACTGTTTAAGGTATATTTAACACATAATTTTAGCATGTGAAATTTTTATTTGAGGAAGAATGCTCTTCCAATTTTTTGGACATATGTTTAAAGGTATGTATAACTTATAGGGTGTATATGATCATTGATTTTGAGGTAATTATGGGTTATTACAATTTTGGGGATGAAAAATGGAAGGAATGATAAAACCTTTGAAGGTAAAAAATTTATTTAATGTATAATATATTGATGTTATTTTTTTCATATTTTTATTAAATTTCATGGAATTCTATAAGTATTTTATTAATATAGTTTAATAATAGTGTATCCCATAGGTCAGGTAAAAACCTGTTGTATCTAGTAAGTTCATGATGCTTGAACCCACAATTGAAGGGTGATAAAGCTGCACTGCCTACCACTAGCCAACATGATATCCTGGTTAGTAAGAAATTTGTTTTCAAAATTTGAATGACATGAAATATAAAAAATATGTTCATTTTGGGAACATATGTTGTATTGTATATATAACCCTAATATTTAAAGTGACTTTTGGGATTATGTCATTAATTGTATTTCAGAAATAGTTCAATATTTTGTGAACCATATTTGATTAAGGTAAACAAATATTATATGATATTATATTTTGAGTCAATATTAAATTATCTATTGTAAGATTGTATACTTTTTTAATAGACTTATTATGATTCAGGTTAATTATGTAAATTATTTTCTTAGGATAGTTATTATTTAATTAGGGTATATACTTTTTGGAATGAGACATTAATAGTTAATGTTGTTATTTAGATTTAAATGTTAAAATTATCTTGGGAGAATATGTAATCAAATCCTATTTTTGTTGGGTATCAATATTAGTATTGAATATTTTTAGAAATATTAAGTATAGTTATTCCATGAATAATCTAACTTCATGTTTGTGTTTTACTATTAAATTTTAGAAATTAATGTACTTTTTCGTCATATAAATGATTATTCATTTTTGGTAATTATCATAACTATCCTAAGCATTTGTTTTTTTTCATGTTTAATGAAATGAAAAATATCTTACATGAAATTGGTAGATTATGTGATCTATTATAATATTATTTTTGTGCTTGAGGAATGAAAAATTCATCTTGAATACTCATATTCTATATAAAAAGATGATATTTTTGAAGAAATATATTAAAAGATGAAATTATTATTAACCGGTAAGAATATTTCCTTATGTTCATAGTATATGTAGAAAAAAATAATCCAATTTATGGAAATAAATTTGAATAAAAAACATTGAAAATTAACTTTTCTTCTCAAGAAATCAATGGCATTTTATCCCACCACATAATCATTGTTATTGTATAGTTAATTTTCTCATGAACATATTCTCTCTTACTCTCTTTTAGTCCTTATGAGTTATGTTTTTCTTCTATATCCATGTTTTCATTTTACACTTATTTTCTCTTACATAGAAACCTACTATGTGTTATTCCTCCAAACCATTATACTTCCCTTTCAGTCATTTCAAGAGGATGATTTATTAACTTGAGGTAGGGTGTGAGACTCGAGGTGATGTGGGATTGAGATGACTCATTTGTCGAGAAGGATGGTTATATCTTGCTTTTTGAAATTTTATTTTTGTGGATTTTGTAAATTGGATGTTGAGGTAGTCTTTTCATATAGTGGATTTTGAATTTTGAAATTTTTATGTTGTATGTTGATTATCTTAGTGGAGTATGTGTTGTCGGTATGTGGAGGTCATTGTATAGTTCTCACTTACCCATAATGGGGCTTCTTATAAAAAAATTAATTTTGGTTACTAAAATGGAGAAAATATAATATCCTATTTTAAATAAAATAGACTTTTGTTGATAGCATATAGGATATGAAAATATGATTATAAAAAAACAATGATTTATTATTATTTAATTGTACTATTATAACCTAGTCATTAAATTTTATGGAATGAATATTATTAACTAAATTATAAAATATATAATTTTCCTACTCATTAATAATTTTTCAATTTATTTTTCTCAAATAAGAACATGAGTTTTTAGTAAAGTCATTTTATTCTTCAAAAAAATCTCCAAAAATGGATTTTCTTTATTTTTATAAGTGAATATTATAATTAATTTTTATAAATTTTATAAAATTTATTTGAAAATTTTAATTTCATTTTTTTGAATTTATAATTTTAAAATTATTTTAGGATTGTTTTTAGAGAATATTCTAAAAGATTTATTTTCCAATGAATAATTAAAATGCAAATATTTATTAAAAAAATGTATTTTATTTTCAAGTATTTACAAAGGGAAATTCTATATATGATTAATTTTAAATTTTATTTAGTTCTTATTTTATTAAAATTATCAAATTCTAGATTTTTATATGGATTTAATACTTTAATAGAGTACAATATATTTTATAATTTAAAAGGTCATTTTTTCAAACACCAATTCTCATCATGTTTTGCCGAATTGAATTTTAATTAAATTATAAAACTTCTTTGTTTTAAATTTTGATTATTTAATTCCATATTTTGATTCAAAAGGTTTATATTGGGTGAAAATTTCAATTTTAATTTTAGTTAAAATGAATAGTAATTCTTAATATGTTGTTTACCACAGTTAAGGGTAAACTGGGTAATCAAAGGTTAAAAATAAAATTATAAATACTGTAAAATGACCAGAAACATACATAAATTTTTTTAGATGAGTCAATTTTATCACAAATTGTCCAATAATTAGTCATATGACATTCTTTATAGTTGGTGGTGATTATGACCCTTATAATATTTTATGTAAATAAAATTCAACAATATCACATGCTTGTTTTTAATAACTGCAATATTTTTAACATAGGGTTGACAAGGTGGATATGTTTTGATAACAATTTCTTCTTAAAGATAAAATTTTTATACTATAATGGTAATTTATTTTTATTTCTTAGTTATCAAACCATTACTTAAAAAATTTACAAAACGATGAAGTAATAATTATTCATTTAATGGAAAATCAAATAATGGATAATAAAAATATTATAATTAATATTGTTTTTTATAATTAACATTATTGTTGAATTTTATATATTAAAATACCATGTTAGGGATGTATCAAAAAAATTCTAATTTTACTTGTCTTATTGATTTTATTAAATTCAAAATAATGAATAGTTATACAAATTGATATTACTGATATTATATAATAAATAATATTTTATTAAATGGTCTAAAATTTCTAAATTTCCTATATTCATGAAATTGATTAGGATATGGTTTATAATTTCAAACATAGTCCATTTATGGGCCATCTTTTCATTTATAGTTACTATATTGGCTCTCAAAGAATAAAAAATAATTTTTATCACAGTAAGTGTGAAAGGGGTTAATGAGTGATTAAAAAATGATAATGGTAAATATTTGATAAAATCTCATCTAATTTTTTTATGAGAATATATAAACCCATACTCATATTATATTCATGAAAAATAATGTTGGATCCATTTTAAATTGAAAATTAATTTATATTAATCAAATATTTTGAAACAATTCTAGATTTTCCCTCCCCGCTCTTATAAAAGGGAATCAATTCATCCCTTTACATAACACTTTATAATACATTTTTTGGAAAAAATATTTAGAAATAAATTTTTAAAATCCATCTAAATTTTATAGATCACTTATTTACGTCATAATATCAACCTTTTTGGTAATAAGTGTTAGGACTAAGCTGATGAGGAAGGTGATTGTTTTCTAGTATTGTATTTTATTTTCAAGAATGTTTTTTAAGAAGGAAATCACCACTCTTTATTTTTTCAAAAATCATATTGATCATTTTTCTTAAAATAATCATACTCATGTTTCCAAAATAATCGAACTCACTTTGTCCTTCATAACGAGAAAAGGATGTTTGGACGAAATGGTCCTAGGATTCACTTTTGATATGGTGTGGAAGGAGTGGTTGTTTTGATGAAAAATATGATTCTATTTAATATGAAAAATAAAATATGATGATTATTTCTTGACTTGTGTTTCACATAAATAATAATTTGATTATAGATTATATTATGCAATCTTAATGGAAGAAAGGGAAAAAGAGGTGTTCCTAATCCAACCCAACTTAATCCTATCTAGTTGGAAGAGAAGAAAGATAGATGTTGATCGTATTCAAAATGATCAGATCTGGATGAAAGAAAATTCCAATGGTGATATTATTCAGGACAAATAGATTCTGGAAAATTTTAATCAGGCTTAGTAAGAAAAATATCTTACTCAAAATAATAGTGCCCAGAATTATCATATCCAGAATGATAATACTCATGATGATTGTATATAAAAATTGTATATTGTACTCTAAAAAATTATACTCAGAATGAGCTGTAAAGAATGATGGATGGTGGAATTAAAAAAAATCATTCTCCCGTCAATCTCAGACAGAATGTTTTTTCAATAAATACTGAGGAAAATAGAGTTGATCTAAGGTTGATGAAAATCGTAGTGATGGAGAGTAGAACTCTGATTTGTTTTCAAATGTCATTATTAAGTGGGTAAAGAGTTTAATTACTTGGTTTCTTCTTCAAGTAAATTTTTTAAAGTGGGTTAAGATAAAAGATGAAGAATTAGAAGAAGTCTGAGATCAAAGATGAAGTATTTTTATGAATGTGTTGTCAAGGGGTAGCTTGACATTAAAAAAATATTTTATTCAATTGATATAGAGCATCATATTTAGAAACCATATTGGTATCCATTTCTTCATACATTTAAATTCAATTGATACAAATATTTTTTTGAAGAAATATGATTTATTTAAAGTATATATGATGCTTTTAGAATATTTGATAAGATTCGATAAGAATTTAAGAAGTCATAAATGTACCCTATATTATTGGGGAAATTGAGATTTTGTTAAATTTGTTTGATCGAGAATGATTTTTGAATTCCCACTAAACCTTTCTTGGGACACCTATAAAAGGTGAAATGTACATAGTACTTTTTTGATGATGGATGTACTATTCAACACAATAGAGGTGGAAGCTTTGAGGTTTGAGAGAGAATAAGAAGGTTTGGTACTATGATTTTGTTAAAAATATTTCAACAAAGAAGTGGTAAAATAAGAGATAAGATATCAATGTTATATTTATCTAATTCTTGTACCTAGTGGTTATCATATTCTGTTGATTATCATATTCATCTCTCCAATCATATTCGGATGATCATTGTATTGGGATGAATAATCATTTCAAGAATTTCATACTAGGATTTTAAGATTGAGGAAGAAGAAGTTCTGAATTTTCTCAATTGTACTCATCTAGTACTATATCTTTTCTAATTGTGAATTTTTTTACTTTGAATATTTTGAATGGGAAGAATCGTACAAACAATTGAAGTTGTGTATGTTCATTTATTCCATATGCGAAAAAATATATATGTTTCGTACAGGGTAAAATCTTACCATCAACAACTATTTTGGTGAGAATTGTACTCAGAGGAATTGTGCTGGGAAAAATAGATAATGCAATTGGAATGAATTATTTATCAAAATCCTTGAATTTATTACTATATTATAGGAAATAAATTGAATATTTTGATTAATAGTAATACATTTGTGAACTTAAAAATAATCACATATAACATTCCTTATTACACATGCTTTGTATTAACCTATTTATGCTAAGAGGGTGCACACTTATTGTTGGATTGACTGCAATGTGCTACATGAGTAAAAGGTTATATACTAATCATTGTAATCAAATGATTGTTTTTATTTGGATTTTGCGGTATTTTATTTTCTCCAAACAATACCATGGACGTAGCTATTCATATTTAATAGTGAACCATGCAAATACTTGTGTCCCTGTAGATGTGTGTTTGAATTGTTTTTAACAGGGAATAAAATCTTTAATAGTAGGTGAAGAGAGTTTAATTTCAAGGAAAGTTAAAAGAAAAATTATCATAGATTCACAACCTCCCCCTCTCAGTGATACAATTACACTAACTATGAACTTACAAGTGGTATTAGAACCAATGTTTTTCTTTGGTTATTCTTTTCTAATGGAGAAATTTAATTGTGTGGACTATAAAGATATTCTGATATTAGATGGAAATATTTATCATAACTATAAAAATATGATGTTTTCTTATCTTATTTCTATTGGATATGATATTCTTGATGTTGAAATAGATGGCTTTCCTCTTATTTATTTTAAATCAACTCTTTCATCTGTTGATAAGAAGAGTCTGAGGAATGATGGAAGGGCCAAGAATGTGATACTATCATCAGTTTATAATGGTAATTACTAAGGTCGAAATTTGTTTCCATATCCAAAGGTATATGGGATAAATTGGAAAATATATACAAAGGCAATGAAAAATTAAAGAAGCATAAGATTAAAATATATAGATTAAAATATAAAGATTTGAAGATGGGTGAGAATGAATCTATTGGGTACTTATTTCACCTAGGTTGAATGACATTGTGAGTATTATCAGAGGTTATGGTGAAAATTTAGATGATTCTATAGTTGTTAAAAAGTTATTAATAATAAAATCCAAAACTTATGACGAAAAATTTCTATCATTGGAAGATAGAGATCCTAAAAAAATTATCAATTAATGATCTGCATAGGACTCCCATCACTTAAGAAAAGAGAATGGAGAAACCTATGAAAATTAAAAAAAAATAGTGAAATTTCATTCAAGGATTATAAGAAAGAAAATTCTAGGAAGATTCTATTTAAAGATGAATCTGGTGATTCTGATTCTAAAAATGAGGCAATTAATAATTTTGATGAAATTTTATCCCTTTTTCAAAAAAATAGGTACAATGAAATAAAAATAGAAACATCTCTTGAATTTTTTTTTGAATTTGGAGCCATTGGAGACTTTGTGTCCAATTTTCCTCAAAAAATGAAAGAACAGAATAGCGATGAAGAAGAAATAAAACCAAGAAAATCAAGGATGCAGCAGGGAGATAAAGTAAAATTGTATTCCATTATGAAAGATATGAAATTATTCAAAACTAAAAGAGGTTACTTATATAAATATGAATAAGTAGAAAGCAGTGATGTGGAATTATAAAATTATATCGATCTTGGTGTTAAAAATACTTTTATTGAAAATGTGAATGATGAATAATTCAGAACTAGCGGTTTTGAAGAAGAATAAGAGAATCATCTTGAATTTCATTTAAACTAATAGTCGAAAAATGTTTGAGGAATATAATAAATCTTGAAATGAAAAACAACAAGTTGGAAGATGAATGTTCCTTAATAAGATATCAAGAATTTACTAATGATAAGAAGGTTAAGTTGATGAAATATATTTGTGACTTGAAGAAATATACTGAAGAAGAAAATAAACATAATTAGAATCTGAAAGCAGAGCTAAAAGAAAAGAAGAAGAAGAGTTGGAACTTATCCAACAAAACCTTTCTAAAATTGAAGAGAAAGTTACAAGTTTCAAAAAATATTTTACTGATTTTGGTGAATGTTTTTATACTGAGAAACCAAATAAGGTTCAAAAAAAGTTATCTTTAATGGTTTAGAAAAAGAAATTAATTATCTTTGAAAATAAGGAAGCTGGGAAGTTTATGTATGTGGACAAGACCAAAAAAAAATTCAATATATATGTTTAAAAATAACTTCAGCCTAAAAATGTTTTAATTCATTCTGAATCTAAAAATACTTCTAATAATTCAGGATCTGGTAAATTTGAAAACAAATGTAAGGCTCTAGTTGGTAATGGAATGGTTGGTGGGTTAGAAAATAAAGAAAAGAATGTTGTTGAGAAAAATGTTTCCAATTCCAGTTAGTATGGATGTTTTATAGGAAAATAATATTTCTATGGATAATACTGAAATTTTGGTGGATTAATACATATATAAAATATGTTTTGGCTCAACTAAAAAAATTAATATTTCATAGTTTATTAAAGTAAATGATTTAGAAAGTCCCAATCCCCAAGGAGAAAAAATTCTAAGAAGGTTGTATTGAAGAAACCCAAAAATGTTGAATTAAATATTGAAAGATTATTCCAACAAAAGAAAAATATTTTTTATGGACATGAAAATCCTAGAAATTTGGAAAAGTATGACTTATTTTGATACTGGCATAATAAAATATTCTCAAAAATTATCAAATCCCAAAGTCGAAGAAAGAAAATAAAGGATAAAAAGTTCTTGTTGTTGAAACTGCTTTGAAATATTCAAAAAGAGAATGACCTTTGATTCTTGATAGTGGGGGTTATTCTCGTATGATAGGATAAGTAAATTTTATAAATAATTCTAAAGAATTATATAAGAAAAATTTACATTTGAAATGATGAATCCTTAAAAATTAAAGGTGTTGAATTAGCCCTCATTGGAAAATAAAAGATAAAATACAATAAAACATTATATGTTGATGGGATAAAACAAAATTCGATTAGTGTTTAACAATTTTTTGATAAGGTAAAAAGGGTTATCTTTAGAAAAGATGTATTTTTTCTGAATATTGAAGTAGATGGAAATATTGTTACAGGAGGCCAACGTACAAAAGGAAACTTGATTCAGCTTGGTGAAATTTAAAAATCTTGTTACATAAGTATGTTGAAAGAAAATTACTTTTGACATAAAAGGATCAAACATGTCAGTTAAAGAAACATGATGAAGTTATTTAAATGAAATATTTTCTATGAAATTCTTGGCTTTCTAGGAAGAAAATATTGGTGTTGTGTTTTTCATCTGAAATAAGATATTAAAAACATAGTGCAAAAGAATGTTGTGATTTTTTCAACATGACCCCTATAGCTAATTCATTATGGTCTTTATGGGCCAATGATCTAACAATAAATAAATAGAGATAATTATTTCATCACTTTCATTGATGATTTTACTCTCATTATTTTTTTATGTATGTGAAACATAAGTTAGATAGTTTGAAATTTTTTAAATGTTTAAGAATAAAAGTTGAGAAATAATGTGAGTATTCGGTGAGAATGTTGAGAAAATACAATGGTTGTGAATATAGAACTGAATATTTTCAAAGTTATCTTGAGAATCATGAAATTCAGTATGAGTATAGTTCTCCATAAAATCCTAAAAAAAATTGAGTTTCATATATAAGGAATAGAAGTTTATTGGATATGGGAAAGAACCATGTTACTCGAACATGGAATTTCTCATTACTTTTGTAGTGAATCCATGAGTATTGCTGTTTATATTCAGATTTTTTGTTTCTATATGACTTATTTAGATATGACTCCATACGAATTATTTTAATGAAAAAATCCAAGTTTGAAACACTTTAATCTGTTTTGGATTCCATGTATTATAAATACGAAATGTGGAAAGTATGGAAATTTTGATCAGAAAGGGGAAGATGGAATATTTCATGGAATTTCTCTATAATTAAGAGGATATAGATGTTTAATCAACGAAATATGAAGTATTGTTGATTCAGACAATGTGAAAGTAATTGAAAATGTAGAACAAGATAAGAATACTCAAAAAGATAATAAGTATGATCTTGATTGTTTTGAAAACAATTCGAATAAGGATATAAACAATTGTAATACTACTCAATGAGTTGAATCAGACTCAGATAATTCTAGTAATGAATAAGATACTAAAAAATCCCATCCTAGACTAAGGATGAAAGTGGAACCATAGAACATTATTGGTGATCGACATTAGATAGTTCAAACAAGAATAACATCAAATTCGGTTACACATACTTCTTTGTATTCAAAAGTAGAGTTGAATGATGTAAAAGAATATTTCGAGAACCATGAATGGGTTCAATCCATAAATTAAGAGTTGGATCAAATTGAAAAGAATAATACATGGGAACTCATTCCCAATCCATAATAAAAAACTTCATTGGTACAAATGGGTTTTCGATAATAATATAAATGAAGAATTTGAATTAATAAGAAGCAATGAAAGATTGGTTTTAAAATGGTATTCATAAATTGATGGTACTGATTTTGATGAAACCTTTGCTCTGGTGGAAAGGTTATAAAAAATCAAAATATTTCCTTCTACTTTTTCATAATGATGTTATTAGATCATTAAATGTATTTCAAATCATCATTCTTGAATGGTGATCTTGATGGGGTAGTTTCTATTGAACAACCTTGTGGAATAATTGTTTGGAAAGATCAATGTTATGTGTACAGATTGAAAAATGATATGTATGGGATAATGTATGCTCTATGGGAATGGTATTCCAAATTGGATACAAGCTTAAGGAATATTAATTTTAAGAAATAAATAGTTGATTGAAATATTTACATTAGATACAGTCAAGCGTATTCCCTCATTGTAATTGTTTATGTTGATAAAGTTATCTTTGGGAATTATTAAATAGGTTGTGAATGATTTTCTGAAGAAATTAAGAATGAATTTGATATACCCAAGATGGGGAAAATGAAATACTTTCTTGGGTTACAAATTCAAAAAAGGAAGTAATACTTTTTTCATTCTGAATAAATATATACAAAGAAACTTATTAAGAGGTTCTTCGTAGAAAAATCAAAACCTATTTACCCACTGATATCAGTAGGAATAATGTTGTCTAAATATGGACAAGGGAAAAGAGTTGATCAGAATTAATTTTTAAAGCTAATAGAATTTTTTTTGTATTGTACTGACTAAAGACCCAAAATTGATTATGTTGTTACCATATGTTAAATATTTCAAAGTGCTACAAAAGAATCACATTTACCTACTGGAAATGGAAATATCAAATACATCAAAGGAACAATAGAATTCAAAATCAGTTTTGGTAGCTCAAATAGTATTGAATTATTTGGGTATCTAGATATTGATTAAGTAGGAAATTTTGATGACAGAAGACCCACATTTGTTGGATTATTATTTCTTGGAAATAATTGTGTTAGTTGGAATTCAAAAAAAAATAGAATTCATTAACCCTAAGTATGGTTGAAGCTGAGTATGTTTCTACTACTCAAACCACTACTCAACTTATATTGATGAAAACTCAATTAGAATATTTACTTGTTGATGTGATGTTACACTTGCTCTTGGGTTGTGATAATCAATGTACAATTAATCTCAATAGTAATACAGTTAAACATTCTCATTAAATTCATATTGATATCAAATATAATTTCCTCAAATAGTATGTAGAGAAGAATTAATTGAAGCTGGAATATGTTTCAGCATCAGAACAAGTTGCTAACATTTTCAAAAAACCATTAGCAAAGGAATAATTTTCTAAATTGATGTTGGACATGGGTGTCCAACCTATTTCTTATCAAGGTTGAGGTATGTGTTTTTCCCATATCTTGTATTACCTTTTTATTATATTGTCAAGGGGAAGAATTGTTTTATGAATCTTTTCATTTGAATTCATGTAAAAATAGAGAGTTATTAATAATCTATTAATTCAACATTTTATTTTGTTTGAACTATTCTAAATATTTTTTGGAGTGGTTGTAGGAAAAAAATGGATACTTATTAGAAGTGTCTACTTTGTAATTTTTGAGATGTAATGTAATAGTTATGGACTAATTATATAAAACTCTAAACCTGAAAAGAACCAAAATGTAAATTATTCACTTAATTCAATATTATATAATGTTTAAGTCTGGTTAATTTTATAAAGGTACTAAGTTTGTTTGAATAAATAAATGAGAACATTGTTTTGATGAACTAAAGAATACATTGGGCAATGCTCCAATATTGTCATTACCATCTGAAAGTGATGTGTTTGTGATATAGAGTGATGCATGAGAATAGGGACTTGGTTATATCCTAATGAAAATTGATGAAGTTATTTGATATGCATCAAAGCAATTAATGACTCAAGAATATAAAGATCCAACTCATGATCTTGAGTTGGATGTTGAAATATTTTCTTTGCAGATATAGAGACATTATCTCTAAAGTGACATATTTTTTATATACATGGATCATAAAATCCTAAATTACATCCTTCATAGAATTATATAATCATCCGACGAAGGTGATGGAATAATCTACTCCAATATTATGATTTCTCAATGTAGTACCACACAGGGAAAGTAAATAAGGTTGTTGATTCATTTAGTAGGAATAATCATAGAATTCTAATACAAATGAGTATTGAGAGAGATCCTATGTTCATGGATCTATTAAATATGGATATGGGGATTACTAAGGATGGGTAGACATAAATAATTTTTAAAATAATTGAAAAACCATTTTCATTATAAGAAATAGGGAATTCTTAATATGATGATGATAAAATTCATCAAAAAATAAAGTTGTGAATGATAAGAAATTAGTAGACATTGTTTGTGAAGATGGTCTCATAGAATTTAGAAAAATATTATGTGTTACATCTACACCTAAGATAAGAATTTAATTGTTGTAATATGATTCTAGAAAAAAATCTCTATACACCATAGTAGGACAAATATGTATAAGGATTTGAAGGAATATTTTTTATGGGATAAAATGAATTATGAAATTATTGATTATATGTCCAATTTATAGGTTTATCAATAAGTTAGGAATCATCCTAGAGGATTCATGCAACCTATTCCTATTCCTATGTCGTTATGTGGCGACAATACTATGTAATTAGTCATAGGAATACCAAATAATACTAGAATGAATGATTCAATATGTGTTGTAATTTATTTCAAAACAAAATATACACATTTCATCCCTATATAGGACTGTTTACCTCTTGAGAACCTCATAAGGTTCTATATTATGGATTTTTTTAGACTTTTGGGGAAATTATTATCTATTATCTCTGATCGTGATCCCCATTTTATAACAAAATCATGAAAAAATAGTTCAAAAGGCTCTTGATACTGAGCTTCTTTTCAGTATTTTCCACCATCCAAAAATTGATGTACATTCTGAAAGGACTATTCCAACAATGGTAGACTGGTTGGGGTCATTCTAACTTGACATTCGAGGTGTGTGGGGCCAATTATTTTCCTTTGGTAGAGTTTTCCTATTACAACAGTTTCCTTTAACGTATTCAAATAGAATCAGTTGAAGAATTATATAGTAATATATATCTTAATCTAACTTGTTGGGATGATGTTTTTGGAAGGAAACTTAATGG
The DNA here is from genome assembly GCA_963277665.1 of Viscum album. Taxonomy (NCBI): domain Eukaryota; kingdom Viridiplantae; phylum Streptophyta; class Magnoliopsida; order Santalales; family Viscaceae; genus Viscum; species Viscum album. Next base: position 656,308,387 of record OY728145.1, on the reverse strand, counting down.
ACCATAACTTTTTTAAGAGACAAAAATAATGGTAAAGTCTATCTAGACTCACATTAACGTTTTTCAAAGTATAAAATATTTTTATACTGATAATTAGAGGAATGGATTGGAATTACAAGTGGATGTCATGTATAATTTAAGGTCATACATATAAGGGCTTTATAAGGTTCAGTAAGAATTAGAAACTGATACCATGGAACATTGGACCCTTCAAAATTCATGAAATAATGTGAGTTGTTGGTTCTCATTTGAAAATGCCACCAAACCTATAAAAAGTACATGATGCCTTTTTATATCATTATTAAGGAAGTGAATGAATATACCAACACATGTGTTCACCTATGATGAGATAGAGTTGGAACCATATATATCATACTGTGAATAACCAATCCATGTTCTTCATACTAGGTAGCAAGTATTAAGCAACCATAGAACTTTCATGGGAAAGAAACATTGAGGAAATCACAAAATAGAGGACGCACCGTGGGAATCAGAGGATATTATGAAGAAAAACTACCCTCATATATTTATTAAGTAACATTCCTGAAGTTTTATGGATGAACTTTTTGTACTTGGGAAGATTAAACACCCTAAGACTTTAAAATTTATTTATTTTAAAATAAATTTAATCTTGGTAATAGCTTGTGATGCATGAAACACTAGGTTTAAACAAAAATACTCTATTAAAATACTGTCATCGAAAAAAACATAATCTATCCATTAGGATTTTAGGTATGAATATTTGAAAATAAAATATGAATACTATGGTCATGTATTTATTAGAAAAAAAATGAGAATTATATAAAAGTAAAAAATTTATTCTACAAAAAAAATGTATTTATCTAAACGATGAATTAATCACATTTTTAAAACATGATTTAAATTTAATTTTTATCACTTTTAGATAAATAAATTAATAAAATAATCTTTATGTTTGAAATAGTACTACCAAAATTATCTTATTGTGAATTTTAGTAATTTTTATTAAAATTTTCACTTCATGATGAATTGTAGAAATACTAGATTTTAATTGAAGACCACCTTTTCATTTATTTAATTTATAAGAATATTTTTTAATATTAATTGCATTTAAATTAAAATTTGTTATATTTTACATCCATTAATTTAATTTAGTTCATTGGGATCAATTAAATTGTTAATGTAGATATAAAAACCTTGTTAACTTTGGAACATTTTCATTTAAAAAACCCTCTTTCTTGACACGTATGTGGGATTAATTATAAATTAAATTATTCCAATTATGTGAAATTAATTTTGTAAAATGTATTGAATATTTTTAATAAGAATAATATTTAATTTATATTAATATAAATTTAATTTTTGATCAATATGAACCATAAATGAAGTGAAAAATAATTACCATGGTTAAGGTAAAAATGGGTTTACTGGAGGGTTAAACTAAAATGATTAAGGTAAAAATAACCGATAAAATTGTAAAAATAATATTGGATGGACATATTAATACCATTATGCCAATGATTTTTGATAATGACAAATTTTTTACCCTTATTGAATATGAAAAACATGGGATCACTCAATTCTATTTGAAAATACCAAGTGTGTTATATCCCCCACTTATAAAAGGTCACCCATTATCCCATCTTTTTGACACTATAAACCCACTTTGTATTGTAAAATACCTACCAAATCAGTTCCCAACTTACCAAAACTCATCATAGAAGCCTAATTTATGGAATAAATCTATACTATGAAGGATTTAGTGAAAACATAATGATGATACCCAAAGAGGTGGTAATGTTATTCAAACATCATCTTTATTTTACATATTTTCCCTCACTGAATATTTATTAAACCAGGATGAGATAATAACATAGTTATCTTCCTTATTAAATTGTTCTTTCGTAATGTGTGTACAGAGAACTACCACCTCACGAACTGATGTCGTTCATTAGTTCATTTTCCAACTATAATGGTTCGGTATGATGATGAATATAAAGTATATATATGATATTTATAGCGTATTTATATATTGGGAGTCACTATATCACATATATATATATATATATATATATATATTACCTCCCATTCTGTTGGAGATACCATAACATCGCCCGTGTGTATGTCGTATATAACAACACAGGTCTTTATTTCTCATTAGAGCCAAATGTCTTACATAATATGTTAGGGAAACATTTTCTTAAGGCATAATTTCAACGTTTTTGGGTGATTTTGTTTTTTTTGAACTCTTGATGACCACGTTTTAGTGTGGTTTGTGTTTCCGAAGCATATCCGTTTAAGGTGGCATAGTTTCCCAGGTCTACCAAATTTTTGGGCCTCAAAATCTATAGATAATTTTTGAAAAAAAAGGATTTAGACAATGGTGTTTCTGAACCATAGTTCACAGAACATGAAGCATGGAGTTCATGGACCACATATTAGCACCATTACAATATGTGGATCGAAAAGGAGGAATTCAGAACCATGAATTAATATTTCATATTACAGATGATGGGGCTAACTTATTTATGACCCAAATGTCTCTGTTCTATGAAAACTTCAAGGTGAACTATGAAAAATGTATAGAAATATTAGTTCACATGAAGCTTATTGTTCATGGGAGGCTCTTTTTTTGAAAATTGAGGTAGTGGTTTAAGGGTGCCATAAATTGTTTTTGTTTTTGGAAGACATCAGTCACTAAAAAGGATAAAGGCCTTATATGGACTGCATAGAAAATTTGTAATGAAGGTTTTACCGCACCATATATTTGGTTATTTTTTATTAGCAGGTTTTGTGGGATTTATTTTTCTATATAAAGGACCCTAATCACATCATTATGTGGAGTAAAATTCATTAAATTAGATCATTTTTGGAAGAAGCTAGTGGATGTCTAAAGTAGTTAGTGAGGGAGGATTACCCCAAAGAAAAAAGTGTGTGATATTTTATTATCTAAAGAATATGTTTTTCACAAAGCATCAAAGGTTCATGAGGAATCATACCTCCATGAGGCAGATCTGGTTCATAAAGAAAAAGAGGTATGTGAAGCACTCACACCATTTGGTGCAAGGTAGTTTTTGGATGATTCACAAAGGGTGAAATAAAGTTTGAAAAGGGACTAAAATAGTTCACAAAATAAATTTCCAAAAAATAAATGTTTTTATAAAATTAGATTTGATATACCATGTAAAAAACATGACTTCATGGAACACTCATATATGTGGGAAACAATTCTTAGGTGATTTAGAAGCGCATGAAATTATTCTAGAGGATTAATTATCACACTTCGGTTGAGAGAGAATTAATCTTTCAAATTGTGATTGGTTTCAAATCAAGAGATACAGTGAATCCACACCAAACCTTACTAAGTAATGATCCTATGCATTGATGTGATCTAGCTCGAGCCTTGAATTGGAAGTGATCTATTATTAATTTTGTACATCTGCACATTATCCCTGTATTCTCCTTGCATGTATCCCAATGATAGTAAATCATGTAAAAATCACTGTATATCATGCATGATTTTATTTATGTTCATAATTTTCTATGGTAAAGGGAGAGAAGATTTCTTTTAATATGGAATAAGATCAAAATGGGATTTTTTTTAAATCTATCTTACCCTGATTCACCCCCTCTCACTTTAATTAACCTAGTTTGGTATAAAAAAGGTTAAGTTTAATTAAAATTTGAAGATCGATAAGTCTAGTGTATTTTAGAATTGGGTAAATTTCATAAAAACATAAAATTGAGAATACATCATCTTTATTGAAAACTTCCTTAACATGATCATATTATTCAGTCATACTTAACTCTGCATGGGATAACATAGTTACATACATAAGAAAGGGATCAGCTATAAATCTCATTAAAGGAATAAAAATAGAATAACATGGAGAATGTAATACATGTTAGGAAATATGAATCAAAATGAGACATAAATGGGTTAGAATCACAAACATGAATGATGAGGCATAATATATCATAATAACATAAAGAAAACATGAAATATGTATAAAAAACTTAAAACAGGGCATCATAAACATTGGTCAAGGATAACTTCCAAGAAATCATGATGGTAAAAGTTCGATGATAGATTAGTTTCACTCCATAATCTGTAATTATTTCTGGAGAATTAATGAGTCTGAATGACATTACTAGGAACTCTTAGTTCTCGAACCTTTTATGATTAGTAGTCTTGGGGTATCCTCCTTCATCACCCTAACTTGGTAATATCCTGAACATATATCTCCCTTGGGGAAGTATTGTGATCCACAAACTCAATCAAACAATACATCAACTCATTCAATATGATACTTTTTCTTTAGAATGATATAGTTGATCTCCCAATAATAAATGAAACTTTGCATTGACCATCCTTATTCTTGATAAAGAGGATTTGTGCACCCCATGGTGAAGCACTTGGGCATAATAACCATTTATCTGGATTCTCCTATAGTTGATTCTTTATATCTTTAGGTTCCACAATAGGTATTCTATGTGGAATCTTGGATTATAGAAATGGCCAAAGTATGGACTTGATTGAAAATTTATCCTCTCAATTATAAGTAAGACTAGAAAATTCCTCTAGATACACATTAGTGAATTACCTCACAGTGGGAATTTCATCAAGGATGATTAGTTCCAAATAGTCAACAATTTTATCTATATATTATTGATTTTAGGTAATAGTATCTATTAATGATATGTTTCTACTAAATAATATTCATCAACCTCCTTGCACTTGTACTTAATCGGAGGATGATTCATGATAGTGATATTGATTTCTTTCTCATGTAAATTTATTTTTGAACTATATAGGGAAAGTCATTCCATAACAATAATTACATCAGGTTCCACTAAAGGGAGTATAAAAATTATCACTGGGAAGTTCAGACCACAATGTTTGACAGGGGAGGAGTTATATACATAGAATTCAATAATTTCCCCCTTTTTAGTTTTCCCCCAACAACTCTACTTCTTGTATTTTTGGAGGTTTTTGAAGAGTTCTACTGAAATATCATTATAAGAATTAATTTTTAGAACAATAATAAAAAACTAAGTTCATTATTATTGAATGAATAACAAGCATACATGTCACCACTTCATTTTTGGGATCCACCTCAATGGCTGTGAGGGAAAATATCACTCTTTCATGCCTTAGAGTTTGTTGGTTGTCTTTGAGAACCCTTGGAAAATTGAGTTGGTCTGCAAAGTTCCATAATTTGTTGTAGTTGAAGAAATTAAAAATGAACAGAGGTTTGATTGTATAATTAATATCCTCCATCACATTAGTAGGGTTCCACCATTTAAAATCGCTAGTTATTTTCCCTTTTATCTCACACCTAGAGAATTTCATCATCCCCTTTATGATGTTTCTGAGGGTCTTATTTCCACACCTTTGACAATTTGGGTGTTGAAATTTCTTAGAAATGTTAGATTTATCCATCAGAAAGCTATAATTAAACTTCAATTTTCAATTCTTATCCTCATAATTCCCTTGTGATTTTTCAATCTCAATTTCAAAGTTGAGAGAACATTGGTCAATTTTCTCATAGCTATCAATGTCTTAGATTGCAATGAAATTTCATAAACATGGTTTTATACCATCGAATAAGTGGTTATCATTGCACTCTGGGGTAATGAAAATGTTCACGGTGCATCATGAATGTCTTTGAGGTTTCCCTCAAACACCTTAATAGATTTTTCTTATTTTTTATTTTGGGTAAGGAAATCACTTTCAATTTTAATTCATATACTGTGAGGAAAATATTTACCAAAAAAAAAATTTCAGAATTCCTTTCACCACATTGATTTGATCTTTTCATTAGTGTTATTATTCTTGATCAATGACCACCATAGATCATCTTCTCCCTCGATATGATAAACATCGAGTAGAACCTTATCTTACTCAAAACATTATATTATGGATTAGATCTTCTCAATGGAGTTGATACATTTGTTCACGAATAAGTGAACAAATGATACATTTAATGTTTGAGACATTTGTTGAAAAATCATTAAATTTAATCTTGTTATTACTTAGGTTTATTTGGGAGCTCATGCAGATTTGGGTTTCTATCTAGAACCTGATTCATCAAATAGATTATCATCACAAAGATCATAAAACATTGATTCATTCCTCATGATTGTAAAAGTCCTATTCCAAATTTGGTTCACTCCATAATCCCTTTCCTGATGCCTCATGTGACTAAAACATTACCCAATGCATTGGAGTGTTATATAATTTAGGGCGCAATATTCACATTCATTTTATTCTCATGTTTAAGTGTTCCACATAGATCATATAACATGGATTCATTTATCTAGATATCTTATTCCATAATCAATGAGTTTGTAATACATACATGTAATTCATTAATGAGGAATTATATGTTCATAAAGGTGAACACCATAGATAGTAAATGGGTATGGTTATTCACTACACAACTACTTATCATGTAAAATCTCTATGAAATTCCTACAGTGTAACAATGTTATAGAAATTTTAATAAAATGGGTTGATGTGAGAAAACTGGGAATCAATTAATTTGAACATAAAACGTATAGTAATGGGGACATGAAAATATATATCCCAACATTAGGATTTTGAAATAGAATGCATAATATAAGGAAGAAACTTGAATAGTAAAGAGAATGAAAAGATACCTTACCATGAGAGTGTGACTTCAGATGCTTGGGGGGCTTATTGTGAGCTTGGGGAACCTTTAGAGGACTCTAGAGATGGGAGGGTAGAGTGAGGATGTGATTACAGTATTTTTAGAGAAGATAAATTAGAACATGGATGGGTTTATATTGTAAATTTTTGTGGAATTCGTTATCATTTTTCAAACATAGGTTTTGGACTCTATATAATAAAACAACCAAAACCAAAAACCATAACTTCATTTTTTGACCATGTTTTCTATAAAATGTGACTATTTTTCATTATTTTATAAGTTCGTGGGCCTATCTTATTAAAATAAGAACCATGATTATATGGAAGTGAGCCGTAATCTTAAACAAGTGATTTTAAAATCATAAAATATATTATTGGTTTTAGAGGATTCATAAAGGATTTATAAAATTAATAAAATAAAAAAACAAATTATATTAAATGTAAAACATATAAATATTCGTTCATTCAATTTATAGTATTTATTACACTATTTTTCGGTCATTATGATGTTATAATATACACTGTATATATATATACAGTATTTTATTTTCAATCGAAAATTTTCATGTCCAAAAAAAAATATGAAAAATTCACTTATTGAATAATTACGATATTTTGATTCATGAAATAATATTAATTTTATTTAAAAAAATCTAAATATTTCAATTTCAACTTATAAAATAGAATGAACATTTATTTCGAAATGCTCTATTTTTTTACAATAATAGCTTTTGATCTATTATAAAAATTACATTTGACATCGAAAAAATTATATTGTAATTTAAATTTAATGAAAATTATTTAATAATAAAAAATTATTAAAAAATATTTCCAAAATCCATTAATTCCTCAAAATAAATGTCTTCTTTGAAATTTAATACTAATTAATAATATAATTTGTGTTTGTCCTTTAAAAATAAAAAATATATAAAGTAATGATAAGGAGAAAATATGAATGTTGTTATTTTAAAAATACTATATAAATATTCATATTATTATGGAATCAATACATATCACATTAGTAATCCAAAAAACACCCGATGGGTAAGGTGCGTGATGTTGGGACTTTCATGGGGTGATTCCTCATACATGGTAGGGTTCGTGGTCTTGATGATCTTGAACTTATCTAGTAAACGATTTCACTCGTGCTTAAGTTGTTGGATCTCATCTTGGGCTTGGTCAAGGAAAAATCAAATAGATTCTATCTCCCTTTTATGATCTAATATATAGGCTTTATATTTTATAATCCTACTAGTTTAGTCGATCACTTCCTTTCTCTGTGTCAATTGGATTTGTTAAAATTATATATTTATACTAATCATGTGACTATTGTGCAATGGTTGTATTATCAATAGTAATGATGCTTAACAACCTTTTAAATATGATAATATATAATAAAAACAAATAATGGAAGTTTTTTTCTATTAACATAATACAAAAAACATTTAATTTTAATCAAAAATAAGAATTTTATTTATAAATGTTCGAGTTGTTACACCGGACTACAACCTCATGAAGCGATGTGATTCCCAATTCAATAATTCATCACATGGAAGGTGATAAAGATATATTTAATGATTATATGCCATATAAATGAAATAATTATGATATTAATGACGTATTTACCATATATAATTATAATATATATAATTTTATTTCTTTCCTCTTCACTCATGTAAAGATGACAACATCGGTTGTGTATGTGTGGACCACCACCTTCATAATGCGACGTGAATCTATTTTCATCTCCAAATCATATGGAAAGATTATAAAAATATATAAAATGGTATTAATGATATTATGATCATTCATGAAAGGTAAAATATTACTCACCTCCTTTTTATAATGACCAGTCAAAAATTGATATGTTATCCATTCGTATGTACGACCCACTGTCTCCATGATCGTAACATACTTAATTTTTAATAACCCTAAATTTAATAAATATGATAATTATTTAATTATTATTATTATCATCTATATTATGAGACACTATATAATTTTCTAGAATTGTATTTATAATGAAAAGACATATATAAGTAGAAAAATTATATTAACACCTGAATCATTGAATATAATGATAGATTATTAATGAAAAAGTCATAGTATGTTATAAAAGGATCATATATGAAATTAAAAATATTAATATGGTATTGTTAAAAGTTAATAACATATTTAATACCACTATATAAGGTTTTAAATATTATATAATCAAAAAGGAATTTTTAGGAAAGATATTTCATCTCAATTTACATTCCATGGAGACTTATTTTTTATTATCAACCAATTAACTTTTATGTGGTTTATATAATTCCCCTTTGAAGTGTAATATATTCAATCATCCATAGTTCAGGATATTTTAATTTCTAATTGGATTATCTCATCTAATGGTATTTGAATTTAAAATTACCATGTTGTAATAGTTATTGGTAAATAACTCTTTCATTTGAGAATATTATCTTTATCTTGACACAATCACTTTATTATAATCATTTTTCATTGGAAATTTGATTTCCTTTAAATATCCATATTTCTATGTGATTAATTTGATTGTTTCCAAAATAATATATTATTTTTACATAAGTTGTTAACTTTGAATGTTATTTGATTAAATGGGGAAATATTTATAAATCTATATCCATTACTCAATAAGGATATATAATGATAAGGCACATTATTTATGAATTAAATCGACTATTAGATATATAGGGAGTGATTTGGACATTTATAAAATTGGTTAGAAACTATATATAGAATTTCCTTCATTTCAATGGAATTATAATTAGATTAATCAATTAACTAAATAAGAGGATTTTTTACCGAGTTTGTTTTAAACTGAATAGTGAAAGGTCATGATGGAAGAAGTACCATGTGCTAGGGAAACATATGTAGTGCCCTTGGTTTCTTGTATGTAACCCTTACTTGATGCTTTACTTGGTTTTATAAGTTATGGGTGATGTATGGGAGAATCGGGAGATCCTGGAGTGATGTTTGAAGCAAAGGGGAAGGCGCACTGGCGTCACACGGTTTGTCAAACCTTACAGCCAAACCGTGTGTGGCTGACTGGGGACGCAGTGGCTTCCACACGGTCGATTCACCGTTACGGGAAACCGTGTGATGAGGCCATGCATGAAGGATGGCTGAGGCAGAAGCTAACACATGGTTAGCACACGGTTTTTCAAACCTTGCTGACTAACTGTGCGATCACTTAAAATTAGATCCTTAAATTGTGGATCTAACTCTTTTTCCTCTATTTGCCTCATTAAAGCACCTAAGTGTCCCTAAATGGATATTTTGGTTCTCCGAAGTTCAAATAGGGTTCTCCAATCATTTTGGGGGTGATCTGAAGGCTTCTCTTGGGGAATCGAAGCCGGATTTTTGAGGTATGTGATCGTTCTTATTTATTATTGAATGGTTTCTTAGATCTACTTAGATATACTTCTCTTCTTCCCTTGGATTCTTAGATCTATGCCCGTTATGGGTAGACCTAAGTATGTGGATGCAAAATATGTTGATATTTGGTATTGATTGTGTCAGGACAAGAGATCTAAGGTGGTTTTTTGGAGATTTGACCCGGTGTTCTTGAGCGTTCTTCATCCGTTGATTAGTTTCACCTTTTTGTTGAGATAGGTGGATTCACTCTCGACTCCTCTTGTTAGAATTGGTTGTCTTAGTTTCAAATTGGTTATTTGAATTGAATTTATTATGAAAATAATGGAATAAATCTTATTTAGTGATGATTTATGGTTTTGATGAAATTGTGAAATCTTGGTGAATGGTGTGCAAAGTGACTTGGGTATTTGAAATTAAAATGATAATTTTAAATTATGAAATTTCTAAAATTGTAAATGGTTTGATTAGAAATGGGTTTTCAATAAAAAGGGTGTTTTATTGAAATTGTTTTGATGTATTTGGTTTTCAATAAAAAGGAACCTTTATTGAAATGATTTGAATTGTTTGAACACACTTGGTTTGGATGGAAAATAGATTTCAATAAAAGGTGTTTTATTGAAAGGATTTCTTGGAATGATTGTGTTAAATGTGTATTGTGTGTTTATATTGCATTGTACGAGGATTGGATGAAATATGACCTTGTTCTCGGTGCCAAACGTTTAATGAAACCATGGTAACTATATGTACTAGGATTGGTTTAAATATTACCTTGTGCTCAGTGCCAAAGGTGTAATGTCACCTGGGAAATAATTACCTTGTGATAACTTTTTTGATCGACGAGAGACCACTCATGAGTATAGAACTATCATAACAAAGCATGCATGGTTGATTTAACGGGTTTGTGAAATGCTTGGGTTACAAAGCGGGATGTTTGTGAAATGGTTTGGAAATTTTTTTGGTTATTTTTCTGGAAAAATTACATGTTGGAAAAGCTAGCCTAAATTTCACTTTGATTCTTTTGAGCATGGATGGTTTTGAAAAACTAGTTTATATTTAGTTATAAACTACTTTGGGGAAAATATTTTCTATAAACTGTTTTTATATAAATGTGGGTAACTCTTCTATCCTAGTGGCATGAGTAGGGATGTCATTGGGGAAAACCTATTGAGTTTTATACTCACCCCTGCTTTGGAACTTTGGTTCTTTTGCAGATGTTGTATTCCAAGACACAAGTAAAGGTAAAGCATCTCATTACTAGTGGCTGGTGGTGATGTTTGGGAGATGCTGTGGAGCTTGGAGCTTGTGGACCACTGAGTCATGGTGTCTTTTGAGAGTCCTGTGTTGTTCTTCCACTGTGTATTTTTGATGTTTGGTTTGGTATTCCACTACTATGTACTCTGATGTGGGTTAACATAAATGAAGTTGTTGGTTGGTCTTTCATTTGTTCATGCATCATATAGTGAATGTTTTATTGGATGGGTTTATTTCTAAAGGTTAAATCATCCCACAAATTATATTTGAAACCCTTCGGAATTTATTGCCAGCCTTTGGCATCGTGGGGATGTCACTTAAGGCCTAGTAATGAATCATTTCACTCTCAAGCCAATGGGAACTGGCAGGTCATTACAAATGGTATCAGCTTGTTTGGTACTTTCCAAACAAGTAGTCATTGATGTTCTTGGTCTTGGAGTTGAAATTCCTTCTTTTATACTCCTTTGGTGGTCATCTTAGACAGGAGTAGGATTTTCATAACTTGAAATGTATAGCATAAAAGGAAGTAGCTAACCCGTTTATGCTGAATATTAAGTTACCAGGGTGTTGGGTACATAAGTGTTTTGGACAAACTTCTAGAATGTTGGAAATCTCATTATCGTGGGTTTAGCCAATGAGAGGAGCATGAAATGCATGGTAAAGGAGGGGCATCCCACTAGTATTTCATATCTAATTGTGAAGAATGAGTAAGGATTTTTTACATGGTGACAATTTTTGAAAAATACCGTAATTTTTTTAAACTGAAAGACTTTGAAAACAGGGTATTTTGTGTATTTTGAAAATGGATTGATTTTCAAAAATTATGTTGAATGTTTTAAAAAATGGTTGAACATGGAAAATGGTTGTTTTAGAACAATTTTATGATAGTTGATGTGATAGAATTTCAAATGCTAAGCCAACAGTTGCTAGGAAGTGAGATTGACGGAATTTGTTGTTGGTTTAGAAAATGGAACCTGGTAGGCGTCGTCGAAACCAACCCGACGAAGCTATGGATAATGTGGTTACACCTTAACAAAGTGTGAAAAATGGGTGGGTTCAGATTATTGTCCATGATTTTGAAGCTGTGGATATAGGTAACTGGAGGAATGAGCCACGATATGTGGATCATACAATCCAGTTCATGAAGCAGAATCCACCGAAATTTAGGGGTTATGCTGAACCCGAGAAGGCGGAGGTGTGGCTAAGTATGATGAATCGTATATTTGATTTCATCGGCACACCAGTGGAGCTGAAAGTAAAGCTGGAGATGTATATTCTTAAGGATCTTTCACATCAGTGGTGGGATTTAGCAGTGCATTCTAAATTGGATGAAGGCCTTACATGGGAGGATTTTGAAGAATTGTTTAACAAACAATTCTATCCTCACACGTTCACAATCCAGAAAATGACGGACTTCTTAAGCTTGAAATAGGAGAGCCTATATGTCACAGATTATGAGGATGAGTTCATGAATTTAGTCTGTTTTGCACCAGAGGTTGCGGCAAGTGCTTCTTTGAAGGCACACTTCTTTGAATCGAGGATAAGGTAGGAGATTAGATCGAAGATTGTGGTGCTCTGTTTTACGGATTATACAGAGATGATTACCAGAGCAAGTATCGCTGAACGTGATATCTCGAGATCGATAGGAGGAGGCATGATGATACCCATGGGAACGGGTGGGAACTCCAATGTTGGGAACAAGCGGAAGAGGGACACCTACTTCCAAGGGGGGAGTAGGAATCAGAACCAGACAGTTGGATCAGTCAACCTTCCTCCACGACTAGAGAGCAAAGAAGGTTGCTTTCAATGTGGTTTGACTGATCACATGAAAAGAGAATGTATAGCACCACCGAGAGCATGCCACGATTGCAACACAATGGGGAATCTTCAGTGATATTAGCGTAGTGCTCCATGATCAGGTGTTCGAGACACTTCTCAGGCATCGCAAGCATCGTATGCTTCGACAGGAAGAGGACAACAGAGTCATCCTCATCATCATAACAGAGCTATCCATGGTGACTCTCGAAATACCATGACTCCTCAACTAGGGAAAACTCAGCAAAGAAACAAGGAGAACAGTGCAGCAATGAAGCAATTATATGGAACTGAACAGATGATTGTTGATGATCAGTCTGGACCATCAATAGTAAGAGGTATGATTATTTTTAATTCTACCTTTGTGCAAGTGTTGTTTGATACTAGTGCATCACATTCCTTCATTACTTCTCGTGCTGTTGACTTGATATGTGTAAAACTGGAAATGATTCCTTCTATCTTGAAACTGCAAACTCCTCTTGGTGAAAGAGAATATCAAGCCTATGTATGTAAAGCATGTGCTATCACTTTTGATGGAGCTGAGCTGAAATGGGACTTCTCCATGTTAGACATGGATGCCTATGATGTAATCCTGGGTATGGATTGGTTGACAAGGTTTAAGGCTCACATCGACTGTTATGGGAGAACAGTTAGTTTCACGACTGAGTATGGCTTTGAGAATCTCTTTAGAGGAGAAAGGATAGTAAGGAAAGGCACAAAGAGCTTGTTGGAAGCAATGGTGGGAACTATTTCTTACCAATTGGTAGTGTTGAATTTGGCATCAATGGAAGAGATTGAGGAAAATAGTTTTCCAGCTATGGTGGATCAATTTCTTGATGTGTTTCCTGAAAACATCTCATAATTACCACCTATGAGAGAAGTGGAGTTTACAATTGATCTTATTCTAGGGACCAGTCCTATCTCACTTCCATGTTATAGGATGGCACCAACGGAGTTAATGGAATTTAAAGTGTAGTTGGAAGAATTGGAAAGAAAAGGTTTTATTCGGCCAAGAGTCTCTCCATGGGAAGCACCAATTTTGTTTGTAAAGAAAGCAGATGGAACATTGAGTCTATGTGTGGATTATCATAAACTTAACCAAGTTATGATAAATAATAGATATCCACTTCCATGCATTGATGACCTGTTTGATCAATTGAGGGGAGCTCAGTGGTTCTCCAAAATTGACTTGCGATCAGGATATCACCAATTTCTAGTTCGGAAGGAGGATATTCTGAAGATATCCTTCAGAAGAAGATATGGACACTAAGAATATATAGTCATGCCTTTTGGTCTTACGAATGCCCCAACGGTCTTCATGGATTTGATGAATCTGATATTTCAGCAATATCTGGATTCTTTTGTGGTGGTGTTTGTGGATGATATCTTGGTGTATTCAAGAACAAGGGATAAGCATGAGCAACACAAGGTGACAGTGTTGGAAATCTTGAGATGCCATCAGTTGTATGCCAAATTATCAAAGTGTGATTTTTTGATACAATAGGTATGTTTTCTGAGCCATGTCATTTCAAAGAAATGTGTTTCAGTGGATCCAGAAAAGATTGAAGTTGTACTTTCTTGGCAACCGCTGACGAATGTCTTTGAAATTCGAAGTTTTCTTAGTCTAGCTGGTTATTACTGATTCTTTGTGCATGAATTCCAATGACCATATTTTCCTATGACAGCATTGACAAAGAAAAATAGTGCATTTCAATGGACTGAATAATGTCAAAAATCTTTTCATTATTTGGAACTTCGCCTTACATCAGAACCCATCTTGATCTTGCCTGAATCAGGACAGGGGTATGTGGTGTATTGTGATGCTTCAGGAATAGGGTTGGGATGTGTTCTCATGCAAAGAGACCATGTTGTTGCTTACGGTTCAAGGCAGTTTAGGGTGCATGAGAAGAATTACCCAACACATGATTTGGAGTTAACTGCAGTTGTCCATGCCTTGAAGACTTGGCATCATTATCACTTTAGTGAGAAGTTCACTGTGTTTACAGATCACAAAAGATTGAAACAGATTTTCTCACAACAAGATTTGAATCTGAGGCACAGGATATGGAAAGAGTATCTTCAAATGTTCAAATTTAACATAATTTATACACTGGTTAAGGGAAATTTGGTGGCTGATGCAATAAGTAGGAAATCGTATGCTCAGTTGGAAAAAGAAGCTTCAGATGAATGGCAGTTGCGGTCGGTCTTAGCCGACATGCATGTGGAATGTGAAGACCAGGGTGATGTTGCAGTTTTCTTTCTAGTTGCGCTTGTTCCTGATTTGGTGGAAATAGTAAAGGAGACACAGGCATCCGACCTAGACTGTGTTCCACTGAATTCAAAACTCAATGTTGGGGAGACCATTGGGGGATATAATCTAGATGTGAGTTCAGTTTTTCAGTTTCAGGATTGGATGGTTGTACCTTTAACTACTCAGGAACAACTCCTTCATGCTTACCACCATTCAAGATGGGTTGTACATCCGGGTACACAGAAGATGTATAAGGCACTAAATGCACAGTTTTTTTGGAGCGGCATGAAAATTAAGTTGGCCAAATTCATCTCACAATGCTTAACTTGTCAGCAGATTAAAGAATAGAATCAGAGACCATCTATTATGTTACAGTCTTTACCTATCCCGATGTGGAAATGGGAGAAGATAGCAATGGATTTCATAACAATTCTTCCAAGAACGGTCTAAAAACACGATGTCATTTGGGTGATAGTGTATCGTCTAACCAAGTCATCCCATTTTATCCTTATTTTTGGAGCTCATACAGTGGATGATCATTTAAAAATATATATCTGAGACGTTGTAAAGAGACATGGAATACTAGTTTCAATCGTGTCAAATAGATATCTGAGGTTCATATCTCATTTCTGGCGATCCTTACAGAAATCCCAGGGAACTCAGTTGAATATGAGTACGATGTATCATCCTCAGATTGACGGATAATCCAAAAGGATTATACAGACATTGGAAGACATGTTTCATTCTTGTGTAATGGATTTTTGAAGCTCGTGGGAAGAGCACATTCCTTTAGGGGAGTTCTCATACAATAACAGTTATCAGGCGTCGATACACATGGCTCTATTTGAATCATTGTATGGGCGTCCTTGTCTTTCTCCACTATGCTGGGTGAAAACTGGTGAAACTTCACTAGTCGGGCTGAGCCTTGTACAAGAAAAAATGGAGAAGAATCAGTTGATTAGAAACAGGATGGAGATGGCACAGAGTCATTAGAAATCTTATGCAGATCACCGTTGAAGACCGTTGTCGTTCGTAGTGGGTGATCATGTCTTTTTGTGAATCTCTCCACAGCTTGGAAATCATCATTTTGGGAAGCAGGGCAAGTTATCACTTTAATATATAGGCCCTTTTGAGATACTAGAATGAGTTAGAGAAGTGGTGTATCGGTGGTAATTACCATCACAGTTCAGTGTAGTTCATAATTTGTTCCATGTATCTCAGTTGAAGAAGTGTCAGCCTGATCCTGACCATGTGATCATATGGGATCTCGTTGACCTATAGCTGGATTCTTCACTGTTATATATCCCGGTGTGGATTGTGTATAGGTAGGATAAATTCTTGCATGGAAAAATCATAGGCCTTGTGAGAGTTTTGTGGAAACATGGTCTGATTCAGGAAGAGACTTGGGAACGCGAGAAAGAAATGAAGGTGCAGTGGCCATAAATCATTCATTCAAGCAATGGTTTTCTACTTTCTGGGGACGAAAAGGCCAATGGTTGGGAGAATGTAGTACCCCTAGTTTCTATTAACTAACCCTTACTTGATTCTTTACTCTGTTTTAAAGGATATGGGTGATGTATGGTAGAATCGGGAGATCCTGGAGTGAAGTTTGAAGCAAAGGGGAAGGCACACGGGCGGTGGATGGTTTATCAAACCTTGTGGCCAAACCGTGCATGGATGATTGGGGAGGAAGTGACATCTGCACGGTTGGCACACGATTAAGGGAAACTCTGTGATGAGTTCGTGCGTGAAGGAAGGCCGAGGCAGAAGCTAACACACAGTTAGTGCACGGTTTGTCAAACCGTGCGGACTAACACTGCGGTCACTTAAAAATAGATCCTTAAATTGGGGATCTAACTCATTTTTCCTCAAACTGCCTCATTAAAGCTCCTAAGAGGCCCTAACTCGGTATTTTGGTTCTCCCAAGCTCAAAGAGGGTTCTCCTGTCATTTTGGAGGTGATTCGAAGGCTTCTCTTGGCGAATCGAAGCCGGATTCTTGAGGTATGTGATCGTTCTCCTTTGTTCGTGAATGGTTTCATAGATCTACATAGATCTACTTCTCCTCCTCCCTCTAATTCTAAATTCTATGCCCATTATGGGTAGACCTAATTATATGGATGCCAAATATGTTGATATTTGGTCTTGGTTGTGTTAGGAGAAGATATCTAAGATGGTTTTTTGGAGATCGAACCCAGTGTTCTTGAGAGTTCTTCGTCCGTTGATTGGTTTCACCTTTTTGTTGATGTAGGTGGCATCACTCTAGACTCTTCTTGTCATAATTTGTTATTTTAGATTAAAATTGGTTATTTGAATGGAATTGACTGTGAAAATCATGGAATAAATCTTTGTTAATGATGATTTATGGTTTTGATGAAATTGTGAAATCTTGTTGAATGGTGTGCAAAGTGACTTTGTAATTTGAATTTAAAATGATGATTTTCAATTATGAACTTTATGAAATTGTAAATAGTTTGATG
Source organism: Viscum album (assembly GCA_963277665.1). Lineage (NCBI taxonomy): Eukaryota > Viridiplantae > Streptophyta > Magnoliopsida > Santalales > Viscaceae > Viscum > Viscum album. The sequence goes on along the minus strand of OY728145.1, from coordinate 656,290,547 downwards.
AGAAATGTGTTTTCAATAAAAAGGGTGTTTTATTGAAATGGTTTTGATGGATTTGGTTTTCAATAAAAAGGCAGCTTTATTGAAATGATTTGAATTGTTTGAACACACTTGTTTTGGATGGAAAATGGTTTTCAATAAATGGTGTTTTATTGAAATGATTGTTTGGAATGATTGTTGGAAATGTGTAGTGTGTGTTTATATTGAATTGTATGAGGCTTGGTTGAAATATGACCTTGTTCTCGGTGCCAAACATATAATGGCACGATGGTAAATATATGTACAAGTCTTGGTTGAAATATGACCTCATGCTCGGTACCAAATGTGTAATGGCATATAGGAAATATTTACATTGAGATGACATGGTAGATCGAAAAGATACCACTCATGAGTATGGTACTGTTATAACGAAGTATGAATTGTTGATTTCATGGGTTTGTGAAATGGTTGGGTTGTTAAGATGGATGTTTGGGAAATGGTTTGGAAATATGTTTCGTTATTTTTCTGGAAAAATAACGTTTTTGAAAAGCTGGTTTATATTGCACATTGATAATTTTGAGCATGGATGGTTTTGGAAAACTAGTTTATCGTTAGTTACAAACTGCTTTGGTGAAATTTTTTTATATAAAATATTTTTATATAAATGTGGCTAACTCTTCTATCCTAGTGGAGTGAGTAGGGAAGTCATTGGGGAAAACCTACTGAGTTTTATACTCACCCCTACTTTGGTACTTTGGTTCTTTTGCAGATGTTTTATTCCGAGACACGGGTAAAGGTAAAGCATCTCATTACTAGTGGCTGGTGGTGATGTTTGGGAGATGCTGTGGAGCTTGGATCTTTTGAACCACTGAGTCATGCTTTCTTTTGAGAGTCTTGTGTTGTTCTTCCGCTTCTATGTACTCTGATGAGGGTAAACATAAATTAAGTAGTTGTTTGGTCTTTCATTTTTTCATGCATCATATAGTGAATTTTTTATTGGATGGGTTTATTTATTAAGGGAAAATCATCCCCAAACTTATATTTGAAACCCTTCGGCATTTATTTCCAGACTTTAGAATCTTGGGGATGTCACTTAAGGCATAGTAATGACTCCTTGCACTCTCAAGCCAATGGGAACTGGGGAGACATTAAAACATAGAATAAAATAATTAAGCATATCCTTGAATGAGAATTCAATTATTTTTATTATTCATGAAATTTTCTCTATGAAATTATCTATGTATACATTTCATTCAATGTTTTTTATTATATGGTAGATATTTTTAGTTATTTACCTTGTGGTATTATTCCATCCTATTCTCATCATAATAGTAATGTTATTTAAATATCATGTATATTAACCAATATACCTTTCCATGTTGAATACTATTATTGATTCATGGTAACTTCAACTATAATTATACCTTAATTAGAGTTTTATCTCACCCTTATTTTTTTCATTCCATATGACTTGATGATGAATTATTGGAATGAGTTTCAAGGACACTTAGATTATACTTTTTATGCTATATTTTCTTTTCCAGATGTAAAATGTGTATCGTGTATGTAATCTGGTTCCCCAAAACTACTAAAATATTTCTCCTTTTGTGATGTGAATCATTCTATCTATACTAATGTAATAAATTAAGACTTCAACTCTGAACTACTAGGTTTGGGGTCATCACATTAAAAAAAATAACCATGGTCAACAAACTAAAAGTTTTATAAACAATTTATCGAAAAACCCCATGTAAATGATGTAAGAGGATACTATATAAAAAATAAATGAAAATAATTAATAAATAAACCTTATAAAATTAAATATTGATAAATAAGTTTATTTTTCTTGATTTTAATAAACTTAAATTAATTATTAAGTAATTTAAGATCAAGTGTAGAGTGAATTCCAATAAAATTTAAGCGATCTTACATACGATACTCATTATTTATTGATTACATTTTCACATTATTTTTCATAATTTTACACAATATTAATATCATGAACAACTTTTGTTTTTGTATATATGTCTTGTACATATATACATAGTATAATACACTTTTTAATTCAGGTTTTATACATGTTTTTAGTTCTATTAGAAATTCAAACTTCTTATGAAATCTAATATAACATAACTTTTCTTTTTCTTGTATCGTGTCTAGAATCACTGACATAATATGATTTTAAAACATTAATAGCTTCTAAAAACTATATTTAATTTATCTAGGACCCACATGGTTTAATTATGGTTTTATCAAAAGCAATAAGCTATATAATTCATTAAATGATCCTTTAGTTATTTCATAAAGTCTCTACACAAGTGGTTCATTTTTATTCATTCTTCTATTGATCTTTCTCAAACATTTTCTTTAATAGAAATCAATGTTCTAGACCTATATCCCATTTTCAACTAAAAAATACAAAACAATTATTCCATATTAATTTGGGAGTCAATATGGATTATCCTTTGGTTATTTAGTTAATCATAATTATGAAACCAACTCCCTTATCATGGGTTTGATCAGGATTATGATGTATGGGTTCTTTTCCTTATATTGAACACATTTTTATGATATTAATTATATTGTGGGTGGTTCTAGAATTATATATCCCTCTAATTCATTTAAAAAATCTTAATATCTCATGAAATTATATGTAATGTATTAAGTAATGAACCAAATCCATGATATAAACAGTATCTAGTTAACGACGGTGGCATTGGGAGTAACCTTTGACTTATGTTTATGATTTCACTTCTTATGTTTTTTACATATATTCAATGATTCCATTATATTATGGATTTATTTCCTTCTAACATATTTACTTGCATATGATAATTCTCTTAGTGGTATTGTGTTATACCTCTTGACTCGCATGTTATTTTTTATTACTTTTTCTCCATACCGGGATTTCTGGATCACCTTTTTCCTTATGTATATTACCCAGGTTATTACAAGATGTTTTATAAGATATATTGATGTTAATATAACTATGTGGAGTTTAAAATAAATATGATGCTTTTATGATTAATATTATTTATTTATGTATCTAATCATTAAAATACACAATACCTCTCTATACAAAGTTTTTATTTGTAATATATCTGTATGAAATATTATCAAATAAATTGTGTGTATGTCTTGGGTTTATATAATATATGTTCCATATGTATGGTTGTATAGATACATAGATATTATCGAATTTTTTCAACTATTGGTGAGAGAAAACATTTATGATATGTATTTTTTTGGAAATTTTATTTATTAAATTAATTTTAATCACGTGATAAAATAACAATTTGTTCTTATGTAACAATACCTTAGGAAAGATCATAAACTGATACAACCCTAGAATTTATAACCTCAAACATTGTCATGTTAAGGGTAGCTTTTATTATAGAATAATATTTTTAAAAAAATTAATGAATTAAGATACAAGTCAAGTAGTTGCACTGAAGATGTTCAATACGGACCTCCATCTCCTCCCCCTCCCCATTATGAAGAATGGAAAAAGGATTAGATGAAAAAAGGGAAAGTTTATTATCAATCCAATAAAATAATTATCTGATATGTTTATAGTCAATAACTATTATTTTTGTTTAATTGTTCTAATTTTTAAAATTCAACCCATTAATATAATATTTGAAACTATTATTTCAACATAACCTTTTTAAAGAAGAAACATAAAGAACCTTTATCCATAATGGTAGTATTTATATTCTTATAACTTCTAGAGGATGTTCAAGACATTCATGGTATAATATAAGATATATGGATGATACCATTTTTAGAAATTATTTTGGTCTCCCTAGTACGACATCAATAGAGGTAGAATATGTGGTAGAAATATATTCCATAAAGGATGATCTGTAAAAGTTGAATGTGTCGATAAATGATATAATTAAATCATTTATAAAGGATATGTTTTTTGTAAATGATGCAGAATGCATTGACTTCCTCCATAGACCCTCTACCACCTTGTTTATATACAATTGTTTACAGTGCATTGTATTTTGGGAATCCTCGGGTATATTTTACAGTATGCATAATTTTACATCATCATCTTATGTAGTCGGTTATGGTAATTGTCAGGGTAAATGATATTATCGATCTATATTCTCCATGGTCATTTCCTACTGAGGAGGTGACTATAGATGGATAAAGTAATTATCATGTTTTTTAACATTGTACCATTAGTCTTTATCTTTATTTTACATATGAGATAAACATTGTTTTTCATTTTCTATTTATATTCAAATTATAATTAATTATAATATTTCCTTAAACATAACTTATATATAAGTATTGGTAATATATGGAATGATTCTAAAGGAAATGAAACTTTCTAGAACCAATACCTTCAGATACACTTTAAGATCTTTGTTGGATAAAAAAGTTTAAAAATAATTGATCTAAATTAGATAATTATTGTAAATTAATTATTACTGTTGATTTTTGTGATATAGATTGTACATTAAATATATTTAAAAGAGAAATTGTTGATGTTGTAAAGTATGTCGATTTCAATATACCCATAAATCAGTTTTTCCATTGTAAATAATTATCAAATGTGACTTTCATTTCTTTGAGTAAAAATATGTTATATTGACACAATTTTTTAACTTTTCAAGTTAGGTATCATGAAACTATTAGAAAACAATATGATTACAATTTTTATGGAATATAGATCTAGAATACATTTCAATAAATTTTAAATGCCTGAGTCAACATTCTAGAATACATAATATATATGAAAGATTAAATACCTGAAAATTATATATGGGTTTATTCTATTTTTTTCAGGTTATAACACAAGTATAACACTGAAAAAATATTCATTATACTATTATTAATGCATGAATTAGTATATTTTAGTGTTAAATGGGAGTTATAAATATTTTCCAACATGAATACAATGCATATTGGTTATATGCTCTTTATAGAATGATGATTAAATAATATATGAAAAGTTATTAAAGGAAATATATATATTCTACAATTTCATTTATTTAATCTTAAAAATTATAATTTACATATTCTTTGATAAATAATATAAGAAATTTTAAATGGTTAAGTATTGAGTTCGATATGGATCACTATTAATCAATGGAGAAAAAATTGAATTTACAAATGTACATGTAGATAACATTTATATATGGGAGTACTTATTTTTTTCTTGCATATCTACTTGTTCAATTTTTAAAAAAATTCATAAACATTGTTTCAAAGTCAAATTGGAGGGTTTGAATGTGGGTATTATGTTTTCTGATTCATTTATGAGATTATCACAACTAGGGTAATAACGAATCTTTAAAATGATAGTTTCATTATAACAATTATAATTGAGAAAAATATTTTTTATTTTAAAATTTTTAAAAACATATATTGCTGTAGATTTTTTATGAAAATATTTAAAATATATAAAATGACATAAGAACATTTTATAAAATATTTCATACGATTAAATAATTTTTATATATAGTTTAATTTATGGGTTTATTTTTTTAAAAATATTTTTTAAATGTTTTCAATATGTTTTGTTCTTGTTGATTGATATCTTTGGTTTCACTATTTGTGTTGTTTGGTGTTGTGTTACTATTATACAAGTCTAGAATAATTTACTTTATAATCCTCCTTATATGTCAATTTTTTTTAAAACTGATGTGTAAAATCATGTATAACGGTTTTCGACATCATTTTTCTTAAAAATTGGTATTGAAATTATTCATATATAAATTGTTATTTTGAAGAGCTTTCATTATTGGTTTAACTAAAACGATTAAAAACTTATAATTTTTTCATCAACAACATTAAAATTTATTTCTAACCGACATTAAATGGTAAAATATTAACATTAAAGAAATTTTTATCACTAGTGTGGTTATGAAAAGTTATTATCTAGATATTTGAAAATTCATGGTTCAAACTCTATCTTAATCCCCTGTTATCATTCTCATCTAAAACTGTTATGTGAAGAATATTATGAGGGGTTTTATGCATAATATGAAGGATTAAACATTAAAAATTTACTATGAGGATTAACTAATAATTATACAACAGTTAAAACATTTGATAATTTTTAAGAATATGTCATTTTATTTATACCAAGTTTTTTGATTTCCTTGATTCCTATTTAAGTTGGTTAAATCTTCATAAGTGGTGTTCAATTATATGCTATTAAAAAATGTTGAACTACTTGAAACTGAGATCATTTTTCACACCCCCAATATCAATTTTGGGAATTTTTATGTTTAACTATTTTATTTATGGAAATTAGAAATGTTCATACTTGAAATTTTAGAATAATCATTATTTTTCATAGATTCACACATAGAGTATGGTTATGTGAACCATGGAAATAAATTGTGAAACTATTCTTTGTTTTTATGTTTCACATTACAGGGATATCACAAATTTAGATAAAACCATGAATATTTTCTTATGCACTAATGAAAAGCCATGTAGAGAATACGATAGTTATGGATCTGCTATGCATGGTCAGCACATTTTTTAGAGAAACCATGTATCTAAATAGTCAAAAATATTCTAGGTGTTTCCAGTGAGGGTTTCACAGTTCATGCACAGTTTGGTATATTATGTGAGCTAACCATGTTCTTAAAAGTGATAAATTATAGACTTACCCCTATCTAATAAGAACTAAATTGGGTTCATTTCTTCATTTTTCATGTGAGAGATCATTAGGAGAACCTTGGATCTACTCCCCTCTCTTCCAATATATTCCCCTCCTTGTGTCTAACATTATTTTTCCTAGGTTAATCCTTCATTTCCTTTCATTTCCCATTTTATATTAATTATCCTATTTTTTCTACAACTTCTTCTTTAATTGGGACTTGGCTTATCAACCCTTGATAGGAGGTTCATCTAATCCTATGTTTTTAAAAAAAATCTATGTGGAATATTCTGCTACTCATTTTATTCCTATATTTATTGTTTTCACACAATCTAATCCTGATTAAGTACAGTGTTTACTGGATATTTCATTTCCCCAAAAAATTGTGATGACAGAGTTTTAAAAACTATTTTCCTGTAAAATATTTTTTTAGTAATCATTGTTTAATTTAAAAATTTTTCCTCACAGCTATAATTTTCATTGATTGATTTTAAAATAGGTGTTCTTGTGAAATTTAAACTTATGTGTTTCATAATTACAATTTTTGATTACAATATATTTTTTTAAAATTCATATGATGCTATTTATAATGGATTTAGATAATCAGACTATAGTTTTTACCTTATTTATTGGTTTCGAACAATTTCATTTTTGGGTACTTTATATGTTTAAAGGGATTATTTTTTGGCTATATTGTTGGTAACAATAATTAGTGAGTTTCTTTATTAATTGTACATGAATCACTTTCTAGAAAATATTTATAGTATTTGATGAAGTTATTATAAAAAAAATAGAATGATTTTTTTATATTCATGTTTTGGATTTTAGTTATTTTAGAATATGTTTTCAAACAGTAATTTAATTTCTTTTTTTAAAAAATAAATGTTTTTATATATTAATATTTGACTGAAGCCACAAGCTTTTTTTATCCCTTGTAAGAAAATATTTATTATAAAACCAGCTATAACCTTTATTTTAAAACCATTATTTTATATATTGGATATTCATTCTATTTTTGAGAGATGAATTGAAAATTGACTAATATTTATGTTAATAAGAAGGGGATATTATTTTCAAAAATGTGTATGGGGTGGTATGAAGGGTTATTATTTTGATACTTTGTTGTGTCTTTTTTTGTATTAGATTGGTGTTTGATAAATGTTACCACACATCTAGTGGATAACTACTTGGAAAACTCCATTGATTACATAGGGATATAAGATAGGTACTACTAGTCCAAGACATGCTCTCTATATCCTTGGTTCACACAACTAACTAAACATCACAATAACATAGATAATATGATTTTGGGTCCATCAAGTTAGTGTCAGCGTGCCTCTGGGACAAGATAATGCTCTCTTGAGTAGACTATATATAGAATAATATAATTGTTAATTATTATATGATAGTATAAATATCATTAAATTTCCTTGAACTTAGATACTGTAATGTTTCCCCCATGATTGTTTTTTTAAATTCTTTTTATAATATGTTATATTTTCATTCACTTTAGTGGATAATTTGGTTGATTTATTTTTATGTGGTTTGTATTCCTAATTGGTGTGTTTAATATTTATTTATTATCCATATGAATTCTTATATGTGTAATTTATATCCCAAAATAGTTTTATTCCTATTATCAGTCTAAAAAATTTTATTGAAGGTACAGGAAAAGCAGTAGAAGCCCAAAAACATGGGATTTTAAAATTTTCCACCAACAATCATCATTACTACATCGTCATTGGTGGATCACTACTTGTTATCAACCCAAGGATCCTTCTTGAGGAGTTTTAAGCACAAAATTAAAACCATAAAATACCTAGTAAGAACCAAATTATTGGACGAAAATTACTTTTCATTGGTGATCACTTTTCAAATAATACAAAACTGAATTCCTATAGATCATCCACATGTGCTTTATAAATCTGTTGTAGTGATGATCATCGAAATATGGGTGACCGCATGAAGATCTGATGACATCTTTGATGCTCTAACGATCACCACATTGCCTTTCTTGTGATGCATAAGAGAGAACTCGATCTGAACTCATGTATCCAGAGTGTCTCTCCATAGAATACAGGAGAGAGAATATGGAAGAAAGGAAATGAATAGTCATTAGATAGTACATATCCTCTTCTATTTATTTCGTGACAAATAATTACCCAATATTGCCCCCAGCCCCTGAATAATTAGCACACAATAAATGACATATTATGACTACTATACTGATATATAAATATTATTATTGCTTTCTCTAAATATAATAAATATGTTAAGAGATAATACCTGATCTATTAATATTACTCGTAATGCCTGCAAATATTAAATGAACCTTAATTATTTTAAACTAATATTCATTCAAATAATATTTCCTTGTATTTAATTTAAAAAAATGTAAATATATTTTACAAATAAATTAAATTCAAATTATTATTCACTTAATTAATATGAATTTGTGTATATACTTGGTGATATAATATCCTTGGACAAGAACTGAACCATAGTGGTGGGTCCCACCATGTCCTGTATAATAGTTCAACTAAATATGGATGATTATTGAATACGTTATTTTATGTGGCCCACTAGGAAATTATCTCAATATGAGTGAATACTATTCATAGATCAAGAGCAGGATCTAGAAACCCCTCATGTCTCTTAGAAAGATAAGGATAATTATAGCAATTACGACCAACCTACAAATACACACTGTGTAATATAATATTTTTGTATTTAATATCTAATAAATAAAGATGAACAACCACTCCATCATCCTTTTCTTGATTTATTATTTTCTTATCTAATTCAAAATATTTACATAGAAATACCATTTCCATGGATTTATCAGGGTACTTTAATTCCAATCAACGAGGACCAAGATATATTACTTCCTTAACCTAGAAGCGACAAATACTTTCTTCACCATTCAACTAATTTTCTTCCACCAATGATGCACCCAACACAATATACCTCTCCATGATTTCATTATCAAGATATTTCCGTGCATGAATGTATGTGATCAAATGGAACAGATTGATAATGATCTCAAGTCTAGAGACTAATACACATGTCCACAGATAGGAACAACCAATGAAACATGAAACATGTGGTGTCCATATTGGTGGGTCCATCCTTATAATCTTGATATGAAAATCACCATGTATGTACATACTGTGAATAATTCTAAATTGTTATGATACTGCAACACATGATATTCAAAAATAAATTATGTCTAGTCAGTAAAATGTATCTAGACTAGAGGTCATATATTTAAGATTAATGTCATAGTATCTTGAGGTTCTCATTATAGTGTGGGGTCTATCATTACCTTCTTATATGACAATTAATCAATGGACATCACCATTAGATAGTGTATATGGAAATATATACACTATAATGGTAATAATACATAATTTATATTTATTTTTATACATTATATGATAATCAAAATTACTTCATAGTTGTGTTTATGGACCCCACTATTAAAACACTTACACTTCCACTAGATCCAATATTCTAACCACACTTGTTAGCTCTAACAATATTAGGATTGTGTTTCTATTGAATTATGAAATTATTTGGATGGATTTCTATGTTTCGGTTGTGTGGCTATTCTGCTACTTGTGACCTCATCTCTTAGAGTAAAACTTCTCTAGAGATTCTATCCTTGAGTATATACCTTTTTCCAATTTCATAACTTTTTATATTTTCTATTAAGAGTATAAAAATTTATATTATGATAACACTTTAATTAATAGGTGTGATTATAAGAACAAGAGAAAATCCTTGTGTTTAACTACTTCTTAGCTACCTCAAAAGCCGCAACATACTTGGTATTTGTACGTATGGCTACCATTGGATTATATGACCTTGTATCGCTCATAACCTTACCGTTTAAGTGATATTAACTCAAATTTATCCAAGGGACACTATTTTATATCCTCTAAAATCTAGTATCCTTTCTTCTCCACATCCTATGTACATATGTTTTATATTTTATGAAGTAAAATCAGATAGGTATACCTTCTTCACTTCAAATTATCCTAGATATAACTGTCATTTTACAACAATAAATTATATCTTGAAAATATAAATTATTCTACATATCCTGGAATATATGAATGATCCATCGCTAATGTGTATAGTAATGAACTAACCATGTTAACTGTCTCCTATACCGTGGAAATGTCAACCAGGATATATTTATTCCATGTGACATTGGTAGAAATTTTCTATTGAATTGTACCATCTTATTTTTCATTACAATGCCACTATATGAAAAATTGAATAGGTGTAAGATACCATTAGATCGAGCTCATTATATCGTGTTCCCAAAATCTATGGTTTCTACATTAATTCAATCAATGCAGAATTTCTTTCATTATGGTCTTAACTAATGATAATACCAATAATTTTTTTTCATTTGTTTTTTAACATATTTTACATGGAAAAAATTGATCACCCACTAACCACTTGTTGACGCATGGAGAGAATCTATTCCAATTGAATATTCTATGATCACAATGCTTACTTAATCAAAAACTATTTCCGTAACTAAAAAAATATATTATAATTTTGTGTCATGAATATCACAATTTGGTTATATCATATAGAAACCATCCTTGAATGGTGGTCATGACATACAATGATTAATAACGATCATATAAATTACTTATGATAAGTAACATTCTAATGGATATAGGAATAACAAAACGGTATAACCAGTCGAGCCTTATTGGTAATAATATTATACCATCCATGTATCATATCACATAAATACCCACTAGAGTACTCAAAATAATAATCCCCTTTTCACATTGATACATACAATATGTTATTAAATATTAATTTAACATGCCAATATCAGTTAATTTCCATATATTACTTACTTGTAAGAATTATTATACACAATGAATAATGTATCACCATCCACGGTGAATTCAAGAACCATCACTATGGTTTTAGCCTTCCTATCTAGTATGTGTCTCTATAACACTCTTCTTCCACATGAACTTGTTGAACTAGTTACAATCTAACAATATGTGCATATAATGAATTGACTAATCCCAATTTAATCTAAATCTCACTAAAAATACATTCTATTACTTGACTAATAAAATTTCATTCTTATAGATTTTTGTAATATCATAACAAACAGTTAATTTAATTACATATATGCGTAATATGTTTTACTTTATGAAATTTTGTTTATATCCTCAACAAAATATTTACATTATGAAATAGTGTTTTTTCATCATACTATGACTCATATGATATCCATTTTTAATTATAGTGCGTATATGGTTATGGGATATCACTCTTATTTGAAAATCACATTATAAGATTTAAGGGGATTTTATGCAATTTTCATCATCGATACTACTTACATCATCACTATAATGTACAAAATGTGCATTTAAAAATTGATCCACAATACATTTTTTTGATAAATGTTAACATGTAATACTTCATGATCAATCCTAAAAATTAAGATCAATATCATGCTGTATATAATGTAATTTGTATTTAGTAATCAATACACGCTACATTATAATGATCGATGATTTCATGGTCAAGATATTCTTTCACCTGCTGACCCAGAGTAACATATATATTTTGAACATGAATATACCATAATTCACTTTTACATTACATTATTACTTAAAGGAATCATGGGATCTATATTTACCACTAGCTTATCCTTATAATAATCCATGCACTCTGGTTAAATTAATTCCAAAATCTTTGGGGCATACCTTTATCTATAAAGGTCTATGTATCCAAAACTAAGTGTATATGTCGATAATAACTAAGGTGTCTAGCTCGATGGATTATAAATACCACACTAGGTATATCTTAGATCTCCACTTTATTTGTTCATGACAAAGATTTATTTTTCCAAAATAGGGTAAATAATTCTTACATTTTTATATTCATCAAGTATTTCTCAGGATTCATTTATCACTGAACTATTGGTTGATTATTGAACACCAAACAAAAATAAATCCTAAACCTGGAATACTATCTCATTTTTCTCAAAGGACCCATGTGATAAATACCCTTGTTATACTTTATAATAGTTTTGAAAAAATCATTCATTTTTTATTATTGAGGCGTGTACTTCTCATTGTTAACTCTTGAATCACCCTTTCCCAGCAGCTCAAATAATACACCTTACACTTGGTAATATTTCTATACTTACTTAGTTACCTTATTCAAATACATATATGTTTATGTAATATTTTACATAATACACAAGAAGTATGACCAAAAAATTACATTTATATGGTGAATGTACCTAAAGAAGAAGTGATAACTTGAATAATTAATTTAGTTTAATTCGATTAAACCTCCATAGTTTTATTTCATGATATGAAAAGAAAAAGACCTCTGGTTAGTACCTCATTCAATGAAAAAAATGGTCAATAAGCCTTTGTAATTCTATAATCCATTTTATTTCTTCGTATTTGCATTCAATTTGTTCCCCATTAGAGTTAAAGATTAATCCGTCTTTAATATTCTTATTTAAATTAAGAACCTTACCTTTATAGGTAATGAAGAGTTTACTCAATACTATTCATTTTGTAAGCTAAAATGAGGCTTGAGTAAATGGGTGATCATGATATGAGAAAAGGATCCATTGAAAGATTGTGACTCATCAATCAATTCACATGTCTAGTGTAATCATCACCTAATTCATATGTCGCTTCACTATCTCTTAGATAACTTCTTGGAGATGAGACTGCATGTTATATCAACCATGTCTTAATGTGGTGCACAACACTAGAACTAGACATTAGTGATATAATTATGACATAACCATCATATTCATAACACCTATGTATCTTGTAAGAATATTTCCTAGACTTGTTTATTGAGGTAGCTAAATAGATATTTTGAGCATGAATACATTAAATTTACTATTTTGTATTATTATGCACCAACACCTGTACTACTCTTGTAAACTCATGCTAGGGCATAAATTTAGTTGGATCATTATTTATCAAAGTGTTTCTGGTTTTATATCACCCCATTATCTACAAAAATAAAATTCAATAAGATTAGAATTTTTTATCATCAATACTAATTTAGACATTATTGATTGATTAATTAAATCATTAAATATATCCCACTATATTATCAATTTCTTGGAACCCACTGTACTAAAATAAAAATACTTTGTCACTATTGTATTCCATTTTAAAGAATACCTAAACCTCCTCTAATATTCTACAAGCTTTATATATCCCACTACTTAGAGGGTTAAAGGTAAGTGTTTGGCTGATCAACCACCTTATCTTGTGGTTCCTTGACCTGTTCAGTGAAGTCTCACCTTCTAAAATCCTAGCATCATTTACATAACACTTTACAATAAAATAATAAAAATTTAGATTTGAATTATCCTTATTAAAAAAATTTGTTAATTTAAGCAACCATTATCATAATAACTTCTAAGTAGTAAGAGGACCCTCAACATTGGCTGACGATCACCTCGAACACCTAATTTTGTAAAAATATGAATGATAGAAGGCGGTTTTGACTTAATATTTTATTTAGGTGTTTATAATTAATTTTTTAACTGATATAATAAATCATATTTAATTTCATAATAATTAAATATTTGATCTCACCCACAACTAACCATGCAATAGAAAATATCCATCACCAGTACATTTTATCTATGAATGCTTTTTTATAATTCTATGTGATCTCACGTAAAGTACACATTCCAAAAATAATAAAACATGAAAAAATAAAATGATGATGTGATCATGATCTGATACTAATGGTCGATCCAATGAATGGATATTGGATTATCCTAGACTATAGTGGTAATACCTTGAGACATGTATCTTGTGACTCAAGATGCAGTTCTTTCCCATCCAATGTGTCAAACTCCTTTCGGGTGTGTCACCATAAATTGGCATAACGTACATCTCTTCTCATCTCATCATTATATAAAAATACTTGCACGTATGTGAGGGGATTTGGGGAGTATAAAATACAACTATAGAAATGGATACACGCTCCCTTGTACATATAACTACACTTAGACGATATGTAAATCATATTTTAATAACTAATTATTAGAAATAATACATTAAAATAATTAAATAGATAATATAATAAACACCAAACATGCATTAGTCAGTCTTGGGACCATGATCAGTCTAATACGCATTAAACCTTATTATGAAAATTAAAAATAGAAATTAAAATTAAACATTCATTAAATTATACGTGATTAATTTTTTTGATTTAAAATTCACTCTTATTCTAATTAAATATTATTGTCTCTTGATCCGATTAAATAATTTAATTTTAAAACAAAAAAACTAAATTAATTATTTATAATTTAACCAAAAATATTTAATTAATTTAAAAAAAATTATATTAATTGCATAAATTAATTTTTTATTATAAAAATTTGTAGGACCCTGAAAATCTCGAGCAAGCCTTGTGCAGGTCGGGCTTAACCTGCATTGGCCCATACCATGACGTAAAGATCCTTTGCAAGGGTGTTTTGGGATAGGAAGGCCTACAAAAACTCATTCTGGGACGGTCATACCCACCCCAATATATTTTAGGGCAACTGCAGTCGAGAAAAAACATGTTACAGGTGTTACCTTACACTATCGACGTAGTGAGGTAAACCGAGTGGCCGACTCACTGGATCTCAAAAAGGAATATTACAGGTGACGAGGAAGTTATCAAAGGGCATGATTGGTTTTGTTGATCACTAGGTCCTGGAGAGGTCAGGTCCCTCATTGTCTTCTGATTCATGGGAGGTGATCGGGCGGTGGAATATGGGTACGAGAGGATGTAGGTTTCACAATCAAGATATATAGAGGACAGATCTGGGAACCACAATGACTGTAGAAAATCGACAACGAATTGATAGGGTAACACCGGTATCCTGGTTCAGGAAAAAGACACTGGCATGACAGAGGGGAGGCAGATCTGTAGAAGGGAGGTAGCAATAGTGGATCTCACCTGGGGAGAAGGTGTCAAGGTGGTTTCTCAAAGTGGTAGCGAGGAGAAGAATTCCCTAGAAAAATGTGGTTGGACAAGGGTTAGTCGTAGTGGTCGGGTGACTGGTTCATGAAGCTGATGGTGGAGCCTAGTCAGGGAGAACTTGTAGGTCTTGGAGTGTGGTCTGGGGGCTAGGGAGGGCCTTATAGGTGGAGTCGCTAAAGGATGTATCCTTCCATGTGGAATCTAGTTCCACAAATAGAGGGGGCCACTGAGGGAGGTGGGCAGGTGGTCACTGCTACATGGAAGAAGACACAAAAAATGAGGTCTTTCTTTTTTCCTTTTGGTTTGTCAACACCCAAAGTAAAAACCATATTTTTCTATATTATTAGAACTTAATAATCCATGGCCGCATGATTTTACTTTTTTCATATGTGGAATTATTCACATATGATTATAATTATTTTAATTTAATAATAATATTATTATTAAAAAATTAAATAATTGAAAATCTGATAAAAAACATGGATGTCTGAAAATTACAATTACGACCACAATAACATACCAAAAGATTAAACTGGTGATTGGAAATCAGAAGGTCATTATAAATTCCCTCATTGATGGATTCAAGTAAAAGGATATATTTAAAACTATAAAAACTTATACCCAAAGAAGTGCAATCAATCCACATCTAAAACTTCATTTGATTGTAACATTGTTATCTGATTCCATGTTTAATCATCATTAGGTGTGTCAAAACTGTACCGAGGCATTATACTAGAATTTATTGTACATTTATTTTTTTTTTCATAAAATCTTCACATGTCACTCTAATACCAATTGAAGGTACTGGGAACACAGATAAATCCTGGAAACATGGGATTTTAAAAAAAATTCACTGATGATCGACATGCCTACATCCTCGAAAGCATGGAAATTATTGGCATCAACCCAATGATCACATGTGAAGATTTATAAGTATAAAATTAAAAATATAAAATACTTGGTACGAATCAAAGTCATGATCAACATCTACTATTCATTGTTGATCGCTGATCAAAAAATAAAAATAATAATTCCTCTAGTTCATCCATACACACTTCAAAAATATATGGGAGTACCAATCATCGAAATTTGAGTGCTACCATAGAGATCTGACAGTATCTTCAATGCTCCAATGACCTCTTCGTCACCTTTCTTATGATGCATAAGGGAGATCTTAATCTGAACTCCTAGATCTAGATCCTATTTCTCTATAATGTTTTAGAGAGAAGAATATAGAGTGATATAGTCATTGAATAGTCATTGTTGAGTGCCTCTCCTCTTCTATTTATAGCATGTTAAGGAATTACCCAGTATTTCCCCCTGGCCATAGAATAATTAACACATTATAAAGGACATATTATGACTACTATACTGAGTCATAAATATTATTATCAATTTCTTATAATATAATAAATATATTACATGATAATACCTAATCCATTAATTGGACTCATAATTCCACCAAATTCTAAATGAACCTTGAATATTTTAAACTAATATTCGTTCAAATAATATTTCCATTTATTTAATTTAAAACATGTAAACACATTTTCTGAATAAATTCTATGCAAATTATTCATAACATGAATTATATGAATTTATTTATTTCCATGGTTTTCTTATAACCTTGGATATTACTGAAACCCCAGTGTTGGGGCCCATAGCTACCCTATATACATATTTAACTGAATAGTGAAAATTCTGGAATATGATATTGTGTTTGAACCTCTAGAACCTTATCTCGATAGTATTGAATACTATTCACAGATCATGACCAGGATCTAAAAACCCATCATGGTGTCTAAAGAGATAAGGATATTCATAATAATGAAAAAAACCTACAAAAAGGCACTATGTAATGTAATCTCTTTATATTTAATATATCATAAACCTCCACGCACTCGCGTGGAATCATCTTTTTATTGATTTGTTATTTGTTGATCATACTTGATGGATATACCTTAGACTAACATGGTATTGGATTTATCAAGGAAATATCATCCTAATAAACTAGGCATGACACATATTACTTCTTTAACCTAGAAGCGACACATCCTTTCATGATCATTTAACCAAAGTCATACCAATAATGATTCACCCAACAAAATCTACCCCGCCAATATTTAATTTTCATTGTGTTCAACTTGCATTAAAGTACATTGTCAAATGTCACACATTAATAATGAACTCAGTTTAGAAGACCAATACACATGCCCAAAGATAGGAATAACCAATGACACCAGAAACATGTGGTGTCCCTATTGGAGGGTTTTTCATCATGCTGTCACTATTATAGATCACCAAGTGTGAACTTCATGAGATGAAGTATCAAGGCTTATGAGCCCCATAACCTAATATTCAAAAATATACTATGTCAATTCAGTAAGATTTATATATACCATAGGACATATATTTAAGAATAATTTTATAGTATCTCGAGGTTTTCATTAAAGCATGGGATCTACAATAACCATTTGATATGAAAATAAATCTATTGACATTACCATTAAATTGTGGACATGGAAATATATATATTATAATGGTAAGAATACATCATGTATATAGAACTGTATACATTATATGGTAATTAAAATTACTATATATTTGGGTATTGAGAACTCACTATTATAACAGTTATAAAATGTTAACTGAAGGGGATTAATTAAGAAAGGATTTAAAACCAATTATTATTATGTTTTCATTTTATATGATTTCAGTGGTTTCTTTAAAATGGATTTTAACTGAGCATTCTACAACATATTAATTTCCACTTAATAATGAGGTTTTATTTTAAAAAGTGATAGTTGGTGTTTTTTTGTTTGATTTATGTAAAAACAAATGAGTATTGTTATCATATATAGTATGTTCAATATATAAATTATTCAATTTTTTCCAAAAGGAATTTTTTAAAATATGTGGTGAAATCCTACTGAGCCATTGTCCCCACACCCTACTTGCACTACTCAAATTATATAGAATGAGGGACTTTCACAGGTTTATGATTGAATTATTTTTTATCTCTTTCAATATGATATTTATTTCTCTAAATGATCATGGAATCAGTTGACAATGATGTTGGATGATAAAGATGGGTTATGAGGGGATCTTATTTCAAGTATTTTTCTTTTCTTTTATATTATTTATATCTTGTATGTTTTTTTCATTTTAGACTTCGTAAATTTTTTTATTTTTTGATCTTATTGCATTTAATTTATATTAAATAATGGGATTTGGGTATTTATTTGAAGTTATACCTTTTTGTTTTATTTTATATTTAAAACTACTTAAATGATTTTTTGTGGAGGTATAATGTTTGAACACTCCATGTAATATTTATAGTTATAATTTTGTTCTATGTTCCCTGTTATTTATTGGGTGAAAATATTCCCAAGAATGTTTTCTTAGTTCCCAATAACTAGTTGTTAGCCTGTAAAGATAAGGAAAACCCTTCGACCCCTTCTAGTAGCTATATCACGTTTCAGGTTTAAATAGCCTAGGTTGGTTCATTAAAAAATTGTATAAAATTTCTGTATTTTTATTTGAATGTTACAATGTATAGTACCTCTCACTTTGGATGATACATCATCTCTATCCACATGTGTAGGCTTCACTGATGTAACTATCCAACCCCTCTTCCCTATGATGTGGTCTAACTCCCTTGATTTACATAACTTTGATAATATGGGCGCTCTGACCTAGAATAACCACATACACCACCTCTACTGACTCATCTATTAGAACTCAAGCTTCCATACAGTTATGGTACAAAATAACACCTTCCCAAACCATGGTTCAGGGTAGCTCCTCCATTGTTGAATGTCTATCACTGTGTCCTACAAAACATCTATAGAAGTTCCATATTTCCTTAATATCTACACTCCAGTGGTGGTCAGGGATAGTGTGGATGATATTGGTATAGTCAACCACACTGATGGAAGATCACTATAGTAAGGTCATGTAAAAATTATTCTCGTGTATGATCATTGATCTTTCCAATTCCCTGGATAAAGTTCTCATAGCAGTTCTTCCTTCTCTTAGAATTCTCACCCATTAATAATCCAATAGAAACCATTTTTCTTTCACTGTAAGACTCCTTCAAGTTCCCCCGAACTATGAGAGCCTGATCTAGAACCTTAGAAAAACATTTAATAGCAAGAGGTTAAATTGGGACTTAATCTGACACTTAATTCCATCCTAAAATCATATCTTTACACCTGTTTCACCTCATGATAATGTTAGAGCAAAGAATTATAGATATATAAAGAATCTAGAATAAACAATCACATACATAATCTACCGAGTTGGCCACAAGAACTATGTTACTTTATCCTACCTCAGTGTCTTTGGATAGAAGTGCTACAAGAATCTCTCCAATATGTCCTTCCATAAAATACCTTATGTCTATCCAATTCATGCCTGGATATCCCACTAGCACTTTGCTTATCCTTATATCATATATGTTTCAAACATTACCCTCCTTTTAGAAGGATTCAATAAATGGTCATGTATCATATTGATGGATTCAACCCCGAACTCAACTCCCTCAGGTCCACCCTCTCCAGTGAAAGTAAGAGGGTGTTGTAACTGGAGTTCTCTCACCATATCAGATGTGTTCTTCTCAACCTTACATGGGTCTCTTCCAAAAAATTACATGAAATGACTGGAGTTCTCTCAATACTTCTCCCATATTACCTCACCCAGCACTATCGGTGCCTCATGTTCATCTATTGGTAAAGCATCTCCAAACATAACCTCTCATCATCCTCTCAATAAGATTATTTATGGAGTTGTATCACTACAATACCAAACACATTTCTTCGTGATCATAACACAACATTATCACATATACGTAAGAGGAATAATAAAAAATCATTTTCCCAAAACCTCTCCACGTGGTCAAAACTTAGTCACCATTACTACCCTTAACTATCCTACACCTAGGTATTGGTTCTGAAAGGTTATTCTCATTAATAAAGTTTCTCATTTAGAAACCTAATTATTTACATTATTTATTCATTTAAAAACATAATATTTAATATCAATAACCATTTTAAATTAAATTTCCCAAGTAAAGAAAAATGTTTTATCTTCAATAACTTATCCATGACCTATTTTCCCATTCATGAAGAAAATTATATATGTTAGAAAAGAATCATGAGTTCCTAGAATGATTCATGTATACTCAAATATCTTTCCATTCTGATCCACAAGTCAATTTAAAAAAATAAAAACCAATTCTCACATCACACAACAAGTGCATCACCTATGGTGAAATAATATTCAACTGTAACAGTTGACAACAAAAACTGCAATCCAACCATGGGTACTTCGGTTTTCCCCCATACATGGGTTTTCAACTATTATGAATGAGATCAATACCAATGGAAGACTATTCCTAATATTTCATATACCATTCCCAAATAGTAAGTTAAATGAAAAAAGAAAATAAAACTGGTCTATGATCAACTTTGTAACATCCCGGCCTTGGTGCCACACATCGATGCCTTGGGCTGGTCATCCATATAATCACAAGTGTGCCTCCCCATATTCAAGAGGCTATTGACTGGCATCGAGGGTCTTATAATTCATCCATTATGAGACTATACCCTCTTATATTTGAGTAATACACCAATATAAATAATAAACAATAGAGGAAGAAATATCTAACAATAAAATAATACCAATATCTCATAGTAATTAATGTATGAAATAAAATATCCAACTAAATAATAGACATTCCATGTTAATGTACATTTAATATGTCTAAAATGAAAACTAAAATTAAAGACACCAATAACTCCCATACAGGTCCCTAACCAAGGCTGTTTCCCTCATCCATGCTCCATACCAACTCATCCATATAAAATTTCCTTTTCCATTAACTAGTACTGATACAATAAACTCAGTTCGGGTACTGGTCAGGCAGCCTAAGTAGGATGTGGTTAAAACTTGATAGGCCATAAAAATGGTCTCTAAAACAAATTATAGTAAAATAATAGTTAATTCATTGTTATAAAGAAAGAAAATAAAATGAATAAGTAAATATTTTTCACAATGTAATTCATTATTTATTTATCCTCTGAACTCTAGGGTTCCTCAAGACACCCATACCTCATTCCAACTTTGGCTCATGTCAAATCCTGAAGTTTTCTAGGTAATATCATATCTTAATACCTATGCTAGAGCCCAAAGTATTCAAAGGGGGTATCATATCCCAATATAGGTTTTGGATCATGACGAAGCCCAACACATTCTCATGTGAGGCCATATCTTGGAGTGCCTTTGTTACTATTCCTTATTTCATACATGGTTTACCATGTTACCATTTTTAAATTCATGCTTGAATGACCATGTTACCACTCAAACATCACACAAAATAATGATCTTGTACCATTCATTTATTCACAAGTACAATGACCATGTTGCCATTTATAATTATAAATTGAATTACTATTTTCCAATTCCTTTGCTCACAAGTATAATGTCCATGTTACCATGTAAAATGTTCAATTTAATGTCCATATTCCAATTCCTTTACTCACAAGTGAATGACCCTGTTTCCATTCATACAATTCACATTATAATTCCAATGTTCTCATTATTTTTACCCATAATTTATTCAATTATTAATTATCAACATATTTTTCATTACTAATTCAATAATTATTTTTACTAAACACTTTCATTCGTTAATATAATAACTATTTAATAAGATCAAAAATACTAATCATTTCATGAAATAAATAAATACTTCAATTCCATTATTAATTCATCAATTAGTTTATCATATAATTACCCTTAATTTATTCACCAGTTAATTAAATTATCAAATCCATTTATTAATTAAACACATAATTAATAAATATTCATAGCTTAAACCCCATAATTAATTCCAAAATTAATTTTCTCATATCAAAAATTCAAAATTCTCATAATTAATTCTATAATCATTTATCAATTTCACAATGTCATATCACATAATTAATTCCATAATTAATTATGTGATATCACAAATCCCTAAAACTCTTATGTAATTACCCATTTAGTTTTCTATTTGGAAATCACCTTAATTTCATGATTTATTCATCAATTAATCATCTAATTCAACAACACTTAAATTGATCAATTTTCCAATATAATAATCCCAATTTATTAAATCAAATTTCTAAATAACGCTACCAATTTTGAAATTTTTCATACATGTATTGAAATCATGTATATGTGAATCGAATATTAGACCACATACCTTAAACTATTGAATAATAATCTCCTAATGAAAATCCACAGAAATTGAACAGCACAATGACATCGATCTAGATCCAAAACTCGAAACCTTAAATAAATATTAAAGGAAAAAAGATCTCTTATTTATACTTGTAGATTCATAATATTAGATCTATATTAACCATATATATAACTTGATATATTAAAATATAATAATATCTCCCACAAAAATAACAAGATAAGGAAGGAAGATGGACAGGAAAACCTCATTGTAGGATCCACATTCTGGAAAAGGAGAAGATCATTGATCCATGATTTGAATCCTGAAGAACTGATGTCAAGAAGGCTTGTAATTTATTTTGAGAGATCCAAAATCATGAAATAATGCCTATATTTGAATGGGGGTCAATATGGAGTTCATTATTGGGTTTGGGAATTTATTTTAAAAAAATCGGGTGATTTTAATTCCCACACACCGTTAGTTGGGATGCAGAGCATAGTTTCTCCTAACATTGCGCCAAAACTATGTGCCTATTATTTTAGGTGTATGGTTTCTACTAAGAGGGTGAATGTTTGAAAAACAAATGTTCCATCCATGTTAATACCTTCTACCTAGGTTTACATGGTTAGCTTTGTTGAGATTCATGGTTAGGGAAAACAGTGTTATTGTCATGAACAACCCTATAATTCCTATTTTTCATGAAATTCCAACCAAACACACCCTAATTTATAACCAAATGAAATGTACTCACATAGAGACAAAAGAGTACCTGAAATCATGCTTAAGTAAGCTCTAAAAAATTTCATGATCTTAAAATAATGAAAAGAAATGTTGGATTTCTTATAATGTGCAAAGCGATCTGGCTGTCACAAAATAATGGAATCTGTACGTTCATATTCTAGATATCCTCTAAAAACATAACTTCTAAATCAAATATTTTCACTCCTCTATAGTTTCCATTTAATTTTCCTCTATCATGGAAAAATCCACAACTAACTATAACATTAAAATTCATCTCATTGTTCCTCCTGTCAGAGTAAACACATAACCAATAGTGGATTTACTCTAGTTAAAATCAACTAGAAAATCTGAATCAACATATCCTATGATATATAATTTTCATCCTTTATAAAAAAATGCAACATTTTAGGTCTCCTAGATGTATCTGAGGATCCTATTCACTATGTTCCAATTCTCTTTTTCTATATTCTCCATGCACCTCCTTACAATCCCCAATACATGTGCAATGTCTTGTTTAGTATAAACCATAGAAAATATCAAAATTCCCACTAGTAGTGTATATGCTATTGAATAAATCTCTATCCAATTATCATTACATCTAGGACTCATTATAATGATAACATGAAATTAATGGGAATTGGAAATGAGATTGGATTATATTCTTTCATGTTGAAGTATTTCAGGACATTTTGTAACTAATTCTCCTATGATATCAAAATAAACCCATTATTTCTATCTCAGTAAATATCTATTGTAAGAATCTTGTTTCTTGGTCCCTTATCCTTTATATCAAACTACTTAAGTAATTTTCTTTTCACCTATTGGATGTAATTATTCATGGGCCCTGCAACCAATATGTTATCCATGAACAACATAATAATGATGAAATAATCTCTATCTAAACCCTAGAAATATGCATAAGGATATGAATGAAGTCTTTTGTATCCAAGCTCAGGATATAAAAATAAAATCTCCTATACCAACTCCTCAATGCCTTCTTTACACCGTATAGATATTATTTCAACCTAAAACCATTTTCCCTTTTTCTTATTCTAAAAATCTTTCTAGTTTCAACATATAGATTTGTTTATCAAGACCATCATTGAGTAAATTAATCTTCACAAATATTTTCTCTAGATATAAACTATATTTATTACATATACCAAAAAACTATTCAAACAATCACATGTCTAATAATAGGAAAAAATATTTCATTTAAATCACTACCTTCCTTTGGAGCATACCATTTGACCACCATTCTTTCATGATATCTTTACACTTGGTCCTTTACTTATATCTTGATCTTAAATATACATTTCTTGCTGATAGACTTCCTTCCATTTCATAATGGAATAAGATCCCAAGTCTTTTTTCTTTCATAGGGATTCAATTTAATCTTACATCACCGACATCCTTTAGGATCTATCTAGACTCTAGGTCACCTCTATAAAAGAAGATGTCTCATCACCCTCCCTTAAATATAAGTACACAATATTTCTCTTAATTATATATTATGAGTACCATATTGGTGCTCTTTTCTCCCAGTTTAACAATTGTGGTCTAGAATCAATTAGTATTTGATCATCATGCCCTAATAATGCCTCAGAGGAGATGGGTCCTTTCATTTATTTTTCCTCTACCTTGACTACTATAAAATATGTATTCTATTTCTCTATGTATCTGTCAATTTTTTTTTCTCCTTGCCTTCGAAAAAATTGACATCTTTTCTAATCATAATTTTGCGAGTAGTGGGATACCACAAATGATACCCCTTCACATAATAATAATACCCCAATAAGATAAATGTTTCGAACCTTGAATACAACTTTGATCTTTCATTGTAATTAAATAGTTCATATACTAAATATCAAAAAACCAAGTAACCAAGATTAATCAACAGGTTTACCAGTACACTTATCTATTAAATCCTTTAGATAAATTCCTGTTGAAGGAGATCAATTTATCATATAACAGGTGGTATTAACAACTTCTACACTAAATTTTTTTGGAAATTCCTAAAATCGTCATCAATTACTTTATTCTATCAAAGAGGGTTCTATTCATCTGTTATTTCACTTCATTCTACTAAAGAGTATAAGCCACCATTAATTGTCTCTTTATGGCTTCCTATTTAAAAAAAAGTATCAATCCACTCACTTGTATATTCTCCACTATTGTTAGTCCTCAAAAACGTGATCTTCTTTCCAGATTTTAGATCCTTCCACCATTTTAATGTTATGAATAATTTAAAAAAATCTCATTTCCTATTGAATCAATACACACAAGATATCCTAGAATAATCATCAATTAATTATGGAAAATACCTTTCTTTTATAGAGTAAATAATTAGTTCTTTCCAAATCTTAGAATATATCAACTCTAATTTTTATTTTATTCTTATTGTTCACATACTGAACTTTAACATATGCTTTTTACTCAAAGTACAATTCTCTCCAAATGATAAGGATACCTTTGTATGAGCAGGAAAAAAATTAATCTGTAATAATCATTTGGTCTTGTTTTGACATATGTGAAATATTTTTATTCCATAATTCCATTAACACATCTTTCATGGTATTTTATGTTAAAAGTATATCTACATCCAAGTAAATTTCACCCATAATTGTGAATAGATTCTTTGTGATCTCCCCAGCCTTCAGTAAGAAAATTAATCCCTTCACAATACTCATCACTCCATTTTCAATGTGATTCATGGATCTAATGCCATCATGTTGTCACAAAAACAATATATTCTTCTTTAGGCCCATCACATGGCGTAGTCCATTGATGGTTTGAATAATACCATCATGAATCATTAGTTTTATGGTATCGAATCCAACGATAATCAGGGTATGATAATTACCCATGTTAAAACATCTTTCTGGGATAACTTCATACTGATCCACCCATTCCCATTAAGACTTCATGTTCCTTGTTTTACCGATCCGATTATCCATTCACTGTTGAGATTCTTCCTTCTTCCAGTAGTCATCACTACTTTCATAAATAGTATACCTCTTTTCCAAAAGTTTTCACCAATTGTTTGTCTCTTTAATGAATTTGGATGCCATTATAACCATGCTTCATTATCACGCCTTCTGGTATTTTTTCAATTGTTATTAGGCAATTAACCTTCTACACAACATTCTATATATTAATTTTCCACAATGGACAATTATTCCTATTTCATTTATCGATCAAGTATTTCACAATATTCTAGAAATTCCATCAGTCTAGAACCTCCAATTTTTCACAATAATGTATTCAATAATTCAAAAAAAATTGATGTGGCAGATCAACTGGATGTTCAATCATAGAGAATAATCAATTTTTTTAGAATTATTAATGCCCAAAAGGTGAACAATACTGGGCCAGAAACTATATCTCATACCAACAATTGGGACCATTAATGATTATCCCACTACTGTAGCAATAATTTAAAAATAGAACAAATTCAAAAAATGAAGAAATAAAGGATCCCTGAGGTAACATAGAAAACCCCAAAAATGGAAGGGGTAAAAAATCAAGGAGAAAATAGATGGATCACTATGGGTAAAATTGGTTTCTCTCTCCCTTGATATTATAAGAACAAAACACTCATAAATATATATCATGAATATGTGTGGAAACAACCTCACAAAATACCCCATAAAAAATGAATTGATGGTGATAAGAATCCAGATTATGCGAATGAGAAAACCAATGGATCCCAGAGTCTTTTATAGGAAAACCCCACCACCTACTACATTTCTCCATTGGTGATTTGGGGGATTATACACTAACCACCTACCACAAACCTTTACCATTGACAAAGTGGAAGGGTGAAAAAATCCATAAAAAACATTCCAATAGAAAAAACTAATTCCAAAGAATGCTTAGGCCAAGAATGAGTGAGAATTAAACTCAATAAAACTAAATAATTTTAAGTTTTATGAATTGATATAACTGAATTTCGGGTTTTTAAATTTGTTCGTAATATTGAAATAAATAAGTCTATGTGGTTTAAAATTATCTCCAGTGTTGTGGTGGTGACACAAAATATGAACACACACCACCTACTTAGTTGATTATCAATAAAGAGCTTCAGAGTGTAGGACTGGTGGAACCATGAAGCAGATTATCAATAGAAATAACTAAATATGGATTCAAACTAACGAATAATAATGAGAGACTTGTATTAGGAATATTTAAGGTGTTACAAACATAAAAAAGTGGATTGATAAATAATGATAAAGATGAACCAAACTAAGCTCGACTGGTTCTGGTTTGAGGCACCATGATGATTAAACCAAGGTGGAGGAATAGGTAGACCGAATCAACTACACACATAAATAAGGAGAAAAATAGTTCTATTTTACTTTAGGGATCTTTAACACAACATACATGATCACAAATAAAGAAAATTAAGATTGATGATACTAGGATAAAACTATTTGAAGATGATTCAAGGCTCAATCGTGATATTTCTTTGATGAACAATTATTCTATATTTATAAAAAAGATACTGATATTTGTGGTATCCATTAACTGAGGATATGAAAATGTGTTTCATGAGTGATAGTAAAATATGAATACATGGCTATTATGGATGAAATTTTAAATCATATGATGTCATTTTTTACCTCTCTAGTAGAATTTCAATGTAGTGGGGGTCAATTATTCAAAGTTCACCTTCCTGGAGTCTGTGGATTGAATCACTCTAGCTCTTTTATTAAAATCCTCAAAGACTTTTTATGCTTGAACCAAACTATGAAGTTATAACATAATGAAAACCCAATCGCAATTTATGAAAATGTAGTCAATGTTGTAGATAAATAATCTGGATCAATTGATGATGTAGAATAATATTTGAAGCTATTTGACCTCATTCAAGGTCACATGTTCATTTTATGAAGAATAGTTAATGAGTTTCAAACAAATTAGATCAGTTCTATGACTACAGACCCAAGTCCACTATAAAGTCCCGCACCTGTGTATGTCCAAGCCCACTATCATAGGGAAAAGCTCTTTTCATTGAAGATCATATGATGTTTCAAGTCCAATTTCCATCACATGACCCATCTTCCTCCCTCATGAAGAAGTCTAAATCCACTATAATTGAAAATCAATAAAACAATCATGCTCCAATTCTTGATGAATGAGTATATAGATAAATCAAGGGAGGGGAACAAAGTTAATATATATTATTATAGATTACATGGTAATCTATCCTCATCCTATAAATGAGTGTGGGTCAAACATACAAATAATATTAATTCTCTATGTATGCTCACTAAAAATCGAGGAACATTCCCAAAGGCTATAGTCAACCAAATGTGTTCAAAAAA
Organism: Viscum album; assembly: GCA_963277665.1. NCBI lineage: Eukaryota > Viridiplantae > Streptophyta > Magnoliopsida > Santalales > Viscaceae > Viscum > Viscum album. The sequence continues at coordinate 656,261,635 of OY728145.1, read as the reverse complement.
TTTGTTTGGATTATGTGGAAAATTAATAAGGGTGAAAAGAATCTCCATGAATAATTCTATAAATAGATAATTATTCAGTATTGTAGGGGATCGTTTTTTTGGGAACATGGAATGTTGAACCACTATTTTTTACTTGTTTCCTCTTTCTTCTATTTACTATAGTAACTCTTGTGATAGAACACTATTCTATTAATTGTTGAGCAGAGAAGACCCCCATCCTCTATTAATGAATTAAATATATATTTAATAATATTATAATATTTATCTCAATAAAATTTTTACTACATTTAATTTTCGGAAACATTATTTTATTCGATGCGTTTGAATTCTTCTTCCTCTCCCTCAAGTTTTCAAACAAGGTTTACCTAGAGCTTCTCCACTGTTATGATCATTAGTATTATGAAAACCCAAGTGTCATTAGCAATATATTATAACTAATATATGTGATATTAGGGAATAAAATGATTATTTGTTCCCTTCAATTTAACAAAAATAATGAGATTATAGTATTCGGATGAGGTTTTGTCTCAAAAGCACCAAAATTGGGTATTGAAAATTAGGAATAATGATTTAACTGGAAAGGAGGGGGATATATAAGGTTAGGATACTTTATTATAATCTATAATTAAAAACCAATATCATTCAATATCAATCATTATTTTCACACACTTAACCCATGAAATAAAAGAGAAACATACCTATAATACTTTCCTCTCTAGTGATAAAGAAAACTACGAATACCTTTATTCCAGTATATAATTTTTTTGTTGAGGGCCCCATAATAGTCCAGTCATCCTTGGAGTACCATTATAATCAAATATAATAAACACTTAATGTTTTTAACTATGAAAAAAAGTTATAATTTTGGTAAATGTATTATAAACTTTACTAACCCTGTAAGCCTACTCTTTCCCTATAGAAGTACAATGATTCTATAGAGGTTAATATGTATGTCATACATTAAAAGTATGCGAAGGATCTTACCGAGAAGATTGAGAGGTCTTGACATTTTGAGCATACATATTCCTACTTATCAAATTAATGAAAAATTAGTAAAAGACGGTATAAATTCAATATTAAATATGAAACTGAATTAAAATATGAAAATGATACAAAAAAATAAGAAAATTTAAAATAAATTTTTTTCATATACAATAAACTATTTAACTAAAATGTTAGAGATTTAATAAAAATATTTATGATACATGAAACAAAATAGACAACATAAAGCAAAACATAAGTAATATTTAAGAAGATAAGAATTTAATAAAATAAAATATTAATATTTAATTAACATTCATGTACTATGCCAAATATTTATCATATTTGTTAAAATATGTGAATTAAGTAAATAATAAAAATAAAAATTATATATCACTAACTTCAAAAAATTAACAAATTTAAATTGGATATAAATATATAGTAGCTATAATATTAGGATATTACTATAGTGTTTTTTCACATTTTCCATCATCATGATCATTTCATGTGGAAAAAACCATGTTTACATTTTGGTTATTAATATCTTATGACAGTCTTTAGACTGAACCTGGTATCTCACACAATTCCTCATAATCCTAAACTTTTTTAGAACCATTATTTTATTTTTTCTTTCAAAATGATATACCACAGAAGATTTTATGGATTAAGAACATACAAAATTTATTTCACATCTATTTCCATGATAAAATCTCTATATTTGTATACAAATATATTTCTATCTACTAGTGTCCTTAAAAATTCATCATGTATAACACTATTGTTATTAATGTCTCATTTATATTTGAACAGAGGAATGCATGATTTAATGTAATCAATAACCCATATATCTTCAACAACTCAGTAATATGACCTTGACAGGAATATTGAGTTTTCCAATTTTTGAAATAAAAAATCCATAACTTTAGTGAACACCAATGCATAGATGTTACAGACTACAATTTTGTAGTCCTGGTCTTTGGTATAAAATTTATATTCATTAATTTTATTCCTATACCATGAAATCTCATTTAAAATTTATTTACCCATTAACCATATAACAGTTTTTGGCACATCAGATATTCTATGTGATTTCTCTTAAAAGTATGAAAAAAATTTCATATCATCATTCCATACCCAAATATCATTATTATTAGTAAAAAACTGATTTAACACATTAATATGTGATTTTATGTATGGTTAAGTTTTCTATGTGTTATTCAAGTGATAAAAATATGCCGTATTATTTTTTCACATAACAATGACTTTACTTTCAAGACACGAATCCCATGTCCCCTAAAACTATCTTTCTGATGGTGATATATGGAAAAATTGTTGATCTATAATATTGAAATGTACTATATATAAAACATTTCCACCTCCATAGATATATACTTTTAAAATATGGAGTATTATAGTGTATGTGGATTTTTAACATTGAACTTCAATATATTCATATAATATTAAAAATGCTATATCAAAAAACATAAAATATCACCATGATTTTTTACTTATAAAAATTAACAACTAAATGTAACTTTATATCAAAAAACTAAGTGTAAATTACGTTTCTAGATAAAAAATTTATATCAATTTCATTATCCGCTAATTTTTTTTGATGAATCTAGATCCAACACTTTGTTACAATTGAAATTGAAGAAATAAATCTATTTTATGACAACAAATTTGAAATGGATTTGTATTATTCTAGATAACAAAACTGGAATGAGTTATTAAATGATAACATAGTTTTAATTATATTTCATACCTATTAACAGAAAATAATTTAGTGACAGAAAATATTTAGATTTTAAGGATAACACCTAAGGGGTTTAATACCATGGAGGCACTAAAAACACTAGTTTTCTACCTCCTAGATAATATATGAAACATTTGAGGTAAGTGTGACATCCCAAGTAAGTAATTAGTAATAGATATTATTATCTATGTCTATTTATGAATTATATATTGTTTTAGAGGCTTAAAATAATAATAAATCCAATCTTAAGCATTGAATACACTAATATTTTTAAAAGATTGTTTTACTGCCTTTTGATGGAAAACTATTTTTAAATCATACTTTTGACAATTTTATAAGATATATTTTTCCAAATAAACTTATTATTTATGATTGGGACATTGAAATTTACCTTGGTGTAATTTTTTGTATTTTTCTGACAATGTCCATTTTTTAATGAATAGTGAAAAATACTGCATTTTACAACAAAACTGTGTTTTCATCTAATTTAATTATATGGTTAGATTATCTTTTTAATTGGTCTTAAATTGTAATTAGAATATATATTTACCATTTAATCCAATGGTGGTCATTATAATTAATTTCACTTTAAAATTGTGCATAAACAAGTGCCAAACGTTTCATAGATATTGTTTCTAAAAACCCCTCTATTTGTTTTGACAACGACAATTATTTTTAAATTAATTATTGCAATTTATATGTTGGGAATTTGGTAAAATTGATTCCATATTTGGAATCATATGGTCCAAATTATGTAATTAAGAATCTTTTGTTTTTGGACAATATGAATAGTAATGACGGTAATTATCTTTAATTATCTTGATTAATTAGTAATCTGGTAGTTAAGGATAATAAAATAATATCATAATAATAACAAATTACCATAACATGTGTCCTAATGCTACTGGTTGTGTCATGGCCGACCATGGGATGCCTTTTTCCAAACCTAGGGACCCCATGGAATCACTTTTGGGTGAAAGTGACACTTTATCATTTTATTTTTAAAGAAAGGAGAATATCACTAAAGAATGTATTACCTGAGTAAAACATTTTTGGTTTTGTCTATGTAAGTTATCTCTTAGACTATAAATATTCATTGGAAATATAAAAAGATTTCCTACATCATAGTAGTTTTTTTATAATTGTTACACATTAAATAAATTAATTTTTTTATGACACCATGACGATACATCGATTACCTCATTAATGAACGATTTAAATAAAATGAAACGATAATGTAAAATCTAAGATTTACACTTGTCAAAAACCTATTGGATGAGTATATTTCGAAACATTATCACCTTATCATCGAAATATATCAATTTGGGACCTTTTAAATCTGAAACTCATTTTAAAATAAAGTAACATTTCTTGGCTTTCCAAGCGTAGCCCTCCTCTCCTCTTATAAAAGGCCCCCACCTCTACCTCCTTACCCACACCTATCATGCCATTGGATCGGCCAAACCCTACTTATTTTATCTCTCCACATACCTCTATTAATCCTATAAGCCTTAACTAATGCAGAAAGCTCTTCAAGAAACCCTTTTGGTACAAGCCAAGAGGAGTTACCCGATTAAAATGTAAAGTCTTCTCTAATGTTCTTTTGTTTTATTTTTCTTCTCCAACCCCCTAAATTCTTTTTATTCATTTCTTTTGTAACAACAACAGTATCTTAAATATACTAGGAAGTTTTTATAAGAAGTATTCTAGCTACACATAAACACACCTACATCTAATGGTTAAAGAACATACTATTTCTGTGGATGGCGAATTTCTGCCTCACGAAACGATGATCGTTCAATATTCTTATAACACCTTCAATGGTGGCCATTAAGATGTCACTATATTTATATATGATATATAATATGTTTATTTTTTCCTTATGAATCTGTATTTTTCATTTCTGTCATACCTTTATGGTTTACATTATGGGTAAACGCGATATCTTCATTTTAGGAAGTGCGGACTACCGCCCCCTCAAAGTGATTTAATTCATTAATTCCATATATGGGAAGTATAAAATATGGAGTTAATGATATTATATATGATATTATACTGGAATTATAATATACCTTTATATCATTATGATTCCATCCCATAAAATATGAAATAGAAATGAAAGAAATGTTCATGCGTACGTACGGCTTACCGTCTCTATGAACGGTGCATTTCATTTATTACCTATAAATGTTGTGTAATATTATAAATGAATGTATATACTGGATATATATGAAATATATGATATCTAAATCATGAATATAAATCTGGATATAATGGATATTTTACCACATGAACAAATTGTAATTATAAAGAGTTTATTTTTTACTCAAGTACCAATGATCGACAAAACGACCAATATTAACCTAAATAATTACAAAGTGATCATAACATATTCATAAGTGATATAAAAGGAATAATAAACTTGAAAAAGGTTCATAATCAAGTAGAAATTAACTCAAGTTTTTTATTCAGGAGATTAAAGAACGATCGAGTCAAGTCGGACACGATGTAAGGGACTTCATCTCAATCTCCTTTCATTGAGGCATATTTTTTTTATAAACAACTTTATTTTATATGGTGTATAAACCCCATTGAATTTTATGTCTATTCAAAAGGAATATTTTTTATATGAAGAATTTTTCTAAACTACAAAAGGAATATTTTTTTGTCGTACGTATGCAAAAACAACGACTTCTCCACCGCCGTGACCTTTATTTGAGTTTCGGCTTCCTCTACAAGCCATAACTTTTTTTTAAATGAAAAATAAATACCAAGTTTAACTTTTCATTTATATTGGTATTGAAAATGTTTTTCATAATTTTTTATTATATCAATGTTTTGTATTGATATCTTGTGATTGAAATGTGGAAATGTTATGTTTTCTTTACGCATGTTTTATGTGATACGATTATGTTATGGTTCTTGGGCATTGTTATGAAGACAGGTGGTTCCGTGATAAACTAAGGGAGAGTGATCCCAATATATCTCTCCAATGCATTGGGTAATGCGAAGGGGTTAAACATTAATGTTTCTCCGAAGAGATTTAAGGAATATATTGTGATGGGTATTCCAAATGTAACAATGAGGGTTACTCCCTATGTAAGAATGTTATGAATGCCTCAAGTTACCTTTATGTCTTATGATTTCTATGATTTATTCATGATTTGATGAGGTATGTTAAAATGTGTTTGTTTTATGAGTAAAGTATGATTTCATACATGGACTAATGTTTTCATTTCGTACTTTTATATCCCTTACTGAGCTTTTTATTCTCAACCCATGTTTTTGATATGTTTTTCACAGGTCAAGGGAAAGGTACATTATGTGATGACAGTGTCAAGGAAGTGTCAAGAATGAATCCATGTTTTATTTTAAATATGTTTTCATTGATGGGAAAAATGAGTACTATCTTTTATGTAACCACTTTGTTTAAATGTGGATTGTAATACATGTTTTATGATCTAATTCACTAAAACTCTAAACGTGAAAAGATCCTCAACATGTATTCTTGAAATAAATCAAGATTAAGTTAGGTTTAAGTATGGGGACTTATAGTTGGTATCAACGGTCGGTTTAGATAACTTTAGGAGTTAGAATTCTATTAAATGATTATCCAAAAATATTTTTTTATGGTAAAATTGAAATGATATAGCATTTGATGATTACATTGTTTCTTTATCTAAGAAATGATTGTTTAGAATGGTTTTCCTCCGAGGAAATAGGGAATCAGTGCTAGGAAGGAATATAGAAGGAAATGACATTCCGAATCAGCATCCTGAGATGCTCAGAATTGGAACTGAACAGTTTGTTACAGTAATGGAGCAATTCACTCAAGCGATAAATTGTGGTGGTATCAATGCACGAGATCAGCCAGATCAACCGCAGAGGAACATGTCATTGGTGGAAAATTTCATGAGGCAACATCCCCCATAATTTAGAGGATCATCTGACCCTATCCTAGTTGAAGGGTGTATTAAAGCACTGGAGAAGATTTTAGATGTCATGGGTTGTTCAGATAATCAAAAGGTTAGTCTTGTTATTTACCGTTTAAAGGGTAAAGCAGATCAGTGGTGGTTGATGGTTAAAAATATCAGCGATGCTAATGAGATTCATGCTCTCGAGTGGGATGAATTCAAAGGTATGTTTCTTGGGAAATATTTTCTTAAGGTTGTTCGACTTAGGATGGAAAAACAATTCTTGGAATTGAGGAAAAAGGATGACTCAGTGGCTGCTTAGGAAGAAAGTTTAAATCAATTGGCAAGGTATGCTCCAAAGTTTATCTGAGACCTTGATAGTAAAATCTATCATTTTTACTCAGGATTAAAGCCAAAATATCTAAGGCCATTAACTTCTTTTGAGTTCAAAAGTTACAAAAATCTTGTTTGATGTGTTGAGAAGGTGGAAATGGAGTTTTTCGATGATCAAGTGTTCTATAACAACCAATAGAAGAAGAGACTAAGTTGGCAGTAGAAAGGGAAGAATTCTTCAAAAAGGTCTGATGGTAAGAAAACTAAGTTTCTAGTTTGTGATAAATGTGTTAAAAGGCATGATGGAGAATGTTTTTTGAATTTAGGAAAGTGCTACTAATGTGGTAAGATGGGACATAAGGCTCGCGATTGCACTGAAAAGGATCTAGGTGATGGTAAGACCAAATTTGATTCACAGTTAGTGAAATGTATCAAGTGCAATGAGATGGGTCACTATGCAAAAGAGTGTCCGAAAAAGAGCTCAAGTGATGGGAAGCAATTACACTAAAAGTAGAAAGGGGTGGTGAAATCCTTTGTGACTACTTCAGCAGATGTTGGGCCATCAAATGAAGTGGTATCGAGCTATTACCGAAGGAACTGAAAAGAAGAATGGTGAATGCTCCATTTTTTGCACTACCTTCCAAGAATGGGGAGTTTTTTATCTACAGTGATTCTTCATTGAAAGGACTTGGTTGCATCCTAATGCAGAATGATCAGTTATTTTCTTATGCTTCACGTCAGTTGAAAACTCATGAGGTAAATTACCCTACAAATGATTTGGAATTAGCTGATGTTGTTTTCGCTTTAAAATTTTGGAGGCATCATTTGTATGGAGTAAAGTGTGAAATATATACCGATCACAAAAGATTAAAGTATATATTCACTCAGAAATAATTGAACATGAGACAGAGGATATGGATAGAATTAATCAAGGATTATGATTGTACAATTCATTACCATCCGGTAAAATCAAATAAAGTGGCTGATGCTTTGAGTCGAAAAAGTAATGCTTCATTAACATGTTACGTTTGGAACGTGATCCTTTGGTTAAGGATTTGATAAAATTTGGAATATAAGTTGTTGGTGCAGGATGTTCTTCTGCTTTGTTTCAAGTATCAGTGAAATCTTATCTTTAGACAGAATTAAGCAATCACAGAAGCAAGACAGTGAGTTTCAGAAAAAGGTAGAGCTGGTTTAGAAGGGTAAGTTGCCTGAATTCAACATTGATAATGATTGTGTTTTGAGATTTGGGAAGAGATTGTGTGTTCCGTGTGATTCACAGTTGAAGAGAGAGTTGTTATGTGAAGCTCATAGTTCTCTGTTTTCAGTTTATCCAGGTAGTACTAAGATGTATAGAGATCTTCGGGAGTATTACTGGTGGGATGGAATTAAAAGAGATACTACTGATTTTACTATGAAGTGTTTGACTTGTCTACAGGTTAAATCAGAGCGGTAGTTACCGAAAGGGATGCTTCAGCCTTTACCAGTGCCAGAGTGGAAATGGGAGAATATATCCATCGACTTTGTTGTGGGATTGCCGAAGACACCTTGAGGTAATAATGCAATCTGGGTTATTGTTGATCTCTTGAATAAATCTACTCATTTCCTTGCTATACGAGATAATTTTTCCCTAGATCAACTTTCTCGTTTGTATCTTAAAGAGATATTTAGGTTACATGGAGTTCCCCACTCCATTGTATCTGATCGTGATCCCAGGTTTACTTCTAACTTTTGGAAAGGCCTTCAGAAGTCGTTCGGTACTGAATTAAATTTTAGTACAGTTTTTCATCCTCAATCAGATGTGTAGTCAGAATGAACAATTCAGACTTTGGAGGATATGCTACGTGCTTGTTTTATTGATTATCAAGGAAGTTGGGACCAACATATTTCTTCGGGTGATTTTTCATAGAATAACAGTTTTCATTCCAGTATACAGATGACACCATTTTGAGGCATTATATGGGAAACGGTTTCAAACTCTATCTTTTTGGGATGAAGAGGGTGAAAGGAAGGTGATGCGACCAAAATTGGTAGAAGAGTTGGCAGAAAAGGTTCATCTGATACAGAAACACATGCGAACAGCTCAGATCAGACAGAAGAGTTATGCGGACAACAGGAGGAAGGATCTCTCTTTTGAGGTAAGTGATCATGTTTTTCTCAAAGTATCTCCATGGAAAAGTGTGATGCGATTTGGTAAGAAAGGAAAGTTGAGTCCAAGGTTCATTGGACCATACGAAATTCTAGAGAGAGTTGGATCAGTTGCATACCGAGTGGCTTTACCTTTGAGTTTATCTCAGGTACACAATGCTTTTCATAGTTCAATGTTAAGGAAGTACATGCCAGATCCATCTCATGTTTTGAGTCCAGAGGTAGTTCATCTGGAAGATAATCTATCTTATGAGGAATAACTGGTCCAGATTCATGACCACTGAGAGAAAGTGTTGCGGAATAAGGTGATTCATCAAGTAAAGGTTTTGTGGAAAAACCACATGATTTAAGAGGCAACATGGGAATCTGAAAATGCAATAAGGGATAAATACCCCTACTTATTCGATAAGTAAATAAATTACGGGAACACAATTTTCTAAAGGGGGGAAGGATGTAACATCCCAAGTAAGTAATGAGTAATATATTTTCTTATCTATGTCTATTTATGAATTATATAGTGTTTTAGAGGCTTAAAATGAGAGTAAATCCAATCTTATGCATGGAATACACTAATATTTTTAAAAGATTGTTTTACTTCCTTTTGATGGAAACCCATTTTTAAATCAAACTTTTGAAAATTTTATAATCTATATTTGTCAAAATAGACTTATTCTTTATTATTGGTACATTGAAATTTACCTTGGGTTAATTTTTGGTATATTTCTGACAATGTTCATTTTTTAATGAATAGTGAAAAATACTACATTTTACATCAAAACTGATTTTTCATCTAATTTAGTTATATGGTTAGATTATATTTTTAATTGGTATTAATGTGTAATTAGAATATATTTTTACCATTTAATCCAATGGTGGTCATTATAATTAATTTCACTTTGAAATTGGGCATAAACGAGGGACAAACTTTTCATAGATATTGTTTCTAAAAAACCCTCTATTTGTTTTGACAACGGGAATTATTTTTAAATTAATTACTGCAATTTCTATGATTGGAAATTGGTAAAATGGATTCCATATTTTGAATCATAAGGTCCAAATTATTTAATTAATACTCTTTTTTTTACATTATGAATAGTAACGACGATAATTATCTTTAATTATCCTGATTAATTAGTAATCGGGTAGTTAAGGATAATAAAATAATATCATAATAATAACAAATTACCCTAACATGTGTCCTAATTCTACTGGTTGTGTCATGGACGACCATAATATGCTTTGTGCCAATCGTAGGGACCCCATGGAATCACTTTTGGGTGAAAGTGAAACTTTATCATTTTATTTTTAAAGAAAGGAGAATATCACTAAAGAATGTATTACCCGAGTAAAACATTTTTAGTTTTGTATTTGTAAATTATATCTTAGAATATAAATATTAATTGGAAAGATAAATATATTTCCTACATCATAGTATTTTTTTATAATTTTTATACATTAAATAAATTAAATGTTTTATGACACCATGATGATGCAGCGATTACCTCATTAATGAACGATTTAAATGAAATGAAATGATAATGTAAAATCTAAGACTTACACTTGTTAAAAACCTATAGGATGAGTATATTTATAACCCTTATCACCTTATTCTAGAAATATATCAATTTGGGTACTTTTAAATCCGAAACTCATTCTAAAATAAAGTAACATTTCTTGGCATTCCAAGAGTACCCCTCCTCTCCTCTTATAAAAGGCCCCCACCTCTACCTCCTTACCCACACCTCTCAAGCCATTGGCTCGGCCAAAACCTACTCATTTTATCTCTCCACATCCCTCTCTTCATCCTAGAAGCCTTACCTTAGGAATAAAGCCCTTCAAGAAACCCTTTTGGTATAAGACAAGAGGAGTTACCCAATTTAAACGTAAAGTCTTCTCTAATGTTCTTTTGTTTTATTTTGCTTCTCCAACACCATAAACTCTTTTTATTCATTTATTTTGTAACAAAACCAGTATCTTCAATATACTAGGATGTTTTTATAATAATTATTCGAGCTACACTTACACACACCTACATCTAATGGTTAAAGAACATACGGTTTCCGTGGATGGTGAATTTCTACCTCACAAAATGATGATTGTTCAATATTATTATAAAACCTTCAATGGTGGCCATTAAGATGTCAATATATTTATATATGATATATGATATGTTTATGTTTTCTTTAAGCTTCTTTATTTTTCATTTATGGAATAACTTTATGGTTTCCATTATGGGTAAACGCGATATCTTCATTTTAGGAAGTACGAACTACCGCCCCCTCAAAGTGATTTGATTTGTTAATGCCTTATATGGGACGTATAAAGGATGGAGTTAATGATATTATATATAATATTATACTGGAATTATAATATACCTTTATATCATTATGATTCCATTCCATAAAATATGAAATACAAATGAAAGTAGCGTTCATGCGTACGTACGGCTTACCGTCTCCATGAACGGTGCATTTCATTTCTTACCTCTAAATGTTGTGAAAACCTTATAAATTCATGTATATAATGGATATATATTACATATATGATATCTAAATCATGAATATAATTCTGGATATAATGGATATTTTACCACATGAACACCTTGTAATTATAATGAGTTTATTTTTGACTCAAGTACCAATGATCGACAAAACGACCAATATTAACCTAAATAATTACAAAGTGTTCATAACATATTAATAAGTGATATAAAAGGAATAATTAACTTAATAAAGGTTCTTAAGAAAGTATAAATTTACTTATGTTTATTATTCAGGAGATTAAAGAAGGATCGAGTCAAGTCAGACACGAGGTAAGAGACTTCGTCTCAATTTCCTTTCATTGAGGCACATTTTGTTTTATATAGAACTTTCTTTTATACGGTGTATAATACTCGTTGAATTTTATTTCTATTCAAAAGGAATCTTTTTTATATGAAGCATTTTACTAAATGACAAAAGGAATGTTTTTTTGTCATACGTATGTGGCGACAATGAATTCTCTGCCGCTATGACCATTATTTGAGTTTTGGCTTCCTCTTCAAGCCATAACTTTTTTTTAAAATGAAAAATAAATACCATGTTTTAATTTTCATTTATTCTAGTATTGAAAATGGTTTTCATAATTTCTTTATTATATAAATGTGTTGTATTGATATCTTGTGATTGAAATTGGAAATGTTATGTATAAGTCCCCGTCCATAAACATTACTTAATATTGAATTAAAATATAATTCCTATTGAGGATCTTTTTAGGTTTAGAGTTTTAGAGAATTAGATCATAACTATTACATCTCAAAAGATTAAAAAGTAGACACTTCTACTAAGTTTCCATAAAATAAAAACACTTAAAAAGAAATATGTCTAGTTCCATGTTTTAGATAGCATGACTTTCCCTTGATCCCATCCCTGACCCTATTCCTCATTAAGTCCTATGAAAAACATTTAAAAAAAACATGGGGTGAGCATAAAAAGCTCAGTAAGGGATACACAAAGAAAGAAATCTGTTAGTTTTTCAAAACAAAAAGTAAACCATGTATACATTATCAAAGTAATACCTTTAACCTTTATAACGTAACCACCCGTACTGGTATTCACGGCACCACCCGTCATATGGTTTATCATGTAACCACCCGTCAAATGTCCAAGTACCATTATAAAATCATAATACATAAAACAAATATAATGGAAAGAAAACATTTCCACACATTGATCAAAATATATCACTTAAATATATTGACATTACAAATCCATTATAAAAACCATTTTCAATACCAAAATACATAAAATAGTATATGGTATTTATTTCATTTTAAAAACATTACGGCTTATTGAGGACGCCAAAGACCAAATAATACTCGCGGCGGCAGAAAAGGTCGTTGTCACGGCGTACATTAAAAGAAACATTCCTTTTTGTCATTTAGTACAACCCTTCGTAAAAAAATATTCCTTTTGTATAAAAGTAAAAGTCAAAGGGTTTTATACACTGTATAAAAGAAAGTTGTGTATAAAATGAAATATGTCTCAATGAAAGGATATTGAGACGAAGTCCCTTACCTTGTGTCTAACGTGACTCGATTGCTCTTTAATATCTTGAATAACAAACTAGTGTTAATTTATACTTTATTAAAAACCTTTTTCAAGTTTATTATTCCTTTTATACAAATTATTTCCATGTTATAAACAATATTTAATAATTTAATTTAATAAAGTTCGTTTTATCGATATTTGGTACTTAAGTCAAAAATGGACTTCTTACAATTACATGTTATTCACATGGTCAAAGGTTCATTATATCCATAATGATATTCATTATTTTGATATCATATATATCATATATATCCATCATATACATGTATTTATAATAGTACATAACATTTATAGGTAAGAAATGAAATGCACCGTTCCTGGAGACGGTAAGTCGTACGTACGCATGAACGCTACTTTCATTTCTATTTTGTATTTAATGGAGTAAAATCATAATTATATAAGGGTATAATTTATTTCCAGTATAATATCATATATAATAACATTAACTCCATCCTTTATACGTCCCACATATGGCATTAACGAATCAAATCACTTTGAGGGGGCGGTAGTCCGCACTTCCTAAAATGAAATTATCGTGTTTATCCACAATGGAAACCATAAAGGTAATCCATAAAAGAAAAATAAAGAAGCATTAGGAAAACATAAACATAATATAAATCATATATAAATAGATTGACGCCTTAATGGCCACCATGAAAGGTGTTAAAAGAAGATTAAACAATCATCGTTTTGTGAGGCAGAAAATCACCAACCACAGAAACGGTATGTTCTTTAACCATTAGACGAAGGTGTGTGTAGGTGTAGCTCTAATACTTCTCATAACAACATCCTTGTATATTGGAGATACTGGTGTTGTTACAAAATAAAGGAATAAAAAGAGTTTAGTGGGTTGGTGAAGCAAAATAAAACATAAGAACACAAGAGAAGACACTACCTTTAAAACAGGTTACTCTTTTTGATTTGAGCTCAAAGGCTTCCTTGGGAAGACTTCTTCCCAAAGTGAGGCTTCTAAGAGTAAGAGAGGGATGTGGAGAGACAAAATTAGCAGGGTTTGGCCGAGCCAAAGGCTTGATAGGTGTGTGTAAGGTGGTAGAGGTGGGGGCCTTTTATATGAGGGGAGGAGGGGCACTATTGGAAAGTTATAAAAGGTTACTTTAATATAAAATGAGTTTCGTTTTATAAAGGTCCCAAAATTATATATTTCTAGGATAAGGTGATAGGAGTTCGAAATCAACCCATACAATAGATTTTTGACAATTGTATGTCTTAGATTTTACATTATCTTTTCATTTTATTTAAATCGTTAAATAATGAGGTAATCACTACATCATCGTGGTGTCATATATAATTTAATTTATTTAATGTCCAAAAATTATAAAAAAATATCATGATGTAGGAAATATTTTTATCTTTATAATGAATATTTATAGTCAAAAATATGACTTGTATAACCACATTTAAATTTTTTTTAGTAAAACAACTCATGTTTGTAACATTTTTATTTTAACTTTAAATAAAAAGTTATTAATATCATTTTCCTACCAAAGTGGCTCCATGGGGTCCCCAAGTTGACTCATTGAATTTATTGGTCGGCCATGACACATCCAATAAGGGTAGAAAATGTGTAAAGGTCATTTAATATTATTAAAACATTATTTTTACCTCAAACTACACTAATTACCTCTAATCGAGATTAAAAACATAAATGTTACTATTCACAAAAAAATTATTTTAATCCCATTGAACCACATTTTACTTCTTAATTACAACCATGTATGTCGGATTTTTGAAATTCAAAACACAGAGGTGGTAAAATTTCATTTAAATGAAAAATCAGTTTTTTTAAGTACCACTTAGTGGTTTCACTATTCATCAAAAATTGCAGTTTTTCAGAAAAATACCAAAACTTCACCCTAAGATATATTTGATATTCCGAAATAAAAAATGATTTCTATTTTAAAAAATTCAAAACATATAAGTTGCATTAATTAACTTAATAATTAATTCCCTCTTTCAAAACAAATAGCATGTTTTTATGAAACAAAATGTATCAAAAGATTGACACTAGTTTAAGTCCAATTTCAAAGTGAAATTAATTCCAATGACCAAAATTGGATTAATTGGTAAAAATATATTCTAATTTCACTTTAAAACAAATTCAAAATACAATCGAGTCAGATAAATAAATTATATTAAAAATTGGTTTTGAATTAAAATACAACCTTTTTCACTATTCATTAAAAATTGAACTTTATCAGAAAAATACCAAAAATTTACACAGACTAAATTTGGATGTCCCGATTCTAAATAAGAGTTTTATTTGGTCCAATAGAATGTATAAGATTGGCCAAAACTATATTTAAAGAGGGTTTACCATCAAAAGGAGATAGTTCGACCTTTTAGTAAATATTAGAGTATCTATGCCTAAAATTGAATTCTTTTCTTATTTTAAGCCTTTATCTTTTATTGTAAAAATGTAAAAACATTTAAAAACATATATAATGATATTTTAGTTATTTCTATTCTTTCCCACCAATACAATGGCTACGTGTTAACTACCATTTAAAATAATATTATTATATTACTAGTGTGCAATGTAAGATTTCAATGAAACTCATTGTTGCGTATCGGGTACGCTATCGAACATAACAACTCATTTAAAGTAAAATTAATATTTAATTCGTAAATATTAATAAATATGAAAATGTTTTATTCTTTATTTACCTGGGATGTTACATCCTCCTCCCCTTTTTGAAATTGTGTCCTCGCAAATTTATTCACTTAGAAAAATAAGTGGGGGTATTTATCCCTCATTGCATTTTCAGATTCCCACGTTGCCTCTTCAACCATATGATTTTTTCATAAAACCTTTACCTGGTGAATTACCTTATTTCGCAACACTTGCTCTCTTCAGTCAATAATCTGGATTGGTTGTTCTTCATAAGAGATATTCTCTTCCAACTGAACTACCTATGGGCTCAAAATATGAGATGGATCTGAAACATGAAAAAAATTGTGTACCTGAGATAAACTCGGAGGTAAAGCCACTCGGTAAGCAACTGATCCAACTCTCTCCAGAATTTCATATGGTCCAATAAACCTTGGACTCTGCTTTCCTTTCTTACCAAATCACTTCACACTTTTCCATGGTGAAACTTTGAGAAAAACATGATCACCTGCCTCGAAAGATAGATCCTTCCTCCAGTTATCTGCATAACTCTTCTGCCTGTTCTGAGCTGTTCTCAGGTGTTTCTAAATCAGCTGAACTTTTTCTGCAATCTCTTCTACCAATTCGGGTCCCATTAGCTTCCTTTCACCCACTTCATCCCAAAAAGTAGGAGTTCGACACCGCTTCCCATATAATGCCTCAAATGGAGCCATCTGTATACTGGAATAAAAACTGTTATTATATGAAAATTCAACCAAAGAAATATGTTGGTCCCAACTTCCCCAATAATCCATCGAACAAGAACATAGTATATCCTCCAAAGTCTGAATTGTTCATTCTGACTGCCAATCTGATTGAGGATGAAAAGTTTTACTAAAATTTAATTCAGTACCCAACGACTTTTAAAGGCCTTTCGAAAAGTTAGAAGTAAACATGGGATCATGATTAGATAAAATGGAGAGGGGAACTTCATGAAACCTGACTATATCTTTAAGATACAACTAAGCAAGTTGATCTAGAGACAAAGTATCTCGAATAAGAAGGAACTGAGCAGATTTAGTCAATCGATCAACAATAACCCAGATTGCATTATTACTGCGAGATGTCCTCGGTAATCCCACAACAAAGTCCATGGATATATTTTCCCATTTCCAATCTGGCACCAGTAATGACTGAAGCATCCATTTCGTTTACTGCCGCTCTGCTCTAACTTGCTGACTTGTCAAACACTTCATAGTAAAATCAGCAATATCTCTTTCCATTCCATCCCACCAGTAATACTCCTGCAGATCTCTGTACATCTTAGTACTGTCAGGATGAACTGAAAACAGGGAACTATGAGCCTCACATAACAACTCACCCTTCAACTACGAATCACAAGTCACACTTAATCTCTTCCCAAACCTCAAAACACAATCATTATCAATGTTAAAATCAGGCAACTTACCCTTCTGAACCAGCTCTACCTTTTTCTTCAACTCACTGTCTTTCTTCTGTGCTTGCTTAATTCTGTCTGATAGGGATGATCTCACTAATACCTGAAACAAAACAGAATAACTTCTTGCACCAACAACTTATATTCCAATGTTCATCAAATCCTAAACCAAAGGATCACATTCCAAACGCAACATGGTTAATGAAGCATTACTTTTTCTACTCAAAGCAACAGCCACTTTATTTTCTTTTCCCAGATTGTAATGAATTGAAAAATCATAATCCTTGATTAATTATAGCCATCTCCTATATCTCATGTTCAATTATTTCTAAGTGATTATATAATTCAAACTTTTTTTATCAGTATATATTTCACACTTTACTCCATACAAATTGTGCCTCCAAATTTTTAGAGCAAAAACAACAGCAACTAATTCCAAATCATGTGTAGGGTAATTTACCACATGAGTTTTCAACTGACGTGAAGCATATGCAATTTCCTGATCATTTTGCAAAAGGAAACAACCGTGTCCCTTCAACGAAGCATCACTGTATATAACATACTCACCATTACTGGAAGGATGTGCCAAAACTGGAGCATTCACAAATCTTCTTCTCAACTCCTGAAAACAATCATCACATTCTTTTGTCCAGATAAACTTAACACCCTTCTAAGATAGCTTAGTCATTAGACTAGATAACCATGAAAAAATTTCAACAAACCTTCGGTAGTAACCTGAGTCAACAGAGCCATCACTACAACAAACTGTTTAGTTCTGATTCTGACCATCTCAAGATACTGATTTGAAAGGTCATTTCCCTCTGTATTCCTTCCCTGAAAATCTATTCTATTTCCTCTATGAAAAACCATTCTTAACACAAAAATATCTTAGGAGAAGCAACATGGTAATCTTCAAATTCTATATCATTTCAATTTGACCATTAAAAAAATATTTTTGGAAAATCATTTAATAGAATTCTAACACCTAAAGTTATATACACCGACATCTGATACCAACTATAAGGCCCCAACCTTAAACATTACTTAATATTGAATTAAATGAATAATTTACATTGAGGATCTTTTTAGGTTTAGAGTATTAGAGAATTAGATCATAACTATTACATCTCAAAAGATTACAAAGTAGACACTTCTACTAAGTTTCCATAAAATAAAAAATCTTAAAAAGAAATATGTCTAGTTCTATGTTTTAGATAGCATGACTTTCCCTTGATCCCATCCTTGACCCTATTACACATTAAGTCCTGTGAAAAACATTTCAAAAAAACTTGGGGTGAGCATAAAATGCTTTGTAAGGGATACACAAAAAATGAAAACTGTTAGTTTTTCAAAACAACAGGTAAACCATGTATACTTTATCAAAGTAATACCTTTCACTTTTATGAAGTAGTAAAAACTATTCACTGAATAAAATATCATTACATACCATTTTGTAACCAAAATATTACCATAAAACCCATATAATTACCTCATAACATATAAAGGTAACTTGCGACATAAACATACTTAAATGTAATAACCATACAGTCGACTTCCACACATATCACTTAATCGAATAGCCATATGGCCGACTTCCATACCCAATGCCTTGGAGGTCATAACGTAACCACCCGTCCTGGTATTCACTGCACCACCTGTCATATGGTTTATCATGTAACCACCCATCAAATGTCCAAGTACCATTATAAAATCATAAGACATAAAACAAATATAATGGAAAGAAAACATTTCCACACTTTGATCACAATATATCACTTACATATATTGATATAAAAAATCCATTATAAAAACCATTTTCAATACCAAAATACTTAAAATAGTATATGGTATTTATTTCATTTTAAAAACATTATGGCTTGTTGAGGAAGCCAAAGACCAAATAATACTCGCGACGACAGAAAAGGTCATTGTCACAGCGTACGTTAAAAGAAACATTCCTTTTTGTCATTTAGTAAAACGCTTTGTAGAAAAAGATTCATTTTGTATAAAAGTAAAAGTCAAAGGGGTTTATACACCATATAAAAGAAAGTTGTGTATAAAACGAAATATGCCTCAATGAAAGGAGATTAAGACGAAGTCCCTTACCTCATGTCTAACGTGACTCGATTTCTCTTTAATATCCTGAATTATAAACTTGTGTTACTTTATACTTTCTTAAGAACCTTTTTCAAGTTTATTGTTCCTTTTATACAACTTATTTCCATGTTATAAATAATATGTAACAATTTAATTTATTAATGTTCGTTTTGTCAATATTTGGTACTTAAGTCAAAAATGGACTTCTTACAATTACTTGTTGTTCATGTGGTCAAAGGATCATTATATACAGAATGATATTAATTATTTGAATATCATATATATCATATATATCCAGCATATACATGTATTTATAATTGTACATAACATTTAGAGGTAAGAAATGAAATGCACCGTTCATGGAGACAGTAAGTTGTACGTACTCATGAACGCTACTTTCATTTCTATATCGTATATAATGGAGTGAAATCATAATGATATAAGGTTATATTATAATTCCAGTATAATATCATATATAATAACATTAATTCCATCCTTTATACGTCCCACATATGGCATTAACGAATCAAATCACTTTGAGGGGGTGGTAGTCCGCACTTCCTAAAAGGAAATTATCGTGTTTATCCACAATGGAAACCATAAAGTTGTTCCATAAAAGAAAAATAAAGAAGCATTAGGGAAACATAAACATAATATAAATCATATATAAATAGAGTGACGTCTTAATGGCCACCATGAGAGGTGTTAAAATAAGATTGAACAATCATCGTTTCATGAGGCAGAAAATTGCCAACCACAGAAACAGTATGTTCTTTAACCATTAGACAATGGTGTGTGTAGGTATAGCTCTAATACTTCTCATAAAAAAATCCTTGTATATTGGAGATACTGGTTTTGTTACAAAATAAAGTAATAAAAAGAGTTTAGGGGGTTGGAGAAGCAAAATAAGACATAAGAACACAAGAGAAGACACTACCTTTAAAACAGGTAACACTTTTTGATTTGAGCTCAAAGGCTTCCTTGGGAAGACTTATGCCCAACGTGAGGCCTCTAGGAGTAAGAGAGGGATGTGGAGAGACAAAATGGGTAGGGGTTGTCAGAGCCAAAGGCTTGAGAGGTGTGGGTAAGGTGCTAGAGGTGGGGGCCTTTTATAAGAGGAGAGGAGGGGCACTCTTGGAAAGTTATAAAAGGTTACTTTATTATAAAATGAGTTTCGGTTTTTAAAGGTCCCAAAATTATATATTTCTAGGATAAGGTGATAACAGTTCGAAATCCACCCATAAAATAGTTTTTTGACAAGTTTAGGGCTTAGATTTTACATTATCTTGTCATTTTATTTAAATCGTTAAATAATGAGGTAATCGCTGCATCATCATTGTATCATAAATAATTTAATTTTTTTAATGTCCAAAAATTACAAAAAAAATATCATGATGTAGGAAATATTTTAATATTTCTAATGAATATTTATAGTAAAAAATATGACTTGTATAACCCCATTTAAAAATTGGTTTAGTAATACAACTCATGTTTGTAACATTTTCATTTTAACTTTAAATAAAAAGTTATTAATGACATTTTCCTACCAAAGTGGCTCCATGGGGTCCCCAAGTTGACCCATGGATTTTCTTGGTCTTCCATGACACATACAATATGGGTATGACATGTTTCAAGGTCATTTCATATTATTAAAACATTATTTTTACCTTAAACTACACTAATTACCTCTAATTGCGATTAAAAACATAAACGTTACTATTCACCAAAAAATTATTTTAATTCCATTGAACCACATTTTAATTCTTAATGACAACCATGTATGTTGGATTTTTGAAATTCAAAATAAATAGGTTGTAAAATTTCATTTAAACGAAAAATCAGTTTTTTTAAGTACCACTTAGTGGTTTCACTATTCATCAAAAATTGAAGTTTTTCAGAAAAATACCAAAACTTCACCCTAAGATATATTTGATATTCCAAAATCAAAAATGATGTCTATTTTAAAAAATTCAAAACATATAAGTTTCATTAATTAATTTAATAATTAATTCCCGCTTTCATAACAAATAGCGTGTTTTTAGGAAACAAAATGTATCAAAAGATTAACACTAGTTTAAGTCCAATTTCGAAGTGAAATTAATTTCAATGAACACAATTGGATTAAATGGTAAAAATATATTCTGATTTCACTTTAAAACCAATTAAAAATACAATATAATCATATAAATAAATTAGATTAAAAAGAGGTTTTAAATAAAATACAACATTTTTCACTATTCATTAAAAATTGAACTTTATCGGAAAAATACCAAAAATTTAAACAAAATAAATTTTGATGTCCCGATTCTAAAGAAGAGTTTTATTTGGTCCAATATAATGTATAAGAGTGACCAAAACTATATTTAAAGAGGGTTCGCCATCAAAAGGCGATAGTTCGACCTTTTAGTGAATATTAGAGTATCTATGCCTAAAATTGAATTATTTTCTTATTTTAAGCCTTTATATTTTATTGGATAAATGTAAAAACATTTAAAAAACATATATAATCATATTTCAGTTATTTCTATTCTTTCCCACCAATACAACAGCTGATTTTTTAACTACCATTTAAAATAATATTATTATATTACTAGTGTGCAACGTAAGATTTCAAAGAAACTCATTGTTGCATATCAGGTACGCTATCGAACATAGCAACCCCTTTAAAGTAAAATTAATATTTAATTCATAAATATTAATAAATATGAAAATGTTTTATTCTTTATTTACTTGGGATGTTACATTATGTTTCCTTTATGCATGTTTTATGTGATACGATTATGTTATGGTTCTTGTGAATTATTATGAAGACAGGTGGTTCCGTGACAAACTAAGGGTGGGTGAGCCCGATATAGCTCTCCAATGCATTGGGTAACGCGAAGGGGTTAAATGTTAAGGTTTCTCTAAAGATATTTAGGGAATATACTGTGATGGGTATTACAAACGTAACCATGAGGGTTACTCACTATGTAAGAATGTTATAAATGACTCAAGTTACCTTTATGTCATATAATTTCTATGATTTATTCTTGATTTGATGAGGTATGTTAAAATGATTATGTTTAATGAGTAAATTATGATTTCATACATGGAATAATGTTTTCATTTCGTACTTTTATATCCCTTACTGAGCTTTTTATGCTCATCCCAATTTTTTGAAATGTTTTTCACAGGTCAAGGGAAAGGTACATGATGTGATGATAGTGTCATGGAAGTTTCAAGATAGAGTCCATGTTTTATTTTAAATATGTTTCCATTGACGGGAAAAATGATTACTATCTTTTATGTAACCACATTGTTTAAATTTGGAATGTAATACATGATTTATGATCAAATTCTCTAAAACTCTATAGCTGATATGATCCTCAACAAGTATTATTGAGAAAACTCAAGATTAAGTAAGGTTTAAGGCTGGGGACTTATAGTAAGTATCTTCATTTACATTATATGTGGGATATAAGTCCAATGGTATCCCCACTGATAGTATGTATGATCTTGCATTCTATTCATTCTGAATCTTGCCTTCACTATCTAATACTGTTCCAATTAAATGCTAGATTTCTACCTCCTAGATAATATATGCAAAGTTAGAGGTAAGTATCTTTTAGGGATTCTACGTTTGGTGGTTCCTAGTGTTTCATCCCCCGACATCATATTTCTCTTTCCTTCGAGGGTTTCATATCCCTGGTATGTTTCTTAGGGTATAATTATCGTTTATCATTCTCGGTTCTGGCATCTATAGGGGTTTCATCACCACTTCTATTTACCCCTAGATGCCAAACCATGCTCTGACATCATGTTCCATTTCTGCTCTCTGGGTCATACTTGGAGTGATGGTCACCTAGAGGTTTTGGGCGTTGTTGTTTGGCGGTCATGGGGCTTCCCTTTAGAGTTTCATCGCCGGTCTCCTTCAGAGTTTATTCCCTGGTTTTCCCTCTTCCCGGTTCCTTTCGCTTTCATCCCCGATTATGTTTTTATTTCTTTAGGATGTTCGATGTGTGGTTGTTTCTACTCACTTGTCAGAGTGGGGTCAGGTGTCCAGGAGGCACGTCCGGCATGGTGTTATTACGGCGCTGATGCTGGTGTTCAATCGACGGTGATGATGGTATGTTATGGTAGTGACAAGGGTTCCTTATAGTGGTGTGACATTTTGGTTTATGGGATCCTCTGTAGATTTTGTGGTGTTTCTGATATGAGGTACTAATGTCGGACAACGGTTGCTCTGGCCGACAACCGGCGCTTCTGGTGTCGATGACGCTTGGAGTGGACGGTAACAGTGATGAGTATGATGGTGATTGTATAATGTAGCTGGTGATGCAATGATGGTGTTGATGCTTAGTATTACATTGTGACCAGTCAGGCAGATCTCGATCCACGCGGTGATCTCGCGGCCATCGAGGATCTGATTTGGTGGGAATCGAGGTGTTCTTCCATTTATTTTGTTTTGAATTTGTGAATCATGCTAATTTTTTTTTGAATTGTGAACCTGTTGAAATCGGGATGTATTTTGGTTTGTACGGTTACCACTAACCCAAAAGTGGCTTTTAGAAAATTTAAAAAAAATAGATTTGTTGAACATAAATAATATCAATGTTATATATGACCTTATAATATGTCCTATTTTGAAAGTAAAAAAATATTGATCATTTATTCCATATATTTATATCACAATAGTATCTTCGTGTCCTTCCAAATATGATATCAATGTATTTCAACATCTCAAAATACTAATCAGTTTAAAATGGTTAAGATAAATATTAGCATAATTTTATCTATTTAATCATAAATAAAAGTGATTGATAGATAAAACCCTTTAATTAATAAAAACCTTCAATGACCCTTGTACCCTGTTTTAATTATATGTTTTAGAAGATAACATGAGGTCCCTTTTTCCAAAATTATTTAATATTTAAGAAAATTAACACTATACCCAAACATAATTTCATATGATGTGAATTCATTTACAGTGAAAAAAATAATTTCATGTATTTTGAAAATATTTCCTTTTATAAGAATTATAAACATTGATAATGTTCTCTTATAAGAATTTCAAATCACTGATTAATGTTGAAAATTAAACATCATTATTGTTTCATGGATGTTTTTGTATAGAACTAATTATAATCAACATGATATATGCCACTTCATATAAAACATCAGAGATGTATTAGAAACTCTAAATAAAACAATCCATGAACTAGGGTTCCCCATAATGATTTGATATAAATTCATTCAATCAATGTTAAAACCAAGTATAATATTTATAAATTAATTTATAAATCAATTAAATTTTTTATCAATTTTATTATGTTATAAAAAATCATATCGGTGTCTTAAATTTTCATCAAATATTTCTTCACGTTCCATTCATCTTATCTTTTTTGAAGTAATAGAATTTCAAAATAATTGTTTAAAATGTGGAATCATAAGAAGATAAAAAAATTTCACAGTAATATTCATAGTACATGGAATAATAGATAAATAAAATTATTATTTTTATTCCAAATTATAGTTTGATGTAAAACATTTAGGACAATCTGAAAAATATTCATATTCTTTATAATATGACAACTGCAATTTTTTAGGCATGCATATTCTTGAACCCCATTCCACTGATAATAAACAGTTGTTTGAATTATAATTTTACTTAGGAAGGTTTTTTAATGAAAAAGGACTCCAAATAATTATAAAAATTTTATAAAACTCTATTCACTCAATCTATTCATGCCCATCATGTTAAACAATCTTATAATTGTGGATATAACTATTATTTTCTTAAAACAAAGATGAAACGGTTCTTCAACATCACCATATAAGTACTCAATCACTGATGTTTTCTCAATTACATCAACATCAATACCCAAAATAATTTCTTCAGTTTGATTATAGTTACTCTATTGAAAATATCTATCATCATTTGTTCTTGAATTTTTACCACTTTGACTATTCCAAATCCAAAGAAAGTAACTTGGATAAAAACCCATAGAAATTAAATTATCATTGATTTCATTACTTTTTAATTTTTTTTCAAATTTAATCATTTAATAAATATACAAAAAATTATATTCTTTCTTTAGAAATTTCATTTGGAAAACTTAAAATAATAAAAGTCAACCCTTTTCTAATATTCCTTATTTTTTATCATTTAGTAACCAAACTATCACTCATTATCACCTATAGAAACATTTAAATGAATAATATAAGTTATCATTTATTGTAATGGAAATTATAATTTATATTTATAAAAAAAATAAAAAATAAATCATTTTTAATATAATAAGAACATTGAAAATAAAAACAAAAATAATTATCATAATATTAGAAATAGTAGTATCATTACTACTAAAATTTAACAAAATATTGAAACTTAAATAAAATATATTTTTTAATTACTAATAAAAATAATTCAAAATCCAAAAAAATAAATTAATTGAAAATATATCTATTTTAATTTAAATATTATTCATTATATGAAACTTAAATAAAATATATATTGTATTATAAATTATTAGAAAACACTATATAAAATATAAATTAAAAAAATAAATGTATTGAAAAAATATTGATAACATATTGACCAAAATATCAAAACTCAAATAATATAAATATTAATTTTTTTTTATCAAATTAAATATTACATAAATTTTAAACAAACAGGTGACATTAAAAAGACTATTATATTTCCCTAAAAATTATTTTTTATTAAATAATATTCATAAAAACTAAATAAACTAATATTTTTTTTTAAAATTATTAAAAAAAATTATTCAAAATAAAGATAAATTATAAATTTGAAATGTCTATAAAAATATAAATTATTTATCACAAATATTTTGATTTTATCACAAAACAGAATAAATTTTAAAAAATTAAATTCTTAAAAATTTAAAATAAATAATTAATATTTATAAATAATTTAATTAATTTGGAAAGATATTATAATAAAATAAATGGCATAAAAGATATCAAAAATAACCTTCCATTTTCATAATTATAAATTGAAGACCTAAATTATTAATGAATCTATAAAAAATTACAAAAAAACAAGAAACATACCTTAGATTTTGTAAAATACTACATTGAACAGAAATTAGAGAAGTAGAAAGAAATTGAAATTAGAATAACAAGAAAAGATAAATTAGAAAAGGAAGTCAATATTTGATTTCACCATGATGTTTGTAGATGAAAAAAGAGAATGGTAGACAATGACATATAATAGAAAACATAAAAATATAACGAAAAAATAGGATTGATGGTGGGGATCAATGGAGGAGATGGTAAAAAAAACAAAATGGTTATGGTTTTGTTAGAGAGAGAGAGTGACCAGAGGGATTGAGCAACTGAAATTAAATAATATTTCAAGCTCAACATTTTAACTTTTTTTATTTGAAGTGGGCAATGGGATGTTCTAATCCATAAGGATCAATGACACGAGATGTATTCATCAGCATAGTCAATATATTCTCATAGTATCATGAATGTATGAGTATTTATATTTGAATGAAATTCATTATTTATCATGGTTACTTAATGTCTTAGTCATGATTATTGTATGAAAATGTTTACTTAGATATGGTGTAGCTAGTTGAAACATGTATAGAGATACATGTGTTTGATATAAATCAAACCAGATCATGTTTGAAAAATATAATTTTCTAAATCCCACTCTATTACAACATTTATGGATTTGGGAGTTTATAACTATTTTCAGTTCTATAAATTCCAATGGGGTCATGTTATGCAGTTCTGTGAATGAGGATTATGTATTTTATGTAATGAGAGTTACCCAAAAGTATTTTTGGGGTGTCTAAAATAATTTTAGGTTAAATATTCCAAATGTATTTCATATTAAGTGTTAAGTGTTGAATTGATGATAGTTTTTCAAAAAATTGTTTTAGAGATTTCCAAAAGGGATTTTAAATATGTCTTCATGATTTGTCTTATGTGGCATGATTTAAGTTAAAATATCACTATATATAAGAGTTTTTTATTTTAAGCATGGGATTTTTCAACAGACTTATTAATAAAATGTGATGGTTTAGACAATGTCATGGTCTAACATTATGTTCATCATGATATAGTGTGAGACACTATGTCTTGTTGGAAATGAATGTGGATTATTGTATTGTATGATAATCATTTTTTTGGCCTCCATCTTCAACCCTAGAAATAATTCTTGGTTAAAACCATCATGCAATAATAAGCTTAATAAGTTTAGTTAAATAATATGAATGATAAAATGTTAAACGTTTACCATGAGGATTCAATACAAACATTACAGAAGGTTAATCATTTCAACATTTTAAGAAATTATCATTCAATATAATTTTCCTTGATGCCTATATAATTTTTTACAATCCTCATAAATGGTGTTTTATTCCATTATATCAAAATATTATATAAAAATCCTCAAAATTGAGATCATTATTAGCTCTTAAATCTCCCATACATAGGAAAAATTGTTCTAGAAGTGCATGTATTTAGAGAAGTTATACCCTTGTGTTCGGTGGTTTTGAGAATATTTTGATATATCCAGATGAAGGATTTTTTAACTTATTCCCAGTAATAACGATCAAATGATTACGAAAAGTTTTAATATGATATATTGTATTGAGTAAGTTATTCCAAACATAACATTTTAAGTTTTTATTATTTCTAAATGAATATATAGATTATAGGATTCATGTTATTTTGGATTTGTTCTTTCACTAATTTGGAATGTTAGATTTCTCTAAAAAATAATTCATATTACACTTTGATATGTCTTGGAAACCATTAAATTTAGTAAGGGGATGACTAAAAAAATTAATGTCTGATATGGATGTTTATCCAACGAGCTAATACCCGAGTGGTAAGGGCTCCTTCTTGGCATGCAAGAGACACTGGTTCAAAAATGGGTGTAGGAGAATTCTCGGGGTAATGTAGTAGTACTGGAGCAGTACTGTAGCAGTTAATGTAGCAGTTACTGTAGCATCCAGAACTATTCACCTGATCTGGGCCTTCGGGCCACTCGTTTGGGCCTACGGGTCTCAAGGACCTTGGGTTTATCAAAGGCCTTCAGGCCACAGGGCCTTTGGGTCACGGAGACCATGGAGTAGCCCAGTTCACACAGAACATGCCCCAAAAGAGGATCAAAGAAACAAGAGTTATAGCCACAAAAAGTTGAGCTAACCGGATTGGAAGAATGAGGGAGTATGGAAACCACCATTAGGATCATGCACTGTATAGATTTTTATAGGGGAATGCTATCCAATCAGCAATGCAAGGTGGGGAGCTGTGTAATTAGTGCAGTTTTATGTACAAACGCACACACAAATATATTTACATAATATATAGAAACACATACACCTAATATTTATGTAATTTATTCAAATTTCAGTATATTTTAGAGTTTCACTATAACTTGAAACATTTAATATATTATATTTCTAATCGGTCAATTTTATTTACTTATGTTTAATTCAATTATAGTCAAGGCATTTATTTTTAATATTTTTTTTCATTTTATTTTTGAATTTTAAGTTTTCTATTTTATATATATGTATATATATATATACTATTATTGTATTTTCAATATTTATTCATCTTGCTTTGATATATATATTCATATTTTTTTAATAATTCATATTTAATTAATAAAACTAATTCTTTTTTCCCATTATTTTGAAAGTGTACACATTTTAAATTATTCAATTTTAGTAATTTTTAAAACGAATTTATTTAAGATTATATATCCACTAATAATGTTGAAAATATATTTTTATATAAATATATTTATAAATATATATTTACAATATTTATATATTTATATATTTATATATTTATATATTTATATATATTTATAATTGTAATAAAATAATAATAATAATTTTTTAAATAAGTATTTATATAATTATAAAAAAATTACATAAATTTAGTAATTATAAAATTATAATATATTTATTTAAATAAATCATTTATCAATAATAAAAAAGAACTGTTAAAAAGAATCTTTATTAGTGATAATAAATTTGAACTGCTAAAGATGTTTTTTATGAGTGATTTTTTAGCATCGACAAATAACATTGGTATCAACTCTTATAAATTTAACACTAATAAAATATATATTTATCAGCACTTATCTGAAAGCGCAGTTAAAAGTTTTCTCGATCTAATTAAATGTACCCTAATCGTTACTTAGTCAGTCATTATTCTTAAACTCTCATTGAACTCCTTTGTTGTCGGTGTGACTCAACTACGTTCCGTCGGACGAATCATGGCTAGAAAAATATATATGTTATTTACTAAATTTTCTCTATCATTGTCTGATATTTTGGGTTATATGTTTTTCATTTTCCATTTTGCGTTGTTTTTAACCATGAAGAACCCTACATCTCCTCTCCTCGCCACTACCGATGCAACTCATCTAGGTTTATATAAGGATCATAAAGATGTACGATGATAATAGTCACCATTTTTTTAGCCTGTAATGATGAAATAAATCATAGTATTCATCTCCATATGTTTACCTCTAATCTAGTGGCGTAAAAATACAAAAAACAAGTACAATTTCAATATATTATTTTTTAATTAGAAAATGGGATGAAATAATGATGGATTTCTTGACCATATTTTCAAGATCAACTACATAGAAAAATGTAGTTTGGGTTATAGTGGATCACCTAACTAAGATGAACAACATATTTCTTATTTAATAGGCTTCGTTAGTTGATGAACTCGATTAATTGTATGTCAAATAGATAATAATGTTTCGAGGTTCTCCATATAGTGTTGTATCTGATAGGGATATAATGTTTTTATCTTGGTTATGGCAATGATATTAATTTTTAATGAGGTTATGGGTGAAATTTTATACATTAATTTTTCCATAGACTAAAGATCATTCTAATTTGGCTATCATGATATTTGAGGATATTCTTTGAGCTTTAATTATTGAATTTAGTGGCTCCTTGAAGGATTGACTTTCCTTGGTGGAATTATCTAATAACAATAGTTATCAATCACTTATCGAGATGGACCTGTATGAAGAATTATATTAAATACACTTTTACTCTTCTTTATCTTGAATAAATATAGAAAAATATCAAATTAATATCCCTATTCTTGTCTAATAAATAATAGACTGAGTGATTTTAATTCAACAACATTTTGAAACTACTCAATGTCAACTAATGTCCAACAATAACCATTAGAGGATACCCTTATGATTTAATGACAATTATGATGTGTTTATTTATGTTCCCTTGATATTATTTCACTAATTTATTAGAAATAAGAGGAAATTAACCTCAAAATACATCAAACCTTTTAAAATTCTTGGAAAATCTTGGAAATTTCTTAATAGTTATCCTTACATATATAGAAACCCAATGATTGAATCTATTCCCTCAAGAATCTGGTTGAATATTATTGAGTATAACATGATTGAGGTTGTGGAGGTTTTAAATTCCCCATCTGATCTAACCATGTAATCCACTTTAATGTTAGTATATTAGTCTCATTTTGGGTGTATTTTTTTTGACATGGAGCTAAAATATGGGTTAGGGGATTTGATAGGAGATAGTGGTGAAGTGATAGAGGTACCCATATACGGTAGGCACTGAGTACCTGATAGAATGATACCAGGTACCTATTGATAGGCTAGTGTAAGTGGGTCCATTGTTTACAAAACCATGAACCCAGTGGCATAATATTATGTATATGTTTGTCCTTTTAGAATTTTATTAGTTATGGGGGGTTTTTGATCTTTTTAATCACAGTAAACTCGTATAATAAGAAAACTGTGGCCCACTACAATGTCTTCTGGTTATGCATGGCTATTAGTTCTTCATTCTGGTGGTTTTACATGAATTATGTGTTGTTTTAGTCTTGGTTGTTGTGAGTAATCTTTTAAAATGAAAATGATTTTACAAATTAAAATGATTTCTTGGAAATGGTCTTGGATTGAAAAAAAATGAGTTTTAAAGGAAAATGTTTTGGATTAAGAATTTGGTAAATTGTTGTATTTAGTGATAAAGTGGTAAGTGTGACCCTTGATATTTCTTCTAAGCATTTTCATATGTATGGGTATGTGAGGAATTGATTCTGAAATTGATTTTATGATTTTTCTGTTATTTAGTATATGCCACCCAGAAGGTCCCTGAAGTTTCTAGTGGGTCTCACCTTGTTTCTAGTTCTCCTCCATTGTTTCCCATCTTTTTTGTAATAATGGTTTGTTATATGAAGTTAAGTGACTTGAAAATATTTATCATGACTTCATAGTGTTAGAAACTTCTAGATCCATTAGAGTTTGTGTTGTTCTAGGTCTTCTTAGGGTCTAGATTTAGAAGAATGTGATTTTTTTTCCTTCCAAGGATGTATGTTTGGATGATGTGGGATTTTTTATATCTATATTTTTCCAATTTCGTATTCCTAAGGAGTTAATAATGAATTAAATGGAATATCTCATGAGTGTTTAGTAAGGTTAGTAGACAATTAAGGCTTATATTGAACACTTCAAAGAGATGGTTTCCTTTTATCCAGAGGTAGTGTCAAAAGATATGTTGAAAGCTTCTCTTTTCATTTTGGGTCTTCATCTAGGGATCAAGTATTGTGTCCTCTTATTTAAGGATCTTCATTATTAGAAGTTGGTGGAGGATGTGTTTTTGGCTTTGTTGTTTTCATATAAGAATACAACAAATTGGCTATGTTTTTGTCTCCAGTGTTGGGGTAAATACATTCGGAGTTTCCTTGTTTTTGTTTTTTGGTTGTTATAAGTCCATTTTTCAGTATAAAAGTATGATAAAATCATCTTTTCTTATATCAAACAGTTTTGTTTTTCTGAATGTGAACCTTTAAAATGTTAGCCTTTATTGAATTTTTCCCCACATTCAATCATTCCAGTTTAGAGATGTCTATCTTTTTGGAAATCGATCTCTGTGCCTTGTGTGTGGTTTCTATGCTTGGTTCGAGATCTATTTTTGATTACTAAAAAATATTATATGGTTTTATATGATTTGAAAAAGAGTTTTATAGATTCATGTACTTAGTACACACATAGGGAAATGATTCATAAGTCATTTTAGATAGATAGAGATCAGTCACACCTCAATTAAAAGCATTGTGTGACCTCTATGACTCAATGTTTCATAACTTTGTAAGAATCATCCACACCTCAAAACCAAAAAAATACAATTATATTTTTTTCATACTTTAGTACAAAGGTGTCACTCACTAAAAGCTGATCAAACATGCTTGGATTTTGATGACAATTTAGAAGAATAATTCATATGTCATTTTTGACATATAGGAATTTATTTCACAACAAAATGATACACGATATGATTGGAATGATTCAAAAGTGTGTGTTTCCTGTTTAAAATGAAATTTAAATAAAAAATATAACTGAAGTACTCAAAACCAATAGAACACATTCAAATAGATTTGATGCATTTGGAAAACGATCCATAAGTCATTTGAGATGTGTTAG
The DNA here is from genome assembly GCA_963277665.1 of Viscum album. Taxonomy (NCBI): domain Eukaryota; kingdom Viridiplantae; phylum Streptophyta; class Magnoliopsida; order Santalales; family Viscaceae; genus Viscum; species Viscum album. The sequence continues at coordinate 656,228,786 of OY728145.1, read as the reverse complement.
AATCAACTGCACCTCAATCTAATTCATAGTGTGACTGGTATGACTCCATGTGCATCTTTTTTATTTAAAATTGACATAATTTTTTTTAAAATTAAAACATAATATTAATTTATTTCTATATATAATTACTAACATAATTATTATTTTTTCTTATATAGTTGTGTTCTTTTCCACAGGCAGGGGTGGCTGGTTTGGCAATAGTATGAGTTGGGTCGGGATTAAAAGATAAAGGACCATTGATGGTTTTGAAGGTATGTAATAATTTTTATTTATGTAATTTTATAAACTAATTTTTAATATGTCTATAATATAGTATTTTTTCTTCTATTTTTGTTGTAAATATAATTTCATTTAAATCCTGTATTGGGACTTGTTTTTATTAACATCTAGCCTGTTTTTGGTGTTCTAGGGTGTTGTTATAGCACACTATAGTGGTGTTGCGGTGTGCTGTTACAGCACACAGGAGAATGGCCCTATATCAGTACTAATAAAAAACACATTAATCAGTTTTTTTAGTACTAATAAATGTCTAGGGATTTTAATCTTTTCATATAGTCATCACTTTTCTAGCACTGATAGAGTCCATTTCTAGTGTGGTAAAAGGCATATGTTTTGATATTAATGTATGGGTTTACTTTGAAAGATCTTTTTAGAAATATATAAAACTCTAGACCTAAGTGAAATTTGGGAAATAAATATGATTTTATAGTTTTAAAATTAATATAATAAGTTATGTTTATGGTTTTCTTATTTATACAGATAGTGGTCAATGTATTATGGTGATGTACTATTGGTTTGAGGTCGATGGACTATAGATTGGTTAGTAATTTTTCTTAAGTACGTGGAAGTTGAATTATTGATTTTTATTTTTTTATGATGATATATTTTATGTGTTAGAAGGAGGTTCATTATTTAATAAATATATCTTATACTATAATTTATATATAATTTACATGCTTTAGATTCTTTGATTAATCATTTTATGTTAATTTACCTATATAAACATAATTGGAATTCTAAGAGTGATGTTATGTTTTTACAATATATGTTACATTTTTTGACTACATTTTCAGGTAGTTATGAAATAAATATCTACTAATATTCAATATTAAGTACATTAATATTGGTATAGATATGTAATAAGGTAGATGTGGATAGAGTTATGAGGTTAGGTATACGCTAGATAAGGAATGGATGAATTATTTAAAGATTATGAACAAGATAGGATATACTCCAAGCAATGAATTAATAAGATACTTAATAAAATTATTTGATGTAGCAATTGATATGTGTGGTAACCAATAAATAGTTATAATGTGTAAAAGTTGATGTGGGACGTTTTAAATTGAATTTTTTTGGGAGGATATTTGTGAAGTGGAGGCCTTAGTGTGAAGGGAATTGGAATAGAAGACCTCAATAGGGTTTAAAACTATATTTTTTATATGTTTCTGTCACTACATCTTTATTTAATCTATATTTTATATGAAATTTAGCAATTTTGTGAACCAAAACATGAGTTTGATAAACTGGGAAATGTTTATAAGAATTTTGGTGATGAATGAACCCGCAAAATCTAGAATAATGTGGACATGGATGGTCAACTACTTCTACTATCTTCTTCCCCCATATATTGGTTTTATGTGGTTATGGTTAGTGTTTTATTTGGACTTTGTTGTGGTTATTTTAGAATGTGATAGTGGATGTAGTCATAGTATAATGTTGTTTACAGACCTAGTAATATATGAAATTTCCAAAACGTATGGTGTTTGTGTGAGAAGGGTGACTAGACCTATATGGTGGTGAGTTCACTGTAAATCTATTTCTATATTTTAATTATTAAACATATTTATACCATACTCCTATTTTATAGTTTTTACTTGTGATTTTTGGATTTAGTTCCCCAAAACCAATTAACCTTATAGTTTTTATTATGTGTATATTCATATATATGAATATTAATAAATAGTTTTTCACATGAAGAATATTATTTTACATATCATCATAATGATAATTTCCTTAGAGTATTTGTCACAATTGAAGGTTGTGGTAGTTTCCTACTATGATGATAACCTTGACGTGCCAATATATTATTCTAAAATATATTTATTATTGTCCAGATGATATCTTCTTACATGAATCATATAATTTTTTATTACATGTTTTGGATTCTCATAAGAAGATGAAGCTAATTATCATGAAGTTTCACACTTGGTAGTCTCCGAGATAAGAGGTTATGAGGGAAGACCCAAAAATTACTATTAAACATGTTATATATGTAAGGTATATTCCTGTCTATGGACATTTTGATTTGTCCTTTAACTTCATATTATTATAAATGTATATCATGAATCATGTATTTTGATGTATTATCAAAAATTGGGATGAAATATACTTATGGTGAGGTAGAATACATTGGCAGGATCTTATGTTATCTTGTATTGATAGATATTTCAGGAAAGGTTTTTTACCATACAAGACTGGAAAATGATATATCAGTCCATTAGATTGAAACAAAATTATTTGATTAATTTTATATACATGGTAGTTTCTCAGTGAATTCTTTTTTATGAGACAATGAAAGATATCCGAGAATATGGGTTGATAAAAAAATTATGTAAACATAATGATGATATATTGAGGAAAAATGATTATATTTTATAATTACTCTTTAGGTGGTGTTATTTTCATCTCAACAATAATAACTTTCATTAATGGTGAATTCACGTGTTATTAGACACTAATATTAGACTTTTTCAAAGTCCTTATAAGGCCGCTGAGAATGATACCAAGAGGTTCACACACTATATTATTTAGAATCTCAGTTAAATTCAATTAGAATTTAATAAAGAAAATATATAATTTTTATGATTGATGAATAATATCTATTTTGGTCACATTGATTAGATTAATTTAATAACCAGTTATTTTAGGTTAAAATATTTGTGAGTTTAATAACAATTAATTATTTTTTTATCAGTTAATGAATATATTATTTATTTATTCTTGAAATTAATAATACAAGGATAATTATTTATTTAAAAATATATCTAGTATTCTAGGATTCATAAATGATGAAAAATATTGATGGGTCAAGTTAAGGGCTTGGATATAGATTATATATTTTATTCAATATCATGTTAGTAATTATTAATTTATTTATTTAATAAAAATGATATTTTAATAATATTCATGTTTGCATACAGCATAGAAATATTATTATTTTTATTATTATTTTTATTATTAGGCATAGAGTCTACTCGTAATAGATATATTAGTTAAGGTCCAATATGAAATAAAAAATTATCTAAACCCAAATATGAAATCCAGCTAATATCATTTCTAGGGTTATAATAATTGTTATGAAAGAAAATTATCTCAAAAAACTTCAAGAAAGTACAAAGACAATTCTCTCGAGAATTCTCTCAAGAATGAGAAACATCAATCCACTTCCCACTCAAGACCAATATAACAAGTAAGAATCCTTAAAAAAGGTAATTGGGTTTTTTTCACTTATTACTAGTGACGTAAGATGATCTTTTCATCTTTGATAGAACCTCAATTTCCATCAGCAGCATTTGTAGATTCATAGAGCACATATGGATACTGCAAGAGGAATTCTTCTTTAGACACTACTTCACAATGATGGTGTGACAATAAGGTCTATTGGATTCATCAAAAAAAGAAGAATTACGATGAGATAAAATTAGTATTCATACATTAATTATAAATTATAGGCGAAATTATCTTATCATCAAATATTATAGTGTTTTTATTATAACATTATAAGGATTTATCTAAGAAAATTGATGAAAAAAGTTGTTGGTAACAGGCACAACTACTTCCACTATGCCCCAAAACCATTATCAAGATGTGAATATAGATATCTTGGCAACTAATAATGTGTCATATTCACTTTTTATTAAATAATATTTTAATATTCTTCTTCCACATTGAAATTATAATCCTTGAGAAGGAACCAAAAAAATCATATTCACACAACTATTTTTTTTGTATTTTTTTTACAAAGTTGGATGATCGTGTTTTAGATCATTTGGGATATTACTAACATGTGGCTTAATTGTTAGTGGATATTGGGTGTGTTATTTCCAATATCCTAAGGTTCTATTCGATTTTATTGGTATTGAATTTCAAATATATTTTCTTATATATAAATTGAATTACATTACGTATTATTTTATATATATTATTACAAGTATTTTTGTGATTTTCAATCTATGTGATTGGGTGATGATCGATGTATTATTTATTTTACAATGCTTAAAAATGTTGTTTCCATTCATGATGTACTTTATATACCATTGGAATAAGTTGCAACTGATAGCCTAGTGGAGATACATTGGGTCATTATATTTATATTTATATATATATATATATTCAATGATTTTTTTTATAAAATATTATTTCGAAAGTCTAAAGATATTCGATGTATAGTTTTTATAAAGTATTTTGTGATTTATTTTCATATAAAAATGTTTTCTCAATAAAACAAGTTGTGTGTTTTATAAATAAATTAAAAAGATTTTAAAAAATAAATAAAAATTACTTAAAACACAAAAATATTATGTGATAAAAAATATATACACATTGGTAAAAAGAAATAAATCAATACAATCTATTTAAAAATAAGTTAATTAAAAACATGTATTTAAAACACATATTATTATTTTAATTCCATGATGGGAACTTCAACCATAAAAAAACATCACATATTGACTTTTAGATTTGTGAAAACCATTTGGAAATGACCACATCTATCTTCATGATATTGGAATGATATGAATGGGATCTCTTTTGAGATACTAAGAATCTGTGCACCCATACATTAACTCAAAACATTGAAAAACATATTTCTTCATAAAATCCCATCCCCCTTCTTCTACAAGAAATACAATGAAAATTCTATTTTCAAAAAATTTTTTGACCTAGGGAATAATGTCCAAATTCATAGGGAAGTTTCCATTCCCATCATGCACTTCCTTATTCATGATTATAACCCCTTCCTCCGATATCTTTATATATATATGTATGTATATGCACTTTCATTATTTTCAAAACATTTTTATGTTTCAATTATTTTTCTTCCCATTCATATAGTCTCTAGAGGATCTAACTAATGTTTTTGAGATTATGTATAAAGGATTTTATGGGGATCCATTTGTTTCAAGCTATGTAGATGGTGATATAATAAGAAGTTGAATTCTACATTCATTACCATAAAGATTGATCTGGAGGGTCTCACAATGATTTGAAAACTTCTACTTCATTGATGTTAAATGATTTTTAATTTTTAATTTTAAAGGAAATTTAAAATTTAATGTAACAATTTGTTATCACTCTAAAATTGAAATCGAATATCACAGTTCATCCCAAAAGCATAACTGGATAAGTAAAGAACTAATTTAACCCTTTAATAGGAATCCACTATTAACTAATTTATATAAAACCAAGGAGTCTGGTATTAATTTTAAATATGAAACTCCATTTGGTATTATTAATTTTGAGCCATATTACCTTTTTATTACGGTAATATAATTTTTCCCACTCTAATATGAATTTTCACAAAAAACAATTCATTCAAATACAATATCCACCCTCACTATTTTTTTGACATTGGAAAGATTTTCTAACCAAATAAGAAAGGATACTTCATATTTATAGAAAACATATACTTAATATCTGTTTCAAAAAATTCCTATCAGGAAATTTATAAAATAATTTGGTAACAAAAATTATTTTTTTAAACCTATTGATCAATTTTCAATGATATTAATTCAGTTTCTTTACAAGTTCAAAGGGATTATTTTGTTGGTATTTTGTTAGTGATGATTATTGGTGAGTTTCATTAATACATTATTATGTTAATTGCATATGATTCACCTTCCTAACGATCATTATGTGATTTTTTGATGTTTTTATATAAATATACAATGAATTGTGTAAGATTGAATTTTAGGCATCCCTTTATTTTAACATAGGTTTCAAAAATAAAATTTATTTTTTTAAAATGGTTTTCAAAGAAATGATTTAGGTATCTGATTATTATATTAATTCCACAGGTCGAGTTTTTGCCTTATAATAGTTTTTTAATAAAAACATCCACAACTATGATTTGAGTCCCATTTTTTAAATAATGAAAATGATTATATGTATTGAGAAATGAATTAGTAATTCATTAATTCGTATAGGAATGATAGGGGTCTCAATTTTAAAAATGTTGTAAAGGTGTATGATGATGAGTTTTTATAACAAATATTTTTTGTGTGTTTTATTATTAGAATTTGACTGATGTGTGAAAAATATTACCCAAACACCAGTAGTTAACATCTTGAGAGACTTGGGATCTTAGATTGGGATATAATATTTGTACCAATATGCCAATACATACTCTCCCCAAATTTGTATCACATAACTAATTGCATAAACATTACTATGAAATTGATGATATGCTTATGATTCCATTATGTGGGTGTCATAAAGCTTTTAGGCAAAGATGATTCTCTCATTAGTTTCCTACATATAGTAAGATATGAATGGAATTTCTAATAAAAAATTATATGGATCCTTATAGTGTAATATATTGAGTTTTTAAATGAAATATTGTGTTAAATGGGGATTGAGACATGCAACATAGATCATAAGTTAGCAATTAATTATTATTATTTAATTATGATCATTATAAAATAGTAATTAATTATTGGGGATGAATAGTATTAACCGTATTATGAAATATATATAATGTTCATACTCATTTATAATTTACTAATTAATTCATTGCATATAATAATTCTATTTTTTAATGTCATTTTATTCATCAAGAATACATTTTCTTCATCAATGGTTTATCTTCTTTCGAGTCAATATTAAAATAATTTTTTTGAAATTTTAGAATATTTATTTGAAAAATGAATTTATTTTTTGAATTAATAATTTCAAATTTATCATAAGATTAATGTAGTATAATTTTCTAAAAATATTTAGTTTTTAATGAATAATGAAAATATTGATTTTTATTAAACCTTGTATTTTATAATTAATTATTTAGAAATTAAAGTTCTATTTTGGATTAGTTATAAAATGTAACTAGTTAAATTTTATTTAGAATTATCCAATTTTTGTTTTTTAAATGTATTTTATACTGAATTTAGAATAAAAACATTTTATATTTAAAACGTCATTTTTCTAAGAAACTGATTTTCATCACATTTTTTCTATTTGATATTATATTAAATTATGAAAATTTTATGTTTTAATTTTTTTTAAAAATTATTCAATATTTATAATTATAATGTAATTTTTTTTAAATAGTTCAATTTTATTGATTTTTAAAATGAATAATCATTCTAGTATGTTTTTTTACCTTGATTAAGGGTAAATCAGGTAAAATGATAAAGACTTTATAATGATCTTAAAAATTAATAATATATTATCGGATGAGTCATTTTCATCAATACTACTCATGTATTCATTTATATGACCCTTTTTCTATTTGTTAATGATTATGATCCTTATAATATTTTATGAAATAAAAACTCAAAAAATGTCATACTCCTATTTTTAATAACTATAATATTTTTTACATGGGGTTAACCTGAGGATATGTTAGATTATAAGTATTTATTTGAAATTAAAATAATTTATATTCATCATGGTAATTTATTTTTTATTTTGTTGAAATAAAAAAAATATGTTAAAATTAATACAATATTGAGAGAGTAAATATTCAATTAATGGAATTATATAATAAATGATATTAAAAATGTAAAAAGTAATATTAATTGAGATATTTAATGTGATCGAAACAAATAAAAGATTCACATCACATTTTATGGATTTATTGAATTATTGTTTCTTAATTTTACTTGTTTAATTTATCTTATTAATGTCAAAATAATGATAATTTCTATAAATTTATATTATTAATAGTTTGAAATAAATAATATTTTATTAAATAGTATATTTCCTAAGAGTCATAAATTAGGTCATTGAATTATTATATGGTTTATAATATCAACCATGATCCATTTATGGGTATGATTTCTATTTATAGTAGTTATATTTACCTTTAAGGAGTAGAAATCCTTCTTGTTGCGGTAATTGTAAAAGGGTTTAATGAGTTGTTGACACAAAAATTTAAGAGTATTAATGTGATCAAATTTTTTCTAATTTTTATTTTTATGAAAATATTCCAACCTATAATTATCCTTTATTCAAAATTAATTGGTTTGGATCCATTTGGAAATGAAAATTAAATTATATTAATTTAATATTTTTTTAAATCCCTAGAGTGCACCTCCCCAATTTTAGAAAAGGGAATCTCTTCTTTCCTTTACTTCACACTTTAAAACACTTTTTATTGGATAATATCATCCTAAATACCTTCATAACGTCTATATATATGTTCTATAGGCCTTCTTTATCTTATAATATCAACCTTAGTTTTCATAAGTTGTTATGAAATGGATGCTTCTTAAAGAAAAGGTATTGTTCATAACTTAGCATTTATTCCTTATTTATTTTTCAAACTCATTAAAATATTATTAAACCATGATAAAATAAAAAATAATAATGATACATACACTGATACTTTATTATGTTAATGTAATGACCTATTTTTATTTTCCCTTTCATCAAATGGGAAACAAAAAAATTATATATGTGTGTGGCGGACTACCGCTTTGCAAACCAGTGTAATTTATTTTCCATCACCATCTCCAATGATTGGATATAATTATGGAATTAATGTTTATATATAATATATATGACATATTTATCTTTCTAAAAGTTTAATATACTATTTAATTTCTTACCTTTCCCTTCACTGAAAAATGATAACATTGTTTGTGCGTACGTGTGGTCTACCACCACCATTAAGTGATGTGATCTATTTTTCATCACCATGTCACATAGAATATATTATATATATAAGTATATTTAAATAATTAATATGATATTTATGATATTTTTAACATTCTATAAATATATAATAACATTTACCGTCTTTCTATAATGACAATTTAAAAATGAAAATGTTACTCATGCATACGTATGGCATACTATCTATATGACTGTACCGTAGTTCATTTTTCATAAACTAATATAATGGATAAATTTAAATGTATAATGGATGTATAAATTTTATAATTCTTTCATAATTATTATTTTTTAGGTAGTGGAATAATAAGCACTTTGACCATAACCAACCTACCAACGTCATTTTGGACTTATGAGATAAATATTATCAAAAGATCCAATGTGAAATTAAATATTACATTAATTGTTATAACATGGTAATAATGGAAATAAAAGTAATATTAAACATCAAAATTTTTCTCAATTAATTAAATTGTAATCATTAGTTCACTATTAAAGAAAGAAGAAAATGTGTGTGGTGAGTCAGACTCAATGTATGATGCTTTTTAAAAAAGTTATTTTTAAATGTTTTCCATAAACCACAATTTTGTACCATATACATACTTTATAATGACGTTTAATAATGTGTTTACTCATTTAACAATATTTTTTAAATTTCTTTTTACACATTTTTTACTTTTTTTAAAAAAAATGAATTGAGTCATTTTTTCATTTTTGTAATGAGTAACATTATCTCTTTTTTTATAAAAGTATGAAATAAATATTTTTTAGCCTTTATGGCATGAAAAACCTTTACCGCCATTGTGAATAATATTTTATTTGAAGGATCCTTTATAATTTTTAAAGTTCATTTTCAAAGAAAATTTTTTCTTTTTTAAATATGATTTTTCTAAAAAAACAATATGTGTTATCAAAATGGAAAATGGTACTTTCCTAAAGAGTGCTTTCGATTATAATTTAATGGTGTTTCCCTTCATTAAAACCAACAAAACATTATATTGATTGTGATTTACTAGAGATATTGTTTACTCATACCATCTAAATTATTTTTATGTATGGATCCTTATTTTTTAAATTAGATTTTCATGAAACGCTTTTATTTTCCACAACTTAATCAAGTTATGAAACTAATTATTTATTTTAATATATATGGAGACATTGACTTTTCCCAATACAGTAAACTTTGTTTTATTGTTGGATTACATTATAATAATTCATGTTTTATTTAAAAAACCATCTTTCCCTTGCTTGGGTGATATATCATTTTAAAGTGAATTTTTAAAATAAAATTATATTTTATTATTTGGAACCATTATCTTCCGGATGAAAAGATTTTTTTAAGAAATATAATAATTTATGTTTTATGATTAAGTTATGGTTCATGGAATTTATTTGTAATTAAGGGAGGGTATATTATAAAATGTGGGTGGGTGATCCTATTATATTAGTATAATGTATTTATTAAAGGGACTTAGTTAACTTATTAGGTTTATCATATGAGAATATGGGAATATAGTGTGATTGTTATTCTAATTATAGCTATAATGGTAATTTTAAGTATAACTATATTGGTTACTCCAAGTATTACCGTAATAGTTATTACATCTATTTTTAAGATGATATCTGAAGTTTTATACATTATTTAACAGTGTTTTATATTGGGTTTTATAGAGATATTATTAATTCACAGGGTAAAAATGTACATGCTCTATTTTAGGGTTGGGATGTATATTTTGTGAAATCATTATTATGAGTTTATCCTGACATTAAATATAACATGTGAGTTTTATTTTTCATCTAATATTTCTTATGTAATGTTTTATTAAAATATTTGGTAAAAGAACATGATTTCTTTAGTGAGAAGATGTTATTTTGAAGCCAAAGTTACTTTTGAGAGAAGGAATATTTTTATAATTTTTCATGTACTAATAGTTTCTTTCATTATTTTTATGTCCCCTGTTGTATAATTTTGTGCTCATACCACATTTTAAAATGTTTCTCGTAGGTCTTAAGGATCGGTAATGGAAATGACTAATTCAATTTTTATCTCATGAGGAGTTTTCATAAAAATAAATTGTGTTTAAATTAAATATTTTATATGGTGAAAAAATTTGATATTGATCAGAAGTGTCCACTTTATAAAATTTGGTTTCATTATGTAATATTTATGACCTAGTTCTATTAAAATATAATCCAAAAAAGTTATTTGGGAATGAAAGAAAAATAAAACAGTATAAAGAAAATGTATTAAGTATTGTTTAATGTCAGGTCCTTACAGTTGGTACCATAGTGGGGTTTATATGACTTTAGAGGATAGGATGTTTTTAGAGACGAAGTTAATAATCATATATAATCACAATTGTTATCTTTTTAGTGATTATAATAGTTATTTTGTATCAATAAAAATTGTTTTACATAAAATGAAGAATGATATATTCTTATTTATCCTCCTCATAAGATAGTATATTATAATTATACTTATATACTCACACTATCATTTTTTGGTTTTATTAAATAGTTATATCTAGTATGAATCAAAGTAAAAATGTATGTGAAGGATAGTTTTGTGGTTTTTAGAATTAGAAATTTAATAGAATTGGATATTTTGTGAGATCTCTTTCGGTTATTCTTAACCATCTCTCGGGAGTAATGGTTAACAGGATAAACCATGGTGTGTTTCTTAATATGTAAAATATAATATAAATAAATACTCATGGATGTTTAGGTGATAAAAATTATAAAATTAAATATATTCAATAACCAATGTTTCAATAATATGGAAATAAGACCCCAAGAAATGTATTAAAAGAATTAGAAGATGTTTTATATGATTCCAAGTAGATTATATAGAAATAATCTACGAATGAAAAAGGAAGAATTACGTTAACTCCATGATAGGGAATGAAGTTTTTATGAAGTATCAATTTTTTGTTTTAAATATGGGTAGAATTGTTATTATAAAATTTGATGTCCTAAGGGGATGGTTGATGAATGGGATCCTCAAGACCGTACAGATATCTATTTAAAAATAGCTAATTCCATTAGAGTTAAAGATGAGGAAATTAAAAATTACATAAGAAATGTATGGATTATTTCTTGGACTATTTTTTTACATTGTTGAATCTTAGTACATGATTAATATTTTTGTTCATTGGGGAGAAGTATTAAGAAATATGATTTACAAAAATGGATAATGTATTATGCATAATGTTGAATGATTAATACTTCTATATATAATGGATAAAAGGATTTTTTTATGATTTTAGGATTATCATAATTTTAAATAAATTAATATTCTTTTGATTATTGAACTACATTATGACATTTTTATTGAGTTCTGTTAACTGTTTAAGGTATATTTAACACATAATTTTAGCACGTGAAATTTTTATTTGAGGAAGAATGCTCTTCCAATCTTTTGGACATATGTTTAAAGGTATGTATAACCTATAGGGTGTATATGATCATTGATTTTGAGGTAATTGTGGGTTATTACAATTTTGGGGATGAAAAATGGAAGGAATGATAAAACCTTTGAAGGTAAAAAATTTATTTAATGTATAATATATTGATGTTATTTTTTGCATATTTTTATTAAATTTCATGGAATTCTATAAGGATTATATTAATATTATTTAATAATAGTGTAGCCCATAGGTCAGGTAAAAACCTGTTGTATCTAGTAAGTTCATGATGCTTGAACCCACAATTGAAGGGTGATAAAGCTGCACTACCTACCACTAGCCAACATGATATCCTGGTTAGTAAGAAATTTGTTTTCAAAATTTGAATGACATGAAATATAAAAAATATGTTCATTTTGGGAACATATGTTGTATTGTATATATAACCCTGATATTTAAAGTGACTTTTGGGATTATGTCATTAATTGTATTTCAGAAATAGTTCAATATTTTGTGAACCATATTTGATTAAGGTAAACAAATATTATATTATATTATATTTTGAGTCAATATTAAATTATCTATTGTAAGATTGTATAATTTTTTAATAGACTTGTTATGATTCAGGTTAATTATGTAAAATATTTTCTTATCATAGTTATTATTTAATTAGGGTATATACTTTTTGGAATGAGACATTAATAGTGAATGTTGTTATTTAGATTTAAATGTTAAAATTATCTTGGGAGAATATGTAATCAAATCCTATTTATGTTGGGTATCAATATTAGTATTGAATATTTTTAGAAATATTAAGTATAGTTATTCCATGAATAATCTAACTTCATATTTGTGTTTTACTATTAAATTTTAGAAATTAATGTACTTTTTCGTCATATAAATGATTATTCATTTTGGTAATTATCTTAACTATCCTAAGCATTTGTTTTTTTTCATGTTTAATAAAATAAAAAATATCTTACATGAAATTGGTAGATTATGTGATCTATTAGAATATTATTATTGTTCTTGAGGAATGAAAAATTCATCTTCAATACTCATATTCTATATAAAAAGATGATATTTTTGAAGAAATATATTAAAAGATGAAATTATTATTAACCGGTAAGAATATTTCCTTATGTTCATAGTATATGTAGAAAATAATAATCCAATTTATGGAAATAAATTTGAATAAAAAACATTGACCATTAACTTTTCTTCTCAAGAAATCAATGGCATTTTATCCCACCACATAATCATGGTTATTGTATAGTTAATTTCCTCATGAACATATTCTCTCTCACTCTCTTTTAGTCCTTATGAGTTATGTTTTTCTTCAATATCCATGTTTTCATTTTACACTTATTTTCTCTTACATAGAAACCTACTATGTGTTATTCCTCCAAACCTTTATACTTCCCTTTCACTAATTTCAAGAGGATGATTTATTAACTTGAGGTAGGGTGTGAGACTCGAGGTGATGTGTGATTGAGATGACTCATTTGTCGAGAAGGATGGTTATATCTTGCTTTCTGAAATTTTATTTTTGTGGATTTTGTAATTTGGATGTTGAGGTAGTCTTTGCATATAGTGGATTTTGAATTTTGAAATTTTTATGTTCTATGTTGATTATCTTAGTGGAGTATGTGTTGTCGGTATGTGGAGGTCATTATATAGTTCTCACTTACCCATAATGGGGCTTCTTATAAAAAAAATTAATTTTGGTTACTAAAATGGGGAAATATAATATCCTATTTTAAATAAAATAGACTTTTGTTGATAACATATAGGATATGAAAATATGATTATAAAAAAATGATTTATTATTATTTAATTGTACTGTTATAACCTAGTTATTAAATTTTATGGAATGAATATTATTAACTGAATTATAATATATATAATTTCCCTACTCATTGATAATTTTTCAATTTATTTTTCTCAAATAAGAAAATGAGTTTTTAGTAAAGTCATTTTATTCTTCAAAAAAAATCTCCCCAAATGGATTTTCTTTATTTTTATAAGTGAATATTATAATTAATTTTTATAAATTTTATAAAATTTATTTGAAAATTTTAATTTCATTTTTTTAATTTATAATTTTAAAATTATTTTAGGATTGTTTTTAGAGAATATTCTAAAAGATTTATTTTCCAATGAATAGTTAAAATGCAAATGTTTATTAAAAAAATGTATTTTATTTTCAAGTATTTACAAAGGGAAATTCTATATATGATTAATTTTAAATTTTATTTAGTTCTTATTTTATTAAAATAACCAAATTCTAGATTTTTATATGGATTTTATACTTTAATAGAGTACAATATATTTTATAATTTAAAAGGTCATTTTTTGAAACACCATTTCTTATCATGTTTTGCCGAATTGAATTTTAATTAAATTATAAAACTTCTATGTTTTAAATTTTGATTATTTAATTCCATATTTTGATTCAAAAGGTTTATATTGGATGAAAATTTCAATTTTAATTTTAGTTAAAATGAATAGTAATTCTTAATAAGTTTTTTACCACAGTTAAGGGTAAACTGGGTAATCAAAGGTTAAAAATAAAATTATAAATATTGTAAAATGACCAGAAACATACATAAATTTTTCTAGATGAGTCAATTTTATCACAAATTGTCCAATAATTAGTCATATGACATTCTTTATAGTTGGTGGTGATTATGACCCTTATAATATTTTATGTAAATAAAATTCAACAATATCACATGCTTGTTTTTAATAACTGCAATATTTTTAACATAGGGTTGACAAGGTGGATATGTTTTGATAATAATTTCTTCTTAAAGATAAAATTTGTATACTATAATGGTAATTTATTTTTAATTCTTAGTTATCAAACCATTACTTAAAAAATTTACAAAACGATGAAGTAATAATTATTCATTTAATGGAAAATCAAATAATGGATAATAAAAATATTATAATTAGTATTGTTTTTCATAATTAACATCATTGTTTAATTTTATATATTAAAATACCATGTTAGGGATGTATCAAAAAAAATTCTAATTTTACTTGTCTTATTGATTTTATTAAATTCAAAATAATGAATAGTTATACAAATTGATATTACTGATATTATATAATAAATAATATTTTATTAAATGGTCTAAAATTTATAAATTTCCTATATTCATGAAATTGATTAGGATATGGTTCATAATGTCAAACATAGTCCATTTATGGGCCATCTTTTCATTTATCGTAACTATATTGGCTCTCAAAGAATAAAAAATAATTTTTATCACAGTAAGTGTGAAAGGGGTTAATGAGTGATTAAAAAATGATAATGGTAAATATTTGATAAAATCTCATCTAATTTTTTTATGAGAATATATAAACCCATACTCATATTATATTCAATAAAAATAATGTTGGATCCATTTTAAATTGAAAATTAATTTATATTAATCAAATATTTTGAAACAATTCTAGATTTTCCCTCCCCGCTCTTATAAAAGGGAATCAATTCATCTCTTTACATAACACTTTATAATACATTTTTTGGAAAAAATATTTAGAAATAAATTTTTAAAATCCATCTAAATTTTATAGATCACTTATTTACGGCATAATATCAACCTTTGTGGTAATAAGTGTTAGGACTAAGTTGATGAGGAAGGTGATTGTTTTCTAGTATTGTATTTTATTTTCAAGAATGTTTTTTAAGAAGCAAATCACCACTCTTTATTTTTTTAAAAATCATATTGATCATTTTTCTTAAAATAATCATACTCATGTTTTCAAAATAATCGAACTCACTTTGTCTATCATAACGAGAAAAGGATGTTTGGACGAAATGGTCCTAGGATTCACTTTGGATATGGTGTGGAAGGAGTGGTTGTTTTGATGAAAAATATGATTCTATTTAATATGAAAAATAAAATATGATGATTATTTCTTGACTTGTGTTTCACATAAATCATAATTTGATTATAGATTATATTATGCAATCTTAATGGAAGAAAAGGGAAAAAGAGGTGTTCCCAATCCGACCCAACTTAATCGTATCTAGTTGGAAGAGAAGAAAGATAGATGTTGATCGTATTCAAAATGATCAGATATGGATGAAAGAAAATGCCAATGGTGATATTATTCAGGACAAATAGATTCTGGAAAATTGTAATCAGGCTTAGTAAGAAAAATATCTATCTCAAAATAATAGTGCCCAGAATGATCATATCCAGAATGATAATACTCATGATGATTGTATATAAGAAATTTTATATTGTACTCTACAAAATTATACTCAGAATGAGCTGTAAACAATGATGGATGGTGGAATTAAAAAAAATTTGCATTCTCCCATAAATCTCAGACAGAATGTTTTTTCAATAAATACTGAGGAAAATGGAGTTGATCTAAGGTTGATGAAAATCGTAGTGATGGAGAGTAGAACTCTGATTTGTTTTCAAATGTCATTATTAAGTGGGTCAAGAGTTTAATTACTTGGTTTCTTCTTGAAGTAAATTTTTTAAAGTGGGTTAAGATAAAAGATGAATAATTAGAAGAAGTATGAGATCAGAGATGAAGTATTTTTATGAATGTGTTGTCAAGGGGGAGCTTGACATTAAAAAAATATTGTATTCAATTGATATAGAGCATCATATTTATAAATCAGATTGGTATCCATTTCTTCATACATATAAATTCAATTGATACAAATATTTTTTTTGAAGAAATATGATTTATTTAAAGTATATATGATGCTTGTAGAATATTTGATAAGATTTGATAAGAATTTAAGAAGTCATAAATGTACCCTATATTATTGGGGAAATTGAGATTTTGTTAAATTTGTTTGATCGGGAATGATTTTTGAATTCCCACTAAACCTTTCTTGGGACACCTATAAAAGGTGAAATGTACATAGTACTTTTTTGATGATGGATTTACTATTCAACACAGTAGAGGGGGAAGCTTTGAGTTTTGAGAGAGAATAAGAAGGTTTGGTACTAGGATTTTGTTAAAAATATTTCAACAAAGAAGTGGTAAAATAAGAGATAAGATCTCAATGTTATATTTATCTAATTCTTGTACCTAGTGGTTATCATATTCTGTTGATTATCATATTCATCTCTCCAATCATATTTGGATGATCATTGTATTGGTATGAATAATCATATCAGGAATTTCATACTAGGATTTTCAGATTGAGGAAGAAGAAGTTCTGAATTTTCTCAATTGTACTCATCTAGTACTATATCTTTTCTAATTGTGAATTTTTTACTTTGAATATATGGAATGGGAAGAATCGTACAAACAATTGAAGTTGTGTATGTTCATTTCTTCCATATGCTAAAAAATATATATGTTTCGTACAGGGTAAAATCTTACCATCAACAACTGTTTTGGTGAGAATTGTACTGAGAGGAATTGTACTGGGAAAAATAGATAGTGCAATTTGAATGAATTATTTATCAAAGTCCTTGAATTTATTACTATATTATAGGAAATAAAATGAATATTTTGATTAAAAGTAATACATTTGTGAACTTAAAAATAATCACATATAACATTCCTTATTACACATGCTTTGTATTAACCTATTTATGCTAAGAGTGTGCATACTCATTGTTGGATTGACTGCAATGTGCTACATGAGTAAAAGGTTATATACCAATCATTGTAATAAAATGATTGTTTTTATTTGGATTTTGCGGTATTTTATTTTCCCCAAACAATACCATGGACGTAGCTATTCATATTTAAATGTGAACCATGCAAATACTTGTGTCCCTGTATATGTGTGTTTGAATTGTTTTTAGGAGGGAATAAAATATTTAATAGCAGGTGAAGAGAGTGTAATTGCAAGGAAAGTAAAAAAGAAAAATTATCATAGATTCACTACCTCCCCCTCTCAGTGATACAATTACACTAACTATGAACTTACAAGTGGTATTAGAACCAATGGTTTTCTTTGGTTATTATTTTCTAATGGAGAAATTTAATTGTGCGGACTATAAAGATATTCTTATATTAGATGGAAATATTTATCATAACTATAAAAATATGATGTTTTCTTATCTTATTTCTATTGGATATGATATTCTTGATGTTAAAATAGATGTCTTTCCTCTTATTTATTTTAAATCAACTCTTTCATCTGTTGATAAGAAGAGTTTGAGGAATGATGGAAGGGCCAAGAATGTTATACTATCATCAGTTTATAATGGTAATTACTAATGTCGAAATTTGTTTCCATATCCAAAGGTATATGGGATAAATTGGAAAATATATACAAAGGCAATGCAAAATTAAAGAAGCATAAGATTAAAATATAGAGATTAAAATATACGGATTTGAAGATGGGTGAGAATGAATCTATTGGGGACTTATTTCACCTATGTTGAATGACATTATGAGTATTATCAGATGTTATGGTGAAAATTTAGATGATTCTATAGTTGTTAAAAAGTTTTTGATAATAATTTCCAAAAATTATGACGAAAAATTTCTATCATTGGAAGATAGAGATCCTAAAAAAATTATCAATTAATGATCTGCATAAGACTCCCATCACTTAAGAAACGAGAAGGGAGAAACCTATGAAAATTAAAAACAATTATAGAGAAATTTCATTCAAGGATTATAAGAAATAAAATTCTAGGAAGATTCTATTTCAAGATGAATCTGGGGGTTCTGATTCTAAAAATGAGGCAATTAATAATTTTGATGAAATTTTATCCCTTTTTAAAAAAAAATTAAAATAGGTACAAGGAAAGAAAAATAGAAACATCTCTTGAATTTTTTTTGAATTTGGAGCCATTGGAGACTTTGTGTCCAATTTTCCTCAAAAAATGAAAGAACAGAATAGCGATGAAGAAGAAATAAAACCAAGAAAATCAAGGATGCAGTAGGGAGATAAATGAAAATTGTATTCCATTATGAAAGATATGAAATTATTCAAAACTAAAAGAGGTTACTTATATAAATATGAATAAGTATAAGGCAGTGATGTTGAATTATAAAATTCTATCGATCTTGGTGTTAAAAATACTTTTATTGAAAATGTGAATGATGAATAATTCAGAACTAGCGGTTTTGAAGAAGAATAAGAGAATCATCTTTAATTTCATTTAAACTAATAGTCGAAAAATGTTTGTGGAATATAATAAATCTTGAAATGAAAAACAACAAGTTGGAAGATGAATGTTCCTCAATAAGATATCAAGAATTTACTACTGATAAGAAGGTTAAGTTGATGAAATATATTTATGACTTGAAGAAATATACTGAAGAAGAAAATAAACATAATTAGAATCTGAAAGCAGAGCTAAAAGAAAAAAAGAAGAAGAGTTGGAACTTATCCAACAAAACCTTTCTCAAATTGAAGAGAAAGGTACAAGTTTCAAAAAATATTTTACTGATTTTGGTGAAAGTTTGTATACTGAGAAACCAAATAAGGTTCAAAAAAAGTTATCTTTAATGGTTTAGAAAAAGAAATTAAATATCTTTGAAAATAAGGAAGCTGGGAAGTTTATGTATGTGGACAAGACCAAAAAAATTCAATATTGATGTTTAAAAATAACTTCAGCATAAAAATGTTTTAATTTATTCTGAATCTAAAAATACTTCTAATAATTCAGGATCTGATAAATTTGAAAACAAATGTAAGATTCTAATTAGTAATGGAATGGTTGGTGGGTAAGAAAATAAAGAAAAGAAGTTTGTTGAGAAAAATGTTTCCAATTCCAGTTAGTATGGATGTTTTATAAGAAAATAATATTTCTATGGATAATACTGAAATTTTTGTGGATTAATACATATATAAAATATTTTTTGGCTCAACTAAAAAAATTAATATTATTTCATAGGTTATGAAAGTAAATGATTGATAAAGTCCCAATCCCCAAGGAGAAATAATTCTAAGAAGGTTGTATTGAAGAAACCCAAAAAGGTTGAATTAAATATTGAAAGATTATTCCACCAAAAGAAAAATATTTTTGATGGACATGAAAATCCTAGAAATTTGGAAAATTATGACTTATTTTGATACTGGCATAATAAAATATTCTCAAAAATTATCAAAACCCAAAGTCAAAGAAAGAAAATAAAGGATAAAAAGATCTTGTTGTTGAAAGTGCATTGAAATCTTCAAAAAGAGAATGACCTTGGATTCTTGATAGTGGGTGTTATTCTCGTTTGATAGGATAAGTAAATTTTATATATAATTCTAAAGAATTATAAAATAAAAATTTACATTTGGAATGATGAATCCTTAAAAATTAAAGGTGTTGAACTAGCCCTCATTGGAAAATAAAAGATGAAATCCAATAAAAAATTATATGTTGATGGGATTAAACAAAATTCGATAATTGTTTAACAATTTTTTGATAAGGTAAAAAGGGTTATCTTTAGAAAAGATGTATTTTTTATGAAAATTGAAGTAGATGGAAATATTGTTACAGGAGGCCAACGTACAAAAGGAAACTTGATTCAGCTTGGTGAAATTTAAAAATCTTGTTACATAAGTATGTTGAAAGACAATTACTTTTGACATAAAAGGATCAAACATGTGGGTTAAAAAAACATGATGAAGTTATTTAAATGAAATATTTTCTATGAAATTCTTGTCTTTCTTTGAAGAAAATATTGGTGTGGTGTTTTCTTCTGAAATAAGATATTACAAACATAGTTCAAAAGAATGTTGTGATTTTTTCAACATGACCCCTATAGCTAATTCATTATGGTCTTTATGGGCCAATGATCTAACAATAAATAAATAGAGATAATTATTTCATCACTTTCATTAATGATTTTACTCTCATTATTTTTTTTATATGTGAAACATAAGTTAGATAGTTTGAAAATTTTTAAATGTTTAAGAATAAAAGTTGAGAAATAATGTGAGTATTCAGTGAGAATGTTGAGAAAAGACAATGGTTGTGAATATAGAACTGAATATTTTCAAAGTTATCTTGAGAAGCATGAAATTCAGTATGAGTATAGTTCTCCATACAATCCTAAAAAAATTGAGTTTCATATATAAGGAATATAAGTTTGTTGGAAATGGAAAAGAACCATGTTACTTGAACATGGAATTTCTCATTACTTTTGTAGTGAATCCATGAGTATTTCTGTTTATATTCAGATTTTTTTTCTATATGCCTCATTTAGATATGACTACATACGAATTATTTTAATGAAAAAATCCAAGTTTGAAACACTTTAATGTGTTTTGGATTCCATGTATTATAAATACGAAATGTGGAAAGTATGGAAAATTTGATCAGAAAGGGGAAGATGGAATATTTCATGGAATTTCTCTATAATTAAGAGGATATAGATGTTTAATCAATGAAATATGAAGTATTGTTGATTCAGACAATGTGAAAGTAATTGAAAATGTATAACAGGATAAGAATACTCAAAAAGATAAGAAGTATGATCTTGATTGTTTTGAAAACAATTCGAATAAGGATACAAACAATTGTAATACTACTCAATGAGTTGAATCAGACTCAGATAATTCTAGTAATGAATAAGATACTAAAAAATCCCATCCTAGACTAAGGATGAAAGTGGAAGCATATAACATTATTGGTGATCGACATTAGATAGTTCAAACAATAAGAACATCAAATTCTGTTACACATACTTCTTTGTATTCAAAAGTAGAGTTGAATGATGTAAAAGAAGATTTCGAGAACCATGAATGGGTTCAATCCATAAATTAAGAGTTGGATCAAATTGAAAAGAATAATACATGGGAACTCATTCCCAATCCATAATAAAAAACTTCATTGGTACAAATGGGTTTTCAATAATAATATAAATGAAGAATTTGAATTAATAAGAAGCAATGAAATATTGGTTTTAAAATGGTATTCATAAATTGATGGTACTGATTTTGATGAAACCTTTCCTCTGGTGGAAAGGTTATAAAAAATCAAAATATTTCCTTCTACTTCTGCATAATGATGTTATTAGATCATTCAAATGGATTTCAAATCATCATTCTTGAATGGTGATCTTGATGGGGTAGTTTCTATTGAACAACCTTGTGGAATAATTGTTTGGAAAGATCAATGTTATGTGTGCAGATTGAAAAAGGATCTGTATGGGATAATGTATTCTCTATGGGCATGGTATTCCAAATGGGATACAAGCTTAAGGAATATTAATTTTAAGAAATAAATAGTTGATTGAAATATTTACATTAGATACAGTCAAGAGTATTCCCTCATTGTAACTGTTTATGTTGATAAAGTTATCTTTGGGAATTATTAAATAGGTTGTGAATGCTTTTCTGAAGAAATTAAGAATGAATTTGATATACCCAAGATGGGGAAAATGAAATACTTTCTTGGGTTACAAATACAAAAAAGGAAGTAATACTTTCTTCTTTCTGAATAAATATATACAAAGAAACTTATTAAGAGGTTCTTCGTGGAAAAATAAAAACATATTTCCCCACTGATATCAGTAGGAACAATGTTGTCTAAATATGGACAAGGAAAAAAAGTTGATCAGAATTAATTTTTAAAGCTAATAGAAATTTTTTTGTATTGTACTGACTAAACACCCAAAATTGATTATGTTGTTACCATATGTTAAATATTTCAGAGTGCTACAAAAGAATCACATTTACCTACTAGAAATGGAAATATCAAATACATCAAAGGAACAATAGAATTCAAAATCAGGTTTGGTAGCTCAGATAGTATTGAATTATTTGGGTATCTAGATATTGATTAAGTAGGAAATTTTGATGATAGAAGACCCATATTTGTTGGATTATTATTTTTGGGAAATAATTGTGTTAGTTGCAATTCAAAAAAAATAGAATTCATTAACCCTAAGTATGGTTGAAGCTGAGTATATTTCTACTACTCAAACCACTACTCAACTTATATTGATGAAAACTCAATTGGAATATTTACTTGTTGATGTGATGTTACCCTTTCTCTTGGGTTGTGATAATCAATGTAAAATTAATCTCAATAGTAATCCAGTTAAACATTCTCATTAAAACCATATTGATATCAAATATGATTTCCTCAAATAGTATGTAGAGAAGAATTAATTGAAGCTGGAATATGTTTCAGCATCAGAACAAGTTGTTAACATTTTCACAAAACCATTACCAAATGAATAATTTTCTAAATTTATATTGGACATGGGTGTCCAACCTATTTCTTATCAAGGTTGAGGTATGTGTTTTTTCCCTATCTTGTATTACCTTTTTATTATATTGTCAAGGGGAAGAATTGTTTTATGAATCTTTTCATTTGAATTTATGTAAAAATAGAGAGTTATTAATAATCTATGAATTCAACATTTTATTTTGTGTGAACTATTCTAAATATTTTTTGGAGTGGTTGTAGGAAAAAAATCTATTATTTTCTAGGAAGGAATAAGAGCTACGAAAGAACACTGATGAAGATGAATAAGGTTTTCATAATCACTTATTTTGGATAGTATAATTTTCCTTTCAATGATTCTTGCTTCTTATAATAAGCTAGCTCATATAGGCTTAGAATTATTGCTATTTAATCCATTTCTTGAGGGCAAAAAGTTTAGGGATTTATGAAACTTGGTTGACAAAAAAATCAAATGGGAGAGGTTGTTAGGACCAAGATGATGAAGAAGGTGATTATTTTATAATGTTTTCTTTTGTTTTCAAGATGTTTTTTGAAGATGAAAATCACCTCACATTGTTTTCGGAAAAAATAAATTTGAGCATCGCATCTGTAATGATCGTACTTAGGATGATTGTATCTAGGAAATCAGACTCAGAAAGATTATACTCAGGAAAATAATACTCAGACTGAGTTAGAAAGAAATATGTTTGGTGGAATTGAATGTTGTTAGAATCGTTTCATCATACTAAAAAAGAATTGTTTTTTCAACAAAGACTGATGGAAATATAGTTCAGCTAAGTCCAATGAAAATCATAACGACATAGTGTAGAACTCTGATTTTTTTCAAATGTCTTCATCAAGTGGGTCAATAGTGGAATTACATTGTTTCCTCTTCAATTTAAATTTTTCAAGTCTGTCAAGAAAAAATATGAAGAAGTATAAGTGATTAGAGAGTATGGATGAATTATTTTTCCAGATGCTCTGTTAAGGGGGAGCTTGGCATTCAATAAAATTATTTTATTCAATTGTTATACATCATCTTTTTCATAAAGTCAGAGTGGTAACTATTTCTTCATACATTTACATTCAATTAATAAAAATATTTTTTTTGATGAATTTAGATTGATATGAAGACGATATAAAGTTTGATGAAGATTCAATAAGAATCATGTGGCATTGGTGAAGGAATAAATGCACCTAATATTTTAGGGGAAATTGAGATTATGGTGAATTATTTTTAGTAGGGAAGCTTTGGGATTCCTGAAATACCTCTCATCGGTCACCTATAAAAGGTGAAAGTACATCATACTTTTATGATGACTAATTTTCTATTAAATTCAGAAGAGATATAATCTTTTAGTTTTTTGAGAGAATAAGATGTTTTCATATAGAGCTTTTACTGAAGAATTTTTTACGAATAAGTGGTAGAAGAAAAGATAGGATCTCAACTTTGTATTCAACTAATTATCATACTTAGTGATTATCATATTCATTTTATTATCATATTCATCTTGTCAGTCATATTTGTATTATCATAATATCAGGATGAATGATTTATTTGGTATTTTAGTACTAGGATTTAAGTACTGAGTAAGAAAATGGTCGGAATTGTCTTAATCTTACTCAACCAGTGCTATATCTTTTCATATTGAGATTTTTTATACCTAGATGATTTAGACTAGGAAGAATAATACTAATAATTTAAGTAGAATAGATTTTTTTTCTACCATATTTTTATAAGGAAATATATTTTATGTATTGGAGAGATTCCTATCAGGAATAATTATAATGGGGAGAATCATACTCAAAGAAATCAGACTGGGAAAAATAGACCGAGAAATCAGACTGAATTCTATATCAATGTACAAGAAATTATTACCATGTTTTTTGTAATAAATAAAAAAATAAAAAAATAATACTTTCTTGAGGTTTAAAAGAAGCACAGGTAACATTCATTGTTACACAAACTTTTGATTACCCTATTTGTGCTAAGTGGGTGCACACGCACTACTGGATTTCCTACAAAGTTATACATGAGTGCAAGGATATTTCCTATTCATTATAATCCAAGGATTGTTTTATAGTTTATATATTATGTATTATTTTCTCCAAACCATACCAAGTACATAGATATTCTTATTGAATTGCGATCCATGTAAATACTTGTGTTTCTATGGATGTGTGTTTGAGTTATTTTCAGTAGGGAATTGAATCATTAACCGGAGACAAAGGATGTTTCAATTTTAAGGAAACATAAAATAAACCGTATCACTGATTCGCCCCCTATCCCTCTTTGTGATACAGTTATACTAACTAGGAACTTATAATCTGGTGTTAATAAAATGATGGTGTTTGAAAAAGAGGTATCATTCCTAACCTAGCATTTTTATTTTATTTCTTCTTCCACATCATTAAGATATTCTTAAACCATTATTAAATATTTATAAAAAATATCCTACATATACTAATATGTTATTATATTAATTAAATTAAAAATATGCATATCCTCTTCAATCAAATATGAAACAAAACCATCATTCTTGTGTACGACAAACCAACACCTCTCAAATTGTTGTAATTACTTTTCCACCACTTTCTCTAATGAATTTCTATAATGATGGAATTGATATTTATATATGACATTCAATAAACATTTATCTTTGTAGAAACATAATATATCATTTATCTTCTAATATTTTTATTCAATAAACAATGATAATGTCATTTTTTCATACTTGTGGACTACCACTTCCTTGAAGCGATGTAATTCATTTCTCATCACCACATCACATGGATGATTTATATAAGTACATATAAAGAAGTAATATAATATTTAAAAAATTATAAAATTTATTTTAAGATAAATTAAAACTTACATACTTTCCATAATGATCATTGAAAAATGGAAATGTTACTCATGCGTATATATGGAATGCCGCCTACATAATTGTAACGTAGTTCATTTTTTATAATCATAGTTAATGGTTCAATTTAAAAGTATAATTGATGTATAAAATTTATAATTATTTCATTACTATTATTATTTATATGGTGTAATAATTTCCTCTTTGAACCTATCCAAAATACAAAATTCGTTTTGGATTTATTAATTGAATATCATCAAAACATCTGGCATGGACTTAAATAATAAAGTAATAGTTATAACATGGAAATAAGTGAGACAAAAGGAATAATAAACCTGAAAAAAATTCTCAATTAGGTAAATAATTAACATATCTTTATTATTATGGTATATAAATAATGAACTTGATGAGTCAGACTCAAGGTACAAGTAATTTTTTATAAATTATCATTTAAAGATTCCCTCAAAACTATGTTTTTCATCCATATCAATTTTTTTAAAAAATTATTAATTGAATGTTTTTATTTTTATCCAATTATTTTTAGAATTAATTTTCACAAATGTTTTAATTTTTAAAAAATAGTTTAATAACGATATTTTTTTCTTTTTCTAAAAGTAGTACTTTGTGACTTTCCCCGCAAAAGTAGGGAAGAAATGTTTTTTTAAATTTTACAGCATGAATGTATCTTTCTAACATGAAAACTAATATTTTATTTGATTATTCCAATAAAATATTACACGTTTTATTTCAAAAAAAATATTTTATAAATCCACAAATTTTTTAAATAGGTTATTTCCAAATCGAGAATGGTATTTTCATCAAGAATGTTTTTCATGATCTTTTAATTATATTTTACCAGAAACCATTAATATTACTTAAGTTTCATTGGTGATATTATTTAATGATACTATCATAATTATTTCTCAAGGTGAATAATTATTATTTAGAATATATTTTTGTGGAACATGTTTCTTTTCCATGAGTTAATCAAGTTATGATAAGAATTATTAATTTTAATATATATGGTGATAATAAATTTTCATATCATCGTAAACTTCATATAATTTTGGGATTCCATTATAATAATTCATGTTTTATTTAAAGAAAACATTATCTTCCCTTATGTTGGGTGATTTATTATTTTAAAATGGGGTTTTAAAAGGAAATGATATTTTAGAATCTAG
Source organism: Viscum album (assembly GCA_963277665.1). NCBI lineage: Eukaryota > Viridiplantae > Streptophyta > Magnoliopsida > Santalales > Viscaceae > Viscum > Viscum album. The sequence goes on along the minus strand of OY728145.1, from coordinate 656,201,325 downwards.
AATTGATTTCTTATGAGTGCACATATTATTTTATAAACTGAAAGATTATATATTCTAGGATTATGTTATTGTTCTTTGGAGTTATTTATCATTATGGGGGGGATATATTATAAAATAATTATCAGGCGATCCCATTATTGTTATCTCATGTGTTTTCTAAAGGTACAAAGTCAACCGATTTGGTTTCTCCTAAGAGGTTATATAAATATTCTCTGGTTGTTATTCCAAGTATAACCATTATGGTTAATACAAGGGTAAAAATGATGTTTACTTAAATTATATTCATGATGTATATTCCATGTATATGTAAGATGATGAATAAGGTTACTTACATGATTTATCTATGATTTCTATGGGGTTTTTATGGAAATATAATGATTTCACATAGAAACGAAAAGCATATGCTAATTTGTAAGGTTGAAAAATAGGCTTTGTGAAAACAAATATGAGTTTATCAGGATTTTATATAAAAATTATGAGTTTTAGTTTTCATATAATTTTTCTATAAAATGTTTTATTAAATGATTTATGAAAATAAGATGATTTTTTAGGTAATAAAGTATTTGTGTTGAGCCCAATGTTTATTTTGAAGAACGAAATTTTTTATAAATATTCATTAACTAAGTATTTCTCTCATTTATTTTATATCCAGTAATGATACTTTTTTACTCATACCATTTTTAAGTATTTTTCCCTTTGGATTAATGATGGTTAATGGAATGGAATAAGTAATGTTGAGATTTGCAAATATTTTTCATTCAGAAATCTTGGTTTACTTCAAAAAAAATTATTGAAAAAAATTGAAACTAATTGGAAGTTTCTAATTTCTAAAATATGGATTGGTTATGGTATATTTATTAAATAATTCTATAAAATTATAAAACTAATTTTATTTGATAATGAAATAAAATAAAATCTAGTCTAATGATAATGGAATAATACATTTTTAAGGATTGGTCCTTTCATAGAGTTCCTTGACCTTAGAAACATTAGGGAGTATACCATGATGATTGTTTTGAAATAGTATTTATATTTTGTTTCCATTATTAACATTTGGGTGAATACTACTATTTTTGACTATTTTTTCATAAAAAAATTATTTTAATATTTTGTGGTAGATATGTATTTTTAATCCATGGGTTTTATTATCTGTGAACATTATGTCCCCAGTATTTATTCTTTACTCTATCAATTTTAAATAATGTTATAAAAAAATTTCTAAAAGAAAAGATAAATAAAAGGATTTAAAATAATTTATAATTCATTCATTATTTTGGAGGCAATCAACACATTCCTTCCAAAATATTTTAACTTACCTTTCTATAACATATTGATTTTATCTTAATAATGAGGTTTGATTTTAAAATTGGAATGGTGGTATTTTAATTTAGACTTTTATTTACATGGATACCAAAACAAATTACTCTCCTAAACATTATCTTTAAACTAGAATTTATGGAATTTTTTTAAAATGAAATTCATGTAATATTTAGGGAAATATTATTGGGATATTATGCTCACACAATATAGATCGACTAGATTTTGAAGGTTTAGGTTTAGAATATTTGGTAGATCCTCTCATTGTCTTTTTATTTCTATGATTTAATTTGTAGTTGGTTAATGAAGTAGATAGATTCTGACCGTGGGTCACTAGGGGGTCTTCTTCCAAGTATTTTACGTTTCTTTTGTTTATTTTGTACCATGTACTTATCGACCATTTCTCCCTTCATGAAATTTTTGGATCTTTTATTATATTTTTTTATTTAATATATATTATTAAATGGTATTTGGATGCTTATTAAATGTGGTTCCTTTTTTAGTTTTTTCATATTAAAAAATGTATACTAAATGTTTCAAGGAAGTCAATATTTTATACACTCCATGTCAGATGTTTAATAAAAATTTCATTTTAGGCTACTTATTATTTATTATGTGAGACAACTAAAAAGAGTAAATCATTGGTTTATGGACACTACAGGTCAAATGTTGGGGATTTGAAACACCATTTGGAACTTACCATAGACTATATTGGGTGTCTAGTTATGATATCTTGAGTTATTTTGTGACAAAAATAGTATAAAAGTTCTATATTTTTATTTCTGAGGTAACAATATATAGAACATAGGAATGTTAGAATTCAAGAGGTTGGTATGGGGAGATTATATCCATATCTTACTTATTTTATGACTTTAGTTACCATAGTCAATTGAGTTTTCAATTATGAAATCTGGATTTAATTTTTATTTAGTCTTGTATAATTTGATTGAGATTTTTTTGTTTCATATTATATTGAGGTTATGTGAGTTATTTAGATTTTTTATCTAGTTTTTTGTGAAATTTTAGAGAAAAAAGTGGTGAATTGTAAGCTCACATTGTCTTGAAAAACTTATTGAAGATGATCCCATCATTCAAATAAACTCATACTGACTATGATACAGTTGTGAAATCATTCACCAAACTATCTGAAAAACTCATGCATTGTAACTAACATCCATTTAAATTTTTATAAAACCATTTCTCTTTGTGTAGAATTTTGGTAATTATTTTTTTCTAATTGGGTTGGATTAGTGATAATTTTCAAGATGTTTCAATATTATTTTGTGAGATTTTCATGATGAATGTTGATAAAAATATTAGATTCAATAGAATGGAGGAAATTTATGGAAATTTAAAAATGAATTTTCAAAATTTAATTAAAATGTGATTTATAATTTGGGTATTAAAAATTATTCCAATATGAACCAATATATTTAAAAATAATTTTTTCAAAAAACATTATAATTTTAAAAACATGTTTAAAAGAATATAATTAAGTTTTGAACAATGTTTTAATTTAAAAGGTGGATTTTATAATTGATATTAATTTATTTAAATTATGAGTGATTTATTGTTTGGGAGAAGATATATATTGTGTGATTTTGGTTTCAATTTTGTGTTTCTCTCTTTTTCTTAATGTATTCCTCCTAGAAAGGCCCTGATTGATAGTAGTAATTCTATATCTTTGAGTTTTCCTTTGATTAGTACCACATGGGTTCAAATATAGATATTCTAGTTTCCTACCCTACAATGAATTTTTATTGAGCGGTGGTGTATTACCATTATTGGTGTCTTGGACTCACTTAATAGCACATCACTAATTAAATGTTAATTTGTTACTTAGTATGTTTCTTTTCACTAATTTAATTGTTATAGACCTGATAAATACTTGATTATTTTTTAGGTAGTATTTGTTTAAAGCCTAGTTCAAATGATTATCATTTTTTCTAAATTCATTTTGGGATATTTCCAATGCGACCATGATTATGGAACTCTCCACTGAAAGGAATCCTTTACCTGGTGCCTATACCTGTTTTTTTAGTATGATTTTATTATCTTATGATTATTTGAGGCAGGATAAACCCATGTTGGAAATTTTGAATAATTTTATGTTATTTTCTCATCCTGATGTTATACTCCTTTAAATAAGTGATGTTTTTTAAATATCTTGTGTTACTATCTTAGGTTTTATAATTCCTCATATTTGAAAATTATAATGATTTTTCATCATTGTGATTGGTTGAGTATCCTACATATGTTTTTTTAATCAAATTATTTTATACTAGGTATAGTTATTAATCTCATGTAATCTATTTATGGAGCTCATATCCTATTTTTTTATTTTCCTCTATAGTTCCTTAAATTATGTTTGTCTGTCAGTTTATGTTTTCATAATTTAGATATTTTTAAGATTTTATATTCTACAGATAAACTTATAAATGTTTTTTTGTAATTTTGGAAAAACATTTGGAGGGAATATTTCATTTCAACTTCTTTAAATGTGGGTAATCATGTGTGCCTTATTTTCATTTTCCTTGAGAAGTTTGATGAAATTATATATTTCCACAAGAATACTTTATTTTTTCTTAATCTACCATGTTAGTGAAAATGTTAATTATTGGGTAGATAAATTATAGGTCCCTACCCTCATATTATATTATTATAATTATATTGAATCTTTTATTAGTTTTTCTAGTGATTTAAAAATTTGAGTATCATTTCAGAATTTAGTGAATAGCATTGATTGTCAAGTTTTTCTAGTTCTGGGAAAATTTAGAAGTATATGAATGTAGTTAATTAATCCTTGTTGAATAATTTTCAGGTTCTTTATCCTGAAATCATTAATTACTTTTATTTATAAAAAATGATATAATGGTGATAATTACAACACCATGATATCACTTTTGTGTATTTTTTAGTTTATTTAACTAATTTATTAGGTTAATAAAATTTCTTTTCAAACATTTAAAAAAATTTAGTTGTTTTTCACAGATTCATGCTTAGAACATGTCTTGTTAAACTATAAATACAAATTGTGTAGTTGTTAGTATGTATTTGTATGCCCCTCCTATAGGAAGTGCATAGTTATTGGAGACCATACATATTTCTTTATGTTCCCATGATAAACTATGTGGATAAAATATTACACATGTGTCCTTTCTGCATGTTTGTTTCATGGTTAGAAGAATCTATGCATCCAAACTATGTTGTATATCCCAAGTGTGTCTCTTGAGGGATTCACATTTAGAACAAAGTTCGGTAAACCAAATAAACATACTAGGTATATAAAATTCAAAAAAATTGTTTTCCCAATGTTAAATTGATAAAAATTTTCAGTTCGTTTCATACCCAATCTTTTGAAGCATCTTGAGGACAGACATTAAATGGATCTCCTCCTAAATTCATTGGATTTTTGGGATCCCCTTTGATTTCAAGTGAAGTTTTACCAGGTTTGGCCTTAATTTCCCTTCTTTTATCTTCTTTATTCAATTATCCTCATGTTCCTTCATATTATTATTTCATGTGGCCTTGGTGTTTGAAACATAGATGAAGGGATCATCTAAAACGTTGGGGTTTTTTATTGAGCATATTTTTTTACCATTACATTTCACTTTATCTTCCCATATTAGATGGTATTTGACCATCCACACTTGATTGTATTTTTTTCCCATAAAATTTACTTTTTCCAAAAAATCATGTGATGGTGGAGTTTTGTATGTATATTTATTATGAAATTTTTGTTTTTTATAATCCGTGTTGAATTAATAAGTTGTTTCTAAAAGTTATACTTTTCATGCCTTGATATAAAAGAGGGGTTTTATTGAATTGTCAACTTAGGTGTTTATTAATTAGAATTTATTCCTAGTATGGGTTTGTAAAAATTATTATGAGGATTTTTATAAGGTAATATGGTTATAAAAATATTTTTTAAACCACCTCAGTTTTTTTCAATTATTTTACATTATGTGATTTATATGATTAAAGAGATTATTTGTCAGTTTTTTTATTAATGAACTCTGGGGAAAGTATATAATAAATTCTCATGTTACTTGTATATGATTAACTTTATTGATAACTTTAGTTTTATATGATAATATATGTATATAAATATACATTGATTTGTGGTGTATAGTATTCAATACTTCCTTTTATTTCAAAATTGGTTAAAATTGTGAATTTTTTTAAAAAATGGTTTTCAATGAAAGGATTTATCTATATGTTTATTATAAGGATTCTAGGATCTCAATTGGAAATTTTCAGTATAAAGATCATTGTAAAACAAATTTCACCCTTATTTAAGCCAAATTATTTTATGTGTTGGATATGCATGTAATTTTTGGGAGATGAATTAGCTATTGTTTAATGATAATGGGAATGTTGAGATGATTGAATTTAAAAAGGGTATGTGGAGTGGGATGGGGATTTTTATTTGATATGGTTTGTTTTGGGATTTTTTACTATATATTATTGATGTGTAATGAGTGATACCCCACAACCATTATCTAACATAATGGGAAACATAAAAGATTATAAAGGTAACTAGGAAAATTACCAATCCATAATGACACACTCTCCCTAGCATTGGATTTTTCCACTGACTAACTAAAAATATTTATGCCATAGATGATATGGTTTTTGGGTAATATAATTGGTGTCATTATGATTTTAGGAAAAATTATTCTCTTATCATAGTTCTTCATGTAGTTGGATATTATTTGTTTTGGTTATATCAATGACTAAGGTTACTTTGTGTGATGTGGCCATATCTATCATTTGTATTCACTCATGATTCTTATCTGGTAGTGTTGTTTAAATTTTAGTATCATTCCCATTACATGAGTGGATTCTAATATAGTTTACCATGATTTTCATTTGGTATTTGTTTTTATATGGTTTTTATTTTATGTACTTATTATTCATGTAATTAATTTTATGTACACTATATGTCCCTATTTTCTTTTCTTTTTATAATCGGTTTTAAAAACAATTATCGAATGGTTTTTTCAAATGAATTATTAATGAATGGATTTAAACTCAATTACTATTCTCTCGTGAATTTGTAGGTTTTTTTATTTTCATTAAAAAGTTTTTAAGTTGAATTTATAAAACATATCTATTTTTCCTAATAATGTGGTTTTATTTTAAAATGGTATAGGTTGGATTTAATGGTATAGATTATTTTAATTAAACATTAAAACAATATCATTCCCATAAATTATATTTTGAAATATTTATGGGATATTTTTGAAAATAAATTTCATCAATTTTGTTAAAATACTATGGGATTGTTATGCTCACACCATACCTACACAACTCAATATCTATATACCAAGTTTCTTTCGAAAGTTTAAGTTTATATTATATGAAATATAATTCTATGGGATCATTATTTATATGTTTAATCATGGAGTGGGTTGATTATATAGTTAGAAAGTGACTAGTAGTCATTGGTGGATCTTTATTCCAGAATTCTGGGTTTCACTTATTTATATGGTATCGTGTTTGAATTTTAAATTTCATCCTTCATGTAAATTCAAGATCTTTCTGAATATTTTTGTTTTTAATTTATATTATTGATTGGTAATTATATAGCTGGACTCATGGTTTACAATCCAAATATCACCACACTCAAAAAGGAAACATAAAGTAACACCATTCCAATAAGAGAAAACATATTATAAATACAAAATCCATAAGGAAACATCAAGAAACACCACCCCTAGAATGGAAACCTTGTGCTCCACCACACATAAAAGTAAATTCCTCAAAAAATATGACTCACACATGTCTCAAACTTTTACAACGGCACCAAAAAATACCAAATATCCCATGATGTCATCCCATTCTGAAGGAACCCAATGAACTACACCCCATGAAACAAAATATAAAATACCATTCAAGAAGAAAAAAGATCCATACATCCCGAATATATCCAAGGACCCAAAAAACTCACTTGGAATTCTCAACCAAGGTGATCAATAAGCTCACACCCTCATACATGCCTCACAACTCACAACCCAATCTATGGAACGACCATAGATCCTCAACCTCAATGGAATCCTCCCTCAAAAATATCTCAGTTAAAATCACCATACAAACAACAAATAAATGTAAAAAATATTTCACCATCATTATTTTCATGGAAAACTCTTAGAACATAATCCTCCTATGTCAAATTATGAATATGGGGAAAAAGAAACCAAAAAAACAATTTTGGAAAAATACATAAGTCATTTACTTCTATAAAAACTTTGTTCTTTATTTTGAATTTAAACATGATTTATTACATAAATTATAACTTAATACAACTCATAATATTAGGATTTCTAGTGTTTTGGGGTTTAGGAACATTAAAAAACAACTTTAAATATGAAATACAACATCTCTATTGAAAAATTCTTGGACATGACTAAAACATTCCTTCGTATTTAACATTGCATGAGATAACCTGAGGAAATACCTAAGAAGGGGTGAGATATAATGCCCAATACTAGGATAAACATGGAATAACTTGAGGAAACAAATACATGTTAGAAAATTCATATCAATATATAATAAAAGAAACCTGAATAATAAGGTATGATATATCATGATAATCATGACATGGGAAATGTATAACAAATTCAAACATTGCATCATAACCATAATTAAGAGATGAACATCCATGACATCATGGTAGAAAAAATTCCCATAAAGTAATAAATGAAACCCCCATCCCAACATGACATATCAGGATACTAAACATTTCCCAATGTATTAGAGCACTAACAGGGTGTACCCTTAATAAAAAATTCACCCTTTTACTTATGTGTGCCAAGTATATCATATAACATGGATTCATTCAAAGTAATAATTTTATTCCATGATCTAGAATTGTTTTCTACATAAATTTATGTCCCCAGTCAATATGATTATATTAATAAAGGTTAATACCTTTGACAAAGAAATGGGTATGGTATCCACTACACAATTTGTTTGGCATGGTAAATCGTGGGGAAATTTCAGCGACATAACTACATAATACAGAGATTCAAAAAATGTGTAGGTAAGAGATAAAGGTGACTCTGATCATTTAAACATAAAATTTCTAGTAAGAGGGACATAAAAGGACATTCCCCAAAAAATGAAATTTTAAATAGAAGTTATAACATAAAAATTAATCTTAAAGGAAGAGGAGAAAGAAAAGGAACCCTTACTAATATTTGTCATGGTAATGGGTGTAAGTAAAGGTTATTAGGAGGGTTAGATGAGAGTTAAAGGGTATATCATAATTTATATGAAAATGTAAAAATTAATTGGGAAAGAGAAGAATGTATCGCAATAAAAAAACAAAAAAAAAGAATATCATTAATAAAGTGCTTGATTAAAAGAGGAGGGATAGAATCCCTTACCTGGATGTGTGACTCCAAAGTCATGGGAGAGGATACATGGGATAATCAGGGCACCTTTGGAGAACACTAAGAAGTTGATATCATAGTTTCGATGTGCATTAGGGATTTGAGTGATGAAAAATGGGAGCTTTGGTGGGTTTATATAGAGAAGGAGGGGGATTTCTTTTTCTTTACGCTATATAATAAAATATTCAAAATCACAAACTATACAATGGTTTTTAACCATGGTTAATGGAAAAATGCAATGGATAGCATTATTTTATAAGTACAATGTCCAAAGATAATAAAATATTGCACTTTATTATGTGGAGGTGAGTCAAGCATTCAAATAAATGATCCTAAAATCCTAAAATATATTATAAATCATGGAGGATTCACTAAGGCATTATAAAATAAATTCAATAAACATAAAATTTATTTATTTTAAATAAGAAACATATATTTTTCTAAGAATAACTCTTATTGTATTTATTACAACACTATTGGGACATTTTGATGTCATAAAACACACTGTATATTTATATGGTATTTAATTTGTACCCAAAAAAGTCAATTATCTCAAAAAATTATGAAAAAATCACCATTGGATAATTTTCATGTCCTAATTCCCAAAATAATATTAATTTTTTATAAATTATTTTATAAATATGTGATTTTTCACTCTTAAAATAAAAAATGACATTTATTGAAAATTAGTGGTTTTTTTAACAAAAAACAATTTTTGAACCTTTATAAAAATTACATTTGGAATCATAGTAATTATATAATAGTGTGTGTTTTATTAATATTATTTAATAATAATATTCCATTAAAATATTATTTATTTCAAAAGTCCATTAATTCATAAATTCATTAAATCAACAAAAAAGATTTAATAACTAAATTTTAATATTAACCATAAATACTATTTGTGCTTTAAAGTAACAAAAATAGGATGAAAATATATTAACTTATTATATAAAAAAATAATATAAATATTCCAATTTCTAGGGTATTGATGAATATAACTTTATCACACCAGCATACACCCTAAGACTAAGGTGCGCGATGGTGGGGCTTTTAGGGGTCCATTTGGTGAACAAGGTTTGGGTCTTGATCTCGATAAGCTTGAACTTCTCCATAAGTGGTTATTCTCATGATTATGTAATTGTAACTAAGCTTGGTCTTGGTTTAATGAAAATCCCATAAATTCTATCTCCCATAGAAGATCCTACAAATAGGCTTATTTTGGTATGATCCTATTGGTTGAGGCCATCACTTCTTTTGGATTTGCCAAAAAACTTTATTAAAACCCCATATTTATACTAGTCATGTGTCCATTTTTAAATGGGTATATTATCATTGGGTAAAATACTTAATGTTTATTTAATTCCAATTGGAAATAATAAAACCAATGAGGTGCATTTTCATTCTATATCCATAAGAAATTTAATTAAAAGAAAAATGGAAATTTTATTCGTAAAACACCAGGTCGTTACAACTTCTAAGTACACAATGTGTACCGTAAAAGGTGCGCATTTACATGTTATTCACCAAGAATAGGGGACACTCAGAGTCTTCCCTCCTATTAGTACATGACTTGGTCTTACATGGGGTCTTCCTATATACTACTACATTAACAAGTACCCCCCACCCATACGGGGAATCTTCCATGTACCCGGCTTCATGGACAGGGTCTACTACATTGCATGTAATCCTAGTATGAAGTATATGGTCTCCAAATTTCCATATCATCATGCACTTGGCAATATGGATTAGTACCACTACATGATGTGTACATTGGGTATACATCATATAGTCCCATACATTCCACATATCCAGGTACTCAGCCACAAGGTTGAGTACTACTACATGGTGTCTACCTATTGTACACAATATGTACTTATAAAATAATCATCTTCCCTGAATAGGAAGAATAAATGGAATGTGTTCATCAAAACACATTCCCATGTTATTAAGACTTTGATTATGAAATCCCTTGAAAACCTCTGAAAACCCTTGATTTCCCCCAAAAACTAACCAGATCAACCAACAATGGGTCACTAACAACCCAAAAAAAGATTAAAATTGAATAAATAACTATTATCCAATGATTTATAATGAAAAACAAGTACCTAATTGTGGGTGGAAACTGCCTGATATTTGATCGGATTGATAATTTGTAGCCATCGTATGAAAAACTAGAACCACCCAGGCTTTATGGTGACACCTCCTACTATCTCCCCCCCCCCACTCTTTCTCTAACATCCAACACTCTCTTAGCTATGTAAAATGAAATCTCCAAGGGGTATACATATAAATCAAGTAGGAAAACATAAAATTAAAGAGGAAATATAGAAAAGGGAAAGGGATAAAAAAGAAAATAAAATAAAAAGGAGGCATAGCCTTAGCCCTGATGATCGATGTAAGGTAATTCCAGTTCTAGAGGAAACTTCTGGTTCTGAACTCTACAGTGGAGTCTAAATTCTAATTTGCCCCCCCCCCAAACATAAAACATCACTAAATGTATGAAAATTAACAAATAATATTTTATAATATAATTAAATATTAAATACCCCACAAATATTTGAAGGTCATGGAATTCTACAAAACTCTTTTTCAAGGGTAAACACTCTATTACGAGTCAAATGTAGTGGCTAAAAATATTATTCAATATGTCCTTAACAGAGAAATTACTATTTTCCTCTCAAACACCATCAGATAGAAAAAAATAAAATTTCACCTATTTTATCAAATAGTCGTGATGTTGTTTATGAAAATCTCCCACTATAAATGCTTCTCTCCCCTGAGAAACATTTTTGTTCAACTAGCTACCAAGATTAAACTAAGGGCCAACCCTTCCAACACAACCATAACTGATCTGATTCTCCCCACCATTGGAGTTTCCTTATCATTCCCCCTCAAAAAAACACCAAAATCTATTCCCCATGACATATCCACTACGGATCAGAATGGTTGGATGTGACTATACTGCTTACACTGGAGAACTAACTCCAAACACTAACTACATTTCCTCCCAAAATCAAAAATAATTACATCCCCAAAAATAAAATATCCACTTAAAACAAGGGCCATGACCTTTGATAGCTGATAGTGTACTCCCCACCATAAGGCTTCCCATACAACACTCCTCAACCACCAACCTCGCAATTTAATTTATATTCTGCCTAACTAATGTGTATATGACCTCAATAAAAAATGAATTTTTCCAAGAAGTCATCTTAACCACCACTTTCCTTCTCAACATAGAGTGATTATCCAAAACCCTCTTAGTGAATCTCACACTCAAAAAACCCATGACCTAATGATCTATATATTATGCCCCTAATACCGACTGACCAAGATCCTCACATAGGCTAGTTCGAACATAAAAATAGCACCTTCAACACTCATCCTAAAAAAAGAGTCTATCTCATGAAAATATCTACCACACAACCACCTTCCATGTGGTTGTTTATCTAGAACCACAAAAACCAAACCATGATCCCACTTTACAACCCAATGTACAACCAAAATGCATAATGACAAGAATGCAACAAAACCCGTTATCTCAACCAGCCAAGAAACCAATAGCACACCCATATCTCCACCATAAAATCCAAATGAATCCTTAGCATAACCTAAAAATGTCTCCTGACTACCACAACCTCATTGAAACTCGATCTAAAAACAAACACCACTTTGGCATCCATTCCGTCAATGACCCAACCACTAACAGTAGTGGAACCCCAAAGCCTGTATGAAAATAATATTTTTTCATGTATTACTCAATGAAATGACTTCATATGTTCCATAATAGATCACATGTCAGTGATATTTACATTCCATTTCATCAAAATAAAATAATCATGGGTCAGTTCATTAGAATTCCACATGAAGTTGTATGGGAAAACAAAATATAGGTTATTGTTGAGACATTAAACAAATAAACCTCCATCATCATTAAAAAATAGAAATCAGAATATGTCATGATGATCCTATGTACCAATTATGTGTAATGATTACATTTATATTTCTATTGATCCAAGAGATAAATACACATAAGTCAAAAAATCCATAAACACAATTGCATAAATCAAGTACATAATCACACAAATCCAATAGGAAAAACTAAAAATTTCAGTCCCATAACCCTTGTAACTTGGAAACCCTATCAAAAAATTTGTTCATGATGAACCATACTTATATCTATCAAAATATATAATACATTCCTATATATATTTTCTAAAAACTCGCAAAATAGTAATATAATGAAAAAGAAATCCATAAAACCATTTTTTTCATGAATTGACCTGGTTCAACCCAAGTCATCACCCCATCTAGATAGAAAAAAGGTCACAATAATTCCTTACCACACTTTAAAGGATTACAAATAATGGTGATGGAATAAAAGTATATAGTTGGGAGACTATGACCACAAATCATATTGAAATAGAAACACAAATAATATAAACACATAAAAATACATGAAAATTAGAGTTCACATAAATAAATAAATTAAAATATATAATAAATTTAATATGACAAATATAATGTAGGGTAAAACATCTAGACATTAGTTGCACACTATGAAGACCACATATAAAGAATAAAATAAATAAAATTAAAAATAAGTCTCTAGAGAAACTCTGATAAATAATAAAAACCTGGTCTCCATGAAATTTGAATAGCTCAAACAATAACAGAAGACTACAAATGATAAAACCCTCTCAATCTTGAAACACTAGGCCACTACTAAATACACATCATCTCTTTATAAACCTAAAATATGAAATAAGGTATGTATGAACACCGAAGTTCATGTAAAAATGGTGAGAAATAATTCTTAGTAGGCTGCCCCCAAACAGTGGTACAAACATCTGATATCCTATAATTTTCATGAAACACCTAACATTACCAACCTAGCTAAATGAGAATAGTAGCATAAAAATATAAAAAAGACAAAAAATGAAAAAAAAAGTCTTATAAAATAAATATATCAAGTCACGGGTTCTAGCTAAACACCCGAGGTAAATCAACCCTCACTCTAACCCCCAGAAGGAGATTTTTGGAATGTGGATCCCATATCCACAACATCAAGTTCATCCTCATAACCAATAATGAGATCCAAAATACAACACAAATACATGCATAAAGTTCAAGCCCAAAGATCTCATCCTAGGCCTCTAAAAATGAAGGCCATATAACATGATATAAGAAACCAATGACACAATTTTAATTGTTGGTAAGGACTCCCTATCGACCTCGGGAGGATATAAATAATTTACAAAATTTCTGTAGAAATAAATGGATGAAAATGACCTATCAGTACATCTCTGGGCTACCTAACTTTTTCTAAACTCAAGAAATTGATCCTCGAGAGTGAAATAGCCTCCATGGTCAACTGACCCAAGCAAAGGATAAAATATAATTGAGGGAATCACACTCATCCAAATCGTCCATTATCTATATAGCTTCACCTCCCAGAAAAATTCCAAAAAAGGAGAGAAACATATTCAAAATATAGTCCAATTTCTATTCTAGATATATCTCAAAGGTATCCTCTCTCATAAAAACCTAAACTATAGTAACATCCATTATTAAAGATAAACCTCCAGCACTATATTTGGAATCACCCTACCAACCTAGTAGAACTACTAAGAATAGCATTTTCCATCTCACGGGACAATAAGCAGGGGCACCGTCCATGGTCCCAAAAATCTCATCTCAAGAAGGACACCATATAAGGGGTTCCTCCAGAAAAACCATGCCTTTAGCCAAGCCCACCAAACACCCACATACAGTCTCATGGTTCACATCCCAAAGATCACTACTTCCATAATGGAATCCTCAAGTAACACTATAACAAGAAGGGAAACTACATGATCTACTATACCGAGAATGAAATATCAAGAAACACCTTTCCTAGAAGGAAAACTTTGATCTAAACCATTCCCAAAAGTGAATTCCTAAAAATAGATCCCCCATACCTAAATCATACTCATAAAATTCTACCCATAAATACCTAAAATCGTATGATGTAATCCCATCATTAAATAACCTAATGAACTACCCCATGAGCAACAAACTAGAAAAGCTCATCAAAGAATAAACTTGATACCCCCTTCCAAAATCTATCTAACCAACTTCAAATGAACTCACCTGGAATCATAAGCCAAGGTGATCAATAAGGGATCACCCTCAAATAGGACTCAAAAAACAAAACCAATACCATGAAAGGATACTAGTGTCAAAAACTATCTCTGATGCCCTGGTACCATGAAAACTGAGCCTACACTGAAATATCCTGAAGGGAATTCCTGATCCCCATGGTTTGGTGATAATCAAAATGGTATCATAAAATATAAAAGAGGTAATGAATTTTCCACAAAAATAACAGAAGATAATTATAGATATCAATATTCTCAAAATTCTTCAAAGAGACAGTACCATAAATAGTATAGGTATTTGAAATCCCAAATAGTACATCATTGAGGAATTCAATGTCAGACAAGATAAAACTGAACATCCCAAATTACATATCACTCCAAGACCCAAGGGATTAAGAAAATACACCTCATCCAAAAGGCTCTTTCCCTTCACTTGGACCTAGCAAGATAAAATCTAAAAATGTCTAAAGGAAAAGGTAGGTTGTGATTTAAAAATCTTAGTAGGGTCTCACAAAGTGTTCCATAATAATTAACCAAAATGTGATTTGAATTTCAATTATGTCGGGCATGGTGATACAATTTCATTTTAAAAAACATTATTTTCATTTTAGAATAATGTAAAACATTTCAGACATTGGTTAAATAAACAGTTTATTTAAAACATTTTATATAAATCACTAGGAACGAGTAAATAAGTTTCACAATATTTGGAATTTTTAATCAAAATCACCACAACAAGCAAGATGGTCATCTTACATACAGTATGATAGTTTCTAGTAATTTTATACTCACACATATCATATCACTGATCATGTCTAATATGTGTACATATGTCCCTAAGGCTCTGGACGAATAGTACATAACAAAATCACATCGGGGGTAAGATATTCTATAGTAGGTTAATGTTAGAGTTTTCTTCATCAATGTTTTTAAAAATAATTACCATCCAAGTATGCTTGTCCCAAATAACCTATTAACTAACCAAGCTCGTATGTTCTAAATCTATCAATAGAAAAATGTAAAATATGTTCATTCCACATAAATTATCATTCACAATTCAATTGCCCAATTTTCCTTTTCAAAATTCACATTCACGTTCAAAATTATATCTTGGGTTTTCCAAATAAAACCAATATGAGGTTCTTATAGATTTAATTTAATCCATTTTCTCAAAATAATATCACAAACCTTTTCAAAGTTTCTATCAAATTCAATTCATGTCCTAAACTCGAATTCAATTAGAATTGGGGGTTTTCCGCAAAATTTCATGCCAAATCAATTTCAATCCCAATTCGAATTGAATTGGATTTTTTCATAATTCAATTGAAATAAATTTTAAACAATAAGTAATTAAATGTTAAATCAATTGTCCAATATTAAATAGAACCACCTAACATTAATCATGGGTTGAAATACCTAAAACAAGACTTTCCAACAAAGGACAATAATGTGGAAGATAATGGAGCTCAACCTATAATCAATATTCAATAAATTATGGCTTTGAAAAATCAATCCCAATGATATATATAAAACTCCAAGGAGGAAAGAGAGAGAGAGATAGATGGAAAATATAGGAAGAACACTTACCTAAAGATATACACTGCAAAAAATGCGAGGATCAATCACTGAACAGATTATACAAAGGGATTAGAGATCACCAAAACCACATTGGGATGGTTATAGGTCATGATAAGAAGTGACAAAAATTTAGTAAAAACAAAATCATCCATGTATCAGAAATAAACCATTATCCCATTAACTATATGGTGTTAAGACCCATTATACATCATATAATTTTCAAGTCCCATATATACCAAAAACCCATTTCCTTTTTATTAGAAATTTTGTTTTTAATATTTATATGGGTTGTAATATGTTAACGGCATGTAACATTACATGTTGTGTATACATTTTAATGAATATTCCCCTAAAATATTACACATCATGTAAACCCATTACATGGTCTATAAATCAACAGTGGACGAATGAAACTAGATATTTTTTAATGCTAAAAATTCTACCAAATACGTGAATTCACGATTAAAAGTATCATCAAAACTACTTCTCAGGATTACCCAAAAAATAATATCCAAAACAAAAGGTTAAAGAATACATGATAGAAATATAATGGTGTGTTACAACCTCTACCCCATAAAAATATTTTATCCCCTGAAGGCCTATTTAGATTCTTCCTTAAAAAAATGTGAGGCCATTTCCCTCTCATCAATTTACGACACTCCCATGTCTCATGAGAATTATAACTGGTATGCCATAGAACTCAGACCAAAGGTATCATTCTTTCATGAAGTACCCTTATCTTAAGATAAACTATCCTGACCAGATGCTCAGTCAAGGATAAATGAGTCTCAACAATAAGATCACTCCATCTTAATACATGGGATAAATTATAAATATATGTATGTAACTAAAATAAATGGAAAACATTATGTATTAATTTAATCTGTGGAAGAAGTGATAAATGGTAAACCACTTTCCCTGCCTACTCGCAAACCTCAAGGGGTCCCACAAAACAATGGGAAAGCTTCCCTTACCTCCCCAACCATCGATGGGATAGACGAGGTGAAACTTTCATGAAAACCTGGACACCATATGAAAAGTCCAACAATCTATACTAAAATCACAATAAGATTTATATCGGTTTTGGGGTGTTAATTAATCCAACAAATCAACTAAATATTTGATGTAATATCTTGAACCATGCTTGGTCCAACCAAGGAACTTTTACCAGTATCTGACCAACAAAATAGATATTTACAAGGTCAGCTATATGAGGCCTAAAAAGGAATCATTTTTATCACAAAATCATAATAATTATTATAAGAAAACTCAACCATTCCCAAGCGTTCATCCGAATATCCAACAAAATTGAGGACATTAGCAAGAAATATATCTTCAAGAATCTATATATACCTCTCTGTCTATATATCCATCTATATATGGTCTATCATAATCAACTCAACCTAAGATCCCTATTCTTTCTAAAGACCTCACCAAAGTAAATATGTAAATCGGGGATAACTATCAGAGACTATAGTATATAGAACTCCATTAAAATGAAAAATATCTCCCATATAGATATTTCTCATCTTCTCAACATTGGTTGTATCCCAAATTGGAATAAATTGAGATGATTTGGTCATCCTATCGATCACAACCCATATCACATTCTTCTTTCAATTGTTATGTGGAAACCCAGCTAAAAAGTATATATAAATATAATCACACTTCCAATTTGGTAATTTTTGTGGCTAAAGAAAACACAAATGTCTCTGATGCCCATCCTTCACCAGTTGGCAGGTATTATAGCATAAATAAATTCAGCGTTCTCTTGTCTCATAACCAGAAACTATAATTATAATTTCATGTAATATAACATATTCATGGTTTCTATTTGCAAAAACCACTGTAAAAAATGTTAATCCCCCATTACTGTTTTTCTCATTAGAAATTGTATCATGAATTTTTTTTGAAAATAGGGAACATCGTCTCTAGTGAATGACCAATCAACAATAGTCACCCACCATATAGATAATATCTAATACTACGTAATTCAACATAAATCTACTTTTTCTAAAGAACCATATCAAGAAGAGTATAGTTCAACTAAACAATGGTTTAGATGAAATAATCCCATATTTCATGACCTCCAATATGAAATTGTGCAAAAAGAATCATCCAGTTCCACTCCTCCAAATAATATTTCACAGCCTGGATTAGAAGTTTCATGATGAATGCATCAATAATGACATTTTCTCCCAATGTTATAGAAAATGTAGAAATCAAAGGATTTTATCTAATCCACCTAATGCCTCTAGATTAGATTCAAATATTTTGGTTAAAAGATATTACATGAGCTCATATGGTTGGGATACATGGATTGGATTTCTATGAAAATCTAATATCAACAACTCTTAAGAACATGAAACAAAGATAAAAGTTAAATTTGATGTGTTAGATAATTATTCTTGTGTGGACTATGTTTTTGAGAGCCATAGGAAATGACGTGATAACCCTGTATAAGAACACATACCAAACACAATCCTATTGCATCACAAAATACTACATATTCTACTTAACCTCTGGAAGATTCAAAACTGATGAGAAATTAAAAAAAAATTATCTCAAAAAAAATATCTCTAAAATTTTAAATCCTAAGAAAATTTCACTCTATTCCATGTTAGATCAGCCATCGTAGAAGCTATATTTGAGAAATCTTTTATGAAGTGGTGATAATATCTAGATAAACCCAATAAGATCAAAATATCAAAAACATTACATGGTTTCTCCCAAATCATGAAAGCTTTCACCTTCTCTAAATCAAATTAAATACCATGTTCTATGACCACATGTCTAAAGAACATAACTTATCAAATCAATAATCCACATTTCAATACCATGGTGTAATGTCAATGACTTATCAAAAGTTATACAATTTCCCTTAAATGATGTACATGATTCTCCTTGAACATATAGTAAACCAATATATCATACACAAAGACCATGATGACCGTATCAAGACACTTATGGAAGATACTATTCATAAAATCCATAAATAATGGAAGATAATTAGTTAGACCAAATGGAATTGTAAGGTAATAATAATTTCCACAACTCCTCCGATAGGTGGTTTTCTAAATGTCATATTCTTTTATTCTTAAAGGTTGATAACCAGATTGAATATCAGTCTTCAAGAACCACATCACCCCTTTCAACTGGGAAAACAGATCATCAATCCATGGTAGCAAATAATTTTCCTTTACAGTAACCCAATTTAGTTCTTACTAATCAACACGTAAGCGAAGTGTTTGATTAGATTTCTTAGAAAATAGAATAAGCGCTAAACATTATGATACACTGGGTTGTATAAATAATTTCTCTAATAAATTACCTAACTGAGTCTTCAACTTATTCATTTCATCTAGTTACATGTAGTAAGAATGACTACATCCAAGATGAGTAGTTGGAACTAAATCAGTGAAAAACCCAACAACCATTTTGGGTGAAAAAAAAAGGTAAATCAGAAGGAAACATGTTGGTAAACTCAAAAATCATGGGAGGAATATCATCAATCATAGATTTTCAATCTATATCAAAATAAAAAACATATATTAATTTCCCTAACTCTGTAAAATAAGGCTTATATCATCTCAACATCATGTTACATTCTCCCAAAAAGATACGTCACATCCCATCTGGCATAGTAAAGGAGATCCATCAAAGGAAACAATCAATTTGATATTTATTAAAAATGATCCAATACATCCTAAAAATTACATTAAGAGGTTTCATTTTGACAAACAAAAAATTCAAAGCAAGATAAATCGTTGATAAAGATAACACACAAGTAGGAAAATGGAGACCCTTCTCTCTCTTTGTTCTGATGGGTGTAGTAATATCTATCAAATAAGAAAAAATATCCATAGGAATATTTAACAAGTTCAAAATAAGATTTGATATAATTGAGTGAGTTGCACCAGTATAAAAGAAAGAAGTCACCAAAGATGAAGCTATGGTGATTATAACTCTTCTAGATAATGTATTTGTATCTACTTCCTCTGGATACTCTTCCACTACGTATAGATGCTTCATTCCGGATTCCTATGTCTAACACCCCGTAGATATTGAGGCATCTGATTTCACGATACTAAATTTTAGTGCTGATGATCATGTTCCAAAACATGGATTAGAATAGATATAAAATAAATTTTAAAAGAGTATTGAACATACATTGAAAAACATATCTTTGGTTCCTCTGTGTAAACTCATTTAGAATACCCAAGCTTTCCACACTAGAATCAAGTCAAATGAAATGTTACAGGAAATATAGGAGATCTAGAAGAAAAATACTATCAATATCCACTATGAGACTCGTAATTATTCATCATACCTTTATATAAATTCAAAACACTACCACTATAATAAAAAGAAACTCTCATCAACCCTGACATACCAGCAAGATCAAGCGTGACCATCAACGCCCTATCCAGCACATTTGAATAAGAAGAGAGCATCAATAAGAAAACTTGAGAATGAATATCATATTTAATTTCCATATTGAACCATAAAGTATTTATATTATCATTCAAAACAACCTCAAGTGAAAACTACACAAGATCAGGGAATAATTTTGTTTATTCTATCACGGTCTTGTCATTCTATTCGATATTCTAAAACTCTATATCCTTATCCAGAACCATTAACTCTGGATATAACTGGTTCGTTAATAGAAAATTTAATTACTTACACTATAAACACTCATGTTTCTTCTCCATAACCATATAATCCCACCATCTCTTGTTAGGTACCTCAAGCTAAAAGGTAGCATGTTGCACCTTAATAGCTTCAAGAGTTTCCAAGAATTAAAACAAAATCTCAATCATTATCAACCAATACTTACCCTTTTGAGGATCATTAAAACCATGAGAAACTAGTGGTTTCAAGTGAAGGAACTCTAAAGTATGATTTTAAGATTCATCCCTCTAAAGTTCTATGTCCGATATCGAAATGGGAATTGGAGAACATGTATATCCCATAGCTTGGACAACAAGCAGAACAACATAGACTAGATATTTTTCCATGGGAGGATTTTTTCATTATGGTTCATCAAAATATTCTTCCTCGAACACCCCGTGATTTTATGATATATATTATTTTTAATTTCATTTATGTCATCTGTTGTATGATACACCAATATTATCTTCCACTATACACAACAATATATTATCTTGCAGTGTACACAACATAATTGATGTCTTTTGTTGCACACAATTTCAAGTTTTTTTTGATAGAATTACTTTCACACAGCACTTGGTATAGATTTTGTTAAATGCATAAAATTAATATGTTTGGATAATGTTATATGAGACACCAAAGAAATATTACACTTAATGCTACACTGACTTTGTTTTCATTACATGCAAGATCGTCCTTCCTCGGTAATTTGTGTTGTACGCAACACTGAGTTTCACTAAACAATAATATATTATTAAAATATTATTATTTAATGGGATATAAACTATCCATTATGAATATTATTAACCAAATTTTGAATTTTATATAATATTAACATTCATATTTTTTTTTCTATAACATGATATAAGAACCTATTAAATGTTTCAGATAAAAGAAATATTTCTCAAAAAATAACATTCTGCTACTTTTTGAAGGTGCACAAATTTTTAATATAGTTTTTAACACTTTTAAATATTATATTTGACAAAATAATCTTATTATGTGAAATCAGGATATAAAAATTTAATTTGGTTGAATTCATTGTATTTTTTCTCATAAAATAAATATTTTAATGATTAGTGAAAATGTTACTTTTTAATTCCATGATTCCATTGCTTTTAATTTATTTATATAGATAGATTATATTTTTAATTGGTTTTAAAGGTTAATTGGATTATTTTTTTTATTTTTCATCCAATTTTGGTTCTTGGAATTAATTTTACATTTAAATTGGACATAAACC
Source organism: Viscum album (assembly GCA_963277665.1). Taxonomy (NCBI): domain Eukaryota; kingdom Viridiplantae; phylum Streptophyta; class Magnoliopsida; order Santalales; family Viscaceae; genus Viscum; species Viscum album. Next base: position 656,178,973 of record OY728145.1, on the reverse strand, counting down.
CATGTCAATATTTTGATAGTTTTTACTTCTTAAAAACCCACTTTCTGGTTTTAACAACGGAAATTAATTTTAATTTAATTATTGAAACTTTTCTATTTTAAATTTTAAAAAATGGATTCAATATTTGAAATCAGCGGGTAAATTTTTTTGTAATAGGTTACTTTAATTTTTTTGATATTATGAATAGTAACTACCGTAATTTTTATTTATCACAGTTAAAGGTAAATCTGGTAAATTAGGGTAACAAAAAATATTTTAAAGATAATAAAATTTCCAGAAAACCTTCAAAAATACTATTTAATGAATTAAATTTGAAAAATATCATCTAAGGGTTATAATTGATTCATTTAATGGACTTTTTCCATGAAAGTGATGTGTATTAATATTTTAATGTAGTAATAAATGTGATAAAACATCGAACATAAATATTTTAGAGAAAGATAATAAAATTATCTACATAATTTGAATTTATTCAGAATTATTATTGATTAAATAATTAACATTAATGATTACACAAAACTGATGTGGAAATTATTTTATTAATCAAAATATCAAATAAATGGTTTTCAAAATATTATAAGAAATTTCATATGAACTAATTAATGTTATCCAAAAATTTCATAGGTTTCTATGACATTTTAAAAGTGTATTAGATATTTTGGTTTTAATTTACCTTCTAATTGAATTTTATTTAAAGTCAAATAAATGAATTGTGTCAAAATTGAAACTACTGATATTTTATAAAAATAACATATTACTAAATTTTTTAAAAATCACAAAAATATTTAAAAATTAAAAAGTGAATATTTTATTGGGTAAAATGTCATAAAGTATACAATTATGGAAAATTGACAACACATAAGTAAATATTTATAACCATTTAATATTTAGAATATTATTACAACAAATAAATTTAAATATATTAAATAATAATAAATAAAAATGATAAGGATGAAAATAAAATAAGAAAAAATTATAAATTTTATTATTTTATATTATTTCGACCCATCATCATCTTATCTTAGAAATATTCTACTTTGAAGGCATTTTAATTTAAAAAATATATATCCATTTAATTGTTTTTTTATTTCCAAAGGTGCCCATCCCCTCTCTTATAAAAGGGAACCACTCCTTATCTTTTAATCACACCTATAAAGCCATTCATCTTAGCCAAACCCTAACCATTTCCTCTCCCCACTTCCCTCACTTCATAGTAAAATCCACTCTTTGAGAGGAAATTCGTCTTATGGATACCTTTTGTACAAATCAAAAGGAGATACTGTAACACCCCAAGATTTTATGAAAAATATTATTTTAATTTCATTAATGTCTTTTTTTGTATTCTACACCAAGATTACCTTGCGCTATACGCAACACCGTATTAGCTTGCAGTATACGCAACACTATTCTTGGACCGTGTTACACACAATTTTGATAATAGTTATTCTACGCAACATTGAGTATATATATATATATATATTAAATGTATAAATGAAAATATGGTTGGATTCTGTTATACGAAACAATGAAAGATTCTTTCACAACATGCAACCCTGACTTGGCTTACATTACACGCAATCGCGACCTTCCTCAATAGCGTGTGTTGTACGCAATACCGGGTTTTAATAAACAATGTTATATTATTATAATATTGTCATGAACTAGACGTTATGAATATTATTAACTAAATTTTGAATTTTATAACATTATTATTCATCTTACTCATTTCTAGAACATGGTATAAGAACAAAATAAATTTTTCAGGTAAAATAAGTATTTTTCAAAAAATGCAGTTTTACCGCCTTTTGATGGAACACCCACTTTAAATATAGTTTTTGACATGTTTATATGTTCAATTTTACAAAATAAAATTCCTCATTTGAATCAGGATATAAAAATTTACATTAGATAAAGTTTTGATATTTTTCCGATAACTTTCATATTTAATGAATAGTAAAAACACGCTATATTTTAATTAAAAACAACTTTTTTCATCATAATATCTTATGTGGTTAAATTATAATATTGAATGGTTTTAAAGTATAAATAGAATATATTTTTACCATTTAATATAATGTATGTCATTAGCATTGATTTTACCTTGAATTCGTAGGTTAAATCAATTCAATCTTTTGCAATGTTTTAAAGAAAAACCTGTTTTCCTTCGACAACGGGATGATTTTTAATTTAATTTCTGCATCTTTTGTGTATTGAATTTGGAAAAATGGATTACATATTTGGAATCAGTGGGTCCAAATTATGTTAATAATCTACTTTTTATTTTTGGGAATTATGAATAGTAATTATGGTAAATTTTATTTACCATAGTTAAAGGTAAATCGGGTAATTAAGGGTAAATATAATATTTTAAAATTACCCTATCAAATGTCAAAATCATATTGGATGACTAAAAGTCGACCCATATCACCTAAGGGTCGGATTAGATTCATTTAATTAATTTTTTTCAATGAAAATAATTTAATTATTATTAAAACCAAAGAATGTGACAACATGTCACTTTCTTAAATTATATAAGTATAATAATTTTAATCTAGTGATAAACTTCATGAAACTTCGAACATGAATAGTCTCCATAAATCTAATACAATTATCTAAATCATAGGAATTTATTTAGAATTTTTAGGGATTAAATAAGTATCATTTATTATGATACAAAGATGATGCAGTAATTATCTTATTAATGAAATATTGACATAATTGATGTTATAAATACCCAAATAAATGTAATTTGAGACTTTTTATGAATTCCAATAATTTTCTAGGTTACTATGATATATTAGTGTTGCTTTAATAAACTTGGTTTGAACATATAATTCTATTATGACTTTCACAAAAATCATATATCAAATAGTGTCAAAATTGACACAAAATAGTTTTTAAATCAAATATTATATTAATAATTGTTATTTTATTCCTAAAAATCTAAGGTTCGGCCAAATGACGTAGATAAGGATATATATATTAATAATAAACAATTTGGGGTTTGTTTGGCATGTTATATTAAGTGTATTAACCATATAGTGAAAGAAAACAAAAAGACACGGTAAAAGTAAAATTATTTAACTTAGAGTTAAATCTAATTGATAAGGTTAAAATAATACCCTAAACTTGTCTAAATCTTATTGTTTGATAGGATTTCGACCCATCCCCACTTTACCTTCGAAATAAGACGCTTTGGAACCATTATAAACCTATTTTGACTTTAATATAAAATAATATTTTGAGGTATTCCTAAGGTGCCCCTCTCCTCCCTTATAAAAGGGCACCTCCTCCCTCTCCTCCTCACACCAATTTGAGCACTCAAGCTCGGACAACCCCTGCCAACATCTCTTCTACACTTCCCTAGTATCATTATAGAGGTCTTGGTCTTCTTCAAAGACCATCCTTAGTTCTTTAAGTGGAGGTTAAGAAAAGGCACGTCAAAAAGAGGTAATATCCATTACCGATCTTTTTCAATTTCTTTCTTCTTCAACTTCTTCTTCTTTAGTTGTTTCATGATAAAGTAATAACATCAGTATTTCTTATATACTGATATGTTATTATAAATATGAAACAACTCTAATTAACCTTCTATCCATCCTACGGAAAAAGGAAATCACCGCGCGTGCATACGTACGGAATACCGTCTCCACGCCGTGGTGTAATCTATTTTCCGCCACCACCTTAATTGGATGCGTATAGAGGTGTAATGAGTAACTATATATGATTATTATAAATTGATATTGATACTGAAATAGTATACATACACTTCAACAAAATTCCACGACCATGGGAACGATATCATCGCTCGTGCGTACGTACGGACTACCGTCTCCACGACGCGATGAGATTCATTCTCAATGATTAACCATTCATGAATGATTATAAAGTATATATAATAAGTACTAATGAAATATATGAAATAATAATGATACTGGATTTATGTATATTTATATGTATGTCATCTACTTAATTCCATTCAATTCAATAAGGAAACGAAAACAGCGTTCATGTGTACGTACGGACTACCGTCTCCACGAACGGTGTATTTCTTTCCATTTACTAATTTATTGTATATGTATATTCTGAATATATATATATAAATCATGTTTTATATTCTGGAATTAAGTAATCATGATCTAAGTAATCATATGAAAAACACGAACGACAAATGAGACGATTTTACCCAAAACGCTACTTTAACATGAATTTACAAAAGAACGGGTAATATAAAGTCATAAATGGATCATATATGATATAATAACAATGAATATGATTCTGTAATAAGTCAATAACATGATTTAAATCATTATACAGGAGTTTCAGACACTTACAAAGCAAGTCGGACCTAAGGTAAGGGAAATATCACAATCTCATATTTATCCGAGATTGTTTATACTTTGAAATTTACTGGGGTGTATTTTATCATCCACATCCATGTTTCATCAATATGTAATATTATTTCCATCCACCTACAATTGTTTAAATCCATTTTTTACCCTTCGGTGAGTTTTTAGTAATATGTATGAAAGGAATCATTTGTCGTTTTTCGTACGAGGTACTTTTTGACTTTTCTGACAAAAGTACGAAGAATGTTTTTTTTAACTTATATGGAATGAATGGATTTTTAAAACATTACTTCAAAGAAGCTTCCTTTACAATTTTTCAAGTTTATTTTTAATCAACTTCTTTTATTTTAAAGTTGTATGACATGTTATGAAAGGAAAAAATGTTTTTGAAGAAGAAAGGATATTTTCCTCAATAATGGAGTTCAAGTGTTTTATCAAAATTATTTTCCATCTAAGATAATAAAGGGTCATATTTTTATCCCTATTATTACATTGATTTGATCATGTTGTGATGGAATTATTTTTATGAATTCCTTTATCTTATATGAATTGATTTATGATGTCATGATGTTTCAAGAATCCCATTTTTGTTACATGTGTTATGCGATGATGTATGTTTTATGATTATGTGGCACACATAAGAAAGGATTCATTATAAGATGGGTGGGACCTATATCTCCCTCCAATGCATTGGGTAAAGATTTATATCTCATGAGATAGACATGGCTGGAAAGGTAGTTTATACCGGTTCAGTGAAACAGGACTGGAATGAGGGTGACTCGGTTCAGAAAGGGACTTTGTCCACTAAGATAGTCTTGGCAATGAGTCATGACTAACAAGAAATTATTTTCCATGATTATGTGTGCATGCCACAGAGTTTCAAGTTTCATGATATGATTATGGGGATCTCATTTTCACTTCTATGATTTATTCCGTGTTAAGTTATTATGATCTCTTTTGCAGGTTGTGATTTTCAAAAAAGATATGATATGATTTTTATTTCTTTTATTTGCCCTTGCTGGGCATTTGAGCTCACCCTTTTATGTTTTCTTTTCCCCAGGTCAGGAAGATGGATATTAAGTATAATATGCTAAAAGGGACCCTAGATATGATGAAATAAACGGGAGACACTGTAGAAGATTTATGAACCAGTTGTTTATGTTTCCCAGTTTCTAAAGACACTATACCTATATGGTCCTTTGTGGTTTTGTCATATGTTGTAATAAGTGTGCTTCAATTTTGAAGTATTAACAATGTATGTAAAGTATGGGTCTCTATTATTGGTATCAGAGGAAAGGTGTAGTCAACCTTTAGAAACTAGGATGTGAAAGCCTTAGTAAGAACCCTAAGGATAAGTCTAAGCATAGAACACAATATTAGTGTTTAGAAATGGCCATGAATACCCTAGGATAAGACCTTAAGTGTGAAATTTTATTCTCTATTATGTGGTTTTCCTATTATAATTAGTGTTGCTCACACTATTCTTCTTGGTTTTAGTCAATGGCTGGAACCCGAAGGAACCGTGTTAATGCGGAATGCGATGGGCAATGCAATGATTGTCCCCCTGAGAAACCAAACGATATGGGAGCTGGAATGAAAAATCTTGTAGCCATGCTCACACAACTTTCTCAAGCTATGAATCATGCAGGACTTCCAAACGAGCAAAGGAAGGAGCAACATTTTGTTGAATCCTTCATGAGGCAGCGTCCACCTTCTTTCAGTGGGTCTTCTGATCCATTTGTTGCTGAACAATGGATCAGTACCACTGAAAAGATATTTTCAGTTCTTCAATGTTCTGAACATGATAAAGTCATCTTAGCAGTATATCGTTTGGATGGTGAAGCTGATCAATGGTGGAATCTTATCAATAATACAAGGCAAAGAGATGAAATTGAGTCCATGGAATGGGACGAGTTCAAGAACTTATTTTTCAATAAGTACTTCCCTCGTATTCTTCGAACAAAGTTGGAGAAGGAGTTTCTTGAACTAAAGCAAAAGGATGATGAATCTGTTGGTATATACGAAGCGAATTTTACAAGACTTGCAAGGTATGCATCTGGCATTATCATCCAACCTGAAAGTAAAGTTGATCGATTTTTCAGTGGCTTAAAACCAAGTCTTCGAAGGGCATTAGCTATAAGAGACTTCAGTAGCTATGAAGAAATTGTGCGTTGTGCTATCAAGGTAGAAATGGAAGTTGGTGTTACATATCCATCTCATGGTTTTGACAAGAAACGAAAGATAGAGTTCAAGGAGAAATCTCAGAATAATGGTGAAAAGAAGATGAATGTTTCCTTATGCACAAAGTGTGGAAAGAAGCATGGTGGAGATTGTCTTAAAGGGACTAGAAAATGTTTTAAGTGTGGAAAAGAAGGTCATCGAGCAGCTGAGTGTCGAAGTAATGGAAAAAGGGTTTCTAATGATGTGAATAAAGCAAACACTGCAGAGAACACACCACCAAAACTTCAATGCTTCAAGTGCAAGGAAATGGGGCATTATGCTAATAAATGTCCTAATCCAAGGGTTACTGATGATCAACATGAGCAACCACTTAAGGTAAAGGACAAAGGGAAGTCAAATGCGATCACTATTGGCGATGTTGAATATGACAATGATGTGGTGGAATGATTAAGTGTTTATGTAATGGGATTCCAAAATAATGTTGTATATAGTATCATGGAATATTGGAATATTTATGTTTTGGTCTATTGTGGTTTTCAATAATTTTATGGTACCGGTAACCATGAAAAGTGATTGAGACATTTTTGGTAAACAGATGATATGAGCATAATGAAGGGATAAGAATATAATGAGATGTTTGATTGTATTCATGAGATCATGATTGATATAAGGACTAAGTGATATCATTGTTTGAGTATATAGAATTTTGAGGATTTTGGTATGTGGAAAGTGTTAAATTTTAACTGCATTCATGTTTTCACTAAGGTATTCAAGAGAATACATGATTAAGGACTTTGAATGATTGGAATGTGACCAACAAAACATATCTTATGATATATGGGGATCGACGATGGTGTTAAATCTCTGGTAATCGTTTTCACTATGTTATGAGAGTGGACTGCAGTATTATGGATAAGCCTAAAGATTGGAATGGATTATGTTGGACATAAGTTAGTATTGTTTAAGGATAGAAGTTTTCTCGATATTATTGATGGGATGTTATAGTAATATAGTTTTAGAAAAAGGACATCCTGTAGGACGGGCGATAGCCCATCGCGTCGGAAAAGGCTGTGGAAATCGAACCCACAACCGAAGTGCGACTGGCCTTTATCGCCTACCACTGGCCTACAGGAAGTCCCTGTTTAGTAGAAACTAGTTTTATTATATTAAGCTGTATGACATATGATGTATAAGTCCATTTTAGGGACCATATATGATTAATCTCACTATAGATCGACTTATGAATATAATTTTTTGCTAACCTTTTGTTTGAGACAGATGGAATGACCCGTCATTCTATCACGTGATCTACTAACACTTCACGAATAACAAATTCAACTTCATTTATTTAAGATATGAAGTGGAAATTGTTCAAGGCATGAACAACAGTGAGATTGTACCAAAATAAAGAAAGTATTTATTCTAATTCAAATTTTCAACTTTAGGGAAATGATCTTGAAAACCAAAAATGTTGTCCTAGTGATCTTATACCTGATGAATCAGATGGTCCCTTAGATCGTCACAAATTTATGTATTTGTGGTTACTCGATTTTCCATAGCCATGTTCTCTACCACTCTCCATCAGAACATGATGGTTATATTTTTCTTCCATATCCATATTTTCACCTATGTGGAAACCCAGTGATTAGTTTATTTGGGTAACCGTTACATTTCATACTTTTGTTTTTAAAGATAAGTTTTGGTATTCCTTTTTACGATGTAGGTTTCTATCAAAGAAACTTTCAAATAGTAAACCATTTATAACCCCGACGAATTTCGAGGGAGAAATTCATTTTAAGGGGGGTAGAATGTAACACCCCAAGATTTTATGAAAAATATTATTTTAATTTCATTAATGTCTTTTGTTGTATTCTACACCAAGATTACCTTGCACTATACGCCACACCGTATTAGCTTGCAGTATACGCAACACTATTCTTGGACCGTGTTACACACAATTTTGATAATAGTTATTCTACTCAACATTGAGTATATATATATATATATTAAATGTATAAATGAAAATATGGTTGGATTCTGTTATACGAAACAACGAAAGATTTTTTCACAACACGCAACCCTGACTTGGCTTGCATTACACGCAATCGCGACCTTCCTCAATAGCGTGTGTTGTACGCAATACCGGGTTTTAATAAACAATGTTATATTATTATAATATTGTCATGAACTAGCCGTTATGAATAGTATTAACTAAATTTTAAATTTTATAACATTATTATTCATCTTACACATTTCTAGAACATGGTATAAGAACAAAATAAATTTTTTAGGTAAAATAAGTATTTTTCAAAAAATGCAGTTTTACCGCCTTTTGATGGCGCACCCACATTAAATATAGTTTTTGACACGTTTATATGTTCAATTTGACAAAATAAAATTCTTAATTTGAATAAGGATATAAAAATTTACATTAGATAAAGTTTTGATATTTTTCCGATAACTTTCATATTTTAATGAATAGTAAAAACACGCTATATTTTAATTAAAAACAACTTTTTTCATCATAATATCTTATGTGGTTAAATTATAATATTGAATGGTTTTAAAGTACAAATAGAATATATTTTTACCATTTAATATAATTTTTGTCATTAGCATTGATTTTACCTTGAATTCGTAGGTTAAATCAATTCAATCTTTTGCAATGTTTTAAAGAAAAACCCGTTTTCCTTCGACAACGGGATTATTTTTCATTTAATTTCTGCATCTTTTGTGTATTGAATTTGGAAAAATGGATTACATATTTGGAATCATTGGGTCCAAATTATATTAATAAGCTACTTTTCATTTTTGGGAATTATGAATAGTAATTATGGTAAATTTTATTTACCATAGTTAAAGGTAAATCGGGTAATTAAGGGTAAATATAATATTTTAAAATTACCCTAACAAATGTCAAAATCCTATTGGATGACTAAAAGTTGACTCATATCACCTGAGGGTCGGATTAGATTCATTTAATTAAATTTTGTCAATGAAAATAATTTAATTATTATTAAAACCAAAGAATGTGACAACATGTCACTTTCTTAAATTATATAAGTACAATAATTTTAATCTAGTGATACACTTCATGAAACTTCGAACATGAATAGTCTCCAGAAAGCTAATACAATTATATAAATCATAGGAATTTATTTATAATTTTTAGGGATTAAATAATTATCATTTATTATGATACAAAGATGATGCAGTAATTATCTTATTAATGAAATATTGACATAATTGATGTTATAAATACCCAAATAAATGTAATTTGAGACTTTTTATGAATTACACTAATTTTATAGGTTACTATGATATATTAGTGTTGCTTTAATCAACTTGGTTCGAACATATCATTCTGTTATGACTTTCACAAAAATCATATATCAAATAGTGTCAAAATTGACACAAAATAGTTTTTAAATCAAATATTATATTACTAATTGTTATTTTATTCCTAAAAATATAAGGTTCGGCCAAATGACTTAGATAAGGATATATATATTAATAATAAACAATTTGGGGTTCGTTTGGCATGTTATAGTAAGTGTATTAACCATATAGTGAAAGAAAACAAAAAGACACGGTAAAAGTAAAATTATTTAACTTAGAGTTAAATCTAATTGATAAGGTTAAAATAATACCCTAAACTTGTATAAATCATATTGGTTGATAGGATTTCGACCCATACCCACTTTACCTTCTAAATAAGACCCTTTGGAACCATTATAAACCGATTTTGACTTTAATATAAAATAATATTTTGAGGTATTCCTAAGGTGCCCCTCTCCTCCCTTATAAAATGGCACCTCCTCCCCCTCCTCCTCACACCAATTTGAGCACTCAATCTCGGCCAACCCCTGACAAAATCTCTTCTACAATTCCCTAGTATCATTCTAGAGGTCTTGGGCTTCTTCAATGACCATCCTTAGTTCTTTAAGTGGAGGTTAAGAAAAGGCGCGTCAAAAAGAGGTAATATCCATTACCGATCTTTTTCAATTTCTTTCTTCTTCAACTTCTTCTTCTTTAGTTGTTTCATGATAAAGTAATAACATCAGTATTTCTTATATACTGATATGTTATTATAAATATGAAACAACTCTAATTAACCTTCTATCCATCCTACGGAAAAAGGAAATCACCGCGTGTGCGTACGTACGGAATACCGTCTCCACGCCGTGGTGTAATCTATTTTCCGCCACCACCTTAATTGTATGGGTATAAAGGTGTAATGAGAAACTATATATGATTATTATAAATTTATATTGATACTGAAATATTATACATACACTTCAACACAATTCCACGACCATGGGAACGATATCATCGCTCGTGCGTACGTACGGACTACCGTCTCCACGACGCGATGAGATTCATTATCAATGATTAACCATTCATGAATGATTATAAAGTATATATAATAAGTACTAATGAAATATATGACATAATAATGATACTGGATTTATGTTTATTTATATGTATTTCATCTACTTAATTCCATTCAATTCAATAAGGAAACGAAAACAGCGTTCATGCGTACGTACGGACTACCGTCTCCATGAACGGTGTATTTCTTTCCATTTACTGATTTATTGTATATATATATTCTGAATATATATATATAAATCATGTTTTATATTCTAGAATTAAGTAATCATTATCTAAGTAATCATATGAAAAACACGAACGACAAATGAGACGATTTTACCAAAAACGCTACTTTAACATGAATTTACAAAAGAACGGGTAATATAAAGTCATAAGTGGATCATATATGATATAATAACAATGAATATGATTCTGGAATAAGTCAATAACATGATTTAAATCATTATACAGGAGGTTCGGACACTTACAAAGCAAGTCGGACCTAAGGTAAGGAAAATATCACAATCTCATTTTTATCTGAGATTGTTTATACTTTGAAATTTACTGGGGTGTATTTTATCATCCACGTCCATGTTTCATCAATATGTAATATTATTTCCATCCACCTACAATTGTTTAAATCCATTTTTTACCCTTCGATGAGTTTTTAGTAATATGTATGAAAGGAATCATTTGTCGTTTTTCGTATGAGGTACTTTTTGACTTTTCCGACAAAAGTACGAAGAATGTTTTTTTAACTTATACGGCATGAATGGATTTTTAAAACATTACTTCAAAGAAGCTTCCTTTACAAGTTTTCAAGTTTATTTTTAATCAACTTCTTTTATTTTAAAGTTGTATGACATGTTATGAAAGGAAAAAATGTTTTTGAAGAAGAAAGGATATTTTCCTCAAGAATGGAGTTCAAGTGTTTTATCAAAATTATTTTCCATATAAGATAATAAAGGGTTATATTTTTATCCCTATTATTACATTGATTTGATCATGTTGTGATGGAATTATTTTTATGAATTCCTTTATCTTATATGAATTGATTTATGATGTCATGATGTTTCAAGAATCCCATTTTTGTTACATGTGTTATGCGATGATGTATGTTTTATGATTATGTGGCACACATAAGAAAGGATTCATTATAAGATGGGTGGGACCTATATCTCCCTCCAATGCATTGGGTAAAGATTTATATCTCATGAGATAGACATGGCTGGAACGGTAGGTTATACCGGTTCAGTGAAACAGGACTGGAATGAGGGTGACTCGGTTCAGAAAGGGACTTTGTCCACTAAGATTGTCTTGGCAATGAGTCATCACTAACAAGAAATGATTTTACATGATTATGTGTGCATGCCACAGAGTTTCAAGTTTCATGATATGATTATGGGGATCTCATTTTCACTCCTATGATTTATTCCGTGTTAAGTTATTATGATCTCTTTTGAAGGTTGTGATTTTCAAAAAAGATATGATATGATTTTTATTTCTTTTATTTGCCCTTGCTGAGCATTTGAGCTCACCCTTTTATGTTTTCTTTTCCCTAGGTCAGGAAGATGGATATTAAGTATAATATTCTAAAAGGGACCATAGATATGATGAAATAAACGGGAGACACTTTAGAAGATTTATGAACCAGTTGTTTATGTTTCCCAGTTTCTAAAGACACTATACCTATACGGTCCTTTGTGGTTTTGTCATATGTTGTAATAAGTGTGCTTCAATTTTGAAGTATTAACAATGTATGTAAAGTATGGGTCGTTATAGATACTTGAAAAGAGGTAAATGTTTTATCACCACTTTCAAAATTCATTTCTTCTTCTAATTCCTCTTATTATGTTGTTATCATAATAAAATAATAAATACCATATCTTCTATATTATAAAATGTTATTATAATTATGTTATAACCCTATACCTTCTTTTATTCACCCTATGAATAACAATATCACTATGTCTGTGTACGTATGACTTACTATCTCCACACTGTGGGGTAATTTTTTATTCAAAAATAATTAATTTGGATGAGAATAATGATGAGTATAATGGATTTAAATCATTAATATCACATGATAATTATTCTGTATAATTAATATACCATCCAATTACATACCATTTTTCCATTAAGTGAATAATATCATCGCTTGTGCGTACCTACAACCTGCCGTCTCCATGACGCGATGAGATTCATTTTCCAGGTTAACCATTCAATAATAATAATAAATTATAGATAATAAATAATAATGAAATATATGACATAATAATACTTATGGATTTAATTATATATATATATATATATCATATACTTACTTCCATTCAATTCAATAAGGAAACAGAAACAGCCTTCATGCGTATGTATGACCCACCGTCTCCATGAATTATGTATTCCATTTCATTTATCTATCTATTATATATATTTATATACTTAATATATATGATATATATATCATGTTTTACATTCTATAAGTAAGTAAATCATGATCTATGTAATTTGATAAATTAAAAAAAGTCAAAAAAAAGTATGATAAATAAAATGATTATTACCCAAAGCGTTGCTTTAACATAGAATTGATAAATGAACAGTTAATACTAATTCCAAAGTGAATCATATATGATATCATAAATATTATAATGGTTCTTTTAAAAAGTTATTAATATGTTTATACCCACTATACAAGACTTCCAAATACATATGAAGCATATCAGACCTAAGGTAAGGGATAGTGTCGCAATCTCATTTTTACCTAATGTTGTTTATACAAAAGTATTTATAGGGGTATATTTATTATCCACATTTATATTTCATAATTATGTAATACTATTTATATTATTCTACAACTTTTTAAATTTAATTTTACCCATTGAATATTTTTTATTAAATGGTATGAAAGCAATCTTTTGTCGTTATTCAATTTGAGGTAGTTTTTTACTTTTCCAGCAAAAGTAAGAGTAGAATGTTTTTTAACAAACATGGAATGAATAGATTTTTGTGGTTACATGAAAAATTATTTCAATGAACATTACTCTATATTATTTCAAGTTTATTTTTAACTAAATTGGTTTCTTTTTAAATTTAGTGTCATTTTAAGTAAAGAAAACTTTTTTCAAAAACAAAGGATATTTTCCTCAAGAATTAATTTCATATGTTTTATCAAAAATATTTTTCCTTATAAGATGAAATAGGTTTATGTTTCTATAACTATTATTAAATTTATTTTATTGTGTCTCTGATGGAATTATTTTTATAAAATCCATTTATTTTGTATATATTTTTATACAATGATTCTTAAGAAAACCATTTTATTTCATGGGTTATGCTATAATGAATGGTTTATGTTTTTATGAAACATGTAAGAATGATTTCATTATGATATGGGTGGGACTTATATCTCACTCCAATTCATTGGGTAATTATTTATATCTCATGATATAGACATCACTAGAATGGAAAGTAAATCCAGTTCAGTATTATAGGGTATGAATGGAATGTAAATCTGGATGAGTAATATATCGTTTGAACGAAAAGTAAACATAGTACAGTAATGGAATTTTTCCTCTATGATGGTCTTGGAAGTAATTCCTTAGATACTAGGGAAATAATATAATTTGATTAATTTTTTACATTATTCCATGTTTTAGGCCAATGTTGTTTTATCATGGTTAAATGTTATTTTATGATATATGCCTTACGTACTACCAAGATTTATTTCATGACTCAAAATTTTTTTATTTAAACTTTATGTTAATGTTTTTAAATTCTTATGTTTATGGTTTGTTTCATGTTCTCAATGTTTACCCTTAATGAAAATTTTAGCTCACCCTTTTTATGTTTTCTTTTCCTGAGGATATAAATAATGGATTTAGGTAGGAAAACAAAAGGGGATATTTTTAGGGGAAATGTTGAAGATCTTTCACCAAGTTTAAAGATTATGTTCCAAGTTTCTAGAGACACAAAACTAATACGGTATTTGGGTGTACAATTGTGTAATTTATTAATTATTATAAAAAATAAATGTAATTTCCATGTACATAAATCTTGTGTCATTAGAGTTGGTATTAGAGAGAAAAATTAGTTAACCTTTGGAAACTAGAATATGAAAACTTTAATGAGATCCCTAGATATATTTCTATGGTATGTCTAGTTATATCCTTAAGGGTAAATCTAAGAATAGGATACATTCCTCAAATAATTGTCACAATAATTAATAACATAGGATTAAACCTAATATGTTAGTGATTAAAATTACTCTCCCTTAATTATATTGTTTTTTGGGTATTATTTTTTCCTCTCACACTATTCTTTTTGGGGTCTAGATAATGGTTTGAACCCAAGTAAACCTTGTTAATGATCAATGCACTAGTAAATGCAATGATTTCCCTCCAAAACAACCAAAAGTTATAGATTATGGAATGAAAAAACTTATTGATATAGTTAAAGAAGATATGAATCATTTTGGACATCCAAATGAGCATATAAGGGAACAACATTTTATTTAGTCCTTCATGAGGAAACATCCACCTTATCTTAGTCAGTTTTCTGAATCACTTTTTGTTGAAAAATGGATTAGTATCATTGAAAATATATTTTCCACCTGTCACTATTTAAAACATGAAAAATTTATTTTTTCTGTTTATCACTTAGAAGTCAAAGCAGACTAGTGGTGGACTCTAATCCAGAATACATGGAATTAAGATGAAATTGAATCCATGGAATTGGATAAGTTCAAGAACTTATTTTTAAATAAGTACTTTCTTTTCATTCGTCTAAAATATATAGAAAATTACTTCTTTGAGCTTAAGAAAAATGATGAATAATCAATTGGAATATATGAGGAAAAATTTACAAGACTTACAATGTATGCTTCGAATTTTATAACCTAACCTGAAAGTAAATTTTTTCCATTCTTAAATGGCTTAAATCCAGGTCTTCTATTGTAATTAGCTATAAGAGACAATGGAAGATATGAATAGATTTTTTGTTGTTCTATCAAGGTAGAAATAAAAGTTGGTGTTACATATCAATGTCATGGTTTTAAAAAGTAACAAAAGATGCAGTTGAAGGGAAAATCTCAAAACCATGGTGAAAAGAATATGAATGTTTCCTTATGCTCAATGTGTGGAAAGAACAATAGTGGAGATTGTCTTAAAGGGACTAGAAAATTTTTTAAGTGTGGAAATGAAGGTCATAAATCAGTTGAGTGGTGAAGTAATGGGAAGAAGGTTTTTAATGACGTGAACAGAGCATAGACTACAGAGAATACACCACCCACACTTCGATGCTACAAGTGCAAGGAAATAAGGAATTATGGTAACCAATTATATAATACAAGTATTATGGATGATTATCAACATCAATAACATATTAATTCTAAATACAAAGGCAAATCACATGTGATCACTATTGGTGATGCTGAGTATGAAAAGTTGCAGATTGATTAATTTTTCATGTAATTGGATTCTAAAATAGTGTTGTAGAATCTCTTTTATAGTACTATGGAATATTGGAATATTTATGTATAGGTCCACTGTATTTTTCCATAATTATATGGTACTTGTAACCAGGAAAAGTGATTGAAATATTTCTGTAAAGCACATGACATACACATAATAAAGGGATAAAGAGATAATGAGATGTTTGATAGTATTAAATGCCTCATGACTGAAATAAGGAGAAAGTGATATCATGGTTTGAGTTTATAGAATATTTAGTATTTTGATATGTAAAAAGAGATAATTTTTACAAAATCCATGTTTCAACTATGGTTATATGGTAATTCATGTTATTTCCATGTTTTATGAGAATACATGATTAAGGTATTAACATGATTGAAATGTGACAACAAAGAACTACCTTACGAGATATGAGAGATAAATGTTTAGTCAATTTAGTTCACCTATTTCTAAAGTTTTATATTTTCAATTTTTTCGAAGGATTGTAAGGATATCTATTTATGTATAGTATAATTTATATTCCTGTTGAAGTTGGTTAGATTAATGTATTATCTCACGATAGGTGGAATAATGCATATTTGATAACATGTGTTAACCTTTTTATTGAGAAAAATGGAATGACCTATCATTCTATAACACAATTTGTTAACACTTAAATAATGAAAAATTATACTTCATTACTTCAAATAATAGATGAATTGTAAATAGATCATGGCCTGAAAAATGGTGACATTGTACCAAAATAAAGTAAGTATTTATTCTCACGAAAAATTATTCCACTTTATGGAAAGGACCTTGAAAAAAAGATGTTATCATAGTACATTATTATCAAATGAATAATATGGTCCCTTAATTAATTGTTGATTTATATCTTTCTTGTTGCCAATTTTCTCCAATCCTTATTCTATATCACTATCCCTTAGAACTTGATGAATAGATTTCTCTTCCATATCCATGTTTTCACTTCCCACTTATGTTCTCTTATGTGGAAACCTAGTGATGAGTTACTTTGGGTAACAATTATGTTTCTAAATTTCCTTTTCAAAATGAATTTTTATTTTTCCTTTTTATGATGTGTGTTTCTATGAAACAAACTTTCAAGTAGTAATACTTTTATAACCCTGATGAATTTCAAGGGTGTAATTCATGTTAAGGGGGGTATAATGTAATTCCCAAAGATTTTATGAGATAAGTTATTTTTAATTTCTTTAGTGTTATGTATTACATACAAAAATAATTTTATCTTTTACTATATGCAACACGGTATTAGTATGAAATATACACAACACTATTTATGGTTTGGGTTACACAAAATTTCAAGTTCTTTTGATATAATTCATTTCACACAACATTGAGTTTATATTTGGTTCAATGTATAAAAGAACTATGTTTGGATTATGTTATAAGAAAAAACAAAGTAATATTGCACTAAATGAAACACTGACTTGTCTTGTATTACACACAAGAGTTATCTTCCTCGATAACTTGTGTTGTACACAATACTAAGTTTTACTAAACAATGAAATATTATTAAAATATTATTATATAATGGGATATAAAATAGCCATTAAGAATATTATTAACCACATTTTAAATTTTATATAACATTAAAATTCATCTTATGCATTTTTAGAACAATATATAAGAACAAATTAAATTTTTCAGATAAAAGAATTATTTTTAAAAAAGTCCAATTTTGTCACATTTTGATGGCGCACCAATTTTGAATCTAGTTTTTAAAAAAAATATATTATATTTGAAAAAATAGAAATATTATTTGGAATTGGGACATCAAAATTTACTTTGGTTTTAATTTTTTTATTTTTTATCATAAAATTCCTATTTAAGGATTAGTGAAAAATACTGCATTTTAATTCAAAACAGTCACTTCATATAATTTATTTATATAGATAGATTATATTTTTAATTGATTTTAAAGTGTAATTAGATTATGTTTTTATTATTTAATACAATTTTTTCATTGGAATTAACTTAAAATTTAAATTGGACATAAATAGATGTTGATCTTTTGATATTTTTTACTTCCTAAAAACTCACATTGTTGTTTTGACAATGGAAATTAATTTAAATTAATTAATGAAACTTCTGTGTTTTTAATTTGGAAAAATGGATTCAATAGTTGGAATTATTTGGTAAATATTAAGATAATAGTTTACCTTTATTTATTTGGATATTATGAATAATACATAAGTTAAATTTATTTATCACAATTAAAGGTAAATCGGGTAAATTATGGTAACAAACAATATGATAAAGATACTAAAATTTCCCTAACACCTGCCAAAATCTTATTGTATGAATTAAAGTAAAAATATATCACATAAGGGTCTGAATTTATTCATTTAATGTACTTTTTTATTTGAAAGTGATTTAATTATAATTAAATAAAAAGAAAGTGTCAACATGTCACTCTCTTATCTCTTATAAGTATAATAATTTTAATGTACTAATAAACTTGATAAGACTTCGAACATAAATATCCTCCAGAAATTTGGTAAAATTATCTACATCATGTTAATTTATTTTTAATTTTCAGATATTAAATAATTACCATTAATGATGACACAATAGTGAAGTAGAAATTATTTTATTAAAAGAAATATCAAATAAAAGGTTTTAAAAATTTTAAAAGAAATATAATATGAATTAATTAATGTTATCTAATAATTTTATCTGTTAATATGACATGTTAGTAGTGTATTAAATATTTTGGTATTAATTTATCTTTTTGTTTAATTTTATGTAAAGTTAATTAAATGAATAGTCTCAAAATTGACACTATTGATATTTTATAAAAATATCATATTATTAAATTATTTAAAAATCACAAAAAAATTAAAATTTTCATAGTGAAAATTATATTGTATAAATTTTCATAATGTATCCAATTATAAATAATTTACAACACATAGGTAAATATTTAAAACTATTTAATATTTATAATATTATTACTACAAATAAAATTAAATAGATTAAATAAGGATATATCAAAATGATAAATTTTAAAATAAAATCAAAACATGTATATATTTTATTTTTTGAGATTTTTTAGACCCATACACATCTTATATTCTAAATAATCTGTGTTAGAGTCATTTTAATTTAAAAAATAATTTATA
Source organism: Viscum album (assembly GCA_963277665.1). Taxonomy (NCBI): domain Eukaryota; kingdom Viridiplantae; phylum Streptophyta; class Magnoliopsida; order Santalales; family Viscaceae; genus Viscum; species Viscum album. Next base: position 656,159,464 of record OY728145.1, on the reverse strand, counting down.
TTAACTTAATAGTTTGGGTATTTCCCAAAGTGCCCCACCTTTTTCTTAAAAAGGGAACCACTCCTTCTCTTTTAATCGCACTTATAAATCCATTTGGCGTGCCCAACCCATACCCATTTACTCTCCCAAATTCTCTAAATTCATCCTAGAAGCCACACTTTGGGAATAAATTCATCCTAGGTAGACATTTTCTACAAATCAAAAGGAGATATTTGTAAAAGATGTGATTGTTTTATCACCTCTTTCAAAATTCGTTTCTTATTCTACTTCCTCTTCTTATCTTGTTCTTGTACTAAAATAAATACAGTAACTTATACATTCTGAGATGTTATTATAATTATGGTAAACCCTTATACCTTTTTTTATCCATCATATGAATAACAATATTACTATTTATGCGTACGTATAAATTACCATCTCTACACTGTGGTGTAATTTTTTATTCAACAATACATAATTTAGATGGGTTTAATGATGAGTATAATGGATGTAAATAATGAATACAACATGATAATTATTATTTATAATTAACATACCATCAAATTCCATACCATTTAACCATTAAGTGAATGATGTTATCTCTATGTGTATGCATGACCTACAGTCTCCACAACGCGATTAGATTCATTCTCCATGCTAACCATTCAAAAATGATTATAAAGTATATATAATAAATATGAATAAAATTTAAGAAATAATAATTCTATTGGATTTATATATATTTATTATTTACTTTTTTCAATTAAATTCCATAAGGAAACAGAAATATCGTTCATTTGTACTTACGGTCTATCATCTCCATGAATTGTGTATTCCATTTCATTTATATATCAATTTTATATATTTATATACTGAATATATATGATATATAAATCATTTTTTTTATTTCTGGAAGTAATTAATTCATGTTCTATGTTATTAGATCAAGAAAAACAAGTGAAAACATGTACAGTAAATATAACGATTATTACCCAAAATTTTGTTTTAACAGTGAATTGACAAATGAACGGTTAATATAATGTAATAATTAAATAATATTTGATATAATAAATATTATTATGGTTCTATTACAAGTTAATAATATATTTAAACTAACTATACAATATTTATGGATACATACGAAGAATATCAGACCTAAGGTAAGGGATAATGTTACAATCTCATTTTTTTCCGAGATTATTTATACGTAACTATTTACTAGGGTATATTTGACATCCACATTCATGTTTCCTAACTATATAATATTATATATATTCTTCTACAACTATTTAAAGTTAATTTTACCCTTTGGTGAATTTTTATTAAATGGTATGAAAGGAATCTTCTTTTGTTATTTGATTTGAGGTACTTTTTTAAGTTTTTGTTAAAAGTACGAGGAAAATGTTTTTTCACTTATACAGAATGAATGTATTTTTATGGTTTCATGACACCTTATTTAAATTAATATTCATCTACATGATTTCAATTTTATTTTTGAAAATAATTTTTTTAAAATTTCATGGAATTTTGAGGAAAGAAATGTTTTTTTGAAAAAGAAAGGATATTTTCCTCAATAATTAAGATCAGGTGTTTTATCAAAATTATTTTCCATATAAGTTGACATAGTTTAATGTTTCTATCCCTATTATTATGTTGATTTTATTATTTTTGTGATAGAATTATTTTTATGAAATCTATTTATTTTATATGAATTATGATGGAATTATTCTTTAGAAAATCATTTTATTTCATGGATTATGCTATTATGAATTATATAAGTTTTTGTGGAACATGTATGACTGATTTCATTATGAGATTGGTGGGACCTATATCCCCCACCAATGCATTGGGTAATGATTTATATCTTAGGATATGTACATGACTAGAACGGAATGTAAATCTAGTTTAGTAATACAGGCCTAGAACGGAAATTAAATTAGGTTCAATAATGCATTGCTGGAATAGAAAAAATAAACCTGGTTCAGTAATGGACTGTATACACTATGATGGTCTTGGAAGCAATGCCTTGGCTACTATGGATATCATATTATGTGCTTATTTTTTTATACAATTCCATGTTTTATTCCAATGTTATTTTATCATGGTTAATGTTCTCTTATGATCTATGCCTTATGTACGTCCATGATTTATTTCATGACTCAAGATTTTGATATTTAAACTTTATGTTCCTGTTTTTACATTCTTATATTTATCGTTTGTTTTATGTTCTCAATGTTTACCCTTACCAAGCATTTTATCTCAAATTTTTATGTTTTCTTTTCCCTATGATGTAAATAAAGGGTTTAGGTAGGAAAACAAAAGGGGAATACCTTTATAGGATATGTTGAATATATTTCCCCATGTTAGAATATTATGTTCCAAGTTTTGAAAGACACTAAACTAATATGGTCTTTGGGCATATAATTGAGTAATGTATTAAGTATTTCAAAAAATAAATTTAATTTCCATGTACATCTAGCATGGGTCGTTAGATATCCTAGATTCTATTAAAATGTATTCATAAATGATTGATGCTCTAAAAAATAAAAAAAACAACATAGAATACATCAGTAGATTACTCAGGTCAACAACATAAACAATTTAAATTGGGAAATTAACCTCAACAGATAGTTAAACAAGATATGGATCTCAACCTACCCAAATCAAAAGCGAGAAAAAGACTAGAACTATTCCTCAACATACCTTACCCAAAATACCCTTGGTGAATTTTGGTTCAGGATATCCATCTAAGAACTCACTCACAATTACCTTCTACATCCAGATGATATATCTCAAACTTCAAACTAACATTAAGGAAATATACTCAGCCTACACCTTTGAAACCTCTCTTTCATGAACCAGCTGAGATACTATGGTACTTTGATAACCGATCAGGAATCAACATAGTCTAAAGTGAGTTCCTGATCCCCAAAGGTTGTTGATGATAACTTGGTATCATATAAGATGAAAGGGAGAATAAATTTTACACAAAAATAGAGGAGGATAAAGTTACTTATCGGTATCCTCAAAATACCTCATGGATATAGTACTAGAAACCAAACAGGTGTTCAAAACCCAAATAGTACTTCATTAACGTATACAAAGTATTATAATCTAAAAATTTACATTTAGTAGGACAAGTCCCTCCATGCCCCAATGGATCAAGAACACTCACCTTTTCCAAGAGGCTCTTCCCTTTTACTCGTCCATTGAAGGAGAAAATATACAATCGCCTGAAGTAAAAGATAGTGTGGGAGATAAAAAACTCAGTAGGGTCTCATCATGTGTTCCATAATATGATACAATCATAGTAAAACAAATCATGATTTCAATTTTAAAAAAAATATAGCATAGAGATGTAATTTATTATTTAAAACAAATAATTATTTTCATTTATTAATAATGGAAAACATTTCTAACATGGCATAAAAAAATTTATATAAAATAGTTTATATAAATCACTAGGCATGAGTGAATAATTTTCACAGAAATTTTCATTTATTATAAAAACAATCACAAATGGAAACATGGTCATCTGCCCAATGGTACAATAGTTTCCTATTTTGGGATCCTCACACATCTCATATTAGTGATCATGCATAACATGGGTAAACAAGTCCCTCAAGATCACACCGACTATGACTCATAAAAATCCTATCACATATAAGATATACCAAAATAGATTTTTGTTAGAGATTTCATCATCAAACTATTGTCAAGAAGTTATCATCCTATTTTTCTAGTCCCAAATAACCCAATAACTACTCATGATCACATGTGCTCAATTAATCTATTGGAAAAGGGAAATCATTTTATTCTTTATTAATCATCATTCATAATAAAATTCCCTAATTTTATTTTTCAAGATTCCTGTTCAAATGCAAAACCAAATAATTGGTTTTTCATAATTTAATGACTTTTTAAAATAATGAAAGTAATATGATTTTATAAATACAATTTAACCTACTTTATCAAAATTATTAAAAAAATCATTTCATAATTTCGATCAAATTCAATTCATACCCCCAATTCAAATTCCATTAGAATTGGTGTTTTTCTAAGATTCCATAACAAATCAATTTCAATCCAATTTCATGTGGAATTGGGTTTTTAACAATTTAATTGATGAAATTATAAATAGAAAGAAACTCAAGTTCAAATCAATTGGCCAAGCATAAATGTAACCCCCTACCTTTTGTCACAGAAAGAAACACCCACAATACAACTCACCAATGAAGTAAGAAAAAATATAACATCAATGAACTCAACCTAGAATAAAGATTTAAAAAATTATTTTATATCCTATAAACCCAATTAGATCTATCAAACTCCAAGGAGAAAAGATAGAGAGATAGAGAGGGAGAGGGAGATGTAATATACAGTAAGACCACTAACCTAAGAGATTAAAAAATAAACATTCTGATCAATCACTAAATGGATTATCTAAAGGTATTGGAGATAAAAAATAACCTAGAGGTTGATTTATATTATGAGATAAAGGGATGAGAATTAGAGGAAAATATAATTAGTAGATTAGAAGAAATAAAACACCATGTAAAAATAATTTTACAGCATGTAACCCCATTACATGTCATGTAATCATAAAGTCTCATATATTCTGTAAAAACACATCACCTTTTTATTTAAAAGAATATTTTTAAAATTTATACAATGTGTAAGTTTGATACAACATGTAACAATTCATTTGGTTAACACATTTCATAGAATCTATCATGACAAGATTATACATCTTATAACTAAATTAAATCACGTGTAAATCTGCATCGGGTTGTAGAAACTACAAGTTTTTTATGCTCAGCAATTCGAAAAATCTCAGACTTTTCAATTAATGGTATCCTCCCAATTCCATCTCGGTATTACTAAACCAATTAAACTAGAAAACCAAAACAATGGTTAAAACATACCGGACATAAATTTATTAGGGTATTACACTTAGAACCTCAACCTAAAAATAATCCTCTCCACAAACTCTTTCAGTCCAAAACTCTATAAAAATAAAATTTAAATTATGAAAGTGTTATATTGGAATGGAATATGTTAAAAAATGCTATAAATGGATTCCTCATATGTCCAATTCCAACTCTAGGGACTAAAGACACACAACACACCTTACTCGAAAACGTATATGATTTTTACATCTAAGTACACCGTGTTTTCCTTCAAATGTGGACTTATCTGTGTACTTATATACGTATAGGGTACACCAGGGGTCTAACTATGTTCTATTACATGGTCAGGTCTTAAATGGGTCTACATATATACTACTACATGGATAGGTTCCCCCTACATGGGGTATCTTCCCCAGTACCCGACCACATAGCCATGTACCACTACACGCCGTGTACTTATAATACATGGCATGTAGACAAGAAATATTTTCCAACCCATACACTTGGATAAATGGCTGGGTACCCCTACATGGAGTGTACTATAGGTAAATGGTGTCTACTCCCAAACACTCTACATAACCAAGTACTCACCCACCTGGCTAAGTACCACTACATGATGTGTACCTATGGTAAAGTGCACGTACTTCTAAAAATTTCATCTTCCCTATATAAGAAGAACACATAGCATGTGTTCAGCACACCACACATTATGGGTGAAAATTTTCATAACCAGAAATCCCTTTTGAATCACCTGAAACACTTGATTTCTCCTGAAACTCACCATATTGAACTACTAGGGGTCCCCAACAGCTTGAAATTAAGATTAAAACATATAAAAACTAAACCATGGGGATGTGATATGGACATATTAACTATAACCTTCCTTGGGGTTGAAAATACTAAATCTTTGATCATATTCATGATCAATGGCTACCGTGTGACAACCCAGCTCCTCCCATGCTCCACATCGACACCTCCTCCTCTCTCACTCCCTCTCTTTTTCCCACTCCACCTATTATCTTATCCATATAAAATGAAAATAAGGTATTTCTGTTAGAATAATGTGTGTAAATGAGAAAAGAGAAGATGAAAACAAGAAAAATCAAATAGGTGAATAAGAAAAGAAAAAAGGAAAGGGTCATCGAGCCTGGTCCTAACTCCTAATGCAAGGTTATGCCTCACCTATCTGAAAGCATCAATTCCAGACTATAAAAAAATATAGATTTAAAATATGATTCCTGAAATAGAATATATCACTGAATAATAGATCGTGAATAAATAATATATAATAAATATAATAAATATTAAATATTCATATAAAATTTGATTGATTCATAATTACACCAAACACCCGTCCTAGAGTAAAACTCCAATTTTGGGACTAACAGAGTGGTTATAAAAAATATTTGAGACCTCATGATTAAAGAAATTTCTATTTTTTCATGAACACCGCCTAAGAAGATAATTTTAAATTCTCCTAGTTTTCTCAAACTATCATGACACAATTCATGACATGGTTCGTGATGTCAATCTTATCTCTTTATTCTCTACTTGTTTTGAAATCAATGTTTTGGAAGATTTTGAATTGAGATAGGTATTAAACAATAATATGTTGATTCCCATAATCCATATATAACTCTAGGGGAAGGATTATTTTATTTTATTCTATATAATCTAGATTAAATTCTTGGTAAAATCAGCAATAGGTTAGATTTACTAGAATAAGGTACATTGTAATTAACATTCATTATTTGTATACCTTCCAAAGGTTATGATATATTTTGGTATTTATGTTATTTTAGAGTTGTTATTCCATTGTGTTTAGGAAAGTTATAAAACTCTCAACAACCCATTAGTGGTATCCGAGAAAAGCTTATAGAGTTAACCAATACCAAGGAACTCTTATACATAAATAGTGATGTAGTGTGGCTCTCTTCTTAGGAGCACTATTATTTATGAATAGAGTTGCATAGCATGGATAATTAGCATAATGGATTAAATTAATATATTTACATAGAATTACGCATTATAAATGATTATATAAGAGATTTGATCTCATTGTTAGTGATATCAAAGAAAATATATGCATTTTTTATTTGAATTTTGAATGGATGAAGAAACTATAAAAACACAGTTTCCTGATGCCATAGTATAATCGAAGATAAAAAATTCTTTTTTAAATTTATTAGAATTACTAACCATGTCTTTTCCCTTATAAAATTTGGAATTTTAGTTCTGCATTCAAATATACCATGACATTTTCAAGGAAAATGGGCATTACATGCATCGATTAAAACCCTTCAAAATATAGAATTATATGATTATTCTCTATGTCATGCTTTGGGGGGTTATGATAATTTTTTATATCCTCTACGAGTACTCTACAAAACATGAACCATTTAATTTTAGACTTATAAAGTGTTTTTTGTATTTAGACATCCATATTGTAGAATTATTTTTACATAGATTTGATCTTACAAAGTAGAGATATTAATATTATTTATTACTAGAAATTGTGGTTCTCACTAAAATAATGACCAAAATGACTTGAATAAAATGTCATCTCAAATGGTTGTGGTATCCCAATGGAAAGAATTTCTTCTATGAGTAATAACATGTCAGGGTGTATATTATTTTTTAAATAATTTTAGAGAAATATATATTGGTAAATGTTCTTCAAAAACTCTATCATCATAAAAAGGAATAGGGTATGTCAAATTCAGCATAGGATTTATACTGAACCAAAAAAATCTTGGTCAATTTTAATTTCATTTAATGTGGATTTAAATGGAAAAAAAATTTATAAATAATTTATAAATTAAATAAGATAAAATATGAAATTGTTTATATTTATTAACTAAAAATTCATAAACTCAAATATAAAATATTTTTGTTAGGGCCTTAAAAGAAACAAATTTAAATTATTCCAAAAGGAAGTTTTTATATTTATTTTATTAGTGGTTTAAATAATATTAAACATGAGATATTTAATTTATGTAAAATTTTTAAGTAAAATATAAATTATCTATTAATGGATAATAAAAGTGTTGATAAAATATCACATAATTTAAATATACAATATTTTATTTTATAACCTTGTAAAAGATGATATGTAATGTTAATATTATATAAAAGGGAATTATTATAGATTATTCGTTCCCAAAATATAGAATGATTATAAATTATTTTTGAATTTTTCAAATATTTATTTATTCCCTACTCTATTCATATATATAAAGTGTTGTATTATTAATTTTTGTATAAAACATTTAGATTTTTAAATATATTTCACTTTATATAAATATTATTTCTTATATATCTTTTGATATATCTGATACTGAGTTTCAATGAATCGGAATATATTATTAAAATATTTGACTGTGATAGTTATAACCTAGCCATTAAAATTGGTTGTACGAATAAGAATAACAAATTTCGGAAAATTATTTATAAATAATTTAGATAGATCAAATATATCGGTAAATAAGAACTCTATTTTTAGTAAAACATTTACCAATTTCAAAATATATTTTTTATCAAAAATGATTTTAGTAATTTTTTTGAGAAATTAATATAATTAATTTTGGACAGTTTTAGAAATTTTATTGAACATAATGAACTTCATTTTCTAAATCTATATTTCAAAATTAACTTAGGGTGAAATTTTAGTATTTTTTGGAAAGTATTTATTTTTCAATGAATAGTAAAAAATACCATTTTGTGTAAAACTAACATTTAATTTCATTGAAAAAGCCATGTAATATTTTTATGTTGGTAATAAGATAATATAATTGCACATTAATTATAAATAATATAATTTATTATATATTAATAAACATTATACATGATCTTCATATAAAATACTTTATTTTTAAAATGCATTTTTTCATAAAATCATTTTTTCACTCAATGTGGGATACTTGTAAAATATATTTTCCCCATGTATATATATTAAATTTGGTGAAATTATTTCTATATTTATATTTAACACAATTAATATTATTTAATATCAACTTAATATTTGGTTATAATGAATAGTAAAAAATTGTAAAAAATTTTCACCATGGTAAAAGTGTTAATCAGTTTAACCTATGTTAAAAATAAGTGGGAAAGACACCATTTTACATATTAATATTATAAGGTGAAGGTAATTAGATAATTATCACAATATTATTTATATTTATTTATTTATAGAACACATTTCCATGAAAGTGACATATGTAATATTTTAAGTAAAGAAAAATATTAAATGACACATTCTTACTTTTAAATATATCTTTTGTGTTTACATAGGGAAACGTAAATTGTGAACAAGTATTTATTAATATTTTGAGACTCAAAATATTATTTTTTTTATCATAATTTATTTTTAATTTTTAATGATTATATAATAACATTAAATACTTACACGATGCAGAACCGATATTTCAATATTTATTTAAAAAAATAAATGATTTTTAAAATACATCATTTAACATTATATGAGTAATGTATTGTTTTTCACAATTTATATTTATTAATATAACATATTAGTGATTTATTATAATATATTTTAATTTAACCTTTTTATTGATGTATTTAAAGTATAATTAAATGAATTGTATCAAACATGTCAGTAATGTTATTTTATAATAAATTCCATTTTATTAATTGATATAAAATTAATAAAAAATATCATTATCCAATATATTTTTATATGTTTTAAAATTTAATATATTTTTTATTTTCTCACCAATGTTCCTTTTATAGTTTTCATCTTGACCCATAATGAGTAAAAACATTATTATCACATTAATTTTCAAAAAGTGCTAATGTGTGTTAAAAAAGATAAGGATAATAATGTAATGTAAAAAAGAAAATAATTTAATTTTAGATATAATTATAACCTATAATAAACTGAAATTCTAATAATATTTGTTTGAATGCATTTTAATATGAAAATTAATTTATATTAATTTAATATTTTAATAAATTTTAAAAGTGTTCATCCCCTCACTTATAAAATAAAACCTTCACCTATTTTATTAACACTTTAAGAGCATTTTTTTAATCCAATACTTGAAAAAAATTATTAATTAATTACTTTACCATGTCTTGGATTCCTTGGTTTGGTTAGAAAACCCTCCAAGGAAGACTTTGGGTGTAAACCTAGAGAGTTTATCTAAAGAATATGTATCATTATTAACCAAAATGTTTTAATCTTATTTCCACTTCCACCCCCTAAATATCTTATTCAACCCTGATGATGTAATAACATAAGTATATCCCATAAAATAATTTTTTTTATATTAATTTAATAACCTGCGTCTTTCTCCTCTCCAATTATATGGGAAATAAAACCATCCTTCATGTGTACGGAAGACTACCACCTCAAGAAATGATATAATTCATTTTCCATCATCGTCTCTCACAGATGTTTATGATCTTGGATTTAATGTATAAATATAATATTAATGAAATATTTTTCATTATTTAAAGATTAATATATTGTATATTTTCTTACCTTTCCTTTCCTTGAACAATGATAATTCCGCACATGTGTATGTGTGAATTACCGCCTCCATGAAGCGGTGTGATTTGATTTTCATTACAGAACCACATAGAAAGAACATATAAATATATTTAAATAATAAATATTATATTTATGATACAATAATATTTACATAAAGATAACATGGATTTTACCATATTTTCATCATGATCATTGAAAAATGGAAAGGTTACTCACTTATAGGTACAACCTACTATCTCCATGATTATAAGATCATTCATTTTTCAAAACCATGTTTCATTAATTGATATAAAAGTATAAGTTATATATATATATATTTGAAAATTATTTGATTATAATTATCCTGGATATGATGGATCTATGACCTCTTTAACGATAGTCAACCTACCAATGTCATTTTGGATATATGAACCAAATATCATCAAAACGTTCAATATAAACATAATTGATTATGTTATTAAATATAAAATGGTAATAAATAAAATACAAATAATAATGAACATGAAAAAAATTCTTAATGAATTAAATAATTTTCATAATTCTATTATTTAGGAAGCTAAAAATGTATGTGATGAGTCAGACTAGTGGTAAAGGATTTCATTTCAATTTCCATTCATTGAAGTATATTTCTTTATTATAAACCTAATTTCTTTTATATGGGGTATATACTACAATTTTACATGTTTTGTAATAAATCATTCATAATTTATGTTATTTTATTTTTTTAATTGTAATTATTTAATCTATGTGTATTTGAGTTGAAATTTTTCTAAATTGTAAGGGGTTTTTATATTAAATTTATTTTTATTGGTTTATATTACTTCTAAATTCAATTTAATATTCTAAGATTATGTATGTATTGAATTTTTATTATTTTATATTGTATTTCCATTTTTTATATGTATTTACATTTGATAATCATGATCAATTCTCATTAATACCCACATCAATGGTATGGTATTTGTAATATATTTCCTCTCAATTTCCACTCAATTGATATATATTTGGTTTTGTGCACCGATTTATTTTTATGAGGTTCTTATACTTCCCCATTGATATGTTATATCATGAATATATTTATATTAATGGTATATAATGATTCATTTGATTTTGTTTTTTCATTAAATTTCATCTTTACTCTATATTGTTTATTTTTAAGTCTCTGCTAGGATAAATATTTTATCTTTTTATCCTAAACTGAATATATTTTATTATCCTATATTTATTTATTGAAATCATAATTTTTTATTTCATTTTCAAATCTTTAAGTATTATAGATAATGATATAATATTTTTAATGAAAACTGACCTTTCTTTTATACTCGGTTTGGAATATTTTCCTTCCATATCCATGTTTTGTTTAAAATGCCTTAAAGAATATTTTTTAATATTATTCAAAAATTTATTAAATAAAATTTTTTCCATGTTTGAAATTTTTAAAAATTAATTAAAAATAATTTTCTTTCCATTTTCGAAATAAGGTAATTTTTTACTTTTTATGAAAACTATGGAGGCAATATTTTTTTAAACATATTCTGGATCAAATATACTCTCCACTATCCGGACCACTCATTGACTTAAAGTATTCTCTATAAGTTTCCAATATTATTTTCAATGAAATTGTTTTCCTAATTTCTGGCGGTTTTTTTAAAGTGATTTTCAATTTGAAAAAGGAATTCTCCTCAAGAATGTTTTTAAAAATATTTTTTTTGGTATTTCTAGTCATCAATGATAATAACCCTTTAATTTAGTTATTCTATATTGGGTATATATTGTAATGATTCCATCCTTCTTATTTATTTGGATCATTTATGATCAGTTTGATTAGAGTAAATATTAACATTTCATATTCTTGTTTTTCAATATGAAATTTCATATTGATTATGTTTTGAATTTTCAATCACACATTTCATATGATGAATGAATTTTACTTAGTAATTGATGGTAGGGGAACACTATATCCCAAAGATTCATTATTATGTCTTGTAAGACAATCTATTTTATCTATTTGGATGAGGCCTTAACAATTTATGTAATACTCCTTGGAATGCGTCCGTCATTGTAATTTTATGATATTAAAAATTATGAATTCTAGTATTATGAGATTAGTAATTGATTTACAAGTGATTATTTGAATAGTTATAATATTTATGGATAAGTTTAAAGTTCATGTGGTAGTTTAAATGACATTATTTTATCATCATTTATTCCTATCATGTTATTCTTCATGCTCAAGTTATTGAATAAATGAATTGTCTTTTAAGTTATGTACATTTACATATTTATTATGACTTTACTCATGATAGCTTCAGTTATCTATAACCCTTACTGATCATTTGAGGTCACACCTTATTTTTTTTCCCTTCCCCATAATATAAAGAAGAAATATTAGATGGATTTTAAGGGAGTAGAATACTTACTTTCAATATGTCACAATTTTATGACTTCAAATGTAATGTGACATTTATGTATGTATATTTTTTACCAATACTATTAAACAATTTTTCCCTCTGGGATGTGACCATGTGTATCTTATTCCAGGGTAATAAAGAACCAACTAGAATAAACAATTTGGGTTTTAATTATTATTTGAATCCTTGGGAACCAAATTTATGAAAAAACGTATTGGGGAACATAACCCTTTTACCATATTTGAGGATAAGTGTAACTATTCGATAACATCCAAAATTTTTGATAATGTAGATATTTTGTGGTTTTCCTACTAATGAATCTCTGTCTGGATACTATAAATGGATCTGGTTTTGGAAAAGATGCTACAAGGGGAAATAACCCCTACTAGATTTGGTCGAGTATCTGTTAGACATCATCTTAGTTCATGAGGATTATAGTCATATTGTAAACCTATTTTGATACTCTCGTGGAATATTCTTGGGTAAATTCATATTTTCTTTTTGACCTATTATGATGAATTGGATAATAGAACTTATGGAAACCTATGATATTTCATAATGATATGGGATAAACCTAAAGTTTCTTGGGATGAAAAGTTTAATGAATATCATATTTTTAAATTAATATATACCCATTTTGAGACTTTTTATGATGATAACATAACATTTTTAAAGATATTTTGGAGACAATTATGGGAATAAAATCATTTGGATTAGAATATGTTTTATAGAAACGATTATTTGAGGAATAATTTTTTTATTTTATTAAAATATGTTTAAAGTTATTGATTACCTTTATGGTTTATAAGATCCTTCAAGATGAGGTAATTATGGGCTATTAAAATTTGGGAACATATGTTTTATCATATAGATAACCATCAGATTGTAAATTTTTTTGATGATTAATGTAATTTTTAAGGATATCTGTCAAATTTCTAGGAAATCTATTGGAATTATATTAATATAGGTTTATAAAAATTATATACCATCTGATAGGATACAACCTGTCACATCTAACAAGGTCATAGGGCATGAACCAACAACTGATGATAAATAAGCATGCAATGCCTACCAGTGGCCTATGTGATGTCCTGGTTAGTATGAAATTATTTTTATTTAATGATTTGATGGTCAAATATTAAATTTATTTTTGAAACCATATAATAGTATCAAATATTTTTGAATTATTATGATTTTTCGGTGATTATTGATATTTTGGGAAACTTTTATAGGAATGATGGATATATATCCCTTAGCTTTAATAAAAATTATTCTTTGGAAATAATGATTTTTTTTTTGAGATGCAATCTAAAGGACAAGAGATTAAAAGTTTTGTTAAAACCTTCTTTCATGTTGATTTTATTCAGGTTATTTATGATATAGGGTTATTTATTTAAATATTGATCAATATTAGACCTTTGGTTTTATTTTTGAATTCTAGACATTAATGTATTCCTGTGAAGGATTATTCATTTTGGATGTTGTCCCAAATAATGAAAAAAAAAATTTATTATTATTGGGAATACAATTTTATTCTTATTTGGATTATGTGATCTAATAAAAGTTTATTTTAGTGATTTGGGAAACAAATTCATCATGAATACTCATCTCTTGGAGAAAAAAGAAGATATTGTGGTGGAATATTATTAAAAGGTGAAATTATAATCTTTAGGTAATTATAATTATTCATGATCTAAGTATAAATATTATAGTACTTTCCCAACTCTAGGAATATGATCTTGAAAAATAAATTATATTATTACCGTCATTTCTGAGGAACCATTTTCTTTTCACTGCTCACTAACTTATATTTTTGTGTTCATTGTCATTATCATGACCATATTCTCTATCACTATATATTAGTCCTTAGATGGTATTATTCTATTTTATGTTTATATTTTAAATTCCCATAAATATCAACCTTATCTAGAAATCCAAACATAAGATAGTTTAGGTAACCTCTATGATATCCACTTTCCTTTTTTAAAAGATGTTTTAGTATCCCTATGAACGGCGTGGTTATTCAATAAAGGTTAGACCTTTTATGAATGAAATGGAATTGAATGAAAAATAATTATTTTCAGGGCTAAAATGTTACACCCTGATATTATAGAATATATTTCTACTTAAATAAACTATATTTCTTATATAGATTTTGTTACATGCAACAACATATTTAAACAAACCATGATATTCTATTAAAATATTTAAAAGTGATAGTTATATCCTTGATAATAAAATTCATTATATTAATATAAGTAACCATTTTGGGATAATTATTGATAACTATTTTATATAATTCAAATAATTTGTTAAATAAGTACAAAAATTTTAGAAAATTCCTTACATACTTTAAAAATATATTTTCCACAAAAAAATGTTTTAATTGTTTTTATGAGAAAATAACATAATAATTTTCTCACAATTTTAGATATTATGGTGAAAAAAAAAGAATTTATGTTTTGAAATTATCATTTTAAATTTACCATATGGTTGAATTATGGGATTATTTAATAAATATTAATTTTTCAATGAATAGTAACAAATACCAATTTTGTAAAACTATAAGTTATTTTTGTTGAAAAGGGCCAATAATATTTATAATTTGATCCTAAATTAATATAAGTTTATTTTATTTATAAAAAATATAATTTTTTTCTAATAAATAGTAAAAATTGTAAAAAATATTCACCACGATAAAATGGTAAATCAGGTTATCATGGGTTAAAGATGAGTAATAATGCCACCATTTTTCATCATAATTATTATTTTTTGAATGTATATAAACCAATATGGACTGAAGATTGATATTCACTTTTTTATGGGATACTTATCTATGAATGATATCTATATAATATTTAAATTAATGAAAAATACAAAATATCACTTTCTTACTTTTAAATATCTCTTATGCTTTCACATGGGGAAATAATTTTGTGAATGAGTATAAATTATTATTTATGAAATAATTAGATTTATTTGGTTACAGTCATTTATTTATAATTTTATGTTAATAAAAAAATACATTAAATGCTTACACAATGATGATATAACAATTCATTAATTAGTTGAAAAATTATTGTTTTAAAATATTAAAGGTAATATAATTCAATTATGGTATAGTGTTACACAATTTCTATAGATTAATATATCATATTATTGACATATAAAAATACTATATTTGAATTCCCCCTTTCACTTTATGAATTCAAAATCAAATTAAATGAAATTTCAAAATGACATTAATGTTGTTTTATAACAATACAAAAAATTATTAAATGTTTTAAAATTACAAGAACTTTTATCTTCATATAAATGGTTTCAATATGTTCAATAATATCATTTATGGTTCATTTATGGCTCAATTTACCTTTTTA
The DNA here is from genome assembly GCA_963277665.1 of Viscum album. NCBI lineage: Eukaryota > Viridiplantae > Streptophyta > Magnoliopsida > Santalales > Viscaceae > Viscum > Viscum album. The sequence goes on along the minus strand of OY728145.1, from coordinate 656,143,275 downwards.
TAGTATCTATCTTGACCCTTAAATAGTAAAAACATCGTTCTCGTAGTATTTGTTAAAAAGGGTCAATATGGGTAAAAAAAGAGATAAGGATAAAACCCTAATCTAAAATTGTCCAAATTTTATTTTATGACAGGATTTGGAAATATTCTCATCAAATATAAAAATTATATCACATTTTCTTATTTGAACGTGAAAATTAATTAATAACAATATAATATTTTTTGAAATTATAAAAGTTCTCCTCCCGTCACTTTTAAATGGGAACCTCATCTCCTATTTTCTCACACATAAAAAGCCTTTTAGATCAGATAATCCCTACCTAAATCTATTACATACTTCCATTAACATTTCATATATCTTTTTTAATTATAAAACCTCCTAGGAATTGTTTTTATGTAAACCTAAAGAGGTCAGATGAAGAAGATGTATCATTCTTAACTAAGTATTCTTTTTTAATTTATTATTACACCTCATTATAATTGTAAAACCCCACGATTTCAAGAATTATTATTTTTTAATTAATCTATATTTTCAATATTTTTCATTACACATGAAATTTTAAATCGTTCTTTATATATATATATATATATATATTCAAACACTAAGCTAAACATTCCTTTCACATGTAATACCAAATTGTCTTGCGCTACATGTAATACCAACTTAGCTTGCACTACAAGCAAAAACGAATTGCAATACAATGCACACATTACTCAGTTTCGATGAAACATGTTTATATATATATAATGAATTAAATGATATAATTATAAACTAACCAACAAATGTATTTATACTAATAGTAATGACTACTTTCCAAATATTGTTTATAATTTTTTATATAAATAAAATATATTGATAATGAAATAAAATATTTTAGGTAAATTCCTTTTATGTTAAAAATATTATTCTCTTGAATAAACCACTTCCAATAATGAAATTAATTTTAGGCACATTTATAAACTAAATTTTATAAAATAACCTTTATTTTTGTATTCATATTGTCGAAAATATCCTAGGGTGAATTTTTGGGATTTTTCTGAGAAACTTCATTTTTTGATGAATATTAAATTATTCTACTTTTAGTTAAAAACTATATTTTTATAATTAATTATTAATTAAAAATAATATTGTTATTATTTTTTAAGGTCACAGTAAATAATTATTATATCTATTGATATAATTTAATTCATTAGAATCAATTTCACTTTGAAACTGAATATAAAATCTTAACAAACATTTGAACTTTTTCTTACATTAAAACCCTTTTATTTCATCCTATCTTCAGGATTAGCACTAATATTAATTTTTCTTCTTCAGTTATTTGAATATAAAAAATCCAATATACACCATTTTATTCAGCCTAATATTTTGAGTCTCACATTACCATGTTATATTTTGACCAAAATGATTAGTAAAAGTGATTAAAATTAATCACATCAGTTAAGGCTAAATTAAGCTTAATTGGGGACTAAACCATAAAATTAAAGGACCAAGTGACCTAGAAACATGTCTAAAACCAATTTTTTATCCATAGTTCATCCATACACCATCCATTATTGAGTTTTCTTATGTTTTTTTAAGACTTTTGTTAGGTAATAACACATGTAAACCACATTTGCTTCTAAATATTTCATGTGAGGCTTTTTCCTTCCCTATAAAATTCCACCACATGTACGAATTCCTCATACCTCTCTAAAATTTTAAGTTCGTCCAAGATATTCTCAAGTCTCCTCCAAAAAATCCCCCCTTTGAACATGAATCCTACCTTTGGGTTGAAATCTTCTATAGGAATCGTTTTGACATAAACCAAAAGGAGTTACCCGATTAAGAGGTAACGTCTTCTCTAAAGGTCATTTACATTATTTTCCTTCTTAACCCCCTACACTCTCTTTATTTATTTTTTGTGTGAAAAAACCAGTATCCTCCATAAAATAGAATTTTTTTTATGAAAATTTTCTAACCTACACTTACAAAAACCTCTATCTAATAAATGTTGAACATAATGTTTCTTAGTATGGCGAACTACTGCATCACAAAATGATGATTTTTAATTTCCCCTTTACTACCAATCATGGTGGCCATTATGATGGAAACTTTGTGTATATATGTCATATATTATACCTAATATGTATTTAAGATTCATTATCCCTTTTACAACACCCATGTTGTTACCTTCCATTAGGTGTTAATATGTTAATCTCTTTTGAGGAAGTGTGGACTACCGCCCCTCAAAGCGATGTGATTCGTTCACACACCACATTGAATTTATTAAAGATGGGTTAATGAAATTATATGATATATATGATATATTAATGTTAATTTAATGATTATATATATATACATACATATATATACATATTTCATTTACAAAGTTTCTTTCAATATGACAATAAAAATAGAAAACAACATTCTTGTGTATGTACGGCTTACCGTGTCCATAAATGGTGTATTCCATTATGTAATTCATTATGACACAGATTATTATAATTTGAATATACCAGATATAACAAATATTTATATCATTTTCTATATTCTGTAATCTTGATATAAGTATAAGGACTAAAGATGTTAGAAATTAAGGCACATGCAAATAATAAAGTCAATTATACCCGAAGTGACACCTTAACATAAGATCATTAACAAGAAGGTAATATAAGTTCATAATAAAATCATATATGGTAATAGATATAAGAATAATATTATTAAAAAATATATAATAAACATATATTTATTATTTAGGAATCCTTTATGAGTATGACAAGAGTCAAGACACAAGGTAAGGGGATTTCATCGCACATTTAATTTATGTGAGATACATGCTATGTTTGATACTCTTTCCTTTAGTGGGGTGTATGTAATACCCAAAATTATATTATATATATTTTAAACAAATTTATGGGTATTCACATGCCCATCTTAGGATCCTTCTTTCGTGGTTTTTAACTTTTAAAAGTTACCAAATCGATAAAAATGTTTTGTCTCAATTTTCCTTCTTTCAGACTCATGTTTTGTTATCCACCTAAAATATTTTTAGAGGTGTATATACTTCCATTTTACATGCCATATCATGAATATAAATATTTTAACCATATTATATGCTTCAGGAAATTTCCTTTACTTTCATTTATATTAGGATCCCAAGATACAAAGTTATTAGAGTTTATTGATCCAATCCATCCATCCAATGGCCAGAAGGCCTTCATTATTTTGTTGATTTTGATAATCCATGTTTCATAGGGTGAGGTGGAACCCTTAAAAGGAACATAGGCATAAGTATTACAAGTCTCGTAGGCCTTAGAGGAATTCTTTGCCCATAGGCTTCAAATATTACATACAACCCATACTAACTACTTCGAACTGCTCCTCCCCAGCATTTTCATTGTGAAATCATCTCTTTACTATCGCATGGTTGTTCAGCTAGGCTATCCTAGGCATGTACAAGCTTGTCCCAATAGAAGGTGCCATACCCTCAAATTCTTTCAATCTGTGTAGCTTCTACTGTGGTGAAAGAACCTTTCTCATCCTCTAATAGAGCTTGTTCCTTGTAGGTTGTCTAGTTTGCATCGGCACTTAAGGTGGCCCGATGACCTTGAGTTGGCCTGAAGGCTTGGGTGGCCTGAAGTCCATAACGGACTCAGGGACCAAATCAATGGCCCGAAGGCCCAAACTGGGGAAAATTCCCAGATTCTATAGTGCCAAATAGTTCCTGTTACAGTTCTTACTATAGTACCAGCTTTAGTGCTGTACAGTTCTCACTACAGTACTACTATAGTACTAGAAATTGTGCCTCCTCCTATATTTGATCCCAGGTCACCTGGATGCACTTAAAATAGATCACCAACCGGGTTGAGGCTCATGTTCTTATTGATCCAATCTCATTGTTCTTCTATATTGGTTACGTTTATGCTTATATTAATGACTCCAAATCCATTTTTTTCTGAAAAAACCACTTTTTATACAAGTTGGAACCTCACATTCAAATTCAAACATATAAAACCATCCCAAAAGCAGAAGCCAAAGTTCATACATATGACAAGACAAGGGAACAACCTCGATCCCATCGAAAAGACAAAGCATCGAACCACAAACCACCTTTGAAGATTCAAAATTAAAATTGAATCTTTCAAATATAGAACAAACGCACCACCTCAGAATGCAGAACCTCAAACCTTCCAAGTAGCAGGAACCTTGGATATCATAACCTGAAACCTTGCAAGCAGCAGGAACCTTAAACCGTGCAAGCAACAGGAACAACCCTCTCGTTACCACCTCAACACAGTTACAGGTCGTGGGCCGGAAACAGTACCTCCATGATAGAATCAAAGTCACCCTTTACGTACCTCGACTTCAAAATAAGTTCCCACATACTAGTAAAAACACATAGCACCAATGACGTCGATGCCAAAGAAGAACCGAAATCACCTTGCACAGAATCAAGAAAAATCTCTAACCAAAACTGAATGAACCCAAAAAAGGGAGAAGACAACTGTAGTCATGCCTCCTAGAACACCCACATGCTCGCACAAACACATACCAAAGCCACCTTGGAATCTATCTCACCCAACCGACCGAGAATGGATCAAGGAACCTGGAAGCGAGAGTAGCATTAGAGTAGACAAGATCTTCACAGTGAGCCACAATTAAGCCAGAGTGATCAATCTCACAGAGAATAGCATCATCGAACTAGAACAGTAGAAAATTGGACGTAATGCAATTGGATGACCAAACCATATGGTGAAAATTCCAATGAGAAAAAACACCGCTAACAAGAAAGAGAACCAAATAAGGAAAAATAGGACTGGGACTGAAACCTTGAAGAACATTGGGGATTAACTCTAAAAAGAAGAATGACGACCACCAAAATGTATATCCCAAAACCCTTGTGTTTCCATCACTCCAAATCCGACCTAAAGAGGAGAGGTGAAACCCTGGGTCAGAGTAGGTTTTGGCAGCCGGGAGTGAAAAAAAATGAAGAAAAGGACCGACTCTGATAGCGTTAGAAACCCTATGTCCACCGCACCCTAGATCCCAAAGCCTCGATGTGAAAACTACCCCAAATCTGACAATGAGAGGCATAGAGAATCTTGTGGCCAGAGCAGGGTATGATTACAGAGGGCATCTACAACACATACCTTCGTCGGAAGAGAAACCAATGCAGAGAAATCCCACAACATCGAGCATCATATGAGAGGATGAGGCCGAGAACAGAAGGGTGAATCCAGGAGATCTGGACGTTGTCGAGAATGAAGGGTAGATTCTGAGAAAGAGCTCAAAAACTCTATAGGGGAGAATAAGCCAAGCACAGAGAGCACTCTCCGTAGAGATCACTCCTTCCATGAATGAAATACTATTATAAATCCCTCAAGAATATTCATGAGATTACGTATCCTGTATTATTTCACTATATAATCGTGTATTGGTAATATTTTCTACACTTTGGTACATAAGATATTTATGAAAGTGTTATGAGGAAATCCTGACATTACCCTCTCTTTAGTCAAAAATATATGTTTTCTAAAATAGGTTTCTAAGATTATTATCTCATTCCCCAATAAAATCTAAAAGATATATTACCCCCTTTTTTATTTCACCAATATTTTCAAAGGAATATTCTTGTCTCTTTCATAAAAAGTAACTTTTCTATCTTTTTACCATGCAAAAGGAATGTTTTTTAACCTCGTACAACATTTAAAGATTTACCCACCATTATTTCTTCAAAGTTTCCTTCACATTGTTAAAAATGTTATTATTTAAGAAAATATTTTTGAAAGTAATTTTCAAAGAAAATTGTTTTCAAAATGGTTTCAAACTTATTATATATGTTTTTATGGAAAACTACTTTCAAAATTTTTTAAAGTATTATTTACAAGTTTTCAAAGTGCTTTAAAATAAATGGTTTTCAAAAAAATTTCAAGATTATTTTATAAGTTTTCAAGAAAAATCATTTTCTAGACGTTTTAAATATTTATTTATATGTTTTAAAATTATTTTAAACGAAATGGTTTTCAAAAAATTTCAAGTTTTCTTTAAAAACTAATCATGTTTTTTCAAATAAAAAGGTTTTCAAATTTTTTAAAGCATGTTTTAAAAGTTCTCAAGGAAAAAGGTTATCAAAATGATTTCATGTCTTATTTATAAGTTTTAAATTTAATTTATAAGAAAATTATTTTCATATGTTTGTTTGTATTAAAATGGATTTTTGAAAAAAGAAACGATATTTTCCTCAAGAAATATTGTTAGAGTATATTTCAAAATTATTTTCTATATAAGATGAAATATATTGATGTTAATTATACCTTTTTAGGAAATGATCTAATGGTTCCATTTATATACTTTCTATGAATGAGTTATCCTTAATGTAATGGTATTTATGAAACCAATTTCTCCTTCATGGGTAATATGTTTATGAAACATGTTCTATTTCACATGTTATATGATTTTGAAAGTCGATTCTTTTCAAGGTTTATGTTTATGATGAAATGATTATGAAACATATCTATTTCCATAGGTTATGACATTTTTGCATGATTTTGAAACCCATTTAATTACATGGGTTATGATAGTTTAGTTTTGATCTTGTGGAACATGTATGTATGATTTCATTATGTGAAAGGTAATACATATATCTGTATCCAATGAATTATTTAAATTTTTATATCTGATGAGATAAACTATGATGGTATTGGGTGTGAACCTTGACTACTATGAAAGATATGGGAGTGAACCATGACTACTAAGTTAGTATGAGGTGTGAACTCATGCTAATATTATAGACATGAGACTAAACTATTAATACTATTATGGTATGGGTAGTGAACTCATACTAATAACATGGTTTTTGAAGTAATGCATTGGCTAATATGGAAATAATTTTATGCATATGTGTTTTCCTCAATTCCATGTCATTTTCCTATCTTATAATTTACTGACTTTTGCTCTTTATTTTATATGATTCATTTCTTATAAACATCCAATCTTTATGCCTTGATTTCGATTATGATCTTTGATTTGCAAGTTATGATCTTCTATTTATAGGATAACTTCCTCATATTCTTGTACTCTTGTTTATGCTTACATGTCTCCCTTGTTTACCCTTACTAAGAATTTGAGCTCACCCCTTTTATGTTCCCCTTCCCCTAAGTTATGCTGATATGTACTATATTTAATATGTCTAAGAAGGGTTTTAGATAATAATAACTTAGTGGGAGATGTTTTATCTCACATATGAACCACTTTTTATATTTCCATTATTCCAAATGCACTATACCAACTACAATCTTTGGGAATCTTTTTGTATAATGTTTTAAGTTGTCCACAAAATTTATTTAATGTCAATGTTTGAAAAACACGAGTCGCTATAGTTGGTATTAGAAAAAATGTATAGTTAACCTTTAGAAACTAGGATGAGAAAACGTTAGTGATATCCCAAGGTTTATTTCTATGGACATGTCTAGGGATGTATCTAAGGATAAGTATAAAGATGAGTTAACATTTAGAAAAATATCTTGGACTTTTGGTAAATGATAGAGTGAGTGGTTTCCAAGAAATACATCATTGTCTGAATACTTCAATTGGATGTGGCTCTGGAACAGATTTACCTAAGGGTAATAACCTCTGCAATATGTTTCGGGCATGACTCAGGTTAATCTAGTATATGACAATAGGCTTTTCTACAAACTTGGATTGACACTCCTGGGGGATATGCTTTGGGAATTCACAAACTCTTCACAGACCATCACAAAAGATATAGATACATGTTTGTTATGAATAACCTAGAATGAACCTTGGATATCATAGATTGGGGAAGGTGACATGATTTATATATTCTCTGTGTAATTATTTTCATGGATATATGGTTTTCAACTATGATAAGTAATGATAACACTATGCTTCTAGTTTTAGTCAATGGATGGAACTGGAAGGAACTATATTAATGATGAATGTGATGGAATATATTCTGATGAGTAGTCAAGTGAGAAGATCACTAGAGTGAAAGATGTTATGATCATAACTAATCAGTTTTCAGGGAACATGATTAAAAATGTTTACCTTAACCAACTCTCAGAATTTCTAAGGAAGTGAAAGAAGGATTTCACTGAGAGTTAATGTAATAGAGACCATGATGGAAATAATATTAGGATTCTTTTATGTCAATAATGTAGAAATAGTCAACTATAATAATGTATTAGAAGAACAATAAGTTGTTTTTACGGTAGAAAATAAGAACATAAATCAAGTGATTGTAAGAAAAACATGAAGAGTTTGGTTAATGAAATGGATGGGAATTTTTTCCTCCCAAAGTCATCATCAAAGGTTAAATTTTTTAAGTGTGGATAAAATGGTCAATATGTAACCTAATGTCCCAAGAGCAATGTTCCTAAAGAGAATCAGCATGGTGGTTTGATTAATGGTTACATTATTGATGATGATGAGACTAAAAATGAATGATGAAAGGAAGTAGTTATTATTGTTAATGGATTGAGGAAGAAGTAATCAAAGTATTTATGTATTTGGATTCTACATTTAAGAATGGTGAATTATGTACGGATTATTCATTTTATTCTTTTTCTAAGGATTTGAAAGAATGTTTTGAATGGTAATAATGTACTTGAAAGGATATCTCGTGAAAGTTAACATTTTGACTAAGGGAAGGTAACCCTTAAAAAGTTCTTTACATTAAGATGATGTTGTATGGATAATGATATGTGGGATATGAATAAGTAAATTGGACAGTATTGTTTACCTTGAAAATAAGTAAGGACTTGTTGAAGGGTGTTTTATTCTATCATTTATAAAGATTATAGTATTTTTGGATTTACGGAGTAAATCCAATATACTTTTTAATGAGAAAGTATGCATGTTTTCCAAAACGATATATGGTAATTCAGGTTTTTACCATATTTCATCAGAATATATAATGAGGTTATTCACAATTTTGGAATGTAAAAAACCAAGAGATACTTTTTTTATAGAGTGGAATCGATGTTATGCTAATTTCATAACTCTCTTTATATAGTTTTATATTTTCGCCTTTGATAAGGGTTAAAAGGTTAACCATTCATGAAAAATTTAAGTTAAACTTCAAAGAATGTATTTTTGAACCGAGTTTGTGTTGAAAACATAGTTTAAATGGATAATCAGTTATTAATATTATTTCAAGGATTTACATCTTATATATTATATTATCTCGGTTTAAAAAAAGCACATCATGTATGTCAGGTGGAAAACAATCAAGTCATGCAAGGTCGGGTCTTGAACCCATGACTGAAGGATGATAAGGGTTTCATGCCTACCACTGGCCTACATGATATCCTAGTTAATGTGTATTGATTTTAAATGAATAAATATTTATACTAAACTGTTAGTGTTACTTTTTATTTTTTTTATATTAATGCATGTTGTTTTTTAAGAGATGAAGAGTTAGACTTTTTATTATTTATGGGCCATAAGATCCATTAAAAGCGTATTTTAGTATGTTATTCATCAAAATTAATTTCTAGACATTCATTACAAGATGTAATGGATGTATTATAAATTTTTGAAATCAAAAACCAAGAATAAAATTTTGTTTATATAATTTAATTAACAATTACTCAACTTTCGTAAAGTGATCAAAAAAATTATTTCCCTAATACCTTAATTTTCATTGAGTAGATAGGATTTAAAATCGTCGTATATTTATGCCATTTTTTCCCTCGACATTCCATTGATCATTCACTTGTTTGTTATTGAAGTCCTAAATCACTCCCTCAAAATATTTACACTTTTCCTCTATGTCCAATCTCCACTCCCAACCTATGTTCACCAATGCGGTAACCCAGTTATATGTGACTTTGGGTAACCGTTATGGTCCCAGATTTCCCTTTTTAAGGGATGTTTTAGTATCCAATTTTACAATGTGGGTTTCTATGAATGATACTTTATAGAATTAAACCTTCTACAACCTAGACAAATTTTGAGGGTAAAATTCATTTTAAGGGTGGTAGAATGTTACACCCCTAGATTTAAAGAATTATTTTTTTCAAATTAATTTACCTTTTCAATATTTTTCATTTCACATGACACTGGAAATAGTTCTTTATATATATATATATATATTAAAACACTAATTCGAACACTCTTTTCACAGGCAATTCCAACTTGGCTTGCACTACAGGCAACACCAACTTGGCTTGCACTACAAGCAACACCAACTTGGCGTATGATACATACAACACTAATTTTCTATGAAATATATTTTTATAGATATACTTAATTAAGTGAGATAAATATAACATAACCATTAAACATAGTTATGGTAATATTAATAACTACTTTCCAAATACTAGTTATAATTTTTTTATATAAATAAAACATATTGATAATGAAAGAAAATATTTTTGGTAAATTCAATTTTTGTTAAAAATAAAATTCTCTCGAATAAACCAATTCTAATAATAAAATTAATTTTAGAAACATTTAGAAATTTAATTTTATAAAATAAATTTCTTTTTGAATTCAGAACATTGAAATTATCCTTGGAAAAGTTTGCAGATTTTTCTCAGAAACATCATATTTTGATGAAAGTAAAAAAATAATGCTTTTTAGTTAAAAACTACCTTTTGTCTAATTAATTATTAATGATAAATGATAATATAATTGTGTTTAAGGTAAAATTAGATAATTATTACATCTATTAATAAAATGTAATTCATTGGAATCAATTTCACTTTCAAACTGATTATAAAATCTTAACAAACTTTTGAAATTTTTCCTACTTCAAAACCTTCATATATCATCCCATCTACGGGATTAGCACTAACCATAATTTTTTTTATTGTATTATTTTAATTTAAAAAAACTAAAATAGACCATTTTATTCATTCTAATAATTATATTCTAATAATACCATGTTATTTTTTGACTAAAATGATTAGTAAAAGTGATTAAAATTAATCACCGTGGTTAAAGAAAAATTAAGCTTAATTAAGGACTAAGCTGTAAAATTAAGGGACCAAATGACCTAGACACTTATCCAACACCTATGTTATGTCCAAATATCAGTGATACAACAAACATTATTAGTTTGTTTTTGGTTTGGTAATAATTTTTGTAAGGAAGAACATGTACACCCCTAATTTGTTCTAAAAATTCAATGTGAGTCATTTTCCTTCCCTATAAAAGGCCACCAACTCTACCCATTACTCATGCATCTAAAAAATTTTATGTTCATCCATTATCTTCCCAAGTAAACTCCCAAAAATACTCCCTTTTACCTTGAAGACTCTCTTTGAGATGAAATATTCTCAAGGAAGCCTTTTGGTATAAACCAAGAGGAGTTAGTCGATTAAGTGGTAACGTCTTCTCTCAAACTCTTTTCCATTATTTTCCTTCTTCATGCCCTACACTCTGTTTATTACATTATTATGTGAAAAAAAATTATACTACATATACTAGGATTTTTTTTATGCAATTTATCTTACCTTCACTTACACACACCTCCATCTAATGGATGTGGAACATATTATTTCTCTGTATGGCGAACTATTGCCTCACAAAATGATGAATGTTCATTTCTCCATTACCACCAATAATGGTGGCCATTATTATGAAAACCCTATTTATATATTTCATGTATTATATTTAATAGGTATTTAATCTTCTATATTAATTTTAAAACACTCATCTTTCTACCTTCATTTTGGTGTTAATATGATAACCTCGTTTGAGGAAGTGTGGACGACCGCCCCCTCAAAGTGATGTGATTCATTCACACACCACATAGAATGTATTAAGGATGAGATTAATTAAATTATATGATATGTTAATTATAAGTTAATAATTAGATATATATATATATATTATTTCATTTATATACTTTCTTTCAATGTTGATATAAAAACCGAAAACAATTTTCATGGGTACGTAGGGCTTACCATCTCCCTGAACGATGTATTCAATTACGTACTTAATTTTGATGGAGATTATTGTAATATGAATATACTGGATATACCTAATATTTATATCATTTTCTACATTCTGAAATGATGATATAATTAAAAGGACCAATGATATAACAAATTAAGATACATGTGATGAACAAAGTAAATTTTACCTGAAGTGAAACATTAACATAGGATCATTAACAAGCAAGTAATATAAGGTCATTATCAAATAATATATGGTAATATATATAATAAAATTATTTTTTAAAATATTCATAATAATCTTATAATTATAATACAAGAATATTTTATGTGTACGGATAAAGTAAATACCTAAGGTAAGGGGATTTCATCTCACTTTTAATTTTTTTTGAGATACAAGCTATGTTCTCCACTCTTTCCTTTTGTGTGGTTCATTTACTACCCATTATTGTATTATATGTATATTTTAATTAAATTTATGTTTATTCACATTCCCATTTTATGATCCTTCATTCATGGGGTTTAACTTTCAAAATTAACCAATTCGGTAAAAAATATTGGTCTCAATTTTCCTTCTTTGAGACTCATGTTTTGTTATGCACCTAAACACTTTTTCAGGGTTCATATACATTCTTTTTAAATTCAATATCCTGAATATCATTATTTTCAAGATATTAAATGCTTCATGAAATTTCCTTGCCTTACAAGTAGTTCATGATCCTAAGATACAAAGTTATAAGAGTTTATTGAGGAAATCTCAATGTTTTTCGATATGGTTTATATCTTTTCTTCCTTTCATGAGATCTTATAATCCATCTCTCAAGAATATTCATAACTTTCCTTCTCCTCTATTATTTCATGATATAATCATATATTGGTACCATTTTCTACTATTTGGTACATAATATAGTTGAGAAACTGTTATTAGAAAAGCCCTACTATACCCTCTATTCGGTAGGAAATCTATGTTTTTTAAAATAGGATTCTAAGAATATTATACCATTCCCCTATAATATCTAAAAGAAATTTTTAAAACTATTTTTATTTTACCAATCCATTCAAGGAAAACTTCTTTTCAGTTTTCAAAAAATGTAATTTTATATCCTTTCTACTATGCAATAGGAATGTTATTTAGACCTTGTACGACATGTACAGATTTACCCAACATCATTTTTTTGAAGCTCCCTTTGCATTGTTATAAAGCTTAATATTTAATAACATGTATTTAAAATTAATTTTCAAGTAAAATTGTTTTCAAAATTGTTTCAAATAGAATTTATATGATTTTCTGGAAAACATTTTCCATATTTTTTTAAGTTCTATTTACATGTTTTAAAATTTCTTTCAAAGAAATGGTTTTTAAAATTTTTTCATGATTCTTTTATAAGTTTTCAAGAAAAATTATCTTAAAAATCTTCTCAATATTACATTACATGTTTTCAAAGTATTTTCAAAGAAAATGTTTTTGAAAAAATCCAACTTTCATTAAAAGATTTCAATTGTTTTCAAATAAAATGGTTTTTAAAATATTTTAAATCTTATTTTAAAAGTTTTCAAGGAAAAAGGTTTTCAAAATGAATTCATGCCTTCATTATAATTTTTACAGGTATTTTCTAAGAAAATTATTTTCAAATGGTTTTATGTATTAAAAATACATTTTCAAATAATAAAATATATTTTCCTAAAGAAAGGTTTCATGAGTATATTTTAAAATTAGGTTCCCTATAAAAGGACATCTATTGATGTTACTCATTCCTTTCTAGAAAATGATCTAAATTTTCCATTCATATACATTATATTAATGAGTTATGCTTAATGTTAGGGTCTTTATGAAACCCACTTCTCTTTTTTGGGTAATATGTTTATGAAACCCATTCATTTTCATGAGTTATATGTTTTTGAAACCTTATTCTTTTCACATTTTGTGTTTATGATGAAATGATTATGAAAACTATCTCCATCCACAGGTTTTGATATGTTTTCAAGCTTATGATACCCATTTAATTTTATTGTTTATGATATGTTTATTAATGATCTTGTGGAATATTTATGTATGATTTACTTATGTGAAGGGTGTGACCGATATCTCCCTCCAATGAATTGAGTAATGTTTTATATCTCATGAGATAAACTAAGATGGCCTTGGGAGTAAACATTGACTACTATGATGGCCATGGGAGTGAACTATGACTACTAATATGGTATGAGGTGTGAACTAATGCTACTATGATTTCCATGGGAGTAAACCATGACTACTATGATGGTATGGGGAGAGAACCCATAATATTAAGATGGTATTGTAGGAGATTACTTTGATACTATGGAAATCATTATACGCTTATGTGTTTTCTATGATTCCATTTCTTATTCCTGTCTTATGATTTCATAGATTATTATATTTATTTCATATTATTCATGTCTTATGAACTTTCAATATTTATGTCAGGATTTCTATTATGATCTTTGATATGAAAGGTATGTTCTTCTATTTATATGGTCAGGTCCTCATAGCCTTATACTCATGTTTATTCTTACATGACTCCCTTGTTTACCCTTACTGAGCATTTGAGGTCACCCATTTTATGTTTCCTTTCCCCCAATTTATGATGATATGCACTATTTATGATATTTATAAGTATGGTTCTAGTCAAGAAGAACCTATTGGGAGATGATATAGCTCACATATAAACTAGTGTTTATGTTTCCATGTTTCCAAATGAACTATACCAACTACGGTCTTTGGGAATATTTTTGCATAATGTTTAAGTATTCCACAAAAGCTATGTAATGTCAATGCCTGAAAAGAATAGGTCACTACAATACTGTTATTCAAAAAAATTAATATAATAACTTAATTATATCCCATATAATGAGATTTGTTTATGTTAATGTTATAACCTAATTCTATTTCCTCATCCATCAAATGGGAAACAAAACCAGTGTTCGTGTGTACATTGTACTACTACCTCACAAACCGAGCTAATTAATTTTATATCAAATGTATTATGGATGATTCTGAGAATGTTTTTAAATTATATATATTATCATAATGTAATTTTTACCATTTTGTAAAATTAATTTATCATGTATTTTCTTACCATTCTATTCATTGAAAAAGGAAAATATCACACATGCAAACGTGTGGGTTACCACCTCCCTGAAGCGTTGTGATCATTTTTCCATTAAAGAATCAAATTAATTGTATATATAAAAATATATAAATAAATAATATTATATTTATGTCTTAATTGTAATTCTATAAAGATAAAATAACACTTAGCTTCTTTCCATCATGATCATCGAAAAATGGAAATGTTGCCCATTCGTACATACTACCTACAACCTCCATTATTGTAACGTAGTTCATTTTTCATATATGTATATCATGATTGATTTTATATAACACACCAAAAAGTTTAAAATATATTTATTTACTAATAAAATTAATTTCATTGATAACATATGATGCACACGACACCAGGTTAAAATGAAATGTGATACTCTATAAAAATATTATTTAAACATGATCATTTTAACCTAGCCATTAAATTAGAGCGTATGAATAGTAAAATATAAATTTTAAAAAATATATTTTTTCACCGCATATATTTTTTATCTATTGATTATAAATTAAAATAATAATCATTTGGAAGATAAAAAATGTTTTCTGAAAATGGTATTCTTTCGAAAAGTCGATTTAGTCGTGATTTGTGCAGATGATTTAAAGCTAATTTGTATAAATTTTCGAAATTTTATATTAAAAAATAAAATAAAATTTTAAAATATTAATATCATAATTATCTTATGGTGATTTTTAGGTATTTTTTAGAAATGTCTCCTTTTCTGACAAATAGTGAAAATTCTGAATTTTGAATGAAAACTAAATTTTTTTATAAATTATTTATAAAGATAAATTAAATTTTTAACTATTTTAAAAGTAAAATTTGTTCAACTATATAAAAATTTATCTAATTTAAGTATTTTTAATAATTTTAACATTTAATTATCATATAAAAAACCAATATGCATTCAAACATTTTTCTATGAAACCCTTCTTTCTCATCATGTCTGCGAGATTAATTTTAAATTAAATTTTGAAAATTATTGCAATTTAACATGGAAAAATGGTTTCCATATTTATAATTAACATAATTTATATTTTCTAACATGTTCAACATTATTATTTTTAAATTTAATAGTGAAAATAGTAAAAATTAATTATTGTGGTTAAGGTAAAATTTTGTTTACCTAGGGGCTAATCTATAAATATAAGGGTTAAAATGACCTAAAACATGTCTAAAATATGTTTTTTAGAAATATGTTGACCTTATAATACATATTTATCTACAATACTATATTTTTTATCCTTTTTAATGTGTAAAACAGGGGTAAACATTTTTAATTTCCAAAATTACAATTGTGTTACTCACCTCACTTATATAAGCCCACCCCCTCTCCACTCTACTTTGTACCTTAAAAACATTTTTTATCAGCCAAGACATGCCTAAATTTCTTCCCAAATTTACTCATATCATTCTAGAATCCTTACCTTTTTCATAAATCAAAGATTGGAAGTATTTGGTGGAAACCTATGCTGGTTACCCGAAGTAGATATAACATTCATCAATGAGTGTTTTTATTTTATTTCCCATTACACCTCAGTTAATTCTTGTTAAAAATGTTGATTTTTTAACATAATTATATTTAATATAAATATATATTTTATTTTAAGCTTATTCTCTTCAACCATCCCCACTTCCATCGAATTGGTTACGAAATCTACATTTGTGTGTACGATGGATTACCACATCGCGACCTGATGTCATTCATTTTTTAATTACCAACTATCATGGTTTGACATTATGATGCATCTAAATTATTTATATAATATTCATAATATAAATATACTTATTTTGTAAGGACTCATTTTTCCTGGACTTATTTTTTGTGATGAAATTTGAATTTTTTCTATGAGATTATTATAAATGGTAAAATAGCCTTTTCTCTAAGCAGATGATCTAAGATAATTTTTCAGAACACTCCATTGGTCTTAGAATATAATATTTACCCCAGTAAAATATTTTATTGGAATTATAACCCATTCTATTTTTAGTGTAATAATTAATAATTAATAATTAATTAGGTAAATATTAAATTATTCATGCATGTTCGTTTGGAGATATATTTTGAACGAAGCATCAAATTGAGATTTTTCCTCTACGGAATAAAATTGTGTTGGTCTCTACGGAAACCACTTATTTTCCCTTTCTTTTTCTTTTCTTATTCTTCCTCTTGTTGTTCTTTTCATTCCTTTATTTCCTCCTCCTTGATTCTCATTGATTACCCATGTTGGCTTCCTCCTTTGTGTGGAAGAGATAAAACAGGGATATGGAGAAATAGAATGATAAAGGGAGATATTGAGGTATCATCGTAGAGCTTGGGATGCGTCGGATTGTCGTGTGGTAGTTGTGGACCATAGAAACGGGTGAAGCTTTGGCAGATTTCTCCCAACATTAGGATGTTTTTAAATTCTTATTTAAATCCATATAGATTTTTATTTTTCTAGTTTTAAATCCTTTTATGATTTCTTAGGATCCCTTGAGGGTCGATCAATTATTTTTGGGGTAAAAACGGGGGCCTCATGGAAATTCAAGGGTTTTCTTTTTAAAAAAAACCCATATACACAACGTGTGGTTCATAGAACACACGTCATATGTTGTTCCATTTATTAGAAGACAGATTTTTGGAAGTACACATCATGTATGCAGTATACACACTATGTAATGGTACTCATCTACGTAGTCGATTACCCGTCCAGGATTCCCTTCTAAGGGGAACATGCCATGTAGTGTACACAACCAGACACCTTGGGGGTCATACAGAGCCATGAAAAATACATGGCTAGGCTAGGTCAGGGACACAGAAAAGTACCATGTGTAGTGTACACCACATGCACCAATCATTCATACCATGCACTTTGGTTTTTACATTCCCAAGATGGCGAGAGTACATGCTCAGGTGGGGAATTGGGAGTACACAATGTGTATATGAAGAGACATGCCGTTTATGGCTCCTTTTCAACCCTTTTAGGGGTTTTTATGTCTTTCCACCCTAGAGTTGTAATTGGACCTATTAATATTCAATTTTAAGTATCTTTTCATATGTATCATGATGGAAATATCTATGAGGTATTTTGAGGAATTCTATGCGGTGTCCCTTAAATGGACAGTTTCTTCATCTGGTAATCATATCCACTATCTCCTTATAGTGAGATATGTTCTTAGATGATCCATGAGTTATCTATCTTGATCGATGATTTTTTATCTTTTCCTTTTAGTATGTCTCTGTTTTAATGTATACCCGTTTATCCTATAAGGTCATGAGACTTGTTGTTTTCAAGGATCCCCTTATAGGATTCCTCAGCTTACATTTTGACCTAGAGGATCCCTTAAAAGATAAATCTATCTTCTTCCTATTACTAAGGATCCCATATGAGATTCTTTTTCTTATATACTAGTCTCAGGAATCAGTCATAGGATCCCTTTATTGGTACATCATTCTGAGGATCCCATAGAGGATTCCTCCTATTCTTATATGTTTATAGAGGGCCCACTGTAGGACTCCTTAACCTATGTGTTGTTCTGAGGATCCTAAATAGGATCTCATAGACTTGCTTACCATTTGAGTATCCCCTGTAGGATGCCTCAATTGTTCTTACTATTCGACGACCCGGTGTATAATTCCTCCTCTACCATTAAATATAAGGATTAGAAATAGTATTCCTTCTCTTATGCATGGACCTTGAGGATCTCATTTATGATTCCTTCTATACCTTTAATGTTAAGTATCTCAAGTTGGATGTCACTCTTTTGTTTTGAATAAAGTGACCCAATGGGTGCCACGATGTGTGACTGACCCTGAGTTAGTTTGTCAGGTCTAGGTAGAGATGGTAGCAGGTATCACCTTAGAACCCAGGAAAAAATGTTAATCCCATTGGCATGTGTCTATAGTGTTTGGATTAGGTCTTTGGACTCCCTCAACCTTTGTTTAAACTTCACATGTTTATTGATAATGCAGTTATTTTTACTAGAGGTTCTTCTGGGTTAGTGGATGTTGATACTAATGTGAGGCATATTTATTTCACTTTGGGATGACCAGATGTTCTTCCATGGATCCGGCTTATGAGCCATGTTATTTTCATATTTTTATTTGTATACCCATAGGTACTGCATGGGATCTTGATGTTGAACCTATATATTTCATTATTACATTATTTTGATTTCCATATGTATTTCTGAGGATATTTATATTAATCATATGATTATGATATATGGTCATAGAGTCCCTAGTAATAATACTCATGGATGATTCTTCTCTCCCAATTTAAGAGGATGATTCCACCCTCCTCTTCTATATATATGATAAAAATGATAACGCTCTACTAGATCTGATTATAATTGTGGATGATTAGGATCTCCCAATGGATATGGATGATTTTGATCTCCCTAATTTGTTACTTAACCATGGTGATGGGAATGGTATCTCACATCATTTGATACCAGGAAGTATTACACTCTTCTAGAAGATAGGTATTGTTATTCTCTCCCTTATTTGATACTCTAGGGGTGGGAATGGAATCTCATCGGTGAGTTCTCATTATAGATAATTTAAGGTTCAAACCCCTATGGGTCATCAGAGTTCCAAATGTCATGACCACATATAGACTATGACCTAGGGATTATACTTTGGACTGGATGTACATGGAATGAGCAGCATGGAGGCTAGCTGAGTTATCATTTACAGGATTCCCAGATATACTTAACTGGAATCCTTCATTATAGTGAATAGAGGTGAGTAAGGGTAAACCCAAGTGTTGGATGAGTATCCCCTTATAGTGACATAGCTTTATCATATATATTTTCATCATTGGATGAAGAAGGTATATATATCTATTGAGATTAGGGACTTATAGATCGACTTATTGATACACAACTTGAGTGTCATGACACTCATCTCAATTCCCTTACACTTGATCTCTAGGTGAACAGGATTACAAACCCAAGGATAAAATTTTGTTTATTTTTTATGTTATTTCATTATCTTTACTAATGAATTTTGATATTTATGTATATATTCATAGGTATGTTACTATGAATTTTTATGTATTTATATATGGAAATCCATGGTGGCACCTACCTAGTTTATTGGGATTATGGACCTGATGATCGACTCTTGCTTCAGGTTTTTTAATTTTAATTGTCTTTTTTGTTGTGTCTCAGCTATCCTGGTCATATTTATTTGTTTTTAATTGTAGTAGCATATTTATAGTTTCATCCTTTGGTTATCCTATTGAGATTATTTCTCACCCCTACACATACCCCTCGGTGTATGTGTAGACCTTATGTCTACTTTTCATATTAATAACATATTACATAGTGGTTAAGGATAAGGTAAATCATTTCTAGATTGCATGGAGCTACTCATGTGGGTTATTATGATTGTGTTGATGTAGTTTTATGGAGTTTGGAGACTATGTACATGGTATAGAAGAGCCCTATATTTTTATTTCAGTTTCTTTTGTATGTCATGTATATGTATGGGTTTCTCAGTGGGTGGCCAGTGTTGTTTGTATTACATAGTTTTTGAACTTTTATATATTTTTAAACTTTTATTACAGAGTATTCTATTTATGCTTATTTACTTCTTCTGTGATTTTTAAATTCACTTCTATATATGATACTTAGTTATTTCCACTATTAGAATACTCTGATAAGAGGGAATAGTCTCCATACCATCACACCCTCGTCCCTTACTGGTACTCGGTAGCCTCTGGCATATAGGGAGGTGCACTTGAGGCCCCGTAATCAACCAGATAAGAGCACTATATTAGTGGTATCCGAGTCGAGACGTTACAATGTGGTATCGAATATATTCTTCTCCTAGTCTTTACAATTTGTCATATGGTAGACATGTGTATTGTGAATGTTTCGTAACCTATGATGAATATCAGACTAGTTTTTCAAGGACGCTTATTTAGGTATTAAGTCATTTTTCCCAAGGGTATGGGATTATTGTTCTGAGGGACACACATATAGTGTAGATGTTATGATTTATTATGTATTTATTTCTCTTGGCCAATTGGAAAGAGGCGATGTGTGGTTTTTGACTCTTATCTAGAAAAGGTAGGTGTATATTGCATCATATTTGTCACATAGGATTCACATCAATAGGCCTACTAGTGTGTGATTATTACTGACGAGCGTACACCAATTGATTAGAGTTTCAAAAAAACCTAAATGCTTTTTTCCCATAAGTTTATTAGTGAAATTTTACACAATTAAGAAAATTTGGATATATATATTTCCTTCTAATGTCAGTTATTATGGATATATGTTTTTTTGTTGGTGTTATGGATGATGAATCAGTAATCATGCACAGGAGGTGTAGTGACCCTAGTAGGTCGATATGGAACATGATGCCCTTCTTGTGTACCCCTTATCGGGTGTTTTTTCTCATGAAATTGTTATCTAGTTGGATCATTGAGTATGTTGTTGATGGATACCAGTACCTTATCTTATGAACCAAACATTTAGGGGTATTTTCATATATGGATACATAGTGATTGTTAGTTCAGTCTATCTTCTTCATTGGTATCGTGACACCCAGAGAGCATTTCCTTATAAGGATAATCAAAGGGGATCCGGTCCTTGTGGAATGTTTTTTCAGTTTTGACCCTTACAGGTCATTTTTATTTTTAACCTCTATATATATGTTTTATCTTTTTTCATAGGTGGTTGTACAATGTGACTCAATTATGAGACTTGATCTACATGGCTAGTTGGGAGACCTCTAGACCCTTAGTTTTTACTCAAAACCCTATAGTTCAATGTCTGTTTTTTTTGAATGAAACCTTCCCGGGAGATGTTGGATCATGTTTTTATAAGTCTATTTAGGTATTTATCGTGGATATATGCTCATTTTGATATCAATTAATGGTAGGTTCTTGAGTTTTGTGATATAGGAATGTTGATGCCTTCAACTTTTGATAAGCACCGTGGGTGATTTTGTATCAAGACCACCTTCAATGGGCAAGACTATTTGGGTGCCTAGCCCAGTCAACTGGTGTTCTCAGTATTTCTAATGTAGTCAAAGCATTGGTAGATTCTCTTGGATAGAATAACGATGGGTGATGGGCTATCATGGAATAAATCGTGGCATGGGTGAGATGTCTGATTTTGAAGAGGAGTTCCAAGGGATCTTCTAGATAGTTTAAACTAACATGTTTTGTAAAACAGTTATCCTAACCTTATCATGGATGATTCACTGGATTGTGATTTTTTGGATAAAGGTGCACATTAGTTGTGTGTGGTATCATTTGAATCTTAATTGGTGAGTTGTCAAGTGCAGGTTGAGGACTAATGTTTTCAAGACGTTTCTTGGGCATGGTTTCCTAGGAGTTGTGGTTAATGTGATGAATTTTCCTCCATGGTAGAGGAGGCTTCCAAATTAATTGGGTATCATTAAATGGTTGTCATTTAGCTAGAACAAGTCATGCATTTTCAGTAAAAATGGTCTTAGGTGTTGGTTAAAGTCAGGTTTACCATTTTTTGTACTGAGTGTGGCTCAGAGGAAGTTGTTGAAACCCTTTTATACATTCTTATTAAACCCCTATTAGAGATTATCATTATTTATCATGAAATAATATTGAGTATGGTGAGATAGTTTTGGCCCTATGATGGGATTCTTTTCTTTTTAAATTCCTTTCCTGGATAAGAAGAGGTATTTGTCGGGGTTTCTCTCACGGAGCGGTGTAAGATAAGCCATATGGTGGGGAGTGCACCATTGGCTGTTTCAGGGTAGCGACCCTTGATTTCATTTTAAATTCGGCATTAACGTGGATCTTTATTATTGATTCTAGTTATTAAGATGATGATAAGTTTATTCTAATGGTGGGTAGTACTAGATCGGTTGTAGTTAAATGCCTTCCATGTAGGAGATGATTGTGGTTTCTCTAAGGCTTGTCATTAGACAGTCCAAATAGATTGGTTGAGAATATTCCATAATTGAGATCATGGATTCTATTCTTACCAAAAAGGATTCTCATCTATAAGAAGGTTTGTATTGGGGTGATTTTAAGGACCTGTGTTTTTTCAGAACGGTTGTTTTATCAAAAATTTGGATTTTTTGTATTCAGAAGATTATAATGGGTAAAATGGTCTTTTCTCATTAAATATGATCTCAGATAATTTTTATGACCACTTCACTGGTCCTAGAATGGGGTTTTTAACCTAGGACATAATTTTGATGGAATAATGAGTTGTTTAAATTATAGCAATATAATTAACATTTAGTTAAATAAATATTTAATTATTTTCAAAGGTTTGTTCAGTGATATATTATGAATAGAGTGTCATATTGAGATTCTGGCTCCATTTTTTAGTCTACAATAGTTTTTTTTATTTAGGGTATAAAATCATGATGGGAACTCCCCCCCCCTATTTTCATTTTTTTATTTTATTTTTCAATTATTTTTATTATTTTTCTCTTATTGAAGGACTCCTTTCATCTTCTCACAAATGCCCGCCGGTGGGTTCCTTCTTCGTATGAAAAGAAGAAAATATATATAGGGAAAATAGAAGGATAGAGGGATAGGGAGATATAAATATGTACCTCCATGGATCTGGAGACACGTCTGATTGTCATGCAATTTCCGTGGACTGTGGAAATGGGTGAAGCTTTGGCATATTCCTCCCAAAGGTAGGCCATTTTTAATTTTTTTGTAAATCGTGTATATTTTCTATTTTATTATTTTAAAGCCCTGTTGTGGTTTTTTGGACCCCATAATTGTCAATCTAGTACTTTTTCGATAAAAACTATGGTTTGGTGTGATTTTAGGGTTTTCTTTTAGGGAAAACACATCTACATGGCATGTGGTTCGGGGAACACATGTCTTGTGTTCTTCCATTTTGTGGAAGATGGATTTTTAAAATTAAAAGTCATGTATGGGGTATATAATCCATGTACTGGTACTCAAACGTGTAGTCGAGTACTCATATAGGATACCCGTGTTAGGGGAACAACTTTGTGGAGTACACAACTAGACCCCATGTGAGTCGTACACCATGTAGAAATACACATCCAAGCCAAATAGATGGCCATGATCGGTGAGGTACATGGTATGGTACCCCTTGTACGGTACATTCCATGTAACCATCTTTCACTCTATGTATGTAGGTGTTTACACTCCCAGGCCTGTGGGAGTACATGCGCAGGTGGGTTCTTGGGAGTACATATTGTGTTCTAAGGGAGACACAATGTGTACTTCCCCTTTGAAATGCTTTTTTGGGTTTTCATGTCTTTTTACCCAGACGTCAGAATTGGACTGATGTATAGTCCATCCTGAGTACCCTTTTGCATAGACTATGATAGTATGAACCATGAGTTATTTTGAGCACTCCTATGTGGACTTCCTTAAACAGAGATATTCTTTCTCAAGTAATCATATCTAATTTATCCTGAGTGTGATACCTATTCTGAGATGAAACTTGAGTATATCTCTTAATCAAATAATTTTTTGCTTTTCCTTTTAGAATTTCTCCCTTATTATATGATCCTATATGGCCAATATGTCCATGAGATTTTTCATTTCTGAGGATACATTTTTGGGTTCCTTTATTACATTTTGGCCTAGAGGATCCTTTATAGGATACCTCTATCTTCTTCTCATTGCTAAGGATCCCTTGTGGGATTAATTTTCTTACATTATGATATAGGGAAACCCTCATAGGATCTCTTTACCTATACATCATTCTGAGTATCCAATTTTGAATTCCCCTAACATCTTATATGGTTATATAGGTCCCCTTATAGGATTCTTTCACCTATGTATTATTCTGAGGATCCTGGGTAGTATGGATCAAACATGCTTAACATTTGAGGACCCCATGTTGGAATCCTATGGATTTCTTACCATTCGAGGATCCCATTTAGGATTCCTCCTTTAGGTTTATAGATCAAGATCCCAAGTAGGATTCCACTTAGGAATGGACCTTGAGGATTCGATGTAGGATTCCTTCTTTAACTTTTCCACTAAGGATCCCAAGTAATAAGAGTGTCTTTTTTTACTAGAGGGACACATTGTGTGCCTCGATGTTTGATCAAACCTAAGATTGTACGTCGGGTGTAGGTAGATATGGTTGAGATTTTCACCTTAAAACTCATGTTGAAAATGTATTCCCATGGGTTTGTGGCTATAGTGTTGGTCTTAGGCGTTCAACCAGCCTCACTATTTTTTTATCCTTTTGATGTTTATTATTGAAGAAGTTTTTTTACTGAAGGTGCTTCTTTGTTTGTGGCTATTGAACTTGACTCAAAGAATATTTCTTTGTATTTAGGATGACCAAGCATTCTTCCTAGGATCCTGCATTTGACACATGTTATTTTTATATGGTTATATGTATACCTAGAGGTACTACCTAGGATCTAGTTTTTAAGTCCATATATTTTATTATTATATTATTGGCATTTTCATAGGTGCTTCATGTGATCTAGATATTAAGCCAATGATTGTAATATATAGGAATGGTACCCCTAGTAATTATACTCATGGATTATTCCTCTCTCCCAATTTAATAGGATTATCCCCCTATCCTATGTTTGATATGTGATTAGGATGACTGTGCTCCCCTCGATTGGATTATATTCATGGATGATTATGCTATACTTGATAGGTTACTTGACCGTGGGGATGGGAATAGAGCCTCACATAATGGGATACCCAGAATGATTATGCTCTTCCAAATGACCGATATGATTATTGTCTCCCTTATTATAGACTCCATGGGTGGTCACAATGTCTCAATGGTGAGTTATTCTTTTAAATTTCCTATGGATTGGACCTTAGGGTTCATCCATGTTTTGAATTTTGTGACCGCCTACAAATGGGGACATAAGGATCAGACATTGGACATGAATTACATGGAATGAGCAGTATGGAATCTATATTAGTGACCATTTACAGTATGTCTAGATGAACTTCCCAAGAATCCTTATTTACAATGATTGGAGGAGAGTACGGGTGAACCTAGGTGTAGGATGAGTATACCCTTGTGGTGATGTAGCTTGCTCAGAGATATTTTAATCATTTTCCTAAGATGGTATATGTAAATTGGTATTAAAGACCCAAATATTGACTTAATGATAAATGAATTGAGTGGCACGACCTCCATCTCAATTCCCTTTCATAGGGTGTCGAGGTGATTAGGATTACAGAACAATGGATTGACTGTTATTTGGTTTTATGTTATTTCATTCACCTTACTCATGAATATTCATATTTAATTATATATGTATAGGTATGAGACTACACACATATATGTATATATATATTTATATCCATGGTGGAACTTTCTCTGTTGACTAGGATTACAGGCCCAAAGATTGATTGTGTTTTCACATTTATTTGTTTTACTAATCTTTTTAGTTGTTTCTCAACTAGGTTGAGTATATTTCTTTTTCATTCACTTATAGCATAATAATTGTTGGTTCATAATTAGGGTGGCCTACTAAGATTATTTCCCACCCCCTAAATGTCCACCTAAGTGTATGTGTAGACCTTATGTATTATTTTCAGGTTAAACATCGATTGTATAGGGGTTAAGGCTGATGCCCAGTATTCCTTGGACAAGCAAATCTAATCGTGTGGATTTTTCTGATCGGGCTAGTGTAGTTCAAAAATATATAAAGATCAAATTAATGTTCTAGTATTGAATTAGTAGTAGAGATTTGTATTTTTATTTCAATTTCATTTATATATCATTTATATGTATGGTTTTCCCAATGGGTGACCAGTTTTGTTTCTATGAAGTAGTTGTTCTGGATTTTATAGATTTTTCATTTATTATTATAGAATGTTTTATGTTGGTTTATTTATTACTTCCTCACACAGTTTATTTAATTTTTTTTATGATACTTAGTTATTTACACTATTATCTTACACTTATATGTGTTATTAGTCTCCCCACTATCAAACCATAGGCCCTCGCTGCTAGTCGGATGCCTCTAGTATACAAGGATGTGTGTTTGAGGTCTTATAACCAACCAGATTGGAGCATTGGTTTGGTGGAATCTATGTCACGATGTTATACATTAAGACATTATATCATCAATATCTTTTTTACTTTCCATTCATTAGGGAATATTATAACATCACTCGGGTGTATGGTGGACTACCGTCTCGCGATCAATGTGGTTTGTATTTCACTGTTGCTTTACATGGAAGGTGATCAGGAAAGGGATAATAAATATTTCTGATATAACTGAAATAATTATGATATTCATGATATATTTACCATTCTTAAAATACAATACATTATTTTTTTACCTTTTCACTCACTTAAAGATAATAATTTTGTTCATGAATGTGTGGACTACCGCCTTCACAAAGTTATGTGACTTTATTTTTATCACCACAGTACATAGATAATATATATGTGTGTGTTTGTGTGTAATTAAAAAATAATATATTAATTATTATATCATTATCATTATGGAAATATAATATATTACTTACCACCTATCCATAATGATAATTAAAAAATGTAAATGTTTTCTATTAGTAAGTATTGCATATCGTCTCAATGATCATAACATACTTAATTTATAAAAAACTTCTATCATGATTGGTCTTAAAAGTATAATTGATGTATTAATATGATAATATTTTAGGATTATTATAATGGATATGATAAACCTTTATAATAATCCAAATAACCATATCATTCTTGATAAAGAATGATTGAGAAAAAATGTCAATCAACACCTGAAATAATGAAAATAATAAGATATTAATTTCATTTGATTGATAAATTTTTTTAGAAGGATGGAATATAATATTATAAGTACTAATACGGAAATTTTATAAGTTAATAACAAGTTTAAAACAAATATACATTAGTTTAAAACCTGTCCATCTAAAATGAAGCATGGGGTGAGGGACTTCATCTCAATTTTCTTTCTTTGGGTAATTTTGTAATGTTATAAACCTAATTCCTTTTATATGGTGTATATACTACCCCTTTGACTACTATTATAATTATTAGTCCATAATTCATGGTATTTTATGTTTTAATTTTAATTATTTCTTCCAAGGGAATTTGACTTTAAAATTATCATGTTGTAAAATTTAATATTCAACCTCACTCTATTTTGTGTTTTTTGGTTTTTGTTTTTTAATAGGTGAAAATTTAATTTTTTTTTATTTTAAAAATCATTTTTAAGGGATATTGAAAATCTAAAAAATTCATCATAACCAAAGAAACATCAATCCACATATGAGACAATGGCATCATTCAGTAAAAAATTAAAACATTTTGAATGGTTTACCCTATATAATCACCATTTAATGGAGGATACCATAAACTCTATATTGTTCTTGATGATCCCCTCAAAGTGGTAGTCCATCTTTTCTTAGGTATATATGTGTTCCTCCAATATATTTTCCCCTTATTCAATCCACCTATCAAAATACGAATCAATTTATAAATTCAAGAATCATATTCATCATTCAAATTACCTTATAGATACCTTTCAAACATTCTATGTGCATCCTCCTTTGAAAAATTGATCATGAAGGTCTTTGAAATTATATATTAATTATAAATATGTATAGTCTCATGTACATTTTATCTATCATCTTCCTCTTTTTCTACACCCTTCAGAACTCTAACAATTGATTCCAACTTTGGACCTAGGGAAATTTCCCTATTTTCATGCATTTCCATCAATGATTCTATGAAAATACTCATTCCACAATGATCCCCATTGGCCCTTTAACCAGATTTTTTGTTGTTCTCTCCAAATTACTAAGATTATAAACAAACTCTTCTGCATATATTGATTCAATAGGCCTTAACTCTACCCTATATTTTTTATTTACCTAAGGATATGGTAAACATAGTTTTTAATAAATTTTAGTAAACATTTTATGGTATTTTTCCCCTTATTGACTGGAAAATTTCCAAAAATGAGGTTACCATTCTTTATATTTCTCGATCTATACCCAACTATCACAATCATGTGAGTGTCCTATCCATAATCCATCATTGGTTGTGATTCCACTTCCTTGTTTCTCAGTTCAATATCCTCAAGGGACATTGACCCAACCTAATTCATTTTCCATCTTGGAATATAAGTTCCCAATATATCAGGATCAACATTCTCCTTATCATCCCCATTAAATGATGTGAAAGTATTTTGAAGATGCATTTAGATTGATGGGTATCATTGTCAAGGAGACCTCCACCTCATATAAATCATTACATTAAGACCTAGGGAAGTTTGTATTGAAAAGAGTGGGATTCAACTGTATTGGGTTTTATAACAATCAACTCTAGTACTAGCTTCTTGGATGATCTCATTCCATTTTCCCAGACCTCTATCTTTTACAGTATCTACAAAATAGGGTGATACCGTTGGAGGGATTTTTCAACATCACCCAAAACCAACACTATTAACATGAAATCACCCAAATAAGACCAAAATATGGGAAAAATATCTATAACCTTAGAACTAGAGTACACAATTCCTGATTCCTTGTTAATAAAACATCAAAGGATTCTCTAATATCTAAATAATCAATAGATAAGGAAGTGTGAGAATCAATCCCAATTAACTAGGTTATAGAAACAAACCCCCACCCCCACTTTGTTCCAGATAACCATTCCATCTTGATGAGAACCTATGACCCATGTATTTATTATTTCAATAGAAAATCATCCTAGTATTTAATCCCACCTATTTTTTGTAGAAGAACTCTTCACCAATTTAAGTCTACACCCACTCAAATTTTGGTTTAGAAACATTTAATTTTACATATATAAATGGGGATATTGGGTTATAAATGGTATTTTTTTCAATTCTCTAAACATAAAAATTTCCCAACCAAATTTCCAAGCATTTGGATAATTTAACGATTTTGAAAAGGTAGTGGATGTTAAGTAAATAATATCCATAGAGACTTTGTTAGAGTGTCTCATTTCCTATGAAAGTGATAGAGCTATATAAATATGTACAAATGGTATCAATTTCATATTCTTATAGCTCTTTACTTAGAAATGATCAAATCATCCACCGATGAAAAACAAATCATGATGTGCTGCTTGTCAAGAATCCCAAAAGATGTTTACTCTTATAATACCCAATAACCGAACACAAATTCATTGAAAGATTATAGATAAATATGGGGAAAACTAGATTAATCGACCCAGGTATGGTTCAGGAGAGTCAAGGATTCTATGAAATCTGAGGTTGAAAGAGAATGTTGGGGAATTATATAAAAATTAACATGAACAATAGGTTTGGGAATGATATTAGGTAGTGGAGAAATAAATTAGGGTTGGATAATGAAATAAAGGAGTAATATCTATCCCCTAAAGAAGGTAGTCCCCCCCTCCAATAGGTTTTGGACTGAAGCAGCAGCAATCAATTCATAGGGCATAGATGAGGATGATAAGATTCTGAGAGCATCGAAGTCCATTTAAAAAAAGGGAGATAACTGCCCTTAATTTTTTTAGGATTTTTAACATTTTCTTCAAACAATAACTTTATGATGATTATTTTTCGTTTTACATTAAAATTCTATTAATTATCCATATTCTTGTATAGTGAATATAATTATTTCCCAAACTGTATAGAATTTTCAAATATAGTGTATAAATTTAAATTTATTTTATTAAAAAGAAATATTGATAAATTTGTATCCTTTACTCAATTTGGATATTTAATAATAATTCACATTAATTATGATTTAAATTGATTATTTTATATATGAGGAATTATTTGGATAAACATACATGGGTGAGGCCTAGTGTTTCCATCAAAATTTGTGTCTCATGATGGTTTTCTATTTCTGAATAGTTTCCAATGGTTTTGTTAATGGAACCAGAAGCACACAATGGTTCTATATACAATGGGACCTAATTTCCAAAGGTATTCACCCATTAGGTATTTTTTCCAATGATGATTAGGAACTCAAATTTGTCAAAAGGATGGGAGTTTGGGGTCATCAAACACATTTAGGGGAGTATTTTTTCAATTTTGGGACTCTCTTATAGATGTAAGAATTGTTCGTGAATCCTTTATTGGTCCCAAGTATGGTTTGGATCATCCCAGTTTAATTAATAAATTATTTGCATGTATAGATCTACAAATTTTTTGTATGTATCTGATTATCTACATCAATTGAGATATCTATATATATATAAATTTATCCATTGATGTTATCCTCTAATGTACTATGTAGATATTATTTGGTCATTATTATAATGATTATAGTTTTCTATCCACTCAGTGGGGTTCTCTAGAGTGTATCATCATCTAGGGATATTGGAGTTGTTTTTATGCTAGAATTGAACCCATAAATGGGATTCCTATATATCCTTTTGAAATGAATCGGAACCCATGTATTTTGGGGCCACTTAATGGGTCACATCATATCATTTAAGGCCTTATGATAAGGATTTATCCATATATTTTAACATCAAATGGCATGGAAGTCTAGGTGGAATGTTCCTATTAAAAGTTTGGTGTGGGATGTTTGCAGAAGCAGTCCAGGGAACTTGGAAGGAATATGGATTCCAGGGATGAATTAAATCCAACCAAGAATGTATCCCATAGATAATATGTTTGATTTTGGATGTTGTGTTTTCACCTTATGGAGGATTCCTACATATCCCATATGGATCAGAATCAAATCCCATGTAGTTCAGTTATGAGGACCTATGCCTATAGAGGCCCTATAGGTTTATCACGGATGGGTTTATGACCCTTTGATTTGGTTAAGATTGGGATTATTCCTAAGGATACCCTATGGTGATTTGGGGGTTTTATGAGGGTTTACTCCTAGTAAGGATTCCCGTTAAGTTATAGCCTTAGGTAAGCGTCCTATGTATCGTGGTTATAAGAGAATCATATTTATAATACTTCAATAAATGGCATAGATCATACAAATTTCATGATCACCATTAACATCTAATCCGAAATGAGTCATGATCGGTGTGGGAAACAATATAAATTGTACTATCTATGATACCACACAGTCTCATTTTGTCTTCTACTGCACATAGTGATAAATCCCAATGGTAGAGGGATGGGGTATTGAGTGTGATCGTCGGCTCTTCCCCCACTTCTATTGATGGAAAATGTTGATGGAATGGTACTTCCCTACCTTCATATTTCTATAGAATGGAACCAAGGAATGTAGATTGATGGGGGAAGGGAGTGAGAGGGAGAGGAGATTATTCCTATGCATGTCCCTTCTCTGTCCAAGTGGCCAGAAAGTAGAGAGGAGAAAGTGTGAAACCTCTTGAAAGAAAGTCTATAGGCTTAATCCAAGATGGATTCCCTAAAATTTATCTTGTGGTAAGGGAGGAGGATTTCATTCAATGTCAAAAGTAAAATCAAGTGTGATACTTACCCTCCCCTCTATGAACTAGAGGCTCTGAGTCTTAGAGAAGACAAGGGTGAGACATTGTCCTAGCCCTTGTACCTAAGACTGGAAAATCCTTGAAACTTTCCATGGGATTTGGTTCCTCATGACCATGGGGATACACACTCACATTCACCCTGAGGACCTTGACCATGCAACTAGGTAGGCGTGGGAAATCTCTGAGTTTAGGAATACACCCCAAAATGGGGGACACACTAGTATGCCAATTTCCATGGTTGTGAAAATATGGCGGCTTTAGTCGAGGTATATACATCGTCTCTCTTAGAAAAGAGAGCCAAAGGAAGAGTACCCCTTCCATTTTTCTCTTGTAGAAGGGCTCAATGGGTGACACAAATAGGGGTTTGGTGCAGGTATTGGGAGGAACTGAAAGTTCTTCGTGCCGTAGAGAATAAGCATTCACGAAATAAATATGCCTTGATAAATAGTCCACCTAGGCAAAAAAACATAATAAAATAATTATCATAAGAACCATGAGTCACCTTATGTGTTTTTTATGGGTCTTGCAAATGTCATTTCATTAGGAGGGGGCTCATGCAAGTGATTTTCTACTAGAGGAAAATGGGGAACTCACACAAGTTTTTTGTTCTTAGTAAACTGAAGGGGCTTTATCTCCCTTATACCCTTGTATTATTTCTTCTTAAGGGTTTTAGAGAGCTTCCTGAGATGTTTCAGGGGACCTAGGTAAAGGTGTTTCCAAACCAGAGATCAGGGGATTCCTTTAATTTTTATGTTCTCCAAATAGGGAGCCTCAGGGAACTATTTATTGGAAAATAGGGAGCATTGGTTGATGGATTTCTCCTATGAAGGTCCCAATCATAAATTGTCAGCATAGTTCATCTGCTTAGGTATGTACTAAAATTTAGTTCAGTGTAGGGATAGCTATGCTGGTCTTCTAGTGTGAAAGTATCGGGTGCAGGCCTTGGGTGTAGGAATCATTGATCCTTCTTGGGGATCTTCACTGATTTAACAATCCTTTGGTATTTTTCAAAATATTTTCATTTTATATGATGAAACATAGTTTCAACAAATTCCCCAACTTAGGATTGGATCTGATCAAAGGAAGAGGTTCAAGTCGTAAGATAAATCATGGAAATGATTATGAACTTTATTATTCCAAGCCATGGATCTCAGCTACACAACTTTGAAATAAATATCTGGTGTATATACCAAAAGTATCTCACCCTGGTTTAGGTCTTCGGTGTAGTACAATAGTGTCTATAAATATGATTGTCCTTTTTCTCATTTTCCTTACTTCATTATTTTATTTCTTTCACTCATAAAACATAGATCATTTTTTCAGCTATGTCATGTTCCCTATTTTGCAAAGGTTTCACACAGAGTTCCTTTTGGTATATCTACCTAAGTGGTGGTGTTGTATGTATAAACCTTGTTGGAGGGTCTAAGAGAGAGGCATGATCAAGAGACTTGGGCAAAGGACCTAGCCTAGAGGGCTGCATGTGGGACCAGATCGAAGGGTATGCGCTCCAACCGTCCTTTACCAGAATTTTGGGAATTCTTTCGAACGTTTAATTTTATTTTCTAAGTTAATATTTTAATTTAAAAGGGTTGGTTTCTTCATTTATATTTTAATTATTTTATATGATGACTTCTCATGTACAATTAGTTGAAATTTCTTCTGAGATTATCAAAATCATCAGACCAGATTACTATAACATAATTTATCCCACTTTTCCAGAACTAGTGAAGAACTTGATGTAGTATCAGCAAGAATACCCCGGAATAACATTATGTGTTAGAGATACTGAATGTGTTAGAATAATTTATATTTTTTGGAATTATATACCACCAATAGGGACATTTACCGATGATGGAATAGAGTATAATTACGAGATGAGGTATTACAAGATAGCCTCCCAAGGCAGCGTACTGGTGTCTTGCATTGATAGTGAGATCATTTTCAATTCTAATGCTTTGTATCAATTCTCCCCCAGGTTTAAATGTCTTCAACAGTCAATCAAAATTCCCATCTATGCATGTCAGGTTGTAGAAGAATCTACGAGTACATGGATAGAACAGGATCGTGATGACCATGGAAATATCCACAATTCCAATCATGTTTCCCATGTTAGATGTATCAATCAAGATGGAGGTTTGGTATTCCAATGTGTCTATCACTTCATACCATCACTGGGTATTGATAAAATAATTCACTAGGTTAAGGCCAAGATGACCACAATTCTTGGCACATGCAATAAAAATACTCATGTTGAAGATGATGATGGTGAAGATTTGGAAAACTTAAAATGATCACCAGAGAAGACTATAAAGAGGGCTAGAGCTGAAAATAACACACATCCAGTGCCAACTTGGTCTAGTCATCAGCATTAGGAGAGGACCATTTTCCATCCCCTCATTCTACAGAGGGAGAAAAGATAACTTAAAATGTTTCCATTTAAATTGTTAATGGGGGTTCCTTATGACCAATAACATCTAATCCAAATTATTGTAACCCTCAACAATCTGATTTTGGGTGAGAATGACTCAAAATGTCAAAGATGCCTAGGAATTCCTCCAGGGTAGCCTCAAAATTTGGGAGGTGGTGATATCAGATAAATCTATGATCTATACCCTGATATCAATTTGGATGAGGTGAATAAATGTTTTGATGAACGTGAGTCTTTGATATATATAACTGATGATCAGACTCTATCTATAAAGCATGTTTTGGACATGCTGAATTAGGGAGTGCTTCAGGGGGTATAAATTCATCCCGAAGATGAATGATAACCCAACATTGATCCTGGTCATGTATTTATCTTTTTTACCTTTCCTTTTAATCTCTTTAATCTACCTATATTAATCTTTAGTGGAATTATTTTGTAACTCTAAATTGAAGAAGATGAATAATAAGGAGGATGAGGAGATGGAGGAGATAGGGGTGGGGGATAGAGGAGTAGTGAAAAAGGTGCCCAGGTCACCAATGTATGGGCTTATAGGTACTCCTATTGAGGAGATGGATGAGGTCCTTGGGTCCCCAGAACAATCCCGAGGTCCTAGGACCATGGTGGAGGTGAGGGTAGTGTGAACTCTTCTGCCACCACCTCAGGTCTCTATTGCTAAGAAGATTGAGGTGATCCATTTATCGTCTCAATAGAGGAAGTGCAAGAGTGTGTTAAAGTAGGCCCGATGAATTCACCACAGTAAGTATTTATGTTTTCATTCAATATTATGAATTTCTTGATATGACTTCCTTACTATGATTATCTTTTGTAGAATCTGAATCAATTGCCTTCCTTAAGGGATCTGGTGCTGATACTTCAGTGATTGAGTTGGATACTCTAAGGAAGGTATAGATTTGTGTTGATGAATCTGTTATCCAAATAGATAAATCATAAATAGATGCATCTACATCTTCCCCCACTTCAGTACAGAGGTAATATTTACATTGTAATTTCATATGCCCTCCCTTAAGTGTTGTGTACTACTTCTGAATTTTCTTTCCTCATTAAATTTATGATTTGTCACCTATACCTATAGATTGTGAAGCAGTAGTCAATGTTAGTCCCATTGTCACTATAAAAGGGGGTGATAAAGATCTTGGGAAGTTTGATGAAGGTGGTGATTCTAACCCAAACTCCGCGAGGCCTGACAATGTTGTACCAGTTGAGAAATTTACAAATGGGATCAACAACATAGTCAAATTCGGTCATGAGCCACACACATTAGATGACCTTACTAGTGAGGATGTTGTGAGACTTGAGGATTAATTTCATGAACATTTTTACTTAATAAATCTATACATTTACATTATAGGTTCTATTAAGAAGTTTGGATATGTATGAAAGTAATTTTTGGATTTGAGTTTCATTGTTTTTGAACATTGCAAAAAAACTTGACTTCCTCTCACTTGATGTTTAACATCAACTATTATCTTGTGTGACTTTGTTTAAAGAGAATGTTTCTAAATCCCTTAAAGAGTATGGAATCTATGTCCAACCTACTCCTTTTTTCTAAGAAAAAATATTTGGGAATCCAGAAGTTTTGGATTCTAGGGAGTCTTTGATTTTGGATACTGAGCAAATTCCAGAGGGTGCTCCTCATCAGGATGACCTGGCTCCAAGAGTTGATGTTGGGGGTCCTGGAGAGGTACCAGTTCTGATAGTTGATCTAACAACGAGTAAGTTTCATCACCTATTTCAATTTCTTTACCTCCCTCCCAACTTTGTAACATCCTAATTTTAATGAGAAGTTCCATTTTATCTTCAGTGTCATCGACTTTAACAACTAGGATCAAGATGGGAGCTTCCATGTCAGCTCCACTAACATTGTTAGGTGAGGTAAGGATACTTTGGAGTGAGAGGAAGAAGGCAGCTCATTAAGTTGACTAATCCCAGATTTTGTCTCTCCCTATGAAAGCTTCACAGAGTCTAACCAAAATATGCATGAGGTTTTTCTCCCTGTACATATTCTTTTCTATAAGGATATCTAGAAGATATTTGGGAAGACACCTCTTGAGGACATGTCATTACGACTTTTCTGACTTCCATCCAAAATATACATGTTGGTATATAGTGTATTTAACTATATTTAAATGCATGATATGGTTAAGGTTATCATCCGGTAGAGGTAAGAGGAGAGAAGGTTGTAGCAGGTTGAGGAATAGAATGATGGTATGTTTGAGGAACATAGAGCTTCCATAATCCAAGTAGAGGTTAGCCAATATAAGTGGATGGATGAGAATCGAAACCACCATGATGAGAAGTCCCTATAAATAATTCACATCAAAGAATAATTAAATTATGTATGGGAAGAGGTAGTCAAACTTCATAGATCCATGGTAGGGTCTTAGACAAGTAAGAGAGACAATGTTAGTGATTAGGATGAGAAGCTTAGTAAAGCAGGGAAGCTATTTCTAGACAAAAAGATATGTTTCAGAAAGATACTTTAATTTCATGAGGTTAAATTTAGCTTATCAAATCTGATATTGAGGAATAATTATAAAATTTAGGAGAGAGGCTCCAATGTGTGGAATTTTTATTTCATTTAGAAATATATATGAAAAGGGTTTTCAATCACAATAACTTATGTCTTCATCTTTGTTTTCATTATATGATCATAACATAACCTTGAATATGATTTTCATAATAAGGTGTCTCATTGTATCATCTTGTTGTAACAAAAAATAGATATAGGGAAAATGATCTAATTTTTCCTTAAGACATAGGGCCTAGAGAGTGTATTTTGACTGTTACTAAGGTCATATGGATAACCCAAAAAAATGTGTCTTTTTATATCATTACATTTAAGTGATTTTTCCTAATATCAAATTGAAGGAGACTTAGTGAATGAGACTTTTATTTTTATTAGGCCTCCCTATGTGGGCTTTTAGCCTAACATGTTTTAAGCCTATTTCTTTTCATTGCTAATTTTTTTTATAAACCACTCAGAGTAAAGATTCGGTGATCTGAGACTTGACTTTTATCAAGGGTGCCTTTACAGGTTTTCAACCAAGAGAGTACAGTGTATCTTTTTTCATCTCGTATAAATTCAAACATGTTGGAATGATGAGACTGATCTTTTAATTCAAATAGCTTTGACCATAAGTTCTGAAAAATTAATCTAATCAAGGCTTAATGTCCATGAATGTTTCGATATTCTTCAGATACTCCCAAGGTTAAACTCATGCCTTTCTTTTATTGTTTTTGAATCCAAAACATGATATATGGGAATAGAAGATGTTTCTCTAAAGGATGAAGTTATCGCTAGCTAAAAAACCCCTTATGTGGGATGTTTTATACAATTCGAACAAGGGGGCGTACTTTATAGTCAATTAGTGATGTCCATAGCCAGATAGACCAATTTTATAAAAAAATTACAGAAATCCAAATTGGAAATTTTATAGCATAGTCGAGTAAAGGAGCACTCAAGAATTATTACATTGTATTACTCAAGGAATAATGGATGTTTATGGAGATTCATACTACTTAAGACCATGAGGGGTGGTTTTACATGGGAAAATAAATGAAAATTAAAAGAGAATCTATATTAGAATTTTCCATGAGTGGGATACTTTCCCTACATAAATTTGGCTTGTGTAAAGGAGGGTATATTTTGTTATATGTTCAGGGTGAAGAGACAAGTCCCACCTTTCTAACAAGGGTTGAAGTATTGTACATTTTAATTTCTAGAAACTAGGACATTTACCATGAAGTTTAACATCATTCAATGAGGATGATTGTGATAGAGTTTAATGTCTTACAACTAGGATGTTATTCTATACAATTTTAAATTTGTAATGAAATAAAATTATGCTATGTAGTTTAAATTCATATAGCAAGGAAATTATAGGGGATATGATTTAAGGTCTTTAGCTTTGACCAAAATGTTGATGATTCTCCCCTTATTGGTAATCTGTACGAAGATATGAAATCATATTCAGGTGTGAGAGGAGAATGTTGTAAGGTATAACTTGGGGATCTTCATATCTAAAGAGTGATATAGAGAAAGTTCTTATAGATTTAATGGAGTTAACTCCTAAGGAAAAGGTTATAACTAATTAAAAACCCCATTTTATGGGTAGTCTTATGTAAATCCAACTAGGTCCCACTACATAATATCAATTGTTTAATCCTTTGGCTGATAGTCCATGAGCTTTGTGAGAAATTTATAAAAATCGAAATTGGTAATGTTATGAAATATTTTGGAAAATAAGTCCACATGAATTATGAAATTATATCTCTAAAAACTATGGATGTTTGTGGATATTCATATTTCCCAAGGAATATAGTTTGGTTTGTTGTAGGAAAGTACATAAATATAGAAGGGGAATATGAATTCAAATTTTCCAAATAATCAGGTGAATATGTTCTTTACATACGTCTAACCTAAGAACAAGATTTGTGGTTCCTATAGTTTTAGTTCATATGAATATGGCCACAATACCATAGAAATGACAGATGATATAGGACATACCAGACCAAGATTTTTCATGCATACTTTTGACGTGAAGGAGGAAATTGTAAACCATAGTCTTTGAGGATTTTAGATCGAGAGATAAGACCTAAGAAAAATATGAAAGCAATGACTGGTGATGTTGAATCAGGGGTTCCAACATATTTTTGACAAATCTTATAAGGATAGAAGAGGCTTCTCCCAAGGGCGAAGTTACTGCTATTTGAAGAACCTGTTTTGTGGGTTGTTTTATGCAAGGCCAACGAGGATGTGTAGTATATATTAAAATAGTGGAATCCATTCGCTGACAAACCCATTTTGTGTGTTGTTCTATAAAAATACAACTAGGATGTATTGCGACATATTTAGGAAAAATAACTCTCATGTATCATACTTTCTTCCACCCGAAGCTGAGGAAAGATTATGAAGATTTGAAAATAATCAAGATTTGGAGTATGAAATGGGGAAGGGATTTGTTTGAGAACAATGGAAGAATTTTTCAATCTATTGTCCATGAGTTAGAATCCCCTTTTATAGATACGACCCATATGTAAAAGTGGGACAACTATTTTTCTTTGGTGGTCCCCCAAATGAGGGGACCAAAAATAAAAGCTCTTGCATGGAACTTTGTTTGTATACGGGATTAGGCCATTATTCATTACCCTATAGCTAGGACTGGGATATGTGGCCTAGGTGTCACTATGAATCTTAATATAATGAGAATCAAGACACATGTAGTTTTAATAATAAAGTTACCCAATTCTGATTGAATTTATTTTTTGAGGAAACAGGGGATATTTTGTATATGGGACCACATGTTGGGTGAGAACTCAAACTACATATCCACATGCATAACTGACTTGTACATGGGAGAGTAGAGGAATATCCTTTATTGAGTTGTGGTTGGTACTAGGATTTAATACCAAAACTTCATTAAGTATCTCATTAAAATGATAATCAATCCTCACATAGTTCTTAATGAAATCATGTAGTTTATCATCATGCGATAAGGAATTCTGGTGTGCCTTTTAAGGCTGTGCTTCCAGGACCATGAAAATACCAATACCAATTGATATTCATTGCTTATTTGGGGAATCCCAATTACTGAAAGTCCTAATCCCATGTTATATTTTTTTGGTGTGAGAAACATGGAGTGGAAAATGATTCTTCTGTAGCATAAAGGCAATACGAGTAAAGGGTAGGGGCATTTTAGATTTTTTTTTTATTGGATGGGATATGATTTATGATATAAGAGTCACTGCATATCTCAATGGAATGTTAATAAATATATAAATAGTTCTTTAAATATTGTTCAATTTAACATTTCCTAGTGTGTAAAATGGTGAACTGACATTGAAGAATGGAAATGTAGTGGATGGTTTTGAGAATGGGATTTTGGGAATCACAGAGTATCTCATTGGGATAAGAACCAATGCATATATTGTTCTTGAAATCCAATTCATTTTAACATCATGTGGTGGTGACACTGTTAAAATAATGTTAAATAACATGAATATAGTGTCTGAACCTAAGAATAAGAGTCTGGGTGTCACTACGTATCTCATCGGAGTGAGAATCAATCCACACATAGTTCTTTAAAATTTATCCCACATAAATAAAGAATTGAAGTGAGAAAATGGGATTTTAAATTTTCTAGAAAGATTTTTGGGCTTTAAACATGAGGTTTAGGCATCATTACACATCTTATTGTAATGGGAATCAATCCATAAGTCTTGGAAAGGTTCCTTATATTGATATGATTCATGCACATGGAATTGGAAGGGGGTTTTCTGTTATTTAATCAAAGATTCACCTAGGATAAGAGTTTTGGGAATCACTATATACCTCATGGGGATGAGAATTAAGACAAAAATAGTTTTTTGAAGAACTGTTCAGTTTAACATCATGTGGCAAGGAGGTAGGTTTCTTGATGTGAAAACGATAAAGGGGGAAATGTGGTCAGACTAGGGTGGCGTCACAACATATCTCATTAGAATTAGAATCAAGACACATGTAGTTCTTAAAAACATTACCTATTAAGGTATAAACAATACACATAGGGAGTGAAGGGGATTTTTTCTTAATTGTGGCTGGACTAGGGGATTTGGACCAAATGTCACTACGTATCTTGTTGGGGTAAGAATCAAGCCACATAGAGTTCTGGAAAATATTCCCTACCTGGATCTTATTCATAGGCATAGAAAATTGGGAATTTTTTATTATGGTCATTGATGGACCTCAGATTAGAGATCCAGACATCACTACGTATCTCATTGGAATATAAATCGATCCACCCATAGTTTTTAGATGAACCATGTAGTTTAACATCATGTGATTAGGATGTGATAACATTTGGGATTATACATAGAAAGGGGATGAAGTTCCACTATGGAGTGGTTATGGTGTGAGTGGGTATTATACATGGGAGCTTCCCATCCTTTCTTCCTCATATTTGAGTGACCTTGGGAAGTGTCACCTCATGGTATTTTCGGGGTTTCTTAACATCAAATGAGGGGAACATTAACCATGAATTTTAATATGATGTGGCAGGCACATATGGTGTATTTCTATTTAGGTTAATATGACTAAGAACATATGTCATATACTTTATCATCATGAGATTAAGATGATGATGTCATGCATCATGGACATTATTTCATGCCTTTTAAGGTCATTTGAGAAGGACAAACTATACAATTTAACATCTTTCTATTGTGATGTATATGAAGCTATGCAGTTTAACATCCTATCACTGGGATGAGTGTTTTGTGACTATAAAAAGTACTTCTTCATGAACCTTTAATTGTATTGAGTCATTATTATTTCCCCATACTTTGATATCAAGGAATAAAATTCATTAGAGTGGACCTTTGTAATAGAGTGAGGTCCCTCCCACTATGGCTCAAGATTTTGTGGCATCTTTCCTGGTATCATTGGAGCCCTAAGGGCCGATACCAATTCTCCTTAGAGGAATAAACAAAGGCAGTCATACTTTCTAAAGGCTCATGATTTCCAATTTTGATATAATTTTATGTTATGTAAGGTGTGAAATATTTTTTTATCCAGTTTCTCTAATTAATCTAATCAGTTTTGGGATTTCACATCTGTGGATGGTTGATCGTAGATGGAAACACAGAGAAATTCCAACTAAACCACAATGGGAAATACTACTTTAGATCCATATACCAATGAATACAGTGGTTTCTCATGTATAAATATGTATCATAGTCTTGTAATCCCATAAGGCATTCAAGAGATTTTCAGGCCAAGTATTCTTATCATTATCCACCATCTTCTAAATTATATTTGACATGGTCTTGTTGAGAGCCTCTATCAATATATTAGACAATGTAGGATAGTGGGATGAATGGATAGATTTGATATTGTACTCTTGATATAGCTTCTCTACCATAATAAAATTGAAATTTTTTCCATTTTACATCAGTATAGTATGAGGGACACCAAATTTGGTAAAAATTATAGCTTTGACAAAGAAAACAATGCTTTGGCCCCAAATTATTTGATCGGTATCACCTCATCCCATTGGAAGAATAAATTAGTAGTAGTTAAGATGTATTTAAACTACTTGGAAGTAGTTGGGGTTATGGCCCCACTACATCCATTCCCTATGTAGAAAATGAAAAATATTATTTGGTTGTATATAGAAACTCTAAGGGTTGATGGATGATGTTGGCATGTACATGGTAGTAAGGACATTTATTAGTGAATTATGCGCAATCTTGTGTTATTGAATGAAAAATGTATTCAATACTTTATACCTAATCAAAAATATTGTACCCCAACTGGTGGGCACCACAAGATCTTATATGTAATTATACTATAATAGTTATAGTCACTTCTCCATCGACACATCTAAGAAGGAATCTGTTAAAGCCTCATTTATATAGGACATTCTATTGATTTGGGTTGTCATAAAGAGTGAAATTGGCAACTCACTACTAGATCATCCCTCTTCTAGCTCTATCTAGTGGGATAACTCCATCATGAAGTTAGTCTATGATTACCATCACCCATCTAGTGGTAGGGTCCTATGGATCATGGATGGGGCTTAATTTTTTGATCTCTTCATCGTTGATTTGGAAGAAAGGTGAGACCATTTAGCAATGAGAAATGTTGATGAATGTTTCATCCTAGTTTGGATATTCTAGAACTATAGCTATATTTTCCAATGCATCTTTTTGGGCATTCTACGACCACAGGATGTGAGTCAATTTTGGTTATAAGAAGAATTCAAAAATTAATCCTCAAACATAGTAAAATAATGGGATTAATTTTTATTTTTGACGGTTTATCCCCATTGATCTACTTGATTATCAACATTGATTAACCTTTCACCTCTAGGTGGTTTATCGTTACTTGAA
Source organism: Viscum album (assembly GCA_963277665.1). Classification (NCBI taxonomy): domain Eukaryota; kingdom Viridiplantae; phylum Streptophyta; class Magnoliopsida; order Santalales; family Viscaceae; genus Viscum; species Viscum album. The sequence goes on along the minus strand of OY728145.1, from coordinate 656,099,569 downwards.
GCACCAATTTGGGGCTTGTAGTGAGGGATCGATATTTTGATTCATTGTTTGTATAGCCTTATGATAACAGGAAGTAGTAAGGTATGAATATTGTTTTGGGAGATAATAACAATCCCTAATCTAAATTTTTTGATTATAGGGTCTCCCATTATCTTCCCTATTGGTCTTTTAGATGCACCATCAATGTAAATTTCCCACATTTGGGGGAAACCATGAATAGAGAATATCTCCTCAATTGGAAATTTTGTATTTAATGATGTTCCTTATATAGATGGGTGTTCTTCAAAGAAATATTCCAAGGTCAGGCCTTTAACTTGTTTATCAGATACAAATTTTATGATAAATTGTTACATAATAACCACCCACCATATCAAACATCTTGTTATAATAGGATGGTTGCAGATATATTTGAGTGGGTTATTACTGGAGACCAACTAGATTTTGTGGTTTTTTAGGTAGTGTCTCAATTTATGAAATACAAATATTAAATCTAGGAATTTCTTCTCAATATCTAAATAGAGATTCTCTAGATTAATCATGGTTCTAGTGATATAATAATTCTAGTTTACATTCCCATCATCATTCTTTTTCCACATGGAAGGTTCCCAGTGATCATTCTAGGGCCATCATATATAGGATGAGTGGATTTATCTCAATGGTTGGCATCAATATTGGCATAATTAAGAGGTATTTCTTATGGTTTTTAAATTATTCATGAAAGTCATCAGTCCACCAATAAGTTACCCTCTTCTTCATCAATTTGGTGAAAGAAAAACTCTTTCTTGCAAGGTTGGGTATGAAGCATTGAATGTAGGCCAAGTGTCCATGAAGTCCTATCAACTCATTAAGTTTTTTATGAGGTGATGTTCTAAGGAACGATTTAGTTTTCTCAAGGGGAACTTCAATGTTGCGATGTAAAACAATGAAGCTAAGAAACATTCCTAAGGTTACCTTGAAATCACATTTTATGGGGTCCATCTTTAGGTTATGTTTTCGTAGCTTGTACAGATAATCACAAGGTCTACCAAATATTTCTAATGTTTTATATACTTAACCACAAGATCATAAATGTATAATTGGACAGAATTCCCCAAAAAAAATTTAAAGATACGATTTATGGAACATTGGTACACAGCGCCATCATTCTTTAAGATAAAGGGAATTACCCTATAGTAGAATACTTTGTGGGGGGATCTAAAAGCTATGGATTTTTCATATTATGGAGATATCGGAATTTTTTTGTACCCTAAATATCCCTCCATGAATAAGAGGGTTTGAAAACCGACCATTTCATAAATTAGGAGCTCTGTAATTGGAAACAAAAATTCATCTTTGAAACAGTTCTGGTTGATATCTTTGAAATAATTAAAACTATGATTTTCTCATTATTATTTTTCATTGGGACAATATTGGCTAGCCATTTTGGATACTTTACCTCTTGAATGAATACATCCTTATTGATCTTGTTCACTTCATCCTCAATTTTACCGGTGTGAGTTGGGTATGTCCTTATAGCTATGTGCATGTATCCTCAATGATCCTCTGGAAAACCCAAATGATGGGTATTCACCTCGGTATCAAGACCCATCATTTGTAGATAATTTTTGGAAAACACATCCTAATGTTTCTTCAGGTGAAAAGTATATACATCCTGTAACAACCTGAGATTTTATGATATATATTATTTTTTCTAACTTCTTTGATGTGTTCTATTATACACTACACTAAGATTAGCTTGTACTATACTCAACACTGTATTAGCTTGCAGTATACACAACACAATTCTTGGCTCATGTTACACACATTTTCAAGTTCGTTTTGTGGAAATTTTTCTAAGAAACATTAAGTATAGATTTTGTTTAATGTATAAATAAAATAAGTTTTGATTATGTTATACGCAACACCAAACAGATATTTCACTACATGTAGCCCTGACTTGGCTTGCAATACACTCAATCAAGACCTTCCTCAATAGCGTGTGTAGTACGCAATACCGAGTTTCACTAAACAAGATAATATTATAATATTATTATGAACCAACCGTTATGAATAGTAATACCCATTTTTTCAAAATTTTATAAATTTTATCTTCCAAAATGGACTTCATTTTTTGATTCATAAAATCAAAATTATCCTAGGGTGAATTTTTCGTATTCTTCTGAAAACTTTCAATTTTTGATGAATAGTGAAAATAGTGGGTTACTATTTAAAAACCGACATTTTATTTAAATAATTATTTATTTTATTCAAATTTATTTTAGGTCAAAATTGATACATAATTCCTATATAAGTTCAATGTAATTCATTGGAGTCATCTTATAATAATTTTAGATATATAATGATTTTATTGAACTTTTCACCGTGTTTACCCACCTCCAAGGAGAATTTGTAAATTCACATAAAACTTAATTTTACTGCTGTTGTGAGTGGAATTTCAAAAATCCGAGAGACACTGTTAATATCAAGGAAAAAATGTGGTTCAATGAGATGAAAATAATTTTTGGTGAATAGTAACTTTTTACTTTTATTTACCACGGTTAAAAGTAAATTGCGTAATTAGGGGTAAAAATGATATTATTATTACCTTAACACATGTCCTAATTCTATTGAATATGTGTAATTAGACCAAAAACAACCTTAGGAATAATATATGACCATTTAGGTCCACTTGGATTAGATTAGGACATTTATTATTAATTTATTTAAAGAAGGGTTAAAATAGTTAAAATCAATGTTTAATAACAAAATCATTTTTAATATAGGGTTATGCATAAGATAAATTCGACTATAAATATTCATTAGAAATATAAAAATATTTCCTACATAATGGTAATTTATTTATAATTTTTAGACAATAAATAAATTAAGTTATTTATGACACAATGATGATGCAGTAATTACCTTATTAATGAAATATTAAAATAATTAATGTTATAAATACCAAAATAAATGTAATTTGAGACTTTTTATAAGTTCCACTGATTTTAAAGGATAATATGACATGTTAGAATGAATTAATTAACTTTTTTAGAACTAATCATGCTGTTATGAATTTCACAAAAATCAATTACCAAATAGTGTCAAAATTGACATAAAATAGTTTTTAAAATAAATATTATATTATTAATTATTATTTTATTCCTAAAAATACAATGTTTGGACAAATGACTTATCTAAGGTTATATATATTAATAATTAACTACTTGGGTTTCATTTGGCTTGTTATAGTAAGTTTATTAACCTTATAGTGTAAGAAAAAAAAGACATAGTAAAAGTAAAATTATTTAACTTAAAGTTAAATCTAAATGATAAGGTTAAAATAGTAACCTAAACTTCTCCAAATTATATTGGATGAGAGTATTTCAACCCATCCCCACCTTATATTCTAAATAAATCAATTTGGAGCTATTAAAAATCGGATATTAATTTATAATAAAATAATATTTTTAGTTTTTCCCAAGGTGCCCCTCTCCTCCCTTATAAAAGGGCACCACCTCCCTCTCCTCCTCACACCAAATTGAGCCATAAATCTCGGCCAAACCCTGAAACATTCTCTTCTCCACTTCCCTAGAAACATCCTAGAGGTACTGGTCTTTTTCAAAGACCAACCCTAGTGCCCTAAGAGGAGGTTAAGAAGAGGCGCGTCAAAGAAGAGGTAATATCCATTACTGATCCTTCCAAATTTCTTTCTTCTTCAACTTATTCTTATTTAGTTGTTTCATTATAAAGCAAAATAATCAGTATTAAATATATAATTATATGTTATTATAAATATGAAACAACAATATTTCACCTTCTATCCATCCTACGGAAAACAAAATCACCGCGCGTGCGTACGTACGGAATACCGTCTCCACGTCGTGATGTAATCTATTTTCGACCACCACCTTACTTGGATGGGTATAATGGTGTAAATAAATAACTATATATTATTATTGTAAACTTATATTGATTCTGAAATATTATAAATACACTTCAATACAATTCCACGATCATGAGAATAGTATCATCGCTCGTGTGTACGTACAGACTACCATCTCCATGACGTGATGAGATTCATTCTCCATGTTAACCATTCATGAATGATTATAAAGTATATATTATAAGTAATCATGAAATATATTACATAATAATGATACTGTATTTATGTGTATATATATGTATGTCATCTACTTAATTCCATTCAATTCAATAAGGAAACGAAAACAGTGTTCATGCGTACGTACGGCCTACCGTCTCCATGAACGGTGTATTTCATTCCATTTACCTATCTATCATATATATATATGTATATTATGAATATATATTATATATGAATCATGTTTTACATTCTGGAATTAAGTAAATCAGGATATAAGTAATAATATCAAGAACAACAAGTTGAAACATGTATAATAAATGAAACAATTTTACCCAAATCGCTGCTTTTACATCGAATTTATAAAAGAACGGGTAATATAAAGTCATAAGTAAACCATATATGATATCATAACAATGAATATGATTCTTTAATAAGTAAATAACATTATTTAAATCATTATACAGGAGTTATGGATACATACGAAGCATATCGGACATAAGGTAAGGGATAACTTTTCCAATCTCATTTTTTTATCCGAGATTTCTTATACGTAAGTATTTACTGGGGTTATATATATCATCCGTGTCCCAATTTTCTAAAAATGGTTTCATGTATTTTTAAAGTCCTTTTTAACCATTTTTTACTTTTACTACATGGTATGTAAGGAATCTTTCTTTTACGAGGTACTTTTTGACCTTTCCGACAAAAGTATGAGGAGAATGTTATTTTTATCTTATACGGCATGAACGGATTTTTACGGTTTCATAACTCCTCATTTTCATGAAGATTCCTATACAAGATTGCATGATTATTTTCAACAAAACCCTTTTCTTTTAAAATTTCGTGGAATTTTGTGAAAAGAAAATGATTTTGAAGAAGAAAGGATATTTTCCTCAAGATTTCATTTCAAGTGTTTTATCAAAAATATTTTCCATCTAAATGAAATTATTTAAAATGTTTATGTTTCAAGTATAATGTCTCCATTATTTACATGGTTTTATTTTTCTTATGATTAAATTATATCCATTTTTCTATATGGATTATGTTATGATGGGATGATGTTTATGAAACCCATTTTATTCTTTGGGTAATGATGAATGATTTATGTTCATGTTGTGGAACACATAAGTATGATTTCAATATGAGATGGGTGGGACCTATATATCCCTCCAATACATTAGGTAAAGATTTATATCTAATGAGATAGACATGTCTCGAATGTTATGTTAATCTGGCTCAGTGTTACAGGACTGGAACGAGGAGTGAACTCGATTTAGAAAGGGACTTTGTCCACTAAGATGGTCTTGCCAGCAATGCCTTGGATACTATGGAAATCATATCATGTGCTTGATGTTTTTATATAATTACAAGTTTTATTTCCAAGCTATTTTATCATGATTGATGTTGTATTATGATCTATGCCATGCGTACTACCATGTTTTATGTCATTTCTCAATATTTTGATGTTTAATCATTATGTTCATGTTTTTATGTTCAAATGTATATGGTTTGTTTTATTTTCTCCATGCTTATCCTTACTGATCATTTGAGATCACCGTTTTTATGTTTTCTTTTCCCCAGGATATAAAGAAAGGATTTATGTAAAAAAACTGGAATATCTTTATGGGATATGTTGAAGATATTTCACCAAGATTAGAAGATTATATTCCGAGTTTCCAAAGACACTAACCTATTACGGTCCTTTAGTGTCTGTTTTTGTTATGTACTAAGTATTCCAAAAAAATTAATGTAATGTCCATGTACATCAAGATTTGGGTCTCTAAAGTTGGTATCAGAGGAAAGGTTTAGTTATCCTTTGGAAACTAGGATGTGAAAACTTTAGTGACATCCCTAGAGAAATTTCTATGGTATGTCTAGGGATGTCCCTAAGGTTAAGTATAAGTATATGTTATAGTCCTAGAATTATGGTAACGATCATAGAATTTAACCTAATATGTTAGATATTGAAGGTAATCCCCCTGGATTATGATTTTTTTATCTCACATTATTCTTTTTGGGTTTTAGAAAATGGTTGGAAAGGGAAAGATTCATGATAATGGAGGATATAATGGACAATGGAATTATATTCTTCCTGAGCAACCAAATGAAATTGGATCTGGAGGTCCACATATCATTATTATTCCTAATCAGAAATCTCATAATATGATCAATAAACTCAACTTTGGTAAGTTTCCCGACTCAACTAATAAGAGAAAGATGGAGTTTCATGATGATCATAGAGGAAAGAAATTTCAATTTCTCTCATGTAAGTCATGTTGGAAGAGGAATCAAGGAGAATGTTTCAAAGGAAATAAAAGATGCTTTGGGTGTGGAAAAGAAGGACAAAAATCCAGTAAGTGAAAATTAAAATGTTCAGTTAACATCATGGAGAAGGATAATGGTATTTCTACGACATCAACAATGATTAGATGTTTTAAATGTGGAATGTATGGGCATTATGCAAACCATTACCCTAAGTGAAAATATCCTGAAGAGAATTATCATGGTCATATGGGTAGTATTTATGTGGATGATGATGAGGAGACTACAAATGATATATGAGATTAAAGAAGTGTTGAAGCTTGGTCAATGGTTTAAGAAGGCAGTGGAATGATTTATGTTTATCAAGAGTTTTGTTGTATAGGTAATGGTACTATGGAATAAAGACACATCTAAGGATCGTTACACTATTGTTTTTCCTAAAGTATTTGAAAGTATATGTTGAATGGTACCAGTAACCATGAAAAGTGATTCAAATATTTTGGAAAGAAGAGGATATGCACATAATGAAGGGATAAAGAGAAAATTAAATGTTTTATAGTATTCATGAGCTCATGACTGATATAAGGACAAAGTTATATCATGGTTTGAGTATATAGAATTTTTGGATTTTGGTATGTGGAAAGAGTTAACTTTTGACAGCATTCATGTTTTCACTAAGGTTCAATGGGTATTCATTTTTCAAGAGAATGCATGATTAAGGTATTCACATGATTGGAGTGTGACCAACACGATATATGAGGTACAAATTATGGTATTCACATGATTGTTATATAACCTTTTTAGTAATCGTTCTCTTTATACTATGAGTTTGGAAAGAAGTATTTTGGATAAGCCTAAAGATTAGAATGGATTATGCTGAACATAAGTTAATATTGTTTAAGGATATAACTTTTTGATATTATTTTTGATATTTTATAATAATACAGTTCTAGAAAAAGAACAACTCCTAGGATGGGAGACAACCCATCGCGTCAGACAAGGCTGTGGGAATCAAACCCACAACTGATGTGCGATGGGCCTTCATCACCTACCACTGTCCTACAAGAAGTCTCTGGTTAGTATAAACTAGTTTTATTTTATTAAGCGGTATGATAGATGAAGTATAAGTCCATTTTAGGAGCCATATACGATTAATCTCAACATAGATGGACTTACGTATATAACTTTTCCTAACCTTATGTTTGAGACGGATGGAATGACCTATCATTCTATCACATGATCTGCTAACACTTCACGGAAGACAAATTCAACTTCATTTCTTTAAGAGATGAAGTGGAAATTGTTTAAGGCACGAACAACGGTGATATTATACCGAAATAAAGTAAGTATTTCTTCTAATTCAAATTCTTCAACTTTAGGGAAATGATCTTGAAAACCAAAAATTTTGTCCTAGTGTCCTTATATCTGATGAATCAGATGGTACCTTAGATCATCACAAATTTATGGCTTTGTGATTATTGGATTTTTCATAGCCATGTTCTCTACCACTCTCCATCAGAACTTGATGGTTAGATTTCTCTTTCATATCTATATTTTCACTTATGTTGTCCTATGTGGAAACCCAGTGATTAGTTAATTTGGGTAACCATTACGTTTCATAATTTAGTTTTTAAAGATAAGTTTTGGTGTTTCATTTTATGATGTGGGTTTCTTTGAAAGAAACTCTCATGTAATAAACCATTTATAACCCCGACGAATTTCGAGGGCGAAATTCATTTTAAGGGGGGTAGAATGTAACAACCCGAGATTCTATGAGATATATTATTTTTTTAACTTCTTTGATGTGTTCTATTATACAGTACACCAAGATTAGCTTGTACTATACGCAACACTATATTAGCTTGCAGTATACACAACACTATTTTTGGATCATGTTACACACATTTTTAATTTCGTTTTGTGGAAATTTTTCTACACAACGTTAAGTATAGATTTTGTTTAATGTATAAATGAAATAAGTTTTGATTATGTTATACGCAACCCCAAACGGAGCTTTCAATACATGCAGCCCTGAATTGGCTTGCATTTCATTCAATCAAGATCTTCCTCGATAGCGTGTGTAGTACGCAATACCAAGTTTCACTAAACAAGATATTATTATAATATTATTATGAACTAGCCATTATGAATAGTAATACCCATTTTTTTGAAATTTTATAAATTTTATCTTGCAAAATGGACTTCATTTTTGGATTTAGAATATCGAAATAAGCCTAGGGTGAATTTTTGGTATTTTTCTAAAAACTTTCAATTTTTTATGAATAGTGAAAACACTGGGTTACTATTTAAAAACCGACTTTTTATTTAAATAATTATTTATTTTATTTAAATTTATTTTAGGTCAAAAATGATTCATAATACCTATATAAGTTCAATGTAATTCATTGGAGTCATTTTATAATAGTTATATATATATAAAAATTTTATTGAACTTTTCACCGTCTTTTACCCACCTCTTAGGAGAATTTGGAAATTCACATAAAACTTAATTTTACTTCTTCTATGATTGAAATTTCTAAAATCTGAGAGAAACGGTTAATATCAAGGACTAAAATGTGGTTTAATGAGATGAAAATAATTTTTGGTGAATAGAAATGTTTTACTTTTATTTACCATGGTTAAAAGTAAATAGGATAATTAAGGGTAAAAATGATATTATTATTACCTTAAAACATGTCCTAATTATATTGGATATGTGTAATTCGACCAAAAACAACCTTAGTAATAATATATGACCATTTAGGTCCACTTGGATTAGATTAGTACATTTATTATTAATTTATTTAAAGAAGGGTTAAAATAGTTAAAATCATAGTTTAATAACAAAATCATTTTTAATATAGGGTTATACATAAGATATATTTGACTATAAATATTCATTAGAAATATAACAGGATTTCCTACATAATGGTAATTTAGTTATAATTTTTATACATTAAATAAATTAAGTTATTTACGACACAATGATGATGCAGTAATTACGTTATTAATGAAATATTAACATAATTGATGTTATAAATACCCAAATAAATGTAATTTGAGACTTTTTATGAATTCCACTGATTTTATAGGTTAATATGACATGTTTTTATTTATTTAATTAATTGTTTTAGAACTAATTATTCTGTTATGAGTTTCACAAAAATCAATTACCAAATAGTGTCAAAATTGACATAAAATAGTTTTTAAAACAAATATTATATTATTAATTGTTATTTTATTCCTAAAAATCAAAGGTTCGGCCAAATGACTTGGATAAAGTTATATATATTAATAATGAACCACTTGGGGTTCTTTTTTCTTGTTATTGTATGTTTATTAACATTATTGTGTAAGAAACCAAGAAGGCACGGTAAAAGTAAAATTATTTAACTTAAAGTTAAATCTAAATGATAAGGTTACAATAGTAACCTAAACTTGTCCAAATTATATTATATGAGAGGATTTCGACCCATCCCAACCTTAGTTTTTAGATAAATCAATTTGGAGCTATTAAAACTGAATATGACTTTATAATAATATAATATTTTTAGTTTTTCCAAATGTGCCCCTCTCCTCCCTTATAAAAGGGCACCTCCTCCCTCTCCTCCTCACACCATTTTGAGCCATAAAGCTCGGCCAAACCCTTCCAAAATATCTTCTAAACTTCCCTAGAAACATCCTAGATGTACTGGTCTTCTTAAAATACTAACCCTAGTGCCCTAAGAGGAGGTTAAGAAGAGGCGCGTCAAAGAAGAGGTAATATCCATTACAGATCCTTTCAAATTTCTTTCTTCTTCAACTTCTTCTTCTTTAGTTGTTTCATTATAAAGTAATAACATAATTATTAAATATATACTTATATGTTATTATAAATATGAAACAACCACATTTCACTTTCTATCCATCCTACGGAAAACGAAATCACCGTGCGTGCGTACGTACGAAATATCGTCTCCACGTCGTGGTGTAATCTGTTTTCGACCACCACCTTACTTGGATGGGTATAATGATGTAAATAAAAAACTATATATGATTATGGTAAATTTATATTCATTCTTAAATATTATAAATACACTTGAATACAATTCCATGATCATGGGAATGGTATCATCGCTCCTGCGTACGTACGGACTACCGTCTCCACGACGTGATGAGATTCATTCTCCATGTTAACCATTCATGAATGATTATAAAGTATATATAATAAGTAATCATGAACTATATGAAATAATAATGATACTGGATTTATGTTTATATATATTTATTTCATCTACTTAATTCCATTCAATTCAATAAGGAAACGATAACAGCGTTCATGCGTACGTACGGCCTACCGTCTCCATGAACGGTGTATTTCATTCCATTAATCGATCTATCATATATATATGTATATTCTAAATATATATTATATATAAATAATGTAATACATTCTGGAATTAATTAAATCAGGATATAAGTAATAATATCAAGAACAACAAGTCGAAACATGTACAATAAATGAAACGATTTTACCCAAATCACTGCTTTTAAATCGAATTTATAAAAGAACAGGTAATATAAAGTCATAAGTAAACCATATATGATATCATAACAATGAATATGATTCTGTAATAAGTCAATAACATTATTTAAATCATTATACAAGAGTACCGGATACAAACGAAGCATATCAGACATAAGGTAAGGGATAACTTTTCCAATCTCGTTTTTTTATCCGAGATTGCTTTTACGTAAGTGTTTACTGGGGTTATATTTATCATTCATGTCAAAATTTTCTAAAAATGGTTTCATGTATGTTTAAAGTAATTTTTAACCATTTTTTACTTTTACTACATGGTATGTAAGGAATCTTTCTTTTATGAGGTACTTTTTGACCTTTCTGACAAAAGTACGAGGAGAATGTTATTTTTAACTTATACGGCGTGAATGGATTTTTACGGTTTCATAACACCTCATTTTCATGAATCTTCCTATACAATATTGCATGATTATTTTCAACAAAACCCTTTTCTTTTAAAATTTCATGGCATTTTGTGAAAAGAAAATGATTTTGAAGAAGAGAGGATATTTTCCTCAAGATTTCATTTCAAGTGTTTTATCAAAAATATTTTCCATCTAAAATGACATAATTTAATATGTTTATGTTTCAAGTATAATGTCTCCATTATTTACAGGTTTAGATTTTTCTTATAATGAAATTATATCCTTTTTTTATATGGATTATGTAATGATGGGATGATGTTTATGAAACCCATTTTATTCTTTGGGTAATGATGAATGATTTATGTTCATGTTGTGGCACATGTAAGTATGATTTAATTATGAGATGGGTGGGATATATATTTCCCTCCAATTAATTTGTAAATATTTATATCTCATGAGATAGACATGGCTAGAATTGTAAGTTAATCCGGTTTAGTGTTACAGGACTGGAATGATGAGTGAAATCGATTCAGAAAGGGACTTTGTCCACTAAGATGGTCTTGGCAGCAATTCCTTGGCTACTATGGAAATAATATCATGTGCTTAATGTTTTTCCACAATTACAAGTTTTATTTCCATGATATTTTATCATGATTGATGTTCTATTATGATCTATGCCTTACGTACTACCATGTTTTATGTCATTGGTCATGATTTCGATGTTTAAACATTCGGTTCATGTTTTTATGTTCAAATGTATATGGTTTGTTTTATTTTCTCCATGCTTACCCTTACTGAGCATTTGATCTCACCCTTTTTATGTTTTCTTTTCCCCAAGATATAAAGAAAGGTTTTAGGTAAGAAAAAAAGGTGAAGATATTTATGGGAGATGTTGAAGATCTTTCACCAAGATTAGAAGATTATATTCCGAGTTTCCAAAGACACTAAACTATTACGGTCCTTTGGTGTCTGTTTTTGTTATGTATTAAGTATTCTACAAAAGTAATGTAATGTCCACGTACATCAAGATTTGGGTCTCTACACATCCTTTTCTTCAGAGATCATGGACACACTAATCAAAGTTGGTCATGGATATTCATCCATACCCAGGTTTATTTACATGAGTTCATCCACAGTGGTGAATACACCATCCTAAAATAATGGAGGGGCATCATTGAGGTATTCCTCTTCTTCCTCTTCCTTAAAGTTTACTTCTTTCACCTCTATCTATGAAGTATATTATGATTAATGTTACTTATAGGAAAGATTAAAGTCATTATTTATACACTAATAAGATAATGTAACTATTTCGGGATCACTAGCTAACTTGAAGCAGCGTTAGAGTCCAAAAGAGGAAATGATGGACTGGGAATGACCCTATTCACTTAATCCTATAATCATGAAAATTTCTGAAAGATCATCTGATGCTACACATATTTTTTAGAGCTCAAGGTGTTTAATGAAGGCATTTTCATCCATGAATTCATTATCACTCAGAAATTTGATAACTTATTTGGAACTATCAGGCTCAGCTGTCGCAGCTGACATTATGGAAGTTGCTTGATGACTGCGTGAATTTGGGCTTATCACTTTAATTTCATTGAATTAAAGTGCATACTATACACTGATTTTCTTAAAAGGTTTTGCAAGGATAATCTCCATGCCATTTGGGGAATTATTATGAGCAACATCATTATCCATGGTTTGTTTTCCTCACTTATGGTAGAACCCTATGTCAATATATTATGACCCGCAATATTTGAATGGGGTCTTGTCAATATGAAATTACCAATTTTACCATTGATACAATATTTGAGGTATTTGAGGTAGGATTAAGGAATGGTTTCAAACTGATGTAGCCAAAGTCTTCCATGTAGGACATTGAAATCTATATCCTACCGAAGAACCATAAATTTGGAGTTAGACACTAGATCCCCCAACTGATTTCAGAGTGTGATCTCACCAAGATGATCTTGTTAATTTTTGTCATAACCCTATAACATTAGAGTGGAGGGAGATATGTTAGATTCATTGACACCTAGATAGTGAAGTGACCAAACAATAATGAGGTTGTCTCTTGATCTATTATCTATAAAGGATTTTCAGAATCAATGTAATTTATTATGCTGAATATATTCAAGGGTTTTGCCAATCCTTGTCTGTAATTATCCTTATCCTAGATTATGAAAGAGATAACTACATTTAATTCTATAAGATAATTCTCTCTAAGACATATTTAAGTAGTAATAACCTTGACATCAAACTCATGAGGTTATATAAAGGCCTTAATGAGTGCTTCTATAAGATATTTTGATAGACTGGGGGTGTCCATGATTGGTAACATAGTCGGTACTTGGGCCAGTTTCTTCAAAAAAATCATAATTATGATCTAGAGGATTATTCTTCCATAAATGGGGATTCTCTTTCATAGATACATTAGGAGCTAATGTTTTTGATGTTGATGTATCATCCCTTGTAATATGAGTTTAATGTTTTTCCACTCTAGGAAGGTTAGGTCGGCTGGGTATACCTACATGTCAGTGTTGATCATGTTATGACATATCCTCTAATAAATCTCCTAGTATGACTATATCTAGGAGAATCTTATCATGCATGGGAGAATTAATTTATTCCTATTAAACTCACTATAGATATAGCCTATTAGTTTTAGCTATGTAGATAGTTTGAGTAGGGTAATTGTTGAAGTAGTGAATTCAAGAATGACCACATCTTCCCATGTATCCTTGGCTCTGACAGCCTCTTCCCCCAATTCCCCAATCTATTTTGGGAAATTCAGGTACATAACCAAGTTCATTATCAGAGAAGGTAATCATTAAGTGAATAACAATAATATAATTAAAGATCAAATCTTCATCTGATAAAGATTTCGTCTGATGGGTTGATTCTTATTGTTCCATTTGGTAGGTTGGTGCCTGTGATTTTGGGATTATTGGTATGAATTTCAATAAATTTAAAAGACAACTTTATCTTTAGTATAGTTTCATATTCCTATTTTTTATTCTTCCTCTTTTGGCCATGTAACGTTTTTGGGGGATTGGAATTTAGAGGAGTGAGTTTTCAATGAATTTTGTTGTGTTATGTCACAATCTTTCAAGCACATAGTTAGCTATTTCAGTTGTTCTCATACAATATCCAGTCTAGTTGATCATATTATGACCATCCAATCACCTAAATTTTGTGTACTCTTTATCATTACATACTTCCATTCACTTACATCCTCTATATTACTATCAAAAAAAATACCACCATATATTGTGAATTTTTTATCTTCACTTTCTTAGAGTCCACCATCTTTTGAAGAATGTCATTAAAAACAAAAAAAAACTGGATGTGGTGCCCAAGCATTTTATGGAAGGGGAAATCGTTTACAATATATTTTTCACCATATTTTTTAGCCTTCCAAATCATTGGAAACCTGACAATGTTTTTTCCAATGCTGAGATAAACTTGCTAGGGCCTTGGTCATAATATACCTTATTTTTTATTTCATCAAACTATTTTGGCCTATGATCACTCGGATCATCCTGATGAGCTGGAAGTTGTTACTGATGCTTGGGTGGTAGAACCATACGATAAGGTGCAGGATTTGAATCAGAATCTGGTATAAGTGCATGATTGAGCATAATTGTTGTGTCCTCTACTTTCCCTTCTCTCTTTCCATAAGTATATGTAATTACTCGAGCCTTGGTTTTGGTCTCTATGATAGAGTATTCCACCCTTTTAGAAATTATGGAAAGGTCTTGAAACCCTCCAATATATTTCATAGGGATAAGTGGGGTGAAAAAACTCATCATGAAGATTCACTACACAAATGAGAAACAAAACTTTTAGAGGGAGTGGATGGTTCAAGGAATATTTCAATCCTTACAATATAGTGATGAAATCTGAGACTCTTTCATTTTCCTAGTGTTTAAATTGTAATAGTCCAAAAACCATTTTTCTCTGTAGCATCTAGATGAACTAGGAGAGAAACATTTGATGGAGGTCATCCCACCCTATAATTGACTGAGACTGCAAGCTAGTGTACCACAAAAACGTTGTTATCTACAGTGATTTCATGAAGTACCTAAGTTTTACCACTCCTTTTTCTCAGTGTGTCCAATAAAGGGATCATAGTGAGAGGAAAAATGCATCCATTTCTGCTCTAGATCTCCTGAGTTTTTGAATATCAGAAATGTGGGATTCACAAAGTTTGGCAGGGGGAAGATTCTCATCTACCCATTTAGGGTAAGCCTTCTTTTCTATCTATATCGATGTGTACCATTCTTCAATGGATTCCAATCAATATATTAGTGACTCAAATGTGTTCATTAGCCTTTATGAAATGTCTAGATAAATTGAGGAATGAATTGGTGTGATGTATGGACCATCAATAGGTGTTTTTGATATTACCTGTCATGTGTAACCAATATGGGTAGTCCTATAAAGATGTGTCTAACCTTGTTATGGTTACGAACTAATGGAGGGAATTCAAGAACTTATGTTACATGATTCAAATATATTGGTGGTTGGTATCCTTTATTGATAAGATATTCTAGGTATTCTTCATATTCTATGACTAACCCTTTTTGTTTAGGTGTTCCATCTGGAAGTTCAAGTGGATGATCTTCTACTAGAACATGTCTAGAAGGAATCCTACCTCAGAGTAATTCTGTATTGAGTCCCCTCAATTATTTTACCACTTCTACTTTTTGATAAAATATTTTATCCAGTGAAAGGGGATTAGACTCTCCAAGATGGAGGTGGGACATGATTTGACCATTACATTTTCCTTATTTCATTGATGTAAAGGTTAATTCCTCGAGGGAGTTCCCAAATTCAAGGAAAGCCTCTAGTTCTGAGTAAGCACACCTCTATAATTTTTTTCAGTGTGGACTTCATTAGGAACTAGAACATCCTCTTCTGACCTCTTTGAATTGGTGTTATATTCCGGATGATCTGCAAGGGTGGTGTTGATGGCATAAAATAATAAGAAATTAATTTTGGGAATTTTATATGTGTCTTTGTGAGATTTTCTTTTTCTAAGACATCTATGAGGTCTTGTCCTATCTTTTGTTGATTTTCTCAGAGTTTCAGGGTGGAAATTAACTCGAAGGGAATCACTAGATAGTTCAGTCATACATATTTCAAGTTAAGGTACTAGATCACAGTATGGGATAAACTAAGAGGATTCATTCTACATCTTCATCACTAATCAAGATAAGACAAATTTTCACTGAGTAGGTGGTTGTTGAGGTGAAAGAACATCCATCTATGAGGGATTATATTTTACATATTTAATAACTATTGCTTCAACTATATGTATCCCTCACTAAGAATTTGAGATCAACCCTTTTTTTGTTTCCATTCCCCATGATATAAAGAAGGATTCATTGAATAAGATCAAATTTAAAGAATTTTTACTTTTACTATGTTTCCTTCTTAAAGTATTTAAATTTAATATAAGATTAAATTATGTATCCAGTTTACCAAGACTACTAAACTATTCAGTCCATTGGGATATGATCGCTTGTGTATTATTCCTATGTAATAAATTAACTAATTTCTCTTACATTTTGGGGTCTGGGTCTTTTCATGTGATGTATGATTTAGATAAAATAGTGAAACTACTTATAAGTATTTATACAAGCATATAATTACTTAAATTCTTGGTATATAATTGATTTGATTTATCCTACATTAATTGTAGTATGAATTATGTTATAATCTAGAATAAAGTAGTTAAATATAGTTTTATATATATTGGGATTTCTAATTGGGATAGAATAGAAATCTATCTTAAGTAGAGTTTCCTTGGGTTGAAGGACTTTGGGTTAGCCTAATCACGAGTTTGGAGGATTAATCTTATCTATAAATGTTAAAGTTAGCTACCAATCACTCTATTTTAGGGGTTTTTTGATTTCATATGATTATAATACTTTACATGAAGGAGTTTCATATATCTTATGAATGGGATGATTTTGGATATGTATATATTTTATTTTATTTTAATTTGCTTTAGTAACACAAATAGTGGGTTTTTTAAATAGTTACACATCAATATGGTTTTAACATATTGATTTGGTGGAAGAAATGGAATTAAAAACTAATTCTTTAGAATTTTTCATGGATGTAAAAGGTATAATTTTATATTACATTGTGATGTTAAATCACTATAAAAATACTAAGTGTAATATTTCTTCCAAAGATAACACTTATCAGGACCTCAATCATCTAAGAAGTAAGTTTCATATAAATAGGGGTTCCTATGGACTAACATATCTATTGTAATAGAGTAATGAGCACACCCAAATTGTTAAGTGGTTATTGTTTATCACTGTATTTGGGTTATAGTCAAATGTGAAACACTAAGAGTCATAATTCCAGTGGAATACTAATGAGTTTATCCAAATGACTGGTTGGGAAAGAGTTGTCCACTCAACCACCCAAGATAAATATATGATATTACTAGGATGATTCCTTACCTAAATAGATAAGTGGGGAGTTCCACACCAATGGTATACCATTTCATAAGTTAAATATAGATATTTCCCCACAAATGGATATGATGGAAATTTAAAAGGGGTTATCATTTTAGTAAGATTACATATAATAAAATTATTTACTAAATGAATGTAAAACATACTCATTTGATAAATGTTTCTATATATATATAAAGAATATTGGTCATCTGATATAACTTTGAGATAAATATTTATAAAGTTGAATATTAATAAAAGAAACTTCTTGTAATATTAATATAAGAATTTTTCTTATGAAAATTGGTAAAATTAAAATTGTTAGAAAAACCCATTAATTTTTAACCTACTAATTATGTTATTCAAAACTTGAGTATTTAAGATTATAAGATTAATAAAAAAATTACTATAGGAATCAAACTAAATACCTTTCTCTCTTCTACCATACTCTATATTATTGAGTGTACTAATGAATTGTTGGGACTAATATTTCATATAAACATAACATAGTTAAGAAATTAATTCTAAATTCATTGTTGTAAATGTTCTAATGATGTGAATGAAATAAATAAATGATTACACTTTTAAAAACAAGTTTTTAGAAAATATGAAAAGGGTATGTGATGTCTTTAATTAGTGATATATAGGTATTGTAAGTTGTTATAAATCCAATTTGGAAGAAGAAAAATTATTTGTATTGTCTAATGTTGTTTCTTATAATATCCAACCATGATCATTAACACTAAGAGTTACCCATAAGGGAAGGAAATATTCTATAGTAAAAAATTAAAAAGAGTATTTGAAGTGTCATAGGAAACCATGTTGATATTCCATGATAGGTTTAATGTTATAGAAATAAATTATTAGGTTTTTAAAATGTTATATTATATAATATATATTTTTTAAGTGCTATAATAAAACTAGAGTTCAATATTGAAAAATGATTATGGAATAGTCATGTGTTTTCCTTTTGGGTAAAGGATTATGGAGTTTCCACATTATGTAATTTGAAGCGGGAACCACTTCATAAATGGAATTAAATTTGGAAAAGGATTTGAATATTGAATATCATTTGATTTATCTTGTCTAACAATAGATTATTATAAATAATGTTTATTTTTGGACTGAAAATTATTATTTTTATTATCATAAGTCCCCTTTTAAGGGCAGAGGGAGAACCAGACACGACTTCAATGACTAAAGACAACAAACCATGCTCCAATAATCCAAAATCCAAAAAATTTGATCAAACTACAAAGTAAATACCCTCCCAAGTATAAACAACATTAAGACAAACTTCCACCATTAAAATTTTGCACGACAAGTTGTCCTGTACAAGGATGGGTAGGTACAGATGGCCAAGGCCAAATCCACTCAAACATCCAGAACCAAATCGCATAATTCTGGTGAAAAGTTGCATCTCTAATCCTCATATGGGGTTGTTTCTAAAGATAATATGGAATAATAAACCCTTGAAATATAAACTTCAGGCTAAACAACCATCATAGAAAGCATAACATACCCAATTCGTAACTAGGAGATTCATAGTAGAAAGCCTATGAAACTATACAAAAAATGTTTTTTGATTCATCAAATAGTATAAATTGTTTTTAGAATATGATAAGTGTAAAAGGAAATTTTTCAATTATAAAGTATTTATCCATATTTTTTTCATAAAATATAATTAATGTGATTCCACTACATTCAGTGGAATATTTTAAAGAATAATATTTTTTTTAATCCAAACAAAAATAATACAATTAAAGATATGGTTTTAAAGTGTTCATTTATTGAACATTTCCACTATGAGTAAATAAGTGTTATTTCCTAAATTAAAAATATTTTTTGACCCTTAGCATGATATTATAAATGAATATAGTATCTAATTATATTATGGTAATATGTTTTTACTTAGATAAGTTCAAATATAACAAATAAAATATTGTGTGTGTCATTATTCAAGGGGAATATTACTCAATATAGTAAAACAGTTTTGGGTGTGAAGGTAAAGATAAATGTAAAGAGTACCATTTGGTTCATGGAAAATTTGTATGAAATTTATCAATTGTTATTTTGGAATCAACAGTATAAAAAATATAATAATATTAGACCTCGAGGGTTTTGTATGGGGAGAGACTGGTAAGCACTTTCTTCTTTTAGGCCTAAAGCTACAATGGGTATTCTGGTTTTGAATTATAATTTCATAGTAAATTTTAATGAAGTATTTTTTATTTTGATCTTTAATGATAGTTTTTTGAAAGGTATTTATATTATGTGATTAATTTAGTTATTTACCTTGTTTTGGGATGAAATGGGGAAGGAACTAGAGGCTCATGATTGTCTCACATGGTATGGAAACCCTTGTGGGTCATTTGATCATGTCTTGGTGAATCTCGAAGAGGTATCTTCATGATTAAAAAGAACTTCACAAAACTCTGCATCCAAGCCATTCATAATCACTAACCCCCTTAAAAAACATTAACACTTTTTGTTTCCGGTGGGATTTTTTATTATGATTATTTAATAATTTGTTTGAATTAGATCTAGTTTTTTATATTTTTTAAAATTAATTTTTAATATTTTTTCGATTATTAGTGATGAAAATATTAGCTTTAATTGAAACAAGTAAGTTCTTTAAAATTTATAATGAAATTTTAAAAAACTAATTTAATTGGAAATCCTAGATTATTAATTATAAAATGGTTTAAATATGAAACTTTTGATTGAAAAAAATTCTTTAAAAACCTTATTATTTTTAATAAGTGTTTAAAAATGATAAATTTTAGCTTCACTTAGTTTTTTAGTTATCTAGGTGATGTTTATGATTTTTTTGGTTATTTCATTGATTCGTGATTTATTTTATTGGGATGAGATAAACCTTGTGTGATTTGTTATTATGTTCTCTCATTATCTTAAGAATTCCACCTAGAAAAGTCATGATGGATAGAATAAAATTCTTATCTTGGATTATTCTGAAGATTAGTATCTCATAATGTTTAGATATAAATTTTCATGTTTCATACCCCTCCCAGACTCAAGGGGGAGGGGTAGATCCAAACCCCTCTTGGTGTTTAGACCTCACCAAAAAACTATTCACTATGTGTCCATTCATATTTCACTAAGTTGGTTCTCTATACAAAATTAATATTTAAGTGTTTTTGAACACTCAATGATTTAAAGGGGGGATTTATTCAAACTTCAGTTCCAAATAATTATCATATGGTCTGACTTTGTTTGGGAATGTACATAATGAGACCATGATGGTGGAATTTTGCCTATGAAAAGATGGTTATGATTGCTGAACATACCTAATATTTAAACTACGAGTTATATAGCTTATGATAAGTAAAAGTATGATTAACCTGAGTTATTAGTTCAAAAAAATTAGTGTATATTCCCATCTTATTATTATCCTACTCTAAAGAATTTATGTTTTTTATGTTTCAGATTTGATTATATTTAAAATTATAGTCCCAATTATATAAAAATTCCAATGATATTTCATCTCTTTGATATATATATTATCTTTCAGATGTTTAATGAGTAAATATATTATAGCCTAGATATAGGAACTGATATGATGAAGTAGGGTTATGGTGTTCTAATCCTCTTATTTTATTTCATTATTCTCCTCCCCATTTTCATTAGTGTTTTTAGTCGATTAACCACTAGTATCATCATTTAGAGATGTTTCAGATTATATATTCTTTTGAAATTTTATATTCATTTTGACCTAATTATGGATGAATCCTAAGAATAAGTATTTCATTTTAGCTTAATCGGTTGTGGTGATTCATTCATTCATTGTGGTCAATTTCTAAGATATGTTTGGTGTCCTTATGGCTTTAACCTATAATAGTTTAGTATTGTTTGATTCACTATGTTGGTATAAACCATAAATGGTGGGGAGACCTATTGTAGATCTCATCCATTGGATTATACTACTATAATTATTTGGTACCATTGTTTCATTTTTTATATGTCTTGGAAATATTGGGTGTCATTTTTTGATTTGGAGAAGTGAATTGATGGGATGGTTTTTATTCTTATGGGAAGATTCATGAGTCTGATCGTTTATTATTTCATATTCCTTATTCAATTATTTTTTGGTTCTCTATCCTTAAATATTTATTTAATTCCTTTATGTATACATTGATATGGTTGGGATACTTTTCACAACAAAATATAACTATTAGGTTTTTTATGCTTATTTATTTAATTTATCTAATTTATAAAATTTTAGGGAATATTTTTTTAGTTTCTTAATTGATTTTAACAATTTCATTCTAGTAACATGGTTTGCTATCTTCTTCATCCAAAATTTCAAGCTATTCTTAAGTATTATAGTTCCCCTCACTTGAAAAGAACGTTGTTAAATGAAACTATACAAATATTTTTATGCACCTATGAAAAAATATACATATAAAATATGATTTATGTATCCTATGTTAAGTGTTGGTGTCATTTTAAGATATAATATGAAGAAAAACCCATATAGAGTTTCTCAAGTCTGTCTAATTAGTGATTCAATTTTGATTCTTGATATTGTAAACTATATAATTTTTCCATATTCTTAAAAGTGTAAAATAATTATTTTCCTCTATCAAATTAAAACCCATTTTGTTTTCCTTTCTTCCCCATTCTTAATAATCAACACAATGAGAGACTTAGAGTGACATAACTTACTTCCACCTGGTATTATTTAGTTCCCCTTAAATTATATGTGGATTTTTCTAAGGTTAGAACTAGAACTCACTTATTTTCTCATCCCCCTTTCCTTATCCACTTAATTCTTCATATTATTATTCTATGGGTCCTTGGTTTTCAATGCCTAGATGAAGGGATCCTCTAAACCATTGTGGTTTTTATTTTATAGGGTGTGTGGAGTGCTCGTTTGGTCTTATTCTTAATATATATGACTGTTTCACACCATTCACACTTGGTTGATATTATGGTTTCCTTAGGGTTCCCTTTTCATAGAAAACCATGTGATGGTTGAGTTTTAAAAATATATTTACCCGAAAATTATTCTTGTTTTATAATCGTTTTGGAATACAAAAAATCCTAAGTTATAATTTTTATGGATTGATGTAAAATATGTGTTTTCTTGAATTTTCAATAAATATTTTTAGTAATTAAAATACGTTTTCAGTATTAAAATGAATATGAGACTCTTAATAAAGGAATTGAGTAATAAAAATAAGGTTTTAAACATCTTGAATTATTTTCAATAATTTTACTTTGGGTCCTTTATAAGATTAAGGGGATTATTTGGATTCCATTTTTTATTAATCAACTTCAATGACATATTAAATACATTCTCATATTACTTGTACATTATTCACATTCATGACGATCTTGATGTTATTTGATAATGATTATATTCAAATAAACAATATGTTATGTTGGATTAAATTTGAGAACTCCCTTTATTTCAAAACAGCATTTCAAATTGGAATTATGTTTTTCAAATAACTTTCAAAGAAAGGATTTTTATTGATGATTATAATTTTAAATCAATAGTGTTTATTGGTAACTTTTAATAAAATATTTTTTCTAAAACAAGTCACACCAATTATTTAAGCCCGATTGTATTTTTTATTTTCTATATATGAAATTTTTTATAATTAAAATAACTATTGATTAATTAATATGTGAATGGGAAGGGGCTTTTATTTAAGATGGATTTTTACTATGGTATGATGAGTTGTTATTGAGATTATATCTCATGAGTTTTGTTATTTGTATATAATAGATATGTGATAAATGCAACGCCGCCATTATTATCTAACATCATTGGAAACCTTGGTGCTTAGTACAAGACCTATAAAAAGTACAACTACACCAAGACACACTCTCTTAAGCCATTGATTACACCAATAACCAACTAAACATTGCTATGAAATTTATGATATGGTTGTAGTGCCTTCAAATGGGAGTTGACATGACTCTGGGAATATATAATTCTCTCCTTAGAGGTATGTTTGCCTTTTGATATGATTGGCTTTTCTCATAATAAAATATGAGAATATTTTGAGTTACAAGACCTTAGATACCTTAGGTATTATCCCATTATGATTTTTTTAAATGATTTTTATATTTAGTTATATTTCATATAGCTTAAGTGATTGATATTATTGTTTACCTTTATTTTCATGTGAATGTTATTTTTATATGGTTTTGTTTATATATATTTATAATTCATGGTATTTCTTATATATGCACATAATGTCACTAGTTTTTATTCTTCCTATTATCATTTTCAAACTATGTTATAAATGTTTTATGGGAGAAATTTAGTAAATAAAATATCCAAATTAAATTTCTATTCTCTCATGGTTTTAAAGTAATTAAATTTTTTCTTTAAAAATGGTATTAAGTGATCTTTCTCTAAATTATTTTTTTATCCTAATAATGTGATTTTATTTTAAAAATGGGAGGGTGGGGTTTTCAATTTTTTCTTAAATACTAAAAAATATTTTTCTCATAAATATTATTTAAAAATAACATTTATGGTACATTCTGGTTATATAAATGCATATAATCTTTTTTGAAATCCGACTAAGTTGTTTTTCTCACACCCTACCATCACCAATTAATGGATGTAGACCAAGTGAATTTTATAGGTTTAGGTATTTATTATTGGATAACACCTCCCATTAGAACTGTATTTCTCTAATCACTCATAAATCAGGCTGATTTTATGGATGGATGGTGACCTTATTCTATAGGAGGATCTTTATTTGAGAATTTTGGGTTTCTTTTATTTATTTTTTACCTCGTTATTGTTGGATATTTTCGACTTCATGTAATTCTAGGATCCTTTTTATCATTTTGAATTTAATTTTTATTATAGAATCGTAGTTGGGTATTTATTTCAATATATGCCTTGTTTGGTTTTTTTATATATACTTACATTAATTTTCATGGAATTCCTATGTATGGATACACCATGCCAGATTCTCATTGAAGAATTATTATATGTGTTCCTAGTTATTTATAAGGTCAAAACATTACGAATAGTATTCTTTGGTGTCCATGCACCAGTTTCCAGCCCATGGGGATCGATATCACCACTCAATCCATGCAATAGTCTACCTCAGATACCATGTCAGTGTATCCTAGGATGGTTCATAACATCAATATTAGTTATCAATTCTATCCTTCCTTTGAACTCAAGCTTCATGAAACCCATGTATTGAGATAGGTCCTACCCAAGAATTAGGTTATTCATGTGATATGTGGATACCTCTAGAAGAAGGATTCCTTCAATTTCATCTTAGTAATCCAGATAAAATGCTTTTGAAATTATTTAACAATTAAAATTGACTGGAGTAATGTATGTTGAACTTATCATTCTTCATATGTATTCTTTCTAAAGGTATGGGTAGATTGTCGGCTCTGTAGTGTTTTGGATTTTTTTTCTCCCTTTATGTTTAGGATGTTAAAAATCCCTCCAAAATCTTTTTTTATATCAA
This sequence comes from Viscum album, assembly GCA_963277665.1. Lineage (NCBI taxonomy): Eukaryota > Viridiplantae > Streptophyta > Magnoliopsida > Santalales > Viscaceae > Viscum > Viscum album. The sequence continues at coordinate 656,074,343 of OY728145.1, read as the reverse complement.
TACAATGGTTTGAGTGTTAACTGATTCCTAGAAACTCTCACACATGGATGATAATGAAGTGTGGCTCTCTACTCAAGAGTGAAATTATCGATGCAATGATTTACATATCCAAATTACTTATAGAAATGGATTAATTTTATAGGTTCATATATATTTCACATAGGAAATATTCATATAAGATATTTATTCTAACTATTAGTGATATTAGATAAAATATATCAATGTATTTTTAAAATATAAAATAGATGAACATTCTTGAAAAATAGGTTATCCAGATGACACAGTATAGTCGTATCCAAAAAAACAAGATTATATTCTTGAGAATTCAATACCATGAAATTTTTATTCTGAAAATTGGAATTTTAGTTCTTATAGTTGTCATACCTTGATATTTTCAAAGAAATAAAAAATCATTACAAGAATCATTAAAAATAATTGAAAACTGAGAATCATCAGGTGACACTCTATATCATTATCTAGTGGGTTCTATTCCATTGTTGGTTCCACTATAAGGACATTCAAAATCATAGAACCTAATATTTTAGGGTTATGAAGACCTTTTAATATTTTATATTACATATAATATAATTTTTATAACATAGATTTAATCCTACATAGTTTATATATTAATCTTATATTGTACAAAAAATAGTGACCCTCCTTAGAACGCCAACCAAAATGAATATACAAGAATGGCCTTTGAAATATTTTTGGTATCCCTATGGTAATAGTTTTTTCTACGGGCTAGGAAATTATTTGGTTGATGTTTTTTTAATAAGTTTAAATAAATATTTTTTTGTTAATAATCTTCAAAACCTTCACCAGTGTTAGCCCAGATGGCCCATGCCAATCAGACAGGAGATTTAAACCAAACCAAAAATATTGGTAGATTTTTTCATGGTTTAGATTAGATTTACATTGTTAATAATTTATAAAATATTTATAAATTAAATAATAAAAAATATGAAAATTTTTATATTTAGTTTTCTATAGTGTATAAATGTAAATATAAAATGTTGATATTAAGGCCTTATTTAAAAAAATTAAACCATACCAAAATGAATTTTATTTTTTTATTTGATAAATAGTTGAAAAAAGATTAAATGTGTTCATTTTCATTCATATAAAATTTTTATCTAGATTATAAAATGATAATTATTTGACAATAAAAGTGTTCCAAAAATATATCATAATTGAAATATAAATGGGTTCATATTAATAATATGTAAAATATAATATGAAATTTTCATATTAGATAAAATTAAATTGTTCATGTTTATCTAGGACTAAATTATAATAATGTTTATAATGTACTTATGAATTATTTATTTATTTACTATTCATTACTCAATTCATAGATATTTGTTGGTGTACTATGAATTATGGAGAATTATATAGTTTAATCAGTTAAAGTTATTATAGACTATAATATATTTATCTAATGAGTTACATGCTAGGTATAATTACCAATTTAGTTTTATTATACCTTAAATTGAGCTGGTATTAGGTTATAAAGATAAATCATGTAGTTGATTACAGTTTTATACATATTGGGAGTTATAATTTTGATAGAATAGAAATGTATCTTTAGTAAAGTATCCTTGGGTTGATGGAATTTGGGTAAGACAACTCACAGTCCTAAAGGATTGTGCTTATCAAGAAAATTTGGGGTTGGATGCCTATCATTTTATGATTACTCTTATGGGGATTTTTTATATAATATGACTCTAGGCCTTTACATGTTAGAGTTTCATATATATTATGTATGAAATGTGTTTGGATATGTATAAACAACATTATCATTTAATCATGGTAAGTAACCCAAACTATGAGTACTATAAAGAGCTGCACATAAATATTATTTGAACATATTAATTCAGTATGAGGAATAAGATTACAAACTAATTCATTAGAAAAATTAATACAACATAAAGGAATAAAAAGATATTAGACTATTAGATTAAATATCCATAAAGATACTAAGTTTTATATACATTATAAAGTAAAAAAATTCAATACCTTTCTTCATCAACTATGCGATGTCATGCCAAAGTAAGGTTCCCCTATATTATTTATTTGTAAGGAAAGAAAACAGTGTGGTGACCCTTATTGTTAGGCACCTCATTTTATGTATTTTTAATTAGTTATAATAATAAAGTAAACCATGTAAGTTTGGAAACCAAAGGAATTATAATGAGTTTATCCAAATGACAGACAGGGAAAAGATCTTTCCACTATACCACCCAATAGTCATATATGATAAGATTGGGATGTTTCCCTTCCTAAATAGCTAAGAGATGGGTTTCAATCTAAATCAGGTTCATTTTATTAGGGAAATGTGGATCTTTACCTATTAATGGATATGGTGTAAATTTAAAATGAGTCTTAGTTTTAGTGGGATTACATATAATAAAATTCCATGATAAATATAAGTAAAACATACTTATTTGATAAACACTTATATTGTTGAAAAAAGTACCCATTATCATTCGATGGAACTATTTGATCGATATTTAGATAGGATAATCATAATGAAATAAAATTATTAGACATATAAAACAAGAATTACTCTTAGGAAAATTTGTAAAATTATATTTGTTAGAGAAACCACTCTATGAGTAACCAATGTTTCATGTTGTTCAACACTTGAATATTAATGTTTATAATAAGTATATAATGATTCATTAAAGGTTTACAAATTATAGTTTTTCTCTCATATCAAATATTCATTAGGATTGAGTGTGTTAAAGACTTTTTGGGACTAAAGTTTCCTATATAAATAATTCTAGTTAGTAAACTCAATCTAGTGTAGTTCTTTAGAAATTTTTTAACAATTTAAATTGATTTAAGAAATGTTTACACTATCTTCTAAAAGTGTTGATGATATATAAACTATGCATGTGATTTCCACATTAATGTTCTATATAGATAGTTTGTGTTGGTAGAAGATTAAAAATAAATAATAAATATTAGTTGGAATTTCTAATGATGTTTCCTCTAATATCCAAGAAAGGTAATTGAATCCAAGAGTAATCTAGAATATAAGGAAAGATTATATATGATAGAAATTAATTGAGTATTTTAAGGGTTATAAGAAACCCATTGGAGAGTCCATGATAGTTATGATGTTATAGAAATAAATTCTTAGATTTTATAAAATTTTATATGATACCAACTATATGATTTAAAAGATTTCTAAATATATCAAAGTTCAATATTGGTAAATATTTGATGGTAAAATCATGATGTTTTTGTATAGTTATTACAGAAAGGATTTTCTAGATTATGGAATTTGTTGTGCGAATCAATTCAAAGTTAGGTTTATTTTTATGAAATTATATTTATTTTGGATCTCATTTTTTCTCTTCTATAATAATAGATTCTTATAAAAATGGTTATTCATTGAATAAATGACATGATTGTTTTGTAAACAGGTTTTATGATTCATCATATTCTATAATTATTTTTAATTAAGACAAGGATAAATGCAGTTTTATCATGGATGGATTATTTATCCAAGTTATCTTTTAAAATATAAGGAATATGATCCCACTACCATATCTGGTATATTTTAAAGAATAAAATATTCCTTTCACCAAAATCTCCAGAAACATAGAATTTAACATAAGATATAGATTTCACCAATTTTTATTAAATATTCTAATTCTAAAAATATATGTGTAATTTTTTAAACACAATAGTGTTTATGAATCTTAGCATGATATTACCATAGAATATAGTATCTAAGATGATAGAGAAAGGTTTTTTAATTAGAAAAGTTCAAATATAACAGAAAAAATATTACTTTACTCGGTATTCAAATTCAATATTACTCAGTATCAAAATATATTTTTGATTATGATGGTAAATATAAATGTAAATAGTTACATTTAATTACCCTAAAGGGGATAATATCACATTATATTATATTTTATTTTAGGATGTGTTAGTAAATAAATAATGTGAAAAGTAACATTAGTTTCCAAAATGATCTCAAGTAAATGTTTGATGGAAAGGTTCCTAGAATTATGATAATGATTAACATAGAAAGTGTTCTAAGTAGCTCAGGTATGTAGAAGTAATTTTCACTAGAAGGACTTCAGGACAAAAATATGGGCCTCCTAGTCTATGTAAAGGGATTTAATTCCCACTAAAATAATGGTCCATGTAATGGGTCCCCAATACCCAAAAAATGAGCCCTTTATTTTAATAAAATTATAGCTTCGACACCAACTTTTAAAAAAATATTCAATTTCGGTTATTTATAATCATTGTGAATATTTTTTAGGTTTGTTATTAAAAAATGATGTAGAAAATAATATATATTTTAAAAAAATTAAAATGTAACACTACCCATACTGTTATTAGAAGAAAATAATAACAAAAAAGATAAATTCATGTAAGTGAAAATCTGATACAATTCTATAATAACTATTTATATAAAAATGACTAAAATTACAATAAAATTATTTATTTATATCCAAAAGAAATATACTAAACTGAAGAAATAAACAGTTATTCTAAAAATGATCAAAATTGTAAAATAACCATCACATACTCATTATAGATGATTTTGCTCATTTCCATTAAATAGTTAGGGATCTCCAAAAATATAAAAATAAAAAATAAACAATTATCAATGTATTATCAATATAATGAAACAATAAATAAAATTAAAATAAATTATAAATCTTAAACTTATTAAATATTATCATTATTCTCATTGTAATTATTTACATAAAAATATCAAAACATAATAACCACATTCAATTAATCCTTTTTCACTATGAAGATTATATTATTAAAAGTATTTATTAATTAAAAATAATATTTTAATTTTTTTATAGATTATCAAACTTATAAAATAAGTCACCTTTGTGCACACACACAAAATCCATTATTCTCTCATTTTTAATAATTTTTAATAGTTCCTTTATTTCCTTTTTAAATATAATATGTATGAAATAAAATAAAATGTTATCATAATATATATATATTACAATAATAAAACATAATTATCTAATACTTCTTTAAATTTTTCGTATACATCACCATGAATGGAGAATAACCAGTAAGTAGAATTTTCTAAAGGATAAAAAATAAAAGAAACATACATTGGCAAATAATATAAAATTATAAAATGTGAGTGGATATTTAATTAAGTGAAATTTCAATAAAATGAATTTTTTTTTCATTCCTGTAAAGATAAGGAATAATTTAGAACATAATTTCTTCATTTATATAACCTTCCAAAATATATCCTATTATTTCATTACCCTCTGTTTTTTTCATTACTGGAGAAATAAATTTTGGGTTCATGAATCTATACAATAATTTTATATCATATAGTATACTTTTTATAAAGATACCTAATAAAAAATAAACATATGAAGTATGTAAGATCAATTGGATATAATTGAAATAAATATTAGAATTTAAATACATGGAAAATAAATTCATCACTGTATGAACCCTCACATCTAAAACATCATGAATAAAGATATATTATTATATATAATCTATACAAAATATCTCCCAAAAACTTCAATGGAAATTTTATGATCATAAAAATCCAATAAAAAACGTATATGATGATAATTTAGAAAACCTTTTCAAAAAGTAGTATACGAAGTCAAAGGAGCCTCAATATATTGTTTCACTCTATAAATTATTTCTTTAACCTTACTGTATTACTAGAATATATATATTTATATATATATTAAAATATTACAATAATTTTAAAAATAATATTAAATAAAAGATGTAGTTGATTAATACCTCAATTGTATGTTATTGTATAGGTTTTTATGTGAAAATAAAAAATCTATTTCCATTTTTATAACTATAGAAAGATAAACATTTGGGAAAATAATTTAGTTGATGAAGAAATAATATCCTTAAATATTACCCTATGTTTATCTATCTTTATATCCTCGTGACGCAATTTATCCCCAATATAATATATGATCCCATATGTTATAATATGATATTATAGAACCACAACATATAACTCATAGAATATGTGAAACTGTACAGGAGGAGGTGGAGTAGTGAGATATATTGGAAGAGGTAGAGTAGGAAATACATCGTTAAATCATCATTGTATGTTAACTACTAATAATTATACCAATGATCTAATCTTATTCTCTGTCATCATTCCCATATCCAAAATTTTAACTTCTATAGAGTCTATTTTTTTCATGTATACATCCTCCCTAAAAGATATATCTGAATGAAAAAATAATTCAGGTAATAGATACACCCACCGTGTATTATCATATAAGACCTAAGAATTCTTACTTTTCTAATGTAGTATCTAAAATATATTTCCTACCCTCAGATATCATGGTCCCTTGTGTAAATATTTCCTCACGGGATTTTTGAAATGAATATTTAAAAAAATTAATAGTATTACAAAATATAATGAGTTTTTAAGTATCTTAAATTAATTACTATAATTGTATTAGTTGAACATTGAATTTTTTATAAGATGTTTAATGTTCTTCTTCATTTAATTCTATTTCCATGTTTCATGAATATTTGGGGGGGAGGTGAGTAAATATTTAGAAAATATGAATAATAAGCTCTTATTTTTTTAAAATCTCTATCCAGAATGTGTTATTAGAGTAAACGATGACTTATATGAGATAAATTTTGAGTCTTTACATACTTATCTTATATATTCTAAGGAGATCTTGAAATACTCAAGACCCTACTATAGCAGGTAAACACCATATCCTAAACTATCACACTATGTACACTCTAAAGATCATTTTTCACTAGTATATTCAAAAGTATAACTCCTAAATTTTATAATTTTATTTTTTAAAAAATAAAATTAACTTTTAAATTCATCATAAATATATTATCTTAAGGTAATATTTTGTGATTTTTATAGAAATATTAATTTTCAACTGAATGATGAAAATACCATTTTTGTTAAAATATATACTTTGATGAAATAATTTGGATAAGTGCATAAAATAAACCTCAAAATTAACTTTCATTAAAAAATATATTTTTTATAAGTAAAATTATAAATTAAAAAATGTTACGTTTAATTTTTCAACCTATGTTTCAAATTTTAAAGTATAAGTAATATTTTTCACTAAAACTATTTTAATACACTATAGTTTTACTATTATAATATTAACATATAAAATTTAATAGATTTAATATTATTAAATGGAAGTAAAATTTGAAATACATAGGTCCTGATTTTTTATATATGACAATTTTATTTTTAGGCATAAATTATTTGTTACTATAATAAAAAATTGTTGTCATGGTGAAAGGTAAAATGGTAAAAGTGGGAAATCTAATTGTAAAAATATTTAAAACATGTGAGAAATTTAATTTTATATTCATTATCAAATTTATATCATCGTTCTTCTATTATTTCTCAATTTATGATCTAATTTTCTTCTTATTAACTGACCATTATTAAAATGTCATGGTTATTACAAAAATTCCATCCCTTTTCACTTGTAAAAGGGACCTGAAAACAATCTCTCACTACCACTCCTAAAATTAGGTTTTATCATAAAACATTTCCTTTTATCCTTCCTCCTAAATCCACTTTCCCTTACATTAGCTTCGGGTAATAATATTTTATCCTAAACACTCCATTTCCAAAGGATCCTCGTAGGAAATCTTAAAGGGCTCAATGCTAGTGATCCTTCTTACTTAAATTATTTCGTTTATATATTACTTCTAAAGTTATATTTTTTCATACATATATGGTAATATCTTAATTTCTCATATATTAAATTTTATTCTATTAATTTAATAATCATTAACCACCTACATATTTTTCTAAAGAAAAATGAAAATGTGATCTGTGCGCATGTGCAGACTACCACCTCCAGGAAGAAATGAGTATAATTTTCTTTTACCACCTAACATGGATGGTTAAATATGGGAATTTATTAACTAATTATTTTATATGTAACGTTTTTATGTTTTTTATATAAAAAACTATGTTACTCCTTTCTTCTATTTTAAGGAAAACGAAATTTTTATCCCTTCATACATGCGGACTACCACCTCTATGGAATGGTGTATTCGATTTTTTCTTTACTGAATTTTAGGGATGCAATTAAAAATTATATTAAAGGAAAAAATTTATTTCATTAATAATTTTCTGTTAATAACTTATTAATAACATATTGAGTATATATAAAATAAACAATTATTGTAAAATTAACCGTCTAAAACAAGCATACAAGGAGAAAAATATTTTTATACTTGTTACATGATATTTTCATGAGAAATAATTATTCTTAACTATCTTTAAAATAATGATATATTGCACTAATAAACAATAAATATGATCGTTATTCCTATGGTATAATTATATTACAACTAAAAACCCCCATAATCATTCATTAAATTAGGGTATGTTCATGTTTGGGTGGGTTACACCACCTACTCAAAAAATATTATAAATTTATATCATGAATGACTATTGGGATGTAATTAATGAAATAATATGATATCAATTTTTAAAGAGTTATTATTTTTTACTTTTCGATACATTAAATCAATATTTAATTCATTAAATATGAAAAAAATCTCTTTATTCATTAAGAATTACAGGAACATGCATGTTGTCAATTTTATCTTCAAGGATAAAAATAAACAACTCATGAATGAAAGTGGGAACAAAATTAATTATTATAAATTAACTCTAATATTAAATTTAATGACCATTAATTGATGAAATTTTTAAGACTAATCAATATAGATTCTACTATTACAAAATAAGTACAAACGATCAAAACAATAAAGACCCGAAGTGGGAAATAGGTAAACAAAATTACTAGAATTCATATAGATAATGGATATATATGAACAATAAAAATGAAAATAGATATGATTAATTTAATAAATTAATTTATTTTGATATCAATGTTTTCTATACTAGATTCTAAAGCACGTTCATGGAATTCATGACAAGGGGTAAGGATTTTTTGTCTCTATTTTCAATTCTAGGAGACGTGTTTGATATCTCACACAATCATTTATTTTACCTAGTATAATCATAGTCCTAATTCACTTCATGTATAATTAATATCTATAATTTTGGGATATTATAATTTTCATTTCATATTAACCTCGTTAGGATTTCTTTGTTCATACATAACCCTTTCCATAAGGGTTTTTAGTATTAAATTCCTCTATTTGAGAGTTTTTTTTTTAATGAAACTAATTTCATTTATGTAGTGTATATATAGACTATTTGAGATTTTATGTCAATAAATATAGTTAATTCATGATATTTTAAGATCAATTTAAATCCATCTCTTTTAATATGATTTTATTGAATTTGTACTAAATCTATAAATAGATTTTTTTTTGTCAACTTTCATTCTTTGGGAGTCATGCTATATTAACCAATTATTTACTTTTTTATGTTGAATTAGTTTCTATGGAATAATTTTCACCATATTCCTAATGAGTTTTATGCTATTTATAAGTCTATATTTTTATCCCTCCAATATATTCTTTTTATGCATGAGTTAGAAAAAACATTGTAAAATTCAATTTTTCCGAAGAGTAAAAACCATTTTGATTATTAATAAGGTAAACGTGTGGGTATTTTCCTAAAAAATGCATCCTTGTCTTGAAACTGAAAAGTGGATATAGTTATAGAAGAAAATCACCAAAGGGTAATCACCCTAAAAAGGGTTGGTTGATAAGTGACTCAATATACACTCTGGTACATGATAAGTGGGCCTAAGACAACACATATGGCTTGACACTCTAGGTTGATAGGATTTCAAATCTTCACAAAAAAATTATGAATGATTTTAAAGGAATTTTTAAACCACAGCCTTGTTATCCTACCAATGAAAACTAATAAACCTGGTTACTGTCTTTCATGGATAACTCAACACATTGAATGTACCCTCAAAATATTTTCCCTTTATAAGGTTTCTTCCTTTTACATTGATGATACCCTCAAATATTATAATATTATTAAGAGAAGTTATCCTATAGATCCAAATTATTATATAGAATGGGGAAGTATTTTTTAGGTAATTTACATTATATAGATATCCACATTTTTATTTTATCATAGGTTCCTTAGTGAATGGTATCAAATTTCTTGTTGACTCTTTTGGTCAATGAATTGGATTTAATAAGGTGATGGTTGGTTCATAGAATTATATATCCACTTGATGCATTTATAGGTGTAATAAGATTAAAAAAAATGGGTTTTGGTATATACCTCTCCCCATTTTAGTATAGTATCTTTCGAAAAGGATTTGAAAGAATTTTTTTGATATCCACATTATTCCTTCCATCAGTATGAGATCAATTATTATTGTTATCCAAGTTTTCAATATTTTCCAAGGATATAGCATTCCATTGGTTTTTTTTTATTTTGGATTCATTTTTTAATTATTTTTATATCACTTGTTCCATGTTATGTAATGAAAAATTCAATTGTATGATACTCCTTACTAAGAATCTGAGATCACCCTTATTTTTTTCCTTTCTTAATGAAACTTAGTAGATAATTTTGTATAATTTCCATGGATTTGATGGAAGATCCCATAATGTTCTCACAATGTGTTCATAATGTATCTTTTTTAAAAAAAATATGTATCTAGTATATCAACACTATAAAGATGTTGAATCCTTTAAGATTACATTAATTCAGAACCAATAATGTAATATAATTACCAACTCTATGTTTCTAGAGTTTGGGTTGTATAGTTGGTATCAAAGGAAGTTTAGTAAGAACATTGGGGACTAGATTTAGAGGAACCTAGATAAATATCATTATTACTATGAAAAATGCTCAATATTTCTATGGAACACTATATAAAATATAATAGGAATTATATTTTATAATTAAATTTACTTATCTAATTATGTGTATTCCATTATAGTGATATGGGGACTAATAGTATGAATATGAACCATATTAACAATAGTAGTAAATGTAGAGATATTCCCCCTAAGTAAGTCACTAAAGTTGAAGTTGAGTATAATCAATCTATAACTATATTAGGGTAGTTAACAAAGATTTTGAAAAATAATTGATCTTGCATAGAGAAACCTAATGATCCAAAAATATGGAAACTATGTTTGACCAATTCTTGAAAAGAAACCTCCATAATTAAATGGAATTAATAATCCATTGGTAGATAAACAATATATCAAGTCACTAGATAAGAACTTTCACACTTTTCAAATTAGTGAAAAGGAAAAATTCATCATGGAAGTCTATCATATAAAGAGATATGTTGACCAATGATTTTTTATAATTCAAAACACTAAATAGGTATATGGTATAGGGTGAATGTAAAAGGGAAATTTTAAGAAGATATTCAATAAAAAATACTTAACTTATAAAAAAAGATAAAAAGGTAGTTGCTCAGTCTTAGATAAAAGGAGGAGGAAAATGTTTTGAAGGTCAAGGATAAATTTACAAGTTTATCTATACATGTTCTGGACTATGTATATAAACCAAAAAAATAACATTGTACATTTATTTTAGGGGTTAAATATGTACCTTTCAAGTTCATTGGTCTCTCATACCTTTTTATCACATGAGGATATAGTCTTGGGTTCCATTTAAATAGAAATGGTTTTATTTAAGATGTATGTATTCAAGGGAAATCAAGAGAATAAGAGGTCGGATGAGAAACATGGGAAGAAAAGTGCATTAAAGGGGAAGAAATGATGGATTGTATTTTAAACTTGTTATAACTGTGTAAAGAAACTACCTATGGATTGCATGAAGGGAACATGATTTTTTCACAAGTTCATAGAAAATGGCCATAAACCTTCCAAATATAATGTAAATGAAGAATCTATTGATGTTTAATTCTATAACTATAAGGATAAGGGATATTATCTAAACTGATTACAAAAACATAAAGTGAATTTACCTCAAAAGGATATGGGATAAAGTCCATGATTATATGATTACCATAGTTTTAGTTTTAGTTGAAGTTCTTAATTGTGTGGTGGAAGTTACATTGACCATATTCAAAATGTATTCTAATTTTTTATTAGATTTTGGATCATCACAATATTTAATTCTTCTATGTTTTCTAAAAAACCATTAAATATTTCCCTAAACCCTATTAATGGAGTTACCAATTAAGATACCTAGTGAAAATATTATTGAGACCAAGATATGTCAATCAGTTTGAATTTTAATTCATAGATCTTAAATATTTGAAAACATGGTTATTAAAATTGTGGTTTACTTCTATATGATCCTTGGAATTTTTTGGATTTCAAATTATAAGGGAAAATATATTTATTTCCAAGGGTAGGATGTTATGATTCATAATGGTGAGTGGAATCTCTTATCATTGGAAGGGATACCTCATCATCTAAATTTTGTCTAAAGAATTTAAACATATATGAGGGCCTCATAGGGGAAACGATCTCCCCTTCTATGATGCTAGGGTTTCTGCCTAGGATCTCGCACTCTCCTTTCCTCTGCTCCTCTGGTTTTCCTAATCGGGTCGGGGTTGCACTCTTCTCAGCGACTATGCGTCTTCTGGTTCTGTGGCTCGGCTTCAAATCCTACTCTGTCTAGGAGATGGTGTGCTTCAGTGTGAAGGGGATCTACTTCTTCCATGATGGGGGTGTGTCTTGACGGTCAGGGCTTGGGATGATGGCCTCGGATCTGGAGTGTGACTGCGATGTGCAGGCCGGTAAAGGGCATTCGGTGCTGGATCCTGGTCTAGCGTCGGTGGGCATAGCATCGTGCTGGGGGAGGTGTTTTGGTCCTGTCTGGTGGGAATGGAATCAGCCTTAGAGTGATGTAGAGGGGAAGGGGGTTTTCTGGTGTCTGGAGGTCCTGCGTTTCATTCTAGTGGGTATGATCCTGGTGTTTTCTTCTTTTAGTTATCTGCAATGCTGTTGTGAATCTGTGTAAGTGTGGAAGCTAGCTCATTCTAACTATTCTTCATGTTTTCACTATCATTTTCTTTGGTTTCTTACATTGGATGGTGGTGAGGTGTGTTTCCTATCTAGTTATGAGTGGATCCATGCCTAGAGTGGGGTTTCTGGTTCAGAGTGTCCTAAACTCCTTTTCTAGTGACGTCTATTGGTGTGGGGTTGGGACACCCAGTCCTAGGTGACGTTGGCCTGGCTTCGTGTCCTTTGTATTTTCTTGCATTTTCTTTGGTAGATACAGTGGTTGTAGGGTGTCATGAGTAGTGTGGTAGGGCTTTATTTTTTGCCTTGTGGGAGGCGGACTCATGGAATTCTACTTTATTTCATCGTATTTTATTCATGGTTAGGAGAATTTAAATTGGTCTCAATTTGATTGTGAAGGTGGAAAGGTAGTGATGCTACCATTTGGACAAGTACCATTGGAGGTTCCAGAGCTAGCAGTTCATCTTTGCAGATTTGTACAGATTTTGTTATTTTAGAGGGTATGGCATCAGCTATCAGATCGGGTCTTTTCTTTGTCATAGGACACTTGCTTGGTGAAAATCCTACAATAGTGGAGAGATTCATCATGACCATTTTCTAGGGAGGGTCATTTCCTTGTTGTCAGTTTGGTATTATTATTTTTTTCCTTTATATGTGATTTTTCTTATGTCTATGAAGTATGTCTGGGTATCCCCCCTTCTTCCCTTAAAAGGGGGCTTTATCGAAATAATAAAAAAATTGAGGCCTTCGTGCCGTTGGAGGAGGAAATCATGTCAAGATTCTCTACCATTATCTCTTCTTAATGAAATTTTATAAAGCAAATAAAATCAAGAATGATCTATGGATAAGGAATATATTCTAATAATTAATGATTACCCATGGTATATGATTTCATTGATGTTTTTTAATAATAATTACCTAGTAGTACACCTAAGTTTAATGGTTATTTCTCTAATAAATACATTTTTAATTTTATACCTATAACTAAAACCATTTATAAAATGGAACTAGTGGATTTGTGGGAGTATAAGAAATAATCTTAGAGGTCTATTTATGAGTGATTTATAGACCCTATCTTTTCATAATTGGTATCCCCATTTTTATTCATGAAAAAGAAGGATGGTTATATAAGTTTGGGCATCGATTATAAGAAGATAAATTCCATTACTATACTGAATAAGTATAATTTTTCGAAAATTAGAGAATTATTTGATCACATTTTAGAATCCAAATACTTTTCAATGATTGATCTTCACTTTGGTTATCATCAACTAATGGTCCAAAACAATTATATACTGAAGATGACATTTCAAAAAAAATTATAGACATTGTGATTTTACAATTTTTCCTTGTGGATTGACCAATGTACCTTCTGTCTATATGGATCTAATGAGTAGAGTATTAACTAATTATATTGATAATTTTGAGCTAGTATTCATTCATAATATCATTATTTACCCTATAAGATATGAATATTATGATATTATTCTAAAGATAATTTTCTAAACCCCGAGAAAAAAATTATATGGAAAATATAGTATGTGTGAATTTTGGATAAATGATATTTCTTTTCATTGAAATTTTGTCTCTAATTACGAAATATATGTTTATACATTAAAGATATAAGTATTTAAATAATTTAATATGCTAAAAAATATAACTAAGAGACATAGTTTCTTGGGTTTAATAGTTTATTTATGGTGGATCGTTCAAGAATTCACCTGGTTGGCCAAATCATTAACAAAGTTAATAAATCTAAAGATCTAATTAACATGGTCATGGTAATGTGATTAATGTTTTGAATAGATGAATAGAAAACTGATTAATTCATGGATATTAACTTTACAATCATGTAAGGAGGTATTTTAAAAATATAGTGATTTCACGAAGAAATAATTAGTTTGTGTCCTTATGAAAAATAATGACTAGTTTACTATTCCTCAAGGTAATTGAAATTCCATCAATATACCTATACAATTCTTGGCCTTTAGCTTTCATTCATAATCTTTTCTTATAAAATATCAATACATTGCCTCTATGGTGAAAGATACGATATAAATATATATATATATATATACACATACATATATAAAGACCATAAGTGTAAAACTCTATCATCATTTATAGTAAGTGAACATTTTAGGATACTATATTAAATTGCACATTTAAATATTTAATGGTCTTAAAGACAATAATTTTATAGGTTGAATATTGATTTTGAACATACTATGTCAAAATAATTCTAAAATGAATTTTTGAATTTTCTATTAGAAATAAGATTTTATGAATAATTAGAAATGTAATATTTAACTAATAAAACATTTATTTATAATAATTAAAATTAACCATGTATTTAATATAAATTTAATATAAATAAATATAAGATCATTTAGATCTAAAAAATGTTACTTTTTCGTTAAACTGTTTTTAACTTCATAACATTTTCCCATTTTAATTGATTAAAATAATATCTAGTAATAATTTATATAAAATAAATTTATAGATTACATATATAAATATATGAATTTAAATTCATATAATGAATATTACAAGTCATATTCTTAATGTAAGATCATCTTATGCTTAAAAATGTATTTTCATGAAAAAACTATTTTTTTCGAAGTTTTACAGGTTTAGTTTTAAATTAACTTCTAAAAAATGTAGTAATGAAACTTTTCAAAAGTTTTCCATGTTTTTAATCATAATATATTAACATTTTAATGCGTTTTATTTCATTTTTTTCACTATGAATCATAAAAATGGAAACAATTAGATACCACAATTAACAATAAAACAAGTTTATTGAGGGTTAATATAAAAAGAAAAGGGTTAAAATGAACTAAATAAATTTATAAATACTATTGGTTGATTTTAGTTTGACCATACCCTTATCAACTTATTATATAAGTAATTTGGATCATTTTTTCAAGAAATTGATTTAATTATATTTTAATCTTTTAAGAATTCCAAGTGCATCATCTCCCACACTTGTAAATGGTCACCTCCTCCCCTAACATTTTTACACATTGTGAACCATTTTTCTAAACAAACCCTATCAAAAACCCTCCCCCCAACATCCATATACATTTTATAGAGGTTTTTGTTTTCAAAAAAACCAAACCTTGGGACCTTAAGAGGATATCTAAAGGAGCTCTTCCAAAGAAGATATAACTATCTTAACTGATCACTATCATTTATATTCTTATTTTACCACCTTAAATTATTCCCTAACCATTACAATATAAAAAATAAATATTTCCCATATACTTAGATTTTATTGTTCTTTTTTAAAAAAAATATCTCACTTATTCTCTGTCATGTTGGAAACAAAACAATCACCCATGTGTAAGGTAGACTACCACATCGTGAATCGATGTAAACTATTTTCCATCACCGCCTCCCATGGATATTAATAATGATGGAAATAATGTATATATAAGATAATATTTACATATATATTATCCTATAAACTTAATATATCATATGCTTTATTACCCTTAAACACATTAAAAATGATAACATCGCTTGTGCATACATGTGGATGGCCACCTCCATGAAGTAAAGTAATTCATTTTTCATATCCACTTTTCACAGATGATTTTTAATATTTATATAATTAATACGTATCATTTTTAAATAATTATAAAAATTCAATATATTATGAAATTATAACCTATTCAAAGGAACTGGAACATCCATGAGGAAACATGCATGTGAAAACAAAACAGTTAACACCTAAAACAATGATAATAATGAATCATTTTTATCAAATTGGTTATAATTTGTTATAAGTGGATAATATATGATATTATAGATATTTATATTTTTATTATATTATACTATAATAAACCAAATTTTATTATACTGTATTATGATGCATGTTCAACTAATTCAAAGTATGATATATGGGATTCTATCTCAATTTCCACTCCATTGTGATATATTTGGTATTATGCTACTATCTAATTTTGTGGGGGGTATATAATGACCCTATAATGTATTTAACAATAATATATATTTATTCATGTTAATTAATTTTTTAATTCAAGATTAAACATTCAAGTGGTTTCAATTTAAATGTTACTAAATATGTAATAATTAATATTAAAATCTCACTTTTTCGGATTGATTATATTTTCATTGAAGGATTATTATAATCTATCCATAATAAAATCCCATAATATTATTATCCTATTGTTATTTATTAATTGTCCATATTTTACAATAAATTATTCTCTCTTTAGAACTTGAATGAAGTAAATAAATGTTTAAAAAAATTCAGTCATATCACAATTTTTGAACGGGTGCATTTTTTCCATGTCAATGTTGTTCAAAATTATTTTATAAAAGATCATTTTATTCAATCAAATGATTTATTAAAGTAATTATATGTTATCCTTGAATTTATAAAACGTTTTAAATGGTTTTTTTAATGTTTTCTAAAAGGTTCAATTTTTTACTTTCTTTATAAATTTTTAAAAGGAATTTTTTTAACATATATGACATTTAAGGATTTTCCAATTCCATATTAATTTTATGCTATTTAGCTTCTTATATAGGTTTCACATGGTTTTAAAAAAATATTTTTTTAGAAATATTATTTAAAAATTTTAATTCAATTTCTTTCAATTCTCTAAAATAATTTAGTATACTAAAAAATATTCTTTTTTGAATAATTTATGCCCATATCACATCTTCAAATTGACTTGGTGGTCATTAAATTTACCTTCAAACATTTATTATTTTGTGATCATATCTAATTTTACATTAAATTTTTCTTCCATATCCATATTTTTTGTATCATTTATATTTTTATTGTATAGACCGTGTAATATTTCTACATATCGTGTTTGTTGAAAGAACCTTACTTTGGAAATTATTTGATTAATTGGGTAAACCATTCTATTTTTTATTATTTATTCGATAAAAATATTTTTTGATGAAAAATAAAATTTAAATTGATCATTAAATATATAATGAATTCATTGGTCATACTATTATGAGTTTTCCTTAGTAATAGATTTTCCCTTGATTCATCAATATATCTTATGAGACGATCCAATTGGGTAGCCTCGTTAAAAGGGATTATAGTGTATACCTACCCATATTTTAGAATATATTAGCACAAGGCCATAATCAAGGAATGTATCATTATGCATTTCCTTCATTGATAATTCCTTTTTTATTTTCCATTACATTATTAAATTGATCATATCCATGTATTATTTTCATGATCTAGTATCAGATAAAATGAAATTTTTTTAGCTATTTACCTAGCCATATTGACTAAACCACATTGACCCGTGATAGTTTCTATTGTATGAAACCTTTAGTAAGCATTTTATCTCAACATTAATTTTTCCATTCCCCATGATATGAAGAAGGAATCGTTGAATGAGTTTCAAAGATGTAGAATATTTATTTTTACTGTGTTTTTTATTTATTTACCAATGTAAAATGTGAATAATGTATTTATTTGGTTATTTAAGACTAATAAAGTTATCAGTCATTTATAATGGGGTCCCTTGTATGTTATATCAATTTAATAAAATAGATACTAGCTTTTGGTTACTAGATTCATGGTGTTATAGTTCATATCAATGGATGTTTAGTAGAAACCATAGTAATTAGATTTAAGAAAACATATATTATAGAATATAACCCTATGTTAGACTATGAGGATAAGTATTTGTATAGGATATTAAAAAATTAAACCATTTTATGATTCTCATCTTAGTTATTTATAAATTTTCAATTTATGTTAAGTGATACCCTAATTATATAAAATATTTTAAAATTTATAATATTATAATATAATTTAGTATGTTCTATTTTTTTAGAAACAGTTCCTGAAAAAAAAAGAATGGAATCAATACTGGTGGTGGGACAAAAAAACAAAGATAACCTAGAACATCAGTTCCCAATATAGTTGTGACATAGCCTGAAGGGAATCCCTAATCCTTATGGGCTAGAAACTAGCACCTCGACGTCAATAAGGAGACTGAGGGAATGATTTCCCCATAATAAAAATCAAAATATATAGGACTATGAAAGGTAAAATAGTGAAAATCTTAAATATCAATTACTCTTCATAGTGAAAAATACTAAAATATTAAATATAATGATAAAAATGGTCCATAGTCAAATAAATGAAACAAAAAAAATATCAAGATTAAGTTTCAAAATATCTATGTAATGAGTGACCCATAGCTCCACTGGTCACCTCTAATACATAAGGTCCCATTAGTCTAACATAACTAACACCTCCTAATAAGAATTTTACTTTTTCTAGACATGGAATAACACAATCTAAAAACTCTGAAAGAAAAAAGTAGAGAGTGATAAAAATATTATAGTAAGATAGCACAAAATTTCCATTAAGAAATTACTAGAAAAAAAATAATCCATTAATGCTTTAATTTAAATAGAGAAAAGGTATGGAATTTATTCTCATGATTTTAGTGAAACATGATTTCAAATAAATTATATTTAAAGTATATCAAAAACTAGCTTAAGTTAACTTTTCAGTAAAATAGAAGGTAATGAATAAAGTAGTTCAATAAATATAGTAATGTGATAATAAAATAACAAAAAATAAAAATGGTCAAATTCTCATATGTTCATTAGTTCTTGTCTCTAAAATCATCAAAATACTTAGTCAATTATTCATGGATAGAAGTATACACACATCCCTAAGGCTTAATCCATTTAAATATATTCAATAAAAACCAGATTTGGGAAAATAATATCGAGTTTTTATTAGTTACAGTTCTCGTCGTCAATCCACTGATCGTCAGTTTGAGTCCTAGAGTGCTTTTCCTAGTCACCCACTAACTTCTTATGCTCACATTTTCTTTCAATAAATCTATCTATCAATAATGGAAAATCCTTCTTTCAAACATAATTCATATTCCACATTTGAAATGCCTAATTTCTTGTTTTAACATTCAATTTCAATTTCAAAACCAAATCATTAGTTTTTATAATGTTCATGACTTTTAACATCACCATTATTTTAAATAATTTTTCCTCTACATTCAATATAAAATAATTTTTTATTTCAATCCATATCTTTTAAAAATAAACCCCATATTTTAAAATCCCTTTAAAAAGGGATTTTTTTTCACAATCACATGCCTTTTGATGCCAACCATCAAAACTCTTCAATTCAAGGTTTGGAAAAAACTTGATACTTCATTTTAATTTGAGAAAGAAACCAAAAATTACATTGTAGGAAAAGCCTTATGGAACCCCCAACCGTTAGTAACATTATTAATCACACTCTTAAAATGGGAACCACCAATAGAGATATAATGATGAGGAATGTCAATAAATAGTCCATAAAATTATAATTCAACAAATTTATATTTCAACCCATTAACAAAAAGAGGACTTACCACTCTCATATAAGGTGGGATATGATGAAAGAATAATTCCTAGTCAAGGAGGTTACATATACTAGAGAGTGGTTGATCACATACACTGGCACTTCGATCTCAGAAGAAAAGAGTATAGAGGGTCCAAAATGACCTCTAGAGAGCCTCCAAAAATAGTGGGTCAAATTTGTTTTGGTTAAGTGGAAGCTAGAGTATATAACTGGGGGTAATAGGCCTCAATAAAAAATTACATTGGAAAAAATTCCCTTCACACAGTTTCTGGGGTCTGTCTTTATGTTTAGGACTAACTTTAAACCTCATGATGCACCCTTAATGGGCTTCTGGAGATAGTTTCAGGGTTTGGACACACTGCTGGTTTGAAAAACCATGAACCAAATGAGTACTCCCTCCTAGGATACTTGAAAATGGTGAATAGTTTGGTCACATGGAATCATGGTGAGTCTACATGGTTTGAACTAACCATGAACTCCCTCTAGAACCCCAATATACATAATGTTTTTTCTAGGATTCCCTACTTGGTTTTCCCTAACCATGAACCAACTATTCAATGGTGTATAAATATAAAACGAATCTATAAAAGCCTCCAAAAAATACATAAAACAAGATACAAATCAAGGATAGTCAAGAAAAATGTTTAAAATGACTTGAAAGATGGTAAAAAGATATTATACCTTTGGGAATATTTTCAACAAGACTCCAAATATAAAATATGATTCCACTAAACATTTATCACTAACTCATGCTCTCGTGTCTCATGTAAATCCAAACCATGATACCAAAGTATGTAACCATAAGTTATTGAAATTCCAGGAAGAATTTTTATCTTAGAATTAACTATCCATTTCGGTTTCTCAATCATAGATAAATTTGATTCCATATCAAGATTCTCTTAGCTTAATACATGGGATGGGTCATAGAGATACTTTCTACGATACGACACATAAAATCCATAATGAATCAATATTAAATAATGTGTAAAATCCAAATAGTAATCCACCTTTCCAATTTTATAAACAACCTCAAACGATCCCATGTATCTTAGTGTATAATTTACATGTTTTTTTATGTTTTTAGTGACCTAAACGAGTTGAAACTCTAAAAATGATCCCTATATGATAACTCAAAAGGGAATCGACAATGATTATCATAGGATTTATACCGACCTTATCTAATAAATTTTATTTGATGAATCAAATAAATCATTTTAATTATCTATTGTATAAAACTAGGTCCAACCAAGGAAGTTTCACCAATATCAGAGGAAAAAAATTTATATATTCATTTTCATCCATAAAATGCCTCAATAAATCCCATATTAATGGATAACTGGAAAAAAATTATTGGATAACTAAAATATCTCTAAGTAGTTATCCCAATCTTCACTAAAGTTGATAACATAATAATGAATCATATATTCTATGATTTGTATAGCTTTTTATATCTACCTAGCCATCTAAAAATAATACACCGTGCTCAAAATAGCTTGACATCCCATCGCCTCATGAAGGCCTCTAAAAATATAATATGTGAATCGAGGATCCATATAAGAAACTATATCATATGTAAATCATAGGAATATGATGATATCCTATATATAAGAACCTCCCAATCCCTCAAATTTTTTATTAATAACAAAGGGAAAACATAATCTAATTTGGTAACCTAATTGATCACTACTCATGTCGCATTCTTCCCTCTATGGGTACCTAGAGACCTAATAATTAAATTAATAAAAATATCATCCCACATATATATTGGAGTATGAAGGGAATAAGAAAAACCTGAAGGTTTATGGTTCTTCAACTTAACTTAATGATGTGTATAACAATGAGAAATAAAATACACTATAACTTCTCTCATACCTTGCTACCATAATCATCACTACATATCATAGAACAACTTCAATGATCTAGGGTTTATCGCCCACTAGGATCTATATCAATCCCATATCATAACCTTTCAAAAAAAAGTTTATCACCTATCAGTTCTAGAAGAATCGGATGCCCATAGAAGATATGACCACTCATAGATGGTCTCCCCACCATAAAGAGGTTTATTAATTCCACATAACTCATCATCGAGTTATTGTTCTAAAAGAAACAACTTGAAAATATTTAAGGTCAATATAAATAACAGTTTTCAAAATATCATCCATCTCATCTTCTTGAACTCCTCAATATGTAAGAGAAAAGAGAGACATAAAATTCCACTCTTTCAATGATTATTTTATATATTTGGTTGGATATTTCTTGCTAAAAGCATCATCAATGGAGTTCCCCTTTCTAGGGGTGTTTCAAATGCTAAAATCCAAATATTTCAAGTACTCCACCCATTTCTACTGATAAAAATTCTTGTATTTTTTTTGAAGATAAAACTAAGGATTTTTTTCCCATAATAAATAGTAAACTTTTCTCTAAAAATGGTATGCCGAGAACTATAAAAGTAATTCATCATAGTTGTGAGTTCAAAATGATGAGTAGGGGAGTTCTTATCATGTGGTCTAGTTTATGGGAACGATATACCACCACATGATCACCATGCATGAGAACATATTCCAAACATAAACTGAATGTGTCACAAATGACCACATAGATTTAACCATATTTTGAGTGATTAAACGCATGGGAAAATTCAAAATTCACTTCAATCAATCAAAATAATTATGAAATTTAAAATATCATAATAAATTTACTCCATTCTTGGTGTTATAGGTTATTGGTAAATATAGTGTTGAGAAATTTTCAACAAATCGGTGGCAATACCACGCTATTCCAAAGAAGCTATAAATTTTGAAAATATTGTGTTGTTGTTCCCATGAAATAAGAGACTTCACAATATTATGATCAACTGAGATAACATTTTTTAAGATAATTATTCCTAATAACTTCACTTACCAAATCTAGAAATTACATTTTGACATCTCGGTGTAGAGTTAGTGATCTCTCAAAATTTTTAAAATTTCTCTTTGATAACTCAGATGATCATCCATGGTTTTATAGTAATCCAAAAATTTCCCACAAAAAGTTTCAAAAATGAAATTATTTGCTCATGGAATTTCATCTTCATCAGTTTCATAAAATTTGTTAGAGCATTAGTGAGACCAAAATGTGTTATAATGTTATTTTAATAGCCACACCTACTCTAGAAAGTGGTCTTAGTGGTATAAAAATCAATGATTATTAGAAGTTGATTACAAGATTGAAGATAAATATTAGAGAACCAAAATCCCCTTTCAACTGACCAAATAATTCCTCAATTTTAGGTATGTTACTTGCTCTTTATCAAGAATCTATTGAGTTTTAGGAAATAAATAAATAGGTGGAGTGTCTCATCAGTGTTCTTTATAAAAAGAACTAGCATTTCCCATGTTGACACATGGGAAAATAAATATTTTATCTAAAAATTCATCCAAAGGTTCTTTAACACCTTCAATTCACCTGGTATCATATGGTAATAGGGAATTGATATTGGTAAGGTACCTAGTACAAATTCAATAGAAAACATCACCTCTCTCATCGGTGGTAAACTAGAGAAGATAAATGGAAACACATCAAGAAATGTTATGACTACTGGAGAAATATCACAACTCAAATATTTTTTCCCAATTTAAAAATAAAGAATACATTTCATCCTACCTAACTCTCAAAGAGATGGTCTGACTCTACTCAACCTATTGTCACATTCTACCTGTGAAATACAGCATGCCCCATTAGGGGAAGTGAAAGAGGCTTATTAAAGGTATTAGTAAATTTAATCTTTATGAGAAATAAACCAATACATTGTAAAAATAAAATCCATAGGTTTCATATCAAGAACCATAAAATCCTATATGAGCTTGATCTCCAGTAAATAAAAAAGAAAAGGTGGGGTATCAAAGACCCTTCTCTCACTTCATTACACTGGGAATAGCAGTATCCCTCACATATGACATAATCTCTATAACAAGGTTTAATATATTAAAAATGTGAGTTGATATAGATTCATGATATAGAGTAATTTCAAATAAAATTTTCACTAAATACAAAGCTATAGTGATGGAACCTCTCACTATCATTGGACCCATATCACCTTCCTCTAAGGATAGGTCCACTGGTTGAAGAATCTTAGTTCTAGAGGAATGTTGTGGTACCCCCATTGTTATTGAATCATATTACTACTCTATAGATCCTTCAGGTGCTGATGAGCCTGTTCCACTATGTGGAAAAGACAATTCAGGGAAGAACCTCTATTGGTGGCCTAAGAGAACACAAAAACAACAAATCTTTGGTTCCTCAATACAAACCTTCTTTGAATCCCTAATCTTACCATAATGAAATCAAGTCAATGGTAATTTTCCAGAATCTAAAAAATTACAGATGATGTCTACAAAAAAGATCCACCATGAGACACATCCTTCTTTCTCATTCATTTAAAGTAACTAACATAACATCCACTAGGAGGAGTATGAGCTCTTGATAACTCTGACATATCATCCAATCCATGGTCATCCATCAAGTCCCTATCCAACACATCCATATAAGAGGTGATAGTCATCATGAAAAACTAATGTATAAAATCATATCAAAGACCCATATAAAATATTTATCCCATAAGCTTCTCATTTGATACTACCTAAAGAAAAAATTGAAAAAGTTTAGCCAAACATTTTGAAAACTAAATCAAAGTTATATAAACTTGTTGGAGTGTCAGAAATTACATAAAAATTTATAAAATCATTGAATGTATATTGAAATAATCCGTAAAATAGATCAAAAGTATTTCTACTCTAATCCTTTATGTTTTTTCATTATACCTATTAAAGTTTTCCACTTCTTGTTAGGACCTTCATACATGAAGGTATAATATTTAACCTTTATTGAATCAAGAATTCCCAAGAACATGTAAATATGATCAATTTTTTTCGACCAATAAACTCCCTCCTAAGGATCATTCATTCCTTGGAAATTTTTGTTCACAACAAAAGAACATCCTGAGTATAATCTCTAGTTTCATCCATTAAAGTTTTTACTAATAGATCCTAATTGGGGATAGGTGATACTACCTATTCAAGATATTGGACCACACAAACCACTATCTATACAAGTTTCTGATCAATGGGAGGTTTCTCTTTCCATTATTCATCGATAGCTCTATCTTGGTATGTATTCAAACATCTTCTTGGGGTCATGGTAATACACAATATCAATAGGAAACATGAAAATTTAATCAAGGGTAATTATATCATCAACTCAATCAAGGGATTCATCAATATTAATTCCATATGATAAATTTTAATTTTTTGGAATTCAAAATAATTAGATAAATATTTGAGAAATACTATAATATAATCAATTTATTCTAAAAAATTTATTTTTTTTTAAAACACCCATGGCGACTCTAGCCTTACTATGATGAGATATGGGTAGGAAATAACTAATAATCTACCATATAAGTCCATAAAATCTTACATCCTATTTACTATAACATCTTAGACTATATACTGACATTAAATATAGATTAAAAACATTTCCTCTAATGAACTTTTATCATGAACCAACCTGTATACCTTGCTACACTAGTACTTGATCCAGTACTAACATGGACTGAAAGGGAATACCCAATCTATACATGTTGGTGACTAGCACTAGGGATTTAATGAGAATTTTGAGGGAACAATTTCACTATAAAATCTATTAAAAGATATAGAATAGAGGAGGGTAAAATTGTAAAAATTCTCCAAGATAATCACTCATGGATAAAATTTCCTCAAGAATACTAGTAAAGATAAAAATAGTGCATCATCCAATAAATGACACAAAAAAATCTATAAAAAGCCCCAAAATCTTCTTGTAACAAGTGGACCACAGCTCCATTGGTCACCTCCATCACCCAAGGTCTCATTGGTCAAGCACACCTTCCACCTTCAAGTGGGAATTTCCCTTTTCCTAGACTTGGAATACCATAATCAAAAAACTCCCAATGGTAAAGGTAGGGTGTAATACAAATAACCCAATTGGATATTATCAAAAGTTCCATAATAAATTTTGTTAAAAATAAACCATGTATGCTTCAATTTAAATAAACTCATCATGGAAAAATATTTTCACATTCTCAGTTAAAAAATAATTCTAATAAATTAGATGGGAAATATATAAAAAATAGGCTTAGATGACCATTATCGTAAAATATAATGGAATGAATAAAAGATTTTAATAAAAACATTCATGTGATAATAAAACAAAAAAGAACCATGGAAATGTGCCTAGAGGTTTTTTAATTTCTAGTACTAGGATCATCTCACTACTTAGTCAATCAATCATGACTCAAATTTAAAAATGTACCTAAGTATTAGGAAGTTTTCATATAATCAATCAACACCCCATTAGGAAAAATAAATTCATATTTTGTAAAGCTTTAATTTTCAACATCAATCCATTCGTATTGTTTCAGAGTCTTAAAATGATTTTCTTAGTCACCAACTAACTACTCAAGTTCACATGTGATATCAATCAATCAATCAATCATTGGAAATTAAATATTTCTTACTTAATTCATCATTTACTATTCAAATTCAAAACTGCATGTTTCAACATGCAATTTTAATTCCAAAAACTAATCCTAGTTTTTTTATCATGCCTGTGGATTTAATAATAATATTTTGTTTAAATTAATTTTTCTAAATTATAATCATGTAGTCATTTCATCAAACCACTTTTCATTTCAATCTATATCTTCCCAAAAATTCAATCCAAATTTTTCAAATCCTTTGAAAAAAAATTATTTGATAATTTCATGCCTTTTAAAATCAAACATCAAAAGTCCTCAATTTAAAATTTCCAAACCAATTTATAATTAATTTTAAATTTATCAACAAACAAATGTTTCCAATGTAGGGAAATCCTTATGGAACCACTTACCTTCAGTCACATGATCAATTAATCACCTTAGATGGGAACAAAAAACAGAGATCCAGAGGCGAGGAATATCAAATAAGAATACATAAATTATTACTATTCAAATTAGGGTTTCAACCCATCACCAAAAAGAGGATTCACTGCTCTCAAATACAGTTATAGACAAGGAAATGATAATTGTTAATTAAGGAGGCTATAATAACCATGGAGGGATCAATCGTATACACCAGCACATTGATCCTTGATGAAAATTGGTTGGATGATCCAAGATCACCTCTAAAGAGCCTCTAAAACTAATAATGTTGGGTTATTTTAAATTAAATAAAGATTATAATTTATAATGTGGGTTTCAAGACCTTAATGAACAATTTAGGGGATTATATTATCATAAAATGGTTTCCTGGGTTAGGAAACATGGATGGTAAAAACTATATGCCTAACAGTGTGCACATATTAGCCTTCTAGAGAGAGGTTCATGGTTTAGCCACATTGTTTAACAACCCATACACTAACTATGTGGTCCCTATTAGGATACTAAAAAAAGGTGTATGAATTAGCTGCATTATTTAAAAACCTTATTCCAACAATGTGTTCCCCACGGACCCATGTCACATTGTTTTAGGGGAGACTTCATGTTTTTAACAAACTATGAGCCTTCATATAGAACTCTAATACACAAAACATGGTTTCCTTGGATAACCTGCATGGTTTTTCTTAACCTTACTCCAACCAGGCACTATCCCAAAAAAATACTAATATTTCTAAAAGTCTCTAAAAAATCCAAAAAAATATCCAAACCACATATGATCCAAAAAATGGTTATAAGTACCCAAAATATAGTAATGGTAAGTTAAATGTAGCCAATATTAACATTCCCATACTAAGAAATCTAATACAATTGATGTTGTAGTTGAGGAGATCAGGACCATATTAGGGTGTTAAACCTAGGTGATGATTAATAACCTTAATATATGGGGAAACATGATGTTCCTTGGACTGACACACCAATTTTCTATCATTTATATAATAAACTCCTCTATATTTTAGTGCATGTGCAAATCTATTGGTAGCTGAACAATGGATTAAATATATTGAAACTATATTTCATTCATTACGATACAATGAAATGGAAATCTTTATATTATAAATTTATTTTTCAAAATACGATGCTAATAAATGATATTCATTGAACTATAATACTATGTATGAATAAGAAACATAATATAAGGAATGGTGAGCTTTTAATGTAATATCCTTCATACATATTTTCCACATTATGAATGAATTAAAATGTAGAGAAACTTCCAAATCTTAATGAAAAAAAGGAAGACTAAATTTTTTAAATGTATGAGGATAACTTTATAAGACTATCAAGGTACGATACAAATTAGATATGTAATCCTTAGATCAAAAATGAATGTTTCAATGAAGGGATTAATCCTAGCCTCCAAGTGGAACTGGTTTCTCAGACATATTCATTATATCATGAAGTAGTATTATATTCTATCAAAATAGAGAAATAATTTTCTAGTTCATATGTCTTAAAGTGAAATCAGGGGAAGAAAATTTTGGTTGAGAACCAAGAGAAAAGGAACACATCAAAAAATAAAAATGAAATGAAGAAATTTATATCATGTAAAAACTAAGGAATGAAATATCATAGAAATTATTGAAGGGAATGGGAGTTTTATACAGGTTTGGAGAGAGGATTTATCTATCTAATTAATGTAATGTAAACAAATAAACTTGTGTAATCCAGTTATTCACCTATAGATAAATAAGTCGCAGTTTAAAATAATGTACCATGTGTCTGGGGAAATTACCATAGAATAGGCCTAGGGAATTATTATTATCTTATGTTATCACTACAGAGAAGTTTGATATTCCTACAGATATAATGGAATGTTATTTAATCATAGACCCATATTCAGATAAATATTTATTTGATTCAGGATCTTTGTACTCTTATTTGTATTCCATGTTTTCTTAAATAATTAGATATTTTTATAGAACCATAACTGAGCTATCTATCATGACTCCTAGTGTAAGTCTTACCATAATATGGATGTGTCATATATTCCATATTATGAAACATAGATGTTCCATATATGGAGACTTGAGTATTATACCTTTGGTTGAATTTTTTATAATCCATTATATGGATTTACTTTCAAAATATAACGAAAAAACAATATTTTAAAGATAAGTAAATTGTGATTTATAATGAACATGTAGAATTTATTGTCTTTAGAGTGGATAATTCATCATATAGATCATATCCAAATCCACATCCAGTAGCTCTTATAAATGATATTCTTGGTGAATAACATCATAGAAAAGCTATAGATGGGAAAGGTAAACTTATAATTAAAGATATAACTAATTTAAAATAACATATTGATGTGTTTCCTAAGGAATTACCTGGACATCCCCCAGATTTTGAATTTGAATTTTTCATTGTTTTCATCCTTGATGAGAGACCTCTATAAAAAAACTCCATATATAATGGACATTATGTAATTCTTGGACATCAAGAAACAAATTCAATAATTGTGAGATAAGGGATTTATATATTATATATTTTCTCTTTAAGGATACCTTATTCTTTTAATTTAGAACAAGGATGGATATATGAGGTTTTAGATTTATTATAGGGAAATAAATGGAATTACTATAAGGAATAAGTATCATATGGCCCTAATTAATGGAATATTTGATCAACTTCAAGGAGATCAATACTTTTAAAATATTGATATTCAGTATGGGTATCATTAACTAAGAGTAAATAAGGAAGGTATTCAATAGATAGAATTTAAAATGAGGTATAAACAATATGATTTTAGAGTAACTCCATTTGGATGGAATAATGTGCCTTCTGTTTCTATGGGTCTGATGAATAGATTGTTCAAGGAATATCTTGATTGTCTTCTTATGGTATTTATTGATGATATGATGGGGTGATATAAAATCTATCAGAACCATGATAATAACTTATTAATCATTCTTGATAATCTTATAGGAAATGAGTTATATAAAAATTTATTAATTTTGAATTTTATCTTACTAAATTTTCTTTTTTATCGATATTTTCTCTAAGGATGGATTCTTTATTGATCCTGTGAAGCCAAAGTTAATTGAGGAATTGACTAAACTGATGAATATAATCTCTTTAAATAGTTCCCATGGCTTGGTAGGTTACCATTAGTGATTTTTTCAAATTTATACTTGATTGGATAACTCTTTAACAAAGCTGACATGTTAAGAGGTTGAGTCTATATTGATAAAGAATTTGAATAATTGTTTGATGAATTGAAGATGATATTGGTCGGTGCTCTAATATTTAATCTACCATTATGAAAGGATATGTTTTTATATATAATGATGCATCAAATAAGTGAAATGGTTGTTTCATTATGTAGAATGATAAATTTATTGCCTATGTATCAAGGCAGTTAAATACTCGTGAAGAAAATTATCCAACCCATGATCATGAGTTGGAATATATACTTTTTCTATGAAGATATAGAGGCATTATCTCTATAGAATAATATTTAAGATATAAACAGTTCATAAGATCCTAAAATATATCTTCTCAAAGAATACCTCTAAATATGGAAAAGATAATACATCAAACTACTCAAGGACTATGATTTCTCAATAAAATACCACCCTAGGGAGGAAAATAAGTTATAGAATGCATTGAACAGGAAAGATCATGGATTCCTGGACAAAATGAGCATTTATAGGGATCATAGGTTCAAATATATAGTAA
Organism: Viscum album; assembly: GCA_963277665.1. Lineage (NCBI taxonomy): Eukaryota > Viridiplantae > Streptophyta > Magnoliopsida > Santalales > Viscaceae > Viscum > Viscum album. The sequence continues at coordinate 656,043,369 of OY728145.1, read as the reverse complement.
ATATGGATATGGGAACTATTAGGGAATGGGAGACATCACACCTTTTCCAAATGATTTCTAAACTATCTTTATTATAAAATATTTAAAATATCTCATCCTAGTGATGAAAGTTTTTAAAATAAATTATAGTTATAAATGATGGGAAATTGATATGATTTTTTTATATATATTATTTTATGAGATTTGGAAATATATTATGTGTTCTATATATACCTTATATGAATAATAGTTCATAATATGTTGATCATAACATAAATTTATCTATTCAACCATATAGGTCCATGATATATAAGGATCTGGAGGAATATTTTATTATATAATATGAAGTTTTAAGGGGTTGATTGTGTGTTGAGATGCTTGGTTTAACAAAATGTAATCGTAGATAGAAAACATACTAAGGGTTTCATGCAACCTCTACCTGTTCCTATATCAAAATTATATGACATCACTATGGACATCATCATCGGGTTTCTAAATACTCCTTGAAATAATGATTCCATATGATTTATTATTCATCAACTTACCAAGTCTATACATTGCCTCTCTATGATGGAGGACTTACCTCTTTAGTACCTTTCCCTGATCTATATTAAGGAATTTATTATACATCATGGTGTACCTATTTCAATTTTTTATGATCATGATCCATGATTTAAATCAAAATTATAAAAAATATTTAGAGGCCTCTTGATACCAAGTTTAATTTAATTATCGCATATCATCCTAGAACTAATGAATATCTTGAAAGGAAATTTGACGAAATTTGATTCATGGCTCACTTGACTTTCAAGGTAGGTGGGATTAGTATTTACCTTTGGTGGATTCTTCTTATAATATTATCTTTAAGTATTAAAATGGTGTGGTATGAAGTATTATTTGGAAATTTATTTTATATTCCAAGTTGTAGGGACAAATTCACTGAAAGGATGTTTTTAGGCCCAAAACATGTTGAGGATATAATAGAAAAGGTAAAAACTATTGAGGCCCATATTAAAATAGTTCAAAACAAGAAAATTGTTATGCTAAAAATTATTTGGATTTCCAAGTGGGAAATCACATTTTAATGATAGTAAATCTAAGGAAGGATGTTATAAGGTTTGTTAAGAACAGATATTTGATCCCTATGTACATCGAAGATTTTAAAATACTAGAAATACTTCGATTTGCAGATTACCCTTTACCAATTATATTAAACCTCTAGAAATTACATGATATATTTCATATCATATTATTATGGAAGTATATACCAGACCCAATGGATGTGCCCACCTCTGAATAAATAGAATTGGAATGAAATATATATTACTCTAGAAATCCTATATAGATTCTAGAAAATATAGAAGCCGTGTTGTGAAATCATATGAATCAACTAGAAAAATTACATCAGAGAATTCATTAAAAATAGTAAGTAATATGGGAACCTAAGGATGTCATAAAGAAGAACTGCCCTCATTTTTTAGAAAGTAAGATCAATGAAAATTTTGATGATAAATTTTTTTAAGAAGGAAATAATGTAACACATTAGCTTCAAATATATTTGGGGAAAATTTTATGAAACAATAGTAAATTTCAAAATTTAATATTTTATTTCATAAAAAATTATAATTTGATAGGATGAATATCGATTTTGAACTTACTATATAAAAATAAACCTAGAATTAATTTTTAACATTTTCCCACAGAAAAATGCCTTTATGAAAAATTAAAAGTAAATTATTTAACTAATACTGTTTTTTATTTTTAATAATGTGTTATAATATTTATAATTAAACATTTTATAATATCAATTTTATAGAAATAAAGAAAATATCATTTGGAGTTAAAGGGTTATTTTTCAGAAAACTATTTTTAAGTGCATAATGTATTTATATATTAATTAATTAAAATAATCTCTAATAATCAATGATTTTAAAGAAATTTATAGATCATATATATAAATATTTGAATTTAATTTTATATAATTATTATTATTAGACATAGAGTTAATGTAAGATCATATATTTCTTGAAAAATGTATTTTAATGGAAAAACTATTTTTCATCATGGTTTGTGGGTTTATATTTAAATTAATTTCTACCACTTATAGGAATTTAATTTAACTATATAGTTAAAATATTTTAAATGTAGAGACCTGAAGCTTGACGTACATGGAAATTACATTACTTTTTTGGAATACTTAATACACAATGAAAACAGACACACAAGGACAGTAATAGTTTAGTGTCTTTGGAAACTCGGAAAATAATCTTCTAAATGTGGTGAATGATCTTCAAAATCTCCCATAAAGATCTTCCCCTTTTTTTCTTACCAAAAACCTTTCTTTAAATCCTGGGGAAAAGAAAACATAAAAAGGGTGAGATCAAATGCTCAGTAAGGGTAAGCATAGAGAATATAAAACAATCCATAAACATTTGAATGCAAAAACTTGAACATAAAATCTAAACATCATAATCTTGAGCAAAGACATAAATCTTGGTAGTATGTAAGGCATATATCATAAAGGAACATCAATCATGATAAAATAGCATGGGAATAAAACATGTGATTGTGGCAACTATTAAGCACATGATATGATTTCCATAGCAGCCAAGACATTGTTGTCAAGACCATCTTAGTGGACAAAGTCCCTTTCTGAATCGAGTTCACTCCTCGTTCTAGTCATGTATTACTGAACCAGATTAACTTACCATTCCAGCCATGTCTATATCATGAGATATAAATATTTACCCAATTCATTGGTGTGAGATATAGGTCTCACCCATCTCATAATGAAATCATTCTTACTTGTACCACAACATAAACATAAATCATTCATCATAACCCAACGAATAAAAATGTGTCTCATAAGCATCATCCCATCATAACATAATCCATATAAAACAAATGGATATCATTTCATCATAAGAAAAGTGAAACCATGTAAATTATAGAGACAATATACTTGAAACATACACATATGAAATAATTTCATCTTAGATGGAAAAATGGTTTTGATAAAACACTTGAAATGAATTCTTGAGGAAAATATCCTTTCTTCTTCAAAATAAATTTTTATTCACAAAACTTCATGAAATTTTAAAAAAAATATTTTTTTGAAAATAGTCATGAAATCTTTTTGAGGAATCTTTATGAAAATAAGGCTTTATAAAACCGTAAAAATCCTTTCATGTCGTATAAGTTAAAAAAACATTCTCCTCGTACTTTTGTCGGAAAAGTCAAAAAGTACCTCATAACGTAAACAAAGAAAGATTCCTTACATACCATGTAGTAAAAGACAAAATGGGTAAAAAGTACATTAAACATACATAAAAACACCTTTAGAAAACATGGACTTGGATGATAACAATAACCCGAACAAATACTTACGAATAAACAATCTCAGATAAGAACGAGATTGGAAAGGTTATCCCTTACCTTAGGTCTGATATGCTTCGTACGTATCCTAACCTCCTATATAATTATTTAAATAATGTCATTGACTTAATACAGAATCATATTCATTGTTATGATATCATATATGGTTCACATGTGACTTTATATTACCCGTTATTTTGTAAATCTTATGTTAAAGCAACATTTTGGGTAAAATCATCTTATTTATCGTACATGTTTGGACTTGTTGTTTTTTATGTTATTATTAATTATATCATGATTTACTTACTTCTAGAATTTAAATCATGATTTATATATCATATATATTCTTTATATATCTATCATATACATGTATTTATAATAGTACATAACATATTGAGGTAAGAAATGAAATGCATCGTTCATGGAGATGGTAAACCGTACGTACGCATGAACGCTACTTTCATTTCTATTTATTATTTTAATGGAATAGGTATATTATAATTCCAGTATAATATAATATATAATATCATCAACTCCATCCTTTATACATTCCAAACATAAGGCATTAACGAATCACATCACTTTGAGGGGGTGGTAATCCGCACATCCTCAAATGATATTATCATATTTACCGACTGTGGAAACCATAAAGGCTTGATATAATTGGGAAGTAAAGAAGAATAAGTAAATCATAAACATAATATATATCATATATAAATACATTTCCATCATAATGGCCACCATGAGAGGCGATAGGAGAAAATCGAACAATCATTATTTCGTGAGGCGTTAGTTTTCCATCCACAGAAATATTATGTTCTTCATCAATTAGATGGAGGTGTGTGTAAGTGTAGTTATAATACTTCTCATAAAAACATCCTAGTATTTTGAGGATACTGATGTTTTTACAAAAAAAAAGTATTAAAAAGAGTTTATGGGTTGGATATGTAGAATAAAAGAAAACAACTGAAGAGAAACTATTATCTTTAATTTGGGTAACTTCCTTTGGTTTGAACCAAAAGGACTTCTTGAAGTGCCTTCTGCCTAATATAAGGATTCTAGGGGGAGTATAGGAATGTTGGGAGATTCGTTGGGCAGAGTTTGGACGAGCCAAAAGGCTTGAGAGGTGTGATTAATTGCATAGAAGTGGTATCCTTTTATAAGGGAGAGGAGTGGCTCTTTAGGAAAGTGTGAAAACATTATTTTACTATAAACTTATCTTCAGTTTCAAGAGGTCCAAAACACATTAATGTCGAAGATAAGAAGACTCATATTCAAAATAAAATCATCCAATAGGAATTGGACAGGTTTTGGATAATATTCTAATCATTATACTTTTATTTATTTAAATCATTTATTAATGAGGTAAATACTGCATCATTATTGTGTCAAAAATAATTTAATTTATTTGATTTCTAAAAATTATAAAAAAAATAAAAACATGTAGTAAATATTTTTATCTTTCCAATGAATATTTATAGTCGAAAAGATAATTTATATAGCCCCTTATAAAAATTAATTACTAATGGATTTTTGTTAATGCCAATTTTGTCTTTACATTAAATTAATTAATCTAGTGTGTCACTGTCTTTCATAAGTGGCTCCATGGAGTCCCAAAACCGACCCAATGATGCCAATGGTCGTACATTACTCATCCAATAAGTTTTGGATAATTTTTAAGGTAATTTTGAATTATTACAATATTCTTTTAACCTTGAATTACCTTATTTACCTTTAACCGTGTTAAATAAAAGTAAAAAGTTACTATTCACCAAAAATTATTTTTATCTAATTGAACCACATTTTACTCCTTGATATTAACTGTGTCTCTCAAGTTTTCAAAATTCAACTCACAGAAGCGGTAAAATTAAGTTTTATGAATAATTGCAAAAGCTCCTAGGAGGTGGGTAAAAGACGGTGAAAAGTTCAATACAATTTTTATAAATCTAAAATTATTATAAAATGACTCCAATGAATTTAATTGAACATATATAATTATTATGTATATATTTTTACCTAAAATAAATTTAAATCAAATAAATGATTATTTAAATAAAAAGTCAGTTTTAACCAAAAACCGAGTGTTTTCACTATTCGTCAAAAATTGAAGTTTTTCAGAAAAATACCAAAAATTAAGCCTAAGATATATTTGATATTATGAATTCAAAAATGATTTCCCTTTTTTAAAATTCAAAACATATAAGTGACATTAATTAATTTTAAAATCAATTCCTGTTATCAAAACAAATAGTGTGTTTTTAAGAATCAATAACTATCAAAAGATCGACATTTGTTTATGTCCAAATTCAAAGTGAAATTAATTCCAATGAACAACATTGGATAAAATGGTAAAAATATATTATAATTACACTTTAAAACCAATTAATAAGATAATCTAGAAATATAAATTATTATGGTGAAAAAAATTGTTTCTAATTAAAATATAGCATGTTTTTACTATTCATTAAAATATGAATGTTATCAGAATAATATGAAAATTTTATCCAAAGTAAATTTTTATATCTTGATTCCAAATAAAAATTTTATTTTGACAAATTTAACTTATAGACATTTCAAAAACAAGATTTAAAATGGGTGTGTCATCAAAAGGCGGCAAAACTGTATTTTTTGAAAAATACTTATTTTATCCGAAAAATTTATTTTGTTCTCATACCATGTTTGAGAAAATATGTATGATGAATAATAATGTTATAAAATTCAAAATTTAGTTAATACTATTCATAATGGCTAGTTCATAATAATATTATAATAATATATCGTTGTTTAGTGAAACCCGGTATTGCGTACTACACATGCTATCGAGGAAGGTCGCGATTGCGTGTAATGCAAGCCAAGTTAGGGTTGTGTGTAGTGCAAGACTCCTTCATTGTTTTGTATAATAGAATCCAACTATATTTAATTTATACATTGAATATATATATATATACACACACACTAAATGTTTCATAGAATAACTACTATCAAAATTGTGTGTACCATGATCCAAGAATAGTGTTGCGTATACTGCAAGCTAATACGGTGTTCCGTATAGCGCAAGGTAATCTTGGTGTAGTGTACAACACAAGACATCATTGAAATTAAAAAGAATAATTCTAATAAAATATCGGTTTGTTACATTAAATCATCATGTAAAAAATTAATCAGTTCACTTTCATATTTAGTCATTATTAATAGTAAAAATGCTTAAAATAATGGTTACCATAATTAAGGTTAAAATAGGTTTACCGGGGGTTAATCTAAAAATATAAGGGTAAAAATAAATGAAAAACTTGTCTAAGTTAAATTTTTAAAGTTTATTTCTACCATCCCATTATCAATTTTGAATATGAGTCATTTTGTGCATTTTTTAAAGAAAACTACTAATTAATATTTTAATTTTTTGAAAACTTTCATGTGTTTCCTCTTCCTCACTTTTAAAAGGGTACCTCCTCCCCTAACTTCTTCACACATCTTGAGAAATTTAGCTCAACCAATACCTAAATAATCCCTCACTAACATCCTTATCTATTCTGTAGTGTTTCTATTATTCCTAAAAGACCAACCCTAGGGTACTTAATAGGATATATAAAGGATCTTTTTTAAATAATAGGTAATCATCTTAACAAATATCTTTAATTTTCTATTTATTTTATCACCTAATTTTATTTCATAAACATTTCCATATAATAACAAAAATATCACCCATATAGCTAAATTTTTTTATGTTTATGTTAAAATGGGAAGCAATGTCATCGCTTATGTGTACAGTGAACTAATGTCTTATGAACCAATGTAATTTTATTTCATAATAGCCTTAGATGCTAGTCATAATGATAGAACAAATGAATAAATTTTATAATTATAACATAATTATGATTATTTAAATTTAATATGTCATATATTTCTTAATCCTTACACCAATTAAAAAAATATATCATCTCTCATTAAAATAGGTGGGCTACTACATATATAAAGCGATGTGATTCATTTTTCAATTCCACTTTGTATGGATGATTATGAATATTAATATAAAAAATATTTATTAGGTATATATAATGATTAATTTTCTAGATATTATGAAATGATATCCTATGCACATGAGCCATAACATCAATGGTGAAACATGTATTGGAAAACTGAACAAATAACACCTAAAATGATAATATGTTATAATTGGAAAATATATGATATTAAAGATATGTATATGATTATGTTACATAATTATAATAAATCCAAATATATTATACACGAGGTTAAATCATTTTCCACTAAGTGGAAGAATGAGGTGGATGATTTCATCTCAATTTCCACTTCATTAAGACATATTTTGTAGTTTTCACATATATAATTTTATGTGGTATATATAATGACCGTTAAATTAATTTAACAAGAATATATATTTATTCATTTTAATTAAATTTTTTATTCAATATTTATTTTTTTATGGGTTACAATTTAAAATTTACTAAGGAGGTAAGAATTTATTCTGAAATCTCATTATTTTGGATTGTTTTTATTCTCAATGAAGGAATATTATAATATATCCTTAATAAACTCCAATAATTTTCTCATGATCTAGATATTTAATGAGTTTATATTTTTTCCAATATATCTTATCTTTTTAACTTTAATCAATAAAACAAATGATTAAGATAAGAATGATCTTATTTCTCATTATGATAAGGTATATTTTCCTTCCATGTCCAAATTTTTCAAAATTATGTTAAAAGGTTTATTTTTATTTAAAAAATAATAATTACTAAGTAAATTTCATGTTATCATTGAATTTTTACAAGCTTTTAAAGGAAACTTTAAAAATATTTCTGAAAGGGTAATTTTCTTACTATTTTAACAAAAACATAAAAGGAATGTTTTTTAACATATAAGGCCTAAATGGATTTTTCCACAACCATTAAAATTTTAATCTATTTAGATTCTTACAAAAGTTTCCCATTATTTCATAAATAAATCTCTTTAATGAAAAATAATTTTAATATTTCTCATCCATTCCCATATGTTCTCCAATAGAATTGATATTAATACATAATAATCTTTTATAATGAGTTGATGTATATGCCTCATCTCTTTAATTATTTTTGGGTCATTAAATTTACCATTAAACATTCACTTTATTAAGATCCTCTTTAATTAGAAAACACATTTCTCTTCCATATACATATTCTTTGTATCTTGGATATGATTAATACCAAAATCGTATAATATTTATATATACTATGTTTATTGAAATAATCTTACATTGAAATTTATTTGATTGATTAGGGAAATCATGAAATTTTGTATTATTTTCTCAATATTAATATTTTTTATAAGGATTATTATTTAAATTAATCAATAAATATATGAGTAATTCTTTTTAAATATATTCATGAGTGAGTCCTATTTATAGATAGTCCCTCGATGCATCAAAAGGTCTCATGAGACAAACCAGGTTTCCAACCTTATTAATTGTGTTTTTGGTGTATATGAACACATATTTGAAAATATATTAGCACGAGTCTATTATCAATATATATAGAATTATTCATTTCCTTCCAAGAGAATTTAGTTAATATTATCCATGTATGCATTAAAAGCTAAAGATTTAGATTAAATGACATGTGTTTTTCGATATTTTCCTTGCCATTTCGATTATAGATTATTTACCTATGACACTTTCCATTTTACAAAACCCATAATAATCATTTTACCTCACCCTTATTTTGTTTTCCTTTCCATTGGATATGAAAAAACAATATTTGATTGAGTTTCAAGGATAAAAAATATTTGATTTTAATAAGTTTCTTATTTATTTAGAAATTTAAAATGGCAATCATGTATTTATTCAGTTCTAAAATAGTGCTAAATTGATTAGACCTTTAGGATGGTATCCCATGTATATTATACTAACATAATAATGTAGACATTGGATAGAGGTTACTAGATTCAAGGTGTTATAGTAAGTGACTAAATTATATATTCTCTCAAAAGGATCTTATCATTAGCCTAATAAGATTATTGTAACTACTCAATATCTATGATTTCTCAATACACTACCACCTTGTATAGGAAAACAAGGTAGCTTATTCATTGAGTGAGAGGGAGAATTTAATTTTGACTATGATGATGATTAACAAGGATACTATATATAGAAATCTATTAATAGTAGATATGGATATTTGTATTCATCGGTTCCATAATTTATATTCTAATAAATTTCTAAAATATCCTTAATTTAAAATATATAGAAACCTCAATTGGTAGATGAGGTCTTAAAAAAAGAAGACTAATGCAGTAAATGATGGGAAATTGAGAAACTTCTTTTATAGATATGTAGTGTTGAATTTTGGGAAGAGGTTATGTGTTCCATTGGTTCCAAATTCGATAAGGTAATTTCTAGATGAGTCACATCGGTCAAATTTAAGAATAAATTTTTTTTTCATAAAGATATATATGTTTTTGTGAGAAAATTTCTAGTGGTATGCTATAAAGTTTGAAATTTTTAACGGTCTATCTATATTCTTAGTGTACCAATAGGTAAAGGATGAAAGATAATATCCTAATGGAGTCATACAAAATCATCATATACCAATATGGTAGTTATAAAATATTACAATGTAATTTTTCATTGGACTAACAAATACTCCAAGTAAGAATGATATTATATGGGTCATTATTGATCACCTTACTAAGTCTACATATTTTATAGAGATAAGAGAAGTTTTACCTCTTGATTCCCTCACTCATATCTATATTAATGACATCATATGGATCCATGGGCAACCTATATAAATTGTATCATATCATGAACCTTGATTCACATAAACATTATAGAAAAGTTTTCAAATGGATCTCAATATTGAGTAAATTTAACCACCACTTATCATCCCCAAATTGATGGAAAGTACAAAAGGATTATCCAGACATTATAATCCATACTGAAGTCATTATATAATGACTTCCATGGTATGTGAGATTAGTATCTACTTTTGGTAAAATATTCATATAATAAAATATTCTATTCAAGCACTAATATGGAACTATATGAAGCATTGTATGGAAAGAGGTTTCATACTCTAACTAATTAGGAATAATTTTAAAAAATAAATATAGTTGTCCCAAACCTTCTAGAGGAGATGAATATTATAGTATGGATTATTGGGGATTATATTAATGTAGCCTAGAGAAGAAAAATTGTGATGATAATTGAAGGTAAAACATAGAATTTCAAGTTTGGGATCATGTTTTCTTAAGTCATTCCCAGTGGAAGGGAGTTATAATATTTCATAAAAAGGGAAAGTTAAGCCGAAGTTATATTATTCATTCTAAAAAAATATAAATAATTATATTTGTAACATTGGATTTTGTTATTTTTTCCATCCTTTATAAAGTACATAATTTCTTCCATGATTAATTTTAGAGAAATACATGCCTGGTCTAATTCAAGTTCTTATATTTGAGAAAATAGTGTTGGATCCTAATTTTTTTCTATAATGAAGATTATATCTAGATTCTTGAAACTATAGTTCAATTTTTGTTGAATTAGACAACTTAATTGGTGAAATTTCTTTGGATAAATAACAACTGGAATAGAAAACATGGGGTCGAGAATATTCCTTGAGAAAGGAATATCTACATTAAGGGTCTTGCACTATATATTTGGAATACTAGTGGTGTGTGGTTCATATTTGAATTTATATAAAACCGAGGTTAGAAATATACATATAAAAATAAACTTCGTACTTTGATACTATTATTATACAAGTATTGGGGATTATCTAATTAGTTGTAGGTTAGGTATGTCTTTGATCATGTTTTTTATTGAATCTTAATAAAAATGGTATTTTTCTTGTCATAGAAAATGTATGAAATATATTCCCATGATTGATAAGGATAATGAAGTGTATAGGAAAACATTAATAAAAATGTGATGAGGTTATATATTGGATACGCGGAATGTGATGTGATTGTACATAAGGTTTAATAACATGAGATTTATTCATTGACCTAGTCATTATATACTCAAAGAAATTAGAATGTATGAGTATATATATGTGATTTATATTCTCCATGTATTATTTTTACAGGATGCATTTAACCAAGGTATAATATGAGAATGTATAGTTTTATATGATGTAGTTTATGGACACAATTATAGAGATATACGTGTCCAATGAAGATAAGGCCAAATCCATTTCATTCTTGAGTAGAATTGATTATTTTAAAAAGGCCACTCTCTTCATACATTTGTGGATTACGAAATTTATAATTATTTGTAATGATACAAATGCTCATGGGGTCACACTTTGTGGTTCTGTGAATGAGGATCATGTTTTTAAAACATTGAGAGGTTCCCAAAAATTATTTTGAGGGGTATCCAGAATAATTCCTTGATAAATTTCCACCAGGTATTTCATATGTGGTTATACATTTTGAATTAATGGTATTTTTTCTAAAAAATATTTTTGGAGATATAAAAAGGATTTGTGGATATGGTTTCACTATTCATTTCATATGATGTGATATAAGGTGAATGTACACTATATATATGAGGTTTTTAGTATTAGTGGGATATTTTTGGACTTGTTCACTAAAATTATGACCACAACATGATGGTTTATATAGTTTCATGGTATAACCTTATATGCACCCAGACATAGTGTGAGACATTGTGTCATTATGTAAATGAAAGGGGGTTATTGTGTAGTGAGATAATCATTTGTTAAGAATCCATATTTTTTTCTTGCTATCATTATTGGTTACAACCATAATGTATAGATAATTTTGAGAAGTTTGGTAACACAACATGAATGTTTTAATGTATACACATTTACAAGGAGGATTAAATCCAAATATCACAAAAGTTAAAATGTTTGGGAATTTTTTTCGAAATTATAATTCAAAATTACTACATTGTTATGAATTCCTAGATGCCTATATAATATTGTTAAATTCTCATATGAGGTTTTTAGTTAAATGGTACTGATATACTCTATAAAACTCCTCAAAATTGAGAACATTCTTAACTCTGGATTCTCTACACTATTTAAATTTGTATTTCTAGAAAATCATGGATTAAGAATGTTTCTATCCAAGTGTTCTGTGATTATTATAATCAATATATTCCTTGAAAATAGGGATTATTTTGTTTTCCTCTTGGGGATCTTGATCAAAAAAATTGAAATGATTCAATAGGATGGATTGACTATAGTAAGATATTCCATGATTATAATTATTAGTTTTGTATTATTTTTAAATGAATAGATTGATTTTGGGACTTATAGTGTTTTGTATATATTCTTCCACCTAATTTATAATGTTAAACATCTCTATAAAACCAATCACATTACACTGTGATTGTATTTGTAAATAATTACATTTAAAATGTGAATGAATCAAAAAAATGATAGAATAAATGGATATTTTATGTCTTAAATTTAGAATCTTAATTAACCAAGCTATATTGTGGGGTAATATATTATGTTACTCTATGATTTTTTTGTCTATAATTTCATTAAAAATTGACAAAATTGATAATTCTTCCACCCGTTATATCCTCATATTGAAAATATTTGGTGTCTTTAGAAGCCTCCTACAAATTTTTGGGAACTTTTTTGATGAATTTATATTTTTTCATTCCATGAGATTTAATTTACTTTGATCAAGGTATATTATCTTTATCTTTCTTGCATTATCCTATATTATATTATAATTGAGATATATGGATATCGGTTGATGTATTATAATAATTGAGTTTTGATGTGAGATTTACAAATTATAGATTAGTTGTGATGTTTTTAAAATCATGTGGTAGTTGGAACATCAGTTACTGTATTTTAATGAAGATATATTTCATGTTATTTAATGAGTATGTTCATTTTAGAACACTCTCTTTTATTTCTATTTGTGTACTATTATCATGCTCTAGATTCTTTGCTTATAAATTTATATTGATATAACTATATAAAGGGAATTTTAAATCTATTACTGACGTGTATTTGATGAAATATACTTTATTATATTTTCATGTTGTTGTAAAAATATATATCCAATTGTGTTAAATATGTGGTAATTTGATATTTTTACAGATGTATAGTAAGGTTGATGTGGTTATAAGGATAATGTTAGATATTCCATGGAAAAGGAATGTTTAGATTAATTGATTATAATTAACACAATATCATATAAATTATGTGATGAATGAATATAACACTCAATATAACTATGTATTGTGGCTTTTGATATGTGTGATAACTAGTAAATAGTTATTTAGTGTAAATATTTATGTGTAACTTCTTATAATGAATTTATGTGTTTGGTTGATTGAAATTATTCTTGTTATTAGATTATGAGGTGGATTTGTGTTATAAGGAGGCCATATGTATTGGGAATGGGAAAAAATACCTTGGTAGGATAAAGAACCTACATTTAAGATGTGTATATGTGTCATTGTATATTTTTTTAGTTATTTTTTGTGTGAAATTCAACTTATTTTTGCATGAAAACAACATTTGGATAACCAATCCATTTCTTATGTGAATTTGGGTGATAAATGGACCATCAACACTCATAATATTTTAGAAACAGATTGTTGACTACTTCCATTCTCTTTATCTACCTTATAGAAGTTTCAGAAGGTTATTGTTCGATTTTAACTTGTATGTGGTTATATTATGATGTGGTAGTGGTTATGGTATAATGTGGTTATGTTCATGGTATGATGCAGTATGTGGATATATGAGTGGATGAGGCTGCAAATGCATAGGGATTTTGTGTGTAATGGTGTAAATATCTTTTTTTATGTTGTTTAAGGGTTCCTCTATTACTATATTTGATGATTTAACATATTTATACTATGCTTAGAGTTCACAGAGTGTACTTATATGGAGTGTTGGATTTGTTTATCTAGAACCAAATAACTTTGTACTTTTTATTACATGTATATTCGAATATATTAATATTAATAAATATGTTATCACATGATGAGGGTTCTTCCATATAATAATATTATGATACAATCCTTAGACTATTTGTCACATTGAAATCCCATCATTGTTTCATGTTATGTTGAGAACATTAAAGTTCTAAGATAGTATTCTAAAACATAATACTTATGGTCAAGATGAAATATATTTATATGAAACTGATGATGGTTGTAATATTAGGTGTTGTATGATCATAAGTGGATGAGGTTTCTTCTCGAAAAGTTTTTCACATGCTAATATCTTTGACGGAATATTATTAGGACAAAACTACCTATAATAATTCCACATGTTATATGTTTCAATGGATAATCATATCAATGGATGTGTGTATTGGTCCTTCAACTAGAGATTATTATTGATGTATATCATGAATCATATACTTGGATCTATTATCAAAAAACCATGATTACATTTTATTGTGGTTAAGTAGGATATGATGGGTGTTTTTTAAGTGAAATGGCACTGATAGATAAGTCAACAAAGTATTTTTCCCTTATCAAACTAGAATATTATATTTTAGTCCCTTCAATTAAAATTACACAATTTGATTAAGTACAAGACCATAGTGGTTTATTTACAACTTCATCTCAATGATTCAAGTAAATATATTCAAGAACATGGGTTGATGACACAAGTATGCAACCCGGTTGATGGGATATTGAGACCAATGGACTATTTGACACAAAAAAGTGTTAATGTTAGGTTATTATAATTTTTATTTTAAGTTATTTATTTTTTGGGGCCTTGATGTGTTACAGTAAACTAGTCGTCGACTTTAGGCGTGATTACCTAATTCCACTAAGAAAGAGTCCTAGAGGGTAACACACATGGCGTATCCAGATTCCCAATTAAATTCAATTAAAATTTAATATAGAATAAATTTTATCCTCACGATTGAGGAATAATAGTTATTTGGGTTATGTTGATAACAGGAATACAATCACCATTTAATACACTTTGAAATATATGTCAGTTTAATATTAACTAAATATTTATTTGAGAGTTAGTGAATGTATTGTTTGTTTTTTTATTGAACAAATAATATAATGATATTGATTTATTTAAATAGATACTTATTATTCAATGTTTGGTAAATGTTCTAGGGAATTGAAAGGTTGAGTTAAGGGCCTGAATATAAATGATATATTTTATTTAATATAATATAAATAAATATTCATTTATTTATTTATGAATATTATTATTTAAATAATTTTTTATCTTTTCCATGTCATGGAAGTGATATTATTATTATTTTTAATGGAGTTTACATAAAATATAAGTATTAGTTAATGACTTATGTTAATTAATAAATTCTATAAACCATAGTATATAATCCATCTTATAATATATCTAAGGTTATGGTAATTTTTGTGAACAACATTTTTCTTCAATAAATGCTCTCATGTCTAAAGAGAATTCCCTCAAGAATGATCTCAAGAAAGAGTAAATTCAATCATCATCCGCTATATCAAGACTAAGAGAATAAGGAATAACCCTACAAGATTTAATATATTCTTGTTAAAATTCATGACAAGCAATACAAAATAATTAGCACCTCTGTGCTAACACTCGATGTGCCATCAATAGCATTCAATTATTGATGGATCACATGTGCAAACCATTAAAGGATATATTATTTCGACACTTCATTACAGCAACTATATAATAATATGAATAACTTGATTAATATAAAAATAATGATTTATCAAGGAAGGTATTTGTTATTCATAAATTAATTATAATTTATTTGTAAAAACCCTATCTGTAAATATTAAAGTGCTGGTATTAAATGAAATTACCTCTGATTTTTTATATATTATTTTGGGGATTGATTGGAATATTTTCTCTTTTCAAGGGATTGAAAAGTTTATTGCCCCTCATGTAATATTTTCTATACCACTAGTACATGTATCAACTCCTAAACTCATAAAACATCAATGGGTTTATATAATATATATATATATATATATATAGTTTGAATAGTTTTTTATATATTTTTATTTGGATGTTTTTTTATAAAATTTTATGTGGAAATTTTAAATTTATTCAATGGAAATATTTTTAAAAAAATCATGTGAACAAATTTCATATAAAAATTATTTTTTTATAAAACATGTTGTGTGTTTTTTAAAAAAATTTAAAAGCTTTTAAAAAGTGACATAACATTATTTAAAAGATAAAACATATATTTTTTGATAAATATATATATATATATATATTGAAAACAACATATATAAATATTATTGGGGGATACAATGCAGGGCAGTCCCCATTCAACAGCCTGAGGAGAGATGTGGATTTATTATTTGTTTATAGAATTCAGTAAAAAATATGATTTCAATTATGAATTAGTAATTTATTGGAAAAAAATCATAAATATAAAAAATAAATGAATTCTTATAAGTAGAATAAAAAAATGATTCCATTAATCTAGGATAAAAAGAGGGAGATAATACATACTCAATATTAATTTAAAACATTTACAGCTACCCAAACATGCTATTTAGAAGAAAAAAATATCCAATTTAATTATCATAAAATTAGATCAAAATAACATAATTAGATGGAATCAAACAAAAACATAAACAGTTTAGTATAAAACATTAAATAAATCTCAAAAAGAACACTGAGATTTCTATGTTCCTTAGTAAATTGGACAATGATAACAAGAAAGGTGCATCAAGGTTCAACTATGGAAATAAAGAAGAGTACAATAGATAGAAGTTGAAAGAATCACATAAAGAGAAAAAATAGAGAATCTGTATGAGATGGTGTTCTTGGAAATACCAAGAAACTATTATCAAACAAGGCTTGGGGGATGAATTATACTCCCAATCGGATGAAAACTCTCAAAACACTTGATAATCATCCTTCCAAGTGTGAAATATAATGAAAAATAGAAAATAAAAGAAACATACTTGGTCAAACCATATTACTATGGTTTGGCCACTTTGTGAGTGTATCAGATACTTCAGTCTTTATGAACTCAAATTCGATGGAGTGATCATATTCCTTGAGTCATCCTCTAGGAAAAGGGTAAAACATTGTAAAAATATCAATATCTTAACAAATTTTCTCACATAGTTACATTGGGGTTGGACAACCCCTCGTCATCAATCCCCCTCTATAGTTTATTCAATAGTGATCTCAGAATAGATTTTTGATAAAAATCCCCCCTTCTCTGATCCCACCTCTTGGTGAATCTCGATCAACCCAAATTTAGGAACACTCTTCCCCTAAATCCATCACCATAAGTATTTAAGGAACATTTTCCAATTAAAGTACCGTATAAGGGATGATAAAATTTGAGCAGTAAACGCATCCTAGAGAGGCCATATGGGTAGTGAATTACATCACTTTTGTAACTTATTAAACAATATAGCAAAGTCACACATTATAAAATAACAATGAAATATATGTGAGTGATTATCCATCCAAATAACATCAGGTAGACACATGATTCACTAACTCTAACTAATCAAATTTTCTTAAACCAAGTAGGTTAAATCATAGATCAAAAAAATAGAGTCGGACAGGAGCCAGGCTAAAATATGAACCAACAAAAAATATCCTATATTTATCAATTAAAACATAAATTAATATCGTGAAAAAACATTAAATAATTTACTTTCTTAGTATTCAATCATTTAATTTGAAAGGTTATATAAAAAAATTCCAAATCTCCACGTTGAAAATTTAATTCAAAACCTAATCGCATGATGTCCATGTACCACCTAACATATCACATTAATTAAGAAAAAACTAAATCATAAGAAATTATAAAAGTGTATTAAACTTTTCTGTATGTTCCTCACTGTGAAACACACCATCCTAAATTCAATGAAATCTATTTGTAACTATTATAAAATTCATGTAAATTACATATAAATCTAAGAAAAACCATTAATTGAATGAATAC
Source organism: Viscum album (assembly GCA_963277665.1). Taxonomy (NCBI): domain Eukaryota; kingdom Viridiplantae; phylum Streptophyta; class Magnoliopsida; order Santalales; family Viscaceae; genus Viscum; species Viscum album. The sequence goes on along the minus strand of OY728145.1, from coordinate 656,025,114 downwards.
CTTTGATTACCTAAGATTTCATCATCAAATGTCCAATATATAGCTTAACCCATGCTTTCAGAGGTCTGAATTATCATTGGTAGATCTTACAAGACACCAAATAAAGAATTGGTACCATTTCATAAGAAAAAAAATATAAATCATCAATATAAGGTTTGAAAATTCTAAAAACATTAAATGGTTCAAAATGAAAAAATAAAAGTATAAGAAAACAACACAAAATTAAATCACACTACAAACTGGAGCATCCAAATAAACTTGGATACAAGTATCTAAAACACCAAGACATTCACCATAAATCCTTATATGTCCATCCAACATAACGGATTCTCCATTAGTCTGATTCAACAACCCACCCCCAGGAAGACACTAAGACCATATTGATCATGGTAAAAGGCATTATCAACATTTTTCAAAAAATAGGACAACATGTATCCACAATTATTCCAAATTAAAATCCCATAATAATAATTAATGAGTTTTATTCAGACACATCTCCACCTAATGATGACACCATACCTAAGATACACACTGCCAAAAGGAAGTTCCATCAATAAGTAGGTTCCCTAAGGAACAACACCATATGTTTAATGTGATGTCAAACATAATGGTATAAAATTCATACAACACATGGTACACACCTTAGTGTCGCTCACACATACTTCTATAAGGAAAGCACCAGCACATACAACCCAAAAACTCAATTGACAATGAGGTAAAATAGGGATCATGAACTATTAGGTTATATTGTTGATGATAGATGATCTATATGGGGGTAAATATACCACATTAAAATTTTTATTAGATTGATTAAATATAAAATACAATTAATAAAGTTAATTTGGAGAAGAAAATAAATAAAAAATAGGTAATTTTTATAGTAATTTGGTTCAAATTGAAAATTTTCTACTCTTGTACCTCTCTACATTGTAAGTGATACACTATATAAGGGGAATTATAACCAGATTAAAACCTACTTTTTATAGTGGTAGTATAACTAAGAAACCTAACTTTTTATGGTGAGTCACACCCCAATTAAAATACTACATTTGTTCTATGAGATTCACAACCTGAATAATCGTAAATTTAGAATTTGAGAGTCACAACCCCAACAAAGATATTTATTTTACATATAAAATCATTAACATAAATATGGATCGTAATTGTGTGATATGGGAAGTTTTTTTTTAGAAAAAAGAAAACAGGATTAAAAAGATAGATTATGAAAATGTAAATCATGAGTATTGGTTCTTGAGTAATAGATTAGTTCATCTCTTCATGGAAGCATAAGTGGAAGTAGTTTGGGTAATTTTATTAAGAGATCATCTAGTATAAGAATAATTGTTCACACAAGATCACACACTTGTAAAGGTCTTCAAAATATTAATGTTCACATAGTATAAAAGAAGTAACACTGTGTATATTTTTGAAATTATCAAATCTAATTAAATAAACAAAACTCAACATAGAAAAAAATATTTAGGATATTAAAATTCAGAAAACATAGTTATAGAATTATCAGAGATAAATATATTATCGTTACATTATAATTGATCAAAATTTAGAAACTAAAGAATAATTCAATCCAATATAAAATCATCATTATGTAATTAAAATAAAATCTAAATTAATAGGTTAAAAAGATCACACAATAATACCACAACAACTACAATTAAAATTAAAAATATAAAAACATACAACTTATATGCATGTAGATGCATGGAATTTAAAAAATAAATATAACTAAATTAAAAACAATAATCACTTTAAATAACTACATTAGACTTAAATGTAAATTTACTAATAATAAAATCAAACCAAATAACAGAAATAAAAAAATTCACAATTTTAAGTTTCATGTTGTATATATATAAAATATTTAAAAGAAGAGAAACTTCAAAATTCAAATAAATGTGTTTAAAAATGATAAAACATTTTTCATGGATTTTATATAATTGATATTATTTTCTTAAGCAAATTAATCACTTAAAATAATTAACATTTTCATACATTAATTCAAAATACCAAGAAAATTGTGAAATAGAGAAAATTTAAATTCTATATTTTTATGCCTATATAAAGGTTATTTTAAATGCATATATAAATATAAATGGAGTTACAAAAAATAAATAAATTTAGAAATAAAAGTAAATGGATTCACAAGGGTAACTCATAAATTTAATGAGATACATAATGGTAAAGAGTAATTTTGAACAAAGATAAATAATGGTTAGATTTAGCATATATAAATTCTGTAAATGTAACTAGATTTTTATATAAATTGTATAGGTGAGATTGAATTCATATATTCTAGTTAAGGGTAAAATTTTTTTCTAAAACTCACATTAGGTTAAAAATAAGTTGTGTTGAGGTAGCACCTAATTTTCAAGCACTATTTAAGGGTAAATAAAAGTTTTCATGAGTTGCATAAGGTTGAAAAAGAATGTATATAACATGATTAATGGTAAAGATGAATTAATAAAAGTTATTTAGGGGTAAATACAAACTTTAGAAAATTAATTTTTTAACAAAAATAAGTATAAATAATTATAAAGTATTAATAAAAAAATTATTAATAAATAATTTACAATAAAAATTAATAATATAGTAATTATCAAAAAAAAGTAAATAATGTGGTTCAATGATCCAATACAACATTCTCCCCCTTTTTATAATAACAAAAAAAATTCAAATTTCCTACCCCTTTTTGGAATTTATAAAATAAAAAAAAATTATGAATGAATTTAACATTTTGTTCCAAAACAAACACACTCACCAAAATATATTACAAACTCCCCATAAAAATATTCTCTCTAAAAAGAGATAAATTAACCATTGAATTGAAACATAAAACCTCCTCTAAAATAAAAATATATATAATAAAACATATAGATAGCTTAGCCAAATTTAATGTTAATTCCCTTCAAAAAGGATATAGTGAAAATAAGTTAATAAAAGTAATTATGTAAAATAAAGAAATATTCAATTAATTTTATAAGTAAAAAAATAGTTAGATCACATTCTAGTGACCATGTAATAAAATGAAAAGAACATGTTCATTGGCCAAAATGAAATAAATTTTAAACCAAAAGACAATATACTATATAGTAAAATAATATGATTATGCATGATGACCCTAAAAACAAAAACTATTATATGGGTATCAATACTAATTTTGGTTCAATGGTTTTAAAAAGTATCTTTAGGAACCTATGTTGTATAAGGGTTAGTCTTCATAACTTTAAAATAATATTTAGAAGTATAATCTTGTATGTGACTAAGATATTGAATAATGTTTAAAGATCATTTATTAGCATTATCTCCAAATAATCTACATATAATGAATGTAAAAGATGAGATAACTTCATATTTAAATTTAAAAAACTTTTTTTATATATTTTAGGTAATTTACTATCATAAATAAGTTAATTTATAATAGTCCATGATTTAGAAATTTTTTTAATATGTTAATTTCTTCTAAATAATGAATATATTTTTCAAAAATAAAACCCGAGTCTTGAGCTTCATATTTTCCTTTTGAATAGTTTTAAAATCAAAAAAAAATTATCCTTAGTACTATATGCCTAATTTTCAAACTCTGATTCTTCTTTTCATGTTTAGAAAAATCAATTTCAAAAAACATAATTTTATATTTTTCTTTAACAGACCCAAAAATTGAACTTTTCAACTTTTCATTTTCTAAAATAATATTTTTCTTTTTATTAATAACATTATTAAAATCCTTAGTCTACTTTTCATATTTTTTACCATGATTTTACATTTTTCTTGAAATCTATGACTCAATTCACTTAATTTTTCAGCCATATATTTACTATTATAAAAACTAGAATTTGGTTGAGAATAAAAATTAAAATTAGAAGAAATTAAATCCTTACATAATGCACCCATTAAGTATAAATCAGAATAATTTAACATATCATCATATAGAAATTTTTATCGGGGATATTTTCCCATCAGTATAAGGTTTTTAATATCTTTATCACTTCTAGATGTATCATTGGAGTCTAATTTTCCAATGGATGTTCAACCAAAATAAATTGAATCCTTCTTTTTTTCATTTTTCTATTTTTTATTTAATATTTCAATATTTGACACACATATTTCCTATGTTTGGGTTACCAATATTCAAAAATAATAATAGTGGATTTACCTTTCCTGACTTTTCTTTGAAAATGCTTCATATATCTCATGTCTTTCCCTTCATCCTTTTTGGTATCTTGATTTTTCTTTGTGAGTCCTTAAATTCAATTTTCACCTATATGTATATCATCGTACTTATCTGATCTAGAATAATAAGAGGAATTTGTAAAATATTTGGTATATACATATTTAGTTTTAAGTGTAACACAATTTACTTTTTAAAATGAATCAGGCTAATTGTTCTTCAATTCAATCTCATATTGTAATAGTGATCCAATCAACTCATCCCAAGATTATTGTAAAAACAATATCCCTTAAATATATAATTTCTTCGAATTTTTCTTATTTGTAATGGATTTAATTATTCAATCAATCAAAACTTTATTCCTCATAGATTTATTAGGTATAACTATAATTTTGACTATATTTGTGAATCCGTTGAACATCACATTTACACATTCATGACCAAACATTTTCAACTATTTAAATTCATCCCTATTAATGCCAAGATTAGTTATATAAAATTTTCTAATTCTTTATTGAGTTGATTTAAAATTCCTCCATATTTTAGAATCATTTCTACAAGAATATATATGACTACACACACTTATACTAAGTAAAAAATAAAGATAATTCATCACTGTATAGTTCAAAACATATTCTGTAGAATAATTTTCTATTAAAGCTTCAAATTCAACATCATGTATTTTATAAGATCAATCTATAATAGTCTAATATTCAATACCAAAATTTTTCAAAAATAAATCCATTCTATCTCTGATGTCTATTATAACTTATATTGAAATGAGGTCATCTACCTGGATTCAAGAATTCAATCTTTGGACATTAAATAACTAAAATATATCTTTCATTATTCTTATTGTGGACTAGGATACAAGGTAACTTAGAAAAAATAATATAAAAAAAAAAGATATAATTTTAAGGTTAACCTTTGATACCAAGTGTTAGTTCAGAATATTAATGATGGATGGTTTAGATGGGGTGAATAGACCAAATTAGAAATTTTAAAGAGATGAGTTTGTTATCAAATTCAATAAAAAAATCCAATTTGGTGTATAAAATAAAATAAATAACATAAGGAAGTTTTATATTATTTTAGTTTGAAATTAACCAACTCAATACTAATACCTCTCTTGTGTTTTAGAGATACACTATAAACTATAATAATTTTTGAAGTAGAATCATGCATTGAATATAAAATAATTTTTATATTGGTGTTATAACCAAGAAATGTAGAATTGTTTATGGTTATTAACAACCCAATTAAAACACTAAATTCTAATAGTGAGGGTCACAACATGAATAATCATGACTTTAGAATTCTGTAGTGACAAACTACAGAAAGAGAATGATTTAGTATGGAAAATTACAAATAGAAAGTGTGATCACAAGTGAGAGAGATGGTAAATAGTGTTACAAACACAATAAAACAAGAAGAAATAGAGAAAATATGAACATAAAAAGCACATTTATTGGTTCTTTAGTAACAGTTCAATTCATATTATTAGGTAAATAGAATTTGAAACATTTTTGGTATAGTCTTTGAGTAATCATTTAGTATAATAATAATTTTTTACACAATATCAAATACTTTCACAAAACATTAAAATATAATTTCTCACATGTAAAAATGTGTTAGGAGTATAAATATTTGTTTGTATATCTGGGAAATTTTTGAATCCCTTTAAATAAACATAATTCAACATAGCCAAGTAAATATTTATGCAGTTAAATTTCAAAATGATTGTTACCAAATTATTAGAGAGAGAGAGATAGGGATATATTATTTTTTAAATTAAATATCTAAAGATTCAATCACTAAATAATAATTCAAACTAATTTGAAATAAATATTAATTATTTTAAATAAGCTTAAAAATAGTAGGTAAAATAGATCACAAATTTTTTCCCTTCAAAACTAAATATTTAAAAACATTAAACTTAATTTCATGTAGATACATATAATAACAAAAAATATATATATTTATTAAAAATAATAAAACATGTTTGAATAAATTCATTAGAATTAAACATAAATTTAGCAAAAATAAAATCAATCAAAACAACCAAAATAAAAATATTTGAAATTTTATGTTTCAAGTAGTATATATATGCATAAAAATAAGAAAAACATTTATATTTATATAAATGTGTTCAAAACACTATGAAACTACTTCTCATAGGTTATTTATGATTTATATGAATTTATAGAATAATTAAATCACTTGAAATAATTTCCATATGAATTCTATAATTCAAAATACCAAGAACATCAAAAAACAAAGAAACCTATATATTCTTTATTTTCATACTGAAGTAAAGGACATTTTACAGGCATGTGTTAAGGTAAAAAGTAGTTTCCCAGAATATGTTAAGGTAATAATAAAAATATATAACTAGCTTCATAAAGGAAACTCATAAATATAATGAGATATGAAAAGGTAAGGATATAATTTTCTACAAGCTGCTTAAAGGTAAGCTTTATATTATATACATTGTGTAAATGTAAATAGAATTTTATATATGTTGCATATAGATAATACAGAATTAATATATACTTTATAATAATTAATTTTCTAAAACTCACATAAGGGTAAAAAAAATAAGTTGTGTAATGGTAGCACCAAATTCACATGCCCTACACAAGGGTAAATAGTAGTTTACGTAAGTTGTGATAGGGTAAAACATAAAGAATAAAACCTACGTAAAGGTACATATAACCATGAATAGAGGTAAGAGATCATAATTTAAATATAATAACAAACTTATTTATCTCATGTAATGGTAATAATAGAAATTTATAAGGTTAAAGAAAAATGTATACACGTTACATAAGGGTAAAGAAAAATTTTATAACATTAATTTTTGATTAAAAATATTTATAAATATTAATAAATAATTATAAGACTAAATTAATAAGAATAAATAAATAATAAAACTTGTTAATTATAAAAATAAGTAATAAATAGTGTGGTTCAAGGAGCCACTCCAACAAGAAACATTTAATTTTAGGAAGAAAAAATAATTTCATATTAGATCTGATGCAATTTTTGGGAGATATTTTGGGGTATTTGTAAAGACCCGTAAAATTCAAGGGAAAGTTTTTCTAAATTTTCTTTGGGATTTTACAAGAATTCAGTTTCTGACAGCGCCTGATTCTGAGGGCCGGTGTTCCCAGAATCAATTTATGAAGTTTAGCTCGGGTACGTTCAGTGAACGAACGAGCGGGTTTTTCTAACTTTTGAACCGATGCTCAGAATTGAAATCAGAGGGCACTGATGAAACCGCAGCGCTGGTAATTGCTTAGGAGCACCTTTTCTGAAGGTGCGTTTACTCGGGAGGAGTTGTTAAAAATGTGAGGAATAAAAATAATTGTTTTACAATTTTATTTTATTTCTTTACTAAGAGGTTTAAGTGTTAAGTGAAATAAAGTTGTGTCACAACTTTATTTCTCTCTTTTAAGTGGTTTAACTTCCATGTGAGGGAGTTGGGGTGGGACCCAATAAATCCTAACTAATCTTGTTAGGATATTTGTGAGGTGGGGCCCACATGAGCCCCACCCCTTCAAATTCTTAAAACTCCCTCTTAAGTGTGTAACCCTTAAAAATTCACCATTGATTAGGGTGACTTTCCCTCTTCCCACTTTAATTCAAACCCAACACATTAACTTAATTAAGTGAGTTATGTGTTTTGAATTTTGAGTTTTTGAAAATGTTTGCATAAGTAAATAAAATAAGGCAAAGCCTTATTTTATTTCATTTTGGTTTTTTCTGTGGGGAATTGTGAGAGGGAGGGTTTTATCCTTTGAAGAACTTCATCTCCCATGTTGAAGAACGTGAAGAACGGTTCTTCTCTGACGAAGAACATCGACCCTTCCACTTAGAAGACTCGGCGACCCGGATTCTTCCATCTTCATCTTCCTCAATGACAAGGGAGAAGTCACCGACTGCGATGATCATCGCCAACGACAACGTACCTTCCTTCTTTATCATAGCAACAAGTGAGGAGACGTCGTTTCCTCCTCGGACGCACCTCGACGTCCACGGAATCTACGTCCGACCCCGTGACGCCGTTCTCCGTGACACCCGACGTGCGACGTCAAATATCCATGTTGGGGAATTTTTTTGGTGTTCTCTTATCTTTTGAGAAAAGAACGACGAGCGTGGACCAACCAATTCTAGGTTGATCCGCGAATCGTTCGTTCATGCGGATTGATGTTGAGGATTATTATTTTTGTCCGTGAATTATTTCTTTGCCATACATCGACTTCTATTAGATGGCCGCTTGCTATCATTATAATGGGAGGAGGTCGGACCGCACGAACACGGCCGACCCTCCTCCCCCCTTGTTGTTTGAATTTGTAGCGGCACGTGAAAGGTGGCGCGGTGCCGTTGCACCGCGCGGAAATTATGAGGAAGGGTTAGGAAGCGCAGCGTCGTCGCGTCGCGCCAATGAAGTTGAACAAGCCATGGCATTGTCGCGCCGCGCCAGGAAATGACAAACGAAGCCGCACGGGTGTTGTGGGATCCTCGCAGTGAGGGATGGGACCCGGAAGGGCCACTGGCGAAGACGGCACGAATTTCCGACCACCGGAACCCGTCTGGTGGTCCGCGGAACAGCCCGCCGGAGCACCTCGTCGGCACGGGGGCGCCAACGGCGGGTTGCGGCGGCGCCCGGCGTGCCGCTGAAAGAATCCACCGTGGCTGAAGCTGCGGCGGCGGAGCGCGGTCCCGCGACCACGCAGGACAGGAGGGGGGCGGTGGGATGCGGCCGGCTGCCGCGTCCGCTGGCACGGGCGGCCCCACGCGGGGCCGCGGTTCTTCACGCGGGGGCAGCGCCCCACTCCGCTCCGCTCGGCCGTAACCGGCCAAGCCGACCCACCCCATCCGGGGCGGGTCGCGCCATCCGGGCCGGGGCGACCCGGTTCGGGCCGACCCGGGGGGGTTGGGCCAGGTCGGTCCGGGCCCAGACCCCCGTTTTCGGACCCCTCACGGTCTTTCGCCCATATCTTGAACTGTAGACCTCCGATCGACATACCGTCAGCGGCGATGCGATCCTTGGATCGAGATGGTCGTTTCGGTATATCGCACTTAAGGTTTCGGAATACTTTGGGTTCGGCCGAGTTGGTTTGTACACGAAACCAACCGGGGCCTCGGAGCGGAAACGCTCATATCTTGAGCTCCGGACGTCCGATTGATGTGTCATCGACTTTGATGGATTCCTATAAGTGAGATGGATCTTTTGGCTTACTCCGCTCGTGGTTTGGATGTCGTTGGAGTGCTGTCGGGTTGGTTCGCTCATGAAACCAACTGGGCCCCTGGAACGAAAAAGCCAATAACTCACAGATCGGGCGTCCGATTGACGCGCCGTCTGTCTCATTGAATTCCTCTTGATGAGAGGGAACTTTTGGCATACTTCACCTAAGTTTTGGTTGCTGTTGGATAGTGGCCGGGTTGGATTGTACCCGAAATCCAATCGGGCCCTTGGAACGGAAAAGCTGATATCTTTCAGAGTGGACATCTGTTTGATGAACCGTCAGCAGCGTTGGTGATCACGTTGAGAAACGGTCTCTATGAGTATACCCTATGAGAGTCTGGGGTATAGTTGAGATACGACCGGATTGGTTCGCACAAGAAACCAACCGGGCCCCGGGGACGAAAAGGCTAGTAACACACAAATCGGGTGTCTGATTGACGTGTCGTCTGTTGCGTTGATACCCCTGGGACAAGGCGGTCCTTTGAGATACTTCTTTGTGGGACTTGGGATACTTGGATTATCGACCTGTAGCTCATGGAGCGGACCCTCCCGGAGACGAGCGCACGGAGTACGGAGACCGTGTAGCCGGCTGAGACCTGACGACTGCTTGACCGACTTGACTTGGGTTGAGTCGACTAGCCCAGTGGACGGAGCACTACTTTGTAAAGTGCAGACCCATGGCGGATGGAGCACTACCTGTGTGACAGTGCAGACCCGTGGTACTCATCCGGAGAGTACCTCTGCAGGCTACTAGGGGGTGTGCACTACTGTGTTTGGCTGGCATACCCTGGCGGGAAGCACTACTGTGTTTGGGTGGCTGGCCCGCGGTACTCGATATGAGGAGTACCTAAGCATTCTTAGGTTAGTGAGCAGTACCTCGGAGTCGTGACAGGACCACTGTAAACTCCAGATACAGAGCTCTTCAGCAGTTACAGTTTCGATAATGAAAATCCTAGTTTTGAGCTGAGTCTATGACCTTTGTGTTTACCTCTTGATTGAGATGTGTCACTTGATAACTTAGGTATATGTATGGGCATATACCTGGGTAGTTATTATCCGTTTATTTCATAATCGTTGTGTTTCCTAATGATTGAGATGGGTTACTTGATAACTTTGGTATATGTATGGACATATACCTAAGTAGAGGTTATCTGTTGAGATCTTCTTTGTGGTTATCCTTGTTGGTTTTAGAGAGACCTTGAGAATCTCGGGGTCCCTACTATGTATCGTTATACTCACCCCTGCACGGGCTATGCCCGCACCTCGTGGTGTTGGTTGTAGACGACGGGCAGTGCTGACGGAGGCTGAGTGTTGGAGGACTGGATGGTACCCGGAGGTGGACTACACAAAAAGTCAGTAACGGAGGTGGACTTCACGGCGAGACGACACTCGGAGGAGGTTGACGGGCGAGAGCGTTGTGGAGGATATCTGTACCTACCCTTCAGGTAGGATCCATGGTGGACGATCTAGGAGTTGTGCCATCTGTACCTACCCTTCAGGTAGGATCCGAGGAGGATGACCCAGGAGCCGCTTCTGTTCTCCCAGCTGTTGTCTTTTTCTGTTGTACTTTGTTCAGTTGTAGTTGTACTTTCATTTGGGTTTGTATTCTGGCCCTTTTTCCTTTCAGCACTTCTCTTTGTACTTAGTGTTTACTTCCGCTTGTACTCTGTGGTGTTTTGTTTACTTTTCTTTAAAGGCAATGTCTTCCCAGTTATCGGGATTTACGCCTTTGGTGCTAGTCTCCAGCCCCTATCCTATGGAAGGCAGGCTTGGGGTAGTCACGGCACGGGCCCCGAGGACGGGTCGTGGCAAATTGGTATTAGAGGAGTCGGTTCTACCATAGAACTTATAACTCTGATATTTTATTTCTGTGAAGCAATAGTGTTAAGAGTTCCGAGTGTGGTTTTCAGTTCAGAGAGTCCAGGGTTGGTGCGGGCGGCCGACGTATCCATACACCAGGACCCTGAAAACTGATTTCCGACTTTGTGCACGAAAAAACTGATTGCGTGTGTTCTTTCAAAGGTCTTCCCTTAAAACAGCTCAAACCAGGTCATCTCACCAGGTATTAATCGTTTGACCATGTCACGTTGTTTCTTTCAGGATGCCTTTTCACGGACGACCAGCTAGAGCCCAGAGGTATGTGCGTACTGACAGCCTGCCGAGCGACGAGGCTTCGGTACAGGGCCCTCTTGCAGTTGAGGCACCAGTGGTACTACCATATGTTGGGCCATCGATGCCACCAGCCCCAGCAGTAGGCAATGCACGCCACTTGAGCGCGCTGCACGAGTTCCACTGCCAGAGGCCCCTCAGGTTCTGGGAAGATATGGACCCACAGGCGGCTGAGGATTGGATGGAGGCTGTGGTGAGAGTCTTCAGGCTAGTGGGGACGCCAGCAAACTTCATGGTAATCTTTGCTGCCAGCCTTATTCAGGCAGCAGTAGGTAGGTGGTGGAGCCACTTGTTCCAATTTTGCGACAGGATGACCTTCACATGGGAAGACTTCGAGACCTTCTTCAGGGTGGAGTTTGTGCCAGTAGCTCTACACCCCGAGCGTGTACAGGAGCTTCTGCCTTTGTCGTAGGGTTTTCGATCAGTAGCTGAGTCATCTGTGGGCAGTAGACAGATGATTCAGAGGTCCAAGAGGACCAGAGCCAGCCGTACAAGGAGAATAAAGTGTTATGAATGCGGTAGGAAGGGTCACCTGGCACGTGATTGTCCAACTCCTCGTACAGTTGATCCACAGGCTTTAGAGGAGCCACCGAGGTAGAAGCAGCGGCGGGTGCTTGAACAACAGCTGAGCAGTGGGCAAGGCAGTAGAGCTCCGGGAGCAGGTGGACAGGAGCGGAACTAGTGGATACGTCCCTTGTACTTCTAGTTCCATGTTGTTGTTGTATTCGTGTCTTTGTACTATGAGTTTCAATAATAAAAAGATACTTATCTTTGTTTGTTTTCCTGTCCTTTTGTTTGGTTGATACTGAGTGGTCCTGGTTAAGACTGTTGACTTGACCCTCACTTTCGATATTTCTACTGGAGTAGACCCAGTGACCTCGCACTGATGCTGATAGTGTGAATCTACCCTTGGAGGCGAGAGTGACAGTTGGATCTCTTGGGAGTTACATCGAGGACTTACGACGTCATCCATGGCATGAATACATCATTCATGTCAGGATTGACTGTATTAGGCAATGGGCATGGTTCATCCAGGGGATGAGACCGAGTTTCTCTTATCAGTAAAGGAGAAATTTTAGCAGATCTTTCATATTGTAGGAAAAGAAGGTGCAGATCGTCTAGGAACGGATGAAGACTGCACAGTGCAGTAAGAAACAGGAAACGGCGCTAGTCATAGAGACTCGAGCGTGTTAAATGTTTCAAGAAGAGGAAGCTTTAAGGAGAGATGAGTCTGTGAAGCAGCGGACGTGGAGGCAGAGCTAGGAGAGCAGCATGAGGTAGTGTACTTTTTTTAACATGCTACAACCACCCGCCTTAGTTGTCCCCGCCAGGCTCAGGGAGCTGGAGGGCGGAGGAAGAGTACGGCTGCATGCGGTCAAGGAGTGTGACCCAATGGCTCTAAAAATTATTCAAGGTACAATCTGTATCCACTACTAGCTTCCATAGTAACAGACGTCGATATGAATCATTCCTTCCTTCCATGAATCTTGTCCCAGACCTAGAGTTTCTGGTAAGCCATTGACTTGACCCTCACGTCTAGAGATAACTTGGGATAAGACTCGATAATCACACTTACACCGACAGTGTGGTCAGACCCTCGAGGCGAGAGTTTTGGTAGTAATCTCTTGGTGGAAGCGTTGATGCCTTACGACGTTGGTTTGAGTATGGACTGGGAAATCACAGTTCATACACAAATTGACGGTATTAGGAAAAAAGGTTGTGGTTTAACTACGACGTCGGAATGGGTTTTCCTTGGTCGGTGAAAAGGAAACCCCAGGCAGCACAGGATAAACTCATGCACAGAAGGGTGCGACCGATCACTCTTGAGTCGGTCAACCTTACCCTAGTGACAGTAGTCGTTTTGAGATCTAGTTCTAACAGGAATTAGAGACCTCTAGAGTTTGAGGATTACAATCACGTCCTTATACGGGTCTCACCTCGACGAGGTTTACGGAGATGTGGCCAAGGCGGCAAGTTATCTCTGAGGTTCAGCGAACCTTCTTAGGTCCTCAGCTGGGTAGGCATGGTGGTTTACCGCTTGACCCATCCACCTCAGTTACACCAGGTGCATGACGACTTCCACGTATCTTAAGTGAGGAGATACGTGATCGACCATTCGCATATCATCGACCATGGGGAGCTGGACGATGGCGATGGGGTGACTTTCACGGAGGTTCCAGTGGGGATCGAGGATCAACAGGGGCGGATCCTACGAGAATGGTCTATTCCTCGGGTGCGCTTTCACTGGCAGTACAGGAACCTCCAGGTGAGCACATGAGAGCAGGAGGCTCAAATGCGTACTCAGTACCGCTTTTGTGACCCTAGTTTGTGTTGCAACTTTACGGGGATGTAAAGCCTTGATGTGGGAGTAATGTAAAGACCCGTAAAATTCAAGGAAATCTTTTTCTAAATTTTCTTTGGGATTTTACAAGAACTCAGTATCTGACGGCGCCTGATTCCGAAGCCCGGTGTGCCCGGAATCAATTTCTGAAGTTTAGCTCGGGTATGTTCAGTGAACGAACGAGCGGGTTTTCCTAACTTTTGAACCGGTGCTCGGAATTGAAATCTGAGGGCACCAATGAAACCACAGCGCCGATAATTGCTTAGGAGCACCTTTTCCGAAGGTGCGTTTACTCGGGAGGAGTTGTTAAAAATGTGAGGAATAAAAATAATTGTTTTACAATTTGATTTTATTTCTTTTCTAAGAGGTTTAAGTGTTAAGTGACATAAAGTTGTGTCATAACTTTATTTATATCTTCAAAGTGGTTTAGCTTCCATGTGATGGAGTTGGGGTGGGACCCACTAAATCCTAACTTCTCTTGTTAGGATATTTGTGAGGTGGGGCCCACACGAGCCCCACCCCTTCAAATTCTTAAAACTCCCTCTTAAGTGTGTTACCCTTAAAAACTCACCATTGATTAGGGTCACTTTCCCTCTTCCCACTTTAATTCAAATCCAACAAATTAACTTAATTAAGTGAGTTATGTGTTTTGAATTTTGAGTTTTTGAATATGTTTGCATAAGTAAATAAAATAAGGCAAATCCTTATTTTATTTCAGTTTGGTTTTTGCTCTGGAGAATTGAGAGAGGGAGAGTTCTATACTTTGAAGAACTTCATCTTCCACGTTGAAGAACATGAAGAACGGTTCTTCTCTGACGAAGAACATCGACCCTTCCACTTAGAAGACTCGGCGACCCGGATTCTTCCATCTTCATCTTCCTCAACAACAAGGGATAAGTCGCCGACCGTGGTGATCATCGCCAACGACAACATACCTTCCTTATTTATCATAGCAACAAGTGAGGAGACATCATTTCCTCCTCGAACGCACCCCGACGTCCATGGAATCTACGTCTGACCCCACGATGTCGTTCTCCGCGACACCCGACGTGCGACATCAAATATCCATGTAGGGGAATTTTTTTGGTGTTCTCTTATCTATTGAGAAAAGAATGACGAGCGCGGACCAACCAATTCCTGGTTGATCCGCAGATCGTTCGTTCATACGGATTGATGTTGAGGATTATTGTTTTTGGGCGTGAATTATTTCATTTCCATATGTCGACTTCTATTAGATGGTTTCTTGCTATCATTATAACGGGAGGAGGTTGGACCGCACGAACACGGCCAACCCTCCTCCCCCCTTGTTGTTTGAATTTGTAGCGACACGTGAAAGGTGGCGCGGTGCCATTGCACCGCGCGGAAATTATGAGGAAGGGCTTGGAAGCGCAGCACCATCGCGCCGCGCCGATGAAGTTGAACAAGCCACTGCGTCGTCGCGCCGCGCCGGGAAATGAAAAACGAAGCCGCACGGGCGTTGTGGGATCCTCGCAGTGAGGGACGGGACCCGGGAGGGCCATTGGCGAAGACGGCATGAATTTCCGACCACCGGAACCCGTCCGGTGGTCCGCGGAACAGCCTGCTGGCGCGCCTCGCCGGCACGGGGGCGCCGGCGGCGGGTGGCGGCGGCGCCCGGCGCACCGCCGGATGAAGCCACCGCGGCTGAAGCTGCGGCGGCAGAGCGCGGTCCTGCGACCACGCGGGACCGGAGGGGGCGGCGGGACGTGGCCGGCTGCCGCGTCCGCTGGCACGAGCGGCCCCACGCGGAGTCGCGGTTCTTCACGCGGAGGCAGCGCCCCGCTCCGCTCCGCTCGGCCGTAACCGGCCGAGCCGACCCACCCCAGCCGGGCCGGGTCGCGCCATCCGGGTCTGGTTGACCTGGTTCGGGCCGACCCGGGGGGGGGTTGGGCCGGGTCGGCCCGGGCCCAGACCCCCTGTTTTCGGACCCCTCACGGTCTTTCACCCATATCTTGAGCTGTAGACCTCCGATCGACGCACCACCAGCGGAGATGCGATCCTTGGATCGAGACGGTCGTTTCAGAATATCGCACTTAAGGTTTCGGAATACTTTGGGTTCGGTAGGGTTGGTTCATACACGAAACCAACCGGGCCCTCGGAGCAGAAACGCTCATATCTTGAGCTCTGGACGTCCGATTGACGTGCCGTAGACTTTGATGGATTCCTCTATGTGAGATGGACCTTTTGGATTACTCCGCTCGAGGTTTGGATGTCGTCGGAGTGCGGTCGGGTTGGTTCACTCACGAAACCAACCGGGCCCCTGGAACGAAAAGGCCAATAACTCACAGACCGGGTGTCTGATTGACGCGCCGTCTGTCTCGTTGAATTCCTCTTGATGAGACGGAACTTTTGGCATACTTCGCTTGAGTTTTGGTTGTTGTTGGATAGTGGCCGGGACCGGGCCCTTGGAACGGAAAAGCTGATATCTTTCAGACTGGACGTCCGTTTGATGAATTGTTAGTGGCGTTAGTGATCACGTTGAGAAACGGCCTCTATGAGTATACCCTATGAGAGTTCGGGGTACAGTTGAGACACGGCCGGATTGGTTCGCACACGAAACCAACCGGGCCCCGGGGACGAAAAGGCTAGTAACACACAAATCGGGCGTCCGATTGACGCACCGTCTGTTGCGTTGAGACCCCTGTGACGATGCGGTCCTTTGAGATACTTCTTCGTGGGACTTGTGATACTTGGAGTATCGACCTGTAGCTCATGGAGCGGACCCTCCAGGAGACGAGCGTACGGAGTACGGAGACCGTGTATCCGGCTGAGACCTGACCACTACTTGACCGACTCGACTTGGGGTGAGTCGACTAGCCTAGTGGACGGAGCACTACTTTTTGAAGTGCAGACCCATGGAAGACAGAGCACTACCTGTGTGACAGTGCAGACCCGCGGTACTCGTCCGGAGAGTACCTCTGCAGGCTACTAGGGGGTGTGCACTACTGTGTTTGGGTGGCATACCCCGGCGGGAAGCACTACTGTGTTTGGGTGGCTGGGCCGTGGTACTCGATATGAGGAGTACCTCAGCAGTCTTAGGTTAGTGAGCAGTACCTCGGAGTCATGACAGGACCACTGTACACTCCAGAGACGGAGCTCTTCAGCTGTTACAGTTTCGATAATGAAAATCATGGTTTTGAGCTGAGTCTATGACCTTTGTGTTTACCTCTTGATTGAGATGGGTCACTTGATAACTTAGGTATATGTATTGGCATATACCTGGGTAGTGGTTATCCGTTGATTTCATAATATTTGTGTTTCCTAATGATTGAGATGAGTTACTTGATAACTTAGGTATATGTATGGGCATATACCTAAGTAGAGGTTATCTTTTGAGATCTTCTTTGTGGTTATCCTTGTTGGTTTTAGAGAAACCTTGAGGGTCTCGGGGTCCCTACTGAGTATCGTTATACTCACCCCTGCACGGTCTATGCCCACACCTCATTGTGTTGGTTGCAGACGACGGGCAGTGCTGACGGAGGCTGGGTGTTGGAGGACTGGACGGTACCCGGAGGTGGACTATAGGACGAGCCAATACCCAGAGGTGGACTACACGACGAGTCAGTAACGGAGGTGGACTTCACGGCGAGACGACACTCGGAGGAGGTTGACGGGAGAGAGCGTTGTGGAGGCTATCTATACCTACCCTTCAGGTAGGATCCGTGGTGGACGATCCAGGAGTTGTGCCATCTGTACCTGCCCTTCAGGTAGGATCTGAGGAGGACGACCCAGGAGCCGCTTCCGTTCTAACAGCTGTTGTCTTTTTCTGCTGTACTTTTTTCAGTTGTATTTGTACTTTCATTTGGGTTTGTATTCTGGCCCATTTTCCTTTCAGCACTTCTCTTTATACTTAGTGTTTTACTTCTGCTTGTACTCTGTGGTGTTTTGTTTACATTTTTTAAAAGGCAATGTCTTCCCAGTTATCGGGATTTACGCCTTTGGTGCTAGTCGCCATCCCCTGGCCTATGGAAGGCGGGATTGGGGCAGTCACGGAACGGGCCCTGAGGATGGGTCGTGACATTATTCCCCATTTAATAGCCCAGGGAGAATTATGGATTTATGTTTTGTTCAAAAAATTCCAAACAAACATGTTTTCAATTATTAAAAAATAAGTCATTGGAAATAATGCATGAATAAAGAAAAACAATCCATGAATTCTTAGTAGAAGAAGAGCACTAATGGATTCCATTAAACCATAACTAAAATGATAATATAATACACTTTATGAAAATAGTGTGTTTGAGACAGGTTGTCAAAAATATATTTCGGTCGCAAAAAAACTATTTTTGACGGTAATCTGTCACAAATAGTTCTTTTAGAAAATATCATTAAAAATACTATTATTTGTGAGGTATCAATATAATTAACCTCATGGAAATATAATTTGGGGTTAATTATTTTCCCCATAATAAAAAATATTTTATAAAACTTTTGAGAAATAGAATCTGGATTCCATCGCAAATAATATTCTCTATAATCATTTAAAATGGAATAATAATTCCATCACAAATAATATAAGAATTTTATAAAAAATATTATAAATAATAAAAATAAAAACACAAATAAAAAAAATTATTTCAAAATTAAATATAATATATTATATAAAAAAGTTAATTATAAAAAAATACAATAATAATTTCACTAAGGGGGTGGAGATCTAGTCCAACTGGTGGAAGAAACTCTTCACCTAAATCACATGTAGGTTGGTGTGTATAATCCTTCATCTCCTCATATTTTTTCTCATGTTTTCTCTACTATTATCCCTACTATTCTCACTGTTATTCTTATTTTTGTCACTTTTATTCCTATACTCTAGTCAATCTTCATATAACCTCATCATGATCTCACAAACATGAATCATACTCTTTTGTAGAAAATGAAAGTGGTGGTGTTGGTGATTCCTTTCATTCATATGATTCCATCACATTAGTTCTCTAATAACTATTTTCATTCAATAATGAACCAATACCAATCATCCATAAATTATAAAGACCACTCATTGTCACCCACATCCAAATCACCTCATAAAAATATGACTTACACATGACCTATACCCCACTATCTATCTCAACTTGACTCTCATTCATCCAAGAAACCTTTGTCTCATATTTCTAATATAACTATATAAAAAGAAGTTATTAATATTGGAAAAAAATATTCAAATTCTAAAAACTGAATAAGAAAAAACTAAATATATTATGTCAATGTTTTTCACCCACAATCAATCTAGTACTATTATCATTATACATCCTCTTGTATACATAAAACTATATAATGGTAAGATCAGCTACAAACTTTATAAATTTATACAATTCATTTAGTATTAAAAATATCTAAATATATATAATTATTAAATAATATTACTTACCAATTATCTATTATGTATACTGAAATTATGACTCCCAACTCACTATGTGATGTCCTATCTTCCTTGATTATGTTGACTATAATTTGATCTCCTCTATAAATTCTCTCATATCTAGTATGTGCACAGTCCCTCGCAATATTGATAAGGGACATAGTCAGCTTTATGAGGCATACAAGACTCTTCATTCATAGTTTTGGATGCTCTCTGCATATATCTCCTCTAAAGGATGTTTAAAAACTAATGGAGAGGATCTTGTATACAAAAATTCCATGCCTCCCAAATAGGGATTCTAATGATCTCATCAACAAGAGACCATAAATCCGAAATAAAATTTAATAATATTATAAACAATATATTATATATATTTAAAATATAAATTATTGTTTATATATTTTTACCAACTAGTATGCAAACATATGATGGTGTAACTCACTATGAACTACATCCTCTGAAACCCATGGAGAAGAAAATAGTTCCCCCAAAGTATCCCTATCCTAACTAGTGGATAGATATGGAAAACTATGAAAATAAAAATAATTAATAATATAATTAACAAATAAATTAAATTAAATTAAAACTAAATAAAATTAATATTTAAACTTACTTCCTCTAATGAGGATCAAAGTCAAGATATTGACTTTCCTTAGGAATAGGATCCATAATAATCAATCATAGATGGCCCTAACTACTCTTAATAGTTGTTGTCACGTTAATATCATCTACTAATAAATTAGGAATCTCATCCCCAGTTAGTAGATCTCCAATCAGGCTAAAAATCATTTCATAATAATTATATTGAGGCAACTGAAATATTTAATTAACTTTAAAAAAAACAATATTATATAAAATAAATATGAATAATTTAAAAATTATAAAACAATTTTTATAAATAAAATGAGTGAAAATAGTAATACCCTCAAAAAATGTTAATACATATATAAAATATAAAAATCAAACAAATGTTTATTAAAATAATAATAGATAATTATTCATCTTCATCCTCATATTCATATAATGTTTCATCAGTTTCAATGTATTCATTTTCCTCCTCAACTTTATCCATTTCCATATAGGATTTATTTTCATCATCCCTTGTAATATTAAAGACATTGGTTAAATCATCAACATTATCAACACCATCAGCCCATAACTATGTGGTCTCATCATCAATATTTGTATGTCTTATATTAATAGATATATTTTGTATTTTTTTCTAAAACATTTTAATATTTTCTTATCCAATGGAATGACTCCTATTTTCAATAAATTTGTATTTATGAAATTTTATTTTTATAACACTCTACTAGTCATTTAAATATATCAATTAAACATAGTAATTTTTATAATAAACATGATTTTCTTGATAAAACAACAAAGATGGTTCATTTTATACAAGAAAATATTTATATTTAATATCAATGATTGCATGTCATGGATGAACATGCAACCTTCTATCAATATCGAACTAATAACATTTAAATGTTGTTATGTAATTCTACCCTAAATAACATAACTCAATTATTTCATCTATCATAGAATAAAAGTAAACTATACATTCTCTAGGATGATATATTTTAAAAAACATCATTTTTCATTAATTCTATTTATTCATCATATTTGAATATTTTAAATTCAAATCTATTTACCACATAATAATTTGAATATCTGAAACTTTTGGATGAGGATTACTCAATCTATATAATCAAAAATAAAAAAAAATCCATTTATTTAATAACTTGATAAATAAGAAATAATAAATTATATATAAATTAAAATATTTATTTTGCATGTTTTATTTTAAAAAAATTAATTTACAATTCTTTGAAACTGGTGGAAAAGTAGGTTTTTATTGTTCTTCCAGAGTGGCTAGTGTAATCATTTTTGAATTTGTTTTGATAAGATAGTCATATAATCTATACAAAATTAAAATAAATTTAATTTTAAAAATATAATTATATGTATTACTTACTACATAAATCATTTCATTTCTTCACAATTGTGAAAAACATATACTTGAGATGAGTGAAATTCTTCATCCAAAATCCATCATTTATGATGACCACTAAAACCAATCTCAAGATATTTAAATAATAAAAATAAAGGGTCTGTTACATCATTTATATTTCCATAAATTCTACCCATTTTTTTATGTTTTTGAATGATATTATTATTTAAAATAGTAGGAGCATAAATATAAAACTTCCTCCTATAAGTATACTTCAGCAATTAACCATTCAACTGGGGCCTTGTTACATACCTTCTTCTTCAACTTTTGTGTACATATCTAGAATGGGTATATCCATCAGAATTTTATTGGACATCAAAATTTATCAATATATTGAAAATTAATATTGAATTTTTCATTTAGTCAAACAATTTTGGTGGAAATATTTTTTCCAGTTAACATAAAATTAGAACAACATCCATTTATAGTGTGCATAGTGTTTTATAGTCTATTATTAATGTATAAATGTTTCAAAACAAATATTGAATTTTAGTTAACAAATCATAAATTGAATAATTGAAAAACCCCCTCAGAAAAATAAGAAGTAATAATTTTCTACTGACATGATAATAGTGACTTTTTAACCCAGTAATATGTCCATTTTTGATGCAATGAGACAGATTAGAAGCATGTCCATCTATAAAACTCAAATGTTTAATTCACTGACCAAATAAAAACTAACCTTCCTAGAAAGTGTATAATTAAATTTTGGATTTATTAGTTTTATTATCTTTCATTTTTAAATAACTTGAGTTCAGGATACCTATAAATTTGGGCATGATCTAACCATTTCTTCTCGTTATTTTTGGTCAGGTTATCTGCGTTAAACACAACAGGAAATATGTTATAAAGAAAATTCTTATCAATATTATTTATATCTAACATGTGGCTAACCAAAAAAGCAGACCCATATGAAATATTATTAAAATATATTTCCTTATCTAATTGTGATCTCTCAAAAAAACAATTTTTTATTGGTCTACTATTAGTCCAAAAGTAATTATATGTAATACTGAGAGAATTTATTTTAACTGAATACCATGGATAACTTTTGGAGGTTCATATCTTTAAATTATACCTTTTGTGAAAATATTTCTATTTCATCAAAATTAGATGATCTACATTAATAAATTTCTAATGGGAGTCAAAAAATGATGATTTATTTAATTGAAAATCATAAATTCTTTGATGTTAGCCCTGTAGTATGGCCATGGTTTTTGGCCACGTGTACTCGAGGCAAGTAATATAAAATACGGTGGAAATACACTAATTATCCACATTAATACTGCTTTTAATTGTGAAATTACACTCTGAAACTACATCATATGTAGTTACTATAACACCACGATAATTTAAATTAACACTATGCTTGGTAGTGTAAATAACATGAAACACAAATCTTAAATGAACTATGGAATATTATTATTTAAAAATGCTCATTATAACTTATCCATTGAATTGATAGGTTTGAACAAGATTGACCGTATTATGAACTATATATAAAGGTCCAATTTAAAATAAATTTGTTGACTAATTCTTAGGATATAAGGACTCAATTTTTAGAAAATTCATTTTTTTTCTTCAAAAATATGTTTTCTTAAAAATGGTACTTTATTGATTATTATGAGAAACTTTTTAAAATAATTTCTATAAATTTTATTAATTTTATATGATAAAAATTATATCATTACAAAATTCATCATTTAAAAATTATATTATGGTTAAATTTTCAGATATTTTTGAAAATATTGATTTCTCAGTGAATAGTGAAAAACAGAAATTTGTTTTTGTAAGGCTGCCATTTACATCTGTTCAAAAATCCACAAAATATTTTGAATTTGATCATTAATTAATTTATGTATCCTTTATTTATAAATAATATAATTTATTACACATGAATTATCATTATAATTGATCTTGGTATAAAATACCTTTAGACTTAGAAATCCATTCCTTTATTCAAAAAACTGTTTTTCATCCTTCTTTATGAATGAATTTATAAGACATATATGAACTAAAATTTTTAAAACTTATTAAATATTTGGAACCGTTGTAATTTTTATTATTAAATAATTTCAACTTAAGTTCTGGTTATGATTAATAGTAAAAACAGTAAAACAATTGCCGCAATAAAAGGGTAAATCAGGTTAACCTAGGTTAGAACTAAGTTACAAGGCAACCATTTTTCATATTAATTATTATTGGATGAAATTATTTATACCCTTATAATAATATAATCAATCTTAATTTTTTATTGGAAATATGTTTATGAAAATTATTTATCTAATATCTTATATAAAGAGAGAAAAAAATTTCACTTTCTTGCTTTTAAATATCTCTTATGTGCTCATATTGGGACAAAAGAAAATTGTAAACATATATTAATTATTATTTTGAGAATAATGAATTTATTTTTATTATTGTAATTTATTTCTAATTTTCATAAATTATCTAATGATTCTAAATGATTTCACAACACTAAAAAAATATTTCTTCAATTTATAAAAAAATAAAATAAAATATTTTGTAAATACTATATGTAATATAATTTGAGTGAGTAGTTGGGTTCCATAAATTTTATATAATATTATAATGTATTTTTTTTATGTATTATTATCTAATTCTATCTTTTTGATGATATTTTCAAAGCCACATTAAATTAATACTTATAATTATGACATTAATGTTATATCATAATAAATAATATTTTATTTAATAATTTAAAATTCTTAAAAACAATATATTTGCCTAATTGATTTTTATATATTTAGAAAAATCAACTCCAGTCCATTAATGGAAGAATTATTATTTTATAGTAACTATATTGATGACTAAATTGTAAAAAACTATGTTATCATGGTAATTGTCAAAATGGGATAACACGGGTTAAAAACAATAGATGAGGGTGACAACATCACCTAAGCTTATAAAAATTTAATTTTATGTGACTATTTAAAGACATCCTAATTTTATATTTGAATTATATTAGTTGGTACATTTTTTCCCTAAAATTTACTTATATTAATTTAATATATTTCGAAATTTCAAAAATGCCCCTCCCCTCACATATAAAGGGCTACATTATCCCTTTACTCTATTACACTTAAAAGCCTCTTTGATTGTAAAATAACACCTCAAATCTATTAATTAATTTACTTCTAATTTCCTATGATCATTTTTTTAATATATAATCTTCTTAGGAAAGCTTTTGGTGCAAACCTAAAGTGGTTGTCTTAAGAAGATGTGTCGTTCTTAACCGAGTGTTTTTTGTTTATTTTTTCTCCCACCTCCTTAAAATCTCATTCAACCATGCTAATATAATAATATTATTATCTCTGATACTCTTATATGGTATTATTTTAATGTGATAACCTACATCTAGATTCTTTTCTATCAAATGGTAAATGAAACCATAATTTATGTTTACAGAGGACTACCACCTTGAAAATCTATGTAATTTCTTTTCCATAATATCCTCACACTGTTGCTTATGTTGAAGTATTTAATTTATATATAAAATATTAATGAAATATTTTTATTTCTTTAAATTAAATACATCATATTTTTTTAACCTTTCCATTTATTCAAAGACGATAATGTTGCTTGTGCGTACTTGTGGATTACCACATCCATGAAGTGATGTGATTCGTTTTAATTATAGAATAACATAAATGGAATATACAGGTATATTTAAAGAAATAATATTATATTTATGATATAATTTTAATTTTATAAAGATAAGAAAACTTTTCATTTCCTTCCACCATGATTGTTGAAAAATGGAAACGTTACTCAGGCATACATATCGCCTACGGTCTCCATCAATATAATGTAGTTAATTTTTGATAACTTAATTTTATAGTTGGTTTTAAAAGTATAATTGATGCATAAAAATAATAATAATTTCATTATTTTTATTCTTTATATGATAAAATAATGAACTAGTTGACCATAGCCAACCTACCAATGTCATTTTGGACATATGAACCAAATATCATAAAAACATCTAATGTGAACTTAATTAATTATGTAATTAAATATAACATGTTGATAAATTTAAAAAAAATATTAAAAAAAGTATTATTAAGAAAGTAAATAATTAAAATATGTTTATTATTCAAGAATACAAAGAACACACATGAAGAGTCACACTAAAAGGAATATATTTCATCTCAATTTACCTTTATTGAGCCATATTTTATTATTATACACCTAATTTTTTCATAAGGAGTATATACTACCCTATTTTACATGTTATATCATAAATCCTTAATAATTCATGGTGTCTTTAGATTAAATTTATATTATTTTATCCACGCTGATTTGACTTGAATGTTACCAATTGGTAAGCGGTATCATAATACAATTTCTTTTCCTTGGGTTATATTACTTATTCATTGTTTTTTATATTATAATATTATGTATATAATGGATTTTGATAATTTTATGTCCTATTTTTACTTTCATGAAGTTACTCTTAATACACATAATAAACTAATTTATTAATTCTCACTTCAGTATTATGATCTTTGTCAGGGATTTTATCACAATTTTCATTCCATTAAGAAAAATTTGATATTATGAACCTATTCACTTTTATGTGGGTTATATACTTCCCCTATATTATATTTAACTTGATAACATATTTATTTATGATTATTAATTTTTCAATTCAAGTTTACTCTTTTTAGGGGTTAAAATTCAAATGTCACCAAATGTAAGGGTTTATTTTACAATCTCATTTTATTAGGATTTTCTTAATTTTCATTATAGTAATATTAAAATAAATCTTATATAAAATATATAAATCTTATTATCCTATAGATATTTAAGTATTTCAAATGTTTTATTCCAAATTTTTCCCTATTTGGAACCTGAATCATGAAAACAAATGTTTAAAAGAAAAACAAATTTTATTTATCTTTTAATCATATATATTTTTCTCCAATACAAAATTTTTTAAAAATTGTTTTATAAAACTCATTTTTATTACTCAAATGATTTAATATGGAAGTTTTATGTGGTCATTAAATTTTTAAAATATATTAAAGGAATGTTTATTCTTTTTTTTTTGAAAGTCTATCTTCTAAATTTCTTTTTAAAAAAGGTAAAAGGATTTTTTTAATGTTTACGACATTAACAAACATCTCATCTACCATAATTGTTTTATAATAATTAGCTTATTATAAATGTTTTCATTTATTTTAAAAATAAAAATATTTAATTTTGGAAAACTGATTTTTATCAAAGGGATCAGTTTTCCAAATTAAATGTTTTTTTGTGTATACCAACCCATCTATTAAACTATCTCATAATATTGATTTAAAGGTATGAATATCATGATGCCTAAGATCATGATGTCCAATATTAATTCATTTCTTTTATTTTTAATTCATTTATTATTATCCATGATATTTTTTCATTGATATTATCCATTTATGTATTTTTTCATAACTTATTGATTAAGTGGCATGTGTTTTTTGTTATTTTCCTTTCCATACTGATTATTACTTATTTACTCTAGATAGATTCTATTATACATAACCCTTACTAAGCTTATAAGATCACCCTTTTTGTTTCCTTTCCCTTGGATATGAATAATGAATCTTTGAATGGGCATAACAAGGAAGTATATTTACTTTCACATTTTTTAAATTTTATTTTTTGAAATGTAATATGAGATATGAGTATATATATAGTTTACCAAGAATATCCAAATAACATGTACCTGAGTGGTAGAGGATCCTTATTTGCATCCAAATGACCTGGGATCAAATCTGGGTGGAAGTGAATATTCAGGTTATTATGGAAGTACTATAGAAGGTATTGTTTGGTACTCAATTAGTTGTAACTATTCATCCAATTTGGTTCTTCTGGCCACTAGTTAGGGCATACATGTCTCAAGGAATTTGGTCCACTAATTGTCTTCCATCTACTAGGCCTTTGGTCCATCGCATGATTTTGATCCATGGGCTTTGGAGCCATGTTGCATATCATATTAGATCACATAAGAGAAATCCCCATTAGAGTATCAAAAAATTAGAAACCACCATAATAAAGCAAACTGGAATATAAGGATGGATGGGTATGGAATCTGCCATCGGTACCATGCACTGTGAAACTCTACATGAGGAAATTCTAGCTGATCATCCATGCTATGTGGGGAGCTTTGAATCATTGAGGTAGACACTATGGATGTACAATTCTAGTATAGTCATGTCTATGGGACTTTGGGTGATGTATTAAGCCTTTTTCCACTTGGTCTAGGAGTCATATTACCCCAGTTAAAATGGGGATTGTCTAAAAGAAAAAAAATCATGAAGCCCATCAGGAAAGGTTGATATGTAGTTCAACATGATTGATAAGTTATTCAGAATTTAGTAATGTGATTCCTTGTATATTATTCCAATATAAAAAATAACTATCAACTCTGGGATACTAGTTTTGGGGTCTTTATAGTTAGTATCATAGAGACTTTATTAGAAACCTTGGGAACAGAATTTAAGAAAACATATATTATGGAACATAACCATATGAATGACTTTGAGGATAATTCTAACTATAGGATAACATCCTAATGTTTTAGAAGGTAGATATTATTGGTTTTTCCTATAAATAAATACATTTCTATATACTAAAAGTGTATTTAGTTTTGGAATATATGCATCTAGGGTTAATATCTCTAAAATGATATTTTTTTAGTATATATCATCCATTATTCTAGTGTACAGTGATTGTTCCCTTACTATGTACCTAGTTTGACACTCTCATAGGGTATTACTAGTATTTAATTTATAAACCCTTATTATGAATGAGATAATAAAACCTATGTAAAAATATGATTTTACATAGTTATATGGATAAACATAAAGTGTACTGGGTTAATGATTCTAAGGATGATCATAAATTTAAAGCCATATATACCCTTTTTAGGTTTTATGTGATGGGAGTTTATCATGATTATGGATATTTTGGAAAACCAATATGGTAATACATCCCTTTTATTTTGTATATGATTTAGTTAAAAGATTATTTGAGGAGTAATGATTTTATATTTTGTACATATAAGTTTAAAGGTATTGATAACCTTTTGGGATATAAGATCTTTTATGATTAAAAAGTATGTCGACTATATTTCAGGGGTTTTTATAATAATTATTTTAATATATTTTTATTAAAAATGAAAACCTGTCACATCTGACAAGTCGACATGAATTAAACCTACAACCAAAGGGAAATAAGGGTGAAACTCCTACCATTGTCCTAAGTGATTTCTTGGATAGTATGACATTTATATTTTTTTAAAAGTTTTTATATATAAATATTAAGTTTATTTTGGGAAAATATGTTTTATCATATATATAACCATTACATTGAATAGTGATTTAGTTATTAGGTGATTAATGTTATTTTGAAATAATTTCCCTATTTTGGGATCTTTTTATAATTAAGGTAAACATAATAATTTGGGATTTTATTTGAGGAAAAATGTTGAATTATCTTTTGGAAGAATATATGGTTTTAATGTGTCTTTATGCTCTTTCAAGTTATTTATGGAAATGGTTATAATATCTTAGAGACTATATTATTAGGCAATGTACATTTTTAGTATGACATCCTTAAGATTTATTGATGTTATTTAGAGATAAATATAAAATTTATCTCAGAAGAATATGTGATCGATGATCTCTATCACTCACCATAATTATTTGGAAATTAAATTTTTCTCTATGTCTATATTTTTACTTCCCACTAATTAACTCATATTTATAAACCTAGTTATGTGATGACCTTCATATTTCCATTTCCCTATTTTTAAGAGGAAGTTTTATTAAACCTTTTTCATGTGGTGTTACAATAACGGTATTCTCACATGCCAAATCCTTTATTACCAATAACAATTTAAAATTTCAAGGATGAAATTTATTTAAAGGAGTTCAATGTAAACTCTTAATAAGTTTAAAATAATACTATGAAACATAGTGTATACATCATACAACATTTTACTTAAATTAACTATAGAATATTATTATTTTCATATGTTCATTATAACCTAGATGGTGAATTAGAAAGTATGAACATGATTAAAATTATTCTAAACTATATATAAAGGTATTATTTAATATAAATTAATTTATTAACTCTTATTAAATAAGAACAAAAATTTTATAATTGTCATTTTTTTCAAAAATATGTTTTCTTAAAAATAGGTTTTTATTAATTTTTGTGAGCATGTATTATAATTAATTTATAGAAATTATATAAATTTTATTTGATAAAAATTATATATTTTTCAAAATCATCATTTCAAAATTATGCTAGTGTGAAATATTTTATTTTTCCAGAAAATTGATTTTTCAGTTAATAGTGAAAAATAATGATTATTTTTTTTAAATTGTTATTGATTTCCAGTGAAAATTACCCATAATATTTTGAATTTGATCCTAAATTAATATAATTATCATTTATTTATAAATATTCTAATTAATAACATTTTAATCAACATTATAATTGATCTTGGTGTAAAAATACCTTTAGACTTAGAAAGGAGTTTTGTTTCTTCAGAAAACCATTTTTTGTCATAATTTGTGAGACTATTTTAAAATGAATTTATAATATGTAAAGGGATTAAATTTTATAACATGGATTACATATGTGTAATAATAATAATTTATATTATTAAATAAGTCCAACTTAATTTGTTTCATAGATAACAGTAAAAATGGTAAAAATTTGTCACTACGGAAAAAGGGTTAATCTGATTAACCTAGCCTAAAACTAAGGGGTAAGCCCTCAATTTTTCATATTAATTCCTATTGGTTTAATTTATTTCAACAGTCATCACCTTATTATTTGTATGTATTTATTTATTGGACACATGTTCATAAAAATAACTGATATAATATTTTACATAAAGAAAAAGACAAAAAATCCACCCTCTTTCTTTTAAATATCTCTTATATGTTCACATAGTGAAAAAAGAAAATTTTGAATGAATATTAATGATTAATTTGTTAATAATGAAATTATTTTCATTATATTAATTTATTTTTAATTTTTATAAATTATCTAATAAACTTAAATTCTTTCACAACACAGACACAATATTTCATTGATTTATAGAAAAATAAAATAAATGATTTCAAAAATTCTAAAAGTAAAATAATTTGAGTGAGTTATAGTGTTCCATGAATTTTATATATTTATATAACATATTTGAGATATTTTAAATTATTATGGTCTAATTAAATATTTGTATTGATATTTTTAATTTCAAATTCAATGAACAGTTCCAAAAATGACATTAATGTTATTGTATAGTAAATAATATTTTATTTAATAATTTAAAATTATTAAAATACATATCTTTGGAAAAGTGATTTATATATGTTTAATGATCAATATTTTCCATTAATAGACTAATTTTCCTTTTATATTATATATATTTACCATTAAAGAGTACAAAACTTCATTATCATGATAATTCTCAAAATAAGTTAACAGGGTTTAAAACCAAAAGATAAGGGTTAAAACATTACGTAAACTTTTACACATTTCATTTTATGAGGTTATATTGAAACATACACACATTATCATAAAATTATATTATTTTGGGTCTTTTTTCCAAGAAAATTAATTTATATTAATTTAATATTTTAAAAAATCTAAAAGTTCATCTCCCCTCGCTTATAAAAGGGAACCTCATCTCCTCTTTTCTTCACATTTAAAAAGAATTTTGTTTTATAAAATACATACACAAATCCCTTAATTACTTACCTGACCACGTATTATTTTCCTTTTTATTATATAAACCTCCAAGCAATTCTTTTTTCGACAACCTAAAAACTTTGTCTGAAGAAGATGTATTGTTTTTAATAGAGAGTTTTTATTTTATTTCTTTTTCCACCTCCTAACAATAGTATTAAACCATGATGAAATAATAACCTAATTATATCACATATACTAAGATATTATTATGTTAATTTCATAACCAAAATCCATCTCCTCTTCCATCAAATGGGAAATGAAACCATCATTCATGTGTTCGATGGAATACTGCCTCATGAACTAGTGTTATAAATTTTCCATCATCTCCTCTCATGGATATTTATGATGATGGATTTAATATGTATATATTATATTCATGAAATATATATCATTAAATTTAATTAATATATCATATTTTTTATACCTTTCCATCCATTTAAAGATAATAATGTCACTTATACGTACGTGAGGATTACTACCTCCATGAAGTGTCATGATTATTTTTTAATTACTACATCACATGGATGGTATATATAAGTATATTTAAATAAATAATATTATATTTATTAAATAATTATAAATATCTAAATATATAATAACACTTACCTTATTTCCTTTATGATCGTTGAAAACTAGAAACATTGCTCATGTGTGCGTACGACCTACCATCTCATGAATGTAACATATTTCATTTTTCATAACCATATTTCATGGATCTTATTAAAATTGTAATTGATGTATTCAAAATTATAATTATGAATTAATTATTTTTTTTATTAAATAATGACCTCATTGATGGTATTTAACCTACCAATTATATTTTAAACATATGATCGGAAAATTGTCAAAACATCTAATGTGAAATTAGTTTATAAAGTAATTAATTATAACATGGTAATAAATAAAATAAAAGGAATTATAACCATGAAATTTTTTTTTAATAAATTAAATAGTTTACATAACTTTATTATGAAGGTTCTAGGCGTAGTGGAAGTGTGGTTGTACTGGCACCCAAATTTAATTTTTACCATGATCAATGATTATTCTCGGATCAATACGATGGTGAAAATCAATCTCCATGGAATAGAATCAAAGATTTTGGATAAATAAAGAAGAGGCCCAAAACCTTTAGAGAGGACCATTTACATCATGTTTTTAATTAATTTAATTAATTTCATGAAGAATAGAATACCTGGATTTTTGGTATTCTCTTCGTCAATGTTGTTGATTGTTCAGAATGAACCTTTCGGATTATCTAGTTGTACTTGAGAGGAACCAAACTAGAATCTCTCTATAGGTGATCCACACATGCTCTGATGGCCTCCGATCGAAACATCTCATCCTCTGGGTGCTAGCACGGTGAATCAAGTGTCTTGTGCCTGTCATTCTTGATCGTTTACTCTTCGGCCTTGAAGAACCTCTCTCATTCTTTAGAGGGGATGGAAGAGGATTCGATAGAGAAATTGTTTAGCTCAACAATTCTGAATTCATCAGGTGTTTAGTTTGGTACATGACCCAATATATGTACATGTCTATTTATTGACTTAGTTATTTGGTTACAGTATTTAATTAAGTAACATAAATTAAATACATTAATAACCTTTGAGAAAACCCATGATTTTAATAATAATATCGAATCTTTATTTATGGTGTGCCAACTTGCGCAAAATAGAATAAATAAAATTCTGCATCACAAAATAATAGTTGTGTTATTATTATTTTATTTTTTCCCTACTAATAAAATAATTATTCACCATCTTGCAAATAATTATTTTACGATTGGACCAGCCTTGGTCCCCTCGAACTCCACTTCCATTTATTGAACATGTGTAAAAATAATTAAATAATCTATTTTCTTAAATAAATATTTTATTTACAAACAAGTAAATAAATATTTATTAAATGTTAAATAATATATATATAGATATATATTACCCATAATCCAGTGAATAAATATTTATTTAATTTATGGAATTATTTTAACTTGAATAAAATTATTCCACTATCTTGAAAATATTATTTTTTAATTAAATTCAAATAGAAGTTAACTGAGACCACCAAAAACACTTAGTGCATGACCCTCTAGGATTCTTTCTTGTTGTAATTAGGCGGGCATGCCCAATGTCTAAGAGTAATGTCTAGAAATGGGACAAGGCACCTAAGAGAAAGAACATAAAGTCAAAATAAGGACATCCACCTATGAATGCTCATTGTGTACCTTTATCTCAATATCTCATCATGTCGGTTTCATGATATTTCCATCAACCTTTATGTTTGATATGTCATTCTTTTACTACCTAAAATAAACTCGTCATTACACCATGGTCATGTAATTTCAGGTGAAGGTTCTATTTCAATCAAAGGGATGAGACAGAAACTTCCATAAATAGAAGGTACAAATCCTTCTTCAACTTATCCATTAATAACATGCCACTCGTAACGCAACCATCATACCCTACTTCTCTCCAACTATCTACATGAAGGATTTCATCAGTAAAACAAATTGTGTCGGTCATAACACTTATTAATGATAATCTTAAAGTCTAATGATCATTACACATGCTCGTAGATAGGAATATCTAATGACACCAAAAAATGCAGAATTCCTATGGGATGGTATGTTCTGAAAATATCATGTCTTGGAGATTACCAAATTTGAACTTCATGAGAGGAATCCCGATATGCTTATGAGTACTCGCACCGGATGAGTTGTATACTATGTGTCCCATTATAGTATGTCATCCAACCTCATAACTATATTTAAGAATATTGTCATAGCACTTCAAGGTTCTCATCATTTTTGGGAACTTCTATGACCTTGTTAATGCGACATATACTCCAGGACATTATTATACTATAGTCATGAAGAATAATGAACAATATGAAATAATATGTTTAATACTTAAATATATTAAATATTCATGTAATCAATGTATAAATTGTTGGTTCTTGGGCACCAACTCTTATAAACTCCCACTTGGACAAGAGCCAACTGCCTACGACTTTCAGTCTAGTAGACCTCACATGATGATCATGTTTCGACTCAGTCAAGGATTTAGTGAAGGGGTCGGCCACATTGTCTTACATGGAACTACTATTGACTTCTACTTTGCCTCTTGGAGAAAAAACCCTCAATAGATGATACTTCTAAAGTATGTACTTCATCCACTGATGTGAACTTGGCACTTTTTCGAGAGCCACTGTTGTAGTATTATCATAGTACAGTGTGATTGGATCTTTATTGCTAGGTATCACATCTAGCACCTAGATGAAGCTTCACATCCAAAATGATTTTTTATATGCCTTAGAAGTTGTGATATACTGGGACTCTACTATAGAATATAAGACCACACTCTACTTTGATCTATTCCAAATCACTTCACCTCCATTAAAAGTAAAGAGGTATACTGTTTGAGAATTCACGTCTTCTAGATCAGTCTGGAAACTATCATTTGCATATCCTCTAATTATTAGTTCCTTATACCCCCCATAAACCAATAACATATCCTTAGTACGCCTTAGATACATTAGGGTAGTCTTGAATTCCATCATATGGAATTCACCTAGGTCATCTTGATATCTTCCTATTGTACTCAATGTGTAGGTGACATCCATCCAAGTACATAGCATGGAATATATGATTGACCCAATAGTTGATGTCTATGGAGTCCTTGTCATTGTCTTTCATTCCTCACGTGTTTGAGGATACATTTTCTTGGAAGGATTAATTCCATGCGATCATGGCAGCAATCCCCTCTTGGATTGTTCTATACTTAATCTCTTCAGTATCTTATCAATTTATGTACTTTAACTTAGGCCCATTAATATCTTGGATCTATCATGATGGATATTTATCCCAATAATATACGTTGTCTCGCCCAATTCCTTCATGGAGAAGTATTCATTCAACCATTCTTTAACAAACTATAAGACAAGTATCTCTTTTCCAATAATTAACATGTCATCAGCATATACTATGAGGAAAATTACTACACTCCCACTAAACCAATTGTAGACACAAGGCTCAAATTCATTCTTAACAAATCCAAATTTCATTATAGCCTCATAAAAATGAATGTTCAATGACATGGATGCTTGATTTAATCTATAAATGGATTTTTTTTCAACTTTTATAACTTGCTGTAATCCTTTGGAGTCATAAAACCTTTAGGTTGTGTCATGTAGACATCTTCCTAAAGGTTCCTATTAAGGAAGGTTGTTTTGACATCCATTTTTTAAATCTCATAGTCCTGGTAAGAGGCAATGGAAAATAGAATTATGATGCATTTCAATATTGAAACTGGTGAAAAGATTTATTCGTAGTCAATGACTTGATGCTACTTGAACCCTTTTTGCAACCAATCATGCCTTATAGGTACTAACTCATCCTTCCATGTCTAGTTTCTTCTTGAATACCCATTTTAAACCAATATTCTTTACATCAATTGGAGGATCTACCAAAATCCAGACTTGGTTTTCGTACATGGAATCCATTTCATAATTCATGGCTTCTTTCCACTTGGAAACATATGTGCCACTTACTACTTACTTTTAGGTTAGAGGATCATTATTATCAACTAATAATGAGTCACCATCCTTGGTAACTAGAAAATCGTACCATTACAGTTCTCTAACCTCTCTTGTACTCCTACATAGTTCTTGTGTCTCCAGAATAGTTCTTTATTCCATGAGGATTTGTTGAATATGTTCCTATACCAACTGTTGTATACCTTGATCCTCAAATTCCTCAAACCATATCTCGCTCCCACTATATCTTTTGGAGATGTTCTCCCTCTCGAAGAATATGGTCTATATTTCTACTATAACATATTTTTTCTGAGGGATTGTATAGGTAATATCCCTTGGTTTCCTTGGGGTGTCCTATAAAGGTACACTTATGCCTCAAGGTGAATGTTTTTTACCTGAAGAGGCCTTAAAAACATATTGCTTCCCCACACATGTAAATTCGATAACATGGCTTTATTTCAACAGAAGAACTCGTATGGAATACCATTTATCAATTTAGTTGGTACTTGGTTTGGTATGTGTACCATCTTTTGTAACACATATCCCCAAAATGATAATGAAAGACTCGCATGAATCATCATTGATATCACCATGTCCAATAAGGTTCGTTTCCTCCTTTCACTCACATCATTCCACTAGGGTGTGTAAGGAGGGGTGAGTTGGGATAGGATCCCAAACTTCTGTAAGTAATCAATCAAGTCTTAATTAAGATATTCTTCACACTGGTCTGAGTGTGGTTTATTAATCTTCTTACCAAGATGGTTCTCAAATTCATTCTTGTATTCTTTTAACTTGTAAAAACAATCTGACTTATACCTCATTAATTAGATATATCCATATCTTATCAAATAATCAGTAAAAAGTTATAAAGTATGAGTACCCTCTACTTGCTTCAACTGGAAATAGTCCGAAAACATCGGTATAAACCAATTTAAGAATCTCTTTATCCCTTTCACCTTTTCCAATAAATGGGGAATCGGTCATTTTTCCTTGTAAACATGCACGACATATGCCAAGTGGGTTTAGTTAAAAAGAATCTAAATATCTATCTTGATGTAACTTTTTCAATTGTTTCTCATTTACATGACCTAGTCAGTGATGCCAAATTTTGGTGTGGTATGAGTCATGTGAAGTAGCTTTTTTATCGATTTCCATTACTTGGTTTGTATAATCCAACACATAAAGATCGTTGTATAAATGTTCCCTACAAAAACAAATGCTATCTTTGTAAAAGAAGCAAAATTCATTCAAAAACATGAAATAAAATCCATCTATATATATTTTGGATACAAGAATAATGTTTTTAGTAACATAGGGCACATAATAACAACCCTTTAACACCAAGATCATCTCAGTTTGAAACATGAGGTGTTAGTCCCCGACAGCTATAGCAGCGAGTCTGGCTCTATTGGCTGCTTGTAGATCTACCTCCCCTCAGTCAATCTTCCTGAATCTACATGGTTCTTGTATTTGTATGCATATGTGAGCACCACAAGATGCTTCTAATACACAATTTGTATAAACAGATAGATTGAATTCGATAACAAACACACCTGAATCTTCCACTTACTTCTTAGGCTGGGTGCAGTTCTTCTTCCAATGGACCTTTTTGCCACATGCAAAACAAACAGCTTCTTGTTCCCTTGCCTCCCCTTTGATCTTCTATTTCTTAGATTGGTGTGAAGAAGCTTTGGGCTTAAAGCTATTTGTCTTCCCTTTCCTATTATTCACCATAAGGACAGAAGGCTTGTCACACTTGATATCTTTGTCCACTTGAAAAATGAGGATTAGAATATTAGATAGAGACTTCTCAATGATGTTCATATTAAAATTAACAACAAACCTAGAGAATCTATGAGGGAGTGATGTGAGAATGAGATCGGTGCCCAGTTCTTAAGAGAATTTAAACCCTAGAACCTCCAGGTTCTCAATGTAACAAATTATCTTGACTAAATGAAGCCCAGATGAGGAACCCACTCCAGGCATACTCTGAAAGAGTTCTTATGAGATGTCAAACCTTTCATGTCTTTATCTCTCCTTGTAAATACCACGGAGGT
Organism: Viscum album; assembly: GCA_963277665.1. Lineage (NCBI taxonomy): Eukaryota > Viridiplantae > Streptophyta > Magnoliopsida > Santalales > Viscaceae > Viscum > Viscum album. Next base: position 655,987,424 of record OY728145.1, on the reverse strand, counting down.
GCTCGAGCATACTATAAGAATCTCTGTTTTTGTGAGACTTCACAAGCTCACTAGACATTGATGATATAATCAAACATTGAAAGTTGACTGCATAGTTAATATATTTCTCATAGACCAGAAAATCCTCATCACTCACCTCTTTGGTAGGTAGATCAGGTAATGTTGACTCTAGCACGTAAGACTTGTATTCATGTTGTAGGATAACCTGAAGGCATCTAAATCATTCCTAGAAGTTATTGCCGGTGAGGATGTTGTATTTATCTAGAATTGATCATAGGGATAGTGTAGTTGATGAGATTTTTGTATTTATTCTACAATTAAAAGATAATATCATTAGTACTTTCTTAATTACATTTTATGAGAAATAATAAATTAATTTTATTAAGCCTCTCACTACTTTATCAAGTCCCAATGGCCCTCACCATTGAACTTGTAATGTCCAGTTTCTATGACATTCTAGTGTCAAAGATCCATATTCCCATTCGCATAACCCAAACAAGGGTTGGTCAAGCTATTTAAAGGTGTTTAGTTAGGTAGGTCTTTTCGAAATGCGGGCTTGCAGCTCCTTTATCTGTTGAGTAGACTCCCCAATCCTGAAATCCTGACATTGAATTTCCTCAAATCTTGACTCCAATATTACACAAAGTCTAGAAAGGGCTACTCCACTTTATATAATATGGTTAAGTCAACCTGAAACCTTTTATAAGGGCTTCTTGTATAAAAGTAAGTTTCCCAACAAGGGTTGGTCAAACAAATAGTTTTATTGATTTTTTCCCTTAATCAAGTAATGAAAGGCTTGTTCTAATTTAATATTATATTTGAGGGATTTTATCATTTATGCATGAATTGCTTATTATCATTATCACATGCGTATTAATATTAAGTGGAACTTACGTAAGTGATTAACCAAGTCTTAATTATATTTACACATAAGCCTGATTTATTTTAGTTCAATCTTGAATGCTTTTTTAATTCATTAATTATGTGATCGCGACAAAAAATCTATAATGATAAACCATGCAACTTACAGAAATAAAATAAATAAAAGGGAATGATCATGATCTTTTCTAATGGTTATTTTATCTATCATTTGATAAAATAACCATGGCCTGGGGGAGAAACCCCATGAACCTTTTTGGTTTGTGTTTATAGTTTTCTACCTATCCACCTCTGTATCTCCTAGGATTGGTTTCATCTTGGATCTAGCATGAACCATCTCCACTATATTGGGAGTTCCATCCATTACATATGATTTTAAACTCACATGTAGACGAGGGGTAAATAGGGGGTTTACATAAAAGAAAACATGGGCACGCATGCCCTACATATTAATGTGGAGAGATGGTTTGCATGACAACAATTAATTTAATAAATAAATTAAAAGGAAACCAATCACATAAAAATTTCTTGTTCTAGCTCATGATCACTCACTTACAAGCAAAGAGTTATGAATTTAATAAAAATATCATTCAATTTTTTAATCATTCTTGTTTAAGATAAATCACGCTCTAATCAATTAATTATCATATTTAATTAATAAAGCCTTTTATCTTAAACCTTTTTTCTAAATTTTCATGAGATTCTAATCCATCATAATTTTGAAAAAATAAAATCATTTAGAATTATATTTGTACGTAACTTGGACCTTGGAGGAAACCCGGTGAATCCTGTTCATAACTACCCAATGAGTAAGAATGAACAATACACAGATGCTAAATTGAACACATATATATAACACCTATAACGTGTTGTGACCCAACTTTACGCCTGCACCATGGTACATGTCTCAAGGGATTGTATAATATAATAATAAATTTTAATAAATCTGCGTGATTTGGATGAGTACATGGCATGTATTTCCTACTACACGGTGTGTACTATCATTCACCGTCCATTTGATGTACACACCTGGGGATACGGTGTATATATATACTTAGGAAATCCCTAGAGTACAAAACATGTCAAGTGTGCCACACACTGTGTAGTATCCATGTTACAAAGTCTCCAGTCGTGCAAGACATGTACGGGGTACACGGTCCAACCCTAACCCGAATAGACTACAGGTCGTGTCCTGTGGGCCACATGGTGTGTAATCTGGAAACTGTGTGCCACCTATTCTTGGTCAACACATGGAGTCTTTAAGACTTAGAAAAATTCCAATGATGTGGCTTGGTTTAGAGGACCAGTCCAGGTTCATTGAACCTTGATACACTGCATTTGAATCCAACTACACAATTTGTATTTTGGGGTTGTATGGCTAGGAACCTTTGGCACCTCTGGATGAGATCCTTTATTTTATTTTAATCAATAATAAAAGAAAATAACTTTTTTTAAGGTGAACGAGAAATGAAAGATGTGGAAAAAATCTCAAGATTTGGATTTTCAGAACGATTATCTTGAAAATACAAACTTAATTATTAAACTGTAAATCATAAAAAAAATATTATTTAAATAATTCTAAAATATCATGTAACCACTCTGATACTACTTGAAGGTTCTGGGTGCAGCGGAAGTTAGGTTGGGTCAGCACCCAACATTAATTTTTACCATGATCAATGATTTTTCTGGGATTAATACAATGATGAATTCTAGTCCCCACAGAATATAATCAAAGATTTAGATAAATAAGGATGAGCCCCAAAACCATTAGAGAGGATCGTGCACATCATTTTTGTAATTAATTTAATTAATTTCATAAAGAAAATAATACCTGGACCTTATTTATTTTCTTCATTGATGTTGTTGATTGTGCAGAATGACCCATCTATATTATCTTATTATGCTTGTGAGGATCCAAACTAGAATCCCTCTAATGGTGATCCACACATGCTTCAATGAACTCTAATCGACACCTCTCATTTTCAGGGTGATATCATGGCAAAGAGAGTGTCTTGAGTTGTTCGTTCTTGATCAATTGTTCTCCGGACTTGAAGAAAGTCTCTCATTATTGAGAGGTGCAGGGAGAGGATTCGTGATAGAAATTATTTAGCTCAACAATTCTCAATTCATTGGGTGGGCAGTTTGGTACATGGCACAATAGATGTACATATATATTTATTGACATGGGGATTTGGTTACAATATTTAATTGTGTAACAACAATTAAATACATTGATAACCTTATAGAAAACCCATTCTTTTAATAATAATACGACATCATTTTTTATGGTCCTCCAACTTTCACAAAATGGAATAAATAAAATTCCACGTAAAACAATAATAGCATCATTATTATTATTTTAATTTTTTCCAACTAGTTGAATAATTATTCACCGTCTTGAAAATAATTATTTTACAACCTGGCTAGCCTTGGTCTGCTTGAACTCCACTTCCATTTATTGAACACCCAAATAAATTAATAAATAATTTATTATCTTAAATAAATATTTTATTTATGAACTAGTAAATAAATATTTAATAAATGTTTAATAAAATAAGTATAAATATTTTACCCATAATCTGGTTAATAATTATTAATTTAATTTATGCAATCAATTTAACTTGAAAAAAATTATTTCACTATCTTAAGAATTATATTTATTAATTAAATTAAATAGAATTTAACCGAGACCATAAAAAACACTTAGTGTGCGACCCTCTAGGATTATTTCTCGTTGTCATTAGGTGGGATTGCCTAAAGTCCAAGATTACTATCTATCAATGGGTGAAGGAACCTAATAGAAAGGTCATAAATTCGCAACAACGACATCCACATATGAACAGTCACAGTGTAATATAATCCCTTTGTCTAAATTTCTCATCAAGCTGGTTTATAATAGTGTCATCAACCTTTATGTTTGATACGTCATTCTTTTACTACATAAAATAAACTCGTCGTTATACCATGGCCATGGAATTCTCTGTGACGGTTCTATTTGAAAAAAAGGGCCGAGATATCAACTTCCATAAATGGATGGCACAATTCCTTCCTCGACTTATCCATTATCAACATGCCACTCATGACACACCCAACGTACCCAACTTCCCGCCACCTGTATGTGTGGCGATTTTCATTAGTAAATCATAGTGAGTGAGTCATAACACTTATTAATTATAATCTTAAAGTCTAAGGATCATTACGCATGCTTGCAGATAAGAATATCTGATGGCACAAAAACATGTGGAATTCCTACTAGCGGGTCTGCTCTCATAATCTCATGTCTTGGAGATTACCAAGTTTGAACTTCATGAGAGGAAGTCTCGTCTAATTACAAGTACACGCACATAATGATATGTATACAATGTTTGGCATTATAGTATTTAATCCAACAAAAAAACTATATTTAATAATATAGTCATACAAAATCAAGGTTCTCATCAAATAAGGGAACCGTTATGACCTTATCAATGTGACAAATACTACAGGACATTATTACACTATAGTCATGAAAAATATTGAAAAATATATAATAATATGTTTAATATTTAAATATATTAAATATTCATGTAATCAAAGTTCAATCATTAGGTTCTAGGACACCAAATCTTATATATTATTCAGGAAGATAATGAACATATGTGATGTGTTGGGCCTACGGTAAGGGATTTCATCTATATTTTCCTTCATTGAGGCATATTTTGTTGGTATGCACATAATTTCATATATATATTGTATATACTGAAACTTTTACATGTTATATCATGAATTATTAATACTTTATGAAATTTTAGGTTTCACTTTAAATTATTTCATCCATGGGGATTTGAATTTAATGTTACCATGCAGTAAGGGGGTTCATAACTAAATTTCTTATAGTACTTTTTTATGGTATTTGATATTCTAATATTATATGTGTAATTTGATTTTTTTTTTATTTTATGTTGTATTTTTAATTGATTTATATGGATTTAAATTTTCAAAACATAATCAATTAGTAGATTAATTATCACATCAACAGTATGATTTTGTAATGAATTTCATATCAATTTCCAATACATTGAGACATATTTGATATTATGCACCAATTTAATTTTATATGGTGTATATATTTTCAATTTGATATATTTAAAATTAATTACTATTTATTCATGATAATTAATATTTCAATTCTAGTTTATTCATTCAAGGGGTTATAATTTAAAAGTTAACAAAGAGAGGTGGATTTATTTTAAAATCTAATTTTTGGGATTTTATTTATATTCCTTGACGGAATATTATAATCCATCATTTAAAAAACCATATATATTATTGTCCTTTGGATATTTAATGATTTTATATATTATATCCCAACTTTTCCTCACTTTTATACTTGAACCAAATAAATAACTATTTAAAAAAATTTCAAATTTTATTTTTCTTTTAATCGTATATGTTTTTCTTCCATGTATATATTTTTAAAAATTGTTTTAAAAAAGTCCTTTTTATTACTTAAATTATTTATTAAATAAATTTTAATTTATCCTATAATTCTTAAATTTTTTAATCGATTGTTATAATTTTTTTCTAAAGGTTTATTTTTTACATCCTTTATAAAAATTCAAAAGGAGTGTTTTTTACATATATGGTGTTAATGGAATTCCCCAATGTCATAACCATTTTACGATATTTAGATTATTCAACACATTTTATGTTTTTTTAAATAGAAAGATATTTAATGAAATATTATTTTTATATTTGAATTCAATTTTCTTTATTCTTCTAAAGGAAATGATTTTATTAAAAACCTATATTTTTGATGAACTGATGGTCATCTATCGTTTATTAATTTTTTGGACATTAAATTTCTCTTGAAAAAATATCTTTCTTATGATAATTAGACATTGATTTTATCTTAAATATCTATATTATTTCTATCATGGATATGATTAATTTCTAAACTATATACCATTTTTACATACAATGTTTTAGTATGAAAGTTATTTGATTGTCTAGGAAAAATCTTAAAAAATCTATATTCTTTACTCAATATGGATATTTGTTGATAAGTCATTTTTTTATGAATTATATTTATTATTCCATATATGAGGAATGTATTATAAATGAATTGATGGGTGGGGACTGGAATTATATATCCCCTTGATGCATCAATAAGTCTCATGAGACAAATAAATTGACCAAATTAAAAGGGTTTATGTTTTATACCTACCCATGAATTAAAATGACTTGGAAAAAGTCTTTGACAGTATATTTATCATAATATCTAATATCATGACGTCTAATATTAATGCATTTCCTTCATCCATAATTTATTTTTTATTATCTGTGATATTTTTTCTTTGATATTATCCATGGATCAATTTCTTGCTCAAGTTATTGATTAGGTTGCATGTGTTTTTAGATATTTTCCATGGAATATTCATTATTCCTTGTTTACTCATTATAGATTATTCTATACAAAACCATTAGTCAGAATTTATACTCCCCGTTATTTTTTTTCACTTCCCTAGGATACAAAGAATGTATTTTTGAATGAGTTCAAGGATGCATAATATTTAATTTTAAAATGTTTTTTATTTTATGTTTTCAAATACAATGTTATATTTAAGTATGTATCTAGTTTAACAAGACTACTAAACTATCGAATACTTCAGGATATAATTAATTATATCTAATATCAATTTAATAAATTAGCCACTGACTTTGGGAAACTAGCGATGGGATATTTATATTTACACCTTCATTCCATAATAAAATTAACTTATAAATCAAGGGATATAAATACGCATAGAATTAGTAATTTCAAATATATATTTATATAGATATTTCATTAACATCCAAAGAAGTATGTCATAAGGAGTTATAAAAATAGATCAAAAAGAATATTAATTCTCATAATCACCAAATGGATAAAAACCATTAGTAAAAAGACCCAACTATACATTTCAAGGTCTTGAATAAAAGGAAAGATAAACTTAAAGAAAATATTTACAAGAATCACCATCATAATGATGATTTAACAATTATCAAAATAAATATTAGATTAATTTCATGTCATCAATGTAGTTGTATTGAGTTACATAAATAAACATTGTAGTCCATATGTAGCAAGAAAATAACTCCATTTTTAATTGGAAAAATCATTATTTTCCTTAGTTTACCTCTTTATACCTAAATTTTCCACATTTTATACAATTAACAAATAAATAATATTTACCATAATATAAGACATAATCATTTTAAAATTTATGGATATTCTAATAAATAAGAAACCATTTAAGAACCATCTTTATTACTTTCATAGAAATTTGTAGAAACAAACTACTTAACCAAAAAAAGTATTTTTTCAGAGAAACTATTTGACATTCCAAAAATTGTTTTAATGATAATAAATTCTATAACAGCTTAAAATATTCTTATATTGTATCCAACATATAAATAAACATTAGTATATTTCAACATATGATGAATTCTATATGGTTCTGATTTAGGATTTGTGTTATTATTTCGAGTTTCTATTTCTTTAAAAGATAGGTCAGCAACATCATATACTAAATTTTGGAAGTGTGATGTTTCTTGAATCAAAAAAAATTTATTTCCTTCTGAATTATATTCATTGTTTTGATATCAAGATATATAATCATTCTGAAAACCAAAATATAGAATATTTACACCAACGTCATCAAAAAAATTATATCTTCTACGATCACACTACTAACATGGGCACTTAATTATTCCTTGTGAAACAAATTCTAAATTTGAAGATTTGAAGGATATAAATTCTTTAGCACCCTCAATGTAGATAATATTTGTACCAGAATTGTTTGGATTTATAATATTATTTATCCAATCATGATCTCATGGAAAAAAATGTTGTTTATTTCCTAGGTCTATAGTTTTCTTAAAATATAACAGTAATTAGTTTATTATAAAAAATAGTAAATTTTTAATAGGAAATTTTTTCACTAAATGACCTGTCAATTATTTTATAATCTATTTTATAAAATATTTAATTTTAAATATTTTTGTACATTTTGATATTTTAACATATTAGTTTTAGGGGAGGGCATTTTCCTCTCATGTGAGTGATGGAGGCTTGCGCCACACATGAAGAGGAGCATATATAGCACGTCGATGCGATGTGTGCAAGTGATGTATGAGTGAACCAATTTATACCAATTTATACTAAATTATTCAATTTTTATTAATTTAATACAATTTTTAGTAAATTAGAATAAATTTTATTAATTTATACTAATTTATACCAATTTATCCTAAATTATATTAATTTATACTAAATTGTATCAATTAATAATAATTATATAAATTTATACAAATTTCAAATGAATTTATACAAACTTGTTGCAATTTGTATTAATGTATACTAAATGATTCTAATTTATAGTAAATTATAACAATTTTCACTAATTTGTACTAAATTAGAATAACTTTTGTTAACTTGTGAAAATTTATATGAATATATAACATTTCTTAATAATTTATATTAATTTATAATACTATATACTAATATTTATTATGTTTTTTAAATATATACTAAATAATAATAATTTATACGAATCTACACAAATATTTACTAACTTATATTGATTTATAGTATTTTTTATAAATTTATTCTATCATATTATAATTTATATTAATTTATACTCATTTATACTCATTTTTTAATTTATTCTAATTTAAGTAATTTACATTATTTTATATTAAATTATACCAATTTATATTAAATTATACTAATTTATAATAAATTATGTCAATTATTATCAATTTATACTAATTTAAATAACTTCACACTGATGTATACTAATTTATGATAAATTTTATTAATTCATACTCATTTGTAATATTTTTTTGAAATTTTAATAAATTTATTCTAATGATAATTTTTTTACTAATTGATATTAATTTATTCTAATTTTTTTATTCTAATTTAAAATATTTTATAGTAATATGTACTAATTTTTACTAAATTATATTAATTTGTAGTAATAGTTATTAATATATACTAATATGTGAGGATGTAATACAAATATATAGTAATTTATATTAATTTATGCTAAATTATACTAATTTATAGTAAATTATATCAATTTAGAGTAAATTATATCCATTTATAGTAATTTATATTGGTTTATACTAATTTTAATTAATTTATTCTAATTTATACTGATGTAAAATAAGTTTTATTAGTTTGTGCTCATTTATACTAATATATAGCAATTTTAATTAACTTATATCAAATGATAATAATTTATATTTATTTATGAAAAATTTTATGTATTTATACCAATATATATTAATTTATTGTTATTTATGTTAATTTAAATATATTTATAATAATTTACCATGAATTATATCAATTTATATGAATATATGTTATTCTATACTAATTTGAATCGAATTTATGCTAATTTATTGTAATTTTTGTTAATTTATAATAAATTATATCAGTTTAGAGTAAATTGTGTCAATTTATATCAATTTATGCTAATATATAATAATATTTTTTCATTTAGAATAATATAGGACAATTTTAAAAAATTTATAATCATTTTTGTTGATATATAATAATTTTTTTAGTTTATTTTAAATTATACTAATTTTATTAACTCATACCAATTTATATCAATTTACAATAATTTATATAAATATATTATAATTTTTATTAATTTATTATAATATATAATAGTTTTTATTATTTTATATTAACTTTTAATAAATTATTCCAATTTATATTAATTTATACTATTTTTTAATAAATTATATCAATTTGTAGTAATTTATATTAATATATACTCATTTGATGTGAATTTATACAAGATTTTAAATATTTATATTAATTTATATAAAATTATTTCTATTTATAGTAAATTAAATCAATTTATAGTAATTTATAATAACCTATAATTGTTTTTATTATTTTATACAAATATACAAAAAAATAATTTATATCAATTTATACTAATTAATAATAATTTTTATAAATTTATCATAATTTAATATTAATTTATACTAATTTAAAATAAATTATACCAAGATATAGTAATTATACTAATCTATATTAAATGTAATGCCAATTTAATAAATTAAAATAACTAAAAAACTATATAAATTAAAAAAAATTAAATATAAAGAATTATTATTAATTAAAAAGTCTAAAAACAATACCTCCAAATTGGTACTTTTTCAAACGATCTTTAGATCTAGCCCCGAATCTATCTAGTTGAAGGTTAGATCTGAAATAAAAGGTTTATTTCAAAAGAAATAAATTTCGTATGAATAGAATGTCGGGAGGGAGGCAGTTGTGCATATTTATTGTTAACTTTTTTATGAAAGACTTTTTTCAATGTAATCCATTTCGCAAAAAAGTGAATTGTTTGTCCATTTTACAATGGTTATTTATGAAAAATTGATTATATTCGATGAGTATTTTCAACATATAATATATCCTTCATAAAAAATCATCATCAAAAATAATTTTCCCCACTCATGAAAATATTATTTGTGATAGATAGGTCTGTCACAAAAAGTCCATACCAAAAAATATTTGCAATGGGAATAGTCAACCCTAGTTAACTATACAACGTATTGATAGAATATTTATGAAGGCGATACTAAATTTCATGTCATCGTTTTATGATCGCTCTGTGATGCAGTGAGCCTACACTATTTCCTCAAAAACCCTCAAGTGTGTAGGTGCAAATCCAGTTATTGGGTTTAATGGGAAGCCACCACCAACTCATGAATATGAAATTATGGGGTGCTCTATAGATTTTAAATATAAAAATACATTGACCTTATCCTTTTTCACAGATTTTTGAATGATTTTTAGCATAATTATCCATCAAATACAAAGCCAGGATCATAGATTCTAGTGTCTTTGTAAGGATAGGTACATAAAATTAAAAACATGAAAGTATAATAAAATAACTTTTTATTAATATTACATAATTTTCTCCTATAACTTCATATGATAGCCTAGGTAATACATAAACTAAAGGGATGAGAAAAAAAATCCATGTAAGAGAATAAACATGGGAATAAAGAATAGAACATGAGTTAGATGGCATAACATGATAATATAAAAGGCATGGATCATGAATAAACATATGGAAGCATAACATATAGATCATGAAAACATATTGTCATGGAAATATAGGAATGTGTCAGAAACATATAACATGACATACACATGAGTGAAGGATAACTACCAAGACTATATCACATGGTGGACAAAATCCCATAATGGATTAGGTTTTCCCCCTAATCATATACAGGTCATCACATGAGACTAAAGCTTTACAAAATGAATTAGATCACTATCTGGGCACACCCATCATAACATGTTCATGAATATGTATGCCAGATAAAAAATCAAACATAAGGAATAAACATAAGGGTGATCCATGGAATGAAACAGGTATCGTAATCATGTACAATGGAATAACCAAAGAAAATATAACAATGGTATCCATGAAATGAGGGACTTAAATCATTCTTGGAAATTCATAATATAATAATAAGAATAGATCAGGAATAATTTTGTCCAAATGAATTGAAAACATAAAAAAATAGTCTTTAACTAACATTAGAAATGTGCTACTTAAATGAGGTTTTAGGGAAACGAATAAAGATTATTTAAAGAGAAAATGGAATAATTATTTAAATAAAAAAATAAATGGAATAAAATAGTTTTTCATGATAAAAGGAGATATTATAGACAAATATTTTTGGCCTAGAACATTAAATGTAGTGTATTTGAAACTGAGTAAGAAATGGAGAGGTTATTTTTAATCAGGCATGCTTATCAATAGGAATTGAGAATTAAACCTTTTGAAACATGTATTTATAAATAAATAAAGATAAATTAATCTAAATACACATGTTTGGAACATATAAAAATAACGTATGAGAATTATATAATAATAAATAATAAATAAATTGTGTTAAAGAGAGAAAATGTGTAACTTGAAGGAAAAAATAGAGCTTCGAAGATCTCTTTTACCTTCGGTTTGAATATGTTCTACCCTTTCAATTAATTTCTTGGATTATCAAATTAGAATATTTAATTAATAAATAAATTAATTAATAACATCTTATATATTTATTTGATTTGTTAAAATTTTATTAAGTTCATTTGTGACCATTTTATTGAGTTATAGTGTTAAATTATGTCATTCTAGGAGCATTTGTTTGGTGGTTTCATGGTCGGTTTGCTTATGTAAAAATATAGAAGTTATTTTCAAATGAGGATATTTTTCTAAAAGTAAAATTATATGGTATTAACTCTCTTATACAAGTATAAATGGTCTAATATATCACTTTTTAATATTAGGAGTATTATTCATTTGATAAAAAGTTAATGATAGTTGTTTAGTTTTTTTGGTAGTTTTTTTCTGACCAACATCTACTTGTTTTATTTTATTTAATATTAAATCTCTATATTTTTTCTAGAACATGAAAAAAAATATAATATAAATATTAAAGTCTTTTTTAACCAAAACAATGTTTTTATGACCATCCTTGAAGGTGGTAATGAAAAACTAAAATCCATCATCCACAAAGGCGGTGAATCGACATATCACTCAAAATGTTTTCATTTTTAGAATAAAAGGTTCAGAGATAGAATTATATGATTATTATTAAATTACCATAATAAAATTAAAATATATATATGATAATATAGTTATTATTCCACTTTGGATATGGTAGGTGAGGAGAGGATAAGAAAGGAAAAGAAATAAAAAAGGGAAGGATTGAGGATTTTCCCTCTTTAATGTTGTCTCCTTGAGAACCATATTAAGGCACTTGGATTTGGTCTTTCGGTAAGAAAATAAACACAAGTATTTGGGTAAGAGTTTTTGTATTGTAATTGGATAAAATATTGACAAGTTACGAGGCTTAAAATGTATAAGTACATGGGATGGTGAGGGGTATTGTTTGTTGGGGAGGAGTTTTTTTATTATTATATTCCTTATTTTATTATTTTGGCTCAAGACTATCAATACAATTGATTACTATGAATAAAAATAGTAAATATTTTATTATATTTATAAAAAATTATATCTTAAATCATTCTTACATCATCCATGACTCAATTATTTATTTATTTAGCTTATAATTTTAAATATCAAAAATTATTGTATTTCATTGTTCAACTAAAATTATACTATTTTAGAAAAAATATAAAAAAATTAAACCTAACCATTTTTTAGCATAGATATTTAAAAATTGGGATCCATGTTATGAAAATAGTTTCCTAAATATGATAACTTTAATTTTGAAATGAAATCGTCAGTTATTATAATAATGTCAATTTAGGAATTGTAATTGATTTTATAACCCGTTGAAAAATTAATTATGGTATCATAAAATTATATAATCATTAAAATAAAACATAATATTAATTTATGTAATCATTTTATGAAAATAAATTTTATTTTAAATAATTATATACATTATAAATATGTAAATAAAATATTTACATTTTAAGAAAAATACCAAAACATAAATTATTATTTTTAAAAAATGTATTTACGTATATAATGATATAAATATTTTATATTTTCGTTTATAAGATACCTAAATTTTAACTTATACTTATATGGGTTAACTTTCTTTTCTAACAACCAGATTATTATTCCAAACTGTCATATTACTATTTCAACGGTCATATATGTTTCTTGATTTTTGTAAATACCTCTTATTTCATTCATTTATAATTTACTTGAACATTATATTATGTTTATATATATACTTTCATATTAAAAATGAATATTTTATTATTGATAATATTTTTTATTTCTACATCTTTTTTCATGAGCACGGTAACTTTAGTGGATCAAGAATATCAAAATTTTCCCTTTCTTATCATCTTATTTCTATTTATTCTTCTATTGTAATATTTGGCATTATTATTGACTTATTTTCTGAGTAATGTATCATTATTTATGAGAATAATTTTTTTATTGGGTTCTATATGTGATTTATTTGTTTTAGTACATAATTAAAAAAAATTAAATTCCACTGATAAAATTATGGGTTGTTACATTCATCACTCCTAATAAAATTTCACCCTCAAATTTGCATTTTACATACTATGGTGAAAATAAGTGAGGGTATTTCTCCTTAATAACTTCATATGGTTACAATTTATCCTCTTCATACATATGGTTTCTCCATATTACCTTGACCATTATGTAAAACCTTATCTCTACCATCCAAAATCTTCATCAGATTCTCCTCATAAAAGATATCATTTACCAACTATACCACCTATGATTTCAATACATGTGAGAGATCTTGTTTATACTTCCCCATGATGGATATGTGGAATTGATCATGTCCTTGAGACTAGGTTGGTGGATGTTCTAGTTGATAGGCCACAGCTCTAACATGATCAAGAATCTCTAAGGGGCCAATATACCTAGTACTTAGCTTTTCTCTATTTCCTCATATCTCATGACCCTCTTCCATGATGATATGTAGTGGAATACCTTATCACAAACCTCAAACTCTATGTTCCATCTATGATTATCTTTTTAGATCTTATATCAACATTGGGAAGCCTTAATATGATGTTGGATATTAATTACCTTTCCTACCATTCTCTCAACCATTTCAGGTCCTAGCATCTTATGTTCTCCAACATCATCCTAGTAAGTATTTGTTCTAACCCTCTTCCCATAAAGGGCTTCATATGGTGACATTTGGATTCATGAGTAGAAATAATTGTTGTAATAGAACATTACTGATGGAAGATGTTTATCCCATCTTCCTTTTATGTTTATTAAGTATTCTCTCAATATGTCTTCTCAGGCCTAAATAGTATGCTCAAATTGGCCATCTGATTGAGGCTCATAAGTCGTACTGAAGTTCAACTCAGTATTTAGATAATGTTGGAAACTTTTCCATAACTTAGTGGTAAATCTTGGATCACGATCTTATATAATAGACAATGGTACTCCATGAATCCTCACCACTTCTTCAATGTATATCCGTACAAGTTTATCAAGTGAGAAATCCTCTTGAACTGTAATAAAGTGAACAGCCTTTATAAGATGATTCCCAAAAACCCATTCAGTATTATTTCCATAGGATGTCTTCAAAAGACTAGTGAAATTTTTTATAGTTATTATTTCCCATTTACATCTAGTTATGTGTAATGGTTTCATATTCTCATTCAAATTTTTTTCTTCAGACTTCACATTCTGACATACAAGATAGTTTTTTGTATATTCATCAATATCCTTTTGAAAATTCTCCCACCAATAGTGATCTTAGAGATCTCGATACATTTTTGTGATCCCTTGGTTGATGGAGAATTCTAAGCTATGTGAATCATTAAAAATCTCTCTCTTTATCTCAGGATTTTTTGGTACACATATTTGTGATCCAAATCTTATGAATCCTTCCTCATCAATTTCGAACTCTCAGGATTTCCCACTTCTGGTAGCTTCCACCTACTTCTGAATTTACACATCATCTATTTTGGAATTTTTTATCTTCTCTAAAAGGTATGGTTGAGATATAATTTGAGAAAGGAATTATTATGTTTATTAATTTATAATTCTCATGTCTGTCCTTTAAAGTCTTATAGGATTGGATCCTTCTCAATTCTCATCATTGATAAAGTTGCAGAATTCAGTCTATTTAGAGAATCCTCCACATTATTTTCTTTACTAGGATGGTAGTGGATTGAGAAATCGTTATCCTTAATAATATCTAACCATGTTTGTTATAACATATTAATATTCTTATGTGTGAATACATTTTTTAGTCTCTTATGATCAATATATACCTCATACTTCTCCTCTCCCATAAAGATAATACTACCAAATTTTCAATGTGAATATAACAGTAGCCAAATATAAATCATTAGTGGGATAGTTTTTCTCATGAAACTTCATATTCCTTGAGGCATAGGCTATTACATTATCATTTTTTATAAGTTCACAGCCTAATACCTTCTTTGAATCATCATTTTATACCACAAAAAGATCCCATATTTTTATAAATGTAAGAAATGGTGTTGTGATAAGACTCTTTTACAGTTCTTTAAAGAAGTATTTTCATTCACTGGTCCAGAAAAACTTAACTCCCCTTTAATTCATCTGGGTTAGTGGGTTTTACAATTATAATCATTTCCACAAAATCTGTCATTAATACCCAGCTAGAAAAAGGAAAAAATGTATCCCCGTTACATATGCTTCTCTGGGACAATCCTCAATTTCCTTTGTTTAAGAAGGGTCCATAGATATTTCTTTAATGGTGATAACATGACCTAAGAATGATACTTCCTCTATCCAAAACTCACATTTATTTTACTTTTCATATATTTTATCCCTTCACAAAGTATTTACCATAGTATTCAAATTCTCTTTGTATTCCTATTTACTCTTATAGTAAATCATCATATAATCTATAAAGATTATAAAAAATTGTCAAGATAATCTCTAAATAATCTATTCATTATGTCCGTGAAATTTTTTTAAATAGTAGTAAGTTCAAATGGAATCAATATGAACTAATAGTGTTCATACCTCATTCAAAAGGCAGTTTTGTGAATATCGTACTTCCTCTCCATTATTTGGTGATATCCCAACCGAAGGTCCACCATTAAGAAATACTTGGACCCATGTAGTTGATCAAACTAGTAATATATATGTGGGAGGGGATACTTTTTCTTTATCATGATTTTCTTGAGCTCACGATATTCAATGCACTAGTGCATTGATCAATCCTTCTTCCTAACAAAGAGGAATAGTTCACCCTACGATGGATCACTCAGGTATATGATGCCCTTATTGATATTCTCTTGTAACTTCCTCTTTATTTATTCCAACTCAATGGTTTCTACTCTATAAGGGTACTTTAATATGGTCATATACCAATGTATAAGTTCAATTTGGAACTCAACCTCTTGATTAGGAGGAAGACCATGTAATTATTCAAGGAACACATCATTATAGTCCCTCAAAATGGGCATGTATTCTAAAATTATCTTATACTTTGTCTCAATTATTTGATCTATATATTATTTTTCATAAGGAAATAATTTCCACAATTGAGATGATTATTCTAAAGAAGATTTATCCTCCACCTAATACTTGTATAGAATTGGGGGATTCCTTAGTATGTGAAGAGTGACCAACCTTTCCTGAGATTTGATTTTGGATTTATATTAAGATTTAAATTCCATGCCCAATATAGCATCAAAATCCACCATAAGAACTAAGATGTTATTTTATGGGAGATTTAGTCTACAAACATTAACCAAGGATTATTTATATACTTTATATGCAATAATTTCCCCATTTTTTGTTCTCACAGATAACTCAAACTTCATATTTTGATGCGGTGTTTGAATAGTTCTTCTAAATTTTCAAGAAGTGAAATAAAGTGTATAACTAGAATAAAATATTAAGTTATCTATTATTTAATGAGTAAATTATGTTATTTTTACCACATCATTTTTAGGATCCACCTTAGTAGTAGTGATGCCATGTTACCTTCCGTGCTTCCTTTCAGGTTTTTATTATTGATTTATTAATACAACCCTTGGCTTATGAAATTGGCTCCCATAATTCCAAGGTTCCTTATAGTTGGAACACTATAATATAAGTTGATTGTTTATCTGAAAATTCCTTTCTTCTTCCAAATTAGTGGGGTTCTTAAAATTATTAGGAAAAATTATCCTGATACCCCTATCTTCTACATTTGAATCATCTCTTAGTAACCTTTAGTCAGTTACTAAAATTCTTATTCCCGCACTTTTGACATGTGGGATGTTGGATTTTCTTTCCTTAATGGGATTCATCTGTTTATCCTCCCATATTAAATTATATTTCTTTATATTTATCTCTGACCCCCAAGACAACTGAAATATTCTAATTATCATCTCAATCATAAGGGAAAATTATAAAATCTACTCATATCTTTCAAATTATTCAATTTAAATTTATTTTCATATACTTAGAT
Source organism: Viscum album (assembly GCA_963277665.1). Classification (NCBI taxonomy): domain Eukaryota; kingdom Viridiplantae; phylum Streptophyta; class Magnoliopsida; order Santalales; family Viscaceae; genus Viscum; species Viscum album. The sequence goes on along the minus strand of OY728145.1, from coordinate 655,969,550 downwards.
TTAATCCACTAAATAAGTGGTCCAACTTACCTTCAGTTTTCATGAAAAAAGCAAAGGTGTATCATGAAAGTATTCACAATTTTGTCTTGTACACCCTGATTGACCTATCTTCCATTTTCTTTAGTATGAGGAACTCTATTTACATATTAAAACGGAGAGTTTAGGGAAAATATTTAATGAAAAATATTTTCATGAATGTTTCCAAATCCATGGAATCAATTTCCTCTTTATACATTGTGTTTTATATCACTTTCTTCCATTGATCAACTTTCCCATCAAAATGGTAGACTATTAGGCCAAATCTCTCTTCCTCTGATCATTAGAGGATAGAGAATATCTTCTCAATGGAGTAAATCAAATGTTCTACGATGAAGGGATTTTAATACCCACTAAATATTTGTGTTCTTTTCCACATAACATATTTGATTATGAATTTCTCTTTATTAGGATAATGAGGTAGTTCCACGTGATTAAAGTTATTATTCATAACTTAATCTAGTTGATCTAGCAGTTTCATGAAGTTCTGATCTTAGGTTCCCATCATGTTTTTCATTTCATTAGGGAAATAATCACATCTACTATCATGCTAGTTGTTATCATGATTTCTAATATTTTCATCTATGAACTAATAAAGAGAAATAAAATACAATTATGGGGATTTAATACTTAGCTTATAAGAATATAAAAATGAACCAATGAACAAATAAGGATAAACATATACGTGAAAAGTATATGCTAACTTGTGATTACCTAAGATTAACTCTAGGTTATCCATGGTGATATAATTATCCATAGTTTTATTAATTAAGTTTTTTATTCCTCATCCCCAAAAATAACTAGACCATTATCTAATACCAACTATAGTGACCCTAGAAATATTCACAAATTATTACATTATTTTAAGCATAATTATCCATCAAATACAAACCAGGGATCCTAAAGTCTAGTGTCATTGGAAGACTTGGTAAATAAAATTTAAAACATGAAACTAGAATAAAACATATCTTTGTTAATATTCCATAATTATCTCTTAACTTCATTTGATCTCCTATAACTACATAGAATAACCTGGGGAATATATGAAAACAAAGGATGATCTAAAATCCCACTAAAGGAATAAACATGGGAATAAATCATAGCACATGAGTTATAAGATATAACATGATAACATGAAAGGCATGATTCATGAATAAACATATAGAATCAAAACATATAGAAAATGAAACCATATTATCATTTAAATATAAGAATGTGGAAGCAACATATAAAATGACATAAACATGAGTCAAGGATAATTGTCAAGACTATATCACATAGTGGACAATGTCCCATAATGGATTAGGTTTACTCACTAATCCCACACAGGAAATCTCATGAGACTAAAACATTATAAACTGTATTGGATCACTATCTAGGCACACACATCATAACATGTTCATATACATGTGTGCCACATAAATAATCAAACTTAAGGAATAAACATAATGCTTGCCCATTGAAGAAATGGGTATCGTAGTCATGTCATAAGGAATAAACAAATGGAATATAACAATAGTATCCAGAAAATAAGGGATCTAAATCATTAATGGAAATTAATTAAATAAAAATAATTATAGTTCATGAATAATTATGTCTAATTGAATTGAAAAAATAAAAAATAGTAGTTAAGTAACATTCAAAATGTTCCACTTAAATGCAGTTTTAGGGAAAAGAGTGAAGAGTCTTTAAAGAGGAAAAAGGAATAATTTTTTATATAAAAAAGAAATGAAGTAAAAGAGTTTTTCATAATAAAATGATAGATTTTATAAATATAATTTTTGGCTTAAAATATTTTATAGAGTGTATTTTAAAATTGGTAAGAAATGGAGAAGTTCTTTGTAATCAGACATGCTTATTGAGAGGAATTGAGAACAGAACCTTTTAAAACATGTATTTATCCATCAAATAAAGATGAATTGAGATATATAAACATGTTTTGAAAATATAAATAGATTTTAGTATAATTATCTAATATGAAATAATAAATAAATTGTAGTATAGAGAGAGAAATTGTAACCAGAAGGAAAAATGGTGGTTTGGAGAGATCTTTTGCCTTCTATCTGAATATGTTATGCACTTGCACTTAATGTTCGGGTAATAAAATTAGATTAATTAATTAATTAATTCAGAAAAAATTTAATATAAATTTGATTTATTATAATTTTATTAAGTTCATTTATGAGAATTTCAATGAGTTATAGAGTTCAATTTCATCGTCCCGAGATTGTTCGATTCGTGGTTTCGTGGTCGGTTCGCATGTGTAAAACTGTGGAATTTATTTTCAAATGGTAATAATTCTACAGAAGTAAAATTATGTGGTATTAATGCACTTGAAATTTGAAAATGGTCATATGTGTCATTTTGTTCTATTATTATTATGATTCATTTGAAAAAATATTGATGTTAATTGTTTAGATTATTTTGGTGGTTTTTTTTCGACCATCATGAACTAGTTTATTTTTATTTAATATTATATCTATATATTAGCTCCAAAACATGAAACAAGATATAATATAAATATTATGATCTTTTTTAACCATAATAATGGTTTTATGACCAACCTTTCATTTGGTAATGGAAAATGAAAAATCATCATCCATGATGGCGGTAAACCGACATATCACGAATAATGTTTTCGTTTTTAGAATAAAAGGGGAAGAGATGGGATTGAAAGATTGATATTACATTGAAAAAAAATTATAATATATATGAGATACTAGATTTATCATTCCACTTTGTATAGGGGAGGTGAGGAGAGGACCAGAAAAGAAAAGAAATTAAAAGACATGGATTGAGGATTTCACTTCTTAAATGTCATGTCCTTGAGAACCTCCTTAAAGAACTTGAGTATGGTCTTCTGGTAAGACAAGAAACACTAGGATTTGGGTAAGAGGATTGGTAATGGAATTGGTTATAATATTTAGAATATACAAGTCTTATAAGGTCTGAGGAGAATGGGTGGTGCTGAGTGGTATTTATAGAGGGAGGAGAGGAGTGTTTTTTTATTATTATATTCATTAGTTTATTATTTTGAATCAAGACTATCAATATTATTGATTTGTATAACTAAATACAGTCAATAGTTAAATATATTTCAAACTAATAGGATCTTACATCATTATTACATCATCAATGACTAAAAAATTCATGTATTTAGCTTATAATGTTAAATACTGAAATTCTCATATTTCACTATTCCCCAAAAAATAAACTATTTTATAAAAATAAAAAAAATTCACCATAACCATTTTTAAACATGTAGATTCTAAAAAGAATCCATTTTGTGTAAATATGTTTCTAAATATAGGTATTTTAATTTTTAAATAAAGTCATCATTTCTTTGAGAAATACCAATTTTAATATTATAATTTATTTATAACACATTGAAAATTTAATATAGGTATCAAAAAATTATATAATAATTAAAATAAAAAATAATGTTAATTTATGAAATAATTTTATGTAAATAATTTTTTTCAATCATTATATTCATTATTAAATAGAAAATAAAATATTTTCATTTTTCAAAAATACACAAAATGAATTTATTATTTTCAAAACATTAATTTAATTGTACCATGAAATAAATATATCATATTTTAATTTATAAGATGCCTAAATTTTATTTTATACTTTCAAAGGTGAAGTTAATATTCTAACAACTAGATTAAAATTTCTAATAGTCATATTACTATTCCAACTATCTGATTTATGACATTTTCAAAGGTTTCTTAATTTCTATAAATACCACTATTTCATTAATTCTTAATTTATTTATACTTTATCTTAAGGTTATATATATAATTTAATCCTAAAATTTAATATTATATTTTTATAATTTTTCTTTATTTCTACATCTTTGTTCGTGATCTCGATCATTCTAGTGGATCGAGAAGATCCAAATTTTCCCATTCTAGTAATCTTATTTTCTATTTATTATCCTGAAATAATATTTGGCATTATTATTAGTTTATTTACTAACTAATGTATCATGATTCATGATAATAATGTTTTTTTGTTTTCTCTATATCATTTAGGTATTTATGAAATAATTATAAGAAGGAAATTCCATTGATAAAATTATTGTTCATTATAGAAAACTCATTCTGCATTGTTGCGGTTAAGCCATATTGTCTTTGTAATCATTTAAGATGATTTTAATAACACTTTAATATTTTTTTAACTAAATTATCTTTGAAATATTTCCTACTAAAACAACACCCCCCACAGACACACAGACTCTCTCTCCCCCCCCCCCACCTTTATTTAATCTATTCACGTGTGTTTGTAGAATTTTTCATTCATGTTTCCCAATAGATTCATCAATTAGAAAAAATACAGTCAATGTTTGGGATATAAATTATTTGTGATTTTCGAAATTAAATTTTTGTGTTTAGACACATAGTTTATAATAATCTCTATATTACAAGGGAGTGTTAGGGGATAATAATCTAAAGGGGGTGATGTGTGTGTATTTTATCATGTTGATTGTGAAGGAAATGATAAATTATTTAAACTAAACATATTCTGATGGTCCTAAATATAAAAAAATATTCCAATTAATGTTGTTCTGTAAAAAAATAAATACATTCCCTTTTCTATATATTTGAATGTTTTTAAAATTAATTAAAAAAGGACTTATTGATGATTTCTCACATGCTTGTTTATAAACACATACAATGTTTGTACTAGAATTTTTCTTGTTTTAAAGATATCTTCAATAATTAATGATAAAAAAATTATTTCAATTACCTCTTCTTATTTGATTAATATATTTCCTACAATTATATCATATATTTTCAACCGGTGGCCACTTTAGATATAAAATAAATTTTAGTAATTTTTTAGAGGTAGGAATATTCTATTCGAGCTATTCAAAGCTACTAATGAATTTCATAATAAATGTGAGAACTTTAAATTCATTAGAAACATCTCTAAGAGATAATAAATAAATAAATATCACTAATATTTTATGAAATATTTGTGTATAAATTTTTTGGGATTTATGATTTCGGTCAGTGTCATCATAGATCTTCGTCTTCATTGTACTGTCGTCGTAGAATGGTGTTAGAATTGCCACACTAAACCATCAACGATGAAACAATAGAACACAAAAATGGATCCGCTAGAATCCACATCATTAAAAACATCATATCCTCCATAATAAACCAAAACATAACCAATAAATCATAAACCAACATCACCACTAAGAAGAACCAAACACAAAACCATCGAAAACCTTCAACCTGGATCAGACTGCCATCAACGAACCTCTATTGATAGAGTTTTCATCATATATCAAAGTAGGGATCCACCTTCACAAGATATAGAGAATTATTAATACCAACTAATTACTAACCATGATTTTCACTACCCGCATTCCTATCTTGTTCTTGCACTTGTCTCACCCCCATGTTGTAGCTACCACCTTTGATACGCACTGCAAAACCTGAAATAGATATATTATATCAAATGAGATGGTGTCACATAGTGGTCCCATGATGAGCTTCCATCACTACTATAACATTGTTTCCATCATGCACAAGAATAATGATCCACCTCCATCGAACCTAGAGTGTTTCTATTACCAATCGTGCACTAGACCTCGATGCTTCCCCCATCATCCCAATTGCATTCATGCAACCTTTACACTCCCACGCCACAACTATTTCTCCATGATGACACTATTCACTAACCTTTATATTCTAATAACTACCAACCTTCCAATTAGAATAATCACAACAACCACTATTAAATTTTTTTTCCTCTGATTAGAATGATCATGTATTGATTGATCTATAGGAAATGTTTCCATTTACCTTTTTAGAATGAACAAAATTCCCATTGGGAAGTTAAATATGTGAATGTGGATTTAGAGAAGGTTGAACTGAAAAATAGACTTCATATTCAAGAACTATAATAAATCAAAATATGATCCTTTACAAATTGTATAATTTACCATGGGAGTAAAATGAGGGCCACATGAAAATCTAATTCAGTAAAAAGACTTCCATCCATGAGATAAAGTGTTTCTTTATAACTCTCAACTAAAATTAATTTGTAGTAAATTTCATTCCAAAGAATAAGTTCAATTTATTGTCACATGTATATCCATTTTGTGTTTTGTAGATAATTAATGAAGGGTAATAGAACTCGTAATATTGATTGGATAACACACTATTACAATACTTCTACATGTAAAAAATCCCAGGTTTCACCTTTATTTAACCTTAGAGAAAATTCTATCATTCAAGTGTTAGGGATGGAAATATTTACAGTTTTATGAATTTCAATTTTTGGTTTTTCTTTTTTTTTTGTCTATATATTTCATTTTTTGTGTGTTTTAATACTTCTTGAGCTCAAATTGAATACCTTTTAAAATTTTAAAACTTTTCCAATTGTAATAAATTTATTTGACATAGGAAAATAAAATTAGATAAATATTGAAATCAACTTATATGAAAAATAAAATTGTGTTGAATTCATGAACGTACCACTGATTTTCTAATCTCATGTCATGATATGCTTCCTATTGTTAAAATAATTTACCTGAGTTACTTATAAACAAATTTTTATATTATATTTATAATTCTCTCATTTCTTGAGAGAATAAATACTTGGTTTAGTAAAATATATTTTCTGATAATTATAGTCAAAAACTTAGATAATTAAAAGTATTATACTAAATATGACTAAATAATTATTTTGATTGAGAAAGTTCTTTAATAGTAAACTTATATTCCATCCCACCAAGATATATGAACCTTGTGAGCCCCTAATATCCATGAATTATATTTCCATGAATCCATATTACAAGCTCAAAATCACTAACTTCCTATCTCTAGAAGTTAATTCAAAATAATATTTGAACTCAAATGTGTTTGGGGGTTATTTATGAGCATACCTATCTGAAATAGTAGAATTATATTTGTGGGTGAATTTTGAAAATGAGATACTTATGAGTTCGAGGTTTTTTATGTGAAGTATTGGAAATAAACACATTTATGAGTTTATATATAGAGATAAATCAATTATGGGTAATATAGAAGGGGTAAAATATTTCAAACAAGAGCATGGGAGTTCAAAAAATTACTAGAAGATAAAACATTATACTCTACCTTCAAAATTAAAATCTAAGTATGACTAAAAATCAATGTTGTTAAAGGAAATAGAGAAAAGAAACATTTAAAAATATAGAAATGATTTGGGTTTGAATATTCTGGGAAACTATTTAAGTTTTTGGGAGTTGATCTAGGAATGGTAAAGGGATTAGGGAAGTTATTCTTCATTGTAAACTATAAATCATGCATTTTAATTCACATTAGAGTCAACCCTCATCATTATACCTCTGATATTTTAATAATGGAACCTATAAACTACTAGAAAGAGAAAAAACCTATGAATAACTCATTATATGAGTAAGTAATTGGCTCATTGGATAGAGATTTAGAAACTAAGAAATTATATGTCGACCCTTTCATGAGCTTGGAATGAGAAAATATTTTATGGAAATTCATACTTTGTGATGAGAGAGATACTTCAGGGAAGGTGGGTATAAATGAACAAGATAGGATTGAAAAGGTGTAATTTAATTGAATGTACTTAATATAGAAAATTTAATTAAGAATACATAGGTGGAATTAAAATATTGAGTGATGTGGCTTTTGGAAAGGGAACTCCCATTGGATAGTGTTTTGAATTTTTCTTCAGTAATATTATTAATACTCACATGTTGAGGTATAACACCACAATATTTTAGAATGTTTTTCATCTAAATAAATAATATTTTGAATATCATTTTTGATACACAATGCTGAACAAAAATTAATCATGATATATTTTACAATTCAATATAAACATTAACACATAATAGGAACAAAATGTGTAATGTCATTAAGAAAATTACAAGAGGAGTATACCCTAAAGTAAATAAAAAATAGTTAAAATGATTTATTTTATTTCCTTACATATTATTATTATTATTTTAAATAGTAATTTCACATGTTATAATACCAATTATTTGAATAAATTTAATGTTTATATGACAAATAATTACTGAGATATGATTAAAATCATTTTGTGTTGAAAGGGCCTATTTTTTTAACAATATTATTTTTCTGTATATTGAATATTTGTTTATTTGTAAACTGAATTTATCACTTTTGAATAATTAATTTAATTAATTTCTTTGATAAAATTATAAAAAAATAAATTGACACTCATTTTATGATTTTTACTTGAAAAGGGATAAGAATAAATTCACTTTATTCTTAAGAAAATTTCTAAAAATTGTTTTTCTATTTTATGTGTTATTATATTAATATTACTTTTTAGCACTTTTAGAGATTGAATCAAGAAAAATGATTTTTATATTTTTAATTATCATTTCTAGATTTGGTAATAAGGTCAATTTTATTTTTTTCATACGAATAAGTCATCAAGGTAAAAAATTAGTCACTATAGTTAATGTTAAATGAGTTATAAATATTAAATCATGTAGTTATGTATAAAACATAAATATAATTAATATATAATTTTTTTATAAATTATTGAAAAAATTAAATTTATATTTTCCTCTCTAATTATCAATTTTTTATCCAATTTCTTTAAATAATGCTTATCATTATATTTTAAGAAAATTATATTTTTTTTAAAGGCTGCCCCTCTTACCTATAAAATGAAACCTTCACCGCCATAATTCTCCTCACACATAAAGATTCATAGATCAAAAATCCCACAAAAAAACCCCTCCCAAACCCAATTTTACATTCCCTGTAGATTCTATTTTCACCAAAATATCAATCAAAGAAGGCTTTAGGAGTGGTCTAAAGGAGGATATCCAAGGAAGGGGTAATTAGTTTAACCAAGTAATTTCAAGTTTCTTTTTTCTTCCACTTCCTCCAAATCAATTATAAAAATAATAATATAATGAATAAAATATTTTATTATACTTAAATGTAATTATATTAATGTAATATCCATTATCTACCTAACTCTCATTTCTTATAAAATAAAAATAGTGTTGGAATTATGGTCGGACTACCGCCTCCATGAATGTTGTATTTTATTTTCAATACTACCTTATATAGATTATTATAAAAGTGTATTTATTGAATAAATATTATATTTATCTAATTATTAAAAAATTTTAAAGATAAATTTGGTATTATATTAATAATATTAACAAAAATTGGTATGTGTAAATATTAACCACCTAAAACGGGGATACCAAGGCACTTCTTTTTAATTTGAATCTATTTTTGACAACCCATTGAGTTGTATAAAATTTTATCTACTAGAATGATAATGAATATATATCCCTAAAAACATTTATTTGATGAAACTATTTTATAAACAATTTGACTAATGTCAATCTACCAAAGCTATTTTGGAGTAATTGACCAAATAACATAAAAATGTTGGTGAGAAAAAAAAATTATACAATAAATTAATGACATATGATAAAAAAATGGACCTAAAATGTAATATACATCAAAAGGGTAAGAAATAAATTATTTAACAAACATAATTTTTTTATTCTAGAGATTATACAAACACACAAATTGAGTCCATAATTTTGGTAAGGGTTCTTAGTCTCAATTTCATTTCCTTGAGACATGATTCTTATTTTGAACCGATTTACTTTTATATGGGTAACTATTATCATATTAACTTCTTATATCTTAAATTACTTCATCCACTAGGTATTTTTACATTAGTTTAAGCTCAATCTATTATTTTTCATTTTAGTCTATCCCGACACCCTCCATGCAAAGATACTACAATGAGGGTAGAGAGATAATGATATTTGAGTCCCACATCCAATAGGCCTCGGGTTAGAGACTAGCACCGAGGGTATAAAAAAATCTCATGTATGGGAGGAATTACACTCCATACTATAAATAGGATAAGGAGATAATACAAATCATCCACACAAAAACTCCATGACATCATATAAAATAAATCAACCATCCCATAATGCATGTATAATTAAAAATGATACAGAAAAAAGTCTATAATGTAAATACCTAAAAGAAAAGCTAAAGCAGCGACATAGTAAAAATCCAAGGCCTAAGCTAGTAATGTCCAAAACGGTCCAACTAATCCTCCTAGAAACCTAAAAATATTTATATATGTTGGGTGATAATTCAAGTATACTGTTTCGGTGCGGATGTGCGCCGGGTTTCTGTTCCGACGCTGTTCCGCCAGGACGCGTTCGCGCGTGCGCCCGTCGACCCAAGGGGATGGGCGCGCGGCTTGTGGCCCCGCAGTCCCTCTTTCCAAAGGCGGGCGGCATCCGTCCCTTATTCAGGGGCGTCTTCTCCTTGATCGAAACCGAGATGATGGGATGTCGGCTCCTCCTTCCGTGGACGTCTCCTCGGAACTCGTCGCCTAATCCGGGTCTCCCTCATAGATTTAAGAATGTTCGTGAATCTCGTTCCCGGCGCCACATCTTCATGGACACCGGTTAATTACGCTGCTTCCGCCCAGACGCTCCAAGGGGTCTGGTCGGGGCAGCAACCTGCGGTGAGGAGACCGGGTAGCTCTGGGTGTTGGGGGTGTGTCTTAACACTGCGGCTCTGCATGTCTGCCTTCCGTCCCTAATAGGGCTTCTCGAAGGCATGATGACCTGAGGCATCCCGCGCTGGGTGTGGGGAACTGTGTCACCTAAGGTTTTCCTCAGCTTCCCATGTTTTTAACACGGGGTATGCCGCGAGTTTAACGTCCAACGGGGACGGCATCGGACTGATCAACACGAGGGGTGGATCAGATGACAGAACCCCTTGCGGGGAACCTCTGACGCTGGGGCCAGTACATGGGTGGCTTCTCGGGTGAAGTGGAGTGGAATGAAATGGCATGACCCCACCGGGATGTGGCGGCCCGGGTAAGGATCAGGATGGATGATGGAGTGAAGAGCTTGGACCCCGTAGGGGCTTCCTACGTACCGCGCGTTAGCACGGATCAAAGTCAGCGTAGTTCGGGTATACAGTTTAACGTCATGCTGGACGTTGGCAAGCCGACTCACGAAGAGGTCGAGGCTGCCAGGCGGAGGATTGAACCGAACCACCTCGCACAGAGGGGAATGGAACGGCCGGGTGGATCACAGTTTCACGTCATGTTGGACGCTGAAAGGAGAAAAAGGCAGTGGGGAAGCACAATGGAGATACACATGTGCAGTCCCCCACAAGGGCGGATTCATAAGTGAATCGACGCGAGCGTGAACCCGGGAGGGGCCCACTGATGGACGAACCGACGTGAATACGACCGGGACGACCAGGTGGTGGGCTTGAACCTCAGGGAGGCTTCCTACGTACCCTGTTTAGGAGACAGGGATCAAAGTCCACGTAGTTCATTCTTCCAGGACTTACGCACTCAGGCAGCCTGGATGCGGCAAAGCTCAGTTGGAGAGGGACTCGGGCCGAAGGTGAGAGACCTCGATCCCTGTCACGCCCTCCACTGGACTCGGTAGTGGGGAAGCACAATGGAGATACACACGTGCAGTCTCCCACAAGGGCGGATTCGCAGGTGAATCGACGCAAGTGTGAACCCGGGAGGGGTCCACTGATGGACGAACCGACGTGAATATGACCGGGACGACCAGGTGGTGGGCTTGAACCTCAGGGAGGCTTCCTATGTACCATGTTTAGGAGACAGGGATCAAAGTCCACATAGTTCATTCGGTTTGTAACACTCTACCCCCGTGGGCGAAGGCCACTCCAATCCCGACATCCCTGCAGAGACGAGCGGGTGGGGGCCACATCCAAACCGGGAGGATCCTGCGTGCGGGGCATGGGATCGGGTGATGCGGACGGTTTAACGTCTTGTCGGACGAAGTACAATTTAACGTCGTGTGTTGAGGACAAAGCGGACGGTTTAACGTCTTTCCGGACGAAGTACAGTTTAACGTCGTGTGTTGAGGACGAAGATGCTTGGCAGTTTAACGTCTTACGGCGCGGACGATATGCTAGGCAGTTTAACGTCGTGCTGCTTAGACGAGGTACAGTTTAGCGTCATGCAGGACGAATGCTGAACAGTTTAATGTCTTGTAGCTCGGACGAAGTAGAGCCGCCAATCGGTCTGTGTCACTTCGCGCGAACCTGGAGGGCCGCACGGGAAGACAACGCACAGTGCGGGCACTCGGGATGAGGATCATCGGGCGCCACGAAGGCGGGTACCCTGAGGGGGTCGAAGGGGGCGACCCCAGCGGATTGCGCGCAAAAGAGGAGCTTGGCGCGCAATACCGCGGGTCGGCGCGCAAATGGGAGGGCTTGGCGTGCAATTGGGCCAGCACTTTGCGCGCGGGAGATAGAGATTGCGCGCACCGGGCTTCGGATAGCGCGCGGGGGCAACGGCTCATTCTTTAACGAATGGCCACTTTGAAAATGGGGGGTGCGCGCAATCGGGCTGGATTGCGCGCACCCGGGGGCAATTGGGCGCAAGAGGGTTCTTTTGCGCGCGAATGCCTTTGGGTGAAGGGTTATTCAAAGGGAAGGAGCCAAAGGGATTGCGCACGAAGGCGAACCCCGAGGCTTTATTGCGCGAAAGTAAAGAGGTTACCTGAAGATCGGCATTGCGCGCGGAGGGGGTTGGATTGCACGAACGAGAGACTCTTCGAATTCCGGCAACCTTCAAAACGTCGGGGGTCGCCTTATATTTATAGGAAACCCTGGGCACGGAATCCGGTTCGCGGGCGCGCAACTTCCTTCGCGGGCGCGGAATCGGGCCCGGCGCGCAAGGGAATCGCGCGGGCCACGGGCGTGCAAAACTGCGCGCCGGCCCAGCGCATTGCGCGCATCCCGGGAGGTTTGCGCGCGACACTCCACCTTTGCGCGCGGGTCTCCAAAATTCCGCGCAAGGCCTCCGGGCCCTCCGAAACATGCTTCTGACTCCAAATATGACCTCGCTTTCCGCATCCGGAGCTTCGTTTGGGAACAACGGACTTTTCTAGCATCTACAAAAGCCCCCCCTCGGAATCTGATCGGCGAGAGGTCACAACGATCGGGTTCCGAGGGAGACACCGGAATGCCAAAGTCCTGGGTGGCGCGGGACTGTGGCGCGCAAAAAAGGGTGTCGGGCGCGAAATTCGTTGTCGCGGTTGCGCAAAGCGCTTTCCGCGTAGCGCGGACACCCGGCCTAACCTATAAATAGGGGCCATGGGTTACCCGCACCGTACACCGGCCTTCCGCGCGACAAGCTTTCAAGCTCTCGTGCGCGAAATTTCCCTTTCCGGCGCGGAATTCACCCGTTCGTCGCGCAAAACTTTCCGGATTTCGGCCTGTCTTTGCGCGAACGCCCGGTGTTTTACGCGACGGACTGCCCAATTGCGCGCCGTCCACTTGGATTGCACGCCAACTCTCAAACTTCTCTACCATCCTCTTCCGATTCCGCACGCCTCATCCCTTAACCCACACGACTCCCGGAGATTCTGAGATGGCCGCGAATCAAGGGAATGAGGGGGATGCCGCCATTCGCAGAGCTGAGATGGCGGCGAACGAGGAGGTCTACGGAGCCAAGGAGATTGTTTCCAACAATCAATCCTTGTTCGACTTGCTGACGCCAGCCCAGAAGATATATCCGCTGTCGGACAACCTTCCACTCTGGAACTTCGGCATCCTAGATGAGGTTCCGGTGCCAGGGTTCGAGGTTGATGCGCCACGGACCTGGGTGACTTGGGAGGACGAGCTTCCCCGCTATAACATCACCAACAATGGGCATCCTGCCAGGGAGACCAGGCACTTAGATGTCTATGTCCTGAACCCGAGGACGCGAACCATCGTCGGGAGTGAGCCTACTGCGGAGAACTCTCTAGCCCTCTACTCGAGCACATATCGCCAGAGTGTCACTGACGACACCAAGGGCTGGCTGAAGGACTGGGACTTGCGGTCTGGGGGAAATTTCACCAGTGAGTGGGCCTGGTCGTTCTGGGTACGCCACACCTGCGATCACCTCGCGGCGGAGCTGCGGTACATCGGCCTGTTTGAGGCGGTGTGGACGTCGTAGTTCCACTTCTACCAGCAGTCCGAGCTTGGGCCGGAGCTGTTCACCCGCTGGTCCCCGGATACCAACACCTTCCATCTTCACCATGGGGAGGTTAGCATCGGTCTCTGGGACATCCAATGCATCGGAGGTATCCCGCTGGAGGGTTACCAATACGATGAGTTCCTACCTCCGAAGAACACCTGGGAAGACAGGTCACGGACTCCCATTCTGACATGGCATCTACTTGACCTGGCTACGCAGCGGCTCGGGATCAAGGACTTCCACAAGGACATAGCCTACAAGGAGTGGTTCGGCCAGTTCTTGGAGCATGATCCAGCGGTCAAGATGCCAGGCAGGGGGAAGCGGTGTCCGACCGCGGCTCAGAGGAGCCGGAACGGGTCGTACTGGAGGGTCCTGGAGACGGGCGACTACCGCTCATGGTGGTACCGCGTCATCGAGGCACGGGACCCAAATGTCCGGTACGTGGCGTTCCTGGTCGCCTTTCTGAGTGGGTGGCTCCTGCCAGTGCGGGACGCGAGAATGGGCGTCCGCCCGGCGACACTGGCGATGGCGGGCGCCATGGCCGCCAACAAAAGATACAACCTCGGGGTCCCAGTGCTGGCGAAGCTGTATGCCATCCTGGGACGCATCTCGCGAGGGGGGTCGCCACGAAGGATCTGTGGGCCCTTTCAATTCTTCCACGGCTGGGTGGTTGCTCACCTTGGTGGGTACACGTTTCCAAATGCCATCATTCCTCCGGGCAACGGCCTGCGACCCTCCCTGCTGAACATCGCGGGGGTCGCTCCGATGACCCTAAATGAGGAGGGCGTGAGGATTCGGATTGGCAATCATGCCAATTTCAACTTCAGCCCGTTCCCCACTCCCGTTGGCCAGATGATCGACAATGGGCAGGGTCCGCTGGAGCAGCACGAATACTTCCTGAACATGCGAGGCGGGGTGCTCATGGCTCGGATCGACGGGAAGGTGATCTGTGAGCCCTACGTGCCTACCCGGTTCGCCAGGCAGTTCGGGTGCCTTCAACGGATGCCGAAGAGGGTATTCACTGCTGTCCGGGAGGAGACGAACCCTTGCGTCCTTCGCCAGATGTGGCTAATGTTTGCCGCTTTCGGCTCTGGCGAGGTCATCACTCTCCCTCCTACCGGGGTCGACGCAGGCTTGGCAACCGAGTACGCCGAACACTGGGCCATCGCGTACCCCGAGGGGCTTCTACGGAAGCCAGTTTGGCGGCTCGAGGTCACCCGTGCGGAGACCAGGCGTCAAGGAAGGAGGCGAGGCGCCGTTACGCGGGGAAGAATGGAGGCGCGCCAAGCAGTGGAGCCGGCGCGAGCAGGGACTTCAGCGGCGGGCACATCGCAGGGTGCCACTACGACCTCGACGCCCAGAGAGGGGGCACGTGCGGTGGTCGAAGAGCGGCCCGGGAAGCAGGTAAGGCGTCTGCTCGAACCCTCCCACGATGCAGTCTTCCCGGCGCTGTGGTCGGCCAGGATGACCCTGCGGCAGTCGCTGGGGACCGAAACCATCTGGCAGAAGATAACCAGCGAAGGAATCCATCTGCCAAAGGTCGGGCGCCTTCAGGTCGCCGACAGGGTGAACTTCCACCGGCGGTATGCGTATCTGACGGCCATGGACGAGTACGCGCGCCAACGTGGTCAGCGTGCGGAGCCGTCCCTTCTAGTGAAGGTGATGCTCGGTCTAGAGCCTACTCCAGAACAGATGTCGCCGGAGGAAGATGGTAGTAACGACGACTCCGAGGAAGAGGAGGAGACGGGGGAGGATGAATGCTCCGAGGGAAGGTCCCATCAGGGGATCCCACGGGAGAGCGGCGAGGTGGCCAGCTCTGGCAATATTGATATCACTGAGCTCCTCGAGGTCCGCTTCTATCCCTACTCAACCTGCTTCATCCATTCACTTATGCAGCTTCTAACCCATTTCTTCACTTTCCTCAGGAGTGCACAGATGTTGGTCAGGCATCCTCAGTAGGAGTAGGAGAGGCGCTAGTAGGACAAGGCGGGGGCCAGACACCCATCATTGAATTGACAAGCGCTGAGGGGTCCCCTGCTGCAATCGCTCCTGCGGCGGCCGGGATAGCGGAAGATGATGCCTTGGATTCCCGTAAGTCTCCTTACCTTACTGTCGGTGCTCGCCGTTGACGATCCCTGACTAACCACGGCATGCCCTGCGCAGTGATCTCAATATTGGAGGCTCGTCGGGCTACCGAACCCGGGCCATCCACGAGTGGACCAGTGGTAGACATGCCACCTGCTCCAGAACAGACTTCCCACACCGAGCCGGCCCCACCAACTGCTGATCAAGGGGCTGCGGACGCCGGCGGTGCTGCCATCGGAGAGAGGTCGGGGGCTGACGAGGGTGTCAACGCCGCTGGGGCGAGAGAAGAAGGTCGCCCAAATGTTGGGGAACCTATCCCCCGTGAGGACATCCCAGGGGCGGACCCTGCGACAGACCTGCTGGCTGCTTTCCCTGCCTACCGGCCTGCCGACCCCGAGGAGATGGACGACTCGGACGCGGAGGCGGTCGAGGAGAGCCGGATAACGCGCCGCAGGGGGTGGAAGTGCATCCAGCGCTTCCTCAAGCGAGACCCATCGGAGTGGCTGGGGCGCATGGGATCCCTTCAAACCTGGCTGCGCTTCCTGTGTGCCGGGGGAGCCGATGCTCAACGCCTCCATCTGACGGTCCTTGATTTCATGGCCGAAACGATGCGCGAGAGCCGCCGGCATGCCGACGTCGCACAATGTCGGGACGTGTCGGAGATCACGCGGGCGCTCCTCGTGGCGGAGCAGGAAGTCCGGCGTCTTGAAGGGCAGGCGGCAGAGAAGGAGGCCTTCGTCGCAACGTGCACTGAGCTTGTGGAGCAACTAGCGGCCCAGCTGGTTGACGCCCAGGTACAGCTGACGGAGGCGGGCCAACAGATGGTCACACTTCAAGTCGAGCGGGAGCGTGCACAGGCCAGGATCGGCGAGCTGCGTGCTGCGACCGCTGACGAGGAGAGGGTGTGCAGAGAGCGAGAAGCAGCTCTGGAGGCCGCCAGCCAAAGGGTAGCGGCGTTGGAAAGACTCATTCAGCATGCTAATCCCTAGGGGATTTGTTTTTGCCATTCCCAGAACATTTTTCTTCCGCTACTCAATACTTCGATTCATTTGTATGAATCAATATATTTATCTGCATCTTTTGGCTTAACATGCTCAACCACAATTCATTGTCTTGCGGGAGCGTTAACCAAGCTTCAGGCATCCACAATTGGGCCTGGATTTCTAAAGAAAAGAGGGAGGTCATTCCTAGGAAAGGAGACCTCAGACCTAATCAATGTATCATCCCCCCAACTTGTTCCGACACACGAGCGGGACAACGCTAGGGGCGTTAAGATTTTATCCGAACATAGGGAAATGAGAAACGGTGAATCGCGTGTCCCGAATTCAGAAATTCACAACGGTCGGCCTTCCAGGAAATGCCCAAGACGGCAAGCGGACAATGGATCAATCGACCATACTACTACAATATACGGACCGAAGGTCATCATTCATACTGCAGGAGGCGGATCACATGTCATCATCAATGCCGCTTTGGGGGTTCCTTCAAGCACAAGGGTGGAAATCCGGATCAACAGGGCACGCGAAGCGTGGAGCGAAGTGATGATTTGTTCAGATAGAATCTAACACTCCCAAAATTGTGCCACCGTGGGGAAAGCGTATTAGGAGGATACACTAATCTGGCCGTGAATCACCCCGATTCTCAGACAGAACCTCCTTGACGAGGAAACTGTCGCTTCCCATCATTGCAATGGGGCATCCCGAGCTGAATCGGGGAGAATATCACAACTGCACCACTCTACCAGAAGCCAGGCCAGACGGTCGGTGACGAGGAGGGGCGGGACTTAGCGATCCCTGAGGCTGGACCCGAGTCGAGATGCCCGGGCGTTCCTACGTTCTCCATCAGGCTGGAGATCAAGCTACACGTAGTTCTGAGAGCGCAGTTTTAACGTCATGAGGGACGTAGAACCCCGTTTGGGGAGATCTTAGTTTAAGGTCGTAGAGCTTGGACCATAGGGGCAGATCTTAGTTTAAGGTCTTAGAGCTCGGACCATAAGAACCTCAAAGTATGCCACATCGTGGTCCTATCCCCAGGATATGCGAAGATGCACTGAGGGATAGTGTCAAGAGTGCCGAGATTTTGCCTGGTCAGAATGGGAGGTGGAAAACGTAATGTGAATCATGCGGCCATTCACTCAAGGACTGGGGGCACCGGCGTAACGATATGGGAGTACTGCCGATCGTGGCGGAAAGGCAGCATCCATATCGCACTGACCGCTAATGGAATGAGGCAGCAAACGACCATCAACCGCTCAAGCGCAGGATTCATATCGATTTGCTGCCCGACGCCCTTGGGGGCACCAGCCCGAGTCGGTGGGAGAGCACTGAGGCATTGTGTCCAGACCGCTCACGGGGGCTCCACCCAGGGCGTAGGCGATGGGTCCGAATGAAAGGGAGCACGAAGCCTGAAAAGTGGAAGGAACCTGACCAAGCTGAACCTGACACTCCTGGAAATAAACCAGAGTACTCTTGACACCGATGGACCACTGAAAGGGGTCGAGGGACACGCCTTGAGGGTGACCCGAAGGCGGCGGATTCCCCGGAGAAGGGGGAATCTCTAAGAGTTGGGGGCTGGACCCGAAGTTTCAAACATTCGGGCGTTCCTACGTATCCCATAAGGATGGGAATCAATCCACACGTAGTTCTTGAAGTGCGGTGCAACACAATCGGGCACCAGCGCGGGGAGGGGTGCGGGTCTAGCCCTCGCACCCAGAAGAAGCGGTATTTGATATTTCTTGTTTGTCCTTAAAGGTGGATGGTTTTTCTTTGTGCAGCGACATGCCTGTGATTAAGAAATCTCTGGCGTCGCCATAATAATCAAGCCATGAAAGGCATTGATAAATGGCGTGGTTATTAACCAGCGCCCAACGTGAGTGTCCTCTGAGGAGAACATCACGATGCAGTGCCATTTCTCGTCGGGCGGCCAAGACGATCACAGTTTATGGTCGTGTGGTAGGACCAGACAACACAGTTTAAGGTCGTGTGGTTCGGACCATGGAGGAATCTGCTCATTGCGATATGGAGGACTCAGCGGAGGTGGGAACATACCCAGCCCTGCGGTCACGCACGATTCCAGGAGAAGGATCCTGGGATAGGGGCCTGCGTATGTCCATCACCCGAGGGGCAGAGATGCTAGCCTCCAGCTATACTAGGCCCAGAACGCGATTGTTCAGGCGACTCCTTCCTCCTTATGGGGACGAGGGTCCAGCTATACATGGCCCTTAGGGAGGACATCAGCATATATCCTTGGTGCTCAGATCGTGGGAGCCTTGAAAGACACCATTACCCCGGTTGGCCTGCCTAACATGTAGAGGTGTACTGAAGGTCAGTATGAAGAGAGTGTCGAGATTCCACTACAACGCACAAAGGCGGAGTGTGATGAGGACTACGCAACCAATGTTCAGATCCTGAAAGAGCCGACATGGCGATCAAGGATGTCGCTGACCATATTTGCAACACAACATCCGATCACGTCAGCCTAGGATGGGGCGAGCAAACGAGCATCAACCGCTCAAGCGCAGGATTCATATCGATTTGCGGCCCAGGACCCGCCGGTAAATCGACCCGGAGCGGTAGGAGAGCACTGAGGCATCGTACCCAAACCGCTAACGAGGATCCCTTTGAGTGAAGGCCCAAACAAGAGGAAGCGCGAGGCCCGACAATCAACACAGGACTTGCCGGGATTGAATCCGACATTACGGGTCATAGACCGAAGTACCCAAAACATGTTAAAAGATCACCGGAAAGGGTCGGAGGACTCACCCTGAGAGCAACCAAAAGACGGCAGATCCCCGTGATCAACCAAGAGACGGGGCTGGACCTGAAACACAAGCGTCCAGGCGGTCCTACGTATCCCATAAGGATGGGAATCAAGCCGCACGTAGTTCTTGAGAGGCAGTTTAACGTCATGCAGGACGATGAGGGGTGTGAGGTAGTCCCACACACGGGGGAGGCGTATGGCGCGGCCAGTAGGCCAACGTGAATGAGGACATAATCCCCCGCTCACGCCATACGCCTCGCACAAAAAGGAGGGGAACTTGGGCCAGAGGCCCAACGCGGGATAGAGATTCCCGGTAAATGGGGCTGGGCCTGAAACATGAATGTTCAGGCGGTCCTACGTATCCCATAAGGATGGGAATCAAGCCGTACGTAGTTCTTGAGGTGCAGTTTAGCGTCATGCGGGATGAATGCTGAGCAGTTTAACATCGTGCAGCTTGGACGTGGTACAGTTTAACGTCATGTTGGACGAAACACTTGGAAGTTTAACGTCTTGCAGCGCGGACGAGGTACAGTTTAACGTCATGTTAGACGAATGCTGAACAGTTTAACGTCTTGTAGCTTGGACGAAGTACAGTTTAACGTCATGTTGGACGAATGCTGAACAGTTTAACATCTTGTAGCTTGGATGAAGTACAGTTTAACGTCATGTTGGATGAATGCTGAACAGTTTAACGTCTTGTAGCTTGGACGAATCTGCACTCAGGCAAAGTACTGCTTGAGGAACCTAGAGTTGGTGGGAGGAGTGACACGCTCACCATCCATAGTTTCTAGGGAGTACGCGCCATTGGGATAGACCTTGTGGACAACAAAAGGTCCCTCCCACTTGGGCTCCAACTTGGGCGGCTTCCTGCCGGGGATCATTGGCGCTCTTAGGGCCAGTACTAGGTCACCCTGCAGGAAGGAGCGGAGGCGAACCTTCTTATTGAAAGCTCGAGCCATTCTGCTTTGATGCCTCTCCAAGTTGTGCAAAGCGCGAAGTCTATTCTCATCCAGTGCTTCCAACTCGACTAGACGGGCTTCAGCAGCTCTGTTCGGCGCTTGCTGGTCATAGACCGTAGTGCGCAAGGACGGTAACTGGATCTCGATGGGCAGGACGGCCTCAGCTCCATACACCAGGGAATAAGGGGTCATCTGGGTGGAATTGCGAGTCGTCATCCGATAAGCCCAGAGGGCGTTGGGGAGCTTGTCCGGCCAACTTTTCTTGTTCTGACCAACCATCTTTTGCAGAATGTTAGAGAGGGTCTTGTTAAATGCCTCAATATGTTCATTCGCCTGCGCATGATAGCGAGATGTATGGTTCGAGTGAATGTTGTACTTGGCGTACAACTTCTTCAACTCGGCTGCTCGGAAATTGGCTTCGTTGTCCGTGAGGATAGCGTGAGGCACTCCAAATCGATAAATGATGTTGGAAGTCACGAAGTCAGCGATCGAACCGGATTTGACCTCTCTGAGCGGAATCGCCTCTGCCCATTTGGAGAAGAAGTCTGTGGCGGTCAGAATGAACCGGCGCTGGCGAGCTGTCGCCGGCGGGTAGGGTCCCACAACGTCCAGACCCCAGACTGCAAAGGTCCAAGAATACCTGGTGGTATGGAGAGGCTCCGGCGGCTGATGCACAAAGTTCGCATGAACCTGGCACGCATGGCACCTCCTGGCATACTCGATGCAGTCATGGATCATGGAGGGCCAGAAGTATCCCAACCTCCGAATTTGGTGGGACAGCTTCGGCCCAGTCTGATGGGGACCACATGAACCAGCATGAACCTCTTGCATGACTCGTGGGATCTCAACTCCCTGAAGGCAACGGAGGAGAACACCATCGAATCCGCGTCTATAGAGGATCTGCTCCAGGCCGGGACTGCTCTGGAGGACAAACTGCGATGCGCGGCGTCGAACTCGCTCACGCTCGGCCCGATCCGACGGGAGAATGCCATGTTGGAGGTACTCAACCAAAGGCGCCCTCCAATCAGGGGCTGGTTCGACTACCATATCTGGGGTACTCGGGGCTCCGGGCACAGGGGCAACTGTGGTGAGATTACTTACCGACGGGCCGCGATCTCCCTCCGGGATAACGGGAGCGATGAGCCTACAGTGCGTCACGTGGACGACCAGGTTGTCCTGTTCAGGCTCTGCGAGTGACGCAGCAAGGCTGGCCAAAGCATCTGCTCGACCGTTCTGCGACCGGGGAATATGGATAATTTCTGGCCGAGAAGGGAACTGGGCCATCAGAAGGAGGGTGCACTCCAGCAATGGCACAAGTTCTGGATTCCTGACAACATAGTCTCCATTGATCTACTTAACGACCATATCAGAGTCCCCTTTCACACACAGATGGGACACGTCAATCTCGAGAGCTAACTCGAGGCCAGTGATGAGGGCATGGTATTCCGCCTCATTGTTGGTACAGCCCTCTGACAACAGGAAAGAGTATGGCAGCACGGATTGCTCTGGGGTAATGAAGACGATACCCAAGCCCACTCTATTGAGCTTAGGATTATCGAGTCTTCTACCGGTGGGGCTCCGGGAGGCACCGTCAAAGTGCATCTTCCAGCATGGATTGGCATGATCGACCGAGAGAATGGCCTCATCAGGAAAGCCTAGATCCAGCGGCTGATCCGCGGAGGTCGGGTGAGCAGCCAGAAAGTCTGCCAATGATTTCCCTTTGATTGCCTTCTGAGACACATACCTGATGTCGAACTGCTGGAGAATCACAGCCCACCGCGCTAGACGGCCAGTCAACATAGGCCGGCTCAGGATATACTTCAACGGGTCTACCCGAGAAACCAACTGTACCTCATGGTGCTGCAAGTAGTGTCGTAATTTCTGTACGGCAAATACGAGCGCCAGGCAGCTCTTCTCGATGGGGGAATACCTAGCTTCCGCATCGAGGAGCATGAGACTGAGGTAATAGAGGCTATTCTCTGTTCCCTCGTTGTTCTTCTGGGCGAGAAGGGCACCAAGGGACCGTTCCAGGGCGGTCACATAAAGGACCAGCGACTTCCCGGACACAGGCGGCATCAGAACCGGAGGTTGAAGCAGGTACTGCTTGATTTCCTCGAAAGCGGTCTGACACTCTTTATCCCATACATAGGTGGCACCTTTCTTCATGAGCCGAGAAAAGGGCTTACACTTGCCGTCCAGATTCACGATGAATCGGCGTATATAGGCTAAGTGGCCTTGGAACCCTTGCAGTTCCCGGATGTTACCTGGGGGAGGCATCTGGCTAATCGCCCTGATCTTCTCCAGGTCGATCTCAATACCCCGGTACCTTACCACAAAGCCAAGAAACTTCTCGGAGGTGACCCCAAAGGCACACTTCAACGGGTTCATCTTCAGGAAGCGATACCGGAGGAAGCCGAACACTTTCTCAAGATCTTTGAGATGGTCCTGACGCTGGCGCGATTTGACCACCAAGTCGTCGACATAGAATTCCACCAGTGTGCCGAGGATTGGCTTGAATATGCGGTGCATCGCCCGTTGATAGGTGGCACCCGCATTCTTCAGGCCGAAGGGCATGACCTGGTAACAAAAGATACCTTGGGGGGGCCTGAAGGCAGTGAACTCCTCATCCTTAGGGGCCATCCGGATTTGGTTGTATCCGGAGTATCCATCCATAAAGGAGAGGGCTTGGAACCCTGTCGTGGCTTCAATCAACAGCTCTGTCACCAGAAGGGGAAAATCATCCTTCGGACAGTGGCGGTTGAGATCGCGGAAGTCGATACAGACTCTGATCTGCCCGTTCTTCTTCCTGACCGGCACAATGTTGGCCAGCCATTTGGGGTACTGAACTTCCCTCACAAAGTTGGCTTTGATAAGATTGTCAACTTCGGCCTCAACCATGGCACCGTGGAATGGGTGCATCTTCCTGGGAGGCTGCTTGAACCCGCGATGGTTCGCTGGGAGACCAAGGCGGTGGACGGCTACCTGAGGATCTAGCCCCGGCATCTCGTCATAGCCCCAAGCGAATACATCACGGTGCTACCTGAGGAAGTCCACGTACTGCTGCCGCTCCTCAGAGGGCATGGCGGCACTGACCAATGTGGGTCTTGGATCTGCTTCGGTTCCAAGGTTCACCTGTACTAACTCATCGACCGTGGCGGAGACACCCCCCTCAAGGGCTGGGTGTGCATCTTCCACGTCCTCTCCACTCGGGGAGGGATCGTCCACAGGAGAGACTGCGTTGGAAACTGCATTGGGGCTACCAGATCCTGCTGGGCCGCTGGTGCTGGCACGGGCGGTCGCGGTCATCTCATCAGGAGACTCACAGGCCGTCGAGACCATGGCTACGTCCAACCGATGGATCGGGAGGACGTAAGCATCATCCAAACTTTCCCAGGGATCACTTGCAACAGCGACAGGCTCAACCTCACCTGCCAGGATCTGCTTATCCTTTCTCTTGTAATAGTCCGTGTCCAGATAGCGGGCTTCACATGAGGCAAAAGGAGAGGCATCTCCCTGAAGCACACCTACTCGACCATTGAGGGAGTATTTAAGGCATTGGTGGTATGACGAGGGAACCGCCGCATGAAGGTGGAGCCATGGCCTGCCCATCAATGCGTTATACGCAGTGTCTTGAGAGACTACCATGAATTCGGTGTTGGCAACCAAGTCACCGAACTGGGTCTTCAAACGTATCTTGCCGACCGGAGTTTGCTCGGTGCGTTCGTACCCCTGGATCCTGAGGTCGGAGGGAATCAATTCATCCTCAGACAACCCCAATCTCCGGAGCATCCGAGTGGGAATCAAGTTAATCCCGGACCCCGTGTCGACAAGACAGCTCCGGACTTCAAGGCCATTGAACTGGACAGTAACATACAGCGGACGAATGTGTCCCTGTATAGGAGGGTCTTCATCCTTACCAGAGAACGAGATAACTGTCTGACATTCGGCGTCCTCGATCGTTTCGGCGTGAAAGGCCTCTGCAGCCGCAACCTCCGTCTCAAACTGGAGGGGGCTCTTCAGGGCTTCAGCGAGCGCCTCGCGCATCTCAAATGACATGCGCAGAGCCTCAAGGATGGAGAGCCTTGCTGGGATGTCGGCCAAGTGCTTCAGGACATCATACTTTTTGGCCAAGCGTGAGCCCCTGGTTGCAAGAGGTTGCTCTGCGGTTGGAGGCATGACGGGCCTTGCCGGTTGGACCGGCGGCCGACTAGTGCTTGGCGCATCTCACTGTTCATTGGTTGAAGCCCGGGAAGTAGTCACCGTACTGGGGTCAAGAGGCCGGGATGGACTCGTGGCAGGGCGGAGCTGATCGCGACGCGGCTGAGGCGGTTCTGCCTGGTCCCACACCACAAACAGTGGCGGAGGCGAATCCGTCATCCCCGGATGGGGGGGCTGCGCACGCTGAGCTCGGTTTTGAGCCTGCTGCCTAGTCTCAGTGGCGTGCACATCCTGGATGGAGGTACCAACTGTTGTGCCCCGGCGACTCCTGTTGTTGTGGTTCCTCCGACGGTGGCGACGACCGGGGACACTAGGGAGGTCCACCTGGTGTTCTTCAACGTCGGGAACCGAAAAGGGATTTACCAGCTCGACGGTATTAACCGAAGCATACCCAACACTGTCATCGGACGAATCATTCACCACTGGGCGGATCCGGGGAGGGATCCCCATCTCCGGGGGCATGAAATCACCGAGAGTGCGGGATAGTGGTGGAACTGGCGGGGCGCGCTCTTCCTTCTTGCGCCGCCGCCGTTTGCTCTTCTCGGAAGAGGCAGGCTGGGACGACGATGCCGAAGCAGCACCCACAGATTCTGGGGGCTCAGGCTGATTCAAGCGCGCACGGATGATTCCATGGGTGCGAATGATCGTCTTGCAGGCCATCCAGTTGTTATACTTCTGGGATCTGCGGTCGGAGACCAGCTGCCATTCGTCCTCATTGCCACTATCGTCATCTGATCCCACGAACACGCCTGCCACTTGTGCTGGAGCTGGGCCCAACCTGATTACATTGTTGTTAATCTGGTCTTGGAGCCAGTCCTTAAACACATAGCACCGTTGGATGGTGTTCCCCAAGGCCCGATGGTAAGGGCAGTAGCGGGGGTTATCCATGAGATGTGCCTCCTCTGGCCTCCAACACTCAGGCAGTCGCACAATCCTCTGCTCCAGGGCGCTCCGGAAATAACCAGGGACTTGATCCTCGTGAAATGAGTAAGTCAGGTATCGCGGGCCCCTGGGAGCGTGGTCTTGACGAGGGGCTGGAGGGGCCTGCCGAGGAGGTGGACCCTGATTATCTTGCCTGGGTTGTGTCGGTACATTACGCGGAGGGGCCGGCCAGTTCTGGGGCTGCCGCTGCTGGGCCGGGAACTGAGCCCGTGGAGGCGGATTCCTATGAGGCTGTGGAGATGGCCTCGCCGGCAGCAGTTCCAATGGCCTGGGGGCCTCTATCTGGGCAACAGCAGCGGGCTCAGCCCTGCTGACTCTCCTTGCTGGAATCATAGGGGGCAGCGGGTGTGCCTGACTGGCCTGTTGCAGGGCTTCCTCAAGACGTTGAGCTTTGTCTGAGAAGTCCCTGAACCCTCTGGGGTAATTCTGAGTGATCAGGGAAGGGACCAGCTCGGTCTTGACTTTCCTGACGCACATTGTCAGCAACTGCTCCTGAGTCAATGGCATGTCAAGGGAATACGTGAGACCCTTCCATCGGGTGACGAAATCCGCGACTCGCTCATCAGGCCTCTGCTTGCACTTGAAGAGGTCTGCGATACTCATCTTCCGGGTTGTGGAACTGAACTGGTAGAGGAACTGTCTACGAATGTCCTCCCAGCTAGTTATCAACCCGACGGGGAGCTGGCTGTACCAGACAAATGTTGGCCCTTCCAGTGTCTGGACAAAGCAGCGAAGCTTAGCGGCCTCTTGCTGCGCCGGAGTTCCCAACATAGGCCCGCACCTCGAGTTGAAATGGGCCAAATGCTGTGGCGGATCTCCAGTCCCGTTGAAGGGGGCGAAAGTGGGATTCCCAAATCCCGGAGGTTCCGGCATGTCATCCACCCATGTTGGGTATGGCTTGTCGTCCGGTGGGATTGCCACTTGCCGAGTCTCCATGGATTCCAAGCGGGCGATGAGTGCCGCCATCGGATCGTCTGGACATGGGTTCCAGTCCTGGCGAGGATCTCTAACCACGAGCGCATTGCATGGCCCTTCAATCGGGTCGTCGACCGGGTCGTCGAACTCGGCAGCTCGTGGGATGGCGGGCGGAGCGGCCCTTGGGGCAGCGGGAGGAATCCGAGCAGGGTCTCTCAGGTAGTCACGCCGCTCGGGAGGGTGCGGTGAAACATACCGCGCCCTCTTGCCATAGGCAATGGCCTCTCCCCTGTCGGCAAACACGGCATAATCACGGTTGCCCGGGAGAGCCTCATCGAGGGGTGGTTGTTCCTGTCCCTGCTGTCCTGGCCTAGGATCACCGTAGTCAGGCCGCTGCTCTGCAGCGCGCTCGGCGAGGAGCTGGTCAACTAGCTTCTTCTGCTCGGCGAGCTGTTGACGTAGCATAGCCTTCTCGGGATCCTCATCCGCCCTCTGCGTGGAGGCAGATGGGTCGGCGGGCTTCATAGCCCCGCCGTGCTCTTTACCTTTGCTGACGTTTCGGCTCAACGTCAGTGCTTCAGTGGGAGTGGGGAGACCCAGGAGGTTCCTCTGGTGATGAGTAACTCTCTCCGATGGATCCAACAACGGCTTGTCTTCAGGGGGAGATCCCCCGTCGAGAAGTTCCAAGTCGTTCCCCTCCCCCGACAGGTCAGCCATATTGACCGTTTCCGTCCTTGGGGATGTACCCTCAGGGCCACCCAGTGAATCGGGCTGTCGGCGAATCGCACTGAAGCGTAGGGCAGCGTACTGCCCCCATCCACGGATCTACACGTGGGGAGTGGCTTCCTCTATAACCTTGCGGAGTACTTGAAAACACTCAACGCATCGTTGTTGGAGGGCCTCATGGTGCCCAAATGACCCGGGGTGCCGAACCGCGGGGAGCGTGGCCAGGTCAATTTGACGGCACTGCTCACCAATATCTTCTAGGTGTACTTGACTCCCGGGATAT
Organism: Viscum album; assembly: GCA_963277665.1. NCBI lineage: Eukaryota > Viridiplantae > Streptophyta > Magnoliopsida > Santalales > Viscaceae > Viscum > Viscum album. Next base: position 655,941,602 of record OY728145.1, on the reverse strand, counting down.
GGCATTTTTAGGTGGTGAAGACAGGAGTGAGTCTCCCGGAGAGTTCGGCGGAAGCATTCAAACTCATCTGGGGTGAGCGATTCGGGTGCATCAAAGTCCGGTCCTGCGACTGGCCAAAACTTCTCAGGGAAGTGGCCCCCTGCAAGGACGGTCCAGAAGCTCCACGACTCAAACTCGGGACCCAGGTCTCCTTGGTCCTCTTCAACGACTGGGAATGGATGGAGAACCGACAGTGGTGCCGAGGCGGGTCGCCGGGCCGACGGGCTGGCCGGCGGTGAATACGGCGAGCAGGCCGATTGGCCTCCATATCCCGGGCCGCCCTCTGAGGGTGGCGGTGCCCCAGCTACCACATCACGATAGGACGGGCCGGAGAGAGAACATCCTGTCGTAGCGTCGGTGCTCGCCGAGGGTGCACTAGATCGTGGTTCGACCGTCGGTCCCCATAAAAAGTCTCCGGCTTCTCCGATCGAGGCAGAAGGCGCTTCCGGAGGGGCCGGTACCAACCGCAAGCTTGACCCTTGGGGGTCTACCAGGCCTTCGCTACTCCAGATATACCTTCAGAGAGAAGCGGGAATCATATCGATCTCGCTCTCGGGAAGTACGAGGCTGACGTGCCGCATTCCTACCCCTGCCCCTGACTGGCGGGATCGGGGGGAGGGCTCCGTCGCCGAATCATACTCCGCCTCTGTATCAGAGAAACGAACCGGTCGGATATCTGTCCGGAATTCCCTAACATTCTTCCCTCGATGTTGACGCCTCGCCCTCCTTCCCCTGGGTGGTTCTTCGGGGCATGGCTGATCTCTGTCCTGGCGTCCTCTAGCCGCACCGGTGTTGGGGCCAAGAGGACTAGAAACCAAGGTGCGAGGAGCACCGGGACAGATATCAAAGGGGACGCGGGGAGAGATAATTCCGGGCGGGCCTCCGGGCCGGGATCGGAAGGTGGGATGACCCATGCCTCTTGGATCGGCCACACGGAGTAGACCCTGCTGGTGAATAGCGCTACCGCGAGGTGGTCCGCGGTGGCTATTGCATGTACCAGCAACCGGGAGAGTCAACCCAACCTGCCTCTGGGGCGGTCGGGGCCTCGATCCAGGTCGGGCATAGAAGTGCCCCTGCTCAGGATGCGCAGGGGCCTGGTGACTGGATCCAGCAGTGGCTTGGGCCAACGCGGCTGCTGTTGCTAGGGCCCCAAGGTGGGCATCCTCTTCCGCTCGTGCCCGACGTTGGCGTCGGGACAAACGAGTCGGGATGAGCGGCGCGGGCAGGTGGAGAGCCCGTTCTTCGACTTGAGAAGCCTGGAGGCGGTGTCGCCGTGGCCTGACAGGAGCCCTTATCGCGGATCCCTGGAGCGAATCTCGGATAGGGTGGTCCCGGACATCCTCCACCTCATCCGCATAGGGGAAGGAGTTGTCGGAGCGCTCCAGGGATAAGCTCCTGAAGCGGTTGAACGTCGAGGTAGGCAGCGGTGCCTCCCTGCGCGGCCCTCGGGGGCGGCGTTGGTGGTGAGGTGCAGCTTCCTCGAGGTCTAGGCGAGTCATGTCCCTGGTGGGGATGACTCCCTCTTCCTCATATCTCCACACCAAGTTGTTGATCACCCTTCTATGGATGACCTTCGAGGGGGAGAGAGGGCGTGGTTGCCCCGCAGCTGCGGCTGCTGGGGCGGCTGTAGAACGGGCGGGACCGCGCGGAGTAGCCGCGTCGGTGTTTCCCCTACCCCTGCGCCAGTGGGCGGGCGGTGATCGGGCATTGGATCGGACGACCTGATTTCTGAAGATAGGGAGAAGAACCCATTAAAACTGACAGGAAAAGGAATCGACTACCAATCATTAGTGCCACAACTTCTTCCGTGGGGGAAACCCAGGCCATCGACGTCGTGAGACGGAGTGCCCGATTTCCCCTCCCAGCCCCTGGCGGGCCCCGTGCCCCGGTGCTGAATGCTCGGCCGGGCAACATGCCAATCTTCCAACACCTCTGAAAGCTATCGGTCTTCGTATTGAGGAGAAGAGATTCAGGTCGGGTTCACCATTTTTCTGTTTCGGTGCGGATGTGCGCCGGGTTTCTGTTCCGACGCTGTTCCGCTAAAACGCGTTCGCGCGTGCGCCCATCGACCCGAGGGGATGGGCGCGCGGCTTGTGGCCCCGCAGTCCCGCTTTCCAAAGGCAGGCGGCATCCGTCCCTTATTCAGGGGCGTCTGCTCCTTGATCGAAAACGGGATGATGGGATGTCGGCTCCTCCTTCCGTGGACGTCTCCTCGGAACTCATCGCCTAATCCGGGTCTCCCTCATAGATTTAAGAATGTTCGTGAATCTGGTTCCCGGCGCCACATCTTCATGGACACCGGTTAATTACGCTGCTTCCGCCCAGACGCTCCAAGGGGTCTGGTCGGGGCAGCAACCTGCGGTGAGGAGACCGGGTAGCTCTGGGTGTTGGGGGCGTGTCTTAACACTGCAGCTCTGCATGTCTGCCTTCCATCCCTAATAGGGCTTCTCGAAGGCATGATGACCTGAGGCATCCCGCGCTGGGTGCGGGGAACTGTGTCACCTGAGGTTTTCCTCAGCTTCCCATGTTTTTAACACGGGGTATGCCGCGAGTTTAACGTCCAGCGGGGACGGCATCGGACTGATCAACACGAGGGGTGGATCAGATGACAGAACCCCTTGCAGGGAACCTCCGATGCTGGGGCCAGCACATGGGCGGCTTCCCGGGTGAAGTGGAGTGGAATGAAATGGAATGACCCCACCGGGATGTGGCGGCCCGGGTAAGGATCTGGATGGATGATGGAGTGAAGAGCTTGGACCCCGTAGGGGCTTCCTACGTACCGCGCGTTAGCACGGATCAAAGTCATCGTAGTTCGGGTATACAGTTTAATGTCATGCTGGACGTTGGCAAGCCGACTCACGAAGAGGTCGAGGCTGCCAGGCGGAGGATTGAACCGAACCACCTCGCACAGAGGGGAATGGAACGGCTGGGTGGATCACAGTTTCACGTCATGCTGGATGCTGAAAGGAGAAAAAGGCAGTGGGGAAGCACAATGGAGATACACATGTGCAGTCCCCCACAAGGGCGGATTCATAAGTGAATCGACGCGAGCGTGAACCCGGGAGGGGTCCACTGATGGACGAACCGACGTGAATACGACCGGGACGACCAGGTGGTGGGATTGAACCTCAGGGAGGCTTCCTACGTACCCTGTTTAGGAGACAGGGATCAAAGTCCACGTAGTTCATTCTGCCAGGACTTACGCACTGAGGCAGCCCGGATGCGGCAAAGCTCAGTTGGAGAGGGACTCGGGCCGAAGGTGAGAGACCTCGATCCTTGTCACGCCCTCCACTGGCCTCGGCAGTGGGGAATCACAATGGAGATACACATGTGCAGTCTCCCACAAGGGCGGATTCGCAGGTGAATCGACGCAAGTGTGAACCCGGGAGGGGTCCACTGATGGACGAACCGACGTGAATACGACCGGGACGACCAGGTGGTGGGCTTGAATCTCAGGGAGGCTTCCTACGTACCCTGTTTAGGAGACAGGGATCAAAGTCCACGTAGTTCATTCGGTTTGTAACACTCTACCCCCGTGGGCGAAGGCCACTCCAATCCCGACATCCCTGCAGAGACGAGCGGGTGGGGGCCACATCCAAACCGGGAGGATCCTGCGTGCGGGGAACGGGATCGGGTGATGCTGACGGTTTAACGTCTTGCCGGACGAAGTACAGTTTAACGTCGTGTGTTGAGGACGAAGCGGACGGTTTAACGTCTTGCCGGACGAAGTACAGTTTAACGTCGTGTGTTGAGGACGAAACGGACGGTTTAACGTCTTGCCGGATGAAGTACAGTTTAACGTCGTGTGTTGAGGACGAAGATGCTTGGCAGTTTAACGTCTTGCGGCACGGACGATATGCTAGGCAGTTTAACGTCGTGCATCTTGGACGAGGTACAGTTTAGCGTCATGCAGGACGAATGCTGAACAGTTTAACGTCTTGTAGCTCGGACGAAGTAGAGCCGCCAATCGGTCTGTGTCACTTCGCGCGAACTTGGAGGGCCGCACGGGAAGACAACGCACAGTGCGGGCACTCGGGATGAGGATCATCGGGCGCCACGCATGCGGGTACCCTCAGGGGGTCGAAGGGGGCGACCCCAGCGGATTGCGCGCAAAAGAGGAGCTTGGCGCGCAATACCGCGGGTCGGCGCGCAAATGAGCGGGCTTGGCGCGCAATTGGGCCAAAACTTTGCACGCGGGAGATAGAGATTGCGCGCACTGGGCTTCGGATAGCGCGCGGGGGCAACGGCTCATTCTTTAACGAATGGCCACTTTGAAAATGGGGGGTGCGCGCAATCGGGCTGGATTGCGCGCACCCGGGGGGCAATTGGGCGCAAGAGGGTTCTTTTGCGCGTGAATGCCTTTGGGTGAAGGGTTATTCAAAGGGAAGGAGCCAAAGGGATTGCGCGCGAAGGCGAACCCCGAGGATTTATTGCGTGAAAGAAAAGAGGTTACCTGAAGATCGGCATTGCGCGCGGAGGGGGTTGGATTGAGCGAACGAGAGACTCTTCGAATTCCGGCAACCTTCAAAACGTCGGGGGTCGCCTTATATTTATAGGCAACCCTGGGCGCGGAATCCGGTTCGCGGGCACGGAATCGGGCCCAGCGCGCAAGGGAATCACATGGGCCACGGGCGCGCAAAACTGCGCGCCGGCCCAGCGCATTGCGCGCATTCTGGGAGGTTTGCGCGCGACACTCCACCTTTGCGCGGGGGTCTCCAAAATTCCGCGCAAGGCCTCCGGGCCCTCCGAAACATGCTTCTGACTCCAAATATGACCTCGCTTTCCGCATCCGGAGCTTCGTTTGGGAACAACGGACTTTTCCGGCGTCTACATATACTTAGTAAGAAAACCAAGGTCTTTTGTGCACTTGTGAAAGAAGCATACTAATGCACCCATGAGAAAATAGCAGAACCAAACATCGCCAATACAGATATACTAACCAAACCCAAACTCACTAAGACACTCTCACCAAATAATGAAATCCAAGTAATATAATATAATTAGAATCACATCGATAAAGTTTCCCTTCACCGCTATCACATTGGTATGTTTCTCTCATACTCCAACGGCATATGTCTCGGTGCTCTTATCTCTTCTGTATACCACACCACCCCAAAAGCACGGTCACATCATATATAGAAACCCCTATCCACAAAACATCCATAACTATTACTAGAATAGTAGGGTATGGTGAACAACTAGGACATCAACCTAATTCCATCCTCCCTCCATGAACGACAACCAGCGTAGTCTCCCTGCAAGCACAGTCATATCATATCTTGCATGAAAACACCTGGTCCATCACATCTCAACCAAAAACACCTAGTCTATCCCAACCACCATCTAATTAACTAACAGACCTTCAGTCATCCCAGCCTATGTGATACCTACCTCGTTTGGTAGAGATAGAGGGTACTCGTCAATCTTTCCTCCAAATCGGATGTCGGGAAAACACCCCCCCCCCCCCCTCCCCATGACTATGCTGGTGTCAACATATAATACATGATGTGGGTGGGTGCGTATAGAAATCACAATAAATATACAAGTACATACATATATCCACACACATAATCCGAACCCATGGGTGCATAACCAAACACTAATTAACCCCCAAAATCATCAATTTTGATGCCACATCTAAATGCTTAATACCAAACAACAAGACACAAGAACCGTCACACCACAAACCAATTTAATTTAATCATCATATTATTTTCACTGTTAATCAATAATCGAATTTTACCACATAACCTACCATTTAATTATTCATTATCCATTTTCATCAAATTAACTGAAAAAATCCCCCAACATTTCAATCATTGTTAACAATTTATTCCATCATTATCTGACTATGAGAACTATACAACCATACATCACAAGAAACTTATAATTCCCATCATACCATTACCCCATCTCCCCACAAGTACGGCCAAACAACCACAATCAGGCCACCCCAAAATCATGGTCAAACAACCACCACCTTTCTAACACAAAATCATGGCCAAAAAACACATATTTCCCCACACCCCATCATAACCACACATCATCACCCCACAAGCATGGACACATATCACATCACATCAAGGATCATTTTAAAAAATTAACAAAGGGAATTCATCACATTCCACTTTGTTTTATGGTTATTATCACATAATCCACAAATCTTGGGGAAACCATTTCATTAACCAAATATATGTGGTTTGTCAATTTTCTATTTTAGGGTGATATCACAACAATCAAAATAAAATAAGAATCCACAACACATATAATCCATCATAAACAAATCCCCCAATGACCACAATTTTTATCACAGCATTACAACTATATAATCACAATATCACAAAACATAAGGCTGTAAAAACATATGAAACAAACTTCTTTTACCCTTTAATTTCAATTTATCTAATTATTTATCTTTGATTAAGCCATCATAACCATATCCCATAGATATAAAAGAACAAACCCCTCCCACATGATACACAATAAATATAAATTGGTGATTATCTACCTCAAATAAGCTCTCCAAAAATTGTGCACCACAGAGTGAAGAAGAAATGCTCACCAACCACAATTTCACCACTAGAAACCACTAATAAAACTATACAAAACTAATGGATCATCAAAATGAATCCCAAACACAAATAAAAAACCAAACTACACCACCATAGTGAAACCTTAAAGAATAACAGAGTAAAACATATGAGAATGAGAGGAGAACTCACCAAGGATCGAAGAAGAGAAGACGAGAATCAATCCTCACCAAAAGGAATCCCAAACACTTGAGGAAGGAGTTGTTGGATCACCTAGAATGAGAGAAGGGATCATTTAATGTAGGGATTAAGGAATAAACCTGAGTGTTGTGGCCTTTAAATATTCACTACATAGGAATTTTACATGGCATGTAATCCCAACAAGTCATGTAAATTTTGGGATTTAAGTTCCACTAAAAACGTCTCACCTTGAAATATTTTTACACTTTATTTATTAAATGTCTTGAATCTTCCTCACATAGGATTTGAATCACCTTTAATCATCATATAAAACATACAAAACATGTATTTCCTTGGATTCCAACTTTTAGTAGCCAAAATCCTTCAGATCCTCTCTAGGCCTCCAATAAGCACCTCCAAAACAAAAACTAGAAAAGTAATAGGTCGGGAAGGCGCAGTCTGTTACATTATATATATCTCAAAAAATTCTCACCCTTGAGAATCCAAAACCATTCTGATAAAAAATGGGTCTGAACAGTCACCTAGTTAGATACCTCTCAAGATTTCTTCATACCTCAAATGCTACCAACGTTCAGACACACCAAACCAAATGACCACAAACATATCGTACAACCTCATTTCCACACAACCAAATCACCACAACCATCTCAATCTCAATGCATACCAAACTAAAAACCATCATAACCACCTTACCGTATCTCCCAAAACACATGAATCAGTGAGTTTCATCCACCATGTCAATATACTATCTACTCTGGGCATCACTGACTTGCTCGCATGGGTTTAATTGCATCATAGTTAATGAATATCTATTAGGAATCAGTTCTTATCCTTTTCATGTGTCATTACTTTATCGTAAAACACATTACACACATCACATCAAGGGAAAACAACACATCTCATAAAACATAAGGATCCAAACATCATGTCATGAATAAAAATAGAGAAATCAAAACTCAAAAAAAACTCATGGTACTGGGAATGCATCTGCAACTCACATTCCCAAGTACTATCCTCTAGGCCACCATGCATCCAAAACCAACAAACCAAATAAATATTTCTCCCATATATTTCCTTCTCTTGGTGATATAGTATCTCTATTGGCCGCACTATGAACATTGTGTAATCCTAGATATCTAGCTCTCTCCTGTCAATAACATGGGAGTAATCATGAATATATCGATGAAAAAAAGAGACATGGAAGGCATCATGGATCCTATATATCCACAGTGGAAATTACAATCAATAGGATACCTCTCTAACTCCCCCCAACACCTCAAAGGGCCCAAACAAACTTGGGAGAAGGATTACTCCCCTACCAAAATTCTACTATCCACGTTGAGGGGGAACCTTCAAGAACACATGGTCCCCAACCTAAAACTCCATAGGAATCCTCCTGATATCAGAATAATGCATCTACTAGTCTTTTGTCTCTTTCGTCCTCTCAAGAACAAGTTTAACCTTCTCTGTTGTACTCTTCACCACATCAGGAATAGGAACTGCTACCTCCCCAACCTTCATTTAGCACATTGGCGAAGGACATAGCCTCTCATATATAGCCTCAAATTGAGCCATGCCAATGGAAGAGTGATAGATATATTTATAGGTAATCTAAACGAAGGGAAATTATTATAACCAAGATCCCCCAAATTCCATGGACATGTCCACAACATATTCTCCAACATCTGGAAAGTCTGTTTCATCTTCCTGTCTATCTGAGAGTGGAAACAACAGTAAGGAAAAACTAAAATCCAAAAGAATATTTTGATACCCTCTTGACTCATGAGATAAAATGTTCATTCCAATTATAGACAATTGACCTTGTAACTCTATGAAACGACACCACCTCAGCCATATACCTCGTATCTAAATAATCTATGGTGCCCAACTCCTTGATCGTAAGAAGTGGTCTGATTTCACCAATTGATCCATGATCACCAAGAGAACATCAAAACTACCCTGATATCTAGGTGAACCTATGAATAAATCCATCAATATTTCATCCCATTTCCACTTGGTAAAATACAATGGATAAAAAACCACTAGGAACATGATTCTCGGCCTTTACCTATGAGAAAAACCAAGAACTTTGTTACAAACACCGACACTACTTATTTCATCCCAGACCACCAAAAATACATCCTCAATCCACATTAAATATTTAAAACTCATGGGTGTACTACCAATGGTGAGATATGAATCTCATGAAGGACTTTATCACATATCACTCCCAAAAAAACAACATCTGGTTCTGACAATTTTTCAACCATCCTTGTAGAGCATCACTATGGCCAACATGATCACACATCACCTCCCTCTGTAAGCCTCCCCACTAAGAATCCTCCACCTACAGAATCAAACAATACTACACTGTAATATGAAACAAACATCTTCTACAAAATCTACCCTTGAATCTTATCAGAAGTTTTCTAACTCCTCCATCACTCTCCAAGAATCTTTATACTCTTGAACGACATCAATCCATGGCATTATTCTTAAATCATTAGAAAAAAACATTCCCATTTCTTGGGGTATAGGAGATATCATAATCATGATCCTAAGAAACTCCACCCACCACCATTACTAAAAATTCAAATCATGCTGGTAAAAGATATACCTCAAACTCTTATGATCCATGAAGACCACAAAGTGCTCCCCAATGAGGTAACTCCACCACAAATTCAGTGAAGATACAACATACTCCAAATCTAGATCATGGGTGGAATAGTTATAATCATGGAGACAAAACTAACTAGACCCATAAGAGATCACTTCCCTCTGCTCCATCAACATTCATCCCAAGTCCAGATAGGAAGGGTCAAAAAACACCTCAAGCATTACCCACTCAGTCAGTTGAAGCACTGGAACACTAACCAAATTCCCCTTTAGGTAACTGATTTCTACATATAATTGATTATTCCACACAAAATCCCAATCCTTCCTAGTCGAAGATATAAATATCACTAAAAATCGAGATAAATTGAGCACAAAACTTTGATAATATCCAATAATTTCAAGAAAACTACAATCCACTACCATGTTCTTGGGATCTACCTAAGAAAAAACTGCCTCGACCTTCGATGGGTCCATTGTCTCACCCTGATAAGACACCACATAACTAAGGAAATGCACCTATCATTTCTAGAACTTACACTTGGACAACTTTCCATAAATATAGTGATTTAGATGGACCTACAAAAAATTATGAGATACTCAGCATGCTCCTCCTATAACTTCAAGTTTATCAAGATATAATTGATTAATACGATGAATAACTAGTCCAAGAACTCACGAAACACATATTGCATAAGCCCTATGAACACATATAGTGTGTTCATAACATAGAACGACATGACTACATACTTGAAGTGCTCATACATGCAATCAAAGGTAGATGTTGGGATATCACCCTTCTTCACCCCAAACTAGTGATATCCAGATCATAGATCAATCTTTAGGAATCAACACATACCTCTCATCTAGTTAAAAAGATCATCAATTCTCAATAGAGGCTAACAGTTCTTGACCGCTACCTGATTCAAACTCCAATATGCTATACAAAACCTCAGACTACCATTATCATTCTTGGATAACAACACTAGAGAACCCCATGGTGATACACTTTTCTAGATAAAACCCTTATACATCATATCATCGATATGAATCCTTATCTCCCATAACTAAAAAAGTTCCATATGATAAGGTTCCATATAAATCAGAGAAGCACCATACTGCAAATCTATCCCAAACTCAACATCATATCAAGGGGTATCGTCACAACCTTCTTGTCAAGAACATCCAAAAACACCCCAAAAACCATAGGGACATCCACTATCCTTGAATCAACTGATTACATTGACAAATCATCCAAAAAGGAAAGAAGGTGCTCCATGTGCAAATTTCCCACATGACTGCCCCACCAACCAACGAAAACCACACACTAAACATACACATATGAGAACGTGACTCTCCTCCGGATGTAGTTGATAACAACACATGTGGAATAAAACCCATAAATGTTAAGGATGACATAATATGGTTTTATCTGTAGTTCTAAAAGTTCCATATAGGATTAATGTGTCCTAATCATCATTCTACTCCCCCAACACACATCAAACATGTTGTTCTGGACTCTAACTAGTGTAGTCAATATTAGGGGCATGGGAATCCTCTCTATATCTACCCCAGAGAACAGGATAGATTGAGTGAAACAAAGGAGTGTGAAGCTCATGAATCAGAAAAGGAACAAACAAGGGTACAAAAAACTGATCATACCTCTAGCAGTCTATGGCCCCTCTAGAACTACCACCTTTGCTGCAAGAAATTAACCACACCTAGAACCTCTACATATATACTGGAGGCCACCTCCATGTCCATGTTAGATTTGAGATCCTTGAATACAAGAAACATCTTGAGGTCGACCTATAACTCCTTCATCTCCCCTCAGTGAATAATAAGCCTATTACCCCTACAACTGAAATGATCTCACTGGAAACTGGTGTTGAGACTGGCTGAACCAATCCACCAAAACCGAAATGATTTTGGGGAACAACTCAACCCTGGTTCTGTAATGGCCCATAATTCCACAACCAAAATAAACATACACAAATCCCTAAGTAAAATCATGGAAACCACTAGTCCTAAAAGGCAGAAAATAAAGCTGTTAAGGTTGACTCCCCGCTGATCGAAACCTCAAAGGCCTTGGCACCTGAGACCTTCCACTAACAACAATTCTCTTTCAGGAACCTTGTTGGTTCCCCTTTCAAGGTAAACATCCTCACAAGTGCATGTGAATGATCATCTCTACCTTCTTATTAACCTCTAGATACTTTGGCAATGTAAAATGAGTAAATGCATATTGGATAGAAGGATGGAGTGCCTCCTCAATAAGTCTCTTGTGATACTTCACATCACAAAAATGTTCTAGATAAAAATGAAGAAGGTCTTCGAACCGGATTCCAAACTCTCACAGTAACATACTCCCCTGATAAAGAGAAATAATCTCTTGTCTCTCCACTACCTTCATGGTTGATGAAATAAACTCTTCCCAAAACTCTTTCTAAAATTTGTCCCTACAAACTTTTTCCTCCTTCCCCTCTCCCAGATTTAACTTCTACTAATGAATCATGGCTTCCCACATCTGATTTACTTCCCAAGTGACCCATTATCCCACCGAGGGCCAGATAAAACTGAAATAGATATCGAGATCCTCTATAAATATCTCTATCTCCACGTCTAGAACACTTCCCTTATACTTCCCCAAATTCATCCACTGGAAATCACACAACACCCTCTGCCAAAACTCATCCTCCTCTATCAGATCAACATTGTGGTGGTCAACTAGATCAGCCTTCTAAACATAAAATGACTAATACATACATGGAAAATTAAGAGGATCCATAATTGGAAAGAAAACAAGAACTTACTAATCCTGGTAGTATGTAACTTTATTAAGAATCATTTTAATTTACTTTATTGATTTTCGCCTTCCAAAAAAACCCAATTTAGAAAAGATCACAAGTCATCATTATGCATGTACCTCTCTTAAGTCTCCACCTTGCAAGAAGGTCCACATAACTTAGTCATTCAATAAGATCATATTACATGCATTAGATCATGGGGGTGGCTAAAATCAAGTTTTCTTGATGATATCCCAAGTCTATGTCATGCACCAGGGTCAAATGGAACTATTTCCATACCAACCCATCAATTCCACATTGTGCCTAACTCCAAACTACATCTTTTCTTGCAAACATAACCTTTAATACCACTTTATCGGAACCCCCTCCTTTCAAAGATAACACAATAAGGGGAGAGGGATAATGACCCCTAATTCCCACCTCTAGTAGGTCATGGGTTGGAGACTTTCACCAAGGGTATAAAAATATCATGTATGATAGGCATTACCCTATATAATATAAATATGATCATGAGATAAGATTAATCATCCATAATAAAATCCATGACATAATATAAAATAAAGAAAAAACCATCCCATAATTCATGTGTAAATAAAACTAATACAAATAAAATTCTCCAAAGTAAATACCCAAAACCAAAGATAAAGTAGTGACACAGTAGTTATCCAAGGTCTGAGTAAGTAATGTATAGAACGACCCATGTAATCCTCCTAGAAACCTAAAAATAGTATATATATATATATATATATATATATATATATATATATATAAAGGGTGAGCATATAAGTATACTCAGTAAGAAAACCAAAGCCTCTCTTGAACATGTGAAAGAATCATACTAATGCGCCCATGAGAAAATAGCAGAACTAAACAGCGCCTATATAGGTATACTAACCAAACTCAACCTCACCAAGACACACTCACCAAAAAAATAAATTCAAGTAATATTATATAATAAGAATCGCATAGATAAAGGGTACCTTGAAATACTTTCCCAAAGGTATTGCACTCTCACACCCCAACTCCGTACGTCCTAGCACTCACATCTCTTTCATATACCACACCACCCCACATGAACGGTCCCATAACATCTCACCAGAAAACACCTAGTCTAAAATACATTTATAACCATAACCAGAGTAGTAGGGTATCATGAACATGTAGGGAATCAACCTCATACCCTCCTCCTACCATGCATGACCCCCACCATAGCCACTCCACAAGAATGGTCATATCACATCTCACCTGAAAACATTTGGGCCATCACATCTCACTCTAAAACACATGGGCTATCACAACCACTATCTAATGCACTAACATACCTCCAACTATTATAAATTGTGTAATACCAACCTCGGCTGGATGAGTGGGAGGGAAATAGAGGGTAACCAATCATCTTTCCACCTCATAGGATGTCGGAAAAAACACCCCCCACATGACTATGTGAGTGTCAACACATAGTTCTTGACATGGGTGGGGTGCATTTAGAAATCAAAAGAAATATACAAGAATATACATTTATCCACACACAACCCCAAAATATGGGTGAAATACCAAATACTAATCAACTCCAAACATAATCACTTTTGTTGCCACATCTAAATTCATAAAACCAAACAACAATCTACAAGACACATAGCACTGCCAACCAATTTCATCTAATCATTCCATTCTTCTCGTTATTAATCAAAATACACATTTTACCACATATACCACCATTTAATTATGCATTAACCATTTCCTTCCCATTAACTAATCCAAACCCTATCCATTTCAATCATTATTAATAATTTATTCCTTAACTATTTGGGTATCTAGTATAACACTAACACACATCACATGAATCTCATAATTCTCATCATATCATTGCCTCACCACCCCACAAGCATTGAAAAACATCCACCACCTCACCACCCCAAAATCACATCCAAAAAACCACCACCTTTCCACCCCAAAATCATATCCATACAACCACCTATCATCCCACACCTCCATCACAACCACCAATCACTACTCTGAAAGCACAAAAACACCTGTGAAGACATCAAGGACCATTTCACAAATCTAACAAGGTGATTTTGTAACAATTAAATTTGTTTTATGGGTGTTATCTCATAAGATATAAATCATGGGGAAACTATTTCTTTCACCAAATATAATAAGTTTGTGAATTTTCCATTTTAGGGTGATATCAAAACAATCACAACAAAAGAAACAGTCGCACCGCAAATCATCTAGGACAAACAAATCCCCCAATGGAAACAATTTTCAATTGCACATCAAACCCATACAATCAAAATATCACCAAAAATAAGACTGTAAAGATATGATAAACAAACCAATTTTACCCATCAATTTCAATTTAACTAATTATTTATCTTTTATTAAGATAGAATAATCACCTCCCAAATATGAAAAAGAATTCAACTCTCCTACAAGATATAGAATAAATAGAAATGATGGATTACCTACCTCAATGTATCTTTCAAACTCATTGCACAATGTAGTGCGAAGAAAAAATGCTCTCCAACCACAATTGAAACATGAGAAACCATAGATAAACTTATACAGCACCAAAGGATCATCAAAATGAATCCCAAAACAAACCACAACTCCATAGAAAACCCTAAATAATAATAGAATAAAACATATTATGATGAGAGGGGAACTCCCCACTAATCGAAGATGAGAAACCCGGGATCAATCCCCATCAAAAGGAATCCCAAACTCTTGAATAAGGCACTATTGGATCACTTGGAAGGAAAGAAGGGAGTGTCGGTATTAGGGTTTGAGTAATAAACCTGAGTATTGTAGCCTTTCAAGATTCATTGTATAGGAAACTTAAATGGTGTTTAATTTCTACATGTCATGTGACAACTAGGTCCCGGTGACAGCACAACCACCCCGCCTTAACATGGTTGTCGGGTCCTGGACCACCAGGTACCACCAGTTACCCCGCAGACACGTGGGGCCCACCCTAGGGTCCACCCACGTGCCTAATGAGAAGAGGGGAACTCCCCAATAATCGAAGATGGGAAACCAGGAATCAATCCCCATCAAAAGGAATCCCAAACTCTTGAATAAGGCACTATTGGATCACTTGGAAGGAAAGAAGGGAGTGTTGGTCGTAGGGTTTGAGTAATAAACCTGAGTATTGTAGCCAATAAAGATTCAATGTATAAGAAACTTAAATGGTGTTTAATTTCTACATGTCATGTGACAACTGGGTCTCGGTGACAGCACAACCACCCTGCCTTAACATGGATGTCGGGTCCTGGCCCACTAGGTACCACCAGTTTCCCCACAGACACATGGGGCCCACCCCAGGGTCCACCCACGTTCCTGAACGGGTTATCTAACTTATAGAATCCCGTCTTTTTATAACATAACTTTCATTTCAATACACGGAACTGGGGATCTTTAAGGTTTAGTGTCTTGGAAACAAGGAACATAATACATGAAAACAACATAAAACAATATTCTTAAACACTTGAAAGGCTTCTCTTTAAGTTCATCCTAGGTTCATTACTGCATCTCATAACCTGGGGACATACATCAAAAGAAAAGGTGAGCAGAAGTCCCAGTAAGGGAAATAAGAGAAACATTTTACATGTGAACTTGAGATACTTCAATAAGGACATGAAAAGAACTTTAAGGCATGAGAAAGAAATCATGAGATGCACTATAATAAAAATAACATTTTTCATAACTTGAATATGTGGCTACAACATTTAATATTGACAATCGTTTCGTTTCACCAAGGTCCATCCCCAAGGTGTCGTTAAAAAATTACCAAGGTTATTCACCAAGGCGTCGTTAAAATGGTCATCTCTAGAGATTAAGTCTTTACCCAATGCATTGGAGAGCTATCAGGGCGCACCCTTAAATTTTCCTTTATTATCATGTGAGCCACATATATCATCATCAAACATTTCATAAAGAACCCATATAGCACCAAATAAATGGGTTTCATTTCATAATCATAACGTTTTAAAAACTGCTTTAAAGACATGATCTTAATGTCACTTTAAAGCCACGGAAAGAGAAAGTGGGTCTCATGTATATAAATCCAAGAATTTAAAATAGAAATTTTGATATATATGTGAATACCCTTGTAGAAATAAGATATTTGAGTATTCACTTTATAACATAAAATAATTTTGAGAAAAGAGAGAGGCATTTTGAGACGAAAATTCTGCAGCATAACGGCTATGTTACAAGGTTTTAGAAAACATTGAAAAGAGAGGGAACATAGGTCACCCACTCATAAATGATCCATAAAATAGTAGGGGGATAGAATATAAGGGATTTAAGAACATGGTAATGAAATTTGAAAGATATACCATATGAAATGAAAAACATGGAAGTGAGAAAAAAATAAGATTTCTCTTAGGAAAATTCAGCAGCCTAACGGCGTCACTTAAACTTCAATAAAAAAAGATTTGACAAGATCAAATAGGGTCTCTAATCATATGATCATAAGAGATCAGTATGATAGATATAGAGATCATACCCCAACATAATAAAAAGGAACTTGAAAGACTTGACACGAAAATAGAACTTAAAAAATGAGAAGGGTGAAAGAATCCCTTAAAAATTCGGCAGTCTAACGGCGTCACTTAAACTTTCATAAAATGAAATGATGACAGTAAGAGGGGATCTCTCATCATAAAAACATGAAAAGGGCAGTAAGATGAATATAAAATAACATCCTCTCACATAAGAACATGGAGCATAAAAGGAATGTCATAAAAGAGATTACATGAAAAGAAAGAGAGAGGTCGGATCCCTTACCTTAATACGCAACTCTTAAAACTCAAAGGTTTGGACCTTGAGGGATTGGGGGAACCTTGGGAGGACTCCTTGGGAGGTAAGGAGACCAGAACGTCATTGGGGGGGAGTTGGGAGTGAAAACTAAAGGAGGAAAGGGTGGGTATTTATAGGGAAAGTGAGGGGACAAGGCATTAATGGCCAAGGGACACCTCACAAGTGCTTTTCTCAAAACCATGTGCTCTTCCTTGGCATTTACCATGGAGTTAGGCCACATGGGGCCCCCAAAACAATAATTCATCACCCTTGGACGGCCAAACCTTAAAATATCTCATGAAATTATCATGACACAGTTATGATGTCATTAAACATACCGAAACCCTAAAACTGCTTTTTTACTATTCACTGAAAAATTCATCTTTCTCAGAAAAATCCCAAAATTTCACCTTAACCAAATATTGATGCTCTAATTACATTTATGAACTCCATTTTATAAAAATAATTTTCTAAATAATTTTAATTTAATTTTTAAATAAAAACACTCTTCATTGACAATTCATTTTTTCTAGAAAAATCCCCAAAAATTACCATAAAATAATATTGATGCTCTGAGTTCAAAAATAAAGTCCTTTTTATAAAAATAATTTTCTAATTATTTTTAATTAGATTTTTAATTAAAAAACACTATTCATCCAAAAAAACTAATACTTGGCTAATAATTTATGAAACCGTTATTTACCCATTTTATCGAATCACGTTACTTAATCTAGGTGTCTAAATTATATTAAAACTTTCTTTGAGTGAAATTACTAATCCATTTGGTCACATTACTAATCCTGAGCGTAAAATCACTATTCATAATTTACTATTCATCAAAAATTAAGTTGATCTTATTAGACTCCAAATTCCTTACTGAACACTTTTGTAGAAGATCATTTTTTGAAAATCATTACACATCATTAATTATTTAGGGTTTACATAAATATTTTAAAATATCCTTTTTTTTTTAAAATCATCAATAAAATACATCCTAAAATTATCCGGACATTTGAAAGTTCACAAACATCACTAAAGGAAGAAATATCAATTCATTCATCCCAAAGGATTACACAAAGAAGATAGGGTCTCATTACATAACCCCTTATAACACCGGCATATGACCTAAGTGTAAGGTGTGATATGGTGAGAGAATCTGAGGGAGGCTCAGATAACATTGCCCTAGTAGTAATCTCTACTAACTTGAACTTCTCCCGCAGGCGTTTCCGTTCAAGCTTGACACGCTGGAGTTCGGATTGGGCTTGGTCCAAAGCGAAGCCCACAGATGCTACCTCCTTCCCAAGCTCTGATAAGTGGGATTCATAAGGTTCGGGTCTACTGGAAGAAGCCATCGACTCCTCTTTCTGCATTAACCATTAACATCTTCTTAAATCATTAAGAGTAAGTTAATATACTACTCAAAAAGATTGGGTCGTTACATGACTAATGATAGTCCCCCCGAGCCAACACATTTCCTTTCCAGTGTGTTTTGTCCTCACTCACACACACCCTGAGAGACTTCCCAGAAGGTCACCCATCTTGATCACTACTCCAGGCCAAGTATGCTTAACTATGGAGTTCTATCAAATAGGGTCCCGAAAAGGAAGGTGTACCTTGTTGACATGAGTCATATCATTTAGTCATTTAACCCTTTATCATTTGGGGATGTTACAATCACCCCCCCCCCCCCCCCCCTTAGATCACAACGCCCTCGTTGTGGGCCCTACATCTCAACCCAGGGAGTGCACCACACTTAAGGTTGAGTTCCTCCTCTGATACCAAATGTAGCGACCCAACCTTTTCTTGCAATACTATTACATCATTTCCAAGATAAACAACATAATAGTATTACACATAGAGGATCCAAAGGTTTAGTGTCTTGGGAAAACTAGAACCATACATAACAAAGACACAACAAGCATGAACATTTATTTAATTTCTTATTCTCTAACTTCTTATTGGAACTTGTCCTCTCCTTTGTAAATGTATCCACCTGAGGATATACATCAAAAGGGGTGAGCTAGAGGCCCAGTAAAAGGATAGATAAGAATAATATATCATGGGGCGAGCATAATCATAACATAGGAAAAAGATCATGAACATGAGAGGAGCATAAATAAAAGACTTGAAACCAGAATGAACCCTATTAATGTACACATGGTTCTGGATTTCTAATTAAGGAGTATAATTTCATTATACATGACATTAAAGAGAAGGAATCATTCGGGTACAAGGTAAGGGTAAATTCTCGAACCCAACTTTCATCCTTAGGGTTCTCCCTATTTCACTCCATTTTTGATATGGTTACTCCTTAAAGATCATTTGTTCATAATTATCTTACCTTTCTGGGATATACATGTTTTCTACTAAAGTTTATGTTAATAAAAATGTTTTCCAAAAGAACTATTCTTTTATGAACTCACCTTTTACCTCTCATTCAAGGTTGACGGTTCTTGTATCAAGTATGTTGTTCCCTCTTTCTTTTGGGAACCCAAAGTTTATTAATGTGTTCTTATGAGATGAAACTCATTCCTTTTCATGGGTTAGTTATGTTCATTTATGTTATATGTTCATTGTGGCATGCATGATAAATGATAATGTTATGATGAGACGGGTCCGCCCGGAATTATATAGCGCTCCAATGCATTGGGTAAAGTGATGAATCTCATGAGTAAATGTGAAATGATAATTGAACAAGATGCTATCTTGGTTCACAAGTATGTGTGGTAGTTAACCACTAAGACATGATGTTTCATTTTTATGCATTTCCACATTTCAAGTCTTTTATTTATGCTCCTATCATGTTCATGATCTTTTTCCTATGTTATGATTATGCTCACCTCATGATATATTGTTCTTATCTATCCTCTTACTGGGCTTCTAGCTCACCCTTTTGATATATATCCTCAGGTGTCTACATGTACTAAGTAGAGTACAAGTGCCAATAAGAATCTAGAGAAGAAGAAACTATAGCGACCCAACCTTTTCTTACATTACTATTACATCATTTCAAAGATAAACAACATAATAGTATTACACATAGAGGACCCAAAGGTTTAGTGTCTTGGGAAAACTAGGACCATACATAACAAATACACAATAAGCATGAACATTTATTTAATTTCTTATTCTCTAACTTCTTATTGGCACTTGTCCTATCTTTAGTAAATGTAGCCACCTGAGGATATTCATCAAAAGGGGTGAGCTAGAATCCCAGTAAGAGGATAGATAAGAACAATATATCATGGGGTGATCATAATCATAACATAGGAAAAAGATCATGAACATGAGAGGAGCATAAATAAAATACTTGAAATGTGGCAAAGCATAAAAATGAAACATCATGTATTAGTAGTTAACTACCACACATACTTGTGAAACAAGCTAGCATCTTGTTCACACATCATTTCACATTTACTCATGAGATTCATCACTTTACCCAAACCATTTTTTTACGTGTAGAATCCAAAAATGAAGTCCATTTTTCAAAAATAATTTTCTAAATACTATTAATTTAATATGTAATTAAAATCATAATTTACTTAAAAATAGTGTTTAAGATTAAAACTGATTTATAGTGCTTTCAAAAATTATGTAGGGTCTTATAAAATTATCTAAAAACTAGAAGACATTGATTCAATACATTTTAGGGAATTAAATATTCTTTTAAATTAATTAATTAATTATAATTAATTATTTATGACTTACAAAATACCAAAACATTTACTAAGGTCAAATTTTCACTCTCTAAGATGTCTAAATTTTATTTAATTATTCACAGGTAATGTTACTCTTATGTTGGATGATTTACTATTAATAAGGGTCATATTAATATTCATAAGGGTATGTTACTATTCATAAGGGTAGGTCACTATTCACCAAAAATTATTTTTGTTTCGTTAGACTCCAAAAATCATCTTGAACACAACAGTGAATGCCAGATTTTCAAAATTCCAAACACATAAGTGGAAAACTTATGTTTAAAGGTCACTTATCACTTATTATTTCATTATGTTGTGATTTTCATGTTATTGTATGACATAAATATAAGAAGGGAATTCCCATTGAAAAACTTTGGGTAGTTACATGTCGTGCAAATATAAAACTCTAAGTTTCACTGAGAAACGCATCACCTTGAAGGATTTTTACACCTAATTTATTACACATCGTAAACCAGCCTCACACTATCCATGAATCACCTTTTTATATCGTGTACACTTTACACAACTTGTATTTATTATTATTATAGCTTTTAGAATCCAAACTCCTCCAGATCCTCTCTATGCCTCCTCAAAGGACCTCCAACACCAAAATTGGAAAAGTAACATGCCACAAAGGTATATTCCATTACATATTCCTACATTATCTAACTCATAATGGAATATTTTTAACTTAATTTTCTTTCATTAAGTTATAGCCTTTATTCTTGAACTTCAACATTATATGTTTAGATTCTTCTGCCCTATAATTGTATTATATTGTATTACTTCTTTATTTTATGGGGTTTATAAGTATTCTTAAAATTTTACTTATAATAATTCTATTTTATCTACTTCAAAGATAGATTAGAGTCATTTTTTACTTCCTTTGTGTTTCATTACAATCGTTTTAATAGAATATTTTTAATGTTCTCTACCTAGGTCATTTTTTACTTTCTTTACAAAAGATTGAAAAGAATCCCATTTTTTACATTTACCACATGAGAATATTTTCCATATTTTTCCCTATTTTTTAATAAATCTCAATTTCCATGTTTACATTTCTTTTCAAAAAAATTATATTCCCATTGTATTTGGAATTTCTCATTTAAAAAATTAAGGTTACTTTTTTAACAGAATAAATGAAAGGATTTCATTCCAATTGTGTATATTTTTATTATTCACTGCATCATTACTATTTTTAACTTCATTTATTTTTAAGGTTTAATTATTTGGAATTTATTTAAAATTATGGATTTCAATTTCCCCTTTTCACCCTTTTAAATGTATTTTTCAAAGTTACTTGGAAGTTTGTTTTTATAACCAAATTAAGGAAGATTTTTGAAAATTATGTTTATAATTTCACTTACATTATCTTCTCAAAATATAAAAGATCTAAATCTTTTAGAGTTATGTTTCATGTATTGCCCTCTTAGTTATTTTAAGGATTTATAGTTCATACCTCACCTTGTTTGTAATGGTTGTGTTATCTATCACTCTCAATATCTCCCTTAACTTGCTAGTTCTCCTTCATTTCTATATTCTTTAATTTCTTAGATAATTATTTATCACATAAACTATTTCTATATTTTTTTTCTAGTAATGAATTAATTATATACCCATTACAATATACAGTTTCAGATTGAAAGGTGATTAAAACTATTTTTAATCCATTTATTGACTGAGGAACTATTGAAAATCTGTATATTTATTATTTTAATATAGATTTTTATTAGTTACTAAGGAATTTTGGTTATGTATTTTATTTTATTTTTTCATTCCTTCGTATTATGAATGCATCATATTTAATTAGTAATGGGAGGGGATGGGAATTATATAGCCCCATGATACATCAATAAGTCTCATAAGACAATCCCGCTTTGGTTTTTTTGCAAACCTTTTCTATTTATGTATGATGTCATGGAATGAGCATTAGTGGTCAATTTTTTATGTCTCTAACTATTCATTACATCATTATGATATTAGTTAATTTTTTCTATGTGATTTTTTACATTGTTATACTATCCATGGATATATCACTTACTCATGTTATCAATTACAATGAATTTTTTTATTATTATTTATTCCTATCATATTATTAATGCCTTGTTTATTCCATGATAGATTTTATAATTTGTTTACACTTACATGGTGTTTGAGTTTACCATTATTATGTTTTAATATACCTAGGATATGAATAATATTATTATTTATAAATTTTATATATGGGTTTCATGTGTGGGAAATTTTGTTGGAGATGTTGGAGACTTGTTTTTAAAGAATTAGTACTCTATTTAATAGAAAAAAGCATCATTTAATGAGAAAAAATATTTATTTTTATTTAAAGGTTTTCCCTAACTCTCTAAAACACAAACCTAAAATTTATTAGATAAGTAATTGACTCAATATTTTTTACTAATATTTTAATTATGGATGGTTAATTTTGGATCACTTAAATAAATATTAGATGATTATAAAAACATATTTTTATCAGCGGATCTGGGGGTGAGTGTTCGGGGTGTCATGTTAGGATTCAAATTTCATTGTATGAGGGAACTGAGATAGTTATAAAATGAATTATATTTTACCAATATTCCATTAATATTAATCCCTAATATTTATTAATTTATTAGGTTTTTAGATGTTTTGGGATTAAATTATCATTTCATTGGATTTTATGAATACAACTTAAAATGTAAAAATTGGTGAATTTAGTTGATTTGTTTGATTTTTGGAATAAAATGAATGAATATCTATTGATACTCATTTATTATACTATATTAATGGAAAAAATATTTGGTTGAAGCTTTTGGGGGAGAAGAGGAATACGGTTGTAGTAGTGAGGGAGGATTTTAGCTAAGTTTGTACATTTGATTCATATTGGAAGGTAGATTACTCATAAGGAAAATTCATTTTGAGTATTTGGTAGGAAAAATATGATACATTTTCAGAATGTGTAAGAATAATCAAGTAACACATGGGAAGAAAAAAATGTCATCCTAATATTGTGAAGAAGTGATTTGAAAAATTTACAGCGATTAGAGGATTATATAAGTGTTATTCTACCAAGTCTGGTTCATATTTAATAGTAACCCTAATGTTCAGATGAATACATAAAAGTAAATCTGTGCCTCAAGTGTGTTTTTCATGTTCCTCCCTTTTATTATTGTAAGTGAAGAGAAACTCTCCATTTAGATATTAAAAATCCATAATTTCATTGGTAATAGTTTCTTGGAATTGTTGGATGGAAATTAAGATTAGTCCTGAGTCACCATATATAAATATGGGTTATCTTGAAGGATATATAATGGTCATCTTGACTGATACATAAGGTTTATTGAAAAATTACCTAGTATTCATAATGTTTCCATACTTTTTGAGGAATTTAATCCAATACATTATACTCATTCTAAGATACCTTATAATAGGTATGTGTATCTTGAATATATATAAAATTCACTTTGGTTAATACATAAATGTCATTTCAACATATATTATGATATATAAATGTCCAACCCTTTACAAAGTTCGAAGATAATCATATCAAGTAGGGGGAAATATTTTAAAATATTTTGAAGTAATCATTTACAATAAGATCCTTTGGGCACCACATGAAGCCTATATATATAGAGGAAATATGGGAAAGATCATTAAATTGGGATATAATTGATCTTATAAAGTCTAATTATTAACTAATGTAAGGATGAAATTATTCAAATATTCATATTTATAGGGGAGTTTCAGCATAAAGGGTCTCCGGATGGTATTAATGCACCGGTGATGCTCTCTAATTAGATATTGGACATGCAAGGGGTGTTCTGGGATTTATTGCCTCTCCTTCGTAGATGGGCACCTAAATTTTTGGTTGGTGACTATGTTTCCTTTATTAATATTGGCTTGAATCTTGCTGGTTTTAGTAGCATGGATGTCTTTCGTGGGTTTTCTCAAACCCCCCAATCTTCTAGTGTTGGCACAACCTAATAATATAGGTCCTTATGGAATATTTGATTGAAATTTGGGTTTGATTCCTTATTATTTGGGGTCACCAATAGTTTATTCTCCTTCTTAGGAGTCACCAATAGTTCAGCCTCTTTCTACCTTATCCTCCTCTCAATATCTGGGATTGACTAGGGACTACGCTACCCATAGTTCACATCGTGTAGGGTGAAAATATTATTTCTCCCTGAGAAAGCGTAAAAGGTTGTCTAATCATATCTAGGACCCCCTTCATCCCCAATCGAGTTATTTTCCAAGACAAATAGATTTTTTACTAGGTATCAGTCTAGAAGATTGAAGGTGAGCTTGCACTCCCACATTGACAAGTCTATGAGTTCTAGAGCCAATATTAGAACCCTTTTTATCAATAGTTCCAATCCTTATAAGGAATTCACAGAGTATTGGAGCCCGGGTTAAAATAGACTTCTTGTATTCTGAGGTTATCAAGAAAAATATTTCACTGGTTGGTATTCTTGAGCACCAACAACACTCGAGCAAGATTGGTGATTTTTCTAGGAAACTCAATATGTAGGGATGCTTGCATGTGGATCCCAGTAATAAGAACATCTAGATCTTCTAGAGTAGGACCTGCAAGGTGGATCTAGTTAAAGAAGAAGATCAGTTCATCACTGTAAGGGTGACCCAAGGAATCCATTCCTTTATTTTTTTCATTCATTTACGAGAGTAGTGATCCCCAACAGAGGGTGATCATAAGGATTTAGTTCATCTTGTTCGACCTGAGTAATCTCTTCTGGCTTGTGGGTGGTGAATTTAATGTCATGGTAGACTCGGATGAGAGGAAGGGGATAGGTCCTTAAACTAAAAGGGACAATGTAGAATTCAACCAATTCATGTCAGGAAAACATCTTATGGATATTGGTTATTCAGGGTATAACTTTAAATGGTGCAACAACTAAAGTGGTGGTCGTAGATTAGGGAGCCGCCTGTACAGATGCTTGGCCAACATGACAGCCCTTTCCATGTATGCTGACACAAGAGTGTTTCATCTAGTTTGTGGTATTTCAGACCATTCCCAACTTCTAATCTATCTCTTATCTAGGAACTATAATTGGGTGAGCTACAATTTTTATTGTCTGTGGGTTGACACTCCTAGTTTCCATAACATGGTTATAATGACCTGGAGTGATACAGTATAAGGGAACTCGTGGACTTCTTTTCATAAAAAATTTAGGAACCTTAAGAGTCGGCTATACATGTGGTAGAAGGATTTTATTCCCCTGTACAGAGACTTAGATGACACCAAACAAGATGTTGATTGCCTCAAAAGGTGTCTAGAAGAAGTTTTGGATGATTGAGTTTTTGAGGATTTTGTCGGTAAAAAAGACATCATGATGGACATGTTACTGAAGTAGGATCACCTTTCCAGGAATACAGTAAAGACTAAGGGGTTAAAATATGGGGATAGGAATACTTATCACTTTAATTCTTGCATCAAAAAGAGGAGAAGGTTCACTAAACTGAATATCAGGATGGAGGATGGGTCCTTCACCGATGACAGGGATGTCATTAGTGCCATGGCTAACTCACACTTTTAGGAATATTCTCATAGGCCATAACATGAAATTTCCTAGGGGGTATTTGAGTGAACCTATGGATCTCTTTAACATTATCTGTAGTAGTTTTTCTCCCCAGGATAATAATAGTATGGGGCCCTTCCTTAGAAGAAAGAGGTATTTGATGTTATGATGTATTTAAATACTGATAGTGTGGCCAGTCCAGCTGAGTTCCATGCCTCATTTTATAGATCCTCATGGGAGATTGTTAAAACTAATTTGATAGTGGCTATCTGGGATTTCTTTTGGGTTGGGCATCTGCCTCGTGTTGCAAGTGTCATTACCCTTATTATCATCCCCATGTCCAAAAATCCTATATCCATCCTCTATTTTCGTCCTATAATCATGTGAAACGTATATTAGAATATTCTCGTAAGTATTTTCAACTATAAGATATCTTCTTATCTTCCTTAGTGGATCACCATGGTACAACATAGTTTTGTGAAAGGGTGATCCATCCAAGGTCTATTTCCTTGGCCTATGAATTGATTAGGGATATCAACCTCAAAACTCATGGTGCTAACACAATCATCAATCTCGACCTGAACAAAGACAGTGATTGTATGGAATAGAGTTTCATTGATAGAGTTTTGGAAGGTATGGGATTTTATCCTAGTAATATTGACATTATTTTTAGATTTTTTAGCTTCTCTTGGATTGTAGTATCATTTATGGTCAAGTAATATGTCTTATTTCAGGCTACCTAGGGTTTTCAATAGGGGGACCCTATTTCCATGAGTATCTTTATCATCGCCCAGGATGTCCTTAGTTGTCTCATCCACAGAAGCCTGAGGAATAGAGATATTCTTCCCTATCGTTGAAAAATGACATCACCATTGGGGTCCCACAATATGTTCGCGGATGATACTATGATTTTTATGAATGATGCTAGTAGATATTTTTAGAGCTTTGTAAAGATGTTGGATGACTACTATCATTGGAGTGGCTAGAGTGTTAACAAAAGAAAACATAGTTTTTACATTCCATGTAATTGTCCTTCAAGTTGTATCACTACTGTGAGCCACATATTGGACGTGTAGAGAGGGCAGTTTAATATGGAATACATGGGGCCCTTTATCTTTTGGAAGGCTTCGTATACAGTATTTCAATCCTCTTCTTACCAAAATCACTGATCTGTTTCTTAATTGGAAAAATACATTCTTGTCTTTTAGTGGAAAATTGCACTAGTGAATAGTGTGTTATTGGCCACCCCAACGCATGCTATCTCTTCAGTCAAGCCTCCTAATGGTTTCATAAAA
Source organism: Viscum album (assembly GCA_963277665.1). Lineage (NCBI taxonomy): Eukaryota > Viridiplantae > Streptophyta > Magnoliopsida > Santalales > Viscaceae > Viscum > Viscum album. The sequence continues at coordinate 655,914,079 of OY728145.1, read as the reverse complement.
AACAATGATATAATTCTTTCCAACTTTATCCGGGACCCCAAAGTGGAGGTAAGGAAGCACTGGGTTTTGTGGAAGAATATGGCTTGTCTGGTTACTGAGGGTGGAATTAATGTTATAAGCTTCGAGGAAACCATTATTTGCATGCATGATAAGATATCATGGGATTTTTTGTAGAACCATACCAAATGGAGGAGCACCATGAATGGTAATTATATAGGAGATCGGGTTTCTTTATAAGGTTGTGCTTCTCCATTATGTACTGAGATTGGGCCCATCATTGATTCTCTCAGGCTCCATTCTTGTTGGATCATCAGTAGAGGTGAAGTTTCGTTCTTGAATCACCACTAGAGTGGGTAGATCATCAGTTACCCATTTTTTCCAGCCACTAATATATCTTTCAAGGATTCCCACCAGTACCTGGTGTTTATCAAGCCTATCTGGAACAATGGCCAACATGATTTGTGTAACCTCATTGAGCTTTCCCCAGAACTGGATAGGTGTGTTTTCACTCCTTCCTCCTTTGGCCAATTCACAATACGAGACTATCATCAGACCATCTTCATGCAGGATCATGGGGAGGTATGGAATTCTATCCTTTGGGCCAATAGTATACCCACTATGTTTAATGTCCTTGTGTGGAGGATCAGGAATAGATCGCTTCCCACGAATGATAACGTTATGTGTTGTGGTATCATCATGGTTTCTAGATGTGTTTGTTGTAATAATAATGTGGTCGAGAGCTCGGGCCATCTATTTTTTGAAAGTTATAGGGATTATGAGGTTTGGGTATTTTTTGGGGAATTTACTACTATCTCCATTATGAGTATGGCTATTCGGCCCTTCCTCGATCGGTGGTATCATGGATTGAGTGATGGAAGTATGGGGAGGTCTTCCCATACCATAATCTTGGAGAAAGGGTGTTAGTGCATGTGGAAAGAGCATAATAAGTAGATACATGATGGGGTAGTGTCAACTAGACAACTGATTATAATCAGGGTTAAAATCATGCTCATTGACTTGGTTAGGGCTCTGGATAACTGGAGGGAGGCTCCATCCTTACAGCACTTCATTACTGGTCCTCTCCACTCCCCCCAATAGAACATCAATTTCCTAGGTAAATGGGTATACTAGAACCCCCATTCAACAGGGTTTATGTTCAACATTTATGGGTCCTGTGTTTCAGGTAGCATTCATGGTGGTGGGATTGTGTGTGATGATAGTGGGTCAGTCTCTCTGGACTTCTTGATCAGGCTTAGTTAGGGTTCGGCCCTACAGGAAGAATCCATGGCCATGTTCAATGGTCTGAAAATTTATACGGAGAGAGGTTTGGACATCAGGGAATAAGAAATGGACTCAATTCCCTTACAAAACTCCCTTCATGGTGTGGGAAAGGTTCCTTGGTATATTATTTACACCATTAGAAACTATCATGTCATTTGGGGTGATAATATCATGGTACCTCATAAATGGAGGGAGGGAAACAATGTGGCAGACTACTTAGCCTTGGGGGACATTTTTGGTGCTGAATTCTTAGTCTTTCATAATCTTAATAGTTTAAAGCTGGAAGGGATTAATATTATTATAGGTGATGCCCTTAGTCTCCACCATTTTATACCCCCTTAGTATTTTCCTTTCTTTGGCCTGCTTTTGTGGGAATTGGCTACCTTGTATCATCTATTTCCTTTGAATAAAAATTTATGTGATGATGATAATGATACATACATGGAAATCAGTAAATTATCTCTGAATTACATAGGATCACCTTAAACTGATTGGAATTCGACAAAGTGTTTTCAGGAAAAATTATTATTAAGGTATCATTTGATATTGTCCACAAATATAGGAAGGAGGGTTGATAAGTAATGATAACAATTGGAAAATACTTTCAATTTATTTCAACCTAGGATAAAGGATGAAGCAATTGTTTATTATTTCCTTCATCAGTTAATAAAAATAAGAGTGAACTATTTTCAAAAATATGATATAATTTCATCTGGTAATCCAACCCTAGAACCAATCTACTACCATCTCTTTGATAAAACTACACTTGTTTAAACTTCTTTCAGGTTCTCTAAATCTTATATCCCAAAAATCCAACTCCTTTTTACTAATTATGACAAGATTATTTTTTCAACCTTGTATAGAGATAAAATCTAGTTTCCACATTTCTATATATAATAATCGTAGGTTTTAAATATATTTTTTCACAACCCATTGAAAAGTTGGTCAATACTCCAAATCAACTGTTCATAAAATATGATCTATAAATCCAGATCATTATTATAAATTAGTTATAAAAAACATAACAAAAAATATAAAAATTAATAAATCAGTATAACAAAATATTAAAAAATAAAGATATAAAATTATAGGATCACAAAGAGCGTATTTTATGTAAACTTTTTTATATAAAATTTTCTGTGAACATAGCTATATATTTATGTATGTTATATATTCTTTTAAAAAATAGAATATGTAATTATTTATTTATTATATAAATAAAAATTATATTAAACTTTTAATTATTAAATGGTCAATAAAAATGAAATATAAATGTTTTGTCTAATTTTTTTATATAAATTTTATATTATAATTTTCTTTTCCTTGAGAAATTGTCATAGATGAACAACCACATAACATGATTTTACCACCAAAAACATAAGTATACTACCAAATATCAAAATATTACTCCCAAAAAAGCCTAAGGGTTCCTTTGTAAAACATTTCTAGAACATGAATAGAAAATTTACCCTGGAGTTCATAAATTATTTGTGATAGTGTTGATAATTTTAGAAATATAGAGTAAGCAAAACATAACATTTTATGTCAAATATTTCATTTATTATAGTAAAAAACATATATTTTGTATAATGAACATTTTTTAAAGTATTTTTTTATGAGTAGACTATGTTATGTTGTAACACCCTACGTTTTTAAAAGAGAGGACTTTGTTCAACAACCTATGTGATATGCTACATCGATCCCAAACAAACAATGATTACTTAAATGTCACCATTTTAACTTTTCCATAAAATTTTATGATATGGTTAGGATTAAATAGTTTAAAAAATGTACATATATTTCATAAATATATTAATAAATTCAAAGTAAATAATTAAAAAAATTAGAAATGTCTTTTTGGTCTTCAAAACATGTTTTCTCAAAAAGATAATTTTTATTAATATTATAATCATTTTCTAGAAAATTTAGAAAATTCATTTCATAAAGTGAACTAAATTTTTTAATCATATTATCAAAATTAACTGACGGTGAACGTTTTTGATTTTTCAGAAAATATAATTTTTTCAGTGAATAGTGAAAATATTGTTTTTAAATAAAATTGTCATTTATTTTTATAAAATGAATTCATTTAAAAGATAAATTATTATTTTATTTTGATTTAAAGGTAAAATAATTATTTTTTAGATCTATTTAATTCAATAAATTACATTTAAATCATCATTATACCATATTTTAATACAAGTTTATTTTTAGGACTAAAAATGCATTTTTCTAAAAACTATTTTAAAATACATAATATTTATCCATTAAAATTAACTAAATTTTGCCCTAAAGAGAAATTTTTTAAATTAAATATTTATATTACATATATATATTTATTAATTTAAATTTATATAATGAATATTACTAGTTATATAGTTAAAGTGAAATCATATTTTACTTGAAATTTGGATTTTTTGGAAAACTATTTTCCATCATGCCTGTGGGATTGATTTTAAATTACATTATTCCACCATTGTGAATTGATTTTGATAAAATAGATTCAAAATTTGGAATCATCATAATTAATATTATCTAATAATGTTAACTAAATTTTTTAGCAATATGAATTGTAATTATAGTAAATATTACTTTCCATGATAAAAGGTAAATAGGTTAATCAAGGGTAAATATAATTTAACAAAGACTAAAAACAATATAACCCTAAAAAAATTAAAATTTATTTTTATTTTTTATTGAAATTTTCATTATATTATTTCTTTATATTTTTACTTTGTAATTGATTGACTATTCTGTTTGATATAAACCATATTTTCCTATGATAAAAAAATTATATTTTTGAATAATTGAAATTTCAATAAATAAATTCCTTTTGATTAATTAATGTATTTTTTAAAATAATTATAATTTTATAATTTTATTATTAAATAATTTTTATTAAAAATAAGTGATCATATAATTTTTTTAGGAGCCATATTTAATTTTTATATGGGTTCAAAAAACATTTATTGACAAAAACCCATCATTTTCAATAAATTTATGTTTTTATTTTAAATGTAAAAAATTAAAATTTTTAGAAAATTATTTATATAAAATAAATATTAATTAGGTCATCAAAATTATCCAATGGTGAATTTGTAATAATTTTCTGAGAAAGTCAAATTAATGGGTAAAAAATTAATACCATAGAAATATACATTGTGTTTTATGACATCACAATGATCCCAAAGTGATGAAATAAGTAATATAAATACTATAAACAACCAAATATATGTTTCCCCATTAAAATAGTGTGATTTTAAGTTTATTTGATATATTTTGTAAAGCCATTATGAATCCTCCAAGACTTCTAATATATTTTAATATTTTAAAATCATTTCATTGAGAGTGTGACTCACCTCCACGTCACCAAGAGTAATATTTTAATAATTTTGGCCCTTGGACTTATAAAATAATAAAAACTACTTTCATTTGGTAGAAACCATTGTAAAAACCATTTGATAGTTTGTGGTTTTGGATATTTTATTATGTATAATCCAAAACCAAAATAATAAACAAATCTCCTTCATTTCTAATATAAACTCACCCAATATCCCATTTATATTCACTCAAACACCTTTTAGCACATCCATACTCTAACATCTACTCCATATAGGCCTCCAAAGGTACCCCAAAGATTTCAATAATCCCCTACCAAGCCTTTAGAATCACACACTCAAGTAAGGGATATTCCGCTCTCCACTTTTATCAAGCACTCCTTTCATATAAAGTCTTTTAATTTTCATTTAGTTATGATGTAATATGATATTATATATTTCCCATAATTTTCATTTGATTTATAAATGATTATATCTTACTTTCACTCTCATTAATTCTCCCATGATCCATTATGCACACCCGTTACCATGCCAAAATTTCGTAAGTATTCTTTTCTCTATTAATATTTATTCATTACCTTATGCATTCTATTTCCAAATTTATGATGTAGGGATATTATTTTCCAGGACCCTATTACTTCTCATTTTAGGTACAAATAATTAGAGACCCCTCTCTCTATCATCAACCATTTTTATGAATTATTAAGTAATTTTATTATGTTGTCTAATTTTCACTATGATTTTCAATACCAAAAAATCATGTAGTGAATACCATACCCATTATTCTATAAAGGGTATTCACCTTTATACACATAAACTTGATTATTAGGGACTTATATGTATGTATTACACATTAATCTATCATTAAATAAATTATGAGGATGAATGAATCCATGTCATATGATCTATGTGGCACACATAATCACAAGAATGAAATAATTATTATGGGTGAGCCCAAATAGCACTCCAATGCATTGGGTAGTGTTTCATGTCATGATATTCCTTGTTGGTATAGGTGTGTACCTGATTACATTATGGTACATTTTCAATCATGATTTCTTATAAGTTTAGCCTTGACTTATGTTTATGATTTAGTGTTTTAAGTTGTTTCCACATTTCCTATGTTATGATTATCATTCTATGTCATGCCTTATTATTCATGTTCCAATTATTCATCATTTTTATTCCTATTTTCTAACATATATCACTTATTCCATGTTTATAACATTACTAGAATTTATTTATCACCCCTTTCTTGTGTATTTCCCTAGGATATCCCATGCAGTTATATGTCTAAAGGATTATTTTGATCTTGTTAAAGAAGTTTTCAATAAAACGCGTTAAGAAAGATTTTAATAATGTTATTTTATCCCATGTTCTAGATGTCATGTTTTGTACCTAATTCCCAAATACAATAGACTTATTGATCTTTTGTGTTGTACTATGTGTAATTTTATGTAATAAATCATGTATTAATGTGTAATAAAGATCAAGGTCGTTATATATGTGGTCTATAATTATGATTTATTATACATTTAACATCTCATTTATTTATTATTTGTAGAAAATATCTTTTGCAACATGTGGACCAATTTCTTTGTTGAGATCAATTATATTGCATGGTATTTTAAGGAATGTAGACTAAATGAAAGATATGATTTTTATAGAAAATATATAATGTGTTCAAAATAAAAAATTAATATAATTAAAGTTGAATGATCCATGGATAAAAAAATGTCATGGGGTTAAGTTGAAGTTGTATTTTTTTATAAGGAAAATAGGTCAAGATTAATATTTTGTACAGTATTTTTATAAATGTATCTAAAATTTTTAAATGTTATATATTTTGTACACATTATAAATACTTTATATTGGAAATTATAAATGGTTTGAGTGAATTGATATTTTTTTGTATTATAAGCATGTTTTGTGTGAAACAAAAAAAATATTTTTATGAATTATATAAAAAAATTATTGTATTTTTTCAAAAAATATCAGTGTCTCTTAAAATGATATGACTATTAAAACAATTCTTATATTGTGAAACATATACACAAAATAGTGTGTAGTTTTGATGTTTTATGAATGAAAAATATTTTTGGTATTATGTTAATGTTTTTTATAACATATGGGTGATTTTTTGTATTATATAAATGTTTTTTGTTATGTTTATAAAAATATTATTGGAAGATTCATTAAAAATATTCTATATAATGTTTTCTTATATAAATGTTATGGAAATTTGTGTGTCTGTGTGTGTGTTTCTAAGTGTGTAATGGGTCCACATCTAAGATAAATAGATAAATTGTCAAAAAAATAATAAAGATAATAAATCTCCTCATATAATTTCTCCTTGTGCATTTAATCTCTTAAACTGTAGTTCTTTAATATTTTTCTTATGAAAATCATGAAATCTTACTTGGATGGTTCTATATCCTCTATCATGAACATTTTTTATGCTAAAAAAAGTGAGAAAATTATTCTTAGATTGAAACTAACACAAAAATATGATAATGTTGTGGGTATATATATTTTAACTATATATGATCATCTAGGAATCATTTATTAACCTAACATAGATGAGGACATACCAAGAATTTTCAATCTAACTTCACTCCCCCAATAGTTTATTGGAATCTAAATCCAATATGATATTCTTTCAATAAAATATGAATAAAATTTGGACATATACTTTCAAAAACACAAATATATAAAAAATAATGATGATGTTTAAATTGGGTGAATTTGGGTTGCATCAGGAAGGTGTCTGCACACTATCCCTGACTCGTAATTTTGAGGATAACATGGATTTATTTATGGACCAAGATGATTTTGAGTCATAACACTAGAAGTATTGTTTTTCCTCTTAATTTAATTTTATATTTTTGTTCTCCTATTTAATGGTGTATTATTTTTTAGACAATGGAATCTTTTGGGTTCCCCATAACCCATTAAAATTTGTTTTGTATGAAAATAAAAAATATATATTGGAGTATGGGGGGTTTGTGTCTATGAAGGAATGTATTTTCTTCCATTTTTCATTTTTAAGAGTTATATAATGAGGATCAAGGTGATAGGTTGAATTTTAGATGAATTAAACCTAACATGAAAATCATTCCATAATTATTTAAATTACACTATGATTAATCTTGGGTTTTGTTGTAGATAAAGGATGTTAAAACCAAGAAAATTTAATATGTATGCCTACATCATGGTATTGAATATAACTACATAGATTTTTAATATATCCATTGTGTGTTGTGGAGATACTATTTAGTGTTTGGAATATAATTGGGGAGTTAGGACATAATGGTAATTAGTGGTTCTCTGGAAGTTTTTGAATGATAATAATATATATTCATGTTATGTAGGGACGAATTTCAGTAATATATGATTTTAGTAGCGAATATATTTATGGATTTTAGAAAAAAAGGATACATCCTAAATTACATACTAATAATTTGATAAATATTTTTTGTGTAACAAGTTATATTATGGTATTATTAGTTTTGGAAATTATCAAATTTAAAAGGGATGGGATTTTTTAAGGGAGGATGGGAATATTAAACATCATGGTTTTCATAAAACAGTTAATAAACTTAGATTATTTCATAATATGTTTTATTATTCTATAATTTTCCACCTCCCTATTTATTTATAAATTTAGATAGTTCAACCTCTCCATGTTGTTTTTTACTTATTAATTGTATCTTGGTTTTAGTGGGAGTCTCTTTGGAAACCATGGTTTTACATTTGAGGAATTTTTATGTTCTCCCTCCATGTGACTATATCTACATGAATCAAGGTATCCATACCTTTATCTATGTTTAATTATTCTATATTAAAAATTATTTGTGATTTTCATATTTTTTTTGATGAATTATTGTGAATTTGTATTGATGTGAGTTTGATGGATAATATGTTTTTTAGGAATTTTTAATAAGGATGTGGAAAATAATGAATTAAATATTATTTTGTAACAACATGAGGATCAAGTATAGGATTTAGGTTGGTGATTTGATGAATATATATTTTATTTATTTTGATGTAGAATTATTGTTTTTTAGATTATTTGATTATGTTTATGATATTAATTTAACAACACAATAAGAATTGGTAATATAAGAAGGATGTGAAGTGATAGAAATATAAATTAAATCTTTTTGTTACTTTTTATATTATTATATCATATATATAGGGTAATTTTAATATATGGTCGAAAAATATTGATAGAGACATGCAATGAGGTTTATGTTGTTAAAGGTATGAGGTTAGATGTTCCATAGATATAACATGAATGAATGGATTAAATAATATGGATAGGATGGGATATATTTCATTAAATAAATTAATAGAATGTTGGATGTAATTATGTAATATAGACATTGATATAATTTATAACTGATAAATAATTTTTAATTGTAAATATTGATATTAAACCTATTAAAATAAATTACATGGTCAGTAATGTTAAATTTATCTTGAAATTAGTTAATGTGGTGGATTTTTATGATAATGATGATATGTGTGAAATAAATAAAAATAGTTGACCTTTGAAGAATATAGAACTCTGTTTTGGTATATGTGAGTTTAAATATATGTATATTATTGTATCTTTTGTTATTTCACTAATGGTTAACGTGGAATTAACAGTTGTTATGCACCACTATGTGAGTTGGATAACCTAACCAATACCCATTCATATTTGGGTTTCGGGTGAACCAACAATACCCAAGATATTGTGAAAAGGGGTGGATAACTATTCCCCCTATCATGATCTCTATTCTAAGATTGTGATGTGTTTTCAATTATAGTTTGATGTAAACATGTAGATGTGTGTGATATGATGAAGCTATTTTATGGTTTTATTAGGTTATGGTTGTGATATTATGTGGTATATGTACATGGAAGGGATTAGAGATCATTTTTTCTTGATGTTATGATATGAGTGTGACTAGATAAATGGGTAAGTAGGTGTGGGGTACCATTGATGATATATTTTACTTATTTAACATATTTATATGATACACAAGTTTTAGAGAGAATGTTTTTGCTGATATAGGTTGGTAGAAAACCCTGGAAGGGATAATTGATCAATTTTATTATATAATTATAGATGTTTTAGTTTGATTATTTTGAATTAATATGTGATCCATTAGTGAGGAACCTACTGAGTATATTCATTTTCTGACCCTTTATTCTATATTCTATTCATATAGATTTGTATGTTGGTATTAGTGATTGAGTTAGACCTCATTAGGTCATGACCTGGTTGTTTGTGGATGTTGTAGGAGTCATTTCTTGTTTCCTTATACTCTATTTGATTTTATTATTATTGATCTCTATGGTTTTTTTCTTTTTAAATTGTATTAAAATATATAAAAAATTATTGTATTATTGGGATTTTATTTTTTTATCATCTATTGTGTTTGGGTATTGATTGGTGGTTTTTTTCTTTTTTTTAGAAAAAAAAATTAATGTCTCCCTTAACAAATTGGCCATACCCTTATTGCAAGTTTCTAATGCATGAGATATTAGAGGTAGGCTTTAGGGTCCACTATTAACTTCACCACAGACTCGGGAGGGCTCTTGGATGGATTGGGTCATGATAGAGTAGTATCAGAGTAAATATTTCTTTTTTAATAGTGTTTGGAAGGATTTCATTAGTTTTTAAGTGAAAAAATATCTTTTGACGATATTTTGTTATGTGGGCTAATGAAATAGGCTAAGACACAAAAGGGACCCTATGATCAGAATAATGGAACTTATTTAATACACCTAAAATACATAAGTAATATTGTGCTCTGTAATTCTCCCTTGTAGCTTTTGACCATTGTGTGGTACCCGGACCATAGGGGTCACCAATGGGTCCTCAGGCACACCTCCCCATATGCTATAATATATAGAATATTAGTTTAACGACCTGAAATTTTGAATAAATCTTGTTTCCTAATTTTCTGTGTTATTTTATTTTTGTACTCAACAAAACTGTTTCAATTGATAACATGAGTATAATTAAAATGAGACCATTGGGTTTCGACTGTTATATGACCATTGGTCAATATGACTGTTGGAAACTAAATGTTGCGATTATTGTCTCTAAATACAAGTGATATTGGTTAATTAATATAGAAAGAAGATTTGATGGACTCATCCAGTAGTCTTGGGTCAATCGAAGCCCATCTAACAGAACTTGGGAAGGAGGTAGCACCACTGGGTTTTCTCTGGACCAAACCCAAGCCGAAATTCATCGTGTGAAGCTAGAATGGAATCACCTTCGTGAGAAGTTCAAACTGACAGAAATTACTACTCATGCAATGTTGGTCGAGCCGCCCTCAGATTCTCCCATCTTAGCACACCTTACACTTAGGTCCTATACTAGGGTTATAAGGGGCTATGTAAGGAGACCGTAACTGCTTTTTGTAATACTTTTAGATTAATAAAATTGTTTTTTCTTCTTATGGCGAAGTTTGTACATTTTCAAATTTCTGGATAAATGTAGGATGTATATTATTGATGAATGTGAAAAAAAGTGTAACGCCCCGACCCCAGTTACCTAGAGTCGGTGCATTATTACATAACATTGGCATGATCACAAGAAAGATCAAACCTCGAAAGACCAATTGGTTTAGTAGCCTTGGAAACACTAGATATATTCATAAGTTTTACATTACATCATAAAATGAAAAACTACTACAACAACATAATATCTCCACAGTCCACACTATTATCCCCTCATAATATCCCTGCAGGTCATTCATAACTTACTTCTTCACATCCTGGGGAAAATAAACATAGAAAAGGGGTGAGCTCAAATGCCCAGTAAGGATAACAATATATCGGAACATTCAAAATAAGCATAAACATTTAAGTCAATGCATTACTAAAACAAAATCTTTTTAAACTTGAACTTCAACATAGTATGGCAAAAGTAAAATGAAATAATTCCATTTACTTATTCACATGGATATTCTACTAATCGAATAATCACATGCAAAATCAATAACCACTTTCATAATTATGGAATGCATAATGCTAAACTTTAATTTCTTTTCAAGGCCTCGTCCCAAGACCTTGGGGCTAACTGTAACCGGAACCCAACCTGGAGTGCCTCTAATAACCGGACACCAACCCGGAGTGCCTCTAATAACCGGACACCAACCCGGAGTGCCTCTAATAACCGGAGACCAAACCGGAGGGCTTACTTTTAACAGTACCTAACCTGGAGGGCTTACTTTTACCAGTCCCCAACCTGTAGGGCTTACTTTAACCAGTCCCCAACCTGGAACATACTTGTCCAACACATTCTTATGAAGTAAAGGTTGAAACATAACATAAACATTCTTATTGGAACTAGCATACGAAATGTCAATACTTTACTCATAAACCATGAATGCTATATAAATAGCACATCCACAGTCAAACATATCACAAAACTTCATTACAATATGGAAGTTTTATATCATAATAAATCAAATTCAAATAATCGTAAAATCCATCAAAGGGTGTTGACATAGAAGAAATCAAAACACTTTTTAGAGAAATATCTCTTTATATTTTTGAAATCCTTTAAGAGCCATATAAAACAAAACATTTTCTTTGAAAATATTCTTATAAGCTTGTAAGTAAAGCTTTGAAGATTTTATAACGGCGGAAAATAACCACACCCGCCGTATAAGTAAAAAAAACATTATTACCTTAATTTTGTCGAAAAGGTTAAAAAGGACCTTGTTTTGAAAACGACGGAAAGATTCCTCTTATAAAAAGTCAAACAAGGGTATAAATGACTTTAACCCATATTCTTGTAAATAATAAAAAAAATTTGAAATACATTTTGATGAAACATGGATGTGGATGATAAAGAGATCCCAGTAGATTATTACATATAAACAACCTCGGGTAATGAAGAGATTGTGAAATAACCCTTACCAATTTGGTAACTTATGAAACATACAACCCATGAAAGAGGTATCATACAATGAATATGTAAATACCCCTAAATTAAAGTGTATTACACAAAGAATATAATTATGGGCAGTACATACACCACACAAAAGGTAATGGTGGCAATATGGCATGAATCTCACGGGAATAAGGAGTTAGATGACAACCCCTTACCACGTTAATCAACTGATTCGTATGGCCAAAATTTAATAACCACCAAACTATTTACAGAATAACATGAATATAAAGATAATCATGATAATATATATCAAATTCCAGTACACAATACACCACTTTCAATAATTTAGTGGCGAATAATGGAAATCTCACGGAATTGAATGTGAGATAAGAAAATCCCTTACCTTGTACTTTTACTTGGTTGGGGTAGGTTAACCTCCTGTATAATAGTGAAATAATTTTTATTAAATTATACAAGAATCATATATATTAATATGATATCATATATGATCTTTTAATATTGATTTGATAATAATATCTTAGTATTATCGTTGTTTCGGGTTTTAACTTACTTGTTTTATTTTATATGTTTTGTTACGTAAGCCATGTTTGTAATGGATAGGTTGTATATTATTCATATCCAGAATGATATCAAGTCCTTAAACATCATTTTCAAATCATCAAATGATAATTATACTTGAATGGATACGATGGAAAATGAATCTTATCGCGTTTGTGGAGACGGTAGTCCGTACGTACGGACGAGCGACAATATCATTCTTTTGATATTAAAATAATATATAAATGGATGTTATATCATATATACAGAATAATTAACATGTTATATTTATTATTTACATGAGTTCCACATCATTATTATACACATCCAAATAATAATATATTGAATAACAATTACACCACGACGTGGAGACGGTAAGCCGTACGTACGCACGTATGGTGACATGTTATTCAAAGGGTGGATAGAATACTGAATATGGTTGTACCATATTTATAATAACATCACAGTATATGTGAGATACTGGAGTTATTATTTTATAATGGTAAGAACAAAGAAAGAAGAAGTGGAAGAAGAAAGGAACTTGAAAAGGGGTGGTGAAAACATTACCTCTTCTTCGGGTTCTTCCTTTTGATTTGATCAAAAGGGCTCCTTAGGTTGGCTTTCTGATCAAACTAAGGCCTCTAGGTTGTAGTGAGGGACGTTGGGAGAGTATTTGGGCAGGGTTTGGACGAGCTAAGTGGCTTGAGAGGTGTGAGTAATGAGTAGAAGTGGTCTCCTTTTATAAGGGAGAGGAGGGGCTCTTTAGGAAAGAGTGAAAGTATTACTTTATAATATAATTAAATTCGGTTTATAATGGTCCAAAAATAATTGCGGTCGAAGATAGGATGACTCATATTCTAAATAACATCAACAAATAAAAATTGGACAGGTTTTAGATAATATTTTAATCATTATAATCTTATTTATTTAAATGATTTATTAATGAGGTAAACATTGCATCATTATTGTGTCATTAATAATTTAAATTATTTGATGTCTAAAAATTATAAATAAAATATCATTATGTAGGAAATCTTTTTATATTTCTAATGAATATTTATAATCGAAAATCCAACATGTATAACCCTATGTAAAAATTTTTCTTCTAAAAGATGTAAGCTTATGCCATTTTTATTTTTATTTTAACTTTATTAATATAATGTGTCCCTACCACATACAAGTGGCTCCAAGGGGTCCCCAAATCGACCCAAGGATGCCCATGGTCGGGTATGTGTCCACCAATAAGGTTAGGACACGTTTTAGGGTAATTTTTTATTATTATAATATATATTTTTAACCCTTATTTACAGGATTTACCCTTTAACCATGGTAAATAAAATATTTACCGCAGTAATTATTCAAAATGTGTAAAAATAAAAGTTACCTATTTGCACAATTTGAACATCCTGATTCCAAATATGGAATCCATTTTCCTAAATTCAAAACACATAAGTGGCAGAAAGTAATTTAAAATTAATTCCCGCTGTCAAAACAAAAAGCGTGTTTTTAAGAGATAATAACTATCAAAAGATTGACACTTGTTTATGTTCGGTTTAATTGTAAAATTATGTCCAATGACCAACATTATATTAAATGGTAAAAATATATTATAAATATACTTTAAAACTACTAAAATTCATAATTTATCACTATTAATTATTTTGATTAAAAAAGTTGTTTTTAATTAAAATTTAGTAATTTTCACTATTCATCAAAATATGAAAGTTATCCGAAAAGTACCAAAATTTCACCTTAGGCTAAATTAGATATTCCGAATCCAAAAATGAAGTCCATTTTGAAATATAAAATATATATAATTTTTAAAAAGTAGGTATTACTATTCATAACGGCTAGTTTGATTGGTTGTTAGAACTCGGTGTTGCGTACAACACACGCTATCGCATTAATCAAAGATAAGCGTACCGTAGAAGCTTGGGATGTTTCATTTTAAATTTTTTTTTGATGTCCCCCTTTACTCAAAAAGTTTAAAATATTTTATTTAAAATGGGTTCACTATTAAAAGTTGGTAAAAGTGCAATACTAAAAATGAATTTGTTCTTACATTATGTCTAAGAAACTCATAATATGGATTCTAAAATTATAAGGATTATATAAAGTTTAAAATTTAGATAATACTATTCATAACCTCTTTTGAACGGCTTGTTTGGTAAGTCATGGTGTGCTTGAACTCGGTGTTGCGTGTAGTGCAAGTTATTGTATTATTTTAAAGAAATAACACACTATGAAATCTTGGGGTGTTACATTCTCCCCTCCTTCAATAAATTGCGTCCTCGCAATTTGAAATTGTTCTTCAAAAATAAAAGGTTGAAAATAGAAAATTTATTTGTGGGAAAACCTACATCGGAAATTGGGTTACTAAAATTTAGTCTTAATATGAGGAAAAGATAAATGAAAGGGTCACCACCAAATTATGATCTCGATTCGGAGAACATTGGTGGAAATTAGAGACATATAATTGGAGGAAAAACGTAAATATTTATAGGTAGTGATTGAGGTCATCAATCACAAACAAGTATAAAATTGAAGTCCTTAAACTCATCAATCTATGATGATTTGAAGTACCATCGGTTCAACAAAATATAGGGTATTGGGATAAAACATTTTTGACGTTTCAAAATATCTTAGTTGAAATCCCACATCGAAAAATGAATTAATGAGGCCTCTATTTAAAATAAAGAGTGGAAAGTATGAAGATTACCGAAAATAACACATACTAGGGTTCCATGTAGGAAAATATGGATATGGAGGAGAAATCTAACCATCAATTATCTGATGGAGAGTGGTAGAGAACATGGCTATGAAAAGGCCAAAAATCCCAAAGCCATAAATTAGTGATGATTTAAGGTACCATCTAGGACAACATTTTTGTTCTAAGTTCCTTTTATTAATGTTGAGGAATTTATTTATGAGATTGGATAAGATCATAAGGAGATATACTTACTTTATAATTAGAGTTTTATCCATTAATAAATTTCTACCACAAACTCATCTTTCACTCTAAAAGATAATAAAACGTAAATTTTTTTTTATTTATACTATTCGTACAAGGTTCCAAAATAAATGAATTTATAATTCATCTACCAGATCATTAAAAAAACTACATCATTTAATCCAGGACATCTCGTGGGCCAGTGGTAGGTGATACACCCTTGTCGCCCTTCGGTTGCGGGTTCAAGTCTCGCAGCCTTGCCGGACGCGACGGGTTGCTGCCCGACCTCCGGGTTGTCCTTTTATGGTAATCCAAAATAATCCAAACCAGAACTATCAAAAATACTTCTGTCCAAACTCACATTCCAACATTTATAAGGAAGGTAAACATAATATAGATCCTTTTTACCCCGTAATAGCATATGAATACCTTCATCTTGTATTCTTTTAATACACTGAAACATCCTGAATTACCATATTCCTTATTGATTACATTCATGCTCCCCTATTCCATATAGAATGATGGATATACTTCATCAATCCAAAAAAAAATTAAACCCCAACAATAATGGAATATACAGATCATTAATCAGTTCCAAGGTAGTCAATAATATCCAATATAATTTATCCAAATCAATCATGTATTATTCTAAAATCACTAACTCGGTGTCAGAACCATATTATGGTTTATCTTTCTCTCAACCATATATTTTCCAAAAATTTATCCTGCTATTGAATCACTTTTCCTTATTCCACACAATCTCAAGTCCTTAATGAAATAGTACTACAGTACAATCCTTATATACTCCATAATCATTATAACAAGTACATTGTTGATACAACACTCAATTGACATAATCAACATAAGAACTCTAATCATTCCTCTTCATCAGTGGTAGTATCATAACTTGATTATTATCCAATAGCATCATTTGCGGCATAGTCTGATGACTGGAACATAGGTTTGCGTAGTGTCCAAACTCCTTGCAAATGAAGCATTGAACATTTGAAACCATTTGCTTACCCTTGCAGTCACGTACTTTGTGCCCTTTTCCTCCACACTTATAACAAACTCCCATTCCTTTCAGGCAAGTTCCAGGGTGTTTCTTTCCACAGTTACCACATATGGTAAAATTCTTCTTTTCCCTCTTCCCTTTATCCATCTTTCTCTCTTCTATCCATTTCTTCTCTTGCTTCCCTTCAAAGCCATAGGACTCAGTAAACTCTTTACTTATCTTATCAACACATGATATTATTTCTTCATATGATGATAATACATGGGAGACTATTTCTCTTATAAATTCTAGCTTAAGACCATGAAAGATATGATCCTTCATTCTCTTTGGATCATGTGTATTTCTGGAGTTCTCATTCCTTCTACTGGGCGCCATTTCTAAACAATGGAATACACTAGATCAGTTTATGAATCAAAATACATAATCCCATACTTATAAAACACTTAACATAAATTTAACTATTTATGGATATAATCCATAATCATAAAAATGTTTTCTTTGAGGAAGTATATACTCATAAACCCTTCATAATGATTTGTAAAGAAAATGAGAGTTATCCTAAGCATATCCCCCGGGAGTGTCGTAACCAAGAGTGCAGCAAGGCCCGTTGTCGTGCACCAGTTCCCGTTTGAGTCTAGCTCAAAGCGGTGTTTTCGGGTTTTACCCCTAGGTACATCTGTGCCAGAGCCGCCTCTACCTGCTCGTATCCAGGCAGGGATGTATTGCTCGGAAAACTCACAAAATCTCTACAATACCAAAATTCTAGGAAGTTCTTCTATACTAATCCTCAAAGTTCATCTTAGGTCTACGTGCTCTAATCAGATTTTATCTAAATCTAGCTTCCAAGGTTTGTACTAAACTTCCTCTGATACCAACTGTAACGCCCCGACCCCAGTTACCTAGAGTCGGTGCATTATTACATAACATTGGCATGATCACAAGAAAGATCAAACCTCGAAATACCGATTGGTTTAGTAGCCTTGGAAACACTAGATATATTCATAAGTTTTACATTACATCATAAAATGAAAAACTACTACAACAACATAATATCTCCACAATCCACACTATTATCCCCTCATAATATCCCTGCAGGTCATTCATAACTTACTTCTTCACATCCTGGGGAAAATAAACATAGAAAAGGGGTGAGCTCAAATGCCCAGTAAGGATAACAATATAGTAGAACATTCAAAATAAGCATAAACATTTAAGGCAATGCATTACTAAAACAAAAGCCTTTTAAACTTGAACTTCAACATAGTATGGCAAAAGTAAAATGAAATAATGCCATTTACTTATTCACAGGGATATTCTACTAATCGAATAATCACATGAAAAATCAATAACCACTTTCATAATGATGGAATGCATAATGCTAAACTTTAATTTCTTTTCAAGGCCTCGTCCCAAGACCTTGGGGCTAACTGTAACCGGAACCCAACCCGGAGTGCCTCTAATAACCGGACACCAACCCGGAGTGCCTCTAATAACCGGACACCAACCCAGAGTGCCTCTAATAACCGGAGACCAAACCGGAGGGCTTACTTTTACCAGTCCCTAACCTGTAGGGCTTACTTTTACCAGTCCCCAACCTGGAGGGCTTACTTTAACCAGTCCCCAACCTGGAACATACTTGTCCAACACATTCTTATGAAGTAAAGGTTGAAACATAACATAAACATTCTTATTGGAACTAGCATACGAAATGTCAATACTTTACTCATAAACCATGAATGCTATATAAATATAACATCCACAGTCAAACATATCACAAAACTTCATTACAATATGGAAGTTTTATATCATAATAAATCAACTTCAAATAATCGTAAAATCCATCAAAGGGTGTTGACATAGATGAAATCAAAACACTTTTTAGAGAAATATCTCTTTATATTTTTGAAATCCTTTAAGAGCCATATAAAATAAAACATTTTCTTTGAAAATATTTTTATAAGCTTGTAAGGAAAGCTTTGAAGATTTTATAACGGCGGAAAATAACCACACCCGCCGTATAAGTAAAAAAAACATTATTACCTTAATTTTGTCGAAAAGGTTAAAAAGGACCTTGTTTTGAAAACGACGGAAAGATTCCTCTTATAAAAAGTCAAACAAGGGTATAAATGACTTTAACCCATATTCTTGTAAATAATAAAAATGTTTTGAAATACATTTTTAAGAAACATGGATGTGGATGATAAAGAGATCCCAGTAGATTATTACATATAAACAACCTCGGGTAATGAAGAGATTGTGAAATAACCCTTACCAATTTGGTAACTTGTGAAACATACAACCCATGAAAGAGGTATCATACAATTAATATGTAAATACCCCTAAATTAAAGTGTATTACACAAAGAATATAATTATGGGCAGTACATACACCACACAAAAGGTAATGGTGGCAATATGGCATGAATCTCACGGGAATAAGGAGTGAGATGACAACCCCTTACCACGTTAATCAACTGAGTCGTATGGCCAAAAGTTAATAACCACCAAACTATTTACAGAATAACATGAATATAAAGATAATAATGATAATATATATCAAATGCCAGTACACAATACACCACTTTCAATAATTTAGTGGCGAATAATGGAAATCTCACGGAATTGAATGTGAGATAAGAAAATCCCTTACCTTGTACTTTTACTTGGTTGGGGTAGGTTAACCTCCTGTATAATAGTGAAATAATTGTTATTAAATTATACAAGAATCATATATATTAATATGATATCATATATGATCTTTTAATATTGATTTGATAATAATATCTTAGTATTATCGTTGTTTCGGGTGTTAACTTACTTGTTTTATTTTATATGTTTTGTTACGTAAGCCATGTTTGTAATGGATAGGTTGTATATTATTCATATCCAGAATGATATCAAGTCCTTAAACATCATTTTTAAATCATCAAATGATAATTATACTTGAATGGATACGATGGAGAATGAATCTTATCGTGTTTGTGGAGACGGTAGTCCGTACGTACGCACGAGCGACAATATCATTCTTTTGATATTAAAATAATATATAAATGGATGTTATATCATATATACATAATAATTAACATGTTATATTTATTATTTACATGAGTTTCACATCATTATTATACCCATCCAAATAATAATATATTGAATAACAATTACACCACGACGTGGAGACGGTAAGCCGTACGTACGCACGTATGGTGACATGTTATTCAAAGGGTGGATAGAATACTGAATATGGTTGTACCATATTTATAATAACATCACAGTATATGTGAGATACTGGAGTTATTATTTTAGAATGGTAAGAACAAAGAAAGAAGAAGTGGAAGAAGAAAGGAACTTGAAAAGGGGTGGTGAAAACATTACCTCTTCTTCGGGTTCTTCCTTTTGATTTGATGAAAAGGGCTCCTTAGGTTGGCTTTCTTATCAAACTAAGGCCTCTAGGTTGTAGTGAGGGAATTTTGGAGAGTATTTGGGTAGGGTTTGGACGAGCCAAGTGGCTTGAGAGGTGTGAGGAATGAGTAGAAGTGGTCTCCTTTTATAAGGGAGAGGAGGGGCTCTTTAGGAAAGAGTGAAAGTATTACTTTATAATATAATTAAATTCGGTTTATAATGGTCCAAAAATAATTGAGGTCGAAGATAAGATGACTCATATTCTAAATAACATCAACCAATAAGAATTGGACAGGTTTTAGATAATATTTTAATCATTATAATCTTATTTATTTAAATGATTTATTAATTAGGTAAACATTGCATCATTATTGTGTCATTACTAATTTAAATTATTTGATGTCTAAAAATTATAAATAAACTATCATTATGTAGGAAATCTTTTTAGATTTCTAATGAATATTTATAATCGAAAATCCAACATGTATAACCCTATGTAAAAATTGTTCTTCTAAAAGATGTAAGCTTATGCCATTTTTATTTTTATTTTAACTTTATTAATATAATGTGTCCCTACCACATACAAGTGGCTCCAAGGGGTCCCCAAATCGACCCAAGGATGCCCATGGTCGGGTAGGTGTCCACCAATAAGGTTAGGACACGTTTTAGGGTAATTTTGTATTATTATAATATATTTTTTTAACCCTTATTTACCGGATTTACCCTTTAACCATGGTAAATAAAATATTTACCGCAGTAATTATTCAAAATGTGTAAAAATAAAAGTTACCTATTTACACAATTTGAACATCCTGATTCCAAATATGGAATCCATTTTCCTAAATTCAAAACACATAAGTGGAAGAAATTAATTTAAAATTAATTCCCGCTGTCAAAACAAAAAGCGTGTTTTTAAGAGATAATAACTATCAAAAGATTGACACTTGTTTATGTTCGGTTTAATTGTAAAATTATGTCCAATGACCAACATTATATTAAATGGTAAAAATATATTCTAAGTATACTTTAAAACTACTAAAATTCATAATTTATCACTATTAATTATTTTGATTAAAAAAGTTGTTTTTAATTAAAATTTAGTAATTTTCACTATTCATCAAAATATGAAAGTTATCTGAAAAGTACCAAAATTTCACCTTAGGCTAAATTAGATATTCCGAATCCAAAAATGAATTCCATTTTGAAATATAAAATATATATAATTTTTAAAAAGTAGGTATTACTATTCATAACGGCTAGTTTGATTGGTTGTTAGAACTCGGTGTTGCGTACAACACACGCTATCACATTAATCAAAGATAAGCGTACCGTAGAAGTTTGGGATGTTTCATTTTAAAAAAAAAATTGATGTCCCCCTTTACTCAAAAAGTTTAAAATATTTTATTTAAAATGGGTTCACTATTAAAAGTTGGTAAAAGTGCAGTACTAAAAATGAATTTGTTCTTACATTATGTCTAAGAAACTCATAATATGGATTCTAAAATTATAAGGATTATATAAAGTTTAAAATTTAGTTAATACTATTCATAACCTCTTTTGAACGGCTTGTTTGGTAAGTCATGGTGTGCTTGAACTCGGTGTTGCGTGTAGTGCAAGTTATTGTATTATTTTAAAGAAATAACACACTATGAAATCTTGGGGTGTTACAAAAAGGATATTTTAAAATATTTTTTTAAACCTTAAATAATTAATGATGTGTAATGATTTTCAAAAAATGGTCTTCTTTAAATGTGTTCAGTAATAAATTTGGAGTCTAATAAGATCAACTTATTTTTTGGTGAATTGTAATTTATGAAGAGTGATTTTACGCTTAGGATTAGTAATGTAACCAAATGGATTATTAATCTCACTTAAATAAAGTATTAATATAATATAGGCACCCTGATTAAGTAATGTGATTCAATAAAATAGGTAAATAATTGTTTCCGAAATTATTAGTCAAGTATTAGTTTTTTTCAAGTGAATAGTGTTTTTTAATTAAAAATTAAATTAAAATTATTTAGAAAATTATTTTTATAAAATGGACTTTATTTTGGAATTCAGAACATCGATATTATGTTAAGGTAATTTTTGGGGTTGTTCTGAAAAAAAAAATAATTTTTGGTGAATAGTGTTTTTTAAATTAAATTAAAAATATCTAGAAAATTATTTTTATAAAATGGAGTTTATTTTTGAATTCAGACCATTGATATTATGTTAAGGTAAATTTTTGGGAGTTTTCTGAAAAAGTCGAATTTTCAGTGAATAGTAAAAATACAGTTTTAGGGTTTCGATATGTTTAATGACATCATAACTGCATCATGATGATGTTATGAGATATTTTTAGGGATGGTCAACTTATGAATAGTAAGATAAGGTATGAGGTGTCCCAAGTGTCCAATACCATGAGGAAAAACCACTTGTTTTGCCAATACCACCAAAGAGGTGTCCCTTGGCCATTAATGCCTTATCCCCTCACTTCCCCTGTAAATACCAAGCCATTCTCTCATAATTTCCATTCCAAAATCCTCCTCAATGATGTTATGGTCTCCTTACCTCCCAAGGAGTCCTCCCAAGGTTCCCTCAAGCCTCCCAAGGTCTCAAACTTCAATATTTCAAAGTTACTCTTCAAGGTAAGGGATCCTACCTCTCTCTTTCATTTCAAGTACTCTCTTTTATGTCATTTCTTTTATTCTCCATGTTCTTATGTTGGAGGATGTTATTTTATATTCATCCTACTATCATTTTCATTTTCATATGATGAGATACCCCCTCTTTCTCTCATCAATTCATTTTAATAATGTTTAAGTGGCGTCGTTAGGCTGCCGAATTTTTAAGGGATTCTTTCACCCTTCTCGTTTTCAAGATCTATTTTCATGTCAAGTATTTCATGTTCCTTTTTATTATGTTATGGTATAATCTATATATCTATCATACTGATATTTTATTTTCATATGATGAGATACCCTATTTGATCTTTTCAATTCATTTTTTTATGTTTTAAGTGACGTCGTTAGGCTGCCGAATTTCCATAAGAGAAATCTTATTTTTGCCTTCCTTCCATGTTTTTCATTTCATATGGTATGTCTTTAAAATTTAATTACCATGTTCTTATATCCTTTATATCATGTCCCTAAACTATTTTATGGATCATTTATGAGTGGGTGACCCATGTCCCTTCTCTTTTCAGTATTTTCTAAAACCCTATAACATAGCCGTTATGCTGCAGAATTTTCGTCTCAAAATGTCTCTCCCTTTATCTCAGATTCTTTTATTTCATTAAGTGAATACTCAAATATCTTTCTTATATAGGGGTATTCACATATACATAAAAATGTTCTATTTTAATTCTCGGACTTACATACATGAAACCCGCTTTCCTTCTTCTGTGGGTTTAAAGTGCCATAAAGATCTTGTCTTTAAAGCAGTTTTTAAAATGTGATGACTATGAAATGAAACCCACTTCTTTTATGCTATATGGGATGTTTATGAAATGATTGATGATGATATTTGTGGCTCACATTATAATAAAGGAAAATTTACTGGTGCGCCTAGATAGCGCTCCTATGCATTGGGTAAAGACTTAATCTCTAGAGATGACCATTTTTTTACGACACCTTGGTGAATAACCTTGGTAATTTTTTATGACACCTTGGGGATGGACCTTGGTGAAATGGAAATGATTATCTATGTTAAATGTTGTAGCCAAATCTTTAAGTTATGAAACATGTTATTTTTATTATGATATGCCTCATGATCTCTTTATCATGCCTTAAAATTATTTTTCATGACTTTTGATGTATCTCAAGTTCACATGTAAAATGTTTCCCTTGTTTCCCTTACTAAGACTTCTGCTCACCCTTTCCTTTGATGTATCCTCCCAGGTTATGATATGTTGTAATGAACTTAGGATGAAAAAATTAAGAAGCCTTTCAAGTGTTTAAGAATAATTTTTTATGTTGTCATGTATTAAGTTCCTAGTTTCCAAGACATTAAACCTTAAAGATCCTCTGTTTTGTATAATGTAATGAAAGTTTATGTGATAAAAAGGTGAGATGTTATATATAGTATGGGTCTAGAGTAGTATAGTGTGGAGACTATACCCCCCCCCCCCCCACCATATTAGAGTTAACAAAAATAGGTAAAGAAAAAAACTCAAACATATAACTAAATAATTAGATTAGGTACATGAAATATGATATCCATCAATGCGGAAGCATAAAGTTATACAGACTCATGGTCATTCAAGAATATAAACAAAGTGATCACCCACTGGTCTAATCACATATACAAGATAATGAAAATAAAAATAAATGTACACAATAATCTACTACTATACCTAAGTCATAATTCAATTCTGGTCTCCAAAACCATGTAGAGCTTCTCTAACTCAATAATGCTACACTACAACACTAGGTCGATGATGGATACATTGTGTGACTCCTACTCAACTAGAAATTAGACATAAGGTCTACATGCACAACAATGTTCATATGAAGGGTATGAGAAATATTTTTTAATAGATCAACCCCAATGGTGTACCTATAACCTATTTTCATAAATAAGTGCATATGCACATCATATACCCAGCCTAGATGAGTAATAACAGACCTGAAATGAAGAAATAAAACATTTTTGATCCTCAGTCTCTAACATGAAACCTAGATCAAAAAAATATTCTTCATCAAGTTCTAGAGTGTCTATGAGAAAAATATTAAACCATTCCAACCAATATCCTACCCATGGATAGTTCTTAGGAGAAATGCCTGGGAATAAAGTTCAATATATATGGGTTGAATCCAATGAGTGTTTCCAAATAATTTTAACCTAAATAACTCTAATATAAATCTAAGGATCATTTCCAAGTCATTCTAACCCAGATAATCATGATTTGAATCTAAGGAGTGTGTCTAAGGAATTCCATCTCAAATAATCATGATATGAATCTAATGATAGCATCCAATAAATTCCAACTTGAATAACTATTCTTAATAGATTATTCCTAAAATTTTGCCATAGGAAATCCAAATCATGCCTATAAGCCACATAGGAGAGTCACATACCCTATACATGACTCCAAGTAGAATCTTCAAGGAAATTAAAATGAATATCTCATGGGATTGTGCATCACACCCTATAGATCCAAGGAGAATTTTCAAGGAATCTAATCCATGTATCAGTACATCTTAGTGGAAAGGGAATCCTACCCAAACTCTTCTCATAAAGTGAATCCTTGATGAGGTTAACCTCCTACCCAAACCCATTCAAAATCTAAGGTCATAAACACTGGTGCATGGCATGTTCTCCTCATAGACATAACAGGATCAAATAATCGATATAGGTTCTAAGGTGAAACCTTATATCTTCACTACCCATTTCACATTCACTCCCTCACTAGTGTCAACGTTTCAAGGGGGCACCCATCAGGTACTCTATGTCTCATCATAGCATAGAAACCTCATATGGTTTCCTCTATCTTATAATCATCACTTAGGACCAATCCCATCACACAGGGGGTATAAAACCCCTTAATGTCAAAGTTATTGTATCACATACTCACAAGGTAAACAAGTTGTCATAAATATATAGAAATTAAAGAAATCCAATCTCATTTCCTCAATCATCCTATAACATCCCTCAGGTACCTATCATATCCATCACCTCCATTTGTAACTCGGTCTCAATAACTAGGGACATTCCCTTGCCATCAGTAATTGAGGACCTTGATGATCCTAAGACAATTATTCCCATCATTTCCAAAAACCCCACATTGGTCCCACACCATATCTCCCAAGTGATACCTATGAATCCAATCATTGGTTATTGAAACACTTTATTGTATCTCTCTTTCTGTAAATTATCTCTTGGAAGTCCTAAAAATGAAAAAAAGCTCCATCATTTCATTCTATACAAAAAAAATACTCAAATAGGGCTCCTCTTGAGTCTATTTATATCTAAAGGGCCCAAAATCATAAAAACCCCCCTCAAAGGAATATTACATAGCATAAACCCTTGGGTACATGACATGTATCCTCAGCACCCTCATATAGTTGTGTAACTTAGCCATACCTGGAATCTATTTTACAAATAAATAGCATCTACTAATATTACACTCTGTGTCACCCATGTGGGGTCTCTGAACTTGTGCATCACATGGCCTATGTTCAAGAATTCCTTAATTTCTATAGTCATGTAACTCACTCATGGTCTAATCATGTAACCTATACAGTCATGTTCCCCCATACGGGCTATCTATATGATCACTTGTCCACACCTAGAGTCAACCCACATAGAATTCCTATAATGTTTACATGCTTTATAATGTCATTTTATACATTTATCCAAAAAGTAAATAACACACGATGTGTGTTCTTTAAACTACATGTCTTGTAAACTAGATTCTAAATTATAAATATCTTATGATGCTCCTAAAACTCGTGTTTCTCCCTGAATAAGTAAAAAACTACACTAAAGGGGTCTCTAATAACTCACATAAGGCTATAAAACCTAAAAAATGACAAATCTAAGATGATATCAAAAAAACTAAATAAACTAAATACCTCGTGGTGGAATCATAGAAGTCTATACCCAAATATTAACTCCACAATAGCATCACCATGGTCTTCCATTGATCATTTACATGGTTGAAGTATGGTGTTTCCTCACTCAAGGTCTAGTTGTGTACCTCACTCATGGTCTATCCTTGTTTACTATATGATCAGGTGATTTTATATGGGGTGTCTATCTGAGAACTCAACCACACCTAGAGTCAATATACATGGAATACCTATAATTTATACGTGTCGTGTAGTATCCTCTTATACCTCACTCACAAAATTAATAACATATGGCATGTGTTCTCTAAACTACCTATCATGTAAATTGGTTTTAAAAATAGAAATATCTTATGATTCTTTTAAAATCCCTATTTCTCCCCAAATCAGTCTAGGACTACCCTCAAGGGGTCCATAGGAACACATATAAGAATTTAAAACTTAAAAAACTAATCTAAGAGGATATCATAAAAACTAAATAAATGGACTACCTCAGGGTGGAATCATAAAATTCCAAACATGAATCTACACTCCACAATAGTTGTACCATGATCTGACATTCATCATTTCTAGGGTTGAAGTCTGGTGGTGACTCCTCTATCATTCCCTCTCATTTAATCCATCTCATGTGGGAGAGACACTCCCCCCTTCTGTGTATGCATGAAGGAGATGGGTGGATAATATGAATTTTATTTTATTTTATTTTATTAAATTTAAATATACATTTAAAAACCCACAAAGAGTCTTAAAACACGAATAGAGTTAACACCATTCCTTGAAAAACCACAGATTCTCAAATCAACAATGAAGTTGAAATTCAAATATTAGAATCTATTTAGAATATTTTAGGGTTATTGTTCATGGAATAATTAATATTTATTTAATAAATATTCATATACACCAAAAAATTAAACCATCTTGGAATCTCACCAAATTCCAACCCTATTGAAAGCAACTCATTCCAGAACCAATAGAATAGTCTGAAATTTTTTATGAGATCGTATTCTAGGGGAAAATGACTATTTTCCCTTCATATGAACCTGGAACCAAAAACTCAAATTCCTGTGAAATATTATATCTTATAAAGAGTTTTGGTATAAAAACTGACCCACTATGTAAATTATCACCCCCAATAATCCTTAGTGGTTCTCCATCTATAAACATGGACTTACTCTAGTGGTCAATTCATATATCACTAATTGTTCTCTACCTTAGAATGTTGAACAAGATTACACTATGAAACTCCATCATGAGGAACACTATCTAGTAAAATCTAAGCTATCTACTCGTCATCCACTCCAACATTGAGATGATGTTCCATGACACCTATTCAACTGAAAAAAATGGTATCAAAAATAAATCTACACTCAGGATTATAGTGCTCCCCTCCATAGGACTCTTATCGTATGAGCCTATTCCAAGACATGGTTCTCCCCATCATAAAAATCACATATCAAAAAATATTTACAATTGATAAAGAATACATTGGGATAACCATGAAATGATTATGATCTAGATGATAATGCACAGAATCCATCCAATACCTCATCAAAATCCCAAATCTAGAATTTTACACGAGAGTAGATAAATCGAATTCATAGCTTACTAGTATCTAAATACCACCTAGACATTCCAAAAATAGGTCCTATCATTCCCACATCCCCTATATTATGAGTTTTATTCTAGTATAGAAAAATTAAAATTCTTCTCACACCAAAGATCCAACACAAAACATCAATCGCTTCCCATTCCAAGATTATAGAAATATAAACCTTAGAAATCTATTGAAGTTACATTCATAACAAGGGAAACATCCTCAACCATCCAATGGTGCACTCCCTACCATATGGATTCACATATTCTGCTCCTAAATAATAACATCATTAGGTTCCATCATCAATGTTTTCTCCCCTATCAGGCCACACTCATTTATCCTAGGAAACACTAGTATGGTATCAACTCCTGAATCGATCATACCACTACACTTAATTATTTTCAAAGTATCCTCTACCACAGAGGGTCATCTCCCATTTTCATTAATTTTTGTCTAACAAAGACTATAAAATTCTATAAAAACAATCAATCCATGTATCATACATTACCACTCACCTATTCATAACTCAATAGCACTGCGTGTTTCTAGTGTGTGCTTCCCCAATTTCATCCAAGCATAACAGGTGTAATCATTCGTACCAACCAATCGTGTAACCTAAAGCATGATCCCATGAGTTGTATCTAATCAAACCTATGTTCACACACCTATATAAATGAACATTCCCCTAGGAATTCCTATATTTTCACACTAAATTCTTCATTGGTTCTCCTCTTCAAAATAAAAAATTTACCTAAATCATGGTCATCTCACAATCACCCACCATATAAGACTAATTAAAAACCCATAGACAATCATCCATTATTTACCTTTGAACCACTTCAAAAGGCATCTAAAATACACAATAATAGGCATCACACATATTTTTTCCTCAAAACCACATCTTGATACCAAAATCACCCTTACTTGTTTTCCCATTCAAGATCCTCTAAGGCATCACCATGCCTATATTACACACCAACACAACTCCAATGCACTAATCTCAAACTAAATCCTTTAACAATGCTTTATGTATTAAGGGAAATAATAATCCTGGGTTAACCCCTCACATAGGTTACCCTCATGTACTGCATTTCTTCTCATTCATTGTACACATCTCACCAACATCCTAATCTCTATCTCCAAACATTAGAACCTCTCATCTAAACTATAGGACCCATATCATATAGATCATAACTCGCATAGAAATATATCTTCTTCCATATCAAATATTACACCGAAATCACATAACTAACTACCCAATCTAGGTTCTCGTGTATCCATATCTGGTATCACATTCCAAATCAATGACCTACTCATAGACGTAGGTTCTTAATGAGAATCTTCATATGAGACTTACCCCTCGGGAATTCAAAATCTCATGATGATCCTCACCGGCCTCCACATACATGAGTCACTCCCATGAGGATTTCATTTAAATCTAGGTACACATGTATATAAAATCATTTCCCTACCATCATATTTATCATGCATCTCAAAACCATATATTTCTATTCAATAGAATTCCACCAAGAATATATATGTGAAAACACCTTAGAGACTATTTTGACACGATAAATAATAAAATTTATTTTCTTTTGGAACCAGTACCTTGAACACCCACAACGGTCTATCCCTATGGAATCTTATGCTTATACTGACCTGATGAGGATATATTCATATTGTACACTAAGGGAATTTATAGTATTTTTCATCAAGAATATAATTGTATATCTACATGAATTATCATTATAATAGAATATAATATAGTATAGTTAAGTATAATTCCACCATAAAGTTATATAGGAAAACATCAAGTAAGGTGTTATTAACAATTTAAATAGCATAAATATATTTCTTTAGTAATACCAATCAAAATCATCACATGTATGTCATGTGAATCTTACAATACAAATATGATTCATGAACACTAGCCTCTTGCTAACAATCCAAGATCCTAAAACAAAATGAATCATAAATACAAAAATCAAGTATTCCTCGCTTGGTGAAATCATACAACTATAACATTGAATGATAAGAACAAAAATCCAATTCCCTTGGTAACCTAGAATTCCTACCAGAAATGGAGTTATCAATGAACTAGTTTTGTATCAATCATAAGTACTAACACATCCCTAATCCCTATCAACCATCTCCCCAAATAGAAAGAAACACTAATATATTTTATGATATTAGATACATAAGTACACTAATAACACAATAAAACATCCATCCCCCAGTCCAATTCCATTGATTGGAGCCTAAACCAGAGGGGTCTCCCCTAGGAACTCAATCGCACTACCTTATACTCCATAGATGTTTTCCTAATAACGGGTTCTAGCATAGTATTTTGGGAAGACAATACACTTAATAGAGTGTCAAATAATAGTTAATGAAACCAGACATTAACCATAGTTGTAAGTAATTAGAGTACTCATAATTAATAAGATATCTATCAAAATTTAATATTGTACCACACAGCCATATAGACTCATGATCATGTCTGTATACAACGACACTAATCACCCATTAGGTGGATCACATATACCAGATAAAAAAGGAAAAATAAATTTACAGAAGGATTTACTTTCATCCCCAAGTCATACCTCAATCCCATTATCCAGAACCTTAATGAGATAGTCTAGTCGAATCATAAAACACTGAAAGATTTTTCCCCTCCCAAATCCACTATATGTCGTGTGCTCAACCTGAAAGAAAATATAAGGTTTTCATGCACTTAAAGTTATCATGAAGGGGGTTATAAAGAAATTATTAGTATGATACCCCCAATATTTTAACTATAATATAAAATCATAAAAAAAAATCATACACATATGATTTTTCTAGTCTATCCAAGTAGTTACTGAAATAAAATGAATAAATAAAAACACCTTTAATCCTCATTCTCTGATGTGAAGACCCAATTGACCCAAACCTAATATGGCCAGTACCGGAGTATCTCTGGCCAAGTTAAGAAACCAGGAAAACTAATATCAAGCCCATGTTTGATTCCTAGGATTAATTCCTAGGAAATATAATTCAGTAGATATCTTTCAAATCTAAGGAGTGTATCCAAATCATTCCAACCTAAATAACCAAAAGCTGAATCCAAGGAGTGTTTCCAAGTAATTTCAACTCAAATAACCATGAGCTGAGTCTAAAGAGTGTGTATAAGGAATTAAAACCTAAATAAACATGAGATCAATCCATGAATAATATCCAATGCATTCCAACTCGAATATCCATTCTCAATATCCAATTATTAGGATTTTTTCCTAGGAAATTAAAATCATGCTCATAGGACCCTTTGTAGGGTCACATACCCTACCCTAAATTCCAAGGAGAACATACAAGGAAATCAATATCAGTGTCTCAATGGGTTGTGTGTCCCATCATATGGATCCAAGGAGTGTTTCCAAGGAATCCCAACTATTTTTCAGTACATCCTAATGAATATTTTATCCCACCCAAAATCTTCTCATGAATATAATCTTGATAGGGTCAGCCTCAGACCTGAACACATCCAAAACACAAGTTCTGCCACTCTGGATTATAACATATCCCCATCACAGCCATAATAGACTCAAATCAAGGATTTGGGTTCTAAGGTAACACCCACAGTCATCAATACTCATTTTACATATGCACCCACACTATGGTCAATATTTAAACGGGGCATCCAACAATTATCCCTAGTCTCATCATAACATTAACACCCTATATGGGTTTTTCTATCTCAAATACATCATTCAAATTAAATTCCATCACACAAAGGGTATAGAACCACTTGGTATGGAGGGGTTTGTTTTTTTATGCAGTATTGTTGTGGATCTTTAGATGGTTCCCACAAACACAAAAGGTGGTTTTTATAAAATAAAATAAAATGGAATATAGAGGTAAATATTATCATATCACAACCACCTTGGGAAAACTTCATAGGAATTAGTATATAAAAATGGATGAAATCCCATATCATTTCTTCAATCATCCTAGGTTGACCCCATGCACCAAAAATATTCATTTACCCATGTTATAACCTAGCCCCATTAACTAGGGATAGTCTCATTCAATCACCAATCAATGACATTGGTGATCTTAAGAAAATTCCTTCCATAATTTCCAATAACTTCACTTGGGTCTCATATCATGTCTCCCATGGGAGATATCTAAGTCCAACCATCGAAAGAATAACTTCTCTAACTTATATCAATATTCATAATTTATATCTTGTAAGTCCTCAATGCATTTAATGGGATCTACCATCATGTTATATGTGAAAAAATATTCAAAATGGACTCTTATTCAGTTCATCTCCATCAAAAGTATAAAAATAACCAAAAAAACCTCAAAGTGAATAGTAAAATATGTGTACCCTTGGGTACATGGAATATACCCTCAACACCCCACTCTAGGTCTAATTTCCTAACCTAGAATCCAATAAGTGGTTCCCCAATCAGGTAGGTCACATGGCCTCAAGCATTCCTCCCCGTATACTAGAGGCTTTGGACTAGAAGAGAGAGTTCCTGGTGGTACAATGGGGAGACTATACCCTCATAATCAGAGTAGCACAGTAGTGTAATACCTGAATAAATGGAGGAAGCATAATATGAAGTAAAAGTTAAAGTTAAATAATCAAGGTAAAATAAAAATACAACAATAGTATTATCCAGTTCCATATACAAAATTATGTAATTCTATATATCTAAATGAAAGAACAAAAAAACATAGTAGAATGTACATGTACATATAGGTATATAAAAAGAACAAAAAAGACTAAAATACTATCTCAATATATCATCATGATCCATATATTGGTCCTATTATCCCCCACTCCCATGCTATAATTAATCAAGCATCAATAACTGGGTTCTTTCCCATATCCTTACATGCATCCATGAAGTCTTTCCAGGTACCAATCGTCGGCCCAAACAGGGTGTGAGATATACTTAGTATGCCACCACCAATGGTGTCTATAACAAATCCATCATATTCATAAAAATTATAATGTTCTACAAGTATAATAAGTAATCAGTAATGTAATAAAAATAAAATAATCCCATGGAGTAAGGTGTAGGATAAAGATGATATAACATATAAGCATTGATATATAAATGAAGTGTCAATAGAAGGTAGTAACCTAATCGACATACTCAGCATTTGAAAAGAGTGATGGAACTATGTGAGATAAGTCCCAAGTAATATAACCAGGGAAACCTAAATTTATAGATTTGAATGTATACAGAAGTCACAGGTGTCATACCTAAATCCTCATCATTAGTTTCATACCATAAATAATCATACCTAGGGGTTGTAGGTTTCATACATCGATTCGCTAGTCGGTTCCATACCGTAAGTAATGATACTTAGGGATCTTAGGTTCCATACCTCGATCCCATATTCGGTTCTATGTAGTAATGAAACCTTCACAAGAATTCAGTTTCATACTGATACTCCCACCATCAAACAAGTAATATAAAGCTTCATGGGCAATTTTAGTGTCCATTACCAACTAAAATTATCAATATAAAGAGGCACAAAATTATTTAATATCAATCAAATTCAACATTATAATTTAATACAACCATTTAAATTGACATTTAAATAACTATGAAAATAAGTCATGTACATCTCCAATTAACTCATTTAATTTTAAAAGTATCCATCTACATGGTTAGTGAGCTCACACACTCAAAGGGGTAGTTTTACCCAGGGTAAATGAAATAACACACCTCATAGGTGGATAGAGATGAGGTTGAAAATCTCCAACCAATTCTAAGAGCTATGTGGAAACCCATTTAATGTTCCAAAAATTTAATTGGGGTATTTAATTAATATAGAAGAAACAACTAGAAGGACAGGCTTGCATCACAATAAAGATAGTATAACAAATGATACAACCATTGGTAAAAGTTATAGACCACCCACATTATCTATTTTTTAGAACACTCATCTAGTATCGTCCCTTGGTTCATCCTAAATCGGAATAAAATGGAATAATAGACAAATACCATGAAAATAGGGTATATTTGCTTGCACCAATATAACTCTATTGAAGGAAAGATAAACAATTAAAGGATATAATGGAATAGAGATATTATCAGTGGTGATACAACATGATATAAATCACTTTAATCTAAGGTAGTATGGATAAGATCTTTTAATTTTTGGGTTAGGCATGAGAGAGAGCTCAAATGGGAGGAGAGGATGGATGTTGTTCAGTGGAACAAGAGAAAAGAAAATGATTTATCCTTTTAATGGTTGGAGGTAAAAATATAATTTTCCCAAAAAATATAAAGGTTCTAATGGTTTGGATGTATATTATCCAACACATTCACCAACTATAAACCCAAATCTTTCCCAAGACACCCCGCACATGGGCTATGTGAATGGTTACACTAACCATGCACAACCCATGGAAAATTCCTCTGGAACATGACCTGCAAAACTCACACCATAACAACCCCTATCTTTATTAAACATTAATACATGATTTAATTACTTAAAATTACACTTACTACAACCCAAAATATTGATATTTCTAGTGTCTTTGGGAATTAGATACAATGCATTACAACTTTAACCATGAATTACAACATCTTTATTGAAAATTTTTTTAACATGCTTGAGCTTAAAACTGCATTAGATAACCTAGGAAAATACATAAAAAGGGGTGACTCAT
This sequence comes from Viscum album, assembly GCA_963277665.1. Lineage (NCBI taxonomy): Eukaryota > Viridiplantae > Streptophyta > Magnoliopsida > Santalales > Viscaceae > Viscum > Viscum album. The sequence continues at coordinate 655,878,812 of OY728145.1, read as the reverse complement.
AAATCCCAGTATGGGAATAAATAAGGAATAACATGAATATAATAATACATGTTATACAAGGAAAATAAATGAGGCATAGAGGAATATGGATAATAAGGCATGATATAGCATGATAATCATAACATGGGAAATGTGGCAACAATATAAAATACTATATAATAAACATAGGTCAAGGATAAACTACCAAGACTTAATTTTGGAAAAATTTCCATAAAGTAATTAGGTATACCCTTGTACCAACATGATGAATCGGGATACTAAACATTTCCCAATTCATTGGAGCGCTATATAAATTTGGGTGCACCAATCACATTCATTTTATTCACATGCTTAAGTGTACCACATATATCATAAAACATGGATTCATTCATCATCATAATTTATTCCATGATCAAGGAGTGAGGAATAAATACATTTAATTCACCAATAAAAAGTTATATGTGTATAAATGTGAACACCCTTAATAAGAAATGGGTATGGTATTCACTACACAATTGGTTTGGAATAGAAAATCATGGTGAAAATTCGATAGCATAAAGGTGTCCCTTACAAGTTCATAAAATGGGTTTATGAGATATAAATGGGTAGGGACATTTAAGAAAATTTCCACAAATATATAACTAGAAAAAGAAGGCATATGATAAAAAATAATCTTCAAAAAATAAAAGGGAAAGTATGATTTTGAAATTTCGGCATGGTAAAGGGTGTACAAGGGAGGTATTAATGAAAAAAAACGGTGTCTCTAATCATTTATAATAATAAGGTAAGTATGGGTAGGTGATAAATAATACCTAATCAATATTAATTGAAAATAAAATTGAATAACAAGATAAAGACACTTTGATAAAGATGATAAATGAAAGAACCCTTACTTGAGTGTGTGGTCCCAAAAGCTTGAAAAGAGGATTTTTGAGAGATTATGGTACCTTGGGAGGATTATAGAGAGGGTAGGTCATAGTAATTATGTGATTAAAGGATTCTTAGTGAAGATAAGTGGGATTTTGGGTGGGTTTATATAGTAAATTAGAGTGTATTTCTTTAATATTTCACAAACTTAGGTTTTGGACTCTATATAATTAAATATTCAAAACCAAAACCTTCCCAAAGTTTTTAACCATGGTTTTTTCAAAGTGGAGAGGTTATAATTATTTTATTAAGAAAAGGTCTGAACATATTAAAATATCACCCTATCTTATGTGTAGGTGAGTCACTCTTTTAAAGAAATGAATTTAAAATCATAAAATATATTATATAATTTGGAGGATTCATAAAGGCATTATAAAATTAATCAAATAAACATAAAATCATATTATTTTAAGGTTAAAACATATATTAGTCTATGGATACCAACTATAGTATTTATTACATCATTTTTGGGTTATTATGATGTCACAAAAACACACCATATATTTATACATTATTTAATTTTTACCTAAAAATTTGATTGTCTCAAAAAATTATGAAACATTCACCATTGGATACTTTTGAAATTCTTATTCCAAAAATAATATATATTTAATATAAATAATATTATAAATATGTGCATTTTCACTTTTAAAATAATATTTTACATTTATTGAAAAATGTTGGTTTTTTTTACAATAACATTTTTTGAACCCATATAAAAAGTACATTTCACTTCATAAAAATTATATGAAAATTTATAATTAATAAAAAATATTTAATAATAATATTTTATGAAAATACTATTTATTTCAAAAATCCATTAATTCATAAAAATGAATCCATTAATTGAATATAAATATTACCTGAAAATACAATTTGTTTTTTTATATAAGAGTTGACATGAATCAGTATCCCAATTCATGACCCAAAAGGAATTTATTAAAGTCAAAAGAAACAATAAAAAAACGATGTGTAAAGAGCTTACACCAGTAGGGATTTAGAGGAATAAAATCCAAGATTTAGAGAAATGAAACATGCAAAAGAACAGCGTCATCAGTGAGTGTCATCAAGAGTAGTCTTAGAAGTTGTAGGAAGGTCGAGACTCCCATGCAAGCTTTGAAAACTTCACAGCCTCCCAACATAAGTTCACCCGCCAGAACCACTAATTCCTTATCATTCAAACCCATAAATTCTGCCTTCCCTCTTATATCACTGCTCATGCACTGATATTGGTCAAGGTCAAATATCGGTTATTCAACCAACCTTAGAAGCACCAATAAATGGGATTCATAGGGTACAATATTACTATATAATGCCATCACTTCCTTTTTCTATGTCAATTTTATTCATTAATCCATATATTTATACTAACCATGTGGTCACTATTTAACTTCTGTATTATCAATGGTAAACATTCATAACTGTCTTTTGAATCCAATTTTATATAATAAAAAAACAAGTGAAAGTGTTTTCTATAACCATATTACAAAATAAAATAATAAATCATAAGGGGGTTTTATTTATAATAGTTTGGGTCATCACAATCTTCCCCCTTAAGAAATTTATCCCTTAAAATTTTCATTTCACCCCCTCTTAAAATAGATGAGGCTAATTCTATCTTATCACTTCCTTTGATTCCCACATTCCTTCTTCAAACTTTTGGTTCCTCCACAAAACATTGAAAAGGTGTATTGTATAATTTTATAGAACATTTTCTCTATGATATAAGATCTTCACTGGATACTCCTCATAGGAAATATAATCCTCCAATGGTATCACCTTTGGATTGAGTACATGTGAGGGGTCAGTTATGTACTTCCTCATGAGTGATACGTGGAATACATCATGAACTCAAGATAGGTTAGGTGGGAGTTCAAGTTGATAGGACACTACTCTGATGTGTTCAAGGATCTCAACGGGGATGATGTATCTTGGACTAAGATGTCCCTTATTACCAAATCTCTTCAATTTCTTCCATAGAGATTTGTGGAGGAATACCATGTCTCCAACATCAAACTCTAGGTCTCGTCGATGTTTTCCAAAATAGGTATTTTATTGAATCTGAGCATCCTTGATGTAATTCTAAATTTTATTAAAATTTTACCCCATTTCCTCAACCATTTTAGGAACTATAAGTTTGTGTTCCCCAATATCATCCTAGCAAGTAGGTGTTCAAAACCTCTTCCCATAAAGTGCTTCATAGGGAGCCATTTGGATGATCGAGTGGAAACTGTTCTTGTAAGAGAAATCAGCCGGGGGAAGGTGTTGATCCCATCCTCATTTGAAGTCCATTTAGAATTCTCTCAACATTTACTCAAGTGTATGGATAGTTCACTCAGATTGGGAATTAGTTTGAGGGTGATAATTTGTGATGAAGTTCGAATCAGTATTCAGAGCATGATAGAGACTCTTCCAATACTTAAAAGTGAATCATGTATCTTGATCGAATACAATCAATAGTAGTACTCCATATAGCCTGACCTCTTCCTTGATGTATATTCATGAAAGTAGATTCAGTTAGAATTCCTCTCATATCACAATGAAGTGTGAAATCTTTATAAGATGATCTAACATAACCCAAATATCATTTTTTTCACTGATGATAACTTTGGATGATCAGTAAAAAATTACATGGTTATGTTTTTTCATTTCCATGCAGGTATTGGTAATGGTTTCATCATCCCCTTGAATTTTTTTCTTTCCACTTTCACTTACTGACATACAAGACATCATGATGTATATTCTGTGATCTTCTTCTTCATATTCTCCCACCAATTCTGTTCTTGGATATCTCAATAAATCTTTGTGCTTTCTGGGTGTAAGGATAAGGCTGAGCTATGTGCATCATACAATATCTCCTTCTTTAACTTAGGATTTGATGGTAGACATAGTCTTGACACAAATCTCACAACACCTTCCTCATTAACATTAATCTCTTAGTATTTACCTTTCCTTATAGCTTCCACTTTCTTATTAATTCCCACATAAAATCTTTGAGCATCCTTTATCCTCTCTATAATATAAGGATGAGAAATCATTAGTGAATGGATTGATAATTTTCCTTTATTTAGGATTCCCATGTCCATCCAATCCAAATATAAGAATATTTTATCCCTCTCAAATCTCATCAATGAAATAATTGATGGATCCTTACTTCATAGAGCATCTTCCACTTTATTCACTTTCCTAGGATAGTAGTGGATTGATCATTCATAGTCTTTGATGAAATCTAACCATCTTCATTGGTACATATTCATCTCCTTCTATTTGAACATATACTTGAGTATTTTTTGATCCATATATATTTCATGATTATTCCCAAAGAGATAATGCAGCCAAATTTTTAAAGTTAAAATCACTACATACAACTCTAGATCTTGTTTTGGATAGTTATTTTCATGAAAATTCAACTACATTGAATCATAGGCATTTAGTTTTTCATTTTTCATCAACACACAACCCATTACCTTCTTCTAAGCATTGGTGAATACCATGAAAATCTCTCCACTTGTGGGTAGTGTGATAATAGGTGCAGCGATAAGCCTCATCTTTAACACCATGAATCACTCTTCACATTCATAGTTCCAAGAAATCCTTACACCCTTACAAGTTAGCTTATTATGAGGGTTTGAAAATCGTGAGAATTTTCTCACAAATCGGTGATAATAACCAGTTAAACAAAGGAAACTAGGGATATATTTCATAGATGTTGGATTAAACTATCCTTTAATTACTTTAGTCTTTAAAGGGTCCATATATATCCCATCGGTTATGATGATATGCCCCCAGAATGAGACTTTCTTCAACCAGAACTCACTCTTGTTGTACTTTTCATAAATTTTATCCTTTCATAAGGTCTTTATAATAGTGTTGAAATTGTTTTTGGGTATATTAGAATATCATCTATAAAGACTACCACAAATTTTTTAAGGTAATCTCTAACAATGGGAATGTCTTCAAGGATGATCCTTTCCTTAGAATCAATAATTTGAGCTAGGTATTCTTGATCAAAGGGTAATAATATCCATTCTTAAGATTATTGTGCTAAAGAAGATTCATCCTCCTCCTTGTAATGGTATAGAATCTGGGGTAGACTCGCAATACAGAGAGTTATTTCCTTCTCGTGAAAATTTATGTTGGCTCTATATAGGGAAAGCCAATCCATGCCCAGAATTACATAAATTCCACTAAATGAAGTATTAAAATGTTCTCCAGGAAGTCCATCCCACAAAATTTGACAAGGGAGGAGTTATATACTTGGGATAAAATAATTTCCCCATTTTCCATTTTTACCGATAACTCTACTTCCAAGATTTGTGGGGATGTTTGGATAGTTATACTAAAATTTCATGATATAGAGGAATCCATAGAACAATAATCAAAATGTACCTTAAATATTCTAGAATGAATAACTAGCATACCTTTCACCACTTCATTTTCAAGATTCACATTGATGGTAGTGATGGAAAAATATCACCCTTGTTGCTTTAGAGGTTGTTGGTAGTCTTTGAAAACCTATTTCTTAGTGTATTAGTTTGAAAAGTACCATGGTTCCTTATAGTTGGAGAAATGAAAAATACGTTGAGGGTTGACTAGAGAATTCCTTTCCATTATTCCAGTAGAGGGTTTCTCCTACCGTCAATCACTGGTTATGTGCACTTCCTTCCCACACCTAAAGCATTTCCTCATCCCCTTTAGGAAATTTTGAGGGTTCTTCTTTCTACACCTTTGGAAAGTGGGATGTTGAAAATTATTAACACCATTAGATCTCTATATTGAACCACAATAATTGATCTCCAAATTCTTCTTCTTATCCCCATGATACAACTAAGATTCATTAAACATCATTTCAACTTTGAGGGGACATCAAACAATTTCCTCATAGCTATCAAAGTCAAGAATCGCTAGGTCTTTCTGTAGGATAGATTTATCCTCCCAAAGAAGAGGTAAACCATTCACTCATGGGAAACAACAAATATAGAAAAATATCATGAAATCCTTTTGAATTTTTCCTCATATGATCTGATATATTCTTCATATTTTTGGTTGAGAGAATAGAAATACCTTTCCATTTCAAGACATAGAGTGTGAGGAAAATATTTATCAAAAAATATTTTCCTAAAATCCTTCAACACCATTAATTCAATCTCTTCCTCAGGATACATATTTTTTATCAATGTCTACCACCGATTAGTTTCACCTTAAATATGATAAACAGCTAGCAGAACCTTCTCTTTTTCATAACATTGAAGGATGGAGAAAATATTTTCAATGGATTTGATCCACTTTTCCACAATTAAGGGATTGAATGACCCATTTAAATTAGGAGGCCTTTGACGTATGAATCTCTCATTTTCATCTTGTTCTCTTTTATGAGGGTTTGGATTCTCCTCTTGATCCATTTTTCTATTCAAAACTTGATTCATCTAAAAGATTATCATCATGGACTATGCGATTCCTACTCCCATCGGGATGGGAATCTCATTAGGGCAGTCATCACATTGATTGTTTACCATATTCATCCAATTTTTGGCCTTTATCTAGAATAAAACTAAAATTAAGGGTGAGTATATTTAACTTTTAAACACATAAATGGGAATTTAATGACATTAAAGTGATAAATTATAATTTACATGCATTTACTTATCTTATGGATTTATAGGCTTCATTCATTATTATCCAGGATCTTTTTCCAAACATATACTCCTATGGAAAAAAATTACACCGTTAATAATGGTTTTTAATGAGCTTATGAATTACCAAATCATATCCCTCGGGAGTGCCAAACCATGTACATAGTAAGGCCCGTTGTTATATACAAAGTTACCAAGATTTAGGTCCGGGACACCTTGTTGGAGTTATTACTCCTAAGTACATCTATGCAAGAAACACGTCCACTTATAGTATTCGAATAGGGATGTATTTTCATGATAAACCACTTAATATGTACTAACCAAAATTTGGGGATTTTTTTTTACACTAATTCTTATCTATAAGGCTTTCCCTAGAGTTTTCAAATCATAATCCCGAAAATAACCAACTTTTCCTCTAATATTAACTATAAGAACCCTTATCTTTATTAAATATTAATACATGATTTAATTACATAAAATTACACTTAATACAACCCAAAATATTGATAATTATATTGTATTTGGTAATTTGGTATATTGCATTGCAAGTTTAAACATGAATTACAATATCTTTATTGAAAACTTCTTTAACATGCTTTAGCTTAAAACTACATTGCATAACCAGGGGAAACACATAAGAAATGGGTGATCCATAAATCCTAGTAAGGGAAAAAACATGGTATAACATGAATATAATAATACATGTTAGAAAAGTCAAATCAATGATACATAAAGGAATATTATTAATAAGGCGTGATATAGCATGATAATCATAACATGGGAAATGTGGAAAAAACTTAAAACACGGCATCATAAACATAGGTCAAGGATAAATTTCCAAGACTCCATGGTGGAAAAATTCCCATAAAGGAATCAGGTATACCCCTCTCCTAAAAAGCTGTTTCATGATACTAAACATTTTCCAATGCATTGGAGCGCTATATAAATCTAGGTGCACATGTCGCTTTCATTTTATCCTCATGCTTAAGTGTGCCTCATAGATCAGAAAACATGGATTCATTAATTATAATAATTTATTCCATGATCAAGGAGTTTTTAATACATACATTTAATTCCCCAATAAAAAGGTATATTTTTATAAAATAGAACACCCTTGATAGTAAATGGGTATGGTATTCACTACATAATTAGTTTGGCCTGGAAAATCATGGTGAAAATTCAGCAGCATAATAACATCATTTAAAAGTTAATAAAATTTTTTGATGAGAGATAAATGGGCATCTCATAATTTTACAATGAATTGGAAAGTAATAGGGACATGTAAGAACATTTCAACATATATATAACTAGAAAAAGAAGGTATGCAATAATAAATAATCTTGAAAAAAGAATAGGGAAAGGATGCTTACGAAATTCCAGCATCGTAACAGGTGTACATGGAAGGGTTTAATAAAAGAAAAATGGGTATATCTTCATTTAAACATAATAATGGAATTATGGGGGAGGTTCAAAATTATACCCCATCATTAGTAATTGAAAATAAAAGGGCATATCAAGATAAATAAAGTTTGATTAAGATGAGAAAGGAAAGCTCCCTTACTTCGTTGTGTGGCTCCAAAAGCTTAAAAGGGGGCTTCTTGAGAGCATGGGTGCCTTGGTAGGATTTTATAGAGGGGAGGTAAGATTAATTACATGATCAAAGTATTTTTAGTGAAGTTAAGTTGGATCTTGGGTGGGTTTTAGAGGAAATGAGAGGGGAATTCTTTAATATTTCACAAACATAGGTTTTGGAATATATATAATTAAATATTCAAAACCAGAAACCTTACCACCGTTTTTTCCATAGTTGTTAGTTTTTAATAATTTTATTAGGTAAATGTATGAACATATTAATATATTACCATTTCTTATGTTTAGGTGAGTCACTCTTTTAAAGAAATAAATTTAAAATAATAAAATATATTATATATTTTAGAGAATTAATAAAGGAATTATAAAGTTAATAAAATAAGAAAAAATTACATTATTTTAAGGGTAAAATATATATTTTTATGAGGATATACATTATTGTATTTATTAAGTCGTTTTTTGGGTCATTATGATGTCATAAAAGACACCGTACATTTATTCAGTATTTATTTTTTACCCAAAAATTCTACTCTCTGAGAAAATTATGAAAAATTCACCATTTGATAAGTTCAATGTTAAGATTACGAAAAATAATATTTATTTTCTGTAAATAATTTTTAAATATTTTCATTTTCACTTTTAAAATAATATTTGACATTTATTGAAAAATATGGGGTTTTTTTGAAAAAAACAGTTTTTGAACCCTTTTAAAAAGTACCTTTCAATTCATAAACATTATATGAACATTTATAATAAATAAAAAATTTTATAATAAAATTTTATTAAAATATTATTTATTTAAAAAATTCGTTAATTCATTAAATTAAATCCCTTAATTTAATTTTAATATTACCAAAAAATACAATTTGTGTTTAATTGAATCAAAATAAAAATAATTTATAAAGTAACAATAAAAATGAAAATAAATTCATTATTCTAAATAATATACATATTAATATTAGTAATTTCTTGATACATATCCTTTTATTACACTGATGTATTCCCTAATAGTAAGGTGTGTGATGGTGAGACTTTCATGGGGCAGTTCGGTGAACATGGTTTGGGTCATCATCTCGATGAGCTTGAACTTCTCCCATAAATAGTTTCACTCATGCTTAAGTTGATGGATATCAGCTTGGGCTTGGTCAAGGGAAAATCCTAGTAATTCTATCTCCCTCGGAAGCTCTGATAAATGGGCTTTATTGGGTACAATCCAACTGGATGAGGCCATCACTTCCTTTTTCTGTGTTAATTGGATTCATTAAAGCCCTCTATTTATACTAATCATATGATCATTGTTTAAAGGCTATATTATCAATAGTAAATATTCTTAATAGTTTTTTGAATCTAATTTTATATAATAAAACCAAACAATTTCATGTGTTTTCTATAACCATATTACAAATTAAAACATTAAATCCTAAAGGAATACTATTTAGAATAGTTTAGGTCGTTACACACATGGCCATGTGGCCTAGGCTTCATGGTTAGGTAAAAACATGTAGCCCACTAATATATACTGAAACACCTACATTTTTTATTCTAACCATTCCAACTAGGATACATGGTTTCCACTAACCATGTGGGCCAGCAGTTTTCTCCAAAATTTGGGGCTCTCAGCTCCAGACATGGCTCGAACACCCTCATTTCCCCCATAACCTCATTAGGAATTTCCATTATGAAAAATATAATTAATTAAAATGAAAACTAAATGTTATATATCTTAAAAAAATTCACGTTCTTATAGTTTTCCCCCCGTCAAGAAACTTATCCCTGAGTTTCCCTTCGAAGGGTGGGAAAACATCATTAGAGAATAAATCTGACCACTAAGCATGTATGTTGAAATCCCTCTACCATGTATCGTCATATACATGGTCATGTTTCCATATTAGTCGTGCTTGAGGGACATACCTTCCTTGTGGAACCTTAATTCCATGATCAAAAATATTGACATCGTTCTCTTCAAAGGATGAATCATCCTCATACTCTACCTCGTCAGATTGAAATTGTGAGACATATCTAAATAGTATGGGTGATGCTATAAAACATGGAAGACTTCGTGCATAGACTAGTAACTTTTAGATAACTTCAACTGATAGTCTATCTTCTCGAAACTCTTCATAACCTTAAAAGTTCTAACAAACTGAGGTAAAATCTTCCCCTATCATCTAAATTATTGATGCCCCATTTTAGGTGAAACACATGAGAAAACCAAACTCCCCACCTCAAAATATAGTGTTTTATGATGATGCTCATTAAATAGATTATTCTTATATTGAGTTTTATACATTCACTTCCTGATCAACTAAACCTATTATAAAGTCTCTTGAATGAGATAATTTCTAAGTAGTGCTGCTTCACCTATATATAAACAACACAAAGTTGAAAGGCATGGTCTTTCATATAAGGCCTCATAGGAAGCCAACTGAATTGTCTCCTGAAATGTATTATTATAAGAGAACTTGAAAAGAATTATATTTTTCTCCCAAGAACCACAAAAATAGAGGACGCATGCTTCAAGCATTTCCTCCAAAACTTGTATTGTCCATTTTAACTAACCATCAGTCTGAGGGTAAAATATTGTGCTCAAGAGTACCTGAGTACCCAAATCTTTATGTAACCCCTACAAGAACATAGACATGAAACATGAATCCCTATCATAAATTATAGTATGAGGGACCCTATGTAGGCATATAATCTCATGGACATACAGTCTCCTAATATTATCCACTGTGATGGTGTCTCTAGTAGATAAGAATTGAGAGACCTTCATGATCATGTCAATGATCTCCCATATTACATCACTTATTTAAGGGGATCTTGATAATATAGTCACAAAATCCATAGTGATGTCATCTTGTTTCCACTGAAGAATGGGAAACATCTTTAAAATCCATGTTGTTTGTTGTTGTTCTTCCTTCACATACTGATAAGTGGAACACTAATTAACAAAACCAGCTAGCTCTTTTTTCATATTAGGCCACCAATACTGGTGATGTAATCCATGATACATCTTTATAATACTTGAATTTACTACCCAAAAAGAATCATGAGACACTCACATTGATTCCTCTTAGATATATGTAGGAACCAAGATGCATCCATGGATGGGTAGGATCGCATCCCCATTAATGATCAAGCATGATGGAGGATCCTCACCTAAAAAACTATCTGTTAGGACTAAACCATCATCATATGATAACTACCTATCTTATCTCTCTCTATAAGTGAATATATTACTGATAATGATAATAGTATGGACTATCCATGATGGTCCTGAACCTCTAAGTTCATCTTTGAAAAAAGGGCCATAAGCTACCACCCATCATTGGCCTCTCTAACTTCCTATGTTTGAGTCTTTTGGATCAAGGAATCTGCTACATCGTTGAATTGTCCAGGCATATATTCAAGATCAAAATCTAAGAATTATATGTATTATAACCACCTTTTTTGCTTAAGGTTTAGGTTACGCTGTGTGGAAATGTGCTGGAGCCTTTTTCTGTCAGTATACAACAAAAAACACTCCAAAAAATAATTTCTCCAAAAACATAAGGCATTAACTATAGCTTCTAACTTGAGATAATGAATTGGGTAATTCCTTTAATTTGGTCACAAATGATTGGACCTGTATGCCATGAATCTTCCATACTATATCATAGATTCTCCTAGATCTATACCTAAGGAATCACAATAGACTGTATATCTTATTCGTGACTCCAAAAGAAGTAAGATCAATGCAGAAGTTAGTCTCCCTATCAGCACCAGAAAGTATGTCCCATGGGATTCTAAAAATATAAATTTTATACTCGTCTTAGTCAATCCTATAAGAGGTGTTGATAGTTATGAAATGTCCTAAATGAATCACTTGTAATAATAGTTATCCCCAATAAACTACATCTATAAAATATGTTATCGGTACTTCTCTCACCTTCTCTAAGCCAAATGATACTTATTCCTATAATATAATGTGATGTAGGAAGTAAACCTTTTCAATTCAAAAGTGGAATTTAGTGATCTTAGTATACAGTCGTTGCTCTATTAGTGTATTAATAAGTATCTCAAGATATTTTTAATGGTCATGTCAATTATAAGAATACACCAAAATATCATCCAAAAAGACTACCATAATAGAATCCTAATATGGGTGGAATTATAAATTCATTATATCCATGAAAAAGGATTGCATTTATAAGATCGAAAAGAATTACCAGATACTCATAAAGGCCATACATTCTTTGGAATTTTTTACGAGTATTGTTTGAATCTCTAACATGTATCTAGTGATATCCTAACCTCCAATTAATATTTGAGAAAACCTAATATCATTAGAGCTGATCAATGAGTTGATCTATATGAGGAAAAGGGTATTGATTCTTCACATTAACTTGATTCAACTTCTGATAATCCACACAAAGACTAAGGTTTCCATCTGCATTCTTATTGAAAAGGAATAGCGAACCCCAGGGAGAAGTGTTATGTTAAATAAAATCCTCATCTTCTATGTCTTATATTTATCTCTTCATATCCTATAACTCAATAGTGGCCATCTTGTAAGGAGAATTGGAAACTAATGCAACTCTTGGAACCAGGTCAATGGATAACTCCACCTGTAAAGACCTGTAAAATTCAAGGGAAATTTTTTTATTAATTTTCTTTAGAATTTTACAAGAGCGCGGTTTCAGACGGCACCTGATTCCGAGGCCCGGAGTGCCCGGAATCAATTTCCGAAGTTTGGCTCGGGTACGTTCAGTGAATGAACGAGCGGGAATTCCTAACTTTTGATCCGGTGCTCGGAATTGAAATCCGAGGGCACCGATGAACTCCCAGTGCCGATATTCGCTTAAGGAGACCTTTTCGGAAGTTGCGTTTGTTGCGGGTTGAAAGTTAGTTTTTGGGTTTTTTTTTTGTTTAAGTTAAATAAAATTTGTGAAGGACAAATTTTATTTTAACTAGATAAATCCTACCAAAGGGAGTTGGGAGTGGGACCCACATCCACTTAACCTCCCTTGGGAGGATTAAGTGTGGTGGGGCCCACACGAACCCCAACTCCTCAATTTCTCTCAAAACCTCCCCTTTAACCCATTTCAATTAATGTTGACAACTTGGCTTAATTAATTGAAGAGGGTTAATTTAAATTTCAAACCTTTGAAATTCTAAGAGGAGGGTTGTGTAATAAAATAAGATTAAGCTTATTTTATTTTGTTGGGTTGTTTTCCTTTGTTCTTGGAGAGGTTGAGAGCTTTTCTTCCTTCTTCAAGTTCCGACGAAGAACGCTCAAGCTCCGACGAAGAACGCTCAAGCTCCGACGAAGAACGCCGCCTCTCTTCTTCGTCTTCCGTGTCAACGAGAGGGAACGCCGCTTCCTCCTCGGACCTTCTTCGTCGGCATACGAAGATTTTCCAACGACGTATCTCTTCGTGCGTATCTCTTCGTCAACGGATTTGACGAATGACGACCGCGACGCCCGACCTCCGCGACGTTGTCTTCCGCGGGACGTTGTCAAATCTTCGAACCTATACCCGAGGTAGGGGTTGTTGATTTATTGTTTAATTATTCCATTCTTGATCGTGGATCTAGCATGTCTAACGTGAGGCAATTGAATATTTTAAGTTGTGTTATTATTTAACGTGAGGGGGGCCAGACCACATGAACACGGCCGAACCCCCTCCATCGTTCTTGTTGATTTACCTTGCGGGTGGAAACAAGGTGGCGTGGTGCCGACGCACCACATGGTTAATCGTGAGGTTATTTTACGCGACACCGTCGCGCGCGGGCCATGGAAGAATCATTATGAACGCGACGCCGTCACGCCGCGTTGAAAGAAATAAAGGTGCGGCAGAGGGGCGCGGTGCCGTCGCACCGCGCCGGACGACGAACACCGTGGCCGGTTCCGGGCCGCGGCGGGACGAGGAGACCGGCGGCCGGGCCGCCGGCATCGGAAGCCGAAAAGGGGACCGGATTTTTCCGGTCCCGTTGGAGAAAACCGGCCGGCCAGCTGGCCGGCCGGATGGTCAAATCCGGGGGAATTAATCCCCCGGCCAGCAATAGAAACCCCCCTCATAAAGAGGGGGGCGGTATCCTTGAGGGGGGAAGGAGGCCCGCCGGTTCAATCAAGCTGGCCCCCACAAGGGGGGCCGTTTTCCACAAAGGGCGCGGCATTAAGCCGCGCCGCCACTCCAAGAAAGCGGGGGCTTTGCCCCCCCCCCCCCCCCCCCGCATGCCGCCAGGCCGCCGCGCCGCCGCCGGGCCGCCGCGCCACCGCCGGGCCGCCGCGCCGCCGGTAGGCCGGCCGGGCCAGGTCGGACCCGGGTCGACCCGGTTCGGGTCGACCCGGTTCGGGCCGACCCAGGGGAGGGTCGGGCCCCGGACCCCCCGTTTCGAATCATTTTCGGTATTTTGGCCATAACATGAGCCACGGACCTCCGATCGACGAACCGTCTTCGGAAACGCGATCCTTGGATCGAGACGGTCGTTTCGGTATATCGCACTCAAGGTTTCGGTTTACTTTGAGTTCGGCCGGGTTGGTTCGTTCACGAAACCAACCGGGCCTTCGGAGCGGAAACGCTCATATCTTGAGCTACGGACGTCCGATTGACGTGCCTTCAGCTGTGTAGTGTTCCTCTTAGTGAGACGAATCTTTTGGCATACTTCGCCCGAGGTTTGGACGCAGGTGGAGTACGGTCGGGTTGGTTTTGCCTTAAAAACCAACCGGGCCCCGGGGGTGAAAATGCCAATAACTCTCAGACCGGGCGTCAGATCGACGCGCCGTCTGTTGCGTTGAGTTCCTGTTGACGATACGGAACTTTTGGATACATCAACTCTGGACTTTGTGACAGTTGATGTATCAGCCTCTCGGCTCGTGGAGTGGACCCTCCGAACGAGCTTGCTGTGTGCGGGGACCCTAGTGCTGGCTGCGACTGTTACTGTGACTACTACTGCTACTGTGACTGCGACGACAACAGTACAGAGATCCTGTGTGGATTCGACGACGGCGACTACAGCACTCAGCGATCCTAGGTGGATCAGTGCTACAGGTCCTGTGTGGGCCCGATCCTGTGTGGATTCGACGACGACGACTACAGCACTCAGCGATCCTACGTGGATCAGTGCTACAGGTCCTGTGTGGGCCCGATCCTGTGTGGGTCTGATCCTGTGTGGGTCCGCGCTCAGCGGTTCTGTGTGAGCCAGCGCCTACAGGTCCTGTGTGGGCCCGATCCTGTGTGAGTCTTTGCGGGGGTTAGTTACCTATCGATCCTTCGTGGGTCCGACGACTTAGATGGATCAGAGATCATCTTTATCGTCCTTTGAAGAAGTATACCTGTGTGAGCTGAATCTGTTGCTTTCCTGTGTGGATTGTGTTGTGCAATCCTGTGTGGATTACGTTTTGCTTTCCTGTGTGGAATACGTTTACTTTCCTGTGTGGACTGAGTTGTACTTGGGCTCGGAGGTTGGAGCGTATTTGAATTTGATAACTTAGGTATATGTATGGGCATATACCTAAGCAGAGTCGGTTGTTACTTCGTGATTGTACTTTTCTTCGTGGTTTATCCTTTGTGGATTTGAGAGACCTTCAGGGGTCTCGGGGTCCCTACTGAGTAGCTTATACTCACCCCTGCACGGGCTTTGCCCGCACTACGTTGTGTTGGTTGCAGACGACGGACAGCGTTGACCTTAGCTGAGGCTTACAGAGTGGGACGGTACCCGGAGGTGGACCACTGGGCGGGACGTGCACGGAGCGGACGGCGGGACCCGTGGTGCAGTGGAGCTATCTGTACCCACCCTTCAGGTGGGATTTCCAGTGGACAGCTCGGTGTAGCGGCTTTTACCTTTCAGTTGCTGTTTTCCCTTCCGAGTTGTACTTTACTTTCAGTTTGGGTTTGTATACTGGCCCATTTACTTTTCCGCACTTTCAGTTGTACTCTGCTTTTGCTTAGTGTTTACTTTCCGCTTGCTTACTCTGTGGTGTTTTTTTTCTTTACAAAGGCAATGCCTTCCCATTTTTTTACCGGGATTTACTCCTTGGTGCTAGTCGCCAGCCCCTGGCCTATGGAAGGCGGGCTTGGGGTAGTCACGGCACGGACCCCGAGGGCGGGTCGTGACAAATTGGTATCAGAGGAGTTCGGTTCTACCGCGAACTCTGATCTTTTCTATGTGAAGCAATAATGTTTAGCGTATTGAGTGTGGTTATCAGTCCAGGGAGTCCAGTGTTGGTGCGGCGGCCGACGTATCCGTACACCAGGGCCCTGACTTCTGATTTCCGACTTAATGCACGAAAACATTGATTGCGTGTGTGTTTCAAAGTTTTCTTTGTGATTTCTTTGTGTCAGCTCACCAGGTATACTGTTTGACCGTGGCGCACCTGTTTCCTTTCAGGATGGCCCCACGACGGCAGCCAGCTAGGGTTCTGAGAGTCGAGTGTGACGACAGCCCACCGAGCGATGAGGCTTCGGTACAGGGCCCTCTTGCAGTTGAGGCACCAACGGAGGCACCAGCAATACTACCATACGTTGGGCCATCGATGCCACCAGCCCCAGCAGTAGGCGATGCACGCCACTTGAGTGCGCTGCACGAGTTCCAGCGCCAGAGTCCACCCAGGTTCCGGGGAGAGACGGACCCGCAGGCGGCTGAGGATTGGTTGGAGGCTATGGTGGGAGTCTTCAGGCTAGTGGGGACGCCAGCAGACTTCATGGTGATCTTTGCTACCAGCCTCCTTCAGGCAGCAGCAGGCAGGTGGTGGAGCCACTTGTTTCAGTTTTGTGACGGGATGAACTTCACATGGGAAGACTTCGAGACCTTCTTCAGGGTGGAGTTTGTGCCAGTAGCTCTACACCCCGAGCGTGTACAGGAACTTCTGCCTTTGCCGCGTGTTTCTCGATCAGTAGCCGAGTCATCTGTGGGCAGTAGACAGATGATGCAGAGGTCCAGGAGGACCAGACTAGCAGTTGGACGATCTCGGGTTTTAGGACCGGTGGTGCGGGGCACCCGAGGTGGGGTCAGAGCCAGACGTTCCAGAAACGGACAGTGTTACTCCTGCGGCGGGAAGGGTCACCTGGCACGTGACTGTCCGACTCCTCGTACGGTTGATCAGTGGGTGTTGGAGTAGCCACTGAGACAGAAGCAGGGGCGAGTTCTTGAGCAACAAACGAGTAGTGGACAAGGCAGTAGAGCTCCGAGAGCAGGTGGATAGGAGAGGAACTAGTGGATACGTCCCTTGTACTTCTAGTTCCATTTTGCTATTGTATTCGTGTCTTGTACTATGAGATGCAATAATAAAAAGACACTTATCTTTGTTTGCTTTACTGTCCTTTTGTCTGATTGATACTGAGTGGTCCCGGTTAAACTGTTGACTTGACCCTCACTTTCGATATTTCAACTGGAGGGGACCCAGTAACCTCACACTGATGCCGACAGTGTGACTCGACCCTTAGAGGCGAGAGTAACGGTTGGACCTCTTGGTAGTAGCGTCGAGGCCTTACGACGTCATCTGTGCCATAAATTAACTAATCATAACGGAATTGACTGTATTAGGAAAGGAACGTGGTTCATCCAGGGGATGAGACCGGATTTCACTTTTCGGCAAAGGAGAAATCTTTGCAGCTAGCCTCTTTGAAGATATCCTTCGTGGATAGTGATGGAGCAGCCTTCCTTCAGTCTCTCACAGTCACTCCTCCACTACTGCAGCGAGTCAGGGAGGCACAGCGTGGGAACGCTGACTGTGAGACACGGCGTGCACAGATATCCTCAGGACAGGCACCTGATGGTTTCTCCCTTGGAACAGAGCACGACATCCTTTTCAGAGGACGTACCATGGTACCAGTAGCTTTGCGAGAGGAAGTGCTGAGAGAGTTTCACACTTCTCCTTTGGCGGTACATCCTGGAGTGGCAAAGATGTACCAGGACCTCAGACGACAGCACTGGTGGTCGGGCATGAAGAAGGCAGTAGCAGAGTTCGTTTCTCGATGCCTCACCTGCCAGCAGGTGAAGGCAGAGCATCAGGTACCAGCAGGCTTGGTACAGCCCTTGGAGGTTCCGGAGTGGAAGTGGGACGGCATATCTATGGACTTCGTGACTATACTTCCATGTACTTCCAGAGGTCACGACTCCATCTGGGTGATTGTTGACCGACTCAGCAAGTCGGCACACTTTTTACCCATCAGAGAGAAGGGCTCAGTGGAGAGCTTGGGACGTCTCTACGTTCAGGAGATTGTGCGGCTCCACGGCGTGCCATCATCTATCGTCTCCGATCGAGATGCTCGCTTTACTTCCCGGCTTTGGAAGGGGTTACAGGAGGCGTTCGGGACGCAGCTACGTCTGAGCACAGCCTTTCACCCTCAGACGGATGGTCAGACGGAGAGGACCATTCAGACTCTCGAGGACATGCTTCGCGCATGTGTCCTTGACTTTGGTCGTAGCTGGGAGGACCACCTACCCTTGGTGGAGTTTGCGTACAACAACAGCTACCACTCCACCATCGGGATGGCACCGTACGAGGCGTTGTACGGCCGACCTTGTAGATCTCCTTTGTGCTGGACAGACCCTGGAGAGTCAGCACTGGTGGGACCGGAGATGGTCCAGGCCACGACAGAGAAGGTCCAGGTCATCCAGGAGCGGATGAGGACAGCTCAGAGCCGGCAGAAGTCATATGCTGACAAGAGGCGGAGGCCACTAGAGTTCGAGGATGGAGACCACGTCTTCTTGCGGGCCTCACCTCGACGTGGTATTCGGAGATTTGGCCGAGGCGGCAAGTTATCTCCGCGCTTCATCGGACCCTTCCAGATTCTCAGCAGGATTGGTGAGGTGGCTTATCGCCTGGCTCTACCACCTCAGTTGCACCGGGTGCACGACGTCTTCCACGTGTCTCAGCTGAGGAGATACGTGCACGACCTGACACACATCATGGACCATGGGGAGCTTGACGTTGACGATGGGGCGACTTTTACAGAGGCCCCGGTGGAGATAGAGGATCGACAGGAGCGGGTCCTGCGTGGGCGATCGATTCCTCTTGTGTGCATTAGATGGCAGCACGGGAATCTCCAGGAGAGCACATGGGAGTGGGAGGCTCAGATGCGTGCTTAGTACCCTCATTTGTTTCCCTAGTTTTTGATGTATCTTTACGGGGACGTAAAGCCCTGAGGTGGGAGTAATGTAAAGACCCGTAAAATTCAAGGGAAATTTTTTTCTTAATTTTCTTTAGAATTTTACAAGAGCGCGGTTTCAGACAGCACCTGATTCCGAGGCCCGGAGTGCCCGGAATCAATTTCCGAAGTTTGGCTCGGGTACGTTCAGTGAACGAACGAGCGGGAATTCCTAACTTTTGATCTGGTTCTCGGAATTGAAATCTGAGGGCACCGATGAACTCGCAGCGCCGATATTCGCTTAAGGAGACCTTTTCGGAAGTTGCGTTTGTTGCGGGTTGAAAGTTAGTTTTGGGGGTTTTTTTTGTTTAAGTTAAATAAAATTTGTGAAGGACAAATTTTATTTTAACTAGATAAATCCTACCAAAGGGAGTTGGGAGTGGGACCCACATCCACTTAACCTCCCTTGGGAGGATTAAGTGTGGTGGGGCCCACACGAACCCCAACTCTTCAATTTCTCTCAAAACCTCCCCTTTAACCCATTTCAATTAATGTTGACAACTTGGATTAATTAATTGAAGAGGGTTAATTTAAATTTCAAACCTTTGAAATTCTAAGAGGAGGGTTGTGTAATAAAATAAGCTTAAGCTTATTTTATTTTGTTAGGTTGGTTTCCTTTGTTCTTGGAGAGGTTGAGAGCTTTTCTTCCTTCTTCAAGTTCCGACGAAGAACGCTCAAGCTCCGACGAAGAACGCTCAAGCTCCGACGAAGAACGCCGCCTATCTTCTTCGTCTTCCGTGTCAACGAGAGGGAACGCCGCTTCCTCCTCGGACCTTCTTCGTCGGCATACGAAGATTCGCCAACGACGTATCTCTTCGGGCGTATCTCTTCGTCAACGGATTTGACGAACGACGACCGCGACGCCCGACCTCCGCGACGTTGTCTTCCGCGGGACGTTGTCAAATCTTCGAACCTATACCCGAGGTAGGGGTTGTTGATTTATTGTTTAATTATTCCATTCTTGATCGTGGATATAGCATGTCTAATGTGAGGCAATTGAATATTTTAAGTTGTGTTATTATTTAACGTGAGGGGGGCCGGACCACATGAACACGGCCGAACCCCCTCCATCGTTCTTGTTGATTTACCTTGCGGGTGGAAACAAGGTGGCGTGGTGACGACGCACCACGTGGTTAATCGTGAGGTTATTTTACGCGACGCCGTCACGCGCGCGCCATGGAAGAATCATTATGAACGCGACGCTGTCGCGCCGTGTTGAAAGAAATAAAGGTGCGGCAGAGGGGCGCGGTGCCGTCGCACCGCGCCGGACGACGAACACCGCGGCCGGTTCCGGGCCGCGGCGGGACGAGGAGACCGGCGGCCGGGCCGCCGGCGTCGGAAGCCGAAAAGGGGACCGGATGTTTCCGGTCCGGTTGGAGAAAACGGGCCGGCCAGCTGGCCGGCCGGATGGTCAAATCCGGGGGAATTAATCCCCCGGCCAGCAATAGAAACCCCCCTCATAAAGAGGGGGGCGGTATCCTTGAGGGGGGCAGGAGGCCCCCCGGTTCAATCAAGCTGGCCCCCGCAAGGGGGGCCGTTTTCCACAAAGGGTGCGGCATTAAGCTGCGCCGCCACTCCAAGAAAGCGGGGGCTTTGCCCCCCCCCCCCCCCCCCCCCCCGCATGCTGCCAGGCCGCTGCGCCACCGCCGGGCCGCCGCGCCACCGCCGGGCCGCCGCGCCACCGCCGCGCCGCCGGCAGGCCGGCCGGGCCGGGTCGACCCGGTTCGGGCCGACCCAGGGGAGGGTCGGGCCGGGTCGACCCGGACCCGGACCCCCCGTTTCGAATCATTTTTGGTTTTTTGGCCATAACAGGATCCACGGACCTCCGATCGACGAACCGTCTTCGGAAACGCGATCCTTGGATCGAGACGGTCGTTTCGGTATATCGCACTCAAGGTTTCGGTTTACTTTGAGTTCGTTCGGGTTGGTTCGTTCACGAAACCAATCGGGCCTTCGGAGCGGAAACGCTCATATCTTGAGCTACGGACGTCCGATTGACGTGTCGTCAGCTGTGTCGTGTTCCTCTTAGTGAGAAGAATCTTTTGGCATACTCCGCCCGAGGTTTGGACACAGGTGGAGTACGGTCGGGTTGGTTTTGCCTTAAAAACCAACCGGGCCCCGGGGGTGAAAATGCCAATAACTCTCAGACCGGGCGTCAGATCGACGCGTCGTCTGTTGCGTTGAGTTCCTGTTGACGATACGGAACTTTTGGATACATCAACTCTGGACTTTGTGACAGTTGATGTATCAGCCTCTCGGCTCGTGGAGCGGACCCTCCGAACGAGCTTGCTGTGTGCCGGGACCCTAGTGCTGGCTGCGACTGTTACTGTGACTACTACTGCTACTGTGACTGCGACGACAACAGTACAGAGATCCTATGTGGATTCGACGACGACGACTACAGCACTCAGCGATCCTACGTGGATCAGTGCTACAGGTCCTGTGTGGGCCCGATCCTGTGTGGATTCGACGACGACGACTACAGCACTCAGCGATCCTACGTGGATCAGTGCTACAGGTCCTGTGTGGGCCCGATCCTGTGTGGGTCCGATCCTGTGTGGGTCCGCGCTCAGCGGTTCTGTGTGAGCTAGCGCCTACAGGTCCTGTGTGGGCCCGATCCTGTGTGGGTCTTTGCGGGGGTTAGTTACCTATCGATCCTTCGTGGGTCCGACGACTTAGATGGATCAGAGATCATCTTTATCGTCCTTTGAAGAAGTATACCTGTGTGAGCTGAATCTGTTGCTTTCCTGTGTGGATTGTGTTGTGCAATCCTGTGTGGATTACGTTTTGCTTTCCTGTGTGGAATACGTTTACTTTCCTGTGTGGACTGAGTTGTACTTGGGCTCGGAGGTTGGAGCGTATTTGAATTTGATAACTTAGGTATATGTATGGGCATATACCTAAGCAGAGTCGGTTGTTACTTCGTGATTGTACTTTTCTTCGTGGTTTATCCTTTGTGGATTTGAGAGACCTTCAGGGGTCTCGGGGTCCCTACTGAGTAGCTTATACTCACCCCTGCACGGGCTTTGCCCGCACTACGTTGTGTTGGTTGCAGACGACGGACAGCGTTGACCTTAGCTGAGGCTTGCAGAGCGGGACGGTACCCGGAGGTGGACCACTGGGCGGGACGTGCACGGAGCGGACGGCGGGACCCGTGGTGCAGTGGAGCTATCTGTACCCACCCTTCAGGTGGGATTTCCAGTGGACAGCTCGGTGTAGCGGCTTTTACCTTTCAGTTGTTGTTTTCCCTTCCGAGTTGTACTTTACTTTCAGTTTGGGTTTGTATACTGGCCCATTTACTTTTCCGCACTTTCAGTTGTACTCTGCTTTTGCTTAGTGTTTACTTTCCGTTTTCTTACTCTGTGGTGTTTGTTTTCTTTACAAAGGCAATGCCTTCCCATTTTTTTACCGGGATTTACGCCTTGGTGCTAGTCGCCAGCCCCTGGCCTATGGAAGGCGGGCTTGGGGTAGTCACAGCACGGACCCCGAGGGCGGGTCGTGACACCACCTCTCACTCAGGAGGAAAAATAGAAAATTATTCAGGGAAAATCCCTAAAATGATCTAATACGTGAGGGAATTCATATTTATATATTCTTTGATCATCTATACAAAATATAGCAATATGTTTTATCACTACACTTCACCCAAGATACTCTAGTCCATCTCCACCTTCTTGTAAAACCCAATCACCCTTTAAAATATATGCATCACCCTCTGGGATATGAAAGACACCCTCCAATGATAGAAACACAAATAGGTATGATAAGGAACTAGCCGATCCATCTCAAGAATAATATCTTACCCAGTCACCTCAAGGATGAATAAGTCCTATAAAAAGTGATCGCCACCAATCTCAAGAGATAACTTCCTACATTGGCTTACACTCTCAGAACATATACCCAAAGGGTGTCAAGGGTTTTCCCCATAAAAAATTATTGGATTTAAATCATGAGAATTTCCACAATATCCATAGTGATAAAATAATTTGAATCCCCTATGTAAAAGAATAGATATGAAGTTAGATGTTATTAAAATCATACCCTGAACTCTAGAAGTTTTGGGAATCTTCTCATATGGTACATGATTCATGTTATAAACCTTTTCCATTTAATTTCCTTGAGATACAATAATTCTATCTTGAGTAGGAATGTTCTATTGACAATATACAGCTAGTGGTTGGCTTCCCCGTCCATTACCACCTCATTGGCCTTACTGGACGGTATCACTCTAGCTACCTACCTAACATGGACCTACTAATCCCACTCCAGGACCGAAAGTTAGTCCTGATACTCTCTCATTGTCCACTAGAAGAAAGATTATGAAAACCCGATGTAAATATCTTTTACTGCCATAGGATTGGAACTCAAATAGGGCCCTCTCACACTAAGGTTTCATGTGACCCTACTTCCCACACAGATGATAGACTAAAAAACCACTAGTAAATGCACTCTGAATGGTACTACCCTTATGATAGGTCTTGAAGTGATGCTTCTTTCCACCAAATACTGCACTACTGGGTTGAGAAACTGGTCCACTCTAATCTGGACCTCCATCTCCCCTTAGGTTAAGTTCACAAATAAGATCAGGGTTTACTATATTTGACATAATATTTAACAAGAAAATGTTCACCTAATAATGAATATGATTCCAAATATTGTCCTCAAAATTGATCTCTTTTGTTGGATCATCGGTAGTATAAATAGGAACAAAGTGATGAATATTTGTAAAATGAGCTATGTATTCCATAAGAGAAATTTAACCCTATTGTATGTTCATGAAATACCTTGCACAATAATCCCTTAATTTATCAGGAAATAAATAGTCATACAATACTATATAAAAACCATCCTAGTCCATACATATTTACAATCCACCTGGGTGATAACATCCCACCATCTCTTGGAAGAATCATGAAGAATATACATAGTGATATTCACTATCCTCTCAAGAGGTGTCTAAAGGTGATCGAATATTGTTAGCATGGCCTTAATCCATGTCTTTGTAGCCTAGGGACCACCATCCCCTGCAAAAATATATAGATTTTTCTATTGAAAATATTATGTTAACTCTTCCATATAAAAGGTAGGTCATGTATCTCTCTATATAGTATGTATAAGCCGCTAAAATTCCCCTTGAAACCAAGAATTATCACCTGTGTCAAAAATAGAATGAGGTTCCATATGTTCCACTATTATAGGTAACACTAGTGGATCTGGACCCACCACCTCCAAATCATGGTCATCACTACCCTCTTAGAGCATGAATCTAGGAAGTCATGGTGGAATATCTCAACAAATACAAAGCACATGCATCAGATATAATTTTATAATGGTAGTTTAATAGATACAAGAATAGTATGTGTACAAGAATTCTTATATTAGAGTCACACCCCTCTTCCTACTCCAAAATCCAGGTCTGAGGATAGGAATAATCATAAATAATACAAGATACAATACTTACTACCCTATAATAAGGTTTGGTTTGGGTCAAGATCTTTGTTTCACTGTAAGGTTCACAATATATGGACTATCAATTACAAGTTATAGAGGAAAACACCCCTTAAGTGGTAATTGGTAACCCCATTTAACAGTGACCATATTTAAATTATGATTTAATAATTCTTTCATTTACATAATATACCAGTTAACTAAAACACCATTCCCAATTTATATAAGTACATGATTTATAAATTGATATTTTTAGTTCATTTAATTGAATCCAGACCTTTTCATTCAATAGAAGAATGTAAGAGCTATTATAATATGGTTTGACTAAATTAATTATCATTCCAAATCTATAGAGATACATGCACTTTTTATATTTCATATGATATTCATGTATAAGAAATCAATAAAAATTTTAGTCTATGTAACCTCAGTTACATAACTCAAACATGTGATAACCATTTAGTTGCAGTTCTATAATAAACATGTATAGTAAAATGGAATTTAGGATTATTCACACACTTTAATAACCAATTATTCAATCCCCTTTTTCTTACATAAATTTTAGTGGCATGAAAATTATATCACTCAAGGAATATACAAAAATTATATTGAATTCAAGCAATACAACCTACATGTAATAGAATAATGCATGATATATTAGTCCTGTATGGTTCTTAAAATGATGCATGATCAATGCTTCTTTATT
Source organism: Viscum album (assembly GCA_963277665.1). Taxonomy (NCBI): domain Eukaryota; kingdom Viridiplantae; phylum Streptophyta; class Magnoliopsida; order Santalales; family Viscaceae; genus Viscum; species Viscum album. The sequence goes on along the minus strand of OY728145.1, from coordinate 655,853,394 downwards.
ATACTGGGCCAAGGATAAAATTTAATCCCATGTCATAATAATAAAAACATCACATATCATGTCTATCACCTGATGGTGGAATCAAAACAATTGTAATAGGAATAAACCAGAACATCAAGTATCATCCTAGGAAATTTTTCTTTTCTCCCATACATCTATTAGCTACTCCCAGTCATAGGTTAATTACTAAATTATGATACTTCCTAGCCTCCTTTATACCATCCCATAATATTAAGACAAAAAACTTTTTATAACACTTTGTAATGTCATGAATCAGAACCCAGTAAGTGGTTCCCAGAGTCGATAGGTCACATCGTCTCAAGCGAGCACCCACATATCAGCTAATAGTAAGACTCCATGGTGGTGAAATAGAGAGACTATACCCACATAATCATATTATTATTGTGGTGTAATGCATGAATGAATAGAGTAATAATAATATCAACTAACATTGGAAGGTAAATCATATATATAAAATAAACAACCATCAATAGTAATATTTAGAACCGTATACAAAATATTGTTATTTCATGTCTCTAAAAGAAGAAAAAAACCAATATGGTATAAATTAGACATACATATAGGTATATTAAAATAATAATAAAAATACTAAAAGACTATCTCTAGATAGCATCATGATCCATAGCTCAGTCATGTGCTCCCCCTCTCTTATGTTATAATCAATCAAGCATCGACAACTGGTCACTTTACCATGTCCCTACTTACATCCATTAAGTCTTTATGGGTACCAATTGGTGGCCCTAATAGGGTGTGAGATATACTTAGTAGGCCACCAATAATGGTTTCAATAATAAATACAGCCTCTGTGTATAATCTTTAACCATGTGTAGGTATAATAGGTAAGCATTAATGTAAGAAAAATATAACAATTCCATGGAAAAATATATAGGATAAACTATCTATAACATATGAGCATCAATATATGTATGTGTTTGTGTGTGTGTGTAAAGTTCCAATAGTAGGTAATACCCTCCTCAGTATACACCACATGTGAAAAGAGTAAGAGGCCATTGAGTTTCTGGTCCCAAGGTGTATAACCAGAGCGACCGATACTCAGAGATATAAATGTATACAGAAATCACATTTTCCTTACCTAGATATTCCTCATTAGTGTTATAAAGTAAAAAATAATACCTAGGGGTCATAGGTTATATACATTGATCTTCTATCCAGTACCATACTATAGGTAATCATACCTAGGGGTCGCAGGTGTCTTTCCTCAATCACCTAGTCAGTTCCATACTATGATGCAATAGATTTCATTCCTTCATAATAATTTGGTGACATGATGATATTTCCAACATCAAAAAAGTAATATGAAGTGTCATGGGCTATCTTAGTGTCTATACTACTATAATTATCAATTTAAAGAGGAAAAATCCAAGATAATATCCATGTCATTATACATTCCCATTATTACAACCATTTAAATCCTTTAATAACATTTAAATAACCAAGAAAAGGAGGCATGTATACCTCTAATTAACTCATTTAATTTAAAATTCCCCCTCTATAAGGGTGGTGCGCACACACACCCAAAGGTGTGGTTTAACCGAGGGTGAATTAAATAACACACCTCATAGGTGTCTTGGGTTGAGGTTGACAATATCTAACCAAGTAGAAGAGAAATGTGTCAACTCATTTATGTTTCAAACAATTTAATTGAGAAATTTAATTAATTTAGGATCAACACTCAGAAATACTGGTGTGAGGCACAATAGAAATAGTTTAACAAATAATAAACTATAGAGAAAGGGTATAAACCTCCTACATTTTTCTTATAGTAGAACACTCATATAATATTGACCCTCGGTTTAGCCTAAATTGGAAGAAAATGAAATAATAGATGAATAATAAAAAATTGGGAATATTATCTTTCACCAAAATAACTCCATTGATGAGAAGATAAATGACAACTAGAGCTAAAAAATGGATAGATTATTGGTGGTGATTCAACGTGACAGACATCACTAAAATCGAATGTGGGATGGAGAAAATCATTTAATGTTCACGTTAGGCATTACAGAGAGCTAAAAAGAGATGAGAGGATGGATACTATCATCTGTAACAATAGAAAAGAAATGTTTTTATACTTTTGAAAGTTTGGAGGGAAAATAGTCTCTTCACCCAAAATTTAAAGGGTCGCATGGTTTTTCCACATGGTTGTCCAAATCATGCGCCAACCATGTGCCCAACTCTATCCCAAGAAACCCCTAAAATGGGTTAGGTGCATAGCTAGACTAACCATGTTTATCTCATGAAAAAAACCTCTTCAATAGGACTAGAATCACTCGCATGGTCATGCATTCTAGGTTGTATAGTTAAGTAAAATTTTGTGTCTCTCTACTGAGCACTAAAACACTCTGTTTAGTTTATTCTAATTGTTGTTGAATGGGAGGCATTGTTTATACTAACTATGTTTCCTATATTTTTCCTATAAATATTGGGGATCATTTCTATGAACAACCCATAAACACCCTTGTTACCTTTATAACCTCACTAGGCATTTCATTAAGATAAATCTAATCAATTAAACCAAAAACTAAAGGTTTCTTACCTTGAAGAAAATATTTATTCTCACACTGTCTGTGTACCTCATCCATACTAAGCATTTATTTCCCAAATTTATGGTTTTTAATAGTACTACACTATGTCTCACCCACATGTAGTCTCTAACCAAATGCCTCACATGTCCTTTGTATAATTATTCTCCATGTTTTTATCCATGTACTTGAATTACAGTTAATCCATATATCATACATGGCCATGTTTCCCCACACGGGGTTCTATCCAAGCACTCAAAAACACCCTGAGTTGATCTACATGATGTTTCCATAAGGACTATACACCTTGTAGTCTCATCTTTCATCTATTTACTAGAATTATTAACACACAACATGTGTTCTCTAAACTACACACCATGTAAATGGGTTCCCCAAATGTAAATCCCCTATAAACCTCTTGAAACCCTCATTTATCCTTGAATAAGACCACATTGACTTTAAATAGGTCCCCAAAAATTCATATAAGGCTTTCAAACATAAAAATAACTAATCTATGTGGAGATCAGAAAAAATAATAAATTTCCTATCTTAAAGAAGAATTTTCAAAGTCTGAACCAAGACCTATGCTCTATGGATGATGCATAATGATTTAGTGTCGATCGATACCATGTATGAAGTATAGTGGAGACTCCTCCATCCACACCTATTTGATTATCAATATGACATGTTAAAACCCCTCCCCCTTTGGTGTATTCAAGAATAATATAGTGGGAGATAATATAAAATTTAATTTAATTTGAATATCCATTTAAACGATCATCCAATGTCCCAGGATCCAAAGTGATTTAACACCTTACTTGGGAATAACCCCTTGTTCCTCAGTTAATCGTGAAGTCAAAATTTCAATATGACACTTCATTTATAAGAATTAAATATTCATGTTCCTGGAATAATTTATATTTATTTAAAAGATATATATATTCCAAAAAAATCGGCAAGCTCTTAATCTCAGCCAATTATTTCCCTATGGTAATCACACCATTCTGGAACAAACTATATTGTCAATAAATATTTCTCTGATCATTTACTAGGGGGAACATGACTATTTTTTCCTCATATGCATCTGGAAACAAAAACTAAAATTCCTGCTAAATTTTACCACTCAAGAAATGTGTGGGTTTTTACATGCTAATTGAAAGATAAATACACATTCATCATGCATATATCATCATTACCTATGCATGTATTTTAATTTATGTATATTATAAATATTTACATATTAAATTAAAAGTCCATAGATTATTTCCATATAATGTTCTTACGAGTTTGGTTTTGTGATTTAATATATGCATGGTGGATGATTACCTGGTGCAGTTTAGTTGGGAGTAGTGAATCAAAATAACCAAACTTTTCAAATGAAAATTGATCAGGAATAGGATGATTCTAGTATAAAAAACCTATAGGATTTTAAGATAATAATCTACCAAAATATAAAGGATTCATTTTTTATTAGGAGATGGATTAATATCTAGATGACAAAAAGATTCCTTTTGTATTGATTCAAGTTAGAAATCAGAATTGGATTCTCTTAGATGTATTTCAATATTGAGGAGAGGATAGGTAGTGGTTGGTTATCTATTATTGTGATAATGATGAATCACGATTCATGTGGGAGTATTTTAGAAGTTATTTCCTAACAAAATCATTATCCTGGACATTTAAAGTGATGTAGTAGTATGAACTACTCCCCATTCGATAGGGGAAATCAAGAATACATCAGTTTTGATAGAAAATCTTGATACCTATTTACTATTATAATGAAATATTGATAAATTAGGATACATGTTTTTAACACCTTTAGAGAGAACTATCTATGATGATTTTTTGTTTGTTCAAACTTTTCCTCAGATATACATGTAATGAGGTACTTATGAAAAATAAGGTGATTGAGAAGATTCCTAGATGGAAAGACTCACTCCAATAGTAGAGGAATCAAAAAAATCATGGAGAAAATACATAGGGGTATGTACATAAGGTAGTTGAGGTTAGGACTGTTAAAGGCTGACCCTCATCTATCATTCTCTCCTTTCTCTATAGTAGGTCATTTGCTGATTTTTATGGACATTTTAGGAATTGTGTGTTTTTTATATAGTGGATAAGTACATAAAAAATGTTATCATGTAATGATAAACATGATGTTGGATAGTCCTTGATAGTTTTTTATTCAAATCTTGTGATATTTACATCCCTGGTTATACCCATACTTTTCAACTCATCAAGATTTCAAACCACCGATATGAGAAGGATCATGTAGAGTATATCAAAGGGATATTCCTCTCACTTATAGTCCACATAATGGTGGATGATGAGGTAGTGTCTAAACATAAGGATAAATATATAAATTAACATGATTTGGATAAATTCATGTGAAATATTTTAACACACCTGGAGGACCAATGATCATTTGAGGTGTCATTTTTTTATATTTTACCTCATCTTAAACATTTCTCAACATAGGATATTTTCATTCATTTAATTATTTATTTAGGTGATTTGGAATTATAGTGGAAAAAAATTCAAGATCCTTACTATTATATACACCCTTTAGGGGTAAGTTGTGATTTTTTTAGGTGTTTTAAGCATGTGATCTAGTGATTGGTTGATGTATATAAATTGGAGAGTTTTTTAATACAAATATTACCGTATGATGTAATCCTTATAATGGGATGGTTGTACTCTATTCAAGACTTATTCTATTACTATGGGAATTTAATGATCTCCACCAATATGGTGGGTGAATATGTGATGTTTTTTGTGAATCAAATCAACATATGATTCCATTATACTTAGAACTTATTAAATTTCAATTGGCCAGAATTTGATAAAGATGTAGACAGAGGTGTTTTCAAGGGTTTTCGAGGAGTACATGGATATTTTTATACATAAAATTAAGAAACTACACCACTGACATGTGATTGGGTTTGGGATATATTTATCACTTATAATTTCCCAAATTTATATGTCTCCTTATATAATAAAACAATTTGTGATTAGTTATTTGTATATCCAAATTGAATAACTTGTACATAAGGAATTTAATTGACCTAATGTTTCTCATTGGGTAGAACCGGTGTTGTTTATGAAGAAATAATTTGAAGGAATGAGGATCTATATGGTTTATATGTGATTGGAGGAGGTGATAATTAAGTACCATTACCCACTCACTTTGATTGGTGATTTATTCAACATATTGTAGTGTACTAGCTAGTTTTCAATGAATGATCAGTGTTTAGGTTATCATGAGATGTAGGTAAGGGAGGAAGACATCTAGAAGACCCCTTTCAAGTGTATTTATATGTATTTTGAGTTTATAGTGATTCTCGTTGAATCCACACAAAAAAAAGTGGTATTTATTGTACTAATAAACTCTGTGTTTTGGGAGCTCCTATATTGATACATGGCAGTTTTCATTGAAAAACATCTTAGTTTATTCATGTATAATTGAGGTGAATACATAGTAACTATGTATTTTCTGGAGTATATATAATGATAAAAGTTATATATAAAGTTATTTAAGTTCATTTTTTTGAATTTTGAAGTAAATTTCCTTATACATGTCATGTCTCAATGAGGTGTGCTGGTTGATCCATCTATGATTGAGGTGGTTTCATAATGTCCAGTCATGGGGTTCCAAGACCAAGTTAGAATTCCATTGAATTGAAGTGTTCTTCCCAATACACTAATGGTTTCCAACTATTAGTGAGGGCCTAGTCCAAACAATGGGGAAATTATACCCTCAAATAATGACCAATGGAAATAAAAGACACAAAAACCCAAAATCATCCACATAAAATAAGTTGGAATATTGTCTAGATTCTAAAAAAACAAATAGTTTCACAATATAATAAAAAATGATAACCCTTTTCATAAACATATATCCATATCCAAGAGTGGTATCTTGATAATAAATTGATCACATATATAAAAATATGAATGGAAATGAAATATATGAGGAATGTCTATAAATGGTCTAATAACAAATATTGATACTACCTTAATCTCCCTCTTTAGCCATATTATCTCAACTACATAACATATTGGACTTCCTCTTACCTGTATCTTGAATAGTGATGTCTACATGTCTACTAATATGCATGTGCCAGTTGTGAGAATAAAAAAAAATAGTACAGTACTAATGGAACCCTAAAATAAATCCCCAAATATATGTGATTGAATGTAACTGGTAATAATAAATATTTCATCAAATTATACAACCATTTTAGGTCATTATGTAATTAAAAGATAGTCATAACGGCCAACATTACCTACTTTTTCCAGTGTAGGTGCATGTTTACATCATTCAATTTTCTATATAAAAAACACTATGGTTCTAGTGTCATGTCCCTATATCCACTCAATAGTTCCCCGAGACAGTGGGCTACAAGACTTCAAGCACACCTCCTTGAATTCCAGAGGCTACTGACTAATGGTGAGGGACTAAGGTGTGTCATGGGGATGTTATTATATCATTGATCATAGTGTGATGTAGTAATAAATAATATATAATAAATAGGGGGAATAATGGAAGAAGACACTAATATTATCGGACCAATAACCCACTATAGCGGAAGTAGTACCAATAGACAGATAGCAGTATAACCATAGTAAATAAAAAATCATACAAGATAAATGAATAAATGGTAAGTAAATAATAGATTTCAATGATGATGATCATCATGATTATATACAAAATAAAATTGTACAGTGAACAGTGGATATAGACATATACTCCATGCTAAGAAAAAACAAAAAAAAAAGCCCAAAAAATTGCTTAAACTGGCATCTCAGTCATAGGATCATCCCTATACCACCATACTCTATCCTGGAATTGTAAATAAATCATTAAAAGTTTACCACAACCCATTATCTATAACGGAAATCATGACATCTTCTTTTGTACCTAAGGTATCCCAAGCAGGGTGTGAGATACAATCTTAGTAGGCCACCACCAATGGTTTCTAGATCAATCTAGTTCATAAAATATAAAATTAAAGTGTTCCAATAGTAGTAAAGTAATGAAATAAATAAACATGAAGGTTTGGGTTCTACTCAGACACTCAGCCTCCAATACCTTCTTCATCCTACACTAGGATTTTTAACTAAGGAAACCCATAAAAGTATAATGTATGTATATGGGTCATCATAAATTACATAGAATGTTCATACCAACCCCAAGCATGTGATCTGGATTGGTGGTCATGTCCCTATAATATCATTAAAGAATTATCACAATTTAAATAAGAGGCATTATATATTAAATAAGCAAGTAAATTTTTCAAATCCAATGCATCATCATGATCCTATCTAAGGTGATTCATATGGAATCATGAGGGTCACTGTAGGAGCCTTTGATACACACAATACCATTGAGTCCATCCAAGGCGACCTATAATAGTGTACCTCATATAACTCATGGAATGTTAAACTCTAAGTATGTACCATGTATCACACATAGGGGACAGAGTATCACCCAAGGTATAGAATAGCTATCATGCCAATGATTTCATCCTTGGGTGCTCCCCTAGGAAACCAGTGTTACTCACGAGTATAAGTAAATATGCCCAGAGAACCAATTTAATACAAGACAAGTATTTTTCCCAGTGCGTCCAAGAGATCCAAACCAATTATGGAGAGTCTATCCACTGCATCTTTAAGTTAGGGATCGTGTTTTCTCTCGGTCTATAGCAGGTGGGCATATCATTCGCAACCAAAATCATAAACAAGGCATCACCTATGCAATGAGATAAATAGGCCATACAATTCACTTTAATTCAATCCAAACAACCATGGAATATTGAAACAAGCTACAAGACTAAAAATTTCATTCAACCCCTGAAATTATGGAATAATGCATAAAACAATAGACATTTCATAAGGCATATAACATTAAGCACAAAACACTATGAATAAGGCACATGGACAATATTGTGAGTAATAAGGTATGACCATAAGAATTACACTAACAGGGCCTTACTCATGGCCTAAAATTCATCTCGATTCAAATTATAGATTTAATTCATTTAACAAAGGTGAAATATACACACACAAATGGTGGTTAATAAATCAAGGAATGGGAAAATAGTCCATTCAATAAGGGAACACCCAAGGGGTGTCTCCCAATGAGTATAACTACCCATGTATGGTTTTCGTCATAAGATAAAGTCACAAAAGAAATGGGAAACCAAATAGATTAATTTATTTAATGTATTTGAGGTGTCTCTAGAAAGATCCACTGCATGGAACAACAACACACACATTGAAAAGAAATGAAATAATAGGGAAAGACCTAGACCACCTACCTTTGTGTGGTATCACACCACTCATCCATTTTCAAGGCTTGAATCAAGCTAGAATGAGAGAGATCGAAGAAATCATCCAATTATCTAAAAATAGGGCAAAGATCTTTCACCTAAAAAGAATGGAGAAGAGTGGGATCAACTCAAAATAGAAGTGAGTGGATCATAGATCTTACCAAGATCTTTCCAATGATTCTTATGGAAAATTATTTGGTTACTGAAGGAGGGGTATATCAAGAACCCTACCTTGAAGAATTAGGGATCTTCGAGCATGAGGAGGAGGAGTGGTCCATTGGAGAAAAAGGGAGGAAGATACGGGGGATTGAAAAACATTAATTAATGGAAAAAATGGAAATTCACCCACATAGGAAACGTTCATGGTTTGGATGCATTGTTGGACAAACCATGTGCCATGATAATGCCCAAGGAGGACCTCACACTGTGGAGGTTTATAGTTTGGATAACTATGTGAAAACCATCTATCCATGATATCTACAATCTTGTATGATCATGCATCTGGGGTCACATGGTTGTAGAAAAACCGTGAGGCCCCCAGCACCCTATTGTTTCAAGCCACATGGTTAGAGAAACTATATAGTCTTGGCAGTATGGTTTCTTCTAACCATTAATCCTAGTTTTCCTCTTAAAAATTCAGAGTTGTAGGCTCTAAACAATCCCTAGACACCCCCTAAGACCCCCATTTCTCTATTAGGAAACATTTAAAGGGCCAAATAAAATAATAAAATCTGAAAAATAATAGTGTGTTCCTTAGAGAAAATCTAGGGTATTACAAACTTCCCTCCTTAAGATAGATCATGCCCGATTTTCCCTTCCGAGGGTGGTAAAGCGTCATCAGAGAAGAGTTTCGGACACTACACACTTACATCAGTTTCCCACTCCAAGGTCTCATCCTGTAAATGTCCGTGATTCCATAGCACCTGGACCAGAGGAACTTACCTTCCTCATATATCCTTCATGATCCGATCAATTATACATATCGTATGCTCCTCGAAAGATGCAACTATCTCAAGCTTAATATCCTTAGGTTCAAACAAATGAGACTCGTCAAAGATGTGATACTTGGAAGGCATTGGGAATGGAATGGTATCTATGAGGTAACAACAACTGATATGCTACCATCCCAACTCTATCTACTATCTCAAAAGTCCAGACATATTGAGGCGATAACATTCCCTATCTCTGAATTTTTCTATGACCCAATCTAGAAGATACACATATAAATACCAGATATCCCACCTCAAACTCTAGAGGTTGATGGTTATGATTGGTATAAGTCTTATACTTGGACTAATCTATAGACATATGCTTCTGAATCTGTTGGAATTGATCTAAAGTATCCTGAATGAGACGATGATCTAATAGACCTCCATCACCTACCATTATCCAGCACAGAGGTGAAAATCATGATCTACCATAAAGCGCCTCATACAAAGACATCTAAATTATTGCTTGAAATTTATTGTTGTAGGAAAATCATCTAGAGGGATATTATTTTCCCATGGACCTCTGATGTCATGACCTGTTCTAATGGGGCACGTGTTGTGACACTCCAATCCCGTCTTCAATAGGCCAAGGGTTGGTGACTAGTGCTGAGTAGGCTTATCACTAACATGGGAGGCCTTAGCCTAAGTACCTATACAAATGCACATATCTTCAAGACCATAGAATGTTGAAATGTAAAACACCTAAACAACCATGCATGCATACATATAAACCCCACAACAAAATTATGATAGGAAGTAGAGTAAAGTAAACAATACCAAATAAAATCCCACCACAAAGAGTCTGAAAACAAGCCCAGCCTAAAAGTAATATTGGGGACTATTGTAAAGATACCATAGGAACACACCTCAATATGTCTAATCTCACTAAGTACAGTTTGGTCATGGTCAATCTATGACTCTCTCAAAAGGTCGATCACCTGCATAAGACATGGAACATGTGGGAAAATCCCATGTAGGGGTGTGTATAACAATACCCAGTACAACACCCCGAAATCACAAAACATACAAAAAAGAAAAAATAGTCAGCTCTACATAGGTATATTCCTACAGCACATATAACAAAAAATATACAGATATACTCAACCAATAAACATAGTCTAAAGGTAAGTCACAACAGTAATACTAGCCTAGGATTCTAACTCAAAGGTTTCACATAGCACACATCTGGGAGAACAGACTCCACATGTCTTATAGGACTAGTGACATCTGTCTGAGTGGTAATTATTGTCAGGTCACACCATATATGCTGAATTTCTGAAGAGATATGACACACAAATTAGAATCACACCTAATTCTATGAGTTATACTAACAACTCAATCTGGGTTAACCTGCTAAGTAGAGGATTGGTGCATGTGTAGTGTTTTTCAGGAAGATACTAAAAACACTACCTAGGGAACGAAGATGAAAAGAGGATATCACTTTGGGCCTCATAGAAGGATTCCAACAACTCTATCCTAGAAGTCCTGCAGAAGGGATCGATGTCCTATGTGTAAGAGGTGATTAAATACTAATCCTCGGGGAATGGATATAGGGAATTCATCCTAAAAAAACTTTTCCAAGATGAATAGGACAAGGTCTCTAGCCCAACTATTTTTAAGTACACATTATGTAGTAGGGTTACACATTATGTCCCATTTAACCCGGGTCTTGTCCATGTAAACGACTTGTTTCAATGTCTATGTTTGTGTAATAGTACACAGTGTTTTTCTGCCCATGTATTATGCCCGTGTACCCTTCCCTTCTACTGGTACATGGGTATTCACATGTACACTAGGCCATGTTTTGTCTTTGTGGGAGTAAACAATGTGCCTTTCCCCATGTACTCCATCCAATGACTATGTACCCTCTGAGGTACATGTCGAGCCACTGGGGAGAGGTCACACACCATTTGATAGGGACACATATTGTGTGATCCTTAACTTTCTCCCAAAACCCTATTCACCACTAGGAGGTACCCACATGCTGTGTAATCATGAATTACACACTGTACGGATTGGGTTTTTTCAAAAACACTCAGTCTTCCTTTCACATAAACACATGTTGCTGCATCCAGGAAATATGGCATCGATCTTGCTATAAATCTAGTATCTATTCCAACTAAACCTCAATATGACAATTTTATAGATTCTGACCCTTTGATCTATTTAAAAATTGTCCTTGTTCATCATTCTTCATTACAAGCTGAAGAAACACAAAATTGGGTATCCCAAATCGTATGATCCACCTCCACTTCTATTGTTGCACCACCGTATTTCCGTGATGATCCCAAATCTACAATATCAGATATTTTTCCAAGAAAAATGTGATAAATAATTGATTCCTCAAGGTATTTTGAACCATGGTCTAAATTAAGAATTCTCACGATGATTAAACAATCGGGGGAGAAAAGCACAAGAACGGTCATGGGGAATGGACATTGGTCAATGTTCATGTCAAACTTGATTCATTATCATTGTAAAAAACTAAGAGATAAAAAATATAAATCACAAAGAAAATTCTCCCAATACCCCACAATAATACCATCATGAAAAATGACAAATCCCCGAATCAATCTATTATTCGATTTATTCATGTTCATCATAGAAATTCATAATGGGGGAATAATCCAATAAAAACAAATCTTCCGCCTCAATTTAGATGGACCGCTGATAAGAAACAAAGAGACATCATTGTCTTGGGAAAGATACCATGATTCTGTTGCACATCAATGGTCAGTATTAAATCTGGTTCTCATTCTTCTAATAGAGATCCTCTAACACTCTCTCTGATGAATCTTTAATTTCTAGGTTATGTGGATAACCCCAAAATTTCATCATAATAGTTTATTTTAATACATGTCAGTCACTGCATCAACGAATTAAAAATAAAATAATTTAATTAATTATTTTATTAATTTTATGCCTCTAATGGATTTTCTACAAATTCCCTAATAAAACAAATGTTATGTCCCACATAGGCTAAAACTTTCATTATGATCTCAATGGTGCCCTCAGATTTCTAATTTGGGCCCCTATTTAAAATTTAATCCACTATTTTAGAAAAACTGTGTCTGGGTGCTATTTAATATATTTAATATATTTCAAACTTTTATTTTGGTAACAGTGGTCCACATAATCGTGTTCCATCTTAGTATCTAGTCTTAAAAATATTCAATATAATATCTAAAAATAATGCATTGAAAATACAAGTCATTACGATCTCCCAAAATCGGGATCTTATTTCCTAAAATACAAAATAAGGGATACATAAAGAGATGTGTGTACGGAGCAAGAATCTGAACCTCTAGCTCCCATGTGATATCCTGAAGATTCCCATGCTTCCACCAAACATACTCAAAAGGAATTACTCACCCATGAAGGATCCTCTCTTTCCAATCCTTGATCTCTATCAGGTACTCACCAAAATTAGCTCCATCCCTGATGTCCATCTCACCCCAGTCAATAACATGTGATGGGTTTTGTACGTACCTCCTCAACTTTGACATATGGAAGATGTCGTGTACCCGGTCTAACTATGGAGATAGAGATAAGCAGTAGTCCACCATGCCAACTCTATGTAGTATCTGGAAAGGGCCAATGAATCTTAGATATAGCTTGTCCATTCCCGATCACAACACCTCCTGGAATGAGGTTCTTTGGTCCAAGGTTTCCCCGATCAAACAAAACTTTCTAAACTGGAGGATACGACACAAAGCCATTCCTACGGATGAAAACATTAGGAGGTGCGGCATTCCTTTAGCCTCAAAGTGTCACTGTTGCTCAGAGCATCGGGAAGAATGCATTGATCACTTGTTTTTTGAAGGCGAATGGGCGAGGGCAGTTTGGACTCATTTCGGTGAGTTCACGTCCTTTTCGGATAACCTCATGAACGACAGGCCTTTTCTGGACAGATGGTACCATGGAGCGGTGGAGAGGGGCCCTGAGCAGATGGCCCAGACTTTGATTCTCCATGCGGGATGCTGGACGATCTGGCAAGCTCAGAACAAGGCCCGCCACGAGGGGTTTACCAGCTCTGGACGAGGGATTATCCTTCGTACCAAGTTCATGATTTTGGATATCATCATATATTTCAAACAATGGAAGGAGGTGCCTTCTCTTAGCCATCTTCAAATAGGAAATACTAGTGGTCTCGCAAGTAGGAGTGCCAGCAGAGGGAAATGGGTGAGGTGGAATCCTCCCAGTAGAGGTCTAAAGCTCAATTTCGATGGATCATGCAACATGGGGGTTAATCAAGGAGGAGGGGTGGTCAGAAACAGTTATGGGTCAGTTATCATGGCTTTCTCAGGCCGGTTGGGACATGGTACTCCACTACAAGCGGAGGCAGGGGCTTTGAAGTTGGGGCTCTCACTATGTCGCCAAGAAGGAATTATCCTTGCTCAGATTGAAACTGATTCACATATTCTACTTAAAGCTTTGCAGGGTTCTGGTTCCATTCCTTAGTCGGTTCATTATAGCATGAGGGCATGCCGAGGTATGATATCTAATAATACCAGTGTGACCCATACTTGGCACGATGGGAATAAGGTCGCAGACCATCTTGCCTCTCTTGTTGTTCGTGGACCAGATCCTTTTTGTTTCCACACAGCTGTTTCTATGAAACCAGAGGGGGTAAATTTGATTCGTGGGGATGCTCTGGGCCTCCATTATTTCCGACCTCCTTAGGTCTGTTGGGGGGGGGGGATTTTAGGACCAGATGTGGGTTTTCTTTGTTTTTTCTGTAATTTACCTTTTTAAAATGAAATAAATATCTAATATTTTATTGGTAAAGATAAGGGAGATTTGTTAGGACCAATAGGGGCCTATATACCTTGAGAGGTGGGTGAATCGGGGTATGGATATTATTTTTCAAATTTCTTCCTACCCCACTGGATCTTGACCTCTTTATTACAAGGGTCACTTTGTTTTCTCTTGTGTGTAAACTATGATCACTTCTTCACTTATTTATCTAATGATGATGCTTTGAATGCAATGCAGGGAAGCAGACAGGAAGACATAGATATTTTTACTTGGTTCACCCTCACTCGGCTACGTCCAAGGAGTATACGCCGACAAGTTGTCGGTCGTACCAAATTCCACTATTCTTCACTAGATGTGGATACAAAGTTCAGGCTAGATCACTTCTATGCCCAGGCTCACTGCCTTTACAAATTTTAGGGTCAGCTCACTGCTTTCCCAAGGGTCACTCCCTTTTTCTCTCTCACAGGCTCACTGCTGGTGGAGAGGATCACCTTCTACCTCTTCCTTTTCTCACTACTTCAGAAAGGATCCACTCATAGTTTATAGACCTGTAGGTCTCCTCATTTGCATGAATGAATGCATCTTCCTCTGTATGTAGATGCTATGTTGAAGTACAACTATCACCCGTAGATGAATATCTCTTTGCAACGAAGGTATCAGGCAATCTTCCAGCTTCCACACAGCCTGAAAATCACTACCAGAACTAAACCTTACTTAGCGCGCAAGTCTAACTCAGTGCCCAAGTATCGGCAGGCAAGTCACAACGGGCGCGCAAGTCCACCTCAGACACTTGCGCAACATAATCTTCCCCAAATCCAAACTTGCGCGACTCTCTTCCTTTTACGCCCAAACCAATATTGGCGCGCAACTTCTCACACTGGCGTGGAACTTCAACCACTGGTGCGCAACTTCACTTGTGCGACCCACACACCACTTGCGCGACCACCACACCTGCGCGACGGGAGCTCTGATTTCTCAAAGTGTTGAACTTCAGTAAAGAATGAAGAGGGGTGGTCCAGTATTTATAGGCGATCTGACCACCCTGCGTGACGGCGCGCAAGTCTCGACGCGCAGGTCTCTTCCCCTGCAAGTCACTTGCACGACCTACTTCCAAACTTGCGCAAACCTCTTTCCTTTTCCATATTTTGATATTTTGATCTTGAAAAACCATAGGCATGCAAGTTCTCAAACTTCCAAGGCATCGTCACGCAAGTATCTTTCACGGCACGCAAGTCACCTATGCGACCTCACCAATACATGCGCGACCCTCTTTCCTTTTCCATATTCTGACTTTCTGGTCTTGAAAAACACTAGGCGTGCAAGTTTCCTCTCCTTCAAGTACATGGCGCACAAGTCCCTTTGCCAAAAACCACTTTTCTTCATTTGTCGATTTTCAGGCCCAAAAATTTGGCAAACACTGGAAAATGGCGCCACCTTGTATCTGTTCTTTTTGTACCGCCTCCAGATCATCCATCTCTTTGTCAACGTTCTTGAATCAAACATGGATCACTAATCACAGCTCTTGAACTTGAAATTCCATCATAAAATCCTCTTTGTCAACAAATTTGTATGTCATGGTTTGTATTGTCAACAATCACAATGGAGATGTTCACTTTGTCAACAAAAATAATCACCTCAAAATGATTCAATGATGCCTTCAGGGATTTTTGCCAAACAATATCCCCCTTTGGGTTTGTTGAAAACTCTTCCATAAAAAGATATAGCATTAATTCTTCAGCCACCATTCGCCTTTTGTGATTCTGATAGCGATCAAGGATTTACTCAACACATACTCTAAGCCCACATGAGCAATGCTCGATGTGAGAAACAAGAGTAAATGAAAAGTTCATCAATGAATCACTTCAACTTTGACATCCACTATTGACACCAAACTGATACCAATTTCCAAATTGATACCAATTGTTGATACATCACTGATACCAATTTTTGGAAATACCAATTGTTTGAAATATTCTTACCACATTCCAACACTACCCTTCTGCACCACTTCTTTGTTTTTATCACGATCATCAGCTATCGTGATATCTAATCTTTGATTGATCACTTCTAGCATCGTCAGATTTTATATGCTCCCCCTTTCTAGCTGCTCCACTTGTTAGAATCTCCCCATATCATTCATGATTTATCAAATCTCCACATTACCTCCCGCTTGAACAATCACTATTTTCCCCCACTTTGTCAACAAACCCAAAGGTCACTCCTTTGTAGTCTGTAACAGAGTAGAGAACAAATCAACACATTAGGGAAAGACACATCATACCTCGGGGAGAGGGGGGTGGTGTTCCATATCCACACTATTTAAAGTGTGGGGAATCGACTGAACTCCCGGAGCCAATCGATGTCTCTCAAAAGGTTCCTTGGGTAAGGCCTTTGTCAGAATGTCTATAACCTGTAGCTCTGTAGGCACATACTCCAACTTCACAATTCCTTGCTCAACCTTATCCTTGAAAAAATGATATTTGATCTCAATGTGCTTGTTCCTTGAGTGATGAATGTTATTTTTGCTAAGATAGATAGAACTTGAGTTATCGCACTGGATTCCAATCGGAGACTTCACTTCAACTCCCATATCTTCAAGCTACTGCTTCATCCACAATAACTGTGTGCATGGTTGAATGGCCACAATATACTCAGCTTATGCGGTGCTTAATGAAATGCAATGCTGCTTCTTGTTTAACCAAGAAATACATAGTCCGCCAAGATAGAATGCACCTCTAGATGTTGATTTCCTGTCATCCGCTGAACCGGCCCAGTCTGCATCAGTATATCCCAATAACTCTGTCTAAGATTTGTTGTCATATGTCAAGTCAAAGTTCAATATGCCCTTGATATACCGAAGTATTCGTTTCACTGCGAGCATGTGACTTTCCTTGGGATTACTCTGATTTCTCACTGCTTGGCATGTGGCGAAAACAATATCAGTCCTTATTGTAGTTAAGTATAAAAAACTTCCAATAATTTTCCTGTATTCTGTGATATTAACTGTCTTTCCATCCTAATCTTTTGATAATTTCATCCGAGTAGCAACTGGAGTCTTCATCTCCTTGGAATTCTCCATTCCAAACCTTTTCAGAACCTCCTTGGCATATTTATATTGATAAATGAATGTTCTATTCCTTCCTTGTGTCACCTGTAGACCAAGGAAAAACGTTAGCTCTCCAATCATTGACATTTCAAACTCATTTTTCATGAATTCGGAAAACTGTCTGCACTGAGCTTCATCTGATCCGCCAAAAATTATGTCATCGACATACACCAGCACCATCATCCTTTGATTACTTTCATTACTAAAATAGAGATTGTAATCAACGCCTCCATGCTGAAAACCAAGATTCTTCGAGTAGTGATCAAGCCTTGAGTACCATGCTCTTGGTGCTTGTTTCAGCCCATACAATGCCTTCTTCAGCCTGCAAACTTTGTTCTCATCCTCATCAATGATAAAACCATCTGGCTGCTCAATGTACACCTCTTCTTCTAGAACCCCATTCAAGAATGCGGATTTGACATCCATCTGGAACACTTTGAACTTTCTTTGCACTGTTATGGCCAAAAATAATCTGATTGTCTTCATCCTTGCAACCGGTGCAAATGCATCATCTACATATATTCCCTCTATCTGGGAGTATCCCTTGCACACTAGTCGTGATTTGTTTCGAATCACAGTTCCATCTTCATTCATCTTGTTGCGATATACCCATTTATTCCTAATGAAATTCTTATCTACTGGCCTCGAAAGAATCTCACATGTCTGGTTCTTCTCAATCTGGTCAAGCTCTTCATTCAAATCCTGAACCTAGTTTTCATCTTCAGCAGCATCAACAAAGCATTTCGACCCTACCTAAGATAGGAATGATGTCTGCTATAGTGACTTCATTATTCTAGTCTGAACTGGAGCTATCTGATCAATAATGATATTCTGTCTATCAGTTTCATCTCAACTCTTTGGCTTCCTTGTAGACACATACTTGACACTTTCTGGTTCATCATCAATGTCTTCTTCTGAATCAACATCATCCACTTCTTCTCCCCCTGTATTGCTTTCTTCCTCAACACATTCGTCAGGAAATTGTTCACTGGATCATTTTTCAGTGGCTTCATTTCTTTCAGCTACTTTTCTCTGTATCATTGTTCAATGATGTCATTTCATTGAACATATTCTCTCAAATTTTTGTTGACACGCCTTTGATTTTCTCTCGCAGCTTCTTGGTATCCTGAAAGCAGTCAGCTGATACAACATTGTTAGAACAAAATAGATAATCATGGAAACCTGTGTGTTGCTTCTTTTCCACCAATCATTCTTCATGAGGATAAGCATTTATCCTTCATATCATATTGAGATCATGCATCTGATTAGGATATAGAATGATCCCGTTGTGTTATGAAACTCTTCCAGTTGTTAGGACCAATAGTTTAGACCCATAACTATTCTTCTCCTCATGCAACAATTTTCTTTTCATCTTCCACTTGGAATTAATCCATTAACAAAATCTCTAAGCCTACTGAGTTGAAACTCGGTGTAGAAAACAACAGATAAAGTTAATAACACAACCACTTCCTATTGCGCTTTGTTTCTCCCTTTCTTCTTCGACTTTGGTACCTGATTTGAGTCAATTGAAACTCTGAAGCATATCACCTTCCCACTGTGCATCTTTAGATACCACTTCCCCTTGGATTGTATCTCCCTAGAACCTGAAACACATGAATCATCAGTTAATAGCATTTTTATACATAGAGAGAGGGGATTTTTCTTAAATCTTCAAGACGATGATAGTGGTTGATACTGATGGGTCAACCCTTTAATTCTTTCTTGGATCACATCACATTCCTATCTTGCATCCTCCAGCTGCCTGGCCAACTTCAACTGCTCTAGCCATATGAATAAGCATTCATTACCTGCATGCTGAGTCTTTTTCTGATATGAAGATTCTGTAGGCCTGACCTTTCTCACCATTTGGGGTTTAAACCCACTAGTACACATTTCCGTCTTTGATGTTCCACTGAAATTCTATTTCCGTTGATTCCTACTCTGAGCAGGAATATCTTTTCTTTCCATCTTCCCATGCTTCTTCCACCATTGCATGGATCTTGCATCTTCTTCCAGTTTTTGCTGAGGAACACAACCTGCGAATTTTTCATTACATTCTTTGTTTATCTTTCTTTTATCAGATGTCTGAGTCACCACACTCTTTTTCACTGGTGGTGAGTCCTCCATTGAACATTTATTCTTCTTTATCACGACTGGAGTAGATCTCCCCTTAATCTTCCAGGTTTGTTCACATTCTCTCCTTGAGATCTATTTTGAGTATGACAGATGAGGTGATTGATACACCTTTCGTTCAGCTCCATGTGATTCCCCTGAGGCTCTAAGCCTATTTTTCTCCTTACCACTTTGTCTCTCAGTGTAGAATTTCTCATTATGCATCATTTGAGTCGAGAATATCCTTTTGAGTTCCCTTTCCCTTCTTGTGTTCTTCTTACTTCAATTTCTTGCCAAATGCCCATAATCTGAACATATAGAACATTTTCCATCAAAGGCATACCACATTTCATCACTTCTATGTCGAGATGCTGATACACTTTGAGTTATTCTTCTGACACGGGGCTCTTGAGCTTCCTGACACATAATCATGGTGTGTCCCATTCTTCCACAGTAATAGCATCTAATGGATGCTTTCCACTGAGAGAATCTTCTCTCTGATTTCTCATGATGCTTCTTCTTATTCTCAGATTTAGTAATGTTTCTGTTTTCAGAGCCTGAGATGTATTCTAGAGCCTCTGAATGGAAGCTTGACGTGTGGCCATGAATCCCACAAAAAAAGCACATGTCATCACTTATTTTTGTAACTGCCCTCTTAGGCCTATCTTCAGCACCTATATGTTTTTCTCCACTCCTAGAACTATTCATGGCTCGCATTCTATCATGCACGGGAGGGGATTCATCAAATCCAATTCCAGATTTTCCCAAGCTATATGGTCTTTGAGCTGAGAAAATATTTTGTTGTTTCTCCTCAGAAATCTCATACTTCCTTTTCACTTTATCATCACCTTCCAAAGGACAATCAAATAGTAAGTGCAGTTCATCCTTCAACTTAGGGTTTCCTTTTTCCCTTGATATCTCCATTTCTTTCTTGTATTTCTCTATTACTTCCTCCAATTGTTGAATATTCTTATTTCTTGATTCAAGTTGAGCATTGAGTTCTTTTTTAAGATTCTTCCCTCTACTCAACTCAACTCATCTTCTAGTTCCCGTGTGAGCTTTTCTACCATGTCACCTTGCTTCATTACATTCAATTTTTCCTTAGAAACAGATTCAGTGACAGATTCATTCTCTTGTTGTGGCTTTTGATTCTTATGAACTTCTTCAGACAACTGTGTTTCTAGATTATCATTTCTAGCTTTCAGACTCTAAAAATCATCTGAATTTTTGATTCTCTTCATAATCATCAGCCTTTTGTTTTCCTTTCATTTTAGCCATCTTCTGTAGCTCTTCGTCATGTGAATCATTCTTCTCTATTAGGTCAGTAACTATATCAATAAGCCTTTTATTTAATCCTTTTATCTTGTTGACCTCAATTTCCAATACTTTGATCTGGATATCTTTAGATTTAACTTCTTCATCCAACTTCTGGGTCACTTCCTTTGTCATGTTAACAACATCTAATGGTGGCCTACTTCTTGAAACTTCATCATCATCAGTTGTTCTGACATCACTTTGATATTCATGTACTTAACTCATTCCAACATCTTGATTGAGTAAATCAATCATTTCCCTATCTGATTCATCTAGGATTTCCTTCAGTAAGCTGTTTGATTCTTTTAGTTGAATCACACTTTTCCCATAAACACTTTCACACTGAGGGATACCACCTGACTTCTGATTCTTCTTTGATGTTTTTCCCTTCGCCATGGCACACCGAAATAAGAGCAGACTGATTCTTTGACCACACAGATCTACTATACCAAGTTGAAGCAAATAAATATGATAACAACAACCTTCACTCTGATACCAATTGTTAGGACCAATAGGGGCCTATATACCCTGAGAGGGGCGGTGAATCAGGGTATGGATATTCCTTTTCAATGTTCTTCCTACCCCACTAGATCTTGACCTCTTTATTACAAGGGTCACTTTGTTTTCTCTTGTGTGTAAAATATGATCACTTCTTTACTTCTTTATCTAATGATGATGCTTTGAATGCAATGCAGGGAAGAAAATAGGTATACACCGTGATTTTTACTTGGTTCTCCCTCACTGGGCTACGTCCAAGGAGCATATGCTGACAAGTTTTCGGTCGTACCAAATTCCACTATTCTTCACTAGATGTGGGTACAAAGTTTGGGCTAGATCACTTATATGCCCAGGCTCACTGCCTTTACAAAGTTTAGGGTCAGCTCACTACTTTCCCAAGGGTCACTCCCTGTTTCTCTCTCTCTGGCTCACTGCCGGTGGAGAGGATCACCTTCTTCCTCTTCCTTTGCCCACTACTCCGGAAAGGATCCACTCACAGTTTATAGACCTGTAGGTCTCTTCATTTTCATGAATTAATGCATCTTCCTCTATATGTAGATGCTCTATTGAAGTACAACTTTCACCCGTATATGAATATCTCTTTGCACTGAAGGTATCGGGCAATCTTCCAGCTTCCACGCAGCCCGAAAATCACTGCCGGAACTAAACCTTACTTGGCGCACAAGTCTAACTCGGTGCGCAAGTATCGGCGTGCAAGTCACAATGGGTGCGCAAGTCCACCTCAGACACTTGCATGACACAATCTTCCCCAACTCCAAACTTGTGCGACTCTCTTCCTTTTACGCCCAAACCAATATTGGCGCGCAACTGCCAACCGGCGCGCAACTTCTCACACTGGCGCGCAACTTCAACCACCGGCGCGCAACTTCACTTGTGCGACCCACACACCACTTGAGCGACCACCACACATGTGCGACGGGAGCTCTTATTTCTCAAATTGTTGAACTCCGGTAAAGAATGAATAGGGGTGGTCCAGTATTTATAGGCAATCTGACCACCCTGCGCGATGGTGTGCAAGTCAACCCTTGGCGCGCAAGTCTCGACGCGTAGGTCTCTTCCCCTGAAATTCACTTGTGCAACCTACATCCAAACTTGCGCGAACCTCTTTCCTTTTCCATATTTTGATCTTCTAATCTTGAAAACACATAGGCGCGCAAGTTCTCAATCTTCCAAAGCATCGGTGCGCAAGTCACCTGCGTGACCTCACCAAAACTTGCGTGAACCTTATCCCTTTGCCATATTTTGAGGATCTGATCTTGAAAAACATATGGCATGCAAGTTTCCGAGCCTTCATGTACACGGCACACAAGTCCCTTTGCCAAAAACCACTTTTCATTATTTGTCGATTTTTAGGCCTAAAAATTTGGCAAACACTGGAAAACGGTGTCACCTTGTATCTGTTCTTTTTGTACCACCTCCAAATCATCCATCTCTTTTTCAAAGTTCTTGAATCAAACATGGATCATTAATCACAGCTCTTGAACTCAACATTCCATCATGAAATCCTCTTTGTCAACAAATTTGTATGTCATGGTTTGTATTGTCAACAATCACAACGCAGATGTTCACTTTGTCAACAAACACAATCACCTCAAAAATGCTTCAATGATGCCTTTAGGGATTTTTTCCCAAAAAGATGAATGAAAATATTTTAGAAACTCCTCCCATAACATCACTAGTACCATTGTGTTCCCTCTAAAAAGAACTAAATACTCCCCACCATCATAAAATCCACTGGGATCATGTCTGGTGGATATCTGGGTATTTAGGGTCTCAAAATTGATATCCCCAAGTTGTTCCTCCTTGGATCATTGTAAGAATGGAGGGTGGAAACTATCGACTAGAGTTAAGCTACTCTATATCCATCCATAAAGGATAACCACAATAAGGACAACTTCTCTTATGCCTCACTTAGTAATTGAGAACAGATATCCTATTGAGAGCATCTTCTACCACATTAACCTTTCCAAGAGTAAATAAAATTTCAAAGTTATAGTCTCGGAAGAAATATATATCCATAACCTCATCTCAAGTTAATATCCTTTTATGTGAAGATATACATGAGACTCTTATGATCAAAATATCCAATAAAATGCTCTCCAATCAAGTATTTTCCCCACATATTTAGTGTAAATACTATCATTAGTAACTCAAGATCATGGGTCATGTAGTTCTTCTAATGTGGTCTCAACTAGTGTAAACCATAGACAATCACCTCCTTCCTCTTTATAAGAACACAACCATGATCGGTTCATGTTGAATTGTAGAACACAACGTACTCGATACCCTCCTCTAGCAATCTCAATATTGGAGTGCTCATCAAACTCTACCTCAACTACTAAAAAGCCATCTAGAACCTCTCTATCCATATGAAAATCTGCCCCTTTTAGGTCAAATATTTCATGGTTGATGGTGTCCTGGAATTATCAAGTATGAATCTTCAGTAATAGTATATCAACCCAAAGATGCTCCGCACCTACTTGACACTCTTGGGTGGATCCCAAGATAACACTACCTCGACCTTGGTAGGGTCCACTACTACTCCATCTGCTGAGATAACCTATCCCAAAAAGTGGACCTCCTGAATCCCAAACTAGCACTTCGAGTGCTTTTTGTAAAGTTGGTTCTCTCAGATTACGTCCAAAACCATCCTCAAGTGTCTCTTGTATTCCTCATTAGACTCTAACCACACTAGGATATCATCTATGAAGACTAAAATGAACCGGTATAAGAAAAACCAAAGGATCTGATTCATGAGTACACATTTATAGGGTGTTTTTTACACCAAAGGACATCACCCAGTACTCATAGTGACAATAGAGAAATTTTAATGTTATATTCAGTATATCCTCATCCCGTACTCACAAATGGTGATATCCTAACCTTAGGAAAACTTTATAGAAACATTGTGCCCCTATAAATATATCAAATAGGTCATGGATCCTCAGTAGTGGGCACTTTTTCTTCACAGTCACCTATTTTAAGCATCAGTAGTCTACCCATAACCTCAAACTCCTATCCTCCTCCTTGGTAAAAAAAACTGGGGCTACCCAAGGTGAAACAATAGGTTTAACAAATCCTTTTCTCTACAAGTCCTCCAATGACACCCTCAAATTATGAATTGTTTTGTGATTAATTCGATATGTTGGTGTTGTTATCGATGTCGTATCAGGGTGTAGATCAATGAATAATTCTATATCTCAAAGGGGGGTTAACTAAAAACATTTTTTGGGAAGGCATACTCAAACTTTTCCACCTCTAAAAGGAACTAAAAACTCATAACATCCATTGTACCAACGATTATTCTAGCCAACTGATGAGTAATCAGCTGCACCCTCCAATGCATGAGTCTATCTTTCACTATTTGGGTTTCCTTTTCAGCCATAAAGGAAAACATGGTTCCATCGCTGTGGTCACACCGCATCCTCTTACTAAAAAATTCGATATGATCATGAACTGTAGATAACCAGTACATACCTAAGATGATGTCGTAAGGCATGATCACTTATATAATAATATCCCAAAAGAAAATCTTTCCACCAAGTGTCAAGTCACACTGTCATCAAAATTTTGTGATTTTTGAGTCATCTCCAATAATAGTCTCCAGGCACAAGGATCGAGCCAAGGGGTCAACTAGAATCTCTAAGTCTCGAACAAGATATCTTTCAAGAAAGGAATGATTATTTCATGTGTCTATCAGTACTGGAGATAAGTTATAAAAGACACATATTGTATCACATATCATTCTCAAAGCCTCTGAGTCATAAGACTCAACTTCCTACTATTGTTCACACCCTTATTTACCAGTTCCCTAAGAATTTTGTTGGCTGATTGGGGGTGGTGGTTGTAACAAGTCAATGTGTCTACCACCTTTTATTGCTCAGCCATCTCCTCTTCTATATTCACCACACTGTGAACCTACCTACTCCAACTACTTCCTCTACCTCATCAACTCATCCATGGTCACTCTGTTAGATATACGACTCTTTGGACAATCACATGAATGATGTCCCCTGCCATCACATGAGTAGAACCACCTCTCTCTAAGCTGACTGGACAAACCCTATGAGCCCTAGAGCTTAGATCCTCTATTTTGGGACCTCCTCCTAAAATTTATCACATGTCCAGGTCCCTAAGACTAACATCGACATTCTACTACCATGTTCTTTTCTTTTTCTTTCCCACTACGATCAGCCACTGGTTGTGTCTTCTCATTCAAGAAACTCTCAACCAAAAAATATCTCTCTATCTCCCCAACATAGGTAGGAATACATAGAGGGGTGAAACTAGCTTAGATGTCTCTTACCAGCCCTCGCTCAATGGTATGATCCATGAATAACGGGCCATGAACCACATCCATCGAGTACCTAGAGCTGTTGGTAAACCTTGATTAAAACTCAACCACTGTCATGATTCCCTTTTGGAGCTACAGAAGCTCTTGTATATGTACAGTCCTCATCATATCTAGAGATAACTCCTCTATGAAATGGATCTCAAACTATGAACACACTAGACTCACCTCGTCATATGAATAGGTAAATAACCCCTGCCATCGTCCTTCTAAGTCATAGAGAAGGCTCACCACCAGGACCACTATCTACTCTACTGGTTTCCTGACTAGATGGAAAACTCAGGTCACCACCTCAAGCTTGTCCTCAGCTACCTTTGGTTCAACCTCACCTTAGAACCAAATCAGTCTATATTTCAAAAACTCATAAAGTTCACTTGTCCTGCACACCTCATCCACTAGTATTTAGGTACCATATGCTTCTCTACATATGGTGATATAGTTGGTTCACCCCTTGGAGGTTTTATCTGTGGAACTAGTCCCTGAATCAACAACTCATCACAAAAAGTATCATCCTCATGATCTTGATGGGGAGTCCTAGCTAGAATACATCATGGAGTTATCCTTAATGTAAACAAGATGCATCATTGTTAATGAGTATATCTAAAGAGATGACTCAAGAAGGACATGGAAACCACCACCCATTTTTATATTATGTAAGTACTATTTTTCCCCTTATAACCATTGTTTTGATGTACTGAGTTGAGAATAAGGTGATCATAGTCCAGGTGTATGGATACATCGGCCACTGCCCCAACACTATAGTCCCTGTCCTAAAATCCAACCTCGAAACACTTAAAACTATTTTCCTAAACCAACTCATAGAATTTGGTCCTAAGGTATAACTAACTACTTAGATACCACTCTATCCAAACCCTTCCCAATGGGGACAATTTCACGACTCCTCAATCTCACCTACAATAGGGTAGGGGTTGGAGAATAGCACAGAGTTGGAATATCACTAACATGGGAGGCCTTATCTTATGTACATGTACACACACACACATCTCCAAGACCATACAATGCTGAAAAGTAAAAAAAATTGAACAACCATGCATGCACGCATCTAAATCCCACAACCACAGTATGATAGGAAGTAAAAGAAAGTAAACTGGTCCAAATACAAGACCAACACAATGAGTTTGAAAACAATCCCAACTTGAAAGAAATATTGGGTACTTCTTTCAAGATATCATATGACACACCTCGGTTAGTCCGGTCTCACTAATTAGCATCTAGTCCTATTCCTTCTAGGAATCTTTCAAAAGATTGATCGTTTTCATAAGACATGACATGTACATACAAATCCCAAGAAGGGGTGAGTATAACAATACCCAATAGGACACCCCAAAACCACAAAGCATACAAAAAAGGAAAAAATTCATCTCTATATAGTTATATGTCTACAACACATATAACAAGAATATTTAGATATAGTAAAAAAATAAACACAGTCTAAAGGTAAGTATCAACCATAATACTAACCTAGGATTCTAGCTCAAAGGTTCCACATAGCACTCATCTGAGAGAACATGCTTCATGAAACTGATAGCACTAGTGATGTTTATCTAAGAGGTAATTCTCATCATTTATCACCATATGAAGTATACTCTGTAAGTATTTAGAGATATGATACATAGATGAGGATCACTCCCAAGTACATGGGGTATACCAACAACTCTATCTGGATTAACCTGCTAAGTATAGGATCGACGACTATTTTGTGTTGGTCATGAAGATACCAATAACTCCACCTAGGGCACGAATATAAATAGGGTATCTCACTTCAGGCATCATGGAAGGATTAAAACAATACTATCTAAGAATCCATTTTTAAGTGATCATTGTCCTATATATAGGAGGAAATTCCATACTAACCCTCAGGTAATGGATATGTGGAATTCAACCTAACAAAACATCTCCATGATATTGAGAACAATGTATCCAAGCCAACTTTTTAGGAGTACACTGTGTGTAGTAGTGTTACCCATTGTTTCCCTTTGAACCTTGGCCCTACCTATGTAAATGACTCATGTCCATGTCTGTGTCTGTGTAACTGTACACAATGTGTGTCTTCCCATGTACTCTACCCATGTACCCTTCCAGTGTATCAGTAATTGTGTATGCCCATGTACACTATTCCAATTAGTGTCTATGTGATAGTACATGGTGTGCCCATTCCCATGTACTCCATCCTGTGTCCATGTACCCCATGAGGTACACACCAAGACATCGGGGAGAGGTCACACACCATGTGACATGGTCACACACCATGTGATCCTTAATACTCTCATGAAACCATTTCCACTTCTAGGACGGACCCACATTCTGTGTAATCTCGGATTACATGCTATGTGGATCAGGTTTTTTCAGAAACCATTGTTCTTCCCTTTGTATGTTCATGACACTATTGCCTATAAATCTAGCCTTGATCCTTCCAGAAATCATGGATTTGTTCCTACAAAACCTCTCAATATTCTTTTTCTAGATTTCATCCCTTTGATATGTTCAGAAATCATCATCATTCTTCATTATTCACTATGTATTGAAGAAACATGAAATAGGGTATCCAAAACCATATAATATGCCTTTGATTCTGTCATCACACCACTATCCTATAATGTTGATCCCATATCTACAATATAAAATCATTGCACTAAGAAATGGGTGTGCAATAATTGATTCCTTGGGGTGTGTCAAATCATGTCCCAAATGAAGAAGATCCATGATGAAAGAAGAATCGGTGGAGAAATCAAAAGAACAATCATAATGAATAGACCTTAGTCAATGTTCAATTAAACCTAGATTTATTTCCATTAAAACAATAAATGTAGAGATACCAATTTAAATCATAAATAAGATTCACCCAATAACCCACAATAATCTCATCCTAAAAAATAACTGATTCGCGAATCAATCCATTAGTCAATTGATTCATATTCATCATAGAAATTAAGAACAGAGAAAAAAATCAAAACAAACTCCCTACCTTGATTTGGACCAATAGCTGATGAATAATGAAGCTTCATCATTGATGTTGGTGAGGTCTTTCGATTATACTACATGTAAATGGTCTATCTATGTTTCGGTTGCTATTCTTCCAAGAGAGATCTTCAAATTCTCTCTCCAATGAATCTCCAATGGATCTAAATAATTGCAGATAACCCTAAAATTTATTCATAATTTTATATTTAAAGAAACTTCATTCGATACATCAACAAATTAAAAATAAAATAATTGAATAATTATTTTATTCATTTTATTCATTTTATTCCTGCAATGAATTTTCTACAAACTCCCTGTGATGATAAAGGTTATGTAATTCCTTGGATAAAACCCACATTCTGAAAACAATGGTTCCCTCATATTTCTAATCTCGGAAACCATTTAGAAGTTATTCTACTTCTTCAGGAAAACTATGTGTATGTGTTATTTAATATATTTAATATATTTCAAACATTTATTAAAGACACACCGGGCCTCAAAATCAAACATTGTCTCAGTGCTGGATCTTGGAAATATTTCATATAATATCCAAAAATAATATAAGAAAAATCTATGTTATTGTATCAAAAAAAAGGATGTGGGCCAAAAGAATATCCTTTAACACCTGTATCATCCACTCAGACTGCCCATTGGACCGAGGGAGATATGTTGTACTCAAAAGCACCTGTAAACCCAGTGAATTCTGCATCCCTTTCTAGAACCATGAGGTAAACAGATATTCTCTATATGATATTATTGAACTGGGAAAACCATGAAGGTGCATTATCTCCCAGATGTAATTCCTCCCAAACTCATCAACTAAGAAGGTCTCTCAGATTGGTAGGAAGTGTGCGATATTGGTCAACATGTTGATGATCACCCATACTGAATTAATGCATCAATGGGATATTAGAAATCCTATAAGAAAATCCATTTTTATGTCATTCTATTTCAACTCATGAATGGATAGTGCCTATAGGAGTCCAGTAGGTCACAAGTGCTCAACCTTCGCCTGATAGCATGTGGATCACCGAGTAATGAAACCTGATATCTTTCCATTCATACCTGGAAACCAATATTGATAGTGGATGTATCAATACATATTGGTGAGAACATAGTGAACTAACCAAACAGAGGCATGAGACTCCCACATCAACTCTTTATATATATCAACAGGCACCTAAACATGACCATGGAAGAGTAGAGTCTTGTTCATATCAACAATCCAACTAAGAGGTGGTTTTTCACCTGTGATACTCTCCCTAAAGATGTGGACCTCAAAATTGGATAGCTTCCTCATCTGATCTCAGTCAAGATGGGAGGATTTCACTACTATATTTGCTAAAACAAGTTGTTTGTGCTACTCCTAAACCTCTAAATTCATCCCATAAAATAGATCCATCAACTTCCACTCACTACTATCCTCCTTGAAAAATTGAGTCTAAGTCTTCTGGATTGAGGAATCTACTACATCATTAGCTTTTTCAAGTGTATCATCAGGATCAAAGTCAAAATATTGCAGGTATTCAACCCACCTGTGCTACCTCAGATTTAAGTCTCACTGTGAGGAGATATATTTGTGACTTTTTTTATCCATATAAACGATGAATTTCTTAACCAAAATAGAATAGATAATGAACAAATAACACTAAATAAAGTTCATGGATAGGGTAATTCCACTCATGAGGCCTCAGCTAGAGGGACCCAGACACTACAACACAATCACCCTACATCATAACTGCACCCAACATGATTTCTGAAGCATTACAGTAAACATTATAGACTTTTATTAGCTTAGGAAGAATTAGGATCGATGCTAAATTTAGTCTTCCATTTAACTCAAGAAAATATGTATCACAAGATTTAGTCAAATCTAATTTCACACCCTTCTTTGATGATCTTTTAAGTGGTGTTTCCAAGCATGATAAGACCTGTATGAATCACCTCTAATAGCCAGTTATCCCCAAGAAACTGCAAATTTCAAAAATATTCTAGATCTTATCCTAGGAAACCATGGAACTCACCTTCTATGGGTCAACAAATACACATGCCTTAGATATTATGTGGCTCAATAAGTGACCCTTATTGATCCAAAAGTGGCCTTTACTGAGCTTCGCATAAATTTGATGCTCACTCAGTATATTCAACATGATCCCAATATGGTTTTCATGGTCGTGTCTTGTGAAAGAATACACTAAGATGTCTTCTATGAATACTACCATAAAGGAATCAATATATGGGTGTAAAACCATATTCATTACATCCATAATGGCTTTCAATGCATTCTTCAATCTGAATGGAATAACCATGTACTCATATAAGTTGTACCTACTCTAGAATGTCATGTGTGGTATGTATGATGGTATCACATGCACCTGATGGTAGCCTAACCTCAAATTGATCTTTGAGAAAACTATTGATCCTCAATGCTTTTCAAAGAGGTTGTCTATACAAGGTAATTGATATCAATTATTTATCATAAGCTGGTTCAGTCGGTGGTAATCGACACACAATCTAAGGGTATCATCCTCCTTCTTAGAGAAAAGGGATGTAAATCCCCAAGGTGATGTGTTGGGTCATATAATACCCTTTACCTCAAGATCTCCAAGCTACTTCTTGAGTTCTTGGTGGCCTGTAAGTGTCATCCTATAGGTAGGAATGGACACTGGTGTAGAACCCAACATAAGATTGATGGTGAACTCGACCTCTCTATCATGAGGTAATCTAGAGAAATCCTCAGGAATGATTTCCCTGAAATGATACTCCATATGAGGGAATTCTAGGAACTACATTCCCTACATTCTCATAAATAGACTATCCATTTGAGATGTCACTCATCCTAGCCCATTATGATTGGGTCCATCTCAACTTTATTGGATATCCCATTCGCACTTATGGGTATACATGTTTCCCTTGGGTGGTGTGAATGACACTCAGTGGTGATATCTATCCACTTTATCATGTTAAGGGACAAGACAGTCCATAATAATAATAAAACTGAATCTAATCATCTCAAGGATGGAGGAACTCCATATGAAATGGTACCCACCTATCTCAAGGGGTCACTATTGGAACTGGTGTATTCCATCATATCTGACCCCTAGAATCATTTCAAGAGACATAACACCTCAAAAGTACTCAATTACAAGGCCCAAACATCCCACAACCACAATAGATATAAAATAGTGTGATTCACCTATATCAAAAAGGGAATAAAATAACATAGAGGCTATTAGAATGGTACCTCATGTAGTAGAAGACCTAGAAATATGCTCCTTAAGTGTAGGTTACACAACATAAATATGTATTGAACCATTTCCATGATATGTTTTCTAAAAATCATGTGCAGATCTACATTGTCGACACTAAACTTTTGGAGCCTGACTACCTCGGTCATGACCACTACCACCTAGGAATTGTTGAGTCGATAAGGTTTCCTTAGGGATATTCAATTCCTTCATGTTTGGGAGATTGTTGAGTCAATAAGTTTTGAATATGAATTTACCATTTCTTCATGTTTTGAAAATCACATACACCTTATCTTAAGGAAAATTTCATTTACCCTATGTTTTACTTTCATAAGGAAAATTTTCCTTCCCCAAGTAAATTTATCCTTACCATGTTTTTCATTGTTCATTTTGTATCTAAGTTTTAAATTAGGTTTCATATCTAAAAACCTTGGAATATTATAATACTTAGATATAAAGAATTCTTTTTTTAGGATATGAATTCAGGTTATGAACTCCTTGAATTCAGACTCTGAACTCTTTTGAGTTCTGACTCTGAGTTCTCTGAATTCAGACTCTGAACTCTTCTGAGTTCTGACTCCGAGTTCTCTGAATTCAGACTCCAAACTCTTATGAGTTATGACTCCGAGTTCTCTGAATTTAGTCACTGAACTTTTATGAGTTCAGGTTCTGATTTCTCTGAATTGATACACCGAACTTTTATGAGTTCAGGTTCCGAGTTTTCTGAATTCAGACTTCAAACTCTTATGAGTTCAGGTTTCGAATTATTATGAATTCAGACTTTGAATTTTCTTAAAATTTCAGACTCTGAATTATATATAATTTTAACTTCGAATTCTTCTGATAAACAGAATCTGAATATAAGTGTATTAGACTCCAAATAGTTTTTGGGTAGACTCTGAACATTCATTTTTTCTTACACTATGAAAAATGAATTTGTTCAAGCAATCATATTTTTTCTTACACATTTTTTGTTATAAAATGATGTTGTTCATTCATTTACTAACTAACTGTTGTTTGATTGACACATGTATAGGTCCCACCAAAATTCATTGAAAAATATGACCATTGGATGGGGGAGCTGACCATTGAAGTTGTGCCTATAAATAGGAGCTCATTTTAAAGAGCTCATAGCTTTTGACAACTGTTCTATGAATCTAGAGATTACAAGTTTATAAAGTGATTTATAGAGAGATACTTTTTAGGCTTTGTGCATACTGAACATCTGGTTCATATTTTCTTCGTGCGACTCAAAATGTTGCTGAGTACATTTGAGTGCTTCCGTGGATAGGAAGATAGAGGTGCTGACTACCTTGAAGTTGAGGGCTTGCGGGGATAGCAAGATAGACTTCGATCTTCATATCTAGGGCTTACCCTAGTGTGGGTAAGACAGACTTTATTGAAATTATAAATCAAGGGAACTTTACCCAAGGTTGTTGGATACCCTTTTCTTTGGGTTAAAAGATTTACTACTTGTTACTTGTTTGTTGCAATATTTTTGCTGCATTTTGTTTTTTAAGAAAAGTATAACTATCTTATACTTACTTACATTTGTACACTATGATATATTGAGATTCTATACACTTTAAGGTAGAATATTTATCTCTGTAAAATTTTGTTACATTTCATTTCTGGATTCACTTTTTCTGGAATTACATTCTCAGAATCCTATTTCTGGAATCAAGGAAGTGTGTAGAACTAAGAGGTTTTTTGAATTATCTTGTTTAACCTTGTTAAAAATTATGGAAGGTTTCTAACCAAATTTAAAAGTACCCAAAGAATTTTTAAAGTATACAATTCACCCCCCCCCCCACTCTTGTATTGAGCATCATTAGATACTATATACAGTATCTTCATTCATTATTTCGATCCAAAAATTGGTATTAGAGGAGGTCTATGAAATTATTATATTCACATATAATTTTTCCTTGCTCAAGTTTTTAATTGTTCTATAGTTTCCTTATTGAGGAATATTTTCCTTGTTTACAAACTTTTATTACTAACAAGTTTGTGTGGAATGACTTTATTTAAGATGGCAGGAATCAATGTTGGTTCTATTGACAACCTAAATCCAACTAGACTGCCTATTTTTTATGGGAATGATTATGAATATTGGATAGATCGCATGAAGACATTCATTATCAATACTAGAGTATACAATTTTTTCATACTTACTGGAAGAGATAAAATATCTGACAAGGAAGTTAGTACTTTCACCAATCAAGAAAAACATGAATATCAACTGAATTATAAGGTACGCAATACATTTCTTTGTTCCATGACTAGAAATATATATAGCCAAATTTCATGTTGTGAAGCAAAAAAAATTTATATAGAAGAAGATTGAAGTTACTCACTTCTGAATGTCCAAAGTTATTGAATCTACAAGAGCCATGCTCAGAGCTGAATATCATGGTTTTTTCTTTCCTTATGGAGAACCCATATGTAAGGTGCAACAAAGATTCATTACTATTGTTAATATTTTACAATCTATGGGTAATAAATGATTAGATAATGAATCACTTGTGGACAAAATCATATACATCATGCCCAATGAGTGGGAATCTAAGAGAACAGATATAGATGAGAATAGAAAGGTTACTAAAATTTCTATTGATGAACTTTTTGGAACTCTTCTTCAACATGAGACTAGAATGAAGAGAGATGCTGATAATGTTAAGAAGAAGAATGGGAATGGAATTGTTTCTTTTAAAACAACTTCAAATCATATAAAATCCAAGACTCCTAAGAGAGTTACTAGATCTAAATATAATAAGGTTATTATACAATCCGAATCTAGTGAAAGTGAATCTTCAGAAAATGAACTAGATAATATTTCTATAAGTATAAACTAGATTGTTGGCCAGAAGAACTTTCAATCCAGATACAAGAAGAAAAAAAGGAAAGATAAGAAATATTCAAAAGTCAGATGTTATGAATTCAAAAGACCTGGACATATAGGAACTGATTGTCCTATGCTTAAATTAAAGGAAAGAAAAGAAAAGAATTCTGAGAGAAATAGAAAATAGTACTACATAGCTAAAGCTAAGAAAGTTCTGAATTTTAATTACACCTAGAGTGCCAATGGTGGAGAATCTTCAGATGAATCATCAGAGTACGAATCTTCTGGATAGAAGAATCTTGGTTTAATAGCGAGACTGCCTATTGAAAATCATTTCTTAATGGCTAAGGTACTCAATGTTGAATCTATGACCAATATATCTTTAAATTATAATTTTAGTGATAGTAAATATTATGAATCTTAAGATTAATAATATTCTTCTAATGGGGATAATACTTTACCGACCTATGAAGAAGTTTCTAGGTTTTCTAAGCTCCATGAGAATGAGAATTAAAAACTCAAGAAAAATGATGATAAAGAAAATTATAGAAATACTATTCTTACTAAAGAAATATCATATCTTTATAAAGATCTTGATAAGAAAATTTTTGATATCAAAAGTATTTCAAAAAAACCTTGAGGAAGTAAATTCTGATAAGGATAAACTTTCTAAGGATCTAGAAAAAGTAATTTCTAAGAAAAATGTTTTCGATCCTAACTCTTGTGTTAAAGCTAATGTTTTGGAAGATAAGAACGTAGTTATTAAACTAAAATTCGAAATATTTTACTTGATGAAGTGTTTTTCAAACTTTACCTTAGGTAAGGAAAATTTTGATAAAATGTATTCTCAAATCTGACCTCTAAGGAATAATTCTGGTTTTGGTTATACTAGTTCTAAACTAATTTTTAGTAACAATTATTTTGTTCCTCAAAGTGATCCATTCTATACTAAATGTCAGTGTGGTGGGCATTGGGCAAACAAATTCCCTAAACAAAACTCAGTCTTTAGGTTTTCATAAAGCCTATTTTTCTAAGAAAATGTGGGTACCAAAGATTTTTCTTTCTGAAATTTCTAGATCCAAGAAATTTTGGGTTCCAAAAGTCTAACATTCTTATTTTCATGAAAATAAGGAAAGTACCAACTTCAATACTTGGTAAATGGATAGTGGATGTTCCCGAAATATGACTAGTAACAAAAACTACTTTGAAAATATTATCAAGACAAAATAAGGAAAAGTAACTTTTGGAGATAATGCTAAGGGAGAAATTATTGGTATATGTAACATCGTTATTCTTGGAAAAACTTTGATTTCAAATGTTTTATTTTTCAAGGTTATTAATAACAACCTCATTAGCATAATTCAATTATGTGATGAAGGTTACCATGTTAATTTTAGGAATGACAAGTGCTTAGTACAAATTCCAAGGAAGAGTTTATTCTTTCTGCCAATAGGCAAGACAATGTTTACAAACTAAACATACAAGACCTTAGAATCCAAGACATACCTTGCCTCAGTGCAATGGAAGATCATTCTTGGTTGTGGCATAGAAGGTTAGGTCATTGTAACCTTATTAACCTATGAAAACTCTCTAAGAAAATACTAGTTAAGGAAATACTGAAACTTAGGTTTGATTCTTAAAAAGTTTGTGATCCTTGTCAATATAGAAAGAAACATAAATCAAGTTTTAAATCAGTCGATGAAGTCTCAACCACTGATGCATTACAGTTAGTGCATATGGATCTTTTTGGACCAACACAAACTGGAAGCATTGAAGAAAAATATTATGTATTTGTCTTAGTTGATGATTACACTAGATTTACGTGGGTCTATTTTCTTGAAAAAAAAATTGAAGCTTTTTCTTATTTAAAAACTTTTAGAGCCCAAGTTAAAAATGATAAAAACCTTCCTTTGATAACTATTCATAGTGATCATGGAGGAGAATTTCAAAATTCTGATTTTTAAACTTTTTGTAGTAGAAAAGGCATTACTCATAACTTCTCAACACCCAGAATGTAACGACCTGAAATTTTGAATAAATCTTGTCTCCTAATTTTGTGTATTATTTTATTTTATACTCAACAAAACTATTTCATTTGATAACATGAGTATAATTAAAATGAGACCGTTGGGTTTCGACTGTTATATGACCATTAGTCAATATGATCGTTGGTCAATATGACCGCTGGAAACTAAATGTTTCGATTATTGTCTCTAAATACAAGTGATCTTGGTTAATTAATATAGAAAGAAGATCTGATGGCCTCTCCCAGTAGTCTTGGACCGATCAAATCCCATCTAACAGAACTTGGGAAGGAGGTAGCACCACTGGGCTTTGCTCTGGACCAAACCCAAGCCGAACTTCATCGTGTGAAGTTAGAAAGGAATCGCCTTCGCGAGAAGTTCAAACTGATAGAAATTACTACTCGTGCGATGTTGGTCGAGCCTCCCTTGGATTATCTCACCTTAGTACACCTTACACTTAGTTCCTATGCTTGTGTGATAAGGGGCTATGTAAGGAGACCATAACTGCCTTGTGTAATCCTTTATTTTAAATAAAAATTGTGATTTCTTCTTATGATAAAGTTTATGAATTTTCAAATGTCTGGATAAATATAGTATGCATATTTTTTGATGAATTCTAGAAAAAGGATATTTGAAAATATTTATGTAAACCTTAGATAATTAATTATGTGTAATGATTTTCAAAAAATGGTCTTCTACAATTATGTTCAGTAAAAAATTTAGAGTCTAATAAGATAAACTTAATTTTTGATGAATAGTAAATTATGAATAGTGATTTTATTCTTATGATTAGTAATGTGACCAAATGGATTAGTAATCTCACTTAAAGAAAGTATTAATATAATCTAGTCACCTTGATTAAGTAATGTGATTTAATAAAATGGTTAAATAATGGTTTCATAAATTATTAGTCAAGTATTAGTTTTTTAGGTGAATAGTGTTTTTTAATTAAAAATTAAATTAAAATTATTTAGAAAAGTATTTTTATAAAATGGATTTCATTTTTTAACTTAGAGCATCGATATTATGTTAAGGTAATTTTTGGGGATTTTTTTGAAAAAATGATTTTTCGGTGAATTGTGTATTTATTTAAAAATTAAATTAAAATTATTTATAAAATTATTTTTATAAAATGGAGTTCATTTTTTAAATAAGAGCATTTATATTTGGTTAAGGTGAAATTTTGGGATTTTTCTGAGAAAATTGAATTTTCAATGAATAGTGAAAATATAATTTTTAAGTTACGGGTGTTTAATGACATCATTAAATGATTTATTAAGTATGTAATCAATATGTTCGACTTATGAATAGTAAGATAAGGTATGAGGTGTCCCAAGTGGCCAATAACATGGTAAAACATCATGGGCAAGCTCATGGTTTTGCCAATACCACCAATGAGGTGTCCCTTGGCCATTAATGCCTTGTCCCCTCACTTTCCATATAAATACCAATCCATTCCTCATTTAGTTTTCACTCCCAACTCTCCCCCAATGAAGATCTGGTCTCATTACCTCCCAATAAGTCCTCCCAAGGTGACCCCAATCCCTCAAGGTCCCAACCTTCAAGTTTTAAGAGTTATGTTTTAAGGTAAGGGATCCAACCTCTCTCTTTCTTTTGAAATACTCTCTTTTAAGTCATTTATTTTATGCTCCATGTTCTTATGTTGGGGATGTTCTTTTATATTAATCCTATTGTCCTTTTCATTTTCATATGATGAGAGACTCTATTTGATCTCATCAATTCATTTTTTTTTAAGTTTAAGTGATGTCGTTAGGCTGCCGAATTTTTAAGGGATTCTTTCACCCTTCTTGTTTTCAAGTTCTATTTTCATTTCAAGTCTTTCAAGTTCTTTTTTTATGTTGGGGTATTATATCTATGTCTATCATACTGATAATTTATGTTCATATGATGAGAGGCCCCATTTTATCTCTTCAATTCAGTATTTTAAAGTTTAAGTGACGTCGTTGGGCTGCCGAATTATTAAGGGATTCTTTCACCCTTCTTGTTTTCATATTCTATTTTCATGTCAAGT
Source organism: Viscum album (assembly GCA_963277665.1). NCBI lineage: Eukaryota > Viridiplantae > Streptophyta > Magnoliopsida > Santalales > Viscaceae > Viscum > Viscum album. The sequence goes on along the minus strand of OY728145.1, from coordinate 655,814,221 downwards.
CTTTCAAGTTCCTTTTTCTTATGTTGGGGTATGATCTATATATCTATCATACTGGTCATTTATTTTCATAATATGATATACCCTATTTGATCTCATCAATTCATTTTTTGAAGTTTAAGTGACGCTGTTAGGCTGCTGAATTTTCATAAGAGAAATCTTATTTTTTTCTTCCTTTCATATTCTTCATTTCATATGGTATATCTTTCAAATTTCATTACCATGTTCTTAAATTCTTTATATTCGGTCCCCCTACTGTTTTATGGATCATTTATGAGTGGGTTACCCATATCCCCACTCTTTTTAATATTTTCTAAAACCCTGTAACATAGCCGTTATGCTGCAGAATTTTTGTCTCAAAATGCCTCTCTCTTTTTCTCAAATTATTTTATTTTATTAAGTGAATACTCAAAGATATTTATTATACATGGGTAATCACATATATATCAAAATGTTCTATTTTAAATTCTGGGATTTACATACATGAAACCCGCTTTCCTTTTTCGTGGGTTTAAAGTGACATAAAGATCACGTCTTTAAAGCAATTTTTAAAATGTGATGACTATGAAATGAAACCCATTTCTTTTATGATGTATGGGTTGTTTATGAAATTATTTATGATGATATATGTGGCTCACATGATAATAGAGGAAAATTTAATGGTGTGCCCTGATAGCGCTCCAATGCATTGGGTAAAGACTTAATCTCTAGAGATGACCATTTTTAACGACGCCTTGGTGAATAACATTGGTAATTTTTAATGACACATTGGGGATGGACCTTGGTGAAACGGAAATGATTTTCAATATTAAATGTTGTAGCCACATCTTCAAGTTATAAAATACTTTATTTTTATTATGATATGCCTCGTGATTTATTTCTCATGCCTTAAAGTTCTTTTTCATGACATTGTTGATGTATCTCAAGTTCACATGTTAAATGTTTCCCCTTGTTTCCCTTACTGGGCCTTCTGCTCACCCTTTCTTTTTATGTATGTCCCCAGGTTATGAGATGCAGTAATGAACCTAGTATGAACATAAGTAGAAGCCTTTCAAGTGTTTAAGAAGGATGTTTTTTGTTTTCATGTTTTAAGTTCCTGGTTTCCAATACACTAAACCTTAAAGATCCTCGGTTTTGTAAAATGTAATGAAAGTTTATGTGATAAAAAGGAGGGATGCTATAGTTGGTATCAAAGGTCGGTTTAGTTATTTGTGTAAATTAGGATATGGAAACTTTAGGAAGATCTCTATAGAAATGTATAAATATAGTAAATCTTCCTGGTATTTTGGTGAGTATTGAGTAAGGGGTTGCCGAGCAAATACATCCTTGTCTGGATACGAGCAGGTAGAGGTGGCTCTAGTACAGATGTACATAGGGGTAAAACCCGAAAACACCGCTTTGAGCTAGACTAGAACGGGAACTGGTACATGACAACGGTCCTTGCTTCACTCTTGGTTATGACACTCCCGGGGGATATGCTTTGGTAAATTCATAAGCTTAGTATGAATCATTATTAAAGGAACAAAGATAAAACAAAATAAAGATTCACATAAGAATATATGATCATGGACAACCTAGATTGGGACATATAGGATCACAAGTTAGGGTATACTTTTATTCTACAAGTTTATCCTTCTATGGTTTATGTTTCCTTTTCATGATTATTGGCTAAGTATTTAATCCCCCTAATTATACGATCTTTTCATAGTTAATGGCGGGAAATGGAATAGCATTTCCCAACAACCAATGTGATAGGAAATGTAATGATTACCCTATTAATGTGACAGAGATGACGAAAGATCAAGTTGAACATATTTTGATTATGCCAAACCATCTATCAAAAATCACAATTAATAATTGGTACCTAGTTGAATGCCCAAATTCATCAAGGAAGAAGAAGACAAAGTCTCAAGGATGTTCATCTGATAAAGTTGATAAGGGAAAGAAGAACCAATTTCTTTTTTGCAAAAAGTGTGGGAAGTGGAACCAAGGAGAATGTCACAAAGGAACCGGGAGATGTTTTAAGTGTGGGAAGATAGGGTATAAAGTATCCAATTTCTTTAAAAAATGGATAATGTGATGAATGGAGATAAGGTTCGATCTAATGTACCTTATACATTTTGATGTTGTAAATGTGGAGTAGTTAGACATTATCCAAGGCAATTCTCTCTTGGAATGTATGAGAAGCATGATGAGCATCAGCAATCTTTGAGGAAAAGGTAACAGTGCCAGTCCTATACTGAGATGGATCATGATGACTGAAGTACATGTAACTTCTTCGCAATAATTGTCTATGTCATGTTTTATTTTAGTTCGTGCTCTATGAGCATGTCTTTTATGTTTTCTAAGATCATCAAATCACTACCTAAGATGATTTTATATAATTAAGGAAAGCATTTATTATTATGTACCACATGTTGATGTAGTGAAGCTATTCTTCTTAAAAAAAGGGTGATTTGGGGATTAAAAGATGATTATTATTTTGGAAGACGTTCAATATTTTGGGAACACTATTTGATCGAGGTAAATAGATTACTACGGTATTTTCTTTGAGGAGTAAAGGTTGAATTATATTTTAAAGAATCGATGAATTTAAGGCAGAATATAGTAATTTAGGTTACATATGGAAATGATTAACCTATCTTGGGGAAAATGTGATTAGGTTAGTTACTTTTGTTATAAGATGATAAGAGTGGTCGATGTTGTTTGAAGATGAACAATAAAGTCTATCATGGAAGACTATGTTATGAGATCGTTCTTATAATTGGGTTTCAATCTTAGTTTGGTTTATTTTGAGGAATTTTAAGGACAGTTATTTATGGAATGGTCTATGATGAACTTTGGGTAGTACCATGGAACTTTGATGATTTAAAAGTAGTTTCCCTTCCTATGGGATTCTTTCTTTTTGAAGAGTTGTTTTATCTTACCCTTTCTATTTTTGGGATAATGTTTAAATATAGAATAAATTGATAGTTAATCTTTAGTGGATTACGTGACTCTCAAGAAGATGATTCTTATGTTTTGATTAGACCAAGTTTTTTTGAATGCTCATCATTTGGAGAAAAGATTAGTTTTGTTAGAAACTTATTAAAGGATGAAACTCTACTTGAAGGTAAGTATATTTCCTTATGTTTTTGTCCTATGTAGTAAATGAATTCCTCAAAATTATGAAAAGGAATGTAAAACAAAAAATTTATTGGTTTACGTTTCCTACTAGGTAATCAAAGACCGTTAACACACATCATAAGTTTGTGATTTTCTCGTGGTTAACTTTCTCCTAATCATGTTTTCTATCACTCTCCCTCAGAACTTGACCCTTTGTTTTCTCCTCCATGTCCATGTTTTCCTACATGGAATCCTAGTGTGGGTTAACTTGGGTGACCTTTGTACTTCCCTTTCTTTTAAAGTAATATTTTTACTGACGCTTTTCCGATGTGGGACTTTCAATGAAATTTCCAAGCCCATTTTTTTTAAATTGCGAGGATGAAATTTCTTAACGGGGGAATATTGTAACAACCCAAAATTTTGAATAAATCTTATCTCCTAATTTTGTGTGTTATTTTATTTTATACTCAACAAAACTATTTCATTTGATAACATGAGTATAATTAAAATGAGACCATTGGGTTTCGACTGTTATATGACCATTAGTCAATATGACCACTGGAAACTAAATTTTTCGATTATTGTCTCTAAATACAAGTGATCTTGGTTAATTATTATAGAAAGAAGATTAGATGGCCTCACCCAGTAGTCTTGGACCAATCAAAGCCCGTCTAACAGAGCTTGGGAAGGAGGTAGCACCACTGGGCTTTGCTCTGGACCAAACCCAAGCCGAACTTCATCATGTGAAGCTAGAAAGGAATCACCTTCGTTAGAAGTTCAAACTGATAGAAATTACTACTCGTGCGATGTTGGTCGAGCCTCCCTTGGATTCTCTCACCTTAGCACACCTTACACATAGGTCCTATGCTGGTGTTATAAGGGGCTATGTAAGGAGACCGTAACTGGCTTGTGTAATCCTTTATTTTAAATAAAAATTGTGATTTCTTCTTATGATAAAGTTTATGAATTTTCAAATGTCCGGATAAATATAGTATGCATATTTTTTATGAATTATAGAAAAAGGATATATGAAAATATTTATGTAAACCTTAGATAATTAATTATGTGTAATGATTTTAAAAAAATGGTCTTCTACAATTATGTTCAGTAAAAAATTTAGAGTCTAATAAGATCAACTTAATTTTTGATGAATAGTAAATTATGAATAGTGATTTTATGCTTAGGATTAGTAATGTGACCAAATGGATTAGTAATCTCACTTAAAGAAAGTATTAATATAATCTAGTCACCTTGATTAAGTAATGTGATTCAATAAAATGAATAAATAACAGTTTCATAAATTATTTTTCAAGTATTAGTTTTTTCGGGTGAATAGTGTTTTTTAATTAAAAATTAAATTAAAATTATTTATAAAATTATTTTTATAAAATGGATTTCATTTTTGAACTCGGAGCATTGATATTATGTTAAGGTAATTTTTGGGGATTTTTATGAAAAAAATGAATTGTTGGTGAATAGTGTATTTATTTAAAAATTAAATTAAAAATATTTAGAAAACAATTTTTATAAAATAGGGTTCATTTTTGAAATCAGAGAATCATTATTTGGTTAAGGTGAAATTTTGTATTTTTCTGAGAAAGTTGAATTTTCGATGAATAGTGAAAATAGAGTTTTTAAGTTACGGGTGTTTAATGACATCATTAAATGATTTATTAAGTATGTAATCAATATGTTCGACTTATGAATAGTAAGATAAGGTATGAGGTTTCCCAAGTGGCCAATACCAAGGGAAAATACCATGGGAAAGCCCATGGTTTTGCCAATACCACCAATAAGGTGTCCCTTGGCCATTAATGCCTTGTCCCCTCACTTTCCCTATAAATACCCACCCATTCCTCCTTTATTTTTCACTCCCAACACTCCCCCAATGAAGCTCTGGTCTCATTACCTCCCAAGAAGTCCTCCCAAGGTTCCCCCAAGCTCTCAAGGTCCCAACCTTAGAGTTTTAAGAGTTACGTTTTAAGGTAAGGGATCCAACCTCTCTCTTTCTTTTCAAATACTCTCTTTTAAGTAATTTATTTTATGCTCCATGTTCTTATGTTGGGGATGTTCTTTTATATTAATAATACTGTCCTTTTCATGTTCATATGATGATATACTCTATTTGATCTCATCAATTCATTTTTTTTATGTTTAAGTGACATCGTTAGGCTGCCGAATTTTTAAGGGATTCTTTCACCCTTCTCGTTTTCAAGTTCTATTTTCATGTCAAGTCTTTCAAGTTCCTTTTTTATGTTGGGGTCTGATCTCTATATCTATCATACTGATCATTTATGTTCATATGATGAGATATCCCATTTTATCTCTTCAATTCAGTATTTTGAATTTTAAGTGACGTTGTTAGGCTACTGAATTTTTAAGGGATTCTTTCACACTTCTCGTTTTCAAATTCTATTTTCATGTCAAGTCTTTCATGTTCATTTTTATTATTTTGGGGAATGATCTCTATATCTATCATACTTATCATTTATGTTTATATTATGAGAGACCCTATTTTATCTCATCAATTCATTTTTTGAAGTTTAAGTGACGTCATTAGGCTACCGAATTTTCATAAGAGAAATATTATTTTTATCTTCCTTTCATGTTCTTCATTTCATATGGTATATCATTAAAATTTCATTACCATGTTATTAAATCCTTTATATTCTGTCCCCCTACTGTTTTATGGATCATTTATGAGTGGGTTACCCATGTCCCCTCTCTTTTTAATATTTTCTAAAACCCTGTAACATAGCTGTTATGCTGCAGAATTTTCGTCTCTAAATGCCTCTCTCTTTTTCTCAAATTATTTTATTTTATTAGGTGAATACTCAAAGATCTTTCTTCTACAGGGGTATTCGCATATATATAATAATGTTCTATTTTAAATTCTTGTATTTACATACACGAAACCCTCTTTCCTTTTTCATGGGTTTAAAGTGATATAAAGATCACGTCTTTAAAGTAGTTTTTAAAATGTGATGACTATGAAATGAAACCCATTTCTTTTATGCTATATGGGTTTTTTATGAAACGATTGATGATGATATATGTGTCTCAAATGATAATAAAGGAAAATTTAAGGTTACGCCATGATATTTCTCCAATGCATTGCGTAAATACTTAATCTCTAGAGATGACCATTTTTAACGACGCCTTGGTGAATAACCTTGGTAATTTTTAATGACACCTTGGGGATGGACCTCGGTGAAACAGAAATGATTGTCAATATTAAATGTTGTAGCCACATCTTCAAGTTATGAAATATGTTATTTTTATTATGATATTCTCATGATTTCTTTCTCATTCCTTAAATTTCTTTTCATGACATTGTTGATGTATCTCAAGTTCACATGTTAAATGTTTCCCCTTGTTTCCCTTACTGGGCTTTCTGCTCACCCTTTCTTTTGTTGTATGTCCTGAGGTTATGAGATGCAGTAATGAACCTAGGATGAACATAAGGAGAATCCTTTCAAGTATTTAAGAAGAATGTTTTATGTTTTCATGTTTTAAGTTCCTGGTTTCCAAGACACTAAACCTTAATGATCCTCAGTTTTGTAAAATGTAATTAAAGTTTATGTGATAAAAAGGCGGGATGCTATACAGGACACCTTTAAAAAATGTTTTTTTCTGAAAGAATAAATATAATTATTCAAGATATAACAAGAACCATGTTGAGTGAATATTCTATAGCCAAATAGTTTTGGGATGAATCTGTAAGTACTACTTGTTACACTATAAATCGTGTTTTGATTAGACTTTTTCTTAATAAAACTCCTTACGAGTTATGGAATGGTAAAAAATCTAGACTTTCCTACTTCAAGTTTTTTGGTTGCAAGGTTTCAATTTTTAATACTAAAGATAATTTACACAAATTCACACCATAATATGATGAAGGAATTTTTTTAGGCTACTCCACAACTTCTAAGGCTTATAGAGTTTTCAATAAAAACACTTGTATTTTTGAAGAAACAGTGCATGTCAAATTTGATGAAACTGATCACTTTGTTTTTAAACAACCTCAATCTACTTCTTTGGATGCGTTCTCAAAAACTAATTATCAACCTTTGTTAGAAGATTATTCTGATAAGGAAAATGTCCAAGAAGATGTTTCTGACACATTTACCCCAAAAGAAATTCTACCTTATGTTGATGAACAGGTTTTACAAAACCAAAATCAGTTGTTCCTAAAGAATTATTCAAGTGATAGTATCATTGGTGATGTAAATCAACCTATAAGGACGAGAAGTTCCTTAAGAAATGAAGTAGAACATCTAGCATTTATTTCTCAATTAGAACCAAAAATCACTGATGAAGCTTTAGGTGATGATGATTAGATAAAAGCTATGCAAGATGAGCTAAATGAATTTGAAAGGAATAAAGTATGGACCTTGGTTGAAAGACCTAAGGAAAATTATGTTATTGGAGTGAAATGGGTCTTCTGAAATAAGTGTGATAAAAATGGAATAGTATTTAGAAATAAAGATAGATTGTTTGCTAAAGGCTACAATCAACAAGAAGGAATAGACTATTAAGAAATATATGCTCTAGTAGCTAGACTTGAATATATTCGTATTCTACTTGCCTTTGCAGCATTATTCAACTTCAAACTTTTTCAAATGGATGTGAAATGTTATTTTCTTAATGGTTTTGTACAAGAGGAATTTTTTGTTGAACAATCTCTTGGTTTTGAAGATACAAAACATCCTGAACATGTTATAAACTTACCAAAGCTTTGTATGGACTTAAACAAGACCCCCGAGCTTGGTATGATATACTTAAAGGATTTTTGCTTCAAAATAATTATGTTAAGGGAAATTCATATCCAAACCTTTTTATAAAGAAAGATAAGAAAAAAAAAATTATTGTTCAAATTTATGTTGATGACATTATATTTGGTTCAACTTAGCAATATTTAACTGATTCCTTTGCGGATCTACTGAAATCTAAGTTTGAAATGAGTATGATGGGTGAGTTAACATTTTTCCTTGGTTTTCAAATTTCTTAAAAACCAAAAGGAATCTATATATCCGAACATAAATATATTAAAGATCTTCTTAAAAATTATAGATATGACAACACTAAGAGTATTAGTACTCCCATTGGTACCTCAAACACCCTTGATCATGATGAAGCTGGGAAACCAGTAGATCAAACATATTTTACAGGTATGATAGGAAGTTTACTTTACTTGAAATCTATTCATCCAGACTTAATGTTTTCGGTATGCGTATGTGCAATATATCAATCCAATCCTAAGGAATCTCATTTAAAGGTGGTGAAAATAATTTTTCACTACTTAAATGGAACCATGGATTTAGGACTCTTTTATACTTCTGAAAATGATTTTGTTCTAAACAGTTTTTTGGATGATGAATTTGGTGGATATAGAATGGATAGAAAAAGTACATCCCGAACATGTCATTTCTTATGAGATTCATTAGTTTCTTGGTCCTGTAAGAAGAAAAACTCAGTAGCACTTTCCACTACTAAATCTGAATATGTAGCAGCTGGAAGTTGTTGTGCTTAAGTGTTTTAGATGCAACACACACTCACAGATTATGGTATGAGTTTTAACAAAACACAAATTTTGTGTGATAATACTAGTGTCATTTCCCTTAGAAAAAACCCTGCACATCACTCTCATGCAAAACACATAGATATTAGGCATCACTTTCTTAATGATCACACAAAAAAAGTGGATATCATTCTTCAATTTATCATAACACAATATAAACTTTCTTATATTTTCACAAAATATTTACCCTCTGATATATTTGAATACATTAAAGAGAGGTTAGGAATGATAACCATAAGGTAATATTCCTTGTTAACTTTCTAATGAAACCAATCTCCTTCTAGTAATAAAATCCTTTTCATTGGGGGAGTACATTTTATTGTTAGTTTCTAAATCTTTCGTAATGAAAATTTTCGTAGTCATATTTTTCAAATCTTTTGTAATGAAAATTTTCATAGTCAAATTTTTCTAAAAAAATTTGTAATGAAGATTTTTGTTCTTAAAATTTTTGAAATAGAGATTTTTTTTTTCGTAATCAAAATTTTCGGAATCTAAATTTCTTCCAGAAAATTTTTCCTCAATATGAATAATCTTCCTAGAAATCTGAAAGGTATGTTTCATTTCCTATGTTTTTTTAATTATCCTTTACTTACTGGTAGTTTCTTTTGTTTTTAAATTTTTCAGATTCTATTTTCCTTAAATTTGAATGTTTTTATTAAAAAAATATCAAAATATCAGATCCAAGATTTCCTTACATCTATCAAATCAACTTTTAGATCTAATCAGAAGTATTTTCATCCATTGGATTGAGTTTGGAAAATGAACCATCACATCAAACGCCTATATAAAGGACCCCCTGATGGTTTTCCCACATAGAATCTCAAGCTCTCACGTGCTGAAGTTCTGCCCTTCTACATAATCTATTTCCATATTTTCAAGGGTTTCTCAAATCTGATTGTCTGTTGAAGAATATTCTCAAAAAGAAATTTCAAATTTCAATCCAATCTCAGAGTGTCAGGTCTATAGATAATGGTTAGTGCATCTGAACTTCTTTTCTAAGTATGATTCCATCATCTCGAAGAACATTAAGCTAAATTGATGGGAGAGTGTTTGTGTATCGAATCCAGGGGCTCAAGATTTAGTATATCCAGACTTGTTAGTTGAATTTTATGAATCAGTCAGTTTCTTTAGGGAAGATGGAAGAGAGAATTTTTCACTCAAGAGCTATGGAAAGACTTATGCTCTTTCATATACTAAGGTAGCTAGTTTGGTTGGTATTCCATACTAAGGGGAAGCTAAGTTCTGTTCTCATAAGTTTCCAGATGTCAAAGGACGTTTTATTAAGGAGAAGGCTATGGCATGTCTTGGAATCTCTGATGTAAAGACTCCGAAAATCTCTCACTTGTCTACAAATTATCAGATTCTCGAATTATGGGTTCAAGGATTCATAATTCCGAGAAAAGGTAACAAAGATACATTGAAGAAGAGTGACATGTATATCTTGGATTTCTTAGTAAATCTAAAGAAGATCAACTTGGTTAAGCATATTCTCATTACGATTGAGAATAGTAATAAGGGAAACTTGAAGGCTCAGATAATCATGTATCCAACCATTCTCTCCAAGTTAATTGTTCGGTGCATAGAATCTTTTAAAATTCCTTATAGCTTGAAGCCAATGAATTGAAAAGTCATGCTAGTCAGTGATGATACCCTGAAGAGGATGAACATTGGTTTTTCTATAGACTTCGGAGAATTTTATGATTTACCAGAGGAAAAAGCTGAGGTTGTTTTAAAAAAACAAGAAGTGGTTGAACCGTCAAAAAAGGGAGGAAGGAAGAGGAAGTTGAAGGAAGTAAAAGTGGAAGGAGAAACTCCAGATCCCAAGGAAATCCAATCCACACCTCCAAAACCTAAGAAGAAAAAATCATATCCGGATGAGGTAGTAGCTAAGTGGAGGGAAGATAAGAATAATAGGAGAGAAGGGGAGTCCAAGATTGGACTAGACCCTACTGAATAAAAATCTCTAAAGGAGAAGATAGTTGAGTATCTAGAAAGTTAATAAAAAGAGAATAAACAAAAGAAGAAAATGCCTGATGTAGAGATTGTGCAATCCCTTCTGAGGGATACTGAGAAAGTTTCCAAAAATATTCTTGTACCAGAATCATTCTTGGTAGAAGCATTACCTGAAACTCCGGGGAAGAAACTTGTGACTTTAGAAAAAGTCAAATAAGTAAAAGAAGTAGAAAGCAGTGGTGACACCGCATAGTTGATTAAGCAAGTAGAAGATTTACATAAGAAATAAAGCTCGTCTAAGAAGCTCTCAATCTGAACTTCTGAAGCAGAATCCTCAAAGATGGATACACCTAGGAAAGATGAGGAAGGATAGAATAAGAAGGGGGAAGATGAAGTGAATAAGCTCTATGAGGAAGAAAGTTCTAATCATGACTTCATTCACCCTGAGGATGCTGAGGCAAGAGCAGAGAAAGAAGATATATATGAAGTTTAAATTGTTCAACTGTCTGACAGTGAACATGAATCTCCTGATGAGGAAGCCATTCCAAAAACTGATAAGGGAAAACATGTGGTTGTTTATACACCTAATAAATATATTACTAAGAATAAGGAAGTTATGGTGTCATCAAAGGGGAAGGCTGCTGAGTTGGAGAAAGAGTCCTCACCAAACAAAGTTTTAGATTCTGAATCATCATCCCTTGGACATGATTTCATTGTTCAGTATTTGAAAAAGCTTGTGGGGATTATTCCTATTTTCCCAGCACTGATTTGAGATTCTATATGCTTCAACACACCTTAAACCAAAAATCGGATTCAGTGTCTATGGTGATGGAGAAGTGTGTCAAGCTGGAGGCTGATTTCAAGAATTTTTTCATTAACTATGATGCCCACAAAAGGTCTTGTAAGAAAATGGTTAGCTGGTCAAAGAAGATAGTTGAAGATATGAGAGATCTTTATGAGTTCCAAGATAGTGTCAAGGAGGAATTTGACATTTAATATGGTAATATCAAGGTTCTCACAAGCAGTTTTGAAGAAAATATGACTCTGGAATAGAATTCTCGGAGTCAAGAAGTGAAGGATTTGAATGGGAAACTGTATTCAGTGGATCAAAGCTAGAAGAGAGAAATAGATCTTCTGATTGAGATAGAAGAAAATCTTGTCAAGGTGATTTATTCATATTCATCATTTCCCATGTGTTAAGGGAGATAAGTTTTATTTTTAAAGTCTAGAAAAAAAATTCTAAGTCCTTATATTCTTTTTTTAAGGGTGTTTGTGCTTTCCAAAAAGGGGTAGATTGTTGAGTCAATAAGGTTTCCTTATTAATTTTCCATTCCTTCATGTTTGGGGAGATTGTTGAGTCAATAAGGTTTCTTTATGACTTTACCATTTCTTCATGTTTTGAAAATCACAAACACCTTATCTTAAGGAAAATTTCATTTACCATATGCTTTACTTTCATCAGGAAAATTTTCCTTCCCCAAGTAAATTTATCCTTACCATGTTTTTCATTGTTCATTTTATCTCTAAGTATAAAGTTCGGTTTCATATATAAAAACCTTAGAATCTTATAATACTTAGATATAAAGCATTCTGTTTTTAGGATACAAATTTAGGTTACGGACTCCTTGAATTCAGACTCTGAACTCTTCTATGTTCTGACTCCGACTTCTCTGAATTTAGACTCTGAACTCTTCTGAGTTATGACTCCGAGTTCTCTGAATTCAGATTTCGAACTCTTCTGAGTTCTAACTCGGAGTTCTCTAAATTCAGACTCTGAACTCTTTTGAGTTCTGACTCCAAGTTCTCTGAATTTAGACACTGAACTTTTATGAGTTCATGTTCCAAGTTCTCTGAATTGAGACACTAAACTTTTATGAGTTCAAGATCCGAGTTTTCTGAATTTAGAATCCGAACTCTTATGAGTTCAGGTTTTGAATTCTTATGAATTCAGACTTTGAATTTCTTTAAAAATTCAAACTCCGAATTCTATAGAATTCTAACTCCTAAATCTTCTGAAAAACAGAATCTGAATATCCATGTATTAGACTCTAAATAGTTTTTGGGTAGACTCTGAACTTTCATTTTTTCTTACACTCTAAAAAATGAATTTGTTCAAGAAATCATATTTTTTCTTACACATGTTTTGGTTATAAAATGATGTCATGCATTCAGTTACTAACTAACCGTTTTTTGAGTGACACATGTACAGGTCCCTCCGATATTCAAGGAAAAATATGATCGCTGGAGTAGGGAGTCGACCGCTGAAGCTGTGCCTATAAATAGGATCTCATTTGAAAGAGATCATAACTTTTGACAATTGTTCTATGAATCTAGAGATTACATGATACTGAAGTTATTTCTAGAGAGATACTTTTCATGCTTTTTACATACTGAACATCTTGTTCAGATTTGCTTCGTGTGACTCTGAATGATACCGAGTACATTCAAGGTCTTTCGAGGATAGAAAGATAGAGGTGTCGACTACCTTAAAGTTGAGGTCTTGAGGGGATAGCAAGAAAGACACCAATCTTCATATCGAGGGCTTACCCTGGTGTGGGTAAGACATAATTTCTTGAAATTATAAATCAAGGGACCTTTATCCAAGGTTGTTGGATACCCTTCTCTTTGGGTTAAAAGATTTACTACTTGTTACTTGTTTGTTTCAAGTTTTCTACTGCATTTTGTTTGTTAAGGAAAGTATAACTATCTTATACTTCCTTAAATTTGTACACTCTGATATAGTGAGAATCTATATGCTTTAAGGTAGAATATTTATCTTTGTAAAATTTTGTTAAGTTTCATTTCCGGATTCACTTTTTCCAGAATTACATTCTCGAAATCGTATTTCTGAAATCAAGAAAGTGTGTAGAACTGAGAGGTTTTGTGAATTATCTTTTTTAACCTTGTTAAACAATAAGGAAGGTATCTAACCAACTTTAAAAGCTCCCAAAGAATATTTAAAGTATACAATTCACCCTCCCCCCCCCCCTTGTATTGAGCAACATTAAATACTACATATAGTATCTTCATTCATTATTTCGATCCTACATGCATAATCAGCGGGTAGAAGATCAACTCCCAACTTGAAATGGAGTCATGGATCTTGTACCTGATAGAGGTGTTGATATAGATACTCTCTCACTATAGGTTGGAGGGAAATACTGGAAGAAGCACTGAAGGTGACCCATCCTACCACAAGCTTGGCACTCGATTAGGTTCCTTATGTGATGAGGCTACTTATGGATCGTCCTTCTACACTGGTGATACCCCGAGTGAAAATCATTGCATGTCACCTCGATAGAATTTCCTCCATGTGAAACCTCAAAATGGTTCTTCCTGCTACCTAATGAACTATCTCCCTACCTTGGAACTCATCATCGGTCAGAGATGGAGTGAAATACTAGAGCTTGGTGAAGTAGGTGGAATATTCTAGCACAGTCATATTGCCCTAATGAAGATTCGTGAACTCCCTAAAATGGCCCTTTCTCATAGTATATAGGAATAAGTGGTCATAGAAGTCAGTTTGGAAGTTTTTATAGACCATAACATGATTATGCTCAACATAATACATGATGTCCCACCAATGCTTGGTGTAATGACCTAACATGTAGCTAGAGAGCTTGACCCTCCACTCTAGTGATGTATTTGGATGTTATAATATTGATACCATGGCCTCAATCAATTAATCAGTAGCCTAATATCCTTCATCCCCTGATAAGGTGAGATAATGATGCTGCTGGAAGACTTGAGTAATCTTTTGTATAGTCGGGGTAGGGTAGGGAGCACCGTGAACTGACTACATAAACTGAATAAAACTTTCATGAAACTGAGCATCAGAGACCAATGAAAGATATATGGGAGGTGCCTCAGGTGGCACTATATAAGGTATTATATGTGTATCAGGTCTTGCCACCTCTAAATAATGTTCTCCTCTACCATATTTTTCGACCGCACAAGGAAGTATCTATTTCATATCTCTACAAATTCCCAGTGCACTCCTCATATAGGATTTAAAGAAGATGGGGAAAGCGATAAAGGAAGAAGCATGCATAAGCCTTTACTATATTACAACATAACCTTCATCCTGCTCCAAGATCCATGTCTATGTAAGAATAAAAAGTCACAAAATATTCACAATAGACACGGCCTACTACCCACTCCTCATTCTGGATAGTTTTGAGGTCTCGTTTCATACATATAAGGTGACCATTTCATTTTTAATGGATATATTCATTTTAATTCATTTATGTAGTTAAATTCCCTTTAAATTGTTAAATTATATGGATCTCACATTCAAATGTATAAGGGCCCATACACCTTATAAATTGAAATATATACTTAACATTGTCATAACCACAATATGTTATAGCCCATGTGACCAATGGTCTATTTCTCAAAGTGTCATAACCAAAGGATTAAGTTGTCTACATTAACTTGTAGAGGAAAAAATTATTAGGTTAAGGAAGGCACTTTAAGTTTTAGTTTTATTTTTCTTAGTCCTTCAAGGAATATCATCACACTTCTATAGATAATAATAAAATCATGTCAACAGTCACATGAATCACAGGTAATGCTCGTAAAAAATAAGATATGGCATGGAATAATGCATGACAATTAAATCCAATAGTTCTTATACTGATGCATGATTTATAATATAACCTCATATACTTGGTCTAGGGTAAAGAACCCCATTATATTTATAATTTTATCAAAAATAATAACATCACAAGGTAGGTATTTCACCTAATAGTGAAATCCATAAAACTATAACAGTGTGAGAAATAATATCATATACCGATCCCTAGTAATTTTGGTTTCCCCTGTATATTGGTTAGCTACTCCTAGGAAAAAGTTCATTAACAAATTCTAATGTCCTAGTCTCCTGTCTGAGCCCAAATAGTAGGATAAAAGGAAAACATTCCTTTGATTCCACTGTGTAGTGTATCACTTAAGGATTCCACTCGGAAGTGCTCCGAGATGGTGGCCACAAGACCTAAAGTGAACCTCCCCGAACACCAGAGGCTACCGACTAGTAGAAAGATCCTGGGGCGTGTCTGTGGAGATACTATTCTATCATTAATCAGAGTTTGGTTTAGTAAGAAACAATGTATTATAAATATATGGAATAGTGTAAGTAGAAACTAATATGATCGGACCAGTAACCCACCATAGTAGAAACAGTACCAACAGACAGATAGGAGAGGAACCATAATAAATAAATAATAATTAAAGATAAATGAACAACTGGAAGAGCTGAGTAAATAGTATATATCAATGATGATGATGATCATAATGATATGCAAAATAAATGTTCATGGTAATGAGGGATACAAGAATATACCACATACTAACAAAAACAAAAACAATGAAAATAACTACAACGACTAGCATCTCGAGCATAGGCTTCATCCTCTACCTAGATACTCGATCATAGAACTATAAATCAAGAATTGAAAATCGATTTCATCCCTTTATTGATACCTTCAATCATGAAATCTTCTTGGGTACCAAAGGAAACCCAAGCAAGGTGTGAGAAAAAATCTCAGTAGACTGCCACAAACAGGGTCTAGATCAATCCAGTTCATGTAATATAAAATGATAGTGTTCCAGTAGTAGTAAATCAATTCAATAAATAAATAAATAAAAATTATGGTTTGGGTTCAACTCGGGCACCTAGTCGATGCTGCCTACTTTGGCCTGTGTTGGGATTCTAAATTAAGGAAACCTATATAGGTAATAATGTATGTACATGAGTCATCATAAATTACCAAATAAGTGTGAACTAACCCCATGCATGTGATTTGGATTGGTGGTCGCATCCTTGGAATATCATTTAAGTGTGCTTGAAATTTAAATAAGAGGAATCACATATTAAACAAGAAAGGAAATTCATCAAATACAATGAGGTATTCTGAGTCTATCCAAGGTGATACATAAGTAATACTGAGGGTCGTTGTAGGAGCCTTCGATATAACCAATACCATTGAGTCCATCTGAGGTGACCCATAATGGAATCCCTCATATCACTCATGGAATGGTAAAATATGATTCCATACCATGTATTTCACATAGGGGATCAAGTATCACATAAGACATGGCATATCCATCTTTCCAATGAGTTCATCCACAGGAGCTCCCCTAGGGAACCGGTGCCACTCATGAGTATAAGTAAATCTATCTAGAGAGACCATCCATGGAAAGGAAAGTATATATTCCAGTACATCCAAGAGATCCAAAACGAGCACGGTGAGTCCATCCATGGTGTCCTTAAGTTAGGACCCATGTTCTCTCATGTCCTATAGCAGGTATGAAATAGCATTCACAACCACAATCTTTAACAAGGCATAGCATATGAAACGAGATAAACAAGCTATCCACTTCACTTTAATTAAAACCAAACAATAATGGCATATGTAAAGAAGATACAAGCCCAATAATTTTATCCAATCCAATCAATTATGGCATAAGGCACAGGACAATAGACATTTCATTAGGCATAAATAATTGAGCACAAAACACTAAGCATAAGGCACATGGCTTATATCATGATCAATTAGGTATGATAATAATCATTACACTAAAGGGGCCTAACTCATGGCCTACGATTCATCTCAATTTAAATTATATATTGGAGGAATTTCAAAAAGGTACAACATACACACACACACATGGCAGTTAACAAATCATGGCGTGATAAAATAGGTCTTAGAGGTAGGCACACGCAAGGGGTGGCTTCCGAATGCTACAATAGTGAACCCATTGAAAAGAAATGAAAGAAATGGGAAAGACATAGACCACCTACATTAGTGTAGTATCACTCCACTCATCTGTTTTCAAGGATTTAATAATTCTAGAATGATCTAAATCAAATAAATATCCCAACACCCAGAAAATAGGGAAAAATATCTTACACCGAAATATAATAGAATAGAAATAGAGAAACTATAAATGGAAGGGAGAGGATCATTGAGGTTACCAAGTCCTTTCCAAGGCTTCTGACAGTGAAGGATTTTAATTCTGTAGGAGGGATAAATCAATTACCCTACCTTGGAGCAGGAGGGAGATTTGTTATTTAGGAGGAGTGGTCCACTTGAAAAAAAAAATAGGAATAAATGGGGTTGAAAACATTAATTAAGGGAAAAGGGGGAATTTACTCTTGCGAACAAGGGTGCATAGTTTGGTTGCACTATTGGTCAAATCGTGCACCAAATTTGTACCATGCCACTTCCCAAGGAGGACCTTGCACGGTTGAGGTGCACAGTTTGGCTAACCGTGTGAAAACCATATGAAAATCTATTTTCCATGATGTATGAAATCCTATATGATTGTTCTCCTGGGGTCACACTGTTGTAGATAAATTGTGCGGCTCCCAGCACCCCACTATCTCAAACCACACTCTTAGAGAAACTGTGCAGGATGGGATACATGGTTTCTGATAACCGTGTGGCCTAGCCTTCCACTTAAAAATTCGGCCCTCCAGGTCCGGACAGACCTTGGACACCCCCGAGACCCCCATTTCTCCATTAGTCAACATTTAAAGGGATAAATAAAATAATTAAATCCAAAAACTAGTGGTCCATACCTTTTAGAAAATTCAGGATGTTACAAAAATGAGACACCACATACTATCCATCTCTCCCAAACACCAGTTTACCATAAAAATAATAGGAAATGAAATAAAATATATAATCCCCTGAGAGAGATAAATTCATATAGTGTGTCCACAACACTCATGTTGACCCTTATCATTCGAATGAACATGAAGTTCATTCAAATCGTGATGGGAAAGTAACATATTCAGTCTCTTGGTAAAGAACCCATACAACTAGAAATATAATACTCATGTCCATTACCTAATATTTGGGTCTACTTGAAGACCATATAAGTGATTATGAGGATTTCACATATCCAACCTTTTAGTAATATATCAACACAAAATATGTCAATTGTTTCAAAAATAACACATCAATATAAGGTTCTCATAGACCAATATTACCCATCTTGGAATGCCAATACATTACATGTATCTATGGTGTCACATTCCTATCTTTCTAATATATGGAATGAATACCAATGAAATGGCTTGTCACATGGCCATCCTATCTTAGAAGAGTCTCCCCCTTATGATGAATCTCATTACACACCCTAACACCCTAAGGAAACATGTTGTGTAATCATTTCCACCATCTCATGAGATAAGTGTAAGAAATATAAACCAAGGGTAATAATTTTATCCCATTTGATTGACCTCAATATTAAACAACCTAGAGGAGGAATAATATAAATTATCATCCACCATGGAGGAGCTAACCTAATTTGGAATAAAAGGAGGGATATCAGTGAATATGCTACTAGGATCAGGCACCGCGTAGCTCTGCATGGAGAAATACAAGTTGATTACCCATGTGAGGTGGGAAATAGGTTTTATCATAAAGAAGATGTTGGGTAGGTGTAGTTAAAATGTAGTTTGTTCTTTGTTCCTTTAGGTCATGTACTAGTCCTTGTGCCTTTGAGCCTCCAAGTCATGTAAAAAGGGTTCCCTATCAACCAACTGAAATGGATGATTATCCAAAAATAAAAATAAATATATAATTCATTTGACCCATTCCATACAATAGAATCATTCTACCATTTATATATAATAAAAAATTGTATAACATAACCAATTCCATTTACTAAGATCTCCTCTAATTCATCAAAACCATACATGCTTCTTATATCTTTTTTAGACCCCTCACATTCACCCACACACTCTAGCATGCCATTAAATGAATATAAAAACATATAATCAAATAAGGGTGTTGAGGGACTCCTTCCTAGAGTATATAGGTGTTTATTCATAGAATATCACATCCTAATTAATTGATAATCCACTAAAAATGAAGAAGTTGTTAAAAATCCAAAAAAAAAGTGATATGAGATGAAAATCCATTAATCAATGAATAAAAATCAACATTGATGCTTTAAAATTTTTAATCCTACCTCAAGGATCCAAATGAAATTTATAGTACTCAAATATGACTTAGAAAAAGGAATATAGAACTCAAAATATAGGGTGATTTATTTATCACCTAGTACAGATCCATCAGTCATCTGATTTCTTACCCAAGAGGTTCTATGTCCCCTGGAATTCTTTCTATATCTTTGGATTTATTCAACAAGGTACCTAGTGGTATTTTCTACTAAATTACAGTTGCAATACCCTATATGCATCCTATAATCCATTACTAACCTAAAAAAATTCCAAAATCATAAAAAATAATCTATAATTAAAAATTAAAAGTCTAAAAAACTCTATAATGAACCCTAAAATTTGGAGCCTTTTATCATTATTTCAAGGGAAATATCCTATAATGTTGCAATGGTGTATTGTTTTCTTGGTCTTGTGGGTTATTATAGGAGGTTCATTTATAATTTCTTCTGGATCATGGCACATTTGACTGATTTGACTATAGACTATGATTTTGTTTATGACTGGATCAATTTCTAGATGTATTTAAGTATTTAAAGAAGAATCTTCTCAATGATCATATCCTTTAGATTCTAGAAGAATGAATTATGTTTGGGGTTCCTTATAAATATTCTCATAATAGCCTTAGTTATATGTGATGAATGATAGGGTGGTGATAAACAATAGGACCAGGCAGTTAAATCCCCTTGAATATAATTACACCACATATGACCTAGATCTTTCATTAGTGGTGATTACTATGAATTTATGCATATACTACCTCATCAAAGATCAATATTTGGTCTTCATGGACTCCAACAACATGTGGTATAATTTCTATTATAAGTATCTAAATCTATACCTACAGCGATGTTCAAATTTCATAAAATATAATGTTTATGAGATTTTAAATAAACAATATAGTTGTGGCATCATAATTGATACATTGAGTGGGAAGACGTAAATTGATGTTACTCATAAGGATAGTGAAGAATAGATAATGAAAAATAATCTTGTTTCCTTGCATTTATAAATTGATGGGGATAATGGAGGAGTTTTCTTGTAACTAATGAAGGAAAACTTTCCTTTATTTTAGCAGCTGAAAGAATCCCTTTTGGGATATCCTGATGTTGATGTATGGAGAGGAAAAATTATTAATATAGATTCTCATGATGGATGTATAAAGGATTATAAACATTATATTATCTTTTGAAGGAAGTTTTTTGTTCTCCAATCTATGTGAAATATATATTTTTTGTAAGTTCCATAAATCAGGTCGAGCTATATATACTTGTATATTATAGATTTATCACACTTTGAAGGAGAATCATTTCTAGACTAGTATAAATAATTTGGGGGTGGATTTCATATCTTGATTCCTTATATGTTACTATGTTAAATTAGATAATCAAGTTCAATCCATTTTATTTCAGTCTTAATATGCGTAATATTATAAATGATAGGATTTAACTATACATTTTGGGATGGGTTGATAATGGGTTTTAATAGTACATGGATCCATATGGGTTGTTTTCTATTTACTATTAAATTTATATATTTTATGGAAATTGAAATTTCATACTTGGTGGATGCATTAATGAGGATTCATATAGTACAGGTGGTGAGACTCTAGAGAGGATCAAGGATGATCATCTCATGTTAAGATCATCACTTCACTTTGTGAATATATAAGTGATTTAAATAATATTTTAGAACATAGTTGTACCTTATCAAAAACAATTCAACCTTATACAAATGGGTAGAATATTTGGATTATCTAGAAAATGGACATATAGTGGGAATGTGTCTTCTATTTTAGAGGTTCAAGGGTGGAATACTTTCCTTTGTTTCAGTTATCATATAATAATAATTATCACTCATCAATTGGAATTTCACCATTTGATGTAATATATAAAAAACCATATATATTACCTTTTTGTAGGACTAAGGTTTTTGAGGTGTCACTCAATGTACTGGACTTGGTTAATAATATGGAAAGGATAGTGAAAGTGATTCAAGAGTAGATTAAATCCACCTAGGATCATAAAAAAATACTTTTAAAACAGAGGAGGAGGCCTTTGGTGTAAACCCAGAGATAATAAGAAATATTTTTTACAGATTAATTTAATATTTTAAATCTTTTTTATTACACACAACACTGAGTTTAGCTTAATTTATACACAACATTGAGTTTGTATTTCATTAGATGCAACATAGAGTTTATCTTGTGTTAGATGCAACATTGAGTTTAAATGAAATGTAACATATTATTAAAATATTATTATTTAATATGATACTTATCACCTAGCTGTTGGAATAGTGGGTATGAATAAGATTAACTAAATTATAAAAATATGGTTTACCCATGTATAAATGAAGAATTCTTTGGTGACCAATTAATTATAAAGAAAATAAGAACCATTTGAAAATAAAGAAATTCTTTTTCTAAAAAACTATTTTTAGGGAAAAAACATGTTTGACCTCAATAAATTAAAAAATCACTTTATTTTGAAATTATTTTAATGAAATTTATATATTATATATTAATTAAAATGTTTAATATTCATTTTATGTGTTTTATAGACAATAAATAGTAATAAATCCAATTTTTTGCTTAAATTTTATTTTTATAAAAAGTAGTTTTATTGCATTTGGAACACTTATGTTAAAATTAATTTTTGAAACTTTTAGAAAATAAATTTTATAAAATAAACATATTTTTTAAGTCATCATATCAAAATTATTTTAGGGTGAATTTTTTATGATTTTCTGAAAAGATTAATTTTTTTATGAATATTGAAAAATACTGAGTTTTAAAGTTATATTTTAAATTGGTATTAAATTAAAATTAGTAAAATTTTACATCAATTAATAACATTTAGTTTATTAGAATAATTTCCATATTAATTTTTGATTAAAAAACTTTACAAACTTTTAAACATTTTTTCTTTACAAAACAGCTTTCACGCCGAGTCTGTAGGATTAATTTTATATTAAATTTTTCCACTAATATGATTGGAATTTGGAAAAATAGATTAAATATTTTTAATAATAATTATTTATGCTACCTAATATGGTAAAATTATTTTTTTACAAAAATTAATAGTAAAAAAAGTAAAAAAAATTTACAGTAGTTAAGGTAAAATTGGTTTTACTAGGGGTTAAACTAAAAAAGATAATGGTTAAAAATAATCCAAAACATGTCCAACATTCATTGGATGGAAATATTTTGAAATTTTTCATTATATTATCTATAATATTCCATTATTGAGGTCTTTTGACATGAAGAAAATGTGGTTGGAATTTTCTCTTTCAAAAATATTACAATTGTGCCACTCACCACACTTATAAATGGTCACCCCTTATCCTCTCCACTTTACACCTTCAAACCCTTTTTTCAAATAACTACCAAAATAACTTCCAAGATTACCTACTATAATTCTATAATCCTTATTTTGGATATAAATTCAACCAAGGAAGGATTTTTTTAACCTATGGAGGTTAGCCAAAGAAGAGGTGACTTTCATCAATGGGAATTTTTGTTTTATTTCTTCCTCCAACTCCTTAAATTATTATTATACCATGATGATATAAAAAAAATAATTATATAAAATATAAATATATATTTTTATGTTTATTTAATTACCTAAAAATATCCCCACATTCATTAAATGGGTTATGAAATGATCATTCATGTGTACAACGTACTACCGCCTCACGAACCGATATCATACGTTTTTGAATTACCACCTCTAAATGTAGGAAATAATGATGGATTTATTATTTATATATTATATTTTATGATCTTATTATGATTATATAATTATTATATCACACATAACTTCATACTCTCTATTTTTTGGAAATATGATAAATTCGTCTATGTGTATGCTGGACTACCGCCTCGTGAAGAGATGTCATGCATTCATGCTTTACATGGAATGTATTAAGAATGGGTTTAATAAAAATATGTGATATATGAAAAATAAAAATGATTCTGGAATGATAATATATATATATCAGTTGCTTCTATTTCCTTCAGTCCAACAAGAAAATTGAAATAGTGTAAATGCGTACATACAACCTACCATCTCCGTGAAAGGTGTATTTAATTTTTTATCGATAAATTGTATCGATTACTCTAAATACATATATAATGAATATATATGATATTTATATCTTCCATAACTCTAATTAGATTATGAAACCATAATTTTTTTAAGAGGAACAAAAAAATAATAAGTCAGAATATACATGAAAATCAAAGCAGTTATTGCGAGAAACATGACCTTAGCATGGAATTGTTAATAAATGGGTAATAAAAGGTGATAATAAAACCATATATGGTATGATATTTATGAATATTTTTATTTAATAGATTTATAATAAACTTATATTTATTATACAGAAATATTTAATGTGTATGACGGGATTCGAGTCTTAAGGTCAGGGATTTCTAGTCTCTCTTTTATTTCTGTGAGACATATGTGAATTCACCACTCATTTATTTTTTCTGGGGTATATAATTCCCCTTTTACAAGATATATCATTAATATATTTCTTTTAATGATATTTAAAGTATCATTTTATGTTATTATTTATTGGGTATTATGATTCAAATGATTACTAAAGTGGTAAGGGGTTTTTGTCTCACTTTTTACTTTCATGGGAAAAATGTAATATTCCCAAATTATTTATTTTATATGGTGTATATAATTCCCATTAATGTATATTATGATTATTATAATTAAAAATATTAGGTTTTATATATCCATTTTTGTATTGGTGATTATGGTTTCAAAGTTACCAAAGCGTTAAGCGATTTTTCTTCGATTTTCTATCTTTGAGATGTATGTTATTTTATGCACCTATATTTTTTACAAGGTGTATATACAGATCCATTGACATGTAATTTCATGAAATTATTTATAAATATGATATTTTAAGCTCCATTTTATGTTATTACTTCATGGGTATTATGATTTAATGTTTCCAATGTGGTAAATATTTTATGTTATAGTATCATTGTTTACCGGTATTGATTATGATTATGTTTCTAATGATAAAATATTATGATCAATACCTTAATATACTCATTAATTTTCTTCTCCTATGTTTATTAATTATATTTTAATGTAATATTTCTATTTTTACATTCATTTTTACTTGATATAATTGAGAAAAATTATTTAATAAAATATCACTTTATTTATCTCTTAGGTCGGAAATCAGTTTTCTACCAAAACTATATTTTCTAAATCTATTTTCAAAAATGATTTATTATTATCCTATGTTTTTTTAAATAAATTTTTACCCATATTTTAATTTTTACAAAAAAAAATGTAAAAGAATCTTCATATTGTTTTCCAAAAAATTCTCCTTTGTATTTTATTGAAAATGACAAAAAAATATTTATCTTAACATGTACGACATGAACAAAAAAATCCCTTTATCATGACCATTATTTTCTTTGAATATCCCTTAATAAATTTTCAAGGTTATTTTTAAATAAAAATATATTCAACTTTTTTTGTGTTTTAAAAGGTGTTTTTCAGATTTGAGAGTATATTTTTCTCAAGAAATGTTTTAAATGATTTTTAAAATATTAATTTATAATATTTAAATGTTATTTTCAAATAAATATATTTTAAAAACTATTTTATGTTTTAAAAAAATGAGTTTTAAAGAAATTTTGTTTTCCTCAAAAAAAAATTTATATTATCTTCCAAAATCATTCTCCATATCATATGAAATCTGTTGATGTTACCTATGATTTACTAGGGATAAGAATAAAGGATAACATTATTATTCTTTCTCATGATGGTTCATTATGAAAAGATGTTTATGAAACCCATTTCCCTTCCAGAGTTTATACCATGGTATAATTTTTATGAAACTTTATTCTTTTCCATGGGTTATTCTATGGAGAAATTATGAAATGATTATAAAACATGTTTCTTTTCCATAGGTTATGATATGATAAAATGTTTATGAAACTCATTTCATTTCATGGGTTATAATATATTATATGTTTTATGTTATTGGGTCACATGTATGTATGATTTTAATTATGTGATGGGTGGGACCTTTATTTCCCTCCAATGCATTGGGAAATGATAAATATCCTATGAGCTCAGAGGGTACATAGGTGGTTAACCCAATCCCAAGGTAGAGGGTACACAGGTGGTTAGTCCAAACCCAAAATGGCGGGTACACGGGTGGTTATACCAAGCCCAAAATTGGGTACATGGTCATCCCAAGCTCGAAGCAGGTACACGAGTGGTTAACCCAAGAATAAAATGTTATGATTATCTTAGTGGTTACCCTTTACATAATATTTTCTATGCTTATGTGTATTCCATAAATCTATTTATTATGCCAATGTTATCCTCTCATGCCTCATGTTATTTGAGTTTCCTTATGAATCATGTCTTATTACCTACGAATCTTTATTCCATGACTCAATATTATAATCTCTGCTTTGTATGGTATGGTTTTAAATTGTTGGTATCATGTTCTAATACTCCTATTCTATTTTTATTCTTAGGTATTTCCCTTGTTTACCCTTAATGAGAATATGATCTCACCCTTTCTTATGTTTCCTTCCCTAAATTTATGAAGAAATGTTTTTAAGTATGAGTAATAAAGGGAAAGATATATATGTTAAACACTGAAGATATTTCATGAGATAAGAATCTTATGTTCCAAGCTTCCAAATGCACAAAAACTTTACAGTCCTATGGCTTGTGTTTGTGTAATGTATTGAATATTCATCTCAAAAGATGTAATATTCATGTATGAAAATCCTGGATCATTATATTTAGAGTTTCATTATGGTGATCATATATTATTTATGGTATCTTCTCTTTATGGAAATAATATATTTAGAAAAATAAGAACAATTTATTCTTGTTTAATATGACCTTTTGAAGTGTTAGATCAATTTCTAAAGTGTTATATAGGTTAGAACTTTAAACCCATATCAAGTAAGTTCATGAAGTCTTCCTTATATTTAAAATTTTGTGGTTTCTTCATTATGATTCTCATTTCATTGATTGGGGTGAGTTGGATATTGAGGTTTATGTGAAGCTTTTAGAGTGACATGTCAAGATTCATGATTGTTAATATAATATCTTGGACAAGAAAGTTATTCCACTTGTGCATGTTCTATACTGGCACAGTGGGTTGAAGGAGCATAAATGGTTGTGAGAGTCATAAACGAGGGTTTAGTATCTTGAGTTGTTTTAAATATTGATTCTTGTTATTTATATTTCTAATTATTTAAATGTTATTCTTAAATCATTTACAAATATAAGGGTATGTTTTATAGGTACATTTATTTGTAGTTATTTTTTCAAAAGTTTCTACTTTATTTAATGTTTTGTTTAGATCCTTTGGAGTGAAATTAATTTTTGTGGTACCTAGTGTGAATTCCCATATTTTATTATCTTATGTGATTATGGTAGTTTAATAAGCAGGGGAAGGATGGGCTTTAATTTAAGAATAATTAAACTTGATGTAATAAAATTCATAATTAACTACATTATATTATTATTTTCCATAAATATGGTTATTATTGGTCATTTTTAGAGATAAAGGAAGGTGAAATGATTGGTTATTGGTATTTAATATTATGATGTGTTATTTTTTAATTAGACTATAGTGGGTTTTAATGAAATTTTTAGTATGACAACTAGTTGTTGTGAGAAGGGGTGTTAGGTTGTAGTATTTTTAACACTCTTAACCGAACCATTGGGTCTGATCCAAAGAGTCACCTAACCTCATGTGTGCCTCGCTGTATAAAAGATGCTTTTAACTATCAGTGAGGTTTTGAATGTTGTCATTGGGGAGACTATACCCTTAGTATCATGTCCTTTCACAAAGAATAATAAATAAAATATAATAACTCAGAGTAAATGGCATGCAAGAAAAAAATACCAAAAGGAATACATGTCATTAAACAAAGAAATAAATGGTATCATAGTGTGGAATGACAATATAATGTATTCATGATGGTAAGGATAGATAATAAATTCAGGAAAAAAAATCTGGAGTGTGTCTCAACACTGCCTCTAACTCCAAGCCTTTATCTCCTCAAATCCCCATCATATGGCCTTTATCCTTCACTAGATCCATGGTCTTAAAATATGCATGCACATCAAAATTCACATGCATTGTGTGAGTAATAAATCCTAGTAGGACATCACCAATGTGTAGTTAACGTCATTGCACATGCCTAAGAGTGTATAAAATGATAATAAATAAAAGTTTGCATAAGAAAACAACAATACCAAGATTTTTCATGCTAACTGAGACACCACAAACCCCAATTGTACTTGTTTTGGATCCATAATAGAAGTTTATAATAATGGTCATATAAAATTCAGAATAAATGAGCCTACCCCTAGCTAATCAATAGGCATATAAGCCCTATGACTATAATTCAAACCACAATAGGCCATCAATCACCATATTTATCTCTCATGGTAGGTCACATAGATTATCTTGCCCCAAAGTCGGGCCACATAAGTCACCATGACCTATCATCTAACTTGTCCCTATCATTATGTCACAAGAAGCGTCAAAACACACTCTCCCTCTAGGTCCATTGAGCCATGATAGGTCCACCTACAACCTTGGAATCATGCATAGAAAAATAACACAACAAATACTAAGTACAATACCTATAAATAGGGAATAACATATAGAGTCACACATAGAATATCATGAGTGAGGAAATTATATCCAAAAAAAGCAAACATGTGATCAACTCAACATGGTAAAGGCATATAAACACAAAACATCATATCATGATAATGATCATATACATGGCCTATATTAGATAAGTAAATTCCTATCTCAAGCATTTCATTGATGCCAACATCAAGGTTTTTCATGGGTGTTGTCTCTCAAATCAAGTTTTCACACTAACTAGAACACGCTCAAACCCCAAGAACTCCTAGGAATAGTTTCACATAAAAACACATGGTTCCTAGTTTTTTACATGAGAAAGAACAATATGAGGGGTATACATCACTTACCCAATGATGACTATTTAAAATAGTAGTATGTTGAAGGAGGAAGAAACTATCACTCTTGGATAACAACAAAAGACGAGGAAAAAACTTCCCAACTATGCCTCAGAAGGAATCACTATATAAGAAGAGAACTGCACCATGGAAAATTAATAAATCAGGTACTATAGTATAGATAAAAACAAATACAGAATAAAAGATCACTGGATCAAGACCACCACAGTGTGGGATGAAGTATTATGGTGTGGAGAGAACCATCAGTTGGCTTACATGGCATATAAGGGACCACCACAATGTTGATATGTGTTGATTCGTGAACCATTAAGGCATTTGGAAAGTATGGTAACAAGGATTTTTTTCTATATGCCTTCAATACTCATGGAATCATCTCCAAAACACATATAGAGATATGTATTATTAGGGGATCATCACGGGGTTGTTTCACATGAAAACCCCTTTGTTAATTCCCTCTTAAATTTCTAAAATGAATTCCCCATATGAAAACCATAACATCTTGTCAAAGGGAATGACACTTAAAGACTGAATGATTGGTCTTGTTGAAATAAACTAATATGTAGAATCCAGTGTGGTGTGTAGAACTCACTATAGTGTATCATCCTCAAATTTCACTCTATGGAGAAGTCTATGATTCAAGATCCATCAATCAACATGGTGCAGCCCTTCCCTCTGTAATGTGGACTTAAAATAACTACACCACTTTAGCATATCCATTTACACTGTGGAGTGTCCCCTACAATATAGTGAAACCAACACCAAAATTGATTATAAAAACAAGGACTTTTCAATTCTCACACTCTAATAACTTCTCATCCTTGATAATTACCTTCAACGATTCAGTTCAAACAACTCTGACCACTGATCTTGAAAATCATATTCTTTATCCCATGTTTCCTCTTGGATCCATCCATATCTCCATATAATCCATACATGTGGTGTTTTTTAACCTCAAAATAGTTTCTCTCTCTGGTCTATAATATTTATTAGTCACTCCGTGTATGATGTGTTAGGCTCCAGCTCAACACCCTTGTGGTTTATAACATGCATGGAATCAAGTATATACCTCCAAATCTATGACACATAAAGCACATCATGTGTACCTAAATAGAGAAAAGGAAGATCCAAATGGTATTCTACTACCCTAACCCACTTGGTGATCTTGGAGGTTTTAAAAAAATACGGGGGCCATCTTACTTTTCTTCCTCACATGTTAGAGGCCTAATGGAGGTTTCGATCTCATGAAAACTATATCGCTAATAGAAAAATCCATATTTCTCCTCCCTTAGTTGGAATAATATATCTACAAACTCTGAGTTTTGACAAACCTATTCTGAATTAGATTCACTCTCCCTGAGGCCTCATAAACTAAAATGAACCCCACAACTATTGTCTCACTAGCCTTGTGCTAATAAAGTGGGGAACAAGATTTCATCCCATAAATAACCTCATAAGGTATAATATGAATAGAATTATGGTAACTATTTTTGTAAAAAAACAAACCAAGTATACTTTATCATACCATACTCCACTAATGTATAGGAAATAAGCTTAAAGAATATCCTCTTATACTATCCATTAGTCTGGGGATGGTATGTAGTGCTCAAAATCCATTGAGTCCCAATTTACATATACAATTCCTACCATAACTATGATGTAAATCATGTTTCTCTATTATATACTATTCTCAATGAAACTCCCTGTAATCATAAAATCTCAAAAACATACATCTTTCACATCTCATCTAGAAATTTATTCTCTTGGATTGGCAATAAGTGATCAACCTTATTCAACTGATCAATAATCACCCAGACAGTGTCACGACTTCTCGATGTCCTAGGTAACCTTGTCACAAATTCCTTCATGTCATCCTATCACTTATACAATGAAACAAGAATTGGTTTGAGTAAACCACTAGGACACTAGTTCTCGGACTTTATCCTATGACACGTAATCCAATGGGAAATAAATCTGGCGATGTCCTTCTTCTTATCTAGCCACTAGAAACTATGCCTAAAGTCATGGTGCATCTTCTTCAGTCTAGGATGAACTTCCTATCTATGGGTATTTAAGTCCATTATTATCTCCTCTATGATGGAATAAGGGACTAAAAATCCTCATGTATGTGGATCACATCATCATCCCCCAATGACCACCCAAGTATTGGGTCACCTCCGCCTAGTTATTCCTTTATCATGGTACACTTAGGGTTGGATTCATGGCCATCCTTTACCTGGTCTATAAGATAATATTTGGTCACTAAAGGGGAACAATTAATCGATCTCCGGTCCATTGAATCATCCATCATCCCATCATCCAACAGGGTTTTCAAGTGTCACTAGTCATTCAAAGTTCTTTCACCCAGATCCTATGTTATCTACATATTACGACAAATAGCATTTTTTACAACATTTCCTTTACTTAGTGAATAAGTCATCTCAAAGTCTAATGTTTTTAGATACTCTACTAAGAACCTATTCCTCAAATTGTAGTCTCGTTTTATGAATAAGTAGTGATGTCTCTTATGGTTTATGTATACAAAAACATATCTCACTAAGGAGGTAGTGTTTCCAACACTTTATATCATGGACCATAGTTTCCAGCTTCATTTCATGGGTAGGATATTTTTTCTCATGGGTTC
This sequence comes from Viscum album, assembly GCA_963277665.1. Classification (NCBI taxonomy): domain Eukaryota; kingdom Viridiplantae; phylum Streptophyta; class Magnoliopsida; order Santalales; family Viscaceae; genus Viscum; species Viscum album. Next base: position 655,782,944 of record OY728145.1, on the reverse strand, counting down.
ATAACTAACATGAACCATAAGATTCTACCTGTGTGATCTGTATTAGTACATATCCCAAACTAGTGCCTGATATATCACAGTATATATAATAATTGATACTTGGTTTGAGAAGTATAAATAATGGAGATATAGTCAATTTCCTCTTCAGATCAATAAATTATTCTTCACACTGTTATGGCCAGCGGAACTTCATCGGCTTCTTTGTTATCACTGTCATACGTGGTGATAAATAGGTTAAGTTTTGGATGAAATTCCAGTGGTATCCTACTAAACCCAAAAATATCCTTATATAGAAACTCATTCTAAGTACATGTCTTGGACATCACTACCTCTACTTTCTCCTATTCCAAAGATATACCAATCTCATACACCACATACCCCGAGAATTTCACATGTAGAATCCAATAGATAATATTTTATATCTTGGGATAATTCTATTTTTTATGAGGAATACTTAATAATATCTCAATATTTATGGAATGATTCTCTAGGGTTTGTCAGTGGATAAGGATGTCACTAATGAAAACCAAGATGAACAAGTACAGATATTGGTGGAAGATCCTAATCATGAGGCCCATAAACACTATTGATGCATTTTTCAATCCAAATGACATTACTAAGTACTCTTATATCCCATGCCTTATTTGAAATACTATATTTAGGATGTCCTCCCTTCTAACCTAGAAATGATGATATCCAAATCAAATATCAATCTTAGAGAACCATTGGTCTCCCCATAAAAAATGAAATAATTGTTAATCCTGGGGAAATGATGTATGTTATTCACCATAACCTAGGCTAGCTTTTGAAAATAAATGAAGATTAAAATAATACTATCCACTTTCTTGGAGAATAAAATTAGAACACCACATGAAGAAGTACTAAACTTCATAAAAACCTATCACTCAAAGTCCTCAAGTTCCACATTGAGCTCCTTCACCTCATATGGAACCATAAAATAAGGGGGTATTAAAATGGGCTATGCATCTGTAATTATATCTATCTCAAAGTCAACTACTCTATCAGGGGAAGTCCTGTGTAGTTATATAGAAAGACATCCTAGTAGAGATTCATGATTGGAGGAAAGGAAAAAAGTTCCACCCCTGATCCTACTGAAAGATCCATGTTTATAGTATATACTGTGATCATCGTAATATTACTCAAGTATGGAACAAATATACCTACTCTTAATTTCCATTCAATGGTCATTACATACATCTCTCTCTGTGGTGAAGTAAATGATACACACCTCTTATAGAAATCAATGTGATCTCGGAATATGGTTAACCAGTCCATTCCAAGAATCACATTGAAGTTTTCCATCTCTAGAACATGAAGTCCCTCATATTTTCATAACTTTAAATGTCTATAGTAAAATATAGGAATTTTTTAATATGGTCCACATTTAGGCCCATTGTTTTATTGAGAGAAAGTATATTAGGTCCAAAAGGGCATAGATGCCCTGAGATAGGGGTGAATCAGGGTATGGATATTCTTCCTAAAATTCTTCTTATCCCACTAGACCTCGACCTCTTTATTATGAGGGTCACATTATTTTCTCTTATGTTTTTATGTTGATCTTATTATTTTCTTCTTTATCTGATGATGATGCACTAAAATTAAAATAAGAAATAAAGAACAAGGACACACATATTTTACTTGGTTCACCATCACTGGACTACATCCAAGGACCATACAACAGCAATGTTCCAATGTACCAAATCCACTAAGGATCACTACCAAAAAAATTGGTCTAGATCACTTCAATTCCAAATATCACTACCTTTACAAGGTTTAGGGTCATCTCACTACTTTTCCCAAGGTTCAATCCCTGAGTCTCTTTCTCTAGATCACTGTCGGTGGAAAGGATCGCCTTCTTTCTCTTCCTATTATAACTACTCTTAGAATGGATTCACACAGAGTTTATGGATATATAGGTACCTTAATTATCAATAATTAATACATCCTCAGTTGTATATAGGTGATATTCTGAAGTCCAAATTTCTCCCAATTGATGAATATCACTTTAAAAAATATTTATTGGGAAATCCCTTTTCAATACATTCACGAATCTCACTACCTTCATGAAGCTCACCTCTTTTGTGAAGCTCAAATAGCCTTCATGGAGATCACCTCTTTCTCAGAGCTCACTTAGCGTTTGAAAAGAATCCTCCTTTTATGAATCTCACTTAGCCTTTTCAAAATTCATTACTTTCATGATTCTTATAATTTTTGGTTGAATTTTATATCCAACATGAACTCCCTTTATTCATGAACTTTTTCACAAGAACACCATTTACGAACAACATTTATAAATTTCGAGCCTTAGAATCTTCATTAAGTCTCACTACATTTTTTAATGGGGTAGAGGCCAATTTATAGGCATTTTTTATTATTCTAGAAGATTCCATTCATATAATCACCATTTCACAATGCTCTCCCATTTTTTTGTGATTTTCCCTGTCTTCCTGAAGCACCATGGTAATTTCCCATTCATAAAGCTTCTTGTAGTCACAGAGATTACCATAAATCCTTTGCATATTCATGATTCTTATTCATGATGATCCATGCCTTCGTTAAATTTCCTTTGTGAAACACAGTCTTCAAGAAACTCGTGACTTTTCCATATTTTAACAATGCCTTTATGGAAATCCATCCTTTGTGAGGCTTGAGACAACCACTAAATTTTGGACCCCAAAAATTTGGTAAAAATTGGGAAACAACATCACCTTGTGTACATAATTTTTTGTACCACTTCCAAGGAATCCATTCCTCTATCTAGGATATTTATCAATATACCTAGTCAAAAATATCTCTAAAACATCATAAAGTTACCATGAAAACCCACTTTTTCAACAAACACAATCAACCTAAAAATAATGCAATGTTTCCTTGAGGGTTTTTTTCCCTACAATATCCCCCTTTGGGATTGTTGAAAAATATTTTCATTTTGATACATCATTGAAGTTTCATCCAACTTTTAGAAAAAAATTCTTCCTATGATTTATATGGTGACCAAAGATTTACTCAACACATACTCTAATCCCACATGATCCATGATCGGTATTAGAAACAAGATTAAAATGAAATGTTCATCAATGAGACACTTTATTCCAAAACCACTCAACTATTTTTATCATGAATTTGATCTATCATGATATATAAACTCTGACTGATCACCTTTATCATCATACAATTTAAAAATCCCTATAATTCACTGGGTGAGATCTCCTGCTTTGGAATACTTAAATATTTCCAAGATAAACTCTCATAACCATGAACTATTTCCACATAGCAACTAATTCTCATCATATTATAGAAGAATTTCATGGTTTTTTTAAAAACATACAACCATTAAAACATTGAAACTCCCCCTATATCATTACTCTACCTATTATATTCCTCTTATCTTGATTGAGAAATTTTATCCCCTTTAATAGCCAAAATTTATCCCCCTTTTTCAATGAACCCAAAGGTTACCTTGTTGCTGTATATAACAAGGTAAAGAACACAGATCAGTAAATTAAGGAAAAATACATCTTACATCAGGGAGAGGGGTCCCATATCTATGCTTTTTCAAGTGCATAGAGTTGACTGAACTCCAAGAGTCATTCGATGACATTAAAAAACTTTTTTTGTTAAGACCTTTGTCAAAATGTCTACAACCTATAGTTCTATAGTAACATACTCTAACATCACAAGAAATTGATCTACTTTCTCCTTTATAAAATGATACTTGGTTTCAATGTGCTTTTTCCTTGAGTTATGGACTGGATTTTTTCTAAGATTTATAGTTCTTGAATTATCACAATGGATTTCGATCATATTATTCACATCCACTCTCATATTATCAAGTTTTTTCTTCATCCATAATATTTTCATACAATATTGAGTAGTTTCAATGTATTCATCTATAGTGATTCTCAATGAAATTCAATCTTATTTCTTAATTAGGAAAGAAATACACAATCCAATAAGATATAATGAACAACCTGATGTTGATTTCCAATCATCTGTTTATCCAGACCAATATGCATCTATAAATCCCAATAACTCTTGTTGAAATTTGTCATTGTATAAAAAACTAAAATTCATTGTTCCCTTGATATACAAAAGTATTATTTTCACTAAAATAATATGTATGTCCTTATGATTTCTTTGATATCATGTTACTTGGAATGTGAAAATATTGTCACTTCCAAGTACAATAAACTACCAATAATTTGATTGTATTCTATCAAATTAAATGAATTTACTTCCTCATCCACTGAAAGTTTCATACGGGTAGCCACTGGAGTCGTCATCTCCATGGAATTATCCATTCCAAACTTTCTCAGAACCTCCATGCAATATTTGGATTGAGAAATGAATGTGTCATTCTTTTTTTATTTCACTTATAAACCAAATAAAAATGTTAACTCACTGATCATTAACATTTCAAATCCACTTTTCAGGAATTTTGTGAACAGTCTGCCTTATGCATCATCGGATCCACCAAATATTATTTCATCAACATAAACCAACACCATCATCCTTTGATTTCTTCCATTTTTGAAATATATATTGTAATCAAATCCACCACACTAAAAACTAGGCTTCTTTAAAAACTTATCAAGCCTATAATACCATGTTCTTGGTGCTTTCTTCAACCCATATATTTCCTTTCTGATCCCGAAAATACTGGTCTCATCTTTATGAATGAGAAAACCATATGGATGCTCAATATAAACTTATTCTTATAGAAACCCATTCAGAAATGTCGACTTGACATCCTTCTAGAAAACTTTGAACTTTATAGGCACTATTATGTCCATGAATAATCTGATTGTATCTATCCTTATAACATGTGTAAATGTTTCATTAACATTGATTCCCTATTTCTAGGAGTACCCTTTGCACACTAGTTGTTATTTGTTTCAAATCATAGAACCATATTCATTTATCTTGTTTTGAAAGACCCATTTAGTCCTAATAAAATTATTATTTGTTGGCCTCAAAATAATCTTTCATGTCTCATTCTTCTCAATTTAGTCAAGCTCTTCATTCCTGGTCTGAACCTAGTTCTCATCTCCAGCTACTTCCTCAAAATATTTATGCTCTACCTATGATAATAACGATAATTGATGTAGATTATTCATCCTTCTTGTTTAAACTGGTGTTGTCTGATCACCAATTATGTTTTTTACTTCAATTTAGGATCTTCGCTTCAATCCTTATGTAGATACTGGTTTATACTCATCATTTTCATTATCTAAATCTTCTTCTAAATCATCCTTTTCCACTTCAACTCCCCCTGTGTTTCTTACCTGGTCATCACTATCATCAGGATACTATTCATTATGTTGTTGGAAACTCTATTCATTCTATACTATAGTGGAATAATTGATTTTAACTAATTTTACTTCCTCTTATTGAACTGTTGTCAATATTCTCTCACAACTTCTTTGTATCATGAACATAATCAGATGATAAAATATTGTCAGAACAAAATAGATAATCATGAAATCCATGAATGTTGCTATTTTACCTCACTCATTCTTCTTAAAGTTAGAAAACCTAAACTTTCATTCTTTATTTAACATTGTGACCTTACATGTGATTAAAAGATATATTACTCCCCCTATGATATGCAAATCTTCCTATTGATAGACCCACTATTTATACCCAAAAACATTTTTCTTCTCAAACATAATTTCTTTAAATGCCACTACAGTTTTTATAGAATTCTCCACCTCAATAACATTTTATAGATCTACATTCCGAAAATAAGACTTTTATTAGGGGAATTTACCACTTAGAAATGATACATCAATAAAACCATTAAGCCTTCTGAGTCATAAATTGGTGTAGGAAACAAGTGATAATGTTAATAATATCATCACTATCCATTTCACTCAATTACATCCATATATCTCATGAATCCATATACCATTAACTCCTTTCAACAAATTCTTCTAGATTTATTCTTCATCTCTAGTAACTGATTTGGATCAGTTGACATTATGTAGCCTCATCACATCACCACTTTGAATCTTTTGATGCACCTAACCATTGGATTGAATCTCCCCTAAAAACCTAAAAAAATCAAATAAAAATTAATAGAATTAAAACAAATAGGGAGAGGGGACCCTCTAGAATCCTCAAGAAGAGTATTGTTGTCGATCTTGATAGATCATCCCTTTGATAATTTCTTGAAAATCATTGTACTATCTTTGTTCATATTCCAACTTCCCATCTAACTTCTATTATTCTACCCATATGACTAGACATTCTTTAGCCAGATTCTCAGTCTTCTTCTAACATGTATACTCTGTAAGCTTGAAGTTTTCACAATTTGGGGTTTAAACCCACTAGTACCAATTTACTTCTTTGATGCTCCACCAAAATGTCATTTTTTATGATTCTTTCTATGATTAGGTGTACGATCCTGACCTTTTATGGTGTTATCTCGGGTGAATATTCTGGTACTTATTATTGTTTTTAAATACCTTTGATTGACTTGGGGTGTGTTTGGGTGGAGTTTTTGGAAAAAATTAACAAAAACGGGCTTTGCACGGTTGGTATGCTATTAGAGAAAATTGTTCTGCCAAACCTAGGTAACTGTGGAATGCTAGATAGTGAGGTTCACATGGTTGTTTCATGGTCACCCTAACCATGTTCTCCTGCATATAAAACCATGTGTGTGGTTATTAATCACCTGAAAAAAATTAAAATCTCCTGAAGCCCCAAAACACCTCTTGTTCGACCTAGACTTGGACCTAGACATTCTTGGACAAATTTAGATCTTTTCAAAGGGTTTCCAAGGCCGTTTGACCTCCTTTATTCAATATTAAAATCCCAAATCGAAGATCCTTTCTTCTTCTGATAATTGAATCTTATCCCGATGCCAATCTCATTTATTCTTCTCTCTTTACTTAATCTATTGGTGGAATTTAATCTCTTGTTTGTTTATATCTAAACCTAATTGGTGAGATATAGATCTATTATTGTAGATCCAGATCTAGATTGATTAGATCTTGATATCCTTGATCTTTATTTAAGGATTTAGATCCGGAACTCATATCTTTGTTGTTGTACTACTCAGATTTTGTGGATTTCCGTTGAACGAACATCTATCAATGAATTGAGGTAGGTGGTCTAAAATCCAATTCACATAGTAATGAATTTGATGTATGTATGAAAAATTTTATAATTTCAATCATTCTTTATCAACTTAATTCCTAAATTAGGATAATTAGGTTGACCATTGGATTTATCGAAGCATTGTTAAATTAAATGATTAATTGAAGAATTGATCATGAGATTAAGGGGAAGTAATATTGGATAATTAATTTTGGGAAATTGATTATGAGTGTTGGGGAATGTAATCTAGATAATTAATCATGGGATTAATCGTGAGAAATTTAAATAGATAAATTGAGATAATTAATTGTGAATTAATTATGTTCTTTTGATATTATGATCTAGATAATTAATTTTGGAATTAATTATGAAGATTTGAGATATAAAATGAGATAATTAATTATAGATAATTAATTATGGGTTATGAATTGTTTTATTATTTAATTAATTGATTAATTAACTAATGAGATTTGTGTACTTAATTAATTGGAGAATTAATTAAGGATATTGATGTATTTAATTAATTGTTGAATTAGTAATGGAATTGGGGTGGATAATTAATTATGAATTAATTATGTGTGAAGGAATGTGAACATGGTCATTCAAATGAGACGTATAAATGGTAACATGGTCATTATACTTATGATTAATGTAATGGGAACAAGGTCATTCAATTTAGAAGTATAAATGTTAACATGGTCATTGTACTTATGAGTAAAGGAATGGGAACATGGTCATTCTATTGAGAAGTAATAATGGAAAAATGGTCATATTACTTATGAATTTTTTATTGGTAACATGGGCATTTATATGTGAATTTAATGAATAGTAATAAAGGCACTCTGAAATATGGCCTCACATGATAATACATCAAACTCTGGAATGAGTCGAATCGGGTACTGAGATATCATATCGCATTTGAATACTTCGAGCTCCGACATGAGTCGAAGCAGGTATTAAGATAATATTTTACCTAGGGAACACTTTGGGATCCGACATGAGACAAACCTAGTAAAGTGGTATGGGTATCCCTGAGAACCCTAGAGTTAATATGATTAAATAAAGAATAGATGATAAGGTGATAATTGTTCATTTATGCAATGTCTTATTTTCTTTATAGAACTATTTACATTGTCATTTGACTGGACTTGTTTTATACACTGTTGGTGGTGGCCTACTAAGTTATACTCACACCCTACTCAAGCTTCCTGATCAATACCTAAATAGAATCTACTGTTGCAGGATAGGTTAATGGAAATGACCCTATGCTAGATTTTTTTTTGGGATTTGATCTTGGATGAGGGAATCGTACATGATTCATGGACCTCTTGGGATTTTTTATTATCTTTATTTTTAGTTTCATTTTTAGGCACATTGACACTTATATTAGTATAGCATGTTTTCCCTTTTAGATGAATATTGTATTTTCTGTTTTGGTTATCCTATAACATTGATATTGTTCTAGTTATATATTCTTCTGCTATTGCTTATTTACTTTTTTTGGTGTTTTACTCTGATAACAGAGGAAATAGTATCTCAATGACTAGAATACCAGACCCTCACTGCTAGTCGATAGCCTCTAGCATATGGGGAGGCGTTCTTGAGGTCTTGTGACCAACCAGCTTGGGGCACTATTATGGGGAACATGAGATGGGATGTTACAATTGTTATCAGAGGTCTAGTTTTCATTCTTCTTCTTTTGCCTTACTATTTGGGAAAAGTAGAAAGGATACTATGAAGAGTCGATTCTTGGTAATGAGCTCATTCATTGGAGTTGTAAACCCATGTATAATGGAAAACCTGAGTACTCAAGGTGGAATTTTTGTTATTTTTTTTGTTACACTCGAATATTATTTCTCCTTGAGTGACGCATTTTTGATGTGATTTGACTATTGTTTATAAGAATTTTTTAGTTTTAATTCATGGCCCAGAATGGAACAAGAGTTGAGTCCGCGTGCATCATTCTAGTCAATCAGAGTTATTTTGACATGCATAATTTTAGGCATGTACAGGAAAATGAGTTATGGGTATGTTTTTGAACTTGACCTATTTTCCATATTTGTGAGAAAAAAAAATGGTTCTTAACATGAATTGAGAATGATTTTAAAATGATGAAAAATTAGAATAATTGGGAGTCAAAATGAGAAACAAGATTATGATAGTGTGTTTACCTTTGTTAACCAAAACCTATGAGTAGGATGGTTAAGGGTAGTAATAGAACCTTGGTGATGATCATGTGGTGAGATGTAGGGAAAAGACATGTTGTAACATATTATGATTATTCCTATTACATAAATGTTATAAGGTTGTGTTATGAGACCTAAGATGTGTGTTTGGAATTGTAGATAATATGAATCCATGATTCTTTTTTAGGGGATGATTGAGAGGTAAGGTGAGGAATGGTCTTCAAGTCAGGGAACCTGAGGCACCAATAGTACCTACAGATGAAGGGGATTATTTTTGGGAGAAATTTTCTCACTTCATGAAATTCATGGAAAGGTACCTGAGGTAGGTTGTGAAAAACATGTCTGAGTTGACAAGGGAGTTTTATTTATAGCACCCTCAGACTTTTACTAGAGAAGGTGGGCCTGAGGGAGAAGAATTATGGGTTGAGTCCATAGAGACTATAGTTGACCATTTGGAGACTCCAACTAAGTGGAGGTTCAATATGGATGCTTATATGATATGGGGATCAATGAAGTGCTGGTGGTACATTCAGTCGTGAACTATACAAACAAACAGTATGTTATGGAGTGAATTCCTAGAGAGGTTCTTAGAGCACTTCTATCCAGAGACGTTGATATAAGAGAAAGCTGCAAAGTTCATGAATCTGACTCAGGGGATCATGTATGTGACAAATTATATTCGATAGAACATATATCTATAATGCTTTAATCTATAATTAGTAGGAGATGAGATAGCTATAGCAAAATTATTTCAATATGGACATAAGTATGATATTAAGTCCAAAGTCAATCTCTTCTAATTGAAGAAGTTTACCGATGTGGTGGATCATGCTCTCATAGTTGAAGGGAACATAAGGTAAGCTTCCAGTACTAGATAGGTAGTTTTTATTGGACAATTAGGAGGTAAAACTTCTGAGATTAGGAATTATTGTTATGAAAATTTTACCTAAGGCAGTGGGAAGCAGTGAACACAGTTAGGAGGGTAAGTTAGATAGGACCTTACCAGGGTGAACTTTCATCATTGTGGTAAGCTGGGACACTATCGTCAAAATTTTCCCTGACCACCAGTAGAGTGTCTATCTTGCTGCAAAATGGGACACCTATATAAGTTATGAAAGTCGATGCAATAGACTATACTTGAGCAAGTAGCTGGGTAGAGTCAGAGTGTGGGAAGGGGGGATTCTAAACCATATCGGTCTGGAAGTTGGAGCTCTGCTAGCTATGGCGGTAGAGTTATCGACATGGTGCTTCTGGGATAGAGCTCCCTTGTCATTAGATTGGTGAAACTCATGGTAGTCATACAACATCCCTAGGAAGAGGGTAAGGGTAGTTACATGAAGTACAGCCTACACTTATGGAGAACGAGGCTAGGCTATAGAAAATGAGAGGCACTATTCTAGTAGATTTTACTTTAGATAGTTCTTTATTTGATATTGGTTCCTCTCATTCCTTTATATCTACAAAACTTGTTAATGGTTTGATCCTGGAGGTGGAATTCATGAGTGGAGTAATGACTATCGATACACTATTGGGAACATGGTCTAGAAACATATTTCTATTCAAGGGATTTTCTTTAGAGATTGGGGAATATCGTTTTCTATGGGATCTCTATATTCTAGATATGATAGGCTTTGACCTGATGATGGTTATGGACTGGATAGTCATATACTAAGCCCACATTGATTGTTACTATAGGAGAGTGACCATAGTGTCTCCTATGGGTGACCCATACATTCACCATTGAGAGTGGGATATTTAGGAGGGATATGTAGGGTTAATTACTCAGCACTAAGAGAGCTCACAGCCCAAGTTTCTAGTCTTCTTCTAGATGATGTAGGTGTTAATCATGATGTCTTACCACCAATGGTGGAACTATTTTAGGATTTCTTTCCAGAAACATTCTCAGGGTTACCACCTAAGATAGATGTGGAATTCATTATTGATCTCATGCCAGGGGATGATCCAATACATATTCCACCATATAGAATGGCACCAACTGAGCTTCAATAGATCAAAAATCATTTGGAGGAGTTTTAGGATAAGTGATTTATCCATCCAAGTATGTCACCTTGGGGATCAACTTTATTGTTCGAAAATAAGACATATGGGAGTTTATGTTTATGTTTCGATTATTGTAATTGGAAAATAATAATTGTGAAGAACCGATATCTTTGTTCGCATATCAATGATCTATCTGACTATTTGAAGGGAGCTTGAGTGTTCTCAAAGATCGACTTGAGATCGGGGTATCATCAGTTTAGATTACGGACTTATGATATAATGAGGACTGATTTCAGGAGAAGGTATGACCTTTATGAGTATTTCATAGTGTCATTTGGGTTTACAAATGCACTAGTAATTTTTATGGATTTTATGAACATGATACTTCATCTGTATCTGGATCAGTTTGTGGTGGTGTTTTTGGATGACATCTTGGTGTGCTCCAAGACTCATGACAATCATGCCCAAAATCTTGACATTGTCCTAAGTACACTATGATAGAATTAGCTATATTCCAAGATATTTAAGTGTTAGTTTTGGATATACCAGGTACACTTCTTGGGGCACATCATCTCATAGGAAGGTGTGGAAATGGACCTAGAGAAGGTTCAGGTAGTGGTTTCTTGGGAGCAGCCCAAGAATGTTTTCGATATCTGAAACATCCTGGTATTAGTTGGATATTATATGAGATTCATCCATGACTTTTCCCATTTGGTAGTGCTGCTTTCGGTATTGACCAAGAAGGGGATAAAGTTTGAGTGGATGGAAGCATGAGGTAATTCTTTCCAAGAGCTAAAGAAGCGTTTGATGATGGCACCAAATTTGATCATACCTGAATCAAGTGAGGAGTACACGGTTTAATGTGATGATTATAGAATTGGACTCAAAGCTGTGTTAATACAGGGAGATTTATTTGTGTTATATGGGTATCGGTAGTTGAGACCACATGAACGGAACTACCCTATGAACAAACTCGAGTCGGAAATATTGGTTTATGCTCTTAATTGTTAGAAACACTACCTTTTGGGAGAAAAGATTTCAACTTATAAAAATCACAAGAGATTAAAATATATCTTTTAATAGTGTGATTTAAATCTTTATCAGCAGAGATGGGTAGATTATATGCAGTATTTTGATATTGAACTAGAATATACACCTAGGAAAAAATAGTGTGGTTGGTTACTTGTGTAGGAAAACTCAGACTCAGATGGTTCGGGAGTTGAGTGCATAGTGGAAAATGATGAATATGATGGATGAAATGAATTTGGTGGTTTAGGAGAGTCAGTAGAAGATAACTCTAGTTTCAGTTGGAGTGGAGTCTACACTTCTAAGATGGATTAGGGATAGATAGTATGAGGATCTTGAGTGTTTAGCCTTGAGTTAAAGCTTTGAAGGTGGGAATAAACCTTTGGACCGGTTGATAGATGAGGATGAGATCATCTATTTGAATAATTGAGTTGTTGTACCTAGGAGTATACAAGAGGAGATCATGTGAGAATTTCATGCCTTGAAGTGGGTGGTGCATCCAGGTTTGATCAAAATGTATCATGACCTGTGATAATAGTTTTGGTGGTCGGGCATGAAAAATGAGATAGCAGGGTTTGTGATAAGATCTTCACATTCCAGCAGGTGAAGGCGGAGCATCAATAACCTAGAGGTTTGATGGAACTATTTCGTATTACTGAATGGAAGTGGGATAACATGACAATGGATTTTTTGGTGGGTCTTCTAAATACTTTTAGGAAGAATTACTCTATTTGGGACATTGTGGATCAATTGAAAAAGGTAGCTCATTTCTTGTCTATAAGGGAAACCTTCATACTAGAGAACTTGGGAGAACTATATGTTTGGGAGATAGTTTGTCTACATGGGGTTCCATGGACTATAGTTTTAGATCATGATTCATGCTTTACTTCATTCTTTTGGAAGGTATTGCATAAAGCTCTTGGTACGTAGGTTTTATTGAGTACATATTTTCACCCACACACAGATGGACAGTCAGAGTGTACTATACAAGTGCTTGAGGATATGCTATGGGCATGTGTGATTGACTTTGGTGGGTCTTGGGAGAATGACTTGGCATTGGTGGAATTCACCTATAACAATAGTTATCAAGAAACTATATAGATGGAACCATGCTAAGCTCTTTATGGTATTCCATGTAGATCATCACTGTGTTGGATGGAAGAAGGTGAGTTAGAGTTATTAGGACCAAGTCTTGTGTAGGAGACATCAGAGCAGGTGCAGTTTATTCTAAAATATATAGCTACAACTTAGAGTAGGTAGAAGTTGTATGATGATAGATGAATATGACCCATAGAGTTTACAAAGGGGGATCATGTGTTCCTTTGGGTGTCACCTAGGTTGGGTCACTGCCAGATATAGAGTCAGGGAAAGTTGGTGGACAGTTTTGTTGGATCATTTGAGGTAGTGAAGAGAATAAGTTCGATGGTGTACCGATTGGATCTTCCACAGAAATAAAATTCTATGAATGATGTTTTAAATGTGTCACAACTATGGTGGTATCACACAACCCTTCTAATGGGATCTATGTAGATGAGGTTGACCTAGATATATATGTGTCCTTTAAGGATCATCTGATGTATGTACTGGATCACATTGAGAAAGTGTTGTGTGGAAAGACCATGAAGATAGTTCAAGTGTTATGGAAACATGGACATGTATAATAGGAAACATGGGAAAGGGAATTAGACATGAGGGCTCAATGGCCTAATACTTTTAGCTTAAAATCATGTAAAAACATGGAAGTGTATCTCGAGGATGAGATGTTATAAGGTGGGGATATTGTTAGATCCCGACCTTTTTGGTAGTTATCTCGAGTGGGTTTTTAGCTACTTTTTTTTTGTTTTTAAGTGCCTATGATTGGATTTATGACTTGGGGTGTGTTTGGGTGGATTTTTGAGAAATATTTAAGAAAAAGGGGCTATGCATGGTTGGCGCGTGGTTAGAGAAAACTGTGCACCCAAACCCAGGTAATCGTGCACCCCTGGATAGTGAGGTCCACACGGTTGGTGCACAGTTACCTAAATTGTGTTCCCTTACCCAGAAAACCATGCACGTGTTTATTAATCACCCAAAAAATTGTTTTAAAATCCTCTAACCTCCAAAACACCTCCTATTCGACCTATACTCATACCTAAATGTTCTTGGATGATTTTAGAGCTTTCTGTAGGGGTTCCAAGGTCATCTGACCTCTGTTATTCAAGATTCAAATCCCGAATCAAAGATCTATTCTTCTATTAATAAGTGGATCTCATCCAGATGCATATCCCATTCATTCTTCTTTATTTTATTAATCTTTTAGTATAATTTTATCCTCTATTTATTTAGATCTAAACCTAATTGGTGAGATCTAGATATAGTATTGTAGATCTATATCTATATTTATTAGATCTTGATATCATTTATCTTGATTTAGGGATTTAGATTCGGAACTCAGATATAAGTTGTTGTGCTGGTCAGATATTGAGGATTTCCATTGAACGAATGCCCGTCAATTAATTGAGGTAGGTGGTCTAAAATATAATTCCCATATTTTTGGATTTTATGTGTGTATGAAAAATTATAGAATTTCTAGAATTCTTTAGCAATTAAATTCCAAAATTGGGTTAATTAGGTTGGCCAATGGATTTATTTAATCATTGTTAAATTATATGATTAATTGAAGAATCGGTCATGAGATTAAGGGGCAGTACTATGGGATAATTAATTTGGGAAAATTTATTATGAAAGTTTGGGAATGTAATCTAGATAATTAATCAGGGGATTAATTATGAGATATTTAAATGGATAAATTCAGATAATTAATTTTGAATTAATTATGTGCATTTTATATTATGATCTAGATAAATAATTGTGTAATTAATTATGAAGAGTTGATATTTATAATGAGAAAATTAATTCCGGAAAATTAATTATGGGTTATGAATTGTGTTATTGATTAATTAATTGATTAATTAACTAATGATATTGGAATTTTTAATTAATTGGGTAGTTAATTAAGGATATTTATGTATTTAATTAATTGTTTAATTAGTAATGAAATTAGGTAGGATAATTAATTATGTGTGAAGGAATGGGAACATGGTCATTCGAATGAGAATTATAAATGGTAACATGGTCAATGTTCTTATGAGTAAAGGAATGGTAACATGGTCATTCAATTTAGAATCATAAATGGTAACATAGAAATTCTACTTATGAGTAAAGGAATGGGAACATGGTCATTATATTGAGAAGAAATAATGGAAACATGGTCATCTTACTTATGGATTTTTTATTGGTAACTTGGGAATTTGTGTTTGAATTTAAAGAATGGTAATTAAGGAACTCTAAAATATGGCCTCACATAATAATAATTCGAACTTCGGCATTAGTCTAATCAAGTACTGAGATATCATATCACATTTGAATAACTTGAGCTTTGGTATGAGTCAAAGTAGGTATTAAGATATGATATTACCTTGGGAACATTTTGGGCTTTGGCATGAGCCGAAGCTAGTATAGAGGTACGGGTATCCCTAGGAACCCTAGAGTTAATATGATTCAATAAAAAATAAATGATAATGTGATAACTTCTCATTTATGCACTCTCTTATTTTCTTTATAGAACTCCTTGCACTACCTTTTGACTGGACATGTTTTAGACATCGTTGGTGGTGGCTTACTAAGTTTTACTCACAACCTACTCAGGATGCCTGATCGATACCTAAATATACTCTACTATTGTGGGACAAGTTAAGGGAAAGGGCCCTGTGTTAGATTTTTTATTGGGATTGGATCATGGATGAGGGAACTGGACGTGGTTTTGGACCCTCTTGGGGGTTGTTAGTGTCTTTATTTTTTATTGTGTTTTTAGGAACTTTGACACTTATAATGGCAAATCATTTTTCCCCTTTCATATGAATATTGTATTTGTTGTGTTTTTATCTTATAAAATTGGTATTGTTATGGTTATATATTCTTTTACTATTGCTTATTTACTTTTTTGGTGTTTTACTATGATAAAATAGGGTATAGTCACCCCATGATTGACTTGTCACACCCTCACTGCTAGTCGGTAGCCTCTAGTGTACAGGGAGACATGCTTGAGGTCATGTGGCCAACCAGATCAGGGAACCATCATGTGGCTCATGGTTTGGGATGTTATAGTGGTAATCTCTCCACTAGTCATCTTCTCTTGTTTCTTCCTCCATTATAGGGCTCTTTCCCCTGCCTTCACTTCTCTCCTTATGGCATGACATGTGATTTTTTCAAGATATTATTTATTCATTTTTCTTTTATTAGTTAACTAAGTCTCCACACTATTTATTACTGGTGGTGGTTCCTTCACTGAATACACATTCATCTTACTCACAAATGGATTAGTTCCTACCATTTTCATCTAGGTTCTTTCGCATTATTTATAAGAGACCTATTGTGAATGTAACAAAGGAGGTGATTGATAGTTATTTAATTGAGATCCTTGTGTTTCCCCTAAATCTATAAACCTATTTTTCAACTTATCATGTTTTATTCCAATATAGGATTTTTCGTCATACATTACTAGATTTATAAATACCATTTCAGGTTCCTTTCCATCCCTGATTTCTTTCTGCTGTAATATCTTTCCAAATTACCATGATTAGCACATATAAAACATCTCCAATTAGAAACATACCTAACATCATCATTTCTTGATTCAGATATTGATATGTCTAGATTTATTATATTAACATTGATCTCATGGGATTCGTGACACATACTCATGGTGTGTCCCAGTATTCCACAATAGTAGCATTTCATGGATACTTTCTTCTGAGATACTTTTCTTTTAGATTTCTCAAAAAGCTTATACTTATTATTAAATTTAGGAATATTTCTCTCTTCACAACATAAAATATATTCCATATCCTCAAAAAAAAGTTTAACTATGAACATGAATGCCACAAAAATGGCACATGTTATCAATATTTCCTATAAAAACCTTTTTAGGTCTATCTCTATCACCTATAGGATTTTTCATATTTTTGGAACTGTTTACATCCCTCTTCCTATCATGCATAGGAGGGGATTCATCATATCCAATACAGGATTTTTCCAAACTATATAACCTTTGGGCTGAGACAATAATTTCACTTTTTCCCTCTTAAATAGAATATTTTCAATTAATTTCACTATTACCTTTCGAAGGATAGTCAAACAATCAATGCAAAGAATCCTTCAATTTGGGATTACTTTTGGAATTATATTTCTCTGATTTTTTATTCAATGATTATAGATCTTATCCCAATTTTTGAATCTTCATATTCATTGATTCAAGTTGAGAATTATGTTATCTCTTGACATTATTCCCACTACTAATCTCATCTTCCAATTATCATCTGAGATTATCCACCATGTTACTTTTCTCTTTTATTTTAAATTGTTTTTGAGCAACAAAATTAGTACAACATGAATTCTCCTGATATAGATTTTTGTTCTCCTAAACTAGTTTAGATAGATGTGTAGCAAGATCATCATTTGTGGATTTCATATTATTAATTTCATCTAAGTTCAGATTCTTTCGCATGCCATCATCTTTGAGTTTTTTTATCTTTGTTGACATCTTTTGAAGTTCTTCATATTGGGAATCATCATTATCCCTCAGTTCAATAGATACATTAATAAGCCTTTTATTTATACCTTTTATCATGTTGACCTCATTTTCAAATACTTGGATCTGAATATCTTTAGATTTATTTTCTTTAGATAATTTCTAATCCAATTTTTTTGTTTCATGGATAATTTTTACTTTTTCCCTTCTTGCAATTTCTTCATCATTGGTAGTTACATCATCACTTAGAATATCAGGTTATTTTCTCATTACTTATTCATAATTGAATGAGTAAATATCTTCACTATATGATTCATCCAAACCATTATTTAGTAAAATTATTATTTCTTTCAACTGATTCACATTATTTCCATAGACACTTCCACAATGAGGAATACCACTAGACAACTTCTTCTTCTATGAAGTTCTTCCTTTTTCCATGGAATAATGAGATAAGAGAAAACTAAAACTTTTATTTCAATAATAAACTAAACCAATTCATAAAAAACAAATATGGTAAAATAAAACAATGCTCTGATACCAATTTGTAGGTCTAAAAGGGGCCTAGATTCCCTAAGAGGGGGTGAATTAGGGTATGTATATTCTTTCTAAAATTCTTCCTACCCTAATGTATCTTGACATATTTATTATAAGGGTCACTTTATTTTCTATTAAGTGTTTATGCGGATATTATTATTTTCATAATTATATAATTATGATGCACTAAAAGTAAAATAGGAAACCAAGAACAATAACACATAGATTTTACTTGGTTCACCCTCACTAGCTACATCCAAGGAGAATACAATAGCAATGTGTGGATGTACCAAATCCAATAAGGCTCATTTCCAAAATGTTGTTAAAACTAGATCAATTATATGTCCAGGATCACTACCTTTCTAAGGTTAAGTTTCAGCTCAATGTTTTTCCCAAGGGTCAGTCTCTGAGTCTCTTTCTCTAACTCACTGTCAATGGAAAGGATCATCTTCTTCCTCTTCCTTTACTCACATCTCTTGGAAGGGATTCACACACAGATTATGGACATGTAGGTCCATTAATTATTAATAATGAATGAATCCTTAGTTGTAGATAGATGCTCTATTAAAGTACCACTTTCACCCAATTAATGAATATCACATTACCACCAATTTACTGAGAAATACATTTTCAATAATTTTGTAATGTTCACTGCCTACGCAAACCGCACCTCTTTTGTGAAGCTCATACAGCCTTTTCTAATCTCACCACTTCCACAAATCTCACTTATCCCTCATGAAGAAACATCCTTTTATGAAACTCACTTAGCCTTCATGAACTCTATTACTTTCACGATGCTTATAATTTTTGTTCGGCTTATATAGCCTTCAAGAACTCCCTTTCTCTGCAAACATTTTCACAAGAACACCCTTTGCAAACAACCTTCATGAATCCAGAGCCTTAGAATCTTCATTAATTATCGCTACTTTTCTGAAGGAGCAGAGGCCTATTCATAGGTTTTTACACCAATTATATAAGATTAAATCCACATCATCACCCTTTCATGATGCTCTCCCATTTCATTCATAGTGTTCCATGTCTTTATGAAGAACCATGTGAATTTTACGTTCATGAATCTTCTCATAGTCATAAATATTACCGTCAATCCTTCATGTATTTGCGATGCTCATTTGTGATGATCCACACCTTCACAAAATTCCCTTCACGAAACCTAATATTTTATTAAATAGTTCTATTTTTTATATTTCAACAAGTCCTTCATGGAAATCCATATTTCACGATGCTTGATCCAACCTCCAAATTTTGGACTCCAGAAATTTTGTAAACACTGGATAACATCATCACCTTATGTACAAAATTTTCTATACTACTACCAAGGAATTCATTCCTCTACATTGGATCCTTTTCAACAAACCTAGAAAAAAAATATTTGAAACTCCACAACTTACCATGGAAACTCACTTTGTTAACAAACACAATCGACACAAAAACACTACAATGTTACCTTGAGGTATTTTTTCCCAAAAAACTAACATAGAATAAGACTTGACCGATAAGTCAAGTCCAGCAAGAACTTGTCAAAAGATAAAGGAATAAGAATAAAATGTTTCAAATAAGGTAGTATAAAATTTAGAGTTTATCAGTACCACACATCAAATAGTAGATAGTCCCTTACCACCATCCACTAGACTCTAATTCACTAAAAAAACTCATCATTCCTCAGTTCTATAGCCCTAACCATGATATTCATGAATCCCAAGGTCATCTTCGTATAAGCCTACTGCTTAGGGCCTTGGCCTATCCCATGGATCGATGCCTATGTATGGCTCAAACACTTGTGAGACCTCATTCATGATGAATTCAATAAGAAATGTTTTACATTCCTAGTCCTTAAATATCGATAACACTTGATCTAATTTTTTTGGTATGAAGTATGATAATTCACCTACTATCTATATTTGTATCACTAAGGACCTCCTTCCCCCATAAAAGGTGTTGAATATCCTATTCTCAGCTTCATTTTTCTATCACCACTCTAACATGGGTTTTCTCCCTTAATATTACTCCAAGTGGAAGTACCACTATGAATTTTTCTGAAGACTGGAAGAAAACCTTTAGATATATCCACCAATAGACTATTTTCGGTAATCAGGGCCTTGTGCAGAACCTGAGTATAAGTCAACAGATCAAATTTCTTGATCTGGTGTCTCGACTCTGATTTACATCCAATATCAAACTTATTGTAATTATATGCTCCATCACCATCCAATAGAGGGGATAAGTTTAGTGTCTCTATGAAATGAGGTGAGTAAGTATGCATCGTCATCATCCCCTGATGAAGATCTATGAACTCGTGTGTTCAAGATAGATTCATCGTGTCTATAAAGAACTCTAGAAATAAAATATCTTTTAACATCACCAACGTGAGACCCTCATGTCTCCCAGCCTAAGTCATAACATCCCACTAGTTCCAAGTGAATCTTAGAAGTATAAATGTCACAATCATCACCTTTCATTATTCTAGGGTATCTACCATGTCAAAGATATTACCCATAATCCATATATATTTATTTTTATCATAATGGAATCTAGTTCCCAAGAAGGATATAGGCTGTTGGAGCTAGAAGTCTCAAGGAGAGTCTAACATAGTCATATTAACTTTCCCATCTTGGATAGGCACTAGGTAGAAGACTTATAGATGAAGTGTTCCTTCTTGCTGAACTACTGGGGTAGGTGTGGGAGAATTATCCTATATGGTTAGTGGTAGAATAGGAACATCCTCCCCTAAAAGAGGATTTTATCATTCTCTACCAAGTTTTCCAGTCAAAAATATCTAAGGAGTCATTTCTATAATATGAATAAAGAATCTAAGACATTTAAGGATGTTCATAACCAATCTATGGGATCACACCAAGGTTCTCAAATGAGTATACCCACAATCCAAGGTATATCCCTCCTAATACTAAAAAAACTTCTCAATCCCTACACATTAGTTAAAATCACATATATGTATAAGAAACATAACAACATTCTCATGTACATATAATTAATTACATAATTAATATATCACAAAATAAATAGTTAAAAATATATAACATAATATATAATACAAGTTTCTCCTAAAAATATAGAAAAAAACAAGTTATTAAATTTAAGAATTATAATTCAGTACATGATAAGTATATAGATGTAATGTGATCCTATGTGTCTAGCCATGATTCATGAACGCACCTTGGTCCTCATAAAATAGTAACAATAATAGCAGAAATGGTAACTCATATTTTAGTTACAAAATTGCTCTTTAGAAATATATAAACTCCCCTATCAGATTCCCACATAGCTATCTCATTTCTATTATATCCCAGGTCAGTCAAAATAAAAAAAATAAAACTCTCCTTTGATTCCATTTTATAACACCCTGACCTAAACCACTTTTTCTAATCAAGAAAGTCACATGACTTCATGTGCACCTCCCCATATGTAAGAGGATTCCATCTAGCAGTATAAATACTATAAGTGGGGAGACTATACCCTCGGTATCATGTCATTAAAAAATAATAAATAAAATATGTTAACATGGAGTAAACGGTGTGGAAGAAAATAATACCAAAAGGCATACATTTCATACAATAAATAAATAAATGGATTTCCAGTGTGGCAAGAGAATCCAATGTAATTATGATGGTAAGGAAAAATAATAAATGTAGAAGCAATACTCTAGAGTGTAACCTATCATTTCCTCTGACTCCAAGCCTCCATCTCCTCAACTCTTCATAACAGGTCCCTTACCCTTCACTGGATCCCTAGTCATGAAATCTATATATGCATTGAAATGCATGTATAGAGTGTGGGTAATAAAACCTAGTAAGACACCAAAAATGTGTTCTTAACATGGTTTCACAAGCATAAGAGATTATAACATGATAAGAAATAAAATAATACATGACGAAACAATAATACCAAGTGTCTGTGTCCAAACCAATCTACCACGAACCCTAGTTGTACCTCCTTCAGCTCCATGTCATATGTTTATCAGAGTGGTCATGGAAAAGTGACAACAAAGGAACCATAACTTAGTTTCTTAGTAATCATATAGGCCCTAGGACTATAGATAAGACCACAACAGTCCATCAATACCCATTAATATCTCTTGGGTTAGGTCTCATATACCATCTTTCTCCACTGTCACCTCATAGGTCAGATCACATAGACCATAATTCCCCCAGGTAAGGCCATATATTCCATCATTCCCCATTATATAACATGGTCCTATAATCATATCACAAGTATAATTGAAACATTCTCCCCCTATAGGGCCACTGATTCATGATTTTTCTACCTATAACCTTAGAATTTTCCATAGAAAAACAATAAAACAAATACCAAGTACAGAACATGGAAATATTCAATATCATATAAAGGCATACATAGCATATCATGACTGAGGAAACTATATCCAAAACAAGAACACATGTGATCAAATCAACATAGTCTAATCATATCAACACACAACAACATTATATCATAATGATTATATACGCAGCCTTTATGGTATAAAGAACTTACTACCTCAACTGAGTTGTTGTTGTCAATGTCAAGGTTTTCCAAGGGTTTCATCTCCTAAACCACGTTCTCACACAAAATGGAACATGATTTCATGCTAAGAACTCCTAGAACTTATTTCACGTAAAAAAAACTGTTACTAGATTAAGACATAAGGACGAACAATCTGTGGGGTGGAACATCACTTACCCTATTATGAATACAAACAATGGTAGAATCTGAGTCTTGTTTAAGGAAGAAGAAACCATCACTCTTAGATAGTGAGAAGATATGAGAAATAAAATTGTCCAATTAGTCTTCGAAAAGAACCACAATATAAGTAGAGAACTATGTAATGGAGAAGTAATGAATCAAGAACCACGTTGTAGCAAAGAACCACTATGATGTATAAGAGCACTATAACAATACTACCATCGTGCATGAAAAAGTACTGTTATGTGGATAGCATCAAAATTTGGCCTCCACAACACTGAAGGGACCCCACAACATAAAACCATACTGAGTTGAAAAAATTTTGGCATGAGGTAATTACTATGGTGTATAGTTGTTTCTGATACCCTTTAGAACACTTGGAATCATCACTAGAACATAGTGTGATATAATTATTGTTTGGTAATCATCATAGATCCATTCCTTGTGATAAAACTCTCATTAAATTCCTCTTAAATTTCTAAAACAACTTCACCATATCAATATAGTAAAATAATATTAAAAGGCATAACACCTGAATACCAAAAATCTAGTATCATTATAAGAAATTGATGTGGATTATCCATTGTATCATGGTATAATTAACCACAATGTCATGTTATCAAATATCACTTCACGATGATGGATACTACATAAGATCCATCAATCAACATCACTATGACACATCCCTTTACTATGCAATGTCACCTCAAACTCACTACACCACTATAGTGCATCCATTTCCATGATGTCATGGACCCTCTCCTATGTCTCATCCAACACTAAAAATTCTTATAAAAATAAGGATGTTATTTTTTTAGTTCATGGTTTTTAAGAAGTTAAAAAATTACTCCATCATATTTTTTGTTACATTATGATGAATTTTGGGTAAGTGTTATTATAAAAGGGAAGGGTGTTATAGATTTTGAATTAAAAATTAAATAATGAATCCCATATAAATAATTTTTCAAAAGAATTTATCAAATTATAAGTATCTTATACTGTTATTAGTTTTAGAAGCTACCAAATTTAAAATGGAAATGACATGAAAATTTTTATGGGATGATATGGATGTTTGATGTTGTTCTTTTGGAATCATAGTTAACTAACCTAGATTTCACTAAAAACTATTATGTCTCATCATGATTGTTTTCTCACTTCTATATTTAAAAATTCAGAAAAAATCTCTCCATTGACATAGTTTACCCTCTTCATGGTCAAATTTACTTAGTATTGGGAGTTTCTTGGAAATCCTTGGGCACTCATGTGATGATTTTTTATTTTTTCCCTTCATGATACCAACATGAATCAAGTTATCCTTTTATGTATTTCTTATTTCTTATTTCTTATTAAATAATTATTTATTTATACATTTAGAAAACTCTCTCTCCTATATAATTTATTTTCTTCATATACAACTTTAGTTGGTATTGGAAGTCTCATAGAAATCCTTGGTGACTCATTTGATGATTTTTTATTTTTTCCCTACATGGGATCAAAAGGTATCATTTTTTATCTCTTATTTATTATTATTTATTATTATTTATTACATATTATCTATTATAAATTAGATAATTAGGAATAAATATGTGTAGGGTAAAATTTGAACCTCTTACCTCCTACTTATTCTGAAAAATATTTACCACTCCACCAAGTCCTTAATTTTGTGACTAGTCATAATTTAATATATATATATATATATATATATATATATATATGGTTCCCCATTCTCCTAGTCTCCCTTACTCTTCATGGGATAGGGTCCCTTCCTAGCATTGTTTCTCCCTACTCATCATCCCTTTCATAGTGAGTGTAATTCTACATGTTCCTTTTTCTTCCCCAACCTTTCCTCCTCTTGTTATCCCCATCTAGAATGTGTATTCCTATCTCAGATTTATCTTATTTGGTTTTCTTCCATGTTTTTATTGGTAGTGTTGTGATATATGTTGTTGTTTCAAGGTCCTTGACCACTTCAGCTGTTGTTCTAGTCATCATAATGATCATACTAAAATTACATTTTGGTTTGACATGATGGAGCTCTAGTGATTTAGGATTTTGGTGTTGATGGTGTTTAGAAGTGCTTTTCAGATGGTTCCTTGAATCTTTTAATGTTCTTCATTTCATTTTAAGATGTTATTACTATTTTTTTATGTTGATGCATGTTATACTTTTCCCATTCACCCTTTTTCATCTCTTAACACCTAATCCTTAGTATTATACCCCATTCTGGGTATGGTGTAAAGGTGATTTTGGTGGTTTTGGGACTATATTTTTGGGGTTTCTCAGTGTCTATGGTGTGTTCCATGTTGATTTTATCTCCCTATTTGGTTTCTAGAAGGTTATTCTATGTATTCTTTCCTAGAGGTATTTGTATGTCTTATCTAGTTCATTTCAGTTTCCAGTTCATCATATGATCTAGTGGTGGTGGTTTTTCTAGTATTTCTTATTCAATAAGTTGATGGTAGCTATGACTTTTTATGGTGTTTTATGTCAGCAATGAGGTATCATTCCCACTTCTATTGTTGGTTTAGCTCATTGGTCTCTATTATATTAGTGGTGGTTCTAGATGAAGGTTTGGAGGTCCTATTAAACATCCCGACTCAATGTCAATGACCTTGGATACTTCAAACTCTGCTCTTACTTCCATTTCTTCTCTCTCATGCCTAGTTGTTCTGCTGTAGTGTTTTTTGAGGAAGTTTTGGAATTTGTTTTTTTAGTGTATTATAGTCTCCGGAATGAGATTCTACTGTAGGGTTTGTTCTTACTTATGCGATTATAATTCCTTGTGTTTATGATATCTCGGAAATGTGGATCTGGAGGTCAACCCATGAAGATAATGATAGTTTCAGATTTCATGGTCAATATTCTAGAGGTGTCTATTTTTTTATGTTTTTTGGTTCTTGATAATGTCCATTCGGGGCGTTGATGATTGGTTGTTGAGTTTCAGAGATTGATAGTGGTGAACAATATTCATTGATTGGTGGTTATTTCGATGGTTCATGTTTCCAGTAGAGATGTCATGTTGGGGTCGAGCTGGTGGTTGGCATTAGCGATGAGATGGGGTAAACGCGTTGAGGTATCCTCAAGATTGGATGTTGATCCATTGTTCTTTCAGTTTGAATTTCGAATTTGTCCTTCATTTGAATTTTGAATTATGATCTTGGGAATTGTGTGTTTTATTTTGTGGTGGTTGTTTTGGTCATATCCTATGGGTTATACAGTTACCACATAACCTCAAATTGGATTTTCATAATATAAAAAATGATTCATATGATAAATAAATGCAAATACATATATGTGTGTGTGTGCGTGTGTGCGTGTGTGTATTCATAATTTATAAATACATACATATAAAATATAATTACATATAAATCTATTTAAATTTAGTTATATGTACATTTAAAAATATATATAAATATATATAAATATATATAAATACATTCATATATATATAATTAAATATTATAGTGTATAGATATAAAAATATATATACACATATAAATATATTTAAACATATATATATAATGAGATAATATATATAATTATATATATATATATATTCATAAATAAATATAAATATTTATAAATATAGATAAATATATATAAATTTAGATAAATATATATATAAATAAGTACATATATATATACATAATATAAAATATCATTGTATATAAACATAAATGTTTAAATTTATTTCAAATTAAAAATATTGTATTTTTTCATGAAATTTGTTTTCATTTATATTATGAAAATTATTTTTTAGTCTGAGCTTCTATTTTGGTCTCTGGTTGGTTCTTCATCTGGGCTTTACAGCCTTGGGGGCTTCATTTTCTATTATTCACGGTCCTAGATTGTTGGGACTTAGTGGGTGTTAGCCATTCTAGGATTCTTTCTAGGTGTATTATTTCCTACTACTAGGATTCTCCCAAAGCTTGATCCCCATCCATCTTCAACATTTTTTCTTGGCCACTGATGGAGGTTAATCATGTGGCACTTGTTCTAGGTATTTTTAGTTCTCCATTAGATTTTTACACTCTATTTTCATAATCAATCCACATCTTATACTTCCTAATATATCTAATACTTCCACATGTTACCTGAGTCTATTCAAATTTATTACTCTATCGGGCTTCACGATACTTCTACACACTCTCAGTTATCCATCTGTTATGCCTCAAATCCCCCCCCCCCCCCCGTCATGTATTCCACCTCACCGCCTACTCTATCAATATTACTCTACCCCCATCACTTAATTTTCTCGTATGATCTTTATACTTCCAAGGAGAGTGGGTCTTTGGTATTCCATTGTATTTGTTCCAGAGAGAGGAGTTTCCATTAGAGAGGACCTAGTCCCACCCCCAAAAATTAGTCTCAGATCCTTTAATCAAACTTAGATATGTATTCAGTGAAGTTTGAAGTTGATAATTTTGATAGTGAGATCAAATTAAGTATGTAGATAGTTAATTATCACACAATTATAGTCCATAATAGACTTTAAAATGCCTTACACGATTGTAAGAAACTTATCATGACTATTTATTCATATGGATATTCAACCACCACATACATTAGAGTCAACCATTGAATTTTAGAAAAGGCCCATTTTATGATACTTTTAACCCTATTGAACAAATTATTATGTGAATTCACCCATGAAACTACTACTAAATCCATTTTGATGCATCCCAATCATTTATATTTGACCAAGACACTACTTGGTCATCTTTATAAGAAAATGAGGCTTTATACCTTTAAAATGACCCCAGGCTCTTCTATT
The DNA here is from genome assembly GCA_963277665.1 of Viscum album. Taxonomy (NCBI): domain Eukaryota; kingdom Viridiplantae; phylum Streptophyta; class Magnoliopsida; order Santalales; family Viscaceae; genus Viscum; species Viscum album. Next base: position 655,755,013 of record OY728145.1, on the reverse strand, counting down.
CATGTTCATATTAATGATTTTAATAAAGTGATTATTGATCTAGATAATATATTTGTTGAAGTTAGGGATGAATATTTGTCTATAATACTTATAACATCCCTTTATGATTATTTTAGCTCATTAAAAGACTCCATGATGTGCGTAGGGACTCGATTATGTTAAAAGAGGTTAAGGATATGATTTTGTTTCTAAATTTTAAAATAAAAGGTTTGAAATATGAATGGAGTAGGGTAAATGGTAAAACTAATATGTTGATAATTAAGGGTAAGAATAAAAAAATGGTAGATAATATAAAGATAATAAATGATTCAATAATTTTCAATGCTTTGAGTGTGGAAAACAAAACATATTAAATTATTTTTTCATGATATAAAACCTTGGGAAAATATGGCCCATAGAAATATGGTATGCAGTATTTTTGACACTAAAGTTATTATATATTATAATTAACAACACTTTTTAGAGATAGTCATTTACTCTAGGTTTCATCTTTTCTGTGTTCTTATGACTAGATATACATGCAATTTTCAGGGGGTAGTGTTAAGAGAGAGTGTTTTCTCGGCTTGTTTAAGTTATTTGGGATTAAGTGCAGAGTATTTTTTTCATTTCAGCATCCTTTTTTTGTTAGGGGATACGTTGATATGTTATTCCCTATGAAATCTCCAAAATCCAATGATCTTGGTATGAGATTCACAATTTAGTATATAAAATTAATTTGAAAATTAAAAATAAGGTTATATAGGATTCAAGATTAATGTAATTTAAGAAACAAACAGAGACATAATGTGCTTCAGTCCACAATAGACCTACATGCATGGTGAGAAAACCACTAGAAAACCTTATTACCAGGAATAAAAATATCCAGATTATAAGAAAATGAAATCATAAAAAATAGATAAATTATTTGAGGATCTTTCTAGATGAAAATCACACTACATGAAAGCATAGAAGGATACAACACCATACATTTCCATAATAATATAAATAAATAAAAGTGTAATAAACTTCTTATAGTTTATGTCTTAAATATTAGAACCTGGAATAAACTTGAATGGATCTTGAGCTAATGATGTCTTCCTTCATGTGAGAACATAACATGATGAAGGTTGACGATCTCCACTACTCTCCATCAAAACACTAGACTGGGATTGATGATGATTAAGATGATCTGCTTCATCAAACTTTAGGAATGTTTGACAAGATCTCTTCCTTGCACTCCTCCCAAACTTTATCTTTGGGAATAATTAGAAAATCCCCTCACAAAAACTCGAATGAAATTTAATGTCGACGATGAGACCTCAAGTACAATCATAGTTGAAGATGAGTTGATGAAGATTCAACAACCAAAGTGGGATGTGGGCCACATGGATAGGACAAAAATGAGAAGTTGCTCTACTATTGAGATAGATTGTCTTACCCGTATCTGACATTATCCAGATGTAAAAGTACCTTTATGTGATCAAGGTACAACCATTACACGAGTAGGATTACCCTTACATGAGCTGGAAATCCCCTTACATGAGTAGGTAAATACCCTTATGTGAGCATGTGAAGACCCTTATGCATGCTGGCTTGTCTTTACACATCCAGGTATTACCCTTGCGTGAATAGAAGTACCATTATGCAAAACATGGAGTAAATTTATGCAACCAGTGGATTACCCTTACATAACAAGGTTGTACCCTTATGCGAGTTGTGTAGTACCCTTATATTGTAGGGTTTAACCCTTGTGCAAGGATAAAACTACCCTCATGCAATAGGAGTAACCATATGATTTGGGAGGTTACCCTTATGTGAACAGGATTACCCTTATGTAAGGAGAAAATTACCCTTACACAATAGGTTACCTTAACATGGGATTTAGCTAAAGGGGTAGGAGAACTTTTTAATCTAGATATGACGAATAAGAAATTAAATTTTCAATAATAAAAATTAATTTAATTTAATTCTAAAAAATAGAAGGTATACATGAAAAAATTCACAAATCTCCACCTTTTCAATATAAGGATTAAATAGGAGAGTGTTCTCACAACCTATTTCATTGAAAATGGATTGTATTCATAAGTTATAAATAATGCTAAATATTGTAAAATTAAATATCCTTAGTTAAACTATCAGTTGTATTGTTCTATTTATGTATCTCAGTGACACATACTATCCCATTTTCAATGAAATCCCAAAAAATTTAATTTAGGTCTACGTGTTTTGAACTTATATGGAAAACATGGTTTTTAGAAATTTTCAATGCATACTAACTATTAAAAATGTCTTAAATATTACCATATGATAAGGAAAGTTCATTAACTAAGCATTAAAGACAAATTTCTTCTTTGATTACTTCAGTTAATGCTATGTATTCAGCCTCAGTGGTGAAAAGGGAAATAATGGATTGAATAATTAATTTCCATGAAATAGGACCACCATAAGACATGAATACATAACCAGTAGTAGATTTTTTGGTATCTATATTTTTTACGTAGTCAAAACCAACAAATCTAACAACATCTTGCGTATAATAATCAATTTTACAAAAACAATAAACAAATTAAAAGACATAGATACATACCTGGGTAACTAATTTAATTCATTAAAATGGGAAATTTGATGACTTCCCATAAATCTACTCAAAATACAAATAGTAAATTCTATATATGGTTGATAGAATATCCTGGTATACATGAGGTTACACACTATGTTTTCATAAAGTATTTTACTCATAAAATAAATGTTAGAATCAATGCTAGAGTATTGGGACAAGGACAACATGAAGGTATAACCTAAAGAAACACTAATAGATTTCAATTTATCCAAAAAATACATTTTTATAACCTTATTGATATAATCATATAGGTACAAATATAACACCCTATAATTTCTATCCCTATTAATTTTCATACTAGGAATTTTATTTTATTTTCCTAAATATTACACTTCAAAAGAATTATGCAATTGGTTTTTCATTTTATTTATCATGTAAATGTCATTAAATATTACAAGAACGTCATCAACATATAAGAGTAAATAAACAAAAATATACTTTACATAATTAATTTAAACCCAATAATCATATTTATTTTTAATAAAATCAATTTTATGTATAAAGGAATAAAATACCTTATAACACTTTATAAATGGTTTTTTCCGTCCATAGATGTATTTTATTAAAATCCATACTTGGTTTCTTTTAAAATTTCTTGAAAACCCATCTGATGGTTGTGTATAAATATATTCATCTGATGTAGAGACTCCTTTTTTCCTTGTAAGACTTTTAAATGTTTATTTATATATTTCTAGAGCTAGACGTCGATAAGGAATGTGGTCCTGTGGCCTGGTGTGCCTGGAATTAATTTCATAAAAATATTTAATATATTTTATAATATACATGATAATATTCTTAAAGAAAATAAGATAACTCTTATATGGAAGCTTGGATTATAAATATGAGGCCTTAGTTGAGTCTAGAATGTAGTTTTTACCCTATGTGAGACATAAAATGGGTTGGCACAGGGCATTTGGACTCCTCACTCATTGGTAGTATATTAAATTAATTAATTAATTAATTAAATTAATTGTTTTGTTTCAAAGAAATAGATAATTATATAAGAACGTTGTTGGGATAAATTCTCTAAGGTTAGTCATATAAGACCTGGGAGGATTACAAATATCTCTCTTCCTTCTTCAGTGTAGAATCTCATTTGATGATGATAAAACACCAGATCAGATCAAATCAGGACTTAGCGAACAAAACAACTTCACTCGATCATTAGTAGATGCTCTATTCATCAATTAATGATCCATAATTGAGGTAGGACTCTTGAATTGGTGATTTACACCCTTTTATTAAATTTATTTATCAAATCCATCATTTTTCTTGGATCTACGCTAATTTTTGACCGATTACATGTGCTTGGGTATAGAAACTTTTTTATTTTCAATTTTTTTAACCCTGGATGCTAGTTCTTGATCTTTGGCCAAGAATTCTTGGACAAAAATGTTTAAACCTTTGGATTTGGTTCTTTTATCCATCTTTGATTTTCATTCTTCACCAGTTAGACCCCTCAGTCCCGGTTCGACATTGTAAGGAAGTACTGAGCCAAATTGGACCCCTATAACCACAAAGGAATCATGTCTGAGGCACATATCGACAAAGTATGGAAAAATATGGGAATGTTTCAAGTCATGGGTATTCATTTTGGTGATTTGAGATCAAGTAATTAGTGGTAGAAGTCTCAGGTGCGTGCGGACTGAACAGAAAAACTCCAACGGATGAATGGAGCTGATTTTCAGTGAGAGATGGACATAATACTTAATCTACATCCATATCCATAACATTTGAGCATATTTGAGGTGGGATCTATGGTGGGATGACCGAATTCAATTCATAGGAAGTGGATATGGAATACTAGTGAAAACCTGACTACACATCATGTAGTGGGATGAACAAATGGCTTGTATCCCCCTCAGTAGTGATGGCTAGTATTTTGGAAAATTTAAGGATGATACGACATGTAGAAATCATACATGTTATGTACCCATCTTCCAAATGGAAAACCTGTGATGAGAATCACATGGGAAGGAACCCGTGTGGGAATACATGGTCGTGTACCTGAGTACATGGACACGGGGTCTAGTACACGGACACAGCCAATAGAACACGGCCCAATCCCAATTAGTCGGGACACACTATGTAGTCCACCTACATAGCGTGTACTACTACATGTGAGGGAGCCATGTTTCGGCCAAGGAAATAGTTAGGTGGTAGAGTGGGACCACACATCATGGGGATTACCTCACACATCATGTACCCCTTGACCTCTTTTGAGGAAACATCAATCATTCGTATCTATTTCATTTGAACTCAAATTTTTTCCTCCAAGTATCCTATCATGAGTGTTTTTTCACATAGAAAATTATTGTTCCCTCAGTTGTAGATTTGGAGATATGATGTGAAATTTTTTGGGAACAACTCTTACTGAGGCGATGCCCGGTGAAGACGGTGATCAGGTAGGATCATTATAGCCTCCTTCCGAGTGGAACCCCCCAACTAGGTAGGCTATAGGTCCTTGAATATTTTAGTAGAACCCCCCCCCCCCCCCCCATCAACATGGACATGGATCCTCTTCAGTTACCTTTCGAATGGATCCTCCCTACCAGGTAGGGCACGGGTCCTTGATGACATAAGATTGGAACCCCCTGTCATACCAGGGAACGGGTCCTCAAACTTTATAGTGGAACCCCCCATTGGCATGGAAACAATTCCTCTACCTTACTGAGTGGAACCCCCTAATAATCATAGGGTTTGGGTCCTCATGATGTTAGAATGGAATCCCATTGGCATACTAGGGATCGGGTCCTCTACAGAAACCATTAGAGTGGAACCCCCCTGATGTACTAGAGAGTGAGTCCTCTACTTTGAGTTTGTTCCCCCTTTATTATGTGGCACAATGACAAGGTATGGATTGACTTGTATGGTTACTTCTGGGTAGACATGTGATATTATGGGAATCATTGATGGACTTTTAAAACTATTGGCTACTCTTATTCATGGGTTGAACTGTGATATGGAGATCTCCTTACTCTCTCATTATTACTTAATTTTACTGAGAATATGTATATATATCCTTCTGTATCTACACCTTAGATTTGGTTACTCTACTTCTAAGAGAGGTGAAGATGTTCAGGGTATTCCAGTACTTCCAATGTCTAGCTTCTCATTTTTGTATGAGTCTACTCTCCTGCTATAGGTGGAGAAGACTCGACAGGTAGTTCATCTACTCACCATGTTTCCCCACTGTGTTTGAACAAGCTTACTTTCACTCTATTTTTGGGTTATTTGTTCTCTTTCACAATATCTTCCATCCTATGTTCTACTATATTTCTTTCCTATTATATCTCTTATTGATCCCCCTTTAGCATTTAGGATGTCCTACTGGGTATGTATATACTCACCCCTACATGAGATTTTCCCACACATGTCATTCCTTATGGAGATGACAGATAGGCCACCTATGACTAAAAATGAGATTAGGGAATTGGGTACTTTGGACCATGTACGGTGGTCATAGTGTGGGATTATAAAGTTTGGATCTCTCAGTAGTTTACTTTTACAATTTTTTCATGTTGGGAAATATTTATGGATAGATGTTTATTTTTTCCCCTCACTTTTTAGTTTACACAATCATAATTTTATACTATATATAGGTTCATCCATTCTTGGTTTACTTATGAAAGTGTTTCATTTTTTACTCTTTCCCTTTGCACTTATGTATCTATATGGTTGTGTGTGTGCATATATGTACTTAGGAAAAGGAATCCCTGAGTTTGGTTATGCCTTAGAAACTTTTCACTACCCCCAGGACTATGGAGGTGGACTTGGGGTGATTACGACTCAAACCCCATCTTGGTTTGGGTCATGACAGATTAGTATCAGAGCAAGTACATTCCTTGGTATGTTGTTCGGACTATCCCCCTTAAGAGGATTTTGATGGGTTTAGGGAAACATTTTCAAAGTGTATCGAGTGTGTCTCTCGGGATAGGGATTTTAGTGATTTTGTGGGCAGCTGACATATCCATTCACAAGGACCCTAAATACATGCTTGTTGACTCGGCATGTTGATACATTTATTGCAGGGATCAAAGATACATGCATCATATTGGATGGAGTCTTTGACTATCCTTCTTGAGTATGCTCTCTATTGTTGTTATTATATATATATATATATATATATTATCATCTAACTATTGTACATGTTGATAAATGTTAGGATGAATCAACAATGACAACCAGATAGGATACTAGTTCTGGATCATAACAATGATCGGATGAGTGATGAGGCATCAGTTTAGGGTCCATCTCGTGACCCCCTTCCTCTAGGTGGGTAGGTAATAGCACCTCCACCTAGAGTATCATATCATTCAAACAGAGAAGTCTGAGGATGTGTACTAGTTTATTATGCTCTGTGAGTTCTAGGGCTAGAGGATACTAGGATACATGATGATCCAGATCCTCATGCAGGAGTGGATTGGCTAGATTTGGTGGTCCGTATCTTCAGGCTTGTTTGGACCCTAATAGATTAGGTGGTTTCACTAGAAGATAGCATTTTCCATGGAGAAAATAGATATTGGTGGAGTCTTTTTGTCTAGATTCATGATGATTCGACGCTCTAGTGGACCGACTTCCAATAGTTGTTCCATTAAGAGTATTACCCCTCTTGTTTGCGCTCAGTCTGGATCCAAGAACATATAGAGCTATAACAGGGATGGATGATGGTGGATGAGTATGTAGCGAGGTTCAAATGCCTTACATTGTACTCCCCTGACATGATTTGGGATGTCTACTTCCGAGCATGAAAGTTTGAGCAGGGGCTCCACAGAGAGATTCATGCCAGCATGGTTCCCTTTGCATCCCCACCTATGTTGGGGTGTCAGAGAAAGAACTAGTGACAGAGATATTTCTTTCAAAGGGATTCTAGATAGATAGATATGGCAGTGGGAACCATGGATCTGAGTCATCATCCATAGTTAGTAGATGTCAGGCGCTAGGATCTCGGTGCGGGAGACCTCCCCGTGATCAGACTCAGGCACGTAGTTAGGGGCAGCGCAGAAGGATAGGGTAACCCAGAGAGGGGTGGTAATTTACCTATGAAAGGTGAGGTCACATGGAGTGAGACTTCCCAACCAAACACGCTGAGCAGCATAAGTAGATAGCTAACAAACCTCCATGACATAGGCAGCATCGTGATTAGGGATCTCCCTAGCAAAGATAGGGTGGCCCCCAAGGAGTCAAAGATGGTAGATGAGTAGGAAGAGTTATGGCTGGTGGATGATGTTATGATATCCTTCCACCACCACCACTAGGCAACCCACAATAGGCTTAGGGAGCTGGTGGTCGGGGTTGTGGACAGCTACAGGTTTTGGATGTATATGATCCTATAATGCACGAGATAATAAGAGGTATGATTTGTGTGTTTTCTAATATTTATTCAATATTAGTTGACACAGGTTCCAATCATTCCTTTATCTCTATACTCATGGTGTGAGAGTTGGAGAACCCAGTTGAGGTACTAGACTAGCATCTTTGTCTTGAGGTTCCTATAGGGAATACTTCTTCTGAATCATTTACCTTCCAGAAGTGCAAGCTACCACTTGGTTGAGAGAGGTTGACGTGGAAACTTTGGGTCATCACGATGGAACCCTATGAAATATTTTTGGGTATGGACAAGGTGTCTATGGTCTCATAATAAATTGACTATCACTGAAGACAATTGAGATGTCTACACACTGATGGTATGAGATTATATTTTTCTAGTGAGAGAGTTCTCCTGCTAGGGCAAGTAGGTTTTGTGAGTATGACGTTGAAACCCATCACCCATCAGTTAGTGAGTGTAACCCTTGGTGTAGTATAATCTTCAGGAATCTATGTTCTTTCCGTTGTGGAGGATTATATAGACATCTTCCCCAAGGATATTCTAGGATTACCATTGGGTGGGAGATGGAGTTTTATATTGACTTGTATTCTAGCACTACTCTGATAACTTTTGAGGCATATATGATGGACCCTGCTGAGCTCCAAGAGATTATGTTGTATTTGGAAGACCTTCAAGAGAAATATTTCATCAGACCCTATGTTTCCCCTTGGGAGGCTCTACTATTGTTCATGAAAAAGGCATATGGGAGTATTTAGCTTTTCATGGATAATCATTGCTTGAACCAAGCCATGATAAAGAACAAGTGTCCCTTGTTGACAATTGAAAACCTCTTTGACCAGTTTTAAGGCATGATATGGTTCTATAAGATTGATATAAGGTCCAGATACTACCATTTTAGGATTCTAGAGGCTGATATTCCAAATTTTCCATTACGATGTCTCTACGAACACTATGAGTTCCTAGTGATGGCCTTTGGTGTGTTGAATGCCCCTGTCGTATTTATGTATTTGATTAACATATTTTTCCATTCATACATGGACCAGTTTATTATTGTCTTCATCGATGACATACTTGTCTATTCTATATTAGATAAGGAACATGCAAATAACTTAAGGATGGTCATATATTTGGTTTGATAGCACTAGTTTTATGGGAATATCTTAATGTTCTAGTTCTAGATTTATGAGGTTCGCATTATGGGTAATTTCATCTCTAAGCATGGTCTAATTGTGGACCCAGTGAATATTTAAGTAGTTCTTTCTTGGGATCCACCCAAGAGCATGTCATAGGTGCGGATATTTCTTATTTTGGAAGGGTACTATAGGAGGTTTTTGGCATACATATCTAGAACTGTAACCCATTTGACCGCCCTGATGTGAAAAGGGCATTCGTTCACCTAGTTTGAGTAGTTCCATAGGGAATTTGAAGAGTTTAGGCTGATGTTGATGAGTGATCTAGTGTTGATACTACTAGAGAAAGGCTTAGAGTTTATAGTGTATTGTGATGCCTTGGGAGCTAGGATCGGTTGCGTGTTGATGTAGTCATAGGATGTTATCGCATACGGTTCAAGATAGTTAAGACCTCATGAGTAAAACTATGTGACTCGTGACCTAGAGATAGTAGTGGTAGTCTTCTCCCTAATGATGTGGAGGTACTACCATTTGGGGGATCAGTTTATGGTTTACTCATACCACTATAGTCTCTGGTACATCTTCACACAGAGATACTTGAACCTGAGCTAGTATATTTGGTTGGAGTTCTGGAAAGAATATGACTTTGAGATAGTATATACTATGGGTAATGGAAACATAGTATTAGATACCCTTAGTAGGAAGTTATAGGCTCACTTATTATAGGATTCTTCAGAATAGTTGGCCTCCTTGTAGCTGGCCCTGGTGGAGCAGGAGGGTACAACTTTTCTGTAGTCTATGGTATTGAATCCTTTGCTTCTCGAGTGTGTGAGAGAGTCTGAGCTAGGAGACATCAACTGTGAGTTCTTACATGTTCAGATATCCACAAGTGACTCACCATATGGATATTCTAAAGAAGGTAATCACATCATCTTTTTCCAAGGACGGATGGTGGTTCTAGTCACGATGTTGGAGGAGGTGATGTGGTAGTTACATACTTCTCCTATAGTTGTACATCTTGTTGTGGGGAATATGTAAATAGGACTTTATCAGTAGTTTTGGTGGTCCATCATGAGATGAAGTGTAGCTTATTTTTTCTCTAGGTTCCTCACATATCAGCAAGTGAAGGTTGAGCACCATGTTTCGATAGGTTGTTTGCAGACCTTTGAGATCCCGGAGTGGAAATGGGATAGAATATCCATGGACTTTGTCACATGGATTCTGTTCATATTGAAGGTACATGATTATATTTGGGTGATATTTGACCAACTCACAAATTCGGAACACTTCCCTGCTATCATGGAGCAGATTTTGTTAGAGATTTTAGATTAGTTGTATGTATGAGAGATTGTTTACCTTCATGGGGTTCCCTTGATGATTTAATATGATTGTGATGTGTAGTTTATGTCATGATTATAGATATTACTTTAGGAGGAGTTCTAGACTTATATTAGGATGAGTTCAACCTTTCACCCCCAGACTGATGGGAAGACCAAGCACACTATCTAGGTACTAGAGTATATACTGAGGGCTAGCATGTAAGACTTTGACCAGAGCAGGGAGGATCATCTTCCCTTGGTAGATTTTCCGCACAACAATAGCTACCACTCTACTATCAGAATGGAACCTTTTGATGCCCTATGTGGGAGACCATGTAGGTCACCCATGTGATGGAAAAAGATCGATGAGTCATCTCTTGTGGGCCTAGAGATGGTGAAGGTGATGAGGGAGAAAGTCTGGATCATCTATGAGAGGATGAGGAAGGCCCGTAGCAGACAGAAATCCTATTCAGATCACTATCATAGGACCTTAGAGTTCGACCATGGAGACCACATTTTCCTATGAGTCTCCCCACAATTAGGATTATGTATTTTCATCCAGGGAGGCAAGCTATCCCTGAGGTTCATTGGTATGTATGAGATCATGAAGATTTTTGTTGATTTTTCTTACTTCCTATCTCTACCCCCACAGCTAGATCAAGTGCATGATGTCTTCCACATGTCATAGATGAGGAGATACATTCATTACCCCATGTATGTTATTGACTGGGGTGATATGGACATCGAGGATGGATCCACCTTTGCAGAGCACTCGGTGGTGATCAAGGATTGATAGGAGAGGACCCTATATGGAAAGACTATCCCCTTAGTCCATGTGTTGTGGAAGCATGAGAACATGTAGGAGGGTTCCTGGGAATAGGAGAGCCAAGTGTAGGTTCTATATCCCAATTTGTTTGCTTAGTTTTTTTTTCTCAGGGACAAAAATCTAGAAGGAAGTAATAATGTAGATAATGTTTTTTTCCTTATAATACTTTTAAATATTTCTTTATATATTCCCAGATCTAGGAATTAAGACAGCCTATGATTCTAATCCCAGATGTTCCTGGAATTAATTTTATAAAAATATTAAATATATTTTATATTACACATGATCGGGTTCTTAAAGAAAATGAGATAACTCTTAAATGGAAGCTTGTATTAGAAATCTGATACTGCGGTTGAGTCTTTAATGTCGTGTTTACCATAGGCACAACATAAAATGGGTTGGCATGAGGAATTAAGACTCCTCAATTGTTGGCGGTACGTTCAGTGAAATAATTAATTAATTACTTCGTTTCAATGCAATGGATAATTCTATAATAATACCCCCATTCTAAATTATCTAGGTTTAGTCACATAAACTCTGGGAGGATTCTAGAGCTCTCCCTTCTTCATTGGTTAATCTCATTAGACAATGAAAAAACACTGGATCGGATCAAATCAGGATGCAGTGAACACAACAGCTTATATAGATCATTGAAGGATGTGTTCTTCATCAATAAAAAATCCATAATCGATGTATGACTCATAAATTGGTGAGTTAATCCCTTTTATTAAATTGATTGAGCATATCCATCATTTTTCTTGGATCTGCACCAATATTGGGTTGATTGCAGGCACACCGATATAGAAACTTTTTTATTTTCAATTGTTTTCTAACCCTAGATTCCCATTCTTGAACTTTTTTCAGAAACTTTGGACCAATAATGTTTAAACCTTTGTATTTGGTGCTTTTATCCCTCTTTTCTTTGTGTTCTTCACTAGTTGGACCCCTCGGTCCCAGTTCGACATTTTCGGGAAGCACTGAGCCCGATCGGACCCCCAAAACCACAATGGAATCACATAAGAGGCATGAATCAAGGAAGTATGGATAGATCTAGGATCTTTTCAAGGAATGGATTTTTGTTTTGATGATTTTAGATCAAGGAATCATAGGTAGGAGGCTTTGATGTGTGCAGAACAAACAATGAAACCCTTAAGAATGAACAGAGTCGATTTCTGGTGAGAGATGGCTAGAATCCATGATCCACGGTGAGATTCATAAGATTCGGGCAGATTTGAGGTGGGATCTGTGGTAGGATGACCAGTTTCAACACACATGAAGTGAATCTAGAATTCTAGAAAACAAACTTGACTACATGTTGTGTCATGAGATGAAAACATGGCATGTAGTCCCCTCAGAAACGGTATCTATGGTTTTGTAAAAGTTGAAGATAACACGGTCTGTATTCCTTATACACACCATTTACCCCTTCATTGAATGGATATATTGTGTAGAGGATCACACGGGTGGGAACTCATGTGGAAGTACATGGCCAGGTACACGACCTTGTAGCCAAGTACAAAGACACAGGGTCCAGTACACGAACATGGGTTCCAGTACACGGGAACGGGGTCTATTACATAGACATGCCTAGTATGACATGGCCTAGTCCTAGTTATTTAGGACATGCCATGTAGTCCACCTACACAGAATGTACAGCTAAAAAAGATTGATCCATGTGCCAGCCAGGGGAATGGCCAAGCGGTGGAGTGATACCACATACCATTTGGGTATCATCACATGTTGTGTACTCCTTGACCTATTTTGAGGAAAATTCAATCATTTTTCTCTCCATCATTTGAACTCAGATTTTTTCCCATTAGTTGCCTATCCTGATTGTTTTTACATGTTGAACATGACGGTGTTCTTGTTTGTTTCTTTTGAGATACGATGTGAAATTTTCTAGGTAAGAATCATACTAAGGAGACGCCTGATGATGGTAGCGATCAGGCAGGATCATCATAGGCTCCTTCTAAGTGTAACCCCTACTGAGTAGGGTGTGGGTCCTCGATTATTAGATTGGAAACCCCCCCCCCCCACCCCCCCATCAACATGGTCATGGGTCCTCTATATCTACATTTTTAGTGGATCCCCCTAGTGGGTTGGGTGTGGTTCCTTGACCTTTAGAGTGGAACCCCCCATCGGTGCCGATGTGGTTTCTCTACCTTACCGATTGGAACCCCTATTTGAATTGGGTGTGTGTCCTCATGACATTAGAGTAGAACCCCCAAATTCACTGGGGAGTGTTTCCACTACAAACACCATTATAATGGATCCCCCTAACATACAAGGGTGTGGGACCTCTACGTAGAGTTTTTTCCCCACTTTATTGTGCGATAGAGTGATGATGTGTGTCTTTACGTGCATGGTCACTTCTGGGCAGACGTGTGAGATATTGGGAATTATTGATGTACTTTTGGAACTATTGGATACTCTTATTTCTAGGCTAATTTGAGTGATGAGGATCCCCTTACTCTCTGGTTTGGGCTTCTTCTGACTAAGAATATATATATATATATATATATCCTTCTGTCTCCACACCTATGATTTGGTTACTCTCCTACTAGGAGAGGTGAAGATGCATAGGGTATGCCACATGATTTCTGTGTCTAGCTTCTCATGTTTAGATGAGTTTAATCTTATTCTATATGTGGCAAAACTCAATAGTTATTTCATCTACTTGTTGTGTTTTGCCTCTTGTGTTTGGATAATCTTACTTTTCACTCTATTTTTGGGTTGATCTATTATATTTCACTATATATTTCTTCTTGAATTATACTATATTTATTTCCAATTATGTCTCTTACTACACCCCCTTATGATTTCGGGGTGTCCTACTGGGTATAAATATACTCACCCCAACATGGGATTTTCCCACATGTGTCGTTTCTTATGCAGACAGTGGACTGGTTGACAATGACTACAGAAGGGAATAGGTATACTAGGTTCTTTTGATCAAGTACGGTGGTCGCAACCTGGGATTTAAGATCTAGTCTCTCTCAGTAGTTTACTTTTTCAGTTTTTTTAGGTTGTGACCTATTTTTGGTTGGGTGTGTATTTCTTCCTTTTACTTTTCAATTTACACTACAGTAATTTTGTACTATCTAGAGGTTCATGCATTCTTGGTTTACATTATAACTATGATTCATCTTTTAATCTTTCCCTCTATACTTTTTCATCAAGATGGTTGTGTGTGTGCATATTGATACTTTGGAAAATTCATCCCAAAGTTTGTTTATGTCGTCGGTACTTTTCGCCACCCCCTTCCCTATAGAGGTGGGCATGAGATAGTAGCTTGAGCCCTAGCTTAGGTCAGGTTGTGATATCCATCTCACCATGAAAGAAGGTAATTTTAATACTCAATTGTTTAATATAAAAAAATTGGGAAGAAAAGGCTAACAACAATATGATAGAGGAATTCTTGAAATTAACTACTCAGATTCAGTAGATTTATGTGCTTGTATAAAACTTTTGGGTTCATCACTACCTATTTCAAAGTCTATATTAAAGGCCAAAGTAGCAACATCAGCCTTGGGAAACTGGGATGGGGGGCTTATGGTTCTTCTAGTCCAGTCATGATTAATTTGGTAGTCTCTCATGGCACCTTCTCTCTCAACCTCAAACTCGAATTCAGACTTTCTGGAAGGATCTATTTCAATACAATCTAGTTGGGGTGGATTAGTAGAGACAATTCTAGGTTAAGGTTGATTTTAGGTTCAAACCTAACCTCAACACCAGTATATTTATATTATTCAGACAAGATTGGATCATAGGACATATGTTTAGTATAAGAAACATCATAAAAACCAATATCTTGGATGATTGTACAATTATAAAAATTAGGATTATCAACCTAAAACCTATACCCTTTAACACCTATAGGTATCCCACAAAGACACATTTTATAACTATGGGTTCAATTTTATCAGCCCCACTTTGAACATAGGTAGTACAACCAAAAACCTATGTTGCGATAAAATAGGGGTGGAATATTACACATCTCTTTAAGGGTTTTTAAATCAAGGCACTTTAGGGAAATCTATTGATCATATAGACAATAGTAGTAGCAAGTTCTGCTCAGAATGACTTGGTAAGACCATAATTTTAGATAATGATTATCTCTCTTTATAAAATAATCTTATTCATTCTCTAAGTTATTTCATTGTATTATGGGGTATAAAAAATAGTTATGTGTCATAGAATACCTTTGGAACTAAAATATTCTATAAATCATTTGGAAAAATAATCTAGACCATTTTTCATCTTAAGGGTTTAGAGTTTATTTCTAGATTCTATTTCAACACTAGACTTATAGATTTTTAAATTTCCAAAGGTTTTATATTTATTATTGAGTATGTAAATCCATACTTTCTCTGAATAGTAATCTTTAAAGGTCACATAAATCTTCCCTCCACTATGGGAAGCAGTCCTAAAGGGACCCAAAAAATAAAAATGCACGTATTCTAAAGGGGTTTTTACTCTATACATAGACCTCTTAAAACCAATGTGTTTGGACTTACCAAGAACACAATCTTCACATAAGGGAAGCCTATTTTGGGTTACTTCATTTAAAATTCCTTTTATTTTTAGTTATTTCATACCTTTTGAACTAATATGTACTAATCAAATATACTTCAATAGGGTGTTATTTTTCATGGTAGAAAGAGTTTCATTTTATTGTTTCTTATGAGTCAAAATATCTAAGAAATATATACCATTAGTAAGGGTTCTTATCATAATAGTGAGTGACCTTTTAAAGATCTTAAGAATCACTAAATAAAACTTAAAATCATAACTTCTTTGGTCTAAGACACCTTGGGAGATATGATTCCCCTTCAATTCAGGATCCCACCTAACCTCCTATAAGGATTTTACCAACTCGTCTTGAAATTCTTGAGAAAAAGTTCCTCTACCCACAATTAAATATATTTTTTATTTCCTAGGAAAACTTCACCACTCTCAATCACTATAAAATTAGTGAAGTACTTTCATTTGGAACACATGTGAAATGAAAATCCTAAATCCAGAACCCATTCAACACTAATAGCATCGAGATAGACATTTAGAACATCAATATTATCAAAATCCATCTCAACATGAAAATAATGGTCACTATTATTGGTGTTGTTCTTGTAATTGGCCCTTTGGGGACAATCACATATAATGTGACCAAATTGTTTTCAATAAAATTATTTTGTTTTTTCCTCTATAACTTGATCAACTCCTATAATTTCTCTTACCTCACCTTTTACCTTTCTGTTTAGGTCTACCTTAATATTAATCCCCTCATATTCCTTCTTAACAGAACTAGGATTCTTCTATTGAATTTATTTACATGACATAGCAGACATAAATTCTTCTAGGTTCAAGGAATCCCCACCATGTATCATTGAATCTTTAATTGAACTATAAGATCCATCTAAGGGTATCAAAATTATGGTAGAAAAATCCTCATCATCCAGCTTAACTTCTATATTCAACAAATCAAGAACAATTTTATTAAAATGTTTGATATGTGTCTTGAATGTGGTTCCAAAATGAATATGAAAATTATATAACTGTATCTTCTTATATAGTCAACCTACTAAGGTCTTTGTAATATGCAATGTTTCATGTTTAGACTAGATTCAGGAAATAGTGGATTCATAAGATACATCATGAAGGACCTTTTCACCAAATGATAGGGGAATTAAACTATAGGCCTTTATAAGAACATCAGTAGGGACACCAAATTTAGTAGTATAAGACTATCCATCAGCAGATAGGGTAACAACTCTCTTTTTAGAACCACACATGGAATCAAGGTTCCCATTATGGTCTAACAGTATATTCATATTGATCTTATATAGATTGAAATAATTATCCTCATAGAATTTTCCTGTATCAAATCTATTCAACACCATTATTCATGACTAAATGGTTCTGATACCAATTATTAGGGTCTATTTTGATATATTAGACCCTATGAAATAGGAAATATCCAATAATCTAGGTATTTTGTTCAAAATTTAATATAATAAATTCATTTTATATTTAAATATAAGGGAAAAATATGATTCAAGATAAATGTGGTGAAAAAAAACATTAAAACATATAGAGATATAATGTTATTCGGTCAACTGTGAACCTACATTCACGGTGAGAACACCACTAGAAAATTGTATTACTATGAATGAAAACATCTAGATTACATGAAAAAGAAAGTAGAATAGAAAATAGATAAATTATCTAAGGATATTCCTAGATGAAACTCATTCTATGTTAAAGTATATAAAGATACAATACCATACATGGAATCAAGAATTGAAAAAAATAAAAGAATAATAAACTTCTTACAACACCAGGTTCAAATACCAAAACGTGGAAGAAACTAGAATGTATATTGAGCAGTCAATGTCTTCTTTCACATTAAAACATCACATGATGAAGGGTGAGGAACTCCACCACTCTCTATTGAATTTATAGACTTGGATCGATGATGATTAAGATGATATTCTTCAATGGACTTAAAAAACCTTAGACGATAACTATTACTTGCAATGATCTCAATATTTCTCTCCAAGAAGAATCAGAAACATCCCTTGAAACACCCTTAATGAAATCGAATGTCAATAATGAGCCTCGAGGATCAATCATAATGGCATATGAGGTGATAGAAAGTCAATAGAAAAGAGGGATGTTGACCATGTGGACATACCAAAATGAAAAAAAATTCATTTGTTAGACCAGATTGGATTACCCTTATATGGAATTACACTAATGTGGAATTACCTTTACATAGGCTAGGAATAACCTTTAAGAAACCATTTTTACCCTTACATGATCTATAAATACCATTATATGAGAAGGTGAAGACCCTTATGCAAGTAGGTGATGACCCTTACACATGCAAGTTTACCTTTATGCAGTCTGGTATTACCCTTATTCAAACAAGAGTACCCTTATGCAAACCAGGGTATACCTTTACACAACTAGGGGCTTACCCTTACATAATAAGGTTGTGACGTTACATGATTTGAGAAGTTCCCTTACATATTGGTTTTTTACCCTTACATAATGATAAAATTACACTCACACAATAATAATTACCTTATGCGAGTTAGGAGGTAACCCTTATGCAAACATGAGTTTCCTTAAGAAAGGAGCAAGTTACCCTTACGCATCTGGTTACCTTAATGTGTGATTTTGCTAAAGTTTAAAGAGAAATTGTGAATCCAAATATGTATAATAAGAAATCAAATTTTCAATAATACAAATTAATTCAATTTTACTGCAAAAAATAAAAAGCATGCATGAAAAAAATCACATGGTTGTGTGTTTTACTACCTTTTACTATTGTGTTATTTGAGATTATTGTTTTTCTAAGTTTCTTGTGCACTTATTTTAAATGCATAGGAAGGTTTTTAAGTTGTTTTCAGGTGTTTGGATTCTAGGTATCTCATTTAGATTCTGTAGAAACTCAGGTAATATGTGGGTACGCCCTATATTAATATCATTACTTAGTTTAATTTTTGATCATGTTGTTTAGTAGTATGATAATAGTATATGAGTAGGTATGGGTAGAGCATGTACCACTGAGACGCATGATAATAGATATTCATGATGGGTGGATATTTTTATCCTTAGTTGTTTTCTATTTATGAAAATCTTCTCAAACCAACAGGAAATCGAGGCCTTGCAAGAACATCACCTATTTTTGTTTCCTTTTTTTAAAGGTAGAGATTTATTTAATTTTTTTCAAATTAAAATGTTAGGTTTTATTTTACCATGAAAAAATATTGTAATTTTTATTATAAAAATTATTTTTTGGTGCAAGATTCTATTTTGGCTTCTGGTTGGTTCTTAGTGTGGACTTTTCCACCTTAGGGGATTCATGTACTATTATTTAAAGGCCGTGTTTTTTGTATACTATCCTGCCTTTTTTACATAACTTTTCATTAAATTTTACAAATAGAGGATCTTTAAAGTCTAGTGTCTTGGAAAAAAGGTACATAATACATGGAAACATATAATAATATTTTAATACTCTTGAAAGGATTCTTGACATTTTCATTCCAATTATAATTATTGTATCTCATAACCTATGGACATACATCAAAGTAAAGGTTGATCATAAGTCTTGGTAAGGGAAAATAGGGGAAATAGTTTACATGTGAACTTGAGAGATTACATTAAGAACATGAGGAAATATCATAAAGGCATGAGAAGATACATATCATGATATTAAGAACTTGAATCATATCTTGAAAATGTGGCTACAAAATTTAATTTAGACATTCATAAGCATATCACCAAGGTCCATCCCCAAGGTGTCATAAAAATTACCAAGGTTATTCACCAAGGTATCATAAAACTTGTCATCTCTAGATATTAATTTATTTACCTAATGCATTGGAGATATATCATGGAACACACTTAATATGTATTTATTTTCATGGGATCCACATATATCATAATAAAACATTTAATAAATAATCCAAAGAGAATAAAATAAATGGGTTTCATATCAAAATCGTGATGTTTTAAAAAGTGCTTAAAAACGTGATCATTATGTCATTTATAACCCACGAAAGGGAAATGAGGGTTTTATGTAGGTAAATTCATGAATAAAATATATAATATTTATGTATTTATTAATACCCCTATAAACTAAATATGTTAGGGTATTCACATAAAGAAAATAAAATAATTTCTTGAGAAAAAGGGGGAGATTTTGAGACGAAAATCCTACAGCATAACGGCTATGAAACATGGTTTTAGAAAACATTAAAAAAAGAGGAAAAGGGTCTCTAATCTATAAATGAATCATAATATAGTACAGTGAAATAATAAAATTAATATAAGAATATGGTATGGAAATTTTAAAGACATACCACATAAAAGAGAACTTGAAAGGAAAATAGAAGTTTGAGAATTCCCTTACCTTAAAGAGTAACTTCTAAAACACTAGGATCAGGACCTTGAGGGCTTAGAGACACTTTGGGAGGAATCCTTGAGAGGTAAAACTATCACATATTTGAGGTTAATTAATTTTTAATGAAATAAAATGAAGTAATGGCTTGGTATTTATAGTAAAAGAGATGAAGTTTTTTTATTAATTTTTAAGGACACCTCATTGGTGGTATTTGAAAAACCATGATCTTTCCCATGGTATTTTCCCATATTTTTGGACACATGGGACACCTAATATAATATTTTAATCCAAATGAGTTTACGAACATTTTAAAGTACATATTACATCGTTATGATATCATAAAACACACTGAAAACTCAAAAACTATATTTTTACTATTCATTGAAAAACAAAACATTTTATAAAAATATCATAAATTCACCCTAACCTAATATCAATGTTCTGAATTCAAAAATTAACTCCATTTTATGAAAATAATTTTCTAATTATGATAAATTTAATTTTTAAGTAAAATAAGTATTTACCCTAAAAAAAATACCAATACTTAACTAATAATTTCTAAAATAGTTATTTAGTTATACTATTATATCACATTACCATTCAAGATGCCTAAATTATATTTATTAGTACGTAAGTGAGGTTACTATTCCATTAGTCATATTACTATTCATAAGGGTAATATTACTATTCATAATTTATTATACACCAAAAATTATGTTGATCTTATCAGACTCTAAATTTCTTACTGATCACAACTGTATATGTATGTTTTCTGAAAATCATTTCACATTATTAATTATTTAAAGTATAAAAAAATATTTTTGAAATTATATTTTTCCAATATTCATCAATAATATGAAACTTCTTAGAAAAAAACTAAAAAATCATCATATAATTATTTTGACTTTTGAAATTCAAAAATGATGGTTATTTTACCATAACAAGAAATAAATATTTTATTTATAAAAAAGGATTACACAAAGTAACTAAGGCCTCATTACATATCCCTTTATAAAATCTATATAGGACCTAATATTAAGGTGTGAAATGGTGATAGAATCTTGGGGCGGCTTGAAAAATATCGCTCGAGTGGTGATTTCTATCAACTTGAACTTATCTCATAGGCGATTACATTCAAGCTTAACATGTTGAAGCCCGGCTTGGGCTTGGTCTAGAGTAAAACCCAGTGATGATACCTCCTTCACAAGCTCTGATATATGGGATTTTTATGGCTTGAGTCTACTGTATGAGGTCATCGACTATTCTTTCTGCATTAATTATCCATTATTATTTCTATTTTAAACAATAATTATAACATTTAAAATTATTATTGTTTCCAACGATCATATTGACCAATGGTCATATAATGATCAAAACCCAATGGTCACATTTCATTTATAGTTATATATTTTTTATTGATTATGACATAGTAAGACATACATTTTTAGGAAACAAAATATTATTCAAAATTTTGGGTCATTACATTCTTCCCCATTAAGAAATTTTGTCCCTAAAATTTCAACTCATACCCTCATAAGAGAAAATGTGTGGGTACTTCTTCCTCATAGACTCCTCTGGTTTCCATGTGGCTTATTCATATTTTTGGTTTCTCCACAACACTTTAACAGGGTTGGTAGTCTTATTGTGTAGAACCTTGTCTCTATGATCCAAGATTTCCACAAGTTGCTCCTCATAAGAGCGGTCATGTTCCAGTTGTGCCACCTCTAGATTTAGTACATGTGAAGGGTTAGGTATGTACTTACTCAAGAGGGATACATGGAATACATCATAAACTTGTGATAGATTTATAGGAAGTGCATGCCGATAATCCACTACTCCTACACGATCAAGGATTTCATAGGGGCCAATATACATAGGGATGAGATTCCCTTTATTCCCAAAACTCATGAATATCTTCCAAGGGGAAATTCTAAGAAATAATTTGTCACCAACATAAAACTCTAAGTCCATTTGACGGTTGTCGGTATAGCTCTTTTGTCGACTCTGAGTAGTTTTAATGTGTTACTGGATAGCATGAACCTTTTCTGTCATCTCTTGCACAAGATCAGGCCCAAGAATATTTCTCTCACCAAATTCATCCCAACAAGTAGGAGTACTGCATCACTTACCATATAGAGCTTCATAGGGTTCCATTTGAATGCTCAAGTGGAAACTATTGTCATAAGAGAACTCAGCTAATGGGAGATGTTGATCTCATTCACATTTAAATTCCATTTAGAATGTTCTTATCATGTCCTTGAGTGTTTGAATAGTTCTTTCAGATTGACCATCAGTTTGGGATTGATAGGTCATACTGAAATTCAATTTAGTACACCGAGCATGTTGAATACTTCTCTAGAATTTTTATGTGAACCTTAGATCATGATCATTATGATAGAAAGTGGAACTCCATGCAGCCTTAACACTTCCTTCACATAAATTCTGAAAAGTTGATCATGAGAGAGATCTTCCCAAATAGATATAAAATGGGTAGTCTTAGTGAGATGGTCCACTATAACCCATATCTCCTTTTTTCCTTTGTAAGTTCTTAGGAGACCGATGACAAATTCTATAGTGATATTATCCCACTTCCATGATGGTATGTGTAGGGGTTGTAATGCCCCTTTAGGAATTCATCGCTCTTCCTTTACTTTCTGACATACCAGGCACCTTGTAGTGTAGTCAGAAATCTCCCTTTTCATATTATCCCACCAACAATGATCATGAAGGTCCCTATACATTTTCATGATTACATGATGTATAGAGAAAGTAGATCTATGAGCTTCATCCATTAACTCCTTTTTTATTTACAAAATATATGGAACACATAGTATTGTACATAATTTTAGTACACCTTATTGATCAATATTGAACTCAGGAAACTTTCCATCCTTCATAGCCTCAAACTTCTTCTGTAATAAAGGATCTTATTGCTGAGCTTTATTGATCTTCTCTATTAATGACAGTTGAGAAATCATTTGGGATAGGGTTTATGATTTCCCTTTCCTTATAATTCTCATGTGCAGTTTCACTAGGTCTTTGATTAAGGGATCTCCTTAGATCCTCGTCATGGACAGAACAAGGTATTTCCTACTTAATTCATCAGCTACGTTGTTTTCTCTTCCAAGATGATAATGAATTGAACAATCATAGTCTTTAAGAAGTTTCTACCATCTACTCTATCACATGTTCAATTACTTTTTTGTAAAAATATACTTCAAACTTTGAAGGTCTATGTATATATCACACTTCTCCACATAAAGATAGTGCCTCCATATCTTCAAAGAAAATACAACTGCATCCATCTCCATATCATGCGTAGGATATTTCTTCTCATGAGACATCAACTATTGAGATTCAAAAGAAATCACCTTGTCATTTTGTATAAGGACGCACCCAAGCCCTTTTAGAGATTCATCACTAAAAATAACGAATCCTTCTTCATGTGAGGGAAAGTTAACATGGGTGTAGTTACCAATCTCTTCTTTAGCTCTTGGAAACTTTACCCATGCTTTTTTTCAGATGAACTTGAATCCTTTTTGAGTTAATTTGGTTAGTAGATTATAAAGTCATGAAAAAAAATTCACAAACCTCCTATAATATCCTGCTAATACAAGGAAACTATGAATCTCATTTTTTATTATAGGCTGAGTCCACTCCTCTTCAACCTTTTTCTTTGTAGGGTCAAATATGATTCCTTTATTGGTTACAATGATCCCTAAGAAAGAAAATTTTTGTAACCAAAACTCACACTTGATGAACTTTCCAAAAACTCTCTCCTTCAGTAGAGTTTTCAAAACAACCCTTAGATGATCCTCATGATCCTCATGACTTTTATAATATATTAGGATATAATTAATAAAAACTACCACAAAATTATCAAGGTATTCCTTATATACTCTATTCATAAAATCCATAAAAATAGCAGGTGCATTAGTCAGTCTAACGGGCATGAAAAAAACTCAGAATTCCCATATCTTGATCGAAGGTGGTTTTTTGAATGTCTTCTTTATTCAACCTCAATTGATGATAACCAGTCCAAAGATCAATCTTGGAGAAGAATTGGGCCCCATGAAGTTGGTAAAATAAGTCATCAATTCTTGGAAGAGGGTATTTTTTCTTTAATGTGATATTGTTCAGTTCTTTATAATCAATGCATATCCGCATTGATCCATCCATCTTCTTCACAAAGATAACAAGTGCTCCCCAAGGATACACACTCGGTCGGATAAACCCCTTCTCCAAAAGATCTTGGAGTTTTTTCTTTAATTACTCTAGCTCCAAATTTTCCATACTATATGGGATCTTTGATATCGGATGAGATCTAGGTATGAGTTCAATGGAGAACTCTACCTCTCTTTCTGGGGGAGGTCCAGGTAACTCCTTAGGAAATACATCAATGTATTCCTGGATGATGGGGACATTTTCTATCATTATGCCCTCATTTACTTATTATTATTCACTGATCAACTCCATAAAGAAGTATATAGGAGGTTCTTCTAGAAAAATATCAGGTTGATATATGTATCCATGGAAGATATATGTAGGTCATCCATTCTAGACTACTGAGATTTCCTTACTTCTATATTTGATCTTAGAATTATAACTTGAGAGCTAGTTTAACCCTAGTATAATGTCAAATTACAACATGGTAATGACTACAATATTAGTGATAATATTTTTGTAACACCCCAAACTTCCACGGCATACTTCTCTTTGAATAATATAGTAGCGTGTGTTATACGCAACTTTGAGTTCTAACGCACACCACAACCAATCAAACTAGCCGTTATGAATAGTAATACCCACTTTTTGAAATTTTATAAATTTTATCTTTAAAAATGGACTTCATTTTTTTATTGGGAATATCGAAATTATCTTAGGGTGGATTTTTTGTTCTTTTCTAATAACTTTCAATTTTTGATGAATAGTGAAAATTACTAAATTTTAATTAAAAACAACTTTTTTAATCGAAATATTTAATAGTGATAAATTATGAATTTGAGTGATTTAAAATTATATTTAGAATATATTTTTACCACTTAATACAATTTTGGTCATTGGACATAATTTCACATTTAAACTGGACATAAACAAGTGTCAATCTTTTAATAGTTATTATTTCTTAAAAACCCGCTTTTTGTTTTGACAGCGGGAATTAATTTTAAATTAATTTCTGCCATTCCTGTGTTTTGAATTTAGAAAAATGGATCCCATATTTAGAATTAGAAGGTCTAAATTGTGTAAATAGGTAACTTTTATTTTTATACATTTTGAATAATTACTTCGGTAAATATTTTATTTACCTTGGTTAAAGGGTAAATCCGGTAAATAAGGGTAAATAAATAATATTATAATAATAATAATAAATTACCCTAAAATGTATACTAACCCTATTGGTTGATACATTTCCAACCATGGGCATCTTTGGGTCGATTTTGGGACCCCATGGATCCACTTGTAAGTGATAATGACACTTTATATTAATTAAGTTAAAGTAAATACAAAAATGACATAAGCATATATCTTTTTGAAAAACAATTTTTAAATAAGGTTATATATGTTATATTTTATACTATAAATATTAATTAGAAATCTAAAAATATTTCCTACATAATAGTATTTTATTTATAATTTTTAGACATTGAATAATTAAGTTTAATTATGACACAATAATGATGCAGTATTTTCCTTATTAATGAAAGAATCAAATAATTAGTATTATAAATGTTAAAATAAATGTAATTTGAAAGTTTTGATGCCATACACGAATTTTATTGGTTAATATGACATGTTATTATTTATTAAATAAATTGTTTTGAACTAATAAAGTTGTTAAGACTTTAACAAAAATCAATTATTAAATATTTTCAAAATTGACATAAATGAGTTTTTAAAACAAATATTATATTATTAATTGATATTCTATTCATAAAAATATAATGTTCATCCAAAGGACTTATATAATGATAGTTGTATCATTACGGGACCACTTGGGGGTCTCTTGGAAGTATATAGTAAGTTTATTAACCATATAATATAAAAATACAAAGTGACATGGTAAATGTTAAACTATTTAACTGAGAGTTAAATATAAATGATAAGGTTAATATAGTGACCCAAACCTATCTGAAATGAATTGGATGAAAGTATTTCGACCCATACCCAACATATACTTTTAATAATCCACTTTGGAGCCATTAGAAACTGAATATGAATTTATTATAAATTAATACTTTAAGTTTTTTCTAAAGAGCCCCTCCCCCCTTATAAAAGGACACCACTTATATCCAATTCTTCACACCTTCAAAACCTTTTTGATCGGCCAAACCCTACCCAATTATCCTCCCAACTTCCCTCACTTCAACCTAGAGGCATTATTTTGATCATAAATCCATCCTAAGGATCCCTTTTGATCAGATCAAAAGGAATAACCCGAAGAAGATGTAATGTTTTCACCACCCTTTTTCAAGTTCCTTTCTTCTTCAACTTTTTCTTTCTTTGTTGTTTCCATTCGAAAATAATAACTTCAGTATCTTCTATATACTGTGATATTATTATAAATATGGTATAACCATATTCATTATTCTATCCATCCTTTGAATTACATGTCACCATATGTGCGTACTTACGGCCTACCGTCTCCACATCATGGTGTAATTGTTATTCAATACATTATTATTTGGATGGGTATAATAATGATGTGTAATTCATGTGAATAATAAATATAACATGTTAATGATTCTGTATATATAATATACCATCCAATTATATATTATTTTAATATCAAAATAATGATATTGTCGCTCGTGCATACGTACGGACTACCGTCTCCATGAACGCGATGAGATTCAGTCCCCATCGTATCCATTCAAGTCTAATTCTCATTTGATGATTAAAAATAATTTTTAAGGACTTTATATAATTATGTATATGAATAATATACATCCCATCCATAAAACATATGGCTCACATAATAAAGAATATAAAGAAAAACGAATCTGTTAACACCCGAAACGATGATAATACTAAGATATTATTGACAAATCAATTTTAAAAGATCATATATGATATCATATTAATGTATATGATTATTGTATAATTTAGTAACAATTATTTCACCATTATAAATGATGTTAACCTACCATCAACCAAGGAAAAGTACAAGTTAAGGGTTTATTTCACAATCTCTTCATTATCCGAGGTTATTTATACATAATTATCTACTGGGACCTCTTTATCATCCACATCCATGTTTCTTAAAAATGTATTTCAAAACATCCTTACTATTTTATAGACTATGGGTTAAAGTAATTTATACCCTTTTTGACTTTTTATAAGATTTTTATAAAGGAATCTTTCCATCGTTTTCCAAACAAGGTCCTTTTTAACCTTTTCGACAAAATTAAGGTAATAATGTCTTTTTTTACTTATACAGTGGGTGCGGCTATTTTCTACCTTTATAAACTTGTTGAAGCTTCCCTTACAATCTTATAAGAATATTTTCAAAGTAAATGTTTTATTTTATAATTATGTGACTCTTAAATTATTTCAAAATAGAAAGAGATATTTCTCAAAAAAGAGTTTTGATTTCATCTATGTCAACATCCTTTGATGTATTTTAAGTTTATTTAGAGTTGATTTATTATGATACAAAACTTCTATATTGTATTGAAGTTTTTGGGATATGTTTGAATGTGGATGTGATATTTTTATAACATTCATGGTTTATGGTTAAAGTATTGACATTTCTTATGCTAGTTTTAATACGAATGTTTATGATATGTTTAAACATTTTCATATGAGGAATGTATTGGACTTAGTAAGTGACGGGTGGAGCCCACTATAACTCCTCGATGCATCGGTATGTCTCATGAGACAACTAGACATGGAATTGGCTGAGGCCCTTTCCCAATTTGATTTATGGTTTTGTCCGAGGCCTTAATCATTTTTAGACGTCTTGGCCGAGGCCTTGAAAAAATGTTTCAGAATGTCCGGCATTATACATTCCCTCATTATGGAAATAATATTGATGGTTCATGTGGTCATTCAACTAGTAGAATACCCATGATTATGTTTTATTATGGAATTATTTACTCATCTCAGATTATTTCCATAAAAGTATTCATGTTTATTAGTGGTAAAGGCATGTGGTTTGAATTATTTACCATGCTTAATATTTATGTCATTTTCCATTGTATTACTTACCCTTACTGAGCGTTTGAGCTCACCCCTTTCTTATGTTCCATTTTCCCAGGATATGAAGAAGTTAGTTATGAGTGACCTAAAAGCATAATCTAGGAGGCTTGGATGTTTCTAATGAAATATATTTTTGTTGTATTTCTCTTCAAGCTGTAAAGTTGAACTTATGTATGAATCTTGTTTCCAATAATATTAAACTGATCGGTCTTTCGAGACACGATTTCCTTCTGATCATGCCAATGTTATGTAATAATGCACCGACTCTGGGTAACTAGGGTCAGGGCATTACAGTTGGTATTAGAGGAAGTTTAGTACAAACCTTGGAAACTAGATTTAGATAAACTCTGATTAGAGCACATAGAACTAAGATAGAATTTGAGGATTAGTATAAAAGAACTTCCTAGAATTTTGGTATTGTAGAGATTTTGTGAGTTTTCTGAGTAATAAATCCATGTCTGGATATGAGCAGGTAGAGGCGGCTATGGCACAGATGTACCTAGGGGTAAAACCCAAAAACACCGCTTTGAGCTAGACTCGAACGGGAATTGGTGCACGACAATGGGCCTTGTTGCACTCTTGGTTACGACACTCCTGGTGGGATATGATTAGGATAATTCTCATTTTCTTTACAAACCACTATGAAGGGTTTATGAGTATATACTTCCTCAAAGAAAACATTTTTATGATTATGGATTTTATCCATAAACAGTTCAATTTATGTTAAGTGTTTTACAAGTTTGGATTTATGTATTATGATTCATAAACTAATCTAGTGTATTCCATTGTTTAGAAATGGAACCTAGTGGAAGAAATGGAAACCGTATCAATGCACGCACTCCATTTAGGGATTTCCCTCCTTCTAAAGATAATTATAGTGGAGCTCGTGATGCAACTGGTGTTGATCAGCTAATCACCATACTGGGATAACTCACTCAGGTTATGAATAATAACCTTACTCATATGGAGCACCTTGATCCACAACGTGGAGGATCAATGTTAGATCGCTTCATGAGGAAACAACCACCAACATTAAATGGGAGTAAAAATCCCTTAGTAGATGAGGAATGGATAAATTATTTAGAGAAAATATTCCATGCCTTGGGGAGTAGTGAAAGGGAAAATGTTATCATGACAGTTTACTGCCTCACTGGAGATGCTGATCAATGGTGGTCATTGATTAAAAACACGAAGGAAGATGATGAAGTATCAAATATGGAATGGAGGGAGTTTAAAGATCTGTTTTTTAGAAAAATAAATTCCTTGTGACCATCGAGCAGATATGGAAAGGAAATTTCTGAGTCTGAGACAAAAGTAGGATGAGAATGTTGCAAAGTATGAGGCTAACTTTACAAGTTTAGAAAGGTATGTTGCAGATTGTATACGTAACCCAAGAAGTAAGATTGATCGTTTCTTTAATGGGTTAAAACCATTTCTCCGTCGAGCTTTGGTCTCACAATCCTTATCTTCATACGAAGATATTGTCTCATGTGCTATCAGGACAAAAAAAGAATTCTCTAAGTCTTATGACTTTAAATCAAATCAACAGAAGAAGAGATCTGCTGAACACTCTGGGAAAGGAAATAAGGAAACAGGGAATAAGGGAAGAATTGGATTTCCACCTTGTGATAATTTCGGAAGGAAGCACCCTGATTCTTGTATAAAAGGAAAAGGAGTATGCAACGAGTGTGGATAGAAAGGCCATCTAGATAGTGATTATAAAGGAAAGAAATACACTACCAATGTTCAATTCAATAATTGTAGGGAGATGGGACATTATGAAAATGAATGTCCTAAGCTTCAGGGAAACTTACCTCAGAAAAGGCCTAGGGACCAAGGTCAAGCTTATGCAATAACTACTGCTGAGGTTGAAGCCCCTAAAGACGTGGTGGCAGGTAATTTAATGGTTTCCTCAAGTTTAGAAAATGCTTTATTTGATTCTAGATCATTGCATTGTTTCATATCTTCCCAGTTTTCTAAGAAAATTAGATATTTCTAAATTGATTTAACAAGGGAGTTGTCAGTCAAAACTCCTAAGGGAATTATCATTCCAATAAAGTTTTGTGAATCAATCCCCATTAGAGCACATAAATGTTCTTTATCTGCGGATCTCATCGTCATACCTATGATTAAATTTGATATAATCCTCGGTATGGATTGGCTTTCGGACCATGATGCAAAAAATTATTGTAAGAAGAAGGTGGTTACTATTTTTGATGATCATGATAAAGAACACCTTATCTTTAGAGAGGAATCATCACCCCCTAATTCTTACCTAGATCCACCCCCAGTAGCTCAACTAAATTCAATTATCGGGGAGGAAGAGAATGAAATAACTATGGGTGAGGAAATGAATTTTCAAATAGAGGATGTACCTATTGTGAGATAATATGTTGATGTGTTTCCAGAAGATTTACCTGGACATCCTCCAGAATGAGAAATCGAGTTTTCCATTGATTTAATTCCTGGTTCAAGGCCTATATCGAAGACCCCTTATAGAATGTCCACTGTGGAATTAGTTGAACTAAATAAAAAACTAGATTAATTGAGTAGTAAGGAATTTATTTGCCCTAGTTTTTCTCTATGGGGAGCCCTTGTCCTTTTTGTTAAAAATAAAGATGGATCTATGAGGTTATGTATCAACTACAGGGAAATCAATGGTATAACAACAAAGAACAAGTATCCCCTACCTCGCATTGATTATTTATTTGATCAACTGCATGGAGCTCAATACTTTTCAAAGATTGACCTTCGATCTGGATACCATCAGTTGTGTGTGAAGAAAGAAGACATTCTGAAGACAGCATTTCGAACCAGGTATGAGCATTACGAGTTTACAGTAATGCCTTTTGGATTGACTAATGCACCCTCTATATTCATGGATCTAATGAATAGAGTTTTCAAGGAATATCTTGATGATTTTGTGGTGGTATTTATTGATGATGTCTTGGTATACTTTAAAGGATACGAGGATCATGAAAATCACTTACACGTTATCCTGAAGACTCTTAGAAGACATGAATTATATGGGAAGTTTAGCAAGTGTGAATTCTGGCTTCATGAGATTTATTTTCTTGGCCATATTGTCTATAAGGATAGAATCTCTGTTGATCCTTCTAAGACAAGAGCAATCCAAGAATTGACTGCACCGATGAGTATAACTGAGGTATGCATTTTTATTGGTTTAGTAGGTTATTATCGACGTTTCGTCCAGAACTTTGCCCAATTGGCTAACACATTAATGAAGCTCACACGTAAAGGGGTTAAATTTTTTTGGACAAAAGAGTGTGAAGAATGTTTTGAAGAACTGAAGAGAAGATTAGTCAATTCTCCTATATTGACTCTACCATCGAGGAATGATGGGTTAGTTATTTATAGTGATGCATCGAAGAAAGGACTTGGTTGTGTCCTTATGCAGAATGATAGAGTTATTTCTTATGCATCACGATAGCTGAAAATTCATGAGCAAAAATATCCTACTCATGATCTTGAGTTAGCTGTTGTAATATTTTCTTTGAAGATATGGAGACATTATCTCTATGGTGAAAAATGTGATATTTATACTAATCAAAAGAGTTTGAAGTATATTTTCTCATAGAAAGAACTCAGCATGAGGCAAAGGAGATGGCTTGAACTACTCAAGGATTATGATTGTACGATACACTACCACCCGGGGAAGGCAAATAAGGTGGCAGATTCTTTGAGAAAAAAAGATCATGGAGTTTTGAACATGATGAGAATTGAAAGGGATCATATTTTCATGGATCTAGTGAAGATGGATATGGGAATTACCATGGAAGGTGAAACATCGATACTTTTTCAAATGGTTGCCAAACCATATTTACTAGAAAAGATAAAGAGTTCTCAGACCGATGATGAAGAGTTTCAAAAGAATATTAAAGTTGTGAATGATAGGAGATTGAGAGACTTTGTGTATGAAGAATGAATTTTGAAATTTGGGAAGAGACTTTGTGTTCCTGATATACCTGATCTAAAAAGGGAATTGTTAGATGATGATCATAGTCCCAATTTCTCTATACACCCTGGGAGCACCAAAATGTATAGAGATTTGAAGGAACATTTTTGGTGGGACAACATGAAGAGGGAGATTGCTGATTTTGTGTCAAGATGTATGGTTTGTCAACAAGTGAAAGCTGGAAGGCAACAGCCTAGAGGAGTCATGCAACCTCTTCCCATACCGGAGTGGAAATGGGATAATATTACGATAGACTTTGTCATGGGGCTACCAAAGACTCCTAGAAGGAACGATGAAATATGGGTTATTGTTGATTGTCTTACCAAGTCAGCACATTTTCTTACTATAAGATAGGATCTACCACTTGAACGTCTAGAAAGACTATATATTAATGAAGTTGTGAGACTTCATGGATTACCCCTATCGATTTTTTCTGATCGTGATCCCCGTTTTACTTCAAGATTCTGGAAAAGTCTTCAGAAGGCCTTGGATACTGAACTTTGTTTAAGAACTGCCTACCACCCTCAAACAGATGGATAATCAGAACGGACTATTCAAACCTTAGAAGATATGTTGAGATCATACTCACTTTATTTTCAGGGTATGTGGGATCAATATTTACCCTTGGTATAATTTTCCTATAACAATAGCTTCCATTCGAGTATTCAGATGGCACCATATGAAGAGTTATACGGAAAGAGATGTCGCACACCAACTTTTTGGGATGATATTGGTGAAATAAAACTCGTAGGCCCAAAACTGGTGGAGGAAATAGTGGAAAAAGGGAAGTTAATCCAAAACCATGTCAAAGCAGCTCAAAGTAGGCAGAAGAGCTATACCGATAACCGAAGAAGCATTTGGAATTTCAGGTAGGAGATCATGTTTTCTTGAAGGTATCTCCTTGGAAGGGAGTTATAAATTTTAGTAAGAAAGGTTAATTGAGTCCCAGGTATATCGGACCATTCGAAATTCTAGAACGAATTGGGGTTGTATCTTACCGTTTGGCAATGCCTCCAAGTCCCTCCAAAGTTCACGATGTGTTCCACGTATCACTGTTAAGAAAATACATGTCTGACCCAACGCATGTACTCACCTATGAGGAATTAGAACTGGAACCCGATCTGTCTTATTATGAAGAGACTGTCAAGATTCTTGATATGAGAGAACAAGAGCTGATAAACCTGACAACTCGTCTGGTAAAAGTTCTATGGAGAAACCATAAGATGGAAGAGGCAGCGTGGGAACCTGAGGAACTTATGATGAAGAACCACCCAAGTCTTTTCATGCGGTAGAATTCTAGAAATTTAGATGATGAAATTATTTCAAGGAGGGGATAATGTAATACCCCAAACTTCCATGGTACGCTTCTCTTTGAATAATATAGTAGCATGTGTTGTACACAACTTCAAATTCTAACGCACACCACAACCAATCAAACTAGTCGTTATGAATAGTAATACCCACTTTTTGAAATTTTATAAATTTTATCTTTCAAAATGGACTTCATTTTTTGATTTGGAATATCTAAATTATCTTAGGGTGAATTTTTGGTACTTTTCTAATAACTTTCAATTTTTGATGAATAGTGAAAATTTCTAAATTTTAATTTAAAATAAATTTTTTAATCAAAACATTTAATAGTGATAAATTATAAATTTTATTGATTTTAAAGTATATTTAGAATATATTTTTACCACTTAATACAATTTTGGTCATTGGACGTAATTTCACATTTAAACCGGACATAAAAAAGTGTCAATCTTTTGATAGTTATTATTTCTTAAAAACACGCTTTTTGTTTTGACAGGGGGAATTAATTTTAAATTAATTTCTGCCACTTTTGTGTTTTGAATTTAGAAAAATTGATTAAATATTCAGAATCAGTAGGTCCAAATTGTGTAAATAGGTAACTTTTATTTTTAGTCATTTTGAATAATTACTTCGGTAAATATTTTATTTGTCATGGTTAAAGGGTAAATCCGGTAAATAAGTGTAAAAAATAATATTCTAATAATAATAAATTACCCTAAAACATGTCCTAAACCTATTTTTTGATACATGTCCGACCATGGGAATCTTTGGGTCGATTTTGGGACCCCATGGATCCACTTGTAAGTGATAATGACACTTTATAATAATTAAGTTAAAGTAAATACAAAAATGACATAAGCATATATCTTTTAGAAAAACAATTTTTACATAGGGTTATATATGCTATATTTTATACTATAAATATTAATTAGAAAGATAAAAATATTTTATACATAATGGTATTTTATTTATAATTTTTAGACATTGAATAATTAAATTTATTTATGACACAATAATGATGCAGTATTTTCCTTATTAATGAAAGAATCAAATAATTAGTATTATAAATGTTAAAATAAATATAATTTGAAAGTTTTGATGCCATAAAAGAATTTTATTGGTTAATATGACATTTTAGTACTGCTTAAATGAATTTTTTTCGAATTAATAAAGTTGTTAAGACTTTAAAAAAAATAAATTATTAAATATTTTCAAAATTGGCATAAATGAGTTTTTAAAACAAATATTATATTATTAATTGATATTCTATTCCTAAAAATATAAGGTTCGGAAAAAGGACTTATATAATGATATTTTTCTCATTAATGGACCACTTGGGGGTCTCTTGAAAGTATATAGTAAATTTATTAACCATATAATATAAAAATACAAAGTGACATGGTAAATGTCAAACTATTTAACTAAGAGTTAAATATAAATCATAAGGTTAATATAGTGACCCAATCCCGTCTAAAATATATTTTATGAAATTATTTAGACCCATGCCCATCTTAGACTTTTAATAATCCACTTTGGAGCCATTAGAAACTGAATATTAATTTATTATAAATTAATACTTTAATTTTTTTCTAAAGAGCTCCTCCTCCCCCTTATAAAAGGACACCACTTCTAACCAATTCTTCACACCATAAAAGCCTTTTGTCTCAGCCCACCCTTGCCAAAATATCCTCCAAACTTCCCTCAATTCAACCTAGAGGCCTTATTTTGATCATAAAGCCAACCTAAGGAGCCCTTTTGATCAAATCAAAAGGAAGAACCCGAAGAAGAGGTAATGCTTTCACCACCCTTTTTCAAGTTCCTTTCTTCTTCAACTTCTTCTTTATTTGTTGTTTCCATTCTAAAATAATAACTCCAGTATCTTCTATATACTTTTGTGTTATTATAAATATGGTACAACCATATTCAGTATTCTATCCATCCTTTGAATGACTTGTCACCATACGTGCGTACGTACGGCCTACCGTCTCCACGTCGTGGTGTAATTGTTATTCAATACATTATTATTTGGATGGGTATAATAATGATGTGTAATTCATGTAAATAATAAATATAACATGTTAATTATTTTGTATATATTATATACCATCCAATTATATATTATTTTAATATCAAAATAATGATATTGTCGCTCGTGCGTACGTACGGACTACCGTCTCCACGAACGCGATGAGATTCATTCCCCATCGTATCCATTCAAGTATAATTCTCATTTGATGATTACAAATAATGTCTAAGGACTTTATATCATTATGTATATGAATAATATACATCCCATCAATAAAAAATATGGCTCACATAACAAATAATATAAATAAAAACGAATCTGTTAACACCCGAAACAATGATAATACTAAGATATTATTAACAAATCAATGTTAAAAGATCATATATGATATAATATTAATGTATATGATTCTTGTATAATTTATTAACAATTATTTCACCATTATAAAGGATTTTAACCTACCCCCAACCAAGGAAAATTACAAGGTAAGGGTTTATTTTACAATCTCTTCATTATCTGAGGTTGTTTATACATAATTATCTACTAGGACCTCTTTATCATCCACATCCATGTTTCTTAAAAATGTATTTCAAAACATCCTTTATATTTTATATACTATGGTTTAAAGTCATTTATACCCTTTTTGACTTTTTATAAGATTTTTATAAAGTAATCTTTCCGTCGTTTTCCAAACAAGGTCCTTTTTAACCTTTTCGACAAAATTAAGGTAAGAATGTTTTTTTACTTATATGGCGGGTGCGGCTATTTTCTACCGTTATAAACTTGTTGAAGATTCCCTTACAAGATTATAATAATATTTTTAAAGTAAATGTTTTATTTTATAATTATGTGACTCTTAACTGTTTTCAAAATTGAAATAGATATTTCTCTAAAAAGAGTTTTGATTTCATCTATGCCAACATCCTTTGATGGATGTTACATTTATTTGGAGTTGATTTGTTATGATACAAAACTTCTATATTGTATTTAAGGTTTTGTGATATGTTTGACTGTGGATGATCTATTTTTATACCATTCATGGTTTATGGTTAAATTATTAACATTTCATATGCTAGTTTTAATATGAATGTTTATGATATGTTTAAACCTTTTCATATAAGGAATGTATTAGACTTAGTAAGTGACAGGTGGAGCCCGCTATAGATCCTCGATGCATCGGTAGGTCTCATGAGACAACTAGATGTGGAATTTGCTGAGGCCCTTTCCTGATTTGATTTATGGTTTTGGCCGAGGCCTTAATCATTTTTAGACGTCTTGGCCGAGGCCTTGACAAAATGTTTCAGAATTTCCGACATTATACATTCCCTCATTATGGAAATAATATTGATGGTTCATGTGGTCATTCGACTAGTAGAATACCCATGATTATGTTTTATTATGGAATTATTTACTCAGCTCAGATTCTTTCCATAAAAGTATTCATGTTTATTATTGGTAAAGGCATGTGGTTTCAATTATTTATCATGCTTAATATTTATGTCATTATTTGCTGTATTACTTGCCCTTGCTGAGCGTTTGAGCTCACCCCTTTATTATGTTTCATTTTCCCAGGGTATGAAGAATTTAGTTATGAGTGTCCTGCATGCATAATCTAGGAGTCTTGGATGTTTCTAATGAAATATATTTTTGTTTTATTTATCTTCAAGCTGTAAAGTTGAACTTATGTATGAATCTTGTTTCCAATAATACTAAACTGATCAGTCTTTCGAGACATGATTTCATTGTGATCATGCTAATGTTATGTAATAATGCACTGACTCTGGGTAACTAGGGTTGAGGCATTACAATTTTACTCACTAAAGTAAAAAAACTAGAGTTTCTAAACACGGATGATGCTTGGATAATCCCACCAGAAGTCTTGACTGATAGCGCTACTTTTAAAAATTCATGGGTTGATTCTAAATTCTTTGAAAACTTGGAGGAAATAAAGGAATGTGTATAATTAAAATCAAACAAAGCACTTTATATATTTGAGAGAATAACAAGAGTACCGACCACCGCATAATTTGGAGCATCAAAATCAGCTGTCGTGAGAGAAAAAGCATGAACTTGCTATCTTGTCCTTTGATGAGGCTGATGGGGATTCCCCTCTATTGCCCTCAGATTTATACAATGATTGGAAAAGTTCCCAAGATATCTACACTTGAATAATTTGAATTCAGGTAGGGCTTGAACCATATTCTCTTTGTCATTAGTGTTGGGAAGTTGAGGCTTCAACTCACTATGAAAATTTCACGCGATATGGCCATCTCTTCCACACTTTTAGCACTTCCCACTCCCAAGCAGGCAGTTCCCTAAATGCTTCTACCCATGATTATTACACATAAGAATTTGCACTTGTTTCCTCATATTACCTAATCGAAGCTCCTCACTGATCTTGGCTCTATTGATCACTTATTGTCATTGGATTTATGAGAACAATGCATCTCACTGAACTCCAGTCAGACTTTCATAGCACTCTGTGTGATCTCCTCATAGCTATCATAGTCTCATTTGGCTAGATTCTTCTGTAGATAAGGTCTTAGTACACCAAAGAATCTATTAATCTTCCCATTAGGATCCATGATAAATATTGAGGTGTAATGGGAAAGTCTTGTGAAGTTCATCACGTAGATTCTAATAGATTCATTCTCCTTATGTTTCACCTTGAGAAACTCTTTCTACATTTTTGTTCTCATCGAATGAGTGAAATACTTATTAAAGAAGACCCCTCTGAACTATTCCCACTCCATAGCTTCAACATCCACTATTGGCCTCATGTTTTTAATCATTTCCCACCACTGAAAAACTTCTCCCTCTTAGTGATAAATAGCAAGGGTGGCCTTCTCTTATTCTGAACAGCGGAGCACAAAAAATATCTTTTTGATAGATTAGATCCACTATTTAGCAATCAATGGGTCAGTAGATCCACTGAAGTTTGGTGGTCATTGACACATAAATGACTCAACATAAAGTTGTTCCATTCGTGGTGAAATCAGTCTCTCATCTTGATTTAAGTTATTTCTCATTACTTGAGTCAGTTGGTTCATCATTCTCATGAAATTTTCCATTCTGGCTTCCATCAGAGGGTCATTCGTGCATGGTCCATTGTGGTTGCCATTTTCACGGTTCCTCCTATTTCCCTCCATTTTCTAAAATATAAAACCTTAGTGAGAAACTTATTTCCTTTACAAATCTTTTATCTTTAAAGGTTTTTTATATCTTAAAACTTCACTCTTAAACATATAATTCTTTAGAAACAATTGCATTTATCTATAAATCCTTTATAATGATTCATAAAAATCTTTTGATTAACCAAACATATCCCCTGGGAGTGTCAAACTAGGAGTGCAAAAAGACCCATTTTCATTCACCAGTTCCCATTCAAGTCTATCTCAAAGTGGTGTTTTTAGGTTTTACCCCTAGATACATCTGTGCTAGAGCCACATCCACTTTTTTGTATTGAGGTATGGATTTTTTTGTTTGAAAACCCCTTACTTAATATTTCACCAAAATACCAAGAAGTTTTACTATATATAAACTTTTCTATATGTTTCTTCCTGAGGTTTTCATATCTTAATTTACACAAATAACTAAACTATCCTTTAATACCAATTATGGAATACCACCTTTTTTTACATAACTTTTCATTACATTTTACAAACAGAGGATCTTTAAAGTCTAGTGTCTTGGAAAAAAAGGTACATAATATATGAAAACATATAACATTCTTGTAATCCTATTGAAAGGATTCTTGAAATGTTCATCCTAATTAAAATTACTACATCTCAGAACCTGGGTACATACATCAAAGGAAAGGGTGAGCATAATTCCCAGTAAGGGAAAATAGGGAAAACAGTTTACATGTGAACTTGAGAGATTACAATGAGAACATGGGGAAATATCATAAAGGCATGACAATAAAAATATCATGATATTAATAACTTTAATCATATCTTTAAAATGTTTCTAAAACATTTAATTTATACATTCATTAGCATATCACCAAGGTTTATCCCTAAGGTGTCATAAAAATTACCATGGTTATTCACCAAGGTATCATAAAACTTGTCATCTCTAGAGATTAATTTCATTGCCCAATGCATTAGAGTGATATCAGGGTGCACCCTTAATATTTCATTATTTGTATTTGATCCACATAGATCATAAATAAAAATTTCATAAATAACCCAAATAGAATAAAATAAATGGGTTTTGTATCAAAATCACGATGTTTTGAAAAGTACTTAAAAACATGATCATTATGTCATTTATAACCCATAGAAAGGGAATAAGGGTTTTATGTATGTCAATTCCAGAATCAAATATATCATTTTTATGTTTTGATGAATACCCCTAAAAATTAAATAGGTTTGGTTATTCACATAAATAAAATAAAATAATTTATTGATAAAAAAAGAGATATTTTGAGATGAAAATTCTACAGCATAACAGCTATGCATCATGGTTTTAGAAAAACTATATTTTTACTATTCATCGAAAAAAACATTTTATGAAAATATCATAAATTCACCCTAAACTAATATTGATGTTCTGAATTCAAAAATGAACTCCATTATATGAAAATAATTTTCTAAATATGAGAAATTTAATTTTTAAGTAAAATCGTTATTTACCTGAAAAAAATACTAATACTTAACTAATAATTTCTAAAATAGTTATTTAGTTATACTATTATATCAAATTACCATTCAATATACCTAAATTATATTTATACTTACTTAAGTGAGGTTACTATTCCATTGGTCATAGTACTATTCATAATGGTAATATTACTATTCATAATTTACTATTCACTAAAAAATAATTTGATGTTATCAGAATCTAAATTTATTACTGATCACAAACATATATGTATGTTTTTTTAAAATAATTTCACATTATTAATTTTTTAAAGAATAAAAAATGTTTTAAAATAATCTTTTTTTCAATAGTCATCAATAATATGAAACTTCTTAGAAAAAAACTAAAAATTCATCCCATATTTATTTTAACATTTGAAATTAAAAAATGATGGTTATTTTACCATAACAAGAAATAACAATTTTATTTATACAAAAGGATTACACAAAGTAACTAAGGCCTCATTACATAGCCCCTTATAACACCTGTATAGGACCTAAAGTAAGGTGTGCAATGGTGATAGAATCTTGGGGCGGCTCAGACAACATCACCTGAGTGGTGATTTATATCAACTTGAACTTCTCCTATTGGTGATTACATTCAAGAAAAACATGTCTAATCTCGGATTGGGATTGGTCTAGAGAAAATCTCAGTGATACTACCTCCTTCCTAAACTCTGACAGATGGGATTTGTACGGCCTGAGTCTACTAGATGAGGCCACAGACTCTTCTTTCTGCATTAATTACCCATTATTATTTTTATTTTAAACAATAATTATAATGATAAAATTTATTATTATTTCCAATGGTCATATTGACCAATGGTCATATTTACCAATGGTCATATAACGGTCAAAACCTAATGGTCACATTTCATTTATACTTATATATTTTTTATTGATTATGACATAGTAAGACATACATTTTTAGGAAATAAAATATTATTCAAAAGTTTGGGTCATTAAATTTTGGGCCTTTGTAGGTGTTAGTTGTGTTGGGATTCATTCTAGGGGAATTTTTTCTTTCTAATAGGATGCTATCGTGGATTAATCCTCATCTGTATTCGGTATTTGTTTCAGGCCATTGATGGAGGTCGATCATGTAGTTCTCATTTGAGGGATTCGTTCTACTCTATCGGCTTGATTTCAATCTCTTTTCATAGTGAATTCATGTCTTATGCTTCCATTCCTCTCTATTATTGCCACATACTTCTTGAGGTCATTCAAAGTTATTACACCAGTGGGCTTTATGATCCTTCCACGCACCCTCATCTGTCTATATATCCCACCTTAGTTGCCTCCCCTAACATATTATCAGCCACACCATCCATTCCATCATTATTAATCTTCCCATGTTGCTTCATTTTCCAATTCATTCTTCATCATTCCAAGGAGAGTGGGTATTCAGTATTATATTTCTCACATTCCAAAGAGAAGGGTACCCAATATAGGGGACCCCTAGTTTGATGATTACTACGCACCCTTGTTCCACTGACAACCTTCGATGGAGAGATCATCTCTTGTGATCTAGGTTTCTATATCAACTCCTTCAAGGATGAAAAACCCTAGCATCTCCTATTATATATTCCTATGAAAAACTTCTCTGGTTTTGGTGTAGGTCTGTGATCATAATATTTTCTATGATTTCTTTTTGTTTCTTCAATGTTGTGATGTATTTATTCTTCATTATTTGTGGTATATATACGGTTGTGTGTGTGAGTCTATCCAGTTTGAGGGTGTGTTGTTGGGGGAGATTCCTTGCCAGACCAATCCTTCAAGGACCAACACAAAATCCCTTCAGGAGTTCCATCCTAAAACCAATTGGTGATGGGAGGAGTGACTGATCCAAGCTTATATGTTATCAACCACTCCTTGTGAGAATTGATGTGGTATTGAGTGTGTACCCAACAATCCTCCCATAAAACCAAACACCACACAACTAGGCCTTCCATTCAACAATACTTCATCTGATCCAAGTCATCTTACACTTGCACCATCATTTCTCTCTCCACTACAACATGCCGCATGTCCACTGTTATAAATAAGACTTTCGATGTAGGGCATCACCATGGATGCACAAGCTCCAACAGGTGACATTATTATCATTCTCAATTTGTTTTTGGGCCACACACATCACACCTGGGCTACAACATGCCTCTAATACCACTTGTTGGGGAAGATTTCATTCCAGCCTAATCCTTCCAGGCCCACCACTTAATCCCTTCTAAGGTTCTATCCTAAAACCAATTGTTTATTGGAGGATTAGCACATCCAAGTTTATATGTTATCCCCTAATCCTTGTAGAAAATTATTTGGGATTATGTTAGGGAGGAAACATATCAATCCTCAGATAATAACATGATTATGATAAAATATTGTGTGAATATCCAATAAAAATAGAATCACAAAAATAAATAAAAATAAATAAAATGAGATGTAGATTTTATTGTGGGGAACCCCTTCGATCCAAAGGATTAAAAACCATTGGAAAACTCCAAAATATCCTCTAGGAATTAGAGAGTAAAAAATTCAATTAATGTCTTAACTTAAATTATCATGAGAGCGTAGAAAAACCAATGTGAAAACCACACCCTGAAACGCCTTCCATTTTTCTTTGATAATTTCCTCATGAAAAAATGTCACCCCTTCGGGATCAAAATCGAACAAGAGGTGTCATTACAGCACCTCAAATAAGCTGTTAGAAAACCCAATTTGGCGTTTCTCACTGGTTCCCACTACACGTTGTTGCCCATATCCAAAAACCATTTCCCATGTATCTACACTCAAAGTATAATGCCCCTGCTTCTCCATTTATAGGCGAACTATTCCCTAAAAAATCATATACACAACATCCTCAAAATTATTCAAATAAGATATAATGATAATATATTAAAAAATCCAAAAAAAATCTTGGGATATTTTTTTTGATTTTATCTCCTCTTTGAAAAAACCTTGGGCTAAACTTATAAATACCCCCCACCCTTCAGCCTTAAAATGAAGGAGATTAATTCCAACAAACTCAATTGGAAATAAAATCGGTTAGTTTCACACCATCCATCAACTGCTACAAATAATATCTTGACACCCTTTGGAAACTTTAACAGAAACCTGATAGTATCCCTTGAAAAATTAATTCAAACACTGAAGTCTTTGTTATACCTATGTCTGCACTGCCCTGCTGAACAAGATTGGAACCAACAACACTTATCTCCCCCATAATAGTGATTGCCACATAATCAGGAGTACCTACAAAAACTTATTTCTCCCTCTGCTCAACATCCTCCGAGTAGTATTTAACTCTCAATGCATCACCTTGATCTTTGATTTCAATTCCTTCTTCACTAGTGGCACTCTCTGAAGAAAATGAATTAGGTGTAAAACATAAAACACCTAACCAGACCTACTTCAGCTTCCAAACTTTCTTCATCTTAGTCAGTGGTCTTCAACTCATGTGCAACTATTTCCTATTCCCCAAATCTAATGAAATCCTCTTTGTAAATGCATTTTCCACTTAACCGTAAGCCTTTACATCGATCTTGTAAAGTGTTTCAACCATTCTTCCTCATGCATATACCCTCGATCCTCAAGACAATATTCATCTTCCATTTCCAAACAAACTTCTGAGCCCATCATTATCAAGAGTACAAGAAGATAAAAAATTATGGCGTATACCTGGACCATGTCGCACATCCCTCAACATTAGTATAGAACCTACATTCATAGTGATACAAATATCACCAACATCAATGAAATTAGTAGAATCTATGTTTTTCATCTTCAATCTACCAAATCCACCTTCTTCATATGAAGAGAATATTTTTCTTTTTGGTGAAATATGGTACAGTTCTGCTGAATCAACCACCCATTCAATGTAAAGATCAAACCTGCAATAATCAATGTCGATTAAAATTAAATTGCCCTCACCCTGTATGCGACTTACGCCAATATCCTCAGAATCGGTGTAATGTGTCTTCTTTTCTTCCTCATGATTATTTTCAAAGTGTAGTAATTTCTCAGTACACATCCCTCCTTGTCAGAAAATAAGAACATGACTTTTCTTCTTGACTTAGACTGATTGCTCTGATTACTACACCCATCTTTCATATTTATAATACCACTATTATATGAAGATTCACCATCATTAGTATTTCGCTAAGTCTCATTCATCAACAACGATTAAATCACATTATCAGATTTCATATAGGATTTTCTAAACAACAATTTGGTGATGGGATTATCATATGAATTTGGTAACAAACCCAAAAGAAGAAAATATTTATCTTCTTCTTGCATTTAAATAGATAACACATTACATTTTGTTGGGGCAGATCCCAACATCGAAGCAGAAGCAGTTGCACAACACACATCAAAAGAAAATATTCACCCGAAGGCCTTTTATCACCTGTAGGAATTTTACACAACACTCGAAGGATTTTTTTTAACCCATACGAAGGCCTTTTACAACTCAACACTAAGAGGAATTTTTTCCTCAACACACCTGAAGGCATTTTTCACACCACACCCATGAACATAACATTTTGATGCACTTTTGATCATC
The DNA here is from genome assembly GCA_963277665.1 of Viscum album. Classification (NCBI taxonomy): domain Eukaryota; kingdom Viridiplantae; phylum Streptophyta; class Magnoliopsida; order Santalales; family Viscaceae; genus Viscum; species Viscum album. Next base: position 655,710,186 of record OY728145.1, on the reverse strand, counting down.
ATAATCGGGACACGCCGCTTGATCTCCACAACCAAGTGGAATTTCTATACATGACATCATCATCATCACTTTCCATCTTAGATGCTTTAAATAATCACCATCAGCACACCATCATTGACATAATCCCCATCTTATCTTCATTCTCATCGTCATCACTTCACATTGATTAATGTAAATGCGGCAACACCTTCCCAGTTCTCTCTCTCATCGGCTACATTATGGTTGCACCCCTTCATCTGTTGGCATTGACATGCCATCATTAGCATCGTTATCACCTCTTCTTTATTTTCCTTCATTGTCTCATTGTTTTCCATCATTGGAACTTAGGGAACTGCAATGGCGGCACCTCTTTCCTCGTTCTCTCTTAGCAGCTACATCTTTTTTGGAACACCCTTTCAAAACATGTTATTGCATCCTCTTATATAGACATCAAGTCCATATCTCTAATTAATACAGCCAGCATTCATTATTCCTTCGATTAATATTGAGAATAACTCTCTATTAATGTTGGGAGAAAATCCTCCATCAGTGCTGAGATAAATCCCTCCATTAATAATTTTATATCTCCAAGATATTCAAATTTTAAATCCAAAAATACAATAATATCCACTTTGATTTAAAATTCAAATACTCTACCTTCATCTCTGTCATCTAGGTCAATGTGATTGTCAGCTCCACCAAGCTCCAAATGTCACCCAATGAACAGAACATGCTGCATGACACCAGCGTCCAAGAAGACCTTCAATATTCCAGCAACATCGCTGATATACAGCTTTCATCTTCCAATGACATTCATTCATACGCTTGATAGACCACCTAACCCAAGGAACCTCAGTCTTCTTCCACCATGCTTTGACTATCACCAACAATTGAACACACCTCATGACCTAACTAGTCAGTCGGACTTTTGAAATCCATTAAACATCTCTGGTACCACTGCTATCTTCTGGTAACATCCTTCGAGTGCTTGAAAAACTTCTCCACCAGATGCCTTCCACCATGTTCTTCAACCAAACACTTCAACCTCCCTTTGATACCACTATTGGGGTAGAGATGAACGTCACAGTGAAAGCAGTTTCACAACACACATCAAGAGAGATGAATCACCTGAAGGCCTTTTATCACCCAAATTAATTTTACACAACACTCGAAGGATTCTTACAATGCACCCAAAGGCCTTTTACAACTAAAAACCAAGAGGAATGTTTCCCTCAATACACTGGAATGCGTTTTTCACACCACACCCATGAATGGACCATTTTTATGTACTGCTAAGCATCATATCTGAGACACGCCGCTTGATCTCCGCAACCAAGAGGACTTTCGATACATGGAATCGTCATCAACGTATTACATATTTGATGCTTTCAATCATCATCTCTGGCATGACATCATTGATGTAATCACTGTCTTCGCTTCATTATTATCAGCATCACTTCGAGCCTATTACCGCAAACGTGCCAACACCTTCTCTATTCTCCCTCTCTCCATCTACATTTTGGGGGAACTCCTTTATTCTCCATCATTGACATGCCATCATTGGAATCTTCATCACCTCTACTTCATTTTCATTCATCATATTTTTATTCGTCATCATTGGCACTTAGGTAGTAAAAATGGCGGCACCCCCTTCCTCGTTATCTCTTCGCGATTACATCTTTACCAACATTCCCTTTAAAAACATGCTATTGCATCCTATTATATAGACATCAAGTCCATATCTCTAATTAATGCAATCAACATTCATTATTTCATAAATTAATATTGATAATAACTCTCCATTGATGTTGAGAGAAAATACTCCATTAATGTTAATATTAATATCTCCATTAATAATTCTCTCTATCCTTGATATTAAATTTTTAAATTTAAAAATCCCAACACCTATATCATTTATCTTGACTGCCACTGAAGACAGATCCATTAGAAGTTTGGGGAACTTGTTCATATGGTTACCTAAATCCTCGTTCTCTAACATTTGGAAATGATACAATAATTTTTTAAATATAAACAATTTTTGAGAGATTTCGATTTATACCTGCTTTCAATCTTCACTCAGATCTCCTATAGATCTGTCAGAATCATGGCATCCTGCAGAGTATTATCAATCAAATACATCTAGAATGTGTTTGTCAATAATTCTCTCATATCCTCCAAATCATAATTATTCATCATCTTCAGATTCTCTGATTTTTTCTCCAGCGTCTTCACTGTCTTCTCACAAACCAAAATATTTTTACTCGTTGTTGCCATAAAGTGAAATCATTTTTCCTACTAAACAGTTAGATGTGGGAAAATATCCCTCAACGTGAATCCCTTGTATCCAATCAAAAAGAAATATGAATAACCTCTTATAATACCAGTTGTTGGGGAAGAAAGGGATCAGTCCCAAGATAATAACTCGATTGAAACAAAATAAAGTGTGAATCTCCTATGAGAATGGATGCGCAAATATAAATAGCATGAAATAAGTTTAGATGCCGACTTTAATTTGGAAAAATCCTTCAATTCTAAAGATTAAAAAACCACAGGGAAACTCCCAATTGTCCACTGTGAATCAGAGAGTGAAAAATCCAATTAATTCTCAAACTTGAATTTCAATGAGAGCATAGAAAAATTTGTTTAAAAACCACACCCTGATACACCTATGTAATTTGTTTGATAATCACCCCATGACAAATTTTCACCCCCACAGAGATCAATACCCTAAAATTGGTGTCATTGAAACATGTCAAATAAGTCGTTGCACAACTTGATTTGTTGTTGCTCATTGTTGCCCATTTCACATAGTTGCCCATGCCAAAAAACCATCACCCACATATTTTCACCCAAAGCAGTACACTAATGTTTCCCCTATACATGTAAAGTATTCCATAAAAAATCATGTCCACATAATCATTTTAAATATATAAAAAAGATATAATGATAATATCTTAAAAAATCAAAAAATATATGGGATATATTATTTCTGGTTTTATATCCTCTTTGAAAAAATTGTGGGTCAAACTTATCACATTCATTACCATCTTTGATGTATGTGCTTAGATAGATTATGTGGTTGGTGTGTGTTTCTCTCTATTGTTTCTTATCTGTTTTCACATTTGTTGTTTGCATAATAATAGATTTTTGTGATGGTGCTCTTGCCATGTGTTAAGGACCAACGAGGTATGAAGCACATAAATCTCACTATCAAAAATTTGTTTTTATCCAGTGCTACATTTTATCCGACTGAAAATTAATTTTTTATTATTAAGATAGACCACCTTTTAAGGGGTAAGGGGGAACTCAAACAACTTCAAAGACATAAAAAGACATTCAAACCCCCCAGTTCGATGTCCAAAGATCAAAAACAATCCGATTAAAATATAAAAATAAGGCCCCCTCCTCAGCATCAAAATCATTTAGACGAGCTTCCACATTCACATTACTACTTGGCTAGAAATCTCGTGCATGAATACATGGGCACGGTACTGATAACAAATGTTATACCCTCTCAATCATCCAATTCTGTATAGCCATGATCGGTGAAAACTCTCTACTCTAAACCTCTTCTGGAGTCATCCCTTAGGATAACCGGATACATTGACCCATAGATCGTGAACTGAAGCACCACAAAACAAAAAAACCAACCATTCCATGGAATCAAAAATTCAACCAACAGAAAATCATTCCACAATTTCCCAAACACAACAAAACCCTCGCTACAATCAACTTGGCCTGCTATTGTGAAGCCATCACAGTTCACCACACATCACCCCGAACCAAGATCTCGTTCACCAAGAATCCATCACCAGTCATCAGAACCGAATCCAAGACGACACTGCACGCCACCTCCATCGATCAGAGCAGCACCAACCAGATACCAAAATCAAAACCATAATCACTGAAGCCAGAATTTAACCAGACACCCAGAGACAATAACCAAAGCCTCAACACATCCAGATTCAAAAAACAAAATCAAACAAAACCACATAACATCACCGTCATCGGACCACACCCAAAGTAGATCTCTCCACGAGCCACCATACCATTGCCGCCTTTAGATCCACATGCACATGGAGACCGAAACAAACCTCCCGCCGCATCCAATACCAACGCTGAAACAAGGCACCACCCCTCAATCCGAAGAAGAATGGGACACGTCTTCATTGATTAAAGGGATACCCTTTTAATAGTGTTTATATTAGCAATGTTTTTTTTGTGGTGTTGAAGGATTTTTTTAGCACCGTTAAAAGCATGTTTTGTGATATTTTATCTTGCATACTATTATTTTCTATTAATTTATTCACTGAATTCAATTAATATTGTACTAATATTTCTCTGTTATTCATTTTATTCTTGCGTATCATCCAACATCTCTAAGTCAGGACCTTCTTATACCACTATTGGACGTGGACTTCCTTATATCGGACCGGCCTGACCCATAGTAAGAAATATATAAATAAATATATTATTATGTGAAAACCTGCAAATTTCATCTATTAAATAAAAAAACCACTATATATATCGGTAGAATCACGTAAGGAGAGGCATCATCTATTATTATTTATATTATTATTTTGTTATAAAGCAGGTGGCCGGGAGATGAAGCATCCTTACATAAACTCAGAAAACTCTTCTTTCTTCATAAATTACCAGCAGTCTCAAAATACTAAGCGATGCAGGGAACAATGGCCAAATTCACGAGGAAGTGTCCATTCCCTTCACGCCCTTCCTTCTTCAATAATATAAACCCTTCCCAGGCCGCCCCTCACACTCTTTCTGACCTCGGTGCATTTGTGTTTACAGCATTTGCCTTTCAAGTTTTCCAAAAGATTATTTAAGAAGAAATAGAATACAGTGAAATTTTGGGCTTCAGATGATTCTCAATGTTGGACACTAACTTGCTGTGTTTACCCATATTGTTCCCGCTCATCTCTCCAATGGGAGGGAGTGGTAGCTGACAGCAATTTGGAGGAGGGTGATGTGTGTGTGTTTGATCATGTTGGCTATGAAGGCAATGAAAATGTCTTCAAACTAAACATATTCCCATATCCCTAAATAAAACTTTGTATTATTCCTTCCACAAATAGCCACGAATTTCCCTTTCTCATAGATTTGAAAGTTTTTTAACCTAATTCCCAAAAAAAAAATTTGCAAGATTTGTTCTTGTTCTTGAGATTAAATCCCTGGATTGGTCCTCCATTCCATTCTCTATTTTTATTTAGTTTTAAAAAAATCTTCAATATTTGATGAAATGTAAAAAAGTATTCTATTTACCTTCTCTTTATTTTCTAAGTAAACATGTAAACTATTTATTTTCTAAACATCACTTGTTTTTTATAATTTTATTAGCATTTATATATTCCAATACTTTTTTAATACATATATATAATAACAAACAAACCTTAAACCCAATTGAATGTGATTGATTATAAAATTTATACACAATATTTTAAATTAAACTTTTCTTTCTCATCCATGGTATCCTCTCTACCATCACCTTGAGCTATTAAAACATGCACATGCATCACTTACCTCACTTCCCACAAGTAATAGCCTTTGTGCAGACCATTCAAGTAAGTCTAGAAAGTAAATCAATGACACATATTCTTAAGGTCCAACATGTAGTATGGAGTTGATTTTGTTAACGTTATATTGAAAAAATTTAAGATTGGATAATATGTGATGACTCGTCGTTATTTCTTAATAGAAAAAAAAAATCAGGATTTGAATACCGCCAAAGGTAGTCTCCAAATCCCTTTTAGTGTAATAGGAGGCTGCTTTTGGGTATTGTCATGTTTGTATTAACATCATCTGAAGTTTGAAGCCTAAACCTGACCCTCAGGTTGGTCGTTGGATGTCTGTCACGTCATCTAGTTGTATTTGGATGGTTATAACACTGGAAAAAAGATATTCTCATCAAAAATAATAAAGTGGGCTCATTTATTTCTCGTCGAAATGACGACAACAAAAATGTTTCTCCGTCGGGAGCAACTATACCGGTGTGGCGAACTTCACGATTGCAGGGGAATTTTCTAGAGACTCCATGTTTGTAGGGGAGTTTACAACACGTGTTTGCAGGAGGCATCTGCAAGGGGTTTTTTGAAGGTGTGTTTGCAGGATCGTTTTGAGGGAGCGTTTTGAGGAGGCATTTTCCGGAAGCGTTTCCTACAATGTATCAATTTTCAAGGAGCGTTCACATCAAGGTTCGTGATTTTGAAAGGTCATTTCTCTATTATAAACAACATCATGAAATCATAGTTGAAATTATGCAATAAAATTTTTAATTATTTCAAAACAAGTGGTTTTAATTTTGAAAATGATTTAAAGTGGAAATATCTCATGCTATATGGCTATGAAAATCTAAAATAGAATGAAAATACAAATTTGTAGTTGGAATTTCCATTGAAAATTTTTACTGGAAGTTCCCAATGTCAATTTAGAATAAGATTTCCCTTGAAATGGATATTTTAAAATTTATTTTAAGAACAACCTATACAAAATTTCACTACTAATTTGCACTGCAACTTTCTCTAATTAAATCCCAGATGACATCTCTTCTGCATAATGTCACTATGAATTCACAATTGAAATTCTAAGTTTTAATTTTCAAAGATTAAAATGAATAAAAATGATATTTTAAATTAATTTTAACTACAAATATCATATTGTTTTTTTACTGATAGAAAATAAAATTGAAGGTAAGTGGAACTTTCCAGTTGGAATTTCCATTCCAAAAAATCAGTGGAAATTTAAAATAGGAATTTTCAATGGGAATTTTTTATGGGAATTTTGAATGAGAATTTCCAATGTGATTTTTCAAAGGGAATTTCCAATGGGAATTTCCGATGGGAGTTTCCAATGGGAATTTCCAATATGAATTTCCAATGGTAATTTCCAATGTGAATTTCCAATGTGAATTTACAATGAGAATTTCTAATGAGAATTTACAATGAGAATTTCCGATTGATTCAAAAAAAATAACTGCATCAAACAAATTACAAACAAATTTGATCTGACACTTTATGCGCATAAATTGTACAGCTTCGAATGAGAGAGAATGACCTGAATATGGATGCTCTACATGATGCTAAAACCATAAATTCATTTGACTTAAATATTGTGCAGAATTTGTCTGATTGTTACATGAGGGAGCATAATAGTGATGAAATTATAAAATCAAAGTACAATGTATAAATTTTCATTTATAGAGATGAATTTCTAAATTCAAAAGAAATCACCCCATGTGAAAGCATTTCTAAACAAAGCAGTGCATAGAGACCAAACATTAGGATGGTTTTTAAATCAGATTCTGAAGCCTATTCATTTTATGTTGTTTACGGAGATATTGTTGGCTTCAATGTACAAAATTAGTATGTTAACAAAAATAAAATAGATAAAATATTAGTAACATAAATATTTTATACATGTGGAAAAGAAGGATACCAAATATTAGACAAACATGATGTCAATGTCAAAAAGCCACATGCAGAAACAAGGACTAATTGTCCAGTGCGAAAGAGAGTTTTCTACATGTCCAATAACCAGTATGAGTGCACACAATTTGTTGAGGAGCATAACCATGCTTTACATTCTCTAGACACCATGAATTTTATGAGTTCACAAAGACTCATTAGTACAAATTTCATGTCCGTATAAATCACAATGGGTGTTAAAATCCATAATTTTAGAAGATTTTTGAAAATACACAATTCACCCCCCCCCCCCCTCTTGTGTTACTTTGTATATTCCGGGATAAAAATTGGTATCAGAGGTGAGATTTTGGATAAATCTATAGCAAGCTAAAAGTATACGATCTATAAAAAGATGATAATGGATGATCCTAGAGAAGGAATGTCTATGGTATGTGCTCCATATTTTAATGGTAAAAATTATGGATTCTGGAAATCTTGAATGAATATCTATTGGAAGAATATTGGATTCAAAGTCAACTAAAAAATCATTACTCCTTATAAGATTCCTGAGAAACCAGAAACATGAGATGCTATAAAAAAAGATGAGTATGATATCAATTCTAAAGATATAAATTGCTATTATTTGTGGTTTTGGGCCAGATGAATTCAATTGCGTATTATAATTTCAAACTACCTATGAGATGGGGTGAACCATTGCAGTTACTTATAAAGGAACATATAATGTCAGACAGATGAGAGATGCTACAACTAATCTAAAATTCTACACATTTAGAATGTTTAATGGTGAAAGCATCACATAGATAAATGGAAGACTTACAAAAATTTTCAAAAATATTACAGCCTTAGGTGAACCCATCAAACAATCTCATCAATATTTGGAAGTACTGAGAGTATTACCCTTTAAATGGAATGACATATTTGATGCAATTCGTCAATCATCACCTGTCAAAGATCTAATAATGATAGAACTAATTGGGACACTGATGATGTATGAAGTAGAAATTCCAGGTAAAGATGAAGATCATCAAATCATTGTAAAGAAAGAAAATACTTCTTTGAAAGTGAGATCTTACAATAATAGCATAAAATCAAATCAAGAAGTCAAAGAAGAGAAAAATCCAGATTCCTCATATTCTGAAATGGAACTGGATTAGTTATCTAGAAAGTTCAGAAAATTATACAAAAATAAAAGAGGATTCCTAAAATACTTTAGGAATGATGAAAAAGAACTAAGAGAAGTTGGATTCTATGAATTCAAGAAATTGGCTCATATCAGACCTGATTATCCTCAACATAAATATGAAAGAAAATACCAAAAAAGAGATATCATAAAAATGATTATTATAAGCATAAAAGAAAAGGAGAAATGAAACCTACATGAAGTGAATCTGAAGACTCCAACATCCCTTCAAAGTCTGATACAAATAAGGATCAATCAAATCTAAAATTCAATATGTGCATCATAGCTGAAGAATAAAATATACAAACTTATTAATCTTCTGATTCTGATTTTGGCATTTGCTCAAATAATAAATTGGAAGCCTACTATTCTATGCTAGAAGAAAAATATGATTCCATATAAAAGAAACATAAATCTCTGAAAAACATTAATAATATTGTTTTAGGTGAAAGAGATACCCTGCTAAAATAACGTCAATAATTGATTGAAAAATTCAACTCATCTACCTCAAACTATGTTGATCGTGAAAAAACTATTAAAGAATTTCATGAAGGAGTAGAATCCTATAAGATCACTGCTCTTTTTTTTACTAAAGGAGAAAATATTTTAAATGAAATTCATAGAAATAGTGTCATTATAAAGTAAATATTTGGAATAGGAAGTAAGGGAAAGAAATAAAAATTATATAAAAATTATTTTGTACCCAATTCTAAAAATACTACCTATTATCATTGTGGAACAAAATCTCATTTCACTAATAATTTCTATTTGAAAAATCTTAAAATTAGTGGTATCAAAAAATTCTTTATTTATAAAAGTTTTTCTCAATAAAGTGATATAAATTATGGAAAAATAAAGCAGATCTAGATTCCCAGATCATTGCTTGCTGACACTATTATACCCAAGAAGATATGGGTACCAAAACAAACATTTGTTTAATTAATTTTGTAGGAAATAGGTCATAGAAAAAGAAAATCCATAAGGTATATGGACACTATCTCTTCAAGTCAAATGAGTTTGGATTCAAAAAACTTTCACACACTAACTCAAATGGATATAGGATTAGTCACTTTTGGTGACAATACCAAAGGAAAAATTGTTGGAGTTGGAATAGTTGGAGATCCAAAGACTACCTCAATCAATAAAGTACTGTATGTACAAGGGTTAAAGCACAAACTGATAAGTATCTCTTAACTTTGTGATGATGGATTTCGTATTGATTTTTCTAACAATTCTTGCTCTATTTTTTAAGGATAAGATGCTTAAATTTAGAGCACCTGGAACTGATAATGTTTATACATTGGATTTGAATTCCTTATGTAAACAAAAGTGAATTTTTTACCTACTAAGACAAATGAATTGTGGATTTGGAAAAGAATACTTGGACATTATAATATATATTATTTACAGAAATTGTTTAAGAAATATTTATTTTTTGATTTTCCTAGTCTTAAGTTTGAGAATGATAGATTCTGTGATGCATACCAAATTGGAAAGTAGCAAAAAATCTTATTTCAAATATATTAACAAAATTGATACATCTAAACCTTTAGAAATTATCCATATGGACTTGTTTGGATCATCAAGAGTAGCAAGTTTGGCTGGTAAATTATATGTTTAGGTTTTAGTGGATGATTATTCTATATTTACTTAGGTTTATTTTCTAAAACTAAAAAGTGAAGTTTTCAATTTTTTTGAAAGTTTTTGAAAAGAAAATCAAAATGAAAAAGGTTTTAGAATAATTTCACTAAGAAGTGATCGTGGTGGATAATTTTAGAATCAAGGATTCAATTCTTTTTCTCAAATTTAGGTCTTAAACGCACCTTCTTTGAACCAAGAACACCTAAACAAAATGTAATTCTTGAAAGGAGAAATAGAACTATTCATATAATTTTAATGACTATGCTAAATGAATAAAGTCTTCATGCCTATATTTGGGTAGAAGTTGTGAGCACAAACTGTTATATTATGAATAGTGTTTTAATAAGGCCTATTTTCAAAAAGACACCCTATGAACTTTGGAATAACAAAACCCTAAAGTTAAATACTTAAAAAATTGATGTAAGTTTTATATCTTGAATGATATGGACAACCTTGGTAAGTTTGATCCAAAAGTTGATGAAGGAATATTTTGGGGATATTCTTTTATCTCTAAATCTTATAGAGTATTTAATAAAAAGTCAAGGATTGTTGAAGAATCATTTCATGTGAAGTTTGATGAAACTGAACCTTTCATTAAAGAGAAAAAACAAGCATATGAAGTCACTAACTCTCTTGACAACATGAGACTTAAAAACTCTAAAATGATTTTAAAAATGACATTAATAAAATTCAGTCTAGTTCAGAAGAACATGATACTAAAGATTCTAAAAGTGTCTTGCCTAAACAGTCCAAAACGTTAAAGAACCATCCTCTAAAAACTGTAATAGGAGACATAGACACAGGAGTTAGAACTAGAAGAAATGTAGGAAACCTAGCAGAATTTTCTACCTTTATATCTCAGTTAGAACCTAAGACTATTAAGGAAGCCTTAGAATATGATATTTGGATGCTAGAAATAAAAGAAGATCTAAAAAAATCAAAAGGAATAAATTTTTGGAATTATTAGAAAGACCAACCAATTATCCATTTATATAAACCAAGTGGGTATTTATAAATAAACAGGATGATCAAGGGATCATAACCCAAAATAAATCCAGATTAGTAGCTAAAGGATATAATCATGAAGAAGGTATAGATTATGATGATAACTTTTCTCCTATATCTAGACTAGAAGCCATAAGAATCGTTTTAGCTTATGAATCTCATATGAATTTTAAATTATATCATATGAATGATAAGTCTACCTTTTTAAATGGTTATTTAATGGAATAAGTTTATGTTGAAAAACCTCCTAGTTTTGAAAATTCTCAAAAACCAAACTCTATTTTTAAACTTATTAAATCTCTCTATGGTCTTAAACAAGCACCTAGAGCTTGGTATGAAAGATTAAGTTCCTTTATTTTGAAAAATGGATTTTCTATTAGATTGGAAGATCCAAAACCTTTCAAGAAAACTCTTTGTTCTAATATTTTATTAGTTCAAATTTATGTTGATGATATTATTTTTTGTTCAACTAATAAAAATATTTGTTAGGATTTTTAAAATTTAAAGTAAATAAAATTTAAATTAGTATGATGGGAGAACTGAATTTATTTTTAGGATTTTATATTTACCAAAAATATTTTGGAAATGTTTCAAATAAAAGTAAATATATTATTTATTTATTGAAAAAGTTTAGACTTGAGAACAACATGACATATACAACTCCTATGTGTACCAATATTAAACTTGATTTGGGTGAAGCTGGAAAACCAGTTGACAAAAAGTTATATAGAGGTATGATTAGAAGTTTGATATATCTTACTACTATTAGACCATACATTATGTTTTTTGTATGTCTTTGTGGTAGATTTCAATCAAATCCAAAAGAATCCCATCGTACTGCTATTAAAGGAATCATTAGAAATTTAAAAGAATTGTTTTTCAATCTCTTCTTTACCCCAAAACTTTTGAGTTTAATTTAATTTCATATTTAGATACTGACTTTAGAAGTTGTAGATTAGATATAAATAGTACCTCAGGAACCTGTCACTTTTTTGGAAAAATATTTAGTTGCATGGTCTAATAAGAAACAACACTCAGTTTCCCTATCAGCTGTTGAGATAGAATATGTATCTGCTGGCAGTTTTTGTGCACAAGTATTGTGGATGAAAAAAACTCTACTGGACTTTGGATTAAAATTTAATATTATAACTATTTTATGTAATAATAATAGTGCTATAAATATTTCAAAAAATCTTATAAGTCATTCTAGGACTAAGCACATTAATATATGATATCATTTTATATGAGATCATGTCCTTAAAAGGAAATATCTTTATAATTTTTTAATACCAAATATCAATGAGATGATATTTTTACTAAACCACTTCCCATTGTTAGTTTTGATTTTATTAAGGGGAGTTAAGAATATTTGAGTTTAATTGATTTTTTATTAATTTATTTCCAATCTCTCAGTTTTTATTTTAATAAGCATCATTTAATATGTTTTATTGGATTACGTTTTAATTTAGAATTTTATTTCAATTTTATTATATTTTTCTTTTAAAAATTAAAATGTAATGAGTACATTCTCAATCGGTGCGAGAAGACCATTTTCCTTCTCATTCTATCTTTCTCCTCTCTTATATGTCCTTTAAGTTTACAAAGCTTATTTAGATTCCTATTTTTTGAAACCATAAACCCTAAATCCCTTCAATCTAAAAACTTTCTGTAATGGAAACCTCTCAAAAATTTGTAGATGTTGAGTTGGGTAGCAATGCCTATGCATCAGGGAAAGCCTGCAAAGTGATCTAGGGAAAGGTAATTGATTTTGGTTATTTAGATTCTTTGAATTTTTTTCTTAAGGAAGCAATAAAATTGCAATGTTTGGTTAATACTTATGGTGAAGATAATATGCCTATAGTTTATGACATTGAAGTAAAGGAATTTTATAGAAATGCTTCATTTAGTCCTGGATTTGAAGAAGATTCTATTTTCCCTAAGATTAATGATTTTGAGTTTTATTTGTTTTCTATTGAAATGGATGATATGTTATGTTGTCCAAATGAGGGGGAGTTTTAGTTTTATTTAAGACATATCGGTAATGGAAGACATTCGTTAGAATACATTTTGCTTTCATTTTTTGGAACAAGAACTACCAAGAAAGTAATGGAAAAATAACTTACTCCTGGTCGTTGGGTTATGATGAAGTTCATTCAATCTGTAATTTTTCATAGTACTGTTGAGATAGATAAAGTCCTATATCCTGACATGTATATCATGTTTTTTTTCTAAATCACATAAATTTTAATTTCTGTCGGTTTATGATAAGATACCTAAACCATTGCTATCCTATTGATGTAAAAATGGGATATTATCCCTAAGGATGGATTATTTATTTTTTATTTTGAATTAAATAAAAAATTCTCAATATGGTTTATGGAAAAACATGTCACCACAATAACACTTTGAACGGTAGAACTGTTAATAAGCTTGGATTTTTCTGGAGTAATTCTTACAACAGTATTTTTCTGGTTGGTGCAGAACAACAATAGAAGTTTTTGGAAACTGCTCAGGGAGAGAAAGGAATAATTACTTCAGTTGGTTATATTCTTTAAAGGACTAATGAAGAAGGAATTTATAATCCACAATAGTCTCTTGTTCGAAAAAGAAGAATTGTAGTTATTGTTCCAGAGACTATGGATAAATCCCCAGGAGTAGCTGAGTGAGAAAATCTAGTGGATGAGCAAGTTGAGAAAGATGTTCACAGTCAATAACTTATTAGGGAAGATATTTATGATACTCAAACTCTTATTGTTCCTAATTTTGAAGTTTCTGGATGATCTACCTTAGGAAACAAATCAATTGGTAATGAAGAGCCAAGTTTGGCCTAAGTAGAAGTTCATCATAGGGAAGCTATCCCTGACCCTAAAAATCCATCTACCGAATCTTGTAATTCTTAGGATGAAGCCTTAATTATAAATATAAATATGTTTTGGGCTCATACTTTTTTTCTCATACAATAGTTGGAGGATGAGAAAAATAAATTTGAAGAATATAAGGATTCTTTAGTGCCAAGATTTGAGTTTGAAGCTCAGAAGCTCCATTTAAGGGAATTCAATGAAAATCTATTTTATGTTGGATACATTAAATAATTTATCAACAAGATGTATATTGAGTTAAATTTATTAAAAGATGAATCTATCAATAAATAAGATTTTGATGAGTATAAGCTGATGATAGGGATAGAATTTCAATCTCTCCGGGCAAGTAGTCAAGCATCCTCCTCCTCTTAATAGACACTGACAGAACTGCTCATAATTTTTGAAGTTATTACTACAGTATTGGATGAGTTCAATGATATACTACACACTCTTCAGTGTGATAGTTGTATTTTAAGTTTGCTATTGGAAAATCAAATACATCTGATTAGTCAACTGACATTAAGTGAATCCTAGTTGGGACCAGTGATTAATCAAATTAAGGACAAAATAACCTCATTAATTCAGTCAGAGGAAGCTGTGAATGAGTTTGTAAAGGTCAATCTGGTTGAGAATGTAAAGGTTGGAAGTGATTTGAAGAAGCTTCTTCAACAATGGTTAGAAGTCTCCAACAACCATTTCTAGAGCTTGCTTTTGAAGTTTCTTGATATTAGTAGTGTAGTTCATGCCCTTCCTCATCCTGATGAACCCCCTGTCCCTACTAATTCAAACCAAATCCCTTCATTTTGAAGACCCTTTAGTTGATTGAAGATTTTAATTTATTTTTCAAAACATTTTAATTTTAATTTACTTTATTATTATGTTTTTAGTATCTTTTATTTTGGTTCAATGTTTACACTGCCAATCCAAAATTTATTTCTCTTATCAATTTTTATAAACAATTCATTTTTAGTTTAGTACTACGTTAAATGAGGTTTATATCATTTATTCTTTAAAACCGGCTTTTTATATCACAAAAGAGGGAGAATATTTAAGGAAGGGGTGAAAATTTCTAAGAAAATCTATAAAGAATTTCTATAAAGACTATGGGGAGATAGGGGAGAATATTTTCAAACCAGAACATTTCATTAGAGAAAATATTTAACTTAAAAGTATCTATATTCCTTTATAGAAATAATACTATTAAATTGAAATATCAAAATATTTTCTATATCTATTTTTGTATGTTTACAGTTTTTATATTTCTTTAAATTTTATTATGGATTATGTTTTGAGTTTTGTGATCATTAAAAAGGGGGAGATGTTTTGGAATGTATTGTCTCGATGATACTCTATAAATTATGATGATTTTTATTCTCACAAATACCCTTGTTTTTTTTCTAATAAATTTTTGTTGATTGAGTTTTCAGAAATTTATATCAGGGTTAAAGTAATTTAACGTTACGGGAATTACTCTGGAAACACTATTTCAAAACCCTACATTTGGTAAATGAATGTATGGTATCAACCCTAGGTTACGCTGAAGAATTGAAATGCTTGCATATGGTATCAACCCTATGTTACACTAAAAAAGTGAAAAACTTGTGTATGGTATCAACCCTACATTACACTGAAATGGTGAAATGCTTGCATATGGTATCAACCCTACATTACGCTAAAAATATTTCATTTGGGTCTGCATCCTTACATTCGGAGAATCATAAAATGTATGGATCAACAACCCTATGTTGGAATTTGGTATTACTATTCATTAAACCTACGTTCGGGAATTTGAAAATATGGTTAATCAATGCTATATTTAGGATATTATGCTAAAAAGGAGAAAAATATGGATTATTATCCCAATGATACTTTTGTTCCCTACGTTATGTGAAGATGAAAATATTATTAAGAAACCATACATCAGTAGAAACCCTATGCTACATGAATGAACCCTACACTATGCAGTTCAACCTTACGTTGTGTTCTCAATAAAAAAAATTTCAAGCTGCGTTTTCAATATGAGATTTTTGTAGTGATCAAGTTAGAATTAAAGACCAATTAAATGATCGTTTTAATTATTTCAAAGAACCGTGTTCATCAGAGAAAATAAATCTTATTTCTAATGGATGTTACGACTCTCCTGGTCAATTGGAATTTGAATTTTTTACGATCAATCGGGCTATTCTTTTGAATCTGCAATACCAAAGCAAGCTATCTATTCTATATATTTCTTTAGAATATCTCTAAAAATATATGTGTGTGATAAGTGATTCACATATGCATCTGTATTATTAAAATTATATTTTACAGCACAACTGCAACAAATGATTGATTCTGAAAGAAGCTACACTTTGTAGATTTACATATTCAATCTTTTAATACTATAAGATTACTACTGTTGTTTAGTTTCTACCTTATTGAAGATCATTTTTTCAACATGGATCTCTTATGAATATTTCATTCTTGAAGTTATTATTTTATAAAGAAGAATATTCATCATCTGTCAGTTGCTACTACTGCAACTGTAAAGAATAAATTGAACCATTCAAATCAAACTCTTTTGATTTTTTGGAGCTTCAACTACTCGTACTCGGTTGTAGTGGATTATCAGCTTCTCGATCTAAGCTATGGATAACAGGTTCTCTACTATATAACCATAAGGTTTTGTTATTAGTCTTATTATAAAGGTAACAACTGCCTTCACTCAGTTGTAAATATATGGTCTTATGATAAGAGGACCATTCTAGTGAAATTTACCAAGCTCATAGAGAGAGTGATTGGTAGAGTGGACTAGGGGATCTTTGTGCCCCAAACCACTATAAAAAGTTATGTTCTTTATTTATATTTATCCTTTACATATTCATTTTACCATAGTAAACACTTCTTATCCATATAAATACAGTGGGTTTCAAAATCCATAATTATGGAAGATTTTTGAAAAGACACAATTTACCCCCTCATGTGTTACTTTGTATATTCTGAACTAACAATTGGTATCAGAGGTGAGATTTTGGATAAATCTATAGAAAACTAAAAGTATAAGGTCTATATAAAGATGGAAATAACTAATATTATAGAAGGAATTTCTATGGTATGTGATCCAAATTTTAATGGTGAAAATTATAGATGCTGGAAATCTCAAATGATTATCTATATGAAGATTCTTTGATTCAAATTCTACTAAAAAATCATTACTCCTTATAAGATTATGGAGAAACAAGAAAAATGGGATGTTACCAAAATAACTGAAGATGATATCAATTCTAAATAAGTGAATGCTATTATTTTTTGTCTTGGACAAGATGAATTTAATTGTGTATCACAATGTACAACTGCCTATGAGATGTGGTAAACTATTACAGTTGATTATTAAGGAATAGATAATGTCATACAGATGAGATATGCTATAACTAAGATAAAATTCGACACATTTAGAATGTTTGACGGTGAAATAATCACATAGATGAATGGAAGGATTACAGAAATTATCAACAATATTATAGCATTAGCTTAACCCATCAATCTGATCAATATTTTAAAGTACTCAGAGTATCACCCTTTAAATGGAATGACATATTTGCTAAAATTCTTCAATTATCATCTTCCAAATATCTAAAAATGAAAGAATCGATTGGGACACTGATTATGTATGAAGAAGAAATGAAATCTAAAGATGAAGATCATAAAATTATAGTAAATAAAGAAAATACTACTCTGAAAGTGACATCTCAGAAGAATATCAAAAAAACAAAGAAATAATTCAAAGAAGATAAAAAATCATATTCCTCATATTCTGAAATGGAACTAGCTCAACTATCAGAAAGTTCAGAAAATTATACAAAAAGAAAATAGGATTTAGAAAATCCTTTGGGAAGGATGACAAAGAACCAAGAGTATATTGATGCTATGAATACAATAAATTGGTTCATATCAGACCTAATTATCCTCAACTAAAAGATGAATGAAAAATATCAGAAAATAGATATAACAAAAATGATGATTATGAGCACAAAATCAAAAGAGAAATGAAACCTATATAGAGAGTATTTAAAGAATCTAGAATCCTTGTAAAGATTGATACAGATAAGGAGAAATCAAATCTAAAAGAAAATACATGCTTCATAGCTAAAGAAAAAAAGGTAAAAATTTATTACTCTTCTGATTCGGATTCCGGTAGTTTCTTAAATGATAAATGAACAGCCTACTATTCTATTCTATAAGAAAAATATGATTCCTTATTAAAAAAACATAAATCTATAAAAAACATTCATAATGTTGTTTTAAATGAAAAATATACCCCGCTAAAACAACATTAAGATTGGATTTAAAAATACAACTCATCTACCTCAAACTATGTTGATAATGAAAAAATGATTAAATAATTGAAGGATGAAGTAAAATCCTATAAGAGTGATGCTCTTATTTTTACTAAAGGATAAAATATTTTAAATGAAATTCTTGGAAATAATTTCATTAAAAAGGAAATATTTAGAATAGTAAGTAAGGTAAAGAAATCATAATTATATACAAATTATTCTATGCCCAATTCTAAAAATACTACCTGTCATCATTATGGAACAAAAGGTCATTTCACTAATAATTTCTATTTGAAAAATCCTAAAATTGGTGGTATTAAAATAGATTTTATTTCTAAATGTTTTTATTAATCAATTAATATAAATTATGGAAAAATAAAGTATATCTAGATTCCCAGATCATTACTTGAGAACACTGCTTGAACCAAGAAGATATGAGTACCAAAACACACATTTGTTTAATTTATTTTGCAGGAAATAGGTCATAGAAAAATAGAATCCATATGGTATATGGATAGTATATCTTCTAGGCATATGAGTAGGGATTCAACAAATTTTCATTCACTAACATGAATGGATGGAGGATTAGTCACTTTTGGGGACAATACCAAAGGAAAATAATTATTGGAGTTGGAACTGTTGGAGATCCAAATACTATCTCAATCAATAAAGTACTGTATGTGAAAGGGTTAAAGAACAACCTGATAAGTATCTCTCAACTCTATTATGATGTATTTTTTGTTTATTTTTTAACAATTCATGCTCTCTATTTAAAGATAAGTTGCTTAAATTTAGAGCACCTAGAATTGATAATGTTTATACCATGGATTTGAATTCCTTATATAAACAAAAAGTGAACTATTTAACTACTAAGAAAAATGAATCATGGATTTCCCACAGAAGACATGGATACTGTAATATATATTATTTACATAAATTTTCTAAGAAACATTTAGTTTTTGATTTTCCTAGTCTTCAGTTTTAAAATGATAGATTCTATGATGCATGCCAAATTGGCAAGCAGCACAAATCACCTTTCAAATCTATTAACAAAATTGCTACATCTAAACCTTTAGAACTTATCTATATGGACTTATTTAGATCATCAAGTGTATAAAGTTTGGTTGGTAAATTATATGCTTATGTTTTTGTGGATGATTATTCTATATTTACTTAGGTTTATTTTCTAAAATTCAAAAGTGATGTTTTCAATGTTTTTGAAAGTTTTTATAAAATTGTTCAAAATGAAAAAGGTTTTAAAATAATTTCATTAAAAAGTGATAATGGTGGATAATTTTAGAATCAATAATTCAATTATTTTTGGGTCAAATCTGGGTATTAAACACACCTCTGCATCAAAAACACCTCAACAAAATGGAATTTTTTAAAGGAGCAATAGAACTATTCAAGAAATGGAAAGGACTATGCTAAATGAATATAGACTTCCTACCTATCTTTGGGTAAAAGTTGTTAGCACAGCCTGCTATATTATAAATAGAGTTTTAATCAGGCCTATTTTCAAAAAGACACCATATGAAATTTGGAATAACAAAAAACCTAAAGTAAAATACTTTAAAGTTTTTGGATGCAAGGTTTATATCTTTAATACTAAGGAAATCCTTGGTAAGTTCGATCCAAAAGCTGATGAATGAATATTTTTGGTATATTCTGTAACCTATAAATCTTATATAGTATTTAATAAAAAATCAAGGATTGTTGAAGAATCAATTCATTTGAATTTTGATGAAACTCGATCTTTCATTAAAGAGAAAGAACAAGCAGATGAAGTCACTAACACTTTTGAAAAGACACTACTACAAATACACCCTTTATCAGCGCTAAAAAGGGCCTTTAACAGCGATAGGAAAAGCGTTGTTAAAGACGATGAAGATAAAGGGGGGTCCCTAAAGGTTCCGGGCACAGCGGAAGCGCATGGGAGGATGTGCCCACTTGGCTTTTTGTTATTAGCAATGATCAATCCGGGATCAATATGATGATAAACGCCAGTCTCCACGGATCGAATCATAGAAAAAGACAAAGAAGATGGTTTGTCCCGGAACCACAAACAAGGATCATTATAGGTTGATTATAATTAATTTAATTAATTATAAAGAAATACCTTTTAGGTGTTCTTTCTTCATTGATTTTCTCGATCACGTTGTCGATGTGATCTATCGTTGCGTCGCAGAATCCAAGTGTAGACTCCCTCTAGCGGTGATCCACACGTGTACCTCGTATCTCTGGACGTCGCCAAAGGATTCTCTGGGTTCTAGCGTGGAGAAGCATTTGCTTGTGTTTTCCGCCTTAGATCATCTTGATCCGATGGAAGAGGATCTCTCTCGGTCTTGAGAGCGTTCTTGGAGGAAGAGGTTCTTTCGCTCTTGGAACAATTCTCCAGAGATGTTGTGCACAACGATTCTCTTCTGTGTCGGAAAAGAGTTGGGGTTGTGAGGATATTTATAATCGGGTGTGTGGGGTTATAGAGTTATGACAATAAATAAATGCGTTACGCGTTTCATTTATTTCATTAACTCTTATTGAAAATCCCCATGTCGAATAATTAATTCCTTGACATGTGATCATGCTGATTATAATAAATATCATTTAATAAAACGATATTATATCCTCAAAAACCTGACTGGAAAAACTACACGGCGTGTAATAATAAATACACGGCGTGTACTTGTTTTTCATTGAAAACTACACGGCGTGTACATTAAATGTACACGGCGTGTATATCTTGTTTCATTTATTCATTTCCTTTCCAAAATAAAACTACACGGCGTGTATATTTAATAATACACGGCGTGTACTTGTTTTATTTTATTTTTCCTCCATCATTTAAAACAACTTAGGCTTCCTTGAATAATTATTAAACCACGTATGGGAATAATCTTTATTCAACTTGAGATACTTGGATACACTTAGTGTGTGACCCTCTAGGCCTCTTTCTCATTGGCATTAGGCAGGCTTTCCTAAAGTCCAAGATTACTGTCTAGCAACGGTTCAAGGCAACCAAGAGAAAGAAGTTGACGTCGCATTGACGTATCACCTCATACGAATGCTTACTGTGTAATTTAATCCCTTTGTCTCAATATCTCATCAAGCAGGTTTCATGGAAGTGTCATAAACCTATATGCTTGATCTGTCATTCTTTGACTACCAGAAATAAACTCGTCGTTTACACCATGGCCATGGAATTTAATGCGACAGTTCTATTTCAATCAAAGGGCCGAGATATCAAATTCCATAAATGGAAGGGACAAATCCTTCCTCGACTTATCCATTAACAACATGTCACTCGTGACGCACCCAACGTACCCTACTTCCCACCAACTGTCTGCGTGACGGTTTTCATCAATAAATCTAAGTGTGCGAGTCATGACATGAGTTAATGATAATCTTCCAGTCTAAGGACCATTACACACGCTTGCAGATAGCAATATTCGAGGACACCAAGACATGCAGAATTACTACTGGCGGGTCTGTTCTCATAATATCCCATCTTGGAGATTACCAAGTGTGAACTCCATGAGAGAGAGTCTCGTCTTCTTACGAGTACTCGCACATGACGGTCTATATACTATGTTTCCTATCATAGTATGTCATCCAACCGCAGAACTTTATTTAAGAATATTGTTATAGCATTTCAAGGTTCTCATCATGGCGGGGATCTGCTATGACCTTATTAATGCAACAAATATTCCAGGACATTATTATATTATAGTCATGCAGAACATTGAACAATATATAATAAGTGAACATTCATGTAATCAAAGTACAAAACAGTTGGTTCTCAGGACACCAACCCTTACAAACTCCCACTTGGACTAGAGCCAACTGCCTATGACTTTTAGTCCGCTAGACCTCACATGATGATCATGTTTCTGCTGAGTCAAGGCTTTAGTCAATGGGTCTGCCACGTTGTCTTCCGTGGAAATACTGCTCACTGCAACTTCACCTCTCTGAGAAAAATCCCTCAAGAGATGATACTTCCGAAGTATGTGCTTTGTCTGCTGATGTGACCTTGGCTCTTTTGCAAGTGCCACCACTGCAGTATTATCACAATAGAGTGTGATAGGATCTTTACTACTCGGTAAAACATCCATCTCTTGGACGAAGCTTCGCATCTATATTGATTCTTTAGCTGCCTCAGAAGCTGCGATATACTCGGACTCCGCTGTAGAATCTGCCACCACACTTTGTTTTGAGCTCTTCCAGCTTACTGCACCTCCATTCAAACTGAAGATGTATCCAGTCTGTGACTTCATGTCATCTTGATCAGTATGGAAACTAGCATCTACATGTCCTCTAATGACTAGTTCCTCAACTCCTCCATAAACCAGGAACATATCCTTAGTACGCCTCAGATACTTAAGGATAGTCTTTACTGCCATCCAATGGCGGTCTCCTGGATCAGCTTGATATCTGCCTACTGCACTGAATTCATAAGAAACATCTAGCCTCATACATAGCATAGCATACATGACTGACCCAATCGCAAATGCGAAAGGGATCCTTGCCATCCCCTTTATTTCCTCATGTGACTGAGGACACATTTTCTTGGAAAGATGAATGCCATGTGACACTGGAAACAATCCTCTCTTGGACTGTTCCATACTGAATCTCTTCAGTATCTTGTCAATGTATGTACTTTGACTCAGGCCCAGCATTCTCTTGGATCTATCACGATGGATCTTGATCCCAAGAATATATGCTGCCTCGCCCCCAAGTCTTTCATGGAGAAGCATTTATGCAACCATGCCTTAACTGACTGTAGGACAGGTACTTCGTTTCCAATTAGCAATATGTCATCAACATATACTATTAGGAAAACGACTGCACTTCCACTAAACCTTTTGTGGACACAAGGCTCACATTCATTCTTAACAAAGCCAAATTCTGTAACAGCTTCATCAAAACAAATGTTCCGTGACCTTGATGCTTGCTTTAATCCATAAATGGATTTATGCCACTTGCATACCTTGTTGGCATCCTTTGGAGTCACAAACCCTTCAGGTTGTGTCATGTAGACATTTTCCTGGAGGTTCCCGTTAAGGAAAGCTATTTTGACATCCATTTTCCAAATTTCATAGTCATGGTAAGCAGCAATGGCCAATAGGATTCTGATGGACTTCAGCATTGTAACTAGTGAAAAGGTTTCATCATATTCAATTCCTTGACGCTGTCTAAAACCTTTTGCAACCAGTCGTGCCTTGTAGGTGCTGACTTGACCCTCCATGTCCATTTTCTTCTTGAATACCCATTTATTACCAATAGGCTTTACATCAACTGGAGGATCTACCAAAATCCAGACTTGGTTTTGGTACATGGAATCCATTTCAGAATTCATGGCTTCTTGCCACTTGGCAATGTCTGTGCCTTCAACTGCTTCCTTGTAGGTAAGAGGGTCATCATTGTCAACCAATAATGAGTCACCATCCTTGGTGACAAGAAAACCATATCGTTCTGGTTCTCTCACCTCTCTCGTGCTCCTACGTAGTTCTTGTGTCTCTGGAACAGATTGTTCTTCCATGGGGCTTTGTGGAATCTGTTCTTGTACCAACTCATGTGTATCTTGAGCCTCGACTTCATCGAAGTCTATCTCGCTCCCACTATCTCTTTTGGAGATGTGCTCCCTCTCAAGGAATATGGCATGTCTTTCCACTATAACCTTTTTGTTTGAGGGGTTGTATAGGTAATATCCTCTTGTTTCCTTGGGATATCCTATAAGGATACACTTTGTACCTCGGGGTGCAAGTTTGTTACCTGAAGAGGCCTTAACAAATGCTTCACTACCCCACACATGTAAATTCGATAACATGGCTTTGCGTCCACTCCATAATTCGTATGGAATACCATTTATCGATTTAGTTGGTACTTGGTTTAGTATGTGCACTGCTGTTTGTAATGCATATCCCCAAAAGGATAATGGAAGACTCACATGACTCATCATTGATCTCACCATGTCCAACAGGGTGTGGTTCCTCCTTTCACTTACACCATTCCACTGCGGTGTGTAAGGAGGAGTGAGTTGAGATAGAATCCCAAACTCCCGTAAGAAATCAATGAAGTCCTGATTAAGATATTATCCTCCTCTGTCTGAGCGGAGTTTCTTAATCTTCTTACCAAGATGGTTCTCAACCTCATTCTTGTATTCTTTGAACCGATCAAAAGAATCTGACTTATACCTCATTAAATAGATATATCCATATCTACTAAAATCATCAGTAAAAGTTATGAAGTAAGATAACCCACCCCATGATTCAACTGGAAATGGTCTACACACATCTGTGTGAACTAATTCTAGAAGCTCTTTAGCTCTTTCACCTTTCCCACTAAATGGGGCTTTGGTCATTTTGCCTTGTATACACGCATGACATACACCAAGGGGTTTTAGTTCGAAAGAATCTAAATACCCATCTTGATGTAATTTTGTCAAACGTTTCTCATTGACATGACCTAGCCGGTGATGCCAAAGTTGGGTGTGGTATGAGTCATGTGAATTAACTTTGTTATCGATTGCCATTACTTGATTTGTATAGTCTAACACATAAAGGTCGTTATATAAATGTGCCCTACCAAAACAAATGTTATCTTTATAAAAGTAGAAACATTCATTTCCAAATTTGAATATGAATCCATCAGTATCTAATCTGGATACTGAAATGATGTTTTTAGTAACAGAAGGCACATAATAACAACCTTTAAAAACCAAGACCATCCTGGTAGGCAATGTGAGGTGGTAGTCTCCGACAGTTACAGCAGCGAGTCTGGCTCTGTTGGCTGCTCGTAGATCTATCTCCCCTCGATCAATCTTCCTGAATCTACTTGGTTCATGTATTTGGATACAGATGTGAGCACCACAAGCAGTATATAATACCCAATTAGTAGAAACAGATAGATTGCATTCGATAACAAATGCACCTGAAGCTTCCCCTTGCTTCCTTGGCTGGGTGTAGTTTTTCTTCCAGTGGCCCTTTTTTCCACATGCGAAACAAACAGCATCCTATTCCTTTGTCTCCCCTTTGATCTTCCTTTTCTTGGAAGGCCTTGAAGAATCTTTGGTCTTAAAGCTCTTCGCCTTCCCTTTCCTTTTATTCAACATAAGGACAGAAGGCTTTTTACGCTTCATGTGATTGTCCACTTGGAGAATAAGGATAAGAAGATCAGATAGAGACTTCTCAATATTGTTCATGTTGAAATTAACAACAAAGTTTGAGAAGCTCTGGGGGAGTGATGCGAGAATGAGATCAGTACCCAGTTCTTCAGGGAGTTTAAACCCTAGAACCTCCAAGCGCTCAATGTAGCCAATGATCTTGACTACATGAGGCCCAACTGGGGCACCCTCTCCAATCTTTCTCTGAAACAGAGACTTGGAGATCTCAAACCTTTCCTGTCTTGCTCTCTCCTGGTATAGACCACGGAGGTGCTCAGCATGTTGTAGGCATCTATGTCTTCATGAGACTTCATGAGCTCACTAGACATAGATGACATCATCAAACATTGAATGTCGAGAGCGTCGTTAAAATTTTGATCACAGACCAAGAAATCTTCATCATTCGCCCCTGGGGCAAGGGAATCAGGAAGTGAGGAATCCAGCACGTAAAACTTTTGTTCATGGCATAGGATAACCCGAAGGTGCCTAAACCATTCCTGAAAGTTACTGCCAGTGAGGATGTTGTCTTTATCCAGAATTGATCGCAGAGAAAAGTTGGTTGAAGAGTTTGTCATCTCGATTATACAATTTTAAAAGAGCATATTTATTAGTACTTTCTTGGTTACATTTTTATGAGAAATAATAAATTTTATTAATTATCCCACTATTTTATCAAGTCCCAATGGCCCTCACCATTGAACTCGGAATGTCCATTTGCTTTGACATTCTAGTGTAAAGGATCCATATTCCCCTTCGCATAACCCCAACAAGGGTTGGTCAATCTATTTGAAGGTATTTAGGTAGGCAGGTCTTTGCCAACCGTGAGCTTACAGTTCCTTGATCTGTTGAGTGGACTCCCCAATCCTAAAATCCTGACTTGTATTTCCTCAACTCTTGCCTCCAATATTACATCAAGTCTAGAAAGGGCTACTTCTCTTGATGTAATATGGTTAAGTCAACCCGAAACCTTTCATAAGGTCTTCCTTTATAAAAGTAAGTGTCCCAGTAAGGGTTGGTCAAACACATGGTTTTATTGAGTCTTTCACTTAATCAAGTAACGGAAGGCTTGGTCTGACTTAATATGGTATTTGAGGGATTTTATTCTTTATGGGTATCTTTTCATTATCACATGCTTTTTAATATTAAGTGATGTTTGCGTAAGTGATTAACCATGTTCCGATAATGTTTACGCATAGTCCGATTTTTCTTTTATTCCATCTTTGCATGCTTGTTCATTTTATTAATTATGTGATCACGACAACACATACATAATAAATAAACCATGCAATTAGACAGAAATAAAATAAGATGGCATGATCATGAGATTCTATTGGTTAGCTTATCTAGCGGTTTTGATAAGCTAACCCTGACCTAGGGAAAACACCTTGAACCTGTTGGTTCGTGTTTTGCAGCTCCCACATGTCCACCTTTGTATCTTCTTGTGTCGGTTTCGCCTCGGCTTCGGGATTTGAATTGCCTCCTCTGGCTTGGGAGATCCTCCATTACATGGGTTTACATTAAAGAAACCATGGGCACGCAGGCCCTACATTTTATTGGAAGAAGGCTCGCAGGACAACAAATTTAAATTAAATAAATTTAAATGAAACCATACACATACAAAGGGTATTTGGTCTAGCTCATGATCATCCATAGTATGCAACGAAATTTACGCATATTTAGAATTCAAATTCTTTTAATCATTCTTTTATTTAAGATAAGACGTGCTCGAATTCAATTAATTATGATCTTATAATTAATCAACTCTTTATCTTAAATTCCTTTCTAAATTTCCTTGAGATTCTTCTCATCCATATTCCTTGTACGGGTCTTTGTACATTGGAGTAAACCTGGTGAAATTTCATTTCTGGAAAGTACACGGCATGTAGTTTATAATTACACAGCGTGTATTTTTCTTTTCACCCTTTATCCAAAGTACATGTCGGGGATTTGGCGTGTTTTATGTACTTTGGAAATTTTAGAGTACACGGAATGTAGATGAATCATACACGGCGTGTACTTCCTTGTTACGCGGTAACCGGCCTGGCGATCCTGTGTATGCGGTACGCGGCTTATCTTTGTACATGGTTTCACCTGGGTCGGAACAGACTACACGGTGTGTAGCTCCAACATACATGCCGTCTATTCCGGTTTCCACGCGCCATTCAATTCTAGTCAACACAGCGTGATTAAAACTTAGGCATTATCAATTCTCACGGTGTGGTTTGGCGGACCAGTGACAGTCCGTTGAACCTAAGTACACGGCGTGTAGTTTTAATTACACGCCGTGTAATCCCGTGTTGTACAGACAGAAAGAGCGGCTACTCCGAATGAGTTCCTCATTTTTATTTTAATAAAAATTAAAATTAAAAGGTCATTTCTGTGATATGAATCGAGAAACGAAGGAGGAAGAATAGATCTCATTAATTCAGATTTATAGAACGATTTATTTCGAATTGAATCAAATATGAATGCGTAAATTATCAACGAAAATTAAATAACTATAATCAACATTGTAACCTCCCTCTGATACCATTTGAAGGTTCCGGGCACAGCGGAAGTTCGTGGGAGGATGTTCCCACTTGGCTTTTTGTCATTAGCAATGATCAATCCGGGATCAATACAATGATAAATGTCAGTCTCCATGGATCGAATCACAGAAAAAGACAAAGAAGATGGTTTGTCCCGAAACCACAAATAAGGATCGTTATAGGTTGATTATAATTAATTTAATTAATTATAAAGAAATACCTTTTGGGTGTTCTTTCTTCGTTGATGTTCTCGATCACGTTGTCGATGTGATCTGTCGTTGCGTCGCAGAAGCCAAGTGTAGACTCCCTCTAGCGGTGATCCACACGTGTACCTCGTATCTCTGGACGTCGCCAAAGGATTCTCCGGGTGCTAGCGTGGAGAAGACTTTGCTTGCGTTGTCCGCCTTAGATCATCTTGATCCGATGGAATAGGATCTCTCTCGGTCTTGAGAGCGTTCTTAGAGGAAGAGGTTCTTTCTCTCTTGAAATAATTCTCCAGAGATGTTGTGCACAACGATTCTCTTGTGTGTCGGAAAATAGTTGGGGTTGTGAGGATATTTATAATCAGGTGTGTGGGGTTATAGAGTTATGACAATAAATAAACGCGTTACGCGTTTCATTTATTTCATTAAATCTTATTGAAAACCCCCATGTCAAATAATTAATTCCTTGACATGTGATCATGATGATTATAATAAATATCATTTAATAAAACGATATTATATCCTCAAAAACCCGACTGAAAAAACTACACGGCGTGTAATAATAAATACACGGCGTGTACTTGTTTTTCATTGAAAACTACACGGCGTGTACATTAAATGTACACTGTGTGTATATCTTGTTTCATTTATTCATTTCCTTTCCAAAATAAAACTACACGGCGTGTATATTTAATAATACATGGCGTGTACTTGTTTTATTTTATTTTTCCTCCATCATTTAAAACAAATTAGGATTCCTTGAATAATTATTAAACCACGTATGGGAATAATCTTTATTCAACTTGAGATACTTGGATACACTTAGTGTGTGACCCTCTAGGCCTCTTTCTCGTTGGCATTAGGCAGGCTTGCCTAAAGTCCAAGATTACTGTCTAGCAACGGGTCAAGGCACCCAAGAGAAAGAAGTTGACGTTGCATTGACGTATCACCTCATACGAACTCTTACTGTGTAATTTAATCCCTTTGTCTCAATATCTCATCAAGCAGGTTTCATGGAAGTGTCATAAACCTATATGCTTGATCTGTCGTTCTTTGACTACCTGAAATAAACTCATCGTTTACACCATGGCCATAGAGTTTAATACGACAGTTCTATTTCAATCAAAGGGACGAGATATCAACTTCTATAAATGGAAGGGACAAATCCTTCCTCGAATTATCCATTAACAACATGTCACTCGTGACGCACCCAACGTACCCTACTTCCCGCCAACTGTCTGCGTGACGGTTTTCGTCAGTAAATCTAAGTGCGCGAGTCATGACATGAGTTAATGATAATCTTCCAGTCTAAGGACCATTACACACGCTCGTAGATAGCAATATCCGATGACACCAAGACATGCAGAATTACTACTGGCGGGTATGTTCTCATAATCTCTCATCTTGGAGATTACCAAGTGCGAACTCCATGAGAGAGAGTCTCGTCTTCTTACGAGTACTCG
The DNA here is from genome assembly GCA_963277665.1 of Viscum album. Classification (NCBI taxonomy): domain Eukaryota; kingdom Viridiplantae; phylum Streptophyta; class Magnoliopsida; order Santalales; family Viscaceae; genus Viscum; species Viscum album. The sequence continues at coordinate 655,680,412 of OY728145.1, read as the reverse complement.
CACATGACGGTCTGTATACTATGTGTCCTATCATAGTATGTCATCCAACTGCAGAACTTTATTTAAGAATATTGTTATAGCATTTCAAGGTTCTCATCATAGCGGGGATCTGCTATGACCTTATTAATGCAACAAATATTCCAGGACATTATTATATTATAGTCATGCAGAATAATGAACAATATATAATAAGTGAACATTCATGTAATCAAAGTACAAAACAGTTAGTTCTCAGGACACCAACCCTTACAGTCCCCTTTATCAGCTCTCAAAACAAGCGCTGATAAAGACCCCTTTTATCAGTGCTAAAAAAAAGCGCTGATAAAAGGGGTCTTTTATCAGCGCTAAAAAAAGGGCTGATAAAAGTACCCATTTATCAGCGCTTTTTTTAGCGCTGATAAAGGGGTCCTATATCAGCGCTTCCTTTGTCAGTGCTTTCGTTTTAGCGCTGATAAAGGACCCGTTTATCAGTGCTTTTAAAAAGCGTTGATAAAAATTTAAAAAAAATTAAAAAAATTAAAAAAAAATTACAAAAAATTACAAAAAATTAAAAAAAATCATGCCAATCGGGGGGGGCTTTTATTACGCTTGATCCCCCATTTTAACAGCACTTTTTAGCCCCTCCTGCACCCGCACGCACCCCCTCCACCCTTTATCAGTGCTAGCCCCCCACATCCACCCCCATGCGTGCGCCTCTGCCTCCAACAGGTTTTGAACTCGAGACCTCCCCCCTGCGCGCCTAAGCCCTTACCACTACTCTATTTTGATTTGTTTTCTATTTCATGATATCTCTCTCTCTATATATATATATAGTTATATTTATTCGTATAGTAATATATATTTATATTAATATATATATATATTGTTATATTAATATATATATATAGTTATATTAATATATATATAGTGATATTAATATATATATAGTTATATTAATATATATCTCTATTTATATATATATATATTTATATTTATTCATATAGTAATATATATTTATATTAATATATATATATATATAGTTATATTAATATATCTATATATAGTTATATTAATATATATCTCTATTTATATATATATATTTAGTTATATTTATTCGTATAGTAATATATATTTATATTAATATACATATATATATATATAGTTATATTAATATATATATTTATAGTGATATTAACATATATATTTATAATGATATTAATATATATATATAGTAATATTAATATATATGTAGTTATATTAATATATATATATCTAGATTAATATATATATATATAGTTATATTAATATATAGTAGTTATATAAATATTCATATATTGGTATTTTAAATAAAATGGATATTAGTTATTATTTATATAGTGCTAATATATTTTATATGTAAATATGTTTAATTATTTATCTTAAAATTTTAATTTTTTGGTGTGAATATATAAAAAATATGTACATATAGTTATATATTTGATTATAAATAGCAGTGCATTATAAAAAACAATAAAATTTCAAATACATAATATCAATATGAATGTAATACCTTGTAATAAATTCAGTCCCCACCAAACAAAGCCAATAATACCCCCTTAAACAAGGCTGAAAATCCACAAAATGTTAAAAAATCGGGGTACCCCGATTAAAAACTCAGTTTTGGAGGCCTTCTGGGCCTCTTTTGGCCTCGAAAAACGATTGACGGGGTCTTCCCCAAATCATAGAGATGTAGAGCTCGTCGCAGGCTTCGATTTGATATGTGGTAGAGCTCAAACGGACACTCGGATCAAAAGTTATGGTCGTTTGAAGTTTGAGTTGTGTTTTCAACTTATTTTGGATCTTTTTTTAATTTTTTTAATTTTTTTAGTCTTCAAATTGTTATTAAATGACTACTACTCCATAATAATTAGCAAATTATTAATTAAAAATATTTTATTAATTTTTTAAGAAGTCATTTTCACTAAATATCTTATATATTAAGTATATTAAGTGTTAATGTACATTTATACTTATCTAAAATATATTTAAAAATTATATATTATATCTATATCAATATAAATATATTTATATATTAATATATTAATTTTTTTTTTATTTTTTTTTTGAATTCGACCCTTTATCAGCGCTTTTAAAAAAAGCGCTGATAAAGGCCCCCCCTTTATCAGCGCTGATAAAGGGGGTCCCTTTATCAGTGCTAAAAAAAGCGCTCATAAAGGGGGAGGCTTTATCAGCGCTGAAAAAAAGTGCTAATAAAGGGGTTCTTTTATCAGCGCTTTTTTTAGCGCTGATAAAGGTACCCTTTATCAGTGCTTTTTTGAGCGCTGATAAAGCCCCCCCCCCTTATCAGTGCTTTTTCGTTAGCGCTGATAAAGGGGGGGTGCTGGGAAAAATAGTTTTTGTGGTAGTGAGATGAGACTTAAAACCCATAAAATGATTTTAAAAATGACATCAATAAAATTCATTCCAGTTAAGAAGAACACAATACTGACGATTATGAAAGTATCTTGCCTAAATAGTCTATAACTTTAAAGAATCATCCTTTAGAAACTATAATAAGAGACTTAGACACAAGAATTACAACTAGAAGAAATGTAGGAAACCTAGCATAATTTTTTGCCTTTTTATGTCAGTTAGAATCCTAGACTATTGAAGAAATATTAGAAGATGAGAGTTAGATTCTAGCAATGAAAGAAGAGCTAAACCAATTAAAAAGGAATGAAGTTTGGGAACTAATAGAGAGAACAATAAATTATCCAGTTATAGGAACCAAGTGGGTATTTAGACATAAACAGGATGATCAAGGGATCATAACCTAAAATAAAGCCTGATTAGTAGCTAAAGGATATAATCAGGAAGAAGTTATAGATTATGATGAGACCTTTTCCCATGTAGATTGAATATAATCCATCAGAATCCTTTTAGCTTTTCATCTCATATGAATTTTAAATTATATCATATGGATGTTAAGTCTGCTTTTTTAAATGGTTTTTTAATGGAGGAAGTTTATATTGAACATCCTCATAGTTTTGAAAATTCTTAAAAACCAAACTTTGTTTTTAAACTTACTAAAGCTCTTTATGGCCTTAAATAATCACCTAGAGCTTGGTATGAAATATTAAGTTCATTTCTTTTGAAAAATGGATTTATTATTAGATTTTAAGATCCAACACTTTTCAAGAAAACCATTTGTTTTAATATTTTATTATTTAAAATTTATGTTGATGATGTTATTTTTAGTTCAACTAATAAAAATATTTGTCACGGTTTTTCAAATTTAATACAAAAGGAATTTGAAAAGAGTATGATGGGAGAACTGAATTTCTTTTTTAGGATTTCAGATTTACCAAAATGATTTTAGGAATGTTTTAAATAAAATTAAGTATATTATTGATTTGTTGAAAATGTTTGTACTTGAGAACAATAAGACATATACAACTCCTATGTGTACAAATATTAAACATGATTTGGATGAAGCTATAAAAAACTAGTTCAAAATAGGTTATATAGAGGTATAATTGGAATTTTGTTATATCTTACTACTAGAAGACTATACATTATATTTTCTGTATGTCATTATGCTAGATTACAATAAAAAAAAGTGTCCCATCTTACTATTTTTAAAATAATCATTAGATATTTAAAAATAATTATTTGTCAATCCCTTATTTACCCCAAAACTTATGATTTAATTTAATTTCATATTCAAATTATGACTTTGGAGGTTATAGATTAAATAGAAAAAGTAACTCAAGAACCTGACAATTTTTAGGAAAATCATTAGTTTCATGGTCTGGTAAGAAACAACACTTATTTTCCTTGTCTACCGTTGAGGCATAATATGTATCTACTGGTATTTATTGTGCATAAGTATTGTGGATGAAAAACACTCTACTAGACTTTGGACTAAACTTTAATAATATACTTATTTTATGTGATAATACTAATGCTACAAAAATATTTCAAAAAATCCTATAAGTCATTATAGGACTAAGCACATTGATATATGACATCATTTTCTAAGATATCATGTCCTTAAAAATTATATATCTTTAGAATTTGTTAATACCAAATATCAATTAGCTGATATTTTTACTAAACCACTTCTGAGTGCTAGTTTTGATTTTATTAAGGGGAGTTAGGAATATTTGAGTTTAAGTGACTATTAATTAATTTATTTCTAGTCTCTATTTTATTTTGGTAAGATTTATTTAATATGTTTTATTAGATTATGTTTTAATTTATAATTTCATTTAAATTTTATTATATTTCTCTTTTCAAAACTAAAAACCAATGAGTACATTCTCAATCAGCTCGAGAAGACTGTTTTCCTTCTCCCACCCTCTTTCTCCTCTCCTACACATCCTTTTAGTTTATAGAGATTCTTTCAATTTGTGTTTGTGAAACCCTAAACCTTCAATCCCTTAAATCTTGAAACCTTTAGTTTTGGAAACCTCTCAAAGATTTGTAAATGTTGAGTTAGAGAACAATGTCTATGTTTTAGGGAAATCCCAAAAAGTTCTCTAGGGAAAGGTAATTGATTTTTGTTATTTAGATTCTACGAATCTTTCGCTCAAGGAATAAATGAGATTTCAAGGTTTGGTTTATACTTTTGGAGAAGATAATAAGTCTATGGTTTTCAACATTTAAGTAAAGGAATTTTCTAGAAATGCTTTCTTCAGTCTTGGATTCAGAGAAGATTCCATTGTCTCTAAGATTAATGATTCTAAGGTTAAATTGTCTTCTATGGAGATGGTTGAGATGTTACATTGTCCCCATGAGGGAGAGATTCAGTTTGATTTAAGACATATCTGTAATAGAATACATTTGTCAGAAGAAATTTTTTTTTTGGAATAAGAACAATCAAGAAGGTAATGATGAAATAACTTACTCCTGATTTTCAAGTAATGATGAATTTCATTTAATATATAATTTTTCTTAGGATTGATGAGCTTGAGAAATTCCTATATCCTAAAATGTATATCATGTTTTTGTTTTTGAATCACATAAAGTTTAATTTTGTTTGGTTTATTATAATATATCTAAACCATTACTACCACATGAATGAAAAAATGGGATACTATCCCTAAGAACATATTATTTATTTTTTACTGTGAAGGAAATGAAAAATTGTCAATATGTTTTATGTAAAAACATGTCACCACAACAACACTTTGAATGTTGAAACTGTTAAGAAGGTTGGATTTTTCTGGAGCAATTCTTGCAATAGTCTTTTTCCAGTTGGTGTAGAACAACAATAGAAGTTGTTGGTAGCTACTCAGGGGGAGAAAAGAATAATTCCTTATGTTGGTTCTATTCATTAGAGGCTTGATGAATAAGGCACTTCTATGCCAGAAGAATCTATTGTTCAAAAAATAAGAATTATAGTTTCCATTCTAGAGACTATGGATGAAGCACCAGGAGTATCTAAGCATGATAATACAATGGATGATAAAGTTGAGAAAGAGACTCAAAATCGAGAACTTATCAGGGAAGTTGTTCCTAATACTCAAACTCTTGTTGTTCCTGATTCTAAAGTTGCAGGAGGATTTACCTTAGGAAACAGATCAATTGTTAATGAAGACCCAAGTTTGGACTTAGTAGATGTTCTTCATAGGGAATGTATTCCCGAACCTGACACTCCATATCCTGAATATTCTAATTCTCAGGCTGAATCCTTAGCTATAAAGATCAATATGTTAGAGGCACAAAATTTGTTTCTTAGAAAATAGTTGGAGGCTGAGAAAAAGAAATTTGAATAATATAAGGTTTCTTTAATGCCAAGATCTGAGTTTGAATCTCAAAATCTCTATTTAAGGGAATTCAAATACAATCTGATTTCTATTAGAGACCTTAAAGAACTTATCAGTAAGATTTATAGAGTGTTAAATTAATTAAGAGATGAATCTGTTAAGAAATCAGAGTCTGGTGAGTTTAAGATGATGGTAGGGAGATAATTTCATTCTCTCATGGAAATTGGTCAAGTATCAACCTCCTCTCAGCAGACACCACTAGAATTACTCAGAAATATTGAAGTTATCACCTCAGTAATAGATGATTTCAATGATAGAATACACACTCTTCAGTGTGATAGTACTTCTTTAAGTGTTCTATTACAAAATCAAATACATCTTCTTAGTCAACTAACATAAACTGAATCCTAGATGGGACCAGTGCTTAATCAAATTAAGGACAATATGACCTCATACATTCAGTCAGAGGAAGCTATGAATGAGTTTGTAAAGGTCAATCTGATTGAGAATTTAAAGGTTGGAAATGATTCAGAGAAGTTTCTTCAACAATGGTCAGAAGTCTTCAACAACCATTTCCAGAGCCAACTTTTGAATTTTCATGATATTAGAAGTTCAGTTCAAGCCCTTCCTCATCTTGATGAACCCTTTTTCCCTACCGATTCAAACCAAATCCCTTCATTTGGAAGACACTTTCATTGACTAAGGATTGTACATTATTTTTCAAAAAATTTGAATTCATTTTAATTTTAATTTACTTTCTTATTATGCTTTTAGTATATTTTATTTTGGATCAATTTTTAAACTTCCAATCCTAAATTTATTTCTCTTATCATTTTTTTATAAACTATTCATTCATATTTTGGTGCTACATTAACTATGGTTTGTATCATTTATTCTTTAAAATTTTATTTTTGATATCTCAAAATAGGGAAGAATATTTAAGGAAGGGTGAATATTTGTAAGAAAATCTATGAAGAATTTCTATGAAGACTATAGGAAGATGGGGGGGAATATTTTCAAACCACAACATTTCATTAGATAAAATATTTAATTTACAAGTATCTATTTTCCTTTATCAAAATAATACTATAAAATTTAAATATCAAAATATTTTCTATATCTATTTTTGTATGTTTACAAATTCTACATATTCTTTGAATTTTGTTATGGATTATCTTATGGGTTTTGTGATCATCAAAAAGGGGGAGATTTTTGGGCATGTATTGTCTCAATAATAATATATAAATTATGATGATTTTAATGCCCACAAATACCCTTGTTTGTTTTTTAATAATGTTTTCTTTAGTGAATTTTCAAAAATTTATATTTGGGTTAATGTAATTTAACGTTATGGTAATTACTTTGGAAACATTGTTTCAAAACCCTACATTTGGTAAATGGACATATGGTATCAATCCTACATTATGTTGAAAAGGTGAAATGCTTATATATGGTATCAACCCAACATTACGCTAAAAAATTGAAATTCTTGTGTATGGTATCAACCATATATTATGATGAAAATGTAAAATGCTTGCGTATGGTATCAACCCTACGTTATGCTAAATTTTTTTCATTTGGATATGCATCCTTATGTTTGGAGAATCTTAAAACATATGGATTAGAAACCCAATGTTGGAAGTTGGGATTATTATTCATTAAACCTACATTTAGGAATTTGAACATATGGCTAATCAATGTTGCGTTCAGATCACATCAGATCTCTCCCTTCCTTCTTTATTTGTGAATCACATCAGACAACAAAAAATGCCAGATCAGATCAGATCAGATCATGATGCAGTGAACACAATAGCCTCTCTCGATCATTGGCGGATGCGTTCTTCATCAACGAACAATCCATAATCAAGTTATGACTCATCAATTGGTTATTTATGCCATTTTATTAAAATGATTGAATAGATCCAACATTGTTCTTGGATATGCGCTAATTTTTGGTCAATTGCATGTGTCCTGGTATGAAAACTTTTTTATTTTCAATTGTTTTCTAACCTTGGATGTCTTTTCTTGATCATTGGACAATAATGCTTAACCCATAATGTTTAAAACTTTGGATTTGGTTATTTTCACCCTCGTTTCTTCATGTTCTTCACCGTTGGACCTATCGGTCTCGTTTCAACATTATCGGGCGATACCAAACCTGATCAGACCCCTAGAACCAAAACAGAATTGCATCTGAGGCATGGATCAATGAAGTATGGATAAATCTGGGATCATTTCAAGGTATGGATGTTCTTTTCGATGATTTGACATCGAGGAATCAGAGGTATAAGGCTCGAGTGTGTGTGTAACGAATGGTGAAACCCCGATGGATGAACAGATCCAATTTCAGGAGAGAGATGGATGGAATATGTAATCCACTACCAGATTCATAAGATTCAAATAGATTCAAGGCGGGGTCTATGGAGGGATGACCATATTCAATGCACTGGAAGTAAATTTAGAATTCTAGAAAAAACTCAACTACACGTCATGTAATGGGATGAACCCACAGTGTGTAACCCCTTTAGCAATGGTGGATAGGGTTTTTAAAAATTTAAGGATGACACAACTTATAGTTCTTATACACTTCATTTACCCCTTCCTCGGATGGACAACTCATGTGGAGGATCACACAATAAATAACCCGTGTGTAAGTGCATGGACAGGTACATAGCCTTTTACCTAATTACATGGATACGGGGTTTGGTAAACGAACATGAAATTTGGTACATGGACACAGCCATCAGGACATGGTCTGGTCTTGATTATTTGAGAAACACCATGTAGTCCACCTACACATCATGTACTACTACATGGGATGGATCTGTGTGTCGGCCAGGGACACAACCAAGTGGTGGAGTGAGACGACACGATGTTTGGGTCCCCTCACATGTTTTGTACCCCTTGACCTATTTTTATGAAACATAAATCATTTATATCTCCATATTTGAGCTTATATTTTTTCCCATGAGTTTACTATATGGAGTGTTTTTACACACATAATGTGATGGTGTCCTCGTTTGTGACGTTGGAGATATAGTATGAAATGTTCTGGGCACAGAGCTTACTGAGGTGATGCTCGATGATGGTAGTGATTAGGCAGGATCACCAGAGGATCCTTCTGAGTGTAACCCCCTAACAGGTAGGATGCAGGTCCTCAACGATTATAGTGGAACCCCCCCCCCCCCATCAGTGTGGGCACAGGTCCTCTATAGTTACCTTCTGAGTGGATCCCCTCTACTGGGTAGGGCACAATTCTTCGATGACATTAGAGTGGAACCCCCTGTCATACTAGGGCGTTGGTCCTTAGACATTAGAGTGGAACCCCCCCAGTGGCATGGGTGCAGCTCCTCTACCTTACCAAATGGAACCCCCTATCAGCATAGAGTATGGGTCCACATGACATTATAGTGGAACCCCCCTTGACACACTAGGGAGCGGGTCATCTACAAACACCATTAGAGTGTAACCCTTTGACATACTAGGGTGTGGGTCCCCTACTTAGATTTTATGCCCCCTCAACTATGTGGTAGAGTGACGCGGTGTGGATTGACTTGCATGGTTACTTCTGATCAGACACGTTAGATTATGGGCATTGTTGATGAACTTTGGGAACTATTTTATACTATTCTTCCTAGTATGAGTTTTGAGATATATATCCCCTTACTCTCTCTTTTGGGCTTATTTTGACTGAGAATATATATATATATATATATCCTTATGTATCCACACCTTGGATTTGGTTACTCTTCTTCCAAGAGAGACGAAGACACACGGGGTATGTCACATTCTTTCTGTGTCTAGCATCCCATGGTTGGATGAGTCTACTCTTCTACTATAGGTTGAAAAGACTCAATGGGTAGTTCATATACTCACCATTTTTAGACCCTTGTGATTGGATGATCTTACTTTCACTCACTTTTTGGGTTGATCTATTCTATTTCACTATATCTTGCATCCTGTATTCTACTGTATTTCGTTCCTATAGTGTCTCTTACTACTCCCCCCTTTAGCTTTTGGGTTGTCCTACTGCATATGTATATACTCACCCTTAAATGGTCTTTTCCTACATGTTTCGTGTCTTATGCAGATGATGGACTGGTCAACTATGACTATAGAGGATCTTTGGTATACCGGGTGCCTTGGACCGAGTATAGTGGTTGCATCATGGGATTCAGGATCTAGGATCTCTCAGTGGTTTACTTTTCCATTTTTTTTCTGGTTGTGACATATTTTTGGTTGGGCATGTATTTTTACCCTTTACTTTTCCATTTACACTACTATACTTTGGTACTGTCTAGAGGTTCATGCATGCTTGGTTTACTTTATAGTAGTATTACATATTTTACTCTTTCCCACTAAACTTTTTCATTGATATGATTGTGTGTGTGTGTAGGTACTTAGTTAAAGGCCTCCCTGAGTTTGGTTATGCCTTTAGTGCTTTTCACCACCCCCTATCCTATAGAGGTGGGCTTGGGGTAGTTTCGGCTCGAGCCTTGGCTTGGGTTGGGTCGTGATATCCATCTTACCATGAAAGAAGGAAATTTTAATATCCAATTGTTCAATATAAAAATAATTTTGGGCAAAAATTGATAAAAACAATATGATGGAGGAATTCTTGAAAATAGGTGAAAAAATCTGAATATAATCAATTATTTCTCATTTAAGGAATCCCTTTGTATCAAGACTAGATTTTTAATTAATTTTATTTTCACCGGTTTTTTCTTCGTTCTTCTTAAAAACCATTTAAAACCTATAATTTTCCCTATATTTTGTCAACAATTATCCAGGTTTGGTTTTTAAGAATAGAACCCATTTCATCTTTCATGGTAGAAAGTAACTACTCAGATTCATCAGATTTAAGATCTTGTTTAAAACTTTTGGGTTCATCACTGCTTATTTCAAAGTCTATATTAAAGAAAAAAGTAGCAACATCAGCCTTTATAAACTGGGATGGGGGCCTTATGGGTTTTTTAGTCTATTCATGAGTAAGTTAGTAGTCTCTCAAGTCAAATTAGCTCTCAACCTCAAACTCATATTTATATTCACTGGAATGGTCTATTTCAATATGTGTCGGTTGGGGTGGATTATTAGAGACAACCTCAGGTTTGGTCTACTTTTAAGTTCTAAACTAACCTCAACACCATTTATTATTCGGAAAAGACTGGATCATAGGCCTTCTTTTTAGTATAAGAAACATCATGAAAAACAATATCTCGGATGATTATGCATTTATAAAAACTTTTATTATCAACCTAAAACCTATACCCTTTAACACCTATGGGTATCCCACAAAGACAAATTTTATAGATCTCAGATCGAGTTTATCATCCCTACTATGAGCATAGGTAGTAAAACCAAAAAACATATGTTGGGATAATATAGGGGTGTACTATTCCTCATCTCTTCAATGGTTTTGAAATCAATGGCAGTATAGGGGAATCTATTGATCAGATATACAATCGTAGTGGTAGCTTATTCCTAGAAGGACTTGGGAATACCAAAATTTGAGAACATTCTTCTCACTCTTTATAAAATAGTCTTATACATCCTCTATGCTATGTCATTATGTTGTGGGGTATCCAAAATAGTTCTATGTTATAGATTACCTTCAGAATTATAACAGGCTATACATCCATTGGAAAAATACTCTAGATCATTGTTTTTCTTAAGGTTTTTGAGTTTATTTCTATATTCTATTTCAACACTAGACTTCTAACTTTTTAAAGTTCCAAATGTTTTAGATTTATTCTTGATTATGTAAATCCATAATTTCTTTAAATATTCATCTTTAAAGGACACGTAATAGTTACCCCACTATGGGAAGTAGTCCTAAAGGGACCCCACAAATCAGAATGCACATATTCTAAATGGGTTTTAACTCTATATAAAGACCTTTTAAAACTGGCATGTTTGGAATTACCAAGAACACGGTATTCACATAATGGAATCCTATCTGGGGTAACATCGTTTAAAATTACTTTCATTATTAGTTCATTCATCCCTTTTGAAGTAACATTTAGTAATCATCTAAACTTTAATATGGAGTTATATGTCATGGGAGAAAGATTTGCATTTAATTGTTTCATATGATTCATATTATCAAAGACATATATACCCTTGTTGAGGGCTCCTCTCATAATAGTGAGAGACCCCTTAGATATCCTAGGAATCCCTGAATCAAACCTAAAAGCATAACTAGTTTGGTCTAATACACCTTGGTAAATATGATTCCCCTTCAATTTAGGCACACACCTAACCTCCTCTAAGGATTTGACCAACTCATCTTGCAATTATTGAGAAACAGCCCCTCTACCCACAATTTAATATCTTTTGTTATTTCCTAGGAAAACTTCACCACTCTCAATCACTCTCAAATTATTGAAGTACTCATGTTTGGGATACATGTGAAATAAACATCCTAAATCTAGAACCCATTCAACACTAATAGCATCAAGACAGATATTTAGAACATCAGTAGTATCAAAATCCTTCTCAATAAGAAAATAGTGGTCATTATTATTCGTGTTGTTCTTGGAGTTGGCTTTTTGGGGAAAATCACGTCTAATGTGACTATATTGTTTTCAATAAAAGTATTTTGTTTGTTTTCCCATAGAACATGATCAAATCCTAGAATTTATCTTACCTTGCCTTTTCCCTTTCTTCTTAGGTCTACCTCTAATATTAAGCCCCTCATATTCCTGCTAAACAAAACTAGGATTCTTCTATTGAATTTATTTATATGGAAATGAATATATAACTTATTCTAGGTTTAAGTAATCCCCAAAATATATCATTGAATCTTTAATTAAACTATAAGAGTCGTCTAAGGGTATAAATAGTATGGTATAAAAATACTCATCATCCAGGTTAACTTCTATATTAGACAAACCATGAACAATTTTATTAAAATAACCAATCTGTTTATTTACTATAGTTCCAGAATTCATATGAAAATTATGTAATTGAAACTTCTTATATATTCATACTACTAAGGTCTTTATTATATGAAATGTTTCATGTTTAGACCAGATTAAGGAAATAATGGATTCAAAAGATACATCATGAAGTACCTTTTTACCTAATGACTGGGAAATTAAACTATGATCCTTTATAAGAACATCATTAGGGACATCAACTTTAGTAGTAGAATACTATCCATTAGTGGATTGGGTAACAAATTTATTTTTAGCACCACACATGGCATCAAGAAGCTCATTATGGTCTAGTAGTGTATTCATCTTTATCTTCCATAGATTGAAATAATTATCCCTTATCAAATTTTTCTATATCAAATTTATTTGATCCCATTATTACAGATTAAATGGTTCCGATACCATTTTTTAGGGGAAATGTTGATATGGTAGTCCCTATTAAATAGGAAAGATCCAATAATCTAGGTTATGGCTTCAAAATTTAATATAAGAAATTGTTTTTACAATTAAATATAAGGGAAAAATAAGAGTTGAGATGAATGTGGTGAAAAAAAATTAAAAACACAGAGATATAATGTGATTCAGTCCACTTTGAACCTACATGGATGGTAAGAACACCACCAGAAAACTATATTACTATGAATGAAAACATCTAGATTACCTGAAAAAGAAAGTGGAAAAGAAAATAGAGAAATTGTCTAAGGATATTCCTAGATGAAACTCTTGCTATGTTAAAGTATAGAAAGATCCAACAACATACATGGTACTAAGAATTGAAACAAATAAAAGAAGAATAAAATTCTTACAACACCAGGTTCAAATACCAAAAATTGGAAGAAACTAGAATGGATATCAAGCTATTGATGTCTTCCTTCACATTAGAACATCACATGATGAAGGTTGATGATCTCTACCACTTACTATCGAAATTCTATATGTGGATAAATGATTATGAAGATGATATGATTCAATGGACTTCAAAAACCTTGGATGATAACTCTTCTTTGCAATGATCTCAATTGTTCTCTCTAAGAAGAATCAGAAACACCCCTTGAACGCCCTTAATGAAATTTAATGTCAATAACGAGCCTCAAGGATCAATCGTAATGGAATATGAGGTAGTATAAATTCGATGGAAAATAGGTATTTTGACCATATGGACAGCCCAAAATGAGAAATGGCTCATCTGTTAGACCAGATTGGATTACCCTTACATAGAATTACCCTAACATGGAATTAACTTTATGGGAGCTAGGTATAACCTTTAAGAAAGCAATATTTCCCTTAGATGATCTATAAATACCATTATGTGAGTAGATGAAGACCCTTATGCAAGCAGGTGATAACCCTTACATGTGCAAGCTTACCTTTACACAGCCAGGTATTACCCTTATGCGAACAAGAGTACCCTTATGCAAACCAGGGTGTACCTTTACACAGCTAGGGGCTTACCCTCACATAACAAGTTTATGTCATTACATGAGTCGAGAATTTCCCTTACATATTGGGGTTTTACCCTTACATAAGGATAAAACTACCCTCACACAATAGGAGTACCCTTATGCGAGTTAAGATGTCACCCTTATGTGAACATGAGTTTCCTTATGAAATGAGAAAGTTACCCTTACAGTTGGTTATCTTAACGTGGGATTTAGTTAAAGGGTAAGGAGAAATTTTGAATCCAAATATGTAGAATAAGAAAGAAAAATTTCAAGAATACAAATTAATTCAATTTTATTTCAAAAAATAAAAATCATACATGAAAAAATCTCATTGTTTTTGTGTGTTTTACTACCTTTTACTATTGTGTTATTTGAGATTATTGTTTTTCTGAGTTTCTTGTGCACTTATTTTAAATGACTAGGAAGTTTATTAAGTTGTTTTCAGGTGTTCGAATTCTTGGTATCTCATTTGGATTTAGTGGAAACACAGGTAATATGTGGGTAAGCCCTATATTAATATCATTACTTAGTTTAATTTTTGAGCATGTTGTTTAGTAGTATAATTATAGTATATGGGTAGGTATGGGTAGATCATGTGTCATTGAGGCACATGCTAAGAGATATTCATGATGGGTGGATATTTTTAGTCTTAGTTTTTTTTTTGTTTATGAAAATATTCTCGAACCAACCGGAAAATAAGACCTTGCAAGAACATCACCTATTTTTGTTTCCTTTTCTTAAATGTATTGATTTATTGATTTTTTTCAAATTAAATTGTTAGGTTTTTTTACCATGTAATTTTTTTTATTATGAAAATTATTTTTTGGTGCAGGATTTTGTTTTGGCTTCTGGTTGGTTCTCAGTGTAGGCTTTGTCACCTTAGGGGCTTTATGTACTACTATCTACAAGCGTGGTTTGCTCGGCCTTGGTAGGTGTTAGTTGTGTTGGGATTCATTATAGTTGGATTATTTTCTTCTATTGGGATTCTCCCATGGATTAATACTCATCTTTATTCTGTATTTGTTTCAGGCCGTTGATGGAGGTCGATCATGAAATTCTCATTTGAGGGATTAGTTATTCTCTGTGGGCTTGTTTTCAATATGTTTTCATAGTGAATCCATGTCCTCTGACACCCTACCTCTTTGTTTCCTCCACATGCTTCTTGAAGTCATTTAAAGTTGTTACACTAGTGGGATTCATGATCCTTCCACGTGCCCTCAGCCTTCTATTTGTCCCGCCTCAGCTGCCTCCCCTAACATACCATCCATCACACCATATGTCCCACCATTATTAATCTGCCCTTGTTGCTTTATTTTCTAGTGCATTCTTCATCATTCCAAAGAGAGTAGGTCTTAAGTATTTTGTTTCTTCCATTCCAAATAGAAGAGTACCTGAGAGAGAGGACCCCTGGTCTGATGGTTACTGCGTACCCTTGTTCCATTGACGACCTTTGATGGAGAGATCGTATCTTCTGATCTATGTTTCTACGTCAATGCCTTCAAGGATGAATAACCCTAGAAACTCCTATTATATATTCTTACGAGAAACTTCTCTGGTTTTGGTGTAGGACTAGAATCATAATCTTTCTTGTGATTTCTTTTTATTTCTTCGGTGTTGTGATATATTTATTCTTTATTATTTGTGGCATATGTGTGTTTGTGTACATGAGTCTGTCTAGTGTGAGGGCATGCTGTTGCGGGAGATTCCTCACCAGTCTAGTCCTTCAAGGAACAACACAAAATCCCATATGGGGTTCTATCCTAAAACCAATTAGTGATTAGAGGATTAACTCATCCAAGATTATATGTTATCCACTACTCCTTGTGAAAACCGATGCTTTATTGAGTGTGTACCCAACAATCCTCCCCTCAAACCAAATACCACACAATTGGGCCTTCCATTCAACAATAATCCATCTATTCCAAATCATCTTACACTTGCACTATCATTTCTCTCTCCCTTGGGACACGCCGCATGTCCACTGTTATCAAGAGGACTTTCGATACAGGGCATCACCATGGATCCACAAGCTCCAACCTGAGACATTATTATCATTCTCAAATTGTTTTGGGGCCACAAATATTACACCTGGGCTACAATATACCTCTAATACAACTTGTTAGGGGAGATTCCACACTAGCCCAATCCTTCCAAACCCAACACATAATCCCTTCTGAGGTTCCATCCTAAAATAAATCGGTGATAGGAGGAGTAGCACATCCAAGCTTATATGTTAGCCCCCAATCCTTGAAAAAAATTGATTTGGGATTATGTTAGGGAGGAAATAGACCAGTCCCCAGATAATAACTCTATTGTGAAAAAATATTGTGTGAATCTCTAATGAAAATAGAAGCACAAAAATAAATAGAAATAAATAAAATGATATGTGGATTTTAATGTGGAAAACCCCTCTGATACAGAGGATTAAAAAACTATTGGGAAACTCCAAAATATCCCCTAGGAATCAAAGAGTACAAAATCCAAGTAATGTCAAAACTTAAATTATCATGAGAGCGTAGAAAACCCTATTTGAAAACCACACCCCGACATGTCTCCTCATTTTCTTTAATAATAGCCTCATGAAAAAATGTCACCCCTCCAGGATCAAAACCGAACAAGAGGTGTCATTGCAGCACCTCCAATAAGCCATTGGATAATCCGATTTGTCATTTATCACTGGTTCCCACTACACGTTGTTGCCCATGACCAAAAATCGTTACCCACGTATCCACACCCAAAGCAGTGCACCCCTGCTTCTCCCTTTATAGGAGAAGGGTTCCCTAAAAAATAATATACACAACATCCTTTCAATTATTCAAATAAGATATAGTGATAACATATTAAAAATCCAAAAATATTCCTGGGATATTATTTCTTAATTTATCTCCTCTTTGAAAAAACCATGGGATAAACTTATAAATACCCCCTTCAGCCTGACAAAGGAGATGAATTCCAACGAACTCAATTTGAAAGAAAACCAGTTGGTTTCACACCATCAATCTACCACTATAAATAATATTTTGACACCCTTTAGCAACTTTAATGGAAACCTGACAGTTCCCCCTGAAAAAGAAATCCAAACACCAAAGTCATTGTCATACCTCTGTCTGCACAACCTTGCAAAACAAGACTGAAACCAACAACACTTAGCTCCCCCATAACCGTGATCTCATCATAATTAGGAGTAGCTATAGAAACTTATTTCTCCATCTTCTCAACATCCTCTGAAAAGTCTTTAACTCTCAACACATCACCTCTATCTTTGATTTCAATTCCTTATTCCCCAGTGGCACTCTCTGGATAAAATGAATTAGGTGTAAGACCTAAAACACATAACCTGATCAACTTCAGCTTTCAAACATTCTTCATCTTAGTCAATAGTCTTCAACTCAGGCACAAAGATTTCCTATTCCACAAATCTAATGAAATTCTCTTCGCAAATGCATTTGCCACTTAATCGTAAGCCTTTACATCGATCTTCTAAAGCGTGTCAACCATTCTGCCTCGCGCATATACCGTCGATCCTCAAGACAATATCCATATTACATTTCCAAACAAACTCCTAAGCCCATCATTATCAAGAGTACAAGAAGATAAAAAATTATGGCATATACCTAGCACATGTCGCACATCCCTCAACATCAGCATAAAACTTGCGTTTGTAGTGGTACAAATGTCTCCAACATCAATGACATTAGTTGAATCTCTGTTTTCCATCTTCAATCTATCAAAGTCGCCTTCTTCATATGAATAGAATATTTTCCTTTTTGGTGAAATATGGTACGACGCTGCTGAATCAACCACCCATTCAATGTAATGATCAGACATGTGAAAATCAACATCGATTAAAAGTAAATTGCCCTCACCCTATATAAGACTTACGCCAATATCCTCAGAATTGGGGTCATGCGTCTTCTTTTCTTCCTCATGCTTTTTATCAAAGCGTAGTAGTTTCTCAGCACACAGCCCTCCTTGTCAGAAAAGAAGAACATGACTTTTCTTCTTGCCTTCGACCAACTGCTCTGATTACTATGCCCATCTTTCATAGTCAAAATACCACTATTACCTGAAGATTCACCATCATTAATCTTTCACTAAGTCTCGATTATCAACAATGATAAAATCACATTATCAAATTTCATATTGGCTTTCTGGAACAACAATGTGGTTATGGGATTATCATATGAATCTGGTAATAAACCCAAAAGAAGCAAATCATTATCTTCTTTTTTGCATTTCAACAGGTATTGTGTTACCTTTATCATTGATCTTGACCGCCACCGAAGACAACTCCATTAGAAGTTTGGGGAACTCGTTTAGATTGTTAGTTAAATCTCCATTCTCTAACATTCAAAAACGATAAAACCGTTTTTTAGATATAAACGATTTTTGAGCGATTTCGATTTATATCTCCTTTCAAGCTTCGCCCAGATCTCCAATGGATCTGTTAGATTCATGGCCTCCTGCAGAGTATTATCAAACAAATACATTCAGATTGTGCTTGTCACTAATTCTCTCATATCCTCCCAATCGTCACCGTTCATCGTCTCCAGCTTCTCTGATTTTTTTCTCCAGCTTCTTCATTGTCTTCTCATGAACCAAAAATATTTTTTACTCGTTGCTGCCATAATGTGAAATCATTTTTCCCGTTAAACAGTTCGATGTGGGAAAAAATCCCTCGACATGAATCACTTGTATTCAATTAGCAAAAAACACGAATAACCTCCTTTGATACCAGTTGTTGGGGAGGAAACAGATCAGTCACAGGATAATAACTCGATTGCAACAAAATATTGTGTGAATCTCCTATGAAAATGGATATGAAAATATAAACAATAGGAAATAAATTGAGGAGCCGAATTTAATGTGGAAAAACCCTCCGATATGAAAGATTAAAAAAGCACAGGGCAACTCCCAATTATCTACTACGAATCAGAGAGTACAAAATCAAAGTAATATTCAAACTTGAATTACAATGAGCGTAGAAAAATCTATGCGAAAACCACACCTAGATACACCTCGGCCATTTCTTTGATAAACGCCTCAGGACAAATTGTCACCCCATAAAGATCAAAACCCAACAAGTGTCTCGTTGCAATAGCACAAATAAGCCATTGCACAACTTGATTTGTCTCGGCTCGCTAGTCCCCACTGCACATCGTTGCCCACACAAAAAAAAACCATCGCCCACATATTTGCACCCAAAGCAGCACACCCATGCCGCTCCCTTTATAGGCGAAGGATTCCATAAAAAATCATGTGTCCAACATCGTTTTAAATATTTAAATAAGATATAATGATGATATCTTAAAAATCAAAAAATATTAGGATATATTATTTCTGATTTTATGTCCTCTTTGAAAAAACTGTGGGGTGAACCTATCACATTCATTACCATCTTCGGTCTAGGGTTCACAGGCTCATACAATATGTCTGTGTTAGATAGATTTTGTGGTCTGTGTGTGTTTCTCTATGTTGTTTCTTATCTATTTGTATGCTCATTTGTTGTTTGCATAATAATGGATTCTTGTGATGGTGCTCTTGCCATGTGTGAAGGATCAAGAGGTTTGAATCACATCAATCTCACTATCAAAGATTTAGTTTTATCCGGCACCACCTTTTATCATCATTAAAAAAAATGATAAAGGAGATACTTTTATCAGCGATAAAGGGGTGGTGGTATTGGGGGGAGAAGCATTGATTTCTTTGTGATTACTTATTTTTAATACACTAAAAAATGAGGCTTTTATGATCGTTTTTTTTTATCATTGATTAAAAGAATCCTCTTTTAACAGTGATTAGATTATCAACGTGTGTGGATGGTTTTTTTAGCACTATCAAAAGTATGTTTTGTAATACTGGATCTTGCATTCTATTATTTCCTATTAATTTCTTTGTTGAATTTGTTTAATATTGCATAGATCTTTCTCTGTTTTTCGTTTTCTTCCTGCGTCTGTTCCAACGTCTCCAAGTCAGGCCTTCATACGCCACTATTGGGCGTTGATGGACCGGTCCGACCCACAACAAGAAATATATATAAAAATATATTATTATGTGAATTCCAGCCTATTTCATCTATTAAATAAAAAAACCACTCTATATTATTATGTAAGCATGTGCATTATCTATTATTATTTATATTATTATTTTGTTAAAAAGCAGGCCGCCGGGAGACGAAGCGTCGTCGCATAAACTCAGAAACCCAGCTTGCTTCATAAATTACCAGCGGTCTCGGAATACTGAGCGACGCAGGGAACGATGGCCAAATTCCCGGAGAATCGCCCTTCCCCACCACGCCCTTCCTTCTTTAAGTTCATAAACCCTTCCCCGGCCGCCCCTCCACGTCTAGTAAGTTCATGCGCTTCCATTATTTTCACTATAATTAATGTTCTGTTTCAAAGTCCGTTCTTCCCTTTCATACAATGTATAGAGGATCCCACCCGAGTTCGTCAGATGTCACGGAAAGGATTTCGCTGGGAGCCGTTTGTTTCTGTGTGTGGACGGGGCGATGCAGTGGGAAGTTGAATCCTCCATTGATGGCCACGAAGTTTGGTTGGAGGGGGGCTGGCAGAGATTTGCAGAGTTTTACTCCATTGACGTTGGATACTTTCTTATTTTCACTTACCAAGGTCATTTTAAATTTCATGTCACCATTTTTGATCACTCTGCAATGGAAATAGCCCACCCTAATTCATCCCCAAACCTCAAGGGCTTAGGTGCGGAGCCCGTTATTCCATTTAATGGGAACCCACCAAAAACTCATGAGTCTGAATCCACCATGGCGCGTGCTATGAATTTTAAATCTGAAAACCCATTCTGCATTGTTACTGTCAACCCATCCTACCTTTCTAGGCTGGTAAGCTGATTTTCTTCCCACTCTAATATGCATTTTCCTAGTAAATTAATATCCTCCCCCCTCACACTCTTTATGACCGTGTTTGCAGCATTTGCCTTTCAAGTTTGCCAAGAGATTCTTTAAGAAGAAACAGAATACAGTGAAAGTTCGGGCTTCAGATGATTCGCGATGCTGGACAATAACCTGCTGCGTTTACCCACATTGTTCCCGCTCATCTCTCCAATGGGAGGGAGTAGTAGCGGACAGCATTCTAAAACAGGGTGATGTGTGCGTGTTTGAGCATGTTGGCTGTGAAGGCGAGGACAATGTATTCAAACTCAACATATTCCCAAGGCCCTAAATATAACTTTCCCTTTTCCATCGATTTGAAAGTTTTTCAACCTAATTCCCAAAAAAATAAACTTTTTGCAGGATGTGTGTCCTTGGATTAAATCCCTGGATTGGTCCTGGATTTCTTCTCCATTTTTATTTAGTTTTAAAAATATCATCAATATTTGATTGAATGTAAAAAAGTATGTCATCTACCTTCTCTTTATTTTCTATGTAAACATGTAAACTATTTTTTTTCTAAACATCACTTGTTTTTTCTAATTTTCTTCCCATTTATACATTCCAATACATTTTTAATACATATGTACAATAACAAACAAGCCTTAAACCCAATTAAATGCGGTTCATTATAAAATTTATACCTAAGATTTTAATTTTAACTTGTCTTTCTCATCCATGGTATCCTCCCTACCCACACTTTGAACTATTAACACATGCACTATTAACACATGCACGTGCATCACTTCCCTCACTTCCCCCAAATAATAGACTTTGTGCAAACCATTCAATTAAGTCTAGAAAGTAAATCAATGACTCATATTCTTAAGGTCCAACATGTAGTATGAAGTTAATTTTGTTAATGTTATGTTGAAAAATTGTGAGATCGAATAATATGTGATGGCTCATCATTATAACCTAATAGTAAAAAATCAAGATTTGAAGACTACCAAAGGTAGTCTCCAAAGCCCTCCTAGTGGAATAGGAGGCTGCTTTTGGGTATTGTCATGTTTGGATTAACATCGTATCAGGTTCGACATCTGAACCTAACCTTCAGGTTGACTGTTGGATGTTACATCTAAACCTGACCTTTAGGTTGGTTGTTCGATGTTTGTCATGTCATCTGGTAGTATTTGGATGGTTATAACACTGGAAAAAAAATATTATCATCAAAAATAAAAAAATGGGCTTATTTATTTCTTGTTGAAAGAACGATGAGGAAAATGTTTCTCCGTCGGGAGCGACTATACCGGTGTGGCAAACTTCACGATTGTAGGGGGCATTTTCCAAAGACATCACATTTGTAGGGTGTGTTTACAACACCTGTTTGCAGGAGGCGTCGACAAGGGGTTTTTTGAAGGTGTGTTTACAGGGGCATTTTGAGGGAGTGTTTTGAGGGAGCGTTTGGAGGATGCGTTCTCAAGAAGCGTTTCCTACAATGTAGCTGTTTTCAAGGAGCATTTCTGAAAGGTCATTTCTGTATTAAAAACAACATCGTGAAATCATAAAGTGGGCTCATTTATTTCTTGTTGAAAGAACGATGACGAAAATGTTTCTCCGTCAGGAGCGACTATACCGGTGTGGCAAATTTCACGATTGTAGGGGGCATTTTCCAAAGACATCACATTTGTAGGGGGTGTTTACAACACCTGTTTGTAGGAGGTGTCGGCAAGGGGTTTTTTAAAGGTGCGTTTATAGGGGCATTTTGAGGGAGTGTTTTGAGGGAGCGTTTGGAGGATGCGTTCTTAGGAAGCGTTTCCTACAATGTAGCTGTTTTCAAGGAGCATTTCTGAAAGGTCATTTCTGCATTAAAAACAACATCGTGAAATCATAGTTGAAATTATGCATTGAAATTTTTAATTATTTCAAAACAAGTTGTTTCGAAATTGAAAATGATTTAAAGTGGAAATATCTTATGCTATATGGCTATGAAAATCTAGAACAGAAAGAAAATCAAAATTTTCAGTTGGAATTTCCATTGAAAATTTCTACTAGAAGTTCCCAATGTCAATTCCAAATGAGATTTCCCGATTTCCCTTACAGTGGATATTTTGAATTGATTTTAAGAACAACCTGTACAAAATTTCACTGCTAATTTGCACTGCAAATTCCCCTGCAACTTTCTCCAATTAAATCCTAGATGACATCTCTACTACATAATGTCACTATGAATTCACAATTGAAATTCTAAGTTCAAATTTAAAAAGATTCAAAAGAATAAAAATGAGATTTTAAATTAATTTAAACTGCAAATATCATATTGTTTCTTGTTGATATAAAATAAAATTAAAAGTAAGTGGAAGTTTCCACTTGGAATTTCCATTCCAACAAATCAGTGGAAATTTCAAATGGGAATTTCCAATGAGAATTTAGAATGAGAATTTCCAATGGGAATTTCCAATGGGAATTTCCAATGAGAATTTCCAATGGGAATTTCCAATAAGAATTTCCAATACATATTTCTAATGCGAATTTCCAACGCGAATTTCCAATGAGAATTTCTAATGAAGTTTTCCAATGAAAATTTCCAATTGATTCAAAAAAAAGAACCACATCAAACAAATTACAAACAAATGTGATTTGACACTTTATGGACATAAATTGTACAACTCAGAATGAGAGTGAGCGACCTGGATCTTGATGCTCTACATGATGCAGAAACCATAAATTCATTTGATTTAAATATTGTGCATAATTTGTCTGACTGTTATGTGAGGGAGCATAACAGTGATGAAATTACAAACTCAAAGTGCAGTGTATAAATTCTCATCAATATAGATGAAGTCCTATATTCAGAAGAAATCACCCCATGTGAAAGCATTTCTAAACAAAGTAGTAAATGGAGATCAAACATTGGGATGATTTCTAAATCAAATTCTGAAGCCCTATTCATTTTATGTTGTTTACGAAGATATTGTAGGTTTCAATGTAGGTTAATTTAGCGTGTAGGGTTTTTTTTTGTTTTTTTTAGTTTAATGGGTTAGGGTTTTTTTTTAATTTGGGAAATGAGTTTGTTCAACGCCACTTGAAGTGGCGCTGAACAAAATTGGGTCAAAGCGCCACTTCAAGTGGCGCTTTGACCCCACACCACCCCCAACCCCCATTTATTTATTTATATGTATATATATATATATATATAATTATATATTTATAAATATAAGAAATTTATTTATTTATAATAAATACATGAATAAATAAATTATAATAAATTATATTTTTTATAATAAATTTATTTATTTATATTTATTATAAATATAACACATACATTAATTATAATATATTAATTATAATTATATATTTATTCTATTTATAACTATACATTTATTATAATTCTATATTTATTATATTTATAATTATGTAATTATTATAATTAAAATTATGGAATTATAATAAATTTATAATGATAAAAATAATAACTATAATAAATATATAATTATGATAAATATATAATAGTACTAAATAAATAAATATAATAAATATACAATTATAATAATTAGAGAAATATAAATATAATAAATACAAAAAATATAATAATTATATAATTATAGAAAATATTAATTATAATAAATATTTAATTATAATAAATGTATAATAAAATAAATACAATAAATATATAATAATATTTAATATTAATTATACATTTATTTAATAAATGTATACATTATTAAATGTATTGTATTTATTAAATAAATGTATATTTATTAAATGTATACATTATATTTAATAAATGTATTGTATTTATAATAAATTTATATTATATTTATCAAATACATTTATTTAAATATATTGTATTTGTAATAAATGTATATTTAATAAATGAATATTTAATAAATGTATATTTATATTTAATAAATGTATTGTATTTATAATAAATTTATATTATATTTATCAAATACATTTATTTAAATATATTGTATTTGTAATAAATGTATATTTAATAAATGTATTATATTTATTAAATACACTTATTATAATAAATGTATTATAATAAATGTATATTTATTAAATGTATTATATTTATTAAATACAATTATTAAATGTATTGTATTTATAATAAATGTATATTTATTAAATATATTTATAAATATAGTTCATTTATTAAATAAATGTATTTAGTAAGTGTATTTTATAAATGCATTATAATAAATGTATTTAATAAATTTATTTTTTATAATAAATGTATATTTATTAAATGTATTTCAATACATTTATTATTATATTTATAAATGTAATACAATTATTATAAATATACATTTATTAAATATATTTATAAATACAATACATTTTATAAATATACATTTATTAATTTATATTTATAATAAATGTATTATATTCATGAATATTTATTTATAAATAAATTTAAATTATATTCATATAATTATATTTATTTATAATTATAATTTAAAATATATTTATTAATATATATATATATATAATGAATATATTTATAAATAAATATAATTATATGATTATATTTATAAATATATTTAAATAAAGATACATAATTACAATAAAGATACATAATTACATATTACATTTATTATATTATAATTAAAAAATAAATTTATTGTAATATTTATTATACATTTATTATACGTATTTATTATAATAAATGTATAAAATAAATGTAGATTTATTATAATAAATAAATGTATATTTATTATAAATATTAATATAAATGTATATTTATTATAATTAAATATTATAATATTTATTATAATAAATATAAATTTATAATAATTTTATCATAAATATTTATTATAAATTTATTATAATAAATATTATAATAATATTTATTATAATAGATATTATAAATTTATATTTATTATAATAATATTCATTATACATTTATTAGATATTAATTATTATAAATATTATTATATTTAATTATAATAAGTATTTATTATAAATATAAATGTATTATAACTATTTATTATACATTTATTATACATTTATTGTGCATTTATTATAATAGTATTTATTAAAACATTTATTAGATATTTATTATAATGAATATTATAATATTAGAACATTATAATATTTGTAATAAATGTATAAAAAATGTATAAAAAATGTATATTTATTATAATAATATGATAATATTTATTAGATATTTATTATAAATAAGTAAATTTATTATAATTTTTGTATTTATTATAAAAAATATAATTATGTATTTTTTGTATTTTTTTATATTTATTATAATAAATAAATTTATTTTATATATATATATATATCGGGTTTGGGGGTAGTGGGGTCAAAGCGCCACTTCATGTGACGCTTTTCCCTTTTTTTGTCCAGCGCCACTTCATTTGGCGCTGGACAACCCCATTTCCCCAATTATTTTATAACGGTTAATTTAGCCTGTAGGGTTTTTTTTTTTAGTTTAATGGGTTATGGTTTTTTTTAATTTGGGAAATGGGTTTGTTCAGCGCCACTTGAAGTGGCGCTGAACAAAATTGGGTCAAAGCGCCACTTGAAGTGGCGCTTTGACCCCACACCACCCCCAACCCCCATTTATTTTTATATATATATATATATAATTATATATTTATAAATATAAGAAATTTATTTATTTATAATAAATACATGAATAAATAAATTATAATAAATTATATTTTTTATAATAAATTTATTTATTTATATTTATTATAAATATAACACATACATTAATTATAATATATTAATTATAATTATATATTTATTCTATTTATAACTATACATTTATTATAATTCTATATTTATTATATTTATAATTATGTAATTATTATAATTAAAATTATGGAATTATAATAAATTTATAATGATAAAAATAATAACTATAATAAATATATAATTATGATAAATATATAATAGTACTAAATAAATAAATATAATAAATATACAATTATACTAATTAGAGAAATATAAATATAATAAATACAAAAAATATAATAATTATATAATTATAGTAAATATTAATTATAATAAATATTTAATTATAATAAATGTATAATAAAATAAATACAATAAATATATAATAATATTTAATATTAATTATACATTTATTTAATAAATGTATACATTATTAAATGTATTGTATTTATTAAATAAATGTATATTTATTAAATGTATACATTATATTTAATAAATGTATTGTATTTATAATAAATTTATATTATATTTATCAAATACATTTATTTAAATATATTGTATTTGTAATAAATGTATATTTAATAAATGTATATTTAATAAATGTATATTTATATTTAATAAATGTATTGTATTTATAATAAATTTATATTATATTTATCAAATATATTTATTTAAATATATTGTATTTGTAATAAATGTATATTTAACAAATGTATTATATTTATTAAATACACTTATTATAATAAATGTATTATAATAAATGTATATTTATTATATGTATTGTATTTATAACAAAAGTATATTTATTAAATGTATTATATTGTATTTATAATAAATGTATATTTATTAAATGTATTATATTTATTAAATACAATTATTAAATGTATTGTATTTATAATAAATGTATATTTATTAAATATATTTATAAATATAGTTCATTTATTAAATAAATGTATTTAGTAAGTGTATTTTATAAATGCATTATAATAAATGTATTTAATAATTTTTTTTTATAATAAATGTATATTTATTAAATGTATTTCAATACATTTATTATTATATTTATAAATGTAATACAATTATTATAAATATACATTTATTAAATATATTTATAAATACAATACATTTTATAAATATACATTTATTAATTTATATTGATAATAAATGTATTATATTCATGAATATTTATTTATAAATAAATTTAAATTATATTCATATAATTATATTTATTTATAATTATAATTATAAATATATTTATTAATATATATATATATAATGAATATATTTATAAATAAATACAATTATATGATTATATTTATAAATATATTTAAATAAAGATACATAATTACAATAAAGATACATAATTACATATTACATTTATTATATTATAATTAAAAAATAAATTTATTGTAATATTTATTATACATTTATTATACGTATTTATTATAATAAATGTATAAAATAAATGTAGATTTATTATAATAAATAAATGTATATTTATTATAAATATTAATATAAATGTATATTTATTATAATTAAATATTATAATATTTATTATAATAAATATACATTTATAATAATTTTATCATAAATATTTATTATAAATTTATTATAATAAATATTATATTAATATTTATTATAATAGATATTATAAATTTATATTTATTATAATAATATTCATTATACATTTATTAGATATTTATTATTATAAATATTATTATATTTAATTATAATAAGTATTTATTATAAATATAAATGTATTATAAATATTTATTATACATTTATTGTGCATTTATTGTGCATTTATTATAATAGTATTTATTAAAACATTTATTAGATATTTATTATAATGAATATTATAATATTAGAACATTATAATATTTGTAATAAATGTATAATAAATTTATAAAAAATGTATATTTATTATAATAATATGATAATATTTATTAGATATTTATTATAAATAAGTAAATTTATTATAATTTTTGTATTTATTATAAAAAATATAATTATGTATTTTTTGTATTTTTTTATATTTATTATAATAAATAAATTTATTATATATATATATATATATATATATATCGGGTTTGGGGGTAGTGGGGTCAAAGCGCCACTTCATGTGGCGCTTTTCCCTTTTTTTGTCCAGCCACTTCATTTGGCGCTGGACAACCCCATTTCCCCAATTATTTTATAACCTACCCCATAAAACTAAAAAAAAACCCCTACGCCTAAAATACCCTTTCAATGTACGAAAGCAGTATGTTCACAAAAATAAAATGGACAAAATCTTAGTAACATCAATATTTTATACATGTAGCAAATAAGGATACTGAAGATCAAACAAACATGATGTCAATGTCAAAAAGCCATGTGTAGAAACAAGGACTAATCGTCCAGCATGAAAGAGAGTTGTTTACATTTCCAATAACCAGTATGAGTGCCCAAAATTTGTTGTGGAGCATAACCATGATTTACATTCTCCTGCCACCATGCATTTCATGAGGTCCCAAAGACTCATTAGTGATGCATAAGGTGCCAAGATTGATGTTAATGATAAAGTTGGTCAGAAGGTCGGTGATTTGTTTTCACTTGTAACAGTTATTACAGGTGGCCTTGTGAGTCTTGGGTATACACGAGTTGACCAACTGAATTATCTACGGTCCAAAAGACAGAGACTTCAATCTATGCGATGCTGATGGTATGTTACAATACCTAGAGAAGAAATCAAGTGATAACACATCATTCATATACTCAATTCAACTTGACATGTGCGGTCAAATTAGCAACATTTTTTGGGTTGATCTGAAAATGAAAGTTGATTATGATCATTTTGGAGGCGTCTTCGTGTTTGACACTACCTTAAACACAAACAAGGAGTCTAGGAATTTGGGATTGTTTTTAGAGGTACACCGTCATAAGGGGATCGTAATTTTGGTAAAAAATTGTTATATGATGAGACTACATACTCATTTATTGGGTTGTTTAGTAGATTTGTTGATTTCTATGGAGGAAAAATCCTGAGACAATTTTCACATATCAACATGCATCTATGTATAAAGCCATTGATTTGACACTACCTAAAACAAGACACGACCTATACACTTCACTACTACAAATAACCCTTTTATCAGCGCTAAAACCCCCCTTTTATCAGCGCTAGAAAAGCAATGTTAAAGCCGGCGAAGATAGGGGTCCCCTTTATCAGCGCTCAAAAAAATCACTGATAAAAGGGGTCTTTTATCAGCGCTAAAACAAAGCGCTGATAAAATGGTCCTTTATCAGCGCTTTGTTTTAGCGCAGATAAAAAGGTCCTTTATCAGCGCTTCTTTTATCAGCACTTTCTTTTTAGCACTGATAAAGGACCCCTTTTATCAGCGTTTTTTTAAAAGAGCTGATAAAAGTTAAAAAAATAAAAAAATTAAAAAAAATAAAAAAATTAAAAAAAATAAAAAAATTAAAAAAAAATTAAAAAAATTAAAAAAATTAAAAAAATCCTGCCAATCAGGAGGACTTTTATAGCGCTTGAGCCCCCCCTTTTACAATGCTTGTTCGCCCCCCTCCTGCGCCCCCATGCACCCCTCCACCCTTTATCAGTGCACCCCTCCACCCTTTATCAGTGCTACCTCCCATATTCCCTCATGCGCGCACGCCCCTGCCTCCACCAGGTTTTGAACTCGAGACCTCCCCCCTGCGCGCCTAAGCCCTTACCACTCCTCTATTTTGATTTGTTTTACATTTCATGATATATATATAGTTATATTTATTTGTATAGTAATATATATCTATATTAATATATATATATATAGTTATATTAATATATATATATATAGTTATATTAATATATATATATATCTCTCTCTATATATAGTTATATTTATTCGTATAATAATATATATATATATTAATATATATATATAGTTATATTAATATATATATATATAGTTATATTAATATATATATATTTATAGTGATATTAATATATATATTTATAGTGATATTAATATATATATTTATAGTGATATTAATTTATATATGTAATTATATTAATATATATATAGTTAGATTAATATATATATATATATATATATAGTTAGATTAATATATAGGTATATAAATAGTCATATATTTGTATTTTAAATAAAATATATATTAGTTATTATTTAGATAAAGCTAATATATTTTATATGTAAATATATTTTATTATTTATATTTATAATTAAATTTTTATGTGTGAATGTATAAAAAATATGTATATATTGTTATATATTTGATTATAAATAGCAGTGCATTATAAAAAACTATAAAATTTCAAAGACATAATATCAATATGAATGTAATACCTTGGAATAAATTCTGTCCCTACCCAAAAAATCCAATAATACCCCCTTAAACGAGGCTGAAAATCCACAAAATGTTAAAAAATCGGGGTACCCCGACTAAAAACTCAGTTTTGGAGGCCTTTTGGACCTTTTTTGGCCTCGAAAAAACCTTGATCGGTGTCCCCCAAAGTCATAGCGACATAGAGATCGTTGCAGGCTTCGATTTGATATGTGCTAGAGCTCAAACGAACACCCGGATCAAAAGTTATGGCCGTTTGAAGTTCAAGTTGCGTTTTCAACATATTTTGGATCTTTTTTATTTATTTTTTATTTTTTTAGTCTTCAAATTATTATTAAATGACTATTACTCCATAATAATTAGCAAATTATTAATTAAAAATATTTTTTTAATTTTTTTATAAGCCATTTTCCCTAAATATCTTATATATTAAGTGTAACTCTGTATTTATACTTATCTAAAATATATTTAAAATTATATTTAAAAAATATATATTATATTTATATCAATATAAATATATCTATATATTTAAAAATTAATATATATTTTTAATGAATTTTTTTTGGAAGTAGACCCTTTATCAGCACTAACGAAAAAGTGCTGAAAAAGGGGGGTGCCTTTAACAACGCTAAAAAAAACTGTTAAAGGGGGTACCTTTATCAGCGCTAAAAAAAAGCGTTGATAAAGGGGTACTTTTATCAGTGTTTTTTTAGCGCTGATAAAGGTGCCATTTATCTGCTCTTTTTTAGTGATGATAAAGGTACCCCCCTTTATCAGTGCTTTTTTGCTAGCGCTAATAAAAGTGTGGCGCTGAGAAAAACTGTTTTTGTGGTAGTGACTTGGAACTTAATGTAAAATGACATAAAACACTCAGGACATGTAATGAAAGATTACTTGACAATGTTGGAAAATTAAAAAAAAATGCATTTATGGGGTTGTAGATATTTCAAAATTTGAAGCAATATGGCAACAAATCCAACTAGACTGTAATGATATAAATTCAACATGGATAGAATATATGTACAATGTCAAAGAAAAACGGGCTCATTGTTTTATGAATACTACATTGACATTGGGAATTCAAAGAACATAGTTAAGTGAGAGTTTCAATGGTGTATTACATGATTGCTTGAATTCTAAACTCAGTGTCTTGGAATTCTTCCAAAATTTTGAGCGTGTGTTAGAGAAGAATCATTATAGGGAAATGAATGCAAAATTTTATGGAAGGGTAAAGATCCCATGCAATCATTTTCCATATCATCCGATCATTGTTCAAGATATTCATATGTACACTCAAAAAATATTTGATCATTTTCACCATGAACACCAACAATATGGAACTTGTTTCCTTAAGTCTTCTAATAAAACTGTTTCCCCAAAATGGTAGGTTGTCATAATGAAAGGTTCCTCAAATTAGTTTACAATTGAAGTGTACCAAAAATCACCGGTGAGAATAGGTTTTACTTGTATGAAATTTGAGAGTTATGGCGATTTGTGTTATCATTAACTCAAAACATTGGAAAGTTTTGTTGGGCATGTATTGTCTCAACAATACTCTATAAATTATGATGATTTTGATACTCACAAATACCATTGTCTGTTTTCTAACAAAGATTTCTTGAGTGTGTTTTCAGGAATTTATATATGCGTTAAAGTAATTTAACGTTATGGTAATTACTCTAGAAACATTGTTTTAAAACCCTATATTCAGTAAATGGATGTATGGTATCAACTCTACGTCACGCTGAAAAGGTGAAATGCTTGCATATGGTATCAACCCTACATTACACTAAAAATTTTGTGTTTGGATCAGCACCCTTACATTCGGAGAATCCTCAAACGTATGGATCAACAACCCTATGTTGGAATTTGGGATTACTATTCATTAAACCTACATTCGGGAATTTGAACATATGGTTAATCAATTATACGTTTGGGATATTATGCTAAATAGGTGAATGTATGAATTATTATCCTTATGCTAATTTTGTTCCCTACGTTACATGAATATGAAAGTATGGTTAAGAAACTATATGTTGGTAGGAACTATATGCTATGTGAATAAACCCTACACTATGTTAATGGACCCTACACTACGCGAATGAACCCAACGCTATGAGAATGAACCCTACACTACGCAGTTCAACCCTACATTGGGTTCTTAATTGTCACGAACCAGGCCGGGTCGCCATCCGACCCGGCGCCCGACCCGGTCCGTGGCAAGGCCCGAAGGGCGTTCCCGATCCCCATGGGCTGGCACAAGTGCCCGGGTATCGTAAGTAACAAGTGGGAACAGTTTTACCCGAAATACAAGACAGAAAGACAACCAACCAGATAAATAACTGAAACTGAAAACAGACTACAAAACACACTTCTAAACTATAAAAAGGTTTAGGTCTACAATTCAGCTAAAAACCCAAAATGAACAACAACAGGAATAGAGAACTAAGCTCCAAAACCAACCTCATGCGACACGAGAAGTTGCATCCCCAAGCTACCAACACCAACCTGCACATGAAGACCAACAACAACCAGAACCACCATCGCTGAGCACGACGCACAACCTGGAATACATAAGAAACAAGAATCTACATACACCCAAGGGTGTATGTAGGGTGTGAGCTAAAATCCCAGTAGGATGCCACTGAGAAAAAGTTCCATGCCACAACATCAAAAGACAATTTAAAGTGCTTATTCAAAATTATACTTTCAAAATGCTTTTAAAGAAAAAATTTACAAACCAAATGCTAAAGGAAAAACACTAAAAAGAACTCATTTCACAAACACGATTTTAAAGAGGAAGAGGAAGGTTCATTATGGGCACACACACACACACACACACACACTCACACACACACACAGACACACACACACACACACACACACACACACACACACAAACACACAAGTGGTCCTCCATATGCCGACAAAAGGCACCACGCCATCGATGGTAGAGCACTATGGGTAAATCCCCTAAGGATCATCTAGCTCGAGTGGGACCCTAGAACCTCGTGTCTCGGTGAAACGTGGCTTAGAAGTCCACGACCCTCAGAAAACGTGGCTTAGAAGGCCACGAACCTCAGAACACGTGGCTTAGAAGGCCACGAACCTCAGATATCATACGTTTAGTTAGTGTTGCAATCATTAATCCAGCTAAGTGAAACAGAGATGATACCCATCTGGTTCACTAGCGCACTAGTTCTAGTCCGCCCACCTAGATACCCAGGGTTTTTCCATGTGCTCAAACAAGTTTCATATTCACATAGTATATTTCTTTCTCATTTCGCAGACCAAACAAGATATTGCATGCAAAAGTCACCATTTGCATACCAAAGCACTATTTTAAAGACACACACACACGACATGTCTCACTGTATAAAAATACACCACTTTAAAAATGAACGCGTATTCAACTCCTACAAAGCACCATTTTAGCGTCATATAAATGTACCAATAAATCATTTGAGTTATTATTGAAATCATTTCAAGAAAAACCAATAAGACTTTACACTAAAAACAACTTGATTTTATATAGAGGTGTCACTTTAAAACTTGATACATGAGGTAACCATGTCAAAACTTGTTTTCCATTATTCAAACAATTTTTCATTTCAACTTCAAAAGTACACAACAAGGAAAACACACCAAAAGTGATTCATATACTTTGAAAATGACTATTAACAGAAAACGCAAACACCTAAAGTGACTTGAAAACACCTTTCGCACCTGCCGAACAACCCTCAAAAACCTTTCAACCATGTTTCGCACTCAAAACGCCACCTAAATAAACAATTCCTCAATTTATAAAACATATTGCATGCAAAAGAAACCATTACAAAATCAATTTCAAAAATCACCCTTTCAAAACTTCTTTGGCACTCTATAAACAACTATTAAACACTTCTAAAATTTACCACAACCAGATTGAAAGGAAAAACATGACAATTTCTAAAGACAAGTGCAATTTTCATCATGCACGCATGTTACACCATTTTTAAAACGCATTTCGCAAAACCTCTACAGCACTACCAAAACATTATAAACATAATTCGCATCATGCAACTAAACCATAGAACATATTAAGTTAAACTAAACAAACAAATTAAATTATCTAAATGATGTAAAGACATGGAACCACCTACCTCAATACAGGAATGAAAGAAAAAAGATACGGCGCAATACTCCCGCTGCGCAAAGGTCGCACTGTACGGAACCGTCAAAAAGGTCCTAAAACAGTAGACCAAAAATTCTCATCGCCAACCCATCACAACATTAGCAATTTAATAATTTAACTAACAATAAAACAAATTCAATAATAATTAATCAAATTGAATAATGAATAAGAAAATTTAATAGTAATTAAAAAAATAGATTAACAATTAAACAAATTTAATTAACTAAATTGATAAACAATTAAACAAATTAAATAAAATGATTAACCAACCTAATAATAATCAAATAATTTGGTTAACAATTTTAAACACATTCGATAATAACTGAATATATTAATTAACAACTAAACAAATCAATAATAATTAAATAAAATAAAACCAACCATTATTGCGGAAATGTCGGGATCCAACCGAGGGGCGCGCAGCGGCTATCCAGTGAGTGCGAGCCGGGTTGCGTGGGCTGTCCAGCAGCGCGAGCGAGAGTGCAGGATGGCGAGACCGGAAGAGGGTGGGGATGGTCGGATTTTTGGGAGGAATAAGGGTGAGGAGAGAAAAGAAAATAAAAGAAAATAAAATAAAATAAAAAGGGGGAAAGATGGGTGTGCTGGGCGTGGAAGGGTGGAGAAGGGGAGGGTGAGGCGCGCTGGAGAAATGGGGGAAAAGGGGAGGGGAGAAGGATAGAATTAGAAGAAAAAAATAAAGGAAAAAAAGATAAAAGGGGAGGGGGTCCGCAGGAGGAGAAGGGGATTGGGGTGGGGTGAGGTGCGCCGCTGGAGAGATGGGGAAAAAGGGGGAGCGCACTGGAGCCGTGGGAGAGAAGGTGGGGAGAAGGAAGAGAGAAGAAGAAGGGAGAGGGAGGAGAAGAGATGAGGGAAAAGAGGAAGGAGAAGAAAACGTGGGGGAGAGGAAAGAAAAAAGAGAGGGGGGGGGGTGGCGGCTAGGGTAGGGATTAAGTGGGTAAAAAAAAGAATTAAATAAAATAAAAAGAAAAGAAAAGAAATAATAAAGATAAAATAAATAAATAAATGAAAAAAATGGAGGGATATAAATACTTATATATATATACATGTATATATATATATATATGTATATGTATACACACACAATAATAATAATTAAACTATTCTAAAATAGAAAATGATAAAAGGATTTAATAATATAAGTTAATAATTGAAAAGTAATAGAAATACTAATAATATTTATAATAGTAAGGAAATAAGAATAATATAAAAGAAATACTCGCTTAAAACGTTAATATTAATAATACCAAGTAAGACCACCCGTGTACCAGGCAGGCCACAAGGCTTCACCCGTGCCGTGCCCGTGCGTCGGGCAACGTCAAGCCCGCGTCCATTTATCAGTGCAAGTGCGTACAACTAAAAATCGCGCTCAGCTCGAACTCCAACAAAACAATTTACAAAAAAGGCAATAAAACTCATGTGATTAAAATTAAAATTAAATACATACCTCAAAGTGAAGACCAGATGTGACAATTCTCCCCACCATGAAAACTTTCCGTCCCCGGAAAGCCACAGCTAGGGTTGAGGCACAAAGAAGAAACTGATACCCCACTAAAGTTCAAAGAGGATCTCCACAACCAACAAGCGAAAAGCAGCAAAAACAACGTGCTCAGAAAAAGTGACTGAAATGACAACCTCAAGAAGCATGTAAAAAGTCTTTCTGATATGTGGTGCCCACCTCAAAGAGCTAGAACACCTCCAGTTGATTGATTCAGGAAAGCAACTCTCGTATCTGCGAAAACCAACCTCACAACCCAAAACACCTCAAGCATCATTGAACGAAAAACACACCATTTTACTGGAACGAAGATACGAGACCAACCCACATCCAAGGAATACTTCAATAACCTACCACTAAACCATCTCTGGGAACAAACCTGAATGGACCACCATGGGAAAGCCCGATGGGGATCTCCACTATTAAAAAAAAACTTTCCGACGCCTGAGACAAGACTAGAAAAATCGACACGAGGAGGCCCGGGCGGACTCCCCACCATTAAGAACCTACTATCGCCTAAGATGGGTTTGGGAAATCAACATCGGGAGGTCCGAACGGACTCCCCACCATTAAAGAAGAGTCCAACATCGATTCATTCCAGATATATTTGTACGAGATCTGATGTGGGTCTCCCCGCCATTAGAACTAACAGCAGGTACAAAATTTTAGAAAAAAAAAGATTCTCGATGGTAACCAAACACCCAACCCCAAGGGGCGGGGAGGGAGGGGCTCAACTACCGGGGCATCAAAAGCATGACCCAAGACAAACCAGCATTTCCACATTCCTGGATGAGAATTATTCAGATTTGAGACAGATTGACTCAACAAACCCCACAAGGCCACTAAAGCAATTACATCCAGTGGAACGCGACCCCCAAGACTTTAATAAACGAGACGAACACTCCTCCATATGGTCACAAAAACCTTATGCAACCAGACGACTCATTCGAACAGAACAACCATAGAAAACAATTTAAGCTGCTTTCACTTTCAACACCGATGACATAAATGAAATCGGGGTTTTATATAATCCCGGGGTTCCTGACCACGCGCCAACTTCACTTCGAGGCCTATGGCTGGAGCCCTGATGTTTGAATCATCTCCTGCCTTGCAGTCAGGCATTGAAGACTCCTGAATGGAGCTTCTCCTTTTGGAGTCACATGAAACCACACTGCAACAGAGGCAACACCAGCAAACACAACACATTACAGCATTTGACTGATCATACGAGGAACATTCACTAACACCAGAGTTGAAATGGTGCATGCGCATCACCCTTTGTCACACTGGATGAGAACACGACACCACAAATCATCACCTGAACATGATCATTACTGTTGAGAGGAACATTACGCTGATAAGGACTTTAAACTGCATCTTGAACACCACGTGATTCCTACAAACGACCATAGCAGCCTCCATGTGACTGGGTCTTCCACACTAGTGGCCTAATGTAGACTCTTTCTTAAATGAAACCAACAAAGGACCAAAGGTCATTTAGAATAGTGGCCTGCACCGACCACTCTAGGCTGCTTCCACCTCTCCCCACTGGAATCTCCTTCACCATTTCCAAACATAACTTTCAAATTAACGAGGTCAAACTTCACCCTTGACAATCAAAGAGAACTTACACTGCAAGACGTCGCCAAACATGACCCTTGCAACTGATGAAAATACTATAAGCCCCTCAAGACAATGGTCAACCCTGAAAATTCTGAACCGCCTTCACCCTTCCTCGTTGGATTTCCTTTCACTGTTTCCAGGGAAAACCTTCAAGTGCAACGACGTCAAATTTCATACCCAACGACTCAGACAGCTCAAAGAAACCAAAAATCTGTTCAACTCCCCTCGCATCTGTCATCCCGCTACGAGAGGATCCACTTAGTTGTAAAAAGGAGAGGTGGGTTCAATTCTAGAATTTAAAAAGAGAGTCCTTCGATCAACTGGAGTGCCGGTCAATGGGGAATTCCCCGTAGTCGTACTTCAATCACATGCCAATGCTTTATGGGGGGCATACACTAGTCAAGAAAGAGAACTATGGACCCAACCAAACTGGTCCAACGGTCAAGACATACCACAAGAAAACACCAAACGTACATGGGAAACCACTACAAGGGCTCCCCAATGTACTCTTCAAAGGAATTTACTAACCACACGCTTGCATACCAAATTAAAAATAAGAACTCAAACTCGGGACACAAACCATTCAGAAAGAATACTCAGCTCAAAACGCCACACATCCAACATCTCAAAAACACAAGGACACGCCACACAAACACCATTTACTAAAACACCAAATTTTTCCTTTAACAAAACATTTTGAAAATAAGAAAACCCAGTGGGTTGCACAAACACCAATGACGTCCCATGAGCCTCGCACATGCATGTTCTCATGCCGCACCGGCACGCACCTTATGTCCATCTAGGCACTCATCCGCTCGTGCCATTAACCATTTCCCTTTTCGCATACACTCATGCATGTGGTTGCCCATGAGAGTGCCAAGAATAAAAACCAAACCTTTTCATTTTTTTTTTCAAAACCAAAATATCCAACCCACACTTTCCAAACTTTTCACTTCATTTTCTTTTTAAAGCGTTTCATTTGAAAACATTTTCCATGACCAAAACATTTTTACCTAAAAAACAAATTTCCACGAATCCAAAACAAAGAGACGAGAAATGATGCAAGAGAAAACTTGTGTCAGCGGGTGACTGGAACGTATGGTTGGCGGCCATACACCAGTCATGCCACTACCACGGAGGGTATTCTAGGACAGCGTCCCCGGCTCCACATGGCTTGCCAGACCCTGCGAGCTCACAAGGACCACTGACCTTACCCCTTTTTCCATTTCCCATAGACAAGATTAACCGAAATGACCAAAAACACAGACAGACCTCAACACACTTTAGTAACTCGAGTCCCACCATGAGGTGTGCTGGCCAGGCACATTGCTCGTAGATAGAATGCCAAGTTCTGACAACCTTAATTTTGGTCCACTCTGACTCTATCTCAAAAGAAAACGACTCAAGAGAGCAAACCTGCCTCTGATACCATTTTGTCACAAACCAGGCCGGGTCGCCATCCGACCCGGTGCCCGACCCGGTCCGTGGCAAGGCTCGAAGGGCATTCCCGATCCCCATGGGCTGGCACAAGTGCCCGGGTATCGTAAGTAACAAGTGGGAACGGTTTTACCCAAAATACAAGACAGAAAGACAACCAAACAGATAAATAACTGAAACTTAAAACAGACTAAAAAAGACACTTCTAAACTATAAACAGGTTTAGGTCTACAATTCAACTAAAAACCCAAAATTAACAACAACAGGAATAGAGAACTAAGCTCCAAAACCAACCTCATGCGACACGAGAAGTTGCATCCCCAAGCTAACAACACCAACCTGCACATGAAGACCAACAACAACCAGAACCACCATCGCTGAGCACGACGCACAACCTGGAATACACAAGAAAAAAGAATCTACATACACCCAAGGGTGTATGTAGGGTGTGAGCTAAAAGCCCAGTAGGATGCCACCGAGAAAAAGTTCCATGCCACAACATCAAAAGACAATTTAAAGTGCTTATTCAAAATTATACTTTCAAAATGATTTTAAAGAAAACATTTACAAACCAAATGCTAAAGGAAAAACACTAAAAAGAACTCATTTCACAAACATGATTTTAAAGAGGAAGAGGAAGGTTCATTATGGGCACACACACACACACACATACTCACACACACACACATACACACACACACACACAGACACACACACACACATAGACACACACACACACACACACACACACAAGTGGTCCTCCATATGCCGACGGAAGGCACCACACCATCGATGGTAGAGCACTATGGGTAAATCCCCTAAGGATCATCTAGCTCGAGTGGGACCCTAGAACCTCGTGTCTCGGTGAAACGTGGCTTAGAAGGCCACGACCCTCAGAAAACGTGGCTTAGAAGGCCACAACCTTCAGAACACGTGGCTTAGAAGGCCACGACCCTCAGATATCATACGTTTAGTTAGTGTTGCAATCGTCAATCCAGCTAAGTGAAACAGGGATGATACCCATCCGGTTCACTAGCGCACTAGTTCTAGTCCGCCCACCTAGATACCCAGGGTTTTCCCATGTGATCAAACAAGTTTCATATTCACATAGTATATTTCTTTCTCATTTCACAGACCAAACAAGATATTGCACGCAAAAGTTACCATTTTCATAACAAAGAACTATTTCAAAGACACACGCACACGACATGTCTTATTTTATAAAAATACACCATTTTAAAAATGAACGCGTATTCAACTCCTACAAAGCACCATTTTAGCATCATATAAATGTACCAATAAATCATTTGATTTATTATTGAAATCATTTCAAGAAAAACCAAGAAGACTTTACACTGAAAACAGCTTGATTTTATATAGAGGCATCACTTTAAAACTTGATACACGAGGTAACCATGTCAAAACTTGTTTTCCATTATTCAAAAAAATTTTCATTTCAACTTCAAAAGTACACAACAAGGAAAACACACCAAAAGCGATTCATATACTTTGAAAATGACTATTAATAGAAAACACGAACACCTAAAGTGACTTAAAAACACCTTTCGCACCTGCCGAACAACCCTAAAAAACCTTTCAACCATGTTTCGCACTCAAAACTCCACCTAAATAAACAATTCCTCAATTTATAAAACATATCGCATGCAAAAGAAACCATTAAAAAATCAATTTCACAAATCAACCCTTTCAAAACTTCTTTGGCACTCTATAAACAATTATTAAACACTTCTAAAATTTACCACAACCGGATTGAAAGTAAAAACATGACAATTTCTAAAGACAAGTGCAATTTTCATCACGCACGCATGTTACACCATTTTTAAAACGCATTTCGCAAAACCTCTACATCACTACCAAAACATTATAAACATAATTCGCATCATGAAACTAAACCATAGAACATATTAAGTTAAACTAAACAAACAAATTAAATTATCTAAATGATGTAAATACATGGAACCACCTACCTCAATGTAGGAACGAAAGAAAAAAGATACGGTGTAATACTCCTGCTGCGCAAAGGTCGCATTGTACGGAACCGTCAAAAAGGTCCTAAAACAGTAGAACAAAAATTCTCATCGCCAACCCATCACAACATCAGTGATTTAATAATTTAACTAACAATAAAACAAATTCAATAATAATTAATCAAATTGAATAACGAAGAAGCAAATTTAATAGTAATTAAACAAATAGATTAACAATTAAACAAATTCAATTAACTAAATTGATAAACAATTAAACAGATTAAATAAAATGATTAACCAACCTAATAATAATCAAATAATTTGGTTAACAATTTTAAACACATGCGATAATAACTGAATATATTAATTAACAACTAAAAAAATCAATAATAATTAAATAAAATAAAACCAACCATTATCGTGGAAATGTCGAGATCCAACCGAGGGGTGCGCAGCGGCTGTTCGGCGAGTGCGAGCCGGGTTGCGGGGGCTATCCAGTAGCGCGAGCAAGAGTGCGGGATGGCGAGACCAGAAGAGGGTGGGGCTGGTCAGATTTTTGGGAGGAAGAAGGGTGAGGAGAGAAAAGAAAAGAAAAGAAAATAAAAAAAAATAAAAAGGGGGAAAGATGGGTGTGCTGGGCGTGGAAGGGTGGAGAAGGGGAGGGTGAGGCGCGCTGGAGAAATGGGGGAAAAGGGGAGGGGATAAGGATAGAATGAGAAGAAAAAAAGAAAGGAAAAAAAAAGATAAAAGGGGAGGGGGGTCCGCGGGAGGAGAAGGGGATTGGGGTGGGGTGAGGCGCGCCGCTTGAGAGATGGGGAAAAAGGGGGTGCGTGCTGGAGCCGTGGGAGAGAAGGTAGGGAGAAGGAAGAGAGAAGAAGAAGGGAGAGGGAGAAGAGAAGAGGGAAAATAGGAAGGAGAAGAAAACGTGGGGGAGAGGAAAGAAAAAAGAGAGGGGGGGGGGGTGGCGGCGGCTAGGGTAGGGATTAGGTGGGTAAAAAAAGAATTAAATAAAATAAAAAGAAAATAAATGAAATAATAAAGATAAAATAAATAAATAAATGAAAAAATAGAGGGATATAAATACATATATATATATATACATGTATACATATATATATGTATATGTATACACACACAATAATAATAATTAAACTATTCTAAAATAGAAAATGATAAAAGGATTTAATAATATAAGTTAATAATTGAAAAGTAATAGAAATACTAATAATATTTATAATAGTAGGGAAATAAGAATAAAATAAAATAAATACTCGCTTAAAACATTAATATTAATAATACCAAGTAAGACCACCCGTGTACCAGGCAGGCCACAAGGCTTCACCCGTGCCGTGCCCGTGCGTCGGGCAACGTCAAGCCCGTGTCCATTTATCAGCGCAAGTGCGTACCACTAAAAATCGTGCTCAGCTCTAACTCCAACAAAACAATTTACAAAAAAGGTAATAAAACTTATCTGATTAAAATTAAAATTAAATACATACCTCAAAGTGAAGACCAGATGTGACATTAATGGAAAAGTTTTTCAAGATGCATTTTTAATCTGAGATTGTTGTAATGATCAAATTATAATTCAGGATTGATTCAAGGATCTTTTTGATTATTTAAAAAATCATGTTCTTCAGAAAAAATCACTCCTATTTCTAAAAGAAGTTTGACTCTCCTGTTCAATTGGAATTTAAATTTTCATGATTAATCAGGATATTATTTTGGATCTGGAATACCAAAGTGAGCTATATGTTCTATATATTTCTTTAGGATATATATTTAAATATATGTGTGTAATAAGTGATTCACATATGCATATGTATTATTAAAAATATCTTTTACAGTGATACTACAACGAATGATCGATTTTGAAAGAAGCTACACTTTGGAGATATACATGTTCAGTTTTTACTGTTGTAAGATTACAATTTTTGTTTGGTTTGTACCCTATTGAAGATCATTTTTGCAACAAGGATCACTTTAGACTATTTTATTCTTGAAGATATTCTTTTCTGAAGAATAAGACTCATCATCTGTTAGTTTCTCCTACTACAACTTTGAAGAAAAACCCGAACCTTTCAAATCAAACTCTTTTGATTTGTTGGAGTTTCAACTAGCCATACTCAGTTGTGGTGGAGAAACAATTTCTTGATCTAAAATATGGATAACTATTTCTCTACTATAGAACCAAAGGCTTTGTTATTAGTCTTATCATAAAGGTATCAACTGCCTGCACTCAGTTATAAATTTATAGTCTTGTGATAAGAGGATCATTATAGTGAAATTTATCAAGCTCGCATAGAGAGTTATTGGTAGAGTGGACTAAGGGATCTTTGTGCCCCAAACCACTATAAAAAGTTGTGTTGTT
This sequence comes from Viscum album, assembly GCA_963277665.1. Taxonomy (NCBI): domain Eukaryota; kingdom Viridiplantae; phylum Streptophyta; class Magnoliopsida; order Santalales; family Viscaceae; genus Viscum; species Viscum album. Next base: position 655,636,318 of record OY728145.1, on the reverse strand, counting down.
TATTTCTATTTATCTACTACATATTATTTTTACCGAAGTAAACACTGCATATCCATTTAAATCCCAGTGGGTGTCAAAATCTAGAATTGTGGAATATTTTTGAAAATACACAATTCACCGTCCTCTTGTGTTACTTTGTATATTTTTACCTAACAATTGGCATCATAGGTGGGATTTTGGATAAAGATATAGCAAGCTAAAATTATAAGGTCTATAAAAAGATGAAAATAGATGATCCTAGAGAAGATATTTCTATGGTACGTGCTCCATATTTTAATGATGAAGATTATGGATGCTGGAAATATTAATTGAATATCTATATGAAGAATCTTGTATTCAAAGTCAACTAAAAAATCATTACTCCTTATAAGACTCCTAAGAAACCAGAAACATGAGATGCTATAAAAAAAGCTGAGTATGATATCAATTCTAAAGAAATAAATTTCTATTATTTGTGGTCTGGGACCATATGAATTCAACTGTGTATCACAACGTCCAACTGCCTATGAGATGTGGCAAACTATTTCAGTTTATTATAAAGGAACATATAATGTTAGACAGACAAGAGATGCTAAAACTAAGCTAAAATTCAACACATTTATAATGTTTGATGGTGAAAAAATCACACAGATAAATGGAAGGTTTATAGAAATTGTTAATAATATTACAGCCTTAGGTGAACCCATCAAAAAATCTGATCAATCTTTGAAAGTACTGAGAGTAATGCTCTTTAAATGGAATGAAATATCTACTGAAATTCATCAATCATCACATGTCAAAGATCTAACAATGAAAGAACTAATTGGGACACTGATGATGTATGAAGTAAAAATGAAAGCTGAAGCTTGAGATCATCAAATCATATTAAATAAAGAAAATACTGCTTTGAAAATGAGAACCCTGAATAATAGTAGAAAATCAAAACAAGAAGTCAAAGAAGAGAAAAATTCAGATTCCACATATTCTGAAATGGAACTGGCTCAACCATTTAGAAAGTTCATAAAATTATTCAAAAATAAAATAAGATTCATAAAATCTTTAAGGAAGGATGAGAAATAACCAAGATAAGTTAGATGCTATGAATTTAAGAAATTGGGTCAAATCAAACCTGATTATCCTCAACCGAAAGATAAAATAAAAAGACCAGAAAAGAGATATCATAAAAAAGATGATTATGAGCACAAAAACAAAAGAGAAATGAAACCTACAAGGAGTGTATCTAAAGACTCCAATATCCCTTCAAATTTTGATAAATATAAGGAGAAATCAAATCTAAAATCCAATAAGTGATTTATAGCTGAATAAGAAAATATACAAACTTATTACTCTTCTAATTCTAATTCTAGTATTTTCTCAAATAATAAATTGACAGACCACTACTCCATGTTAGAAGAAAAAGATGATTCCTTATCAAAGAAACATAAATATCTAAAAAACATTCATAATGCTATTTTAGGTGAACGAGATACCCTGCTAAAACAACATCAAGAATTGATTGAAAAATTCAACTCATCTACCTCAAACTATGTTGATCATGAAAAAATTATTAAAGAATTATAGGATGAAGTAGAATCCTATAAGAGTGTTGATCTTGTTTTTTCTAAAGGATAAAATATTTTAAATTAAATTCTTATAAATAATGTCATTAAAAAGGAAATATTTAGAATAGGAATTAAGGGAAATAAATCAAAATTATATAAAAATTATTTTGTTCTCAATTCTAAAAATACAACCTATTATCATTATGGAACAAAAGGTCATTTCACTAATAATTTCTCTTTGAAAAATCCTCAAATTAGTTGTATTAAAATAGCCTTTATTTATAAAAGTTTTTCTAAATAAAGTGATCTAACTTATGGAAAAATAAAGCAGATCTTGATTCCTAGATCATTTCTTGCTAACACTTCTAGACCCAAGAAAATATGGCTATCAAAACAAACATTTCTTTAATTAATTTTGTAGGAAACATGTCATAGAAAAATAAAATACATATGGTACATGGAAAATATCCCTTCAAGTCATATGAATGGGGATTCAACAAAATTTCATACACTAACTCAAATGGATGGAGGATTAGTCACTTTTAGTGACAATACCAAAGGAAATATTATTGGAGTTGGAACTGTTGGTGATCCAAAGACTATCTCAATCAATAAATTATTGTATGTGCAAGGGTTAAAGAAAATCATGATAAGAATATCTTAAATCTGTGATGATGGATTTTGTATTGATTTTTCTAACACTTTCTTCTCTATGTTTTAAGTATTTGTTGCTAAAATTTAGAGCACTTAGAACTGATAATGTTTATATATTGGATTTGAATTCCTTATGTAAACAAAAAGTGAATTTTTTTACTGTTAAGACAAATTAATTAGTGATTTGGCACAGAAGACTTAGACATTGTAATATATATTCTTTACATAAATTTTCTTAGAAACATTTAGTTTTTTATTTTCCTAATCTTAAGTTTGAGAATGATATATTCTGTGATGCATGCTAAATTGGAAAGCAGTAAAAATATTATTTCAAATCTGTTAACAAAATTTCTATATCTAAACCTTTAGAACTTATCCATATGGACTTGTTTGGATCATCAAGTGTAAAAATTTTGGATGGTAAATTATATAATTAGGTTTTATTATATGATTATTCTATATTTACTTAGGTTTATTTTTTTAAAACTCAAAAGTGAAGTTTTTAGGTTTTTTGAAAGTTTTTGAAAAAAAATTCAAAATAAAAAATGCATTAGAATAATTTCATCAATAAGTGATCGTGGTGGATAATTTGAGAATCAAAGATTCAATTCCTTTTGCTCAAATCTCTGTATTAAACACACCTTCTCTACACCAAGAACACCTCAACAAAATGGAATTATTGAAAGGAGAAATATAACTATTCAAGTAATGGCAAGGACTATGCAAAAATGAATATAGTCTTCCTACCTATCTTTGGGTAGAAGCTGTGATCACAACCTCCTATATTATGAATAGAGTTTTAATAAGTCCTATTTTCAAAAAGACACCCTATGAACTTTGAAATAATAGAAAACCTAAAGTAAAATACATAAAAGTTTTTGGATGAAAGTTTTATATCTTGAATACTATGGACAACCTTGGTAAAGTTGATCCAAAAGCTGATGAAGAAATATTTTGGGGTATTCTGTTACGTCTAAATCTTATAGATTATTTAATAGAAGTCAATGATTATTAAAGAATAATTTCATGTGAAGTTTAATGAAACTAACCCTTTTATTAAAGAGAAAAAACAAGAAGATGAAGTCACTGACACTTTTGACAACATGAGACTTAAAACCCATATAATGATTTTAAAAATGACATTAATAAAATTCAGTCCAGTTAAAAAGAACATGATACTCAAGATTCTAAAAGTTTCCTGCCTAAACAGTCTAGAACTTTAAAGAACCATCCTCTAAAAACTGTAATAGGATACCTAGACATAGGAATTATAACTAGAAGAAATGTAGGAAACCTAGCAGAATTTTATGCCTTTCTATCTTAGTTAGAACCTAAGACTATTAAGGAAGCCTTAAAAGATGAGAGTTGGATGCTATCAATGAAAGAAGAGCTAAACCAATTCAAATGAAATGAATTTTTGGAACTAGTAGGGAGACCAACCAATTATCCAATTATTGGAACCAAGTGGGTCTTTAGAAATAAATAGGATAATCAAGGGAGCATAACCGAAAATAAATCCAGATTAGTAGCTAAAGGATATAATCATGAAGAAGATATAGATTACGATGATACCTTTTCCCCTATAACTAGACTAAAATCCACAATAACCCTTTTAGCTTATGAATATCATATTAATTTTAAATTATATCATATGAATTCTAAGTCTAAATTTTTAAATGGTTATTTAATGGAATAAGTTTATGTTGAACAACCTCCCAGTTTTAAAACTTATCAAAAATCAAACTCTGTTTTTAAAATTACTAATGCTCTCTATGGACTTAAACAAGAACCCATAGCTTGGTATGAAATATTAAGTTATTTTATTTCAAAAAATGGATTTTTTGTTGGTTTGGAAGATCCAACACCTTTCAAGAAATCCATTTTTTTTAATATTTTATTAGTTCAAATTTATGTTGATGATATTATTTTTGGTTAAACTAATATAAAGAATTATCATGTTTTTTAAAATTTAAAGTAAAAAAATTGAAATTAGTATGATGGTATAACTAAATTTATTTTTAGGATTTCAAATTTTCCAAAAATATTTTGGAAATGTTTTAAATAAAAGTAAATATATTATTGATTTATTGAAAAAGTTTAGACTTGAGAACAATAAGACATATAAAACTCTTATATTTACCAATATTAAACTTGATTTGGGTGAAGCTAGAAAACCAGTTGACAACAAGTTATATTGAGGAATGATTGGAAGTTTGATATATCTTACTACTAGTAGACCAGACATTATGTTTTATGTATGTCTTTTTTCTATATTTCAATCAAATACAAAATAATCCCATATTACTGTAGTTAACATAATCTTTACATATTTAAAAGTATTTTTTTTCAATCTCTTCTTTACCCCAAAAATTTTAATTTTAATTTAATTTCATATTTAGAATATTGACTTTAGAAGTTGTAGATTATACAGAAAAGGTACCTTAGGAACTTGTCACTTTTTAGGAAAATATTTAGATTCATGGTCAAGTAAGAAACAAAACTCAATTTTCCTGTCAACCACTAAGGTGGAATATGTATCTACTCGAAGTTGTTGTGCACAAGTATTGTGGATAAAAAACACTCTACTAGAATTTTTATTAAACTTTAATATTATACCTATTTTATGTAATAATAATATTTCTATAATTATTTCAAAAAATCCTTTAAGTCATTCTAGGACTAATCACATTAATATAAGACAAAATTTTCTAAGATATCATGTCCTTAAAAAGGATATATCTTTAGAATTTTTTAATACTGAATATCAATGACCTGATATTTTTACTAAATCACTTCCCTGTGATAGTTTTCATTTTATTCAGGGGGAGTTAAGAATACTTGCGTTTAAGTGATTATTTATTTATTTATTTCCAATCTCTCAGTTTTTATTTTAGTAAGCATTATTTAATATTTTTTATTCAATTATGTTTTAATTTATAATTTCATTTAAATTTTATTATATTTTTCTTTTCAAAATTAAAAAGTAATGAGTACATTCTTAATCGGCACGAAAAGAAAATTTTCCTTCTCCTGATCTCTTTCTCTCATCCTACACATCCTTTCGGTTTAAAAAGCTTCTTTTAATTATCATTTTCCAAAACCCTAAACCTTCAATTCCTTCAATCCAGAAACCTTAAGTGATCACAAACTCTAAAAAATTTGTAGATGCTGAGTTGGACAACAATGTCTACGCTTCAGGGAAAGCCCACAAAGTTCTCTAGGGATAGGTAATTGATTTTGGTTATTTATATTCTATAAATTTTTTTCTCAAGGAAGCAATGAGATTTCAAGGTTTGGTTTATAATTTTGTTGAAGATAATATTATTATGGTTTATGAAATTAAAGTAAAGTAATTTTTTAGAAATGCTTTGTTTAGTCCTAGATTCGAAGAAGATTCCATTGTCTCTAAGATTAATGATTCTGAGTTTTATTTGTCTTATATTGAAATGGATGAGATATTACATTTTCCCCATGAGGGTGAATTTTAGTTTGATTTAAGACATATAAGTAATAGAAGAAATTCATTAGAATACATTATGTTTTCATTATTTGGAACTGTAGGTTTTGGGTTTAGCGGAAGCATATTGGTGGGTGTTCCTAACTTTAATTTTTTCTGTTAACAAATCAATCAAAGATTTATCACGATAATAAAATGCCAGATCTTTGGAATAGAATGAAGAACGAAAGAAAGTAAGGGAGTCCAGAAACCCTAGATAGGATCACCATATGTTGGTTATAATTAATTTAATTAAAAGACAAGAATTACCTTGATGAAATTATCTCTCCATTGATGTTTCGGGTCATGATCTGATGAGATCCTTAATTGCGTCATATAATACAAGTGTATTATTCCTCTAGCAGTGATCCGCACGTGCTCCATGTATCTCTGGACATCGCCAAAGGGATATATGGGTGATAGCATGGAAGAACCTTCACTTGCATTGTCCGCCTTTGACCACCTTAAGAACAGCTTGCAAAGCGCTCTCCTTGATCTGGTAAAGGAGGATCTCTCTCGTAGCTTGAGAGAGTTCTTGGAAGAAAAAAAAAATCTCTCTTGTCTTGAGACATTTTTCTTGATTCATTGTGCACAACCCCAAAAATGGATAGGCTAATGAGAATTATATAATTGGGATTTTAATTACTTAGAATCATAAAATGAATTAATTACCCAAAATCATTTATTTATTTCATTTAATTCTTAGTAAGACCCCATGTCTAATAATAAAAGTTATCTATTATTATTACTTGACATGATCCCATCGAATTACACCTAATATTATTTAATTAAATTAATAATATTATTTCTCATAAATCCATAAAAAATTACATGGAGTGTATATTAATATACATGCTGTGTAGTTTTGTTTTTCCATTTTGTTTATTTCCTCCACCACATTTTTTTGACCATGAATAATGGCTATTTATTTCTCAAATAAATATCACTATATTACTCGATAATAAATATATTATTTCACCCACAATATATTCTCTCAAATAACTAGTGTTGAAATAAATGTGATTAGACATCCTTGAATAATTATTAAACCACAGTCGGGAATAATTTTTATTCAACTTGTTAAATTAATATTTAACTAAGATACTTGGACACACTTAGTGTGTGACCCTCTAGGACTCTTTATCGGTGGTATTAGGTTGATCCTGCCTAAAGTACAAGGTTAGAATCTAACAACATTACAAGGCACCCATAGAGAAATAAGTTAACGCCGTAATGACGTGTCACCTCCTACGAAACCTTATCGTGTAATGTAATCCCTTTGTCTCGATATCTTGAATCTAGTGGGTTGCATGCTAGTGCTATCAACCCATGTGCTCAATTATTCTTTCTTTGACTTCCCAGAATTGAACTTTCTCCTCACCATGGCCATGTATTTATTTAGGCTATATAAATTCCATCAAAGGGATTGAGATATCAACTCCCGTTATGGAATAGAAGAGAAAAATCCTTTCTCACATTATCTATTAACGCAATATTACTTGTGACGCACCCAACATATCCTACCTCTTTGTGAATAGTGTATCATTATAGTTTTCATCAATACATCTAATTGTGTGCGTTCTAATACCTATTAATAATAATCTTAAAGTATAAAGACCAATACACATGTCCGTAGATAGGAACATCCAATGACACTATGAAATGTGGATTTCCTACGGGCATGTCTCGTTCTCATAATATCCTCCTGGATATTACCAAGGGAACACACCATGAGAAAGTTCCTTAAAGTTTTATGAGTCCTCACCCCTAATGGACTGTATTATTTGTGTCCCTAAAATAATATCATCTAGCCATAGAACATATATTCAAGAATAGTGTTATGACACTTTCGAGATCTCATCATAGTAGGGATCTTCTACGACCTTTTAGTGAAATAGCTACCCTTAGGACATTATCACATGCATTGTCATTCAGAAGACCAGTCAAGATGTGATAATGTATTTATTAATAAATAAAGTACAAATTAGTTATTTATAGGCCGCCAACTACAACAGACTCCCTCTTGGACTAGAGCCAACTACTAACAAACTTTAACCCACTAGCTCTTACATGATATTCATGCTTCTGCTGAGATAAACCTTTAGTCATGGCGTCTACCACGTTCTCTTCTTTGGACACTCTTCTCACTACAACTTCACCCCTTTGATAGAAATCCTTCAATAGGTGATACTTCTAGAGTATGTTCTTTGTTTGTTGATGTGACCTTGGTTCGTTTTCAAGAGCCACCGCTACAGTATTATCACAATACAATATGATAGGATATTTGCTGATATGAACCACATTAAGATCCTAGACAAAGTTCCAAATCTAGATGGATTCCTTGGCTGCATTAGAAGCCACTATATATTTGGACTCCACTGTAGAATCAGTGACAACTAGTTGTTTTGAACTCTTCTAGCTCACAACTCCTCTATTGAGACAGAAAACAAATCCATATTGAAACTTCAGATCGTTCTAATCTATCTAAAAACCGGCATCAACATACCCTCTGCTGGAAATCTCCTCATCTCCTCCATAAACCAGAAACATATCCTTAGTTCTTCTCAGATAATTAAGGATAGTATTAACAACAGTTTAATGTTATTCTCTTGAATCTACTTGATATCTTCCTATCATTATCAGTGCATAGGAAACATAAATCTTGGTACATAACATAGCATACATGATGGATCCTATAGCTGACACTTATGGGATCTCACTCATTCTATCTTTCTCCTATTGTTTCTGAGGATACATTTTCTTAGAAGGATATATTCCATGTGACACTGGAACCAATCCCCTCTTGGATTGTTCTCTACTAAATATCTTTAATATCTGTTCAACGTATGTACCCTAATTTAGTCCAAGAAACCTCTTGGATATATCACAAATGATCTTGATCCCTAGAATGTAGGTTGCTTTACCCAAGTCCTTCATGGAGAAACACTTTTTCAACCATTCCTTAACTGACTATAAGACTGGTACATCATCTCCAATAAGAAATATATCATCAACATATACTACTAGGATAACGACCAGATTCCCATTAAACCACTTATAACACATGGCTTACATTTGTTATTAATGAAACCAAATTCCTTTATGGATTCATAAAATAAAATTTTCCACGACCTGAATGATTTATTTAATCCATAAATGGATTTTTTTTCAACTTGCAAATCCATTTGGCATCACTTGGTATCACAAACCCTTCTGGTTGTGTCATATAGACATCTTCCTAAAGGTTACCCTTATAAAATGTTGTTTTGACATCCATTTTCTAAATCTCGTAGTCATGGAAAGTTTTTATGGAAAGTATGATTCTTATGGATTTAAACATGAAAACTAGAGAGAAGGTTTCATCATAGTCAATTCCTTGGCACAGTATAAATCCTTTAGCCACTAGCCTTGCTTTATAGGTGATAACTTGACCTTCCATGTCCCATTTTCTATTGAATACCCATTCACATCCAACATTATTTACATCAACTGGCTCATCGACCAAAACCCAGACTTGGTTCTGATAAATGGAATCCATCTCAGAATTCATAGATTCTAGTCATCTTACAGCTTCTGAGATTTCTACTGCTTCCTTGAAGGAGAGAGGTTCACCATTTTCTAACAATAATGATTCACCATCCTTGGTGACTAGGAAACCAAATATCTCTGGTTCCCTTACCTCTCTTGAGCTCCTATGCAGTACTTGTGTTTCTGGAACCTCTTCCATGGGGACCTATGGAACTTGTTCCTGTACCAACTCCTGTATATCTTAAGCATCAACTTTGTCAAAGTCAATCTTGCTCCCACTATCCTTTTTGAGGATTTTATCCCTCTCTAGAAAGAAAATTTGTCTGGTGACAATCACTTCCTTATCTATAGGGTTATATAGGTAACATCCTTTCGTTTCCTTGGGATATCCTTTAAAGATACACCTCATGCCCCAGGGTTCTAGTTTGTTTCCTAAGAAGGCCTTAAAAAATACCCCACATCCCCATACATGTGTGTGTGAAAAAATGGGTTTCTTTCCATTCCATAACTCAGAGGGAATTCCATTTTTTGCCTTAGTTGGTACTTGGTTTAATGTTTATGTTGTAGTTTGTAATGCATATACCCAAAATGATAATGGAAGATCCGAATGACTCATCATCAACCTCACCATGTCAAACAAGGTGCGGTTCCTCCTTTCATTAACACCATTCCACTATGGTGTATAAGGAGGAGTGAGTTGAGATAGAATCCCAGACTCCCATAGAAGATTGGTGAACTCTTATTTCAGATATTCTCTACCTCGATCCGATTAAAGCTTCTTTATCTTCTTACCAAGATGATTCGCTACTTCATTCATAAATTCCTTAAATTTCTATAAGGCTTCTAACTTATACCTCATTAAGTATATATAGCCATATCTACTCAAATAATCAGTAAAAGTAATGAAGTAAGAATATCTAACTCTAGATTCTACCAGAAATGGTTCACACACATCCGTTTGCACCAATCCTAGAAGCTCTGTGGCCCTTTCACACTGTCCACCGAAAGGCGATTTGGTCATTTTACCTTGTAAACAAGTATGTCATCTATCAAGTGGTTTTAGATCAATAGAGTCTAAATAACCATCTTGGTAGAGCTTTGTCAAGTGATTCTCATTTACATGACTGAGACAGTGATGCCACAACTGGGTGATGTATGAGTCATGTGAGTTTGTTTTATTATCGATTTACAACACTTGTTTTTCATAATTTAATGCATACAAACCATTATTTAAATGAATCATACCATAACATACATTGTTCTTATAAAAGAAACAACCCTTATTTCAAAACTTGAAAATAAATCCATCCATATCCAAATATGATCCATAAATTATGTTCTTGGTAACACTAGGCACATACTAATAGTTATGTAAAACCAAAAAAAATCCTATTTGGCAATGAGAGATGGTAATTGCCAATGGCCAATGCAGCCAGCCTCACACCATTGGCTGCTCTAAGATCCACCTCTCCTCTGGAAATATTTCTAAATCAACTTAGTTCCTGCATGTGAATATAAATGTGAGACCCACAAGCCATATCTAATACCCAATGTGTAGAAATGGAAAGATTACAATCGATAAAGAACACACCTTTAGTTTCCCCACGCTTCTGGGTGTAGTTCCTCTTCCAGTGGAATTTCTTTCTGCATGAAAAAAATACCGCCTCTCATTCCTTGACCTGCCTCTAGATATTCCCCTTTTTTGAGGGATGATGCTCAGGGGCTTTAGACCATTTATGAATCCTTGGCCCCATTTTCTAGTCCTTCATTTTCTTATTCACCATAAGGAATGAGGGTTTTTCATTCCCCATATCCTTATCCACCTGGTGAATTAAGGTCAGAAGTTTTGATAGAATATTCTCATTATTTCTCATGTTGTAGTTGACAATAAAGCTAGAGAAGGTCTTGGGTAGTGATGATAGGATGAGATCTATACAAAAATCATCCAGGAACTTAATCCCTAAGATGTTTAGGCATTCAATATAGCCAATAATCTAGACTACATAAGGGCTAGATAGTGAAGACTCTCTAAGATTAGTTGTGAACAAATCATTAGAGATCTCATATCTCTCTTGTCTTTCCTTTCTTGATATAGATCCTTAATGTGAGACATCATGCTAAATGCATCCATGTTTTCATGTTGCTTCAAGAGCTCATTATACATGTCCGATAAAATGAAAAACAGGACATATGTGGCATCATCCATATGTTTCATATAGAGAGATAGTTCCTCATCCCTGGCCTCTTTTCTAGGTGCAACTGGAATAGGCTCTTCTAGTACATACAATTTCCTCTCATAGCGAAGGATGACGCATAAACACCTCTGCCATTCCTAGAAATTGGGGTAGGTGAGAAGGTTTTCCTTCTCGATTATGGTTCAAAATGATATGTTTGAAGTCATTTTTCTTGCTATTTATACAAATTAAGATGATAAAAGGTTTAGTACTTTATCATGACAAAACTGATACAAATTAATAAATTAATACTTATTATTCTCCCACTATTTTATCAAAATCCAATATTTCTCACCATTGACTTCAGAATATTTTGTTTCCTAAATATTATAGTGGAAATGATACATATTTCCCTTTGAATTATCCCGAATAGGGTTGGTCAAGCAACTTAAAGGAATTTAGGTAGGCATTATAAATTCCAACTGCATTAACTCGTAGCTCCTTGATTTGCTGATTGGACTCCCCAATCCTAAAATAATTTTATTTTGGATTTCCTTAACCATTGACTCTTGGTCACACCAATTCCTATTGTGGCAGTCAACCCTTTATGTGAACCAAGTCATGTCAACCCAAAAACTTGAATTAGAATTCCCTGATAATTGAAAGCACCCCAACTAGGGTTGGTCAATCACTTTGAACTACAGTTTGATTCTAACCCAGATTATGGAAGGCTATACCAACTTAATATTTTCTTTGAGGGGTTTTATCCTTATATGTAAATTTTCATTTTATTATCTTTGATTACATTCTTTTTAATATTAAGTGGGATATACTTAAGTGATTAACCATGTTTAAGATGATATTTATGCATAAGCCAGTCTTATTTTACTTCCATCTTACATGCTTGTTTAATTCATTAATTGTGTGATCGTGACAACACACCTACAATAAATAAACCATGAAAATGATAGAAATAAAATAAATGGTATGATCATGACCTTTTTCTATTAGTTATTTTATCTAGTGGTTGATAAACTAACCCAAGACCTAGGGGAGAAACACCTTGAACCTTTTGGGTTCGTGTTTATAGCTTTCCACTTGTCCACCTTTGTATCTCCTTGGATTGGTTTCACCTTGGATCCTAACTTGATCTGCCTCCACAATCTTGGGATATACATCCATTATATATACTTTTATCTTAATCATAGGTGAGGGGTAAAAAGGGGTTTACATAAAAGAAACCTTGGGCACACATGCCCTACATGTTAATGAGGAGAAGGCTCGCAGACCAACAAATATAATTTACATAAATAAATTAAAAGAAACCATTCACATATAAAGGTCTTGGTCTATCCCATGATCATAAATACATGTAATGATATTTACACATAAATAAAACTAGCATTCAATTATTTAATCGTTCTTGTTTAAGATAAATAATGCTCGAATCAATTAATTATCTTTAATTAATCAATCCTTTTATCTTAAACCCTTTTTCTAAATTTCCTTGAGATTATCATTCATCATAATTTTAAACAAATAAATTCATTTAAAAATATCTTTGTACATAACTTGTACCTTGGAGACAACCCAGTGAATTCCTATTTATAACTACCCAATGGGTAGAAATTAACATTACGCAGATGTTAAATTAAATACATATATATAAAACACCTATCACATGTTGTGACTTGGATTTATGCCCGCACTATGGTACACATCTCAAGGGTTTGTATAATATAATAATAAATTTTAATAAATCTACATAATTTGGACGAGTACACAACATGTAGCTCTGACTACATGGCGTGTACTTTTGTTCACCGTCCATCCTAAGTACATGCTTGAGGACATGGTGTGTAGATGTACTTTGGTAATCTTCAGAGTACACATCATGTACAGTGGGACACACGCCGTCTAGTATCTATGTTACATGGTTTCCAGTAAGGAAAGCCGTGTATGGGGTAAATGGTCCAACCCTAACTTGAATGCCATGTTTAATGGACCACAATGCATGTAATCCGGAAACTATGTGCCACCAGTTGTTTGCCAACACATGGAGTCTTAAAGACTTAGATAAAATCCAATGACACGACCTAGTTTGGCAGACTGTCCCGGTGCATGGAACCTATACTACATGGCATGTACTGCCGAATACACACTTTGTGTTATGTTTTTGTATGGACATGAATCTTTGGCACCTCTGTATGAGATCCTATATTTAATTTTAATCAAAATTAAAATAAAAAATCATTTCTGTAAAGTGAATGAGAAAATAAAGAGGATGAATAGATCTCGAGATTCATATTTATACAATGATTATCTTGAATTGAAACAACTAAATCATTAAATGCATAAATCACCAAAAAAAAACAAAATAATTATAATCAACAATATAACCCCTATGATACCACTTGTATGTTCTGGGCGTAGCGAAAGCGCATTGGTGGATGTTCCCAACTTTAATTTTTGTTGTTAACAATGATCAATCCAAGTTTCGTCATGATAATAAAACTCTAGATCTTCAGAATAGAACGAATAACAAAATAAATGGAGTCCCAAAACCATAGAGAGGATCATCATATGTTGGTTATAATTAATTTAATTAAAAGACAATAATTACCTTGATGGAATTCTCTCTCTGTTGATGTTTCCGGACATGATATGATGTGATCCATCATTGCGTCATAGAATCCAAGTGGAGGATTCCTATAGCAGTGATCCACATGTGCTACACATATCTCTGGATGTCACCGAAGGGATCTCCGGGTGCTAGCATAGAAGAGCCTTCACTTACGATGTCTACCTTTGATCGCCTTGAGAACCGCTTGTAAAGCACTCTCCTTGATCCGGTGGAGAAGGATCTCTCTCGTAGCTTGAGAGCATTCTTGGAAGAAAAAAAATTCTCTCTTGGCTTGAGATATTTTTCTAGATCTGTTGTTCACAACCCCAAAAATGGATAGGCTAATTATAATTATATAATTGGGATTTTAATTACTTAGAATAATAAAATTAATTAATTACCTGAAAGCATTTATTCATTTCATTTAATTCTTAGTAAGACCCCATATCTAATAATAACAGTTGACTATTATTATTACTTGACATGTGCCCATCGAATTACAACTAATATTATTTAATTAAAAAAATAGTATTATTTCTCACAAATCCCTAAAAAAATTACACGGCATGTATATTAATATACATGATGTGTAATTTTTTTTCCATTTTATTTATTTCATCCACCACATTTATTAGACCTTGAATAATGGCTATTTATTTATCAAATAAATATCACTGCATTAATCACTAATAAATATATTTTTTTCACCCACAATATATTCTCTCGAATAACTAGTGTCGAAATAAATGCGATTTGGCATCAATGAATAACTATTAAACCACAATCAAGAATAATCTTTATTCAACTTGTTAAATTAATATTTAACTAAGATACTTGGACACACTTAGTGTGTGACCCTCTAGGCCTTTTTCTCAGTGGTATTAGGTGGAGCCTGCCTAAAGTCCAAGGTTAGATTCTAGAAACATTCCAAGACACCCATAGAAAAATAAGTTAATGCCGCAATAGTGTGTCACCTCCTATGAACACTTACCATGTAATATAATCCCTTTGTCTCAATATCTCGAATCAAGCGGGTTGCATGCTAGTTCCATCAACCAATGTGATTGATTATTCTTTCTTTGACTTTACAAAATTGAACTTTCCCATTCCTCACTATGGAAATATATTTATTTAGGCTATATCAATTCCATAAAAGGGCTTGAGATATCAACTCCTATTGTGGAATAGAAGGGACAAATCCTTTCTCGCGTTATATATTAACGCAGTATTACCCATGACGCACCCAACATATCCTACCACACTACGAACAATGTGTCATCACATTTTTCATCAATACATCTAAGTGTGCAAGTTGTAATACACATTAATATTAATCTTAAAGTATAAGAACCAATAAACACATCCGTAGATAGGAACATCCAATGACACTATGAAATGTGGATTTATTACTGGAGGGTCTCGTTCTCATAATATCATCGTGGATATTACCAAGTACACACACCATGATAAGGTGCCTCAAATTTTTATGAGTCATCACCCCTAATGGCATGTATTATTTGTGTCCCTCAAATAACATCATCCAGAAATATAATATATATTCAAGAATAGTGTTATGGAACTTCTGATTTCTCATCATTGCAGGGATCCACTATGACCTTTTAGTGAAACAACTATACTTAGGAAATTATCACATGCACTGTCACATAGAAAAACAATAAAGATGTGATAAGGTATATATTAATGAATAATGTACAAAGTAGTCGATTCTAGGCCACCAAATCCAACAGGAACAAGAACTATCAAGAAGGTAATGACAAAATAACCTACTCCTGATCTTTGAGTTATGATGAAGTTCATTCAATCTGGAATTTTTCCTAGGACTGTTGAGCTATATAAATTCATATATCCTGACATGTATATCATGTTTTTTTTTTCTGAATTACATAAATTTTAATTTTTGTCAGTTTATGATAAGATATCTAAACCATTGCTTCCACACAGATGTGAAAATGGGATATTATCCCTATGGATGGATTATTTATTTTTTGTTGTGAAGGAAATAAAAAAATTTCAATACGTTTTTTGGAAAAACATGTCACCACATCAACACTTTGAATGCTAGAACTGTTAATAATCTCAGTTTTTTCTGGAGTAATTCTTGCAACAATCTTTTTTTGGTTGGTGAAGAACAAAAACAGATGTTTTTGGAATCTACTCAGGGGAGAAATAATAATTCCTTCAGTTGGTTATATTTGTTAGAGGCCTAATGAAGAATGCACTTATAGTCTAAAAGAATCCCTTGTTTGAAAAAAAAAAGAATTGCAGTTATTGTTCTAAAGACTATGGATGAAGCACCAGGAGTAGTTGAGAGAGAAAATATAGGGGATGATCAAGTTGAACAAGAGGTTCCTTATCAATAACTTGTCAGGGAAGCTATTTATGATACTCAAACTCTTGTTGTTCCTAATTTTAAAGTTTTTGGGGGATCTAACTTAGGAAAAAAATCAGTAGGTAATGAAGAGCCAAGTTTGGCCTAAGTAGAAGTTCGTCACATGGAAGCTATTCCTAACCCTGAAAATACATCTCTTGAATCTTGTAATTATTAGGCTGAAGCCTTAGTTATAAAGATCAATATGTTAAAGGCTCATAATTTGTTTCTCAAATAATATTTATAGGCTAGGAAAAATAAATTTTAAGAATATAAGGATTCTTCAGTGCCAAGATTGGAGTTTGAAGCTAAGAAGCTCCATTTAAGGGAATTTAATTAAAATCTAATTTCTATTGGATACATTAAAGAACTTATCAGAAATATTTATAGAGATTTAAATTAATTAAAAGATGAATCTATTAAGAAGTCATATTTTTATGAGTTTAAGTTGATGATAGGGAGAGAATTTCAATCTCTCAAGGAAATTTGTCAAGCATCAACCTCTTCTTAACAGACACCACCAGAACTGCTCTGAATTTTTGAAGCTATTACCACAGTACTGGCTGAGTTCAATGATATAATACACAATATTCAGTGTGATAGTACTCCTTTAAGTGTGTTGTTGTAAAATCAAATATATATGATTATTCAACTAACTTTAAGTGAATCCTAGTTGGGACGAGTGCTTAATCAAATTAAGGACAAAATGAACTCGTTTATCCAGTCATAGGAAGCTATGAATGAGTATTTAAAGGTAAATCTGGTTTATAATTTAAAGGTTGGAAGTGATTTTAAGAAGCTTCTTCAAAAATTGTTAGAATTCTTCAACAACCATTTCTAAATATTTCTTTTGAAGCTTCTTGATATTAGCAGTGTTGTTCAAGCCATTCCCTATCATGATAAACCCTTTGTCCCTACCGATTCAAACAAAATCCCTTCATTTTAAAGACCCTTTCATTGAATGAGGATTGTAATTTATTTTTCAAAACATTATAATTCATTTTAATTTTAATTTACTTTATTATTATGTTTTTAGTATCTTTTATTTTGGTTCAATGCTTAAACTTCCAATCCTAAATTTATTTCTCTTATCAGTTTTTATAATCAATTCATTTATATTTCAGTACTTTATTAACTGTGGTTTAAATCATTTATTATTTATAACCAACTTTTTGATATCAAAAAAGGGGGAGAATATTTAATGGGTGAATATTTGTAAGAAAATCTATAAATAATTTCCATGAAGATTATGGGGATACGGGGGAGAATATTTTCAAACCAAAATATTTCATTAGAAAAAATATTTAATTTAAAAGTATATATTTTCCTTTATCAAAATAATACTATTAAATTGAAATATCAAAAGATTTTCTATATCTATTTTTGTATGTTTACAATTTTTATATTTTCATTAAATTTTATTATGGATTGTGTTATGAGTTTTTTTATCATCAAAATGGGGGTTATTTTTTGGAATGTATTGTCTCAATGATAATATATAAATTATGATGATTTTGATGCTCACAAATACCCTTATTTGTTTATAATAAATGTTTCTTGAGTGATTTTTCAGGAATTTATATCTGGGTTAAAGTAATTTAATATCACGAGAATTACTCTAGAAACATTTTTTCAAAACCCTACATTCGATAAATGAACCTATGGTATCAACCCTAGGTTATGCTGAAAAAGTGAAACACTTGCGTATGGTATCAACCCTATGTTACACTGAAAAAGTGAAACACTTGTGTATGGTATCAACCCTACATTACACTAAAATAGTGAAATACTTGCCTATGGTATCAACCCTACGTTATGATAAAAATATTTCATTGGGATTGACATACTTATATTCATAGAATCATAAAATATATGGATCAGAAACCCTACATTGGAGGTTGGGATTACTATTCATTAAACCTATGTTTGGGAATTTGAACATATGGTTAATCAATGCTACATTTAGGATATTATGATAAAAAAGAGAAACGTATGGATTATTATCCCTATGCTACTTTTGTTCCCTATGTTATGTGAAGATGAAAGTATAGTTAAGAAACCATATATTGGTAGATACCCTACACTACATAAATGAACCCCACGCTACGTGAATGAACCCTACACTATGCATTTCAACCCAACATTTTGTTCTCAATAGAAAAGTTTTTCAAACTGTGTTTTCAATCCTAGATTGCTGCAAAGATCAATTCATAATTAAATACCGATTCAAGGATCATTTTTATTGTTTCAAAGAACCAATTTCATCGTAGAAAATCAATCTTACTTCTAAGGAAAGTTACAACTCTCCTGGTCAATTAGAATTTGAATTTTCATGATCAATTAGGCTATTCTTTTGGATCTATAACACTAAAGAAAGATATATGTTCTATATATTTCTTCAGAATATCTCTTCAAATATATGTGTGTGATAAGTGATTCACATATGAATCAGTATTATTAAAATTGTATTTTACAACACTACTACAACAAACGATTGATTTTGAAAGAAGATACACTTTAGAGATTTACATATTCAATCTTTTACTACTGTAATATTACTACTTCTGTTTATTTGAAACCTTATTGAAGATCATTTTTTTCAACAGGGATCTATTCTGACTATTTCATGCATGAAGATATTCTTTTCTGAAGAAGAATATTCATCATTTTTCAATTTCTGCTGCTGCAACTGTGAAGAAAAACCTAAACCATTCAAATACAATTTTTTTTATTTTTTGGAGTTTTAACTGCTCGTACTCAGTTGTGGTGGATTATTAACTTCTCGATTTAAGCTATGGATAACAGGTTATCTACTATAGAACCAGAAGGTTTTTTATTAGTCTTATTGTAAAGGTATCAACTTCCTGCACTAAGTTGTAAATTTATGGTCTTGTGATAATAGACCATTATAGTGAAATTTACCTAGCTCATAGAGAGAGTGATTGGTAGAGTTGACTAGGGGATCTTTTCCCCCCGAACCATTATAAAAAGTTATGTTATTTATTTCTATTTATCATCTATATATTAATTTTACCAAAGTAAACACTGCATATCCATATAAATCATAGTGGGTGTCAAAATCCATAATTATAGAAGATTTTTTAAAAGACATAATTCACCCCCTCTTATATTACTTTGTATATTCTGAACTAATAATTGGTATCAGAGGTGAGATTTTGGATAAAGATATAGCAAGCTAAAAGTATAAGGACTATATAAATATGGAAATGACTGATCCTATAGACAAAATTTTTGTAGTACGTGCTCAATATTTTAATGGTGAAAATTATGGATGCTGGAAATCTCAAATGATTATCTATCTGAAGAATCTTTGACTCAAATTCTACTAAAAAATCATTACTCCTTATAATATTCTGGATAAACGAGAAACATGGGATGCTACAACATAATCTGAGTATGATATCAATTCTAAAGTAGTGTATGCTATTATTTTTTGTCTTGGACTAGATGAATTCAATTGTGTATCACAATGTACAACTACCTATGAGATGTGTTAAACTATTGCAGTTGCTTATGAAGGAACATATAATGTCAGATAGATGAGATATGCTACAACTAAGATAAAATTCAACACATTTAGAATGTTTTATGGTGAAAGAATCACATAGAGGAATGGAAGGATTACAGAAATTATAAAAAATATTATAGAATTATGTGAAATCATCAATCTGATCAATATTTGAAAGTACTCAGAGTACCACCCTTTAAATGGAATGACATATCTGCTACAATTCATCAATCATCACCTGCCAAATATCTAAAAATGAAAGAACTAATTGGGAAACTGATGATGTATGAAGAAGAAATTAAATATAGAGACGAAGATCATAACATTATAGTAAATAAAGAAATACTTCTCTGAAAGTGAAATCTCAGAATAATATCAAAAAATCGAAGCAATAAGTCAAAGAAGAGAAAAAATATGATTCCTCATATTCTAAAATAGAACTGGATCAGTTATATAGAAAGTTCATAAAATTATACAAAAATAAAATTGGATTCAGAAAATCCTTTGGGAAGGATGAAAAAGAACCAAGAGAAGCTTGATGCTATGAATGCAAAAAATTGGTTCATATCAGACCTGATTATCCTCAACTAAAAAATGAATGAAAAATAATAGAAAAGAGATATCATAAAAATGATGATTATGAGCAAAAAATCAAAAGATAAATTAAACCTACATAGAGAGTATCTGAAGACTCTAGTATCCCTTTAAATCTTGATACAGATAAGGAGGAATCAAATCTAAAAGCAAATATGTTCTGTATAGCTAAAGAAGAGAAGGTACCAACTTATTACTCTTCTGATTCTGAATATAGTAGTTGCTCAAATAATAAATGAATAGCCTAATTTTCTATGTTAGAAGAAAAATATGATTCCTTATTAAAAAAACATAAATCTATAAAAAATATTCATAATTATATTTTATGTGAAAAAGATACCCTACTAAAACAACATCAATATTTGATTTAAAAATTCAACTCATCTACCTAAAACTATATTGATCATGAAAAAATGATTAAGGAATTCCAGGATGAAGTACAATCCTATAAGAGTTCTGATCTTATTTATACTAAAGGAGAAAATATTTTAAATTAAATTCTTGGAAATAATGTCATTAAAGATGAAATATTTATAATAGGAAGTAAGGGAAAGAAATCAAAATTATATAAAAATTATTCTACGCCAATTCTAAAAATACTACCTATCATCATTATGAAAAAAGGCCATTTCACTAATAATTTCTATTTGAAAAATCCTAAAATTAGTTGTATTAAAAGAGAATTTATTTCTAAAAGTGTTTTTGAAGAAAGTGATATAAATTAGGAAAAAATAAAGCATATCTAGATTCCCAGATCATTGCTTTCTAATACTGCTGGACCCAAGAAGATATGAGCACAAAAAAAAATTTGTTTAATCAATTTTGCAGGAAACAAGTCATAGAAAAAGAAAATCCATATGGTATATGGACAGTATCTCTTCTAGGACTATGAGTAGGGATTAAATAAACTTTCATAAACTAACTCAAATGGATAGAGGATTAGTTACTTTTGGGGA
Source organism: Viscum album (assembly GCA_963277665.1). Lineage (NCBI taxonomy): Eukaryota > Viridiplantae > Streptophyta > Magnoliopsida > Santalales > Viscaceae > Viscum > Viscum album. Next base: position 655,614,834 of record OY728145.1, on the reverse strand, counting down.
CAATACCAAAGGAAACAATTGTTAGATTTGGAACTATTGGAGATCTAATGACTATCTCAATCAATAAAGTACTATATGTTCAAGGGTTAAAGTAAAATCTGATAAGTATCTCTTAACTCTGTGATGATGTATCTTGTGTTGATTTTTCTAACAATTCATGCTCTCTTTTTAAAGATAAGTTTCTTAAATTTAGAGCACCTAGAATTGATAATGTTTATACCATTGATTTGAATTCCTTATGTAAACAAAAAGTAAACTGTTTAACTATTAGGACAAATGAAACGTGGATTTTCCACAGAAGACTTGGAAACTGTAATATACATTCTTTACATAAATTTTCTAAGAAACATTTAGTTTTTGATTTTCCTAGTATTAAGTTTGACAATGATAGATTCTGTGATGCATGCCAAATTGGCAAGAAACACAAATCTTCTTTCAAATATATTAACAAAATTGCTACATCTAAACCTTTAGAACTTATCTATATGGACATTTTTAGATCATCAAGAGTAGAAAGTTTGGATGGTAAATTATATTTTTATGTTTTAGTGGATTATTATTCTAGATTTACTTGGGTTTGTTTTTTAAAACTCAAAAGTGATGTTTTCATTGTTTCTGAAAGTTTTTGTACAATTGTTCAAAATGAAAAAGGTTTTAAATAATTTCATTAAAAAGTGATCATGGTGTAGAATTTTAGAATCAAGAATTTTATTTTTTTTCTCAAATCTGGGTATTAAAAACACCCTCTACCCACTAATAACACCTCAAAAAAAATGAAATTGTTGAAAGGAAAAATAGAACTATTCAAGAAATGACAAGGACTATGCTAAATGAATACAGAATTCCAACCTATCTTTGGGCAGAAGCTATGAGAACAGCCTGTTATATTATTAATAGAGTTTTAATAAGGCCTATTTTCAAAAATACACCCAATAAACTTTGGAATAACAGAAAACCTAAAGTAAAATACTTTAAAGTTTTTAGATTCAAGGTTTATATCTTGAATACTACGGACAACCTTGGTAAGTTTGATCTAAAAGATGGTGAAGGAATAATTTTGGTATATTCTCATACTATAAATCCTATAGAGTATTTAATAAAAAATTAAGGATTGTTGAAGAATCAATTCATGTGAAGTTTGATGAAACTGAACCTTTCATTAAAGAAAAAGAACAAGAAAATGAAATCACTAAATCTTTTGACAAGACGAGACTTGAAACCCATAAAATGATTTAAAAAATGACATTAATAAAATTCAGTCCAGTTCAGAAGAACATGATACCGAATATTCTGAAAGTATCTTTCCTAGACAGTCTATAACATTAAAGAACCATCCTTTAGAAACTTTAATAGGAGAATTATACACTAGAATTAGAACTAGAAGAAATGTAGGAAACCTAACATATTTTTCTTTTTTTCTATCTCATAAAGAACATAAGACCATTAAAGAATCCTTAAAATATGAGAGTTATATGTTAGAAATAAAATAAGAGCTCAACCAATTAAAAAAGAATGATGTTTGGGAAATAATAAATAGAACAAACAATTATCCAGTTATAATAACCGTGCAGGTCTTTAGAAATAAACAAGATAATCAATGGATCATAACCTAAAATAAACCCTAATTAGTAGCTAAAGGATATAATCAGGAAGAAGGTATAGATTATGATGAGACCTTTTCCCCTATAGCTTGAATAAAATCCATAAGAATCCTTTTATCTTTGCATCTCATAAGAATTTTAAATTATATCATATGGATTTTAAGTCTTCCTTTTTAAATGGTTATTTGATGAATGAAGTTTATATTGAACAACCTCTTGGTTTTGAAAATTATTAAAAACCAAAATCTATTTTTAAACTTACTAAAGCTCTCTATGGCCTTAAACAAGCACCTAGAGCTTGGTATGAAATATTAAGTTCTTTTATTTTGAAAAATGGAATTATTGTTGGATTGGAAGATCCAACACATTTCAAGAAAACCATTTGTTTTAATATTTTATTAGTTCAAATTTATGTTGATGATGTTATTTTTGGTTCAAATAATAAAAATTTTTGTCATGATTTTTTCAAATTTAATGAAAAAAGAATTTGAAAAGAGTATGATGAGAGAAATGAATTTCTTTTTAGGATTTCAGATTTACCAGAAATATTTTTTGAATGTTCTAAATTAATGTAAGTATATTATTGATTTATTGAAAAAGTTTGGACTTGAGAACAACAAGACATATACAACTCCTATGTGTACCAATATTAAACTAGATTTGTATGAAGCTATAAAAACAAGTTGGAAACATGTTATATAGAGGTATTATTAGATGTTTGTTATATTTTACTACTATAAGACCGTACATTATATTTTATGCGTGACATTTTGCTAGATTTTAATAATATAAAAATGAGTCCCATCTTACTGCTGTTAAAATAATCATTATATATTTAAAAGGAATTATTTTTCAATCCCTTATTTACCCCAAAAATTATGATTTTAATTTAATTTTATATTCAGATACTGACTTTAGAGGTTGTATATTAGATATAAAAAGTAACTCAAGAACCTGTCACTTTTTAGGAAAATATTTAGTTTCATGGTATAGTTAGAAACAACACTCAATTTTCTTATCAACCATTGAGGTATAATATATATCTGTTGGTATTTATTTTTCATAAGTATTGTGAATGAAAAACACTCTACTAGACTTTAGACTAAACATTAATAATATACCTATTTTATGTGATAATACTAATGCTACAAAAATATTTCAAAAAATTCTGTAAGTCATCTATGACTAAGCACACTGATATATGACATAGTTTTCTAAGATATAATGTCCTTAGAAAGGATATATCATTAGATTTTGTAAATACCAAAAATCAATTAGATGATATTTTTACTAAACCACTTCTGAGTGTTAGTTTTGATTTTATTATGGGGGGTTAGAAATATTTGAGTTTAACTGATTGTTTATTAATTTATTTCTAGTCTCTCTTTTATTTTAGTAATATTTATTTAATATTTTTTATTCAATTATGTTTTAATTTATAATTTCATTTCAATTTTATTATATTTTTCTTTAAAAAACTAAAAAGTAATGAGTACATTCTCAATCGGTTCGAGAATACCATTTTCCTTCTCCTGCTCTCTTTATCCTCTCCTACACATCCTTTTGGTTTATAAATATTCTTTTGATTCCTGTTTTTTGAAACCCTAAACATTCAATCCCTTCAATATTGAAACCATTAGTTTGGAAACCTCTCAAATATTTTTAGATGCTGAGTTGGACAAAAATGTCTACGTTTCAGGGAAATCCCACAAAGTGCTCTTGGGAAAGGTAATTTATTTTGGTTATTTAGATTATATGAATCTTTCGCTCAAGGAAGTAATGATATTTCAAGGTTTTGTTCATAATTTTGGAGAAGATAGTATGCCCATGGTTTAAAATATTAAAGTAAAGGAATTTTCTAGAAATTCTTCATTTAGTCTTGGATTTGAAGAAGATTCCATTGTCTCTAAGATTAATGATTCTGAGTTTTTGTTGTCTTCTATGGAAATGGTTGAGATGTTAAATTGTCCCCACGAGGGGGAGTTTTAGTTTGATTTAAGACATATCGGTAATGGAATACATTTGTCATAAGACATTATGTTTTCATTGTTAGGAATAAGAACTGTAAACAAGGTAATGACGAAAGAACTTAATCATGATCGTCAAGTTATATTGAATTTCATTAAATCTAGAATTTCTCCTAGGATTTATGAGCTAGAGAAAGTCCTATATCCTGAAAGGTATTTCCGGTTTTTGTTTCAGAATGACATAAAGTTTAATTTTTTTAGTTCATGATAATATATCTAAACCATTACTACCACACGGATGTGAAAATGGGATATTATCCCTATGGAAAAATTATTTATTTTTTATTGTGAAGGAAAGGAAAAAATTTCAATATGTTTTATGAAAAAACATGTCACCACAACAACACTTTCAATGATGGAACTGTTAAGAAGGTTGGATTTTTCTAGAGAAATTCTTGCAATAATATTTTTTCAGTTGGTGTTGAATAAAAATTGATGTTGTTGGTAGCTGCTCATGTGGAGAAAAGAATAATTCCTTTAGTTGGTTCTATTCGTTTTAGGCCTGATGAAGAAGGCACTTCTAGGCCAGAAGAATCTATTGTTCAAAAAATAAGAATTGTAGTTAACATTTTAGAGACTATGGATGAATCACCAAGAGTATTTAAGCATGAAAATCTAGTGAATGATAATGTTGAGAAAGAGGATCCTAGTCAAGAACTTATCAGGGAAGCTATTATTGATACTCAAACTCTTGCTGTTATTGATTTTGAAGTTGCTGGAGGATCTACCTTAGTAAACAGATTAGTTTCTAATGAAAATCCATGTTTGGCCTTAGTATAAGTTCGTCATAGGGAAATGTATTACTGAACCTAATACTCCATATCTTTAATCTTCTAATTCTCAGGCTGAATCCTTAGTTATAATGATCATTCTATTGGAGGCTCAAAATTTGTTTCTCAGAAAAAATTTGGAGGCTGAGAAAAAGAAATTTGAAGAATATAATGTTTCTGTAATGCCAAGATTTGAGTTTGAATCTCATAAGATCCATTTAAGGAGATTCAAAGAAAATCTAATATCTATTGGTGACCTTAAAGAACTTATCATCAATATTTCTACTGTGTTTAATTAACTAAGAGATGAATTTGTTAAGAAATCAGAGTTTGGTGAGTTTAAGCATATGATAGGGAGATAATTTCATTCTCTTAGAAAAAGTAGTCAAGAATCAACCTCCTCTCAATAGACACTGCCATAACTGCTCAGAAATTTTGAAGTTATCACCTCAGTACCAAATGAGTTCAATGATAAACTACACACTCTTCGGTGTTATAGTACTCCTTTAAGTGTGCTGTTAGAAAATCAAAGAAATCTTATTAGTCAACTAACTTCAACTAAATCCTAGTTGGGACCAGTGCTTAATCAAATTAAGGACAAGATTACCTTAGTCATTTAGTTGGAGGAAGCTGTGAATGAGTTTGTAAAGGTCAATCTAATTGAGAATTTAAAGGTTGAAAATTATTCAGAGAAGCTTTTTTAATAATGGTTAGAAGTCTTCAACAACCATTTCTAGAGCCTATTTTTAATCTTCTTGGTATTAGAAGTTCAGTTCAAGCCCTTCCTAATCCCGATGAACCCTCTGTCCCTATCGATTGAAACCAAATCCTTTCATTTTGAAGATACTTTCATTGATTGGGGATTGTACATTATTTTTCAAAACATTTAAATTCATTTTAATTTTAATTTACTTTCATATTATGTTTTTAGCATACTTTATTTTGGTTTAATGTTTAAACTATAAATCCTAAATGTATTTATCTTATAAGTTTTTATAAACTAATCATTTATAGTTTGGCGCTACATCAACTATGGTTTATATCATTTATTCTTTAAAATTTTAATTTTTTATATCTCAAAATGGGGAATAATATTTAAGGAAGGGGTGAATATTTGAAATAAAATCTATGAAGAATTTCTATAAAGATTATGGGGAGATGGGTGAGAATATTTTCAAACCACTACATTTCATTAGAGAAAATATTTAATTTACAAGTATCTATTTTACTTTATTGAAATAATACTATGAAATCAGAAAATCAAAACATTTTCTATATCTATTTTTTAATGTTTACAAATCTTACATTTTCTTTAAATTTTGTTATGGATTATGTTTGGGGTTTTGTGATCATAAAAAAGGGGGATATTATTGAGCATGTATTGTCTCAACAATAATCTATAAATTATGATTATTTTCATGCTCATAAATACCATTGTTTTTTTTATAATAAAGTTTTCTTTAGTGAGTTTTCATGAATTTATATTCGGGTTAAAGTAATTTAACGTTACAGTAATTACTTGGAGAACATTGTTTCAAAACCCTACATTCAGTAAATGAGCTTATGGTATCAACCCTACGTTATGTTGAAAAAGTGAAATGCTTGTGTATGGTATCAACCCTACATTATGTAGAAAAAGTTAAATTCTTATGTATGATATCAACCCTATATTATGTTGAAAAAGTGAAATGCTTGCGTATGGTATCAACCCTATGTTATACTAAAATGTTTTCATTTGGATCAGCATCCTTACATTTGGAGAATCTTCAAACATATGGATTAGAAACCCAATGTTGGAATTTGGGATTATTATTCATTAAACCTACATTCAAGAATTTGAACATATGGTTAATCAATGTTGCATTTAGGATATTATGCTAAAAAGGTGAACATATGGATTATTATCCCAATGCTACTTTTGTTACCTATGTTACGTAAAGATAAAAGTATGGTTAAGAAACTATATGTTAGTAGGAACCCTACACCATGGGAATGAACCTTGTGCTATACAAATGAACCCTACACTAGGAGAATGAACCCTACACTAGGCGAATGAACCCTACACTATGTGAATGAACTCTGTGCTATGCAGTTCAACCCAAGATTGTGTTCTCAAGGGTGAAGTTTTTCAAGCCATGTTTTCAATCTGAGATTGATGTAATAGTGAAGTTAGAATTAAAGACTAATTCAAGGATCATTTTGATTGTTTCAAATAACTGTGTTTATTAGAGAAAATCACTCCTATTTCTAAGAGAAGTTATTACTCTCTTGGTTAATTGGAATTTGAATTTTCACAATCAATCAGGCTATTCTTTTGGATCTAGAATACCGAAGCAAGCTATCTATTCTATATATTTCTTCAAAATATATATTAAAATATATGTGTGTAATAAGTGATTCACATATACATCTATAATATTAAAATTATCTTTTATAGTGCTGCTGCAATAAATGATCGATTCTGAAAGAAACTACACTTTGGAGATATACATGTTCAATCTTTTACTACTGTAAGATTACTACTACTGTTTAGTTTCTACCTTAATAAATATCATTTTTTCCACAAGGATCGCTTTAGAATATTTCATTCTTGAAGATATTATTTTATAAAGAAGAAGATTAATCATCTTTCATTTTCTTCTGCTGCAATTGTGAAGAACAACCCAAACCTTTCAAATCAAACTCTTTTGATTTATTGGAGTTTCAACTACTCATATCTAGTTGTGGAGGAGTGTCACCTTCTTGATCTAATCTATGTATAACCAGTTCTTTACTATAGAACTTGAAGTCTTTATTATTAATCTTATTGTAAAGGTATCAACTGCCTACAATCAGTTGTAAATTTATGGTCTTGTGATAAGAGGACCATTCTAGTAAAATTTACCAAGCTTGCAGAGAGAGTGATTGGTAGAGTGGAATTGGGGATCTTTGTGCCCCGAACCACTATAAAAAGTTGTGTTCTTTATTTTTGTTTATCCAATGCATATTTTTTTCATATAATTAAACACTAAATATCCATATAAATCACAGTGGGTGTCAAAATCTAGAAATATGGAAGTTTTTTGAAAAGACACAATTCACCCCCTCTATTGTGTTACTTTTTACATTCTAACCTAACTAACACTCCATCTTTTAAATCTTCTGATTCTCAGGATGAAGTATTAGTTATAAAGATCAATCTAATGGAGGATCATAATTTGTTTCTCAAACAATAGTTAGAGGCTAAGAAAAAGAAATTAAAAGAATATAAGGTTTCCTCTATGCCAAGAGTGAGTTTGAAGCTTAGAAGCTTTATTTAAGGTAATTCAAAGAAATTCTAATTTGTCTTGGAGACCTTAAGGAACTTATTAGTAATATGTATAGAGAGTTAAATTTTTTAAGAGATGAATCTATTAATAAATTGCAGTTTTATGAGTTTAAGATGATGATAGGGATAAAATTTCAGTCTCTCAGGGCAAGTAGTCAAGTATCAACCTCCTCTCAACAGACAGCACCAAAAATGTTCAGAAAGTTTGAAGCTATAAACTTAGTACTGGCTGACTTCAATGATATACCACACACTCTTTAGTGTGATAGCACTCCTTTAAGTGTGTTTTTAGAAAATCAAAGATATATGATTAGTCAACTAACTTCAAGTGAATCCTGGTTAGGACCAGTGCTTAATCAAATTAAGGACAAGATAACCTCATTTATTCAGTCATAAGAAGTTGTGAATGAGTTTTTAAAGGTCATTTTGGTTGAGAATTTAAAGGTTGAAAATGTTTTGAAGAAGTTTCTTCAATAATGGTCATAAGTCTTCAACAACCATTTCCAGAGCCTTCTTTTGAAGCTTCTTGATATTAACAGTGCAGTTCAATCCCTTCCTTATCCTGATGAACCCTTCATCCCTACCGATTCAAACCAAAGCCCTTCATTTTGAAGAGCATTTTATTAACTAAGTATTATACTTTATTTTTCAAAACATTTTAATTCTTTTTAATTTCAATTTATTTTCTTATTATGTTTTTTGTATCAATTATCTTGGTTAAATGTTTAAACTACCAATCTTAAATTTATTTCTCTTATCAGTTTTTATAAACTATTCATTTATATTTAAGTGCTATATTAACTATGGTTTATATCATTTATTATATAATAATGTCTTTTTGATATCACAAAATGGGGGAGAATATTTAAGGTAGGGGTGAATATTTGTAAGAAAATATATGAAAAATTTCCATGAAGACTATAGGGATATGGGGGAGAATATTTAAAAACCACAACATTTCAATAGAGAAAATATTTAATTTACAAGTATCTATTTTCCTTTAACAAAATGAAATTATGAAATCAAAATATCAAAATATTTTCTATATATTTTTTTGTATGTTTACAAATCTTAAAATTTCTTTAAATTTTGTTATGGATTATGTTATGGGTTTTGTGATCATCAAAAATGGGGAGATTGTTGGGAATGTATTATCTCAACAATACTATATAAATTATGACGATTTTGATGATCACAGATACCCTTATTTGTTTTCTAATAAAGTTTTAATGAGTGAGTTTTCATGAATTTATATTCAGGTTAATGTAATTTAACATTATGGGAATTACTCTGGAAACACTGTTTCAAAACCCTACATTTGGAAAATGAATATATGGTATCAACCCTACATTATGCTGAAAAAGTGAAACGCTTGTGTATGGTATCAACCCTATGTTACACTAAAAACTTTGTGTTTGGATAATCATCCTTACATTTAGAGAATCGTCAAACATATAGATCAACAACCCTATGTTGGATGTTGGGATTACTATACATTAAACCTAAATTTGAGAATTTGAATATATATTTAATCAATGCTACATTTGGGATATTATGCTAAAAAGGTGAATTTATGGATTATTATCCCTACGCTACTTTTTTTCCCTATATTACATGAAGGTGAAAGTATGGTTAAGAAACCATATGTTGGTAGGAACCCTACACCACACCAATGAACCCTACGCTATGTGAATGTACCCTACGCTACATAGTTCAACCCTACATTGTGTTTTCAATGGTGAAGTTTTTCAAGCTTAATTTTCAATGCGAGATTGATGCAATATTCAATTCAGAATTAAAGACTGATTTAAGGATAATTTTTATTATTTCAAAAAACTGTGTTCATTAGAGAAAATCACTCCTATTTCTAAGGGAGGTTATAACTCTCCTAGTCAATTGGAATTTGAATTTTTGCAGTCAATCAGACTATTATTTTGTATCTGGAATAATGAAGCAAGATATTTGTTCTAAATATTTCTTCAGAATATATTTTCAAATATATGTGTGTGATAAGTGATTCATATATGCATCTATATTAATAAAATTATCTTTTATAGTGCTACTACAGTGAATGATCTATTCTGAAAGAAGATACACTTTATAGATATACATGTTCAATATTTTACTATTGTAATATTATTGTTGTTGTTTAGTTGTTATCTTATTGAAGATTATTTTTTCAATAAGGATCGCTTAATACTATTTCATTCTTGAAGATATTCTTTTTTGAAGAAGAAGATTCATCATATGTCAGTATTTGCTACTACAACTATGAAGAACAAATCAAACCTTCCAAATCAAACTCTTTTGATTTATTAGAGTTTCAACTTCTCGTACTTAGTTGTGGTGGAGTATCAGCTTCTTGATCTAAGCTGTGGATAACCAGTTCTCTTCTATAGAATGAGAAGGCTTTATTATTAGTCTTATTGTAAAGGTATCAACTGCCCACACTTAGTTGTAAATTTATGGTCTTATAATAATAAGACTATTCTAGTGAAATTTACCAAGCTCGTAGAGAGAGGGGTTGGTAGAGTGGACTAGGGAATATTTGTTCCCTAAATTACTATAAAAAGCAGTGTTTTTTATTTTTGTTTGTCCACTGCATATTCTTTTTATATAAGTAAAAACTGAATATCCATATAAATCATAGTGGGTGTAAAAATATAAAATTACGGAACATTTTTTAAAAGACATAATACACCCCCTCTTATGTCAATTTGTATATTACAACCTAACAGGGTTGAATGTGCAGTGCTTGTCAGAGTTGTATATTTGTAAGATATGGAAAAGTCATGCCTGTGAAATCCACTTGGAAGACATTACATTTAATCACAATGATGAATATTTGGTAGAAAGAAAATCAAAATGTTACCAACAGTTGGCATGAATGGAAATAAATCTTGTAATGGAATCCTATGAGTTTGAACATGTATATAGAATTGGAATGTCAAATCTGAATAATTATGTCAGGGAATTTCCGAATGCTAAAAATAATGTACACTTAAAATGCATTCAACAATAATGTAACATGCAACGTCATCAATGGTCTAAAACATCATTCAAGAAGAAAGATAAAAGGAAATGTGGTGACATGATGAATAGTTGTATAGAGAAGGCAACAAAACGCATGAAAAATAGGTGCAATATCAGAAATCAAGAGGCCTCAAAACCTGTACAACATTGTTATTACTTTTTTATATTATTGAACTAATACATTTTGTGCTGTCATGAATAAATAATGTTATCATGTTATTATAGGTAAGATCTAAAGAACTGTCGAATAGTGGCTACAATGGTGATCCTATCACATATCTCAATGTATGTAAATACTGTACAGTAGGTTAAAAACCTTGATATTGAAACCCACTTCATAGCACTTCATATATTGCGATATTTAAAACCTTATGCTACAGTTATGTTATTATTTTCTTATGTCATTAAACTTCTAAATTCAATGTTATCATGCATAAATAATGTTATAATATTGTTGCAGGGAAATGATATAGAAACATTTAATACTGGATAACATGGTGATTCTATCATAGATCTCAATGTATGTACATATTGTACTGTATGTTGAAAACCTACAAATTTAAACACACCTCATAGAAGTTGATATATTTTCATATTTTTAATTTTATGAAACACTTCTGTTATTTCATTTTTTAGTTATTAATATATAATTATTGATGCAATTAGGAGGCACCAAAGAGAAATTTTCCTCCATTGATGCTGCGAAATTCAGCAACTTACAAATGGGAATGACAACATAAATTTGAGGACCGAGAACTCATTAGAAGCATTTCAGAATTTAGTTGATACACAACTTTAACTACAGATGTCACCACAATATGAAACATCTTTTTAAAATTGGTTTTTATAATTAAATTTGTGTTTGTATGTGGGAAATTTAAATTCGAAACTTTTATAGAATCAAAGTGGAAATTTTACCTCCCAGTTTATAGTGGAAATATCCAATGTAAATTCCTAGTATGAATTCCTAGTTGTAATTTTTATACACAGCAAGTTACAATCCAATGAAATTACAATAGAGGATAAAAAGAGAAATTATAGTGTTACACTTATCATTATATCACATTTAATGAATATCATCTTTATCAAAATGTTCATCCACATTGAAAAATAATCATTTCCACCAACTATGCACCAACCATCCAATTGATGAAAACCAAAGTGGATATTTCCACTGAGTTTATCGTGTGGGTTTCCATAAGAAATTTCCAATGGAAATTCAGTGTTATAATTTCTATGCATAGTATGTTTCCATTTAAAGAAGTGACAATAAAGAGTATAAAGATAAATTACAGTGTAACACCTATCATAATATGAAAAAATATAATAATATTAGCATTATAAAAATGTTCATCCAGATCAAAAAATAAATATTTCCTCCCCTATGTATGACCCACTCAATTCTCATAAACCAAAGAGGACATTTCTACTAAGACTTTACTGTGGTAGTTTCCATTATAAATATCCAAAGGGAATTCCAAGTTGGAATTTCTATGCATTGTAGGTTTCCAAATGATTGAAAGAAAAAGCAGTGCAGACTACAAAAAAGTACAATGTAATAGATACATAAAAGCATTGAATAAATCTATATTCTCATACACATCATAAAATAATCTCTCCCACTAAAACCATCATAAAAATTAACAATAGTTAAGTTTGCAAGACAACAACCAAATATCTATTTCAATGAATAATTGACCCCAAAATCTTGAACCCACCCAAACTATCACAATAAATGATAGTAGTTAAGTTTGTTAAAAAACAACTAAATATATGTTTTAGTGAATAACTCATTTAAATTTCTTCAATGTCTCTAGAAGCAAACAAATACCTCCTACTCTCAACATAAACCTCCGACATTGTAATTTTAGGATCATTTATGAAATAATGAACCATAAACATCTGTCGGTCAACAAATTCCTTTTCTTATAAACGCTCCGCCACTAAAAATCATGTTTCCAAACATTCTATGACATAAAAAATACTGAAACAACAATCCAAACTAGTGTCTCCCTGTTGCGGTGCCTTCTCAGTTGTCATTTCTTATTTACGTTGGTTCACTTATTCAATATAAATTTTGTAGAACACTTATTACAAATATTATTTCTACAAAAAATATCAATGATTTGACCATCTTTCAATGTATTTTAAATTTTCATGCACATTATATAACATCTTACCACACTGAATGCATATTTAATAAATGGATCACTTGTTCTTGTTTATAATATCTAAACACTCGATTTTTCAAATCCATGACTAACAAATTTCAATGAATGTTATCCGAGTTTATTAGAAATAATAAAAACATTGAGTTCTTCATATTGGAAAATACTACCCAGTTCAAAAATCTATCCTTTAAGTTCTCATTTGATGAATAAAGAAATCCCTATAATCCAATAACTAAGTAAAATATAATGTTGTAGACATGGTTTACTTGAAACATGAAATGAAGAAAAAGAAAAGGTAAAAAAATAGAAGTAACAATTTTTTCAAAAACAAGCAACAATATTGCAGCAAAGGTACTCAACATGAAGGAACAAATTCCCAATTCTGCAATGTCAGTTATACTGTGAAGCCAACATTTTTCATGAATAATCACCGTATATGAATCAATGAACTGTTTCTAAAAAGAGAACTCAATAAAAAATAAAACAAAAAAGGTGATTAAAAAAAGTGATATAAGACATACCATAATGGAAGTGCACATCTAGCTTAAGAAATCAATAATGATTTCCATATTGATTGGATATGATTTTTCAGTAGATTCCTAGACTACACCACTGTTTTCATGGAAAGTAATTTATATTTTCAGTAAATAGTCAAATATAATAAAATATATTCTAAATACAAAAATTTAATGACAACACCTCTCCCCATCAATATCAAGCATCATTTTCATGAGTCTTGTATCATGTGGTGTCACTATATTATGTTATTTCACCCACCTAGGAATTACATAGGATAGCTTGGGGGTAATTGGCAGTATCTTCTTGGCAGTCACCTATGGATATATATAAGGAGAATTATGCTTCAGTTTCCTTTACCTACTATTCACACCTCTAATAAATGAGGTTTGTATCTTTGAGGTAGAAAATGTTGTACTGGACTACACAACATGTTTTGGTTCATCCATATACAATTTCCCATTAAAATCCTTATCCTCCTCACTTAAATCTACATTACCTACTTCCTTTATCTAATATATAGGAATTTCTATCTATGATTCCATCAATAGAAGCCTATGAAGATTTATTTTTTTGAATTTCAATTTATTGAATCTGAACATCCTCTAAATTAGTTCCTTTCTCCTCACTAATAACTGATTTTATCTCCTCATACTTCATCTTTATCCTTTCTCTCAAAACAATAATCTGCCTATTCTTCATTTTTAATTGGGCCTCAAGTTTTTAAACCTTCCTGTTAAGTTTTAATTCTCCATGAACAAGATCAAACTCTCCTCATTTGAAACATTTGGCGCTTATGATTTCATGCTTAAATGAAGTTTTTTCTTCAACAACCTACTGAACAGGTTGTTTAGCCTTGCAAGGGATTGATTGTATCCTGCTACTCTGTCTTGGTGTGGTTTGAGTCTACAAAGGATAGTGAAAACATAAATTCAGATGTTATAAATTAATATGAAAATTAATTAGTCCTTAGAAATATAGTATACAAATAGCACCTTGGTACTTTATTGTAGAGAAGCAACAACAACTTGCAAACTCCACCGTATAAATAATAGTACACCCCCTATTTTAGGAATAACATTACCAGACTTGTCAATATACCAATACTATAACATTTAATATTATTAGGAATTTCTCAACCAAATTGGAAAAACTAATCAGTTAAATAAAGTTGCAGACCTTACCAATAAACTGACAACACAATAGAAAACTTTTAATGGAGTTGTGTAATTTTTTTAATTGGTGTAATAAGTTGCTCACGAATACCTACAATCGAAGCATAACTCTTCACTTTTGATACATATACAAAATATGTCTCAAAATTTCAATCAACATAAGAACCAGAATAAGAAAAAATAACGTCATGCAAACAAAAAGACAAAGAAAACATGCCACATTAGAGAAATATTTCCCCTCACTAGCTTCAATAGTGTCAAGAATGGATCTCCGTAACACACCCTGGGACAATATCCATCATGTATTGGAAAACCTCCTTCTCAAAAGTGATGAACTATTTGGTCATAATGTATAGGAAAATGACAAAGGTAAGTCATGATCCTCAACGCCAAATATATGGGAAATGTCAGCAGCTCTTAACTTCGTCATCCTACCAGCTATGTCAGACATTCTTAAATCAACATTGTAGCTCTATAGTAAAAATAAAATGGAACCATCAGTTTTTTTACAATCATAGAATAACACTAGGTTATCAATAAACACTTTAAACAACTGTCAAAATGACATCAATTGAAGATATTTCATGTGATTCTCATTAATCTTTGGCCTAATCTCATTAAATTTTTTCCACAACCCAGTCATAAAAGACCTATAGTGGCTGATAGATGATGTAGAGACTTATTCTTCCATAAAAACCAATATCCCTAAAAAATTATAATTAATCATATTTGAATGTTAATATAATGAAAAAGAGTGAAAACATAAAACTGCTTGTAAAAATTCAAACTACAGAAATTCCACATAACTTTGAATCAGTATGTTCAAATAAATGGACTAATCAAAATTCACTATAGAAATACCACTATAAATTGTCAGTGAAAACTTATGTTAGAAATACTACTTCAAATTACCACTAGAAATATTTAATTCATTCAAAAGATTAGTTATGTAATTTGAAAATATAGTTCAGTTGCAATATTATAGTAATAAAACCTAGTGAAAATCCCAGTGGAAATTATAATTGTAAAATCCCACTGTAAATTTTCAATTGGTTCTAAATTTTTTTCATGTAAGTGGAAATTTACAATAATAATGACTAGTGGAAATTCCTAGTGAAAATCCTACTAGTAATTCCCAATGAAAATCCCACTAAAAGTTTCCAGTAAAATCCCCTATGGAAACACTAATAATTCTCAGTGTACAATTTCAACACATTCGTTATATATTTGAAGATTACAATTGAATAAAATAGGTAATTAACACTCTTATTCAAAATTTATAGTGATAATTTCTATTGGTAATTTCCAGAAGTAATTTCCAATGGTAAATTCTAGAGGCAATTGCCTGTGGGAATTTATAGAGGCAAATTTTCTAGTGGAAATTTCCAGTGGATATTTCTAGTGGTAAGTTAAACTAGGAATTCAATGATGAAATTAAAGTCACTAGAAAATTACAACTAATTAAATTATAAATTGTTTAGTACTTATTAAATTTAAATAAATTTCACTACAAATTTTCTATGGGAATTGAAAGTAGGAATTACCAGCGGGAATTTCCAGTGAGAATTGCAAGGGGGAATTGCCAGTGGGAATTCCTAGTGTGAATTTTCATTTGGAATATCCCGTGGGAATTTCCATAAAAAAGTCATAATTATAGCTATAAAATTTCAACACATTTTATAAATTGTTTTGTAGTTAAAAATTATAATTTCATAAAAATCCAAATTTCCAGTGGGAAATTCCATTGTGAATTTTTAGTAGGAATTACCAGTGGGAATTTCCACTGGGAAATTCAACTGGGGATTATACACCAAATCCTTGAAAAATTTCACTCAAATATTACAAGTGAAATAATTATAAATTTTTAGTAGTAAAAAAATCAATTTATTTACACTGTGAATTTCCAGTGGAAATTGACAGTGCAAATTGCCAATGGGTATTTCCTGTTAGAATTTCCACTGAGAAATTCAATCAGGAATTCAAAACCAAATCATTGGGAATTGTCTCTTGAAAATTAGAAATTATAAAATTATAAATTATTCGATAGTTAAAAAGGTAATTGATTTTCATAGGGAATTTCTAGTGGAGACTCAAATAGCACACTCAAAATTTCTACTAGAACTTTCAAATATGAAATAATATTGAAATTTTCCACTGGGAATTTACAATGGGATTTATCAAAGGAAACATTCAATTGATTGAATATAAATGTTTAGTATTTGGAATTTGTAAATGAATTTTACTATAAAATTCAACTGCAAATTTATGCTGGGATATTCCAATCAAATTTACACTACAAATAGACACTAGAATTTATAGTGGGAAATTCCAACTAGAAAAATCCAGTCATAATTCCCACTCACAATTTGGAGGACCAATTCGAAAATATAATTCTAAAATACTATTTCTTCAAATCAATTTGAAAAAATAGGTGTCAAATAATAATCAACAATTACCATTGAAAATGGAATTTTCAAGTAGGAAATCACACTAAAAAATGAAACCATATTTCAGAATACAAATTAATTAAATTACATTGAAAATTACCACTACCAATTCCCAACATTAATCAATCAAAAATTGCACTAAAATTTATCATTATTTCAATTACTAGAAAACAATGTAATCTTTAGCTGAAATATTGGAACTTGAACATCACATAATAAAGAAACCAAAACATTACATTTAGACTATTCCAATAACTCACACAAACAATGAAAAAATGACACAACATTAGTCTATCTATCTCTCTATTTGTAGAATATTTAAAAACAACCAAATATCACTTTATCCTAGTCATTGTAATAAATAAAAAATCATCCAACAAACATTATTTGCATAAACCACCTTCTATATTCCATCATTGTCGGTAGAAAACTAAAGTTAGCTGAGATATTAATTGATGGGTTCACTAAAAGGTTAAATTTAGATTAGATGAGGGATGCGTGTAGGGCTTTACTAAGGGGTTTACCAATATATAGACTGAGGGGTACACTGATCTGTCAGTGATGGATCTTCCAATGCATTTTTTGAGGGTTTATACCGATCACCTCACTGAGGATTTCCTTCAAGTTTCATCGATAACTTTACCAATATATGCGACCGAGAAGTTCTCTAAGGGTTTCAACGTCTAGGTTTGCTAAGGATTTTGACCAACAAGTTTTTTCAAATCTCAACCAAATGTACCTCGTGGCTTTCAAACCTCATTTCTAATAGAAGGCATTGAGAACTTTCTAGACATGTGGCAGGCATCCAACGACCAACATGAGGGCTAGGTTGAAGGATGAACCTGATATGATAATTTTTGTGTCATGATTTTGTGGTTGGCAGGTCATATAAAGGATATTCATGACCACCATGAGTGTTCTGCAACTTTCACAACCACCATAATCTATCGTTAAAATTGTTTACATTTTTAAGAAATAATTATCATTAGTGGCCATTAAAAGCAATCACAAATGCCTATTTTCTATTTAAAAATATTATATATTACATAAATAATATATCCTACTCACGTTTAACAAAAAAATTAAAATTTTCATCCATAATAAAATAATAAAAAATATTTTATTTCTTTTAAATGATTTATTACATACGATGATCTACAATATTTAATCCAAAATAAAATTTTTCACGTAGTTAAAAATAGTTTCATACTAATTTAAAGTATGAAATCATAAAAAGACAAATTATTCCTTATCAAATGGCCATAAAAAGTAGAAAGATCATTATTGATATCAAAATATATGTGCCACACACTTTTATCAGGACGCCATGATGCAACCCTCATCTAGGTGATTTAAGTCGTGTAAGATCCAAAAAGTATCTTTGTGCCCTAGGAAGTAAATGGATCACCATATTTGGATTAATCACTCAAAAAATGGGGGATATAGATTCCTCAAAAAAACATTTTCAAATTGGATAATATGGTGGATAGAACCTCCAATTGGGGGTAGGCTATCTATTAGACTATGTATTTCACTTGTTGCTGACAAAAAATGGTGTCAAAAACATAAAACCTATTTTGAGGGTCTTCTAGAAACTTTTTGACCTCAAAAAAAAATTCATCAATAAGTTAAATCCAAAATTTAAGGGTGGATCTCATTTAATAGGCTTTGATTTGATTACTTGTGGAGACCAAACAAACATACTAATTAAAATTTATGGATGTTATAAGTTAGTATTTATTATTACCCTGGAAAAGGAAAATATGGGAAAAAAATTCGTCATGGGTAAATCATTCATGGGTGCATAGAAAGTTTGGGTACTTGAGTTTATTTGTGATGAAAAAATTGATATCCTTCGCACTCATTCATCCCCTTCACAACTACATATATTCATGCACACATACACCCTTTGTGTGTATTGGGGGTTCATTATTGGGAATTCCCCATTTAACAACAACATAAGATATATAGATTTAATTTTGGTTCATAAAATTCCAAATAAACATGTTTTCAATTCAAATAAATAAGGTAGTGGTAAAAAATGCATGAATACAATTGGGTTTTCATTGAATTATCACAAGGGGAAGAAAACAACCAGATTCCATAAAAATATAATAAAAAAAATGTGAATAAAATATTCCAAATCCATGTTTGATCATTTACAGCTTCTCCAAAACCAAAAGCAGAAATAAACCATCCAAATTGATAAACTCAAAATCAATTCAATGTATCAGAATAAAATTTAATGAACATTGGAATCAATAGATTTTTTAAAGTGGTAAATAAAGTAAGAAATTAAAGCCACAATTTTACATGATTAAACCAATTGAGATATGTGCATGAAATAGGGGAACTGAGTTCCACTATGAAAGATAAATGAGTACAAGAGATACAAGAAGAAATAAAGACTCAAACAGACACACCAGAGAAGCTATCTAAGCTAGAGTTCTTATAAAGACTAGGAAACCATGATCAAACCAAGCTCAAGGAGATGACATATAATCCCAACTGGATGAACACACTTAATCCACATAAAAAATAGAAAACTAGATGCAATATAAAAGGAAGCTGAAAAAGAAAAGAAGCATACTCATTTAAACCAACTTACCATGATTCATCCACTTCTGGAATGCTACAGATCATTTATTCCTTAGCTGCATGAAGTTGATGGTCTGATCACCATCCTATGGTCATCCTCTAGGTATAGGGAGCACACACCATAAGAACATCAAGAGATCAACAAATCTCCTTGCCTAGTGCCATGGAGGTTCCAAAAATCTTCTCCACTAGTCTCTCTTTCTTGTTTCTTCACTAGAGAACCCATAATTAGTCACCGATGTGCATCCCTCCTTCCTCCTCTTGATGAAATATGAACTCTCAATCCATTGAGTGATTCATCCCATCTCAATAAAACCCATAAATGGAGTAGCACAAATATTGATCGAGGAACCCCCATAGAAATGACGGTAGGCAGGAAAAACAACCCAAGGTCGGTGCAACTAAAAAAGGACATGTAGATAGTTAAGATTCAACCCTGCCAAACCATTAAACTATTGGGGCAATGAAGGTTCATGGAAACCGAATCAAATAAAAACTGAAGTAAAAATAAAATAACTCAAAGTTTTAATATTGTTCATAAATATTCCTATGTCCATAGGAGAAGGGGGTGGTTTCTATAATATTACTCTCTGGATCAAACTTCTAAGGATCACAACATTACAAATCATGGGATTTTTATCCCATTATATAGAGAAACAAATTCAGTGGTGTTAATGGTTGGTGAGGGTTGGTTCATCATCCCTTGAAAAAATCCTCTCCACCGGCTACTTGTCCATGTTGTCTATGTCCACTATGGTTGGTTTCCCACCAAAGAGGAAAGAAAATACCACTAAAGTGGTTGTCGAAAAAGGAGAAATATTGAGTCTGAAAAAACTCTCCCTCCATTGATTTCTCCTTAATTGGGAGTGGCCCCCATAAATATTCCACTCATGAACAATTTGGGGTAGAAACTAGACGTTCAATATCCTTGGAGGCATTGAAAACTTCATCAGAAAATAAAACATTCTTCTTCTCATTAGATGATGTGTCACTTCTAGTATCTTTAATCGATATCGAGATGACTATGGTTACTATAAAATGATACAACCCTTAGACCTCTTTTCCAGTAATCATAGTTGCATCACCACGTGATACTTCAAACACTCCACCCGCTATGGAAATCTTGTACCCTTTTTCATTGAGCCTATATAATGATACCAAGTTTTATCTCATCCTCATAAAAAATTTCACATCATCCAAATTTCATACTTCTCTATCAGGGGTCTTCAATTTCACCATCCCGACTCCTCGAACCTTGCATGTTGACCAATCTTCAAGTATCACTAAATCTCACACCTGCTGAAAAGTATGAAATGCATCTTTTGTTGTACATATGTGTATCGAGCTCCCCAGATCCAAAACTCATCCATATTGCTTTTTATTTTGATCCCTCTCATTCTACCATTCTAAAAACTAATATTCCCACTTCATGTGCCCGTATCTTTTACAGTAATGACATTGCGCTATTCCCTGTTCAATTATCCCATCTAAGTGTGAGTGTCCTATTGTTAGCAAGTCATTATCATCTCCTGATGATTTTGTGATGTTCACAACTATCTCTTCATCTTTCTCTTTCACATAAATGTATCATTTTTTCTCTTCACATTCACTTTTATAGTGACCCTTTTTTCACACTAGAAACAAATGATTTCTCTAGGATCATATCCTCTTGATTTTGGCCACCATTCTTTACGTCCTAACTTTAGATATCGACTCCTCCCATGCTGATCATCTCACATCACCATGGTTTTCTCACCAGAATGCATCGCGAGTCTTCAGAATTCCTCGGAATCTTGAAGTGACTCCATCACCTCATCCAGGTTAAATGTTTCCTTCCCTATGAGAAATTCACTCACAATTCCATAAAATGATCTTGGTAGAGATGGAAAAATAAAAAGTGCTTTGTATTTCTCTTTAACCTTTACATATAGCCCCAATAATTGTGTCAAGATTCTGTTGAATTTTTTTGCGTGATCTATCAAAATTTTCCCCTTCTCCATTTTCAATGGAATAAAATACAAACTGAAGGAAAAATGAAAGAAATCAAAGTTTTAACATGGCTCAAAAATATTCCTACATCCACCAGATAAGGGGATCTATTTCTCTATTATTACTCTACGGATCAAACTTTAGAGAATCACAACATTAAAAATCATGGGATTTTTATTGTATTATATAGAGAACAAATTCAGCGGCATCAATGGTTTTCGAGGATTGGTTCATAAACCCTTGAAAAAATCCTCATCGTTGGCTGCTCATCCATGTTGGATGCATCTACTATGGTTGGTTTCCCATCAAAGAGGAAAAAAAATCCTACTATAGTGGTTTCCAACAAAGAAGAAATGTTTCTACTGATAAAAACCTTCCTCCATTGATTTCTCCCTAATTGGTAGTGGACCCCACAATCTCCCCCTATGATACCACTTTTTTGGGGTCACGAAGGTTCATAGAAATAGAATCAGAGACAAACTGAATGGAAAATGAAAGAACTTGGAGTTTTAACATAGTTTGGCAAGATGACTATTTCCATGGGAGAAGAGGGTAATTTCTCTATTATTACTCTTTGGATCAAATTTTAGAGGATCACAAAATTATAAATCATGGTATTTTTATCTCATTATACAGAAAAAAAAAATCAGTGGCATTAATGGTTGGTGAGGGTTAGTTCATCAACCCTTAAAAAACTCTTCACTACTGGCTACTCGTCCATGTTGGCTGCATCCACTGTGGTTGGTTACCCACCAAAGAGGAAGGAAAATCCTACTACAGTGGTTTTCAATAAAGAAGAAATGTTTCTTCCAACAAACCCTTCCTCTATTGATTTCTCTTTAATTGGGAGTGACCCCCACATGAATAAACCAGGGCATGCATGGCTTTGATATTAGAAGGAACAACAAGGCAAGGATCAATCAAAAATCCCTTCGAGGTAGGCATAAAATAGAAAATGTAAAGGCTCCACCAATCGGAAAAAGGCATGGCCCAACAATAGGGAGGCCCACATGAAAATAATAGGTAGAATAAGTCTAAAAACATTTAATATAAAAAATTTAAAAAATTCATAAACAAAATTTCTTTTAATTTGAAAAATTCGCATTGAATAAAATTTAAAAATATCTACCTTGAAAAGTAAATGCACAAATATAAGGCACCTAATGTTCCTATACTAGCTAACCTATCCCATTAATTCAGGATAACATGCAATCATATTCAAATCTAAGTGTACCTTATTATGTTCTCTATGTGCATCTCAATGACACGCCTGGCTAAATTCAATTACATTTAATGATAAGTTCTAAAACATGATCAAAATAACATTCTAAAATAAGAAACAACATTAACTAGACTCAAACCTTTACTTAACTGAGATTCCATAATCACATACCCAATCTCAAGATAAATTCATGCCATCAAAGTTCTAAGATAACTTTAGTAGTTCCTGTAATACACCAAAGAAAGAAGCAATACCATTCCTCAAGAAGAAAAAACCACAGAAAACAACAATATAAGGTATGAAAAATTACAAAGTGAGAAACAATTTGAAAATAAAACAATAGAAGAAACAAGATAAAACACAACCAAAAAAACATGTCTCTGATCCTAAATCAACATTGTCCCATATAATGTCATAGATTCTCTATGAGCTCAATTATACAAACCCTCTCCCCCCACCAAGAAGACTCTAAAAACACATCAATCCAGGTACAATTCATTTTAATCCTATTATAGAGAAGGGGATAGTCAAATAAAAATGTGGTAGAATATGGAGAAATAAAAAGCATAAAAATCTATTTATCAAAAGAACTAAAAATAGAGAAGGCCACCAAAAAAACAAAAACATGACCATTTTGATCAAACCAACTAAAAATTATGTTGTAAAAATAATGATACAAAATTGAATAATAAATAATAAATATTGTGATGTAAAATTAATTCCATATTATCCCTGATACTAATTTTTGGGTGCTATGTTACAAGGAATACCCTATTTAATATGAAAATGAGTTATAGAGATTTAATTTAGGTTACCAAAATTCTAAAAAAAATGTGTTTTCAATTCAAAATAAATAAGTTATTAGAAAAAACACATGAATACAATAGGTTTTTCATTAAATTATTAGCAACAGAAGAAAGAAACCTATTGAAATCGGTTTTCAATTAAAATTATGTTTTATGTATTAGATGAAAAATTGACTTTCGTTATTATTTTTATGAAAATTATATTTTTAATGGGCCATTCTGTTATATTTTTCACTCCTCTTAGGCTTATTAATGAGATTTATTTCCCTTGGTTTCAGGCTTTGGGGCATGGCCTGGTCTACACTATTACCTCTTAGTTAACATAAGTGATCTACATTATTACCTCTTATCATTTCTGTTGTTTCCATGTGAACTAGATTTACTATGGATGGTTATACTGGCATGATCTTCATGATCCTTCCAATCTACCTCAAATCAATGCATGTCCTTCAAATACCAGGCTTGATATGCTGCCTGGATCTCCATTATTCCTCTAGACACATCTCTTCATAAGGGTTTACACTTGACATTTTCTGAAAAGTGATCTCCAGTGGTTCCTTCAGATTTCATTCATAGAGAAGATAGAGAGATAGAGAGGGAGAAGTTTCAGTTCTCCTCTTCCATTCCCAAACAACCCCCTATTTTGGTCATCATCTATAACATCTCATTATTGTCTTCTAGGTATGTCCCTTATCTTCACTTGTTTTCATATTTAATCGAGTGTGTCTTGGGACTCTCGATGATAGAGATCATTTATTGGGGAAAATGAATTAATGTTCAGGGATGTATATTTATTTTAATTAATGGAGTCTGGGTATAAATGTGTAATGTATTTTTAGGGTTCTCTTTGAGTTTTGAGAATGCCCAAGGTGGTTTAGATCTTCATGTAAGAATATGGACTTTTTTTAGCCATGACCTAGCCCAATGGGCTCGAAATTTGGCTACCCCAATCTCGTCTCCAATAGTCCAGGGGCTGGTGACCAGTGCCAAGTCGCCATTTCACTAACATGGGTAGCCTTAGCCCAATGAACCTGTACACACACACATCTCCAAGTCCATACAAAACTAAAATGAAAAATAAATGATAACCATGCATGCATAAATTTAAATAAAACCGTTATAGAACAACAATAAGTACATAAAAAAAAGGTCTAAATACAATCCCACCACTAAGAATATGAAAACAAGTCCAACATGAAAGTATAGAAGGTGACTATTGTCAATACAACCACACCTCAATCTGATTACTAAGATCTACCTGGTCCTGGTCCCTCTAGGACTCTGTCAAAAGGTCGATCGTCTATATGAGACACAACATGTGTGGGAAATAATCATGTAGGGGTGATTATAAAAATACCTAGTGGGCGACCCCAAAATCACTAAGTATATAATATCAAGAATAAAAGTAAGATCATCACAGGTATATGCATAAAGCACAAAAAACAAGAATATATAGATATACTCAATAAAGACACACAACCTCAAGGTAAGTCACAACCATAATTATAGTCTAGGAATCCTGCTTGAAGGTTCTACGTAGCACTCATCTGGGAGAACATGTTCCATGAGTCACAAAGCACTGATGGTAACCCTCTAAGATGTACTACTGATTGAGTCTCAACATAAGATTTATATGAAAGAAGTCTGAAGAGAATTATTCATAGACAAGGATCACACCTAAGGCCAATGGGTATACTGACAACTCAATCTAGAATAACCCGCTATGTAGGGGATCGACGACCACATAGTGTTGGTCATGATGATAACAAGAACTACACCTAGGGAAAGATAATGAAATAGGATCTCACTCTAGGGCTCATGGGAAGATTCCAACAAGTCCACCCAATGATTCCCACTAAATGGATCACCATATAACGTGTATGATGTGATTCCATACTAACCCTTAGGGAATTGATCAAGGGAATACACCCTAATGAAAATTTTCTAAGCTAAAAAGGAAAAGGTCTTTAAGTCTTATTTTTAAGGAGTGAATGGCTTGTATTGGTAGTACATGACATACCCCTTCTGTATCAGCTTTTTCCTGTATATCACGACCTGGGCTCATGTCCATGTTTGTTCTTGAGTACACAGTGTGTCCAATCCTGTGTAATTCTAGCTATGTCTATGTCTGGATAGTCTTTCCCATGACTGTGTATATTCCATGGTACATGTTGAGCCACCAAGAAAGGTTTACACATTGTGTGATAGAGGTGACATGCCTTTTGATAATTATCTTATCATGAAAATCCTAGCATTTAAACCAAGGCCATACATGTCGTCTAATCCTAGATTACACGCTGTGTTCTGTAGGATTTCATAGAACACGTGGTTTCTTCCTTCATGTATGAAATTCCATTGTATCCTTCATTTCCATAACCAATAATTCCTAGAGACCATATATTTGGTCTAAACAAACCACACCTTCACCACTCTCGGGATTTATGGAAATCAAATCATGCGGGAAACCCTTTCCATCAGGTTGTTCCAATATCACACACTAGAATCGCAAACAGGAATCCCAAAACCAAACCGACCATATGTCTTTACCATCATCTCATGATTCACACATCACACCAAGCCAAAATATGGGATATAAATCTACCATGCCAAGAAATGGGTGCGTAACGATTGATTTCTCAATATTTTGGTTGAAACACCGGTGATGAACATATGAAGAACAGTGGGATAAATATAATAAACACATAGAAGAGGAGTAAACCTAAGCCATGTTCAGTTGGCCTCAATAAGTGGGTGTTATAATGATGAATTAATATCCAAATAAAAATAGATAATTCTCCCAATAATATCCGCAACACGATCGATCCACGAATCAATATATTGGTTGATTGATTTGTGTTCATCATTGAAATAAAAAATGGAAAACTAATACAAATAAAACAACATCTTACCTCGATTCAGATCAATTTCATGAAAAGAAATATTTTTTTCATTGTCGTTGGCAAGATCATTGGGTTTCATCATACATCAATCGATGATCCACAATCTGGTCGTCGCTCACCAATGGAAGTTCCTCTAACGCTCTCTCTCAAATCTCCAAGGTTTTGCGGATAACATTAGGATTTTCTCATAATAATTTTTATATTGAGAATTATCAGCTCATGGATATTTATTAAATAAATTTATTTATTTAAACATTCTCCCATGATCGTACCCCAAACCAAATTATTGATGTGTTCCAATGTTATATCGCACTTAGGGTAAAATCCACGCACTAAAATCAAAGGTGGCCTCAAATTTCCTATAAAAGCCTCAATTTGGAATTTATTATATTTTTTCTAGAATACTGTGTGAGAAGGAATTTAATATATTTAATATATTTTAGAAATTAATTCTAGGAACACTGGGTCTAAAAATCTCACACCATCTCCACACCTAGCTTAAACAATTATCCATACTATATTCTAAAAAAATAGATGGAAAAATAGAATTTATTACATTCTCCCCACCTTTGGGTTTTATGTCTTGAAAAACCAAAACAAAAAGTTACACAAAGTGATGTGGGTAATGAGCACACATCTGAGTCTCCCTCTCTTAGGTGCTCTCCTGAAGATTATCATACTACCACCAAACACACACTAGTTGAATAGGTCACCCATGAATGATCCTCTCTTTTTAGTCATCAATCTCTATCGGGTACTCAAAAAAGGTTTCTCCATCCTCGATACCCTACTCACCCTAGTTAATAACATGAAACAGATTGTGCACGTACCTCCTCATCTATGACATATGGAAGAGCTCTTGTGCCTAGTCTAACTATGGTGGTAGAGCTAAGAGGTACGCAACCTCTCTAAATATACATAGTATCTGGAAAGAGACAATGAATCTTAGATATAGCCTGCCACCCCATCCAAATATCCATAATCCACATCAAGATAAAACCCATAGGAACACATGGTCTCCCTCCTTGAAGTACAAAGGCCTTTGTTGTCAGTTCACATAGGACTTATGATGACTCTATGTACTATCTATTCTCTCCTGGATGATTTGAACCTTCTATATAGTGACTCACACCTACTCTGGGCCCATAATTGATAACTTTCCTGGGTCATTCCAACATAGTGGTGACCCGTAGGGTCCTTCATACAATGCCTCAAATGATGTCATAACGATGGTGGAATGGTAGGTGTTGTTATATGAAGCTTCATTAGGGGTAGTTGTTCCTACCAACTATGGCCAAAGTCCAACATGAAAGTTCGAAACATGTACTCCATATCTTGAATGGCCCAATTAGTCTCACCATCAGTCTAGAGGTGAAAATCCATGATCAAACGCAGCTGATTCCAAAAAGCCTCCCATAACCCCTTCCATAACTGAGATGTGAAGTGAACATCATGGTCATAAACAATCATCAAGGGAATTATATGGAGTCAAGCTATCTCCTATATGAATATGTGTCCCAATATCTCTACCAAACTCTGCTTCTGAATTTTTAGGAAGTGGGTCGACTCGGTGAGTCAGTCTATGATCACCCAAATGGAATAGCATCCACTGAATAAATATGGTAATCCCATCACAAAGTACATGGATATCCCATCCCACTTCCACTCTTCCACCTCAATGGGTTGAGCTAAAACCATTGGAACATTGTTCTCATCCTTCACTTGATTACAAGTAAGGTATCAAGAGAAAAAACTTTGCAACTCCCATTTTCATCCCTGGATACCAAAACTAACATTAAATGTTTAGGTATATCTTTGTCACACTTGGATATACCACTAAAGGATATGTATGAAATTATATTATAACCTCATCCCACAATGTTTATGGTACCATCATGTATCTTCTAAAAAGAAAGGCATTCTCCCCACCTTCATAAAATCCATCATGAGGATACACAATGGATATATAAGTATGTAGGGTCTCACATTTTTTCCCCGAGATGTGCCTCCTTGGATCAATATAAAAGTGATGGGTTAAAAACCATAGACTGGAGGTAAGATGATCCATCTTCATCCACAAAGGATATCTTCAATGAGGTCAACTGCCCTAATGCCTCACTCAATAACTAAAAACAAGATATCCTGCTGAGATCATATGATACCACATTTCCCTTCCCAAGAGTTTAGAAAATATTTAAGTCAAAATACTGGAAGAACTCTATCCATTTACTTTGTCTCAAGTTTTGATCCTTCTTAGAGAAGATATACCTAAGACTCTTATGGTTATAATGGATGATAAACTACTCACCCATCAATTAGTGTCTTCACATCTTCTGTGCAAAGATTATTGCTGGTAACTCAAGATCATGGGTCATGTAATTCTTCTCATGTTGTATCAACTGACGTGAACCATAAGAAATCACCACCCACATCTTGATTAGAACACAACCAATCCCAGTTCCTAATGCATCGCAGAACACTATGTACTCGATACCCTCCTATGGAAATATCAAGATGAGATCACTCATCAATATCTACCTCAACTCTTAGAAAGCTTGTTGGAATATATATGTACACATGAAAGGATTCTTATTTCAAGTAAAATCTATCAAGTGAGATAATAACTTGGATAAATATTCTATGAATCACCGAAAATAGCTTTCCAATACAAGGATGTTTTTCACCTCCTTCATGCTCTTGGGTGGCTCCCAAGTTAACACTGCCTTGACATTCATCGGGTCCACTGCTACACCATATGCTAAGATAACATTTCCCAGAAAGGGGACCTCCTAAATCTAGAACTAGTACTTCAAGAGGTTATCATAATGCATTTGCTCTTGGAGTTTGTGTAGAACCATTCTCAAGTGTCTCGTGCGATACTCCTCTAACTCTGAGTACACTATGATATCATCAATGATGATTAACACTAACTGGTATAATAAAGGATGAAATATCCAATTCATGAGTCCCATGAACACTTCTTGGGTGTTGTTCATGCCAAAGGGAATCAAAAAGTAATCATAGTGACTGTAGCATCATCTAAATGTCATATTTGGTATATCATCATCTCGTACTCACAACTTGTGATAGCCTGATATAAGGTCAGTATTCGAGAACCATTATGTACCTATCAACTGATCAAAGAGTTCATTGATCCTTGAGTGTGGATACTTTTTCTTTATAGTCATCTGCTTTAGGAAATGGTAGTCTACACATAAACTCAAGCTTCTATATTCCTTCATGGTAAAAAAACACTGGGGCTGCCCACGGTGAAACACTGGGTCTAACAAACCCCTTACTCTTCAAGTCCTCAAACTGTATCCTCATCTTGTGAAACTCTGTGATAGCCATCCATTATGAAAGTGTAGATATCTTGGTCATCCTATAGTTTATATCAATACAAAATTATATCTCTCTATTGGGAGGAAAGACTGTAACATCCTTAAGAAAGATGTACCCATAATCCACCACCGCTATAGAGAACTGAAAACTCAAAGCATCCACTACACCAAGGGTCATTCTAGAAAATTGATGAGTAATCATTTGTATCCGTTTATGCATTATTCAATACTACACTATCTGGGTTTCCTTCTCACCCACAATAGAAAACATAGTCCCATCACTATAAACACATAGCATCCTCCATCTCAAATAGTCCATCTGGGAATGAACTATAGATAACCACCCCATTCCTAAGATTACATTGTAAGGAATAATCGCTTGTAGAAAGAGATCCTAACAAAAAAAATCACCTCCAAGAGTCATGTCACACTATTGGAAGAAGTTTGAGATTTATAAGTCACCTCTTGTTGGAGTCTCTAAGTGCAAGGGTTGAGATAATGGCTCAATCGTAATCTCAATGTCTCGAGCAAGATAAATAAAAAAAAAGGGATGAATCACACATATGTAAATCATTATTGAAGATAAGGTATAAAAGACATATATTGTACCATGTATCATCCCTGGAGCCTCTAGGTCATAAGTCTTGACCGCCAACATCTTCCCTCATCCCCAGATACTAGTTTATTGATCGTGGCATGGACTGCCCGAGGGCAGTGGTGGTGGCATGTCAAAACATCTACCACCTCAAGATTCTCTCCCAACTCCTCTATCTCAACCTATGTCCTATGGATCTATATATTTATATCACTACCTATGACATGGATTATCTTCCACCATCTCTATATCCTCCATATGGAGGGTTGGGAAATATTGGGAAAGATTTACCTGACTATCACAAGTTGGGATAACTAGATCCATCTGGTGATATCGGATCCATAGAACCTCTATATTTTGATTGCCTCCTAAAACATATCACACATCTAGGTCCCAAAGTTTAACATTAGATCCCTACTACTAAAGTCTCTCCTCCTGTGTGTCTAATGCTGACAACAACTATCAGTATCTACTCAACCAGGAAACACTCAACAACCAAAGAATTATCTAGAACCCCATCATAGGTAGGAATTCCAAATGGTATAACACTGTCTCAAATGCCTCATATACTCCTCACTCAAAAGTCTGATCTATAAATAACTGATCAAAAACCATATCCATCAAGTACATATAGAGGTTGATGAACCTCGATGAATACTCAACCACTATTGTACTACCCTACTGGACTTGTAGAAGCTCGTGGATATGTATATCCCTCAACATAGCTGGAGATAACTGATATCTGAAAATGCGCTCGAACTCTTAACATTCTAGAGTCACCTCATCATATGACTAGGTCACTAAACTCCACCATCATCCTATAGATCCATGTTGAAGGATTATCATCAAAACCACTATCTGATCAACCAGTGTCCTGAAAAGATGGAATAATTACATTAACGGATCAAGATAGTCCTCAGCCAGCTATGGGTTGGGATCACCTCAGAACTTAAGTTGTCTCTATTATTAAAACTCATGAAGCACACTGATCCTACACACCTCATCTATAGGTACTGCAGGTACCATATGCTACTTGAGAGGTGGTGGTATAACTGATGCACCACCCAGAGGTAACACCTCTAGAACAGGTCCTTGTATCCAACCCTCTTCACTGAATGGATCATCCTCATGATCCTAATTCTAAATCCTAGTTGGCATACATCGTAGAGTCATCCTGAAATAGATAGGATATACCACGGTAAATGAGTATATATAGAGAGCTCACTCAAGAAATAAATGGAAACCATAAACTACTCCTATATGACGTGTTCTCCAAACCAATCTCACAGAATCCCATCCTAAGATAGAACCTACTCCTTTGATACCACTATGTCATGAACTGTCTCAATAGGGCCTAAACCTTGACTACCCCAAGCTCACCTCCAATAGGCCAAGAGCTGGAAACCAGCACCGAGTAGGCATGTCACTACCATGGGAGGCGTTAGCCTAATGTACCTATACACATGCACACATCTCTAAGACCATAAAATAAATAAATGTAAAACAACTGATCACCACATATGCATACATCTGAATACCACCATCAGAGATTAACAACAAGTACTAGAAAACAAAAATGGCCAAATACAAGCCCACCACTAAGAATATAGAAATAATTAAAACATGAAAGTATAGAAGGGGACTACTGTTAATGAAACTATAAGAACACACCTCGGTCTATCCTAATCACTAAGCTACACTTGGTCCTGGTTCCTATAGGGATCCATCAAAAGGCTGGTCATCTACACAAGACACGACACATGCAACCAAAACCCATGTAGGGGTGAGTATAACAATACCCAATATGACAAATCAAAATCACTAAGCATATAATATCAAGAATAACAGTCATATAATTACTAGTATATGTTTAATAACATATAAAAATAGTATACAGATATACTCAATAAAGATGCACAATATCAAGGTAAGTTACAACTATAATTCTAGTATAGGAATCCTACTCAAAGGTTCCTCATAACACTCATCCAGGAGAACATGATCAATGAGTCAGGTTGTATTTATGGTGTCAATCCAAGATGAACTGCTCATTGGGTCTCTCCATAAGTTGTATATGTTGGAATAATGAAGATAATGATACATATATGTGGACAACACCCAAGTTCATGGGGGTATACCAACAAATAAATTTGGAATAACCCTCTACATAGAGTATTGATGCCTACATATTGTTGGTCACGATGATACAAAGAAATTCACATATAGAAATATGATTATAGAGGATATCAATCTAGGCCTCATGGAAGGATTCCAACAACTCTATCCAAGGAGTCCCATTGAAAGAATTACTATCCCATGTGTGGGATGCAATTTCATACTAAACATCAGGGAATAGATCAAGGGAATGAACCCTAAAAAAACATGCCCAATATAAAGAGAAAAAGGTATCAAATCATTCTTTGAAGGAGTAAATAGTGTGTAATGGTAGTAAATGGTGTTCACCATTAGCACCGGGTCCTACCAATGTATTACGAGCCAGGCCCATGTATGTGTTCGTACTTGAGAACACGATGTGTCCAATCCTGTGTATTCCTAGCTATGTCTATGTCCGTTTATGGATAGTCATGCCCATGAAAATGCCCATGTACCTTACTTGGTACATGCTGAGATTCTAAAAAAGGATCACATGCCACGTGGAATAGGTCACATGTAGTGTTATATTTATCTTCACGTGGAAACCCTAGTGCTATAGACAGGTCCCCACACTCCGTGCAATCCCAAATTACATGCCATGTTATACAGGATTTCATAGAACCCTTGGGTTCTTCCTCAATGGATACCACATCATCATCACCTTAATTTCCACTTCTAATCTTACATGAAGAGCATAGATCTGGTCTATCCAGATCTCACCATTACCACTTTACAGAGTTTCATCCATCAAATTACATAGTAAACCCTCATTACCAGGTCATTCCACCATCGTAGGCCAAAATTGAAACTTTGAATCCCCAAATTGAACTCATCATCTATGTTTACTAGTTTCTCATGATCCCCACATTATATCGTGCCTAGATCTATGATATCAATCAATTCCACCATGAAAAAAGTGCAAAAAGATTAATTTCTTCGTATTTTGGTCAAACCACCTGTCAAGGAAACACTAGTGATTTACGCATGAGGAATGGTGGGTGAAATCAAAGAAACAAATATAATAGGAATGCATATAGGCCATGTTTGTTTGGAATCGATCCATTACAGTTAAAACAATGAACAAAGATCCAAATAAAAATAAAAAATTCCTCCAATAATCCTTGCAAATAATCTCATTCCCAAAACATGATTGTTCCATGAATCAATCTGTTGGTTGATTAATTCAAATTCATTATAGAAATAAAAAATGGGAAAAAATCTAAACAAAACAACATAATACCTCAATTTGGATCAATTTCTAGTGAATAATGATTCTTCTTCATTATCATTGGCAAGATCCTCGTGTTCTGTCACACACTGATCGATGATCCATGATCCAGTCATCACATGCCAACAGAAGCTCCTCCAATTCTCTCTCTCAAATATATAGGGTTATGAGGCTACCCTGGGATTATCTCATAACAATGTTTATATAGAGAATCATTAGATCAGGGAAATTAATTAAATAAATTTATTTATTTATTTCAACATCCTCCCACAACTGCACCCCAACCCAAGTGCTAAACATGTTCCAAGGTTATATATCGTCTTGGGTAAAACCCTTGCTCTGAACTCAATGATTACATAAGATTTAAAATCCAAGACTCTTCTTGGACTATATTCCACATTTTTTGGAAAAATACACACATGTGCATTTATTATGTTTAATATATTTTAGAAATTAATTTTGGGCACCCTGGGACTTGGAATCTAACACCGTCACCACCCCTAGCTATGAAAATAATCTATACAATATTCTAAAACAATACATAGAAAAATAATATTTGTGACATTGATGTTTGAAGGATTAATATAAACTATGTCAGGGTAGTACATGATTTGTAAATTCTCTTGGGATGATGTCATGAACCTAGTACACAACGTGAAGGGAGTACACACTGTGTAATGTTCAAAATGAGGTTTTAAAATAGAGTTGATGGGTTTTTAGCATATGGTGGATTTGTGGATTACATGAAGTGTAATTGGGATACACAACATTTAAATGCCTCAAATTGGGATTTTAGGGAACCATACAAGTGATATGTTTTCTCATTCATCCACATGCCTCCTTGCTCTTGGGAAAGATCTCATATATGATGATTTTGGGGACCTATGCTCTATCTGAATCACATCATTCAGTGATTAATCACTATTGAGGTTGGGTTTTATCTCTATGGGAAAGTAATATTTTTTCATTCTTAATCACCTTTTATTGTGGTAGTTCTTTTTCATTAAGTTATCAAATTTGTTGACCCATAGTGATGATTCTCTCGACTTCTTTTTAGATCTATTATGCGATCTTATTCTGGGGACCAATTTCTTATTGTTTGTGGTGTAGTGGGTGTGTGTTATTGAGGCAGGTGTTATTTCCTATTCTCTCATGACCCTTTTTGTTAAATTTAATCAATTATAAGATGTTTGGATTGGTTATATGTCCTCTTTTTTTATTGTGTGTTCTTCCTAATTGGTGGATCCCATTATAAACATGTATAACCTAAGTTTTGAGGTAGATAGTTATGTCCTTTTAGCCAATGTGGATGAAATAAATTTATTTTTTTATAAAATATTTTAAAAAACGAATTTTTATGATTTATTGATGGATTTTTGTGTGTTAAATTTTTTTTTGATAAAAATGGATTTCCCCTTGGTTTTGGGTAAATGAAAACAAGTTTTCAAAGAATTGTGAAATGGTTTTCAAAGAATAGTTTGATGAAAATGGATTGATGAATTGGTTTAGAAAATATGGGGCATTGGAATCCTTGGGTTCTTTTGTGGAAGGTATAGTAATATGCCTCATCCATTGCCTTGAGGTTTTCTAATGGGGTTTTCCTCTTCTTCCTAAGCTCGTTGTTCTAGGGAATTGTTAGATATGTCAAGGGGTTCACTTTTTGGGGTGTTCCTCTGCTCTCTATACTCGATACATGTATCTAGATGCTTGATGTGTATGTGATTGTATATTTTTAGGTACATGTGTCCTAGCTATATTGACCTAGTGTGATCCTTGGTGTGATTTTACCTGGGCTTTTGGTCGATTTGGGATGTTTTGGTTTTTACTAATTTGGTTGTATTACTATGGTTTTGATATGAGAAGTGATACATTTTTTGCTTTGATTTGATATATCTATTTTGATATATATATAAATGATTTTTTTTTGAAACGGATTTAGTTTATTTGTTTGATAATTTGAAAAAGGAAAAATTAAATTGTATTTCCATTATTTTGATATAAAAACTGTTAAACTACTATCATGGATTGTTTTATTTAAATTTGATCATGTTTGGATTATTGTACAAATAATTGTTATGGAATTTATAGGTGATACCCTAATGAACCTATTAGATCACACCCTATGCACCCATTCATTGGCGTGTAGACCTTGTTATGTTTTTGATATAGGGAAAGGCACAACACCGCAATAAGCTGGTGTGGTTTTCTGTCAGCTGGGTTTTGGGTAGCTAGTGGTGAGATGGTGGGAGTTTTCCCACATTATCACATGGAGTGGTTACAGTAGCTATTTTATTTCCATCATTATTTTTAGTTTTACTTGTCACTTAGAGATTGTTTTGCTACATTTTTTTATTGTATCACTTTCTTATTATTTGGTTCAGGTGGGAGAAATTGTTTTCTCTATTTGTTGTTTTTTTCCTAGGTTCCAGGTTAGGTTTTAGTTTCAAAGGGTATTCGGGTTGGGTTTTTCAAAATTTGGTATTAGAAGAGGTTTTCCTTAATATTTATTATCTTGGGACGTTTGATAGACTGAAGATAGTATTGTTGAGACCTGAGTGGTAGGTTGCAGTGAGTGCCTGGCCAGCTCTTAGCATGACCAGACTCAAGTTACCATGGGATGTTTGGATGTGTTTATCATGTTTTGATTTTTAATGTTAATATAATCCTTTTCTTTTGATTTTTCTGGTTTGAAATGATATTATTCCATGTCTAATCATTTCTTCTATTTTGGTGTGAAACAGTATGCCTTTGAGACGTGTTCCTTGAGTTCCATAGGAGGGTGTGGCTTATTCTCATTAGGGGAATCTGCCCTTTAGTCTTAATTTTATCAAGTATATCATGTGAGAAGTTCATGTTATCGCGCATAATGAACTGCAAGTTCATAACATAGTTGTGTAGGTATATTCAGGAGCTACAGGATACATGGATCGATCACGGGAGTTCTTGCATGAGAAGCCACCATCCTTTAAAGGTACAAATGAACTTGTAGAGGTAGAGGAATGACCTAACTAGATTGATCATATATTTGACTTCCTAGATACACCTGAGAGTATAAAGGTGAATTATGAAACATTCAAACTCGAGGGTACTAGTAAATGATGGTGGGACTCCATGGGAGATATGCATGTTGGCTTGGATTGGAAGGGTTTCAATACTCTCTTCTTACAAAGTTTTTTCCAAAGTCTCTGATGATGGAAAAGTCTATGGATTTCCATCTTTGTAGTAGGGAGATCACTTGGTGTCAGTGTACACCTATCAGTTTGCTAAGATAGTTTGTGTTTCCCTATATATTGTAAAGAGTGACCAACTAAAAGCTCAAAAGTACATATTAGGTTTGGGACCAGATATCAAATTTCAGTTATTTATTTTGAATATTTTGACCTATGTAGAGAGGATAGATAGGTCTTTGATGGATGATATGAATATGGAATATAAGGTTGGATATTATTCCCCTTCTCTTCCACCTAAGGGAAGCTTCAATGGAATAAAAGGAAAAAAGAGTTAGTGGCAAGATCATCAAAGGAGTGGTGGGGGAGGTTCTCAACATTATGCCTCTTTGGAAACTCCAATTGCAGCTAGTGTAATGCCAATAATGTTTTATTAGTGTGACAAGGTTGTACCCACCAGATTTTTTCCCTTAACCTACAAATATGTGTAACAATTGTGGATGTTATGGTCATCTGTAACATTTCTTCTAGGCTATGTCTACTTCTATATATGTGTAGGGATTGTCATCTCAAAAGGATATTGTAGAAAATTAAGATGCTTCAAATATTATAGGTCTATATCCATAGTCCTAATGAGTGAAACACATTTACATGATAGATGAGTTTTCGATGGAAGTAGACACAGGTCCAATGATAGTGAGAGGGACCATATTTATTTCATCACCAGTAGTGGTTGATTTATTTTATAATCGTGCTTCCCACTCATTTAAATATGTTCTTTTTGTTGAAGTTTTTAAACATACTACAAAAATCATGAAATTTTTTTATGGAGTTAGTGACACCTCTTAGGAAGATTAAATAGAAGGTATTTCAGTGCCTGTGTGTGCTATCAATAGTTGATTCAGAGTTAGTATGGGATTTTCTTGTTCTCAATCTATATCAGTTTGACATTATCATTAGTATGGATTGACTTATTTAGCATCATGCTAAATTTTATTGTGTCTTTGGAGCATATTATTTTTTGTGGTCTATGGGAGCTCATGGGTGTTTCTAGGAGAGTGAGATCTGAGGTTTGGTCATGCAAGAACTTCCTTCTAAGAGATCATGAGTTTTTTTTCTTCTATTGTAGTTGTTCCTGATGATGTTTCTTCTATTATTGATCTTCACACTATTATTCAAGACTTTCTAGATGTTTTACAAGATAACGTATCTGGGATTCTCCCAGAGAGGGAGGTAGAGTTTATTATTGACCTGGTTCTTGGTGAAAAACCAATTTTGATACCTTATTATCATATGGAACCAGCAGAGTTAAAATAGCTCAAGATTCTATTAGATGATCTGATGGAAAATATTTTTTTCACCCTAGTGTTTCACCTTGGGCATCTGTATTTCCCTTTTCCAAGAAGTAAAATTATTAACTCTGATTGTGCATGGACTATTTGAAGTTGAACCAAGTAATGGTTAAGAAAAGTATACATTTCCTAGTGTGGTTGATTTGATTGATCAGTTAAAGGGGGTAAAGTGGTTTTTGAAGATTAATATTTAGATGGTTTATTATCAGCTCAGAGTTCAGGAATGTGATATATCGAAGATGAATTTCAGGAGTAGGTATGGCCATTACAAATATCTTGTGAAGCCATTTGGTCTGACTAATTATCCCATGGTTTGTATGGCTTTGATGAATCAAATATTCCATCATTATCTCAACAATTTTTTTGTATTTTTTATAGATGATATTTTGGTTTATTCATGATCTGATCATGATCTTGGGTACCATTTAAGTTTGGTTTTTTGAAATCTCGAGGAGTCAGTATTTTTATGGAATAAATTTTAAATGAAATTTCTAGATTAAAGAAGTAAATTTATTAGGGAATGTAATTTCTAACCATGGATTATTAGTTGATCTTGATAAGGTGAAGGCTATTTTTTTTGGAAGAACCACATAATGTATTTGAGATTCATATTTTCCTGGGTCTTGCTG
This sequence comes from Viscum album, assembly GCA_963277665.1. NCBI lineage: Eukaryota > Viridiplantae > Streptophyta > Magnoliopsida > Santalales > Viscaceae > Viscum > Viscum album. Next base: position 655,575,806 of record OY728145.1, on the reverse strand, counting down.
GATACTATTGACATTTTGTGAAGGATTTATCAAAGATGGAATCACCTTTGACAGCTCTAACTAGGAAGGGGGTTAAACTCACATGGGTTGAAAATTTTTTGTATTCTTTTGATGAGATGAAATGACTTCTGACATTGGATCCTCTTTTGATATTACCTGAGGAGTATGTTGTTTTATATGATGCTTCTGGTGCTTTTTTGGATTGTTTACTCATGCATTCTGATCATGTGGTAGATTACGACTCTCATAAACTTTGTCCGCATGTGAATAATTACCCTATTCATGATTTAGAGATGTCTATAGTTATGTATGCTCTTAAATGTTGGAGGTACTATCTATTAGGGGTGAGGTACATAGTATTCTCTAACCACAAGAGTTTGAGGTATATCTTTTCTCAGAAATGATTTAATATATGAGAGAGGTGGTGGGTGAAATACCTTTATAAGTTTGACTTCGATATCACCAACACCCTAGGGATAGAGAATATTGTTGCAGAAACTCTTAGTAGTAAAGTTCCATCTCAAGATATTTTGGAATCGATGGATGAGTGGAACCTTATGGGTCTCTTTTCTCAGATGAATATGGATTCTTAGGAGGATGTTTTAGGTGTAGTTCTGATTAGTGTTCAGTTATCATCATCTCACATTGAGACTATTCCATAGAGTTTGAAATAGGTTGTCGATTTCAGAGGAATTCAAGAAATAATATATGGTGGGAAGAACATTTCTGGTTAGTGTCTCTCTTTAGATGTTATTCTTATATTTTTGACCATTTTTTCATCCCAACATTAGTGAGGAGCTCAATTTTGATTGGATGTCATACTTTTTCAAGGTCCGTTCATTCAGGAAATATGAAGATGTTTTATGACATGAGATGATGATTCTGGTGGCCAAGTATTAAGCATGACATTACTGATAATATGTATCTCTATTACACATGTCAATAGATGAAGGTAGAGAATCTAAAACCTTATGGTTTTCTTCATCCACTTTCAGTTTCGATCTGGAAATGGGATGATGTGACCATTGATTTTGTTGATGCATTACCATAGACTCCCTGAGGGATGAATTCTATATGGGTAGTGATTGATCGATTTAAAAACTCATCTATTTTCATTCTGATCAAAGGCACTACTAAAGTTGAAGATTTGGATAATATGTATGTGTAGTAGATTGTGAGGTAAGATGGGGTTATTTCTATTGTTGTTTTAGATAGGGATCCTATGTTTACATTGAGGTTCTGGAGGAGTCTCCAAGAGGCAAGGGTGACTTAGTTCAAGTTGGATACAACTTATCATCCAAGACAAATGGTCAGGTGGAGTGTGCTATTCAGATCCTGGAACATATTATTCATTCACGTGTCATGGATTTTGGTGGATCTTGGGATGTCTATATGGGACTGGTTGAGTTTTATTATAAAAATAGTTATCAATATTCAATTATAATGGATCCTTTTGAGGATTTGTATGGTCACCCATGCAGATCACCTCTTTTTTGGGAAGATGTGGGTGAATATTATTTAGTGGGACCGAGCTTGGTTCAGTAGACATTTTTGAGGATTTAGGATATACATTATCATTTGGTTACATCTCATAGTTGAATGAAATCTTATGTAGACCAACGATGTCATCCTTTGGAGTTTTCTGAAGGTTAATTGGTTTTCGTGAATGTTTCTCCTTGGCTGGGTCACCATTGGCTTGGAAAACATACAAAGTGACAAACCGAAATAATGTGCAATTTTTTATTCCAAATATGATGATTTTTTTATGATTTTTAATGTTAAAAACCTTGATTTTCAATATTTTAGTAATTCATGGGAAAAATTGAATGTGGAAATGAAATGGATTTATAATAATGAGAAAATGTGTTGAGATTTTTCTTTATGAATCCTATGAATTTTTATGATCTTGGTTGAACTTTTTCTAACTCTTTTTATTTTCTCTGTGTAACAAATTTAGACCACTTGGGCCAACCTTCAAACAAGGATCCCTCACTCAAATTAATAAACCCATAGTGGGGTCACCCGACCTTGAGAGCCCCTCGAGAGGTCCAACCCCTATGGGTGCACAAGGGTAGCATGCCCATGCACAGGGCCCATAGGGATGAAATCCACATGCCAAAATAGATTTAGCAAGGCATGAACTGATGTACAGGGTAGCTCTATGTAGTGATGGGAGGACAACTTCATAGTGGATGGGTCAGGTCATGCTTGGTGGTAGGAGTCCTATGGCTCCATTATGACTTCATTACTGAGATGAATCCATGAGGAGGCTTATAAATCCTTTCCCTATGTCCCACTATTTTGATGTGGTGTATGAGCTCTACCACACTCCATTGTATCCCTATTGTACTTTGTCCCACCCTACTCCACTTTTTCACACTTCCTCTCCTGGGAACCTCTGTTTCCACCTAACCACCACCAGATTCCCCACTAGACATCTCTCACCCTTAGCCAACAAACACCGCCACCACCACCCAGGCCGCCTCCTACCACCGTCATAACCCCATCGTCGCCAATTCTCTCAATGTAATGCACCAATATAGGAATCTTCTTGCTCGCACCGCTACACACACCTTACCACTAATGAAGGTCAGGGAACACCACTACTTCACCATCGCTACCTCTGTCAATCCCCAATCACCCATTTGAGCTCATATGACCACTGTGAAGGTCAAAGTAGAAGGGGATGCCACCACCATGTCACCCCACAGTTACTCGGACTAGCTCTGCAACCCACCATGCAAGCCCACCACAACTACCACTATTTTCACCCTGCTGCCCTACTACACCTGAGGCCACCATGTCCCAATACCCTTTCTACCCATGCATGTCACTAATCTCTCCCACACATATCCAATACACCTGCACCCACATGTGTTTCCTCTCGGGGGCATAGTTTTCCTTCATGGTAGGGGAGGATAATTCCTCCCTCCTCTCATATAAAAGGATGCCCATACCTCATTCACAAGGTATTGGCTGGAGCTCAACACCAGGGGGAGATCTCCACCAAGGGAGCCGGGTCATGATACAAATCCCCTCTCTCTCTATATAGGTTAATTATTCATATGATAGAATTTTAACTAATCAATTGATGGAACAATTTCAATTGAGTTGGGTCCTAGAAGATAACACCTCCTAGACCAAGGAGTGGCATTAAAATTGAGTTGGAATTGAGAGTACTTTATAATTTGATGATATTACACAATTTCTAAATAAATAATCATAATTTAAACATGAGATTTCATTTTTGAATTATCCAAATAAAATTAAACATATAAAGGAAAATAATGATTGAACCTAAGATTTACTCTATGAGTAAGTAATTTCTTTTATTAACTCATTCTTTTTAGATTTTCATGTTAGTTTAAATTTACATATTTGATGTCATTAGAAAAGTAATCAAAAACCCAAAAACATTGTCATTGTTTTCATTTAAAACATAAAAACAAAAAGAGATAGAATAGGTGAATTAGACAAAATAGGTAAACAAATTAAAAGGCTTGTTAAGTGAGACAACCATGGTCAGCCTCTATAATGCACTTGTAAAATTATAATTTCTTTTGATCACACCCATGATAGGTGTGCATCAAAAAATGGAATTATTTTCAAGGATCCAATCATTCATTCACTTTAATTTTTCTAATATCACATATTTGATATATTTCATTACTTTTTATAGAAAAACTAAAAAAAGTCTTTCATGATGATTTCATATGACAATTTTTTCAATTCATGGAACAAAAATTATCCTCAGGTTCAGGAACAAGTAGCTAAATCACCCCCATCTATAGAAGATGGTGTTACATTATGGTCTAGACTGATCAGGGGGTCCCAGAACCAAATTTTCAAAGAGAATTAATTCAAGGACCTCATCCAGGATCTCAAAGATACCCTTGAGCAATCAGTATTTGAAGAATTATCTAGAGATCTCACTTAATTCTATCAAGAAGATTATAAGACACAAGTAGAGTGCTCCTTGCTTCCTCCAAACACTTTTGATGAAGTTCCACCAGAACATTTTCAAGATAAAGTTGAAAAACACAACCTCAAATATGATATTCAAGACCTTGAAGAGATGGTACAAAATCTACAAGAAAAAAAATTTATAACTTCATATGTACAAGTATCATTAGAGAAATATGAGCCTAAACCTAAACCAGAAGATGAGCCACTTTTCACACCTGAGAAGGGAAAGAAGGAGGTGACATTGGTCTTTCATGATTTTTCCAAGGAAATTCAACATCTTGAGGCAAAACTTGAGGTAGAGGATATCATCTACCTACCTTCACATTCTACCATCATACCTCATGAGGCACTCACCATTGAGGCCTTGATTAAGGCATAACTAACTTAGGGAGATGATATTTATTTAAAATCATTATCTTTTGATTTTGATGAATCTGAATTGTGCATCAATCCTTCTTATTTTGATTATACAGAACCAAACAATCATTGAAATGCCTTGGAGGAAGAAGATGAACTTAGATGTGCACCTATTGAGGAATACATGGATCTCTAAAATTTTGATGAAAACACATTTGAGGATCCCCATCATAAAGAGATCTAAGTTGCGGAGCTGGGGAAAATCATAAAAGAGGCTGATTTATTTGAAGGGGGGAAGTTACTTATTAAAAATTCACATTTTATTCAAGTAATTTTTTTTTGTTTACTTCCCCTTCTATCATTAAATTCATGAAACCCATATGAATCCATCATTGGAAGATCAGAAGGTTGCACAAGTAGCAACCAAGGAAGATGATGGACCATACTTTATCCTACCCCTTCCATGAATGATTTATCTCATTTTGAAGGGAGGGATCTGGTGTATTCAATCCATGGATTATTCCTCACCTATAAGGATGAGGAAAATGTTGGGAAAATTCACATGTGGTGGTTCAAACAAAAGAAGATTCATCCACCATATGATTTTAGATAACAACTGGTACTTCCCTTTGGTGGAAGTAAAAATTTAGGGGCCACTTGGGGGATCATAACAAGACTTATCCCTTTACTTTCTTTCATGGAATTTAGATTTCAATTTCTTTTCTTAGAAATAGTGCAGCATGTAGCCCACTACCTCCTATATTTTTTTAACCTAAGTGACATGATCCTAGTGCTTAATTGTTTAATTCTCTTTTATATGATCATAATTGGTAGAAGGAAGCCAAAAAAGTGAAGGGATGAAAGAGGACCAAGAATTCATGGGAAAGGGAGTTCACTTTTTATGATTATCTTTTAAACTCTCTACATATTTTGTCTGAAAACCTATTTTGATATTTAATGTTAAAATTGTATGCTCATGCTTGAATTCATGTTTTAATTGAATTGTATAGAAGATACGAGTTTCTTAGAAATAATGTCATTCCATGTTTTAGATTTCAATGTTATTGAAATTGAATGAGAAAAATGGAAAATTAAATGATTAAAGTGAAACATGGATATTAAAATAAGGATTCAAGATTTGACAGAATTGATTGAGTCATGTAAATGAAATTTACTAACCATTTTTAATTCTATAATTTTTTGAAATTCATGTAAATTGATTTATTATTGTTAATCATTCCTTGAGTGATTTTCCCAAATCATATGTCCATTCCCAAGATTATTTCTAGACCAAATACTTCCTATTTTATCTTGAGTATTTAATTGAGTGATCTTGGGACATGCCACTAGCTAGAACTTGAATTTGAACTTGTCAAAGCTATTATTGTACAAAAAAACATTTAGAATGATTGATGCATATTTTGATAAACCACTTATCCTTAAAATAAAACATTTACATCAATATTTCATTAGACTTAGATACTATGAATGATCTTTATAATAATGATCCATGTTTCAAGCCATATTATCCATTCCTACCCTACTATTAGTATTTACATGATATTTTAATGTTGAAGTGCGGGGGTGAAGAGAATCATGGTAAATAAGATAATTTACATTTTAAGGAATAAGTGCGGGGGTGCTTATTGTGGGAATTGTAAAAGGTTGTGGAATCATTCATTATACTCTATTTTTACCCTCTTGAATATAAAAAAAAAGTAAAATAAAAAAATAACCAAAAAATGAGAAAAATGGGTTTTGATTTGGGTATAGAAAAAATCACCATTACTAGACCTATGATTTTTATCATACAAGGTTAAGTGGTGGATGTGAGGTTTATTCTAATCATAACTTTAAAAAAAAGAAAAAAACTTATTAAAAGTATTTTTGAAAAATAAAAAAATGTACAAAAGTAAAAAAATATTCAAGAGAGGGAAAAATTAGTTTGTTATACTTAAACCGCTCAAAATGGTTACTTTTTACTTTTGGGAAGTATGGAGTTGATATAAATTGAAGGGGAGAATGTCATAGAAATTTTAATTTGAATATCATTCTTTATGATTTAATAGATAAACCACCCCCTAAAGATTTATTTTTAAAACATCAATTCTGACCAAAGCCTCAGAGTCATTTGAACCTTAATTGCAATGTCCTCATGATTTTATGTTTCTTTTATCTTTAAAAAGTGGAAAAATTAGTTCATTTATAAGCCTATGGTTAAGGATCATTTTTTCATGATATGATCATAAATATACTATAATGTTTTCATGAGAGATGAGTGAAAAGATTAAGATGAGGTAAATCATGAATTGGTATATTTAATAATAATGAATTGAAGAACTTGAATGAATGAGAAGAGAAGTTCCACCATTTTCAAAAGGGATAATGTAAAATAATTGAGTTGATTATTTCTTTAAAAAATGGGAAATTAAATCGACATTTCATGTGAAATTTGATAATTTAATTTTACATTGAAAATTATTTGATTTTATTGCATTGAAATTTTAATATTGGAAACATTGGTGGCCTCTGATCTTCCATGTTGAGATTTTACACTTGAGGAAAATCATGGTTTAAGTGTCGGGTATTTGATAGACCAAAATAATGTGCAATTTTTAATTCAAAATCTGATGATTTTTATGCTTTTTAATGTTAAAAACCTTGATTTTCAATCTTTTAGTAATTCATGGGTAAAATTAAATGTGAAATTGAAATGGATTTAAAATAATGGTAATATGTTTTGATATTTTTCTTTTTGAATCCTATGAATTTTTATGATCTTGGTTGAACTTTTTATAACTCTTTTTATTTGTTTTGTGTAAAATATTTATACCACTTGGGGCTAGCCTTCAACCAAGGATCCCTCACTCCACTTAGGCGACCCACAGTGGGGTCACCCGACCATGAGAGCCCCTCAACATTGGTGACCTTTGATCTTCGATGTTGATATTTTATACTTGAGGAAAATCATGGTTTAAGTGTGGGGGTATTTGATAGACCAAAATAATTTGCAATTTTTAATTCAAAATCTGATGATTTTTTTATGCTTTTTATTGTTAAAAACCACGATTTTCATTCTTTTAGTAATTCATGGGTAAAATTGAATGTTGAATTGAAATGGATTTAAAATAATGGTAATATGTGTTGATATTTTTCTTTATGAATCCTATGAATTTTTATGATCTTGGTTGAACTTTTTATAACTCTTTTTATTTGCTTTGTGTAAACAATTTAGACCACATGGGGATAGCCTTCAACCAAGGATCCCTCACTCCACTTAGGCGGCCCACAGTGGGGTCACCCGACCATGAGAGCCCCTCAAGAGGGCCATCTCACATGGGTGTAAGGGGGAATCAAGCATGTGCATAGGGCCCATAGGGATGAAATATCTGGTCACCCGACCATGAGAGCCCTTCAAGAGGGCCATCCCACATGGGTGTAAGGGGGAATCAAGCATGTGCATAGGGCCCATAGGGATGAAATCTGTGGGCTAATATAGTTTCATCAAGGCGTGCATTGGTACATGGGGCAGCTCTATGCGGTGGTGGGAGGACAACTTTGTGGTGGATGGGGAGGGCTACGCATGGCGCTCGAAGTCCTCTAGCTCCATTCTGACTTTATTATCAGGCTGAGGCCATGAGGAGTCATATAAATCCTTGTTCCGTATCCCACCATTTCAATGTTGGATGTTGGCTCCTCCATCCCAATTGTGCTCTTCCGTACCCCACTCCACTCCATCGTGCTTCCCCACCCTGGCACTTCTGTTGCCCCATGGCTGCCACCAAACACCTTGCTGGACACCTCTCCTATCATGACCTCATCACTAAACACCACCACCACCACCCAGGATTCCTCCTGCCACCGTCAGAACCTCATTGCTACCGCCTATCTCACCGGTATGTACCAACACTGAAGGCCACCTTCTCGCACCTCTGCACACACCCCATCACCGTTGAAGGCTGGGTACTACCACTACTCCACCATTGCCACCCCTTTCAAGCCCAATCACCCATTTGAGCTCCTTCAGCCACTATAAATGCTGGAGGAGAAGGGGAGGACACCACCACATCACCTCACTGCTTCTCAGACCACATTCACAACTTTCCATGCAAGCCCGCCACAATCACCTCCCCTATCACCCAAATGCCCTATTGCACCTGAGGCTGCCATATCCTGAGCCCCCCACTACCCATGCAAGCCACTGTTCTCTCCCATGCAGCTCCTAAACACCCACACTGGTGGGTGTATCATCTCAGGGCTACAATTTCCCTTCATGGAATGGGGAGAAGAATTTCTCCCTCCTATCCTATAAAAGGGACCCCATGCCTCCTTCATAAGGAATCACCTAGATCTCAACACCAAGGGGGGATCTCCACCAAGTGATTCATGCCACACTGCAACCCCTCTCTTCTCCCTCCTTTATTATACTTCATTTTTTTTGTTTTTCTTTTATTTCATTTTTATTAAATTTAGTTTCCATTTTTAAATTTAAATTTAAATTCCTTTAAATAAATAAAAATGCCAATAATTTATTTTAATTTTTTCCCACCATTTAATTTCTTCTTTAATTATAATAATATTAATAATAATTAAAAACTAATGTTATTATTATTATTAGTAGTAATATAATAATAATTATTATTATATCACATTCTTATTTTAAAATTTATTTTATTAGTTTCTTATCTCTATTTTTTTCAAAAATTATTGTCTTCATAATAATAATAAAACCATTATTATTATTATTTTGATAATCTTTATAAAATATATAACTTATTTATTTTCTTATTTTATTTTATTTTATTTATTTCTCTCTCTCTATTTCTCTCTCTCTCCACTCATCCCACATTCTTCCATTTTTATTTTACTTCTCTCATCCACCATTCATTATTTTTTACTTTATTCTTATTTCTTTTTCTTCTTCTCCTCTTCCGGACACTCCACCAATGTGATATCTTACTCTCAAAAATGAGAGGCTGACCCCAAGGCTTGTCTTGGGAGGAGGTTAAGGTGTTCTTAAATTTTCTTTAATGTTTAATGTTATGTCTTTAGTAAATTGAGTAGCATGCAGGGTGAGGTGAATATCTCTGATTTAGTGAATGCACACCAATGAAATGAAACTCAATTTATATCTATTATTTTATTTAAATCAAATTCCATTGGTTAATTCTTCATACGATAAGAGTTGAACTAATCAATGGATGAAATAGCTTCGACTGAGCTGGGTCCTAGAAAATAACACCTCTTAGACCAAGGAGTGGAATTAACCTTGATTAAAGGAGGAGGTGGAATTGAGATTTTTTTAACATTTGATGATATTCCACAATTTCTAGATAAATAATAGTAATTAAAATATGATATTTCATGTTTGAATTATCAAACTAAAATTAATCAAATAAAAGAAAATAATGATTGAACCCAATAATGACCCAAGGACTAAGTACTTTCTTTTATTAACTCATTTTGTTTATATCTTCATGTTAGTTTAAATTTATATATTTCATTTCATTAGAAAAGAAATAAAAAACCTAAAAATATTGACATTGTTTTCATTTAAAACCTAAAAAAGATAGAATATTTGATTTAGATAAAGTAGGTGAACAAATTGAAAGGCTACTCAAGTGAGATGACCTTGGCCAGCCATTGTGCTGCACTAAGAAAATTATAATTTCCTTTGACCATGCCCATGATAGGAGTTCATAAAAAAGTTAACTCTAACATATGTTGGACCGGTTGAGGCCACTGAGCTTCTTGGGTAGGTTGCTTATCAGATTTCATTTCTGGTTTATTTTATAGGCATTCATGATGTTTTCCACATATCACAGCTCATGAAATACTATCCTAATCCATATCTTGTTCTGAGTTTGGAAGAGATTGAGTTAGATCCAGATGTTTATATCATGGAACATTCAGTAGAGATCTTTGACTCTCAAGTGAAATTCTTGTGTGAGATATCAATTCTACTGGTCATAATGTTATGGCGACACTAATTATATTCTCATGAGACTTGGGAGTGTGAGTCATTGATGAGGGAGTAGTGTCCTCACCTCATTATCAGAATTCATTCTTCCACATGAATTTCTAGGGACATAAAGTCATATAGCAGGGGGTTTGTAACATATCATTACCATATTTAAGGTATTTTGATTCTATTTACTTATTTTCCTCTTTAATTGGGAACGTCTTGGGACTCCCAATGAGAGAGATATTTTTTTGGGCAAAATGAACTAAATTTCAGGGATGTATGTTTATTTTAATTAATGGAATATGGTATAAAATTGTAATGGATTTGTGGGGTTCTCCATGATTTCAAAGAATTCCTAAGGTGGTTTGGGTTTTTATGTATGAATGTGGACTTTTTGTTGACTCTAGGAGAAATACACATCATGTAATCAGAGTATAAGTTGTGTAAATTATGTAGGGAAGATGTTGTGAAACTAGTAAACAACATGAAGGGGGTACTCATCGTGTAAAGGTTATACTCCATGTAATGTTAAAAATAAGTTTTTTTATAAAAAGGTGATGGGGTGCTTGGTATATACAAGATTCATGTATTACATGATGTGTAAGTGGGTTACATATCATGTAAATATCATGGACATGGATTTTAAGACACAATACTAGTGATATGATTTCTTATTTGTATGTAGGACTCTGTTATCATATCATAGAGCTCTTCTATAGTGATTTTGGAGACCTATTTTCCATTTGAATCACTTTGTTCGGTGATTTATCACCATTGTGGTTGGGTTGCATCTTCCTAGGTGAGTAATATTTTTTGGTTTTTCATTGCCTTTGATCATTGTAGTACCATTTCATTGTGTTATCAGATTTGTTGACTCATCATGATAATTCTCTTGATTCTTTTTTTAGATCCATTATTTGATCTTGTTCTGGGCACCAATTCCTTGTTGGTTATGGTTTGGCGGGTGTGCATTCTTTAGGTAGGTGTTGTTTCCTCTCTCCTCCTAACCTTTTAGTTAAATTTATATAATTATGAGATGTGTGGATTGGTTTTATATCCTTTTTTTCATTTTGTGGTCTTCCTTATTAGTAGATCCCATTGCAGGTGTGTGTGCCTTGAGTTTTGAGGTATGCGGTTCTATCTCTAGCCTATGTAGATGAACTGCATTTCTTTATTTGGTTGGTCAGCATGCATTATCTATACAATTTTATTTTCTCTATAGTATGATTTTTGTTTCATTTATTTTCATAATAATAAACTATTTTAGTGGTGTTATTTCCATATAGTAGGACCAAGCTAGTCTGAACCATGTAAATCTTGCGTGTTATTTTCTTTTCAGTAAATTTACAATTTGTTTCTTCACCTCTTTGCACCATCATAATTATGCCTATTTTTTCTTCATTCATCCATTTTTCATATTTTAATTCAATTCCTCTCTTTTACCATGTGATAGTTAGACTACCTTCATTTGATCTATTCTAACCCTCACAATTGTTATTAGAGCCCGTAATTGTTTTAAATGGTATTTTTGGCTAAGTTCATAGTTGAAAAGTTTGATAGTGAGAACTATTTATTTATGTTGATAGTAAAGTTGTGTACACTTATAGTACAAAATGGACTTATATATGACTTGAATGGTCCCAAAATACTTGTAGTTACCATTTCTACTGATGTTCTATCACCACAATATTTATAGATATCGAACCTAGTGTTTTAGAAAAGCCTCATTATATGTTGATCTTAACCATAGGGGGAAAATAACTTCATGAAGTTTCCCCTGAAACAAATTCCAAGGAAATATAGTTAAAATATAAACATAAATATATTATAAAAACATTGATTGGTCATCATTATAAGAAATGATTATTTATACTTCTAAGATGTATCATGGTTCTTCTATTTGTTTTTATCTTGAAGAATTTAACAAAGCGATTCTAGATTTAGATAATATAGATGTTAAAGGTATCAAAAAATACCAAACTATTATTATTTTAACCTCTCTTGATGATTATTTTAGTTCATTAAATGATTCAATGATGTATGGTCATGATTCCATAAAATTAGAAGTAATTAATGTTGTTGTTTTGTCTTATGATGTTAAAACACATTGTTTGAAGGAATAGGGTAATTTGGTTAGAACCAAACCAAAAAATTTTAGTATTAGGGGTTAGAATATAAAAAATAAAAAATAATATAAGGATAAGAACCGATTTAATAATTTATAGTGTTTTGAGTGTGGTAGAACTGACCATATTAAAATATACTACACAGAATTTAATAATAAATATAGTGTGGCCCAAAAAAATATGGAATGCCCTAGTTTCTACACATCATATATTTTTATCTTAATTTATAATTCATTTATCTAGAAATACGTATAGTTTATAGGTCGTATCCTCTCTGTGTTCCTAGGAACAACAACTATGTTTTCAGGAACCAATGGTTGGATGGGAGGGATTCTTTGGGATAGTCTAAGTAGATTGGGCTTCAAGGGAGATATTTCTAATTTTGGATTCCCCATTTTGGTCATTGTGAATTTCTACTACCTTTTAATACATGAATTATTTTAAGCTTCACCAAGATTTCTTATTCACAATATTTTACTCCAGAGGAGGGTTGTGTGATTAAATGTGACTTCATGTTTGGGAGTTTTGTTGGATTCAGTGGAGACTTATGTAATTTTGGTAAGCCTTGTGGTTTAATTATATTTCTCATCTTTAATTTCTAATCATGTTGTTCTTTTAGTAGTTTGAATACAGTACAAATGTAGGTACGTTCAATTCACATGCCATCATGGAACACACTAAGAGTACTCATGATGAGAACATACTATTTTATTAAGTTTAATTTTTGTGAATAAATATCTATCCAAACCTACTGGTAGGATAGAATATGCCTTGTAAGAACACCGTTTATTAATTTTTTTATTTTATTTTGAAAAGGTAGAGATTTTTTGAATTTGTTTTATGAATTAAAATTATGTTTTAAATATTACATGAAAAAAATTTCCTTTAATTATTATTGTTATGTAAATTATATTTTTTTCAAGCCCTTCTGTTCTATTTTACTTTCCACTTGGGACTATTGTTAGGATTTATTATGATTATCATCGGGCTTGGGGATGTGGCCTGGTCTATTTGCTTGATCATTGAGTATTTCCTGTGTACAACTATCATTTGTAGTTGGTGTGTTTTGTTGCTATATTTTTACATAATCAATTAACACTAGTGATCAATGTTGTTACATATAATTTTTTCCTCCATTGAATGTGGACCAAATTTATTATGGGTAGTTATACTAGCTTTATCTTTATGATCAATCCAATCACTCTCGAACAAACACATTACCTCATTCAACTGTTGTTCCTAACACACTGCCTGGATTGATTTTATTCCTCTAGAAACATCTCTTCACATGGGTGTACATTTGAAATCATCTGAGTAGAGAGATATTGTGGTTTCTTTTAATTCCATTCAGAGAGAAGATCAGCTGATAGAGAAGGATAATTTCTAGTAATACTCTTTCATGCCTATATAGCCCCCATGTTATGCTCATGATCTATAGTGGAGAGCTTGGCACTTGAAAGCTCAGTATAGACCACATCTTCTTTAACACTGTACAACTCTAGCAGTGTCATTTTTCCTTCAAAAGATATCACATCTTTACTTGGTTCCAACCTTATGAGTATGTTTATTTTATAATTTTTCACTATATTGTATTTTTTAATTTTCTTTACAATTTATGTATGGGGTTGGTGTGCGTGAGTCCATCCCGATCAACGGAATATGTTACCATCCTTGAACTAGGGTTCAAAGATAGGTTTTGGAGTGATGAGGCCCCTGTTCACAGATAGTTTTCTTGGTTCATATGCATTTTCTCTATGATTTTATTTCCAATGATTTATTCTTTCTATTTCATTTTTTCATAATACTAAACTAATATGGTGGTTTTATTTCAATAGAGTTGGATTAAACTTGTCTGAACCACATAAATCTTGCATCTTCTTTACTTTTCAACAAATTTCCTTTCGGTTCTTACTCAAATTTACACCATCCTACTTCCGAATATTGTTTTCTTCATTTTTTCATCTTTCATCCTTTTATTTGATTCCTCTAACTTCCCTTGTGAGATTTTTAATTCTTTAAATGGATCTGTTCCTATCCCCACACAACCTTATTCCATCGAACCATATTCATAAGAGTAAGAATATAAGATTCTATATTCATGTTTTAAAATTTAATACCGCTCTAAAACCAAAATAAAAAACAAACTATACAAATTGAAAAACTCAAAATAAATTCAAAATAATAGAATCAAATGAAATGAACATTATCATCAATAGATTACTAAAAGTGGTAAATAAAGTTAGAAAACAACCCAAAAAATTTATGTACTTCGACTAATTGGACTATGTACACGAGGCAAGGGAACCGGGTTACACTATGAAAATTAATAGAGTACAAGAAAAGTAATAAGTGAGAAATAATGAAATAAACAATCCATATAAGCTATCCAAGATGGAGTTCTTGGAAAAACCAGGAACCCATGATCAAACTAGGATTGATTAGATGATATATACTCTAATATGGATAAACACACTAAATTCAAATAAAAAATAGTAAACCAAAACATATATAAGGAAATTAAATGGAAAAGAAAAATAATTGGCTGAACCACCTTACCATGGTTCGACCACTTCTTGAATGCAATGGATACTTTAGGGCTCATAAGTATAAAGTCTATGGAATGATGGTCATCCTCTATCCCTCCTATGGGTATATAGAACACACACTAAAGGAATATTATGAGGTTTAAAAATAACCCCTCTCAGTTTTATGGTAGTTGGAAAACTCCTCTCCACCACCCCACATTCTTTTTTCTTCACTAGTGAACCCAAAATAGGCTACTAATGTGTGTCCTTAATTCCCACTCTCGGTAAAACTAGATCCCTCAATCTAGGGAGTGATTCCTCCCATCTCAATCACACATATAAATGGAGTGGCACACCCACTAATCAAGGAACCCCTTGCAAAGATAATGGATAGTAGACATAATAACTTGTGGTTAGTTTATTATGCAAAGGAAATGTGGATGAATGAGAACATGGTTTGTAGAGGGATGTTTGTGAAGCATGATGTTTACACTAACAAACTTAAATTAAATCTTGTATCTATGCCCATATCATAACCAATCCTATACAAAAATTAGGCTTCCTAGAGTACATTTCAGTCTCCTCCTAAGGGTCCATGAGTGTGATAATTTCACACAAGGCTAAACAAATCATGAAGTGTGATTTTTTAACTTTTACATTGTTAATTAAACCAATTTAACATGCCAGTTTTAAGTTTCTACATAGTTGGATAGGGAACCGCCATATCTTACTTCACTGACCATGTATCCTTCCTTGTAGTTGGAACTTTCTTTTTTCATTTACTCACAACTTCACAATTTAGTGACTATACCTGGTATTTGGATGATTTTTGTCTCTTAGGGACAAACCTCATTTGTCGATCTCATTTAGCAAGGGTGAGGGTGGAGGAGATCATTGGTACCACAAGAACAAGGGAATATCAAGGTTTATCCACTTTATTGTTATATTGGTTCCACTGAGAGAGACCAATGTTGAGGTGGAGAGAAACCTCTATTTTTGGGGTTTTCCTAGTTCTCTAAAGGAGGATCAAATCTTGAGGATACACCCTCAGTGTTCAAAGATGAAGATGCTTCTGGTGTTGCATTAATGCAGCAATTGGAGGGAGATAATTGAGGGATATCTAGTTTTTGATCTTTAATATTAGATATGACATGCTGGAAAATGTGGATAGCAAGGATAATGACTTATCGGTGATAGTGCCTTGGAAAGCAGCATCATGCATGGATAACAATTCTTGTTTTTCAACCCTTTAGGGTTTTGATCCTCTGATTCACACTGGTCTTGGAAAGCTTCTTGATACTTGGATATTAATTATAATCATAGTTAATTATACCTGAATAAATCATCAACCATGATTTAAAACACATGAAATATTATTCTACCTTGATAAAGGTGAGATCGATCCCAAGTAAGGGGGTCCGAGTCCTTTATATTTCCTCTCTTTTTTAAAAATTTTCAACCATAGTTTATGTTGGTTGTTTTTCTATCATTTTCATCATGTATTCATCTAATCTAACTTTGGTAGTAGTGTCTTACCATCAATATTTCCTCTTTTACTATTCTTACTTCTTTCATATTGAATGACCCATGACGATTCTTCCCCATGAACATAGGCTAATGGCCGAAGCATGTAATTCCTTTTTTCCTTTTACTACATTCAATTATGCTTTTATTTGATCTATAATTATAGATTGTAATCACTAGATTCTTGAATTTAAATTAATTTATGGGTTTTAATCTATTTTTTAAATTTTAAGATAATGTTAAGCCTTTGATTGTGGTCTTTCATCACTATATAATTCTCCCTTTGGTTATTACATGATACAGTTTATTTTTTATGTTAAGAATATTTTTATTGGTTTTTTACATGTCATTTTTGAATTTTATCTGTTAATTATTGGTTATGGAATTTTATGTATACACTTATATAATTTTTATTTATCATGTTTTTTATTTTTATTAAATCAATGTGTTCAGAATTTTTTTATTCTGTTGTGATGATAATTATTGCAAGATTTCAATGTTGTATTTTTTACTTCCATTTGAGTTTAACCAATTCTAGTGTATTTTTTTATAGATACATCCTAATTTTTTTTAATGATGGAATTAATTTTATTTATTCATGATGTATGGAATTTAAACTCAAACATTGTTTCTGTTTATTATTTTATATGCTATAATCTGTAAATAAAAATCTTTTTCATATTTTATATTTTAATGAATCAAAATTACCAATAAATCATAGGATATTTCATGGGGATCATAACTTAAATTTGATAATCTCCCACAATAAAGTGTTATCAGAGCATAATTGGGTTTAAAATTTTCTTTATTATAATTTGAAATTGTTTGTTTGTTCCTTTTAAGCATTTTTTCTGGTGGATTTTACATTGCTTCATGCTTTGATTGTTTTGTTCATCTTGGTCTTTTTCTCTCTTAGTATGTATTCTAAAAATATTTATTATAGTTTTTTTCATTCCCATTTCGTTGTTTTCTCTACCAGAATGACATTTATAGATTCATTTTGGTAGTTTCAACCTTTTTGTGTCTCTATTTTTGGGGTTTAGGAAAGGGTTCTATGTGAGGATTGACTATGTTTGAGATGTTGTTAATAGTAATGTCTTGATTGGATATTGTGTATCTGGTGTCTACCATTTTCTTTGGAGTTGAGATTATGTTCTCTCTAGCATGTCCCTCCAAATCTTATAGGACTTTTGTCTTTGGTTATGACCTAGTAGAGAGTTCAATGTTTAGTCTTGGGTAGGTTTTGGGTTCAATGCATTTTTTCACTTGGATTCTCACCAATATTATTTTTTTAATATTTAACCAATTTAGTATCTTTTTTCTACTATTTTTATATTTTTATGAATAATGTGTCATTAGTAAGACTAGACTAGGGTGTTATCCGCCATGAGTTAACCCACCTCGACCCACGAATGAACCATCATCCATCACAACCTCGAACTAAGAGATCTGTACATGTCACTGTTATCCGCCATTAGTGACATCAAAATCGCCATTCTTATCGCTGGAGAAGAAACTTGCCACCATCTACGTTGACCAGACTGCCGCCGCCATCAACTTCCTAATATCGCACCAGTCTTCGGAAATCGCCAGAGACCTTCATAACCACCGTAAAATGACAATACCATGTTGATGAAAACCCGAAACACCCAAGACACCAATAAATTTTGAACTCACTCCAACAAAACACAAAAAGAAAGAAACCTTAACCAGAAACAACATAGACGTGAACCACCGATAGCTTCCGCCAAAACCAAAATAGAGAAAATTCATACTAAAAACACCAACAGAAACTTCACCGAGCAGGTCTCGAGTAGATTGACCGCCATAGAAAAGGAATCACACAAAACATCACCAAAAACAGAAGCATACCACATGAGGGGGACAATCATCCTCTAAACACCACCTCCCAAAACCTTTGAGGAACCACCGCTTCATATTTTCTAGAGAGAGAAGCAGAGGGCCTTGAGGTCAGGGTAGGGATAAGAGCGGTCGTGGTCTCTGAACGACTGAATCATGGAGATAATGACACCAAAATCCAAAACCAAGGTTGATCCGAATCAGAAGCGCCTGAAGAATGATGACGTCGAACCCCTTAACCCAAAATCCCTATGTTACCACCACTCCAAATTGGACCTAGAGAGGATAGGTGGAACGCGAGATCTGTTGGAACCATGGATGTTCTGTGCATGAATTAGAGTATGGTTTGTGTTTTTTTTCAATCCTCAGTGGAAGTTCAAAACATGTACTAGCAAAGTGATCATATAGTTCAAGCAGACAACAGTATTGAAGATGGAGCCGTTTCCCAGTGTTTGCCAAATTTTTGGGCCTCAAAACTTGAAATATAGAGAAATGTGTTATTGGAAAAGAGACTTGCATGTCGAGGCCTTGTAGGCTTGGAAACTTGTGTGCCTGATGTTTTTCAGAATGAGAACATGAAAATATGGCAAAGGAAAGAGGGTCGCACAAGTATTGGTTTGGTCGTGAAAGTGACTTGCGCGCCGTGAAAGGACTTGTGCGCCGGTACCTTATAGGATTGGAAAGTTGCGCGCCATTTGACCATTGTGTTTTGATCATCAAAATATGGAAAAGTAAATAGGGGCGCCCAATATTGGAAGTTGGTCGCAAAGTGTCTGGGAGGACAGAAGGGTTGCACGCCGAGACTTGCGCACCGAGGGAAGACTTGCGCGCCGCCACGCAGGGTATCCGAATGCCTATAAATAGAGGACCACCCCTCCTCATTCAACACGAACTTTGGACTTGAATAAATTCAGAGCTCCCATCGTATAGGTGTTGAAGTCGCGCAAGTGTTGGTGGGTCGCGCAAGGTGGAGCAGCACAGTAGTTGTTTGATGCCTGCCCAGTAGTCGCGCGAGTGATTTGGCAATAGTTGTGCACCAAAATTGAAGTTGTGTGACAGGTTTCCATTAGGTTTCAAAATCAGCTTGAGTTGAAAAGAATTTGAGTCGCACAAGTTTGGCTTTAAAGAAGACTGAATCACGCAAGTGTTGAAGGTGGACTTGTGTGACAGTTATAACTTGCGCGTCGTCCTTGAAAGTTACGCTCCACCTTGGAGTTGCGCTCTAGGTGCTGTTGAGGCTTTCCAGTTGTCTTGGTGTTGCAAAAAAGTTATTGACCAGTTCATGGTTGATAGTTTGACTTCAACAGAACATCCACATAATGTAGAGGATGCATTCATTGAGCAATGATGAAGAGACCTTCACGTCTATAAACTGAGTGGGACTTCACCAATAGTAGTGAGCCAGGGGGAGTAAATGGGAGTGACCCGAGGGACGTAGTGAGCTATCCCTGAATAATTGTAAAGGTAGTGAGCCTAGGACAGAGTGACTGTGCCCGAACCTTTGTAATCCATAACTAGTGAAGAATAGTGGAATTTGGTACGCCCGACAACTTGTCAGCGTATGCTCCTTGGACGTAGCCCTTAACGGTGAACCAAGTAAAATTTGTTGTGTCATCTCTCTGCATGTGAATGTTTCATTACAGATCATATTCTTCATACAGGTTTAACTAGTTCCTACCAACGTGGGAACAAGATCCTCAGTTTAAAAGAAAAAGTTGACACCCTGATTCACCCCTCCCCTCTCAGGGTGCCCCGGAGTCCTACAAGATCAGGGTAGGGATGTAGCAGCCTGAGGCTTCAACATCGACTGACTTCAGCAGGACCAAATAAATCACCCTAGAAGACGAAAACCAAGAAAACTGCACCATCAAGAAGGAGAAAAAGGCCAACATAAATCGAAATAAAGGACCATAGAGGAGGGAGGAAGTGGATAAGAAAGGATAAAAAGGAAGCGGTGTTGTGGTGCGCCGCTGACCCCAAGCAAAGGGTTTCATGGGGAAACCCTAGATGGGCCGAGCATGAGAGGGGGAGAGCCATGAGAGAAGGGTTCCATCGGCACTCTGACCAATAAGTTCATTGGAAATTGTGTCTCTGGTGATTAATAATTATTAGTATAAAGTAGCTGTAATTAATAATAATTTGTTGTAATTAATATAAATTGTTATAAGTTAATGTAGATTAGTCTAAAAGTTTAAAAAATACCGTGAATAAGTAATAAATAATAGAACTTATTATAATTTGATAGAAAATGAAATTTAATTGTCTTCTATTTTTTGTATAGTGTTTTTCTTATATCAAATTATACAAAAAAACTAATTATTTTATATTTTTTAGGGAAATATGGAACAAGTAAGTTGACGACAATCATTATTAGATGATCATTCTTGGATAAATCAATAAAATAATTCAAATGATTCTGGTTTAAATCATGTATATATTGATGGTGTTGAATATTTCTTATCATTTGCATCATCAAAACCATAATTTATTTCAGAAGGGAAAATTAATTTTCCTTGTAAAAAATGTGCTCTGATGAATTTTGACAAATTTGAAAATGTTGGCAGTCATTTATTACATTTTGGTTTTCAAACAAACTATGTTTTTTGGTATCAACATGGTGAACACAGTTACAGAGAAGATACTAATAATTTGGTTTCAGATACAACATGTTTTTAAAATTTAGTACATGATGTGGAAGGTCCATCTTTTCAACAAGTTGAAACTTATGATAATATTAATTTAACTCATGAGTTAGAACCATCTCATTTTTATGAGTTGTTGAGGTCCACTGAGGATACCTTATATCTTAGTTTCAAGATAATAAAATTTTATGTAGTTTCTAAATTTATGGATATTAAATCAGATAATGGAATTTAAAATAGCAGTTTTGATCAGATATTATCTTTGAAAAAACACTTCTACCTAAAGGAAATGTTTTTCTTGAAAATTTATATGAGAGAAAGAGGCTTGTTTGTAATCTGGGTCTTGGTTATCATAAGATTCATGTATGTTCAAATTATTGCATGTTATATTATGGTGACAATGATCCATTGCATAGCTATCCCATATGTGGAAATCGAGGTATAAAGAGGCTCAATAAGGGATGTCTAGATTTATTTTAGTAAAATAATTGAGATATTTCTCCCTTACACCTTGATTGAAGCATTTATTTATGTCTCAGAACACAGTGGTATTGATGTCATGGCACAAAAAAATTATTCTAATTGGTAAAACCATAAATCATCCCTATGATGGTGATTCCTGGAAACATTTTGACCAAGTGAATACGTCTTTTATTTTAGTATCCCAAAACGTGCGATTGGATCTTTATACTAATGGTTTCTGTCCATTTGATTCTTATGGTAGTCAGTATTCATGTTTCCCTGTCTTTATATCTCCGTACAATTTACCTCATGGGATGTTGATGAAGGAACCATATATTTTTTTGACCTTATTAATTCTAGGACATTATAAAAATAATATTGATGTTTATTTGAAACCATTGATTGATGATTTAAATTCATTGTCGAGTAATGGTGTCAGTACATTTTATGTCGTTGTGAAACAAAATTTCTTTCTGAAAGCTACATTAATGCGGACAATTAGCGACTTTCTAGCATATGTAATATCATCTGGATAGAGTACACGTGGTCCAATATCATTTCCATACTGTACAAGATATAAAAAAGAATTTATGCTCGTCAATGGAAAAAAACCTTGTTTTTTCGACTGTCATCGTAGATTCTTTCCAACTGATCATCCTTTTCATAGAAACAAAAATAATTTCAAATAAGGCACAATTTAAAGAGTTGGACCTCTGATAATGATCTTAGGTATAGATTTGAAATCAATTTATCTTCATTACCTCGCATCATATTTGGACCAAAAATAAACCAATAGAAAATTGATGGATTTGGGAAAGAACACAATTGGATAGAATGAGCATTTTTTGGGATCTTCTATGTTGGTATGATTTGTTGGTCCGTCACATGTTATATGTCATGAAAATTGAGAATAATTTTTTTGATAATTTATTTCATATAGTTTTTGATACACCAGGTAAGACCAAATATAATGTAAAGGCATGATTAGATCTTGCCCAAATTTGAAGGTGACCAAAACATAAGTTGTTTGAAAATGTCAGATCACAGAAGTTAATGAAGCCAAAAGTATATTATACACTCTCAAAATAAAATCAATTATTATTTTGTTAGTAGATTTCATATTTGATACTTCTAGATGGTTATGCTTCCAATTTGGAAAGATGTGTCAGAAAAGGTCATATTACGGGATTTTTTTAGACGGAAAGCATAGGGTTGATCCCTTATTTATTAAAAAAGGAAAACAAGGAACCCTTTTGAACTGGGAAGGGAAAACCCATTACATGCCCGAAGGCCAGAGGAAAATAGCCTAATATCTGAGTGATAACATTCCAATGGAACACAAAAGATGACCAAATGGCCATGACAGATCGAAAACAAAACCAGAGTCAAAGAAATGACCCAAGTTGTCTGCCTCACCAACAAGCAGCACCACAACCATCCTTGACCACCATCATCACCGCCACACTATAGTGAACATGGGTCCAAGGACTGGATCTGGCCAGATTTGCTCTGAAGAGCATACCTAAACCAAATCTGAAAAAAAGACCATTGATCGTCGCCGATCGACGCCAAGGCATGCACCATAACCAGCCATGGGCACGATTGTCGAGAAATCGTACCCAAAACAGTCACCACTCTAGAGGCAAGCCGCACCGAGTCGAACCTCCAAAGACCACTGGGGATGAACCGAACCCCTTGGCTGCCGAATCCAGTGTGACAAGATCCAGGGATTGAATTATATGATTTTAGATGCACTAACAGACATATCATATTTCTTCTATGAAATTTGTGCCGTGAAAAGTGACTACGATGCATTATGAAGACTGCAAAAAGATGTTTTAATTTTATGTAAACTGGAAAAAATATTCCCTCCAGCTTTGTTTGACTCAATGAAACATTTGATATTATATTTACCACATGAAACAAAATTTGGAGGTCTGGTACAATTTCAATGGATGTACTCATTCGAGAGATGCATGCAGAAGTTAAAGAAAAAAGTACGTAACAAAGAATCAGTTGAAGGTTCAATTGAAAAAGAATATTGGCAAGAGGAAATTAATTTTTTCTGCTCCCATTACTTTCAATCTGAATCTCCCAAAAAACACAAACGTATGGGCCATAATGAGGGAACTGTTGACGATGAAATGGGAAATCAATTATTAGTTTTCAATTATCCTAAACTTGGCTTTAGTGGATTTCATGATTGAAGCTTTCAGATGATGAACATCACAGAGCTCATACATATGTTCTATTCAACTGTGAATAAATGACACCATTTGTACAATGAGTGATCCTATTAATTATTCTATAATATTTTTTAAAAATAATTAATCTTTTTTTATTTGTAGTTTATATGATAATCATATCAAGAAACAACTTCCACAAATTACAGTAGCTTCTCTTGAAGAAAATCAGAAAAAAAAAACTTTTCCTAATGGTTTCAAAAACTTGTAACATAAATTATTCTTGGTTTAACAAATAAAATATTTTTATTATCTATTATATTGATAACCATTTTTAAAAAATTTAGGTATCTCGACATGCTCATAGAATTGACAATAAATTTCATGTATTGAGTTACCCACCATAAAAATGGTTAAATATTATAATGCATATAAGTTAAATGGTTTTTGATTTCATACATGTGCATATGGGGAATCAAAAAAACAATGAATATTGGTGTTTTTTTGAGAGGATATCATCATAGAGAAATTGAAGTTGATTTTTATAGCATGGAAGAAGAAATTATTGAACTGTGTTATCTGGGACAATATTACATAATGATGTTTAAATGTCAGTGGTTGGATACTGAGAGAGGTTTGCATGTTCATATGAACCATGAAATCATTGTATTAAATATAAAAGTATTATTGTAGTAAATGAACCATTTTTATTAGATCATCAGGAACATCAGATTTATTTTTCAAAATATTGTTCTAATTCAAGAGAGTTGAGTGATTGGTGGAGCATAATAAAAATTAAATCTTGAGAAAATCAATTTACTCATAGTGAATGTGGTTCTGCTAAAGTGAAAGGAATTGAAATTTTTCAAGAGACTGCTCCAAATCCATCTTTTTCACGAAGAGACATAAATATTGATGATAACACCCCATAGTTAAGGGTCGATGGTGACAATGATGTTAAGGATATTACAAATGAATTTGAAATGACAAGAAATGATGAAATTGAAAGTCATATGGAAATTGATGATGCGAGGAGAAATATGAAGACATTGACATCGTCAGATATGAAGATGAAGATGAAGATGAACATTAACACAGTTAAATGCTGGTTATAATCATATATAATATATATCTATATAAAATAGTTGTTTTTAAGTGTTTTCTACCAATAATCATTTAATTTTTCAAATGGATGAGGATATGTATCGTATGTTGTAGAAAGATACACTACCTTTAAACGAGTAGGATGTTGGGTCATCTGACCCTCAGACTACTATCGGTTCAGGGGGGACTTAGAGGGGGCATGATATTGTGTGGTTGATGATTCCTGACCCGATCCTCAAGAGATGTCCATGTCTTGGCTTTGATCCATGTGTGTAGAGGTATGTTTACCTGTATATTTTAGTTAGTTTTCAATAATTTATTTATATATTAATTATTTGATTATTTTTTCTTTTTTTCATAGATTTATGCATATAGCTACTAGATAGGGGAGCGTTATACTGCACAATTATTTTTCTAAATCATGGATCTAATGGGATCATATTCCCATTGATGAGCAGCACCACATGTTAGATCATTGGCTGGTACTAAATAAATAATATTTATTTTGAAAAAAATTTAATTAATAATTTTATATTAAAAATTATTTTTAGGTTTTATGGTATCCCATTGATGAGAGCATGCATAAGGATATCTAGAAGGCATGGTAGGGGATTATATGTCAAAGTTGCAGTTAGTTTTTTCATAATTTGAGAAGGATGGAAATGGAGAGAGCAAGAGTGGCAGAGTTTGATGAGTATTATCATGACCACTGACCTGATTAAACTTCACCATAGGTTTGGAATGGATTATGTTCACACTAGTTGGGTGGTTGTTTTTAGAGGAGATAATCAATAGGGTGACAAAACCGGGGGAGAAAGGCAGTGACACATCAAGATAGTAGTTGTACATTCAATACAGATAGAGAGCATATGGTAAGTATTTTTTTTAAATATTTTATATAACTTTAAATGTAAATGGTTTTTTTATATTCATACAGGAATTCAAATAGTTCAATATTTTAGACTTCAATGTTTATAGGAGGATTTATAGTGATCCAACCACTAGAGAGATTAGAGGTGCTCATCAACGTCATATTGTGGTCAGTATATTTTCATTTTGATTTTAAAGTTTAACTGCAAATAACATTTTAACTATTTTAATTTTAAATTACAATTGAAGGAGTCATATGAGGACACAACTTCTCAGAAGTAGGTAGAGAGTCAGACGGAGACCGACGCTCAGACCAGTGGCCATTGATTTGATGAGACAACATAGATGCAGGCGGCCCATTTTGCCTTCAAGAAAGGCTGTGTTGTTGGTATCCACTCCCGATTGACACCTGCGGATTATTATAACACTGCTACGATGTCAGAATCCATCTCGAGAGGAGATCATGGAGAGTCATTATCATCTGTTGCACAGTATCAGGTGTAACTGTGAGCTTAGAGTGAGCTTATAGAGAGTATGTGTATGGACTAGGAGAAGATGCATCAATGCCAGTAACAACAACATGAAGAGTTCCTATGACACTACCATCAGCAGTAGTAGTAAGAGATGTAGGAGGAGATGCATTGATGGTAGTGACAGTAGGAGCAGGAGCAGTTGGAGTACATGCGACGTCTGACTCATGGTTTAGGGATGAAGTTCCCTCCACCATCTCCTCCAGACGACCCTCCCCCTCAGTGATCTATTTATTTTTTATGATCAAATATTTGAATGTAATTTTTGTTTATAATATTAACTATCTACATTTTTATATAGTTCATTTTTTATATTGTTGCAAATATTATATTTTAATTATTTCATTAATTTTTTATTATTTTATTACTTTATTTACTTTATTTTTTTATTATTTTATTAATTATTATTTTTGATTATTTTATTTTTATTATTTTCATTATTTTATTAATTATTTTATTAATTATTTTTTTTATTTTTTTATTATAATTTTTGTGAATATCTAAGTTTTCATTATTTTATAACTTTTTAATATATTAGTAATTTTAATATTAATAATAATATTATTATCATTTTATCAATATTATTTTTATTTTTTATTATATTATTATTCTTTTTTTCTTTTATAATTTAATTTAATTTAATAATATTAATATTATTATTTAATTAATATTAATATTAATAATATTATTATTATTTTTATTTTATTTTTTTACGCTATTTGCGACTATTTGTGATGGGAACCGTCACTAATAGTATTTGCAGTGGGTCCCATCGCAAAAACAATATTTACGGTGTGCCATCACAATCAGGTATTTAAAAACCATGATGAAACTATTTGCGATGGGTGTGCATCCCATTGAAAATATTTACTTTTTGTGACGTCGTTTTCTGCAATGAGTCATTTGTGATGGGCTCTTGTCACAAAAGGGTATTTGCGACTAGATCTCGTCATAAACAACCCATCAAAAATGCCCCAATTTCTAGCTGTGATATATTCATATAAACAAAACAAAATAAAAATTAAAATAAGTTTTAAAAAATGGGTGAGTGTTCCAAATCATTTTTTCCTTCACCGATCGAATTTCAAAATTTTAATAAACACTAATGTATTTTTTAAAGAATTATAAACCCATTTAAAAAATCTAACCAATTTTCAATCCTTCGATCATGGCCATGATGTTTGGTTTGAGGGGGCCAACAATGATTTACATACTTTTACAGCACATTACAACAACAAATACAGAATATAATTTCTATTAAATTCACATGATAACAGAATAAAAACACATTGTAAAATGCTTACAAACATTTCAAACATTAGTATGTATAATTACATTTATATGTAAAATTTATTAAAAATGTCAAAAAAATTCAAAAATATTGTTTCATTATCTTTAGACTTCCCTCCAAATATCCCGATCCTACTACAAGTTGCTGAAAAAACAAGTGTCCCTACATAAAAAAATTATTTTGTTATTAATATAATGAAGAAAAAAATTTACCATAAATAAGATAAAATACATTAATAAAATGTCACTTTTAAAATGAAAACATTCACTTCGAGTCATACCAGTCACACCATGTATCAGATTGATGTGAAACTCATTCCAATATGTCATAGATAGATTATGGATCCTTTCTCTAAAGTATCAAAACAATGTGAGTGTTTTTTCTTAGTTTTGAGTTTTTCACACATATTTTGAACTAAAATGTCAATTCTAGATAAAGACATGAACATGGACTCATACCAGCCACAAAATGTGTTGGATTGATGTAAAAATGATTCCTACCTGTCAGAATGACTTATGGATCATTATCCTTAGGTATCAAGATAGTTAGAGTGTGTTTTACTAGTTTTTAGTGAGTGACACACATTTTTATCTAAAATGTTATTTTAAAATTAACAACATGTACTTTGATTCATACTGGTCACACCGTGTATTAGATTGATATGTGGTTGATTCCAAATCATTAAAAATTTCTTATAGAACATTTTACTAAAACATTAGGACAATTAGAGTGCATCTTATTATTTTCCTATAAGTGATACATGGTTTAACTACATTTTAATTTTTAAACTAAAAACATGAACTTTGAGTCATATCAGTCGCACAGTGCCTTAGATTAATGTTTGATTGATTATTATACAACAAAAATTACTTATAATTTTTTTTAATAAAGTATCAAGACAATTTGAATGAATTTTCTAAGTTTTCAATGGGTGATACAAATTTTTAACTAAAACTATACATTTAAATGGAAACATGCACTTTGAGTCATACCGGTCACACCATGTATCAGATTTAGTTTCAGATGATTCCTACATGTCAAAAATTACTTATGGATTGTTTTCAAAATGTATCAAAACAATCTGAATTTGATTTCTCACTATTGAGTCGGTCAAACATCATTTGAACTTAAATCTCAATTTTAAATAAAAATACACACTTTTAGTAAAATAGGGCACACCATGTGTGAGATTGACATCTAGGGGATTCTTAGATGGAAAAAATGACATATGAATATTTTTTATCATTTATTAAGACAATATAAGTACATTTGATTAGTTTTCATTGAGTGACACACATTTTCAACTAACATGACATTTTTAAACTAAAAAAAATACATTTTGAGTCAGTCTGGTCATGCCATGTATCGGATTGATGTGTGGATAATTATTACTCATCAAAAATGAAATATGGATCATTTTACTAAAATATGTTGACAATATGATGTTTTTTTATCTATTTTTAGTGAGCGACACATATTTTTAACTAAAATATCATTTTTAAACTGAAAACACACACTTTAAGTCATACCGGCCACACCGTGAATTATATTGATGTGTGGTTGATTCCTACTCATAAAAAATGTATTATGTATCATTTTACTAAAATATCAAGACAATATAAGTGTTATTTTGTGGGTTTTAGTGAGTGACATTTTTTTAAACCAAAAAAAGTTATTTTTAAACATAAAACAAGCACTTTGAGTTATACAAGTCACACCATGTATTGGATTAACTAAATTATACTTGAAAAACATCGAAAATAACTTATGTATCCTATTTTTAAACTATAAAAAAATATTAATATATTTATCAATTTTTAGTGATAGGTATATATTTGAATAAAATTTCATTTCTAAACTAAAAACACATTCTTTGAGTCATACCAGTTACACCATGTATCATAATGATGTGAGATTGATTCATACATGTCACAAATGATTTATGAACCATTTTACTAAAGTATAAAAACAATATGAATTTTTTTTATCCATTTTCTATGAGTGAAATATGTTTTTAACTAAAATATAAATTTTAAACCAAAAACACACACATTGAGACATATCAGGCATAAAGTGTGTCTAATTAATATCTTGTTTATTTCTATATGACAAAAAAATTATGGATCATTTTATGAAAGTATCAAGATAATATGAGTATTTTTTTCTTGGATTTGAGTATATGAAAATGGTTTGAACCAAAATGTCAATTTTAAACAAAAACACATAGTTTTAGTAGTAATGGTCACACCATGTTCTAGATTTATGTGGGGATAAATCACACACATAAAAAATGACTTATATAACTTTTTACCAAAGCATCAAGATAACCTGAATGCGTATGATAGGTTTTAAGTTATTGATCATTATTTTGATAAATAATGTTACTTTTAAATTGAAAACATGATATTTGAGTCATACCAGGAATATTGTGTGTCCGATTAATGTGTGGATGAATTATACATATCATAAATGATTTATGGAATATTTTCCTAAAGTTTACCGACAATCTATACATGTTTTATTAGTTTTAAATGACCAACATGTGTTTCAAACTAAAATGACACTTTTAAAATGAAAATGAACACTTTGAGTCATACCAGTTACTCTATGTGTTGTAATATCCCAGGTTATTTAATTAGGTCAAAAAAATCTCCCATTTTGAATTTTTGAATTGGTGGGTATACCAATTTATTTTTTAATCATCGGAACTTAATTTTGAAAGTTTATATAACCCAATATCTAGTTTTTTATGGTTTTAGAGTCTTGGAGAGTGTTTTAGGTGTTCTAAAGGGTTTTGGGTGCATTAGTGCTCTGAAGAAATGTTTTGGGAAGTTGCTGGTCAAAGTGCACAACTAGTATAAACCATGTGGCATTTTCCAGTTAACCGTGAACCCTATTTTTGTATTGATCACAGTTTAGTAAACCGTATAAGGTAAGGTGTTGTTCGTGCTACTATTTCTATAGTTTTTACTGAGGGCTTCCACATGGTTTGAGAAAACCTTATGGAAAGCAACACAAGTAGTGACACTTAGGTAACACATATGCACTATAGTACGCACGGTTTGCACACAGTTTGGAAACTACATGGGCTAACCGTATGACCTCATTAAAGGGTAAAATTTTGGTTTTCCCTTCTATTTATTTTCTATTTTCTCCTTCTTTTCCCCTATTTATTCCTTCACATGTCACACATAGTAGAGGATGAATAATCCTCCTATTATCCTCTAGGGATTGCTCCACCCCTCATCCAATCTCTATTTCATCTACCTTCACGTGTGTTGTAACCATATTAGTAAGGATTTATTCACCCATTCTTATTGTTTTTCCTTACTCTTTCCTTATAGACCACTGAATATATTTGATCCATTTTATAATATTTTTAGGGAATTCAACAAAAGTTATGATTTATTCCAAATAGCTTGTAGTTAGAGACTAATACTAGACATGCCTTTGTCTATGACTCCAAGGTAGGTTGTGGATACCTTTCTTCATGTTTTCATGGTTGATTTGGGGGCACAAATTTTTGCATGCTAGTGGTTAATTGAGTCAGACCCTCATTCTTGATATTAAATTGACCGTATGAAACTATGGTATGTTTTTGGTCATGCCATATCCATATTTATACATGTGAGGTTAGGTTAGAGGTCTTTGACCATTTTGGGTAGCCAAGATGGGGTGTAACCACTATTTAATTTGTTTTGTTTCATGTAATTGGTATTGTATAATTCAATTACATTGAATTGTTTAGTTGATTTAAATTAAATTATTTATATATGATTCTTGGGATATATTACCATTATCTATGGGATTGTGAAGGGAATGGCTCGAGGAATTTATGTGGAATGACCATTGGGATTGAGGTGAATTTGGTGATTTGGTTGGGCTTGGCCCAGGTTACTTGGGTTTTGTGGACCATCGGTTGGGCATCATGGAACTCAGTTGACGTGACTAGACCATTAGTTTATGGGCATGTCTCGGGATATTTGGATGGTATGGCCATCGGACTTGAGCTACATGGTCTCAAGGGCATGAGGTACTAGTTGGATGTGTCTTAGGAACTAAATTGGTGATTGTCTCTCACCCGTGATGGCCAAAGCACTGATTGGAGTTGTGTGCACATAGGTTGACTCAACGATAAGGTGGTTTTGACCAATTTTGTGGGTAGATGACCTATTAGTATGACTAAGGTAATTTTTTTGGGGGTTCTTTACATATAAATCCATGAGGAAGTTGATGAACCTTCGAATGATAATGTTGAGGCTATCAGTTGGGGGATGAGGCTCATCATTTTGAGGTCATTGGTCCTGGAATACTTTAGGATAATAGAGATCATCATTACTTAGGATTCACCTCTATGAGAAAAAATGTCTTTTATTTGATGATAGATATCCCTATGCCTTTAGATGTTGGGATTTGAGCTGACGAGTTCTTTCAAGTAATGGTCTGAGAAACCATTTACTTTTTTTGGGTGTGATTTCAAGAAATCAGTGACTTATTTGAGACATGAGGTGTGAGGAGGCATGAGGTGTTGGGTTGGTTATTTTGAGGTGGAACTTGAGTGTTCACCTAGTCTATATGTCATCAGGTAATACCTTGGTCCATGGTCCAAGGATCCTATCCTCTTTAGATATTCTGACATTGGTTGAGGTAGGTAAAAGCTTCCTAGTAGTTGTTGAACACCATGGAAGATTTTGTTTAATTTAATTTTATGTGTTTCTATATTTAATATTTATAGTTAACATCTACTTAAAGACTTATTTTGGGTATGAACACATGTGTGGTATCCTACTGATACTCATCCTCACACCCTACATGATCCCTTCGGGACGCATGTATACATTATGTTGTTGTGTTAAGGTAAGGTTTTAGGCTCTGGAGGTGGATCCTAGCCAAGTTGGTATGGATGTTGTCTAGGGACCTTGAGGATGTTCATACTTTGAGTTTTCATTTTTTTTTCATTTCCATCTCAACATGTTTATTTGTATGTAGCTATTGTGGTCAGCCATGGGTGACCCTTTTTCTTTATATTGACATGTATGACCAGTTATGTATGCATTATTTGTTTTAGTATCTACAATTTTTATTCTATCAAGGTTATTTGTTTAAACTATTTTATTATTATACTTTAATTACTGCTTGATATTGATTGATATTCTTTAATTGGTAGGTATGGTTTGAGTCTGATGAATTTTTTCTTTTTACTACATGTTATATATATGCACTTGAACAGTTATTATATGATCCCCTGAGGGTATATCCTCCAAAAAATCCCTCATTACACCCTCAATTATATTCACAAGCCATTATAATTTGGGGAGGTTCACTTAAGGCCAATGGCACCTGGCCCAATAGCATTGTTCAGGTAGCTAATCGGGTCGAGGATGCAACAAATAACATCAAATAAGTTCTTCATTGGGATTTAGTAGTAGTGTATGGGTGGATACTATTGAAATCAAGAATAATTTTACTTTATTTCTATTGGTCTTACTATTTGGGTTATGGTAGATTGGAGATTATGATGATGTTAGAACTAGGTTTAAAGCTTGTTCTTGGGTTCCTACAGCACCAATTACGAGGGACATACCAAGATACCATGGGTGGGAATTACTATTCTATTTTTCTCATTTTATTGTCTTTATGATTTTCACCTTGAGTATTATTCTTGGAATGTGAATTGTTACTCCTTGTGATATGTGACCCATTACCTGTTAAGGTAAGGGAGAGATGGGACCCTTGGCCCAATATCGAAAGGGGGGGGGTATAATTTTTTCTATTTTTTATAAGCATAATAGGGTGTTTAATTATGTATAATCATGTTCCTGAGAGAAATTTCTTATGAAATGCTTTGTAAATGTGATATTCCATGTGGTGTGATATATATATTTGTGTGCCTGTAATATATAAATTTCATGTGACATGTGAACTGGTCATGGATCTTATGGGAGAAGGCATGTACTATGGTGTGGGGTGATGTTGATCACCAGGTTGGGTGACTTGTTCATCAGTTTGAGGCATTGTGATTGATGGGATGAGAATGTACCGGGGAATTTTTGATACTTGGCTCCGTTGAGGGCAGGTAAGAAGGCCATTAAGTCAGGATTCCATTAGGAATGGTTGTGAATGGAAATTATAAGGGTAGTGAGGATGTTATGTATGTTACTACTTTCCCTATATACATTATATATATGTGTGTGTGTGTGTGTGTGTTATATGGGATGTCTGACCTTGTTGATTGTATTTAGTGGGTTCCACCTAGACGGTTCAGATGGAGTGTTAGGTGGGTGATGGCTTGGTGTTGCAGGAGCATGATCAAGTTTAGGCCCCTGAGGGTCAGGAAGAGCATGATCCGTAGGTAAAACCATAAGTACATACTCAGAATTATATTCTAATGTAGGTGGGGAAACCACCTAATCATACTAATTTTGGTTCACAGCTTGAAAAGTAGCTCAGAGCGATCATGGTGTGTGTGATCCAGAGTATCAATAGGGGTGATCGGGGAGAAGATCCTTCTATGGAGTATCTTACTTGGGAGTTCCAATCACACCACCCACTGGGTTTTTAGGGTGAGGGTGGTCCACAGGTACCTGATATTGGATCGAATCTATGAAGATGATCTTTGAGAAGTTATAAAACAATCCAGGGTGGAAGGTGAAAGTGACTACGCATATTCTTAGAGGACCTCATAAGCACTGGTGGTATGTTCAGGTGTAGGTAGACAGTCATGAGGGACTGGACTCGAAGGACTTTGAGGTAAGTTTCTTCAATCACTTCTTCCCAGAGACATTGAGGGTAGAGAGAGCTCGAGAGTTCTTGAGCCTTCATTAGGGCGAAAATTCCTTCATGGACTATGCGGCTATGTTCACTGAATTTTCTATCTCTTCACCTGTCACAGTGAGAGACAACACCTCGAGGGTGAGGTGATTCAAGGATGGTTTATATCACACCATTTAGGTACTGGTAAACATCTTTATATTGGAATCATTCTCAGAGGTGGTGAACTAGGAACTCATAGCTGAGGGAAAACCGATAGATAGGTAATACTCAAGTTGAGCAGCAGTGTTGGGTGATTTCAGTGGTGACCCTTAAGATAGTAGGAAGTGAGGTAGAGATGAGTTCCAGTAGGGCAGTCAAGCCAAGGACTCAAGTATACCACCTTATAGTGGGAAATATATTGTTTTATTTTAGTGTGGGAGGCTTGGACTTGTCCAGACTCAGTGTGAGCGGCCTCCAATGGATTTATGGACATGTGGTCTGGTTGGTAATCTCGAGAGGTACCACATGAGGCCTTTTCAAATAGAAGACAATCAAGGACTGGGGTAGAATCAGGTGCCTGAGATCAGACCAGGATCAATACTAGGTGAGGGTAGCTAAGCTTCAACTACACATGACGATCATGGTAGAGATAATGGGGCCCAACAATGGGTTCAGTGACTGGTGGCTAGTGTAGCACCATAGGTAGGCCAAACTTTAGGAAGTTAGGATTTGATCTAGGTTCTTGGTGTAGATCTTCTAGGGTTAGAGCAGGATAGTGTACTAATGACTATCAGAGGTATGCTGTGGGAATGACTGATGTTCTTTTTTTGGCATGGACTTTTAAGGAATGTATGTTTTGAGTGAATGAGGGGCATGCGAGATATAATGGACTAAACAAATGTTGGTTAGTATGTTGTCACCAGATATGGTATATGATATATATGTGCATATATACTTATGAGTTGTGTGGTGATAAGTTTTGTATTTGTGCATCATTGGGTACATGTATTTTTGAGGTGCTTGGCATCAAGGCATTGAGGATATGTTGGTTACTTGAGGTTCATAGGTATCAGGAATTGAGGAGATGCTGGTTACATGAGGTGCATTATAATTTGGGCATCATTAAATGCCAAAATTGATAGAGGTATGAGGTAACAATATTTTTTTGAGCATCTATTGAGATGCTAGACCCCATTAGTGTCATGTGTGACATGGGCATGATGAAAGAACCAATGTGGTGTGGGATGTTGATGGGTGTCTGGCATGAAACAGGAGAACCAAATGAGGTGTAAGAGTGATTGTGCATCACTAGAGGGATTTTGAGTTCAGGAATTGGTCGATAGACCCTTGTTTGATTTGAGTTTTGGCTCAAGTTGCGACTGGGGTTGATCACTCCTAAGGTGGGGAGCCCCCTTAAGGTAGTTAAACCATTCCCTTGAGACTGAGGTAGTCTAAATTATTTTAAATGGAATGGGTATTTTGGTACCATCTCTATGTTTTGTTTAATAGCTCAGGGATGATCCATATTAAAGTGGGGAGATTGTAATTTCCCTGATTTTTGAATCGGGTCAAAAACCTCCTCATTTTTAATTTTTGAATTGGTGAGTATATGAATTTAATCATTGGAACTTAATTTTGAGAGCTTTTCCAACCTAATATCATGTTTTTGTATGGGTTTAGAGGCTTGGAGAGCACCTCATGTGTTTGAAGGGTTTCGGGTGCATCAGAGTCCTAAAGGCCTATTTTGGGAAATTGTAGGTCAAGGTGCAAGATTATTATAAATTGTACAACCTCTTCCAAAACCTGTGCACCCCATTTTTTCCTTCAGTGAAATCTGGTAAACCATGAGGGGTAAGGTGCACAACTGTGCAACCATATCTGTAGTTTTTATAGATGGATTCCACACATTTTTCACACAATTTGGGAAAACTGTGTGGCAAACCACATGGGTAGTTCCACTTAGGTAGTACCAATGCATTATAGCACACACGGTTTGCGCACGGTTTGGAAAATCATATAGACTCATTAAAGTGTAAAATTAAATTTTTTCCGTTCTCCTTATTTTCAATTTTCTCGTTCTTCTTCCCCTCCTTCTTCCTTCACTGGTCACACACAGTATAGAAGAAATCCTCCTCCTCCTCTCTACTAGGGATTGCTTCAATCCCCTCATTCAACCTCTATTTATTCCACCATCAATTGCATTGAAACTGTATTGGAAAGGATATCCTCACCCATGCTTATATTCTTCCTTTCTCCCACCTCACAAAGTAGTAAATTCATTTTACCATATTTTCAAGGAATTCGATGAAAACATTGATTTATTCTAAATTTCTTGTATTGGGAGGCTAATACTAGATGTTACTATGTCTATGACTAGAAGGTAGGTGGTCTTTACCACTCATGTGGGTAGAGGCCCCCCAATAGTGTGTCTTAGGTAATTTTTTTAGCGGTTCTTTCCATAGAAAACCACAGGGAAGGCAAGGAGACTTCAGATGATAGCATTGAGGCTATAGGTTGGGGGATGAGGCTCACCGTATTGAGGCCATTAGGCTTGGACTAATTTGGGAGGAGAGAGATCACCATTCCTCGGGACGTCGTGGTTTGAGCCGATGGAGGTTTTTATTTTGAGTATAGATGTCATTGTGCCTCCAAACATCAGGACTCAAGACAATTTGTGCTTTTGAGAAGGGTTTTGAGGGACCAGTTACTTTTTCTTGGGCATGACTTCTAGAAGTTAGTGACTTTTTTTGATATATGAGGTGTTGAGAGGCATGAGTTGATGGGTAGCTTATTTTGAAGTGGGGTTTGAGGGTTCACCTAGGTTATATGTCATTAGAGGATACCATGGGTTATGGGCTAAGGATCCTCCCCTCTTCAAATATTCCAGTGTTGTTTGAGGTAGGTAATAACTTCCTAGTGGCTGTTGAGCACCAGAGAATCTTTTTTTTATTTAATTTCATGTTCTTATCTATTTATTCTTTATAGTTCACACCTTCTTAAACATTAATTTTGGGTACACACACTTGGTTGGTATGCCGCTAATATTCATTCTCACACCCTACACAGACCCTTTAGGACACATATAGACTTTATATTGTTGCATTCTTATAAGGTTTTGGGATTTGGAGTTATATCCTAGTTGAGTTGGCATGGATGTTGGTAGGTGAACTTGAGGTCATACCTAGTTGGGGTTTTCCTTTTGTTTTAATTTTTGTTTCTACATGTTTACCTGCATGTAGCAACTATGGTCATACATGAGAGACCCTTTTTATGTATACTGACATGTATGATTGGTTATGTATTCTTTCTCTATTTTTTTTCTAAAAGTTGTATGCTAGCATGGTTATTTATTTCCACTGTTGTCGATTATAATGATTTCGCTATTGTTGACATTTATTGCGCTTACGCCATTAGTTGTTCTGGTTCGATTCTACTAAGTCTTTTTTACACTGCTTGTAATATATATATACATATAACATTATTATATCATTCCTTGAGATTATAGCCTCCCCATTATCCCTAATTACACCACCACTACTAGTCAGAAGCCTATGGTATTTGGGGGGGTGTGCCTAAGGCTAGTGAAACTTGGCCCGATAACACTGTTCAAGTGGTTAATCTATATTTTTCAAATTAAAGTGCATTCAATTATGATAATTTAGAAATATTTAATGGATCATTTTTGTAAAATATGAAGATAATTACTTTTTTTTCTTGGTTTTCATTGAGTAACATATATTTTTAAGTAAAACATTTTTTAAAATAAAAAACACACAATTTGAGTAATATCAGTCACACCATGTATTATATTTACTTACAGATAATTCCTAAAGGTAAAAAATTACTTTTAGACTATTTTCCTAAAATATCTAGAAAATTTGAGTGTGTTTTCTAAGTATTCCCTGAGTGACACATTTTTTTAACTAAACTATCTTTTTTAAACTAAAAACACTCAATTTGATTCATACCTATCACACCATGTATCAAATTGACACGTGGATGATTTTGAAACATCACAAATCATTTATGGATAATTTTACTAATGTATCATGTCCCTAAATCTTTTATCATCTAAGTACTAATATATAGTGGTGGTGGGGGTATGAAACTATATATGGGATTCATCCATGGTTTAAGCCCTAACTCTACCTCAAAGGGAATCCTACTAGGTTTAACCCCCAACTGTACTCAAATTGGAATCCCAATACATAAGCCCTGATTAACTCCCTACTACGTTCTCTTTCTCAATATAGTTGATATTTTATTTTCTATTTTTTATGACACTGAGCATGAATCATGAGATATTATAGGTTTGGGTTATTTATTTATTTATCATGATTAATAATCATTATAGTTAAAAGTTGGGTGGATCTAGTATTATAAGTTCCATGACTCTAAAATTCAAAGAACATGTCTTTACTATATGAAATTAAACTACATGGACTCTTCCTTACCACATGAAAATAAACTGAATGGATAAATCCTTACAAAATGTTGTTAAACTAAATGGACTAATCATGAAATATAACCTTAAACTATCCAACCCAAACTATGTGTTATTTTATTTCTGTAACCAGGATATGTAATATGCCCCTCTAAATTATAGTGTAAATTGATAATGAAATTAAGTGATCCTGATATGGAATTTTTTCTTGAATTGTTTTAGAAATTAATCTTTCTAGAATTCCTATCAATAATTTGGTGTTGATTGACTCTAATCATCGATTAGAGCTAAGTATAGAATATGATAAAGTTCATATTATCTATATAGAGTGTATATGTATTGGGAGTGTTTTTAAAAAATGATTAAAAAACATACAGTTTAGTAATTACAGGAATATTTGGCCTTAAATTATGGGGGTTCCTATAAAAACAAATTAGGAAATGAAGCAATCTAGGTATGGGAGTTTCACTATAATTCTTGTGCAAATTGATCTTTTTGATATTCCTATCAATATTGTGATGTTAATTGACTTCGATAATTGTATGGAGCCAATAATAGAATATGATAAAGTTACTATTTTCTCTAGAAATTTTATGTGCATTGGGAATTTTTTTGAACAATAACATAGAAACATAAAGTGTAGGAATTGCATGAAGTTTGGGCACTCAATTGAGGTGTGAAAAATAAAAAATGCAACCAATGGTAATCAGGATGGTTTATATTCTAATAAAATATTTATGGAATCTCTTGAATATGATAATATAGGGTATAAACCTTCTAATTCAAAGGGTATTGGCTTCTTTTTGATGCCCAAGTATGCATATATGGTGAGAAATAAGAAGGGATTTTTTCTTCTGTTTTTTGAGGTAAAATATTATGTAATTCTATAAATAATCCATATAATTTTGAGTTATAATAAAAGGTGATTCATAATGGAATGTCTTGGGATAACATCATGAGTGAGGGCAATTAAACACCCAATAATGATGGTCAATCAACATGTGAAGCTAAAGCACAATCAGTTTTTGATGTAGATTTCTGGAAGGAGTGTGATATTTTTTTCTCAAAAGGTTACAAATTCAAAGAAGCAATCACTTTGGTTAAACTAAAGTAATGTGTGATAAAATCTACACATATGAACATTATCTAAGGTTGATATGTAATTTTTTCAATGAATCTGATAACAACTGATCCCTTACCGTAGGGGAGTCCAATGACCAACAAGAGTTTGGAGTTGGGATCAACCATTTTGGGTTATAATTCTCCAAATGAAGGAATTGGATCTTTTTTTTTGTTAACTAGAAATTTTAAATGTGTAAATAGAATAAAATTGTTCATGTAACATTGATTGATAAGGTATCTCAAGTGGTATCCACATATTTTTATGTTTCTAAGACACCATCCCTGGAAGTGAACAATAGTAATTTTCATCACAAGGAAAAGGAAGTTACTAGTGTTTCTACAACTATCATTTAAGATAGGAAGTATTATTTGAATAAAGGTAATAAAATTTTATTGGATTAATAGGGAATACAATTGGTCATCCCTTAAAAGTCCAAATAATACGAGCCTTTATTCGAGTCTATGAAGAATCCACTTACTTAGAACCAAAATTAGAATACTGAAGTGGATATCAAGAGAGGACATGAGCTGAATCGGGTACCCAACACTAGTACTTATAATGAATTTCATTTAAGGTTGGATGGAATAAACACCCTGGATGACATGGTTTTGTAGGTTCATCTTAAACCACTGTTCAGGTGGAACATCCAACAAATTGACCTTTTGCAGGATGACTGATGATGGAAAAGAGATTGTGGATTGGTATTCTCTATATCAGTTCTCTATCATAATGAAAACCACATATGATATTTATGAAAACGCCTCATAAAATGAATGTGAGACTATAAGGGTCAAAATATCTAATTTTAAAACTCTTCTGGAGGATTACAAAGGTGAAAGGACCCCCTAAGGCCTTATAGTGGTCATGGAAGAATAGTTTGACTCATAGATTGAATTTATATTTCCCATGATGGAAGTAAATGTATTTGGAATTAGTGACTAACTCAAAGTCTAAAGATTATTATCAATAAATATTGAATATAGATTTATATCAAATTTAGAGATGGAATTTTGGGACCTATCTTGGAAATACATGATCTACTTTATTTTAGAAGACTCCTCTGACTCGACATAAGATATAGAGTATGAGCCTCCTAAAATAACCAAGAAATGGTGGAAACGTTGATATCTAATGGGAAGAGTTTGACATCCCAATAATTTTGGAACTATAAGGAATTGCATGAATTGAATTATTATGTTCAATTTTTACTTTTGATGAGGTCATTTTATGCTTTGTTTGACCCCATATCATCCTTCTGTGATCTTCTACTTTTTATTAATAAAATGGATTAGGTCCTCCTAGCCATACTCCTAACATGTTTGAAAAGGTAATTATATAACTAACTATTAATAATTAATTAAGTATTTAGGGTTTGACTTAGTGTTAAGCACCCCCATAATACTACATACAAGGATGGGGGTTCAAAACCCATTAGGCACATGTTACTATAGTAATACTATAGAAGTACTATTGTAGTGGTGGAACTATAGCACTAGTGACCCTGATATGGTGGTGGGAATTGTAGAAGGTATTGTGGATGTGATGGTATTGTAGTAGCATGGGTGTCGTAGCAGTACTATACAGAAGAGTGGACTTTGGGCCATAAAACAGGCCTTCGAGCCTAGAATTCTAGAATCCAAGCCCCATGGCCTTATGATCCATATTATAATGGACTTTAATGCCCTATGTACCTATGAGCCACATAATGGGGCACCTCTACCCAAAAAAAAGGTCATTTGTTTCAATAAAAAAAGACTTCAGCCCCAAATTTATAAAAAAAATTAATTAATAAAGTAATAATAATTAATTATTAATATATTATTAATAATTAAACATTAATAAAATAAATAATAATAATTAACAATATAATTAATAATTACTTATTAATATATTATTAAAAATTAATAATTAATAATATAAATAATAATAAGTAATGATATAATTAATAATTAATAACTATATATTCTTAATAATTGATAGTTAATATTATAATTACAATATTATAATAGTAAGAAATAATTAAAAATTAATATGTAACAATATAATTAATAATTAACAACAAATAATTTACTAATAATTAATAAAAATAATTGTAACGACCTGAACTTTTGAATAATTTTTGTTTCCTAATTTTGTGTGTTATTTTATACTCAACAAAACTATATGCATTAATTAATGAAGTGAGTACAATTAAAATGAGATCATTGGATTTCGACTGTTATATGATCATTGTTCAATGTGACCATTGGAAACTATACTCTTAACGTTACAATTATTGTTTATAAATACAAGTGATCATGGTTAATTAATACAAAAAGAGGAGTCGATAACCTCATCCATTAGACTCGGGCCATACGAAGCCCATCTATTGGAGATTGATAATGAGGTTGCATCACTAGTCTTTGCTCTGGACCATGCCTAAGCTAAACTTCAACATGTGAATCTTGAATGAAATCGCCTATGGGAGAACTTCAAGATGATATAAATCACCACTCAAGCAATGTTGTCCTAGCCGCCCCAAGATTCTATCACCATTGCACACCTTACACTTAGGTATTATGAAGGTCTTATAAGAAGCTATGTAACAAGGCCTTAGTTACTTTGTGTAATCATTTTTTATAAATAAAATTTTTATTTCTTATTATGTTAAAATTTTTGAATTTCAAATGATACAATAAATATAGGAGCAATTTATAAAAGTTCCATATTTTTGGTGAATTTTGGAAAAAGGGTATTTTAAAGTATTTTTGTGTACTTTAAATAATTAATAATGTGAAATGATTTTCAAAAAATAGTCTTCTATAGTTGTGATTTGTAAGAAAATTATATTCTAACAAGATCAACATAATTTTTGGTGAATAGTAAATTATGAATAGTAATATTACCCTTATGAATAGTAATGTGACCAATGGAATAATAATATCACTTAATTATGTATAAATATAATTTAGGAATCTTGAATAATAATGTGATATAATTACATAAGTAAATAACTGTTTCAGAAATTATTAGTTAAGTATTACTATTTTTTTAGGTAAATTGTGTTTTTAATTAAAAATTAAATATCTCATAATTATAAAATTATTTTCATAAAATGGAGTTCAGTTTTGAATTCAGAGCATCTATATTAGGCTAGAGTGAATTTATGAGATTTTTACAAGATGTTTTGTTTTTCAGTGAATAGTAAAAATACAGTTTTGAGTTTCGGTGTGTTTAATGACATCATTAATGATGTAATCATGATTTAATAATTATGGTTGACTTTTGTATAGTAAGATATGTAATGAGTTTTCCCAAGTGGCTAATACCTTGGGAAAACCCATGGTTTGGCAAATACCCCTAATGAGGTGTCCCTTGGAAATTAATAAAATATTCCCTCACTTTTGTTATAAATACCAACTCATTACTTCATTAATTTCATTACAAATTCCTCCTCAAAGAATCTATGGTCTTTTTAATTCCTAAGGAGTCCTCCCAATGTTCCCTCAAGTCCCCCAAGGTCCCAACCTTTGAGCTTTTGAAGTTACTCTTCAAGGTAAGGGAACATTTCACCCTCCTCTTTTAGTCATGAATTCCTTTATGTTATGTCTTATAGTATCCATATTGTTATATGGGGTTATGTTATTATATATACTTATTTATTTCCATTTCATGTCCATATGATGAGAGACCCTTTCTTCTCTCATTAACTGATTTTCTAAATTTTTAAGTGACACCGTTAGGCTGCCGAATTTTCATAAAAGTAATCACATCTTTTTTTTAAGTTTTCTTTTCATGTTGTATGTCATTAAAATATCCACACCATGATCTTATTTTTATTTTATTCTATCCTTGTAATGTAAAATTATTCATTTATGTATGTGAGACCCTTTTTCCCTCTATTTTTATTGTTTTCTTAAACCATGTTATATATTCATTATGCTGTAGAAATTTCATCTCAAAATCTATCTATTTTTTCACAATAAATTATCTTATTTTATTTATGTGAATACCCAAAACTATTTCATTTCTAGGGGTTTTCATCAATACATAAAATTGATATACTTGATTCTAGAATTGACATGCATATAACCCTCACTCCCTTCCCATGAGTTATAAATTACATAATGATCACATTTTTAAGAACTTTTTAAAATGTCATGATTTTGATATGAAACTCATTTATTTTATTCTCTTTAGGTTATTTATGAACTGTATGATTATGATATATGTGGATCACATGAAAATAAAGACAAATTAAGGTTTCACCCTAATAGCACTCCAATGCATTGGTTAAATAATTTAATCTCTAGAGATGACAAGTTTCGCGATACCTTGGTGAGTAACCTTGGTAATTTTTATGACACCATGGGGATGAACCTTGGTGATATATTCATGAATGTATAAATTAAATGTTGTAGTCACATATTCAAGTTATGATTCATGTTCTTTTTTTTTATGATATTCCTCTTTTTCAACTGCTCATGTCTTTATTTTTTTCATCAAGTTCTTATTGATATCACAAGTAAACTGATTCTCTTGCCTTCTTTTCTGGGCCTTCTACTCACCCTTTCCTTTGATGTATGTATCCAGGTTATGAGATAAAGTAATTTTACTTTTAATGAAGCTATGATGAATCCTTACAAGTATATGAGAATAATGTTATATGTTTTCATGTATTATGTTCCTGATTTATAAGACGCTAGACTTTAAAGATCCTCTGTTTGTAAAATGTAATGAAAAGTTATATAATGAAAAGGAGGGATTCCATAGTTGGTATTAGAGGATAGTTTAGTTATTTGAGGAAATTAGGCTATGAAAACTTTAGGAATAACCCTATAGAAAATTTTAAATATAGAAAACTTCATGGTATTTTGGTGAAATATTAAGTAAGTGGTTTCTAAAAAAATAAATCCCTATCTGGATATGACCAAGTGGATGTGGCTATGGTACAGATGTACCTAGGAGTGAAAAATACAACAAGGAGTTTCGAGCTTGACCCAGGGTATCCTGGTACATAACAACAAGACTTGCTGCACTCCTGGTTTGACACTCCCGGGGGATATGTTTGGTTAATCACAAGCTTTTCATCAGTCATTGTGAAGGATTTATAGAGAAATGTAATTGTTTAAGCATGAAGTTTAAGAAATAAAATCCTATATAGTTAAAAGATTCATAAATAAAATAAGCTTCTAACTGAGGTTTTGTTCTTTAA
This sequence comes from Viscum album, assembly GCA_963277665.1. Lineage (NCBI taxonomy): Eukaryota > Viridiplantae > Streptophyta > Magnoliopsida > Santalales > Viscaceae > Viscum > Viscum album. The sequence goes on along the minus strand of OY728145.1, from coordinate 655,530,887 downwards.
GAAAATGGTGGGCAATAGGAGGAAGCGTGCAAATGGTGACTGGAATGGAACATGCACTGACAACCCTCCGATGGAAGACGGAATGGAAAATTTATTGAGAATGATGAACCAACTGACTCAAGTTATGGAAAATAACTTGAATCATGATGAGAGACTGATCTAACTACAAAGGGAACAATATTCTATTGAGTATTTTATGCATTAAATACCACCATCCTTCAGTGGATCTACCGACCTATTGATTGTTGAACAGTGGATCAGCTCTATCGAGGAGATCTTTTCTATGATTTTTTGTTTGGAACAAGAGAAGGTCATCCTGACTGTATATCGCTTAGAGGGAGAAGCTTATCAGTGGTTGGAACTAATTAAAAACCCAAGGATAAGAGTGGAGGTTGAAGTTATTGAGTGTGAAGAGTTTATAGGAATCTTATTCAATAAGTATTTCCCTCGATCGATGAGAACAAAAATGGAGAAGGAATTTCTTGAGCTGAAGTAGAAGGAGAATGAATACGTGGGAAGCTATGAGATGAACTCTACAAGGCTTTCATGTTACACCTCTATCATTTTCATGGATCCAAATGGGAAGGTTGATATATTCTTTGGTGGACTAAGACCTAATCTGCAGAAGAATCTATCCAACTGAGACTATGAAAGCTATGGGGAGATCTTTTAGAGTATGATGAAAGTTGATTTGGAGTTTTGTGAGATTTAGTGGTATCAAAAATTAAATTAAAAGAAAAGATAAATGAAGCTAATCTTAGGGAGTACATTCAATCAGGGAAGAGTAGGTAAGCAAGTGAAACGTCTTAGGTGTAATAAATGTGGGAAGAAGCATTTGGGGAACTACCTGATCGAGAGTGGGAAGTTCTACAAGTGTAGACGTGATGGACATATTACACAGAATTGTCATTGTGAGGTGAAGCCTCAACTTCCCAACACTAATGACAAAGGTAAGATGGTGTAGTCCCTACCTGATGTCCAATACTATAAGTGTGGAAAACTTGGGAACTTTGCTGATCACTATCCAAATCTGAGGGTAGTGGAGGGGAATCACTATCAGCCTCATCAACATCCAAGGGAACAAGGTCATACTTTTTCAATCACTACGGCTGAAGTTTAAACACAAAATGATGTGGTGGCAAGTAATCTTGTTGTTCTCCCAAATATATCAAGTACTTTGTTTGATTTTGGTTCTACGCATTCCTTTATTTCCTCCAAGTTTGCAATGAATTTAGAATCAACCCCTAAATTTCTAAAATTAGAGTTATCAGTCAAGACTCCTGGTGGGATTATCCTATCATATTCAATGTTTATAAACTCTAGTATTTACTTTAGTGATCACAATATTATCGCAAATATAGTATTCATTCCCATGATGGAATTTGACATTATACTAGGGATGAAATGGCTCTCAAAGTATAATGCTAAGATCAAATGTAGAAGTAAGGAAATCTCAGTAGTATTCAATGGAAGATCGACAGTTATCTTCCAAGGAGAGATATCTCAACCAGATCTTTATCTAGAAGAACCTCCTACATCCTTCTTTATGGAGTTGATAAATGAAGAAGAAGAAGGAAATGATAGTATAAGGATAGAAAATGTCCCCATCATCCAGGAATACATTGACGTATTTCCCAAGGAGTTACCTGGACCTCCCCCAGAAAGAGAGGTATAGTTCTCTATTGAACTCGTACCTAGATCTCATCCAATTTCAAAGACCCCATATAGGATGGAAAATGTGTATTTTAATGAATTAAAGAAACAAATCCAATATATTTTGGAGAAGGGATTTATCCGTCCGAGTGTGTCTCCTTGGGGAGCACCTATTCTCTTTGTAAAGAAGAAGGATGGATAAATACGACTATGCATTGATTATAGAGAACTGAACATGATCACAATAAAGAAAAAATACCCACTTCCCAGAATTTATGACCTATTTAACCAACTTTGTGGGGAAAAATTCTTCTCTAAGATTGATCATCGATCTTGTTATCATCAATTGTGGGTGAAGAAGGAATATATTCCAAAAAAATGCATTTCTATCAAGATATGAGCATTATGAGTTTGTTGTTATGACTATTGGCTTGACTAATGATCCTTCTATTTTTATGTATTTGAGGAATAGATTCTTTAAGGACAACCTTGATAACATTGTGGTAGTTTTTATTGATGATATTATGATATATTCCAAAATTTGTGAGGAGCATTAAGATCATCTAAGGGTTATTTTTCAAACACTACAGAGGGAGAGGTTTTTTGGAAATTTAAGAAAATGTAAATTTTGGTTACAATAAGTTTCTTTATTAGGGCACATTTTAACCAATGAAAGAATCAAAGTTGAACCTACAAAGACAAAGGTTGTAGAAGAGTGGCCTTAGCCTACAAAAATAACTGATATTCATAGTTTTCTTGGATTAGCGGGATATTATAGGAGGTTTGTGAAAAAAAATTCATGAATTTCTAATCCATTAACCAAGTTAACTTGAAAAGGGGTCAAGTTCATCTAGACAAAGGAGTGTGAGGAAAGTTTCCAAGAGCTGAAGAAGTGATTGGTTACTGCATCCATGTTAAATCTTCCCTCAAGTGGGGAAGGATTCATTATTTTTAGGGATGCATCTATGAAAGGTCTTGGGTACATCCTCATGAAAAATGAAGAAGTCATTGCTTATGCATATTGGCTGTTAAATAATCTTAATAAGAACTATACTATGCATGATCTAGAGCTGGAAGCAGTAATTTTCTCTCTGAAGATATAGAGGCACTATCTTTATGGGGATAAATGTGACATATACACAGACCATCAATGTTTGAAGTATATATCCATGAAAAAGGAATTGAACATGAGATAAAGGAGATGGTTGGAACATCTCAAAGACTATGATTGTTCAATTCATTATCACCATGGAAGAGAAAACAAAGTTGTTGATGCATTAAGCTAGAAAGACCCAGCTGTTATATCTATGATGAGTATTCAAAGAGATCCTTTGATCAATGACCTAGTAAAGATGTACATGATAATTATAAGGGAAGGGACATCATCAACCATAACCCAAATTATTTCTCAACCGTCATTACTAAATAAGATCAAGAAAGCTCAGAAATAAGATCCTTTATTATAGAAGAACTTTGAGGTTGTGAAGGATGGAAATTTTCCTGAGTTCAATATTTATCAAGAAGGTATACTGAAATTTCGTACAAGACTATGTGTTCTATCTATTCAAAAAATAAATAAGGATCTTATGGATAAAGCTCATATCTCTACGTTCTCTATACATCTAGGAATCACAAAAATGTATAGGGACCTTCGTGATCATTATTGGTGGGATAATATGAAAAGGGAGATTACTGACTACACTTTACGGTGTCTGGTATGTCTACAAGTGAAGGCGGAGCAACAACTTCCTAAAGGGTTATTACAACCACTACCCATACCAGCATGGTAGTGGGACAATATCACTATGGACTTTGTCACTGGTCTCCCAAGAACTCCCAAAGGAAACAATGTGATATGGGTTATTGTGGACCATCTCACTAAGACTACCCATTTTATCTCTATTCAAGAATATTTCTCTCTTGATCAACTTGCTGGGATTTATGTGAAGGAAGTGATAAGGATTCATGGAGTTACACTTGCTATTATATCAGATTGTGATCCAAAGTTCACATAAAAATTCTAGATAAGTCTATAACATTCTCTGAGTAGTGAATTGAATTTTAGTATGGCCTATCACCCCCAAAATGAAGGAAAATATGAAAGAACTATTCGAACACTCGAGGACAAGCTGATAACATGCTCAAAGGAATTTAAAGGTGGATGGGATCAACATATTCCATTAGTTGAGTTCTCTTACAAAAATAGCTTCCACTCGAGCATTCAAATGGCACCCTATGAAGCTTTATATGGGAAGCGATGTAGAACTCCTACTTGTTGGGATAAAACTTGTGATAGAATGCTTCTTGGGCCTGATCTTGTGTAAGAGATGACAAAAATGGTCCATTCCATCCATAAACACATTAAGGATGTTCAGAGTCACCAAAAGATATATCTCGACAATCGTCGAAGGGACTTGGAGTTTGATGGTGGTGACAAAGTCTTTATTTGAATTTCACCTTATAAGAGAGTCATGAGGTTTGGTAATAAAGAGAAGCTTATCCCTAGGTACATTAGCCCCTATGAAATACTTGATCACGTAGGAAAATTTTCCTATTGTCTTGCACTTCCTCTAAATCTAGCACAAGTTCATGATGTATTCCACATATCCCTCTTAAGGAAGTACATACCCGACCCTTCACATGTACTAAATCTAGAGTTTGTACAACTAAAACATGACCTATCTTATGAGGAGTAGCCGATGGATATCTTGGATCGTAGGGACAAGGTTCTACACAATAAGACTACCCACCTTGTTAAGGTGTTGTGGAGGAACCACAAATGTGAGAATCCATGTGGGAACCAGAGGAGTTTATGAGGCAGAAGTACCCACACCTTTTCTCTTCAAAGGGTATGAGTTGAAATTTTGAGGATGAAATTTCTTAAGTGGGGAAGAATGTAACGACCAAAAATTTTGAATAATTTTTGTTTCCTGATTTTGTGTATTATTTTATACTCAACAAAAATATATCCATTAATTAATGAAGTGAGTATAATTAAAATGAGACCATTGGGTTTATACTATTATATGATAGTTGGGCAATGTGACTGTTAGAAAATATACTCATAGCATTACGATTATTGTTTATAAATACAAGTGATCATGATTAATTATTACAAAAAGAGGAGTTGGTTGCCTCATCTAGTAGACTTAGGACATACAAAGCCCATCTATAGGAGCTTGGGAAGGAGGTTGCGTCACTAGGATTTTCTTTGGACCAAGTCCAAGCTAATATTCAACATGTGAAGCTTGAATGAAATCACCTATGGGAGAAGTTCAAGATAATAGTAATCACCACTCAAGAAATGTTGTCCGAGCCACCCCAAGATTCTATCACCATTTTACACCTTACACTTAGGTCCTATGCAGGTGTTATAAGGGGATATGTAATGAGACCTTAGTTACTTTGTGTAATCCTTTTGTATAAATAAAATTATTATTTCTTATTATGATAAAATTTGTGAATTTCAAATGTTAAAATAAATATAGGATGAATTTATAGAAGTTCCATATTTTTGGTGAATTTTGAAAAAAGGGTATTTAAAAAAAATCAATACTTTAAATAATTAGTAATGTGAAATGATTTTAAAAAAATAGTCTTATGTAGTTATGATCAGTAAGAAAATTAGATTCTAATAAGATCAACATAATTTTTGGTGAATAGTAAATTATGAATAGTAATATTACCCTTATGAATAATAATGTTACTTATGTAATAGTAATCTCATTTAATTACTTATAAATATAATTTACGCATCTTGAATGATAATGTGATATAATTTAATAAGTGAATAATTGTTTCAGAAATTATTAGTTAAGAATTAGTATTTTTTTAGGTAAATAGTGTTTTTACTTAAAAATTAAATATCTCATAATTAGAAAATTATTTTCATAAAATGGAGTTCATTTTTGAATTCAGAGCAACGATATTAGGTTAAGGTGAATTTATGAGATTTTTTTAAATGTTTTGTTTTTCAGTGAATAGTAAAAATACAGTTTTAAGTTTCAGTGTGTTTAATAACATCATTAATGATGTAATAATGATGTAATAATTCTGGTCAACTTGTGTACAGTAAGATACATTATGAGGTGTCCCAAGTGGCCAATACCATGGGAAAATACCATTAGAAATCTCATGGTTTTGCAAATACCACTAATGAGGTGTCCCTTGGAAATTAATAAAATATTACCTCACTTTTTCTATAAATACCAACCTATAACTTCATTAATTTCATTCATAATTCCTCCTAAACAAAGATCTAGTCTTTTTACCTCCCAAGGAGTCCTACCAAGGTGCCCTCAATCCCCCCAAGGTCCCAACCTTCATGATTTTTAAGTTACTCTTCAAGGTAAGGGAACCTTTCACCCACCTCCTTTAGTCATGACTTTCTTTATGTTATGTCTTATAGTTTCCATATTCTTATGTTGGGTCATGTTATTATACATCCTTATTTATTTTCATTTCATGTCTAGATGATGAGAGACCCTTTCCTCTCTCATCAATTGATTTTCAAAAATTTTAAGTGACGTCGTTAGGCTGTCAAATTTTCATAAATGAAATCGCATCTTTTTTTTTCAAGTTTTCTTTTCATGTGGTATGTCATTCATATATCCACACCATGATATTATTTTTATTTTATTATGTACCTATACTATAAAATGATTAATTTATGTATGGGAGACTATTATCCCATCTCTTTTTATTATTTTCTAAAACCATGTTATATAGTCGTTATGCTGTAGAATTTTCATCTCAAAATATCTCTCTTTTTATCAAGAAATTATCTTATTTTATTATGTAGAAACCCAAAACTATTTCATTTTTAGGGGTATAATTAATATACTTTATTCTGTAATTGACATGAATACAACCTTCACTCCCTTTCCATGGGTTATAAATGACATAATGATCTTGTTTTTAAGCACTTTTTAGTCACAATTTTTTATATGAAAATCATTTCTTTTATACTATTTGTGTTATTTATGAACTGTATTATTATGATCTATGTGGATCAAATGAAAATAAAGACATATTAATGGTGTTCTATGATATCTCTTCAATGTATTGGGTAAAAAATTTAATCCATATAGATGACAAGTTTTACAATACCTTGTTGAATAACCATGGTAATTTTTATGACACCTTGGGGATGAACCATGGTGATATATTCATGAATGTCTAAATTAATTGTTTTAACCACATATTCAAGTTACTATTCATGTTATTTTTATTATTATATGACTCTTTTTCCATTTATCATGTCTTTATGTTTTCCATCAAGTTCTTATTGATATCACAAGTAAATTGATTCCCTTGTTTTACTTACTGAACCATATGCTTACCCTTTCTTTTGATGCATGTATCCAGGTTATGAGATGCAATAATCATACTTAGAATGAACCTACAATGAAGCCTTACAAGTTTATTAGAATAATGTTATGTGTTTTCATGTATTATGTTCCTAATTTCCAAGAAATTGGACTTTAAAGATCCCCTGTTTATAAAATGTAATGAAAAGTTATGCAATGAAAAGGAAAGATGCCATAATAAAAATAAATAATATATTAATTATTAATTATTAATTATTTTATTACTTATTAATTATTATATATTTATATTTATAATAATAAATTATAATTAATTAATATATTATTAACTATTAATATATTATAATTTGTATTATTAATTATTTATATATTAATACAAATAAGTAGTAGTTAATTATTACATTATTATTTATATAATTAATTATTAATTACAAAAAATTTATTAATTATTAATAATATATAAATTATTAATTATTTGGGCTTGAATGTGACGATGATTAACCTTGTGTGCTTCTTCAATCCATGAGATCTCTTCATCGTCCCTTCGAAGAAGTTTGAGAACTATTTGAGGTCATGATCTAATTTTTTGAAAAAAGGAGTAGGGGAAGTTGAATAGTGCCTCATTCACCTCCTTTAAAAACAAGTATTCACGATTAATTTAAAAAAAATGTAGTGGAATACACTTCTCTTCAAATGGTGTGGTCACCTTTAAAGGACATAACCTGTGAAATTTTTGTATAATTGAACTCAACTCTATGGGGAAGGGATCATGTCCCTAAAATAGTGGGATCTGGTGAATAAATTAGCCATGTCTTGTCGACCATACCCATCCATGATCTGGCTTCCACCATAGTTATGAAAGGTGTCATTAATACCATCGATAATATTATGGCCAACTTCATTTGGGGTGCTCTTTCTGAAGGTAGGAGGCATTGGGTTTCATGGGGTAGGATGGAAAGGCCTATCCATGATGGGGGGAATAATGTGAGGAGTCTCTACAATATGATCCACTACATTCATGCAAAACTAGTGTGGGAGATTATTAAAGAAAGAACTCATTGGGGGAGGTCCATGTCCCACAATTGTACATGTAATCAAGAAAATGCTAGTGCTCGGGATTCTCACTTATGGTCCATGATTTTCCCCCACATCCTAATCCTCCAATAGAATTCATAGTTGATTTTAGGGGAGGGTAATATTCTCTTCTGGAAACAAAATTAGGTAGGATCTGTTATTGGATTCTCGGGGTGCCCTGTCCCAATAATTTATTTTAATGAGCCAAGCCTCTATCTAACATTTATCAGGGCTATTTTGGATAAGAACCATCAGGAAATCATTGATTTAATTTTCATTAACCCAAACTAGACGAGTGTGTGTTCACTCCCTCCCCCTTAGGGACTTTCAATACCATTACCTTTAAAGGCTCTCATCCTTGCATGAACACCATGATAACTAGAATTCTGCAGTTTTGTGCAATAAGATACCATCAAAATACATCTTTCTTACATGGATAATTCAGAATCAAGAAGTACCTACTGATGATAACATCAAGAAGGTGGGCATAAATATGGTATCCAAATACCACTCTTGTAATTAACAATGGGAGGAAATCATGAACCATCTCTTCTTTGAAAGTGACTAGGCTCATGCAGTCTAGATGTACTTTGGTGTTTGTACCACTATCTCCTCCTGTGATCATTTTGATGCTCCTTTCTTGGAATGATGGTTCCATGGGTCAAATGTTTCAGGTATGGAATTGATGGAGAGGTACAGTTTCCTTAGTGATTGATGTTGGTGTTTGGGGCAGGCTCACAAACAGGCCAGATATGGTGGTTCTCTTACCATAGGGAGGTCGATCATTATGAGAACTAGGAACCTACTGGTGTACATGGTCACCCTTATCGATAACTAGAGGGATTCCCCTTTGATTAGGTTGCTGCAGGATGGATCAGTTCCAGTTCAACCTTCTATCACTAGATCACAGGGATGATGGGTATGTTGGCACCCCTAACACATGATTTAAACTCAATATAGATGGGTCCTATGTAGGGGGATTCATGCGGGGGGGGAGGTGTTTCTTGTGACTCTTGGGGAAGCTTTGTTATTTTCTTCACTGCATTCTATGGTAATGGAAACTCTTTACAGGCTGAGGACAAGGTAATGCTCATTTGGATGACTCTTTGCAACCAGGAGAATCTAGAGCTCATTAAGTTGAAACCGTCTACTTGATCTTGCATGCCTCCCTGCATGTCAAAGGATCTATCCCATGGTTGATCACCCACACTATTTGGAAATTCAAATCTCTCCTCAATAATAATATTCATGTAACCCACAAATGGAGAGAGGGGAATAAGGTGGCAGATCACCTTGCTCCTCTGGTGGAAAATGGATTCGGTGTCAATTTCCTTCCCAATATCAATTACTTAAAACTTGAGAGGATCAATCTGATCAAAAGGGATTAACATGGCCTTCATTACTTTTGGCCTCCCTAATCCCTGGTTACTCCCGATGTCTTTTACTTATTTTCATTGAATAAAAATATGATGTTGGATAGATATAGGGATTTTTCAAAATTGAAATGCATCTCCCTTGGTAGGGGTTTATTTTATTTGATTTTTCCTTCTGTAGAACTAAAAAGTAGATCTTGGGGCTCTGGTTTGATAAATTTGAAACCGTGTATTATGATCATTCAAGAATAGAGTCTCATTTTTAATTATAATGTGTTTAAGTAAACTTGTTCACATGTGTTGGTCAATATTTTTCACTTGAACTGGGTTTTATAAAACCCATTTATTTGGGTTAATATTTCTTCTTCAATTGGCCTACCTATCAAGATAGAAAATTATGCTAGGTTTTCTAGATTTGGGTATTACTTAAGGGTCCTAGTTTATGTAGATATAACCTCCAACTTAATATAAATAGTGTTCCTCTCTACCCCTAAGGATGACATCTCCCTCAAATTTCAGTATGATATAGAACCACCTTTTTGAAAAAGTTTTGGAATCATTGAACATTCAACATATAAATGTAGGTCAGATATTTTATTCTTGAACTTCCAAATGAAGGTACATGATCTGGACCACTTTAGAAGAATATATGGATTGATGGATAGTGATTCTACAACTATGGGCATTAAAAAATTGTAGATTTAGGAAAATGGGATGCCTCCAGAGGCACAAACTCACCAGCCTAGGAAGAGTCAGGATATTGATATAGGGTAGACCTATACTAAAAATTAAAAATGTATATACCTAAAATATAATGTTGTCTAAAATTATAAATAAAGGGGATACCAATAGAATCCATGATTCAAGATCAATGTCTTATATTGCAGTTGAGAAGCAGATCGATGGTAAATAAGCACATGATGATGTTGTGATTAAAAATGAAGGTATGTTTGATGAAAAATATACATATGAGGATACATCAAAAGATGAAGAAGATTTTGAAATGTGGTAGGAACAATTCTTATCTATCTCCAAAGGTAAATCCAAAAACAAACATGTGGTCACCTCCCCTAAGATAACCAAGAAGCCCCCCTGATAAATTTTGGGCCTCCCAACATTTATTAAACCTATTTTGGATTATTATAGCCCTTGGAATGGTATAAAACTGTAATTATGGATAGAAATAATGTGTCACTATCAAATGAAGAAAAATAAATTGATAAAGAAGTATTTAAAATAATCAAGCACAAGTAATCCGTTTCACATGAGTCTACACTTATATCTTGGTAGGAATATCCAGATGACTCCTTATGTGATAGTCTTTACAAGCCCCTCTTGAATCGACCCTTCATATGGAGCCTCTTTAAAATATATCCCCTTATAGGAAAATTAATGATGTAGTTGAAAATAAGGGTTAGTCGTATCCCCCTAAATTATATGAACTTATGAAAATTTCATATTATCTCTATGATAAGGCTTCAACAATAGAATGTGAGGATGAAAGGGTCAATAACTACAAATTCAAAATTCCTATGGAGGAACATGAATATGAAAGGATACTACAAGGACTCAAGGTGGATGGATATGATTATTTTGAATCCCAAGTCAAGTTTATTATTTCTAAAATATATCTATAAGTCTTTGGTTACAAGGATTAATTCACAGTCCAGTAATTGTTAACTCTCAACTTTTAAGAAATATTACAACATAGTTTGGAGCTAGACATCACATATCTATCTTGGAAATATAGGATATTTTCTATTTCATATTATACTTATAACTCATCATTGGATGAGGATCATGAGTCTACTCAAAAACCCAACACATGTAAGAGAGGTCGGTATCCAAGGGGAAGAGGTTGTTTCCCTACAAATATGGGGTCCAAAAGGAATCCCAAGATAACATTCTATATATTTTTATCTTATGATGAGGGTTTTTTATGCATTGTTTGACCCAATCATCTCCTCACATATTTTTTTAACAAAAATGTGTTTGGTCTATTTGGCTCTATCCTTTACTTTTGTTTAAGACTGAAAACACTCAATTATCGCATGGTTTTACCCCCTATGAAGCTCCAACTCATGCAAGCTATAATATTTGAGGAAGTTCCTTTTTCACATTTTGGGTTTTGATGGATGACACATCATCTCAACCGATATTGGGAACTACACCACACAACCTCTTAAAGATAATGTTCAATCCAAATGGTCTGAAGTTGAGAACTCTTAGGATCCTAGCACGAGTGTCTTTATGAGATCTTTAGATATTTATTTGGGAATGGTTCAGGATGTTTCATTGGAATTGATAGGCCCTAAAAAACTCCAGGCCAATAAGAAAATGCCTTCCTATGAGAAAATGTTTTTGGAACCTATTGGGACTCCCTCTAGACCCCTTAATGGTTCTAAAACAAAGTATTCTGGCTTGAACCTTTATCAATTTGGTTGGAGGATAGTTGAATATTACAATTCCAGGGATGCCTTTTCTTGATTAGATTCTAACATACCTTCATAACCACCAAGGTATCCCAGTTCAACCAATGTTAATGATGATACCAAATCACTCACAAATGTAATTTTTTCTATTCATGCTGACCTGATGCGTTGATATAATATTGAGCAGACATGTTTATCATCATCAGATAGCACTCACCAGTGGGGGGAGGAAAATTTTTATGAGGCTGTATTACCAGGCATCTTATATTATTGGACGTATCCTGATGTAATGATAAATTTGGAATGGTCTTATAAATTCAAATTTTTATGTCTTATGAAAAAAGATTAAGAAAATTTTGGCATGGCCTCAGGCAAGGAATGTGAAACTATAAGAGAAAAAATCATTCAAAAATACTCTAAAGGATTATGAGGGTGACCAGATTCCAGAAGGTGTTAAGGACGAAATGAAATAATGGTTTCAATCTCATCTTGAATATACCTTATCCAAAATGGAATTAGACGTTTTTAGTTATAGGGACTACCTAATAGTCTATAAATTATTATAAAAAATTATTGAATATGGATACCAATCTAATCTGAAGATGGAAATTTGGGATCTTTCTTGGAAATATAAGATCTGTATCATTCCAGATTACTCTCCTGACTCATCATTTGATGACGAGCCCACACTATCACAAAGAATCCTTTCGTGGAAAAGAGGCCAACATCCAAGTGGTAGGGGATGTTATCCCAGAAATTTGGGTTCTAAGGGAAGTGGAAGGAATTATTTTATAACTTTATTTGTTGTGGGAATTTCATATCTTATTGGACATCACTTTCTTTTCTTTCCTCATTTTAATTTTACCTTTTTCTAAAAAAGTTTGAGGGTGTGGGTTGGCATTCCAACTCACACTCATCCCTTCTCAATTTTTTTTATTGATAAAATATTATTATTGTAATGTTGGAAAAGTGAAACTAAATCCCACATGGAAATCCCCAAAGAGATACCAAGGTTCATTCCCTTATAAAAGGGGGTCCAAGTTGGGTTTTTAGTTATATTTTGGAATTTCTTAAATGTTGATAATTTTGAATAAAAAATAGTATTTTAATATAATTTATAATTTTGTTATAAATATATACCAAAAAAATTAAAATTAAAATTAAAAATTGTTACTATAAATACCTTGTCTATATATATATATATACACGTAAACATACATATAAAAATCAAAATCAAAATAAAATTAATTTTTTTTAAATGGGAGAGGGATCCAAATCATTTTGTGCTTGCCTGAACCAATTTCCAAATTATAATAAACCCTAATGTATTTTAAAAAAATAAAAACCCATTCAAAAAATTTAACATAAGTTGAATCTTTTGATCATGGTCATGAAGTTTGGTTCGAGGGAGAATGAAAATCATTTGCATAATTTTAATCCATTGATGCCCAATAATTTACTATTCTCACTTCTAAAGGTTATTTTGAATTTCATCTCTCTATTCACAACTACAAATAAAAACTTTATCTCTGTAAGAAATGGCCTCTATTGGTGATAAAGAATCATTGATGTTGTAAAAAACTTTAAGATCTGATGGTTTTTATTAGTGGTAAAAATTTCACGGATAAAATCTCTCATCATCATCACTAAAAAATGACTGATAAATTATAATGTTTCAAGTGCTAGAAATAACACTGATAAAATCCTAGTTGCAACAATGTGCTGCTACAATTTACAACACACTACAAAAAAATATAGATTTTAATTTCAATTAAATTGACATCACAATAGAACAAAAAACACATTTTACAACACTTTCAAACATCTCAATCATTATTATGTATAATTACATTGATATATACAATTTATTAAAAGCATCAAAAAATTCAAAAACATTATTTATTTATCTTTGGAACCCATTCAAAACTGCCTAATCTTACTTCCCATTACTGAACAAATAACCTCAACTCAAACAAAACAGTGTACCTATATAAAAAATAATGATTTTTTTCATAATATTGTCAAGAAATAACTTTAACATAAATATGATAAAGTGCCTTAATAAAATGTCACTTTTCAACTAAAAACATGTACTTTAAGTCATACTGATCACACCATGTATCATATTGAGGTGAAACCCATTCCTATACATAAAAATGACTTATGGATCATTTCCCTAAAGTATAAAAATAATCTAAACATGTTTTCTCAGTTTTTATTTTGTCACATGCCTTTGGAACTAAAATGAAAATTTAAAATAATAACATGCACTTTGAGTTATACAGGCTACACCATGTGTCATATTGATATGCAGATGATTCCTACACATCAAAATGGCATATGGATCTTTTTCTTAATGTATCAAGAAAATATGAGTGTGTTTTCAAGGTTTTTAGTGAGTGATGCATGTTTTAATCTAAAATATTATTTGTAAACTAGAAACAAACACTTTGACTTATACCATTCACACCACGTATTGGATTGATGTGTGAATGATTACTAATCCTCACAAATGACTTATGAATCATTATAACAAAATATCAAGACAATTAAATTTTTTTTAGTTTCAATGAGTGACACATGATTTAAAGAAAAACTAATTTTTAAACAAAAAACATTCACTTTAAGTCATATCAGTCACAAAATTTATCATATTAATGTGCGGTTGATTCTTACACATCAAAAATGACTTATAAACCATTTTACTAAAATATCGAGACCATCCGAGTGTTATTCTCGATTTTTAGTGATTGACACATGCTTTTAACTAAAATGTCACTTTTAAACTGAAAACATACACTTAGAGTCATACTAGTCACACAATGTATCATATTTAGGATCAAAATATTCTTACATGTCAAAAATTACTTATCGTTTGTTTTCATAATGCATCAAAATAATAGGAATAGGTTTTATCACTTTTGTGTATGTCATGGTTATTTTTAACTAAAATTTCAAATTTAAATAAAATACACATTGAGTCATAGCAACCACACCAAGAGTCAGATTGAAGTGTGGGGGATTCTTACATGTCAAAAATGACATAGGGATCTTTTTTATAATGTATCAAGACAATACAAGTGTGTTTTCTCAGATTTCAAGGTGTGACACATATTTTTAACAAAAAAGTCATTTTTGAACTACAAACACACACTTTGAGTCATTCTAGTTTCACCATGTATCATATTGATGCGCATATAATTCTTACTCATCCAAAATGACTTATGGATCATTTTACTAAAATATCAAGATGATCAAAGTGTGTTTGCTTAGCTTTCAGTGAGTGACACCCTTTTTTAACTAAATGTCATTTTTAAACTGAAAACACACACCATGAGTCATATCTATCACACCATGTATCATATTGGTTTTTGGATGATTCCTCATAAAAAATGTATTATGGATCTTTTCCCCAAAATATCAAGACAATTCGATAGTTTTTTCTTTGTTTTTAATGAGTGACATGTTTTTAACTAAAACATCATTTTTAAACTAAAAAAACTCTTTGAGTCATACCGGTCACATAGTGTAACAAATTGACATGTGACTACATGATAAATGTCATAAAGAATATATGGATTATATTCCTAAAGTATCAAAAATAATATGAATGAAATTTCTCAATTTTTAGTGATTAAAACATTTTTAACTAAAATGTTATTTTTAAACTAAAAACACTTACTTTTAGTCATACTGGTTAGACCACACATCTGATTGAGGTGAGGTTGATTCCTACACGTTAAAATTGACTTATAGATCATTTTACAAAAGTATCTAAACAAAATGAATACTTTTTTCTCTATTTTCAGTGACTAAAATATTTTTTTAACTAATATGTCAATTTTAAATTGAAAACATACACTTTCAGTCATATCCGGAACAAAGTGTGTTTGATTAATATGTGGATGATTCATGTAGGCTAAAAATAATTTATGGATCTTTTTATTAATGTATCAAGATAATCAAATCATGTTATCTTAGTTTTGAGTATGTCGCATATGGTTCGAACTAAAATTTAACTTTTAATAAAAACACACACTTTCAGTCATACCTTGAACATTGTGTGTCATATTGATGTGAGATTAATTCTTGTACATAAAAAATGACTTATGGAACTGTTTTCAAAAGTATCATGACAAACCAAGAGTGTATGCTTGGGTTTTAGTGAGCGGCATTTGTTTTGAACTAGAATGTTACTTTTAAACTGAAAACATGCACTTTAAGTCATACCTAGTATATTGTGTGTCTGATTAACATGTGATTGATTCATATATGCCATAAATGACTTATAAAATATTTTCCTAAAGTTTATAGATAATATGAGAATGTTTCATGGTTTCCAATATTTGACATGCGTTTTAAACTAAAACATCACTTTTCAACTGAAAACATGCACTTTGAGTCATACCGGGCATACCGTGTGTCAAACTAATGTGTGGTCGATTGCGATAATCTATAAAGTACTTATACACCATTTCCTAAAATATAATGACAATTAGAGTGTATTTTATTATTTTTCATTGAGTGACACATGTTTTAATTGAAATTTTATTTTTAAATTGAAAACACACACTTTGATGCATATCAGTCACACCGTGTATAATATTGATGTGAGAATAATTATTACACATCAAAAATTATTTATGGATTATTTTATTAAAATACCAAGACAATTTGAGTGTGTTTTCTCAGTTTTCACTCAGTAACACATGTTTTTAACTAAAATGTCTATTTTAAACTTAAAACAATAACTTTGAGTCATATCGATCACACCACACATCAAATTATCATGAGGATAATTATGAAAGGTCACAAATGACTTATGTATCATTTTAATAAAGTATCTATTATCATATAAGTACCAATAGAAAGTGGTGGTGATGGTGGGCGGTGGTAGGAAACCATATATGGGACTCTGACAAGGTTTAATCCCAAAATCTACCGCAAAGGGCCTCCTATTAGGTGTAAACCCCAAATATACTATAATTGGAATCCAAATGCACAATCCCCAATTAATCACATATTGTGTGTTCTCTAGAAATACAGTTAATCTTTTATGATCTCTTATTTATGACACCAAAAAATGAATCATATGAGCTTATAGGTTTTGGTTAATTATTTCATTAGCTTTATTTAGAATCATTATAGTTAAAATTAGGGAGGACATAGTAGTCCTAGGTGCATGAATCTAAAATTCACAAAACACATCCTTACTACATGACACTAAAAAACATGAACACATCTTTACCTCATGAAATTAAACTATATGGAAGCATACTTACCATATATGTTTAAACTAAAAGGACTAATCCTAACATATGAACTTAAACTATGAAACCCAAACTATGAGTGGTTCAAAACTATAATTAGGATATGTAATATTCCCCTATGAAGTTAAATCCCAACACCCCAATACATATGTTTACCACTTACTAGTTGTATGCCCCAACTATTATAGTTTTACATACTTGTTTAGTTAAAAATATAAAAGATACATATATATATATATATATATATATTGAAATCCTACTAGGTGTAAACTATAACCTAAATGTTTATTTCACTTTAAATAAATCAGATGCATTTGATAGCATGCAATACGCACAACACCAACAATACTGAATAATTTCTTATTAAAATACAAGATAAAATATGATAAAACACTATTTTATTGAATATTTCATTGATAATAAATTATATAATTTCCTCACATTGTGTTAAATATGTTTTATTATAATGTATTTGGGATTAGATCATTCATTTGAATATTTGATGAAAATTCCAGTTTTACCCTTTATAGTTCACTGTAGTATTTCGAAGATAAATCTTTTTATATTTATTATTTGAATTTTACATTTTGTTAAAGTGTTCCTAACTTAATTATCTACAACTTTTTATTCAGGACACTAGAGCTAAAGAGTGCATGTGGTTGTTGAAAATGGGTCATGAAGTCAAAGTTGGGTCGGACTCGCCAGAATAGAGAAGCTTCTGTATATAGGCCATAAATCCTTAATATGGGACTGTATTGAGCCCAAATGTGGAAAGGAGATAGAGAACCCATATCCTCACATTTGATCCTTCTGGAAAGTCGGCCAATTCACGCGTTTTGTGGTCAAATTGGCGGTGAAAGTTGGCATAAAATATTTGTCGGAGATTCCCCATTCACACTTGAAACCACTTTGAACCTAGCCTCCCCACCGCTCTATAAATTGGTGTTTTTCTCATTTAGTGGGGTTGGGACGTGCATTGGTAAGTTTAGGGCAGAGTTGAAGTGGATCCACTCTAATTCTTGAACCATTTCAATAAGGGTAGCTCTTGAAGCAAGGATCCCTTCGACGAAGCCTTCTTCTTCTCCTTCGTGTTGTAATGATTTTGTTTGTGTAATAAACTTCATTGTTCTTATTTTATTTCTTCTCTTTTATTATGTTTTGTTTAAATTTATTCTCTTAATCTTACTCTTTGGGCTGTAATTCTTGAGTAGAAGCGTTATTGGGTTATACCCATTATAAACCTTTGCACATGCAAAATGCTTCTATGATGATTACGCCACCCATGGAAGAGTAGTTCTTTTTAGTAATCGATAGACCTCTATCCTTCTTCATTAATTTATTTTGAATAAATGAACTACTGTAATTCACATATTATGATCTATTAATTGAGTTTTTAATTTAAATGAAACTAAGCAAGCAATTGAATAGTTAACACAAAACACGCGAGGTCGGGAATTGTGTGAACTGTGAGAGCGCAACCTTAACCGGTAATTCAAAACCACACGGGATCAATTTTTAGATTTCAAATATAATCCCTAAAATCAATTAATCCTCATTTCCAGAGTGGTTATGTGCCTTAAGTTACCACTGAACATAATCTAATTTTAGAACATCAATCAAAGCAGGGTGTTGCGATTGCATGTTCCGAAGTTAGCCTAAGGTTTAATTCACTTCATCTTCATGGTAAAGTTAATTCTCGTAGGTTTCGGGATTTAACAAATTAAGGGATAATAATTAAGTGAATATTAATTTAAATGATAATGATTAATAAATTATTGAAGAGGTATAGTTAGATCGATTATGCCTTTTAAAACATTTTCTAAAAAACATCTTTTTGTTGTGTCATTTTAATCGAGCTTCATTTCAAAAATAAAAACAAAAAAAATATACAATCTTCTTCCAGAAAACTCTTCTAGATTCATAAACTATAACCAACCCTCATCCTTTCAAGTATTGTTTTTATTATATTCTATTTTATTTGTTTTAGAATACCTTTAATAAGTTGTTAAATTCACTTCCTCCTTTGAGAGACGACCTTGGTCAGCCACTCTGCTGCACCTAAGAACCCCAAAATCACATTAATCATTTGAAGGTGCCCACGATAGTGACCTATCAAATTGGCGTCGTTGCCAGGGAGGTAAGTAATTTATTCAACCATTTAGAGGTATTTCTTTTATTTTTCATTTTATTATTTTCTTCACCTCTCTCTTTCATCTTTACCCTTTCTCAAGTTTTCATTTTTTTCTTTTTCATCCTCTTTTTTTCTTTTTGGACCATCAACTCAACTTCTCATTTTTCTTTTACTATGGTCCACTTTCTTTCTTTTCATTTTTATTTGATTTATGACACGAACTAATCCCGAAGATCTCTTAGATCTTGACCCTGAGATTGAACGTAGCCTTAGGGCTCGAATCATACATTCTTAGTCTACGGGGAGTTTCAATATTCAACTAGTTGGTGAATTCCTCTCTTCTAGAAACATTGAAATTGGAAGCAATTCAATTTAAAACATAAAAGAGGAACCAATGGATGGAAATAATGGAAATGAACTTAATATAACCATTCGAGAATTGGATGCACCGGATATTAACTATCAACCAAATTGTATTGCATACCCAAACCTCAAATCAGACTTTGAATTGAAATCTGGATTAATTCACCTTCTTCCAAAGTTTCATGGATTATCTGGTGAGGATCCCAACAAACACATTAAGGAATTTAATGTGGTTTGATCAACCTTAAAACCAACAAATGTTTCTGAAGATCGAATAAAATTAAGAGCATTCCCATTCTCACTTGATGGAGCTGCGAAGGATTGGATGTATTATTAACAAACCGAGGATGTAACTTGTTGGAATGATTTAAAACGTCTTTTCTTGCAGAGATTTTTTCCAGCATCGGGGACCACTTCTAATCGAAAGGAGATATCGGGGATCAAACAAGCCCAAGGGGAGTCAATGTACGAGTACTGGGAGCGATTTAAGAAGTTGTGTGCAAGATACCCACATCACCAAATCAGTGAGAAACTACTCATCCAGTAATTCTATGAAGGACTCACACCTATGGAGAGAAGTATGGTGGATGTTGTGGCTAGAGGAGCATTGGTGGACAAGACACCAGTAGTTGCACGTGCGTTGATCGACAAGATGGCCCAAAACTCCCAACAATTTGGTGATAGAGGTACACCACATGTCAGGGGAGTACATCAGGTAAGTCCTTCTTCTCTTGAAAGTCATTTGATTGATACCAAGTTGGAAGAATTGACCACTATGGTGAGGAAAATTACTTTGGCACAAAAGACATCTCTACCCCCTCCTTCAAGGCCTTGTGGTATTTGTACCGAGACAAGCCACCCAACTGACTGTTGCCCACAACTCCAAGAAACAGAAGATTGTGCAGCAATGTTCCCTGGGAGACCATATCAGCAGCAACAACAACAACCATATCCCCAAAAGAAGTTTGATCCAGCATAAAACCAAGGGTGGAAAGATCATTCGGACATGAGGTATGGCTCTGGACAACAACAAAGGCCCCCTTTTCAACCAAACTTCCAACAGCCTCCACCTTACCAACAGGGTTTCAAACAACCCCAAAGGAGAATCGAATCTCAAACATCAACGAGTCAGCAACAAGGGAATCTCCAACACAAGGTAGAATCTAACACTGATGATCTTTAGAAACAAATTATTCTTAATCAACAGAATGAGCTAAAGAGTCAAGGTTTGGAGCTGAGGGAGTTAAAGACTCAAATGATCCATATTTCCACCACCCTCCATGAACTTGTAAGTAAGAATTCCGGAAATCTACCTTCCCAACCCACTCCAAATCCAAAGGGGAATGTCAGTGCCATCACACTGAGAAGTGGGAAACAAATGAACGATACATCTGGACCTACCATTCCACCGGGATTCACCTCTACTCCAGAGAAGCCGCATTCCATACCAACTGATGAGCAATCCAAGGAGAAAGATAAAGGTAAGAAAAAGATTGATGATTTTCCTCCTAAACCCCTTCATTTTCCAAACAGGGTTGTTCAAACCAAGAAGATGGCTAAATAAGCAATTCAAAAGGAGGTTTTGGACACATTCAAGCATGTGGAGATCAACATTCCTCTACTTGAAGCCATTAAGCAAATCCCAAGGTATGCCAAATTCTTAAAATAAATCTGCACCAATCGAAGAGGGCTCAAGGGAAATGAGAGGATCAACCTTGGAAGGAATGTCTCAACACTCATTACACCAACTCTAGTAATGCCAAAAAAGTGAAAGGATCCAGGGACATTCACCATCCCATGCACCATAGGGGAGTTGCACTTTTCTGATGCACTTTGTGATTTAGGTGCTTCCATAAATGTGATGTCTCACTCTGTATTCTCTTCCTTGCAGGTTGGTGAGTTGAAGCCTACAAGAGTAGTGGTGCAGTTGGAGAATAGAGCTACGGAATATCCAGTGGGAGTCCTTGAGGATGTACTTGTCCGGGTAAGAGACATGATCTTTCCAGCAGAATTCTATGTGCTTAACATAGAGGATGATCAGGTAAGTTCTCATTCCCCCATTATCTTAGGTAGGCCCTTCCTCAAAACTGTAAAAACAATCATAAAAGTCAATGAGGGTACACTTTCCATGGAATTTGGGGATGAAGTTGTGATATTTAATGTTATGGATTCCATGAAGTACCCCTCATAGGACCATTCTGCTTTTGTTATCTCCCATTTTGAACCACCAAATAAAAACTCCATAGAATTTGATTTTCCTATGCTTAGGGAGATTATGAGTATTGGTTCGAGTTTGATGTCTAAGAGCACTTCCACACATGTTGCTGATACACAATCCTTTTTTGGATTTGATTTTGATGTGGATTCATATTCTGATTTTGATCATGTTCACTCTGATTATGACATGGCTGTTGAGTATGCTGATGGATTTGATGCTTTATTCTCTGATTTTGATGATGCCTATTCTGATATTGATGCTCTTTGTGCACATATTTCAGTTCCTTCAATGTCTCCATCCATACTACACCCTCCTTCATTAGAACTCAATCCATTGCCACCAAATCTGAAATACTCATATTTGTTGAGTGGTGAGAGATTACCTATTATCATTGCTAACAATCTTCCTTTTGAACATGAAGAAAAGCTTTTGAATATTTTGAGGGAGAACATCAGGGTGATTGGGTGGACCTTGGCTGACATATCAGGTATTAGCCCCTCCATTTTCATGCATAGGATTCTCTTAGATGATGGGGCTAAACCGGTGAGACAACCACAAAGGAGACTCAATCCCACCCTCCTGGAAGTTGTTAAAAAAGAAGTTGAGAAATTGCTCAAGGCAGGTATAATCTTTCCCATTTCAGATTCTCAGTGGGTAAGTCCTATTTAGGTTGTGCCTAAGAAAAGTGGTGTTACTTTTGTTAAAAATGAGAAAGATGAGTTAGTTCCAATGAGGGTGCAAAACAGTTGGCGTGTGTGTATTGATTATAGGAAACTAAATCAGTCCACTCGCAAGGACCATTTCCCCCTCCCATTTATTGATCAGATGCTTGAGAGACTGGCTGGGAAGACACACTATTGTTTCTTGGATGGATTTTCTGGATATTTTTAGGTTCCTATAGCTCTAGAGGATCTGTAGAAGACTACATTCACCTATCCCTTTGGCACATTTTCCTACCGGAGGATGCCATTTGGACTTTGCAACGCCCCAGGTACCTTCCAGAGATGCATGGTGAGTATTTTTTCTGATTTTATTGAGACCTGCATGGAGGTATTTATGGATGATTTTACAGTGTATGGGTCTTCATTTGATGAATGTCTAATTAGTTTGGGAAAGGTGTTGAATCGTTGTATTGAGAAGAATCTGGTCCTGAACTTTGAAAAGTGTCATTTCATGGTAGAGCATGGCATTGTCTTAGGGCATGTAGTGTCAAAACATGGGATAGAGGTTGATAGATCAAAGGTAGATATTATTTAATCCTTACCATATCCTTCATGTGTGCGTGATGTTAGATCTTTCCTAGGGCATGCAGGATTTTATCGGTGCTTCATCAAAGATTTTAGTAAGATTGCTCTTCCTATGTCAAGATTACTTCAAAAGGATTCTGATTTTGTGTTTGATGTTTCTTGCAAGAATTCATTTAATGTGCTAAAACAACATCTGACCACTCCACCTATCATACAGCCCCCACGATGGGAGATTCCTTTTGAGCTTATGTGTGACGCCTCCAACTTCGCGGTTGGAGCTGTCTTATCTCAGAGGGTGGAAGGACGTTCACATGTGATTGCCTATGCATCAAGGACATTGGATTCATCCCAATCAAACTACACTACCATGAAAAAGGAGTTTCTTGCTGTCATATTTTCTTTAGATAAATTCTATTCATATTTATTGGGATCTAAAGTAGTTGTTTTTTTTGACCATGCAGCTCTGAGGTACCTCTTGAAGAAGCCAGATGCAAAGCCACGACTTATCCATTGGATGCTCCTTCTTCAAGAGTTTGACATCGAGATAAAGGACAAAAAGGGGTCAGAAAACTTGGTGGCAGACCACATGAGTAGGCTTACTCACACACTAGAGGATGACACCTTGGACCAGGTACCACTTCGGGACACTTTCCCCGATGAGAATATTTATTTCATCTCAGGTACGCATCCTTGGTATACAGATTTAGTTAACTACCTTGTTGCCTATGAAATACCTGCCAATTTAAAGAAACATCAAGTCCAAAAATTAAAGAGTGAGTCAAGATTTTATGTTTGGGATGATCCTTACCTCTAGCACATGTGTAGTGACCAAGTTATTAGGAGATGTATTCCTGATCGTGAGTTTGAGTCTGTTTTGCAATTCTGTCATATACTTGCATGTGGTGGACACTTTGGACCCCAACGGACAACTAGGAAGGTTTTGGACTCTGGATTATATTGTCCTAGCTTATTCCATGATTCCCATGTGTTTTGTAAGTCATGATCTCATTGCCAACACACTGGGAACATTTCTAGGAGACATGAGATGCCCCAACAACCCATACTATTCTGTGATATTTTTGATGTATGGGGCATTGATTTTATGGGTCCTTTTCCTAGTTAATTTGGATTTTTGTATATTTTGGTTGCTGTTGATTATGTGAGTAAATGGGTGGAGGCCAAGGCCACCAGGACTGACGATTCTCATGTTGTAGTGGATTTTGTCAAGGCTCAAATTTTTTGCAGTTTTGGAGTACCAAAGGTCATCATCAGTGACCAAGGGACACACTTTTTCAATAGGAATTTTTCTTCCCTCCTTCGAAAGTATGGGGTGACACACAAAACATCAACACCATACCACCCCCAAACAAATGGCCAGGATAAGGTTTCAAATTGTGAGTTGAAACAAATTTTGGAGAAAACTGTGCAGCCAAATAGGAAGGATTGGAGCAAGCGCTTGGATGATGTATTGTGGGCTTATAGAACAGCATACAAGACCCCCATTGGTATGTCCCCATTTCGGATTGTTTTTGGGAAAGCGTGTCATATCTTAGTGGAAGTCGAGCATCGGGCATATTGGGCTATAAAGAAATGTAACATGGATTTGGCCCAAGCTGGAATTCAAAGGAAGTTTCAAATTCAAGAGCTTGAGGAGATTCGACTGTCATCATATTAGAACTCAAGGATCTATAAGGAAAGATCAAAAGCATATCATGATAGAATGATCCAACAAAGGGAGTTTCATGTTGGAGAGAAAGTCCTTCTCTACAGTTCACGACTGAAGCTAATGCCTGGTAAGTTGCATTCCAGATGGTTAGGTCCTTATATTGTGTCTAATGTTTTTCCTTATGGTGCAGTAGAGATCACACAAGAGGACACTGGAAGGAGCTTTACAGTCAATGGGCAACGTTTGAAGAGATACATCGAGGGACTTCCTACCAATGCAGTTGATTTTATCACATCGCATGACCCCATCATCACTTGAGCACATCAGGCTATTCCTAACCCTTTCACTCTTATATTATTTGTCCTATTTAAAAATTCTGCATTTCATGTGCATATATCATCTCATGGGTTCACATTGAGGACAATGCAATATTTTAAGTGTGGGGGAGGGAACCTTTTAGTTTAGTAATTTAAATTGTTTTCCTATTAAAAAAAACAAAGAAAATTTTGTGTTTTTCAAATTTTGTGTGTTTATTTTTCAATTTTCTTTGTGTTTTTGAAATTTTTGAGCTGAAATGATTCTCATCACAATTTTGAAATGCATATCAATGAGTGAAACAATTTACCCCTTGAAACTAAGCTTAAATGAATGCTAAAATTACTTTGTTTCAAGTTCAAATATTTATTAATTTCATGAAAAGTACGGTGAATTTTGAATCCCATGCCACATCTCACTGTCTTTATATTTGAAATCACTTTCCTGTGAGGCTTATAAACCATTATTTTCATATTCTTTACATTCACCTCACTTCTTGAGAGAACCAAACCATGCTTTATTTAACCATAATTTGATCTATTCCTGTCAAAACTTGAGGGTTTGAGGTACATATGTTTAAATGATTGAGGCATTTGTTTGGTATTAAAGCCCCTATTTCAAAGAATCCTTTTTTATAATGGCCTACCTTGAATATTTAATCCTTGTAGCCCTTATAAGCCATGAACATCCTGTTAGTTTAGCCACATTACAAGCTAATTTTCCCTATCCAACCAACTCTTGAAGTGAAATTGCATAATCTAGTTGAGCTTAAGTGTGGGGGAATCTATCTTGTGTTGTGCCACCACATTCTGTGATACTTTGGGTGGAAAATTAAATTCTAAAGAGATGTGTTTTCTACTGAATAAATTAATTATATTGAAATTTGTTCCTTTTATGGAGCTTTCATGACAAGTGAAGCTGTGCCTTTTCTGGAGATTCTAATTGAGGTGGAAAGTTGTGCCCATCTGGAGCTTTCAAGAAAATCATGTTTGAGAAGATTGAAATTTTTTATGCTGAAATGATGAATGGTGTGAACTTTTCATGTATTTTCATGATGATGGAGCTAAATTGATAATAGGGGTATTGAGGAGAAGACTATATTTAAGTGAAAATTAGATTAATGCAATTTTGCTTCAAAAAGAGTCAAGCCCTCCTTATTCAGCCTCAGAATTTTTCACATCTAAATCCTACTAACCGAAAGCCACAGAACAACCCTGAAAAGTCCTCATGATAAACATATGTCCTTGACTCACATCGAGTAGCGTTGTAGGAATCTATCAAGCCTATGGTGTCCCTTGTATGAGTTTGGATGAGAAAGAAATTGAAAAAAAAAATTGATATTTGAGTGATGAGATAAAATTCAAGCGAGGTAAGTGTTTTGTGCATGGGAGGATAAATGAAGTGGAAATATATTGAATGATATAAATGGAGAACTTGAAATAAGGTTTTTTATGAGGCATGATATCTTTTGATTTCTGGTGTGAAATTGATTGATCTTAAGGATATGTGTTTTAAAATTGGTTTTGATTTGATATTGATGTTTACTTGATATGAGGTTTTGACCAGGAGTGCAACAGGGTAAGTGTGGGGGAGTTGATAAAACACTATTTTATTGAATATTTTATTGATAATAAATGATATTATTTCCTCACATTGTGTTAAATATGTTTAATTAGAAATTATTTGGGATTAGATCATTCATTTGAATATTTGATGAAAATTCCATTTTTACCCTTTATAGTTCACTGTAGTATTTCGAAGATAAATATTTTTATATTTATTATTTTAATTTAAACTTTTGTAAAACATTTCCTAACTTAATTATCTACAACTTTTATTCAGGACAGTAGAGCTAAAGAGTGCATGTGGTTGTTGAAAAT
Organism: Viscum album; assembly: GCA_963277665.1. NCBI lineage: Eukaryota > Viridiplantae > Streptophyta > Magnoliopsida > Santalales > Viscaceae > Viscum > Viscum album. The sequence goes on along the minus strand of OY728145.1, from coordinate 655,503,938 downwards.
GGGCCATGAAGTCAAAGTTGGGCTGGACTCTCCAGAATAGAGAAGCTTCTGTATTTCATCCATAACTCCTTCATCTGGGCCTGGATTGAGCCCAAATTTGTATAAGAGATAGATGACCCATATCCTCACATTTGATCCTTCTGGAATTCTGGCCAATTCACGCGTTTTAGTAGTAAAATGGGCGGTGAAAGTTGGCATAAAATATTTGTCCGAGATTCCCCATTCACACTTGAAACCACTTTGAACCTAGCCTCCCCACCACTCTATAAATTGGTGTTTTTCTCATTTAGTGGGGTTGGTACGTGAATTGGGAAGTTGAGGATAGAGGAGAAGTGGATCCACTCCAATTATCCAACTATTTCAATAAAGGTAGCTCTTGAAGCAAGGATCCCTTCGACGAAGCCTTCTTCTTCTCCTTCGTGTTGTAATGATTTTGTTTGTGTAATAAACTTCATTGTTCTTATTTTATTTCTTCTCTTTTCTTCTATTTTGTTTAAATTTATTCTATTAATCTTCCTCTTTGGGATGGAATTCTTGAGTAGAAGCGTTATTGGGTTATACCCATTATAAACCTATGCACATGCAAAACGCTTCTACGATGATTACGCCACCCATGGAAGAGTAGTTCTTTTTAGTAATCGATCAATATCTATCCTTCTTCATTCATTTATTTTGAATCAATGAGATACTGTAATTCACATATTATGATCTATTAAATGAGTTTTTAATTTAAATGAAACTAAGCAAGCAATTGAATAGTTAACACAAAACACGCGAGGTCGGGAATTGTGTGAACTATGAGAGCGCAACCTTAATCGGTAATTCAAAACCACACGGGATCAATTTGTAGAGTTCAAATATAATCCCTAAAATAAATTAATCCTAATTTCCAGAGTGTTTATGTGCCTTAATTTACCACTGAACATAAGCTAATTTTAGAACATCAATCAAAGCAGGGTGTTACGATTGCAAGTTCCGAAGTTAGCCTAAGGTTAAATTCACTTCATCTTCGTGGTAAAGTTAATTCTCGCAGGGTTCGGGATTTAACAAATTAAGGGATCATAATTAAGTGAATATTAATTTAAATGATAATGATTAATAAATTATTGAATAGGTAGAGTTAGATAGATTACGCCTTTTAAAATATTTTCTAAAAAAACATCTTTTTGTTGTGTCATTTTAATCGAGCTTCATTTCAAAACTAAAAACAAAAAAATATACAATCTTCTTCCAGCAAACTTCTTCTAGATTCATAAACTATAACCAACCCCCATCCTTTAAAGTAGTGTTTTTATTATATTATATTTTATTTGTTTTAGAATACCTTTATTAAGTTGTTAAATTCACTTCCTCCTTTGAGAGACGACCTTGGTCAGCCACTCTGCTGCACCTAAGAACCCCAAAATCACATTAATCATTTGAGGGTGCCCATGACAGTGACCTATCAAAATACATTATAATATAGATAAAAGAAAATTAATTATAAAATTAAATAATTTTGAAAAATTAACGGGTTTCAATTCACTTAAAAATATCATTGATTTTAAATAAATTGTTTTTATGAATTATTTATTTTTGTTAAATTTATTATATTTTAAGAATTTTATTAATGAAATTTATTGACAAAATTAAAGGTATAAAGAGTGAAAATTTAAATATCCCAAGCTAAAAAATGTTTTGTTAAAAAAATTATTAAATAATATATATAATTTTATTTAAAAGTTAAGTTTATCATATGTTATGTATGAAGTTTAATCAAATTAATTATTTATATTTACATTCAAACAAATTACGTATATTTTATGATTATTATGTTGTAATTAATATGTATCAATTCATTTAATTATTATTAATATATTGTTAATAATTAATAATCAATAATATAAATAACAATAAGTAATCATAAAACTAATAACAACAATTTATTAATATATTAATAATATATTAATATATTACATCATTTATCGAGATTAGATTTTCTAACTGGTGATCAATCTTAGCTAGTGTCTCATGTTTCTAAGGATGGTATGAGGTCTTTTGAAGAAGTTTTGCCTCCAATTTACAAATTGTGGGTGTTCTAGGAATGGAATCCTAGTTTAGTTTGGAATTCTTTTGTTTCGTTTAGAGATTCATCCACTTGGGAGGATCCTAAAGAATGGTTCATTAGTTCTTAGGGAGGCGAATCAGGAAGCTCTCTCAAAGATGCTAGATAGTGGAATGAAATCACTCATTTTGAGGCTCTTTCTTACCAATGATGATAATCCTTGGCATCCGAAAGATCTGGTACACAGGGTTTCTCTAATTTTTTGGTTATTAAATTGGAGGTGTGTATCCATTGGCCATGAATTTTTCCACTTATTAATCTCCTCATATGAGGACATTATGAGGGAATTGTTTTTTAGATCTATGTTCCTAAATCTAGAGATGCGGCATCTATATGATTGGTCCCAATATATCAACCTTTCACATTCTAGAAATACCCTTACTTAGGTATGTATTAGAATAAATGGTCTTAGTTGGATACTTTGGAATCTAAAAATACTTTATGATATTTCCACTTCAATTATGGTTTTGATTCATCTAGATAAAGTGATATAACAATTCTGATTTAGTCACTATAAAATAACGATAGTTGAGGTGGATTTCAATTCCACCATCATAGAATTTTTTTATATACTCCCATTAATGATCTTCATCTTAGTGTTTAGTTTGATAGGACACCAAAATTTTGTTTATTCTGCAATGTGGTTGGGAATTTAAAGGAATTTTTTCATAGGAATATTTCATATAGCACTTATGGTGTTAAGGTCTATTTTGTAAGGATTTCCATGTTAAGGAATCAAATGATTAGGTTTTTCATACCTTTCATGGTGACACACACGGAGGTTATGATGGGTGAACTTATAGTGTTGAAGCTTTATCTACTGGTTCTCTCTGGCCCAGAGGTAATGAGTATAGAAGGAAACCTACTGATCTTAGGAGGAAAACTTCTAATTTTACTCCCTGGAGTCAGGCGGGCATGGAGTGTCCCCCTGATATGTTTCTTGGTAATTGGGATGAACTTTCATAGGGGACTTCAAATGACTCATCTTTTATGGATTCACTTACTAAAGGTATGGTTGTTTCCCCATCTAATGTCTCTGATGCTGGTTAATATGAATTGGGTTTAGAATAAAAAAAGGATGATGACAATTAGTTATGGTAGGATCATAAATGGGTCACTTCAAATTTCCGTGGAGGCATAGAGAAGATGGATGGAACTGTCCCCAGAAAGGAATCCAAACCATTTACTTGTGATGGGTCTTCAAGAATAAGATCTCAAATTGAGACCTCTACACAAAAAATAGCATGATCCTGATAAGTTCAGGACAAAATCACCTCAGTTTTATACTATCAATAGCCAATCCAAGCCTACACATCTAGATGTAGATCAATAGGCCATATATGAGGAACTTTTTGGTAATGTTGATGCCTCTAAGAATGGATTTAGATCTCTTGTGGATTCATATATAGGTCAAGATAAATATGGAGAACCTATATATCCTGATACAACACATACAGGTCTTCTCAAGATGCTCCTTAGAAGGATGGTTTTCCCAAAATTCCTAGGTAGGACAATAAGGGATCTCTATCATGGGTGATCACTAGGGTTCAAATTCACAAATCCTTTGAGGTTCTTGACACAACTGACTCACCAATGGAGTCGTGTCCTTGATCTAGGGGTGTTGACGATGACACAATTATGTAGGGGTATTCTCATCCCAGGGGTGTTAAGGAAAAGACGAAGGAGGGGTATTTGGATGATAATACCGGGTTTCCCTAGTCGCTGGTAAAATCCTGGAGAGGTGGAAGACGACCATAAGGAGGGGGGGATCCAACCATAACATCGATCTCCATTGTTAGGAGATCCAGTATCTAAAAATCCATGAAATTCAGAAGGATATACATGGGCAACCACTCTTTGGATTGTTAATGGTTCATGTATAAATGAATATCATGTAAGTACTTGTTGGTTTTTTGTCCACGTTTGGATCGAGGGAAGGATTGTTTTCTTACCCCATCATCCACAACTCTTTTTCTGTGTTTTCTAATAAAGGGGCTATGACAGCAGCTTGATTCAATAATTAAAATTAATATATTATTAATAATTGATAGTTTATAATATAATTTATATATTATAATATTAATAAATAATTAATAATTAATAATTAATAATTAATAATTAATAATATAAATATGAATTAGTGATTAATATATTACTAATAATTAATAGAAATAGAAATAAATAATACATTAATTTCTAATTAATAATTATATTATTAATTATTAATTATTTATATATTATTAGTAATAAATAGTAATTAAATAATATATTAATAATTATTAATGTATTATTATTTATATTATTAATTATTTTATTTTATTTTTTGAAAAAAAAAACCTTTCCAAACGATAAGTATCCTATAATTAGAGTAAATGAAAGTGACACCAGTCTAAAGAAAGACATTTTACATCTATCTATTTGGAAAAGCGGCATCAACTCATTATGAAGGGTGTTGGAAAAGATAGAATCATCATAGTTCACCCCATTATTTGAAATACTATTAGTAAGTGATTTAGCTTCATGATATGTGTGTGTGATGAAGTAGCTAGTTGAGGAGAGCATGTCCAATCATTTGATCCATCTAGCATTCATCTTCCAAGAGAGGTGAATGTTACAAATTCTAACAGATTGCACAAGGTTTTCAATCATGTGGAGGTTTTCATTTAACATTATAAGGTTAAAGATTATATGAGAGATACAAATAGAGTGAATCCTACCTTAGAAGCTCTCGACCTTTCATCTGATCCAAAGGTTTCGATGTGTTTTTTTTTGGATTCTAGGTCTAACCTATCTAGGGAATTTGTGGATATTAGAGAATGGGATCCAGCTTTACCACAATGCATAAAAAAGAAAAAATACCTAGCCTTGGTTGAAGCAGAACAAGCTTTCCTTGATGAAAGAATTTAGGAATGTAGGTTTTTTGTTATAATTTAGAAATATAGGTTTTCAGCCATCAGTTTACTAATTTTATATAGATATCAAAATTGGAATTTTGATTCCATGAAATAAAGTCTTGAGGCTTTATGGGGATCGAGGGATTGAAGAATGTTATCCATTGGGAAATATTTCATCTATATTTCTTTCTCTCGGCTGAATTCAAGTAGCACTATTAGGGCTTCAGCTTTATCCTGCTCAAGCCAAGTACTTTGAAGCTTCAATAATGGGACCCAATCTCTAATCTAGATAAGGAAAACAATTTAACCACTCAAGTATGGATCAGAATTAGATGTTTTAGTTAGTTTTTTGGCATCCTAAAATCATATGTGATGTTTCATCTATTGTTGGTTTTTGGATTAATATTGATCATGAAACTAAAAGGGAAATATTTGGATATTTATCAAGAATCCTGATTGAATTTTATCTTAACTAAAACTTAATTAAAACCATTTTATGGTTTCCAAGGATAACCGTTTTTAACATTCAATTGAAATTGAGAAAAATAAACTCTTTTGTATGTCCTACAAATGTATTGGGCACACCAAAGATAAATATATAAGATTTTTGGGTTTCAACCTATGTAATAAATTAAGGCATGGGTCATATATATGTATATTGGGGGGTATGTTCTTGGTTAATGAATTTACTTTCAAGAATCTTACTAAAATAAAAAAAATCATATTTCAGATGATGTAATGGAAAGGGGCCTCCTCAACAGTCCTCTGATGAGTTAGCCAACTGGGAATCTATATATTTACTAAAGTTGGCATTTTTTCCACTACGTTTCACTCCCTCATCAAATCCATCCACTATCCCATAACCATCTTCTATTATTCTTTCACCTTCCCCTCTCTCCCCATCATGACTACCCTCTTCGAAATCCACTCTTTCAAAAACTCTATAGATCCATCTTCCTCATCATCCAATGATTTCACTGAAATCGGCCTCTCAATTCTACAGTTTGTGTTGCATCTCGTTACTCCATCTTCCCCTCTTCCTATATCCACCCCGTCGCAACTTCACTACTCTATCTTCACCTATACCTATCTCCTCCTCACCACGAGTTACCTTTTCCAAATAACCTGTTTGAAAACCTCCACCGTTTTCTCTAACTCCTCATTTGAAAATTTCACCAAGACCGGACTCCCAAATCTATGGCTAGTGATGCTTCTCAACAATCCGTCTTCACCTCTTCTGATATCCGCAATCTAGGGTTTGGTAAGCTACTACATTGGGTCTCCCAAATCTAGGGTTTAAAGTCCTTCGTGTTCGGCTACCAGGGCTCCATCGCTATCGACCTCTTTTAATTTCTTCCTTTACCTCTGATACGGTAACTCCTAAATCATCCACTGCCAACTTATCCTCCATTTTTTTCTAAAATATACAGTATTCTACTCAGCCAGTTCACTCGGGTTCTCCTTGGTTCAGCTCCTAAAATCCCTTCCGCAACAAGTATATTATCTTACTATATTGCAATACATATCCCTTATATTCTTCATTATATTATTTTTAGGTTCACATAAGGTAATGAAATATTCATAATAATTTATCCTATTTCAATACACCAAATATTATTTGTCTTCAACATTTACCTTCTTCTGATGACAGTAAATAAATGTAACTTGACCGCCAACCATAGTAGTGACTACATGCACCTTCTATGTATTATTTTTCCTTAGCATTTACATTGTCTATACTATGATCACAATACTTCCTCCAAGTAGACATGTTTAATCTGATCAACCATTTTTCATTGACCAATAATTATTAGAATGGTTTACATTATATTGATCATAGTAAATAACTGTAACTGGTACCATTCAGACATACAATCCTAGCAGTGACTACATGCACATTCTAAGGATCATTTTTCTTTAGAATATATATTATCTATAATATGATCATAGTACTACATTTCATGGTTCTATGGTTCTGTTCAATTCTTTTACAGTCAAATAATAAGATACACTATATAAATATGCACTCCCCATCAAGATATAAAGACACACATCTTCAAAGAAGACTACTACGACAATAACGTCAATCAAGTTGTCTTGTTTTTATTCTAAACTCTGGATATTATTCCATTATTTATCAATTAACAACTTATATGTCTACTATAATTGCAATTCCACAAGCAAAGTGTCTCTTGAAAATATTAATGCAACCGAACCTATACCACCAACAGGAAGCAAGAAAATAGGAAGGGGTATGCCTTTCTCATTGATACCCAGTAATGGAAAGTTCAATTTACAAAGTCCATTACTTTTTATTTAGTTATCATATTGCAAACTGAAATATCTTACCTCTGTAAAATATTATCTTGATGCTTGACATTGTATATTCTAGCAGTACTGGGAATTTTATGATAAAAATAACTGTTGGAAAATTTTTTATAGCTGAACTGGTTACACCAGTTAATAACACATAAATACATCGATGCATTCCATTATCACCAATATACAGTAATGGTTATTTCAATTTACTATCTCCAATTTAATTACATTGATTTCATAATACAAAATAGGTAACCATGTCTTGCTATAATTTTTTCATCTCCCTATTTCACAGTCCCTCAAGATGGTTCAGATCTGTCAACAATATATGTCGAATCAAAAAAGAAAAAACAATGACCAAATACCATGATATAACATAGTATTTAATTCTATGATCATGTTGTAATTGAACTTTTAACTACATGGTCAATATGTTACATTTTTATTTAACAAATTCGTGTCCCAATATTACTCTTACTAGGTACGAACACAAATGGTTGTACTTTTACAGAGTCAACTGATGCATCCTTGTCATAGTAAGAATAAAATAGTCCACTACATAATTTATTCTCTGTCAGTACAATATTTATTCTTACGCATGAAACTGCTATAATGAATAGTACTGCTTATACTGCTATCGAAAACTACATTTCTTTTTCATCCATGGGTATCTTATACAGTCCAACTAGAATTTCCAGCTTCTCATATATATATATATATATATATATATATATATATATATATACAATTTATAATATTTAATAACATTGTCACCTATGATGTTATTATAAGGAGGAAGTAATAAGCATGCAGGTTTATACAACTGCTTGAGGAACAACATTCAATGAATCATACGTCCACAAAAAATACTCCTACAACAAACTCTAACATAGATCCTACATTCAAATTCAAAATTTTGTAAAATTGGACATTATATTTTCAACATTCAACTATTTTAATTTATATTTTCTATTACTAAATATTCTTCAATAATAACTAACTTGACGTTGAATGTTGCAGATAAGTCACTACAACATCAAAATGCTGAACAAAAAAGTTATTTACATTTAATAAACAATTATATTACTACATTTACTATTTATACAATATAATTAGACTACTCTTTCTTTCCCAATTTATATCAAATATTATAATTCTTTTCTCTTTCAAAATATTCAGATTGTGGAGACCCATCTAACATTTGCGAGTACTATGGTTCAACCTTCTGGTATGAAGGGTGGAATAAAAAATATAGCCACAGACATATCCCACATTTATCTTTATGTTTCTCATTGGAAAAAATTTCTTTACAGTTGTTGACTGCATGTCCTGAATACCTTAGAACATTACTTTTCAATAAAACCTCTACAAATTCAAAAACATTCCAAGACCACATGCACATTTACAACTCTATGTTTGGATGCCAATGAGCATGTACCCTAGTGGTACAGGCTCCTTCTTAGCATCCAAAAGACCCAGGATCGAATCCGAGCAGGGGCGAATTTCCCAGGTACTGTAGTAGTACTATAGCAGGTACTATAGTAGTACTGTAGCAGGTACTGTTGCAGCGGCAACACTATAGCAGTGGCAGCGCTGTAGCGGCGGAGGGACTGTAGCAGATACTGTAGTGGTGGTGGTACTGTAGCAGATACTGTAGCAGTGCTAGTACTGTAGCAGTTTTGTTCACCGAGGTGTCCTTTGGGCCATTTAAATGGGCTTTCAAGCCTTGTATTCAGGCCACTTGGTTTTGGGCCTTCGGGATATGTAATGGGTCTCTCTCTACCCAGTCTAAAGAGGTCTTCGCTTTCAAATAATAATTTGAGGCTTCGGCCCCAACCTTTGAAAAAAAACAACTCTATGTTTGGATTCACATAATTGGGCGGAAAAGTAGACAATTATGTGAACTAGGGTGGGTCTCCAAATTTTTTTAGATTAAATGGAAAAAACAACCATCACATTTGAAATTTATGTCCTCCTGATGGACAAACACCAAAGTTTGCTCATCTCTTTGTATACGACACTACAAATGAAGATCATGACAGAGTACAGGCCATCAAGTAACTACTACATTAAGTGGTAATATCTGAAAATTTTCTCTTGTGATATTAACTTTTTCTTAACATTTTCATATGCAGCTTCGATGATAGAAACCAAATCTCTATTATTGATTTAATTGTTATTTAGAAACTACAAGATATTCTTCACAGAAACAATGCATTATCACGTTAATTCATAACAACTGGGGATGTTATAGAGAGTAATGAAACTAAAAATTTAAAGATATGACTTCTTAGAAGACAAGGAAGAGATGCACAAACATACACTTACTAACTACTTTTGAGACTACAATGCTCATTGTCAGCGACATTGAAGATCTAAATCACGAGAGAGATATCATCATTGAAAGAAAAAAGTAGTGACCTTCAACGCATAGATGATCTTCACCCTCTATACCTTCTTTTGCAATATCCATTGGTTTTCACAGGTGGAGAGGACATATATGTCGACAACAAATTACATCGTGTGACACCCTTCAATAGAAGTGAAAAACTCAAAAAAAAATAATGAGAGAATATTTCTCCTTTCACCTTCAATTCTGTTACAATGAATTTTCCAGTCTAATTTATTCTAGGTGGCTTCTGCAACAGTTTATTGTAGATGCATATACAATGATTGAGTCTCAAAGACTATCTTTTATTTTCTTTAATCAAAAAGTACTTAAGGGTAGAGCTATACAATGGGATAAAAAGATGCTTTCCTTAGAGGTGATCGGGATAGATATTTCTGTAGTAAGCATATCATTTTACCTTCCACATTTACAGGTGGTCCAAGGTATATGATTCAAAATTACCAATATTCTATGTCAATCTGTAATTGAGTATGTTATCCATATCTTTTTTTAACATTTACATGTAATCTAACGTGGCCTGAAGTTTCGAGATTTGTTAAAGTAAAAAACCTTCACTCATTAGACTTTCTTCACATTTTATCGCGAATTTTCAATATTAAGGTTGAATAGATCATGAAATATTTACGAGAAGAATGTTTCTTCGGAAAGTCTCAATGAGGTACGAAACCTCATCACTAATAAATTTTACTTTTATAATGACTACTTTTACCAAGAAATGTCACATGTTTTTCACATTTTTTTCATCTACCCTTCAATCTCCAATGTAGTTGTTCATACAGTGGAGTTTTAGAAAAGTGGATTTCCGTATGTGCACATTTTATTATTTCTTAGTCATAAAGACAAAGTTTTCACTCCAACATACATTAAAGGAATTTTTTCGGTAGAAATTCCAAATAAATGTACCTTCCCAAAACATCATGAAACATTCACAAATTTTATGATCCATGGTCCTTATGGTGATGTCAATCATCGCTCACCTTGTATACGGAATGAAAAATGATCAAAGTATTATCCAAATTTTTTTTACAACTACAATAATGGATGATGATGGTTATGTTTTATATCAGAGAATAAATTCTGGATGTACTGTTTTCAAAAATGGCATTGCATTGGAAAATCAGTTTGTTGTGCCATACAATCCAATTTTTTTGTTAAAATATAATGCTCATCTATATATCAAAATTTTCAATTAGTCACCCTCTATCAAATACCTTTTAAAATATATAAGAAAGGGTCATGATTGTGTAATCACAACAATCTATGACAACAACAATAAACATTTGTCCGACAAAAGTGTCGATGAGATTAAAATGTACTATGAATGATGGTACATCTCACCTTGTGAAGATTCTTGGAGGATATTTTCTTATGATATCCATTATAGATATCCTCCAGTTGATATATTGTAGTTTCATTTACCAGGACAAAATAGCGTGACATATGTAGACTGTGACAATATTGAAGACATCTTAAATAAGAGAAATATTTTTGATACCATGTTCACATCTTGGTTTGAATCAAATATTTTGTACCCAGAGGGAAGAAGTCTAACATATGCAGAATTCCAACAAGATTTCTCTACCACTATCATGAAATGAAATGGTATCTGCGCAAACAAGGATTCAGTATTGGAAGAATGTACTATATGCCTCCCTCTTCTGGAGAACTATATTACTTGAATATTATACTTACAAAGGTCATAGGTGCGACTTCATGTGATTCTATTTGAACAGTGAACAACATAACTCATCATACATTCAGACAAACCTGTTCAACCATGAGAATGTTAGATGATGATAATGAGTTTATTCAAGCACCAAAAGATGTCTCCTCTTGGGGAATGGGACACTACTTGCGAAGACTGTTCATCGAAATGTTATTCTCAAATATAATTTCTTGACCTAAAATTATTTTGCTTGAAACCTGGAATATTCTAAACAAATATATTTTATATTCCCAATAATAGTGACTGCAAATACAAGGTACAAACAACTTACTATCTCTATCACTAGATATCTATGTTAGTATATTTCTTTCTAAAACTATTCCCCTCTCCTGTAGACTTGACACTCATGGATCATCAAAGACAAATGTTTTCTTTGATTGAAATAGATAACATTCTCCGCAACAATGGTAAATATCTGTAATGTTACCTCCAATTCCCATTCCAGATTATTCAATAGCTGATCAACCAAATCAGTTGATTGTATAAGAGCTTAATTACACTAGGGAAAAACTTTATAATGAGTTCACATCATTACATATTATGCTTACTATTGAACAAAAACAAGTTATGTGGAGAATTATGTCTACGTTACATTCTGCTATTGGTTTTTTTTTGCATGGATTTGGAGGGATGTGTAAGACTTTATCTAGATATTATTAACATGTTCCAACATCTTTTATTATCACAACTTTAATATTTAATATCTTATTGAAAACTGTATTGTTTGAAAACTGTAAAGTTCCAGCATCTGTTATGTCCAGCATCTGTTATGCCTTATTGCAAACTGGAAACTATAATGTTCCATCATCTGTTATGTTCCAGCATCTGTAATGAATTTTTTCAAAATATAATGTTCCATCATCTGTTATGACTTATTGCAAACAATAATGTTTAGAAATTATGCTTATGATGTCCAACATGTTCCAAAGTTTCACCATATTGTTTACAAATTAGTCACTTCCAGCATTTTTTATGTTCCAGCATGTGTTATTCCTTATTGAAAACTACAAACTATACTGTTCCAGCATATGTTATGTTCCATCATCTGTTATACCTTACTACAAACTATAATGTTTCATAATATGTTATGCCTTATTGCAAACTATAATGTTTAGAAATTATGCTTGGGATCTCCAACATGTTCCAGAGTTTCACTGTATTGTTTACAAATTAGTCCCTTCTGGCATCTGTTATGTTCCAGCATCTGTTATTCCATATTGAAAACTAAAAACTCTAATGTTCCATCATCTGTTATGTTCCAACATCTGTTATGCCTTATTGAAAATTGTAATGTTCAAGCATCTATTATGCCTTATTGCAAACTGTAATGTCTATAAATTATGCTTATGCTCAACATGTTCCAGAGTTTCACTATATTGTTTACAAATTAGTCACCTCAAATTCTACTTATTCCCTTCAACATGTTTCAGCATCTGTTATTATCACCACTTCAATTAATGCTTCAAAAATAGTACTCAACTTTGACATCCTAGTAGTCCATAACTTCAAAAGTAGGTAAAATGTGAACTGATATTATTTGTCCTGCTTTTCAGTATACAAATACCAACAACATGAATGGAATCTACATAAATTATTGTCTTTAATGCTGCATTTTCTACATTTATTAGATCTTGCTTCATCAGTCATTCACAATTTCGAAGTCATCCATCAACACATTCAAATAGTTTTGTTACACCTTTACCTTATTGGAATAAGAAAAAAAATATTTCTGATGTTAAAAAGTTTTTGTAGGTAACTACAATATCCTGAATTTTTTATTTGACTATGTCATCTACAACACTATACATGTAAGACGTACTTTCATGAATATATTAATATTACTAATTTTCTCATAGTCAACAAGGTGTTTGATTGCTGCTACAATAGTGAAACTTGAAAGCACTCATAACTAGTATTTTGAATCATGTAACTCTCGCATGAAAAAAGTACAAACTGCGGATGGGAACATTTGGTGCCAGAATTGTAAAAAATCACCAAGCTGCACTACTTCAAGTTATTCATTTAATGTCTTCCTTTATTTCTAAATATTACTTTGACATATGTTTAGTATAAGAATTTAATAGTATTGATAGAACACCATGGATTCTAACAACTATAAATACAATAGGTTTAGAGTTCAACTGCTGGTGAAAGATGACAAACACTCGCTATTTGTCAATCTCTTCGACAAGAAGGTCATGCGGTTTATAAGAAAAATAGATTCTCAGTTGAGAGATGCTCTGATACAAGTAAGCTTCTTCAACTATGTTTTATTCCATGTATTTTATGTTCCTTTTAAACTCACATTTCTGTTCAATTACAAAATAAGACAAGGATGAGTTTGGTTTTCCCCCAAAGCTAAACATTTTCAAATCAAAGAAAGTTTTGTTGTCACTAGATGACACAAGTTACAAAATTCAAAATCAAAAACATTCTTCAAAACAGATCACATACACAGTTCTCTTCATCAGTGATATTGAAAATTATATCAGCACCTATCATCAAAATTTTGCAGACATCCAAGTAAATAGAGTCATTCTTCCAAAAAAATTATTGGCAGCCTTATGAATTTCACACAACAACATTCTTTTTTAACATTATTACCACGTAGTAATTTATTTTTGCTTCTTTACCATTCATATTATTTACAAAACAGTCACCACATACCTGTAATATTCATTTCACCCATCTGTTTTAGGAACATCACCACACTGAATGTTGTATCTTCAACTTGGGTATAGTTTCTCTATCTTCATTGTTTGTAACTGTCATTGTGTACATGTCGTAGACAATGCTAGTTTTTTCTTCATTTCCTTTTACTTTTTTACTTTTATTATAAAACCACTGCATCTGTTCTTCTGATTTTCCAACTGTTAAATATTACATTGCTGCTTCAATGGTGTGACTTATAAGTATTGACTGCTGCTCATTCGTTACAATGATATCTTCATGTAGAAAAAATTGTTGACTGACTTCGATGCTGAAGATGTGGTCAAACGTAATGACTCATTGTCTCGAGACTCCAAGTCAACATCAACTCTTGGAAATGAACTTCATCTCCATATAATGGATAAGAGAAACAAAAGAGCTGACAAACTAGTCTAAATGTTTGTCATGCATTTCCAAGGTACTGCAAACATGTTGTCCTATCTGTAAGTTTCAAATTGCCATTTACAAATTTTATCTGTACACATATTATATGATGTCTCTTCATTACATTAAGATTGCGTCTGTGAACTAGATGTGATTTTAGGACCTTGCTTTGTTAGTTTATTTTTCTTTGAAGCAAAAATTTGATGTTTACTACAGTGTGTAGTCTTTAATCTTTTTACTTATCTTTAGTTGGTCTATCTCCTTAGCCATGTTGTGCGATGCAGCATTATGTTTACTGTCTTCAATTTTCTTTCTTCCTTTATGAAATAACATTGTTAAATGTTGGTCAATATATAAATTTCGCTGGTTTTCTAGTTTTCCTAATTAAATGACATTGCAATGCCTGGTGTTTCACTGTGTTGTTTAATTGGGTGTTTACATTGGAGTGTAGTTTTTCCTGTTCAAATGGAAGTCTAGCAATGTCATCCCACACCTGCACCCTGCTGCATCGTCAACTCATTTTCTGTTGAAATAGAAGTCTGTAGTCCTGCCATACCACAATTGGAACCTGCTACATCGTTACATCAACAAGGGGAGATAACACTAGCAAAACATGTGGTGCTGGTGAAGTCCATGTGCATTGTTGGATCCTCTCATGGTCTCATGTTGAAACAATCCATCCCTTACTCTCTCCATTGTCATCTGTCATCCCTTTTCGGGATTTGACATTTAGAAACAAAAAATGTTTGGTGCCATCATCCAGATTTTGTTGCATCCTACAAAATTCTTAAAAAAACACTATTGTTGTTATGTTCATCTACTTTCTTAAGATAGTTTCAATAGCAGTTATTTTTTTTATTGTTGTTTAATTATACTGGTTTATATGGCACTAATCAACATTGTAGTTATGGTATATTTTTCTCCGCTTATTATTAGTTGAATTACTATCTTTTAGCGGTTGATGATGTATTTAATTTGAGTAGTGGATATTTTTGTATTTAATTGAGCAGTGAATCGATTTTTAGAGCATCGTGCGAATGCACGGGTGAATACTAGTTATGATAAAAGGAAGGATTTTTCTACCACTAACTAATTCCAATGTTGTGCCGGGTGATGCTGCCCGAGTTCCTATCATTGGTGATGTTAGCACTTCTTTAATGGAAGTAGTTGCACTAGTTATCACTAAATCAACAGTTTTAGTCCTTTGGTAAAGGTAAAATGTTGTCAACTATCTCCAAAACATTCTCAATGAAGCCACATAGAAGTGAGGTAACTATGCAGGCTGGAAAGATGCCTCCTACGTAAATGCATAGTGTGCAGGGGTCTAATATCTCTAGCATGTTGATGGTAGTGGATGCTGGATTTAAACAGTGCACCCAGCCAGCTATGCTGGCCAAGGATGTTGTCTTAAAAAATGTTGATACAGTGGACTTTGGGATCAAAGGAGGTGATGAAACCCAGAAGCAGAGACCAGGATCTCCTTCTCAACTTTGGGCTTTTCCGACATCTCCTCTAGCATCATTAATCAAGCAAGGCCTTGATCATTCAGGGAACACTGGCTCTGGTCTAAAACAATGCACTGATGGGGCATGCTTTTCTCACATTGATGCCGACACTAAACATGGTGGTCAGGTTGTTTTTTTCCAGCAGGAGGGATTTGAAAATCTCAAGGTTATGTATGGCTTCAATTCACAGTCATAATTCGTTTGAGTTACTTGGTGCCTCTGAGGAGGCTCAACGAGGTGATAATTATGTAGTTGATTCGAAGGAGGCTGGTGAGAAGATGATCCATGTACATTCACATATTGATTTGGAGGCTCTTAGTGGAGAATTTGTCTCGAGAAATCTAAGGGATCTTGGTTTATGGCCGCTGAGCACTAGATCATCACCTATAATCAAGGCTAACTCGATTTATTTGAGAAACAAGGAGGTTAGTATTAAAGAACCTGATGCAGAGGTTTCTATGGATGATGATGGGGGGGCGTCTGGGGATGGGATCCTGGCAGTGGAGGGTCTTTGGGATGGCGACGGACTCCCGACGGCGGGGATCAGGTGTTGGTGAGGACGGACTCAGGACGCGGGTTACACGCTAGTGACAGCATCAGAATGATGGCGTTGATCTTGGGGACGACGCCCGCAGGGTTGCAACCGAGATGACTGCCTGACGTGCTTTGCCCCGCCTGCGGCGCCGATGGTGACAGGAGCTAGCTGGTGAGTGGAGGGCGACATCCTTGGGATGCGGTGTCAGATGGCATTGGGATGCAGGGCGGCGTCAAGATGCGCCGATCTTGGAAAGCGAGACGGGCACAGTTGGCATAGCAATGCGCTGCTCCAATTAACAACATATTTCAACAAATATAGAATTGAATTTCAATTAAAGCCACATCACAATACAAAAAATAAAACACACTGTACTATGCTTACTAGCAGTTCAAACATTAGTATGCATAATCATATTGATATGTACAATTTATTAAAAACATTAACAAATTTGAAAACATTATTTCATTTCCGTTGGACCCCCTTCCAAAAGACCCTGATCATGGTTTCCAAACGAACCACCTCAGCTCGAACAAAGTAGTATACCTATAAGAAAAATTATACCTTTGTTTGTAAAACTATAAGTAAATAAATTTTACATAAATATGATAAAATGAATAAATTAATTGTTACTTTTAAATTGAAAACATGCCCTTCGAGTTATACCGATAACATCGTGTATTAAATTGAGGTGCAACTCATTCCTCCATGTAATAACTGACCTATGGATTGTTTCTCTGTTGTATCGTTACAATCTGAATATGTTTTCTTGGTTTTGAGTGTGTCATGCGTATTTTTAACTAAAATATCAATTTTAAATAAATACATGAACTTTGAGTCATTCTGGTCACACTGTAACACCCCGAGTTTTTATGAATTATTATTTTTCCAATAAATCAAATTTTTTGATGGGTTGCGTTACACGCAACACTGAGTTTTAGCCAAGCCATGATATATTATTAATATAATTATATAAATTCAACTGTTATAACTTAGCCATTAAACATAGTGATATGGATAGTAATAACTATTTTTTAAATATGTATAATTGCTTCATATAAAGAAAACACGTTAATAATAAAATACATCATTTTTTGTAAAGTTTTTATATGTTTCAAAAATACTATTTTTTCAAAAATGTCTCTTTATGTCTTCTTGTAAACCATAATAATTTTTTTTGATAAAATAAACTTTATTATTTAAATCAGAATTTCAAAATTATTTAGGGTGAATTTCTACATCTTTTCTGAAAATTTTCATTTATCGGTGAATAGGGAAAAAACTGAATTTTAATTAAAAACTTCCATATCTTTTAATTTATTTATAACGTTAAATTATATTTTCAAATGGTTTTAAAGTAAAAATAGTTCAATTTTATATCCATTAATCCATTTTAGGTTATTGGAATCAATTTCATATTGAATTTGGATATAAAAACATTTCAGACTTGTGAACATCATCTCTTTAAAAACATGTTTTCTCATCGTGTTTGTGGGATTAAATTTAAATTAATTTTTTCCACTTATGTCAATTGGATTTAGAAAAATGTATTCCATATTTTGAATAATCATAATTTGTACTATCTAATAATGTCTACATAATTTTTTTACCTAAATGAATATTAAAAGTAGTAAAAATTATTTACTAAGTTTAAAGTAAAAATTGTTTTATCGGGGGTAGAACTCGAATTATATGAGTGAAAATAACCTAAAATATTATTTTAATTTTGTTGAATGGGTTTATTTAGACTTTTACGGTCAATGTCTCTGAAATATGGAAATTCATTTCCACTTTTCGTTGAACATGTCCCATATAATAAGTTAAGTAAATAAGAAGACAAAAAATACTTACTTTTAATATCTATAATGCCTTGGGATAAGGGCCCAAAAGATATTGGTTCAGTTATACATATTCTTTTTAAATATAAATATGTTATTTTTATCATAATAATTTATCTTTAAATTTTAGAGATGAATTAGTTAATTAAAATGCTTAAGAAACATCAATGCAATAATTATTTACTTAATATTTAACTAAAATAAATGATAATAAAAGTATTGAATGTGAATTAAATTGAATGAATTATTGTCTTCCACTAAATTTTTAGATGAATATTTCATGTTACACAGGAGTGAACATAATAGAAAACATCAATGCAGTAATTATTATTGTTTCACTTTTTTTATATATTTTGTAAATTCAAATTAAATAAATAATGTCAAAATCGATATTAATGTTGTTTTATAATAAATGATATTTTTTTGAATGAATTAAAATTAATAAAAATCCTATCTTATTCCAAGTTATTTTTAAATGCATATAAATATAATATACGACCCATTCATGGACAAATTTACCTTTTATAATGAACATATTGAACCCTAAATAGTGAAATCTCTATTAGTGTTGTTACGATTAAAGCGATGTTTTTGCGCGTTACTTGCACTTGTGTTAAAATTAATTTTCAACACACATATGATTAAAAACTTATAAATTAGATATAATAATTATAATATATAGGTCCAAATTATCTAATAAGACTCGGTTTAATTCAGTTTTGAAGGATAAATTACCTAGGTTAGAAAACTAGTTACCATAGTGGGAAATCCAAATGGTAAAAATAGGGATACTTAGACGTTAAGGGAAAAAATGTTTAAAACATGTAACTCAATATGTGGTGGAGTTATGTCTCTTAATATCATCCATAAAAAGTTTTAAATTTCATATTTTGATCCATTTGAGTTAAGATTGACCTCCCAATTGTGAATACTTTTGAGTATTTACAAGAATGTCATTCATCCTCAACATTAAAAAGAGAACTCACACTCCCCACTTATTCACACCTCTCAAACCATTTGGATCGACCAAGATCTTCCCAAATCACTTAAAAAATTCTCTCACCTCATCTCAGAATCCTTATTTTGGATAGAAAGACATCCAATCAATGCTTTTGTGTAAACATAATGAGGATACTTGGAGAAAATATAACGTTCATCAACGAGTGTTTTTCATTTTATTTCTTCGCCCACCCATTCAATTCTTATTATACCAGTACTATATAATAACTTCTGTATCTTACATATACTAAGATATTTTTATGTTAAGGGTAAAATCCGCAACTTCACAAACTTCCATCAAAGGGTTGTGAAATCACCTTTCATGTGTATGGCTGACTACCACCTTGTGAACTACGTCATTCATTTTTTTATCAACACCTTTAAAGGTTGGGAATAATGATGAATTTATAGTTTATAAATTATATAAAAAATATTTATGATATTATTATGATTCTAGAATTATTATATCATGCATACCTTCATTCTTTCCATTTTTTTGGAATATGATAACGTCGCTCATGTGTACAGCAGACTACTGCCTCGTGAAGCGATGTGATTCATTCACACATTACATGGAATGTATTAAGGGTGAGTTTAATTAAAATATGTGATATATACATGAAATTGTTGGAGTCGGTGCCCTAGAAACCAATTTCTGTGTGCTTTATGATAACCCAGTATTTGTTGGATAAATATTAATAAACTACTTATCACATCATTATTATTCTTCTGTGTGACATAATATGTGATAATGTACTAAGAATATCTGTCACATTAAAAGTTCATAGCCGATCCCTACTATGATAAGAAACCGGAAGTGCCATGACACTATTCTTGAATATATGTTCTATGGCCGAATGATATCATTTGAAGGGACATAAATGATACAGGATATCAGGGATGGGGACTCATGAAACTTTGAGGCACCTTCTCATGGTGTGTGCCCTTGGTAATATCTAGGAGGATATTATGAGAACAAGACCTGCCAGTAGGAAATCCTCATTCATAAGTGTCATTGGATACTCCTATCTGTGGATGTGTGTATCAGTCGTTAGACTATAAGATTATTATTAATGGGTATTATAACTCTCACACTAAGATGTATTGACAAAAACCGCGGCGACAAATGTCTGCGGTGAGGTAGGATATGTTGGGTGCGTCACGAGTAATACTCATTAATGAATAATGCAAGAAAGGATTTGTCACTTCTACGAAAGTAGATATCTCATGCCTTTTGATGGAAATGATATAGCCTAACTAAATCTACAACCATATTGTTCTCTAGGCAAGTTCAATTCCTGGAAGTCAAATAATAAGAAATCAAGCACATGGGTTGATGACACTTTCATGCAACCTGCTTGATTGGAGATATCAAGACAAAGAGATTATATTAGACGGTAAGCATTCGTATGAGGTGACATGTCGTTGCGACGTCAACTTCTTTCTTTTGGGTACTTTGACCCATTTTTAGACTGTAATCTTCGACTTTAGGCAAGTCCACCTAATGCCAAGGAGAAAGAGGCCTAGAGGGTCACACACTAAATGTAGCCAATATCTCAGTTAAATAATTTATTTATTTAACAAGTTGAATAAATATTATTCCCAGTTGTGGTTTAATAATTATTCAAGTATGACTGATTGCATTTATTTCGTCTCTAATTATTCGAGATAATATATCACGGACGAAATATTTATTTATCAGTGAATAATGTAGTTATAATTATTTAATAAATAAATAGTCATTATTCTAGTCCCGATAAATATTGCGGAGGATCGACGAACCAAGTTATGGGTCCGATGAGAAATAATATTAAATATTATTTGGTTAAATAATATTTAATTATAACATGAAATTTAAACACATGTCATGGAAATAATAGCATTGTTATTATTATTTGACATGGGGTTTCACATGGAATAATAAATTAAGTGACGACACCTGTGATAATTATTTATTATTACCCGGTGAATTAAATTCCATGTTATTATATTATTCTCTAATTTAGACAAGGGGCATTCGATTGGCTAACCAATCGTTGTGTGCACAACATTCTTGGAGAAAAGATCTCAAGCCTAGAGAACTCTTCCCTATCCAAGAACACTCTCAAGAATGAAAGAGATCCTCCGCCACCGTATCAAAGAGAGTGCTTTTGATGCAATTCTCAAGGCGATCAAACGAGAACATCGCAAGCGCAAGGATCTTCCATGCTAGCACTCGAAGACTCCTTCAACGATGTTTGGAGATACATGGAACACGTGTGGATCATTGCTAGAGGATTCATATCCTTGGATTCTACATCGCAATAAAGTCGCACCTCAGAATCATGGTCAGAAACACCAACGAAGAAAGAATCATCTTGGAGGTAATTCTATAATTTAATTTAATTAATTATAAACAAAATATGTTGATCCTCTCTTCTCAGTTCTGTGTTCTCTCCTTTGTCTTTTATCATTGATTCAATTCTGTGGATACTGGCGTTTATCGTTGGATTGATCCCAGATTAATCATCAATTATGGTAATTTTCAAATTTGGGTACACGCCCATCCAGCACTTCCACTGCACCCAGAACCTACAAGTGGTATCAAAGGGGGTCATATTTTCATTTATAATTATTTAAATAATTTTTTGATGATGTACGCTTTAATTATTTAGTTTGTCAAATCATGTTTAATCGTTATTGTAATCTGAATATGAATATTTGTTCTTCCCTTATCGTTTCTCATAGATCTAAAAGAAACAAATAATTTTATGATTAAAATTAAATCAAGGATCCCATCAGGAGGCCCTGACAGTTCTGTCCAGATAACACAATAATACATGCTGTGTAGTCGAATATAAATGTTGTGTATTCGTGTTCAATACATCAGGAGTAAATCATCAATTACTCAAACCATGTGCATTAATGACACATTGTGTAGTTAATTCTTACACCGTGTGTTAACTAGGACAGAATGGCACATGGTCAGCTGGACTACACATCATGTGACCCACTGGACACAGTGTGTAGTCCCTTCGGGTTAGGTTCAAGTCGTGTAACCTATACACGGCTTGCCAGACTGGTGACTTTGTAACGCGGAGTCTACACGGAGTTTGGCCCACTGGAAATGTCATTTACTCCAAAAATTTCTGAAGTACACCTCACACGCTGTTTCCCCATGCATGTACTTTGGATGGATGGTGAGGAGGGTACACTCCATGTAGTCGGATCTACAAGCCATGTACTGTTTCCAGATTACATAGATTTAAAAATTTATTATTATAGTTTTCAACCCTTGAGACATGTACCTTCGTGTGGGCGTAAAGATGAGACACAACATGTGATAGGTGTTTGATATATATATATATGTTTAATTAACATCTGCGGAGTGTTCAAAGATCTACACATCATGTATGAGTTGTATTACAATTATAATTCTATGTGAGTGCTACATGTCACAAAGAATAAAGTGTATACAAGTATAAATACATGATGGGTTGTTTTGGATGGGTATTCACCGAGTTTCTTCCAAGGTACAAGTTATGTACAAGGTTATGGATGCGAATCTCAAGGAAATTCAGAAATGGATTAAGATAAAAAGGATTGATTAATTAAAGATAATGATTAATCGATTCGAGCAAAATCTATCTTAATAAGAATGATTAAAGAATTGAATTCTAGTTTTATTAAATGCGTAATTTTTTGCATGTATGTGGATGATCATGATCTAGAATAGACCTTTGTATGTGATTGGTTCTCTTTTAATTTATTTATTAAATTAAAATTGTTATCATGTGTTCCCTCTCCTCATTAATATGTAGGGCCTGCATGCACATGGTTTCTTTCATGTAAACCCCATTTTACCCTTCACCTACGTGTGATTTAAAAGCATATGTAATGGTTGAAGCTCCCAAGCTAGTAGAGGTGGTTCAAGTTAGGAGTCGAGACGAAACCAATCCAAGGATATATAAAGGTGGATAGGTGGAAAGATGTAAACATGAACCATAAATATTTCAAGGTGTTTCTCCCCTAGGTTAGGGTTAGTTTATCAACTGCTAGACAAACTAACCAATAATAAATCTCATAATCATACCCTTTATTTCATTTATATCAGTTTTATGGTTATTCATTATGAATGTTTGACATGATCACATAATTAATGAACTAACAATCACACAAGATGAAACTAAAATAAAAAGGGCTTATGCGTAAATATTATCTATACATAGTTAATCAATTAAGTATATACCACTTAACATTAACAAACATGTTAAAAGATAATAAGAGGAAATTTATGCATAAAGGGTAAAATACCTAAATTAAATATTAAGTCGGTATATCCTTCCATTACTTTGTTAAGAATCAAACCATAGTTCAAAGTGCTTGACCAACCCTATTTGGGTTGCTTTCAATTATCAGGGAACTCTAATTTAATGTTTTGGGTTGACTTAACTTGTTTACATCAAGGGTTTATGACCTTAGAATGACTTGGTGTAAATGAGAGGAAAAGGTTGAGGAAATCCAAAATTAAGGATTTCAGGATTGGGGAGTCCACTCAACAGATCAAGGAGCTGTGAGTTAATGAAGTTGGAATTTGTACTGCCTTCCTAAAACCTTTCAAGTTTCTTAAGAAACCCTAGTTGAGGTAATATGAAGGGAAATATGGATCTTTGCCGCTAGAATTTCCAAGCAACAGGATATTCCAAAGCCAATGGTGAGGGCTATTGGGCTTCAATAAAATAGTGGGACACTAATAGATATTAATTAATTTATTTTTCTATATTTATCAAGATAAAGTACTAAAACTTTGTTCATCTTAATTTGTAGAAAAAGCAATCAAAATTACATCAAACATATCATTGTGATCCATACCCAATAATGAAAACCTTCTCACCAACAATAATTTCCATGAGTGGAAAAGGCACCTTTGAGTTATCCTTCTCTATGAGAGGAAACATGATGTGCTGGAAGAGCCTTTACCAGTTGTGCCTAGAAATGAGGTCAGTTATGAGGAAATCTCTGTGTATGATAAACATCTGAATGACACTATGGATGTTCAGTTCCTCATGCTGTCATCCATGACCAATGAGTTCTTGAAGAAACATGGGGGAATTGATGCTTATAGAATGATGTTTAACCTTCAAGATATCTATCAAGAGAAGGTGGGATAGGAGAGGTATGATATCTCCAACACTTTGTTCACTACTAAGCTTGGAGAGTCTGTTCCATATGGACCACATGTAGTCAAGATTATTGGCTACAATGAGCATCTAGACATCATAGGGATTAAATTCCCAGATGTGTTTCGTAAAAATATCATACTATTATCACTTCCTAACACCTTCTATAGTTTTATTTTGAATTATAATATGAGAAAAAATGAGAAGATTCTATCAGATCTTCTTACCCCGATTAGCCAAGTTGACAAGGACATGGGGCATGAAAAACTCACAATCCTTATGGTGAATAGGAAGAGAAAGGACAAGGAAAAGGGGACTATGATTTATAAACTATCTAAAGCCTATAAGCACCGTCTAAAAAAGACGAAGAAGATCTAGAGGTAGGGAAAGAAAAAGGAGGCAATATTCTTTGCATGTGGTAAGTCAGGCCACTAGAATAGGAACTGTACCCAGATGGAAGGGGAAGCCAAATGTGTGTCTGTTATTGACTGAAATATTTCCATTTATACACATTGGTTATTAGATACAGCTTGTGGGACTCACATTTGTATTCAAATGTAGGAACCATGTAGATTTCTGAAAATTGATAGAGAGGTGGATCTACGAGCTGCCAATGGTGCGAGGTTGGGTGCTCTTTACATTGATGACTACCACCTCACATTTCCGAACGGAATGATTTTGGTTTTACAAGGATGTTATTATGTAACTAGTGTTACCAATAAGAAAATTTCTATATCGAGTTTAGATACATATGGATTTATTTTCAAGTTCAGAAATAAATGTTGTTACTTTTATAAGGAAAACATATGTTATGGTATGACACATTTAAATAACGGTCTGTATGTATTAAATTACAAGAACCACGTTTTGGAAATTGATAATGAACCAATTTCGCATGACTCATACAACACCCAGTTGAGGAATCACTCCCTTGGTCATGTAAACGAGAAGAGCCTGAAAAAACTCTATCAAGATGGTTATTTAGACTGTTATGAGCTAAACCCACTTGATAGATGTCACACTTGTTTACAAGGGAGAGTGAACAAACCACCATTTGGTGGATAGGGTAAATAGTCCACAAAGCTTATAGGATTGGTACACACTGATGTGTGTGGACTATTCTAGTAGAAGCTAGTGGTGGATATTCTTACTTAATTACTTTTAATGATGACTTGATTATATATAGATGTGTCTACTTAATGAGGTATAAGTCTGAGTCCTTTGAGAAATTCAAGGAGTTCAAGAATGAATTAGAGAATCAGCTTGGTAAGAAGATAAAGAAGCTTTGATCTGATCAAGTTGAAGAATATCTTAACCAAGAGTTCATTGAACTTTTACAAGAGCCTGAGATTTTATCTCAACTCACTCCACCTTATACACCATAGTGGAATAGTGTTAGTGAAAGGAGGAACCGTACCTTGTTGTAGATGGTAAGGTCGATGCTGAGTCATGAAAATATTCCACTATCCTTTTGGGGATATGCATTTCAAACTGCAGCATACACATTAAACCAAGTACCAACTAAGGTGGAAAATGGGATTCCCTTTGAGTTATGGAGTGGAAAGAAACCCACTTTGTCGTATACATGTGTATGGGGATGTGAGGAATTTGTTAAGGCTTTATCAGGAAACAAAATAGCACCTCAGGGCATGAAGTGTATCTTTATAGGGTATCCCAAGGAAACAAAGGGATACTACCTATACAAACCCTCAAAAAAGAAAGTGAATGTTTCTAGACCGACTGTCTTTCTTGAGAGGGAGCACATCCTCAAAAAAGATAGCGGGAGCAAGAATGACTTATATGAAGTTGATGCTCAAGATACATAGGAGTTGGTATAGGAACAAGTTCCATAGGTCCCTATGGAAGAGGTAGTTCCTGAAACACAAGTACTGTGTAGGATCACAAGATAGGTAAGGGAACTAGAGAGATATGATTTCCTTGTCACTAAGTAAGGTGACTCATTATTGTTGGATAATAATGAAACTCTATCCTATAAGGATGCAATATAGAGATCTAAAGCTAAAAGATGTATAGAATCTAGGAATTATTAGATGGATTCCATGTATCAAAATCAAGTTTGGGTTCTAGTAAATGTGTTAGTTAATGTAAATACTATTGGGTGTAAATGGGTATTCAAAAAGAAACTGGACATGGAAGGTCAAGTTAGTACCTATAAAGCAAGGCCATTGGATAAAGGTTTTAAATAGCATCAATGAATTGATTATGATAAAACCCTTTCACTATTTTCCATGTTTAAATCAATAAGAATCATACTTGTCAAAAAAGCTTTCCATAACTATGATATTTGTAAAGTGGATGTCAAAATTGAATTCCTTAATGGGAAGCTTCAGGAAGATGTCTATACAACACAACCAGAATGGTTTGTGACACCAGGTAATGCTAAAAGGGTATTCAAGTTGCAAAGATCCAATTATGGATTAAAGCAAGCATCCAGATCACGGAACATTCAATTCAATGAAGCCATAAGAGAATTTCTTTTCATTATGAATGAATGTGAGCCATGTGTTTACAAGCGATTTAATGGGAATGAGGTCATGATTGGAAATGGAATACTAGTATTGTAGTCAGTCAAGGACTGGTTAAACATGTGATTCTACATGAAGGACTTATGCAAAGCAGCCTACATTCTGCGGACCAAGATCATTCGTAATAAATCTAATAGGATTCTTAGACTAAGTCAAAGTACATACATTGACCAGATACTAAGGAGATTTAGTATAGACCAATCCAAGAGGGGATTTGTTCCAATGTCATATGGTATACATCTATCCAAGAAAATGTGTCCCCAAACACAATATGAGAAAGATAGGATGAGTAAGATTTTGTACGCTTCAGCGATAGAATCTATCATGTATGCCATGTTATTTACCAGACTTTATGTTGCCTATACATTGATCATGGTAAACAGATATTAAGAAGATCCAAGAGAACATCATTAGACTACTATCATGACTATACTTAAGTATCTGATAAGAACTAAGGATATGTTCTTAGTTTATGGAGGAGATGACGAGATTGTCATCAGAGGGTATTCTCATGATGGATTTCAGACAAATCATAATGATCTGATGTCGCAATCAGGATATGTTTTCTGTCTCAATGGAGGAGCTGTGAGCTAGAAGAGTTCAAAGCATCCAATTGTTGCTGATTCTACAGCAGAGTCTGAATATATATCGGCTCTTGATGCACCAAAGGAATTCATCTAGATTCAGAACTTTTTCCAGGAGCATGATGTGGTGCCTAACATTAAAGATCCCATTACATTCTATTGTGATAATACTGCAACAGTGAAACTTTCAAAAGATCCAAGGTCACATCAACATACAAAGAACATTCTTCAAAAGTATCACATCTCGAGGGATTTATATCAAAGGGGTGAAGTTGCAGTGAGCAGAGTGCCCACAGAAGAGAACATGGAACCCCCCTTGACTAAAGTCCTATCTCAACAGAAGCATGAATATCATGTGAGAGCTAACAGAATGGAGGTTGTTAGCAGTTGGCTCTAGTGCAAGCAGGAGTCTGTTGGAGTTGGTGACCTAGAAACCAACTTTTTTATATTTTATGATAAACTAGTATTCATTGGATGAATATTAATAAACTACTTATCACATCATGATTGTTATTCTGTGTGACATAATATGGGATAATGTCCTAAGAATAGCTGTCGTATTAAAAGGTTATAGCAGATCTCTACTATGATGAGAACCCGGAAGATCCATGACACTGTTTTAAATATATGTTATATGGAAAGATGATATCATTTTAAGGGACAAAAATGATACATGTTATCAGGGGTGGGGACTCATGAAACTTTGAGGCACCTTGTCATGGTGTGTGCCTATGGTAATATCTAGGAGGATATTATGAGAACAAGACCCGCCAGTAGGAAATCCACAATCATAAGTGTCATTGGATGTTCCTATTTGAGGAAGTGTGTATTCTTCCTTAGACTTTAATAATATTATTACGGTGTATTATGACTTATGAACTTAGATGTATTGATGAAAACTGTAGCGATAGATGTTTGTGCCGTGTAAGATATGTTGGGTGCATCATGAGTAACACTGCATTAATGAATAGTGAAAGAAAGGTTATTTAAATTATACAGAAGTAGATATCTCATTCTCTTTTATGGAAATGATATAGCCTAACTAAATCCATGGCCATGGAGTTCTCTAGTAAAGTTCAATTCTAGGAAGTCAAAGAATGAGAAATCGAGCACATGGGTTGATGACACTTGAATGCAACCCGCTTGGTTGGAGATATCAGGACAAATGGATTATATTAATTGATAAGAGTTCATATGAGGTGACATATCATTAAGACATAAACTTCATTCTCTTGGGTTCCTTGACCCATTTCTAGACATTAATCTTGGAATTTAGGCAAACCCGCCTAATGCTAACGAGAAAGAGGCCTAGACGGTCACACACTAAGTGTAGCTAGTATCTCAGTTAAATAATTTATTTATTTAATAAGTTGAATAAATATTATTCCCAGTTGTGGTTTAATAATTATTCAAGTATGAATGATCACATTTATTTCATCGCTAGTTATTCGAGAAAATATATTGTGGATAAAATATTTATTTATCGGTTAATAATGCAGTTATATTTATTTAATAAATAAATAGTCATTATTCAAGGCTCGATAAATATTGAAGAGGATTGGTGGACCGAGTTATGGGTCCAGTGAGAAATAATATTAAATATTATTTGGTTAAATAATATTTAAATATAACATAAAGGTTAAGTACATGTCAAGGAAATAATAACATTGGTGTTATTATTTGACACGGGGTTTCACATGGAATAATAAATTAAGTAACGACACCTGTACTAATTATTTATTATTACCTGGTGAATTAAATTCCCCATTATGTAATTATTCTCAAAATTAAAAAAGGGTTCATTTGACCGGCTAACCAATCATTGTGTACAAAACATTCTTGTAGAAATGATATCGATCCTAGGGAACTCCTCCCTCTCCAAGAACGCTCTCAAGAACAAGAGAGATCCTCCTCCACTGGATCAAGGAGAACGCTTTAGAAGCGATTATCAAGGCGATCAAAGGAGAACATCACAAGCATAAGGATATCCTATGCTAGAACCTAGAGAATCCTTTAACAATGTCCAGAGATATATGGAGCACGTGTGGATCACCTCTAGAGGATTCCTATCCTTTGATTCTATATCGCAACGAAGCCGCACCTCAAACCCGTGGTCGGACGCAGCAACGAAGAAAGAATCACCTTGGAGGTAATTCTCTAATTTAATTTAATTAATTATAAATAAAATATGTTGATCCTCTCTTCTAGGTTCCAGGTTCTCTCATTTTTCTTTTATATTTGATTCAATTCTGTGGATACTGTTATTCATCATCGTATTGATCCCGGATTAATCACCGATTATGACAATTTGAAAAGTTGGGTACCCACCCATCCTATGATTCCTTTGTGATCAGAACCTACAAAATAACCATGATTATTTATTGATAATATATATCATTTGATTTTTTTCTTTCAACACAATAAGAAAATGAAAAAAATGGTATTCTTGCATACGTACAACCTACTATCTCCACGAACGATGTATTTCATTTCCTATCAATTAATTTTATGGATTAAAATATATACATATACACTGAATATATATGATTTTTATATAATGGTTATCATTATATAAATTATGAAATCATGATCAAATTAAGAGGACCAAAAATATAACAAATCAAAACATATATGAGAAATAAAGCAATTATTACTCGAAACATAACTTTAACATGGAATTGTTAATAAGCGGATAATAAAAAAGTCATAAGAAAATAATATATGTTATGATATAATAATATGGTTTTGTAATATTTTTATAATAAACTTATATTTATTATACATGAGGTTTGAATGAGTATAATGGAAGTCAAGACTTATGGTAAGGGATTTCCGTCTCACTTTTATTTTCTGTGAGACAAATGACTTATTCACCACATGTCTCTTTTATTATACACTTGTATGTATTTTATTATTATTATAAATAAAATTGATGGTATTTACATATATATTTTAGTATCTAACTTTTATGGGGTTTACGGTTAAAAAGTTACCAAATCTGTAAGGGAATTTTGTCTCAATTTTCCTTCTTTGAGACGTATGATATGTTATGAACCTATATTATTTAAAGAGGTGTACATACATCCCATTTGACATGTAATATCAATAATTTATTAATACTAATGATGTTTTAAGTTCCATTTTATTTTATTATTTCATGGGGCTTATGATTCAGTGTTACCAAAGTGGTAAAGATTTTATGTTACAATCTCATCATCTATGGGGATTGTTTATGATTAAGTCTCAAATGTTGAAATCTCATGACCTACCTCTCAATAATTCTAATGAATTTTATTATACTCTAGATATTCATGATATATTCATGTAATTTTACCATTTCCACTATTTGGTACTTAATATAAATAAGAATTTTTTTTATAAAATTCAACTTTATTTATCTCTTCAGTCAGAAATCTAATTTCTTTCAAAACCATGTTTTCTAAAAATTATTTTTAAATGATATTTTCCAATAATTTTCAAGGAAAACTATTTCAAATCTATTTTATGTTTTATAATATTTTTAAATTATTTTCAAATCATCCTTATATGTTTTCAAATTATTTTCAATGAAAAAGGTTTTCAAAAGGTTTTATGTTTAGAAAAGTGTTTTTCAAAGAGGAAAGGATATTTTTCATAAGAAATATTTTAAATGACATTTAAAAATTATTTTCAATCTAATATGACAACTTTTGGTGTTACCTATTATTTACTAGGGATATTATCAAAGGATACCATTCAAATTATTTCTTTGAATGGTTTATGTATTGATGGAATGGTGTTTATGAAACTCATTTCTCTTCCATGGGTTATACCATGATAAAACACATATGAAACCCACTCCTTTTCATGGGTTATGCTTTGATGAAAAAATTATGAAACATATAATTTCTCCATATGTTATGATATGATGAAATATTTATGATACTCATTTTATTTCATGGGTTATGAGATGATGAATGTTTATGAACTTGTGGAACACATAAGTATGATTTCATTATTTGACGGGTGTGACCTATATCTCCCCCTAATGCATTGGGTAAAGATTTATATCTCATGTGATGAAAGTAGAAAACAAGTCAATAGGTTTGATCCATAATGGGAAACAAGTATGACCTGATTCACAATGGGAAATAGGTGTGTCCTGATCCATAATGGGGAACAAGTGTGTCTTGATCCACTATGGGAAACATGTGCATCCTTATCCACTATGTTGATTGTCTTGGTAGTTAACCTTGACACATGAAATGGTTTTCTATATTTATGATGGTTCTACACTTTTATGACATGGTATTATGTTTCATTATTGATTTATGATGATTTATCACTCTTATAACCCATGTTTTCTAAAATGATAAGGCTTTATTACATGAATATTGTTTGTGATCCATGATAGGTTGGGTATGATATTTGTAAGTTATGTTCATGATCACACACCCTTATTTTTAACTTATGACTTCAGATGATCATAGATTAGTATCTATTATGTTTACCATTACTGAGCATCTAATCTCACCCTTTCTTAGGTTTCCTTTTCCCAGGTTATGAAGAAAGGATTTAATTAGGGTTATTTATAAAGAGTACTAAATGGGATGATCTTTATGGGAAACATTGAAGATCTTTCATCAGATTAGAATATTGTGTTCAATGTTTCCAAATGCACTGAACTATTATTTTCCTCAAAAATGTGTTTGTGTAATGTAATGAATATTCATACAAAAAGATCTAATATCCATGTATGAGAACCCTATGATTATATAGTTGGTATCAAAGGAAAGGTTTTGTTAACCTATATAAACTATGATGAGAAATATTTTGTGAGATCCCTAAGGATAATTATAAAGATATGTCTTGGGGTATATTTAAGGATAAGTATAAGGATTAGTTAAAGTATAAGAAAATGTCTATGAACTTTGGTAAATGGTAGATAAAGTGGTTTCCTAGTAACACATCCTTGTTTAGAAGGTGGATGTGGCTCTACTAAAAATGTACCTAGGGGAAACAACCCCAAAAGAATTGTATTGAGCTAGAATCGATCATGAATTGGTGCATGAAAATGGGTCTTACTACACATATAGTTTGACACTCCTGAGGAATATGATTTGGAAATTCAGAAACTCTTCATGAACCATCATGAAGGATTTAAATAGAGTATGACTATGAATGGACAAGGATAAACATAAGGTGTCATAGATTAAAAAAAAGGTTTCATGACTTAGGCATACTATAAGTAATTTATT
This sequence comes from Viscum album, assembly GCA_963277665.1. Lineage (NCBI taxonomy): Eukaryota > Viridiplantae > Streptophyta > Magnoliopsida > Santalales > Viscaceae > Viscum > Viscum album. Next base: position 655,470,989 of record OY728145.1, on the reverse strand, counting down.
TCTGGATGATGCGGTTTTCCCACTTGGATTAATGTTTCTCACACTGGGATTTTGGATAGAACCCAAAAGAACTTGGTTAACATTAAATCTAATAGATAATTTACAGATTAGAATCCAAATTGGATTATGACTGGAGTAAAGGAAATTATGATTATTCCTTGTCAGTTTTAACATATCATGCTTAACAAAATGTACCTTAACATACTCTCAAACACATCAAATAAGAGAAGGAAAGAGTTCACTAAATGTTCGGGTAGTGGAGATTGTGGAGGAAATAAGATACAATTTACTATGTGTTTGGAATGTGGGAAGAAACACCTAAGTGGATGTCTCAGAGGAATATGAAGTTGTTTTGATTGTGGAAAAGAAGGACACAAAGCATGTAACTATAAAGGAAGAATGAATAGACTAGTTAACGAAATGAATGAGAATATTGGTCTCTCTAAGGCATTATTAATGGATGAATGATTTAATTGTAGGAAGTATTGGGATTATGAATATAAATGTCCCAGGGGGGATCTTGTGAAGATAATTAGAAATATTTTTTGAGTAGTGGTTATATTCATAATGATGAATAGACTATAGATAACATATAAAAGGAAAGTGGTATTGAGAAATAATATGGTGGCATATTAACTAGATTGAGAATAAAGAGGATGATGTAAGTATTTATGTATTTTAGTTCAAAGATTATGAATCGTAAAATATATAAGTATTGTTTAGTAGAAGTTTTTCATTAACTATTTGAAAGAATATGTTGAAAGATTCTGATGAACAAGAAAATTTACTTAATTTCAAGGTCATATTCATGGAAAAAATTATTAATTTAAATATAACCCTTAATATGTTCTTGATTCTTAGATAATGATGTTGGGATAAAGATATGATTGTTTTGAATAAATTAAATTGGATAGTATTAATGAACTCATAACCAATAATGTATTTTTTTTGAAAAAGTAGTTTATATTTTCATTGATGGAGTTTACATCATTTTTTTATTTTTGGAATATATCCAATAATCTTTGTTTTATTTAAGGAGTAAGGTAGAATGAATGATTTCAATAATTTTTAATGGTAATTCAGGTTATTCCCATATTTCAAGAGATTACATGATAAACATATTCACATGTTTGATATGTGATAATCAAGAGATAATTTATGATATATGGGGGATCAATGTTAAGATGATTTTGAGAAATTTAGTGACCTTCTTTCTAAGCTTTTAATATTCATATTTTTTAATGGTCAAAATGTTAACCATTTATTAAATGGTTTATTTTAAACTTTGAATGAGGTTTTAGAGATTAATGTATTATTTCTGTATAATAAGATTTATGTATATTGAATAACATGTGCTAACCATTTTGTTTTGATGATAACTAAATGTATACAGAATGAATTATCATTATATCTATGGATATTTTGATCTGTTAGTACTTTAGGATCAACAAATTCACCTTAATTTCGTGGAGTAAGAGATGAAGTGGAAATTGATGAATGAGCAACCAAAGGGTAAGACTGTTTCTATAAAATAGAATGAAATCATGTAAGCATATATTCTCATGAAAATTATGAAGCTTTATGAAATGATCTTGAAAATAAAAATATATCATAGTATCTACATTTATGATAAATCAAATGGCCCCTTAAATCATCACAGATTTATGGTTTTGTGGTCATTAAACTTCTCTGGATAACCCACGTTATTTTGATCAATATTCTATATCACTCTCCATCAGTTTTTGGGTGTTAGTTTTCTTTTACATGTCCATGTTTTCAATTCCCACATATGTTCTCCAATGTGGAAACATAGTTATGAGTTACTTTGGGTAATCGTTATGTTTCAAAATTTCCCTTTTAAGGGAAGTTTCATTATTCATTTCTATGATGTGGGTTTCTATGAAGGAATTTTCAAATGTTAAACATTTGATGACTAAGATGATTTTGAGAGAAAATTTAATTTCTGGGGGAGGGTATATTGTAACAACCTGAGTTTTTTGAATTATTATTTTTGAATAAATTAAATTTCTTTGATGTCTTGCATGACGTGCAACACAATGTTTTAACAAAAAATGATATATTATTAATATAATTATATAAACTCAGCCTTTATAACCTATATATTAAACATAGTGATAAGAATAGTAATAAATAATTTTTAAATATAAAGTATAATGATTTTATATAAATAAAACATTTTAATAATAAAATACATCATTTTTTTTAGACTTTAAATGTTTGAAAAATACTATTTTCTCAAAGAAATATCTTTTATATCTTTTTCAAAACCATTATAAAATAAATTGTTTGAAACTTTTAGAAAATTATTTTGATAGAATATTCACAATTTCTTAAATTATAATATAAAAATTATCTTATGGTTAATTTTGGGGTATTTTCTCACAAAGTTTTATTTTTTGATGAATTGGGGAAAATACTAAATTTTAATTAAAAACTATATTTTCCTTTAATTAATTTATAAATTTAATTTATATTTTGAAATAGTTTTAAAGTAATATTAGTTAAATTTTATATCCATTAATCCAATTTAGGTCATTAGAATCAATTTTATATTTAATTTTGATATAAAAACATTTCACACTTTTGAACTTTATCTCTTTAAAAACCCGCTTTCTCATCGCGTCTGTGGGATTTATTTTAAAATATTTTTTTCCCACTTATATTAATTGAATTTAAGAAAATGAACTAAAATATTATCTTAATTTGATTTAATGAGTTTATTTATATTTTTTCCATAAAATTCTATGAAATATGTAAATTCCTTTCCACTTTCCTTAGAATATGACCCATATAATAATTTATGTAAAAAAAAGAGAAACACGATACATTTTCTGCTTTTAATATCTATAATGATTTGGGATAGGGAAAACAGAATTTTTTCGATTATACATATTATTTTTAAATATAAATGAGTTTTTTTATCATAATAATTGATCTTTAATTTTTAGAGATAAATTAGTTAATTAAAATGCGTAAGAAATTCCAACACAATAATTATTTAGTTAATATTTAACTAAAAAAAACAATACTAAAAATATTGAAAGTGAAGTAAATTGAATAAATTATTATTTTACATTAATTTTTTAGATGAATATATCATGTTACATAGGTTTTATCCTAATATACTCTATTCCCATCACTTTAATGATATTTTTTAAATTTAAATTAAATAAATAATTCTAAAATTGACATTAATGTTATTTTATAGTAAATGATAATTTATTAAATGATTTAATATTACTAAAAATACAATATTATTACAAGTGATTTATAAATGATAATAAATATAAAATATTTTCCATTCATAGACCAATTGAACTTTATAATGAACATATTTACCCCTAAAGAATGAAAACACTTTTAGCATAGTCAGGGTTAAAGCGATGTTTTTGTGCGTTACATGCACTTATTTTAAAATTAATTTACAAAAAAACACAGGATTTACAATTTAAAAATTAGATATAATATTTATAATAATTAAGTAAAAATTATCTAATATGCACCAATTTAATTTATTCTTAAATGATAAATTACCTAGGTTAGAAAACTAGTTACCATAGTGAATAACCAAAATGGTAAAAATAGGGATATTTTGATGTTAAGGAAAAAACTATTTAAAACATTTGTTTAAATATGTGGTGGAGGTATGTATCAGACATATCATCCCCACACACCTTTAATTACCATATTTTTAGGAACTTGAGGTAATAATGACCTCCCAATATTGAATACTTTTGAGTATTTATAAGAATTCCACTCCTCCTCAACTATAAAAAGAGCACTCACTCTCCCCACTTAATCACACATCTCAAGCCATTTGGCTTGACCAATATCTACCCAAATCACTTTCCGAATTCTTTACACTCATCTTAGAATCCTATTTTTGTAAATAAAGTCAACCAATCATGGATTTAGTAAAAACCTAATGAGGACGCCTGAAGAAAATGTAATATTCATCAATGAGAGTTTTTCATTATATTTATTCCTCAACCCCCTTAAATTATTAATAAACCATGATTATATAATAAAATTAGTATATTACATATAATGAGATATTTTTATGTTAATTTTATAACCTATAACCACACACACTTCCATAAAATGGGTTACAAAATCATTATTCATGTGTACGATGAACTACCGCCTCATGAACCATTGTCATTCGTTTTTACATTACAAACATTCAAGGATGGTAATAAAGATGTATTTATAGTTTTTATATGATATAAATTATATAAATTATATTTATTATGCTTCTTTAATTATTATATCATATATAATTTCATGATTTCCATTTCATGGGAATACGATAATGTCGCTCATGTATACGACGGACTACGTCCTTGTGAAGTGATGTGATTCATTCATGCTTTATATGGAATGTATTAAGGGTGGGTTTAATAAAAATATGTGAAATATATATGAAATAACCATGATTATGTAATGATAATAGATTTCATTTAATTTTCTTTCTTTCAACCCAATAATAAAATAAAAAAACTACATTCATGTGTATGTACGACCTACCGTATCAATGAACGATATATTTCATTTCCTATCACTAAATTTTATGGATTACTATAAATACATATATAATGAGTATATATGATGATTATATTGTTTTTATAATTTAATAAATGATGAAATCATGATCAATATAAGAGAAAAAATATAACAAATCAAAACATATAAGATAAATAAAGAGATCATTACCCCAAAATGTAACATTAACATGGAATTGTTAATAATAAGGTACTAAAAATTTCATAAGAAAGTCATATATTTTTAGCTATATAATAATTTTTTTCTGTAATATATGTATACTAAACTTATATTTATTATACAGGATGTTTGAATGAGTACAACAGAAGTCCAGACTTAAGGTAAGGGATTTCCATCCAATTTTTATTTTCTATAAGACAAATGTCATATTCACCGCATGTTTCTTTTATAGTTACCATGAATGTATTTTATAATTATTCTATATAAAATTAATTTTATTTTAATATTAATTTTAGGATCACTCTTTCATGGGGTTTATGGTACAAAAATTAGCAAATTGGTAAGAGATTTTTGTCTCAATTTGCCTTCTTTGAGACGTAAATTATGTTATGCACCTATATTCTTTCAGGTGGTTTATATACATCCCCTTTTTCATGTAATATAATGAATTTAATTATCCTCATGATATCATAAGTTTCATTAAATTTTATTCCTTCATGGGTTCTATGATACAATGTTACAAAAGTAGTAAATATTTTATGTTACAATCTCACCATTTATCGGGATTGTTTATAATTAAGTCTCAAATAATGATATCTCATGATATACCTCAAGAATTATCAAGAATTTTATTATCCTATGGTTATTCATGATAAATTAATGTAATGGTAATATTTTACTACTATTTTTACTTAATATAATTAAGAAAATGTTTTTATAAAATCTAACTTTATTTCTATCTTCGGTTGGAAATCCATTTTCTTCCAAAACCATGTTTTCTAAAAAATGTATTCAAAAATGTTTTTAAATGATATTTTAAGATAATTTTAAAGGAAAAGGATTTTGAAAACATTTTATGTTTTAAAAAATCATTTTAAATGGTCTTCAAATAATCCTTTATACGTTTTCTAAATATTTTCAATGAAAAAGGTTTTTAAAATGTTTTTTGTTTTAAAAAGTGCTTTTCAAAGAGGAAACGATATTTTCTTCAAGAAATTTTTTAAATGATATTTAAAAATTATTTTCAATATAAGATGACATATGTTGGTGTTAATAATTATTTAATCTGGATATGATCCAATGATACTATTCATATTATTTCTTTGAATGGTTTATGGTTTGATGGCATGATATTTATGAAACTCGTCTCTCATCCTTGGGTAATACCATGATAAAACACCTATGAATATTGATTATTTTCATGGTTTATACTATGATTAAATGATTATGAAACCTATATCTTCTTTACTAGTTATGATATGATGAAATTTTAATAATACCAATTTCATTTCATGGGATATGATATGATGAATGTTTATGAACTTGTGGCCCACATATGTATGATTTCATTATGTGATGTGTGTAACTTGTATCTACCTCAAATGAATTGGGTAAAGATTTATATCTCATGAGATGAAAATGGGATTTAGGTTGACAGTTTTAATCCATAATGGGAAACAAGTGTGTCCTGATCCACAATCTGAAATGGGTGTGTCCTGATCTAGAATTAGAAACAAGTGTGTCTGGATCCACAATGGGAAACAAGTACATCCCGATCCACTATGGAAATTAGGGGTGTCTTGATCCACTATTTTGATGGTATTGGTAGTTAACCTTGACACATGAAATTATATTCAATATTTATAATGGTACAACACTTTTATGGCATGTCCTTATGGTTCATGATTTATTTATGATGATTTATCACTCTTATAACCCATGTTTTCTGAAATGAAAAGGTATTATTACATGACTCTTGTTTATGATCCATGAAAGGTTGGGTAGGAGATTTTTATGTTATCTTCAGGATCACATATCCTTATTATTATCTTATTATTTCACATGATCATATATTGATATCTATTATTTACTCTTACTAATCATATGAGATCAACCTTTCTTATGTTACCTTTCACCAGGATATAAAGAAAGGTTTTAAGTAGGGTTTGTTTATGAAGAGAATTAAATTACAATATCTTTGTGGGAAATATTGAAGATCATTCACCATATTAGAAGATTTTTTTCTACGTTCCCAAAGGCACTAAAATATTACAGTCCTCATGTGTGTGTTTGTGTAATGTAATGAATATTCATCCAAAAGATGTAATATCCATGTATGAGAAGCCCAAGTCACTATACACACTGTGTGTCAGATTGAAATTAGGATGTTCCATAATCATCCAAAATGACTTATAGATTGTTTTCTCAAAATATCAATACAACCCAAGTGTGTTTTCCATGTTTTGAGCAAGCGACACATAACTTTATCTAAAATATATTTTTTAAACAGAAAAACACACTTTGAATCATACCGGTCACAAAATTTATTGGATTTATCTTTGGGTGATTATTACTATTGAAAAATGAATTATGGATCATTAAAAATAAATTTCAAGACAATTCATGTGTGTTTTCTTAGCTCTCAATGAGTGACCACAATTTAACTAAAATGTAGTTTTTAAACTAAAAACATGTACTTTGAGACATATCATTAAAAAAATGTATCATATTAATACATAGATGATTATTCATATAAAAAATGTCTTATAGAAAATTTTACTAAAATATCAATACCATCTGATTGTGTTTTATTGGTTTTCAGTGAGTGTCACATGTTTTTAACTAAAATATCACTTTTATACTTAAAACATGAACTTTGAGTAATACCAGTCACACCATGTATCAGATTGATTTTGGATTATTACTACATTTCATAAATTACTTATTGGTTATTTTCATATTGCATGAAACAACTAGAATGTGTTTTCTCACTTTTGAGTATGTTACACATCTTTTGAACTAAAATGTCAATTTTAAATAAAAACCAACATTTTAAATCATACCAGCCAAACCATGTATCAGATTGACATGTGAGGGATTACTAAACATGAAAAATTACTTCATGACATTTTTCATTAACTCTCGAGACTATAGTACTGTGTTTTCTTTATTTTCATTGGGTGACATGTTTTTAACTAGAATATCAATTTTCAAATAAAAACTATCACTTTTAGTCATACTGGTCATACCATGTAATAGATTTTTGTGTGGATAATTTCTACACATAAAGAATGAATTATGACTAATTTTAACAGAATATAAAGATAATGTAAGTGTTTTTTCTTGGTTTTCAGTGAGTAAGACACGTTTTTAACTAAAATGTTATTTTTAAACTACAAACCCACACATTGAGTCAAACCATCCACACTATGTTTCAGATTAATTTTTGGTTGATTCCTACACATTTAAAATGTCATATGGATAATTTTACTAAAATATAAATAAAATATGAGTCTTTTTTCTTGGTTTTCAATGAGTGACATGTTTTTAACTAAAATTCCATTTTTAAACTGAAAACATGAACTTTGAGTCATACTAGTCATACCATGTATCATATTGACATGAGACTACTTGATAAATTTCAAAAAGGACTTATGGATAATTTTTCTAAAGATTCAAATCAAGATGAATGTATTTTTTTTTGTTTTCAGTAAGTGGAATGTTTTTAACTAAAATGTCACTTTTAAACTAAAAATACTCACTTCGAGTCATACCGATCACACCATTTGTCAGATTGTGTTGAGGTTAATTCCTACATGTCAAAAATTACATATGGATCATTTTATTAATTTTTAAAATTAATATGAATGTGTTTTGTCTATTTTTAGTGAGTGAAACAAGTTTTTAACAAAAATATCAATTTTAAACTAAAAACATGCAGTTTGAGTCATATCAAATGAGATGTGTCTTTGATTGACATGTGGTTGATTCCTACATGAAAAAAATAATTTATGGATCATTTTATAAATTTTTCAATAAAAATTGATATTTTTTTGGTTTTGAGTATATCACATGTGGTTTGAACTAAGATGTTAATTTTAACTAAAAAACACACACTTTTAGTCATATCGGGCACACTGTGTGTTAGATTGATGTGTTGTTAATTCCTATAAATAAAAAATGACTTATGTAACTTTTTCACAAAGTATCAAGACAACATGAGTGTGTATGCTTGGTTTCCAGTTATGGATGGATATTTTGAATCGTTCTATTACTTCTAAACTAAAAACACACACTTTGAGTCATAATGGGTAAACCATGTGTTAGATTTATGTGTGACTAATTCATACATGTTATAAATGACTTATAGAATATTTTTATAAAGTTTCAAGATAATATGATCTTGTTTTATTGATTTTCAATGTCTGATGTGTGTTTTGAACTAAAACGTAACTTTTAAACTAAAAATGCACTCTGAGTCATACCAGAATCACCATGTGTTGAATTAATTTTCAGTTGATTTTTTAATTCAGAAATTAATTATAGCACATTTTCCTAAAATATAAATATATCGAGTGTTTTTTCTTGGTATTTATTAGGTGAAACATGTTTTTAATATTTTTTTTAAACTGAAAAAAATAGTTTGAGTCATACCTATAACACTGTGTATGAAATTGAGGCGCGGATAATTCCTATAAATAAAAAAAATTATAGATTTTTCCCAAAAATATCAAGAAAATTTGAGTGTGTTTTATTGGTTTTCACTGAGTGACACAAGTCTTTAACTTAAATGTAGTTTTTTAACTAAAAACACACACTTGGAGTCATATTCATCACACCATGTATCAGTTTCCATGCAGCGAATTCCTAAATGTCAAAAATTAATTATAGATCATTTTACTAAAGTATCAAGACTATATGTGATTTTTTCTTAGTTTTTGTGAGAGACACACATTTTTAACTGAAATGTCACATTTAAAATGAAAACACACATTTTTAGTTATAACGGTCACACTATGTATCAAATAAATGTGTGTATGAATCCTACTTGTAATAAATAAATTAAGGATCATTTTTATAAAGTATCGAAGAAATATGAATGAATTATATTTATTTTGAGTTTATTATGTTAAATTTGAACTAAAATATCTATTTTAAATAAAGAAAATCACTTTGAGTTATAACGACCACAATAAGTGTCAGATTGATGTGAAAAAGATTCTTACATGTCATTAATGACTAATTAATATTTTTACTAAAGTATCAAGACAATGTGAGTGCGTTTTATTGTTTTTCAATAAGTGGAACTTGTTTTTATCTCAATTGTCATTTTTAAACTAAAAACACACACTTTGAGTCATAACAGTCATACCATGTATTATATTGATGTGCGGTTCATTCCTACTAATAAAAAATAACATATAGATAATTTTTCTAAAATATCAAGATAATCCAAGTGTGCTTTCTTAGTTTTCAGTGAGTGACACATTTTTAAAATAAAATGTAATTTTTAATATTATAACACACATTTTGAGTCATAATAGTCACACCATTTGTTAGATTGATGTATGGTTGATTCCTAATAATAAAAAATGACTTATGGATCATTTTCTAAAAATATCAAGACAATATGAATGCTTTTTTATCAATTTTCAATGAGTGACATGATTTTAACATAAATGTAAATTTCAAAAAGCAAAAATATTCTTTTAGGATTTTGTAACTCTGGAATCCCAATGTGGTCACTGCTCACCCTTAAAGCAGATATTTTGAAAAAAAAATAGAATTTCAGTCATAATCTTTGAGCAATACTGATCACATCACATATCAAATTGAAGTGATACAAATTAATAAATGTTAAAATGAATTATAGATATTTTTAATAATGTATTAAAACAATATTAACGAGTCCTATTAGTTTTTAGTGAGTAACACACCTTTTTAAAAAAATGTCACTTTTAAATTGCAAACAAGCACTTTTAGTTATAATGTTCATATTGTGTATTAGATTAAGGTGAAGTTAATTCATGCATTTTAAATATGACTTATGGATTTTTTGTCTAAAGTATGAAAACAATATGAATGTGCTTTCTTAGTTTTCAGTGAGTGAAACACATTTTTTACTTAAATGTCAATTTTAAACTAAAAACACATACATTGAGTCATACCATTCTCACTATGTGTCAGATTAGTGTTTGGTTGGTTAAAAAAATGTCAAAATGATTTATATATCATTTTATTAAATTATAAGGACAATCCAAGAGTGCTTTATCAATTTAGAGTATGTCACATGACTTTTAACCTAAAATGTAAATTTTAAATAAAAACACACACTTTCAGTCATACCAGGCACACAATCAGTTTGATTAATGTGTGGTTAATTATTACATGTCCAAAACGACTTATAGATCATTTTACTAAATTTTTAGGAAATCCAATTCTGTATTCTAGGTTTTTAGTAAGTGAAACATGTTTTCAACTAAAATGATACTTTTAAAAATACACACTTTCATCCATATCAGGTACATCGTGAGTTCAATTGACACGAGGATGACTCTTACATGTCAAAAATGACTTATGGATTGTCTACCTAAATTATCAGATTGATATGAAGGAATTTTTGTGATTTTCAGTGAGTGACATGTGCGTTGAACTAAAATGTATCCTTTAAATTGAGAATATTCACTTTAATTCATACATGGAACACCATGGGTCAAATTAATGTGTGGTCTATTAATGCATGTGGAAAAGACTTATAGATCATTTTCCAAAAATATCAAGGCAAACTAAGCTCATTTTCATAGTTTTTTGTGAGGGAAACATGTTTTTAACTAAAATGTCATATATAGACTGAAAAAATTAACTTTGATTCATATGAGTCAAAACATGTATCAGATTGATATAAAACTAATTCCTACATGTCATAAATGACTTATGGATCATTTTCATAAATTATAAAAACAATATTAATTCACTTACCTAGTTTTCAGTTAGTGGTGCACTTTTTAAACTAAAATATCACTCTTAAACTAAAAAAATGAACTTTGAGTTATATCAGTCAGGCTGTATATTGGATTGAACAGCGTTGACTCTCACATAAATATTATTAAAAGGCTTAAATACATAAAATAAAGCATTTCATCACTACTAAATATTAAGAAATTAAACAATGAACTAACAACTCCATGAAGAGAACATGAAATAGTACCTCAATGGATCATTCTTATTGAAACCATCGTCATGAATTTATTTTTCTATAATGATTTTATTCCTATAAAGAGAAACAAATGACATCATATATATTTTATGGTCCTTATTGAAAGCTAAAATTCCATTTTATCCTTCAATAAGGACTATGAACTTTGTATGGAGGACTTTTGTTTTATTTATAGGAACATAATGCTTGGGGAAATATAAATTATAAATCACCTCTCCATAGAAATGATTACTTCCTTAAAGAAATATTCTAGACATTTTATGGAGGCCTTTCATGCTCTTTATAGGTAAAAAATGATTTGAGAACCATTAGTGGAAATTCAAATCTTCATGAACTCTGTAGAAAATAACTAAATAATACGTATATAAAAATGATAAGAAAATTAACTATATAATAAGTAGATAAACCAAAATCTTCATGATTTCCATGAAACAAATAATTACAAACATGACAGGAAATCACATCTTCATGATGTTGATTTTTTTTAACACCATGTATTCTGCCCACTCATTTCTAAACAATTCTATTTACATGGACTGCCGACAATATAAACTATACTAAAAAAATATAAATAAACAAATTATTAATATATATTTTAAATGAATTGGTAATTATCATAAAAAAATACATCTTTAAGGATGTAATTGTTTTGATGTAATATTATATTTTTCAAAAATTTATAGACATAAAATCCATAATCATTGTCATTATTTTGTTTTAGATACTATAGAAACATTTATAAAAAAGTTGAAATTGTTTTTTATATGTTTTTATAATTAATTATTATTAGATATACCATAATTCTTATCGATTCATAGAAATTGATATGCTTCTTATGCTCATGGACCATCCTTATACCATGATGTTGTTGAAATTTTAAAATCACTCTATCAGAACAAAATTTTCAATAAAACATAACATAAAACATATAACTTTTACTTTATTTTTAAAATGTTCAATTTAGTGTATTAAATATTGATAAAGGTCATAATGTGTTGTAAATATTGGAAATACATTCTTTAAATCAAAAAAAACTTTAGAGTATCCAAATTAATTGTAATGAGAAACTAATGGTTCCTAAAAAAAATAAAAAGGAATAATTCATGAAATAAATGAAAAACTATTTTATTTGATTAGATTGTAGAGTTTTAACCCTTAATTTTAGGTATTAATATGGGGTTTTCATCAACTTGTTTCTTCTCAAGAATTGTGGGTAGTTGGACCACTATTATTGAATATTCATTTTCTTTTAATAACCTATTTTGTGTAGAAGTGAAGTGAGGACTAATGAGTCCAAATTTTTATTTGAGGGATTTTACCATTACATAACACATGTATATACACTTGTAAAAAATATGAATATTATTTAACTATAATTAACATAATAGATTAGTTATTCAAAAAATAGGTTTTGAGAACACACCACATGTATACATTTACAACTTAGACTCCCAACCATCAAAGTTTTATGATTTAATTTACATTTTCAAGACTAATATAGTCCGTAACAGACTATCCACACATTATTTTTTTAAAATAAATTAAGGTCTTATTATTATATTTGAACATTTTATCCGCATGAACTTTTAATATTAGTAAATATGGAACTTGAATTGGAATGGTCAAGGTACTCTCAGAATACATTTTTGATTTATTGGTTGATCTTTAGGATTGTTTTTATTTGATATTCCATGTCTAGTTATATTTTTCTTTCTATAATAACATTACTCTATTAAATATGTTTTCCATTAACTCTTAAAATCTTTTCATAAAAAATAAATTTCATATGACATACCTCATTATAGAAATTTTTTTATAAGATCAAACAACCATGATATGAATGTTATAATAGAAAGTTCATTTATGTGAACATCTATATCATTAAGGGGAGTATATATCTCAACACCCAACTCATATAATACATGAATCCCTACTTCCACATGATCTTTTTAGATGCTGTTTGTTGCACAAAATATCTCATTGGATATTGAACACTATAAACCTCACAACAATTATACAAATGTGTGTTGATAGATATCAATCATATTCAATTTCACTCTATATAATATTAATATTGGAAATGAATCAGTATCTATTTGATTCAAAATTTTCAGAAATAATTATGAAAAATTGATTACCTCTGGTAAGGTAGGACATTGAGGGGAATGAACAGCCATCAAAGGTGGAGGGACTAGATATTAATATAGTAGTTGTTGTTGTGTTGTTTATTCTCTTTGCTTCTTTACTATAACATTCTTTAACAACTAATTATACCAATTATATTTTTATTTTGGAGAATATATGTTTACATACTTCTCATAAATTTTCTTATCTTTATCAAACCTTTTCTTTAATTTATCCAAATATATTTGAGGCGACACGCCAAAACCCACACCTTTGATGTGACCATATTATTCTAGCCACTTCAGGTCCATTGAAAGTAGTCGTTCATTAGGCACAACAAATGAAAATTATTATGCATAAATGGATAAAAATATATTAAAATATATAGTCATTGTTATGTAATATGAATTTATTGAAGGATTTTTTGTTATTTCATACTTACACCTGATTATCATACTCTTGGTGGGTTTTCATGTACTAGTATTCACAATTTATTTACACAAACCTCCTTCCATATCACGTGATGTGGGATGAAAGTGGATTTGGAATTTGATTCATCAATTTACATATAAGAAAATTAATACAATTATGTTATTGTTTCATTCCATATTAAATTATTATTATATATTTAAAATAAATATCATTTTTTAAAGTAAATCACACCCCATCCTTGATTTATGGTAGGGGTACATCATTTTTTAGGCACACATCTTATTTTAAACACCTAGTTACTATTTCATAAATTAATAACTATTAATAAATGATATTCATACATTTATTTCCAAGTAAAATATTACCAATCACAATGTACCTAAAATTATTTGTCCTCACAATGACTAATAAATGCATTCCATGTTTCTTGGTATATCATGAGTGTAAATAATTGTTGTGGGTGGGGTTTTACTTTCCCTTTAGAATCCCTAATATGATGCATCAAATTTTTTTCTAAAAGGATAGATGAGTCTTTCTAATAACCTATAATATAAATTTCTCTTGTTATTCATCCAATATAAATACACTACACACGAGATAATGAAGTGTAAATAAATATTTCATTATTTTGTTTTTTATTAAAATAAAGGAACTATATCATAATGTTACCATAATCTATTACCAAACTAGTTCCTTAAATATAGTAAGAACAATGTTCTATGAATCTAAATCAATAATTATATGAATTTTAGTGGTTACCCTAATGTAAATAATGAAAATGTACTTGTTGGGGGTTAACGGGGTAGTTGTGATAATTAAAACCATCCTCAAATTTTATGCCTTTTCTTCCCACCTTAAAATTTTTAAGACTATCATTATATGATGACCTTGTTTGTTCTCATACATAGGTTCTTCACCATCTACTATTTAATTAGTTTTAACATTTTCAATATATTATTCCTTAGGATTGGCAGCGTTAGTATATGGAGAACCCCATTTCTCATTTGGATTATGATCATCCATATATAAAGAATAAATTATCATTATAAGTAGTGGAACATTTAATTTGGGTTAATAAAATATTTTTGGGATCACATAATACCATGAGGAAACATTATATAAATTAAAAAAAACTTTAACCTGATTATTGATCTCTCTTTTCTTCTTTAAGTTTGAAGGGATTTAATCCCTCTATCAAGTATCCAAATCACCTCCTTGGGGTTCCCTATGATATCCAAGGACTTTTCTATATTGGTACCATTGAAAAAAGATTGTGACATCCCAATGAAAGGGTGATACTCAATTGAATTTACATTTGAACCTACAACGGGTTTGGTCGATAACAAAACAATTGAGAACTTTCTAATTGTATGACCCAGGACATAGAATAGTTGTACTACTTGTGATTACATTATGAACTATTATTCATTGTACACTTCCTTAATAAAAAGATCTTTTATGAATCCCAATTCATCGATTTTTACTACACTCATATTATCAACCCATTTACCTTAAAAGATATTCAATTTCAATGCTTTATAATACCACTCCCATATTTGATCGATGATTCCAAAGTATGAAATATTCATATAAATTGGATTTATATTCTTGATAATAAAAACATTTATTAATTTTACCACAAGGGTAACTTGTAACACCCCAAGATTTCATACTACGTTATTTCTTCAAAGTAATTCAATAACTTGCACTATACGCAACACCGAGTTCTAGCGCACCATGACTTACCAAACAAGCCGTTCAAGAGCAGTTATGAATATTATTAACTGAATATTGAACTATATATAATCCTTATAATTTTAGAATCCATATAATGTGTTTCTTAGACATAATGTAAGATCAAATACATTTTTTCAGATAAAAGAAGTATTTTTCAAAAAATGCAATTTTACCACCTTTTAATGTTGAAGCCTTTTTAAATCCAATATTTGAAACTTTTAGATATTAAATTTGACAAAATAAACTTCTTATTTAGAATAATGACATAAGAATTTAGTTTCGATAAAGTTTTGGTGTTTTTCTGATAACTTTCATATTTGGGTGAATAGTGAAAAATACTATATTTTAACTGAAAACAACTTTTTAAATAAAAATAATTTATATTTTTAAATTTTAAATTTTAATGGTTTGAAAGTATAAATAGATTATATTTTTAACATTTAATACAATGATGGTCGTTTTAAGTAATTTCACTTTGAAATTGGACATAAACAAGTGTCAAACTTTTGATAGTTATTATTTCTTAAAAATACGCCTTTTGGTTCTGACAGCAAGAATTAATTAATAAATGCTACTTTTATATTTTTAGTTTGGTAAAATAGACTTTATTTTTGGATTCGGAATATCGAAATTATATTAGGTTGAAATTTTGGTACTTTTCTGATAACTTCCATATTTTGTTGAATAATGAAAATTACTAAATTTTAATTAAAAACAACTTTTTTAATAAAAGTAATTAATAGTGATAAATTATGAATTTGAGTGATTTTAAAGTATAATTATATTATAATTTTACCATTTAATCCAATATTGGTCATTGGACATAATTTCATATTTAAACTGGACACAAGAAAGTGTCAATCTTTTGATAGTTATTATTTATTAAAAACACGCTTTTTGTTTGGACAACAGGAAATAATTTTAAATTAATTTCTGCCACTTCTGTGTTTTGAATTTAGAAAAAAAGATTCCATATTTAGAATCAGGAGGTCCAAATTTTTTAAATAGGTAACTTTTATTTTTAGACATTTTGAATAATTACTTCGGTAAATATTTTATTTACCATGGTTAAAGGGTAAATCCGGTAAATAAGGGTAAAAAATAATATTATAATAATACTAAATTACCCTAAAACATGTCCTAACCCTATTGGTTGATAAATTTCCGACCATGGGCATCTTTGGGTCGATTTTGGGACCCCATGGATCCACTTGTAAGTGATAATGACACTTTATATTAATTAAGTTAAAGTAAATACAAAAATGACATAAGCATATATCTTTTAGAAAAACTTTTTTTACATAGGTTTATATATGTTATATTTTCGACTATAAATATTAATTATAAAGATATAACTATTTCATAAATAATTTTATTTTATTTATAATTTTTAGACATTTAATAATTCAATTTATTTATGACACAATAATGATGCAGTATTTTCCTTAATAATAAAAGAATCAAATAATTGGTATTATAAAAGTTAAAATAAATATAATTTGGAATTTTTGATGACATCCAAGAATTTTATTGGTTAATATTACATTTTATTATTGCTTAAATGAATTTTATTATAATTAATAAAGTTGTTAAGACTTTAACAAAAATCAATTATTGAATAGTGTCAAAATTGACATAAATGAGTTTTTAAAAAATATATTATATTATTAATTGATATTGTATTCTTAAAATTATAAGGTTCGGCCAAAGTACTTATATAATGGTAGGTATATTATTAATTTACCACTTTGGGGTCTCTTGGATGTATATAGTAAGTTTATTAACTATATAATATAAAAATACAAAGTGACATGGTAAGTGTCAAACTAATCAACTAAGAGTTAAAACTAAAAGATAAAGTTAATAAAGTGACCCAAAACTTTCTAAAACCTATTGGTTGAGTTTTTCTCTACCTATTCCCACCTTATAATTTGAATAAGAAACTTTTTATCCATTAGAAACCGAATATAAATTTATTATAAAATAATACTTTAAGTTTTTACTAAAGAGCCCCTCCTCCCCCTAATAAAAGGACACCACTTCTAACCAATTCCTCACACCTCTCAATCCTTTTGGCTCATCCAACTTCTACCCAATTAAGCTCCCTATATCCCTAACCTCCTTCTATAAGCCTTACCTTATGAATAAGGCACTTCAAGAGTCCTTTTTGGTTCAAACCAAAGGGAGTTACCCAAATTAAAGGTAACGATTTCTCTTAGCTTCTTTTCTTTTATTTTACTTCTCCAACCCCTAAAATCTTCTTATTATTTTCTTTTATAACAAAAACAGTATGATAAATATATTATTATATTTTTATGATAAGTATTCGAACTAAACTTACACACACCTCCATCTAAATGGTGAGGAACATAATGTTTCTGTGGATGTCAACCAAACGCCTCACAAAACGATGATTGTTCAATTATATCCTACCACCTATAATGGTGGACATTATGATGGAACTATAATTAAATATGATATTAATGATATTTATTTTATATATAATATTATTTAATTCCATTTTATAGCATACCACTATTTGTTTCATGTTGTATATATATACGATAATTTCATTTGAGGAAGTGCGGACTACCGCCCCCTCAAAGTGATTTGACTCATTCATACCATACATGGAACGTATAAAGGAAGGTGTTAATGAAATTAAGTAACACATATAAGATATTATATTATAATGTAATAATAATATACCTATGTATCATTTGGTTTTGATTTATTTTAAAATGAAAAATGAAATGGAAGTAGCGTTCGTGCGTACGTACGGACTACCGTCTCCACGAACGCGATGAGATTCATTCCCCATCGTATACATTCAAGTATAATTATCATTTTATGATTAAAAATAATTTTTAAGGACTTTATATAATTATTTATATTAATAAGATACAACCTATCCATAACAAACACGTCTTATGTAACAAAACATATAAAAGAAAACGAGTAAGTTAACACTCGAAATGATGATAATACTAAAATATTATTAACAAGGCAATATTAAAAGATTATATACGATATCATATTTATGTATATGATTCTTGTATAATTTAATAACAATGATTTAACTATTATACAGGAGGTTAACCTACCCTCAACCAAGGAAAAATACAAGGTAAAGGGTTTTCATCTCACTCCTTATTCCTATGAGATTAATGCCATATTTCCACTATTACCTTTTATGTGGTGTATGTACTACCCATAATTGTATTCTTTAAGTAATACACTTTAATATATGTGTATTTACATATTCATTTTATGATACCTCTTTCATGGGGTGTATGTTTCGTAAGTTACCAAATTGGTAAGGGTTAATTTCACAATCTCTTTATTATCCGAGGTTGTTTTTATGTAATTATCTACTGGGAAATATTTATTATCCATGTCCATGTTTTATGAAAGTGTTTTCAAAGGGATTATTTCAAGGGACTTTTTTACTAAAACATCATTTCAAATGTTTTAAATATTTATTCTTCTAAATCTTTCTCATTAATGCCCATGTCTTCAAAATGGTTTTTAAGGATTTATTTATATGGACATGAATGTTTTTAAAATGTTAATTCCTTTCAAAAGTTTCAAAGTGGTATGGGAAACTTTGATTCAAAAATGTCTTTAAATGTCTTCTTTTCAAAATTGTGTGACTTTTAAATGTTTTCAAGAAAAATGGATATTTCGCTCAAAGAGTTTTACAAATCATTTTCATCTATGTCAACATCCTTTGTTGAATTTTAAACTTGTTTGAAGATGATTTATTATGATACAAATCTTCCATATTGTATTGAAGGTTTTGTGATATGTTTGACTATGGATGTGTTATTTTTATACCATTCATGGTTTATGGAGAAAGTATTGACATTTCGTATGCTAGTTTTAATATGAATGTTTATGTTATGTTTAAACCTATTCATATGAGGAATGAATTGGACTTAATAAGTGATGGGTGGAGCCCACTATATCTCCTCGATGCATCGGTAGGTCTCATGGGAAAAATTAGTGTCTTGGCACGAGGCCTTGGCTATGTGGTTATGATAGCCTGGCATTATGCATTCCATCATTTTGAAAGTGGTTAGTGATATTGCATGTGATTATTCGACTAGTAGAATATCCATGTGAATAAGTAAATGGAATTATTTTAATTTATTTTTTCCATATTATGTTGAAGTTCAAGTTTAAAAGTCTTTTGTTTTAGTTATACATTGCCTTAAATGTTTATGATTAATTATTAAAGTTTCTGCTATATTGTTATCCCTACTGAGCGTTTGAGCTCACCCCTTTTTATGTTTTATTTTTCCCAGGATTCCAAAAAGTGTATTGTGATTGATATGCAGGGTTAAGACAAGGGAATAATGGCATTAATAAAGGATTTTTATGTTGTTTTGTATGTTATAAAGTGTAATGTGACATTCATGTATGTAATATATTTTCCAAGACTGCTAAATCGATCAGTCCTTCTGGTCTTGAGTCCTTGTAATCATGCCAACATATTAAAATAATGCACCAAATCTGGATAACTGGGGTCAGGACGTTACATAACTGCACTATTTTTTATGGTACAATGTTCTCTAGGTTACTTTTTATATAACATACAACCATTAATTACATAACCATTATAAGATAACAACTTCACACTTGGTTCCCTAGCTATCCATCAAAGTAATTCTAAAATTGAATTTGGATTTTAGCTAACTCCTTAAAAATATGGCCATAAAACCATCTTATAAACTATAAATTATATATATATATATATATTATATCTAGCTTTCATCCCTTGAAGTATTTACATGAAAACGAATTAATTTTTTGGTTTCAACATATTGTGAGACCTATAAAAAGTTATGTAAAACATAAGGTAAGCCCGATCCTTCTCTGTGATGATAATTTCAACATCTATTTAAGAAATTACAATACCCACAAGGCTCATGTTATTTCATTATTTTGGTATAAAAATTCTA
Organism: Viscum album; assembly: GCA_963277665.1. NCBI lineage: Eukaryota > Viridiplantae > Streptophyta > Magnoliopsida > Santalales > Viscaceae > Viscum > Viscum album. Next base: position 655,449,992 of record OY728145.1, on the reverse strand, counting down.
TCCACATCAAAAGGTATCCCATACAAAATTTAATGGATTACTCAAAAATATATTTCTATGCAATAAAACCTTATGAACAACATCAATTTTTGAGACACACTTTCAAAATCATCATATTTTGTTTAGTGGGGTATATCCATCTATAATGTATAGGGATACATAGTTGAATATATCTAACCAATTGAAACATAAAGTGAACCATCATATCAATGAATGATGGTTGGAAGAACATCTCAAATTCACTTAATATGAAAAAAATTCCTTTTCCATATTTGGAAACTTCATCGAGTAAATAACCTTACTGTATTTATCTTTGAAAAAGAAACATATCATGGTTAATGTGTGTCATATGTTTTTAGGAAGAATGTACTATAAATATACATGTATTAAATCATACATAAAAATATGATTGTCATGTGATTTTAGTCCCTTTAAATTTAAATCTGTCATTGACATGATATTCTTGATATTTGATAAATACACCTTAGTAATAATTACATCATCCAGGAAGTTGAAAAACTAATATCTATATTTTCTGAAAATATTATAAGATAATGGAGGAATAAAATTCTATTATTAACCATTCACTAGCACTAACTCTTCCCATATCCCCATTCCAATCATGTCAAGACTATCCTTAATTCCATCCTTTATTTTTCTCATAAACTTGATAACATTCCAATGAAACTATCACATATATTTTTCCTAGGTGTATGATATCATGAAAATGACTTATGTAAAAATAATTCCATTTAGGTAATTAAAAAACTGATTTTCTTCAACCAATTTTCATAAGGTTTTTTAATAAGGTTTACCAAAAGCGGTGAATATATCCTTTACATTCACACACTATTGATCACCTATTAGTGGAGACAACGTTGTACCTTCTTCTGAACTCCCATTAAATAATGTCATCTAATATTGATATTTATGTCATCAGGTTAAAAATTAATGATGTCCTAGAAACACAGTGTTTGGGGAAGGTTTCAACCTAACCGAGTGTGTTCCTTGATCACAAAGGGGAATGTCACGACCTGTCCTCGAGGCCCGTGCCGTGACTACCCCAAGCCTGCCTTCCATAGGCCAGGGGCTGGCGACTAGCACTAAAGGCGTAAATCCCAATAAAAGGGAAGTCATTTCCTTTATATAAGAAAACAAACACCACAAAGTACACAAGCTAAAGTAAACACTAAGTAAACTGAGTACAAAAGTAAGTGCTGGAAAGTAAATGGGCCAGTATACAAACTCAACTGAAAGTACAGTACAACTAAGAAAAGAAAGTACAACAGCTGAAAAGTAGAGCAGCAACCACCAAGACATCCCCCGGAACTCCCACATGAAGGGTGAGTACAGATAGTCTCGTCAGCTCCTTGAGTCCGGTCGTCCACTGCGTGTACGTCCCGCCTGATAGTCTACCTCCGGGTACCGTCCTGCTCCATAATCCTCAACCACGATCAGCGCTATTCGTCATCTGCAACCAACAAAATGTAGTGTGGGCATAACCCATGCAGGGGTGAGTATACGTTACTCAGTAGGGACCCTGAGACCCCCGAAGGTCTCCCAGAATATACGAAGGATAAACCACAAAGGAAAGATACAAAACGAAGTATCAACCAACACTACTTTGGTATATTCCCATACATATACCTAAGTCAACAATTCCAGTTTGGCTCCAACTTCCGAGCCCAAGTTCAACCCAGTCCACACAGGAAAGTACAACCCAATACACACAGGAAAGCACAACCCAATCCACATAGGATAGCAAGTCAATCATATCAGAGATAATGATTTAAAGTCAAGACTCATTTCACACAGGTATACTACTCACGAAGAGGGGTGGAGATGATAGATGTAGCCTCTGAATCATCTCCTATGCCGAACCCACGTAAGATATAAGTACAGAAGTCATCGCTGCCAAACCCACGTAGGATCCAAGTACAGTAACCATCGTTACCGAACCCACGTAGGATCCAAGAACAGTCATAATCGTTGTTGAACCCATGGAGGATCCAAGTACAATCATCCTCACTGTCGAACTCACGTAGGATCCAAGTATAGTCGTCATCGTCGTCGCAGTCGCAGCCATCTCTAGGGTTCCCTCACACAGCACGCTCGATTCCGGGAGGGTCTGCTCCACGGGCCAAGGGGTTCGACACATCAACTTTCACAAAGTCCGAAGTTGATGTATCTCAAAGTTCCATCTCATCAGTAGGAACTCAACGCAACAGACGGCACGTCAATCGGACGCCTGGTCTGAAAGGTATTGGCTTTTACATTCCAGGGCCCCGGTTGGTTTTCAAGCTAAAACCAACCTGACCATACTCCAGCTGTATCCAAACCTCGGGTGGATTAGGCCAAAAGAAACATCTAACTAAGAGGAAATCAACGAAGTCGACGACACGTCAATCGGACGTCCAGAGCTCAAGTTATAAGCATTTTTGCTCCGAGGGCCCGGTTTGTTTCATGTTCGAACCAACCCATCCATACCCAAGGTTCTCCAAAACCTTGAGTGTAATATACCTAAATGAACATCTCGATCCAAGGATTGATACGCAACTGACGGTGCGTCGATCGGAGGTCTGTTGCCCAAGATATGGGTGTTTGAACGAAACTGCCCGAAAATAGGGGGTTTGGGCCCGGTCCGACCCGGCCCAATACCCCCTGGGTCGGCCCAAACCGGGTAGACCCAAACCGGGTCCCGGTCCAGTCTAGTTGGGCACGGCCCGGCCCAGCCGGTGCGGCTCGGCCCAACTCTGGCGGTCCGGCCCGGCGCGGGCGGTCCTGCCCGGCGTGGGCGGTCCGACCCGTGGTTGGGCGCTCGACTCATGGACGATCAGGGCGTGAAGGGGGCACCACACCCTTGTTTCAAAACTGCGGACCCGCGGGGTCTTCCCTAGTGAGCTGGCCGGGGGTTTCAAACCCACGGTCTTCCTGGAAACGGTCGGCCATTATGGCCAGCCGGATGAGCCACGCGGGACCCGCAGAGTGTCCCGCCTCCAGGAGCGCTGGAGGTTGGCTTGGCCGGACACCTCCTGCAGAACTGACACGGCCAAATGTCCTGGCTCTTCCCCGACTGGCACGGCCCGCCCCATCCACGACCCCTTGGTGCTCCGGCGCCGCGCCCTTCCGCCGCGACCCGTACTTTGCCGCGACCTCCTTTGGCCTCACCAGCGTGGTGCGACGGCGCCGCGCACCATCGTCGTGGCCCGATTTAGCCATGGTATTCATCATCCCTGAACGGTGCAACGACACCACATCACATTCGTTTCAATCCACTATGAAGATCAACTAAAAAGCGGAGGAGGATCGGCCGTGTTTGTGCGGTCCGATCTCCTCCCGTTATATCGATAACAAGCATCCAATCATTTAACAACGAAGATCATTAAATAATACTTGAACGAAGAATTAACCCCTACCTCAATTCAAGAAGGTTGATTGCCTGACAAAGGATGGAGATTCTTTTATTGTTCTGTTGATGTTGTCGCGGAATAACGGCGTCGCTTCGTCAACGTCGAGAAGAAAGAAGCCGAGGTTGGCACCGACGTTCTTCATGGGAAGAATGAAATTCTTTCTCCTCCAATTCTCCACACAACGAGCCCACCTTAAATAAAATAAGACTACCCTTATTTTATTAAAGCATGGCATGCATTTCAAATTACAAAATTCAAAAACAACTCACTTAATTAATTAAACTTAAGTTGTCTAATTAATTAGGTGTTAAGTTGGAAAGAATTAATGTGGGAGAGTTACATAACTTATGAGGGGTTTAGAGGAGTTAGGGAATGTGAGGGGTTGGGCTCGTGTGGGCCCCACCTCACCTTTAACCACCCAAGGGTAGTTAGTAACAAGAGGGTCCCACCCCAACTTCCACACCTAGGATTATACCACTAAGAAAAGAAATAAAAGTCTAACATAATTTTATTTTACTCTTCATTTAATCCACATTTTTTACAACTCCTCTCCAGCAAACGCAACTCCAGTAAAGGTCTTCTTAAGCAATTACCAATGCTACGGTTCCATCGGTGCCCTCAGATTTCAAATCTAAGAACCAGTTCAAAAGATATAAAAACTCGCGCATTCGTTCACTGAACGTACCCGAGCTAAACTTCGGAAATTGATTTCGGGCACTCCGGGCCTCAGAATCAGGTACCGTTAGAAACTGCGTACTCGTAAAATCCCAAAGAATTTAAGAAAAAAATTTCCTTGAAATTTACAGGTCTTTACATTACTCCCGCCTCAGGGCTTTACGTCCCCATAAAGCTACATCATAAACTAGGGAAACAAATGAGGGTACTGTGCATGCATCTGAGCCTCCCGCTCCCATGTGCTCTCCTGGAGGTTCCCATGCTTCCACCTGATGTGTACTAGAGGAATCAACCGTCCATGTAGGACCCACTCCTGTCGATCCTCGATCTCCACTGGGACCTCCACAAAAGTCGCCCTGTCATCGATGTCCAGGTCCCCATGGTCGATGATATGTGTCGGGTCGTGCACGTATCTCCTCAGGTGAGATACATAGAAGACGTCGTGTACCCAGTGCAACTGAGGTGGAATAGCCAGGCAATAATCCACCTTTCCTATCCTACTGAGAACCTGGAATGGTCCGATGAAACGTGGAGATAACTTGCCACCCCGACCAAATATTTGTAATCCACGTCGAGGTGAGACCCATAAGAAAACGTGGTCGCCATCCTCGAACTCTAGTGGTCTCCGCCTCCTATCAGCATAGGACTTCTGTTGGCTTTGTGCAGTCTTCATCCACTCCTGGATGATCTACACCTTCTCCATCATGGCCTGGACCATCTCTGGTACTAAAAGTGGTGACTCCCCAGGGTCTGTCCAGCATAGAGGTGATCTGAAAGGTCGGCCGTACAATGCCTCGTATGCTGCCATCCCGATGGTGGAGTGGTAGCTGTTGTTGTACGCAAACTCCACCAAGGGCAGTTGATACTCCCAACTGCTACCAAAGTCAAGGACACATGCACGGAGCATGTCCTCGAGAGTCTTAATGGTCCTCTCCGTCTGACCATCCGTCTGTGGGTGAAAGGCGGTGCTCAGGTGTAACTGCGTCCCAAATGCCTCATGAAACTCCTTCCAAAGCTGAGAAGTAAGGCGAGCATCTCGATCATAGACGATAGTCGATGACACACCATGAAGCCATACGATCTCCTGAACGTAGAGGCATCCCAATCTCTCCACTGTGCTCTACTCTCTGATGGGTAAGAAGTGGGCCGACTTGGTGAGTCGGTCTATAATCACCAAAATGGAGCCGTGACCTCTGGAAGTACGTGAAATCCCTATCACAAAATCCATAGATATCCCGTCCCACTTCTACTCAGGGACCTCCAAGTGCTGTACCAAGCCTGCTAGTACCTGGTGCTCCGCCGTCACCTGCTGGCAGGTGAGGTATGGTGAAACGAACTCTGCCACAACCTTCTTCATACCCGACCACCAGTGCTGTCGTCTGAGATCCTGGAACATCTTCGCTACTCGAGGATATACCTCTAGAGGGGAAGTGTGAAACTCCCTCAGCACCTCCTCCTGTAAAGCAGCTGGTACCATGGTACGTCCCCTGAAAAGGATGGCGTGCTCTCCTCCTACAGAAAATCCATCAGGTGTCCGTCCTAAGGATATCTGTGCACGTCGCATCTCATAGTCAACGTCCCCACGTTGTGCCTCTCTGACCCGCTGAAGTATTGGAGGAGTGACTGTGAGTGACTAAAGAAAGTCTGCTCCATCTCTATCCATGAAGGATATCTGTAAAGTGGCTAACTGCTCTGTCACCTCTCCAAGCAGCTGAATTTCCGACCTCCTGCTGAGAGCATACGCTACTACATTCCCCTTCATAGGAGTATCTCAAATTCATAGTCCTGAAGGAACTTGAGCCATCATCTCTATCTCAGGTTTAGGTACTTCTGCAAGAGGATGTACCTGCGACTATGGTGGTCAGAGTAGAATGTAAAGTGCTCGCCCATCAGATAGTGCCGCCACATCTTCAAGGCGAAGACCACTGTTGCTAACTCCAGGTCATGGGTAGTGTATTTCTGCTCATGTTGCCTCAACTGTCCTGATACATAGGCGATCACTGCCCACTTCTGCATCAGGACACACCCGAGTCCAGTTCCTGATGCATCGCAGTAAACTACGTACCCTACGCCCTCCTCCGGTAGCCTCAAGATGGGTGCACTGTTCAATCTATGTCTTAGCTCCTAGATGCTCTGCTGACATCTATCCGACCACACGAAGGGTTTCCACTTCTTCATCAAAGATGAGAGTGGTGCTGCAACTATGGAGAAGTCTGACACAAATCTCCGATACTACCCAGCCAGACCTAGGAAACTCTGCACCTCTATCAAGCTCCTGGGTGGCTCCCAAGCTAGCATTGCCTCGATCTTCGCAGGATCCACTGAAACTCCCGCCTTAGAGATGACGTGTACCAAGAAATAGAATTCTTGAATCTAGAACTGACACTTTGAGAGCTTACCATAAAGCTGGTGCTCTCAGAGTTTGTCCAGTATAACCCGCAAGTGGTAGGCGTGCTCCTCCTCAGTAATCGAGTAAATCAATATGTCGCCGATAAAAACTACAACAAATTGATCGAGGTAAGGTTGGAAGATCCTGTTCATGGGACTCATGATCACTTATAGAGCGTTGGTTATGCCGAAAGGCATAACCAAGAACTTATAGTGGCCATACTGACACCTGAAGGCCGTCTTCTGCACATCCTCGTCTTGAAATTTGAGCTGATGATAGCCTGACCTGAGGTCTATCTTTAAGAACCATTATGCTACTTTGAGCGGACCGAAGAGATCGTCGATCCTCAGAAGTGGATACTTGTTCTCTATGGTCACCTAGTTCAGGCGACAGTAATCGTCACACAGTCGTATGCTCCCATCCTCCTTCTTGGCGAACAATATCTGGGAATCATAGGGTGAAACACTGGGTCAGATGAATCCCTTTCCCTGTAAGTCCTCCAGCTGTACCCGTAGCTCTCGAAGATCAGCGGGAGCCATCCGATATATTGGAGTAGATATCGGGGCTGTCTTGGGATACAGGTCAATATAGAAGTCTACCTCTCTGCGAGGAGGTAGTCCGGGAATGTCGTCAGGAAAAACGTCCGCATACTGATTCACCACAACAGGAAAACTCAGACTCCTCACATCAACTACTCCTAGGATGAGACTAGCCAACTGATGGGTGATTGGCTGTCCTCCCCTCTACACTGCAAAGGATCCCTTCTCGCCGGTGAAGGTGAACCTGCTCCCATCGGTGCGGACACATCACACCTTGTGCCTAATACAGTCTATCTGAACATGGACCGTAGATAACTAATCCATGCCCAAGATGATGTCGTAAGGCCTCGACGCCACTACAAGAAGATCCTAGCTGAAGCTCTCGCCTCCTAGAGTAATCTCACACTGCCGACACTAGTGCATAATCGTCGAGTATGCTCTCATAGGAGTATCTAGCCGTAAGGATCGATCCAACGGCTCCGTCGGAATCTCCGAGATCCGAACAAGGGTAGTGGAAATGAAAGAATGACTCACTCATGTGTCTATAAGAACTGCAGATAGGGTGGAGTAGACACATATAGTACCTCGAATCATCTTAGGTGCACCGTGGTCATAGGCCTCCGCTGCCTGAAGATGAGCCTGCCTCTGTTCTCTAGATCCTTGTGGTTGGGGTGGACCTCCTGGTGGTGGTGGTGGTAGAGCCTCAAAGCATCTCCCACCACCCGCTGCTCAGCCAGCTCCTCTTTCTCGTCCGCCTGCTCCCTGTGGACCACCACGGTCGAACCTATACCTCTGCCTGGGTGGTCCCTCAACTGTCTGATTCTCTTTTGTATGGAGGGTCAGGCAGTCACGAGCCATGTGGCCCTGCCCGCCGCATGCATAGCACTGTCTACCTCTCGAATGACTGGCTCTGCTACATGTGCCCCGAACCTCCGAACCAGTATCCTGAGGTCGTCCACCTGATGGTCTGGTCCGCTTGGACCACTGTGACATCCGTCAACTGCCATCTGCATAAGACTACGCTACGTGCCGCCCTGCGGTAGGTCTCACTGTTAGTGTAGGCTCAGCAAGAAAGCTCTCCATAAGAAGGGATCAATCCAGTACTCATGCCTGCGTCGGAATGTTGAGGGAGATCATCGATGCCCTGATCTCATGCCTCAATCCCTGCTCGAAGGTCCGGGCCCGGAAGAATGGGTCCCGTACCATGTCTGTGGAGTAGTGCGAGAGATTGGTAAACCTCACCGAGTACTGGGCTATTGTCATGCTGCCCTGACGCAGCTGTAGAAACTCCTGAATGTGCACTGCACGGAGGGTGGATAGAACGAACTCCGTGCGGAAGAGACTCTCTAAGTCCGTCCAAAGAAGAGATGCCTCGTCGTGCACCTAGAGCATCAGGCTCCACCATCTACCTGCTGCCGTGTGCCGGAGACTCGCCACAAGGATCACCATGAGGTCAGCTGGTGTCCCTACTAATCTGAAGACTCGAACTACAGCCTCCAGCCAATTCTCAGCTGCCTGAGGGTCCGTATCTCCGCAGAACCTGGGCAGTCTCTGATGCTGAAACTCGTGCAATGCACTCAGGCGACGTGCACTCTCAGCTTCTAGGGATAGTGGCATCGGTGGCTTGGCGGGTAGAGGTACCACCGGTGCCTCCACTGTAATAGGGACCTGCACCGAGGCCTCGTCACTCGGTGGGCTGCCATCTCACACAAAGATCAGAACCCTAGCTGGCTGCTATCATGGGGCCGTCCTGAAAAGAAACAGGTGTGCCACAGTTAATAGAGTATACCTGGTGAGCTTTCACAAAGTAATCACAAAGAAAACTTTTGAAACACACATGCAATCAATTTTTTCGTGAAATGAGTTGGAAATCAGAAGTCAGGGTCCTAGTGTATGGATACTTCGGCCGCCGCACCAACACTGGATTCCCTGGACTGATAAACAGACTCAATACCCTTAACACTATTTCTTCACACAGAAGAAATTATCAGAGTCCTAAGTTTTGCGGTAGAACCGACTCCTCTGATACCAATTTGTCACGACTAGTCCTCGGGGCCCAAGCAGGGACTACCCCATGCTCGCCTTCCACAGGTCAGGGACATGAGACTAGCACCAAAGGCGTAAATCCCAATAAAAGGGAAGACATTTCCTTTATATAAGAAAACAAACACCACAGAGTACACAATCTGAAGTAAACACTAAGTAAACTGAGTACAGAAGTAAGTGCTGGAAAGTAAATGGGCCAGTATACAAACCCAACTGAAAGTAGAGTACAACTGAGAAAAGAAAGTACAACAGTTGAAAAGTAGAGCAGCAACCACCAAGACTCCCCCTAGAACTCCCACCTAAAGGATGAGTATAGATAGTCTCGTCGGCTCCTTGAGTCTGGTTGTCCACTCCGTGTACATCCCGCCTGATAGTCCACCTCCGAGTACCGTCCCGCTCTATAAGCCTCAATCACGATCAGCGCTATCCATCGTCTGCAACCAACAAAACGTAGTGCGGGCATAGCCCGTGCAGGGGTGAGTATACGTTACTTTATAGGGACCCCGAGACCCCCGAAGGTCTCCCAGAATCTACGACGGATAAACTACAAAGGAAAGATACAAAACAAAGTATTAACCAACACTAATTAGGTATATGACCATACATATACCTAAGTCATCAATTTTAGTTCGGCTCCAACTTTCGAGCCCAAGTTCAACCCAATCCACACAGGAAAGTACAACCCAATCCACACAGGAAAGCACAACCCAATCCACACAGGATAGAAAGTCAATCATATTGGAGATAATGATTGAAAGTCAAGACTCAGCTCACACAGGTATACTACTCACGAAGAGGGGTGGAGATGATAGATGTAGCCTCTGAATCATCTCCTCTGCCAAACCCACGTAGGATCCAAGTACATAAGTCATCACTGCCGAAGCCACGAAGGATCCAAGTACAGTAACCATCGCTGTCGAACCCACATAAGATCCAAGTACAATAATCATCACTGCCAAACCCACGGAGGATCCAAGTACAGTCTTCCTCGCTGTCGAACCCACGTAGGATCCAAGTACAATCGTCATCGTCATCGCAGTCCCAGCCAGCTCTAGGGTTCCCGCACACAGCAAGCTCGATTTCGGGAGGGTCCGATCCACGAGACAAGGGGGTCAATACATCAACTATAATGAAGTCCAGAGTTGATGTATCTCAAAGTTCTGTCGCATCAATAGGAACTCAACGCAACAGACGACACGTCAATCGGACGCCCGGTCTGAAAGATGTCGACTTTTCCGTTCCAGGGGCCCGGTTGGTTTTCAAGATAAAACCAACCCGACCATACTACAACTACATCCAAACCTCAGGTGGAGTAATCCAAAAGAACCTTCTCTCTAATAGGAAATCAACGAAGTCGACGAAACGTCAATTGGATGTCCAGAGCTCAAGTTATAAGCGTTTCCGCTCCGAGGGCCCGGTTGGTTTCGTGTTCAAAAAAACCCAGCCATATCAAAGGTTCTCCGAAACCTTGGTTGTAATACACCAAAATGAACATCTCGATCCAAGGATTCCTATGCAACTTAATGTGGATCGATCGGAGATCCGTAGCCCAAGATATGAGCGTTTGAACGAAACTGCACGAAAATAGGGGGTTTGGGCCTGGTCCGACCCAGCCCAATACCCCTTGGGCCGGCCCAAAACGGGTCGACCCGACCCGGTTCCGGGTCCGGCCCAGTTGGGCGCGGCCCGGCTCGGCCATCGCGGTCCTGCCCAGCTGGCGCGGCCCGGCCCGGCGTTGGCGGTCTGGCCCGGTGCGGGCGGTCCGGCCCGATGCAGGCGGTCCGGCCCGGGGCTGGGTGCTCGGCTCGTGGCCGATCGGGGCGCGAAGGGGGCGTCACCCCCTTGTCTCAAAACAGAAGATCTGTGGGGTCTACCCTAGTGAGCTGGCCGGGGGTTTCAAACCCCCGGTCTTCCTGTAAATGGCCGGTTGGCTGAGCCACGCGGGACCCGCGGGGTGTCCCGCCTCCTGGAGCACTGGCAGCCGGCCGCCTCCTGCAGAACCACCGCGGCCAAAGGCCGCGGCCCGCCCCGGCCACGAACCTTTGGTTCTCCGGCGTAGCGTGACAGCTCCGCGCCCTTCCACCATGGCCCGTATTTGGCCGCGGTCTCCTTCGGCCTCACCGGCGCGGCGCGACGGTGCCGCGCACCATCGCCGTGGCCCGCTCCAGTCGCAGTATTCATCATCCCTGCATGGTGCAACGACACCACATCGCCTTTGTTTCAAGCCACTATGAAGATCAACTAAAAAAGGGGAGGAGGATTGGCCGTGTTTGTGCGGTCCGATCTCCTCCTGTTATATCGATAACAAGCGGACAATCATTTAACAACGAAGATCATTAAATAATACTTGAACAAAGAATTAACCCCTACCTCAATTCAAGAAGGCTGATTGCCTGGAAAAGGATGGAGATGCTTTCGTTGTTCCGTTGATGTTTCTGTGGAATGATGGCGTTGCTTCGTCAACGTCGAGAAGAAAGAAGCCGAGGTTGGCACCGACATTCTTCGCAAGAAGAATGAAATTCTTTCTCTTCCAATTCTCCACACAATGAGACCACCTCAAATAAAATAAGACTACCCTTATTTTATTAACTCACGACATGCATTTCAAATTACAAAATTCAAAAACAACTCACTTAATTAATTAAACTTAAGTTGTCTAATTAATTAGGTGTTAAGTTGGCAAGAATTAATGTGGGAGAGTTACATAACTTATGAGGGGTTTAGAGGAGTTAGGGAATTTGAGGGGTTGGGATCGTGTGGGCCCCAACTCACCTTTAACCACCCAAGTGTAGTTAGTAACTAGCGGGTCCCACCCCAACTTCCACACCTAGGATTATACCACTTAGAAAAGAAATAAAATTGTAACACAATTTTATTTTACTCTTCATTTAAACCACATTTTTTACAACTCCTCCCCAGCAAACGCAACTCCAATAAAGGTCTTCTTAAGCAATTACCGGCGCTGTGGTTCCATCAGTGACCTCAGATTTCAAATCCAAGCACTGGTTCAAAAGATAGAAAAACCCGCTCGTTCGTTCACTGAACGTACCTGATCTAATCTTTGGAAATTGATTCCCGGCACTCCGATCCTCGGAATCAGGTGCCGTCAGAAACTGCACAGTCATAAAATCCAAAAGAATTTAAGAAAAAAATTTCCTTGAAATTTACAGGTCTGTATAGGGACACCTTAGAGTTATTTTAATTCTATATAATAACAAGTTTTTATGATCATGGTTGTTATTTATTTTCCTGTAAAACACGTATATCTATGTGAAATATTTATTTTTATAATAATAATATAACATAAGACCTAAATCCCATAATAATTTCATATCTTTGATCAATGTATCAAAATAAACATCAATATTATTACCTAGTTGTTTTGGTCCTAGTATAAGAAGAGACAATATAATGTATTTCCACATCATGAATAACCATGATGTAAAGTTATAATTTGACAACATAACTAGCCATGTACCGTGAGTACTATTTTTTAAACACTAAGGATTCACTCTATTTATAGAAAATGCAAGACAAAGCTTTCTCAGATCATTTGAAAATTCAGGATACTCATGATCAATTTTCTTCCAATGAGGAGAGTATAGTTGGTGAAAAGTTTTTCATACTGATTTCTTTTATCTGTGTGTCGCATCAATTTACTTAAAATCTCATCACTTACATATAGGTACCTAAACCTTAGAATGATTAGAAAGGAACATGAAAATTTTGAAGGACTTGATTCATCTTTATTGTATCGAGACATGCAAAACTTAGGGAATTATTATGTGATTTATAGTCCTTATGAAATAATATACAATCAATTAGACATGCATGTATTCATTCAAAGATCATACCCCTTGAGTGTATCATTCATTTAGTGTCATATGTTTGTAAATTATGATCATTATGTTTTAGTATCATATCATTCAAGAGAGTAAGTAGTTTAGTAAATATGGTGTCACTCCATCCATTGCATAATTTCAAATTATATATCATTAATAAGGATAAAAATGTTTTATATTTAGTATAACCGATATATAAAGGTGTCTTTTCATAGTTACTTAACTTAAAAAAATGATTTTTTAAATCATGAAGTTTATCATTAACTATTATTTTAATTTCCTCAATATGATATTCATCATTGTTTACACTTGTAATCATATCCTCAATATGATCTTCATCATGGTTCACACTTGTAATCATATCAGATGATCCATAAACCATAGTTTTATCCAAGTTAGTAATATATATTAATTTATTCCTTCTATTTAGTCTGACATTAATAAATTTGATCCATTCCCGGATAGATCAAGTGTTTTTCCAACTCCTCTAAACTACTTAGGCTTGAATTACAACAACATAAATACAAAAAATAGATTTAATAAGAGTCTTATACATGATATTTTGCAAACTTGATGAACTATTTAACCCCATCCCCATACTCTTTTGTCATATGATTGACATCCAATCATTTTCCACTCATACCCATCCAATTTGATTAATTAAAATTTATATTTAATAAATTGTATAAAAATGAACATAATGTATGATCTTAGATTCCGAAAAGGATATTCTTTACACATAGACATGTATAATCATAACATTTGATATAAATTATTATTGCATCAATAAATTTTTATAAAATTTGAAAATGAAGAATTATATGAATAAAAATTATAATATTATTTCCATGAAGACAAATATCATAATTATTTCTCTTTTTTTAGAATGGATTCATTAGGGGAGATAATTTACTCTCACCCACTATCAATGTTTTTAACACACCTATATATCTCTACAAATGGATAAGTATTAGGGTATATATAATAACATTTCACTATCAAAACATATACCAAATGATATTGTTTATTGTTATCAATATTTCTGTAGTGTTCAAAGGCATAAGGTGTGACAACCCATTTTAATGAGGATATTTAAATATAAAAAACACATTATAATGAGGGAATAAGTTGTGAAAACCCATTTTAATTTCTTTAACTAATCATTTATAAAAAAATTAAAAATAGAATAGAAAATATTGGATTTGAAATAATCATATAACTATGAAAATAACATGAAGAATAAGTCAATGTAAAATTTCATTACATACATAATTTTTTTCAAAAATCAACTGAATCTTCCAACTTGTAACCTCACATACCTTAAAAATAATTTTAAATATTTCTATTTCAATAAAAATCCTCTCGAAATAAAATTTAAGGGTTCTGAATCCAATTATTATTAATATAACTGAAATTGATTGTCAAAATATCATCCAAGATTACCTCATTCCTTTAAACAAAAACCTCAAATATAGTAAATTAAAACAAAATCATTCCTTTTCATTAAATAAGCATAGATTTTGAAACCAATGAAGGGGTGGGAATTAGACCGACATGAAAAAAATAAGGAATGCATAAAATATAGGGGAAGAAAAAAAAATAAGAATCACTATCACAAAAACATGAAAATAAGATTCTAAAGGAGTGGAAAACGGTGGTGTGAGTCTAGAAGATTAGCATTGGAGCCGCACACACCACTACTTGGAATGAAAAAATACATGATACATATGCACTAAATAGGGAGACTGGTTTGGAACTTCCTGACATCAGGATGCAGCTACTGGATGTCTGGGGGTTTGATGGCTGGAGAATAACCTCCATTGTAAAAGGGTTCTACAATGTTTTCTTACCTTATTCAGATCTCAAATCCAGAGTATGGGGTCTTTGTTTCATCAATTTAAATCCTGGAACTTTCCACAATCAGGACTAGGATCCATAATTTAACCTGTTAAATGTCAGAAATTAGATCACTTAAGTTTGGATCTATATTATAGGGTTGATCTAGTTTTTATGGATACTAAAAATTCTATAGAAAATTTACCATTCTATTGGAGTCTTATCAATATAGAAAAAGAAACTGAAAGATCCAGGCATTTCCTCTTTTCCTATGTTATAGTTGACGTTGAGATCACTTATCATTTGATTCATTCCATTATCCTCTCTTCAAATAATCAATGATTTGATTTGGTTGTTGATATTGAGAATACTTCTGATATCTTCTATATTTTCTTGAACATCAGCCATAACATGGACCACTATCATTGAATATTTTTTTGATCGAGCTATAACCTTTTTGGACATATTGGTGATAATTGTACGAGGGTAACAAAGTAGATGGTGGACAAATAATTGGTCGAAAAAAGGTGAACCTCATTGATTTACAATAGATGGATAATGTCGATCCTTAGGGATATGTTTTTGATAAGGAAGCTTCCTAGAAGTCACATGATCTTGGAACACAAGGGCCGAAAAAGGAAGCTGATGCTTATTTTGAAATGCCTTCATTTCATCCAGATGCAGATGATTGAATGGATCACATTAAAAATGAAGCTGATAATGAAATTACTAGTTAGGTTTCCATTGATGAGTGTGGGAACCATCCTAATTATAGAATTGATTTTGAGGATTATCGCTCAGGTTGAATTGACCACAATGGTCTCGGGGTGGTTGAAAATTCCACTAAGTACAATTCACATGTCATTGAGGATGGGTTGTCTGAAACGGTGATGAAACCGGTTCATAGTTTAATACAGGTGTTGCATGGTTCGGTGCTAGAGGAAACTCGGTCACAAAAGTACAGGGTTTGTGATTTGTAGGCTTATGGTAATATTTTACTATAGGGGAAAGCCTATCTTTAAATGGATGTGGTGCAATGGGATGCGCAACAGATGTCGTCAAACAAACCTTTGATGGGAAAAGGAAAAAAGGTTATTGATGATGAGGGATTTCAAATGGTCCCACCTAGAAAATCCAAGTCTTCCAACGTATCTAGACACATTACAGATCAACCTTCTATTGAGGGGATGCTTGGTCAGACATCTATGGTGGTGGTTGATAACCAGAAATGAGCCCATGTAGAGACAAGTATAATGGTTATAAGCAGTGGTGAACTGCCTGCTATGTAGGGGATTATTCAGCCTCTTGAGAAAAAGGCCTCTCATGTTGTTGATGAGTATCAAGCTTTGTAAGAGTTGCAACCTCCAAAAAAATTTATGTAATTTATGATGACATGGGTTATATAAAAGATGATAGTGGTTGGTCTTACCCATCTCAATTTTCCGAGTTGATGAAATCCACCTATGAATCTTTAAGAAAGGCTTCACTTCTTGAATGTGAAGCAATAGGGATGAAAAATGTCAAGGCACCTCTGGTGGGCAATGATGGTGAGAGGTACCCCCAGGGTCTTATAGATTAAATGGAAAAATGGTTTTATTTACAGCACAATGTTACCTTTGACAAAATGGAACTAGATGTATTTGGATACATTGATTATTTGTTGGTTAAAAAATTGTTATAAAAAAACATTGAAGATAGCTTCTAGCATAATCTAAGGCTTGATTTTTAGGATCACTCATGAAAATATATGAGGAACATCATTCTAGATGATTCCTCTCACTCATCATCGAGTGATGAGCTCGTGCTGCCCCAACGAGAAATGTCCTGGTGGAGAGGGCGACACCCAAAGGAAAGAGGTTGATATCTCAGGAATTTGGGTTCTAGAGGGAGTGAAAATAGTTGATCTCTTATTTTTCTTATTTTGGGCACTTCTAATGTTGTTGTGCATCACATTCATTTTGTTGTTGCATGTTACTTTTTATAATAAATTCTGTGGTTATGGGTTGACTTTCCTACTCGTACTCAAACCCTTTTGAGTAAACATGAATAATAAAAATTAAAAAAATACTTTATAATATAAAAATTAATATTAATTTTTTTTTAAAAATATTAAAAATAAATAAATTAATAAAAAAATTTAAATATTAATAAATTATTAAAATATTAAAAATGAATATATAATATTAAATGAATAAATATTATTAAATATTTAGATTAAAGAATTTAAAATTAATAAATAATAGTAATTATATAAATTATATATTTTACAAAAACAATACAAATGAATAAATATTAATATAAAAATGAATAAATACTAAACATTGATTTTAAATAAGAATATTTTCAATAATTTAATAATTAAAAATTAGAAATTAATAACTATATAAAGATTTAAATAAAAAATATTAAAATTAAAATGAATTAATATTAATTATGTAAATTACAAAAATATTTTAAATATAAAATATTAATTAATTAAAATGAATAAATAAATATTATAAATTAATAAATTATAGAAATATTAAATGAATAAATATTAAAAGTGAATAAATTACACAAATATTGAAAGTGAATGAGTAATAAATATTAATTAAAAATAGAAAATGAATAAATATTATAAAATAATAGAATTTAATAATTAAAAAATTAAAAAATTAAAAAAATATTAAAAAATGAATTAATAATTTTAATTATATAAATTAAGGAATTATTAAAAATGATTAAATTTTAAAATAAATTTAAAAATTAGATATTTATAATAATGTACTAATTAAAAATGAATAAATTATAATTATTTAAAGATTCGAAGGCACATATATTAAAATAAAAATTAATAAATATTAATGACATAAATTACATAGATATTAAAATTATAGAATATTAATATTTAAAAGTATATAAGTAACTATAAAAAATGAAGAAGTTATAAAAATATTAAATGAATAAATTTTAAAAATCAACAAATTACAGAAAATATTAAAAATGGAGAAATATTAAAAATGAATAAATAACATTAAATGATTAAATGTTAAAAAAGAATAGAATTTATTAATTAAAATTGAATAAATTACAAAAAATATTTAAAAAGTTTAAATAATATTAATTATAATAGTTACGTAAACATTAAAAATGGAGAAATATTAAAATAAAAATGAATATATATTAAAAATTACATTTAAATACAATAGATTCCGAATAAATTAATAATTATTTTATAAACATATAAATACAAAATTATTAAAAAATGAATAAATATTAATTATATAAATTTCAAAAATAATAAAAATATTAAATATTCATAATAAAAATATATAAATAAATATTAAAAAATGAAAAAGATTACAAAAAATGTATATATATTTTTATATAAAATTTCATTAATTACATTTGCAAAAACAAATGATTTTTCCATTGATTGTGTGTATGTGTGTGTATATATGTATATACACTACAATTAGATATGTGAAATTGAAAAAATGGATTTTCCAGTTATATAATGATATATTCAGATACATATACATAAACATTCATATTACATAAATACACACACACACACACACACATGCATAGGCATACACATACGCATACACATACACATACACATACACATACCCATACACATACACATACACATACACATACACATACACATACACATACACATACACATACACATACACATACACATACACATACACATACACATACACATACACAGACACAGACACACACACACACACACAAATACAAACACATACACATATACATACATACACATACATGCACACACACACATACAAATACACATGAATACACATACACATACATTTAATTACATACACATACATACACATTCGTCAACATACATACACATACCACATACACATACACATACACATACTACATAAACCTACACACACATACATATAACTCCACATACACACACACATATAGAAAATTATATACATATGTACATACACATAAACAAAAATATACATATGAACAACCAATAAACCTATATACATACACATAACACACACACACACAATATAAATACACACACAACACATATATACACATATATACACATATATACATATAAATAAACACATATTTTTAAATGAATACACATACATATAAAAATATATGCATGCATACATACACATACAAACACACACATATAAACTTACACATGCATCCACATACATACACTTGAAAACTCAAACATACAAATACATGTGTGTATTTTAAATTATTTAATAAGAATATTAGTATATAAATTCAAATTTGAAATATATTTAATGTATCTATATATTTATTTATAGACAACATATAAATATATATTAAAGTATATATAAACTTATATATGTGTGTACTTACAATATTATATATAATTATATATAAGTATTAAAGAATAAATTATATTATATAATTTTTTTGTTATATAAAACCTATTTAAGAATATATAAATATGCAGAGTGGGGGAATGCCACATATAGAAGTAAACCCTAGCCCTATGTAGTAGGGTTTGGTGATGATATTGGATCTCCCGAGAGGAGGAAGGCTCATGCGACATCAAAGACTAGCCCTGTGCAACAGGGGTTGGCGACAACCTTGGATTCCCCAATAAGAGGAAGGTCACGTGCAGTGGAAAATCGTATCCATGTGCAACATGGGTTTATGGAAATCTTGGATCCCCTAATAAGAGGATGACTGTGTGCAGTGAAAACCCTAGTTCTATAGAGCAGGAGTTAACAGAGAACTCAGATCTACCGTGGGTTGAACCCAAGTGCTCGATGTGGAAATTATTGGGGCTATCAGTGAGAAAACTACTGCACAATGGTGGGGGTAAACAACAAGTGGTGGAGGATATTATTCCCCACATGACATGGGAAATGGTAGTTTTTTTGAGAGATACCGTTCTCGGGAGCGCTTAATCGGATTTGTAGAGGTGACCTTTATTTGGGCATTTTTCTCAACCCAAACCTCATTTGATGGGCAAATTAGGACAAGGGGTTTATTTTTTTTTTAATTTAAGGGGTATGTTATTTTGAAAAATGGGCGTGTCAAGCGCCAAATGAATTGGCGCTTGACACATTTACCCTAGATTGCAAATTCATTTGGCACTCATGGGTTTTTTTCAAACCCCACGACACCCCTCCCCAACCCCTTTATATATATATATATATATATATATATATATATATATCTTATGTATATTTATATAAATATGATTATAATTATAATAAATATATTTATAATAAATATAATAACTAAAATAAATACAATAAAGTTATAATAATATTTATTATAATTATAACAATTATATAATTTTAATAAATATATAATTATAATAAATATACAATTATAATAATTATATAATTACAATAATTAAATAACTATAAATATAATAAATTTACAATTATAATAATTGTATATTTATAATAAATATATTATTATAAATATTCTAATTATATAATTAAAATAATTAAAATAATTATATAATTGCAAATATAATAATTATATAATTATAATAAATATACAATTATAATTAAAATAATTTTATAATTATAAATATAATAAAGATAAAATTATAACAATTATATAATTATAATAAATATATAATTATAAATATAATAATTATATAATCATAAAAAATATACAATTATAATAAATATATAACTACAATAGTTATATAATTATAAATAAAATAAATATATAACTATAATAAATATATAATTATAATAATTATATAATTACAATAATCATACAATTATATTATTATAAATATAATTGTTATAATTATTAATAATTATATAATTGTTATAATTATAATAAATATATAATTATTTTAATTACATAAATATTATAAATATATAATTATTGTAATTATATAATTATTGTAAATATATAATTATTGTAAATATAAAATTATTGTAAATATTATTATAAATATATAATTAAT
Organism: Viscum album; assembly: GCA_963277665.1. Lineage (NCBI taxonomy): Eukaryota > Viridiplantae > Streptophyta > Magnoliopsida > Santalales > Viscaceae > Viscum > Viscum album. The sequence goes on along the minus strand of OY728145.1, from coordinate 655,429,290 downwards.
AAGATTTATTTATCTAAAGATATGATTATAATAATTATATGATTATAATAATTATATAATTATAAATATAATAAATATATAATTAAAAATATAATAAATATATAGTTATAGATATAATAAATATATGATTATAATAATTACATAATTGTAATAAATATGTAATTATAAAAATTATATAACATTTAATATAGTTTATTTATATAAAGATAAATAATTTTAATAATGTTTATTTTAATATAAATTTATAAATTTTAGATATAATGTTTATTTATATATAATTATTAATAAATTTATAAACTTATATATACTTATTTAAATACAAAAATAAACCATATTAAATTTACTTATATATATATATAAACATTATTAAAATCATTTATATTTATTATAATATATTATAATTATATTAAATTTATAATTATGTATTTATTATAATATTACATTATGTATTAAATTTATAATTATGTATTTATATTTAATAAGGTTTATTTATAATAAATATATAACTATAAATGTATAATATTATAATTATTATAATAAACCTTATTAAATATAAAAAATTATATATATATATATATTATAATTATTATAATAATTATATATATAATTATTTATATTTAAATTCATATTTATAAATTTAATATTATAATAAATAAATAATTATAAATTTAATAAATACATAATTATAATATTTTATAATAAATACATAATTATAATATATTATAATATATTATAATAAAAACATAATTATAATAATTTATAATATAAATACATAATAATAGTATATTATAATATATTATAATAAATACATAATTATAAATTTAATAAATACATAATTATAATATATTATAATAAATTTAATAAATATAAATAATTTTAATAATGTTTATATATATATATACATATGTATATATAAATTTATAAATAAATTTAATCTGGTTTATTTATGTGTTTAAATAATTATAGATAAATTTATAAATAATTTGTAAATAAATTTCATATGGTTTATTTATGTATTATAATACATAATTATAAATTTAATACATAATTATAATATTATAATAAATACATAATTATAAATTTAATAAATACATAATTATAATATATTATAATAAATATAATAAATATAAATAATTTTAATAATGTTTATATATATATATATATATAAATTTATAAATAAATTTAATATGGTTTATTTATGTATTTAAATAATTATATATAAATTTATAAATATATATATATATATATAAATAAACATTATATTTAAAATTTATAAATTTATATTTAAAGAAACATTATTAAAATTAGTTATCTTTATACAAATAAACTTTATTAAATCTTATATAATTATTGTAATTATGTAATTATTATATTCATATATTTATTATATTTATAACTATAAATTTATTATATTTTTAATTATATATTTATTATATTTATAATTATATAATTATTATAATTATATAATTATTATAATCATATATTTATTATAATCATATATTTATTATAATTACATATTTATTATAATTATATATTTATTATAATTACATATTTATTAAATCTATATATTAAATATATAATTATAGTATATATATAATTATAATTATATTAAATATATATTTATAATAAATATACTATAATTATGTATACATTATAATTATATATATATTATTATTATATATTAATTATAATTATATATTTATTGTAATTATATAATTATTATATTTATAATTATATATTTATCATATTATTATATTTATATAATTATAATAATTAGTTATTTATTATAATTATATATTAATTATAATTTTGGATTTTTTATATTTATAATTATATAAATTATTATAATTTCATATTTATTATATTTATATATTCATTTTATTATACATTTATTACAATTAAATATTTATTATAAATAAATATTCATTACAATTATATAATTATTATATTTTTTGTATTTATTATATTTATAATTATATATTTATTATAATTACTATATTTATATAGTTATTAATATTATATATTTATCATAAATATATACTTATTATACTGATTATATTTATAATTATAAATTTTTCATATTTTAATATTTATAATTATCATATTTTTATAATTATATAATTCTAATTATAATAATTATATCATTACAATAAATATTTAACTTTAAATATAATAAATATATAATTATAAAAAAATATATAATTATGATAAATTTTTAATTATAAATATAATAAATATAAATATAATAAATATATTATAATTATTAATTTATTATATCTATAATTATATATTTATTATAATCAGATATTTATTATAATTACATATTTATTATAATTACATATTTATTATAATAACATATTTATTATAATTTCATATTTATTACTAATTATATATTTATGAATATAGTAAATATCATTACTAAAATAAACACAATAAATATATAATTATAAAGATAATTAATATATAAATTTAAATATAATAAAAATTAAAATAATAGATATAAATATAATGAATATAAATATAATATATATAAATATAATAAATATAATAAATATAATAAATATAAATATAATAAATATAATTATAATAAATATAATTATCTATTCATTGTATTTATTTTAGTAATTATATTTATTATAATAAATTAATTTATTATAAATATTATATATATATATATATGTGGGGGGGGGGGTTGGTGGAGCCGAAGGGATCAACGCCACTTGATGTGGAACTGTCCCACCAATTTGTCCAGTGCCAATTAAAGTGGCGATAGACAAACCCATTTCCCTACATAAATTCAACCCTCCCCCATAAACTAAAAAACGTTCTAGCCAAATTAGCCCGCCTTTGATATATATCCATTGAGCACGAAGATGGTATGAAAGTGATAATGGGGGTTGGGTGGTGTTATTTTGGTGGGACAATAATGCTAGAGTGAGACCATTGGTCGACGAGGCTTGTGTAATGCTTTAATTCAATGTCTATATGATCCCATTTTGATCAGGCCTATTCTATCACCAGGTGCGTGAGTGCTATCTAGTGAAGAGAGGGTTACATTATGGTAGGACCAAGGTGGCCATTCACTCAGTTTCTGACATCATCATAGGACATGCGATGCAGGCATGGCGGCCATGAGTGGCGTAGACCAAGCTAATGGAAGTGGAAGTCGAGGATGATGGAGGTGGCTGCACAAAGTCATATGATTGAAGATTAGTAAGGGGGTTTCCTTATCTGCATTTCATCATCTCAGGTTCCCTCTATTATAGGATGCTCCGGTGATGTGATGCCATCTTAACACATGTTCATTTGTACACGTGGCAGTATCGCGTTACGGTGATTTACTGGAGGGTGCTAGAGGAAATTTTCATGTCATGGGAAATGAGGCGTGTGAACTAAGGGATCTTAAGATAGAGATTTGGAATTTTCATTGGATTTCTCCAGGAGATCTCTAAAGGATTGTAGGATTACGCCATATAATTTGGTGTTTTTATTGGGTTTCACTGGGTGAGGTATGAGGGATTATGGGATTGCATGATAGAAGATGAAAAAACGCAACCCCAAAATGGATTGCACGACATGGTTTTTCATTTATTGTGGGTTTCACTGAGTTTTAATTTTGTCTTAGCATGAATCGATGGAGTCTATAGAGTGTAGTGTGGAATTCATGTCATTTTTTGTAGTGTGAATCATCATAGTGTGAATCATTAGAGTTGTGGGAGTGCAGTGTCCAATACATGTGATTTTTTCTAGGTTTTACCATTATGGGGGGAAGTAACCTTCAGTCTGCTACATTTTGGACTTTTCATATTAGTTTTGGCTTATAATGGATAAGAATGATGGTATTGCATATTATATTTGAAGTATTTTTACTATTAGTTTTGTGGTAAATCTTGAATTAGTTTCTATCCATGACCATATGTAGAATTTTTCAGTGGATGTGAACGTATTGGTGATTTTATATAAAGTTTGATTTCTTTTAATTTTTTGTTAAATACAGAGTTAATTTCTATCCAAGACCATATGATTAATTCTTCAGTGGATGTTTTAATAAAAGAAATATACAGTTTTTTTTCATTGTAGAAGTTCAAGTGGAAGTTTCACTGCAACTTCAACTAGAGCATCCCCTGGAACTTCCACTCGAACTTCCACTAAAAATTCCATTGGAATATGTATTGGAAAGTAAATTCAATTTCAAAATTTTTATACAATTTAAAATGGTAAATTAATTCATTTTTATAAAAATTATGTAACAATTGCAATTCATATTTTTTATAATTGTATTTAATAAAAACAGTTTATACATTTTGAAATGTTAAATAAAATAATATTTATAAAAATTAAGTATTTCATTAGAATATATTTATTAAAGTTTAATATTTATTAATATATTCCTTAGTTTTAGGAATATAATGTATTGTTGAAGTGTGGAACTTCCAATGGAACTTCCAGTGGAACATCCAGATGACCTTCTAGTGGAAAATATATTTAATTTGTCTTATAAATTTTTTGTTTATAATTTTAGAAATATAATAATATTTTAGATATTTTTAAATAATTATTTTCATAATTATATAATTTTTATTTACATTTTTATTCATATTTTTTATACATTTTCAAACAGATTAAAACCCATTATAAAATTAATGCACTTTACTTGAACTTATGTGTCACGACCCGTCCCCCGGGGCCTATGTCGTGACTACTCCAAGCTCGCCTTCCATAGGCCAGGGGCTGACAACTAGCACCGAAGGCGTATTCCCTAAAACTGGGAAGACATTGCCTCTGTAACCTGCACGCACACATAACTAAGCACACAACAAGATAGGAACAAAAGTAAACTAAATTGTAAATAGAGTGAGCGCAGTAAGTAAAAGGGGCCAGAATACAAGCCCAACTGGAAAGTACAAATACAACTGAACAACAAACAACTGAAGAAAGAGAAAAATAGCTACTAGATCGTCCTCCGGGGTTCCTACCTGAAGGGTAGGTACAAATAGACTCCTCATCACTCCACATCCACCCGTCTCCCCTACGTACCGACACACCGTATGATCCGCCTCTGGGCACCATATAGTCCTGATACTCTCAGCCTCAGTCAGTGTTGTCCATCGTCTGCATCCAACACAACAAGGTGCGGGCATAGCCTGTGCAGGGGTGAGTATAACGATACTCAGTAGGGACCCATAGACCCTCTAGGTCTCACAAAATCCAACAAGGATAAAACACAATGTATGAAATCGACAGATAAACTTACTTAGGTATGTGCCCATACATATACCTAAGTTATCAAGTAATCCATCTCAATCATGAGGAAAACATAGTGGTTCTGACTCAGCTCAACCAGGATTTATTCTAGGGGCAGTATCAAGTAACATTCCAAACACAATGTCGAACACCTCAGCTACTGGAGAACTCCTCCTCTATCGAGTACAGTGGGCCTACCGTGTCACATAGAGTCACTTCCCACTAACCTTGGACTATTGAGTTACTTCTCCTATCGAGTACCGTTGGTCTGCCACGTCACACAGAGGCACTCACCACCGTGGGTATACCTCGTCACACAAAGGTGCTCCCCCTCAAAGCCTGCTGAGGTGCTCCTCCTGTTGAGTACCGTGGGTATGCCGCATCACACAGAGGTGCTCCCCACCGTGGGTCTGGCATGACACCAAGACCCTCTCAACTAGGCCTGTTGAGTCACTCCGAGTCAAAAAATCAGCAGTCGTCAAGTCTTAGCCAGCCACATGGTTCCCGCACTCTGATCACTCGTCTCCAGGAAGATCCACTCCACAAGATACTAGTAGATACTCCAAATTCCATGAAATCCCACTAATAAGTATCTCAAAGATCTGCCACGTCAAAGGTGTCTCAATGTAACTGACGGCGCGTCAATCAGACGCCTGGTCTGTGAGTTATTAGTCTTTTTGTCCCGGGGGCCTGGTTGGATTCATGCTCGATCCAACCTGACCGTTTCCCATAATATTCCAAAACCTTATTGGGGTATACTCCAAAGGACCGTCTCGCTCCTAGATTTCCAGCGCCGCTGACTGTTCGTCAAACAGACGTCTGGTGCCAAAGTTATGGCCAAAAGAAAGTAAATGGGTCTTAATGGCCCCGGGTTTGGTCTGACCTGGTCAGACCGACCCGGCTCGTGGGGTTCGGCCCAGCCCACTAAGTGTCCTGGCTTGCTGGGTCCGGCCTAGCAGGCCACGAGGGTTCCGCAGGGGCGGCTCGACCGAGGGGTGCCACGAGGGCGCGAGGCGGCTCGGTCGAGAACAGTGCGAGATAGCAGGGTGGCGATTCGGCCGTGGGGTGGCGGTCCAGCCGCAGAGCAGCAACCCGGCCACAGTGCGGTGGTCCGGCCGTGGATGACTACACTGGCCATTGGGTGGCGCTGTTGTGCAGTTTCCTTCGTCGGGGCTGACGGGGTTGTCGGCCGCCATTCTCGTGCCTCCTCGGTGTCCAAAATCCCACTCCAGTTGCTATCACCAAGGTCATGTTCTTCTATCACGAAGGTTACACCATTCAAGAAGAACGACAGAGGGTTTGGGCCATTTTTGTTTGGCCCGCACCCTCTGTGTTAGAGTGGTAGCAAGTGGCTCATCAAGAACATGATCATGAATGTCAAATCCTATCCCCCCGCAATGATTGTTCCCAACCTGCAAAAGAAATACAAGGGGTGTACATGGGAAGTAATAAACAAATAGAAATAAACCCCTACCTCGTTCTCTTGATGATGTTGGCACAAGAAGGTAGTACGGTCATCGATTCTCCATTTATGAGGACAATCCCACGTTAGAAGATGTCCCGAGGAAGAAGGTTGAAGTCGAGGTTAGCGTTCTTCATTGGTGGAGCGTTCTTTGTTGGTGCAGCGTTCTTCGTCGGTGGAGCGTTATTTGTTGAAGAACGCATTCTTCATTTAAGGGATTTCTCCTAAGATCTCCTTCCTCTCAATCCTCCTTTTCCAAAACATTTCCAACAAATGAATAGATAACCAAATAAAATATGTTGTCTATTTAGTTCCTTGGCATAAAATTCAAAAAAGATTAATTAAGTTTGCTCCACTTAATTAATTGATGAGTTTGGCACACAAATTAATTAAATAAGGGTTGGCATATTAAAGGTATGTACGTTGGAACAATTAATGTGGAGGAATTAAAGAGGCTCCTCCACATTAATGAGGGGGGTTGATAGGTTTTGGCCTCGGGTGGTTCCCACCACCATAACCTCTCATGGGAGGTTAGGTTCGGGTGGTCCCCACCAACATAACCTCTCATCATAGGTTAAGGTATGGTGGTCCCCACTTCTCAAATTCTACATGGAGGTTTAGTTATGGTGGACCCCACCTCCCAACACCCAAATGAGTGTTTCAAATAAAAATAAAAATGTCACACACTTTTATTTCTATTTTATTATTACACGAAAAACCCAAAAACTAACTTTCACCCTCGACCATCTACCTTCGAGGTGAAAGTCTCCGTAAGCGAATACTGGTGATGCGAGTTCAACGTTACCCTCAGATTTCAATTCTGAGCGCCGGTTCAAAAGTTAGAAAAACTCATTCGCACATTTACTGAACTTACCCGAACAAAAGTTCAGAAATTCATTCCGGGCACTCTAGGCCTCAGAATGACGCACCGTCAATTTTAGCGGACTCGTAAAATTACCATTTATTTAAAAAACATTACATGGAAATTCCGGGTCTTTACATTAAGTTTTCTTGTTACCAGTTATTCCAATGCTGATGATGTTAATGTTTTAGCAGCTTCTATTAAACCAGTTTTATGGATGATGTTCAAATCACTTGATGATGAACAATGTTTTTATGTCACATATGGGGGAGTAAATGGGTTCAGTGTACAAAAAAAAATACTCAAATTAAATAAGAAAAGATAAATCAATTATCACATAAAGCCATTATGAATGTTGTAAATAAGGTTATAGGATGGTTTACAAACATGATAGTGTGGTCAAATTCCCCCAGGCTGAGACACGTATAGGTTTCCTTGCTAGAATGAGGGATATTTTTTTTGTATTTTGGGAAATATGCATATACTATATTTGTTGAAGGACATAATCATCCCTTTCACAACCCTGAATCAATTTATATAATGAGGTTCTGAAGAAAAATAATAGAAGAACAAGAAGCTGAGTTAGATGTGAATAATTTAGCAGGTATTAAACCAAATGTTTCATTCTCCTTGGAAACAATAATTACAGGGGGTTGAGATGTTATTTGGTACACACGTTTCTATTAGTTTAATTTTTAAGGTCTAAACGGGAAATGGAATTGGTTCATTGTGATTCTTCTTGCATGTTAGAGTACCTGGAAGGACAAAGTAAGACAATCCATTATTTGTGTATATTATGTAGTTTGACATGAGTGGAAAAATTAGTAATATTTTTTAGGATGACTAAAAAATGAAGATATATTATGAGCTATTTAGAGATATTGTTATTTTTTACACCACATTTAGTGATAATAAAGAGTAAAGGAACTTAGGTGTCTTTTTGTGGTTCAATCATCATTGGGAGATTGTTATTTTTGCGGACCTTTGTTATATGTTAAAACTACGACTTTTTTTTCTTGGTAGTTTTAAAAAAAAATTACTAGTTCATCATATGAAGTAGCCTCAAAATATATTTATTGATGAAGATGTGAAAATATGGAAGTCCATTTTTGAAGTTTTAGTGGGAACTTGTTATTTCCTTTGGTCTTGGAATTTGAGGCAAAATGGCATTATACATTTAGGTAACTGGATGAAATGTGGATCTAGTTTTCTAACTATATTTAAGAGGTGAATGTTCCAATACCATGATGTATATCAATTTTATCCAGAGTAGGATTCCCTTAGAGAATAATATGGGGATGGTAAATCATGGTGGTAAGATGATGTATTCGTGTTGCGAGAAATGTGGGTGCAATTATTTTTTAAATATGATATAAAATTGGGTATTATTAACACTCAATTAAATGAATGTTTTAATGAATTTATTAAATATTATGTTCACCCCAAGTTAAGTGTAGTTGATTTATTTAATAAGTTTTAGTGATTATTGAAAAAATAATATCGTGAAACAATGGCTGGATTTGAAATGCGAGGGAAGTTTCCACGTAATCTGTACACTTACCATGCATTGATGTGATAGGTTTCTACTATATATACACCTATGTTTTTTGATTTACCTCAACAAAAATATCAAATTATTGGATCCTATTTACTGATATCATGTATTTAAATTGGAGTTCAATTCATTTATGTTATTGGAATGGTTGGAGGTGAAGATCAATAATTTGTATTATATTAAGATTCTACTGAAGTTGTTGAATGTTATCATTGAAAGTTTGAGCCGATTGGGTATCTTTGTTATCATTTTTTAAAAATTTATCATCAGATTAATGTGATATCAATACCTGAAAAATATATTATGGGGAGGAGGACCCGATAGGCTAGAAATATTATCTTGTTTGAAAGATCATCTGTTGAAGTAAATACTGATAGAAAATTTGTTATAGAAAAATGATACAAAGATTTATCATGAATTTAAATGAATATGATTACCATAGCTTATGAGAAAGATGTAGTTTATGCCATTTCCTTCTCTAATTTTAATTGATTTAAAAAAGAGTTGACTACTGTAAATAAATCATCGAATAAAGTTACTATTCAAAATAGTTCAGAAACAATTCTAAGAAAGGATTATTTTGAAAGGAAACAAAAAAAAGGAATGGGTGAGATAGAATCAAAATATTTTAGGATAATGGAAACCAAAAGAACACACAATTGAATAAAAATAAGAAAAATTCTACTACTATGATGATTTGTATGATTTCATTTTGTGATACTGTTCAATTATAAGAGCAGTATTCTAATGGTAATGTGGTATATGATATCATTTTTCATTGCATGTAGGGAATTATAGATCATGAAATATCATATTTTTGTGATATTTCTACAAAAACCGTTTTAAATGTAAATTTTTAGTAGCATTATTTTCTAAGTGTTGAAATTGTTTTGTTTCTCTATTACAGGATGACTTTTCAACCAATTTGGAACTTCAGAATTTGAGTTAGATTGACATAACATTGGATAAGGCTGAGCAGTGTTGAAAATATTGGATGACAATTGTTTTCTTGGGTTGAATTGTGATTTCTCCAAACCATATACATGTTGTATTAAATTTTAATGACTATATTGAAGCATTTATAGGCTGAAAGCATTAATAGTCTAGTTTTAGTTGTAATGTATTAGGATTACATTTCATGAAACTACAATTTTTATGCAAATGTGTTGTATGATAATACAACATCTGTTCTAATTCTTTTATGGGTTGGGATACAATTGCAAGAAACTAAAAATGTGATGTATGCAAATTTGTTGTATGAAAATGCGAAAGTGACACTAGTGAAGATCAAATTTTATGTACTATAAATATGAAAATAAAAATTCTTACAAATAATTTTAAATATTAGAACATGGAAAATCCATGGGTACTTTTGAATCCATGTTCATATTAATGTTGAAACATAATAGAATAAAAAATTTGATATAAAATTAGGGAAATTGAGCTTGGGGATAATTTTGAAGAGGTTTTTTAAATATCATGGCTTCAAATAAGGGAAACTAAAAATGTGAAACATTATTGGGATCCCCCAAACTGCATAGAAATAAACCATTTCAATAACCAAAACTAAATAATTCAACCACCTTAAAAGGAACTCATCAAACAAATATAACATTGCAAACACTTCCCCCTGAAAATATGCTAATATTGTAACAAAAAATCAAATCCACTAAATAGAACTTCATCTCAGCAATAATATAGATTATTTAATTAAGTAAAAAAATGCACAATAGAAAAATTAGTAACCTCAACATGAAAAAAATATTCTCTTTAGAAGCATAAACTCATGATTTTCCCCTCAACATCATATAAAATCAAAATAATAACTATATAAAACAAATATAACATCAATTTCCATATTTAAATATCAATATACCATTTATAAAATCATCAATAAAATGAAATTGAAGTAGTAAAATAGAAATATAGTGTCCAATAGAATAATAGTGATGAAATATCCCTGAACGAGCAACCTAAACAACTATGAACACAAAATAACTAATAACGAAATATCGATACTAATAAAAACAATCCACCATTAGTATTTATCTAAAAAATAAAATAGAAACTCTACGATTATAAATCTATAGAATATTGAAACAAAACCCTCCAATGAAACAATTCTATTCCACATACAATAATCAAAATCTACCATAGAAAAAAAACAACAACACTGAACATCCAATTAACAAAAAACAACAGACCAAAAAACATCTACCACACCGATAAGGATTTCTAGTATTAATGATATAACCATAGAAGAGTGAGATTCAATTATAATTTCTGAAATACAATGTGATGTAACAAAATTGAAATCAAAAAAATTATTTCCGACCTAAACAAAAACATGTGAATCATAACATAAAACTAGATTCATATAATTAGACAATAAAAAATTTATATCATCACATGAAATAATTCCAAATTAATTTCATCACAACCCAATAAAAAATATGCATCAATAATTAATTTTTTAAATTCATTTAATGGAGGATACCAAAAATAATCCTTTAAATTAAAATTATCACAATTTATAGTCCAACACTCCTAAAAAATTAAATAAAGAAGCAACCAAACCATTAGGATGTTGCACTATCCTCATAAAAACATTTCCAGTTATTCAATAGTACCCATGGTAGGTACATATTAACCAATTTCATATTCCCCTCTAGAGAATATTTTATATGAGTCAAGGATCTAATATAACCCCTCATAGAATTTAAAAATAAAATTTAAGAAACAAAATAAAAATATATAACATAGAATAACCCATCTACACAAAGACACAAAACCAATATTCAATTTCAGTTTCCCATCACATCCATAAAACAAGGCTATATAATTGTTCAGAAACCTAACAAAATTCAATTCCAGTTTCCTGTAACAGCCATTAAACTGGGATGTATAAATTTTTAATAACTAGAGAACCTTTTCAATTCCACTTTGATTTCACAACCATAAAACTGATTTGTTTAAATGTTTATGTCAATGCTGGCGGAACATTAGTGTTATCATGTCTCTAAAACAATCCAAAAAATTGATGAATCCCTAGCTTAGGTAAGAAACAATAGTAGGGAAAAAAACAATAGCACGTGTGTATAAACATAGTAGTGTTGTTGTGTCAACATGATATAATTCTCAATTTCCTATTATGGAATCCAAAAGAGATGTGTTGGTTTCATTTTTTGTAAATAATTTAAATCCTGTTAGATATCTTTGTAAATAAAATGCTTCCTTGGTTGGTTTGAAAGAGTAGGAGCCTGCCATTTCTGTTTCACCATCAGTTATACCAAATATCCTTTGGACATCATCTTCACAGAAATGTCATTCAATCCACCAATTTAGAAATCATTTGTTGATGGAACATAGTTATATAGTATATAAAAAAATATAACTGTTATATTTCATCAAATTTGATGCTGATATAGTATTAGATAGAAACACCCGAGACATATTCCAATAAGAATTTTTCTGAAAAACAATGTATGAACTTCTTTAAATTGGGTTTTGATTTCTTATATAACTATTTGTAATGATTTCATACTGGACCTAAAATACACACCTAAAAATTAAAAGTAATACCTTTACTTTTAAATCAAAAAACAAAGAATAAAACTACAAATAATAGAACAATTATATACTGAATCCTATACAAATTTAACTACAATATAGAAAACATGTTTTTTTTGGGGCATCCATAGATTACAATGTAGGTTTGAATACTAGAATAATACTAGAATTTCTAGTGTAATCCCCACTAGATGTCATGTGGGAAAGAATAGCACACCCTGCTGAAAAAGACTATAATTTTTAGTGGAAGATCCAGTGGGAGTTCCATTGGAAGTTCTAGTGTAACCTCCGATGGAATCTCCTGTGGGAGTTACATTGTGAAAGAAAATCACAAAAATATCTTTTCAATCTTATGAAAATTTCACTACAAATAATTTTTTAGGATTCTATAAACTATAACACATGTTTGAAAGGTATAATATGACTAAAAGTTCCACTATAAATTCTAGTGAATTCTCCACTATAACTTCTAGTGGAATCTCCAATAGACATTTTAGTGGAATTTTTTTTACTCAAGGTAGCTTTTCACTATAATTAATTAGAATAGGTTTGAGTGAAAGTTCCAATTTAACCATCAGTGGAGGTTCTAGGAAAACATCTAGTGTAACTTCATGGGATGTTATAGTGGATCCTCTAGTGTAAGTTCTAGTGGGAAAGAACAACACATAACTCACTTTTTAATCCTATAAAAATATTACTAAAAATATTTTTTTTGGGATTCCAAAAAATATTTCACTACAATATATTTATTTGGGGAATCCAAAATTTACAGTATAGGTTTGAAAGGTAGAATATGACTGGAAGTTCCATGATAACTTCCAGTGGAAGATCCACTAGAATTTCTGGTGGAAGTTCAACTGAAACTTCTAGTGGAAAATAAAAACATGATTTTTTTCTTAGGTATATTTTCACTATAATTAGGTACAGTAGGTTCTTGTTTATGATATAGTGGAACCTCCAGTGGAAGTTCCAAGGAAATTCCACTAGAGGTTCCACTGGATGTTCTGGTTGAGGTTCCAGTGAAAGTTCTATTGGAAATTCTAGTGGAACCTCCAGTGGAAGTTCTAGTGGGGAATAATAGAACAGTTACCTACAAAAATTATGATAAAATATAAAATATGTTTGTTTTAGGATCTCAAAAATTACAGTGTAACCTTCAGTGGAACTCCCAATGTAACTTTCATGAGTAAAGTTGTGAAATATTTTCCTTTTACTTTATTTTAATAGGTTGTAATGGATTAAAAATAAGGAAATTTTAGACATTAAAATTAGAAAATTATAGACATACAAAATTTATAGAAAAATAATCATAAGAAAAATTTATTAATAAAGGAATGATAACAACATAAAATTTAGTTTTTTCTAAATGGAACATCTCTCCGATAATAAGGAAATTACATATTTTAGAAGACATATATATTCTACACCACCTTGTTCAAAAATTGGTGCCAATTTTGTATAAAATAGAGTTTTGGGGACTGAGACTTAACACCACCAGAGTCAGGGTAGTTCTCGGAGAAGAATGATCATGCCTTTGTATTGGATGAGATGTGGGGATAACGTGAAACTACATTTGGTGGATTCGTTATCACTGCCGAAGTTTTTGGACTCACTAAAGTTAGCTAGACTCATCTCTTTCACCATAGTCACCAGATACGTGGTTTTCACTGTAGTCACCGAAGTCTCCCTATCCAAGGCTCGATCCGTCTGATGGATTTTCCTCATAAAAGGGAAAACCCTTCTACAAATTAAAATATTAGGAATGACCTAAAAAAATGACCCGACATCTGAAAATATAATAAGACATGTGTCCTCATCCCAGGGGTGTACTAGAATATCCAGTTAAAAGGTTAACTAGAGATGATGTCAGACCTTCCTTATCTAGCATGTCTTTTGGGCCCATGGGTCTTGTTCTATTTTTTTCGGTATTGTGATCCATTTAGTCATATGGGTCTTATCTCTTTAGGATTTCAACATATGGGCCTTAGAGATTTGTTTTTAACTATTCTTGGGCCTTTAGGTTGTGTTTCTTTTGGGATGCTTATCATGTAATGGGTCCCTTCTAAGTCGAGATATACATATATTATGAATATATATATATATATATTATTTATAGAATTTTTAAATAAGAATTTAATATATTATATTCATATATACATTTTTTTATTATTTATACATATATTATTAATTTTTTTATTGATTAATATTCATTTGATAAATATTTTAATATAAAATTTTGAAAATAATATAGATGATATTTTTTTGGATTTTAATATTGTTATATAAATTAAATTTATAAATTTTATTAATATATATATATATATAATTAATATTATATAAATAATATTAAAAAATGTATAAATATGGATATATAAATTAAATTATTCATGGTTCCCTTTATTAGATATTTTTTAATGCTGATAACAGGGAGATTTTTTATTAGTGTTAATTAAAGAGATGATAAATGGTGTTATTTATCAAAGCTAAAAAAATAATCGATAACATGATCAATTTTATTAACAATTTTTTTTTAAAATAATGGGAACCTTTATTAGCGCTTTTAATTAGCACCGATAAAAGTCACTCCTTTATAATTTTTTAGCATTGATAAATTGTAGTGATAACTAAACGTGAATATCTTTTAAGAGTGATTTTTGATATCTCTATAATGGAAATAACCTACCCCAGTTCATACCAATCCTCACATGATTAGGTGTAGAGCCCGTTATTCCATTTAATGGGAAGACACTATCAACTCATGAATCTGAAACCATGGAGTGTGCTAAGAATTTTTAATAAAAAATCGAAATTGTTACATTCAATATATCTTACCTTTTTAAGATGATAAATTGATTTTCTAATTAAAAAATAATGACTACATAACCACGATTATTCAACAATATAATTTTAACAGTTCTAAAAAAATATTGATAAAATGACACCTTTATTAATATTTTTTAGCATTGATAATGAGTGACCTTTATCAGTTCTTTTTAGCACTATAAAATACCTACCTTTATAACTGATTTTGCTTAGTCCTCATAAAGGTATTATTTTGTCAGTGATTTTCATAGAGATGATAAAATAAAAATATTATATATTTTCAGAATTAACATTTTAATATAAAAATGTATTTCTATTGATATATATATATATATATATATAATATTTTCATTAAAATGATTTATATTATACTTTATACCTACTTAAACTTAATATATATTATAATGAGTGAAATATGGTCTATAAATTTGTTAAAAATTAAAATTAATTACTAATTTTATCATTAGTATTGAGTTATGGACATTTTATATCAATTTGGTGATAAAAAAATAATAAATTAGCTAGTATCTGCAAATAAGTTGATAAAATGGCTTGAAATACAAATGAACTCAACTTTTTCTACATGTGTCCATTTATTCTCCATGAGATATTAAATTTATGATTACAATTATATATAATTTATTAATATTATCGATACCCCAATCCATTTTTTTCTTTGTTAAGAAAGGCCTGGAAGGACTTTAAAACTGAGATTTTAGTTGGGATACCCTGATTGTTTTGGTGGAGATTGAATTTATTCCCATGTTTTATATTCATATGGATATTAATGTGTTGAAATTATAATGTTTTACATATTTTAGTTTTATTTATAAATTATATATTTAGATATATATATATATATATATATATATATTTACATACTGAAATTAATTGTATAAATAAACATTTAAATTATTTTTCATGTAAAATATATTTAAAAATAAATAAACCATATAGAAAGTAACATTAATTATATATTTTATTTAAAATAAGAATTTATCCATTTTTATACCTTCTAATTTTTTTTAATATATATATATATTAACCATTAAAATGTATGTATAATGTATATATATAAATATATATATATATATATATATATATATTTGTGTGTGTGTATTAAAAAACAAATATATATATTATAATATATGTAAATGAATATTAATATAAAATATATTTAAATAAATATAAAAAAATATTATACACACACAAACATAAGTTTGTTCATATATATAAACACATACACATAAAAAAATATAAATTAACACAAACAAATACATACATTTTATAAATGTATTTAAAAATAATCATATAAATATATCGATAAATTGATGTATCTAAACATATTTAATGAAAAAAGTATATTTTAATATATATATATGAAAAACAGATAGAGTAGTGGTAAGTAAATTCAATTTGTACATGGAGGTCCCATGTTTGAATATTTGTGGCTAGGTAGGGAGGGGGGAAGTACTGACCAAGGGTGGTCGAGCATTGATAGGGGGGAAGGGCTCCACTTGTGAGTAGGAGTGGGGGGTGGTGGGGGATGAGTGCTAACAAATGGTGGTGTGATTCATGATCAGAGACATAAATTGTTCAAAAAATATTTTCTTCTAATTGTATCAATGTATTTTTAGCATTAATAAACGCAGACTTTATCTGTGCATTTTTAGCACCGAGAAAAGCGACCACCTTTATCACTTCTTAGCACATCATTGATTTTTAGCACATGAAATGCCCATTTTTTGTAGTAGTGTATATTTTTCCCAATTTCCCATGAATGTTTTATCTTCTAATACAACCATCCCCATTACACTCTTTCTGACTTCTTTAGGTGTATGTTTATAGAATTTTCCATTCATGTTTTCTAAGATATTCTTCAATTAGGAATAAAATATAGCTAATGTTTGGGATTCATATAATTCCTAATGATGGAAATTATGTTTTTATATTTACCCATATTGTTTCCTCTAATATATATATTAGGATATATTAATATAATACCACAATTTAAATGTGTGGGGGTGATGTGTGTGTAATGAAAATATCATCAAACTAAAAATATTCAAATGAACCTAAATATAAATCATTTTGTTCATGTTATTGCGCTAAAATTTATCCTCGATGTGTAATAATGGAACCCTAAATATATTAGTTTTCTTTCAAATATGGATTAGTTTGAACTTGGTTTTGTGTTTTTTATCTTTTGGGGTCTAGTTGTATTGGTTCTTGAAAGTTTTTAGGTTCACACCAAACCCTAGAAGTGTTTTTATTCTAAAATAAAAAAATGGATTTGAAGATGTGGTATATGATTAGGTATGACAATGCAGAAAAAGTGACATGGTGGTGGTATGAGATTCAGTATGTGATAGGGTTAAGGACCTACCATGTTTGAGAGGGTAGAGGTCAAGACTTAGTATGACGTAGTTGAGGTTTAACCTGAACCTTACCTTAAGTGAGAGGGTTGAGGTCATTATGTTATATGAAAATTTACCCAAAATTAATTGTTTTGGGTAGGATTTTTGACATGATACAACTTATTATACCATCATTGGCTGAGCCTAGTAGGTTTGAGTGTTGTCATATCTTGGTTAACACACAATGACCCGACACACATGCTTGTATGTTGTCTGGTCACTTATTTATTTACCCCCTAAATACACATATATAAGATGATTTATATTAGGGGAACTATGGGAGAGACTATTTTAATGTATTTCTCACACCATGCAGAGGAACCTTTGTATGCGTCTGTAGATTATATTTGACTTTTTGTTCAGAGGTTATAAGGAATATCAGGATAGACTATCTCAATAGTATAGGAGATAGACTGGGATGATTTTTAGTGTTTTAGTAGAGCCTCATTATGAATTTATCTCTTTTTCATCATATATATGTGACCAAAATTTTGGGTGGTTTATTGGGATATATGAATATATGACATACATTTTCATTTTTTATAGCATGGATGTGAATTTATTTAGTTATACTTTTCATTGGCTATAATTACATAATCATGTAATTCAATTATATTGTATGGATTATGTTTGGTTATTTATTGTTTTTAATGGTACTAATATTGAGCGTATATTCTCCCTAATGATGATCATAGACTATTGTCATTGGTCACTAGCCTCTTGCATGAAGGGAGACGTGTATGAGGTTATGTGGTGCTCTAACTTGTGATCCATTCAAGAAATTTTATCCTGGGTGTCACAATAGCGATACTGTTGGCAGTAAATTAACGTATGATTATTTTGGTAAATAATAAAATTTAAATCGTAAACAAATAGAAAAATTTAAGGGAGGATATTGATGTTTGATTCTTGTAACGTCCCAGATCCGGAAGCCACACAACAGGTGCCCCGAACCCGGTCAGTCACATGACCTCAAGCGCATTTCCCCAAATGTCAGAGGCTGCCGACTAGCAGCGAGGGCCAAGGACTGATAGTGGGGAAACTATACCCTCATTTTTCAAAGTGTAGTGCAGTGGAATAACATATATAAACATACAATAGCGGAAGAAGTAAACAATATACAACTTAATGGACAACTTAAGTAAAATAGAACCAGTAGTCATATATATAATGATGCAATATGTTCCTAAGTCTAAGAAAGAAGCCAGAACAGGATACACTACAATCAGAACAATAAACTACAAGGGAAAAATACAACAAGTAGAAAAAAACAATGTAATAAGAACTCAGAAGCATCGTAAGACTAAGCTTGGTCCATGCTCTCCTACTCCTCTGCAACAAATCAAGTACCTATATAGGGACCCTTTCCCTTATCCACACCTGTAGCAATATAATCTGTTTGGGCCCAAGACATGACCCAAATAGGGTGTGAGAAATAAATCCCAGTAGGCAACCACCAAAGGCTCGTGCCCAACTGACAGTGAATTTGGGTAACAACGGTGTGCAAAAATAAAATGCAGTAAACTAGGCAGTACTCAAAAGTAACTATCTCTACCAGTTACATTGCCACTTTATTAATCATTTATTAATACCAACCTTGTGCTTTAGCTTGGCAGTACAACATAGTAAATCACCACAGTGAATATACATAGTAAATGTTGTCCACAGACATGAAAAACCTTACCCTCGGGTAATCAGAATCGAAAACCACAGGTGACTGCCCACAGACATAACGAATATTGCCCGCAAGCGTATGAGGTGTCACCCACAGGCACAGAATCTACTGTCCATGGGTACAGAAAGGTTGCCCGCAGGCTAAATGAAACACTGCCCTCAAGCTATACATGTAACCGGGTCAAGCCCAACACATAATCAAGAAATTATATACAATTCCTCTCAAGGAAATTCAAAGCATGCTAAAATTTTTGGTATACCCACAGGTATCCTGGACAAATGGCTAAAAAAAGGAATGCACCCCTGGGGTGGTCTTGGATCCAAGCAGTGATCCCAAACAATAGTTCTAACTCATAAACGTTTATCTATGCAACTCTAGATAACTTTCAGCAAAGGAAACAGACATACGATACCCTAAACATGGGTTTTTAGAACAACGGTACACAAATTTAACTCAACAATTGGAAAAAAAACACCAGACCACCTACCTCGATTGTCTCTGATCGGTATACGTGAACAACGCCTTCTGAATCGTCCAAGAAAGACATAGATTTGGGATAAAATAATTCCTGTTCAAATGTAAATTACTTCCCTTAGAGGAAGAATTGGTAAGAACAGTGCAAGGAGAGGGGATGACTTACCCGTATGGTCCCAACGTGATTGACGGAGGCAGAATTGGATTCTCAGTGTGCGATCGGGTGATCCTCCAAGGTTCGGCTATCCTCCTGAGCTCCAAGAGGTGGTTCTACCTCCTCTCTAGAATGAGGAGGCTACTGCCTATTTGAATTGAAATTTCATGACTACACGACATGTAATATCAAGTACACGACATGTACTTTTCATTTTTTAAACTTTTCCTCTGGCGGATTCTTTCCACCGCGACACTGTTCATCTATCAGCATGAGTACACAACATGTATTCCTGAATACATGGCGTGTACTGTCACTCAGCTAGCAGCTACCTCCACCACCTTACTGTTCACCTGCTGACTGATTACATGACGTGTAACTACCTAGTACACGACGTGTAGTCGGTTTTTACACCCTTCATCACGGACAGGCCTACACGTCCCGTGTACCCATCCCACGTGGCCAAAGTACACGGTGTGTGGAAAAGTACATGGCATGTACCAACAAAATTTGGGATTTCCCCCCATTTTCCTTATTTTCTCAAAAACACTAAAGGAAAAAGGAAAAGAAGAAACCCGTACCTCCAAAAACAAGAATCGGGTTCTTACAAACTTCCCCACTTAAATCAATTCATCCCCGAATTTTCCTTCCAAGGGAGGTGAAGATAGAGATTTGAACAACTCCGACCACTGAGCACGTATGTCAGTCTCCCACTCCTAAGTTTGGTCCTACACTTGGCTATGCTGCCATAGAACCCGAACGAGAGGAACTTACCAGCCTCGAAGAACCTTCGTGCTCCTATCAACAATACGAATCAGATTCTCCTCAAAGGATGCATCGACCGGACGCTCAACCTCCTTGGGCTGAAAGACGTGTGATGGGTCTGAGTGATAACAGCGCAACTGAGATACATGGAAGATGTCATGCATGGCCCGATACCGCTGTGGTAACTACAACTGGTAGGCAACTGACCCGACTCTCTCTAGAATCTCAAACGACCCCACATACCTCGGTGAAAGTTTACCCTGTCTTCTGATCCACATGTGTCCCAACCTCGGAGAAACACGTAAGAAAACCTGATCCCCGACCATGAACTCCAAGGGTCGTCTTCGGCAATCAGTATAAGATTTCTGACGAGAATGTGTGGTAGCCATCTGCTTCTGAATTAACTGGACCTGCTCTGAAGTCTCCTTCATGAGATGTGGCCCTAGTAAAACTACCTCACCTGCCTCCAACCAGCCAAGGGTGATCATCATGACCTACCATATAAATCCTCATAAGGTGACATCTCAATAGTTTCATAAAAAATTTTATTGTAGGAAAACTCGACCAGGGGTATGTTCTTCTCCCAAGATCCCCCAAATTCTAGGATGTATGCACGCAGCATGTCCTCTAGCACCTGTATCATACGCTCTGACTGGCCATCGGTCTGAGGGTGGTAAGC
The DNA here is from genome assembly GCA_963277665.1 of Viscum album. NCBI lineage: Eukaryota > Viridiplantae > Streptophyta > Magnoliopsida > Santalales > Viscaceae > Viscum > Viscum album. Next base: position 655,407,610 of record OY728145.1, on the reverse strand, counting down.
TGTGCTCAGAAGCACCTGTGTACCCAGTGCCCTATGAAAACTCTGCAAGAAACAAGACATAAAGCGAGCTTCCCTATCTAAAACAATAGAATGAGGGACCCCATGAAGGTGTACTACCTCTCAGATATAAAACCTTCTGAGCTCGTCAACACCGAAGGTCTCCTTGATTGGAAAAATGTGAGCTACCTTCGTAAGTCTGTCCACAACAACCCACAAGACATCACTGCCTCAAGGTGACCTCGATAACCCGGTCATGAAATCCATCGCAACATCATCCCATTTTCACTTCGGAATGGGTAACTATTGTAACAGTCTAGCTGTCCTATGATGCTCCTCCTTCACTTGTTGACAGGTATAACATCTTGCAACAAAAATACCTACTTCCCGTTTCATACCCGACCACTAATACTGATGTCTCAAGTCACGATACATTTTGGTAACTCTGGGATGCACTGCCCAAGATGAATCATGAAACTCCCGTATCATCTCACCGCGTATATCCCCTGGAACCCACACTCATCCATGGATATACATTACCTCATCATCCCCTATCGTACATCTAGGAGGAGGGTCCTCTCTTGCCACCGATTCCCATAGAACTAGGCCTTATGAATCTGATAGATGTCTCATCCTCACTCTATCAGGAGGGTAGAAGTCACAGCTAAGGAAGAAAGATAGGTTTTCCCCTGACTATCATGTACCTACAAATGCATCTCAGAGAACAAATCCATAAGCTACCACTCACCAATGGCCTCCTGCATAACTTATGTCTGAGTCTTCCTACTCAGTGCATCAGCTACTACATTACCCTTACCAGGTGTATAGGCAAGCTCAAAGTCAAAGGACTGAAGGTATTCGACCCACCTTCATTGTCTCAGGTTTAAGTCACGCTGAGTAAAGATGTATTTGAGACTTTTCTGGTTAGTGAAAACCAAAAAATGCTCTCCCAAGAGATAATGTCTCCAACAGCGTAATGCATGAACAACTGCAGCCAGCTCGAGGTCATGCGTTGGATAATTATTCTCATGTGGCCTCAACTGACGAGACTCATACACAACAACTCGATCACCCTGTATCAACACTACTCCCAACCCAATACCTGATGCATCATAGTAAACTGTATAGCTCTTCCCTTGCTTTAGAAGTATCAGAATTTTTGTTGATGTCAACCTTCCCTTCAGCTCATGAAAGGATGTCTCGCAAGCTTCTGACCAAATGAACCTCACACTCTTCTTAGTCAAACCCGTCAACGGCACTGCTAAGCAGGAGATGTCCTGTATAAAATTCCTATAGTAACCAGCCAGCACCCAGAAACTTCGTATATCAAACACGTTCATAGGCTGCTCCTAGGAAACAACTGCCCTTACTTTCTCTAGGTCTACTGCAACTCCTGCCTCTGAGATGATATGACCCAGGAAGTGTATTTGGTCCATCCAAAAGTGGAACTTTGAGATATTAGCATATACCTGATGCTCTCTCAGTGTACTCAGAACGATCTCAAGATGGGTAACATGGTCGTGTTGAGTGTGAGAGTACACCAAGATATCGTCCACGAAGACTACCACAAAAAAATCCAGATAAGGGTGGAACACACGATTCATCAGAGACATGAAAACTACTGGACCATTTGTGAGTCCGAATGGCATAACCAAGTACTCGTATAGACCACATATACTCCGAAAAGCAGTAAGGGGTACGTCTGATGGTCTAACGCATAACTGATGATATACGGATCTCAAGTCAATCTTTGAGAACACTCATACTCCCCGAAGTTGATCAAAAATATCATCAATCCTTGGTAAGGGATATCGGTTCTTGACCGTCAGCTAGTTTAGTATCCGATAATCCACATAGAGTCTGAGGGTACCATCTTCCTTCTTTGCAAAAAGGACCGGTGAACCGCAAGGAGAAGTATTGGGTTGGATAAAACCCTTTGACTAAAACTCCTCTAACTACCACTTAAGCTCCTGCAACTCTGGTGTAGCCATCTTATAATGAGGAATGGACACAGATTCTCCTCCTGGCACAAGCTCAATAGAGAAATCTACCTTCCACTCTGGAGGAATACTTGAAAATTCGTCTGGAAAGACATCCCTAAAACGATAAACTACTGGAGGGAAATCCTTCTAAAAAGTCCCCCGATCATCCAGATATAATCTCACAATATAGGCTGTCACTCCACCTCGCCCACGATGGTTGGGTCCAGCTCGGCTAGCCTAGACATCCCATTCCCCCTTGTATAGAAACTCTCCGCCCTCTAGTGACGTGAAACTCACCCTACGACGATAGCAATCTATAAAGGCTCGAAAGGGTACAAACCAGTCCATCCCAAGAATGAAATCATAAGCTGTTTTCTCTAAGACATAGCGGTCCCATAGAAAGTGACACCCACCAACCTCTAGGGGGAACTCCCTGCACTGACGCACACCAGCTATTCTAGTTCCCAATAGAGTGTCTAGATGTAACACCCCGACCCCTCTAGGCTAGAGCCGGTGCATTACTTGTGATATTGGAACAGTTAGAAGGAATGGAAATCCAAAAGGAACGATCAGTTTAGTAGTCTTGAAGAAACTATATACATATATGTTACTCAAATTACATTGGAAAAGTTTACAAAGTAAAATATATAACAAAACTAAAAACTGCAACCACATGAACTCAATTAACGATCTCCTCTTTGTCACCTGTTGAAAGTAAACAATGAAAGGGGTGAGATCAAATGCTCAGTAAGGGTTAAAAATAGCATAAGAATGAATACAATAATAAGTGAATCATAATCAATCTGATACAATCAATATGGCATGGTGAATAAATGAAAAACTCACACTATAAATAAACTGAGAATGAATATGCATTCATAGATTTTGTCATAGTGAAAACCTCAGGGATAATAATAACTGATAATGAATAAAGTGAATGCTTATTAATGTGACATTATATATTTGGAACATGAAACCTAATACCATAAAATTGTTTAGTTCTATGGGTAGAAACCCGTATGATTTTTGGAAACAAACTTGAAGGGTTTGTCGCCAAATTGATTTGTCTCACGAGACCTACCGATGCATCGAGCGGATATAGCAGGCCCCACCCGCCACTTCATGTACAAATCATTACTTATACATAGATTCAATACAAGAGCAATATGACTTTTCAATATCCATATAGAGTAGAGTATACAGATTCATCAATATTTCCATAATTAAAATAACTTTCCAAAATAAACACCATATGTAATATGGTATATAGGTTAGACAACAAGATATGCATGATATGAGATTATGGATATGTATTATCAATATAACTTTAAATGAAAAGTGATCTCAAATGGGTATTAGTTACACCACATAAGGATTATTAGGTGGACAATACAAAGTTAGTCACAACAAAATGGTAGTTGAGACAAAGGCCCTTACCACAATGTAATCAGTCAAATAATATGACCAGAACATATAAAAATCAAATGAATCATTGAATAAAATGAATATAAAGATAATCATGTTATTATATATCAAATAGAAGTACACATATACCACATACAAGAAATAAGTGGTGATTAATGAAAATCTCATAGAAATGAAAGTGAGATGAGAAACCCCTTACAAACATTTCGGCATGGTAACAAGTGTTATTGCGAGGAATTAATGAGAGGAAAAGGGGTATTCCAATATTTTTATGTCACAAGGGAAGTATGTGGGAGGTGGGAAAAAATACCCCATCATTAGGAATTAAAAATAAAATGGGAAAATATAGGGGGGATTCTTGAACAAAAGTGAGAGAGAGGATCCCTTACCAAGAATGTATCATTAGATTGAGGAAAAATCAATGACATAATTACGTGTGACAAACATAAAACCACACAATAAAAGTGGATATATAGAATAGACCAATCATAGGCCATTCACAGATATTCTTTAAAAAATGTAACCAATGAAATAGACGTTTAACTCAAATAATGAAAATTGAGTTAAGCAATCCCTTACCTTATGCATGAAGGTGTTCTTGACTTGTTATTAAAGACCTGAATAAGAAAAATTAGGATTATTAATTCATAAGTCCATAAACTCTAATATATTTAAATGATTTATTATAACCTTTTTCAGTTCATTCAATCACTTTTTGTTCAGTGGTTGTGCCCAAATTTACCCTACAGGTATGCAGTCGTTGTAGTACAGGTAGGGGTCAAATCCATAGGGACCGAAGAAGAAACCTAGAGACACTCTGATTTTGGAAGGATTTGGCTATGGAGTGGCCACCTATTTGGATTTATTTGATTTGAATAACTACCAATTTAATTTAAAGAAAATAAATTAAAACACACAGTTACTTAGTTTAAAACAATTAATGGAGATGATTTGATCCTAAATTGTTAATAGGGTTAGATTGGATGTATTTATTTTCTTATAACGTTCGTTTCAATAATACAAGACGTATCCAAAAAATAATATAATTCCTCAAAATAATTCACCAATTTAATCCCTACACAATTCCAAGGATAATCACCAGTGCACTTATAGGATCAATTTAATGATCACTCTAAGGAATTGGATCGTACTAGCACTCGAAATGTCTCATTGTTAAAGTTGGCGAAGATGAAGAAGAAAATAATCATCAAATTGAAATCTTAAATTAATGAAATGATTACAGAATTTTAGATCATAAAATAACATACAATATTCCCCATGAAACTCCCTAGGACCAACCCATAAGGGTTTATCCCTCCATTGATTCTATGATCTCAAAGGAAGCGGAAAGCAGACTCATAGGGGTGGAATTGAAGAAGAAAAATAAAATAATGAAATGATCACTCCACTGTTGTGTGAATAAATTCACAAGTGTTGGTGTGAATAAGATCACACCTTGGGGAAATGATATCAATGTGAAAATAAGAAGAACAGAAAAAGAGAAGAAGAATAAGTTTTATTGAAAACTAACGTGATTCAAACAACTTACATGTGAAAGAAGAACGTTACAAAGACAATTTGGCATAACAACATTAAAATGAAAGTAAAACTCCAAGATCCTAAATACTCCATTGATACTACATTAAATATCCATTTATGAGGCCTTGGTTTGAGACACTATCAATACCACTCTCTTTAATTAATTGTGGTGGACCTAAGTGGGTGGACATTTAATGTAGAGGATACCTTTCAACTCTTGCCTCGAAGTGGGAGCCAGATTTCATCCACTGAACAGAAGCACCGAAATCACCTTCTATAAGCCCGAATTGGAGTGCGCCATAGCAGACTTAAATTAATCCCAGTATGTCCCATAATATCCTGTACAATTTCAGCCTAAAAAACTTTGTGGTTTGCGAGATATGATTTAAATGGTGGGCTATATTTCTGGGCCGCAGAATCTGGCCCAGAATTGCATCTTCAACTTGGGCCACATGGAACTCCCTTAAAACCACAGGATTATCTCTTCCCAATGTTGAATGAAATGTTCCATATGATTGATTCTATCTCCAAATAAATCTTGAGACTCTTTGGCCTTGAATAATGGCTGCTATAGTATGTTTATTGGGCTGCTGTCCAGTTCACTTTGCCCAGAATGTTTGTCTGTTCAAGGTCTATTTTGGTGGTCTTCCAATTTGAATCTTCAAGTGCTCTAAAAGCATGAATTGTTCCCAATGTAATGAGAACCCTGAAAATTAAATATGAAATTAAAATCAAGACAATTGGATATTGTAAATTGTGCTCACAAATGTACCATGTAATAGTGCATTTTAAGAAAGAATTGCAATCATGATGTGAAATGATGTTCAAAGTGTAAAATGAACTAAAATGGTATTTATGAATAAAAAATCACATGCAAACTATATAAATTAACAATGAATATTAGCATCTTACAGTGGCTAATAACACCCCCAACTTGAGTTTTACTAGTCCCGAGCAAAATATATCTCACAAACATGAAATTTGAATGACCTTTTCCAAAAAAAGTTTAATACACATTGCTCACCCAAAGACCTCATACCAAAAAATTATGATACCAATTAAAATAATTTAAAACAAGATAAGTCCAGAGGCATAACCCAAGATTAATCCCACTCCTTTTTTCAAATTCATCGCCACATTTTATCCAATTTCAATTAAGCATGATGAAGTGTTGTGCATCACAATAAACATGGGGGTTTATTTTAATTCAAAGGGAGAAAAGATAGAAGTGCTAGGAGGAATGAGATTTTAATATTAAGCTGAGTATTAATTTTTTTCCTTTTTCTTTTTCTTTTTCTTTTTATTATTTTTTTTTGTTTTTTTGTTTTGTTTTTTTTGCAATTTTTCCATGGTAATTGAAATTGAACTCAATCGAGTCAACCCATGTAGCAAGACTTTGTCGATGACTCCCAGGCTCAAAAACCTTAGGGCACCAAGTGAAGCTCACATACTTGGGTATCATCTCGAGTTTACTCAATCAAAACCAAATTAAAATTATCACAAATAGATATAAAATTCCCAACTCTGGGCCAGACAACTATAGAGTCATGACCCCCCAAGTGCCGAAAGCCACGCATTAGGTCATTTCATTGCTCAACGCACAAATTGATTTTTTTTTGATTTTTTTAATACTCATATTAAAACTAAAATGATCACTAAACCTATGCTATTTATTATGGGTCCCCAAGAACTCAAACTAAAACCCCACAATCTAGAGGATGTGCATTGCGTTTTTTTATTAAATGGATGAAAATATAATGGTGAAAAATCACATCGGACTACCACACTTTCCAAAATATATGCACATGAACCTAAACTTGCATTATAATCAGAATCATGGCATGAAAAATTATTTGATATCCAATTTTAGAGTTTGCAATGTGTGTTATCATGTTCAAGGGTAATGAAATTTTTACTTCCATGCATTTTTTTGCACACAAGATCAAATTTTTTATTTCATCTCCCCCCCAACATAGAATAACACTATCCACAATGTTTAAAGAAAAGAAAAGTTATAATATGGGTAGGATACGAGTTCAAAGAGGAAATTGAAAATGATAGACATGGAACAAATTCACCTAGTTTTTGAATTTTAAGTTCATGATGCTCCAGATTACTCCTTTGATCTCTTGGGGGATGTAGGCACCTCCTTGATTGAACATTTATCACGCAAAATAATCCATGAACCATAAAAAGAAGAACAAAGAAGACAAAACAAACAACACAATGATTTATTTAATTCCAAGTATCAACATTTTTATGGTTTTCCTTGTTTTATATTTTTTTTTAATTTTAAAAATCAAACTGATGATACATTGTCTTCTTTATATTTTCTAGGTAAGGTATTACTCAGGGATCACACCGCATGACACGGATGAATAAGGTGCTCCCCTTTCATACCCATCCTTACTCATAAAATAAGAACAGGTCAACAATCTATTTTTTTAAATACCTACAAAAACATAAAATAAAATAAAATAAAATGATGATACATTGTCTTCTTTTAAATTTCAGGGTAAGGTATTACTCAGGGATCACACCGCGTGACACAGATGAATATGGTGCTCCCCTTTCATACCCATCCTTACTCATTAAATAAGAACAGGTCAATAGTATGATGTTCTAATTAAATAAAATAAAACATGAAAACCACGGGTTGCCTCCCGTGCAACGCTTTTTTTTAACGTCGCTAGCTCGACATGAACCCCCTAACTTACCCAATACCAACTTTCAAAATTTTAAGGACCCCATATTTCTCCACTTATAATTTATTGATATTGATTATTTGTTTATAATTTGTGTCATGTACAAAACTATGTTCAACAATGAGTGGAAAAATCCAAGGAATATCAGAAACGGTTGATCTAGATTCCTCTGTAGTCTTTCCTAAGAAATCAAAGACCATTCCAACTTTTTTGGTTTCAAGAGAAGAATGAATTACAATTGAAATATCCTGATTATACCCTATGAAGGGATACTTGGGTGGGGAAGAAAGGATAATAATTTTGATATTGGGTTGCATAGGACATTCAAACACAGGTTGAGATTTTGAATCCAACTCAGTTTCATTTTACAAATTTCTCAACAAAATTGTTTCCTTTAGAATAGAAAATTAAACCACCAAATTGGAGAGATTACTGTCAGGAATGGTTATGGACTCAATGTTTTTAATTTATCTCAATGTTTCAGTGATTTTTGTTTTTGAAAAATCATCGATAAAGTTATACATAGGAGACTCAATCCACGATGTCAAATTTCCCTCTTGTGAATACATGAAATCAATTTCTCCTGATTTAAAGATCCTTTAACAATTTCTTGATTCACTTCCCCTACCCCAAATCCAAAGTTCGGTTCTTCAATAAATTCATGAGAGATTTGTGGGAAACTAGACACTCCATATAAGGTTTTGGAAGGTACAATTGGTGTAGGGATGAGTTCCTCACAAGTATTAATGCATTGTAGTTCTAATATCAAAGACGATACCTCAAAACTCATTATATCCATTTGATTACACGATTTTTCAATCAGTGTTTGAGGAATAGAATTTTTATGTGGTTTATCATCATGGAAATCCTGAATATTCATCTCTTCATCCATCCTTGAGAGGGCTGGAAATTTATCCTTTAAATATTCATCATCCCAATGATTGTACATGTCACCAGGTGTGTGGTAATTAATCAAGGGATAATCAAATAAATTTTATAATTTAGGGCCTTCCCAATATTGAATTTATATTTTATTCTAGCATGAGTTTTTGACATGGTGATTTGGAAGATACTCCATTGGAAAAGATAGAAAGTTGGATTCTAGATTCTCAGGACACACACAAACAGAAAGGGGGAAAAGATAAGAGAGATGGGGGGTCAGAATAGATAACGTGGGGTGAGAAAAGGATGATAGTGTCTAAGGTAACTTACTTGGGTCCCTGAAAACGGCACCAAAATTTGTTTGGACCCAAATTTACCCTACAGGTATGCGGTATTTTTAGTACAGGTAGGGGTCGAATCCACAGGGACCGAAGAAGAAACCTAGAGACACTCTGATTTTGGAAGGATTTGGATATAGAGTGGCCAAATATTTGGATTGATTTGATTTTAATAACTACAAATTTAATTTAAATAAAACAAATTAAAACATACAATTACTTATTCTAAAACAATTAATGGATATGAGTTGATCCTAAGTTGTTACTAGGGTTAGATTGGATGTATTTATTTTCTTATAACGTTCATTTCACTAATATAAGACGTATCCACAAAATGATATAATTCCTCAAAATCATTCACAAATTTAATCCCTAAAAAATTCCAAGTATAATCACCAATGAACTTATAGGATCAATTTAATGATCACTCCAAGGAATTGGATCATATTAGCACTCGAAATGTCTCATTGTTAAAGTTGGCGAAGATGAATAAGAAAATAATCATCAAATGGAAATCTTAAATTAATGAAATGATTACAGAATTTTAGATCATAAAATAACATCCAATATGCCTCATAAAACTCCCTAGGACCAACCCATAAGGTTTTATCCCTCCATTGATTCTATGATCTCAACGGAAGCAGAAATCAGACTCATAGGGGGGAATTGAAGAAGAAAAATAAAACAATGAAATGATCACTCCACCGTTGTGTGAATAAATTCACAAGTGTTGGTGTGAATAATATCACAACTTTGGGAAATAGTATCAATGTGAAAATAATAAGAATAGAAAAAGAGAAGAAGAAGAAGTTTTATTGAAAACTAAGGTGATTCAAACAACATACATGTGAAAGAATAATGTTACAAAGACAATTTGGCATAACAACATTAAAATGAAAGTAAAACTCCAAGATCCTAAATCATCCATTTCTACTACCTAAAATATCTATTTAGGAGGCCTTGGGTCGATTCAATATCAATCCCACTCTCTTTAATTAATTGTAGTGGACCTAGGTGGGTGGACATTTAATGTATAGAAGACCTTTCAACTCTTGCCTCGAATTGGGAGCCAGATTTCATCCACCGAACAGAAGCGCCGAAATCACCTTCTAGAAGGCCAAATTGGAGTAGTACATAAAATAATTAAATGAATACCCATATGTCCCATAATATCCTGTACAATTTCAGCCCAAAATAATTTGTGGTTTGCGAGATATGATTTAAATGGTGGGATGTTTTTCTGGGCCGTGGAATCTGGCCCAGAATTGCATCTTCAACTTGGGTAGCATGGAACTCCCTTAAAACCACAGAATGAGATCTTCACACTGTTTATTGAAATGTTACCCATGATTTCTTCTATCTCCAATTAAAATTTGAGACTCTTTGGGTATGAATAATGGCCTCTATAGTATGTTTATTGGGCTGGTTTCCAGTTCACTTTTCCCAGAATGTTTGTTTGTTCAAGGCCCACTTTGGTGGTCTTCCAATTTGAATCTTCAAGTGCTCCAAAAGCATGAATTTTTCCCAATGGAATGAGAACCCTGAAAATTAAATATGTAATTAAAATCAAGACAATTGGATATTGTAAATTGTGCTCACAAATGTACCATGTAATAGTAGATTTTAAGAAAGAACAACAATCATGATGTGAAATGATGTTCAAAGTGTAAAATGCACTAAAATGGTATTTATGAATAATTAATTACATGAAAACTATATAAATTAAAAATGAATATTAGCCTCTTCCAGTGGATAATAAATTAGTTATAATGTTCAATTTCATTGTTTGGGCTTGTTTGATTACTTGTTTTTAAAAGATCGGTTCACTTATATTCAAGTTCGGATAAATATGAAAGATGGAAGTGGTTGTCTAGAAATGAAGTTATATGAAATTAGTGAACTTACAGTAGATTAAATGGTTTTAAATCTAATTGGTTACTTAGAGTGATGTCAAATTATTACTTATATATAACCTTAGTGACAACTGTTTTGGTTAAACGGTGAGTTTGATTACAATGAAGATGTTTTGCTTTATAACATAATACCATTTGTACAAAAGGATTACAGAACTAAAAATAGGATATATTACATATATAATAATCTGGTTCAACCATAACAAAAATGGTTTCATGACCACAATTAAAGATTACAATAGAAATTGATAAACTGTTGTCCTTGAATGTCATAAATTAGCACATCTCAAACGGTGCTTTCATTTCTTTCAAATAAATGGCCCGAAAAGGAGAGAAGGTAATGAAATATACCATTAGCATGAAAATATTCCAGTACATGTATGTTACTGGATTTTTAATACCATTATTGTGAAGAAAGAAACAAAAAGAAAAGAACTTAACAGAATTGAAGGAATTGGAAAGAGGAATTTACCACTTGAGACTTCCTCCTTTGAGAACCTCTTAAGGGTAGAGGTTTTGGTATTTTGAAGAGGCTAGGAGATTTTGGACGTGGGAGAGGATCTTGGGGAGAGACTGTAACACCCCAGGTAAATAAAGAATATGAAATTTTCATATTTATCCCTATTTGTGAATAAAATATTAATATGACTTTAAAGGGGACGCTATGTTCGATGGCGTACCCAACACGCAACAACGAGTTTCTTGGGAATCTTACGTTGCACTCTAATAATATTATTTTAAATGGTAGTTAAAATATAGCTGTTGTATTGGCGGGAATGGATAGAAATAACTAAAATATGATTATATATGTTTTTAAATGTTTTTACATTTATCCAATAAAGGATAGAGGCTTAAAATACAGAAAGAATTCAATTTTAGGCTATATGCCCTAGTTTTCACTAAAGGTTCACTTATCACCTTTTGATGTTGAAACATCATTAAATATAGTTTTGTTCACTCTTAAAAATTATTTTGGACCAAATAAAACTCTTACTAAGAATCGGGACATCAAATTTTACTTTGTGTAATTTTTTGGTATTTTTCCGATAGAGTTCATTTTTTTTAATGAATAGTGTAAAATGTTGTGTTTTGATTCAAAATCTCTTTTTAATCTAATTTATTTATATGATTAGATTATCATTTGAATTGGTTTTAAAGTGAAATTAGAAAATATTTTTACCATTAAATCCAATAGTGGTCGTTGGAATTAATTTCACTTTGAAATCAGACTTAAACCAGTGTCAATCTTTTGATACTTATTGTTTCACAAAAACACGCTATTTGTCATGACAGCGGGAATTAATTATTAAATTAATTAATTTGACTTATATGTTTTGAATTTTTTAAAATGGACTTCATTTTTGAATTCGGAATATCAAATATAGCTTAGGGTGAATTTTTGGTAATTTTCTGAAAAACTTCAATTTTTGATGAATAGTGAAACCACTAAGTGGTAATCAAGCAAACTGATTTTTCAGTTAAATGAAAGTTTACCACTAATGTGTATTGAATTTCAAAAATCCTACATACATGGTTGTCATTAAGAAGTAAAATGTGGTTCAATGGGATAAAAATAATTTTTTGGTGAATAGTAACTTATTAAGTTTTTAATCGCGATTAGAGGTAATTAGTGTAGTTTAAGGTAAATATAATGTTTTAATAATACGAAATGAACTTCACACATGTCCTAAACTCATTGAATGTGTAATGGCCGACCAATACAAACCATGGGTCAACTTGGGGACCCCATGGAGCAACTTTGGTTGAGAAATGACATAAATAACTTTTTATTTAATGTAAAAGTAAAAATGACACAAACATGATATGTTTTACTAAAACAATTTTTAAGTGGGGTTATACAAGTCATATTTTTGATTATAAATAGTCATTGGAAATCTAAAATGATTTCCTACATCATAGTATTTTTTTTATAATTTTTAGACTTTAAATAAATTAATTTATTTATGACATAATAATGATGCAGCGATGACATCATTATTTGACGATTTAAATAAAATGGAAAGATAATGTAAAATCTAAGAACTACACATGTCCAAAACCAATCGGATGAGTCTATTTCTAAGCCTTATCACCTTATACACGAATTATATCAATGTGGGACCTTTTGAAACCGAAAAACATTTTCAAATAAAGTAATATTTCTTTACTTTCCAAAAGTGCCCCTCCTCTCCTCTTATAAAAGGCCCCCACCTCTACCTCATTTCACACACTTCTCAAGCCTTTGGCTCGGCCAACCCCTGACCATTTACTCTCTCCACATCCCTCTACTCATCCTAGAGGATTCCCTTTGGGCAGAATCCTTTCAAAGGAAGCCTTTAGGCTCAAATCAAAAGGAGTTACACTTTTAAAGGTAATTCATTCTCTCATGTTCATTTGTTTTATTTTGCTTCTCCAACCCCCTAAACTATTTTTATTTATTTATTTTGTAACAACACCAGTATATTCAATATACTAGGATGTTGTTATAATATTTATTCGTGCTACACTCTCACACAACTACATCAAACGGTTAAAGAACATACGGTTTCCATGGATGGTGAAATTCTGCCTCCCGAAACGATGATTGTTCAATACTCATTTAACACCTTCAAAGGTGGCCATTATGATGTCACTATTTTTATATATGATATATAATATGTTTATGTTTTCCTTATGCTTCTGTATTTTTCATTTTTGTCTTACCTTTATGACTTCCATTATGGGTATACGCGATATCTTCATTTAAGGAAGTGCGGACTACCGCCCCCTCAAAGTGATTTGATTCGTTAAATACCATATGTGGGATGTATAAAGGATGGAAATATGATATTATATATGATATTATACTGGAATTATAATATACCTTTATATCATTATTATTCCATTCTATAAAATACGAAATAGAAATGAAAGTAGCGTTCATGCGTACGTACGGCTTACCGTCTCCATGAACGGTGCATTTCATTTCTTACCTCTAAATGATTATGTAATGTTATAAATTCATGAATGTACTGGATATATATGACATATATGATATCTACATCATGAATAAAATTCTTGATATAATAAACATTTGGCCATATGAACAACATGTAATTGTAAGAAGTCCACTTTCGACTTAAGAACCAAATATCGGCAAAACAAATATTATTAACTTAAATGATTACATAATGTTTATGACATGGTAATAAGTGGTATAAAAGTAATAATGAACTTGAAAAAGGTTCTTAAGGAATTATAAATTAACTCATGTTTATTATTCAGGAGATTAAAGAACGATCGAGTCAAGTCGGACCTGAGGTAAGGGATCCTACTCCTCTCTTTCTTTTTAAGTACACTCTTTTATGTCATTCCTTTTAAGATCATCTTTCTTATGACTGGGATGTTATTTTATATTACTCCCACTGTACTTATTATGTTCATATGATGAGAGACCCTATTTCCTCTCATCAATCCTTTTTGGAAGTTTTAAGTGGCGCCGTTAGGCTGCCGAGTTTTCGTAAGAGATTTTTCATCTCACTTTTATTCCCGTGAGATTTATGCTACATGTGCCACAAATTCCCTTGAGTGGTGTATGTACTGCCCATTATTCTACTCTTTGTGTAATATACTTTCGTTTATGAGTATTTACATCAATGATCTATTGTCCTTCTTTCATGGGGTGTATGTTTTGAAAGATACCCAAGTCGGTAAGGGAACCTTTCACCCTCCTCTTTTTTAAAAGACTTCTTTTGTTGGGTCTTTTAATTTACATATTGTTATTTTGGGATATGTTCTCATATATCCTTGTTGATGTAAATTTTATGTCCAAGTGATGAGATACTCTTTTTATCTCTCATCAACTCTTTTTGATGTGATGCCGTTAGGCTGTCAAGGGAACTTTTTAACCCAATTTCGATTTCTTTGGGTTCAACATGTAGTCATTGAATATGCCATCCATTGAATATGTGTGAATGACCTTTTATTGTTTTACACTTAATACCCACTTATATTGGGTGTATTTATATTTTTCACACATATTTTTGAGATTGATTTGTCCTTAATTTAAGGATACCTTCTTTATAAGGGATTTCATCACATTTGACATTTCTATTGAGAGTTCATTGTTGTTATGCACCAATTCACTATTATATGGTGTATATACTGTCCTTTGGAGTATTATATCATGAATACATTTATTCTCATGATATTATAAAGTTCTGAGTAAATGTTATTCCTCAATTATTGTATTCAAGTGTCTCTGATTTTGGTAAAACCCCTTTAACCAAAATATCGTTTTAAATGTTTTAATTATTTGTTCTTATTAATATCCATGTTTTCAAAATGGTTTTAAGGATTTATTTATATGGATATTAATGGTTTAAAACTTTAAGCTTCAAGGTGGTATGGGACACTTTGATTCAAAAATCTCTTTATTAATTATTTTAAATGGTTTTGGAAATGGTTTCTTTTTGAATGGATTCAATATTTCAATATACTAAAATGTTATATTGTGATTGAAATATGGAAATGTTATGTTTCCTTTATGCATGTTTTATGTGACACATTTATGTTATGGTTCTTGGGAATTGTTATGAAAACGGGTGGTTCCGTGATAAACTAAGGGCGGGTGAGCCCGATATAGCTCTCCAATGCATTGGGTAACGTGAAAGAGTGAAACGTTAAGGTTTCCCCGAAGAGATTTAGGGAATATACTGTGATGGGTATTCCAAACGTAACCAAGAGGGTTACTCCCTACGTAAGAATGTTATGAATGCCTCAAGTTACCTTTATGTCTTATGTTTTCTATGATTTATTCGTGATTTGATATGCCTATGTTTTATGGGTAAAGTGTGATTTCATTCTAATGTATATATGAACTCATGTTTCCTTTCCATATTTTTATAACCCTTTCTGAGCTTTTTATGCTCATCCCAAGTTTTTGAAATGTTTTTCACAGGTCAAGGGAAAGGTACATGATGTGATGATAGTGTCAAGGATGTTTCAAGAAATAATCCATGTTATATTTTATTTATGTTTCCATTGATGGGAAGAATGAATACTGTCTTTTATGTAACCACTTTGTTTAAATGTGGAATGTAATGAAAGTTTCATGATCTAATTCTCTAAAACTCTAAACCTGAAAAGATCCTCAATGTGTAATCTTGTAATAACTCAAGATTAAGTAAGGTTTAAGGCTGGGGCCTTATAGTTGGTATCAAAGGTCGGTTTAGATAACTTTAAAGGTTAGGGTATTCTTTAAGCATAAGTGACATTAACATAATGGTTAGGATTTCAGAAAGAGTCCTAGTTTTAGATAAAGTGAATGAGTAAGTGTATCTTAGTGTTTACCTTCCTCATTAGTACATGATGGTTTTGTTGATATACTCACACTGACCTTTTTGGTTTTAGTAAATGGCTGGATCTAGCAGGCACCAAAGTGACAATGGGTTTCAAGGAAACTGTGGTGGTTCTCTGATTAAGATACTAGATGAGATGGGGGATTCAATGAGGAATCTCATAGTTGTTCTAAACAAACTATCAAGGAGTCATGATCAACCACTTCAACCTTGGTGAGCTCTCTAATGCATCATGTACGAGATGGCCAACTCGATGTGGAAATTCAGGTAATAATTATTAAGGTAACCATTAGGGTTTATATGATCCTTACTTTTTAGGTAATTGTGGGTTACTCTATGATATGATGGAAAATGAAAGGAATGAGATAAACACGAGGTTAAAATATGTTATGATTATTCTTGAAGATTTTATCTCATTTTGGGGAATGTTTTAAGAATTATATAGTTTTGGAAAAAGGACAACACGCAGACCGTGTGACATCCCGTCGCATCGGACAAAGCTGCGGGAATCGAACCCACAACCAAAGTGCGACTGGTATTTATCGCCTACCACTGGACTACGTGAAGTCCCTGGTTAGTTTGAATGATTCTTTCTGGTTATATGATTTTATGAATTAAGAGTAAGTTGATTTTGGGTTATTTATGAAAATGATTAACCTATCATGGAGGATATGTGATTAGGTTAATTACTTTTCAAAACGAGACTTTAGGAGCAACTGATATTGTTTGGAGATAAATGTTACGATTTATCTTGGAAGACTATGCGACTAAATCCTTCAAATATTTGGGTTTCAATCTTATATTGGTTTACTTTGAAGAATTTTATGGACAAATTGATTATAGAATGGTCCTCGTTGAACTTTGGGTTTTGTTGGACAAATTTTGGAGATTAAGAATAGATTTTCTTTTTATAAAGGGTTATCCTTTTCTGGATTATCTGATCTTGCACTAGACATTTTGGTTTTGGTTTTGGTTAAAGTCTAAAGACATGGAAAGTATATAGTTCTATTTTTTGGATTAGGTGATTCTCTAGAAGTTGATTATAGTACTCTTAAAGTGAACAAGTCTTCCTAAATACTCGTCTTTTGGAGAAAATATGAGTTTGTGTAAGGAATCTAATAAAAGTTGAAAGTCAATATGATAAGTGATTATGTTTCCTTATGAATAAATTCCTCAATAAAAAGTAACTTAAAACAAAAATGTTGTCTATTAACTTTTCCTACTGGGGAATCGAATACCGTTTAACCCATCACAAGTTTGTGATTTTCTCATGGTTAACTTTCTCCTAAACATGTTTTCTATCACTCTCCATCAGAACATGACCCTTTGTTGTTTCCTCCATGTCCATATTTTCATTCTTGTAATCCTAGTATGGGTTAAATCGGGTGACCTTTATACTTATCTCTCTTTATTTTAAAGTGTTTGTTTTACCAACTCTTGTTCCGATGTGGGACTTTCAAGGATGTTTCCAAGCGCAATTTTAAAATTGTGAGGACGCAATTCCCAAAAGGGGGGAAGGATGTAACACCCCAGGTAAATAAAGAATATGACATTTTCATATTTATCCCTATTTGTGAATAAAATATTAATATGACTTTAAAGGGGACGCTATGTTCGATGGCGTACCCAACACGCAACAACGAGTTTCTTGGGAATCTTACGTTGCACTCTAATAATATTATTTTAAATCGTAGTTAACATATAGCCGTTGTATTGGCGGGAATGGATAGAAATAACTAAAATATGATTATATATGTTTTTAAATGTTTTTACATTTATCCAATAAAGGATACAGGCTTAAAATACGGAAAGAATTCAATTTTAGGCGTATATGCCCTAGTTTTCACTAAAGGTTCACTTATCACCTTTTGATGTTGAACCATCATTAAATATAGTTTTGTTCACTCTTAAACATTATTTTGGACCAAATAAAACTCTTACTAAGAATCGGGACATCAAATTTTACTTTGTGTAATTTTTTGGTATTTTTCCGATAGAGTTCATTTTTTTAATGAATAGTGTAAAATGTTGTGTTTTGATTCAAAATCACTTTTTAATCTAATTTATTTATATGATTAGATTATCATTTGAATTGGTTTTAAAGTGAAATTAGAAAATATTTTTACCATTAAATCCAATAGTGGTCGTTGGAATTAATTTCACTTTGAAATCAAACTTAAACTAGTGTCAATCTTTTGATACTTATTGTTTCACAAAAACACGCTATTTGTCATGACAGCGGGAATTAATTATCAAATTAATTAATTTGAATTATATGTTTTGAATTTTGTAAAATGGACTTCATTTTTGAATTCGTAATATCAAATATAGCTTAGGGTGAATTTTTGGTAATTTTCTGAAAAACTTCAATTTTTGATGAATAGTGAAACCACTAAGTGGTAATCAAGCAAACTGATTTTTCAGTTAAATGAAAGTTTACCACTAATGTGTATTGAATTTCAAAAATCCGACATACATGGTTGTCATTAAGAAGTAAAATGTGGTTCAATGGGATAAAAATAATTTTTTGGTGAATAGTAACTTATTAAGTTTTTAATCGCGATTAG
This sequence comes from Viscum album, assembly GCA_963277665.1. Classification (NCBI taxonomy): domain Eukaryota; kingdom Viridiplantae; phylum Streptophyta; class Magnoliopsida; order Santalales; family Viscaceae; genus Viscum; species Viscum album. Next base: position 655,388,923 of record OY728145.1, on the reverse strand, counting down.
AGGTAATTAGTATAGTTTAAGGTAAATATAATGTTTTAATAATACGAAATGAACTTCACACATGTCCTAACCTCATTGGATGTGTAATGGCCGACCAAGACAAGCCATGGGTCAACTTGGGGACCCCATGGAGCCACTTTGGTTTAGAAATGACATAAATAACTTTTTATTTAATGTAAAAGTAAAAATGACACAAACATGATATGTTTTACTAAAACAATTTTTAAGTGGGGTTATACAAGTCATATTTTTGATTATAAATAGTCATTGGAAGTATAAAACGATTTCCTACATCATAGTATTTTTTTATAATTTTTAGACTTTAAATAAATTAATTTATTTATGACATAATAATGATGCAGCGATGACATCATTATTTGACGATTTAAATAAAATGGAAAGATAATGTAAAATATAAGAACTACACATGTCCAAAACCAATCGGATGAGTGTATTTCGAAGCCTTATCACCTTATCCACGAATTATATCAATGTGGGACCTTTTGAAACCGAAAAACATTTTCAAATAAAGTAATATTTCTTTACTTTCCAAAAGTGACCCTCCTCTCCTCTTATAAAAGGCCCCCACCTCTACCTCATTTCACACACTTCTAAAGCCTTTGGCTCGGCCAACCCCTGACCATTTACTCTCTCCACATCCCTCTACTCATCCTAGAGGATTCCCTTTGGGCAGAATCCTTTCAAAGGAAGCCTTTAGGCTCAAATCAAAAGGAGTTACACTTTTAAAGGTAATTCATTCTCTCATGTTCATTTGTTTTATTTTGCTTCTCCAACCCCCTAAACTCTTTTTATTTATTTATTTTGTAACAACACCAGTATATTAAATATACTAGGATGTTGTTATAATATTTATTCGTGCTACACTCTCACACAACTACATCAAATGGTTAAAGAACATACGGTTTCCGTGGATGGTGAAATTCTGCCTCCCGAAACGATGATTGTTCAATACTCATTTAACACCTTCAAAGGTGGCCATTATGATGTCACTATTTTTATATATGATATATAATATGTTTATGTTTTCCTTATGCTTCTGTATTTTTCATTTTTGTCTTACCTTTATGGCTTCCATTATGGGTATACGCGATATCTTAATTTAAGGAAGTGCGGACTACCACCCCCTCAAAGTGATTTGATTCGTTAAATACCATATGTGGGATGTATAAAGGCTGGAAATATGATATTATATATGATATTATACTGGAATTATAATATACCTTTATATCATTATTATTCCATTCTATAAAATACGAAATAGAAATGAAAGTAGCGTTCATGCGTACGTACGGCTTACCGTCTCCATGAACGGTGCATTTCATTTCTTACCTCTAAATGATTATGTAATGTTATAAATGCATGCATGTACTGGATATATATGACATATATGATATCTACATCATGAATACAATTCTTTATATAATAAACATTTGTCCACACGAACAACATGTAATTGTAAGAAGTCCACTTTCGACTTAAGAACCAAATATCGGCAAAACAAATATTATTAACTTAAATGATTACATAATGTTTATGACATGGTAATAAGTGGTATAAAAGTAATAATGAACTTGAAAAAGGTTCTTAAGGAATTAGAAATTAACTCAAGTTTATTATTTAGGAGATTAAAGAACGATCGAGTCAAGTCGGACCCGAGGTAAGGGATCTTACTCCTCTCTTTCTTTTTAAGTACACTCTTTTATGTCATTCCTTTTAAGCTCATCTTTCTTATGACTGGGATGTTATTTTATATTACTCCCACTGTAATTATTATGTTCATATGATGAGAGACCCTATTTCCTCTCATCAATCCTTTTTGGAAGTTTTAAGTGGCGCCGTTAGGCTGCCGAGTTTTCGTAAGAGATTTTTCATCTCACTTTTATTCCCGTGAGATTTATGCTACATGTGCCACAAATTCCATTGAGTGGTGTATGTACTGCACATTATTCTACTCTTTGTGTAATATAATTTCTTTTATGAGTATTTACATCAATGATCTATTGTCCTTCTTTCATGGGGTGTATGTTTTGAAAGATACCCAAGTCGGTAAGGGAACCTTTCACCCTCCTCTTTTTTAAAAGACTTCTTTTGTTGGGTCTTTTAATTTACATATTGTTATTTTGGGATATGTTCTCATATATCCTTGTTGATGTAAATTTTATGTCCAAGTGATGAGATACTCTTTTTATCTCTCATCAACTCTTTTTGATGTGATGCCGTTAGGCTGTCAAGGGAACTTTTTAACCCAATTTCGATTTCTTTGGGTTCAACATGTAGTCATTGAATATGTCATCCATTGAATATGTGTGAATGACCTTTTATTGTTTTACACTTAATACCCACTTATATTGGGTGTATTTATATTTGTCACACATATTTTTGAGATTGATTTGTCCTTAATTTAAGGATACCTTCTTTATAAGGGATTTCATCACATTTGACATTTCTATTGAGAGTTCATTGTTGTTATGCACCAATTCACTCTTATATGGTGTATATACTATCCTTTGGAGTATTATATCATGAATCCATTTATTCTCATGATATTATAAAGTTCTGAGTAAATGTTATTCCTCAATTATTGTATTCAAGTGTCTCTGATTTTGGTAAAACCCCTTTAACCAAAATATCGTTTTAAATGTTTTAATTATTTGTTCTTATTAATATCCATGTTTTCAAAATGGTTTTAAGGATTTATTTATATGGATATTAATGGTTTAAAACTTTAAGCTTCAAGGTGGTATGGGACACTTTGATTCAAAAATCTCTTTATTAATTATTTTAAATGGTTTTGGAAATGGTTTCTTTTTGAATGGATTCAATATTTCAATATACTAAAATGTTATATTGTGATTGAAATATGGAAATGTTATGTTTCCTTTATGCATGTTTTATGTGACACATTTATGTTATGGTTCTTGGGAATTGTTATGAAAACGGGTGGTTCCGTGACAAACTAAGGGCGGGTGAGCCCGATATAGCTCTCCAATGCATTGGGTAACGTGAAAGAGTGAAACGTTAAGGTTTCCCCGAAGAGATTTAGGGAATATACTGTGATGGGTATTCCAAACGTAACCAAGAAGGTTACTCCCTACGTAAGATTGTTATGAATCCCTCAAGTTACCTTTATGTATTATGTTTTCTATGATTTATTCGTGATTTGATATGCCTATGTTTTATGGGTAAAGTGTGATTTCATTCTAATGTATATATGAACTCATGTTTCCTTTCCATATTTTTATAACCCTTACTGAGCTTTTTATGCTCATCCCAAGTTTTTGAAATGTTTTTCACAGGTCAAGGGAAAGGTACATGATGTGATGATAGTGTCAAGGATGTTTCAAGAAAGATTCCATGTTATATTTTAATTATGTTTCCATTGATGGGAAGAATGAATACTGTCTTTTATGTAACCACTTTGTTTAAATGTGGAATGTAATGCAAGTTTCATGATCTAATTCTCTAAAACTCTAAACCTGAAAAGATCCTCAATGTGTAATCTTGTAATAACTCAAGATTAAGTAAGGTTTAAGGCTGGGGCCTTATTGAGACTTGGGAAGAACTTTGAGGAGCTTCAAGGCTTAGAGGAGTGAAGAGAAGAGGGAGTGGTGAGGGGTTTTTATAGTGGAGGAGAAGGGTAAATTTTGAATATTTAATTCATTATTTTATTATTTCCCTTAAGACCACCAATAGTGTTGTTTCATGCGATCCATAATAGTAATAATGGCATGTGAGTTCAAACCAAGTGGCCTTTCATCACTTATGATGTCATAAATAGTGTATTTTACTGACAATTTGTATATACAGTATTTTATTGTATTTCACTATTCATCAAAAATTCTAGAATTTTAGAAAAATCCCAAAAAATTACCCTAACCATTTTTCGATGTGTAGAATTCAAAAATGAAATCCATTTTTCAAAATTAATTTTCTAAATATTATTAATATAATTTTTAACTAAAGTCATATTTAACTCAAAAAATCACAATCTTAAAGGTGCAATTAGTTTTATTTCTCATTGAAAAACTAATTAAGATCTCATTATCTTATTGCCTTAAGACAATATTATAATAATATTATTTACTATTTATAAGGGTCATATTACTATTCATATTACTATTCATAAGGGTATGTTACTATTCACCAAAAATTAATTTTGTTCTATCAGACTCCAAATGACTTATTGATCACAACTCTAGATGACCATTTTTCAAAATTCACAACATAGAAGTGAAATTTTTTTGTCTAATGGATAACTTATAAGTTTCTCCTATAATGTTTTGATTCAAAAAAGACATAATGGTTCATGCAATATAGGATATGAATAGAATTTATTTGATAGAATCATACCATAAAATCTTTGGGGTGTTACATTATTCCCTCATTCGAAGAATTGCGTCCTCACAATTCATTTTATAACCACAAAAGAAATCTATCTGATATTCTTACCACATCTCCCACCATAGAGGATCCTCAGGTGCATTCAGTGGAAAACCCAAATTAATGCTCAACTACTCTAGTTCTCTAACCTAGACACACCTCATACAGAAGGTGTTGAACTCTTGCATCAAACACTCGGGCTTCCAGAGGGAGGCTCGAACAGTAGAAAGTTTGGAAATGTCTGAATGGACCAACACACAAAGAACTTGCCGAATTTTGTCTTGACTAAGGACATCTAAGTCGTAGATGTTGTTTTAGAGGATAAAATTGAGAAGTTGGTACATGTAGGCCACACAAAGTTTCCCCCAGTCCCCCAATACACGAATCCCCAAAACTAGTTCAAATATTTCAACCTCCCAGAACCATATGCAATACTAGAAACACGTCACTCTCGAAGCCTCTTTACCAGGAACACCACCAATGATAAGGTGTTGACGACCTTAGGTGGATTCCTAAGGTAGTATTCAGCTTCTCAATTTCCTTAGCCCAGACACACTACATACAACTAGGGTCGAATCTCTTCTTAAAGCACTCAGGCTTCCATAGAGAGGCATAAGAAGTGTGGAGGTCGGAAATTTCAGTGTGGAATAAATCCCTATAATTCCCACGCACCAGGTAATTCTTGAAGATATTGATGTCGTAAAGTTCTCCATACATACTAAAACTCAAGATCTGAAATAGGTAGGCCACTCGATGGTCACCATCCAATGAAACTTCTAGAAATTTTCCCACAGATCGATAGTTATCAGCTAGAGTGAAACATAGAAAAAGAAATTCATGATACTTCCCTCTTTTCCTATATGCAGCAAATTGTGAATATGAAATACGGTAATAGACCAGATTTCTTCCTTGGTAAATATGGATAATGTTTGGATGATTCGATACCATATGGTGTAGTTTACAAGTCAGACGTAAGTCGGCATAGGGCTGGTCCTCTTTGGAGCACGTCTTGACAATTATAGTCTCTAAAAACTCATTAGGTAGTGATAAAATATTGGTTGGTTGACTCATATCTTATATCTGAAAAGTTTTAGTAAATCAACATTCAGTATGGCAAATCCATTTTAAACCAAGTTATTATTTTATATAAAAACATATCAAAATAGAGAATACAACATCATTCATTTAGACATGATTTATAAAACTCAAGAAATTAAACAATCTCTTGCTCCCTTTGACAAAACACTAGTATGGAATTCTTGAAATCCTCTAAGATGACTTCTAATAGATTCCACCAATGTTGGGGATTTCCACAGTTTTTAGAAAAATGGATCCCCAAAGTGATTCCAAATTCCTCTATCTCCTTGGTCCAGATGCCACGTGTGCAACTAGGGTCAACCGCATGTGGAAATCTAGAATTCAGATTGAGAGAAGCATGTTGGGTATCAAGTTGAGTGACATCAGTATGAACTTGATGCCGATAATGCAAATGGGTAGTCTTGTTATCAAGGGCTTCACTATCCACAACTCGAACATAGAGTCCATTGGTCAAAATCTGACATAGATATGCTTCCCGGAGGTCGCCCCCTTATGCAACCTCGTCAAAGTCCTCAAGAGAAAAGAAATTATGAGCTAGGGTAAAACATTTAAAGATACCATCTAAGTATTTCCCTTATCATACATAAAACAGGAATTGTGCACTCGTCATGAAGTAATAGACGAAAACCGCTCCATGGTGACGTTGGAGTACCCAAGGAGAGTTGGATACTCAGTTGAGGGTTTTGTATGATAAACAAATATTTTAAAAAGTCTCGTAGTTTCTACAAATGATTTTCCCACTATGGAATCTAATAATTCTGTTGGAAGAGAAAAAAGACAAGTACCTTCGTTTTCCATCTTAAAATTAATAAAACATTGCTCTGAGTATTTTTAATTAAGTTTTTAATTGTTCAGTTCTGGTTTCCAGAGTTATCCAAACCAAATCCTCTGAAGAAAAATTACATTAAACTCCCTCATAATGGCTTGTAAGGAAAACTGTGAATTATACTAAGCATATCCATCGGGATTTTCATAACCAAGAGTGCAGAAAGGCCAGTTGTCATGCATCAGTTCCCATTCAAGTCTAGCTCAAAGCGGTGTTTTTAGGTTTTACCCCTAGATACATTTGTTCCAGAGCTGCCTCTACCTGCTCGTATCCAGACAAGGATTCATTGCATGAAAGATCCACATAATCTATTCCTTACCAAGATAGCAGGACGTTCTTGTATGTTTATCCTCAAAGTCTTATCTTAGGGATTGTTTTCTAAATATAGTTTCCATGTTTCCAACTAAACTTCCTTTGATACCAACTGTCACACCCCGACCCCTCTAGGCTAGAGCTGGTGCATTACTTGTGATATTGGAATGGTTAGAAGGAATGGAAATCTCTAAGGAATGATCAGTTTAGTAGTCTTGAAGAAACTAGATACATAGATGTTACTCAAATTACATTGGAAAAGTTTACAAAATACAATACATAACAAAACTAAAAACTGCAACCACGGGAACTCAATAAACGATCTCCTCTTTGTCACCTGTTGAAAGTAAACAATGAAAGGGGTGATCTAAAATTATCATTAAGGGTTAAAAATAGTGTAATCATGAATATAATAATAACTGAATCATAATCAATATGACATAATAAATATGGCATGGTGAATAAATGAAAAACTCACGCCCTAAATAAACTAAGAATGAAACTGCATCAATAGATTTTTTCACAGTGAAAACCTCATGGATAATAATAATTTATAATGAATAAATAGAATTATTATTAATTGGATGTCATGTATCTGGTACATGAACCATAATACCATAAAAACAGTTTAGTTCTCTGGGTATAAACCCGTCTGATTTTTGGAAACAAACTCGAAGGGTTTGTCACCAAACTGATTTGTCTCATGAGACCTACTAATGCATCAAGGGGCTGTAGCGGGCCCCACACAACACTATATGTCCAAATCATTCATTATACATAGATTCAATACTAGATCAATATGCCTTTTCAATATCCATATAGAGTAGAGTATACAGATTCATCAATATTTCCATAATTAAAATAACTTTCCAAAATAAACACCTTATGTAAAATGGTATACGGTTTAGACAAAAACATATATATGATATGAGATTATGAATATTTATTATCAATATTAATTCAAATGAAAAGTGATCTCAAATGGGTAGTAGGTACACCACATAAGGATTATTAGGTGGACAATACAAAGTTAGTCACAACAAAATGGTAGTTGAGACAAAGGCCCTTACTACAATGTAATCAGTTGAATTATATGACCAGAACATATAAAACTCAAATGAATTGTTGAATAACATGAATATAAATATAATCATGTTATTATATATCAAATGGCAGTACACATATACCACATACAAGAAATAAGTGGCGATTAATGAAAATCTCACAGAAATGAAAGTGAGATGAGAAACCCCTTACAAACATTTCGGCATGGTAACAAGTGTTATTGCGAGGGATTAATGAGAGGTAAAGGGGTATTAAATTATTTATATGTCACAAGGACAGTATGGGGAAGGTGAGAAAACATACCCCATCATTAGTAATTAAAAATAAAAGGGCACAACATAGGGGATATTCTTGAACAAAAGTGAGAGAGAGGATCCCTTACCAAGAATGTATCATTAGATTGAGGAAAAATCAATGAAATAATTATGTGTGAAAAACATAAACCCAAACAATAAAAGTGGATATATAGAATAAAACAATAATAGGTCATTCACACATATTCTTGAAAAAATGTAACCAATGAAATAGAAGTTTAACTCAAAGAATGAAAATTGAGTTAAGGAATCCCTTACCTTATGCTTGAAGGTGTTCTTGACTTGTTATTAAAGACCTGAATAATAAAAATTAGGATTATTAATTCATAAGTAAATAACCTCTAATATATGTAAATAATTTATTATAACCCTTTTCATTTCATTCAATACCTTTTTGATTAGTTATAATGTTCAATTTCATTGTTCAGGCTTGTTTGATTACTTGTTTTTAAAAGATCGGTTCACTTATATTCAAGTTTGGATAAATATGAAAGATGGAAGTGTTTGTATATAAATGAAGTTATATGAAATTAGTTAAATTCCATTATATTAAATGGTTTTAAAATTAATTGGTTACTTATAGTGAGGTCGGATTATTACTTATATATAACCTTAGTGACAACCGTTTTGGTTAAACGGTGAGTTTGATTACAATGAAGATGTTTTTCTTTATAATTTAATACCATTTGTACAAAAGGATTACAGAAATAAAAATAGGATATATTACATATATAATAATCTGGTTCAACCATAACACAAACGGTTTCATGACCATAATTAAAGATTATAATAGAAATTGATAAACTGTTGTCCTTGAATGTGCTAAATTAGCACATCTCAAACAGTGCTTTCATTTCTTTCAAATAATTGGTTGGGAAAGGAGAGAATGAAATGAAATATACCATTAGCATGAAAAATTCTATTATATTTATGTTACTGGATTTTTCATACCATTATGGTGAAGAAATAAACAAAAAGAAAAGAACTTAAAAGAATTGAAGGAATCAGAAAGAGGAATTTACCTCTTGAGACTTCCTCCATTGAGAACCTCTTAAGGGGAGAGATTTTTGTATTTAGAAGAGGATAGGCGCTTTTGGACATGGGGGAGGATCTTGTAGAGAGACTTGGGAAGAACTTTGAGAAGCTTCAAGGCTTATAGGAGTGAAGAGAAGAGGGAGTGGTGAGGGGTTTTTATAGTGGAGGAGAGTGGTAAATTTTGAATATTTAATTCATTATTTTATTATTTCCCTCAAGACAACTAATAGTGTTGTTTAATGTGACTAATAATAGTAATAATGTCATGTGAGTTCGAACCAAGTGGCCTTTCATCACTTATGATGTCATAAATAGTGTATTTTACTGATAATTTGTATATACGGTATTTTAACGTATTTCACTATTCATAAAAAAATCTAGAATTTCAGAAAAATCCCAAAAATTTAACCTAACCATTTTCCGACGTGTAAAATTAAAAAATGAACTCCATTTTTTAAAATTACTTTTCTAAATATTATTAATTTAATTTTTAAACAAATTCATAATTAACTAGAAAAATAACAATCTTAAAGGTGCAATTAGTTTTATTTCTCATTGAGAAACTAATTAAGATCTCATTATCTTATTTCCTTAAGAAAATAAAATAATAATATTATTTACTATTCATAAGGGTCATATTACTATTCATATTACTATTCATAATGGTATGTTACTATTCACCAAAAATCAAGTGTGTTCTATCAGACTCCAAATGACTTATTGATCACAACTCTAGATGACAATTTTTCTAAATTCACAACATAGAAGTGACATTTTTTTGTTTAATGGATAGCTTATAAGTTTCTCCTATAATGTTTCGATTCAAAAAAGACACAATGCTTCATGCAATATCGGCTATGAATAAAATTTATTTGATAAAAGCATACTATGAAATGTTTGGGGTGTTACACTAGTGTCATAACATCAGAAGAGGAAGAAATATAGAGCTGAAGCCTCTCCACAACGGGCAAAGATATAAATCTATATGTAGCACCCATATCAAAAAGTATTGGAGATAAAACAGAAGCTACAAGAATAGTACCTATGATAATAGAATGTCTGAGATCCTGCTCCTGTTGAGACTGTTGCACTGCATATGCATGCCCAGTGCCGCGGCCCTACGACATAGCCTGGCTACCCTGAGCTGACCTGCCCTGCTTTCTCTAAGATCCTGGTGTCTGGATACCACGACCACAACCACCATCTCAGCCTACATGCCCTGACGTATTCCAGTTTCCCTACTGGTAAGATGCTACTGGTCCTGCTCCCACACGCAGAGTCTACACAGAACTCCTCTCACTAGCCACTGGTGGAAATGCCCTGCAAAAATGCTGGAGATGATCCATCCTGCCGCAATCTCGGCACACCACTGGGTCTCGTGGACACTCAGGTCTCTTGTTCCCCTCTTTACCACACTAGTAGCACATGACCTGGCCACCTGAAGTATTCTTCTGGCTAGTAATTCCACCGTGAGAGAAGTCCATCTGCCTCTTCCACTTACCGGTAGAAACAGTACCAGAAAATTGTACCGAACAGCCCTGGACCACACCACTAGCTTCCCATCAGTTCCTCTCAATAATCAGTGCCTAGTTCACAATAGCATGCACTTTAGGCAACCTTAAAACATTCACCAGTGTTCAGATGTCATATCGAAGACCATTCTCAAAGTGTCTTGCCCCCAATGTCTCATCACCCACTAGAACAGGTGAAAAACGCTGAAGCTCGGTGATGCAGGTAGAATAATCCATCACTGATATGGCGCCCTGCTGCAGATTCATGAACTCTCGAGCTTGATCTTCCCTCAGCATCTCTGGGAAAAAGAAGTCATAGAAGGCAACCTGAAAACCTTCCCATGCCATGTCATGGTGGTGCTCAGACTGGGTGGTAACATCCCACCACCTCTTGGAGGAATCACGCAGCATGTATGTAGCGAGCTTGACCCTCCCCCCAGGAGGCATATCCAGATTCTCGAATATCATCTGCATCGAATCCAGCCATGACTCCGCAGCCTGTGGTCCACCATCACCTGAAAACGTAGGCGTATGCTGCTTCTAGAAGATACGCATCAGCTCTGCCATAGATGTGGCAGCCTGCGGTGCTCCCTGGAAGGTCTGCATGAACCACATGAAGCCTTCACAGAACTGCGCATCTACGCCTGTGTCTGGTATAACGGATGGCGCTGCATCTGGATCTGCTAGAGGATCCATCAGTATCCCATGGATGAACGTCTCTGGAGTATACTCATTTCCGCTCTCCTGGGGAACAACTCAAGGTCGTCTTGGCGGCATGACTATACAAGGTCAAACCCACGCCTTAAATTTAGATCATCAAGGACTGAAAAAAAGGAGTGTAAGAAGGGAACATGAGAAAAAACATTCAAGTTTGAAAAAACAAGCCTACACGGTGTGTACAATAACAACACATCATGTTTTAGTAAGTCTTTCACATGGGTGTGTACTTCTGCCAAAACTGGTCATGTAACACCCCAAAACACACAGCGTGTTGTCAACACACACGATGTGTACTTGATTTTTCTCCCCTGCCAGAGTCCCTCTACACGGCTTAGCTACACGACTCTCCTTTAAACGAGACTACACGACATGTATAAAGTCTACACAGCGTGTACTCGACAAGCATCACCGACCCATGTTGTCTGCAACATGGCCGGGTACACAAGTCAGATTACACGACGTGTTCCAAAGAGACACGGTGTGTACTGGTTAAATTCCAACTGGTTGTGTTGTTAGTGACATGTCTGAATACTCAACTAACACTACACAGCGTGTTACACCCGCACACAGCGTGTACACCGCCCTATTTCCCTGGCTATATGACCAAGTCCACACGGCCTCTCACCGGTCAAGACTACACGGTGTGTCCCTCAGGTACACGGGGTGTTTAAGAAGAGGTAACACTGACCCGTGTTTGTTAGTTACACAACCGGATCCCCAGGTTCAACTACACGGCATGTTCATCATTGACACGACGTGTATAAGCTCAGATTCCTCTTCACGTGTTATTAGTTACATGGCGGACACAGGTTCAACACAACATGGTGTGTATAATCACTACACATCATGTGCTTTCAAAGTTTCACTATCCCATGTTTCTTCCTACACGGCCTATGAAACGGGTAGAAACTACATGGCGTGTACATACGGTACACGGCGTGTACTTAATTTTTTTTTCTTTTCTTCATGAAAAAAAGAGTAAAGGACATGTAATCAAAACTACAAGGCGTGTCTTCTGGGTTTTTTTAGACAGTTAGCCTCAGAAACTCCTCTGGATCCTAGAAAAACACTGAAACAAACACTAAAGTGCCAAATTCTGATCCGTGAGGGCCCATACTCCCCGCGAACCAAATCTTGGAATCTTATGCATGTTATAACAAAGTAAATAAGTCGATGATCCACCAAACTCCGATTGATAAGGGCCCATACTCCTTAAAAACCAAATTTTGGTGTTCATTCACAGAACCTTACACCAAAATACCCTAAAAAATAGTAGGTATTTATCAAAGCATCTATCACAACAGCATGCTTTTCTATCACCACATCTATCACAACAACATGCAATTTCTAATGCACCTACATGACATGGAAACTATGCATGACATGTGATTCTATCATGTGCCTAAATGATTCATGAGATGGTATACCCTCATCGCATCAGGTTAAAACTAAATAGAACCCATGTATAACATATAAACAACACAATCACTAGTGTCTCACCCAATGGTGAAAATCAAATTAGCTGTAAAATTGAAAAACCAGTAATAATTACAATAATGAGGTAGAATGGATTTTCCCTGTACACATGTTAGCTACTCCCGGACACAACTTATTACCAACTAACATGTCCGTCCTATCCCTAAATACGGCTCCAAACAGTATGTCAAAGAAAATAACTTCTCTGATACCACTTTGTAACATCCTGGATCCAAAAGCCACACAACGGGTGCCCCAAACCCGAGCAGTCACATGACCTAAAGCGCATTTCCCCAAATTCCAGGGGCTACCGACTAGCAGCGAGGGTCAAGGACTGATAGCGGGGAAACTATGTCCTCATTTTTCAAAGTGTATCACAGCGGAATAAGATATATAAACATAAAACATCGGAAGCAGTAAACAATATACAACTAAATGGACAACTGAAGTAAAAGAGAACCAGAAGTCATATATATAATGATGAAATATGTCCCTAAGTCTATGAAAGCATCCAGAACAGGATACACTACAATCAGAACAATACACTACAAGGGAAAAATATAGCAAACAGAACAAAACAACGTAGCAGGAACTCAGCAGCATTGTAAGCCTAAGCTCGGTCTCATGCTCTCCTACTCCTCTACAACAAATCAAGTACCTGTATAGGGACCCTTTCCCTTATCCACGCCTGCAGAAATATAGTCTATTTGATCCCAAGACATTACCCAAATAGGTTGTGAGAAATAAATCCCAGTAGGCAACCACCAAAGGCCTGTGCCCAACTGACAGTGAATTTGGGCAACAACAGTGTGCAAAAATAAAATGAAGTAAACTTGGAAGTACTCAAAAGTAACTATCTCTAATAGTTACATTGCCACTTTATTAATCATTTATTAATTCCAAGCTTGTGCTTTATCTTGAAATTACAACATAGTAAATCACCCCAGTGAATATACTGTTAGGATTCTGGGGCCCGCAGCGGAAGCCGATGGGCAGGGGATTTTTAAAATTTTCATCGACGGAATAACGGTACTTGTCGTCGCTGAAGATTTGAGCCCTGGAGAGGTCCGAGGATCTCATATATATTATTAAGAGCACAAAAATTAAAAATTAAAACATACCCATTTCAAATCCGAAGGCGCGGTCGACTGCCGCTAGCCGATGACGATCATCGCTTGAAGGATCCAAAGCAGGATCCCTCTAGATCGTCCACATGCACTCCAAAAATCCATAGGAACACCGATAGTTGAACTCCAGGTGCTAGCGCAATGATTCAATGATATCTTCGACATCCCGACGATCACCGCATCGTTGATCTTACGATGTGTGAGGAAGAACTTGATCCGAGCTCTTGGATCATCAGATTCTCTCTCTAGGAAGCGGGAGGAGAGAGAGGCTCTCAATTTTCCATTCCATAAATGAATGAATAGTGATATGCACACCAAAGAGAGAGAGCCTCCTCTCTTATTTATAGAGACATTGATAAATACCCGGTAGGGTTCCCCGTCCCCCGTTAATATCAATGTTCTCTAAATAAATAATTTTGACGGACTAAACTGCGCCAATATTATTTAATATTTTATCACATACATGTAATATATATATAATATATTACGTGATAAAACCAAGCCATTTAACTTGACTCATTGTCCCGCTTAATATTAAACGAACCTTGAATATTAAAATAATATTCGTTCGATTAATATTTTCTCATATTTACTAAACTTGTAAATACATTAAATAAATTCAATCCCAAATATCTGTAACTTGAATATTAATGAATTTATTTAATTCTTTTGCTGATCGACAATATGGACAATGCTCGGACCCCATGACGGGGCCCACTATGTCAATATTCCTATTCCACTAAATAGGTGCGGATTCTTGAATATGCTGTTGTGTGTGACCCTCTAGGCCCTTATCTCAATAGTGGTGAATAAAATTCACAAACCAAGAGCGGGGTCTAGTAACCCATCATGGCCCCTAAAGAGATAAGGATAGTCATTACAACAACTATCATCCTACGAAAACTGATTGTGTACTATAGTCTCTTTGTCATTTGATATCTCATAAAGCAGGACACACTCTTGTGTCATTGTCCTTATCTTGTTTTATTATTTGTTGATCTATCTGGATGGATTCACCTTTCTACTACTCTGGCCAAAGACTTATGAAGACAACACCATCCTCATTAACCGGGCCTAAGATATACAACTTCCTAAACTTGGAAGCGAAAAATCATTTCTTGAACATTCAACCAACGTCATACCACTAACGACACACCCGACACAAACTACCTCGCCACAACATTACTGCCATGGTTTTCGCCTTGCATCAAAGTACGTAATTAAATGATATACATTGGTAATGGTATCAAGTCAGGAGACCAATACACATGTCTGTAGATATGAACAACCACTGACAACCAAAACATGTGGTGTTCCTATTGATGGGTCTGTCATCATGGTCTCACTACTAGAGATCACCAAGTGTGAACTTCATGAGAAGAAGTCTCAATGCTTATGATCCCCCAACACCTGATAGTCAAACATCTACTGTGTCCAGTCAATAAGATGTATCTAGACTATATAACATATATTTAAGATCAATGTGATTGTATCTCGAGGTTCTCATTATATTATGGGATATTCTATAACCACTTTACATGACAATTAACCTTTGGACATTACCATTATTATAGTGGACGTAGAAAATTCTGCACTATAATGGTAAGATATCATCATGCATATCTAACTATACACATGATATGGTAATCAAAAGTACTACATAGTTGGTTCTAGGGCACCCACTATTTCAACACTCCCACTTGCACTAGATCCATCTTGCTAACTAAACTTGTTAGATACTCACATGGTAAATACCATGCTTATGCTAAGTAATGGATTTAACTACTGGGCTAGCCAGGTTTTCGCCGCGTGGCATATCTGCTATATGTGACCTCATGTGCCTGAGTAAAACTTCTCAAGAAAGGGTATCCCCGAGTATATTACTTTTTTCCATTGTCATAATTTGACAACTTGGCTAGTAAGAATATCATAATTCTCATTATGATAATACTTTTCTCACTAGGTGCGAATCCAAGAACTAGGAAAAATCGTTGCGATTTATAACTGCTTCTCAACTACCTTAGAAGCTACAATGTACTCGGTATTTGTAGGTATGGCTACCACAAGCTTTTATGATCTTGACTCGCTCATCACTTTTTCCTAACTGCGATACTAGATCAAATTGATCTAAGGATTTCTAGTTTTTTTCCCACCAAAACTAGTATATCTTCATCTCCATATTCCAGGTACATATAATTTGTACTTACCGAAGTACAAGAAGATAGTTCTGACTACATAACTTGCAGTGCTCTTAGAAATAATTGATATCTGCCTATAATAAATTATATACTGGCAGTATCAATTATTATACATATTATGTCATATGTGATTGATCCATTGAAAACGTATATGGTATCAATTCAAAACTTTAATCTCTATAAATGCTCCAAACATGTTAATCTGGAGAGATTAAGCCATGTGACATAGGCAACAATTCTGAACTTGAATTGTTCCAACTTGTATTTTTCAATACAATATCACTATATGTACGATTGACTAGGACCAAGAAACCTTTGGATCTACCTGAGTGGATCCTATTCCCTAGAACTTAGGTTACCACTTGAAGTCAATCATTGGAGAATTTCTTTTAACCCAATATCATCAAACTGTAAGATCAAAATCTGCTTTCCATATGTAGCTGAACATATATCATTTGGATAACATTGGTGCTCCCACTAACCTTTGGTAGACACAAGGAAAAGATTCATTTATAATGAATGCTCTAATATCTTGCTTCTTACTTTAATCCAGAATTGGATTCCAGTAACTTTCAACCCTTATTGGCATCATTTGATGTCATCATCTCTTTCTGGTTGCGTCGTATAGACACCTTCCATGAAAAATGATCTTGAAATCCAATGACCAATAAAAATATCTTAGAAGTTTAGCTATGACAAGTAAAATTCTAATAGATTTAGGCATACCGACTTGGTATAACCAATTGAGCCTTATTGGTACCATACTTGTACCATCCATGTATCATTTCATTTTAATACCTACTGCAGTATTCAATTTATAAGCCCCTTTGCAATTTGATACATGGAATCCATTATTGAATTTTAGTTGATCTTGTCAATCATAGCTTGTTGCCATATACTGCTTACTTTTAGGATTTATTATTCTCAATGAATAATATATCACCAACTACGGTGAATATAAAACCATCACCATGGTTTCATCCTTCCTACGCAGTATGTGTCTCTGGAACATTCCTATTCTACATGTATTTGTGGAACTTGTTCCTTATGCCAACCATTTGTGCATCTCGAGCATTGACTAAGTCCAAGTCAATTCAACTCCCATTATCTCTAATAGAGATGTGCACCCTTTTATAGAAATGTAGTCTAATACTTGACTACATCTTTTCTATATTAGGGATTTAGGTAATATTTTAAGCAACTGTTAGGATAATTAACTTCGATGCACAACGTGTTTAACTTGATGCAGGTTTGTTTAAATCCTAAAAAACATTTTTCATCTAAACACGTTCTATGACATAATGTTTTTTCCACCATACTATAACTCGTATGATATCCATTTGTCACTTTTAGTTGGCATATTGTTTATGGGTTTAAGCTGTTATTTGCAAACCACATCACGAAATATAATGAAAGTTTCTGCAAGTTGTAACATTGATACAACTTATATCATAACTTTGATTTATAAAATGTGGGTTTAGGAATTTCTCCACGCTACATTTTGTTGATCAATGTTAATATGTAAGACTCGTCATCGATCCTCATTATGAACATCAATACGGTGATGTAGATAAGGTAACATGTGTTTTGGAATTACTCCACGATACATTATAATGATTGATGATTGCTTGGTCAAGATATTCTTCGGCCTGCCGATCCGAAGCAACTCATATCTTCTAACCAAACTTATACTTCATGAGTACATTACTTAATTACTTAATGGAATCTTATGAAGTATCTTTACCTCTGTATTTCTTTGGAATAGTTCACACTCTCGTGTTGAACTAACCTCAGAATCTTTGTGGCATACCTTTATTTCTAAAGGTTTCTTTGTCTAAACTAAAGATGTCAATTATACCATAGGTGTTTAGCTATGCCGAGCCTAAATTCCATATTGGGTATATAGTTGACGTCCGCTTTTAATTTTACTTGACAAAGAATCACATTACCACAACTGGGTAAGTCTTACATTTTATATTCATCATGTATTGCAATTGATTCAAGTAGCAATGAACTATTTGTTGAGTATGTTACCAAAAACAAAATTCATTCCAAAACATAGAATAATGTCTCATCATGTCCAAATGGGAACATGAGATAAATT
This sequence comes from Viscum album, assembly GCA_963277665.1. Taxonomy (NCBI): domain Eukaryota; kingdom Viridiplantae; phylum Streptophyta; class Magnoliopsida; order Santalales; family Viscaceae; genus Viscum; species Viscum album. Next base: position 655,370,736 of record OY728145.1, on the reverse strand, counting down.
TTTTTGGTTATACTCCACAACTTGTTCAATTTGAATCAATCACTTGGCAATTAGAAGTTATGTATTTATCTCTGCTAACTTAGGAATCACCCTTTCTCAGCTGCTTGGAGAAGACACTTTACTTATAGTAATGTTTCTCTACTTGCTTGGTTACTGTATTTAAATACACATATGTTATTGTCATATTATATTCAATACCCAAGAAGTATGTTAGAAACATTAATATATTTGATGAATATAAACTAAATGAGAAGCGAGTACTTGCTTCTTGTATTTCATTTTTTAAACTTCCATGAATTTATTTCATTAAGTGATGCAAATAAACTCCTATTAAATAACCAACCACTTTTCATTGAAGGACATGACAAAGGTGTCTTTGGTGTAACTTTCCATAAGCCTTTTTTCCTTGTCATTCAATGTGTTCGCCATAAGAATAAAAGATGATGTTATCTCCAATATTCTTATTACTTGGCGAATGTTACCTTAACGGTAATGAAGTGCTTACTCTATACGATTCGTTTGTATCCTTAAAAGAAACTAGAGTAATTGGGTGTAAAAGGTATAAGAAATGGGATGGATTGAAAGATTGTGAACTATCTTTCACTTTACACAAACCAAGTGCGACCATCACATCCAAATCTTGCTTCACTTTCTCCTCGAAAGGATCTTGGAGATGAGACTGCATGTGATCATCATCCAAGTCTTGATGTAGCGACCACAAATAACATAAGAATTTGATAATAGCATTATGAAAGAACCATCATATGCTTTATTCATGAGTCTCCTGTAAGCAGTTTTACACCCTCGCTTCCTGAGGTGGCTTAACATGTTGGGACACAAGCACCATGAATTTCCATTATTGTAGTAATGTGCGCAAGCACCTATACTACACTTGGAATTTCGTGCTTGGTTTAGACATTAACTTTGTCTAATATTTATCACAGTATTATTGTGGTATTTTTTTCCATTATCTTCAAATATACTTCAGCAGATTGTAATTTTACGTGATTACCTAATCTGATATTACTGATTATTTAATCATTAAATGTCTCCCACTAATTTTTTGAATTCTAGGAACGCTCTGTACTAGAATCAGAATACATCTGATTATTCTAGTGGAAAGGATCCCTGAACCTCCCTCATAGTCTACAAGCTAGGGCTATGCCACTACTCGGAGGGTCCAAGGTAGGCTTTTGACTAGCCAACCACATTAGCTCGCAGTTCCTTGATCTGTTGAGTAAAGTCCCAGCTTCAAAAATCATTTACCGAATTACTCAACGCCTGCCTCTAAAATTACAAGAAACTAGATAAGGCTATATCTTTGCTGAAATTTTAGTTAAGTCAACCCAACACACAAATAGGAACTACCCGGTAGTAAGAGACACCCTCAGCTGAGGCATGAACTGACACCTCGAACTCCCGGTTTTGTTCAAACATGAATGATGGAAGGCTATTTGTGACTTAATATTTTCTTTGAGGGTTTTATTGGTTTTCTCTCGATGAATGTGATCCATTTCTATTAATCTTTTTCATCTATGTTGTCGCGCTCACAACTGAACTTTAATAGAAAAACATACGCCGCTTCTTTATGCATTTTATTATCTATTATTTTAAGTATTTTTCTCTCTATTCTAAAATGCATAAAATAATAAATAAATGTGTAAAGCTAAAATACTACCTGACTGGTCTTGAGCATCTAAACGACCTAAGCGCATCGTACCTGAGTCGTATTCTTGACTCTTGATGTAGCCTGCCCTATCATGTATGTCCGCTGGTCTTCTGAAGTATCGCCATGTCTTGGCGGGGTTGACGTCACATCTTGGAGTACCGCCTCATCTTGGTGGAAACCACATGTCATCTTGCACCGCCTTCATCAACATGCACCGCTTCGACTTGGTGGGGTCCACGTCATTCGTGTTTGCATCGTCTCCATCCGTGATACAAGAATACTCGCGCGTAGGTGAGGGGGACTAGGGTATAAATGTACATCAAATCAATTGGACACATAGGTCCTTATAAATTTTAACTGAAAACTAAGACGATGCGCAGACCGTCATTTAATTAATTACACACATCGCACGTAGTTTAAATAATTAATTAAATAAATAATTAAAATGAGACATTCTAGGGTCGGTGCTCAAGAACAATTGTCAGGTAAAAAATATTGCACGATAAAAATTAAAATGCAATAATTAAGTATGAGGGTTTATTTAATTAAATTAAATGAATTAAAAATTCAAATAATTTAATTATTTGTCGGTACTTTAATTATTTTAATTTTAATACTTAAAATTAAATTAATTCTATTCGGGTATTAAAATTTATTGCTTTAACCAAAATTAATATATTAATTAAATAACCCGGATCGATTACCTGTTTGCTAAGAGGACCTGGTGGTGGCCAGAGTCACAAGAAGGGATGGTCTCCGGACAGTGTGGCGGTGGTTCTTGTGTGTGTGGGTCCGGCCGAGGGGTACCTGCCGCTGAGACCACTGTGGTACTCAGGCCTGGTCCTGCACTGTGGCGCCACTGCACATGCGGGAAAGACGGGAACCGGGATGGTGACCCAGTCTAGAGGCACTGCCGGCGCTTGCGCTAGGCGGGTTCGTGCACTGGTCCAAGGAGGGTCGGCCGGTGAGGCTGCCGTAGTGTGGTAGTCGGATTGGAGAAGGCCCCTATGGAGGCCGTGGCACGGCTCCGACAACGAGGAGGGGAGAGGCTCATGGCGGCTTGGATAAGGGCAGACCCTTGGGTCTAGGGCGACACACGGCCTCCAGCAGAGGAGGTGGTACCCTGAGTCGAGGGCGGTGGTGAGCATGAGACAACATGGTCCGGCGGACAAGGGCGGCAGGGCGAGCCCGGGACGACACGGTGAGGCCAGATCCTGGTGGCGATGTGTGACTCCAGACAGAGTAGCAGCGAGCCCTCGGGTCAATGCAGCGGAGGGCCGGACAAGGGCGGTGGCGTGCTCTGGGAAGGTGCGACAGGATGAGATCCGGGAGGTGGCGGGGCGTCAGCGCGCGGCTTTGGCGAGCTCGGATGGAGGGTGTGCTGCGGGCCGAGGAGAGAAGGTGGGGTGCTACTGCTGCGCTCAGCCTCGAGGGAGAAGGGAGGGAGGTAAGGCGCCCTACGACACTGCGGGAGCAGGCGGCGCCTGCATGGGGGGCGGCGGCTCTCCTGTGTGGCATCCCGAGGGAGAAGACGCGCCGCGACCAGGCTGGCCCCGGCTTCCACCCCTTTTTTTTGCTGTCCACGCGGTATCCCTCCCCCGTTTTTTTTATCACTTTAAGACTTATTTTAAAGTCTTTTCTTTTCCCCTTTATTTAATTGAGCCAAGTCCTCCATTTAATTTTCCAAACAGCTATATATTAGCCTTTAATAATAATAATAATAATTATACTAATAATTATTATAATAATAATAAAATAATTATTATTTTAATAATTATAAAGTAATTATTATTATTATTAATTTATGATGATAATTATTATCATTAAATAATAATAATAATTATCATTCTTGTCTATGTTTTAGGAAAAACCAAAATAAGAACGATGATCAGAAACGATTGGAAAAAATAATACCCACAATCATATTGAAAACGTGACCCTTTCTTAAAATTTCAAATGATTGGAAAAAATAATACCTGCGATCATATCGAAAACGTGATCCTTTCTTAAAATTTCAAATGACCATATGTTGGCCATTTGAAATTGGATCGACGTACGGTTTGAACTGTTGTGACCAATTTTTTACCCTCTACTTAATTTCATGCAAATTATTTTTATTTGGCTCTGAAAATCTACGCGACTCGCTCTGATACCACTGTTAGGATTCCAGGGCCCGCAGCGGAAGCCGGGGGGCTGGGGATTTTTTAAAATTTTCATCAGCGGAATGATGGTACTTGTCGTCGCTGACGATCCGAGCCCCAGAGAGGTCCGAGGATCTCGTGTAGATTATTAAGAGCACAAAAATTAAAAATGAAAACGTACCCGTTTCAAATCCGATGGCGCGGTCGACTGCCGCTAGCCGATGGTGATCAACGCTTGAAGGATCCAAAGAAGGATCCCTCTAGATCATCCACACACGCTCCAAAAATCTGCGGGAATGCCGATCGTCGAACTCCGAGTGCTAGCGCAGCAATTCAAGGATATCTTCGACGTCCCGACGATCACCACATCGTTGATCTTACGATGCGTGAGAAAGAACTTGATCCGAGCTCTTGGATCATCAGTTTCTCTCTCTAGGAAGTGAGAGGAGAGAGAGGCTCTCAATTTTTCATTCCATAAATGAATGAATAGTGATGTGCACACCAAATAGAGAGATCCTCCTCTCTTATTTATAGAGATGTTGATATATACCCGGTAGGGTTCCCCAGCCCCTATTAATATCAACATTCTCTAAATAAATAATTTCGACAGACTAAACTGCACCAATATTATTTAATATTTTATCACATACTTGTAATATATATATATATATATATATATATATATATATATATATATAATATTACGTGATAAAACCGAGCCATTTAACTCGACTCGTTGTCCCGCTTAATATTAAACGAACCTTGAAAATTAAAATAATATTCATTCGATTAATATTTTCTCATATTTACTAAACTTGTAAATACATTAAATAAATTCAATCCCCAATATTCGTAACTTGAATATTAATGAATTTATTTAATTCTTTTGGTGATCGACAACATAGACAACACTCAGACCCCATGGCGGGGCCCGCTATGTCCATATTCCTATTCCACTGAATAGGTGTGGATTCTTGAATACGCTGTTGTGTGTGAACCTCTAGGCCCTTATCTCAGTAGTAGTGAATAAAATTCACAGACCAAGAGCGGGGTCTAGCAACCCGTCAGAGCCCCTAAAGAGATAAGGATAGTCATTGCAACGACTACCAACCTACGAACACTGACTGTGTACTATAGTATCTTTGTCATTTGATATCTCATAAAGTAGGACACACTCTTGTATCATCGTCCTTATCTTGCTTTATTATTTGTTGATCTATCCAGATGGATTCGCCTTTCTACTGCTTTAGCCAAAGACTTATGAAGGCGGCACCATCCTGATCAACCAGGCCTGAGACATAAAACTTCCTAAACTTGGAAGTGGAAAATCCTTTCTTGACCATTCAACCAACGCCATACCACTAACAGCACACCCGACACAAACTACCTTTCCACGACATTACTGCCATGGTTTTTTCCTTACATCAAATTATATAATTAAATGATATACATTGGTAATGGTATCAAGTCAGGAGACCAATACACATGTCCGTAGATAGGAACAACCAATGACACCCAAAACATATGGTGTTCCTATTGATGAGTCTGTTCTCATGGTCTCACTACTAGATATCACCAAGTGCAAACTTCATGAGAAGAAGTCTCAATGCTTATGAGCCCCCAACACCTGATAGTCAGACATCTACTGTGTCTAGTCAGTAAGATGTATCTAGACTATAGAAAATATATTTAAGATCAATGTCATTGTATCTCGAGGTTCTAATTATAGCCTGAAATCTGCTATAACCTCTTGAAACGACAATTAACATTTGGACATTACCATTATTAAAGTGGACGCAGAAAAGTATAAACTATAATGGTAAGATATCATCATGCATATCTAACTGTACACATGATATAATAATCAAAAGTACTACATAGTTGGGTCTAGGGCACCCACTATTTCAACATATACATAGTAAATGTTGTCCACAGACATGAAAAACCTTACCCTCAGGTAATCAGAATCAAAACCCGCAGGTGACTGCCCACAGGCATAACGAATATTGCCCACAGGCGTATGAGGTGTTTCCCACAGGCACAGAATCTACTACCCACAGGCACAGAAAGGTTTCCCGTAGGCTAAACGAAACACTGCCCTCATTCTATACAAGTAACCAGGCTGAACCCAACACATAAGCAAGAAATTATATACAATTCTTCTTAAGGCAATTCAAAGAATGCTAAAATTTATGGTATACCCACAGGTATCCTGGATAAATGGCTAAACAGAGGAACACATCCCTGGGGTGGTCCTGGATCCAAGCAGTGATCCCAAACAGCAGTTCTAACTCATCAAAGTTTATCTATGCAACTCTAGATAAATTTCAGAAAAGGCCACAACCATACGACACACCAAACATGAGTTCGTAGCACAACGGTACACAAATTCAAATCAATAGTTGGAAAAAAACACTAGACCACCTACCTCGATCATCTCTGATCGTTATACATGAACAACGCCTTCTGAATCTCCCAAGAATGACGTAGATATGGGATAAAAGAATTCCCGTTCAAACATAAATAACTTCCCTTAGAGGAATAATTGGTAAGAACAATGCAAGGAGAGGGGATGGCTTACGTATATGGTCCCAACGTGATCGAAAGAGGTGAAATCGGATTCCCGGTGCGTGATTGGGTGATCCTGCAAGGTTCGACCGTCCTCCCAAGCTCCAAGTGGCGGTTCTGACTCCTCTCTCAAATGAGGAGGCTACTGCCTATTTTAAGCGAAATTTCATGACTACACGGTGTGTACTATCAAGTACACGATGTGTAATTTTTATTTTTAAACTGTTCCACCGGAGGATTCATTCCATCGCGACACTGTTCATATGTCGGCATGAGTACACAATGTCTATTCTTGAATACAAGGCATGTACTGTCGTTCAGCTGGTAGCTGCCTCCACCGCCTTACTATTCACCTGCTGATTGATTACATGGCGTGTAACTACCTAGTACACATAGTGTAGTCGGTTTTTACACCCTTCATCGCTGACAGGCCTACACGCCTTGTGTACTCATCCCACACAACCAAAGTACACGACGTGTGGAAAAGTACACGGCGTGTACCCACAAAATTTGGGATTTTCCCAATTTTTTTATTTTCTCAAAAACACTAAAGGAAAAAGGAAAATAAGAAACCCGTACCTCCAAAAACAGTAACCGGGTTCTTACAATTCTGTTTTTTTAATCTTGATTAACTAACCTAGAATTTTTTTTAATCTATTACATTACACCATTATTTGTTTCTACTTTATTTATTCATAAATATAGACAACAATCTCTCTAACCACTTAGTTTAGCATCTTCCTAGAAAACTTTTGTCAATATTGGGAGTCTCCTAAAAATACTTGGGCTATCATTTGATGAATTTTGATTTCTTCCGCAATAAGATTGATTCTACTTGAATCAAGGTACAATTTGATCCTTATTTAATTATTTTATCTTCCACCATATTGGGGATCTATGGAAAATGGTTGATGTATTGTGGTGAGAAAGGATTGATGTAAGGTTTAAAAAGTATTGATTGGTTGATAATTTTTCATTAGCATGTGGAAGTTGGAGAATCAAATTTTGTTCTCAATGACATTATATCTCAAGTAAAAAAACAAGGTAGGTTAGTCAAGATATCTCTGTTTGATAACTATTTATATAGAATTATAATGATTTAGATTCTTTGATTAAATAGTGGAGTTGATTTAACTTTATAAAGTGAATTGAAATTCTAGGAGATGTGTGAATTTATTTCAATATATATGATATCATTTTATTACATTTTCACGCTGTTATGAAAAATATATATTTTGATGTTGAATGTGTGGTACAATAATATTGGAAAGGATGTGCAGTAAGGTTTATATGGTTAGATGGATGAGTAAAATTTTCCCCAGATGTGTAATTAATTAATTAATTAATGTCGACAAACAAGAAAAGATATATTCCATGGAATGAATGAATAAAACACTCAATATAATTATGTAATGTGTAAAATTGATATATGCGATAACCAATAAATAATTATGATTTATAAATATTGATGTGTTAATTATTAAAATGAATATGCGTGGTTGGTTGTTTGATATTTATATTGTGATTAGTTGAGGGGGGTGGATTTGTATGAAAAGGAGGCTATGTGTGATGGGAATGAGAATAGACAACAATGGTAGGATGAGGAACCTAAATCTGTTATGTTTTTTTTCATTATATATTTTGTTATTTCAGTAAAGGTTTATGTGAAATTCACAATTTTTATGTACCATAAAATGAGTTGGATAACCTAACTATGAAATTGGATATTTTAATTTTTAATTTTTTCATTTTTATATTAAATTCGATGTTTAATATGTTTTATATTTTCTTCCATTTATTTAAATATGACACCATACTTTGTATTATTAATCTTGCTTGAATTTTATGCATGTTTGGCCTTTTATGTTTCATGGGAGGCATGTTATCTTGGGCCCCCCTTTGATTTTTGGGCTTCTATTTGTTTTTGGATTACATGCTAGGTATTTGTTTTATCTGTCTGCTTTTATTTACATTGTTGAAGATATGTGCCACCCATTCTTTATTGTATATCCACCTGTATTCCTATTTGTTTGAACCCTTGAGTTCTGTTCAGTAGGGTGGTTTTTACCTTACTCTGTGGTATCCCTGGATTAGGCGATTAGTTAAGGGAACCGTCACGCACAGGGGGTTTCATTACCCCTTCCCTCATTGCTTCCTCAGGCACTTGGCATTTGGATTCTCAGATCTCTCTTGGAGGTGTGCTTCAGTCTTCCTTTGTGAACCCCAGTGTTTGGCTCCTGGTTTGGTGCATAATCCTCCATTTTGGAGCACTTTTGTTCCCGCCTATGATTCTCCATCAACCTTATCTTGTGGCCGGTGTGTGGTGGAGATGATAAACCTTCCTGATGGAAGATGTGCATCCCTCGGTGATAATACCTAGAACCACAATTGAAGTAAACTGATGCTACTGCTTCAGATCAAAAAGTGATAAATTTTTTAATATAGGTTTTATGAAAAAAAATTTCGGAAAAGGGGTTAAGGTTCCCAAATTTTTAAAATTGTGTCCAGGATGCCTGACCGCCGTTCACACATCCCGGACCCAGGCAATAATTCCTGAACGATGTTCACACGTCCTTTTCTGACCATATAAAGGACGCGTGAACACCATTCATGCATCCTTGCGCGGGAAAAGATGCGTGAATGACGTTCACGAATCTGAGCCACGACAGTGATGCGTGAACGCCGTTCATGCATCCTTCTCGGACTAGCTAAAGGATGCGTGAATGGAGTTCACGCATCTGGCCGAGATTTTATATAAAAAGAGGGGTCCCCCCCCCCAAAAAACCCATTGTTCTCCTCTGGTTTTTGTTGCGAAGCTCTGCAGAAATTCATTCTCAACAAATATTTTCCGCTTTTATTATGGTAAAATTTCTATTTAATAATTTAATTGTTTAATTGTGTTTATTTATTTCATTTGTATCTTTAATTGTGTGTATGATTTATTTATTTCATATGTTATGCATGAAATGTTTTGTATGATTTAATTTTCTTGATGTTGAATGTTTGTATGATTTAATTTTTTGAATGTCTGTTTTCTGAATATTGAATGTTTTATGTTATGTCTAAAATTTTTAATGTTTAGGAAAAGTAATTTATGTTAGAGAAATTTATTTTAATGAATGGTTTTGATGTAAGTGTAAATTAAATTACTTTTATTTACTAGTAATAATATTTTTAATCAATAAAGTAGAAAATATATTTACTTATATTTTGAAAAATAGAAGAATGCCCAAAAAACATTACAATTTCATAAAATTTAAAATAACAAAAGTGTTTATTATGTAAATCTCAATTAGATCAGTTATAATAAAATTTATTAAATGTTATTAATAATTATATATATATATATACACATGAAGTTAAATTTTTTTAAAAGAGGTGTAGTATTTAATATAGATTTTATATAATATGGATAATATAATAAATATACCAAAAAACACGGTTTGAGTGATGACTGATCTTGAGATGACCGACCATGCATAATTGAAATTACATGTTTTATTTTGTGTATGTTGTTATTCAATTTGTAATAATTTCATTTTTTCTGCATTGATGACCTGCGAGTCATCTCTCAGTAAGTGTAAGGACCTGCGTGTCCGCTTAAACTAATTTATGTATTTCATACCCCTATACCCCCTCACATGTATGTGAGTAAATTTGTAATTAAAAGACAGATGCCCCGAAGAGGTGTCGACGAAGAGGCATCCCCGAAGAGGTGTTGATGAAGAGGCATTTGAGAACTCATTCGAGAGGAGGCATTGCTGTTTGACAGGAGATTGGCGGTTTCTGCAATATTTGATAATAGAGACAGGAGTTTACCCATATAGGTTGTGGTTAGTTTATCAGATAATGATAAACTAATCATAAGTCTCAAGATCAAGTCATGATTATATATTCATAAGTAATTAAACTTTATGAAACATTATATTAAATTTGCTTTTGTTCTAAAATCACAATCACTATACCTTAACAGTGATAAATCAATACATAAAAAAGTCTCAAGATAATCAATTATTCAAAACCAAATTAAATAATTTAAAAATTTAATGTAGTGTATAATATTTTTTAAATTATTTTTTATAGGTAATTATGTCTTCTCCAATATATTGCAACGGTGAGGTAATTTATACTGAGCAGGGTTTTAGCTATAGTGTGCCACCTGTCAAAGTGGTGAATCTCCATGGTTTTATGACATTAGATGTAGTTCGTAATAAGATTCATAGTCGGTTAAAACTGAGTGCAGGATAAGAAATCACTTCAATTAGATACCTACATCTTCAATATCCTGAGCATCTGTGGCACAACGACTACCCTATAGTCGATGATGAGGATTGGATGGAGGCTTCTCAGTTATTCAGGCAACAATGTATTAATGGTTTGATGGAATTATTTATTGTCATTTCTGATATTGATGTGGTGAAATCGATTACTACAGAACCATGCTTTGTGACCTCTATAGAAGTAGGTCCTTCACAACAGTCTTATTCATTGCCTCCTTCTCATATGACTCCTGTGGAAGAATGTAATGAGGAGGATCATCAAAATTTGGAAGGAAATGTAGATGACATCCCTTTCTGTGCTGATATAGTGCATGAAAGTTTATCTAAGGAAGAAGAATCTGGGGAGTCAGCAGGAGATGATGTGGTTGGGAATGAACCTTCTGAGGTTCCTTTGAGAGACAGACATCTGCTACATCCACCAGTTAGTGGTAACCAGCCTTCAGTTTTGAGTTCCTTAGTTGGAGGAATGTCTCATGAACAACATTTTGATTGGGATGTCATTACACCAGCTTATGAATTCCCTGGCATTATAGGGAATATGCCTACATCAAATGATAATGCCATATATGTTGGGCAGGAGTTCGAAAGTAAACAGGTCATAAAAAATGTGATAAAGCAATACCACATTGAGCAACATTTCAAATTTGTGGTTTATGAGTCAAAGAAGACCAAATATCTCATTCGTTGTGAAAAATATGGTTCAGAATGTAAATTTTGATTAAGAGAACTATTTGATAAATATTATGGATGTTGGAAGATAACCAAATTAGAAGGGCCACACACTTGTCTGCATCCCAGCTTGGCACAAGATCACTCTTCCCTTGAGGTAGAGTTTATATCTACTGTTATTTGTGAGATGATACGAACAAGTCAGGATGTTCCTGTTGCCCTTGTTCAGGAAAGAATTCAATAGTTGTATAACTATAAGGTATCATACAACAAAGCTTGGAATGCAAAACAGAAAGCCATTGTAAAAGTGTATGGTGATTGGGACGAGTCTTATGCGATGTTGCCACAACTTATGGAATTGTTGTCTCTCAATAATCAGATTTTTTATCAATTGGACAGTGTTGAGTATGTATCCCAAAATCATCGAGTTGATCGGTCAAAGGTGAAGTTCAATAATAGTTTTTGGGTATTTAGACCATGCATTGCTGAATTTCCCTATTGTAAACAATTTATTCAGGTAGATGTCACATTCCTTTATGGAAAGTATATATGTGTTCTACTCATTACTGCCACACAGGATGGTAATCACGCTCCTCTGCCACTTGCTTTTGCTATTGTTTAAAAAGAAAATTTTGAATGCTGGAGCTGGTTCTTGGCATGTGTACGTATTCATGTCACGCAAAAACAGGGTGTGTGTCATATATCTGATCGTCATCGAGCGATTATAGAGGTCGTGAGTAGTGATGGGGTTTCTTGGACTAAGCCTAATGCTTATCATCATTATTGCATTAGATATATTGCAAGTAATGTGCATAAGTAGTTTAGAGATGAGGCCATAAAGAAGGCGATCCTCAAATTGGGTATGGTTTTCTAAACTTGCTTTTTTAACAAAATTTAATATCCATTTTAATACATTATTATGTTATGCTTTCAGCATATGAACCCCAACAAGAAAGGTTTGATCGATGTCTTGAAGAGATCCGAACAGTTAATGAGGAGGTATATGAATATATGGTACAAATTTCAAAGGAAAAATGGTCATTATTATACGATGGTGGCATGAGATATGGGCATATGACCACTAATATAGTGGAGTGCATAAATGGGGTCCTCAAGGGTGTGCGCAAACTCCCAATCACAGGGTTAGTGAAAGAGAAATTTTTTAGATGTGTTCACTACTTTGTTGACCGGTCCCAAAAGGCCTACCAGAGGATGGAAAATGGAATGCTTTTTACTCAGAATTTTTAAACTAATATTGACCGGATATGGAATGTGGCTTAACGATGGAATGTTATAGCCTTTGACAGGGAAAAGAGGAGTTTTCGGGTAAGACAGTGCTACGACCAGGGTACATGCACTAATGGTGGAGTGTTTTTCGTGATGTTGGAAAACAGGTACTGTGATTATGGCAGCTTTCAGGCATTGAGATATCCATGTGTACATGTTATTGCAGCTTGTGCTTCGGTAAATATATCATGGGAGCCATATGTTGACCCGGTGTATCACATGAGCACTTTTGGTTAACTGTTATAGTGCTGCTTGGATGCCTGTTGGTGACTTCCATTCTATCACATTGCCTGCTGATCAACCGACCATCGTCCCTGATATTTCCAGGTTTTCATAAGTTGGTTTTGGTTTCATTTATAATTTTTTCAATGTCTGTCATTTTTAAAATTATTGGCTTCATGCTACCAGGTTGCGGCCCCGAGGAAGACCGAAGTCAACTCGCATAATAAATGAGATGGATTGGCCTCAACAACGAGGAGGGAGAATATGATGCAGTATCTGTCACACAGAAGGAAATACTTGTAAGAGATGTCCCCAAGTGGCAGGAAAAAGTTCCACATCTAATCATCCATGATCGAGTCTGTGTACCTGCTCTATTTTTGTGATAAATATAATTTTCTAGAGCGCGTGTTGTACTTTTTCTAGAGGAGTTCAAGTGCCTTGTTTTGGAGTCATCAATGATCATTTTCATGAGAAGGTTGAAAGACTTGTTTTGAGGTCCTAGTTTCCCTGTTGATTTATTTTTTCCTGTTAATTTTTAATGTGGAATAATGTTAATGGTTATTTAATGGATAATGGATAAATTAACAAACATAATTTCACAAAAAAGAAGAAATAATTAAATTTTCACTTTTAAATTCTGGTTTTCTTATAAGATGTCTAGTTCTAGTAATGGCATCTGAGTGTCTGAGCATCATTAACTAATGTTGATTGTAAGAATAGGCTAATGTTGATTGTGACACCAAATAAAAATGAATATATCATGCTTTCACTATTAATAAGTAACGATGATATCATGTGTGCAGATGGCAGGTTTTCCATTACTTACATCTTAGGCTACTCATGTATCATGACTACTTTTAGGGGGACATCCTGTGGCTCCCTTGATTGTACGTAGATCTCACCATTTCCATCATACTGCACCACCTCCCGCTATCATCCCACATCTTTGTCGAGCTAGATTCTATGGATTAGCGATGTGCGACTTCAGATTTCTTTATCATCATCTCATTACCGCACTTGTAGAGAGATGGAGACTAGAGTCGCATACTTTCCATTTCAGTGAGGGGGAGATGACTATTACATTGCAGGATGTGGCCATTATGTTGGGCCTCCCTATCGAAAGACATGCTTTGACAGGCCGAGTTCCATCAGATTTTCCTGAGCTTGTTCATAGACTTCTGGGCATAGAGGTCCAGGATGATGGCAGGACCATTGTCGGTGGTAGATTGCGGATGCCTTGCTTAGACCAGTACTTCACACATTTACCAGATGATGCTGATGACGTCACCATGCTGCGATTTGCATGCGCATATATTTTGAGGCTGATCGGTGGCACACTTTTTGTTGACCACTCTACTACTTTTGTGCACCTGATGTATCTATCTTTTTTGGAGGATTTGGACCAGGCAGGCTGATATAGTTGGGGGTATGCCTGCCTAGAATATATATACAGAGACCTATACAGCGCATGTCGCATCGATAAGATGCAGATCACAGGATGCATGGTTCTTCTACAGATGTGGGTATGGGAGCACATACCTCGTTTAGCTCCACATTCCCATGCACCATTACCCGTAGATATTGTAGCAGAGGCTCCATGTGGACGTTGGTATGTTATTAATTCCTTCTAATATCTAACTTAATTGTATAAAATTCTTTTATGAAATGTAAAAAAAATGTTATCTACGGGTGGAGTCAGGCGCATCGACATTCAGATTCTCCCAAACATGATGTTCACGCCTACAGAATTATGTTAGACAACATTCGACCAGACGATGAAAGTGATTATTATTTATATTGTTAAATCTTTACTCTTTACTGTACATCTATTCATTTATTAATTGATTATTCATTTTTTCTTTCAGATTACATGGATGCCATATACAGATGATATCCTTCAGAGTCTACCCCCATACTGTACAGTGATGCTTGATATCGGCTCCTGTATGGTTCCACTGATTAATGTTCATATAGTCAAGTGGCATCAGATGGATAGGGTTATGAGACAGTTTGGATTCCTTCAGCCAGTTCTTGACCCGCCCAGTCAATTGGATTCATTGCATTCCCTGAAGATGTCAGGGAAGAGATATTTTGATTGGAGGAGCTACCATGCCAGATATGTTGCGTTATGGGACAAATGACGAGAGTCCCAATTGCGAGGGGCAGGGATAGTGCGTTTTCATTTGATGGATCAGATGGATTATGCAGGCTAGTACATCAGGTCTCCAGTCAGATTTATGACACGGCACGGACGAGGCTTCCATGACTTGGTATGCATTCTTCCTTTCACTGTTCAACATATTTTTTATTCAAATTAGTTAACAACAATTTTTTTTTTCACAGGATGCTCGTATTTTTCATCTACATCATATGTCTGATCTAGTGGAGAGAGCTGCCTATGACCCATCATATTTTCACAGCCTTATACGACAGATGCTACCATCGATGTATGAGATTTATCATGGCATTTTCTTTGATCCACCACCTACTGCGGAGGCCGCGGAGCCTGATGCGGAGGTCGCGGAGCCTGCTGAGCCTCACATAGATGTACCTGGGGGTGACGAACCTGTTATGGATGTTGTTGTTCCACAAGAGGAGGCTACTCAGCTTGCTCAGCCAGATGATATTGTTCCACTGGAGGAGGGTGTTCAGCATGATCAGTCAGATGCTCCTCCAGCTTCTCAGGCACAGCCACAGGTACTTACAGATGCTGACTGGATTGTGTTCGATGTTTTATTGCATTCATCCGCAGTAGAGCAGCCATCTACTTCCTATATTGGTGAGAGTTCCAGCCAGCTTCCACTATCCTTAGATGCAAGCCAGGGTACAGGTGGAGAGACTGTACATCCACCGTCTGTCACACAGGAGGATGTGGAGGTGGCTGTCAATGAGGATGCGTAGCATACGCCAAAGCACAGACGTAGACAGACAGGTCGTGGACGCATCCAATATATGCCAGACTGTGGGATAGAGGAGCATCCATGCCAGAGGCATATATTAGGTTGACATTTGATTTATGAAACATTTTTTATCTGTATTACTGTTATCTAGACTTCTATTATATTTTTATTAAGTGTCTTAATGTTATAAAATTATCTACCAATGTGTATATATATATGTATAATAAATAATATGATTAAATTAAATGATAAATATTAATTATATTAATTATTTTGAATTGCAATAGAAGTGGTCACAGTTATGATGAGTGTTGGTTTAGTCCAACCATGCAGAATGCATAAGTTGATAAGAATAAAAGGCCACAACAAGTGTAGAAGAATGGAACAATAGTTGGAAAATCTTCCATTGGGAATATGTAAAACAATGAAGTCAAGAAAACTGTGAAAGAAACTATTCCCAAGAATAAGTTTGAGCTAAAATCCAAGGATTATTTCATGAAAAATCTTGAAATTCATATCATCTCAAGAAGTTGAAACTTGAGGTATTCCAATCACACTTTATCCATTGTTCTTAATTATATTTCTAATTTCAATTAAGGGGGAGATCTTAATTGATGGAAATATGGGATGAAAAGGGGAGATTTATCTTTTCACTTGAAAATTTTAATATATTTGGTGAAGTATGTGCAGGATTTAGCATTTCATTGATAATTTTGATTATCTACCCTTGGTTAATAATTGATACACTCTGAGCATGATTTCACATTTATGGTTGTTTATGGACAACATTGAAAACTAAAATATGAATTAGTAGTTCATTTGGACAATTTTGAGAAGATACATATTCAGACTTTATAAAAGGAAACAATTTCTACTGGTACACAATCTAAAGAGTGAGATTATTGAGTATTCATCTCAAAACTTAGGTCATGTCCATGACATCACTTCTTCCACCTTATTTAGATAAAATGATATTTTTTAGAGATCACATGCCTTAAAAAATATTACTCTTGGATCTAGAAATGAAACTCAGAGAACTTAGCATAGTGATGATGTGATCATGGTTCACTCATCACAATCACTAAATGTTTTTCATGTAACTCATTTGTTCACAAATATAACAATATTTAATCAGAAAAACAATGAAAAAAGAGTATTAGAAAGTATAAAAATTATGTTTATGAGATTCATGAACAATTCTAGTGGTTAATCAACCCAAGTGGCATGAATATATACTCATAATATCATTACCAACTTGTAAACAATGTTTCCAAAATGTCCTCAATCTTAACCCAATGGTTTTTATAGCCATATTTTATTTGAATTATAAAGGACCACTAGGATCCTCTCAACTGATCAAACATAGTATCTATCCTAGAAGTATATAACTATTCTTTATTGTGACATTATTCGACTACTAGTATTACACACATAAATGAATACTACAATCTCTCTTCTTTGAGGATTGGATAAGAGAACAACAAGGAGAAGTGATTGGTCAAATAAATCTCTTCACCTCCAGATCCTCAATCTTCACTTTCAACAATTTCAACCAAGTTGTTTCTATATGATATTATGGAATTGATATATTAAATTCATCGTACAATAGAGCAATCTCTAAATAAATTATCATATTAGGAGGAATCCCTAGTAAATTCTCTATAATATCATCCCAGTAATGGACCCCCACAAAATAAAGACTAGATAGAAGGGCTACTCGGTCTTCTGTAAGAGCTATACCGACTACCTATTTCATTATGGTCCCAAGATGACTCAGGTCCAGTCCCATTATGCCTACTCCGAAGTCTTTTCCCCCATATAAATCATGCATAACCAAGTCTTCTCCCTTAGGCCTAACAAAATTTTCCCACTGGCATAAAAAATTCTCGCCCAAAAACAAAACAAATACTTCCCCACATGCGTAAAAAATCAATCAGAGTCAATCTCAGTATATCAGCATTTTAGGACAATAAACAACACATGAAAATTAAAATATTACATTGTTAATATATGACAACTCACGTGGGAATCACACATATCAAGAAACAACTAAGTTAAACTATCAAAAGACTTGTAGATCAGCTAATATATTTCTTGATCTATTTCAAGAGATATTGTGATCAACAACATTTATTAGTGGATTCATATATAATAATAGTTTCTACTTTAGAATAAAAATGGAACCATATGAGGATCTTTATAGAAATAGATGTTTAACTACAACATTTTGAGATAATGTGAGTGAGTGAAAGATACTAAGATTATATCAATATATGTTAGATAACACTCAATCCATTCTATTAATAATTATTTAATGAATATCTATTATTCATGAATATTTATTAATAATTATTAACATTATTTCAATATTTTCTATTATTTAATTGATATTTATTAATATTTCTTAATTTTTACATTAAGTGTATTAAGTTATAATTAATAGTTATACATTTTGAGGAGGATTTGAGTTCTCTGTGAGATGCGTGAACCCCGTTCACACATCCCTCCTCTCGGGAGGATGCGTGAATGTTGTTCACGCATCCCGGACCCAATTTTAAAAATATCGGAACCCTAACCCCTTTTCCCAAATTTTGTTTTTCATAAAACCCATATTAAAAAAATACCCTAAAAAATTCGACAACGTGATCTTCCATGACTTGAGATCAGGATCGCCAGACTGGTATATATCTAAAATTTTAAGTATAGGGTTACAATTTTAATTCTTCATTCAAAGCTTTCCATTCATGTATTTCATTGTTTAGTTCATTATTCATGTAATTTCCTTGTACCTATTTGACTCTCCTATAAAAAAATAATATGCGTGTGCAGATTTAGGTGGTGTTATTGCTGTGCAGTAGGACCCCTAAGGGTCTCAATCATGTTAAATTGCCTTTACCTTTTACTATTCGGCATTTTATATTTCATTTTCAATTCTTGAATTACCGATACACAACACCAGTTCGATTCTTTATCTTTTTTTGGTTGTCCAATTATCATTTTACTTCCCATTCCACCACAACAAGTGGTATCAGAGCCTCCCTAGATGTTGTGCTATTTGATTTCGATATTTTTCTTAATCTTCCTTCATCTCTTTGTGTTTTATGCGAACTGCCTAATTGTAATTTATTTACAAATTCTTGTAAACTCTCTAATTGCATCACCGCTCAATTGGTTCTTTAATCTGCATGCTTTATACTAGTATTTCATACCAACTACCATTGTTCATAATGTGATTAAACCTATTTATTGAATTAACCAAAACTACGTAGCTGTCTTTACCTTGCTGTGTTATGTTTATAAAATTGTTATATTTTTTTCCGGTATTTTTTTCACAACCCCTTTGCTTCCCCTTTAGTTATAGTTTTATTAAAAACTGTTTTTTATGTATTCCATTAATAGCTTATCGCACTTTGTTTGCAGTTTTTTAATTTATGTTTTTCTTCTTTATTTTTCCGCATTTAATTGTCTTTTAATTCTACCTATATATTATTATTGTTTCTTTCCTTTTATGCGAAATCATTGTATTCATTGAAATTATTGTCCTTTCTTATCTCACGGTACACATTTACCCAGTAAGATTGGTCGATTTTTGGGGGCATACGCCTAACATTATCCCCAATCACTCGACATCCACTCATCTAGATAAGAATATCTACAATGTGATATGAAATCTATAAGTTTGATAGAGACAACAACTTCAATTTATGTAAAATTAAAATGAGGGAACCACTTGTTTAACAATGTGTTATTTATGCCTTATTTGGGACAACGAAACTCATTATTTCTAAAAATGTAAATGGTAATACAATTACAAAGTACCAACCGGTCCTCTATAATTTTTTTAAGGTACATAGTTCCCGCTTACTTTACCTAGGTGATAAGGTTCTTAGAGAAGTGTCTATGAGTCTACCACTATAATAATATGGATTAAACTTGAAAAGTTGTACATGAATGCCTCCATAGTAGGACGGATTTACAATAAGTATCATATGTTCACTTTTATAATGAAGTACAACACTTTTGTAAGAAACCATTTAGATGAATTTAATAAAGTCATGACAGATTTAGCCAATATCAATGTTTTTGTAGATGACAAGGATCATGCGACGATACTATTGATCTCTATTTACCATATCTATAAAACCCTTGTTGAGACTATGATGTATGGCATGGACTTGCTAACCCTATAAGAGGTTATGTTGGATATTTTTTGAAAATAATTATAAACTAAAAATGGGTTAGGATCAGACGGATAGGGGATCAATGATTTGGGTAGAGAAAATTATAGGGTCTAAGGAACGAATAAGGATAAGGGTAAAAAGCAAGGTGTGAGTCAGTTTAGAATGCTGAAGTGCTACCAGTGTGGGAGACCAGGGCAATTTAAGATGTATTGTCTAGAAAGAAGTAGTTCAAGGGGTGATGTGGCTCAATCCAATGTTATTGAGTCTAGTTTTGTTGATGATGTTGTCCTATAGTGTGTCTAGTGTGCTATAGGGGGTATAATTTTGGGTTCAACTCTAGGGTTTGTTTCCATCTTTACATCCTAGGAGGGTGGGTCTTCTCAGGGGTAACCAAGTGTGTGTAATGTATGGTCTTGGGTAGTGGTTAGAGAAGCAGGTTCATGGGTAAATGTTTGGATGATCACCAGACTTCATGATGGTGCTATTGGTATCTCTATGATGATGTTGGATGGGTATTTGGGAATTAGGTGCTTAATGTCGTCTGACTAGATTTAAATGGGGTTTTCCTTAGGTCCATAGCAGGCTTCCCTTGTTAGCTGGGTTTGTTTCCTCTTGGTTTTGAGTTGGATTTTAATACTAGGGTTGTATGGGTTATACATAGGTCTAGGTTAGGACATGGTTTATCCTATTGCATGGTTCTAGTGTGACAACCGGGTCTCGGTGACAGCACAGCCACCCCGCCTTAACACGGCCGTCGGGTCCTGGCCCACTAGGTACCACCCAGTTGCCCCGCAGACACGTGGGGCCCACCCTAGGGTCCACCCACATGCCTGAACGGGTCATATGACTAATATGATAGTCCCCACAGGCCAACACATGTCCTTTCCAGTGTGCTTTTTCCTCACTCACACACACCCTGGGGAACTTCCCAGGAGGTCACCCATCCTGATCACTACTCCAGGTCAAGCACGCTGGAGTTCTAATCAGGTAGGCTCCCGAAAAGGAAGGTGCACCTTGTTGACATGAGTCATATCATTTAGTCATTTAACCCTTTATCATTCTGGGGTGTTACATCTAGGAAGTGTCTCCCCCTTATGTGGAATGTTTTCTGAGTTTTTCTTAGATTTAGGTG
Organism: Viscum album; assembly: GCA_963277665.1. Taxonomy (NCBI): domain Eukaryota; kingdom Viridiplantae; phylum Streptophyta; class Magnoliopsida; order Santalales; family Viscaceae; genus Viscum; species Viscum album. Next base: position 655,349,687 of record OY728145.1, on the reverse strand, counting down.
GAGTAAGTGATTTGCTTTCTCCGAGTCTTGAGCTTTGTTTGCTTGTTTTCTTTCTTTTACCTGATCTATTTTCTTTGCTGCTACTGTATGTATATGAACTGTTTCAATTTTAGTTTATGTTAACACCTTGTATTGTTGTTATGCTTTTAGGATGGGTACTGCTCAGTTTTTTTGGTGTTCTAGAGGCACTGGAGTTGTCCCGGGAACCTCTAGTAGGAATGTGACCAGCAAGGAGTTGAGGTATGTGGAACATGAAACCCAGGTATGTGGAGGTAAGTTCTATTTATGAAATTATATTTATAGGTTTTAAATATAAGAATGTTTATGTCATAGTTTAGATGTAATTGATGAGGGAAAATGTGTATAACATTGATACACATGTTGGACATAAGGAGTGTATAGTTAAGCTAGCACTATTTTTTTTTCTTAGGTTGTTTAGCCTGATTTCCTGATACAATTGATAGGTTAGGTGTAAGAACCCCACCAAATTTTAATTCAAAATGCTAGAGATTTTTGAAATTGGATATTTTATTTTCACATTTTTTGATTTTCATATTAAATTTGATGTTTAATATGTTTTTTATTTTCTTAAATTTATTTAAATGTCACACCATGCTTTGTATTATTAATCTCACTGTTTTTTTCATGTTGGGCCTATTATTTTTCTTGGGACACCTGTTATCTTGGGCCACCCCTTTGATTGTTGGGTTGTTGTTTTCTTTCAGATTACATGATGGGTATCCATTTTATATGCCTGATTTTATTTCCACCATTAAATTTGTATTAAAACAACACTTTTGTGGGAAAAAGTGAGAAACTAACAAGTGAAAACATACATCATACATTAAAGCATATAACATAATTCTTAAAGACCAACTTAAGGCGATTAGACTCGACATCCCTAAATAGTTTTCAAGACAAATCTGTTACCTCTGTATACGGTTCTTCTATGATACTCACTTAAAAATGAGAATCCAATTTGTCCCATTCTTGCAAGAAGTCCTCCACTGTTATCTTCTTCTCATTGTTGCCTCTGGTAAAAATGAAATATTGAGTGTTAATCCAATCGCGCTTTTCGGTGTTGGTATCCACCTACATTGGTCTCCCGTTCATCCTCTCCACATCCTCCTTGGAAGCATGAATGATCAAAATTGTATCTATCATTTCTTCCTCTGAATGCATAAGGAGGTCCCATGAATCTTCCTGGGCCACTGCATCCACACACAGCTGCGGATCTTCCAAGCTCAAAAGTGGATCTTCGGCGATTTCAACCTCCGGTCTAGACAACACCTGTATCCCCTCCTCCCTATCTGCAGTAGAGACCATACTCTCCAACACTTCTGCTTCACCCACAGGAGACTTACAACCATCAGAAGGGAGCTTCCTGAATCTACTAGAGACGAAATCCATATTCGTGCTCAAAGAGGGGGAAACCGAGTTGACCTCTGAGCCATTACACCTAGCCTTTCATGTTGATCTGGTTACTATAGTCTTTGGATTATTCAAGTAGTCTTTACGGGGTCTTGTTCCCCCCCCCTTGAGAACCCAGAGATTTCTAGTCAAGAGGTTCCCTTGCTTCCCTTTCCATGATCCAGGTTGAACCAGATCATCCTGCTCATTGTCCGAACTTTTCTGGGATACCCCATCATGAACACTAGCCTCCTCATATTTTGGCTATCGACATCCATCCTACTTTCTTTCCATCTTGGGATGACAGTTTTCCACCCTTCAGGGTCCTCATTTTCTTTCCCTTCTGAATTTAGGGGTGAGAAGCGATTGTGTACCGAGGTTGGTTTTGAAGCCTGGCCTAAACCGGGCACCCATTGACTCATGGGAATTGCCTCATATGTGTTAGAAACTTGAGAATTCTTAAGCAGCCTAGCAGCATCATGAGGCTCAGCACCACCATGCATAGATGAAAGATTAGACTCTTGAGGTTGAAACCCCCTTCCTGCTTGAACAGTCTCAACAAATGAAGGAGCATACATGGAGCAGGGACCTCCTGAGGTATGTTCTGTCAGCTTTGGCACACCCAGATCAGGAATCAATCTAGAAAAAATTGCATCCACTCTCGTGTCTTGAGGACTCAACTTAACCGGCTTATGCAGGGAAAGAGGACCCTTCGACTTGGCTCCAGACCTTTGTTGTCTAAGCTCACACCCTCTGGTTCAGTGAGTCTCCATGGTACATGCCTATAGGAAGCCTTTAGGAAACCCAGTTTCTTACAGGTGGAACAAAAATCGACCCACGATTCGTAGACCATGAGCTGTTTGCAATGAAATTTCTCACCCACTGTGATCCAGAAAAACTCAGAAGGAAAACTAGATACATCAACTTCGACACAGACCCACGGATAAACTAGGTGACAGAGGGAACGAGTTCTACTATCAAAGCAAATAAATCTACCGATGAGATTCACAAGCATGATCAAAATAGAAGGGTTTTGAAACGGAAGCAGGAGATGCGGGAAAATTACCCAAATCGTCACTGAAGAGGAGTTGTGCTTCATGTGTAATTCATAAGACCACAAAAAAAGGAAGAACTGAGATCTGTTGTAGTTGCAGGTTGTGCTAGACCAGGCCTTGATCAAGTCCACCAATGATTCCAACCGAATCATCAAATGCCTACTGTCGAGCAAGCCTACAGTCACTCTCGCTTGCAGACCCCAGTGCCCAAAAATAAGACGATCAAATGAGTCCACTGAAGGATGCATCTTCTTGAATTGAGAAACCAGCATACATTTCAAGAGATCTGATGCTCGTTGCTTCCCAAGACACTTGGCATTTGGCTTCTCGGCTCTCTCTTAGAGGTGTTCTTCGGTCTTCCTCTACGAACCTGAGTGTTTGGATTTTGGTTCTATGCATAATCCTCCTTCTCAGAGAACATTATTACCATCCTATAATTCTCCCTTGGACCTATCTCATGGATAATGCATGGTGGAGATGATGAACCTTCTTGAGGAAGATGTTTGGCCTTCAGTGATGATATCTAAAACCATGATAGGAGCAAACCGCTACTACTAATTTAGATCCATAATTTAATGACACAATCTTCTATGACTTTAAGAGAACAAGACCACCATCTAACATTGTAAGTATAGGTTTATGGTTTTTAATTATTCATTCAATGATTGTTATTCTTGTATTTATTTGTTCTACTTCTTATTCACGTGATTGCCTTTACTATTTTGATTCTTCTTTAAAATCAATACTATCCATGTGTGGGTGTGGGTGGTGTTCTTGACAACAAGTAGGACCCCTAAGGTTCCAAATCACATTAAATCTCTTATCCTTTTTACTATTCTTCATTTTCTATTTCATTTTCAGTTCTTCCAATACCAATACATAACGCCAGTTTGATTCATGCATTTTTGGGGTTGTCTGGTTATCATTCCACTGCTCGTTCAACCACAACACTAACCATTTCCAAGGATAATTTTCATGATGACCTAACCCCTAAAATCATGAATATTATTGAAATGGATGGTCATCTACTCCTCTCTTTCTCTCCCTTATCAGTGTGATGTTGTTGTAGTTGCTGTTTGAGTGGACTTGGATGTGGTTATGGAATGATGAGGTTTCAATCATGGTATGATGATGATATTATTGTGGTATTATAATGTATATGGACATGATACTAGATGAGAGTGACAAGAAATACGAAATTTTGATGTTATAGATATTAGATATTTATGGATTTGGGTGAATGGTACCTCTATATCAATATTTTAATGATTTATCATCTGTATACTATACTTAGATTTCAGTGAGTGTACTTGTAGTGATATTGGTATATAGTTGACCTAGGATAGGATAACACATTATATTCACCATTTAGTCTCTCAAACTTTCATATTCTTATTCCATATTGTATCAATAGTCCTTGAGGTGGAACCAATGAAGTATATTCATATGCTCACCATTATTTCTAAATACAATTTTTTTAAATTATCATGATAGTATTGGTGATCGGATGGGACCTTACAAGTATGTGACTTTATGGAAATCAGTCATTGGATGTGTCATTTCCTATTTCCTAAGGAGTTATTTTATTTTATTGGTATTGACTTTTATATTTATTTTTTAGGAGTTAAAGTACATTACATATAAATATAAATAAATATATATATATATATATTATGGGGATTGTTGGGCTTTATCATCTTTGTACTTGGGTGATGACTAGTATATTTTGTGTTAAAAAAGGGTATTCCCTATCATATCATATTTTTTATACCATTGGTACTAGTCTCAATTGAAGGCATAGTGGGGCTTCATTGGGTCATTATATATATATATATATTCCATGAATAATTGTCAATAAAATGTAATTTGGATTCTTTTTAATAAAGTTTTATATAAAACATTTTAACGTATTTGATATATTATTTTTTATAAAACATTTTTTTAAAATTCCCATATAAAATATGTTGTGTAAAAAGCATTTCATGTGATTTAGAAACAATTTTCAATGAATTTAATAATGTACTAAAAATTAATTTAAACAAAAAAGATATTTTATTTGATAAAAACAAAAATATAAAAACCTTAAAAATAAATCATATCAATGTTTTAAGAAAAATAAATTAAAAAAAATTCCTTAAAAACATTTATTAATTGTTTGAATTCAATGGAGTTAACTCCATATATAAACCATAGAAGATACCACTTGAGTTTGTGAGATTTCACAGAAAGGATTCTTGGTGGATACATATGTTTCTTACTATAGATGAGGCTATATAGTGAGAAGTTGAATCCTCCATTCATGGGAACTATGTTTGGTTTGAGGGGTGTTGTTTTTTCCTTTAAGAAATATATTTTCAAAACAGGGGAAGGAGAAAAAGTAGGAATGAAAATGGATCACACAAAAAACTCATTATTTTATCAAAATCTATTCACTACAATTACAATGAGAAGTTTTATAATTTATAGAGGAAATGGAATAATAAATATCTAGAAAACAATATGTTAAAGTTAAAATTCTAGGTCAAAGATTTAGAACTATTTTTAGGTTGTATTAATATGAAATTTTTATGGGGTGACATTAATGACACCAATTTATTGGTAGAAAATCTAGCTAATTATTAGGTGTTATTATTTGAAACAATTAATTCTCAAACAACTATGAGACCAGGTCATTATAACCAACCAAAACTCCCCCATAATTGAAATATTGATCAGATTCATGCAATCCAATAAATGTTGTTTTACACCCATCTATACCATTTTTAGAATTTCATCACACTATTCATTAATGCTTATTCTATCATGAATATCACCAACATGATCCCTAACTTTATTTCTGACATGCAATTCAACACTTCCACTTTTAAGCTAACAGATGAAATACCCGTACTCCTTTAGTACGACTTTCTCCCAGAAAGCCTTATCAGATGATTCATGATAGGAGAACACCTCATCTACTTCCACATACAACAAATCAATGGAGATCTATACTTATTTGACCTAAGCAAAAGTGTCGATGATCATCAAAGACCAAATTGGTTCCAAATATGTTCTTTTTATACTTATAATTTCTTGAGATATGTGTGGATTACTTTTTGAGAAAGTTGGTCATGTGATACTTGGAGTTATCGCTCTATATAGCATGGTAGTTGTTGAATATTCTCTACCATCCAGGCCTTGTGACACAACTTTCTCACCTTTCATGGTTTGTGGTACTCCTACAATTAACTCATGTTTTAGTTATTCTATAATGGTTAACTCTTGTAGATAATGAGAATCTTCATCATCACCTGCATCTCATTGAAAAAGATGTTCCATGACATTTGTAGTCTCTATAAAACATGTTGGCATGCATGTTTTTAACTAGATCTTGTACAACTATCTTAGTGAATACATCACCATCATAAAAAATATGACTCTCATGTCATATTTCTTCATAAATAACTAATAATATTCACCTTAATCCTATTATATTTCATATTCCAAATACTTATAATATTACTACAAATTCAAGGTATTAAATATACCTCCTCAAGAATATGATGGTTTCCATTTTTTCTACTCGAACAAAATGGACCCTTTTCCCATAATCTGCGTATTTAATTAATTTTCAAATTTCACCTCACCATTAATTCTCCCATATAGATCCCATAACTTCACTCAGTGACCCATCAAGTGGTTTTTATCCCCATTTTATAAATACTGGAAATCCGTGTGAATGTTCTCCTCCTTCTCACAATGTAAATTTGGCAGCACCGATTCTTTATTAAGTAGCATAATACCTTTTTGATCTTACCTACCTTCTACATCCTCTAAATAATCTCCCAAAAAAATTGTGGGTTCTTCATCAAGAGGATACATGATATTATTTTCCACTTCACACCACACGTTCCAACACTATAACGAATAATTCCCCATTATTTTACAGTTGAAACATTTTATATGGATCTTCTATTTATTTCCACTAATATTATCATTAATACCATATGTATTGACATATCCTACCTTTTCATGATTATTCTACATACTATGACCTCTTCACCGACCATGCTAGTCAGTGAAACTGGTATCATGCTTTGATTACTCCCCACTATCTTTCTTCATGAACACATTCCACTCTACTTGAGAAAATAGGAGCTGGCTATCTCCATTTTTGATGTTGTTATAGATATGAATCCTCTCCTCATATGCCATCAATCGACCAATTTACTCCTCAAACAATATGTTTTTAATATCAAAATATTTCTCGACTCATACCATGGTTTGACCAAAGTTATCTCTCATGGAATTAAGTACATTATTGACTAGTGTAACATCATCAAGAGTGTAATGATTTGATATTTTAATATATGTTTTCCTCTAATAAATTCAAATATATTCGATAGATTTTTCCATACGTAATACTAAAAAAAATCAATCCATGAACATTTTAGACCATTAAAACCTATCCATTCAATTATTAGGTATGAATAAGATTAACTTGATTTCAAAATAAATAAATTAATATATTTATATATAAATGTTATTTTATACAAATTTACTTAATTCATTATCTTTTTAAAGAATATATATTTTTATACACTAAAGATTTTAATAAATAAAATCAAGTATATTATTTTTAAATGATTATTTCAGGAAAATAAAATATTTATTAACTAATGATAGCTTTAATAGTGTTTTATATAAATTAATAACAAGAAAAACAATTATTTTAAAAAAACTTATTTTTGTTAAAAAAAGTTTTTTATTATATCTTATAATATTAATTAAAAGTTAAAATAGAGAATTATAGAAATTGGATTTTACAAAAGAAACACCATTTTTGTATTCATAATGTTAATATTAGTTTAAGATGAATTTTGGGTTTTTCTAAAAAGATTATTTTTTAGGAAAATAATGAAAACATCATTTTTTTATAAATAACATGACTTTTATAACATTATTAGCATATAAAAATGAATTGAAAACACATGAAACAATTTTAAGAATAAATATTCATTTGATAAATGAATTTATTATTTTAAAATTATTTGTTTTAATTTATGAACTTGTATTTTACATTTTAGAACATAAGTTATTTTTTTCAAATTTTTTTTAATACATTTTACTTTTATTTTTCTAAAATTAAATTTTTTCACTTATATAAGTTGTATATGTAACGCCCCGACCCCATATACCAAAAGTCGATGCATTATTTTAATACATTGGCATGATTACAAGGAATCAAGTCCTGAGAGACTGATCAATTTAGCAGTCTTGGAAAATAGATTACATAAATGAACGTTTCATTACAAATTAGAAAATAAAACACAACATAAATGATCATTTGAGAACGCCATTAATCCCCTACCTTATCCCTACTTATCAATAATAATACACTTCTTGGAATCTTGGGAAAATTAAAACATAGAAAGGGGTGAGTTTAGATGCTCAGTAAGGATAACAATATAGCAGAAACATTCATAAGTATGCATAAACATTTGAGGCAATGCATAAGACTAAAACACAAGCCTTTTAAACTTAAAATTCATTATAATACGAAAAAGATACAATAAAATAATAACATTTAATTATTCACATGGATATTATACTAGTCGAATAATCACATACAATATCAACAACCACTTTCATAATGATGGAATGCATAATGTCGGACTTTAATTTTTGTGTCAAGGCCTCGTGCCAAGACCTAGGGGCTAACTGTAACTGGACCCCAACCCGGAGATCCTCTGTAACCGGACTCCATTCCGAAGAGCCTCTATAACCGAACTCCAACCCGGAGGGTCTGCTGTAATCGGACCCCAACCCGAAGGGCTTAGTTTTACCAGTCCCCAACTCGGAACATACTAGTCCAATGCATTCCTCATATGAAAAGGTTTAAACATAACATAAACATTCGTATTAAAACTAGCATATGAAATGTCAATACTTTATCCATTAACCATGAATGGTGTAAAAATAACACATACACAGTCAAACATATCACAAAGACTTCAATAAAATGTGGGATTTTCGTATCATAATAAATCAACTTCAAATAAGATTAAAATCCATCAAAGGATGTTGACATATATGAAATCAATTTTTTTTAGAGAAATACCTCTTTCTATTTTGAAATTATTTAAAATTTAAATAATTATAAAAGAAAAAATTTATTTTTAAAATATTATTATAAGATTTTAAGGGAATATTTAACAATTTTATAATGATGGAAAATAGCCTCACCCGCCGTATAAGTTAAAAAAACATCCTTACCTTAATTTTGTCGAAAAGGCCATAAAGTACCTTGTTTGGAAAACGACGGAAAGATTCATTTCAAAAACATATATGGTCAAATAAGGGTATAAATTAATTTAACCCATTTTAAATTAAATATTAAAAATGTTTTGAAATACATTTATAAGAAACATGGATGTGGATGATAAATAGTTCCCAGTAGATACTCATGTACAAAACAACCTCAGATAATAAAGAGATTGTGAAATTAACCCCTACCAATTTGGTAACTTACGAAACATACACCCCATGAAAGAAGTATCATACAATGAAGATGTAAATACACATAAATTAAAGTGTATTACACAAATAATAAAATTATGGGTAGTACATACACCACACAAAAGGAAATAGTGGCAATATAGCATGAATCTAACAGGAATAAGGAGTGAGATGAAAACCCCTTACCTTGTACTTTTCTTTAGTAAAGGGTACATTTAACCTCATGTATAAAGACCGTATTATGCTATTAAATTATTCCATAACCATATTAATATTTATGATATCATACATGATTCATTTATGACTTTATACTACCCATTTAATAATAATTTCCATGTTAAATTAATATTTCGGGTAATAATCATTTTCTTTATCGTACGTGTTTTAACATGTTATTCTTGATTGTATCATTTAGATTATTATTTAAATACTTCAATAATATAAAACATCATATATATTTATAATATAAATATATATAATAGACATATATATGAAATGGAAAACACCGTTTATGGAGATGGTAGGCCGTACGTACGCATAAACATTGTTTCCGTTTTCATATCCTATTAAACGAAACTAAAATAATAAGATACATGTAAGTAAATAAATAAATATATTTATATATCCATTATAATTATTATGTAATATATTACGTACTTATTAATGATATATATTTTATAATCATCATTGAATGGTGAACGTGGAAATGATTCTCATCGCGTCATGGAGACGGTAATCCGTACGTACGCACGAGCAACAATATCATTATATTGATGGAGAAATAGTATTTAATTGGATGGTATATAATATATAAAGAATAATTAACATGTCATATTTATTATTTACATCATTTATACTCATTATTATACCTATCCAAATAATGAAGTGTTTGAATAAGAAACTACACCACGACGTGGAGACGGTAATCCGTACGTATGCACGTATGGTGACTTTGTCATTTATAGGATGGATAGAATAATGAATATGATTGTACCATTTTTATAATAACATAACATTATATAGAAGATAATAGATTTATTATTTTAGAATGGAAACAACAAATAAAGAGGAAGTGGAAGAAGAAATGAACTTGAAAGAGGTGATGAAATATTTACCTCTTTTTCGGGTTCTTCCTTTTGATTTGATCAAAATGGATCCTTAGGTTGGATTTTTGACCAAAGGAATGAATCTAGGATAAAGGGAGGAAATTTGGGAGGATATTTGGGCAGGGATGTTCCCAACCAAAAGGCTTTTGAGGTGTTTAATTAAGAGAGGGGGAAGTTCTCTTTTTTAAGAGACGTGAAGGTCTCTTTAGGAAAAGCCTGAAATATTATTTTATAATAAAATAATTTTCGGTTTCTAATGGCTCCAAAATAATTTATTTAGAGGATAAGGTGGTCATGGGCCTAACAAAGTTCAACCAATAGGTTTTATACAGGTTTAGGTTACCATATTAACCTCATCTTTTAGATTTAACTCTTAGTTAAATAGTATGACATTTACCATATCTCTTTGTATTTTTATATTATATGGTTAATAAACTTACTATAAAATGAAAATAGAACCCCAAGTTGTTAATTACTGTAATAAATATTATTATATAAGTCTTTCGGCTGATACATAGATTTTTAGGACTATTATATCAATTAATAATATAATATTTGTTTTAAAAACTATTTTATGTCAATTTTGACACGATTTTGTATTTGTTTTTTTGTTAAAATCATAACAACATGATTAATTCCAAAAAAAATTGATTAAATCAACCATGACATTTCATATTAACCAATAAAATTATTTTAATTAATCAAAAGTCTCAAATTATATTTATTTGGGTATTTATAATATCAATTATTTTAATCTTTTATTAATAAGGCAATTACTACATCATCATTGTTCATAAATAAATTTAATTATTTAATTTCTAAAATTGTAAATAAAATACCATTATTTAAGAAATAGTTTTATCTTTATAATGAATATTTATAGTCGAATTTATCTTATGTATAACCCTATATTAAAAATGTTTTATTTATGAAAACTTGAATTTAACACTTTTAACTTTTCTTTAAATTAAATAATAATAAATGTCATAATCTAATCCATGTGGACCTAAAGGATCATATTTTATTCCTAAGGTTGTTTTTGGTCGAATTACACTTATCCAATAGAATTAGGACATGTGTTAGGGGAATTATAATATCATTTTTACCCTTAATTACCCTATTTACTTTTAACCATGGTAAATAAAAGTAAAAAGTTGATATTCACCAAAAATTATTTTCATCTTATTAAACCAAATTTTACTTACTGATTTTAATCACGTCTCTCGTATTTTTTAAATTCAACTCATAAAAGCGGTAAAATTAAGTTTTATACAAAATTATAAATGCTCATAAGAGGTGGGTAAAAGACGGTAAAAAGTTCGATAAAATTTTATATATCTAAACTTATTATAAAATGACTCCAATGAATTATGTTGAAAATATATAGGTATTATGTATATATTTTGACCTAAAATAAATTAAAACAAAATAAGTAATTTTTTAAATAAAAAGTCGACTTTAACCAATAACGCAGTGTTTTTTTCCTATTCATAAACAAATGAAAGTTTTCATAAAAATATCAAAAATTTACCCTAAGATAATTTTGATATTCCAAATTCAAAAATGAAGTCTATTTTACCAAATTAAAAACATATAAGTTTCATTTATTAATTTAAAATTAATTCCCATTGTTAAAACCAAAAAGCGGGTTTTTAAAAAGTAAAAACTATCAAAAGATTGACATGTGTTTATGTCAAATTTAAATGTGAAATTACTTATAATGACCTAAATTGTATTAAATGATAAAAATATAATATAATTATATTTCCAAACTATTCCAATTCATAATTTATAACTATAAATTATTTCTATTAAAAAAGTTGTTTTTAATTAAAATTTAGAAATTTTCACTATTCATCAAAATATGAAAGTTATCAGAAAAGTACGAAAAATCTATCCAAACTAAATTTTTATGTCCCAATTATAAAGAATAATTTAATTTCATTAAATTGAATTTATAAAATTGTCAAATATTGGTTTTGAAATGGGTTTTCCATTAAAAGGTGGTAAAATTGCATTTTTTGAAAAATACTTATTTTATCCGAAAAAATGAATTTGTTCTTATATTATGTATAATAAAAACATAATATGGATGTTAAAATTATATAGAGTATATAATATTCAAATGTAATTAATACTATTCATAACCACTTTTTGAACGGTTAGTTTAGTAAGTTGTGGTGAACTCGAACTCGGTGTTGTGTGTAGCGCAAGCTATTGAATTACTTTAATGAGATAATGTACTATGAAATCCTGGGGTGTTACATTCTCCCCTCCTTAAATAAATTGCATCCTTACAATTTGAAATTTTTCTTTGAAAATAAAAGGTTAAAAATAGAAAAATACCTTCGTGGAAAACCCACATCAGAAATTGGGTTAATAAAATTTAGTCTTAATAAGAGGAAAAGAGAAATGAAAAAGTCACCACCAAATTATGATCTAAATTATGAAAACATTGGTGGAAATTAGAGAACCATATTTTGAGGGAAAACATAAATTTTTTTAGGGTGTTATTGAGGTCATCAATCACAAACAAGTGTACAATTGAGGGCCTCAAAGCCATCGATCTATGATGATTTAAAATATCATCAGTTCCACAAAATATAAGGTATTAGGATAACACATTTTTGGTTTTACAATCTCTTCCTTAAAGTTTAAGAATTAATTTATTCATAGAATAAGAGGGAAATATATATATATATATATATACTTGACAAGTAGAGTTTTATCGTTCAACTAATTCCTACCACAAGCCCATCTTTCACTCCAAAAGATAATAAAATTCAAAAATATTTTATTTATCCTAATTGTATAGGGTTAAAAAATTAATTTATATTCACTTGTCAGACTATTTTAAAAAAAAACTACATTATAAAAACTAGGACATCACGTAGGCCAATGGTAGGTGATACACTCTTGTCACCCTTCGGTTGCGGGTTCAAGTATCACGGCCTTGCCAGACGCGACAAGTTGTTGCACGACCTCTAGGTTGTACTTTTTATGACAACCCAAATAAACAATCTCAAGAAATGATTTAACCTTAACAATAGTATCCAATTTCAAACTTAATCGATTCCAACCTTTAGACTTATCCAAAATGCTTCTATCCAAACTCACAGTCCAAAATTTACAAGGAAGGTAAACACAATGAAGATCCTTTTTTCCACGTAATAACATGTGAATACCTTCATCATGTATTTTTTTAAACACGGTAACACCCTGAATTATCTTATAACTGTATTGATTACATTCATGCTCCCTTACTACTTATAGAATACTATATATACTCCTTATATCCAAAAATGTTGAAAACTCCAAAAATGATGGCTTATACAAATCACTAATCTGTTTCAAGGTAGTCAAGAATATCCAATATAATTTATCCAAATCAATCATATATTATTCCAAAATCACTACCTCAGTATCAGAATCATATTAAGGTTTATCTTTATCTCAAACATATATTTTCCAAAAAAAAAAACCCTTCCATTGAGTCACTTTTCATGGTTCCACACAATCTCAAGTCCTTAATGAAATTATATTGCAGTACAATCCTTATATACTATATAATTCTTATAACCAGTACATCATTGATACAATACTCAAATGACATAATTATTTAATATCAATATAATAACACTAGTCATTGCTCTTCATATGTGGTAATATCATAACATGATTATTATCCAACAACATCATTTGTGGTATACTCTGATGATTTGGACATTGATTCATGTAGTGTCCCAACTCCTTGCAGATGAATCATTGTACATTTGAAACCTTTTTCTTACCCTTGAAATCACATACTCAGTGTCCTTTTTCTCCACACTTATAAAAAACTCTCATTCCCTTCAAGCATTTACCAAGGTGATTCTTTCCATAGTCATCACATATGGGAAAATCCTTCTTTCCCTTATTCCCTTTATCCATATTTCTCTCTACCATCCTTTTCTTCTCTGGATTCTCTTCAAAGACATATTACTCAAAAAATTATTTACTTATCTTATTAACACATGATACTATTTCTTCATATGATGATAATACATGGGAGACTATTTCCTTTCTAAATGTTGGCTAAAAACCATGAAATATATGATCCTTCTTACTCTTTGGATCATGCGTATTGCTGGAGTCCCCATTCCATCTACTGGGCACCATTTCTAAAAAAATGGCATACACTAGATTAGTTTATGAATTGCAATACATAATTCCAAACTTGTAAAATAGTTAACATAAATTGAACAGTTTATGGATATAATCCATAATCATAAAAATGTTTTCATTGAGGATGTATATACTCATAAATCTTTCATAATGGTTTTAAAGTAAATTAGAATTATCCTAAGCATATCCCCCAGGAGTTTCATAACCAAGAGTGTAGCAAAGCCTGTTGTTGTGCACCAGTTCCCGTTCGAGTCTATCTCAAAGCGGTGTTTTTCGTTTTTACCCCTAGGTACATCTGTGCTAGAGCCACCTCTACTTGCTCGTATCCAGACAAGGATGTATTACTTGGAAAACTCACAAAATCTCTACATTACCAAAATTTTAGGAAGTTCTTATATAATAATCCTAAAAGTCTATCTTAGGTTGATGTTCTCTAATCATAGTTTTTCTAAATTTAGTTTCCAAGGTTATTGCTAAACTTCCTTTGATACCAACTGTAACACCCCGACCCCAGTTACCAAGAGTTGGTGCATTATTTTAATACATTTGAATAATTACATGGAATCATGTCCCAAAAGACCGATCAGTTTTGAATTCTTGGAAAATAGATTACATACATGTACGTTACACTACACATTAGAAAATAAAACACAACATAAATGATCCTTTGAGAACGCCATTAATCCCCTAGCTTAACCCTACTTATCAATCATAATACACTTTTTGGAATCATGGGAAAATTAAAACATATAAAGGGGTAAGATCAGATGCTCAGTAAGGATAAAAATATAGCAAAAACATTCATAAATAAGCATAAACATTTAAGGCAATGCATAAGACTAAGACAAAGGACTTTTAAACTTAAACTTCACCATAATACGAGAAAGATAAAAAAAATAATGCCATTTAATTATTCCCATGGATATTCTACTAGTCGAATAATCACATGCAATATCAATATCCACTTTCATAATGATGGAATGCATAATGATGGACTTTAATTTCTGTGTCAAGGCTGTGTGCCAAGACTTAGGGGCTAAATGTAACCGAACCCCAACCCGAAGAGAATCCATAACCAGACAATATCTTGGAGGGCCTCTATAACCGGACTCTAACCCGGAGGGTTTGATGTAACCAGAACCCAACCCGAAGGGCTTACTTTTATCAGTCGCCAACCCAGAACATACTTGTCCAATGCATTCCTCATATGAAAATGTTTAAACACAACATAAACATTCGTATTAAAACTAGAATACAAAATGTCAATACTTTATCCATAAACCATGAATGGTGTAAAAATAACACATACATGGTCAAACATATCACAAAACCTTCAATAAAATGTGGGAGTTTTGTATCATAATAAATCATCTTCAAATAATATTCGAATCCATCAAAGGATGTTGACATAGATGAAATCAATTTTTTTAGAGAAATACCTATTTCAATTTTGAAATTATTTAAAAGTTATATAATTATAAAAGAAAACATTTATTTTGAAAATACTCTTATAAGCTTATATGGGAAGCTTCGACAATGTTATAATGACGGAAAAAAGCCACACCCGCCGTATAAGTTAAATAAAACATCCTTACCTTAATTTTGTCGAAAAGGTCATAAAGTACATTGTTTTGAAAACAACCAAAAGATTCCATTAAAAAACATATAAGGTAAAATAAGGGTGTAAATGAATTTAACCCATTGTCTATTAAATATTAAAAATGTTTTGAAATACATTTATAAGAAACACAGATGTGGATGATAAATAGGTCATAGTAGATACTCACGTACAAAACAACCTCGGATAATAAAGAGATTGTGAAATTAAACCTTACCAATTTGGTAACTTATGAAACATACACCCCATGAAATAAGTATAATAAAATGAAGATGTAAATATACATAAATTAAAGTTTATTACACAAATAATACAATTATGGGCAGTACATACACCACACAAAAGGAAATAGTGGCAATAAAGCATAAATCTCACGGGAATAAGGAGTGAGATAAAAACCCCTTACCTTGTACTTTCCTTTAATCAAGGGCACATTTAACCTGATTTATAAAGACAATATCATGTTATTATATTATTATAGAACCATATTAATATTTATGATATCATACATTATTCATTTATGACTTTATACTACCAATTTAATAATAAATTTCATGTTAAATTAACATTTTGAGTAATAATCGATTTCTTTATCGTACATGTTTTAACTTGTTATTCTTGATTGTATCATTTATATCATGATTTAAATACTTCAAGAATATAAAAAATCATATATATTTAGAATATAAATATATATAATAGACATATATATGAAATGGAAAACACCATTTATGAAGACGGTAGGTCGTATGTACGAATAAATGTTGTTTCCGTTTTCATATCATATTGAACAGAACTAAGTGAATAAGATATATGTAATTAAATAAATAAATATATTTATATTTCCAATAGTATTATTATTTCATATATTACATAATTATTAATGATATATATTTTATAATCATTGTTTAATGATGAACATGGAAGTGAATCTCATCACATTGTGGAGACAGTAATCTGTACGTACGTACGAGCGAAAATATCATTATATTGATGGAGAAATAATATGTAATTGGATTGAATATCATATATAAAGAATCATTAACATGTTATATTTATTATTTACATCAGTTATACTCATTATTATACCCATCCAAATAATGAAGTGTTTGAATAACAAACTACACCACGATGTGGAGACGGTAATCCGTACGTATGCACCTATGACGACTTTGTCATTTATAGGATGGATAGAATAATGAATATGGTTATAAAATTTTTATAATAACAACAAATTATATAGAATATACTGTAATTATTATTTTATAATGGAAAAAACAAAGAAAAAGGTAGTGGAAGAAGAAAAGAACTTGGAAGAGGTGATGAGATATTTACCTGTTCTTCGGGTTCTTCCTTTTGATTTGATCAAAAGGGATCCTTAGGTTGGCTTTCTGACCAGAGTAAGGACACTAGGATGAATGGAGGAATGTTGGGAGGATATATGGGTAGGGGTTGGCCGAGCCAAACGGCTTTGGAGGCATGAAATTAAGAGAAGGTGAAATTCCATTTTATAAGAGAGGCGAGGGTCACTTTATGAAAAGATTGAAATATTATTTTATAATAAGATCATTTTCAGTTTATAATGGCTCCAAAATGATTTATTTATAGGATAATGTGGGTATGGGTTGAAAAAATTTCAACCAATAGGTTTTAGATAGGTTTAGGTAACCATATTAACCTTATCTTTTAGATTTAACTCTTAGTTAAATAGTTTGACATTTACCATGTCTCTTTGTATTTTTATATTATATGATTAATAAAATTACTATAAAATTACAATCGAACCCCAAGTGGTTCATTAATGTCATATATATAATAATATAAGTCCTTTGACCGAACCTAATATTTTTAGAACTATTATATCAATTAATAATATAACATATGTTTTAAAAACAATTTGATGTCAATTTTGAAACTATTTGGTATTTGTTTTTTCGTTAAAATAACAACAGCAGAATTACTTCAAAAAACATTGATTGAATCAAATCTAACATGTCATATTAACCTATAAAATTAGTTTAATTCATTAGAAGTCTCAAATTACATTTATTTGGGTATTTATAATATCAATTATTTCAATCTTTTATTAATAAGGTAATTACTCCATCATCATTGTGTCTTAAATAAATTTAATTATTAAATGTCTAAAAATTATAAATAAAATAAAATTATATAGGAAATATTTTTTATATTTATAATTAATATTTATAGTCTAATTTGTCTTATGTATAACCCTATATTAAAAATGTTTTAGTTATGAAAACATGAATTTAACACTTTTAACTCTACTTTAAATTAAGTAATAATAAATGTCCTAATCTAATCCAAGCGGACCTAAAGGATCATATTTTATTCCTAAGGTTGTTTTTGGACGAATTAAACTTATACAATAGAATTAGGACATGTGTTAGGGTAATTATAATATCATTTTTACACTTAATTAACCTATTTACATTTAACCGTGGTAAATAAAAGCAAAAAGTTACTATTCACCAAAAATTATTTCCATCTTATTGAACCATATTTTACTTACTGATATTAACCATTTATCTCAGATTTTTTTAAATTCAACTCATAGAAGTGGTAAAATTAAGTTTTATACAAATTTGCAAATGCTCCTAGGAGGTGGGTAAAAGACGGTAGAAAGTTCGATAAAATTTTATATATCTAAACTAATTATAAAATGACTCCAATTAATTAAGTTGAAAATATATAGGTATTATGTATCTATTTTTATATAAAATAAATTAAAATAAAATAACTAATTATTTAAATAAAAATTGGTTTTAACCAATAACGCAGTGTTTTTTTCTATTCATAAAAAAATGAATGTTTTAAGAAAAATACCAAAAATTCACCCTAAGATAATTTTAATATTACAAATTAAAAAATTAAGTCTATTTTATTCAATTAAAAACATAGATGTTGCATTTATTAATTTAAAATTAATTCCCGTCATCAAAACCGAAAAGCGGTTTTTAAAAAAGCAAAAACTATCAAAAGATTGACATGTGTTTATGTCAAATTTAAATGTGAAATTACTTATAAGGACCTAAATTGTATTAAATTATAAAAATATAATCTAATTATACTTCCAAACTATTCAAATTCATTATTTATCACTATAAATTATTTCTATTAAAAAAATTGTTTTTAATTAAAATTTAGTAATTTTCACTATTCATCAAAATATGAAAGTTATCAGAAAAGCACCAAACAATTATCCAAACTAAATTTTTATGTTCCGATTCTAAATAATAATTTAATTTAATTAAATTGAATATATAAAATTGTCAAATATTGGTTTTAAAAAATGGTTCTCCATTAAAAGGCGGTAAAATTGGATTTTTTTGAAAAATACATATTTTATCCAAAAAAATGAATTTCTTCTTATATTATGTCTAATAAACACATAATATGGATGTTAAAATTATATAGAGTATATAAGAATCAAAATGCAGTTAATACTATTCATAACCGCTTTTTGAACTGTTAGTTTAGTAAGTTGTGGTGAGCTCGAACTCGATGTTCCGTGTAGCGTAAGCTATTGAATTAATTTAACGAGATAACGTAATATGAAATCCTGGGGTGTTAACGTATATTATAAAATTTCTTACATTTTTGGATTCATCAGTTGAATATAATATTAGGATTATTATTTTTGGATTTTTCTGTAATAATTGATTTTTATTTAATTGTGAAAAATACATTTTTTTCCAAAATGGCGACTTTCAAAATTTATTGATAAATGTGTAAGTACTAAAAAATATTTTAATTTATCAAATATACTTTATAAGTTTATAATTATGAAATATAAACTATTATTTTGAACTTATAAGTTTTATTTTTAATATTTTATCACTTAAGAAAAACATTATTAGAATTCAAAAACGGTTTTTGATTATTTATTTTAATTAAAAATTTCAATTTTTAAATTAGGGTTTTTATTACATTAAAATACACATAATTTTACATATTAAATCAATTACTATCATGAAAATAATTAACCACGAATAATATACAAAATCTGATGTTTAAAAACACTATTAAACATGTTTACGTGTTATGTGTGATTAATTTAAAATAATATTTTTTGATATTTATGAAATAAATTAGATCAAATGGAGGATAAATTTAGTTTTAGAACATATAATTTCTCTGGGAAGGTTACTCTTATATTTTTATTAATAAATTAATTACAATTATTAATATTTAATTAAGACTAATTAGTGTTTAAGATTGTAATCTAATGTGGCCCAAATTTTCATAATTTTACATGAACTATATACCCTCAAGATATCATTTTAAAAGTTTTAAAGTCTTTAACAAATTTATTAACAACCTTACCACACCCACCAAACCTAAATACCATGCCATTCCATTCTTTCCCATTACTTTATTTCCATGAAAAATACCCCTTTCTTCACGTATAAAAGGAGACCACAATTACCCCTTACATACTTCACTATCCATTCAATTTACCCTTAAAAACAAATAAATTTTCCTTGACTTGAATTCTTTCACACTCCCCAATTCCTTTTACGACCCGTATTTATCTGAATCCCTCCATTTACAAGGATAGTTCCAAGGAAAATCTAAGTCCCGAATGTTATTGTTTCTTCTTCTTAGTATTTCTTTTTTTATTATTTTTCTTATCTTTATCACCACTAAAAATATTTATACAATGTATTCATTATAATTTATAAAATTAAGTTTAATTATATTTATTTAATAATAATTATTAATCTCCATTCATACACTATGAAAAAACAATATCAGCAATTGTGTGTTTGTTCAGATTACTGCCCCCTGGAAGCAATGCATTTGTTTTTTCATCCCTGCCTATCATGGATGGTACCAATGATGAAAATGATTAATATATATGTTTTTATGTCTCAATTATAACTCTTAAATTTTTAATCATTTTATTTTCTACATCACCTCCTGATTTATGGAAAAAGAATGTATTATCCATGTGTATGTGCATACTACCACATCCATATAGAAAACATATTTAATTTTCCATTATTACCCAACATGGGTGAATTTTAAAATTTTATTTATGTATAAAAATTATATTTTTACCATTTTTAATATTATGTAGGTTGTGACTTTTTAATATAAACTATCCACGGTCATCATGTTAATAGAATCACATAAAAAGAAACCAAGCTACCTTTGGTAACTGAAAAGAGAAGAAAAGATTTAATAAAAAAATTTATGAAAATAAATCTACCCTAGGAAAGTAATTATAGATTAATAAGGTTATTATTAAGGTTTTTAATGAACTTTATTTGAGAATATAGTAATTTAATTACAAGTACAAGTTACTTTCATACATAACGGTTATAGTTTCATCTCAAAACTTCCTTCTTTGAGACTCATGTTATTTTATACACCTAATTTCTTTTAAATGGTTTATATACTAACAATTGGATATAAAATATAAATTATTATATATATTAATGTAATTTTAAAGCAATATTCATGTTCTATTTCATTCAAGGGGTTTTTATTATAATGTTCTTAAGCTATATGAGAATTTTGTCTAAAACACCCTTCATTGTGAAACATTTTACTTTATACACAAAATTACTTTTATATAGTGTATATTATTCCAAATTGTTATGTTATAATGAAATATATTATATTAATGGTATTTTAGGTTAATTTTAATTCTCTTTATTTTTCAATGGTTTTTATTATAATTGTACTGAATTCATAATTTTTTTCTCGACTCAATGTCATCTCCCATGAGTCATGAAATATCTTCTTGATTTTAATATTCCAAGTCTATTTTTCCTACCATTATACATTAAACTGGAAGATTTAATTTTTCTCTTGGGATATAAATTCTATTCATTAATATCCTCCCCTTTGATGTAACCCTTCATCAAATAAAATCATGATATTGATAATAATAACTCATATACTTTCCAATCAATATTATTATTCAATATCCACATTCTACCAATCAGGTTTCCCCGATATCATCTCTCTAGTGATCTCCTAGATGACCTATGTGGTGATGGATGCTTCCACAGTATGTCACCCATCGGATTTCGGGGATGAAATCCCTTCTTCTTCTATAGCGGCTCAACCTTCTCCCATTATCCCATTCTCTAACACCACTACTTGAACATTATTCCCCAATATTATTCTTTTCCCAAAAGTGAAAGATCTATTTGAAGGATTTCCCCATCTTGTGTTTTCAACTTCAATGTTAAATAAATATTAGGATCTCATAAACCTAACTTTGGTGGCTCACTTCACTTAGCATCGTCCTTTGGTTGATTCGTTTGACAAGTTCTTATGCAGTTCTTGGGGTTTATAAGAGAGTGCACATGTTGGTCTTCTAGACAAGAGTCATATCATGATACAATTTGTTTTAGTGATGGAATTGGTTTCTATATGGTTTAGATCTCTTTTATTTTGAAATAAATCCAATTTCTTCCTCTTTCATTGGACTTAGGATTCTCATATGAATCGGGAAGCTTCGTCTACGGTGTTTTGGGTTCATTTTCCAGAGCATCCCATTCTTTTCAAAAATCCATTGATTATCCACGCGCTAAGGAACATGGTGGGTTGTTTTATATGTTTGGATACTAGAATAAACATGATTTTTTATCCTTTTTCCTTGCATTTATGGGTCGAATAAGATGTTTCATAACCACCGATTGAGTGGATTTGGATTGTGGTTGATGAAGTGTTTCATTGAAAATAGGAGGTGGTCTTATAAACTTGGAAGGATTATTTCTCTTCTTATAAGCGTACATGAAATTGGTTTTTATCATAGAAATGTAGAATCAGGGATCATCAAGCTTCTACTAGAATCCCCAATGGTCTTTTGGTTCTTGAAGATACAACCATCCCTGTCCCTACTCAAGACATGCTGAGACTAAGGAATTTTGATCCAAGGGTCGTGATATTTTTTCTAATTTGAGGAGTGGATTGGATGATTTCAAGGTGAAAGAATATGTTCTAGGTGAGGCTAGGAAATTACATGACACTAACCCTCCCACTTTTACTGATATGGTTAAGGCTAGTGTTACAAGAAAGATCTAGGATCTCATGCGACTTGCTCTTTCTAAGGGTGATGACCCTAATGCTCAAGAATAATATAGAGAGTTTTCTTTGACTTAGGAGTTTCATGGTATAAATTCATTATTTATTCCAATAAAGGGGTCTCTTGGGGAATAAGAATCAAGAATAATTTTTGATCATCAAGGCCATTTCATTGAGCCTTCTACTGGGATGGTATTCAGAATAGATCTATGGTTCTAGGTGTTGGTGATCCAACCCCACTCGATGGAGGAGATGGAAATGAGTAAGGTATCATAGGGAACAACATTATTGAAGGTATTTTAGATGATAAATAAGTTTATAAGAAATATAATTCTGAAAAATGGTCTTCTGAGTGTAAAGAAGAAGAACATGTAGAAGAGTACATTCGATCCACTTTAAAGAAAGAAAAGAAGTCCATTGTTGATTCATAGGGGTTCATTAAACAAGTGAGGAGACCATGGAGATAGAAGGATAAATCTATACTTACCATACATCTATTCACAAGATCTTCTAACCAAGGTACCTCCCTTAAAAAATGATCTATTTTTGCTATTGACTCCCCAAAGGGCAGTGGCATTGAAGAAGGCTAGTCTGAAAGTGGAGGTATTTCTCTATTGTTAACCAAAGTGAGTATGTCTAAGGAGCATAGATTACAAGTGGATATGGAATCATATACCAATTATGATTTTGTGTAAATATATATAGATAGTACAATCATACCATATCAAAATCTTGAATCAATTGCTAACACTCATAAGTTTATAGATGAGGAGGTGGTTGACATAGAGAACACTTAGAAGATTCTCCTACACTCTAAATAAGAGATGCTGTAGGAGTCCTTACTGATCAAGATATAAAAAGAGTATTCCCATATAATTTTTTAATTACATCTATGAGTTGATTTTATTGATGAAAAATCCTCTTGGATCGATAAACAAAATTTATTTTTGATACGTGGCTTCAATGAGAGGAATTTAATACCTGAAGAGCATGTAGAGACACAGGAAAATATGGAATGATACTTCAAGGATCTCATCAAGGAAAATATATATATGTAGGTAAACTCAATTAATAGATATTATACAATGTAAATCACTCCAAATAATTTAGACTTTTTTATAACGACCTGATTATCATGTATGCAGTTTGAGGTTTTTTTTATATATCTCAAATTTTGATGGGTTCCTACTTTTACCTCAAAAGTGATATTGAAATAAAAATTTATAAATTGGGGTATATATTTTCTACCAATAAAAAGTATTTTATATATGTTTTTATGTGACCATCATACTCCTATTCACTTATTATGAAATAAATTATTTATCATCATTTTTATGGGTTTAAATGAATAATTTTAATGGACATTAAAGTTATTTTGGCACAATTAGTTTAAAAAAAACTATTCTAAATTAATATTACAAAATTCATTCTTTAAAAATTATTTTAATAATGGAATTTTAAACAACGATTAATTTATTAAAAAATTATTTTGAAAGTAAATATTTTAAATATTTTTATACTGGACATTTTCAACTAAAATGAATATCTTTTACACATTTCTTTGTGAATGTATCTTTCTTTTGCCTTAGTTTTATCTAAGATTCTTCCTCTATATGCTTCTAAGTTTTCAAAAAACAGGAAATTATTATTTTCATGGTTTAATAAAATAATCCTTTTTAAAAAAATTCAAATGAAAAGGTAAATTTGTATTTTCAATGAAATTTTTCTAATACTTCTAAGAGTTTTATTCATATATGTCATATGATTGGTCAAGGGTGTTCTTCAAATGATACTGTCCACCTTATTTATTTGGATGTTTTCTCTAAAAATATCTTTTGCATTTATGCTGAAACCCTTAACTAATTTTTTCTTTCCCAATCACCAAATTTTATAATAATGATTTTGCCCAATGATTTCCCTCTGTGAATGATATATGTTACATTACTTGATTGAAGGGTGTTCACCTAGATACACAATACATAGATTGTTTAAGTATTTTTTTTCTAAACTATATATCCATTTCATATACATTATAAATTTCACATGCATAATAATATTTGTTTAGTATTATTTACCTAGAATGATGCATAAATTCGTTGCATACCTATTTGTTTTCCATGGGTTTATCATGTCATTTTTATTAATAAAATCATAAATGATTCCTTAGGGAACCACTTGTAAAGGATATAAAGCTCATTTTATTTTCATTTATTTTATTATATATTTATTGAAAACATAAGAAACACATATATTATTTTCAATATGTGATGAGTGGGCCCAAAATGATATATCCCTATAATGCATTTGGTAATGTTCCCATATCATGAGATATCATGGTGTGTAGGTAGTGAGCATAGAAAACTATGGTTCCTAGGTAGTTATGTCATAGACAACTATGTTATGTTAATAATTTAGGGCTCATTTACTTATGCTTATGGTGTCATTTTATATATAGATTCCACATTCTTTTGATTCCATGCTCTTATGATATGATCATGTTTACTTAGTACTATTATGTTATCATTTCCTTATGCCATGATTCTATATTTATGACTATTCTCATTATGGTATCATGTTATTCATCCCATGTTATGATCATTTGGAACTAAACCTATATTTTTGTTGGATTTATTGTCAATCAAAGTGTCATACAATATGACTACAGTATTGGAATTGAAATGAGTGTGATATCATCATGGAGATATTTAATACCTATATATACTTCTTAGTATATGAGAATGAAGTGAATAGAAATTACTTGAAGTTATCTATTGAATATCTGGATGTTCTAATTAAAAGTTATGCTTAAACAAGAAAATAGAGTTTATCGAATATCTATAAACTTTTTGAACATAATGTGTTTAGGGAAGTAGATTTTGAATTTCATCACTCAATCAATAGTGAGTGATCATTTCTATCTTATGTGAAGATAGTAAGTGCAACAATGTGATATCTGGATATTGAAGGATAAATGAAAAAATGATTCTAGTTTAGAATTATTCTCACATGGATGAAGTTTTTCATGCTGTTGTGTTTTTTCGAAGGCATGGAATTAACCCATGTACCTAGGAGTAATAAATATGACATGATGTGTTGAGCATGGCTTGGTGTATCCTTGTACAAGAAAACTGGCCTTATTGTGCACCCTATTTGAAACTCCTGGGGGATATGCCTTGGTAATTAACAAACCCTTCACAAACCATCATGAGGGATTTAAAAATAAGATGGATATTATACTTAATATTTCATTGATTAAGGAATGGGTCATAATTTAGACTTATTATAAGTAATTCATTTTCATGATTATGTAGTTTTCCTCTATGATAAGTAATGCTCGCACTATGTTTTTTGGTTTTAGTCAATAGAGGGAATGAGAAGGAACTAGGTTAACATTGTATGTGATGGAAAATTTTATGATGGGAATTTAAATGGGATGATCACTATGGAGAAATATATTGTGATTATTTCAAATAAACTATCACGTTATATGATTAATAATGTTAGATTTAGGGATATTCCTAACACATCGAATAAGATGAAGATGGACTTTTATAAATGTTCACATGGTAAGAAACATATAGAAATGAATATTTATCTTCTTGTATGTTAATAATATGGGAAGAATAACCTTGAGTAATACCTAAAATTGAGAGGAAGATGTTAAATGTGTGGGAAAAAGGGTTGTAGAGTGAATAATTATCATGGAGTTCAATAAATTATCAGTATAGAACATGGTAATTACCCAACACAATGCCCTGACCTAATAATTTAATTTTAAACCAAAGAAGGACCTATTCTATGCCAATAATTAAAGGGGAAGTATTGAAGTATTTATGTTATTTTATTCTAGAATTATGAATGTTAAACTAGATATGGATTGTTAATTTTATGTTTTTTATAAAGATTTATAAAAATATTTTAAATGGTTCTGACGAACTATAAATCTTATTTCATGAAAGGTTTGATTTTTCTTATGGGAAGGTAACCCCTAATTTTTTTTGAAAAAGTAGTCTATGTTATCATGGATGAATTTTACCACATCTTGGATTTAAGGAATATATCTGGTAATATTTTGAATAAGGAATAATGCATGTTTTTTTAAAATTATTTATGATGATTTAGGTTATTACCATGTTTCAAAAGAATATAATATGATAGTATTAACATGTTTGGAATGTGACCTCAAATAGATACTTTGTGATATATTATGGATCAATGTTAATCTTGATTTAGGATGTTATTTCTAAAGTTTTTTATTTTCATATTTTGGAAGGGTTTCGAGGTTTACCATTTATTGGATGGTTTATGTTAAACATTGGATGAGGTTTTAGAGATTAAATTATTATCTCAAGATATGAGGGTTTATGCATGTTGGATAACTTGTTCTAACCATTTTGGTGTTATAATAATAAAAGAAAAATGGAATTATTTATCATTCTATTATGGATCTATTTATCTTTTAATTATTCAAGGAAGAAAAATTCACCTACATTTTTGGAGTAAGGGATGAAGTTGAAATTGTTCAAGGAAGAACCAAAGGGTAAGATCATGATAAAACCGAGTCCTTATATATTATTGTGAAAGTTCATCAACTTTAAGAAAATGATCTTGAAACTAAAAATATTATCCTAGTACCTTTATTTCCAATGAATAAAATAGCCCTATTAATCATTACTGATTTATAGTTTTGTGATCACCCACTTCTGCAGATCAATTTTCTCTATCACCCTCTATCAGAACTTGGTTGTTACATTTTTCTTCCATGTCCATATTTTCACTTCCCACCTATGTTCTCATATATGGGAAACTTGTTTTGAGTTACTTCGCGTAGCCGTTATGTTTTAAAATTTCTTTTCTTAAAGGAAGTTTATGTATTAAATTTTACAATGTGTGTTTCTAAGAAAGGAAATCTCATGTTTGAAACCATTAATAACCTAAATGAATTTCAAGGGAGAAATTATTTTTAAGGGATGTAAAATGTAACACCCTGAGATTTTGGGAATTATTTTATTCAAATTAATTTAATCTTTTTGATATTTTGAATTTTAAGAAACATAATATATATAGAATATATTATATAAATTCACCATGTTTGACTTTAGTTTCACACCAAATCATGGAAATCTTGTGCTATACACAACTCCG
Organism: Viscum album; assembly: GCA_963277665.1. Classification (NCBI taxonomy): domain Eukaryota; kingdom Viridiplantae; phylum Streptophyta; class Magnoliopsida; order Santalales; family Viscaceae; genus Viscum; species Viscum album. Next base: position 655,321,626 of record OY728145.1, on the reverse strand, counting down.
ACTTGGCTTGAGTTACACGCAGCACTAAGTTTCTATAAAACATCACATTATTATTATAATTATTTAAATGAGATAGTTATAACCTATATATTAGACATCGTAATATGAATATTGACAAATAAATTTTAAATTTTATTTATAATGGTTTCAAATAAATAAATCATATTGATGATGAAATATATATTTTTAGTAAAATTATTTATACATGTAAAAATACTATTTTCTCAAATAAATTGCTTTTTTATGTCCTTCTATGAATAAAAATAAAATTAAACACATGGATATTTAAAATTGTAAAATAAATTTATTTTTTAATTCATAATTTTAAAATTATATTAGGGTGAATTTTTGGGAATTTTTTAAGAAACAACATTTTTGGATAAATAGTGAAAAATACTGAATTTTAATTCAAAACTGCTTTTTCATCAAATTTATTAATATAGTTAAATTATATTGTAATATTTTTTTAAAGTCCCAATAGATAAATTATAAATATATTAATAAAATTTAGTTATTTTTAATAATTATTATATTTAATTTAGATATAAAAGCTTAATGAACTTCTGAACATTCTTACTTTAGAAACCCGCATTCTCGCCACGTCTATGGGATTTGCATTAAACATAATTTTTCTGATTATATGAATTGAATTTAAAAAAATATAAATAAATGGTTGAATCAGTATAATATTTATATTTTAATAAGATAAAATCAATTTTGACAAAAATTATTAGTGAAAGTGATTAAAATTAATTTCAGCGATTAATGTAAAATTCAACATAAATAGGGACTAAACCAAAACCATAACTTCCAAAATAACCTATCCAATTTTAAAACACCCATTTTATGGTCATACGTAGGCCATAAATCCTCCATTATATTTTTTTTGGTTTTTGACTGCATTTTTTATCTAAAAACATGGGTATACCTAACTTTGTTTCATAACTGCAAAGTGTGCATTTTCTCTACCATATAAAAGGCCTCCAAATATACCCATTTTTAACACCTATCAAAAAACATAATTTTGGTCAAGATATACCTAGTTAACTTTCCAAAATACCTCCATTCCTCATTTAAGTCTCCTTTTTTGATGAATCCAAATAATGAATCCATTTGGTTCAAACCAAATGGAGTTACCCAAAGAAGAGGTAACATCCCTCCTCAATCTCCCTTAATTTACTTTCTTTCTCCACTACCTCAATTATTGTAATTAATTGCATAAATAATAACAACAATATACCCAATATACTGAGATTTGTTTATGATAATGTTCCTAGATAAACTTACACACATTTCTATCTAATTTTTAATGAACTTACCGTTCTTGTGTATGGAAAACTACATTCTCATGAAACGACATTGATCATTCTTCATTCACTATATTTCATGGTTGGGAATTATAATGGAAACACTATTTATATCTGATATAAATTATATTTATTATATACTTATTCTTATGTAATTATTTTATTACTTATAACTTCACACTTTTCAGCTTGTGTAAATATGATAACATCATTTGCAGATGAATGGACTACCGCCTCCTCAAAAAGATCTGATTGGTTCACACTTTACATGGAATGTATTAAGGGTTTTTTTAGTGAAAATATATGATAACATAACAATTATACTTTAATTATATTATATACATATATAGATATATTTCTTTAAATTCATTTCTTCAAATACAATAATAAAACAGAAGCAGTGTTCATGCATACGTACGACCTACCGTCTCCATGAATGGTGTATTTCATTTAATATTTATATCTTTTATAGGATACTATTCATAATATATATATATATATATATATATATATTATATACATTTTGTTTTTCATTTTTTTAGGTAAATCATGATCTAAGTAGGATATTTAATAACAAGTAAAAACTTGTATGATAATCAAATTAGTTATTACCTGAAACATTACTTTAACATGGAATTGTTAATAAATAGGTAAAATAAAGTCATAAGTGAATAATATATGGTATTAGATATAAAAATATTGTTATTTTTTAGATTTATAATTAACCTATATTTATTATATAGGAGTTTTTCGCATGTAAAAATTAATTCAATACTTAAGGTATTGGAATTTCATCTCACTTTTTATTTCTGTGAGATACATGCCTTATTCAATACTCATATATTTTGTGTGGTGTGTATACAACCCATGTATGTATTATATTATTATTATAATTAAATTTATGTTTATTTATATATCCATTTTAGGACCTTTATTTTATTTTTTATGTTTCGAAGTCTATCAAATTGGTAAATTAATTTTGTCTCAAATTGTCTTCTTTGAGACACGTGCCATGTTATGCCCCTATATTTTTATATGATTTGTATATACTGATTTTGAAATTTTATATCATGAATATAATTTTTTAATTGTATTTTAAGCTTCATTTAATGTTATTATTTCCATTTTTTAAGATTTAAAGTTACCAAATTGGTGATGCTTTATAGCTACAATCACACTATTTATCGATTATTTTATGATTATGCTATCATTGAGGAAATGTTATGAACCATATCTCAAGAACTCTCATGAGTATTCTTCACATCTATTTTTTCATATTATATATAGGTAACGATGCCATTGTTTCACTATTTTTTAAATATGATGATCAAGAAAGTGTTTCTAATAATGTTTGGATTTACCTCTCTTTCCAGTCAGAAATCTGTGTTCATTAAAAACCGTGCTTTCAAAAAGGTTTCCAAAAATATTATATTATTCTCATATGACCTTGAAAATATATTTTTACCCATGTTTTACCTTTTTAAACAAAAATGTTTTTTTAAAAGTAATCTTATTATTGTTTTCTGGCCAAGGGAATTTTCTAAACTTTTCACGGTGTAAAAGGAATGTATGGAATGTATGGATTTACCCGTCATCATGACAATCATTCCCTTAAATATTATTTTACAAAATAAGAAATATTTTCCTTTAGTGAAAGTTTTACTAATATTTTGTAAATTTATTATTTTAAAGTGGTTTTTAATGATAGTGTTTTTAAAGCTGTTTTTTTGTCTTAAAATTGTTTTAAATTATTTTCAAAACATACTTTATAAGTGTTAAATTATTGTTTTAAAATACAAGTATTTAAATGATTTTGAAGCATCTTTTTTATGCTTTCAAATTATTTTCAAAGACAATGGTTTTAAAAAAAACATAATCATATTTTATATGTTTTCAAGGATAATGGATTCCAAAAATGGTTTTAAGCTTCTTTTATATGTTTTCAAGGAAAAAGGTTTCAAAGTTATTTCACGCCTTATTTCTATGTTTTCAAATTATTTCAAAAGAAAATGTTTTTCAAAATAATTTATGTTTTAAAAACCATTTTTTCAAAGAATAAATGATATTTTCCACAAGAAATGTTTTCAAAAGATATCTCAACATTAGTTTACATATAATATGACATCTATTAAGGTTATTCATTCCTTTATAATAAATGATCGAATGGATCCATTCATATTCTTTCTCTGAATGGTTTATATTATTATGGAATAATGTTTGTGATATCCCATTTCCCTTTCACGGGTTATAGGTTTATGTAACTTATTCCACTTCCATGGGTTTTATTATTATGAAACCTGGCTATCTTCATGGGTTATGCTTTGATGAAATAATTACAAAACATGTATTTTTCTACAGGTTAATATATAATTACATGATTATGAAACCCATTTCATTTCATGGGTTATGATATGCTTGTTTATAATTTTTTTCACAAATATTTATGATTTCATTATGATATGGGTGGGACCTATATGTCCCTCTAATGTATTGGGTAAATATTTATATCTCATGAGATGGACTAAGATGGTCTTGGGAGTGAAAATTTACTATTAAGACGATCATGGGAATGAACCATGACTACCCATATGGTATGGGAAGTGAAATCATACAGCTAAGATGGAAATGAGAATGAACTAATACTTGCAACATGGTATGGTGATTGAACCCATACTACTAATATGGACTTATTAGTGATTCCTTAACTACTATGGAAATAATTTTATATTATTATATGTTTTCTACAATTCCATGCTGTATTCCCATGTTATTCTTTCATGTCTTATGTTATTTATTTTCTTATGATTCATGTCTTACAAACTACCAATATTTATGCCTTGATTCATGTTTATGAGATTTGATATTAAGGGAATGGTCTTCTATTTTCATGATCGAGTTATCATACACTTATTCTAATGATTATGTTCACATATCTCCCCTGTTCACCCTTACATAGAATCTGAGCTCACCCATTTTTATGTTTCCTTTCCCCAAGTTTATGAAGATATGTATTATGTTTGATGTGACTAAGAAGGGTGTAATTAAATAAGAAACTATTGGGTGATAATATATCTCACTCATGTACCAATGTTTACATTTCCATATTTCTAAAGGCATTAAACTAATACGGTAAATGGGTGCTGGTTTTGGAAATTTTTTAAGTATTCAAAAAAAGTGATGTAATTTTAATGTATGGAATCTATGTTTTTATATACACCATGAGAAGGTTGGCCATTATGTTCACTATAATAACATCTTATCATCATATTATTCCCCTATACCACATAATTCACTTCTCCCTATATCTATTAAAATTCATTTTTTCAATGTCATTAGAGAAATATGATGATGGTGATGATGATAAAAATTTAAAAATCAATATTAGAAGGGTTCTCAATATTATAATTCTTCTGAATACTCTTATTGAATTACTACTATTAATATTAGAAACAATGATAATTGTATATTATGAAATAGTTTATGTAAATGAAGTTTTATATTGATAAAATAATCATGAAAGCATGATAATAATTATATAAGGTTTAAAATATTTTTAAGGTAACGTTCAAAATTAAATTCATGAATTTGATGAGATGGAAATAAAATAATAACAAGGTTATTATAAATATGAAATATATTAAATTGTTAAGATAATGATTAAATCTATCAAATAGATATAATGGATATACATTTTTTATATAGTTATGATTGAGATAAAATTCATATAATGATTGAGAACTAGATGAAATTAATATAATGAATGGGATAGTGATAAAATCATGATAATAAATGGAAAAGGATAAAAATAATTTTATGGTTATGATAAAAATTAAATCCCCCTAATGGTCTATATGGTGACATAATCATGATAATGTTGATATAAATATAAAATACATTCAATGGTTAAGATCAAGATTAAGTATATTTAACAATTATAATTGAGATGCAATCATGATAATGTATAGATGAGGATAGAAATCATCCAATTATTAAGGTCGTGATTAAATCCATCTAAAAGGTAGGATGATGATGTAATAATGATAATGATTGAAAAGTATTAAAACTTATCTCATGGTAATGATCATAATGAAATCAATTTAATGCTTCAGATTACAATAAAATCATGAAATGCTTGAGACAAAGATACAATTCATTTTATAATCAAGATCATGTTGAAATAAATCAAATTGTGGAAATGGAAATTCAATCATGAAAAGGTTGAGATGATAGTGAAATTCATAATATGATTGATATCAAGATGAAATGAATTTAATATCTAGGATAATTAAGAAATCTTAAAAAGGTTTGGATAAGGTTGAAACAGATTTTTAGGTTATGATCAACATAAAATACATTCAATGGTTAGGATCAACATACCATCACGATATTGTTGACATGAGTTTGAAATCTATTAGATATTTTAGATCAGTTTAAAATATATCCAACAATTTAAATGATGATACAATCATGATAATGTTGATAAGGTGAAACAATTAATCTAACCGCTAAGACAATTTTGAAATGAAGGTTATGGGGTATAGTGAAATCATTTCAGAAGCTTTCTAATTTTTTTCATCCACATAAATGGATTAATATAAGTAACTAGATGAACAAAGTCCCGGTATCTCATATATAGGATCATATACATTAAATTTATAGTTAATTTAAATAATAATTATCACATTCATTGTAATCCTTTCGACCAATATCTTTCACTTCTCTTGTTTCATTCTAAATATAGTGGAGAATATATTCAAGGATTCCGCTAGATGTACCCACATGAGCTCTATGAATCTTAAATTACATTCTTGTAAATTTGGGTGCTAGTGTGGTAGACTCAATTACTCTATATCATTAATCATTGATCACAAAAATTTCACTTTTTTATCTACATTTAATTATATAATTCAGAGTCATATTTTATTATCAATATATATTTTTATTGATTACAATTGCCCAATATTTTTCACACAAATGTTGGGCTGGTATCATCCAAAACCCTAGGTAAGGTATCATCCACTTCCGAATGACTACATCCCATATTCTATGTAATCTCTCATATCAAGGTCCTCTAAACTATATGATGGTGTTTATTATACATGTACCACCAGTTATTCAAGGATCCTACCATGATCAAATAAATATGCATTCAAATAAAAAGATAGTATCAGTATCTCTTCATGGGTGTTAGCCTTGGTAATTGATTCATCATCGGAATGATCATCATGAATGTATATCTAAGTGTGTCACATTGTCTTATTCCTTGAGAAGTATCAACAAAATAATGATTAAACAAATAAGTGTTGGTATATTCTATTCTCAATATATTATATGATACATTTGTATCATTATCTACTTATTCTTCTTCTTATCTAATGAATTAGTGCTCTTGGACGCAAAGGATTTTTTCTTCAATACATATATGATCTCTCTAGCAGTAACAATATCATATTATCAAGAACACCTTCTACTTTCCCACCTATTATTTTATATTTACCAAATTATCATGAATAATATCCAATTATTATTTCCATAATATTTATTGAAACTCCATGATCAACAAAATAATATATTATTCTCATTAAAACCATATTTAATCAAGTTAGGGTAATCATTTAAATCATACTTAAGACTCGGTAAGTCCTTATCTATTAGATATATGAATATATTATTATTTTCCACAAAAAATACTTATTAAATTATTTTAAAATATCATCCACATGTGAAAGTAATAATGATGTGGAACATCATCTCATAGTGTGGTAGTATCTCGAACTCAAACTTATTCCTTGACTATTTCCCTTTAATCTTATCTTGAATCAAAAAATCATATTATGGTGTTTATTTCATTTAAGAACATTTATTTTTTATAGTTTAAATTTATTATTTAATTATTTAGAATAAATATTATAGAATTATCTAAATTTTCATGCCTCCACCATCCCAAAAATTCATGAAGTAAATGAACCTTATGGAATCTGCAGATGACTCGTACATAGATTACAGTCACTCATACACAGTTTTTAAATCGAACATACACCCAATAGAATCACTCACATATTTATTTTACTCAAAAATGTATCATATATAATATTTAATGATTTATATGAATATTTTTATTTTCTCGTAAGTGACTCATACAAAGTCACAGAATGGTAGATACATAGAGTACCTTTAGTCACAATTTACTGATATGCAATTAATATGACACATACATTGACTAGTACATTATCTTGGTTTTATTTAAAATTTTACCCCCATATTTAGAAATGTATCATACATAATCTTCAATCTCCTCATATGGATATATTCTTTATTTTCAAGTTACTCATAAAAAATTTGGGACATAGACATATTTCAAGTCACTTAAAATTCAATAATTAATCCAACATTTCCCAAGACATCTTAGGGACTTCTCATACTTATAAAATAGAAACATATAATCATCCAAATACCATTATTATAGATTTTAGTTGGATATATTCTCCACATTTTCATGTTATTGTTTTCTTCATTAAACTATAGTTATTCACTCTCTTCATTGGTTGGCTTCAACCAAACTATAAAATTTATTTATTTTCATCCAACAAGACATGTCCTTGATTTCCTTGAATATAAGCTTCAAAATTATGAAATACAAGTTTCAATACTTGAATTTATCCAATAATGTTCTTCAAGTAGAATTAATTTCACATAATTTTCCATCATGTGAATTCATCTTAAAATACATGATCAATGGTTCATCAATAAAATAAAAGTTAATATTTCTTCGCACATTGCACACACATATTGATAGCCTAATTTTCTAATTATTATTATCACTTATTAAAAAAAAGATCTTTGTCATGTGATCATCATTCTACAAATTTAATTTTATTTTAAATACCATCAAATAATTCTATGTCAATATTTTTTTGTGATAGTTCTTTTTTATCTCCCCATTATTGAAAATAAATATAAAGGAAATATATTATTGGTATTCCTAAATATTTATTATTCTTCTATGATTCTATGAAAATTTCTTTCCCACTTGTGTTTTAAATTACCACATAATCCATTTATTTGGTAAGGATGGATTCATATCATTTCTAAAAAATAATTTTATAGTATGTTAACTCAAATTCTACATGGGATAACATTATTATTTCATGAACACAAAAATTTGATACCATTCTTAGTTTCTCATTTTATGGGTTGTTTATAAAGATTTATCAAGAAAATATCTATCCAAAAATCATCTAAAAAGATATATAAAAAAATATAGTGCATAATATATAAATACCCCCTTTTCTTGGACTCCCCAAAAACCAACACTCCCCCTTAATAATCACGTTTTATATAATCTTAAAAGGGAAATAAAGTTTCATTGGAAAACAACAATGTCACGAACCAAATCTGGTTGCCATCAAAAATGGCACCAAATATGGCATGTGACAAGGCCCAAAGGGCGTTACCTATCTTAATTGATGGCACGAGTGCGTCGGTATCATTTATTTTGGTTTGGGAACAATTTACCCAAATATGGATACATAAAACATCAAAAACATTTGATAAACTGAATCAGAAAAATTCATACCAAACAAGGTTTATACAAAATCCAGAACTTAATAAATAAGTTCAAACACAATAAAAGAGGTCCAAATACACAAATAAATATCATAAAAATATCCCCAATTACTCCACACAATAAGGGGCTATCACCCACAAGTATTATCCACAACAACACACCAAGGATGGAAACTAACACCCCGTACCGCCATCACCCAAAGCCCTTCCTTTACCTGTGTCAAACATAACCAAGTATACTCACACCAAAGGGTTTTAAGTTGTGTGTGATCCTAATAACAATATGATACCACCCAAATACTCCAAGTATTATGAAATACAATGTGAAAAGGCATGTAGTTTTAATATATGAGGAAAAGCGGTGATAAATTCCAAGAAATGCAAGTTTCAATTGTTAAAAGTTTTCAAGATAAAACTTTCAAAATGTTAACAAATTTGAATAATACATGTTATATACTGTAATTTACATCCAAACACACCTTTATAAAAGGGAATATACCACAAATACAATGATCACCAAAATCGGGAACACCCCGAGGCACTAGATAGTCTCGGGCCCCATGTACTTCGTACCTCGGTGTAAAATATCCATGTCACAAAACATTTCCGATGCATGATCCACTAGTGTGGAACATAACCCTAAAATATTGGTCCCCAAACATCATCCATATAGTTTAGTTATAGTTTTCATTATCCATTTGCTCAAAAAAACAAGGACCAAACCCATCCAGATCACTTGTCGTACTAGTACATATCTTTCCACCTAGGTACTCGGGCTTACCCATCTGTTCTCAAACAATTTAATCATGCAAAATAAATAAAGTTTCATAGAAAAACACTACTACTAGTTACATACATCAAATAAAGTGTCTATACACACATTATACCACTTAAAACACACAACAAAACATTTTGATTTTCAAGAAAACAACTTCACAAAAGCTATCAATGTTTTTGCACACAAAAATCCTTTTAAAACCCCACTTTGAACACCATGTGCATACTCAAATTCACCAAAACCGAATTTTAGGCACCCAAAATAGTCCTATAAACTCATTACTTGAGTTATAAAACAACCCCAATAGGCATCACATAAAATAGCCATGTAAAACACCCAATTTAGCACCAAATTGGAACACCGAAATCATTTACTTAACAAACATCACCAAAACCAAATTTCTCAGAAAAAACAAAAGGGTACGAACATTAAAAACATGGTTTTCATCCCTAAAACATATCAATAAAATCAACTAAGTAGTTATAGGGAATCCCCAAATTAACCAATAAATGCTTTCTATGAAAACCCAACAATTTCACATAAAAATGGAACATAAAATTCATTTTAATTATAAATACCACTAAAACCAATTTTTAAACCAATAATAAGATGAGATAAACATGAAAATTTTATAAACACAACAGGATAATTCATTAATATTTCATACACAATGGAATCACCTACCAAAATTGTTAAAACCCTTGAATCTTTGTGAGAAAATCCAACTGCACCACCACCACACCACAAGGGGGTGAAAACCAACCTAAAACCCCAATATTTGACCAATAAAATATAAGAAATACCATTTATAAAAATACCTAGTTGTGGGAAAAGATAAACCTCAATGATAGGGGAAGAAACCCTAAAGAATGGATAGAAATCAAAGATAGAATCACTTACATAAAGATAACTTGAAGTTTCCCCATCAAAGACCCATTCAAAAATGAGTTCCATGGGAGGTTTGGGGATCTTGGGATGCTACCATGGATGAAATGGTAAAATGGGGGAATAAATGGGCAAGTTTGGATAAATACCATGATGGAAAGCTTCGAATTTAAAAATGTTTTTAATGACCTGGACAAGGCAACACAGTTTTCTTGCACGGTTTAGCAAACATTGTGCCCAAACCGTGCACCCCATTCTATCCACTCCAAAAGTGTACAACCTCCCTCAAATTCAGGGTGGTCCAAGGGGGAAACCTAAGGGGAAAGATAAGACAAGTATAGGGAGAAATAATACCCAAAATAAAACCACATTTCCACCCCAAGACTCGTCCATCTCAAGGGTATAAACCACCCCAACAACATACCCCACAAGTGGTGCCACTAGGAGTGTAACAAATCCAATTACAAACCACTTCAATCTCATACCATACCTTTGAAAAATGAGGAGTCAAATTACCATACAAGACCCCCAAGACTAAGGTCATAGATCAAAAACACAAGAGACGTGAAAAATTTAAACTCCAAACACCCAGAAACCGAGAGAAGGATAAGAACTGAAAGAGGATTTGAAAGAACACATGGAATTAAAATTTAGGGTGTGGAAATTATCCCCAAGATAAAGCATTCTACCCCTGGAAAGCCACAACAACACCATATGAAAAAACAAAGCCCAAAGTATGGACCACGATAGACTCCCTTTCCACATTTTCACCTGCCCCAAAATTTCCAAACTCATCCAATTGATCAAACAATGTAAGAGAATACTCTCATGAACTAAAACTTACCCCAATTACCTGAAATGATCAAACATATTCAAAAAAAATACCAAAAAACACCTCAAACAATACCAGATGATGCTCAAGAAAACCACCTGAAACGAACAACAAACCGGAATAACGCTACCACAACCTAACATAAACCAAACCATTGGGCATGATCCAATCCCACATTTATCCATGTAAGAAATTGGTGGCTTGATATCCTAGAATAAGAATACCTCCATCCAAGAAATAACCAAAGATAAAACCGAGTCACTGATATGGGGTGACTGAAACGAACATCAAACCACCAGGGACAACTTAATTTCTGAGATAGAATTTCGACACTAATTGGGGGAGTCCCGAACGGACTCCTAAGTACAAGGGGTAGAATAACATTAGACTTTTTGAAAGAGAACTTACGTGAGACCCATGATGGATCTCCCCACCATACGAACCCACCATATTAACTGACCAGCACGAGATGACATGAAAAGATGCCAAAATTTAAAGAGTTGACACGACCGCATGTTTAGTCCGTAAATTTTAGGAAACCATCCACTGACTGTGTAAAGAATTCTATAAAAAGAGGAATTTTCGCATAGTTACATGGGCTGAGGTGCACGGTGGTGCGATTACCATGTGGTAGTTATTTTCTCTTATCACACAGTTTCCTAGGTTGGTGTACAGTCACTTCTAATCATTCACAAACCGTGTGCTCAAACTGTCAATCCAAATTCCCAACCATACTCTAAAAACTATATGGAAACCAAAGGGGACCAAAATGAAATTGGGCGATAACATGGGCATGAGGCCCTCCAAAGCTTTCCACCGAACGGGGATAAGAGAATCAAGATGAATACACCATAGGATTAAAATATTCCCATCTTCATACTGAGTAGATGACATTGATAAAAGGTTCGAACAACTTCAGGATTTCCCCTAACTACACACCAGCTTCTCTTCGAGACCTATGGCTGGAGCTCAAATTATTGAAACATCTTCGGCCTTGTAGTTAGGCTTTGGAAACCCCCTAAATGTAACTTCTTCTTCTAGTTCCACAAAAAATTAAATTTTAATCTCAGATGGCATTAATGAGACATGACACACTTCAAACCCACATTACCCCAACCCATCGTTTTACTAACACAAGGCTTAGAGGATACAAACACGTCACCCCTTGTTTCTTTAGATGGAAAAAAATAGAATGAAAGGACACATAGAAACACTCTACTCTAGAACATAGGATTTCAAAATTCCCAGAAGGGATACATGCATCCAACAAAATAGAGACTCTCATAATATTGCACAACCTTCACCCTTATAATAAAACAAACACATGACATCGCAAGGCATCACCAAACATGACCACTGCGGCTGAAAAAAATACAAGGAGAAGGACCTTAGACTGAGTCCCAAATAGAATAAAGTTCCAGAAAACTTCAATAACAACCACTCTTGGCCATATTTCTCACATAGGTGGCCAAACATGAACTCTTTCTTCAATGATACTGACAAAAGACCCAACAACACATTAAGACAACATTCTACACTGACAAACCTGAACTGCATTCACCTTCGACGACTTAAGGTTTATTTCAACCTCCCACAACCACTATCCCTATACAAGGGGATCCATATAGTTAAAAAATAATAGGGTTAAACTCAATCTAAAAATCTCAAGAAGAAAGTCCTTATGTTGATCAACTGGAGGACCATCCAACGGTGATTCTCCATGGTCCACACATAAATCATGCATTAAATCTTTATGGGGGCGTACCCTAGCCAACAAGAAAACCCAAGGAAACACACAATATAGTCATTTGGTCACAACATAAGAAAAACTTAAATCGAACACATGAGGGGATCCACCACATTGGCCTCTTAAACCTTTCCTCAAAAGAGACCACTAACCAACGCCCATTTCAACTTATCAACGAAACACCAACCCGAAACATCATTCAAACAAGAGGGGTTCTTAAACTCGAAACATCCCACAATAACAATCCATAAAACAAATTAGCCACACCTCCCAACCCGACATTATCAAAATACAACACCTTACTTAAAAAGCATTCTTAAAAAACAGTGTTGGTGGGTTGCACATTTACCGATGGTATCTCATGATCCCCACACATGCATGTTTACATGACACGCTGGGAACCCACCTCATATCCATAAATATTATCATATAAAACCATGCATGTGGTCACCCTTGAGAACACCAAAGACTAAAACAAAACCTTTCCTCTTTTTAAAATCAAAAGGTTTTAAGCACACTTTCCATTTCTCAAATCTGCAAACCATAAAATCAAAACCCAAATTTCATATCACAAACCAATTTAGAAAATCACCCATAATTAAATTAAAAATCACTTTAATTACTTTAAAAACCATTTCAAAACTTTTCAACCCATTGCAAAACACTTCTAATTTCATGAAAAACGCCATTTCATAAATCTTCATTTAATTAAGAACTCAACTCTCTTCATTTCAAAACAAGGTTATAAAACTTCATAAAACTTTTAAAATGCTCAGTATTTACCAAATAAAAATCCATTTTTAACCTCCAAAAATAAATTACAGAACACTTAATTCAATTCTAAACACTTTTCCATGGTTTAGAAAATTCTACTGGAAATACATTTTCAAAACCCCCATTATAATAATTCTTACTTTCAAAAGAGGTGTAAACACATAATTTACCCTTTAAAAATAATTATAAAATTTCATTTCTATAATTTAATTAATAAATCCATTTTAAATTTACTTGAAAATAACTTCACAACAATTCACACTCCTTAAAATCAAGACATTTTTTCTTTAAAAGCCAATTTTTCCAAGATTCCAAAACAAAGAGACACAAGACAATGTGAGAGGAAACTAGTGTTAGTGGGTTACTTGGACATATGGTTGGTATCCATATTACAATCACTTAATTATCACAAATAGTGTTTTTGGAAAATATCCCTAGCTCCACATGGCTTGTCAGGCCCTACAAGCTAATGGAGGCCCTTGACCCAACTATCTTTTCAATTCCCCCAATCATCAATGAACCATGAGAAATAATGAACTCAGATAAAACACAACATCCCATGGTGACTTGAATCCCGTCATGAGGTGTGATGTCCAGGCTCACAACCCATAATCGGAATATCAAGTCCTGAAAATCCTAGCTCTATACTATCCCGGCTCTTCCCCAAATAACAAGTCCCAAAGAGTGAACCTCCTCTGATACCATTTTGTCACAAACCAAATCTACTCGCCAAAAAAACCGAAACCAAACCCAGCCCGTGACAAGTCCCGAAGAGCGTTCCCTATCCCCATGGGATGGAACAAGTGTCTGGGTATCATTTATGTTGTTTTTGGAATGATTTACCCGAATATGGATACATAAAACATCAAAAACATTTGATATACTGAATCTAAAAAATTCCTACCAAACAAGGTTTATACAAAATCCAGAACTGAATACATAAGTTCAAACACAATAAAATAGATCGAAGGACACCAACAAAATATAAAAAAAATATCCCCAAGGACTCCACATGAAAAGGGGTCATCACCCATAAGCCGTCTCCACAACGTCGCACCAAGGATGGAAACTAACACCCCAAACCACCATCACCCAAAGCCTTTCCTCTACTTGTATCAAATATGACCAATTATAATTACCCCCAAGGGGTTTAAGTATGGTGTGATCTTAATCCCAATAGTATACCAACCGAATATTCCAAGGAGTATGAAATATAAGGTGAAAAAACACGCAGTTTTAATATATAAGGAAAAGCTGTGATAAATTCCAAGAAATGAAACTTTCAATTGTAAATAGTTATCGTGATAAAACTTTCAGAATGTTTACACATTTGAATAAGACATGTTAAATAATTTTATTTACATCCAAACAATCCCTATGAAAATGGTAAATACCACAAATCAAATGAGCATCAAAACCGGGAACACCCCAAGGCACTAGATAGTCTAAGGTCCCATGTACCTTGTACATCGGTGTAAAATATCCATGCCACAAATCCTTTCTCATGAACGAGCCACTAGTATGGAACATAAAAATAACCTAGTGTTCCCCAAATATCATCCATATAGTTTAGTTAGAGTTTTATTTCTCCATTTTCTCAGTGACACAAGGACAAAACCCATCTGGATCATTAGCCGTACTAGTACATATCCTCACACCTAGGTACCTGGGCTTCCCCCTTTGTGCTCAAACAAATTCAGAATGAAAAATACATCACTTTTCATATAAAAGAAACATAAATTGTCACAT
Source organism: Viscum album (assembly GCA_963277665.1). NCBI lineage: Eukaryota > Viridiplantae > Streptophyta > Magnoliopsida > Santalales > Viscaceae > Viscum > Viscum album. Next base: position 655,305,988 of record OY728145.1, on the reverse strand, counting down.
ACTACTAATACAGTAGCTATACACACTTTATAACACTTAAAATAGAAAACAAAACATTTTGATTTTCAATAAAACAACTTCACAAAAGCTAACAAAGTTTTGCACACAAAAATCCCTTTAAAACCCTAATTTGAACACCATGTGCATACTAACATTCTCCAAAATAGAATTTTCAGCCCCAAAAACATTTATATAAATCCATTACATGAGTTATAAAACAACCCCAATAGGCATCACATAAAATATCCATGTAAAACACCCGATTTAGCACCAAATTGGTACCCAAAAATCATTTACTTAGAAAACGTCACCAAAACCAAATTTTTCAGAAACAACCAAAGGGGATGAACATTAAAAACATTTTTTGAAGCCCTAATAAATTTATATAAATTCAACTAAGTAGTTATATGGCATCCCCAAATGAACTAATAAATTATTTCTATGAAAACCACCCAATTTCACATAAAAAAGGTACTTAAAATTCATTTGATTTATAAATACCACTAAAGCCAATTTTTTCACCAATAATCAAATTATATAAACATGAAAATTTTTAAACATAGCTAGCTTGGTCACAATGATTTCATACACAATGGAATCACCTACCAAAATTGTTAAAAACCTTGAATCTTGGTGAGAAAATCCAACTGCACCACCGTCGTACCACAAGGGGGTGAAATCCAACCTATAACCACAAGATTAAACCAAGAAAATAAAAGACAAACCCAAGGTACGAAGACCTAGTTTATGGATAAGAGAAATCTCAAGGATAGGGGAATAATCCCTAAATAATGGAGATAAATCAAACTTAGAAGCACTTACATGAAGAGAACTTGAAGTTTCCCCATCAAAGACTCATTCAAAAATGAGTTCCAAGGGAGGTTTGGAGAGCTTGGGAGGCTAAAATGGCTAAAATGGCTGAATTAGGGAAGAAAGGGGCGAGTTTGGATAAATATTAGGAGGAAAAACTTGGAATTTTAAATTTTTTTTAATGACCTGGACAAGGTCACACGGTTTGCTTGCACGGTTTGGAAAACCATGCACCCAAACCGTGCACCCCCTTTTGTCCACTCCAAAAGTTTCCAAACTCCCTAAAATTAAAGGGGGTCCAAGGGAGAAACCTAGGGTGAAAGATATCTCAAGGATAGGGGAAATAATACCCAAAATAAAACCACCTCTCCAACCCAAGACCCATCCATCTCAAGGGTATAAACCACCCCCAACAACTTACCCCACCAGGGGTGCCACTAGGAGTGTCACAAATGAAACTCAAAACCACCTCAATCTCATACCATCCCATTGAAAAAGGAGGAGGACAATTACCATACAAGACCCCAAAGACTAAGGTCATATATCAAAAACACAAGAGTCGCCAAAAATTTAAACCTAAAACACCTAGAAACCGAGAGAAGGATAAGAACCAGAATAGGATTTGAAACAAAGCATAGAATTTGAATTTAGGGTCTGAAAATTCTCTCCACCATAAAGCTTTCCACCCCTGGAAAGCCACAACAACACCAGATGCCAAAAAATCCCAAATGATGGACCAAGACAAACTCCCTTTGCACATTTTCACCTACCCAAAAACGTCCAAACACCTCCAATTTATCAAATAAAGGAACAGAATGCTATCACGAACTAAAACGTACCCCAATTACCAGAAATGATCAAACATATTCAAAATAAATACCCAAAAATCACCTCAAACACTACCAGAAAATGCTCAAGAAAACCACCTGAAATGAACAATAAACCCGAATAATGTTACCATGACCTTACTTAAACAAAACCATTAGGCATGTTCAATCCAACATTTAACCAAGTAATAAATCAGTGGATAGATATCCTTGAATGAGAATACCTCCAACCAAGAAAACACCAAATAGAAAACCGAGTCACTGATATGGGGTAACCCACACAGACATCCAAGCACTAGGGACATCTTAATTTCTGAGACGGAATCAGGACACTAATAGGGGGAGTCCGGAACGAAATCCTCGGTACAAGGGGTAGAATAACATTATTATTTTTACATATAACTTACATGAGACCCATTATGGGTATACCCACCATAAGAAACAACCATCTTAACTGAACTGCATGGGCCGGCATGAAAAGACCCTAAAATTTAAAGAGTTGGGACAGCTGCACAAATAGTTTGCACAGTTTGGGAAGTCGTGCGCTAATCATTCAGATCATTCTATCTGCATGGATTCCTAGCCCACGGTCACTACTAATCATGAGAAAACTATGTGCTCAACCTATCTAGCCAAATCTCAAACCTTTATCAAAAAACCCAAAAGAAACCAAAGGGGGAATGAATGACATTGGGAGATAGCATGGACATAAGTTCCTCACACCTCTTTCCATCAAACATGAAATAAAAGTGAGATTATGACACCATAGGTTTAAACTATCCCCATATTTTATAATGAGGATAAGACTTTGTCCAAGGGTTTGAACAACCCTAGGATTTCCCCTGATTATGTTCCAGCTTCACTCTGAGACCTATGGCTGGAGCACCAATGATTGAAGCATCTTTGGCCTCACAGTTAGGTTTTGGAAACCCCCTGAATTGAACTTCTCCTTTCAGTTCCATGAAAACTATACCCTGATACAAGATGATTTCACAAAGACATAACACATTTCAGACTCACTTTACCTTAACTCGACATTTCACTAAAACAAGGGCTTGGATGATGCACACAAATAACACCTTGTTTCTTCGGGTGAGAAACAATAGAAGGAAATGTCTCATTTAAACATATTCCTCTAAAACAGAGGATTATGAAGTTTTTCCAAGGGAGACATACTACCAACATAATAGATGCTCTCAGAGGATTTCAAGACCTTCACCTTTATAGATAAATGAGCACATGACATCACAAGGCATTAACGAACATGACCATTTCTACTGATAGAAAAAATACATGGAAAAGAGACTTTACTCCAAGTCCCAAGACATCACAAAATTTTAGAAAGTGGCAATAACATCCACTCTTGGCCAGATTTTCCACACTGGTTACCTAACATGAACTCTTGCTTCAATGAGACAGACCAAAGACCCAAAGGCCCTTTAAGACATCATTCTACACTGACAACCCTAAATTGGATTCACCTTCAATGACCTAGGAAACATAATAAACTAATGCCTATTTCAACCTCCCACAACCACTCTCCCTCTAAAAGGGGATCCACATAATTAAAAAAGAAGAGGGGTAAACTCAATCTTCAAATATCAAGAAGAAAGTCCTTATGTTGATCAACTATAGGATCATCCAACAACGATTCACGATGGGCCAAACATGAATCACACATCCACTCTTCATGGGGGTGTACCCTAACCAACAAGAAAACTCAAGGACCCAACCAATTTGGTCACACCATACCACAAACCAGAACCAAACACTTGAGGGGAGACACCACATTGTCCCCCCAAAATTTTTTCTCAAAAGAGACCACTAACCAACGCTTCATTCCAAATTATTGACGAAACACCAACCCAAAACATTTTTTATACATGATGATTTCTTGAAATTAAAACATCCTACAATAACAATCCCAAAAACACATTAGCCACACAGTTTTCTTGCACGATTTAGAAAACCATGCAGCCAAACCGTGTTCCCCCTTATGTCCACTCAAATAGTTTCCAAACTCCCTCAAATTTGGGGGGTTCGAAGGGGGAAACCTAGGGGGAAATATTGGCCAAGGATAGGGGAAAATAATACCCAAAATAAAACTGCCTTTTCACCCAAAGTCTCATCCAAATCAAGGTTATAAACCACCCAAACAACTTACCCCACAAGGGTTTCCACTAGGAGTGTCACAAATCTAACTACAAACCACCTCAACCTCATACCATCCCTTTGAAAAAGGGGGAGGCCAATTACCAAAAAAGACCCCCAAGACTAAGGTCCTAGATCAAAAACACAAGAGTTGCCAAAAATTTAAACCTGAAACACCTAGAAACAGAGAGAAGGATAAGAACCTGAAGAGATTTTGAAACAAAGCATGGAATTTAAATTCAGGGTGTGACAATTCTACCCACCATAAAGCTTTCCACCCATGGAAATACACAACAAAATCAGATGAAAAAAAATCCCAAATGATGGACCAAGATGGACTCCCTTGCCGCTTTTCCACCTACCCAAAAAAGGCCAAACACCTCCAATTGATCAAACAAAGGAACAAAATGCTATGAAGAACTAAAACTTACCCCAATTACTATAAATGATCAAACATATTCAAACTAAATCCAAAAAAAAACACCTCAAACACTACCAAACAATGCTCAAGAAAACCACCTGAAATGAACAATTAACCCGAATAACGCTACCACAGCCTTACTTAAACAAAACCATAGGGCGTGCTCTAATACCACATTTACCCAAGTAAGAAATTAGTGGATAGATATACTTGAACGAGAATACCTCCAACTAAGAAAACACCAAATAGAAAACTATTTCACTGATATGGGGTAACCCACACGAACATCCAACCACCAGGGACATCTTAATTTCTGAGACGGAATCTGGACACTAATAGGGGGAGTCCAAAACGAACTCCTCAATACAACGGGTAGACTAACATTAGAATTTTACCATAGAACATAAGTGATACCCATGATGGGTATCCCCACCATAAAAACCAACCATATTAACTGACCCGCACGGGCCGACGCGAAAAGACACTAAAATTTAAAGAGTTGGGATGGTTGCACGGTTAGTTTGCACTGTATGGGAAGTCATGCGCTAATCATTCAGATCATTCTTTCCACATGGATTCCTAGAACACGATCACTAATAATAATGAAAAAACCATGTGCTCAACCTATCTAGCCAAATATCAAACCTTTATCAAAAAACCCAATAGAAACCAAAGGGGGAAAGGATGACATTGGGAGATATAATGGACATAAGGTCCTCCCACCTCTTTCCATCAAATAGGAAATAAATGTGAGATTATGACACCAGAGGTTTAAAATATCCTCTTATTTTATACTGAGGATAAGACTTTGTAAAAGGGTTTGAACGACCCAAGGATTTCCCCTGACTATGTTCCCGCTTCTCTCTGAGACCTATGGCTGGAGCCCCAATGATTGAAGCATCTTCGTACTCACAGTTAGGTTTTGGAAACCCCCTAAATTGAACTTCTCCTTTCAGTTCCATGAAAACTATACCCTAATCCTAAATGATTTCACAAAGACAAAACACATTCTAGACTCACTTTACCTTAACCCGATATTTCACTGAAAAATGGCTTATAAGATGCACAAAAATCACACCTTGTTTCTTTGGGTGAGAAACAACAAAAGGAAATGTCACATATAAACATATTCCTCTAAAACAAATGATTTTGAAGTTTTTACAAGGGCTATATACTACCAACATAATAGAGTCTCTCAGAGGATTTCACGACCTTCACCTTTACAGTTAAATGAGCACATGACATCACAAGGCATTACCAAACATGACCATTTATACTGATATAAATAATACATGGAAAGAGACTTTATGCCAAGTCCAAAAACATCAAACAATTATAGAAAGAGGCCATAACATCCACTCTTGGTCAGATTTTCCACACTGGTTTCCTAACATGAACTCTTTCTTCAATGAGACAGATGAAAGACCCAAAGTCCCTTTAAGATATCATTCTACACTGACAACCCTAAATTGCATTCACCTTCAATGACCTAAGAAACATAAGAAACTAACATCAATTTCAACCTCCCACAACCACTCTCCCTCTACAAGGGGATCCACATAATCAAAAAAGAAGAGGGGTAAACTCAATCTCAAAACACATAAGCCAAACGGTTTTCTTGCACGGTTTAGAAAACCATGCAGCCAAACCGTGTGGCCCCTTATGTCCCCTAAAAAAGTTTCCAAATTACCTAAAATTTAGGTGGTTCCAAAGGGGAAACCTAGGGGAAAATATAGGCCAAGGATAGGGGAAATAATACCCAAAATAAAACCACATTTCCACCCAAAGACTCATCCAAATTAAGGGTATAAACCACCCAAACAACTTAGCCCAGAAGGGGTTCCACTATGAGTGTCAAAAATCTAACTCCAAACCACCTCAATATCATACAATCCCTTTGACAAAGGAGGAGTCCAATTACCATACAAGACCCCCAAGAATAAGGTTATAGATAAAAAATAGAAGATTCGCCAAAAATTTAAACCTGAAACACCTAGAAACCGAGAGAAGGATAAGAACCAGAAGAGGATTTGAAACAAAGAATGGAATTTAAATTCAGGGTGTGAAAATTCTACCCACCATAAATCTTTCCACCCCTGGAAATCCACAACAACACCAGATGCAAAAAAATCCCAAATGATGGACCAAGACGGACTCCCTTGACACATTTTCACCTAACCAAAAAGGCCAAACACCTCCAATTGATCGAACAAAGGAATAGAATGATATCACGAACTGAAACTTACCCCACTTACTGGAAATGATCAAACATATTCAAACTAAATCCCAAAAAAACACCTCAAACACTACTATAAAATGCTCAAAAAAACCACCTGAAATGAACAATAAATCCAAATAACACTATCACAACCTTACTTAAACAAAACCATTGGGCATGCTCCAATCCCACATTTACCCAAGTAAGAAATAAATGCCTAGTTATCCTTGAACAAGAATACCTCCAACCAATAAAACACCAAATAGAAAACTGAGTCACTGATATGGGTTAAACCACGCAGAAATCCAACCACCAGGGAAATCTTAATTTATGAGATGGAATCAGGACACTAATAGGGGGAGTCCGGAACGAACTCCTCAGTATAAGGGGTAGACTAACATTAGACTTTTTCCCATAGAACTTATGTGAGACCCATGATGGGTATCCCCACCATAAGAACTAACCATATTAACTGACCTTCACGTTCCGCCATGAAAAGACTCTAAAATTTAATGATTTGGGACAGTTGCATGGTTAGTCCACACTGTTTGGGAATTCATGCACTAATCGTTCATATCATTCTATTCACATGGATTCCTGGCACACAATCACTACTAATCATGCAAAAACCATGTGCTCAACCTATATATCCAAATCTCAAACCTTTCTCCAAAAACCCAATAGAAACCAAAGGGGGAAATAATGACATTGGGAGATAGCATTGACATAAGGTCCTCCCACCTCTTTCCATCAAATAGGAAATTAAAGTGAGATTATAACACCATAGGTTTTAACTATCCACATATTTTATACTGAGGATAGGACTTTGTACAAGGGTTTGAATGATCCTAGGATTTCCCCTGACTATGTTCCAACTTCACTCTGAGACCTATGGCTGGAGGTCCAATGATTGAAGCATCTTTAGCCTCATAGTTAGGTTTTGGAAACCCCCTGAATTGAAATTCTCCTTTCAGTTCCATGAAAACTATACCCTGATCCTAGATGATTTCACAAAGACATAACACATTCCGGACTCACTTTACCTTAACCTGAAATTTTTACTGAAACAAGGGATTAGAATATGCACAAAAATCACAACTTGTTTCTTTGGTTAAGAAACAACAGAAGGAAATGTCACATATTAACACCTTCCTCTAAAACAAAGGATTCTGATGTTTTTCCAATGGAAATATACTACCAACATAATAGAGAATCTCAGAGGATTTCACGACCTTAGCCTTTACAGTTAAATGAGCACACGACATCACAAGGCATTACCGAACATGACCATTTATACTGATAGAAATAATACATGGAAAGGGACTTTATTCCAAATCCCAAAACATCACACAATTCCAGAAAGCAGCCATAACATCCACTCTTGGCCAGATTTTCCACACTGGTTTCCTAACATGAAATCTTTCTTCAATGAGACAAACAAAAGACCCAAAGTCCCTTTAAGATATCATTATACACTGACAACCCTGAATTTCATTCACATTCAACGACCTAGGAAACATAAGAAACTAATATCTATTTCATCCTCCCACAACCACTCTCCCTCTACAAGGGGATCCACATAATCGAAAAAGAAGAGGGGTAAACTCAATCTCCAAATCTCAAGAAGAAAGTTCTTATGTTGATCAACTATAGGATCATCCAACAACAATTCACCATTGGCCACACATGATTCACACATCAAATCTTTATGGGGGTGTACCCTAACCAACAAGAAAAACCAAGGACCAAACCAATCTGGTCATTTGGTCACACCATACCACAAACCAGATCAAAAAACTTGAGGGGAGCCACCACATTGGCCTCCCAAACTATTTCTCAAAAGAGACCACTGACCAACGCTTCATTCCAAATTATTGACGAAACACCAACCCAAAACATCTTTTATACAGGAGTTATGGAACTCAAAACATCATACAATAACAATCCCAAAAACACATAAGCCACAAAGTTTTCTTGCACGGTTTAGAAAACCAATCACCCAAACCGTGTGCCCCCTTATGTCCACTCAAAAAGTTTCCAAACTCCCTCAAATTTAGGGGGTTCCAAGGGGGAAACCTAGAAGGAAATATAATCCAAGGATAGGGGGAAATAATACCCAAAATAAAACCACCTTTCCACCCAAAGACTCATCCAAATCAAGGGTATAAACCACCCAAACAACTTACCCCACAAGGGGTTCCACTAGAAGTGTCACAAATCTAGCTCCAAACCACCTAAACCTCATACCATACCATTGAAAAATTAGGAGGCCAAGTACCATAAAATACCCCAAATACTAAGCTCATAGATAAAAAACAAAAGGGAAACAAAAAATTTAAACCTGGAACACCCTGAAACTAAGAGAAGTCTAAGAACTAGAAGAGGATTGGAAACAAAGAATGGAATTAAAATTTTGGGTGTGACACACAAAATAAGTTTTAATAAGCTATCCAAAAAATATGGATTACATAAATTAACACACCACTTGGAAGCTTCACCATAATTTATGGTCCCCCGCATGGGATACACTCATTTATCCATCATAGTTGACTTTCACCAGAAAAACTTAATGGTGTACCACTATTTATTTGTTGAACATTAGTAGAATCATCATCTAAATCTTCTTTTAGATTCTATAATTCAATTTTGTACATATTATTGCAAATACAAAATATAGAAGGGAATAATAAGGGGTTCTTATTGAACCTTAGAGATATCAACAAGGTTGAGAATTATCCCTGAATCATGATCTTCAATTCTTTCTATATTTATAATTGGGAAAGAAACTCATGCTAGATCCCCTTTTTATTTTTCTAGTTATGATTTTATATGGGTATAATAGACTTAATTTTTTTTTGATATTTCTTATTTTGTGGAATAATCTTGGTCACTATTCCTATTTAATAACTTTCATTCACATGCACTTTATCCTTTTCTTCAACCCTTTTTTGTATTTCTTCATGATTTGGCAAGATTTTCATATAGATTTTTACATTATGTCCATATTTCTTGCGCATTCAATAGATATTTTCATGAAATATGGGGTTTAAATTTTTATATACACTCTAATGAAATTTGATTTCTCATTTATATAAAGGAACATGTTTCTATTCAGTACTTACTGATCCTTCTCTATATGTTTAGACATTCTCAATTGGTCTGGCTAAATAGTCATGCACTCCCTCTTGATATAATTTGATTTATTATAGTATTAAAATGGTTTATTGAAACTATTTATATTACTTTTATTAGGAAACACCTTTATCCCTATTTCAATGATATGTTAATTAAATCCAATTTGATTTTTTCTCCCTTGAATTGATTCAGAATTTTAATTAAGTTTTCTTTATTTAATCATGATTTCCATGCTCTATTTACAATGATCCATAGAATAGCCCTTCTTACCATAGTAAAATAATTTCTACTTTTAGGCATCCTTTGTTTCCTTCTTCTTTTACTTATTGGGAGTGTTTTTATAAACTCACTTCTTTTGATGGATTTGTTTCTTTACATGATTTTATCCCAAGGAATATTTCTATTATTTTATTACATTCAATATTTTTTGTTGTGTCCTTCTTTCCTTTTTAGAATATAATGGATGTATAATGAGAACATACTAGAACTCTTCATAGTTGTGACCATATATTAAATAGTAATCACACAAGTTCTCCAAGATATAAAATGTTTCCTTGGTGAACCAATTAATTATTTTCTATGAAATATTCTTTTAAACATTAGGTGTGCTCTTTATAAATATATTATCCCACTCTCTCCCAACCTCATGTAGATATCATATGTTATAATATTTTTCCAAAATTAAATTGATGTGTTACCAAACCTCTAATGGTTGAAATAGTTTCTAATGATCCTCCACATTTTGTTTATTAATTTAATCTATCAAGGCTTATTTACTATATATTTTTTAGTGGATTCAAATATATATATGGAACTTTTTGGGGACTTTTCATGGATATTCCATAATCCACCATTGATGTATTAGTGGATTTATTGATATTTTTATCCACCCATTTTGTCTTGATATTATTTGAGAACTTTTAATTTCACATGAGAAAAAATTAGTGAAATAATAATCACAAGGATAATGGGTTACCTATTTCCAAGAGCCTATTGAATTCTAGTGATAATACCAAAAGGGGCCTAGATACCCTAAGGGGGGGGGGTGAATTTGGGTATGGATATTTTATTTCAAAATTATTCTTTCCCCACTAGATCTTGACTGCTATATTATAAGGGTTACTTTGTTTTCTCTTATATTGTTTACATTTATCTTATTCATTAATTATTTATCTAATAATGATGCTTCAGATGCAATGCAGGAAATCAAGCAGCCATACCGAGATATTTTTACTTCGTTCACCCTCACTGGGCTATGTCTAAGGAGCACACAATGACGATGTGTCGTTGTACCAAATATAATAAAGCTCGTTGCCAATTAATAATTTTAGGTCGAGATAATGTCTATTCCAAGGCTCAATTCCTTTAAAAAGTTTAGGTTTAGCTCATTACTTTCCCAAGGGTCACTCCCTGTGTCTCTCTCTCTCTCTAGCTCACTGTTGGTGGATAGGATCTCCTTCTTCCTATTCTTTTTCTAACTGATATGGAAAGGATCCACTCAAAGTTTAAATATTTGTAGGTCCCTTAATTATAAAAAATGAATGCATCTTCCTCTTTATGTAGATGATATATTGACATCCAACTTTCACCCATAGATGAATCTCACTTTTCACTGAAGGTACCGGGTAATCATCCAACTTTCGCGCAACCCTAGAGTGACTGGTGCACTTCTCTAAGCCTGGTGCTCTTCTCTATGATTTTTCGCTCTTCTCCAAGCCTAGTGTACAAGTGTCACCTAACCACTTTCATTAAACTACCTTAGACAACTTAAAACTTGGGCGACACAGACCCTTTTACGCCCAAACTAATATTGGCGTACAACTTCTGAATAACTTTATACTTGTGTGACCAAACCACCTGCGTGACTGGAGCTCTAATTTTCTATAAGTGTTGATCTTATCTAAAAATGAGGATGGTTAACCCTCTATTTTTTGGAATTTTTGGTACCCTGAGCGTTGGCACGCAAGTCTCCTCTTGGCGCGCAAGTTTAGCCGCCCTAGTCTCTGTCGCCCTAGTCACCTTGCATGCCCAAACCAAAACATGGGCACACCTCTTTCATTTCCCATATTTTGATGTTATGATCTTGAAAAACATATGGCGTGCAACTTTCCAAGCCTCCAAGACACCATCATGCTATTCCCTTTTCCAAAAACACTTTTCTCCATTGGTCGATTTTGAGCCCCAAAATTTTTGAAAACACTGGAAAACGTCGCCACCTTTTATCTACTATTTTTATATCACCTCCAGATCATCCATTACTCTGTTGAGGTTCTTAAATCAATCATGGATTGTTGAAAAATTCCCTTGAACTTGAAAACTCACTATATAAATGCCCTTTGTCAACAAATTTGTACATCGTGGTTTGTTTTGTCAACAAACACCACACGGAGGCCCATTTTGTCAATAAACACAATCACCACAAAAATGATTCAATGATACCTTGAGGGTTTTTCCCAAAAACCGGCCAGAATATGGTTTCAAGATCCTATATACCTTAATAAGAGTCACTTTTAAGAATATATTCTTATCTAAAGTTTTTGTGGAAGCTCTCCTCTTTCAAAAATTTTGGGATGTTTCAACTTGTGTTGGTTCAAAACACCTCAATTTTACAACAAGCTCAAGAAAATTCTTATTGAGGAAGCTCTTATAATCCTTAAAAAATCTCAATATTTCTTTCCAATACTTATTCAACATTTTTATTTGACCCTCATAAATTTTTCATGATTCATATACAGATTTATCAAGATCTTTTATTATTTCTTCATTAACCTCTAGTTTTAAATCATTAATGTTGATATAGGTTATGTGTGATTTTTTCAGTGCATGGATAACTTATTTAAATAAATTATATCATAGATTTATAAAAACTATTTATTTGTATTTTTTCTACAATCAAGGAAATGTTTTCATTCCAAATTAATATTGATTATTAATTTGCATTCACTTTGGTATGTGAGACCATTGTACTTTTTAAAATTCCTTCTATGTGTATACTCCATTTATTTAAATTCTTATTATATATATGATTTTTTATTAAAAATACATTTAAAAAAACAAATATACAATTCATTACTTCAATAGGTTCTTTATTTAGATTCATTTCAATTTGAGAGTAGAAGACCTCAATAGTTTGGATAGACTCTTCCTTCATCTACTATCTATATCTTGAACATGTTTCTTCAAAAGGATCACTATAAATAGATTTTATAGATTAAATAAAACCACTATGATCAAATTCATGTAGTGGTTTATCCTTCATTTACATTGAAATATTCTTTAACATTATTTCCACATTTTTATTTTTTTTCTATATATTTCTGACCGATGCCACTAATGAATCTTAACAAGGATGGAGTATAATGTCTCTATATGAGGCATCTGTAAAATATAATTGAATATAAAATTATTATAGGGTTATTAAAAATAACATGGAAAATTTAGATACAATCAAAGGTATAATTGGTTAGCTCTAATACCACTTCAAGTGCTTAGTATTAATGTAAGGACATGGAGCAGGGGTGAATTGACATACCAAAATTTTATTGATTATTACATTCTTTATTAGTTGTTCTATCTTATTATAGAGACTTTACCATGTTAATAGATATGGATCTATGAATTCACATTCAAAACAGACCTTGATATCAAATTTAGAATGATTAAGAATACAAATAAAAAACTTTTTTGCAAGGTTTAGCAACGCTATATAAATCCTTTTTCTTGACATGTTTGACTCTTTTTTTGAGATACTTATTTTATTATCACTATATATTTTATGTGATTATAACTACCTAGTAAGTGGAATATAAGGGTTGGTATGGTATCATCTAAATCCATAAGGAATGAATAATCCACTTCCTTATGAATGTATCCCAAAGTCTATAATCTCTTAAATACATTATTCATCTCGACTAGACTATAAAGTTATTTATATTAGCACCACTTGTTCCTCAAGGATCCTAAATTGATATAATAAAAAAGTCTTCAACCATCATGATATGGCTAGTATCTCTCCAAGTAAGTAAGACTTGTTCTTCACCTTATCATCATAATGGTCAGTGTATATGTATATCCCAGTGTATTATGATGTCTTCTTCCTTCAGGAGTCTTGAAACAATGATGATTAATAATATCAATTTAGGTATCCTATCTTATAAATATTATTCTAGGATACAATTTTATCATAGGATTTTTCTTATTTTTCTTCCTTAACATGTAGGGGTTCTTGATTGCATAGAGTTTTTTATTTGATACACAGATGATCTCCCTAACAGCAATAATTCCATGTTCTCTATTAAACCATATTATTCATCACTTATTATTTTATATTCACCAAATTATCAGGAATAATATTCCAATATTATTTCAATAATATTTTTGGAAACTGCATGATCCTCAAAATTAAATATTCCTCTCATTCAAACCTTATTTAATTTGAGTCAAGGTATTTATTTATCTCCTCATTAAGACAAAGGAATTTCTTATCCGAGTGATATTTGAATATAGCATTCTTCTCCACAAAAACCACTTATAAAATATATTTTAAATCACCTCCATTTGTTTATAGAATCATGATGTCGCGCATCAACTCACATTGTGGTAGAATCTCAAACTAAAGCTTCTTCCTCAGGTGGTTATTAATATTTTCTTGAATAAAAACCATATATTGTATTGTTTATTCCATTTTAAAAATGGATATTAATAATTTTATAAATTTATTATTAGATTTTTCAAATAAAAATATGTAATTCTATGTATTTCTATGATCAATCATCTCATAAATTATCCAATTACTCATAAAAAGTATATAGATGAATCATACACAAATTCCAATGACTGATACCTAGTCTTCAAATGACACATTCACATATTAGAATAACCCAAAGTTATATTTCCGTTACTCATAGATGAATCACATGGAGTCCTAAATGACTCATAAATAGATGTACGATTACTCAGAATTAAATCATACAGAGTTATAGAATGACATATATACATATTAACGTTGGTTGGAAATAACTCATATGTAATTCAGTTGACACATATATGACACATATATAATCCTATATCCTTATCCAATTTTCATCCAAAAGTCATGAATTATTCATACATGGTATTCAATTCACTTATACAGAGATCTTCATGTGTTTTAATTAACTCATATGGAATTTGGGGCCTAGTCAAATTTCAAGTCACCATAAATTCTAGAGTTAATCTAGAACATCTCAATCCAACCCAGGAACATCCCATCCTTTTAAAATCAATACATTAAATCATCTAAATACTATTATTACCTATTTCAGTGGCCCTGAACCTCAAGGTCCTTTGGATGGATTCTACACTCTTTTGTCTTATCATTTTCTTCCTTAAACATTAATTACTCAGTATCCCCATTGGTAGGATTATTTCATAATGTTGAAGATATTTTTTCATCCAATAACACATGTACATGCTTTTTAAATAAAGGTTGTACAATCATCACATATAAGCACTACTAATTTAATCTATCCATCCAAATTCTTCAAGAAGGAGCAAGTTAACCTAATTTTACATCAAGTTAATATATCATAAAATACTTATTCAAGAGTTATTAAATTGTATAAACTTCAAAATATATTCACTCATTATAAACATATATTAACAGTCCCATTTGTTAAGAACCAGTGTCACTTATTGTTAATAAATTAAACCTTTCACATGAGTTATTCACCCATGTAAAAATATAATCATAATAACAGTGTTATTATTATATCCCATGACATGTGTTTATTATAATATCATTTATTAAATAAATAAATATTTATTTATTTAAATAATATTAAATAAAATATATCTTTTCCATATGGTTATTAAACTTGACTTGTATCCTCCTATAAAATATTATATTCACTCCACTAGGAATAAATATTTATTTTAAACTTCACATAACATAAATATATATTTATATTAATTTATTCACTAAATTTAGTGGATAAACAAATACTTTATTTTTTAACATGAGGATAATTAAACAAGAGATAAAATTAAACTTGCCTATTCTAAACGCTAATATATTATGATTAAAATTATTTTGAATTTTTTTTAATTAATTATAAATTATTCCAAAAATAAATGAATAAATCTATCTTCATATTAAAATTTAATAAAAATTAATTATATTATGGATACACATAGTATTTGACCCAATATGCCCCTTTTGAAAAGGAAATAGTTGAACTTACCAAAATTAGATGGTCGAAATATAACAACACATCAAGTCACATATATAAAATGAAGTTAATGTTACAACTAAAATAAAATTACTATGAATTATACTATGTAATATAATCTCTTCATCAACTCATATATTATCAAGAAGGATTCATAATTGTTTCATAACCCTATATACTTGATTTAGCTTTTTTGAATTTCAGAAATGAACTTGTATGTAAACTATCATGGCCATGGATATCATAAGATATATCTATTCAATTAAAATTTTTAAATCCATATCCTTCCATAAATATGGAATTGATAAATCCTTTCTTTATCATTAAAATAATGTCCAATCACTTATGATGGACCAGACGTTTGTTACTTCCCCATGAGCATATGTCATCACAGTTTTCATCTATACATCAAAGTATGTGATTCATGACACACATTAAAAAAAATATCATGTCTAAGGAATAATACATGTGTATGCATATACTAATATCCAATCACACATAAAACAAATAAGAATCCCTATTGGAAGGTTTTTCCCATGACCTCCCTATTATATATCCCTATGTGTGAACTTCATGAGAAGAAGTCAAAATGATTATGATCCCACTACAATTGATAGTTAAAACAAATTATCACTTTTTAGACATATGTATACAGACTATAGAACAAAATAATTTAATAATATTATCATTTCATATTTATTTATCATTATACCATGTAATAGTCTATCACTATTTGAGGCAACAAATATTCAAATGAAACTACCACGTTTATTTTATACAGAAGAAAAATCATTGAATGAAAAGAAATATATTAATATAATCTATTAATAAAAATTTCAAATGTTAGTTGGTTTTAGGGAACCAACTCTAATAGAATCTCACCTTTACTGGAGATAATTGTTATCAATATAATAAAAAATGATTTAGTATTTGTGTTTTAACATTGATTTTTCTTGTAACAAATGTTAAAATCAACAATGAAATATTATAACATAATTTTTAAAAAAAATAACATTAAAATTGAATCATAATAACTTTAAACATAATTTTTTTAAATATTCATTAAAAGTCATTTTGAAGAACTTTTGATGTCAGTTTTAAAAAATTTATCTTAAATGATTTCAAAAAATCGAATCTCATGGCCCTATCTCCATTTATTCAATGTGACTTTTCAAAATTCCACATCCTCTTGACTCAATAAATCACCCTATCCACGCTCAATAATCTACATTCATTCATTTTTTTTAAAAAAATCAATTTTTTCTCCTCAATATTATATTTTTCATCCATATTGAATGAGCCTCAACATCATTTTTTCCACAAAAACCCTAATCTCCTGGACTTGGGACAACACTCTAAGTTTTTAGATCGATAAATTTTTTACTTCTTTTTTTTTTAAATTTCTCACCTTAATATTTCATCATTATATTCCACTTCCACCTCCCTCAAGTAAATTTTTTGGAATTCAATAATAATTTTCTATCATCACCCTCTATAATTTATAAGTTATTTTTTTATTTCTGAAATATTAATTAATTATTTTTTATTTATAGATTTCATTCATTAACTCATTTGTGTGTCTGTTTATATATATCAATTATAAATATTTGTTGTAAAAAATTGTTTATGGTTATAAATCTTAGCCATTATAATTTTTTTATTTTAATTTATTTTAGGATGTAATTATTTTTATTTATAATTTTTTATGTAATAAACTTTTTTTAATATTTTGTTTATGGTTAACATAATTTCTTTCCTTAATTTTTTTTTCAGCTATTAACTATTTTTCTCATTAAAATTATGTTTGGTTATAAATAATTTTATAATTGTAAATTATTTTTCATTTGTAATTTGTTTCATTTATAAATTGTTTGTTAAAATTTTATTCTTATTTAAATATTTATATTCTTATATGTTTTAATTTAATCAACATATATGATCAAATTTTTATATTTATAAATATATTCTTCTATTTTATCACGACTTTAGGTAATTAATTGATCATAATTGGATAAATTCGTTAAGAATTAGTGATAAATATGAGAAAGGAGTGGAAAGTTTTATTGAATTTTCGAAATGAATTCTTGAAAAAAAATATATGATTTTTTATCCAGGAACAAAGTGATTGAATTGAAAAATGTAGGGTATAGATAAAAAAATGACCTTCTCATTTTATATGGTTTTAATATTATTTATACATTTTAGATCATGTATAGTGAAATAAAAAAACAAGTTTAGAGCTATGATCATTAATATTTTCACTATGAGATAGAGAATCATCATAACAAAGTAATTTGAGATGTAGGTGTTGAAACCATTAAAAAAACAATAACAATTGAATGAATGTACATAGATGCTCAGAAACCAATTTTCTTAGGTTGTATAAATTTATAATGTTATCAAATTTGATCAGATTAGTTAACTACAATTCAATACATGTTGAGAGTGATAATATTTTCACTAAATTGCATAAAATTTTAAAAGGGATACTTTTAGAAGGAAATGGGCTTCTATATTCTAATTGTGAGGAAAAAAATTATTTTCAATAGGATTGGAGTAAAAAAAAACACACATGATTCCCCTAATGATGGTTTCCTATATAAGAAGGAATATTAAATTTTATTAGAATTTTCTAAACATGGGATATCATGACATAAAATTGATGACGCATCTTACCATGATTCATTATTTAGAACATGAACAAAACATCCTATTGAATTAATAATATATCTTTTAATAATTACTCATTTTAAATGCCTCTTTTCAAATTCAAATGATGAAAATAGGCATTGAGGGTATAAATATGGTTGTATATCTAATAAAAACCTATGTCACCACTGATTCACCAAAATAGAATATATTTAATCATATATTTTCTGATTTTGTAAATGAAGTTAGAAATCTCATAAGGGGACAGTTCACACATGGAATAAATATATATCAGAACCTCAGTATCTAAAAAAGTTCATAGCCTATTTTATGTTTTCCATAACTTTTTCGCATAAATATTTTCAGAGAGGAAACATTTGATGATAAGATTTATGATTTTTAGACCACAATAGCCTAGAAATAATATTTATTTTTATCTATCACTATTAATTGGAGATTTAAAATATATATGGGGATGGATGTTATAGTATTTTATGTATATAAGATAGTGTTCTTTCTTTTGTGTTTTATGATAATATTCACTCTAAATGACTTTCCAAAATATGAAATCTTCTCAAAATATAGTGTTATGGGACAAGAAGTTTTCCAATTTTCCAAGATAGACCTTCATATCTTCAACTATATAATGGAATAAAAACATTTAACATGGTACATCTATGATTTTTTTATATATCCTCCTTATTAAATATTTTAAAAATCATTTAATACTTTTAAAGAGTATTTTTTCCCATAACCATTTTCAAGTAAAGAATATTGTGACTGGTTGAAAAAAATTGATGTTATGTTTGGAATGAAAGAAATTTATTTCCTTAAAAAAATTACATGGAAGAAATGATATATTTTATTAAAGCTACCTTATTAGAAATTTTATGTGGTAAATAGTAACTTTGAAATTATGCATATCGAGAAAAAAATTTGTGACAATATAATAGGAATGGTTTTAAACATAAAAGGAAATTCAAAAGATGGATTGCATGCAAGAATATATTAAATAAACATGGTAATACATTTGTAGTTAGGTCCCACAATGAATGGAAATAGAACAGATTTCCCCTAGCTTATCTCACATTAACCAAGTGATAGAAGATAATTTTTTTTCAATGTATGCATGGTATTAATATACCTAGTGGGTTGTCTTAAAATGAAAAATATTTGGTGTCATTTAAGGATTTAAAGTTAATTGGTATGAAATTTAATTAATATCATGTATTGATGCACCGGTTTCTACTAGTTGTGTTGCATAGAATATTATCGATACTTATCAGAATTTCTATAATCATATCGTGTTATTTATGAATTCCATTTGAAAAAAAATCATACATCAAGATTTTTTTAGATTTTTTAGAGAATGAATTTTTCATAATAAGTTTTCAAATAGAAATGTATTTTTCAACCATTGGGTTTTGATATAATTTTTCATCTGTTGATTTAATTGGTGTGATATATAAGAATATGTCTGCCTCTTTATTTACATCGGATGTATAATTTTCCAAATGGCCTGAAGGCCTTAATTTTTTATTATATTTGATAATACACTTTTCTAGGGGTGAGGTGGAACCCTTACAAGAACCAAAGGCTTAGAGACAATTACATGACCCATAGGTCTTAAAGGGAATCACCCAGACAAGACAACTTGGAACTCCTCCTCCCTAATATATGTCATGATATCAGTACTCCACCATCACAGGGCTGGCCGACTAGATGTCCTATGCAAATCTGCACATGCCTGGTACCGATGGCAAAGCCATACCCTCTCATTCTTCCCTTTCTGGTTAGCTCTGCTCTAGTGAATGCACCGGCCCTAAATCCTTATCTAATGCTTTGTCCCTTGTAATCTGACTGGTATATCTGTATTCATATGGCCTAAAGGCCTTGGGGTGTCATAAGGCCTTAAGGTGGCCCGAAGGCCCTGAGAAAGAACTGGCCTGACGACCGTGGGTGGCCCTAAATCTTTGCAGGACCTCAAGACCAAACCGGTGTCCCAAAGGCCCAGATGGATGAATAGTTCTAGCTACTACAGTGCCTACTACAGTACTGCTGCATTGTTTGCTACAGTACTGTTATAGTGACCCGGAAATGCACCTTCACCCGGATTTGATCTCAGGTCTCTTGTATCAAACAGAGGCATCTACTATTAAAAAACATATATATTACAATATTTTATTAGGTTTTTAAATAATTACTTATCAAAAGTGGATCATGTTAGTCTCATTAGAAGAAATGTAATGCTAATTTATCCACATCAATCACACTTAAATGGTTATAAAGGAGACCAAGTTTTAATATGATCACATGGTCTAGTTTTGAAATTAATGGTTAACAATTTTACACATAAAAACTTGGAAGAAAATGGTATTATTAAAAATAGTGGAATAGTGGTTGTCGCTATAGAACTATATTTTTCAAGTTCCAAAGATAAAAACCTAAATTTTTCATCAATATTAGATTTTTGAGTTATTGAGGATTTGTGGGAGATTTATAACACCATATTATAGGTACTGGTATTTAAGTGTAACTTAGTTGACTATAAAAAGGGAATGAAATAAGACGAGTATAGATTTAAACTTATTGATTTGAAAATATTTTGATGCAAGGAGGAATAATGTTTCATGGAGATGAATGGAAAACAAATATTTTATATTTTTGAACCATCAAATTATCAGTGGTCTATTATTTTTTAAGGGAAAATAATTCATTTAGGTGATGATATTTTTAGTGATGTTGAAAACTTATGTGAAATTATTTCATCTAATATACAATTAAATGAGGATATAAATGACTATGATGGGGACATAGTCCATGAAGAATGAAATTTTCTAAGATGAGGGATAAGAGAAAACATTCCATTACTCACTGATTAAGCAATTAAATATTTATATTTTTTATGATACTTACATAGTTAAAAAATAATAATTTTTTATCTTTTATATATATATACATATTCAGTATTTCTTTTATTTTTAAAATAGTTTTTATATTCATTAGATTAATATATACATTGTTTATTTTAAAAATTGTTCCTGTTTCATTTTTTTAAAAATATATTTTTTAGATTCTTAATTTTTTAGTATATAATTTTATTAAAAAATATATATAATTTTATTATTATTATAAATAATCACATTTTAACTTATAATATTTATTAATTTAAAATCAAATATGGGTATAAAGATTAAACATTTTTAGATGATAATAATTTCTATCATTTTGTGATAATTATTTCATTCATTAGTTTTAGTTACATAATTTTTTGGTTGAAGAGTCTAAAATTTAATTTTTTTTCTATTACGAACAGAAAATTTTTTATTTATAAAAATTATATAATTTTAATCAATACAGGTACATAAACTTTTATTGAATTAGGATATAACTTTTAAAATGATAAACATAGAGGTAAAGGAAATGTGGTTTGTGTGTTTATCCATATAAATATATCTATAGTAATTAAATTATTTAATGAAATTTAATATATATTTTATGAAATTATGTGAAAATATTATTTTTATCTAGAGAGGTAGGTACCTAAATATGGTAGGTGCAGAATTAAATGTTTTCTAAAACATTCGCTTGTACATGAAAATTTTTTTGATACTTACTTTTTACGATAATGCCCACCCAACTCTACCATATTCTATACAGTTTAGGACTTAAATGGCTATATTTTAGGGTAATTATATTTTACCCAGATTGGAGGAGCATCAAATAGTTTAAGAATGATCTATTATGGGGTTATATAATATAAAAAATTCTAATAATATTTATTTAGTTTTCCAATGGTTTAAATATTATACATTTCATATGACTACTATTCAATATATTCAATTACAGACGATATTTACCTTTTAATAAATAAAATAAATTAAGAACAAGTTTCTATCATTTATTGAAAATGGATGGATATATTTTAAGAAAAGGTTGACTTATTCTATATTTTTTTGACAAAATTAAGTTAAGTTCCATTACTTAATTATGGGTTTTTAAATAGAGATATGTGACTGAAGTTTTCCTCCAGTCAGTAGGAGGAAGCCTTAATGTCTTGTTTTTGATAATTATAAAATTTATTTTTAAAATTAATTTAAATAAAATGATAACTTATTTATTTTCTCATATATGACATTCCTATAGGGTAACTCACCATGAGATATAGTTCCATAAGTTATACAGTAAAACTTTATCACATAGAGGATGTCCTTCGTTGGAGGTGAAAATGATTTCCAAGACATTTAATGAATTAAGATCCAAGTCATGTAGTGGCTCTATAGAGGTTCAATATGACTGTCCATATCCTCTCACACTTCATGATAAATGGAAATGGGAATCAGTATGAAAAATATAATGTATATTACTGATTTAACAAAAGAAGTAACTGATATTATTATTAGTAATTAATCATTAATTTTATTCAATATTAATATTTTATAAATTTATCCCACTAATATGTCATTTGAAAATATTATTTCAAGATACCCTTCAGGAGAAAAATAAACATGGGACCTTTATACATGAGGATAAGATTGATATTCTTACAACTAATTTACGAAATATAAAATTCTAAGTCTATGTCAGAAGGTATAATAACATTATTGGATTTATAATTTTTTTCCCATGAAAATAGTGTGGAATAGTTGGGGGAAGAATACAAGGGAGAAACAACTTCCATGAAGGATGAGATATGAAAATTGAATGAGTTAATAAATGATAAAATTAAATCCTTTATAGTGGATAAGCAGATAGAAGAGGTGATATGGACATAGCCTAGGATGAAAGCCTAACCAGATCCTCCACCTCTTTATTCTGACCTAACCATGTATTGTGAGTAGTATCCAATGGATCCCTACATACATTTTGTATTATATGGGATTATACACCAATAGGAGGTTTTTTACATCATCAAATTTTTAAAACAAGTCAAGTAAGAGTAATTGTAAATTATATTATTGATCCAAATACTCCAGTTTCACTTCCTATTGAAGAGGTGTTAATAGTTTTATAGAGTGTTGGTCATTTTTTACATTAGTTAGCTATCCTTTTTCATCAACTGATATAAAATGTATGCATTGTTTTTCATTTATTATTTATCATTAAGTTTAGAATTACTTATATTTTTTACAATTACCTTTTGTAGGAGTTTATGAAATCAAATAAATAATTAATAAGTAAAGAGAAATTTTAGGAACCATCTCCTTCAAATACTCCTCGTGATTTTGAGGGTATAACAAAGTTAACATAGGTTTCTTTTATATTTGATAATTATTATATTTTTTTGTTGAGTGTTGATATTTATGGAAGATATTAAAGGTGAAATTATAGGTAATTTAAATAATAAATAAATTTAATGTATTATTAATATTAATTATTAGATTTTATGGAATCATGTTCACTATACTAGTTTTAAGAAACTTTTCAGTCAAGAAAGAAATAGCTTTTTCTAACCAAATATTATATCATGAATTATAAGGTTTTATTCAAATTTAAATTTTAAAAAAATTTGGAATTGAACATGATAAAATGAAATTAATTTTTAATATAATAATATACAATTTATCTTATGTTTAATGTTTTTATTTTTATGAAAATATTTATTTTTGAGTGAATAGTGCAAAATATCGATTTTTTTAAAACGATTATTTATTTTATTTAAAATAGTTAATTTAAAATTAAGTTATATTTTATATTTGTTTTTAAATTAAATTAATATATTTTTTTATTAATAATAATATAATTAATTTTATATGAATATTAAATAAATTTTATTTTCAAATAAGTTCATTTTTATGCCCAAAAACAGTGTTTTTTCTAAAAAAACTAGTTCACACTGTGTTTTGTGTATTTATATTAAATGTAATTTATTCCAATTATAAAGATTTAATATTGATATATTTATTATATATTTTTAAATAGTATGTTTTAATTTATTAATTAGTTCAATTTCATTTTTTCCATAATGAATAGTTATCATCGTAAAAATCAATTACCATTGTAAAGGGTAAAATGGGTTAATTAAGGAAAAAAATAATTCATAAGGTCACAAAATAATATATTAATTCTTATTGGATGATGGGAGTTAAAACCTTATCACCTTATACTCTAAATTTTATTGTTTTAGAGCCAAATTTTCTGATTAAACTTTTATATTATTTTAAAACATTGAATAATTACATCAATTCCTATCCCCTCACTTATAATAGGGTAACCCCTCCTTATCTATTATTCACATACCATGATCCCTTAAGATCAAAGAATACCTATCAATATACCCTTCTAATATATTTCCCTATATCCTATATGTAGTTATCAAACAAAAAGACCAAACCTAGAAGGCATAAGATGTAATCCAAAGGAGGTTTTTAAAAAAAATATATAGCTCGTAACTGAGTGTTTTCATGTTTATTTATTCTTCTACCTCTGAAAAAAATTATTTAAACATTATGATATATTAATATAAGTATCTAGAATATAATTAAATTTTATTATGTTGT
This sequence comes from Viscum album, assembly GCA_963277665.1. NCBI lineage: Eukaryota > Viridiplantae > Streptophyta > Magnoliopsida > Santalales > Viscaceae > Viscum > Viscum album. The sequence continues at coordinate 655,281,068 of OY728145.1, read as the reverse complement.
TTTAAATATACTTTTTCATCTCCTTTTCCATCTTATGGGAAATTAGAACATCGCTCGTGCGCACATGTGGATTACCACTTCCATATAATAATGTGTTTCAATTTTCATCACTAATGAATATAGTTGGTTAAAATGATGTATGAAATAAATATATATGGTATTTATTAAATAATTATGACTATAAAAATATAATATATTGATTAACTTCTTATCCTTCCATCTGTGGGAAAGTGATAACTTTGCTCAGGTGTACATGTTGATTACCACCACCATGAAGTGCTATGAATTGTTTTTCATTACCTCTGCACATTAACTATAATAAGTATGGAAATAATCAATAAATACTAAATTAATAACATATTTATGATTCTTGTAAAGTTAAAAATTATCTATTTTTTTTTATTTTCCACCTCGTAGGGAAATAAAAACGTCAATTATATATACATATAGACTGCCATCTATATGAAATGATGTGATTTATTTTTCCGTACTACCTTACATAGATGGTTATAAACGTTTAATTTATGTATAAAAACGATAATTATAAAAAATTTAATATTAAGGATATTATTTATCAATAACCACAATTACCATGTTCAATGCACAAATGTTATTTTTGATGTTATAAAAAGAACAACCCCAAAAATCACAAACGTGAACTTAACCATTTTAGTAACTAAATAAAACATGGTAATAAATAAAATAAAATGAATAATGATTATGGAATGAACATGAATAAAATTTTTAATAAATTAAGAAACTAATATAATTTTATTATTTTGTATTTATAGAACATATGAAGCTAGACAGGGCTTACGATAATGTATTTTTCCCTTTAAAACCTTATTTTAAAGTATTCTTTCAAACTCTTTCTCTTCCATAACCATGTTATTAAAAATGATAAAATAATGTAATTATTTAAAGATAAACTATTTTTAAAGGTTAATTTCAACTAGTTTTAAATAAATAAATATTTTTAAAGGGTAATATTTTTAACATTTGACGTATAGGTAATTTTATCTTTTTTACCAAAGTACAAAAGATTTATAACAAATATGGATTGACCACCTATTATAGTATTTATAAAAATTATTAATTATAAATATTATTCTACAAGTGTTTATGGTTTTTCAAATAATATTATATTCCCACAATTATGGGAATTTTATATTTTTAAATATTTTTAAATTAATGAGATATTTCTTCAAAATTTGATGCAAAAATAGAAATTGATTATTCTTAAAGTTTAAAATGAGTTTTTCATGTGTTTTATGATAATATATTAAATATTAAAAATATTATATGGTACATGATCATTATGTATTATTACAGGTGAACCTGATATAGATCATGATGATAGGTGATCCTGATATAGTTCTCCAATTCATGGGGTAATGAATAGTATTTGAAGGTGAAAATGAGGGAGATGAGATAAATGGTTTCTATTATGTAATTATGTTAGTCTTAATGTTTTCTAATATGGGTTAAAAATTAGTGAACATGGGTTATGAATATGATTCTCCAAGATACTTATTTTATAATTCTTATGGGTTTTTATGAAAACATTTTGATTTCAGGAGGAAAGAAAAGTTTATAAAATTTTAAAGAATAATGGTTTGTTTTTTAGGGAATTTTTTAATTAGTTCTCATTTACATAATGTTTAATTTATCATTTTATATATATTTAATGGGTTTCAAAGGGTTTTTTTAGAAAATTATTATTTTCACATGTTAATATATTTTATTTATTATGAAAAGGAAACCATTTTCATGGTTTTTTTCACTATACTAATGGGGTTCCTTTATTTTTATATCCATTCATAAGATTTATTTTTCTCATCCCACATTTTCAAATGCTTTTCACTGGTTATAATTATGTTTAGGAACTGTATCAAGGTCAATAATACTATTATGGTGGCTCTTCTTAAAATAAAAACATGTCTTGAATGAAAAAGGAGTGTAAATTTAAGAACTAGTTTTTTTAAGAGTAAAATGTATACTATTTAGAGATATCAACTTTACTATGTAATGGTTTTACAAATTCTCTATAACTCTAAACCAAAATGATTCTTGAAATTTAATAAAAGGAAATCATTATTATAAATCTTTTATTTATGGTTTGATTTTGTTACGGGAATTATATTAAACATTAAATATATTTAAAAATAGTATCATTGATGTTATAAAGGGTGATACTCTCACTATACCCATGTTTCAATTGTTTTAAATATAAGTGAATTGAAATGATAAATTTAATTTCTTTAAGTAAACATATTTTATATTCACTTAATTTATCTTTCCCTAATCTATTATCTCTAAACTTTTTTTGTTCAATAATACTTTACTTTTATTTATGGTTTTATGGATCTTGATTACATTTAAATAGCTTTGAAATAATTTAAAAAAGATTACATAATTTAATATAGATATATATATATATATATGTGTGTGTGTGTGTGTGTGTAAGATTAAAAAATTCATATAAAATGTGTTATTATTTTCCATTCCTAAACTCGTATGTAATAATGAACTATTATTAATTATACTATTATTAATACTTTAATTTTTTCATTTTAGAGGTAATTAGATGTTATGCATATTTTTACGAAATTATTTTAAATTTTATTGGTTATGCTCTTTATTGGGTGGTGTACGAAGAAGACTTTTTAAGTTCTTAAAGAAGTAAGTTTTATTCTACTCTTTTCTCTCTTTAATATTAATATTTTAATTTTTTATATGTTTTGATAATTAATATTTGAAATTGAAACAGGTCATGGATTGACTTAAACAAGGATCACTTTTCAATAGTGCCACCATAAAAAAATTGAATATGTGAATATTTAGGTAGATAACATTTATATCAGTGAATATTGTTTTTACATATCTAGTGTTTCTATTTTTAAAATATTATTTCATAAGCAAAGTTTCATCATCAATGAGAGAGTTTTGAACATGTTTATTATTTTTTATGATTCATTTATGAGATAATCATAACTATAGCTAAAAAATATTTTGAAAATGTTGGTTTCGTCATTGTAATTATAATTTAAACAAATATGATATATTTTAAAACTCATAACACATTTTTTATAGAATTTTGATGATGTTTCTCCATATACACCAATTAATTGAGTCACATTAAAAATTTATTTATAACCTATTTTCTATGTTTGACAATTATATAAATGTAGTTTCATTTCAATGTATATTAGTAAAAAAATTGTGAAATTTTTCAATGAATTTTGTTTGTTATTGTTTTTGTTTATTTATACTATTATCTACTACAATTTGTGTTTATAGATCAAGAATATTGCATTATATAATATTTTTGAAAAAGATTTATTAATATTTAACATAATTTATACATAAAACAAAAATTTAAATCCTTTCTAATGTTATATTTTTATAAAATAGACATTGAAATGCTTTTATATGTCATCTTTTAAAAGGGATTTGAGCAACATTTTTTAAAAACAAACATTGAAATTCAGGTTTTTTCTATCATCTATATTAAATTATCTTTTTAACCGATGTTGAAAGGAAAAAAACCAATTCTAAAATTTTTTCCCACTAGTGTAATAACATTAAAAGTGTTATATATCACATTTTTTCATGCTTCTCTTGAGTGATCAATACTACAAATATGGCCTTTATCAGTGCTAGAAAAGTCAATTAACATCGCTAAAAAAAGGATTGCTAATCGAGGTGAAGATAAAGAGGGTCCCTTTTATCAGTGCTTAGAAAAGCGTTGATAAAGGCCCCTTTTATCAATGCTAAAAAAAGTGCTGATAAAAGGGGCATTTTATCAGTGCTTTTTTAGCCTTGATAATAGAGGCCTTTTAGCAGCAATATTTTAGAAATGATAAAAGGGGCCTTTTATCATCTCTTTTAAAAAGTGCTTATAAAAGTTGCAAAAATTTAAAAATAAAAATAAAAATAAAATATATTTTTGCTATTCTGGGGGCTACAACAGCGCTTGAAGCCCCCCTTTAATAGCGCCCACCGCCGATGGTCGCCCATGCACGCCCTAGGCCAACTCCACCCAGCCCCAGCCCCCTTTAATAGTGCTAGGTAATTACTCACACATGCGCGTGCGACCTGCCTCTCCCAGGATTCGAACTCGAGACCTCTTGCCTGCGCGCCTAAGCCTTTACCACTACACCATATTGCTTTTCTTTTCATTTATTAATATATCTATATATATATATATATAGTTATATTTACTCATATATTAATATATATATATATATATTTAGTTATATTAATATATATATTTGTATATTAATATATATATATATATTAACATATATATATATTTAGTCATATTAATATATACAAATATATTTAGTCATATTAATATAAACATATATTTAATTATATTAATATATATATATATATATATGTTAATATATATTTATATCTATTGATATATATATATATATATATCTAGTTATAATTTTTAATCCATATATTTATTTATATATTAATATATATTAATATATATTTATAAGATTAGTTTTAAATACATTTATAAAATATGTTTTCTTAGGTGTGTTTTTACAAATAAATTAATATATACATATATACATACATATATACAACACACACACACACAAATATATATATTATATATGTAGGTATAATTATACATATTTATTTATATTTATAAATATTATATATTAATATGTATATACAAAATTGGTAAAAATGGGGTCTTGAAAAACCTAACAAATCGCAGAGTCACTGATAAAGATATAACTTCTTCTCTGGGTATCTATTTTAGCTCCATGAACAGTAAAAATGAAGATCATGGAACGAAATACAATAGCACAGGTGTCAGAGGCCGAACATACATACAGATCAGAAGTTATGACCGTTTTAATAAAATTTTGACAGGGGTCTTGCCATACAAACTGAGTTTTGGAGGCCTTATAGAGGATTTTCGGGATTTTCAGGTTCCAGATAGGACTCAAACTATGTCTCAATAAACCTTCTACGTAGATCTCTTTTCTGCCTTCAATTTGATATGTGGTAGACCACAAACTAACACCCAGAGCAAAAGTTATGGCCGTTTGAAATTGGACTTTTTTTGGAGTGCTATAACTGGTATATCTTTTATTCCTCCGTTCTTCTAACAGTTTAGACTAGACGTGGTTGTCACTCCTTTCATGAGATTCTGTTTGACTAGTCATGGTGTAGAAATGGACAAAAAAAGTAGAATTTATTCCTATTTTAGTGAGTTGCTGGGTTCTTAGGTTTTTAGGAGATATGAGAGTTGAAAAAATTCAAACAAAAATAACTTCTGCTCCGATTGCCCGTTTTGGCTCTACCACACATCAAATTGAATCTTGAGAAACGATACACACTCCAGGACCACCAAAACCCCTTCTCACATTTTTTAGGTTAAAAAAGGTCCAAAAACCCTCTTAACCGTCATAAGTTTGGCTCTGAGGCTCCGTTTTGCCATAACTTCTGCTCTGAGTGTCCGTTTTTCCTCAACCACATATCAAATCGAATCTTACAACGGAAATCCGGAGCAGAAGTTATGTAAAAACAGACCCCCAGAGCAGAATTTATGGAAAAATAGATATAAAACATTTTTCAAATAACTATGATATGTTTCGAAACTAACATCTACATATCCCATAATAACTAGTTCATGATCTCCTCTAAAAACTAATGATATATCTTTTTTACACCCAAAATAATTTGGGATATCCTTTACAACAAACAATGTGTCGCTAATGGATCTACTTGGAATTTTCTCACCATATTCAAGGCGTTGGAATCCTCAATCTTGTAATAATGAATGTAATACATGACAGGTCCAACCATTGATTAACAAGGAATTATACTCATCATTTATCTCTAACCTTATGTTTGAGAAACATTTTAATTAATGGATATATACCATGTAACATAGGAAATAATCCTCTCTTAGATTGTTTCATCACTACTATAAAACTAGGATTTTCCAGCGCTAGGGCTTTAACAGCTCTAGTGAAAAACACTGTTAAATACCCTTTTGTCAGCGCTAAAAAGAATTGTTAAAGGGGGAACATTATCAGTGATTTTTTATAAGCATTTTTAAAGTCCCACCCTTTATCATAACTTTTAAAAAAGCACTAATATATGGGTTCTTTTATGAGTGCTTGTAAAAAAGTGCTGATAAAGGGGGGGTTTATCAATGCTTTTTCTAGAAACACTCTTAAAGACCACCCTTATCATTCCTTTTTTTCAATAATTGATAAAATTATACTTCAAAAAAAGTATATTTCTTTAAAAATAATATATTAATAAATAAGTTTATTTATACTGATATAAATATAATATCTATTTTTTAAAATATGTTTTCGATAAGGTAAATAGAAATTTACACTTAATATATAAGATATTTAGTGAATATGGCTTATCAAATAATTAAAAAAATATTTTTAATTAATATTTTTCTTATTACTATCGAGTAATATTCATTTAATATAAATTTTATGATAACAAAAAAATTAATAAAAGATCGAAAATAAGTTGAAAATGTAACTCAAAATTCAAACGACCATAACTTTTGATCTGGGTGTCCATTTGGGCTCTACCACATATCAAATCGAATCCTACGACGAGATATATTCCCTTAGTGATACAGGTAAACCAATAACAAATTTTTAGAGGCAAACCAATACCCTGAAGTCCTACAAAACTGATTTTTTAGTCAGGATACCCTGATTTTTTAACATTCGATGGATTTTCATCCTCACTTAAAGGGGTATTATTTCCTTATTTTGATAGAGACTGAATTTATTCCTAGGTATTACATTCATATTGATATTATGGTTTTGAAATTTTATTATTTTTTACAACAAAATTTTAATTATAATTAAATATATGTATTTTTTCTATTATTTAATTATAATAAGTCACCCATATAAATACATATATCATTACATTTTCATAAAATGTATATTCTCATATATGTGAATAAATACATCTTCTAAAAATGTATTTAATACAATATCTAACTATTTATACATTATAGATACATATACATATATGTTTGTATTAATAAATTGATATATATTTATATTATATTTTAGTATATGTAAATGAATATAATATATAATATATTTTAATAAATATAAGTATATATATCACACGCACATATATATTTTATAAATGTATTTAAAAATAATTATATAAATATATGTAAATATATATATATATATAAACAAATATATCATTAAACAGATAATAAAAAAACATGGTGTAGTGGTAAAGGCATTCCATATTCGAAGAATATGTGCAAGATTTGAATCCAGGTGGGATCACATGATGATGGAAATTCAAAAAGAATTGATAAAGGGGGGTTGAAAAGTGCTGATAAAGGTAGTCAGATTCTCATGGACGTCCAAATAAAATTACCCCCTTTAACGATGCTTTTTAGCACTAATAAAAGTTTTGGGATTTGAACCACGCTCGGATTATCAAAACTTTTTTAGAACTGATAAAGACCTATTATAGCGCTGTTAAAGGATTTTTTTAGAAGTGAATATTACAACATTATAATACCTTATCAATATATGTATCTTGAATTATTCTAAGAATCCTCCTAGATATATCTTGATTGATCTTAATCCCAAGATTATAGATTATCTATCCTATTTATTTTATAGAGTATCATTTAGTCAATCATTTATTAACTGAATATAAGACTGGTATGCCATTCTCTATCAGAAATATATCATCAACATATATCAATAGGAAAATAATATCACTCTCATTAAACCTCTTAAAGATAAAATGATCACATTCATTCTTAATAAAACCAAATATCATATGGATTTATATAAATTAATATTTTTTTATTATGATTCTTTATTTAACCCATAAATGGTTCTCCATAACTCTCATACCATAGTGGAATCCTTTGGTGTCATAAAGACTTCTGGTTGTGCCAAATATTCATCTTCCACAAGATTTTCATTAAAGAAAGTATTCTTAAAATCCATTTTCAAAATTTCATAATCATGAAAAGTTGTCCTAGAATGTAAAAATATAATGGATTTTGGAAAAGAAACTGGTGAAAAGGTTTCATGATAGTTTATTTCATGAATATTATTGAAACCATTAGCAACCAATCATGCCTTATAGGTAATAAATTTACTACCCTTGTCTTCTTGAATACCCATTTACACTCAATGTTATTTACATCAATTAGAGGATTTACAAAAACCCAATCTTGATTTTTTTAATAAGTAATCCTTTTTATAATTAATTAATTCTTTCCACTTTTAAACATTTTGTTGTTGTGACTTCCTTATAGTAATGAAGTTAGTTATTATCAAATAATAATTTGAGACCTTCCTCGATAACAATAAAACCATATCTCTTTTGTTATCTAACCTCTCTATTACTATGATGAAGTACTTTTTCCTCTAGAACAATATCTTCCATCGAGTATTGTGGGATTTGTTCCTATATTAACTCTAGTGTATCATTAACATCGACTTCATCAAAGTTTATCTTACTCTCACTCTATACCTTAGAGATATTCCACCTTCCCATAAAATGGAATGTATTTCTATGATTACTTTTCTATACGATGGGTACTATAGATCATATCCTCTTGTCTCTTTATAATATACTATAAAGATGCACTTTGTACCTTGAGATAAATGTTTTTTATGGAATAAAGCTTACAAAATGATTCACATCCCTACATACAAGTATATGGTAAAATTAATTTCTTCATATACCATAACACATATAGAATTTTTCATTCCACTTTGGTTGGGAATTTATTTAGTGTGTATGCCATTGATTATAATGCATGTGACCAAAAGGGTAAAGGAATATTTTCAAAACTTTTCATTGATCTTGAAATATCTAATAAGGTACTATTACTTACACCCACATCATTCCATTATTTTGTATAAGGAGAAGTTATTTGGTAAATTATCCCAAACTCTTTAGATTAACTATTAATTGTTTTTTAAGATATTAATATTTTTATCTAACTAGGGTTTCTTTATCTTATTTCCAAGCTAATCCACTACTTCATTATTATTTTCTTTAAATTTTTAAAAGGAATAAAAATTATACCTCATTAATTATATATATTAATATCATCTGAATTCAATAATAAAATTAATTAAGTATGAGTATCCACCTATAAAATCTACTTGAAATGTTCCACACACATCAGTTTGAACTAACTTTAGAATATTTATAGATCTCTCATACTTTATTAAAAAATATGATTTTTTAATTTTCCCTTATGAACAAGAATGGCATATATCTAAGGATATTTTCTCAAAATAATCTTAATACACTTGCTGATATAATTTTTAAATGTTACTAGTTTACATGACAAATTTGATGTTTCCACAATTGGGTGTAATAAGAGTCTTGTGACCTTGTTTCTTTATCGATTATCATGACCTATTTTTAATATTCATGTTTGTGAATACTATTATTTATATGAGTTATACTATAACATACTTTATAAATATGGAAAAATTTATTTCTAAACATGGAATTAAAACCATACCTATGTAAACTAGATAGGTAAATGATGTTTTATGTCACACCAGGTACATAATAGTAGTTTGTTAAAACTAAAACCAAATGTGATACAGTAGTATCCTACTGCTAGTATAGCTTACCTTTCTCACTTGGTTCTCAAAGTTCCCCCTCACCTTTATAAATCTACTAGAATATTCTTAGTAATATATTTATCTTTAAATGTGATAACTATAAGTTGTATCTAATACCTAATTTTTAGAAATGAAAATATTACAATCAATAGAAAAAATACTTGATACATTACCTTTTCTTATTTAATTATTTATAATTTTTCTTTTAGTGTCCCATCTTCAAGTAGAAAAAACATATAGCAACACATTATCCTATCATTAGATCTTTTGGTTCTTATATGATCATTGTAAATATGTATTTTTCTTAGAAACTACCTTATGTCATCTTATCATTCATTTCCTTATGTTCACTATAAGAAAATATGGATTATCTTGATTTATTTCTTTTTCCACTTTGTGAATCAATGTTAAATGATCAAGGATACACTTCTCCAAATCATTCAAGTTAAAATTGATAATAAAACTATAGAAGTTATGAGAACCCATATTTCCCTTATCAAGACCCAGAAGTAGACCTTATAAAATTGCTTGAAGGTATTTAGGTATGATTTTATTGCTAATTGGATCAACTCATAGCTCCTTGATATTTTGAGTAGACTCCCCTATCCTGAAATCCTAAAATATAACATCCTCAATTATTATCTCCAAGTTACTCCAAGTATTTCATGGGAAAGTACTCATGAATGTAATTGGTTAAGACTACCCAATAATTTCTCAATAACTAACTGATAATTTAAAGTACCCTATTGAGGGAAAGACTAATACTTTGAACAATGTTTGTATTCTAACTCAATTTATGGAGGTTTTTTGATGAATTGATATTTTGTGTTCAATGATTTTTTTTGCTTGCGTGTAAATATGCTATATTTTTATTCTATACATTTTTAAATTTTTTTTGGGAGAATAACATAATAGCTAAACATATATAATAAAATAGTTTACGCATATATATTTTACTCAAATAAGTTATCTTATTTTATAATTTATTTATTACATTATGTCAAACGTACATAAGTAACCAACTATACCTCATAAAATAAAATTATATATTTTATTTTATTTTATTTAAGAATTATTTTTCATTTTTTATAGTATGTGATTGTGATTAATTATAAAAATAAACCATGCATTGTATAAATAAATAAATTACCACATAATAATAAAATAAAATAAATACATGAATGATCATGAGATTTTATCTACTAGTTGTTTTCTAAAGTAGTGATAAAACAACCTTAACCCTATGAGAAATAATTCTTTGAGACTTTAATTGTCTTGAGTTAGAGAATTACACCATTATATAATGTATCTTATTGATTAAATCCATAATAACTCGTGTCCTTAATGACCTCCTCAAGCTGGAAACTTCATCCTTTACAAACGTATACCAACACTTAGGTGAGGGGGACCAGGGATTTAGGGTAACATAAAATAATTCATAGACACATAGACCCATACATAATAAAGGTGGTATGGATGATTCATAGATAATTTTATTTATATTAATAATAATTATCATATATTACCATGAAATAAATTATGACACACCAAGATTTCATAGTATGTTATATCTTCAAATTAATTCAATAACTTGCGCTACACGCAACAATGAGTTCGAGCGCACCATGACTTACCAAACTAGTCATTCAAAAAGCGGTTATGAATAGTATTAACTTAATTTTGAATTATATATATATCTTATATAATTTTGACATTCATATTTTGTGTTTATTAGACATAATATAAGGACAAATTTGATTTTTCAGATAAAAGAAGTATTTTTAAAAAAATGCAATTTTACCACCTATTTAATGGAGAATCCTTTCTAAAACAAATATTTGACACTTCTATATATTAAATTTAAGGAAATTAAATTCTTATTTAGAATTGGGAGATAAAAATTTAGTTTGGATAAATGTTTTGTACTTTTCTGATAACTTTTATATTTTGATGAATACTGAAAAATACTAAATTTTATTTGAAAAAAACTTTTTTAATAAAAATAATTTCTAGTGCTAAATTATACATTTGAATGGTTTAAATACATAATTAGATTATATTTTTATCATTTAATACAATTGAGGTCATTATAAGTAATTTCACATTTAAATTTGACATAAACACATGTCAATCTTTTGATAGTTTTTACTTTTTAAAACACATTTTTTGGTTTTGACAAGGAGAATTAATTTTAAATTAATAAATGAAACTTCTATGTTTTGAATTTGGTAAAATATGATTTATTTTTGAATTCATAATATCAAAATTATCTTAGGTTTAAGTTTTGGTATTTTTCTGAAAACTTTCAATTTTTGTTGAATAGTGAAAAACACTGCATTATTATTTAAAACAGACTTTTTATTTAAATAATTATTTATTTTATTTAAATTTAGCTTAAGTCAAAATAGTTATACAATACCTATTAAAGTTCAATGTAATTAATGGGAGTCATTTTATAATAAAATTAGATATATAAAATTTTATTGAACTTTTTAACCTCTTTTACCCACCTTCTGGGCACGTTAGCAAATTTGCATAAAACATAATTTCACCGCTTCTGTGGGTTGAATTTCAAAAATAAGAGAAACAAAGTTGACATCAGTAAGTAAAATTTGATTCCATAAGATGAAAATAAATTTTGGTGAATAGTAACTTTTGACTTTTATTTACCGCTGTTAAAAGTAAATAGAGTAATTAAAGGTAAAAATGACATTATAATAACCCTAACACATGTCCTAATTCTATTGGATAAGTGTAATTCGACCAAAAACAACCATAGGAATAAAATATGAACCTTTAGGACCACTTTTATTAGATTAGGACATTTATTATTATTTTATTTAAAGAAGAGTTAAAAGTGTTAAATTCAATGTTTATTAACTAAACCATTTTTAATATAGGGATATACATAAGAGAAATTTGACTATAAATATTCATTAAAATAAAAATAGTTTTCCTACATAATGTTATATTTTTTATAATTTTTAGAGATTAGATAATTAAATTTATTTATGACACAATGATGATACAGTAATTACCTTCTTAATGAAATGTTAAAATAGTTTATATTATAAATAATAAAATAAAAAGAATTTAAAAGTTCTGTTTCCACACAAGAATTTTATAGGTTAATATGACATGTTAGGGTTTATTAGATAAATTTTTCTCGAAGTGATAAGGTTGTTATGACTTTCACAAAAACAAAATACCAAATAGTGTCAAAATTCACATAAATTAATTTTTAAAACAAATACTATATTATTGGTTGATTTAATATTCCCAAAAAATATAAGGTTATTACAAAGGGATTAAATAATATTAAATATATCATTAATGAACCACTTGAGGTTCTCTTGTAAGTTTAGAGTAAGTTTATTAACCCTATAGTGTAAGAATAGAAGAAGACAGGGTAAAAGTTAAACTATTTTACTAAGATTTAAATCTAAAAGATAAGGTTACAATGGTAACCTAAACTTGTATAAAACCTATTGGTTGAGAGAGTTTAGACCCATAACCCCCTAATTAAAGAAATAAATTCATTTAGATCCATTATAAACTGAATATGATTGTATAATAAATTAATATTTTAATCTTTTCCTAAAGTGGCCCTCACCCCTCTTTTAAATGGGCACTTCCCCTTATCTCAAAATCACACCTACAAAGCCATTTGTCTCGGCCAAACCCTACCCAAATATCCTCCCAACTTCCATCAAATCAACCTAGATTCCTTACTTTGATCATAAATTCAACCTAATGATCCCTTTTTATCAACTCAAAAGAAAACACTCGAAGAAGAGGTAATAATTTCACCACCCTCTTTGAAGTTCTTTTCATCTTCCTCTTCCTCTTTCTTTGTTGTTTCCATACCAAAATAATAAATCTAGTACCTCCTACATACTGTGAGGTTATTATAAATATTTTACAAGCATATTCTTTATTCTATCCATCCTTTAAATGAAAAAGTCACCATACGTGTGTACGTACGGCTTGCCATCTCCACGTCATGGTGTAGTTTGTTATTCAAACACTCAGTTATTTGGATGGGTATAATAATGAGTATATCTGAGGTAAATAATAAATATAACTTGTTAATAATTATATATTTATTATATAACATCAAATTACATTCTATTTCACCATCAATATAATGATATTGTCACTCATGCGTACGTATGGATTATCGTCTCCATGACGCGATGAGATACATTCCCACATTCATCATCCAACGATGATTATAAAAATATATATTATTAATAAGTATATAAAATGTGACATAATAATGATACTAGAGATATTTATGTATGTATGTATGTATGTATGTATATACGTATGTACGTATGTATGTATGTATGTATGTATTTATGTATGTGTGTATGTATGTATCTATGTACTTACATATATCTTATTCACTTACTTCTGTTCAATACGATATGAAAACGGAAACAACGTTTATGCATATGCACGACATACCGTCTCCATAAATGGTGCCTTCCATTTCATATATCTATATATTATAAATATTTACATTCTAAATATATATGATATATAAATCAATGTTTATATTCTGGAAGTATTTAAATCATGATCTAAACGATACAATCAAGAATAAGAAGTTAAAACACGTACAATAAAGAAAGTGATTATTATCCAAAATTTTAATTTAACATGGAAATAATTATTAAATGGGTATTATAAAGTCATAAATGGATCTTGTATGGTATAATAAATATGAATATGGTTCTGGTATAATTTAATGACATACTATGGTCAGTATACAGGAGGTTAAATGTACCCTAGACCAATGGAAAGTGCAATGTAAGGTTTAATTTCAAAATCTCTTTATTATCGGAAGTTGTTTTTATGTAAGAATATACTGGGACATATTTATTATCCATGTCCATGTGTCATAAAAGTATTTTAAAAAGAATTATTTTTAAGGTACATTTTACTAAAACATCATTTTAAATGTTTTAATGATTTATTCCTCTAAACCTTTCTCATTAATGTCCATGTTTTCAAAATGGTTTGAAGGATTTATTTATATGGACATGAATGTTTTAAAATTTTAATTCCTTTCAAAAATTTAAAAGTGGTATGGGACACTTTGATTAAAAAATATCTTTTAAATTAATTATTTTATGTGACTTTTAAATGATTTTATGAAGAAGGAATATTTCTCTCAATGATTTTTAATGATAATTTTCAACTATGTCAACATCCTTTATTGAATATTATTCTTGATCAAGGATGATTTATTATGATACAAATATTCCATATTGTATTGAAGGTTTTTTGATATGTTTGATTTTGGATGTGTTATTTTTATTCCATTCATGATTTATGGATAAAGTATTGACATTTCATATGCTAGTTTTAATACAAATGTTTATGTTATGTTTAAACCTTTTCATATGAGGAATACATTGCACTTAGTAAGTAATGGGTGGATCCTGCTATAGATTCTCAATGCATCGGTAGGTCTAATGAGAAAAACTAGTGTCTTGGAACAAGGCCTTGAAAAAATATTATTTTTAGTCTTGGAACACAGCCTTGACTATGTGGTTATGAAGTCTAGCATTATGCATTCCATCATTATGAAATTAGCTATTGATATTACAAGTTATTATTCAACTAGTATAATATCCATGTGAATAATTAAATTTAATTGTTTGATTTATATTTTCCATTTTATTCTGAAGTTTAAGTTTAAAAGTATTTTTTTTAGTTTTATACATTTCCTTATATGTTCATACTTATTTATGAAAATTTCTTCTATATTGTCATCCTTACTGAGCATCTGAGCTCACTCCTTTCTTATGTTTTATTTTCCCAGGATTACAAGAAGTGTTTTATGATTGATAAGCAGGGTTAAGCTACGGGATTAATGGAATTATCAAATGATCATTTATGTTGTGTTTTATTTTTTAATATGTAATGTAATGTTCATGTATGTAATGTATTTTCCAAGACTGCTAAATTGATCGGTCTTTCGGGACTTGATTCCTTGTAATCATGCCAATGTTATGTAATAATGCACCGACTCTGGGTAACTGGGGTCAGGGCATTATATTTGGTATGAGAGGAAGTTTATCAACAACCTTGGAAATAGATTTAGATAAACTCTGATTAGATAACATTACCCTAAGATAGACTTTGAGGATTAGTAGAGAAGAACATCCTAGAATTTTGTTAATATAGATATTTTGTGTATTTTCTAAGCAATACATCCCTGTCTGGATACGATCAGATATAGGAGGCTCTGGAATAGATTTACCTAAGAGTGAAAACTTCGACAAGGAGTTTCGAGCTTGAATCGGGGTATCCTGGTACACGACAACTGGCCTTGTTGCACTCTGGGTTACGACACTCCCGGGGGATATGCTTAGGATAATTCACATTTTAATTAAAAGTCATTATGAAGGATTTAAGAGTAAATACTTCCTCAAAGAAAACATTTTATGATTATAGATTATGTGCATAATCTTTTCAATTTATGTTAGATATTTTACAAGTTTGTAATTATGAATTGTGATTCATAAACTACCCTAGTGTATTCCATTGATTAGAAATTGGTCCTAGTAGAAGGAATGAGAATTCCAGTAACATGCATGATCGAAAGATTAAAAAGGATCATATCTTTCATGGTATTAAGACAACATTTAAAAGGGAAATAGTCTCACATGTATTCTCATCATATTAAGAAATAATATCATGTGTTAATAAGATAAGTAATTAATTCTCTAAATCCTATGAGTTTTAAGGGAAACAAAAGAAGAGAAGGATGTAAGAGATAAAAATGGATAAATGGAAGAGGGGAAAGAAGGATTTTTCGATATGTGATTACTATGGAAAGAATCACCTTGGTAAATGAATGATGGGAATGAGAGTTTGTTATAAGTGTGGAGAAAAAGGACACCAAGTACGTGATTTCAAGGGTAAGAAAAAGGTTTCAAATGTATAATGCTTCATCTGCAAGGAGTTGGGACACTATGCGAATCCATGTCCAAACCATCAGAGTATGCCCCAAATGCTGCTATTGGATAATAATCAAGTTATGATACTACCGTAGATGAAGAGGAATGATTAGAGTTATTATGTGGTTATTAATGTATTGTTTCATTTGAGTATTGTATTAATTATGTACATGTTATAAGAATTATAGAGTATATAAGGATTGTACTGCAATACTATTTCATTAAGGACTTGAGATTGTGTGAAACCAAGAAAAGTGACTCAATAGCATGTGAATTTTTTTGGAAAATATATGGTTGAGAGAAATATAGACCATAATATGGTTATAATAGCGAGGTAGTGACTTTTGAATAATATGTGATTGATTTGGATAAATTATATTGGATATTCTTGACTGCCTTGAAACCGATTAATGGTTTATTTATTCCATCATTGTTAGAATATTCAAAAATTTTGGATATAAAGAATATATCTTGAATTCTATAAAGAATAAGGGAGAATGAATGTAATCAATAAGGTTTTATGGTAATTCAGGGTGTTACCATTTTTAAAAAGAATACATGATAAAGGAATTCATATGTTATTATGAGGAAAAAGAGATCTTCGTTTTTTTACCTTCCTTACAAATTTTGGACAGTGAGTTTGGAAAGAAGTATTTTGGATAAGTCTAAAGCTTGGAATCGATTAATTTTGACATAGTATACTAGTATTAAGGTTCAATCATTTATTAATATTATTTTTGGATTGTTATAAAAAGGAAAACCTGGAGGTCGGGCAACAACCCGTCGCGTCCGGCAAGGCCGTGAGACTTGAACCCACAACCGAAGGGCGAGAAGGGTGGATCACCTACCATTGGCATACGTGATGTCCTAGTTTGTATTATGTAGTTTTTTTAGTATTAAGACAAATGAATTATAAATTCATTATATTCGAGAACCTTATACGATTAGGATAAATAGAATATTTTTGAATTCTTTTATCTTTTGGAGTGAAAGATGATTTTGTGGAAGGAATTAGTTAAAAGATGAAACTCTACTTTTCAAGTATATTTTTTCCTCTTATTCAATGAATAAATTAATTGTTAAAGTTTAGATAAGGGATCTCAAAACAAAAAATGTGTTATCTTAATACCTTATGTTTTGTTGAATCTATGATATTTTAAATCATCATAGATTGATCGCTTTGAGGCTCTCAATTGTACACTTGTTTGTGATTGATGACATCAATCAGTCCCTATAAATATTTACGTTTTTTCTCCAATTATGTCTCTCTAATTTCCGCCAATGTTCTCCTAATCGAGATCATAATTTGGTGGTGAGTTTTTCATTTCCATTTCCCTCTTATTAAGACTAAATTTTATTAAACTAATATCCAATGTGGGTTTTCCACAAAGGTATTTTCTATTTTTAATCATTTATTTTCGAAGAACAATTTCAAATTGCAAGGATGAAATTTATTTGAGGGGATAATGTAACACCCCAAGATTTCATAGTATGTTATCTCTTCAAACTAATTCAATAACTTGTGCTACACGCAACAACGAGTTCGGGCGCACCACGACTTACCAAACTATGTTTTCAAAAAGTGGTTATAAATAGTATTAACTACTTTTTGAATTTTATATATATCCTATATAATTTTAACATTCACATTTTGGGTTTCTTAGACATAATATAAGGAAAAATTCAATTTTTCAGATAAAATAAGTATTTTTCAAAAAAATAAAATTTAAACACCTATTTAATGGAGAATTCTTTTTAAAACTCATATTTGACACTTTTATATATTCAATTTAATAAAATTAAATTATTATTTTGAATCAGTACATAAAAATTTAGTTTGGATAAATTTTTGGTACTATTCTAATAACTTTCATATTTTGTTGAATACTAAAAAATACTAACTTTTAATTGAAAACAACTTTTTTAATCGAAATAATTTATAGTATTAAATAATACATTTGAATCCTTTGGATGTATAATTAGATTATATTTTTATCATTTCATACAATTTAGGTCATTATAAGTAGTTTCACATTTAAATTTGACATAAACACGTGTCAATCTTTTGAAAGTTTTTACTTTGTCAAAACCTGCTTTTTGGTTTTGACAATGGGAATTAATTTTATATTAATAAATTCAATTTCAATTTTTTGAATTTGGTAAAATGGACTTCATTTTTGAATTCATAATATCAAAATTAACTTAGGGTGAATTTTTGTAATTTTCTGAAAACTTTTAATTTTTGATGAATAGTGAAAAACACTACGTTATTATTTAAAACCAACATTTAATTTAAATAATTATTAATTTTATTTAAATTTATTTTAAGTCCAAATAGATATATAATACCTATATAAGTTAAATGTAATTAATTGGAGCCATTTTGTAATAAAATTAGATGTATAAAATTTTATTTAACCTTTTAATCTATTTTCCCCACCTTCTAGGCACGTTACCAAATTTGCATAAAACTTACTTTTACCACTTCTATGAGTTGGATTTAAAAAATCAGAAATACATGGTTGAAATTAGTACGTAAAATGTGTTTCAATATGATGAAAATAATTTTTGGTGAATTGTAACTTTTGACTTTTATTAACCACGATTAAAAGTAAATACGGTAATTAAAGGTAAACATGATATTATAATTACCCTAACACATGTCCTAATTCTATTGGATAAGTGTAATTAGACCAAAAAAATTTTGATCCTTTAGGTACACTTGGATTATATTAGGAAATTTATTATTATTTTATTTAAAGAAGAGTTAAAAGTGTTAAATTCAATTTTTATTAAATAAACCATTTTTAATATAGTGATATATATAAGATAAATTCGACTATAAATATTCATTAGAAATAAAGAAAGATATCCTACATAATGGTATTTTATTTATAATTTTTAGAGATTAAATAATTAAATTTATTTATGACATAATGATGATGTAGTAATTGCCTTCTTAATGAAATATTAAAATAGTTTATATTATAAATATTAAAATAAATATAATTTAAATATTTTTTTGCCATCCAAGAATTTTATAGGTTAATATGACATGATATGGTTGATTGTATAAAATCTTTTCAAAGTGATAAGGTTTTTATGACTTTCACAAAAACAAAATACCAAATAGTTTTAAAATTGACATAAATTAATTTTTAAAACAAATACAGTATTATTTGTTGATATAATATTCCGAAAAATCTAAGGTTTGGCCAAAGGGATTTAATAATATTATATATATCATTAATGAACCACTTGAGGTTCTCTTGGAAGTTTATAGTATGTTTATTAACCATATAGTGTAATAATACAAGAAGACATGGTAAAAGTTAAATTACTAAACTAAGAGTTAAATCTAAAAGATAAGGTTAAAATGGTAACCTAAACTTGTCTAAAAACTATTGGTTGAGAGTATTTCTACCCATAACCACCTAAGTTTTAAAATAAATTCATTTGGATCCATTATTAACCGAATTTGATTGTATAATAAATTAATATTTTAATCTTTTCCTAAAGTGACCCTCACCCCTCTTATAAAAGGTAACTTTCCCTTCTCTCATAATCACACCTACAAATCCATTTGGCACGGCAAAAACCTACCCAAATATCCTCCCAAATTCCCTCAAAGAAACCTAGAGGGAAACACCCGAAGAAGAGGTAATAATTTCACCACCCTCTTTCAAGTTCTTTTCATCTTCCACTTCCTCTTTCTTTGTTGTTTCCATATCAAAATAATAACTCCATTACCTCCTTCATACGTTGATATTATTATAAATATGGCCCAACCATATTTGTTATTCTATCCATCCTCTAAATGAAAATGTCACCATACATGTGTACGTACGACATACCGTCTCCACGTCGTGGTGTAGTTTGTTATTCAAACACTTCATTATTTGTATGGGTATAATAATGAGTATAACTGATATAAATAATAAATAAAACATGTTAATGATTATTTATATGTGATATACCATCCAATTACATACAATTTCACCATCAATATAATGATATTGTCGCTCGTGCGTACGTACGGATTACTGTCTCCACGGTGCGATGAGATTCATTCTCAAGTTCACCATTCAACAATGATTATAAAAATATATATTATTAATAAGTATGTAATATGTTGCATAATAATTCTACTAGATATATATATATATATATATATATATGTATTTATGTATGCATGTATGTATGTATGTACTTATATATATCTTATTCACTTACTTTCGTTCAATACGATATGAAAATGGAAACATCGTTTATGCGTACGTACGGCCTACTGTCTCCATAAACGGTGCCTTCCATTTCATATATATATCTATTATAAATATTTTTATTCAAACTATATATGATATATAAATAAATTTTTATATTCTGAAATTATTTAAATCATAATCTAAATGATACGATCAATAATAATAAGTTAAAACACGTACGATAACTAAAGTGATTATTACCCAAAATGTTAATTTAACATGGAAATCATTATTAAATGGGCAGTATAATGTCATAAAAGAATCATTTATGATATAATAAATATGAATATGGTTCTGGTATAATTTAGTAACATAATATGGTCATTATAGAAGAGTTTAAACGTACCCTTGACCAAATAAAAGTGCAAGGTAAGGGTTAATTTCACAATCTCTTTATTATCTTAGATTGTTTTTACGTAAGTATCTACTGGGAAATATTTATTATACATGTCCATGTTTAATAAAATTATTTTCAAATGGATTATTTTTAAGTTAATTTTTTTTAAAACATCATTTTAAATGTTTTAAAGATTTATTCTTCTAAACCATTCTCATTAATGTCCATGATTTCAAAATAATTTTAAGGATTTATTTATATGGACATGAATTTTTTAAAATGTTAATTCCTTTAAAAAGTTTCAAAGTTTTACGAGAGACTTTGATTCAATAATATATTTTAAATTACTTCCTTTATATGACTTTTGAATGATTTTATGAATAAGGGATATCTCTAAAGAATAAGTGCAAGGATTCCATTATGCATGGGGAGCCAGGAGCTGATGAGGTGTCTATAACATGAGAAAAGGAATCATATGCCCTTGGTTTGGTGAATGCTGATAAGGAGGTTGTTGAATATGAAAATGCCTAGGAGCTTCAAAGGCACTCAAATGAATAAATGTTAGAGGAGTCTTTCTTGATCAAGATATCAAAAGAGGATGCACATAGGATGTTTGAAAGACCGTTGAGAGTTGATTTGAACGAAGAACAAGCCATGTGGATTGAAAAACAGAACAGGATATTGACCCATGGTTTCAATTAGGGGAAAACAAGCCTGGAGGAGCATGTACAGGCTTGTTACAAAATGGCTTCTCACTTCTAGGTTCTTATTAAAGACAATACATAAATATAGGTTACCTCCATTGAATGGATACTTCTTAAGGTTAAAAATGCCAATTGATTTAATTTTTCTTAGAATGGATTTATAATTTCTTATGAGGTTTGATTATTTTCTGTATTTTGAACATTGTTGGTTTCCAACTTTTCATTAAAAGTTCTTCTGAAATAAAATAAAAAAATTATTGGTGGTTGTGGTATGCTAGTTTTAATATGAATGTTTATGTTATGTTTAAACCTTTTTCATATGAGGAATGCATTGGACTTAGTAAGTGATAGGTGGAGCCCGCTATAGCTCCTCGATGCATCGGTAGGTCTCATGAGAGAAACTAGTGTCTTGGCACAAGGCCTTGGAAAAATCTTATTTGTAGTCTTGGCACAAAGCCTTGACTATGTGGTTATGAAGATTGGCATTATGCATTCCACCATTATGAAATTAGCTATTGATATTACATGTGATTATATGACGTGTAGAATATCTATGTGAATAAGTAAATGGTATTATTTGATTTATCTTTTAAATATTATGCTGATGTTTAAGTTTAAAAGGATCTTGTTTTATTTTTATAAATTGCCTTAAATGTTTATTTTTATTTTTGAAAGTTTCTGCTATATTGTCAACCTTACTAAGCATCTCATCTCACACCTTTCTTCTGTTTTATTTTCCCGAGATTCGAATAAGTGTTTTATTATTGATAAGAAGGGTTTATATAGGGGATTAATGGCATTCTCAAATTATCATTTATGTTGTGTTTTATTTTATAATGTGTAATGTAACGTTCATGTATGTAATATATTTTCCATGACTGCTAAACTTATCGGTCTTTCGGGACTTTATTCCTTGTAATCATTCCAGGGTATTAAAATAATGCACCGATTATAGGTAAATGAGGTCAGGGTGTTACATAAATAATTAAATAAATTAAATAATTCCAAAACATACACAAGTCGGTCAAAGATCCTAATCATTCACAATATGCAATAACAACCACAATTTGTATTTATAGAATTTATTTATAATTATCTTCAGTAATATAAATTGACTAAAATTAATAAATTAATTCATTATCATTTATTTCTACCAAAATACAAGTCCTTGATAGTTTTTAATATTCCAATCAATTATTATTAAAAAAATTATATAAATATAATTTTTTTATTAAAATACTTAAGTACATATGTGTACATGGGTGGTAAAACTATGTGTATTGTTTTCATAACATTAAATCTCATTCTATAATTTCATGTACCACACAACATTTTTGTCATTTATTATATATATTACATGGAATGTAATTCCATATAGAGTCTATCAACATACACAATATGGGGTTCCACATGATCAAAACACATAGACTTCATGGTGTGTATGACCACATGACATGCCATAAATATATATATTGTAATAATTTATAATATAAATATGCCTAAGTAGAAAATATTTTTCATGCATATGGAGTTGGTTAAAAATCTTACATATCAAAAATATATCATATGATATAAATTAACACATCATTAGAGGTTAATAAATATCATACGTATGAATTTCTACTTACTACACATTGAAAATATATCTTTCATATTTGAAGTTTAGAGTTTCAACTCAGTCAAATATCTTACTCAAGGGAGGAAAGGATATTATGCATTTATTAAAACCTTACTTATTGTGAATTCAAAAAATTAAAATATATTACACATCTATAAGTGGTTTTGATTATATTATATGTTTTATAAATATGTTACACATTGGAATTTTCACAAGGGGTAATACCTTACACATTATAGTAAATGGATCATACATTATAAATTTTGAATTTTGGATATTTAAATAAACTTACACATCATAAAGAATGAATAAAACATTACATTATATGTATCAAATTTATAAAATATCACTTTTAAACTTTTTGAATAATTAATAAAACATAACCGTAATAATGAAATTCATGTTTTATTGAGACATAGATAAATTTCATGGATTATGTTAATATAAAGACTCTCAGGTTGTGATGATGTTACCACACACTAGTACAAAAAACTTTTAAAATAACACATTTATAATGTTGGCTATTTATAATTGGGGTTGTAAAATAATTTACATTGTTTATAGAAATGGATTCCCACTGGGAGTTCATATTTCATTTTGATCAATGATTTAGTGAAATGTGTTGATTTTTTTAAAAAAATTAATTTGTTTTCAAATAGATGATTTTGAAAAGTGAACAGTTTTGGTATTTTGAAAATGGTTTTATTTTCAAAAGTGAGTATAGATTTTTCAAAAAGTATTTGAACATGGTAAAATTTTATTTTGGAAAGAACTATTATTATTGTATGATGTGGTAGAATTTTAAATGATAAGCCTTCGATTAATAGAGAGTGAGACTTATGGCCTTTGTTTTGTTTATAGAAAATGGCATCTATTAGGCATCATAGAAACCAACCTGAAGAAGCTACTGAGAATGTGGTTGCACTTGAACCACAGGTAAACCAACATCTGGTTTAGAGTATTGTCCAAGTGTTTTAGGTTTTGGACAATGGGAACAAGAGGGATGATCCAAGTAAAGCTGGTCATTCCATCTAATTTTAGAAGCATAATCCACCCACCTTTCATAGTGATTCAGAACCAGGAAAGGAAAAGGTGTTGCATAATATGATGAACAGTTTCTTCGATTTCATTAACACACTAGCAGAGCTGAGGCTCAATTTGGATACATATATGTTATAGGATCTTACATTCTCGTGGTGAGATTTATATTTTTAGACTAAATTAGACCACAACCTTTCATGGAAGGATTTTTATGAATTATTTAACAAATAATTATATCCTCACATGTTTAGAATTCAAATAATGATGAACTTATTTAGCTTAAAGCATGATAACATTTATGTCATGGATTATGTGGTTAAATTCATGAATTTAGAGTGATTTTTACTTGATGTTGTATATAGTGCATCCTTGAAGTCATGTATCTTTGAATCGGGGATGAGGTAGGATATTCACTCAAAGATACTTGTGCTATGTATTACGGATTGTGTAGAGATGGTCAATGGAGTGACGGTAGACGTAAGGGACATCTTAAAATCTATGGGAGGAAGAAGACTTCTTTTTACTGATGGGAAATGTTGGGAACTCTAATGATGGGATAAAATTGAAGACACCAATTTCCAAGGTGGGAGCATGAATCAAAATCAGATGGTTGGATCAGTAAACCTTACTGCACAACCCAATAGCCAAGATGGATATTTCAAATTTCATTCATTTGACCACATAAATCGATAGTGTATAGAACCACCGGGATCATGCCATAATTGCAACAAGATGGGTCATCTTCAGCGTTATTGTCACAGTGCTCTGAGGTAGGGTGTGTGGGTCACTAATCATGTGTCAAAAGTGTTGTATGCTTAAATGGGATGAGGGAAGTACATTAAATCTCGTCAATAGAATAGAGCTAGACATGGTTATTCCAAGAATACCATGACTCCTCAGGAAGTTCTATCTCAACAAGGCCACAAAAAATAATGTTTGGCAATAAATACAATTTATAAAGCTGAACATGTTATTATAGATGATTAGTCTAGACCATCTATAGTAAAAGGTATGATTATTTTGAATTCTACCCTTATGTAATAATTGTTTCATACGAGTTCTTCCCATTTCTTTATTTCTTCTCATATTGTTAATTTTATGAGTGTAAAAGTTTAGATGATGCCTTCTATGATAAAACATCAAACACCTCTTGGTCAAATAGAATGTCGAGCCTTTGTGTGTAGAGCATGTTCTATAAATATTGTTGAAGATAAAATAAAATGGTATTTATCTATGCTTGATATGGATTTCTATGATATAATCCTGGGTATGAATTAGTTGAAAATGTCCAAGGCTCACATAAACTATTATACATGAAGAGATAGTTTGACAACTAAAGATGGAGTTAATAATTTCTTTCAAGAAGACGGGTGTGTAAAAACATCTATAACGGGCTTGTTTCCACGAGTAGTTGGAATGATCTCATACTAGTTAGAAGCATTATCATTGGTATAGATGGGATATATTGAGATTAATGGTTTCCTATTAGTGGTTAATCTGTTTTTAGATGTGTTTCCCGATAATTTCTTAGGGTTCTACCTATGAGAGAAGTGGAGTTTAATATTGATATCTTTTTGGAGACCAATCCTATTTCCCTTCCATATTATTGGATGGAACCAATAGAATAAGGTGAATTAAAAGTTCAGTAGGAACATCTGTAAGGAAAAGGCTTCATTTGGATGAGTAGGTCCTCATGGGTAGTAAAAGTATTGTTTGAAAAAAAGGCATATGAAACTCTTCAGATATATATGGATTATCATAATATTAACCAAGTTACGATAAATAAGAGGTGCCCACTTCCATACATTGAAAATATATTCAATCAATTGAGGGGATCACAGTGGTTATCTAAGATTGAATTTTGATCTGGATATCACTAATTAAAGGTTCAGGAGGAGGATATTCCAAAGGCTACTATGAGGAGTATATATTTCCATTATGAATATTTGGTAATTCCTTTAGGTCTTATGAATTCACTAGTAGTATTTATGGAATTGATGAATAAGATATTTCAATGATATTTAGATTCTTTTGTGGTGGTTTCTGTGGATGGAATATTGATGTATTCGAGAACAAAGGTGGAGCATGAGAAACACTAGCCGACAATGTTTAGAATCTTGATGGATCATAGTTTGTATACCAAATTATCAATCTACAATTTTTGAAAACAAGAGGTACATTTCCAAGGACATGGAAACTCTGAAAGGGGTGTTTCTATGGATCTATAAAACAAATATTTCATTATATATTGGTAACCACTGAATATTTTCTTTCAGATATAGAGTTTCCTTAGTCTTGCTAGTTATTACCAATGATATTTTCACAACTAAATTCACCTATGATAGCTTTAGAAAAGAATAATGTTCCTTTTCAAAGGGATGAGGAATTATAGAAGTATTTTAAAGAGCTTAAATTTCTCCTTACAATAGCACCGATCTATCTTTCCGAAATCAGGAAATGGGTACATGGTGTATTGTGATGCTTCGAGATATAGGTTGGGATGTGTTATCATGAAGGGAGACAATGTTGTTTCTTATGAATCAAGGTAGGTGGAGGTGAATGAGAATAACTGACCAACACAACATTTGGAGCTAGTTGTCATATTCTATGCTTTGATGACTTGGCTTCATTGCCTCTTTGGTGACAAAATTACTGTGTTTATGGATCATAAGAGTTTGAAGCATATTTTATCACAAGGGAATTTGAATTTGAGACAGATAAGGTGGATGAAGTATCTATAAATGATTTAATTTTACTTGATATATACACCAGTAAAGGTAACTTTAGTGGCTGATACATTGAATATAAACTCATATTCTCAGTTGGAAAAAGAAGCTTCAGATGAGTAGTAGTTGATGTCATTCCTATTCAATGTTCACTTGGAATGTGAAGAATGAGGTGATGATGTGACCTTATTTTCTTTTTGTGTTCCTGATTTGGTAGATATGGTTAAAGAGGTGTAGACATCGGAATTAGACTAGTGTGTGGTAGTGAGGTTAAAACTCAATAGTGGAGAGACCATTGAGGGATCGAGGTAGGATAAGAGTTTAGTGTAGTGGTTTAGAAATCAGATAGTCCTACATAGGGATTATTATAACAACTTATTGATGAATAAAACCATTTTAGATGGGGTACTCACCATGGAATACAAAATATGTATAAGGCATTAAAATCACATTTTTGGTGGGATGGTATGAAAAAGAAAGGTAGCTGAGTTTGTTTTGAGATGCTTAACTAAACAGTAAGCTAAGGAAAAGTATCAGCGACTAGCAAGTATGTTGCATTATTTAAATATTCCTATTTGGAAATGGGATAAGTTTCTTATGGATTTTGTAACAGGTATCCCAAGAAATGTTTAGAAACACAATTCCATATGGGTGATATTGGATCTGCTCACAATATCCGATCATTTAATCCCTATTCATAAAACTCGTATGATAGAGGACTTTTCAAAAATCTATATCTAAGAAGTGGTAAAGAGGCATGTTGTACTAGTACTGATAGTGTCAGAAAAAGATCCAAGGTTTATGTCTCATTTCAAAAAATCCTTACAGAAATCCCTTGGGACTTAGTTGACAATCATCACGACATATTATCCTCAAACAGATGGTCAATCTAAGCAGACGATACAAACATCAGAATATGTAATGACCCAAAATTATTTCAATGGAAATTCCCATATTATAATTATTGCATATATTATAATCACATAAAATCACATTAAGAACACAATAAAAACATTATAAATGAATAATGAATGAAATAATAGGTATATTTTGGAGTTAAGGAACCTATACCGATGAAATATTGATTCGACGTTAGGAATATTAATATAACTCTTAGGAATAGTAAACTTGCCAAATGAGTAGTAAACTCACCCAGGAAAGAATAAATAAAATATTGGCATCTTATAAATGAAATTATGATATAATTATATCATAGTTTTAGTAAATAAATGTTTTAAAATTTATTAATTATTATTAGTATTTTATAAGTCAAAAATATTAAAATTTCAATTTTATGATGAATTTTATAATTTAAAAGAAAATTTATTTTAATAAAATCTATTCATAAATTAGTATTTTGTTGTATTATGTTTCTATAATAATTTTATGATACCTTAATTAATTTTTAATTTTTTTTAAATTAGCTATAATTTTAAAATAATCATTTTCAAGAAAATGATTATTTTAATTAAAAAATAAATTTATCATATTTAGAAAATTATATTCATAAAATGGAGTTAATTTATGAATTATTCATGTTGAAGAATGGTTAGTGTGAATTTTTTGTATTTTTCTAGGATAATTGAATTTTTGGTGAATAGTAAAATTCGATAATTTATGATAAATGATAAATAAATGATTTTTTTTGACATTGTTGATGTAAGGATGAGGTAAGAACCATTATTTCAAAATCACAAGAAAAATTTACTATATTTATTCATAAGAATCAATGATATTTATTATCTTCATCCAAAATAATAAACTAATGATTAAAACAATGATAAAACATCCCTCCTCTCCACTATAAATACCACCCCTCTCCACCTCTTCTCTTAAAACCTTACAAGATTTGATCCATGTCCAAATTCTCCCCAATACACTTATTAAACCCCTTTCCCACATCTAGGATCTCTTGGTCCCATAAAAATACCAAAACCTTTTCCCTAAGTAGGTTCTTAGGGAGGATAAACTCAAGAGGTAAATTCCTCTTTCTTTTCTTTCAATTTCTTTTCAAGTTCTTTTATTTTCTTAATATCTCCTAAAATCCCCTCATAAAAATTTAATGATAAATACATTAACTTAAATATAATTTATTTTTTATTATAATGGAATAATATATCATCAAAACTCTTCTCCCCTCCCATTTATTCTAAAAATGAAACTCTTGTCTGTGAGGTGTTGATTTATCACCTTCATGGACGACAAGATTTAATTTTAATTTACTCCTTAAAATATGGTCTTAAAACCATTATAATGGTTGAAAAATATTTTATAATATATTTTGTATCACTTTTTATTTTCTAGAACAATCATATATACATAATACAAAATGATAAAACAAAATGAGTTTGTTGTGATAGAAAAAACACTAAAATTAATCTGAATTATTATCCTTAACATGTTATCTGACGATTAATCCTCATATATAGGAAAAAAATAAGACCGATTAAACTTATATTCTTTCATTAATAACATATAATTTCAATTCTAGATAATTATACCCATTCTACATGAACTTCCATAATCATATACAAGGGAACAAATCATGAAAACTAAGAAAACAAGAACTCCAGAATGATGAAATTAAAGATTATAACTCATCAAAAAGGCAAAAAATGAACTTAATAAAATTATAATAAATAGATTACATGTATAATAGGTGCTTAATTAATTAATTAATTTTATTATCCATGACATTTATATCAAGAGCAGAACTGTTCCAGACATAAGGTAAGGGATTCTACCCAAACCTCCATTTTTCCTTCAGGTTACTCTTTCTCAATCTTTACACCAATTTAATACTTATTTATTTTTATTTAGTTATTATATATTATATCTATATGTTCCAAAAAAAATTATATAGATCATATCATCCCTCTTTGATAGGGTAATACATGTTTTAGAAAGGTTCCCTTTCCAATTCTTCCTGTCAAGCAAGCCCAATTCAAGGGAACTTCCGACTTCATACCCATTTTCATGTTCACACAAAAATATATTTTAATACACAATTATTTTTCTAAAATCCATAATTTTATAATAAAACCTATTTGGGTTCAATTATGGTTTTAAATTAAATATTATGCCTTTTCCTCTTTAAATTATCTTAGAAATTTTCCTTAAACCCCACTACAATGTTTTATTTCTAAAGTTTATTAAACACTATTTTTACCTGTTTCCACTCCATTTTAACATCAATTGTCATGATATATTCCTATTATCACTTATGAATTTCAATTTAGGATTTAAATCCATTCTTTCATGTATACTTTTATGATATTATCTTTTTTGTTATGTCTATAGACATGGTTATGATACCCAATCCTTTCCATGGGTAACACATGTGTTTATCTTTGATTCATTATGTATGATTCTTCCTGTGGAACCCATATTCATGAAAATTTTATGATGGTTTTAAACATATAGTACTATAATTAATTGGTTAATGTTAAGTCTCATGAAATGTCATGTGCAATAGTCTTAGTCGTTATCCTTGAATCATGCTCTATGTGCAATGGTCTTGGTGGTTATACTTGACTTGTTCTCCATGTGAAATGAGAATTTAATCATTATTAAGACATTCCATGTGTTGTTTCCAAATTTATATGATACCATGTATATATTATTCCATGTTATACATGTTATGAATCCTTATGTTTATTCATGTTCCATGTCTTTTTATGTCATCATTTTATGATTTCTAACTCATGTGCTATGATTTATTCATATTTCTATTCCCTTACTAGGATTTTAGATCATCACTTTGTCCTTGTATTCCCTAGGGTATCCTATGTAGATATAATTTCTTAAAGGGAGTAATAATATCCTTATAAATATTAAATAAAAGTTTTTTTATTTTGGTTTCATGTTGTTTAATTAATTATCTAATATTCTAAAGATGTGATATTTTATTATCCTTGGTTTGTATTTTATGGTTAATTATTATTAAAATCATATAATAATATGTGTAAAAGGATAGGTCCATTATAATTTGTGTTAGAGAAAAGTCTAGTTATTTTTGTAGATTAGAAATAGATCACTTTAGTATGAACCTTATAGATAAGACTAAGTATGAGAAAACATCCCTAGATTTGGTTAGTATAAAGTAAGTGGTTTGACAAGAAAATACATCCATGTTTGGATAATACAAATGTAGGTGGTTCTGGCATATATGTACCTAGTAGTAACAACGCTAACATGGTTTTCTAGGCCTGACTCAGGGTAAACAGGTACACAACAACATGACTTATTGTGCACCTTGTTTGACACTGTTGGGGGATATGATTTTGTAAATTCATAAGATCATTATGAACCATTATTAAGGGAATAAAAAATACCCTTAACAATATATTTAGGAAATATATCATGGAAAACCTAGATTCAAACCTAGGGAATCACAAGTTAGGATATATTTGTCCTTTACAATTTTATCGTTTTATGTTTATGGTTTCATTGTATATGATTATTAAATAACTATTCAAGACCCATAGTTGTACTTTATTCTTATTAGTTAATTTATGGAAAAAGAGTAACTCGTGCCAACAGTCAATGTGATAGGAAATGTGACAATTTCCATAGTGATATTCCAAATATGATGGGAATAGGTGCTAAAAATTTATGATAGTATTTTCTCAACTAGCTCATGTTATGAATAATAACATGAATCTCATGTATTTATCACCTTCTCCTAAGAGATATAAAGATTCGGTTTAATCCATTATTCCTCCAATGCCTCAAAGTTTTAGTGGATATTTTGATCCCCTATGCACAGAACAATGGATTAACTCCATTGAGAAGCTATTTGATGCTCTCCATTACTCAGAAGAAGAGAAAGTTGTACTAGAAGTTTATCATTTTTATGGGAAAGATGATCAATGGTGTACACTAATCAAGGTAATGAAGTCCAAGGAGGAAATTGATTCCTTGTAATGGAAAGGTTTCAACAAAATATTTTTCAATAAATATTTTCCTCGAACCCTCCATCTTAAGATAGAAACGGAGTTCCTCGGACAGAATAAAATGGAAGACGAGTCTATCAGGGCATATAAAGAAAACTTCACTAGTCTTACAAGATACACCTACATCTTAATCGTAAACACTTAAATCAGGTAGGATCACTTGATTAGTAGACTAAATATGAGTCGACAAAAATATTTGGGGATTCAAGACTTTGAAAACTATGAAGAGATTGTTTTTTGTTCCCTTAAGGTTGAAATAGAGATCAGGGAATCTCAGTGTTCTCGTGGGCCTGAGGATAAAAAAGGGGAAATGGGTTTTGATATTTGTGATAAATCCCATGATGTAAAGAAGACCCTACATCTCACATGTCAAAGTTTGGTAAAAATCATCCTATAAACAACATAAAGGGAACCAAGATATGATTCAAATAAAGAAGAGAAGGTCATATGGATAATAATATCCAAAGTGATATGAAGAATCCCAATAATGTAGAAGAATAATTTAAGGTTCATATCAACACTCAGCTTGTAGTGAAATTTTTTAACTACAAGGAACATTGGGATTATGCTAGTCATTTTCCTAAGCCAAGGGTTGTTGGAGGAAATGAACAACAACAACCACCAAGGCCGAAAGGAAGGGCATATGCTATCACTACGGATAAAGTGGATCCCAACGGTGATGTGGTGAAAGGTAAGCTGGTTATTCATTAAAGAATATAGAACATACAATTTTATTTTATTTCTATATATTCTTTCTTATCTTTCAATTTTAGTAGAACTATTCAAACACCACATCAAAATATGGAGGTTGAGTTTCCTCTAAGAATCGAAAATGGGAAAATTATTGAATCCAAAGTTTATAACTCCTCCCCAGTGAATGTTTATCGTCTGACCCTCCTAAAAAATCTTTTCATACTCCCTTTTTTAGAGTTTAATGCTATTTTGGGTATGTATTTTCTATAATTATAAAAATCCAACATCAATTGTTTGGAAAGGGATATTACTCTTCATATCTCAAAGCATCATCCAATTTTATACAAGTGTAAAGAGGTGGTTGAATATCCTTCAGAATCATCATCTCAAGTGTGGATACTATTGCCTTTTGAGAAATAATTCCTAAATCAAATGATTGAGACAAAAGAGAGAATCATGATTGAAGGCATACCCATTATGAGGGACTACATTGGTGTGTTCCCATAAGATTTTCTTGGTCTTCCTCTTGATCAATAGGTTGATTTTTCAATTGAAATTTTTACAAGATCTAAAACTATATCACACACACCATATAGAATGGTGTTGAAGACACAGTTACAGGACAATCTAGACAAGGGTTTTATACACCTGAGTTCTTCAACATGGGGTGTGCCAGACCACTTTTTCATGAAGAAGGGTGGATAAATGTACCTTTTCATTGATTATCAAGAACTCAAAAAAATCATGGTAAAGAAAAAGTATCCCCTTCCATGGATAGATTAATTTTTTGATCATCTACGTGGGCCAGTTATTTCCTTATGGTGGACCTTCGATCAGGATAACACAAATTAAAGGTGATGATAGAAGATATTCCCAAGAATACCTTTCAAATGAGGTATAAACACTATGAGTTCATAGTGATTCCCTTCGGACTCACTAATTCTCTATAAATTTTCATGGATTCAATGAATATAGTCTTTAGATATTACCTTGAAAATTTTTTGGTTGTATTTATTGATGATATTATGATATAATCTAAGAGTAAGGAGGAACATGAGGAGAATTTGAATACTGTTTTGAAGACTTTGTGAAGGGAGAAACTATATGAAAATTGCAGTAAATTTGAGTTATGGATGAAGGAAGTATCATTATTGGGGCATGTAATAACTAGAAAAGGGATATATATGAACCCTTCCAAGACAAAGGCAATAAAATAGTGGCATCGACCAACATTTGTAACATAGATCCATATCTTCCTTGGTCTATATGGGTATTAAGGGTGATTTGTAAATAAATTCTCATGATTTTAAAACCCACTAACCAATATGAATGAAAAGGGAGAAAAGTTTTTATGGACTAGTGAATGTGAAAACTACTTTCACTACTACAAAAATGGGCAAGGGAAGCGCTGCCCTTTTATCAGCGCTAAAAAAAGAACTGATAAAGGGGGCCTTTATCAGCGCTAAAAAAAGCACAGATAAAGGGGCCCTTTTAACAGTGCTAAAAAAGCGCTGATAAAGGCCCCCCTTTATCATCACTTTTTTTTATCACTGATAAAGAGTTGATTTATCAGTGCATTTTCCTACCGGTGATAAATTTTATGTTTCAAAAAAAATAATTAAAAATAAATTATTTTTATATAAGTTAATTTATATTGATATAAATATAATATATATTTTTTAAATATGTTTTAGATACATATAAATAGACTATTACATTTAATATATAAGAATTTTAGTGAAAATTGATTTAAAATATTTAAAACAATATTATTAATTAATAATTTTCTAATTATTATTGATTAAAAATCATTTAATAACAATTTAAAGACACAAAAAATCAAAATAATTAATAAAAGATCTAAAATAAGTTTAAAATGTAACTCAAACTTCAAACGACAATAACTTTTGATCCGGGTATCCGTTTGAGCTCTACAGCATATCAAATCGAAGCCTGCGATGAGAACTATGAATTGGTGACCCAAGAGAAGCTTCTGTCTCAATTTTCTAGGCCAAAAAAGGCCCAAAAGGCCTCCAAAACTATGTTTTTAGTCGGGATACCATGATTTGTTAACATTCAAACAAGTATAACTTCTGATCCGGATGTTCGTTAGGCCTGTACCACATATCATATCGAAGATTGTTTCATTTTCTTCAATTTCACTCGTTTTGGAATTGAAATGGGCTTTTGAATTATAAGTTATGGTCATTTTAACATTCTATGACTTTTCAAATACACATATATATGTATTTATTCGTAAATATATATGTTGCTGTGTGTGTGTGCATGTGTTGTATATATGTATGTATGTATGTATTTATTTATTTATAAACACACATAAAAAACATATTTCATAAATGTATTTAAAACTAATCTTATAAGTATATATTAATATAAAAATAAAAATATGGAAAAAAATTATAACTAAATATATATATATATATAAATAAATATAAATATATATTAATATACGAATGAATATATATATATATATATACTAAAATATGAATAAATATATTTATATTAATATGAATCGATATGAATATAGAAATAAATATAACTATATATATATATAAATAGATATATCATTAAATAGAGAAAAAACGAAATGGATTAGTGGTAAAGGTACAGCCGCGAAAGGGGGGAGGTCGTGGGTTCGAGTTCGGGTGGAAGCAAAAGGGTGTGTGCGTGTGAGGATTCATGGGTAGGGAAGCGTGTGGGAGACTTCCTAGTACTGATAAAGGGGGGGTCAAGTGCTGTTAAAAGCTCACCCTACATTATATAATTCTTTTTTTTGACCTTTATCAGCGCTTTTCGGA
Organism: Viscum album; assembly: GCA_963277665.1. Classification (NCBI taxonomy): domain Eukaryota; kingdom Viridiplantae; phylum Streptophyta; class Magnoliopsida; order Santalales; family Viscaceae; genus Viscum; species Viscum album. The sequence goes on along the minus strand of OY728145.1, from coordinate 655,245,289 downwards.
GTGCTGATAAAAGAGACCCCCCTATATCAGTGATAAGCTTTACAACACTTTTTTAGCACTGTTAAAGTCCATTTTGAGTGCCGATAAATCCCTTTTTTGTAGTAGTGTTTAAAGAGTTGAAGAAAAGGCTTATCACTACATTGGTGCTCAAACTACCAATAAGTGGGGAACTCTTTGCGGTGCATAGTGATTCTTCAAAAAAGTTATTAGGATGTTTACTAATTTAAAATTATAAATTCATGTCTATACCTTAATTAAATTGAAAATTCATGAGAAAAACTATCTAACACATGATCTGGATAAGTGTATTAAAAATATGGAAGCATTATCTCTATGGGGAGAAGTGTGAAATATATAATGATCATAGGACACATAAATATATATTCACATGGAAGAAGATTAATATTCTCCATTGAATATGGTTAGATCTCATCAAGTACTTCTCAATCCATTACTATCCTGGTATAGAAAATAATGTCGCAGATGATCTAAGTAGAATGGATCCAGCATATTTATCAATGATGGGAATTTAGAAGGATCCAATATTCTTAGATTTTCAAAGGATGGATGTGAGAATCATTAAGGAATTAAAATAATAAATCCCTTTTTAAAATATTTATCAACTATAACATGTGAATAAAATAAAGGATTCTCAAATAAATGATGTAGAAATCCAAAAGAATGTGGAAGCTATGAGAAAGGGTAAATCCTCATGGTTTAAAATTGATTGGGAAAGAGTTTTATGGTTTCAGTCACAAAAATGTGTTCCATCTGATCCAAAGATAAAGAAGGAGATTTTGAATGATGAACATAGCTCAACCTTTTATACTCACCCAGGGAGCACAAATATGTATCAAGATCTCTTGGAAAACTATTGGTGGGAAAATATAAAGAAGGAGATTTCTGAATGCACATCCAAGTTCCTGTTGTGTTAATAAGTGAATGCTGAAAGGCAAAAGTCTAAGGGTGTGATTCAACCATTACCCACACCAACATGGAAATGAGAAAACATCACCATGGACTTTTTCACCAGACTTCCAAAGACGTCTATAGGAAACAATGCTATATGGGTAGTTGTGCATCTTCTTACAAAGAAAGATCACTTTATTGAAATTTGAGAGGACTTCTTACTAGATTTACTTTCATAGATATATATTAGAGATGTTTTAAGGCTTCATGGAGTACCACTATCTATTGTATCTGATCAAGATTCTAGATTCAACTCCATGTTTTGGAAAAATCTCCAACATGATCTGAACACTGAGTTAAACTTCAGTACAACCTATCATCATCAAATTGATGTCCCATATGAGTGAACTATTCAAACACTAGAAGACATGTTGAGAGAATGTTCAAAGAACCTCAAGGGAGAATGAAACCAATATCTTCCTTTGGTTGAGTTCTACAATAATAATAGTTTCCACTTGGGAATCCAAATGGAACCATATGGAGCCCTATATTGGAAAAGATGCAGAACATCAGCATGCTGGGATGAATTCAGTGAACATAAGCTGCTAGGACCTAAAATGGTTGAAGAAATAGTGGAAAAGGTAAAAACCATTCCTTAGAAGATCAAGGAAGCTCAAAGTAGACAAAAGAGATATGTAGATAATTGTTTATGAGGCCTTGATTATATAGTTGGATACATGGTATTCCTCTGCATATCTCCATGTAAGTGGATCATGAGATTTGGGAAGAAGGGAAATCCAATTCTCGAGTATATCAGCCCCTTCGAGATCCTTGATCGTATTAGACTTCTGGCCTATCGACTAGCACATCCTCCTACCATGTCCCATGTAAATTATATATTCCATGTATCCCTATTAATGAATTACATACCATATCCCTCACTTGTACTGAATGTATTGGTGGCACAGTTGGAAAATGTTCCCGCGTACAGGGAACATCCGGTGAAGATTCTAGATTATATAGATAAATTTCTATGAATCAAGACTAATCACCTGGTCAAATTACTATGGCAGAACCATAAGTACAAAGAGGGAAAATTAGAACTAGAGGAAGTGATAAAGGATAAGTACCACAACCTTTTTTCACCATAATATGTAAAACTGAAATCTTGAGGGTGAAATTGTATAAAAGGGGAAGAATGTGACAACCCATAATTCTTTCAATGGAAATTCCCTTCATATAATTATTCAATATATTATAATAACATAAAATCACATAAAGAACACAATAAAAACATTCTAAATTAAGAATGAATGAAATAAGAGGTTTTTATTGAAGTTAAGGTACTTATATAGATTAAATAGTATCTCGACATTAGGAATAGTAATATAAACTTTATAAATAGTAAACTATCCTAATAAGTAGTAACCTCACCCATTAAATAATAAATAAAAAATTTCATCTTATAAGTGAAATTATGACATAATTATATAATTGTTAAATTAAATAAATGTTTTAGAAATTATTAATTAAGTGTTGGTATTTTTTAAGTCATAAATATTTAAATTAAAATTTTATGATTACTTTTATACTTTAAAAGAAAATTAATTTTCATAAAAAGTATTAATAAAGTAATATTTTTTTTCTTATGATTTTAAGATAATTTTATGAGACCTCATTTAATTATTCAAAGAGTTATAAAATTAGTTATAGTTTTAAAATTACAATTTTTTAACTAAATAACGATTTAAATTAAAAATAAAATTTCTCATATTTTGAAAAATTATAAAATGGAGTCTATTTTTTAATTCCACATATCAATAAATGGTTAGTGTTAATTTTTGAGATTTTTCTAAAATAGTTGAATTTTAAATGAATATTAAAATATGATAATTTACGATATATGCAAAATACATGAACTATTGAGTCATTATTGATTTAAGGCTAAGGTAAGTATCGTTAGTTATAACAAAAATGAACTAGTTACTTTATTTAGTCATAATAACCAACAATATTTCTTTTATTGAGCTAAAATAATAAACTAATGATTAAAATAATGATAAAACACTCATATCCTCTACTATAAATACCACCCCTCACCACCTCTTCCCATCACACATTATAAGATTTCAGCCTTGTCCAAATTATGACCAATAATCTTTCCAAACCCCTTACCCACATCCAGGAGCACTTAGTCTAATCGAAATACCAAATCCATTTCCCAAAGGAAGTTCTCACGGAGGAGAAACTCAAGACGTAAATTCCTCTTTCTTTTCTTTTAATTTATTTTCATGTTCTTTTTTATTTTAATCTTGCCTCACCTCCACTAATAAAAATTACATGATAACCCCAGTACATTAAATATACTAGAATTATATAATTCTAATGGAATAATACATCATAAAACCCCTTCTTCCCTCCCTTTTATTCAAAAAATGAAATCGTTGTCTGTGAGGTGTTGATTTATAGCCTTCATGGATGACATGTTTTCATTTTCCTTTATATCCTTAAAATATGGTCTTAAAACCATTATAATGGTTTAAAAATATTTTAAAATGTATTTTATAACACTTTTTATGTTCTGTAACTAACATATATACATAATACAAAATGATAAAAAGTGAGTTCGTTGTGATTGAAAAACCACGAAAATTAATCTAAATGTTTATCATTAACATGTTATCTAATGATCATACACATATCGGGAAAAAATAATATATAAGATCAATTAATATTCTCGTTGTTCATTAATAACATGTAATTTCAATTCTTTAGAATTATACCCATTCTACATGAACTTCCATACTCATATACAACCGAATAATCATGAAAACTAAGAAAATGAGCATTCCCGAATAATGAAATCGAACATAATAACTCATCAAAAAGAGAATAAATTAAAATAATAAAATTTTAATAAATAAATATAATTTATAAAATTTTCTTAATTAATTAATTAATTAATTTAATTTATTATCCATGACATTATGATCAAGTGTAGAACCATGTCACACATAAAGTAAGGTATTCTAATTAAACCTCCATTTTTCATTCAAGTTACATATTCTCTCTCATTACCGAAATGTAATGCTAGTTTATTTTTATATAATTCTTCTAAATTATATTTCTATGTTCCAAATTCATGTATCCAGATCAAATCATCTCTCTTTTATGATGTAATACGTTTTTTAGAAAGCTTCCCTTTTCAATTGTTCATGGAAAGCAAGCCCGATTCAAGGGAACTTCTCAATTTCTTACTCATTTTCATGTTCAATACATAGTCAATTTTAAGCCACCATTATTTTTATAAAATCCCTCATTTTACCATGAAATACTATTTTGGTTCAATCCTACTTTTATATAAAATATTCTCCCTTTTCCTCTTTAAATTATATTTGATATTTTCCTTAAACTGTACATAAATGTTGTATTTATAAAGTTTCTTAAAAACACTTTTTATAGGTTTTCACTCCAGTTTTACAAAAATTATTATTATCCAGAACTATTATCACTTATTAATGTCCATGTATGATTTAAATATATTATTTCTTGGACACCATTCTGATTTTACCTTTTTATGCCTTTAGACACGATTGTGATACCCAATCCTTTCCATGGGTTACCATTATGTTTATGTTTCATTACATAGGTATGATTCATCATGTTTCACACATATTATTGAACATGTAAACATGGGTTCACCCAGATAGTGATCCAATGCATTGGGTAATGTTTAGTCTCATGAAACGTCATGTGCAATGGTCGTGGTGGTTTTCCTTGACTCATGCTCCATGTGCGACGATATAGGTGTTTATCCTTGACTCATGCTCCAGGTGCAATAACACTTGACTATTTATTAAGATATGTCAAATATTGATTCAAAAATTCTATGATACTTTGTTCATATGATTCTATGTTATATATGTAATGCATACTTATGTTTATTCATTTTATGTGTCTTTTTAATTCATCGTGTTATGATTTCTAACTCATGTGGTATGCTTTACTCATATATCTATTACCTTACTGGGATTTTTAGATCATCCATTGGTTCATATATTCCCCATGGTATCCTATGAAGATATAAGGGATCAAAGGAAGTTATGAGTTCCTTATGAATATTAAATAAAATTTGTTTTATTTTTGTTTCATGTTGTTTAATTATGTATCTATTCTTCCAAAGATGATAGAATGTATAATAATTGGTTTGTATTTAATGGTTAATTATAGTTAAAATCATGTATTAGTATATGTAAAAGTCTATGCCCATTATTTAATACATGTTGTGGGATTTTTTTAATGGATTTTGGTGGCTCATGGGAAGAACACAAACCATTATCGGAGTTCTCATATAACAACATTTATCAAACCTTAGTACATATGGCTCCTTTTAAAGTATTGAATGGGTGTCCTTATCATTCTCTGATTTTTTGGGTGTAAACATGTGAGAATTAACTATTCTAGATAAGCCTTTTCCATGAAAAAAAGTGAAGATTCATTTGATTAGAAAAAGGATGGAGACATCTCAGAGTTGTTAGAAATCATATGTGTATCATCATATACAATCATTGTCATTCGAGGTAGTTGATCATGTATTCTTGAGGATATATCTAAGGCATGGACATCAATGTTTTGGGAATTTGGTAAACTTATATCATAAATACTTAAGACCTTTGAGATACTTAAATAACTTGGAGAGGTGAAATATCATTTGGAATTTCCACCATGGTTCAGTGTTGTGAATAATGTGTTTCATGTATCTTACTTGAAAAAGTATCATCCTAATCCTGATCATGTGATTCTATGGGACCACAGTGACCTAGATATGGATGCTCTATTGTTTCATGGGCTAGTGTGGATTGTGGATAGGCAATATAATGTCTTGAATGTAAAAAAGAATCGATATAATGTGGGTTTTGTGGAAACATGGTCAGATTCAAGAAGAGACTTTGGAACCGGAGAAGGAAATGAAAGAGTAATGGCCAAAAAACTTTTAGAGCATTGTTTTTTTCCTACTTTCTAAGGACGGAAAACCAAATTTTGGTGAGAATTTATCACCCCGGTTTCATGTAAGTAACTCTTGCTTTATAATTTTTAAGTAAATATAGTGTTTGGGTGATGTTTGGGAGAGTTTTGAAGGAGTTTGGAATGTTTTGTGGCCTTTCTAAGGTTTCACGGTTGGGGCACTATTTGGGAAAACCATGGAACACCTACCTGAAACATTTCACAATGAGACAAGGGTTAAAGGGAAGGTGCACGGGTTACACACAATTTTTTAAAACCATCTGTATTCCATATAAAAATTTTAGAAAAAGAGAAAATGGACTTTGGAATGGCTTGCGTAGGGTTAGAAACCATGCGAGCCAATTATCCAAGGTATATCCTTATGGCAGTGGCTTGCACATGGTTAACGCACGGTTTTTCCAACCGTGTGACTAACCATTGATGGGTTAAAATTGAGATCCTAAAATTTTGGATCTCATGAATGTTTACCTTTATGGCCCTTGTTTTTCCTCTTATGTAGCCCTAAATTGAGATTCACTCTTCCAAAATCCTAAATAATCATTGATCTAAAGGTGATCTGGAGGCTTCTCCTGGAGTTTTGAAGCTGGATTATCATGTTAAGTCTTCGTTCTGGGTTATTTTGTGGTTTTCCTTAGATATGATTCTATCTCTCTTAATTTCATATATCTATGTCCAATGTGGATAGATATAATATTGGTGATATCATTTATGATTAGATTTGGCTTTTTGATGATATATGAAGAGATCCGAGTTGTGTTTTTGGAGTTTTAACCCAATCTCATTGGTGTTTGAGTGTCATTATTCATTTTCAACATAAATCCTGGGGTGGGCAGATTAACTCTTGACTCCTCAATTTAGAAAAAGAATTATTAGTTTCAAATTTATTAATTGACTGAAATTCAATGTGAAATTGGTGTGAAAATCATGTTATAAACCTTTTTTAGTGATGGTTGTGAGTTTGTGTGAAATTGTGGAATTGTTTTTCATGTTCTTTGATAAATTATTTTAAAATGTTTATTTTAAAATAGTTTCTTTGTTTTATTTATGGAAAAAAATTCTTTCAATAAAAAGGTTGTTTTATTGAAATGGTTTTGGAATTCAAATGGTTTTAGCATTTAAATAGTTTTGGTATTGGAATGGTTTTTTCATGATTATATATTCTTGGATTTTAGGAACACATAGTGGTGTATTTTTATATTGAATTATGAGGCTTCATTGAAATATGTCCTTGTTCTCAATTTTAAAGGTGTAATGGTACATGGGGTTTAATTACCTTGTGATGACTTGGTAGATCAACAAGAACCTGCTCATGAGTATGGAACTATCATAACAAAGAATGCATGGTTGTATGCGTAGATTTTTGGATTAGACTAGAATATTTCAAAAGGAAATATGAAATGGTTTTTGAAGAAATTTTTTTGTTACCTTAATTGGAACTTTTTATTGTTTTGATAAAACTATTTTACTATGGAACTTTTTTATATTTGGATATAAACTATTTTTTGAAATTTTTTTATATGACTATTTTATAAAAATGTGAAAATATGTTTTATATTAATGTAATGATTATGTAAGTCATTGGAAAAAATATATTGAGTATCATTACTCACTCCTACTTCAGAACTTTGGTGATTTTGAAGATGTTGCATATCGAGACATTGGAAAAGGTTAAGTATCACACATCTTTGGTAGTAATTTTTGTTACATGGGATGATTCCTGGTGTTGGAACATGGATCATGTTTGAAGATTGGAGTTATCATTGGAGACTCTGAGTTTTTTCTCCCACAGTGTACTTATATATTTTAGTCTTCCACTATGGTACCTGGTTTTAGTTTTATTTTAAAATCAATGGTTTCTTTGATCTTTCTTTCATTGATATCATGCATCATGTAGTGGATTATTTTTTTATTGCATGTTTGGTTGGTTATTTTATTTTCAAAAGGAAAAATCATCCCCCATATATTAATGTGGACATTGGAATTTATTTTTGGATTTTTGTACCATATATATGTCTCTTAAGGCCAAGTAACTTACTCCCATCATCTTTAGCCAATGTAGAGTGGGTGGATGTTACACTTATATTTAAAATATTTAAAAAATAAGTTATCTACTAGGAAAATTTATTTCATTTCACTCACATAATATCTCTAAAATTTTTCTCCAAAAATAATACCTAACCAGACATTCTACAACCTTTATGATCATCCCTTCCATCACCATTAATGGTGGTAGCCTCTTCCTAACACCTGCCTTCATTGTCGAGCTCTTTATCTTCTTCTTGGAATTCCTCTGCATCTATTTTATCTTATTTGATGTTGTTTTATATGGGTCTTATTGGGATGATGATTTGTTCCGAGGAGATCAGTATAGTTTCACAATTAACCATGTCAGTATCATTTATCAGTAGTAACACCCTACAAATACCATATCTAGAGAAAGTTACGGGCCTATATTCCAAAGGTGGATGGTTATTAAGGTTTCATAACACATGAAACTTGGGAACTCACATTGGTTTGGTAGATGGTATTTTGGTCAGATCACACTTTATTTGTGGGAATTATTTAATACATTGTTATTCACTTATAGATTTAAGATATTTTTGCAATTCTTTCCTACATATCGATGTGGGACTAGTTACCCTATCAAAATAGTGGGCTTTAAACTTTTACAAATGTGAACACATGTTTGTATTCGTGGTTCTTCATATTGTTTCCCATTTTGGATGATAATGGTTTGAGTGAATTGTTATTTTCTAAATCTATGTTATTGGATAATCTTGAGTTTATAGCTATCCAGATAGGTGGTTGGTGCTTCGAAATTAGTATTGAGCCTTCAAGAGGCATCCTATATATCATGCATGAACAGGCATCAAAACTTATGCAGTTTATTTGGAATCACACCATACAGTTTAATTTCATGATATAAGTACATATATGAGGAAATTTGAACATTGGATATAGGGTATAAGGATCAAGAATCATAGTACGCATAGTCTGTATATTGTTTGTGTCATGAATGGTTTGAAAAAAAAGTTCAAATGGGGTATATGTACTGAGGCTTCCCTAGGAAACTACATTAGAATATGGATCTCTATAGTAATAGAATATGTAATTAGATATAAACCTAAAATGAATCCCATATTTGGGTATCTACACCATGCTATTGATGAAATCGTCTCTACTCACTAAGCCCAAGTGTGTCATGCTCGGTGTTAGAAACAAGAGGTGCGAAGGATTGAGCATATTTCATGAGATCACTAGGTTAAACCTAAGAGGGGATTAAGAACTAAAGTTTCCTTGATATATTAGAGTAGGGTGATGTATCCCTAATATGTTATTTGGGCTTACACACTGAGGTTTCCTTGATATGTGAGTGAGGATTACACAGTGATATTTCCCTAATATATGAGTCTCATCGGGTACATTTCCTTTTGAGGAAAGAGTATGGTTAGGGATTATAATTAAAATGGATACCCATATTTCTAGTATTTTCATTTTTATAATGGATTTATCATAGAAAATAACTAATCCAACCTAATCCATGCTTTGTGTTTGAAACAATAGATAGATTGATATCTAATGTATTATGTATGGGTATATGACTTACACATTGATTTATCCCTGATAAATGAGTGTGTTGGATATGGATATTGGGCCTTAGGATGGAATTCTATATATATTATTTGGTCATAAATCAGAGCCCTCATAATTTATAATCTCTAAACCCGCTGATAGGTGAGGAAAGTATAATATAATCATGAGAGAATTTGGTCCCATGTGTTATGGAGTGTTTGAATAATTTTAAATAGATATAAACTTTATAAGAGGATAATATTTTTGAATATATTAGGTGACACTCTAGATGGGGGTTCATACATTCAAACACTCTATGTGAAAGAAGGGTGATCACACACTTCGTGTCGTCCATTTGGACTCATTCGTTTTTGTATGATCTCTTAGGAGTTACATGATTGGGAAAGGGAGCTAGAACATGATCTTTGAGTGATGGTGTTGGATCCATGTGAACATAGGGTAGGAAATCTCATGAATCCTGATTAGTAATTCACATTTCTTGAAGTAAATGGTAATCACATGCTCAGCATGATGTTTTGGTGTCATGTAAATGGGAATGGATGCGAGGATATATGTCCATGTTCCTGATGAAGGGATTGGTGGCCATATGACAATATCATAATTAGTAGACTATATTTTGACCAATAGTGAATCTCTTGATTTACTCTCACACAAAACATTCTCTTTTTATTATCCCTAAGTTACTCACTAAACATTGAGAAGTGGAAAACTCTTGCGATCATGTCATCACTCTACTTTAGAAATTCAGCTTACATATGCGCCTTCCTTATTTAAAATCCCTCCCTTTCCTCACTGAGAGTGGTAGTTTTTTATATTCATATAAAACCCTCTATCTAGGATGATTTACGTGGTAAATATGTCACATACCTTATATTGATATAGTGGAAGGATAAGTTGGTGATGTGTCTCAGAGTTTTCATGATCTAGCTCGCATATGATCAGTGAAATCCTTTCATCGATCGCTTGATAAAAATTGGACACATGATTAGTCCTTCATTATTAACCATCCGTATCCAATTATATTTTTGGTTTCATTCCTATTATGTTGTTGTACGAACAAAGGTTTTGAGTTTTATTTCGAATACCACATGTAAGAATCATATAATATTCAATATGTACATGTCCAAGGGCTGTCATGTGATAGGGTCTATAAGTCAAATGACCTTTGCATGAATTGGTAAACATGTCCAAGGACCTCCTCATAAAAAAACATAAATTTAATCTCATTAGGTTCCCATTATTTATATTATTTATCATATTAGTTTTTCAATTATTTTCAGGTGTCTATAATTTGATTTTCCACTGAGGTGTTCCGCTACGATGGCTGACAGGTCTGAGGACCTTTGCTTGATCAAGGATTTGATCACACAGACCACGTAATCCCTTCACACGAGTGATAGAATAACTCCCTTTTCATAAGGATACCTTCATGGAAAGCTTTTATCACATGAAGACTTTGATTATTTTCTAGTGTCTATCATTCGGTTATCTGCCAAGGTGTAGCATAAGGACAAATGACATGTCTGGGGGCCATCATATGATTAAAGAACTGATCTTGTGAACCACATACACTCTTTTTAATAATAATAGAGTAACTACCATCACATAAGAATCCCACCATGGACAAATTTAATCACATGATCCTTTTATAGTTGTCCACTGGTTTTCATTTGATTATATATTAGGGCATCGCATGATCAAGAAAAGGTGGTCAAATGACTCACATGATCCCATATGATAAATTATTATCTTGGATTAACTTAAATGAAATTAAGGTGAATTTTGAGATTACACAATGTGTCACATGTTAGCATTCAACCCTCATCAGGAAAAAACCCTTATTTTCCTTGGGTGGAGCGTGTGATCTTTTAGAGGTTATTTGATTCACATGACCTCGGCACACGATTCCTTTTGAGGACAACCTTATTTACTTTCCCCTTTTCAAATATAATTATTGTGACTTGGGTATTTTAATTCTAATTTTTCTAATGATTATTTTATGGGCGTCAAAAAAGCCCCCATCAGAAGTGAAGTCTGAAAAGAAGGGAAATGACTCTTTTTTGAGGAAGTAAATTCCCATCTAATTCCCTTCATATTTCACCCGTTGATATACCTATGAAACTATTATTATTACACATAACCATTGGTATTCTACATTACACTATATATATATGGGGTGTGGGAGATCAATCATTTCTATTTCAACCCAATATTCTAGAGCTCTTAGATCCATTCCTCTTTCATGTAACTAACTCATGATATCCATCACATAATCCATATCTAGAGATGATCACATTATCTTATCATGGTATTCCTCGGTGGGAACTAATTTCATGAACACATTGTCTCAAAAACTTTCAAAACCAATAAAAAAACTAAAAACTGTTATTTTTAAAATCTTTTTATGCATCGCCAGCTAGGGTGGTCTTGTGTTACTTCATGGAAATAGATACCAGACAATCATATTATTGTTTACATGACTTGTGTGGCCTAATAATGGTCATTCAATCACATGAATCTTAATTGGTTGTGTGATTTATATGATGTTGTAGTCATTAAATTTTTTATACATACCTTTTTTAAGAATGAATTTTTACTTGTTTTAATACATTTTTTATTTCATGGTTCATATGGCTTCAAGTTCACATACTCCATCTCTTGTGGCTAGTTGGAGGGATATGGAAACATGATGTTGATCCCCACTATCGAGTCTCATCCGACAATGAGATTATGAATGGTATTCTTCCAGCAAATATTCATAATTATCCAATATCACAAAGGATGACCTTATATGAATTCATTCATCTGGATGAGACCTCCATTCCTTCTCCCATCTAAAATATCTCATCTTTATGGTTTGCATCATATTATGTTTGGGTTCAGATGATTATCTCTATGACCGGTCAACTAGTCTTGGAAAAATCCCAGGGGTTGGATTACACACTAAGAAAATCCCCTTTTATCCATAACGATTTCAACCTAACACATAAACATATTTCTTAGAGTTATTCCACCATTATTTATTCCTTGCTAGATACTATAGGAGGCATCTGGAGTTCGAAGTGGGACTTACACCTTAGTGTTAACTTTTCTATTGAATGGCCCCAGCTGTTTTGGGTCTACTAATTTTTTTTAGAGTGTTCTAATTATCTTTCGATTATCCATATCTACAAGTCAATATGGATATTATAGTAATTTGTGTATCATTCTCAAGAACCACTTAGAGAGTAGGCCAACCGATGCTGGAAGGGTACTATCTCATTCCACTTTTTTCATTGATATGTGGGAATCATTCTGTGGGATATTCATCATCTTGATGGAATAAATCATCTTTGGGTGTATAATGAATTAATTATTACAAAAAATATTTGGGAAAATACTAAACAGACTCCCACCTTAACACAATATATTCTCAACATTACAAAAGAAAAGATGAATATGTATATGAGCCGTTGCTCGATTATTTCATTTAAAGTATGGATACGTATCTTCCTTTATTGAAGTGGGTCACAACCACCAATGGTGAGCCCTCATCACTACACCTCACGATTGGTTAGTTATAGTGGAGACTCCTATTATAATATTCTATAGGTTAAAGAATACAAATCTTGGGGATCTATGTTGAAGCCATATGAATCATTAGACCTACGATTGGTGGGGTTTCTAGCCATGTTTTTTAATGGATGTATCTTCTAAGATGGGGATGAAAGCTTGGGTATCTAGGTTATCATTTTGGTGTTGGTGGCTTGATTAGTAGAAGTTAGACCTATAAACCTTATTATACAAACCCTAGATCTCCTTTATCAACTATTCAATCATATTCAACGGGGAAATATTCCTTACTCGATCAGTCCATCATTCTACTTTGTATTGGTTTTATAGGTGAGTACTTCTGATGATATAAATATATAAACATTGTTGATATCTATTATGGATGATTACATTCCAAGATTCTTAATGTTTCTGGGGTTGACGCAATGTCTCAGAATGGTGAGGAATTCATTTATATGCTAATAAACCATCATAGATTCTAATATGTATCATACCTTGTAACCTATGGTATAATCATAGATAATGGGGGTGGATCCCTTGATGAGATATCATATAAAATTTAACTTTTGTATGGGGTATTATTGATTCTTTATATAAACTAGTCATTTGTGATCCACATGACCCTTATAGGTTTTTTAAACATTTTTTGTACATAGAAGTTCTTGCCTCTTTTTTTTGTGTTTGGGGAGAAAAAAAATCCATGGATAATTATCCAATTTTTATTTAATGATTATGCTTTAATATAATTTCACCATAATCATTATACCACTAGTTAATGCCCCCACTTATTTTTTTCTGGATTATGCACAATCCTAGGTAGGATCCTACCAAGTTAGTATGCTAAGCTAGATGGTTTGGTGAGTAGAGAAACCTTGAAATATCCCAAACCCCTTTCCTTTGGTTGTGATAGAACTCATTCATGATTTAGAGATACCCTTTTTAAAGCACCCTCATAATTGTGGATAATTTCATGATGATGTGTTAGGGTGTGTTTGGTAGACTAGACCCTCAACTCCATTGAAGAAGATGTTCCAAATAGAGATGAGTTAGAGTACACTATTGGTAGAGAGAGAGAAACCAAGCCTACTCCCTTTGCTTCTCCATCATAGTCTCATCTAAAACCTCTTTCAACATGTTTGATTAATAAATATATTTCATTCATTAATCATTAGTATATTGTAAATTTTGAAATATATAATAATGTAAAGGTAAGGTGGAGACATGCCTGGTATCAGAACCTTGTTGTAATCATTGAGACTCCCTTAAAAGAAAACTTTAGTAAAGGGGAATTTATTTTCCAACTATTTTTTAACATGAGGGTAGGAGTCTTGGATTATCAAAAATTATATGAAGTGATGTTTCATATCATACTGAACAATTAGGAACTATCATATCATGATAGAGATATATGTAACATTTATTAAAAATTGTCTTTTTGAAATAAATGAGGGAAGAGTCAGAGGAAATGGAGATGAAACATTTTAAAGCCTCAAAATTTCATAGTTATATGATCAAACTGGATGCAAAAAATGTGGAACATGATGTGCCTATAGTGTTTTCAAATTTTGGTTTTTCAAAGGTGTCATCTTTAATAAAGATCACTCAGAAGGAGGGTGAATATTTATCTACCTCGATCAGGGCACTTTGTCTATTAACAACAAAAGATAAAATTGGGAGAGAAATGAGTCATTATTAGATTAATATCTCTCATCAGTACTTGGGTAAACTTGAGGACTCATAAAAACTAATATTATTGGGATGTTATTTAATACATGGGAGAGACCACAGATTGTGAAGATTTCACCATTCCCCGTTATTTAATATTTTTAATGAATAATTCTTGTTAATTTCATGTGTTACTATAAAGATTTCATTCTTCTATCATATGCATGATATTTTGGCTTCACAATATTACATAAATTATTGAATACATCAAATTGATTTAGAATTTTTAATGAACTCCAATTCTTATTTAAGTGCTAGAATCATAAAAAATTACTCTAAAGGATGGATCGTAAACAAACATTGAGATGAACCCCCCAATCATCATGTTAAAACCAATCCTTTTGAAATTTCTTAGTCTAAAGAGGTGACTTGGGTAGATTTACTATAAATAATAGAGGGTTCTATAACTTTTTCCTAAGTTGTTGGACCTTGCAAGAATAGATTGATTTTTTATAGGTCCAGATTATGTTGCCAAAAATATTTGTATCTCTTATTTTTAAACCTTACCTTTTTCTAATCCATTGAAGGAAGGTCTTAGTGGTTGTGGACTCAAATTCTTCTTTGGATTCTCTTTATGCGTTTTCAACCTAAAAAAGTTGTGTTCATTTTTTGGTTCATAAATGAAAGTTTTTCCTAGATTAAATAGGGTGTGTGTCTAACAAGAAGAGAGTCAACAATTACCTAAGGTTACCTTTATGGGTTTTCCACTTGGAGAGAATTTTTCACTTTCAATTGGAAGTTTAAGGTCATGAAAACAGAAACAATGATACTGATGTTTATATTTGAATAGACTTTACAGTTTTTTGTTTAGTTTTAGTGTCATGGTGCTCAGATGTTCTGTTTCATTAGTTTAACATTATATAGCTCAAACCTATTGTTTCAAAGGGATCTGACACCCTGAAACCTATGATGGATATATATCCATAGAGGGATATGAAACCAAGTATCATAGGGAGGATGGATATTCAATAAGGTTTCTAACAACCTTCACCCAATAAAGGAATGATATTCATGAAGGTTTCTGATACCATGTATCCTTTCCTAAGAACATGTGATATATCAGATGAGATAATGTCAAGGTTGTTAAACCCATTCGGATAGTTGATTTATGGGATGTGTAAATAATACCTCAAGGAGTTGTAATCTGAAATAATGATATGGGGTAGATACTTTAGGGTTAATCATGTAATATACTTGGGTTTCGAGTTCTTCTGTGATGTTATAGCTCATGAGGATTGGAGATCATTTATTACAAGTAAAAGGCTCCTCTTGTTGATAGGTAAAGGGTCGTTATGCATGATCCTTGATGGTCATACAAGAATGTTTAAGCATAGGGTTCCCAACTCCTTTTCAAGGTCCAGGTAATATTTTTATAGATTCAAACACTTGGATAATTAAGTGGTTATAGGGTCAAAACTATCCAAGGTGGTTTCTGAAACCCTTGGGATAGTTCATAGAATATCCATGAAAAATGGAGTGTTTAGTTTATTTTATTAAATCTCAAAATGATGCAACATATGGTTTTATATTCTTATGATAAGGACTATCAAAGGGTTCAAGAATGATCCTCCACATTCCTTCTTTGACAATGGATATAGTGTATGGGGATGTAATGTCTAGGTTATAAAATCCACTTAAATAGTTTTTTTATGGGATTTTTAAATCTTGATCTAATATTATTTGATTCAATGGGATATAAAGAATGGTGGGTATAGGTTGACTATTGTAAAAGGTGGATGCCCCTAACATAGATAGTTATGAAAATATATCCTGGGTTGTTGGGGTACCTTTCCTCTAAAATGAAATTATCCACTAGGAACATGGATCTTAGGCCTTCTTGTATTCATCATCAAATCCTACTGAGGTCCCTTCAGAACATCTAATCCATATTACTTATTTTACTGAGGAAAGGTTTAAGAGCACAAACTCAAGACCATGGGGTTTATAGAGATGTATAATAACCCAAGTAATTGATGGGTATCAACTTAAACTTCAAATTCATGAATTTAGTTTATAGAATATGTCATATTCAATGAGTATTCAAGTACCCAAAATTTTTTGTCTCCATGTACTGAACATGTTATCGAAGGGAGTGGATGTGGAAAATTATTTCTAAAACTTTTAATTAGACCAAGGGGTCCAATGAGAATTGATCATATTTTCTTGGTGTCCCAATATAGGACCAATTATCTTTTATACCTTTTTTATCTATGATCTAAATTTTTTATAAATCCTGTAGATGAATATTTTAGTGAGTATAGATTTGAATATTTCTTTGGCCTCCCTTTTTATTGTTTTAACCTAAATTTTTTTGTCTCTTTCACTAGCAGTTTAAGGTCTCACGATTTAGACTAGAAGAAGATAAAGATTAAGGTTTTGAAACTTTAACCAAAGTGCATGTACTTTGAGGTCATGACACATGAGCCTTCTTATATGTAGTTTAACATCATATAGAAGGGATGAATGTTTTAATTTTTTTTATCATGTGCCCGTGATTATAAGAACCTGCCTGAAAGTTTTTCAGAATATTCTTCGATAAACCCTTCATTTTTCTAGGGAATATATAATTTAGGTGTATAGAATTCCATTGAGTTTTTTATGAATCATTTGAGGAAAATATTCAATCCATAGGTAACCCTTTTAGGAAAATCCATCTATGAAAATCTGAATCCTACATAGATGGCAAGGAGAATTTTATTTGATTTTGTGGCATAGGCCAAATCTTAAGGGTTTCTGGTCCTCACTATATATTTTGCGACAAAAAGAATACAACTTCACATAGTTATTTTAAAGGATAAGATTTCATTAAATGGATCTGAAACATATGTATGGTCAGAGGAATTTTATATTTAGCATGGGTTCCTAAACAAGAAATTTGATGTTCAAATCTCCTATGCGGATCTAAATCACCCATAGGATGGGGGAATATTCTAACTTAATTATGGGAATAGTAGTTGGGTCCATTTTAAAACACTAAGATGTCACTATATATTTCACGTGGCCTATATGAAGCCCCACATAGATCAAACACACATGTGAGGAAGGGGATTTTTTTATTTAGACATACACAATATGTGTGAGGCATCCACTATGTGGAATTTCTCATGTGTAGGGATATGTCCTACCTTAGTGAAAATACATTGGGGGAGTGTAGTAACTATACACGGGCTCTAACACTGTTGTAGGAGGGGCATTTTATTTTTGATATTTCACTAGGACTAGGATTTGGAGATCTCAACATCACTATGTATCTTGTGATTATAGAAATCAAGTCACATGTAGTTCTCATAAAATGTCCCTAATGTAGATCAAGCTTGTAAATGTAGGTTTTGTGTGCAATAGAAGTGTGCGGTAGGTAGTGCCCAACTTCTCTTTTGCCCATGATCGATGATTAATTTGAGATTTAACACAAACGTCATGACCATAAGAATTAAATCAAAGAATAAAACAATAGAAATTATGCTGGAACCAGAGGGAGGATCATCACATATAATTTGTAATTAATTTAATTAATTAAAGAATTAATTTTGTTGGAGTTATTTCTTCATTGATAGATGTGGTGATAGATATGTGGTGCATCATCATTACGTTGTAAGAATCAAGTGTGGATTCCCTCTAGCATTGATCCACAGGTGTTCCCTGAATCTCTAGATATCACTAATGGAATCTCTAGGTTCTAGTATGGAAGATCCATGAACTTGCATCGTCCACCATTTATCACTTCAAGAACCAATTACAAAGCGTTCAACTTGATTTCGTGGAGGAAGATTGGTCTCCTTTCTTGGGAGTATTCTTTGAAAAGGGGTGTCTCTAGGGATTGAGATAATTCTCTAAATCCTTGGTACACAACCAAGAAAAATGAATTGGCTTATTGAGAAAACAACATAATTAGGTTTATACTTTACTAGTGTTAAAATAAAATAATTGCATAAGTGACCTTAATTATTTATTCAATCCAAGAGAAACCCCATGCTAAATAATAATAATAATATCATTATTTCTCAACAAGTGCATAACTTGTGAAATATAATTAAATATTATTTAATAAAATAATATTAAATATTTATTATTTATCATCAAACCCAAAATCTTAGTCTTCAATTCCTCTATAATGTTTATTGGACCCTAAATAATGTCTATATATTTATTAAATAAATATCACTACAATATCTTCCAATAAATAAATAAATATTATATTCACATAAATAACAAATAAATATTTATTAAATATTCCACTCATATTATATTCTCTCAAATAACTGGTGATGGGATATTTGAGATCAAGTATACATGAATAATTATTAAATCAAATAAATGAATAATATTTATTCTACTTGTTAAATAATAAATAATAATATATTATTTAATTGATATTTTGGATACACTTAGCGTGTGAACCTCTAGGCATCTTTCTTAATGTCATTAGGTGGAGAATCCTAAAGTATAGGGTTAGCATCTAGAAACACACCAAGGCACCCAAAGAGAAATAATTTAATATCGTAATTACATGATAAATCATATATATGTTTACTATTTAATATAATCCCTTTATCATAATATCTTAAATCTAGCTGGTTGCATACTTATGCCATCAACCTATGTGCTCGATGTATCTTTCTTTGACTTTTAGAAAAAAGAACATTCCCAAATAACACCATGACCATCGATTTTTTTAGGACATATCATTTCTCTCAAAGGGACTAAGATATTAACTTTTGTTAAAGAATTAAAGAGATAAATCCTTTATCATATTATTCATTAGTTCAATATTACTCATGATGCACCCAATGTATCCTACCTCACCACAAACATCTATCATCATGGTTTTAGTCAATACATAAATGTACATGACCCATAATATTCATTAACAATAATCATTAAGTCTAAGGACCAATACACACATCCACAGATAGGAATATCCAATGACACATATAAATATGGATTTCCTACTGGAAGATCCCGTTATCATAACATCCTACTAGATATTACCAAGGGATTACACTACGAGAAGGTGCCTCAAAGTCCTATGAGTTTTCACCCCTGATAGCCTATATCATATGGGTCCCTAAAATGATACCATTCATCTATAAAGCATATATTCAATAATAGTGTTGTAGAACTTCTGGGTTCTCATGGGAACTCCTATGACCTTTTAGTGTGATAGATAACCTTAGGACATTATCATTTACTATGTTACGCAGTAGAATAATCCTGATATGATAAAATTTTTATTTATATTAAAAACTATGAATACATGTTATTCTAAAGTACACAAAAGTTGGTTCAAGGGAAAAACTCCAATAGACTCCCACTTTCACTAGATCCAAAAGCTAACAATATTCAATCTGATATCTCTCACATGATACTCATTCTTCTGCTAAGATAGGAATTTAGTCATGGTTTCACTACATTTTGTTTTGTGGGTACTCTTCTCACTGCAACTTCACCCCTTGGATAAAAATTCCTCAAGAGGTGATACTTCAACAGTATTTTCTTTGTTTGTTGTTGTGACCATCTCTCTTTTACAAGAGCTACCACTATAGTATTATCATAATACAATGTGATAGGGTCTTTACTTTTAATAACCACATCAATATCCTAGACAATGTTTCAAATCCAAATGGCTTCCTTGGCTACATCATAAGACGTTATATACTCAAAATCCACTGTAGAATCAACAACAGTTGGTTTCTTTAAACTCATCCAACTCACAAATCCTCCAATGAGACAGAAATGATTTCGTGATTACAACTTCATATCATTATGATCCATCTATAAACTATCATTAGTATAACCTATGACTACTTACTCCTCATCTCCTCCATACACTAGTAAGATATCCATAGTTTCCATATAATTAAGGATAGCATTAATGGTAGTTTAATTTCATTCTCTTGGGTCTTATTGATATCTACATACCATGCTCAGTTCATAGGAAACATGAATTCTATTACATAACATGACATACATGATTTATCCAATTGCCGAAGTGTATGGGATCTTACTCATTCTCTATTTCTCATGTATTATCTTAGGACACAATTTCTTTTAAAGATGTAAACCATGTGACACTGGAACCAATCCCTTCATGTATTTTTGCATATTAAATCTCTTTAGTATCTAGTCAATATATATACTTTTACTCAACCCATGAATTCTCTTGGATCTATCATGAATGATATTGATCCCTAGAATATAGGATGCTTTACCTAAGTCCTTCATGAAGAAACACTTGTTTAACCAGTCCTTGATAGACTATAATACCAGTATGTAATTTCCAATAAGTAATATGTAATAAAAATAAACTACTAGGATAATGATCACATTTCCACTAAATCACATGTAAACACACAGATCACACTTTTTCTTAATGATAAAAAATTATTTTATGGATTCATCAAATCAAATATTCTATAACTAGGATTCTTGATTTAATACATAAATTGATCTTTGGAACATAAAAATACTTTTTTTACAACCTGGAGTCACAAACCCTACTTGTTGTGTCATATAGACATATTTCTAAAGGTTCCCATTATGGAATGAAGTTTTTACATCCATCTTCCAAATCTCATAGCCATGTTAGGATTCTATAACAAGTATAATTATGATGGATTTAGACATGGAAACTAGTGAAATGGTTTCATCATGGTCAATTCCTTGACTCTATTTAAACCATTTAGCCACTATCCTTACTTTATAGGTATTTACTCTACCATCCATGTCCAATTTCTGGTTGAATACCCATTTTCATACCACAATATTTACATCTACTAAAATATCAACCAAAACCCAAAAATTATTATGATACATGGAATTCATTTTAGAATTCATGAATTCTTTCCATCTTACAGCTTCTGAGCTCTCTACTGCCTCATTTTAGGAGAGTGGTTCATCATAGTCAACAAATAACGAGTCATCATCCTCAGTTACTAGAAAACCATATCTCTCTAGTTCTCTTACCTCTCTTACACCCCTACATAGTACTTGTGTTTCAAGAACAAATTCTTCCATGAGGACCTATGGAATCTGTTCTTATAACAACTCTTGTGTATCTTGAGCATTAACTTCATCGAAGTCAATCTTTCTCCCACTATCCATTTAGATGATGTTCTCCCTCTCACGAAAGACATTTTTTCTAGCAACAGTCTCTTTCTTATCTGAGGGGTTTTATAGGTTCTATTCTTTTGTTTCCTTAGGCTACCTTATAAAGATACACTTTTTTCCTTGGGGTCCAAGTTTATGCCTCATAATTCCTTAACACATTCCTCATATCCCTATACATTTATATGTAACAAAATAGGTTTCTTTACACTCCATAACTCTAAAGAAATTCCATTTTCTTCTTTATTTGGTACTTGGTTTAATGTCTATGTCGCAGTTTGTAATGCATATCTCTAAAAGGATAATAGAAGATCCGCATGACTCATCATCGACCTTACCATGAACTCTTGGTTATGATATTCAAAACCTCAATCCAATCAAATATTCTTTAACTTCTTACCAAAATGATTCTCTACTTCATTCTTGAATTCCTTGAATTTATCAAAGGACTCAAACTTATACCACATTAAGTTGACATAGCCATATCTACCCAATTCATCATTAAAAGTTATCAAGTAAGAATATCCACCTCTAGCTTCTACTAGAAATATTCCACACACATTAGTGTTTACCAATCCTAGAAGATCTCTGGGCCTTTCACCCTATCCACCAAAAGGTGGTTTGGTCATTTTTCCTTGAAAACAAGCATAACATTTATCAAGCCATTTTATCTCATAAGATTCTAAATAACCCTATTTAAAGAGCTTTTTCAAACTCTTATGGCTTACATGACCAAGAGGGTGGTGTCAAAGATGTTATATGAGTCATTTGAACATGATTTTTTATAAATTTCAAACACATTTTTTGTAATTTAATACATAAATACCTTTATTTAAATTTTTCATACCATAAAATTCGTTTTCCTTATAAAAGAAACAACTTTTATTTCCAAATTTCAAAATAAAAAATTTTGTATATAGGCATTATACAAAAATTCTGTTATTGGTAACCATAGATATATAATAACTATATTTAAAAAAAATAATTCCCATTAGTAATGAAATATGGTATTCACCAATGGATAGGGAAGCCAACCTTACTTCATTGACATCTCTCAGATCCACCTCTCATTTGGAGATCTTTCATAATATACTTGGTTCTTGCATTTGGATACAAATTTGAGCACCACAGGCTATATCTTGTACCCAATGTGTAGATATGGAAATATTTCAGTCGAAAATGAATGTTTATTTAGTTAATTCTTGGTTTATTTCCTCTTCTAGTGTCATGAATTCCCACATTAAAAACATATTGACTCATTTTTCTTGATTTTCCTTTGGATCTTCCACTCTTAGAAGGGTAGTGCTTAGGACCATTAGACTGTTTATAGGTCCTAGGAACCTTTTCCTTGTTTTTATTTTTCCTATTCACCATAATGATAGAAATTTTATCACACCCCACATCCTTATCCACTTATAGAATCGAGGTCAGATGTTTTGAAACACTCTTCTCATTATTGCTCATATTGTATTTGATAATAAAACTGGAGAAGTTCCTGGGCAATGATTAAAGAATGATATCTGTATGCAACTCATCTAGGAATTTAATCCTTGATATGTATAAGCATTCAATGTATCCAATAATATTGAATACATGAGGCCCAACTAGCAAGACTCTCCATTATTATTTGTGAAAAAATCATTGGAGATCTCATACCTCTCTATCTCATCCTCTCTTAATAGAGATCCTGAAGGTGATACATGATGCTATATACATCCATGTACTCACATTGCATAAAAATATCCTTTGAAATAGATGATAACATAAATCTCATAACATATGTAGCATCATTTAGATGTTTCTCATAGAGAGATAGCACTTCATCACAAGCCTCATTATCAGGCACAACTGGAAAAAGGTTCTTCTAGAAGATTTGATTTCCTTTCATGGTGAAGGATGACACGTAGGCACCTTTTCCATTCTTTGAAAAAACATTCCAGTGAAAATATTTTCCATATTAATTATGGATCATAATGATATGTTTTATATAATTTCATTTCTATTTCTACAAAATAATATTAGAAGAATTTTAGTACTTTATCTGATAAAATTTAGACAAATAAGTAAATATTTATTTATTATAGTCTCCCACTATTTTATCGAAACCAAATATCCCTCACCATTAGCTTCAGAATATCATATTTCTTGGAAATTATAGTTCCAAGGATCCATATTCCATTTCTCATTATCCCATCTTTTGTTGGTCAAACAACTCAAATGGGTTTAGGTAAGCATTCCAAATGCCAACAACATTAACTCACAGTTTTTTAATCTATTTAGTGGATTCCCAAATCCTAAAATCCTTAATTTTATTTTCTCAATCCTTTCCTCTCAGTTAAATTATGTCCTTATTTAGTATTAAACCATTGATTTGAACTATGTTAAGTCAAAAAAAACTTCAAGTTATAATAACTCAATAATTAAAATCTCCTTAGCTTTGGTAGGTCAAGCCCAATGAACTATGGTTCGATTTTAACTGAGTTAATGGACAGATATACCAAATTAATATTTTATTTTTGATTTTATTATTTTATTCATAAATTACCAATTATTATCTTTATCATATTCTTATTAATATTAGTAGGGTTTACTCAAGTGGCTAACAATGTCTTAGATAATATTTATGCATAATCAAGTTTATTTTAATTCTATTTTGCATGCTCGCTAATTCATTAATTATGTGGTCATGAAAAAAACATCCATAATGAAATAACCATGAAGCATGAAAGAAAATAATGTGGTATTATCATGATCTTTACTAATGGTTAGTTTATCTATCAGTTGATAAACTAATTGTTGACCTAGGGGAAAAATCCATGAACCGATTAAGGTTCGTGTTGTAGATTTCCACCTATCCACCTATGTATCTCCTTGGATTGGTTCCTCCATGGCTCCAAACTTGTACCACCTCTTCTAGAATGGGATCTACATCATTCACATATGCTTTTTGCTCACATTCAGGTGAGGGTAAAAGGGGTGTATATGAAAGAAACCATGGGCATGAAGTCCCTACATAATAAAAGGAGAGAAGACACATAGGCCCACAATTTAATTTAATAATAAATCAAATAAAACCAATCTCATACAAAGGTTTAGTCTAGCTCATGATCATCCACATACATTCAATGAATTTCATATTTAATAAAACCAGCATTCCATTTTAATTATTCTTATTTAAGATAAATCATGCTCGAATAAATTAATTATCATATTTAATTAATAAATTATTTTATCTTAATTATCATATGAATTTCATTGAGATTCTAATCAATTATAATTTAAAACAAATTAAATAAATTGATTTAAAATTAATTGTGTACATAAATGTACCTTGGAGGCAATATGGTTAATACCGATCCAAATCTACCCAACATGTATTATACTTATAAGTAGTTTATTCTTTGTGGAAGATATCATACACAACTTATCATGTATATAATGATGTGTAGTATCAACTTAATGATTACACAAATTACATAAATTTTCTGTAACATTCGTTACTTTACTGCACGTAGAGTGACAACTATAATACAAATCATACATGAAATAGGATCTTGAAAATTACACAGATATTAATTAAACATTTACATATAAAAATATTAAAACCCATCACATGGAATTCCCTATCAACCTAATGACTACACACAATAAAATTTATCAAGTATTACATAAAATAATAAATAAATTTTAAATTTGTGTAACTTGGTATAAGTACACGGAATGTGCATATAAGCTACACAGCATGTACATCTCTCACCGTCAATATAAGGTAGACACTAAGGCACTTGCCCTGTAAATCTGACCTCATAAATTGTATTACACAGTGTTTCCAATGTGATACACTCCATTTTATATACAAATTACATGGTAATATTTTAGGTAGGCCGTATATGATAATACATAGCATGTGTGTGACTAAAAGGGACTAAACGCCATGTACATGGGCTACAGATCATGTACACTAGAAAATCATGTGCCAGTCTATCCTGGTCAACATGTGGTGTAAGAATTAACTACACTGCATATCATCAATTCACATGGATTGAGTAATTTCCAAATTAACTCCTGGTGTGTTGACCATAAGTACACAACTTGTAACTTCGGTTACATAGCATGTACTTCTGTGTTTCCCACCTAGATACCTTGGAACCTCCGGATGAGTTCCAAGATTTTATTTTAATCATAAAATTAATCGTTTTGATTAGATCTACAAGAAACAAAGGAGGAAGAAGTATATCTCAGAATCTATATTAAAATAATAATTAAAATTGAATTGAAAAACTAAATTACAAATGCATAAATCATAAATGATCTTTGAATAATTATAAATAATTTTTTGACCCCTCTGATACCACTTTTCAGTTTCAGGCATAGTGGAAGCATGTGATGGGTGGTTCCAAACTTTTCCTTTTTACATGATCGATAATTAATCAAAGATTTAACACAACACTAGACATCGTGATCAATGAAATTAAATAAAATAATCATAGAATAGAAATTATGCCAAAAGTCGGAGGTAGGATCATCACATATTATTTATAATTAATTTAATCAATTAAATAATTACCTTTGTTGGAATTATTTCTCCATTGATCGATCTGCAGACTGGTCTACATTACATCGTCATTATTTTATAGGAATCAAGTGTAGATTCCCTCTAGAGGTGTTCCACATGTGTTCCATGAATCTTCAAATATCGTATATGGAATCTCCAGTAGCTAGCACAATAGATCTTTGTGCTTGCATTGTCTTCCATTGATTTCTTTGAGAACCACTTCCAAATCATTATCCATGATCTGGTGGAGGACCATTTATCTCTATTCTTGGGAGTGTTCATAGATAAGGGATCTCTCTTGGTCTTGAGAGAATTCTACAAATCAATTGTACACAACCAAGTCAAATGAATTGTCTTATTGATAAAATAGAATAATTGGGTTTATATATTGCTAATATTAAAATAAAATAATTTCATAAGTTCCCTTAATTATTTATTTAATCCTATCACAACCCCATATCAAACAATAATAATAATATCATTATTTTTCAACGTGCTCTTAACTTTTGAATTATAATTAAATATTATTTTATCAAATAATATTTATTATTTATTATATTTCACCAAAACTAAAATATCATTCCATAATTCCTCCATAAATTTTTTTAAACCTCAAATAATGTCATCTTATTTATTAAATAAATATCACTTCATTATTCTCCAATAAATAAATAAATATTATATTCAATTAAACAGAAAATAAAAATTTATTAAATATTCTACTCACATTATATTCTCTTCAATAAATGGTGATGGGATATATATGATCAATCATACATGAATAATTATTAAACCACGTGTGGTAATAATATTTATTCAACTTTTTAAATAATAAATAATAATATATTATTTAAATGATATTCTAGATACACTTAGTGAATGATCCTTTAGGCCTCTTTCTTAGTGGAATTAGGTGAAATAGCCTAAAGTCCAACGTTAGCATCTAGAAATATGCTAAGACATCCATAGAGAAATAAGTTAACACCTCAAGGAAATGGTACCTCATAAGGAGTCTTACTGTGTAATATAATCCATTTATCACAATATCTCGAATGAAGTAGGTTGGATGTCGGTGTCATCAACCTAAGTGCTTGATGTCTCTTTCTTTGAATTTTTAAAAATAGAACTTGTCCATAGAATATCATAGCCATGGATTTATTTAGGCTATATCATTTCCATCAAATATAATGAGATATTAAATTTCATTAAATAACAGAAGGGATAAATACTTTCTCGCATTATTCATTAATGTAATATTACTTGTGATGCACCCAATGTATTCAATCTCCCTGTAAACATATGTCATTATAGTTTTTATCAGTACATCAAATTACATGAATCAAAATATTCATTAATAGTAATATTAAATTATAAGTGACAATACACAATTCTCTAGATAGGAACATCCATTGAAACATATAAATATGTATTTCCTACTGGTGGGTATAATTCTCATAATATCCCACTGAATATTACCAAGGATGTACACCATGAGAAGGAACCTCAAAGTCCTATTAATCTCAACCCATGATATCTTGTATCATTTTTGTCCCTCAAATGATATCATTCAGCTATAGAATATATATTCATGAATAATGTCATATCACCTTCGAGTTCTCATCATAGTGGGGAACTACTATGAAATTTTAGTGAAATAGCTACCCTTTGGACATTATCACATACTATGTTTCCTAGAACAAAAAATGATGTGATAAGGAGTTTATTAATATAAAAAAAATATGAATACAATTTATCATAAAGTACATGGAAATTGTTTCTAGGACACCAACTCCAACATTATACGGGGAAGGATTTATTTTTATTAGTCATCATGCTTAAGCTATGATCATGGAATTCAGGTGTCATTATATATCATGTGATAACAGGAATCAATCCATGCATTGTTTTAATAGATAAATTCACCATATTGGAATGGTTCATATAAAAGGATAGGGAACTTCTCTTGCATGGAGCTAGCTCTTAAGAAAATCATTGTCCTGATAGGGTGGCCCATTCTAAGCAATTTTTTTGTCTTACGAGATGGATTGTATATAGTGTATTTTAATGACTTGTGATTGAGACATTTTCATGTAGTTAAATGACATATTACATGGACATAATTCCCTATCCTTAAATAAAACACATTTCAAACATGCCAGTCAGAGTGTATTTTTGGGTTATCTAAGCTCACATGAGTCATGATTGGTGTGAGAAATAAGAGACTATAGGGATAATGAAGCCACACAACAGTTTTTGACCGAGATCATATATGATCTTTCACATTTTAATATTATTTGGAATCTATGCATGGATCTAACTCTCATAGAGTGACATGAAAAAAATTCATCATTGGGCCTAAAATAGGTGTGATCTCGTCATCACTATGTATCCCTTGTGAATGGGAATCAAGTCATACATAGTTCTTATATAAAATACCTATATATATCTTGCTCATATGTAGGGAGGGAGAATTTTTTATTATTTTTTGAGTGAACCATGATATTGTATATTTCTAGGGGTTCTATATATAGATCAGGTTGTCCCATTGGATATCCCGTAAGAATGTTTTGGTCTTTTATGAGGGGACAGACATTATATAGTTTAATATCATGTGACTTGGAATATACATCATGCATATTAACATCAAGCGACTTGGATTGTGTATCCTGTTGTTCGACTTTAGGTGACCAAGACTTTGTGGGATGGTATTTCATGGTTATACTGCTTCGACCAAAGTGGATTGCCAAGTGGGACTACTAATTCAGGTCATTTGGGTCTTTATAGGAGACTCATACCTCAAAATGAAGAGGCACAAAAAAATTCATAATATTTCTTTGACAATGAGTGTGATGTGTAGATGAGTATCATTGAGACTATCTGAATTCACATGAATATTTGGGTTATGGGATGTGTAAATCGTAACCCAAGAATATTTAAGATAATGGGAGATGGAGACCAATGGGTACAGGTCAACCACAGGTAATGTAATAAGCCTACATCACATATGGTAAGGAAAATAGTTCTTGGGTTTCATGGGGACCTTTCCACTAGGATCAAAAGACCCCAAAGGTTCAAGATCTTTATAATTGTTTTATTCACTCGTGAATCCTGGTGGGGCCCTTTCACATCATCCAATCCTTATTACTAATTTTCTATAGATAATGTTAAAAGTATGTATACTCAAGATCCATGGGATTCTGAGAGATGTGTAATGTCTCAAGTATTAATTTGTGTTGAATCATAATTAAAGTAAATGAGTTCGATTCATGGGGAATATAATAATCGATAAGGGTCTGCGAAACCTAATTGTTGATTCTAATTTTCAAGGAACACATTCTTGGGGTGAGGGAATAATATACACAACTATTTAGTACACAATAATCAAAGGTATGATATGCTCAGTGTGAAGAACTCGTGTCGAGTAGTTTAACTTCATGTGACCAGGATTATGTTCCCTATCTTCAAATGAAATACACCCTAAACGTAATATTCATAGCATCTTTCCCGATTATATATTCTCACAAAATTCATGATTTTAGTGAGTAAAAAGATTCATATAGGAATCCAATTAAATAGTATAGGGATGTATGGTAGGAAATTTATTGGAATGTTTATATTTTCATTGTGGACTGGAACCTATACATAGATTTGGTTCTCATTGAGGGATATAATTGGGGAAATGAGAATTTTTGGCTAAACATGAGATATAAGATTGAGATGCCACTATGTATTCCATGGTATGGGGATCAAGACACATGTAGTTCCTATATGAAAAGGTCCCCCACATAGATCTGGCTCACATGTCGGGAAAAGGGAATTTTGATCTATGTAATTGCAACTGGGCCACTGATTTGGAAATAAGGGTTATGTATCCCATGAAAATTTTAATCAATCCAAACATAGTTCTAATATATTTTCCTTATGTATATATGAATCTTATATAGGGACGAGTTAGTTTTATTTCTTGCACAGATCTGGCTGACGTGTAGTAATTTTACATTGATGAAATATCCTAGATAGGAGAATTTCAATGGCATTATATGAAAGGTATAACTTGTCATATTGTAGATTTATGAAGATATGAATCATATTTGAAAAATTGGGATGGGTTTAATAAGGTGTCCATGGGTTGTGCGCTTTATCATCATGCATCCAAGACATGGTCTATGTAGTTTTATTTAATGTGGTATAGAAGTTATCATGTAGTTTAAAATTAGGTGGTGAAGACGATCCTCGTGTAGGTTAAAATCAAGTAGAAAGGTTCAACACTGTGAAGTTTAGCATCATGTGATAAGGATGAACCCCAAGCAGATGACATGAAATGAGGATAAAAGTTTTATTTTACCAGTTACTCAATGTATTTCTTGAGAAAACTTGAATTATTGGGGTGATGATTTGCTCCCCATCTATTGTGTCCAATGAATAAGCCCCATTAGAATAGACCTTATGTATAACATAAGGCACTTCCCATTTGGGATCCTACTTTAGGGGATTCTTTCCTAGTATCATCAAAGTTATGATAACCAATACCAATTCTCCTTGTAAGAATGAGAAAATATGAACCTTTTTGTGGAAGGTTCATAAATTTATATTCTAATGCACTTTGATGTTGGGTAGTGTACACAAATATTTCTCATCAAGTTATTCCAACTCATCAATGTGCTTCTATGACTGTTCATCTACTGAGAGTTTCCATAAATAAAAATTTGAAGTGAGGGAAACTAGACCTCGACGAGAAATGCTACCTTTGTTCCATAAACCAAAGAGTACGGTTTTTCATGGGTTATAGTATAGGGTGTGGTGTGTAAATCCCAGAAAATGTGGAAGAGATTTTCCATTCAAGATTTCTGGTCTTTATTTACAATTTTATAGAGTATATTTGATTGAGTCTTATTTTATGCTTCTATCTGACCATTTTTCATCGCATAATAGCAAGACAAATGATTGGACCAAATGTTGAACTTCTAATACAACCTCTTCAACTCATAAAAATAGATTTTTTTTATTTCCCATTATTATCATATGAGGGATTCTGAAACTAGTGATGATGTTAGATTTTTGGAATTTCATGATACTCCTCTTCCCAGATTTTTTTAGGGGTATGGTCTGGGCCCATTTGCAGAATAAGTTAGTAGTAGTAAAGATGTAGTTGAACTAGTTAGATTTGGCTAAGGTATATAGCCCCACAACATTAATTGACCATATAGAAAAATGCCGAGATTATTTAACCATGTACAGAAACTTCAAGGGTATAATAGATAAAGTTCATATATATCTAAAAAGTGAGTCATTTATTCATGAGTTCCACACAATCTTGAATCATCATCTGACAAAAATAACCCAGCCTATAAATTTGGTGAGAGAGCCCAGTTCTGAACTGATGGGCACTGCAAGATACTATGTGAAATTCCTTCATTATGGAATAGGTCTCGCTTTCAGTAATGTATCTGAGGATGATTCCATAAAATCTTCATTGATATAGGACTTTTTTTATTTTGGTCTATCTTGAATGGTGACTTTTGGTGCCCATCATCAAATAAATTCATTTCTAGCTTGATCCATTAGGAGGTTCCCATCTAGGAGGTAATATATTATGGGTTTCATCCATCTAGAAGTGGTTATAAGCTCATAATTCTCTAGGGTAGTGCTGATCTGATTGACTTCCTCCGTGATAGAGACAATAATGGGGGAGACTTCCCCTAAGTGTGTGATGTAGAATACCACCTCAACCCAATCAGGGTTAGAAGGGATTTTCACTATGTTAAAAAGTGTGTCTTACTGTGTTCTATATGATCTAGGGACATGGTGAAATGTTGGTTAGAAAGGTAACTCTACCATCCATACCCATAACTATCTAATAATAGGGGTCAATTATTCCTTCTTAATGGTGTACTCACCGTTGACTTGTTTGATAAAGAGCCTGAAGTCACCTATGACATTTAGATAGGCCATATGAAATTTCAATTCTATATTCAAACCTACAATAAGGTCCTAGTATTTTACCTCATTATTATTTAAGCCTTTGGATAGTGATACAGAGTGGGGAATAATTTTCCTTATTTGGGGAAATGAATAAAATCTCCATACCATCCCGATTGAACTTTAAGTTTTTTAATTTCTTCCTAGTGGGACCTTGGGAGGCCCCATCAAAATATATCTCCCATTAATAGGGAATGTCATTGACATAGAAATATTCTTCATCTTGAAGTTAGGTTTACACTGGAATAAATTTTGGGTATGTATGTGTTGTGAGAAAATCATTCAACACTTTCTGTTTGGTTGACTTATGTGTTATGAATTGATGTCATACTCTTGCAGGATAACCTCCCATCAGGCCAAGTACACAATTATAATAGGATGGATGAGGATATGATTAAGTGGATCAATTTGAGAGAAAAGGTGGGATTTATAATGCTGCAAGTAATGCCTCATCTTTTTTTACCATAAATATGAGTTTGAGATAGTTATTCTTGATATAAAAAACATTGAGTCTTGTTGTCTCTCATTGTTCAACTAAGATAGTTATGATTTTTTTCATTCCCTATGTTATTATTCTTTGTGAGGAGGGCACTGAGAGATTGCTCCATGGTTTCTATGTACAGAATTATTATCTTCCATTCTACTGGTAAAATTAAGACAGATGGATGAAATAGATAATTTTTAGGGTCCTCAAAAGCATACTAGAAATATTCATCCAACTGGCAGTCAACCCCTTTCTTCATTAGCTTGGTGAAGGGTAGACATATACCAGCCATGATGGCTATGAAATTACTGATATAAGCAATGAACCCTTGGATCCCTCATATATCATTAATGTTTTAGGAGGTGTAATTTTCAAAAGTTCAGTAGTCTTTTTCGAATACATATTGATTCCATGGTGGTGTACCACAGAACCAATTAATATCCCTAACATTTCCCGGAGAGATAACTATAGGGGATTCATCTTCAATCTATGAAGTCTTTTTTTAATATTTCTTAATGATCACTGAGGTGACTAGAACATTGATGATTTTTAACTACCATGTCCTTGATGTATCATTCTATGATTAATCCCAAAAATTATTTGAAGATATGATTCATGGGAGGTTGATAAGTGGCACCATCATTCCTTAAGACAAAGTGCATGACATTATAGTAGAATACTTCATGTGGTTATCTAAAGTTAGTGGATTATTCATATTCTCAGACTATCTTCATATTATTATACACTGAATACCCATCTAGAAAGAAATATTTTTGGAATACTACAATCATATAAATTAGAAGTTTTTTTATAAATACTAGGAAATCATATTTTAGAAAATATTGATTAAGATCCTTGAAGTCGATGCAGAACCTGATCAATCCATTATTTTTAATAGGAACTATTTTGGAAATCAATTTTGGGTATTTAACCACTTTAAATAAAATGAATTTTTTCAATTTATCTAGTTTTCATTATATAATGGTTGTATGTGATAGATTCATTATTTTAGCTACCTATTTGAAACCTAGATGGTCTTCTAGTAAACCTAATTGATTAGTAGCCACAACGAGGTCTAAATTGGGAATCTTTGTATAATTCCATGGAAACAAGTATCTTTGTTGGTTGAATAATGCGATATACATATCCTTTAATTCTATAGGCATGGAGGTATTGATCAATGTGGGTTATGGGACCTCCTCATTTCCCAGATTTACCTACCTGAGCTCATTGATGGTGGTGGATACACTTTCCTCAAATTCTATAGAGGTTTCCCCAAGGTCATCTTTTTCTTATTCCATGTATATAACAATAGGGGAATATTCTGGTCTTGTAGATGAAATGGAAGTATCCTTATCACCATATAAGGATATCAAGAAGTATTTGTATCCTAAAATTCCATTAATATTATGGGGGAATATTGGGGATTTATTCTTTCCTTACAACTTCCATTGGGGGTAATAGATGTATGGAAACCCAAATATTTAATGGATATCTTGGGGATATTTTTGAATTAAGTTGATGGAATAAGGTAATATTAAAAATTAAATAGAGAATTAGTTTTTCTATCCTCTGAAAAAAATAATTTAGTCGGTGTAATCGTAATCACATAGAAATGAGTATGAAAAGTTTGCAAATTGAAATAGCCTATCGATAATATATCTTTTTCCTTTATTAGGATTATGGGAATCACATAATCACTATTAAGAAAGCTCCATGGATTTTTAGTGATAGTTTTCAAGACATTGGAGGAATAATTTTGTATGTCATCTCCCAATAATGGTTGTTTTACCCCTCTCTTTTTGAAAATAGACTTTGTGTATCAAGATTCATAAGATTCAAAGGGGGTTGTCATTGCAATATAATATTTCAACCTTAACATTAATGGGGTATTCCAACAAATAATGGAATCTCAATTTTATTTCCACATGGATAGGAAGCCAAGGCCTCCTAAGTAAGACTTTATTTGTTATGTCTTCATGGATCACTATAAACTCAGCATTGGACATGAGGTCCCAAAATTGATCATTGAGTTTGATGTTCTTGATCAGTTTTTTTGCTCTTATTATATTCTTGAATAGTAAAATTCATGGGAGAAAATTCATCCTAAATGTATCCCAAACATCTAAGAGTATATATTATGATTATGTTGATCCCAGATGCATTATAAATGAGATCCTTTCATATGTAGATATTATTGATATTTCCTTAAACATACAGAGTTATGGTGTGTCTTTGAATAGCTACCTCCTAGTATTTCTCTATAACTAAGATGGTATAATTTCATTATTCTAGAGTATCATTGTCCCAATATACCTCAGCCCTAATGAATTACACCTCAAACTCTTTAGTATTTTAGAGGGTCTCAATAAGTACCTCCATGATATTATTTGAATAATAGAGAGCACCTAGGATTAAGAGTTTAGTTGTAAAAACTTCTAACTATTTTAAAATATCATATATTTGTACCATAGGTTTTTCCTTCCCATCTAGTGGATTCCCCTGAGCATGAAGCTTAGGGGTAGAATTGATTGAGGTAGATGGGTCTTGATTTTATACTGGGATTGAGGGTGTGTCTATTGTTGATGGCACATGTCATGATGGACTACCCCTTGGTTTGGGCATATTAGATAGGTTCACTCCCACCAATAAGTCATACAAAACAATTGGTCTTAAGAAACCAATGGGAGGTACAGTGGAATATTCATACTCCAATTGGGATTACTAAAGTGTGCATCCCTGGGTTTCAGATGCGTTTATGTATTTGTTGGGAATATTGTCAAAATATTTGGTTTGGACCCTTCCATGTCATCCTCTATGCCCTCAGATTATTCTACCTCTACCTTTGATTCCCTAATTAGATATTGGGGACTAAAATTCAAGGGTACATTCATCATTAGATAAGGGGTATATTAAGTGAATAACATTAACACATCCAAATATGAGATATTGGTATTATGAGGGTTATGTTTGGTGGGGTGGTTCCCTTTGACCAAATGATGAGGGCAAGAATTCTGCATGATTCAAGGAAAGATTGGGAGTTAAATTCAACTCATTTAATTACATATCATTTTGCTTCTAATGATAGATTCTTCCTTGGGTAGGTAGGATTGATGGAATCTCTTTTGGTTCTAGGACAATAATTGTTCTATGAAACTATGATTTAAGGGTGTCATGGGAATCTTTAGCTTTATTTTTGGCTCATCCAGTTGGTGAAATACTAATTATACCAACTCAAAACTTCTTTCTAACCGTTTTCCAATTTTAGTTGGCTGAATGTCACATAGGTTACATTCTTCAAGGATTTCTCCAATATCACCTATCCAAATTAAATCATGCCTGGTAGGATATATTTAATGTTAAAATACTCCTACATTATATGACCCAACATTCTAGTAAAAGGTAACTTGCCAAGAAAATTGTTGAGGATGATCTCATTGGGCTACCTAGGGTCAGGAAGCATGAGGAGGTTATTTTCCTTGGTTGCGAGGAAATAGCTTGGAACTTTCTCATTTATAGAAGAATATAATTTTTTTCTCTGATCTTCAAATCGTGGGTGACGCTAATCTCTCCTTGACTCAAATCGAGGATACTTTTACTAATTTTCTCACTCAATGAAGTGATAGGGGTGATACAGGTCCATCCTGGGTATTCCTATAGATATTTCTATCAATTTTTATGTGATATAGGTAGTTTGTACTTTTTTCAAATCGTCTCCCTTGTTTTACTGACATGAGAAAATATTTTTCCCTTGTTCTTCAAATAGAATCATTTAGATGTTGAAATTTTTCTATGAATTATCAAAATCCACCAGGGTATTTCATTATGATCAAATGTGTCTTTAATTCATCAAGTATATTTTCGGTGAAAATATCTAATAACTTATGCTATTATAGTATAATACTGAGTGAGTATGTTAGACCTTCCCATCTGGTGATAAAGTCATAGAATATCTCATTTAGAGATTCATGAAATTTTAGGGGTCAATGATCATCGTTTTCCTTATCCTAGAGCTAAATAGATTAATGAATTGATGATGGGGGTCTTCCAAACCTATGGTGGATCCATTCGGGAGGCTTCTATACCAAGTGAATGTTGGTCCCACTAGAGTGTATACAATGCATTGTAACATCATGAATTATTATTGGTATCTTGGTATTCATCTGGACATGATGTGTCTGAGATGTTTTTATGGGTATCTCATGCTGTAAAATATTAAAATGTTGGGGTTTCTGAAATTTGGGTGCAGGTAAATTAGCATCCTCCCATTATGGATAAGGCTTGTTCTTGGGTTGTCTGGGTGTATGTCGCCCATCCAAATATTCCATCTGAGCGGGTAGAAACTTGATGGTATTGAGGATATAGGGGGGATCTACTATCTAAGATTTCCCTTAATCATGGGAAATGGTTGAGATATATCATGGTTTCCCTACTTTTATCTCATCTTAATCACTGTTTTGTACCAAGACCAAATGATCAGTTCGATAAATATGAGGCTTCTATCGTAATGGATGAAAATCAGTGTCTTCTTCAACTCCCAATTTGTTGTAAGTTGGTTGTATGGAGATAGATTTTGTATATTGTTTAGGTTAATCCATTTTAGGAACATCAGAATCATCCTAATGGGTGGGGGAAGTGACATTTTCTTCTACTTGGGGAAGGCAACCAGTGGGGATGTTTCCTGTAAGTAAATTTTCATTATTTCAACTGAGGTTATGTATATCATTCTCATATTTTACTAGTTATTATTCCATGGAGGGGAGTTTCAACCTTCTAGGTAGTGAGTGTGATATATCTATATATTTCTCCTTATACTTGGTGGAATGTCATCAGGGAGGTGATAGCGCATCATTCAAAGGTTCTAGGTTCTGGTTTCTCCTATGATTCTATGTATGCACGACCTCAGTTGTTCCATCAACATCACCCACCACTCAAGGTGTTTTTTTCACATCATGCACCACAGTTTCAATATCTCAGATTTTATTGATTTTTTATTTATGGGGATGATGTTCTTTGAGGAATAATGGTTGACAGTGGTCACCTCAACACTCTCCCAACAATATGGCAGTTCTTTAGCAATCGATCCTTCTCTAAGAGTTATATTTGGGTCTTTTGATTGGAAATTTACCATTTTGTGATATCTTAGCCAATAAACCTTATGGGTCTTGATTTTCCTCGTTAGATACTCTCATGGTTTCAGTATTTGAATAGTGACTCTAAGGGAGTCTCTAATCATACTCACCAAGTGATCCCTAAGTTTCAAGGGTGTTTCATGTGGTGGGAGGAATGTATGTGAAGACAGCCTTTAGTATCCATTACCTATCATTAAGAAGAATGATCTCCCTAAGTGGAATAGTTAAAATGCCCCCATCCCTATATGATGGGGTTGATTTGGGGATGCTACTAATATTCATTGATCCCTTTATTGAGGATATTATGAATCCTGGGATGGTTATTATGATAAAAATACACCCAATCTATGATTTTTGGTCGATTAGTAGCTAATTAAAATTTCTTTATAACACTATTTGTATTCGATGACCCTAGGGGTGGAGGAAGTGGTAAAAATTCCCCAACCCTAAGAGATAGGGTAGCTCTTGGATGGATCCCATAGCAGCTACCATCACGATCTTCCTTACATTTCATAGTTTTAATTATTCTTTATTCAGGTGAAGTTTCTACTCATACTACAAGTTTCTTTCCATGGGGATCTATCATACAACCATAGACTTAGGTTTCCTTATTTGAGACTCATTCCCCTTTCATTAAGTGTCATACTTCAGTTCTTATTCATTTCCCTCACCCTATTTTCTTGGTGTTTATGTTATCCAAGTAGAGGAGCCTCATTGAATTTACTAACTGGATAAATCATCCATTTCTCCCATGATCTCCGCTAAGGATATAATATTATAGGATTCCATGATTGGGATATTCTGATATATGGGGTATAGGGTGATTTGTAATGCTCCATACTCACACCATCCTTACAGATAATTGATGGTGACTCTAGGATTAATTTCTGTAGAACCATTTAGTTGTAGAGGAAACATTATCGTAGACTTTCACAATTCCATTCTGAATTCATCTATTGATTCATTAAGATTGTGGTAATGTCTATATGATATCAGAGTTTCACTTTGGCCTTGAGATGACCCCCATGTTCTTGATAAGGGAGGTGTTTAGACTTCAACCATTGAAATATTGACTAGATGATTTGGTGTAAGTAAGTCACACACTCATCTTTTAACTCATTTGGGACTTTATAAATGTAATTTTCAAAGGTAAAAAACATTTAATGATATTTGTTTCATCTAGAACCATCCTAATATCCATTTCAGTCTCTTCTTTATTAGAGACAAATTTCTCCACCTCGTCAAACCATAGATTTTAATTCTCTTGGTCACCCACTGGTCGAGATGAGGTGTGACTGATGGTTGATGTGGAACTATATATGGTTAAACCCTATGTTTCAATCACATATCTATATGATTTTTTCTTGTAAAGGGGGTATTTACTTTACTGGTTGATATATAAATGTGGGGAGTTTCCCCGTAGTGGATATCAGAGGTAGAGTCCCCATAATCCATCTCTATAAAACTAAAATGGGGACTATCATAATAGTAATCACCTTATAGATTAGACGAAGAGTTGGTGGATCCCTAAGTTTTTCTAGATATGCATTGTATGACCTTAAGGATTATGGCATTGAATAGGTTACAAATGTGAGCATCTTCCTATGTAGTGGTTGTAATATCTCATCCTACCATTCAATGTCGAGCAGAAATATGGTCATACTATGTGGTTGTCTTTGGAGTAGGTCGATGACCATATACTATTATAGTAATGTGATACTAAATCTATAAACTATTAGAGTATTCTAGGGACCATATATTTTATATGTGGGAATACGAGCTTGCCTTTGTGTGGTTATAGGAGTTTGTCAATCAACCCTTGTTGAAGTTGGAGTATGATCCTGATTCAAATATAAATTCCTCACTGGAATATATCAATAGACCTACAAAATGGGAGAAGAGATATGGTGTTACTTTTATGTATCCTCTTAATAATTATGGTCTAGTAATTCATCAGTGGGATCAATAATATGATTTTATCATCTATAAGCTATTGGAATATACAATGTATCTTTTCTGGAAGGGGTATAAGACTACTTTGAGTTGACTGACCAAAAATTTTGAAGAACCTCAATTGGATTAGGGATATGAGAATCATCCTGGTAAGCCTTTTTAATTATCCATTGGCCTTTTTTGAAAGTAATTTTTGTCTTTCCTGAGGTGATTTCAAAATTGGGTTGATGAACCCCAGTTGGAAAAAGAATATGATCCTAGTCATGTGAATCAAACTCTACTAGGATATGTCAATAACCATCCCAAATGAGAGAAATAATATACTATTTCTTCGGAGTATCCATGAAGTCAGTTTTAACATGATTATATACAACTATGTATTATCATATATAAATTCATGTGTGTTTCTTTATCATTATTGAGATATGTCAATGAAGTTCCTCTATCGTCGCTAAAATGTAACAACTCTTTAGTAGGGTATTTGTAGGAATATAGGCCTTCACATTCTCCATTTACAAGACATACTGATAAAATTATTTGATTGAAATGGTGATATATTCCCACTACTGTCAATATTTTTTCATCAGAATATTACATTCAGATTTGTGATTGGGTCATGGATATGTTTTGGACCAAGCTTGATGCATGGATATGCTGGCAGACATAGTTCAGGTGAGCAGGGATATAGTCCTATTCACTGGTTGCTACTGAGATATATTAGAAAGTTTTATTAGTGGATATGGGGGTATGGACTCCCCCCCTATGATCCAAAATTTGTTTCACTAGGAAATATATCCTTGGTAACTGGATATAAGCGCCTAGAGAGGTAATCTTACCGGTGTCACCCTCAGTAGTTGACTGAGGGGAATTGGTGGGATGATATTGGTGGAG
Organism: Viscum album; assembly: GCA_963277665.1. NCBI lineage: Eukaryota > Viridiplantae > Streptophyta > Magnoliopsida > Santalales > Viscaceae > Viscum > Viscum album. Next base: position 655,204,386 of record OY728145.1, on the reverse strand, counting down.
ATAGTTGATAGAGACCCTCATAGGTGTATCCAAATCCTAGATGTATCTATGGTTTATTCCTTGATAGAACATCCTAATATAAAGAAGGCATTCATTTTCATGCTCAGGGGATATACTTATGAATCGATTGGCGGTGGTGACAAGTATTGTCGGATCCATTACAACCCTCCTTGAGAAAGGTGGACTAGCGGTCTTCAACATCTGAATACCCCAACATTTAGCCTCAAGGGTTTAGATTGTACCATGCCAGTGGTACTCCCTGACCATCTCATTCTTTACCCGACGGTGAAGACATCAGGTAGACAACATTTTCATAAGATTCATAGAGGTTATTGTGGCAACTAAGCTTCCAGAGCATTCAGTTAACGATTCCATGGATAAAAGTCAAATTTGGTGCTTGTGAGAATGGTGTATATAGTCAAAAGGAAAATAAAAAACATGTTCTATAATCATTTAAACTTTTCAAGTAATATACATTCTTATTTATCTATACATGAGTAACAAAATTGTTTATTCTTATTACCAATTTGCCTATTTTCTTGTGTGTAATATTCAAAATTAAATACACTGATGTGTGGAAAATCATATTTTATTATTAAAAAGGTTCAAGTTGAGTTCACGATTTTGTTTCATTGAGGTAATTTTAGGCTGATGATTGATTTTGAGGGGATCAGTATAGTTTCAAAATTAATCACATTAATATATTTTATTTGTAGAAACACCCAATTGTTCCCATATCCACAACAAGCTACGATCCTACTTTCTAATGGTATATGCTCATTAGGGTTTCATATCATGTAACTTAGGAACTAATATTGGTCAAGAGGATTAGGGTTTTTACTCATCACACCCTATTGTGGGGTTTTATTTCCTACTTTAGGAAACTCTTATAGATTTAAGATATTTCATGATCCTTTCCCAGATCCCGATTCGGGACTTGTTTCCCTAATAAAATAGTGGGTTGTCACCATTTAGTAATGAATAATAGATTTTATCATGATCCTATGTCCATCACATGATCAATACACCATTTCATTATTGACTCTTGTGTAACCCATTCTCCTTCTATTCTCCTGAAGTTACTCCCCATACTTTTTCAAGTGGAAAACTCCAGGGATTTCATGATCATTTATCTCTATAAATTCCACTTCTGTATGTGTATTCCTTATAGAAATCCATCCATCTCTTCACTGAGATAGAGGATATTATATGAATCACTTCCCCCTCTGACTATGATTATTTGTATGGTAAATATACCATATACTTTTACATGATTTAGATTAAGGATAATTCGAAAGCGCATAACACTTTTCTCATGATCCTATTTTCATTTCATCAGCGTCATCCTCCAATTGGTGGGATAATAAATAATGATTGTGTGATAGGTCTATCATTACCAATCTTATTGATCCCATGGTATGTCTTGTTTTATGCCTATAATAATGGGTTCATAGCCAAAGGTTTTATGTTTTTATGTCTAATACAACATTTAGGTGTCACATAATGTTCAACACAAACATTTACAAGGGCCTTCACATGATGGTATTGACATGTCATAGGGCCTTCATGTGAATCGGGACACATGTATAGGGTACTTTTCATGGATAAAAATGTAAATTTCAATGTGAAAGAGTCTTATCATTTATATATTTTATGGCATGAAGACTTTGATTATTTTCAAGTTTCTATCCTCCGGTTGTCTACCAAGGTGAAGCATAGGGACATAGGACATGTATAATAGCCTTCATGTGATCAAGGAACTAATATTGAGAAATAAATAAAACCATAACATGAATAATAGATTAACTCCCATCACATAATGATAAATTCAAGGATATAATTTATCTTATTAAGAATTCAATGATTGTCAAGTGAATATCATTTGTTTGTCTGCTCAGGTGTAGCGCAAGGATGACTAACATATATGAGGTCCTTCGCGTGATCAAGGAACTGATCACATGAACTACGTAATCCATTTTCATGAAGAACAAAATAACTCTTATCACATAATTATCCCATAATATAAAACTTTTATCACATGATCCTTTCGAAGGTTTTCCATCGATTATCATTTATTTTCCCACTAGGGCATCTCATGATCAAGTGAATGTGGTCACACAACTCGCACGAGCCCATCACATGACTTGATTTCCAAGGATTCTCTTATATGACCTTAAGTTGAATTTTTCAATTATGTAGGGCATCACATGCCAGTGTTCAACCCTCATGAGAAACAAACCCTATAATTAACAATAATTTTATCAATGAAATTTCCATTCTTATAATTATGTCATCTTGTATAAAACATACACATCGCATGGAGAAACTAATCACAACATTACTATCATAAAAAAATTATGATACATTAGTAATAAAATAATACAATAATAATTCCAAATATTCTAGATAGATAATAATCAAAAAATAAGATAATAAGAATAGGAAAATATGGATCTTCTTAATCCACTAGAATGACCGCACTCACAAACAATGCTGAAAAATAAAGCATCATGTCAATAATAAAATATTCATATTTAAGATGAAATTATATATAATCCTGGGATAGAATATAATTTAGTGAATAATACATTAAATAAGATTTATTTATAAAAATAAATGAACTTATAAGACTGTTATAAATCCGGCCATTAGAATAATAATCTGACTGCTCAAACTGTAACCTGACTGTTGGAATAGTAATATGGCCATTAAGAAAACTAATTTAGGCATTAGAATAGTATCCCTACATATTAAAGTGTAAAATAATATTTATTTATCCTATAAATATAAAATATGATATATTTATATCTTCGTACAAGTAAATAAATGTTTTAAAAATGGTAAATTAAGTGTTAGTATTTTTATAAAACATAACAATTTTATTTGTAATTTTATAATGAATATAATTATTTAAATAAAAATATATTTACATAAAATGTATTAATAAATTTATAATAAATTTTATTATTATTATAATATAATTTAATGAGACTATATAAAATTTTTTGAGGGTCAGAAAATTGATTATAATATTAAAAATAGTATTTTCCAAATAAATGAGGATTTTATTTAAAAATTAAATTTCCCATATTTATAAAACAGTTTTCAAAAAATGGATTCCATTTTTGAAATATAAATATAAAAACTGGTTTGGGTTATTTTTTGATATTTTTCTAAAAATGTTAAATGTTTGGTGAATAGTGAAGTATGATAATTTATGGTATTTAAAATTATAAACCAAATACATGAATTTCTTAGACAAGTATGATGTAATAACCCATTATTTAGAAATCACATGTACTATGTACTATATATAGTCACAATAATCAATACTATTGATAGTCTTGAGCCCAAATAATAAATTATTTTATATAATAATCAGAAACACCCATCTCATTCCCTTGTAAATACCACCCCTTCTCCTCACACCTTAAAATCTTTAGATCTTTCCAATATTCTAACCATTTATCTTCAAAATCCTCTTCCCCAAGTCCTAGTTTTTCTTATCTCATAAAAAAACCAATTCTTAGTGCCTTAAGTTGTTTCTCGTGGAGACGACCTTCAAGAGGTAAAATCCTTTATCTTTCCCATCAAAATGTTTTCTTTATTCTACCCTATCCTCACCCCTACCCCTCCAATAAAAAGTGAAATGATAAATAAATTATAATATATATACTATAATTTTTTTATTTTAAGGAAAAATAAAACATAAAATTCCTTCTCATCTCCGGATTGTGTTGTCGAGCGCGTCAAATTAGTTGTTTAATTTTGACTAGAATTTCTGCAGTATAGCAGCAACCCTAGGTCGTTTCTCGACGGAGCCTTAGACAATTAATTTAAAAAGAGGTTTTTGAGTATGGAAGTAGAAGGTGAATTAGGTTTTTTAAAACTTGGGGGTTTTATGATTAATGATGAAAATAGGAAATGAAAGAGATAAAACAAAGTAGAAATGAACAAGATTGATTAAACGTGATCAACCCGGGGAAGTCTCGTGATGCTCATCCTTCATCGCTTCAAGGGATGGGGTTATGATCTTTTAATCCCTAGTTTGTAACACCTAGAACCAGAATGTTACAGAGTTTATACTAGGATACCTCCTAGGGTTCAGTCTAAAACACATAACGATTCACTGGACACTGCCGATGATTGGGTGATTTGTGTTCGACATCATAACCGAAACTCACCAAGGAAATACATGAAGAATTTGATGTGCTATCTAGGTTTGTATGTTATTTCATTGTGATACCATGAAATAAATGTGCATTACCTTGATTGTGATTATGTGAGTTCAATTGACCAATATGAACCACACAAACACCACAATTGGAAGGGGGAAAAGAAAATGGTGAATGGTGTGTGAAACATCACATGAATGGGTACCCCCAAACATGATCATCTAAGTTGAGAATGACATACCAGTACATAACTAAATAAAATAAGAATATAGGATTATGAAAAACAACACAAAAATCTGGAATTAAAAATATCATTCAAAATAATTCAACTTTGAAGCTCGGGATTACATCACATTTCTCCCCGGGAGATCACAAGGGGTTTTGAAACCCATGGGAGAGGAAGAAGAAGAAGATGTTGAAGTAGCACTTCCCATAGCCTCCATAACTGCTATTGATGTTGAGAAGACTCCTTGGGGACTCATAAATGGCAGAACCTTGCCTCTTGGCCGAACTTACAAATGGGGAGCCCAAGGTGTCATTTTATAGGAAAATTGGAAGGTGGCTTTGGCACACATATTTCATCAATCCACTTGTACCACGCGTTTCGGCCTTCAGACAGCCTTATCTCGCTTTGGAGAAAATATAAAATCTATATAAATACCTCTTTATTGTCTCCACCTAAATTTGGGAACCATTTGGACAACTACAGCTCATGATATTGATAAAATATAGAACAACTCATTTGACTTGGTCCATATTCAGTGGCTTGGACAGATCAGTTCGGATGGGCCCCATAGAAGCTGAATCCGGATTGGGTTCCTTAATATTAAATGTAGCCTATTAAATTTGGATGGGGCCACAAAATTTTAGCCCATTTGGATGCACGTATTTCGTGTACTATGAAAAACAGTGGACAAATGTCCATGGATCCATGCAATTTTGGCCCATTTTTCTTCCACTTCATCAAGGGCCCTCCAAATCACCTCCACCTGCATTGAAATAATAAAAACAAGTAATATTGCCCAATATAATGTTGATTAACATTAATTAAATGATTCAAACATAAAGTGAAATTTATTATTATATTTGGAATATTCATTACAAAACTAGTTTAAAACAGCGGTGTAAGGGTGGAATAAAACAGTGAATCGTGGTACGATCACCTCCTTTTATTATAAAAATAGAAACATCATCTGTAATATGTTAGTTCACCACCTTCATAGATAATGAGTTTTTTTTCATTACCACCTTCAAGGATGTTCATAAAACAATTATTATGGTCAAATAATATTTTAATTAGAATATTATGACTTATTTTATGTTCTTTAACTAATATATATACATGATATTAAATAAAAAGATACTAGTTCATGATGGTCGTAAAAACCACCAAAATAAGCTGAACATTTGTCATTAATGTTTTATCAAATTAATCATACTCATTTAAAAAATATATGGGAATATTTAAAATTATGAAAGTTCATGATTACCATATAATTTCACTTCTTTATAACTATAATATTTTTATTGGGACATCCATAATTATACACAAGTGAACTTATCATGAAACTATGAAACGAATGCTCCTAGAATGATGAAATTGATCTTTATAACTCATCGAAATGGCCATAAATTAATTTAATAAAATTATAATAAATAAAATATATGTTTAATATGTTATGAATTACCTATTTAATTAAACTAATTTGATTATATATAACATTAATATCAAGTGAATAACGCATTTGCATATAAGGTAAGGGATTTCTCTAAACCACCATATTACCTTTGGGTTATGATTTTTCTATCTTTTCCTCAATTTAACTATTCATTATTCTTACATAATTATATTTTATTATTTAAACACGTTCTAAACATATTTATCTACATCAATTAATATTTATTTTATGGGAAAATACACATTTTAAAGGGTTCCCTAATCAATTCTTCACAATAAGCAACCCTGATTAAAATAGAACTTCATAATTTCTTAACCCTTTTCAAGTACACTAAAAAAATTATTTAACCATTATTTTTCAAAAATCACCATATTTAAAATGAAAACCCATTTTATTTCATTTTTGGTTTATGGAAATAATTATTCATATATCCTCTTTAAATACTCTTCCTTCTTTTCCCTAAAACTATGCTTAAGTGGCACATTTCTAAACTTACCTAGCAACTATTTTTCATGTCTTCAATTCTGTTGGACTTAAATATTAATGATATAATATTATATTTCCTTTTTGAATATACAATAATAATTTAAATCTATTATTTCATGGATACCATTATGATATGCCCTTTGGTTATTCCTTACGACATGGTTATGAAACCCATTTCTTTCTATTGGTAACCACTATATTTATTACTCATGATTGATTGATTTATATAGAACACATATGCATGTACATTTTATGATGGGTATTACCAAATATAACTCAATGTATTGGGTAATGTTTTAGTCTCATGTGATGTTATATATGGGATTAGGGAGTAAACCTTATCCATTTTGGTACTTTTTCAACCATGTGATATCATCTTAGATGTTAGCCTTGACTCGTGTTTATATCATGATATATTCTGTTTCCAAATTCCTATATTTTCAGGATCATATGATTCCATATTCTATATGTTATTCCCCTATATGTTTTCTCATGATCCATGCCTTATATGTTATCTTGTTATTCCTTCTAACTCATGTCCTATGATTCTTTTCCATGATTTTTCCCTTACTGTCCTATTTAGCTCATCCTTTTTGTCTATGTAATCCCTAGTATATCTTGTGCATATGTTGGATATACAAGGATTTTAGGAGTTTATAATGGATATTAATAAAAAATTATTATTCTGGTATCATTTTTTCTAATTATTACTTAATCTTCCAAAATGACTAGAAATTTTTATCCTTGGTTTGTATTTAATGGATAATTATGATTAAAATCATGAAATAAAATGTGTGAAAGGATCAGGTCACTATAGTTGGTATCAGAGCAGAGTATAGTTATTTTTGGTTATTTGTACTATAAAACATTAGTAAAAACTATAGGGATAATTCAATCAACATGGATGACCTAGAAGCATAGTGAATCACAAGTTAGAATATAATTATCATTTATAAGTTATTCCTTATAAGTTTATGTTTTCATTTTTATATTTGAATAAGCACAAGTATTCAAGGACCATAATTGTATTTTTCATTTATTTTTAGTTAATGGAGGGAAATAAGAGAACCCATACAAGAAAGCAATGTGATAGGAAATGTGATTATTTCCGTAATGAGATCCTAAAATTTATGGTAATGGGATATCATAACATCATGACAGTACTAGCTCAATTTGATCAAGTAATAGATAATAACTTGAATCATGGGGGATTCCCTCCTTATCATAGGAAAGATAAATTTGTAGTTGAATACTTTATAAGATATATTCATTCTATATTTATTTTTTCTTCTAATCCCTTCATTAAAAAACAATGGATTAACTCCATTGAGAATATATTATCTATCCTTCAATGCTCAAAAAAAGTGAAAGTCACTCTGGAGGTCAATAATTTTGATGGGGAAGCTGATCAGAGGTGGAAATTGATAAATAACATGAAGACTAAAGTGGAAATTGATTCCATGTAATGGGAATCATAAAAGAAAATATTTATAAATAAATATTTTCCTTGAACTCTCCATCTTAAGATAGAGAGGGAGTTCCTTGGACTAATGAAAAAGGAAGATGAATATATTTGGTTGTACGAGTAAAACTACACAAGGCTTGAATGATACACCTTGAGCTTTATAATTAACACTAAAATCAAGTAGGATCAATTATTTAGTGGATTAAAGATGATTCCAAAAAAATCTTTTGAGATTGGATACTTTTGAAAGCTATCTAGAGACTGTTTGTTGTTCCCTTAAGGTAGAGATGAATATTAGAGACTCTCGGTGGACTCATGGGGTGGGAGATAAAAAATGGAAAAAAAGAGTTTAATATGGAAGTATAAATAGATAAATCACATAGATTCAAGAAAACCTAGTATCCCACATTTCAAAAGTATGGGAAAAAGCATCATAGGAACTATCTAAAAGGAAATGGGTGGTTATTAAAATTTGGAAAATATAGGAATCATTCTAATCATTACCGATGGGATACGATGAATCCCACAAATGTATAAGAAGAAAGGAAGTTTCATATAAAAACTTAGCATGTAGTATAGTGTTTGAACTATATGGAACATTAGAATTATGCGAGCTAATTCCCTAATCCAACTGTTGTTGGAGACAATCAACGACAACAACCTTCAATAATGAAAGGAATAGAATATGTTATTACTATAGCTATAGTGAATCCCATCAATGAATTGGTGATAGGTATACAGGTTATTCATTTGATAATAGTGAATGTACTATCTTATTATAGTTATATGCATTGTTTTATATCTTGCATGTTTATTAGTACTATTCAAACACCACCTCAAAATATGGTGGTTGAGTTGTCCATGAGGACTATAAATAGAGAAATTATTTCATCCAAAGTATGTAAATTCTCCCTAGTAAATTTCAATGGATTGAACTTCCCATAAAATATCTTCTTACATCATTTGGTGGAGTCTGATACTATATCAGGCATGTATTATATATCTTTATATAAAGACAACATCAAATATTGGGAAAGGGAGATTAGTTTTCACATCTTGAGGAATCCACCAATTCATTAAAAGTGTAAGGATGATGATGAATATCTATCAAAATCATAAACTCAATTTTGGATATTATTGACCAATGAAAAGGCATAACTAGCTTAAATAATTGAGATAAAGGAGGCGATTAGGCTCATTGATATTCCCATTATGAGGGATTACACTGATGTGTTCCCTAATTTTTTTTTGATCTTCATCCAGACTGAGAGGTTAAGTTTTTCATTGAAATTATACTTGTATATATTCTCATATAAAATACTCTTTATATAATGGACACCATTTAGTTATAATAACTAAATAATTATTTAAAAGAGAATTTGTAGAAGGGTTTCATTTTCCTGAGTTCTTTGTCAAGGGGTTCTCCAGTCCTCTTTATCAAGAATAAGGATATATTAATGTGTCTCTGCATTGATTATTGGGAGCTTAACAAAATAATTACAAGAAATAGTATCCCCTAGCATGGATAGAAGACTTGTTAGATCAAATACACGTGGAAAAGTATTTCTCTAAGGTGTACCGTTAGTCAGGATAACACCAATTAATGGTGAAGAAGGAAGATATTCCCAAGGTTTCCTTTCAAACAAGGCATTGAAACTATGAGTAAATAGTAATTCCTTTTGGACTCACTAATTATCCAATAATATTAATGGACTTAATGAATAGATTCTTTAGATATTACCTCAATTAATTTTTTGTTGTCTTTATAGATTATATTCTGATAAAATCCAAGATAAAGGAGGAGCATGAAGAGAATTTGAATAATATACTAAATTATTTTAAGGGGTAAACTGTAAAAAAAGTAAATTAAATGTGATTTGTGGATGGAGTAATTATCTTTCCTGGGGCATGTTATCACTTGAAAAGGGATATCTATATACCCTACTAAAATAAAGGGAATAAAAGAGTGTCCTAGGATGTGGAGACCCAAAACTTGACTTACATGGACATTACATTACTTTTGCGGAATACTTAGTACATAAGAAAAACATACACACAAGGACCATAATAGTTTAGAGTATTTGGAAATTCGGAATATAATCTTCTAATCGTGGTGAAAGATCTTCAACATATCCCATAAAGATCTTCCACTTTTTTTCTTACCTAAAACCTTTCTTTATATCCTAGGGAAAAGAAAACATAAAAGGGGTGAGCTAAAATACCCAGTAAGGGTAAACATAGAGAACATAAAACAATCCATAAACATTTGAATTCAAAAACATGAACATAAAATATAAACATCAAAATATTGAGCAAAGACATGAATCTTGGAAGTACGTAAGGCATATATCATAAGGGAACATCAATCATGATAAAATAGAATGGGAATAAAACATGTAATTGTGGAAACCATTCAACACATGTCATGATTTCAATAGTATCCAAGGCATTGCTGCCAAGACCATCTTAGTGGACAAAGTCCCTTTTTGAATCGAGTTCACTACTCGTTTCAGTCCTATAACACTGAACCGGATTAACTTACCATTCTAGCCATGTCTATCTCATGAGATATAAATCTTTACCCATTGCATTGGAGGGAGATATAGGTCCCACCCATCTCATAATGAAATCATTCTTACTTGTGCCACAAAATAAACATACATTATTCATAATAACCCAACGAATAAAATGGGTTTCATAAACATAATCCCATCATCACATAATCCATATGGATATCATTTCATAATGATAAAATTGAAACCATGTAAATCATAGAGACTTTATACTTGAAACATACACAAATGAAATAATGTCATCTTAGATGGAAAATGGTTTTGATAAAACACTTGAAATGAATTCTTAAGGAAAACATCCTTTCTTCTTCAAAATCAATTTCTTTTCACAAAACATCATGCAATTCTGAAAGAAAAATATTTTTTTGAAAATAGTCATGAAATATTTTGGAGGAAGCTTCATGAAAATAAGGCTTTATAAAACTGTAAAAATCCGTTCGTGCCGTATAAGTTAAAAAAACATTCTTCTCGTACTTTTGCCGGAAAAGTCAAAAAGTACCTCGTAAAAGAAAGATTCCATACATAACATGTAGTAAAAGTCAAAATGGGTAAAAATGACATTAAACATACATGAAAAAAATTTAGAAAACAAGGACATGGATGATAAATATAACCCCAGTAAATACTTACGAATAAAAAATCTCGGATAAAAACAAGATTGGAATAATTATCCCTTACCTGAGGTTTGATATGCTTCGTACGTATCGAAACATCCTGTATAATGATTTAAATAATGTCATTGACTTATTAAAGAATCATATTCATTGTTATGATATCATATATGGTTCACTTATGACTTTATATTACCCGTTCTTTTGTAAATTACATGTTAAATCAGCGTTTTGGGTTAAATCGTTTTATTTATCGTACGTGTTTGGACTTGTTGTTCTTGATATTATTACTTATATCCTGATTTACTTAATTCAAGAATGTAAAAACTGATTTATATATAATTTATATTCAGTATATACATATATATATATGATATATCGATTAAATGGAATGAAATACACCGTTCATGGAGACGGTAGGCCGTACGTACGCATGGACACTGTTTTTGTTTCCTTATTGAATTGAATGAAATTAAGTAGATGACATACATATATATATACACATAAATATAGTATAATTATTATGTCATATATTTCATTATTACTTATTATATATACTTTATAATCATTCATGAATGGTTAACATGGAGAATGAATCTCATGGCGTCGTGGAGACGGTAGTCCGTACGTACGCACGAGCGATGATATCATTCCCATGATCGTGGAATTGCATTGAAGTGTATGTATAATATTTCAGAATCAATATCAATTTTCAATAATCATATATAGTTATTTATTTACACCATTATACCCATCCAAGTAATGTGGTGGTCGAAAACAGATTACACCACGGCGTGGAGACAGTATTCCGTACGTACGCACGCGCGGTGATTTCGTTTTCTGTAGGATGGATAGATGGTGAAATAGGGTTGTTTCATACTTATAATAACATATCAGTATATGAGTGACACTTATGTTATTACTTCATAATAAAACAACTAAATAAGAAGAAGTAGAAGAAGAAATAAATTTGAAAGAATCGGTAACGGACATTACCTCTTCTTTGAAGCGCCTCTTTGAGACCTCCTTTTAGGGCACTAAACTTGGTCTTTGAAAAAGACAAGGACCTCTAGGATATTTCTATGGAAGTGGAGAAGATAAATTTTCAGGGTTTGGCCGAGATTGAAGGCTAAAATTGGTGTGAGGAAGAGAGGGAGGAGGTGCCCTTTTATAAGGGAGGAGAGGAGCACCTTTGGAAAAAATAAAAATATTATTTTATTATAAATTCATATTCGGTTTTTAATAGATCCAAATTGATTTATTTAGAAGATAATTTGAGTATGGGTCTAAATCATCTCATATAATATAATTTAGACAAGTTTAGGTTTCTATTTTAACCTTATCATTTAGATTTAACTTTAAGTTAAATAATTTTGTTTTTACCGTGTCTTCTTGTTTTCTTACACTATAAGATTAATAAACTTACTATAACAAGACAAAATAACCCCAAATTGTTTATTATTAATATATATTACCTTATATAAGTCATTTTGACGAACCTTAGATTTTTAAGAATAAAATATCAATTAATAATATAATATTTGTTTTAAAAACTATTTTATGTTAATTTTGAGACTATTTGGTAATTGATTTTTGTGAAACTCATAACAGAATTCTTAGTTAGAAAAAAGTTATCTAAATCAATACTAACATGTCATATTAACCTATAAAATTAGTTTAATTCATAAAAAGTCTCAAATTACATTTATTTGAGTATTTATAACATCAATTATGTCAATTTTTCAATAATAAGATAATTACTGCATCATCATTGTGTCATAAATAAATTAAATAATTTAATGTCTAAAAATTATAAATAAAATACCATTATGTAGGAAATCTTCTTATCTTTCTAATTAATATTTATAGTTTAATTTATCTTATGTATAACCCTATATTAAAAATGATTTAGTTATTAAACTTTGATTTTAACTATTTTAACCCTTCTTTAAATAAATTAATAATAAATGTCCGAATCTAATAAAAGTGGGCCTAAATTGTCATATTTTATTCCTAAGGTTGTTTTTAGTCGAATTACACTTATCCAATAGAATTAAGACATGTGTTAGGGTAATAATAATATCATTTTTACCATTAATTACCCTATTTACTTTTAACCGTGGTAAAAAAAGCAAAAAGTTACTATTCACCAAAAATTATTTTCAACTCATTGAACCAAATTTTAGTCCTTTATATTAACCGTGTCTCTCTGATTTTTGAAATTCCACTCATAGAAGCGGTAAAATTAAGTTTTATGTGAATTTGGAAATTCTCCTAGGAGGTGGGTAAAAGACGGTGAAAAGTTCAATAAAATTTTTATATATCTAAAATTATTATAAAATGACTCCAATGACTTAAATTGAACTTATATTGGTATTATGTATCAATTTTTCACTAAAATAAATTTAAATAAAATAAATAATATATAAATAAAAAGTCGGTTTTTTGAATAGTAACCAAGTGTTTTCACTATTCATCAAAAATTGAAAGTTTTCAGAAAAATACCAAAAAATAACCCTAGGCTAATTTTGATATTATGAATCCAAAAATGAAGTCCATTTTGAAAGATAAAATTTATAAAATTTCAAAAAGTGGGTATTACTATTCATAACGGCTAGTTTATATAACAAATTGTTGTTTAGCGAAACTCGGTATTGCATACAACACACGCTATCGTGGAAGGTCATGCTTGCATGTAATGCAAGCCAAGTTGGGGATGTGTGTTGTGCAAGATTCTTTTGGTGTAGCATACAAAAAAATACATTAATGAAATTAAAAAGAATATTTTTCATAAAATCTCGGTGTGTTACATTCTACCCCCCTTTAAATGAATTTCGCCCTCGAAATTCGTCGGGGTTTTAAATGGTTTACTACTCAAAAGTTTCTTTAATAGAAAACCACATCGTAAAAAGGAATACTAAAACTTAATTTTAAAAACTAAAGTATGAAACGTAACGATTACCCAAAGTAACTCATCACTGGGTTTCTATATAGGAGAACATAAGTTAAAATATGGATATGGAAGAAAAATCTAACCATCAAGTTCTGATGGAGAGTGGTAGAGAACATGGCTATGAAAAATCCAACAATCACAAAGCCATAAATTTGTGATGATCTAGGGTACCATCTGATTCATTAGATATAAGGGCACTAGGACAACATTTTTGGTTTTCAATATCATTTCCCTAAAGTTGAAAAATTTGAATTAGAAGAAATACTAACTTGATTTTGGTACAATCTCACTGTTGTTCGTGCTTTGAACAATTTCCACTTCATCTCTTAAAGAAATGAAGTTGAATTTGTTATTCATGAAGTGTTAACAGATCATGTGATAGAATGATGGGTCATTCCATTTGTTTCAAACAAAATGTTAGAACAAGTTATCAAATATACATAAGTCCATCTATGGTGAGGTTAATCATATACGATTCCAAAAATGAACTTATACTTCATCTATCATGCCGCTTAATAAAATAAAAATAGTTTCTACTAACCAGGGACTTCCTGTAGGCCATTGGTATGCGATAAAGGCCAGTCGCACTTCAGTTGTGGGTTCGATTCCCACAGCCTTGTCCGACGCGATGGGTTGTCACCCATCCTGCAGGTTGTCCTTTTTCTAAAACTAAATTACTATAACATCCCATCAATAATATCGAAAAAATTTCTATCCTTAAACAATAATAACTTATGTACAACATAATCCATTCCAATCTTTTGGCCTATCTAAAATACTTTGGTCCAAACTCATAGTATAAAGAAAATAATTACTAGAAAGGTTATCTACCAAGAATGTGAATACAAGCATTTATCCCACATATATCATAAGATATATCTTGTTGGTTGTATTCCAAACACATGAATACCTTAGTCATATATTCTCTTGAAACATAAATTACCATATAACCTTAGTGAAAACATGAATACTGTCAAAAGGTAACTCTTTCCACATACCAAAATCTCAAAAATATATATAATCAAACCATAATATCACTTAGTCCTTATATCAGTCATGAGCTCATGAATACAATCAAACATCTCATTATCTTCTTATCCCTTCATTATGCGTATATCATCTACTTTCAAAAAATATATGAATAACTTTCCATGGTTACTAGAACCATTCAACATATACTTTCAAATAATTTAGGAAAAATAATAGTGTAACAATCATTCGATGATTCTTTATTCTATAGTACTATACATTATTATTTATAAACATACAATCATTCCACTAACTTCTTAAACCACTAACTGAGCTTCATCATTTCTTTCATCTCATATTTCATTTGTAGTCTCCTCATCATTATCCACATAAATACTACCCATATGACCATGCTGATTCTCTTCATGAGATTTTCCCTTAGGGCATTGGTTTGAATAATGCCCATACATTTTACATTTAAAACATCTAATCATTGTTGATGTCGTAGCAATACCATTATCCTTGTCCATGGTGTTAACTGAACCTTTTACTTTGCACTTACTGTCTTTGTGTCCTTCTTTTCCACACCCAAAGCATCTTCCAGTTCCTTTGAAACAATCTCGCTGATGCCTCTTCCCACACGATTTACATGAGGGAAATTGAACTTTCTTTCCTATATGATCATCATGAAACTCCATCTTTCTCTTATTATATGAGTCGGGAAACTTACCAAAGTAGATATTATTGATCATATTATGAGATTGCTGATTAGGCATAATAACGATGTTTGGACTTCCAAATCTCGTTTCATTTGGTTTCTCATGAAGAATATCATTCCATTGTCTGTCATATCCTCTATTATCGTGAATCTTCCTGTTTCCAGCCATTTTCTAAAACCCAAAAAGAATAGTGTGAGAGGAAAAAATCATGCTAGGGAAAACAACATAGTAAAGGGGGAGTACCCTCAATATCTAACATCGTAGGTTAAATTCAAAGATCGTTACCATAGTTCTAGGACTATATCCTATACGTATACTTATCCTTAGGGACATCCCTAGACATACCCTGGAAATATCTCTAGGGATCTCACTAACGTTTTCGCATCCTAGTTTCCAAAGGTTAACTAAACCTATCCTCTGATACCAAATGTAGAGACCCAAAACTTGACTTACATGGACATTACATTACTTTTGCGGAATACTTAGTACATAAAAAACATACACACAAGGACCGTAATAGTTTAGTGTCTTTGCCAATTCGGAATATAATCTTATAATCGTGGTGAAAGATCTTCAACATCTACCATAAAGATATTCCCCTTTTTTCTTACCTAAAACCTTTCTTTATATCATGGGGAAAAGAAAACATAAAAGGGGGGAGCTCAAATTCCCAGTAAGGTTAAACATAGAGAACATAAAATAATCCATAAAAATTTGAATTCAAAAACTTGAACATAAAATCTAAACATCAAAATCTTGAGCAAAGGCATGAATCTTGGAAGTACGTAAGGCATATATCATAAGGGAACATCAATCATGATAAAATAGCATGGGAATAAAACATTAATTGTGGAAAACATTCAGCACATGTCATGATTTCCATTGTAGCCAAGGCATTGCTGCCAAGACCATCTTAGTGGACAAAGTCCCGTACTGAATCGAGTTAACTCCTCGTTTCAGTCCTGTAACACTGAACCGGATTAACTTACCATTCCAGCCATGTCTATCTCATGAGATATAAATCTTTACCCAATGCATTGGAGGGAGATATAGGTCCCACCCATCTCATAATGAAATCATTCTTACTTGTGCCCCAAAATAAACATACATTATTCATAATAACCCATCGAATAAAATGGGTTTCATAAACATAATCCCATCATCACATAATCCATATGGATATAATTTCATAATAAGAAAAGTGAAACAATGTAAATCATAGATACTTTATACTTGAAACATACACATATGAAATAATGTCATCTTAGCTGGAAAATGGTTTTGATAAAACACTTGAAATGAATTCTTGAGGAAAATATCCTTTCTTCTTCAAAATCAATTTCTTTTCACAAAACATCATGCAATTTTGAAAGATAAATATTTTGTTGAAAATATTCATGAAATATTTTGTAGGAAGCTTCATGAAAATAAGGCTTTATAAAACCGTAAAAATCCGTTCGTGTCGTATAAGTTAAAAAAACATTCTTCTCGTACTTTTGCTGGAAAAGTAAAAAAGTACCTCATAAAAGAAAGATTCCATACATAACATGTAGTAAAAGTAAAAAATGGGTAAAAAGGACATTAAACATGCATGAAAACATTTTTAGAAAACAAGGACATGGATGATAAATATAACCCCAGTAAATACTTACGAATAAACAATCTCGGATAAAAACGAGATTGGAATAATTATCCCTTACCTTAGGTCCGATATGCTTCATACGTATCTGAGCCTCCTATATAATGATTTAAATAATGTCATTGACTTATTACAGAATCATATTCATTGTTATGATATCATATATGGTTCACTTATGACTTTATATAACCCATACTTTTGTAAATTACATGTTAAAGCAGCGTTTTGGGTTAAATCGTTTTATTTATCGTACGTGTTTGGACTTGTTGTTCTTGATATTATTACTTATATCCTGATTTACTTAATTAAAGAATGTAAAACATGATTTATATATAATTTATATTCAGTATATACATATATATATTATATATCGATTAAATGGAATGAAATACACCGTTCATGCAGACGGTAGGCCGTACGTACGCATGAACGCTATTTTTGTTTCCTTATTGAATTGAATGAAATTAAGTATATGACATACATATATATACACATAAATCTAGTATCATTATTATTTCATATATTTCATGATTACTTATTATATATACTTTATAATCATTCATGAATGGTTAATAGGGAGAATGAATCTCATCGCGTCATGGAGACGGTACTCCGTATGTACGCACGAGCGATGATATCATTCCCAATATCATGGAATTGCATTGAAGTGTATGTATAATATTTCAGAATAAATATAAATTTGAAATAATCATATATAGTTATTTATTTACACCATTATACCAATCCAAGTAAGGTGGTGGTCGAAAACAGATTACACCACGGCGTGGAGACGGTATTCCGTACGTACGCACGCGCGGTGATTTCATTTTCCATGGGATGGATATATGGTGAAATAGGGTTGTTTAATACTTATAATAACATATAAGTATTTTAGTGATACTGATGTTATTACTTCATAATTAAACAACTAAAGAAGAAGAAGTAGAAGAAGAAATAAAGTTGAAAGAATCGGTAATGGACATTACCTCTTTTTTGAAGCGCCTCTTTGAGATCTCCTTTTAGGGCACTAAAATTGGTCTTTTAAGAAGACCAGGACCTCTAGGATGTTTCTACTGAAGTGGAGAACATAATTTGTCAGGGTTTGGCTGATCTTGAAGGCTCAAAGTGGTGTGAGGAAGAGAGGGAGGAGGTTCTCTTTTATAAGGGAGGAGAGGGGCACCTTTGGGAAAACTAAAAATATTATTTTATTATAAAGTCATATTCGGTTTTCAATAGCTAAATATTGATTTATTTTGTATCTAAGGTTGGGATGGGTCTAAATCCACTCATCTAATAGAATTTATACATGTTTAGGTTTCTATTTTAACCTTATCATTTAGATTTAACTTTAAGTTAAATAATTTTTCTTTTACTGTGTCTTCTTGTTTTCTTACAATATAAGGTTAATAAACTTACTATAACAAGACAAACGAACACCAAGTTGTTTATTAATAATATATATGACCTTATATAAGTTATTTTTCCGAACCTTAGATTTTTATGAATAAAATAACAGTTAATAATATAATATTCGTTCTAAAAACTATTTTATGTTAATTTTGACACTATTTGGTAATTGATTTTTGTGAAAATCATAATAGAATGATTAGTTCGAAAATAGTTATCTAAATCAATAATAACATGTCATATTAACCTAGAAAATTATTGGAATTCATAAAAAGTCTCAAATTACATTTATTCGGGTATTTATAACATCAATTATGTCAATATTTCATTAATAAGATAATTACTTCATCATCATTGTGTCATACATAAATTAAATTATTTAATGTCTAAAATTTATAAATAAAATACCATTATGTAGGAAATATTTTTATCTTTCTAATGAATACTTATAGTCGAATTTATCTTATGTATAATCCTATATTAAAAATTATTTAGTTATTAAACTTTGATTTTAACTATTTTAACCCTTCTTTAAATAAATTAATAATAAATGTCCTAATCTAATCCAAGTGAGCCTAAATTTTCATATTTTATTCATAAGGTTGTTTTTGGTCGAATTACACTTATCAAATAGAATTAATACAAGTTTTAGGGTAATAATAATATCATTTTTACCCAGAATTACCCTATTTACTTTTAACCGTGGTAAAAAAAGTAAAAAGTTACTATTCACCAAAAATTATTTTCATCTCATTGAACCACATTTTAGTCCTTGATATTAACTGTGTCTCTCGGATTTTCGAAATTCCACTCATAGAAGCGGTAAAATTATGTTTTATGTGAATTTGGAAATTCTCCTAGGAGGTGGGTAAAAGACGGTGAAAAGTTCAATAAAATTTTTATATATCTAAAATTATTATAAAATGACTCAAATGAATTAAATTTAACTTATATAGGTATTATGTATCAATTTTGACCTAAAATAAATTTAAATAAAATAAATAATTATTTAAATAAAAATTCGGTTTTTTGAATAGTAACCTAGTGTTTTCTCTATTCATCAAAAATTGAAAGTTTTCAGAAAAATACCAAAAATTCACCCTAGGCTAATTTCGATATTCTGAATCCAAAAATTAAGTCCATTTGAAAGATAAAATTTATAAAATTTCAAAAAGTGGGTATTACTATTCATAACAGCTAGTTTATATAACATATCGTTGTTTAGCGAAACTCGGTATTGCGTACAACACACGCTATCGTGGAAGGTCGCGCTTGTGTGTAATGAAAGCCAAGTCAGGGATGCATGTTGTGCAAGATCCTTTTGGTGTAGCGTACAACACAAGACATTAATGAAATTAAAAAGAATATTTTTCATAAAATCTCGGGGTGTTACACAGGATAACATCTATAATGGAGATTTTTAGTTTTCTTACTCTAGATGGGTATTACTGATGATTTTTGAGGAACTTCTCACGATTGTAAAACCCACTAACCATACTTACTTACAAGGGAGTAAAGTTTTATCTAGACTAGTGGATGTGAAGATATCTTTGAAGAGTTGAAAAGGATTCTCATCGTTGCACTAGTACTTACACTACTAATAAGTGTGGAACTCTTTTTGGTATATAGTGATTATTCAATGAAGGGATTAGGGTATGTAATTATGAAAAAATAATAAATTGATAGTCTATGCCTCAAGGTAGTTGAAAGTTCATAAGAAAAATCTATCCCTTGCTTGATCAAGAGTTGGAGGTTGTGATCATTACATTGAAAATATGGTAGAATTATCTCTATGGGGATAAGTGTGAGATATATACTAGTCATAAGAGTCTCAAACAAATATTCACACAGAAGGAGATTAATATGTACCAGTGGAGATGGTTAGATCTTATCAAGGATTATGAATGCTTAAAACACTACGATCCTGGTAAATCAAATAAAGTGGAAGATACTCTAAATAGAGAGGATCCTCAAGATTTGTCAATGATAAGAATTTATAAGGATTCAATATTCTTGTACATGAAAATGATGGTCATGGTAATCATAAAGAAAAGATAATTGTCATTCCATTCTCAAATGATTTCAAAAAAACAAATTTTAGACAAGATAAAGGATTCTCAAAGAGATTATGTGGAAATTCATAAGAAGATGGAAGTTATCAAAGTTGGTAAATACTAATAGTTTGAAATTGATGAAGAAGGAGTCATAATATTTGGCTCAAGACTAAGTGTACCATCAAATACTAGGAGGGAGAAATATATTTTGAATGATTCACATAAATCAACCTTATTTATCTACCGAGGGAGAATAAAGATGTATCATGGTCTCTGAGATCACTATTTGTTGGAAAATATGAAAAAGGAGATAACTTAATATACATCAAAGTGTCTATTATGTCAGCCAGTGGAGGCTAGAAGGAAAAATTATAAGGGGATGATGCAACCATTACCCATACCTACATGGAAATTGAAAAACATCACCATGGGTTTTTTCACTAGAATTCTAAATACATCCAGAGGAAATGATACTACGTGGGTTATTATGGATCATTTTATAAATACTACACACTTCATTAAAATATGAGAGGAATTCTCACTCGATCGGATTATAAGGATATACATTAGAGAAGTGGTGAGGTTTCATGGTGTACCATTATCAATAGTATCAGATTCATAAATAAGATTTACCTCTTAGTTTAAGAAAAATCAACATTATTATCTAAACATTGTGCTGAAATTTAGTATGACTTATCGTCCTCAAACTGATTGCCAGTATAAGTGACTATTCAGACACTAGAAGACATGTTAATAGAATACTAAATAAACTTTAAAGGAGGATGGGATCAGCATCTTCCACTGGTCGAGTTCTCTTAAAAAATAATTTACACTCAAGCATCCAATTGGCCTAATATGAAGGCCTTTATGAGAATATATTTAGAACACCTACATGTTGGGATTATGTTTTTTAACATAATCTATTGGGGTCCTGAAATGGTCGAATAAATGTCAGCAAAGGTGAATACCATTCAGTAGTACATCAGGGCTTCCTAGAGTCAATATAGGAGTTATACAGACAATCATCTATGAAACATAGAGTTTGAGTTTGGATATAAGGTATTTCTCTTCATATCATCATGGAATAGATTCATAAGATTTACGAATATAGGAAAACTAAGACCTAGGTCTATCATTGTTTCCCTCTGGAATTGGGGATGATCTCATTGATTTAAGATTAAAACATTCCAAACAGTTTCTAAAGGGTTTGTTTGTAGAACCGGAAACATCTAATGATTCCATATCCATTTGAACCTACTTTCTAAAGGTAGGCGCTCATTAGTTGTGGGATGACGAGGCTTAGGAATTTGCATTGGTCGAGAGGATGGGAGGTCGGACTCATCACACCTTTTTGAGGGAAATTATTGTCTACTCCAAGACTCTCTTTATAGATTTAAGTTATGTTCGTGAACCCTTATTACATTACCAAGTATAAAAGGAGTTTTCCTTTAGATATGACAATCAATGATTGATATGTAGGAAATTTAGAGAATCTTTTATATGTATTCAATGTTCTTCATCGATAGAGAATCATCTGTATTTTCTTAGAGATTATTAGCCAATGGTATCATTCAATACATGAAATTCTCTTGGTCATTATGATGACCATGCTGGTTTTAAAGCCACTCAGTGGGGCACTTGATGTTTATTTTCATTCAGAAGGACATTGATTATTTCAGAGTTGGGATCATACCCGCAGATGGGCTACCTACGTATCCTTTGTTTTTTGGAAAAGGAATTATAACCCACGTAGTTCGAGTAAGGGAGTATGATGTTTATTCATGATTTATGGCTCAAAGAAATATGTCATGATTACTTTTACACTCTAAGCTCACGTGAGTCATGATCAGTGTGAGAAACAAGAGGTATTGGTGAAACCAGACAATTGTGCCATGAAAGATGCAATGATGTGGGGCTTATGTGTGTATGAATTCCCAAATAGATGAGGATTAAGTTTTACTTCAGGGAAGAAATCCACGAACAGGGTCCATAAAGTTATATGTGCTTCATGGAGATTTGGATACTCTAATCTTGGGGCTTACTCCTAAGCAAGATGACCAAGTTAGGAGGGGACTTATGATTGGGTTTTACCCCTGATAAGGAAGTCCAAATCAAAAGTAAATTAAGAATGGTTAAGAGAAATTAAGACTGGGGCTTACTCCTGAGAATAAGTTCCAGGTTAAGGGACTTGAAAAAAAAGGGACTTGGGGCTTACTCCTAAGGAGGATGCCCATATTTGGGAACTTTAAGACTGGGGTTTATTCCTGAAAATGGATCCTAGGTTAAAGGAATTATGGTTGGGGCTTACTCCTGAAGAGGATTCCCAAATTAGGTGACTGGGGTTTACTCTTGAAAAGGAGGCCCAATTAAGAGGATTTGAAACTGGGTATTACTCCTGAAAAGGAGGCCCAGATTAATGGAAATTATGACTGGGGATTACTCCTAAAAAGGAGGCCCAAATTAATGAGGACTTGGGGCTTACTCCTAAGTAGGACGCCCATATTAATGAGAATTTGGGCTGGGGATTACTCCTAAAAAGGAGGCCCAAATTAAGGATTCTCTCAACTTAAAGGATGATGTTGAATGAATGAATTCTCTAACTTTAGTGATGTAAAGATGTGTAAATCACTAAGTTTTGAGAGATGTTCCACAGAATTCTTTTCAGATAAGGAAGCCAACAAGTAAATCTTTCCATAAAAGGCTTTGGAGAGAGTTCTGAAGGCTTAATACTAAAGAGGATAGGAGGATATATGTAAAGAGAAGTGAAATAGGTAGGAGAGTCACCCAAAAAGATATTGGCGCGCAAGTCCTGGCAGGCGCGTAGGTACTGCATGGGCGTGCAAGTCTTGGTCACGAAGGTATACCTGTTCGACACATGGGTACTTGCGTGATTTTCAACTCTTAGGGTAATACTTGGGATATACATGGCTCAAACCCTTGGTATTACCCCTAGAGGCTTTCCAGAAGATGGAGAGCAAGTTCTAGTGAAGGAGTAGGGCGGCACACAAGTGTGTCCATTTCCCTTAAGGGTAAAACACTTAGACGCGCAGGTGTTAGTGAATTCTAACACTTAGACCTTATTCCTCTTGTTTAGACCTTCCATTCCAGGTAATTAATTACCTTAGAAGTGTTCGGAAGACCTGAAGAAGAGACTTGGGCATTTAGATCTTTGTATGTCAATTCTGGAAAAAATCCTCCTGAAATGGGGGGCCCACTGGGGGTATTTATAGGCTGGAGAAGACCTCGGGCGGTTATCACTTAGGGTGCGCAAGTAACCTGCGTGACCATTAGGCGGCGCGCAAGTGTACTTGCGCGACAGTAAGGGAACCTGTGCGACCCAAGGTCCTTTGACTCCTTTTTCATTCCTTTGTCAATTTTTGATGTTTTCTTCAAAGGATGAATCAATTTGTTCTAATTCATTTCCCTTTCCATTCCTTTAAACAATGTGATGAAAAGGAGCATCAACAAAAGTCCCCCCCTCAGAGTTGGATCTGAAAGAATAAGGATGTGACTCTGAGGAAAAGAAGAAAACCAAAGGGAAAGAGGCATGCAGTTGTTCACCGCGCAACTACCATCGTGTAGGTGTGAGTCGCGCAGGGCTGGAGCGCACTGGCTGTAGGCGTGCAGGTGGCCGACATGGCCTATATATATGCACTCATTTGTCGCACATTTGCACAGAACTTCAGATTGTTTAGCTCTCACCGTGTAGGTCATCTCTTCCACGCAAGTTTCTCTCTTTTCCGCTTTTCCTTTGCTGTTGTGCTGTTGTTAAGGTATCTGGACCTGCGTGGTGATACTTGCACGCCAAATACTTGCATGACACATTATACTTGCGCGACACATCCACACTTGCGTTCGAAGTTTAGACTTGCATTCCTTAATTCCTTTTCTTTTTTTTTCGAATTCTTTTAAAACTTTTATGAATAATAAACTTACTTAAGAGTTCATTATTCAACTTTTGTACAGAATAAATGGCTTCCAGGAGAATCGGAATAGCTGATGAACTGGCAAGAAAGCGACTTGATGATATGATGATTATCATTGGCCATGATTATTAGACCGTCTGTGATAGTACTCTTCTGGATTTGGCCAAGTATCTAAAGAAATATCATCGCGACTTCCCCCAAAGAATTTATTTGCCTTTGTATGGTTATGGTCATCTGTGAGAAGTTGCTATTCCAGAAGCAAAGAACTCTCTCCCATTTTTGTGGTTTCAGAATTACACCAACTTTGCTTCAGCAAATATCTAATGTGGAGGGGGATTTATAAATACTGGAACAGTGGAGAAGGCCCATATGATGAATCATAGCCCTTGTATGCCAGATCTGAAACCTCATAAGCCTGAGATTCAACCACATTGTCATCCCTCAATCTTCCGAAATGCTTATATGGATCAATCCAAAGGCTGGAAGAAAAGTTGGGACTTCTGTCCTGGGGGAGGTGTGAATCCAACTTGGATGTGGGCATACTGGTTGCGACAAACCTGTGTAGAGTTTGTTGAGGATTTGAAAGGAGTGGAGATA
Organism: Viscum album; assembly: GCA_963277665.1. Classification (NCBI taxonomy): domain Eukaryota; kingdom Viridiplantae; phylum Streptophyta; class Magnoliopsida; order Santalales; family Viscaceae; genus Viscum; species Viscum album. The sequence goes on along the minus strand of OY728145.1, from coordinate 655,179,133 downwards.
TACGAAGCTATCTGGGTTAGGAAAACATATGTTTACAGAAAAGATAACTTCGTGCCAGAGATACTCATCCATTGGAGCCCAGAAACCAATTCTTTCCTTCTGACTCACGGAGAATTAGGAATCAGTCTGTGGGATGTCCACAGGATCTCAGGGGCTCCAATTTTGGGCGACATGTATGATGAATTCATTCCTCCCAAGGTGACTTGGAATGATTCATAGAAGACTCTTGCTTTGCCTCGGGAATTATTTAAAATCTTCCACAGGCTCAAGAGTTCAGAGACCACAGTAAATCATTCTAGAAAGGATATTCATCCAGAGGAGTGGATGAATATATTTCTTATTAAGAAGAAATAGAGGGATCCAAAGGAGAAGGAGCTGATGGAAAAAGGATCCAAGAAAAAGAAATCCAAGGATAAGAAGCCCACTCGTCCTACCACTTGCCCAAAAACTGAGAAGAGGGGTGCTCCTGGCACATTCTGGCCAACTCTAGAAGTAGGAGAGTTTGAGAAATGGGGATTTGAGGTGAATCAAAGGATACCAAAGAAGACTTGTATGGCGGGATTCTTGGCTTTGTGGCTCAGCGTTTATCTCTTTCCAGTCAGGGACTCGAAGGGAGGCATCAGGCCGGGGACCTTCGTTATTGTGGAAAAGTTGGCTGAGGGAAAAATGGTTGGGTTGGCTACCCCCATTTTAGAAAACATTCACAGGATTTTACTTCATGTCTTCATGGGTAAATATCCTTTGATAATAGTGGGGCCATTCCATGTTTTATGGGGATGGATCGCCACTCACTTCAGGACTTATAATGTATAGAATGGAGTATAAATTCCTAGAAGTTCTTTCAGGCCATCAGTGCAAGAATTCTCTAGAGTTGCTCCATTAGATCTTAATTCCTATGACATGAAAGTGAGACTGAGCATGTTTCAGGAATTCAACTTCTTTCCCTATGGAAATCCGCCAAATGGGAGGTTTGTTGATGATGGAACAAACCACTTGGATTTGAGGGCATACATGCTAGCTTGCAGAGATGGTGTTCTAGTTTCCAGGATTGACGGAGAAATTATATGTGAGGCCTATTCTCCATATATATTTTCACATCAATTCAAGTGTTTGCAACAGATTGCTATATCTCCCCCTGTATATGTCAGGTTAGAGCAACATTCGATGGTTGCTCGGTAACTGTGGTTGCTGACATCTAGGGAGAATACTGGGGCGGTGTTTGATCTTCCAGTTGAAAAAACGGCACATAACTTGAATACATGGTATGCCGAGCACTAGATAGCATCATACCCTAAAGGGGTGCTGAATCACCACGTTTACCAGGTGGGTAAAAGGAAGAGGATTGTAGAGAAAGAAACCCTCCCTCATGAAGGTGATGCTTCCCCTCCTGAAGCTGATTCGCTAGATTCCTCCTCTAGGACTGGTTCACTGGATTCCCAAGATGGGGATGATGAGGCAAAACAAGTGGAAAAGCGTCCTCGTGCCCGATATAATCCTCCAGTAAGAATCCAAAGACCCACTCCATCAACTCCTGGTGAGTTACTTCATTGGGGTACTTTAATCACAACTACTTTATAAAGCAATAAGTCTTATTTTCTTATTCTCTATCTATTGTTGTCGGAGCTCTGAAGAAACCGAAATCAAAGATTGTAGGACCTTCCTCGTAGCCTTCATATCTAAGACCAGAGGCTGTCCAGACATGGCTGAGTTTATACTGTGGTGTTGAAACTGCCTGCCTGGATTTATGTGAGGGGCTACACCACCTTAGAACAGGGAATCTTCTGGCTTCTACGGATATCATTTTTGAGAATAACCCCAATGAAGTGCAGATTTATATCAAAGAGTTGGAAATTCTCATCTATGCCACTGATGAGTCCATTACTGTCACCAAGCAGGTGAAGGAATTGATTGATCGTGGCGCCGCTAAGGGGACTAATGAGGAGTGGCACGATTATGTGGCTCCTGAATATGTAAGTTTTATTTCCTTATTTGCTTTGCAACTTGATTTCAGCCAAAGATTTGTTACTTAAGGAAGTTATTTTCTTCATCTTGTAGCTTGCAAAGAAAGGAACTACTAAGGTTACTTCACCACAATATAGCCCCGGTGGTACTACCATTGGGGCTGATGCTGAATCTCCCTGTGAGTCGGGCGAGATATCTCCAGGCCAGCAGGCCATGAATGAGGAATTGGACATGGCTTTCCATTCTCCCATTCAAGTTCTTATAAGGGAGACTGTTGATACTCCTAAAAATCCAAAAGGAAAAAGGCGACGAAGGAGGAAGTCCACTGCTAAATGCTTTATCAGTAGTGGTAAGTCCTTCAGATAATCATGAATTTTAAACCATGAAAAAGATTTCTCATTTTCCTTGGGATTGCAGGGGCTTCTTCAATTTCCCCTCTAAGGGAAAGGACTGATCCTCCTTTGAGGACCACGGAGGGTGCTTTGGAACAAATGCAAATTCAGGCTGACTTGGCTGCTTCTGAAAAAGAGCCAACATCTATTCCCAGTACTGCTCCTACTACTGCTACAAGTAGAACAGATCCTGCACCAGAATCATTGGCGGCCGCGGAAATTGAATCTGCCATCCTTCCTGAAGAAGCTGTCCAGGGTCAGGGGCCACCGAATGAGGGTCGCCAAGAGGACACATCAAATGCTCCCACTGGTGAGACTAACCAGGATTCTGAAATATCATTAGATGAAATGATGAATCTTGGCATGTCTTTAGAAGAATTTTATGATCATGATAAGTTGTCATGTGATTTAGAAGACCTTGTTCATGAGTGTTATCCTTCGTCCAGTAAATTTTCTTATAATTTACACTTCTAATCATGACTGAAAATAATATGAAGTTCCATCCATAGAAGCTGCTGAACTACCAATGCCTGAAGAGGGTGTGGAAATTGACGTCAACTCTACCATTGTAGAAACATTAGCTCAAGTGGAGCTAAACCCAGTAAATCCTCCTGAGACCCATCTTTAAGATCCTGTTGAAACTGGGAAAGATGGGGAGGAGTCTTCTCAAGTTGATGATCTACTGTTAGGTAATGATTGTACTGAGTTTTCAAGATAGACAACCAAATTCCATTATTCTATGAAACTAACCATACATTTAATTAATCAAACAGGGATATAAACTTCAATGGACAGAACTAGAGGTGAAGTCTCAACCTCCTCCCAAATAGTAATAGAAGGTGAAGCAACAAGGATCAGGGGGGAAGGAGTAGAACATGGCACTTCCTTAAGTGAATTAATCCCAGATTACATGCCCCTTGTGATGATGATGTCGAATCAGACTAGGAGGTTCTTAGGGCGGTCAACTTTTCACGACGCAAGGCATGGAACAACATTTGGAAAATCATATCTGAAGTGCCTCTTGAAGATCATTCATCAAATATTTCCCGATTGTCGTCCCAGTTCGTCATGATAGGACTTGGCGGTTTTGGATACCGAGAGATCCATACCGTGGTGAAGCAGGTCATCTTAAGAAGGGAGTAGGAGCAAAAGTTCCATGAAGATCTAACCAGGGTGAAGCTGTCAGTCAATATCAGTGAATTTGAGGCTGCGGTATCCCGAGATGAGGCTGATTATGCTGCCAATATGAAGGAGCTGAAGCACAAGATCAAAGATAAAGTCGTCCAGCGGATGCACCTCCAGCAGCAGTTAGATGCTGTTACTGGGGAACTTGACCAACTCAATAATTCACTAGAGGGAGCTCAAACGAATGGTATGGGAGAAATTTTGGATGCCAAGAAAGATCTCCATTAGGATAAAAAGAGTGAAGCTGGTCGGGTGCATGAGCTTCAAGTAGCTACTGATGAAGCTCGGGATGTTGTTCATCAAGTGAAGACTTATGTTGACAGCCTCCTGTAATTTCTTGGAAAAGAGGAGAGAATCCAATCTGTGGATGTCCTTCTAATTCTTGTGCATCAAGTGGAAATAATGCTTTCATCTTCAATCACTTGTGCACGTATTTTCCTGCTACCTGCTTTAAATTTACTTAATCCAATGGGCCTAGTGAGCATAGTTTGATTTTTACAATGATTAATATAAATAACCCTACAAACTTTGAATCTCTTAATTTCTCAATATTACCTAAATCATAAAAAATGTATGTTTAGTGATCTAGAACTTGACTTTTATTTAGAGTTACTTTGTCTTTTGTGGTCAGTTTAAAGTCATGCACGTTGGACATAAAAAGGATAATTTTTAAGGTCAAAATAGCTTTGACCGAATGAATTAGAATTGACTCAATTCCTTGACAATTCATCTGAAAACATATTACCATACTCAAGTATGAGGGAAAATATGTAAACTATGACTTAAGAATATTTGAATATGAGGAATGATATAAAAAAGATCTAAGAGGCATTAGAAGAAGTAGTTCCCAAGAATGAAGTTACCATTATTTAACAAACCTGTTAGGGGGTTGAATTATGCAGGGCCACCTAAGGGCATTGGCTGCATAGTCAAATAAATAGCATCTTTTGGCTGACAGGTACGTTATGTAGACTACTTATGTAAGGCTGCCTAAGGGCACGTACTGCATAGTCAGGCAAAATAAATCTCCGAAATTTACTTTCATAGTGCTAAAAAGCCAGTGAAAGTTTATGGAGATTCACATTTTCGAAAGTATAGATTTTTCTGTATGGAAAAATGTACTTGAATATGGAGAAGATATTTCCAAATAAGATTATCGAAGAACTGGGTGGATATCACTCCTACGAAAGTCAGACCCAAACGTAGGGAAGGAAAATATAAACCGTAGACTTGAATACTTTTAGATCATGAAAAAGGATATGGGACAAATATGTTAAGGATGACCATTTTTGTGGATCCCTACATATTATCATTAAGAAAAATAAGGACAAAATAGGTTTTCCTCCCAAGAATGAAGTTACCACTATTTAACAAACCCATTAGGGGGTTGAATTATGCAGGGCCAACTAAGGGCATTGGGTGCATAGTCACATAATCACATCTTTTGGCTGACAGGTCCGTTATGTAGACTATTTATGCAAGGCCGCCTAAGGGAACATGCTGCATGGTCAGGCAACAGAACTCTCAGAATTTCAAGCCTTTTGTGATTAGAAGTTAAGAAAAGGTTTATGAAGATCTGAAAATATTTAAGGTTAGGATTATGACACATGAAGATGGGTATTGTCCAATGTATCCAGAAATACACAGATCAATGCTAACCATAATCATGTTGTGGCTAGGTCCTGAATTGAAATGTTGGACTTCACTACATATCTGATAAGGATGGGAATCAATCCATACATAGTTCTTGAACTAAAGTTTAACATCGTGCGGGACAAAAGGATTGGAGATCTTAGTTTAGGGTCATAGAGCTTGGACCATTATAAGAAATACACAGTGTGTGCTTTCATGGGGACTTTTCAGCCAAGGGACTGAAAGTGGAATTTGGGGTTAAGACAAAAAGACTTGGGGTTGGATTCGAGGGACACTCGAACGTTCCAACGCATCCCATAAGGATGGGAATCAATCCCACATAGTTCTACAAGTACCCTATGTAAAAATTTGGTTTGTACATGTGAAGGGTGAAAGGGGACCTTAGTGCAATGATGGTTTAACCCAAGATAAAAGGTTCTGGCATTTCCATCTATGCACGTAGTCTTTGAAATGAAACATGATTGAAAATAATTGTAAATAATGAGTCCCTCTCAGGTGAGGGTATCAAAAAAGATTTTAGTTTTTTGTCATACATGACAAAAGTATAGTACAGTTTAACGTCGTATAACAAGGACGAAGGTGAACCAATGTAAATATACTGATTCTGGGGGCGGTTTCATGAATCAACATCATATGAGATGGAGGTGAACTGATGTGAAGATATTGTTTTTGGGATTGAACCTTGGGAGGTTGCCTACGTACCCAACCTAGAAGGCAAGGATAAAAGTCCACGTAGTTCAATTAGAAAATGAATTAGTAATCAAGTTGTTCTTTGGGATAACGACCTAAAAAATGATGTTGGGGATTACGCAGGGTTAGTGGCCCAGAGATGGTGTTATGGTTGAAGTTTGATCTAATCTCACGTGAGTCATACTCAGTGTTAGAAACAAGAGGTAGCAACAACCTTAACGATGCACATTTTAATGTCATGTAGGACATATAAAGGGACTATGCAGTTTAAAGTCTTGCAGTTAGGACTATTGTTGCTGCACAGTTTAATGTCATGTAGCAGGGACAAAGTATGGTTTAATGTCATGTAGGATGTATTAAAGGACTTTTGTACAGTTTAGTGTCATATACCTAGGACGATGGGGACAATACGGTTTAATTTCATGTTGGACAAAAAGAGGACTGTGCAGTTTAATGTCATGTAGTAAGGACAAAAGAAGACACATTTTAACGTTATTTTGGACGTATTAGGGAACTTTTTCACAGTTTAACATCATGTTGGATGAAAGTGCGAATAGTTTCAGGTCATATTCATGGATCGTTGGTTATGCAAGTTAATGTCTTTCTGGATGTAAGGGACTTCTTTATAGTTTAGAGTCATGTAGTTAGGACGTCACAGTTTAACGTCGTGTAGGACGAAAGAAATGAAAATAGTTTAAAGTCATATGCATGGAATCTGGATGGTGTAGTTTAACGTCGTGTTGGACGTAAGGGACATGAAAATAGTTTAAGGTTGTATGTATGGACAATTTCTGTATAGTTTAACGTTATATAGAAAGGATGATGAAGGGGACACAATTTAACATCATGTTGTACGAAAAATGATATATTTTGTGTTTATACAAAATACTTCTTCAGAAATATGGCATTGGTTGGAGTAGTGATGAGTTCTCCATCCATTGAGATTAATGAATATGATCTATTAGAGTAGACCTTATGTATTGAATAAGGTCTTTACCATTTTGGTTCAAGTTTGGGAGGTTTTTTTCTGGTATCATTGGAGTTCTGAGAACTAATACCAATTCTCCCTGAACGAATGAACGAAGACAAACTTTTTTATTGAAAGCTTGTGCTATTCAATTCTGATAGACTTCCAAGTGGTGAAAAGTGCACAATCTTTTCTCATCTAACCATTCCAATTCATTCAATCACTTTTGAGATTTCTCATCTATAGATGACTGATCACAAATGGATACTCTGAGAAAGGGTAATTGAAACTCAATAGGCAAGACTGATTCTGTTCCATATACCAATGAATATGGAGTTAACTGTGTTGCAGTGCGGGTGGTGGTTCGATAAGCCCATAAAGCATGAAAGATTTTATCAGACCATGACTTATTATCTTTATCCAACATCTTTTGCAGTATATTTGAAAGAGTCTTGTTGAAGGCTTCTATCTATCCATTGGCCGCTGCATGATACGGAGATGAATGATTGGATTTGATGTTGTATTCTTGATACAACTTATTCACCTTGGATGAACAGAAGTTGGTTCCATTGTCCGTCAATATGGTATGAGGAACACCAAATCTAGTAATGATGTTAGACTTGATTAAGCTAACAATGCATTTAGAACTGTCTTCTTTGAGAGGTATTGCCTCTACCCATTTGGAAAAGAAGTCAGTAGTAGTAAGAATATACTTAAACTGCTTGGCCATAGCTGAAGGGTAAGGTCCCACCACATCTATTCCCCATGTGGAAAATGGACACGAGTACTTAGATGTATGAAGCAACTCTAGAGTTTGATGAATGAAATTGGCATGTACTAGTCATGAATGACACTTCTTTTTGAAATCAACATAATCTTGTATCATTGAAGGCCAAAAGTATCCAAGCCTTCGAATCTGATTAGACAGTATATATCCAGACTAGTGGGCACCACAGACTCCTGCATGCACTTCTTTCTTGACAGCCATTGTCTCTTCACCATCAATTCATCTGAAGAGAACTCCATCAAAACCACGCTTCTAGAGAATTTTCTCTTGGTGATCTAGGCTATCATAAAGAGTAAAATTGACCACACGTCACCAGCTTTGTTCTTTCCCGGCTCTATCAGGTGGAAGTGTTCCATTTTGAAGGTATTCTCTAATAGGTATCATCCATCCTGTAGTATGAATATACGGTTTAGGAATGGGACTAATTTCATTGATCTCCTCTGTTCAGGTTCGAACATAAGGTGAAATTGTACGACGGTGGGCAATACTGATGGTTGTTTTGTCCCGATTTAGATCTGCCAGAGTTGTGGCTATATTAGCAAGTGCATCAGCTTGAGCATTTTGTGATCGCAGGACATAAGAAAATGTCGGTTCCTTAGGAAATTACGCCATTAACTCTCTGACGTAATCATACAAAGTGATAAATTCTTCTTTTATGATTGTATAATCCCTATTGAATTATTTGATTACCAGGTCTGAATCACCTTTCACCCTTATGTGATTCACTTGTGCTTGAAGCGCCAACTCTAAGGCTGCAATGAGATCTTGGTATTCTGCTTCATTATTTGTACCACCTTCCCACAATAAGAAGGAATAAGGTAACACTTACTTTTCCTGGGAAATATGAATAACTCCTAATCCAACCTTGTTGAATTTAGTATCTTCCATTTTGTTCCCTGTTGGACTTCTGGAAGAACCATCAAAATAAATTTCCAATACCTGAGGACTATCATGAATAGAGAAAAATTCCCCATCAGGGAGTTCAATATCTGAAGATGTGTCTTCCACTGAAGGGTGTTCAGCCAGGAAATCAGTCAGAGCTTGGCCCTTTATTGCCTTTTGAGACACATACTGAATGTTTTTTGTTGCAAAATAACTGCCCACCTTGCCAGACATCCTGTAAGCATTGGACGACTAAGGATGATTTTGAGCGGGTTATTGTGAGATACCAATTGGACCTTGTGATGTGGCAGGCAGTGTCTCAACTTCTGAACTGAAAAGATTAATGCCAGACAGCACTTCTCAATATTTGAATATCGGGTTTCTGCTTCAAGCATAGTCTGACTGAGATAGTAGATGCTATTTTCATTCCAAGCATCATTCATTTGAGCAAGAAAGGCACCCAATGATCGCTCTAAGGCTGTCACATAGAGGACAAGTGGACTTCCTTTAATAGGTGGCATAAGTACCAGTGGACTCAAGAGGTATCTCTTGAGAATATAAAATGATTCTTTACATTCTTCAATCCACTGGTAAGTGACTCCCTTCTTCATTAATTTGGTGAAGGGTAAACTTTTGCCTGCCAAATTGGAGATGAAATGCAAAATATAGGCTAAGTGTCCTTGAAGTCCTCTTAATTCATTCAAATTTCGAGGAGGTGACATACCAAGGATTGACTTGGCCTTCTCAGGATCGACTTCGATACCATTATGGCGTACAAAAAAGCCGATAAATTTTCCTAAGGTTACCCCAAAAGCACATTTTAATGGGTTCATCTTCAAATTATGTTGTCGAAGCTTGCGGAATATAACTTCCAAATCATCCAAGTGATTAGAACATTGTTTGGATTTGACCACCAAATTGTCCACATAACATTCAAAAAACTTCCCTAAAAGGGTTTGAAGATACGATGCATGTCACACTGATATGTTGCGCCTGCATTCTTTAATCCAAAGGGCATTAACCGATAGAAAAACACACCCTATGGGGCTCTGAAGGCTATGGATTCCTCATCTTCTGGAGCCATTCAGATTTGATTATATCTGAAATATCCATCCATGAAGGAAAGCGCTTTATAGCCAGCTGTTGCATCGATTAAAAGTTCTGTAATCAGAACTGGAAAATCATCCTTAGGACAATGCCGATTAAGATCTCTGAAATCGATGCAAACTCTAATTTGTCTGTTCTTCTTTATCATAGGGACAATATTAGCCAACCACTTGGGATATTGAACTTATTTTATGAAGTTATCTTTGATAATCTTATCCACTCTAGCCTCAATTTTGGAAGCATATGTTGGGTGTGTTCTTCTTACGGCTTTCTTAAATCCTCGATGTTCTTCTGGTAAACCCAAATGATGAGTAGAAACATCAGGATCAAGACCGGGCATCTCTGTATAGTTCCAAGAAAATATGTCTCAATTTTTCTTTAAAAAGGAAATATACATTTCTTTCTCTTCAAGAGTCATGGCCTCACTGATTAATGTGGGCATGGATCTTCTTTTGTACCCAGATTTATTTCTCTGAGTTCATCCATGGTGGTAGAGATACCCTCTTCAAATGTTGGAGGAGCATCCCGGAGATCTTCCTCTTCTTCTTCAACATGTGTTATTTCTTTCATTTCTACTTGCATAGTAGATGATGAAGTAAAATTTCCATGATTAAGAGAGATGTTAAAATTTGAACATCTTGAAGAAGAAGCTTCCATTTCTGACCCAATTGATGATGAAGGGTCTTCTATGGGTAATAAAGAGAAGATGGTTGATTGAAAATCGACATCATTGTTCACCTCTGACGTTGCTATCACTTCTTCTAGCCTAGTTGGCGAAGTATAGACTTGCTGGATTTCAGAAGATGAAATAAAGACGTCGCCATTTTGGATTTCATCACTGCTTAGTAGGTCACCAATTTCTCCCTTGTTGTCTGGATCAATTTTTGTAATTGACATTATGGATCTTTCCATAAGAGTACTTTGATTTGGGTATGTCTTGTCAATTTTACTGATAGGAAACACATAATTTGTACTCACATGTGCAAATGGATTTACTATAATCATATCCAAACCATATGGAGCATTAACTTTGGTAATATCCTTGGTTCAGGATTTCTCCTTTCCCTTCATGTGATATAATTCCGCCTCAATGTATTGAGATTCACATGTCTTGAACGGGGCCTTATCACCACACAATGTCCCAACTTGACCATCGAAACAATATTTGAGACATTGATGGTATGATGAAGGGATAGCCGCATGTTGATGGAGCCAGGGTATTCCTAGAAAGATGTTGAAGGCTGAGTCTTGATCAACAACCATGAAATCTGAATTGGATACAAGATCTCCAAACTGAGTTCTGAGTGTAATCTTGCCCAGTGGTTCTTGTTCATTTTTATCATATCCTTGTAACATCATAGTATAAGGAGATAAATTAGATTCCTTGAGGCCCAATCGACGAAGTGTACGAATGGGGATGAGGTTGACTACTGAACCATTATCAATGAAAGCTCTTCAGATGTCTATGCCAGTAACCTTGCCAGATAAGTACAAAGGTCTAATATGTCCATGCACGACATCATCTTCATCTTCATCTGTGAAAGATATCACTGCATGGCATTCCTCAAGATTATTTTCTATGTGATAGACTTCAGCAGCAGCAATTTCAGTTTCAAACTCCTGAGGACTTGACAAAGCCTCGATGAGTGCCTCCTGAAGAACTTTTGACAGATTCAAAGCATCCATAATTGATAACTTGGCCGATACTTGGGTCAGGTGTTTCAATATATCATACTTTTGATCCAGAGGTCTGCGTTTCCCAACAGGAACATGTGGTTTAGCAGGTGCCTTGGATGTTGATTCTTTGGAGGTTGATGCATCTTGTATCAGGATGGGAGTTGGAAATATTTTTGGCTTTGGAAGATTAGACCAATTAGATCCATTTACTTGTTGAGAGGATGAAGGTGGAATCCCTAACCGATCCTCCAGAATAACTGTGACAGGACTGAATTTGCTATTGCTGGAAGAACTTGCTTATTCTTGTTGAGCTCGCTGAAGGGCTCTGCCACGAGTTTCTACTGCATACACAGTTTTAGCAGGGGTAGAATTGGAATAGTGGCTTCTGAAAGATCCATGTCTTCCCCTGTATCCTGATCCTATGGAACTTCCTCTGATTCCTCTATTTGACATAGGGAATTCAGGCTCATCAAAATTGAAACTACAACTAGCATATGGATTTGTTAATTGAATCATATAAACAGAACCGAAAGTCAACTCTTCATCTGATGAAGACTCTGCCTGATTAGCCTGTTTACGATGTGTTGTTTGGTGGGATGGTGCCCGTGGATTTGAAGTAGATGGCATGAAATCTACCAGAGTCAAAGACAGTTTATTCATTGACACATACTCATCTTCTTCTGATTTCTTTTCTTTCTTCGAACTATGCCACCCTTTTGAGGATTTTCCCTCTAAAGAGGATTTTTTTGTGGCTTCCATAGTAGAATACATAATTGATTTCTTCAATTGCATTCGCAAAATGGCATGAGTTCAGTTGATAATTTTCCTGACCATCCAATCATCATATTTCTGTGCATTTTTTCTTTTGACTTCTTGCCATTCGCCTTCTTCTTCTGGAACTGTTGCAGTAACACATGCTACTTGCGCTGAAGAAACTTTTAGTTTGACTTGTCCCGAGTCGACAATATTTTGCAGGAAGTCTTTGAAGAAAAAACACTCCTGGATGGGATGCCCCAAAATATAATGAAATGGGCAATAATTGGGACGGTCTTCATCTCCTACCTTGTTTGGCCTCTTGGGCATCGGCAGCTGAACCAAATTATTCTCTAGGGCCGAAATGAAGTAACCAGGAACTTGTTCATTTCGGAAAGAATAAACTTTAATCTTCAACTCATAAAATTGTTTCCATCTTTGATATCTTTGATCGTCTTGATGAAACAGCTTATGTTGCTGATGCTCAGGAGGTGGATCCCTTCAAGAAGATGACGGTTTTGAGGTAAAAGCAGGTACAGGTGCTTGTTTAAGCATTACTGTAGCAGTCTCTACTTTACCCATTCTCTTTCTTGGAGCAGATGGAATTACACAAGCTTTATCCTTAGTCTATATAAGAGAATCTTCAATATGTTGAGCGATTGAAGTAAGGTCTCAAAACCCTCTTGTGTATTTCACAGGGATCAATGGCGTGCGTAATTCATCACGCAGATTTTCCACACAGATTGGCAACAGTTCTTCCTGAGGGAGTGCTATGCTTAGGGAATATGTTAATCCCTTCCAGCGAGTAATGAAATCTGAAACCCTTTCATTCTCCCTTTTCTTACAGTTTTTAAGATAATAAACTGTTGTCTTTGGAAAAGTTGAGCTGAATTGAAGAAGAAATCATTGACGGAGATCTTTCCATCTAGTAATTGACCAAGATTGCTATACCAAACAAAAGCTGGCCCTTGCAAGGTTTGCACGAAGCATCTGAGTTTCACTGCTTCTTGCTGCTCCGGAGTTCCCATCATAGGATCGCAATAAGATATGTAATGCATCAAATGTTGTTCAGGATCGCCTGATCCATTGAAAATAGGGAATACAGGGTTCCCAAAACTTGATGGGGGAGGGATTGAATCTACCCATTCAGGGTAAGCTTTCTTTTCTGGTTGAACCTACGCACACTTCCCTTCCATAGTCTCTAACCGAGCTGTTAATGACTCAATAGTAGTTATTAACTTTTTAGAAACATTTGGTTGATATAGGACCTGGGAAGGTGCAATAATTGGAGTCTGGATAGGTATGGTGGCTGGTGCTGTAACTTATGGTAGCATCGCCAACTGTTCTTGCACTTGACCCATAGGATTAGACCTGTGAGGGTATACTGATAGAGGAGGATATTCTTGATCCATCTCAGTATCTGCAACAAACTCCCTTAGCTGACTGACTCTAGCACGTTTCAGAAGAAGACTACCCTGAAGTAGTTCTGCATTCATCTTCCTTAATCACTTCATTTCTTCCTCTTGTTGTGCAAATCTTTTCTCTAGTGAAAGAGATTGGCCTTCTTCGGAGGAAGGATATGTAACCTGATTCTTTCCCTTTCCCTTTTTTGATCCCTTTTGAAGAGGGGGAAGTGGGTTATTTGAAGGAACACCCAGATTCTGGGTAAACCGTTGATTTCGTGTACGCACACCTTCTTCATTTGTGTCTGTGCATACAAATTATTGAGCAGGAAAATCTTCATCTCATCCCTCTGAGTGAACCTCATCTGGTGGATCAATAAAAACAGAATTGATGACATTAATTAATTCATAATGCATCGCATCCCTTCTATCATCAATTCTGTGATATTTTCTTTTGCCATGTATTTGATGGGACATTGCCTTTTTTTGATTCGATCCCTCAGGAACTTCTTGATGAACCGCAATTTGGAGAGAATCTCTTAATAACATGGATCTTCGTTTTTCTTGGGACTTCTTCCCCAATCAAGAGAAGACCGAATTTCTCTGAGGGAAGGATTGAGGATTTGAAAAAGTCCCTAGTTCGGTGGACTGGGGCTGTTCATACTATCTTTTATCAACTCCTTGAATCCTATTTGTTGATTCCGAGGGTTGGTTTAAAAGAGTCCCCAGTCTGGAAAGCTGGGGTGGCTCTTGACATGATATGTCTGAGACTTTCTTAAACGATCTTCTGATCTTGCGGACTTTTGTCTGGAAATTAGTTGGATGCATCAATCGACACCCATTTTTATCACCTGGTTCAAAAGACCGTTGGATGATTTCTGACACTTCTTTCACTTGATGATGTGCTTGCTCCATACGAGAGGCCTGTTCAATATTCTCGTTTTCTTTATGAAGGAGTAATTCAACAACTTGTTCTCTATATTCTTGATTTTGAGAGGAACTAGTTGAAGCCTATTCTTGGGCAATCTTTTGATTACAAACAAAACACATTGACTATGGCCGACCATGGGCTATAACATTGCATGAAACCATTTTAGGCGTGCCTTGCTGACTAGAGAGCATAGTGAAATGTAGTGCTCCATGAACACCCCATCCTCTGATATGAATACTAGATGGGGCATTGGTAATTAACTGATGTAAGCTCCTTAGTGCGCCAAGTCATGAACGCTGAAGGGATCTCTGCTGCTTTTCAACCTTCGGATATCGAGAGACTGATAGAGATTCCAAGTCAATTTGACGTTGTAACCCTTCTATTATTTTGACATGATTTTCATATTCATCATTTTTCAACTGACAAAGAGTTTTCCATATGTTGAGATGAATGTCTTGAATACAATCTTTCATCAACACTTTTGGAATGCCATATTGAGAGTCAGCCAAAGGCCAAAACATGACTAGCACTTCACCTTTTTTCAGTTGTTTTCTCATATTCAGCACTTCCTCTTTATCATTCAATAAAGATTCTTCTACATGATTTGACCATAGATGGGGCTTCCTTGTTGCTTCATCAGATTCAACAATATTGGTAGATAGATCATTGATTAAACTAGAAGATGCATGACTTAGGGGTGGTTCAGAGAATGACTTACACCCTGGGCTATCTTCTGATTGAGAAAGTATTTCACCTTCTAGTGATGAAGAATCATACATGAATGGTTTCGCATTTGCAAGTGCCTCAATATAAGAGGGATTTCTTGGCACTACATTTTCCATTAGACCATTTTCTGGGAAATGTGTATCACTACTGTGGAGAGGACTTTCGCAGCGAAATTCATCATCATGGGGAGGACCACCATGGTGGGTTATGACAAAAGATGAGATCTCTTGATCCTTGGTCTTCTGTCCACACAGAGGGTTATTGTAGCTCTCATCTGAAGATGAAACTTCAAGATCGACCAAACTATCATGAAGCAAGCCTTCATGAGGATGTTTCTGTTGAAGACCTTCAGAATTAATGTTCCCACTATTGGGAAATGAGGGAGTAGAATCTTGGATTCCAATAGATAACTATCTGAGGGATTCAAGAACTCCAGCATCGAGCAAGGGCTTGTTACAGATTGGATCTTGATTTCTTGACTGTGCTGGGTGGGTCTTCTTCTTAGAAGCCTTCTTACTCTCCTTGGAAATCGCTTCTTGACAAAAGTGGCTACTCTAAGCAGGTGTATGTGCCTGATCAGGAGAGATGGCTAGGTTAGGCTAACGATCTCCACTCAAATCAGGTGTATGTGCCTGACTTGGTTGTCCGTATGATATGGGGGAGTACGCCCCACAACCCTCTTGGACTGAAACAGAGGTGTGTAGCTGCTTCGGAGTGAACGGTTGACGTGTCACTCCACTGGTAGGGATAGATTTATGTGTCTTTCTCTAAGATGCTTCTGAAGTTGTTATAATATCCTGGCAGACATCCATAATATGAGCATGGATTTTCTTCTGATCTTTCACCATTGATAGAATATGCTTGGTGACTTCAGCTGCCAGAACGGGGATATAAATCCATTCCGTGTTTGGGGTAGGTGTGTGTTCCTGCTCCTGTCCTCCTTTTCCTGTCAGTGAATCCTGAAAGTACTCAAGTGTAGGGGCAGAGAGTTGAGTCTGCCTCCTGTTTGTTGCTGGAGCTTTCCGGCTGAATTCTCCTGGTGCTACCAAACGATACTGTTGGTAGGCTTGATCAATACTAGCAGGTGTATGTGCCTGCTGATTGTACTTCGCTAAACATGGTTGACGAGATCCATCATATGTAGTCAGACGAGACTGCTGACTAGATGACGACGTATAAATAGGTGTATGTTCCTTCCTATAGTACTCCACCGGAATTGCCTGGCAGGATTGGCGTGTTGCTGCCAGATGAGTATGCTGGACAGTAGGATTAAAACGGATGGGTGTATGTGCCCGCTCGTTGCTTGCCACCAAGTCAGGTTGGTGGAATTCTCAGGAGATGGCAGAGATGAGAACCTGCTCACTGTTGACCAGATTTCGCCTCTGGAGATTCGCCTTTCCTGCTCGGGTTCGAGGAACCTGAGACGAACGCCCGGAGATGATACCCTCAGCATGTTGAGGGTGCACTGCCGCATGAGTCTGGCAGTGATTTTTGATGGGAGCCCTCGGGAAGGACTCATGTTTCCTTGAATTAAGGCCCTGAGGGGCCTTCTCATTCACCTCCCCAGAATATGGGAGTGAGTGGTGATTGTGTTCTGGGGATAACGACCCGAAACGATTGAAAATGGTGGTTTTCACCACCTGCTTCTTAAACACTGGTCATCGTTGTCTGGACGACCGGTGTGAGTTGTTCACTTAGAGGGCTTGTCGGGCAGCCTTCATAGTTGGAATGGTACCGTGTTGATGGTACTCCTTAACCAGTGCATTTGATACCCAACGTTGAAGACGCTGAGTAGGTGATGTCATCCTCAGAGCAGACGACGATCCAGTAGGAGTAGCAGCGGTGGCATTTGCAGTAGAAGTTTTCACAACAGACATATTCACAGGTGTGAACTTAAGAGAAGCCATTTTGGAAATTCATAAGATCTTGGAAAAAAGTGCATGTTTGATATAACAGACATAATCAAGATAAATCTAGCCACTACATCTTTTGGATGAGAAAATATGTAAATGATTTCTTTGTTGTCCCTCTAATTGAGTTTTAAATAGGGGCCTAACAAATAAGTAAAACATCATTTTAACTTGGTTAAGGATTCACGTTGGGTTCACCATTTTTTGTTTCCCGCTGGAATTGGGGATGATCTCATTGATTTAAGATTAAAACATTCCTAACGGTTTCTAACGGGTTTGTTCATAGAATCAAAAACATCTAATGATTCCATATCCATTTGAACCTACTTTACAAAGGTATGCGCTCATTAGTTGTGGACTGATCAGGCTTAGTAATTTTCATTGGTTGAGAGGATGGGAGGTCGGACTCATCACACCTTTTTGAGGGTAATTATTGTGTACTCTGGGACTCTCTTTGTGGATTTAAGTTATGTTCGTGAATCCTTATTACATTATCAAGTATAAAAGGAGTTTTCCTTTAGATCTGACAATCAATGATTGATATGTAGGAAATTTATAGAATCTTTTATATGTATTCAAGTTTCTTCATCGATAGAGACTCATCTGTATTTGTTTAGAGATTCTTAGCCAATGGTATCCTTCAATACATGAAAGTCTCTTGGTCATTATGATGACCATACTGGTTTTAAAGCCACTCAGTGGGGAACTTGAAGTTTATTTTCATTCATAATGACATTGATTATTTTAGAGTTGGGATCGTACCCACAGATGGGATACCTACGTATCCTTTGTTTTTTGGAAAAGGAATCAGAACCCACATAGTTAGAGTAAGGGATTATGATGTTTATGCATGATTTATGGCTCAAAGAAAGATTTCATGATTACTTTTACACTCTAAGCTCACGTGAGTCATGCTCGGTGTGAGAAACAAGAGGTATTGGTGAAACCAGACAATTGTGCCATGAAAGATGCAATGATGTGGGGCTTATGTGTGTATGACTGCCCAAATAGATGAGGATTAAGATTTACTTCAGGGAAGAAATCCAGGAACAGAGTCCATAAAGGTATATGTGCTTCATGGAGATTTGGATACTCTAATCTTGGGGCTTACTCCTAAGGAAGATGCCCATGTTAGGAGGGGACATATGATTGGGTTTTACACCTGGGAAGGAAGTCCAAATCAAAAGTAAATTAAGACTGGTTAAGAAAAATTAATACTGGGGCTTACTCTTGAGAAGATGGCCTAGGTTAAGGGACTTGAAAAATTAAGGGACTTGGGGCTTAATCCTAAGGAGGATGCCCATATTTGGGAACTTTAAGACTGAGGTTTATTCCTAAAAAGGGAGCCCAGGTTAAAGAAATTATGGTTGGGGCTTACTCTTGGGTAGGATTCCCAAATTAGGGTACTGGGGCTTACTCCTAAAAAGGAGGCCCAATTAAGAGGATTTAAAACCGGGGCTTACTCCTGAAAAGGAGGCCCAGATTAATGGAAATTATGACTGGGGCTTACTCCTGAAAAGGAGGCTGAGATTAATGAGGACTTGGCGCTTACTCCTAAGGAGGATTCCCATATTAATGAGAATTTGGACTAGGGATTACTACTGAAAAGGAGGCCCAAATTAAGGATTCTCTCACCTTAAGGGATGAGGTTGAATGAATGAATTATCTAACTTTAGTGATGTATATATGTGTAAATCACTATGTTTTGAGAGATATTCCACAGAATTCCTTTCAGATAAGGAATACAACAAGGAAATCATGCCATAAATGTCTTTGGAGAGAGTTCTGAAGGCTTAATCCTAAAGAGGATAGGTGGATAGATGTAAAGAGAAGTGAAATAGGCAGGAGAGGAACCCAAAAAGATAGGGGCACACAAGTACTGGCAGGCGCAAAGGTACTGCGTGGGTACGTAAGTCTTGGTTGAGCAGGTATACCTATGCGGCACATGGATACTTGCA
This sequence comes from Viscum album, assembly GCA_963277665.1. Taxonomy (NCBI): domain Eukaryota; kingdom Viridiplantae; phylum Streptophyta; class Magnoliopsida; order Santalales; family Viscaceae; genus Viscum; species Viscum album. The sequence goes on along the minus strand of OY728145.1, from coordinate 655,160,150 downwards.
TGATTTTCAACTCTTAGAGTAATACTTGGGCGAGACTTGTCTCAAACCCTTGGTATTACCCATAGAGGCTTTCCAGAAGATGGTGCGCAAGTTCTGGTAGAGGAGTAGGGCAACGCGCAAGTGTGTCCATTTCCCGTAAGGGTAAAACACTTAGACGCGCAAGTGTTAGTTAATTCTAACACTTAGACCTTATTCCTCTTGTTTAGACCTTCCATTCTAGGTAAAGAATTACCTGGGAAGTGTTTGGAAGACCTGAAGAAGAAACTTGGGCGTTCAGAGCTCTGTATGTCAATTCTGGAAAAAATCCTCCTGAAATGGGGGCCCATCGGGGGTATTTATATGCTGGAGAAGACCCCGAGCGGTTATCACTTAGGGCGCACAAGTCACTTGCGCGACCATTAGGTGGCGTGCAAGTGTACTTGCGTGACAGTAAGGGAACTTTCACGACCCAAGGTCCTTTGACTCCTTTTTCATTCCTTTGTCGATTTTTGATGTTTTCTTCAAAGGGTGAATCAATTTGTGCTAAGTCATTTCCCTTTCCATTCCTTTAAACAATGTGATGAAAAGGAGCGTCAACAATCATCCCTTTTGAGATTCTTGATCCCATTAGAGTTGTGGAAAATTGACTAACACATCCACCAACCATGCCTCAAGTATGTGATGTATTCCACATGTACCTATTGAGGAAGTACATACCAGATCCCTCACATTTTTTGTATTCATTGGTGTACATCTATAAAATTATCTCTCTTGTGAGTAGAATCCGGTGAATTTCTTGGGTTTTATAGATAAATTTCTCTATAATAAGACAACTCACCAAGTCAAAGTTAAATGCACAAACCATGAGCACAAAGAGGAAACATGGGAATTGGAGTAAGTGATGAAGGAGAAGTACCCTCACCTGCTCTAACCATATTATGTAAAATAAATTTTTGTGGGTAAAATTTCATATGTGGGGGAGAAATTAATGACTCAAAATTTTATCAATGGATTTTACCTTCTTGTAATTATTCCTTGAAGTATAAAACACATACATCACATAGAGAAATCAACAAAAAAATTATTATAATTAATTAAGAATGATACATTAGTTAGAAAATAAACCAATAATAATGACCAATTTTATAGTGGGACAATAAATAGAAAAATAATATAAAAATAATAGGAAAAATTGGATTTGATCAATCCACTAGAATGACCGCACTCACGAACAAAACTGTAGAAATAAAACATAATGTAAATAATAAAATAATTATTTTGAAGATAAAAGTATGTATATCCCTAGGATAAAATAGAATTTAATAAATAATTAATGAAAAACTAGTTATTTATAAAAATTAATGAACATATATGATCGTTATAAATATGGTTGTTCAAAGAGTAATCAGATCGTTGGAATAATAACATGGTCGTTTGAATAGTAATCTAAAAGTTTGGAATAGTAATATAGTTTTTAAAATAATAACATAACATATGAAATTGTAAAGTAATATTTTGGTATCCTATAAAATTAAAATATTATATATTTATATCATGGTATAAGTAAATATATTTTTTAAAAAATAATAAATTATGTTTTAGTTCTTTTGTAAAACATAACTACTTTATTTATAATTTTATAATGAATATAATGACTTAAAAAATATATTTACATAAAATATAATCATAAATTAATAATTAGTTTTATTATAATTATATTATAATTTTAAGACACCATCAATAAATTTTCAAAGGTTCAAAAAATTGATTATAATATTAAAATCGGTGTTTTTAAAATAAATGAGGATTTTATTTAAATATTAAATTTATTAAATTTAGAAACTTAATTTCACAAAATTGATTCCTTTTTAAAATATATTCATCAAAAAATAGTATGGGTTAATTTTTTATATTTTTCTAAAATAGTTCAATTTTTGGTGAATAGTGAAATTTGGTAATTTATGGTATTTAACATTATAAACCAAATACATGATTTTTTGAGTAATGGGTTATGTAAGAAGCCATTATTTCAAACTCACATACACTATTTACTGTATTTTGTCATAATAATTAATACTATTTATATTCATGATCCAAAATAATAAATTATTTAATATAAGAATCAAAAACACGTCTCTCCTCCCTTTAAAAATACCACCCCTCACAAACCCCTTCTCCACACAACTTATAAGATTTTCATATTCCCAATATTCTACAAAATTCCCTTACCAAGACACTTCCCCACATTATAGTGCTATTGGTCTCACCAAAATATAAATTCCAAGTTTCTTAAGGTGGTTCTCATGGAGACAACCTTCAAGCGGTAAAATCCACTATCTTTCTCTTTAAAATTATTTCATTATTATACCTTATCCTCACCCCACCAATTTAAAGTGAAATGATAACTAAAGTATAATATATATGCATTAATTTTATTTTTTTAATTAAGTATCCATCATAAAATCCCTTTTCTCCTCCTTTTATTTTAAAAATGAAAATATCATCTGTAATATGTCTGTTTACCACCTTCGTGGACGACGAGTTTTTGTTTTCCATTATCACCATCAAGAATGGTCAAAAAACCATTATTAGGGTTAAATAAGATTTATATATGTACAATATAACTTATTTAATCTTCTATAACTAATATATAAAAATAATATTAAATAAAACTATACTAGTTTGTGATGTTCGTATAAGCTGCCAGAATAAACTAAACATTTATCAATAATGTTTTATCAAATGAATCATAAACATTTAAGAAAAAAATGATACATGGTACTGTTTGAAATTATTTAAGCGAATTAATACCAAATAATTTCACTTTTATATAATTATTCCTATTTTTAAAAAACATTCATAATTACACACAAGTGAACTGATCATGAAACCATGAATGGAATACTCCTAGAATGATGAAAATGAACTTTATAACTCACCAAAATGGACATAAATGAACTTAATAAAATTATAATAAATAAAATATATGTTTATGAGGTTATAAATTAAGTAATTAATGAATCTAATTTTATTATCCAAGATATTTAGTGCAACTGGAGAATGCATTCAGACATATGGCAAGGGATCTCTCCAAACCTCCTTATTACATTTAGGTTACACTTTCTCTATCTTTCCCTCAATTTACCTCATTATTATTACATACTTATTTTATACTATATAATATGTTCCAAATATATTTATCTACCTCAATTAATCATTATTTGATTGGGAAATACATGTTTTAAAATGTTACATTTCCAATCCCCCTCGATAAGAAAACCCGATTAAAATAGAACTTCTCTATTTCTTACCCATTTTCAGGTACACCACACATAATGATTAAAGCGGCCATTAATTTTAAAAAATCAATCATTTTATCTCGAAGACTCATTGTATTTAATTTCTGGTATTATGGAAATAATTATTCCCTTATCCTCTTTAAATACAATTCATTCTTTTCCTTAAAACTATGCATAAGTGGAACATTTATAAACTTACCTATCCACTCCTTTTCATGTTTTCAATTCAGTTGGAATTAATATTTCATGATATATTATTATATTTCATTTTTTAATTTATAATAATAATTTTAATCCCTTCTTTCATGGATACCATTATGATATGCCATTTTCTTAAGTCGTGTGACATGATTACGAAAATAGTTTCTTTCCTTTGGTAACCATTATGTTTATTCCTTTTTATTTTATTTATTTATGTGAAATACATTTGAAATTAAATATTATGATGGGTTCACCCAGATAGTTATATAATTAATTGGTTAATGTTTTAGTTTCATAAAACATTATTTAGGGGATTAGGTTGTATATCTAATACATTACGGGACTCTGTCCACCATATGATATCATCTTGGTTGTTGCCTTGACTCGTGTCTATGCCATGATATATATTATTGTCACATTACAATATTTACATGATCATATGATTATATTTTAAATATTTTATGCATCTGTAGGTTATTTCATGATCTATTTCTTATTTTTTATAATTATATTCCTTGTGAGCCATATGTTATGCTTTTTAACTATGCTTGTTCCCTTACTGTAATTTTTAGCTCATCCTTTTTGTCTATGTATTCACCAATTTATCCTTTTATAATTTAGGAGAGTAAAGGATAATATGATCTCATTATGGAGATTAATAAAATTATTTTTTATTACACTTTCATGTTTTTTAATTATTTACCTTGTCTTCCAAAGACAATATACTTGTTTATCCTTGGTTTGTATTTAATGGATAATTGTGCTTAAAATCAGGAAATAATATGTGTAAAAGGTTTGGGTCGAAATCAACCATGTTTTGTCTTGGGTTCATCATGTTATCTTTCAAGGGTCATGCGATTCATGTGACCCCTCATGTGATGCATTTTACGGTCATGTTTATTTCTTTTCCCTTCTTCCAAGATAATGACTGTGATTCGGGTATTTTTATTTTAATTTTTCCAATGCTTATTTGGTAGTTGCCAACAGTTTCATTTAAGTATTTTTTCCTAATATTTTTTTCTTTGTTGAAATTTTTCCATTTCATTAGGATAAATTGTTTGTTTAGTAGAATTTTTTTATGGTTAAATGAAATCATTTTTGTCATTGACCAACTTGTACCTGAATAACACAGGCCACTAGATTTCATCAATCTAATATAGGGAAATCTATGTTGATTTGGTTCTATTTTATTTTATTTCATTGTATTAATTTTAGTTACAATATTTTTATATAGATAATATTTTTTGTGTTTTTTCTGTTTTTAGTTTATTTCGTTTAATTAATTTCAGTGTTTTTAGAATTATATTACTTTAATAATTAGTTATCTATTACACAGTTTTCATGTTAATATTGTGTCTTTTAGTTTACTAAACATACCTTATACCTTTATTTGGTTTTTAATATATGAAAAATATTTATACAATAATTTATGCTTATTTGTTATATTTTAAAAAAATTAGTTTTTATGAATAAAAAAATATGAAATATTTTATGTTATCAAAAATAAAAATTGTTTAATAAATAAAATATATTCTTCTCTATTGATATTATGTTTTTTATATTAGTAATTATTAAATTTTTTCTTTTTTAATATTTTTACTAATTGATAATAAATTTAAATTCCTCATAAAATATTATTATAGAGAAATTACATTATGACTAATAAATCAAAATTTTGTTTTATTTTCTATAAATATAATTTAATTATTATTTATACTATATTTTAAAATTTATCTTATAATTATTTGTATTTATATTTTAAAATTTAGTATTATTTTTCTTTATTATTTATAAATTTAAATTTAAATTTAAATTTATATATATTGTAATAGATATTTAACACTTGATATTTTTATAGGTGATAATGAATAGTAATTTGATTACTAAATAACGAAAAAGTGAGGAATATGAGGAATGAGTTTATGATTTTTTTGAATTTTCCACATGGGATGTTCTAAATAATGATCTCATATTTTATCCATGCTTTAAATGTTTAAATATGTGATAATTTAAAGGATATAAATCAAATATCATTTAATTTTATGTGGTTTTCATTTGAGTTGTAGTCCTTGTATTTTGTGTGGTGAAATTGGGAATATTTTAAGATCTAAAAACAATGGAGATTTTTGAAATGAAAGTTATGATCACATTAGAGAAATTATTTATGATATTTAAGTGGATAAAATTGAGAAAATTCCATTGATTGAGAGGTTATATGGTGTTGTTGAAAAACAATTGTATCTAGTTTGAACAAATTTAAAAATTTTATAAATGGTTTTAACACTAGTGAACTTGATAGTAAGGAATATATGGAGTGAAAATAGTTTTAAAAAATTGTTATAGATATTCAAAGACAAACTTTATAGAATCAAATTATAATGTAAAAAAATATTGTTCCTAGTAGGATTGTGATACAATAAGTTATATTCCTTCTCTAACAATTGTGTTTTATATTGGAAGGAATGCAGAGGTATTTCAGAGAGCCCTAAATGTGGGACATCATGGTATAAGTTGAAAGAAAAATTAGAAGTTTATTCATTTTTTATTACAAGTAACAAGTCTCTTGATAAGACAATTTGGTATCCACTTATAATTTCTTATCAAAAACATTTATTTACAAATTGAAATTATTTTAAAATTTAATATGGTATACAGATCAGAAAATGCTTAATGGAAAATTATGATATCCTGCTGATTGTCAACAATGAGAGAAAAATGATCAATAATTTCCTAAATTTTTGAATAAATTCATAAATACAATATTTAGGTTGTATACTAATTAAATTAATCCATATGAAATACTTAGAAAAGAAACATAGTTTATTCCATGTTTCTTTTTAATTTACAACTAATATCATAAATTTTGTATTAAGTTAAAACATATCATGTTGATTTTAGTGATTTGTGGGCCAAAATAGCCTGAAAAAAATATTGATGGATATTTTTCACCATTAATTCTTGATTTGAAACACTTATGGGAGTAAGGTACTAGATTTTATGATTCTTGTAAAAAGTAATATTTTCAATTTCATGCAATGGTTTAGTTTACTATAAACAACTTTCCAATATATGGAAATTTGTATGGATATAGTGTTAAGGGGAATAAAGCTTACCCAATTTGTAGATAAAGGACATCATTTTTTTAAACTATAACATGGGAGGTAAATATTGTAAATTAGAAATAAAATTCTATTTTATATAGGTCACAATTATTAAATATTAAAATTATATTCAATGACTCACATAAATTTTATCTCTCCAAATTATTTATCAAATTATCAGTATTTTTTAACAGTGAAAAACATTTATATAATATTTGGAATTAAATAAATATATGTAATGAAATTAAAAATTTAATAAATGATTAATTTGTTTTACCATTAATATAATAGATATCATGAGATCAATGATAACAAAGATGTGATGAATATTGAGAATAATATCTCAGATAGTTTGATTGGAACATTTCCATGCATTAAAGACTATATAAGGGATGGTTTGAATGTAATATTTTTTTATTATCATTGGGAATAAATTTAAAGTTATATCCCACTCCTAAAGAAAAATGAACACAATTTCCTCAAACTTGGAAAAGATTATCTAAGAGGGGAAAAGTAAATTTTGGTACATCCATGGTATCAAAATTCATCACTGTTATTCTTAAAATGTAAATAACAATTGCCACTAAAATATTACAATTTAAGAGGAATGCAATATCATGATTTTTATGTTATGATACAATTATTCATATTAGTTTAATTGAATGAAATATTACCCATCCTTTTTAGAATTACGATCATGATGTTGTGTTATTTTTCAATTACATTTATAAAAAAGTGATGGATCTGAATTCATTGAATTTTTTTGAGAATACTGTAGTTTATATAATTTTTCAATAGGAAATTTACTTCCAACTATCTTTTTATGATATAATTCTGCATTGAATGGTATATTTTGTGGGTGAAATAAATCTTTTTGTTCTCATATATATATGTTATATGTACCATTTTTAATTATATATGAAGATATTAAAGGTGTATGTTAAGAATACATATTAACTAGAATCATCCATTTTTTATAATTATATTTCATGGGATGTTATATAATTTTTTATCGATTATTTTTTTAATTGGAGCACATTGTTTTACCTATATCTCTTTATGAACATGTTAGTTTTTAGGGAGATGGCATATGTATCCTAATAATAAAATCATTAATAGGTGATCAAAAAAAGGAGGAACATTTATACATCTTAAATAATATATATTATTCTCATCCATATACAATATCTCATATTAATGAGTTAAAAAAGTGTTAAATGAAGAAAAAATATATGTGGGAATTGAAAAAACATAAAAAAAGTTCCATAGTTTAAAAAGACTATGCATGGTATATCAGATTTTTCAAAAACATTGCGATGGTCAAATGGAGCCCAAATTATAAATTTAATAACATGTTTTTTATTACAATAATGAAATATTTTTTATATCAAATATTAGGATAATGAAATTTCATTTCAAAATAGCGGTGTATTGGTGTTTATTAAAGAAACACATTTTTCGAGTGAAAAGGGACAAAAACCCAATATCTATGTCAAGTGTATATTATTCAGTAATTGAATAAATATTTTTATTAGCCCAATATTTTATGGTATGTCTCTTTTTAAATTTAATCACTTTGATAGCTTACATTGCACACAAAACCAAGTTTAAAAGAACAATAATATACAATTAAATATCATTATTTTAATACACCTGTCATAACCTAGATGATACATCATCAGGAATGAATATTATTAAAAACAATTATGACATTTTTATATTATATATTTAATTAAATGTTTTTACATTCATATAAATGATTTCATAGGAATAACATAAGAATTAATTTAATTATATGCATTAAAAGGCTATACTTTTCTAAAGGTCATTTTACCACCTTTTAATGGCGGTTCAATTTTAAATCCAATTTTTTTGACTTTTATATATTTTATTTCAAAAAACTAAAATTCTTCTTTTAAAGTGGAATATAAAAATTTACTTTGGATTATTTTTTGGTATATTTCTCTTAAGTTTCATATTTTGATGAATAGTGAAAAATATTATTTTCTAATTGAAAACAACTTTTTTCATAGAAATCATTTATAGTGTTAAATTATATTTTTTATTGTTTTTAAAGTATAATTAGATTATTTTTTATCATTTAATCTAATTTATGTTATTGACGTCAATTTTACATTTAATTTAGTTATAAAACTATTTCAATCTTTTCATGTTTAAACTTTAATAACCTATTTTCTCACCCCATAAATGGGATTAATTTTAAATATTATTATTTTTAGTCCACATGGTTTAAAAATAAAATTTATAATATTTTATTTAAATATAAGTTAAAAATTTAGTAATCATGTTTTTTAATAAGTATTACATTTTTAATACATTGTTATAAAAAAAATAAATTCCAATATAAATATTCATTTGAAAGATAATAAATTTATATCTATTATGATAATATATTTTTAATTTTAGATAATAAATAAATAAATTAAAGGCTTTCAAAATGATGATGTAGTAATTGTTTAATTAATAGAAATATTAAATAAATGATATTAAAAATATTAAAATGAATATAATTTGAAAAAATTAATGACATCAAAAGAAATTATATATACCTTATTCTTGTTAATTATATATTTAAGTTTTTTTATAAGTTATTATATAGTTGGGATATTTTTAAAAAGACAAATAATGAATAGTATAAAAATGACATAAATGATACTTCAAAATAAATAATATTTTATTAAATTGTATAAAATTCAAAAAAATCTAAAATTCAAAAAAATAACTATAATAAAGTTACATATGTAATCAATTATACATTTGGAATTATTGTTTCATTTTATAGTAACTACATTAACCCTAAAAAATAAAAAATAAATCAAGTTGTCACGAAATGAGTTAAAGGGTTAAACAAATGGTTAAATCCAAACAATAATGTTAATATTATGACCTAAAAATGTCTAAAAATACTTATTTGAGAGTATTACAATACATAGTCATCTTATTTTTGTAATAACTAACTTTATAGATATTTTAAATTTAAAATCAATCTATATTAATATAATATTTTAAAGGATTCCAAGAGTACCCCTCCCTTCTTTTATAAAAAGGAAACTCCTACCTCACTTCCTCACAACACTTTGATCCTTATTTATTGAAAAACATATGAAAATTTTACTTATAAACTTCCATATACACATCCTAGAGGTGCTTGTTTGTTTAGAATATTAACCCTAGTGTTCCTAAGAGGAGATACAATTGAGATTCTCTAAAGAAGAGGTAATCATCTTTACTGATTCCTACAAAATTATTTCTTATTATACTTCCTCTCCATGAATTTATTATATTCCAAAATAATAAATATAGTATCATATATATGCTTATATGTTATTATGATAATGAGACTACCATATTTCTCCTTTTATTCATCTTATGAAAGACAATATCACCATGTGTGTGTACGTACATATTACTGTCTCCACACTGTAGTGTAATTTGTTTTTCATCACCAATTTATTTGGTGGGTATAATGATGAATTTAATGGATATTAATAATAAATATGACATTATATTTATTCTTTATAATTAATATAATATCCAATTTCTTACCACTTTACCATTATGGGAATGATATCGTCGCTCATGCATACGTACAACATATTGTTTCCATGACGTGATGAGTTTCATTATCAACATTAACCATTTATGAATTATTATTAAAATGTATATTATGAGTGAATATAATATTTATGATCTTAATATAATTACATATATGAATAAAATATAACCTACTAATAATAAATAGGACTTATAAGATTAAAACAAACATAAGAAAATGAAGCATTTAACACCCAAAACAATGTTAATAAGAAAATATTTTTAACAAAATGATATAAGACAATCATATATGATATAATAAATAAGGATATTTATCAGGTATAATTTAATAAAATTATTCAATCATTATATAAGAGGTCAATTCGCCCTCAACTAAAGTAAAGTACATGTTAAGGGTTAATTTCACAATCTCATTTTTATTAGGGATTGTTTATACATAAGAATCTGTTGGGAAATATTTATCATCCATGTCCATGTTTCATTAAAAAAATAAAAAATATTTTTATTATTATCCTATAAATGTTTAATGTATGTTTACCCATGTTTGTACTTGTATTAAATGGTTTGAAAGGAATCTTTTTTCATTTCCAAATGAGGAACTTTCTGAATTTTTTTACGGAAGGAATATTTTTGTAATTTATATAGCGTGAAAGGATTTTTCTGCCATCATGACACCTTATCATTTTGAATATTCCCTCAAAATATTAAACGGCTATTTTCAAATATATTGATTTCTTTTATAATTGTATGAATTTTAAATGATTTCAAATTATGAGGTGGAATTTCTCTCAATAAATTTTTAATGGTTTTATTAGATTAGTTTCATCTATGTCAACATAATTTGTTGAATTTTATGCTTAATTGAGGTTTATTTCATATAATATAGTCTACCATATTTTATTTAGGGGTTAATGATATTTTTGACTATGGATGTGCTATTTTTATACCATTCATGGTTTATGGTTAATGTATTAACATTTCATATGATATTATTAATACAATTGTTTATGTTGTTTATGTTTCACCCTTTTAGTATGAGAAATTCATTGAACTTAGTAAGTGATAGGTGAGGCCCTCTATATCCCTTTGATGAATCAGTAGGTCACATGAGAAAAACTAGTTTGGGTTTTTACTCGTTTATGTCTGGTGTCTTAGCTGAAGCCTTAAAGGTATTTTTATGATGTCTGTATTTATGCATTTGATAATTATGAGATTAGTTATTTATATTTCATGTGATTATTTGACTAGTATAATATCCATGGTTTTGTTTTTTTTTTTATCTTTTGATTATTTTATATGGTATTATTCATTCCTTCTATATTATGCTCATGATTATTTTTAATGGTCTTGTGATTCATTTATACACATTGCCTTAAGATTTATGACTGTTTATTAATATTATCTTTTGATTTATTCTTTCCTTTACAGAATATCTAATATCACCCATTTATTATGATTTATTTTCATAGGATTACAAGATGTTTATTATGATAGATATATATAATTAATTTGGAATAATAATAGAGTTTTCAAAATATTATTTATGTTGTATTTTATGTTTTGAATTAAAATGTATATTACATGCATGTAATCTGGCTTCCAAGACTATTAAAATGATCTATACTTTGGAATTATATTACTTTATCTATTCCAATATAATAGAGTAAGGCACCAGATCTAGGATACTGGGGTAGGGGTTGTTATAGATTGTATCAGAGGAAGTTTATCATAAACCTTAGAAACTAGATTTAGAAAACATATATTAAGGAACATAACCCTTAAATAGACTTTGGGGACAATCATAGAAGAACACACTATAATTTTGGTAATATAAATATTATGAGGGTATTCCTAGAAATACATCCCTATATGGGTACTACAAGTGGTTGTGTTTTGGTAATAGATGTACCTAATGGTATCTACTCTGACAAGGTGTGTCAGCCCTGACTCGGTGTATCCCAATACATGAAAACGGGCCTTAATGTTCACTTGGTTTGACAATACTAGGGGATATTCATAGAATATTTTCAATTTTATTTCAAAACCATTATAAAGGATTTAAAATTATATATGACCCCAAAGAAACCATGTTTATGATTTATAGATTAGTTAAACCTAAATTTTCAATTTAGGTTTTGTAATTCACTAGTTATATGATTATACATTATGTTTCGTAATGTTATAATATAATATAGTGGATTCAATTTTTTATAAATGTCTCCAAGCATAAGGAATGTAAACCACATCAATGCACATAATCCATGTAGGGATTTCCCTCTAATGTAAGATAATGATGTTGTAGCTAGAGGTGAAACTCGTGTTGAACAACTTATAACTATACTCAGATAACTGAATCAAGTTATATATAATAACATTACCCATATGGAGCAAAAAAATTCAAAATGAAGATGAAATATATTAGATAAATTCATGAGACAACAAACACCAACATTCAATGGGACTACAAGTCCATTTTAGGCAGAGTAATGGATAATTTCCTTAGAAAATATATTTCTCACTTTGGGAAGTAAGGAAAGGGGGAAAGTTGGCTTGGTAGTTTATCAACTTTTTGGAGATTTGGATCCATAGTGGCCATTGATTCAAAATTATAAGGATGAGGAAGAAATTTAAATAATGGAATGTAAATAATTTAAGGAAATTTTCGTGGAAAAATATTTCCCCCATGAATAGAGGGCGGATATAGAGAGGTAATTTTTGAGTTTGAGGAAAAAGGAAGATGAGAATGTTAATAAATACAGATCCAGATTTACAAGGTTAGTAAATAATGTTATGGAATATATACATAACCCAACGAGTAATAGTGATCATGTCTTTGATGGGTTAAAGTCATTCCACCAAAAGGAATTGGTCACCCAAATATTCTTATCATATGAAGATAAGTTATCATGTGTTATCAAGATAGAGAAATAATTCTCTAAGTATTATGACTTTAATGGAAACCAAGAGAATAAGGGAATGGTGGAGCATGATATGGATAAAGGTAAAAAGAGAAATAAGTATTTTTCCCGCATGTGATAATTTTGGGAAGAAACTCCCCAATACTTGCATCATGGGAATGGGAGTTTGTTACAAGTGTGGAGAGAAAGGTCACCAGGCTCGTGATTGTAAGGGAAAGAAAGAAGCCATCAATTTGAAATGATTCAATTGTAAGGATCTTATGAATAATTCAAATGAATTTCCCAAATATAAAAAAAATATAGATCCAAAAAAGGAAAGTGATCAAGTTCAATCTTATGTTGTTACTATAGTCAAAGTGGAATAATTAATGTATTGGTGTTCTTGGATTAAATTATTATTTTATTATATTCTAGTTATAAGAATCGTGTGATATATAACAACTGTACTGACAAACTTATTATTTATAGATTTGGAAGCAAGCATATTTTCATTAAGGTTTTAAGGTGATCAAGGTATTCATATATTTGGAATGTGACAAAAATATTTGTATTATGTTGTTTAGGGAAAATCAGACGTTGCGTTGATTTTTGATATTCATTGACCTTCCTATTTAAGTGTTGGATCAAAATATTTTAAAGAAAATAACCATTTATCAAATGGTTTAAGATGATATCTGGACAAGGTTTTATAAATTTTTGTATTAATTAACCGTGTGATGAATCCTATGCTAAAAAAGAAGTATAAATAGTTCAAGGAATAACCAAAGGATAAGATTGTGTTTATAGAAACAGATTTTTACTTATATTCATATATAGTGAAAGAACTGATCAACTATAAATAATGGTTTGGAGAGCAATATGTTATCCTATTACCTTTTATTATTAATCAAATGGTCCCTTAGATCAGCACAGATTTATAGCCTTTTGATTGTTAGCTTTCTCCTAACAATTTTCTCGATCACTCTCCATCAGAACATTATGGTTAAATTTATCTTCCATGAATATGTTTTCCTACATGGAACCCTAGAATGTTTTTTCTCTGGTTACTTTCATACTTTGCTTGATTTATTTTAAAGTGGAGGTCTTGCTAATCTTTTTCTGATGTGGGGTTTCATCAAAGATATTTTGAAAATTCAAACCCCTAATTTTTTATATCGAGTTTAAATTGTAAAGATGAAATTTGTTTAAGGATGGGAGAATGTAACACCCCAATATTTTATAGTATGTATCTTTTTAAATTTAATTTTTTCAATAGATTACGTTTCACAAAACACTAAGTTTAAACAAATAATTATATACAATTAAATGTCATTATTTTAACACGACCATTTAAACATAGTCATTACATCAATGGGAATAAATAGTATTTAAAAAATTATGTAATTTATATATTATATATTTAATAATTTTTTTTTACATTCATTCAAATCAATTTATAAGAATAAGATAAGAATTACTCCAATTTTACGAATTAAAAGGCTATATTTTTTAAAGACTGTTTTACCACCTTTTAATGGAGAACCTATTTTAAATAAAAAATTTAAAGATTTTAATATTTAATTTTGAAAAAATAAACAAATTCTTGTAAATATTAATTTAAAAAATTAATTTGAATAATTTTTTTTTATTTTAAGATAAGTTTTATGTTTTGATGATTAGTGAAAAATACTAAAATTTAATTGAAAACTACTTTTTTCACCGAAATACTTTATAGTGTTAAATTTTATTTTTGATTGGTTTTGAATTATAAATAGATTATTATTTTTTTAATTTAATCTAACTTAAATAATTGGCATAAATTTTATATTTAATTTAAATATAAAAAAATTTCAATCTTCTGCATGTTTAAACATTAATAACTCGTTTTCTCACACTATCAATGGGATTAATTTTAAATTAATTACTACAACTACTTTGTTTTAAATTTTTAAAACTAGATTCCAAATTTGGAATCTGTGGGTCCAAATTATTTAAATATGTTCCTTTTATTTTTGGTCATATGAATAGTAACTTTAGTAATATTTTTTATTATCATGGTTAAGGGTAAATCGGGTAATTAAAGATAAATTTATATAATAAATATTATAAAATTACCCTAACATGTGTCCCAATTTCATTGTATAAGTGGGTATATACAAAAATAAACCTTATTATTAAATTATAATCTTTGTATTCCACATGTTTATGAACATGACATTTATAATACTTTATTTAAAGATAGGTTAAAAATAGAATACTCATGATTTTTTAATATGTATTGCATTTTTAATACATGGTTATACAAAAGATAAATTAGAATATAAATATTAATATGAAATATAATAAATGTATATCCATCATGATAATTTATTTTTAATTTTTAATGAATAAATTAATTAATTAAAGGTTTACGTAATGATGATGCTGTAATTGTTTAATTAATTAAATTGTTTAATTAATTGAAATATCAAATAAATGATATTAAAAATATTAAAATAAATATAATTTAACAAAATTAATGAGATAAATGAATTTTATAGATACCTTATATATTTTAATGGTATATTATAAGTGTTGGTTTGAAGTTATCATATTTTTAGGATATTTGTAAAAAGAAAAATAATAAATAGTATCAAAATTGACATAAATGATACTTGAAAATAAATAATATTTTATTAAATGATATAAAATTAATAAATATAAAAAATTCATCCAAATAACTATAATAAATCTAAATATATCATAAGTGATCAATTTGGGGTTTGTTTGTCATTTTATAGTAACTATATTAACCCTAAAAAGTAAAAAATTCATGTTATCGCGGAAAGAGTTAAAGGGTTTAACTAAGGGTTAAAGCCAAACTATAAGGTTAATATTGTGAACTAAACATGTCTAAAAATAATTTTTTGGGAGTATTTGGATATATAATTATCTTATATTTGAAATAATCTACTTTGGATAAATTGTAAATTGAAAATAAATTTATATTAATTTAATATTTTAAAGGATTCCAAGAGTGCCCCTCCAATTTCATATAAAAATACACCTCCTCCCTCACTTACACACAACACTTTGAGCCTTATTTATAAACACAACCCCACAAATTTTTCTTATAAACTTCCATATACATATCCTATAGGTTATGTTATTTTCAAAAGACCAACCCTAGTGTCCATAAGAGGAGATCCAAAGGAGGTTCGCTAATGAAGAAATAATCATTTTTAACGACTCCTTCAAAATTATTTCTTCTTATACTTCCTCTTCACAAATTTTCACCATTATAAAATAAAAACTATAGTATCATATATATTCTAATATTTTATTATTATTACAGTACAACCATATTTCTCTTTTTATCTATCCTACAAAAAACAATATCACAGTGTGTGCGTATAGCTTACCGTCTCCATGTTGTAGTGTAATTTTGTTTCCATCGCCACTTTATTTGGATCGATATAATGATAAATATAATGGATATTAATAATAAATATGAAAATATATTGATTATTTATAATTAATATATCATCAAACTCCATACCACATTACCATTAAGGGAATGATATCTTCACTCGTGCGTACATATGGCCTACCGTCTCCATGACGCAATGAGATTCATTATCCACATTAGCCATTCATGAATGATTATAAAAATGTATGTTATGAGTGGTTATAATATTTATGAACTTAATATCATTATTTATACAAATAAAATATATCCTATTCAAAATATATAGGATTTATACAACAAAAAAACATAATAAAATGAAGTAGTTAACACCAAAAACAATGGTAATAACGAATCATTTTTAACAAAAACATACAAGAGGATCATATATGATATCATCAATATGGATATAGTTCGGTTTTAATTAAACAACATTATTTAACCATTATATAAGAAGTTAATGTGCCCTAAACTAAAGTAATGTACAAGTTAAGGGTCAATTTTAAAATCTAATTTTTATTCGGGATTGTTTATATGTAATTATCTACTAGGGAATACTTATCATCCATGTACATGTTTGTTAAAAAATTCCAAAATATTTTTATTATTATCCTACAAATGTTTAATGTATTTTTACCTATGTTTTAAGTTTTATAAAATGGTTTGAAATGATTTTTTTTATTTTCCAAATGAGGTACTTTGTGAATTTTTTGATGGAAGGAATGTTTTTTAACTTATATAGTATGAGAGGATTTTTATTCCATAAGAAAGCCTTATCATTTTGATTCTTACCTCATAATGTTACAAGTTTATTTTCAATGTAAATGTTTTTTTATAATTTTCCATCTTTTAAATGATTTCAAAGTAAAGCAGGGGATTTATATCAATAAATTTTTAATGATTTTATTAGATTATTTTCATCTATATAAACATCCTTTGTTGGATTTTATGATCAATTGAGGTTGATTTATTATGATACAATCTACAATATTTTTTTGAAGTTTTTATGATATGTTTGACTGCAGATGCACTATTTTTATACTATTTATGATTTATGGTTAATGTATTAACATTTCATTTTCTATTTTTCATACGAATGTTTGTGTTGGTTATATTTAACACTTTTCATATGGAAAATGAATTCGACTTAGTAAGTGATGTGTGGGGCCCGCTATATCCCCTCGACACATCGGTAGATCTCATGAGACAAACTAGTTTTTTTACCTCTTTATGTACGGTGTCTTGGTAGTATCCTGGATGGTATCTTTATGATGTCTGGTATTATGCAGTCCATCATAAAGAGATTAGTTATTGACATTCCATGTGATAATTAGACTAGTAGAATATCCAGGGTTATGTTTTCTAGCTTGTTTGTTAATTTTATATGGTATTTTTTATTCTTTTCATATTATGATCAAGATTGTGTTTAAAGGGAATGCGTTTCAGTTATATACCTTTCCTTAAGGTTTATGATTATTTATTCATAATATATTTCATTGTACACTTACCCTTACTGGGCTCTGAGCTCACCCCTTTCTTATTTTTTATTTTCCCACGATTCCAAGATGTGTATTATGACTGATATTCAGTTTTATTATATTAGAATAATGGAATTATCAAAGGATTATTTTTGTTGTATTTTATGTTTCTAATTTTAATTTAAGGTTCATTTATGTAATATGGATTCCAATCATTATAAACTGATCTATCCTTTGGAATTATAGTATTATATCTATTCCAATTTAATAAAGGTAGGCACCAGCTCTGGGCTACTGGGGTCGGGGTTTTTATAAATATGGTAGATTTATTACATTAATTTTCAAGTTCTTATATTCAACTATAAATGGGATTTCAGTTTCAAAATTTTTAAGAATGATGATTTTGGTATGCACTAGTAAATTTGAACATATTAAAATACAAAAATGGACCTTCTATCATGGAGACACTAGGGGAACACATTTTATATGCTCTTGATCAATCAAATGTGCAGTGGTGTATTATTTTCCAAGGAAAAATAGTATTTTGGTGATGAAAAATTCTAAAATGGTGATGAATTATTTAAGATTCCTACATCCAAGGAAATAAAATCAAAGGATATTGATAACCATGTCATAGGCACCGTTTCTTCCATACAAAATGATTATGAGGAAGGAATATGGGAAATAAATCCTATAGTAATCTTAAAATATTAATGGTAAAATATATTTATTTTTTTAACATTTTATATTTTTCAATATATAAGATATACTATTTTTAATTTTATTTTTTTACTTCAATCACAAATTTTAAAAAATATGACAAATATTTTTTTAGTTTAGTTTTTATTGTATCATTTACTAATTAGCCAATTTTATATGTAAGTACTATAATTGTATATATTTTCACTTAAGATTTTTTTTCTTCTATTTATGTCATTTCAGGTTTCATCAATTTTATTAGTATTTTTTTTGAATTATTGTTAACTACAATAACAAATATGATAAAGAGTTTTTTTAGTTTTGTTTTATCTTGTTTTTATTATTTTCCAATAATTATTAAAATATATATATAAAAGTTTAATTTTTATAATCTTTTACTAAAGGTTTTTTATTTTGTTCAAATTATTTCCTATCTCATAAAAATTTCAAAAAGAATTATTTTTTCATTTTAGTAAACTAAATTAATAAATATGAATAAAAATGTGTTTAGTTTAGTTTAGTTTTTATTGTGTTATTATTAAATTTAAATTTAAATTTATAATTAATAATTGCATTTGTATAATCTTTTACTAAATTATTTTTAATTTTATTTTTAGGACTATATAATATCAAATAGATTATTAACCTTGATATTTAGGGAGGACCCTACACATACTTCTGTTAAGGTGCTTCGTCATACTTTTATATAGGAGTCTTCTACATTAATAGGGAATGAGAATGATTTCAAGGTTGGTAAATGTGGAAGCACATGTGTAACTTCATTATCACTTTCTCATACCCATGATCGTAGGGTATGTATTGATTTTAATGATAATGGTAATCACAGGGGTTTAATATCAAAATTATTTAGAAGTTTTTTTTGGTAATGTAAGCTTGAGTGAAAGTTAGCATTTGGATTTAGGATTTAAGAAGTGTTAACAGGATGACACTAATTCAACTATGGTAGACAATTTTTTTAATCTTTTTTATTATTATTTTACTTATCATGAAATGTTTTTAATAATAGATGTTATTTTTTTCTTCTCGTTAGATGAAATATGATATACCTAATTATAAAAAAAGTTAGGAGGAAATTTATATATTTTTTCTCTAGGAGATTGTGGGTCTTTAAATCCACCATAACACTTAATTTCATTTTTGGTGCAAGATAAAATGAAAATACATATGATATATATCATTTTCTAAAATAAGATACAAATAAGATATTTATTAAAAGTTGATGTCAAGACTAATTTTTTGTAAGTGCAATGTAATGTCCTCTAATCTAGTTCTCCCTCACCAAACTGAATTGGATTAGATATGTGAACTCAGGTGAACCTCTCCGTACACCAAAGGATACCGACTTGTAGTGGTGAGTAAGGAAATAGTGGAGAGACTATACCCCTATATATAGAGTAAAAATACACCAAAAATATATTACAACGTAACAGAGAAAATAAGAAACAGTATAATAACAACCAACAATGAAAGGTAATAAAACAAACTCAAAAAACAGTAGAATAATGTAATAATAGGTTGGAATGTATCTAAATGTCAAAATAAAATTCATACAAATAAAAAGACCAAGAAGACACAATAAAAAAATGACCTTGATCCTGAACCCCACGTTGGTCCCATCACTAAGTTCCAATCTAGTGATCAATAATAATAAAAAGGTCCATTGACCATGTCCATACCTGTATCCATGAAATCTTCTCAGGTACCAACTGGTAGCCTGAATAGGGTGTGAGTAAAACTCAGTAGGTCAACACCACAGTGTCTAAATAAAACTAGTCTGATAATAAGTGCATGAAAAATAGTGATATTTAGGAGTATTAATTAATAAATTAATATGATACAACATTGAGCATACTTCGTAACTACACCAAATTATCTTTGATCATGTATCACAACCATTCCAATAGTAACAACAAATCCATGGCTTAATCACATAAATGGGTCAATACTCATAAGCATTACAACATAACTAGGTAGATCTATTTATGTAATTTATCGTAATTTCTGTGTAATTTTTTTTATATGGAATTATTTTGAGACCAAGAAATCTGACAGAATGTGATTCTGAGGCCCGAAGTTCATGGAATGATCCTTTAAAAAAGTTTTAAACTTAAAATATCATGCGTGAGTAGTTTTCTAGAAAAAAGTGGAATAACTCTTAAATAGGTGCCAAGATCAGAAATCTGAGGGAACCGTTGGGTTCAGGATGGCAGTTTTACCCTAGGTGTGACTTAAGTATAGTCGACACAGGCCTCCAGTGAGAAAACATGAAAATGGTATAACCGTAAATAAAATAATTAAATAAAATTATTTTATTTTCCAAATGATTATAACTCGCAAATGGTGACATGGATTAAAAATTGGAGGCCACCGCTGAACTCGTTAGGGTATGATTTCTTTAGGCAGATACTAACTTTGGCCGGCACGGGCCACTAGTGGAAGTTAGTTTTTTGCCGTAAATAAAATAATTAAGTGACAATTATATTATTGTAAAATCCTTAACTTCTAAATGATAACTTTGATTGAAAATATAAGATTATTTTTGAGCTCGTGATGGTATGTTCCCATTAGGAGAATCCTAACCTCGACCGGTGTGGGTTGGGGTTGACTGTTAATAAATTTTTAAACTTTTTTTAAGGTACGTTCAGTAAATGTGAGGGAGGCATTTTCTATCTTTTGAACTGATGCTCAGATTAAAAATTCAAGGGAACCATTGAATTCGCAGCGCTAAGGTTCGTTTAAGGGAGGATTTAATTAAACCATAGTAGGTTGGGTGTAAAAGTTTGTTTTTATAACTTTTAAGAATTAATAAAATAACAAAATTGTTAATTTATTTTATCCTACCACCTCTTGAGCAGTGGTGGCGGAGACCACAGAGGTAGTCAGACATTTAATATAGGATATTAAATGCTCAGTTACACTTTGGTTGTGTAACCACCCCTCATGCAATTAATGTGGCACATTAATTAGGTCAATTAATGAACCTCATTAATTCCTCGGTGCATTACTCACCCTTTCCCCCTCTATTTAAATGGGGATTGGGGTAGAGTTTTTGGCACGGCTTCATCAAGTGAGGAACCTCTGTCGAAGTGACACGACATCTTCCACCAATAGATATGGAAGCTCGGGTGGCAACAAATTGGGATCGATGAACGCCAGTGGCTTCATCGAACACGGAATCTTCTTCCACCCCTGCTATGTCTCCAAAGAATCTCGAGGTAGGGTTGTATTTTAATTCAAGAATTCCCACGTTTCTTCTCCTCATTCTTGAATTTGTGGGTGGTTGTTGTGAAGGATTTTAAAGGTTTTTGTCATTATTTTAATGTGATGTATAAATTAAACCCACTTGATAAAATTCTAACGCGGATAGAATGGGCCAAACGAACAAGGCTCAGACCCTCTGTTACTTGTTTCTTCATTGTGTTCTTCAGAGGTGGGTTGTTCCAACTTGACAGAACCTTGAGACCGAGAGGTGCGCAATGACGGAGACATCCCGAGAGAACCGTAGGTGCATCCAAAAGTAATAATGGTCCTTAGGGTCTCACCTGGTGGCCCACAGAAGAAGTGCTAGAATGAAACTGGTACGGTAGTGCTGGCGACCAGAACCGGCAGACGAGGATGGTGGCCGACAACCATCAGCCGTAGTGGAAGAGCGGCACTGCTCAGTGCTGCGGTGGACGGACAAGCGGCCATCCTCGAAGGTAGAGGTGGTGTGTCGTTGTGGGCCTCACTGAAGGGAGCCACGTTGATTCAGGGGACCTTCTCCCTGCAGGTCTCGTAGGTGATGAGGTGGTCCCACCTTGCACCACAAATAAAGGATCTGAATGGATCCTTTGAGTCATTCGGGAGTAGCAGACTCCGCGACCCCGACTGGGTCACGCTAGCCAGTGGGTCACTCCCACCATGGCCTAGCCTATCCAGGGCGGTCTAGTCCGGGACAGACCTGGACTAGGTCGGGTCGGCCTAGTCTGGGATGGGTCGGGTCGGGTCAGCCCAGACAGACCGAACGGGACCCGGACCCCTCTCAAGCCCAAATATGCTTAAAAGGTCGTATCATGAAAACCAGACGTTTTTTATGAACCTTCTATGAATTTGGGATCCTTGGAGCAATACTGTCCTTTTGAGATACTCCAAGTGACTTTTGGAGAAATTTGGAGTTTGTTCGGGTTTGATTGTACTCGAATCTAACCCAACCCTCGCTACTAAAATGCATCTTGCTTACAGACTGGGTGTCCAATTGATGCATCGTCTATTGAATTATAACCCTTATGACATGAAGGATCATTGGGTAACTTCCTTGTGGAACTTCAAGGAGGTTTTGGTATGTCCAATAACTATAGGATTAGAACCATGGTGTTTCTTATAGTTAGAGTTGGGATTGCAACTCCCTTGATGACTCAAGGTGCAGGTATTAATTACTCTTATCCACCAGTATAGACGGGACTCCCCATGTCATGAGTGTGGGTTCGTTTCCATCGGATTGGTTTTTCTATCTTGGGATTCGGTACTCCCCTATTGGACTAGGGCACGAGTCCTCCATACATAACTCACATGGATTCAGGTACTCCCCTACCGGGTAGGGTGCGGGTCCTCTATGTTAGGAGTAGGTACTCCCCTATCAACTCAGGGTATGGGTCCTCATTATCTAGTACTCTAACAAAGTCAGTACTCCTCTTCCATGCCAGGGTACGGGTCCTCTAGCCAGGGGTCAGTACTCCCCTAACGTACTTGGGTGTGGGTCCCCCACAGCGAACAAACTACTGGAGTTGTACTCCCCTACTAGGTAGGGTGTAGGTACTCAAATATAGAGTCGGTACTCACCTTTCATGATAGGGTGAGTGTCCTCTAGCCTGGGGTCGGTACTCCCCTGACATACTAGGGCACAGGTCCCCCAGAGAAAACAAACTACCAGAGTTTTACTCCCCTATCGGGTAGGGTGCGGGTCCTCACATATGGAGTAGTACTCCCCCATCTCCGAGTAGTGATGGGGAGATGGTTCTTTAGGGGAGTTTGATATCCCTCGACTGTAGGAAATAGTGTCGAGGAGTGGGCCTCTTCACTTGGTTTCCCTTGGTCTTTCCTAGGGAGAAAGCCTATGACTGTGAGACCTCTAGTGTCGGGCACTAGAGGGAGTTCTAGTAGAAATTTTCCTATGGATCACGTCCTTTCGAACTTTCCATTATGAATGGTTGAGTTGTACCTGATGTAGTACAACTCTCAGATGGGTTCCATCAGGGATGGCCATTTCATGGAGCGTGTACTCCTAATCCTTGAGTTACGCTTTGATCCTTCTTCAGAAATCATGGAAATGGCTTGAGATCAAGGCCTTATGTTTCTCTATGGATGAGACGAGTATATCTAGTTTGAGCTATGTCTTTTTCATTGTGATTTTTGATTGAGAATAAGCTTTTGGTTTTTCTTTGTGGAATTTTGAGAGACCTTCGGGGGTCTCGAGGTCCCTACTGGGTATTGTTATACTCACTCCTACACAGGCTTTGCACACACCTTGTTGTGTCTTGTGCAGACGATGGGAATCCTTGTCTAAGACTCGGGGATCTAGTACATGATAGTGGATGGTGGTGACGATTGATGTGGAGAGGTGTAGAGATGAGTTATACCTACCCTTCAGGTAGGATCCTTGGCAGAAGATCTCAAGAGACGTTCTTTATTTTCTATTATAGTTGTATCTTTTTAGTTGGGCTTATATTCTGGCCCATTTACTTTTAATACTTACTATTACACTTATTTTTGGTTACTAGTTTTGGTTTCACCTAACTCTTATGTTTTATTTTACTTTTGATTAGTGTACCATGCTTTTGTGTGTACAGGTTTGGAGGCAGTGTCTTCCCATTGTTGGGAAATACCTTTCTGGTGCTAGTCGCCAACCCCTAGCCAATGGAAGGTGGTATTGGGGTAGTCACGGCACGGGCCCTGGGGGATGGGTCATGACAAAATCATATCATAGGAGTCAGTACTACCGATGAACTAGGATTCTGGTCTTTCCAACAGATCAATAGTGTTAAGTGTTTTGAGTGTGTTTTTTAGTTTGGGGAGTCGAGTGTGTGTTCGGCGGCCGATGTATCCTTACACCGGGACCCTGAATTTTGATTTTTGACTTAGTGCATGAAAACACTGATTGCGTATGTTTTGGAAATGCTTTTTTCTTTTAATCTCTTTTGAGTTAGCTCTCCAGGTATAACTTATTGACCATGGTTCATCTTTATTATCTTTCAAGATGACTCCCCACAGACAGTCAGACTGGATTGCAATGCATGACCATACGGATGGTCCACAGTGTCATGAGGCTTCAGTACAAGGATTTTTTCTCAAGATAGGTATTTTCGGGCGGTGTCCCAGTGATACCACTACCCGTTGGTCAGCAGTTACTACCGGAGCTATCGATAGAGGACACTTATAGTCTCAGTGCCTAACACGAGTTTTAGTGAGAGATACCTCTCAGATTCTGAGGTGAGCCCGACTCATAGGAGGCTAAGGACGAGCTTGAGGTGGTGACTGAGTTTCCATCTAGACAGGGTACCATTAGATTAGATAGTGGTCCTGGAAGTGAGCATCCAATATGGACCCCACCTGGCTAAGGGAGCTAGATGACAGGGGAAGGGAGTATCTACATGCGGTCAAAGAGTGTGACCCAAGGGATTCAAGAATGATTCAATGTACGGTATGTGGAAACTACTGGATTCCATATTAATAGACAAAGGTACTAATAATTTTTTCATGACATGAATCTTGTTCAAGACCTAGATTTTCCAGTTAAACCATTGAATTGACCCTTACATCTAGAAATACCTATGGGAGGAGACTTGATAATCACACATATGTTGATAGTGTGATCTAACCCTTAAGGTGATAGTTTTAGTTGGAACCTCTCAGTGGCAGTGTAGAGGCCTTACGATGTTAGTTTGGGTTTGGACTGGCCATCCACTGTTCTTGGTCAGACTAAATGTTTTAAAAAAATGGTTGTGGTATATCTACAGTGTTGGAATGAGGTTTTCCTTGTTCAGTGAAAAAAAGGGAAACCCATACAGCACGGGTTAAACTCATGTATAGGAGGGTGCAGCTGATCACTCTTGAGTCGGCCAACATTACCCTCATGGAATCTGGTGTTTCGAGTTGTCAGTTCCCAACAGTAGTGGAAGTGTGTGGGAACTTCCTTTCAAAATATGTTTCTAGGATTACCTCCCTGCAGGGAGAGGGACATCTTCATTGGCTTGTACCCATGTATCGAACCAGTATCTATAACTACATATTGGGTGGATCCCGCAGAGCTCTGGAAGCTGAGAATTTAGGAGGGGCATGGGGGGAGATTCACTCAACAGGAGGTCTGGTCTACAACTGTTGAGTGAGGTGACCAAGTAGTTATCCGTGTTACAGAAACCCTTTGTGGATAGTGATGGAGTAGCTTACCTCCAATATATAACTATCACTCTCTCACACCTTCAGTGAGTTTGGGAGGCACAACTTGGGGACGTAGACTACGAGGCCCGATGTGCTCAGATATCCTCAGAACAGGATCCAAAAAGATTTTCTGAAGGTGGGGAGCAAGTCATCCTTCCCAAAGGATGCACCATGGTACCAGTGATTCTACGAGAAGAGGTGTTGAGGGAGTTCCACACATCGCCTTTGGTGATACATCTTGGTGTGGCGAAGATGTACCAGGACCTCCAGCATTAGTACTAGTGGCCATGGATGAAGACTACACAAAGGCGGTATAAGTCTTGTGCCGACAGGAGACGGAGACCCTTAGAGTTCAAGGAGGGAGACCATGTCTTACTACGGGTCTCACCCCTATGAGGATTGCGGAGATTCTACTGGGGCAACAAGATATCTCTGAGGTTCATCAAACCTTTCTAGATTCTCATAAGATTTGGTGAGGTGGAGTACCACCTCGCTTTTTCCCCACAGATGCACCAGGTGCATAATGTTTTCTATGTGTCACAACTGAGGAGATCCATTCATGATTCATCACACGTTATCAACTAGGGAAAGTTGGTCTTTGATTATGGGGTGAATTTTATGGAGTTCCCAGTGGAGATAGAGGATTTATAGGAGTGAGTCCTTTGCGGCTAGTTAATCCCTTTGGTGTGATTTCAATGGCAGCACAGAAACCTCCAGGAGAGAACATGGGAGCAGAAGGCTCAGATTCGTGCTTAGTACCCTCATTTGTTTTATTTTCCTTTGTTTTGTATTTTTGGGGATGAAAAGTATAAAGGTGGGGAGAATGTAATGTCTTGGAATTTCAGTTTAATTAATTTTTATATATGGAATTATTTCAAGACCACAAAATCTGAAGGCACATGATTCTAAGACCTGATGTTCCTGGAATGATCCTTCGAAAAAGTGTTAATATTAAAATAGAATGTGTGAGAAGTTTTACTAAAAAAGTGGAATAACTCTTAAAAGTTTTCCCGGATCATAAATCTGGGGGCTCCATTGCATTCAGGATGGCTGGTTTACCTTAGGTGCGACTTAAGTTTAGTCAGCATAGGCCTCCTATAAGAAAACCCAAAAATGACATAACCATAAATAAAATTATTAAATAAAATTATTTTATTTTTCAAATGCTTATAACTCATAGACTGAGATTAAAAATATGAGACCACCACTGAACTCATGAGGGTCTTCTTTACTAAGGTAGATACCAACTTTGGTCGGCGCGGGCCACTGGAGAAAGTTATGTTTTGGCCATAAATAATATAATTAAGTGACAATTATTTTATTGTAAAATCTTTAACTTCTAAATGGTAAGTCAGATTTAAAACTAGAGAGTAACATTTATCCCGTGAGAACGTTTTCCCCTTAGGAAGAGCCTAACCTCGACCGGAACCTATCAAGGGTGACGGTTAATAATTTTTTGAACCTTTTAAGGTACGTTCAGTAAATGCCCGGGCGGCGTTTTCTATCTTTTTAATCAGTGATCAGATTAAAACTCTGAGGGCACTGTTTAATCTGCAGCGTTGGGATTCTCTTGAGGATTCACTTCTACCACAGTAGGTCAAGTGAAAAATTTAGTTTTGGAAACTTTTAAGAATTAATAAAATAAAAAAATTGTTATTTTATTTTATCCTACCGCCTCTTGAGCAGCGGTGGTGGGGACCACAGAGGTAGTCATACATTTAATATGGGATATTAAATGCTCGGTTACACTTTGGTCATGTAACCACCCTTCATGTAATTAATGTGGCACATTAATTATATCAATTAATGAACCTCATTAATTCCTCAGTGCATTACTCACCCTTTGCCCCCTCTATTTAAATGGGGCTTGGGGTAGAGTTTTTGGCACAACTTAATCAAGCGAGGAACCTCTGGCAAAGTGACATGACAACTTCCACCAACATAGATAGAATCTAGGGTGCCAAAAAACTGGGATAGACGAACGCTAAAGGCTTCATCAAACATGGAATCTTCTTCCACCACTACTACGTCTCCAAAGAATCTCGAGGTATGGGTTGTCTTTTAATTTAATAATTCCCATGTTTCTTCTCTTCATTCTTGAATTTGCATGTGGTCATTGTGGGGGATTTGATCAGGGTTTATCATTATTTTAATGTGACGTATAAATTACCCCCACTTGTTATAATGCTAACGGGGAGGGCGCAGACCAAAGGAACATGGTCCGAACCTTCCACCGATTGTTTTTCATTGCGTTCTTTGGAGGCGGGTTGTTCCAACATGACGGAACCTTGAAACTGAGAGGCATGCAAGGACAATGGAATCCCGAGAGGACCGTAGGTGCATATGGAAGGAAGAATGAACCTCCAAGTCTCACCCAATGGCCCACGGAAGAACCACCAGGACGGCACCGGCACAGCGACACTCACGACCGGCGCCGATGGACAAGGGGTGCGGTCGGAAACCACCGGCCCCAGTGGAAGAGTGGCACCAAGGTGGTCGGATAGGCTGCCAATAGTAGCCAGCCACAGAGGTTGAGGTGGTACACCATAACGCTCCACGCTAAAGGGAGTCGCGATAATGCAGGGGACCTGCTCCCTATGAGTCTCATGGGTGACGAGGCAGTACCACCTGGAACTGCCAATAAAGGAGTTGTTTGGCTCCTTTTTGTTGTTCGAAAGTAGCGGACCGCGCGACCCCGCTTGGGTCACACCAGCCATCAGGTCGGGCCAGTCTACAGCCTATTAGGCTGAGCCCACCGATGCTGGGCCCTGTCAGACCCGAAAAAAATTGGTTCAGCCTAGGCCGGGTTGGTCTGGCCGAGTCGGACCGGACCCGGACCCCTCTCGGGCACAGATACACTTAAAAGGTTGTATCTTTCGAACCAGATGTCCATTTGACGAACCTTATACAGTGTTGGGATCCTTGGAGTGAGATAGTCTTTTGAAATACTCCACATGACTTTTGGAGAAAGTTTGAATTTGGCTGTGTTGGATTTTACTCTAATGCAACTGGGCCCTCAGCCTTAAAATGCATATATCTTACAGACCGGGTGTCCGATTGACGCGTCGTCTATTATGTTGGAACACTTATGATATGATAGATCATTAGTTTACTTTCTTGTGGAACATCATGGTGGTTGAGGTATTTCTGATAACCGGAGGAGCATAACCAGGGTGTTTCTTGTAGTGAGAGTTAGGATGGCTACTCCCTTGATGACTCAAGGTGCGGGTATTCCTTACTCCTCTGCTCTGGTAGTGACGGGACTCCCCATATCATGAGTGCGGGTTTGTTTCCCTCGGATTATTGTTTCTATATTTAGATTCGGTACTCCCCTATTGGACTAGTTTGCAAGTCCTCCATACATAACTCACATAGAGTTAGGTACTCCCCTACTGGGTAGGGTGTGGGCCCTCTACTTTAGGTGTAGGTACTCCCCTGTCAACCCAGGGTGTGGTTCCTCCTTATGCATTACTACAGTAGAGTCGGTACTCCCCTTCCATGCCAGGGTGCGGGTCCTCTAGCCTAGGGTCGGTACTCCCCTGAGGTACTAGGGCGTGGGTCCCCCACAACGAACAAACTACCAGAGTTTTACTCCCATACCGGGTAGGGTGCGGGTCCTCACATATAGAGTCGGTACTCCCCTGTTGTGCCAGGGTGTGGGTCCTCTAGCCTAAGGTCGGTACTCCCCTAACATACTAGGGCGTGTGTCCCCCACAACAAACAAAGTACCAGAGTTGTACTCCCCTACCAGGTAGGGTTCAGGTCCTCACATATGGAGTAGTACTCCACCATCTTTAAGTAGAAATGGGGAGTAGGATATTCAGGGGAGTTGGAGGTCCCTAAACTATAGGACACAGTGTCGAGGAGTGGCCCTCTTCACTTGGTTTCCCTTGGTCTTGCCTCGAGCGCAAGACTGTGAATGTGAGACCTCTAATGTCGGGCACTAGAGGCAGTTCTAGAAGAATGTTCCTAATTAATCATGTCCTTTCGGACGTTCCATTAGAAATGGTTGAGTTTTATCTGATGGAGTACATCTCTCAGTCGGGTTCCATCAGGGATGGCTAGTTCATGGAGCATGTACTCCTAATCCTTAAGTTATGCTTTGAGCCTTCTTTGGAAATCCTAAAAATGGATTGAGATCGGGGCCTTATGTTTCTTTATGGATGAGATGAGTATATCTGGTTGGTGATGTGTCTTTTTCTTTGTTCTTTTTGATTGAGATCATGCTTGTGGTTTTCCTTTGTGGAATTACGAGAGACCTTCAGGGGTCTTGGGGTCCCTGTTGGGTATTGTTATACTCACCCCTGCACAGGCTTTGCCCGCACCTTGTTATGTCTTGTGCAGATGATGGGTAGCCTTGACTAAGACTTGGGGAGCTAGGAACTGATGGTGGATGGCAGTGATGGTTGACGTGGAGAGCTATAGAGACGAGTTTTACCTACCCTTCAAGTAGGATCCTTTTTGGACGTTCTCAGGAGATATTTTCTATTTTCTGTAGTAGTTGTATCTTTTCAGTTGGGCTTGTATTCCGGCCCCTTTACTTTCATTACTTACTATTACACTTAGTAGTGGTTACTAGTTGTGGTTTCAACTTACTCTTACATATTGTTTTACTTTTGTGTAGTGTACCCTGCTTGTGTGTGTACAATTTTTGAGGCAATGCCTTCCCATCATCGGGAAATGCCTTTTCGGTTCTAGTCGCCAACCCCTGGCCTACAGAAGGGGGCTTGGGGTAGTCACAGCACGGGCCCTGGGGGATGGGTCGTGACACTTTACATAATAATTTTAGTATCCAGGTCAAGCCCTCATTATAATAATTAAATAATAACCGAGCAGATCCCTTTATATAAGTATTTCAATATCTCGGCCAAGGCCTCAATATAAGAATTACAGCATAACTGGGCCAATACCTCTATAAAATCATTATAGCATGAAACTATCCAAGCCATCTATATAATCATTATAGTATGAAACACAACACATGATATCAAAGAAATAATAACACAAAATAACATCAAAATCCATAGTGGTAAATTCAACCAATTTCCATTTATCATTCATTTTCTTTTCATTTATTCAAGGTTTTCTTAATCCTTTATCATGCCAACATGTCAAACAGAAAATTACATCAATTAATCCATTTCCCAATTGATTATATCATGATAAATCACTAAAAAAACATTTTTTCCCAATTCATATTTCAATCCAACAGTAGTGATGATGTAATCGCAAAATATTTCATATAAATGGATAATTAAAAGAGACCTTGAAGGGTTTGATATAGACCACCTACCTTTATCTGGTGATCAAGAAACACCAACCACAATTAAATTTAAATTTATGATGAAGTATATGGAAATAAATGATGAAAATCCAAGAAAGATGTTTGGAAATGAAGGATTTTCTCTAAAAAGTCAATTTGAGTCACCCTGAAGGCTGGAAAAAAGAATCTTCATGCTACTCACTGCATCAAAATAGGCGTGCAAGATGGGATCACCATAGGAGAACTTAATATAGCATCATAAGGGTTTTATGACTCTATAGGAAGGGTTCTAGAATGTTTGGTCTTGATAGAAAACAACCAGGAAGGAAAGAAGGGAGGGACCTTCATTTTTGAGCCGACATATATATGGGAGGATCATATTCTAGATAACAGAATATTTTATTACAAATTTTAGAATGTCATTAAAATACCCATGGAAGAAAAAATTTACAACTTTGTTCATCTCAGAAAAATAAATAATTTATTATCCTTGTAGAATCGGTCTTTGAAGGCCCTTGAATCGCATTGCCGGAAGATCTACATGGTCGTTTCACATGACTAGAAGAAACTCTACATGGAAGATTCCATGTAGATGAAATATCCATTTAGCATATTCATGATATCATTTCCACATAGTTTATTATCCACATAGATGATTCTACCATGTATTTATTTCTAGGTAGCAAACTGTTCGACATAGTTGATTCACATAGTCGGTTGGTTCATGTAGCCTATTGGCTCATGTAGCAATTAGATGATGTAGTTGATTGGATCATGTAGTTTTTGGGTACATGTAGAATATTTCCTCCCATGAAACCCTTTCACAGTGTGTGATAAGTTCATTCTTGGAACTAGTTCACAACATCATCTTGGAATCATGTTCCCATATTGTAACTAGTTCACGACATGTAAATGTCCTCGGTTCTATAGAAAGAAACCGAACCTCCTCCAAATATTCCCAAACCCACTGAAAACATTCAAAAAAAAATTGATCCATTTACATGTAATCCATTAAGTAAAATAACCAAACAACCTTAGAAAAATATCTCCATCCTCATGTGGCTCAAAATTTACTCAAAAAGGAATTTTAACTGAAAATTAATGATAAATGTTCCTAGAAAAATATAGGATCTTATAACTTCCCCACCATATAAAAGCTTATCCCCAAGATACTCCAAGAATCAAAATGGGGTCTCATAAAACAATTCTTACCACTATTATCACATATCAAATTCTATCTCCTAGGTATCCTATTGAAAACTCCCATTCTTCCGCTACACTCAAACCATAGGTATAGTCTTTCCATGGAGATACTTATCACTATGGTCCACAATTCGTATCAGATGCTCTACAAAGGACGCATCTACACCAAGATCGATGTAATCAACATATATCACATGAGAAGGTTCTGAATGATATATTCAACGCTACGATAAATGAAACATTTCGTACATGGCACGATAGTGTTGTGTAAGGGTTAATCGGTATGCCACTAGACCAACCCTTTCCACTATTTTGAACAAACTGACAAACATAAGCACCAGCCTTCCCTATTTCATGATATTTCATTTCCCAATATTAGGAGACACCCTAAGAAAAATATGATGACCCACTCAAACTATATATATCTTCTCCATTGTACAGTAGAATATTTATGTCTACTCTTCATGGTTGTTAACCACTTACTAATCATCTGATCCTACTCAAACATCTCCTTTAAGGGACTAGGTCTAACAAGCACTGACTCACCTACCACTAACTAACAAAGAGGTAAACTTTATGGCCTTCCATAAAAATCCATTAAAGGTTCCATATTTTTTGATTCTTATAAACTATTATTGTATGAAAAATCTATGTGTTCCGTATATTTCTCCAATAAACCACCAAAATCAAGTAAACATGCTCATATAATATCTTCTAGAATATAATTTTTTTTGTTTAGATTGACCATATTTATGAGGATGATAGGTTGTTCTAAGAAGATCCTATAATATTTGAGCCTTAGGACTACCCTGTCCAAACTGAGATGTGAAAATAGGATCTCGACCAAAAACAATGCTCCTTAGAACACCATGAAATCATACTATCTCACACACATATACACTACCCAGATCATAAAAAGTGAATGTATACCTTATGGGAAATAAGTGGGATACCATCATCAATAAATCTATGATAACCCATTATGAATTATTCTTTTGAGGTTTCCGGGGCAATCTTGTTGTAAAATCTATAGTGACATTATACCATTTCCATTCTGGAATGGGCATAGGCTGCAATAGCCCAGTTGCCATCTAATGATCAGCCCTCAACTACTGATAGGTGAAACATCTCACCATGAATCTCAATTACTCATTCTCCATTCCTAGCCACTATTACTATCTATGTAGATTAATATACATCGATATTTTTCAAACCAAGATTTACCACCCATATAGAATCATGAAACTCTCTCATTTGAACCTCATGAAAACTCATATGAACCTATACTCAACCATGGTAAACAAGAGAATTTTCACTTTGAAGAGATCATACTAATGACATCTCCCCACCATATATATTTTCTAATAGAGATAAGCCCTCTAGATCAGATAAGTACTTGGTTCTGATCCATCCTAAAAGCATAAATAGAAAGATATCAAAGTCATAGATACTCTTCCATGGGACTCTCAAACATTTAGATGCATTTCTGAAAAGAGTTCCATCATCCTCCACTTATAACAAGACTCTAACACTACCTTTATATTCATCTTTCATCTCAAAACATAAGTGATGATATTCCTCTTTCTAGTTGTATAAGACACCTTGATATCGAAAGACTATGGATACTCAACCCACCTCCTCTTCCAAAGGTTATGGTCTCACTGCGAAAATATGGACTAGGGGATCTTGTGGTATATGTACACCATAAAACTCTCACACAAAATATATTTTCTTCAACATCTCAAGGTTTTTTACCACTTCTTATAACTATATATCATGATTTGGATAATTCTCCTCATGTGTTCTCAACTATCTGGAGTCATAAGAAACAACTCGGTCCTCATATATATGAACTTCTCTAAGTATGCCTCAAGATACATCACAGTACATGGTATATGCATTACCTGACATAGATGAGTTAAATATTGGTGTTGAGGTCAACTTTCCCTTTAGATCCAAAAAATATCTCTCATAAGAATCTGATCAAAAATACATCACCCATTTATTGGTCATCTAGTCATCAATGCTTTGGGATTTGAGAAGTCTCGAATGAGTCTTTGTTAATAGCCTATTAAACCTAGAAAGATCTTAATCTCAAATACATTTTATGGCCACTCCCCAAATACCACTGGTTAAACCTTATCTAGGTCCACTGACACTCCATCCTCTGAGATAACATTTCCCAAGAAGTGCACTTTGTAAATACAAAAACTTTATTTCGTTAGATTTCCATAAATATAATGCTCTCTCAAGGTACTTAAGACAATGTCAAGATGTAGTGGATGATAATATTTTTACTAGGATCACACTAAGATTTCATTAATGAGAACCACCTCAAACTGGTCTAGTAAAGGATGAAATAACTGATTTAACAAGGCCATGAATATAGATAGTGCATTCATTAGACCGAACGACATCACTACAAACTTATACAAGCCACACCTTCTCCTAAAATCATTTCAGGGTATGTATGATGGTATCAATCTCAACTGATGATACCCTGATCTCAATTTAGTCTGAGAGAAAATCCTAGAACCTCTCAGTTGATCAAATAGATCATCAATTCAAAGAAAAAGATACAGATTCTTGACTATCATCTAGTTCAATATCCCATAATCCACACAAAAGCATAAAGTCTCATCATCCTTTTTAGCGAAAAAATTAGAGAACCCCATGGATATGTACAAGGTCATATGAAACCCTTATCTTATAGATTATCCAATTTATCTTTCAAATCTCAAAGATCCGTTAGTGACATCATATAATGTAGGATAGAATTTGGATCTTATCCTGACACTAACTCTATTATGAACTTAATCTCCCATTCAGAAGGTAATCTATATAACTTTTCTCTAAAGACATCCATAAAATGGTCTACCACTATAGGAACATTATCCTAATGTATTCCACCATTATCGAGAGTAATAAATTCTATTTAAGTTATTATACAGTCTAATATGTACTAAATTATTCATGCACAACTAGCTTAATGATCCCACTCACCATGGTAAAAATTTATTCCCCCATCTGAGGATATAAATGTAACTTTCCTCTGATAATAATCAATATGACCTTAGTATAGAAATAACTAATCCATGCCCAAAATAAAATTGAAATCTGTTATTTTTTACACACAAAGTTCACAAAGGAAATGATAACCACTGATTTCTAGAGAACACACCTTGAAACATTTGATATTCTCTAACCACACACCCAATGGTGTATCGATGGTCAAGAAACCATCTATTATTTCCACAACAAAGACCAAACCATTAGAAAAATGAGTTGATATAATGGAATGTGATGCTCTTATTTCAAATAAAATGAAAGATAGGGTATATGATACAGGAATCATATCTCTGATAGTAGAAGGCCATGCATCCAGACTAATCAAATTAGAATTCATAGGATGCAGCTGAATTGCCCCTATACCTTAGGTGTCATTATGACCCCCCTAGGATATTCCCTCTACCTGGTATTATCTCTATTTCACTGGGATATAATTTCCCCTACATTTACCTAAACATCTTGTGGAACTCCAACTATTATTATATTAAGGGTTAGTTGTGTCCTTCCTAGACTCTGGTACCTATTCAGATCCCCTAAAACTACTATACAACTTCATTTCCCTACAAAACCTTTGCACATGGATAGCCTTCCATAATAACATCTCTCTAAATCAGGGTATGGACACTGAGGCCGATTATCAACAAACATTCCACACTGATGTAACTATAACAAAACACGGTCCTAATATGGCTTCCCAATTCCATATCTACTCTTCCACTATTTCCTTGGTGATAACTATAATATAAACACTTCTAACTATTAGAATAAGATCTCTTAGTTCACCCTACTAAAACATCCTGGCCATTGCTCGGGGCCTCTCTCAGATTCCCTTCCATGATGAGTTCTAGATTTGTCACATCTAAAAATATAATTAAGAAAACAAGTCACATGTAACTTGGTATCATAGTGAAACTCATCCTAAAAATGCCTCACCCTGGCAGTCACATCAGATACTAAATATAGTGAAAATCACTATAATTTAGTGAAATGTCCAGAATTGTCCATCAATGACATTCCCTTATAGGTTAGGTTCCTGAACTCATGAAAATTCTCATCACTAAAAGTCTATAGATATAATTTTCTCAAGAACATAATCTCTAAGTCCTTAAAAGATGACTCCTCTTTCTTCCCATATTTTTCCAGAATGACCCTCCAATGCTTGGTTGGTCCATGAAGAATTTATGAAGCAAGATTTACCCTCCTTTTTGTGTGTGTCTTAAGATTCTAGAAGATCATCGGGACTGTATTGATCCAAAACTCAGCTGCATAGGAGCCTTCTTCTCTAATGAATGTAGGTAGATACTATAAATAAAACTATATCTTTAGCTCATACGTCAAAGGTATAGTTTGAATAGTCTTCCTTTAAATGGATCACATGACCCTTAGGAAGCTTTCATGAAGATTAATATTCATATGGTTCTCATTAGGTACATATATCTCTAGATTAGATTTGTTAAGAAAGTATTGATTTCCACTCTCCTAACTCTCAAATCAAAGACGATGAAGAGGTATTTTCTCTTCAATACAAATGCACACATTAGAAAATAAGATAATAGAGATTTTAACCTCAATAGGTGACAACAAAAAAGAACCACTAGCCCATGTTCCCTCTAAACAAGTCTTAATAAGATAATTTTCATGACATAATAGTTCATTTATTCATTTTTCATCAGATATAACTAGATTATCAGTTCATAGTTCATAGCGTAAAATATATCACATGCAATAACTATGTACATATCATGAATAATTAATGTCAATATAAACTCCTACATGCCTATCATGATTCATACATAATCATCTCATTCCATATCAGTCCATGAGTACAAATCTCAATAAATAATAACAGCACACAACATGTGAATCACCCATGGTGAAATAATATCAACTATAATAAATGAATAACTTAATCAGTAATCCCTTCCCTGGGAACTTGATTTTCCCTCATACATATGTTAAATACTCCCATGAACAAGATCATTAACATGTTCTGACACATCCTAGTATTATTTATACATTTCCTCTATAGTAAGCGATAGAAAAAAAAATCTTGATCCTCTAATACAACTTTGTTACATCCCATGATTTTATTCTTCCTTATGTGACCAAACTGTGTTTTCTATGTGACCTCAGGGATACCTACCCATATGAAAGAGGCTTCCAACTAGTAGTGGGGTTTAATGAAATAGTGTAGAGACTATACCTTTAGGTATATAATAAAAATATAGTAGAAATAATATCAAATTAATAGAAAAAAGTGGGAAATTTATAATAACAACCAATAACCAATAATGAAAGGTAACTGAATAATCTCAATAAACAAGAGAACAATATAATGATAGTATGTAATGTATATAAATATCAAACTAAAAGTAATAAAAAAAGACCAAGATGACACAAATAACTCAAAATACCCTAGTCTCAAGCCCAAGATCAGTCTCGTAACCATGCTCCAACCCATCTAGTAATCAACAATCAATAACAACGTCTATTTCCCTTGTAGAAACCTACATTCATGAAATCAAATCGGGTACCAACCAATGGCCTAAATAGTTTATGATGAAAACTCAATAGTTCAACACCAGCATGTATAAACAAAAGAAATATGATAATAAGTGCATGCAATACAATGATATTCAGTAGTATGAATTAATCAATTAATATGATACAACATTCAACCTATTTCAGCACCATGCTAGAATTTCTCTGAGCATGTATCACAACAATTTTAACTGTAATCACAATTCCATGCAATAATTACATAACCTAGTCAAACCCTATAAGTATTACATCATAAATTGATAGATCCCTTTATATAATCATTTCATCATCTTGTCCAATCCCTCTATATAAGCATTAGAGCATAACTAGAAAGGTCTCTTTATATAAGTATTCTATTATCCAGTCAAAAAATCTATATAATCATCATATCATAACTGGGGAAATCACTATACATAATAATGACAACATGAAAATGTACATTCAATCTATATAATCATTACATCATGAAACACAACACATGATATATAGTAAATAATAACATAACATAACATCATAAGCCAAAATGGTCAATTAATCTAATTTACATTCATCTATGAATTTCTGTTAATTTTTTCAAGTTATTCTTAATCCTTTATCATGAAAACATGTCAACCCACAACATACATTAATTAATCCATTTTCAAGGGTTATTATATCATAATTAATCACTAAAAATTTCATTTTATTCCAATTCATATTTTAAGACAACAATAGTTCTCCTTGCTAAGATTAACCAAAAGTCCACTTATTACTGGTTCATCATCAATCCAAGGTAGGTTCACCCCAAAATTGGGAACAAGAAAGATCCCAAAACCATTGAATCAAAAGGGAAATGAGTAGTAGCCTAAACACATTATTTGTCATAAATAGTGTTCTATTAATTTAGTTAGGTCCTGAACACGACATGATGAGATGATTGTACAATAGTTCATGTACTTAGAGAATCAAAACAAACCACGAAGGATTTTATTAAAAAACTACCTATATCTGGAGATCAAGAAACACCAACCATAATGAAATTTTAATCAATAATGAAGGTGAGGGAGATCAATGAATAAAATAATAGATCAAATGCCAAACAAGGCATCCAGAAAGGAGTGAGTTGCTCTAAATGTCACTTGGAGTCACCCTAAATCATGCAAGAAGCAAGATCCATGTGACTCATTACACCAAAACTATACAGTGTGCACAGGATGGGATCACTACTATAGAACTTGATCCACTAGAATAAGGGTTCCAGGACTCCAAGGGAAGGGTTTGAAATTTCTAATCTCAAGAGAAAGAAACTAGGATGGAATGAAGGGAGGGGCCTTCATTTTCAAGTTTAAAGATATAGGAAAATCATATTTTCTAGATCAAAAAATATTCAATTCCATATTTATGAATCTCCTTAAACTCGACATGGAAGGAAACGTTTTCAGTCTCTATCATCTCATAAAAAATAAGGAAGTAATTATCCTTGGTGAATCGATCTTTGAAGACCCTTGATTCACACCATTAAAATATTTGCATGGACATTTTCGCATAGTTGGTGGAAAATCAAAATGGATATAGCCAAAATCCACACGTAGTCGATTAACATAATAAATTTCACATATTTAATTATCCATAAAGATGATTCTCCCATGTAGTCATTTCCACATAGAAGACTTTCACACTTAGCTAATTCATGTAGATGCTTGTATCACATATCCAATCGACTCACGTATCCAATTGGAACACGTGTAACCCTTTCACAATGTGTAACTGGTTTATAATTTGAACTAGTTCATGACATCATTCTGGAATCATGTTCATGTCATGTAACTAGTTCACAATGTGTAAATGTCCTTGGTTCTACAAAAATAACATAAACCACCTCCAATGCTTCTAAAACCCACCGAGAACCATCATAAATTTTTGATAAATTTACCCAAACTAAATTAATTCAAACATCCAAACATCCCCAACAAACTATATTCATCCTCAATATTCTCTAAACACGCTTAATAAAAGGAATTTTGACAAAAACTCCATGAGAAACATGCCCAGAAAAATATGGTATCTTATATGCAGAGTTAACATTTTCAAGTTTTGTGCATAATCAAACAAATTACCATCTTAATGAATTAGTTTTCCCCTTTTGATATGAATTGGGGATATATCATCTGAGAATACAATATAAAAATTTCTTCCCTCATACAATATCTCATGGAGGGTATCCGTTATTGGAAGAGAAAATGATGGTTGGAAATTTTCAAGAATTAAGAGTCGAGTATTTAGGGTTAGTAGAGATTGAATGTCATCCCCCCAAATAAACATAAAATATAGAATAGGAACAAGATAAGTAAAAAAGGTAACATATCTTAAATAAGAATAAAATACTTCATATAAGAATACTGTAAAGAGTTATTTGAGTTATTTGATCTATTTTTAAAAATATTTATATTTTTTAATTCACTAATAAAATTTTCAAATGTTCTTTACAAGAATTCCTTGAGGATTAGATCATACTAGAGAAATTCATATCTAAGATTAGGAAGGGTAACTTATCTACTTTATTAGAAATCTATAACACTCTAGTTGCATATGAGGATACATGGTGGGTGTATCAATTAAAACCATGTTGGTTCATTCTAGAACTTATATAAGGGGGGATGTATATAAAGTAAAAATAGACTCTTTAGATATTATAGTTTAGAGTGGGGGTGATATGATAAAATTTAGGATTATAATTTCAAAATAATCAAGGTTTTTTAACAAGAAAAAACAATTTCAGGCTGTATGTCCTACTCCTCCACCTCCTCCTTTATATCCCACTCCTCCAACTCTGCCTGTATATCCCACATCTACACCTCCTCCTCCACAACTTCCCAATATAATATGGGTTATATGTTTAGGATCCCCAATATCATATTACATTATAAAATATCATATATTATATTATGGATACCTTACATTATTAACAGATAGATATGGATTAGCATAGAGTAATAGTATATGATATTATAGATACCTCAGCTATATTATCATTCCTTATAGATGAGGTTTCAACAATTAGACAAACTTTTGGAAATTTTTTTCTTTGTATTTATAAACTTTTCTAACAACTTACCACTAAGTTATTCCAATATTATAACCTTTATTTTCATATAGGTGTTAAATTTATTTTAATATATAAAAATATAGTTTTTATGTATTTTTTCCATTTAATTTTGTGTTTTTTTCCAAAAGAAAAGTTATCTTACTGGGTATACTCTATACATAGTGGCGTGTAACAAAACGTTAAATCATTATTATAGAAACATGTTTTATTATTTTAATTTTTAAATATTATAATAAATTTTAATTTTATTTCATAAATATAATTTTCAATCATGTAATGGTATTAATATAAAGAGTAAATAGGAAAGAGGAAATAAATGATCAAATATGTGTGTGTAAAGGTGAATTCATTTAAAATTACAAGAATTTATCATATACATAGAATTTTATTTTCAATTGAAAACTTATTGTAAAATATAATTTCCATCATCAAGAATAATTAACATAATGTTGGTATTGTGTTCTAATATTTATTTCTTAAATAATTTCAACTGGGATATTTAAAAATTAAAAAATGTTATAATTCATTATAATATTTATTTTTATATATCATATCATTATATTGAAAATACAAGTTGAATAATTTCCCTTTAATTTATAGCTTATTGATAACTCTCTCCCACATACCGAAAAAGATTTATATCATATACTTAGAGAATTGGGGGATTATTTTTCAAGTCTAATTTGTTTTTAATTTATCTCGTTTTCTAATATAGATCTTGAATTTTAAAATTAAAATTGTAAAGTTTTTGTAACTTGAACAAGGTTATGATGTAAATTTTTTTATGGAACTATATTTGTGTTATTGTTTCTTTAATTTTTTATCCATTTTAGGTCAGGTAAACTACATATTTAAATATATTTTTAGAAAAAATATTTTGGTTACAAAATAACTAATGTAAACACTTTTTTACATCAATTATTTTATAAATCCAATTAAAAATTATGTATTTACATATTTATTTTAAATGTCAAAAAAATATGGAATTTTTTAAAATTCATTTTGGGTTTTCCTTAATAGTTTTTATAATAACCAGAGTAAAAAATAGTTTTTACATAGATTAAAATAAATTATGTACAAAACCTATACAAATTTTCTTACAAATATATAATTAATTAATAAATGATAAATATTAAAAAATTGGCATGGAAAACCCTTTTCCACACTAATAACATAATAGTCATGAAAACATTATTGGGAATAATAGATGGGTTACATCATGAAGATAATTATCATTTCATGAAGACATTAAAATGGGAGAAGTAAAGTATGAATGCCTCATATTTTGAATCCAAATGTTTAAATTTCAAAGGGAACTATATCATTAGATTTTAGGGATGATTCAAGGGTTAAATTTAGTTTAACTTAGAGGAATTTATAAAAATATATTTAGTTGGATATTTTGAATTTATTATGGAATATAGGGAGAAGTATACAATGAAATTTTTTCGGCATTTTATTTAA
This sequence comes from Viscum album, assembly GCA_963277665.1. NCBI lineage: Eukaryota > Viridiplantae > Streptophyta > Magnoliopsida > Santalales > Viscaceae > Viscum > Viscum album. The sequence continues at coordinate 655,117,416 of OY728145.1, read as the reverse complement.
TCAAATGAATGTAATAGTTATTCTTAAATTATTGATAAGAGTATGGGATGTGTTGAATTATTTATTTTGAATTATCAAATAAAGAGTATACTGTAATAATTATATAATTTCATTATATTATATATATATTCTTATAGTATTAGAAGAGTTATACTATAGAATACTGCATCAAAATAATTGAAACACATGGATGATAGAAGAAAAATATTATATAAATACTATTAATATATTACAAGTGTTATTAATCTACTAAAAGAAAGAAGAAAGGAAAAAAATAATGAGATTGAACGAATCATGTGCTATGTTGAAGATCACTTAATACTACTATTATTTATTTAAGAACTTGAAAATGTATTTTCCAATATCTTCTACTTAAATTTTCTTCCATCCTCTAGAGGAATATTATACTATCATTTACAAAGGAAACTATGTACTAAATATATTTAACACTTCTACACCTCATCTATTTTTACTGAGTTTCATCTACGTATACATAACTATATTAGTCTTACAACTACTTTTACTTTCTCTTGATGTCCCTAGTAAAAGGATCCAAAGACCTGGCTAAATATTTATTACACTAAGTTTCAATTTCATTCACTAACTTGTGATATCCCTATAAAAATGATCTGAATAAATTCATAAAGATTACTTTGGGTGTTGGTACAATGTCTAGGGCATGATTAATATTGCCTCAAACCACAATAAAAAAAATATGTGTCTTGATATTTACTTTACTTTATATTTCTAGTGCATTAATTTATTAAAATAAAATGATAGATTTCATACAACTTAAAAAGTGAATGTTTAAATTAGATAAATTAATTAAAAGACTCAATTCACCCCCCTCATGAGTCTTTGTCTATTAATTATTTGCGTAAACATTTGGAATCATTTTATACCCTTAAAATGTTAATCTTTTCAACATAAAAAGGCTAGAGAGAAATATTTTACTAGTCAAATATATATTATAGTGGATGATCCTAGATAAGGTATGTCTATGATTAAAGATCTTTATTTTAATGGTGAGAATTATGGTTGGTATAAATCTAGAATGATTATCTATTTGATGAATCTTTGATTGAAATTTTATATTAATTTTATGAAACCCTATAATATTTTTACATGTGAACCCAAATCAGGGAATACTACTCAAGAATCTAATTATGATTTAAATTCAATGTCTATAAATGTTATTTTTTGTGGATTAAAATTAGATGAATTAAATAGATTCTTTCAATGTGATACTCCCTTTGAGTTGTGTGAAACTATATTTTTTACTATGAATGAACTAACAACATAAAAAAAGGTATAATGCAAAAAAAATAGAATTTTCATTATTTTAATGTGTTTTATAGAGAAATGTTTACTCAGATAAATGGAAGAATCACTGTTATAGTGAATGATATCACTACTTTGTGAACTATTATACTAGAACCTGATAAAAATTTAAATTTTATTAGAGTTATACATGTTAAATTGTGTAATAACTACTATTATTACGCTGCCCACACCTGTTAATGATCTAAAAATTAACAATTTTATTGGAACACTCATGAGATATGAAGTTGAAATACAAGAAGAAGCTGATAATCATAAGTCGGTAAAGAAAGAAAGTGTTTCTCTTAAGGTTACATATTCTGAATCATTGGGTGTAGATTCTAGTAGTAAAAATTTTAGTGTTGAACTTACTAAAATTTATAAAAGATACAGCAATTGATATAGTAGAAGAAAACGAAATTTTAAAAAATATGATAGATTCCCAAAAGAATAAATGTTATATAGTGGTGGATCAATATATGGATAATTCATCAATTTTTACTTCTTATTAAATTGATGAAATTAATAGAGATTATATTAAAAATTAAAGATCGTTGAAAATTTATTAACCCTTGTTCTTAGTAGTTTCTAAATATGTGTTTATGTCATTCAAAGTATAATTTCCTTCACTTCTCTCTTAATTATAATTCTTTTTATTTTCACTAATTGTTTCATACACCAGGAGAATATTTTAGAATTGTTTTAATCTTTTTATCCTATATGTGTTTATTTAATTTATTAAGCATTGAAATGATTAGTTGAATAATTTGTTTGAACATCATGCATACTCTTTATAATTCTATTTACTTGCATGTTGGAATTAGCTGATTTTAAATTTTATATTTTTTTAGTAAGTATGAGTTTGATGTTTTATCCTTTAGTTTACTAACATTCACTATAATACTTTATTATTACATTTGTTTGAATTCTATTTTGAATTGATATATTATATTTTGGTCGTAAACTATGTTTTATTTTCTATTTTTAATACTCATAACATGTATTGAAACTATTTATATTCCTTGAATATCTTTTATTTAAATTACCTATATATTTTTGATATATTTCAACTTAGTTTAAGGGGGGTTATTATTATTTTTTAACATATAATTTACTATTTTATTATTAATTCCATGATATACAACTGTTAATTACTTCCTTAATTCATTACAAAGTTTTTTATTATTCATAAAATATTTTAAAATTGTTTTGTGGATCCTTGTAGTTAATGTTTCTTATAGGGTGAAATCACTTAATGATAATTCACTGCTATATATTTTAAAGTGGGTGAGGCTTATATCATTTTGGATATTTTACTACATTATCAGGTGATTATTATTTTAATGGGAGTTATTCCTTTAAATTTCATGTTATGTATGCATAAGCAAGTTGCGTATTTAGTTTTTAATTATTACAGTTTAAAACATGTTTATTTACTCTTTTTATTATTTCTTATAGTTTAAATCATACAAAATCTACTTATTCACTATTATTTATTATAATCATGTTTGTTTTATTATTTATATTTCTTTTTCATGTCTACTAATATTTAAAGTGATATAAATGTAGTTCCATTGAATAATTTGTATTATGTTCATTCTTAATTATCTAAGAGTGTTATCTTTAATCGTGATTATTTATTGAATAATGTGTTTTCTATTAATTTATTATTTTTTAAAAGGAGAGAATGTCTTCTTATGACCTCATGGTTTTTCCTCTATTTTGTTAGGGGATAATGTGTTGTTTATTTTCTATTTATTTATTTTTACATGATCTAATCTTTCATTTCATAACTTTTTTATCCTTGAAAAAAGTGGGAGATTATGTTGGTTGTCTTCAACTTTCTTAATTATTAAAAAGAGGGAAAATGTTGAGTGGATACTTGATAATTTATTCATGTTTTGATAATTACATAATCCCACCCTTTATTTTATATCTATTATGTTATCACTCAAAACATTGATAGGTTTGTTTTAATTATTCCCAAAATTTATGAAAATCAATGTTATTCACTTCTGAAAATAACTGTTATTTAATATTATTCATAATTATTATTATTTATTCAATACTTTTTATTTATTATCATTATTATTATTATTATCAGATTCATTTCTTGTATTACTCAAATTTTATTCTTGATAAATGTTTCTTAAAATATATTCTTTCAAATGGATCGATAATATGAAAACAAATAATTATATTTTATTGAAGAATATTAGAAATCTACCTATGAACATAATATTACACATTATTATAGAGTTAGTTAAAAATATTACATATTAAAATGTGTTAAAAAATAAAATTTTATTCATCATAGGAGGTTAATAAATATCTTATAGATAATGTTATACTTAGTTTACAATGATAAAAAATATTACATGTTGATAGTTCAAAGTTTTAGCTAAGTCAAATATCTTATGCATGGGAGGAAAGGATATTACATATTGATGAAAATATTACATACTAAGAAATTAGTAAAGGGAAATGTATTATACATATAGAAGAGGTTCTAATTATCTTATCAGTTTTATAAATATGTTACACATTGGGATTTTTACAAAGGTGTATATTTTATGCTCTATAAGCAATGACTCTTACATTATGAATTTGGAATTTTGACTAAGTGATTAAACATACACATCATCTATAATGAAGAAAACCTTACATTCTATATATGAAATTTATAGAAGATTAGTTTTACACTAAATGAATAATTATTCTATCAAAAACTTAATGAAGAATATCATGTCATAGTGAGACATAGATAAATTTCATAAATTCTATTAAAATAAATATGCTCACATAGTTAATTTGGAATCATGAAATGATTATGAAAAACTATATGAGGAGAATAAAAGTGTCAAATCATGAACAGAAATTTCACATCATGAAGACCTAGAAGTAGGGGATGTTAAGTATGGACACTTCAGATTCAAAATTCAATTTTTTTTAATTTTTAAGTGGGATATATCATGAGATTTCATGGATGATTCAATGATTAAATTTTGATTAAATTACAAAAATTTATGGAAAGTTTTAGACTTATTTATTATTAATTTATTATCTAAGATAAGAAGAAGTCTAAAATTACTATTATTAAATGTTTAATTCAAACTAAAGACTGCAATATTCATGATTTAATCAGAGTAAAATATGGGTTATGTAAAATAAATTATTTTGAATTATCTTAGAAATAAAATATTACAATAGTTATATTATTTCATTGTATTATGTATATGTTTTCTGCAAGGATCAAATGATTTAAAATATAGAATACTAATTCATATAATTTGAAACACATAAAAAGGAATAAAAATATTATGTTCATTCTATTATTATTATATTAATAATATCTCACGACTTAAAGAAAGAAATAAGGATAAAAGAATGAGACATAAAAAATCATGTGATATCTTCAAGATCATGTGATCTTATTGTTATTTATATAATATTTTGAAAAAATATTTTCCAAGAGTTGAACCTTGAATTTTCATTCATTCTCTAGAGTAATACTCTACTATCAGTTGTAGAGGTAACTATGATCTATAATTGTTTTCCAATTCTAACTATAATTTATTTCTACTGAGTGTTTTCTACTTATACATAGCTATGGTAATATGTCAACTACTTATACTTTGTTATATGGTCCCTATAAAAAGTATCTAAAGGCCCGATAAATTCTATGAAGTACTAAGTTTCAATGGATTTCACACAATTATGATATCCATTGGAAAAGTATCAAACAAAAATCACAAAGCTTGCATTGGGTGTTGGCAGGGTGGACTAAGGGATGTTCATTGTAACCCCAAACCACTATAAAAATCTTATTTTTCAGGGTATTTAATTTAATTTATATTTACATTGCATTACTTTATTAAAAATAAGGTCATATTCTATACAATTTGAAAAGTCGATGTTTAAATTTTTGAATTTATTTAAAATACTCAACTCAACCCCTCTCCCATCTTGAGTATTTTTGTATTAAATACATTGGATGACAGTCTCAGAAATTAAAATTAGAACGTAAATATAAACCTAAAAACAAGTCAATAAACCCATGAAATTGTATAAATAAATTTTAAATTACTATACGTCGTCTGCACCAAACACAACAAGGTGTGGGCGAAGCTCGTGCAGGGGTGAGTATAACAATACTCAGTAGGGACCCCAAGACCCCCATTGGTCTCCTACAGTTCCACAAAAGAAAACCCACAAAGAAAGTCATCAAATACACTTAGGTATATTCCCATACTTATACCTAAGTTATCGAGATATAATCATCTCATACATGAGGGAAGTATACTACAAAGGTAACACCGCTAAGGTAGAAGTACCACACAGGTAACACCATGAAGATAGTACCACGAAAGTAAAAGTGCCACAAAGGTATCACCATGAAGATAGTACCACGAAGGTAAAAGTACTACATAGGTATCACCACGAAGATAGTACTATGAAGGTAGAAGTACCACACAGGTATCACCATGAAGATAGTACCACGAAGGTAAAAGTACCACACAGGTATCTCCATGAAGATAGTACCATGAAGGTATAAGTACCACACAAGTATAACCACGAAGATAATACCACGAAGGTAAAAGTGTGACATAGGTCTCACCATGAAGATATTACCATGAAGGAAAAAGTACCACACAGGTATCAAAGACTTAGTTCAAACAGAGACTCAACTTAAACTAGGTTTTCAGTGAAGTATAGAAGTACATATGATTAGTCGCGAAACTAGATCATCTTATTCTATCAAGAGGCAATGTTGCTGACCATACGGAGTCTGACCTGCAAAGGATCAATAGGTAACTAACACTCACAATAACCTACATAGGATATGATCCACCCAGGATCGATAGGTAACTAACCCACACAATGACCCACACAGGATATGACCCACACAGGATCAGTATGCGCTGACCCACATAGGATCGCTTAGTACTGACCCACACAGGATTGATATATGCTGACCCACACAGGATCGCTGAGCACTGACCCTCACAAAATATGATCCACACAGAATTTGACCCACGTAGGATCGGTCCTGACCCACATAGGATCGGTCGGTACAAACCTCAGTATGATTTGTCACCAACCTCTGCCTCACTACCAGCAACTAGATTCCTACTAATAGCACGTTTGGTAGAACCACACCTCAAGCCATTGGTCATACCTCAACCACCAAGAAGTTCCATGAATAAATATCTAAATTTTCTATCACATAATATAGGACCCAACGTAACCGACGACGCGTCAATCTGACGCCCGGTCTGTCAGTTATTAGCGTTTCCGCTCCGAGGGCCCAGTTGGAATCAAGTTCGATCCAAACCGGCCATAGTCCAACTTTATCCAAAAATCAAGTGGATTATACCAAAAGGACCATCTCAATCCTAGGATCCGAACTCCACGGATGGTTTTTAAAATGGACGCTCGGTTCACAAGTTACGACCAAAAAGGTGAAACTGGGTCCAGATGGGTCCGGGTCCGGTCCGACCCGGTTAGACCGGCCCGGCCCACGAAGAGGGTCAGCCCGGCCTAGTCTGCTGGCACGACCCACTGGGAGGCCCACAGTGTGGCCCGTGGTCATGTGGCCCACTGTGACGGGGTCCGCCCTAGCCACAACCCGGGGGGAGCCCCCCCCCCCCCCGGTATTTCGAACGGTCTGATGGTCGTTCGATTTCCCTGCTGGTACTTGGGACCACTCGGAGGTCCCACTTGGTGCATCACGGCAGGCCAGGTTCCCAACTGGTCCTCCTTCTAGCGGCGGGACATTGCCTCTGTCCACCTGCGGCCGGTCGAGTGTCAGCCGCCCTCCGCCCTCCGTCACGACCAAGCAGCCACGACCTCAAGCCCCTGCAGTGCAGACATGTGCCACTACTTTTCCATGCGGTCGGCCGACGTTCCGGCCACCCCTGCTTCGTCGCGGCTGATGGGCCGTGGCCTCCTCTTCTGGCGGTGTGAACACACGCCGCCCTCCTTCCACGCGGTCGGCCAGGTGTCGGCCGCCACCTTCTTCCGAAATCCATCGCAGCTTCTTTCCAAGCTTGAAAATTATGACATTCTTATATTCACGATCCTCAGGTCATGATCTCCTTGTCCATATATCGTGCTCAATGAGACATTGTTTTTTCCATGTGATTAATTATTTGGCGTTGAATAACGCACAAAGAACACGTGAAAACAAAAGAAAAATGGGAAAGGTATAAGTGCATGATGATGGCCATATTTGATTGTCCATCATCATTGAGAATCAAGAATATGATGAATCAAAAAATAGATTTAATCATACTTCAAATTAAAACCCCTACCTCAATCGTCTGTTGGAGATGTCACGAGGAGGAAGATGAGGTCGTTGAAGGGGACGCCGGTGTTCGTCACTCCCGCAACACGTTTCTGATTTGGCTCATGTGTCGTCCTCATTCTTTGTTGGGGGGTGGTTATTTGTTGGAGGATTCTCCAGCCCATGCCTCCTCTCCCTTTCACCAACGGGAATACAACCCACAAGAAGAGTTTATAAAATAACTCTTCATTAACAAGTTGGGTTATTAAATCAAGATTAATGTATCCTATTAATTAAAGATAAAAGTGGTTACACATTTTGTGTAACCGAAAATTTAATACCCAGCATTAAATGTCTGACCACCCTCGTCTGGTCCTTAGCTTTATGATTCAAATGGGAGGTTTTAAAAATAAAATAAAAGTTAATTATTTTATTTTATTATTTTTCCAACCCTCCCAAAAAATATCTAAAAAACTTAATCCTACCCTCGACCTACTACGGTCTAGGTGAAGGTCTCCATAAATGAATATCGGTGCTGCAAGTTCAACGGTGTCCTCAAATTTCAATTCTGAGCACCGGTTCAAAAGTTAAAAAACATTGCTCACGCGTTTACTGAACGAACCCAAAAAATAGTTCGTAAAATTATTAACATACATCCTCAACCCATGCCAGTAGAGGTTAGGCTTTTCTTAATTGAAACATTCCCCAAATAACCCAACCATACTCATATTTTCAATCCGAGTTACCGTTTAAAAGTTATGGATTTTACAATAAAATAATTTTCACTTAATTATTTTATTTACGGCCAAAAACTAAATTTCACTGGTGGCCCGCGACGGCCAATTTTAGTATCTTCCTAAAAGGAGAATACCCTCACGAGTTTGGTGGTGGTCTCGGATTTTTAATCCGAGTGACCATTTGTGAGTTATAAGCATTTGAAAAATAAAATAATTTTATTTAATTATTTTATTTATGGTCATTCGATTTTTGGGTTTTCTCATAAGAGTCCCACGCCAACAAAAATTAAGTCATTCCTAGGGTAAACCTACCATCTTAAGAATAATGGTTCCCTCAGTTTTTTGATCTAAGTAACCATTTAAGAGTTATTCCAATTCTTCAGGAAAACTTCTTAAGCGTGCTAATTAAAGCTTAACAAAACTTCGAAGGATAATTTCGGGCACTATGGGCCTCGGAATCGCGTGTCGTCAGATTTATCAATCCCGAAATAATTCTATATAATTAAAAAAATTATATGTAATTTCTGGGACATTACATTTTCCCCACCATAGGGCTTTACGTCCCTGAAATCCACAACATAGACTAAGGAAATAAATGGGAGTACTGAGCACAGATCTTAGCCTCCCGCTCTCATGTGCTCTCCGGGAGGTTCTCATGATGCCATTGAATGCGCACCGAAGGTATCGACCACCCATGAAGGACCTACTCTTATCAATCCTCAATCACTACATGAACATCCATAAACGTCGTCCCGTCATTTAAGTCCAGCTCGCCATGGTTGATGACTTGAAAAGTGTCATGCACGTATCTCCTTAGTTGGGATACGTGGAAGACGTCGTCTACCCACTCCAACTGTGGTGGTAGTGCCAAGCGGTATGCCACCTCGCCAATCCTTTGAAGTATCAGAAATGGTCTGATAAACCTCATTGATAACTTTCCACCTCATCCAAATCTCTGTAGTCCCCATCGAGTGGAGACTCGCAAGAAAATGTGGTACCCCCTCCTGGAACTCTAAAGGTCTTCATCTCTTGTCGGTATAAGACTTCTCTTGTGAAATGAAAACTCAAATTCTGTCTATCACGTGGGTAGGGATGGATGACTCAAGCGTGATTCGATGCACCCTTCTTTTCATGAGTTTGTCCTGTGCTTCCTGGGTTTCCTTTTTTGCCGACCAAGGAAAATACCATTCCAACATTATAGGCAAACCACAACCTTTTTGCCTAAAACAGTCAATCTGAGTATGAACTGTGGATGTCCAGTCCATACCCATACTAACGTCGTAAGGACTCAATGCTACCACTAAGAGGTTCCAACCGAAACTCTCACCTCAATGGTCAGATCACACCATCGACATATGTGTGATTATCAAGTCTCCTCCCAAAGGTATCACCAGACGTGAGGGTCAATTCAACGGCTTAACCGGAAAATCTAGGTCTTGGAAAAGATTCGTGGAAGGAAGGAATGATTGGTATTTATGTCTATTAATATGACAGATAGTAGTAGACACATTATGTTCATAAAATCATTCCTAGAGCCCTTGGGTCACTCTTCTTGACCATATGCATCTAATCCCTTCCCCTGTCCTCCAGCTCCTTGAGCCTCGTGGGAACCAAAAAGGGGGTGATTGTAACATGTCGAAATGTACACCACCTCATGATGCTCCCCTAGATCTACTTCTACATTTATAGCCCTATATATTCATTTGTCCCTAACAATTATTCTTCCCGAAACATTTTTACACGCCCAAGTCTCTGATACTGGCGCCAGTTTTCTAATTTCCCACTACTAACATTCACTGGCTCTATCTACTCATCCAAAGAACATTCAACCTCAAAGGTTCTATCTAGCACCCTAACATAGGTTGGAATTCATAGAGAAATAGTGTTGGCATAGATGTCCTTAAACACACCATGCTTGGAAGTCCGAGCCCTGAAGCACTGAACACATCATATTCATCGAGTACCAGGAATGATCGGTACGCGTCGATGAATACTAAGCTACCAAAATTTCATCCTTCTGAAGCAGTAGAAGCTCTAGAGAAATCTCAGCCACCTCCTCAAGCCATTCCTCAGCTCCTTGTGAGTTGGGATCGCCTCAGAACCGGAGGGGTATCTGATGCTGAAACTCTTGTAAGGCACAAAGCCTAAATGTTGCCTCTACTAGTACTGTCGGTTGTAACTGCTGCCCAACGGTTAGTGATATAGCTGACACACTACCTGAAGGTACTATCTCAGGAAATAGTCCACTTACCTAAGCCTCATCACTATATGGACCGTCCTCATGGTCACTCACTGGAGAAGACTAGATTCTAAGATCACCATCTGTACTACCGGTGTCTCAACTAGGCGGAAAACTCTAGACACAGCCTCCAGCCAGTCCTCAACTGCCTGGGAATCTGACTCGCCTCGAAAATTGGGAGGCCTCTATCACTGGGACTCGTGCAATGCACTCAGTCAGTGTGGATCCACTTCTAGTGGGTCTGGTGGCAATTCTTTCCCAACGGGTAGTGGTGCTGCTGGTACACCACTCGAAGGTGCTAACACTATAAGAGGGCCCTGCACTGAGGCCTCGTCGCTCGGTGGGTCGTCATCGTGTACTCTCTCGGGAATCCTAATTAGTTATCTACACGGTGTCATCCTGATAAGGAACAAGTGTGCCATGATTGTAACACCCCAATCTTCCACGGTACGCTTCTCTTTGAGTAATACAGTAGCGTGTGTTGTACGAAACTTCGAGTTCTAACACACACCACAACCAATCAAACTAGCCATTATGAATAGTAATACCCACTTTTTGAAATTTTATACATTTTATCTTTCAAAATGGACTTCATTTTTGGATTCAGAATATTGAAATTAGCTTAGGGTGAATTTTTGGTACTTTTCTGATAACTTTCATATATTGATGAATAGTGAAAATTACTAAATTTTAATTAAAAACAACTTTTTTAATCGAAATAATTAATAATGATAAATTATGAATTTGAGTGGTTATAAATTATATTTAGAATATATTTTTACAATTTAATCCAATGTTGTTCATTGGACATAATTTCACATTTAAATCGGACATAAACAAGTGTCAATCTTTTGATAGTTATTGTTTCTTAAAAACACACTTTTTGTTTTCACAGTGGGAATTAATTTTAAATTAATAAATGCTACTTATATGTTTTGAATTTGGTAAAATAGACTTCATTATTGAATTCGGAATATCAAAATTAGCTTAGGGTAATTTTTTTTTATTTTTCTGAAAACTTTTAATTTTTTATGAATAGTGAAAAACACTGAGTTATAGTTTAAAACTAAATTTTTATTTAAATAATTATTTATTTTATTTAAATTATTTAATGTCAAAATAGATAAATAATACCTATATAAGTTCAATGTAATTCATTGGAGTCGGTTTATAATAATTTTAGATATATAAAAATTTTATTGAACTTTTCACCGTCTTTTACCCACCTCCTAGGAGCTTTTGCCAATTCACATAAAACTTAATTTTACCGCTTCCATGAGCTGAATTTCGAAAATCCGAGAGACATGGTTAATATCAAGGAGTAAAATGTGGTTCAATGAGATGAAAATAATTTTTGGTGAATAAAAACTTTTTACTTTTATTTACCACGGTTAAAAGTAAATAGGGTAATTAAGGATAAAAATGATATTAATATTACCATTACACCTGTCCAAATTCTATTGGAAAAGTTTATCTCGACCAAAAACATCATTTGGAATAAAATATTGTCATTTAGGTCCACTTGGATTAGATTAGGACATTTATTATTATTTAATTCAAAGAAGAGTTAAATGAGTTAAAATCAAAGTTGAATAACTAAAACATTTTTAATATAGGGTTTTGCATCAGATAAATTAGTTTATAAATATTCATTAGAAAGATAAAACTATTTCCTAAATCATGGTATTTTATTTATAATTTTTATACATTACATATATAAATTTATTTATGACACGATGATGATGCAGTAATTACCTTATTCATGAAAGAATCAAATAAATGGTATTATAAATATTAAAATAAATATAATTTCAACATTTTTATGACATAAAAGAATTTTCAAGGTTAATATGACATGTTAGTATTGATTCAATGAATTGTTTTTTAAGTAATCATGTTTTTATTATTTTAACAAAAAACTAATACCAAATAGTGTCAAAATTGACATAATATAGTTTTTAAAACAAATATTATATTATTAATTGATATAATGGTCTTAAAAATCTAAGGTTCGACCAAAAGACTTATATAATAATATATATGACATTAATGAACCAATTGGGTTTATATTTTCAGTATATAGTATGTTTAGTAACCATATAGTGTAAGAATACAAGAAGAGCCGGTAAAAGTTGAATTATTTAACTTAGAGTTAAATCTAAATGATAAGGTTAAAATGGTAACCTAAACTTGTCCAAAAACTATTGGTTGAGTTTGTTTCGACCTATCCCCAACTTAGAATTTAAATAATAAACATTTGAGCCATTATAAACTGAATATGAAGTTATTATAAAATAATATTTTAAGTTTTTCCTAAGGTGCCCCTCTCCCCTCTTATAAAAGGGCCCTCCCCCTTCTCTCTAATTAACACATTCTAAGCCATTTGGCTCAGCCAAAACCTGCCCAAATACCCTCTCAACTATCCTCCCTTAAAACTATAGGACTTATTTTGATCAGAAAGCCAACGTAAGGATCCCTTTTGATCATATCAAAGGGAAGAACCTGAAAAAGAGGTAATGATTTCACCACCCTCTTTCAAGTTCCTTTCTTCTTCCACTTCATTTTTCTTATTTGATTTTGTTCTAAAATAATAACTCTAGTATTTTCTATATACAATGATGTTATTATAATTTTGGTACAACCAAATTCATTATTCTACCCACCCATTGAATGACTTGTCACCATACGTGCATACGTACAGCTTACTGTCTCCACGTCATGGTGTAATTGTTATTCAATACATTATTATTTGGATGGGTATAATAATGATGTGTATTTTATGTAAATAATAAATATAACATGTTAAGAATTATGTATATATGATATAAAATCCAATTATATATTATTTTAATATCCAAATAATGATATTTTTGCTCATGCGTACGTACGAATTACCGTCTCCACGACGCGATGAGATTCATTTCCAAGTTCACCATTCATCGACGATTATAAAAATATATATTACTAATAAGTATGTAATATATGACATAATAATGATACTGGATATATATATATATATTTATATATATAAGTATTTATGTAATTACATATATCTTATTCACTAACTTTCGTTCAATACTATATGAAAACGGAAACAGCGTTTATGCGTATGTACGGACAACCGTCTCCATAAATGGTGTTTTCCATTTCATATATATGTCTATTATACAAATTTATATTATAAATATATATGATATATAAATCATGTTTTATATTCTGGAAGTATTTAAATCATGATCTAAGTGATACAATCAAGAGTAACAAGTTAAAACACGTACGACAAAGAAAATGATTATTACCCGAAATATTAATATAACATGGAAGTTATTATTAAATGGGTTGTATAAAGTCATAAATGAATAATGTATGATATCATAAATATTAATATGGTTCTGTTATAATTTAATAACATACTATAGTCTTCATATAAGAGGTTAAACATACCATCGACTAAAGGAAAGTACAAGGTAAGGGGTTTTCATCACACTCCTTATTCCCGTGAGATTCGTACCATATTGCCACTATTACCATTTTTGTGGTGTATGTACTGCCCATAATTGTATTATTTGTGTAATACACTTTAATTTATGTGTATTTACATATTCAATGTATGATACCTCTTTCATGGGGTGTATGTTTCGTAAGTTACCAAATTGGTTAGGGTTATTTCCTCAATCTCATTATTATCCGAGATTGTTCATGTGTAAGTATTTTCTGGCACATACTTATCATAGATACCCATATTTAATAAAAATGTTTTCAAAAGGAATATTTTAAGGTTTTATGGGAGGGTTTATTTAACTAGATCATCATTTTAAATGTTTTAAAGATTTATATTTCTAAACCCTTTTAATTAATGTCCATATTTTCAAAACGATTTTAAGGATTTATTTATATGGGTATGAATGTATTGAAATGATAATTCTTTTCAAAAGTTTCAAATTGGTATGGGACACTTTGATTCAAAAACGCTTTTAAATGTATTCCTTTATAAATTTCATGACTTTTAAATGTTTTCATGAAAATGGATATTTCTCTCAAAGAGTTTTACAAATCATTTTTATCTATGTCAACATCCTTTGATGGATTTTTATCTTGTTTGAAGTTGATTTATTATTATAATAAACCATCCATATTGTATTGAAGGTTTTGTGATATTTTTGATTGTGGATGTGTTATTTTTACACAATTCATGGTCTATGGTAAAAGTATTGACATTTAGTATCCTAGTTCTTATACGAATGTTTATGTTATGTTTCAACCTTTTCATATGAGGAATGTATTGGACATAGTAAGTGACGGGTGGAGCCCACTATAGCTCCTTGATGCATTAGTAGGTCTCACAAGACAACTAGACGTGTAATTGGTCGAGGCCCTTCCCAATTTGATATATGGTTTTGGCCAATGCCTTAATCATTTTAGACGTCTTGGCCGAGACCTTGACAAAATGTTTCAGAATGTCCGGCATTATACATTCCCTCATTATGGAAATAATATTGATGGTTCATGTGGTCATTCAACTAGTAGAACACCCCTTATTATGTTTTATTATGGAATTATTTACTCAGGCTCATATTCTTTCCATAAAAGTATTCATGTTTATTATTGGTAAAGGCATGTGGTTTCAATTATTCACCATGCTTAATATTTATGTCATTTTCCGCTGTATTACTTACCCTTAATGAGCATTTGAGCTCACCCCTTTCTTATGTTTCATTTTCCCAGGATTCCAAGAAGTGTATTATGATTGATATGCAGGTTTAAGTTAAAGGGAATAATGCCGTTCTCAAAGAACTATTTACGCAGTGTTTTATGTTTGAAATTGTAATGTAATGTTAATGTATTTAATCTATTTTACAAGACTGCTAAACCGATCAGTCCTTTGGGACTTGATTCCTTGTAATCATGCCAATGTATTAAAATAATGCACCAACTCTGGGTAAATGGGGTCGGGGTGTTACAATGATCATTAAGTTATACCTGGTGAGATGAATCCAAAGAATTCAAAAGAAAAACTTTTCAAAAACACACGTAATCAGTGTTTTCATGCGCTGAGTTGGAAATCTGAATTCAGGGTCCTGGTGTATGGATACGCCGGCCACCACACCAACACTAGATTCCCTAAACTGAAAACCACACACATAACACTTAGCACTATTGCCACACAGTAAAGATCATAGTCCTAGTTCTTCAAAAGAGATGAACTCCCCTGATACCACTTTGTCACGACCCATCTCCCGGGGCCCGTGCCATGACTACCCAAGCCCGCCTTCCATAGGCCAGGGGATGGAGACTAGGACTGAAAGGCGTATTCCCTAAAACAGGAAGACATTGCCTTTAACCTGTACAAACACACAGTCTGAGAACACAACCTGAAGAAACTATGAAGTAAACTACTGTAATAAAAGTGTACTAAAAGTAAAGGGGCCGAAATAAAAACCCAACTGGAAAAGTACAAGTACAACTGGGAGTAAAATACAACTGAAATAAAAATGAAAATAGCTACAGGGTTGTCCTCTGAGGTTCCTACCTATAGGGTAGATACAGATCGCCTCCTCTGCACTCCACGTTCGTCAGTCTCCTCCACGTCACGTCACGCCGAATGGTACACCTCCGAGCACCGTCCAGTCCTAGCTCCCTCAGCCTCGATCAATGTTGTACGTCATATGCACCAGACACAACAAGGTGCGGGAAAAGCCCATGCAGGGGTGAGTATAACAATAATCAGTAGGGACCCCAAGTCCCTCGTAGGTATCCTAGAGTTCCACAAAAGAAAAACCACAAAGCAAGTCATCAACTCTATTTAGTTATATGCTCATACTTATACCTAAGTTATCGAGATATACTCGTCTCATACATGAAGGAAGTATACCAAAAAGGTAACAACACGAATGTAGAAGTACCACCAAGGTAACACCACGAAGATAGTACCACAAAGGTAAAAGTACCACATAGGTATCACTATGAAGATAATACCATGAAGGTAAAAGTACCACACCGGTATCACTACGAAGATAGTACCATGAAGGTAGAAGTACCACACAGGTATCACCACAAAGATAGTACCACGAAGGTAAAAGTACCACACAGGTATCTCCACAAAGATAGTACCACGAAGGTAAAAGTACCACATAGGTATAATCATGAAGATAGTACCACGAAGGTAAAAGTACCACACAGGTATCACCATGAAGATAGTATCACGAAGGTAAAAGTACCACACAGGTATCAAAGACTTAGTTCAAATAGCGACTCAGCTCAAACCAGGTTTTCAGTGAAGTATAAAAGTACAGATGATTAGCTGTGAATCCAGGTCATCTTATTCTATCAAGAGGCACTGCTTCTGACCATATGGAGTCGGACCCACACAAGATCGATAGATAACTAACCCTCTCAATGACCCACATAGGATATGATCCACCCAGGATAGATAGATAATAACCCCTAAAATGACCCACACAGGATCTGACCCACACAAGATCGGTATATGCTAACCCACACAGGATTACAAAGCGCTGACCTACACAGGATCGAACCCACACTGGATCGATGTTGACCCACACAGGATCGCTTGGTACTAACCTCTGTATGATCAGTGGCCAACCTCTGCCTCATGGCCTACCATTGGATTCCTCCTAATATAAAGTTTGGGAGAACCTCTCCACACTCAAATTCCATTAATTTCCATGAATATGTATCTCAAAGTTCTGTCACGTAATATGGGACCCAACACAACTAACGGCGCATCAATCAGACGCCCGGTCTGTAAGTTATTAGTGTTTCTTTTTCAAGGCCCATATCAGATTCAGGGTAAATCCAACCCAACCATACACCAAATTTATTAAAAACCAAATTGGAGTATACTAAATGGACCTTCTCGATCCAAGGATCCCAACTTCACAGACATTTTTTTCAAATGGACATCCGGTTCTCATGTTACGGACAAAAAGGTGAAACTGGGTCCAGATGGGCCCGGGTCCGGTCCGACCCGGTTGGCCTGGGCCGCAGCGGGCCCGAACCGCTGGACCATGGTCTGTCCCAGCCCGCAAAAGAGGGGCAGCCTGGCCTAGCCCACTGGCGCGGCCCGTAGTCGGGTGGCCCGTCGTGGCGGGGTCCACCCTTGCCGCAACCCAGGGAGGAGGCGCCCCCTCGGTATTCCGAACTTCACGATGGTAGTTTGGTTTCCCTAGTGGAATGTGGGACCAATCGGTGGTCCCACTCAGTGTGTCACGGTCGGTCGGGTTCCCGGCCGGTCCTCCTTCTAGCAGTGCGACAACGCCGATGTCCACCGGCGGTCAGCCTGGTGTCGGACACCCTCTAGCCTCCGCCCAGGCCAAGCGGCCACGATCTCCTACCCCAGTGGCATGCATCCATGCCGCCGCTTTTCTATGCGGTCATCTGGCATGCCAGTCGCCATCCTGATTTGTCACGGCCGATGGTTTTTGGCCTCCTCTTCTGGCGGTGCGGACGCGCTCCGCCCTCCTTTCACACGGTCGGCCAGGTGCCGACCGCCGCCTTCTTCTGCGAGCCATCACAGCTTCATTCCAAGCTCGAAAATTATGAGATTCCCATATTCAAAATCCTTGGGTCATGATCTCTATGTCCATATGTCACTCTCAATGAGACATTGTGTTGTCAGCGTCATTAATTATCTGGCGTCGAAGAACGCACGAAGAACACGCGAAGAACAAAAGAAAAAGGGCCAAGGTATAAGTGTGGGACGACGACCATGTTTGATTGGCTATCTTCATTGAGAATCAAGAATATTAAGAATCAAAAAATATATTTAATCATACTTCAAATTAAAACCCCTACCTCAATTGTCTGTTGGAGGTGTCGCGAGGAGGAAGATGAGATTGTTGAAGGGGATGTCGGCATTCGTCGCTCCCGCAACACGTTTCCAATCCGGCTCATGTGTCATCCTCATTCTTTGTTAGGGGGTGATTCTTTGTTAGAGGATTCTCTAGCCCATGCCTCCTCTCCCTTTCACCAATGGTAATACAACCCACAAGAAGAGTTAATAAAATAACTCTTAATTAACAAGTTGGGTTATTAAATCAAGATTAATGTATCCTATTAATTAAAGAGAAAAGTGGTTACACATTTTTTTCTAACTGGGAATTTAATACCTAACATTAAATGCCCGACCAACCTCATGTGGTTCCCACCTTTATTATTAAAATGAGAGGTTTTTAAAATAAAATAAAAGTTAATTATTTTATTTTATTATTTGTCGAACCCTACCATGAAAAATCTGAAAAACTAACTCCTACCCTCAACCTAATATGGTCGAGGTGAAGGTCTCCTTAAGCGAATATCAACACTGTGAGTTCAACGGTGTCCTCAGATTTCAATTCTGAACATCGGTTCAAAAGTTAGAAAATGCTGCTCACGCGTTTAGTGAACGTACCTGATTTTTTTTTGTAAAATTGTTAACAGTCATCCCCAACACGTGCCATTCGAAGTTAGGATTTTCCTAAGTGAAACAAACCCTAAAGAACCCAACGGTACTCTCAGATTTCCAATCTGAGTTACCATTTAAAAGTTTTGGTTTTTACAATAAAATAATTGTCACTTAATTATTTTATTTATGACCAAAAACTAACTTTAACTGGTGTCCCGCGCCGGCCAATGTTAGTATCTTCATAAAGGGATCATACCCTCTTGAGTTCAGCGGTGGTCTCAGATTTTTAATCTGAGTTACTATTCGTGAGTTATAAGCATTTGAAAAATAAAATAATTTTATTTAATTATTTTATTTACGGTTATGCCATTTTCATGTTTTCTCCCAAGAGGCTCATGCCGACTGAACTTAAGTTGTGCCTAGGGTAAACCCGCCATCCTAAGCGCAATGGTTCCCTCAGTGTTTTGATCTGAGTAAACTTTTATGTTTTATTCCACTTTTTCAGGAAAACTACTTACGCGCGCTAATTAATGCTTAACAAAACTTCGACAGATCATTATGAGAACTCCAAGATTCAGAATCACGCGCCTTCAGATTTTGAGGTGTCAAAATAATTCCATATAATTAAAAAAATATTATACATAATTTCGGATACATTACATTATATTTAATTGATTTTCCAATTAAAATCTCTTTCAAAAAAGGATTCAAAAACTAAACCCCCTAAAATTGTAAAATACATCCTAGTTAACTAAAATAGTATAAATATATAATTTGATCATATAAAATTCTTCTTATAAGTTTGATCACAACTCATTTAAATCTTGTTGAAAACTCTTTTATGATTTGAAACAGATTTACTTGTATCTAACATAGTATATAAAACCAAAATTAAAGTTAACTATCAAAATACTATTTTAATAGTGAGTTTTGAAAATGAAAAACATATTTTATTCAAAATAGAGTATAATAAAACAAGAAAAACACATTATGGAATAAATAAAATAGGTTCAACCCCAAACTGATGCAACTTCCTCTCCACTTGGAAATTACCCATTTCCAATTAGTTTATTATAAAAAAAAGATCCAAAATCTTGATCAGGTTTTTAGAAACAATGTCACACAAGGTTTTTTTTGGATAAACATAACCTCTTCCATAGTTCTATGTTGGAGAATGAAAAAAGTTAATTATTTCACATGGGCAGTCCAAGATACATAGGCTCTTCCACAGTTATTCATGGGAGTAAAAAAGATAAGAAGAGAGAGAGAGTGTGTGTGTGTGCTATACTCAACATTTTAGAAAAGTATCAAAAATTCAAGAGATATATAGTAAAAAATGAATACATCTTTTAATAAAAGAAAATGGTGTAAGGTAATATAGAAAATTTGGTCTGGTAGAGTATGAATATCTTTTCTTTTATGGGAGGCTCTTCTCTTTTTGTTATCATGTTTTGATCTTAAATTGATGCATGAAGAAATTTAGATGTTATGTAATTTTTTTTATGTTTAAATGAGAACATAGAGTTTACATCAATCAAAACATCACATATGTTCATATTTTTTGTTCTATGTTGTGTGCACATATGATTCTCTATTTTCTTCTCATATGTTGTCTATATCTAATTTTCATATTTTTTTCTCTAACTTTAGTCATCTCTAAGAGGAATATTTCATCTAGAAAATATCCATTGAATATTCATCATTAAATATCCTCATATTTTAGCAGTAAATCCAAATATAATTAATGTTTTTGACTGGCATTAAATTTTGCACATAAAAGTGGTTAAATTGATACTTAATAAAATAATAATATAATATTTTGGATCGCTTTAAATTTCCACATCATCATTGAATATCGCTTTACTTTTCCATGATAGAATCCATGTTTTCATTGATGGTTGCTTCACTTTTGATGGATCATACAGTCGATCACTTGTACTTATGGTTGACCATCTGATCTTATAATCAATTTGTTTACACTTGTAGTCAATCCCATGATTTATCTCATTCAAACTACTACCATGATCACTTATAATAGTCATATATTCGATCATTTAATTTTCAATATCTATGACATTTTAACGGTTCTTTCTCTTTATATTTTAGTCCGACATTTTTCTTGTGTGGATGATCCATCAGGATTTATGGTCAATACAATTATGTGTGTGGACAATTCATCTTATTGTACGGTCAATTAATTATTTTGTGAAAATATTGTTTGTAGTGGCCACATGAGATACAACATGTGGTCCCTTGATGTGACTCACAGTTGCTTGATTTGTCTTGAGGTTTCTTGTGTCCTTTTCATATAGTCACTGCAGTCGATCAGATCAATCATGTGGTTAGTTTCATATACCATGTGGTCGTTTCAAGACATAGAAAAGTTTCCAATATTTTAAGGAGAAAATATTTTAATTTCATAAAACATAAAATGGATTATACATTATATAAAAATTCTTTTTGATGATTAAAATATGGAATTTCTATATCAATCCAACAATCTTCTCCTTTTTATTACACAAATCATATCCTAAACATCCATACATAAAATATTAAACTTTAAGCATTAAGAATACAATCTAATACATAATGACAAAATAAATTTTTATCATAAGAAATGTTTTAAATTATTTTACTCTTCATTTATTTATGCTTGTTTATTCCATATATTTTACACTCTACCTCTTTAATATTATAAAAAATAATTAAAAAATGGTTAAAGAGTAAAAATGAAAAAAAATAGAAAGTATACAAAAAATAAAGATATAGAGATTAGAATAAAATTATTTACTATTAATATTATAAAAATGTATATAATATCTATCATAGTCTAAACCTAATATTATTCCTCCTGTAAATTAGGGTCATTTCCTTTCCCATCAGTTAGATCAAGAGAAGACAGAGGATGAGGAGTGGCAGGAGGTTTAGGAATATATATACGCTTTGTGGCTGTAATGATGTGGATAGGGGATTGGAAAATAATGAGACCAAAAGTCCTATTTTAGGTACAATAGGTGTTGAAGATGTTGGAATAGAAATAGATGCTGATGCTGAGGTTGTGGTCTGGGAAAAATAAAATGTAGGAACTAGAAAAGTATGAGGTTCAAAAATAGGTGCATTAGAGACATGCATGTAAGGATCTAAAATATTTTTAATGTATGAGATAGCCCTAGTATCATGTTCCATTATCTATAAGAACACATACTTTTCAAACATGAATTTATTTATAAGATGATTCATCGCTAATAAATTCTATACTATGTATTTAAAAGTAGCTGTCATAGGTGGAATTTTCAAATATCTTTCCAATAAAATAAATTGAGTCTTTAGATTTTCATTTATGTAAATCATTTTTAGATAATACTTTATCGCACATTATAATAAACCACTATATTTGAAATACTTATATGATTCTTCTTTAATAAATTAAAATTTTGTTTCTCCATGATTAGTAATATCCATTTAAACCTGATTTTGATTTTTATTTAAACTATCCAAGATCTTTTAATCTCCTCATGAAGTTACCTTCAAATAATTCCCTCATGAATAGAAACTAAATGAGTATCGTATGGTTCTAGGGAAAAAAATTAGGTTTTAAAAGGGTTGGTTATAAAAAAAATATTCTTTCAATCCATGGTAGTTCACATATCTATAAGATTTGATTTCAGGGGTCCAATGTGTTCTCTAAACCTCTCCATTTTCCTTATAAAAGATCAAACCTATCGGTGAATATAATCTAAATCCAAGAAAAACTTTGGATAAATGCGTTCCAAAAAAAATTTATCAGTGAAAGAAATGCCTTCTTCTTATTTTATATTAATTAAAAAAATAATACAAAATAAAATTTGATTTAATAGCTTCATAAGATCATTCTTGAAATCAATAATATATGTTGTTAATATTATAAATGGTTGATCAGAAGAGGGTCTAGCTTATTGAGTAATAGGAAAAGACTAATGATGATTAGATGTATCCTAAGAATGGAAACCTTTACTCAAATAAAAAATAATGATCACTAAATTAAAGATCCTTTATCAAACATTCTTCTTTATCATAGAAAACACTAGGGTTTATCTCATTCTCATGAAGAGAAGCCTTGGATTTTTTTTTTAAATTTTCCATGGAAACTAATTCAATCCAAGGATAAGAATCATAAGAAGGTTCTTCTTGATACGAGGCCTTGGGAACATCTCTATAATAAGGAGGAGTATATAAGATCTTCAAAAAATACTTAACAGGCTCAGGTCTTACTTGATTATCCAAGATAGGAGTAGTAGGAATATGGGTTGCAACAGATTCTTCTCCTCTTATCACCACAGAAATTGAAACTCCTTCTGGATTTGGTGAATCATCAACATCATCATCACTATCAATTCCATACGCTTTTACCTTATTTTTATCTTTATCATCCTCTTTATCATTTATTTTAACATACACATGAGAGGGTACATCCATGTCAAATAATGTATTTCTATAGGGGTTTCATTATTTGAAGGTGAGCAATCAAATATAGGATATCCCCCTATATAACACATGGAAGGAATATTCTATATTAAATCCACATCCTAATAATTGTCAGAATTAGTTAGATATGGCCCAAAAAAATATACCTTTTAACTCCCCCCCCCTAATGAATTTCATCTCCTCTAACTGGTTCTACTAACAAAGAATCTTTGGTCCCTTTTTCCACTTCACAAGGAACTTCATAAGATTGGGGAGAAATAAGAATACGATGTACCTCTTTCAAAGGTTCTTCTTATTCATATAGATTCCAATGAGATAGAGTCCTGCCTAAGCACTCTTTAATATCTTTTTTATCTTCCTAAACATGATCCAAAAGAGTATGTGACTACTCTTCATGAAAATAATAATTGGCCTCAATAATTTCCTCCAGTTATAAACCAAGATCTATGATATACTTCGGCCTTGTAGGATGAGATATGGGATTTAACATCTCATATATATTCTCTTCATTAGCTATCTACATACTTTTCAAAAAATTCCAGTTAATATGAATCCTTTTATATATAGTATAATTTAAAAAAACACCACTTGGAAACATAGTTATTTCAATTTCCATAGGAACTAATCTCTTTTTTTATAATAAAACTGAAATGAAATTCAGATTTGGAAGGGTTTTGAATCTTGAAGATGGTTTTGTCAACTCTTATATATGCCACATCATAAAATGAGGCAGATTAATATGAATTCAATAAATGGTGAGGTAAATAAAGAGCGGATCTATATACCTAATGGAGCAAAAATATCTCATTCATGGACTAATAGAATGTTGAATGAACTTAAATAATAGCTTGTATTCATCACTTAGTTCATTTGTGACTGGCCTTCAACGAGTTCTATCATCCATCAGTTCTTTCATAGCATTCCCAATCTTGAAATCTGGATCCATCATAGGATACTAACTTTGATAATCATTAAACTCACCCAAATTTTGAACTCAAAATAAATGTGCCCAAAATGATGAGGTGAACTCTCACTCTTTACCATTTATTATGGTTATAATCACGTCATCATTTTCTCCAGATTAAATACCATATTTAGATAAAAATATTTAACAATCCATGTATAAAAGGGTATATTTTCATCCAATAAACAAATAGTCAAGTTTTGATGTAGATTGGCTCTCCATAATAAGGAATGACTGGTTTTTAACCATTCAATGTCGACCTCTCATTAATACACTACCTGAAGAGAAAAAATATAAGGCTTTGTAAGCTTTTGGAATTTTCTTGAACTGTCATTTTATCTCTTAGATTATTTTAAACCACTAATCTTGATTGATATCTTTATTATGGTGGAAATATGCTGATATTTGTTATTTGATAAGGCTAGTGGTTCAACAAATAAGTTTTTGAAATAGAGTTCAAAAGAGGGTTTGGTTTGGGTTAGAAAGAGTGTGGTGATTTGATTATGATTTGACACTTCAATCATTTTGGGATTTTACTTGTAAAATCACATCCAAGAAATAATAATACACATTTAATAACCCATACACTATATATATATATTGAAACAAAATAACTATAATAACACTTGATAAAATAACAACAAATATAAATATATGTCTAAAAGAATATAAATATGATAAATAAAAGGAATAAAATATTATAAATAAAATTAATCATTTATAATTCATGTTTGATATAATTTAATCTCACATAATTCAATGTATTGGTAAATATATTAGTTAGATAATTTTATTTACTAATTAACTCTAGATTAATGTCTCTTTTTTGAAAATTACCTCTCCAAAAGTGATGTATTATATCAGTGTGTTTTGTCCATGAATGAGATATAGGATTCTTTGAAATGTTTATAGAACTTTTATTATCATAATTTATGGGGAAAAGTTTCAATATATATATATATATATAGTCCAATAATATGTGTTTCATCCACATAATATGGGCACAAAAACTGCCAGATTCTATGTATTAAACCTTAGTAATGGATAATGAAATAGATATTTTTTTTCATACTACACCATGAAACTAAATAATTTCCCAAAAAGTGACATGTTCTAGAGGTTCTTTTTCTATCTAATTTGTAACCACCATAATCCACATCTAAATAACTAACTAAACCAAATTCTTGTCCTCTAGAATAAAATAATCCTAAATTTTTCATTCTTTTAAGGAATTTGAAAATTATTTTGATAGAAGTTAAATGACATTATTTTGGATTTGATTGAAAACATGAACACATCAACACACTAAACATAATATCAATCCATTAAGCAGTTTAGTATAGTAAACTTAAAATAATAACTTTGTAAGTGGTTTGATCGACTGGTTTTAAAATTTTATCAAGATCCATTTTACATCTAGTACTCATGGGTACATCACTAACATTGGTGTTATCTATACCCAAAAAGTTTTAAATCATATTTAGTGTACTTTATTTGGATTAAAATTATTCCTTCCTTATTTTTAAAATTTTGAAAACCAATGAAATTTTTTAATTCACCCATAAAACTCATTTCAAAATCATTTTTCATTAATTTTAAAAATTCAATACACAAAGAACTTTTGGTTAATCCAAAGATAATATCATCAATATTGATTTTTACTACTAAAAAATATTTTGAAATTATTTTAATAAATAAATTAGGTTCATCAATTCCTTTTTAAAAAACCTTTTGAAATCAAGAAAGATTTGATCCTATCATACCAAGCTCTAGGAGGTTATTTTAAACCATAAAAATATTTCGTTAATTTAAATAAATTATTTGAAAATTTTGGTTTTGAGATACAAGTATTTTTCATTCAAAACATAATCAATTATAAAGAAATTTAGAAAGTCACTCTTGACATCCATTTGAAATAATTTAAAATTTAAACGTTCTATAGAGGCAAGAAACATTTTGACGGATTCAAGTATTGTTTTGGGGGAAAAGGTTTTATCATATTCAATACCTTCCTATTGATAATATCCTTATGAAACCATTCTATCCTTATTTATAATTATAGTGTTAGAATAATCAACTTTATTACAAAACACCCAATCAGTTCCAATGGTTATTAATTCTTTAGGTCTTTCTAAATATTCATAAAATGTTTTTCTTTCAAACTGATTCAATTATTCTTTCATGTACATTACCCAAAACTCATCATCTATTTATTCACTAATTTTCATAGGTTCAACCTATGACAAAATGTCTTGATTTTTAATATGGTTTCCAGGAGAATCTCTATTCTGAGTTCCTCTACCAAGATCTTCTGGAACATAATCTAAAGTGTGGTTCTTAAGTGTACAAATAGTTCTAGGAAGAGAAGTATTTGATACTTTAATTTCATCGGATTCTGGTTCTAAAAAATCCTTATAATTGGGTAATCTTTCTATAGAATGTTTTATATAAGTATCACTAGGATTTATTGAGGTAGTAATATTCATATTTTAAGGATCATCCTCATTGTTTTTTGATAAAGTCACAGGCTCATGTGGACCTGTTTCATCAAATTTTACATGTATATATTATTCTACAATTTTGGTAAATTTATTCACCACTCTATATAATTTAATGTATTTTGAATATCCAAGAAATCTTCCTTCGTCACTTTTATATGAAAATGTTTCTAAATTATTCTCTGTATTGAGAATATAGACCTTGCATCCAAAAAAACTCTATAGTAATTAAATTTTAGTTTTCTTACATTCCATAACTCAAATTATGTTTTCCTTGAAAAGAGGTATGATAAGAATCCTATTAATAATATAGTATGTTGTATTGATAGTTTCTTCCCAAAATTAAATAGAACAATCATAATCATTGAGCATGGTCCAAGAAATTTCCGAAAGAGTTCTATTTCTTCATTCTACTACACCATTCTATTGTGGGATCAGAGTATTAGAAAACTTTTTATTATATCCATTTTGTGAGGATAAAGATTCAAATTATTTATTTTCAAAATCACAGACATGATAACTTCTTAAGTTCTTAATTGAATGTCCAAAAAAATTTCCTATATATTTTTCATATTCATAAAATTATGAATGAGTTTCACTTTTTTGAACTAGAAAGAATAATCTGGTGTATATAGAAAAGTCATATACTAAAACATAAGCATAGTGCTTCCCATTTGATCTATAAACTCAAAGTTATAACCAATTCCAAGTAAACAAACACAATAGGTTGAGAAGTTTAAAGTTATTTCTTTGGTTTGAGAGATATCTTATGTTACATCCCTTTTTGACATGGGTTACAAACTTTATCTGTAATTACCCAAACATTTATTATTGAAAATTCCCCTTGATCTAATTAAATGTATTATTATGTAAAATGGTTAGATAACATATAAACTTCCTTGTTTTTATGTTTTTGGATTTTAAAATACCTTTAATAATTTTTACCATTGCTAATATAGCCATTGAATAGTGACCGCATGATTAGTATAAATATAGGGCTTTAACAAATCCAATTTACCCAAACAAAAGAATTGATGGCCTCATCTAGTAGAATTTATTCATATGAAGCCTATTTTTCAGAGCTTTGAAAGAAGGTGGCATCACTGGGATTCTCTCTTGGTAAATCCCAAGCTGAGATTCAACACGTTAAGATTGAACAGAACCGTCTACGGGAAAAAGTGGAAATTAATAGAGATTACCATTTGATAGATGTTATCTGAGCCACCCCAGGAGTCTATCACCATTTCACACCTTACCCTTATGTATTATGCAGGTTTTATGAGGGGTTATTTAATAAGACCCTAGCACTATTATTATGTGCAATAATTTTTTATAAAGAATATACATTCATTTTATTATTGTTACTTTGTAAATAAATTTTAAAGCACGAATAGTATTTTTAGTTAATACTAAATTAAGAAATCTATTTTGATGAATTATTATATTTTTTAATTAAATAATATTTTTTAAAAATATTAGTACTAAATTCCTTTTTATTAAATATAAATGATTGTGTAATTTTTATGAATACAATTTTAATTTTTATTAAGGTTTGAAAGATATCTTTTTCAAAACTCATGAATTTTCAATAAATATCGTTTTTTATTTTAAAAGTAAAAAAATCACATATTTATAAAATTATTTATATAATATTAATATTATTTTTAAAATCAAGACATAAAAATTATCCAATGGTTAATTTTTCATAATTTTCTGAGACAGTTGAATTTATGGGTAAAAATTAAAAATCGTTTAAATATATAATGTGTTTTATGACATCATAATGACCCAATAGTGAGGTAATAAAATTCTATAAATGGGATTTTCAGCTAATATATGTTTTAATTTTAAAATAATGTGATTATAGGTTTGTTTTTTTATTTTACAAATCCTTAGTGGACCCTCCAAAACTTATAAAACATTTTAACATTTTAAAATGATTTCCTTTAGCGTATGACTCACCTCCACATAATCAAGCCTAATATTTTAATAATTTAGGACATTGGCCTTATAAAAAATGTTTTCTAATCCACTTTGGAAAAAACCATGCGCAAAAATCATGGGATGATTTGTGTTTTTGATTAGTTTAATGTGTGGTGTCCGAAACCTAAATAATAAATAATTCCCTCTTCTTTCCTATATAAACTCACTCAATCTACCATTCCTCTTCACTCAAACCATTTGGAGATCAACCAAACCCTTCCATACTCTCTCTATAATCCTCAAAAGGAACTCTAAGCTCCAAATAACCCTCTCTCATGCCTCTCCCATGCCTTTGGATCACACTTCCATGTAAGGGATTTCTTCCTTTCTCATTTTTCCAAATTCCTTTATGTTATTATGCCATTTTATTTTCAATCAAAGATGTTGGGGTTTGATTTATAACCTAATATATACTTCCATAATTATTTTTTATTGATGATAGACCCATTTCTCTCTCATTAATTCCTCCCATGAACAGCTGTTACCATGCCAAAATCTCATAATAGATTTCTTCCTTTCTCATTTTTGTCCAAATTTCATTATGTTGTTATAACATTTTATTTTCAATTAAAAATATTGGTGTATGATTTTGCACCTCCCCCATAATTCACACATTTTTTTGAATTATTATAGACCTATTTCTCTCCCATTAATTCCTCCCATGCACACCTGTTACCTTGCCAAAATTCTTTAAGGAATTTCTCTCTTCTCATTTACATTCAAGAAATTCTTTTATATTATGAATCTAAATTCCATTAAATATGTTGGGAAATGTATCTATATAACCCCCTTTATTTCTATTTCATGTAAATATTATGAGATACCCCTTTCTCTATCATCATCCATTTTTATGAATCCTTATGTCATGCTGTTATGCTGACGAAATTGCACCGTGATTCTCCATGCCAAAGTCATTGTGTAGTGAATACCATGACCATTTATCTATCAAGGGTATTCACCTTTATGCACATTTACTTATTTATTATGGAGTTTCATGTATTAATTCCACATTCCTTTATCATGGAATAAATTATGATGTTTAATGAATCCATGTTCTATGTGGCACACTTATACCTGAAATGAAATGATTAAGAAGGGTCCGCCCTGATAGCACTCCAATGCATTGGGTAAAGATTAGTATAATAATACGTCAAGTGAAATCAGGGTTTACTCATGATAATTCAAGTGCAATGAGGGTTTCTCATGCTCCTTGTGCAATGATCCTTAGCTCATTATAATATCATGTTAAATGTTGTTGCCACATTTCCATGTTATAATAATCATGCAATATCATGCCTCTATGTTCATGTTTCTATTGTACTCCATTGATATGCCCATTTACTAACATGTACTATATTATTCATTTTATGCCTTTTTTACTCCCTTACTGGGCTTTATAGCTCACCCTTTTCTTATGAATGTTCTCATGTTATCTCATTCAATGTTAAGTACAAAGGAATGTTGTGGTCATGTAAAATAAGTTTTCAATAATGATGTTGGGTTTTATATTCTAGTTTGTTATGTAATGTTCCTAATTTTCCAAGACACTAGACCTCTCAATCCTTAGAGTTTTCTTGAGTGCAAGTTTATGTAATAAAACATATTTAAATTTGTAATAAATAGAAGGGTTTTTATATTCTCTTTAACTATTTATAGTTTAGAAAAATAATTAAATAATACTTTTGTATTTAGATTTCTAAGTGAGTGAAGGTTTCAGTGGCTCAGTATCCTATTAAAAGTCCAAGACTCTTTATAGAAGGGACTTAAACATGAATTTTTTTATAAAATAATGAATTCAAATCAACAGCATAAACACTATCATTACACATGTCAATAAAAATTATATCTTTTTTGAATAAAAAAATAAAG
Organism: Viscum album; assembly: GCA_963277665.1. Taxonomy (NCBI): domain Eukaryota; kingdom Viridiplantae; phylum Streptophyta; class Magnoliopsida; order Santalales; family Viscaceae; genus Viscum; species Viscum album. The sequence goes on along the minus strand of OY728145.1, from coordinate 655,086,652 downwards.
TATTATTCTTAAATTTTATGTGGTAACCATAATAAAATAACAGTGAGATTATAATAATATTAAACTTTAATCTATCTATAAATAAAACTTTATAAATAATAATAGAAATGGAATTTCCAATTTGGCCAAGTCCAATTATCCTTTTGGAATTATCATCGAAGGTGACATATCCTTTATCCTCTTTTAGGAGGCTTTTTAAGCTTGAGTAGTCCTGAGTCAAGTGTCTGGAAAATCCACTATCTAAAACCAAAAGTTTTTACCGGTACTCTTAAAGTAGGTTTCCTATAGAAAAATTAAATAGAAAATGATTTTTGTGCCCATGATTTCTTGTTTCTAGTTATGTTAAATATAAATATCTAGGAATCTAAATCTGTTTAATAGGTCTTTCATAAATAGACTTAAGAATTTTGAGATAAAAAACATGTTAGGTCTAGAATAACAAAAATTGTTTATATAATTAGTAGAGCTTGATCTAGGAACAAATTTTTTCTTATTAATTCTCGTCTGCTAAGGTTAGTAACTAATCCCAACTGTATACTTTGGTGTGGTTAGTTTACCAAGAATTCTGGTAAGGTTTTCTCTACCATTTTTAAATATTCCCAGATCATTTTTTAGTTTCTCATTTAAAAAGTTTATGTTAATTATTTTATTTTAATAATTGATCATTCTTTTCCTTTTCTATATATAAATTAGATATAAAATTAATAGACAACGCATGTTGTTTTTTTAAGTTTTTGTTTTTAGATTTTAGTTCATTGATTATTTCTTCAAGTGTATTACAGTACTCAAATAAATATACATTTATCATGTTTTAATCATTATTTTCATTCTAATAAATATTTTATAAATGATTAAGAGATATAGAAATTGTATTTAGTACCTTGGATATTTTTGTCATGAAACATATATTTTCATTTTCATTTTTATCTTCCCTACTTGAAACGAAGTCACTTTAAATGTCCTCAAAGGAATTATAGGTGGATTAAATATCTTTTATAGATTTTTATCCTTTATCCCCATATCTTTTCTTATACATTAGTTTTTTACATTTAGCTTTGATGTGTCCTTTAATTTTTATTCGTAACAGGTCACCTCACCTATTTGATTCTTTTTCTTCCAATTTCCTCTCTAGTCATAATTTCCACCACAATTCGATGTCTTGAAAAATTTATTCTTTATGTATAATTATTTAAATATTATATCTAGGTGATTCATTTATTTATCACTTTATTTATGTGATTCATCTTCACTGGAACTATCAACTTCCATCTTTTATATTATTTTTTAGATAGATGTCTTAAAGGAAACTGATATTTTTAGGTTCTTATTCTTCTTTTTTTCACTCTAATTTCTTCCTCAAACATAATTAGCTTTCCAATAAGATCTTTTACTAATATTTTTTGTATGTAATAGGATTATATAATAGAAACAAAAGTTTATCTCCTCTTATGTCACTAAAAAATATTTCCCTTTTTCCAACAAGGACATATCTGTTGGTAAAAGTGCATTTTATGTTGGTAAATCTTTTTACCAACATATATGTCTCTATCACTAAACTGTTGGTAAAAACTCTGTCGCTAAATGTTTTTACGATAGATAAAATAGTTCTGTTGCAATTATAATAATACCAACAGATAATATATATGTTGGTTAAAGTGTTTAGCAACAGGTTCTGTTGGAAAATTTATCTGTTGGTAATAATATTACCAATATATAATATTTGTTTATAAATTACATTTAAATAAAAATTATAAATCTGTATCGCGAGTAAAATTTTATATTATATTTATTAATTTATCATATATAATACATATGTTTTAATTATTAAACTGAAGATTATTTTAACACATCTTCAAAATTGGACAATAATTAATTATATTAATAATGAAATTCATTACAAACAGAACCTCTGGGATCCCCACAAGGATTGTTCCACAATTCTGTCTCAAAATTCTTGACAACCCTACCCACCCACCCACCCCCCACCCCCACTGGATCCCCCCAAAAAGGATCAACCACCGTAGCAGCTCCAACCCATTATCGTCAGTGACTCCAGCACTAGAAGCTCCAACTCATCCATGTCATCTTCAGACCTGCCAGCTCTAGCCCCATTCATGATAGCTTCAGTCTATTACAGTTCATCAAGCTCTAGCCACATCCATGTCAGCTCCAGTCCATGCCAGCTCCAGCTCTAGCTTCAGTCCATCCATGCCAGCTCCATTCTATGTCACCTCTGGTCTATGCCCCATCCTTGCCATCTCCAGTATATGCACAAACATATGAGCAAATACATCATATGGAATTGGTACCCAGACAAGTGAGAAAATACGCTTACATGATAGAGATAAAGGTAGTACCTACACAACAAGAAATAAACATTTGTGTTTAAATTCTTGCATTTGTGTTTAACTTTTTTTGACTTTCAACAAAGGTAGTACCTGCACAACAAGGAAATAAACATTCAAAGATAGCCTTTTATTTAGAAAAAATATAACACATGGCATTAGGTTTGAAATAATAACTTGCAAAGTACCCATGATATCAGGTTTTGCTGGTCAATGTACCTAATGTGTGAACACAATGCGAATCATCAATGTCACCATCCTCTGCCCAGATCTTAATAGTATAATTATAGCTTCAAGAGAGTAAAACATCAAAAAATGGGTGAGAATGAACCATTTTAATAGACAAACTTTAAATAATCCATTAACTGGGTAATGGGCATACTCGCTCTTACCAAAAACTGGATCTTTAATGAGTGAATCAATTTTGGAAACATGGATGAAGTCACAAGTTCATGGATGTGTTTAGGATGGTTTACAACGGCAAAACTTGAACATGTGAACCTGCATATTTTATGTTTTGTAGTTCAGAGATGAACCTGCATATTTCAAGCTGAAAACATGTAACCTATAATCATGAAAATCAAAAAACATTAATTGAAAAACCTATAAAACCGTAAACATATATACCTAAACTATAAAACCTATAAAATTATAAACCACTAATCAAGATTATTCTTACCTACAAACATGTAAACAAATAATCGTGGAACTTTCAAACCTCTAACATACCAAACCAACCTACAAACAATTAAATTTTAACTAGATGACATACAAACCGGAAAACTTGAAATTTTGTAACCAGTAACATAGGTACGTTGGCGCTGTTCTTCCTCCTCGCGGCCCAGTTCCGAATCTCGAGAGTCTCCATGGATGACAGAGAGCGGCAGAGCACGAATGGCAGTCATTACGGCGGTGGCCGGAGTCACGGACAACCGGTGAGGTCATGGTGGACGCCGAAGCCGGAGCAGATCCTCGTTCTAGAGTCCATCTTCAACAGCGGCATGGTGAACCCCACCAAGGAGGAGACTGTCCGAATATGCAAGCTTCTGGAGAAGTTTGGCCCCGTCGGTGACACCGACGTCTTCTACTGGTTCCAGAACCGCTGGTCCCGGTCCCGCCGCCGCCAGTGCCAGATGCAGGCCGGGGTCGGGGATAGCCCCGGCGAGGCGCAATCCCTCCCCTCGGCCGCGCCTCCGATTCCGTACGATGGTGGACTGAGCAGCTCTGGGTTGATGGATTATCCACAGATGGAGGCCTACCCGCCGGCCCCGCCGGCCGTGTGTTTCGTCGGAGGTGGCGGTTCCTCCTCCTTCGGCAGTATGGATGAGCTTTTCGCTGTGACCGGTCAAATGGGGTTCCCCGGAATGGATTACAGCTCCGATATGTCTTCCATTTTTGGCATTTCTGAGCCCCCGAATCTGCAGCTGGAATCACAGGGGATGGTGGTGGTGTTCATAAACAGGGTGGCAACACAGGTCCCTAGTGGTCCGGTGGATATGAGGGGGATGTTTGGGGAATAGAGCGAGTGCGTGTTGGTGCACTCTTCCGGAGTCCCACTTCCTGTCAATGACTTTGGCTTTTCAACTCAAAGCTTTCAGACCGGCGAGAGCTACTTCTTGGTATATATGAAGTACTCCCTCACAATTATTAATTATGACTCCCACCCTGTCCCTTTGATCCCATTCACTGTCCTTTTAAAAAATTACTCCACCTTTTTAATGCCCTTTGATCTTTTGTCATTTTATTAAAGAAAACCAGTAACATAGAAACCCATAACCAAGAAAAATATAACCTTACAAACCTGTGTGAAAACTACAAACTATTGAACATAAAAATTAGTAAAAAACATGTCTCTTGGGGGAGAATGAGATTTTGAAAACCTGTTTGTGCAAACCTATTTGTGAAAACATGGGCATACATGGGCTCCAACAAAATAAAAATATAATTGTGCAAACCTGAAAACCTGTTTGCGCAACCCTGTTTGTGCAAACTAAAATATTATTTGTGCAAACCTGTTTGTGCAAAGCTATAAACCTATTAGTGAAAACCCGTAAACATATTTGTGCATACATGGGCTCCCACAAACTACAAACTATTGAACATAAATCATAATATCTTGTAAACCCAACCTTCATTTTACAAACCTGGAACTTGAAGCCTAGAAACCTGTATCCTAAAAATTAGTAAAACAATCAATATAGAAACATGTAATCCTATAACATGAAAACATTGAAATCTAAAAACATGGAAACATTTGAATAACCATCATGCATACCTAAAAAGTCAATTCAAATCATATAATCCACATAATTCTTCCACAACATTTCTGTATTTTTGTTACTAATAATCCCAGATACCCTGATAAATAGAAAATGATGTAATCAGATAAGCAGAATTATGTAGGAGGACAAAACAAAAATCTATTTTAGTATAATAAGAACTTAATAATTCAATAACACATGATTACAAAAAAACATATACTTTCATAAATTCCAAATGACTTGTGGCCAAATTCCCATCATTTTTATTATTGTTCTTGTTCTTGTAATGTTAAATCCAGAGAGACTTCTTGTAAGTATATGACGGCTTTATGTTTGTTGTTTTGTATATTTATGTGTGTGCATTCATAGTTTTTTTCCACAACCATAGATTGGTATGATTATAATGGATATGTGAAATTGTTTAATTGATTTATATCTATTTTTAGATTAAAAAATACAAAAGTACAAAAAATATACTCAAATTGGAATGCACAGCTTTTACACAATTTCAAACGGATTAGATTTCTGGAATTGTCACTGTATAAATCTTATAAGCATTAATCCACAAGCCTCAAGAATATAGATCAATAGAAAAGATGAGAAGCATCAACTACCTTCATTGCAAAATCCACATGAAAGATGTTGAGTTTTCACCCAATCTCAAAATAAATTATCTTGAGTGTTCAGAAACACACCAGCAATGGTAGAACCTCCTTCATGTAGGCTCAGATTGTGATTGATAAAGCCTATTCAATTCTTTGAACACAAAATCCTGAAGAAATTGAAATGCATCAATTGAAATATGCAGTATCAGAAGCTCTGTTGGATAGAAAATCATATTACATTCTATGTAATAATAGTAGAGTCAAGGTAGTAGAATAATCATATTACAGTCACTTATCATATATCTTGGCAGAGTACTACAATCTGTATATGACTCTGCTACCAATATATATGATGTACTACAGTCTGTGTGACTGCTACTATTACATAGACACCAGTGTGTGACTACTATTATTACATACGTTTGTGTGTGTAACAGTAGCAGAGTCATCAATCAGTGTGTGTGCGACCAAGGCAATGCGCACCTGAATTCTAGCAGTCTTTATCACCTGGCACACTGGGAAGATGTTCACAAGCCCGCCATAGAACCTACACACGCACACCAATAGGGAAATCTTTTAATATATATAATATAAATTAAATATGAAAAAAATATTCCTTTATAAATATAAATAGTTTTACAATAAGGGACTGTGTGACCACACTTTCAACCCATTCAAAAATATATATATATATAGTGAAGTTATTTAACTCTAACTCGTGGCACCAAAGAGGAAGAGATGATGACAGAAACAAATTATATGAGTTCATCAATCTCTACACTAGTCATCCATGTGAGGAGAGTAGTTAAAACTCAAGGTATGATGTCGTTATAAAATTATCCTTATTTAAACTGATCCTTTGTGAGTATAGACCTCTCATGAAAACTGGACACACAAAAACAAATTTAGAGAGATGAGTTTCCATTGAAGTCACAAAAAAAGTTACTTGCACTACGACACGGGTTTGGTCCTTATTGTCAATCAATATAAGAAGGCATGACTTTAGTCTAAGGTAGGTCCATGAAAAATGAAAGCAAATAATGCAGTAAAAAGATAAAGACAGCTACTAGTGTTTAAAATAATAAGACATAAAAATAGGTGGAAGTAAGTCGAAGGAATCAGAAGATTGGGAGGCTATCTGTTATGCCCACTACCATTAGGATTTTGTTGAATCCCACTTACCGACTCCATGTAGAGTTAAAGAACTTATAAATAGTTATCTCTACCTTCATTTTTTCTCCAAATATGCCATCAAGTAGAACTTCATAGTCCTTCTGTGTGATGCTATGATCAAATCCTTTACCCGATGCCTTGTTCAAGAACAATCTCATGTTCAAGACCTGAGTGTGTATATGGCCCTATCTTGAGGATCTTCAAGAAACTACCTAGAGAGCCACAAAATTCCATGCCCAATTTCTCATTCTTGTTTCAATATGTGACCATGTGACCTTGTGATTGAGTTGTGTGTAACTTCGGTGTAAACTTGTTAACAAGAGCTTAGGGATGGCATATGGATTTGTAGTGGGTCTAGTTGAAGTGGAATGGTGGGCTAAGTTAGAGTGGCATAGGGGCTGGTGATAGTGATGGGACGGGCTGGTTGTTGGAAAATCTAGTTGGGAGCTAAAGTTTTGGGCTCGGATATTTTGATTGGTTGGGAAGGGGCTGCATGGTTGGGATTAAGTCAAGATTAGAGGTAGGAGTGTTTGGTCTGTAATATGAGTTACAGGCTTCATTTTTAAAAGTTATTAGGGGATGTAATGGCTTACCATGGGATAGATTTATATGGATAGGCCTTGTAGATTTTATGGATGGAATGTTTGTAGTGGAGGTGGGTTTTGTTTTGGGCTAGGATTTGGATAAAGTGAGCTTTAAGTGGTTTGAGAAGAGTGGATGGATGTAACGACCCAAACTTTTTAAATAGTATATTAACTTACTCTTAATGATTTAATAGAGATGTTAATGGTTAATGCAGAAAGAGGAGTCGATGGCTTCATCCAGTAGACTCGAACCTTATGAAGCCCACTTATCAAAGCTTGGGAAGGAGGTGGCATCTTTGGGCTTCGCTTTGGACCAAGCCCAAGATGAACTCCAGCGTGTCAGGCTTGAACAGAAATGCCTACGGGAGAAGTTCAAGTTAGTAGAGATTACTACTAGGGAAATGTTATCTGATCCTACCTCATATTCTCTCACCATAGCACACCTTACACTTAGGTCATATGCTGGTGTTATAAGGGGCTATGTGATGAGATCGTAGCTTCTTTGTGTAGTCCTTTTGGATGAATAAATTGAGATTTCTTCCTTTAGTGATGTTTGTGAAATTTCAAATGTATGGATAATTTTAGGATGCATTTTATTGATGAATTTTGAAAAAAAGGATATTTTAAAATATTTATGTAAACCGTAAATAATTAGTGATGTGTAATGATTTTCAAAAAATGGTCTTCTGCAAAAGTGTTTAGTAAGGAATTTGAATTCTAATAAGATCAACTTAATTTTTGATGAATATTAAATTATGAATAGTGATTTTACACTTAGGATTAGTAATGTGAACAAATGGATTAGTAATCTCACTTAAATAAAGGTTTCATATAATTTAGACACCTTTATTAAGTAATGTGATTCAATAAAATGGTTAAATAACAGTTTCATAAATTATTAATCAAGTATTAGTTTTTTCGGGTGAATAGTTTTTTTATTTAAAAATTTAATTAAAAATATTTAGAAAATTATTTTTATAAAATGGATTTTATTTTTGAACTCAGAGCATCGATATTATGTTATGGTAATTTTTTGGGATTTTTCTGAGAAAGATGAATTTTTAGTGAATAGTAAAAATGCAGTTTTAGGGTTTCGGTATGTTAAATGACATCATAACTGTGTCATGATGATGTCATGAGATATTTTAAGGGATGATCGACTAAAGGGGATGAATTATTGTGTGAGGTGTCCCAAGTGGCCAATACCATGGGCAAATACCATGGGCAAGCCCATGGTTTTGCCAAAACCACCAATGAGGTGTCCCTTGGCCATTAATGTCTTGTCCCCTCACTTTCCCTATAAATACCAAGCCCTCCTCTCATCCATTCGACTCCAAAACCATACTAAACGAAGTTCTGGTCTCCTTACTTTTCAATGAGTCCTCCCAAGGTGCCCTCAAGCCTCTCAAGGTCCCAAAATTTGAGTTTTAAGAGTTACGTTTAAGGTAAGGGATCTGACCTCTCTCTTTCTTTTCAAATAATCTCTTTTATGTCATTCATTTTATGATCCATGTTATTATTTGGGAGGATGTTATTTTATATTCCTCTTACTTCCCATTTCATTTTCATATGATTATATATCCCCTCTTACTCTCGTCATTTTTTTATGAATGTTTAAGTGGCGCCGTTAGGCTGCTGAATTTTTAAGGGATTCTTTCACCCTTTTCATTTTTCAAGTTCTATTTTCATGTCAAGTCTTTAAAGTTCCTTTTTTTTATGTTGGGGTATGATCTCTATATCTATCATACTGATATTTAATTATAATATGATGAGAGACCCTATTTTATCTCGTCAATTCATTTTTACTGAAGTTTAAGTGACGCCGTTAGGCTGCCGAATTTTTATAAGAGAAATCTTATTTTTGTCTTACTTAATGTTTTTCATTTCAAATGGTATGTCCTTAAAATTTCATTAGCCTGATTCATATCCTTTATATTATGTCCCTATAAAGTTTTTATAGATCATTTATGAGTGGGTGACCCATGTCCCCTCTCTTTTCAACGTTTTCTAAAACCCTGTAATGTAGCCGTTATGCTGCAGAATTTTCATCTCAAAATGCCTCTCTCTTTTTCTCAAAATTATTTTATGTTATTAAGTGAATAATAAAAGCTCTTATTTATACATGGGTATTAAAATATATATCAAAATGTTCTATTTTAAATTCTGGGATTTACATACATGAAACCCGCTTTCCCTTTCTGTGGGTTTAAAGTGACATAAAGATCCAGTCTTTAAGCAGTTTTTAAACCGTTATGATTATGAAATGAAACCCATTTATTTTATGCTATATGGGTTGTTTATTAAACGATTGATGATGATATATGTGGCTTACATGATAATAAAGACATGTCAAGGGTGCGCCTAGATAGTGATCCAATGCATTGGGTAAAGACTTAATCTCTAGAGATGACCATTTAGACTGATACCTTGGTGAATAACCTTGGTAATTTTTAATGACACCTTGGGGATGGACCTTGGGGAAACAAAATGATTGTCAATATTAAATGTTGCAGCCACATCTTCAAGTTATGAAAAAAGTTATTTTTATTATGATATGCCTCATTATTTCTTTCTCATGCCTTAAAGTTCTTTTCATGACCTTATTGAAGTATTTCAAGTTCACATGTAAAATGTTTCTCTTGTTTCCCTTACTGGGCCTTCTGCTCACCCTTTCTTTTGATGTATGTCCCCAGGTTATGAGATGCAGTAATGAACCTAGGATGAACTTAAGGAAAATACTTTCAAGTGTTTAAGAAGAATGTTTTATGTTTTTTTCATGTATTATGTTCCTAGTTTCCAAGACACTAAACCTTAAAGATCCTCAGTTTTTTGTAATATAATGAAAGTTTATGTTATAAAAAGGCGGGATGCCATAGTTGGTATTAAAGGATGGTTTAGTTATTTGTGGAAATTAGGATATAAAAAATTTAGGAAGAACCCTATAGAAAAGTTTAAATATAGGAAAACTTCCTGGTGTTTTGGTAAGTATTGAGTAAGTGGTTTATCAAAAAATACATCCCTGTCTAGATACGAGCAGGTAGAGGCGGCTCTGGCACAGATGTACATAGGGGTAAAACCCGAAAACACCACTTTGAGCTAGAATTGAATGGGAACTGGTGCACGATAATGGGCCTTCAGACACTCTTTGTTACGACACTCCCGGTGGATATGTTTGGTTAATCACAAGCTTTTTTTGAATCATTATGAAGGAATTATAGAGAAATGTAATTTTCTAAGAATGAAGTATTAGTTAAAAGATTCATAAATGAAATAATTTTCTCACTAAGGTTTTATTATTTTAGAAAATGGCGGGCAATAGGAGGAACCATGCAGATGGTGACTGCAATGCACCATGTGCAGACGGCCCTCCGATGGAAGCTGGAATGGAAACATTCATGCGAATGATGAACCAACTGACTCAAGTTATGAGTAATAACTTGAATCAAGATGAGAGGCCGACCTCACCACGAAGGGAACAACATTCTGTTGAGTCCTTAATGCATCAACGACCACCATCATTCAGTGGATCTACTGACCCATTGGTTGCGGAACAATTAAGCTCCATTGAAAAGATCTTTTCTGTACTCCTTTGTTTGGAACCAGAAAAAGTAACCCATACTGTTTACCTCCTAGAGGGAGAAGATGATCAGTGGTGGTCACTGGTCAAAAACATGAATCCTAGAGGAGATATGGAAGCTATGGAGTGGGAAGAGTTCCGGGGAATATTCTTTAATAAGTATTTCCCTCATTCCATGAGAACAAGAATGGAGAAAGAGTTTCTCAAGCTGAAGCAGAAGGAGAACGAATCTGTCGGAAGCTATGAGATGAACTTCACCTGAATTTCACGATATACCTCTAGCTTTTTCATGGATCCAAGTGGGAAGGTTGATAGATTTTTCAGTGGACTGAGACCCCATCTACGGAAAAATTTAGCCAATCGGGACTACGATAGCTACGAGGAGATCATGCGGAGTGAAATGAAAGCTAAGCTAGAGTTTGGTGAGACACAGTGGTCTCATAAATCAAATGACAAGAAGAGATTGTTGGAGCCCAGTTTAGGGAAGACTTTTGATCAGGGAAGAGGTGGAAAGCAAATGCAACTTACCATATGCAATAAATGTGGGAAGAAGCATCCGGGGAACTGCTTGATCGGAAGTGGAAAGTGCTACAAGTGTGGGAGAGGAGGCCATATTGCTCGGAATTGTCATAGAGAGGAGAAGCCTCAACTCCCCAACACTAACGACAGAGGAAAGATGGTTCTGGCCTTACCCAAAGTCCATTTATTCAAGTGTGGACAGCTTGGGCACTATGATAGTCTCTGTCCAAATCCAAGGGTTGTGGAGGGGAATCACCATCAACCTCAGTAAAGGACATGGGAGCAAGGTCATGCTTTTTCTATCACAACAACTGAAGTTGAAGCTCCAAATGACGTGGTAGAAGGTACTCTTATTGTCCTCTCAAAACTAATAACTACTTTGTTTGATTCTGGTTCTACACATTCCTTTATTTCCTCCAAGTTTTCAAAGAATATAGAATCAATCCCTGAATTGCTTGAGGTAGAGTTGTCATTCAAGACTCCAAGTGGGATTATACATGCATCAATAGTGTTTTGAGACTCTAGTGTTTACTTTAGTGAGAACAATCTTATCGCAAATCTAGTAGTCATTCCCATGTTGGAATTCGACATTATACTAGGGATGGACTGGCTCTCAAAGTATAATTCTAAGATCAAATGTAGAAGTAAGGAAATCTCAGTAGTCTTGAATAAACGACCAAAAGTTATCTTCCAAGGAGAGATATCCCGAACTGATCCCTATCTAGAAGCACCTCCTATAGCTTTCTTTATGGAGTTAATCAGTGATGATGAAGAAGGAAAAGGGAGCATACAAATAGAAGATGTTCCAATTGTTTTGGAATACATGGATGTATTTCCTGAGGAGTTACCTGGACCTCCCCCAGAAAGAGAGGTAGAGTTCTCCATTGAAATCATACCTGGATCTCAACTGATATCAAATACCCCGTATAGAATGGAAAATGTGGAGCTAGAAGAGTTAAACAAACAACTCTAATACTTGTTGGAGAAGGGGTTCATCCAACCGAGTGTGTCTCCTTGGGGAGCACCAGTTCTCTTTGTGAAGAAGAAGGATGGATCAATGCGTCTATGCATTGATTATAGAGAACTGAATAGGATCACAGTGAAGAATAGATACCCTCTTCCAAGAATTGATGATTTATTTGACCAACTTCGTGGGGCTCAATTCTTCTCCAAGATTGACCTTCGATCTGGTTATCATCAACTGAGGGTGAAGAAGGAAGATATTCCAAAGACTGCCTTCCGATCAAGATATGGGCATTATGAGTTTACTGTTATGCCCTTCGGCTTGACTAATGCTCCTGCTATTTTCATGGATTTGATTAATAGAGTCTTTAAGGACTACCTTGATAATTTTGTGGTAGTTTTTATTGATGATATTTTGATATATTCATAAAGTCGTGAGGAGCATGAAGATCATCTAAGGGTTATTTTGAAAACTCGGCAGAAGGAGAGGCTCTTTGGAAAGTTCAGCAAGTGTGAGTTTTGGTTGCAACAAGTGGCTTTCTTGGGGCACACCGTAACCAATAAAGGAATCTTGGTTGACCCTACAAAGACAATGGTTGTGGAGGAGTGGCCTCAACCCACAACAGTAATAGAGATTCGTAGTTTCCTTGGTTTAGCAGGATATTATAGGAGGTTTGTGAAAAACTTTTCACAGATTTCTAATCCGCTAACCAATTTGACTCGAAAAGGGGTTAAGTTCATCTGGATAAAGGAATGCGAGGAAATTTTCGAAGAGCTGAAGAAGAGATTGGTTACTGCACCGGTGTTAACACTACCCTCTATCGGAGAAGGATTCGTTATTTTTAGCGATGCATCTCTGAAAGGTCTTGGGTGCATCCTCATATAAAATGACAAGGTAATTGCTTGTGCATCTCGACAGTTGAAGATTCATGAGTAGAATTATCCTACGCATTGTAACACCCCAAGATTGAATAGTGTGTTATTTCTTCAAAATAATTCAATAACTTGCATTACACGCAACATCGAGTTCAAGCGCACTATGACTTACCAAACAAGCCGTTCAAAAGAGGTTATGAATAGTATTAACTAAATTTTGAACCTTATATAATACTTATAATTTTATAATCCATACTATTAGTTTCCTAGACATAATGTAAGAACAAATTCTTTTTTTCAGATAAAAGAAGTATTTTTCAAAAATGCACTTTTACCAACTTTAATAGTAAACCCTTTTTAAATCCAATATTTTAAACTTTTATATATTCAATTTGAATAAATAAATTTATTTTAAATGGGGACATAAACAAAATCTACAATGTAACACCCCAAGCTTCCACGGTACGCTTCTCTTTGAATAATACAGTAGCGTGTGTTGTACGCATCTTCGAGTTCTAACACACACCACAACCAATCAAACTAGCCGTTATGAATAGTAATACCTAATTTTTGAAATTATATATATTTTATATTTAAAAATAGACTTCATTTTTTGATTTGGAATATCGAATTTAGACTAGGGTGAAATTTTGGAACTTTTCAGATAACATTTATATTTTGATGAATAATGAAAATTACTAAATTTTAATTAAAAACAACTTTTTTAATCAAAATAATTTATATTGATAAATTATGAATTTGAGGGGTGTTAAAGTATATTTAGACTATATTTTTACCATTTAATACAATTTTGGTCATTGTACATAATTTTACAATTAAACCGGACATAAACAAGTGTCAATCTTTTGATAGTTATTATCTCTTAAAAACACGCTTTTTGTTTTAACAACGGGAATTAATTTTAAATTAATTTATGCCACTTCTGTGTTTTGAATTTGAAAAAATGGATTCCAAATCTGGAATCAGGATGTTCATATTGTGTAAATAGAAAACTTTTATTTTTAGACATTTTGAATAATTACTGCGTTAAATATTTTATTTACCATGGTTAAGGGTAAATCCGGTAAATAAGGGTTACAAAATAATATTATAATAATACTAAATTACCCTAAAATGTGTCCTAACCTTATTGGTGGATACATGTCCGACCATGGGAATCTTTGGATCGATTTTTTGACCCCATGGAGCCACTTGTAGGTGATAGGGACACATTATTTTAATTAAGTTAAAATAAGTACAAAAATGACATAAGCATAGATCTTTTAGAAAACATTTTTTTACATAGGGTTATATATGTTGGATTTTTTATTGTAAATATTCATTAGAAAGATAAAACGATTTCCTACATAATGATAATTTATTTATAATTTTATACTTTAAATAATTTAATTTATTTATGACACAATGATGATGCAGTAATTACCATAATAGTGAGAAATTAAAATAATTGATATTATAAATACCCAAATAAATATAATTTGAGACTTTTAATGAATTATACTAATTTTATAGGTTACTATGACATGTTATTAATGAGTTAATTAAATTTTTTCGAAGTAATAATTCTGTTATGAGTTTTAAGAAAATCAACTATTGAATAGTGTCAAAATTGACATAAAAGAATTTTTAAAACAAATATTATATTATTAATTAATATTAAATTATTAAAAATATAAGGTTCATCCAACATACTTATATCATGATATTTGTATCATTAATGGACCACTTGGGGGTCTCTTATATGTATATGGTAAGTTTATTAACCATATAATATAAAAATACAAACATACATTGTAAAAGTGAAACTAATTAACTAAGAGTTAATACATAAAGATAAGGTTAATATAGTAAACCAAACCTGTCTAAATTCTATTGGTTGAGTGTTTTTCGACCCATACCCGCCTTAAACTTTAAATAATCAACTTTTTAGCCATTAAAAACCAAATATGAATTTATTATAAATTAATATTTCTAGCTTTTCCAAAGGTGCCCCTCACCCCTCTTATAAAAGGGCACTCTCCCTTCTCATTAACTCACACCTTCAAAGCCTTTTGGTTCAGACAAACTCTGACCAAGTACTCTCTCAACTTCCCTCACTTTATCCTAGAGGCATTACTTTAGTCAGAAATCCATCCTAGGAGCCCTTTTGATCAAATCAAAAGGAAGAACCTGAAGAAGAGGTAATGATTTCACCACCCTTTTCCAAGTTCCTTTCTTCTTCCACTTCTTCCTTCTTTGTTATTACCATTCTTAAATAATAAATCCAGTATCGTATATATACTGTGATGTTATTATAAATATTTTACAACCATATTCAGTATTCTATCCATCCTTTGAATAACATTTCACCATACCTGCGTACGTACGGCTTACCGTCTCGACGTCGTGGTGTAATTGTTATTCAATAAATTATTATTTGGATGGGTATAATAATGATGTGTAACTCATGTAAATAATAAATATAACATGATAATTATTCTTTATATATGTTATACCATCCAATTATATATTATTTTAATATCAAAATAATGATATTGTCACTCGTGCGTACGTACGGACTACCGTCTCCACGAACACGATGAGATTCATTCTCCATCATATCCATTAAAGTATAATTATCATTTGATGGTTTAAAAAAAATGTTTAAGTAATTGATATCATTCAGGATATTAATAAGATACATCCTATCCATAAAAAACATGGCTTACGTAACAAAACATATCAAAGAAAACGAGTAAGATAACACCCGAAACGACGATAATACTAAGATATTATTAACAAAGCAATATTAAAAGATCATATATGATATAATATTAATATATATCAGTCTTGTATAATTTAATAAAAATTATTTCACCATTATACAGGAGTTTAACCTACCCTCAACCAAGTAAAAGTACAAGGTAAGAGTTTATTTCACAATCTCTTCATTATCCGAGGTTGTTTATACGTAATAATCTACTGGGGTCTCTTTATCATCCACATCCAAGTTTCTTGAAAGTGTATTTCAAAACATTCTCACTATTTTACAGAATATGGTTTAAAGTCATTTATACCATTGTTTGAATTTTTATAAGATTTTTATAAATGAATCTTTATGTCATTTTCCAAACAATGTCCTTTTTAACCTTTTCGACAGAATTAAGGAAAGAATGTTTTTTTTAACTTATACGGCGGGTGCGGCAATTTTCCGCTGTTATAAAATTTTAGAAACTTTCCTGACAAGATTATAAGAATATTTTCAAAGTAAATGTTTTATTTTATAATTATTTGACTTTTAAATGATTTCAAAATGAATTTTTTAAGACTTTCTGAAAGGTACTCTTTATCAAAATCAGAATTTTAAATGTTTTAAAGATTTATCTTTCTAAATCTTTTTAATTAATGTCCATGTCTTAAAAATGGTTTTTAAGGATTTATTTATATGGAAATGAATGTTTTTAAAATGTTAATTCCTTTCAAAAGTTTCAAAGTGGTATGGGACACTTTGATTCAAAAATATCTTTTTAAATTACTTCCTTTATAAATGTGTGACTTTTCAATAATTTTGAGAAAAGAGATATTTCTCTCAAATTGTTTTGATTTCATCTATGTCAATATCCTTTGATGGATTTTAAGCTTATTTGAAGTTGATTTATTATAATACAAAAATTTTTGTATTGTATTGAAGGTTTTGTGATATATTTTACTGTGGATGTGTTATTTTTATACCATTCATAGTTTATGGAGAAAGTATTGACATTTCATATGCTAGTTTTAAAACGAATGTTTTTGTTATGTTTAAAACTTTTCATATGGGAATGCATTGGACTTAATAAGTGACGGGTGGAGCATGCTATAGCTCCTCGATGCATCGGTAGGTCTTATGAGACAAACTAGTGTCTTGGCACAAGGCCTTGGCAAAATATTATTTGTAGTCTTGGCACAAGGCCTTGGCTATGTGGTTATGATAGTCTGGCATTATGCATTCCATCATTATGAAAGTGGTTATTGGTATTTCATGTGATTATTCGATTAGTAGAATATCCATGTGAATAAGTAAATGGCATTATTTCATTTTAATTTTTCCATACTATGTTGAAGTTCAAGTTTAAAAGGCTTTTGTTTTAGTTATACATTGCCTTAAATGTTTATTCTTATTTATGAAAGTTTCCGCTATATTGTTATCCTTACTGGGCATTTGAGCTCACCACTTTTCTATGTTTTATTTTTCCCAGGATGTGAAGAAGTAAATTATGAATGACCTGTAGGGATAATATGAGGGGATAATAGTGTGGACTATGGAGACAATAAGTTGTAGTAGTAGTTTTTCACTTTATGATGTAATGTAAAACTTTATGAATATATCTAGTGTTTCCAAGGCTACAAAACCAATCGATCTTTAGAGATTTTATCTTTCTCGTGATCATGCCAATGTTATTTAATAATACACCGACTCTGGGTAACTGGGGTTGGGGCGTTACAGTTGGTATCAGAGGAAGTTTAATACAAACCTTGGAAGCTAGATTTAGATAAACTCTGATTAGATCATGTAGACCTAAGATGAACTTTGAGGATTAGTATTTAAGAACTTCCTAGAATTTTGGTATTGTAGAATATTTTGTGAGTTTTCCGAGCAATACATCCCGGTCTGGATACGAGCAGGTAAAGGCGGCTCTGGCACAGATGTACCTAGGGGTAAAACCTGAAAACACCGCTTTGAGCTAGACTGGAACGGGAACTGGTTCATGACAACGGGCCTTGCTGCACTCTTGGTTACAACACTCCAGGGGGATATGCTTAGGATAACTCTCATTTTCTTTACAAATCATTATGAAGGGTTTATGAGTATATACTTCCTCAAAGAAAACATTTTTATGATTATAGATTATATCCATAAACTATTTAATTTATGTTATGTGTTTTACAAGTTTGGGATTAGGTATTCTTATTCATAAACTAATCTAGTGTATGCCATTGTTTAGAAATGGCTCCCGGTAAAAGGAATGAGAACTCTAGCATTTCACATGATCCAAAGAGAAAGAAGGATCATATCTTTCATGGTCTTAAGCCAGAATTTATAAGAGAAATAGTCTCCCATGTATTATCATCATATGAAGAAATAATATCATGTGTTGATAAGATAAGTAAAGAGTTTACTGAGTCCTATGGCTTTGAAGGGAAGCAATAGAAGAAAAGGATGGAAGAGAGAAATATGGATAAAGGGAAGAGGGAAAAGAAGAATTTTCCCATATGTGATAACTGTGGGAAGAAACACCCTGGAACTTTCCTGAAAGGAATGGGAGTTTGTTATAAGTGTGGAGGAAAAGGGCACAAAGTATGTGACTGCAAGGGTAAGAAAATGGTTTCAAATGTAAAATGCTTCATTCGCAAGGAGTTTGGACACTACGCGAACCTATGTCCCAGTCATCACACTATGCCGCAAATGATGTTATTGGATAATAATCAAGTTATGATACTACCACATATGAAGAGGAATGATTAGAGTTCTTATGTTGATTATGTCATTTGAGTGTTGTATCAACAATGTGCTTGTTATAATAATTGTGGAGTATATAATGATTGTACTGCAGTACTATTTCATTAAGGACTTGAGATTGTGTGGAACAATGAAAAGTGACTCAATAGTAGGATAAATTTTTGGAAAATATATGGTTGAGATAATGATAAACCATAATATAGTTCTGATACCGAGGTAGTGATTTAGGAATAATACATTATTGATTTGGATGAATTATATTGGATATTCTTGACTACCTTGAAACTGATTAATGATTTGTATATTCCATCATTGCTGGGGTTTAAAACATTTTTGGATTGAAGGAGTATATCTATTATTCTTTAAGGAATAAGGGGTCATGAATGTAATGAATAAGGTTTTATGGTAATTCAGGATGTTGCAGTGTTTTAAAAGAATACACGATGAAGGTGTTCACATGTTATTACGTGGAAAAAAAGATCTTTATTGTGTTTACCTTCCTTATAAATTTTGGACTGAAGTATTTTGGATAGTTCTAGTTTAGATTATTTTGGATTGCCATAAAAGGACAACTCGGAGGTCGGGCGACAACCTGTCGCGTCCAGCAAGGCCGCGAGACTTGAAACCACAACCGAAGGGCGACAAGGGTGTATCACCTACCACAGACCCACGTGATGTCCTGGATTGAATAATGTCATTTTTTAATGGTTCTTCCAGTTGAATTATAAATTCATTTTTTAACCCTATACGAATAGGATGAATAGAATATTATTTTTAAGTTCTATTATCTTTTAGAGTGAAAGATGAGTCTGTGGTAGAAATTAGTTAAAGGATGGAACTCTACTTGTTAGGAATATATTTTTCTTCTTCTCTTATTCTATGAAGAAATTAATTCTTATACATTATTTAAGGAATCCTAAAACCAAAAATGTGTTATCCTAATACCCTATGTTTTGTTGAACCGATGGTATTTTAAATCATCATAGATTGATGAATTTAAGGACCTCAATTTTACACTTGTTTGTGATTGAAGACCTCAATCACTACCTATAAATATTTACGTTTTTCCTCCAATTATATGTCTCTAATTCCCACCAATGTTCTCCTAATCGAGATCATAATTTGGAGGTGACCCTTTCATTTCTCTTTTCCTCATATTAAGACTAAAGTTTAGTAACCCAATTTCCGATTTGGGTTTTCCCACAAAGATATTTTCTATTTTCAACCTTTTATTTTTGAAGAAAAATTTCAAATTACGAGGATGAAATTTATTGAAGGAGGCGAGAATATAACACCCCAAGATTTCAAAGTGTGTTATTTCTTCAAAATAATTCAATAACTTTCACTACACGCAACACCGAGTTCAAGCGCACTATGACTTACCAAACAAGTTGTTCAAAAGAGGTTATGAATAGTATTAACTAAATTTTGAACCTTATATAATACTTATAATTTTAGAATCCATATTATTAGTTTCTTAGACATAATCTAAGAACAAATTATTATTTTCAGATAAAAGAAGTATTTTTCAAAAATGCACTTTTACCAACTTTAATAGTGAACCCTTTTTAAATCCAATATTTTTAACTTTTATATATTCGATTTGACTAAATAAATTTATTTAGAATGGGGACATAAAAAAATCTACAATTTGACACCCCAAGCTTCCACGGTATGCTTTTCTTTGAATAATACAGTAGCGTGTGTTGTACACAACTTCGAGTTCTAACACACACCACAACCAATCAAACTAGCCATTATGAATAGTAAAACCTACTTTTTGAAATTATATATATTTTATATTTCAAAATAGACTTCATTTTTGGATTCTGAATATCGAATTTATCCTAGGGTGAAATTTTGGAACTTTTCGGATAACATTTATATTTTGATGAATAGTGAAAATTACTAAATTTTAATTAAAAACAACTTTTTTAATCGAAATAATTTATATTGATAAATTATGAATTTGAGTGTTTTTAAAGTATATTTAGAGTATATTTTTACCATTTAATACAATTTTGGTCATTGTACATAATTTTACAATTAAACCGGACATAAACAAGTGTCAATCTTTTGATAGTTATTATCTCTTAAAAACACGCTTTTTGTTTTAACAACGGGAATTAATTTTAAATTAATTTCTGCAACTTCTTTGTTTTGAATTTGGAAAAATGGATTCCATATTTGGAATCAGTATGTTCATATTTTGTAAATAGGAAACTTTTATTTTTAGACATTTTGAATAATTACTGCGGTAAATATTTTATTTACCATGGTTAAGGGTAAATCCGGTAAATAAGGGTTAACAAATAATATTATAATAATACTAAATTACCCTAAAAGGTGTCCTAACCTTATTGGTGGATACATGTCCGACCATGGGCATCTTTGGGTCGATTTTGGGACCCAATGGAGCCACTTGTAGGTGATAGGGACACTTTATTTTAATTAAGTTAAAATAAGTACAAAAATGACATAAGCATAGATTGTTTAGAAACACAATTTTTACATAGGGTTATATATGTTGTATTTTAGATTGTAAATATTCATTAGAAATCTAAAATGATTTCCTACATAATGATATTTTATTTATAATTTTTAGACATTAAATAATTTAATTTATTTATGACACAATGATGATGCAGTAATTACCATAATAGTAAAAAATTAAAATAATTGATATTATAAATACCCAAATAAATATAATTTGAGACTTTTAATGAATTAAACTAATTTTATAGGTTAATATGACATGTTATTAATTATTTAATTAAATTTTTTTGAAGTAATAATTCTGTTATGAGTTTTACAAAAATCAACTATTGAATAGTGTCAAAATTGACATAAAATAATTTTTAAAACAAATATTATATTATTAATTGATATTAAATTCCTTAAAATCTACGGTTCAGCCAAGAGAATTATATCATGATAGGTGTATCATTACTGGACCACTTTGGGGTCTCTTGGATGTATATGCTAAGTTTATTAACCATATAATATAAAAATACAAAGAGACATTGTAAAAGTGAAACTAATTAACTAAGAGTTAATACTTAAAGATAAGGTTAATATAGTAACCCAAACCTGTATAAATTCTATTTGTTGAGTGTTTTTCGACCCATCCTTACCTTAACCTTTAAATAATCAACTTTGGATCCATTTTAAACCGAATATGAATTTTGTATAAATTAATATTTCTAGCTTTTCCAAAGGTGCCCCTCACCCCTCTTATAAATGGGCACTCTCCCTTCTCATTAACTCACACCTTAAAAGCCTTTTGGTTCGGCCAAAATCTGCAAAACTACTCTCTAAACTTCCCTAACTTCATCCTAGAGGCCTTCCTTTAGTCAGAAATCCAGCCTAAGAGCCCTTTTGATCAAATCAAAAGGAAGAACCCGAAGAAGAGGTAATGATTTCACCACCCTTTTCCAAGTTCCTTTCTTCTTCCACTTCTTCCTTATTTGTTATTACCATTCTAAAATAATAAATCTAGTGTCTTATATATACTGTGATGTCATTATAAATATGGTACAACCATATTCATTATTCTATCCATCCTTTGAATAACATGTCACCATACGTGCATACGTACGGCTTACCGTCTCCACGTCGTGGTGTAATTTTTATTCAATAAATTATTATTTGGATGGGTATAATAATGATGTGTAACTCATGTAAATAATAAATATAACATGATAATTATTTTTTATATATGTTATACCATCCAATTATATATTATTTTAATATCAAAATAATGATATTCTCACTCGTGCGTACGTACGGACTATCGTCTCCACGAACGCGATGAGATTCATTATCCATCATATCCATTCAAGTATAATTATCATTTGATGATTTAAAAATAATGTTTAAGGACTTGATATCATTCTAGATATGAATAAGATACATCCTATCCATAACAGACATGGCTTACGTAACAAAACATATCAAAGAAAACGAGTAAGATAACACCCGAAACGACGATAATACTAAGATATTATTAACAAAGCAATTTTAAAAGATCATATATGATATCATATTAATATATATGATTCTTGTATAATTTTATAACAATTATTTCACCATTATACAGGAGGTTAACCTACCCTCAAACAAGTAAAAGTACAAGGTAAGGGTTTATTTCACAATCTCTTCATTATCCGAGGTTGTTTATACGTAATAATCTATCGGGATCTCTTTATCATCCACATCCAAGTTTATTGAAAGTGTATTTCAAAACAATATTAATATTTCACAGAATATGGGTTAAAGTCATTTATACCATTTTTTCACTTTTTATAAGATGTTTATAAAGGAATCTTTCCGTCGTTTTCCAAACAGTGTCCTTTTTAACCTTTTCGACAGAATTAAGGTAAGAATGTTTTTTTAACTTATACGGCGGGTGTGGCTATTTTCCGCTGTTATAAAATTTTCGAAGCTTCCCTTAAAATATTATAAAGATATTTTCAAAGTAAATGTTTTATTTTATAATTATGTGACTTTTAAATGATTTCAAAATGAATTTTTTAAGACTTTCTGAAAGGTACTCTTTATCAAAGTCAGAATTTTAAATATTTTAAAGATTTATCTTTCTAAATCTTTTTAGTTAATGTACATGTCTTCAAAATGGTTTTTAAGGATTTATTTATATGGAAATTAATGTTTTTAAAATGTAAATTCCTTTCAAAAGTTTCAAAGTGGTATGGGACACTTTGATTCAAAAATATCTTTTTAAATTACTTCCTTTATAAATGTGTGACTTTTCAATAATTTCAAGAAAAGAGATATTTCTCTAAAATTGTTTTTATTTCATCTATGTCAATATCCTTTGATGGATTTTAATCTTATTTGAAGTTGATTTATTATGATACAAAACTTTTTTATTGTATTGAAAGTTTTGTGATATGTTTTACTATGGATGTGTTATTTTTATACCATTCATAGTTTATGGAGAAAGTATTGACATTTCATATGCTAGTTTTAATACGAATGTTTTTTTTATGTTTAAACCTTTTCATATGGGAATGAATTGGACTTAATAAGTGACGGGTGGAGCCCGTTATAGCTCCTCGATGCATCATTATGTCTCATGAGACAAAATAGTGTCTTGGCACAAGGCCTTGGAAAAATCTTATTTGTAGTCTTGGCACGAGGCCTTGGCTATGTGGTTATGATAGTCTGGCATTATGCATTCCATCATTATGAAAGTGGTTATTGGCATTGCATGTGATTATTCTATTAGAAGAATATCCATGTGAATAAGTAAATGGCATTATTTCATTTTATTTTTCCCATACTATGTTGAAGTTCAAGTTTAAAAGGCTTTTGTTTTAGTTATACATTGCCTTAAATGTTTATTCTTGTTAATGAAAGTTTCCGCTATATTGTTATCCTTACTGGGCATTTGAGCTCACCCCTTTTCTATGTTTTATTTTTCCCAGTATGTGAAGAAGTAAATTATGAATGACCTGCAGGGATATTATGAGGGGATAATAGTGTGGACTATGGAGATAATATCTTGTTGTAGTAGTTTTTCACTTTATGATGTAATGTAAAACTTTATGAATATATCTAGTGTTTCCAAGGCTACTAAACCAATCGGTCTTTCGAGATTTGATCATTCTCGTGATCATGCCAATGTTATGTAATAATGCACCGACTCTGGGTAACTGGGGTTGGGGCGTTACATGCATGATCTAGAGCTAGCGGCAGTTGTTTTTGCTCTAATGATATGGAGGCACTATTTTTATGGGGAGAAATGTGATATATACACCGACCACCAAAGTTTAAAGTATATTTTCACACAGAAATAATTGAACATGAGACAAAGGAGTTGGTTGGAGCTTATTAAAGACTATGATTGTTCAATTCATTTTTACCCTAGAAGAGAAAACAAAGTCGCGGATGTGTTGACTAGCAAAGATCCTGTTGTTCTGGAAACAATGAGGATCCTTGGAGATCCCTTGATTAAAGATATAGTAAAACTGGACATGGGAATTGTAAGGGAAGGGACGTCATCAACCTCATCCCAAATGATTTCTCAACCTTCATTACTAGAGATGATCAAGAAGACTCAAAAAGAAGATCCTTTGTTGTAGGAGAAGTTTGAGGCTGTAAAGGATGGGAAATTCCCCGATTACAAAATTGATCAAGAAGGTGTATTAAAATTTCATACAAGACTATGTGTTCCATCTATTCTGGAGATAAAGAAAGAACTGATGGATGAAGATCATAGCTCTACTTTCTCTACACATCTGGGAAGCACTAAAATGTATAGAGACGTTCGTGATCATTATTGGTGGGATAACATGAAGATGGAGATTGCTGATTACACTACAAGGTGCCTGGTGTGTCAACAAGTAATGGCAGAACGACAACATCCTAAAGGTGTATTACAACCGCTACCCATACCAGTATGGAAGTGGGATAATATCACTATGGACTTTGTAACTGGTCTACCAAAAACATCCAAAGGAAATAATGCGATATGGGTTATTATGGACCATCTCACCAAGACCTCCCATTTTATCTCTATTCGGGAAGATTTCTCTCTAGATCAACTTTCCAAGATATACGTAAAGGAAGTGGTAAGGATGCATGGGGTACCACTATCCATCATGTCTGATCGTGATCCAAGATTCACATCAAAATTCTAGAGAAGTCTTCAACATGCTCTAAATACTGAATTGAATTTTAGTACGGCCTATCATCCTCAAACTAATGGCCAATCTAAAAGGACTATTCAGACACTCGAAGACATGTTGAGATTATGCTCAATGGAATTTAAAGGTGGATGAGGTCAACACCTCCCATTAGTTGAGTTCTCCTATAACAACAGCTTCCATTCGAGTATTCAAATGGCACCCTATGAAGCTTTGTACGGAAAGTGATGTAGAACTCCTACTTGTTGGGATGAAACTGGTGAGAGAAAGCTTCTTGGGCCTGATCTTGTGCAAGAGATGACAGAACAGGTTCATTCCATCCAAAAACACATAAAGGCTGCTCAGAGTCGGCAGAAGAGCTATGATGACAACCGTCGAAGGGACTTGGAGTTTGGTGTTGGCGGCAAAGTGTTCCTTCAAATTTCTCCATGGAAGAGAGTCATGCGGTTCGGGAAGAAAGGGAAGCTCATCCCTAGGTACATTGGCCCCTATGAAATCCTTGATCGCATAGGAGCAGTGGCCTATCGACTAGAACTTCCACCGAACTTGACTCAAGTTCACGATGTCTTCCATGTATCTCTCTTGAGGAAGTACATACCCGACCCTTCGCATGTACTGAACCCAGAGGTGGTACAACTGGAACATGACCTCTCTTATGAGGAGCAGCCAGTGGATATCTTAGACCGTGGAGACAAGGTCCTATGAAACAAGAATACCCACCTTGTGAAAGTGTTGTGGAGGAATCATAAGTTTGAATAAGTGAATTGGGAGCCTGAGGAAACAATAAAGCAAAAGTACCCTCACCTTTTCGACTAGGCCTCAAGTATAAAATTTCGGAGATGAAATTTCTTAAGGGGGGAAGAATGTAACAACCCAAACTTTTTAAATAGTATATTAACTTACTCTTAACTATTTAATAGATATGTTAATGGTTAATGCAGAAAGAGGAGTCGATGGCTTCATCCAGTAGACTCGAACCTTATGAAGCCCACTTATCAGAGCTTGGGAAGGAGGTGGCGTCTTTGGGTTTCGCTTTGGACTAAGGCCAAGCCGAACTCCAGCGTGTCAAGATTGAACGGAAACGCATGCGGGAGAAGTTCATGTTAGTAGAGATTACTATTAGGGCAATGTTATCTGAGCCTCCCTCAAATTCTCTCACCATAGCACACCTTACACTTAGATCATATTCTTGTGTTAGAAGGGGATATTTGACGAGACCGTAGCTTCTTTGTGTATTCCTTTTGGATGAATAAATTGGGATTTCTTCTTTTAGTGATGTTTGTCAAATTTCAAATGTCCGGATAATTTTAGGGTGTATTTTATTGATGAATTTTGGAAAAAGGATATTTTAAAATATTTATGTAAACCCTAAATAATTAATGATCTGTAATGATTTTCAAAAAATGGTCTTCTGCAAAAGTGTTCAATAAGGAATTTGGAGTCTAATAAGATCAACTTAATTTTTGATGAATAGTAAATTATGAATAGTGATTTTACGCTTAGGATTTGTAATGTGACCAAATGGATTAGTAATCTCACTTAAAGACAGTTTTAATATAATTTAGACACCTTGATTAAGTAATGTGATTCAATAAAATGGTTAAATAACGGTTTCATAAATTATTAATCAAGTATTAATTTTTTCGGGTGAATAGTGTTTTTATTTAAAAATTTAATTAAAAATATTTAGAAAATTATTTTTATAAAATGGACTTTATTTTTGAACTCAAAGCATCGATATTATATTATGGTAATTTTTTGGGATATTTCTGAGAAAGATGAATTTTTAGTGAATAGTAAAAATGCAGTTTTAGGGTTTCGGTATGTTAAATGAAATCATAACTGTGTCATGATGATATCATGAGATATTTTAAGGGATGGTCGACTAAAGGGGATTAATTATTGTGTGAGTTGTCCCAAGTGTCCAATACCATGGGCAAATACCATGGGAAATCCCATGGTTTTTCCAAAACCACCAATGAGGTGTCCCTTGGCCATTAATGCCTTGTCCCCTCACTTTCCCTATAAATACCAAGCCCTCCTCTCATCCATTCGACTTAAAAACAATACTCAACGAACTTCTTGTCTTATTACCTCCCAAGTAGTCCTCCCAAGGTTCCCTCAAGACTCTCAAGGTCCTATCCTTTGAGTTTTAAGAGTTACATTTAAGGTAAGGGATCTGACCTCTCTCTTTCTTTTCAAGTATCTCTTTTATGTCATTCCTTTTATGCTCCATGTTATTATTTGGGAGGATGTTATTTTATATTCTTCTTACTTCCCTCTTCATGTTCATATGATGATAGATCCCCTCTTACTCTTATCATTTTGTTTTATGAATGTTTAAGTGGCGCCGTTAGGCTGCTGAATTTTTAAGGGATTCTTTCACCCTTCTCATTTTTCAAGTTCTATTTTCATGTCAAGTCTTTCAAGTTCCTTTTTATTATGTTGGGATATGATATCTATATCTATCATAATGATCTTTTATGATCATATGATAAGAGACCCTATTTGATCTCATCAATTCATTTTTACTGAAGTTTAAGTGACGTTGTTAGGCTGCCAAATATTTATAAGAGAAATCTTATTTTTGTCTTACTTCCATGTTTTTCATTTCAAATGGTATGTCCTTGAAATTTCATTACCATGATTCATATCCTTTATATTATTTCCCTATACTATTTTTATAGATAATTTATGAGTGGGTGACCCATGTCCCCTCTCTTTTCAATGTTTTCTAAAACCCTGTAACGTAGCCGTTATGCTGCAGAATTTTCATCTCAAAATGCCTCTCACTTTTTCTCAAAATTATTTGATGTTATTAAGTGAATACTCAAAGCTCTTATTTCTATAGGGTTATTCACATATATATCAAAATTTTATATTTTAAATTCTGTTATTTACATACATGAAACCCACTTTCCCTTTCTGTGGGTTTAAAGTGACATAAAGATCCTGTCTTTAAGCAGTTTTTAAAACGTTATGATTATGAAATGAAACCCATTTCTTTAATGCTATATGGGTTGTTTATGAAACAATTGATGATGATTTATGTGGCTCATGTGATAATAAAGACATGTCAAGGGTGCTCCCATATAGCGCTCCAATGCATTGGGTAAAGACTTAATCTCTAGAGATGACCATTTAGACTGATACCTTGGTGAATAACCTTGGTAATTTTTAACGACACCTTGGGGATGGACCTTGGTGAAACGAAATGATTGTCAATATTAAATGTTGTAGCCACATCTTCAAGTTATGAAAAATGTTATTTTTATTATGATATGCCTCATGATTTCTTTCTCATGCCTTAAAGTTCTTTTCATGACCTTATTGAAGTATCTCAAGTTCACATGTAAAATGTTTCTCTTGTTTCCCTTATTGGGCCTTCTGCTCACCCTTTCTTTTGATGTATGTTACCAGGTTATGAGATGTAGTAATGAACCTATAATGAAGTTAAGGTGAATCCTTTCAAGTGTTTAAGAAGAATGTTTTATGTTGTTTTCATGTATTATGTTCCTGGATTCCAAGACACTAAACCTTAAATATCCTCAATTTTTTGTAATATAATGAAATTTTATGTTATAAAAAGGTGGGATTCCATAATGGGAGTGTGGGTCCAGAGTAATTTGACGTGTGATGATGAGTAGAATGTGGATAGACTTGGAGTGGTGGGTGAGGCTGGAGTGAAGAGAGGGGAAGGGGATGACATTGATTTGACATTCTATCAAGCACCTAGCATTTAATGGCTTG
The DNA here is from genome assembly GCA_963277665.1 of Viscum album. Taxonomy (NCBI): domain Eukaryota; kingdom Viridiplantae; phylum Streptophyta; class Magnoliopsida; order Santalales; family Viscaceae; genus Viscum; species Viscum album. The sequence goes on along the minus strand of OY728145.1, from coordinate 655,057,831 downwards.
AACTAAACATTGAGCATCCTAGGAAGTAACGAATAACCTCTAAAATTTTCAGCTGAGTCAAAAAAAAACCCAGCTAATGCGAGAGTCTGCAACAGGAGACCTTCTCTATCTAGGTTCTTTAGTGGCTCTAAATCAGACCTGATAGCAGCAGTTATGCCTCCTTCAATCTCGAATACAGACAACAATGGCCTCTCTGGCCGGATTTGCAGTGGATTCCTTCAGTGAAATGGAACACAAACAAAAAAGGAGACCCAAAAAACATGCATTAGTGCAGATGTATCAGAGAAGGACATCCCTCAAATAAGTTGAGTGGAAAAATAGGATTATCAAAAACATTTTCTATGCAAGTTTGTGAATTCATGTATTTTAACTATTTTTGAATAGGCACCACCAAATAATATTTGTAGACACAAGGAGAAAACCCAAGGATATTTTTAGAGTGCGTAATAATTCATAACACCAAGAAACGAATATGAAAATCCATCTAGATTAATGAAATCAAGTGACCACCAATGAAACCTGGTCCTATAGTAAATCTCGATGCATCATGCGAGGAAACATTAACTCTCAGTAATGAAAGGCATGCATAATGTGATTTTATATGGGAGAATACATAAGTGAAACGTAGTTTTAATGTCAGTACCCCCCAATTCCCTCATTTGAATATAATACGATTACTACCTAATCCCCTATCATGAACATCTTGAATCAAATTGAATGCTCCAAACAGGCCCCGGTCATTAGAGTAAGGTTCACTTCTTCACCTTCAGTGTTTAACATCAAATTATATTTTAACAAAAAAACCATTCAGGGATGATTTAAAATCATGAAATCAAGATTCTACGGTAATAAAAAAACCTTATTCACCCATGCTTTAGAATGCAGGGATAAATCTTTTCTGGAACTATCAAGGCTACCCACATATATAATTCTAAACCCATGAAGAGCTTAACCACCACAATTATAGATGACCTGGAAAATCCATCCTTCATATTCTTTACGAAACCGGTGTATTGTATTTCTGAACTAGCAGCATAAGAAAGAATCAATACTACACCCCAATAATGATGATAAAACCAATTTTTTCTAGGATTGAACTATTACATGAAGTTGTATTTAGTAGGCCAAACCTCTATACATATAATATCAAAAATATGATTTAAAGTCCTAAAATCCAGGGTTTGAGTATCTACAGGCTGTTAAACATACCATTAATGTGTCTATTAAAGATAAATGAAGGTGAGCCTTGGATTTTTTTCCTCAAGTGAATGATGCTCCATGTTGCTGAAATGAAGCTGGACAACTGCACTCCTTCCTCTAATCAAGCTATTGATATAATAATCTTCTTGGGATGGAGTGTAAAAAAGGGATAATAAATGATGGGACATCACTCGATGTCAATCTACAAATACGTTTCTATACCCAAAACTACACTATGTCATACAAAAAAAACAATCGAGGGGGTTGATGATTTGAAACATCCACCAAACAACATCTTGATGCTCATTGATCTTTTACTACGCTTCTAATCTTTGTGAGTGATAGGGAATTGAATCCACAGAAGCTGGTAAGATATCTGGGGTGGCAATGATCATCCAGGGTGGAAGAACATGAAGTAATGGCGTGGGGGGATGATTGAGGAAGACAATGATTGGAAGGTGGGGAGGCAGAACACGGGTAGGAGGAACGCAGGGAGGCGATGGAAGGGGATGCGGAGCACAGGAAGGTGGAACCCGGGGAGTCGAAACGCTAGGTGGCGATGAAAGGGTAGGAAAAACACAGGAGGCGGTGGCAGGGAGGCGGAACACAGGGAGGCGGAACACCGGGAGGTGAAACACAGGGAGGCGTTGGGAGGGGAGGCGGAACACAGGGAGGTGGTTGAAGGGGAGTCGGAATGCTGGGAGGCAGTGGCAGGGGAGGCATAATGTGGGGAGGCAGAACGCGGGGAGGCGGAACGCGGGGAGGCGGAACACCGAGAGGCTGTGGCGGGGGAGGCCGAACGCGGGGAGGTGGTGGTAGTGGAGGCGGAACGCAGGGAGGCGGTGAGGGTGTTCTATAAAATCATTAGGGTTAAGCCCTATTTTATTATTATTATTATTATTATTATTATTATTATTATTATTGAAAATATATTTTAAATTCATTCTAAATGCTAATATTTTTAAATGGCATGTTATTTATTTTTCTCATTTTTTTGTAAATTTTTTAAAAATAATATTTAGAATGGAATTGAAATTATCTCTATTTGTGTTTTTCTATAAGATTAAGTATAATAATAAAAAAAATATAATAGGTTCTCCGACACTACAATCCTTCATTTTTTCTATCATTAGTGAGTTGAATGTTAATCAGGTGTGAGATTCAAAAAACTTGGGTAACTTGTTAATTGATACACACAAAAAATATATGTGTGTGTGCATGCATGCATGCATGTATTTATGTATGTATGTACATATTCATTTAAAAAAATATGTTTCATTTAAAAATTACTTTAATTCAATGTATAAATATGTATTTTTAATAACAAATGATTTTTTGGTATACATATATATATATTCAATTATTTGTATAACATTTTTTTATAAAACAATTTATTGGAACAAACCTTCTAACGGTAAAATATTTTTTGATAATAATAGGTATTAATAACATATTCATGTGTTGGTATAAAAATTTTGGTATTAATATGAAAAAATAATAGATTTAACTATTGGTAAAAAGATATGTTGGTATTGGACATTTTATACCAACAGATATACTTGTCAGTAAAAACAATTGTTGGTAGTTAAAATTAATACTGACAAAACTCAATATCTGTTGGAATTAATCATTTTTACCAACAAATATATTATGTGTCACTAATTTTCTATTGGTAAAAGCCACTTTTTTGTAGTGAGTGACATCTTGGACCTGGTTCACTCCTGAGTAACTTAACTCAGTGTGCCACTTGGCCTCAAGGGCACCTCCCCTTATGCCAGAGTATGTTGACTAGTAACAAGGGACTAGGGTGTGTATGTGAGGATAATATTACCTCAGTTTAGAGTGGATTACAGTATAGATAATAACATAATAAATAGATAAATCATCATAATAGATAATATGATTGGAAATGAAAAACAACATCAATGTAATTAATAATCATCATAATAACTGTAAACTGTATCATATAAAAAAGGATGACGTCATTTAATGTCTCTATAAAAGAGAAAACATGCATACATTGTAGCAAGAAAACATTTAAATACATGTAATAAAATAGAATGAAAAAATAAAAATATATCCAAGCATCCTGATCTGTGGCTCAGTTATTTACTACCAATATAGCATCCTAAATCATGAAATTCATGTGTCCAAAGGAGGATTATTCCCATTATCAACACATGTGATCATATAATATTCTTGGGTTACAGTGGTAGACCAGATAGGTTGTGAGACAAATCTTAGTAGGCCACCACCAATGGTGTCTATAAAAATCCAATATAGGTATATAAATTGAAATAGCGTGTTGATATATATATAAATTAAATAAATGTCATAAATAAGAACCTATACCTACTTCATCCTTAGCTAGTAATTTCTCTGACCTTGTGATAATTTAATAAACTATTATTAAGTTCATAATAAGAAGATCATATATAATAAGTATCTACAGTACCATAAAAGGAATAATAATAACTGAAGATCCAAGGAGTAAAAAGGAATCCTTGACCTCAAGGTTCGATCCAACTCATAATAGTGTCACATGAAATCTAGATATAAGGCATATATATATAATAACAAGGTCACTACTAAGTAATTATTCTATAAATGAGTCTAACTAATTCCATGTAACTTATCCATTGTAATTTTGGGCTAAGAATAACTAGGCCCAATGGGGTGAATCCATGGAACTGCATGTCCAGAGACATCAAGATGAATCTAGGCAGTGTAGCCAAGTCATTCTGATATCCAAAAAGTATGTCAAGTGAATCATTGGTACTACACTAAGGCATTTGTGTATTAATACAATGAATAGGTTTCATGGTGGTTATATCCTATGGTAATTGGCTCAATGAATCGGAATGGAATCCTCTAAGTGCTCAAAGAATTCCCTTGGGAATCCAAGGTTATATCATGTCTAGCCACTCTTATAAAGAAGAATAAGATCCAATTAAGGTATTCACCTTATAGTCATTCCATTAATATCATATTTATTCATATTCCATGTAATAATCATTCAATTTAATCATTTAATAGGTTTATTCAATTACTTTTCATTAAACATGACAAGGTAAATTTAAGGACATGAAACCAATATCAATTCAATTTAAAACCATTTAACTTGTCAAAGTGATATCTATACATATATAATTTCCATAACATGCATTTAAATATTTATTAATTATTAAGGAACACTTACCTTATTAAATCTCAAGTCAGACGCACCCAAATGGTTCCATAGATTGACCCAACATGGGTCCCTAAGTAATAAATGAAGTAGACACAATAATTTGGGGGGTACAAGTTGAGTTCTCAACCACTAGTGTTTTCAATTAATATAATAGGGTCCATAAAACATAATCGAGATAATTTAAATTTATTTAGATGAATTTAAAGGGGCATCGCCCAGTGAAATTAGCATGCGCACAATGAAAATAATTTATAGATGAAAATACATTAAAAGATGAGTTATAAACCACCTGCCTTATGAATTTAGTAAATGCCTCATCTATTATCATACCTTATTTTGTCTTCTATTGTAATAAAATGGAATAATGGATAAATTCCCTAAAAATAGGGCATAAGAACTAGCATGAAAATAGTTTCACTGATAGAAATAAGAACGATGAAAGGATACTAAGGTCTAAATCACTTATTGATGTATATCCAACAATATGATCAAAATTTGAATACAAGTTAGGAAGAAGAATAATTTTTTTAACCTATGAGGAAGGGTCTTGAGATCTCTTCAAGGGAGGATGAGGAATAAATCTAATCGCTAGATGAAGAAGTAAAATAAGGTTTATGATATAATAATTTTAAGTGTAAATTGGTTAATTTCCCCATTAGAACTGGGTATAACAGTTTTTCCACATGGTTGGACAAAATGTGCACCAAAAATTCATAAACTATTGTCCAGGTAGGTGACTCACATAGTTCATGCACATGATTTGGGAAATCATGCACAAACCTTATGTTTTTTCTCTGGTAAAAACTATAGTGTTTTAACATAGGCATTCTTCCTAGGTTGCATGGTTAGGGAAAATCGTGCAACCTCTACTACTCACTGAAACTCCCTGCATGGTTAGGAGAAACCATGCATACTTGGAATCATGGTTTCTAGTAACCATTAGTCTCATTTGATTCTTCCATCGATCGAGGTTCAGGGCTTTGAACAAGCCCCTAACACCCATGTTTCCTTCATATCCTCACTAAAAATTCATATTTGGTCAAAACCAAGGATTTAAACCCAAAATAAAAGGATTTATACCTCATAGGAAAAATAGTGTTCTTACAGTCTTCCCCCTTAAAGGAACTCATCCATGAGTTCCTCTTAAAAGGGTAGTAGAACGCTATCTAAGAAAAACTCCAACGACTGAGAATGTACGTTGGACTCCCACTCCCAAGTCTCATCATGTTCATGGCCATGATTCCATATCCTCTATACTAAATGGGTAAACTGGCCTTGGAGATCCATCATTATCTAGTAAATTAAGCCTATGAGATACTCCTTAAAAGTATAATTGGCATCTAATTCAATAACCTCAGGATCAGAAGTATGAGATGGGTCTGCATGGTAACAGTGATGTTGGGAAACGTAGACGAAGTCATACATGGCATGGTACCTTTAATGTAATAAAAACTAATATACTACCAGTCCAACTCTATGAAAGATCTCAAAAATACAAAAACATTACAAGGCAATAGCTTCCCTTTCCTCTATATCTATTTATGCCCCTGTATGGGTGATACCTGCAAGAAAACATGATCCCCAACCTCAAACTTCAGTAGTAATTGATGGAGATTGGTATATGATTTCTTTCTGGACTAATAAGTATACATATTATTTTTGATTAACTACACCGAATCCAAAGTATCATGCATAATATGAGGATCTAATAGCATTACCTTTGTTTCCTCTAATTAGTATAGAGGTGAATGGAATGGCCTAAGATAGAAGGCCTCTTACAGAGCCATATGAATCATCTCCAAAGAGTTTTTATTGCAGGTGAACTTGAAGAGAGGGATGTTCTTCTCCAAGGAACCACCAAAATCAAAAATTCATTCTCAAAGCATATCCTCAAACACATTCATGGTCTGTTTTGACTACCCATCAGTCTAAGGGTGGAAATTTATGCTCAGAATCACTTCTATACACAATGAACTATGTAACCCCTACCAAAACCTCAATGTGAAATAAGTTTCACTATACAAAATGATAGTAATACAAACATAATGTATCATTATAATATCATGGGCATAAAATATCCCCAACTCATCAATAAATAATGTTTTCTGGATATAAAGGAAGTGGGTTGATTTTATCAGTCGATCCACGACTATCCAAACCCCATCACTACCTCGAGTTCACCTAAGTAAACCAAGTACAAAATACATTGCAACATCTTCCCATTTCCATTATAGTACTAGTAATAGCTGTAATAAGATAGTAGGTCACTGGAGGTCTACCTTCACTAGCTAATAGGTGGAACACCTAGTGATAAAACCTTTTATCTAACGTTTTATCCCAAGCCACCAATACTGGAGAGGATCATCATGATAAATATTAGAGATGCATCGATGTATTGAACACTGAGAAGTATATAGATTTTACATCAGTTCCTATATCATGTCTATAGGAACCTATATACATCCATGTATATAAAAGATGTGATCTCCATCAACAGACCAATCTGGAGGTGGTCCCTCACCTGAAATACTCTCTCATAGGACCAAACCTTCCAGATCTAAGAACTACCGTCTATTCACCCTATCCAGGAGTGAAGAGGTATCCAAAAAGGATGTAATTAAATTATTTTCATAACTCTCAATACCCTTAATATTTATATTATAAATAAGGTACATCAATTTCTATTCATCATTGGCTTCTTGTATGGCTTGTTCCTAAGTTTTTTGGATCAACACATCAGCTACAACATTACCCTTTCTATGAGTATAGGAAATATAAAATCCAAAAATACTAAAGGAATTCAACAAATATTCACTATATTATATTCACTTCACATTGTGTAAATATGTATTTGAGGCTCTTTTGGTCTGTATACACCAAAAAGCGCTATACCATCAGATAATGCCTCCAACAATGAAAGGCGTGAGTGAATTCTACAAGATTGAGGTCATGTGTTGGGTAATAAAACATACGATTTATTAACTAGAGAGACTAATACATAAATAATTGATCCTCCTATATCAATATTGCACATATCCCGATGATTGATGCATTGCAAAATATAGTGCATCCTTTTCCAAGCTTAGGAAAAATTAGAATCGGTGCTGAAGTAAGTATTCTTTTCAGCTACTAAAAGGTCTTATCACACCTTTAGAACAATAATAACTTCACAAAATTCTTAGTAAAACCTATAATAGGTTCATAAATGCGAAATTATTCTTGTATGGAATTTCTTTAATATCCAACAATCCCCAAGAAACTCTTTATATCAAATATATTCATGGGATACTCCTGGGAAACCACATAACTCTCCTTCTCTGGTTCAACTGATAATACTAATTTTGAGATAATATAACCCAAAAAGTGAACCTTATTAATACATAAGTGGCACATATCAAGCTTAGTATATATTTTATTCTCTATTAGTATTTTCTTAATGATCTAAAGATGTTTGTCATGGTCTATTTGAGTATGCGAATAAACCATGATGTAATCCATAATAACAAAGACAAAGGAATCAAGATAGGGTTGGAAAACCTTATTCATCAAGTCCATGAAAATTGAGGCCACGTTTGTAAGACTGAAATTCATAACAAAATACTCATATAGACTTTACCGACATCAAAAAAGTGGTATGTGTTATATATGAAGTCTTGACTCGCACCTGATGATAGATTGATCATAGTTAAATCTTCAAGAAAACCGTATCTCCTCATATCTGTTTGCAAATATCATCTATTAGAGCTAATGGATACCATTTTTTTACCATAAACTAGTTCAACCATCATAAATTCACACATAGAATAAGGGTCTCATCCACCTTTGGGGAAAATAGCATGGTTAAACCCCAAGATGATGTATTGGGTCAGTAAAAACCATTATTCTAAATCTTCCAACTATCTTGTGAGATCCTAGAGCTCAGTGGGATCCATCCTATATGTAGTAATAGATAATAGATCTATTTTTAGAATTATTTATATCATAAAATATACCTCTCTCTTAGGAGGTAAGATAGAAAAATCATCAGAAAAGACATCCCTAAAATGATCTACCATGGGAAGAAAATCTAACATATGCATCATCTGATCATCCCAGAAAAGGATGGAAATTTAGGATGCTGGTCTTCCTAACCCATGATTATTTGATCCATATATAATGTACTTGACATCCCAATCACCCTTATTAAGATAAATATCACCTTCTTGTGATCTAAAAAATACCCTACGGTGATAGAAATCCACATAGGCATGATAGGGAACCAACCATTACATCCCAAGAATGAAATAGAATCCCTTCAACTTGAGGATAAAGAGGTTTCATAAAAAATGATAACTTCCTTTCTCAAGGGGATAGTATTTTCACTGGTTTATTCCCTTTGACCACACACACAATGGTGATTTTCTAGGGTCATCACCCCACAGAAGTACTGAATTTGTAGCCTGATACTTTCCATGGTCAATAAATTTATAAAGGATTGTGAAGCACTGGTATCAAATAAATAAGATACAATAGTATATGATTCTAGAATAGTAACTCATATAGTATATAGTTTTAAACTCTGATCACTGGGTATCAAATGTAATGCAAGTAGCTGGCATGATTCATGGCCCTAAGCTATAGCGGGACTACCATGTCCAAGTCTTATCTACTGGCACTGATAATTAGAAGTCTGGATACCTTGACCATAACCTTATCCTCATACTATTAAGCCGATGCTACTCCAATATCTTTTCGGATGTAGGATAACTTATCCTGCTCCTGAAGTTCGATTTGGTGTGATCCCTCTTCCACTAGAAATTGGGGGGTAGTTCTAGAAAAACTTATAAAGATGATTCATCCAGCCTCAATCATGGAACTCTATTGGGTATCTATCACACTAAGGTTTTATATTACCCTTATGACCACACTAATTGCACACAATGGAGCTACCAGTGTGGATTCTCTGACTGCCAATGCTCTGATAAGAAACCTCAAGGCTATGATTCCTACTACAAAAAATAATTATCGCTCTATCTCGACACTAAAACTTTGTGTCCAATACTATCAGCTTCCCTCAAGTTTCACTCAGTGATAAGATCCTGATTTATAATCTGAAAAAATTATAGTGGAAATATGTTCACCTACGATCGGATGGCATACCTGATCCCATCCTTGATGCATTCCTCATCACTGGAAAGAAGCGGTGAAAAGAATTGGAACTCTATAAAACAAGTTAAATAGTCTATAATTGAAATATCACCAAACTCCAGATGCATTAACTTCTTATCTTGGTTATCTCTTAACAACTTATAGAAAATTTTATCATATAAAGAATTATGAAAGACCTCCCAAACCATGTCATGATGACAATCAGCCTTGGTAATCACATCCCACCTATTCTTGACGGAATTATGCATCATGTTGGTGGAAATATTAACCCTCATTCCTGTAGGTATCTTCATATGCTTGATGATAGAAATAATGGCCACTCTCTAGGAATCAGTATCCTGAGGACTTCTATCCCTTGAGAATATGGGAGGATTCTAATGTTGTAACTCAGTAGTTAGATCATAAATCACAGGTGTAGGTCATGTAGTGCCCTACAAGGACTTCATAAAATGTAGAAAACCCTATCATAGCTAAGAATCATTGTAAAATTCTAGGATAGATGGTGGGGATTCTCGTGGAACTAATGGAGGTACCACTGGTGGCTTGAGTCCCACCACCTCTAGAGTATGATCATCGCCACCCCCCTAGAGCATGATATGAGGACTTCATGGTGTCATAGCTCTAAAAATACCATTAACACACCTCATAAAAATATACCAAAATAGGTAGTACCACTAATGAAATCATAACATAAGAAAATGGGGTTAACCACCCAACATACTCCCCAACTACCCACTTAGAAGTCTAGGGTATTGGTTGGTGTTCAAGATTTAATTTATAGGGGTTTCCGTATATGTGTTGGAGTTGGTTCCCTAGAACCAACTTCTTTTATACTTTATTATAAACATGTATTCATTGGATGAATATTAATTAACTTATTATCACATCATAATTATTCTTTTGTGTAACATTGCATGTGATTATGTCCCAAGATTAATTGTCACACTAAAAGGTCATAGAAGTTCCCTGCTATGATGAGAACCTAAAAGTGATATGAAACTATTCTTAAATATATATTCTATGGTTGGATGATATCATTTTAGGAACACAAATGGTATAAGATATCAGGGTTGGAGACTCATAGGACTTTGAGGCACCTTCTCATGGTGTACGCCCTTGGTAATGTTCTGTAGGATATTATAAGAACGAGACCTGCTGGTATGAAATCCACATTTATAAGTGTAATTGGATGTTCCTATCTTCAGATGTGTGTATTGGTACTTATACTTTATGATTAGTATTAATGGGTATTATGATTCATGCACTTAGATGTATTGGTGAAAACCGTGATGATATAAGTTCACATAGAGGTACGATATGTTGGAAGCATCACAAGTAATGTTGCATTAATAAATAATGCGAGAAATTATTTGTCCCTTCTATTCCATAATGGAAGTTAATATCTCAGGCCCTTTTATGGAAATTATATATCCTAAATAAATCAATTCCCATGGTGTTCTATAGGCAAGTTCAATTCCAAGAAGTTAAAGAATGATAAATCGAGCACATGGGTTGATGGCACTTGCATGAAACCTGCTTGATTGGATATATCGATACAAAGGGATTATATTACATGGTAAGTGTTTGTATGATTTTTCATGTCATTGTGGCATCAATATATTTCTCTATGGGTGCCTTGGCATGTTTCTAGACACTAACCTTGGACTTAAGGCTGGTTCACCTAATCCCAATGAGAAAGAGGCCTAGAGGGTCACACACAAAGTGTAACCGGAATCTCAGTTAAATAATTTATTATTTAGTAGGGGGAATAAATATTATTTCCATTTGGGGTTTCATAATTATTCAGGTTTTCATGATTGCATTTTATTCCATCACTGGTTATTCGATAGAATATATTTTGAGTAGAATATTTAATTATTTATCAGTAAATAAAGCATTTATATTTATTTATTTATTTAATAAATAAATAGTCGTTATTCAAGGCTCGATAAATATTAAGGAGGATGGGTGGACCAAGTTTAAGGGTCCAGTGAGAAATAATATTAAATATTATTTAATTAAATAATATTTAAATATAACTTTCAAGTTAAGAACTTTTCATGGAAATAATAGTATTGCGGTTATTATTTGACATGGGGGTTTCACATGGAATAATAAAATAAATAACGGAACTTGTGATAATTTTTTTAAAAGAACAAGAAACAAGGCTTCATATAACTAAAGAAAAGAAACATGGGTTACAAAAGTCTAAAGGAAGGAAGTTTACATTTATCTCTGTAAAAGATAGGGAGTAACTCACGAGGAGTGTTGGGATGATAGGTGCATGTGTGACCAGAGGCTCCCATGTTTTCAAGGAAATCAGCAAGTTGGTTGGATTCCCGGTAGACATGTGTAATGATATAATGCATTGAAGCAAGTATGTTAAGACACTTAATCCATTTCGATGTTAGTTTCCAAGCCAAGTGAATTTGACCCATTCTAACCGCTTGAACAACTGTGACAGAATCACTTTAAAACCAGATTTTCGTCCAATTCGTTCTTTGAGAAAAATCAACTGCTTTGATGAGAGCCATAATCTTTGCTTCAAGAACCGTGGCCAGTCCACACGTACCATCACCCCCATCCTGAAAGTCACCATTTTGGTTCCTGAAGACAAAACCATATCCAGCAGGACCTGTATTACCTCTCGAGGCTCCAACCGAGTTGCATTTAATCCATCCTGCAAAAAGAGGTAACCATAAGACTTCGATGGTTCCAAGAGCCCGAGGATAATTTTGCACGTTCAGTTTTTTCAAAACTGTGAAATCCCTTACTGAGTTATGACAATTTTCAGCATGTGAATTGTTTTCTTGTTGAGTCGCCAACACAATTTGAGATATCATAAAACTGTTATTGATTCTATCATTTGTGTGTCGGGCTTTATTTCTACACTTCCATAGGACGTGAATGACTTCAGCACATGTGGAACGGAAGAGAATACGAACCTGCTTCGATAATTGTATCACTGGGAGTATCAGTGGAAGGTCCGCAATGTTATTCACATGCGGTGGTTGAATCTCAAACTAGGTAAAAATCGTGTTCCAGAGTGAGGATTCCATTTTACAAGACATGAACAAGTGATTAATATAATCACGGTGATGATGATAGAGGTCGCATCTGGAGCAGAGGGAGATCCCAACCCGCTACAGATTAGTGTCCACTGGAATTTTATTGAGATGGAGGTGCCAGAGGAGAGTGGTTCAAGATGGAAGAAGTCATCTTTTGTTGTAGTTCACAGTTCCATTACCACTACCTTGAAGAAGATTTTTGTAGAAGAATTTGGAGTTCAGAATTCTATTTGAGCTCTGTTCCCATATAAGAATGTCATCAGTGTCTAGAAAATCATAGGAGGAGACCATGTGTGCAATGTGAGGTGGAAGACGATGATACTGCTCAAACTGATTTTTAATAGTGGCATTGTATTTTGTAGTTAGGTCCTAAATCTCCACACTATCAATCAGGGGGGTACCAGTCCAGTTGTCTCTCCAAAATTGGAGGGAGGAGTTCCTACTGACTAACCAGTGAGACTGCATTTTAACCTTCTGGAATGTTTTTTTTAAGACATGGACAAACCAAGGATTGTATGCAATTCATATTCCCTGCAATCAGCCTTATTAGAAGTTTAGTTCTGAGGAAATTCAGGGACTCAAATTTATCATTGATGAGACGCCAAAGGAAATGTGATTGAAGAGATTTGTTGAAGAGTTTAATGTTTTTGATTCTGAGACCTCCCATGTTCTGTGGAAAGCAGAAAATCTTCCATGGAGCTATTATAATTTTCCATTAAAGTATACTTCCACTCCACACAAAGTTCCTCATGAGTGTTTTTATACTTTTAAGGGTGGAGTCCGTCCATGAGTACACCATGAAGGAATAAAATAGCTTTGAGACAATCACATGCTTAACCAGGATGATTCTCCCTACCATTGAGAGTGCCTTACCCTTCCAGGCGGAGAGAGTTCTTTTAACTTGCCTCACAACATCAATAAAATAAGGTGTCTTAGGTTTTCCAAGAAACATTGGTACTTCAAGGTAAATGAAAGGAAGAGACCCTTCCCTTATGCTCAACTCATGAACCATGCATTGTTTCCTTGAGGCCGAGATGTTTTTCCTAAAGAAAATAAATGACTTCTTCCAACTAACTTCTTGACCAGAAGCTTTTTCGTAATGAAGAAGAGTTCTATTAAAGGTTCCTTCTTTCCCCCTGAGTGAATAGAATGATGTTGTCAGCAAAAATAAGATGATAGGGGGTGGAAATACATTTAGTGGCACAGATTGTTTTGATTTCTCCTTTGTTAACTCTATCAAGGATAGGACGACTGAGATAATCCTCAGAAATTTAAAAAATAATAGAGGACAAAGGGTCCCCCTGCATCACTCCTATAGAACATTTAAAGTAACCTTCCAGATCTCCATTAATCAAAATAGAAATATGGTCAGAACTGATCAGAGCATTAACACAATGAATAAATCTACTGTGGAAGCTAAAGTCATGCAAAATTCATCCAATGAAACCCCAGTCAATGGTGTCAAAGGCCTTCTTAATATCAATATTTATAGAAATGTTTTTACCCCATGTGGTCTTCTGAAGGAGATTTATACATTCATAGGCATTTATAAGGTAATCTTGAATCCTTCTTCCTTTGATATAACCAAACTGGTTCCATGAGACAATTCTCTCAGGAATATGAGCAAGGAGAATGAATAGGATTTTAGTGATGATCTTGTGGATAGTATTGATGAGAGAAATAGGCCATAACTGACAAATATCACTTGCATTCTCCACCTTAGGAATTAATGCAAGGAACAGAGCATTGAATACTTGAGTGTGAGATCCTTCTATGAAGAAATGCTTAACCATTCTACAGACATCATCTTGTATGATCTCCCAATACAATTGGAAGAAATAATTAGTGAAACAATACGGCCCAAGAAAGATTTCTTTTTTAAGACCAAAAACGGTTTCCCTGATTTCAATATTTGTGGGAGTTGAGGTAAGAATTTTTTTTCTGTATCAGTGACCAACTTTGGGATATTTCCATTGATCAATGCTTCATTTCTTGTGGGGCCATTGAAAAGATTCAAATAGAAGGAGACAATGTGATTTGAGAGACTATGTCTTTCATCAATTATAGAGTCTCCATCCTTCAGAATAGATGGAGTCTTGTTGACTCTTTTAGCTCGTTGAAGTGAATTAAAAAATTTGGTATTCTTGTCACCATCAGTAAGCCACCTAACTTTGAACAAATATTTCTGAATGTTTTCCCTAAGAACAATGAGTTTCTGGAGCTCAGAGGAAACTGTCTTTTCTCGGTCATTATTTCTAGAAAAGTTGTTAATATTAATTGATTCTTGAATCTCATGAAGTGTTGTTTCAAGAGAATCAATTTCCTGGTCTAGAAGGCTAAACTTATTATTACTCCAATGATTCATTTTCTACTTAAGGACCCGAATCTTAAAAACACAAGCAAGTGCATTGTTATTATATTCATTCATGGCCCATGTATCTGTAACAAGCTGGGAACAATCTGGTAGGGTGGTCCAAGCATTTTTAAACCTAAAAGGAAGAGGTCGTTTTTCTTTCTCATCAATGAAATTAACCATAATTGGATGATGATCTGAATTATGTCGTGCAAGAGTAACACATGAAATGGTTTTCCATTCACTTGTGATAATTATTTATTATTACATAGTGAATTAAATATAAGGTTATGTTATTATTTTCTCATTAGCATAGGGTAAGGGAGAGTTAGTTGTTGGGTTATGCACAACAATTTGGAAAAATCCTCTTGAGCCTAGAGAGTTCTTTCCTCTCTAAGAATGCTCACAAGAAAAATAGTGGCCCTCCTCCACCGAATCAAGGAGAATACTTTGGATTTGGTTCTCAAGTCGATCGAAGGCGGATTATGCGAGTGCAAGTATCTTATATTCTATCACCCAAAGACTCCTTAGAATACATCCATATATTTTTGGATCACGTGTGGATTACCGATAGAGTAGATATACTCTTTATATCTACAACATAATGAAGGTTCACAGTAGATCTGTGGTTGAACACATCAACGACAAAAGCATCACCTTGGAGTGATTTATTTCATTTAGTCAAACTAATTATAAACAAAATATTTCAATCTGTCTCTAGGTTCTAGGGAAAATTCTTCTTTGTCTAATTTTCTTTGATTCAATTAGTGGATACTAGCATTCATTATTGTATTGATCCCGAATTAATCATTGATTATGGAAAAATCAAATTTGGGAACCATCCCATCCCTCACTTCCGTTGCACTCGAAACCTAAAAGTGGTATCAAAGGCGGCATATTATTATTTATAATTATTTAAATAATTTGATGATGATTTATGATTTAATAATTTAGTTTTTTAATTCGAGTTTAATTGTTCATTAAATCTAAATTAGAAGGTCTATTTATTCCTTCATTGTTTCTCACATATCTAATATAAATGATCAAATTTATGAATAAAATAAAATCAAGAAACATGTTGGGAGGTTCCAAGGATCCTGGCTATACAACACCAAACTACACACTGTGTAATCAGAATTACACACCGTGTAGCATTGTTCAACACATCAATATTTTTTTAATTAATCAATTTGATATTTTGTGTCAATTGGGAATTAATGACACCATTAATGAACATTAATACATGTGGTGTTGACCAGGATTAACTGGAATAAGGAAACCAGAATACATGTTGTGTGGCCCACTAGACACAATATGTATTCCCTTCAGGTTAGGGTGAAGCCATGTATCTTACACACATCTTTCTCAGTTGATGACTGTGTAGTGTGGAGTCTACATGGCATGTGGCTCACTAGAGACGTTGCGTACTCAAAATATTTCCAAATTACACCTCACACACCATTTAACCATGTTTTTTCTTCAGATGGATGGTGAGGGGGGTACACACCATGTAGTCAAGTCTATCTGTAGTGTATTTTTTTCCAGATAACGCAGATTTACTTTTTTTATTATATCATGTAACCATTGAGACATGTACCTTCATGTGGGTGTAAACCTAGGACACAAAATGTGATAGGTGTTTGAAATATATATATATATATATATAAAATCTGTTTAATGTTAAAATATATTCACATCATGTATGAGTTGTATTACAATTATAATTCAGTGTGCATGCTACATGTCACAAATAATAAAGTGTATAAAAGTATAATACATGTTGGGTAGTTTTGGATGGGTATTCACTGGGATTCCTCCAAGGTAGAAGTTATGTATAAGGTTAATTTAAAATGAATTATAATTTGTTTAAAATTATTATAGATGATAATCTCAAGGAAATTCAGAAAAGTATTAAGATAAAAGGATTGATTAATTAAAGATAATAATTAATTGATTTGAGCATGATTTATCTTAAATAAGAATGATTAAATAATTTAATGCTAGTTTTATTAAATGCATAATTCATTTCATGAATGTGGATGATCATGAGATAGACCAGACCTTTGTATGTGATTGGTTTCCCTTCTAATTTATTATTAAATTAAATCATTGGCACACATACCTTCTCTCCTCATTAATATATAGGGCCTGTGTGATCATTGTTTCTTTTCTATAAACCCCCTTTCACCCCTCACCTATTTGTGATTAATATCATATGTAATGGATGGATATCCCAAGTTAGTGGAGGGGGTTCAAGTTAGGATCTAAGGTGAAACTAGTCCAAGGATATAGAAAGGTGGATATGTAGAAAGCTGTAAACAGAAACCTAATGGGTTCAAGGTGTTACTCCCCTAGGTCAGCAGTTATTTTATCAATCGCTTGATAAACTAACCATTAGAACATGGTCATGATCATACCCTTTATTTTATTTCAATCAGTTTCATGGTTTATTCATTATGGACGTATTGTCGTGACCACATAATTAATTAATTAAACAAGCACGCAAGATGGAACTAAAATAAACTGGATTAGGATAAAATATTATCTAATACATGGTTAATCACTTAATATTATCCCACTTAATATTAACAAGCATGTGAAAATATAATAAATAGAAATTTCTGAATAAAGGATAAAATCCCTTAATGAAATATTAAGCTGATATAGCCTTCCATTACTTCAGTTAGAATCGAACCATAGTTCAAAGTTCTTGACCAACCAATTTTGGGGTGCTTTCAATTATCAGGGAATTCTAATTTGAGGTTTTGGGTTAACATGACTTAGTTTACATCAAGGGTTGACTTTCAAAGTAGGACTTTGTATAACTGAGAGGCAAAGGTTGAGGAAATCCAAAATTAAGGATTTTAGGAATGGGGAGTCCACTCACTGGATCAAGGAGTTGTGAGTTAATGAAGTTGGCATTTTGAATTCCAACCTAAAACCTTTCAAATTACTTGACTAGTCAAACTTGGGGTAATGCAAAGGGAAATAGGCATCCTTACCACTATAATGTCCAGGAAATAGGATATTCTGAATCCAATGGTGAGGGATATTAGGTTTCGATAAAATAGTGGGAGAGTAATGAATATTTATTTAATTATTTACCTTAATTTTATCAAATAAAGTACTAAAACATCTATTCATCTTATTTGTAGAAACGAAATTAAAAATTACATCCAACATACCATTATGATCTATATTCACGAAATAAAAACCTTCTCACCGACACTAATTTCTAGGAGTGGAAAAGGAATCTTCGGGTCATCCATCACCATGAAAGGAAACTATATGAGCTGAAAGAAAAATTACCAATTGCGCCTAGAAATTAGATGAGTGATGAGGAGATCTCTATGTACAAGAAACATATGAATGATTCTATGGATGTTCTGTGCCTTAGGATATCATCCACGACCAATGAGATATTGAATCAATATGAGGAAATGGATTCTTATAGAATGATGTCTCACCTTCGGGATCTCTATCAAGAGAAGGCGAGACAAGATAGGTATGAGATCTCCAAAACTTTGTTCACTATTAAGCTCGGAGAGTTTATGCCAACTGGGCCACATGTAATCAACCTTTTTGGATACATTGAGCCTCTGGAAATCTTAGGGATTAAATTCCTGGATGAGTTTCATACAGATATCATATTATCATCACTACCCAAGGCCTTCTCTAGTTTTATTCTAAATTATAATATGAGCAATAATGAGAAGTGATTATTAGAACTTATAACCATGATTCACCAAGTGGATAAGGACATGGGGCATGATAAACCCACAATCCTTATGGGGAATAGGAAGAGGAAGGACAAGGAAAAGGGGCCTAAGACTTATAAAAAGTCTAAATCCCCCAAGAACCATTCGACCAAGAAGAATAATATCCAAAGGTAGGGAAAGAAAAAGGAGGTAGTATGATTTGCATGTGTCCAGTCAGGATACTAGAAGAAGAACTGCACCCAAAGGAAAGGGGAAGCCAAATATGTGTTCGTTATCGAGTGAAATCTTTCCATTTCTACACATTGGGTATTAGATACAGCTTATGGTGTGAACATCTATATTCAAATGCAGGAACCAAGTAGATTCTATAAAATTTCTAGAGGATAGGTGGATCTGCGAGCTCTCAATGGTGCGAGGTTGGCTAATCTTGCCATAGGTGACTACCACCTTACATTAAAAATAGGAATGATCTTGGTTTTACATGGATTTTATTATGAACCTAGTGTTAATAAGAACATAATTTCTATATCAAGTTTAGATATAGATAGATTTATTTTCATGTTCAGAAATAAATGTTTTTTCTTTTATAAGGAAAACATATGTTATGGTATGGAACATTTAAATAATGGTTTGTATGTATTAAATTATGAAAACCAAGTTTTGGAAATCGATAACAAATCATGTTCACATGACTCATATAACAACCAGTTGTGTCATCACCGTCTCGGCCATGTAAATGAGAAGCGTTTGATAAAGCTATATCAAGATAGTTATTTATAATCTTCTGAGCTAAAACCACTTGATAGATTTTACGCTTGTTTACAATGAAAAATGACCAAATCACTATTTGGTGGATAAGGTGAAAGGGCCATAGAGCTTCAAGAATTGGTGCACACTTATGTGTGTGAACCACTTCTAGTATATGATAGAGGTGGATATTCTTACTCATTACTTTACTAATGACTTGAGTATATATGGATATATTTACTTGATGGGGTATAAGTCTGAGTCCTTTGAGAAATTCAAGGAATTCAAGAATTAAGTAAAGAATCATCTTGGTAAGAAGATAAAGAAGCTTTGATCGGATCAAGATGTAGAATATCTTAACCAAGAGTTCATCAAATTTTTATGAGAGTGTGGGATTATAACTCAAATGACTTCACCTTATACACCATAGTGGAATGGTGTTAGTGAAAGTAGGAATTGTACCCTATTAGACAAGGTAAGGTTGATGATGATTCATGCAGATCTTCTGTTATCCTTTTGGAGATATGCATTATAAACTGTGGCATACACATTAAACTGAGTATCAACTAAATCCGGAAATGGAATTCCCTTTGAGCTATGGAGTGGAAAGAAACCCATTTTATTGTATACACAAGTATGGGGATTCAAGGAGTTTGTTAAGAATTTCTCAGGAAACAAACTAGAAACCTAGGGCATGAGGTGTATCTTTATAGGGTATCCCAAGGAAACAAAGGGATACTTATTATACAACCCCTCATACAAGAAAGTGATTGTTTCAAGACAATCCATCTTTATTGAGAGAGATAAAATCCTAAAAAGGACAGAGGTATCATGATTGACTTCAATGAAGTTGATGCTCAAGATACACTGGATTTGGTATAGGAACAAGCTTCCCAGGCTCCCATGGAAGAAGTTTTTCTAAAAACACAATTACTATATAGAAGTGTAAAAGAGGTAAGGGAACCATAGAAATATGGTTTTCTTGTTGCAAAGGATGGTGACTCATTATTTTTGGGCAATGATAAACCTATCTCCGATAAGGAGGTAGTAGAGAGGTCAAAAGCTTCAAGATGGATAGAAGCTATGAATTCTGATATGGATTCCATATATCAGAATTAATTTTGGGTTTTGGTTGATGCTCCAGTTGATGTAAATCCGGTTTGATAAAAATGGGTATTCAATAGGAAACTGGACATGGAGGGTAAAGTAAGTACCTATAAAGCAAGGATAGTGTATAAAGGGTTTAAACAGCGTCAAGGAAATGACTACGATGAAATTTTTTTTTGAGTTTCCATATTTAAATCCATCAGAATCATATTTTCCATAACATCTTATTATGACTATGATATTTGGTAGATGGATTTCAAAACTACATTCCTTAATATAAACCTTCAAGAAGATGTCTATATGACACAACCAGAAGGTTTTGTGATGCCATGTGATGCCAAAATAGTTTTCAAGTTGTAGAGATCAATTTATGGATTGAATCAATCATCTTGGTCATGGAACATTCGATTTGAAGAATATATAAAATAATTAGGTTTCATTAAAAATGAATGTGAGTCGTTTGTTTATAAAAGGTTTAATGGGAATTTGTTTATTATCCTAGTAGTATATGTTGAAGACATATTACATATTGGAAACAACATACCAATCTTACAAAAAAGTAAATATTGTTTGAACAAGTGATTATCTATTAAGGACCTAGGCTTAGAAACCTACATTCTAGGGATCAAGATCATTTGTGAAAGATACAAGAGGCTGATTGGACTAATTCAAAGTAGATATATTGACCAGACACTAAAGAGATTTTGTATGTAACAATCCAAGAGTGGATTGGTTCCAGTGTCACATGGTTTACATATTTATAAGAAAATGTTTCCCTAGACACAATAGAATAAAGATATAATGATTAAGATCCCATACGTGCTAGAGATATAAAAATAATGTATTTCATGTTATGTACAAGACTTGATGTTGCCTATGCACTAAGAATAGTAGGAAGATATCAAGAAGATCTATGAGAACAACATTGGACTGTTTTTAAGACTATCCTTAAGTACCTTAAAAGAACTAAGGATATGTTCCTAGTGTATGGAGGAGACATGGATCTTATCATCAAAGGGTATGATGATCTAGGTTTTCAGACTTATCAGAATGATCTGAAGTCACAATCGTGATATTTTTTCTATCTCAACAGAGGAGCTGTGAGCTGGAAGAGTTCAAAGAAGCGATTTGTTGCTAATTCTACAGCGGAGTCTGAATATATAGAAGCTTCTGACGTAGCCAAGAAAGTTGTTTGGATTTAGAACTTTGTCCAGGAGCTTGATACGGTACCTATAAGTAAATACCCTATCACATTTTATTGTGATAATACTACAACGATGGATCTTACAAAAGAGCCAATGTCACATCAATGGAAAAATCACATACTTAGAGAGTATCACCTCTTTATGGATATCTATCAAAGGGGTGAATTTGTAGTGAGTAGATCATCCACAGAATAGAACATGGCTAACCCCTTAGCTAAAGTCCTATTTAAGTATAAGTATGAGTATCAAGTGAGAGCTTGTGGACTGAAGGTCATTAACATTTGGATCTAGTGAAAGTTGTAGTATGTTGGATTTTGGCCCTAGAACCAACTTATTTTATACTTTATGATAATAATGTATTCATTGGATGAATATTAATTAACTCCTTATCACATCATGATTGTTATTCTACGTAACATTGTATATGATAATGTCCTAAGAGTAAGTGTCTCACTAAAAGTTCATAGCAGTTCCCCACTATGATGAAAACCTACAAGTGCTATGATACTATTCCTAAATATATGTTCTATGGCCGTATGATATCATTTGAGGGACACAAATGATACAAGATATCATGGGTGGAGACTTATAGGACTTTGATGAACCTTCTAATGGTGTACTCCCTTGGTAATGTCCAGGAGGATATTATGAGAATGAGACCTGCAAGTAGGAAATCTACATATATAAGTTTCATTGGATGTTCCTATATACAGATGTGTGTATTGGTTTTTAGACATTAATATTATTATTAATGGGTATTATGACCCGTGCACTTACATGTATTGGAAAAAAATCATGATGACATGTGTTCACAACGAGTTAGGATATATTGGGTGCATCACGAGTAATACTGCATTAGTTAATAATGAGAGGAAGTATTTTTCCATTCTGTTCCATAATGTAAGTTGATATCTCAGTCCCTTTGATATAACTGATATAGCCTAAATAAATCCATGTCCATGGTGTTCTATAGGCAAGTTCAATTTTGGGAAGTCAACGATTCAGAAATCAAGCACTTGGGTTGATAGAACTTGCATGAAACCTACTTTATTAGAAATATCAAGACAAATGAATTATATTACATGGTAAACATTTATATGTGGTGGATTATCATTGTGGAATAAACTTATTTCTCTATGGGTTTCTTAGAATGTTTCTGGATGTTAACCTTGGACTTTAGGCAGGTTCGCCTAATGCCACTGAGAAAGAGGCCTAGATGGTCACACACTAAGTGTGTCAAAAATCTCAATTAAATAATTTATTATTTAACAAGTTAAATAAATATTATTCCCGGTTTTTGTTTAATAATTATTTAGGTATTAATGATCGCATTTTATTCCATAACTGGTTATTCGAGAGAATATATTGTGAGTGGAATATTTAATTTTTTATCAAAAAAATGAAGTAAAATATATTTATTTATTTAATAAATAAATAGTCATTATTCAAGGCCCGATAAATATTAAGGAGGATGGGAGGACTGAACTTAAGGGTCCAATGAGAAATGATATTGAATATTATTTGATTAAATAATAATTATATATAACTTGAAAGTTAAGCACATTTCATGGAAAGAATAGTATATATGTTATTAGTTGACATGGGGGTTTCACATGGAATAATAAAATAAGTAATGAAACTTGTGCTAATTATTTATTAATGCCTAGTGAATTAAATTCACGGTTATGTTATTATTTTCTCATTATCCTAGGGAAAGGGAGAGCTAGCTGTTGAGTTGTGAAAAACAATTTTGAGAAATTCTCTTGAGCCTAGAGAGTTCTTTTGTCACGAACCAGCCTGAGTCGACCCTGAACCGGTCACCCAGGCCAGCCCGCGACAAGTCCCGAGAGGCGTTCCCGATCCTCCCGGGATGGTGACAAGCACCAAGGGCATCAATAGAGTACACAAGGGAATGATTTCTCCCATATATAAACAATCAAACAAACAGCGGAAATAAACAGACATCCCAAAATGAATTTATATAAAAATTGAACTAAATATTATTTGTAAAAGAAACTAAAATTAGAAAAAAACCAACAACTCAACTAAACAAACCCGATGAACAAATAAATCCATGTGACACTTCTGGTCACTCTCCAACACAATGATAAAATGTCGCCCAAGGTGATCGAACTAAAGATGAAACCTGCACAAGGGCTAAAAAAAGAAGACTATAGGTGTGAGTATTAAAACTCAGTAGGTTAGCCCGGTATTCTATTCCCAATGCACATTCCATTAAAATAAAAGAAACATCAATTTATAGTTTTAAATTAATGATTTGAAAGTATGTTTTTCAAATGAGGTTCCATGCTATAATAATTATCAGACAAAAACATGCATGTTTAATAAACAAAAATGCAAGTAACAATTCTTTTCAAAGAGGTGAAACTTCAAAATGAAAATAGTTTTCAAGAGGGATGATTTAAAGAATTTTAACATTAAAATAAATAACACATACTACTGAATTTACCAACCAAACACACCGTATGCTGACGGTGAGTACAAAATAGCCAATGAGCACTAGTCACAGGAATACCCCTAGGCACTAGTTAGTTGTGAGCCCCAGGTACCTCGTATCTCGGTGAATGTAACCATAATAAATATCTGTTCTCATGCACGAGCCACTAGTAGGAAACATACCCATAACCTAGTGGTCCCCAATCATCATCATCATCATAGTTTAGTTAGTGTTGTCATCGTCAAACTTGCTACGTGAAACAGGGGCCAACCCCCCACAGAATCACTAGCATAATAGTACACGTCCACCCACCTATATACCAGGGATTCCATTTAGTGCTCAATCAAGTTACACATATTATAAAATACACATTTCACATCCACATTCCATTCCAAAACCATAAAAACACAAACAACCCATAATCTTTCTTCACATTTCTTACACTAATCAACAAACCGCTAAATATTTTGGTAAAACAATTTCATGAAGTGTATTGAGGCTTTGCACATAAAACTATTTTAAAAATACTCTTTAAATTATAAACACACATCATAACCAAACCAAATAATATTTTTAATCCCAATAAATATTTAATAAAAATCATTTAATGTACCATAAAACAATCCCAATTTCATAACTTGTTATATACAAGTAAAACACTCCTTCATTTCTAGGAAATGCCAAACGGGCCTTTAAACATTTTCTCAAAACTAACCATTGATGATGGTATGAATTTTAATTTTATTAAGGATCTGTATAAACATCATTTAAAACAGAAAACCTCATTCATATATCTCTTATAATACTCAGGTTACATATTCAAAACACAACCATTTTCATAAAGATGTGAAACGGTCCATTTTTGGGCAACTCGGGCCAAAATATGTTGTAAATCAAAACCCACTTGTTTGTAAAAACAAATCCAAATTGGAAATCAATATAAGTACCCAAAATACCATTTATAATTCTTCCAATTCCTTTATAAATCCAATCAAATAACTTTTAAATCACACATCACACATAAAAGCCAACCGGGCAATTTACCGAAAAAATGTCATGCCCTTTTTAAACAAAACAATTTATTTTATGTACATGAAAAGGAATAAAACACCAATTGAATGTCATATTTTCATTCAAGATACTGTAACATGTTAAAAATACCATAAACCAGATTATAAACCTCACAAAATATTTTCAAAAGATAATGGAACATTTAAACAAACACCTGTTGAGCACTTTCATGACAAAACAACACTACCTTTCACATAACAGTGATTAAACAACGACTTTGCACACCAAGAAAATTATAAAAAGGATTAAAAACAATAATAAACATTTATATCAGTATAGTATAATATTAAAATGATGAAACTTCTATGATAAAGTCATGTGCAATGGATATCCTACCTCAAATCTTTGGCGTAATTGAAACGCACACTCAAAATCACCCGTCGCGGGTTTATAAACCCTAAAACTATAAATACCAGACCTAAACAAACATAAAACCCATCAAAAAACATTTTATAACGAAACCCTAGGTATACCAAGACTAGGGTACAATATAAAACTAATAAATAATGAAAGGAGGGGGAAGAGGAAGAAGAAAGGAGAAGGAATCTCACCTTTCATCCTAGAAAACTCTTCGTCTTCCATTAGATATGAAGCCCTGGAGAAAAGGGAATGGCTTGAAAATTCTTGGAGAGACTCCTAAGGGCTGGAAGAACCAGCGGAAGAAGATTGGTGGCTAAAATAGTACGAATTGATTGATTTATGAATGATAAAAGTTACCTTGGCAATTCTGGGCGATTTGAGGTTTCCTGAGAATTTGCTCCCTAATACGCGACCCACATGAGCTCAAAAGAGGTAACATCGATTATGAGGGTTAGTATAGGGTTATTGGATTCGAGAGGGAGGTGTAATCACCGAAAAATAGTAAAAAATGAAAAATATATAAATGAAACAAATTATTTTTTTTAAAACAGGAAATGGGCCCATGGGATGGCCCAATACCTAAATAAGTAACCGAAATTCACCCGGCTTATGAATTTATAATGGGTCCAAATGGATAAATAAATTTTAATATATCAGTATAGGACAAGTTTTAAGTTGAATGGGTGAAAAATGATGAAAAACAAAATAGTTATAAAAGAAACAAATTCAGTTTTTAAAACTGGGAATGGGCTCATGGTTGGCCCAAATCATGAAGTAACCACCCGTTCTTCAAAAACTCCTAAACAAGCAATGGGGATCCCAAATTATGGTGGTTAGACATATATGAAACTTAAAAACTCAAGATTCATCTCATAAAATACCCATGAAAAGGATCGGGATTTCTAATGGGCCGAATCAATACAAAGACAGAAAAAAAACCGTGTGTGACAATTCTCCCCACCATTAAAGCTTTCCGCCCCCGGAAAGCCATAACACTTTCCAGCTGAAAAAAAACAACACCTAAGGATTCCAGAATGTACTCCCCACCATTAAGAATCAACTAGAACTAGAAATGTTCTTAGGATGAAAATCCAGGAGACCCATGGTGGGTCTCCCCACGATTAAAAACCAACTAGCAATGAATAGACAAGAATTGAACATGATCTAGAGTTGGGACTCACTCACACGAGCCCAAAAAACCCTCCTAAAAAAACCTACTATACCAAGTTAATAGAGTTACAACATGAACATATAAACCACCCACTCCCGAATGGTGGGGACAATAACTTGGTCGACATATTCAGCACAATTCTGGACCCCCGTCACTTGGGGATGGGAGGGAAGGGGACCCAATAATTTGGCCACTGAAACAACAAAAGAAACAAAGAAACTACCCAAAACTCTCCCCCTATGAATAGGTAACACCAAGACCGAACCTGATTTTTACAGGCGGTCCACACAGGGACATTGATTGAAAACCCACATCCATGAAGGAATAACCATAGACACTGTGTAAGGTGTTAAGTCCACCACGCTTGTTGCGATAAAGGGAAATTCATAGAAATGAGGAACCAAAACATTGACATAGTAACTAACTTACCAAAACAGAGGAGTAAGGATCTTAATCTATCACTCCACACCTTTGTTGATTTCCTGACTGCGTGAAAAGCTTCACTCCGAGGCCTATGGCTGGAGCCCTGATTCTTGAAGCATTTGTTGCACCGCAGTCAGGTGATAAGGATCACACCACTCAAAAAAACCACACTTGATCACCAAACAAAAACCTTCATCTAAATAGTAACTCATAGATACATATCAAAATTCTATCTCACTCCAAACGAGGGGTAGAATGGACAAGGAATACGATGAAACACATCAACATCACCGAACACAACTGCTCTGTCCAAAAGAATTATCATGACCTAGAAGCAATTTTAATAGATCCCAAATAGCTCTCTATTCCAAAAAACAAGTTGAGGCATCATCAAAAGAGGTGGATTTAAAATTTTAACGGAATCTTTAGGTTGATCAGCAGGAAATATTTCCAACGCAGAACTATCCATGGCCACATCACAACATCAAACACATTTTTGGAAACCCAATGAAAATTACTCCAAAACCGAGCCACCAACAAGATCTCATCACTAGATAGAACAAGAGTATGAATTATAGATCACATGGAAGCTAACCAAATAAAAAACTCTTCTAAGACATAGAAAAATCAAGCCACATAACCATTGGTTTTAAAAAAAGGCCACAATTTTCAGCTCAAAACAATTTTGAAAAATCAAACTAACTTGGTGGGTTTCCACATTCACCAATGATGTTTAATCAAGTCTCACCCACATTCACATTTCCATGCCACACCTGGCACCCAACCACCATACCATATAGTCCATACTTCCATATATAAATAAAACCATGCATGTGAGCACCCATGAAAACACCAAAGGCTAAAATTAAACATCATAATTCAAAAAACAATTTACCTTCAAAAGGAACGCCAACCACCAAGTCGATTTTTTTTTCATATTTCAAAAAAAACCACAATTAATTACGAACCATTTTCTTAAAAACCTACCCCTTTACATTTTTAAAAACTTTTTAAACAACCAAGCCACTCCAAACAACCCCTTCCCATTTTTTTTAAAAAAAATTCAGCAAGGTATATTTTCATAATCCGAGGTCCATTGAGACCAACACCGTTTGTAATAAAACACCAACCGATCAAAACCAATTGCCAAAAATAATTTATCCAATTCAAAAACTTTTTATCATTCTAAAATACCCCATTTAAAAAAAAGATCCAGAATCACTTTAAAATGATTCACAATTTCAAAACATTTTATTTCAACAAACCACATGTTTAGATTATGGATAATCCAATCCCTTTGAATCATTTATGCTTCCCTCCATTTTTTTTCACAAAAACACAACCTTCCAAAACCATTCTTATATTTAATTATTGAAAACCCCATTTTTTCACTTTTCAAAATCTAGTCCTTACATTAAAACCCATTTCCAAAATTCTCACACAAGGATTTTAAAAACAAAAATTCAGAATTCAAGAAAGGTTCAAGATACCCAAAAAAAGGGAACTAGTGTTAGTGGGTGACTTGACCATATGGTTGGCGGCCATATGCCAAACACAACACCAACACAGAGAGACTTATTAGGACCAATCCCCAGCTCCTCATGGCTTGCCAGTCCCTGTGAGCTCACGAAGGCCATTGGTCAGACTCCCCTTGTCATATCCCAATACCAAACAATCAACTAGAACAATGGACACTAATAAAACCGGACTTCCATGGAAACCTGGGGATTAGAACAAGAAAGAGTTCGCGACGCTCTTCTTGCACTAACCCCTAAAGTCCCAACAATCACACTCCATCTACCTTGAAATCCCCAAAATAACAAGGGCGCTCTAAAAAGAAAGGTTCCCTAATAGCCGACCTCCTCTGATACCATTTTGTCACGAACCAGCCTGAGTCGACCCTGAACCAGTCACCCAGGCCAGCCCGCGACAAGTCCCGAGAGGCGTTCCCGATCCTCCCGGGATGGTGACAAGCACCAAGGGCATCAATAGAGTACACAAGGGAACAATTTCTCCCATATATAAACAATAAAACAAACATTGGAAATAAACAGACATCCCAAAATGAATTTATATAAAAATTGAACTAAATATTATTTGTACAAGAAACTAAAATTTGAACAAAACCAACAACTCAACTAAACAAACCCGATGAACAAATAACTCCATGTGACACTTCTGGTCACTCTCCAACACAATGATAAAATATCGACCAAGG
This sequence comes from Viscum album, assembly GCA_963277665.1. NCBI lineage: Eukaryota > Viridiplantae > Streptophyta > Magnoliopsida > Santalales > Viscaceae > Viscum > Viscum album. The sequence continues at coordinate 655,028,393 of OY728145.1, read as the reverse complement.
TGATTGAACTAAAGATGAAACCTGCACAAGGGCTAAAAAAAGAAGACTATAGGCGTGAGTATTAAAACTCAGTAGGTTAGTCCGGTATTCTATTCCCAATGCACATTCCTTTAAAATAAAAGAAACATCAATTTATAGTTTTAAATTCAAGGTTTGAAAGTATGGTTTTCAAATGAGGTTCCATGCTATAATAATTATCACCTATAGGTATTTCTTTAATTTAATTAAATTAATTATAAACAAAATATGTTGATCCTCTATCTGGGTTATAGGGTAAATTTTTCGTTGTCTAATTTTATTAGATTCAATCTATGTATATTGTCATTCATCGTCATATTGATCCTGAATTAATCATTGATTATGGAAAAATCAATGTTGGCCACCATCACATCCAACACTTTCGCTGCGCCCGGAACCTATAATATGGAGGGTCAGTTTTAATTTAAGGAGGTAAACACACTTTAAATTTCACTTGGAATCTTTATTTATAGGTAATAATTTCATTTATAAGTCAGTATTCCCATTTGAAGTTAATTAGTGGTTTTATAATTTGCACAAGGTTCGATTAAAATTATTTTCATTCCCAATTTATAAATCTCTATATGCTTTATAAATTGAAATTGACACCCATTTAATTACAATCATCCCCCTTAAATTAAGTATCATAATTTAATGGGTAAAATATGAGGGATTGATTTGATAAATTAATAATTCCAATTTATAAGGTCTTATACACCTTATAAATTTAAATTGGTTATCGTGTAATCACAACCAAATCCCATATCATGTAATCAGGGTCACATAGTTTACATGGGTTGAAATTGGCTATTTAAGATACCACCATCAATCTATATGGGAAAAAATTATTTAGAATAATGATAAAATTTTAAATGACCAATTTCCTTTCCCTAAATAAGTAACACCATGGTTCAGTCAACAATCACAGGCAACACTGGTAATGCAAGTAGTAAAATGCACCTATATAACAAGGAATATGCATGTCATTTGAATTCTAAGTGCCTATAATGATGCATGTAACAATTATCCTTATCGTATGAGTCTAATGAAGAATATACATAATGAATAACAATTCCCACGATTCATGTACATCACCCAATGGTGAAAATATATCAATTGTATTAAGTGGAATATAGAAAAAAAATCTCATTTTCAGGAAACTTGGTATTTACACCTGAACATGGGTTAGCTACTCCCATGCTTGAATTATTACCAAGTTCCAATATATTCCTAATCCCTTGTATAAATTTCCCAAAAAAATAATAAAAAATAAAATAAAATTCTATGATACAAATTTGTGACATCCCAAACCTAGTTCAATCCTGAGTAATTGAACCTGATGGAACACATGGCCTCAAGAGTGCCTCTCTGTATACTAGAGGCTTTCAGCTAATAGTGAGGTTCTTGGGTGTGTCCATGGGGAGATGATTCCTTCAAGTTAGAGTGTATCAAAATGGATATAATAACATAATAACTAGTGTAACTAGTATAATAGATAATAATATTAGAAGAAGAAATAAATATAAACATCCATGTAATAAATAAAAATCTAAAAAACTGTAATTTGGGTTATATAAAAAATGATGATGTCATTTCATGTCTCTACAAAAGATAAAATATGAATACATTGAAGTACGAAGATAGTAAAATACATTCTATACAAAATTAAATAAAATATGATAAAACTGTCCAAGAATCCTAAGCTCTAGCTCGGTCATCTTCTACCAATCTCTGATCATAAAGCATGCAAGTTAGGTGTACAAAGAGGGACGTTTCCCCTTATTCACATTGTGATCATATAATATTCTTGGCTACTAATGGTGGCCTGGATAGGTTGTGAGATAAATCTTAGTAATCCACCACCAAATGAATCTATACAAATACTATATGTGTATATAGACTGAAATAGTATGGAGGTATATATATATAAAGTATATAAATTCTATAAATAATCACTAATACATGATTCTTCCTCAGCTGGTAATCTGTCTAAACATGTAAACATTTAATAAGTTATGATTAATTTATAATAAGGAGATTATGTATAATAAGTATTAGTAGTACTGTAAAAGGAATAATAATAACTGAGGGTCCAAGGTGTAACCAATGAATCATTCTCCCCAAGTGCAAGACAACTCATAATAGTATCACATGTAGTCTTTATATAAGGATTTTGAGTGTAATAAAAGGGGTACAACCAAGAAATTCCATTATAAATGAGTCTAAATGAGCCCATGGAGCTTGTTTATCGGAATCCCGGTCTAAGAATGACTAGTCCCAATGGGGTGAATCCATGGCACTGTGTGACCAAAGACATCAAGATAAATCCATGGGGTATAACTAAGGAATGATAATATCCCAAAAAATATATCAATTGAATCAATGGTACTATGCTGAATCATTAATGTAATAAGACAATGACCATATTTTGTGGTGGGTATCTCCCATGGCAATCAACTCAATGAATCGAAATGTCATCCTCTGAGTGCTCAGGTCATTCCCTAGGGAATCCATGGATGGCATAAGTTTTAACACTCCTATAAAGATAAAAATGTTCCAATGTTGGTAGGAATATATACTCATTCTACTTATATTATATGTATTCATAGTCTGTGTAATACTCATGAATTTTAATCATTTAATAGATCTATTACATTACCTTTCATTAAACATGAAAATGCAAATTAATGACATGAAACAAATATCAATTAAATTTAATATAATATAACTAGGATAAGTTATATATTTCAATATATACTCTTAGTGACATGAACTCAAATATTTATTAATTATTGAGTAATAGTTACCTTATTAAATTTCATGTTAGACTCACCCAAATAGGGCTGCAGAATGACCCAACACGGGCCACCAAGGAATAAATGAATAAAATACTCTAATTTGGTAGTCTATATTGAGGTATCAACCTCAAATAGTGTCAAGTAATATCATTAGGTCCATAGAATTTAATCTAGATAATTTAAATTAAGGCAGGTGATTTTAAATGGGCAATGGCCAGTGAAATCGATATGCACACAACAAAAAAAATTATATATGGATAGAATCGATGGGATGATTCATATACCACATACCTTATGCCTAAAGTAGACATCTTGTCCAGTATCATCCCTTATATTTTCCTAGATTGGAAGAAAATGGAAAAATTGATGAATTTCCTAAAAATAGGGAATACGAGCCTACATTAAAATAATGTCACTAATAGAAATAAGAATGATTAAATGATCATAAGGAATGAATCACTTAATCATGGATATCCATTGAGATGATTAGATGTCGATTCTGAGTCCGAGCGGTGAAGAAATTGACAAACCTTGAATGATGGGTCTTCATATATCTTCAAGGGAGGATGAGGAAAAAATATTTCTAATATAGGATGAAGGAAAATAAGTTTTAGGTTATAATAATTTTAAGTTAAAATGGTAAATTAACCCTTTAAAACTTGTTCCCGTGGTTTGGTTATACCATTGGCCAAACTGTGCACCCATTGTTCCTAGACTACTGTCCAAGGAGTGGACTCACACAGTTCATGTGCATGGTTTTGGAAATCATTCACAAATCATGTGTTTTTTCTCTATAAAAAACACCATATTTTTTACACAGACATGCAGACTATGTCACACGATTAGATAAAACCATGTGGCCCCTACTACTCACTGAAAATATCTACATGATTTGGCAAAACCATGTAGATTGTGCTATACGGTTTCTACCAACCGTTCAACTCGATTGTTTCTTCCACTGGTAGGGGTTCTAAGATCCATCATGATCTGAACACCCACATTTCCTCTATATCCTCACTAGTAATTCATATTAGGTTAAGACTGATGATTTAAACCAAAAAAAATAAAAGTATTTGTGCATAATAGAAAAAATCAAGTTCTTACAACCTATCAGGTAGACACCTTAGTAGTCAAATAACTTAATCTGTATCCTCAATTTTCATTCCAAGTGCATGAATTATGTTCAAAATCTCATTAAACCATAGATATATATCTTAAATCATTTCATCATGTTTTACCATAAAAGTATCATATTTAATGGTATAATTATTTAAGTTCATATCTTTAATATTGGAAGTTCCTTCATAGTAAATAGCGAGTGTATCACATATTTTAAAGGAAATAGAACAAGTAAATATTAGATTAAATTCATATTCTCCTAATTCATATTATAATTCATTCATATATTTTTTATTATACTCATACGTGGATTTAGGGGATTCACTCCACATAGCTCTAACAACTCTGATTTTTTCATATTTGTCCTTAATTACAGTCCATATATAAAATATCATACTCTCAATGTGTATTTTCATTTTGATCTTTCACTAAGCATGGTTAGTTAAATTAAAATAAGGAGGCCTATTTTTGGAAATTCCCTCAAGTTTATTATTATTATCAATAAAGAAAAAAATTTAGAATCTATATAAATTGTTTTTTTCTGGGTTAAACTAGATCATATTTAATAAGGTAAATACAGAAATAAAACCCCTCCCATACCAAATATTGGTCTGAGTGGACAACCTAAGAGGGAGTGAATTAATTTTCTAATTAAAATCATTAAAGAAAAAAATGATTCAAAAACTAAATCCCCTCAATTTAAAAAATACAGAACATTTAACTAAAATAGTATAAATATATAATTTGATCTTTCAAATTTCTTCTTAGATTTATCATCACAACTCAATTAAAACACGTTGAAAACTCTTTCAACTATTGGGAAAAAATTATTTGTATCAAACATGGTATATAAAGAAAATTATAAAGATAACTATAAAATTAGTGTTTTATTAATGAATTTTTATAATAAAAAAAATTCTTTTAAAAGTATAGTATAAAAGAATAAGAAAAAAACATAGTATACTAAATGCAAGAGGTTCAATCTCAAGCCGAGACTTAATCCTCTATGCTTGGAAATCACCCATTTAAAAGAAATTTATTATACAAAATAAACTTATCCAAAATTTGGATCAAGTTTTAAAAAAATCTCACACAAGTCTATCTAAGCGAAATATAACCTCTTCCATAGTTCTACATGGTAGAATAAAAAGATAACAATTTCACCCAGGAAATCCAGGCTACACATCCTTTTCCATAGTTCTTCATGGGAGTAAAAAAGATAAGAAGAGTATGTGTTTGTGTGTGTGTGTGTGTTTGTGTACCCTACACTCTCCGGTTTAGTATAGGATCTAGTGTTCAATAGACATGTAGCGTAAAATAAAAACAACTCAAAATATAAGAAAATAGAGTAAGAGAAAAGAGAAAATTTGGTGCAGCTAAGTATGAAGATCTATCATTCTACAGGTGACTCTTCTCTTTTTTTATCATATTTTGATTTGTAATTTATGTTTTAAGATGTTCATATGCTAACCGATGTGTCATTGACATTAATATGATAATAGAGTGTTTGATTCATTTAAAACAAATCATATGTTCGTCACTTTTGTTCTATGTCACATACACATATGATTCTCTATATTCTCCATGTATATTATCCATATCTTATTATTCATACATGTTTCACTACCTTTAGTAATATTTAAAAAAAATCTTCTGAAAAATAAACATTGAAAAATCATCATTAAAGATCCTCTTACATTAGTAGGAAATACAGGTTCAATTAATGATTTTGGTCTGCATTAAATTATGCACATAAAATTAATTTGATTAATATTTAATAAAATAACAAAATAATTACAGTCACTTTAAATTGCTAATTTATTATCCATGTTAGCATTGAAGGTCGATCCACTTTTCCATGTTATCTTCCATATTAGAATTGACGATCGCTTAATTTTGATAGCTCATGCGGTTGATCACTTGTACCTATATTTAATCATCTAATCTTATGGTTGGACTTCTTTATAATTGAGGTAGATCCCATACTTTCTCTAATTTGGACTACTAATCATAGTTTCTTTGAATAGTTATACGGTCAGTCATTTACTTTTCAATATCTCTGACATTTTCACAGTTTCTTATATTTGTCTTTGTGATTGATACATTACATGTGTGGTTGATCCATCCCACTTTGTGGTCAATCCACTTAGGCATGCAGTCAATTCATCTTGCCTAACGTTCGATTCATGCCTTTTTAAAAATCTTGATTGCACCGTTCGCTTTAGATACACCATGCGGTCACTTGGTTTGACTCATGGTCACTTGAGTTACCTTATGGTCAATTAATTACTTTGTAAAAATAATGATTGTGATGGTTTCTTGAGATATATTGTGTATTCAACTGGTTTGACTCATAGTTACTTGAGATTTCTTACATTCTCTTAGGTCCTTTTTCATACAGTCACCATGGTCGATCTGATCATTCATGTAGTTGATTTCATATCTTATGCAGTCATTACCAAACTTAGAAAAATATCTAATATTTTCCAGAAAAAATGTTTTACTTTCATAAAACATAAAATTGGTTATAAATAACATAAATAAAAAAAATTATTATTAAAATAAAGAATTTTTGGACTAAGCCAACAATGAGGTTATGATAATAAAACCTCCCATAGGAATTCCACATGTAATATGTGTCATTGGATATTCCTATCTTCATATGTGTGTATTGGTCTTCAGAATTAATATTTTTATTAATACATATCATGAGTTGTGTACTTTTATATATTCACACAAACTGTGATGACATATACTTTTGGATATGTAGGAAACATTGGGTGTTTCCTGAGTGATATGAAATTAATGTATATGTCAATAAACGATTTTTAGCTTTTTTAATGGAATTAGATACATCTGTCCCTTTGATTGAAATGAAACAATCTATAAATCTATGTTTATGGTGTATATATTGACATGTTCATTTTTATAAGTAAAATAAGTATAAATTTACCATATATTTTAATGACACATAATATGCAAACTTATTGATGAGATATTGAGATAAAGATATTATATTAAACATTTAACATCTATATGTGGTTGTGTTCATTTTGATATTATTTTCTTCCTTTATGGGTTCCTTGATGTATTTCTAGATAATTATCATAAAATTTAAGAGAGTTAGTATAATGTCACTAAGAAAGTGGAGTAGAGGTTCCCACACTAAGTGTATCTAGAATCCCAATAAAATCTTATTTTAATTTAATAATTTGAATTAATTTTATTCTTGACTTGTGGTTTAATAATTATCCAGGTATTATTGAGTGAATTTATTCAATCACTAGTCATTTAAGAGAATGTATGTGTGAGTTAAATATTAAATAAATATTTATTATAGCTTTAGTGAATATGATATTTATTTATTTATTTAATTTTTAATGAAGTAATATCTATTTATTTAAACAAATATTCATTATTCATGGTTCGATAAATACTGATGAGGATTGACGAGATTGGAGAATAAATTTAGGGGTCTAGTAGGAATGATATACTACATATAATTTAAAAATGGTTAATTTATTTCTTTTAGTTTTTATTATATTAGATACATGAATTCATCAAGAAAATATTATTATTATTATTATTTGACATGGGGTTACACAGGATTAAGATATTGGTTAAGGTTCTATATACAATTAAAAACTCTCTAACATAACTATATTAACATAGTTATATCTTTTCTAGGTTATAGTAATTATTGAGAACAATAAATCCTCTCCAGAGAATTCTCTCAGGCCTAAAGAGAACTTATTCTCTAGAATTATCTCAATTAAAAAATAGAGCATTTATCATCCTCCTCTCTCTCTCTCAAGAACATGAGATATCTTAATAGAATCCTTCATTATCTAAAGTGATTCTTATTACTATCAATGATGCGTGAATGTAAGCGATTAGAATCATCCATTCTAGCACCTAGAGATTATATAGTGATATTTTGAGGTTTATGAAGCACATGTGGATCGCTACAAGAGTTATTATACCCTTATATCCTTCTTAGTAATGATGGTACACAAATTTTGAGAAAAGTTAGTTCTTATTTAAATAAATTAATTATAAATTATATGTGAAATATCACTTCTATAGCATTTGGGGGGTTTCTATTTTTCATGATTTGTTTTGAAATATTAAGAAACCAATGAAAACCCATTATTGAGAAAGGATTTAACCCCTTGTATTGATCCTTAGATCCTTCAAGTGATATCAGAGAGGATGTAGATTAATTTATAATTATTTATTATTCATTTATTAATATACAAATATATTATTGGTTTTTAATTTATATTTTATTCATTATTAATTGGAAGGTAAATATATCGTATTCATTCATTTTCAAGTGACCATAAACAATTTTAAAATAGATAATGGATGCTCAAAATTCTATCTGAATGTGCCATAGATTTGGCTAGATAACATGGGACAACATGATGTGTAACATAAATGTACGCATCATGTACCTAGTTTCACCACACCTAGAGGAGCTATAAAAATCATCACACATCATGTGGGAGAAGAGTATACCATGTCAGTACATGATGTGCGATGACCTTAATGATATAACACACTTTTAGGGGTCACATGGTTTATATTTGGCCTATATATCATGCTATATTACATGGTTTATCCCTATAGGAAATACAGGAGTGGTATGGTTAAATATGTGATATGTATTTATTTTGTGCTGATTAAGGGCTTAAATCCATGAATCATGGACTAGTTATGACTGCATGACATGTAGCTGGAATACACACTATGCATCACACAAATGTACATGTATAATACACACCAAGTTATTAGGTGTGTATCATGGATGGACACAAAAAGGGGTACACGGTTTGTAGCAATCTCTATATGTTTTGTAACCCATACTAATTTATATATAGTACACACTGATATAATTTGTACACTATATAAATGAATTACACTAAATGAAAATTAATTATAGAATTAAAATAAACAAAATAGTGTGTAGCTAGCATACACACCTTATGATAGGGTTTTATATAATATAAAATTTATAATTAATTTATACTTTAATTATGGAACTACACATAAAATAAGGTTCGTGTACACTCCATTTACATTACACAGGAATTAAAAATGGTCAATTTCACTTATATTAACAAATCTTATTATTCATAAATACCAATCTGACAACTTTTCTTAACACATGGAACTGCATTTAGTGTAATTACATGACAACTCATGTATGCCACATTTAATCTAAGTACATAGTACATGAAGAGCTCCATATATGAAATTGTGTAGTTCAGAGGGATACAAGCTATGTTACATCCAAGTATACACTGTGTACATAAGTAATTTTAATTAAATTAATTTATTTAAAAAATACAGATGATGATTATGTTCAGGACTTTTTGGATAGACAATTAAGATAACTATTTTAATAAATTAATAATATAATTAATTTATTAATTCGAGATATTTATATTAATAAATAAAAAATTCAAATGAATACTAACTTGTTTTAAAGGAATATTTGTTACATGTGTGGATGATAATGATCTGGACCAACCTATTTATTTGTTATATTTATTTTAATTTAATTATAAATGCATAGGTATTGTAATAATCGTTATTAAATTAAAGTGATGATCAATTTATCATCCCCTCCAATTTTATATGGGCCTACATGTCCAGAGTTTATTTTATATAACCCCAAATCCATGGTTACCCTAACCTATGTATGAGTAAATAAAATATATATAATAGAGCTCCCATGAGAGAGTATGTATATCATGTTTGGATTTGAGGTGAAACCAACCAAGGAGATACATAGGTGAACTAGTGGAATACTGCAACTTGAACTAAGTTTGGTCTAGGATTAATTCCCCTAAGTTTAAGGTTTATTTTCTCATCTGATAAGTAAACCAATCATTATAAAAACACATTATCATGAAATAATTATTTATTTTATTTTTTTCTAAGTGCATAGATAATTTTTTTATCTATTGAATGTTTTATCGCGATCACATGGTGTAATTGAATTAACAAACATGCATAATGGGATAAAGTAGATGGACTGTATGTTATTTTTTAATAAATGGTTAATTAAATTATGTAAAATCCACATAATATTAAAGAACTTATAAATATATAAAATAAATAATATTTACATAGAAATATAAGAATTAATCAAAAAAATATTAAGTCTATTTTTTCATTTCATTACTTGACTTGTGATGAAATCATATATCAAAGTGTCGTTCTATCCCATTTGAAGACACATCCATTTATCATGGATTTAAAATGAAAGTTTTGTGTTAACTTGTCCAATTTAAAATCAATAAGAGTGTCCCTTTATAAGCTTGGTGTAACTTAGGGGAATCTATTGAGGAAATATGATTTTATGTTTTCAAGATCAGGGAGTCCCCACAATGGATTAAAAAGCTACGATTTAATGTAGTTGTAAATAATTTATTATCTAAATACCTTTGATCAATTGAAAAGGCCCTTATATAGGTTATGATAAGGGATATATAGATGTTTTGCATTATAATATCCACATGACTGGATATTCTGAATTTAGTGGTGAGGGATATTGGGATTTAAAAAAATAGTGGGACACTGATAAAAAATTTATTATTACATTTTAGTAATTAAGATAAAGTACTAAAACATTATTTCACATAATAGAGAAAATGAAAATTGGAACCATGAGTACACTATGATCAAATCTATTAAAAACCCATGTCTTCACCAGCAAAAATATCCAATAGTGGTACAATTCCTTATAAACTATGCTGCTATGGGAAAATATGTATTATATGTTGGAGTAACTTATACAAATTCGGCTACCACACTGAGTGAGAGAGAGTGAGAAGGATTATTAAAGGATATATATGGAGGACACCTCTATTTTCTATTACATCATGATATCAGCTATGTATAGAGAGATGAAGATGAAATATAAGGACATGGAATCATATACCATGATATCCCATCTTATATCTCTTGAGAAGGGGAAGGATAGGATTAACATAAATGATATTTTCACTATAAATTAATAGAGTAAATTGGGATATGGGTAACATGATAGTGAACATAGCTTTAAAATGATGAAGTGTATTGATTAGTTAGAAAAGTTGGGTTTCCATATGGATAAGAAAGTGTCCATTAATATCATATTATCATCCTTATCACAAGAAAACATATGTTCATCTTGAACTACATTATGAATAGTATGGAGAAGAATATTAGTAATTTTTTTACAATTATTGTCCAAGTGGATAAGGAATAGCTGGAATGGGGTTCCTTTCCCCATATGGTAAACAAATTGAAATAAAATTATGAAAATATTATAGGGACATGGGACACCCTAATAGTGGGTCAATCAAGGTTTTAGCATAACTAAAAATTTCTTCCTGATCCTTTTCTTTAGGATCTTATTCCTTCATTGAAAGGAACAAAATTCAACCATACTTACTTTATTTAGCAATCCACCTAAATTACAAGAACATGTATAGAAATTTAAATTCAAGGAAGACTGATATTTTTCTTGGTTCACCTATAAAAGGATAATCCAAGAATCACATGCTCAATATTGTGTTAGTGTACTAAGATACACTATAACTCGCTATTTTTTTAGATAAAATGTTTAGGTAAGGTCACTCATTATCAAGACTCACAAACAATACGTGTATAGATAATTTTAATCCTTCTCAAGGATCACTTCCTTTTCCTATCCTCTATACACGACTTCAATGAATATATCATCTTATAAACTTGTAGGTATTTTCTTCTCAAATTATTTACATTATGGTAACTTCATGTTTTTCCTTGAAATAAGAATCATAAACTCGTGTTGTTAATGCTCCAATTAATTCCAATGTTTCTATTTATTCCTATTCTAAATATAAATAACAATTTGTAAGTATATTTGTGTCTATGATCTTCAATTTGACTTCATGTGGAAGAAACTAAAACTCCATATAATATTCCCAATGATATAAATTTTCAATTATACAATCTATCTTCAATTTTTTCAATGAACTAGATATATCTTTGAAAATCATCAAACATATTTTTCCTAGATATGCTTATAGCACTTCATCTATATTAAATATGAACTTCCTAACATGAAAACAAAATAATTCTAATTAAAAAATGACCATTGATATAATGTAATCCCTTAGAAACTCTATCCATTATTAATTCTCATATTCAATGAATAATCATGATGTGGACCCCTTTTTTACTAGGAACACTAATATCATTTATTCTATCTTATTCTTTAATATTAAATTTGTTCTCCTATATCTTCTATGTCTAGTTCCAAAGTAGATAATATATTGTCTGGAATATTTGTTTCATTTAAAATTTGAAATTAAAATTTTAAACAAATTCAACTTTATAAAATCCAACCATAAGATCACATACCATTAGAATCCATTTTAAACTATTGAAACTCAAAACATAATGAAAAAAAATGTTTTTGAAGTGTAAAATACAAAAAAATACTCATAACTACCATTTTTCAAAAACCACAGTATCCAAAACACCTTGCTTCTTAATACTAAAAATTATTGTAGTGTATCTCTTGGAAAAAAGTCCCTTCAATATTCCATGGATCCATGGGAATTTTGACTTCCTCGTTGGAAACCCAATACTCACATTTTTACTTCCACCATGGAAACCTGATACTTACTATTCATTATACCATGAGGTCACAAAATTGATTTTGGTTGGATTCCTATTTCATATAGGCAGAAACTCAAGAACAAAATGTTGATCATTATGGTGTAGTCATTCCCAGCTAGTCTTTATGTCTTCATATGAACCATATGTAGTCTGAGTTACCTTTATGTGGAAACTTATGTTCAAGACTTAACTTTACGTAGTTCGTCTTCATACTTCATGTCTTTGATCACATTATTCAACCACTATCATCTTCAATCCCATAATGGGTTTCCCTATTTTGGATAGGGATTCTCCCTGACCAATATGCTGAGTGAAACAGTATGGTTCTCCTCATTTTTGACTTCAGAACTCACTTACCTTTACATAGAATTCCCGGACCTATTGACCTTTATATAACCTATCAATTCACCTTTACATAGGTTATCTATATGCAACACCTACACTTCTTTATCATGTTAATATAAACAATTTCTCTTATATTTATTTTCTAGTTAAAACACAAATAGAAATTTCGACAATTGTTTCACTATAGAAATTTCCAAATCCAATGCTTTTCAAAAATAGCTTCACCATAATAACCAAAAAATATTCCATACTATGGTGAATATTTCCTTCACCAAATAACTTTTATCCACATCTAGATAATCCATTAAAACTTTATAATAAACTCAAATCTCCTCAAACAATAATGGATAATTCAATGAATCCTTTAAATCATACCCAATATATAGTCAAAAAATAGCACTAATAAACAAATGGGTGAAGCAATATCCTCCTTTATATTTCTTTGAGAATGATAAAATAAATGAAATCCAATATTCATGATAGATATAATATCTACCCATTTATTTTATAATCTATGATCCACCTAACTTATGGATTTTTTGTCCTCTTCATTTCTCCCACTTTGGCAATAAAATTGAAAGGATCCATGAGCTTCTTCCTGAGATTATAACCACATATTACACAATTATTTTATATTAATAAAAAACTAATAAATTCTTTAATAATCCTATAAGAATCACCATGAATCCATAATAATCCTCCAAGAATGAAATCCAAATATTCTTTCACTGATTACATGAAACTCTTCTTTAAATCCATTTCGTAATATATATTGTTAAGAAATCCAATATATCCTTATAGATATAATAATTACCCACTTTTTATTTTGGTTTATGATATAATCTTCATCCCCTTTTATAACTAAAACACAAAGGGTCCTTGATATTTCTCTTGGGATATCAGAACATTATTTCACCTCCTCATTTTTCAATACAATGCTTTCACTAAGTATCACAAAAGAAATCATAATTATATCACACTTTGAATATTTCTAGACTGATTGGAAAAAATTTCCCCCACCCTTATGATTGCTTCATCTTACATAAAAATTAAAAACATAAAAAATATATTCCAATTTTATATCAAACCAAAATTATCCTTCTGTAATTCCTCGACCCCAGTTACCTAGAGTCGGTGCATTATTACATAACATTGGCATGATCACAAGAAAGATCAAATCTCGAAATACCGATTAGTTTAGTAGCCTTGTAAACACTAGATATATTCATAAGTCTTACATTACATCAAAAAAATGAAAACTACAACAACATATTTTCTTCATAGTCAACACTCATATCCCCACATACTATCTCTGTAGGTCATTCATAAATTACTTCTTCACATCCTGGAAAAAATAAAACATTGAAAGGGGTGATCTCAAATGCCCATTAAGGATACCAATATAGCGGAAACTTTGATAAATAAGAATAAACATTTAAGGCAATGTATAACTAAAACAAAAGCCTTTTAAACTTGAACTTCAACATAGTATGGCAAAAATGAAATAATTCCATTTACTTATTCACATGGATATTCTACTAATCGAATAATCACATGCAATATCAATAACCACTTTCATAAAGATGGAATGCATAATGCCAGACTATCATAACCACATATCCAAGGCCTCATGGCAAGACTACAAGTAAGATTTTGCCAAGGCCTTGTGCCAAGACACTAGTTTGTATCATGAGACCTGCCGATGCATCGAGGAGATATAGAGGGCTCCACCTGTCACATATTAAGTCCAATTCATTCCCATATGAAAAGATTTAAACATAACATAAACATTCGTATTAAAATTAGCATACGAAATTTAAATACTTCATCCATAAACTATGAATGGTATAAAAATAACACATCCATAGTCAAACATATCACAAAACCTTCAATACAATACCGACGTTTTGTATCATAATAAATCAACTTTAAATAAGCGTAAAATCCATCAAAGGATGTTTACATAGATGAAATCAAAACTCTTTTTAGAGAAATATCTCTTTCTATTTTGAAATCATTTAAGAGTCATATATTTATAAAATAAAACATTTTCTTTGAAAATATTATTATAAGATTGTAAGGGAAGCTTCGACGATTTTATAACGGCGGAAAATATCCGCACCTACCATATAAGTTAAAAAACATTCTTACATTAATTCTGTCGAAAATGTTAAAAAGCACCTTGTTTGGAAAACGACAGAATGATTCCTTTATAAAACTCTTATAAAAAGTCAAAAAAGGATATAAATGACTTTAACCAATTATCTTTTAAATAGTAAAAATGTTGTTAAATACATTTTTAAGAAACATGGATGTGGATGATAAAGAGATCCCAGTAGATTATTACGTATAAACAACCTCGGATAATGAAGAGATTGTGAAATAAACCCTTACCTTGTACTTTTCCATGGTTGGGGTAAGTTAACCTCCTGTATAATGGTTAAATAATTTTTATTAAATTATAAAAGAATCATATAAATTAATATGATATCATATATGATCTTTTAACATTGATTTGTTAACAATATCTTATTATTATCGTTGTTTCGGGTGTTAACTTACTCATTTTATTTTATATATTTTGTTATGTAAGCTGTGTTTGTCATGGATAGGTTGTATCTTAATCATATCCAGAATTATATAAAGTCCTTATATACTATTATTAATCATCAAATGAGAATTATACTTGAATGGATACGATGGAGAATGAATCTCATCGCGTTCGTGGAGACGGTAGTCCGTACGTACGCACAAGCGACAATATCATTCTTTTGATTTTAAAATAATATATAATTGGATGGTATATCATATATACAGAATCATTATCATGTTATATTTATTATTTACATGAGTTACACATCATTATTATACTCATCCAAATAATAATTTATTGAATAACAATTACACCACGACGTGGAGACGGTAAGCCGTACGTACACACGTATGGTGACATGTTATTTAAAGGATGGATAGAATAATGAATATGGTTGTACCATATTTATAATAACATCACATTATATATAAGATACTGGAGTTAATATTTTATAATGGTAATAACAAAGAAGGAAGAAGTGGAAGAAGAAAGGAACTTGGAAAAGGGTGGTGAAATCATTACCTCTTCTTCGGGTTCTTCATTTTGATTTGATCAAAAGGGCTCTTAGGATGGATTTCTGACTAAAGGAAGGCCTCTATGATGAATTGAGGGAAGTTTAGAGATTATTTGGGTAGATTTTTTCCGAGCCAAAAGGCTTTTAAGGTGTGAGTTAATGAGAAGGGGGAGTGCCCTTTTATAAGAGGGGTGAGGGGCACCTTTGGAAAAGCTAGAAATATTATTTTATAATAAATTCATATTCGGTTTCTAATGGCTCCAAAGTGGATTATTTAAAGGTTAAGGTGGGTATGGGTCGAAAACCACTCAACCAATATAATTTAGACAGGTTTTGGTTACTATATTAACCTTATCATTAAGTATTAACTCTTAGTTAATTAGTTTCACTTTTACAATGTCTCTTTGTATTTGTATATTATATGGTTAATAAAATTACTATATACATCTAATATACCCCCAAGTGGTCCATTAATGATACACCTATCATGATATAAGTCACTTGGCCGAACCTTAGATTTTTAGGAATTTAATATCAATTAATAATATAATATTTGTTTTAAAAACTCTTTTATGTCAATTTTGACACTATTCAATAATTAATTTTTGTAAAAAATCATAACAGAAAGATTACTTCTAAAATATTTAATTAAATCATTACTAACATGTCATATTAACCTATAAAATTAGTGTAATTTATAAAAAGTCTAAAATTATATTTATTTGGGTATCTATAATATCAATCATTTGAATGTTTCAATATTATGGTAATTACTGCATCACCATTGTGTCATAAATAAATTAAATTATTTAATGTTTAAAAATTATAAATAAAATACCATTATGTAGGAACGTTTTTTAACTTTATAATTAATATTTATAGTTGAAAATTCAACATATATAACCTTATGTAAAAATTGTTTTTCTAAAAGACATATGCTTGTGTCATTTTTGTATTCATTTTAACTTAACTAAAATAAAGTGTCCCTATCACTTACATGTGGAACCATGGGGTCCCAAAATCGACCCAAAGATTCCCATGGTCGGACATGTATCAACCAATAAGGTTAGGACACGTTTTAGGGTAATTTTGTATTATTATATTATTATTTTTTAACCCTTATTTACCGGATTTACCCTTTAACCATGGTAATTAAAATATTTACCGAAGTAATTATTCAAAATGTCTAAAAATATAAGTTACCTATTTACACAATTTGAAAATACTGATATCAAATATGGAATCCATTTTTCCAAATTCAAAAGACAGAAGTGGCAGAAATTAATTTAAAATTAATTCTCGCTGTCAAAACAAAAAGCGTGTTTTTAAGATATAATAACTATCAAAAGAATGATACTTGTTTATGTTCGGTTTAATTGTGAAATTATGTCCAATGACCAACATTGTATTAAATGGTAAAAATATATTTTTAATATACTTTAAAACCACCCAAATTCATAATCTATCACTATTAATTATTTTGATTAAAAAATTTGTTTTTAATTAAAATTTAGTAATTTTCACTATTCATCAAAAATATTAAAGTTATCCGAAAAGTACCAAAATTTCACCTTAGGCTAAATTCGATACTCCGAATCCAAAAATTAAGTCTATTTTGAGAGATAAAATCTCTAAAAGTTTAAAAAGTAGGCATTACTATTCATAATTGCTAGTTTGATCGGTTGTGGTGTGTGTTAGAACTCGATGTTGCGTACAACACACGCTATTTCATTATTCAAAGAGAATCGTACCGTAGAAGCTTGGAGTGTTACATTCTCCCCTCCTTCAAATAATTTCATCCTCAAAATTTCTAGAATACTACCGCATGAAAAGACTCGGGTGGTTCTTCATCATAAGTTCCTCGGGTTCTCACGTTGCCTCTTCCATCTTATGGTTTCTCCACAAAACTTTTACCAGACGCATCATCTGGTTTTTCAGTACTTGTTCTCTCATATCAATAATCTTGATGGGTTCTTCGCAATAAGACAGATCGGGTTCCAGTTCTAATTCTTCATAGGTGAGTACATGCGTTGGGTCAGGCATGTATTTCCTCAACAGAGATATGTGGAACACATCGTGGACTTTGGAGAGACTTGGCGGCATTGCCAATCGGTATGCTACAACCCCAATTCTTTCTAGAATTTCGAAAGGTCCAATGTACCTGGGACTCAATTTACCTTTCTTACCAAAATGTATGACTCCCTTCAATGGAGATACCTTCAAGAAAACATGATCACCGACTTGAAATTCCAAATCCATCCTTCAATTATCAGCATAGCTCTTCTGCCTACTTTGAGTAGCTTTGATGTGATTTTGGATTACCTTCACCTTTTCCATCGTTTCCTCCACCAATTCTGGGCCTACAAGTTTTCTTTAACCAACGTCATCCCAACAGGTTGGTGTACGACATCTCTTTCCGTATAACGCATCATATGGTGCCATCTGAATACTTGAATGGAAGCTATTGTTATAGGAAAATTCTACCAGAGGTAAATATTGATCCCACATACCCTGAAAGTCATGTGAGCAGGATCTCAACATGTCTTCTAAGGTTTGAATAGTTCGTTCTGATTGTCCATCTGTTTGAGGGTGGTAGGCAGTGCTCAAATGAAGTTCAGTATCCAAGGCTTTCTGAAGACTTTTCCAGAATCTTGAAGTAAAACAAGGATCACAATAAAAAACAATCGATAGGGGTACTCCATGAAGTCTCACAACTTCATCAATATATAGTCTTGATAGACGTTCCAGTGGTAGATCTTCTATTATACCAAGAAAATGTGCTGACTTGGTAAGACGATCAAAAATGACCCATATTGCATCGTTCCTTCTAGGAGTCTTTGGTAGCCCCATGACAAAGTCCATCGTAATATTATCCCATTTCCACTCCGGTATGGGAATAGGTTTCATGACTCCTCCAGGCTGTTGCCTTCTAGCTTTCACTTGTTGAAAACCATACATCTTGACACAAAATCAGAAATCTCCCTCTTCATGTTGCCTCGCCAAAAATGTTCCTTCAAATATCTATACATTTTGTTTCTCCCAGGGTGTATAGAGAAATTGGAACTATGAGCATCATCCAACAATTCCCTTTTTAGATCAGGTATATCGGGAACACAAAGTATCTTCCCAAATTTCAAAATTCCATCTTCATACACAAAGTCTCTCAATCTCCCATCATTCACACCTTTAATCTTCTTCTGAAATTCTTCATCATCGGTCTGAGAACTCTTAATCCTTTCTAGTAAATATGGTTTGGAAACCATTTGAAAAAACATTGATGTTTCACCTTCCCTGGTTATTACCATGTCCATCTTCACTAGATCCATGAAAATTGGATCCCTTTCAATTCTCATATTGTTCAAAACTCCATGGTATTTTCTGCTCAAAGCATCTGCCACCTTGTTTGCCTTACCCAGGTGGTAGTGTATCGTGCAATCATAATCCTTGAGTAATTCAATCCATCTCCTTTGCCTCATGTTGAGTTCTTTTTGTGAGAAAATATAATTCAAACTCTTGTGATCAGAAAAAATATCACATTTTTCACCATAGAGGTAGTGACTCCATATCTTTAAAGCAAAGATCATAGCTGCTAACTCGAGATAATGAGTAGGATAGTTTTGATCATGAATTTTCAACTGTCGTGATGCATAGGCAATAACCCTATCATTCTGAATAAGGACACAACCAAGTCCTTTCTTCGATGCATCACTATAAATACCGAACCCATTATTCCCCGATGGTAGAGTTGATATAGGAGAATTGACTTATCTTATCTTCAGTTCATCGAAACATTCTTCATGCCCTTTTTTCCAAACAAATTTAACCCCTTTATGTGTGAGCTTAATTAATGGATTAGCCAATTGGGCAAAATTCTGGACGAAACGTCGATAATAACCTGTGAAACCAATAAAACTGCGTACCTCAGTTATACTTGTAGGTGCTGGCCATTCTTGGATTGCCTTGGTCTTTGAAGGATCAACAGAGATTCCATATTTAGAGACAATATGGCCAAGAAAATAAATCTCATGAAGCCAGAATTCACACTTGCTAAACTTCACATATAATTCATGTCTTCTCAGAGTCTTCAGGATAATGCGCAAGTGACTTTCATGATCTTCATAGCTTTTAGAGTATACCAAGATATCATCAATAAATACCACCACAAATTCATCAAGATATTCCTTGAAAACTCTATTCATTATATCCATGAATACAGAGGGTGCATTAGTCAATCCAAAAGGCATTACAGTAAACTCGTAATGCCCGTACCTGGTTCGAAATGCTGTCTTCGGAATGTCTTCCTTCTTTACACACAACTGATGGTATCCAGATCGAAGTTCAATCTTTTAAAAGTATTGAGATCCATGCAGTTGGTCAAATAAATCATCAATGCGAGGTAGCGGATACTTATTCTTTATTGTTATAGAATTGATCTCCCTGTAGTCGATACATAACCTCATAGATCCATCTTTCTTTTTAACAAAAAGAACAGGGGCTCCCCATGGAGAAAAACTAGGGAGAATAAATCCCTTATTACTCAATTCCTCTAGTTGTTTCTTTAGTTCAACTAATTCTATAGTGTATATTCTATAAGGGGTCTTCGATATAGGCCTTCATCCAGGAATTAAATCAATGGAAAACTCAACTTCTCATTCTGGAGGATGTCCAAGTAAATCTTTCGGAAATACATCTGCATATTCATTCACAATAGGTACATCCTCTATTTGAACATTCCTTTCCTCACCCATAGTCATTTCATTCTCTTCATCCCCAATAATTGAATTTAGTTGAGCTAATGGGGGTGGATCTAGATAAGAATTAGGTGGTGACGATTCTGCTCTAAAGATAAGGTGTTCCTTATCATCATCATCAAAAATCGTAACCTCCTTCTTCTTACAATAAATCTCTGAATCATAGTCCAAAAGCCAATCCATATCGAGGATTATATCAAACTCAATCATAGGTATGACGATGAGATCAGCAGATAAAGAGAATTTATGTGCTCTAATGGGGACTGATTCACAAAACTTTGTTGCAATGATACTTTCCTTAGGAGTTTTAACTGACTACTCCCTTGTTAAATCAAATTTGAAATATCTAATTTTCATAGAAAACTGGGAAGATATGAAACAATGCGATGATCCAGAATCAAATAATGCATTTTTTAAACTTGAGGAAACCATTAAATTACTTGCCACCACGTCTTTTGAAGCTTCTACCTCAGCAGTAATGATAGCAAAAGCTTGGCCTTGATCCCTTGGCCTTTTCTGAGGTAAGTTCCCCTGACGATTGGGACATTCATTTGCATAATGTCCCATATCCCTGCAATTGTAGCACTGAACATTGGTACCTTCCTTCTTCCCTTTGCAATCACGAGCTTGGTGGCCTTTTTCACCACACTTGTAACAGACAGTCATTCCCTTCAAGCAAGTACCGGGGTGTTTCTTCCCACATTTACCACAGGATAGATATTCAACCTTTCCCTTCTTCCCCTTATTTCCATTCCCAGATTGATCAGTATATCTCTTCTTCTCTTGATTTTCTTTAAAGTCATAAGACTTAGAGAATTCCTTTTCTGTCTTGATAGCACATGAGACAATGTCTTCATACGACGAGAAGGATTGTGAGACTAATGCTTGATAGAGAAATGGTTTTAACCCATAAAAGAAATGATCAATCTTACTTCTTGGGTTACGTATATAATCTCTAGCATACCTTACTAACCTTGTAAAGTTAGCCGCATACTTTGCGACATTCTCATCCTCCTTTTGTCTCAGACTCAGAAATTTCCTTTCAATATCTGCTCGATGGTCACGAGGAAAGTATTTTTCTAAAAACAGATCTTTGAACTCCCTACATTCCATATTTGATACTTCATCATCTTCCTTCTTGTTTTGAATCAATGACCACCATTGATCAGCATCTCCAGTGAGGCGGTAAACTACCATGATAACTTTTTCCCTTTCACTACTCCCCAAAGCCTGAAATATTTTCTCTAGGGAATTTATCCATTGCTCAGCTACTAAGGGATTTGTACTCCCATTGAACGTTGGTGGTTTTTGCCTCATGAATCGATCTAACATTGATCCTCCACGTTGCGGATCAGGGTGCTCCTTACGGGTAAGGTTATTATTCATAACCTGAGTGAGTTTTCCTAGTATGGTGATTAGCTGATCGGCACGAATTGCATCACCAGCTCCACTATAATTATCTTGAGCAGGAGGGAAATCCCTACATGGTGTGCATGCATTGATACAGTTTCCATTTCTTCCACTAGGTTCCATTTCTAAACAATGGCATAAACTAGATCAGTTTATGAATCAAAATACATAATTCCATACTTATAAAACACTTAACATAAATTGAACTATTTATGGATATAATCCAGAATCATAAAAATGTTTTCTTTGAGGATGTATATACTCATAAACCCTTCATAATGATTTGTAAAGAAAATGAGAGTTATCCTAAGCATATCCCACGAGAGTGTCGTAACCAAGAGTGCAGCAAGGCCCGTTGTCGTGCACCAGTTCCCATTCAAGTCTAGCTCAAAGATGTGTTTTCAGGTTTTACCCCTAGGTACATCTATTCCAGAGCCGCCTCTACCTACTCGTATCCAGACAGGGATGTATTGCTCGAAAAACTCACAAAATCTCTACAATACCAAAATTCTAGGAAGTTATTCTATACTAATCCTCAAAGTACATCTTAGTTCTATGTGCTCTAATCAGAGTTTATCTAAATCTAGATTCAAAGATTTGTACTAAACTTCCTCTGATACCAACTGTAACGCCCTGACCCCAGTTACCTAGAGTCAGTGCATTATTATATAACATTGGCATGATCACAAGAAAGATCAAATCTCGAAAGACCGATTAGTTTAGTAGCCTTGGAAACACTAGATATATTCATAAGTCTTACATTACATCATAAAAATGAAAACTAAAACATATTTTCTTCATATTCCACACTCATATCCCCACATACTATCCCTGAAGGTCATTCATAAATTACATCTTCACATCCTGGGAAAAATAAAACATTGAAAGGGGTGAGCACAAATTCCCAGTAAGGATAAAAATATAGCATAAAATTTCACAAATAAGAATAAACATTTAAGGCAATGTATAACTAAAACAAAAGCCTTTTAAACTTGAACTTCAACATAGTATGGAAAAAATGAAATAATGTCATTTACTTATTCACATGGATATTCTACTAATCGAATAATCACATGTAATATCAATAACCACTTTCATAATGATGGAATGCATAATGCCAGACTATCATAACCACATAGCCAAGGCCTCGTGCCAAGACTACAAATAAGATTTTTCCAAGGCCTTGTTCCAAGACACTAGTTTGTCTCATGAGACCTACCGATGCATCGAGGAGATATAGCGGGCTCTACCCGTCACATATTAAGTCCAATTCATTCCCATATGAAAAGGTTTAAACATAACATAAACATTCGTATTAAAATTAGCATACGAAATGTAAATACTTCATTCATAAACTATGAATGGTATAAAAATAAAACATCCACAGTCAAACATATCACAAAACCTTCAATACAATACAAAAGTTTTGTATCATAACAAATCAACTTCAAATAAGCGTAAAATCCATCAAAGGATGTTGACATAGATGAAATCAAAACTCTTTTTAGAGAAATATCTCTTTCTATTTTGAAATCATTTAAGAGTCATATATTTATAAAATAAAAAATTTTCTTTGAAAATATTTATATAAGCTTGTAAGGGAAGCTTTGACGATTTTATAACGGCGGAAAATAGCCGCACCCACAGTATAAGTTAAAAAAACATTCTTACCTTAATTCTGTGGAAAAGGTTAAAAAGCACCTTGTTTGGAAAATGACGGAAATATTCCTTTATAAAACTCTTATAAAAAGTCAAACAAGGGTATAAATGACTTTAACCAATATTCTTGTAAATAGTAAAAATGTTTTTAAATACATTTTTAAGAAACATGGATGTGGATGATAAAGAGATCCCAGTATATTATTACGTATAAACAACCTCGGATAATAAAGAGATTGCGAAATAAACCCTTACCTTGTACTTTTTCTTGGTTGGGGTAGGTTAACCTCCTGTATAATGGTGAAATAATTTTTATTAAATTATACAAGAATCATATTCATTAATATGATATCATATATGGTCTTTTAACATTGATTGGTTAATAATATCTTAGTATTATCGTTGTTTCGGGTGTTAACTTACTCATTTTATTTTATATGTTTTGTTACGTAAGATGTGTTTTTAATAGATAGGTTGTATATTAATCATATATAGAATGATAACAAGTCCTTAGATACTATTATTAATCATCAAATGAGAATTATACTTGAATGGATACGATGAAGAATGAATCTCATCGCGTTTGTGGAGATGGTAGTCCGTACGTACGCACGAGCGACCATATCATTCTTTTGATATTAAAATAATATATAATTGGATGGTATATCATATATATAGAATCATTATCATGTTATATTTATTATTTACATGAGTTACACATCATTATTATACCCATACAAATAATAATTTATTGAATAACAATTACACCACGACGTGGAGACGGTAAGCCGTACGTACGCACGTATGGTGACATGTTATTCAAAGGATGGATAGAATAATGAATATGGTTGTACCATATTCATAATAACATCAAAGTATATATAAGATATTGGAGTTATTATTTTATAATGGTAATAACAAAGAAGGAATAAGTGGAAGAAGAAAGGAACTTGGAAAAGGGTGGTGAAATCATTACCTCTTCTTCGGGTTCTTCCTTTTGATTTGATCAAATGGGATCTTAGGTTGGCTTTCTGACTAAAGGAAGGCCTCTAGTATGAAGTGAGGGAAGTTGAGAGAGTATTTGGACAGATTTTGGTCGATCCAAAAGGCTTTTATGGTGTGAGTTAATGAGAAGGGAGAGTGCCCTTTTATAAGATGGCTGAGGGGCACCTTTGGAAAAGCTAGAAATATTATTTTATAATAAATTCATATTCAGTTTCTAATGGCTCCAAAGTGGATTATTTAGAGGTTAAGGTCGGAATGGGTCGAAAACCACTCAAACAATAGAATTTAGACAGGTTTGGGTTACTATATTAACCTTATCATTAATTATTAACTCTTCGTTAATTAGTTTCACTTTTACAATGTCTCTTTGTATTTTTATATTATATTGTTAATAAACTTACTATATACATCCAAGAGACCCCCCCAAGTGGTCCATTAATGATAAAAATATCATGATATAAGTCTCTTGGCTGAGCCTTAGATTTTTTGTAATTTAATATCAATTAATAATATAATATTTGTTTTAAAAACTCTTTTATGTCAATTTTGACACTATTCAATAATTGAATTATTTCAAAACTCATAACAGAATCATTAATTATAAAAAAGTTAATTAAATCATTCCTAACATGTCATATTAAACTATAAAATTAGTGTAATTCATAAAAAGTCTCAAATTATATTTATTTGGGTATCTACAATATCAATCATTTTAGTTTTTCACTATTATGGTAATTACTGCATCACCATTGTGTCATAAATAAATTAAATTATTTAATGTCTAAAAATTATAAATAAAATACCATTATGTAGGAACGTTTTTTAGATTTCAAATGAATATTTATAGTCAAAAATTAAACATATATAACCCTATGTAAAAATTGTTTTTCTAAAAGACATATGCTTGTGTCATTTTTGTATTCATTTTAATTTAACTAAAATAAAGTGTCCCTATCACTTACATGTGGCACCATGGGGTCCCAAAATCGACCCAAAGATGCCCATGGTCGGACATGTATCAACCAATAAGGTTAGGACACGTTTTAGGGTAATTTTTTATTATTATAATATTATTTTTTAACCCTTATTTACCGGATTTACCCTTTAACCATGGTAAATAAAATATTTACCGAAATAATTATTCAAAATGTCTAAAAATAAAAGTTACCTATTTACAAAATTTGAACATCCTGATTCCAAATATGGAATCCATTTTTCCAAATTCAAAACACATAAGTGGCAGAAATTAATTTAAAATTAATTCCCGATTTCAAAACAAAAAGCGTGTTTTTAAGATATAATAACTATCAAAAGATTGATACTTGTTTATGTTCGGTTTAATTGTGAAATTATGTTCAATGACCAAAATTGTATTAAATGGTAAAAATATATTCTAAATATACTTTAAAACAAATCAAATTCATAATTTATCACTATTAATTATTTTGATTAAAAAGGTTGTTTTTAATTAAAATCTAGTAATTTTCACTATTCATCAAAATATTAAAGTTATCCGAAAAGTACCAAAATTTCACCTTAGGCTAAATTCGATACTCCTAATCCAAAAATGAATTCCATTTTGAGATATAAAATCTCTAAAATTTTAAAAAGTAGGAATTACTATTCATGACGGCTAGTTTGATCAGTTGTGGTGTGTGTTAGAACTCGATGTTGCGTACAACACACGCTATTGCATTATTCAAAGAGAAGCGTACCGTAGAGGCTTGGGGTGTTACACCTTCCAACTTTCATACTTGTTTCATATATAAAAAATTCTTTCAATTTATAATGAGAAGCTACACCACTTGAAAATCATGTGTCAAAAAATCCTCTAAGCCTGTTAATTCATAGATAATTATAGGAAACCAGATCCTTTGTTAACATTACAAACCTTTTCCATATTACTCAATAAATTTCCATAAACCATAAGTATAATGAGAAACCAAAACTTCTATGAATTTAAACAACTTCCCACCAAATAGTTAGTATATAAACATTTAAGCACTTTTATGAGGAACATAATACTTGTTAATCAATTAATACCACTTGTTGGTACCAAACTAGTGATTCTAATTAAACTCTGAATCTTCAATTTCTCTCTATATGACATTTCCCTTCTTCCAAATAAGTCTAACGGGAATTTATTTGATTATCTTCTACTTCTCTTAGTTTTATCACCTCTTTTCACATTTTTTTATATGATTCTCGGCATGGTGGCCCACTTGTTGAAACTATTTATTGATATTGGGATATATATTTTAATAATAGTTTGGGTATCCTGATAAAGACTTATATTATATCATCATATTAGTGTATAATGAATAAAACAATCATTCCTCCATGAATATAGCTATTGTACCAAACAATCCAACTCCAACATCCATTCTTTTCATCATAGAAAATAGATATTAAGCCACTTATAAGGATTCTAAAAAATTCCTTATAGCCCTGATAATTCTCATATCTAACTTTGGAACTATATCCTTTCCAAAACAACCATAATACTTAGTGATTTATAGCATTCCAGTAAATACATAATAATTTCTACAAGTATTGACATATCCATATTGTTTTCTTCAAGATTATATATACCACTTGTAGATCATAATTATCATTAAAACCACATGAATCTCATTATCATTGTATGGATCATTAACATGTGTATAGAAAGTTTATACACATGTTCCTTCAATAAAAATCCAGTGCATATTTTTCTTCTATAAATGAACATATAATGCATATTCAACTTTTATAATTTCACATAGTGTATACACACCCCATGGATTGTTTCTTCAAATAAATCTTATTTTTATCCAAATATTAGATATATAAATTAAGTACAAGGGGATATGGTACCTCCATGCATCCTCACGTAAAGGATTTTGGTTGAAAATGATAAGCAAACCCTTTTCTAATAATATTCTTTAAATTTATTTAAACAATAATACTTATACAATTTTCTCTATAAATTTTTGAATATGAATACTCCTCCTTAAATATCTCAGAATTCATCCCATTTTTTACAAACATCCTATTAGTTCATTTTTCCTCTTTCAATTAATTATCTAAAAATTATTGGTATGTTTCTTTCTCCAAGAATGGGAAACTCCTCTTGTATTATTCCTAATATTACATTATTTTAATGATAGAAACCCCTTAATATTCATTATTTTATCTCCATAATTGATTCATGTCATTATAGGAAGGCTGATTCAAGTAATTACCCCTTTATTCCTCATACACTTTTTGGTGTCTTCCTTCATTGTGGCCTTCTGAAGATATAAATGTGTTCCTCATTGAGATAAATTATTCCATCTTATAGATTCTTCTTCCTTTATTCATTTTATTCTTTTCATTCCATGGTGGGTGTTTTGAAGGATATATCAATGAAACATAGAACATTATAAATTTCCTTCACACTTCCTAATTTTTTTTAAAAAAAATCCTTGAATGTAATATATTTCTCAATATTCTTAGTATCACTTCTTCCTATCATAGGAGTGGGAGAGCCGGAGAAATCATCTTATCACCTTCATTACCTCTATTAATATAGTAAATTGACTATGACCAAGATTTTCATAAATAAATCATCAATATATAAAATATTCATTCCCATTAATAGACTCTAATGAACGTGATTTTTTAGTAGGTCTCCTATAATTTCACACTTTTAATTTCTCATTATGCACATCCATTATGTCTCCCATGAACCAACAAAAATAACGCTTCTTTAAGACTGTATTTTTTGAAGTGTTTCATTCCATGTCTAATACCCAAATTCTAACCCTCTAATGAATCCATATTTTCATCCTCTATACCTATAACTGAATTATTTATGTGATAATAGTTAGAATTTAACATCTTGTTCATAGAATTAATTTCTAAAACAAGCATCTCTATACTTATTCAATGTTTTTGAAAAATTATAAATGAGAAAATTATTTTATTTATATGTAGTATTTAATTTTTCTTCCCATTTTTCTATTATATAAAACACTAAAATTTCATGGTGATTTTATTTTTCCGTGATCAAATTCTCCTCCGGAATAATTTCTTTGGTTATTTTAATTTTTTTTTATTTTCATGTGCATTATTATGACAGTCTCTTTGAAAAAATTCTATTACTACATAAATGTTCTATTAGTTTTCTTAAAATATCATAAAAAATAAAAATTATTCTCACCTTCAGCCTTCAAATATTTAATTTCACTTTTAAACTCTTAATGATCGTTTTGTTTACTACATAAAAAAATTTAGATTTTCCACATGAAATGGTTTCTTATTCCCTACCATCATCCATAAAGAATATAGATGAAATAAAACCTACATCTTCTATTTTACAATTAATATTTTTTATAGAGTTGGGTTTTAAAATAACCATGCAATTAATTTTTTTCACCTTCTTAGATATACTAAATTTCATGAACATATTAATCTTATTCTTCTTCTTCTTATTGGTTAATGCTGTATGGAATTCTTGTATTATAAAATTCACACTCATATCATCAATAGATTAATTTAAATCAAAGGAAGAAACTTTTTTTGATTCATTCAATATTGAATATTCACTATATAACTTTTTAACTTCATCCATATATCCTTAAAATTTTCAATGTGATATCTTATTAAATATATATCCTTTGAGATAACCCTTCAATACTTTTTTATACCAATCATAAATCACAATTATTATTTAATAAATCTCATATATGTTTCCATAACAAAATATCAATATGATCCCATCAATAAATACATTATAAGAAATTACAACATATATTTCAATGTACATCATAAACTCCTTATTCAATTTAGATAAATTATTTCTATTAAAATCAAGAGAATTAAATATTGATTACATATCCTTAAAAATCATCACAAATCAGATTTGACATGTTAAACCTATGGTATCTGATACCACATATAAGGACTCAGGACACCCTAAGAGGGGTGTGAATTAGGGAGTTAGCATAATTAAACTTTTCTTTCTACTCTCTTTTTTTCATGAAATCATTCCTTAAATGAAAGGAACAAAATTCATCATTAATTTAATTTCATGATCAATCCACGAAAATAACAAGAACAGATATAGTATTTTAACTGAAAAATACTTATAGATTTTATTAGGTTCTCTTATAAAAGGTTACTCTAAGGAACACACAATAAATATTGTTCTGGTATATCTGGATCCATTATAACTCACTATTTGTGTGGATAAAAAATTTAGTCAAGGTTACTCCTTTCTAAAGATCACCACCAGTACAAGTTTAGAAAAGGTAACTCTCTTTTAAGGATCACTTCATAATCTTATCCTCTACAAATTTCTTTAGTGAATATGTCAGTTTATAGACTTGAAGGTATCTTCTTATAAGTTTAATCACAAGAAGGAAACTTAAAGTTATAATATTGAAATTTTCACCATAAAATCCAATTTTGATGATCTAGTGAATTCCAATATTGCACTTTATTCCTCTTCCATATGTAAAAACTCTTTATAAGTAAATTTATGTCATTTATTTTTAATTTGACTTCATTCAACAGCAAATAAGACTCCATATAATATTCCCAGAAATTAAAATTGTCTTTAGTATGTTATGTCTTCCATTTCATTAACAAATCATATATATCTTTCATAATACTCAAATATATTTTCTCAAATATGCATACATAACTTCATCTAAATAAAATATAAACTTCCATACATGCACACATAATTATTATACATCAAAACTGATCTTCAATATAATATAATTCAACAAAAAATCTATCACTTCTTAATTCTAATCTTCAGTGAATATTTATATCACTGACCCCTTTTACTACTAGGAACACATGGTTCCCATATTCTCTATTATTCCTCTATATTCTCCCTATTATCATATCTCTTTTATCTCTAGTTCCATAATAGATAATATATTTTCTAAAATATTTTTTGAATTTAAATTTTGAAATTCAAATAATAACCAACTTCTTCTTCATCAAATCTAACATCAGGATCATATTCCATCATATCATCGACATTGTATTTTATTTGGGCTATTAAAACTAGAACAATAGCTACCAAAAAGGTTATTGAAGCACCAAATACACAAAATTAGTCATAAATTCCAATTTCCAAACACCATGGCCTCTATAATTACCTAATTCTTGACAGTATGGAATAGTTTAGTGAATCTCTTAGAAAAAAATCACTTAGAAATTCTCAACACCATTGTAACTTGGCCATTTAATCTTTAACCATGGAAACTCGATACTCACTCTACACATGACCACTACGGTCACCAAAACACATGTTTTTGGATTCCCATCTCATATATGTAGACACTCAAGACCAAAACACTAAGCTCTAAGGTGTAATCATTCCCATATGAACATTTTGGATTCACATGACCCTTACATGGTCTAAGTTACCTTTAAATAGAAATGTACTTTTAGTACTTACCTTTATGTAGGTCATCTATGTAGTTCAAGCCTTTGACAACATGATTACACCATGACCATATCCACTCCCATATTGTGTTTCCCCATTTTAGAAAAGTATTCTCCTAGACCACCACACCATGTGAAACAGTGTGGTACTCCCTATTTTTGACTCAGGAACTCACTTACCTTTACACACCCTCGAGGTTTACCTTTACACATCCTTTTTGAGCCTATTTTCTATTATATGGGATATTGATTCACGTTTATATATCTTGTCTAGATGTAAAAAGGGAAAATTATTTGGCATGTTCCTCTCCATCATTTACAACAGATTAATTTCCATGTTAAAACACCATTGAAAATTCCAACTTCTATTTCACTATAGCCATTTCCAATTCCAAAACTACTTCACAAAAATTATTGTGATGTAGTCCAATCCCTGGTGAATATTTACTTCACTAAATCTCTTTCATCCCCTCCATATAATCCATTTATTATCTATATTAAATTCAAAACACATCAAATAATCTTAGATCTTTCCAAAATTCTTCCAATCATACTTTATATATTTTCAACAAATATAACTAATAAACTCATAGGTGAAAAAATATACCCCTTTTTATTTTATTTAAAATGACTACATACATGAAATCTAATATCTAAAATATATATAATCTATACCGATTTATTTTATAGTCTAATATCCACCTAACTTAAGGATTTTATGGGCTCCTCATTTATCCCCCTTTGGAAATAAAATTCAAATGACCCAGGAACTTATTCCACGGAAAGTAACCATACATTCAACAAATCTTTCATGTAACTAAAACACTAATTTATTCCTTAACAATCCACCAGTAATCATAATGAATCCATAATAATCCTGCAATAATTGCATCTAATTCTTATTTACCCAATTTTTTGAAACCCTTATTTAAATTCATTCCTTAATATATATATATATATATATATCTAATAAATCGTAAAAAATATTATGGTTTCCAAAAATCCCATGAAAATTTAAAAGTAGATGGATCCTTTAAAAAATACTTAAAAGAGACAAAATATTCAAATTAAGTGTTGTGAACAATAAGTTATTTTCTTTCTGTTTAACTGGAAATTCCACTATAAAATAAACTACAATAAATTGAAGATGAAGCCAGCATAAACTTCTAGTTTAGGTATATTCATCACTAATATATAATGTTTATCCTTTACTTATTGGTTATTAAATACTACTTTTATTCCAATATAATAACCAAGGAAGTTTAGAAACATGATGAGAAGAAAGTTTAACTCTTTGAAATCTAATAAAAAGTGATTCATAGGTTTGAAAATAGGGAAAATTAATTTTTTCTTACCAAGTATAATTATTATAGTTGAACTATTGTTTTGTATTGAGTATTACCAAAACATTTGTCTCTATTTCTATAAGATACAATGATACATTATTTATTTATTGAAATTAATTTCATTATGGTATTTCATACTTAACTAGAAGTTCAATAATCCTTGAATCATTGGTAACAAATGATGAATATAAAAATATAAGACTCATACCTAGTTTTTGTTAGATAATTATTAATCAAATGAAACTAATAATAGTTTTCAAGTTTATATCCATAAATTTTTTTATTCACTCTTGATCTAAACACTAGGTATACTAAAAAACTTACTTATTATGATTTAGACAAAGAAACCTTTAGAAATAAAGGTAGGCCACAAAGCTTCCATAATTATTTTAGTTTAACTACATGAACTATTCTAAGGTAAAGAAATATTTAAAATCATATATTCTATGAGATTCAATTAATAAATTTTATGAAAGTTCAAATGAAAAATAAACAAAATTTTTAAGGAGATATAGGATCCTCCAAGTGAGCCTATCGAAATATAACCTAACTAATTATTCATTGATCATTTAAATATATAGTGACATTTTTCCTAAACCTGAATTTCCTTATAGACATAATTATGGTGATGGTATCATGGGGAACATTGATAAGGAGTAATATATGTATTTATACTCTTTCATATTATTTCAAGATATTATTTGAAAATAGAAGAATAATGGTTAACCACATGCCAACTGAATTGAATAATAGATATCATATAAGTTGTGATATCATGGGAGTCCTTTATGTCACTTACATAGGTGTTTCATGGGAATTTTTTATAAATATGCCATAATATTTAAACATAAATCAAATGAGACACAAATATCATCTCAATTAATTCTCATATAGTTACTCATAATACTTACATCCTCATGTTTTAAAGGTATTAATCAAATATAACTATACTTATATAAGGAAGAATACTTCTCTTGGAGACAGTGGGATAATGTTTGGATTTAGTGAATTATAGTATCTAGATGTATAGAATATATCATAGGAATAATAAAATCCATATATTTTAGTGGGAGGAATTATTATATAGACACATACTACATTGGAAAGTTAAAACCAATTTGGTGGTTTTATATTTGTCAAGATATTTGATATATTATTCAATAAGAATAATGAATCCTATAATGAGAAATAATTTGAAACTAGATATGATTGAAACGTTCATATGAACACAAATATGGATTACATGTACCAAAATTCAGTTCTATATTTTGGTAGTTTCTCCAATTTATATAAAGTGGTTGGTGGGTATTCAAGAGAAACTAGACATGGTTGGTACAAGCATAGTACCAATAAGTTTCTGTTGGTTATACCTAGTTATCAGGCATAAAAAAATGAATTATATTTTTCATAAAAAAAATTATGATAATTATTATTGGCATTGGATATAAATTACATTTTCCTTGGAGGAATCATTCTGAAATATTTATATACGGCACAACAAAAAAGGGTTTGTGATATAAATGAAATCTAAAAAGAGATTAAAATTATATAAAATTATTTATGGGTTAATGTTAGAATAATGATCATGGAATATGTGTTTTGAAATAATATTTTACAAGGGTATAAATTATTTTATTGGGAGAAATATATTTTTCCAATATAGATCTGTTTGACAACATATAGAAAATAGATGATTATTCTTATAATTAATACTAAAGAAAATATTTTTTCCAAATATAACTTAAATTAGTAACCTGGTTACAGGGTAACATGATCTACAAATTTAGATATATGGGGTCTCTTAGTACTATTCATAGTATATAAATTGAAATGGTATTGAAAAAATACAACATGGAACAATCATAATGTGATTCTTTGCATTATCACAGTGAATGAAACACCTCATTTGATGCATTTAAAAAAACACTAAAAGAGATTCTTATTATGAAAATACTATATATTTATAAAGAGTGGTTTGTAAATACATATCACATTCCATGACATGTATTAAGGTTTGATATTTTTATGTGTAAATCATAAATGAAAATATCCAACAATATGAGGGTAGCTGAATAGGATAATAGTAAAAATTGTCCAACAATAATTTAAAAAGTAGAATTGGATGAGTTCTTTGTATATTTAGAAATAAGAACACTAGTTATTAAGGGTAAAAAAATTCATATTTCATATTACTTTGATCTAGTATCACAGTAAGGATTATGTAAAGTGAAAAAAAATATATTACAGTATGTGGTTTCCATATCTATGTAGATAGTGTAAATTTTTTATTCTGGTGAAACATTATAATTGGATTTAGAAATTATTTTTTACAACTTTTGGAATTGTACTGAGATAATAAAGTGTAATCATATTATGATAAACTTTAGTCTATGTTATTATCCAAGCTATTAGGGATGAAAAAGTAAAAAAGGTATATAATTATTTATATCATCTCTTGTGGGATTTTTATAGAGATATTAAGTAAAAGAAAGTTGAATATCCAATAGAATTTTTTTTGGATCTGCAACTATAGTTATGCCTCCATAGAATCATGTTTATCATGTGAAGATGACCAGTTAGGGAGTTGGAAATTGTATCTAGTGAAAGTGGGAGTTTGTTGGAGTTGGTACCCAATAATAAACGAATTTATAAATTTAATTACTTATATATACAAGTTCTTGAATATTAATAAATATCATATCACTTGATGATTGTTTTTCTACATAAAATTTAATGTGATAATGCTCTTATAGTATCAGATGAATTGAAAGGGCATAGTAGTTCCATGTTATGATGAGAACCTTAAGACTATATGATAATATTCTTAAATATATGTTATATGGATGGATAGAATCATCTAAATGGACACATATGATACCAGATATTAGGGGTAGGAGGCTCCAAATATATTAGGATTTATTCTCACGAAGTTATCCCTTGGTAATCTCTAAGAGAGATGGTTATGGGAACAAACCTACCTATAAGAGTTCCACATGTAATGTTTTTCATTGGATACTTCTATAAATGGATGTTTTTATTGGTCCTTAGATTGGATATTATTATTAATTCATATAATGAGTCATGTAATTTGATTTATTGAAGAAAATCGTGACAACATATACTCACATCAAGGTGGGATATGTTGGGTGCATCAAGAGTTATATAGATTAATTTATAAGTCAATAAAAGTTTTGTACCATCCATTTTATTGAAAGTATATATATATATCTATCTATTGACCCTGCACCGCCGCATCTTTGGCTTCCACCATGACGATGACCTAGATCTGATGTAGCATCGTTCTACTCCCCCCTCTCAATCGGAGGGGGGAGTTGCGCGATCGTTTTTGCACGAGCAGGGAAGGACTCTCTCGCCATGTTCTCGTTATGTTGCGCATCTCCCTTTCCCAAGGATCCAGCTTGCCCCGAAGGTTCCAGACATTTTCCAAGAGGCACCGCAGATCTCCCTTCTCTCGGCGGAGATTAATGGGGCCGCGGACCTGTGCAAGCTTACCCTTGTCGCCCGTTTTCATCCTCAGCGCCCATCGGTTGATGAGTTCGAGCGGTTTGTCTCTGACTCTTGGGAGCTTCAGGAACACACAGTTGTCGGTCTACTTGATCGGCGATATATCATGATACGATTTGGGTCAGAGGAGGATTTGATTTGTGCCTGGTCCAGGTCCCCTCAAAGATGCAAGGGTTTCTCCTTCTACCTGTTTCGTTGGAGCTTTGACTTCCATATGTGTTGGGATCCATCGACAATCGCGACGTGGGTAAGTCTCCCTGGATTACCTCTGTCCTTCCAAAATCCATCTATTCTATGTGAAATTGGGGACATGATTGGCCGCTATTTATGTTCTGACCGCCGAACCGAGTTTGTGTGTCACCCAATCTGTCTGCAGATCTGTGTGGAAGTTGATGTCGCAAGATCACCGGTGAACCGTTTCTGGATCACAGACAGCAAGGAATTCTGTTGGCATCAAGAAGTCCTCTTTGAGTCTTGGATGTAGTACTGTGTGCAATGCTGTAGACTTGGTCATCTGATTTGGTTTTTCGCAGCGGAGGAAAGGATGGGTTCTCCCAGATGATGAAGGCGCGATGAGTTCTTAGTGGGGATCCTTCTGGATCGACTCCCACTCCTGCTACGGGTGTTCCGGCAGACCATTTGAGTGCGCGAGGGGGTGTGGCTGAGGACAGGGATGTGGAATGTGTTGGTGCTGGCAATATTGTTGATCGGGGTAATCACATGGGGAGTCCTTGCATTGATGTTGCACTGAATGTTGCAAACATGGAGCAGGGGGAATGGCAAGATACAGGCATCGAGGTGAATAAGCATGCTTGTGCCGTGAAGGAGGTTCAGGAGCCCTTACATCCAACAGTGAAGCAGGTTTTTGACCATCTCAAAAGTGATCTTAGTGCTGTAGGTCCACCTTTGATGGAGGTTACTGTTAATTCATGCCAAGTGCAGCCGATTTCTGACAATATGAGGGATGAAGGAGGTGGAATTGATAAGGAAAATCTTACCCTAGCTAGTTGGACCTCTTCTGGTAATAGATTTGCAGGGCTGGAGTAGGAGGAGCCACCCACTGGGATGGCTGATCGGCAGGATTTTGAGGTTCCTAATAATCCGGAACGTGGTGATGTTGGGGAAATGAAACCTCATTGACTTGTTGTGATTGATCATAACAGGCTCTCTCAGACCGGAGGAGAGTGTCTTAAAACCTGAGATGATGTCTTGGGAAAGAAAGATGTTGGTAGCAAGAGTTTGGTTTCTGTGAATATCACTGATAAATGGGGGAATATTTCTGATAGTGAGAAAGAGAATGGTGGCAGAGCAGCCAGACCTTCATATAGTGATATTGTTCAAGGTGGTCGAATGAAGATGTCTGAAAGTGAAGTTGTCATGAATGCGCCACCAAAGAGGAGGCCAAGGAAGGAATACTCGTACCTATCGAAGCCAATATCAACCAGGTCATCGTCTAGGAAGGAAGGAGAGCCAAGGAGAGAATATACGGACCTACCCAAACCAATGGTGACAAGGTCTACACACAAGATTGTAGGATCACAAGAAAATGTCATTGCAAATGGGTACAGTGGCAAACGAAGAGGAGGGTCCCCGAAGAGGGACAAAGGATTCAGTGGGAAACGGCCGGTCAAAGAGAAGTTGTCTGAGGAAATGCTTCGGAAGAAAAATTTGTACCTTGAGATGATGCGCAAATACGAATCTTCTGAATGGGAGTCACCTGATCCTAGTGATGAGTTATCTAATGATGGGGAGAAGGATGCATATGGTTTTGATGTAATGTAGCATTTTATTTTCTGCTGACTTTACTTGCACTTTTCCTTTAATAAATTTGCGGGACCAGGCTTACGCCTGGTTCAGACTTTCCTGGTATATATATATCTATCTATTCCTTTTATTGAAATTTAACTATCTGAAAAATATGTCTCCATGGTGTATATATTAAAGTGTTTATTTATGGAAGTCGTAGAAAAATAAATTAGTCATGCTGGTTGACAACACATAGTATGAAACTTTCTTGATGGTCTGAATGGCCCAAAGGCCTTCTTTTTTATTTTTATTATGGATAATACCCCTTTTAAGGGTTTAATGGGAACTCGTAAATGACCCATAGGCCCAAGTCACAAGGCCCGACAAACCCGCAACACATGACCAGAAGGGCCAGAGGCATACCATGCCTAATACATGACCCGTAGGCCCAGCCCACTTGAACTGCCCCTCCCCAGGTTTCTGCGTCATTGATCACCTAGCTCCCCACCTTGAATTTCTAATTGGCTAGTATTTCCCCATACAAAGTCGCACGGTGCCTCATCCCGATGGTGGCTTCCATACCCTCTCATTCTTCCAATCTGGTTAGCTCAACATCTGGTGGCTGCTACTCCTATTACTCTGATCCTCTTCTGGGGCATGTTCTGTGTGAACTGGGATACTCCATGGTCTACGTAACCCAAAGTCCCTGTGGCCCGAAGGCCTTTGATGACCCGAAGGCCCTAGAGACCCGTAGGCCCAAATCGGGTGAATAGTTCTAGATGCTAAAGTACCGAACAGTAATTGCTACAGTAATTGAAATAGAGAGCATTTGTTGGAGGTTTTTTTCGTTGCAACATTAACTTATTTCTCTAGGGGTTCCTTGATATGTTTCTAGATATTGATCTTGGACTTTAGGTGAGATAGTATAATACAACTAAGAAAAATTCATTGAGTTTAACACACTAAGTGTATCCATAACCTCAGTTAAATTCTATTAGAATTTAACAATTTTAATAAAGATTATTCCTAAATTCTAGTTTAATTAATATTTGAGTATGATTTATCACATTATTTCAGTCACCAGTTATTTGAGAGAATATATATGTGAGTATAATATTAAATAAATATTTATTTAGGGGTTTAGTGAATATAATATTTATTTATTTGTTGAATGTATAATGAAGACATATTTATTTATAAAAATAAATGGTAATTATTTAAGGTTTGATAAATACGAAAGAGTATTGATGGGATTATCGGGCTAAGTTAGGGTTATAGTATAAATGATATACAAAATATAATTTAAATAAATAGTAATTTATTTATTGATATTTGTATTATTTTTGATACATGTATATGTCATAGAGATATTATTAATATTATTATATGTGGAGTTTTTTAAGGATTAATATATTAGTTATGGGACTAAGAGTAATTAACAACTATCTAACCTAGCTATATTAACCTAGTTCTATCATTTCTAGGTTATGATTACTAGTGTGCACAATAAATCCCCTCTGGGTAATTCTCTCAAACCCAGGGATAACTTATTCTCTAGAATTCTCTCAATAATAGTGAGAGAATCAATCATCCTCCTCTCTCTCAAGATCATTAGAGAACTTGATGGATTCTTTCATGCCTGGAATATTTTTTTTATGATCAATGAAAAATAACATAGGTGGTAAGAATCATCTTCTATAGAACCTAGAGATTCAATAATGATGTTCTAATGTTTTCAGAACACATGTGCATCACTGATAATGGAATAATACCCTTGGATCCTTCATTATAATGATGGTATTATAACATCTCTGAACTAATTTGATAATAAAGAAAGAATTGAAAGAAAAGGTAATTCTTATTTATATAAATTAACTATAAATTATATTTCAAAGATCTTATATCTATGATTTTAGGGTTTCTATTCATCATATTTAGAGGAGAAATCTGAAGAAACTAATGAAAACCAATTATTGGGCATGGTTCTAATAGCTTCCACTGCACCCCAAAACCATCACATCAAGAAAAAAATCAAGTTTCCTATTGGTAACAAAGTTTTTAAAATCATGGTTTTTTTTAAAATAAATTTTTGTTTTGTTGTTTCATGTTTTCCTGGTTTCATATTTTTTCAATAAAAATTAATTTTTTTCTTATTATATAATTCATTTTGTTGTAGTTTGTGTTAACCATATGTGTGGGGGAGGTATGAGTAAGTGGGGGTGAAAAATACCTTTATATGAGGTTGTTTTACCCTTATATGGAGGGTGGGATTATATTGATGTGGTGGGTTTTCATACATTATTATGGTAGATCACACTGCCTTTCTGCAATGGCTTGATCTACCCTTATATGGTTAATGAGTTACATTGACGTAGCATGAGTGATCCAAATTTTTGCCACCTACACTCTTTTTTTCCATATTCCACTGGGTTATCATATGTTCTATTTTTTCAACCTTACATATAGTATTTCCAAGTTCCCTTCACCACACACATGTCTTTTGGTTTGTTTGAGGTCGAAGGTTTCACTACCCCACCTGTTATGCTTTTATTAACTTATCGATTCATTATCCAACACTCGACTTGATCTATGGAAGTTCTATAGCCTCTTTTTCATTATATGTTTTAATATTTCGAAATAAAAGAGAGTTCTTGAGATAGAGATGAGTACCACCTTAATTCTATATGACTACTTCCTCATGCCCCAACTCTAATCAACCTTTCTTATGGAGAGCTCACACACTGTAAACTCTATTGTATATTGTTTCCATTTTTAAGAAGATTTGAATTTAGAAGCACTATTTATCCCTTCTAACGTATTTTTTTTGGTTCTTGGTGTAGTCCATATGTATCACCCCAAGATTCCATGGTACGCTCCCTTTTAAATAATTCAATTGCTTTCGTTACATGCAACATCGAGTTCGAGTGCACCATGACATATCAAACTAGTCATCTAAAAAGCAGTTATGAATAGTATTAACCAAATTATGATATTTATAAATTTTATTTTTCAAAATAGACTTCATTTTTGAATTTTTAACATCAAAATTATCTTAGGATTAATTTTTTGGTATTTTTCTAAAAAGTTTCAATTTTTGAAGAATATTGAAAATAATACATTATTGTTAAAAATGACTTTTTCATTTAAAAAATTATATTACTTAAAATTTATTTTAAGCCACAATATATAAATTACAAATATATAAGTCCGATTTATTTCATATGAATTATTTGTTAATATATAGTTAGATATAAAAATATTATTAAACTTTGGAACGTCTATTTTACTCGACTTCTAACCACATCTATGTATTAGAACTAAAAATAATCTTACCATTTATATGAATTGAATATTGAAAAAATGACATATATGGTTGTAATAAATATGAAAAAATTGGTCTAATAGGATCAAAAGAATTATTGGTAAATAGTAACTTGTGAATTTTATTTACAATGGTTAAAGGTAAACAGGGTAATTAAAGGTAAAAATAATATTATAAAAATATAAAATTACCCTAACACTTTTCATAATCTCATTGTGTAAGTATATTTCAACCAAAATCAACCTTATTGGACTTCCCTCATTAGAGGTATGATGCTATGATTGAACACCCTTTGGAACTGCTTATGATCTCGGAAGATGTTGTGGCTGAATCTGTTCTGACAATTAATGCTACTACTAAAGAGGATGAAAGAATGATGGAAAGGGTTATAAGGTTGCCTGGAAATAAGGATCAATGCAACTGGATTGATAAAAAGGATCTTATCCTAAAATGAGGATTCAACAATTGGATAATTAGCATAGAGGAGTACATGCAGTCTTGAGACAAGCTGGCTTCAAAGTTTTAAGATCTTTTAATGAGGGAACTAGACACTCAGGTAAACATTATCTCTTGGAAATTATCTAGGGATACTAAAAATGGTAGGCTGAAATTTTATTTTAATGGATTTGTAACTTCCTTTTGTGCTTG
This sequence comes from Viscum album, assembly GCA_963277665.1. NCBI lineage: Eukaryota > Viridiplantae > Streptophyta > Magnoliopsida > Santalales > Viscaceae > Viscum > Viscum album. Next base: position 654,986,507 of record OY728145.1, on the reverse strand, counting down.
AACTTATGGTTTCTAACTTTTTCCTTAAAAGTGTTTGATAATAAAAGAAATTAAAGTTGGATAAAGGAAGAATCAACTAAATAATATTAAAAAAATTAAAATAAATATAATTTGACTTAATTAATGACATAGAATAATTTTATAGATAACATATAAATTTGAGTCATATATTGGAAGTTTTGTTTCTATGTTATCATGTTGGTTTGATATTTATAAAAATAAAAGTTTTGAATAGTATCAAAATTGACATAAATGATACTTTAAAATAGAAAATATTTTATTAAATGCTATAAAATGATTACAAATATTAGGTTCATACAACTTACTATTATAGTGTTAAATATATCATTAATGATCCAATTTGAGTTCTTTTGGAATTTTATAGTAACTATATTAACCCTATAGTATAGAAATACTAGTAGACACGATAAGAATTAAACTATTTAACTAAGGGTTAAACCCAACAGATAAGGTTACCATTGTAACCTAAACTTGTATACAAATAATATTTTTTGAGTATTTAGACCCATAATAATCTTATACAATAAATAAATCAATTTGGAGTTATTTTAAACTGAAAATAAATGTATAATAAATTAATATTTTAAGATCTTCTAAAAGTGCCCATTGCCTCTCTTATAAAAGGGCACCCTTCCTTCTCTTTGATTCACACATCTAAAGCCCTTTATTTCAGCCAAAATATTCCCATTTCTCATCCAAACTTATCTCACTTCATCTTATATTCCATAATTTGGGTATAAATCCATTCTAAGGAGTCCTTTTGTACAAACCAAAAAGAGATACCTGAAAAGGGGTAATTGTTTTATCACCTCTTTCAAAGTTCATTTCTTCTTATACTTCCTATTTCTATGTTGTTTACATATAAAAATAATATCTACAGTATAATACATATACTTATATTTTATTATAATAATTTTAAAACCATTTTTCATCATTTTATCCATCATACGAATAACAATATCACCTTGCGTGCATGTGTACAGCTTACGGTCTCCACACTGGTGTAATTTTTTATTCAACACTACATTAATTATATGGGTATAATGATGAGTATAATGGATATAAATAATGAATATAACATGATAAATATTCTTTATAATTAATATACCATCTAATTTCATACCATTTAACGATCAAGGTAATGATATTGTCGCTCTTGCGTACGTACGGCCTACCGTCTCCACGGTGCGATAAGATCCATTCTCCACGTTAACCATTCAATAATGATTATAAAATTATTATGATGAGTAAATATAATGTTTATGAACTTAATATAATTATATATATGAATACAATATATACCATATTCATAAAAAACATGACTTACATGACAAAAGTGGAATGGGAAAACGAAGCAGTTAGCACCCGAAATAATGGTAATACTGAAATATTATTAATGAAATGATATAAGAGGATCATATATGATATCATAAATATGGATATGGTTCAGGTATAATTTAATAACATAATTTAACCATTATAAAAGAGTTTAAATCACCCTTTACTAAAGCAAAGTACAAGGTAAGGGTTAATTTGACAATATCATTATTATCCGATGTTGTTTATGCGTAAGTATCTACTGGGAAATATTTATCATACATGTCCATATTTCTTAAATTTTATTTCAAAATATTATAAATAATTGTTTAAATTTATTTTTACCTATGTTTTACTTTTTATTAAATGTTTTTAAAGGAATATTTCTGTCATTTTCCAAATGAGATACTTTATGACCCTTTTCGACAATTTAAGGAAATAATGTTTTTTAACTTATACGATGTGAGAAACTATTTTCCACCATTATGAAGACTTAAAATTTTGAATAATACCATAAAATATTATAATTTTATATTCATAATAAATTTATTCTATTATAATTACAAATCATTTAAATAATTTCATAGTAAACAAGGGATATTTCTCTCAAACTGTTTTAATGAATTTATTAGATTATTTTCATCTATGTCAACATCCTTTATTGTATTTTATGATTAATTGAGTTTGATTTATTATAATAAAATATTACATATTTTATTTAGGGTTTTATAATATACTTGACTATTTATGTGCTGTTTTTATACCATTCATGGTTTATGGTTAAAGTATTAACATTTCGTATGCTAGTTTTAATACAATTGCTTGTGTTCTATTTTACCCATTTTCATATATTGAATGAATTGGACTTAATAAGTAATTGGAGGGGCCTACCATAGCCCCTCGATTCATCGTAAGGCCTCATGATACAAACTAATGTCTTGGAACAATTCCTTGATGGTATGGTTATGTATGGTCTTGGAATGAGTTCTTGATGGTATGGTTATGATGTACGACATTATTAATTCCCTCTTTATGAGATTAGTTATTGATATTACATGTGATTATTCGACTATTAAAATATCCATGTGAATTCTTAAATATCATTATTTGATTTATTCTTTCCATATTACGATAAATATTATGTTTAAAAGTCTTGTGTTTCAGTTTTATATCTTACCTTAAACTTATTTATGATAGCTTCTGCTATATTTTTTACCCTTACTGAGTAACTAAGATCACCCCTTTCTTATATTTATTTTTTCCTGGGATACGAGTAAGTATATTATGATTGACCTGTAGGGATATTCTAAGGGATATGAGAGTTTTCAAAGGTTATAATATGTTGTTTTTCATTTCAAGATGTAATGTAAAACTAATTTTTGCATCTAGTTGTCTACTAAACTAATCAGTCCTTCAGGATTTTATTTCTTGTGATCATGCCAATGTAATAAAATATTGCACTAACTCTGGGTAACTGGGGTTGGGGAATTACACTTAGTATCAAACGATTTTTAGTAAAAACTTTAGAAACAATATTTAGAAAAACATTGATTGGGGAACATTGCCCTAAGATAGACTTTAAGGATAATTATAGAAGAATGTCCTATAATTTTGGTAATATAGAGATTGTGTGGGTATTCCTAGAAAATAAATCCCTGTCTGGATACTAAAAGTGAATTTGTTTCTGGAAGAGATGTACCAAGGAGTAATAAATCTAAAAAGGTGTTCCAGGCTTGACTCGGGGTAACCTAATACACGAAAATGGGCCTTACTGTGCACCTGGTTTGACACTCTAGGGGGATATGATTAGGATAATTCACATTTTATTTACAAACCATTATGAATTATTTCTGAGTAAATATGTTCCCAAAGAACCATTTTTATTATTATGGATTATATATGCATAAATTATTCAATTTAGATTAAGTATTTTACTAGATTAAAATTATGCATTATGGTTCATCACCTAATCTAGTGTATGCCATTGTGGAGAAAAGGAACCTAGTGAAAGGAATATAAACCATATCAACACACGTAATCCATGTAGGGATTTCCCTTCTATGTAAAATAATGATATTGGAGTTCATGATACAACTGGCGCGGAATAGATTATAACTATACTAGGACACCTAACTCGGATTATGAATAATAACCTTACCCATATGAAGTAGCCCGATCCATAATGTGGAGGATCAATGTTAGACCGTTTTATGAGGGAACAACCCCCAACATTCAATGGGACTAAAAATCATTTTGTAGTTAAGCAGTGAATAAGTTCTTTAGAGAAAATATTTCTTGATTTGGTGAGTAACAAAAGGGAAATTTTTTTTATGGCAGTCTATTGTATATTAGGATATGAAGATCAATGGTGGTCATTAATTAAAAACATGAAGGAGGATAAAGAGGTATCAAATATGTAATGGATTGAATTTAAATAACACTTACTAGAAAAATATTTTCCTCGTGATCTATGATCGTATATGGAGAGGAATTTTATAAGTATGAGGAAGAAGGAGGATGAGAATGTTGCAAAGTATGAAGGTAACTTCACAAGGTCATAAAGGCATTCTACAGACTACAGATGTAACCTAAAAAGTAAGATTGATTGATTATTTTATGGGTTAAAATCATTCCTCTAATAGGCACTGGTCTCACAATATTTCTCATCGTATGAAGATATAGTCTCATATTCTATCAAGACAGAAAAGAAATTCTCTAAGTCTTATGACTTTAAAGGAAAGCATGAGAATAATAGAGCTGTTGAATATTCTAGAAAAGTAAATAAGGAAAAGAACTTAAAATCTGACATTCCACTCTGTCGTAATTGTTGGAAGAAACACCCTAGTACTGGCTTAATGGGGATGGGAGTTTGTTACAAGTGTGGATAAAAAGGCCACCAAACTCATGATTTAAAGGGGATAAAGAAGAAATCAATGTTTAGTGATTTAGTTGTAAAGATATGGGACATTATGAAAATGATTTTCCAAATCATCAAGGAAACTTTCCCCAGAAAAGGACAAGGGATAAAGGTTAAGATTTTTTATTCATAACTACATAGGTTGAAGTTCTTAATGATGTGGTGGTAGTTACTTTAATCATTTCCTCAAATTTAGCCAAAGCTTTATTTTATTCTGGATCCTCATATTCCTTTATATCTTCCTAGTTTTCTTTAAAATTTAGATATTTCCAATTCACATTAACAATGGAGTTTTCAATCAAAAGCCCTAAGTGAGGTCTCATTGAAAAAAAGATGTGTCAGTTAGCTCCCATTATGGCATATAGACAAACTTTATCTTTTGAATTTATCATCATACCTATGATTGAATTTTATATAATCCTCGGTATGGATTGGATATCGAAATATGATGTGAAACTTTATTTCAAGGGGAAGTAGGATTCATGTTTTTTGGAATATGTAGAATCCATTATCTAAATATTAGAAATTTTATCACCTGGTCATTATCAAAATCCACCCCCAGTAGCTTTACAGAATATGATTATTGGGGAGGAAGAAGAAATAAACTCTTGGGATGAATAAAGAAATATGAAAATTGAGTATGTATCTATTGAACAAGAATATATTGATGTATTTCTATAGGATTTACCTAGACATACTCCAAAGTATAAAGTTGACTTTACTATTGATTTTATCCCTGATGTAAGGATAATATCAAAAACTCCCTATAGAATGTCCATTATGGAATTTGTAGAGCTAAAGAAACAACTAGAGGAGTTGAGTAATAAGGTATTTATTTGCCCTAGTGTTTCTCTATAGGGATCCCCAGTTCTTTTTGTTAAGAAGAAAGATGGATCAATGAGGTTTTGCATTGACTATAGGTAAATCAATGTTATTACAATAAAGAACAAGTATCATATGCCTCACATTGATTATTTATTTGATCAACTTCATGGAGCTCAATATTTTTCAAAGATTGACCTTCGTTCTGAATATCAACAATTGTGTGTAAATAAAAGATATTCCAAAGACAGCATTCTGAATGAGGTATGGTCATTACAAATTTACAGTAATGCCATTTGGATTGACTAATGCACCCTCTGTTTTCAGGTATCTAATGAACTGAGTGTTCGGGGAATATCTAGATGATTTTTTCATAGTATTTGTTGATTATATATTGACATAATCCAAAATATATTAAGACCATGAGAACCACTTGTGTATTGTTATGAATACTCTTAGAATAAATGAACTATATGGGAATTTTAGCAAGTGTGAATTCTAGCTTCAGGAAATTTCGTTTCTTGGCCATATTGTCTCCAAGGATGGAATCTGTATTGATCATGCAAATATAAAGGAAATCCAAGAATAGCCAGCACTAATGAGAATAACCAAGGTATGCAGTTTTATTGGTTTATCAGGTTAATATTGACGTTTTGTCCATAATTTTTCTTTATTAGAAAACCCATGAACCAAGAACACATGTAAAGGGGTTAAATTTGTTTGGAAAAAAAAGTGTGATGAATGTTTTGAAGAATTGAATAAAATATTATTCAATTATATTATCTTTAAATTAACATCTAGAAATTATGGGTTTGTTATTTATAGTGATGCATCAAGGAAATGACTTAGTTGTGCCCCTATTCAGAATGCTAGGGATATTACTTATGCATCAAGTTAATTAAAAATTCATGAAAAAAACTACCCAGCACATGATCTTGAGTTATCAGTAGTAATATTTTCTCTAAATATATAGAAACACTATCTCTACGGTGAAATATTTGAGATACATACTGATCACAAGAGTTTTGAAATATATTTTCTCACAGAAATAACTCAACAAGAGACAAAGGAGATGGCTTGAGCTACTCAAGAATTATGATTTCATAATACACTACCACCCAAGGAATGAAAATAAGGTGTTGGATTCTTTGAGTAGAAAAGACCATAGAGTTATAAAAAATGAGAGTTAAAAAGAATCCTATGTTCATGGATCTATTAAAGACAGACATGGGAATTACCATGGAAGGTGAAACATCACTACTTTTTCAAATGGTTGACAAACATTATTTAATGGAAAGGTTAATAATTTCCCAGTCTCATGATGATGAGTTTCAAAATAAAATTAAAGATGTGAATGATGGGAGAGTGATTGACTTCATATTTGAAGATGGTATTTTGAAATTTGGTAAGAGGTTTTATGTTCTAACTATATATGAGCTAAAAAGGGAATTATTGGATGATGCTCATAGCTCCAATCTCTCTATACACCCTGGTGGAACTAATATGTACATATATTTGAAGGAAAATTTTTGGTGGGATAACATAAAGATGAAGATTGCTGATTATGTGTCGAGAGATTTTGTTTGTCAACATGTGAAGTTTGGAAAACAACATCCTAGAGGAGTCATTCAACCTCTTCCTATAACTGTGTGGAAATGGGATTATATTACGATGGACTTTTTCATCGGGCTGCCAAATACTCTTAGAATAAATGATGTGATATGGGTTACTATTTATCATCATACCAAGTAAAAACATTTTCTTACTATAAGAGAATATTTACCACTTGAACTTTGAGAAATAATTTACATTAATGAAGTTTTAAGACTTCATGGTGTACACCTATTAATTGTTTCTGACCGTGATCATTGTTTTACATCACAATTTTGGAAAATTCTTCAGAAGGCCCTTGATACTGAGCTTAGTTTGAGAACTTCCTACCACCCTCAAATTGATGGACAATCAGAAAGGACTATTCAAATCATAGAAGACATGTTAAGAACATTCTCACATAACTTTCAAGGAATGTGGGAAAACTATTTACCTCTAGTATAATTTTCCTATAATAATATCTTCCATTCAAGTATTACAGATTTCACCATATGAAGTGTTATATGGAATGATATGTCATACGTCGAATTATTGGGATGATGTTGGTGAAATAAAAATTGTAGGCCCATAACTTGTTGAGGAAATGATGGAAAAGGTAAAAACTATTCAAACCCATATCAAAATAGCTCAAAGTAGGAAAAATATATATACTAATCACCAAAGGAAGTATTTGGAATTTCAAGTGGGATATAATCCCTTCTTGAAGGTATCTCCATAGAAGGGTGTTATATGATTCGGTAGAAAAGGGTAAATTAAGTCCCAAATACATAGGACCTTTAGAGATTCTGGAATGAATTGGAGTTATAGCTTACCATTTGGAAATAACTCTAAGTCTATCCAAAGTTCATAATGTGTTCCACATATCAATGTTAAAGAAATACATGCAAGAACCGATGCATGTACTCAACTACGAAGAAATAGAACTGGAACCCGATCTTCCTTATTGTGAAGAGCCTATCAAGATTCTTGATACCAGAGAACAAGTGTTGAGAAATCGGACAACTCTTCAGGTAAAGTTTCTTTGGAGAAACCATAAAATAGAAGAGGTAATGTGGGAACCTGAAGAACTACTAATGAAAAACCACCCGAATCTTTTTATGAAGTTGGAGGGAATAATGTAACACCCCAAGCTTCCACAGTACACTTCCTTTTAAATAATTCAATAGCTTGTGTTGCATGCAACATCGAGTTCGAGCGCCCTATGACATATCAAACTAGCCATTTAAAAAGTGGTTATGAATAGTATTAACCAAATTAGGAAATTCATAAATTTCATTTTTTAAAATAGACTTTATTTTTGAAGTCAGAACATTGAAAATATTTTAGGGTGAATTTTTGGTATTTTCTGAAATGTTTCAATTTTTGATGAATAGTGAAAAATAGTGCAATATTGTTAAAAACCCGAATTTTTCATTTAAATAATTATTTTACTTTAAATTTATTTTAAATTTAAAATAGATATATAATAAATATATTATTCTAATGTATTTCATATAAATCATTTTTATAACAGAATTAGATATAAAAGCTTTATTGAACTTTTGGACGTCTCTTTTACCCACCTACTAACCAAAACTACAGATTAGCATTAAACGTAATTTTACCACTTTTATGAATTGAATTTATAAAAATATTTATACATGGTTATAATTATTATGAAAAATATTGTCTAATATGTTCAAAATAATTTTTTTTGAATAGTAACTTCTGAATTTTATTTACCACGGTTAAAGGTAAATTGAGTAATTAAAGGTAAAAATAATATTATAATAACAAAAATTACACTAAAACTTGTCCTTTATCTCATTAGATAAATACATTTTGACCAAAATAAACCTTTGGTCTAAAATATTATCCTTTTAAGCCACTTTTGTTAGATTAAGACATTTATTATATTTTATTTAAAGAAGAGTTAAAAATGTTATATTTAAATTTTAATAACTATATCATTTTTAATATGAGGATATATAAGTGATATGGTCAACTGAAAATATTATTTTGAAACATAAAATTATTATCTATATCATGGTAATTTATTTATAATTTTAGGAAACAAATAATTAAATTAAATGGGGACACAATAATGAGGCATAATTGAATTATTAAAGGAAGAATCAATTAAATGTTATTAAAAAAAATATAATTTGACTTACTTAATGACATAAACAAACTTTATAGATAAAATATACATTTTAGTGACATATTTTAAGTTTTATTTAGAATTTATCATGTTGTTTTAATATTTTTTAAAATTCATATTTTGAATAGTATCAAAATTGACATAAATGATACTTTAAAATAAATAATATTTTATTAAATGTTATAAAATTCATAAAAATATCATGTTAGACCAAATAACTATGATAGTGTTAAATATTTCATTAATGACCCAATTGGGGTTAATTTTTCATTTTATAGTAACTATATTAACCCTATAGTATAAAAACACAAGTCGATGCGGTAAGGGTTAAACTGTTTAACAAAGGGTTAAACCCAAAGGTTAAGGTTAACTTTGTGACATAAACTTATCTAAAAATACTTTTTTTGTGATTATTTATACCCATAATCATCTTAAACTGAAAATAAATCACTTTTTATTTATTTTAAACCGAAAATGAATTTATAATAAATTAATATTTTAAGATCTTCCAAAAGTTCCTCTCACCTCTCTTATAAAAGGGAACTCTTCCTTCTCTTTGATTCACACATATAAAGACTTTTATTTCAGAAAAACCCTACCCATTTCTCCTAAAAAATTCCCTCAATTCATACTACAGGCCATAATTTACTAATAAATCCATTCTAGGAAGTCCTTTTGTACAAACCAAAAGAAGATACTTGAAAAGAGGTAATTGTTTTATCACCCCTTTCAAAGTTATTTTCTTCTTCTAATTCCTATTTATATGTTGCTTCCATATCAAAATAATAACTCCAGTATCATCCATATACTGATATTCTATTATAATCATGGTATAATAATATTCATCATTTTATCCATCTTAAGAATAACAATATCACCATGTGTGCATGTGTATAGATTACCGCCTCCACGCTATGGTGTAATTTGTTATCAACAATACAGTAATAGGATGGGTATAATGGTGAGTATAATGGATATAAATAATGAATATAACATGATAATTATTTTTTATAATTAATATACCAACCAATTTCATATCATTTAACCATCAAGGGAATGATATCGTCACTCGTGCGTACATACAACATACCGTCTCCACGGCGTGATGAGATTCATTCTCCATGTTAACCACTAAAAAATGACTATAAAATTATTATGATGAGTAAATATAATGTATATTAACTTAATATAATTATATGTATGAATAAAATATATATCATATGCATAACAAACATGACTTACGCAATAAAATTGGAATGGGAAAATGAAGCAGTTAACACCCGAAACAATGATAACACTGAAATATTATTAACAAAATGATATAAGAGGGTAATATATGATATAATAAATAATAATATGGTTTTGGTATAATTTAATAACATACTTTATCCATTATACAGAAGTTTAAATCACCCTAGACTAAAGGAAAGTAAAAGGTAAGGGTTAATTTCATAATCTCATTATTATCTGAGGTGGTTTATATGTAAGTATATACTGGGAAATATTTATCATCCATGTCCATGTTTCTTAAAATGTATTTCAAAATATTATAAAAAATTATTTAAATTAATTTGTACCCATGTTTGAATTTTTATTAAATGTTTTGAAATGAATATTTCTATCATTTTTCAAACGCGGTGCTTTAAGACCCTTTTCAGAAAATTAAGAAAATAATGTTTTGTTACTTATACAGTGTGAGTGGATATTTTCCGCTGTTATGATGCCTTACCATTCTGAAGCATACCTTACAAGATTACAAGGTTATTTTCATAAGAAATGATTTATTTTATAATGGAGTGGCTTTAAAATAATTTCAAAGTAAAAAATGGATATTTCTCTCCAAATGTTTTAATAAATATATTAGATTATTTTCATCTATGTAAACATCCTTTATTAGATTTTATGCTTAATTGAAGATGATTTATTATAATAAAACAGTCTATATTTTATTAAATGGTTTATGATATATTTGACTATGTATGTGCTATTTTGATTCCATTCATGGTTTATGGTTAAAGTATTAAAATTTCATATAATAGTTTTAATACAAATGTTTATGTTATGTTTTACCCTTTTTCATATGAGGAATGCATTGGACATAGTAAGTGATTGGAGATGGGCACTATATCCCCCTAATGCATCAGTAGGTATCATGAGACAAACTAGTTTCATGGAGCATAGTCTTGAGAGTATAGTTATGTATGGTCTTGGCACGAGGCCTTAATGGTATAGTTATGATGTCCATATTTTGCATTCTCTCATTATGAGATTAGTTATTGATATTAAATGTGATTATTTGACTAGTAAAATATCCATGTGAATGTTTAAATAGAATTATTTTATTTATTATTTCCATATTATGCTTAATTTTATGTTTAAAATTATTTTGTTTCAGTTTTATACCATGCCTTAAAAGTTTATGCTTATTTATGATAACTTATGTTATATTGTTTATCTTTACTGAGCATCTAAGATCACCCCTTTATTATGTTTCTTATTTTCCAAGATGTGAAGAAGTATATTATGATTGAACTATATGGATAACATAAGGGATTTGAGAGTTTTAAAAGGGGATAATATTTTGTTTTTCATTTCAAGATGTAATGTAAAACTTATGTTTGTATCGAGTTTTTCAAGGCTACTAAACTGATCGTCTTTCAGTATTTGATTTATTGTGATCATGCCAATGTGATAAAATAATGCATTGATGCGGGTAACTGGGGTCGGGGTGTTACATTTGATGTTGTAATATTACTTTATTTTATTTTTTGGTGTTGTGTTTTGTTCTTCTTCTTGAATCTGGTGCATTTGTGGTTGTGTGAGGGAGTCTGTCTAGGATGTTGTTATATGTCATATCATTATCTTGATCTCATCACAAGTCATGGAGCTATAAGGACATTATCCAACGATCGTGTTTATGAACCTTTTAGTATTCATTCTCTCTTGTTCTTATATATTGTATGCTTATTTTTTATTTTATATATTAATGAAAATTATAGTGGTGTTCTTGTCATGAATTTTGGACCAACAAATAAATACTTTGTGCTCATTTACTTTCCTGCATTTTCTCATTAATCTGGTATTTTTCTACTCCATTCTACTTATGTTTTCATTTTTCTTCATTCTTCTTGAAGAACATATTTGAACCCAATGCCTTCTTTCTCCTCTTTTAGGTGTGGGTTTTCTTTTATCAGACCCATTACACCCTAAAAATTAATATCAAAGCCTGTATATCAGATTTACTTTTGTATTTGGTTAACTTCAAGGATGAGAAGTTTGATGGTGAGAATGATTTTAAATTTTTCTGAGTAAAAATGTGTGCATTACTTGTCCATGATGGAGATTAAAATTACTTTTTTGGTCCCAAGAAACCCATTGTGAATATATTCTTCAAAGGATAGACATCCCCCACATACATAGATGTAAACCCTATCATTTTATAAAAATCCTATTCTGTTCTACTTTTAACCTTAGAAGATAAGTTCATCCATAAATTCACTTATATAACTACTTCAAGGGAAATTTATCTACAAATAAAAAAATTTATATGAAAAATCCCTTCATGGTTATATTTATAATAAAATAAGACTTTAAAATTTTAAAATTATTCATTAAAATTTTATCTATGTTTTCAAAATGACCTTTGGAACTTCTTTCCTAGTTCGTTTAGATGAATTTAATAAAGTCTTGATTGATTTAGATGATATAAATATTACGATAAGTGATGATAATCAACCCATTATTATTTTTACCACCCTTGATGAATCTTTTTATTCTTTATAGGACTCCATGATGTATAGTACAGAGTCAATAACTTTAGAATAGATTAAGGATGGAGCTTTGTAGAGAGATATTCAAATCCATGGTTTAAAGGAGGAGGCTAGTGGGATCAAGGATGAATCCTAACTATTGATTGTTAGGGGTTAGCCTAAAAAAGGTAAATAAATGAAGAAGAACCATCATTTTAGGAATTTTTTATGTTATGAGGGTCACGACCCATCCTCGGGGCCCGTTCCGTGACTACCCCAAGCCTGCCTTCCATAGACCAGGGGCTGGCGACTAGCACCAAAGGCATAAATCCCTACGCTAGGAAGGCATTTCCTTTATGAAAGTAAACAAATACAACAGAGTACGCAACATGTATTAAACACTAATTCAATACTGTATAAAAAGTAGTTCTAAAAGTAAAGGGGCCGGAAATACAAGCCTAACAGTAAAGTACAAGTACAACGGAAAGAAAGTAAAACTGAAAAAGGGATAACAGCTAAAAAAGGCAACTCCTGGAACGTCCGCAGAGTATCCTACCTGAAGGGTTGGTAAAGATGTCCACCTCTACACTCCACGTCTATCGGTCTGCTTCGTGTACCGTCTCTCCGTGTGGTCCACCTCCGAGTACCGTCTGGTCCTGGCTTACTCTCGGCCTCCGTCAACGTTGTATGTCGTCTGCATCCAACACAATGAAGTGCAGGCATAACCCGTGTAGGGGTGAGTATAACGATACTTAGTAGGGACCCCGAGACCCTCGAAGATCTCCCAGAATCCATGAAAGATAAACCACAAAAAGAAAGATACATACACGAAGTATCAAACAACCATACATAGGTATATGCCCATACATATACCTAAGTTATCAATATCAGTTCGGCTCCAGCTCTCAAGCCCAAGAACAACCCAGTCTACACATGAATTAAATTCAATCACATCGATGATAATGATTGAAAGTCAAGAATCAGCTCACAAAGGTATACATCTTTTGTATAGCGATAGAGATGATCAGATGTAGTCACTGATTTATCTAAGCTGTCAGACCCACACAAAATACAAGACCATCTAAGCTGTTGGACCCACACAGGATACAAGACCAGCTACTCTGTCAGACCCACATAGGATACAAGTATAGAGGTCAAACTGCCAGACCCACATAGGATACAAAAATAGCAGTCATCGCGGTCGAACCCATGGAGGATCCCAGTATAGTAGTTGTCGCTGTCGAACCCACGAAGGATCCCAGTACTGTAGTCGATGCAGTCGCAGCCAGATCTAGGGTTCCCGCACACAGCACGCTCGATTCCAGGAGGGTCCGCTCCTCGAGCAAAGGGGTCGATACATCAACTATCACGAAGTCCAGATTTGACGTATCCCAAAGTTCTGTCTCATCAAAAGGAACCCAACGCGATAGATGGCGCGCCAATCGAATGACTGGTCTGAGATTTATTGGCTTTTCCATTCCAGGGGCTCGGTTGGAATTACGCTCGTTCCCAACCCGACCATTTTTTAAATTTTTCCAAAACTCACTTATAGTAACACAAAAGGACCGTCTCATCACGAGGATCCCAGTGCCGCAGAAGGCCCATCGATCGGACATGCGGTCTAGAAGATATTCAAATTTTAAGCGTAAGGGGCCCGACACGTCAAGCCCGGTGGGCTGGCGGGTTGGCCCGTCTTAGCTCAGCGGGTCCGACCTGGATGAGGGGTAAGCCCGGCCCAGTGGGGCGCGACCCAACCTGGCAAGGCGCGACCCGACCAGTCGGGCGCGGCCTAGCCCGCGGCTAGCCGCGGCTCGGCCAGCTGGCCGAGCAGAGCGAGGGCACGGCCCCCCAGTTTCTAAAATGGTAGCACTGAGCGGCACTGCCCCTGCTACCCGGCCAGCCGAAGCTAGCCGGTCTTCTCTGGCATGAGGGGCCTGCAGTTGCGGGCCCCATATCTTCCGCACGTGGCACCCTTAGGCGCCATGGTTTCTTGCAACCCAGCCGGTAGGTGGCCGGATGGTTCGCCTGCCGAAGCGGCCCACCCAGAACGGGCCGCATTTCCCCCAAAGTGCAGTGCTGAGAGGCATTATGGTCTTCTTCCAGGTCGGCTACGACCGGACGGTTCAGCTCGGCAAGCGGCCCGCGGGTGCGGGTCGCACCTCCTCTGCAATGCGGCACCGAGAGGCCTCACGGTTCCTTCAGCCCGGCCGGTTTTTCTTCGTTTGAGCGGCCCACGGATGCAGGCTGTGGTTCTTCTCCACGCAGCTAGCGCACAGCCTCCGCTTCTTCCGTCTGTCGCGGCCTGCATGGCCGCGGCCCCTTCCTTCCTCCGGGGCGATGTGATGGCACTGCGCCATACCGGTTCTACGACCATCATCAACTCAAGAGAAACAATGGAGGGTCGTCAGGCCGTGTTTGTTTGGCCCACGCCCTCTACGTAAGGTGGTAACAATAATCCAATGTCAAACCATATAAAAACGAGGAACGAGGATTTAATTTAAACAAGACAAACCCCTACCTCGATTTCAAGAACGTTTCACGTCGACGAGCCGTAGAAGACGAGCGTCGTGGAGTTCGGGCGTCGCGGAAGACGGCGTCGCGTAGGATGGATATCTTTCCATCAACTTCGGAGGAAAAAGGTCTCTAGTCGTTGGCAATGTTCCTTACAGTCAGTTCCTTCTCCCTTGACGCAGAGGAAGGTCCTTGAAGAAGTTCTTCGGGTTCTTTGAGGGAAAAACACCTCCTCTCAAATCCTCCAAAGGCTCTCCAACAATTATGCCAACCCCAAATAAAGGAAAGGCTTCACTTTTTTAAAGTTGACATAATTTTTTCAAAATTAAAATGCTTAAATTAATTAATTAATTGTGGATTTCAATTAATTAATTAATGGTGTTGTCATATTAATGACAACAAGTGGGAAGTGGAGAGTTCAACTTTAAAAGAGGGGAGTTGTAAGCTTAAGAGTTTAATGGGATTTTCTTGGGGAGTTGAAGAGTTTGAGTGTGTTTGGGCCCCCCCACACAATTATCCTCTCATGGGTGGTTTTGTGGGGTTTGGGACCCACCTCCAATTCCTCTTTGGAGAAAGTAACCACCCATTACAAAAATTATATAACACATAATTTTTTATTAAATTTATAAAGAATCCCCAAATTATAACTTAAATCCTGCATAAAACGCAACTGTAGTAAAGGTCCCCTTAAGTTAATATCGGCGCTGCGAGTTCATCGGTGTCCTCGGATTTTAATTCCGAGCAACGGTTCAAAATATAGAAAAAATCACACGTACGTTTACTGAACGTACTCAAACAAAACTTCAAAAAAAGATTACGGGCACACCGGGCCTCAAATTTAGGCGCCGTCAGAAACTTCAGACTCGTAAAATTCTAAAGTATTTAAGAAAAAAAATTCTTGAAATTTCTAGGTCTTTAAATTACCCCCACCTCAAGGATTTATGTCCCCATAAAGCTACAACACACACTAGGGAAACAAATGAGGGGTACTGAGCATGCATCTGAGCCTCCCTCTCCCATGTGATTTCCTGGAGGTTCTCATACTTCCATCAAATGCGCACCAGAGGAATTGATCATCCACGCAGGACCCGCTCATGTCGATCCTCGATATCCACTGAAACCTCCATGAATGTCACCGCGTCATCGATGTCCAGCTCCCCGTGGTCGATGATGTGGGATGGGTCGTGCACGTATCTCCTCAGCTGAGATACATGGAATACGTCATGCACCCGGTGAAACTGAGGTAGAAGGGCCAGGCAATAAGCCACCTCACCTACTCTTCTGAGGACCTTGAAAGGTCTGATGAATCGTGGAGATAACTTGTCACCCTAGCCAAATCTCCGTAGAACTCATCTAGGTGAGACTCATATGAAGACGTGGTCGCCATCCTCGAACTCTAGTGGTCTCTGTCTCCTATCAGCATAGGACTTCTGTCTGCTCTGTGCAGTCTTCATCCGCTCCTAGATGATCTGCACCTTCTCTGTCATATCCTGAACCATCTCTAGTCCTATAAGTGTTGAATCCCCTAGGTCAGTCCAGCACAAAGTTGATCTGCATGGTCATCCGTACAGTGACTCATATGGTGTCATCCCGATGGTGGAGTGGTAGCTGTTGTTGTACGCAAACTCCACCAAGGGTAATTGATCCTCCCAACTATGACCAAATTCTAAGACACATGCATAGAGCATGTCCTTGAGAGTCTGAATGGTCCTCTCGGTCTAACCATCCGTCTGAGGATAGAAGGCAGTGCTCAAGTGAAGCTGTGTCCCAAAAGCCTCCTGTAACCCCTTCCATAGCTGGGAAGTGAAAATAGAATCTCGATCGGAGATGATAGTCGATAGTACACAATAAATTCATACGATCTTCCGAACGTAGAGGTGTCCCAATCTCTCTACTGAGCCCTACTCTCTGATTGGTAGGAAGTGGGCCGACTTGGTGAGTCGGTCTACAATCACCCAGATAGAGTCGTGTCCTCTAGATGTACGTGGAAGTCCCGTCACAAAATCCATGGATATCCCATCCCACTTCCACTCTGGAACCTCTAAGGGAAGAACCAAGCCTACTGGAACCTAGTGCTCTGCCTTCAATTCTAAAAAGTGAGGCATTGAGAGAGAAACTCTGCTACTGCTTTCTTCATACTTGTACACCAGTGCTGTCGTCTAAGGTCCTGATACATCTTCGCCAATCTTGGATGTACCGCTAGAGTGGAAGTGTGGAACTCCCTCAACACCTCCTCCTGTAGTGCAACTGGTACCATGGTACATCCCCTAAAGATAATGACGTGCTCCCCACCTTCAGAAAACTCATCAGGTGCCTTCCCTGAGGATATCTGAGCACGTCACACCTCACAGTCAACGTCCCCACACTGCGCCTCTCTTACTAGCTGAAGGAGTGGAGGAGTGACTATGAGATACTATAGAGAGTCTACCCTATCTCTATCCACAAAGGATATCTGCAATTCGGTAAGATACTCTATCGCCTCTCCTAGCAGCTGAATTCCCGATCTTCTGTTGAGAGAATCTTCTACAACGTTACCCTTCCCAGAAGTATAGACTATGTCGAAGTCATAGTCCTAGAGGAACTCGAGTCATCGTCGCTGTCTCAGGTTCAGGTCCTTCTGTGAGAATATGTACCTGAGACTCCGGTGATCAGAGTAGACTGTAAAATGCTCGCCCATAAGATAGTGTTGTCACATATTCAAGGCGAAGACCACTGCTGCTAACTCCAGGTCATGGGTAGCGTAGTTCTTCTTGCGTTGTCTCAACTGTCATGAACCTTACGCAATCACTGCTCGCTCCTGCATCATGACACACCCGAGTCTAGTCCCTGATGCGTAATATTAAACTACTTACTCTACACCCTCCTCTGGTAGCCTCAATATGGGCACACTGGTGAGCCTCTTCCTCATCTTCTGAAAGCTCTGCTGGCATCTCTCTAACCACAAGAAGGGTTTCCCCTTCTTCGTCAATGCTGAAAGCGATTCTGCAACTCTGGAGAAGTCTGGCCGACTCCTGATTGATAGACTACACCCTCTTATGCATGATTCCATCCTGTGCTGCCTGGTTTTTCCTTTTTGATGACCAAGAAAAACCCCATCTCAACATTGTAGATAAACCACAACCTTTTTTCTTAATACAGTCAATCTGTGTATGAACTGTGGTTGCCCATTCCATACCCAAATTAACGTCGTAAGGCCTCGACTCTGCCACCAATAGGTTCCAACCAAAACTGTCACCTCAAGGGTCAGAACACACCTTCGGCGTAAGTGTGATTATCGAGTCTCCTCACAAAGGAATCTCCAGACGTGAGGGTCAAGTCAACAGCTTAACTGGAAACTCTAGGTCTGGGACAAGATTTGTGGAAGGAAGGAATGATTGGTACCTATGTCTATTGATACAGTAGCTAGTAGTAGACATAGACAGTACCTAAAATAATTCTTATAGCCCTTGGGTCACACTCCTTGACCGCATTTAGCTACTCTCTTCCCCTTCCCTCCAACTCCATGAGCCTAGCGGGGACCACAAAGGCGGGTGGTTGTAACAAGTCAAAATGTTCACCACCTCATGCTGCTCTCCTAGCTCTTCTTCCACGTCTGTTGGATTGAAGATTCATCTATCTTTAATACTTCCTCTTCTCAAAACATTTTACACGCTCAAGTCTCTCAGACTGATGCCAGTTTCATGCTTTCCAACAGTTAACATTCACAGGCTGTATCTGCTCAGCCAATGAACATTCAACCAAAAAGGTTCTCTTTACCACCCTAACATAAGTAGAATGTATAGAAGAAAAAGTGTTGGCTCAGATATCCTTAAACACACCTCGTTCAGATGTCCGAGTTCTAAATCACTGATCAAACCATATTCATCGAGTACCAGGAAAGATCGATATACCTCGATAAATACTCAACTACTGACACGTCATCCTTCTGAAGATGTATAAGCTCTAGAAAACTCTATGCCACCTCTTCAAACCAGTCCTTAGCTGCCTATGGGTCGGGCTCGCCTCGTAAATTGAGGGATATCTGGTGCTGAAACACATGTAAGGCACTAAGCCTACAAGTGTCCTCTACTGGTACCGTCGGTAGTGTCTGCTGACCAATGGGAAGTGATATAGTTGGCACACTGCCTGAAGGTACCATCTCAGAAAACGGTCCACGTACCAAAACTTCATCATTATGTGGACCATACTCATGTTCACTCGCTGAAAAATATTAGTAGCTAAGATCACCATCTTCTCTACTAGTGTCTCAACTAGGCAGAAAACTCCAGTAATCGCCTCCATCCAGTTCTCTACTGCCTGGGAATCTATCTTTCCTCGAAACCTTAGAGGCCTCTACCGCTGTAATTCATGCAATGCACTCAGTCATCGTGCACCATCTACTAATGCGGCTGGTGGAATCTACTGCCCAACGGGTGGTGGTGGTGCTGGTACACCACCCGATGGTGCCAAAATAGTAAGAGGGCCCTGCACCGGAGCCTCGTCGCTCACTGGGCCGTCATCGTGTACTCTCTCTAGGAATCCCTAGCTGGTTGTCTTCGCAGTGGCATCCTGATAAGTAACAGGTGTGACATGGTCAAAAAGTTATACGTGGTGAGCTGACTCAAAGATACCACAAAGGAAACTCTTGAAACACACACGCAATCAGTGTTTCCGTGCACTAAGTTAGATATCAGAGGTTAGGGTCCTGGTGTATGGATACGTCGGTCACCTCACCAACACTAGACTCCCTAGACTGAAAACCATACTCAATACTCTTAACATTATTGCTTCACAGGAAATAATGATTAGAGTCATGAGTTCTATGGTAGAACCGAATCCTCTGATACCAATTTGTCACACCCCGTCCTTAGGGCCCATTCCGTGACTACCCCAAGCCCACCTTCCATAGACCAGGGGCTGGCGACTAGCACCAAAGGCGTAAATCCCTAAGCTGGGAAGGCATTACCATTATGAAAGTAAAATAACACAACAGAGTACACAACAGGAAGTAAACACTAAGTGAATAATGTATAAAAAATTCGTGCTGAAAGTAAAGGGGTCGGAAATACAAGCCCCACAGTAAAGTACAGGTACAACGGAAAGCAAGTACAACTGAAAAATGGATAACATCTAAAAAAGGAAACTCTTGGAACGTCCACCGAGTATCCTACCTGAAGGGCAGGTACATATGTCCACCTATACACTCCACATTTATCAGTCCACTCCATGTACCGTCTCGTCGTGTGGTCCACCTCCAGGTACCATCCGGTCCAGGCTCGCTCTCGGCCTCCGTCAACTCTGTCTATTATCTGCATCCAACAAAACGAAGTACGGGCATAGCCCATGTAGGGGTGAGTATAACGATACTCAGTTGGGACCCCAAGACCCTCGAAGGTCTCCCAGAATCCATGAAGGATAAACCGCAAAAGTAAAGATACAAACACGAAGTATAAAAAAAACTACTTAGGTATATGCTTATACATATACCTAAGTTATCAATCTCAGTTCGGCTCCATCTCTCGAGCCCAAGCACAACCCATTCCACACAGGAAGTAAAGTCAATCACATCGATGATAATGTTTGAAAGTCAAGACACAACTCACACAGGTATAAATCTTTCATATATTGATAGAGATGATCAGATGTAGTCACTGATTCATCTAAGTTGTCGGGCCCACATAGGATTTAAGACCAGATAAGCTTTCAGACCCACACAGGATACAAGACCACCTACTCTGTCGGACCCACACAGGATACAAGTACAGAGGTCAAACTGCGGGACCCACACAGTATACAAGAACAATAGTCATCGCTATCGAACCCACGGAGGATCCTAGTACAGTATTCATCGATGTCGAACCCACGAAGGATCCTAGTACTATAGTCGACGCAGTCGCAACCAACACTAGGGTTCCCTCACACAGCATGCTCGATTCCGGGAAAGTACGCTCCTCGAGCAAAGGGTTCAATACATAAACTATCACGAATTACAGAGTTGATGTATCCCGAAGTTCCATCTCATCAAAAGGAACCCAACATGACAGACAGCGCGTCAATCGGACGCCCGGTCTGAGAGTTATTGGCTTTTCTATTCTAGGGGCCCAGTTGGAATTACGCTCTTTCCAAACCCGTTCATTTTAAAAAGTTGTCCAAAACTCACTTAGAGTAACACAAAATGACCGTCTCATCACGAGTATCCCAGTGCCGCAGACGACGCGTCAATCGGATGCGCGGTCTAGAAGATATTTGTGTTTTAAGAGAAACGGGCCCAGCCCATCAATCCTGGTGGGCTGGCGGGTCGGCCCGTCCGGGCTCGGAGGGTCCGACCCAGCTGAGGGGTCGGCCCAGCCAGGAGTGGTGGGGCCCAGCCCGGTGGGGCGCGTCCTGGCCCGGTGGGGTGCTACCCGGTCCGCGGTTGGCCATGGCTCGGCCAGTTGTCCGAGCGGAGCGAAGGCGCGGCCCCCCGCTTTTCTGAAATGGCGGCTCCGAGCGGCGCCGCCCCTCCTGCCCGGCTAGCCGAAGCTGGCTGGTCTTCTTCGGTGCGAGTGGCCTGCGGTTGCGAGCCGCGGATCCTTCGCACGCGGCGCCCTTAGGCGCCATGGTTTCTTGCAGCATGGCCGGCAAGAAGCCAGCTGGTTCGCCCGCCGAAGCAGCCCGCCCAGTGCGGGCCACGTTTCCTCCACAGTGTGGCACCGAGAGGCACTACGGTCTTTTTCCTGGCCGACTACGGCCAGCCAGTTCGGCTCGGTAAGCGGCCCGCGGATGCGGGCCGCACCTCCTCCACAGCGCGGCGCCGAGAGGCACTGCGGTTCCTTCAGCCCGGAAAACTTTAGCCAGCCGGTTCTTCTTCGGCCAAGTGGCCCACAGATGCGGGCCACAGTTCTTCTCCACGTGGCCGGCGCATGGCCGCCGCTTCTTCCGTCCACCGCAGCCCGCATGGCCACGACCCCTTCCTTCCTCTGATGCGGTGTGACGACACCTCGCCCTACTGGTTCTGCCATCGTCATCAACTCAAGAGAAACAACGGAGGGTCGTCGGGCCATGTTTGTTCAGCTTGCGGCCTCTGCGTAAGGTGGTAACAAGAAGCCAACGTCGAACCATATAAAAACATGGAACAATGATTTAATTTAAACAAGACAAACCCCTACCTCAATTTCAAGAACGTTGCACATCGACGAGCCGCAGAAGATGAGCATCGTGGAGGTCGGGTGTCGCGGAAGAGGGCAACGTGTAGAACAGATATCGTTCGGTCAACATTGGAGGAAAAAGGTCACTAGTCATTGGCGATGTTCCTTGCGGGCGGTGCCTTCTCCCTTGACGTGGAGGAAGGTCGTTGAAGAAGTTATTTGTGTTCTTCGTTGGAAGAACACCTCCTCTCAAATCCTCCAAAGGCTCTCCAATGATTATGCCAACCCCAAATAAAGGAAATTCTTCACTTATTTAAATTGGGAATAATGTTTTCAAAATTGAAACACATAAATTAATTAATTAATTATGGAGTTAAATTAATTAATTAAAGGTGTTGGAATATTAATGGCAACAAGTGGGAGGTGGAGAGTTCATCATTAAAAGAGGGGAGTTGGAAGCTTAAGAGTTTAAGGGGGTTTTCTTGGAGAGTTGAAGAGTTTGGGTATGTGTGGGCCCCACCACACAATTATCCTCTCATGGGTGGTTATGTGGGGTGTGGGCCCCACCTCCAACTCCTCTTTGGAGAAAGTAACCACCCTTTACAAAAATTATGTAACACATAATTTTTTATTTAATTTATAAATAATCCCCAAATTATAACTTCCATCCTGCATAAGACACAACTGCGGCAAAGGTCCCCTTAAGCGAATACCAGCACTTCGAGTTCATCAGTGTCCTCGAATTTCAATTTCGATCACCGTTTCAAAAGATAGAAAAACCCGCACGTACATTTACTGAACGTACCCAAACAAAACTTCAAAAAAAGATTCCGGGCACACTGGGCCTCAGATTCAGGCGCCGTCAGAAACTGCGAACTCGTAAAATTCCAAATAATTTAAGAACAATTTTTCCTTGAAATTTTTTGGTCTTTACAATGAGTGTGGTAAAACTAACCATATTAACATATACTTCTCTAAAACCAAATTTCAGGATAATATAACCTAGGCCAATTCGTTATGTCTTGATTATGACTTTATAGATGACCTTTATTTTTTTAGCAGCCCTTACTTAGAGCTAGGTGTATAATCTAGGTTTTATTTCTTATGAGATCATAGGAATGGAATAGCATGTGATAATTCAGGGATCTCAGTTATAAGAGTGGGTGATGTGAGGTTGGTTTGATTTGTTCTCTTTCCCCTTGTACTCTACTTTTATTGCCTCATCACTTCATTACCCAATGATTGACTTGATCTATGGAAGTTCTCTGACTATTTTACATTCTGCAGTTTCCTATTTCTAGAGAGAAGAGAGATCTTAAGAAAAATATAGAAGGACCATCTAAATTCCATACCATATCTTCCTCATGCCCCTATTTTGGTCAACCTTTTCAGTAGATATCTTACACCCTAAGAACTATATTATGAACCACTGTAATTTCCAAGAAGATCCATCATTAGTGGTGCTATTTATCCCTTATTATGTCTTCTTATGTATACTTGGTATAGGTTCGATGATGTAAGCCGATTTTATTTTTTTCTTCAGTACTTATCTATGTTTTATAGCTTATAGTTGATGCATTTTTGCTTGTATGAGTGCGTTTGTCTAGGATGCTTGTGAATGTCATATCATCATCTTGATTTCATCAAGAATTCTAGAGCTACAATGACTTGATCACTAAATAGTTTTTTTGGTCCTACATGTGTTCTTCATCTCTTATTCTTCTTTATTGTATGATTATTATTTTTTTATAATAAAGAAAATGGTGGTGGATTTATTATCATTCACATACAACCAATGTGGTCTAAATCATGTAAATACATTTTGGTCATTTATTATCCTTCGTGTTCTTGGTTATTCTTCTTTCAATATTCTCTTTCGAAATATATTTTCATTTTTACCATTGTTAATAAAGAAAATATTTAAAACTAATGTCATATTTCACCTCTATTAGGTTTGGGATACCTTGTATCAAACCTATTACTCCCCAATATAAGTTAATGTTTCAACTAAAAAAACCATCCTAGAAACACTAATATGTAATATAATCTCTTCATCAACTGATATCTCATCAATTAGGATGCATGATTGTGTTACCACCCTATATACTCAATTTATCTTTCTTTGAGTTTTCAAAATGAAAATTTTAGTAAACTAATATGGTCATGGATTTCATAAGAAATTTTCATTTCAATCAAAGTAATGGAGATATCATATTCAATTAATATGGAAGAGACATATCCTTTCTTGGTCACTCAATTAATGTCATATCAAGTATGACGCACCAGCCGCATGCTACCCTATCATGAGTATATATCACCACTATTTTCATACATACATCAAAGAACATTATTCATGATAAAAATTAACAACAACCTAAATTTTAAGGAACAATACACACATTCAGAAATAGGAATATCTAATGACACATAAAACATATATAATTCATATTGGCGGCACTATCATCATGTCCTCCCCACTAAGAGATCACCAAGTTTGAACATGTTGAGAAGAACTATTAATGATTATGAGCCTCAAAAACCTAGGGGTCAAAGATCATATATATTAGTTAATAAAAATGTATCTAGACCATAGGGAAAATATATTTAATAATATTTATATAACATATTTGGGTTATCTTTATAACTAGGAAATTACTTTAAATATTTGATGCAATAAATATTATAAATACATTATCACATTAATGTTATGTAGAAAAACAATTATTATATCATACGATATATATATTTTGGTAATTAGAAGTAAAAATATTGTTGTTTCTAGGACACCAACTCCAATATGAAATCCTAGAAATAGTTAAAATGATGGTGTTGTCATGATAAGGTTGAAATGATAAGGTAATTTTTTCAAATAATACAATCAAGATGAAATACATACAATAGTTCATTTTTCTACTCTTGATATATATTATCTATAATATTATTTTTAATTAACAACTAATTTCAATTGAATTAGGAAAAACATTTCTTTCATTTTACCATTATCTTCCCATAACCATTAGATTTTTAAATGAAAATGGATTCATATTCTATTAGTTAATCTATTAGTGTTTATTTACGTTTCTATGAAGTTTATAAAGATGTTTTACAAGAACTTATAAGAGTAACCTACAAAACATTAGATTGAATTTTGTTTCACATCTAAAATGCATTCAACAAATTAAATAATTAGGTTTGGGATATTTGAAACAAAATATCATTGTAATCCTGAAGAAAATATATAGTGAAATCTATATTAAAATTGAACTAGTAAATCTAAAGACTTGACAATCAGAATATTTTTTGTGAATTATAATAATATATTGAATGTTATTTATTTTTTTCTCAAATTTTTATACATGTAAATATATAGAATTGGAAATAGACATTATATTCAGTTGGACCAAGCAAAGAATCTTACTCATGAAATATCTCACATACAATAAAATAATTAGGCTTGAACATCTGTGCATCAGAATCATTAATTTTCAAAAAACATTAAACACAGTGTTAGTAAAACTAAGAAAACATGTCAAAAGCATTGCATCGAACTTTTCAAACCAACTACCGAGTCTTATCTGCCAGAATATCAAGGTTTCTTATCATTTTCATTGAACATAGATAATTATGATGTTGGTAGATCCTCTTCTTCACAACTCATTAGAGTGAAAAAAGGTAAATTTAAAGTTCTGAATGATGAAAAATATGAATCTATCTTTGAAACTTTAAAATATGGAAAAAAATGACTTATAAAGATTTTGGAGAAGTTTATACAATAAAAAATGGAAATCCAAAAAAGCAAGAATGACTTTCAAATAATTTAAGTAGAGAAATTTAATTTTTTCAGTATATTTAAATAAAATCAATGATCTAAATGTTTGTGATTTTATTCAAGATACAAAAAGGATGTATTGTTCAAAAAATATGATATATTCATTAACTAACCAAGTCATCATTACAATCATCTCCAACATATAATATTTTTAAATATTTTAACAA
Organism: Viscum album; assembly: GCA_963277665.1. Classification (NCBI taxonomy): domain Eukaryota; kingdom Viridiplantae; phylum Streptophyta; class Magnoliopsida; order Santalales; family Viscaceae; genus Viscum; species Viscum album. The sequence continues at coordinate 654,960,317 of OY728145.1, read as the reverse complement.
AATTTATGGAAATAGAGAAAATATACTTGTTTTCACTATTTTGATTCAAGTATTACATTATATTTATTGTATATCATTATATTATTACACTTAATCCATCCTTAGATTATTTGACCTTCCTTATTTCAAAGTTCTGTTTTAATATTTTATGGTTGTTTCTGCATAAATGTTGTTTGTGTGAACATTTATGTATTTGATTTTTTTGTTTTTGATAAGAATTTTTTGTAAATATTTTATTTATATTAATATATGTTTTCCAAAAAAAATTGATTCCTAATTTAATATTATAAAACTTTAATATCATGTATTTTAGTTTTTAGTTTAATTTTATTCTTTTGTATAATTAATTTTTATTAATTTAACGACAATATATATTTAAGATAAAATATAGGTTTTTCACTAGATATATGATAATATATATATATATATATAATTAATATAATTTTGAACACATAATATAATTAATTAATTAAAAAATATTAAAAAATGAGCAAAATAATAATTATTTTTTGGTATATTAAAATCAATGGACTAATGAATAAATATTAAAAATAAAATAATATGATGAGAAAATGAAGTAAATTTAATAATATAATTGAAAATAAACAAACTCAGTGTAAAATAAATTATTATAACAATAATCTAAAATAGAAAGATATAGTCATAAGTTTAGAGACATATAAAGATGGTTAGTTTGAAAACATTTTGTGGGGTGCAAAAAATAACATGCTCAAATATAAACACATCCCCTACATTCATATCATTCTCTACTATAATGATCTTATAACCAAGCCATGATTTAGAATGCTTAGGATACATTTTTCAATTCACTGCCCTCCTTTTATAATGATCTGAGGCACAAACTAAGACTGCATTATGTTTTTCCTAGAAAAATTGCTTGGTGAACTTGAATTGGAATTTATGCACACATAGAGAGACAAGTAGAGATGAAAAACATAGGGGTGGGATATAAAGAGGTAATAATTTCTATAAAGAAGAGGGTGAATTAAACATGAAGGAAAATTATATTTAAAGGGAATCATACCAACTGACATAGGTAACATGTCCTTGTTGGGAGTGTAAATAATTAGCCCACTGGTGTAGCAACAATTGTAAGATAAAATAAAGTCAAAATTTGGAAATAAATGATACTAGATATAATGTGGAAAACCCCCCGAAAACCCATTGAAAAATATAAGGATCTCACTTTGGGTAAATGTGTGTACACACTCCCTTGTTATTACAAGGAGAAAACCCTCTAAATATCTCTCTTGAATAATTTGGGATACCTCCTCATAAAATACCACTCAAAATGATGAACTAGTGATAATATGTTGAAGTTGATGAGATATTGAAATCATTGGGGGAGATCCCATTTTATAGGTTGCATCTTCACCCTCCTTCTGCCTTCTCTCTCAAGAGTTTTGGTGGGGTTTGTCCACCAACCACCTACCTATCCCACCACCTCTTCTGAAAAAGTTGTGGGGAAAGACTATCATGTAAAAAAGAACTATCATCACATCTCACACTTAGATATTTTATTATGAACCATTAATATATCCACACATCCTTTCTACATTTCAAACATAATTCTCATCTCTTTTTAAGGTTGCTCGAGGATCTACACCATCTGAACTTATTATAGTTGATCATCTTTATTGGAAAATATGCCAAAAAATTAGGGTGAATTTTTTGAATGTCCACACTTCTTTCTTCCACTATATCTCAAAAAATGTGATATTTTACCCCAATATGCTTTATCCTGGAATAAAAAGATAGATACCTTTCAATGTGTAAAGTGCTCTGACTGTCACAAAACAATAGAATCTTCTTTTTTTTGTTCCCAATATCCTCTAACAACCTTCTCATCCAGATCACCTCTTTTTAAGATTTTGTATCTATTATTTACTCTACCCCTATCTTGGTAAAATCCATAACTTACTGTAAATTTTAAATATAGCTCACTTCTCCTCCTTCAAGAGTAAACACATAACCAGTAGTGTATTTCCAATGGTCATAATCACCTAAAAAAATCAGAATCAATATATCCTATGAGAGTGAAATATGATCCTCCATAACATAATGTAGCATCTGAGGTCTCCTTGATGTATCTCAAGATCCTATTCACTGTGATCCAATGCTCCTGTCCTAGATTCTACAATTACCGACTAACTGCTCCCACTACATGTGAAATTTCTAGCCCAGTATAAACTATATAGAACATCAGACTTCCCAATTCTTATGCATGTGGTACTTGAGATATCTATATCATCTTTTCTTCACCTATGGGACTAATTATAGAGGATAAATTGAAATTAATGGGAAGTGGAGTAGATATATTTTTACAGTCTTTCATATTGATGTGTTTCAAGACTTTATATAGGTGATTCTTATGTGATAGTCAAATATTCCCATTATTTCTATCTTAGTAAATCTGGATCCGAAGAATCTTTTTTTCTGAACACAAGTCCTTCATATAAAATTCCCTATCCAACTATGCCTTCTTCTCCTATATATGATCATTGTTGGGGCCTGCAACCAACATTTCATCCACATAAAATAGAATAATTATGAAATTATTACCATTTGAACCCATAAAATATGAACAATGATCTGAATGAAGCCTAATGTACCCAAGTCTTATGATATAGGAATCAAATCTATAATACAAACACTTTGGAACCTGTTTAATATTGTAAATAGATTTTTTCAACCTATAAACCCATTTGTCTTTGACTTCTTCTACAAAACCTTTTGGTTGGATCATATAGATATCTTCATCAAGATTACCGTGGAGAAAATCATTATTCACATCCATATGCTCTATATGTAAACTATATATAGTACACATCTCCCAAATAATCCAAATAGTCATCAGTACAACAATATGAGAAAATATGTCATTGAAATCAATACCTTCCTTTTGAGCATATCTTTTGAAAACCAGTCTGTTATGATATCATTGCTGAAAATAAACTTTTTTTTATAACAACACTTTTAAAGGGAAAGTTATAAACTATAAGGTTCACCCAAGACAACCCTTAAAAGAGACCATATAATAATTAAAGGATAACTTAAGATTATTAGAAATTTTGTCCCTATATAACTTATAGGAAAAAGTGGTTACCTATAAGTATGGATCATCCTTTATGAGGTCTTCAATGTGGAATTCCATTTTTTCTAGATTTTAGGTACTCTTCTTCGGTGATCTTCACTTCATTTAATCCTCTTATCAGTATATGATCTTTCTTGTCAATCCAGGAACACTGCTCATGGTTAATTTCCATGAGTATCGGTCTACCCATAATTTTATCATCTTCCTCTTATGTGGAATTGATCCCAAGAACCTCTATAACCATTTATTTATCTTAATGCATGAGATACTCTAGAGGAAGCTTGAAAATAATGACTTCCTCCCACTAATTCCCAGTTATCACTTCCATCAGGGGAATAGATCTGTCATCTTCATCCTCTACTCAATCAGAACATCCAAAAACCTTAGTATCACATTCTAGTGACTTGGATTTGGACTTTTTTTTATCTATTATACATTGGTAGGGGAAATAGTAATATTCCATTCAACTCATCATGATGCCTTTCTGAACCTTCCTCCTCCTCAAGCTAAGAATCCCTCTTCCTATAAAAATATTTTCATTGTCTCCTAAAAGTTTCTCATAAGATTCATCACTAGATTCCTCCCCAAGAACTCCCCAGTCATCCTTAAAATTATGTTCTTGCCCTGCTTCAACCTTTAAGACCTTCCCTTCATTCATCAATCCCTCAAAGTATTTTCCTAGATTAATGACTGGAAACTCCTTCCTCAGGATTGACCTAATCAAATTCCCACCCCCTATATCATGATCTTTACACTTTCCACTTGATGGATCACCTTCCTTTACCACATTATAGACCAATACATGACTAGACTCTACATCATGAAATCCCCATTTTCTAGTAGATTCATACCCTAAAATCACAACTTTCATATAAGAGGCTACCTTGGGGGTCCTTGCACCTCCCTCTTCATCTTCTTATGACTCCACATCCTGGTTGATGCCGCAACTAGTAACATCCCCACATCCCTCAATTGGGCAGCAAGATAATGCAATGGGAACACCAATAGCACATACCACCTTAGTACCCACTGGTCCCAAAGGGACTTACACAGATGGTGTGGGATCACGCAAATATGTCCTTAATAAACTAAAGATATCAGAAATAAAATGGTTTCGCTCCTATGTATCTTATTTTATTACCTTATCATTACATGGGAATGGGGAAACACCCAACTGACTTTTCCCCTTCACACCTTCACCAACATTAGACCCCAATTCCGTGTCGGTACCTCCTAATTTTGAAACCCCTGTTGATCCTTATTCTTACTTCCATGCCTACAAGAAGTCGATGTGTGACCCATTTTATTATAAGAGGATCAAAACTCTAACCACTATTTGAAAATCATAGGTTGATTTCATATTAAATCCTCCCCCACTAAAATTCTTGTGTACACTGTTATCATTCCCGATACATCAACATCCACACAACTATTTGGAGAAACAGGGTGGAAAACAAACCAAGTTATACTATCATAGCACAAATATCTACCAACTGGGTTCCCTAGTATTCACATTATAGTAGCGTTTTTAAATGGTAAAGGAAGCATTCGGTAAACTAACCCAAATTTCTGACGTTCAGATATCATTCTTCATATGGAATTCGTATGTCCACCTGAAGAGATAAAACTGGAAATCGTTGTAGCTATTGGGGGTGCTGGAACAATCCCTGAACAGGTCTTCTTATGAGTAAAATCTAATCATTATATTATAATTTTCAATAATACCCACTATTTCTCAATATTTCAAACCCCATGACCCAAATATAAACCTATCAAAGTTATCCACTAAACAATGATACTTATTAAACCTTTAAATCAATGACATATTCATAAGATTCGAGGCCTCATTGAAATCCAAAGTAGAAATCAAAAGATGGGGAAAACTATTGTGTCGGGCTTCAATTTCCTACTACATCTCCGCTATCCATGAGGATACATCTAGAATATGTATTGACTTTAAAAAATATGGATCTTTATCCCCCATCAATACATAGTGTGAAATATTTCTCTTATTCACATAATATGACTTCCATACTAGTTATCTTTTTTTTCTGATTTGATCATTGTGGTCAAGACTCAACTGGTTCTTGATCTTTATGCTCTGGTAATGCCTTAGAGGAAATTCTTTCCTCCTTGTATTTTTTATCTACTTTGATTGATTTAGTTTTATTATTTACGTTCTTCATGTCTTCATCAATTTTCATTTACACCTTATATTCTTCAGAAATGAAATCTCTGTTGATGAAAAGTTTGAGGATAGTCAGGTCCCAAAAACAATACCCCTTCACACCATTAGTGTACCCCAAGAAGATATATTTTCTGGATCTTGAATCCTACTTCGATCTTTCCTTGTCATTAAAAAATTTATATACAACACTTCCAAAAGTATATAACTGAGAATAGTCAGTGAGTTTACCACTAAATATCTCCATCGATGTCTTCAAATCAATTTCTAGCGAAGGAGATCTATTGATCCAATAAAAGGTAGTATTCACTACTTCTTCTCAAAATGTTTTTGGCAATTCCTATAGACTTAAACATTTCCCTTGTTCTATCTAATAGGGTTATATTCATTCACATTTTCACTCCATTCTACTAAGGATTGTACACCACTATGAACTGAATCTTCATGCATTCCCATTTAAAAAAAGTATCAAAATCTTTACTTTGATATTCTCCACCATTTTCAGTACTCAAGCACTTGATCTTCTTTTATATTCAAGCTCTTTATTCACTTTAAATGTTTTAAAGACTTCAAAATTGCATACTTTCATCTTTATTGGGTACACCCAACATCTCCTGGAATAATCATCAATAAATGATACAAATTATCTTGATCCTCCTAGGGATATAACTGATGCTTTACAAAAATCATAATGAATCAAATCTAAGATATTATTGATTCTTATTTTTGATGTCCTAAACATTAACCCATATTTTTTCTAAAAACACAATGCTCACAAAATAGTAAGAATGCCTTTGCAATCCCATGCAGTAACTTCTAATATGAAAAAATCTTCAATCCTCATTCTAGCATGTGTCCATGATTATGATTCCATAACAACATCAATTCTTCCACTGTGGTAGTTGATGTGACAACTACATCTTATTCTCTGTAAATTTAACCTATAATTACATATAGGTTATTCGATATCTTCTCTACCTTCATCACCATAAGCACGACCTTCCAAATTCTCATCAAACTATTCTCATTTAAATTATTGTATCTAATATCATAAAATTTTCTCAAATAAAATATTTTCTTCTTCAATCCCTTTATATGGTGTACTCCTTGGACGGTTTAAAAAATACCGTCATAAAGATTCAATTTGAAGGTACCAACTACAACGATATTTAATGTGTGATCATTCGCCATATACAAAATTCCTTTCGGGATAGTTTCATAATGATAAAATCGTCCCCATTAAGGATTCATGTTCCATGTTTCTCCTGATTATATTATCCATGCATCGTTGAGTTGTTGTCTGCTTCAAGAAGTCTCCACCGCTTCACGGACTAGCATATCTCCAGAAATACTTGCCACATTTATTTGAGAGATATTTTCACTACTGTTATTGTTCCAACAATCCTTATTGATGTTCACATTATATCCGAAGTTGTAACATGTGAACTTATTCTTTTTACTCCTTGATTTCAACCTTCCATGATTTTTGCACCCACTAGAACCATGCTCCATCATCATGTCTCCCTCCATTGATAGAGCCTCTGCTTGGTGTGAAGTTTCTTTTCTGCCCTCCATATTCTTACGTTGACTTTAATCATCAATAATTATATCTGAAACATCATTTAAGATCATAATATCTATTATGATATTGATGGTGATTTTGATGATGATTTGGACATATTATTTTGGTAAACATTGGATCAAAATCTTCACATGTTCAGTATCCACAATTTTATAACCTAGCACTATGAGCTAAGTGAATATGGTATTGAGGGTGTTGATGTGGTCAGTCACCAATTATGAATCTAACATTATAAGAGTATACAATTTTCTCTTCCAAAAACTTTTATAGGGAAATGGATTGTCCTTGTACATCTTTGTCAAAGTATCCCATATTTCCTTCACCATATTTTTTTCCATAATGCTTGATAGGACTTTATCTACCAATTCCAAATGGATGTTAGTAATATAATTCCCATCCATGTCATTCAAAATGGATGTTAATACTCAAATTTTGAGAATTATTAATGTCCCAAAAATTTAACATCATTGGGCCAAAACATTTCTATGATACCACCTGTTGGGACCATAAATAATTGTCCAACTAGCACAGTGATAATTGTGAGATAAAATAAAGTGAAAATACAAAAATAAACAAAACAAGATGTAACATGGAAAACACTCAAAATTAAAGGGGTAAAAACTATAGTAAAATATAAGTATCCCACTATATATAAACATGGTTACACACTCTGTCAATATTAAAAATAGAAACCCCCAAAATATCTCTCCTAAATAAGTAGGGAAACCACCTCACAAAATACTCCCCAAAATAATGAATTGGTAATGAGATGGTTAAGCTTATGAGTTGCTGAAATCATTGGGGGAGATACCCTTTTATAGTTTTAAACTCCTCCCTCTAGCTTCTTATCCCATTAAAGGTTTGGTGGGATTTATCCACTAACCAACTACCCAACCCACCACCACCTTTGAAAATGTAGGGGGTGGTACCATCTTACAAAAAAGAAATACCAACAGGTTTCACAGTAATTTAGATGAATGGGTTTTTAGATTTAAAATATTTAACACACTCCATGCTTTTATTTCCATAAATTCATGCTACCTTCACCTTGACTAGAGGATTAGGTTTTGAACCAGTGTGTTTGGTTTTTTTGGATGGGGGATTACTGTAGTTTTCCTCCCTATATACTAAAAGAGGATTGGTATTTGGACCTGTGTGCTTGGTTTTTCTATATAGAGGCATAATAAAATTGTCTTCTATACCTTATGAAACATTGTAGGCTATATTTTTTGTCTAAGTTTCAAATATAGTGATAAGAAACTTGAATTATACTTGATATGTGAAGATGAGGAACTAGGAATAAGTGATACTATAGAACTCGACAAACCACTGCCAACCATCATGAAACTAAACATGGTGACCAAAAATCATGGTTTGAACTTCCCATTTGATCTCATCATTGGGAACACATAGAAACACATGATCCATACTACGATCGATTTTATAGAACCTCAAAAAATTTAGAGGGATCCTCTATTATTTGGAGAAAAAATAAGAACTAGATGACGAATATAAAATATACAATAATGAGGGTGTTTGGGATCACCAGAGATTGGGATAAAAAAGTAATGGGTGGAAGAACATTGAAGAATGGTCATTGTGGTTGGTATGGATGATTCACCATTATAGAAATATTCACCCCATCCCTTATATTTTTAAAAGATAGATGAAGGTGTATTTATCATCATCTAACACAATAGTATAAGAAGATACTAATGAATATCACTAGAGGTAATTACAGAAGAAAAATAATAGAATTATTAACCTAAGTATATTTAATCTCTATGATTATATTATAATGCACAAAAAAAATATCTATTTATAGGAATACAATCACACTCCAAAAAAATTGGAAAGACATAGAGAAATAAAATCCATTATATTTAGTGTTGTAGGTTCCACCTAATCCTCCAGCACCAAACACATCAAGAAGACAATTTTAAAGTCACCAAGCCTCTATTATAGTAGTAGAATGTTGGATATATCCATGTAAATACATGTTTATTATCTAAAATTACCCCTTAATTTTTTTCCCTCTTGAACCATGAATTTTCATTATATTCAAGTGGCTAACCAACAAAAGCAGTGACTTCACCATGGTAAATGAATTCCTTTTTCTTTTAGCCTTCGATGGTGATGATGGAGTGGATTTCATTATATATCAATTTTATCCAAATTTCATTATTTTTAGCTTCCTTTAATCTAACTAGATTGGAAGCCTCATGGATACAATAAAAATTTACATACTCATCCATTGGTTTCGTTCTCTCATATATATCTGCAGACTTTGAATGTTTTGGGGGAATATATAAGAAATTTATCATTAAATGTCTAAAGATGTAGGACTATGTGGTGATTGTTTCATTAGTTCTTCTACTTTTCATTCCTCCATTGGTACTTCTTCAACAGTTTCTTCATCTTCTAGAGTGAGTTTTACCTCGCTAGAATCATCATCCAGATTTCATTCCTATGTATCCTTTTCATCAAATATAAAATTTATACTATAATTAATATTTTGGATGATGTGATTATAAAATTTATGTCTCATTTATTGATATTTTTATCCCATAAGTACACACTTCACTCCTTTTTCCTCAAACTTTTTTCATTTTACCTCCATAATCCTGACATAGTAAATAGAACTAAAAATTATAAGATGGATTATTGTTGGATTGTGAGTACTCCATGCCTCATGTGGTTTATTTGATTCAATATTTTTGGTTGGTTATCTAATGAGTGGATAAATGACACATATATCCACTTCATCCCATAAATATATGGGCAGTCCTTTTTCTTTCAACATGATTCCCTCCATGTTGATAATAGTTTGATTTTTTCTTTCAACTGCTCCATTGAGTTAGTGTGTGCAAGCTAGCATCATCTGGTGCTGAATTTTATCCTGCTTGAGGTACTCTTGAAAAAAATCAAAGGTGTACTCCTCACCTCGATTAGATTTCAATGTTTGTATGTGATAATTGCTTTGATTTCCCATCAGTACCTTGAATTCTTTGAAGATACCAAACACTTTTTACTTTATATTGAGAAAATATAACCATGTTTTCCTACTATAATTTTCAATAAATTGCATAAAATACCATATTTTTTTCATTTTATTTTGGATTCAGTAGACCTCACACAACAGTATGAACAAGATCGAGTAGTGCAGCAGCTTTCTAGTTATCCTTTATTAAAAATTTGTTTCTATATTATTTTCTTAGAACGTATCTTTAAAATATTTGATTCTTGTGTCTAATGATAGAAATCACATTCATTATCTTCTTACTTCCTAATAATCATAAAATTTCAAATCTTAAATACCTAAACCTTATATTCCATATCTAGTCTTTATCGTCACCTATCGTCATCAAATATCGTGGTACGTTGGGTTGAATCATAATAAAAAACATGTGGTTCTCCACCATCGGTACTTTTTGTGACCAACATTCCTTCTTCATTTAAAATCACCATTTATTTATTTTGTAGGCTTATGTGAAATCCTTTTCCACCAAATTCCCAAGACTCATGATGTTGGTATTCATGTTAGGTACATATTATACTTTGAGTTTGAAAGCACAACTATCTTATTTTTTCTTGATCATAATATCTCATCTTCCATAGTCAAATATTATTGAGAGATAAATAAAATAAATATCTCCTCTAACCCTCTTATCTAGGTTCGTAAACAAGTTCTTGTGACTTTTCATGTAGTTTCTAGATCCATATTAAAGATACCACATATCATGATTTTGAGATAATGTTTGTGCCATCAACACGTGATACTTTCTAAAATTATCTCCTACTTCAATTATATATGCCTCCTCAATTTCATTCTCAATGGGTTTCTTGCCCCAACATTCATTACTATAATGTCCATAATTTTGACAATTATAGAATTGAATATTACTATTTTTTTGGTTGTCAATTGTTGAATCCCCCCTTCTTCTTTCTCCTCATTCTTTTAGAATAAAGTTTTGATATCCATGACCTCCTTGATTTGGGATTCTTCCACCGCTTCCTCCTCTTCTAGGATCAAATCGTTTTCCATGTAATCCTCTGCCTCATGTTCTTTTAGATGTCCCCCCTTTATCTTTTTTAGAGTTGTTGAGATAAAAATTTTATTATAGGGAATTTTTCACTCCATTCATTTCACTCTAGAATTTCACCTTAAATTCATGGTCTTATAGAGATCACATGAGTTCTTTTATAGAGATTATCTTCATGTATTTAGTTTCTTACAATGAAATGAATATGTAATCAAATTTTGGATTAAGAGGTCACAAAATTTTCTCACATACCCTCATGTAGGAAATATTTTCTCCATTTATTCATATTTGGTTGGCCACTCCCATTACACAAGTATAATACTTGGAAAATGCTTCATAATATTTCATAAAAAGAGATTCAAAACTCACCTCGTAGAGATTACAGCCATATATGATTCACTTTTTTGGAACCCTTCAAATAATTTCTTAGATTTTCCCATATGTCCTTTCATTATTTTGATGAAGTGGTTATTTTGAAATTCCCTTCATCAAGTCCTTGATAAATGATGGATTTCCCCTTTTAGTCCCACTTTCATTCCACTCGAAGAGTGGACTTTTGAATATCTAGTAGATTAGCCTCTACTACTTTAGATTTCGGCTTAGTGTGTTCATCCTACATGATGACAATGACATCTTGGGTTCTAAAGAGTGATCAAATTTGGATGTACAAATTTCCATAATTTTTCTATGTCTGCTTTAGGATTATAACTTGTAAAAATGCATTTTCTATGGAGACAAATTATTTTTTATGGGAAAATGATATATTTTGATATCCGAAAGTTCAAAAAAAATCAATATTTTCAGACATTTGTTTTCATTCTAAACTACCAATATTTTTTTAGATATTCGTAATTGGATGGATTCAAAAATTTTACAATTGTTTTTTCATAATAAAAATTAATATATAAATTTTTTTTGTGTAGTAGAGACAAGAGGGACGTGTTGAGAATGTTAGGGGGTAACAAAGATTGATGTGAGATTTTTTAATTTCAAGGGAAGGAGAGGAATGAATGTTGGAGGAGAATAAAAATGGGTAAAAAGTGGGATTGAAACCACTTTACAAAAGTAGCATAGAAATTTGAGAAAAGTGAAAAGTGATTTTTCACAATATCAAAAGTAGACTCCCTTTATTGTTGGAAAATGGATATTTAAAAAAAAAGTGGGTAAAATATTCTCATTTTAATTATTTGGGTTTAGAAGAACTATTCATATTTTTCCTCATCCTTCTTTTGCAGTTAGGTATCACCTCTGACAGAACTCTCACACACAGGCAGAAACACCTTCAAAACTTATGATACCACTAAAGGTTGATTTAGTAGCAACTAAAAGAACAACAAAAGAAGATGAAAATGCAGATCATATGAGGTGATTAAAGAATAAAAATAAGATATTTAGAAAACCAGGATTATTTCCTCTCTTGGATTATCTTAAAATGCACAAACATATATCTATATGTAGGAATACAATCACACACCAAAACAAATAAGAAAAACAAAGAGAAATAAAATCCTACAGATTTGGTGTTGTAGGTGATTCCTGAAACTCTAGTGATAAACACATCAATAATTAAAGTTTGAAGTCTCCAAGACTCCATTATAGCAGTATAAGGTTAGATCTATCTAAGGATATACAATTTCATTATCCAAAAATATAATCAATGAATCGAGAGTAAATTTTAATGTGAAACCGCATTAATTTATCTACATTGGAAGTGATCATCACTGGTGGGGGTGTTGATGGTTGGCGATGGTGGATGGTGGTTACGCATAGTTACTGACACTATTTTTTTATAGTGGTGGTTTTTTCTTCTGTTGGAGATGTGGGGAGGTTGGGCGAGTTAGATCGGCATCCCCTCCATTTCCCACCTGAAATGGGAGATTAATTCCTAACATCAGATAATGACATGAGGGATTAATTACTAACATCAGATGGTGACACATGGACACCAAAATATTGGGTAGATATCCTTAAATATATATTTTTATTTACTTAAAATGGAAGTAAATTTAATTACCAAAATACCCCATGTTGAGGCACAACTAACCCCAAATTCATTTCTCTCTCATTTGTTCATTTTTTTCACGATTAATCTTTGATCTAATTTTTTTTCAAAAGGATTAATAATAAAAATATTTAACCATAAATGCGGTTGTTTCGTTGACATAAATTATTCTAGACCCATATATGATACGTGTTTTTAATTATTCTTATCAACGTAATGATCACATTGGAGGTCATGGATTAAAATTCGGATACCATTTGAAAATAAAATATTATATCAACAATTATCAATGGAAAAATGGATGAGAGAGAATATAAAATGGGATTAGAACTACACGTTGAGGTATTTGGGTAATTAGAATTATTACCATATAAAAAATAGTGGGATAGAGGAGATCTCACCACTTGGATCTCCTCCATACGTCATTGTCATAGTGCCCATATAAACTCACCAGTTTAGATGAGTAATTGAGACGATGAAGAGTGAGACTATCAGGTTTATATATATATATATATATATATATATTAATCTGCATAAATTTAAATGTATTAATATAATAATATTTATAAATTGTTATGAAGTCATTGAATACGGGTACAGATTTAAATGGGTTAGGCTAACCACCCCACCAATCCCTCACCCACCTACCATCTGCTTATTATAAAAGGGTAGTATATCCCTACTGGTTTTTTGGTGATTATTTAGTGATATTAGAAATTATGAAAATACTTTGATATAATTTATGTATCTCTTTTATTTTCTTCTATTTCTCCAATACTCAATTTATCTCTATTTCATTCTTCATTTTCATAACATGGTATCAGCATAAAAGATCAAAAAGGGAGAAAGGTATGTTTTCATCTTAAACCTTATCTTCACCTATTAGTTGGATAGTTCAAATTATTTATAAAATAAATTTATTTACCATTATATTTTTTAGTTTATGTAATTTATTTAATTATCACCAAATTGGATGGTTTATGTAATTTATTTAATTACTGCCATAATGGTCGGATTTCCACCTAACTGGATGGTTTTAATTTATTTATTTTTGTACCGCATGATTAAAAGACGTAATTAATAAATATATACACAAAAGAAAGTTTTAAATGATTATTGTTATGTATTTATTTATTTATGTCAAACCCTAATGTGAAAGATTTATTAACTGATTAATGTGGGATATATAAAAAATCAATAAATGATAATATTAACTATATCTTAATATTTTTATGTTGTTTGTATTTATTGTATTTTCATTAAGAAAAGTATAAATTCTTATTTTAAATAATAATAATGTTTTTTTCTCTCTCACTCCTGGTTATCATCATGTCAATTCTTGTAAAACTCGAATTTATCACTCTCAATATTATCAAAATTAATTACATTCCATAGAAAATATATGTTAAAATGCATTTTGAATTGATGGATCTCATAGAAATAATTAAAAATAAAAATTTAAAAACCCTCCAAAATGAAGAAAAGGAAATGATATTCCTCAGAATGCATCTCGATGAGAGATTGAAATGTGAATACCTCACAGATATAGATCCATGTAATATCTAGAAGAGTTTGAAAGAGATGTATTATTATCAAAAGGAGTTTGTTCTTCCTACAAACTGTGATAAATGGAATTTTTTATTCTTCTAAGATGATAAAAGGTTCAGTGATTATAATTCTATCATGTATAGAATTATATCACAATTAAAATACTATGGTATTGGGATTAAGAATTCTGATATATTTGAAAAAACATATATGGAATTTCATGCAAATCACATCACCCTACAGTCACAATATCACTTGTGAGGATATAAAAAATATTCAGATCTCATAATAGCATTACTTGTAGTAGATACAAATAGTGATCTATTGGTTAAAAAACACAATTCTTATCCAACTAGTTCAGGAGTAGCATTTCCTAAAGCAAAATCTATATTTCATTAAAATAATCATAAAAGGATTCAAGGATTAGGTTCTTGTAGTGGAAATGGTTTTGGTGGAAGGAACGATCAAGGACGTTTTCTTAACCATGGTCATGCTCAATATTAATATCCTAATCAAAGAAATTCCAACTCAAGAACTGTGAGGAATCCTTAAGATTCCTCCTATAGGTGTTGTTTTAAGTGACATTGGTCCTGAATTTTCCAAAACCTAAAGCATATTTGAAACATCTATAAATAATCTCCTAAATCAAAAAATAATGAACCACACTTTATTGAGACACCCTATAAAGGCAAATAAATTGAGGTGAATTTTACTAAGAATCCCAAAACATTAAATGGTTATTTAAAAAACCTTGAAGTAGGTGATTTTACTAATGAATTTTATGAGATGATGACTGGAAAAAATTTAGAAAAATTATAAGAGTTGTGATATGTGACATGGTGTTTTGTTCCATATGTTTTATATTTTTTATGTTTTATTATTTAAATTTCATAAATTTTTTATCGTAATATTATTTCCTTTTCTTTGAATCATTGAAATAGATTGTGTAAATGAGGAAGATATTTGAATACTGGATAGTGGAACAACACACACAATTCTTAAAAAAAATATGATCTTAAACCAATAAGATCAATTGTGAATACTATATTCGGTCCTCCAGATCTAATAAAAGGGACTATTAAAGTGTGTTTTTATTTACATAATGAGACGAAGTTATTTATAATAGATGCATTGTTTTTCCTAAATTAAAAAATAAACCTATTAAGTTTTAATGATTTATACTAGCATGGGTATGGTACCGAAACAATATTTGAGAGAAATTAAAACTATATGTGCATTATCATTAATAAATTTGCCTCATGTACTAAAAAAACTACCAAAATTATCATCTATATTACATCATACTTATATAAGTGTGATCAAAATACATATGGTAATAAAGAATGAACCACAAATAGTATATTTATGGAAAGACCTAATATGTCATCTAGGTTTAAGAATGATGTGAAAAATAATTGAAAGTTATCATGGACATTCAATAAAGGTCCAAAAGATCTATCCATTGAGAAAAATTCCATGTGAGGATTGTTCTCTTAGAAAGTTGATTATGAGACCATATCCAACTAAAATTAATATTAAAATTCCAACCTTTCTTTGAAAAATTCATGGGGATATATTTGTACTAATTCATTCATCATGTGGTCCATTTAAATATTTTATGGTATTAATCGATGCATATGGCAGATTTTCGCACATATGTTTGGTATCAACATGTGATGTAGAATTTTTATGATTTATTTTCCAAATAATTTAGTTGAGAGAATAGTTCCTTGATTATGTCATCAGGAAATAAAGGCTTGATAATTAAGGAGAACTTAAATTTCAGGCTTTCAATGATTATCATATAGAAATGGGGACTATTGTGTTTCATTTAGTATCCCTATGCATATATAAATTGGTTTTTAAAAATCACTAATAAAATGTCTCCAACTTATTTCTAGACCATTAATAATGAGAGAGAAATTGTCAATATCTTTATGGAGTCATGAAATATTGCATGACTCAACATTAATTAAAATAATAGAAAGTTCATATCATAAGCACCCTCCACTCTAGATTGAATTTTTTCAAGAGCCTAAAATCTATAACTTTAGAATCTTTGTTTGCACAGTATATGTACTGATTCCTCCCCCACAACTTATATAAATGGGTCCTCAAAGGATGTTGAGAATATATGTAGGATATGAATCCTTGTCAATAATTAGATATCGTGAACCAAAAATAGGTGATGTATTTATAGAATGTTTTTTTATCTATCACTTCAATGAATAATTATACCCAGCATTAGGGGGGAAAGAAAGAAATAGATTATATTTCTTAGAATGTGAAAACATTTTCTTTTCTTGATCCTCCCACTCTGTACTATGAGATGAAAGTGAAAAAATATTTTATATTTTTAAGAAATATAAAATCAATTGTCTGATAAATTTATTGATACAAAGTTCATGACTAAATCACACATACAAACTATAAATACACTAGCTAGAATTGATGTCCTAAAGACACAATTACATAATGATGTCACAGAAATGTGAAAAACATGCCTGAAGTATGAAAGATCAATATAACGATAGAAATACTTAAAAATGAAATAAATTAGTATAATTGAAAACCTCATTATTGAGGCATGTGTTACAAAATAAAAACATAATATAATTGGTCTTAAAGAAACACATGATGAGAATCATAAAGATAATTCACAAGAAAGTCATGAAGGTTTTTCAAATAATGAAATCTCTATTAACTATTCCACTTTAGGTGATATATGGAATCATAGTAATGTGGAAAATATTGATGAATTATTTTCATATTATATGGAACATGATATAGAAAATGAAGATCATGAACCAAGGTCTGTTATAGAATATCAAAAATGACTATTGGAATAAATGAAAAGATGCAATGAAAGTTGAATTAAATTCACTTAATAAGAGAAGGGTATTTGGAAATATAATGCTCTCCCAAGAACCTTGGAATAATATTGGATATAAATGGGTTATTGTGCATAAACATAATGGGAAAAATGAGATTGCAATATTCAAAGAACATCTTGTTTCACAAGGTTTATCCTAGAGACCCGTAATTGATTATGAGGAGACATATTCTCCTATTATGAATGTTATTATGTTTCAATATCTAATATTCCTTATAGTATAAAAAATTATATTATGTGTCTTATGGATGTTATAAAGATTATTTATATGGTTAACTTGATAATAGTATATATATGAGAATCCTCAATGGATTCATGATACCCAAAATATTGAAATCAAAATCCAAATACATATATTTAATAAAATTGAATAAATCCTTGTATAGATTAAAGAAATATGGGATTATGAGGAATAATCATTTATTTCATGACCCCATCCACCCAATGATACTACAATCAAGTAAGAGAGATAATGACCCTGAGTGTTTCCTCCAGTAGGCCTCAGGTTGGTGACTTGCACTGAGGGTGTAAAAATCTCACAATATGTGAGGTATTACCCTCTACAAGTAAATAAGATCGATATATATGAAGAATGAACCATAAGAAACCCCAAAAAATAATATAAAATAAAGTCAAAAACCATCCCATAATGTATGTATGAATAAAATAGGATATATATAAAAGTCACCATATGTAGATACCCAAAAAAACTAAGGCTGCAATACAACAATTATCTAAAGGTATGAGATAATAATGTACACCATGGTCTGTGAAATACTCTTGGAAACCTGAAAATATGTTTTATATACATAGTGTGAGCATAAAAGTATAATCAATAGGAAAACCAAAGTCTCTCATACATATGTGAAAAGATCATACCAATACACCTATGATAAAATAAATAAACAAATAGAACATATACAAGTATACTAGACAAAACCATCCTCATTATAGACAACTCACCAAGTAATACATCCCAGGTATAATTACATAATATTAATCATATCTATATAGGGTACCCCACACTGCCTCCCATTGATTTTCGGCTATCATGCCCCAATGTAATACGTCCTGGCGCTCAAACCCCTTCCATATATCACATCATAACAAGCACAGTTCGTGAAACTGGCCATCACATCACATCTCATCTCTCCCGAAGACACATGGTTCATCACATCACGTCTCATATCACCTGAAGACACCTAGGTCACCATATCATATCACATGAATAACCAAAGTAGTAGGGTTTCATGAACATTAAGAACATCAACCTTGTGTCCTCCTCCTACCTTTCACGACCCTAACCATAAACACTTCATCATATCACCCAAAACCACATGGGTCACCACATATCACCTCACACAAAGAAGCCTAGGACACCACATCACCTCACAACGTATCTTGATAGAGGTAGTTTTGACTTCTAATCATCACAGCATGTGCATGTCTGCATCTCCTGAAAGAGGGAGTGGAAAATGTAGGTAGCCAGCTATCTATCCTCACTACTAAG
The DNA here is from genome assembly GCA_963277665.1 of Viscum album. Lineage (NCBI taxonomy): Eukaryota > Viridiplantae > Streptophyta > Magnoliopsida > Santalales > Viscaceae > Viscum > Viscum album. Next base: position 654,941,439 of record OY728145.1, on the reverse strand, counting down.
ATGTTAGAAAAAACACCCCTATGACATTTGGTTGTGGGTACTAGGTTCTTGACATGGTTGGGGTGTGTATAGAAAATCACAAGGAATATACATGGTATATAATATCATAACGCACAAGCCCAAACTATGGGTTTAAAAAAATAGTATCAGCCAACTCATGACTTTCCCTTACTTTTTTCCACCTATAAAAGAAGAACACCACACAAACAATCCACACTTAACATTTTACATTCCACCCATTCTTTACAAGTTCATTTATTCTCTATATATTATATTTACCGACTAATTCTATTTCAAAAACCCATTTATTTATATTTACATCCCATTATTACACATTTATCATCAACCCCATTTAACCACATAAACCATTATTATTCAACCATTTATTAACCCTTCAACCCAGGTTATTTCAAACAAGTTTCATATTACTTGGGAAAATAGCACAAGCCACACCACATAATAAGTAGCACTACTCAACATCACATATTTCCTCTTTCAAACAAACCCACACACTGCCATTGAATCTGTAGCCACCTCCTCATCACATCCTCCACATCACCACCACATTCCATCACAACCGCCCCACAGACCACAACCTCATACCAACCACACATCACCCCACATAGCATCATAATCACACATCATCATCACTTCCCCACAACACGGCCAAACAAACGCATCATCCCCACACACACAAAAACCACACATCGCATCTCAACACTTTACCAAAAAGACACATCATAAACCATTTTAAAAATTTAACAGGGGGGGTTATTAATCCCACTTCTTTATTTTAGGGCAATTATCACACAAGCCATATATCCATGGGAAAACATTTCATTAGTCGATTATAAGTGGTTAACCAATTTTCTATTCATGGTGATATCAAAACAGTCACAACAAACATAGAAGTCACATCACACATTATCCAAATAAAAAATCCCTAAACATCCATAATTTTTATCAAGACACTAATCTCATACAATCAAAATATCACAATAAATGAAAATTTTGTAAAAACATGTGAATCATTCCCATTCCCCTTTCAATTTCAATTAAATTGGTAAATTTATCATAATTAATATGGATGAAAAAATATTCAAAAATGATTAACAAAGAATAACCCCTCCTACATGATACACAAATAATAGAAACTACAGATTCTCTACTTCAAAGAAAAAAGCTTCACATAGTTCGATGCACTAAAACAGGGGTTGCGCACAATATGGTCTCTTGCTGGGAGACACTTGAACCAATAGTAGTGGAGTTCCATGACTCCAAGGGAAAGGATTTGGAACCTATAGTCTCTATAAAAAGCAATAAGGAAGGGATGAAGGAAGGATCTTCATTTTTTAGTCAAGATATATGAAACAATCAGGAGTTCGGTTCACAAAATATTTAATTTAACAATTATTGAGGATATCATTAAACTAAACATGTAAATACTCATGCACATAATAGGATATCTCAGATAATGAAGGACTTGATTATACTTAATGAGAAGGCATTTGAATACCACTGATTCAGACTGCTGAAAGACCTGCATGGAATTTTTCATAAAACTATTAGATAACTCCATGTGGATGATTTCACATATCTAGAATCCCCATATAGCCAAAGGATCCACATAATCATTTTCACATAGTCGATTGCTTATGTAGTTGATTCACTAGTTAATCTATCCACATAGTTGATTCTTCCATCTATCTAATTCATGAATCCAATTCACATAGCTGATTTCTGGATGTAGTTCATTCACATAGCCAATTTCTCGACATAGCTGATTCATATAATTGACTACTCGATATAGTCGATTCACATAGTTGACTTATCCACATATATGATTCAAGTATCTGACTTGTTGATGTATCCAATTGATGTATTTGACTTCCCCACATATTTTATTCAACTGTCCAAGAGAATAAACTTTTGAAAAACAAGGGGAAATACACCAAACACCCAATAACCAACAAAACATTCAAAGTAACAAGATGGGAAGTCAAAATTCATTACATAAGATACCTCTCAAATGATTCTAATTATCTAGAATCAAAACCAAACCCAAAAAATTAAAAAATGGTTTGAATAACCCACCCACTAGATACCTCTCAAGGATCTCATCATAACCCAAATGCGACCACCATCCAAACTTTCCAACCAAAACACCCACCAACACCTCACACAAACACATTGCCACCTCTCATCGAACACATTACTGTATCATATGGTACTGTAAAAAAGATACCACAAACCAAAAAACCATTCTCACATCCATCTCAACCTCCACACCTCCCAAAACAAAAACTTCCACAACCAAAAAACTACATTTCCCTAAACATATGAATTAAGGAATTCCATCTTACATGTCATGATATTTTCTATTATGGGTGGGACTATCTCGACCACATGGGTTTAATCACATTATAGTATAATTAATCTTGATTAGGAATCAGGTTCTCTCCTTTTCATACTTTGAAAAATTATCACACATCATACATCACAAATCAGGTAAAACAGCTCATCAGATAAAAAAGGTCCAAACATCACATCATTCATGAAAAAACAAAAAAAGAAAATAAAAATCAAGAAAGCTTTGAGTAATGGACATGAATATGTATCTATCACTACCAAGTAATCTCCTAAAACCTACATACCTCCACAACAGAAAATCTAAGGGAATGGTCCATCATCACAACACCTTATCTTGAAGATATTGGATCTCCACTAGTTATTCCATAAATTTCGTGTCATCCCCAATATTCAACTCTGCATGGTCAATGGAATGGGAGTCTTCATGAAGATACTGATGAAGCTGATACACATGGAAAATATCATATATCCTCTCTAACCATGGTGGAAATTCCAGCTGATACACCACTGCACCAACATGCTCCAACATCTCAAATGACCTAACAAACCTGGGAGAATACTTTCTCCCCCTACCAAACCTATGCTTCCCATATTGAGGGGAGACTCTTAAGAACTCATGGTATCTAACATTAAACTCCAAGGGCCTCCTCCTATGATCAGAATATGACTTATATCAGTCCTATAATTCTTTTATTATCTCTTGAACCAACTGAACCTTCTATATTGTGGTCTACACCACATCCAAACCAAGAACACCCCCCTCCCCAACCTCCATCCAGCACAATAGATAATGACACGACCTCCCATACAAATCCTAAAATGGGGACATGGCTTTGGATGAGTAATATCAATTATTCTAAGAAAACTCAACTAAAAGAAAGTTCCATGCCCATGATCCACTGAAATCTATGACACATGCACACAAAATTTACTCCAACATCGTGATAGTTTTCTCCGTCTGTTCATTCATATAAGGGTGGAAGGTGGTGCTACTAAGGCATATCTTAGTGCTAAATAAATGCCAAAATACCCTCCATACTTACATGGTAAAAATAGAATCCCAAAAAAAATAACAGACTTTAAAATTCCATGAAAATGCACCACATCATCCACATACCACCCTGGCAAAACATCCACAATGCTCAGCTCCTTGATCACTAGGAAGTGGGCCAATTTCATCAATCGGTCACGATTACCCAAATAAAATCACAACCTCCCTGACCTTGGGGTAACCCAATGATGAAGTAAATTGATATTTCATCCCATTATACTCAAGAAAAAAACAAAGACTACTGAAAACTATGAGGAACATGATGCTCAGTCTTTACATACTGGGAAACAAAACATTGAGCAACAAACTCTGCCACTGCCCATTTTATTTTGGACCACCAAAACTATGTCATCAGTCCACGATAAATCTTATACACTCCTAGGTTTACCACTAATATAATAGTGGTGATTATCAAAAACTTATACGTATTTCATGGTCACCTATAATTTCATGTCATTTTCTTTAATTTAGCATCGGTTTCTATATGCATCATTTTTTGAGCATTTAGCGGTAGTTTGGGTATTATTTAGAGGTGGTTTTTTAAAAAAATAACCCAAAAATAAAATAGATAACATGAACCTAACTACAACTAATACATTTAGTGGTGGTTACGTATAGATGTGGTTAATAGTAACCACTACTAATTAGAGTTTTCATTAATTTACTGAGGGGTGGTTACAAAAAATAGCCGCTAAATATTAAAATGTAAATTTATTATTTAAATTTTTTTAATAAAAACGATTAAATATAAAAAAAATGTAATAAAATAAAACATAAATGTATGATAAGACCATCATACATAAATCATACATCCACAATCATATATACAAACATCTATAGTTTGCATAATATTAGTCAATATATACCTCAGTTAACCCATACCTCAGTCAACCCAAACCTCAGTCATCAATATATACATATAAAATATGTCAAAAAACAACCCATGACCAATATATGGAAACACCATGACCTCTACTACATCCTTCTACCTCCACATCATCTCATAAATTGAAACTGACCACATCATCTGATCAACTGTAATAAAAAAGAAAACTAAAATTAAAACTAAACATAATAAATCAAAATTATAGTAGAATCATTGATAAAATTTAAACACAGAATAGAAACTAAGAACCATCATGAAGACCATATGAATAATTTCATGGATTAGAATGTTCAACCTCTATCCTACTGCTGGAATCTGTCATATATAATAAAAACCAGATCATTTAAGAAAATAAATACGAAATTTAAAAGACGTATAATATATTCAGAATGTTGCACATAAAATTTATTATTTTGTTAATAAAATAGAATAAATATTAAAAAAAAACAATCAATATATCATTAAAAATAATATTAAAACATAAAGTTACCTATTTTATATATGATTCAACACTTGAAACTAAAACAAGATTAGTAAATATTGTAATTAATTTTTAAATCGATGTGCGGTGTACTTGAAGTTTAATTAATAAAAAAATTTAAAGAATTTGATATGAAATCATGTACTATAATTAAAAAATAACTAAATTATGGTTGTAACATGATTTCACATCAATATAAGGTTTTTTTCTATGGTTTTTATAGTGACACGCATGTTTTAATGTTTTAAAACACTAAAAACAAGTTTATATACAAATTAGACAAACCATAACTAATAATGATGTTTATTCAGTTACTACATTTTAAAAATCAATCTATGGTCATTTTCCTATGATTTCATGGAAATATGACATCATTTTATTTGTTTTGACCCCCTCACACATGTTTTTAAAGGATTTTGTACCATTAAAGAGTGTTTATCGAGTCATTCCAACCACACCACACATCGTATTGATGTTTTTTATATGTTTACAAGTCAAAAATAAGTAAATGGTGGTTTTACCAATATTTAATGTCAATAAGAGGTCTTTTATATGGTTTTTACCGATACATGAATGGTTGGGTGTTTTAAAACACTAAAAATGCATTTTCAGTCATCCTAGGAAAACTGTAACTCAAATTAATGTGTAGTTAGTTATTATATTTTAAAAATAAATATAAATTCATTTTCCTCTAATTTCATGAATATTCTATGTTGTTTTTTTGGTTCCCCCCCAACATGTTTTTAATGTTTTTGGTACCTTTAAAAAGTGATTGTCGAGTCATTCCGACCACATAGAATGTCATATTTTTGTTTTTACTACCCATACATGTAAAAAAATAAATCAAATTTTTTTTACCATGATTTCATGTTAATACGAGGTAATTGTCTATGGTTTTGACCATTACATGAATGTTTTAGTGTTTAAAAACACTAAAAACACATTTATGGGCATCCCCGGAAAACCATAACTCAGAATGATATGTTGTCAATTCTTATATTTTAAAAATAAATATACAATAATTGTTCTATTATTTAATGGAAATAATATGTTGTTTCTTAGTTTACCCCCCCCCCCCGACACATGTTTTTAAAGGCATTAATACCTTTAAAAAGTATTTACTGAGTCATTCTGACCACACCGGGCATCGGATTGACGTTCTATCTACATCTAAAAATCAGAAATAACTTAAAAGAATTTTTCTTATGATTTCGCATCAATATGAGTTTGTTTTATATGGTTTTTATTGTTACACAAACTTTTTAGTGTTTTAAACACTAATAATGCATTTACGGGAATCCGAGGAAAATTGTAACTAATAATGATGTTCTATCAGTTCCTGCATTTCAAAAATCAATTAGAGGCTATTTTTATATGATTTCATGGAAATTAAATGTTGTTTTCATAGTTTTGACCCCCAACACATGTTTTTAAAGGCTTTGGTACCTTTGAAATGTAGTTACTGACTCATTCTAACCACACCGCATAGAAAATTGATGTGTTTTCTATACGTACATGCCAAAAATAACTCAATAGTGGTTTTCCCATGATTTCTCATCAATATAAGGTTGTTTTTTATGGTTTTGACCACTACACACATGTTTTAGTGTTTTAAAATACTAAAAACACGTTTATGGAAATCCTGATAAAACCATAACTCAGAATGACATGTCATTGGTTATTATATTTCTAAAATCATTCCCTATTCATTTTACTCTAATATTAGGAAAATCCAATGTTGTTTTCTTGGTTTTGACCCCACAAAACATGTTTTTAAAGGCTTTAGTACCTTTAAAAAGTGTTTACCGATCCATTACGACCACACCGCACATCATATTGACATTTTTTCTACACATACATGTCAAAAATAACTCAACAGAATTTTTGCCTATGATTTCATGTCAATATAAAGTTGTTTTCTATGGTTTTGAACATTAAACATTTTTTTAGTCTTTTAAAACACTAAAAACACATTTACAGCCATCCTGGGAAAACCATAACTCAGAATGATGTGACATCAGTTCCTATAATTTAAAAATTAATCTACAATCATTTTCCTTTAATTTCAGATCAATATAACATCATTTTTTTTGGTTTTGACCCCTCAACACATGTTTTTAAAGGCTTCTGTACCTTTAAAAAGTTTTACCAATTCATTTCTACAGTACTTCATGTTATATTGAAGTTTTTTCTACTCATACATGTCAAAAATAACTCAATGGTGGTTTTCCTATTATTTCACATCAATATGAGGTCATTTTTTGTGGTTTTGACCATTACACGCATTTTTTAGTGTTTTAAAACACTAAAAAGGTGTCTACAGGAATATTGGGAAAACCATAACTCAAAAATAAATGTCTTCAGTTACAACATTTCAAAAATCAATCTATGATCATTTTCATTTGATTTCATGGAAATAAAACATCATTTTATAGGTTTTGACCCCTCGACGCATGTTTTTCATGACCTTGGTACCATTAAAAAGTGTTTACCGAGTCATTCTAACCACACTACACGTCATATTGATGTGTTGTCTATGTTTACACATAAAAAATAACTCAAATTTGTTTTCCCCCTCATTTTACTTTAATATGAGGTCATTTTCTATGGTTTTAACCATTTCATGCACGTTTTAGTGTTTTAGAACAATAAAAATGCATATATGGCCATCCCTGGAAAACTGTAACTCAGAATGACATATTTCTAGTTCCTTCATCTCAAAAATAAATATATGTTCCTTTTTGTTGGACTCACCTATTTTGATAATCCCAAATCATGTTTCATTTATATAGAGCATATTTTTTTTCTTACAGGATTATCTTTTATGTGAAAATTATGTTTATATAAAAGTAACAACTATGTACTTTTAATCTCACTGCTCTTTTTTTTAAGGTCACATTGCAAAATTTCTCTAAGTTCAAAGGTCCCCGATGAAAAGGTCACCAATGAAAAGGTCACTGTTGAAAAGGTCACCAATGCAATGGTCACTGATGCAAAGGTCACTGATGTAAAGGTTGTCGATGCAAAGTTCACCGATGCAAAGGTCACCGATGTAAAGGTCACCGATGCAAAGGTCACTGATGAAAAGTTCACTGATGTAAACGTCACCGATGAAAATGTCACTGATGCAAAGGTCACCGGTGCAAAGGTCACTGATGCAAGGTCACTATTGAAAAGGCACTCTTGAAGCTACTGATGAAGGTTACCATTGAGGGCTACCACTGAAGGTTACCGATGGAAGGTCACCGTTGATGGTTGCCGGTGTGCACCTACTGTTGAAGCCTACCGTTGTGAAGGCTATCATTACCAGTCCACTGATGCTTACCCTTCCATACTTTTTCAAATTCTTATGATTATTCTAACGGACATATTTGATAAATTAAATGATTCTGACATTAATTAATGCTGATTGTATTCATATCAGGAGACCATATATGGATAGTATGAGGTATGAGAAAGATCACACGTGATGTACTTTTTCCTATTGTCGAACCTCAAATATATAAAAGTGAAGACCGAGGAAGAAAATATGTATGAATGAGTGCCCCAGTCCAGAAGCTAAGAAAGTGAAGAGTAGTAATAGAGAAGTAGCGTATGAAGAAGCTTACTTTCTAGATCAAAGAAGAACCATCTTGCACATACATTGTGAACCCACAAGAATCATGAAGATCATTTGAGACAAACTCACTTCTGCCTTCTATGCCTCATCAACTCTTTATCAACACCAGAAGCAGAACACTCAAAGCTAGAGCGAAACTCTATTTTGAAGACAACTTTCAGATAAAGACTCAAACATAAAATTCTTCACTCCAAGAAGTCAAGAGAAGAATTTCAAACACATAGATACTTCTAAACTCAAGATTATAATCTTAGCTCTATTGTGTTATTTCATTTTACATTTCTGAGAAGTGTGTGTCTTTTTATCACACACACTGTATCCTATTCTTGAACTGGAGGATACTGAATATCATCACAAAAAAATTCACTTACATCTTGTTTACAAAATATAATTGTGGAAGAGACCGTGTGTGGTCTGTACTGTTTGTTTTTTTCACGAAGAACTATGGTAGAAGGTGTAAACCCTAGACAGTTTGTAAAAATTATTGTAAATCCCAATACAATATGTGTATCAAGTTTATTGTTAATATAAACTACTTGGTGGAAGGTGATCAACAAGTGGAGAGGATTAAGTCTCAGCTTGAGACTGAACCTATTGTTTAACTCCACTGTGCTCTGTATTTTTTGTGTACTCTATTTTATCTATTTTCTACTGCTTATAATTGCTAAAACATAAAACTATTTTGCATTCACTTTAATAGTTGGTTTTGGTGAGTGTGTGTATGTGTTTAATTCAGTAAACTTGTTTAAAAATTTGAATAAGTGTTTTACACTAATTCAAATGAGGACTAATCACACATTGAGAAACCAGTTGGCCAATTAGACATCTATAACTCTACTTCCTTAATTAATTAGGACATTTCAAAATTTGGGGGATCTTTAATATAAAGTTTTTAATAGAAATTTTAATTAGGAACTCAATTCCCCCCCCCCTCTTGAGATTCCACTCCGACCAACATTTGGTATCAAAGGATTTTGAATTTTTAATTTTTGTTGCTGCTATCTAAATTATTCTGAAAGTTGTCGAATTCTTTTCAACTATGATTTTAGTTGTATCTTAAAGATCTTAAAATTTCTATCATATCTAAATTTTTAGTTCTTTAAAATTTTATTTATCAATGGATAATAGAGTTGAGGGTGATGCTACTAAAATGACACCTTTATTTAATGGTAATAACTATTCTCAATGGAAATTAAAAATGAAAATGAATCTAGAGAGCATGGGACCTGAAATCTGGGACACAATTGAAGAACAACGTGTATTGCCTGCTACTGCTAGGGACACATGGTCTCGGTTGACTAAAACTACGTACAATAATAATTGTAAAGCAATGAATGCATTGTACTATTCTTTAGGTGATGAAGAATTCAATAGAATATCTACTTGTAAAACTAATTATGAAATTTGGGGTACTTTAGTTATTTCTCATGAGGGAACAACTAATGTTAAAGAAATGAGATTAAATACCTATACTATTAAATATGATAATTTTAAAATTAAGCCCGATGAACCTATTTCTGAAATGTATCTCAGGTTCAATTAAATAGTGAATACCATGAGTCTTCTTGGGAAACCAGTGGACAACAAGGATCAGATTATGATATTTCTTCGATGCCTACCTGAAAAATGGAGAGGAACTTCTGTTTCTATCCAAGATTCTTGTGACATAGGAAAGATACCAGTGAAGGAACTAATTGGAAAGCTTATGATTTATGAAAAAGATATTAAGGTAAATCAAGAAGTATATAAAGAACCAAGAAATAAATCTGTAGCATTCAATACTGCTACCTCAAAGAACAAAGATAATGAAAAAGCTCAATATCCTATAGACACTTCCACGAGTGAAGACTCAGACTCTGACAGTGATGATGAGATGGATCATCTTCCTAGGATATTCAATAAGTTATACCATAATAAAAATTTCTTTATAAATTAAAACTATAAAGGAAGGTATGATAATAAAGGAAATTGGAAAAAGGATAGAAAATGGAATGATAACACAAATGAGATAGTCTGTTATGAGTGTAAACGAAAAGGTCATGTGAAAGCTGATTTCCCAAAGATTAAATTTAAGAAGAAGTATGAAGACAAGGGAAAGGGATATAAAAAGGATATGAAAGCCATTTGGAGTGCCTCAGAATATAGCTCAAGTGGATTTAACACTTCTGATGTTGACAAGAACAAATATGCAAACCCGTGTTTCATGACAGAAACATCTGAGGTATCACCCAATTCCCCTATACTTAATCCTTATTATTCTGAGAATGAAAGTGAACCAAATAATGATGAAAATATTACTAAAGATGAACTATTTGAATACTATGGAATTCTTGAGGATACCTTGAATGAACTCAAGGATAAACATAAATTATTGAAAAGACAACATGCTTTAAATTCTAATTATAAGCCTGATCTAGATATTGAAAAAGAAAAATGTGCTCAACTGTTAAAAGAAAATACTAAACTTAGATTATATAATGAGCAATAAAAATATATCTTGAGAAGTTTACTATAGGAATAGATACCTTGACTCAATTTCTAGGAAAACAAATTGCTCAAAAATATACAACTGGTATAGGATATCAACCAGGACAGAGAAGGATTATTAAAACTAAATTTGTTCCAAAATCTGGACAGTTCACTGCTAGTTCAAGTTCTGGACCATATTTGTAGAGACCCGTATCCTGACGTACATGGACATTACATTACATTTGCGGAATACTTAGTACATAACAAAAACACACACTAAAGGATCGTAATAGTTTAGTGTCTTTGGAAACTCGGAACATAATCTTCTAATCCTGGTGAAATATCTTCAATATCTCCCGTAAAGATCTTCCATTTTTTTTTACCTAAAACCTTTCTTTATATCCTGGGGAAAAGAAAACATAAAAGGGTGAGCTCAAATGCTCAGTAAGGGTATACAAAAGAAATAAAAATCATATCATATCTTTTTGAAAATCACAACCTGCAAAAGAGATCATAATATCTTAACATGGAACAAATCATAGAAGTGAAAATGAGATCCCCATAATCATAACATGAAACTTGAAACATTGTGGCATGCACACATAATCATGGAAAATCATTTCTTGTTAGTCATGACTCATTGCCAAGACTATCTTAGTGGACAAAGTCCCTTTCTGAACCGAGTTCACTCCTCGTTTCAGTCCTGTATCACTGAACCGAAATAACCTTCCGTTCCAGCCATGTCTATCTCATGAGATATAAAATCTTTACCCAATGCATTGGAGGGAGATATAGGTCCCACCCATCTTATAATGAATCCTTTCCTATGTGTGCCACATAATCATAAAACATACATCATCTCATAACACATATAACAAAAATGGGATTCTTGAAACATCATGACATCATAAATCAATTCATATAAGATAAAGGAATTCATAAACATAATTCCATCACAACATAGTCAAACCAATGTAAAAATATGGATAGAAACAGAACCCTTTATTATCTTAGATGGAAAATAATTTTGATAAAACACTTGAATTGAATTCTTGAGGAAAATATCCTTTCTTCTTCAAAAACATTTTTCCTTTCATAACATGTCGTAAAACTTTAAAATAAAAGAAGTTGATTAAAAATAAACTTGAAAACTTGTAAAGGAAGCTTCTTTGAAGTAATGTTTTAAAAATCCATTCATGCCGTATAAGTTAAAAAAAACATTCTTCGTACTTTTGTCGGAAAAGTCAAAAAGTACCTCGTACGGAAAAACGACAAAAGATTCCTTTCATATTCTTTAATAAAAACTCACCTAAGGGTAAAATTGGATTTAAACTATTTCAAGTGGATGGAAACAATATTACATATTGAGGGAACATGGATGTGGATGATAAAATACACCCCAGTAAATACTTATGAATAAACAATCTCGGATAAAAATGAGATTGTGATATTTCCCTTACCTTAGGTCCGATTAGCTTTGTACGTGTCCGAAGCTCCTCTTCTTTGGAACGCCTCTTTGAATCCTCCACTTAAGGAACTAAGATTGGACTTTGGAGAAGACCAGAACCTCTAGGATTATTCTAGGAAAGTGGAGAGGAGAAAATGGCAGGGGTTGGCCGAGCTTGAGTGCTCAAAATTGGTGTGAGGAGGAGGGGGAGGAGGTGCCCTTTTATAAGGGAGGAGAGGGGCACCTTAGGAATTCTTAAAAATATTAATTTATAATAAATCTAACCCCACTTAAAAACCTCCAAAAATGACTCATATTCGAAGATTAGATGAGATAGGGTTGTAATCTCATCAACCAATCAAATTTAGACATGTTTGGATATTATTTTAAACCTTATCAATTATATTTAACTCTAAGTTAAATAATTTAACTTTTACCGTGTCTTTTTGTTTTCTTTCACTATATGGTTAATAAACTTACTATAACATGCCAAACGAACCAAAAATTGTTTATTATTAATATATATATCCTTATCTAAGTCATTTGGCCGAACCTTAGATTTTTAGGAATAAAATAACAATTAATAATATAATATTTGATTTAAAAACTATTTTGTGTCAATTTTGACACTATTTGATATATGATTTTTGTGAAAGTCATAACAGAATTATATGTTCGAAACAAGTTGATTAAATCAACATTAATATATCATAGTAACCTAGAAAATTAGTGGAATTCATAAAAAATCTCAAATTACATTTATTTTGGTGTTTATAACATCAATTATGTCAATATTTCATTAATAATATAATTACTGCATCATCGTTGTGTCATAAATAAATTAAATTATTTGATGTCTAAAAATTACAAATAAAATACCATCATGTAGGAAATCTTTTTATATTTCTAATGAATATTTACAATCGAATTTATCTTATGTATAACCCCATAATAAAAATGATTTACTTATTAAACTTTGATTTTAACTATTTTAACCCTTCTTTAAATAAATTCATAATAAATGTCCTAATCTAATCCAAGTGGGCCTAAATGGTCATATTTTATTCCTAAGTTTGTTTTTGGTCGAATTACACTTGTCCAATAGAATTAGGACATGTGTTAGGGTAATAGTAATATCATATTTACCCTTAGTTACCCTATTTACTATTAACCGCGGTAAAAAAAAGTAAAAAGTTACTATTCACCAAAAATTATTTTCATCTCATTGAACCACATTTTAGTCCTTGATATTAACCGTGTCTCTCGGATTTTCGAAATTCCATTCACAGAAGTGGTAAAATTAAGTTTTATGCAAAATTCAGTTTTTAACCTACCACTTAGTGGTTTCACTATTCATCAAAAATTGAAAGTTTTCAGAAAAATGCCAAAATTTCATCCTAAGCTATATTTCATATTCCGAATTCAAAAATGAAGTCTATTTTACCAAATTCATAACATAGAAGTTGAATTAATTAATTTTATAATTAAATCCCGCTATTAAAACAAATAGCGTGTTTTTACGAAACAATATCTATCAAAAGATTGACACTTGTTTATGTCAGGTTTAAATGTGAAATTACGTCCAATGACCAACATTGTATTAAATTGTAAAAATATATTCTAAATATACTTTAAAACCACTCAAATTAATAATTTATCACTATTAATTATTTCGATTAAAAAAGTTGTTTTTAATTATAATTTAGTAATTTTCACTATTCATCAGAATATGAAAGTTATCCGAAATGTACCAAAATTTCACTTTAGGCTAAATTCGATACTCCGAATCCAAAAATGAAATCCATTTTAAAAAATAAAATTTACAAAATTTCAAAAAGTGGTTATTACTATTCATAACGGCTAGTTTTAATAGCATATCGCTGTTTAGTGAAACTCGTTATTGCGTACTACACACACTATCGAGGAAGGTTGCGATTGCGTGTAATGCAAGGCAAGTCAAGGATGCGTGTTGTGCAAGCTCCTTTTGGTGTAGCGTACAACACAAGACATTAATAAAATTAAAAAGAATATTTTTCATAAAATCTTGGGCTGTTACATTCTACCCCCCTTAAAATGAATTTCGCCCTCGAAATTCGTCGGGGTTATAAATGGTTTTCTATTTGAAAGTTTCCCACATCGTAAAAAGGAATACCAAAACTTGGCTTTAAAAACTAAAGTATGAAATGTAACGATTACCCAAATAAACTAATTGTTGGGTTTCCACATAGGTAAAAATATGGATATGGAAGAAAAATCTAACCATCATGTTCTGATGGAGAGTGGTAGAGAACATGGCTATGGAAAAGCCAAAAATCACAAATCCATAAATTTGTGATGATATAAGGTACCATCTGATTCCTCAGGTATAAGATCACTAGGACAACATTTTTGGTTTTCAAGATCATTTCCCTAAAGTTGAAAATTTGAATTAGAATAAATACTTACTTTATTTTGGTACAATCTCACTGTTGTTCGTGCCTTGAACAATTTGCACTTCATCTCTTAAATAAATGAAGTTGAATTTGTTATTCGTGAAGTGTTAGCAGATAATGTGATAGAATGACGGGTCATTCCATCTGTCTCAAACAAAAGGTTAGCAGAAATTATATGCATAAATCGATCTATAGTGAGATATATGGTTCCTAAAATGGACTTATACTTCATATATCATACTGCTTAATATAATAAAACTAGTTTCTACTAAATAGGGACTTCCTGTAGGTCAGTGGTAGGCGATAAAGGCCAGTCGCACTTCGGTTGTGGGTTCGATTCCTACAGCCTTGTCCGAAGCGATGGGCTGTCGCCCGTCCTGCAGGTTGTCCTTTTTCTAAAACTATATTACTATAACATCCCATCAATAATATCGAGAAAACTTCGATCCTTAAACAATACTCACTTATGTCCAACATAATCCATTTCAATCTTTAGGCTTATCCATAATACTGCAGTCCACTCTCATAATATAGTGACAACGATTACCAGAGATTTAATACTGTCGTTGATCCCCACATATCATAAGATATGTTTTGTTGGTCACATTCTAAACATTCAAAGTCCTTAATCATGTATTCTCTTGAATACCTTAGTGAAAACATGAATGCAGTTAAAAGTTAACACTTTCCACATACCAAAATCCTCAAAATTCTATATACTCAATCCATGATATCACTTAGTCCTTATATCAATCATGAGCTCATGAATATTGTTAAACATTTCATTTTCTTATTTTCCCTTCATTATGCGCATATCATCTTATTTCCAAAAATATCTCAATCACTTTGAATACCACATTAAACCAATACATAAATATTCCAATACTCCATGATACAACATTATTTTGGAATCCTATTACATAAACACTTAATCATTCCACCACATCGTTATCATATTCAACATTGCCAATAGTGATCGCATGTGATTTCCCTTTGTCCTTTGCCTTCAGTGGTTGCTCATGTTGATCATCACTAACCCTTGGATTAGGGCAATTATTAGCATAATGCCCCATTTCCTTGCACTTGAAGCATTGAAGTGTTGGCGGTGCGTTCTCTGCAGTGTTTTCTTTATTCACATCAATGGAAACCCTTTTTCCATTACTTCGACACTCAGCTGCTCGATGACCTTCTTTTCCACACTTAAAACATTTTCTAGTTCCTTTAAGACAATCTCCACCATGCTTCTTTCCACACTTTGTGCATAAGGAAACATTCATCTTCTTTTCACCATTATTATGAGATTTCTCCTTGAACTCCATCTTTCGTTTCTTGTCAAAACCATGAGATGGATATGTAACACCAACTTCCATTTCTACCTTGATAGCACAACGCACAATTTCTTCATAGCTACTGAAGTCTCTTATAGCTAATGCCCTTCGAAGACTTGGTTTTAAGCCACTGAAAAATCGATCAACTTTACTTTCAGGTTGGATGATAATGCCAGATGCATACCTTGCAAGTCTTGTAAAATTCGCTTCATATATACCAACAGATTCATCATCCTTCTGCTTCAGCTCAATAAACTCCTTTTCCATCTTTGTTCGAAGAATACGAGGAAGTACTTACTGAAAAACAAGTTCTTGAACTCGTCCCATTCCATGGACTCAATTTCATCCCTTGGCCTCGTATTCTTGATAAGATTCCACCATTGATCAGCTTCACCTTCCAAACGATATACTGCTAAGATGACTTTATCATGTTCAGAACATTGAAGAACTGAAAATATCTTTTCAGTGGTACTGATCCATTGTTCAGCAACAAGTGGATCGGAAGTCCCACTGAAAGAAGGTGGACGTTGCCTCATGAAGGACTCAATAGAATATTGTTCCCTTCTCTGCTCATTTGGAAGTCCAGAATGATTCATAGCTTGTGTAAGTATAGCAATAAGATTTTGCACTCCATCTCCCATAACATTTGTTTGTTCAGGAGGGCAATCATTGCATTGTCCATTGCATTGATCAACACGGTTCCTTCGGGTTCCAGCCATCGTCTAAAACCCAAAAAGAATAGTGTGAGAGGCAAAAATCATGCTAGGGAAAACAACATAATAAAGGGGAGTACCTTCAATATCCAACATCTTAGGTTTAATTCTATTATCGTTAGCGTAATTCTATTACTATAACCTATACGTATACTTATCCCTAGGGACATCCCTAGACATACCTTAGAAATATCTCTAGGGATCTCACTAACGTTTTCGCATCCTAGTTTCCAAAGGTTGACTAAACCTTTCCTCTGATACCAACTGTAGAGACCCGTATCCTGACGTACATGGACATTACATTACATTTGCGGAATACTTAGTACATAACAAAAACACACACTAAAGGATCGTAATAGTTTAGTGTCTTTGGAAACTCGGAACATAATCTTCTAATCCTGGTGAAATATCTTCAATATCTCCCGTAAAGATCTTCCATTTTTTTTACCTAAATCCTTTCTTTATATCCTGGGGAAAAGAAAACATAAAAGGGTGAGCTCAAATGCTCAGTAAGGGTATACAAAAGAAATAAAAATCATATCATATCTTTTTGAAAATCACAACCTGCAAAAGAGATCATAATATCTTAACATGGAACAAATCATAGAAGTGAAAATGAGATCCCCATAATCATAACATGAAACTTGAAACATTGTGGCATGCACACATAATCATGGAAAATCATTTCTTGTTAGTCATGACTCATTGCCAAGACTATCTTAGTGGACAAAGTCCCTTTCTGAACCGAGTTCACTCCTCGTTTCAGTCCTGTATCACTGAACCGAAATAACCTTCCGTTCCAGCCATGTCTATCTCATGAGATATAAAATCTTTACCCAATGCATTGGAGGGAGATATAGGTCCCACCCATCTTATAATGAATCCTTTCCTATGTGTGCCACATAATCATAAAACATACATCATCGCATAACACATATAACAAAAATGGGATTCTTGAAACATCATGACATCATAAATCAATTCATATAAGATAAAGGAATTCATAAACATAATTCCATCACAACATAGTCAAACCAATGTAAAAATATGGATAGAAACAGAACCCTTTATTATCTTAGATGGAAAATAATTTTGATAAAACACTTGAATTGAATTCTTGAGGAAAATATCCTTTCTTCTTCAAAAACATTTTTCCTTTCATAACATGTCGTAAAACTTTAAAATAAAAGAAGTTGATTAAAAATAAACTTGAAAACTTGTAAAGGAAGCTTCTTTGAAGTAATGTTTTAAAAATCCATTCATGCCGTATAAGTTAAAAAAAACATTCTTCGTACTTTTGTCGGAAAAGTCAAAAAGTACCTCGTACGGAAAAACGACAAAAGATTCCTTTCATATTCTTTAATAAAAACTCACCTAAGGGTAAAATTGGATTTAAACTATTTCAAGTGGATGGAAACAATATTACATATTGAGGGAACATGGATGTGGATGATAAAATACACCCCAGTAAATACTTACGAATAAACAATCTCGGATAAAAATGAGATTGTGATATTTCCCTTACCTTAGGTCCGATTAGCTTTGTACGTGTCCGAAGCTCCTCTTCTTTGGAACGCCTCTTTGAATCCTCCACTTAAGGAACTAAGATTGGACTTTGGAGAAGACCAGAACCTCTAGGATTATTCTAGGAAAGTGGAGAGGAGAAAATGGCAGGGGTTGGCCGAGCTTGAGTGCTCAAAATTGGTGTGAGGAGGAGGGGGAGGAGGTGCCCTTTTATAAGGGAGGAGAGGGGCACCTTAGGAATTCTTAAAAATATTAATTTATAATAAATCTAACCCCACTTAAAAACCTCCAAAAATGACTCATATTCGAAGATTAGATGAGATAGGGTTGTAATCTCATCAACCAATCAAATTTAGACATGTTTGGATATTATTTTAAACCTTATCAATTATATTTAACTCTAAGTTAAATAATTTAACTTTTACCGTGTCTTTTTGTTTTCTTTCACTATATGGTTAATAAACTTACTATAACATGCCAAACGAACCACAAATTGTTTATTATTAATATATATATCCTTATCTAAGTCATTTGGCCGAACCTTAGATTTTTAGGAATAAAATAACAATTAATAATATAATATTTGATTTAAAAACTATTTTGTGTCAATTTTGACACTATTTGATATATGATTTTTGTGAAAGTCATAACAGAATTATATGTTCGAACCAAGTTGATTAAATCAACATTAATATATCATAGTAACCTAGAAAATTAGTGGAATTCATAAAAAATCTCAAATTACATTTATTTTGGTGTTTATAACATCAATTATGTCAATATTTCATTAATAAGATAATTACTGCATCATCGTTGTGTCATAAATAAATTAAATTATTTGATGTCTAAAAATTACAAATAAAATACCATCATGTAGGAAATCTTTTTAGATTTCTAATGAATATTTACAATCGAATTTATCTTATGTATAACCCCATAATAAAAATGATTTACTTATTAAACTTTGATTTTAACTATTTTAACCCTTCTTTAAATAAATTCATAATAAATGTCCTAATCTAATCCAAGTGGGCCTAAATGGTCATATTTTATTCCTAAGTTTGTTTTTGGTCGAATTACACTTGTCCAATAGAATTAGGACATGTGTTAGGGTAATAGTAATATCATATTTACCCTTAGTTACCCTATTTACTATTAACCGCGGTAAAAAAAAGTAAAAAGTTACTATTCACCAAAAATTATTTTCATCTCATTGAACCACATTTTAGTCCTTGATATTAACCGTGTCTCTCGGATTTTCGAAATTCCATTCACAGAAGTGGTAAAATTAAGTTTTATGCAAAATTCAGTTTTTAACCTACCACTTAGTGGTTTCACTATTCATCAAAAATTGAAAGTTTTCAGAAAAATGCCAAAATTTAATCCTAAGCTATATTTCATATTCCGAATTCAAAAATGAAGTCTATTTTACCAAATTCATAACATAGAAGTTGAATTAATTAATTTTATAATTAAATCCCGCTATTAAAACAAATAGCGTGTTTTTACGAAACAATATCTATCAAAAGATTGACACTTGTTTATGTCAGGTTTAAATGTGAAATTACGTCCAATGACCAACATTGTATTAAATTGTAAAAATATATTCTAAATATACTTTAAAACCACTCAAATTAATAATTTATCACTATTAATTATTTCGATTAAAAAAGTTGTTTTTAATTATAATTTAGTAATTTTCACTATTCATCAGAATATGAAAGTTATCCGAAATGTACCAAAATTTCACTTTAGGCTAAATTCGATACTCCGAATCCAAAAATGAAATCCATTTTAAAAAATAAAATTTACAAAATTTCAAAAAGTGGTTATTACTATTCATAACGGCTAGTTTTAATAGCATATCGCTGTTTAGTGAAACTCGTTATTGCGTACTACACACACTATCGAGGAAGGTTGCGATTGCGTGTAATGCAAGGCAAGTCAAGGATGCGTGTTGTGCAAGCTCCTTTTGGTGTAGCGTACAACACAAGACATTAATAAAATTAAAAAGAATATTTTTCATAAAATCTTGGGCTGTTACAATATTTTGAAAAATAACTCTATAAAGACCTAAAAAAATTTTCATGTCTCAAAACATATCTATTGATTATAGGAAACCTGTGAGACAAGTATTAGTTCCCAAAGTTTTACTTGCTAACCTCTCTGGACCCAAAAAAATCTGGGTACCAAAGTTACCCTACACTTAATTTGTTTTGTAGGAAAACTATTTAAAGAGCTCCTGTAAAACTATATGGTACTTGGAAAGTGGATTTTCAAGAAATATTACATGAGACTACTCATGCTTCAAGAGCCTAATTAAATTTTATGGTGGACATGTCACATTCGGTGATAATGCAAAAGGGAAGATCGTCGGCTTAGGCCAAATTAGTAACCCTAATACTGTATTAATTTCAAAAGTACTTTTTTTATGGGTTAAAGTACAATTTACTAAGAATCTCTCAGTTATGTGATGATGGTTTTAATGTAAAATTTGAAAATGATGCATGCAATGTTTTTAATTCTAAAATGATTTAATATTCAATGCTCTTAGAAATGAAAATGTATATGCTATTGATTTAAAATCATTATCTAAGAAAAATGTTCCACATTTAAATGCTTTTCATAAAGAATCATGGTTATGGCATTGAAGATTAGGACATTGTAATGTACACTCGCTTAGGAAACTATCTAGGAAAGGTTTAGTTAGAGACTTATCTAAATTGTAATTCCCTCTTAACAAAGTGTGTAATTCTTTTCAAAAGGGAAAACAACACAAAGTTTATTTTAAACCAAATAAAGAAGTTTCTACTTCTCAACTGCTTGAGTTGGTTCACATGGATTTTGTTGGACCATCTAGAGTTTCAAGTTTAAATGGGAAGAAATATGTTTATATTCTTATAGATTATTTTTCTAGATATACTTGGGTACAATTTCTAGCTCACAAAAGTGAATCATGTTCTTAATTCATTAAATATTCCAAGTTTGTAGAAAATCTTAGTGGACTTAGAATTAAGAACTTGAGAATTGATCATGGCTGTGAGTTTGAAAATCAGGAATTTGAATCTTTTTCCTCACAAAATGGCTATTCTAACAATTTATATGCTCCTGGAACACCTCAATAAAATGGAGTCGTAGAAAGAAGAAATAAGATGCTTCAAGATATTTCCCAAACTATGCTAAATTAGTATAATATACCTATCAATTTTTGGGCTGAAGCTGTTAATACAGATTATTACACTATCAATAGAGTCTTAATTAGACCTGTTCTTAAGAAGACCCCTTATGAGCTATGGAATAATAGGAAGCCTATGGTTAATTACTTTAGAGGTTTTGGTTGCAAAGTCTTCATCCTTAACACTAAGGACAATCTTGACAAGTTTGCTTCCAAAAGTGATGAAGGAATTTTCCAAGGTTACTCAATCACTAGTAAAGATTATAGAATATTTAATAAGAGAACAAAATGTGTGGAAGAATCGGTTCATGTCAAATTTGATGATACTGATCCACATGAACCCAAAACCTCTGTTGAACATCTTGGGGAAGATATGTCAATTTTGGACCTTAATGATAAAGACAGTGATCCCTTCATGAAAACAACCAGTTCTAAAAATCTTCCAGAATCTGTGCATCGTGAATTTGAACCTATATACAATCATGAGGAGTCTAGCTCAACTCTTTCTAGAGGTATTAGAACTTTTAAGAATCATCCTTTAGATGTTGTAGTAGGTGATTTAAATAGAGGAACAAAAACTAGAGCTTCTCTGAGAAACCATGTTGAACATCAAGCCTTTATTTCATAGCTTGAACCTAAAAATATCAATTATGAAATCAATGATGAATTCTGGGTGATAGATATTCAAGAAGAATTAATTCAATTTTAAAGAAAAAAAGTTTTGGAATTAGTAGAAATACCTAAATACACGTTGACTATAGGCACTAAATGGGTGTTTAGAAATAAAGTTGATGAATCTGGAAACATAGTTAGAAACAAGGCTAGACTAGTTACACAAGTATATAGTCAAGAAGAAGGAATAGAATATGAGGAAACCTTTTCACATGTATCTAGGCTAGAAGCCATTAGGATACTACTTTCTTATGCAGCTCATCTGAATTTCAAAATTTATCAAATGGATATCAAAAGTGAATTTTTAAGTGGGTATATATTTAAAGATGTATTTGTTGAACAACCCCCTGGTTTTACAAATCCCCATTTTTCAAATCATGTATTTAATATTTCTAAAGCGTTATATGGTCTGAAACAAGCTCTAAGAGCTTGGTATGACAGACTTAGTTATTTTATTATTTCAAAAGGTTTTACTAAAGGAATAGAGAATCCTACTCTTTTTATTAAAAATATATCCGAAGATGTTTTAATAGTATAGATTTATATATATGACATTATTTTTGGATCCTCTAAAAATTATTTATGTATTGATTTTTCAAAAATTATGCAAGATGAATATGAAATGAGTTTAATTGGAGAACTTAAATTTTTCCTTGGATTTTAAATTTTTCAAAATAAAAATGGTATTGTTTTAAATCAAAGTAAATATACTAAATATATTTTGAAACGTTTTAGTTTAGACTGCAATAAAGGTAGTTATACACCTATGAGTACCACCTGTAAGTTGGATGCTGATGAAACTGGTAAACCAATGGATCAAACCAATTACAAAGGTATGATTGGAAGTTTGTTCTATCTTACTACTAGCAGACCAGATATTATGTTCAGTGTATGCATGTGTGGTCATTTTCAATCCATTCCTAAAGAGTCACATTTAACTATTGTTAAAAGGATATTTAAATATCTCAAGTATACGACAAACTTAGTATTGTTTTATCCAAGAGGACAATCATTTGATTTAATAAGTTATTTGGATGCTGACTTTGCTGGTTGAAAGTTAGATATAAAGAGAACATATGGAACATGTAACTTTTTAGGCAAGTCACTGGTATCATGGTGTAATAAGAAATAGAATTCTATTACATTATCTATAGCCAAAGCTGAATATATAGCTACTGAGAGTTTTTGTGCTCAAATTATGTGGATGAAACACACTTTACTAGACTATGGATATCAATTTAAAAATGTCTCTATAAAGTGTGATAATACAAGTGCTATTAACATCTCTAAAAATCTAGTATCTCATGCTAGGATAAAGCACATTGATGTGAGACATCGCTTCTTGAGTGATCATTATCAAAGAGGTGATATCACCCTTGAATTCATTGGTACTGAACACTAATTGGTTGATATTTTCACAAAGCCTTTGAATTATGAGAGGTTAAATTAAATCAAACATGATTTAGGTATGATAAAATATTAACGTTAGAAACCTCACTATTAAAGACCTTGTCGTTTGAAACCTCACTGTTAGAAACCTCACTGTTAGGAACCTCACCATTAGAAATCTCACTGTTAGAAACCTCACCATTAAGAACCTCACCATTAGAAAACTCACCATTATAAACCTCAACATTAGGAACCTCTAAAATAGACCTCACCATTGTTAACTTACCGATAATTGATGTTTTCATGACTTAGCATTTTCTCTTCTGGAATCTGAAACGTTTTCTGCATTACTTATTTATTTTGTATTATTTGTTTTTCGACCCCTAAGTGATAAAATTAATGTACATACCACATTTCGATCCACCAAAAACGCTATCCTGAATCTCTTTCTCCCAATCCTCATAACCTAACCCTATTTTGAAACCCTTGAACCGCTTCAAATTTCATTCCAAGAGTGAAGAGGTCATTGGTCAGTGATTAAGGGGATGCGCCAAATCCAAATAGACCTCGAGCTGAGTCAAGTAGTGGAAGAAAGGGAGTGGAAAATCCAATCAACCCTCATCTGTCGAAGAGGGAAATCGTAGTTGAAAAAGAGATCAGTTCTGAATGGTTGCTGACAATAAGATCTTTATTGTTGAAGACACTTGAAGCTCAAGGTTGGGTTGAATTCTTTGCAAACAACAATGGACCGTATTACCCAAAGTTAGTGAAGGAATTTTATGAGTTTTTAAAATTAGAAAAAACTAAGGATGAGAACATAATGTCTTCAAGGGTGAATAGAATAATTATAATTTTTTCCTCTATTGAATGGGATGAGTGTTTGAGAGTACCACATGAAGGGATTTATGATTACTACTCAGGAGTGGTGCCCCCCACTACTGAGTTCTTCTATTATGAAGAAGCCTTAGCTGAACAGACAGGGAATGGGATCCCTAAGAAAGTCATTACTGCTGAGATAGAAGGAGAAGAAAATCTATTGTTTAAGTTTGTCCAGCATGTCTTGAGTCCCAGGAGAGGGGACTTTTCTACATTAAAATTTAAGGATGTATTTATTTTATATCTATTAAAGCATGGAAATAAGATAAACTTGTGTAGGCTGTTGATTATTCAATTAGAAGATATGATAAATCCCAGTTCCAAATCCAATGCCTTATTTCATGCTATATTGATATCCTTGATGTTGAAGGTGAAAGGAGTTTCTACAGATAAAGAGGAAACAGTTTTAGTAAGGGACAATTTCTGCATTACAAAGGTAATTTTCAAGTTTATGAAAATAAATTGGAACCCTTGGAAAAGAATATGGGTGCATGATGAGGCTAATCTTTATGAGTAATTCAATCCTTTCACTCATCCTACTAGGCATAAGGATAATAGGGATCCTTTTCTAAATCCTAATGAAGTGGAACCATTATATTTAGATAAAGAAGAAGAGGTTGTTGTTGTACTAGAAAGAGAGGATTCCCCTATAGATGATAAGAGTGATCCAGACCTTCCCTCCAATCCTCATGCTAATACTATGTCCTTTGGTGAGCCTAGTCCACCAAAGAGATTTCCTAGAAGGGAGACATTTCTAAGGGACAGTGATGATGAAGAGACCGGTGAAGAAGAAGGGAAAGAAAATGTCTTAAGAGACATTAGAGAGACCTTAGATGAGGATGAGGATACTGAATCTAGTGATGATGAATTTGAGACAGCTGCTGATACAAATTAAGAGTAATGTCTTAGTCTCAGTCCCTTGATAGGTAATACAGAAATGGTTTAGAATGTAGATGAAGAGGTTTCTGATTCAGTTGAAGCTGGAATTGTTTTAGAAGTTGTTGAAGATTCTGTGGAGGAAGTGGCAGTGGGCCCTTCTGTTGATGTAGCTGCTCAAGGAGGTATGCCAGAGCTGAATGTGGTTGATCAGGAGAATTCTTCAAGTGAGGGGGTGGAACCTTTTTCCATAGGTTCATTTGTTGTTTCCCATGGAATAGTACATTGGTCAGAAGACCCTGGATTTGTGGTGTTGTGTTTAGATTATGGAGATTCTTATTATGACCAGCCTATTAGAATTCCTCCAATTCCTACTATTTCATAGACTACTATTTTGCAGCTAGTAGTACTTCTACCTTGAGACTATATGAGGAAGAAAGATTTGGAATCAATAAAATCAGATCTAAAGATCCACCTTATGAGAGATTTTTTGGGTAAGAAAGGGATATGACTCAAAATCAAGAAGTTGTAACATCAATAATGGAAAGACTAGTTTTTACCTCTCACTCCATCCTGCTAGAGGAAGTAAAGGACTGTCGAAATCAGATCAGAACCTTGGTAGATTCTATGGAATCTGTGAAATATTCTATAGCCAGATTAGACTCTTATATGGATTCAAGGGTTTAGGGGGACAAAGATCTTCGATATCTTAAAAGTGTGGTTCAGAAAATGGTCACTGTGTTTGAGTAGTTTAGGAAGTCTATGGAGACACATGTGAGTGGCCAAGATGATGATGTGAAAAGGCTGATCAGTGGGCTGACAAAATATTTTAAAGAGATAGTGGCTTTCACCAAGGAACCTCTATGTACATCTGATTCATCTTCAGCCTCTCCTCATGTTGATGTAGAATCCTTTAGGTCGTTTGTTAGAGAATAAGTTGAGAAGTTCTCTTGTACTAGTACCTTAGATCCTCAGTCTATGAATTAGGTTATTTCCACTACTAGAGAGATTCATAATCTTGTGGGAAATTATTTAAGGGAAGCTTCTCAAGATCAAAAGGCCATCAAATAGAAAGTTAATTTATACTAAAAACGGGTTTATACTAAGCATCAAATGGATGGTCACTTCAAATTGTTGTTGGAGAACTTGAGGATTCCACCTATCACTCAGACACTTAAGGATCAGGTTAGCAAGATCAGAGAGTTGACTCATGACTTAGAGAAATTCGTGGAAAATAAAGATGATTTTATTTCAGCCATGGAGAAACGAGGAAGTATTATTATGGATTTCAGAAATCTTCTTTTTCCCTTCCTCCATGTGGACTGCACTCCCATCATTATTCCTCCAGCCTTGCCTTCTACCATGGCTTCTTCAGGTACTACCAGTGCTGACCCAATGATGACTCATGCACAGGCCATCAGAAGCTTGACCCCTATGATTCCTCAGAGATCTACTCACTACAAGTCTACTGATGCCTTTGTTGCAACTCATCCTACCCTGGTGATTGCTATCCCTCGACCTATCCCTCCATCTTCAGAACCTACCTCCTCAACTCCCAAAGACAAATCCCCCTTAGACATATCTGATGTGGATTGAATTTGGTATGTGTTGGTTGATAGGAATCATTGTAACAAGTTTATAATTATACTTTTGCTTCATTACTGGAAAATCCTCTTTTGTTTCTTTTTGTCCTCTTTCTTTTTGTTAATCACATAGGGGAAGAAATTTTTAAGCATGAATCTCAAAGTTACCCAAAGGGTAAGACATATTTAAGTTAACTGGAATGTTTTCATATATACTCCATCTACTTTTCCCCAATAAATTTGGTTCAATTTTTTGAATACACACCTCTAAAGATATTAGAAAATGTGCTTAACCCTAATTCAGAAAATACTAACATAATTTGTGATTATCAAAAAGGGGGAGATTGTTGGACTCAACTGTTTTGATAATCCCAAATCATGTTTCATTTATATATATAATCTTGTATCTCTTACAGTATAATCTTTTATGTGAAAATTATGTTTATATCAAAGTAAAAACTATGTACTTTTAATCTCACTGCTCTCTTGTTTAAGATCACAGTGCAAAATTTATCTAAGTGAAAAGGTAATTGATGCAAAGGTTAACGAAGCAAAGGTCACTAATGAAAAGATCACCAATGCAAAGGTCACCAATGAAAAGGTCACCGATACAATGGTCACTAATGGAAAATTCACCTATGAAAAGGTCACTGATGCAAAGATCACCGATGCAAAGGTTGCCGGTGCAAAGGTCACCAATGCAAGGTCACCATTGCAAAGCCACCGCTGAAGACACCGATGACGGTTACTGTTTAGGGCTACCGCTGAAGGTTACCAATGGAAGGTCACCGTTAAAGGTTTCTAGTGTGCACCTACTGTTGAAGCCTACCGTTGTGAAGGCTACCGTTACCAGTCTATCAATGCTTACCCTTCCATACCTTTTCAAATTCTTAAGATTATTCTAACAGTCATATTTGATAAATTAAATGCTTATGACATTAATTAATGTTGATTGTAGACATATTAGGAGACCATATATGGAAAATATGAGGTATGAGAAAGATCTCATGTGATGTACTTTTTCCTATTGTCGAACCTCAAATATATAAATGAGAAGAACAAGGAAGAAAAGATGTATGAATGAGTGCTCGAGTCCAGAAGCTAATAAAGTGAAGATCAGTAACAAAGAAGTAGCATATGAAGGATCTTACTTGCCAGATAAAAGAAGAAACATCTTGCACTTACACAATGAACCCACAAGAATCACGAAGATCATTTGAGATAAACTCACTTCTGCCTTATGTGCCTCATCAACTCTTGATCAACACGAGAAGCAGTACACTCAAAGATAGAGTAACACTCTGTTTTGAAGACAACATTCAGAGAAAGACTCGAACATCAAATTCTTCACTCCATGGAGTCATGAGATGAATTGAAAACACATAGAGCCTTCTGAACTCAAGCTTATAATCTTAGCTCTATTATGTTCCTTCATTTTACATTTCCGAGAAGTGTGTGTATGTCTTTCACACACACTTTCTCATGTGATTGAATAGGAGGATACTGAATATCCTCACATCAAATTTCACTTACAAATTTTTCCCATGTATAAATGTGGAAGAGACCATGTGTGGTCAGTATTGTTTTTTTCCCACGAAGAATTCTGGTAGAGGGTGTGAACCCTGGACAGTTTGTAAAAACTGTTATAAAGCCCGATACAGGCTCTGTATCAAGTTTATTGTTAGTATAAACTGCTTGGTGACAAGTGATCACCAAGTGGAGAGGATTAATTCTCATCTTGAGACTGAACCTCTTGTTTAACTCCACTGTGCTCTGTATTTTTTGTTGTTCTCTGTTTTATATATTTTCTGCTACTTATAATTTCTAAAACATAAAACTATTTTTCATTCACTTTTATAGTTAGTTTTGGTGAGTGTGTGTATGTGTTTAATTCAGTAAACTTGTTTCAAAAGTTGAAGAAGTTTTTTACACTAATTCAACTGAGGACTAATCACCCTTTGAGAAACCTGTTGACCAATTAGACATCTATATCTCTACTGCCTTAATTAACTGGGTCGTTTCTAAATTTGGGGGATCTTTAATATAAAGTTTTTAATTGTAATTTTAAGTAGGAACTCAATTCACCCCCCCCCCCTTGAGATTCCACTCTGACCAACACGTTTCCTCTGATTTCAGGGAAATATGATGTCATTTTCCTGGTTTTTACCCCCAGATACATGTTTTTAAAGGTTTTAATACCTTTAAAAGTGTTTACCGAATCATTCCGAACACACCGCACATCATATTAACATTATTTCTAAGTATAAATTTAAAAAATAACTCAAAGGTGTTTTCCCAGGATTTTACATCAATACAAGGTTGTTTTATATGGTTTTTACCATTAGACACACATTTTTGTGTTTTAAAACACTAAAAATAAATTTATGGGAATCTCAAGAAAACCATGAATTAGAATGAAATTTCATCAATTCATACATTTTATAAATAAATCTATGGTATTTTCCTCTGATTTTATAGAAATAAAATGTTGTTTTCCTAATTTTCACCCCCAACACTTGTTTTTAAAGTCTTTGGTACCCTAAAAAGTGTTTACTGAGTCATTTAGACCACACTTCACGTTGAATTGATGTTTTATCTATGCATAAACATAAAAAATAACTCAATGGTGGTTTTGCCATGACTATGTAAATATGAGATCATTTTATATGGTTTTAATCATTACACGCACATTTTAGTGTTTTAAAACACTAAAAACGTATTTATAGAAATCCCAGGAAATCTGTAACTTGTAATGATGTTCTTTCAGTTAATAAATTTAAAAAATCAATCTACAGTTGTTTTCCCCTAATTTTAAAGAAATATGAAATATTTTTCCAAGTTTTGACCCCCCCCCCCAACTTTTTTAAAGGCTTTGGTACCTTTAAAAAGTGTTTACCAAGTCATTTTGACAACACCACATGTTGTATTGATGTGTTATCAGAATTTATATGTAAAAAATAACTCAAAATAAGTTTTATAAATATTTCACATCAATATTAGTTCATTTTATAAGTTTTGGAAAACTACATTCATGTTTTAGTGTTTTAAAACACTATAAATGTGTCTATGGGTATCCCAGGTAAACTATAACTCATAATAATGTTCTATCAATTCTTAAATTTTAAAAAAAATATTTGGTCATTGTGCTAGGATTTCAGGTCAATCCAACATCATTTTCTAAGCTTTAACCCCCCAACACACATTTTTAAAGATTTATAAGTTGTTTACTGAGTCAAAACTGAGAAAATGGGCTCAGATTATTTTCAAACTTAAGAATAACGATATATAATTCATTTTTGTTGTGTAGGAATAAAAAACACATTAGTCTGACATAATATGTGGTTGGTATGACTCAAATTGTGTGTTTTCTATATAAAATTATCATTTTAGTTTATTTATGGAAGTTACATGTGTTCTTTACAAATGTGTGAATGATCTATAAAATTTAGATATTACCTCAACATGAGGAGCTATAATTCTATAAATTTACATGGGGATTGTGTTGACCATATACTAAAATATAGAAACTAAATAATTTTACATTTTATACCATCACTGATCCTGTGTTTTCTTATAAGAGTCTTATTCTTGCAATTTTTCTTTCAATCTTGCAATTTCTCTTTGTGATTCTCGATCAACGACACTACTCAAGCCCCCACTGGGTGTAGCAGTAATGGAAGACAATTCCCTACCAAATACAGCTAATATACTTGGCCCAAAACCCATTCCTCATACACATTCGTGATGCTCATTCCCTAAAAATATTGCAACTACATTATTCTAGGAAACCAGTGATAATTAAAAAGGGTTCATATCCTAAAATTCTTGAATTTTAACCTATTAATTAAAAAATACTAACAATGATTTTTTAAAATATCTAAAATTCATAATATTATTTAATTAATAATTTTTTATTATTATTTATTGTTATTTCATTATTAAAAATATAATATTGAAAAATAAATTATATTAACAAGAAAGACATAAACTCAATTAATTGGGGTCAGCTAGATGTATCAAACGATGCCAAATTGGCATCATTTGATCAATATAGCCTATCCTATTTAATTTGGTTTAAGGATTTTTTGTTTTTATAATATATTTTTCATTATTATGTTTTTATAGTAATTAAATGGTAATGGAAATTACTTACTCCAGCTTCTTTGGTAGGGTCGTTTACAAAATTGTCATCAATTTTCCAATGAACATTAAACCAAATCTCTATTCGGCCAATAGAGTGACCTAATTCATTATACTTTACAGAAAAAATAAACAAGTTAGAAAAAACATCGACTTATCATAAAATTATATGAATAATAATGAATAAAATAAAAACCAAAATTGTTATTTTTCTTGGAAAACTATGAGACCTAGATATGTGAGGAATGTCTTGTTTCTCACGATTCACAATATTTTTTTAGATATTCCTCTGAAAAATATCAAAACTAATAAAAAAAATTATAATTTTATTGTGTTTATGTTATACAGAAAATATAAAATATTTAATTACCTCATGATATGCATCTCTGTAAATATAAAAAAATAGATTCCATTTTTCATGATAAATGCCTTCAGGAACTTTCTCATAAATATTTCTTAAGATCATATATGTGTCATTAAACTCAAGCCATAATATTCATTTAAAATATCACAATTTCTTTCCCAAATTTTCCAAACTCCATAGGCATGAAACAAATTCAAAGACATCAAAATGAAAAAATATATATAAACAAAAACATAACACTTTATAAGTATATTACAACATTTTACTAATGTATTTTAAATTAGTTATCAAGGAATATTAAATTCATATTACCTTTACTTGAGTATCAGAGACCTCATTTTTCCAAGTTATAGGAATACTCCTCCAATACTTACAATTAATGGGAAATCTCACTGTCTCACTAGTAAGCTACCTGAGAATATGCCCATAGATTCTGACAGTGTCACTGGTAGTCACCCTGAACTCATCAAATGGAATGATAATCTTGAAGTCCTTTAGGTCACGTACATCTGTCATGTTCATATTTGTATCCCTTCGATGGTTGTCTTTGTCTGTTTAAAAAATTAATTAAAAAATTAATAAAATATATAGTTTTTTGTGCAATGACGTACATACCAGTAATGGTAACTAAACAATATCCTCTATATAGAGGGATGACCAACTAATCCATAGTTGGAGGGGAATCAGGTGGTGGGATACCAGCAACATCTAGGAAAATAGATGGATTGATAGTAGTATCAGGTACAATGGAATCACTCAGATCCAATGAAATTGATGGTAGTGTTGGCATGCTCCAAGATTTTGATTGGCTAGGATCTTGAAATTTTTTTCTTCTCGGCATTCTTTCAATTCAAATGATTTAGATATATTAAATTTATAAAAAATGAAAAACTAGAATATTTTCTAAAAAAAAAGATAAACTAGAACAATGTCTATATGTATGAAGAACTTATCAATGAGAAATTATAATATATTTTCATTAAGAATTTATAAATTAAATTATATCCATATTCATTGTCTACAATATTATCAACCTCCATTGTGATGAGTGATTCATTTTCACCCTCTCTTGCAAGTTCTATTTTTTGATACTATTAGGAAAAAACTATTCATTTTTTTTTGATTGATGAAGGTTCACTATCAAAAGGTACCAATTGATCTTCATAACCCATATCATATAAGTCTCTCTGATTTAAGTGCATATCAACACTCCAGCATTCATGTATTTCATTATCTTCAAAATAAACCATATTTACTTGTGAACCCAAGATAAATGGATCATTCTATTAATGCTCATAGGTATGGATCAACTGAGAGAAGTTGACATAATTAAAATGTAACGAATCTTTAATTATACACCTATCAATTTTGACCAACTTTAATTTGAATAAGATACCTAAAAATTGACCATGATAGTTTAATTCAATTATATAATTCATATTCCCATAGTATTACACCTCTGAAAGTTTAAATACACCACCATTTTTGCTTTCAAGTCTTATTCATGATAAATCATATGAAACCTGAAGCCATGAATATTGTAGGAATCTAATATCTTAGCCTTCCTTAGAAGACCTCAATCAAAAAACTTCAAATTATTTGATATTTCAACTCAATTATCAACATTCATTATCTATAAGTAAAGATGTAACATGCTAATTTTAACATAGATAAAATAACTACACTCTAATAATATGAATATGAGTATATACTTACATGATAGGTGAACCATTTTACAATCTCTTTATTAATAGATTTTGTTAATTTTGGCTCATTTTGATCTCTACCCCTTAGTTGCCTCTTTTTTTACAGTCACAATTATTCAATAAATGTATTTTCAATAACGTTATTGATTAGAACATATCTATATGCTTATAGTAACTCCAATTCAGTCAATGTAAAATTTGAACCCTTTCCAATTTGTTGTCTAATAGTTGGAAATAATGATGAATGGTTTTCAAAATGATAATTAGTTGATATTCCATCAACTTGTACAGAACTATTTCATCTAGTCTCAATCCCATCTAAATACCTAGAACATATGGTCAATCACTCTTCGACTATGTATCCTTCAGCAATAGAGCCTTTTAGTTGAGCTTTATTCCCCACATATGATTACAAATGACCTAAGTACCTAATAAAAATAATAATAAACATATTAAAAAATTATGCAATGATTTGATAAAATCTAATTCACCAATGAAAATAAAAATAATATCA
The DNA here is from genome assembly GCA_963277665.1 of Viscum album. Taxonomy (NCBI): domain Eukaryota; kingdom Viridiplantae; phylum Streptophyta; class Magnoliopsida; order Santalales; family Viscaceae; genus Viscum; species Viscum album. Next base: position 654,907,824 of record OY728145.1, on the reverse strand, counting down.
ACAAACCTATCAATTGTATAAATACATCAATAGTGTACCGGTCCACCATGTTTAGCTTCTTCATCCAAATAAAAATTCAAATGAATCCTGAATGTGAGGAATTAAGGGGGAAATAACAACTAAAAATGACAGTTTCAAAAATATTATTTCTTGAAGTTTATAAAGATGAGTTGGATTTAGAGTTTTTTCAAAAATATCTCTAAAAAGGGTACAAAACTCAACTATAACCATAGTTACTTTTTCAGGTAATGTATTATGTAATGCTAATGGAAACACGTACTCCATCAAAATGTGTGAGTCATGACTTTTCAATCCATGTAACTTTTGATGTTTGAATTCAACGTACCTTGATATGTTACTTGAATACCTATCTAGAACTTTTACATTATTTAAAGATCAAAGGAATACATCTTTCTCAATATTTTTCACTATAAAAATAGCTAAATTATACTTTCCATTCTCATTTTCCCACAAATCATGCTTTATATTCAATGACTCCAAATACTTACGAGCATTAAGGTGATACTTTGATTTACTCTTCTCATTACGCAATATAAAAATTACATTATCATAGATCTTCTTTTAAATATTCATTACATCAAGATTTTAACATATCAAATTAAACTCTAAATATGGTTTTTTAAAATATATACTCTTTTTATTCAATTGTTGTGTTCCAGCTGCTTTGGATATTATACTTCTTATTATTTCCCCCCTTTTTTAAACTGATGGAATTTTCAAAATTCTTCAATGACAATCATTAATTGTCCCATGATTTCTAAACTAGATAACACCTTTAGTGGATTTCTCAATTAAATACCTCCATTCGATCATGTCTTGTTAAGCCTGAATTGATGAGAAACATAAATAAATTGATGATGACAAATAAAACACCATTTTATTATATGAGGTAATCGTTGAGGTTCAAAATCAAAATTATACTCTAAAAATCCAAACCAATATAAGTGTTCCAACCAAATAAATTTCCTAGTCTGAGAAAGTTATTAATTTTCCACACTAAAGTATCATGCATTCTGAATAGTTTTCTCATTGAAGGGGCATATGGTTCAACACCATCATCCCATAATTATCACTATTCTTTAATTAGAGGTTGAAGGTATAAATTAATGTCATTTCCAGGAATTTGCTTTCCCAGAATAATCATAGAAATAATAAAATTAATATTCTTCATACACATCTATGGAGGAAAATTATAGGGGATCAAAATAAGTGGAAAAATGCTATAATTAGTACTTAAATTAAAAAAAGGGTTAAACCCATCATAATCCAATCAAAAACATATATTCCTATGATCCGAAGAAAAATATAGATATAATGAATCACACATATTCCATGAATTTAAATATTTTGGATCTCTCGTTAAGCCGTCATTATTATCCGAAATATTCCACTTTATGTCATATGAAATCTTAGGCGAAATGAATAATATTTCCAAGTGTAGTTTCATAAGAAACTAACACAATACCTTTGTAGGAGTTTTCTTCTTCTATTTCTTCTTGGGTATGCATTGATTTATACTCTCATTATTGTTTAGTGACTTCAATCTTCTTGTATGATATCTTATGTATTCTTCCTTATCAGACTCTTCTCCCTAGTAAAGCATGAAATCGTTAAGGCATTCATGTATCTTTGTATAATCAAGTCCAAGTTTTTCGATGACTTTATTCATCATAGAGAATGATGCATGAATCTTAGCTTCAATAAATGCACCATAAAGCAAATCTAAAATCATGGACATTTCTTTGTCAATAATTCCATAGAGACTTTATATAATACAACTTAATTAGAAAAACAACTTTGAATAATTGTAACACCCTTAATATAATTCTTACTATCCATCTTCAACTAATTAATAAAAATAATTCTTCTTGTCACTGAATTTTTGAGCAAGATTAACCTACTAAGGATCAATAGAATGTTATGTTGATCTATTAAAATATTGTACATTGTATCCTGCAAATCCAAATGTTTCATCTATCAAATTTTAAACTGAATTTTCCTCTCGCGGGTCACTTTTTATTTAGTTGATAGGATTTTCATTATTTTTAATTTTGATAACATTAAATTCACCATGAAAAATCCAATATACATATAGATCAGGAAATAGTTTCACTATTAAATTATCATATACTTCATTTCTATTCAACCATCTCTTGAATTTTTAATCAGGACATGGACATTTTATTCTACCATCCACTTATCGGTTTTTAATTGTATAATCTAAAAATTATTCCAACCCCTTAGCATACCGAGTTGTGTTTCAAGGTAAATTAATCCAACTTTTATCGATAGGTATTTAATTTTCACTCTTCTCATTGTACATTTAGATATAAATATATAAATGGTTAATAAAACAAGTACAATAAAAATTAAACATCACTCAACTTCATCATTTACCAGCGTAGAGTCTTCATTTGACGTAACAAAAATTCAACATAAAAATTATTCAATCCAACAATAAAATATCTCTAACTTTTCTATTTTTCATATTATCAATTTTTATTTTATATTAAAAAAGTATTATTTTCTCTATAGATAGCTCTTGATTTGATAATTATTAAAATCAAGATTTGTTGTATCTCAAAATAAGAAGTCAACACTCTGATATCTGGTGATATGGTCTCTTTTATTCTAGCTAGAAAATTCTTGCATTCATTGAATATAAAATATATTCATGGTAAATGTAAATTCATTTAAAAAAAAGGATATAACCAAAAACATCACCAAGATGATCAACATTCCATTGATAAAAAATCAAGGATAATACCCAAAGCATCAAACCAATCAATAACCATTAAAAAAACCTCATCTACTCTAGGCTCATAAAGATAAGACCCAAAACCGATAACCATCACTATTTTAAAATAAAACTATACCTAGACGGATAAAGGAATTACCCTATAGACTATCCTAAAGTAATGAATTTTATCCATTTCCTTAAGAACTTTCTGGTAAGAAAAATCAAAATAAAATGAAACACAGTCCCAAAGAAGCAATACTCTATGCCTTAAATCAAATGAATCCAAATTAAACTAAAAAATATGCCTAGAAATAGAACCCTCCACACTTAAAAAACTATTAAAAAATATCCCTTTTCCCCTAAAAATTAAAAAACATTAAATAAAGGATTCAAAACATACTTCATAAATGTATATATACCATAAAAATTCCCCCTTTTTAAACAAAAAATCTATTTATCGCATTTAGAAAACTAGAAAAAAAAATCATTTATAAAAATCCACTTCCCATTTAAAAAAACACTATAATTTCATTATTAAATCATCTATGGTTATTTGAAAAAAAATTTAAAAATCATACGCATGAAAAACCTTTTTCAGAACCTTTTTTCAACCTAATAAGAAACCACCTTTGATACTTAAAACATCAACCCTTATAACTGTTAATGTTTTCAAATTATTTTGGGAAACCAAATATAATTCAATATAAATATTCCCAAAAATGTTATAAAAAATTTATCATAACACCAAATAAATTTTTAAAAATTATTGGAGTCTTAAAAAATGTTTTTTCTCAAGACTAAATTTCATTTTGTATCTAAAACACTTGAAAACATTCCTTATTTTATAAAATTATACTTTATTTTGAAATACCTATTGGAATATCATCACAATTATCAAACCAATTCAATGACAATTAAATCAATAACTCATATAATACATCATAATACTTCCTAAATCAATAAAAAATAATTATTAATCAACTCAAAACCCTCTAATAACTAAATTCTCAAAAATATGGAAAAAAATTCATAATGCACGATTTATTAGTTGCGATGATGGATCGGGTAGCAGTCGTTAGGTCTCGGTTGTGAGTGGAAGCAAGGGGGAAAGGGAGAGATGTAAGTCCACTAAAAGGGTGAAAGAGAGTGATTGTGAATGGTAGAATTAGGGCCAGGGAGCAATGGTGAGCGGGAAAGGTGTGCGGCGGAAAGGGGTGTTGCGGTAAGGGGGTAGCAAGCACTTGGGGTAGAGGGGGTGCTCAGGGGAGAAGGGGGAGCAGCAGTGAGTGGAGAGGGGGAAGGGGGTAGGTGGTCATCTAGAGGGTGTAGAGAATAAAGGGGGAGGTGAGTGGATAAGGGGCAGTGAGTGGTGAGAGATCGGGGAAGAAGGGGGGATCGGCGGTGGTTGTGAGGAGCGAGGGTTGGGGGAGAAGGGGGATCATCGGTGACGGCAGCAGCCCATGGTGAGGGATCGCGGAGGGAGGGATTGAGAAGAAGTGGGGTGGGGTCAAAATTATCCTTTTTTAAAATATTTAATGGAGTTTTAAACAAACCATCTTCTAAATGTTAAAATAAATAAAAATATTGGTGGTTACATGAAACCATTTTTATATTATAAATTTTTTAAAATGTGATTTATTTAGCATCAGTTATTAAAACCACTGCTAATAAACTATCATTGAGACCTTTTTTATAGTGAACCAACTAAAAAGTATTATCTTCCAGAATCTCATGGTTTCTTGTCATTTTCATTGAACATAGATAATGATGATTGTTTCCAATGAATGTTGTTTTGGTTCTTGATAATTAATTGAAAAGGGTTGAATTATGTTAAATTACTCATATCAGGTACATTATCTTTGAACGGTCTGCAACGGGTTTTTTCATGGAGCTATAAATTAACAATGGCTCTCATATCCATGACTCATGGACATAATTTCCAAAGTCAGGTGTTCCCTAGGAAAATTGGGCAATGACACTTAAGAACTCACATTGGTTTAGATGATTGGAGTCTTGGATCATCACAACATTAGGGGGGGACTGTTGCCTATTCAAGGAATATCTTATAGATTTAAGATATGATCGGGCATCCTTTGTTCATTCCCAAGTATGTATATGTGGATGACCCCAAGTTAATGATCTATTATGAACATGCATGGGTTTAGAAACATTTGTATGTATCTACGTTTCTCTATTAATGGCACCCTTTTCATATAGGGATTAGATATTCTTTGATATTTTATTAGGACGATGCTAGTTTTAAGTCGCGCGGTGGGTCACTTTTAAGTTTACCATCATCCAGGGGGAAATAAGTTGTTTTTATGTCAGGATCCAACACATAATATGGGATTCTTATGTATCCTTGTGAGAGTAATCATAACCCACATAGTTTGGTCTAACATAACATGACATGTCACCTCTTAAGGTCATGTGAAAAGGGACAAACCATGCAGTTTAACATCATGAAGCACGGATTTCCAGGTGGAAGGTTACTATTTTGGTGTGAGACTTTGAAGTATGTATTATTTTCACCTATCGACCATTAAAAGGGTCTGGTGTTCTACTAATGTGTATAGCGGCACTCGGGTCGAATCATCATTGATGGGACTTTTTAATAGTCGGTTGTCTTTGTTTTGATTTTTCTTTTTAATGGGGGTGTTTATAGAGGTAAAATAAAATGTTTTATTGATGTATATTGATTTAATAATTTGATAAATATTGGGGTGAGTTCATTATAGGGGATTTGATCTTATGATATCCTAGAGATTTTCTTTATATTGCATTGAATTAACACCAAATTCACAAGATAATTTTGATCGAAATACCCAAGTGTCAAGGCTTTCATCCAAGTCTTAACTTAACTAGGGTTATAATATAAATTAAAAATATATATGGTAGTGTATTTATGGTTCCAATAATTCATGTAATCCACCTATTAAACAAAACATGTCATTAATCCATTACATTTTAATTTCAACATACACAATGTTAATCTAAAGAATACTCAACAAGAAAAAGCCCTCAATTGCTTAATATCCCTAAATTATGACTCATCCCAATGGTATATTTACTCATCCATTGAGATGGTTATTAATATGGTTGGAATTATTATGGTTATGGGTTTAAAATAAAATAAAAATAATGGGACAATAAAAGAGCAGTGTACCAAACACACACACGAAATGTGATGAGCGGTAAAATCACGCTTTAGATTGAATGAGAAAGTGAAAGAAGGGAGTGGTTTTAAACTTGATTTGAACCATTTTAAGAACGTTAATATTAAAAAACATAGGTAGGATTATAATAAGAGATAATGATAAAGAAAAATTCATTAAAACATAATTATAAATAAAAACACTTATTAGATTACAAACGAGGAAAAATGAAAAAGAAAATCAAAATAAGTATGAAGGAATGGTATCTCAAGTAGAAAATTGAGTATGGAAGATCCTAAAAAAATTATTAGAGACTTGGTCATGCCAAAATATTTTCATTTTCTTTGAAATTCGAAATCCATGCAAGGAGTAGAGGGGGATGCTTTTATAGCCCAAGGTGGTGGACTGTTTTCATTCCAAATCTTCCCCTCCACTTGGCTCAACAATTTGGCCATCCATAAAGCTTAATATGGAGATATTATCTTATTATAAGTTGTAGATATTTTTTTTATGTTTACTCTGAAAATTTTACATTCATTGGAATTTTTTAACCAAATTTATGATGGTTTTACTAAACAATGTGTAGTTGTCCATTTTTATAAGAACTTTTAAGAAGGGTGGAATGTGGATGGATTTTTGAATAGTAAGATGCCCTAAAATCCAAATAATTTATTCTAAAAATTAGTCCGCCTATATATTTTCTTTCACACTACAAAATATCATCTCGAATTGATTTCTATATCAGGAGAAAATCCATAATTGTGTGTTGGTTTTAATTCCCAAAAGGAATGGTGGGATGGATTTCATAGAATCATTTGGGCCCCTTTTTGCTGGATTTGGGACTTGAAATTTTTATAAAAGATGAATTTTACTATCCCCCTACTTTTAGTGGATAACCAATAATTATTAACTTCTAAATTGATCCCAAAAATTCAACCTTCATGGATGGACCATTTTCTTTACATATTCTTTGGGCCTTCTTTTGTGGACCATATGACCATTCAAATGGAATAATTGGTCAAAGATTCCTTATAATGATATGTTTTAAATTGAATAAGGAATCCTAAAAATAATAACCATACAATTTGGATAAGTATAGTGAGGGTTTTAATTAAAATAGTAAACTTAATAGATTGGACTAATTCAAATAATGCTCAAAAATTATATTTAGTATTAAAACATGAGTATATCACACCAATTATGAACTTCTACATGAAACTAACTAAAGGGAGTAAACAAAAAGTTATGAATAAATTAATAAAATAAAATCCCCCACACTTAGTCACGTTCATGGACTCATGTGCAAAAAACATAACAAAATCATTCTCACTCGCCAACAAATATTAAAATTATGTTTTCCCTAATCAGGGGAGGTTTATGCCATTTCACTCATCCATATTGAATTTCACAAAACAATTTACAGAAACAATATACCAAAAATAATTCATTTTTCATGTTCAAATTAGAAATGGAAAATTTAGGCACTCAAAACATAATCCTCTCAATATGATAAAATTTTATTTTTGGAGGCTCGCTCATTAACCAACCAAAAGTGCAAATCTTATATTTTGAAAGAGATATCAACTTCCATTTATTATCCTAAGGTTCATAAGAATCAAGAGTTATTTTTTAGGGGGGGTTTATGTGGCTATGGTATGGTAGGAATTTAATGTCCAAGAGAGAGGGAAAGAGGGGTAAAACACTAACATGGAAAAAGAAATGCACAATTTGAAATAAGACATAGAAGGTTATGGAAACACATATTTACAAGGTAATTATTGTGTGAAGTATGACACAAAAAATATGGATAATATTTGAAGAGGATGAAAAGATGTAATATTTACAAAACAAAAAACTTCTCCCAATGACATAAGTGTTCTTTATTTCTTTTATTTTTTTCATTTTTTCAAAAGATGAACTTGAAACAGATCACACACTCATCTCTTAACCCACTCATCTCCTAACCCATGTTTGATCTCCTCACAACACTATTTGTAATAGTTATAATAAGATAAAAGGTTTATAAAAGTGGTTTTTGACCTGCCCAAGACATAACCCATTTTCTTATGTTTTTTTTCTAGTTTTTTTGAACACTTTTCAATAACATGTACACAATTACATGAATGAAAATCCATTTTCAAAAATCTCTGAATGACAACCTATCCCCCATGATAAAATGGATTACTTCCCTCAAGCATATGAGAACACGATGAAAATTAATTAATGGATACCCAAAATTAAATCCATCCCCCCCCCCACACACACTTAAATTTCAATAAATTATGCAATATAATTCCATGTAGAAGTTGGTTGGGATAAGGTTGTGGGATTATAATGTGGCTATCAAAGAAAAATTTTTCATAGGCTCTAAGGGGCTTTCAAAAGGAGGATTAATATAAGGGTAAAGGGAGGATATTTGGCTATTATGATTCTCATGTGGTTCATAAAATTTCTCTATCATATTAAAGCACACCAAAATAGAAAATTTAACTCAAATGTCCAAAAACTCAAGACTCACAATCAGGGTTGAAAAACAAAAAAAATTAAAAGACAATCATAGGTTACCTTGGTATGAAAGCTAATGTTAGTTCTCACTGTTGAGGAAGAATTATTTTCCAAATAGAAAATTAATCATTTAAAATTTTTTGGTTTTGATACAAGATTCCTTAGCCAAATTTATGATAAAAATACAAAAATTTTGAGATGAAAACATGTTTTTTGACTCCCCAAAATAGTTGGACAAAATTTCAAAAGTGTATGGTGAGTAATTTAGAGTCCCTTTTTTTATATTTTTTAGTTTCTTTTTTATTTTTCTATAAAGACATGCCCACACAAAAGATAAATAGTAAATAAAATGTTTGATAAGGAATGTGGTAAAAAACGAGTGATGAAGAAGAAGAAAGAGAGAAAGAGAGAAAGAGGGGGAGAGAGAGAGAGTTAAAGGGAAAGAGGTGTCCCTTGGTTTTGATTTGGTGGGTTTTCATCTCCATTCAATGGTAGGTTAGTGGAAGTTGATGTTCCTCCTGTAGGATGTTACCTAAAAAATAAAAATTATTATTCGTTAAATGAAAAACTAAAAAGAAATTAAAATTTCATAAATATAAAAAGAAAACATGGGTTTCCTCATAATTAGCGCTGCATTTATTTTTTCTACAGCTAGAAAGTTATAGTGGACTACCCATAGTCCAATGGTGGCCACCATATTTTCTCAATTCCAGTGTGATTCAATAAAAACTTCACCTTTGGGAGACTCGATTGTTCATTGTATAATTTCATCCCTTCCTTTTTTTTGTGTTTGCAATTCAATGGGTGTGGAAATAGAATATGTATATTCTCCCTTTGGTATTCAACTTGAGGAATGATTCTATCCACAAAGTGATGGTTTTCTATGCTTGGAAATACTGTAAGATGTTTCAATTTTTATGGTGCATTTATGTAAGGATAAGATAACATGAAACCATAGTATGAGATACCAATTGATTTTAACTCATTTATTTAATCACTTACTTGTGTATAGTAATTAGGATCATTGAAGTCATAATACTAAAGAAAATTTTCAATATCCTTTATATCAGTGTTTTTTTTTCAAAGAATGGTCAATTTCAACCTCACCAGTGATCACTTTATTAATTAGGGAACAAATCTCACAACATTCACTCCCACTAGGACAAGATAAAAACATTAGTTCAGGGTTCACCTTACATATAAAAAAAATTAGAATCATGGATAGGAAATGATGAATTTTGGAAAATCTTATATGAATCAAAAAATGAACATGCTTGTTCATTTTCCTTATTACCATGCAATTTGAAGCAGTTGATATCATGGGTGATATGGTATTCCTAAGATATTTCAAGACCCTTTAGATCAATGGATTTTATATTTGTAATTTCAACATTAACTTCTCTATTTATGAATTGGTTAATGAGAATACAGAATTCACAATCTCCTTTATCTTTAGAACATGAAGAACATGATGGTTTGGATTCACCACACTCTTAGAGAGACTTTTAGAATCATGGATAGAGAATACAGATTTATTATATGATGGGTATCACATGGATTGAAAATTATTGAACTTAACCAGCTGGTCACCAAATTCCATGGATAAGATGCCATCATGGACATCAATTTTGGTTTTAGATTTCATGACTCAAGGTATTCCTAGAATTAGAAGAGATTGTTAATAATTTTTCTCACATTCCATGTCAAGGACATATAATTTAGCTAGGAAGATAAGATCATTGACTCGGACAAGGAAATCCTCAATTATTCCCTTAGGACTAGTTGTGCTTCGATTGGATAACTGGATGACAACACCCATTTGGTGTAAGGGACCTAGACCAAGGTTAGAGAATATGGATTTGGTCATGACATTTATCGAGGTTCCTAGGTCTATAATTGCATCATCAAAGTTATAACTCTCTATTTGGTATAGAACAGTAAATGTCCCTATATATTTTCACTTCATGGGTATGGACTGCTGGGTTTAAACATTTTCAAAGGTCCTAAGTTTCCTTTTATGGGTTCAAAAATCCTTAATAAAATTTGCATACTTAGTGATTTTTTTATGGAATCTAAGGGGGGTATGTTCACTTCAACACATATAAACATGTTGAACATTTAAAGATTAGGTTCAAAGGACTTCTTTGTATTATAAACGGCTTGAGGAAAAGGAATTGGTTTACTTAGAGTAATATAATGAGGTGAGGGAATGACTTCAGGTTCCTTTTCTAGTTTATTTTTCTTTATATTTTCCAGATAAATATTTAAAGGAGAGTTAAAGGATTCATCATGAGGCATAGAAATTTTCTTTACCAATATAAGTGAAATTGCACTTACATAACCCTTGGGGTTGGGTAATGGTTTAGATGGGATTTGGGAGGAATTTGGTTGTTGATACTGGATTAGCTGGGATGCAAGTTGACTAATTTGGGTTTCAATATTTTTAAGACTAGAAAGGGTGAAGGAGGAATGATCTTTCGTAGATATTTCCCATGATTTCTTATAAGTGGAGGAATGTCCCATATTTGGATTACCTTGATTTTGGTTCTAAGTAAAGTGCTTGTATTGGGTTGGTAATTGAGAAGGCTCATTAGGATAGTGGAATCCAAGAGGTGTAAGAGGATGATTGATCCTTTGAGGTTGAGAAACAAAGGAATAAGTTTGTTGGAAGTTACCACCCCTTGACAATATTGGAATTAGTTTGGATTTTTAGTAGGTAAATGAGGGGGATAAGAAATAGGATTACCATACCTAAAGCCTTGGTTAAATGTATAAGGTAAGGGCTTAGAGTGGGGTTTGTTGAAGTTTCTAATGAACTAACCTGTTTGTTGAGGGTTGGTGTTCCTCTGAGAATATGTTTCATTGAGCTCCACTGGTCCAAATTAATTAGATGAATCCTCTTAATGTTGTGGAAATGTGTCATTTGTATGAGATGGTGAGCTATATATTCCACAGTTTTTTATAGGTATAAGAAATATATATTGTAGAGAATATGGGGTTAGGGATTTGGAAGCCATAGCTAGTTGTATCACAAGACCTGTAAGTTCACTCATCCACTTGGTCATCTTGTTAGGCTCTATGGATTGATTCTCTTAGAATTTTTTGACTTTATCATGTGCTCAAGTATATAATTAATGCGTGTTTTCAGCCATATTTATTATGAGATATCATGTAACTGTAGGGTTTTTATCAACAAGAGCACTACCACTTATGGCATCAATGGTAGTTCTCTCCGTATCCAATAACCCCTCATAGAAGTATTGGATCAAGAGTTGTTCAGGGATTTGATGATGTGGGTAAGTTTCCATAATATTTTTGAACCTCTCCCAATACTCATGGAGTGATTCATTAGGTAATTGACAGCTACCACTTATTTCCTTTCGGATAGAAGTAGTATGATAATTAGGAAAGAAATTTTATAAAAAGAGACGCTTCTTATCAATCCATGGGTTTGTAGAACCATGAGGGAGGTAATAGAGATGTGAATTTTCAGAGTCATCTAGGGAGAAAGGTAATGCTTGAAGTTTCATTTGTTCTTTAGAAACCCCTTGAGCCTTCATGGTAGAGCACACCACTTGGAACTCTTTGAGATGAAGATGTGGATCCTCACCGACTAGCCTGTGAAATTGAGGTAGAAGATGAATCAAACTCGATTTGAGTTCAAAATCATCCTCAATGTTTTGATATTCAATACCAATGGGTTGGTGATTATTATTGGGGGCAACAAGTTCTTTTAATGGTTTTCCCTTGGATTAGTCATTTCTAGTTCAATTGGTTGGACAAATAATGGTTTGGTAATGATTCAATTATCCATAATGTTTTTCCAAAGTTGGTGAAGAGTTTTCTCAATTTTCAGGTCAAAAAAATTCGATGGATTTTTTGGGAGGATACAGGGAATTCAGAGAAGTTTGGAAAGGATGAGGAAGGTGGGTTTTTCTTTGTGTCTTTTTCAATTTATGTTGTTTATGAGAAGGTAGTTTTTTCATTGTTTTTTTTCATAATTTTTTTTGGTTAATTTGTTTTACATTTTTTGTTTTTTTTAAACAAAAAAATATCGACTACTTAATGCACCATCTACAGAAATAGCGCCATTTGAAGCACATCTAATTTTGGTCTATCGACCATTCAAAGGGTCCGATGCTCTGCAAATTTGTATAGAAGCACTCAGGTTGAATCCTCGACAATGTTACTTTTTAATAGTCGATTGTTTTTGTTTTGATTTTTCTTTTTAAAGGAGGATTTGTTTGTAGAGAAAAAATTAAATAATTTATTGATGTAGATTGATTTAAAAATTTTATAAAGATTGGGTTGAGTTCATTATTGGGGATTTAATCTTATGATATCCTTGAGATTTTCTTTATATTGCATTAAATTAACACCCACTTCACAAGATAATTTTGATTGGAATACCCAAGTGACAAGGATTTAATACAAGAATGAACTTAACTAGGGTTATAATATCAATTAAAAATTATTTATTGTAGTGTATTTATGGTTACAATAATTTATGTAATTCACATTTTAAACAAAACATGTCATTAATCCATGAAATTTTAAGTTCAACATACACAATTTTAACCTAAAGAATACTCAATGATAAAAAGCCCTAAATAACTTAATATCCCAAAAATTATGACTCAACTTAATGGTAGATTGAATCATTCATTTATATAGTTATTAATCTGGTTGAAATACTTATAGTTATGGGTTTAAAATAAAATAAAATAAAAACGGGACAAGAAAAGAGTGGTGCGCCGAACACACACATGAAATGTAAAGAGAGGTAAAATTATACTTTATATTGAATGAGAAAGTGAAAGAAGGGAGTGATTTTCAAATTTATTTGAACCATTTTAAGAACATTAATATTAAAAAATATATGTTTGATGATAATAATAGATAATGAGAAAGAAACATTCATTAAAATAGAATTACAAATACAAACACTTACAAGATTACAAACGAAGAAAAATGAAAAAGTAAATCAAATGAAGCATGGAGGAATGGTATATAAAGTATAAACTTGAGTGTCCCAAGACTTTTTTAAGGACCTTTTTATACCAAACTATCCTACTTTTCTTTGAAATTCCAACTCCATGTAAGGAGAAGAAGGGGATGCATTTATAGCCCAAGATGGTAGACTGCTTGCATTCCAAATCTTCCCCTCCACTTGGATCGACAATTTGGCTATCCATACAGCTTAATCTCGATATATTCTCTTCTTAAAAACTGTATATATTTATGTTTTATTTCAACTTAAATTTTTTTTTGGCCATTGGACTTTTTTATCCAAAGTTATAGCTATTTAACTAACAATGTTCAGCTATCCATTTTTGTCAACACTTTTTCGAAGGCTGGAATGTGAATGGATTTTTGAATAATAATATTCCCTAAAATACAAATGATTTATTCTAAAAACTTGGCTACCTATATATTTTATTTTACACTACAAAATATCATCTCTAATTGATGTCTATATTAGGAGAAAAGTCCATAATTGTTTTCTAGTTTTAATTCCCGGGCCGAATGGTGGTATGGATTTCATCGAATCATTTAGGAAACTTTTTGGGAGATTTGGGACTTCAAATTTTTATAAAATATGAATTGTATTTTCCCTAGACTTTTTGTTGGGAATAAAAGATTTTAGACTTCTGGATTGATCCCAAAAATTCAATCTTCATGGATGGCCCAGTTTCTTCACAGATTATTTGGTCATTCTTATGTGGACCATATAACCATTCAAATGGAAGAATTGGTTAAACTTTACTTCTAATGATATTTTTTAAATTGAATAGGGAAGCCTAAAAACAAGAATGATATAATTTGGATAAGTAGGGTGATATTTATAATTAAAATAGTAAAATTACTTGATTGGATTAATTCAACTAATTCTCATGAAATATATTTAGTATTAAAACATGAGTATCTCACACCAATTGTGAACTTTTACATGAAATTTACTCAGGGGAGTAGAAAAAAAAAGTTATGAATAAATTAATAACATTATACTTACACTGAGATGGCCTAAGGGACCTAGAAGAAATGTGGTCTCCCATGTGGATACGACCCAACCAAGAATGTGGCTTGGAAAACATTAGGGTGAATATGGGTGTTGGGTTTGGACCTCACTAAGACTTCCTACATATCCCAGTTAGTTGGGAATCAAAGACCATGTAGTTTGGTAAGTTGGGGATTGTATGTGTGAGGATTACCATTTGAGGTTTGGGATTATAAAGATTTCATAATCACCACTGACCTATAATCCCATGTGAGTCATGCTTGGTGTGAGAAACAAGAGGAAGCAGTAGACCTAAAGATCACACAATCCACGTTGCCTGCTAATGCACAAGGTCTGGGCCCAAAGGGAGAGAGAATGGGATTTGAAGTTCCCATCTCCTCACTTTTTTTCACCCCAAATAGGAGGAGAGAATCAAGAGTGTCGCCTCCTTTAATAAAGGCTATAGGCTTACCCTATAAGGGATGCCCTACTGGTTATTGGGGAAGAGATACATATTCAGCACCAGGCCTCACTGAAGGGAAATTTTAGTGGTTCTTCTTAATCCCTAGAATGATGAGGTTCAATTGATCACCTCTATGGTCATGGTAACTTCCAAGGTGAGGACCCTCATTACCATGAGAATGTAGAGTTAAATACATTTAGAGGTTTTTCTTTGTTGATGGGGTTACCACATGAATCCATTTACCGTGGGAATGTAGAGTCAAAAGGAAAAGTTTATGTGCCCGATGATCTGATCATACATGTCATGTGGCTTTGGAAGAGGTCTTGACCTGATGTCGTTAGACTGGTTCATGGAGGGGTCAGAGTGGGTTTGATGATATAACGTGATGGAGTGATTAGAGTTGGAGAGTAGAACACCCTAGGATGCCACATTTTATGTAGTATTTTCTTATACAGGATGGGGTTCCATCTGCGTAACATGCTGCTACACGGGTGAGGGTACTATCTATGTAGAGTTTTGCTATGCGGACCTGAGGTATGCCTGTGTGGTGTGTAGCTATGCAGGGCTAGGTTCAACCAGTGTAGTGTTTTTCTATGTGGGGTTAAGTTCCTCTCATGAAGCATTTTTCTATGTAGTGTAGGGTTCCTCCCATGTAGCATTTTACTATATGGGGTGCTGGGACATTAAGGGGGAAGAATCCCTTCATGCCTTATAGAAGGGTATCTGGTTAAGATACTTTAAGTTCATGGATGGATAGATTTTTTTATTTATTTCTAAATGCCATGCGGTGGGTTTACCTACTGGGAATCAACGGTTATCTCCCAATTCATCTCTGAGGCTTTACTTTTTGAATCTCCTCTTCAGTGATCATTTTGGATCTCAACTCTTCAGTCCTCTTTGGTCCTTCATTTGGTCCCCCTCAAGGTATTTTTATAGAATAATGGGGGGAATGGATACTGGCATGGCCAATTGTCCATGGTGGGTCGTGGGGATTCTATTGAGTGGACCCAAGGAGGAATCCCCAACCCATGAAAGATTTCATTCGTGTGAGAGGTAATAACCATCCGGACCCACAAAACGATTTGGTCTCATTTGCGGGGGTTAGAGATAACGTCCCATCCCGCAAATTATTTTGTTCACCGGGGATGATTTTTGTTTAGGGGCGGAAGTCACTGTCTATCCTCGCAAATTATTTTTGGTTTCATTTATGACTGATGGTGGCCTATTTCATCTCATTAACAATTTCATTCACAGGGTGCTTCATGAAGCAGTAGAACTTGTTGGCTATACAAGCCGAGGGAAAAAATAGAGGAATAAAATAGGACAATAAAAAACACAACAAGGATTTCAAGATTTTTTTATTGCACACACTATCTCAACTGATTACATATGCACCCATATTTATAGGGTATGAAAAATACACTAAAATGGACAGCCCATGCATTTTATAAAAGGAACAAAAAACAAGGCAATAATAAATTCTTTCTTGGAATTAAACAAATTCATGGATAAATGAAGAGGCACATAGAAAATAGGCGTTGCATGGGGAAGATCCGGAACTCAATGGACAACTTTTATTTTGGTTTGCAATTTCCAACACTCACCTTCAAACCAAAACCGATTTCATTCCGAGCATCATTCTAAGCTGTTTGAATACATCTGTTGGTAGTGCGTTTGTGAAAATATCTGCCACCTGTTCCATAGTATGGCAATATTCCAATTTAATCATTTTTTGTTTCACATGATCCCTAAGAAAATGAAAACGAGTATCAATGTGTTTTCTTCTCCCATGCTGCACCGGATTTTTGGCTAGTTCAATAGCCGACTTGTTATCCACATATATCACAGTGGATCCATCCTATGGATGCTTCATCTCCTTCAACAAATTTCTCAACCATATTCCCTCACAAACAGTAGAGGATGCTGCCACATACTCTGCTCCACATGTGGATAAAGCAACCACACTTTGCTTCCTTGAATTCCAGGTGAAAGTAGTAGATCCAAGAAAAAATACATACCCAGTGGTGCTCTTCCTTTCATCTTGGTCACCTCCCCAATCACTGTCTGAGTATCCATACAACTTTTCTTCTTCGTTGTATGGATAAATGAGACCGAAATCCACCGTTCCTTTAACGTACCTGAGGATACGTTTTGCTGCAAGCCAGTGTGACTCTTTCGGTGCCTCCATATACCTTCTTAGAAGTCCAACACTATAGAAAATATCTGGCCTTGTGATTGTGAGGTACCTCAGACTTCCAATCAGACTCTTGAACAAAGTCGAATCAATGCTTCTTCATTCTCCATCTTTTTTCAGTTTCAAGATCGTTGCTACCGGTGTGTTTACAGCATTACAATCGTCCATCTTGAATTTTTCAAGTAACTCCTTGGCATACCTCTTCTGAGATATATAGATGTCGCCATGTTGTTGCTTCACTTCAATGCCCAGAAAGAAGGACATGAGACCCTCATCGGTCATCTCGAACTCCTTGAACATGGCCTCCTTGAAATCATCGAACATTGGTCGACAATTCCCTGTAAACAACAAATCATCAACATATAAGCATGAAATAAGAATATCGCCGCGATCATTCTTCTTGATATAGACCGCATGCTCATATGGACATTGGGTGAATCCGTTGTTTCGAAGATAGCTGTCGATGCGTGCACTCCAAGCACGACGATCTTGCTTCAACACATAAAGTGCTTTCTTCAATTGATACACTTTTTCTTCCTCCCCTTGCATGAAAAAAGCCTTCAGGCTGGTCAACATAGATGTATTCTTCCAAAATTCCATTTAGGAACGCAGACTTCACATCCAGTTGGTAGATCATCCAACTGTGATGGACAGTAAGGGATATAATCATTCTTACAGTGTCAAGGCGAGCAACAGAAGCAAAGACTTATTTGTATTCCACCCCATATTTCTGTTTGTACCCCTTTGCTATGAGTCTTTCCTTGTATCGATCGATCTCGCCATCAGCATTTCTCTTTATTTTGTACACCCATTTGACACTAATGCTCTTCTGGATTTTTGGGAGTGTAGTCAACTCCCACGTGTCATTTCTCTCTATGACACGAATTTATTCTTCCATAGCCATTCTCAATCTTTCTTCCCTCATGGCTTCCTGAAAGGTCAAAGGCTCGTGATCTGCATACAAGCAAAAAAGATTTACCTCTTCAGTCTTCTCATAAATGTCACTCAAATATTTCATCTTCATAGGAGCCATAGGCGAGGATGAGCTGGCCAAATTTTGATTTGATGGAGTGCTTTGAGGAGTGAGGAAATGTACTCCTGGACTTCTTCCAACTGATGATGCACCTGAGGAAGGTGTTGTGGGCGTCTTCTCCTGATGATCATGTCTTTCTTCAGAATATTCAGTTTCGACTACAACATCCTTTTTTGGTTCTTCACCATCCCATTTCTACGCTTCTTCCTCACTAAAGACCACATATCTACTAACCACTAATTTATTGGTTAGTGGATTGTAAAGCTTGTAGGCTTTAGAGGCTTCAAAATACCCGATGAAAATGCATTTCTCGCCACGATCATCCAACTTCCTTCTTCTTGCTTCTGGAACATGAGCATAGGCGACACACCTGAAGATTCTTAGGTGTGCCACGCTCGGTTTGTAGCCGCTCCACGCCTCTTGTGGTGTAAAGTTCCTGACGCTATTTGTTGGACACCGATTGAGCAAGTAGGCAGTACAGGCCACTGCCTCTGCCCAAAAACTCTTTGGCAGCCCTTTCTCCTTCAGCATGGTCCTCGTCATGTCGAGGATAGTGCGGTTCTTCCTTTCTGCAATTCCATTCTGTTGTGGCGTATAGGCTGTAGTGTATTGTTGTTTTATTCCATATTCCCTGCAAAAGTCTTGGAATGCATTTGAGGTGTATTCTCCACCTATATCAGATCTGAGTACTTTGATTTTGTGGCCACTTTCAGTTTCAACACGAGCTTTGAAAGTTTTAAAGACAGTGAATGCAGCTGATTTTTCTTTGATGCAATATACCCACAACTTTCTGCTAAAATCATCAATAAAGGTAATTAAATACCTATTACCTCCAAGTGATGGTGTTTCCAGTGGTCTGCAGATACCAGTGTGAACCAACTAAAGTGGTTCTGTTGGTCTTCTGGACACTCAACTTGGGAAGGAGTTCCTTTGTTGCTTGCCGAGTGTACATGCCTCACACATGTGATTTGGAGATTCAATAGTCGGCAATCCACGCACCATTCTTGATGAGTATATAAGTTTAAGGCCACTTAAATGGAGATGCCCAAAGCATAGATTCCATATCCATGAGTCGTTCTTCATGAGCCCAAACAAACATTGCTCGGCCTTCGTGTTGATATGCAGCGGAAACATGCGATTCTGCACCATTTGAACTTGAGCAATCAGTCTCCTGTGAGCATCTCTTATTGACAATGAAGAATTCTCCAAGTGTATAACATACCCCTTATCAAGGAGTTGGCCGAGACTTATGATATTATTTTTCATGCTTGGTACGTAATAAAGATTGGAAATGTAATTCGACTCACCATTCTTTAGATAGATTTTGATTTTACCTTTTCCAAACACGGGTACCGTGGATGAGTCGCCAAAACTCACATCTCCTCAAACTTCTTCGGTGAGTTCCTCGAATAGCTGTTTGTTACCACTCATGTGGTTGCTTGCTCCCGTGTCCAAATACCATACATCAGGGCGTTCACATGATTTTTGTTGTGCGAGTAGGAGTGTAGTACCTTCTTCTTCTTGATGGGATGCTTCAGCATAGTTGGATCGTTCATCATGATCCACCTTGTTCCAACAATTAGATGCAAAATGTCCGAATTTCTTACAGTTGTAGCATTGGACGTTCTTTGTATTTCCACAACCACGCGTGAATCGACCTCCACCGTGTCCTCTTCCACGAAAGTTGCTAAAGTTCTGTTGCTTTTGTTGATGACTTGGAGGATGTCCACGCCCTCTTCCTCTTGCACGATAACCGCCTCGTTGTGCTTGGCCATTCTTGGGTTCTTAAAGAGTAAACTTGGACTCTAGGGAATGCTCTATTGTTGAACCTGCATTTTTCTGCATTCGCTAATCATGTATTTGCAACGACCCCATCAACTCTTAAATAGATAATTTTTCCAAATCTTTCGATTCCTCGATTTCCACAACCACATGCTTGAACTTGGTTGTGAGCGATCGAATTTCTTTTTCAATAACTCTAATATCCTCCATTTTTTCACCATTTCTTTTCAAATTTTTAATAATGATAATTAGGCGTGAGAAGTAATCCGAGATACTATCACCTTCCTTCATTCATGCCGCTTCGAACTCCGCTCATAATGTTTGAAGACAGACCCGCTTCACACGATCAACTCCTTTGAAAATGGTGGCAATTGTATCCCAAGATTTCTTGCTCGATGTTGCTTAGGCAATTTTTTCGAACGCCGATTCATCCAACCCTTGATAGAGAAGGAACAACGCCTTGTTGTCTTTCTTCCTTTTATTTTTGGCGGTTGTCTTTTCTTCATTCGTGAAGGCCACTTCTTCCTCCGTAGTGGGTACTACATACCCGTCGGTGATGATCTCCCATAATTCTTGCGACCCGAACAATGCCTTCATTTGAATGCACCACCTCTCATAGTTGTCCTTAGACAAGGTCGGAACTTGCGGCTGGATCGCGGTGGCCATATTCTGAATTTGGAGGATGCTTTGGTACTACCCTATGAAACCAATTTGTTGTCTATACAAGCTGAGGGAAAAAATAGAGGAATAAAATAGGACAATAAGAAACACAACAAGGCTTCCAAGCTTTTTGTGTTTCACACAGTATCTCAACGGATTACATATGCACCCATATTTATAGGGTATGAAAAATACACTAAAATGGACAGCCCATGCATTTAATAAAAGGAAAAAAACAAGGCAATAATAAATTCTTGCTTGGAATTAAACAAATGCATGGATAAATGAAGAGGCACATAGAAAATAGGCGTTTCATGGGGAAGATCCGGAACTCAACGGACAGCTTTTATTTTGGTTTTCAATTTCCAACAGAACTCCATGAGGAGCGGTGGTGCGCGAAGCGTTTTTTACTTCGTGGGATCAATCTATCCTTCATGGATTCTCCCCCTTTGAATATTTTTCTTCAAACTATTTTTCTGAGTTTATATATACCTTTTTCCAAGTTAATGGAATTATCTTTTTCTAGTATGAAGAATTTTCAGGACCCAAAAAATTACCCCCATCAAAATGGGCTCTGATTGGGACGAAGAGAAGTTTATTCTGATGTACAAAGTTATTCTATTTTGAACTGGTTAGCAGTATGCAAGTGGACCCACAAGAGGGTACCATGCCTATAAACAGAGGTCTTGATTCATTTGTCCTTTACCATATTTCTCGATGAACTGAGTGCTCTAAAAACTCTTTGATCTCCCACTGCATCCACATAGTGTTTCTCCTTTACGGATGGCCTTACCGTGAACTGAAATTCATCATCCATGAATAGTAAATTTTTCTCACCCGCATAGCGATTGGATACTAGGTGGATTAATCATTATTAAAATTGAACACCTTGCTAGTAAACACTTCACAGGCCAGTGCCTCATGGTCCAGTGCCTTATGAATTGTTGTTTTGCAGGCCAGTGTTGGGCATGCGAAGTGGCATACAATTTTCCAAATTCTCTAGGCATTCTTTTACATCCTTTTCCAATGGATGTCACATATTTTTGATAATTCGTCATAGGGAAAAAATGGATTTGGCTTCCACCTCTACAACTATAATTAGTAGAAGAACTTACATGGATGATAATGTTAAATACAATCTTTGAAATCACATCATCCCTCTGGAGGGTATTCTGAAGAACCTCCTTTTTCTGGAGCTTCTAACTCACCCATTTTCCAACTGAATACCACTTTATAACTTTGTACTTGAATATGATTTTCCCCATTCCACCTTTTGACCACAATATCCCATATTCTTTCTTGAAGGTATCTTAGGATTGTGCCCATGTGAGAATCTCTGCTACAGGTAAAATCATTTCTAGGTTTGGTTAATAGAAAATATTTGTTTTGAATGGATCAATGTGAAATCATAGAAATAAACACATCCATGACATATACTTACAATCTTAAATTCTATATTATCCATCCATTTTCAATCTCTTGTGAGAAAATCCTAATGGAGGATGGAGCTCCATGTTTTAATTACAATCTGGAGGGAGTTTCTTAGATGAATGGGATTAGTTATTCTGGGCATACCATAATTTCATAGAATCCCCTAAACAATTGAAGTTTTTTAGCTTATAACAAATAGTAAAGGTTTTTCAGATTTTTATTTATTCAATGTTTGAGATACTTCCTGAATTTATCAGTTGCTGGTGTACGAGAACCAACACATTCAATTTATCACATGGTGAAGTAGGGGTAAGCTTATGGGATGCCTACAAACTAGGGGGAATACCCATTCCTATTAATACGTATAATGAATTTCTCCCTTCAAGAAATACTTGGGTGGATGTCAAACAAGTCCCTCTATTATCTATAGATTTACTGACTACGATGGATAAAGACCTAGGTCATCCTCTTAATACTCACTCAACCATTCCATTTAGTAATTGGATAAAGCTATTTTTGTAGGCTAATGGTCTGAAGTTGAAGTTCCATCATACCAGGACTCATCTTTAATGACCCAGACTTTTTGAATGATATTTGTTTCCCAATAAAATTTGTGTTATATTTTTTTACACAACAAAACCATATCTTTTAAATAATGAAGTGAATATAAAGGTAAATGTGACCATTTAGATTTGACTGTTATATGACTTTTTGTCAAACATGACTATTGGTTAATATGACTGTTAGAAACTATACTATTATAAATAATTTTAACATTATTATTAGTTTTATAAGTATAAATGAAAAAGGATAATTATTGTAGAAAGGAAAAGTGAAGCCCATTTTTCAAAATTTGGGAGGAAGGTAGTGTCACAGGGCTTCACCTTGACCAAGACCAATTTTATATTCAACAAGTGAATCTTGAATGAAATATCCTATGGGAGAAATTCAAGTTAGCCGAAATTACCACTCAGGTGATGTTAGTTGAGCGGCCCCATGAATCTGTCATCATCGCACACCTTACTCTTAGGTCATACATGAGTATTATAAAGGGTTATGTGCCATGGAATTAGTTACTTAAAGTGTAATTTATTTTTATAAATAAAATTTTTTCCCATAAATAGTTTTTCTTAATAAAAATATAGGTTTAATTCAGATAGAATTTGATAAATTTACTTTTCCGACCCAAATTATACTTTTTATAAAAGATATAAATCTTTATAATAAACTAAGGTATTATGAATAATACTTATTTTAATGAAATAGTATGATAAAAACACTTTTATTTAAGTATAAATAATAAAATAATTTTATTATTTCATTAAAAAATTTTAATTTTCAGAAATTTTACTATGCATATTTAACCCGCTATTTTTTCATAAATAAGGATATTTGTAGTTAAAAGTTAAAATAATAAAATTTAGATAATTATTATGATAAAATAAACATAATTTTATAAATATTAATTTTTGGAATCATCTTTTTTGAAATCATCATTTTTTAAATCATCATTTCTAAATTATGTTAGGGTGAATTTATGAGAGTTTTCTAAAATATTTTGTCTTTCTATGAATAGTAAAAATACAGTTTTGGGTTTTTGATATGTTTAATGACTTCATAATTATGTCATAATGATTTAATAATTAATTAAACACAACACATATCCTAAAATATGTTATTTTATTAATGTTAAGTATTCTAATAGATTTTAATCAATTTCCAAACCTATAATTTACTTTCTAAAGTCTAAAATGAAAACTTTGACATTAAAAACATTATTTCTAGGAAAACTTTACTTTTCCAGGAAAAAATAAGTAATATAAAATTATGATAGACTATTGTGTATTAAAATAACATAAAATATTTCCCAAATGTCAAAAACCATGGGAAAAACCATGTTCAAGCCCATAGGTTTTCATCTTCCACAACCTAGATTTCCAAGGCCTATATTTGGAAATTATTAAACAAATCATCCAATTTTTTTATAAATACCCACCCATTTTTCCATTTACTTCCACTGAAAATCCATCCTCCATGAATATATTGTGGTTTTACCTCCCAATGAGTCCTCCCAAGGTGTCCTCAATCTCCCAAGTTCGCAATCTTCATGTTTTAAGAGTAACACTTCAAGGTAAAGGAATTATCCTTCTTTCCTTTTCAATTCAAGAACCTCTTTTCATATAGGTATTCTAAATGTTATGGTTACTCTATTCTATTACCCTTTATATCATACCATTAATAAAAAAATTATGTTTTATCAATGGTTGAACCTTGTCCTCTCTCTTTTTACCCTTTTCTAAAACCATGTTTTATACCTGTTATGTTGTCGAATTTACTTTTCAAAAGTTCTCTCTTCTCCTTAAGAAATTCTATTTTATTTTCTTCTTGTGAATACCCGAGACTCATTATTTTAAAAGGGTATTCACCTAAATTTAAAAATTATTTATTTTATTCTGGTATTAACATACATGAAACTCTCATTCTTTTTCTATGGGTTGAAAATGACATAATATTCATGTTTTTAATCACTTTTGAAACATCATGATTTTGATATGAAACTCATTTATTTTATTCTACATGGGTTATTTATGAAATTTTTAATTGTGATATATGTGTATAACATTAATTAATACATGTGAAGGTTGTTCCCTGATATCGCTCCAATTCATTGGGTAAAGAATTTAATCTCTAGAGATGACATGTTTTACGATACCTTGGTGAATAACCTTGGTAATTTTTATAACACCTCAGTGAAAAACCGTAGTGATATGATTAAAAATGTATCATTTAAATATTGTATCTATATAACCATGTTATGAATCATGTTATTTTTATAATTATATGCCTCTTTTTTCATTTCCCATTCCATAATTATATTTCTTATGTTCTTATTGATATTCCTCACGAATATATATAAATTGTTTCCCTTACTAGGTCATATGCTCACCCATTTCCTTTGATGTATGTCCCCAGGATATGAGATGCAGTAAATATACTTATTATGAATCCTTGAATGATTCTTTCAAGTATATTATAATAATGTTTTATATTTTCATGTATTATGTTCCCAGTTTCTAATAAACTAAACTTTAAAAGATCCTCTGTTTTGTACCATGTAATGAAAAGTTCATGTAATAAAAATGTAGGATGCCATATAATCTGACCTAATAATCATGAGGTATTTAGGGTTCATATTGTTCCATTCTTGAGGTAGGACAACATACTTTGTGGGGTTATAGGACTTAGCTAGATATGTCTCTGGATTTTAGACTAGTAGGATTTTTTCCATGTTCCTGAGTGGATGGTTCTTTCCATCCTATGATGCCTATACCAGTTTTAGGGTTTATAACCTGATGATGGCAGTCACACTAGTGTAGGTACAACCCATAAACTTATTTTTACCCAACCTTGCTCATTTTTATGAATTATTGGGCTATATGCAAGAAGGTAGGTATCCACATCATCTCTGCGGACCATTCCAATTCTTATATGGTTGGGTGGTGGAACACTTTTGATACTATGAATATCAGCATTCCGCAACAATCCCTCGATCCAACTTTCACCCTATATTTATCAATATCATTGTCATTCACCTGAAACCCCTAGTCGTTGATGGCATTGTCGAACTATTGATCAATTTTTTTCCACTTTACTTTCATCCCTTACCTCACACCTTTATGAATGGTGGTTGACAATGGCGAAGGAACTTTAGAGGAATGCTCTTACATCATCTCTCTAAGAGATTGAATTATGGATTAATGGGTAGGTCGAGTAACCATATGGGACTTCTATACTCCTTACAGATTTTCATGACAATATGGATGTTTGTAATGGGTTTCCTCTTTACCCCTTCCCTAGATTTAGTAGTATCACCCAATTACCCTTCACTGGCTATGAATGATAATGATGCATGAATATTCTAACATCAAAATTTCATTTCATTATGTGGAAACTCTCATCAATCTATCACAAGATTATTCCAGAATGTGGACGGAATACTATCCTGATGGTATACTAGGGAAGGCAATCTAAAAGGTGCATAAAATGTTGGCCTCTCCTAGATCTGTGACTGACACACCTTAATCATTAGTTTCAAATGGATAATACCTTGTTTCATGATTCTATAAGTGTATTAAGGGAGCCTCTTCCTCTATCTACTCCTTACTGAAGGCAGTACATATTTGATGTCTTCATCTAGCACTGTTAGCAGCCCTATAGACATTGTCCCCAATGAAGCGTCTCTGGGAACACCACAATTGATGTCAGACCTATCAACCTGGTGCTTGAGACTGTATAAGAGGTATATATTGAAGATTTTTCCACATTGGAGTCATTTTTTAACACAAACCTACCTGCTATGAATTCCATTTTGGATTACATACTCGTGGCAGTGATTGAACAGGTTCAGTACCCTAGCATTACTATCGAACATGAGGTTGTGCGAAAATGGGTCTAGAACTAAATTTGTATTTTCATCATAGATACCCCTTTATGGAAATGGATGATACGGTTGACATTCTTTGTCGCCTCTTCCTTGGTTTAGGCTCCAGTAGATTTGATTACCCACACTTGTATATCCTTATCCACCAGATTCTCATTGCTCAAGAAAACTTAACTGCTTTTGAATGTGCCATTATTTAGTTTAATTCTTACAATCATCTTGAGGAATCCTTAAAGGATACTACCGTTGAGCTACATCACCTTGTTATCGATGAAGCATGATCTCATGATCATGAGTTTGTAGAGATTGTGGAGTTGTGAGAATGTGAGACTTATGTAGCTAGGTTAAAGGCGTAACTATAATCAATAAATGAATGTTTTTATTCTATTTAGTATAAGGGTCAAGATATAAGGTTCATCATTAAATTGATGCATCCAACATCTGAAACCAAATCCAAGAAAAAAACCAATTTGGAATGGTTCCTTGATGGCTTGCATCAGGAGGTAGTTGATTTGATGACTAAAGTGAGCCGAGATTCACTATATCCCTTTAAAATATTCTATGACCCTTTATTTTTAGTAGCAAAAGGGAGAGACTCTAGGATGTGTATGTTCCTCATTTTCCTCGATTCAATAAATAAATGAAAACTTGGTTTTCCTCCCACACTTATCCTTTATATTTTCCCGAAATGTCTATAAATCACAATTTATAGTGTGTTATGAAAGATAATCCCTCATATTACTTGAATGTTTTAATCACTAGGAATCAATTTTAATCACAATCTAGGATATTCAAGTTTATATAATCCTATAATGCACTAATTTTTTCCTGATCTGAGGATTTAGAAAGCATAGTTTTGACTATAGATAGGGTTATATGGTGAACCCTACAAATTTTTTTGTATTTTCTGTTACTACCCTAAATTTTCATAATTTCATTATAGTGTAGGCTTAGTGGGAATAACTTGACTTTTTCTTAGGCCTCCCTTTGCGGGTTTTAGACCTAAAAAGTTTTGTGCCAATTTAATTTTTATAAAGACCCAGAAATTTCAAGGAAAAGTTTTTTTTTCTTAAATTCTTTGGAATTTTATGAGTCCACAGTTTCTGACAGCGCTTTATTCCGAGGCCCGGTGTGCCCGGAATCAATTTATGAAGTTTTGTTCAGGTACGTTTAGTAAACGTATGTGTGTGCTTTTCTATATTTTTAACTGGTGCCCGGAATTGAAATCTGAGGACACCGATGAACTCGCAACACTGGTATTCTCTTACGGAGACCTTTACTGCAGTTGCATTTTATCGGAAGTGGTAGTTAAAAATTGGGGTTTCAAATTAAAAATTAAACATTAAATAAAAATGTGTGTGTAAAACATTTTTATTTGAAAGGTGGTTAAAGTATTTGGATGGTAGTTAAAACCTCCAAAGGGGCGTTGGTGGCGGGTCCCACCCCCACATAACCTCCAATGGGAGGATATTATGTGGTGGGGCCCACATGAGTTCAAACTCTTCACTTCCCCTTTGAACTCCCTTAAACCCCTTTGAAACTCTTGGACTCCCCTTTGAATTAATGAAGCCACCTCTATTTTCTTTTAAATTTTAAACCATCCACCTTCCCTCAATAATGTGCCAACACTACTAATTAATTAATTGAGCTTCCACAATTAATTAATTATTTTGTGGTGTCATGAATTCATTTGAATTGTTTTGAAATGCATGGAAATATTAAAATATTAGGGATCCTGTTATTTTATCGGCCTTGGAAAATATTATGTTGGGAGGCTTTGGGAGAATTAGAAAGAAAGTGTTCTTCCATGAAGAACATCTCCAAAAAAGAACACCATTCTCTCGACGAAGAACACTGATTACACCGAAGAACGACGATGTGTCTTCCTCCTTTCCAATCGGGGCTAGCAAGGGAAGACGCTGCCCACGAAGAATGTCACCAACAACGACGATTCCTCCTCGGACGCACCCCGACGTCAACGAATCGACACCGTCGTCACCAAACGAACTTCGAATCAAGGTAGGGGGATTTGAATAATTTAATTTATTACCATGCACTTCGACGCTTACTTGTTCAACGGTGGGATTTTTTTATCATTTAATGCGGAGGGCGCGGGCCGAACAAACACGGCCCGACGTCCCTCTGTTGGTTAATATTGTTTGATGTCGGAGGCGGAGGAGGCGCGGTGCAGTCGCACTGCGCGGAGGGTAACGGGTCCGCGGCGCCATCGCGCCGTAGTGGATATGCGAAGGTGGCCAACCGAGCTGGGCAGCGGGCCGCCCGCGGCGCGCTGGAATATCGCGGTACCCAAAGGCGCTGCATGGAGGAAAACCACGGCCCGCATCCACGGGCCGCTCGGCTGGAGAAGAACCGACCGGCCTCATGCAGGACGGGCAGGAAGAACCGGCCAGCCTCATGCTGGATGGGATGGAAGAACCAGCCGGCCTCATGCCAGCCTGGCTGGAAGAACCAGCCGGCCTCATGCCGGCCGGGCAGAAGAATCGTGGCGCCCGCAGGAGCCGCGCGATGGGGGAACCGCAGCCCCCAACCGCGGGCCGCTCGCCGGCGAACCGTCTGGCTGCCTATCGTCCGGGCTGAAGAACCATGGCGGCGCTTGGTGCCGCATGGGAAGAACAGTGGCCCGCTATGTGTGTCGCTCACGCCGGACAGAACTGGCCAGCTTCGGTCGGCCGGGCAGGGAGAGGCGGCGCCGCTCGACGTCGCCGGGCGAACCGGACCGGGCCGCTCCGCTGGCCGGGTCCGCAGGTGGGTTACGCCCCACCAGGCTGAACTGACCACCCAGCCTGGTCAGACCCACCAAACCGGGCCAGGCCGACCCCCAGCCGGGTCAGACCCATCGAGTTGGGTCGGGCCGACCCGCCAGCCCACTGGGCTTGATGGGCCGCGCCCGACATCGTCTAAATGTGAATATCTCCAAGACCGCACGTCCGAACGACGCGCCGTCTACGGCATCGGGACCCTCACGATGAGGAGGTCCTTTTGAAATACTCTAATAGAGCTGGCTACGATGACTTCTGTACCGGAATCCTATGTGGGTTCGACTGCGACGACTTCTGTACCGGAATCCTATGTGGGTTCGACAGCGACGACTTATGTACCGGAATCATATGAGGGTTCGACAGCAATGAATACTGTACCGGAATCCTGTATGGGTTCAACAGTTCTGACTTCTGTTCCTGTATGCTGTGTGGGTCCCACAGAATAGTTGGTCCTGTATCCTATGTGGGTTCGACAACTCAGATGAATTATAGCTGGTCCTGTATCCTATGTGGGTCTGACATCTTAGACGAGATAGCTGGTCCTGTATCATGTGTGGGTCTGACAGCTTAGCTGGTCCTATATCCTGTGTGGGTCGGACAGCTTAGATGATCTAGTGGCTATATCTGATCATTTGTATCTCTCTACTACTGTGGCATACCTGTGTAAGCTGAGTCGTGTCTTTCAAACATTATCATCATGGTGATGGACTTTACATCCTTTGTGGAATTGGTTTGTGCTTGGGCTCGAGAGTTGGAGTCGGACTGAGATTGGTAACTTAGGTATATGTATTGGAATATACCTAAATAAGGTTGGTTGATACTTCGTGATTATAACTTTATTCTTTTTTTTATCCTTAGTGGATATTGTGAGACCTTGCGGGTCACGGGGTCCCTACTGAGTATCGTTATACTCACCCCTGCACGGGTTATGCCCTCACCTCGTTGTGTTGGATGCAGACGACGGACAGCACTGACGGAGGCCGAGAGCGCCATGACTGGATGGTACCCGGAGGTGGACCTTGTGATGAGTCGGCACATGGAGGAGACTGACGGATGTGAGTGCTAAGGTGGCCATCTATACCTACCCTTTAGGTAGGAATCCTCAGAGGACGATCCAGGAGCTTCTCTTTACTTTCAGCTGTTTGTCCCTTTTTTTACTTGTACTTGTTGTTCAGTTGGGTTTGTATATTGGCCTATTTACTTTCCAGCACACTCTTTTGCATTCATTTTTACTTAGTGTTTACTTCCTATTGCATACTCTGTTGTGTTTGTTTACTTTTATTAAGGTAATGCATTCCCATCTTAGGGATTTATTCCTTTGATGCTAGTCACCAGCCCCTGGCCTATGGAAGGCAGGCTTAGGGTAGTCACGGCACGGGCCCCGAGGACGGGCTGTGAAAAATTGGTATCATAGGTGGTCGGTTCTACCACAGAACTTGGACTCTTATTATTTTAATAGAAATAGTGTTAAGTGTTTTGGGTGTGGTTATCAGTTTAGGGAAACTTGTGTTGGTGCGACGGCTGACGTATCCATACACTAAGACTCCGACTTCTGATTACCGACTCAGTGCACGAAAAAACTGATTACGTGTGTGTTTCCTTTGAAAAAGTTTTCTTTGTGATTACTTTGTGTCAGCTCACCTGTTATACTGTCTTGACCGTGGCGCACCTGTTTCTTTTCAGGATGTCCCCATGAATACTTCCATCTAGGGTTCCGAGTTACGTACGAGATGGTATCCCACCGAGCGACGAGGCCTCGGTACAGGGCCCCATCACAGCAAAGGAACCATCGGTACCACTACCCGTAGGGCTACCGATACCACCAACTCCAGCAGTATAGAGTGAACGCCGCCTGAGTGCGCTGCACGAGTTCCAGCGCCAGAGGCCACCCAGGTTCCAGGGAGAGACATACCCATAGCTGAGGATTGGATGGAGGCTATCGTGAGAGTTTTTAGGTTGTTAGGGATGCCATCTGACCTTATGGTGATCCTTGTCGCGAGTCTCCTACACGCAGCAGCAAGTAGATGGTAGAGCCTGATGCTCCATGTTCATGATGAGGCATCACTACTCTGGGCAAACTTCGAGAGCCTGTTCCGGGTGGAGTTTGTTCCAGCCACCCTTCATGCGGTGCGGATTCCGGAGTTACTACATCTGCAACATGGCAGCATGACAGTAGCTCAGTACTCAGTGAGGTTCACCGACCTCTCACGCTACTCCACGGATATGGTGTGGGACCCGTTCTTCAGGGCCCGAACCTTTGAGCAGGGACTCAAGCGTGATATCAGGGCTTCAACGATTCCCCTCAGCATTCCGACACCGGAGGGGGTACTAGAGAGAGCCATTTTAGTGGAGAGATTTCTCACTGAGCAGTCACGAGTAGCGAGACCCACCATAGGGCGACACGTAGCAGAGTCTTCTACAGCCGGAAGTAGACAGATGTCGCAGAGGTCTAAGCAGACTAGCCCATCAGGTGGCCGATCCCAGGATACAGGTTCAGTTGTGCGGGGCACATGAGACAGAGACAGCTATACGAGGAACAGGTAGTGCTATACATACAGTGAGCCGGGCCACATGGCTCGTGACTACCTGACCCGCCATGCAGATGAGAAGCAAATAGTAGAGGGACCTCCCAGGAAGAGGTAGAGGTTCGACCGTGGTGGTCTGCTAGGAGCAGGCGGACTTGGCAGAGGATTTGGCCGAGCAGTGGGTGGTGGACGACGTTTTGAGGCTCTACCACCACCACCACCAGGAGGTCCACCCCAACCACAGGGAGCTGGCGAACAAAGGCGGGCTCAGCTCCAAGCAGTGAAACCCTATGACCACGGTGCAACTGAGATGATTCGATGTACTATCTGTGTCTACTCCACACTTGTTTCAGTACTTATAGACACAGGTGCGAGTCATTATTTAACTATCGCTGCCCTTTTTCGGAGCTCGGAGATTCTTACAGAGTCGTTGGATTGATCCTTATGGCTAGAGACTCCTACGGGAGTAGACTCGATGATTAGGCACTGGTGCTGGAAGTGTGAGCTTACTATAGGAGGTGAGAGCTTCGGATGGGATCTTCTTGTAGCAGCGTCAAGGCCTTATGACATCATCTTGGGTATGGACTAGTTATCTACAGTCCATGCTCAGATCGACTGTATTAGGCACAAATTGTAGTGTGTCTGCATGGATGGGACCAGGTTCACCTTCACCGGTGATAAGGGAGCCTTTGCAGCGTAGGATGGACTTACACAGAGGAGGGGGCAGCCGATCACACATCAGTTGGCTAGTCTCATCCTCAGAGCGGTTGATGTGCAGAGTCTGAGTTTTCTTGTTGTGGTGGATCAGTACGCGGATGTTTTTCTTGATGATGTTCAAGGACTACCTCCTCGCAGATAGGTATACTTATACATTCACATGTACCCCGGGACAGCACCAATATCTACTCCAGCATATCGTATGGCTCTCGCTGAGCTTCATGAGCTGTGGGTACAGCTGGAGGACTTGCAGGGGAAGGGATTTATCCGACCCAGTGTTTCACCCTGGACATCACCGTTTTTGTTCGCCAAGAAGGCGGATGGGAGCTTGCGACTGTGTGTTGACTACCTTCTCCTGAATCAGGTGACTGAGAAGAACAAGTACCCACTCCTAAGGATTAATGACCTCTTTGGTCAGCTCAAGAGAGCACGATGGTTCTCAAAGATAGACCTCATGTCAGGATATCACCAGCTTAGAGTTCTAGATGAGGATGTGTAGAATACGGCCTTCAGGTGTCGGTATGGACACTAAGAGTTCTTGGTTATGCCCTTTAGGTATCCAATGAACCAGAAGTGTTCATGAGTCTCCTGAACAGGATCTTCTAGCCTTACCTCGATCAATTTTTCATAGTCTTCATCGACAACATACTGATTTACTCGACTACTAAGGAGGAGTACGCTTACCATTTGCGGGTGGTACTGGATACACTCCAAGAGCACCAGCTTTATGGTAAAATCTCGAAGTGCCAGTTCAATATTCAAGAGGTTCACTTCTTGGGACACGTCATCTCAGAGGCCGGAGTTCCAGTGGATCCAGCGAAGATCAAGGAAGTACTTTCATGGGAGCCAACTAGGAGTGTGATGAAGGTGCGGAGTTTCCTGGGACTGGATGGGTATTATTGGAGATTTGTGCCAGACTTCTCTAGGGTTGCATCACTACTTTCAGCATTGATGAAGAAGGGGAAACCTTTCGTGTGGTCAGAAAGATTCCAGAAGAGATTTCAGTAGCTAAAGCATAGATTGACCAGTGCGCCCATCTTGAGGCTACTAGAGGAGGGCGTACGGTACGTAGTTTACTGTGATGCATCAGGGGCCAGACTCGGGTGTGTCTTGATGTAGGATCGAGTAGTGATCGCGTATGGTTCACGGAAGTTGAGACAGCATGAGCAGAACTACGCTACCCATGACCTGGAGTTAGCAGCAGTGGTCTTCACCATGAAGATGTGGTGACACTATCTGAT
This sequence comes from Viscum album, assembly GCA_963277665.1. Lineage (NCBI taxonomy): Eukaryota > Viridiplantae > Streptophyta > Magnoliopsida > Santalales > Viscaceae > Viscum > Viscum album. The sequence continues at coordinate 654,874,138 of OY728145.1, read as the reverse complement.
AGGTGAGCGTTTTATAGTCTATTCTGACCACCAGAGTCTTAGGTACTTCTTCTCATAGAAGGACATGAACCTGAGACAGTGAATATGGCTCGAGTTCCTCCAGGACTATGACTTCGAGATAGTCTATACTCCTGGGAAAGGGAACATTGTAGCAGATTCTCTCAGTAGGAGACCAGGAATTCAGCTGCTAGGAGAGGCGATAGATCAGTTGGCCGTGTTGCAGATATCCTTTGTGGATAGAGATGGAGCATCCTTTATTCAGTATCTCATGGTCACTCCTCTACTTCTTCAGCGAGTCAAAGAGGCACAGTGTGGGGACATTGACTGTGAGACGCGATGTGATCAGATATCCTCAGGGCAGGCACATGATGGGTTTTCTGAAAGTGGGGAGCACATCATCCTCTTCAGAGGACGTACCATGGTACCAGTTGCAATATAGTAGGAGGTGTTGAGAGAGTTCCAAACTTTCCCTCTAGCTGTACATCCAGTAGTGGCGAAGATGTATCAAGACCTCATACGACAGTACTGGTGGCCGGGTATGAAGAAGGTGGTAGCAGAGTTTGTCTCGCGATGCCTCACTTGTCAGCAAGTGAAGGCGGAGCACCAGGTACCAGCAGGCTTGGTATATCCCTTAGAGGTCCCAGAGTGGAAGTGGGACAGGATATCCATGGATTTCATGATGGGACTTCCACGTACATCTAGAGGACACGACTCTATCTGGATGATTGTTGACCGACTTACCAAGTCGGCCCACTTCCTACCGATCAGAGAGCAGGGCTCAGTAGAGAGCTTGGCATGCCTCTATATTCAGGAGATCGTATGGCTTCATGGTGTTCCATCGACCATCTTCTCTGATTGAGATTCTCATTTCACTTCCCATCTATGGAAGGGGTTACAGGAGGCTCTTGGGATGCAGCTTCGCTTGAGCACCGCCTTCTATCCTCAGACAAATGGTCATTCTGAGAGGACCATTTAGACTCTCGAGGACATGCTCCGTGCATGTGCCCTAATCTTTGGTCGTAGCTGGGAGGATAAATTACCCTTGGTGTAGTTTGCGTACAACAACAAATACCACTCCACCATCGGGATGGCCCCTTACGAGGCACTGTACGGCCGACCTTGCAGATCACGTCTGTGCTGGACTGACCTAGGGGAGTCAGCACTTGTAGGACCAGAGATGGTGCAGGCTACGACGGAGAAGGTGCAGATCATCCAGGAGAGGATGAAGACTGCATAGAGCAGACAGAATTCCTATGCGGATAGGATACGGTGACCACTGGAGTTCGAGGATGGCAATGATGTCTTCCTACGGGTCTCACCTCGACGAGGTCTATGGAGATTTGGCTCAGGCAACAAGTTATCTCCGCGTTTTATTAGGTCGTTCCAGGTCCTCACCAGAGTAGGCGAGGTGGCTCACCGCCTGGCCCTTCCACCTCAGTTGCATCGGGTGCATGACTTCTTCCACGTATCTTAGCTGAGGAGATACGTGCACGACCCATCCCACATCATCGAACATGGGGAGTTGGACGTCGATGATGAGGTGACTTCCATGGAGGTCCCAGTAGAGATCAAGGATCGATAATAGTGGGTCCTATGAGGATGGTCGATTCCTCTGGTGCGCCTTCCCTGGCAGCATGGGAACCTCCAGGAGAGCACATGGGAGCAGTAGGCACAAAAATGTACTCAGTACCCCCATTTGTTTCCCTAGTGTGTGTTGTAGATTTACAGGGATGTAAATACCTGAGGAGGTTGTAATGTAAATACCCAGAAATGTTAAAGAAATTTTTTTTTTCTTAAATTCTTTGGAATCTTACGAGTCTGTAGTTCCTGACGACGCTCGATTCCGAGGCCCGGTGTGCCCGGAATAAATTTCTGAAGTTTTTTTCTGGTACGTTCAGTAAACATACGTGCATGTTTTTCTATCTTTTGAACCGATGCCCAAAATTGAAATCCGAGGACACCGATGAACTCACAGCACTAGTATTCGGTTAAGGAGACCTTTACCGCAGTTTAATTTTATCAGAAGTGGTAATTAAAAATTGGGGTTTCTAATTAAAAATTAAAGATTAAATAAAAATGTGTGTGTAACACATTTTTTTTGAAAGGTGGTTAAAGTATTTGGATTGTAGTTAAAACCTCCAAAGAGAGGTTGGTGGTGGGGCCCACCCCCACATAACCTACCATGGGAGGATATTATGTGGTGGGGCCCACATGAGTTCAAACTATTCACCTTCCCTTTAAACTCCCTTGAACCCCTTTGAAACTCTTGGAATACCCTTTGAATTAATGAAGCCACCTCTCTTTTCTTTTAAATTTTAAACCATCCACCTTCCCTCATTAATGTGCCAACACTAATAATTAATTAATTGAGCTTCCACAATTACTTAATTATTATTTGGTATCATGAATTCATTTTAGCTTTTTTGAAATTCATGGTAATATTAAAATATTAGGGAGCCTATTATTTTATTGGCCTTGGAAAATATTTTGTTGGGAGGATTTGGGAGAATTAGAAAGAAAGTGTTCTTCCACTAAGAACACCTCCAACAAAAAACACCATTCTCTCGAAGAAGAACTCCGATTCCACTGAAGAATGATGACGTGTCTTCCTCCTTTCCAACCGGGGCAAGAAAGGGAAGATGATGCCCGTGAAGAACGTCACCAACAACGACGCTTCCTCCTCGGATGCACCCTGACATCAACGAATCGACATCTTCGTCAATGAATGAACTTCGAATCAAGGTAGGGGGATTTGATTAATCTAAATTATTACCACACATTTCGATGCTTACTTGTTCGATGGTGGCCTTTTGTTATCATTTAACGCAGAGGGCATAGGCCGAACAAACATTGCCTGATGTCTCTCTGTTGGTTCATATTGTTTGACGTCGGAGGCGGAGGAGGCACGGCGCCGTCGCGTCGCGCGGAGGGTAGCTGGTCCGCGGCGCCATCGTGCCGCGGTGGAGATGCGGAGACGGCTGACCAAACCGGTCACCGTGGAGACGGGCAGCGGGCCGACCGGAGGCCCGCTGGAAGACCGTGGCTCCTGAAGGCGCCACATGGAGAAAAACAGCAGCCTGCATCCACAGGCCGCTCGGTCGGAGAAGAACCAGCCGGCCTCATGTCGGTCGGGCTGGAAGAACCGGCCGGCTGGGCAGAAGAATCGCGGCGCCCTCAGGCGTCGTGCGGCGGAGGAACCGCGGCCTACAACTGCGGGCCACTCGCCGAAGAACCGGTCGGCCGCCTGCCGGCTGGGCCGAAGAACCGCGACGCAGCTTGGCGCCGCATGGGTAGAACAACGGCCTGCTGTGTGGGCCACTCACACTGGACAGAACCGGCCAGCTTTGACCGGCCAGGCAGGGAGAGGAGGCACTGCTCGGCGCCGCCGGGCGAACAAGACCGGCCCGCTCAGCAGGCCGGGCTGACCCCCCTGCCCGGTCGGACCCGCCAAACCGGGTTGGGCTAACCCCCAGCCAGGTCGGACCCACCGAGTCGGGTCGGGCCTGACATCCCCTAAATGCGAATATCTCCAAGACCATGCGTCCGAATGACGCGCCGTCTGCGGCACTGGGACCCTCACGACGAGGCTGTCCTTTTGAAATAATCTAAGTGAGTTTTGGAAAACTTTGGAATACTTCTGGGTTTAGAATGAGCGTAAATCCAACCGGGCCCCTGGAACGGAAAAGGTAATAACTCCCAGAACGGGTGTCTGATTGACGCGTCGTTTGTGGCATTGGGTTCCTTATGATGAGAAGGAACTATAGGATACATCAACTCAAGACTTCGTTGGTGTATCGATACTTTACTCGAGGAGAGAACCCTCCCACAATCGAGCGTGTTGTGTGCGGGAACCCTAGAGCTGGCTGCGATGACTTCTTACCTTAATCCTATGTGGGTTCGACTGTGACGACTTCTGTACCAAAATCCTATGTGGGTTCGACAGCGATGACTTCTGTACTGGAATCCTATGTGGGTTCAACAGTGATGACTACTGTACCGGAATCCTATGTGGGTTCGATAGTTCTGAATTCTCTTCCTGTATCATGTGTGGGTCCGACAGAATAGCTGGTCCTGTATCCTGTGTGGGTCCGATAGCTCAGATGAATTATAGCTGGTCCTGTATCCTGTGTGGGTCTGATAGCTTAGACGAGATAGCTGGTCCTATATCCTATGTGGGTCTGATAGTTTATTTGGTCCTATATCCTGTGTGGGTCCAACAGCTTAGATGATCTAGTGGCTACATCTGATCATCTATATCTCTCTACTATTGTGGCATACTTGTGTGAGCTGAGTCGTGTCTTTCAACCATTATCATCATGGTGATTGAATTTACTTCCTTTGTGGAATTGGTTTGTGCTTGGGCTCGAGAGTTGGATCCGGACTGAGATTGGTAACTTAGGTATATGTATGGGCATATACCTAAGTAGGGTTGGTTGATACTTCGTGATTGTAATTTTATTCTTTTGTTTATCCTTAGTGGATATTGTGAGACCTTGCGGGTCTCGGGGTCCCAACTGAGTATCATTATACTCACCCATGCATGGGTTATGCCTGCACCTCATTGTGTTGGATGCAGACGACAGACAGCGCTGATGGAGGCTGAGAGCGCCATGACTGGATGGTACCCGGAGGTAGACCTTGCGACGAGTCGGTACACGGAGGAGACTGACAGACGTGAGTGCTGGGTGGCCATCTGTACCTACCCTTCAAGTAGGAATCCCCAGCGGATGATCCAAGAGCTGCTCTTTACTTTCAGCTTTTTTTTCCTTTTTTTACTTGTACTTGTTGTTTGGTTGGGTTAGTATACTGGCCCATTTACTTTCTAGCACACTCTTTTGTATTCAGTTTTACTTATTGATTACTTCCTGTTGCATACTCTGTTGTGTTTGTTTACTTTTATTAAGGCAATGCCTTCCCATCATAGGGATTTACACCTTTGGTGCTAGTCGCCATCCCCTGGCCTATGGAAGGTAGGCTTGGGGTAGTCACAGCACGGGCCTCTAGGATGGGTCGTGACAATTTTCTTTTGATCTATCAATTTTTTCTTAAACCATGAAATGCATAGGTCTAGCAAGATGGTACTTGAATTTTACCAAGGTTCCCTTTGTGATCTTTCAACCTAGAGAGTACCATGCCTCTTTTGTGGTATGTTTAAAGCCTTGTGATTCAAACTAATGCATATTATGTTTTAGGTCAAAGAACTTTGACTATGAATTATGGGGTGAAGAACCCAATAGGTCTTATTGTCCAAGAATTTACCAATATTCTTCATACATGAATAGGGTATTTTTGGTCCTGGTTTTGTGATTTCTAAATCCAATATAAGATATGGGGAAAGTAAGAGATGATTATCCCTAATAATTATTTCCAACATGATGTTTTTAGGGCGTACGGATCTAGAAGAGTCCTCTCTGTGGGATGAATTTTCCTTTGGTTGATAGGACTTTTGTGTGTAAAACTTATGTAGATCCAACTAGGGAATATTTTTCATATTAAAACAAAGGTTTTCTTAGGACACTGACTCTCCATATCTGATGTTCAGGTAATTTGTGAAAAATTGGATTTCTCAAGACTGGGAAGGGTGTATTTTCTAGGGAATGATGTCTAAAAGTGATGAGAGTATCTATATTGGCACTTTCCATGAATGAAAAAACCACTCCTGCATGAATTTGGATTGTGTAAAGGAGGAATGAATCCTAGAATAGTTTAATTTTTTGTATCTAGGAAATGGACCATGTAGTTTAATTTCTTATGATAAGGACTTTAGTGGTCTAATATTTAAGGTCACTTAGCTTAGACCGAGGACTAAACGATTTACCCTTTTTAGGGTAATTTATCAAATAACATACCATCATTATTAAGCTTGAATGGGATAGGTTATAAGTTTTAAACTAGGGGTTTCAAATCTGAGGAGTTATATGGGAATAAAACATCACTAGGGTGTATAGAAATAAGAAAATCCTATACTGGGGATTAATTTTTCTTTGGTTGAAAAGACCTTATTTGTGGGTGACTTATACAGAATCAAATGGAAAATATTTTTAATTGTAAATAAAAGGTTTCCCTATATATTAACCCTCCATTTACAATGTCCATTAATATTTATGGAGATTCAGACTTCCCCGGATACAGATATTGGTTTGTGAAAGGAAAGTTCATGAACATTAAAAGAGAATTTCATGTTAAAATTTCTTAGGAATGGCTAAAACAATTTCCTTATATAGGTCTAACCCATACGTAAGAAAGAATGATTTATTTTCTTCCTTTTTTGATGGATGTGTCTAAGATATGAAAAAGTTCCAACCATCACTACATATCTCATGAAAATGAGAATCAATCCATACATAGTTCTAGAAAGGTTTTTTCCACGCATCGATCAAACTCTTATATGGAGAAGGGGTATTTTTTAGTAAAATTCACAAGTGTGGAGAGATGTGTATTAGAACCTCATATGAAGATCTAACTCATGTATAGAAGAGTGAGGGAAAAATTTATTACGGTCAGACTAGAATAAAAGATCTGGTTGTCGCTATATATCCCATCAAAGTAAGAATCCGGCCATACAAAGTTCTTATAGGGTTCCTGATGCAAGTCTATCCCATGAATATGAAAGGAAAAAATTTTAAATTCCACTACGAATGGAATGAACATGGGATATCTTGGTGTAACTGCATATCCTGAAATTCTAGGAATCAATCCACATGTAGTTCTAGACATCATGCAGTTTAGTGTCATATGATTAGGACATCATCCATAAAGTTTAACTTCATGCAGTAAGGATGAAATTAGGTCTTGCAGTTTTAGGTCATATGTTTAGGACCATTTTTCATAGAAATGATGAGTAATAGGAGGCTCATCGGGGCATAATGTTCTGACATGCCTTGGGCATGAGGGGGAAAGAATGTGTAAACCATGATTCTAAGTCTTCTTGGATCATGAGAAAAAATACAATGCCAAAATTCCATTGTGACATAAGAAGATAGAAGAGGCCTCTCCTAGGGATGAATTTTCCTTTGGTTGATAGGTCTTTTTTTGTGGGAAACTTTTGCAAATCCAACTGTGGCATATTGTGAATAGTCAAACAAAGTTTTACTTAATTTAATGACCCCCCCCCCCTTCAGAGATCCATAATAAGATTATGGAGATTCATAATTTCCCATGTCATAATGTTTTATGGATGGAAGAAATGTGTCCGGGTATGTAAGAAACATTTAGACCACGACTGGCCATGGAGTACAAAGTCTCCTACATCGATGTAATTCATATATGGGGGGGATTTCTATTTCCTTAATAGATCCCTGAATGAGGAACCCAAATTTAATATATCCTACATAGATCTCTAGTTGTATAGGGAGATGGAGACATTTTTTTATTTATCCCATGGCTGGGACTAGGAAGCAATGTATAGACATAACTACATATCTTTTCAAAATGAGAACCAATCCACACATAGTTCTTAAAGATATGTACAGTTTAATTTCATGTGGTAAGGATATAGGTTTCCCACTAATAAGATGAAATATTACGGTTGGACCCAAGATTAATGACCTTGGTGTCACTACGTATCCTACGAAAGAAGGAATCAAGCCATACTTAGTTCTCAAACTGGCTTTGACCGTGATGTTTAATGTCATATGTTAAGTTCATTTGGTGTGTATTTTAAGTTCTTGCTACCAAGACCATGGAAACCCTAACATGGACTGATATGCCTTGATCATGTAGGGAATCCCCTACCAAAACTCTTAATCCCATGTGAGTTATGCTCGATTTGAGAAACAAGTGGTGGAAATGGTTTATTCTACCACACAAAGGTGATAAAATGAAGGATAGGGGAATTTTTCATTTGTGATGGCTAGACCATTATGTAAAATCTAGAAATCACTATGTATCTCTATATAGTGAGAATCAACCCACACGTAGTTCTAGGACCCTGTGCAGTTTAACAATATGTGGTAAGGATGAAGGTTACTCGATGTGGAAGAGGGGTAATGTTGTGGCTGGACCCAAAATTAGAAATCTAGGAATCACTATATATAATTTTATGACAATAATTAAGTAAAAAATTCTAAGAAGTCTTCCTGTTAATATATGACCTGTATATAGGGAGGAGGGAATTTTTATCCTTCGTTGCAGCTGGAACTGGGATTAGAGATCCGGGCATGACTAAATATCCTGTGATGATAGGAATCAATCCATACATAGTTCACGAAGGATATATCCCTACATAGGTCTATCTTTTACACAAGGAGGGGGAATTTTTTTATTTTGGGGTGGCTGGAACATGATGTAAAATCCATGCATCACTATATATCCTATGTGTAGAAGAATCAAAAAACACATAGTTCTAGATGGGAAATATCTATGCAAATTTAACCCATACACAGAGGGGGAATATTTCTATATTTTGTGGTTGGGCCCAAGATCATAGGTCTGGGTGTCACTACATAACCTGTGATGACAAAAATCAAGACACACGTAGTTATTAAGAAATACTCCCTATGTGGATCTGACTCTTGCACAGGGATAGGGTAATTTCATCTTTCACATGCATAGATATAGCTCATGTGTGGTGAATCATCGATCTAAAGGATAAATATAATTTATTTTAACATCATGTTGTGAGGACATTGATTTTATATAGTTTATTATCTTGCGACATGGAAAACTATTTCATGCTTTTTAAGGACATGCGACAAAGAACAACTGTGTAGTTTATAATCATGCACCTGAGACAATGTACCATAGAGTTTAACATCATGTGATCAGAATGATTCTTCCATGAAGTTTAACTTCATGCGGTCAGAACTATTTCACCATATAGTTTAATTTCATGCGACCAGGATAATGTGTCTTGTCTTCTACAAATCCATTTCCTCATTTTCTGAATAAACCACTTTATGGTTGAATAGTAACCTCACAATACTGGATGATGTGTCTTGTGATTACATGAAATACTTCTTCGGGAACCTTATGTTGGTGGGAATCGTGGTAATATTTTCATACATCAAAATTAGATAATAAGATCCATTGGTGTAGACCTTATGTATGGAATAAGGCCCCTCCCATTTCGATTCCAAATTCAGAGGTTTATTTCTGGGTATCATCAAATTTATGAGGACCAACGCCATCTCTCCATCGAGGAAGGATCATAGGTGAACCTTTCTGTTAAATTCTCACACGATTTAGTTTTGTTTTAATTCCAAATTATGAAAAGTATGTTATATTTTATCATCCAATTGCCCCAATTCATCCAATAATTTATAGGATTGATCATTCATGGATAATTTATCACAAATGGAAATGTGGAGTGAGGGAATTGAACCTTGAAGGGTAGGACCGCCTTTTTCTGTATGGTAACGAGTCTAGTGTTTCCTCTATGGTAGTGTGGGTCATGGTTTGATAAGCCCAGAGGGAATTCAGGAGATTTTTTGACTTGGAATTTTTATCCTTATCTACCATCTTCTAAAATATATTTGATAGGTTTTTATTAAAGGCCTCTATATATCCATTATTCACTATATGGTAGCAATATGAATTGTTTTACTTGATTTCAAACTACTGATATAGCTTCTATAATTTAGTATAACAAAAATCGGTGTCATTTTCCATCAGCATTGTATGAGGGTCACCAAATATAGTGATGATGTTTTCTTTCATGAATCAAAAAATGTTCCTTGCCCTGACTTCATTGAGGGGTATGGATTTTTCCCACTTAGAGAAGAAGTCAGTTGCAGTAAGAATGTGATTAAATTGGTTAGCCATAGTAGGAGTATGTGGTCCCACAAAATCTATTACCTATATGGAAAATATCTTGGGGTACATGTCTGTGTTCAAAAACATTAGGGGTTGATGAATGAAGTTTACATGGACCTGGAAGGAATGGGACTTTTTGGTGAATTTAGCATGGTCTTGTGTTAGAGTGGGATAGTATTACCCAAGCCTTTGGATTTGGTAAGAAATCTTGAGTCCATAATGGTGATCAACATAGGTTCCAGTGTGCACTTCCTTTATGATAGTTGTGGTCTCTTCTCTATCAATGCACCTGAGAAGGACCTCATCAATGCTTTGCTTATAGAAGACCTTTTTTTAACACCCTGACCCCTCTAGGCTGAAGTCGGTGCATTAATTGTGATATTAACATGGTAATAAGGAATTAAAATCTTGAAGGAACGATCATTTTAGTAGTCTTGAAGAAACTATATACATATATTTAACACAAATTGCATTGCATAAGGTTATAAGATACAATACATAACAAAAAACTCAAAATTGCATCCATAGGAAATCAAAAGTAGACCTTCTCTTCATCACATGTTGAAGGTAGACAATTAAAGGGGTGATTTAAAATGCTCAGTAAGGTTTAAAAATAGAGGAAGCATGAGTACAATAATAAGTGAATCACAATAAATCAGATATAATCAAAATGGCATAGTGAATAAATGAATAACTAATTCCATTAATAAACTAAAAATGAAACTACATCCATAGATTTTGTCATAGTGAAAATCTCATGGAAAATAATAACAACTGATAATTAATAAAGATAATGATTATTAACTATACATCATGTATCTGGAACATGAAACCATAATACCATAAAAATGGTTTAGTTCTATGGGTAGAAACCCCTCTGATTTTTTGGAAACAGACTCGAAGGGTCTGTCGCCAAACTGTTTTGTCTCATGAGACCTATCGATGCATCTAGGGGCTATAGCGGGCCCCACCCACCACTGAATGTCCAAATAATTCTTTATACATTTATTAAATATAAGATCAATATTCCCTTTCAATATCTGTATAGAGTAGAGTATATAGATTCATCAATATTTCCATAATTAAAATAACTTTCCAAATAAACACCGTATGTAAAATGGTATACTGTTTAGACAACAAACATATCCATGACATGAGATTATGGATATTTAATATAAATATATTTTCAAATGAAAATTGATCTCAAATGGGTAGTAGGTACACCACATAAAGATTATTAGGTGCACAATACAAAGATAGTCACAACGAAAACGGCAGCTGAGACAAAGTCCCTTACCACAATGTAATCGGTCAAACTGTATGACCAGAACATAATAAACATCAAGTGAATCATTGAATAAAATGAATATAAATAGAATAATTTTATTATACAGAAAATTAAAGTACACATATACCAAATATAAGTAATAATTTGCGATGATGGAAATCTCACGGAAATGAAAGTGAGATGAGAAACCCCTTACCTTATGCTCGAGTGTGTTCTTCATTTGTTTTCTTGACCTGAATAATCAAATTTAGCTTCATTAATTAATATTTCCAGAACCTCCTATACATGTAATTGATTTATTATAACCTTATTAGGTTCATTCATGGCCCTTTCTATGGGTTCAATTGGTTCAATTTTCATGTTTTGGAAGCATTTTCTCCCTTGATTTTCATGGTTTGTTACTTGTTTCCATGAAGGGAAGTTCATTTGAAACATGGTTAAACATCCATAATTGTTAATACATATTATTAACGAAATAATGGAGATATAAATGATCTTATAATTATTTTGGGTTATATACCATGATGATGATTCATTAGTAAAAACATTAATGATGTTCGTTTAGATCGTTTTAGTGGTTCTTCGATAATAACAACCTCATTTTGTTTTATAAATTAGAACCATGAGTACCAAAGAATTAAAAAACCATGGTTGAGTCATAACACATATATTATAACCTGGTTCAACCATATAAATGGTTTAATTACCATACTTGAAATAATTATTGCAAATTGAAATCACATCATCTACAATGTCGGTAATTCGACACGTCACGGACAATGTTTTTAATTCCTTGAACAAGTGGGGGAAATAAGAATATTGATGATGAATTTATCATGAACATTAGAACATCCAGAATATACAAGATTCTGGAGATTTCATTCCTCTTTGGTAAGAAGAGATGAAGAAATAATAAATAAATAATTCAAGATAAAAGAATAATTTTGAAATCGCTTACAAAAATTCCGCAGCCTAACGGCTACGCAACATGGTTTTAGAAAATATTAAAAAGAGAGGGGACAAGGGTAACATATCTAGAAATGAATAATAATATAGATTAGATCAATAATAAGAAGAAAAATAAGAACATCGTATGGAAACTTGAAATATATACCACATAAAATAGAACTTGAAAGTAAAAAGAAAGAAATTGAGAATTTTCTTACCTTGTGGAGTAACCCTTAGAAATTGAAGTTTGGGACCTCGGGGGCTAGATGAAACCTTTGGAGGACTAATATGGAGGTAAGGAGGCCATAAATTCGTTGAGGTAGAATTTTGAATGAATTCAATCAAGGGAAGAGTTGGTATTTATAGGAAAAGTGAGGGATTATTTTAATAATTTCTAAGGGACACCTCATGGGTGGTATTTGCAAAACCATGGGCTTTGCCATGGTATTTTCCCATGGAATAAGCCACTTGGGACACCTCACATATTATTTAACTACACACAAGTCTACCAGATTTAGGACATCATTATTACATCATTAATGATTTCATTAACACATCGAAACTAAAAACTGTATTTTTTACTATTCACTGAAAAATCAACTGTTTCAGAAAAATTCCCAAAATTCACCCTAACCATTTTTCGACATGTAGAATTCAAAAGTGAAATCCATTTTTCAAGAATATTCTTATAAATATTATTAATTTAATTTTTAAATAAAGTCATAGTTAATTCGAAAAATAACAATCTTAAAGTGCAATTAGTTTTATTTCTCATTGAAAAACTAATTAAGATCTCATTATCTTGTTGCCTTAAGAAAATGAAATAATAATATTATTTACTAATCATAAGCGTATGTTACTATTCATATTACTATTCATATTACTATTCATATGGGTATGTTACTATTCACCAAAAATCAAGTTTGTTCTATCAGACTCCAAATGACTTACTGAACACAACTCTAGATGGCCATTTTTCGAAATTAAAAACATAGAAGTGAGAAATTTATGTTTAATGGATAGGTTTTAACTATATCTTAAATAACCTAGTGTTGTTTCAAAGGAACACAGTGATGAATAGAATGTAACTCAGTGATGAATAGAGAAAAATAACATAAAATGTTTGGGGTACTACATTATTCCCTCCTTCAGAAAATTTCATCCTCGAAATTTACAAAATATTACCTCAAAAGATTCAGGTATGTCTTTAACATAAGCTCCTCAGGGTCCCATGTTGCTTCCTCCATCTTATGGTTCCTCCATAGAACCTTTACCAGACGAGTCATCCGATTTCTCAATACTTGTTCTCTAGTATCAAGAATCTTGATAGGCTCTTCACAATAAGATAAATCTGGCTCAAGTTCTACTCCTTCATAAGTGAGTACATGTATTGGGTCTAGCATGTACTTTCGTAACATTGACACATGGAACACATTGTGAACCTTGGAGAGACTTGGCGGCATTTCCAAACGGTAAGCTACGGCTCCAATTCGATCCAGAATTTCAAAAGGTCCGATGTACTTGGGACTTAACTTTCCCTTCTTACCGAATCATATAATACCCTTCCATGGAGATACCTTTATGAAAACGTGATCACCTTCTTGAAACTCCAAATCATTCATTCGGTTATCTGCATAGATCTTATAACTACTTTTATCTATTTTGATATGGTTCTAGATAATCTTCACCTTTTCTATTGTTTCTTCAACAAGTTCTGGGCCCATGATTTTTCTTTCACCAAATTTATCCCAGCAAGTTGGTGTATGACATCTCCTCTCATATAATGATTCATAGGGTGCCATATAAATACTTGAATGGAAGTTGTTATTGTAGGAAAATTCCACAATAGGTAAATACTGATCCCACATGCCTTGAAAATCAAGTTAACAAGACCTCAACATGTCTTCCAATGTTTGAATAGTCCGTTCTGATTGTCCATCAATTTGTGGATGGTAGGCAGTGCTCAAACGAAGATCAGTATCTTGGGCCTTCTAAAGAATTTTCCAGAATCTTGATGTAAAACGTGGATCACGATCAGAAACAATCGATAGGGGTACTCCATGAATTCTCACAACTTTATTAATATATAGTCTTGCTAGACGTTCAAGTGGTAGATCTTATCTTATAGAAAGAAAGTGTGCTGAATTGGTAAGACGATCAACAATGACCCATATTGCATCATTCCTTCTAGGAGTCTTTGGTAGTCACATGAAAAATTCCATCATGATATTATCCCATTTCCACTCAGGTATGGGAAGAGGTTGCAATAATCCTCCAGGTTGTTGCCTTCCAGCTTTCACTTGTTGACAAACCATACATCTTGACACAAAATCAGCAATCTCCCTCTTCATGTTGTCCCACCAAAAATGTTCCTTCAAATCTCTATACATCTTAGTGCTACCAGGGTGTATAGAGAAATTGGAACTATGTGCATCATCCAATAATTCCCTTTTTATATCAGGTATATTGGGAACACAAAGTCTCTTCCCAAATCTCAAAATTACATCTTCATATACGAAGTCACTCAATCTCCCATCATTCACAGCTTTAATCTTCTTTTGAAACTCCTCATCATTAGCTTGAGAACTTTTTATCCTTTCTAGTAAATATTTTTTGGCAACCATTTGAAAAAAGAATTGATGTTTCACATTCCATATTTATTTTCATATCCATCTTTACTAGATCCATGAAAATATTATTCCTTTCAACTCTCATCTTGTTCAAAACTCCATGATCCTTTCTGCTCAAAGAATTTTCTACCTTTTTTTCCTTCCCCGAGTGGTAGTGTATCATGCAATCATAATCCTTGAGTAGTTCAAGCCATATTTTTTGCCTCATGTTGAGTTATTTCGATGAGAAAATATACTTCAAACTCTTTTTATCAGTATAAATCTCACATTTTTCACCATAAAGATAATGTATCCATATCTTCAAAACAAATATTGCAGCAGCTAACTCAATATCATGAGTAGGATAGTTTTTCTCATGAATAAATAGTTGTCGTGATGCATAAGCAATAACCCTATCATTTTTCATAAGGACACAACCAAGTCCTTTCTTTGAAGCATCACTATAAATAACAAACTCGTCATTCCCTAATGGTAGATTCAATATAGGATCATTGACTAATATTTTCTTCAGTTCTTAGAAACATTCTTCACAATCTTTTGTCCAAAAAAATTTAACCCCTTTTCATGTGAGCTTTGTTAGCGGGTTAGCCAATTGGGAAAAATTTTATACGAAACGCTGATAATAACCTGCTAAGCCAATAAAACTGCGTACCTCAGTTATGTTTGTTGGCATGGGACAATCTTGGATTGCCTTTGTCTTCACAGGATCATCTAGGATTCCATCCTTAGAGACAATATGGCCAAGAAAAGAAACTAACTGAATCCAAAATTTTCACTTGCTAAACTTCCCATATAATTGATTTCTTCTGAGAGTTCCCAGAATAACTTATAAGTGACTCTCATGGTCTTCATATATTTTTGAGTATACAAGGATATCATTGATGAATATCACAAAAACATTATCAAGATATTCCTTGAAAACTCTATTCATTAAATCCATGAAAACAGATGGTGCATTTGTCAATCCAAAAGGCATCACTATAAACTCAGAATGCCCATACCTGGTTCGAAATACTGTCTTCGGAATATATTCCTTCTTCACACTCAGTTGATGATATCCAGATCGAAGTTCAATCTTTGAAAAGTATTGATCTCCATGAATTTGGTCAAATAAATCATCAATCTGGGGTAGAGGATACTTATTCTTTATTGTAATAGCATTGATTTCTCTGTAATCAATGCATAGCCTCATGGATCCATCTTTCTTATTTACCAACAAGATCGGGGCTCCCCGTGGAGAAACACTAGGTTGAATAAATCCTTTTCCACTCAACTCTTCTAGTTGTTTCTTCAGATCCACTAGCTCCACAGTGGCCATTCTATATGGGGTCTTTGATATAGGTCTTGCACCAGGAATTAAGTCAATGGAAAACTCAATTTTCCTCTCTGGAGGATGTCCAGGTAAATCCTCTGGAAATACATCAATGTACTCTTTCACTATGTGCACATATTCAATTTGAAGATTTCTTTCCTATCCCATAGATATTGGTTTATCTTCCTCTCCAAGTATTGCATTCAATAGAGCTACTGGGGGTGGTTCTAGATAAGAATCAGGTGGTGAAGTTTCTTCCCTAAAGACAAGGGATTCAACACCATTTCCAAAAATTGTAACTTTCTTTTTCTTGTAATAAATACTCGCATCATAATTTGATAGCCAATTCATACCGATAAATATATCAAATTCAGTCATGGGTATGATGATAAGGCTAGAAACTAAAGCATGTTTTGGTGTTTGGAGGGGGACTAGTCGACATGCCTTTGTTACAATGATACATCCCATGGGAGTTTTGACTGAAAACTCCTTTCTTAAATCAAATTGGACATATCTAATTTTCTTGGAAAACTGAGATCATATAAATGAATGTGATGATCCAGAATCAAATAAAGTGTTGGCTAAGTTTGAGAAAACAATTAAAGTACCTACCACCACATCACTTGGAACATCAACCTCCACGGTTGTAATCACATAGGCTCTCCCTTTCTCTCTTGGATTTTTCTGAGGCATTTTTACTTGGTGCTTAGGACACTCATTTGCATAGTGTCCCATATCTCTGAATTTGTATCATTGAACGTCATTAAATTGTTTCTTCCCCTTGGATTAATCAGATCGATGACCCTTTTCTCTATAGTTATAGTAGACTCCCTTGCCTTTCAATAATTTCCCAGGATGATTCTTTCCACAGTTCTCACATAATGGGAAACTATTCGTTCCCTTGCTCTTCTTTGGTGCTTCTCCTTTTCCTTTGTTATCAGAATGCCGCTTCTTATCTTGGTTTCCTTTGAAAAATTTTGATCTAGAAAATTCCTTCTATGTTTTGATGGCACTTGATACAATTTCATCATATGATGAAAATGATTGAGAAGCTAGTGCCCTTCGAAGACTTGGCTTAAGACCATCAAATAAATGATCAATATTGTCCGCCGAGTCACGTACGTAATCCATAGAATACCTGGCTATCCTTGTGAAGGTAGCCTCATACACTGCAACACAGTCTTCTTCCCTTTGTTTCAAGCCAAGGAATTTCCTCTTCATTTCAGTTCGTTGCTCACGAGGGAAATATTTTTCGAAGAATATTTCCTTAAAATTCCTCCATTACATATCCTCTATCTCTTCTTCCTCCGTGGTATTTTGAATCAGAGACCACCATTGATCAGTGTCACCCTTGAAACAATATACTACCAGTACTACCTTTTCATTTTCATTGAATCTTAACGTCATGAATATATTTTCAAGGGAATTGATCCATTTCTTAGCAACCACTGGATTAGTAGTCCCACTGAAATATGGGGGATTCTGTCGCATGAAACGATCCAACACAGGTGTTGAATGGTTATTCGTTACAAATTGAGTAAGTTGTCCCAGTATATTCATGATCTGATCTGCTCCAACGTTGACTGTATTGACTTGCTCAGTAGGTAGATCCCTACCTTTCCCATGAGTATTGATTCCCCTTCTTCCATTAGATTCTATTTCTAAATAATGGGATACACTAGATTAGTTTATGAATCTCAAATATAAAATCACTCAACATAGATTGAAATTCTATGCATAGCTAATCTTATAAACATGGTTCCTCCAAGGAAAAATTTACATTAACTCCTTAATAATGGCTTATAAAGAAAACATGAATTATACTAATCATATCCCCCGGGAGTGTCATAACCAAGAGTGTATAAAGTCCCATTGTCATGTACCAGTTCTCGTTCGACTCTAGCTCAAAGCGGTGTTTTTGGGTTTTACCCCTAGATACATCTGTGCTAGAGCAGCCTCTACCTGCTCGTATCCAGACAGGTATGTATTGCTTAAAATATCCACATAATCTATTCCTTACCAAAATACCAGGAAGTTCTCGTATGTTAATCCTCAGATACTGACTTAGGGATTTGTTACCTACTATATATCTCCTACTCTAGTTTCCAAATTTTCTACTAAACTTCCTCTGATACCAACTGTAACACCCCGACCCCTCTAGGCTGGAGCCGGTGCATTACTTGTGATATTGGCATGGTTAGAAGGAATTAAAATCCCAAAGGAACAATCAGTTTAGTAGTCTTGAATAAACTAGATACATATATTTAACACAAATTACATTGGATAAGGTTACAAGATACAATACATAACAAAAAACTCAAAACTGCATCCACAGGAACTCAAAAGAAGACCTTCTCTTCATCACCTGTCGAAGACAATGAAAGGGGTGACCTCAAATGCTCAGTAAGGTTTAAAAATAGTGGAAGTATGAGTATAATAATAATTGAATCATAAGAAATCCGACATAATCCAAATGGCATAGTGAATAAATGAATAACTAATGTCATTAATAAACTAAAAATGAAATTGCATCCATAGATTTTGTCATAGTGAAAATCTCATGGAAAATAATAATAACTGATAATGAATAAAGAGAATTCTTATTAACTAGACATCATGTATCTGGCACATGAAACCATAATACCGTAAAAATGTTTTAGTTCTTTGGGTAGAAACCCGTCTGATTTTTTGGAAACAAACTCGAAGGGTCTGTCGCCAAACTGTTTTGTCTCATGAGACCTACCGATGCATCGAGGGGCTATAGCGGGCCCCACCCACCACTGCATGTACAAATCATTATTTATAAATTTATTCATTATAAGATCAATGTGACCTTTAAATATCCGTATAGAGTAGAGTATACGGATTCATCAATATTTTCATAATTAAAATAACTTTCCAAATAAACACCGTATGTAAAATGGTATACAGTTTAGAAAAAAAAACATATCCATGACATGAGATTATGTATATTTAATATAAATATAATTTCAAATGAAAATTTATCTCAAATGTGCAGTATGTACACCACATAAATATTATTAGGTGTACAATACAAAGATAGTCACAACAAAAATGGAAGCTGGGACAAAGTCCCTTACCATAATGTAATCGGTCGAACCGTATGACCAGAAATTAATAACCATCAAGTGAATCATTGAATAACATGAATATAAATATAATCATGTTATTATATATCAAATTTAAGTACACATATACTAAATATATGTAATAATTGGTGAATGATGGAAATCTCACAGAAATGAAAGTGAGATGAAAAACCCCTTACCTTATGCTTGAGTGTGTTCTTCGTTTATTTTAATGACCTGAATAATCAAATTTATCTTCATTAATTAATATTTCCATAACCTCCTATACATGTAATTTATTTATTATAACCTTATTTGGTTCATTCATGGCCCTTTTTATGGGTTCAATTGGTTCAATTTTCATGTTTTGGAAGCATTTTCTCCCTTGATTTTCATGGTTCGTTACTTGTTTCCATGAATGGAAGTTCATTTGAAACATGGTTAAACATAAAGAATTGTTTTTAAATATTATTAACTAAATTATGGAGCTATAAATGATCTTATAATGATTTTGGTTTATATACCATGATGATGATTCATTAGTAAAAACATCAATGATGTTCGTTTAGATCGTTTTAGTTGTTCTTTGATAATAACAACCTCATTTTGTTTTATAAATTAGAACCACGAGTAACAAAGAATTACAGAAACATGGGTGATTCATAAAACATATATTAACCTGGTTCAACAATATAAATGGTTTCATGACCAGAATTGAAATAATTATCACAAATTGAAATCGCATCGTCAACGATGTCGGTAATTCGACACGTCATGGAAAATGTTTTTAATTCCTTGAACAAGTGGGGGGAAGAAGAATATTGATGATGAATTTCTCATGAACATTAGAACATCCAAAATATACATGATTCTGTAGATTTAATTCCTCTTGGGTAATAATATATTAAGAAAGAATAAATAAAGAACTCAATATAAAAGAATAATTTTGAAATCGCTTACAAAAATTTGGCAGCCTAACAGCTACGCAACATGGTTTTAGAAAATATTAAAAAGAGATGGGACAAGGTTCAACTATCCAAAAATGAATCATAATATATAGTAGATAAATAATAAGAAGTAAAATAATAACATGGTATGGAAACTTGAAAGATATACCACATAAAAGATAACTTGAAAGGAAAAAAGAAAGAAATTGAGAATTTTCTTACCTTGTGGAGTAACCCTTAGAAATTAAAGTTTGGGACCTCAGGGGCTTTATGATACCTTTGGATGACTAATATGGATGTAAGGAGGCTAGAACTTCGTTTAGGGAGAATTGGGAATGAATTCAATGAAGAGAAGAGATGGTATTTATAGGAAAAGTGAGGGATTATTTTAATAATTTCCAATGGACACCTCATGGGTGGTATTTGCAAAACCATGGGCTTTCCCATGGTATTTTCCCATGTTATAAGCCACTTGGGAAACCTCACATATTATTTAATTATACACAAGTCTACCAGATTTATGACATCATTATTACATCATTAATGATGTCATTAACACACCGAAACTAAAAACTGTATTTTTTTACTATTCACTGAAAAATCAATTGTTTCAGAAAAAATCCCAAAATTCACCCTAACCATTTTTCTATGTGTAGAATTCAAAAGTGAAATACATTTTTCACGAATATTTTTCTAAATATTATTAATTTAATTTTTAAATAAATTCATAGTTAATTCGAAAAATAACAATCTTAAAGTGAAATTAGTTTTATTTCTCATTGAAAAACTAATTAAGATTTCATTATCTTGTTGCCGTAAGAAAATGAAATAATATTATTATTTAATATTCATAAGGGTATGTTACTATTCATATTACTATTAATATTACTATTTATATGGGTATGTTACTATTCACCAAAAATCAAGTTTGTTTTATCAGACTCCAAATGACTTACTGAACACAACTCTAGATGACCATTTTTTGAAATTCAAAACATAGAAGTGAGAAATTTATGTTTAATGGATAGGTTTTAACTATCTCCTAAATAACCTAGTGTTGTTTCAAAGGAACACAGTGATGAATAGAATGTAACTCAGTGATGAAAAGAGAAACATAACATAAAATGTTTGGGGTACTACATTTTTGGTGATTCATTCCATTATATAGAACAAAGTTAATTGATCATATTCAGATTTTCTCTCTCCTAGATCTATCTGGTGGGTGTTTTCCATTTTGATAGTAGTTAACAATTATTTTCATCTAGAAAAGGTTAGGAACATATGGTTCAGTGGTAGGACTAACTTCATTGATCTCTTCCATGTAGTCTTGAACAAATGGTGAGACCATCCAGTGGTGTTCAATGTTGATGATTGTTTCATCCCGCTCTGGATCAGTTTTATTTTTTGCTGCATTCACCAATGCATCAGCTTAGGAATTTTTTGACCATGGTATGTGAGTCAATGTCAGTTCCAAAGGTAATTCCTCTATTAGTCCAAAAACATGGTTTAACAGGGGATTAGCTCTTCCTTCTTGATAGTATAATCATCATTAACCTACTTAATGACTAGTTCGGAATCACCCTTTATTTTCAAGTGATTGAATTGTACCTTAAGTTACAACTCTATCCCTACAATCAAAGCCTAATATTAAACTTCATTGTTCATGAATCCTTATGAATGATGGAAGGCGTAAGGCAGGACTACCTTTGCTTTAGAAATCATTATGACTCCCAGTCCCACTTTTTTTATCTTGGGGTCTTTCATCCTCTTCCTTGTCAGGATAATAAATGCAATGTTACTAATTGTAAGTTACTTTTTTATTTTTAAACACTTTTAAAGAAATTTTAGTACCTAAATAGTACATGATATAAGCATCAAGTTCTATATGATATGGTCGAGCCATTAAAGTCTAATTTCATCCTATTCGACATGTTCTCCTTAAATAATTTCTAGTATAGACTATGTACCTCTGTATCCATATCATCTTTGATAAGATCTTCAAACTGGTAAAATATATTGTCCTGTGTTTGGATATAATCCTCTGGTTAAATTTTTCCAGTATCAAAACCTCTTACCATAATATGGTATTTCTTTTTGATCCACTATGTCTTCTCTTTATTGGTTTCCACAAGTAGAATTCTCTCAACCATCCTATCAGCATCCTTTTGTGAGGCATTAATCAGGAGCACATCTTCCAACATAACTTCCTCTAAATGTAGGATAAGGTCCCAGGTTTGGGAATTATATAGAACCTCCATGGGTGCCTCCTTCATCGAATCCTCCATCTTATTTACATATTTTTTTGTTTCTTTGACTTCACCGTACTCTATAATTTGGTTATTGATTTGAAAATTTGGGGTTTCCTTATCACCCTGAGCATTAGAAATGGGTCCACCGTCCACCAACTTATGAATCTAGATGCACCATAAAAATTCATCTCCCATATATAGGGGCCATCTTGAATATAGAATACCTCTTCATCGGGTAATTTAGTATCCAATGGGTAGTTTCTATCGAGAGGTGATATTCTAGAAAATCTACTAATGTATGGACTTTGACCACCTTTTGAGGCATGAACTGAATTTCAAATTACTACAGGATGACCGCCCACCGTGATAGACATTCAGTTAACATTGGACGACTGAGAATGTATTTGAGGGTGTTTCTACAAGAGACCAAACGGAACTCATGATGCTGCAGGGAGTGCCTCAGTTTTCAGACTGCAAAGATTATCTCTAGACAACTCTTCTTGATATCTGAATAATGTGTCTCAGCAATGATCATGGTTTGTATGAGGTAATAGTGGTTTTTTCACTTATGGCATCATTCTTTTGTTCAAGTAAGGAACCCATTGATTGCTCTAAGGATTTAACATACAAAATAAGTAGTCTTCCTTCGATAGGAGGCATCAACATTGGTGGGATTAAGAGATATTTATTGATACTATCAAATGGTTCTTTAAAATCATCAGTCTAATGATATGTAACCCCCTTTTCCATTAACCTAGGGATGGGAATACATTATCATGAATGGTTGGATATGAATTGTTGGTTGTGGGATAAGTTCCCTTAAATTACTCATAATTATATGAGGTTACAAGGATGTAACATTCCAAAGATAGACTTTTTCTTCTTGGGGTTGACTTCGATGCCATGATGGCGTATGGAAAATCTGAGGAATTTCCCTGAGGTAACACTAAAAGAACGCTTCAAGGGTTTCATGTTCATGTTGTGTCACCACAATTTTTTGAATAAATTTTCAATATCCATCAATTAGTTTGAGAATTTTTTAGATTTTACCACTAACTCCTCAACATAACATTCAAAAAACTTTCCCAAAAAATGTTTGAAGATGCGATACATGGCATGTTGGTATGTAGTGACAGTATTCTTTAATCCAAAGTTTATTAACTGATTGAAAAGGAATCCCTTGGGGTCCTTGAAGGTGGTGGATTCTTCATCTTCTTAGTCCATTCGTATTTGATTATATCCTAAATATACATCCATGATGGAGAGGTCTTGATATTCAGTTTCTACTTCGATCAGTAGTTCTATGATTTGGAATGGGAAATCATTCTTTAGGAAGTGCCAGTTGAGATCCCTGAAATCGATACAGATTCTGATTTTCCCATTCTTCTTCTTGATGGGGATAATATTAGATAACCATTTCGGATATTGGACCTCCTGACTGAAGCCGACACTAATGATCTTATCAACTTTAGCCTCAATTTTGGTAGCATGTTTCGGGTTCATCCTTATGGATGCATGTTTATAGCCCTGGTGGTCCTCTGGTAAACCTAGGTGGTGAGTGGATACCTCAAGATCAAGGCCTCGAATTTCCATGTAGTTCTAGGTGAATACATCCTGATGCTACTTCAAGAAGGACATATACACATCTTTTTCTTCTGAAGACATGTCCATAATAATCAAGGTGGATTTTGGGTCCTCTTATATACCAAGATTTATTTCCCTAGTTCATCAAGGGTGGTGGATACACACTACTCAAATACTGCAGGTGCATCCCTAAGGTCCTCCTCTTCTTATTCCTCCTATTCATATTGTTTCTATTATTTCATTAGGGAATAAATACTTGTTATAATTTCTCCAAATTTAGAAAAGGAGTCAATATCTAGATATTCTAAAGATGAAGTGACATCCTCTGGCCCAGGTGATAGTGTGGGATTTCCTTGAAACTCTGTAGGGGATGGAGTGAGATATGGATAAGGAGTATCTCCATTATTTTTGAGTGAATATACAAACTCTTCTACATTAATTAGTGAGGTAGGAATTTCCTGGAGCTTTAGGGATGTACTGAATGCATTTTTTTCAAATCATTCACCACTGTCTAGGGATTCATCATACTTTTCAACACTGCTAGACTCAATGGTCGTGACAGAACTGATGATGATTGTTGAATATGCATCTGAATTTGGTCTCATAAACTCAACCTGATTGATGGATAACACATATTATTCATCGATATATTTAAAGGGGTTTATCGGGATCATTTACATACCATTCGGGGTGGTGACCCAAGAAAGACCATCAACTAGGGGTTGTTTTCCTTCCCTTTGATAGAATCCTATGTTGATATAATGCAGCTCGTAGGATTCAAATGGTTCCATGTTAGCATGAAACATCCTGATTTTTCCACTAATGTAGTATTTGATTCATTGATAGTATGATGAAGATATTATCGCATGTTGATGAAATTAAGGAATTCCTAGAAAGATTTTGAAGGTTGTATTCTGTCGAACCACCAAAACTTATGATTCGGCTTTGAGGTATCCAAATTGTTCCTTGAGGTTGATCTGGACCAATGGATTCTACTCACTTTTCTCATAGCCATGCATTGTTATATCAGAAGGTGCAAGGTTGTCTTTTTTTCAGCCCATCTAGAGAAGTTTTTATACTATAATGAGGTAAATTTAGATTCATTAGCAATAAAAACTTTTCGGACATCAACACCATTGATCATGTCAGACACATACAAGGGTCTAATTTGTCCATGTAAAATGGAATCTTAATCTTGATATATGGAGGAGATAATTGTTTGGCATTCCATATGATTAGTCTCTATTTTATGGACCTCAGTAGTGACAACCTAAACTTAAAACTTCTTAGGTATGAGAAAAGCCTCTATGAGTGCTTTTGTGAGGACTTTTGACAAACTCATGGCATCTAGGATTGATATCTTGGCTGGTACTAAGGCTAATTTTTTCAGGATTTCATGTTTCTAGTATAAATTCTTATGTTCCCCTAGGTGGGGATACACTTTAAAAGGCACTTTAGGGTCTTGATTATTTAATGTAGATGGATTGGCCCTTGAGACAAGAGTTTTAGGTACTTATTCCCTTGGTGGGTTAGGTCGAGTGGGACAACTTGCCCGCTGATGGGGATATAAAATTTTTCCATCTTCTAATTAACATTCCAAATTGATAGTTTTAGAGTGGATTTTGGCCAATACATGAGGATTTTCTTGTTCCTAATGAAATCGTTGAAGGGATCTTTTACAAGTTTCTGAAACATTGACGGACCGTACAGAGGTGAGGCAAGAGGTCTGGCTTCTATCATGAATGCACCTTCCCCAATATCCTTGGCTCCTACAGATTCTTCCTTTAGTTCCTTAATTGGATGCGGGGAACTCAGGTTCATATACATACTCATCATTGGATAAGGGATCTATTTAATGGATTACATTAATGGAACTGAAGATTAACTCCTCATATAATGATGACTTTTCTTGACTGTCCATCTCTAGTGGTGCCATTTGGTGGGTTGGTTCTCATTGTTTCATATCTGAGGGCATAAAATCTGAGAGTTTCAAATCCAACTTTGGCATTAATATAGTTTCAACCTCCTACACCTCCTCCTTGTCTTTCCGGTCAAGCCTCTTTTTTAAAGTCTTGATTCTAGAAGTTTGTGGGGTTGATGACATTGGTTATGTTGTAGTGGAAGAAGTTGGAGGAATATTAAGTTGTTTCAAATGTTCTTGAAGGATATAATGATTTCAGTTTATTTTATTTTGAATCATCTAACTATCAAACTTTTGTTCCCTTCTACTAACAACTTATTTCTACTCACCTGTTTCCTCAGGGGTAGTGGTAGAAACATACGCCACCTATGTTAGTTCCCATCTTAACTTTACTTATACATAATCTACCATTTTCAATAGGACATATTTAAAGAAGAATAATCCATGAATGGTGTGTCCCAGTAGATAGTGAAAGGGGAAATAATCTATCCATTCGTTGAGACCTACTTGGTCGGGCCTCTTGGGATCCAGAAGGTGGAGTAAATAATTTTCCATTGAGGCTATAAAGTATCTGAAGAATTGATCATATCAGAATGAGTAAATTTTATTCCTTCGATCCTCGAATTGATTTCTCCCAATTTCCTTTATCTTTTCCTATCGATGTGGGGTTTTTTTATGCCCAAGGGGTGCTGCACAAAATGTTGTAGGCTTCAGAGCTGGATTAGGTGCAGAGGATGGATTAAGTTTGAAGGATGCCACCTTCATCTTTCCTACTATTTTCCTTGGGACCAGTGGATCTATCTATTAATTGTGCTTAGTCTATTGTATGGAGTCTTCCATTGTTTGTAAAATGGTGGAGAAATCCAAAAATCCACTTGTATATTTCACTAGGATGAGTAGCATTCACAGATCATTGTAAAGGTTATCAATGTAGAGATTGAGAATGTCCTCCTAGAGAAGTGGTTAGTTCAGGTATTAGGTTATCCATTTCCATATAGTAATGAAATTTGAGTCTCTCTCATTTTATCTCTTTTTAAAATTTGAGAGGTCACTAATTATTGTCTTATGTATCCTTGAGTTGAACTGGGATAGGAATTTCCAATGGAGATCCTCCCATCCCTTTATCGGTCGATCTGGAAAACTAGTATACCATATGAAATCTAGCCCTTATGGGGTTCACATGAATCATCTGAGTTTCACTACTTCTTGATTCTCAGGAGTTACTATCATGGGATCAAAATGAGATGCATAGTGAATCAGATGTTGTTATGGTTCTCCTGATCTATTGAATATTGGAAACATAAGACTCCCAAAGTTTAGAGGTGGTGGGGTGTCACTCACCAAGTCGAGGTAAGGTTCTCGTTCCAGCTACATTGGTGCATGACACTCCTCCATGGCTTCTAATCGAGATATCACTGACTCGATGTTGTCGATAATCCTTCTATGAGTGTTCAGTTGAATAAGATCTTGGATAGGTGAAGTAATGGCCATGATCTAACATGATGGTTTTTCCATTATTTGGGGCTAATATCCGACCAGGGACATCTTTTGAGGATTTTTCTGAACCCATTCTAGTTATCTCCTTAATGTAGGGAAATCTTGATTTCCATCCATAATCGAGTCCAGGTAAACTGATGTCCCATGCGCCAAGTTGGGTGGATTTCCTAGTCCTACTTCAGTCTTTGGGATGAACCCTTATTGTTGAGGTTCACCTGCTAGAAGTGTATGTTGAGGCTCTATTTGGGGATCATACTCGATAGGGATGTTACCTCAGAGTAACTTAGTGTTGAGTTGCCTCAACTCTTTCATTAATTCCTCTTTCCAAGTGAATCTTACTTAAAGCACTCTAATCTCATCCTCATTGGGAGGAGGAAGAAATTTGTATGCGACCTTTCTTTTATTTTTCTCTTTAGTAGAAATTTTCTGAGGAGTCAGTAAGGGATTGGTCGAGGGAGTACCCAAATTTAGGTTGATTTTATGGTTTCAGGTATACACACCTTCATTTTTAGTGTAGACCATATTTCGAAAGGAACCATCCTCTCCTTTCTCTTCTACATTTGCATCATTTTCATTGTCATCTTTATGATTGATGTATATGAATTTTACTGATGCATAATGCATTGTGGGGATCATACTGTCTGTTGAATGATTGGAGGGTTGTTTTCACCCTTTTCTAGACCTCTACCTTCCTTTTTGGGATCCTCTTTGAAATTCTTAGCAATGATTTACTTAGAGGGAACCTCTAGGAATTTTAGTTGTACACCTCGCTTCTGGGGGGAAATGGTTTTTGAGATGGGATGGATTGGGAGACCTCTCTGCTTGTTGTCCTCCTTAAATGGGAAAAGATTGATTTCCATTGAGGGGTGGCCGAGGTAAAAATTACCCTAGCCATATGGATGGGGTTACTCTATTTCTCTTATTGTTTTTCCTCTAGCTGAGTTTTTTGGCCTTGGGGGAAATTTTGTGTTAAAAATTTCCCTAGCCCTATGAGTTGGGGTTGATCTCATACTACGGTAGTTTCTTCTATTTTTGACACTTTATTTATCTCATGCATCTGTGTTTGAGCGTGATCTAAGTGCAATATAGGTTCTATACAAGAACTTATTGCTTTTGAGTAAATTAGAAATGCTTGATGATTGCCTTTTCTTGGGAGAGAATTCTACTAAATTTTCTCATTTTCCGGGTTCAGGAGTTTTTTTATGGCTTTCTCTTATTGGGAATGATGATTTTAATCCTCATTTAATGTTGATTATTATTGAGTGTGTTGTATTTCTTTAGTAGGGGTTTTTCTTAATAGCCTCCTTGGCATGATGACATTATATGATTTCATTTCTAGTGGGATCTGCTAAACAGGACATGAAGTGAAATTTAAAGATTCATGTTCCCACCATCCTCATATCTGAGCACCAGGTGGTGTGTGGACTGTTAAATGATTCAACTTATGAAATTCATTAAGAAGTTTTGATTGAAGATCATTCCTCTATTTCTATGATTGTTGTCATTGTGCAGACATAATGGCTTCTAAGTCGATTTGATGATGAAGTTCTCCCAATATTTTGATGTGGTTTGCATACCCATTGTTGGGTAAGAATTTTTCTTTCAAGTGGATAAGATTTTTCCAGAGATTCAAATGGATTTTTTGTATGCATTCTTCTAAAAATGTCTTGAGAATGTTATACTGAAAAGTGGATGAGATCCAAAACATAATGGTTATGTCATCCTGGTCTAATTATCTTATCATGATAAAAATATCCTTTTGTTCTTCTTCCAGATACTCCTCTACTTGATCTACCCAATATGAGAACTTCTTTACTATTCTGTTATATGTAACAAGGCTATTATGGGTCTCGTTGGTATGGGAATGGTGTGACGGAGGCTTAGATGACAATCGTTTCCCCGAGATATCTTTCGGTTGAGAAAGGATGTCACTTTTCATTGATAGGGTGACTAACATGTCTGGAACCATCTTCCCAAGTGACTTAGAAAATGAGGCCTTTCTCATATTTTAATCAGCAAGGGTAGGACTTTCTTTTCTACATGACATGTTACTTCAGGGAGGACCTTCACAGCGGGTGCTATCATGGCGAGGGCAACCATCATAGCTTGATTTTCGACTCCATGGAGAATTTATATAGTGTATACCCTGGGGAGGACCTTCAGGGTGGATGATAGAAAGGGGAAGGCCTTTTTTTGTTTGATCTTCTATCCATGAGGAGGGATACCATTACACTCATCAAGAGATAAGATCTCATGATCGATCGGTTTGTACCCACAAAGGAATCCTTCATGGTAGATGCTCTGGGGAGGATTTCCAAAGCTAATGATGACAGTGTTGTGGGGATGAACTTCACAACTTCTACTGCCACTTCTATAATTTTTTAATGGGTTGGTAGGATCTTAATCCACCATTTATAGATGTTTGATGGCCTCAATAACTTCAACTTCTAAAAGAGATGGGTTGTGAGTGTGCTCTTTATTTTACAGTTTCCTTCGCTGTGATTTCTTTTTAAGTGATCTCTTGTGGGGGATTGGGGCTTCTTTCTATGAGTTACGACCTTTATATATGGGTGCCTATACAAGTGGCTCCCGCGGTGCAATCAGGATATTTCGGTAAGCTTCCAAAATTCTCACAGGGATATGTGTCTGCCCTGGAGTGGCCACCAAAGTGGACCAGTGTCCCCCAGTTGGAATGAGTATTTTTGCCTAATCCTGTTGTATGTTTATTATAGAATATTGTTGACAACCCTCCTATATGGGATCATGGATTCATGTCTGCTCCTAATTGATCACCTCATTGTGTGGATGAGTCACCCCACATGAGGAGGCAGGGTTGTGGTCCCAACTCCTTTCTATTTCCACAGATGTTATTACATCTTTTAAAGACTACAGAATGTGCTCAGGGATTGATTTTTGACCCTCCATTATTGCTAATAAGTGTTTAGAGATTTCCTTGATGGGAACGGGAATATATTCTCATTCTGGTGTCGAATAAAGAATATGTGCTTACTCTAGACATCAATTTTATTCTAGTAAGTATTACAGTCCTCTTATGATGGGGAATAGATATGAGTCCTCACCTAATTTACAATTAGTATATACCAACTGATTTCTCCAATAGTCATTGTATTTTCATGGAGGGGTTGATTTGAATAAGTAGGTATATGCGTCTGCTTGTATTTTTCCATCCTATTTGATTAACAGGCTTGATATAAATCTGTAGAAATTTTCATCTTCTTGTTGGTTGCCACGATATTTACCTAGCATCCTTGACACTAGTGAGTAGGGATTTTCATTTACTCATGGTTTTTCGTCTTATTTTACTGATGGGATTCATGTGCATTAGGAGGAATGTGTGTCTTTCTATAGTTTTATTCCATATTTTCATGGTGGGATTGGAATGAATGAGAATGAATTTTCATCTGCTCATAGTTTTTTATCACAGTTTAATAAAGGGATTGATAAGAGTGAGTAGGAATATACATCTACCTATAGGTTTCCACCGTATTTACTTGGTGAGATTCTTCAACAGTAATAAGGGTGATGGTATATTCTTGATTGTCTGATCATCACCCTTCATGGGCTGTCCTAGGGACCAGAGTCCGCATGACTTCATCTATCTCCTACGGGATGATATCCTCTGCATGGTGAGGATACTGATTCGTATGGCATTGATAGTGACGATTACTAATAGGGGACATTGATCCAGACCCCTATTTTGATGGAATGAATTTGGTGGTGGGAAATTTATTATCCTCCCTAAGGTAAGGGAGGTACTCGTGAAACGCACGGCCG
This sequence comes from Viscum album, assembly GCA_963277665.1. NCBI lineage: Eukaryota > Viridiplantae > Streptophyta > Magnoliopsida > Santalales > Viscaceae > Viscum > Viscum album. The sequence goes on along the minus strand of OY728145.1, from coordinate 654,843,125 downwards.
ATTGTCGCCTATCGACCGGTCAAAGTTCCGGTGCTCTGCTAATGTGTATAGCCGCACTCGGGTCGAATCCTCGGCGATGATACTTTGTAGTAGTTGTTTGTTTTTAGTTGATTGTATTTTGATTAGGTGGTTTTGTTGCAGAGCTTAATTGAAATGATTGATTGACTATAATTGATTTAACAAATTTATAAATATTGGGGTGAGTTCATTATTAGGGAGTTAAGCTTGTGATATCCTTGAGCTTTGCTTTATATTGCATTTAAATTAACACCCACTTCACAAGTTGACGTCGATTAGAATTCCTATGTGTAAAAGCTTTAATCCAAGCCTTAACTTAACTAGGATTCTAAAATCAATCATTACTTGTTTATGGTAGTGTATTTATGGTTCCAATAATCCATGGAAACCACATGCTAAACAAAATATGTCATTAATCCATGACATTTTAAGTCCAACATACACAATGTTAAATTAACGAATACTCATCGAGCAAATACTCTCAATCACTTAACATCCCTAAATTTTGAATCACCCCAATGATATATTTACTCATAAATTTGGGTGTTTAATATTTTGGTTATAATACTCATGATGATAAATTAATAATAGAATAAAAATAAAGGGATTAGAAAAGAGTGGTACGTTGAACACACACACACGAACAATGATGATAATTAAAAACAGATTTTCGATTGAATGAGGAAGCAAAAGAAGGGAAGGGGATTCAACTGAATTTAAACTATTTTAATAACATTAATATTAAAATACAGAAGGTGGAGGATAATAAGAGATATTGAAGAAGAAACTTGCATTAAAACAGAATTACAAAAGAAAGGACTTACAAAATTACAAAAATGAAAAACACAAAATTAAGTGAAAACAAAGAGAGGAGGAAAGGTCTCTCAAGTGAAAACATGAGTATGGCAGGTCCTCCCAAGCCTTTGGAAAATCTTTGGTTGTGCCAATATGTTCTCCTCTCTTCTGAAATGCCAACTCCTCTCAAGGAGATAAGGGGAGAGTATTTATAGCCCAAGGAGTGGACTGTTTGCATTCCTACTCTGTCCCTCCATTTGCATCGCCAATTTGGCTATCCAGACAGCCGAATATCCATATATCTCCTTCTTCAAAGTTGTATATAATAATGTTTTCCGACTACTTTCAAAATATGGAGGCATTTAGACAAGTGGATCCAACGTTATAGAGGTTTTATTAAACAAAGGTAAACTGTCCATTTCTATCCATGCTTTTTCTATGGCCAAAATGTGAATGGATTTTTGAATAGGAATATGCATTCAAATCCGAATGACTTATTCAACAAAGTAGGCCACCTATATCGTCTCTTTCCCACTGCAAAATCTCAGACAGATTTGATGCTTACATCATGAGATATGTCATGAATAGTATACTGATTTTAATTCTTGGAAAGAATGGTGGGATGGACTTCAAAGCTTCATTTGGGCCCCGTGTACTTGGATTTGGGCCATGACATTTTTATCCAAGATGACATGTAGTGTCCCCAGAATTATGGTGGAGAGTTAATGTTTTTGGACTTCTGTATTGATCCCAGTAAATCAATCTTCAAGGCTGGTCCAGTTTGTTCACAGATTCTTTGGTCTTGTTTGTGAGGACCATATGACCCTTCAAATGGCAGAATTGGATCATGGTTCTTTCTAATGAAATGTTGTATATTGAAAGGAGAATCCTAAAAAACAAAAACCACACAATTTGGATCATTATAGTGATAGTTATAATTAAAACATTAAACTGACTCAATTGGACTACTTCTAAAAATGCTCAAATATTATACTTAATATTAAAACATTAATATTTCACACAAATTATGCACATTTCATATAAAATAAGTAAAGGGGGAATATAATAAGTCATGAAAATATTAATAACATCAACTCCCCCACACTTAGATTTGCGCGTGTCCTCATGTGCAACAAATATAAAAACATGAAAAAATCATTTTCACTCACCAACAAATATTAAATTTTTTTTTCTTCAATCAGGGGAGGTTTAGACTATTTCACTCATCCATATTGAATTCCATCACAAATTTGGTTCACAATAATTCATCAGAAACAATTCATTTTTTCATGTTCAAGGTTTGAATTGGAAAATGTAGGCACTCAAAACTTACTCCTCTCAAGATGATAAAAATGTATTTTAGGAGGTTCACTCATTCACCAACAAAAAGTGAAAATCAAGAGTTTGTAAGAGCTCTTAACTTCCATTCCCAAATCTAATGTGTACAAGAATCAAGACGTCTTTTAAGGGGTTTTTCAATGGCTATGGGACGGTAGGTATATAATGTCCAAAGGAAAAGAGGGGTTAAAAACACCAACATGGAAAAATCAATGCACATTTTTTTTGAAATTTCATTTGAAAGGAAATAGAAACACATATTTACAAGGGAATGAATGTGTGATGAATGAAAAGTGAGGGAGATAGAAAATGGAATAGGGTGAGATGATGTAAAATGTACAACATGGAAGACTTCCAATAATGACACAATACAAGATGATTCAAGTGTTCTTTTTTTCTTTTTTTGCTCTTTTTTTTTCGAAAGTTGTGCTTGAAACAAGTATCACAGTCATCTCCAAACCCATGTTTGATCTTCTCATGGAACTAATTTTAGTAGTTATAACACGATCAAAGGTTGATGATGAATGATTTTTGACCCACCCAAGACACAACCGATTCCTTTTTTTCATTTTTTTTATATAATTTTTTTTCATTTTTTTGAACACTTTTCAATGACTTTTGTACAAATGAAAATTACACATATACACCCCAAAGCTCACAGAATTACAACCTCTCCCCCACACTTGAATGGATTCTTGCCCTCAAGCATATGATGACACATTGGAAATCAATGAAAGTACGCCCAAAAATGAAGTCCATCCCCCCCACACTTAAATTTCAATAAATTGTACAATGAAAATCCATGAAGATGTTGGGTGGGACAAGGTATTAGGCTTGTAATGTGGCTATAAAAAGAAAGGTTTTCATAGGATCAAAGGGGATTTCAAAAGTAGGATCAATGTAAGGGTAACGGGAGGATATTTGGCTATTCTGATTCTCATGTGGCTTAGAAAATGCCTCTATCATATTAATGCACACAAAAGATGGAAATTCAGCTCGAAGGTCCACAAACTCAAGACTCCCAATCAGTGGTGAAGACACACAATGAATAAGATGGACAGAGATGACCTTGGCATGAAGGCTAATGTTATTCCTCACGGTAGGGGAAAAGCATTTTCCAAATCAAAAATTGAGCATTCAAAATGTGTTGGTTTTGACACAAAATTCTTTATCCAAAGTCATGATGAAAATACAAAATTTTTGAGATTAAAATATGTCTGTTAACTCCCCAAAATGGTTGGACAAAATTTCAAAACTTGATGGTGAGTAAGCATGACTCTTTTTTTGTAATTTTTTAAGTAATTGTGTTTTTTGGTTTTTTTAGTTTTTAAGGTTTTTTTTTAAAAATACACACCCACACAAGAAAGATAAAAAGAAAGGGATTGATGAATAAAGTGGTAAAAAAATGAAAGAGAGAGGAAGAAGAAGAAAGAGGTAGATAGAGGAAGAGATAGATAGAGAGTTAAAGGGAAAGAGGTGCACCCTGGTTCGGATTTGGCGGGTCTCCATCCAGTGGTGGTTCTATTGAAGTGGATGGGGTTTCGATGGAAGTCGACGTGGTTCCTGGATTGTGAGACCTCTCATGGTGATGCTTTAACCGATGTCCGTTAACCGTGAATGTCCTTTTGGAAGAGGGGTCTTGGACTTGCACTGCACCAAATGGGTAAACGTTAGTAATAACAAAAGGACCTTCCCAACAAGAATTAAGATTACCTGGGTGAATTTGAAATCGAGAATTGAAGAGCATTACCTTTTCACCTTCATGAAATACCTTTCGAAGAATGTGCTTGTCATGGAGTGACTTTGCCTTTTCTTTGTAGAGAATGGAGTTCTCATACGAATCGAGTCGAAGCTCCTCCAATTCAGTCAACAGCAACAATCTTTCTACACCAGATTTTTCACAATCAAAATTACAAGTTTTGACAGCCCAAAATGACTTATGTTGGATTTCAACTGGTAAATGACAGGCTTTACCAAAAAACTAGCCTAAATGGAGACATCCCAATGGGTGTCTTATAGGCTGTTCGATAGGCCCAAAGTGCTTCACCAAGTCTATCGGGCCAGTCTTTTCTTGTGGGCTTAACAATTCTTTCAAGCACTCTTTTCACTTCTCTGTTAGAAAGTTCAGCCATTCCATTTGTTTGAGGGTGATATGCAGTGGATGTTTTATGTACAACCCCATTCTTTTTCAAAAGTGACTCCATGGTTCTATTACAGAAATGAGTTCCTAAGTCACTTATCAAAGCACATGGTGTTCTGAATCGATGGAAGATATGGGTTTTGAGGAACTCACACACAGTTTGAGCATCATCTTTCCTAGTGGGTTTGGCCTCGACCCACATAGAAACATAGTCAACAGGAAGGAGAATATAGGATAATCCATTGGAAGGGGGAAAAGGTCCCATTAAATCGATGCCCCAAACATCGAAAAGCTCACAGAAGATTAATGGATTTTGAGGCATTTCATTTCTTTTGGAAATTGTGCCAAACTTTTGGAAAGTGGGACATGATTGACAGAACTCGTGTGAGTCCTTGAAGAGTGAAGGCCAAAAGAATCCAGAATCTGGGACCTTTTGAGAAGTCCTTTGTGGTCCAAAGTGGCCACCTCCAGGCATTGAGTGGCAGAATTCCAAGATTGAGGATTGTTCAGTTTCATCAACACATCTCCTAATTACCATGTCAGCCCTAGTTTTCCAAAGTTTATTATCTTCGCAAAAATAATTCTTTGAATCACTTTTCATCTTTTCTTTCTGTTCTTTTGAAAAATATTCAGGGAAAACAATAGAAACCAAGTAATTGAAAATTGGGGCATACCATGGTAACTTTGGAGTGAGAGATGAGAGGTGTTCAGTTGGAAATTCAGGATCAATTATTTCAGAATGAGAAGAATTAGAAATTCTACTCAGGTGGTCAGCCACAGGGTTTTCTTTTCCAGGTTTATCTTTTATCACTAGGTCAAACTCTTGGAGCATTAAAATCCATCTTATTAGCCTTGGTTTGGAATCACTTTTCTTAAGTAAGAACTTTAATGCTGAGTGGTCCGTGAAGATGATGATTTTGGCACCTAAGAGATAGGGCCGTAATTTATCCAAGGAAAAAACCAAAGCTAAAAGTTCTTTTTCAGTCATAGTGTAGTGTGATTGAGTTTCATCCAATGTTTTTGAGGCATAAAAGATGACATGAGGAATGTTTTCTCTTCTTTGACCAAGAACAACCCCAATGGCCCTATCAGAATCATCACACATCAATTCAAATGGTAAGGACCAATTGGGGGTTGGATTATTGGAGCAGATGTGAGAGAAGATTTGAGTTCAATGAAGGCTCTCTTGCAAGCCTCTTCAAAATTGATTGTGACATCATTTTTAGGTAAACGAGTGAGTGGGAGGGAAATCTTGCTGAAGTTCTGAATGAATCGCCGATAGAAACCGACATGACCAAGGAAGGACTGAATGTCTCGAACTGATTTGGGTCCAGGAAGTGATTGGATCACCTCAATTTTGGCTAGATCAACTTGGATACCCTCTTGAGAAATTATGTGCCTTAGAACAATCCCATTTGAAACCATGAAGTGACATTTTTCAAAATTCAGCACAAGGTTGCACTTGACACACTTTTGAAGGACCAAAGAGAGTGAATGTAAGAAAGATTCAAATGACTCACCATAAATGGTAAAGTCATCCATGAAGAATTCTCAATGAATTCAGAAAATATACTCATCACACACCGCTGGAATGTTGCAGGAGCATTACAAAGGCCAAAAGGCATTCGCCTATAGGCATAGGTTCCAAAGGGCAAGTGAATGTGGTCTTTTGTTGGTCTTGAGGTGCGATTGGAATTTGGAAGTAGCCGGTGTAACCATCAAGAAAGAAATAGTGTGACTTTCCGGCCAATCTCTCAATAACTTGGTCATGGAAAGGAAGTGGGTAGTGATCTTTTCATGTTTCCGCATTCAATTTGCGATAATCGATGCACACACGCCATTTGTTTTTCACTCGAGTTGTGACCACTTCTCCATGTTCATTTGTGACAACTGTTATCCCACCCTTCTTAGGAACGACTTGAATTGGACTAACCCATTCACTATCAGAAATTGGGTAGATAGTACCATCTTGAAGAAGCTTGGTAATCTCTTCCCTAACTACCTCAAGTATGAGTGGATTGAGTCTTCTTTGAGGTTGCCTAATTGGTTTGGATGATTCCCCTAGATGGATGTGATGCATGAAAAGGGCAGGGTTGATTCCTGGAATATCCTCTAGGGTCCAACCTAAGGCATTTTCGTTTTCCTCTAACACTTGAACAAGTTGGGACTCCTCAGTTTCAAAAAGTGAAGCAGAGATAATGACAGGGTAGGAGGGATCATGGAAAAGGAATGCATACTTGAGGTGTGAAGGAAGTGGTTTTAGATCAGTTTCAGCCTTGATTTGAGAGCTATACAAGTTAGGAGCAGGAGAAGGGATTCCAGATGGGTTTGGATCATTTTCCTCAACACTGTCCAAGGTGGAGCAGTAGAGATCAGAGTTGATGTGGGATTCAAGAGAGTTTTCAAGTTCCTCTAGATTGATGGAGTCTATGAATGAGAGATCCACATCAACTTCACCATTTATGACTTTTTTAATCATGGTGCAGATTTCACAAGATCCTTTGTCATTAGAACATGAAGAACATGGTGGATTGGGGTTCGATTGAATCTTAGAAGCGTCCTCAAAAGCATGGATTGAGAATGCAGAGTGATCCTCAGATGGGTATCGCATGGCTTGGAAAATGTTGAACTTGACCAGTTGGTCACCAAATTCCATGGATAAGATGCCTGAATGGACATAAATCTTGGTTCTCGCAGTCATGAGGAATGGTCTTCCTAGAATTAGGGGAGATCGAGAAGAGGTTGTCTCACCTTCCATGTCAAGGACATAGAAATCAGCTGGGAAGATAAGATCATTGACCTGAACAAGAACATCCTCAATTATCCCCTCAGGACTGGCAGTGCTTCGATTGGCTAATTGAATGACAACACCCGTTGGGTTCAAGGGACCTAGACCAAGGTTGGAGAAAATGGATTTGGGCATGACATTTATTGAGGCTCCAAGGTCTATGAGTGCATCATCAAAGTTGGAACTCCCTATTTGACATGGAACCGTGAAGGTCCCTGGATCTTTGCACTTCATGGGAATGGACTATTGGGTTGAAACATTTTCAATGTTCCTAAGTTGCCTCTTATGGGTGCACAATTCCTTAAGAAACTTGTCATACTTAGGGATTTGTTTGATGAAATCTAAGAGGGGGATGTTCACTTCAACACGTCTAAACATGTCAAGCATTTTAGGATCAGGTTCAAAGGACTTCTTAGGCTTGGAGATGGCTTGAGGAAAAGGAATTGGGTTCCTTAGAGGAATTGAAGGAGGTGAAGGAGTGGATTCAAGTTCCTTTTCTAGATTTTTGTTCTTTTCATTTTCTAGATCAACATCGAAAGGGGAGGTAGAGCAATCAGTATGGGGCATCGCAATTTGCTTTCCCGAGCTAAGTGCAATTGCACTTACATTACACTTATGGTTGGGTAATGGTTGAGCTGGGAGTTGGGATGAATTGGATGGTTGTTGCTGGCTAAGGTGGGATGCAAGTTGACCTATTTGGGTTTCAATGTTCTTGAGGCTAGAACGGGTGAAGGAAGCAAGATCCTCTACAGCACTTTCCCATGGTTGTTTAGAAGAAGAGACTTGTCCCAAATTGGGTTGGCCTTGATTTTGGTTCTTGGGAAAGCGATTGTATTGGGTGGGGAATTGGGAAGTCTCGTTAGGATAGTGGAATCCAAGAGGGGGATTGTTCCTTTGGGGTTGAGGAACAAAAGGATAAGGTTGATGGATGTTACCACCACTTTGACCATATTGGAACTGGTTTGGATTTTTATGAGGGAACTGAGGAGGATGAGAAATGGGATTACCATACCTCAGAGGTGGGTTAAAGGTAGAAGAGAAGGGCTCAAAGTGGGGTTGGTTGAAGTTTCTAACAAACTGACCTGATTGTTGAGGGTTGAAGTTTCGCTGAGCATATGCCGCATTGAGCTCCATTGGACTAGATGAATCAGATGGATCATCTTGAAGTTGTGGACATGTGTCAGTCGGATGAGATGGAGAGTTGCAGATTCCACAATTCTTGATAGGTCTAGGGAATAGTGACTGTGGAGAAGATGAGGTTGGGGCTTTGGTACCACCGCTAGTTGACGCACAAGACCTGTAAGTTCACTCATCCACTCAGTCATCCTGTTGGGCTCTATGGATTGATTCTCTTGGGCTTGTTTCACTTGAGCATGTGCTCGAGTATGGAATTGTTGCATGTTTGCAGCCATGTTGCTTATGAGTTCTCATGCAGCTGCAGGAGTTTTGTCAACAAGAGCACCACCACTTGAGGCATCAATGAGAGTTCGCTCCATAGCCAATAACCCCTCATAGAAGTATTGGATCAGGATTTGGACAGGGATTTGATGGTGTTGACAAGTTGCCACAATATTTTTGAACCTCTCCCAATACTCATGGAGTGATTCATTAGGGAATTGACAGATGCCGCTTATTTCCTTTCGGATAGAAGCTGTTCGGGAAGCGGGAAAGAACTTCTCAAGGAAAAGTCTCTTCATGTCAACCCATGAGTTTATGGAACCAGGTGGGAGGTAGTAGAGCCAAGACTTGGCAGAATCCACTAGGGAAAAGGGGAAAGATCTAAGATTGATTTTTTCTTCAGAAACCCCTTGAGGCTTCATGGTAGAGCATACTACTTGGAACTCTTTAAGGTGAAGATGTGGATCCTCACCGGCTAGCCCGTGAAAATGAGGTAGAAGATGAATCAAACCCGATTTGAGTTTGAAGTCTGCTTCAATGTTTGGATATTGAATACCAAGAGGTTGGTAATTCATATCAGAGGAAGCAATTTCTTTCAATGTTTTTCCCTAGGATTGGCCATATCTAATTCAATTGGTAGGGCAATGATTGGTTCTTGGGTGATTTGGTTATCCATAATGGTCCTCCTAAGTCGACGAAGAGTTCTATCAATTTCAGGGTCAAACAAATCCGAGGGATTGTTTGGGAGGCTGCGGGGCATTCAGAGAGATTTAGAAAGGATGAGGAAGAAGGGTTTTTCTTTGTATTTTTTCAGTTTTTGATTTTTAAGAGGAAGACGGGTTTTTCTTTGTGTTTTTTTTTCAATTTTTTTTCAAAAATTTTGATTTTTTTTTGGTTTTTTTTACAAAAACCAGAAACTAATGACTACTTAAAGCACCATCCCTGACAACGGCGCCATTTGAAATGCACGGCCGATTTTCACCTATCGACCGGTCAAAGTTCCGGTGCTCTGCTAATGTGTATAGCAGCACTCGGGTCGAATCCTCGGCGATGATACTTTGTAGTAGTTGTTTGTTTTTAGTTGATTGTATTTTGAATAGGGGGGTTTGTTGCAGAGCTTAATTGAAATGATTGATTGAATATAATTGATTTAAAAAATTGATAAATATTGGGGTGAGTTCATTATCAGGGAGTTAATCTTGTGATATCCTTGAGCTTTGCTTTATATTGCATTTAAATTAACACCCACTTCACAAGTTGACGTCGATTAGAATTTCTAAGTGTTAAAGCTTTAATCCAAGCCTTAACTTAACTAGGATTATAAAATAAATCATTACTTGTTTATGGTAGTGTATTTATGGTTCCAATAATCCATGGAAACCACATTCTAAACAAAATATGTCATTAATCCATGACATTTTAAGTCCAACATACACAATGTTAAATTAATGAATACTCATCGAGCAAATACTCTCAATCACTTAACATCCCTAAATTATGAATCACCCCAATGAGATATTTACTCATAAATTTGGGTGTTTAATATTTTGGTTATAATACTTATGATGATAAATTAATAATATAAGAAAAAGAAAGGTATTAGAAAAGAGTGGTACGTTGAACACACACACACGAACAATGATGATAATTAAAAACAGATTTTCGATTGAATAAGGAAGCAAAATAAGGGAAGGGGATTCAAATTAATTTAAACTATTTTAATAACATTAATATTAAAATACATAATGTGGAGGACAATAAGAGATATTGAAGAAGAAACTTGCATTAAAACAGAATTACAAAAGAAAGGACTTACAAAATTACAAAAATGAAAAACATAAAAGTAAGTGAAAACAAAGAGAGGAGGAAAGGTCTCTCAAGTGAAAACTTGAGTATGGAAGGTCCTCCCAAGACTTTGGAAAATCTTTGGTCGTGCCAATATGATCTCCTCTCTTCTCAAATTTCAACCCCTCTCAAGGAGAGAAGGGGAGAGTATTTATAGCCCAAGGAGTGGACTGTTTGCATTCCTACTCTGTCCCTCCACTTGCATCGCCAATTTGGCTATTCAGACAGCCGAATCCCCAAATATCTTCTTCTTCAAAGTTGTATATAATAATGTTTTCCGACTACTTTAAAAATATGGAGGCATTTGGACAAGTGGAGCCAAAGTTTTGGCGGTTTTATTAAACAAACATAAACTGTCCATTTCTATCCATGCTTTTTCGATGGCCAAAATGTGAATGGATTTTTGAACAGGAAGATGCCTTCAAATCCGAATGACTTCTTCAACAAAGTAGGACACCTATATCGTCTCTTTCCCACTGCAAAATCTCAGCTAGATTTGATTTTTACATCATGAGATATGTCATTAATAGTATACTGATTTTAATTCTAGGAAAGAATGGTGAGCTGGATTTCAAAGCTTCATTTGGGCCCCTTGTACATGGATTTGGGCCATGAAACTTTTATCCAAGATGACATGTAGTGTCCCCCGAATTATGGTGGAGATGTAATGCTTTCGGACTTTTTTATTGAGCCCAGTAAATCAATCTTCAAGGCTGGTCCAGTTTGTTCACAGATTCTTTGGTCTTGTTTGTGAGGACCATATGACCCTTCAAATGGAAGAATTGGATCATGGTTCCTTCTAATGAAATGTTGTATATTGAAAGTATAATCCTAAAAAACAAGAACCACACAATTTGGATCAGTATAGTGACATTTATAATTAAACCATTAAACTGACTCAATTGGACTACTTCTAAAAATGCTCAAATATTATACTTAATATTAAAACATTTATATTTCACACAAATTATGCACATTTCATATAAAATAAGTAAAGGGGGGATATAATAAGTCAGGAAAATATTAATAACATCAACTTGTTATTTCAGTTTTGAAATAATCTCCCAAAAAAAGTTGAGACAGTTACTGGAGCCACCTAGTTCTGGACCATCGAGCGTTGTTGGGCAGACTATTAGCGGGGCTTCATAGACTGGATGTCTTGTTGAGATACCACTAGAGTGGGGAGAGTATCATTATGGTGTTACTCCCTAGCCAAACCAGGAATTTTAACATCATGTGGCATGAATGTCTAGGTGGAAGGTGCGTAGTCAATGTTTAGTGTTGGAATTACGCCGAGACAGCCTGAGGGACCCGAAAGATATGTGGTCTCCCATGTGGATATGACCCACCATGAATGTGGCATGAAAAAAATTAGGGTGAATTTGAGTGTTGGGTTTGGACCTCAGTGAGAATTCATACATATTTGAGTTAGTTGGGAATCAAAACCCACATAGTTCGGTAAGTTGGGGCTTATACCTGTGAGGATGCCCATTTGAGGTTTGGGATTGTGCAGATGTCATGATCTCCAATAACCTTTAAGCCCTCGTGATTCATGCTTAGTGTGATAAAAAAGAGGAAGAAGTATACCTGAAGATCACACAATCCACTTTTCTCGCTAGTGAACAAGGTATGGGCCTAAAGGGAGAGGGACAGAGGGATTTGAAGCACCCATCTCCTCACTTGTTTTGGCACCCCGAGGAGGAAAAGAGGAGAAAGAGTGTCGCCTCCAATAAGTAAGGGTTGGGGATTACTCCATGAGGGATTTCATGATGGTTCTTGGTGAAGAGAGGAGTATTCAACACCAAACCTCATTGAAAGGAAAGTCTAGTGGTTCTCCTCAATCCCTATAATGGGGATGTTCATAGGAGAACCTCTGAGGGCCTGGGAACTTACATGGTTGGGAACCTCGTTACCATGGGAATGTAGACTTGAATACATTCTGAGGGTATGCTTTTTTTTAGGAGGTTACACATGTGACTCCAGTTACCATGAGTATGTATACTTGAAAGGATGCGCTGATGTTCCCAATGATTTGATCATACATGTCATGTGGATTTTGAAGAGTATTTGTCTTGATTCCATTAGACTGGTTCACAGAGAAGCTAGAGAGGGGCGTGATGATACGAAGAAATGGAGTGATTATAGCTAGAGTGAAGAACACCCTAGGAGGCCTCATTCCACATAGCATGTTCTTATGTGGGGTAGGTTTCCTTCTACATACCATGTTGCTACACAGATGAGGGTGTGGTCCATGTAGCATTGGGTTACACGGACCAGAGGTCATCCCACGTAGTGTGTTTCTACGCGGGGCTAGGTTCCACCTGTGTAGCATTTTTCTACACAGAGTCAGGTTCCTCCCACGTATCATTTTTCTACATGGGGAAAGGTTCCACCCACATAGAATTTTGTTATGAAGGTTACTGGGCCATAAAGGGGGAATCTATATCTACGTCATGGAAGGATATTCTCTTAAGGGGCTCTAAGTTTTTGGACGACCGAATGTTTTTATTTCCTCCTTAATGCTATGTGGATGGTTTACCTACTGGGAATTGATGGTTCTATCCCAATTCATCTCCAAGGATTCACTTTTTACCTCTCCTCTTCGTCGTTCCTCTTGGCTCTCAGCTCTTCGGTCCTCTCTGGTCCTTCTTTTCTGTCCCCTTTAGGGTATTTTTATAGATGAACGGAGGTACTGGATACCAGAATGGTCAGTCGTCTGATGTGGGTCATGGGGCTTCTTTTGTGGGGGGCTAAGGAAGATGCCCCAACCCACCACTATCATATATCCAAACAAGGGATGCGCAGGATTTTATCAGGGCTAACCAGAAAGGACTGATAAAAGGGGTGCCTTTATCAGTGTAATTATTAGCACTGATAAAAAAATTTAATAAAAAATATTAATAATTTATATAAAATTATTATATTTATATTCAAAAATAATGTTTATTTGTATACATTAAATAAAAAACGCATGTTTATAATTAATATATTTTTTTTAATAATTAAAATATATATATATAATGTTTTAAAAATAAGTATTTATAAGATTATAATTAAATAAATATATATTTAAATAATTATAATATTATAGTAAATTCCATTAAATAATAAATATATTTATTATATTTATTATATTTATTATATTTATAATTATATATTTATAATTATATATAAATACTTTTAAAAATATATATTTATAATTATAATTATAAATATATATATATATATATATATATATATTTATAATGAATTTGGTTAATAAATATATTGATTCGTGAATATAATTTACGTTCATATGTTATGTATTCATCATGAATGTTTATTTACACATTGCACCCTAATTACTATTCATGTTTTCCATATATATGTGATGAATCATTTCTTATGATCTATACTTTACTAGGTAGAAATCTATATATATTTATAATTATATACAAATATTTATAAAGATATTTATAATTATAAATATATATATATATGTGTGTATAATTATAAATTTATAATAAATATATTTTTTATACTTATAAAGTTATAAATATTTATAATTAAATAAATATATTTATAAATATATGTTTTTCTTACTTTAATTAAAGCAAGTATGCTCATTTTGTGTTTCAAAAATTTTTAATCACTAATTGGAATTTTCAAAGGTTTTTTATAAATAAATATATATATATTTAAATAACTATAAAATTATAATAAAGATATTAATTATATAGAATTATAAATATAATAAATATATTTATTATAAAGTTATAATTATAAATAAATAAATAAATATTTATTTATTTATAGTTATAATTATAAATAAATATATTAACATATAAATAAATATTTATTTATTTATAGTTATAATTATAAATATATATACAGGAAGAATGAGTCAGGTGATCTGCTCCTGTGCTTGCAATGGTGATTAGGGTTTCCCTTCTGCATTTCGGTTGGTTTGAGATCCAATGGAAGAGGGATTTCTTATTCATGGCCACTTTGATTCATATAAGACTATTGCGGATCCTTCTCACCATGTGGGGACTAGCGTTGGTGCCTTGGAGCTCTGGTAGGATGTAGATCGGGCTTCGACTCCTCGTGTGGTGATTGGCACTAGAGCTTCAATGTTCTGACAGGGTGTTGCAGCTGTTGATCAAGCTTCGACCGGTGTTGCGGAGATTCGGTAGGGTTTTGTGGATGTTGATTAGGCTTTGGCGCTTCCTGCGGGGATTGGTGCTAGACTTTCGGCCCTTCTATAGGGCCAAGTTCTTGAAGGTTATTTCAATGCGGGTTTGAAGTGGGGAGATCCACTTGTTGTCGGCATTGGTCTGAAGCTTGTTGGAGCATGTGACTAGCGTGTTTTCAAGGGTTATTCCTCTTTTTTCATCCGACACTAAGGTGTTTTTTCTCATGTCAAGGCGGATCCTATTGTAGTTTCTGAGCATGTTGAGGCTGGTAAACTCTCTTTAATTGCTTGTCCTATCTTTCCTTATGGATCTGCTCCTATGCCTGAATGGCCCGAAGGCCTTCTTTTTATTTATTTTTTATTACCCCTCTTTCAAGAGATGAGGGTGAACCCTTACAAGGCCCGTAGACTTAGAGATTACATGAATCGTAGGTCTTAGGAAATATTCAGACTACAACTACATGGAACTTCTCCTCCCCATCTTCTTCGTCATGATGTTAGCTCTCCACCTTCACATGGCTTGTTCAACTAGGCTTCCCATGCATGCACAGGCTAGTCCCGATGGCAATGCCATACCCTCTCTTTCTGAAAAATCTACTTAGCTTCTGCTCTGGTGAATGTGCCTACTCTGAATCTTCATCTGGAGTCTTCTCCTTGTAGAGTTTGTCTGGTCATTAAGCACAATTTCAGGTGGCCCGAAGGCCTTGAGGTGGCCTGAAGGCCTTGAGATGGCCAGAATCCCTTGAGGTGTTCTGAAGGCCTTGAGGTGTCCCGAAAGCCTTACTGGCCCGAAAGCCTTGGGTAGCTCGAAGTCCTTAAAGGACCCAAGGCCCAAACCGGTCCACAAAGGCCCAAATGGATGAATAGTTCCAGCTGCTATAGTACTGAATAGTTCTGGTTGGGTCAAGGTTTTTTCCACATCCCATTTCCCTCATAGGATTTGAAATCGTGGGCTTGGGGCTTTGGATTCATCTTCTTGAATCCATGAGTTCTTCACGTTAAAGAATGGGGTCGTAGTTTTGATCCTTTGAATGCAGGTAATTCTTCTGTACAGGTTTGGGTTTGGGTTTATGGATTACATTTGATGCTTTGGCATCCAAAAATCCTTCATGATGTGGCGATATCAATTGGCTTACCCATAAATATGGATAAACAAACAACAAATGCAAAGTATGGTCATTTTTCTAGGTTTTTGGTTGAAATTTATCTAAGTTCAACAAAGGTTAATGGAGTTTTTTTATCTACTGATGATGAAGAGTATGAGTTAAAATTTATCTATGAATGTTTTCCAAAATTATGTCTGGAATGTGGGGTCATCATCCATGAAAGGGACTATTGTAGGAGAATTTTGGTTTCTGAATTGTGTGCTTCTCATGGGCATGACAAAAACCTTTGTTTAAAGAAAGGCTTGAATCCATCTTGGCCTGGTTTGGGAGAAGAGAAATTTGTAGGTGGTTCTTGTGAACCTGCTATTGTTAATAAAGCCAATGTGGCTGGCCAAAGTGATGGTGATGAAGTAGTACAGGTCACTGGTCTGGAAAACACCCCTATGTAGCTAGGGAATGTGCTTGATGTTTCTTAGGAAATTCATGATGAGTATATAGTTGTGCGGAACATTGTAATTGGTGTTGTGTTGTATAGAACTCATTTGCAGTGTTATGAAGAAATAGATCCAAACCCTCCTAATGCTAGCCCATCACCTGTGTTTCGATCTGATAAAAAGAAAGTATGGTCAGAAATTTTTGCTGATATAGAGTTCAAAGCTAGTGAGGAGTCTCTGAGATCAATCTATAAAGTTTATATTGTCAGTTCCAATGTCATGGGTGCATCTTCTATGTCAGAAATAATGGCAGTTATTGATAGGGAAGCTAATGTGAAAAGACAAGGTAAGAATATTTTGGATAATGAAAGTTTGATGTCTATTTATGAAAAGGGTGATCAGGATGTGACCATGCACCATCAAACATAGAGAAGGGGTAGACACCCAAAGGGTTGTGGTCGTGGGCGTGGTTGAGAGGAGGGTACTCGAGGGCATCAACAAGGTGGTTCCTCTAGATCTTCCAGGATCACACTAGAGTAGTTGGAAATTAAGGATAAGTACATTGTGCTTTTCATCCAGTAGACCGCACAGTCATACTGGGAATCTGTTGATGATGAAGACTATGATCATGGCTCAGATCATGATTATGGTGATGTTTGATGTGTTTTTTTTGATGTTTGGGGGATTTCTCTTGTTTGCTCTAATTCTTCTCTTTATGTACTTGTTATCTTTTCTTTCATCTTAATAAATGGTTAGGAGATTTCGCTTCTGGCTGGACCTTCTTTAGTATAAATATATATATATATATATATATATATATATATATAATTATAAATTTATAATAAATATATTTATTATACTTATAAAGTTATAAATATATATAATTAAATAAATATATTTATAAATATATTAAAATATTTATAAATAAATTAAAATATTTAAAATTGTAATTATAAATAATACATATATATATATAAATAATTATTAAATTATAATAAATATATTAATTATATATATTTATAAAATTATAAATGTAATAAATATATTTTTTATAATTTTATAATTATTGAAATATATATATATATATATATAATTATAACTATAAATAATATATATATATATATATTAAGTTCTTGGGGGTAAATTACATTAAACACACAAACACCACACACACAGCTCCTCAGGTGCTACTAGTGTGAGTATTATTGTAATGCTCTTAGTATTTCCTTTGTATTTTCTCATTGTACAATTTTCCATGATCAATTCCATGTTTGTAACTTTTCTATTTCCAATCAAGGATATTAATGAGCTTCTAGGGGTAGAATATGTATTGCGTAAATCATTGTGTTTGATGAATTTATACTGTAGATTTATCGTTGATCATCATATCGAAGTGGGTCTTGGTGCATTAGATACCTATTTGAATAATTATAAAATTATATTAATTATATTAATTATATATAATTATAAATATAATAAATATATTTTTTTTAAAATTTATAATTATAAATAATTATATATTTATTATATATATAAATATAAATACATAGATACATATAGTTATGATTATAAATAAATATATATTTATTTATTATACATATAATTTTATAAATATATATAAATATATAAATAATTTATTATCATTATAGCTTTATCAACGCTTTCTTAACACTGATAAAGGCATGTTTTATCCGCACTTTATATTTTATCACTGATAAAACATACATTTATCAGTGCTTTTTATCTAGCGCTGATAAAAGGTTTACTCGATTTTATAAATAAACCCTAACAGTCTCCTTCTCTCACACACCTCAAGCTCTCACAGAAGCCAAACTCTACTGTCGACTCCTCCTCCTCCTATATTGTTGGTGACTCCTCCTCCTCCTTTGTTATTACAAATCCATCCTCCACCACTACGAAGGCCTCCTCCGCCGCTGTGAATCCCTCCTCTGCCATGAACATCACCTCTACCGCCAAACCCCATCAGCAGCGAACCTCACCTTTACCACACGTTGAACCCCACCTCCACCCTAAACCCTTCCTTCATTGTGAACCCACCTCCTCCATGTACCCCACCTCTATTTTGAATCCCTTCTCCTCTGCGATGTCACGACCCGTCCTCGGGGCCCGTGTCGTGACTACCCCAAGCCCGCCTTCCATAGGCCCGGGGCTGGCGACTAACACCAAGGCATAAATCCCGGAAAGAGGGAAGGCATTGCCTTTGAAAAGTAAACAATCACCACAGAGTAAGCAAGCGGAAAAGTAAACACTAAGTAAAAATTGTAACAAGCTGTGCTGAAAGTAAAGGGGGGCAGAAATACAAGCCCAACTGTAAAGTACAACTGAAAGGGGAAAACAACAACTGAAAAGAAAAGCCACAGCGTCGATCCGTCCTCTGGAAGTCCCACCTGAAGGGTGGGTACAGATAGCCTCCACTGCTCCTCGGGTCCACCTGACCGCTCCGAGTACGTCCCGCCTAGTGGTCCACCTCCAGGTACTCTCCAGCTCCGCACGCCTCCACCACGATCAGCGCTGTCCGTCGTCTGCAACCAACACAACGTAGTGCGGGCATAGCCCGTGCAGGGGTGAGTATAAGCTACTTAGTAGGGACCCCGAGACCCCCGAAGGTCTCCCGAAATCCACAAAGGATAATCCAAAAAGGAAAGATACAATCACGAAGTAACATCTGACACGGATTAGGTATATTCCCATACATATACCTAAGTCATCAATTCTTGTTCGGCTCCAACATCCGAGCCCAAGCACAACCCAGTCCACAGAGGAAAGCAAACGTATACCCACACAGGATAGCACAACACAATCCACAAAGGAGAGTAAGCAGTAATCCACATAGGATATCTCAACACAATCCACATAGGAGAGTAACACAGGATTCATCTCACACAGGTATACTTCTTCGGATGACGATAAAGATGATCATTGATACATCTAAGTCGTCGGACCCACAAAGGATCAATAGGTACTAACCCCGGAAAAGACCCACACAAGATCGAGCCCACACAGGACCTGTAGGTGCTGGCTCACACAGAACCGCTGAGCACTGACCCACACAGGATCGGACCCACACAGGATCGGGCCCACACAGGGCCTGTAGAACTGATCCACGTAGGATCGTTGAGTGCTGTAGTCGTCGCAGTCCACTGAGGATCTCTGCACAGCTGTCGCCGCAGTCCACTAAGGATCTCTGCACAGCCGTCGCCGCAGTCCACTGAGGATCTCTGCACGGTCGTCTTCGCAGTAGCAGTCGCAGCCAGCACTAGGGCTCCCGCACACAGCAAGCTTGTTCGGGAGGGTCTGATCCATGAGCCGAGAGGCTGATACATCAACTGACACAATGTCCGAATTTGAAGTATCCAAAAGTTCCGTATCATCAACAGGAACTCAATGTCGCAGACGGCGCGTCAATCGGACGCCCGGTCTGAGAGTTATTGGCCTTTTCGTTCCAGGGGCCCGGTTGGTTTTTAAGGCAAAACCAACCCGACTGTACTCCACCTACGTCCAAACCTCGAGCAGAGTATTCCAAAAGATCCGTCTCACTTATAGGAATTCAACGAAGTCGACGACACGTCGATCGGACGTCCGTAACTCAAGATATGAGTGTTTCCGCTCCGAGGGCCCGGTTGGTTTCGTGTACGAACCAACCCGGCCGAACTCAAAGTATTCTGAAACCTTGAGTTCGATATAGCGAAATGACCGTCTTGATCCAATGATCGCGTTGCTGCTGACAGCGCGTCTTTTGGAGGCCCGTATCTCAAGTTACAGGCGTTTGACCGACCCGTCCCGACCCCCCCTGGGTCGGCCGAACCGGGTCGACCCGGTCCGACCCGGCCGGGCACGGTCTGGCCCGGCCAGGGCGCGGCCCGGCCTGCCTCGGCCGAGCGGCCGCGCGACGCGGGGGGGAGCCGCCGCCCCCGCGTGACACCCCCGTGGCACCCGCGGGGTGTCTCCCTGGACGACCCGAGCGACGCAGGGGGGAGCCGCCGCCCCCGCATGACAACCCCGCAGCACCCGCGGGGTGTCGCCCTGGACAGCCGGACGCAGCTTCAGCCACGTCCCGCGCGCGTCGGACTTGCACGGCCGCGGGTCAGCGGGCACCGCCGCCTCCGGCCGAAGCCGCGACGGTTCTTCCGGTGGCGCGCTGGGGCGCCGCCGGCTTCCGTGGGCCATCGGAGTCGCTCTGGTGGTCCGATTCTGTTCCCGTCTGTGCCGCTGCTCCTCCCGAGACTCGTTCTTCACTGCGGAACCATCAAACTTCCGTTGCGGCACGTTTTTTCGTCGCCCGTCAAATCCGCACAACAACGAAGAACGACGGAAGGTTTTCGGGCCGGGTTCGTTTGGCCCGCACCCTCCGCGTTAGAGATAAACAACGGGAGGAATAAATTCCACACATGAATCAACAATTTTAATCGATTAAAATTGTTCTTATTGTCCGATTCTTCACTTTTAAAAGAAACATTCACGGGAAAAAAGAATTTTTCACAACAACGCCTACCTCGTAGTCGTCGTCATATGCACGTTCTTCGCGGATTTGTTCGTCGCGGAAGGAGGGGATCGTCGCATCATCACGGAAGGGCGTCGTGTCGTCGCGGAATCCGGCGTTGAGTCGGCGAACTCAACGGACCAAGAAACAACAGATTTAATTTAATTATATAAAATTAAATATGTGTTTTGTTAAAAAAACACAAGGGAGATTTAAGAGAAACCCGAAGTCTCTTACCTCAAACAGCTGATCGAAGATTCGTTGCGGAGGAAGAGACGTCACAGAAGAACGTTGCAGGAAGGGAATGTCAGCGTCGCGGAACACGGCGTCGCGTCGTCGATTTCCTCAGGTTCGGCATTCTTCGTCGGAGGTCAGCGTTCTTCGCGTTCTTCTCATTCTTCGCGAAAGAGGATGAAGGCTCAAGAACTCTGAAAAAACCTCTCAATGAGTAATCCTCCAAAAAATACTTGTTGGTCTTATTTTATTATTACGACAACAAACGAAAAAGGGTAAGTAACGACCCATCAATTTGTTGAATTAATTCAACGAAAGAAACCGACCATTTAATTCACGAAATAAACCGCCCAATTAAATGGTGCGTTAAGGATTTAAGAAAACGCGTCAGTTGACTTTCATAATGACGGGTTTTCGCGGGTGTGTTACTTAGCAGAAAGAAACGGCGGGGCTCGTGCGGACCCCACCTCACAAATATCCTACCAAGGGGGTAGGATATTTCTGGATAGCACCCTATCCGTTTTAACTCAGTTTAAGTGGCTTTCAAGTGGCTTCAAGTGAAATAAAATAAAGTTGTCGAACAAATTATTTTATTTTTAAACTTTAAGCCCAAAAATTAAAAACCACACCCGAGCAAACGCAACTCTGGAAGAGGTGTTTCTAAGCAAATACCGGCGCTGCGATTTCATCGGTACCCTCAGAATTCGATTCCAGGCACCGGTTCAAAAGTTAGAAAAACCCGCTTGTCCGTTCACTGAACGTACCCGAGCCAAACTTCAGAAAATGATTCTGGGCACACCGGGCCTCGGAATCAGGTTCCATCAGAAACTGTGTTCTTGTAAAATTCCAAAGAAAATTAAGAAAAAAAAATTCCTTGAAATTTACGGGTCTTTACATTACTCCCACCTCAGGGCTTTACATCCCCTTAAAGATAAATCAAAAACTAGGGAAACAAATGTGGGTACTGAGCACGCATCTGAGCCTCCCGCTCCCAAGTGCTCTCCTGGAGGTTCCCGTGCTGCCATCTGATGCGCACAAGAGGAATCAATCGCCCGCGTAGGACCCGCTCCTGTCGATACTCTATCTCCACCGGGACCTTCGCAAAAGTTGCCCCATCATCCACGTCTAGCTCCCCATAGTCAATGATGTGTGTCGGGTCATGCACGTATCTCCTCAGCTAAGATACGTGGAAGACGTCGTGCACCCGGTGCAACTGAGGTGGTAGGGCCAGACGATAAGCCGCCTCGCCAACCCTGCTGAGGACCTGGAATGGTCCAATGAAGCGTGGAGACAACTTGCCGCCTCGGCCAAATCTCCGCAAACCACGTCGAGGTGAGACACGCAAGAAGACATGGTCGCCATCCTCGAACTCTAATGGCATCCGCCTCCTGTCAGCATAAGACTTCTGCCAGCCCTGAGCTGTCCTCATCCGCTCCTGGATGACCTGGACCTTCTCTGTCGTGGCCCGGACCATCTCTGGTCCCACAAGTGCTGACTCCCCAGGGTCTGTCCAGCACAAAGAAGATCTACAAGGCCTGTCGTACAATGCCTCGTATGGTGCCATCCTGATGGTGGAGTGGTAGCTATTGTTGTACGTGAACTCCACCAAGGGTAGGTGGTCCTCCCAGCTGCGACCAAAGTTGAGGACACATGCGCGGAGCATGTCCTCGAGAGTCTGAATGGTCCTCTCCGTCTAACCATCCGTCTGAGGGTGAAAGGCGGTGCGCAGATGTAGCTGCGTCCCGAACGCCTCCTGCAACCCCTTCCAGAGCTGGGAAGTAAAACGAGCATCCCGATCGGAGACGATAGTAGATGGCACACCATGAAGCCGTACAATCTCCTGAACATAGAGACGCCCCAAGCTCTCTACTGAGCCCTGCTCTCTGATGGGTAAGAAGTGTGCCGACATGGTGAGTCGGTCAACAATTACCCAAATGGAGTCATGACCTCTGGAAGTGCGGGGAAGTCCAGTCACGAAGTCCATAGATATCCCGTCCCACTTCCACTTTGGGACCTCCAAGGGCTGTACCAAGCCTGCTGGTACCTGATGCTCTGCCTTCACCTACTGGCAGGTGAGGCACCGTGAAACGAACTCTACCACAGCCTTCTTCATGCCCGGCCACCAGTGCTGTCGTCTGAGATCCTGGTACATCTTCGCCACTCCAGGATGTACCGCCAAAGGAGAAGTGTGAAACTCTCTCAGCACCTCCTCTCGTAAAGCTACTGGTACCAAGGTACATCCTCTGAAAAGGATGTAGTGCTCTTCTCCAAAGGATAATCCATCAGGTGCCTGTCCCGAGGATATCTGTGCACGCCGCGTCTCACAGTCAGCATCCTCACGTTGTGCCTCTCTAATCCACTGCAGTAGTGGAGGAGTGACTGTGAGAGACTGAAGGAAGGCTGCTCCATCCCTATCCACGAAGGATATCTGCAAAGCGGCTAGCTGCTCTGTCGCCTCCTCAAGTAGTTGGATGCCCGTCCTCCTGCTGAGGGCATCGGCTACCACGTTCCCCTTCCCAGGAGTATAGACTATCTCAAAGTCAAAGTCCTAGAGGAACTCGAGTCATCGCCGCTGTATCAGGTTCAGGTATTTCTGAGAGAAGATGTACCTGAGACTCTGGTGGTCAGGAAATATTGTAAAGCGCTCGCCCATCAGATAGTGCCGCCATGTCTTCAGAGCGAAGACCACTGCTGCTAACTCCAGTTCATGGGTAGCGTAGTTCTGCTCATGCGGCCTCAACTGACGTGATCCATAGGCAATCACGGCCCGCTCCTGCATCAGTACACACCCAAGTTCGGTCCCTGATGCATCATAGTAGACTACGTATCCAACTCCCTCCTCAGGCAACCTCTAGATAGGTGCGCTGGTCAACCTCTGCCTCAGCTCCTGAAAGCTCTGCTGACATCTTTCTAACCATACAAAGGGTTTCCCCTTTTTCGTCAAATCTGAGAGTGGTGCCGCAACTCTGGAGAAGTCCGGCACAAATTTCCGATAGTATCGGGCTAGACCCAAGAAACTCCGCACCTCCGTCATGCTCCTGGGTGGCTCCCAAGCTAGCACTGCCTCGATCTTCGTGGGATCCACAGAAACTCCCTCCTTAGAAATGACGTGCCACAAGAAGTGGACCTCACGTAACCAGAACTGGCACTTCGAGAGCTTTCCATAAAGCTGGTGCTCTCGGAGTGTGTCTAGTACAACCCGCAAGTGGTAGGCGTGGTCCTCCTCGGTAGTCGAGTACACCAAAATGTCGTCGATGAAGACCACGACAAATCGATAGAGGTATGGCTGGAAGATCCTGTTCATGAGGCTCATGAACACTGCTGGAGCGTTGGTTACGCCGAAAGGCATAACCAAGAACTCATAGTGGCCATACCGACACCTGAAGGCCGTCTTCTGCACGTCCTCATCTCGAACTCTGAGCTGATGATAGCCTGACCTGAGGTCTATCTTCGAGAACCACCATTCTCCCTTGAGATGATCGAAGAGGTCATCAATCCTCGGTAGCAGATTCTTGTTCTTCAATGTCACCTGGTTCAGGCGACGATAGTCGACACACATTCGCAATCTCCCGTCCGCCTTCTTGGCGAACAATATCGGCGAAGCCCAGGGTGAAACACTGGGTCGGATGAACCCCTTGCCCTGCAAGTCCTCCAACTGTACCCTTAGCTCTCGAAGCTCAGCGGGGGCCATCCGATACGCTGGAGTGGATATCGGGGCTGTCCCAGGGTACAGATCAATATAAAAGTCTACCTCTCTGTGAGGAGTTAGCCCTGGAACGTCATCGGGAAAGACGTCCGCATACTGATCCACCACTGCAAGAAAACTAGGACTCCGCACGTCAACTTCTCCAAGGATGAGGCTAGCCGACTGATGAGTGATGGGCTGCCCTCTCCTCTACGTGAGTCCATCTTGTGCTGCGAAGGCTCCCTTCTCGCCGGTGAAGGTGAAACTGCTCCCATCGGTGCGCACACATCGCACCTTGCGCCTAATACAATCAATATGTGCATGGACTGTAGATAACCAATCAATGCCCAAGATGACGTCGTAAGGCCTAGACGCCGCTACAAGAAGATCCCATCCGAAGCTCTCGCATCCTTGAGTAAGCTCACACTGCCGACACCAGTGCGTAATCATCGAGTCTACTCCCGTAGGAGTCTCTAGCCGTAAGGATCGAGCCAATGGCTCTGTCGGAATCTCCGAGCTCCGAACAAGGGCAGCGGCTATGAAAGAGTGACTCACTCCTGTGTCTATAAGAACTGCAGCAAGGGTGGAATAGACACAGATCGTACCTCGAATCATCTCTGGCGCGCCGTGGTCGTAGGCCTCCGCTGCCTGGAGCTGTGCCTGTCTCTGCCCGCCAGCCCCCTGTGGTCGGGGCGGGCCTCCTGGTGGTGGTGGTGGTGGCGGAGCCTCATAGCGTCGCCCACCACCTGCTGCTCAGCCAGCTCCTCTGCCTCGTCCATCTCCTCCCTGCGGACCGCAACGGTCGACCCTCTGCCTCTGCCTGGGTGGCCCCTCCACCGTCTGCTGCTCCTCGGTACGGCAGGTCGGGCAGTCACGATCCATGTGGCCCTGCCCGCCGCACGAGTAGCACTGCCTGCCTCTCGGAAGACTGGCTCCACGCTGTGTGCCCCGAACTGCTGAGCCAGTGTCCTGAGGTCGTCTTCCGGAAGGTCTGGTCTGCCTGGAACCCTGAGTCATCCGTCGGCTACCTGCTGCCGAAGACTCCGCTACCTGCCGCCCTACGGTAGGTCTCGCTGTGGACTCAGCCAGAATGCTCTCGATCAGAAGGGCTCGCTCTAGCACTCCTTCCTGGGTCGGGATGCTGAGGGAGATCAGCGATGCCCTGATCTCGTGTCTCAATCCCTGCTCGAAGGTCCGGGCCCAGAAGAAGGGGTCCCGTACCATGTCGGTCGGGTAGCGAGAAAGATCGGTGAACCTCGCCGCGTACTGGGCGACCGTCAAGCTGCCCTGCCGCAGCTGAAGAAGCTCCTGGATGCGCACCGCACAGAGGGTGGCCGGGACGAACTCTGAGCGGAAGAGGCTCTCGAAGTCCGTCCAGATGAGAGAGGTCTCATCATGCACCTCGAGCATCAAGCTCCACCATCATCCTGCTGCTGCGTGCAGTAGGCTCGCCGTGAGGATCACCATGAGGTCTGCTGGTGTCCTCACTAGCCTGAAAACTTGAACGACCGCCTCCAGCCAGTCCTCGGCTGCCTGGGGATCCGTCTCCCCATGAAACCTGGGTGGTCGCTGGCGCTAGAACTCGTGCAGAGCTCCGAGGCGACGTGCATCGTCAGCGGTCGGTGCTGGAAGCATCGGGGGCTCGGCGGGTAAAGGTACCACCGGTGCCTCTACTGTCAATGGGCCCTGTACCGAGGCCTCGTCGCTCGGCGAGCTGTCGTCATGCTCTACTCTCGGAACCCTAGCTGGCTGCTGTCGTCGGGCCATCCTGAAAAGGAAACAAGTGTGCCACAGTCAGAACAGTATACCTGGTCAGCTGACATAAATAATCACAAAGAAAACTTGAAACACACATGCAATCAATGTTTTCATGCATTATGTCGGAAATCAGAAGTCTGGGTCCTGTTGTACGGATACGTCGGCCGCCGCACCAACACTGGACTCCCTGGACTGATAACCACACCCAATACGTTAAACACTATTGCTTCACATAGAAGAAAGATCAGATTCTACGGTAAAACCGAACTCCTATGATACCAATTTGTCACGACCCGTCCTCGGGGCCCGTGCCGTGACTACCCCAAGCCCGCCTTCCATAGGCCAGGGGCTGGCGACTATCACCAAGGCGTAAATCCCGGAAAGAGGGAAGGAATTTCCTTTGAAAAGTAAACAAGAACCACAGAGTAAGCAAACAGAAAAGTAAACACTAAGTAAAAACTATAACAAGCTATGCTGAAAGTAAAGTGGGTCGAAAATACAAGCCCAACTGTAAAGTACAACTGAAAGGGGAAAACAACAACTGAAAAGAAAAGCCACAGCGTCGAGCCGTCCTCTGGAAGTCCCACCTGAAGGGTGGGTACAGATAGCCTCCACTGCTCCTCGGGTCCACCTGACCACTCCGAGTACGTCCCGCCCAGTGGTGCACCTCCAGGTACTCTCCTGCTCCGCACGCCTCCACCACGATCAGCGTTGTCCGTCGTCTGCAACCAACACAATGTAGTGTGGGCATAGCCCATGCAGGGGTGAGTATAAGATACTCAGTAGGGACCCCAAGACCCCCGAAGGTCTCTCGAAATCCACAAAGGATAATCCACAATGGAAAGATACAATAACGAAGTATCATCTGACACGGCTTAGGTATATTCCCATACATATACCTAAGTCATCAATTCCCGTTCGGATCCAACGTCCGAGCCCAAGAACAACCCAGTCCACAGAGGAAAGCAAACGTATACCCACACAGGATAGCACAACACAATCCACAAAGGAGAGTAAACAGTAATCCACATAGGATAGCTCAACACAATCCACAAAGGAGAGTAATATAGGATTCAGCTCACACAGGTATACTTCTTCGGATGACGATAAAGATGATCACTGATCCATCTAAGTCGTCGGACCCACAAAGGATCGATAGGTACTAACCCCCGCAAAGACCCACACAGGATCGGGCCCACACAGGACCTGTAGGCGCTGACTCACACAGAACCGCTGAGCGCTGACCCACACAGGATCGGACCCACACAGGATCGGGCCCACACAGGACCTGTAGCACTGATCCACGTAGGATCGCTGAGTGCTGTAGTCGTCGCAGTCCACTGAGGATCTCTACACAGTCGTCGTCGCAGTCCACTGAGGATCTCTGCACAGCCGTCACCGCAGTCCACTGAGGATCTCTGCACAGCCGTTGCCGCAGTCCACTGAGGATCTCTGCACGGTCGTCGTCGCAGTAGCAGTCGCAGCCAGCACTAGGGTTCCCGCACACAGCAAGCTCGTTCGGGAGGGTCCACTCCACGAGCCGAGAGGCTGATACATCAACTGACACAAAGTCCGAAGTTGATGTATCAAAAAGTTCCGTATAGTCAACAGGAATCAACTTCACAGACGGCGCGTCAATAGGACGCCCGGTCTGAGAGTTATTGGCTTTTTTGTTCCAGGGGCCCGGTTGGTTTTTAAGGTAAAACCAACCTGACCGTACTCCACCTGCGTCCAAACCTCATGCGGAGTATTCCAAAAGATCTGTCTCACTTAGATAAATTCAACGAATTCGATGGAACGTCAATCGGACGTTCGTAACTCAAGATATGAGTGTTTCCGCTCCGAGGGCCCGGTTGGTTTCGTGTACGAACCAACCCGACTGAACTCAAAGTATTCCGAAACCTTGAGTGCGATATACCAAAACGACCGTCTTGATCCAAGGATCGCGTTTCCGCTAACGGCGCGTTGTTTGGAGGCTCGTAGCTCATGTTACGGGAATTTGACCGAAACGGTCCGAAGACGGGGGGTCCGGGCCTGGGCCGACCCGGCCCGACCCCCCCCCCCCCCGGGTCGGCCGAACCGGGTCGACCCGACCCGGTCCGACCCAGCCGGACCCGGTCTGGTCCGGCCAGGGCGCGGCCCGACCGGTCGGACCAGCCTGGCTCGGCCGAGCGACGCGGGGGGAGCCGCCGCCCCCGCGGGACACCCTCGCGGCACCCGCGGGGTGTCGCCCTGAATGACCCGAGTGGCACGGGGGGGGGGGGGAGCCGCCGCCCCCGCGTGACAACCCCGCGGCACCCGCGGGGTGTCTCCCTGGATAGCCGGACGCGGCTTCAGCCGCGTCCCGCCCGCGCCAGACCCGCGCGGCCGCGGGTCAGCGGGCACCGCCGCCTCCGGCCGAAGCCGCGGCGGTTCTTCCGACGGCGCGCCGGGGCGCCGCCACCTCCGGCCGCTGGTGCCACCGTGCCGGTGACCCGCGCCGCCGCCGTCTTCCGCGGGCCTCCGGAGTCGCTCCGATGGTCTGATTCCATTCCCGTCTGCGCCGCTGCTCCTCCCGGGACTCGTTCTTCACTACGGAACCATCAAACTTCCGTTGCGGCACGTTCCGTCGTCGCCCGTCAAATCCGCACAACAACGAAGAACGGTGGAAGGTTGTCGGGCCGTGTTCGTTTGGCCCGCACCCTCCGCGTTAGAGATAAACAACGGGAGGAATATATTCAACACATGAATCAACAATTTTAATGGATTAAAATTGATCTTATTGTCTGGTTCTTCAATTTTAAAAGAAACGTTCATGGGAAAAAGGAATTATTCACAACAACCCCTACCTCGTAGTCATCGTCGTACACACGTTCTTCGCGGATTTGTTCGTCGCGGAAGTAGGGGATCGTCGCATCGTCGCGGAATCCGGCGTTGAGTCGGCGAACTCAACGGACCAAGAAACAACAGATTTAATTTAATTATATAAAATTAAATCCATGTTTTGTTAAAAAAACACAAGGGAGATTTAAGAGAAACCCGAAGTCTCTTACCTCAAACAGCTGATCGAAGATTCGTTGCGGAGGAAGAGATGTCGCAGAAGAACGTTGCAGGAAGGGAACGTCGGCATCATGGAACATGACGTCGCATCGTCGATTTCCGCAGGTTCGGCGTTCTTCATCGGAGGTCGTCGTTCTTCGCGTTCTTCGCGTTCTTCGCGAAGGAGGATGAAGGCTCAAGAACTCTGACAAAACCTCTCAACGAGTAATCCTCCAAAAAGACTTGTTGGCCTTATTTTATTATTACGCCAACAAACAAAAAAGGGTAAGTAACGACCCATCAATTCGTTGAATTAATTCAACGAAAGAAACCGCCCATTTAATTCATGAAATAAACCGCCCAATTAAATGGTGCGTTAAGGATTTAAGAAAATGCGTCAGTTGACTTTCATAATGACGGGTTTTCGCGGGTGCGTTACTTAGTGGAAAGAAACGGCGGGGCTCGTGCGGACCCCACCTCACAAATATCCTACCAAGGGGGTAGGATATTTCTGGATAGCACCCTATCCGTTTTAACTCAGTTTAAGCGGCTTTCAAGTGGATTCAAGTGAAATAAAATAAAGTTTTCGAACAAATTATTTTATTTTTAAACTTTAAGCCCAAAAATTAAAAACCACACCCGAGCAAACGCAACTTCGGAAGAGGCGTTTCTAAGCAAATATCGGCGCTGCGATTTCATCGGTGCCCTCGGAATTCGATTCCGGGCACCGGTTCAAAAGTTAGAAAAACCCGCTCGTCCGTTCACTGAACGTACCCGAGCCAAACTTCGGAAAATGATTCTGGGCACACCGGGCCTCAGAATCAGGTGCCGTCAGAAACTAAGTTCTTGTAAAATTCCAAAGAAAATTAAGAAAAAAAATTTCCTTGAAATTTACGGGTCTTTACATGCGAACCCACCTCCGCCACGAACCCATCTTCTCAGGTTCTACCACTGTGATTATCGTGTAATGATCATAGTATTTCCTTTTTATTTTCTCATTGTACAATTTTCCATGATCAATTCCATGTCTGTAAATTTTCTATTTCCAATTATGTATATTGATGAGCTTCTAGGGGTAGAATATGTATTGTATAAATCATCATGTTTGATGAATTTCCGGTGTAAAGTTGTCGATGATCATCGTATTGAAGTGGGTCTTGGTGCATTAGATACCTATTTCCGCAAATGAGATAATAATCAATGAATATTTGGGATTAGAACTTGATACCTTGTAATAGGTATATATTCAACGATGTTTTGGTTGTGGATCTAGGATACCTAGGATCAACTCTATAAATCCTCCAAATAAATTGGTTAAAAGAAACATGTTCGTTTTATTGAAATTAGATTGGTAATAAATATTTTTTTATAATCTTGAGGATTCTCATTATTGAGTTCTTAAAAAATTATATTGCATATTTATTTCCACAATGTTATTATTTATATCAGATAGTGAAACTCAATTGATCAATTTTTCTCTCCATTAAAAATGAACTACATAAGTAAATTTTGGATTGATATACTTTTATTAATCAAAAATTATAATAACTGATAGATAATAAATTTGAGTGACATGAAAATTTTGGGTCTAGTTTGTGACTATAATTAAAATACCCCATGTATTGATGTATCTACTATATCAATTATTTTCATCAATGGGTGGGATTATATTTTTCAAGGGTGATGATTATGTCTATATTGGAGAGTTGGATATGAAAACCAGATATGTAGGACTTATATTTCTATTTTTGGGTAGAATCATAGCCCATTTTTCTAGAGTAATTTTGGATGATAGAGATAAACATCAATCAGTATGTCCTACTGTCATTGACAAGTTCCTAGATGTATTTCCCAAGGAATTATCTAGGTTACCACCCAAGGGATAGGTTGATTTTATGATTGTATTCTTACCAGGTGAGGATCATATATTTATTCTACCATATAAGATGGATCATGTAGATCTATGAGAGAATAAGGCTCAATTGAATGAATTAGAGGTGAAGGGGTTCATATTAATGATTATATACCCTTGGGGTGTCTTAGTTTTTTCATAAAAAATCAAATGGATCATTGATAATATGTGTGGACTTTTAGAGGTTATTCTAAGTGATAAAAATGAACTTATATTCACTTATACATATTGATAGACTATTCGATCAACTTAGAGGTACTAAAGTGTTATCTAATATTGATTTGATATCAAGTTTTCATCAGTTTATCGTGAGTTATTTTGATATACCACATACTATATTTAGGAGTGTGTATGTATTGTATGGCTATGTAGTGATGTCATTCAATTTGAAAAATACAATGGTAGTGTTCATGGATGAGATAAATTGGTACTTTCATCCTTATTTAGATAATTTTGTAGCCATATTTTTCCATCATATCATCATGTATTCCCAATTGAGGGAGGAACATGCTCGATATCTGGAGATAATTTTGGGAAAACTTAGGGAGCATAAACTATATGTCATGATCTCAAAGTGTATGTTTTGGATTGATAATGTAAACTTCAGGGGGGAAATGGTATTAGTGGATATCATATTTTTATAACCTAATAAGTTCGATGTTATAGTTTATTTAGATAGGCAAAGAATTTTTTTGAGATTCAAACCTTTTTTTGAATTTCCAGTTATTACTAGACGTTCAACTTGGATTCTTCCTAATTGGAAGTGCTAAGAAGGCCTTAACCAAGAGTGTGGTGTGGTTCCTTTGATTATATTTTAATGATATATCCTACTAAGATCTTAATGGGGTATTGATGAAAACACTGATTTTAACCATAAATGATCTAGGTAATGAGTATAGATTATATTGTGATGTATCAGGAGTCAGGAGTTTAATATTTCAAGTCCATGATGGTCATGTGGTTGCTTATGGGTCTAGATAGTTAAGGAAACTTAATAGAAACTTCCCAAATCCTTTCCTAGATTTGTAAATAGTGGTGCTTTCCATGAGGTGTTATTGGTATTATCTTTAGGGTGATATATTTTTGGAATACACTAAAAAAGTGTTTGAAATATATTTAATCACAAAGTGAAATGAACCATTCATAGAGGAGAAGGTTTGAGTACCTATAATCCTTTAACTTTGACCAAATGTATACTCTCAAGAAGGGGAAATTTTTTTCTAATATACTGTATTGGAAGGATCAATATTAGGTAGTACATGATTTAAGCATCAAGTAAAATATGGTTTCCCACTTTGAAGAGATGCGACTTTATGTTCAAAAGTATCATGGCTAAGTGACACTTATGTATTTATCTATCAGTTATTCACTCCTCAATAGTATTACGGGAGTCAATTATAGGATTCATACTATTTATTCATGAGATACATGATAAACCTTTTATAGATTTATATTTTATAAAATGTTGGTTATTTTTTATTCATGTATCCTTTATAAAGTGCCTATTTTGGGATTTATGTCTTTCTAAAAATGACTAAGTGGATCTTTTAAAATTATTCACATGTTTTGAAATGTTTCTTAAAAAATTATATTTTTTTAGCATACCTTTTTTAGTTTTAAATAGCCTTAAAATGATTTAAACACTTGGAATGGACTTAGGTTGCATGCTAAGTGTTTGTCAACTCACCTGATTGACTTTCATAAAGGGATGTGAATGTTTTGAAAGCATATTTAATTTTGATTTCATTTTAAAAAATGTGTGTTATTTTAAAGAAGAATTTTTGTAAATGGTTGGTTTTTTTAATTGGATTACAACTTTCATTTTATAAATATCTTTCAAGGGAATTTAGAGTTAGCTTCTAAGGGGGTGAGTCCTAGGCAACAAAATGCAATAATAACTATCATTCAAATTTTAAGTTCCCCTTATTTGAAAGACCCATTTTGTGTATTTATTTTGTTAAATATTAATATTATCGAATCAAATAGTATGGATATGAATAAATAATGGATGGATGTTAATCATATGATAAAATACTATGAATATATAGTGAAAGAGTTCAACAAGTTTGCAAAAGATCATGCATATGACCCTTCTCAAATCCTTTGTCTATGTTTATGCTGTTGTTATTCAAGAAAAGTTAGTCTAGAGGAGTTGGAAGAACACTTAATCTATCACAAAATATATCAAAGTTATAAATGTTGGAATAAACATGGGGAAAAGAGAATGTAGCTAGTGGCTGGGATAACACTATGTTTTATGGATCGTATGATATGATTACAAGTGTCGATAATAAAGAAGTTTGTATCGAGTATGTGATTATAGATGTGAATGATGAAGATTCTATTGAGGAAATGACAAGGAAAGTTGAAGATGAACTTCGTGATTTCCCAAAATTGTTTGAGTAGTTAAAGAGTTGTGAAAAGATGCCAATGTATGTTGGTTTTACTAAATATATAGCATTGTCAGCCATAATGAAGCTGTATAATTTGAAAGTAGGTAATGGATGGAGTGATGCCAGTTTTATGGAACTACTTTCTATATTGAATGACATGATCCCAAGAGATAATGAGCTCCCAAGACGAACATACAACGCTAAACGAATGTTACGCTCAATGGGTATGATCTCTAAAAGAATACACGCTTTCCCGAATGACTGTATACTATTTTGAAAGGACCAAAAATCACTTATAGAATTCCCAAAGTGTGGAGCTTCTCGATGCAAGAAAAATGAATCTGGTCCTACAAAATTTGTATGGTACTTTCAAATCATTCCAAGGTTTAGGAGCCTATATAGAAGTGAGGAGACTGCATGGAAATTGACATGGAACGTAGATACAAGAAATAAAGATGATAAACTATATCACCCGGAAAAATATCTTTAGTGGAAGACAATATATCATGAGTATCCTGAATTTGGAAAAGAGCTGATAAACCGTCTTCTTGCATTATCTACAGATGGAGTGAATCCTTTTGGTTTTCAAAGTAGAACTCATAGTACATGGCTGGTTATGTTGGTAAATTATAACTTGCCATTGTGGTTATGCATGAAACAAAAATACATCATGACTTATATGCTCATATCAGGTCCAAAACAACTGGGTAATGATATCGATGTTTATTTGGCTCCACTGATCAAGGATTTGAAATTATTGTGGGATTCAAGTGTTATGTTTTATGATGCTTATAGAAATGAATATTTCACGTTGAGAGCCATATTTTACGAGACTATAAATGAATTTACTACTTATGGAAATTTGTCAAGATATAGCATTAAAGGAACTCAGGGGTGTCCCGTCTATGAACAAGGTACGTAGTCAATTAGGTTGAACCATTCATTGAATACTATGTTTCAAGGACATCAAATATTTCTACCCTGACAGAATAAGTATCGATCTTGGATGACATCATTCGATGGAAGTTCAGAAGAACGTACAACACCGTCTCCACTAACAGGTGACCAACTATTTGAGAAAGTAAAATATGTGGACACTACTTTTGGTAAACCACTTTCAAAAAGCCTTACGAAAACCGATTGGAAAGAGAGATCAGTTTTTTTAATTACCATACAAGAATTTTCTATATTTAAGACATTTTCTTAATGTTATGCATGTTGAAAAGAATGTATATGATAGTGTCATTAGCATGTTTCTAAATGCACCCAGAAAAAACAAAGTATGGAATTAAGTCTAGGATGGACATTGTTGATATGGGAATATGAGAAGAGTTAGCACTAGGGAGGGGTGAAAAATGAACTTTTCTTACTCCATCTTTTCTTTCCAATCAAGAGAGATATCAGTTTTAAAACTTCTTGAATGATTTAAAGGTTCCATAGGGGTATTCATTGAATATAAATAACACCGTGTTAATGACTGATTTAAAGTTAAAGGGTCTAAAATCACATAACTACCATGTTTTGATGCAAGATCTAATGTCTATATATTTACATTGCATTTTTTCCATGAATATCCATCATACTTTAACCAAGCTCTGTTTCTTCTTCAAAGCTATATGCAGCAAAGTTATAGACCCTAATATATTACTGACTATGGAAAGATGAATTTTCATCATATTATGTGAATTGGAAATGTTCTTCCCACCAAAATTCTTTGATATGATGGTTCATTTGATGGTTCACTTAGTGATAGAGATTCAACTATGTTTCCATGTACACTATATATGGATGTAACTCATTGAACGGTATAAGAAGATTTTGAAAGGGTATATCAAAAATCAAATTTGTCTAGAGGGTTGTATTGAGAAGCAATATATTATTGAGGAAGCCATTGAATTATGTACCAAATACCTATCCGGTGTGGAAAGAATTGGTCTACCAAAATCTTATCGCATTGGGCGGCTTGCGGGTGAAGGAATTTCTGGAAGCGATGTTGTCACAGTCAATATTACAGATCAAGAGCAAGCCCACCTTTATATTTTGCATAAAAGTTTGGATTTTTTCCCTTATGATGAAACCCAAAAATAAATTCTTAGGTATTTGAATCCATTAAGGGGTGAAAGAGGGATATGAAATGCACATAATAAATAGTTTATATAATGGTTTTGGGGCCATATTTTTAAGGATACGGATGAAAATCCATATTCAATTTCAGAATGACTTCAATGGATAATCAGGGGACCAAGTTTGTATGTATTATCTTATAATGGTTATATAATTAATCGTTATACATTGTATACAAATGGGCATGATGAAGACAGTACCATGAAAAATAGTGGAGTTACACATGTGGCTGAAGCAATGCATGTTTTTGGTACTAAGGATAGAAATCCAATTTACATGAATATGTCATACTTTTTCATCATCAAAAAATTATGGGAGTTAGATTATACGAAATTCCAAGTGCTAATTTTTCAATAAAAGTGGGTTGATAACAGAAGTTCTGTTAAAATAAATGAATTGGGATTCATGAAAGCTGATTTCAGTAAGGATGGGTATAATGATGAACCATTTATAATGGATCACATGCATTACAAGTATTTTATGTTCCAAATCCTACAAACTGAAATTGGTAAATTGTTTTTTTATCGAACAAAACCACTGAAGGGTCAGATGAAAATTCAACTAAGGATTACCATTTCATTGGGATGTTGCAATTATTTTTTAGTGGTCCCAATGTAGATGGTGTTTTGTAAGTTAGAGGAGACCACAATGAATGGATTTAGATAGTTGATAGAGGGGTAAAATCCCTTTATCCTTTAAAAACAGTAGATCAATAATCAGGTTATTTTTTTGTACTATATATCGTGTTACCTCATGTTATTATCTATTTTATACTGAATTTATGTACTCTAAATTAAATGTTAAAACACTTCTGCATATAATGACATCTGCATATACCGGTGCTCCCAAACTTAAGGAATAATAGGTCTCTCAACCTGATACTACACACAGTGCAGAGGAGAAATGACCTTCTACATGTGTTGGTGCCCCCAATCTTGAGGCACAATAGGTCTCTCCACCTGTTGTTGTTTGTAGTGTAGAGGAACGACCATATGCACATGTCGGTGCTCTCATTCCTGAGGATCAATAGGTTTCTCAACCTGTTGATGCTCTCAGTGTATAGGTAAAATGACCATCTACACATGTCGATTCTACCTCTCTAGAGGAACATATTGATGATGTTGATTTCATAGAAATGGTAGGTGACAAAGTACCGAAGATGCATAAAAAACAGGAGCGCCATATTTTGACGGTGTTAGAAAAATTCATTAAGGAAAAAGTCAAAGTCATCAAATACGAGTTTAGATGGAATGTATGGGGCTAGCATGTTAACCCCAACAAGGCCATTTTTAGTAGTTAAATTGGAATCATCAATCAGAAATGCAGGCCGATTGATGTAGATTTGTGGCACCATGTTGTGCTCGGGCTTAAGACACTAATGTGGGAATAGATTATGGTAATATTATGATATCATTTATTTATTTTACTAAAAAATAAAATAATGAAACAATGAATTACTCTTCATCATCCATTTTAGAGTGCATTTATAGTAGTTGACTCCCACAAGAAATATGTATTGATTCTTTCTGGAAGGATTCATAGAGGATTTTTCTCAATTCTAACAAGACATTATCTTAAAGATGTTGAAGGTAAAATAAACTCACACTCACCGCTTATCTATGCACACCTAATAACCCAAGAAGCATGGGATACGTTTATAGGTCATCGTGCTGATGTGTCTTTCCAAGTATATTATGGCTATTAAAACATTGTTTTATGATACATATATTCATCACTTTGATTGATAGTTTTTTATTTATGAAACTATAACTGAGTTATGGAAATAAGGAACAAGCGGAAAAACCAGTGTACCCCTACTGTAAAGTAAGGATGGGGTATGCTTGAATTGAAAAATTTTGGTACATATTTTAACTCTACCGTAATACATTTATGTGACATGAAACAGCATCATATTTATGTTCCTATGTTTATATGCATATTTATGAATCTAAATCCAAAGCCACTTCTATCCCACACCATGTGCTATAGAAGGATTCACATGTAAATAAAGACGGAACACTCATAGATGAAAACACACAAAAAGTGTGGGAAACATTTGTAAGTATTGCATAATAAAAAATGATTTAAATCACTATTAAATAACAATGATAACTTATTTTCCTATATTTTCTATCCGACATTTTCACAGGAATCAACAACACCTATAACAGATGAACACATACTATCGGTGGCCTTAAAGCGGCCAGAACGGTATGGTCATGTCAGTGGTGAGGGTTTTGGGGTGACACCCCAAACATATTTTGAGAAAAAAATAAGAGGACGATCAAAGTGAATTAATAAAATAGATAAGAGAAAAAAAATAACTACCCTTGAAGAACAATTCCAATGGCATTGAGAGATGATGGAAACTTTTATGGGGGAGGCAAGGAGGAGGATAAACTCAAGAAAATCCCCCAAATGGAGATCCCTCCCCACCCCCACCGGCTATGAGGCGATCCATTCCCTTCAAAGAGATGTCTTAGCTGAGGTAACCAATGTTCTAATAAATTTTTCTATAAAATGTGAATCAGACAGATACTAATACCTTTCCTGTATTGATATTCTACAAGGTGATAATGATTGTGATTTATATCTATCAACACTCACCCATCACCTTGTAGCAAGGGATACAATGTTCAATATCCAAAACGACATTCTAAACAATAAATCACTTCCAACAGGTCATGTATGAGTGTCAATTAGTGCATCCCATGAGAAGAGTGTCTGGCTACCTATTCCAATTCATGAGGAAGATATTCATATAGTCGAAAAAGCTATTAGAACATTCATCGCATGGTCGTCACATCTTGTAAAAAAACATGTCGATAAGGAGGTATTCATTTCCAATTTATTTTTCAAGATAAACCTTTAACAATTAATGAAAAAAGGTTTGAACTGATGAATGTTATAATATACGGACAATGGGATGTTTATGAAATGAAATACTGACTCAAAATCATCTAAAGGATCGACCAAACAGTTGAAAAGATATACCGAAACAACCATTACCCCACCCGTTCTATATCTATATTTACTAGCATTGAAGGTTCATGTGGATGAAAAGATAAAATATAGTCATAATCAAATAGTTTATTTTGAAGAAAATATGTATAGAGAGAAAGATCAAGACTTCATTCGTGTTGAGAGTGTAAGTGAAATCCTCGACTATGGTTGGCTAAGCGGCTTAGTTGTAAATGTATACATGAGGTAGGTTTTTATGATTTGATTTTCCAAAAGATGTTATACTTTGTTAATTATGACTAAATACATTTCATATTTTTGTTAGGTGTATATATGAAAAAAAAATTGAAGGGATTTTCCCATGAAAAAAAAATTGGACTCGTTAGTCCTCACATAAATCTATAGAACAACCAAAAATAGATACCAATAAAAATGATGAAATAGTGGTAGGTCTGATCAAATTGTTTGAAAGAAAAATTTTGGATGACAGGCTCTATTTAATACCAAAGATGCAAGGGTAAAACTCTACAATTTAATCATATCAAATATATTTTCATTTTTTCATTACTTATTCATTTTTTAGTTTTTAAGCAGCATTGGATGCTCATTGTGGTAAATTTGGATACACCAAAGATTTATTTCCTGGATTCAATTCATGGATATCCAACAAAAGTTCCACACATGATGGGATTTTTTAATTTTTAATACACTACATCCAACATTTTAGAACTAAACATCAAGTTATATAATTTATATTATCTTTTAATGAGGATTCTTTTATGATAGGGAGTGCATCAATATTGTGAAAAACAAGAAATGAGGCCGGAGGCTAAGGCTAAGAAAGAAGAAAA
The DNA here is from genome assembly GCA_963277665.1 of Viscum album. NCBI lineage: Eukaryota > Viridiplantae > Streptophyta > Magnoliopsida > Santalales > Viscaceae > Viscum > Viscum album. The sequence goes on along the minus strand of OY728145.1, from coordinate 654,803,652 downwards.
GTTCTACGAATGGACAAGTATCAGGATATATATAATAATATTTCACTATCTAAACACATATCGAACCAAATTACTTATTCTCCTCGATGTTTCTGCGGTGTTTGAAATAAACCCATGGAAAAGTTTGTGGTTATTATGTTTGTAAATTTATGAGAGATATCATATTCCATGAACAAACTAGCATCCCTGAAGAGGTATTTTCGAAGATAGTTACAATTTAATTTAAAATATTTATTAATACCTTGTGTGTTTGTATTTTTCCAATACTATTATGACCATTGAAAAGACTCATATTCACAAGATGGTATATATGTGCTCATAAAAAAATGGGAAGCATACCTGGTGGAAGAATGCACACAAATAGAATGAAGATGTGACTTCCATAGAAGTAGTGGATTGTTTCATATTTATGTTTAATTAACTTATTTTTAGCATTACTCACATAAGAATTGTTTTCTTATACAGGTGGGTTCCTTTGTTCAAGTCAGGGAGGTTTGTTTGAAACTGATCGTGCTCGTGAGAGATTGGACTTTGAGGCTACAACTCATAATTCAATGAGAAGGTAATTTTTTTTAATATACTATATTTTTTCTCATAATATTATCTATTCTCTACTTCGTTAACATAATATAAATTAAATTTTTGACTACTCATGCAAACAATGTCTTAAATGGACTTATTCTCCCTCAAAACCTTGTTACCCTTGCATTGTCGGCATTTATCACTTTCCTTCAAAGGCAGTGGAGTGAACTTGAATGAAAGTGATAAATTTCAATAATGCAGTGTTTTAATTTTGACAAAGAAAGAAAATGGAAAGAATGGTAACGCACGATGTGTCCAGTAGGACTCAAAGTGTGTCTTTTGTGTAATTAATTAATTTTGTCATCATTTTATCAACTATTTGTAAGTTAATTTTCTTATCATTTTTATCTAATACTTATTTAGTTTTTTATAAAAATCTTTTGGGAAGTCATATTTGCCTTTCAACTATCTATAACAAGCCATAAAAGAGATAGCATGTTCCTTTTGGGTGCAAGAGGAAACCCCATGTTGCATGAAAACCAAGAAAACGCACAGTGTGACTGGTATGACTAAAAGTGTCTGTAATCAGTTTAAAATTGACATTTTAGTTCAAAACATATCACTCACTAAAAAACAAGAAAATGCACTCTGATTTTCTTGATAATTTAGAAAAGTGATTCATAAGTCATTTGTGATGTGTATGAAGCAATCTCACTTCAAACGGACGCATGATGCAATCAGTATGACTCATAATGGGTGTTTCCAGTTTGAAATGTCATTTTAGTAAAAAACGCAAGAGAGATATTGAAAACAGAGAAAAAACATTGGATTGTTTTAATACTCTAGTAGAATGATCTATAAGCAATTTGTGACATGTAGGACTCAATCTCACCTCAATACGATGCACGGTGTGGCTGGTATCACTCAAGTTGTCTCTTTTTATTTAAAATTAACATCAATTTAAGTAAAAAAACAAGTGACATACTGAAAAAAGACCAAACAGATTCTTACTATTTTGATGCTTTAAGAAAACTATCCATGGGTCATTTTTGATGTGTAGGATTCAATTTCACCTCAATACGATGTACGGTGTGACCGGTATGACTCTAAGTGTGTCTTTTTATTTAAAATTGACATTAATTTAAGTAAAAAGAACAAGTGACATACTGAAAATTGCGAAAATACATTCGAATTGTTTTGATACTTTATGAAAATTATCCATGAGTCATTTGTGACTTTTAAGAATCAACCACACCTCAATTCGATGCACGGTGTGACCGGTATGAATAAAAGTGTCTATTTTCAATTTAAAATTGACATTTAAATTCAAAATGTGTCACTCACTGAAAACTAAGAAAACATGCTCTGATTGTATTGATAATTTAGAAAAATGATTCATAAGTCATTTTTGACATGTATGAAGCAGTCTCACATCAAACTGACACTCGATTTGACCAGTATGACTCGTAATATGTGTTTCCAATTGGAAATGACATTTTAGTAAAAAAAACACAACTGATATATTGAAAACTGAGAACATGCATTCAGATTGTTTTGATACTTTAGGAAAACGATCTATAAGTCATTTGTGACATGTAGGAATCAGTCGCACCTCAATACGATGCATAGTGTGGCTGATATCACTCAAAGTGTCTCTAATATTTAAAATTGACATTAATTAAATTAAAAAACAAAAGGTGACATACTGAAAACCAAGAAAAAACATTCAAAATGTTTTGATATTTTAGGAAAACGATATATAAATCATTTTTGACATGTATGAATCAGCCGCACCTCAATACGATGCATAGTGTGGTTGGTTTCACTCAAAGTCTCTTTTTATTTAAAATTGACGTGAATTTAAGTAAAAAGAACAAGTGACATACTAAAAACTGAGAAAATGCATTCAGATTGTTTTGATATTTTAGAAAAAAGATCCATGAGTCATTTGTGATGTGTAGAAATCAACCCCACCTCAATAGAATTCATGGTGTGCCGGTATAACTCCAAATGTTTCTTTTAATTTAAAATTGTCATTAATTTAAGTAAAAAAGAACAAGCGTGCCCCGATTGTCTTGATAATTTAGGACAACGATTCATAAGCCATTTGTGATGTGTATGAAGTAGTCTCACATCAAAATGACACACGATGCGACCGTTATGACTCATATGCATGTTTCTAGTTTGAAATGACATTTTATTAAAAAAACACAACCGGTATACTGAAAGCTGAGCAAACGCATTCTGATTATTTTGAAACATTAGAAAAACGATCTATAAGTCATGTTTGACGTGTAGGAATCAACCTCACCTCAATACGATGCACGGTGTGGCTGGTATAACTCAAAGTGTCTCTTTTTATTTAAAATTGATGTTAATTTAAGTAAAAACAACAAGTGACAAACTAAAAACCAACCAAACGCATTCAGATTGTTTTGATGTTTTAAGAAAATAATCTATAATTCATTTATGACATGTAGGAATCAGTCTTCCCTCAATACGACGCACAGTGTGGCTGGTATCACTTAAATTGTCTCTTTTTATTTAAAAATGACATTAATTTAAGTAAAAACAACAAGTGACATACTAAAAACTAAGCAAACACGTTCAGATTGTTTTGATACTTTAAGACAATAATCTATGAGTCATTTTTGATGTTTAGAAATCCACCACACCTCAATCCGATACACGGTGTGACCGATATGACCAAAAGTGTATGTTATCAGTTTAAAATTGACATTTTAGTTCAAAACTTGTCAATCACTGAAAACTAAGTAAATACACTTTGATTGTCTTGATAATTTAGAACGGTGATTCATAAGTCATTTTTAATGTGTATAAAGCAGTCTCACGTCAAATCGACGCACGATGCGATCGATATGACTCATAATGCGTGTTTCCAATTTAAAATGACATTTTAGTAAAAAAACACAACTAACATACTAAAAACTGAGCAAACATATTTGGATTGTTTTGATACTTTAAGACAACGATCCATTAGTAATCTGTGACATGTAGGAATCAGTCGCACCTCAATACGACACACGGTGTGGCAGATATAACTCCAAATGTGTCATTATTTAAAATTAACATTAATTTTAGTAAAAGAACAAGTGACATACTCAAAACTGAGAAAACACATTTGGATTGTTTTGATATTTTAGGACAATGATTAATAACTCATTTGTGATGTGTAGAAATCAACCCCACCTCAATAGGATGCACGATATGACTAGTATAACTTCATATGTGTATTTTTTATTAAATATTGACATTTTATTATTGTATTCTTTCATATTAATATTTAATTTATTTCTTTATAGTATTACTAATATAATTTTTTTATATAGGCGGAATCTTTTGGTCGAGTTGAGATGATTTGTTCAGCAACTGATACCATGGACGGACATTTTTGAGAGGAGATCACGAGCATCAAAAGATGAAACATTATTGTTTTTAAATGTTTGTTGGATGATTGTACATGTAATTATATAAAACATTGTTTGAAATGTATATAATAGTGTTTTTTTGTATATATCATGGGTGGACATTTTTGTATTTCTGGTGAAATGTTAAATGTATATAGCATTGTTTGAAATTACAGGTTTTTTCTGAGTGTTATTATATTAACATCACATTGCAGTCAGTTAGGCTTTTATCAGTGCTATTTTTAGCATTGATAAAAGGGACCCCCCTATCATTATTGAAATTAACATCGCTTTTTTAGCACTGTTAAAAGTCATTTTGTGCGCTATTAAAAGGCATATATGTAGTTGTGTGTGAATTATTTCGTTTGTGGTGGGAGGGGGGCAGTTGTTCGCCGAGGTGGTAATCATTGTTTGACCTTGAAAACGATTAGGTGTCGTTTATAGGGGTCAATGGTATCGCCCCATCCCCCGAACAAAATCGTTCACGGGGGCAGAAATCACCCTCTGACCCTGCAAACGATTTGGGGTTTCATTCGCGGGCATTGGCGGTCTGTCTCGTCCCGTGAACTATTTCGTTCATGGGGTGCTTCACAAAGCGACGTAACGCCATGCAGAGTGGCGGTCCGCAAAGCGATTTTCATTTCACAAGATCAATATGTCCTTCGCACCTTGGCCCCCTTTGAATCTTTTTCTTCAAACTCTTCTTCTAGGTTTATTTATATCCTTTTCCAAGTTAATGGAATTCTCTTCTTTCTTTATGCTGAATTTTCAAGACCCAACAATAATGTTGGTGGATTCTATTCTCCACAACTAATTAGAGTGAAAAAAAAACTTAATTTAAAAGGTAGAATGATGAAAAATCTAAAATATCTTTGAAACATTTAAAGAAGGAAATGAATGACTTATAAAGATTTTGAATAAGTTAAAACAACAACAAATGAAAATCTAAAAAAGAGAGAATGACTTTCAAAGAATTCAAATAGAGAAATTAAAATTTTTTCATGAGATCTAAATGTTTGTGATTTTATTCAAACTAAAGAATGATTAATTATTCAAAAAAGATTACATTTTCATCAACGACCTGAGTCGTCTTTACAGTCATCTCCAACGTCAAATATTTTTAAATATTTTAACATAGATGGAAATTGAGCAAATCTATTTGCTTGTTTTCACAATTGTGATTGATTTATAACATTACGTATATTCTATATCCTTATATTATTATGTTAATGTCACATACTTTAGTTTCTAGTTTACTTTTATTCTTATGTACCATTAAATTGAATTAATTTAACGACTATATATTTTTAAGTTAAAATATAGGTTTTTTGCTCAAGATATATGATGAAAATTATATATATACATATATAATTAAATAAATAATTTTGAACTCATAATCTAATTAATTAAATAAAAATTATTAAAAATGAGTAAAATAATAATTATTTTTGGTATATTGAAAAAAATGGACTAATTAATAAATAGAATAAATAAAAGAATATAATGAAAAATGAAGTAAATATAATAACAGAATTGTAAAAAAGAACAAAATCAATTAATTTAAGTTCAAAGAAAGTCATAAGTTTAGAGACATCTGAAGATGGTTAGTTTGAAAACATTCCGTGGGAAGCAACTAATGACATTCTGAAACGTATAGACGTCCCCAGCTTTCAGATCATTGTCTTCTACAATAGTCTTCCAACTAAGCCATGCTTTAGAACGCTCGGGATACATATTGCAATTCATTGTCCACCTTTTAGAATGATCTGAAGCACAAACCGTGACTGCATTATGCTTTTCCTTGAAAATTTGCTTGGCGAACCTGAATGGCAATTGCTGCACACATAGAGAGACGAGTAGAGACCCAAAGTGAGAGAGGGAGAAGTAGGAAATTCTCTGAAGAAGAGAGCTAAGAAAAGATGAAAGAACAGTAGATTTGAAGGGAAGAATACCAACTGATACAGGTAACTTGGCCTCACAGTAATTAAGCAAAATGGGTATGGCCTCACAGTAATTAAGCAAAATGGGTATTCTGATTTATAAGATTTAACAAACTCCATGGTGTCATTTCCATGAACTGCTGGTAGCTTCAAGTTGGCGGGAAGATTGCTGGTTTTTCTGGACAGGGGGTTTTCTGCAATTTGTTTCCCTGCATTCTGAAAGAGAGTAGGCTATTTCTGATGCAGAGGGGTCAAAGATGGTGACAAGAAACTTGGAATGTCCGTGATATGTGAACATGAGGAAGTAGGTATCGGTGATGCTATAGAAGTCTAGGAACTGCTGCCAGCCTTCTTCAAACCAAACGTGGTTACCACAATTCCTGGTTTGAACTTCCCATTTGATCGCATCATTGGGAACACATAGAAACACACAGCCCCTTCTAAGATCTTTTTCAAAGCGGCTCACAAATTGGGGAGGGATCCTCTGTTAGTTGTGTGCATGCATGCATATACTCATATTTATTTGTATGCATGACTCTATGTATATGTATGCATGTATGTATTTATTATATATATTATCGATTATATATTAATATTTTTATATATTGTATATAATAAAATTCACACATTAATGTATATATTTGTATGTATACTTATGTATGTATATGTATATGTCGATGTGTATACTTATAATTGTACACAATTTTATACATGTATATTTGTATAATTTTAAATAATTCTATTTGTATATACTTTTATATCTGCATGAGTGCATGCATGTACATACATATAGTTTCATGTTTACATCTATGTGTATGTATGTACATATAATAATATTTAGATGCATGTATGTACATATTAAAATATTGTTATAAATATTTATATTTGTATATACTTATAAGAATTATTGATCACACACACATATAAAAACCAATGAATATATATGTATACATGCATTTATGCATCCATCCATCCATCCATCCATCCATCCATCCATACAAATACATATAGACACACACATACAGACATCTATACATACAAATTAATATAGCCATATACATACATAGTTAAATACATATTTTAGGTATAAGTACATACGTACATACATATATAAATCTATATTAATAAGTATACAAATATATATTATTAAAATTATAAACAAATATAATTTCTGAAAATTACTTTTTTTTATTATATCATAAACCCCCTTTTAATGGGTAAGGGGGAAATAAATTGTGCCCCAGCATTCCAAAAGCCAACATCAACTAGAACAAGGCTACAAAGAAAAGCTCCTCCTTAGCATAAAAACATTTAAGTCCAGCTTTCACCTTCTCATCACTGTCGGAAAGCTGTCCCGGGCAATTGCGCAGGCCTGGTACCGATGACAAAAGTCATACCCTCTCAAACATCCAAGTCCAAAAGCAACGATCAAGTAAAAACTTCCTGCTATGAACCTCATCTGAAGCATCTCCTTTAAGAAGGTTCGGTTGAAAAGACCCTAGAGCGTGGACCACAGGTCACAACATCATCGATCGCAAAACCACCACGAAAGACATTCACCAAGACATAAAGAAAAGCAAACAAAAAACCATCAACACAAAATATTGCATCACGGACATCAGAGCCACAACCGGAAGCCTGACTCGCTACCACAAACCCACATGCTCCCTTTGATACCGCAGTCACAGATGAGCAGCTCGAAGAGGCCAGACACTCCAAGAAGAAAAATCCATGCCAACTCCACCCAGGGCTGGAAGGCCCAACAACCACATCATAAGAGCATCACCGAAGAGGGGTTCCATGCCGATCAGGATCAGAAGCGCCGCTCTGGGCATGAATCCAATCTGATCTAAGCTGAGGAGGCACCCGCACCGGAGTCCAAAACGAGAAAGCATGCGAACATGGAGAAGAACCCGTGGGGGCTGAAAACAAGGCCACCCCAGTGACGACGATGCACAAATAACCTCAAATCCCATTGACGACACCCAAATTACTGACGACCTCATAAAAAGGCCACACCAACCATCCAAACCACTCATGGCAGAGAATACCATCGTGGAAGAAAGGACCGACCACCCTCACCCCAACAGATCAAGAACACGACCCCTTCACCATGGCAGAGCAGACCACCCAACACCGCAGAAGCTCGCTTCCTTCGCCGGTGAAGAACAACCCCCCACCGCACCAGATCCAAGGCACATACAAACCTCCGCCGCCCTAAAATAATGCCACGAAAGAAACGTGCCCCTCCAAGACCCCTTCCCCGAACCATGAACAAGCCTCGCCGCTGCCGGGAAGCTTCACCGTGGTAGAAACCATCGCGACGCCAAACCCACACCACAACTGAATCACACCACCACCCAGAAACTCTCCAAGGAAGAACACACCCCTCCGCGATGCTAGAGATGAGCCGCAGAAGGACCACACCGCCGCCAGAGACCTCGTCGAGGAAGATCACACCCCACAACTGCAGGATGAAACCCACGCTGCCAGATCTGGACCCACACGAACAGGGTTTTTTTTTATATGCATTTTTTCAAAAAAAAAAATTTGAAAATACATCTAGGTTAAAAATATTTTTTTTTTTACCCCCCAAAGGCGGCACCTGGTGTGCCGCCTTTGGGGAATTTTCCGGCCAGGGCAAGGCGGCACCGGGGGTGCCGCCTTTGCCCAAAAAATACCGCAAAGGCGGCACACCAAGTGCCGCCTTTGCCTAAATAATTTTTTTTTAAAATTTTTATTTTTATTTTTATTTTTTTTGTTTTGTTTTGTTTTATATATATATATATATATATATAAAACAAAACTTTTCAGCAGAATTTTTCTGCTATTTAATATCCAGCGGTTCTGCCATTACAGCAGTCTGGATTCTGACTGATACCCTCACCCAGGACTCCCTTTTATAAGGGGGTTTGCCCTGAAAACAATACTGCATTTCCGATGTGGGATTCTGGTTCTCCTTTTCCTGCACAGTACATTCTGCGTTTCTGATGTGTGATTCTGTTTCAAGTACGCGACTTTGAAAGATTATAAAAGTTAAACTATAAGACCAATACAAATGAAACTTTAAACACTGATTAAACATATAAGAAATAGTTGAAAACAAAAATAATTTCATAAAAAATGTTGATACGGATTAATTAATAAGCTTTCAAAACCACCTACTTGAAACTTAAACATATTTGAAGTACGTGACTTTGAAAGCTTATAAAAGATAAATTATAAGACCAATACAAATGAAACTTTAAACATTGATTAAACATATAATAAATAGCTGAAAACAAAAATAATTTCATAAAAAATGTTCACCAAAAACAATTCATAAGCTTTCAAAACCATCAACATGAAACTTAAAAATGTTTCAAATTCCTGACTTTGAAAGACTATAAAACATAAACTATAAGACCAATAGAAATAAAACATTAAACATTGATTAAAAATATAAGAAATAGTTTAAAACAACAAAAACTTCCTAAAAAATTTCCGTAAAAATTAATTTATAATATTTCAAAACAATCTACTTGAAACTTAAAAAAATTCATGTACATGATATGAGTATGATGGGTGGCCTTAAATTATATTCCACTTCATAAAAATGGGTAATGTTTTTACCTCATGAGAAATCACTTACAGTGCATGGGAGGTTATCCTAAGCACTCTATGTTATATTTTTTTAGTGGTTATCCTTGACTTAGAATTGTGATTCCATGTTTTATTTTTTATTGCATTCCAATGTTGCCTTGATATTATTATATTATATAATAATTTGAGGTTTATTTTTACGAATCACATCAATTTTATATCACCTTGTTATGTCTCTCTACTCACATGTATTAATTTCATAATTTTATTCTTGGATTATTTCTTTACAAGGATTTATAATTCACCCCTTTCTTATGTACATCCTCAGGTTATCCTATGCAGTATTATAAGATCATGGATTTTAAGGGCATGTTATGGAGTTTTAAATAATTTTTTTGTATTCTTATTTTAGGTTATTATTCTATGTAACTAATTACCTAAGGACACATGGAATAATTTTATTTTGTGATTATATTAAGTGTATATTTTTTGAAAGAAATCATGAAATTGGGGGCATTAAATATATGGGTTGTCATTTTTCATTTCTAGAAATATACATTCCATCAGTATGAGATAATTGATTATTTTATTCCATGTTATCGTTTATAATCATGACCATATAATTCCCTCAATTTTAGCATATTATGACTTCATTTTTTAATTTATACTTTACATATCACTTATTCTATGTTTATGTTATGTAAGGTTCCCATATATGCTACTCTGTAATGAGCTTTTGATCACACATGTAATTTTTTCCTTTCTCAGGAATCATTGAGGAGGAATATGTGATATTTTCTGGGATATGATTGAAGGGGTTTTCATGATCTCATAATATGTTCATTTTGTATCTTCTATTTTAATATGTATTGTATATCTATATATGGTCTTCCCAGACTACTAAATTGTTCTTTCCATTGGGGACTCTTTTACTTTATATCAATAATGTAATATAACTATTGACTATAGGTTTATGGATTATAAGATGATATAATTGGTATTTGAGTAACATTATTAGTAACATTTAGAAATTGATTTAGAGGAACCAATATAGATATAAATATTTCAATGAAAAACACTCAAGATTTCTAGAAAACACTCTATAATTCATAATTAGAATTATATTTTACATTTATATTTTATTAGCTAATAATATATATGTCATTATAAAAATATGGATACCAAGTGGAGGAATGGGAACCATATAAACATTCTTAGTCAATGTAGGGATATTCCCCATAAACAATTTAACAAATATATTTTGCAGAAAAACCTATTCATAACTATATTAGGGATTTTAACCCTTGTTATGAAAAATAAGCCCACCTATATAGAGAGACCTATTGATCTACAACATTGTGTAACTATAATGGATATCTTCACGCAGTAATAACCTCTAACATTCAATGAAATTTCTAATCCATTTGTAGATGAAAAATGCATAATGTCCCTATAGAAAATAATTTTCAATTTAGGAATTAGTTAAAAGGAAAAAGTCATCATGGTGGTTCACCATATGAATGGATATGTGGAACAATGGAAGTCATTAATTCAAAACAATAAGGAATATGATATATAAAGATCCCATTGATATGAATTTTTTTCCAATAAGGATGAATGACTTGTTAGTAGATTATTTTGATATGTGAGGCATAATTGTGATGACTTTTGATGTGATATTATGTTAAAAAAATTGTGGAAATGGTGACACGTTGTTTACAATAATAGAAAAGGAAGTGAAGGAAATATAATATTTTATTATTTCATGAGGGATTAAAATATGTTCATGTGAGATGAATTTATATTTTACATAAATAATAATTTAAGAGATGAAATGGATAACTATTTGTTTGATTTTACTCAAAAAAATTATCCTACCACTAGCTAGCCAAGGGAAGAGTCTACCACTACCTAGGTGGGAAAGTAATTAAACCATAGCCAAACAATAAGTGGTATGATGTGCTCCTAGATGAGAAAGGGTGGTTGTGAAAATAGAGACACATGAGAGAATAGTGGATCCATATTTTATGGTGGAGTGCCTGCAAAGAAAGTTTCCATGGTTTAGTGCTATATTGTATTATAGAGAGGACCCTAATACACACATATTCCAATTCCACAGAATGTGTTTACTTATTAATCCGTGCCAAGATGGTTCAAAATCTGACATGTGATCCTGAATTTTGTGTAATATTCATCCTCATTAAAATTTATGGGTAAAAATTTGAATAAAATTTCTGTATGATCAAGAATCATAATCATGATAGATTTTATTAATTCAAAAGTTTTTTTATTATCAAAATCATATTAATATGGATAAAATCATAATAAAAATACTAATATGATGTTTTGCATTCAATTATATGTGTGGTGGAAATATAAAAACTTTTTACAAAAAAGAAATACAATTTCATACAAAACAAATAATGACTTTCAAAGCCATTAAAAGAATAATGTCTTTTAACCTTAAGAGAATCGTATTCTATAACCAAAAAATAAAGGTGTCCCTTATTTTATAATTATAAGAAAGTCTATATTCTCTTAAAAAAGAAATACCTCGATATAATGAATGAAATGAATCTATCTTCCTATCCAAAAAATCCATAGAAACAATGATCCGATTATCTATCTACCTAGCCCCGGTATCCCTCAAACTGATGGATCGGATTCCCTATTCAAGTAGATTGTTTTGAAATATTATAAATTAATTTTTACGGAAATTTTTTAGGAAGTTTTTGTTGTTTTCAACTATTTCTTATATTTTTAATCAATGTTTAATGTTTTATTTCTATTGGTCTTATAGTTTATGTTTTATAGTCTTTCAAAGTCGGGAATTTGAAACATTTTTAAGTTTCATGTTGATGGTTTTGAAAGCTTATAAATTGTTTTTGGTGAACATTTTTTATGAAATTATTTTTGTTTTCAACTATTTATTATATGTTTAATCAATGTTTTAAGTTTCATTTGTATTGGTCTTATAATTTATCTTTTATAAGCTTTCAAAGTCACGTACTTCAAATATGTTTAAGTTTCAAGTAGGTGGTTTTGAAAGCTTATTAATTAATCCGTATCAACATTTTTTATGAAATTATTTTTTTTTTCAACTATTTCTTATATGTTTAATCAGTTTTTAAAGTTTCATTTGTATTGGTCTTATAGTTTAACTTTTATAGTCTTTCAAAGTCGCGTACTTGAAACAGAATCACACATCAGAAACGCAGAATGTACTGTGCAGGAAAAGGAGAACCAGAATCCCACATCGGAAATGCAGTATTGTTTTCAGGTCAAACCCCCTTATAAAAGGGAGTCCTGGGTGAGGGTATCAGTCAGAATCCAGACTGCTGTAATGGCAGAACCGCTGGATATTAAATAGCAGAAAAATTCTGCTGAAAAGTTTTGTTTTATATATATATATATATATATATATAAAACAAAACAAAACAAAACAAAAAATTTAAATTTAAATTTAAATTTTAAAAAAAATTATTTAGGCAAAGGCGGCACTTGGTGTGCCGCCTTTGCGGTATTTTTTGGGCAAAGGCGGCACCCCCGGTGCCGCCTTGCCCTGGCCGAAAAATTCCCCAAAGGCGGCACACCAGGTGCCGCCTTTGGGGGGTAAAAAAAAATTATTTTAAACCTCGTTGTATTTTCAAATTTTTTTTTTTGAAAAAATGTAAAAAAAAAAATAACTCCACACGAACACCATAGAGAGCGAAGCCGCAACGCCGCAGAAGAAACCCGTGACACCAGATCTGAGACAGAACATCAAGAGCGCACATCCACACAACCACCGCATCACGAGCACGTTGGGAGAGCGCCGAGAAAGGAAACACGACCCGCCGGAGATGAGGGAAGGGAAGCCAGCGACATGGGAAACCCTAAACCTGCTGCGCCCATTACGGGCTCATCCGTCGTCACCCCAAAAATATAATTAATGTAATTATTTAGAGATATAAGTATATGCATGCATATGTACATACATATATATACAGACATATACAATTACAAAAAGTTGTCAGTATATTTTTATACATGTACATACATACATCAGAATATTATTATATATAAATACATCCATATACATATAATAATTTTTACATATAAATACAAGTATATACATTTATGAATTATTTTATATATATTAATGTAATATGAGAGATTTATAGGGAAAATATCCAATGGGAGATTCAAAATATAAATTCCCAGTAGGAGGTTTGTATTACCAATGTCCTATGTAATATGAAAAAAATTAAAATTCAAATAATGTATCATATATGGGTCTATAATTATTCGTATCAATGTAACGATCACATTGGTGGTCACCAATTGAAATTTCAATACCATTCGAAAATAATATATTTGATCACAGATTATTGGTGGAAAAAAGAATGGATGATAGAGAATATGAAAAGTGGGTTAGCGCTACGCCTCAGGGTATTCAGGTAATTAGAATTATTACCATTTAAAAAAACGATGGGATAGTGGAGATCTCGCCACCTACATCTCCTCCATGCATCACAATCTCAGTATCCAAATTAATCCACCAGTTTAGATGGGTAATTGAGATGATGCAGAGCATGAATGTCAGGTATATATATATATATTAATATATATAAATTTAAATTTATTAACACAGTAATATTTATAAACTGTTAAGAAACTGCTGAATGCAGGTGAAGATTTCAACGGGGTAGGCTAACCACCCCACCAATCCCCCTCCCACCTCCCACCTGCTGTTTATAAAAGGGTAGTATGGCCCCCTGGTTTGGTGGTGATTATTAAGTGATATTATAAATCATGGAAATGCTTTAATAAAATTTACGTCTCTCTTCTATTTTCTTCTCTTTCTCTGGAACTCAATTTATCTCTGTTTCATTCTTCGTTTTTCTAACATGTTATTAGCACGAATGCTCAAAAAGGGTGAAAGTTGTATTTTTATCTAAAACCTTATTTTCTCCTCTCGGTTGGGCGATTTGAATTATTTATAAAATATATTTATTTACCATTAGAGTGGATAGTTTATGTAATTTATTTAATTATCACCAGATTAGACAGTTTATGTAATTTATTTTATTACCACCATAATGGTCGGATTGCCACTAGCCTTGATGGTTTTAATTTATTTATTTTTCACCTTTTGATTTGATGGTCTAATTAGCAAATCAGTACACACAAGAACATTTTAGAAGTGTAATGTGATGTATTACTTTATTTATTTCAAACCCTTATGTGAAATATTTATTAATCGATTAAGGTGGGATATATATAAAAACATTAAATGATAAAATTAACATGATTTTAATATTTTTATGTTGTTTTTATTTATTGTATTTTCTTTAATCCCAATATAAATTATTATTTTGAATAATAATAAAGTTTTTCTCTCTCCCTCATAGTTATCATCATGTCAGATCTTGTGAAACTTGAATTCGTCACTCTCAATATTACTAGAAGTAATTACATGCCATAGAAAATGGATGTTGAAATACATTTCAAATCGATGGATCTCACAGAAAAAATTAAAGATAATAATTCACAAACCATTCAAAATAAATCAAATGTGATGATATTTCTTACAAGACATCTTAATGAGGGATTGAAATGTGAATACCTCATAGAAAGAGATCCATGTAATTATGGAAGATTTTGAAAGAGAGGTATGATTATCAAAAGGAGGCTGTTCTTTCTACAACCCATGATGAATGAAATATTTTATACTTCCAAGACTATAAAGGGGCCAGTGATTACAATTATTTCAAGTGTAGAATTATATAACAATTAAACTATTGTGGTATTGGGATTACAAATGTCGATATACTTGAAAAGACATATATGACATTTCATGAAAATCATATCACCTTACAACAACAATATCACTTCTAAGGGTATACAAAATATTCTGATCTCATATCATCATTACTTATAGTAGAGAAAAATAGTGAGATTTTGATTAATAAACATTGTTCCCGTCCTACTGGTTCATCATTATCATTTTCTGAAGAAAATTCTATATTTCATGTAAATAAGCATGAAATATTCTCATGGTGGAAGCGGTTTTGGTGGTAGGCATGACTGAGGATGTGGTCATAACTATGGGCATGCTCACAATGAATATCATAATTAAAGAAATATCAACTCAAGAAATTCAAGGAATCCTGAATATTCCTTCTAGAGGTGTGGTTTTAAGGGACATTGGTCCCAAATTTTCCGAACCCCATAGTATCTTTATATTCTCTATAAAGCACCCCTTGAAGAAAAAAAGAATGAACCTCACTTTGCTGATACATCCTATAGAGTGAAAGAAAATGAGGTTAATTTTATTGAAAATCATGATCCATTAAATGATGGTTTCAATTACCTAGAAGTGGGTGATTTTACTCATGAATTTGATGAGACGATGGCTGGAAACAATTAAAAAATATTACAATAATTGTGATTTATGATATGGTGTTTTGTTTTGTATGTTTTATATTTTTGGTGTTGTATTATTTTAATTTCATAGTGTTTATTGTAATATTATTGTCTTTAGTTTGAAGCATTAAAATAGATTGTGTAAATGAGATATATATTTTCATACTGGATAGTGGAACAACACACACGATCATTGAAAATAAAAAATATTTTTTCTGATCTTAAACCAACAAGATCAATTGTAAATACTATTTCATGCTCTATAGATCTTATATATGGGACCGATAAATTGATTTTTTCTTTACATAACGGGACAAAGTTCTTTATAAGCGATGCATTGTTTTCCCCAAAGTCCAAATGAAAATTGTTAGGTTTCAATGATATATACTAGCATGGGTATGATACCTAAACTATATCTAAGAGAAATAAAAATTACATGTGCATTATCATTAATAAATTTGGATCATGTACTAGAAAAATTACCCAAAATATCATCTAGATTGTATTATACATATATAAGTACCCAACACAAAATCCCTTATGGGGTTCCATCCTAAAATCAATTGGTTATAAGAGGAGTAAACCATCCAATATTATATGTTATCCACCACTCCTTGTGAAAACTGATATGGTATTGAGTTTTTACCCAACAGTTCTTCCCTAAAAAAAGACCACACAACTGGGCATTCCATTCGACAATAATCTATATGATCTAAATCGTATTTTAGTTATACCGTCGTTTCTCTCTCCACCAGGATAAGCTGGATTCCCACAGTTATCATGAAGACTTTCAATACGAGGAACCACCATGGATCCACATGCTCTAACTTGATCCACCATTATCATTATCAAATTGTTTTGGGTCCACCCACATCACCCCTAGGATACAACATGCCTCTGATACCATTTTTTAGGAGATATTCCTTTCCAGCACAATCCATCCAGGCTCAACACATGATCACTTTTACAGTTCCATCCAAAAAACAGTTGGTGATAGCAGGAGAAGCACATCCAAGCTTATATTCTATCCACCACTCCATGTAGAAACCAATGTGGGATTTTGTTAGGGAGGAAATGAATTAGTCCCTGGATAATAACTCGATTGTGACAAAATATTGTGCATATCTCCAACATAGATGGAGGATAAAAAATAAATAGCAAGAAATAAATTCAGATGAATATTTTAATTTGGAAAAATGCTTTAATGCATAGGATTTAAAACCCATGAGGAACCCCCAAAATATCCACTAGAAATCAGAGAGTAAAAAATCAAATTAATGCTCAAATTTAAATTACAATGAGAGATTATAAAACCCTATGTGAAAACCAACCCTCGATACACCTCTTATTTATCAATGATAATCACCTTGTGAAACAATTTCACCACTCAATGATCAAAACCGAACAAGAGGCATTGTTATAGCACATAAAATAATCTGTTGGACAACCCAATTTGTCATTTCTCATTGGTTCCCACTACACACTATTACCCACGCCCAAAAACTGTTACCCATGTATCTACACCCCAATCAGCACACCCGTACTTCTCCCTTTATAGGTGAAGGATTCCCTAAAAAATCATGTTCACAACATCCTTTCAAATATTAAAATAATATATAATGACACTATCTTAAAAAATCAAAAAAAAAACATGGGATATTACTTCTAATTTTATCTCCTCATTGAAAAAATATATTCTAAACATAACAATCTACCCCTTCTATCTGATAAATAATGAGATGAATTCCAATGAACTCAACTAGAAAGAAAATCAATTGGTTTTTAACTAGCCATTAACCTTTGAAAAAATTATGATGACACCCTTTAGAAACTCTGAAAGAAACCTGACATCTCTCCTTATAAAAGAAATCCAAATCCCCAAGTTATTATCATAAATATGTCTATAATTCCTTGCTAAATAAGATGTGAAACAATAACCCATGGCTCCCCTATAATAGTGATCGCCACATAATGAGAAGTACCTATAGAAACTAATTTCTCTGTATACTCAACATCCTCTAAGAATTCCTTAACTCTCAACCCATAACCTCAATATTTAATTTAAATTACTTCTTCACAAGTGGTACTCTCAAATGAAAATTAATTAGGTGTAAGACCTAAAACACCTGACTAGGCTTACTTCAGCTTCCAAACTTTCTTCGACTTAGTTGACAGTCTTCAACTCATCCATAATGATCGCCTCTGCCACAAATATAACGAAATCCTCTTTGGAACTATATTTATCATGTAACCTCAAACCTTTACATCGGTATTGTTGTAGGACCCCGGGACACCCTGAGAGGGGAGGGGTGAATCAGGGTGGCAACTTTTCTTCTTAAAGTTGTGGATCTTATTCCCACGTTGGTAGGAACTACTTAAACCTGTATGATGGATATGATCAGCAATTAAACATTCACATGCAGAGACAGATGACACAGCTATTTTTACTTGGTTCACCACTGAGGGCTACGTCCAAGGAGTATACGCCGACAGGTTGCCGGTCGTACCTAAATCCACTATGCTTCACAAGCTGCGGATACAAATGTTCGGGTACAGACACTCTGTCCCAGGCTCACTGCCTTTACAATTGTTCAGGGATAGCTCACTGCGTCCCTCGGGTCACTCCCGTTGACTCCCCCTGGCTCACTGCCGTTGGTGAAGTCTCACTCAGTTTATAGACGTGAAGGTCTCTTCAATAGATATGCATTGAAGTCTTTGTCTCCTGTTCAGCATGAGACTTTGCTTGCATCAGAGTCCTGAGTTGATGCTCTTTTGAAATCAATATTCTACTTCAGTGCAATACCTGAATGCACTAAATCTCCTTCTCTTCCTTCAATTCTCAGTTCTGACACCTGAGTGTATCGATATACTTCTCTCTCTGTGCGGATCAGATTTTGGTTGCACGATCGTTCTTCTTCTCTTCGCAAAGCAGATTTGAGAGTGCTAAGCACCTGTCAAAAGGCCTGCGGGATCCCCAAATTTTCCGCGCACCCTTCCCGGGGGCTTGCGCGTAAAATTCAAACCTTGCGCGTAAAAATAACTTTTGTCGCGTAAAAGGCTTTTCGCGCTACTCTTCTTTTTCGCGCAAAACTTCCCTTTTTCGCGCAACGCCTTCTTTTTCGCGCAACCCTCTGTACCTTAATTTTTCCGCGCGCCGGAGCTCAGGATTTTTCTAAGTGTCGAGCCTCCCCGAATGAGAGGGGTTCACCTCATATTTATAGACGTTTGTGATCCTGCGCGTAAAACCCCCCTTCTTGCGCACATCTAACTTTACGCGCACCAGTTCGATTTTCCGCGCACATGGTGCGAACATCTCTGATTTTTCGCGCGCCTCTTGCCTTTGTCGATTTTCTGTATTTCTGATTCGATACGCTGATTGCGCGAAAAATTCACCCAGCTTTTCTGCGCACAACATTTTTCGCGCACATTTCTGGTTTTTCGCGCACAGCTCTAGTTTTTCGCGCAGCCCATGCCTTTACCATTTTACAACGTTCTGATTTCGAAACACTATTTGTGCGAAAAACCTTGATCCCCTATTTCGCGCATCCCGCTGTTTTTCGCGCCTAACTTAAGTATTTCGCGCAAGCCTCTTATATTTCGCGCACCACTTCCTTTTTGTGCGAACCTCCTTTTGAAGACAATCCATGTCTTCATTTTCCGATTTTGAGGCCCAAAAATTTGGCAAACACTGGGAAACAGCGCCACCTTGTATCTGCTCTTTTTGTACCGCCTCCAGATCATCCATTCCTCTGTCGAAGTTCATGAATCAAACATAGATCGTTGACCACAACCCTTGAACTCGACATGTCACCATGGAATCTCCTTTGTCAACAAATTTGTATGTCGTTTGTTTTCTTTGTCAACAAGCACGATCACCTCAACAGCACTTCTTCTTGGTGATCTGTATCCTTCAGCAACTCTTTGGCTTTTATCACAAACTCCACTAT
The DNA here is from genome assembly GCA_963277665.1 of Viscum album. Lineage (NCBI taxonomy): Eukaryota > Viridiplantae > Streptophyta > Magnoliopsida > Santalales > Viscaceae > Viscum > Viscum album. Next base: position 654,783,825 of record OY728145.1, on the reverse strand, counting down.
TGTGATATGTATTCTTTGAAGGAACAACTTTAGTACCATTATCTTCTGATACAATGTGATGTGCATGGCCATCTCATAATTGCAATCTCTGCATGGCCATCTCAGAAGTCAACTCATTGGAACATTGTCTTCTTCATCAACTGTCATGATCAACTTCATGCAAAGCATGTGATTCAATCCGTCAAGAAGTCTCTAGCATGGCTGTCATGATCAACTTCATGCAAAACATGTGATTCAATCCGTCAAGAAGTCTCTAGCATGGTTCTCATGCAATCATGAGTAATTGCATGGTCTTCATCCAAAAACCTCATTCTTCTTTAATCATCCTCGAATGGATTACTCCTCACATTCTTCATTGTTGTAAACAATGTATCACCTTTGACACATGTTCTTTGAACTTAAGATCAGCACAACAATCATCTGAATCACCACTCCTCTACTTCATCGGAGTATTTCATGATCACCTTCATTTTGATCTGCATTGACAACTATTGACACCAAATACAACCTTATACACAAAGTGGTTCCAACAATTGTAAAGAGTGTTGACCATTATACCGTTATCATATACCATCGATCCTTAGGAAAATATTCATCTTCAATTTCTAAATGAACTCTTGAACCCATCATTATCAGTAGTACAAGAAGATAACAAATTTTGGCATATACCTATCACATTTCTTATATCCCCCAACATCAGCATACAACCTGCATTCTTAGTGATAAAAATATCACTAGAATCAATGACACTAGTATAAACTCTGTTTCCCATCTTCAATCTACCAATATCGCATTTATATGAAGTGACTATTTTCTTCAAGTGAAATATGGTATGGCGATCCTGAATCAACCACCTGTTTGATGTATAGATCAGACATACGACAATCAACACTAACTAAAAGTAAATCGCCCCCACCTTGTATAAGACTTATGTAAGTATTCTAAGAATCAGTGTCATGCATCCTATTTTCATCATTAATATTTTTAAAACCATAGAAATTTCTCTTCATATAGCCATCCTTGTTTTAAAAGAATAACTTGACTTTTCATCTTACATTGGACTGACCAATCTGATTACCACATCTATCTATTTTATTCATAATGTTAATATTAACTAAAGATTCACCGGCATTAGTCTTTCCCTGAGTCTCATTCATCATTAATAATGAAATCACCTTATGAAATTCCATATTGGATTACCTGAAAAACAATATTGTGACGATATTATCATATAAATCTGGTAATGAACCCAAGATAAGCAAGTCTTTGTCTTATTCTCGAATTTCAATTGGTATTAGGCTACGTTTATCATTGTTTTTGACCACCATTGAAGACACCTTCATTAAATGTTTAGGGAACTCATTCATATAGTCATCTAAATCTCTATTATCTGCTATTCAAAAATGTCACATTTTTTTTAGATATAAATAATTTGAGAGGGATTTATATTTGTTTTCTTATATATAAATGATTTGTGAGGGGTTTCAATTTATACTTTATTTCAATATTTTACTAGATCTCCTCTGGATCTGTCATATTCATGATCTCCTATAGAGTATTATCAAACAAATACATTTGGATTTTTCTTGTCATTAACTCTCTCATATCCATTCAATCATCATCGCTCATCATCTTTGGCAACTTTGATTTTTTTCTCCAGGGTCTTCACTATCTTTTCACAAACTAAAATATTTTTTACTCATTGTTGTCATAGAGTAAAATCAATTTTTCTATTAAACAGTTCTATGTGGGAAAAAAATACTTCAATATGAATCACTGAAATCAAAAAGAAACACGAATAACCTCCTTAGATACCAAATTTTGGGGAGGAAACAAATCAGCCTTGGATAATAACATGATTACAGAAAAATATTCTATGAAACTCCAATGAAAATAGAAGCACAAATATAAATAGAAGGAAATAAATTAAGACATCGATTTTAATTTGGAAAAACCCTCTGATGTGAAGGATTAAAAAATCATGGGGTAACTCTGAAATATTCACTATGAATCAGAGGGCACAAAATCCATGTAATGATCAAACTTGAATTGCAATGAGAGCATATAAAAACATATGTGAAAACTACATCCTAATACACCTCTTTTTTTTCACTAATAATCACATCGTGGAAAAATTTCACCTCACAAAGATCAAAATCAAACAAGAGGCGCCCTTGCCGCACCTAAATTAAGTCACTGCCCAACCCTTTTTATCATTGCTCACTGATGCCCATTGCATGTCATAGTCTACGCCCAAAAATAATTTCCCACATATCTACAACAAAATCATCACGCCCATGCTTATCCCTTTATAGGAAAAGGGTTAAAAAAATCATGTTTAAAACATCATTTCAAATATTAAAATAAGATATAATCATAATATCATAAAAAATGAAAAAATATCCGTGATATATTATTTCTGATTTTATCTCCTCTTTGAGAAAACTGTGGGGTGAACCTATCACATACATTACCATCTTCAATTGACAGTATACAGCTGGCCCATGGAGTGATGAGGTGTCTATGCTTATATAGCTTATGTGTTCCATGTACATTTCTCTATGTTTTTTTTTATTTCTTGTAGTCTCATTTGTTGTTTTCATAGTAATAAATTATCTTGATGGTGTTCTTGCCATGTGTTAAGGACCTACTAGGTTTGAACAACATAAATCTCTTGTATTATTTTCTTTCATGTTAATTTATTTACTAAATTATTTTAATATTTCATTGATCTGTCTCTATTTTTCATTTTCTCCATGCGTCTGTTCTAACATATCTATGTTCGGCCTTATGCCTCTATTGGGTGTGGAAAACTTTATATCAGACTCATCTGATGCCCAACAAAAAATATATATAAATATATATTATTATGTGAATTATATGAAATTTAATCTATAAAATAAAAAAAACCACTAATACCGAGTTGGATCTTTTATTTTATTATTTTTTTAAAATCAGACGGTCGGGAAACGAAGTAGCCATACATTTACTCAGAAATAACATCTTGCTTCATAATGTACCACCCCCCTACTTCCCCAATCACTAAAGCACAGAGTCATCTTATGAATACTGAGAGACATAGGGAATGGTGGCCAAATTCCTGGGGCAGTGCCCCTGCCCACCATGCCCTTCCTTCATCAAGATCATAACCCCTTCCTCGTCCTCCCCTCCATGTATCGTATGTTCATGCACTTCCATTATTTTCACTATAATGTTCTCTTTAAAAGGTTATTCTTCCCTTTCATACAATGTATAGAGGATCCCACCCCAGTTTGTGAGACACCACGCAAATAATTTCTCTATGATCCATTTGTTTCTACATTTACCCATAAAGTTCATGCTCATCTCTCCATTTGGAGGGAGTAGTAGCAGATATTGATCTAAAGGAGGGTGATGTGTGTGTTTTTTTAGCATGTTGGGTATGAAAGAAATGAAAATGCCTTCAAAATAAACATATTCCCACATCCCTAAGTATAAATCATTTTGTTAAACTTTTTATTATTACTCTCACAAATAGTCTTGACTTTCCCTTTCACATATATTTGGAAGATTTTCAACTTCATCCCAAATTTTTTTTGTTGATTGTGCGCATCAGTGGACAAAATTATGTGCACAAACAAAAGTTTTATTATTATTATATTTTATATAGGTTTTATTAAAAGAAAAAGATTAAAATAATCCTATATTAAAAGTATTTTTAAAACTAATACATAGTCATAAAACCTTTTAGGGTCTTTGGGTGGATGGGAAAGGTGTTAATATCCTTAATGTATTTCACCTCAGCAAAAAGCAAAAGGTTGCATAATTTTTTCTGATATTTTTTTAAATATTTATTAAAATAATACTAGGTTAATTTTTTAACTAATGCACAGAGAAGGCATTTCCCTTTCCCCCTTTGGGTTTTAGTCCAAAGTCCGCAAGGTCAATTCCGCCTTTGACAAAATTAAAAAAAACAATTAAAATTTTAAAAATATATATGTTGGTATATTTAGTGTATATATCATTTTTATTTTCTTTTTTTAGATACGTATATATAAAAATATTTTATTAATAATATGATTATTATTATTAATTAAAATTTTTACATTAAAAATATGATTATTATTTATTTTAAAAAATATATATTGGTGTTTACTATATTATTTACGTTAATAATTATATCATTTACATCATTATTATGATTTATTATTTTAATTATTGTAATTATTTAATAATATAATTAATATATATTAATAAGGTAATAACAAACATTTAATTATAATAACACAATTAGTAATACTTCACAGTAATGTTATTAATAATATAATAATAAATAAGAGTTATGTCCATTAATATTTGAAAGTGAAAATGTTTTCTTTTTAAGAAATAAATTTAGTTAAATATAAATTATATTTTGTTTGTTATATTTATGATTTCTTTTTAATTATAAATTATATTTTATATATTGACTAATTCTGTAAAATTTCATTTAGATTGTATTTAAAATTTAAAATTTATATTATTTCAAAGTCACATACGTGAATCATAATAATATTTCATGTATGTGTCTTTGAATTTCTATAAATAATAAAGTAGAAATATAATCTAAATGAAATTTTACACACTTTCAAAACATATAAAAAATTGAAAATAACAATCATTTCATAAAAAAAATCAATGAAAAGTAATTTTAATGGAACAATATATTTTTGTTTTAAAACATTACATTTGTATTTATTAATTTTTGTTACATTCCATTCATTTTCAATTAATTTTTATAGGTTTACTCAATGTTTTAAATTTCATTTAGAATTCAATTATATTATAATATATGTACATATATTTTTAATGTGTGAATTTTATGTTTTTAATCAATAGTTTTTGAAACATTTAATTAATTTGTTGTTATTATAATGGAAAAATTCTTTTTTATTTTCAATAAATTTTTATATGTTTAGGTTATGTTTTAAGTTTTAATTATGTTTATTTATAATTTATAATTTATAATCTTATAAAGTTACTAGCTTGAAATTTAAAATGTTTTCCTATGTTTCAAGTTGTCGATTTTGAAATCTTATAAAATTTAAACTTTATGTAAAATATAAATGAAGTTTAAAACACTATATAAACATGTAAAAAATAGGTGTAAATAAAAAAAATCATCAACTTAATAGATAGAAAATAATATAGATGATACTTTACATTATTGTTTCAAAACCATTGAGTCAATAGAAAACATACAAATGAATGAGAATAATCACTTTTTATCATGAGGCCCCATCCCATAATCTAGCGTGTGATTGAAATCCTATTATTGATATCTCATACATCTGTGTTGTGTTGGAGTATGATGAGATAAATATGGCTCTTCCTCAGGTGCTGGAACCTCTAATTCTTGATGCTCTGACCATGAATCATCAGGGGGAGGTGGCATTTGGATTTCTTCATGTGAACCTGATCCTTCTCCCACTATGTAAGTGGAAGGACTTACCATCATTTGATGAGGGAACCATAAGGCCTATGAAGACTCGACCACGAAAGGTGGAGGCATAGGAAATGACCCTTGATACGAGATCAAATCAAATATATTGGGGGGGGACTATAGATGTCCTAAAAATATAAATGGATCCCATGACTCCTTGTGCACATCTGCAATATTCTTTGATAGACATCAAAAACCTTGGATGAGACCTCTTCCTTACAATGCTCTTGATCTTTGTTTCTGAGAATAATCAGAAACTTCCCTCACAATACCTTGAATGAAATTGAATTTCGATGAAGAGCCCTGAGGTTCAATCATAATGGTAGATGAGGAGGTATTAAATCAATGTAAAAAGATGGATGCGGACCATGTGGTAAGCCCAAAATGAGAAATTGTTCATCTTTTTGAATAGATTGGCATACCCTTACGTGGCATTACATTGATATTAAATTACCTTTATGTGATTCAGGTACAACCCTTAATCGAGCACTCTTACCCTTACACGAGCTAGAAATACACTTACATGAGCTGGTGAAGACCATTATGCGAGTAGGTGAAGACCCTTATGCATGCAGTCTTACCTTTACACAACCAGGTATTACCCTTACACGAATAGGAGTACCGTTATACAAACCAAGGAGTACCTTGATGCAGCCAAGGTCTTGCACTTACATAACAAGGTAGTTCCCTTACATGAGTTGAGGAGTACCCTTACATAGTGTGTTTTTCCCTTATGTAGGGAGAAAACTACACTCACATAATAGGAGTACCCTTATGTGAGTTCGGAGGTTACCCATACATGAACATGAGTACCGTTATACAAGGATAAATTTACCCTTACATAACATGTTACCTTTATTTGAGATTTAGCTAAAGGGTAAGGAGGATTTTTGAATTCGAATATGTAGAATACGAATTCAAATTTTCAAAAATATAATTTAATTCATTTTGATTATAAACAATATAAATAATGCATCCAAAAAATCACATGGTTTTTGTGTATTTTATTACATTTTACTACTGTATTATTTGAGCTTATTGTTTTTTTTTAATTTTCTTGAGCACTTATTTTAAATATAGAGGAAGGTTGATCGGTTGTTTTCTTGTGTTTTGGATGCTTGGTAGCTCTTTTAGATTTGGTGGAAACCCAAGTAATATATGGTTAATCTCTGTATTAATATCATTACTTAGTATAATTTATGAGCATGTTTTTTTGTAGCTAGATAGCAGTAGAGGGGTAGGTATGGGTATAGAGTGTGACACTATGGATAATGCTAAGAGATATTCATCATGGGTGAAAATTTATAGTCTTATGTTTTTTTTTCTGTTTATGAAAATCTTCCCAATCCAATGGGAAGTCAAGGACTAGTAATAATATCACCTTTTTTGGTTTGATTTTTTTGAAAATGTAGAGATTTATTTGATTTTTTTTTCAAATTAAAATATTGGGATTTTTTATTCCATGATTATTTTTCATTTTTACTAAAAATATATTTTAGTGTAGTTTCTATTTTGTTTTCTAGTTGGTTCTTAGTGTGGGATCTACCGCCTTAGGGGCTTCATTTATTGTTATTTACAAGCCAAGTTTGTTGGGTCTTAATGGGTGTTAGTTGTGTTGGGATTCATTCTAGGTGGTTTATTTCCTACTTTTTGGATGATCTCATGGATTAATCGTCTTATTTCCTTATAATTTATTCTAATCCATTGATGAAGGATTATTTTGCAGTGCTCATTTGAGGGATCATTCTTCTCTATGGGATTGTTTGCAATATGTTTTCAAGGTGAATCCACATCCTTTACTAAACAACCTCTCTATTTCCTCCACATTCCATCTAAGGCCATTTAAATTCATTACATCAGTGGGATTTATGATCCTTCCACACTCCCTTATCAGTCTATATGTTTATCCTTGACTTCCTCCACGACATGTCTTCTACCACTACCCATGTTCCACTATTATTACTCCTCTCCCCATTGCTTTATTTTACAGTGCAGTCTTCATCATTGAAAAAACCTAAACATTTCTGGAGATGTATCATGCTCATTTATAGGTAATATTTTCCCTTGTATTTAGTACTTTTCGTTTGGTTTTTACCTTGGTGTAAATTTGGGTGAAAATTGAGAATTTTGGAAGAAGTTTGGGTAGTGCATGGTAGGCAAAAGGTTTTCCCAAACTATGTTCCCTAGCCCAGTAAATCATGAAACCCTAGATAGAGAGGGATTTCACAGCTATCACATGGTTTGTCAAACTATGGTACCTAAAAGGAAAAATCATGCACCCCCCCCCCCTGAGAAGAGACACATGGTTAAGGCGCACTCTTAGGGGAAATCATACACTTCAACCCATCAAACCATGCATGGGATTTATGTTAACCCAAAAATTAGATTTTAAACTACCCTAACCCCTATATTAACTCCAAATCAACCCCAAGTCCCCCCAAAATGATTACTCTCAATTTTTTAGGCTCTCGAACAATTTCCTAGGGCTCTCGACCTCCATTCTTAGTGAATCGAAGGGCGGATTGAAGATATGCACCTCTCTAGGTAAGTGGTTTCTTCGAATTTAGATCCATCTTTCTCCATTGCACCTCTTCCCAGATAAAAGATGGATTTTTATCCATTGTTGGGTCTAGATTTATATCTACATTTGGTAGATCTTGATTCATTTTAATCTTGGATCTAGGAATTGAATCAAGATATCATTCTTCAATATTGTTCTGCAAAATTTGGGGATTTCTTTTGGTGAATGTTTATCATCAATCTTTAGGTAGGTGGTATATAAATAAAATCCCAAAGTCATGGTTTCAATAAAGTGTATGTAATTATTGAATTTATATTATATGTTTAGCAATTGACTCCATGATTTAATTAATTAATTTTGAGAATTAATTTGTTGAATAAATTATGAAATTAGGTATAATGGGATTATAGATATTGAATAATTAATTATTTAATTAACTATGAGGGAATTGGGATTGTTGAGTTGAATAATTAATTACAGAATTAATTATGAGGGAATTGGAATTATTGAGTTGAAAAATTTATTGTTGAATTAATTACGAGGAATAGAGATTGTTGGACTAAATAATTAATCCTTGAATTAATTAAGAGAATATTCGGATTGTGATTCGAAATAATTAATTGTTGAATTAATTATGGAGATATTGATATAGTTGAAACTGAATAATTAATTGTTGAATTAATTATTTTAATATTAAATTGATTGAGATGGAATAATTAATTGAGGAATTAATTGGGATTATTGAATTGATTGAGATGGAACAGTGAATTGATGAATTAATTCTGGTTATTAAATTGTTTGAGTTGGAATAATTAATTGTTGAATTAATTAATGGAAGTATTGTGATTATTTAATTGTTGTGTAAAATAATGGGATTGATGAGATTAATTAATTGATGAATTATTTGATGGATGTAATGTGATTATTTAATTATTTAATTAAATAGTGGGATTGTTGGGATTAATTAATTGTTGAATTAATTTTTGGGAGTAATGTGATTATTTAATTATTGAATTAAATAATGGGGTTGATGAGATTATTTAATTGAATAATTATTTAATGGAAGTAATATGATTATTTAATTGTTGAATTAAGTAATGGGATTTTTGGGATTAATTAATCGATGAATTAATTAAAGGAATTAATGTGATTATTTGATTATTGAATTAACAAATGGGAATCATGAGATTAATTAATTTATAAATTAATTAATGGAATTATTACGATTAATTAATTATTGAATTAATTAATGGAATTGATGTGGATAATTAATTAGCAAATTATTTGATGGGATTTAATGTGATTAATTAATTATGAATTAATTAATGGAATTTGGCATATAAAATTAATTGGATAATTAATTGAAGGGATTGAATGCGATTAATTAATTACATAATTAATTAATGAAATTGACGTTAACAATTAATTTGTTAATTAATTGATGGGATTGAATTTGATTAATTAATTTTGTAATTAACTAATAAAATTGATGTGAACAATTAATTGGTGAATTAATTGATGAATGTAATGTTATGATTGTTGTTTTGGGTTAATTAGTTGTTAAATTAATTAATGGACCATTTTTATTATAAAATGGTTACTTGGATAATTAATTATTGAATTAATTGTCAATGTATTGAAATTGTGGGGTTTTAGGGTGTAATTAATTATTGAATTAATTATGGAATATTGAATAAAGAATTAGAATAATTAATTGTTTAATTAATTATGGGATAATAATATTTCCTACTAAATAATTAATTAATGAATTAGTTCGGGGATATTGATATTTTGAATGGAATAATTTGTTGATAAATTAATTATGCAATATTGAGGTTTTGAATTGAATAATTAATTGATGAATTAATTATAGGATACTGATAATTATAATTGAATAATTAAGTGTTGAATTAATTATGTGATATTTGGATTATGAATTGATTAATTAATTTTTGGATTAATTAATGAATTTTATGTGATTTTACAATTTATTTAAATAAATTAATTAATTTTTGAATTGATTAATTGGATGTTTGATTGTATAATGTGATAAGAGGGTTAATGTTTATTAGCCTTTGTTGATATGATAAACTAATTATTGAATTTTTAATGAAATTGATGTGATTAATTAATTATCGGATTAATTAATGGAGTTAATGTGATTAATTAAATTTTTATTTAATTAATGGAGTTTATATGATTAATTAATTGTTGGTTTAATTAATAGTGTTGATAAGATTCATTAATTGTTGAATTAACTAATATAGTTGAGAGGATAATTTAATTATTGAATTAATTAATAAAGTTGAGACGATTAATTAATTTTTGAATTAATTAATAGAGTTGAGAAGATTAATTATTATTTTAATTAATTAATAGAGTTAAGAAGATTAATTATTTATGGAATTAATTAATAGAGTTTATAAGATTAATTAATTATTGAATTAATTAATAGTTTCGAGAAGATTAATTAATTATTGAATTAATTAATAGAGTGGAGATGCATAATTAATTATAGAATTAATAAATGTAATGATATGAAATAATTAATGGGAACAATAACATTCATATGTGATATTTAAATAAGGAATGGTAACAATGGAATTCATGATTAATTGAGAACAATAAACGGTAACAATGACATTTATGTGTTAATTGAGAAAAATAAATTGTATTAATGGAATTCATGTGTTAATTGAGAATAATGAATGGTAAAAATGGAATTCATGTGTTAATTTAAAACAATAAATGGTAATAATGGAATTTATGTGTTAATTGAGAATAATAAATAGTAACAATAACATTAATGTTTTAATTGAGAACAATAAATGGTAACAATGACATTTATGTGTTAATTGAGAATAATAAATGGTAACAAAGGCATTCATGTGTTAATTTATAACAATGAATGGTAATAATGAAATTCAAGTTTTGATTGAGATGTAGAATATTAATAATGACATTCTGAGATATGATATACCTTGGGTAAAGTTCAGGCTCCGACATGTGCTGAGTAAGTATTGAGATACGAGTTCGTATGGGACCCTGGGGGTTTATGTGGTAAAATAAAGATTAATTGATAATTTGATAACTATTTACTTATGTATTATAATTACTTATTTATATTACTCCATAAAATATTCTTTGACTTGATGTTGTCTTAGACGTCGTTGGTGGTGGCCTACTGAGTTGTACTCAGACCCTACTCAGGCTACCCGATCGATACCCAAATAGATTACACAATTGCATGATAGGTTAAGGAAAAAATCCCTGTGTTAGATGGTTGATTGGGATAGAGCATGGATGAGGGAACTAGACATGGTTTGGGAGCCTCTTGGTAGTTGTCAATGTATTTTCTTTTGAGTTGGATTTGACACTTGGAATTTACTTTAGCATGGCATATCTACTATTTAGTTTTGATATTTTATTTCCAGTTTTGGTCATCTTGTGATACTGAATTATTCTGGTTATGTAATATCATTAGTTGGTTCTTGTCTATTTATTTCCGTTGGTGTTTTACTCTGATAATGAAAACATGAGGGTGTAGTCTCCCCATGATTGACATTAGTCGCTCAATGTTAGTTAGAATCCTCTGGCATACGTGGAGGTGCACTTGAGGTCATGTGACCAACCAACTCAAGGAATCATCCTATGTATCCTTGGTTGGGATGTGAAAAAGTGGTATCAGATCCAATTTTCTTTTCTTTTCTTTCGTCTTATTGTTTGGGAATGGTAGACAAGAGATTATGAAGAATCAGGCCTTGTTTATGAGCTCGTACATGGGAGTAACTAACCCATATATGAGAGAGGACCCAAGTACCCAGGGTGGGGTTATTGTTATTTCTATTTGTAGTTACAATTGAATATTATTTCTCCTTGGGTGATGCACATGTGGTGTGATGTGATTATTGTTGTTGAGGTTCTCTAATATTTAACTTGTGTACTGGTATGACAAGAGAGTTGAGTTTACATGCACCATTCTAGGAACTCATGATTATTATATGGCATGCATTATTTATAGGCATGTATGGGAAAGAAAGATATGGGTAATTTGTTGAACTTTAATTGTTTTACCTGCCTGTGAAATTTGAACTAAAAAAGGATCGTAATGTGTAATTGAGAAAGATTGTGAAAAGATTGAAGATGAGAATAAATGGGTGTCTAATGAGAAACATTAATATTGAGAATGCTTTTATACTTTTTTAACCATTACCTAGAGGTAAAATGGTTAACGATATTGATAGTACCTTGGTTTTGACCGTGTGGTGGGAAAAGGGGGGAAATAATTGTTATGGTTTTGTGTAAATCCCTCTTGATAACTGTGTTAATGTAGTGAAATGAGAATCCATTGTGCTCTTTATTTTTACCCTGATGTGGTTTGTTTGGGTGGTGATAATTCCTTAGTTTGAGAACGTGATTTTAGGTTGTGCGATGGACCATTTTTTTGGACTAGTGTGGTGATATGTTAGCAGGCAGAGAAGTCTGAGACTTTTGAAAAATTAAGGTGTTTTCATATTGGGTTGTAACATCGGTGTTTGGAGATTTTTTATTGTGTTCATCGATGAATTATTAGCATAATTTTAAATAGTGATGATCATTTCACATACCTTGACATCATACTGGGTATGTTGAGAAAGCATTGGGTTTATGCCAAGCTACTTGAATGTGTTTTGGTTGGATATGGGGCCCCTTAGAGGTTGTGCTTACGAAGCGGTATATGTGGAGTTGGATAGTGGGAAGCACACAATTGATTTTTTATAAATGAGAAACTTATAAGTAGATGTTTAAATCCCTCAGGGAAATTCCAGGGTGTTAGAGGTGGCAGATGTACATCCTTTCCAGGTGGTATTAATGGAAAGGATGAGTGCCAATGTTGGATGGTGTTCTTTTGGAAGTTGAGCATGAGATAGATGCATCATTTGAGGAGAATATAATATGTTTCTTGGATCGTAGTGATAAAGTTTTTAGGGGAAATTCCATACTGATATTACAGGTATTATGGCAACATGGGTGTGTATAGGAGGAAACATTGGAAGGATAAGCAGATATGAGGGCTCAGTGGCCCGATCTTTTTTCTGAGAATCTTAGGGATGCTTGGGAGTAAATATTGAGGATGTGAAATTATATATTGAGGAGATTATAAGAACTAAAACATTTCAAAATATGGATCAATATCGTTTATAGGTACAATTTTTCCTTATACTGAGTGCTTTCTGTTTCAATTTTACCTTGGGGTGCATTTGGGTGAAAATTGAGAATTTTGGAATAATTTTAGGCAGTGCACGATTGGTGCACGGTTTTACCAAACTGTGTACCCTTGATCAGAAAATTGTACAACCCTGGATAAAGATGGATTTCATGGTTGTCTCATGGTTTGTAAAACCATTCACCCCCTATAAGAGGCGTATGGTTAAGGTGCACAATTAGGGAAAACATAGCACTTCTGCCCAACAAACCATACACATGATTTAAGTTAACCTAAAAATTAGATTTTAAAATACTTGAACCCATATATTAACTCCAAATCGACCCCTGATCATCCCCAAATAATTATTCTCAGTTATTGAGTCTCTCGGAGGATTTTCTATAGCTCCCAACATGCGTTCTTAGCGAATCAAAGGGCGGATTGAAGATCTGCCCCTCCATAGGTAAGTTGTTTCTTTTCATTTAGAATTCTCATTCTCTCTCACTCCTCTTAATAGATTAAAGAGGGATGTTTATCCACTGTTGGATATAGATTTATATCTAGGTTTGTTATATCTTTATTTTTTTAAATCTTAGATCTAGGAATTGAATCAATATGTTCTTCTTCATCGTTGTCCCACTAATTTTTGGGATTTCTGTTAGTGACCATTTATCATCAATATCGAGGTAGGTGATCTATAATTCAAATCCCAAATTCTTGATTTAAATTAAAAGTAGGTAATTTTATAATTTCTATTATATGTTTATCAATTGATTTCTTGATTGAATTAATTAATTTGAAGAATTAATTAATTGAGTAAATTGTGAAAATGGGGATAATGGGATTATTGATGTTGAAAAATTAATTGTTGAAACAATTATGAGGGAATTGAGATTATTGACTTGAATAATTAATTATTGAATTAATTTGGAGGTAATTAGGTTTTTTGATTTTAATATTTAATTGTTAAATTAATTATGAGGAATTGGGATTATTGATTTGAAAAATTAATTGTTGAATTAATTATGACGAGATTGAGATTATTGAAATTGAATAATTAATTATTGAATTAATTATTTTTATATTAAATTGATTAAGATGGAATAATTAATTTAGTAATTGATTGAGGCAATTGAATTGATTGAGATGGAAAAAATAATTGAGGAATTAATTAGAGTTATTGAATTGTTTGAGTTGGAGTAATTAATTGATGAATTAATAATGGAAGTAATGTGATTATGTAATTGTTGAATGAAATAATTGGACTGATTAGATTAATTAATTGATAAATTATTTAATGTAAGTAATTTGACTATTTAATTGTGAAATTAAACAATGGGTTTATTGGGATCAATTAATTAATGAATTAGTTAATGAGATTAACGTGATTATATAATTATTGAATTAAATAATAGGGTTGCTGAGATTAATTAATTGATGAATTAATTAATGTTAGTAATGTGATTATTTAATTATTGAATTAAATAATTGGATTTTTGGGATTAATTAATTGATAAATCAATTAATGGAAGTAATGTGAATATTTAATTGTTGAATTAAATAATGGGATTGATGGGATTAATTATTCGATGAATTAATTAATGAAAGAAATGTGATGAATTAATTATAAAATTAATTAATGGAATTGACATGGAAAATTAATTAATGAATTAATTGATGAGATTGAATATGATGAATTAATTATGAATTAATTATGAATTAATTAATGAAATTTTACATGGACACTTAATTGGTGAATTAATTGAAGGAGTTGAATGTGATTAATTAATTGTAGTGTTAATTAATGTAATTGATGTAAACAATTAATTGGTAAATTAATTGATGGAATTGAATATGATTAATTAATTATAGAATAAATTAATGGAATTGATATAGATAATTAATTAGTAAATTAATTGATGGATGTAATGTTATGATTATTGATTTGGTTTAATTAGTTTTTGAATTAATTAATGGATCATTGTGATTATGGAAATGGTGAATTGGATAATTAATTGTTGAATTAATTATCAGAGTATTGAAATGGTGGGTTTTGGGGGGATAATTAATTTTTTAATTAATTATGGAACATTGAATTGTGAATTATAATAATTAATTGCTAAATTAATTATAGGATAATGAGAGTTCTAATTTAATAATTAATTGTTGAATTAATTATAAGATATTGAGATTGTAAATGGAATAATTAATTGATGAATTAATAAAGGGATATTGAGTTTGTGAATTGAATAATTAATTGTTAAATTAATTATGATATATTGAGATTACCAATTCAACAATTAATTGTTGAATTAATTAGGGGATATTGGGATTGGGAATTGATTAATAAATTATTGGATTAATTAATGGAATTTTTGTGATTTTACAATTAATTGAAATGAATGAATGAATTAATTAATTAATTAATTAGATATTTGATTATGGAATGAGATAAGAAGGTTAATGTTGATTATCCTTTATTGATGTGATAAACTAATTGTTGAATTAGTAATGAAATTGATGTGATTAATTAATTGTTGGATTAATTAATTGTTGGATTAATTAATAGTGTTGATGTGATTAATTAATTATTGAGTTAATTAATAGAGTTTATGTGATTAATTAATTATTTAATTAATTAATAGAGTTGAGAAGATTAATTAATTGTTGAATTAATTAATAGATCTAATAGGATTAATTAATTGTTGAATTAATTAATAAAGTTGACAAGATTAATTAATTGTTGAATTAATTTATAAAGTTGGGAATATTAATAAAGTATTGAATTAATTAATATTGTTTATATGATTAATTAATTGTTGAATTAATTAATGTAATTATATGAAATAATGAATGGTAATAAAGGAATTCATATGTGATATTGAAATAATGAATAATAACATTGACATTCATGATTAATTGAGAAAAATAAATGGTAACAATGACATTAATGTGTTAATTGAGAACAATAAATGGTAAGAATGGAATTTATGTTTTAATTGAGAATAATGAATGGTAACAATGGAATTCATGTATTAAATGAAAACATTAAATGGTAACAATTTCATTTATGTGTTAATTGAGAACAATAAATGGTAACATTGGTATTTATGTGTTAATTGAGAACAATAAATCGTAAAAATGGAATTTATGTGTTAATTAAGAAAAATGAATGGTAATAATAGAATTCATGTGTTAATTGAGAATAATGAACGGTAATAATGAAATTCATGTTTTGATTGATATAAAGAATAATAATAATAAATTTTTAAGAAATGATATCCCTCAGAGATAGTTCGGGTTTCGGCATGAACTGAGAAAGCATTGGGGAATGAGTGTCTACTAGAACATATGGTTTTGTGTAGTTAAAAAAATATTAATTAATAATGGAATAACTATTTACTTTTTAATTATAATTATTTATTTATACAACTACATGCACTATTATTTGACAGGATATTGTTTTAGACATCGTTGGTGGTGGCCTACTGAGTTGTATTCACACCCTACTCGAGCTGCCTGGTTGGTACCCGAATAGATTACATGATTGTAAGATAGGTTAAGGGAAAAGGATCTGTGTTAGATAACTGCTCGGGATGGATCATAGATGAGAGAACCAGATGTGTTTCAGGACCCTCTTGGGAGTTTTCAGTTTAATTATATTTGATTTAAATTTGATACTTGGAATGTACTATAGCATGGAAAATCTAATATTTAGTTTTGATATTATATTTCATGTTTTAGTCATCTTGTGATACTAAATTATTATGTTTATGTTATATCATTATTTGTTTATTTTATATTTATTTCCGCTGGTGTTTTGCTTTGATAAATAAAAAAAGAGGGTTTAGTATCCCCATGATCGACATTAGTCTCTCACTGTTATTTGAAAACCTCAGGAATATAGGGAGATTCTCTTGAGTTCATATGTCCAATCAGACTATGGAACCTGGTTCGAGACGTTACAATAATTCCAAGGAGTGTGGGTCTTTGGTATTCGGTTTCTTACATTCCAAAGAGAAGCTTTCCTGAGAAAGAGGACCCATGGTCTCATGACTACTATACACCCTTGTTCTGTTGATGACCATCAATGGAGAGCTTATCTATTGAGATCTCTATTTATACGTCAATTACTTTGAGGATTCACAACCCTAAAATCTCCTATTATATCTTCTAATGAGAAAATTCTCTGGTTCTTAATGTAGTACTCGGATCGTAATATTTCATGTTCCTTCTTTTTGTTTCTTATGTGTTGTGATATATTTCTTCTTAATTATTTGTTGTATATTTGTGGTTGTATGCGTGTGTCTATCCAGCCCAAGGGAATACTGTTGGGGGAGATTCCTCACCAGCCCAGTCCTTCCACGACCAACACAAACTACCTTCTGGGGTTCCAACCTAAGAATAATTGGTGATAGGAGGAGTAACCTTCCATTCTTATATGTTATTCAATACTCCTTAGGGAACTGATGTGGAATTTAGTTTCTGAACAACAATCCTCCCCTCAAACCAAATACCACAAAAAATGGGCGTTCCATTTGTGAGGTTGAGTGAAGATCTGAATAGTTGCATAATACCAAAAAAATAGGACCAAACTAGATCTTTGTAGTGAGAAGAAAAAAATTACAGTGCGATGTTAATAGAATACAAGAAACAAATGATCAAAACAACAAAAAAAGAAATGAACATGATGATTTAACATGATTTGGACCCGAGGGGACCTACATGTATGGAAAGAACACCACCCACTCATGCATGCATTTTATTAATTCTCAAAAGAAAATTTGAAAAAGTGAATAGATCCAGTAAGAACCATATGATCAATAATATGTCAAAATAAAGAAATATTTATAGGTTTTGGGATAAAATGAAATAAAAATTATAGTGTCAGATGCTTAAAATTATGTTTGCCCTGATCTATTCATATTGGAAGTCTAATGCGTATCACACTTGGATCTAGGATCTACTTCTCTTACTCATACTTGTGGAAGCATCACCAAGAACAAGGGTTTTGCATCTTCTAATATAAAAGGACATTGTCTCTACCACATGACCAACAACTAGATAAGGCTTGGGAGAGCGAAAATCCTTGAAAAGGCTCATATAAGGCACAGCAGTGATAGAGAATAAGAGATTCACCTAGATGAACCAAGATCTGAGTACAGAAGAAGATCAAAATGAATCTCATGGAGTGATTTGGCATAGTGGGGTGATCTATTCCCCCTGAAACTGCCTGCACGACAATATGACACAACCAACTAGGGTTCTCCATGCACATACTGTCGAAAAAGAAGAACAACCAAGAAAACAAGTGGAAGGACCAGTGGATGGTGTGAATGTTGTTAGTGTAAAAGGTAATCGATGTCTAGGGATCCACGATTAGAATATTGGCACCATGTTATAAGGGTGTGTGGGAAGCAAGCCGACCAAAAGTCCAAGGCCCAAAAAAAATGAAACTCACATGGAAAAAACATCTCATAAGTCAATGATCCAATATAATAATTTGAGAATTTAAATAATTCTAATAATTTTTCATGCATGAAAATAAAGACAATATAAATAAAAGGATTTACAACATTTCATTTCAATAATAAAACCAAGAAATGAATATCACAATTCAAAAATCTCCACCATTTTCAACTGAAATTAGTGAAGTTCTTGGAACTATGGTTATGGAATGAGAAGTGAATTCAAACTATCTAAAAAAAGCATGAATTTATAAAATACCATGGTTTTAGTCAAACTATCAACCAGGTTGATTTCTATGTGTATATGTTTGACACACATGGTTCCTAATTCCACAACATCTCTAATAAAATGTTGTCTAATATCTATATGCTTATATTTACCATGGAATACTAATTTTTTGTATAGGTGAATTGCAGATTGGATATCAAAATACAAATTTATTGTGGAATTATAAAGGTGGAGTTCATAAGACACACATTTAATCCACAATGCTTCATTAACTACCTCAGTTAAGGTAATATACTCAAATTCCACGGTTGAAAGTGAAACCATAGGCCATATGTTGCATTTCCATGAAATAGGACTACCGTGGGTAGTAAATACATAATTGGTTAAATAATTGTGAGTGTTAATGTTTCCATCATATTCATCATCAATATAACTAGAAATTATTTTAGCATTTTATAGGTTTTTACAAAAACACAATATAATATTAGAGTTATAAGAGAGGTATCTTAAAATCCACTTAGGGGAATGCCAATGCGGCTTCCCAGGTGTGTCCATGAATATTCTTAAAGTTTAGATTGCATTGGTAATATATGGGAAGGTAAAAATAATGCAATACAAGACACTTCCCACAATATTAGCATAAGTTATCTAAGATATAAAGTGTAAATCATCCGTATTAGACAATTTAAAATGATTTCTAAGAGGTATAATTACTATTTTTTGAGATTAAAACATATATCTCTTGAGTATTTTTAAAACATAATAATGTTGAGATAAATAAATAACTATGTTTGGTTTGTCCCTAACCATCTCAATACCTATGATTTTCTTAGCTGCACCTAATTCTTTTACTTTTAACTTGACTTTTAATTGTGATTTAACATCAGAAATGGGATTCATATTTTTGAAAATGATAATCATGTCATCAATATAAAGAAAAAAAATAATTCGTTCATTTTTATTGATTTAAACTAAACACATGAATCATATTGACTCCTAATAAAATGGTTAGCTAACATGAATGAATCAAATTTTAAGTACCACTACCTTGAGGCTTATTTTAGGCCATACAGTGATATGTTTAAAATCAAGACATGATTCAATTTGAATTCATTGATATATCAATCAGGAATATTCATATAAATTTTCTAATTCACAACATAATTCATGAATGAAGTTTTAACATCTAATTGTTTTATAGGGATATCATTGTATGAAGAAAAGTAAAGTAAAATCCTAATGGAAGAATGCTTAAAAATAGGGGAAATTTCAGAATTATCAATTCTCTCTTTTTGAAGTAAATCCTAATCAATGAACCCAGATTTATACATTATTTTATTTCCCTCATTGTTATATTATTTTCTTTTATATATCCACTTAGAACTCATTATTTTTTTATTAGTTGGTTTGTTAACAAAATTAGAAGTATGGTTCTTTTTTAAAGACTTCATTTCTCCATTCATGGAAAATACCCACTACTTTGATTCTTTGAAATTTATGGATTGCCTATATGTTTTAGGATCATAATATATATGATAATGAGCTACATAAAAAGAATAAGGTTCCATATCATACTTAATAAAAAGTGCAGGAGGTATTGGAACTTTCCTTTCTCTGTATCAACTTCGTTTGTAGTCTCAATTAGGGGATATAGGTTCAGATTTAGAATCTGAATTAGAATTATAAAAAGAATCATCCAATGTATTAGGTTTTTCATCATGATAAGAGGGATAGACAGGATCCTCAAATTGGGATGGAATCTCAGTTTTATCAACCTATTTAGAGGCAGGTTCATTTCTTCTAGATGTGGTAGCCTTAGTTTTATGAGGGGAAAACTCATGAAAGACAACATCTCAACTTATAATTCATTTTTGATAACCAAAATTATATACCCAGAGTTTATACCCCTTAAAAATCTTAGAATCCCCCAAAAATATTCACTTTAGAGATCTTGGTTTTAACTTGTTAGTCTTAACATGAGAATGGAAGGTAAAAACAGAGACTCTTAAGTAGGTGTATGAAGGTGTCTTAACATTCAAAAATTATTTAGGTGTTTAATATAGATTATTAGTAGAGAGACACCTATTAATTAGGTATACAAAAATGCTAACATCCTCTACACAAAAGGATTTGGGGAGTCCAGAGCATGCAAGCATACTCCAGACTCTTTCTAGGATAGTTCTATTCATTCTTTCCGCTAAAACATTTTTTTCGGAGTTTCCCTAACTATTCTATGTCTTTTAACACCTTCATATTCAAAAAAATGTATGAACTCAGTGGATAGGTATTCAAGCCCATTGTCTATTCTTAGAGTTTTACATTCTTCCCAATTTGGTTTAAAACTAAAATTTTCTTGGATTTAAAGGTTTGAAAAAAGAATATATTTATTTTTAAGAATGTAAATCCACACTTTCCTTGAGAAGTTTTCTATGAGAATAACAAATTAGGAACCTCTACCATAGTAGGAATTCATAGATATACCCCATAGATCAGAGTGGACATATTCTAAGGGGTTGGTGGATTTGAAACTAGACCTATCAAAACTAACCCTCTTGGCCTTTCCCATCACACCATCATCCCAAAATGGAAGATTTATTAGTGTGATATCACTCAAAAACCATTTCTTGTTGATTTCGTCAATGACTTTGGAGCTAACATGCCCCAACCTTGTATTCCAAAGAATAGTGCTGTCAGTATTGGTTGAATATACACTACCCAACTGCATTGAATGGGTATTTCAATCCAAGACATATAGACCATTGATTAAATATCCCTTAATAATAGTTCTAGGTACTTTGGATATTTTAAGAAAACTTTTTTCATACTTGAAGGTAAATCCATTTTATTATAGGGCCCCTAAGGAAACTAGGTTTCTTTGGAGGTTGGGAACCCACCTAACATCAACTAAAGTAATGGTAGTATTTTCATCAAGTTCTAACAAAAAAACATCTAACCTCAACCTTAAAACTCTTTTTATTACATAATAGGACATCTCCTTCTACCCTCTCAAACAAATCTTGAAAGGACTCTCTAAAATGACACATATGAAAAGAGAACCCTGAATCAAGGACCAACTCTTGATTGAGTGCATGGGTGGAGACATTAAGGACCTTAACAGTATCATAACCAGAGTCTACAATAAGTGATTTATTAATTGATAATTTTGACTCTAACTCATGCTTGAGTATCCTTCATTCGAGTTTAATGTGCCCTGGTTTTCCATAATGAAAATAGGTAACCTTTCTATCCCTAGAACTAGAACTATCATTGCATTATTTATTTCCTTTTCTCTAATATTTATTAAATTTTCCCTTCTTAGTTTTAGTTTTAGGTATACTCTTAGAGAACAAGATCCTTGCCCAACCTTTGATTCTAGGGTTAGAATGTAGTTCCTTGGAAGGTAGGGTCAAAGAGTCTCAACCATACATTATGGTCTCAAAAAGTGTGTTGTTAGAGTTATCTAAGGAGATTTATGGGATCATTTCATGATCATCATCCTTAACCACAACATTAATGTTTTCTAAATCTAACATTACTTTATTGAACTCATCTATATGGGCCTTAATTAAACTATCGAGTTTCATTTAGAAAGTGAACATGTAGTGTTTTTATATAAAGACTACATACTAATGAAGAAGTCATGTAATTTTTCTCATGTTTAAGACAAATTTTAGCGGTAGTAGACTCATAAGATACTTATCTAAGGATATTATTTCCTATGTAAATAAAAATGGATCTATGTGCTTTGTCTAACACATCAGATAAAACATCTATATATTATGTAGTAGTTTTTCTAGTTTCATTTACAGTAATAATAGCTTCCTTAGGCCCACCGAGGGCATCAATTGGAACCCACTGTACAAGCAGAGTGCTCATCTTAATTCACAAAAAATTAAAGTCATTTTCACCATAAAATATCTCGATTTCATATCTCATTGTTGACATTTTTACCCACATAGTAGATGTCGAGTTCTTACAGAAAACATTAAGTGTACACCCCCAACAACTGACCAATTTCTATCCAAAGAGATATGAAATGAAATGAAATGTAAAAAGGGACAGTGGCTAAAAACAATTGAATCAAGAAATAAAGTGGCAATTAAAGAGTGTGGTTACAATGCCGAAATAAAAACAAAAACAAGAGCTGTAAATAAATAAAGTAGAAAACAACAATCAAATTCGATAGAAAAGGAAAGACAGGGAGGCTCTGATACCACTCAGTGAGGTTGAGTGGAGATATGAACAGTGGTATAATACTAAATAATAATAAGATTGTACTAGATATTTATAGTGTGAAGAATAAAATTACATATTTATGTAAAAAAAACAAGAAACAAAAGAATACTACAAAAAAAGTAAATAACTTGATGATATAACATACTTTGATCCTGAGAGGACCAACATGTTCAGAAAGAATACCATCCACTCACGCACACATTTTATTAATACTGAAAATAAAATGCTATAAATCAAATAGATCTAGTAACTAGAGGATTAGGAACAAAACAAAATAAAGCAATATTTATAGGTTTTAGCTTCAAATGAAACAAAAAATTATAGTGTTAGACAATTCAAATTCCATGTTTCATGATCCCTTTGTGCTGGAAGTTTGATGTGCATCGCACCTGGAACCAGGATCTGCTACTCCTTTTTATGCTCATGGAATTGTCATTAAGAACTATAGAAACGAATATTCCAAGAAGAAAAGACTTTTTCTCCACCATAATACCAACAATTGGATGTGTTTGGGGAGAGTAACAGGCCTCAACAAGTCTCTGATGAGGCACAAAAGCAGTGGAGAAGAAGATATTTTTCTGGAGGAACCTAGAGATGAACCTAGACGATGATATGAATGAATCCTGTGAAATGATTCAATACAATGGGGTGATCAACTCCCCATGACACTGACATCATGAAAAAATGAAAAAACCAACCACGGTGAGCCACACACACATCACTGAAACAGAAACATGACCGGGAAATCAAGTGGTGGGACAAGTGGACAGTGTGTATTCTCTAGGAAGCAAAGTTAATCGACTATAAAGGATCCACATTGAGTGGATTTAAACCATGTTACCAAGGCGTGTAGGTAGAAGGATGACCAAAAGAATAAGGCCTAAAATAGAGAATCTAATTTTTAAAACATCGTCCCAATAGAAAATGATCCCATATAATAATTTGAAAATTTAAATAATCATAAGAAATTTATGTGCAAGAAAATAAAACAATATAAATGGGTGGATTAATAAATTTTCATTTCAACATCAAAAAATTTTATTTATATCACAATTGAAACCATTCAATGATAATTCATCTTATCAAAATCACATTTCACTTTCACCATTGATTCCATCTACACCGGGGCATACCGCATGCCCATTGATATCAAGAAGAATTTCGATACAAGATACCACCATGGATCAACATGCTCTAACCCGATCCACTGTTATCATTCTAAAATTGGTTTGGGTCCACCCACATCACACCTAGCCTATAACAAGTCTCTGATACTATATGTTGAGGGAGGTTCCTTTTGAACCCAAACCTTCTAGGACAAACACACATCCTCTTATGGTGTTCCATTCTAAAACCAATTGGTGATGTGGGAATAAAAAATCCAATATAATATGTGAGTAACCACTTCTTGTAGAAAAAAATGCGGGATTATGATAGGGAGGAAATGGATCATCCCCTAGATAATGACTTGATTGTGAAAAAATATTGTGTGAGTCTTAAATGAAGATAGAAGAAAAAAATAGAAATAAATAAATTGAGATGAAAATTTTAATGTAGAAAAAAACCTTCGATGAATCAAATTAAAAAACCATGTGGTTACCCCAAAATATCCACTAGGTATTAGAGAGTAAAAAATCCAAGTATTTCCCAAACTTAAATAAAAATGAGAGAATAGAAAAATCTGTGTGAAAACCACACCCTGATATTCCTCCTTTTTTCATTTATAATATTTTTATGATAGAATATATCATCTCGGGGATCAAAATAAAATGAGAAGTCTCTTTATAGAACCTCAAATAAGCCACTGGAAAACTTGATTTATCATTTCTTGTTGGTTCCCATTGCACATTATTTACCATGCCTAAAAACCATCACCCATGTACCTACAACCAAAGAAGCACACCCCTGCTTCTCCCTTTATAGGTGATGTGATCCCTAAAAAATCATGTTCACAACAACCTTTCAAAAATTGAAATAAGATATGATGATAATATTTTTAAAAAATCAAAAAATAGTCATGGGATATTATTTCTGATTTTATCTATTCTTTGAAAAAACAATGGGATAAACCAATCAATCTACCCCTTTAACCCCACAAAGAAGGATTTGAATTCCAATAAACTCAATTGGAGAGAAAAATGGTTGGTTTCACACCAACCATCAACCTCTGCATATAATATGATGACACCCTTTAACAACTCTGATAGAAACCTGACAACTCTACCTATAAAAGAAATCCAAACACAGATGTTTGTGTCATAAATTTGTTGAAACATCCTTGCTGAACAAGGATAAAACCAACAAAACATGGAACCCCATAATAGTGATCACCACATAATCAGAAGAACCTAAAAAACTAATTTTTCCTTCAACCCAACATCCTATGAGCATTCTTTAACTCTCAACGCGTCACCTCGATCTTTGATTTCAATTACTTCTTCACTCATATAACTCTTTGAATAAATTTAATTAAATGTAAGACATAAAACACATGATTATACCTAATTCGGATTCCAAATATTATTTATCTTAGTCATTGGTCCTTAACTCAGGCGTAATGATCACTTTTTCCACAAATCTAATGAAATATTCTCTGCAACGACATTCATCAATTAACCTGAAGCCTTTACATAGATCTTATAAATTATGAAAATCATTCTACCCCGTGAATATACCATCCATCCTCAGGAAAATATCCATCTTCCATTTCCAAAAACAAATCTTGAACCACTCATTATTAGAAGTACAAGTAGATAAAAAATTATGGTGTATACTAAGAACTTGGGGAACAAACCTCAACATCAGCATACAACATACATTCATAGTGAAAAAAATATAACCAAAATAATTAACACTAGCATGATCTATGTTTCTCGTATTCAATCTACCAAAGTTAGCTTATTTTTATGAATATAATATTTTCCTCAAGTGAAATATGGTACGATGCTAGTGAATAAAAAACCCATTAAATGTATAGATCAGACTCATGACAATCAACATCGACTAAAAGTAAATTTCCCTCACCCTATATGATACTTATTCTAGTATTCTCAAAAATAGAGGGTATAGAATTGCCATCAGGACCAGCCTTTTCTTGCATGGGAAGCCTTTCCGAACAGCCATGCGAAAGGTGGAGAGATGATGTCATGATGAAGAATTTGGGAGGAGGAGTTCCAAGTATAGTTTATATAATTACTAAGGCCTACAAGTCATGTAATCTCTAAGCCTACGAGCCTTGTAAGGGTTCTCCCTCATCCCTTGAAAGGGGGGTTATCAAAAAATCAATAAAAAGAAGGCATTCAGGCTATTCGGGTGTCATGCATCTTCTTTTATTCCTTAATATTTTTTAAAGTGAATCAGTTTCTCATCACAGAATCCCTCCTTATCAAAAAATAAGAATATGAATTTTTTTCTTTCCTTTATCCAATTGCTCT
The DNA here is from genome assembly GCA_963277665.1 of Viscum album. Taxonomy (NCBI): domain Eukaryota; kingdom Viridiplantae; phylum Streptophyta; class Magnoliopsida; order Santalales; family Viscaceae; genus Viscum; species Viscum album. The sequence goes on along the minus strand of OY728145.1, from coordinate 654,757,291 downwards.
GATTACTGCATCCGTCTGTCATTGTTAGAATACCACTATTACCTAAAGATTCACCATCATTATTATTTTACTGAGTCTAGTTCATCAACAATGATGAAATCAGATTATCAAATTTCATATTGGATTTCCTAAAACACAATGTAGTGATGGGATTATGATATGAATCTGGTAAAGAGACCAAGAGAATATTATATTTTTCTTCTTCTTAAATTTCAATAGGTATAACATTACCTTTATCATTGATCTTGACCTCCACTGAAGATAGATCCGTTAGAAGTTTGGGGATCTTGTTTAGAGGGTTATCTAAATCTCCATTCTATAGAATTCACAAATTATGAAATAATTTTTTAGATATAAAATATTTGTGATGGATTTTGATGTACACATACTTTTAAATATCACCTAAATATCCTCTATATCTATCACATTTATGATATCTAATAGAGTATTGTCATCCAAATGCATCTGGATTGTGCTTATCACTAACTCTCTCATATATTTTCAATCATCATCACTCATCATCTCTACATTCACTGATTTCTCTCCAGAATCTTCAGTGTCTTCTCACGTGCCAAAATATTTTTTACTCATTGATGCTGTAGAGAAAAATCATTTTACCCATTAAACAGTTTGATGTAGGTAGAAATACATCATTGTGAATCACTTATATCCAATAAAAAAACAAGAATAACCTCCTCTGATACTAGTTATTGGGAAGGAATAAGTTCTGGGATAATAATACAATTTTGAAAAAATATTGTGCCAATCTCCTATGAAAATGGAAGCACAAAAATAAATAGAAGGAAATAAATTGAGAAATTGATTTTAATGTGAAAAAAACATCTGATTCGAAGGATTAAAAAATCACAGGGAAACTCTGAAATATCCACTATGAATAGAGAGTACAAAATCCAAATAATTATCAAATTTCATTTATAATAAGAGAGTAGAAAAAACTATGTGAAAACCACACCCATATGTAGTTCCTATTTTTCTCTGATAATTTCCTCATGATAAAATATCATCCCACAGATATCAAAACCGAATAAGATGTGTTGTTGCAACACTTCAAATAAGTCATTGTACAACCTGATTTGTCGCTGCTCACTGGTACCCATTGCATGTTATTTCCCATGCCTATAATCCATCGCCCACGTATTAGAATATAAAGAATCACACCCACGATGCTCCCTTTATATGAGAAGGATTCTATAAAAAACATGTGAACAACATCATTTTTAATATTCAATTAAGATATAATGAAAATAACTTCAAAAAAACAATAAATATTCATGATATATTATTTTTTCTTTTATCCCCTATTTTAAAAAACCATGGGATGAACCTATCAAATACATTAAAATCATCGAGCCAGGGTTCACAGTTGGCTCCTAGAGTGACGAGGTGTATGTTCTTAGATATGTTATGTGGTCTGTGTACATTTCTCTTTGTGGTTTCTCATCTGTTTGTATACTCATCTGTTGTTTTACTAATAATAAATTCTCATGATGGAGTTATTTCCATGCACAGATGATCAATCAAGACTGAAACACATAAATATCTTTCATTAATTCACTACTACATATCAACCCTTTAACGACATGCAAAAAGGGCCTTAACAATGCTAAAAAATCACTATTATCCTCAACACTGTTAAAATGGGGTCCCTTTTTTATCACAAATAAAAGGGACCCTATATAGTTTTGTTTTTTTATTTTATTATATATATATATATATTTATATATATATCATTACATTTTTACCCATATATATATGTATGTATTTAAATGCATATATAAAATATGTTTTGTGTGTGTGTGTGTGTTTATAAATACATACATACAAATATCTATATAAATATATATATATATATATATATATATATGTATATGTGCATCTATAAATATAATTATACATATTTATATTTATTTACATATATTATATATTAATATATATATATAATAGAATATATAGATAAATATATATATGTTTGTCAATACACACACAAATATATTTATATATATAATCATTATATATAAATTAATTGTATATGTATATAAAAATTATTAATTTATTTATTTTAAATAAAATAAATATTAATTTTTATTTAGATGACTTTTATATATTTCAAAAGATAATTTACATGTAAATATGTTTACAAATATATTTATAAAAATAAAATTTTATGCGTGAATATCTAGAAAATATGTATATACTTTTATATATTTGATTATAAATAAAACTACATTATAAAAAATTATAAAATTTAAAAACCATAATATCAATATGAATCTAAGACTTGGGAATAAATTCATCCCCCGCTTAAAACAGGGAAAAGACCCCATTAAACTAGTTTTAAAGTCCATTGAATGTTAAAAAATTAGGATACCTTGACTAAAAACTCAGTTTGGGAGGCGTTCTGGGCCTTTTTTAGCATTATAAGGTGTGACAAGGGTTGCCCCAGTCACTGGTAGATAAATCTCATTAAAAAGATTGATTTTACATGTGGTAGATCTCAAATGAACATCTGGATCAAAAGGTATGACCGCTTGAAGTTCGAGTCACATTTTCAACTTATTTTAGATCTTTCATTAATTATTTTGATTTTTTCTATCTTCAAATTGTTATTAAATGACTATTACTCGATAATAATTAGAAAATTATTAATTAATATTATTTTTTTATTATTTAATAACCCATTTTTAGTAAATAACATATATATTAAGGGTGAATGTGTATTTAGCCTTATAAAAATTATATTTTATAAAATATATTATATTTATATCAATATAAATATATAAATATATTAATATATGATTTTAAATGATAGATATTATTTTCATGAAATCTACCTTTTATCAAAACTAAAAAAAGTGCTGATAGAAGAAACCTTAATCAATGCTACAATTATCAAGGCAAAAAAGCACTGATAAATGTGTACTTCTATCAGCACTTTTTTAGCACTGTTAAAAGCACTTTTTAACAACTCCTTTTTTAGTGCTGATAAAGGTACCCCTTTATCACCACTTTTTTTATCACTGTTAAATGGTGATGTTTTGTAAAGATGGTCATGCAGTAGTGATTTATTTTTTGTTAATTTATTTACTCAATTCATTTAATATTGCACTGATGTGTCTCTATTTTTCATTTTATTCATGCGCCTATATGAAAGTCTCTATGTCTGACCTTTCATACAGATCTATTGGAAGTGGACTACCTTATATCAAACCTGTCTGACCTCCAAAAATAAAAATATATATAAAAATATATTATTATGTGAATTCTAGGAAATTTCATCTATAAAATAAAAAACCACTCATACCCAGTTGGAGGTTTTGGAAAAAATGGGCATCACCATATATATATATATATAATGATACGAGATTTATCATTATAATAATGTAAGAATATGTATAATCTATTATTATTTATATTATCATTTTGTTAAAAAGTAGGCTATCGGGATTGGAAGTTTCTTAGAAAACCCATCTTGCTTCATAAATTACCATCCCTCTTGGGAATACAGAGCGATGTAAGGAATGATGGCCAAATTCTTGAGGAATTTCCTGCCACACCCTTCCTTCTTCAAGATGATAACCCCTCCCCAATCGCCCCTCCACATTTGGTAAGTTCATGAACTTACATTCTTTTCACTATAATTTTCTCTTTCAAAGGTTGTTCTTCCCTTTCATATAATGTATTGAGGATCCCGCCCTAGTTTTTGAGACACCACATAAATGATTTATATGGGAGTTTTGTGTTTCTAACAATGGATGGGGTTATGCAGTGGGAAATTGAATCCTCTATTAATGGCCTCAAAGTTTGGTTGGAGGGGGGATGGTAGTGATTTATAGAGTTTTACTCCATTGATGTCCAATACTTTCTTATTTTCACATACCAGTGTCATTTTAAATTTTATGTCACCATTTTTGATTGCTCTGTAATGAAAAACACTTACCCTACTTTCTTCGTTGGGATTAAATCTATGTGGATTAATTTGTGAGTGTCATTATTTTTCATTTGGGAATGTCATAAATATTATATTCACAACCACAACAAGTTGTCTCCACCTTTCACAACCACCACAAACTAGCGATAAATTTTTTTACATTTAAAAAACATAATTATCATTGGTGGCCACCATAAGCAGTCACAAATGCCTATTTTCTATTAAAAAATAATATATATTACATAAATAATATATACTACTCATTTTTAACAAAAACTGTAAAAGTTTCATCAAAAATAAAAACTGAAAAATATTTCATTGCATTTGAATGATTCATTACATACTATGATATATAAAATTTTATTTAAAAATGAAAATTTACACATGGCTAAAATTATTTACATACCAATATGTCTAAAATACTAAGAAATACATGAATTTTACCTTGTTATATGATCATCAAAAAGTTGAAATGGTCATTGTTGATATCAAAAAATGTGTACCACACATTGTTGAGGAAGCCATGATGCGATCCTCATCTGGGTGATTTATGTCACGTAAGAGCTGAAAAGTATCTTTGTGCCTCAGGAATAAAATGGATCACCATGTGTGGATTCATCACTCACAAACTGGGGGATATAGATTCTTCAAAAAAACATTCCTAGTTAGATAACATGGTGGTGAAACCCACCCATTATGGTTAGGCTCTCTATTAGGCTATGTATTCCACTTATTGGAGACAAAAAATGGTGTTGAAACCAAAAAACCAGTTTTGAGGGTCTTCTGGACACGTTTTGGCTTTATAAAATATCTTTTAGAGGTTAAACCCAATATTTAAGGGTGGATATCATTTCACATGCCTCATTTGGATTGCTCATGGAGACCAAAAAGACTTATAGATCAAAAGTTATGGGTTTTTTTATGTTCAACATCATTTTAACCCGAAATAGGAAAATATGGTAAAGTAAATTTCACCATGAAGAAAAGCATTCACAAGAGCCTAAAAATTCCATGGAATTGAGTCCATATGTGATGAAAAAATAGAGATCCTTTGCATTCATTCATCCCCTTCATGCATGTATACTTCATGCATGTGTACTCCCATTGTGTGTGCCTTATTCCTTTGTGGGTGTTGGGGGCTACGTTGCGGGGCAGTCCCCATTCAACAACCCAACGAGTTATATATAATTAAATTTGGTTCAAAAAATTCCAAAAACATGTTTTCAATTTATAATAAATAAGGCAGTGGAAAAATGAATTAATATAAAATGGTTTTCATTGAATTATTAGCGGTAGATGAAAAAAACTAGATTCCACTGAATTGTAATGAAAATAATGAAAATAAAAAACTATAAATTCGTGTTTGAACCTTTAAAACATCTCCAAAACCAAAAGTAGAAATGGACCATCATAATTGATAAACTCAAAATCAATTCAAAATAGTAGAATCAAAAGTAGTGAACATTAGCATAAATAGGTTGACTAAAGATTAAAATAAAGTGATAAAAGAATTCCAAGATTTTATGTCCCTCATCCAATTGGCCAACATGAATAGGCTAGGAGAACTGGGTTCCACTATAAAAAATAGACAAGAAAAAGAGATACAAGAAGCAAGAAAGACTCAAACAGACATACCAAATAAGCTATCTATGATGGATTTCTTGGAAATAATAGGAACCTGTGATCAAACCGAGCTCAAGAAGATGACATATACTGCCAAATTAATGAACACAATCAAATCACATGAAAAACAACAAACTATAAGAAATATACAAGGAATATGGAAAATAAAATAAGCAAATCTGTCTGAATAATCTTACCATGGTTTATCCACATCTTAAATGTCATGGATCCTTCAGGACTCAAGTTCATTAAGTCAATGGTGTGATCATCATCCTTTGATCACCCCTACATATAGGGAACACATACCACAAGAATATAAATAGATCGAAAAGGATCCATTCTTAATGCCATTGGGGTGGAACAATTCTTATCCACTAGTCTCACACTCTTGTTTCTTCACCGAAAAACCCAAAATAGGTCACCAATGTGAATTCTTCCATCCTCCTCTTGATGAAACAGGAACTCTAAATCCATTGAGTGATTCATACTATCTCAATTGAACCCATAAATATAGTAGTGCAACCATTTATTGAGGAACCCCAATAAAAAATGATGGCGAGTGGGAAAAACAACCTGAGGTCTGTGCAACTAGGAAAGGACACACAGATTGCTGAGATTCATCCCTACTAAACCATCGAACAAACTAGGGCATGAATGGATTTTATATTTGAATGAAAAAGTTAAGGATCAATCCTAAAACCCTCTGGGGTAATCACAAAAATGAAAACAGAAAGGGGACACCAGTAGGGCCAAGGAATGACCCAACAACAGGGAGTCCCACATGAAAAAATACAATTTAATTTACAAAATTATCACTAAATAAAATTCAAAAATATCAACCTTGAAAATTAGATTCACAAACATAAAACACCTGATGTTCCTGTTCCACCTAACCTATCTCATTAATTCAGGATAAAATGAAATCATATTAAAATATAGGAGTACTTTAGTATGTCCTCTTTGTCCATCTCAATGACACAGTAAGCTAAATTCAATGAAATTTAATGCCAACTCCTGAAACATGATCAAAATTACAAGATAAACTAAAAAACATTAACTATACTAAAACATTCACTTACCTGAGATTTTATAATCACACACCTGATATCAAGATGAAATCATTCCATTGGAGTTCTAGAGTAGCTTCAGTAGTGCCTGTAATACATCAAAGAAAGAAACAATATCATTATCTAAATAGAAAAAAATCTTGGAAAACAACAATATATGTATGAATGAGGCAAAAGCGTGAAACAATATGAAAATACAATAATATTATAAATAATAGAAAAACAACAACAAAAATATGGCACCGATCATCTAAAATACCTGGACACGTTTCATGAATCAATATAGGCCCATCCGGTCTCATGAGTTATGTATGAGTCTGATTCAAAAACACCCCTAGGAAGACACTAAAACCACAATGGTCCTCATAAAATTCCTTTTAAACCTCTTCTAGAAAATGGGATAACATGTATTCACACTGATCCAAATTCAATAACCACATGAATCCCCAATGAGTTTGATTCAAGACACATCTCCACCTAAGGAGAACACCCAATCTAAGCTAAACACCACAAAAGGATTCCCCATCAATAAGAATGTAACCTAACGAAAAATACCATGAGATCAATGCTAGGTCAAATCTAAAGGTGAATAAGGAATACACTTCCTCACAAGCTCTCAAAAATAATACTACCAAGACAACACTTACACAAGCTACCCAGAGCCTCAAATCACAATGTGGAAAAACCATGGAGCAAGAAAAAACATAAAAATGTATCTATCAAAATAATTTAAAATAGAGAAGACCACCGAACAAAAAAACACACATGACCATTTTTTATCAAAACAACTAACAAGAATGTTGTAAAAAGAAATATAAATAATAATAATAAAAAATAAATTTTGTGATGTAAAATTAATTCCATATTAGCTCTAATAATAATTTTTGGGGGATGTATTGAAATGAAGTCCCCATTAAATAGACCAAGGAGGTATATGGATTAAATTTTGGATTCTAAAATTCCAAAAAAACATGTTTTCAATTTAGAATAAATTATATAGTGTAAAACACACATGAATAAAATAGGTTTTTCAATAAATTATTAGCAGTGAGAGCAAAAAAACTTGTTGAAATTGGTTTTCAAATTAAAATTATGTTTTAATTATTCCATGAAATATTATCTTTCATTATTATTTTTATGAAAATTTCTTTTTCTATGGGCCCTTATGTTTTGTTTTTATTTCCTCTTGGAACTAATATTAGACTTTATTGTTATTCTCATTGGGCATGGTGCCACAACCTAGTCTACTTACTTGATCCTTGGATTCTTCCTACATATGCCACTATCCATTGATTATCACTGATCCAAGGGTTTTAATTCATAGATAGTTTCTTTTATTGGTGTATTTTCTCACACTCAGTTAACTTGGGTTATCTTCATTATTACTTCCCATCCTCTCTATTTTTACTATGTGGTCCAAATTTATTATGGATGGTTATAATGGTCTAATCTTAATAATACTTCCAATCTACCTTGTTGGAATGCATGTCCTACTTCAAATTTTGTGCCTAAAATCCTTCCTAGCACATCTTTATTCATCTGTCCACATTTCTTCATATGGGTGTGTGCTTGAAATCTTCTAAAATGAGATCTCATGTGTTTAATTCAGCTTCTTTTCAGAGAAAAGATATGATGATAGAGTGGGAGATGTTCCAATGCTTCTCTTCCACACCTACACACCTATTTTTTTGTCATCATATAATTTGGAGAGGTTTGTACTTGTGAGATCTTTTTGGACTATATCTTCTTTAAGATTGTAAAATCATGGAAGTGTTGAATCTATTTTAGTATATGTGGGATATTTCCATGGTTTTGGCCTTGTGGATTTGTTTATTTTATGATTTGTCTCTACATTGTATTTTTATTTTTCTTTATGGTTTATGTGTGGTGTTATTGTGTGTGAGTCCGTCAAGATTGAGGGAATACAATACAATCCTCAAAATATGATACAAATCTTATTTATAGAGTGATAAGGCCCTCATTCTCATATTATTTTCTTGGTACATGTGTGTTGTCTCTATGATTTTATTTTATCTAATGTATGATTTATATTTTATTTGTTTTTATAATAATAATATGTTTTGGTGGTTTTCATTCCATGGAGTATGATAAAACAAGTCAGAACCACATAAATCTTGTGTTTTATTTACTTTTCATCAAATTTCTATTCAGTTCATACACATATTTTCACCATCTTTCTGTTACCTCTTTTTTTCTTAATTATTCCATTTTTAATATTTTAATTTAATTCCACTCTTTTACCCTATAATAGTTGGATTGCCTTTATTAGATCCTTTATGACCCTCACAATTGTTATCAGGGTCTGTAATCATTTTAAATGGTATCAAAAACTAATTTAAAAGTTGATAATTTTGATGGTGAGAACAATTTCATTATGTGAATAGTAAATATGTGTGCACTGATAGTAACAACGGACATGAACATTCCTTATACACTCCCAAAAACCCTATAGTTAATATTTATGCTAATGGTCTATCCACAAAAACATTTATAAATATTGAACCCAGTGTTTTGGAAAAGGATCAGTGTATGCTACTCTTAACCTTAGGAGACAAAGTCCTTCATGAATTTTCTCATAAAACATATACAAGTAAATCTAGTTAAAAAACAAACATCAATATATGACAAAAACCTTTCTTGGTCATCTTTATAAGAAATAAGAATTTATATTTTCAATATGGATCCTGGTTATTCTATTTGTTTTCATCATGATGAATTTAGAAAAGTGCATATGGATTTAGCTGAAATAGATTTTGAATTTATGGGTGAAGAAAAAAGGATTATTCTTTTAACCTCTCTTGATTATTATTTTAGTTTGTTAAAAGATTTTATGATTTATGGTCTAGATTACATAACATTATAAGTGGTTAATGCTGATGTTTTAACTCGGTATCTTCAAAAACATTATTTAAAGGAAGAAGGTAATGGGGTTAAAAATGAACTATAAATATTGTTGAGCATTAGGGGTCTGAAAAGAAACAATAAAAAATAATGGAAGGATAAGAACCGATTTAATAAATTTTGGTGTTTTGAGTTTGGTAAAACCAAAAATATTAAAATATAATATCCCAACATTAAAAATAAATATAACGTGTCAAATACAAATATGGTATTCCCTAGTTTTGACACTTAAGTTGTTTTTTATCATGGTTTAGTATCCATTTAGCTTGAAATAGGTATAGTAATAATGTTTTATCCTTTATTTATTCCTATGAATGAATTTTATATGTTTTAAGAGGCCAAAATTGGGGAGTTATTTGGGGTAGTCTAAGCCGATCGAGTATTGGGGTAGATATTTATTCTTTGGGCTTCCTAGAGTTTTTCTTTGTGTGTTTATACTACCTTTTACTACATTTATTTTTTGAACTTTTCTAAGAATTATTTTCCCTATATTTTACCCCTGAGGAAGGTTACATGTTCGCTGGTGTCTTCTTGCTGGGGAGTTTTGTTGGATTTGGTGGATACTTAGGTAATTATGGAAAGATTTGATGTTTAATGATGTTTATTGGTTTTAATTTTTAAGAATGTTGTTCTTTTAGTAGTTTAATAGCAGTATAAGTGTAGGTATGGATCGATTGTTTTTCATTGTGGAACACACTAAGAGTATCTTTTCTGAGAGGATACTGTAGTCTTAGGTTTATTTTCTATTATTTTTTTCCAAACCTACTCATAGGCTATATTAAACCTTGAAAGAACACCAATTGTTAATTCTTTTAGTTTAATTTGAAAAAGAGAATATATATTTTTTAATTTGGTTTTAATTTTTTAAAAATATTTCCATGAAAATTTACAATGAATTATTATTGTTATGAAAATTTTATTTTTTATAGGACATCTATTCTGTTTTTTATTCCACTTGGGCCTATGCTGGGCTTCATTTCACTTTTCATCTGGCTTGTGGACATGGACTGATTTGCTTTCTTGATCCTTGGGTTCTTTATCTATATGATGATATCCATTTATTACCACTAATAAAATGATCATCTTTCACAATTGGTATATTTTGTTGGTGTATTTTTGAAATCTTAGTTAACTTGGGTGATCTTTATTGATACCTCTCATCCTCTCCTATGTTGTCGTGTGACCCAGATTTACTGGGGATGGCTATTCTAGCTTGATCTTCACGATCATTCTAATATCCTTCAACTGAATATGTTCCCTACTTAAAATGTTATTCCTAACACAACACCTAGATCATCTTTATTCCTATGGTCATATCTCTTCATATGGGTGTGCATTCTAAATATTTTTAAGTGAGATCTCATTTGGTTCATTCGGCTTAAATTAAAATATAAGATAACATGATAGATATAGAAAATTTTTGTTACCCCTCTTCCACACCTATGCTGTCTCCCTTTTATAGTCATCATCTCTGATGGAGAGCTTGGTCCTTTCAAGATCTGTATGGACCACATCTTCTTCAAGATTTTACAAACCTGTTAGTGTCCTTTCACCTTTAGAAGATCCAGTATCTTTCCTCATATCTGACCACATGAGTTTTTTATTCTTTATCTTTAAATTGTATTTTTCTTTTTCTTTATGTTTTTTCATGGACTTGGTGTGTGTTATTCCATCAAGATCAATGGAATACGTTACCATCCTAGAACTAGGGTTGAGAGATAGTTTCCGGGGTGATGAGGACCCTATTCTCATATAGTTTTCATGGTCCACATGTTATGCATCTCTTCTTTTATTTTCACTATTGTATTCTTTATTTTTTTTTATTTTAATAATAATAAAATATTATGGTGGTGTTATTTCCAATGATTAGGATCAAACTGGTCCAAACCGTGTAAATCTTGTGTGTTCTTTACTTTTTCATAATTTTTTTTTCAGTTATTATACATCTTTTCACCATTATACTTATGTATATTTTTTATTCATTCCTTCATATTTAATTCTTTAATTTGATTCCACTTTTCCCCCATGAGAGTCATACTACCTTCATCAGATCTTCTCAGACCCTCAGACAACCAAATTCCATCAAACTATAATTAAAATAATAATAACAAATTTCAAATTCATGTTTGAACATTCTGTTGGTTATGGGTGTAACAGAAGCATGCGAAGGTGGGTGATATATTAAAATTTCCTTTAATAATAATTTCCTGAAACCAAGAATGAGGATCTTTCATGTCAAATTTATAATTAGATTATTTAATATTTTAAGAAATAAATACTTGGTCTTAGAAAAATTATTTTTTGGTGGATGTTGATAATCCAAAAAGACCCTTTTGTATTACCTTTGTTGTGCTATAAGTATCCAAGGATATAATACCTCTAGTAGTGATCCACATGTGCTCATATGATCTCCAAGAAATGTCACTCTATTTCCAATTGCTAGTATAGAGATTCAAATGTATTTCATTTTTCATTCTAGATTTCTTGTTCTTCAGTCTTGAAGAAATATATCTTTCACTTCGTGTTCTTGAGAGAAGATAGAAGGACTAGTTGAGAGAGAATTTGTTGGGCACAAAAATTTTATATTCTCATTTTTTTTGATATACTACACAATAAAAATATATGTCTATCTATAGAGTGAGGATTTAAGTTAAAATATTATTTAATTGCATACTATCCATTAGATAACATTTATTAAATTTAATAAACCCCATGCCACATAATAATAATTATACTTTTATTATTTTGTTGTGTGCACCAACTTGTACAATAACAAATATTATATAATGGTCTTGTTAATTAATATTTGTCACCAGACTCAGTCTTGGCCCATTGAAACTCCTCTATTATTTATTGAACAACCAAATAAATATTATATTCATAAATAAATATTTTATCCACAATCTAGAGAATAAATATTTATTAAAATAATCAATAAATAGAATAAATATTTTATTCACATACCGAGGAATAAATATTTATTTAATTTATGGAATAAATATAACTTGGAAAAAATTATTACTCAGACTTGAAAATGATATTTATTCCATTAATTAAACTCAAATAGAATTTATTCAATATTAATGGAAAAAACATAATGTGTGACCCTCTAGGATTATTTCTCATTGGCATTAGGTTGGCTTGCCTAAAGTCCAAAATTAATATCTAGAAAAGTGTCAAGGAACCCAGGAGAAAGAACTTAAAGTAGCAATGTCGATAACCATATATGAATGCTCACTGTGTAATATAATCCCTTTATCACAATATCTAATTAGGTAGGTCACATAACCGTGTCACCAACCAATATGATCAATATGTTTTTATTTGACTATATGAAATACACACTTCATTACACCATGGACATGGAATTTAATGTGACCATTATATTCCAATCAGAGGGTCGAGATATCAGCTTCCATAAATACGGGAGGCAAAAATCATTCCATGACTTACTCATTAAGGACACGTCACTCTTGACGCACCCAACATATCCAACTTATCCATAAACTATTATCACCATGGTTTACGAAATACATCTATGTATATGAGTTATAAAATGAATTAATAATAATCTTAAAGTATAAGGACCATCACTCATGCTCATAGATTGAAATATCTAATGACACCAAAACATGAAAAATTTCTACTTGCAAGTATATTATAATAATCTCCAGTCTTGGAGATTACCAAGTGAGAACTTCATGAGAAAAATCCTTATATGCTTATGTGTACTCAAAGATAACAATCTATGTAATATGTGTCCCATCATATTATGGTATCCAACAACAAGACATTATTCGAGAATATCATCATAGAACATCAAGGTTCTAATCATATTAGGAAACTGATATTCCAATATCAATGTGACATATACTCTAGGAAATTATTACATTTGATTCATGCATAACAACAAACAATAGATAATAAGAAGTTTTATTAATATTCAATACATTGAATATACATATAAGTAAAATAAAAATAGTTGGTCCTAGGACAAAAACTCCAAAAAACTCAAACTTGGACCATATCCAACTTTTGATGACCTTCAATCTAATAGAACCCACAAGTTATTCATGTTTCTTCTGAGCTAATGCTTTAGTCAAGGGGTCCACCACATTCTCTTCCATGGAAATACTGATCATTAAAACTTCACTCTAAGAAAAATCCATCAAGAGATGATACTTTTGAAGTTTGTATTTTGTCTACTGATGTGACCTTGTCTCTTTTATAAGATCTACCACTGTAGTATTATCATAGTAGAGTGTGATATGATCTTTACTTATAATTACCACATCAAACCCTTGGATGAAGTTTCACATCTATATTTCTTCTTTATCTGCCTTAAAATTCAGGATATACTCAATATCTAATGGAGAATCAATAACCACAACATATTTTGAGCTCATGAAGCTGACAACACCTCCATTCAAAGTGAAGATGTATCCAGTTTGTGACTTCATTTAATCTTGACCAATTTGTAAATTAGAATATGCATATCCTCTGATGACTAGTCCCTTGTGTCCTCCATAAACCAAGATCATATCCTTAGTACACATCAGATACTTAAGTATAGTCTTGACTTCCATCCAAAAGTGGTAACATGGATCAGATGGATATCTTCTTACCGCACTTAATGCATAGGTGACATCTAGCCTAGTACACATCATATCATACATGACCAACCCAATCACTGATGCGTATGGAATACTTTCCATTCTATTTATTTATGAATTTTCTATGAAACATTTTCTAAGAAAGATGAATTCCATGTGACACTGGAAACCGTCCCCTCTTGGATTGTTACATAAAAAATATACTTAGTATCTTGTCAATGTATGTACTCTAACATAGGCCGAGAAACCTCTTGGATCTATCACGATGGATCTTCATCCCAAGAATATATTCTCCCTCACCAAAGTCCTTTATAGAGAAGAATTTATTAAACCACTCCTTAATAGAATATACAATTAGAATTTCATTTCCAATGAGTAATATGTCATCAACATATACTATTAAGAAAACGAATGCACTCCTAATAAACCGTTTATAAACACATTACTCACATTCATTCTTTATAAAACCAAATTCCATTTTGGCCTCATTAAAACAAATGTTCCATGACCTAGATGCTTGATTTAATCCATAAAAGGTTACTTAAAACTTGCATACCATTTTAGCATCCTTCGTTGTCCCAAAACCTTCAGGCTTTGTCATATAGACATATTCCTAAAGTTTTCCATTAAAGAAGGTTGTTTTGAAATCCATTTGAAAATCTCATAATCATGGAAAGACTCAATGCCAAGTAGAATTATGATAAATTTCATCATTGAAACTAGTGAAAAGGTTTCATCATACTCAATTCCTTTACACTATTTAAACCCTTCTACAACTATCTATTCCTTAGAGGTACTGAAGTTTCCTAACATGTCTAGTTTCTTCAGGAATTATCATTTAAAACCAATGAGATTTACATCTACTGGACGGTCTACCAAAATCTAAACTTAGTTTTACTACATGGAATATATTTCATAATTCAGTTCTTATTTCCACTTAGAAACATTTGTTCCACTTACTACTTCCTTTAAGGTTATATGATCATTATTATCAACTAATAACGATTCAAAATCCTCAGTGACTAGAAAACCATACAATTCTGGTTCTCTAACCTCTTTAGTACTCTTACGTAATAATTGTGTCTCTGGAACAATTTATTCTTCCTCAAGGCTTTGTGGAATCATTTACTACACCAACTCTTATGTATCTTGAGCCTAGAATTCATCTAATTATATCTCTCTCCCACTATCTCTTTTATAAATAATATCCTCCATATTAATTTTTGAATGTCTATCAAACACAACCTTTTTATCTCAAGGATTGTATAGTAATTATCCCTTTTTTTCTTTGGGATATCCTATAATGATACACTTTATGCCTTGGGGTGCAATATTGTTACCCAAATAGGACTTAACAAATGATTCACAACCCAAACATGTATATAATACAACATGAGTTTCTTTCCATTCCATAATTGGTATGGTATTCCATTTGTTTCTTTAGTTGGAACTCAGTTTAGTATATATGATGTTGTTTATAACGTGTATCAACAAGAGGATAATAAAAGACTATCATGACTCATAATTGATTTCACCATGTCCAAAAAGGTGTGGTTTCTCCATTAACATACACTATTCCACTAAGGCATATAGGGAGGAGTGAGTTGAGATAAAATCCTGAACTCTCGTGGATAAACAATGAAGTCTTGATTAAGATATTATCCACCACGGCCGAAGCAAAGTTTCTTAATCTTCTTACCAAGCTCGTTATCAACTTCAATCATGTATTCATTGAATTTGTCAAAATAATTTGACTTATACCTCATTAATTAGACATATCCTTGTCTAATAAAATCATCATTACAAGTTATTAAGTATATGTACCCACCATTTTCTTTAGTAGTAAATAGTCCACACAAATCGGTATAAACTAATTCAATAATATATTTAACCATTCCAACATTCCAACTAAATGGGCATTTGGTCATTTTTCTTTTTTACGTGACATATACCAAGTTGTTTTAGTTCAAAATAATCTTAATATCCGACTTTATATAATTTATTCAAGCAATTTTCATTTACATGACCTAGCTGATGATGCCAACTTTGGGTGTGGTATGAGTCATGTGAAGTAACTTCTTTATCAATTTCTATTATTTGATTCATGTAATCCAACACATAAAGACTGTTATTTAAATGTACCGTAACTTAACAAATGATATCTTTATAAAATAAGACACATTTATTCCCAAATTTTAAAATAAATCCATCTGTATCATGTTTGGATACATAAATAATGTTTTTAGTAACTGAAGGAACATAATAAAAACCCTTTAAACCAATATCATTATGGTCTGCAATGTGAGGTGGTTGTCCTCGATAGCTACAGTAGCAAGTTTAGATCTGTTGGATGCTCTAAGATCTATCTCTCCTCAGTAAATATTTATGATTCTATGTGGTTCCTGTATTTTAATACATATGTGAGAAGCAAAAGCTGTATATAATACAAAATTTATAGAAAAAGATAAATTACACTAGATAAGAAATGCACATGAAGCTTCCCCTTTATTCACTGAATGGATTAAGTTTTTCTTCAAGTGTACCTTCTTGGAATATGTGAAATAGACAAAATCCTATTCCATTTATTACCCCTTTACCTTCATCTTATTGGAATGGCGTAAAGAATCTTTGTGATTAATGATCTTCGCTTTCTCTTTCTGTATGTTCACCATACGGATAGAAGTTTTTTCACGCTTCATATCATTGTCAACGTGGTGAAGAAGACTAAGAATATCTGTCATAGACTAATCAATTTTTTCATATTAAAATTCACAAAAAACTGAAGAATATCGGAGGGAGTGATTCCAAAATGTGTTTGGTGCCCATTTCTTCGGTGAATGTAAACCCTAGAACCTCTAAAAGCTCAATATAGCCAATGAAATTGACTACGCGAGGCCAAACTAGGGTACCCTCTCCATGATTTCTCTAAAAGATAACCTCAGAAATCTCTAACTATTCCAGTATAGATCTCCCTTGGTAAAGACCATAGAGGTGATCAAGCATGCTATATGCATCCATGTTTTCATGAGGCTTCATTATTTCAGTATACATCGATGAAATCATAAAACATTAAATATTGACCGCATCGCTCAAAATTTTTTCATATACAATGAACGCTTATTCACTCGTATATTTAGTAGGTGGATCAAGCATTTAGGATTTTAGAATTTAATATTTTCGTTCAAGTCTTAGCACAACCCAAAGGTGCCTAAAACACTCCTGAAGTTACTAATATTTTGGAGGTTATCTGTCTCCAATATTGATCGTAGGGATAGTGTGGATGATGAACTTGTCATTTTATTCCAAAATTTAAAAAAAAATATTATTAGTACTTTTATTTATTACAAAATAAGTGAGATATAATAAATTAAATGTTATATATTTATTGACTAAATATACCACAATTCTATCAAGTCTCAATAGACCTCACCATTTAACTTTACATGTCAACTTGATTTAAAATTATAGTAGCAAGGATCCCCATTACATTTATTAATAATCCAAACTCTGTCCATGAAAAACATAATAAAGTAATGTGGTAGGTGGTCTTTCCAATTGTAGACTTGCATCTCCTTGATCTATTGAGTGTATTCCCCTATCCTAAAATCCTTAATTGGATTTCCTCAACACATTCCTCCATATTTTTATTGAACATACTTCATCCATTAAACTCAATACAATTTTAGTTAAGTCAACCCAAAACTCTCATGAGAACCCCCAGATAAAAGTAAGTGTCTAGACATTGTCTATGTACTACACTTAGTTCTATGGTTTCATTCCCAATAATTTAATGGAATGATTAATATAAGTTAATATTTTATTGAGGTATTTTAATTTATTATGCATAAATTTTATTTTTTATCCATTACACATCTTTTTAATATTATGTGGATTATATTTAATTAATTAACAATTTTGGATAAAACATTTACACATAATTCAATTATTTATTTTTTTTCTTTAAACAATAATTCATTTAGTTATGTGATCATGACCATGCATTTATAAAATAAATAATTGCATAGAAAAAAATAACTAATTAATTAAATGACCTGTTAATGAGATTTATCTAATAGTTGATTTAATGAGTGGAC
Organism: Viscum album; assembly: GCA_963277665.1. Taxonomy (NCBI): domain Eukaryota; kingdom Viridiplantae; phylum Streptophyta; class Magnoliopsida; order Santalales; family Viscaceae; genus Viscum; species Viscum album. The sequence goes on along the minus strand of OY728145.1, from coordinate 654,739,023 downwards.
ATTAAATCATCCTTTGATCTAGGGGATATGACTCCTATTGTCGGTCTGGGCATGAGTTATAACATTATACATGTCCACCTGAGTATCACATGGGCTAGCACCATTATGGTTCAATCTTGAATCGCCTCCATTCATGTTGGGATGCACCATTAATTACAAATATTTATTACTCACACACAGGCGAGGAGAACCAAAGGATTGGTTAAAAGGGAGTTACATAAATATCCTTGGACATGTAGGTCATACAAAATAATGGAGGGAGGGATGAATCACAGACCATCATTTAATTTAATATTAAATATTTTAAAACTCATTCAATGAATTAAATTAAAACACCCAACATGTAAACAAGTCTTGGTCAAGACCATGAACATCCATACATGCAGTGAATACACAAAAGTAAATGACCAGAATTAATTTATTTATTCATTCTTTTATTATTTAAGAAAAATATTCATTAATTAATTAATTAATTCCCTTTCCTCTTAATGATCATCTGGTATTTTTTTGAGATACCCATCATTTATGGAATTCATGAAAAATTTACAGAAGAACCAATAATGAAATATTAATTATAATAAATTAATTATAATAAAATAATTATAATAAATTAATTAAGCATTTAAAATTCTTCGAAACCATTATTAAATTATGAAACCCACAACGTTGTTCCAATAAATAAAATAAGGTTTTAATTATAAATTTTTTTAAATTTAATGTAATTTTAATTTTGTCCATTAATGGGAGAGTACATTTCATGTACATGAAGCTACATGCCATGTACCTAAATTGTCATATTTCCAAGTCACATAGTTAGGGGCTTCAACATGTTAACTTGGCTAGGATATATGGTGTGTACATTCTAGCTACACACCCTATATCCACTTCCCATATACTAGGTTGTCCCAATACACATGTAGTGTTAAATAAAAGAACTTTGTGTAATTAATTTCTTGACACATCTAAATACAATTCACATGGATATATGGTGTGTGCTCCAGACACATGTTGTTTAATCCAGTTTTATCAGCCAATGATTTGGAACTTCTCAATGTCATCTTCGGTCATTCTTCATTTGTTTTTAAACCATTAAAAAAATAAACACTAAACTATCATGATTAATATGTCGATAACATGTTAATAAAAATCATATTAAATAATGAATAACAAGAACTGAAAATTTGACCACAATTTTGCATAGATCAATAATAAAATAAATAATTATAAATTTAAAAATGATTATTCTAATATCATTTTATGGTTATGGGTGCATCAGAATCATGAATAGGAGGGAGATATATAAAAAGTATATAATAATTGTTACCCAAAACCAAGAGTGAGGATATTTCACATCAAATTTATAATTAATTTATTTAATATTTGAAGAAATAAATACCCGATTTTAAGAATTTTCTTCATTGGTGAATGTTGATAGTCTTAAAAGACCCTTTCAGATTAACTTTGTTGTGCTGTGAGGATCCAAGTATAGAATCCCTCTAGCGGTGATCCACATGTTATCCTCTGATCTCTGAGAAACACCACCCTCTCTCCAGGTGCTAGTACAGAGAGTCGAATGCCTTGTCTTGTTCATTATTTATCATTTTCTCTTTGGTCTTGAAGAAATATACCTTGCAATTCTCTTTATTGATAGGGAGAGATAAGGAGGAGTTGAGATATAATTAGTTTTGTCCAATAATTCTTTATTCTCCATTTTTGTATGCATTACACAATAGACATAACCATCTATTTATAGAGTTAGTATTTATGTTAAAATATTATTTAATTTCATATTGACCATTAAATATCATTAATTAACTTTAATAAACCCCATGATACATAACCATAAATATATTATTATTATTTTGTGGCACGCGTCAACTTGCACAATAAAAAATATTATGTAACAATATTGTTAATTAGTATTTATCCCCATACTCAGTCTTGGTCCATTTGAAAACCTCTATCATTTATCGAAAATCTGAATAAATATTTTATTCATAAATAAATATTTTGTTCACAATCTAGTGAATAAATAATTATTAAAATATTCAATAAATAAAACAAATATTTCATTCACATGCTGGTGAATAAATATTTGTTAAATTTATGTGATCAATATAAATTGAATAAAACAATTACGTAGACATGAGAATAAAATTCATTTCATTAATTAAAATCAAATAGAATTTAATTGAGATCAATAGAAACACATAGTGTGTGACCCTATAGGATTCTTTCTTATTAGCATTAGGAAATCTTTCTTAAAGTCAAAGATTACTGTCTAGCAATGAGTCAGTGCACTTAAGAGAATGAACATAATGTCACAACATCAAAAACCACATAAAAATGATTAGTATGTAATATAATTCTTTTATAAAAATATATCATCAAGAAGGTTGCATAACTTTATCACTAATCTATTTGCTCGATATGTATTTCTTTGACTATCTAAAATAAACACATTCCTACACCATGGTTATGAAATTTAATGCAACGGTTCTATTCTAGTAAAAGGGTCGAGATATAAACATCCATATAGATGGAATGGAAATCCTTCCTTGACCTATTCATTAATGACATGTCACTCAAGACTTACCCAACATATCCAACTTTTCCATGAACTGATATCTTCATGGTTTATGAAATACACTAAACACACGAGTTGTAACATGCATTATGTTGTGAAAAAATACCTTAGGGTTTGGTGTTAGTGTTTTTGGGATTGATTGTGTTTTTTTACAATCTCATATGACCACGAATGTGTATTCTTTGTGTTTTCCAAAGTAGGTGTTTAATGTTGCACAGTTTCATAGTGTTTGTAAAATTGTTTTACCTCAAAATTGAGAGTTTGGTTTTTAGAAAAGGAATATTTTTCACAAAACAATGTTTCCGAACCGCAAAGAATAATTCAAGGACTACAAAGGAGGTTTTCAAAATAGTGAAGTAAATCAGAAATGGTATGATTTATGCATTGAAACACTATGTGGACAGTAACGTGTGCTACATGGACCGTATAATTAAAACTGTTCATGGGTAGCTCATAGTTCACAGGAGGCTTGATGTTTACGGGAAGGTTTTAGTTATGAATAAGAGGAGGTGATTGTTTTTTTGGAAGGAATTGGCCCTATGAAGAAAGAAATTACCTATGCAGACTGCATAACATAGTCCTCAGTGAAGGATGTACCACATCTATGTTTTGGGTAAATCAGATTATTAGGTTTTTGGTTATAGTTTCCTATATAAGGACCCCCGATAAGATGATTAAGTAGAGAGATAATTTCATTAAATGATCATCACTCCCTGAAGAATTCGTAGAAGTACAAAGTTGTTTATAAGGGAGAATTATGTGAATGGAAAGTGGTTCACAGGGGATAAAATATGCGAAAGAGAGATTCCATGAAGATAGTTCATGGAATAGGATTACGGGGAACTATAGCCCATAGTGGAAAATGAATCCATGGAAGTAGAGTCAGTATGCAAGAGAAGAATAGGTCCAAATAAATGAAGGTGGTATGTGGAAGAAGAAGCATTCTGTGGAAGTGAAGGCGGTCCATAGAAGAAGTGGTTGTCCATGGAAGAAGGGGTGGTCTTCAAAGAGCTGACACCACACGGTTCATGGTAGTTTGTAGTGGAATTAAGGATATTCGTGAAGGAACCAAAATTTTTGAAAAATTTAATTTCTAAAAACTAACAGTGCATGGAAAAGTATATTTCATCTATGGATGAAAATAGGATTTCAACAAAGCATCTATCTACAATTGAGGATGTGCGATTTCATGTAAATGAAGGTACCTACAAGTTCATTAACTGTGAGTGGATCCATTCCTTGAACAGTGAGAAAAGGAAGAGGAAGAAAGTGATTATTTCAACTGATAGTGATCCAGAGAAAGAGACACAGGTATTGAAACTTGGAAAATTAGTGAGTTGACCCTAAACCTTGTAAATGCAGTGAGCTATAGTATATAAGTGATATATACCAAACCTTGTAATTTGGAAAAGGGCCTTATTGGATTTAGTACATAGGTGCATCACTGTTGTCCACTCTTTGGATGTATCCCAGTGAGGGTGAACAATGTAAAATAATTATGTCTCGTGCATGATTTCATTTCTGTTCATACATAGTTATGGGAGAAGTAGAGAAGAGTGTATTGTTTAATAAAGAAACAAGATCAAAATTGGAAGTAGTTTTAATCTGTCATACCCTGATTCACCCCCTCTCAGGGAACTTGACCTGGTGGGCCTAACAATTGGTATCAGAGATAAAGGTTGAAAGTTAGTGGTTCTCTATATATATAAGAAATGGAGGGTTTTAATCACAAAATGATTCTAATATTTGATGGAAACAATTTTTAATTATGGAAGAATCAGATTTAGCACTACTTCTGATCATTAGGAATAAATGTATTTAAAATAGCTATGCATGGAATATCAACCAATATCGATAGTGGTTCTTTATTATAAGTTGATATAAGGGAATTGGATAATAATTTTAAAGGGATAAATGCTTTAGGGGGATCCGTATCAAATGAAATTTATATAAAGGCTACATCATGTAAGTCATCACATGAGATGTGGGAAATGTTTATGAATATTTATGAGGGTGACTAAAAATTCAGACAAGCAAAGCTACATGTTCTATGGAACAAGTATGGGGATCTCATAATTCACCCTAATGATTATTTTGATACATTATTTGATTGGGTAAATTCCATTGTGGAAGGCATGTGTGGTATCTGAGAAATTATTGAAGATATAAATATTGTGAAGCGTATCTTATGAAAAATTCGAGCTCGGTTCAATATGAAAGTTTTAGTATTGGAAGGTAAATATCCGAAGGATCTAACATTGGAAAACTTTCATAGTACCCTTGTCACATATGAAATTATAAATGAAGATAATGATGTTGTGGAAAAGTTTAAGTATTAAGAGGTGTCATTCAAGGCCATAAAGAATCTCACCATTGAAGATTGACATGAAGATGAAATGATAGATGTGGTGATGTCATTCCTTTCCCAGAATCTTCAAATAGGAAAAGTAAAGTTCAAAGGTAAAAATACACTTGCATGATTAACATTTTTAAAGATTTGACATCTTACAGAAAGGTTCCCAAATAAGTTTTAAGAAGACGATGAGTATGAAGTTGAAATTTACATGAAGAAGTCTTCATCCAACATGAACGTGAAGAAAACTTTTAAGATAAACTTCTTCAAAAATAATAATCTTCTTTCAATATAAGATGAAAATTCATAAGAATATGAAGCATAAGAATTGTAGGAATTCAATTATTCTGAAGTATATTCTATAGTGGTAGTTTTTTTAAATTTTGTATCAAGGGAATAAAGAAACAATGATGAGGGGGAAGTTGAAGGAAGAGTTTACCTTTGGGTTGAATTAGAAGCTTCACCTAAAGAGATAAACATTTTGAGAGAAAAAATGATATCCAATAAAGTGGTTCATGATTCTAAACATTACATGTAGAAATAGGAAGAAAGGAAGTCTGAGTTGAATGAAGTAATTGGAAAACATAAGTCTTCAATACCAGAGAGCTCAGAAAAGGTTGTTGAGTACACACTCAAAATTGAAGAAAATAAAATATAGATCGATAGTGTCACACCCCGACTTTTTAAAATTAATTTATTTTATTATTTCCTAGTCTTTATATATTCTTTTTGAGTTTTAGGTTGAGTCTCAATTTGAATTTTTGAGATTTTTTTGAAAAATGAGTGTTTCAGGCATGATAGCATCTGGATAATGGGCATAACATGGTTTGGAAAGCATACAGCTTTGTCCAGGTCATCGTGCAGCTTACCCCATATTCAAAATAAAAAAATTAAGAAAATAATTATAAATTAAAGGTGAAATAAAAAAATAAAAGTAGATTAAAAATTAAAAGAATTGTTTAATAATAATAATGATAATACTATTATTAAGATTATTATTATTATTATTATTATTTATAACATTATTATTAAGTTATTATTGATAATAATTAAGTTATAATAATAATAATTATTATTATTATTGGTAAGAGTATTATTAATAATATTTTTAATAATTTTATTATTATTATTCTTAAGAATATTATTATTATTAATGGTATTATTATGAGTTCAAAATTATGGTTTTAAGAAAACATAATGGGAAGCCTTACCCCCTTACTCTTGAGGTGCGAAAAACACCCAAACCAACTCCCCCTTAGTTGTGAAGACCTCTCTCCATGGATCCTCCTCCACATGTTGATTTCATCCGGTTTATTCTCAGTTTCAATTCAACTCTTCGAGGTATGAATCTATGGTAACTTTTCCTCCCTCTATTTGGGTTTTTTCCTCTCTCTCTGTCACTATACCTTATGTAGCCGAACCCAAGGTAAATGGGTAATCAAATTTTTTGGTGTTTTTCCTTGAATTGGGCCAAAAATTTGGGCCGACGGGTCATGTAATGGGCTTAATGCCCACTGGGCCTTAGGGCTATGTAATGGGTCTCCCTCTAGCCATTTAAAAGAGGTCTTTTCTTTTCTTTAATTTTAAATGAGGCATCGACCCGAACCTTTAATATATATATATATATATATATATTTAATCCATATATTTATTCCCCCATGGCATAGAGAATACTTACATTTTATTATGGATATATACAGGTATGTGTGTGTGAGTGTGGGCAGGTTACGAGTGGTTGTCGCCTAATTTTTTAATCGCTGAAGTGTCTCAGCTTTGGCCGCTCCCTTATTGAGGTAGGTTCCCTTTTCATTTTCCTTTAAATTAAATAATTATTTATTTCTTGTTTTTAAAACTTTTATTTAATTATATTTAGTAAATTACAGTTTTTATAATAATATCTTATTGTGAAATAAAGTAATATCATTTTTGTGTTTGAATTGCATGAAATTGTTTTATTGAATGTGCATGCCAAGTGTTTATCAAATTGCTCAGTTAGCCATTATAATTAAATTTTGTTTTCTAAATAATTAATTGGGTTGTAAATGCGTGTGGGTTGATCAAATATATTTATTAAATGGGGTTCTAATTTTTTTTTGAAATTATAAGTGATGTTTATTTGATTACTTAGAAATTATTTGGTGTGTGTGTGGTTCTTTAAAAAGTTTTTTTAAAATGTGATTTTTGTGAAAGTCCCGGTTGTAACTTTAAAAAAACCTCTTTAAAATGGGTCCCCACTTTTTTGGCTGACTAAATATGGGAGTTTTATTTTTTTGGAACTTCCCTTGTGTAATAATGGTTTAAAGATGAGGGAATTGTTACTTGGGGTGGCTCGGGGGGGGGGGGGGGGTGACCTTCTTGTTTGCGATGAATTGTGTGTGACAAATGTGCTTGGGACTGGATATAAGTTTGAAATTGTTGGCTCACCCCCATTTTAGTCTAAACATGGGAACCTAGCATAGTAAGTGAATTTTTAGTGAATCATTGTTGCACTAGTTTAGATTACGCATTGGCTAGTATCCCATAATAGAGGAATATTTTATAGTTATTGCTATGGGATTGGGTCACTAGGTCAGTCTAGGTAGGGAAATGATCAGTTGTTTGGGAATTATGATTTTATCAAGTAGGTAATGCCTTCAAGATGATTCACATGAATAATATGTTTTAGATTATTCACGAGCTCCTAGTTTCTCCCATGTTTTTTCGACACTTAGTAATTTATGGCGAATGATTGGGGTCTATTGTTTGGTTAGTCACTCCTTCATTCTATTATCCATTGACCTATGTGATAATTTTTTTAATCCTTTTATGTTGCATCTATTTTCTAAGGGTGATAAAGTTGTTTTAGAAATGTTTGTGGAAAAAGGTTGTGAAAATGTTTTATACTTCATTATTTTCTTCCTATTTTTCTTCGAAAGTCTAAGGCTTCTTTCTCAGAAAATAAACTAGTTTAAAATAAAAAGGGTAATTATCCATGATTTTTTTAAAGCGAAAATGTGTGAAAAAAATAATTTTATATATTGTATTTCAAACATGAAATTTTTGTTTTTTTTACTTAAAGGAAATGCATTTTGAAATATATTACATGGGAATGCCTATGGAATTTTAATACTCACACCTATACATTTTTCTTATTTTTAGTCTTAGGTGTGGGTTTCAACTTGATATTGATATTTGTGGGAAATTTTGAGTCTTATGATCAAAGTGTGACCCGTGGGTTCATGTGGAGTTTTAGTGTTCACCATGTTAGGTTAGTTCTATTTACCAATTATTTCTCAGTCGTTCTATTTTATTAATTTATATTTGGGCTGATATTTTATTATTTCTCTGCTTCTATTTATTTATATTGGGTGAAATCATTCCCATAGGCACTCTGTTGATTACCTTGACACTTGTCTTCATCCTAGGAGGATTAGGAATGCCTCTTGGTCCTTGTCACGGGCTGATTTGAGTGACCGGTTTAGGGTTCACTCGAGTTGGTTCATGAAAAAATGGTATCAGAGTAGGTCATATCTTTATTGGGCCTTTCTTTTAGATCACCCATTGTTTCTGGGGGATGTATAGGTAGAAGGAGTATTATTTTTGGGACTCGAGGGGTAGGTGTGGGAAGAACATCATGTACTCTTTCTCATTCCAAACTTCGGGTTACTAGGGGATATACATATTTGATGGAGTCTGTTGGTTATTGTGGATTGTTTGGTGTTGGGAAATAAAACTGGAGTTGGGAAGTGGCATTTTTGAGCTCATAGGGCCTATAAATCCAGGTGGACATATGTAAATTTCCCTAGAATACTCTATGTGATAATGGCGTGATTGACATATGGCTGCCAACCATGTGTCCGAGTTACCCATCAACACTAGTTTCCTCGTTTGAGTTGTTTGGGGTCTCTCTCGAATATAAAAATTGTTTGAAAATATCTTATTGTAGATTTATGAAAGGGTGAATTTAATGTGGTATTATTTTCAAAGGGTGGAAAATGTGTTTTTCAGATTTTTTTGGATGATGTTTTATAAAAGTTTATTTTTAAGAAAACATTTTTGCGTAAGATGAGAATGGTTTTAATGAGAATGGGTTTTCATAATCAAAACATGATTTTTTTCCAGAAACTTGTCTTTTAGAAAATTGAAATTTAACATCAAAAGGATTTTGTAAATTTGGTTCAAATGAGAAGAATTGGGTTCTTAATGAAAAAAAATTATGAAAAAAATAATGTTTTCTGTGTAATTGGAAGTGTTTTGAAATGAGTAAAATTATTTGGAAGGGATGTGTAAGGTTTTTAAATGAGTTTATTTGAATATTTGGTGTTTTTTTAAAAAGTTTTTTTTTGAAATTATAATTGGGTCATGATCTTCATGACTAGAAATTTCCAAAAGGAGGCTTAATGAATTTTGGAAATGAATATTTGGGTTGAATGATTTGTTTTGAAAAGTGGAAATTTTTTGTTTTGACTGTTGGTGTTTACGTGAGTGACCACATGCATAGGTATGTGTGGGAAAGTGATTGGGTGATTGGTATGGCAAAAGGATATGCATGTTTGAGGCTCCATGGGATGACATTGGTGAATGTGAAACCCAATAATCCAGTTTTATTTTAGAAAATTATTTTAATGGAAAGATGTGGAATTTTGACAACCAATGGTTTTGTGGTGTGTATTTCCATATTGTGAAGGTTTTGTCTGTAATATGTTTGATGTTGAAATTCCTTCGTGTATGAAGGGTGTTTTCAGTTTGAGTTCTTATTACTGAGTTAGTTTTGGGATAATGGTTAGTGGTATCTTACGAGGAGTGTTTCAGGGAGCCCTTATGGTTGTTCCCATTATGTGATTGGAATTTTTTTGTCATACATTTGGGCCAATGGACTTGTTTGATTTCGGTCCTTGGTTTTCCTTGTTGGCTAGTGTGTTCCCTCATAAATATTAAATGCATGATTAAAGTGTGGACACGGGTGATTCACCCCTGGAAGACCCTTAAATTGATTAAAGTAAGGACTCTCCTCTTGTGTTTTTTTGGGTTATGTTTTCTTGTCTTCCTTTTTAACTAAGTAAAACCTCTCGTAGTGGATTATAGGATGCAGGAGTCGAAATAAAACATAGCTTCTTGGGTCGCTTGAGTTATCAAAGTTGAAATATGGAATCTTTGATTCTGAAATTCCCATCTAAAATGGGTGAAGAGAATTCCTATGGGAGAAGTGGAAAGCATCTTGGGGTTGTTGCTATTGGATGCTTGCATGGATCGTGTATTGTTAGAGACACAATTTAAGGTCCCTTTATTTTTAAGGCCTCTTTTTATGTAATGGTCATGTTTGGTGACGTTTTATAGTGTTGGGTCTCTCTTCAAATGAATAGGTGGATGTTATAGAGCCCTTTTGAGAAATTCTGTTTTGATAAAATCATATCCTTCCTTCAAGAATTCTAAACTTCTCAGTTTTAGATGAAAATAGTTTCCCTTTCGTCCTTTCCTTAATGTTCCTTGTTGTAAGTCAAATGGATGATGTGTGTGCATATTCTAACTCTTTGTTGTGATAAAGTTCCATGTTGAGGAAAAGTGAATCTTGGGGTGTGATGGGATCTATTATTTTGGTTTGAAATGTCAGGTGGTTGCTTGTGGCACTAGAAGGAGAAGTTCCATTCAAGGGTTTCTAAAACCTAGATGTGAGGTAGGAGATGCTTTAATAATCAGATCTCTATCCATAGGTCCTAGAGTGAAGCTGGCACGTAGTCAAGAGAACCCCAAGGCCAGGAAAGGCTTAGGTCTCATTTCTGTCCTTAGTGTGGAAGATAGAAATAGTTTAAACCCCTGGTGACATTTTTCTATTTTAGTTGTTCCCATTCAGTAGAAAGAGGTGGGAGGACATCGTTTCTACATTGTGGCCCATTTAGGCATAAGAGATTTCCCTTGGTTATAATGAATCTTAGTCATCTCTCTTTTGTGAAACCCTGGTGGTTATATATCACCGGGTGTAGGCCTCTATTTGGTGTCCCTTATGGGGCCTACTTGTGTGAATTAGTCTCAGTTTTGTTTTGTGGTCATTCAGGGATGTGCATTAATTGGTATTTTGTGGGTAGTAGTTTTGATTCTCCATTAGTTGGGCCCTTCCCTCCCCTCCCCTTGTGGTGGGGGTGTTTGATCAGTGCTGGGAAGTTTAAAAATTCATTTAATTCCATTATTTATTATAGTGGGGAGACCCATCATAGGTCTCACTGAATTCAGTGTTAGATTGTTTCTTATGGTGGGGAGTTCATTCAGGCCTCCCCATGTTTTTGTCCAAGTTCTGTCTCAGGTGTTAGGTTGTTTCTTATGGTGGGGAGTCTATTCAGGCCTCCCTGTGTCAATAATTATGCTTCATTCTTGGTTTCATCTTGGCGGTACATAGTGTTGTTCATAACTATCTAACCTCAAGCTCCTCTCTTGAGTAAACATTGGGATTGGGGAACACCCAATGGTTTCATTGAAGTATGATTCTCTTGGCATTTTTACAAAAATTTGGGATGTGGTTTGATTTTTTTTCCTGTTTGATGAAAGTGGTATGGGTTTCGTTTGGTAATGTTCAAGGCATTTTGGTTTAATATGTTGGTTTGTAGTATGAGATTTTCTTTTCTATGATCGATCAATTGGAATTTTCTTAGATTACATGAGTAATGTGACACTTAGCGGGCATTCCATTATTGGTATCTTTATTTTATTTTTTAGGTATTTATATTTATTGGTAGTGTATTTTCCTCCTCTCACTAGTTGATCCTTAGGAATCTCCTTGAGCTGATAAGGAGAACCAGTTCTTGTTTTTGAAACAATATTGGGATGGCTTTCCAGGGGCGGAAAGCAATATTGTGGGAAGAATTTCCCCACCCTGATTTTTTTGAAATTAATGAATTTTATTATTTTATTGGATTTGGATAGTCTTGTTGGAGTTCAGGTTGAGTCCCAATTTAAATTTTTGAGTTTTTATGAAAAAATGAGTGTTTCAGGAATGGAAACATTTGGTGCACAACCAGAGCATGGTTTGGAAACCATTCATCTTTGCCCAGGTAATAGTGTGTCATGCCCGTTGTTCAAAAAATAAAATAAAAAAAAGCAAATAATGATAAATTAAAGGTGAAATAAAAATAATAAAAGTAGATTAAAAATTAGATTATTATTTTAATAATAATAATGATAATAATATAATAATAGTAATTATTATTATTATTATTATTTTCAACATTATTATTAAGTTATTATTATTATTATTAATTTTATTGTTATGAGTTCTAAATTTTGGTTTTAATAAAACCTAAAGGGAATCCTTCCCCCTTCCCCTTGAGGTTCAGCGCACTCCTAGCCCAACCCCCCCTTAGGCGCGTGACCCCATCTCCACGGCTCCTTCTCCATGTGTAGATTTCTTCTGATTTCTTCTCAGGTTCCCTTATACTCTTTGAGCTATGGATCTTTGGTTCATTTTCCTCCCTCTCTTTAGGAATTTTCCTCTCTCTATTTCTATACCATGTGTATCCGAACCCTATGTAAATGGGTAATATGATTTTATTGTGGTTTTCCTTGAATAGGTCGTGCAACTTGTCTCTCGAGACCCCTTCAAGTGGGTTTCAATGTCCGTCGCTGAAGGCGTGGTGTTTTAGATTGTTTATGTTTGTCACCACCATCCAAGGTAAGGGTTTTTACCCACTGATTGTTTCATACCCTCTATTTTAGGGCCTTAATATGTTTATGAGTCCTTGGAAATTTATTTAAGGTGCGTTGAACCTTGCCGCTATGTTTTTGTGATTCTAGGATATGTTGTACTAAGTTTTGATCAACATTTGAGGGTGCGCACACATATACTTAATGTATGGATAATATATATATATATATCCTCCATGTATGTATTCCCTCATGTCATGAGGAATACGTGCATTGGATTGTATATATATATATAGGTATGTGCGTGTGAGTGTGGGCTGATTACGAGTGGTTATTGCATTATTTACCAAGCACCAAAGTGTCTCGGATTGGTATGCTTCCTTATTGAGGTAGGTTACCATTGAATTTTCCTTTAAATTAAATAATTATTTATTTCTTTTTTTTTTGAACTTTTATTTGATACTAGTAAATAATTTTTGGTTTTTAGAATAATTTATTATTTTGGAATAATGTAAGATCATATTTGTATTTGAATTGCATGAAACTATTTTATTGAATGTGCATGCCAAGTGTTTATCAAATTTTATGGTTGGCCTTTGTAAGTAAATTGTGATTTTTTAAAGAATGCCTTAGGTTGTAAATGCATGTGGGTTTCCAAAATATATTTCTTAAATGGGCTTCCAAATTGTTTGAAAATTGGAAGTGGTGTTTATTTGATTCCTTGAAAGTGATTTCATGTGTGTGTGGTTCTTTAAAGAGTGGTATATCATGTGATGGTTGTGTGAGGCCTATTTGGCACTTTAAAAATTGTTTCATTGAAAAAACCTCCTTGAAATGGGTCCCCACGTTATTGGTTGATGAAACATGGAATATTTCTTTGTTTGGGACTTTCCTCGTGTGATGATGGTTTAAAGGTGAGGTACTTGTTCTTTAGGGTGACTCATGGGTGACCTTGTTGTGTTTATAGAATTTTGTGTAATGAATGTGCCTGTGATTGGATACCTGTTTGAAATTTTTGGCTCACCACCTTTTTAGTCTGAACACAGGAACCTAACATAGCGAGCAAATTTTCAGTGAACAATTGTTTCACTAGTTTAGATTATGTTCTGTGTTGTGGACCATAGTATAATGATATTTAGTTGTTATTGTTATGGGATTGGGACCCTATGTCAGGCCAGGTAGGGAGACGATCAGGAATTTTGAGATTATGATATCATCAGGTAGGGAATGCCTTTTGTATGAGTCACATGTATAGTATGTTCTAAATTATTCACAATATCATAGGTTCTCCCATATGTTTTGAAACTCAGTCATCTGCGGAAGATGAATGAGGTCCATTGTTTGGTTGGTCACTCTTTCTTCCTATTTTCCATTTCCCTATGTGATCATTACTTTGGACTCCTTGTATGTTTCATCTCCCTTTTAAGGTTCATAAAGGTATTTTTCAAATGTTAATGGAAAATGGTTTTGAAAATGGTTTATAATTATTCTTATCTATCTATCATTCTTTAAAATTCCAGGGCTTCTTTCTTGGAAAAGAAACTTGTTTAAAATAAAAATGGAAATGGGCCATAATTTTCTTTAAAGGGAAAATGTGTGAAAAAATTACTTTTTTAGATTTTACTTCAAACATGAAATTCCTATTTATTTATTTAAAGGAAATGTATTTGGGAATAAATTTCTTGGGAATTCCTACCGAGTTTTAATACTAACGCTTATAATTTGTTCTTTTTTTAGTCTCAAGTGTGGTTTTTATCTTGATCTCAATCATTGTGGGCGATTTAGAGTCTTGTGATCAGAGTATGACCCATGGGGTTATGTGGAATTTTAGTGGTCATTAGGTTCAGTTAGTTCTATTTATTAATTCTTTTTTAGTCATTCTCTTTGGTTTATTTATTTTGGGGATTCTCTTTTATTATTCCATTTCTTTTGTTTATTTTTATTAGGCGTAATTGTTCACATCATCACTCTGTTGATGCCCTTGGTTCTTGCCGCCTGCCTAGGAGGATCGAGAATGCCTCTCGGGCCTTATCTTGGGTCATTTTGGGTGACTGATTCAGGGTTGAACTAGGTTGGTTCATGACATATAGTTTGACTAATATTGGAAAAGATCAAATAAAAAACACTGAAGATATTTAAGAGGAAGTTTTTAGTATGTGAAGAAAATTGAAATATCATGAGAAATACTCGATTCCAGTGAAGAAGAAAAAAGAAGTTTTAAGAAAGTAAAATGATTGATTAGAATGATAATCTGGTATGTGGCTTGATCGCAAACATAAATTAGAAATGGTAGAAGTTAGATCACATGCAAACACTACAAAGATGACGATTTATTTGGGTATGGAACAGAATCAGATGATACAGAGAACCCAAGGGAGAATTGGTAATGTAGTATTTCCACATAGACATGCACCTTGCATTAGATGTTATTGTTGTGGAAAATGGGGAACTCAAAAAATGTATGTTCCATAGCCAATTGGTACTTAAGGGAACATGATCAACATAAGAATCCATATAAAACTCAATTTTCTAGAAGAAAATTTGATGATCACTGTTTCAGGTGGGGAGGATTTGGGAACATATTCAAATACTTCTCATTGAGAATGTAGGGAAATGTACCAAAATAGAGTTAATGTGTTGATAAGAATCAATTCAATGTATCATAAAATGAGCTGAAGATGAAAATTTTATTTTTTGTATTGCGAGAGGATTTTGGTCGATCATAATTTGAGGAAGATCAAGATTATAAATCCATACCAAGTATGAAGTCAAAAACATGGATAAACAAGAATAAAGTTAAATTGGAAGGGGTTGCAAGGATTGATTTTAAAGCATAATATATCTCTTTAATATGAATCATTAACAGTGGATGCACATCGCATATGATAGGATATAAGGATCTAGTGAACAGAATCAGATATGATAAAGAAGGTATCATAAGATTTTGTAATGATGAAGGATTTAAAATTATTCACTATGGAAAAGAAAACTTTGGGGTAAAAGACTTAAGACATTCACATGTCTTATTTTTTGAAGCTCTTAGTCACAAATTTCTTAGTGTCAATCAACTATGTAACTCAGAACATTCCATAAGCTTTTCCAAGAAATTTTCTATCACGAAGGAAAAAAGGCAGTGAAGCTTTTTTGTATGGAAATCATACTAAAGGGAATATATAACTTGTGAGAGGAGACTAAAATATGTTTTTTTGTCCAAGGATGAAGAAAAAAAGTTATGGAATAAACACCTTGGTCATATGATCTGAACATCATTGAAAGATCTGGTAAAATATGATACTGCTTGATACCTCCGTAGATTATAATGTGATCATACCTATACATGAGAGTCTTTTCAACATGGGAAGATCATTCAAAAGACATATAAGGAAAAGGATAAAGGGTCAAAAAAACTACTTGAGTTGGTACATATTGATGTGTGTGGGCCTATTTTACCAAGATCTATTGGTGGGGGAGATATTATATTATATTCATTGATGATTCTAGCAGAATAGTATATGTTTCAATCATAACCAAAAAATATGAGGTGTTCAGTTGCCTAAAAACTTATTGAAGGGATGTTGAGAATATTTTGGGACAAAATATTTGGAAAATATGAACAAATAATGGAATATAATTCATAAATTTCCAATTGGATGATTATCTCGAGAAATATGATATAGGGCACCGATCTTCATTATTAAAAACTCCACCGAAAACTAGAGTAGTTGAGAGAAGAAATAGAATTATCAACAACATTTCTAGAACAATTCCCATTGAGAAAAACCTTATATAAATTTTTGGAACGAAATAATGATCACATAAGTCTATACATAAAATAGTGCACTATTATCTCCAAAATAAGAGAAGACTACATATGAGTTATGAGTTTGAAAGAAGCCATCATTGATGTATTTTTGAGTCTTCAGGAGTAAGTGTTTCATTCTCAATATGGAGAAACACAGGAAGTTTTAATCCCATGGATATGAAGGGATATTTCTTGTCTACTCAATAAATGAAAATCATATAAATTATTCAATAAGTTGTTAGTAAAGGTTATTAAAATCAATGATGTAACTATAGTAATATTGTGTAGAATCTTCAGTAAATACATGATCACTGTATTGAAGACAGTGATGAAGAGACAATAAGAGGAGGGGATGTTCCAGTTCTAGATGCTGATTCATATAAAGATTCAAATAATGATAAGGATGATAAAAAATTAGTATCTTCAAAAATCTCAAAGAGAATATCTGAAATTTATAGACATAACATAATTTGTGATTAGACAGAACCAGTGTGGATAAGGAGGATGAAGAATCTAGAAAAATAGTTGTACTTGTCATAGGTAGAGCCTAAATTTTTTGATGAAGTAGTTGGAATTGGGAATTGGATTCAGGATATGAATTAATAGCTTGAAAAAATTGAGAAGAATTATACATGGAAGATTATTTTGAGACCAACAGACAATAATTCCATCAGGGATAAATGGGTATTTCATAACAAGATGAATGAATATGGTGAAATTATTTTAAACAAATAAAGACTAGTTTGTATACGATATTCATAGGGAGAGGGTATCAATGTTGATGAAACATTTTCACCTATTTGAAGTCTAGAAACAATCATATTATTCTTGTCCATAATAGTGAAAAGAAAGTTCAATGTTTTCTAGATGGATGTAAAGTCATATTTTATGAATGGTGTTCTAGAATAAGTAGTTTGTATTGTGAATCCAGATGGTTTTCTCATTCATGAAGATGATAACAGAGTTTTTTGGTTCAGGAAGGATCTATATGGGCTGAAACATTCACCGAAGACGCCATACTCAAGGCTTGATCAGTTTTTGAAGAATCTCAGTTTTCAGTGTGGTGGAGTTGATAATAATCTATATGTCAAAAATGAGTGTAATCAAAGGATGATGGTGCTGGTATATGTCGATGACATAATATTTAGTGTACCAGATGAAGTGTAGTGCAATCAGTTTTCAAAATTCATGAAAAGAGAATTTGAAATGTCAATGATTGGTGAACTGATGTTTTTCCTTGGTCTACAGGTCATTTATGGAAAGATTTGAACATTATTTAATCAATATAAATATTCCAATGAGGTTTTGAGAAGATTTTGAATGGAAAATTCCAAGGGGATGAAAACTATGGTATCTACCCAGATGAAACTATCTCAAGATGATGAAGGAAAAGTGGTTAATGTCACAGAATACGGACAGATCATTGGAAGCATGTTAAACATATCAATGACATGACCAAATATTTTTTTCCCAAATGTCAAGAAGTATGGTATCAAAGCAACAATAAGGAAACCCACTTCCTTGAAGTGAAAAGAATACTTTGGTATATCAAGGGAACAATAGATTTTGGTTTTATATACAATGAAAAATCTCAGTAAGAGTTATTGGTATATACTGATGCAGATTGGGTCAGTTTAGTTGATGATATAAAATCAACATTAGGTGGTGCATTCTATCTTACTAGATTGTGTATTTATTAGCTAAGCAAAAAACAAGATTTGATTTTATTGTGCACTGCATAATCTGAATATATAGTGGTCAGTCAAGAATGCACATGGTTATTATGGACGAAGAAGCAGCTTGATGATATAAGATTTGACATGAAGTCTCTAATTGAAATAAATTTCTATAATTAAAGTGCCATAAATATTAGTAAATAGCCAGTCAATCACACAAGGAAAAAACACATTGAAATCAAACATCATTTTATCAAGGGGAAGGTGGAGCAAAGACTTGTGAAGTTAGAGTACATGCCTATAGAACTATAGGTTGTAGACATTATTACTAAGGCCTTATCCAAAGAAGCATTTTATTGGCATTGACTGGCTCTGGGAGTTTGGTCGACTCCCCGTACTTGAAAATATATGGATCTAGGAACCCCTCTCCTCAAGGTATGGTGTATTATTCTCTAATGTGTTGATCTATGTTACTTACCATGTTGCATACATCAATGGAGTGGCCTTTGAGTTCATTGACAAAGGGGGAGAAATTATGGCTATAGAAGGGGAGAAATTTCATAATCAAGATAGGGGAGAAGCTTCTAGGTGGTGTAACGAGATATGGGGAGTTGAATATTCTATGGGGGAAGTGAATTAGGGAGTGTATTAAATATGATGATGATAAATGTGATCGATCAAAGGTTATATATCACGAAAGTTGAGCTTCATGACGAAAGAAGATGGTTGGTTTTGGAATGAATGGTTTTGGAATAAACTGAAGTTATTCATTGATGAAATTTTCATATTAATCTTGTTTCTCATGCTGATCATGGCTCATGGGGTCTTAAAGTGTTTGTTTAGTAAATCCTTAATCGCTATCTTAATCACAAGAATTGAATGCTAATTGAATATGGAAGGAGCTTTGATGAGGTATCAAATTTATAATAATTATCAAAAAACCAAAAGGGGGGATTATTGGGAAAAAATTATTCAAGGTTCTATGTGTAAAGACCCATAAATTTCAAGGTATTTTTTTCTTAAATTATTTGAGATTTTACAGGTATGCGGTTTCTAACAGAACTTTATTCCGAGGCCCGGTGTGCCCGGAATCAATTTTCGAAGTTTAGCTCGGGTACGTTCATTGAACGAACGAGCGGGTTTTTCTAACTTTTGAGCTGGTGCTCGGAATTAAAATATGAGGGCACCAACGAACTCGCAGTGCCAGTAATTACTTAAGGGGACACTTACCGTAGTTGCGTTTGAAAAAGAGGAGAAGTTATTTTTATTGGGGGTTCATTTATGAAATAAATAAAAATTGTCAGAACAATTTTTATTACTAAGGGAGGTTACTCCCTCCCATGGGTAGTTAAGGGTGGGACCTGCAGCCACTTAACTACCCAAGCGTGGGTATTAGAGAGGTGGGGTCCGCACAACCCCCAACATTTAATTCCCTCTAAACCCATTAGTAAACCCCCCATTAATTTGACAAACCACCTTTTTAATGTCGCCTAAATTCATTAAATTTTGTAAACTCATAATTCAATGAGGAACCTTCCCCTTTCCCATTTTTAATTTAATATCCAACGCGTTTAATTAAAAAGGGAAGCTTCTCTCTCCCTTCCTGAATTAATTCAGGAGAGTTTCTTTACGTGTGAAATTAAATAATAGGTGGAACCTATGATTTAATTTTGGAAGAGCATCGTTGGCGAAGGAAAGAACGTGGGGGAAAATCTTGAGCTTTGGAGGAAGAACAACGACCTATGATGAAGAACGATGAAGAACGCTGGTTACTCGGAGATCAACGATGCGCCGCCAAATCCTCTCCTCCACGACGCAGTGTACCGCGACGCCTATACTCCTCTTCTCCATGACGCCGTGTACTGTGACGCCGATGATCGTCTTCCCTATCGAGGTAGGGGTTTATTTTGAAAATGAAAATACTCCCATGTTTGTTTTCCTCTAAAACGTGAATGCAGACCAACTAATTATCAAGTTGATCCACGAACTATTATTTGTAGGTTGGGGATTATTATTTGTGGGAAACTGTTGGGAGTTGTTTCAAACCACTAACGCGGTGGGTGTAGGTTAACGAACAAGCCTGAATCACTGCTGCTTTGTTCTTGTTGTGAGGAACAATTGCTGATGGTGAAGCGAGGCCGTAATGGTGATTGAAGGCCTTCACAGTAATCTACGAGTCCTGGGGGGACCGCAGGAACTTTCGAGAGCAAGAACGGACCACCGGAGCGGTTCCGGTGGCCCGCAGACATCTCCGGCGGCGCCGGCGGCCGGCACCGGCCGGTTGCCCGGATGCGGCGGCAGGCGGCCAGATCCCGCGGCTGCGCGGGATCCAGAGGAGGAGGACGTGGCGCCCGCCACATCCGTGGAGCGCAAAGGGGGGAAACGCGTCCCCCCTGCTCGGCCCGCTGGCCGAGCTAGCGCACCCCCCCCCCAGCCAGGCTAGACCCGGACCCGGGTCTATTTGACCCGGTTCGGGCCGACCCGGGTGGGGGGGGGGGGGGGGGGGGGTTGGGCCGGGCCGGGCCGGGCCCAAACCCCCCCACTTCGGACAGTTTTCAGTCATTTTCCCATAACTTGGGTTGTGTACCTCCAATAGATGAAAAATTAGTTGTGTTGGGATCCTTGGATCGAGACGGTCATTTCGGTATATTATACTCAAGGTTTCGGAGAAATATGGGTACAA
Organism: Viscum album; assembly: GCA_963277665.1. Taxonomy (NCBI): domain Eukaryota; kingdom Viridiplantae; phylum Streptophyta; class Magnoliopsida; order Santalales; family Viscaceae; genus Viscum; species Viscum album. The sequence goes on along the minus strand of OY728145.1, from coordinate 654,718,311 downwards.
CCGTGTTGGTTCGAACACGAAACCAACCGGGCCCTCGGAGCAGAAACGCTTATAACTTAAGCTCCGGACGTCCGATTGACGTGCCATCGACTTTTTTGGATTACTATTAGTGAGAAGGTTCTTTTGGATTACGCCTCTTGAGGTTTTAGCGCAGCTGGAGTATAGTTGGGTTGGTTTTAGCTTAAAAACCAACCGACCCCTAGGATGGAAAAACCAATATCTCTCAGACCGGGCGTCCGATTGACGTGTCGTCTGTCGCGTTGTGTTCCTTTTGATGAGATAGAACTTTGTGATAAATCAACTCTGGACTCGTGATAGGTTATGTATCGACCCCCCTTGGCTCATGGAGCGGTCCCTCCTGGAATCGAGCGTGCTGTGTGCGGGAACCCTAGAGCTGGCTGCGACTGCAACGATGACGACTGCACTTGGATTCTCCGTGGGTTCGGCAGTGAGGATGACTGTATTGGGATCCTACGTGGGTTCGATGGTGATTAATATTGTTCTTGTATCCTATGTGGGTCCGGCAGTATTTGACTCTGTACTTGTATCCTATGTGGGTCCGGTAGACTAGCTGGTCTTGTATCCTTTGTGGGTCTGACAGCTTAGCTGGTCTTGTATCCTATGTGGGTCTGACAGCTTAGATGAATCAGTGGCTACATCTGATCATCTCTATCTCCTTATGAAGTGTATACCTATGTGAGCTGAGTCTTGAATCTCAATCATTATCATTGATGTGGTTGACTTGCTTTTCCTGTGTGGATTGGGTTGTGCTTTCTTATGTGGACTGGGTTGTGATTGGGCTCGAGAGCTAGAGCCAAACTGTAACTGATGACTTAGGTATATATATGGGCATATACCTAAGTAGTGTTTTCAATGCTTCGTGATTGTATCTTTCCTTTGTGGTTTATCCTTCATGGATTCAGAGAGACCTTCGGGGGTCTTGGGGTCCCTACTGAGTATCGTATACTCACCCCTGCACGGGCTATGCCCGCACTATGTTGTGTTGGATGCTGACGACGAACAACACTGATCGAGGTGGAGGCTTGTGGAGCTGGACGGTACCCAGAGGTGGACCACTTGGCAGGACGTACACGGAACGGACGACCGAAACGAGGAGCTGTGGAGGCTATCTGTACCCACACTTCAGGTGGGAGTTCTGGAGGATGGCTTAGAGTTGATGCTTTACTTTTCTACTGTTGTACTTTCTTTTCAGTTGTAATTTACTTTCAGTTGGGTTTGTATTCTGGCCCATTTAATTTTCATCACTTACTTTTGTACTCAGTTTTCTTAGTGTTTACTTCATCTTGTATTCTCTGTGGTGTTTGTTTTATTATATAAATGTAATGCCTCCCCTTTTACCGGGATTTATGCCTTTGGTGCTAGTTTCCAGCCCCTGGCCTATGGGAGGTGGGCTTGGGGTAGTCACGGCACGGGCCCCAAGGACGGGTCGTGACAAATTGGTATATGAGGAGTTCGGTTCTACCGCATAACTCAGGACTCTGATCTTTCTTCTATGTGAAGCAATAGTGTTAAGGGTATTGAGTGTGGTTATCAGTCCAGGGAGTCCAGTGTTGGTGCGGCGACTGACGTATCCATACACCAGGACCCTAACTTCTGATTTCTAACTCAGTGCATGAAAACATTGACTGTAGGTGTGTTTCAAAAGTTTTCTTTGTGATTACTTTGTGTCAGCTCCCCAGGTATAATTTTTTGACCGTGGCGCACCTGTCTCTTTTTAGGATGGCCCCACGACGACAACCAACTAGGGTTCTGAGCTTTGTGCAAGACAATAGCCCACTGAGCGACGAGGCCTCGGTGCAGGGCCCCATTGCAGCGGAGGCACTGGCAGTACCTCTACCAACCGAGCCACTGATGCCACCAGCCTCAGTAGCTGAGAGTGCACATCGCCTTAGTGCACTGCATGAGTTTCAGAATCAGAGACCGCTCAGGTTCCATGGGGAGACGGACCCTCAGTCAGCCGAGGATTGGCTGGAGGCTGTTGTTTGAGTTTTGATATTAGTAGGGACACTAGCTAACCTCATGGTTATCCTTGTGGGGAGTCTCCTGCACGCGGCAGTAGGTAGATGGTGGAGCTTGATGCTCAAGGTGCACGACGAGGCATATCATCTTTGGAAAGACCTTGAGAGCCTCTTCTGCTCAGAGTTCGTTCCAGCCACCCTCCGTGCGGTGCGCATTCAGGAGCTACTACAGCTACAGCAGGGCAGCATGACAGTAGCCCAGTACTCGGCGAGATTTATCGACCTCTCACGCTACTCCACGGATATGGTACGGGACCCATTCTTCCGGGCCCAGACCTTCGAGCAGGGACTGAGGCATGAGATCAGGGCATCAATGATCTCCCTCATCATTCCGACGCAGGCATGAGTACTGGAGCGAGCCCTTCTTGTGAAGAGCTTTTTGCTGAGCCTACACCAGCAGTGAGACCTACCGCAGGGCAACACGTAGCGGAGTCTTATGTAGGTGGCAGTCGATGAATGTCACAGGGGTCCAAGAAGACCAGACCATCATGCAGACGACCATAGGATACTGGCTCAGAGGTGTGGGGCACACGACACAGAGCCAACCTTATGAGGAGCAGACAATGCTATGCATGCGGCGGGCAGGGCCACATGGCTCGTGACTCCCCGAACCACCATGCAGAGGAGAAACAGACGGTTGAGGGACCACCCAGGCAGAGGCAGAGGTTCGACCATGGCAGTCCGCCGGGAGCAGGAGGACGAGGCGGAGGAGCTGGCCGAGCAACACGTGGTGGGAGACGCTTTGAGGCTCTACCACCACCACCATGAGGAGGTCCACCCCGACCATAGGGAGCTGGCAGACAGAGGCAGGCTCAGCTTCAGGCAGCGAAGGCCTATGACCACGATGCACCTGAGATGATTCGAGGTACTATCTGTGTCTACTCCACCCTTGCTGCAGTTCTTATAGATACAGGAGCAAGTTTTTCTTTCATTACCACTACCCTTGTTCGGAGCTCGGAGATTTCGACGGAGCTGTTGGCTCGATCCTTATAGCTAGAGACTCCTAAGGGAGCACACTCGATGATTATGCACTGGTTCCAGCAGTGTGAGATTACTCTAGGAGGCGAGATCTTCAGCTGGGATCTTCTTGTAGTGGCGTCGAGGCCTTACGACGTCATCTTGGGCATGGATTGGTTATCTATGATTCATGCTCAGATCAACTGTATTAGGCGCCAGGTGCGGTGTGTCCACAAAGATGGGAGCCGGTTCACCTTCACCGGCGAGAAGGGAGCCTTTGGAGCGTAGGATGGACTCACGTAGAGGAGAGGACAACCGATCACACATTAGTTGCATAGTCTTATCCTGGGTGAAGTTGATGTGAGGAGTCTGAATTTTACTACTGTGATGGATCAGTATGCGGACGTTTTTCCTGACGACGTTCCATAACTACCTCCTCACAGAGAGGTAGACTTCTATATTGACTTGTACCCCGGAACAACCTCGATATCTAATCCAGCATATCGGATGGCTCCTGCTGAGCTTCGATAGCTACGAGTATAGCTGGAGGACTTGCAGGGAAAGGGATTCATCCAACCCAGTGTTTCACCCTGGGCTTCCCCGATTTTGTTCGCCAAGAAGGCGGACGGGAGCTTGTGACTGTGTGTCGACTACCGTCGCCTGAATCAGGTAACTGTGAAGAACAAGTATCCTCTACTGAGGATTGATGACATCTTTGATTAGCTCAAGGGAGAATTATGGTTCTCGAAGATAGACCTCAGGTCAGGAAATCATCAGCTCAGAGTTCGAGATGAGGATGTGCAGAAGATGACCTTCAAGTGTCGGTATGGCCACTATGAGTTCTTGGTTATGACTTTCGGTGTAACCAACGCTCTAGTAGTGTTCATGAGTCTCATGAACAAGATCTTCCAGCCTTACCTTGATCGATTTTTCATAGTCTTCATCGATGACATATTGATTTAATCGACTACTGAGGAGGAGCACGCCTACCACTTGCGGGTTGTACTGGATACACTCCGAGAGAACTAGCTTTATGGTAAGCTCTTGAAGTGCCAGTTCTAGCTTCGAGATATCCACTTCTTGGGGCACGTCATCTCTAAGGTGGGATTTGCAGTAGATCCCACAAAGGTTGAGGCGGTACTTGCTTGGGAGCCACCCAGGAGCATGACAGAGGTGCAAAGTTTCCTAGGTCTGGCTGGGTACTATCGGAGATTTGTGCCAGACTTCTCCAGAGTTGCAGCACCACTTACAGCTTTGACGAAGAAGGGGAAACCCTTCGTGTGGTCAGATAGATGTCATCAGAGCTTCCAGGAGCTAAGGCGAAGATTGACCAGTGCGCCCATCTTGAGGCTGACAGAGGAGGGCGTAGGGTACGTAGTTTACTGCGACGCATCAGGGACCAGAATCGGGTGTGTCCTGATGCAGGATTGAGAAGTGATCGCCTACGGTTCATGGAAGCTGAGTCCGCACGAGCAGAACTATCCCACTCATGACCTAGAGTTAGCAGCAGTGGTCTTCTCCCTGAAGATGTGGCGACACTATCTGATGGGCGAGCGCTTTACAGTTTAATCTGACCACCAAAGTCTCAGGTACATCTTCTCGTAGAAGGACCTGAACATGAGATAGCGGCGATGACTCAAGTTCCTCTAGGATTATGACTTTGAGATTTTCTATACTCCTAGGAAGGGGAACGTTCTGGCTGATTCTCTCAGCAGGAGATCAGGCATTCAGCTACTTGGAGAGATGACATAGCAGTTAGCCTCTTTGTAGATATCCTTCGTGGATAGTGATGGGGCAGCCTATCTTCAGTCCCTCACAGTCACTCCTCCACTACTTCAGTGGGTCAGAGAGGCACAACGTGGGGACGTGGACTGTGATACGTGACGTGCACAGATATCCTCAGGACATGCACCTAATGGATTTTTTGTAGGAGGAGAGAACGTCATCCTTTTTAGGGGATGTACCACGGTACCAGTTACACTACAGGAGGAGGTGATGAGGGAGTTCCACACTTCCCCTCTAGCGGTACATCGTAGAGTAGTGAAGATGTATCAAGACCTCATATGATAGTACTGGTGGCCGGGTATGAAGAAGGCTGTGGCAGGATTCATTTCTTGATGCCTCACTTGTCAGCAAGTGAAGGCAGAGCACCAGGTACCTACAGGCTTGGTACAACCCTTAGAGGTCTCAGAGTGGAAGTTGGACGGGATATACATGGATTTCATGATGGGGATTCCACTTATTTCTTGAGGACACGACTCCATTTGGGTGATTGTAGACTGACTCACCAAGTCGGCCCACTTCTTACCAATCAGAGAGCAGGGCTCAGTGGAGAGCTTGGGAAGCCTCTACGTTTAGGAGATCGTACGGCTTCATGGTGTGCCATCATCTATCGTCTCTGATCAAGATGCTCGCTTTACTTCCCAGCTTTGGAAGGGGTTGCAGGAGGCCTTTGGGACGCAGCTACGCCTGAGCACTGCCTTTCACCCACAGACAGATGGTCAGACGGAGAGGACCATTCAGACTCTCGAGGACATGCTCTGTGCATTTGTCCTCGACTTTGGTTGCAGCTGGGAGGATCACCTAACCTTGGTGGAGTTTTTGTACAACAACAACTACCACTCCACCATTGGGATGGTACCATATGAGGCATTGTACGGCCGACCTTGCAGATCACCTCTGTGCTGGACAGATCCTAGGGAGTCAGCACTTGTAGGACCAGAGATGGTTCAGTCCACGACGGAGAAGGTTCTGTTCATCCAGGAGCAGATGAGGATAGCTCAGAGCCGACAAAAGTCTTATGCTGACAGGAGGTAGAGACCACTAGAGTTCGAGGATGGTGACCACGTTTTCTTGCGGGTCTCACCTCGATGTGGATTACAGAGATTTGGCCAGGGCGACAAGTTGTCGCCGCGCTTCATCGGACCATTCTAGGTTCTCAGTAGGATAGGTGAGGTGGTTTATCACCTGGCTCTTCCACCTCAATTGCACCAGGTGCATGATGTCTTCCACGTATCTCAGCTGATGAGATATGTGCACGACCCGATGCATATCATCGACCATGGGGAGCTGGACATCGATGACGGGGTGACTTTTATGGAGGTTCTAGTGGAGATCGAGGATCAACCAGAGTGGGTCCTATGTGGACGGTCGATTCCTCTAGTGCACATTAGGTGACAACACGGGAACCTCCAGGAGAGTACATGGGAGCGGGAGGCTCAGATGTGTGCTCAGTACCCTCATTTGTTTCCCTAGTTTAAGATGTAGCTTTAAGGGGAAATAAATCCCTGAGGTGGGAGTAATGTAAAGATCCGTAAACTTTAAGGAAAGTTTTTTTCTTAAATTCTTTGGGATTTTACGAGTACGCAGTTTCTGATGGCGCTTGATTCCGAGGCCCAGTGTACCCGGAATCAATTTTTGAAGTTTAGCTCGGGTACGTTCAGTGAACGAACGAGTGGGCTTTTATAACTTTTGAACCGGTGCTCAGAATTAAAATATGAGGGCACCGATGAACTCGCAGCACCGGTAATTACTTAAGGGGGAACTTACCGTAGTTGCGTTCGCAAAAGAGGAGATGTTATTTTTATTGGGGGTTCGTTTATGAAATAAATAAAAATTGTCAGAACAATTTTTATTACTAAGGGAGGTTACTCCCTCCCATGGGTAGTTAAGGGTGGGGCCTGTAGCCACTTAACTACCCAAGCATGGGTGTTAGAGAGGTGGGGTCTTCACAACCCCCACCATTTAATTCCCTCTAAACCCATTAGTAAACCCCCCATTAATTTGACAGACCTCCTTTTTAATGTTGCCTAAATCCATTAAATTTTGTCAAATCATAATTTAATGAGGAACCTTCCCCTTTCCCCTTTTTAATTTAATAGCCAACATGTTTAATTAAAAATGGAACCTTCTCTCTCCCTTCCTGAATTAATTCAGGAGAGTTTCTTTACGTGTGAAATTAAATAATAGGTGGAACCCATTATTTAATTTTAGGAGAGCATCGTTGGTGAAGGAAAGAACGTGGGGGAAACTCTTGAGCTTTGGATGAAGAACAGCGGCCTCCGATGAAGAACGATGAAGAACGCTAGTTCCTCGGAGAACGACGACGTGCCGTAAAATCCTCTCCTCCGCGACGCCGTGTACCACGACGCCTACAATCCTCTTATCTGCGACGCCATGTACCGTGACGCTGACGATCGTCTTCCCTATCGAGGTAGGGGTTTATTTTGAGAATGATAACACTCCCATGTTTGTTTTCCTCTAAAACGTGAATGTGGACCAACTAATTATAAATTTGATCCACGAACTATTATTTGTAGGTTGAGGATTATTATTTGCGGGAAATTATTGGGAGTTGTTTCAAACCACTAACGCGGTGGTTGCGGGTTAACGAACAAGCCTGAATCACCGTTGCTTTGTTCTTGTTGTGCGGAACAATTGGCGATGGCGAAGCAAGGCCGTAATGGCCATTGGAGGCCTTCGCAGTAATCTACGGGTCCCAGGGGGATCACAGGCGCTTTCGGGAGCAAGAACGGTCCACCGGAGCAGTTTCAGTGGCCCAAGGACATCTCCGGTGGCCAGAGGCGGCGACGCCTCGGCACGCCGCCGGCAGGAACCGCCGCGGCTGAAGCCCCGGCGGCAGGCGACCGGATCCCACGACCGCGTGGGATCCGAAGGAGGAGGACGCGGCGCCCACTGCATCTGTGGAGCGCAAAGGGGGGGAATGCATCCCCCCTGCTTGGCCCGCTGGTTGAGCAAGCACACCCCCCTACCCGGGCTGGGGCGGGTCGCGCGGACCGGGCCGGGCCGAGCCCAGACCCCCCACTTCGGACTAGTTTCAGTCATTTGCCCATAACTTGGGATGTAGACCTCCAATTGATGCATCATCAGTTGTGTTGGTATCCTTGGATTGATATGGTTGTTTTGGTATATTATAATCAAGGTTTAAGAGAAATTTGTGTATGTCCGGGTTGGTTCGAACACGAAACCAACCGGGCCCTCAGAGCAGAAATGCTTATAACTTAAGCTCCAGTCGTCTGATTGACGTGTCATAGACTTTGTTGGATTCATCTTAATGAGAAATTTCTTTTGACTTACTCCACTCGAGGTTTGGATGCATCTGAAGTATGGTCGGGTTGGTTTTAGCTTAAAAACTAACCAGGCTCCTGGGATAGAAAAACCAATATCTCTCAGACCGGGCGTCCGATTGATGCGCCGTCTGTCGCGTTGAGTTCATTTTGAAGAGATGTAACTTTTTGATACATCAAATCTAGACTTCATGAAAGTTGATGTATCGACCCCCCTTGGCTCATGGAGCGGACCCTCCTGGAATCAAGCGTGCTGTGTGCGGGAACCCTAGAGCTGGTTGTGACTGCGACGATGACGACTGCACTTGGATCCTCCGTGGGTTCGGCAACAAGGATGACTGTAATAGGATCCTCCATGGGTTAGATGACGATGACTACTGTTCTTGTATCCTATGTGGGTCCGACAGTATTTGACTCTGTACTTGTATCCTATGTGGGTCCGGAAGAGTAGCTATTCTTGTATCCTTTGTGGGTCCGACAACTTAGCTGGTCTTGTATCCTATGTGGGTCGACAGCTTAGATGAATCAGTGGCTACATCTGATCATCTATATCGCCTTACGAAGTGTATACCTATGTGAACTGAGTCTTGAATCTCAATCATTATCATTTATGTGGTTAAATTTCTTTTCCCGTGTGGATTGGGTTGTGCTTTCCTATGTGGACTGGGTTGTGCTTGGGCTCGGGAGCTGGAGCCAAACTGTAACTGATGAATTAGGTATATGTATGTTCATGTACCTAAGTAGTGTTTTTTTATGCTTCGTGATTTTATCTTTCCTTTGTGGTTTATCATTCGTGGATTCGGAGAGACCTTCGGGGGTCTCGGGGTCCCTACTGAGTATCATATACTCACCCCTGCACGGGCTATGCCTGCACTATGTTGTGTTGGATGTAGATGAGGGACAACACTGATCGAGGTGGATGCTTGTGGAGTAGGACAGTACCCGGAGGTGGACCACTTTGCGGGACGTACACAGAGCGGATGTCCGGACCGAGGAGTTGTGAAGGATATATGTACCCACCCTTCAGGTGGGAGTTCCAGAGGATGGCTCGGAGTTGATGCTTTACTTTTCTGCTGTTGTACTTTCTTTTCAGTTGTACTTTACTTTTAGTTGGGTTTGTATTCTGGCCCATTTAATTTTAAGCACTTACTTTTGTACTCAGTTTTCTTAGAGTTTACTTCAACTTGTATTCTCTATGGTGTTTGTTTTATTATATAAAGGCAATGCCTCCCCTTTTACTGGGATTTATGCCTTTGTTGCTAGTCGCCAGCCCCTGGCCTATGGGAGGTGGGCTTGGGGTATTCACGACACAGGCCCCGAGGATGGGTCGTGAAACTATGTCGGTGTTTTGGGTTTGATTGTGTTTGTTGAAGAAACTAGATTATTGAAAATGATTATGGTTGGCGTTTCTCAAAGAATGTGTTTAAGGTGGTGTAGTTTCCTAGTGTTAGCCAAACTTTTGGTCCTAAAAATCAAGATTTGGTTTTTAGAAAAGGATTTTTTTCCATAGAACATAGTTCTTGGACTACGAAGAAAAATTCGCAGACCACAAATGAGGTGAGTGGAACAATGATGGAAAATCAGAAAAGCCATGATTTTTTCATAGCAACACTATGCAGACGAAGAAGTGCGCTATGCAGAATGCATAATAAAAATAGTTTTTGGGTGGTTCAAAGTTTGCAGGATACTTGAAGTTCATGGAAAGGCCATCATTTGTGTCTATGAGGTGGTGATTCATCTGCAGTAGGTATTGACTACTGTGAAGGAAGAAAGGTGCTATATGGACCACATAACACAGTCTGTGGTGAAGGTTGTATCGCATCAAAGTTTTTCATAAATTAGATTAGCGGGGTATTAAAATCTATTTTCCTATATAAGGACCCCTAATTAGATGATAAGTATATAGAAAATTTCATTATAAGATCATTGCTCTGGGAAGAATTCAGTGAAGTCCAAAGTTGTTTGTGAGAGAGAATTCCACGAAGGAGAAGTGGTTCATGGCGGGGGGGGGTCTGTGAAAGAGAGATTCAGTGAAGACATTTAATAGAAGAAGATTTTGGGGAACTATAGATAGAAAAGGAAAAGGAATCTATAGAATTGAAGGTAGTCCATGGGAGAAGAAGTGGTCCATGGAAAGAGAGGTGGTCCGCGAAAGAAGAAGTAGTCCATAAAAGTGAAGGTAGTCTATGGAAGAAGGGTTTTCCATGAATCACTCATGATATTTGGTTCAAGATAGTTTGTATAAGAATAAAGAAAGTTCATGAAGGGAAAAATTAGATCATAAAATCAATTTCCAAAAACTAACAGTACATGGAAAATTGGATTTCATCTACAGGGGAAATGAGACTTCAACAGAGCATCTATCTACAGTTGAGAATGTGTTCTTTCATGAAATTTAAAGGACCTACAAGTCTATAAATTTTAAGTGGATCCCTTCCAAGAGAAGTGAAAAAAGGATGAGGAGGGAAGTCATCCTTTCCACCAGTAGTGATCCAGAGAAAAATACATAGGGAGTGACCCTTGGGAAAGTAGTGAGCTGACCCTAAACCTTTAAAAGGTAGTGATCCTGGGCATAGAAGTGATCTTGCTTGAACCTTGTAATTTGGCTGTGAGACTTACTGTATTTTCTACATCAATTAATTTCCATTGTATTATCCTTGGATGCATGCCATTGAGTGTGAAACAAGTAAAATCATTATGTCTCATTCTTGATTTCATTTTTGTTCATACATTATTATGGGATAAGGAGAGAAGAGTGCTTTGTTTGATGACAAAACATGATCTGAAGGTGTAATAGTTTTAATATGTCATACCCTGATTCACCCCCTCTTAGGGTATTTGACCTATTAGGCCTAACATATTAAAAATAATCTTAATGTCTAAGGACCATCAACATGATCATAGATTGGAATATCTGAGGACACCAAAACATGCTAAATTTTTACTGACTGGTCTGTTCTCATAATATCTCATATTAGATATCACAAAGTGAGGGCTACTTGAGAAGAAACTTCATCTGTTTATAATTACTTTCACATGATAGTATATGTAATATGTTTCACATCATAGTATTGTATCCCACTGTACAACATTATTTGAGAATATCGTCATAACACTTCTAGGTTCTCATCATTGCAGAAAACTTCTATGAACTTATCACTGAGATGTATGCTCTAGAACATTATTGCATTAGATTCATGAAGAACAATAAACAATAGGTAATATTTTTTTATTAATATTCAATAAATTGAATATAAATTTAATAAATGTACAAATATTTGGTCCTAAGACACCAACTCTAACACATTCAAGGAAGTTCCAAAAAAATTAGAAACAAACTATCCCAATTGAAAAACTCCAAACTAATTAAAAATAGTAGAATCAAAAGCAATGAACATTGGAATCAATAGGTCAGTAAAATTGTTAAATAAAGAAATAAAATCGCACCATGATTTTAAGTGATTTGACTAATTGGACTATGTGCATGAGGCATATAACGGCCAAAACTTATATAAATAAAATTCCCCTTGCAATTTAATTAAATGTTTTATTATGTATTATAGTTATAGAAAACACATGAACTTATTTGGATTCATTATATACTATCATATTTAAAGGCCATTAAGTACCATTTATTTTGATAATATAGCCATTGAATAGTGATCACATGATTAGTATAAATATAGGGTTTTAATAAATCCATTTGACAGAGATAAAGGAAGTGATGGCCTCAAAAATCGGGATCATACCCTATGAAGCTAATTTATTAGAGATTATGTGGGAGATTACAACATTGGGATTATCCCTTGACCAATCCCAGTCTGAGATCTAATAACTTAAGCATGAGATAAACCATTTATGGGAGAAGTTCAAGCTCATCGAGATCATAAACCAAACCATGTTCACTGAACCGCCCCATGAATGTCCCACTATCGCAAAACTTACCATTATTTTTTCTCTAGTGTATTAAAGGGATATGTATCAAGAACCTAGGAATATGAGTATGTACATTATTTATTTATTGAATAATGAATATATTTTCATCATATTATTATTAATTAATTAATTATTTGGATTTTGATATAATAAAACACAAATTGTATTTTTGGGAAATATTCAAATTCAATTAAATAACTTATTTTTATTGATTAAATTATTTTTCAAATAAATAATGTTTTTTGGAGTGATTAACTCAATAGGGGGTGAATTGAGTTCCCAATTAAAATTTCAATACATAAATACAATAAAAATAATACCTTGGTAAAATAAATTGGAAAATTAATCAAAAAAGAAGAATGATATAAGATCTATTCTTTTAAAATATTTATCAAAGAGTGATTAGGTCTCAGTTAAAATATAGTTTAAAAATACCTTAACTTTTGAAATCAATTTACATAGAGAAAACCTATATAAACACTAGTTAAGATTAATTATCAAAGTAATTTTTTTTATTTGTAAATAAAAAAGTTATCTTGAATATGATAGTAAAACAAAAAAATAAGATAGTAACACTGTGCAATAAAAAACAAGTTCAGTCTCAAGGGGAGACTTAATCCCCTCCACTAGGAAATCACCCACTGTGGGGAAGATTACAAATATAATCAAATAAACCCACAACATAGATGTGTTATATAGTCAATAGAAACAAGATATCCAAGATAAAAATCCTCTTCTACAGTTATTCATGGGATGAAAGAATAGAATAGGTCACACATGGACCTCTTTCACAAACACGGTGGGAAATAGACTGAGGAAGAATAGAATAAAAAGTATTATCCAGGAATGTGTAGGAGACAGTGTGTGTTGGATAACCGGAAAAAAACACACTGCTGAAAATTAAAATAGATAGACCAAATATGAATAGAGAAATATCATTTTTATGTCTTCTATATGTTTTTAGTCCTCGGATCAACACTAGTATCAAGTTTGAGATTTGTTCAGTAAGTTTTTAACAGACATAGGATCACAGAAAATCTGAAGGTATGTTCCAATTTGATATTTTTCAGCATCTCAGTTGACCTCGGTAAGGTATTTTATTCTTCTTTGACATTGGATATTCACAGAATGTGAATTAGAAAGTTTTTTGATTTAGTTTTTTACTTCTATATGATTTTTAGTAAACAATGTTGTAGTGTATAATTCTGTTTTATTGGGTTTTTTTCGGTTGTATTAGACCCTAAGAGATATATCCTTAATGTTTAAATAAGCTCATCAAATCCACAACACTCATATCATCCTTTACTAAGCTTTGAAGACTTGGTCAAAATATCATATAGTGGATTTATTAATTGACACATTCATTCTAAAGTCCTCATAAATGTACAAAAACAAGAATATGGTGGCGGGTCAACATCTGGTGGAGACTTGCCTCTGGATATAGGTTATCCTGGTGGTTTCTCCTATTTGCGGTGATGGTGACTTGGTTTTGAGGTATCTAATCCTGGTAGAAACATTGACTCATGTTTGGTGGTAGCTCATATTTACTAAAACAGTGACTCAGTGTCTGGCGATAATAGTGTCTCCCAGCCAATGGTGACTTGCCATAATACTTAGAAAAAATATCATAGAAGTAGTCTTATCATATAAAATTCCATAATACAACATGTTAAACATTAATACTAGAAGAATCATGGTTTGTGATCATTAAAATAATAGAGTTTCAAACACACTTCATACAAGGATGTTCCAACATTCTCCCCCTTTTTGATAATCACAAAATATGGAATTTTATATATCATGTACTAAATGAGTAATCATAAATAATAAGAGATTTATATGAGTTTTAAAACCAATATTCTAACTAATATAAAACTAAATTATCAATTTATATTCACATTTGAGATTATGAAAAATTAAAAATAGCTGTTAAAAATAGAGAGAAAATAGAAGATCACAAGGTTTTTTAATTATCAAGGTGATAAAAATATTTGAATAAAAAAAGATAAGAATGAAAATAAAAATAAAAATGATCCCTATCAAAAAATTAACCACAAAATATATTCACTGTGTAGAATATGGGGGTTGATCAACTTTCTCCTTCCCTTTGAATATTTTTCTATCTCTGTCATTGTCCTTTGATGAGACTGTAGAAGTGTATGTCAGGTAAAAGGTTTTAATGGATGGTATTGTGGTAGTAGGGGGATGTTTATCTTATAAAATAATTGTTCTGAATTGTCTGATTGATTGAAATGGCGCTAGACTCATAGACTGATATGGTGCAGGAATAAGACTATCCGACTGAGTGATTATAGCAGGACTATACTGAACTGAGTTTGTGGATGTGGTTGAAAGTATTGTTTAAACAAGTATTGGTTCTATAGAAATTATAGTGGTTTTATGAACATGAAAGTAGGGTTTTAGGATATTTATTAAGTCCATAATTATTGAACCTCCCATTTCCATAGCATTATATAAGTTTTCCTTCTCATCTAAAAATATTTGAAGAGATGGTGTGGGAACCTTTAGCTGACTCACATGTTCTTTGAAGGCACTTTTCACTGATAGTATCTTCATGTTCTTTGTAATGTTTTTTAAATTATCATACATTTCATTCTTGGTATATATCCTTGAAAAGTAGTACTTGATTGATTGATTTATTACTTACTTATCTTGTCTAAGATATCTAGTGTAGCCACTTATGAAATAAAGGATATGTTCTCCATGAAGTTGTATCTTCCAAATTTTCTCATCATGAGTCATCACACCACCCATAGAATTTTTGATGTCTTCTATGATTATCTATTGCATCATATCTCTATCAAGTTGTACTATAGTGGTTGGAAGTGAAGTTGACGTAGATGCAGTTGCAGTCTTACTATCCAACTTCTGAGATAGGGAATTCATAAACTCTGAAATATAGGATATCAGTCCCTCTACTATATTTCTGAAACTGTCAAATTCATTTTCCAAGGTCTTATTTGAAACTTCAATTTTCTAAATATGAAACCTTATTTGTGGATGGATATATGAGATAACTAACTCATCCAAATATCTTGTATTCCCTTCAATGAGTTTTTTTATTAGATATTGTTGAGATCTCAAGGTATTTGTAAAATCTGAAATTAAGTTCCTTCTCAATGAGTATAAATAGGAATTCACATTTATTTATAAAGAAATGAAATAATCTTTGGTCACTAAATTAGGAGGAAGAACAGGTTGAATATGAGGAAAATAATTTTAATCATCTGAGTCAGTACAACTGTGTCCAAGTTTAACAAAACTAAGATACTTCTCCCATTATTAAAAATAACTGATTAATGGTCTAACATAAGGTAGCATGGGTGATTCTCAGGGAACTTGAGAACATTGAACAATTTCAGGTGTTGAGGGAGCATGTGTTGTCTATTTCAGTTCCATGTTGGATGTATGTGGAGACTATTCCACTGAAACTCCCTGATTAACTGAAATGGTATTCAACACCTTCTCAATTATAGCTGAAAAAACTTCTGTCTGATTGGTTTCCATGTTTTCTAATGGTTCTGATTGATCCATTTGATCATTAGGATTTAGATTTTTATTCCCCTCATTTAAATATTTTATACCTTCTGTAGGAACTGTTGGAACATCAGGAATCATGATATCCTTTAGTTGATTTTCATATATAAGAGGACTAGATACCATAGGTGCAGAGGATTGATGTTGAACTATCTCTTGTTCAGGATTAGGATCATTTCCATTTTCACCACTACACTCATGATCAGTACCACCTTTTTGATCATCTCTATTATTAGGGCCAAATTTTTTTTCCATCATCATAATTCTTATCAACATGTGCTTCATAGTACTGACTGGAAGTTTTATCACACTTTTCAAGATCTTAAATCTTATATCTACTTATTTATAAACAATATCATTAACTCCAATACCATTCTCATCACTTGATGTCTTAAGGGGTAGAAAATTTAAACTGAGATTCTCCATAAACTTCAGTATCTTCTTCATCATCATTTTTAGATAATATATTTTATCTAGTAGGCAGAGAGCCTACTAAACCAACATGTCCTCTTGATACTCTATGTAGAGATTTAATGATCTTTTAATCACTCCCTTATTCAAGTGAAACTACTTCTTCTTATTCTTCTTCTTACACTTCTTCTTCTTCCACTACTGGATCATCTCTTTCAGCAAAAAAGTACTCAGCTATCTCATCATATTGAAGACAAGGATCCCTAATGTCCTTAGGTCTTTTAGGATGATCAATTGGATTGAACTCATTATAAAATTTTTCATTATCTCTCACCCAGCATCCCTCCCATGGGTTCTAACTTAATTTTAACCTTTTACAATTTTTTTTGAAAAAAAAAACCACAAATTTTGTCTTTAGATTCACCTCTAGCTTTGACACAAACGTTTGAATATAAATGGTTGGAATCATTTTGAGATATATTAGAGAGTTCGACCACGATCTCTTCTTACACATTTCAAGCATATAAACTATAAAAAATCTACACCAATTTATTCTATTCCCTTTCTTCATTATATAGAGAAATTATAAATATTGATACCACATTATATTGATGTACCCTTTCCTTAGACATAATACATGAAGTACAAATTCTAAAAGAAACTTACATTCACCATTAAGCTTCACATCAGTAGGTCTTCCTACATCTTTATCTCTAGTTAACTATAGGAGATCCCTTTTATAATTGAAATTTTCACTATCATTCAGTATACTTACTTGGAAATCCTCATATACTTATTTATGAGTAACCTTTAAACATTTTCCCAATTCTATGGAAGATAAATAAATCTCTCTTCTATCTATGTTGCTTCAAATTCTATCGATTCTATTCCCAAAAATAAATCTCACATTATGATAAAAATAAAAGAATACCCGCAAATAGTACACCATATGATTTGAGGTAAAACATTTCATCCACTTCTTTTTTTCTATTACCTTTAACATAATCATATTCTTAGTTGGAATGCATTGTGCATCAATTTATTTTTCTACTTTGACTACACGATTTCCCAGATGTGGGTTTAGTGAAACAACTTCCAAACTGCTTACAAAAACTCTTTATTTCTTGGAATTCCTCATATATTCTAGAGTTGATACAATAACTCACTTCACATTGGCCATTCGGATCGGTTGAAGGCTTCAGGTGAAACAAGGAAGAAGGAAGATCAGTTCGAGAGGAAGTCAAAGGTTCGGGAGATCAATGGTTAAATGAAGTGAATTAATTTATTTTTATCCTAATATTTTTATCATTTAGGGATTCTAAATAAATAATAATAAAATTAAAATAATTAAAAATTAATCAATAAATGAAAATATAAATTGTAATAAAGCAATTTTAACATAACAAGGAATAGTGACTCGTTCAATGGTGACTTCATCAACACTAACTCCATCAATGGAGACTTCATCAACAGTGACTCATCAGTGGTGAATTCATCAATGATGACTCATCAATGATGACTCATCAATGATGAATTTATCAATGGTGACCCATAAATAGTGACTTTATCCATAGTGACTCATCAATGGTGACTTTATCAAAAACGACTCATCAACCATAATTTATCATTCCTAATTCATGTTTTATGTTGTTTAATCATTCCTAATTCAAAAAATTTGTGAATATATTAGGAAGTGGATGTTTAGTATGAATAAATTCTAAAGTTATACCACCTTTTTGATAATGATATCACAAAAAGTGATGTATTACATCAATGTGTTTTGTTCTAGAGTGAGGTACTGGATTTTTGGAAAATTTTATCACACTTGTGTTATCACACTTTATATGTATATGTCTAAATTGGTATCCAAAGTCTAGTAAAGTATGTTTTATCCGCAATATTTTTGCATAAAAACTTCCTACAGCTATATATTTAACTTCAGTAGTAGCTAGTGCAATGAAATTTTTCTTCTTACTACACCAGGATGACATGTTCATATTTAGCTTCATTAATAACTATATATTTTCCTAAAATATGACATGTTCATGATTTTATTTTTATATCTAACTAGCAGACACCAAAATTAGCATCTGAATAGATTACTAAATAAAAAGCATGTCCTCTTGGATAGAACAATCCAAAATTTGTTGTATACTTGAGGTATTTAAAGATTCTTTTTACAAGTAATAAATGTGAATATTTTGGATTAGCTTGAAAGCGAGCACATATACACCCACTAAACAAAATATCAGGTCAACTATCAGTTAAGTATAAAATAATTCCAATCATTCCTCTATAACTAGTTTGATCTACTAAATTCCCATATTAATTAAGGTATAGTTTATAGGTGGTACTCATGGGAGTATCAATACTTTTGGTACTTTCAAGGCCAAAATGATTTAACAGATATTTTGTGTATTTAATTTGATTTATGATAATTCATTATTTATTTTGAAAAATCTGAAATCCAAGAATGAATTCGAGTTTACCCATTAAACTAATTTCAGATTCATTTTGTATCATTTTTTGAAAAATTAGTACATAATGAATCTTTAGTATATCCGAAAATAATATCATCTAGATATATTTATAATATTAAATAATATTTTGAAATTATTTTTATAAATAAGGTTGGATCAGGTATACCTTTTGAAAAACATTTTGAAATAATTAAATTAGTAATCCTATCATACCAAGATCTATGAGTCTATTTTAAACTATATAAATATTTTTTTAGTTTAAAAACTCAATTTGGAAAATGTGGATTTTGAAATCTTATGGGGGTTTCAAAAGTAAAACATCCTTAATTATAAATCCATTTAAGAATGAACTTTTAATATCAATTTGATATTGTTTGAAGTCCAAATATGCTTTATAGGAAAGTAGTATCTTAATGGATTCAAGTATTTTTATAGGTGAAAAAGATTCTTCATAATCAATACCATTTTATTGATTATATCCTTGTACAACTAATATTTATTTTCTTATTACTATAGTTTCATACTCATCAACCTTCTTTCTAAAAACCAAATTAGTTCCAATAGTTAAGGTTTCTTTAGGTCAGTCAATAAGTTCCCAAACATTGTTTCTTTAAAAATGATTAATTTATTCTTGCAAAGCTATTACCATAATTCATCATTGATGGAATAATTTATGTTCTTAGTTTAAATATGCGACAAGAAGTCTTGATGTTCAATTTTATTTATTATGGTAGATCTGGTCTATATACCTCTATCTACTTTTCCTATTATAACATCTAATGAGCGATTTCAATGAGTCCTAATGGGTCTTTGAGAAGAGGGGATAACAGACTCAATGTATTATTCTTGTTCAAGTTTGGGAAGTTTAATTATTGAACTATCTATTTGTTTAACATAACTTTAAGAAGGTTTATAATTGAGATTCAGAGTTGAAAGATCATCCTCAGGGTCTTCTAAGATAGTCTTAGCTTCATTGGGATCATTTTCATCAAACTTAATGTGAATTGATTCTTCTATTAATCTAGATATCTTATTATGTACTCTATAAGATTTACTATAAGTTTAATACACAAAAAATTTCTTCATCATTCTTGGTATAATTTTTTTCAAATTATCCTTTATATTTAGGATAAAAAAAATTGCAACCAAAAAATCTAAAGTAATTAACCTTTGGATTTATATTATTCCATAACCCATGAAGTGTTCTATTTAAGAGATGTCTAATCCATACTCTATTTATAGTGTAATTGTATGTATTAACATCTTCATCCCAAAAGTAGATAGGTATGTCAGACTCATTTAACATGGTTTGGTCTGTCTCTTGAAGAGTCATATCTCTTCTTTCTACCACACCATTTTTCTATGGTTTCCTAGGAGCGTAAAAGTTGTTATTATATAAATTTTGATATCAAAATGATTCATAGTATTTATTTTCAAATTCTCAACCATGATCACTCCTTATGGTCTTAATCTGAAGTCCATTAGGGTTTTATACAAATTTATAATACATAATAAATTATGAACAAGATTAACTTTTATGAGATAGAAAGTACACCCAAGTGTATCTAGAGAAGTCATTCACAAGGATATAAACATAATTTTTTCCATTTTTAATGGAGACTCTAGATGGTCCAAAGAGTTCCATATTGATTAACTCTAAAGGTTGAGGTTTTGAAACTTATTTATTTGATTTAAAATAAATATTATGAAGTTTTCCTTTTTGATAGGGATTACAAATTCTATTATTAGAGAATTCAATATTTGGTAGGTTACTAACTAAACCTTTCCTAGTTAGCTTTCTAAGTGAGTGAATATTGAAATGGACTAGTCTCATATTCCAAATCCAATATTATTTTTGAAGGAAACTTAAGATAGAAATATTTTTAAAAGATAAATAATTTTAATCAATAGAATAAATATTAGAATTTCTAAATGCAGTAAAAATTAAATCATTTTTATCATTAAAATCATGAAAAACATTATTTTCAAATTTTACATAAAATCCATCATCAAATAATTGGGATATGCTAAGTATATTTCATTTTAAACCATCTATATATAAAACTTTAGAAATTAATACTGAATTAGAATTACTAATTAGGCCAAGGCCAATGATTTTTCATTTTTATTTTTTACCAAAAGTGACATGTCTACCACTAACATTGATCAAATTGTTGAAGTTTGAATACTTACCAAACACATTTCTGGAATATCCACTGTCCAGATACCATAGTCTTTTGCTGGATGTTTTCAAATAAGTTTCATACAACACAATGTTTATGCAAAAATTGATTTTGGTACCCAAATCCTCTTGTGTTCGTTTATGTTAGTAATAAGATATTTTGGAAACCATATTTTCCAAACAAGTATATTATAAATATATTGAATAAATATAGAGATAAAAACATTATTATGTCCAATTGAGTATGCATTGGAAGTATATGAGCTTTCGTAACTGGTACTTGATGTAAATATAGTTTTTGTAATCTTTCTTTGTCCTGGATGGTAACTAATGCTATTTGTATACATGGGAGAAACTTTATTTCCGAGTATTTGAGTTAATGTTTTTTTACTGTTGGTAAATCTTTCTATGTCTTTCATTACCTATTCATTTGAAAATTTTGATTCATTTTTTCTATCAACAGTTGATCATTTTTCTCATTTTCAATAGTATGGTTATTTTTAATATTTATTGTTAATGATTTCTGTTTCTTAGGTGACATATTTATCTTTCACATTATGAAAGGTGTCTTATAGTATGTTATAGAAATCATACAGATATTTTATGGTCATGTTTTTCTCATTTCCATAATTTTTTTCATTTTCATAAATGTATGAAACATTAGTAGTATAAATAGGAAGAACATTTTTTACCTCTAATGTGATTGTTGTAAAGAACATATTGGCTCTGTCATACGTATCTTCTTGATTGGGGTCTAAGTCATTGGAGCTGTCTTTTGAGGCACTCCATGTTTCTTTCATGGATTTTTTATATCTTTTGACCATATACTCATACTTATTTTTATATTTCAATTGTGGGGAGTTAGCTTTAATTTGAAATTTTCTCTTGCATTCATAATAGTTGACTTCATTTTTGGTGTCATACTTTTTCCAATACCTTTTCCCACTTTCCTTTGTTATCATAATCTCCTATGAAATTTGATTCCTTTTTAAGAACTTCTTTTTTCTATAGAATTTATTGAATCTTCTGGCCCTATGTACCATTTCTTCATCACTGTCATCATGATATCTTTCTTCACTGGAATATTTAGTTTGTAATTTTTCTATTCTTCTAGAGGTATTAGATTTAAAGGCTACTGATTTTCGTTTTGGTTTATCTTCGTTAATGTCTTTTTGAATTTAATCACTTCTTCATAAATCATCATCTTTCCTATCAGTTCCTTAACATGTATTTTACTTATATCACATGATTCTAGGATTGACATAGATGTTCCTTTCCATCTATCTGGTAAACATTTGAGTAGTCTCATTACTTGATCGTAGTCTTTCACATGTTTTCCAATAGAGTGCATAGTATTCACTATTTCATTGAACCTGAGATACATATTAGAAATAAGTTCAGCAACTTTCATTTTAAAATTATCATACTTGATAGTGTATGTATTTAATCTCATTTCTTTGACTTTTATTATTCCTTCATGTGAGATAGATAAGGTTTCCTATATTTAAAAATCATATTTGCAAGTAGATATTCTATCGAATTCATTATCTCCTGAATCATATAATAAGGCATTCAGTGATTTACAATTATAATTGTAAGTAATTGTTGTAGCAATATTCCATTCACTTCTAAGAGTTTTTGATATTTCATATTAATCTTCTATTAAAGACTATATTTCAAAACCTATACATTCCAAATGAATCTTCATTTTGATTTTCCATTGAGCTTAGTTGGAACCATTAAAATAATAAGGTAAGTTGGTAGTAGATCCTTCATTTATATTAACCATAAAGAAATAAAATTTGTAAATGATATAAATTTGATATCTTTATAATATAACTAAAATCACAATTAAAAAGGTAATAATTTATATATAGGAAACTATCCTATGATACCAAATGTTGGTTGGTGTGAGTAACTCAACAGGCAGTGAATTTAGTTCCCAATAAAAATTTCTATAAATTAATAGACTAAAATAAAACCCCTTTAAAAATAAACTAGAGAATTAATAAAAACATCAAATTGATATAATATATATCCTTTTAAAAATATTTTTTAAAGAGTTATTAAATCTTAGTTAAAATATAGTTTAGAAATACCTTAACATTAAAAATCAATTTAGTTAGAAATAAAAATATATAAACACTAGTTAAGATTAATTATCAAAGAAATTGTTTTGTTTTTTAATAAAAATTTATCTTGAATATGATAGTAAAAAAATAACATAGTAACATAGTGGAATAAACAATAGGTTCAGTCTTAAGGTGAGACTTAATCCCTTCTTCCACTTGGAAATCACCCACCTCTAAGCAAATCATAAATATAATAAAATAAATCCACAACTTGGATTCTGTATACAATCAACAGAAACAAGCTATCTAGGATAAAAATCCTCTTCCATAGTTATTTGTGGGATATAAGAATAGAACAGGTCACCAAAGACCTATTCCATAAATATAGTGGGAAATAAATTGAGTAAGAAGAGAATAATAAGTATTCTCTAGGAATGTGTAGGAGATAGTGTGTGTTGGATAATTGGAAAACAACACACTACTCAAAAGTAAAATACACACAACAAATAAAAAAATAAAAAACTCATTCTAATGTGTTATGTATGTTCTTAGTCCTCAAATCAAGACTAGAATCAATTTTGATCTTTTTCCAATAAGTTTGTAGCATATAGAGGATCACAAATAACTGCAGGTATGTTCCCATTTGATCACTTTCAGCATCTCATTTGATCTCGATAAGGTATTTTGTGCTTATGTGTCATTGGATCTTTATAGAATGTGAATCAACAAGATCGCAGATTCAGTTGTTCACTTCTATAAGATTTTCAGTAAGCATTGTTGTAACGTATAATTCTAGTTGGTTGGGTTTCATTTGGTTGTATTAGATCCTAATAGAGAGATATCCTTTCTGTTTAAATAGGTGCATTATATCTACAATACTCAGATCGACCTTTACTAAGTCTTGAAGACTTGGTCAAACTATCCAAGAATATATTTACCCATTTATCCATTCACTCCAACGTCCTTGAATAGAAATGGTAATAAGAAGCTGGTGGTGACTCAGAATCTGGTGGTGACTTTCCTCTAGTGGTGACTTCTATAGCAGTAACAGTTACTCGCCTCTGGTGGTAGCTCATCCTGGAAGTAGCTCCTGTTGGCGGTGATGGTGACTCGGTTTGGAGGTAGCTCATCCTGCTGGTAATGACTCCCATCTCGATGTAGCTCATCTTGGTGTTAATGGTAACTCAGATACTTTTGGTAATAGTTTCTCCATGCCAATTTTGAATTACTATAAAACTAAGAAGAAATATCATAGAAGAAGTATTATCATATAAAATTCTATCGTACAACCTGTGAAACATTAGTATGAAACAAATCATGGTTTATGATCATTAAAATAAGAGAGTTTAAATCACATTCCATATAAGGTGGTTCCAACAAATAATATTTTAATAAAATGTTATTATTTAATAATGGTGATTAAATATAAATGATCATATAATTTTTTTAAAGTCAAATGTAATTTTTATAAGGGTTTGAAAATAATTATTTTCAAAAAACCCAAAATTTATTAATAAATATCGATTATTATTTTTAAATAAAAATAAGATATTTAGAAAATTATTTTGATAACATTAATATTATTTTTAGAATTAAAAAAGTTGAAATTATCCCACAGTGAATTTTTCATAATTTTCTGAGACAATCATGTTTTTGGATAAAAATTAAATACCGTATAAATATACGGTGTGTATTATGAAATCATAATGACCCAAAAGTGAATTAATAAATAATATAGAAGGTATTAAATACCAAATATATATTTTCACTTTAAAATAATGTGATTTTAAGTTTATTTGATTGATTTTATGATTCCATTATAAATTCTCCAAAACTATTAATATATTTTATGTTTTTAAAATCATTTCATTATTATTATGACTCACTTCCACAAAATCAAGGGAATTATTTTATTATGTTAGGCCATTGGACTTAAAAAATAATTCAAAAAATTCCCATTTTTTGAAAACCGTGGGAATTTTTGTTATTTTGGTTATTTTATTACATGGAGTCCAAAACCTATGTTTGAGAAATGATAATGAATTCCCCAATCATTTCCTATATAAACCCACCCAATATCTCATTTCTCTTCACTCATAATCATTGGAGGACGTCTTTACTCTACCCTTCTCTATCTAGATTCTTCCCTAAGTGCCCCCAAGCCCTTAAGAATCTCCTCCCAAGCATTTGGAGTCACAAAATCAAGTTAAGGATCCTTTCCTTCTTTCATTTTTCCTCTTTATTAATGTTTTTTCATTATCATATGACTTATATTTCTAATTCATATTGCTGGGATAAGTTTTTACATTCCACTGTTAATATCCGTTTTATGTCCAAATGATAAGAGACCCCTTTTTTATCTCATCAACTCATTTTATGAATTTTTATGTGACATCATTATACTACCGAAATTCCACCACAATTTTCTATACCAAACATTTATGTAGTAAATACCCGTACCAATTTCCTATCAATGGTTTTCATATTTATGAACTTATAATTCTTTTTTTGTACATACATTTATTTATTCCACACTCCATGATCATGTAATAAAATTTGATGATAAATGAACCATGTGTTATGATCTATGTGGCACACTTAAGCATGATAATGAAATGAGTGTGATGGGTGCACCCATAATTTTATAGAGCTCCAATGCATTGATAATGTTTAGTATCACGAGTCATCTTGTTGGTATGAGGAGTGAACCTAATTACGTTATGGGATTTTTTTCCATCATGATTTCTTGTTAGTTAGCCTTGAGCTATGTTTATGATGTAGTTTTTTATGTTATTCCCACATTTACCATGTTGACATTTTGATCATCATCCCATATCATATATCATTGTTCATGTTAATGATTCTCACTACTTTTATTACCCATTAATATTCCCATTGGCTAACATGTATTATCTTATTCATGTTATTCCATATTTATTCCCTTATTGGGCATTATAGCTCGCCCCATTTTTATGTGTGCCCCTAGGTTATCCCATGCCAATTTAAATTTGATAGAATATTATGATCATGTTAAGGAATTTTTCAATAAAGATGATTTATTTCCTACTTGATGTTGTTATGTATTATACCGAGTTCCAAAATATGCCAGACTTATTGATCTTTTGGGTTTTATTATGTGTAATATTATATAATAAATCAAGTATTAATGTGAAATATTAATAATTGTTGTTATATTTGGCATCAAAGGAAAATTTTAGTTATTTCTGGGTTTAGGATTATAAAAATCTAGGGAAAGACTTATAGATATTACAATGTATTAGAAGACATCCCTAAATTTTGGTAAGTATATAGTAAGTGGTTTGTCAAGAAAATACATCTTTGTCTGGATACTATAAGTGGATGTGGCTTTGGCACATATGTACATAGGGGTAAAACCTGAAAACCACCACATTGAGCTAGACTTGACCGAGAACTAGTGCATGACAACATGCCTTGTTGGACACTTGGTTTGAAACTCCTAGGGAATATACTTTGGTAAATTCAAAATCTAATTACAAACAATTATTAAGGGAACAAAAATAATTCCCATAAGAATATATGTTAGGAAATAGATCATGGATAATATAGATTGAATCCGAGAAATTCATAAGTTATGAAATATATGTAATTTATTAGTTACCTCTTTAACGTCATTGGATTCCCCATTTATGCATTTAATATTTTAAAAATACTCATCCTTAAATTTTTCCTTTATTCATGACAATTTTCTGGAATAAGAGGAATTAGTTAAATAATTAATGCGATGGGCATTATCATGAATTCCCCAATGATACGACTAACCCAATGGGAGAAATAATTATAATCTTTGTGATGATTCTCTCTTAGCTAAATTAGGTTATGAATAGAAACATGGATCAGGAGGAACATCCAAATCCCCTTAATAAAGAACAAGTTACAATTGATTAATTTATATGAAAATGGCCTCCAACTTTCAATATATCATTTGTTCCCCTAATCATGGAACAATGGATCAACTCCATTGAGAAGATCATATCCATCTTTCAATATTCTGAACAAGTGCGGGTTCTAATGGATATTTATTGTATGGAGGGAGAAGAAAATAAGTGTTGTAAATGGATCAAGAATACGAAGCTTGAGGAAGAAATCAAAGCAATGGGGTGGAAGGAATTATATATTTTTTTTCAAAAAAATTTCTCCTCACACTCTATGAATTAAAATTGAAAGGGATTTCCTTACCCTCAAGAAAAAAATGAAAAATATATTGAGTAATATGAGTAAAACATCACAAGACTTGCATGATATGCTATTGTCTTTGTATTTACCCATGGGTTCAAGGTTGAACAATTCTTTGGTGAGCTAAAACCTAGTCTATGAAAAGCCTTGGAGATCCATGACTTTCATAGCTATGAGGAAATTGTTCGATTTACCCTAAAAGTTGAAATGGAGATTGGTGAATATCAAGGGTATCATATTGCGAAGAAGAGGAAAGTGGAGTTTAATTCTAGAATTCTGATGGATAAATAAAATGGTGCTAATAAATTTTAACATCCCACTTGTCAAAGGTGAAGAAATAAATACCCAAAAAATTCCCTAAGGGGAATAAGGAAATGCATCATGTGTAGGAAGGAATGGAACCTAGATAGTGATTGATAACAGGAGAACCCCACTAATGTGATAGAGAAAAGTAATGATCCAGTCAACCCTTAACACATTGTTCATTGCTTCAACTGAAAATTAATAGGGAATTTTTAAAACCAACATCCTCCAAGGTATAAAGGGCGATATTTTGTGATATCAACCACTGAGGTGGTTCCTGAAAAAAATGTGGTGACATATATGACAATTATTATTTTAATAACAAAAAAAATACTTTTTGATTTGGGTTGTACATATTCCTTCATATCATGAATATTTAGTAGAACTATTCAGAAACCACCACAAAGCATGGAAGTAGAGATGCTGGTGAAAATAGTGAATGGGGAAATTATTTCATCCAAAGTATACAATTCCCCTTGTCAAAATTTGTGGGAATAAATTCCCATCGAACCTTGTAAAACTCCCATTAATGGAATTTGATTAAATTATGGGCATGGATTCTCTTTCCCTATATAGAGACAACAAAAATTTCCATGAGAAGAAAATCACTCTTTGTATCATAAATCGACCCCTTATTCTGTACATGTGCAAGGAGGAGGATGAATATTATTTAGCACCAAAATCTCAAGCTTGGATATTATTTCCCTATGAGAAAGAATATTAATATCAAATGATTGAGTCTAAGAAAATAATCATCCTTGAATACATTCCCATTGTAAGGGAATATGTTGATGTGTTTCCTAAGGAATTGCCTGGTCTTCCTCCTAGCCAAGAGGTTGAATTTTCAGTTGATACTATACCTATGGTGTTACCATTATCCAAAAATATATCGGTAATGGATTTTATGGAACATGAGGGGCTAAATAAAAAAGTATAGGATAATCCAGATTAAGTTTCATATACCCAAGTGCTCTACCATTGGGTGCACCAGTCCCCTTTTCCAAGGATAAGGATGGGTTAATGCACCTTTTCATTGATTATCATGATCACAAAAAGATCATGATAAAGAAAAAGTTTCCTCTTATTTTTATAGATGACTTTTTTGATCATCTACATAGAGTAAAATACCTCTCCAAGGTGGATCTTTGGTAGATATATTATCAAGTAAAGGTGAAGAAGGAATATATCCCCAAGATCAATTTTCATGTAAGGCACGAGCATTATGAGTTCATAATAATTCCATTTGAACTTAGTAATGATCCACCAATATTCATGGACATGATGAATAGAGTCTTTATGGATTACTTTGACAAATACATGGTATTCTTTATCGATGATATTCTAATATACTCCAAAATAAAGGAGGAGAATGAGGAGTATCTAAGCACTATGCTAAAGACCCGGTAAAAGGAGAAGCTTTATGCCTAGTACAAAAAATGTGAGTTATGTTTGAAGGAAGTATAATTAATAGGTAATATCATTATAATCAATAAGATATATTTGGACCCTTAAAATATAGAATAAATTTAAGGATGGCTGATGCCGACATTTGTGATAGATATCTATAATTTCCTTCGGTTACCTGGGTATTATTGTTGATTTTTAGAAATTTCACATGATTGTCAAACCCTTTTGCCAATCTATCTCAGAAGGGAGTTAAGTTTTCTAGGAATGATGAAGGTTAATAGAGATTCAAGGAGTTGAAAATGAGGCTCATCATAGTACCTGTACTCACACTACCCACAAATGGATAAATTTTCATGGTATTCAATGATTCTTTGAAAAAGGTAATAGGTTGCGTGTTAATGAAAAATTATAAAGTGATAGCCTATTCTTCAAGGTAGTTGAAAGTAAAAGAATACCAAATTCAAAATCTGGAGTTACCTACAATGATATTTGCATTGAAAATATGGAATCATTATCTCTATGGGGAGAAGTGTGAAATTTAAACAGATCATAAAATCCTCGAGTATATATTCACACAAAAATAGTGAATATGCACCAATGATGATGGTTGGATATGATCAAGGACTATGAATTCTCAATACACTACCATCTAGGTAAGGCAAATAAAGTGGAAGATGCTCTCAGTAGGAAGGATTTCACAATCCTATCATTTATGATAATTAAGAGGGAACTGATATCCTTATACTTGAAGTGTATAAACTTGAGAATCATAAATAAAGGAACATCATAAAAAATCTAACAAATTATTTTTCAACCTTATCTTTTGGAAAAGATAAAGGATGATCAGAGAAATGATGTGGGAATTCATAAGCAAGTGGAATCTTTAAGAAAATTGAAATCCACCTAGTTCAATGTTAATGAAGAAGGAGTTGTATGATTTGGGTCACAACTATGTGTGCCATCCAATCAAGAGATAAAGAGAGAGGTTTTTAATGATGTTCATAGATCAACCTTATCTATTCACATAGGGATCACAATGATGTATCAAGATATATAAGAGAACTATAGGTGGGAAAATATGCATAAGGAGATCATTAAATATAAATCAAAGTGCCTCGTATGTCAGTAAGTGAAGGATGAAAGGAAAAATACTAGGGGGATGATGCAACCATTGTCCACAACAACATGGAAATTGGAAAATGTCACCATTGACATTATCACTAGACTTATAAAGACATCTAGTGGAAACAATGCTATATTGGTTGTTGTGGATCATCTTACAAAGATAGATCACTTAATGAAAATTCAAGAGTATTTCTCACTCAACCAACTTACATGGATATACATCAAATTAGTTGCGAGGATTCATGGAGTACCATTATCAATCGTATCTGATCAAGCTTGATATTTACCTCTAATTTATGGAAAAGTATCCAACATGTTTTAAAAATGGAACTGAACATCAATACAGTATATCATCCTCAAACTAATGTCTAGTCTGATCAGACTATTCAAACACTAGAAGACATGACAAGATAAAGTTATATAGACTTGAAAGGAGGATGGGTCTAACATCTATCTCTGGTCAATTTATCAAAAAACAAATATTTACACTTGAGCAACCAAATGGCCCTGTATGAATACTTTTATGGGAAAATATGCATACCATAGACATTTTTTGGATGAAGTTAGTGAATGTAAGATTCTAGGACCAGAAATGGTTGAAGAAATGGTAGATAAGGTGAAAACCATTTAGAAGCACATCATGGTATTCTGAATTCTGTATAAGATTTATGTTGATAATCATCAATGTGACCTTGATTTTAAATTTGGAGACATGGTATTCCTCTACATATCTTCATGGAAGAAGGTCCTGGGATTTGTGAATAAGGGAAATATTCTTCCAATATACATCAGCCACTTTGAGATATTTGATCGCATCAGAGTAATGGCCTATAGACTAGAACTCCCACCTTAAATATTTAAAGTAAATGATGTATTCCATGTATCCTTCTTGAGAAATTTCATAGATGACCCCTAACATGTACTCAATATAGAGGTGGTACCTTTGGATAATGATCTCTCATACGAGGAGCATCCGGTGAAGATCTTAGACCGTAGAGATAAAGTTCTACAAAATAAGAAAATACACCTTGTCAAAGTGCTATAGAGAAATGAAAAATTTAAAGAAGCAACATGGGAACTGGAGGAATTGATGAAACAAAATTACCCTCATCTGATTTAGTGTGGGTAAATAATTTTTTTGGGTGAAATTTATGAAGGGGATAAAATTGTAATGACCTGAACTTTTATAAATTAAATTTCCCTTACAATTTAGTTAAATGTCTTATAATGTATAATGGGTATTGAAAACACATGAAATTATTTGGATTCATTATATCCTACAATATTTAAAATATCATTAAGAATTATTATCATTGATTATATATTCTCTAAAAAACAATCACATGATTATTATAAATATAGGGTTTTAATAAATCCAATTGACACCGACAAAGGAAGTGATGACCTCAACCAGTAGGATTGTACATCATGAAGCCCATTTATTATAGATTTCGAGGGATATATAATCACTAGGATTTTCCCTTGGCCAATACCAATCCATGATACAATAACTTAAGCATGATAAGAAATTTTTGCAGGAGAAGTTCAAGCTCGTCGAGATCACGACCCAAACCATAGTTTCCGAACCACCCCATGAAAGTCTCACTGTCGCGCACCTTACCCTTAGGTCATTTTATAGTGTATTGAAGGGATGTGTATCAAGAAACTATAAATATGAGTATGTACATTCTTTTTTATAGAATAATGAATGTATTTTTATCCTATTATTTTTACTTTATAAATTATTTCCATTTTTATACAGTGAAGCACAATTTTTATTTTTGGGTAATATTCAAATTTAATTAAGGAATTTATTTAGATGAATTACTGTATTTTTGAAATAAAAAATATTTTAATAAAATTTTAGTATTAAATATTTTTTATTAAATATAAATTATCATATAAGTTTTGTGATGTCAAATGTATTTTTTAAGGGTTTGTAGATAGTTATTGTAAAAAAACCAAACATTTATTAATAAATATCAATTATTATTTTAAAATTGAAAATTCAAATATTTGGAAAATTATTTTGATAAAATTAGTATTAGTTTTGGAATCATAACTTCAAAATTATCCAATGGTGACTTTTTTATAATTTTCTGAGATAGTTGATTTTTTAGTTAAAAATTAAAAATCGTATAAATATATAGTGTATTTTATGACATCATAATGACCCAAAAGTGATGTAATAAATACTATAAAAGTTATATAAAAACAAATATATGTTTTATCCTTAAAATAATGTGATTTTAAGTTTATTTGATTAATTTTATAAAGTCATTATGAATCCTTCAAAACCAATAATATATTTTATGTTTTTAAAATCATTTCTTTAAGAGTATCACTCACTTACACATAATCAAGGGTATTGTATTATTAAGTTAGGACCATAGAATTATAAATTAATGAAATTCATTCCCATTTTGTAGAAACCATGGGCAAGAAACATGGAATGGTTTTTGATTTTGGTTATTTTTATTATATAGAGTCCAAAAACCTATGATTGAGAAATGATAAATAATTCCTCACTCATTTCTTATATAAACCCACCCAAGCTCACATTTATCATCACTCAAAATACTTGTATCACGTCCTTACTCTTTCCCCCATCTCAATATTTATACTAAGGTTCCCCCAAGCCCTCAAGAATATACTCCCAAGTATTTGGCATCACATACTCAAATAATGGATCCTTTCCTTTTCCCCCTTTTCCTATTTATGCAAGTTTCTTCATTATCTTATGCCCTCTATTTCAAATTCCTATTATTTGGATAAGTTTTTACATGTCCATATTTCTATAAATTTTCTTTATAAATGATATTAGATGTCTTTATCTCTCATCAAACCAATTTATTAATTTTTAGGTGTCGTCGTTATGGTGCCGAAATTCCACCAGGATTTTCCATGCTAAACTTTTTTGTAGCGAATACTCATGCCCATTTACTATCAGGGGTGTTCAACATTATGAACATATACATATTTATTGGGAACATTATTGTATTTATTCCACACTCCATAATCATGGACTAATATGTGATGATAAATTATTTAATGTGTTATGATCTATGTGGAACAATTAAGCATGAGAATGAAATTAATGTGATGGGTACACCCAAAATTATATAGCACTCCAATGCATTGGGTAATGATTAGTCTCATGTGACATCATGTTGGGATATAGAGTGAACTTGATTATTTTATAGGACATTTTACATCATAATTTTGTGGCATTTATCCTTGAAAAATGTTGGTAATGTAGTGTTTATAGTTTTTTCCACATTTCCTATGTTTCCTTTATGATTGTCATTCCATATCATGTATCATTATTCATGTTTATGGTTTTAACTCCTTTTATTACCAATTGATATTCCCATTATCTAATAGGTTTTATCTTCATCAGGTTATAATATGTTTATTCCCTTACTGGGTTTTATAGCTCACCCATCCATCCAATGGCCCGAAGGCCATCATTTTTTATTGATTTATGATAATCCACCTTTCAAGGGGAGAGGTGAAACCCTTACAAGGCCCGTAAGAATAAGTATTACATGACCTGTAGGCCTTAGATGAATTCATTGACTATAGGATTCAAAAATTATATACAACCCAGACTAACTACCTGGAACTACTCCTCCCCCTCATCTTCATCATGAAATCAGCTCTCCACATTCACATGACTGTTCGTCTAGGATTTCCCATGCATGAAGAGGCTTTTCCTAATGGAAGGTGTCATACCCTCTCATTCTTGCAATCCGTTTAGCTTCTGCTATGGTGAAAGCTCCTTTCTCATCCTCCTTCGGAAGCTTGTTCCTTGTAGGTTGTCTGGTTTGCATCTACACTTAAGGTAGCCCGAAGGCCTTAAGGTGGCCCGAAGGCCTTACTGACCCAAAGGCTTGGGTGGCCTGAAGGCCTTAAAGGACTTAGAGACCAAATCGGTGGCCCAAAGGCCCAAATGGGGGAATATTCTTAGTTGTTATAGTGCCTACTATAGTTGCCGCTACAGTACCTACTATAGTTCTACACAATTCCTGCTACAACACTCCTACAGTACTGCTATAGTACCCATAAAATATCCTCCACCTGGATTTGATCCCAGGTCTCTTAGATTCACTTAAGGAGTCCTCAACAACTGGGTTGAGGATCATGTGATTTTATATCTCACCCATTTCTTATGTATGTCCCCTGGTTATCCCATGCTATTTTAAGTTTGATGGAATATTATGATCATGTTAAGGATGTTTTAAATAAAGATGATGTATTTCCTATTATAAGTTGCTATATATTGTACCTAATTCCCAAAGACACTATATTTATTTTTATTTTGGTTTGTATTATGTGTAATCTTATGTAATAAATCAAGTATTAAAGTGAAAAATAAGGATGTATAATAGAAACAAGAATCGGTAAAGACTCAAATAGACAAACTAGAAAAGATACCCAACCTGGAGATCTTGGAAATAAAATGAATCCATGATCAAACTAAGCTCAAGGATATGAAATATACTCCATGCTATATTAACAAACTAAATTCACATGAAAAATAAAAAACCAGAATAAATATATAATGAAACTGAAATAGAAAAGAAACATACCCAGCTGAACCACCTTACCATAGTTTGAAAACTTATTAAATATAGAGGATTATTTATTCCTCATGCACATAAATTTGATGGTGTGATTTTTTTACTTAATCCTTACTCTAGGTGTAGAGAGCACACACCAAAAGAACATTATGAAGTTAAAAAATCACCCCACCTAATTTCGTAGAGGCCAGACAACTACTTCCAACCATCCCCGCTCTCTTGTTTCTTCATTAGTGAGAAAAAATAGTATACTAACATGTGTCCCTCCTTCGTACTCTCATTGAAACCAAAACCCCCAATCTATATATTAATTACTCTAATCTAAATCACACCTAGAAATGGGGTTGTGTACCCCATGATCGAGAAAACCTACCATAGAAATGATAGAGAGTAGCCATAATATTTGTAAAGCATAGTGTTCAGTCTAACATCATTAAATTACATATTTTATCCATGATTATAGAATACCAAATGCTACATCAAAATGAGTTTTCCTAAAGAAGATTTCATCCTCCTCTTAAGGGTCTATTAGTGTGAGAATTTGACCCATGGTTGGTCAAATCATGAAGTGTGAATTTTTTATTCACTTTTATTTGTTAATTA
Source organism: Viscum album (assembly GCA_963277665.1). Lineage (NCBI taxonomy): Eukaryota > Viridiplantae > Streptophyta > Magnoliopsida > Santalales > Viscaceae > Viscum > Viscum album. Next base: position 654,683,353 of record OY728145.1, on the reverse strand, counting down.
AATGAATTTTATATATTTGTTTTAAGTTGTTACATAGTTGGAAAGGGAACTGCCTAATGAGGTTACACCGAAAACATGTCCATTCTTATAGTTATCCCTTTATGCATTTTCTAAAGAATTCTCTATTTGGTAACTATGCTTGTTATTCAGATGATTTTGTTCTCTCAGGTACATCTCTCATTCACTGATCTCATTTCTCAATGGTGGGGGACCAGGATAGAATTAATGTTGCAAGTTAAAGGTAATATCTTGGTTCTCCCCCTTTCTTGTCATTTTGGTTTGCCCGAGAAAGAATTATTATAAGGTAGAGAGATAACATCCCCTTTTTATGGGGGGTTTTGGTTTTTTGAATGATGAGGGAATCCCATGTATACTCTCTCAGTGGTAAGATATAATGATGCTCTTGGTGTTTCCTTGATGTAACCCTTGGATGAATATCATTCATGTATTGCAAGTTCATGATCTTGAATAGTGGTGATGGAACCCTGGACAATGTGGAAAATAGTGAAAAAAACTGACTAATGGTAACTCCTTGGAAAGCAACATCGTGCATGGATAATAGTTCTTGTTTTTAAACATGGAGGATTTTGATCCTCTGATTCATTTTGGTCCTATAAAACTATTAAATTCATGTAAATTAGCATTGATTGTGGTGAATTAGACCTAAATAACCCATAGAACATGATTTTAATTTAATGAAAAATGATTCTTTCTCAAAAAAGGTGAGTTTGGGACCTGGAAAGGGTGTATCAATCCTGTATAGTTATTATCTTTATAAATGTTTTTCAATCCGAGTTTGTGGTGGTTGTTTCTTTTATGATTTTCATCGTGTATTTATCTGGTCCAACTTTGTTAGAGGTGTATTGATATCTATCTGGCCTTTTTTACTATACTTTCTTCCTAAATAGTGAAAGACACATGATGATTCTTCCTTGTACACATAGGAAAACGGCCGAAGCATGAAAATATTGTTATCCCTTTACTATTTTTATTTTTTATTTTTTTACTTATAATCACTGATCGTATTCATTGGATTATTTAATTTGAATTAAATTCTTGTTTTGAATTAATTATTTAAATTTGAAGTGGATTTTAAGCCTATATTTTTTTGGCTATCATTATCACATGATACTCCCTTTGGTTATTAATAGATCTAGTTTTTTATATATGTCACAACCCATCCTTGGGACCCGTTCCGTGACTACCCCAAGCCCGCCTTCCATAGTCCAGGGGCTGGCAACTAGCACCAAAGGTGTAAATCCCGATAAAAAGGGAAGGCATTGCCTTTATAAAGTAAACAAACACCACAGAGTAAGCCAGCAGAAGTAAACACTATGTAAAACTGGGTACAAAAGTATGTGCGGAAAAGTAAGTGGGCCAGAATACAAACCCAAACTGAAAGTAAAGTACAACTGAAAAGAAAGTACATCAACTGAAAGTAAAGCAGTAACGTCGAGCCGTCCATCGGAAATCCCACCTGAAGGGTGGGGACAAATAGTTTCCTCATCTCCTCGGGTCTAACCGTCCACTCCGTGTACGTCCCGCCCAGTGGTCCACCTCCAGGTACCGACCTGATCCACAAGCCTCAACCACGATCAGCGCTGTCCGTCGTCTGCATCCAACACAACGTAGTGCGGGCATAGACTGTGCAAGGGTGAGTATACGCTACTCAGTAGGGACCCCTAGACCCCTGAAGGTCTTCTAGAATCCACAAAGGATAAACCACAAATGAAAGATACAATCACGAAATAACAACCAATTATACCTAGGTATATGCCCATACATATACCTAAGTCATCAATTCCAGTTCGACTCCAACATCTGAGCCCAAGTTCGATCACGTCCACACAGGATAGTAAAACCCAATCCACACAGGAAAGCACAACCCAATCCACATAGGAAAGCAAGTCAATCATATCGAAGATACTGATTGAAAGTCAAGACTCAGCTCACACAGGTATACTTCTTCGTAAGGTGATAGAGATGATCAGATGTAGCCAGTGATTCATATAAGCTGGGACCCACGTAAGATACAAGACCAGCTAAGCTATCAGACCCACAAAGGGTACTAGACCAGCCACTCTGTCAGACCCACATAGGATACAAGTACAGAGTCAAATACTGCCGGACCCACATAGGATACAAGAACTGTAGTCACGTACTGTTGGACCCACATAGCATACAAGAACAGTAGTCATTTACGTCGAACTCATGGAGGATTTCAGTACGGTCGTCATCGCTGCCAAACCCATGGAGGATTTCAGTGCAGTCATCTTCGCTGCCGAACCCACGAAGGATCCTAGTACAGTCGTCATCGTCGTTGTAGTCGCAGCCAGCTCTAGGGTTCCAGCACACAGCATGCTCGTTTCCGGGAGGGTCCTCTCCACGAGCCAAGGGGTCGATACATCAACTGACACGTAGTCCAGAGTTGATGTATCCCAAAGTTCTGTCTCGTCGATAGGAACTCAACACGAGAGACGGTGCGTCAAACGAATGCCCGGTCTGAGAGTTATTGGCTTTTTCGTCCTAGGGGCCCAGTTGGTTTTTAAGTCAAAACCAACCCGAATGTACTCAAACTACATCCAAACATCAAGAAGAGTAATCCAAAAGTTTCTTCTCAGTAAGATTAATCCAACATAGTTGACGACACGTCAATCAGATGTCCGGAGCTCAAGTTATAAGCGTTTCCGCTCCGAGGGCCCGGTTGGCTTCGTGTTTGAACCAACCCGGTCATACCCAAAGTTCCCCGAAACCTTGAGTGTAATATACCAAAACGACCTTCTCGATCCAAGGATCGCATTTCAATTGACATTGTGTCGATCGGAGGTCTATAGACCAAGTTACAGGCATTTTAACAAACCTGTCCATTTTTAGGGGGTTTTGGGCCCGAACCGACCCGGCCCGAGACCCCCTGGGTCGGCCCGAACTGGGTAGACCTGACCCGAGTCAGGGTTCAGCCCATCAGGGTGTGGCCCGGCCCAGTCCAGCCGGCGCGGCCTGGCTGGGGCGGCCCGGCTCGGCGTGGGCGGCCCGACCTAGCACGACCGGTCGGCCATGCGCGAGCGCCGCGCGCCGCTTGAGCGCGGAAGGGGGGGGGGCCGCCACCCCCTTTGAACGATCAGCGGACACATGGGGGGCTCCTTCCTACCACGTTGACCAGGGGTTTCAAACCCCAATTTTCCGGATCTGGCCAGCCATAAAGGCCGGCCAGTGTGTTGCGCGGGACCAGCTGGTCCCCCCTCCTGAGCTCCGGCGGCCGGTGGATCCCGCCGCCCACCCTTGCTCCTCCACGGCCAAAGGCCGCAACCTTGGTCCGATCGGCGCGGCGCGATGGGGCCGCACCCCTCCACCATGGCCCGACTCCGGGCGCGGCTTCTTTCGACCTCAACGGCGCGGTGCGACAGGGCCGCGCTTCTTCGTCGCAATCCTCCTTGTTTCCGCACGGTGTCGTTGCACCGCGCCTCCTTCGTTCGAGCCACAACGAATACAACCACAAAGGGGGAGGAGGATCAGCCGTGTTTGGGCGGTCTGACCTCCTCCTGTTAAATTGATAACAGGCGTCCCAAAAATTCAACGAGGAATGCAAAGATTTATTCACGAACAAATTCAAACCCCTACCTCGAAGAAGTCATCGAATGGGGATCGTCGCGGGGGAAAGACGTCGTGGAAGACGACGTCGTGGAATGAGGCTCCGTAAGCGTCGCCGGTGTTCGCCCGATGAAGGATGTGGCGCGTCATCATTCTCTGAAGAAGGCGTCTCTCACCTGCTGGAAACAATTTTTATTTGTATTCCTCACATTTTTAACATCTCCTCCCGAGCAAAGCATCCCAGAAAAAGGTTCTCTTAAGCAAATACCAGCGCTGTGGTTTCATCGGTGCCCTTGGATTTTGATTCCGAGCACCGGTTCAAAATTTAATAAAACCCACTCATCCTTTCACTGAACATACCTGAGCTAAAATTCAGAAAATAATTTCGGGCACACCAGGCCTCGGAATCAGGTGCTGTCAGAAACTACGTACTCGTAAAATACCAAAGAAAATTAAGAAAAAAATTTCCCTTGAAATTTATGGGTCTTTACATTATTCCCACCTCTGGGATTTATCTCCCCGTAAAGATACATCACAAAATAGGGGAACAAATGGGGGTACTGAGCACGCATCTGAGCCTCCTGCTCCCAAGTGCTCTCCTAGAGGTTCCCATGCTGCCATCTGATGCACACTAGAAGAATCGACCGCCCACGCAAGACCTGCTCCTATCGATCCTCAATTTCCACCAGGACCTCCACAAAAGTCGCCCCATCATCAATGTCCAGCTCCCCATGGTCGATGATATGTGTTGGGTCATACACGTATCTCTTCAGCTAAGATACGTGGAAGACGTCGTGCACTTGGTGCAACTGAGGTGGTAGAGCCAGGCGATAATGCACTTTTCCTATCCTGTTGAGAACCTGGAATGGTCCGATGAAGCGCGGAGAGAACTTACCGCCCTGACCAAATCTCCATAATCCACATCGAGGTGAGACCTGCAAGAAGACGTGGTCGCAATCCTCAAACTCTAGTGGTGTCCACCTCCTTTCAGCATATGACTTCTGTCGGCTCTGAGCTGTCCTCATCCGCTCCTGGATGACCTGGACCTTCTCCGTCATGGCCTGGACCATCTCCGGTCCCACAAGTACTGACTCCCCAGGGTCTGTCCAGCACAGAGGTGATCTGCAAGGTCGGTCATACAACACCTCGTATGGTGCCATCCCGATAGTGGAGAGGTAGCTGTTGTTGTACGCAAAATACACCAAGGGTGGGTGATCCTTCCAGCTGCAACCAAAGTCGAGGACATATGCACGGAGCATGTCCTCGAGATTCTGAATGGTCCTCTCCGTCTGACCATCCGTTTGAGGGTGAAAGGCGGTGCTCAGACGTAGCTGCGTCCCGAATGCCTCCTGCAACCCCTTCCAAAGCCGGGAAGTAAAGTGAGTATCTCGATCGAAGATGATAGATGATGGCACACCATGAAGCCATACAATATTCTGAACGTAGAGACGTCCTAAGACCTCCACTGAGCCCTGCTCTCTGATGGGTAAAAAGTGGGCCGAATTGGTGAGTCAGTCGACAATCACCCAAATGGAGTCGTGACCTCTGGATGTATGTGGAAGTCCAGTCACGAAATCCATAGATATCCCATCCCACTTCCACTCTGGGACCTCCAAGGGTTGTACCAAACTTACTGGTACCTGGTGCTCCGCCTTCACCTGCTGGCAGGTGAGGCATCGAGAAACGAACTCTACTACAGCCTTCTTCATACCCGGACACCAGTACTGTCATCTGAGATCTTGGTACATCTTCGCCACTCCTGGATGTACCGTTAAAGGGGAAGTGTGAAACTCCCTCAGCACCTCCTCCTATAAAGTAGCTGGTACCATGGTACATCCTCTGAAAAGGACGTCGTGCTATCCTCCTATAGAGAATCCATCAGGTGCATGTCCTGAGGATATCTGTGTATGTCGCGTCTCACAGTCAACGTCCCCATGCTATGCCTCTCTGACTCGCTGAAGAAGTGGAGGAGTGACTATGAGTGACTGATGAAAGGCTACTCCATCTCTATCCACAAAGGATATCTGCAAAGCGGGTAGCTGCTCTGTCGCCTCCCGAAGTAGCTGAATGCCCGTCCTCCTGCTGAGTGTATCAACTACTACGTTCCCCTTTCTAGGAGTATAGACTATCTCAAAGTCATAGTCCTGGAGGAACTCTAGCCATCACCGCTATCTCAGGTTCAGGTCCTTCTACGAGAAGATGTACCTGAGACTCTGGTGGTCAGAGTAGACTGTGAAGCGCTCACCAATCAGATAGTGCCACCACATCTTCAGAGCGAAGACCACTACTGCTAAATCCAAGTCATGGGTAGCATAGTTCTGCTCATGCTGCCTCAACTGTCGTGATCCATAGGCGATCAATACCCGCTCCTGTATCAGGACACATCTGAGTCCTGTCCCTGATTCATCGCAGTAGACTACGTACCCTACTCCCTCCTCCGGTAGCCTCAAGATAGGTGCACTGGTTAATCTCTGTCTCAGCTCCTGGAAGCTCTGCTGACATCTATCTGACCACACAAAGGGTTTCCCCTTCTTCTTCAAAGATGAAAGTGGTGCCACAACTCTGGAGAAGTCTGGCACAAACCTCCGGTAGTATCCAGCCAAACCTAGGAAACTCCACACCTCCGTCACGCTCCTCAGTGGTTCCCAATCTTGTACTGCCTCGATCTTCGTAGGATCCACCGCAACTCCCGCCTCAGAGATGACATGTCCCAAGAAGTAGAACTCACGTATCCAGAACTAACACTTCAAGAGATTACCATAAAGCTGATTCTCTCGAAGTGTGTCTAGTACAACCCGCAAGTGGTAGGCATGCTCCTCCTCAGTGGTCGAGTATATCAATATGTCATCGATGAAGACTATGAAAAATCGATCGAGGTAAGGCTGAAAGATCCTGTTCATGAGACTCATGAACACTGCTGGAGCGTTGTTTACACTGAAAGGAATAACCAAGAACTCATAGTGGCCATACCGACATCTGAAGGTCGTCTTATGCACGTCTTCATCCCGAACTCTGAGCTGATGATAGCCTGACCTGAGGTCTATCTTTGAGAACCACCGTGCTCCCTTGAGTTGATTGAAGAGGTCATCAATCCTAGGTAGCGGATAATTGTTCCTCATGGTCACCTGGTTTAGGCGACGATAGTCGACACACAGTCGCAAGCTCCCATCTGCCTTCTTGGCAAACAAAATCGGAGAAGTCCAGGGTGAAACACTGGGTCGGATGAATCCCTTGCCCTGCAAGTCCTCCTGATATACCAATAGCTCTTGAAGCTCGGCGGGAGCCATATGATATGCTGGAGTGGATATCGGGGATGTCCTAGGGTATAGGTCAATATATAAGTCTACCTCTCTGCGAGGAGGTAGTCATGGAACGTCGTCAGGAAAAACATCCGCATATTGTTCCACCACTACAAGAAAACTCGGACTCCGCACGTCAACTGATCCTAGGATGAGGCTAGCCAACTGATGAGTGATCGGCTATCCTCTCCTCCGTGTGAGTCCATCTTGTGCTTCTAAGACTCCCTTCTCTCCAGTGAAGGTGAACCTACTCCCATCGGTGCGGACACACCGCACCTTGCACCTAATATAGTCGATCTGAGCATGGACTGTGGATAACCAATCCATGCCCAAGATGACGTTGTAAGGCCTCGACGCCGCTACAAGGCGATCCCAGCCGAAGCTATCACCTCCTAGAGTAAGATCACACTACCGGCACAAGTGCGTAATCATCGAGTCTTCTTCTATAGGAGTCTCTAGCCGTAAGGATCGATCCAACGGCTCCGTCAGAATCTCCGAGCTCCGAACAAGGGCAGCGACAATGAAATAATGACTCGCTCTTGTGTCTATAAGAACTGCAGCAAGGGTGGAGTAGACACAGATAGTACCTCGAATCAACTCTGGTGCGCTGTGGTCGTAGGCCTCCGCTGCCTGAAACTGAGCCTTCCTCTTCCCGCCAGCTCCCTCTGGTCGGGGTGGACCTCCTGGTGGTGGTGGTGGTAAAGCCTCAAAGTGTCGCCCACCACCTGTTGCTCGGCCGACTCCTCTGTGTCGTCCACCTACTCCCTGCAGATCGCCACGGCCGACCCTCTGCCTCTGCCTGGGTGGTCCCTCAACCGTCTGCTGCTCCTCTGTATGGCGGGTCGGGCAGTCATGAGCTATGTGGCCCTGCCCGCCGCATGCATAGCACTGTCTGCTCCTCGGAGGGCTGGCTCTGTGTCGTGTGCCCTGCACCTCTGAGCCAGTGTCCTGAGGTCATCCGCCTGATGGTCTGGTCCGCCTGGACCCCTATGACATCTGTTGACTGCCAGCTGCAGAAGACTATGCTACATGCCACCCTGCTGTAGGTCTCGCTGCTGGTGTAGGCTCAGCAAGAAATCTCTCTATGAGAAGGGCTTGCTCCAGTACTTCTGCCTGCGTCGGAATGCTGAGGGAGATCATCGATGACTTGATCTCATGCCTCGGTCCCTGCTCAAAGGTCCAGGCCCGGAAGAATGATTCTCGTACCATGTCTGTCGAATAGCGTGAGTGATCGGTAAATCTCACCGAGTACTGGGCTACCGTCATGCTGCCCTGCCGCAGATGTAGTAGCTCCTGAATGCGCACCGCACATAGGGTGGCTGGGATGACCTCTGAGTGGAAGAGGCTCTCAAAGTCCGTCCAGAGGAGAGATGCCTCATCGTGCACCTGAAGCATCAGGCTCCACCATCTGCCTACTGCCGCATGCAGGAGGCTCGCTGCAAGGATCACCATGAGGTCAGCTGGTGTCCCCACTAACCTAAAAACTCGAACTACATCCTCCAGCCAATCCTCGGCTGCCTGAGGGTCCATCTCCCCATGGAACCTGGGTGGTCTCTGATGCTAGAACTCATGCAGTGCACTAAGGAGACGTGCACTCTCAGCAGTTGGGGCTGGTGGCATCGGTAGCTCAGCGGGTAGAGGTACCGTTGGTGCCTCCGCTGTAAAAGGGCCCTACACCGAGGCCTCGTCGGTCGGTGGGCTGTCGTCTCGCAAAAAGATCTAAACCCTAGCTGGATGCCGTCATGGGGACATCCTGAAAAGAAATAGGTGTGCCATGGTCAATACAGTATACCTGGTGAGCTGACACAAAGTAATCACAAAGAAAACTTGAAACACACATGCAATCAATGTTTTCGTGCACTGAGTCAGAAATCAGAAGTCAGGGTCCTGGTGTATGGATACGTCGACCTCCGCACCAGCACTGGAATCCCTGGACTGATAACAACACTCAATACTCTTAACACTATTGCTTCACACAGAAGAAAGATCGGAGTCCTGAGTTTTGATGTAGAACTGAACTCCTTTGATACCAATTTGTCATGACCCATCCTTGGGACCCATGCCGTGACTACCCCAAGCCCGCCTTCCATAGTCCAGGGGTTGGCGACTAGAACCAAAGGCATATATCCCAATAAAAAGGGAAGGCATTGCCTTTATAAAGTAAACAAAAACCACAGAGTAAGACAGTAGAAGTAAACACTAAGTAAAAATGGGTACAAAAGTATGTGCGGAAAAGTAAGTGGGCCAGAATAAAAACCCAAATTGAAAGTAAAGTACAACTTGAAAGAAAGTACAACAACTGAAATTAAAGAAGCAATGTCGAGCCGTACACCGGAAATCCCACCTGAAGGGTGGGTACAGATAGTCTCCTCAGCTTCTCGGGTCCAACCGTCTGCTCCGTGTACGTCCCGCCCAGTGGTCCACCTCCAGGTACCGACCTTCTCCACAAGCCTCAACCACGATCAGCGTTGTCCGTCGTCTGCATCCAACACAACGTAGTGCGGGCATAGCCCGTGCAGGGGTGAGTATAAGATACTCAGTAGGGACCCCGAGACCCCCAAAGGTCTCCCAGAATCCACAAAGGATAAACCACAAAGGAAAGATACAATCACGAAATAACAACCAACGCTACCTAGGTATATGGCCATACATATACCTAAGTCATCAATTCCAGTTCGACTCCAACATCTGAGCCCAAGTTTGATCACATCCACACAGGATAGTACAGCCCAATCCACACAGGAAAGCACAACCCAATCCACATAGGAAAGCAAGTCAATTATATCGAAGATAATGATTGAAAGTCAAGACTCAACTCACCCAGGTATACTTCTTCGTAAGGTGATAGAGATGATCAGATGTAGCCACTGATTCATCTAAGCTAGGACCCACGTAGGATACAAGACCAGCTAAGCTATCGGACCCACAAAGGATACAAGGCCAGCCACTCTGTCAGACCAACGTAGGATAAAAGTACAGAGTCAAATACTGCCGGACCCACGTAGGATACAAGAACAGTAGTCACGTACTACCGGACCCACATAGGATACAAGAACAGTAGTCATCGTCATCGAACCCATGGAGGATTTCAGTATGGTCATCATCGCTGCCAAACCCATTGAGGATTTCAGTGCAGTCGTCGTCGCTGCCGAACCCACAGAGGATCCTAGTACAGTCGTGATCATCGTCGTAGTCGCAGCCAGCTCTAGGGTTCAAGCACACATCATGCTCGTTTCCGGGAGGGTCTGCTCCATGAGACAAGGGGTCAATACATCAACTGACACGTAGTCCGGATTTTATGTATCCCATGGTTTCTTCTTGTCGATAGGAACTCAACACGATAGACGGTGCGTCAAACGGACGCCCGGTCTGAGAGTTATTGGCATTTTCATCCCAGGGGCCCGATTGGTTTTTAAGTCAAAACCAAACCAAACGTACTCCAACTACATCCAAACCTCGAGTAGAGTAAGCCAAAAGGTCCATCTCACTAAGAGGAATCCAACATAGTCGATGGCACGTCAATCGGACATCCGGAGCTCAAGTTATAAGCATTTCCGCTCCGAGGGCCCGGTTGGCTTCATGTTCGAACCAACACAGCTATACTCAAAGTTCACCAAAACCTTGAGTGTAATATACTGAAATGACCGTCGCGATCCAAGGATCTCATCTCAACTCACGGTGCATCGATCAGAGGTCCGTAGATCAAGTTACGACCGTTTTAACGAACCTGTCCGTTTTTAGGGGGTTTTGGGCCCAGACGGACCCGGCCCGAGACCCACTGGGTCGACCCGAACCGGGTCCGGTCCATCCGGACGCGGCCTTGCCCGGCTAGCGCAGCTCATCCCAGCTGGCGCGGCCCGGCCCGGCATGGGCGGCCCGTCCCGGTGCGGCCTATCGACCCAGCGCGGACACCGCGTGAGCGCAGAAGGAGGGAAACCACCACCCCCTTCGAACGATCGGCAGACCCACAGGGGGGGTCCGACCAACCGTGTTGACCGGGGGTTTCAACCCCCATTTTTCTGGATCTGGATGGCCGTTACGGTCGGTCAGTGTGTCACACGAGACCATCCAGTCCCGCCTCCTGAGCTCCGGCGGCCGGCGGCTCCAGCCGCCCTCCCCTGCTCCGCCGCGACCATAGGTCGCGGCCTTTGTCCGACCGGCATGGTGCGATGGCGCTGCGCCCCTCTGCTACTGCCCCACTCCGGCCGCGGGCTCTTCGTGGTCCTCCAGCGCGGCGCGACGAGCGCCGCGCCCCTCCGCCGCGGCCCGAATCCGTCTGTATCTTCTTTTGGCCTCAACGGCGCGGCGCGAAGACGCCGTGCTTCTTCACCCCAATCCTCCTTATTTCTGTGCGATGTCGTTGCACCGCGCCGCTTTCGTTCAAGCCGCAACAAATACAACCACAAAGGGGGAGGAGGATCGGCCGTGTTCGGGCGGTCCGACATCCTCCCGTTAAATTGATAATAGGCGGCCCAAATATTCAATGAGGAACGCAAAGATTTATTCACGAAAAAATTCAAACCCCTACCTAGAAGAAGTCGTCAAACGAGGATCGTCACGGGGAAAAGATGTCGCAAAAGACGGCGTCACAAAACGAGGCTCCATAAGTGTCGTCGGTGTTTTCCCGATGAAGGATGTGGCGCGTCTTCGTTCTCTGAAGAAGGCGTCTCTCACCGGCTACAAACAATTTTTATTCTTATTCCTCACATTTTTAATATCTCCTCCCAAGCAACGCAACCCAGAAAAAGGTGCTCTTAAGAAAATAACAGCGCTACGGTTTCATCGGTTCCCTCGTATTTCGATTCCGAGCACCGGTTCAAAAGTTAGGAAAACTCGCTCGTCCGTTCACTGAAGGTACCCAAGTTAAACTTCATAAAATGATTTTGGGCACACCGGGACTCGGAATCAGGTGCCGTCAAAAACCGCGTACTCGTAAAATACCAAAGAAAATTAAGAAAAAAAATTCCTTTGAAATTTACCGGTCTTTACAATATATGTCAAGAATCTGACTCTGGGTTTGATAAAATAAATTTATGAATATTCTTTATAAATTATCAATTATGGAATTTTATATATGTACTTATAGAATTTTGATTTATCTTATTTTCTAGTTTTACTAAATAAGTGTGTCCATATTAGTTTTATTCTATTGTAATTAATATTATTGAAAGATTTGAATTTTTTATTTTCCACTTCCAATTGATTTTAACCACTTCTAATGTGTTTTTTATATCCACTTCCTATTTTAGTTTTTTAAATTATGGAATTAATTTTATTTATTCTTCATGTATGTAATTGAAACTCAAACATTTTTGTTGTTTATTATTTTATACGATATAATATATAAATAAAAATTATTTCCATATTTAATATTTTAATGAACCAAAATACTTGATAGATCTAGGGCTATTACATGGGGACCATCTCTTGGTTTGGGAATTCCACCTACAATAAAGTGGTATCAGAGCCTAATTAGTTTTAAAATTTTATTCTATTAAAATTTGACATTTTTTGTTCATTTATTTCTATTTTTTTTCTTCTAGTGGATTTTACTTTGGTTCATGCTTTAATTATTTCATTAAGTTGATCACTTGGGATTTAATCTCAATATATTATTAATAGTTTGTTTCATTATCATTTCTCTATTTTTTCTTCCATACAGAGCCTTATAAATATCTTCTGGTAGTTTATACACATGTATGTCTTTGGTTTTGTAGTTTAGGAAAGGGTTTTGTGTGAGGTTGGCCTATGTTTGAGACCTAGTTACTAGTTAGGTCTTAGCTATTATGTCTCTAGTGTCTACTATTTTCATAGGATTTGATCTTATTATAGCTATAGTGTGTCCCTTCGTGTCTATTAGGAATTTTTACTTCAGGTATGAACCTATAGAGAGTTCAGTGTTAAGGCTTGGGTAGTTTATTGGCGAAGTGATTTTGTTTTTTCACTTGTCTGGTCACCAAGATTATTTGTTTCCCATTTTAACCTTTTAGTATACTTATCCTATTGGTTTTATAGTTTTAGGAACCATGTTACATTATCAATACTATACTAGGATGTGTGGCCCTAATTTGCCTTATTTTCCTTTAGGTTTCTAGATGGGTGACCACCTTTGTTCTTGAATCTTTGTGATGTCCTAGGATATTGGGACTTCTTGACTCTATCCTTATATTTTCCCTTTGTTTTAGGATCTTTCATTTGGAAATTTTTTAGGGATTCATCTCATTTGGTTAAGATTCTTATTCTATCTTTTAAGGATCTTCTAGCTCCTTGCATTGAGAGTAATCCTGTTTAGTTTTCAGGAGGTATGTATTGGCCTAAAGCTGATGGTTCTAGGTGCTTTGGTCCTCTTGTATTCTTATGGGTTCAAGTGGATACTCTTTTATTATTTTACTTTTAATTTTATTTCTTCCTTTTTTCCATTCCTTTTCTGATGTTTTTCATGACAGTGCTATTTTATATCGAGTTCCAATTCATTATGAATTTCTGAGATGTTTTTTTTTGTATTTTTTAGTATGAGGATGGATAATAATCTTTTATGGTTGGGTTCTGTAGAACACTGATGATATGTTTTGTGGAATTGTTAGCATGTGATTTTCTAGTCTGAATTTCCTCATTAGCATCACTTCCAAGAGTGACATAGGTATGTGCGGGTATGTCTATTATCATATAGTTGTTTAGATGTGTTAATTATATTAAATTTTAGTAGATTAGGATATCATTAAATTATGGGAAACTTGTGTCACATTGATATATAAAGGGGGGACTCTTTGGTTGATACACTATAGTTGTTACATGTTTATGTTGTGATGCCCAAATTGAAAATAGTCCAGGTGATGTGGAATCATCATATGGAAATGTTTTAATTTACAAGGTTTATAGTGTGATGTTGTTTGATATTAAAAATTTTCATGCATTTAATTTATAAGGTGGATAATTGTGAATTTTTAAATTTAATTTTATTTTTTCAATTAAATGCATTTAATATCCCTATTTTAAGTTGTCGCACATATGGAAAGGGAACTTCCCGATCGAGCTCCATTGACTTTGTGTAATTCCTTGTAATTAGATCTTGAATTTATCATTTGCTATCAAATTATTGATTCAGTGACTTCTCCTAGTATTAATATGATTTAGGTATCTCAAGTATAGCCCTCTTTCATTGATCTAGCCTGGTGAGGGTGAGGAAAGAGGAGAGTAGCGACACTGTGAGTGCAAGTGACTCCCCTAGTTTAGCCCCTTTCCTAGAATTTTGGTTTATCCTAGAGAGACCAATACTGATATGGAGAGAGAAACTACCTTTTAGGGGGACTCTGGTTTACTAAAGGAGGATGTCAACTTGAGGATGATCATTTAGTGGTTAGAGATGAATATTTTCCTAGTGTTGTCTTGATGCACCACCTTGAGGGAGTTCATGGTGGGATCACTAGTTCTTGATCTTAAAAAGTAGGGATGACACCCTAGAAAACAAAATAGTGAATCTTGAATGGAATAAAACTGGATAGAGACATCATTATTAGATAGAAGCTCTTATTTTTCAACCCATAGGGTTTTCAATATTTGATTCATGTTAGTATTGAACTGTTGGTGCACACATATATAGTAGCGGCGATATTAGTGAATTGGACCTACATAACTCATCAACCATGATTTAAACCACACAAAAAATGATTCTTCCTAATTTTTTTTAGAATAATACATAGTAATGGGATTTCAGTCCTGTATATTTCTCCTCTTTATCAATTTATCACAAGCCTAGTTTGTTCTAATTTTTTTTATCATTTTCATCAGGTATTTATTTGGTTCTACTTTATTAGTTGTATCTTTCTTTCTGGATGACCTCTTACACTCTAATTTCTTATTTCATATTGAAAGACCCATGATGATTCTACACCATTCACTTAGTCTAATGGTTGAAACATATAAATCTTCTAATCATTTTACTACTTCCATTTTTACTTTTATTCAAACAGTAATCACTAATATAATTCACCAGATTCTTGAATTTAAATTTAGTTCTAGTTTTGAATTTATTGATTAAATTTGAAGTTGATGGTAAGAATTTGATTGTTAGGTTTCATATTTTCATGCTACTGACCTTTGTTCTTTCTTGAGGAAATTTATTTTTTATGTCAATAACATGATTGTTGGTTCTGTAAATGACATTTGTGAATCAAATTTATTATTTCTTTATTCTGGAATTGTATTTATGTAATTCTAGATTTTTTTTTCTCATGTTTTTTTTATTAAATTAGTGTGTTTATATTTTTTTATTTTTTTTATTATAATTTGTTCACGAATGGAATTTTGTATTTTCCACTTCTATGTAATTTTAAACACTTCTGGTGTGTCTTTATTATAGACACCACCTGTTTTTATTTTTTTCAATGCAGAGATTCATATTATTTATTTTTGATTTATGAAATTTCAACTCAAGAATTGTTTCAATTTATTATTTTATATGATATAATATGTACATAAACATCATTTTAATATTTTATATTTTAACGAACCAAAATACCCAATAGATCCTGGGTTATTTCATGGGGACAATCTCTTGTGTAGGGAAATCCCACACATCATAAATCAAATCAACAATGAGAAATCAGGTCTCATTTTAACCCTTTCCTTCACTCAGGACATCATCCTAGGTCGAATCATGCCAAAGAACCTTATTTTATTCCCTAAACCAAGTTCAATGATTCAAGAATCATATTCCATCAGTTTTTCTATGCAATTTAATGTCATCTCATACCATGCATTCTTTCTCATCTAAGTACCAACATATAGGGGGTTGGAAACCATATATAGGCCTCATATTAGTTTTAATCCCCAACTCTACCTCAAATGGCCTTCTACAATGGTTAAGCCCGAACTCTACCCGAATTGGAAGCCCAATGTGTAATCCCATATTAATCCCTTATGTGCTCTTGGAAAATACAATTGATCTTTTATTATCTATTATTTCTGAAACCAAGTATGAATAATGTGAGTTATAGGTTTTAGTTGATTATTTCAATAGAATTATTGAGAAGAATTATAGTTAAAATCTGTGGGGACCTAGTATTCCGAGTTTCATGACTCTAATATTTATAGAACACTTCCTTACTACATAACATTAAACTACATGGGCATGTCTTTATAGAATCAAATTAAACTACATGGACACATTTTTACCACATTTCATTAAACTAAATGGATTTATTCTTTAATATAAACATTAAATATACACCCTAAAATATTTGTTCTCTTATTCCTATAATTAGGATACATAAGATTAACTACCAAAAAATTGGGTTTCGGCAGTGGTACCCTTTAACTACGCTAGAAAAAGAACTGATAAAGGAGGTACCTTTATCAGTGCTAAAAAAAGGACTGATAAAGAGTACTTTTAAAAATATTAAAAAAAGAGTTGTTAAGAGTAACCCTTTATCAGCATTTTTTATCACTAATAAAGGTACCCCCATTATCAGTGCTTTCATTAGTGTTGTTAATGGGCCCCCCTTTATCAGCACTTTTTTTATTAGTGATGATAAAGGGGGTTCTTTATCATCACTTTTTTTACTAACTCTGTTAAAGGGTGTATTTTTAAAAAGATCATTAAAAATAATATATTAATATATTAATATATAAATTTATTTATATTGATATAAATATAATATATACATTTTTAAATATGTTTTAGATAAGTATAAATAGGCATTTACATTTAATATATAATAAATTTAGTGAAAATGGATTTAAAATATTTTTAAAAATATTTTTAATTAATAATTTTATAATTATAATCGATTAATAATTAATTAATAACAGTTTGAAGACACAAAAAATCAAAAAACAAATAAAAGATCTAAAATAAGTTGAAAATGTAACTCAGGCTTCAAACGACCATAACTTTTGATACTGGTGTCTGTTTGAGATCTACAACATATCAAATCAAAGCATGCGATGAGGTCTACATGATAACTATAAAAGGAAACATTTTCTTGCATTTTTTTAGGCCAAAAAATGCCTAGAAGGCCTCCAAAACTGAGTTTTTAGTCGTTATACCCAATTTTTTTAACATTTGATGGAATTTCATCATCATTTTAGGGGGTCCTTTTACCCATTTTCAGTGGGGACTGAATTTATTCCAATGTATTACATTCTTATTGATATTATAGCTTTCAAATTTTATCATTTTTCACAATGTAATGTTAGTTATATTCAAATATATAAAACTATGTACATATTTTTTATATATTCACACATAAAAATTAAATTTTATAAATTAATGATTAAATATATTTACATATAAAGTATATTTATCAATATATAAGCTTTATAATATCCATTTCACTTAAAATAAAAATATATGTATATTTATATACCTTTGTAATGTGTGTGTGTCTATATAAATCTTTTAGTGTGTGTGTGTGTATATATATTAGTGTGTGTCTGTATTAACAAACTAATATATATTATCTATATATTCTTACATATGAATATACAAATGAATAAACATATGAATAAACATATGAGTATATAATATATGAATATATATATATATATATATATATATGTATAATTATACATACAGATACACACATGTAATTTAAAATATATACAAGTGTATATATGTTGTATATATGTTGTATACATGTCTGTATGTATTTATTTATAAACACACACAAAAATATATTTTATAAACGTATTTAAAACTAATCTTATAAATAAATATTAATATAATAATAAATATAACGATAAAAAACATAACTATATATATATAAATATAAATATATATTAATATACAAATAACTATATAAATTAATATAAGTAAATATATATATATATATATATATTAATATAAATATATATTAATATACGAATAAATATAAGGAAATATGTATAAATAAATAAATAAATATATATGTCATTAAATGCAGAAAAAATCAACATGGGGGAGTGGAAAAAGGTCCAGATGTGTAAGGAAGAGGCCTCAAGTTCGAATCCTGTGGGAGGCAGAGGGGAGAGGGCGGGTGTAGGGTGGGGGGTTTAGCGCTGTTAAAGTGGGTGGTGGGGGTGCATGTGGGTGCAGGTGGGGGATAACACTGTTAATGGGGGGGGTTCAAGTGTTGTTAAAAGGTGGCACAAATTCAAATTTTCAAATTTTTTATACTTTTATCAGTGCTTTTAAAAAAGTTCTCATAAAAGAGTTCTTTTATCATCGTTTTTTGTAGCACTGATAAAAGGTGCATTAATCAATTCTTTTTTTAGTGTTGATAAAAGGGACCCCACCTTTATCTTCACTGAGATTAATATCACTTTTTAGCACTATAAATTCCATTTTCTAGCACTTTTAAAGCCCATATTTTTAGTAGTGATTCCCCTCTGAAGTTCAATCTGAACACCCCCAAACATATGTTGGCCTACTACTAGGTGAAATGCCCAACTATTCTAAAATTACTTCCTCATATAGTTACCAACAGAAAAGAGGTGAAAACATATATATCATCCTCCTACTAGATGTAAACCCTAACCTAAGCTAGCTGTAACACCCCTTCATTTTAGTAAGCATTTCAATTTAAATAAATCAGACGTTTTTGATAGCTTGTGATAAATGAAATACTAAACTAAAGTAAATAACACCCTATAAAAATATAAGGTGTAATACATTACACGATAGATTAATGAAACAATATTAGAGAAGTAAATAATTTTTTAAAATTAAAGGGTTTAAATTGACTTAATAAATATCATTGATTTTAAATAAACTATTTTTATGAATTATGCATTTTTTCTTAAAAAATATTACTTTTAAGAATGTTATCAATGAAACGTATTGATGAAATTTAAGGTATAATTAGTAGAAATTTAAATATCCCTTCCCAAAAGAAGTTTGTTTTAAAAACATTGTTTTTATTTCACATTATATAAGTTTTTATTAAAAAATTATGTTTATAATATTGTAAGTATGGATTTTAATAAAATCAATTATTTATATTTATATTTAAACAATTTACTAACTATTTAATGATTATTAGTAATTAACAATCAATAATATAAATAATAATATGTAATTATATAACTAATAATAATAATTAATAATAATAATAATAATAAATATTAATTAATATATATATATTAACATGTCTGGGGTCGAGACCCATTTTATTAGAAAAAAGAAAATCATCTTTTAAAAAGGGTTGAGAGGTAACTTTTTAATGACCTGAAGGCCGATAGGTCTAGAGACCCGATGCGACATGTCCTCAAGGCCCAACAACCTAAAGACCAATACATGACCCAGATTCCTAGATTGAGAAATCTACAGCAAGTTATGTCACCAGTCAAACTATTTGCCACCCCCTGTCAGAAATCATCACCACATTAATATTTAATAATAATTAATAATAAAAAACAATAATATACATATATGTAATAATATATTTATTAATTAATAATTAATATACCATTAATAATTAATAATTAATAATTAATAATATAAATGATAATAATTAATTATATAAATAATAATTAACAATTGATATATTATTTACAATTGATAGTTAATAATATATTCACTATATTATAATTGTATGAAATAGTTAATAATCAACAACAATAATAAATAATATAATGATTGTTAATTATTAATTATTTTATTATTTATTACTTATTACTTATATTTATATTTATAAAAGTAAATAGCAATTAATTATTATATTATTTGTTATTAATATATTATCAATTAATATATAATTATTTATATTATTAATAATTAATAATTAATAATTATTTATTTATATATTACCCAAAATATCATTCTAACATCCTGATTTTTACAATAATAATAAAGCCCTCTTATGATAAATTATTATGTGGAAAAAAGATTAACAACATAAAAATATTGATTTTTGTTAAAAACACTGCGGAAGGGTAAAAAGCCCAGAAAACACTCTATAATTTTCAATTGAATATTTTTTGAGTTAAACATTGAGTTAATGAAATTTTATGAGGTCCTTAAAGGCTCGGAGAAAATAGAATAAAATATTAAAAATATTATTTTTAGCGTGGGAAATTTATTCAAAATAATTGAATAACTCCAAAACAGTCAGTCATGTGATAAAACTGAGACCAGTGTTAGGTCTGAAATGTTAGTTTTACCATAGGATGGGTATAACATTCAAAGGCGTCAGAAGTTTGGATGCCTCACTCATGAGATAATGTTATTAAATAATATTTAATATATTATTTTATTGAAAATAATTAAATATCTCCCAAAAGGTGTGTCGTATGGGAAATCCAAGACCACTGATAGGTCCAATATGCGGTGTTTACCTTAGGTGGTGTATAACATTTGTAGGTGTTGGACATTTGAATGCCTCACTCGCAAAAATATCCATTTTTTAATTAATTATTTAATCCTATTTTTTTAATATTAAATTATTAAAATCTCTCAAACGGTGTGCAATATGAGTAATCTGATACTTCTGTTGGATTTGAAATGGGGGTATACCCTATATAGGATATAAATTTTATTTGCAATTGGATTTTTGTATCACTTAATTTTTGTGTTAAATTATTAAATATATTAAATAATTAAAAATCATTTACTGTTCATCATCCCCTTGTTTGATGCCATTTATTCCATTTTTGACATCAAGAGCTTTTAGAGCCATCAAAATACAGTGTTTTTTAACCAATTTAAAACCAGAAACACCTTAAATATAATAAATAAATGACTCATTATTATTTTTTCGTTGTTTAATAGATTCAAATGGAAGATTAAATTGTTAGTTTTGAAACCCACAACACGTTTTGGGTACTATAAATATCCAGCTCCCCATCCTTAGTATTTCACAAATGAGATCCTCGAAATATGCTTATTCGTGATTACCTGTTCCATGGATGGTCAATCTGGGTGATCCAAGGTCTCCATTATTCCTTAGTGTACTATGCACTACAGGTTGGTTCTTATTTTTTTTTATTTTTTTATTTTGGTTTCTTTTTCTTCCTCTTATTCTTTCGTTAATAAAAAATAGAATAAGAGAATAAGTTGATTTTGAAATAAATTAATAAAAATAAATATATTTAAATAAATAAATTTGTTCATATTATCAATAGACAATTGTGTGTATATATATATATATATTGATAATCACTTTGATGTTTGAGGATATATAAATAATGAAATTATCAAAAGATAAATATTTTGAATTTATCAAAAATATGATTGCTAAGAATTATCAAATGATAAGTGAAAAAAATTATCAAAGATCAATTTCATGAAAATATCAAAGATAATTTTTTCAAAAATTATCAAATCATAATTTAAACAATTTAATGGAAATTTACTTTATCAACATAATTGATAAATTTAATATTTTTAAATCATAATTATCATCACTTTTAATTTTCCAATAATGATAATTATCATCGTATATGTTTTAAAAATGATAAAATGATATTTTAAATTATCAATGCATATAAAAAATGTTCATCATTTTATGCGATGTTTTAAACATGATAAAATGATAATTTAAATTATCAACTCATGTGAAAAATGTTTATCATTTTATGAAATGTTTTAAAAATGATAAAAAGATAATTTAAATTATTAATTCATTTGAAAAATGTTTATCATTTTATGTGATGTTTAAAAAGGGTAAATTTATAAATAAAATTTATCACTACGTGCAATAAATTTAGGGATAATTTGATAATTATTCATGAAAGAGAATGAATTTTCACATGTGATGTTTTATTTCTTTGAAATAAAAAAATAATTGTTATGATTCTAGGAAAACCTTTGCTAATCCTCAAGCACCGACGTGCTGATAGCTTGATACTTTGATGTGTCACTCTAACATTATGAAAAATATGATGAAAGGTTTTTCACAATTGTTGAGGTAGGGATTTTCTTAAATTTTTGGGTTTGTTTATAAATTATAGTTGTTAATATGATGTGCATACATGTTTAATGGCCTTTATAGATAGTGAATGTATGTGTTTATGTATATATCCCTAGAAACTCTATATTATGCTTTATGCCATGAGAACTTGTAATTGTTTATTCACATTTGTTGTTTGATTATATAGAAAATGTGTGAAACTTACTCATGATGATGTGTTATTCTTGAATGTATATATATCTTATTATGTTATGCATGCCTTGTGGTTTTGTTCTTAGACCCAAGATAGGTAGACCATCAAATTGTGTCATCCTTTAGAGGATGGATGCGCATGACTGAAGATGAGGGTCTAATGCATGGGGTAGGAACATGGTGATGCATAGGGGAAGCCATATAGTGGACTATTTCCACTTGAATTATCCTCTGGAGGGGGGATACACAAGACTAATTAAAATGGTCCAATACATGAGGAAGGAACACGTCGATGCCTTGGGATGCATTTGATAACGAGGGATATAATGATGTATTGGGAGTATCTTGTAGTGGACCATTTCGACTTGTGTTATTATTTTAAGGAAGTATGCACATGAATGAAGATGAGGGTGCAATTCATGAGAAGGGAATACAATGATTCCTTGGGACACACTCAATAAATCGGGGATTGATTTTCTCTCGACCCTTAGTATGTATTCTCGACGATGTGCTTTGATGACTAAGGGAAACGATTAGCTCTCGGTACTCAGTACGTAAACTCAAAGATTAAGGGAAGACTATTATATCTTATTTACCTCTCACATATAGATAATCATATCTTATTATAAAGCATTCATATAGTGGAAAAAAATTCCAAGAAACATGATTCATTATCCTAATGGATAATCGTTGATCCATCTGACGATGTCGTTATCCATTCCGATATAGAGACGAAGCAGGTACATTCGGGGTTTATGGTAGCTTGGTTAGTTCACAACCACATATATTTAGATTGTGTGTTTATTATTCATTATTTATTATGGTATAAACATGTATTTTGAGAAAATCAGGTTGAGGATGCATTAGTGGTGTCTTACTAAGTCTTGTACTCACACCCTACATGGGAATTTCAATGTGCTTGTAGATTTTGTGACTAGAGATCTGATGAAGGGTAAGTGCCCTATAGTGGATAGTTGAGTGGTGGAAAATGGAGTTGGAGTGGACTGAGACAGGAACCAGAGAACTCCATGGATGATTTTTTATTTACTTTATAGTTTTCTCTTCTACTTACTTAGGATGGCTTTCCACTTTTGGAGATATTACATTGTATGTATTCCATCTTTACATTTCCACATTTTACTCTTATTATATATATTCTTTTGTCAATAATTAATCCTATGACTTGATACAGATGGTATAGTGTCCCTAAAGGTCCTCTTGAGACCATCGTTGCTAGTCAGCAGCCTCTTCCATACAGGAATGCACGTATGAGGTTATGTAGAATTCCAACTTAGACCCAGTGATTCAGGTCAGGATGTTTCAAGCATGAACCATGGATTACAACCCATGGCCCTAAAAAATTATTAATAAAAAGATAAAGTGCACAATTAATGAAAACATAGAGTTACTATGATAAAAATTAGCACAAACCACGCCACTAAAAATAAATGATCATTAAACAGTCCCCTTATTTTATGTATGCTGCCCATTCCTTAGGATCCACCCTAACCTCTGGGGTGCCTGCCTCTCTTCAACTTCTTAGGAACATACTAAGTTTCATCCTATTAATTCATTTATAATGAATCATTTTTCTTATTATGAGGTTCAATTCCTCCAATGAAATAATTTTTTAATATCAAAACATAGCCATATTTATTTGAGGAATTATCATTCAGATTAGAATTCATCCTTTCCTTGATAGTTCAATGCCAGATGACTGTCCTCTAAAAGGTACATGAATATTTCCAAATTCCTCATGGAAAACATCCAAGTTATTTGATCTATTTAAAATTACAAACAATTTAAATCTATTTTTTGCTGGGACTAGAGTCTGATAAGATAGTTCCACCTTCCTCAGTTTCCAACTTCCCTTCCACTGTATCACCAGTAACTAGATCACCCAGTGCATCCTCAAGACCAGTATCTTCATCCATATTTTCTCCCATTCCTTCCTCTGTAATAGATACTTCATCTTCTCTCAGCCTACATGAGTCTATCTGCAATGGGGTAAAATATCCAATAATATATTCTCCAACTAAATATGTCCCATCCATAATATATGTGGTCTGTCCCTTCTTGGAGGGAGAAACAATTTGGCTATATTTCCTATATGAAACTAATTGAAATCCATACTCTTATACTTCTATTTTTCTTCCATTGAAATAGGGGACCAAATTGAACCGTGTATATGGTTTATAAGTATCAGGGAATAGTGTAACTGGTACTAATTGCTTCTTACCCCTTCGATCACTAGTCATGTCCAGGCATTTCTCTAGAGAAAGCTATTTATCAACTTTCAATTGGTTAGAAATTACATCATTAGTTTGAAAATATTATTAATAATGGATATCACCATCACCTAATCCAAAAATTATAACATCTTTGAAAGAGGTCACGTCATCAACCATGCTTTCGCAGGACTGAGAAAATCCAGTATTCCCCTTCTCTACAACATCAATGATAGTAAATCCTAGACCCAAACCTTTAAAGGTCTCCACAACCATTCAAGATTCATAATTTATATTAATTACTATGAAATAATGACATTGAACAAATTCTATAGATATGTAAACCTCATGGGTTGGTGAAATAGATTTAGTAGGTTCAGTAATAATGTGATCTGCTACTCGAGTTGCCTAAATTTTGTGTTTAGAACCTGATTGTTGCTTGTGCTCTTTAAAAGAACCATGAACAAACTTCCTACAAGCATCTTGGAGATTGCCCTTCTTATAAAAGAATCTAAACTTCCTAAAATTTCTGAAAACATTTAAAACATTTGTAGGTTTAATTACACTGGTATAGAAAATTTATTACAAATATCAAAAAATTCTAAAACATTGTTTCATTATATTTGGACCCTCTCTAAAAGAGCCCGATCATACTACTAGTTATCGAAGAAACCAACACAAATCATAAAAAATTGTGTACCTACATAATTTTTTTTGTTAGTAATACTATAAAGAAAGAAACATAACATAAATATGATAAAATACATTAATAAAATGTCACTGTTAAACTAAAAACATGCACTTCAAGTCACATCGATCATACCATAAATTAGATTGAGGTGAAGCCTATTCCTACTCAACATAAATTGGTTATGGATCATTTCCCTATATTATAAAAAAATATTAATTTTTTTCTCAATTTTGAGTGTAAATTCATTAATATTTTGATATAAAATGTCAATTTTAAATAAAAAACTTCACTTTGAGTAACATCAACAATACTCTATGTCAGATTGATGTGTGTATAATTCCTATATTTCACAAATGACTTATAGATCGTTTTCCTAAAGTATAAAGACAATTAAAGTTTTTTTCTATGATTTCAATGAGTGACACTATTTTTTATCTAAAATGTTATTTTTAAATATAAAACATGTATTTTGACTCATATAAATCGCACCATGTATTGGGTTTATGTGTATATTATTCCTAATATTCATAAATTAATTAGAGGTCATTGTACTAAAATATCAAGATAATTGGAAATATGTTTTCTTATTTTTTTATAAGTGATACATTTTTTAACTAAAATATAATTTTAAACTAAAAGAATTCACTTTATGTGATATCGGTCTCACAGTGCATTATATTAACATAACATTGATTCTTATACAAAAAAAAATGACTCATAGACCATTATAATAAATTATCACGACCATTAAACTGAATTCTCTTGGTTTTAAATGGATGATACTCATTTTTAACTAAAATTTTACTTTTAGATAGAAAACAATCACTTCGAGTCATACCAGTCACACCATGTATTAGAATCAGATTCAGATAATTTATACGCAGAAACAATTACTTGTGGGTTGTTATTATTATCTATCCAAATAATCTGAATTTGTTTTCTCACTTTTGAGTATGACACATCATTTGAACCAAAATGACAATTTTAAATAAAAACACACACTTCGAGTCATACCGGCCACACCATGTGTGATATTTACATGTGGGGGATTCCGACATGTCAAAAATGAATTATGGATATTGTTCATAAAGTATCAATACAATACAAGTGTGTTTCATTGGTTTTCAATGAGTGAAACACTTTTTGAATTAAAATGTATTTTTAAAATTAAAAACATGCACTTTGATTCGTACTGTCCACACCATATATCTTATTGATATGTGGATAATTCATACACATAAAAAATGACTTATGTATAATTTTTTTAAAATATCAAGATAATCTGAGTGTATTTTATCCATTTTCAGTGAGTGATGTACATTTTTAACTAAAATATCATTTTTTAAACTGAAAACACAGACTTTGATTTATACCAGTCACTCCATGAATCAAATTGATGCATGGATGATTCATACTCATAAAAAATATCATATTGATCATTTTCCAAAAATATCAATGCAATGTGAGTTCTATTTCATGGTGTTTAATGACTAAAATATTTTTAAATGAAAGTTAATTTTTAAACTAAAAACCAACACAATGAGTCATACTGGTCACAACATATATAATATTGACATGGGTTTATTTGATAAACATCACAAATGAATTTTGGATTTTTTTCCTAAAGTATCAAAACAATATGAATTTGTTTTCTCAATTTTCAATGAGTGAAACATTTTAAACTAAAATAACACTATTAAACTAAAAATAATAACTTGGAGTCATATGGGTAACATCATATATCATATTTGGGTGAGGTTGATTCCTAAATGTCACAAATGACTTATGGATCATTTAACTAATGGATAAAAACAATATTAGTGTGATTTATTTATTTTCATTGAGTGATACATGGTTTTAACTAAAATGTCAATTTTAAACAGAAAACCTACACTTTGAGTAATATTGGGAACAAAGTGTGTCCAATTTACATGTAGTTAATTCTTATATGAAAAAAAATAATTTATGGACCATTCCATGAAATAATTAAGATAATATATGTGTTTTTCTTGGTTTTGAGTATGTAATACATGGTTTGAACTAAAATGTAAATTTTAAATAAATACACACA
Source organism: Viscum album (assembly GCA_963277665.1). Taxonomy (NCBI): domain Eukaryota; kingdom Viridiplantae; phylum Streptophyta; class Magnoliopsida; order Santalales; family Viscaceae; genus Viscum; species Viscum album. The sequence continues at coordinate 654,656,396 of OY728145.1, read as the reverse complement.
CTTTCTAACATACTGGGCACACCATGTGTTATATTGATGTGTCGATAATTCATACACATAAAAAAATTACTTATGGATCCTTTCAACAAGTATCTAGGCAAAACGAGTTTGTATTCTATGTTTTCAATGAGTGAAACTTGTTTTGAACTAGAGTGTTTCTTTTAAATTTAAAACAATCACTTTGATTCATACTAGGTACACTGTGTGTCTAATTGATGTGTGACTGATTCATACATCTCATAAATTACTTATGTAATGTTTTCCTAAAGTGTTAAGACAATTTGTTCACGTTTTCTTGGTTTTCAATGTCTGATGTGTGTTTTGAACTAAAATGTCACTTTTAAAATGAAAACTCACACTTTGAGTCATACTGGTCACAACGTGGGTTTAATTAATGTGTTGTTGATTATGATAAGTTATAAATTTATCATAGAGAATTTTTCTAAAATATAAAGATAATTAAAGTGTGTTTTCTCATTTTCCGTTGAGTTATATATGTTTTTAAGTAAAATGTTTTTTTAAATGAAAACACACAGTTTGAGTCATATTAGTCACACAGGGTATGATATTTACATGTGGAAAATTATTATGCATAAAAAATTACTTATCGGTTATTTTACTAAAATATATAGACAATTTGAGTGTGTTTTCTTAGTTTCCACTGAGAAAAATGTGTTTTAAACTAAAATTCATTTTTAAAATGACAATGCTCACTTTGAGAAAAACTAATAACACTATGTATTTGATTAACATTAGTATGATTTATAAACACAAAAAATCACTTATGGATCATTTTACTAATGTATCATGACCATAAAACTGTTCTTATCTATGTACCAATAGACAATGGTGGTGGTGGTGGGTGGTAGGAAACTATATATGGGCCTCATACTAGGTTAATTCCCAACTCTACCTCAAAGGGAATCATAAAAGGTATAATCCTCAAATATACTAAAATTGGAAGCCTAACATGAATTCCTTGATTAATCTCATATTGTGATGTCCCGGACCAGGATTCCATTTAATACATTCCCTGAGCTTGGTGGGCCACATAGCCTATAGCGCATCTCCCCAAATTCTAGAGGATCCTGACTAGTAAGGAGGTCCTAGGGTGTGTCCATGGGGAGAATATTCTCTAATTACCAAAGTGTAGTGCATATGATAAATATAAACATATTTAAATAACACATGTAATATAAGTTAACATAATGCACAATGAAAAATAGAGACAATGGTGACAATAACTGATGATGATATGTCATGTCACTATAAAACTGTAACACATGGATATAATAGAGCAAGAGTAACATGTTATAAAAAAATATAAAGGAAATAAAAAAGAATATCCCAATAATCTTGAGCTTTGGATTGGTCATATTATATCAATTTGCATCCTAAATAGTAATCAATCAAGCATTCGAATCCGTATGCTTCCCCTTATCAACACTTACATTCATGAAATCTACTCCAGGTACCAAATGGAACTCGTAGAGGGTGTGAGATAGATATTAGTAGACCACCATCAATGATATCTATAAAATTTGGCCCCTGTAATGGAAATATAATAGTGTGAAAGCATGAATATATAAAGTAAAGTGGTATAATGTATCTAAATACCAAAGCACATACTTCATCCCTCGGCCAGCATCTAAATGTAACCCATCCATTAATTTATTTTACTAGTTTATAAATAAGTCACATGTTAACAATAGTGAAAGCTCCAAGTTGTGATACAAAAACCTTTAATGACATTTAATATTGAAGTTTTAAGTTAATAACCAAGGAAACATAGACCTCAAGGGTCTCCAACTCAGTAATAACTAAAGCCTGGATAAGGGTAAGAGAATCCAAGGAGCATATTCCAAGTAATTCCATAATAATATACCTACCAAATCCAAGGTGATAATTTTAGGTAAAATGGGTCTAGGAAATGATAGGGCCCAATAGACTGTAACCATGGAACCAACTTGTTAATTCTAGATCCAAGGAGTGTAACCAAGTCATCCTTTAATACTATGCGAGGGATCTTATGGAATCATACCAAGAATCCAAGAAAAGAAAATGATCGGGATCTAGGTGTGTCTAAACCTATGAAAGTCATATCCTTGAATTGGAATGGGGTTCTTGAGTTCTCATGGAATTCCCCGATAGGAATCCAAGGTGAGATCAAGTCAGGACAAACTAATTTGATAAGGAAGTAATTTAATATTTCATTTTATTTAATCATCTCCATTTATTAATAGGTACCACAAGCCTGATGGGTCACATGTCCTCAAGCACATCCCCCCCAAATTCTAGAGAATACTGACTAGAAGCGAGGTCCTAGGGTGTGTTCATGGGGAGACTATTCTCTCATTACCAAAGTGTAGCACATCAGATAAATTGAAATAGAGGTAAATAGGAGAAGGAATAAAATTAAACATAAGGAACAATAGAAAATACATACAATGGTAATAATAACTAATGATGATATGTCATGTCACCAGAAAGCTAGAAAACATGGATATAAGAGAGAAGACATAACATGTTCCACAAGAGTATAAAGAAAATTAAAAAACTATCCCAAGCACCCCGAGCACTGGCTCGGTCATCTTCTATCAAGCTCCATCCTAAATAGTAATAAATAAATTGTTTGAATCCATATAATTCCCCTTATCAACACCTGCATTTATGTAATCTTCTCAGGGTACCAACGACACTTGGAGAGGGTGTGTGATAAATCTCAGTGGGCCACCACCAATGGTGTCCATATCATCCAGACCATGTAAAATGTAACGACATGAAAACATGAATATTTAAAGTAAATAAGTAAAATGTATCTAAATAACTAAGTACATGATTCATCCCTCAGATGGAATCTGAACATAACCAGTCCATTAATTTATTATTATAAGTTTATAAATAAGTCACATGTTATCAATAGTGCAATTTCCAAGTTGTGGCAAGGCAACCTGTAATGAAATTTAATAATGATGTTCCAAGGAAATAACCAAGGAAACTTAGAACTAATGGGTATCTAACTTAGTAATAATTGTATCTTATCTAAGGGTAAGAGTGTAATACAATGATCATATTCCAATGCATTCCACAATAAGATTCCTATCGAATCCAAGGTGATCGTCCAAGATAAAACGGGGTTTAGTAAAGACAGGGCCCTATGGGCTGTAACCACGTCACCTACTTTTCAATTTTGGATCAAATGAGTGCATCCAATGTAACCTTTAATACTATGTGAGGGATCATAAGATTCCATACTGGGCATCGAATAATAGAAAAGGATTAATATCTAGGTGTCTATCAACCTAAGAAAGTTGTATCCTTGAATCAGAATGGGGTTCATGAGTGTTCATGGAATTCTTAAATAAGAATAAAATGTGAGCTCAAGTTAGAACACTCTTATTTGATAATAAAGTCATTTAATCTATCATTTGGTCCAGTATTTTCCTTTCATTAGTGTGATAAGTCAAAGTATCATGCAACCATTTCATTAATTCCTAATTTATCAATAACTCCATTTGGTTCAATCCTCTCCTTTCAATAGTGTGATAGGGCTATGTAGAATGAAAACATTCATTTAATCCATTTAATAATATTAAATAATCAAGGTTCATTCCTCTATATTTCATTAACATGGTAAGGGGTGATACAAATAGGAAACTAATTAATCAATCCAATTTAATCCAGTCGATTCATATACATAGTATATTTTCCCATTTCCCTTTACATTTAATTATCAATTTGAAGCACTTACCTTAGGAGGGTCAAGTAGAAGTGAATTGGTAACTTCCATTCACCATTACATGATACAACAAGAATTTATGAGAAGGAGGCCTACCATTATTGTGGTCAAGATTGAGCACATCTGAATGATGTATCAAAAGTGTCAAAACACTAAAACTCAACTATGGAATATCTTTCTACATGGGATGTTGGGAATTGTGGGTGTAACCACCAAAAAATAATCACATATATGGAAATATTATAATAATATGGTTGTAATTATTATAATAATGACATATAAATTCAATAAACGACCCCCAATGAAATCGGCATGCCCCCCATGGTAATTCCAAAATCAACAAACTTGAAGGATGAGTTATAGAACACCCACCTTAGGGTCATACGACTCTCCTCATCTGATATTGGCCTCTAATTTGGCATATAATAGAGTAGATCTGAGAAAAAGTAAAAAATTCTCACACCTTGACAATGAGGCTAAGAGAAAGAGACAGGAAGAATGGATAAAAAGGACTCGAGTACTTATCGTTACACATCCAACGTGACGAATGCAAGCTCGATTGAATCTCGGATGAAGGAGATCTTCCAACCCCTAGATTAGGTATTTAAAGAGCTTCAAAAGGGAAGAAAATAAGTCAATCCCATAGAAACTCGGATTAAGAGGAAGGAGGAGGCTTAATTTGATCATTAAGGGAAACATAGTAAAATTACCCAAAAAAAAGCCAATGCATAGTTTGAAAAAACTTGTGAAAACCATGACCGGGTACCTAGGGAAAAGGGGAACATGCACGGTTAGGTAGCACAGTTAGGTAAGCTATGAACAAACCATTCAGTAAGGCTCTATCCAAAACATTCCACCCGCATGGTTTTCTCTAACCATGCGGCCTTCCTGCATGATTTACTATAAACCATGTGCCATGCCTTTTTCCCAAAAATTTGGGTTCTAGGCTTCGAACAGGCCCCATACACCCTCAATACCTTCACTAACACATTAGGAATCCAAAATAGGTCCATTATAAATAAATATACTAAAATTAAAAGGATCCATATATGAGTCAAAAAATGGGTTCTTACAGTTTTCCCTCTTAAAAGAACTTGTCCCAGTGTTCACCTTCCAAGGGTGTAGAAACACTTTTTTAAAAAATTATAGCCACTAATAATGTATGGTAGTCTCCCACTCCCAATTATAGTTCTTCATGTGGCCATGATTCCATAGCACTTATACTAGTTGGATATACCGGCCTCAATGAACCTTCGTGCTCCAGTGGACGATGCATACTGGATCCCCCTCAGAGGTAGCAACGACATCTAACTCCACTTCCTCGAGATCAAAGGTATGAGATGGGTCAGAATGATACAATTGAAGCTATGAAACATAGAATATGTCATTCATGGCATGGTACCTATGGGGTAGTAGCAACAGATAAGATACTGGCTTGACTCTCTCTATGATCTCAAACGGAGCTTCATAATGAGGCGACAACTTCCCTTGCTTATATAACCATCTATACCCTAGGTTGGGTGATACCTGAAGGAAAACATGATCCCTGACGTCAAAATTTAGAGTTAATCGATGAAGATCTATATAATATTTGTTTCTAGACTGGGTAGTATTCATACACTTTCGGATTAGTTGAACCTACTCCGAAGTCTCCTAAACGAGACGAGGACCTAGTACAACTGTCTCACCTGCCTCTATCTAGAAAATTGGTGAACAAAATGACCTACGGTATAAGGCCTCAAAATGAACCATCTGAATTGTTTCTAAAAATTTATTATTATAGGAATACTCAACGCAAGTGATATGATTCTCCCATAAAACGCTAAAATCTAAGACACATGCTCAGAGCATATCCTCTAGAATTTGTATCATCTATTTTGATTTTCCATATTTTTGAGGATGAAAATTGGTTCTTAGAAGAACCTGTGTTCCCATAGCCTTCTGCAATCACTAACAGAACCAAGAGGTGAAATGAGCATCTCTACCTGAAACAATAGTATGGGGGACCCCATGGAGTTGTAGGATTTCAGGACATATAGTTTTCCCATCTCATCAACTGATAAAGTCTCCCAAATTGGAATGAAGTGGGTACATTAGTCAATCTATCAATTTCAAACCATATAGCATCGATACCTCTAGGAGACCTATGTAAATTGTCTACAGAGTCCATAATAACATATTCCCATTTCCATTCTGGAATTAGAAGTGGATATAATAGGATCGCATGTCTCTGCAACTCTTCATTCACCTTCTAACATGTGGAACACCTAGTGATAAATCCTACTATCTGACATTTCATCCTAGGCACCAATACTGGCATCGCATGCCTTGATACATATTTGATATGTCTGGATGAAATAATCACTAAGAACCATGGGAATCACACATAAAATCCTCTATCATATATGTAGGAACCTAGACACGTCCATTAATATATAGGATTCCATCCCTATCTATATACCGACCCATAAGTAGGTTATCTCCTGATATACTCTCATAGAGTACTCAGTATTCAGGATTTGAAAATTTTCTACCCTTCACCTTCTCAAGGAGGGGAGAAGGTAACTACCAAAGATGAAAAATAAGACTGCTCATGACTATCATTAAACTCTAGGTGCAGCTCAGAGAAGAGGGCCATTAAAATCAATTCATCAATTTCTTTCTGTACTTATTGTGCTTGATTTTTCCAACTTAGTGAATCTAAAACCACATTGCCCTTCCCAAGTGTATAGGAAAGATCAAAATCAATAGATTTTGAATATTCGACCCATATTCTCTATCCGTGGTTAAATTCATGATTATTAAAGATATATTTGAGGGTCTTGTGGTTTCTGTACACCACAAAGAGATCACCTAATAGATAGTGTCTCCAGCAACGTAAGGCATGGATAATTGTTGCTAGCTCAAGGTCATTCACCGGGTAATTTCTCTCATGAGGACTTGTCTTCTGAGATCCATATGTAATGAATTTGTCTTCATGCATCAACACTACTTCTAGGATGATTCATGATATGTCGTAGAAGCTGTTGTAACCTACACTTGGCTCTGGAATAATTAGAATAGGTGCTGAGACTAGCCTCCGTTTTAGCTCATGAAAGGATTTCTCACAAGCTTCTGACCAAAGGAACATTACAACCTTATTTGTAAGGCCATTAATAGGTGAAGAAATACCTGAGAAATTATTTATGAAATATTTGTAATAACCATCAATACATAAGAAACTCTGTATATCAAAAGAATTCTTGGTATGCTCCTAGGAAAATAAAACACTAACCTTTTCTGGGTCAACAGATAAGTCTAATTCTAAGATAATATGACCTAAGAATTGAACTTTTTCAATACATAAGTAGAACATATCAAGCATGGAATAAAGATAATGATATGTTAGTGTACTCAGAATGATATCAAGGTTCTTATCAGGGTTATTATGAGTATGATAATACACCATAAGTTTCTCCATAATAACCATGATAAAAGAGTCCAGATAGGGAAGAAAACACTATTCATTAGAGCTATGAAAATAGTGGGCACATTTGTAAGAACGAACAACATAAAAAGGTACTCATACATACCATACCTACTACAGAAAGCTTTATGTGTTATGTTTGGAAGCCTAACTCACACCTGATGATAACCGGATCCCAATTCGATCTTTGAGAAGACCCTAACTCCCTAGAGCTAGCCTAAAAGATCATCTATTTGAGTTAGTGGATACTATTTCTTGACCATAAGATGGTAAAAACTTATGTAATACATGCATAGATGAAAGGTTTCATCCACCTTCTTGGTGAAAACCATGGGAACATTCCAAGAGGATGTACTAGGCTATATAAAACCTTCTCTAACTACTACTTCATATCATAAAACTCTACAGGTACTATCCTATATGGTGGAAATGAAAAATGGATATACTACTTGAACAAGATCAATCATAAACTCTACCTCTCTCTCAAGAGGTGAGCCATAAAAATCATCATGGAAGAAATACTTGAAATGATCCACTATTGGAGGAAAATAATCCTATCGTAAACCCTGATCCTCTAAGAAGAAATTTGTAATCTGTGTAGTCACTCCACCTAGCCCATTATTCTCTTGCCCCACTCTACCATCCTGGACATCCCACTCACCCTTAAGTAGATAAATACTACCCTCTTGTGATTTAAATGATACCTTATGGCGATACCATTATAAAAAATCATGATACTGAAAATTGGTCTTTATTATATTCCTATCAACACTCTAAGTAATCCAGGTATGGGTTTTTTACTTGAATTATTTTGTAAATTGGTCTTTATGATATTCCTATCAACACTATATTGTTAATTTACTCTTATAATTGACTATAGATAAGCCTAGAATATGATAATATTCATATTTTCTATATATTGTGTAATTGTATTGGGAATGTTTGTAAAAAATGATGTAGAAACTTACGGAGATGGAATTTCATGAAGACCGGGCACTCAATTGAGGAGTTAAAAATGAAAATTCTAGACAATGGTAATCATGATGGATTTGATTCCCTAAAAATATTTCCAGAAGCTCTGTAATATGATAAGATAGGGTATATACCTCTTAATTCATAGAGGATTGTATTCTATTTGATGCCCAATTATGCAGATATGATGAGAAACAAAAAGGGAGACATTTATACTGTTTTAAAATGGAAATGTTCTTGTAACGTCATAAAGAATCCATATAATTATGAGTTCCTATAGAGGTTATAAATAATGGAATGTATTTGGATAAAATTTTGATTAAGGGTATATATCACCTATTGATGATGTTCAACCATCATGTGAAGATAAATATTAATCGGCTGCTGATGTGGATTTCTGTATGGAGCGTGATCTTTTTTCCTTAAAATTTCATAAAAATAATTAAGAATTCACTTGGGTCAAATAGAATTAATCTATGATCAATTATACATATATAAATAGGATATAAGTTAGGGAATTTTATTTTGCAACAAATCTTCTTGCACCTGATACCTTACCATAGGTTTGTCCAATGGCCAACAAGAGTTTGGAGTTGGGTGTGCCCACTTTGGGGTATACTGCTCCAAGTTTGGGCATTTAATTTTTTTGTTAATAAAAAAAATTGGAATATGTAAATGGAATCAAAAGGATCATTAAACTTTGATTGATAAGGGATATCCAGATTAATTCGCACAAGATGATGTTGTAGAGACATCATCCCTAGTATTGTACAACAATTAAGTTCATTATAAGGTAAAATAATAGTCTAGTGTTACTCCAACTATCATTAAAGATTAGAAAGAGTATCTGACCAAAGGTAATAAATTTTTAGTGGATGATGATGGCTTCTAATTGTTCATCCCTCATAAATCCAAATCATATGAGCCACGATTAGAGTATGTACAGACTTCACCTAATCATTACAGGAATCAGATTGGTGGAGTGGCTCTTATGAGTGGACATGAGTAGGAACTAGTACATAGAAGGATATTTAGGCATTTTTAGTTATAAATAACACCATGGTAAACAAGGCAATGTAGGTTCATCTTGAAATACACTTTAGGTGAAACATCCAACTAACAACCCTTCTTACAGGATGACTGCTTATGGAAATGAGAATTTGTATTGATCTTATCCATCTCAATTCTCCAACCTAATTAAAACCACATATTATATTTTTGGTAAGGTCTTATTCAAAGAATGTGAGACTACAAGGGACAAAAATATAATATCAAAACTCCTCTAGTTAACTAAGAAGATGAAAGGATCCCCTAGAGCCTTAGGGAGGACATGGGAAAATGGTTCAACTCATAGCTTTATTTTATATTTTCTATGAAGTAACCATAGGAATTTGGATAGAGTGACTACCTCATAGTTGAGAAATTTTTATCAATAAGCATTGAAGATAGGTTTTCATTCAATTTAGAGGTGGAATTTTAGGACCTATCTTGGAAATATAGGATCTGCTTTATTCCAGAATACTCCTCTAACTCAATATTAGACGAGGAGTACGAGCCTCCTCAAAGAACCAAAACATGGTGGAGAGGTCGATATCCAAGGGGAATAGGTCAACATCCCGTGAATTTGGAAAATATAGGGAATTTCAGGAATTGAATTCTTATACTCATTTCATTCTTTTGATGAGGGAATTCTATACTTTGTTTGACCCCAACTAATCCTTTTGTTACATTCTATTTTTTATTAATAAATGTGTTTAGGGCTTCCTAGCTCTGCTCGTAACATATATAAAAAATTAATTATATAAATAATAAATAATAATAATTAATTAATTAATTAATTAATTAGTTGGGTTTGGCTTAGTGGTAAGCAACCCATAATACTACATCCAAGGATGGGGGTTCAAAACCCATTAGGTAGAAGTTAATGTAGTAGTACTATAGTAGGGTACTGTAGAAATACTATTAAAACAGTGGAACTGTAGCACTAGTGACACTATTGTGGGGGTGGGTATTATAGCAGGTACTCTAGTAGCGATGGTATTGTAGTCGGATGGGTGTCATAGCCGTACTAATCACTAAGGAGGCATTTGGACCTAAAAATTCACCTTCATGCATAGAATTAGAGTTTTCAAGCCCTATAGACTTATGATTCATATTATAGTGGCCTTTAATGCCCTATTGACCTATGGGACACACAATGAGCCTCCTCTACCAAAAAAAGAGGTCATTTATTTCAATAAAAAAGGCTTTGGCCCCAACTTTATAAAAAAAAATTATTTATTTATTTATTTATTATTAATAATTAATAATTAATATATTATTAATTATTAAACATTAATAATATAAATAATAATAAGTAATAATATATTTAATAATTAATAAAATAAATAATAATAATTAAGGATATAATTTATAATTTATAATTAATATATTATTAATAACTGATAGTTAATAATATAATTAAAATATTGTAATAGTAATAAATAATGAATAATTAATATGTAATCATATAATTAATTATTAATAATTAATATATTATTAATAATTAATAGAAATAACAATAAATAATATGTTAATTATTAATTATTATTAATTATATTATTACTTATTAATTATTATTTATTTATATATTTATAATAATAAATTATAATAAATTAATAAATTATTAATTATTAATATATTATTATTTATATTATTAGTTAATATATTACTATACATATTATTAATTATTAATTATCAATTATTTATATATTAATAATAATAAGTAAAAATTAATTAATATATTATTATTCATATAATTAATTGTTAATAATTAAATATGTATTAAATATTAATTATTAATAATAGCGCTCAAATACGATGATGAATGAACTTGAGTGCTTCGATCAACAATATGTCTTCATTAACCCTTGGAGTAATTTTAAGAATCAAATGATATTAAGCTCCAATATTTCAAAAAAGGAGCAGGGGATGTCAAACAATGCTTCGTTCACCTCCTTTGAAAATAAATCTTCATGAGGGATTTCCAAAAATGGAATCACAACACACATCATGAAAAATGGTGTCATCGTTTATAAAAGAATGTATCTATATAAGTTGTTTATCACTACACGCATCTCTTTGGGGAAGGGCTCGTATCCCTAGAAAAAGTCGGATATGATTACCTAACTAACTTCGATATAGTGTTTTTTATAATAAAAAATGCATCTCCCTCAGTAGGGGATTCTTTTATTTGATTTTTCCTTCTACAGAACTAAAAAAATCTTGGGGCTTTGGTCTAGTAAATTTAAAACTACGTATAATGATAATTCAAGAACAGAGTCTCAATTTTAATCCTAATGCGTTCTAGGAAACCTACATGTAGGTTTTGGTTATGATTTTTGGCTTGAATTGAGTTTTATAGAATCAAGTGATTCTGTTTGATATTTATTATGAAATTAGCCTTTCGGTCAAGATGAAAAATTACACTAGGTTCTATATCTTTGTACATTACACAAGGGTCCCAATTGAGGTAGATCTCAACTCTACCTCAACAGAGACTGTGTTCCTCTTTACCCCCAAGATGAATTCACCATCAAAATGTTGTATGATAAAGTGCCTCTTTTTGATCAATTTATAGAATCATTAAAAATTAAATATCTAAATGTAGGTCAAATTTTGTTTGCTTCAACTTCCAAATGAAGGGAAATTATCTAGAACAATATATAAGAACAAAGGAAGTGATGAATAGTGGTGCTACCATAGCGGGCATTATAAAACTGGGGACATAAGAAAATGGGATACCTATAGGGATGTAAACTTACCATATTGGGAAGATTCTAGCTATTGATATAGGTTATAACTATATTGTAAATCAAAATGTCTTTTCCTCAGATACAATCATGGTTGACATTAGATATAAAGGGGATTCTAATAGAACTCCTGATTCAAGATCATGGGTTGACATTGCAGTTGAGGAGTAGATCTATGGGAAACAAGAATGAGCTAATGTTGTTCTTAAAAATTATTTTTTCTATGATAACCAATCTATATATGAAGATACTATACAAGATGAAGTTTATTTTGAATTGTGGTAGGAAGAATCCTTAGCTATTTCTAAAGGGTATGAAAAAACTAAACTTATGGATGCCTCCACCATGGTAACCTAGAAGACCCCTTGGGAAATTTTGTCTCTCATAGTATTTATTAGTAATATTATAGATTTTTCTATCCCTTGGTAGTGTATAACACTCTAATTCTTATTTTTAAGAAAGTTTCTCTATCCAAGGGAAAAAACATCTCAGTGGATAAAGATGGATTTCAATTCGCCAGGCACAAAAAATCCAGTTCACATGAGTCTACACCTATATTTGGGTAAGCCTATCTAGCTGACCCCTCATGTGATATGACTTTATAGGTTCCTATTTAACCAACCATTTAGGAGGATCATCCTTCTATAATCTCCCCTTATATGAAAAATAATGATGAAGATGAAAATGAGTGTTGTATGTATCTCCCTCAATTATCTGAACATATAAAAATTGTTTATGATCTCTACGGTAAGGCCTCAACCATAGAATGTGAGAAGGAAAAGTTAAAGAATCCCAAATTCAAAATTCCTCTAGAGGACCATGAATATGAAAGGTTACTTTAAGGCCTCAAGATGGATGTTCCAATTTGTTTGACTCAAAAGACATGTTTACTTTTTCCAAAATGGAACCATAATTCTTTGGCTACAAGTATTACATCAAAGTATAGAAACTATTAGATGTTAACTTTTAATAAATCTTTCAACATATCTTGGAGCTAAACATCATGCATCTATCTTAAAAATATAGGATATACTCTAATCCAAATAATACTTCTCACCCATCATCGAATAAGGATCATGATCCCCCTCAAAAAATAAAAATGTGGTAGAGAGGTCAGTATCCAAGAGAAAAATATCATTTCCATAAAAATAGGGTTCAATAGGGAAACCCAAGACAATATTTTGTGTAACACCCATATAATTTTATCACATATTTCTCTTTAAATAATTTGATTTATTTGACAGCTAACGTTGTATAAACCTTGAAACACTATATGTTCATTATAACCTATCCATTAAATTGGCAAGAATAAATATGAATAAATAATTTATGAAATAAATATAAAGTTCCAAATCAATATTAATGTATTGGTAATTTATTAGAAAATTAACACACAATTTTTAGTAGTCACTATATTCTTAAAAAAAATTTCTTCAAAAATGAGTTTTTCTTCTTCTTATGAGTGAAGAAAAAATTTATGAGTTAGAGAAAATTTATTTGAAAAAATTAATTTCATTTTTTAATAATTAATTTCAAAAATATATATATATATTTTTATAATTTTCTAAGATTTTTAAGGAATAGTTGAAATACTCATTTGTATTGAAAACTGTATTTTCTTTTAGAGTCGTAATAAGGTAAAATTATGTTTTAGACTAGTTTTAAATTATAATTCATCCATTTGGACTTAAAATAATATAATTATGGTTTTTTAAAATGATTTTATAAATGGAATTTTTATAATAACATTTTATGTTTAAGAGGATCATTTTTCCAAGAAACCATTTTTCATGGCATATTTCTGGTTTTATTCTAAATTAAATTATGAAAATTTTGTGTTTTGAATTTTGAAAAATGGATGAAAATTTTATATTATGAAGGCCCAAATTGAGTGAATAGGTCCCTTTTATTTTTTCCCCAATATGAATAGTAACCTTGGTAAATTTTGTTACCATGTTAATGGGTAAATTGGGTAATTTATGATAAAAATAAAATGATAAGGACTATAAAATGACCCTAAAACATAACCCAATTTTATTTGAGGAATATAATTCTACCATAACCTAAGGATCAATATTAAGTTGTTTAATGGAAACATTTCCATGAAAATGACTTATATAATATTTAAATCAAAGAAAGTCACAAAATGGAACTTTCTTTGTCCTAAATATTGCTTATGTATTCACATGAGAAAACATGTAGTTTATGAATGAATATAAATGTACCTTTTTAAATTAATAAAATTATTTTAATGATATAAATTTATTTTTTACTTTATGGGCCACTTGGATGAGATTATTATATTTATAATATTTTATTTAATAAAAATACAAAGATGTCACATTGATTTTTTAAATACTATATCATTTTTAATACAGGGTTACACAAAATATATATTAAAAATAAATATTATTATGAAATATAGAATATCTATTTTCATCATCATATTTTATTTTTAATATTTAGTGGAGAGAAATATATATTAAACAATTACACAATGATGATGAAATAATTACTCAATCGATGAAACAATCAAGTAAATGATGTAAAAAATATTAAAATAAATATAATTTGTATTAATTAAGGTGATCCACAAATTTTTTAGATTCTTATGACATATTATTTGTGTATTAAATGATTTGGTTCAAAGTTATCTGTTTGTATTGATCTAATTAAAGTCAATATATTGTAATGTATCCAAATTAACACTAATGATATTTTATAAAAATAATATTTTATTACATTATTTAAAAATAATAAAACATATTTAAAAATAAAATTTTATTATAATATGTCCTAAAATTTCATAATTATTTTATTTATGGTCAAATTTACATCACATAAGTAAAAATTACAACCTTTTAATATTAAATAAAATTTTACCATAATTAAAATTAAAACAGGTCAACTAAGGGTTAATCAAAATGAAAAGGTTTAAAATAATACAAAAAATTTTCTAAAATATACTGGTTTATGAGTCTATAAACATATCATATATTAGCTTCTAATACAAGTGTATTTGATGGTATTTTTTATTGAAAATGAATTTATTATAATTTAACATATTGATAAATTCCAAAAGTGCCCCCACCAAAATTATAAAAGGGTACCTCCTCCCTCACTTATTCAAATCACATTGAGCCATATAGATTACCCATACAGTAAATATTTCTCTTCTCAACTTCCCTAACCTCATTCTGGATGTGAAATTCTTCTCAAAATACCAACCCTAGAGTTCTTTTGAGGTGATCCAAAGGAGAAGTTTTGAAGAAGATTAGGTTTGAGGGAGAATAAAAAAAGAAAGATTTTAGGTATTAGTTAATTAAAAGATCTTATTTTATTCAGGATTTTTTATAAGTAAGTATCTGATGGGTAATATTTCTATTCCATGTACTTGTTTCCTAAATAAATCAATTTTGTTTATAATTCTTCTATAAAAATTTAAATTAATTTTTACCTATGTGTGAATTTATACTAAATGTTTTTAAATGAATCTTTTAGTCATTTTCCAAATGACATACTATCAGATTTTTCTAGAAACAAAATATGAAAAGATTTTTTTTTCAAATTATATGAAATGAATGGACTTTTCAACTTTCACAATTCCTTAATGTCTTGAAACTTCCTTTATAATCTTTTATATTCTTTTCAAAAAAAAATTCTTTTATAATTACGCGTATTTAAAAAAAAGTTCAAAACAAAAAGGATAATTCATCAATAATAATTCCAAGTATCCTTTAAAAATAATTTTACATATAAGATTACGTTATTTGATTTTTCTTATGTTTTACTAGAAATATTAACCAAGGATACCATTATTATTATTTCTATAGATAGTTTATGTTTTTGAATCATGAAATCATGAAATGTTTATGAAACTAATTTTTATGGGTTTTGATATGATGAATGATATACATTCTTATGAAACACATATGTATGGTTTTAATTATTTGACATGTGGGACCTATATATCCCTCAATATATTGGGTAAATATTTTAATCTAATGAGATAGGATGAACTGGAATGGGAAATGAACCTGGTTCAGTGATACAAGTCTGGAACAAGGAGTGAGCTCGGTTTAGTAAGGGACTTTGTCTACTATGATGGTCTTGGTAGTGAGCCTTGAATAATATGAAAATTTTAATTCTATACTAATGTGTATGACACAATTTCATTTCTTATTATATACACCCATAAATTATATTCTTTGATAATTTTATAATCCATGTCTTATGAAATTCTATAATTTATTCCATGGATAAATATCATAATCCTTGATATTTATGATATAATTTTAAAAAGTTATGTTCATGTTCTTACGACCTTATACTTATGTTATCTCCCTTGATTACCCATACTGATCATCTTATCCCACCCTATTTTTATGTCTCTTTTCCCTAGTATATGAAGAACAATATTACATATGATATGTTAAAAGGGGTTTTGGTTATTAAAGAATAAGTAGGAGATAATGAAGATCTTTTATGAATTAGTTTTTCATGTTTCCAAGTATCCAAAGACACTAAACCTATATGGTTTAAGCATGGTTTTTTATGTAATGTAATGAATATTAATATATTTATAAGTAATATCTATGTATAAAAATTTTGGGCTGTTATAGCTGGTATCAGAGATAGTTTTAGTTAACCATTGGAATCTAGGATGAGAAAACCTTAGTAAGAACCCTAAGGATAAGTATAAGTATAGGATTCAGTCTTATAGTTTTGTTGATGATCATAAATAACTTAGGATAAAACCTAAGGTGTTCTGAATTGAAATTTTATAAGTAATTTCCCTTGATTATGTGGTTTTCCCACTTTGATTAGTGTTTCTCACACAATATTTTTTAGTTTTAGTCAATGGATATGACCCAAAGGAACAATGTTAATGATAAATGTGATGGGAAATGAAATGATTGTCCTCCTTAGAAATCGAATGTTATGTGATCTATAATTAAAAATCTTTTTTCTATGCTCACACAACTTTCTCAGGCTATAAATCATGTTGGACTTCCAAATGGGGTGGAACAACATTTTATTGAGTCCTTCATGAGGAAACATCCACCTTCTTTCAATTGGTCTTCTGATCCTCTAATGGCTGAAAAATGGATTTGTACCACTATAAAAATTGGTTTTCCAATGATTAGAACACGATAAATTCATTTTGGTAGTCCATTGTTTAGAAGGTGAAGAGGATTAATGGTGGAATATTGTCAAGAATATGAGAAACAAGATGAAATTTATTCCATTGAATGGGAAGAGTTTAAAAACTTATTTTTTTTAACAAGAACATTCCTCGTAGTCTTCATAAAAATATGGATAAGGAGGTCCTTTAGCTTAAGAAAAGGGATGATTAATCCTTTGGTACCTATGAGAAAAATTTTACATGACCTTCAAGGTACACTTATATAATTATCATCTAACTTGGAAGTAAGGTTGACTGATTCTTCAGTAGCTTAAAACCAAGTATCCGAAGGGAGTTATCCTTAAGGGAATTCTATAGCTATGATTAAAACGTTCGATGTTCTATTAAGGTTGATATAGATATTGGGGTTACCCATCAATATTATGGGTTTGATAAGAAGATAAAGTTAGGATTCAAGGGAAAATATAAAAACCATGGAGAAGAGAATATAAGCCTTCCTTTATGCCTAAAGTGTGGAAATGAACATGGAGGAAACTGTCTTAAGGGGAAAATTAAATTTTTTAAGTGTATAAGGGAAGTTAATTGAGTAATTAACTAATAGAGTGATGAGAAGAAGTTGGATAATGTTGAGAATAGAGATAAGGATACAAAAAATTAACCTCCCACACTTATGTGCTTCAATTGTTTGGAAAATAGACATTGTTCTATCCAATTACCAATAAAAGGTCTAATGATAATGATTGATGTCAACAACCTCTTAAGGATAAATACAATGGGAAATCACATGTATTAACTATTGGTGATGTGGTGTATGAAAATGATGTGTTAAATGGTACACTTTCCATCCACTCTAAAACAAAAAATATCTTATTTGATTCTGGATCCACCCCTCTTTTGTTTCTAAATAATTTTCTAAGGGTATCACCATATCACCTCAATAACTATATTTTTAGTTATCTTTGAAAACTATTATTGGAATAACAGTCACATCACAGTTTTTTATTTCTTATATAGTTGAAATATGTTGGAAATTTCATCCTAAAAATATTTTGATTCTATCAGTAGTTTAATTTCTTGTGATTCTTGGTATAGATTGGATTTCTCTATATGTATCTTATATTAATTTCCAATTAAGGGAAGTCATATTTCATATTTTGAATGAATCTATGATCATCTGTCGATGAAAGGATGGATAATAACTTCTAATAAAAATTAAATCCATATTTTGGGTGTTAATTCATATAAATGAAAGATATCTATCGCATATGGTTGTGTAGAAACTCGCCATTAAGGATTCAAATATTGTAAGATTTTTTTTTGGTGTCTTTATAAAATAATTGTTAGGTCGTCCACCGAATCTCTAAGTTGTGTTTTCAGTAGAGCTCATACCTAGAACTATGCATATTCCAAAGACTCCTTATTGAGTGAACCAAATTATTTATAGGAATTGGAGAAGAAACTCTAAGATAATCTTTACAAGGGATTCATTTTCCCTAGTGTGTCACCTCTAGGTGAAATTGTTATGTTTGTTAATAATAAATATGGATCAATGAGACTCTCCATTGATTATCGAGAGCTTAAAAATATCCCTATCAAGAACAAATATCATCACCCTCATATTGATGAATTATTTTATCAACCATATAGATATCAATACTTTTCCAAGATTTATATTTAGACTAGCTATCATAAATTAGGGGGTCAAGAAGGGGGATATTCCCAAGGCCTCATTATGTACAAGGCATAGAAATTAGGAATTTATAGCAATTCCTTTTTTTCTTACTAATCCCCCCACTATCTTCTTATATTTAAATAACAGATTATTTAGAGACTATCTTGATCATTTTTTGGTAGTATTTATAATGATATTCTAATATATTCAAAGATCAAGAAATTAAATCAAGATTATATAATGATTGCATTGAGGACCCTTTGAAAGGAGAATATTTATGAACAAATTTCCATGTGTGAATTTTATCTTTAGAAAGTTTCAGTTTTGGGTCACATAATATCAAGAGGGGTTATATCTGTGGATCCATAAAATTTGAGAGTTACTGAACGCTGGCCTAAATCAATAATGGTAAATGAGGTCTGTATTTTTCATTTTTTTTCCTAGATATTATCGAAGTTTTTTGAAATATTTATTAGTATTATGTAATCCCCTAACTAAGTTAACTCAAAAAGGCGGTAAGTTCATATGGATGGAGGAATGTGAAGATAATTTCAAGGAGATGAATATAATGTTAGTTAGTGCACCTATGCTCAAACTACATTATAGTTGAGAAAGGTTTGTGATCTATAGTGATACATCAATGAAGGGGTGTAATGTGTTATCATGAAAAATGATATAGTGATATATCATGACTTACAAAAATTGAAAATCCTTGAGAAAAAATACCCATCACATGATTTGGAGTTAGAATCAGTAATTTTTTCATTAAAGATGTGGATGAATTTTCTATATGAAGAAAGGTGTTACATATATATTAATCATAAAAGTTTATAGTATATTTTCACTCAAAAGGAGTTGAATATGCACCAAATTTGATGGTTGGATTTGATTAAATATTATGATTTCTCAATACATTACCAACCTATGAAAGTGAACAAGTTGGCAGATGCTTTGAGTTGAAAAGACCTTGATAGTCTATCTATGAGGAGGATCACAAATGATCCAACATTTATAAATTTATAAAGGATGTATATGGAAATATTAAAGGAAGTGGGGAATCTTATCTGGCTCAAATGAATGTTCAACCACCTATAAAAGTGAATATTAAAGAGGCCTAGGAGGAATATGTCGAGCTAGAAAAGAGGTTGAGAAATATTCATGAGTTAAAATTTGATTATGATGTAATAATAAGTTTTCAGAACCATGTTTTTATCCCTCCCATAATGTATTTAAAGAAGGATTTTTTAGATGAGGCTTGTACTTCATCATTCTCTATTCATCCTAGATGAAAACATATATATAGGGACATGGAAGAGTATTTCTGGTTGGATGGAATGAAGAGAGATATTTCAGAGTAAGTTTCTTAGTGCTTGGTTTGTCAGTAAGTTAAGTCATAAATATATAAGTCTAAGGGGTTGTTATAAAAATTACCCATACCATAATGGAAATGGGAAAACATCACCATTTGTTTTATTAGTAGACTTCCCAAAACGTCTAAAAACAATAATTCTATATGGGTTAGAGTTTATCACATTATGAAGTTGGAACACTTCATTGCTACCAGAGAAGAGTTATCTCTTGATTAAACTGAAAAATATATATTAATGAAGTGGTAAAATTGCATGGTGTACCA
This sequence comes from Viscum album, assembly GCA_963277665.1. Classification (NCBI taxonomy): domain Eukaryota; kingdom Viridiplantae; phylum Streptophyta; class Magnoliopsida; order Santalales; family Viscaceae; genus Viscum; species Viscum album. Next base: position 654,635,977 of record OY728145.1, on the reverse strand, counting down.
AATTATATTATATTTGATCGGGATGTGAGGTTTATCTCAATGTTCTAGATAAATATTCACCAAGTTTTAGATATAGTGTAAAGTTTCAACACTACTTATCATCCACATATAGATAGTCATCACGAAAGGACAATTCAATATTTATAAGACATGTTGTGATCTTTATCAATGGATATCAAAGGTATTTGGTATCAAAACCTATCTTTGGTAGAAGTTTTTTACAACAATGACTTTCACCCTAGTATTTAGATGAATCCTTTTGAATCCCTCAATAGTAAGAAGTTCATAACTCCAATATATTGGAATAAATTAGGGGAAATAAATCTATTGTGACCTGATCTATTTTTGGAAATGGAAAAGATGTTTATATATATTCAATAGCAAATAAGAGGAACTCAGAGTTGACAAAACATTTATACTGAAAATCAATGAAAAGACCTAGAGTTTGAAGTGGATGACAAGTTATATCTACAAATATCTCCCTATAATAGAGTAATAAGTTATATAAATATGGATAATCTAATACCTAGGTATATTAGTCCTTTTGAAATTATTGATCGTATTGCGATAGAAACTTATCGATTGACGCTCCCCTAAACCTCTCTCAAGTTTATGATGTGTTACATGCATCTATCCTAAAGAATTTAATACATCATCCTTCATATGTACTAAACTCATAAGTCATACAGTTGTATCAAGATATTACTTATGATGAACAACCAATAGATATTCTAGATCATAGAGAAAAAGTTATGTGAGACAATGCCACTCTCTAGGTTAAAATTTTATGGAGAAACCATCAATTTGAGGAGGCAATGTAGGAACATGAGGATGTGATTTGGTAGAGGATCCTTAATCTATTTCTTATATAGTGATTAATTTGGAGTGTAAAATTCCTTTTAATGGAGGTTGAATGTAACACCTATATATTTGTACCAAATATTTCTCTTTAAATAATTTGATTTCTTTAATAGTCTATATTACACAATCTATGAAATATTATATGTCCGTTATAACATTTATATTAAATTAGTAGAAATAAATACAAATAACTAATTCATGAAATAAATAAAAATTTACAACTCAATATAAATTTATGGGTATGTGTATAGAAAATGATCACATAATTTTTAATAAAGTCACTTTATTCTTCAAGAAAATATTTTTTCTTCATAAATGAATTTTTCTTCTTTTTATGAGTTAATATTAATTTTTAGAAGTTATATAAAATGTATTAGAAAAAATAAATTTAATTCTTGAATTCTTGATGTTAAAATAATCATAAATCATTTTTTATAATTTTCTAAAAACATTTTTTTTCAAGAAATAATAAAATACTGATTTTAATTTAAAACTATATTTACTTTTACAGTCTATACATGGTCAAATAATTTTTTTGTATTTTTTTTAAAATTTTAATTAGTTCATTTTTATTTAAAATAATGTAATCATGAGATTTTAAAAATATTTTATATGCTAATTTTTAATAAAAATATTTTATGTTTAGAAAGGTCATATTTCTAAAAACCTATTATCAAGTCATTTTAAGGGTTCCCTTTTAAATTAAATTATGAAAATTATTTGTTTTTAATTTTAAAAAATGGGCTCAAAATTTATATTCATAATGGAAAAATTTAGTGAATATTTTTGTTTTATTTTTGGTTAATATGAGTAGTAACCATAGTTATTTTTTTTATCACAATAGGGTAAATTAAGTAATTTAGGTTACAAAAAATGATAATAATTATAAAATTACCCTAATAATTTCAAAATTTTATTGTATTAATAAAATTATACCATTAAAACATTAGGATTTAAATTAAGTTTTTTAATGGACACTTGTGCATGAAAATGACTTATATAATATTTAAATCAAAGAGAGTCAACAAAATGGAACTTTCTTTATCTTAAATATACCTTATGTGTCCAGATGGGGAAAATGGTAGGTTATGAATGAATATAAAGGTCCATTTTTAGCTTAATATACATATATTCATGGTAAAAATTTATTTTTAACTTTTTGGGCCACTTAGATGAGATTATGATGTTTATAGTATTTTATTCAATAAAAATTCAAAGATGTCACATTCTTGTTTTAAATACTATATGATTTTGAATATATAGTTACCCAAAATATATATTATAATATAAATATTATTTTGAAATATATAATATTTATATTCATCATGGTATTTTATTTTTAATTTTTAGTGAAGAAATAATTACATAATGATGATGTAGTAGATATTCAATTAATGATACAATCAAATAAATGATATTAAAAATATTCAAATAAATATAATTTGAATTAATTAAGGTCATCCTCGAATTTTATAGTTTATTATAACATATTACAAGAGTATTAAATGATTTGTTTTTTAAAGTTACATTTTTTTTGTTTTTTTAATTCAATATAATGAATAGTGTTAAAATTTCCACTAATGATATTTTATCAAAAGAATATTTTATTAAATTATTTAAAAATTAAAAAACATATTTAAAAAAGAGATTATAATATGGTCTATAATTTCATATATTGTTCATTTATTATTCCATTTACATCACATAAGTAAAAAGTATAATCGTTTCATATTAAATAATTTGTTACCATAGTAAAAATTAAAATAGGTTAACTAAGGTTTAATCCAAATGATAAGGTTAAAATAACACCAAAACATATCTAAAATATATTGGTTTATGAGATTAAAAACATATCATATCTTAGATTTGAATCCATTTCCATTTTTTGGTATTTGGTAAGAAAATTAATTTATTATAATTTAATATTTTGAGAAATTCCAAAAGCATCTCTCGCCTCAATTATAAAAGGGTGCCTCTTCCATCACCTGTTCATATCATATTAATCCTTCTAGATTGATCATACTCTACCAATTTATCTTCTCAACTTTCCTAAAATCATTATATAGGTACTTGTATTCTCAAAAGACTATAATTATATCCCTTTTGAGGTTATCCAAAGGAGACATTCTGAATAAGAGGAGGTTAGAATGTGAACAAACAAAGGCAAAAATTGTGGTAGGGGTTAATTTCACAATTTCATTTTATTCAAGTTTTTTATATGTAAATAGTGTTTGGGGAATATTTCTCTTCCATGTACTAATTTCCTAAAAAAAACAATTTTTTTTACCATTCTTCTAAAATAGTTTAAATTCATTTTTACCCATGTGTGATTTTTTAATAAATAGTTTGAAAGGAATCTTTATGTCATTTTCCAAATGAGTTACTTTATGAATTTTATGGAAACAAAATAAAAATAATGACTTTTAACTTATTAGAAATGAACATATTTTTCCACTTTCAGGATGCCTTAATTTCATTAAGATTACTTTATAAGCTTACTAGGTTTTTTTTCAATGAAAATATTTTCTTTTATACTTGCATGACTTTCTAAAAAAATGTTTTCAAAATAGGAAGGATATTTTCCTCAATAATCATTTCAAGTGACCTTAAAAAATAAATTTACATATAACCTAACATTATTTTATGTTAATTATGTTTTACTGGGGATATGGTCCAAGGATACCATTCCTATTCTTTCTATGGATGGTTTATGTTTATGAGTTATAAAATGATGAATTTTTTCATGAAACCCATTTTTATGGGTTTTGATGTGATAAATGATTTATATTCTTTTGGAACACAAATGTATGGTTTTAATTATGTGATGGGTGTAATCTATATCTCCCTCTAATTGATTGGGTAAATATTTATATCTCATGATATATATTGGACTGGAATAGGAAGTGAACCTAGTTTGGTATTACAGGACTAGAATGAGGTGTGAACTTGGTTTAGTAAGGGGATTTTTCTTCTATGATAGTATTGACAGTGAGCCTTGACTAATATGTAAATGATTTTATATGATTATTTGTATGCCAAATTTTCATGTATTATGTTATAATTCCATGAATTATGTTCTTTAATTCTCTTATAATTCATGTCTTATGAATTTATATGATTTATTCCATGAATCAATATCATGATCCTTGATATGCATGAAATAATTTTCAAAAGTTATGTTCATGTTCTTATGCACTCATTCTTATGTAATGTCACTTGATTACCCTTACTGAGCATCTGATCTCACCCTATTTTTATGTTTCTTTTCACCAAGATGTGGAGAAATGTATTAATAATTATATGTCAAAAAGGGTTATAGTTATGAAGTAATAAGCGGGAGACAGTGTAGATATTTTATAAATCAGCTGTTTATGTTTTCAATTTTCCAAAGGAACTAAACCTAAATGGTTTTGGTGTGGTTTAGTTATATTATATAATGAATATTATTCTATTTAGAAGTAATATCTATTTATGAAATTGGTAACGACCCAAAATTTCGAATAAATCTTGTTTCCTAATTTTGTGTGTTATTTTATTTTTTCATACTCAACAAAACTGTTTCATTTGATAACATGAGTATAATTAAAATGATATTGTTGGGTTTTGACTATTATATGACCGTTGAAAACTGAATTTTGCAACTTTTGTCTCTAAATACAAGTGACCTTGGTTAATTAATATAGAAAGGAGATTCGATGGCCTCATCCAGTAGTCTCGGGCCAATCGAAGCCCATCTAACAGAACTTGGGAAGGAGGTAGCACCACTAGGCTTTTCTCTGGACCAAACCCAAGCCAAACTTCATCGTGTGAAGCTATAAAGGAATCTCCTTCGCGAGAAGTTCAAACTGATAGAAATTACTACTCGTGCAATGTTGGACGAGCCTCCCTTGGATTCTCTCACCTTAGCACACCTTACACTTAGGTCCTATACTGGTGTGACAAGGGGCTATGTAAGGAGACCGTAACTGCCTTGTGTAATCCTTTGTTTTAAATAAAAATTTTGATTTCTTCTTGTGATGAAGTTTGTGAATTTTTAAACGTCCGGATAAATATAGTATGCGTATTTTTGATGAATTCTAGAAAAATGATATTTGAAAATAATTATGTAAACCTTAAGTAACTAATTATGTGTAAGGATTTTCAAAAAATGTTCTTCTACAATTATGTTCAGTACGAAATTTAGAGTCTAATAAGATCAAATTAATTTTTGATGAATAATAAATTATGAATAGTGATTTTTTACTTAGGATTAGTAATGTGACCAAATGGATTAGTAATCTCACTTAAAGAAAGTAGTAATATAATCTAGGCACCTTGATTAAGTAATGTGATTCAATAAAATAGGTAAATAACTGTTTCATAAATTATTATTCAAGTATTAGTTTTTTTGGGTGAATAGTGTTTTTTAATTAAAAATTAAATTAAAAATATTTAGAAAATTATTTTTATAAAATGGATTTCATTTTTGAACTCAGAGCATCGATATTATGTTAAGGTAATTTTTGGAGATTTTTCTGAGAAAAATGAATATTTGGTGAATAGTGTATTTATTTAAAAATTAAATTAAAAATATTTAGAAAATTATTTTTATAAAATAGAGTTCATTTTTTAAATCAGAGCATCGATATTTGGTCAAGGTAAAATTTTTGGGATTTTTTCTGAGAAAGTTGAATTTTTCGATGAATAGTGAAAATACAGTTTTAGGGTTTCAGTATGTTAATGACATCATAACTGTGTCATGATGATGTCATGAGATATTTTAAGGGTTGGCCGATGAAAGGTGATGAAGTTTTGTATGGGGGACCCATTTGGACAATACCATGGGCAAATACCATGGGCAAGCCCATGGTTTTTCCAAAACCACCAATGAGGTGTCCCTTGGCCATTAATGCCTTGTACCCTCACATTCCCTATAAATACCAAGCCATCCTCTCATCCATTCGACTCCCAACTCTCCCCCAACAAATATATGGTCTCATTACCTCCCAAGCAGTCCTCCCAATGTTCCCCCAATCCCTCAAAGTCTCATCCCTTGAGTTTTAAGAGTTACGTTTTAAGGTAAGGGATCCGACCTCTCTCTTTCTTTTCAAGTAATCTCTTTTATGTCATTTCTTTTATGATACATGCTCTTATATTGAAGGATGTTCTTTTATATTCATCTTAATGCCCTTTTCATTTTCATATGATGAGAGACCCCCTCTTTCTCTCATCATTTCATTTTAGGAATGTTAATGTGGCGCCGTTAGGCTGCCGAATTGTTTTAGGGATTCTTTCACCCTTCTCGTTTTCAAGATCTATTTTCATGTCAAGTCTTTCATTTTACTTTTTATTATGTTGGAATATGATATATAAATCTATCATTCTGATCTTTTATTCTAATATTATTAGAGACCCTATTTGATCTTGTCAATTCATTTTTGTTGAAGTTTAAGTGGCGCCGTTAGGCTGCCGGATTTTTAAGGGATTCTTTCACCCTTCTCGTTTTCAAGATCTATTTTCATGTCAATACTTTCAAGTTATTTTTTATTATGTTGGGGTATGATCTCTATATCTATCATACTGAAATTTTATTTTCATATGATGAGAGACCCTATTTGATCTCGTCAATTCATTTTTGTTGGAGTTTAAGTGACGCCGTTAGGCTGCCGAATTTTCATAAGAGAAATCTATTTTTTGTCTTCCTTCCATGTTTTCCATTTCAAATGGTATGTCTGTAAAATTTCATTACCATGTTTATATATCCTTCATGTTCTGTCCCTCTACTGTTTTATGGGTCATTTATGAATGTTTGACCCATATCCCCTCTCTTTTCAATGTTTTATAAAACCCCGAAACATAGCCGTTATGCTGCAGAATTTCCGTCTCAAAATGTCTATATCTTTTTCTAAAGTTCTTTTATTTTATTAAGAGAATACTCAAAGATCTCTCTTATATAGGGGTATTCACATATGTACCAAGTTTTTCTATTTTAAATTCTGGGATTTACATACATGAGACCTGCTTTCCCTTTCCATGGGTTTAAAGTAAAATTAAGATCATGTCTTTTAAGCAGTTTTTAAAATGTCATGATTATGAAATGAAACCCATTTATTTTATGCTATATGGGTTGTTTATGAAATGATTGATGATGATATATGTGGCTCACATTATGATAAATACAAATTTAAGGGTGCTCCCTGATAACGCTCCAATGTATTGGGTAAAGACTTAATCTCTAGAGATGACCATTAAGAATGATACCTTGGTGAATAACCTTGGTAATTTTTATTGACACCTTGGGGATGGACCTTGGTGAAACGGAAATGATTGTCTTTGTAAAATGTTGTATCCATATCTTCAAGTTATGAAATACGTTATTTTTATTATGATATGCCTCATGATGTCTTTCTAATGCCTTAAAGTTCTTTTTCATGACTTTATTGATGTATCTCATGTTCACATGTTAAATGTTTCCCTTGTTTCCCTTACTGGGCCTTCTTCTCACCCTTTCTTTTGATGTATGTCCCCAGGTTATGAGATTCAGTAATGAACCTAGGATAAACATACGGAGAATCCTTTCAAGTGTTTAATAAGAATGTTTTTTTTGTTTCATGTATTAAGTTCCTGGTTTCCAAGACACTAAACCTTAAAGATCCTCAGTTTTGTATAATTTAATGAAAGTTTATGTGACAAAAAGGCGAGATGCTATAGTTGGTATCAAAGGATGGTTTAGTTATTTGTGGAAATTAGGATATGAAAACTTTTGTAAGAACCCTATAGAAAAGTTTAAATAAGGGAAATCTTCCTGGTATTTTGGTGAGTATTGAGTAAGGGGTTGCCAAGAAAATATATCCCTATCTAGATACGAGCAGGTAGAGGTGGCTCTGGCACAGATGTACATAGGGGTAAAACCCGAAAACACCGCTATGAGCTAGACTCGAACGGGAAATAGTACACGACAACAGGCTTTGCTGCACTCTTGGTTACGACACTCCCGGAGGATATTCTTTGGTAAATTCATAAGCTTAGTATGAACCATTATTAAAGGAACAAACATAAAATAAAATAAAGATTCACATAAGAATATATGATCATGGATACCCTAGTTTGAAACCTAGGGGATCACAAGTTAGGGTATACTTTTCTTCTACAAGTTATCCTTATATGATTTAAGTTCCTTTTCATGATTATTGGCTAAGTATTTAAGCCCCTAATTATACTTTATTTTCTTAGTTAATGGTGGGAAATGGAAGAACATGTCCCAACAACCAATGTGATAGGAAATGAAATGATTACCGTATTAATATGATAGATATGATTAGGGGATTAAAAGATGATTATTATTTTGGAAGACGTTCACTATTTTGGGGACCCTATATGATCGAGGTAAATATATTATTACGGTATTTTCGTTGAGGATTAAAGGTTGACTTATATTTTGAAGAATTGATGAATTTAAGGTGGACTTATACTAATTTAGTTTACTTATGGAAATGATTAACCTATCTTGGGTAAAATATGTTTAGGTTAGCTACTTTTGTTATAAGATGTTAGGAGTGGTTGATGTTGTTTGGAGATGAACAATGAAGTTTATTTTGGAAGACTATGTTATCAAATCCTTCTTGTATTTGGGTTTCAATCTTAGTTTGGTTTATTTTGAGGAATTTTAAGAACAGTTATTTATGGAATAGTCTATGATGAACTTTGGGTAGTACCGTGGAACTTTGAAGATTTAAAGTAGTTTCCCTTCCTCTAGGGTTCTTTCTTTTGGAAGAGTTGTTTTATCTTACCATTTATATTTTTGGGATAATGTTTAAAGATATAAGAAATAGATAGTTAATATTTGGTGGATTATGTGATTCTCTATGAGATTATTCTTGTGCTTTGATGAGACCAAGTAGTTTTGAATGCTCATCGTTTGGAGAAAAGATTAATTTTGGTAGAAACTTATTAAAGAATGAAACTCTACTTCAAGGTAGGTATATTTCCTTATGTTTTTATTCTATGTAGTAAATGAATTCCTCAAAATTATTAAAAGGAATGTAAAACAAAAACGTTGTTGGTTTAAGCTTCCTACTGGGTAATCAAATAAAGTTTACACACATTATAATTTTGTGATTTTCTTGTGGTTAACTTTCTCCTAATCATGTTTTCTATCACTCTCCCTCAGAACTTGAACCGTTGTTTTTTCTTCCATATCCCTGTTTTCCTATATAGAATCCTAGTATGGGTTAACTCGGGTGGCCTTTATACTTCCTTTTCTGTCTTTTAAAGTAATAGTGTTACTGACTCTTTTTCCGATGTGGGACTTTCAATGAAATTTCAAAACCTAATTTTAAAAATTGTGAGGACACAATTTCTTAAAGGGGGAAGATTGTAGTGACCCGAAATTTTGAATAAATCTTGTTTCCTAATTTTGTGTGTTATTTTATTTTTTTCATACTCAACAAAACTGTTTCATTTGATAACATGAGTATAATTAAAATGAGACTATTGGGTTTTAACTATTATATGACTGTTGAAAACTGAATGTTGTGACTTTTGTCTCTAAATACAAGTGACCTTGGTTAATTAATATAGAAAGGAGATTCTATGGCCTCATCCAGTAGTCTCGGGCCAATCCAAGACCATCTAACGGAACTTGGGAAGGAGGTAGCACCACTGGGATTTGCTCTGGACCAAACCCAAGCCGAACTTCATCGTGTGAAGCTAGAACGGAATAGCCTTCACGAGAAGTTAAAACTAATAGAAATTACTACTCGTGCGATGTTGGTCGAGCCTCCCTCGGATTCTCTCACCTTAGCGCACCTTACACTTAGGTCCTATGCTGGTGTGATAAGGGGCTATGTAAGGAGACCGTATTTTCCTTGTGTAATCCTTTGTTTTAAATAAAAATTGTGATTTCTTCTTGTGATGAAGTTTGTGAATTTTCAAATGTCTGGATAAATATAGTATGCAGATTTTTGATGAATTTCAGAAAAATGATATTTGAAAATCATTATGTAAACCTTAGATAACTAATTATGTGTAATGATTTTCAAAAAATGGTCTTCTAAAATTATGTTTAGTATGAAATTTAGAGTCTAATAAGATCAACTTAATTTTTGATGAACAGTAAATTATGAATAGTGATTTTTTGGTTAGGATTAGTAATGTGACCAAATGGATTAGTAATATAACTTAAAGAAAGTATTAATATAATCTATGCACCTTGATTAAGTAATGTGATTCAATAAAATAGGTAAATAACTATTTCATAAATTATTATTCAAGTATTAGTTTTTTCGGGTGAATAGTGTTTTTAATTAAAAATTCAATTAAAAATATTTATAAAATTATTTTTATAAAATGGATTTCATTTTTGAACTCATAGCATCGATATTATGTTAAGGGAATTTTTGGGGATTTTTCTGAGAAAGTTGAATTTTTCAATGAATAGTGAAAATACAGTTTTAGGGTTTCTGTATGTTTAATGACATCATAATTGTGTCATGATGATGTCATGAGATATTTTAAGGGTTGACTGACCAAATTTGATTAATTATTTTATGGGGGGACCCATGAGTCCAATACCATGGGAAAATACCGTGGGAAAGCCCATGGTTTTTCCAAAACCACCAATGAGGTGTCCCTTGGCCATTAATGCCTAGTCCCCTCACATTCCCTATAAATACCAAGCCATACTCTAATCCATTCGACTCCCAACTCTCCCCAAACTAATATCTGGTCTCATTACCTCCCAAGGAGTCCTCCCAAGGTTCCCCCAATCCCTCAAGGTCCCAACCTTTGAGTTTTAAGAGTTACATTTTAAGGTAAGGGATCCGACCTCTCTCTTTCTTTTCAGGTAATCTCTTTTATGTCATTTCATTTATGATCCATGATCTTATGTTGAAGGATGTTATTTTATATTCCTCTTACTTCCCATTTCATTTTCATATGATGGGAGACCCCCTCTTTCTCTCATAATTTCATTTTAAGAATGTTAAAGTGGCGCTATTAGGCTGCCGGATTTTTTTAGGGATTCTTTCACCCTTCTCATTTTCAAGATCTATTTTCATGTCAAGTCTTTAATTTTACTTTTTATTATGTTGGGGTATGATCTATAAATCTATAATACTGATCTTTTATGTTCATATAATTAGAGACCCTATTTTATCTCATCAATTCATTTTTGTTGAAGTTTAAGTGGCGCCATTAGGCTGCCGAATTTTTAAGGGATTCTTTCACCCTTCTTGTTTTCAAGATCTATTTTCATGTCAAGTCTTTAAAGTTCTTTTTTATTATTTTGGATTATGATATCTATATCTATCATACTGAAATTTTATGTTCAAATGATGAGAGACCCTATTTGATCTCTTCAATTAATTTTTGTTGAAGTTTAAGTGACGCTGTTAGGCTTCCGAATTTTCATAAGAGAAATCTAATTTTTGTCTTCCTTACATGTTTTTAATTTCAAATGGTATGTCTATAAAATTTCATTAAAATGTTCATATATCCTTCATGTTCTGTCCCTCTACTATTTTATGGGTCATCTATGAATGTTTGACCCATGTCCCCTCTCTTTTCAATGTTTTCTAAAACCCCGAAACATAGCCGTTATGCTGCAGAATTTTCGTCTCAAAATGTCTCTCTATTTTTCTAAAGTTATTTTATTTTATTAAGTTAATAATCAAATCTCTGTCTTCTATATGGGTATTCACATATGGACCAAGTTTTTCTATTTTAAATTCTTGGATTTACATACATGAGACCCACTTTCCCTTTCCGTGGGTTTAAAGTGACATTAAGATCATGTCTTTAAAGCAGTTTTTAAAACGTTATGATTATGAAATGAAACCCATTTCTTTTATGCTATATGGGTTGTTTATGAAATTATTGATGTTGATATATGTGTATAACATGATTATAAAGACAAATTTAAGGGTGCTCCCTAATAGTGCTCTAATGCATTGGGTAAAGACTTAATCTCTAAAGATGACCATTTAGACTGATACCTTGGTGAATAACCTTGGTAATTTTTATTGACACCTTGGGGATGGACCTTGGTGAAACTGAAATGATTGTCTTTGTAAAATGTTGTAGCCACATCTTCAAGTTATTAAATATGTTATTTTTATTATGATATGCCTCATGATTTCTTTCTCATGCCTTAAATTGTTTTTCATGACTTTACTGATGTATCTCAAGTTCACATGTTAAATGTTTCCCTTGTTTCCCTTACTGGGCCTTCTGATCACCCTTTCTTTTGATGTATGTCCCCAGGTTATGAGATGCAGTAATGAACCTAGTATGAACATAAGGGTAAGCCTTTCAAGTGTTTAAGAAGAATTTTTTTTTGTTTCATGTATTAAGTTCCTGGTTTCCAAGACACTAAACCATAAAGATCCTCAGTTTTGTCTAATGTAATGAAAGTTTATGTGACAAAAAGGCAGGATGCTATAAAATTCCCTGGCTATTATATTTTTCATCTTTTTATATATTTATGAGGTCATGTTATGCATTGTTTGACCCAATCATATCCTCATATTATTTTACATTAATGAAAAGGGGCTAGGAGTGTTTGGATATATCCTTAACTTGTGTTTAGGATTACAAAAAATCATTTTTTTTGTGGTTATCCCCACTGAAATGCTCTAACTAGTGGAAGATGGAAGGTTTGATGCAGTTCTTATTTAGATTTGGGGTATCAATTGATGGAGCATCATCTAAACCAGTACTCAAAACTACATTATGAAACCTCTTAACGATAACATATGTCCAAGCTATCTAATATTGAGGACACTTGGGAGCCTGGTGCAGATGCCTTTATGATACATTTAGATATTGATATAGGTGTGGATCAAGTTATTGTATAGGAAGATACTAGATCTTCACCACTCTAGGGAAATAAAGAAATGCCTTACTACAAAGATATGATTTTGGTACCTACTGTGTCTCCCTATGGACCCACTGATGGTTATGGAAAATGTTTTCTGGTTTGAACCATTGTCAGACTAGATAGAGGATAGTTGAAGGTTTCAATTATGGGGAGGAATTTCCCAACATAGCTTCTAACATTCCTTATAAACCACCAATATATCCTATTTTAGCTACTCTTAAGGATGATTCTAGATCATGTATGTCTAGAATTGTTCCAATTCTTGTTGACTAGGTGCATAATTGTAATGTTTTCTAGGAACATTTATAATTATCAATTGTAACTCACTTGTGGGGGGAGAACAATCATGATGAGGCTGTATTACCAAGAATCATCTCTTATAGGACATCTCCCGATGTAATGGTAAAAGGGGAATAGTCAAATTCATCCCAATTTTCATATCTTATGAAGCAAGCTTACGAAAATTTTAGTATGGCCTCAGACAAGGACTGTGAAAATGAAAGGTTAAAAATTTTCAGAACTCTTCTAGAGGATTATGGGGGTGAAAGTATTCGACATGGTCTTAAAGATGAAATGGAAGAATGTTTTGACTCTCATCTTGAAGTGAACTTTTCAAAAATGGAACAAATTTTTTTCCTATAAGGACTACTTAATAGAACATAAATTATTATAAAAAATATTGAATTTGGGTACCAACATAATAAGGGGATGGAATTTCAGGATCTTTCATGGAAATATATGAATTCCATCATTCCAAAGGACTCTTATAACTTAAAATCTGATGATGACCCAACACAACTATAATGGATCATTTCATCATGGAGAGGATGGAATCCAAAGTGGTAAAGGACATCATCCTATAAATTTGGGTTTTAGGGGAAGTGATATGAATTGATTTCTTGCTTTTATTATAGTGGGAATTTCATGACTTGTTGAACCCCACTTTCTCTTGTTTCCCTTGTTTTCATTTTACCTTTTTCAAATAAAGATTGATGGTGTGGGTTGTTTTTCCAACACACAATCAAGCCTTTTTTATTTATGTATTATTATTCCAATTAAATTATTATTATGATTAAGGAAAATTGAAAATGAATCCCACATGGAAAATAAAAAAGAGATGTCAAGGTACCTTCCCCTATAAAATGGCGTACAAGGTAGGTTTTTTAGTTATATTTTGAAATTAAATAAATATTGGTGATTTTAAATAAAAATATAGTATTTTAAAATTATATATATATATATATTTACTGAAACAAAAAATAAATTTACAATAAAAAAAGTATTATAGACATCACGTTCATATGTGTGTGTGTGTGTGTGTATGTTTATACATATAAACAAAATAAAATTAAAATTAAAATAATTTTTTTAAGTTTGAGGGTGCCAAATCATTTAGCACTCCTCTAACCCAATTTCCAAATTTTATTAAACCCTCATGAATTTAAAAAAATAACCATTCAAAAATATTGACCAAAGTGGAATCCTAAGATCATGGACACAAAGTTAGGTTCTTTGGGGGATGAAAATCATTTGTAGACTTTTAATCATTTGATGTTTGGTATTTTTTTATTTTCACGTTCAAAGGTCATTTTAAATGTCATATAACCATTCAAAACTAAAGATATAAACATAACCAGTGTTAGAAATGGATTTTATCCATGATAAAAATATCACTAATGTTGTAAATTCCTTTAAAATCCAATGGTTTTTTAGTGGTAAAAATATTATTGATAAAATATACCATCATCAGTAATAAAAAATCACTAATAAATGATACTTTTTAAGTTCTAAAAATAACCCTGATAAAGGACTACTTTCAACAATGTGATGCTAAAATTTACAACACACTACAAAAAAGAATATATAGAATAAAATTTCAATCAAATCACCATCACAATAGAAAAAAACATATTTTACACTACATACAAACATATTGAACAATAGTATGTATAATTACATTTCTATGAACAATTTATTACAAATGTCAACAAAATTTAAAAAATTGATTCGTTATCTTTTGAACCCACACCAAAAGTTCTTGACCATGATAACCGTTACTAAAAAAATTACCTCAACTAGAGAAGAATAATGTACCTATATAAAAAATCATGCTTCTATTAGTAATACTAAAAAGAAATAAATATAACATAATTATGATAAAATGAATTAATAAAATGTCACATTTAAATTGAAAACAAAACTTTAAGTCATACCTATCACACCATGTATCAGATTGAGGTGATACCAATTGAAACACATCATAATTGACTTATAGATAGTTTCCCTAAAGTATCAAAATAATAAAAAATCATTTTCTTGATTTCCAGTGTGTCACACACCTTTTGAACTAAAATGTCACTTTTAAACATTAACATGCATTTTGAGTAATACCAACCACATCATGTGTCATATTGATGTTTAGATGATTCCTACACATAAAAAATGATTTATGGATAATTTTATTAATGTATCAAGACTATATGAGTGTTTCATACTAGTTTTTAGTGAGTGACACATGTTTTAATCAAAAATGTTATTTTTAAACTGAAAACACACACATTGACTCATAATGACCACACCATGTATAGGATTTATGTGTGGATTATTAATAATATGTAAAAATTAATTATAGATCATTATAATAAAATATCAAGAGAATTAAAGCGTGTTTTATTAGTTTTCAATGAGTGAAACATGTTTTTTCTGAAATGTAATTTTTAAACTGAATGTATACAGTTTGAGTAATATCGATCACACCATGTATCAGACTAATGTGATGTTTATTCTAACACATTAAAAATGAATTATGGATCATTTTACCAAATTATCGAGACAATACTAGTAATTGTTCTTGATTTTCAGTGAGTGACACATGTTTTTAACTGAAATTTTACTTTTAAACTAAAAAGACACACATTGACTCATACCAATCACACCATATATCATTTTGAGTTTAATATGATTCCTACATGTCATAAATTAATTATGGGAGATTTTTTATAATACATAAAATATAACAACCCATACTTTTCTTACTTCAATATTACATCATTTTAAAGATAAACAACATAATAGCATTACACATAGAGGATCCAAAGGTTTAGTGTCTTGGGAAAACTAGGACCATACATAACAAATACAACATCAACCATAAACATCTAATTAATTTATTAATCTCTAGCTTCTTATTTACACTTTTCCTCTTCTTAGTATATGTATCCACCTGAGGATATACATCAAAAGGGGTGAGCTAGAAGCCCAATAAGAGGTTATATAAGAACAATATAGCATGGGGTGAGCATAATCATGACATAGGCAAAAGATCATGGACATGATAGGAGCATAAATAAAAGACTTGAAATGTGGAAATGCATAAAAAAGAAAAATCATGTCTTAGTTGTTAACTACCACACATAATTTTGAACCAAGATAGAATCTTGTTCACATATCATTTCACATTTACTCATGAGATTCATCACTTTACCCAATGCATTGGAGGGCTATATAATTCCAGGCGCACCCATCACATCATAACATTATCATTTATCATGAATGCCACAATGAACATATAACATAAATGAACATAAATAATCCATGAAAAGGAATGGGTTTCATCTCATAATAACACATTCATAAACTTTGGGTTCCCAAAAGAAAGAGGGAACAACATACTTGATACAAGAACCATCAACCTTGAATGAGAGGTAAAAGTTGAGTTCTTAAGAGAAGAGTTCTTTCAAAAAACATTTGGATTGAAATAAACTTCATTAGAAAACATGTATATCCCAGAAAAGGAAAGAAAATTATGAACAAATGATCTTTAAGGAGTGACCATATCAAAAATGGAGTAAAAGAGGTAGAACCCGAAGGATGAAAGTTGGGTTCGAGAATTTCCCCTTACCTTGAACCCGAATGCCTGCTTCTCTTTAATGTCCTATATAATGAAATTATATTCATTAATTAGAAATTATAGAACCTTTTATACATTAATAGGGTTCATTCTGGTTTCATTATGTCATATTATGTTCCTTTGTATGACTTATATAGTTTAAAAACATTGTTCGAGGATGTTCGTTTTTATGGTTTTCTTGAGTGGTTCACTTGTATTATTAAATTGTAGTTTTGGTAGAACATGGGTAAACATCCAGAACTGATATTACATGTTATTAATGACATTTCAGGATTTTTTATGATCATATAATGAATAAAATTATATCCATGTGTATGAATCATTAGATAAGAATTAAATGATGGTTATTTGGGTCAATTTGGGCGGTTTTTGGATCACAACGAATTTGTTTTAACTTATCACTTAGTAATATGGCCATAGGTTATTTAAAGAACTTTAAATAGGAAATAATACAAATAACATATTCTGTTTCCACAATAAAAATGGTTTCATGATCAGATCTGAAGGTAGAAATGAAAGAAGAAAGTATGTTTTTCTTGAAGGTGATGAATTGACACCACACGAACAACGTTCTCTTTAATAAAATAAAAGGAAAAGGGAAAGGGGGTTGGATGATATAATATACCATTAGAATAATAAAATTACATTATGTGTATAATACTAGATTTAAAATACAATTTGGATGAAGATAGGTGGGGAGAGATCAAGAAATGAACTTGAACTTGAAAGGAAATTAAAGGAGAAGCGGGAGAGAAATTACCTCTTGAATCCTTCTCTTGAGAACCTTTTTAAGGGCCTTAGATTGGTCTTTTGATGAGACAAAAAGATCTTGGACGTGGGGGAGGGGATAGGGAATGTTTTTTGGCAGAGTTTAGAGAAGCCTTAGAGCTTGAGAGGTGTGAGGAAATGA
This sequence comes from Viscum album, assembly GCA_963277665.1. NCBI lineage: Eukaryota > Viridiplantae > Streptophyta > Magnoliopsida > Santalales > Viscaceae > Viscum > Viscum album. The sequence continues at coordinate 654,618,439 of OY728145.1, read as the reverse complement.
GGGTGTGAAGGGTGGCTTTTATAGTAGAGGGGAGAGGGGTTTCCTTAATATAAAATTGATTAGTTTATTATTTCCCCACAAGACAAGGAATAGTGAGTCTTGAACAACCAAGAATAGTAATTTTATAATGAAATCCAGAAAAAAGTGGGATTACATCAGCATAACATCACACATGACCCTATAATTAGCTTATTTAGCTTATTTTGTAAATAATGGTATTTCACTATTCATCAAAAATTCAAGTATCACAGAAAAATACCAAAAATTTACCCCAACCATTTTTTGATATTTAGAATAAAAAAATTAATTCCATTTTTCAAAAATAATTTTCTAAATATTATTAATTTAATATTTAATTAAAATCACAATTCACTTGAAAAACAGTTTTTAAGATTAAAACTGATTTTATAATGCTTTCAAAAATTACACAGGGTCTTATTAAATTATCTAAAAACTATAATAAATTGATTCAATAATTTATGAATACATTTTAGGGAAATAAATATTCTTTTAAATTAATTAATTAATTATAATTAATTATTTATGACTTACAAAATACCAAAACGTTTACTAAGGTGAAATTGTCACTTTCTAAGATATCTAAATTTTATTTAATTATTCATAGGTAATGTTACTCTTATGTTCGATGGTTTACTATTAATAATGGTCATATTACTATTCATAATGGTATGTTACTATTCATAAGGGTATGTCACTATTCACCAAAAATTATTTTTGTTTCATTAGACTCCAAAAATCATCCTGAACACAACCATGTATGTCGAATTTTCAAAATTCCAAACATAGGGGTGAAAATATTATGTTTAAAGGTCACTTATCACTTAGTAGTAAATTATTTTGTTTTTTCATGTTATTTTATGAAATAAATATAAGAAGGAAATTTTCCATTGAAAAACTTTGGGTCGTTACATTCTTCCCCCCTTAAGAAATTTCACCCATGAAATTTCACTTTACACAAAAAGGTGAGGGTAATTCTCCTTCATTGCCTCTTCTAGTTCCCAAGTTGCTTCCTCAAACTTATGGTTCCTCCACAACACTTTGATAAGATGGGTTGTCTTGTTGTGTAGAACCTTATCACTTCGGTCCAGAATCTTTACTGGCTGCTCTTCATAGGAAAAATCATCTTCCAACTAAACCACCTCTGAGTTTAGTACATGTGAGGGGTCTGGTATGTACTTCCTCAGTAGTGATACATGAAACACATCATGAAGTTGAGCCATATTCGGTGGAAGTGGAAGACGATAGGCCACGAATCCTATGCAGTCAAGGATATCAAAGGGGCCAATATACCTTGGGCTTAGATTCCTTTTCTTCCCGAATCGCATGACTCTCTTCCATGGAGATATTCAAAGGAAGACTTTATCTCCAAAATCAAACTCCAAGTCCCTTCGACAGTTGTCAGTATAGCTCTTTTGCTGACTCTGAGAAGCTTTGATGTGTTTCTGTATGACTTGAACCTTCTCTGTCATCTCTTGAACAAGATCAGGCCCAAGTAGCTTTCTTTCTCCAACTTCATCCCAATAGGTTGGAGTTCTACATCGCTTCCCATAAAGAGCTTCATACGGAGCCATCTGAATACTCGAGTGGAATCTATTGTTGTATGAGAACTCAACCAATAGGAGATACAAATCCCAAACACCTTTGAATTCAAGAGACCATGCTCTTAGCATATCTTTAAGCGTCTAAATAGTCCTTTCAGACTGTCCATCAGTTTGGGGGTGATAGGCCATGCTGAAATTTAATTCAGTACTCAAAGCATGTTGAAGGCACCTCCAAAATTTAGATGCGAACCTTGGATCACGGTCAGAGAAAATTAAGAGTGGAACACCGTGAATTCTCACCACTTCTTTCACATATATCTTTGTAAGTTGTTCAAGCGATAGGTCTTCCCGAATAGTGATAAAATGGGCAGTCTTGGTGAGTCGATCAACCACAACCCATATCGCATTATTTTCCTTTGACGTCTTCAGGAGACCCGTGACAAAGTCCATAGTAACATTTTCCCATTTCCACATGGGTATAGGTAATGGCTGCATTATTCCTTTGGACTTTTGTCGCTCATCTTTAACTTGCTGACATACCAACCACCTTGATATATATTCCACAATCTTCTTCTTCATGTTATCCCACCAGAAGTGTTCTCAGAGATCACGGTACATCTTGGTACTCCCAGGATGGATAGAGAAAGTTGAGCTATGTGTATTATCCAATAGCTCCTTCTTTATCCTGGGTGATGAAGGTACACGAAGCCGCGTTCCAATCCAAATCACACAATCATCATCGATATGGAACTCTTGTAGCTTCCCTTCCTTTACTGCATTCACCCTCTTTTGTATCTCCACATCATCCCTTTGTGCTTCCTTAATCTTCTCCTGGATGGATGGTTGTGCAATCATTTTTTCAAGGCAGTATGTATCCCCTGACATTATGATTTCTAAATCCATCCTTTGCATATCCAAGAAGATAGGGTCTTTCTCAATCCGTAGCATGGAAAGAGTAGCAGGTTCTTTTCTTCTTAGAGCATCAGCTACCTTGTTCGCCTTTCCAGGATGATAGTGAATAGAGAAATCATAATACTTGATTAGCTATAATTATCTCCTTTGATGCATGTTGAGCTCCTTTTGTGTGAATATATACTTTAAGCTCTTGTGGTCGGTGTATATGTCACACTTCTCACCATAAAGGTAGTGCCGCCAGATTTTCAAGGAAAAAATCACGGCCGCCAGCTCTAGATCATGCGTCGGGTAGTTCTTCTCATGGATCTTCAACTATCGTGAGGCGTAGGCTATCACATTATCATTTTCCATGAGTACACAACCCAATCCTTTCTTTGAAGCATCAATGTATATCACAAAACTTTCTCCACTTTTAGGTAGTGTGTGTACAGGTGCAGTGATCAGCCTTCTCTTTAGCTCTTTGAAGCTTCCCTCACATTCTTCTATCCATACATACTTTACCCCTTTCCTTGTTAGCTTAGTTATTGGTCTTGAAAATCATGAGAAGTTTCTCACAAAACATCGGTAGTACTCAGCTAATCCAAGAAATCTATGGATTTCTGTGACACTAGAGGGCCTGGGCCATTCCTTAATTGCCTTTGTTTTTTAAGGATCCACAAAAATTCCCTCACTTGTGATCACATGTCCCAATAACTTGACTTGATTCATTCAAAAGTCACACTTTCTAAACTTGGCGTACAACTTCTCCTTTCTCAATGTCACCAACACAAGTCTTAGATGTTCTTCATGTTCCTCCTTTCTCTTGGAGTAGATGAGAATATCGTCGATAAACACTTCCACAAATTTGTCGAGGTAATTTCTAAAGATTATATTCATCAAATCCATGAATATTGTAGGGGCATTAGTAAGTCCAAAGGGCATCACCAAAAACTCATAGTTCCCATACCTTGTACGGAACCTAGTCTTCTGAATATCTTCCTTCTTCACCTTTACCTGGTGATATCCAGAACGAAGATCAACATTTGGGATGTATGGAGCTCCTATTAACTAATCTAACAAGTCATCAATCCTTGGAAGAGGATACTTGTTCTTTATGGTGATCTTGTTGAGTTCCCGATAATCGATACACAACTGCATTGTTCCATCCTTCTTCTTCACAAAGAGCATTGGCGCACCCCAAGGTGATGCACTAGGGCATATGAACCCTTTGTCCAGATTCTCTTGTAGCTACTTCTTTAACTCCTCCAGTTCGATAGGAGCCATCCTATAGGGGCACATTGAGATAGGAGTAGCTCCGGGTATGAGTTCAATAGAGAACTCTACCTCACAATCCGGGGGAATTCCGGGTAACTCTTCGGGAAATACATCGCCGTATTCCCTCACGATGGGCATTTCCTCAAGGTTGGAACTTTCCTTCGACTCAACCATTTGGGAGAGGTATGCTTCTTCATAGGGGATCAACACCCACACCATTGAAGTATTTTTCAAAGGAGATTCATGATCTTCCTTGCATTTTTAGAGGATCATGGGATGGTTCATAATATGAAAAGATATTTATTTTTCTCAACAGTTGATATGTGCTCTATATAACGAGATCCAATCCATTCCCATTATAGCGTATAATTCCACCAAGGGAAGTATTACGAGATTTTCTGGAAGAATCTTCCGACATACGCCAATGGGAGAAGAGTAAAACACTAAGGTTGTAATTATTGCACCACTTGATGTTTTTACAGATATCTATACTTAAAGGTTTCGGGGCTTCGATTCTATAGTTCTAGCAAACTTTCAAGATATAAAGGAATGCGTAGAACCGTAATCAAATAAGACTTTTTCCATTCTTGAGTGAATAGGAAGTGTACCTTGTACGAATTCATTATCAAGCTCCACCTCCACAGTAGTGATGGCATAATCCTTCCCTTGTTCCTTTGGCTTTGGTGGCTGCTGAAGCTGATTACCCTCGAGAGCTCGAGGTTTAGTGCACTGGTTTTCATAGTGCCCTAGCTCCCTACAGTTGTATCATTGAACCATGGGTGGTTCTCTCCTTTAATTGGATACATTATCCCTCCTTTTCATGTCTTTTAGATACTCTTGATCATGGTGTCCTTCTTTCCCACACTTAAATCATTTCCCCATCCCTTTGAGGCAGTTCGCACTGTGCAAATTCCCACATTTTTGGCATGTGGGTCGTTGATTTTTCTTCCCACCTTTATCATTAGATCCACCAGCTTGAAACTCTATCTTTCTTTTCTTATCACCATAGCCATGGGACCATTCTCCAAAATCCATATCCACTTTGAGAGCACACCAAACAACTTATTCATAACTCCCAAAGTCTCGAATTTCAAGAGCCTTTCGAAGGTGTGGTTTTAATCCACTAAAGAATCTATCAATTTTGCTATCATTGTTGATACCAAAACCCGAAGCGTACCTTGAAATCCTTATGAAATTTGCTTCATAGGTTGTGACAGATTCTCCTTATTTTTTCTTGATCTCTATTAATTCTCTCTCCATCTTCGTGCGAAGAGTTCATGGGAAGTACTTATTAAGAAACATTATCTTAAATTCTTCCCATTCCATCTCTTCAATTTCATCCTTTGGCTTCGTGTTCTTAATCAAATCCCACCATTGACCGGCTTCTCCATCTAGATGATAAACGGCTAGAGTCACCTTCTCCGTCTTAGAGTAGTGAATCACATAAAAGATCTTCTCCATGGAGTTGATCCACTATTCTGCAACTAGTGGATCAGAAGATCCACAAAACGTCAGTGGTCGTTGCCGCATAAAACATTTTATTTCCAGTTGCTCCCTCTTTGTTGAAGGAGGACGTTCCACATTATTATAGTTATTTTTCATAACCTGAGATAATTGGGTAATAATTTCCATGAAGTTTTAAACTCCACCTCCCAAATCATTGGGGATGTTGTTCGAGAAATCATTGTATTTTCCCTCGCAAGAGTTTTTGGCCTGATTTCTCCTGGTTCCCACCATTTTCTAAAATAGAAAAGGTTAGAAAAAAACATAAGTAAACAAGTCATGAATAACTAATTAATTTAAACAATTATACCAAAAACATAACATATGGGATCCCTAGGTAAATATTCTTGTGTGCATATTTGTACTTAATCTCATACTAGAAGTTTTCTCTAGGGTTCACTAATCCTAATTCCCAAATTAACAAAACCTTTACTCTGATACCAATTATAACAACCCAGCCTTTTCTTACTTTACTATTACATCATTTTAAAGATAAACAAAATAATATAATTACACATAGAGGATCCAAAGGTTTAGTGTCTTTGGAAAACTAGGACCATATATAACAAATACAACATCAAGCATAACCATTTAATTAATTTATTCATCTCTAGCTTCTTATTGACACTTGTCCTCTCCTTAGTACATGTAGCCACCTGAGGATATACATCAAAAGAAGTGAGATATAAGCCCATTGAGAGTTTAGATAAGAACAATATATCATGGGGTGAGCATAATCATGACATAGGCAAAAGATCATGAACATGATAGGATCATAAATAAAAGACTTGAAATGTGGCAATGCATAAAAATGAAACATCATGTCTTAGTGGTTAACTACCACACATACTTGTGAACCAAGATAGAATCTTTTTCACACCTCATTTCACATTTACTCATGAGATTTATCTCTTTACCCAATTCATTGGAGTGCTATATAATTCTGGGCGCACCCGTCACATTTAAACATTCATATTGCGCTATATAATTCTGGGTGCACCCGTCACATCATAACATTATAATTTATCATGCATGCCACAATGAACATATAACATAAATGAACATAACTAACACATGAAAAGGAATGGGTTGCATATAATAATAACAAATTCATAAACTTTTGGTTCCCAAAATAAAGAGGGAACAACATACTTCATACAAGAACCATCAACCATGAATGAGAGGTAAAAGTTGAGTTCTTAAGAGAAGAGTTCTTTAGGAAAACATTTGTATTGACATAAAATTCATTAGAAAACATGTATATCGTAGAAAAGGAAAGAAAATGATGAAAAATGATCTTTAAGGAGTGACCATGTCAAAAATGGATTGAAAGCGATAGAACCCGAAGGATGAAAGTTAGGTTCGAGAATTTCCCCTTACCTTGTACCCGAATGCCTCCTTCTCTTTAATGTCCTGTATAATGACATTATATTAATTAATTAGAAATTAAATAAACTTTTATACATTAATAGGGTTCATTATGGTTTCATTATGTCATATTATGTTCCTTTGGATGACTTATAGCATTTAAAAACATTGTTCGGGGATGTTCGTTTTTATGGGTTTCTTGAGTGGTTCACTTGTATTCTTAAATTGAAGTTTTGGTAGAACATGGGTAAACATACAGAACTGATATTACATGTTATTAATGATATTTCAAGAGTTTTTATGATCTTATAATTAATCAAATTATATCCATGTGGATGAATCATTATATAAGAATTAAATGATGGTTATTTGGGTCAATTTGGGCGGTTTTTGGATCACAATGAACTTGTTTTAACTTATCACTTAGTAATATGGAAATAGGTTATTTCCAGAACTTTAAATAGAACATAATACATTTAAAATATTCTGGTTCCACCATAAAAATGGTTTCATGACCAGATCTGAAGGTAGAAATGGAAGAAGAAAGTATGTCGTTCTTGAAGGTGATGAATTAACACCACACGAACAACGTTCTCTTTAATAAAATAAAAGGAAAAGGGAAAGGGGGTTGGATGATATAATATACCATTAGAATCATAAAATTACAGTATGTGTATAATACTAGAGTTACAATACAATTTGGATGAAGATAGGTGGGGAGAGATCAAGAAATGAACTTGAACTTGGAAGGAAATTAAAGGAGAAGCGGGAGAGAAATTACCTCTTGAATCCTTCTCTTGAGAACCTATTTAAGGGCCTAATCTTGGTCTTTTGAAGAGACCAGAAGCTCTTGGACATGGTGGAGGGGATAGGGAAGGTGTTTGGGCAGAGTTTAGAGAAGTCTTGGAGCTTGAGAGGTGTGAGGAAATGAGAGTGTGAAGGGTGGCTTTTATAGTGGAGGGGAGAGGGGTTTCCTTAATATAAAATTGATTAGTTTATTATTTCCCCACAAGACAATGAATAGTGAATCTTGAATGACCAATAATAGTAATTTTATAATTAAATCCAGAACCAAGTTGGATTACATCATTATAACATCACACATGACCCTATAATTAGCTAATTTAGCTTATTTTGTAAATTACGGTATTTCACTATTCATAAAAAATTCAAGTATCTCAGAAAAATACCAAAAATTTACCCCAACAATTTTTTAATGTGTAGAATCCAAAAATGAAGTCCATTTTTCAAATATAATTTTCTAAATATTATTAATATAATATTTAATTAAAATCATAATTTACTTTAAAAAACAGTTTTTAAGATTAAAACTGATTTTATAGTGCTTTCAAAAATTACTAGGGTCTTATTAAATTATCTAAAAACTATAATAAATTGATTCAATAATTTATGAATAAATTTTAGGGAAATAAATATTCTTTTAAATTAATTAATTAATTATAATTAATTATTTATGGCTTACAAAATACCAAAACGTTTACTAAGGTCAAATTGTCACTTTCTAAGATGTCTAAATTTTATTTAATTATTCATAGGTAATGTTACTCTTATGTTTGATGATTTACTATTCATAAGGGTAATATTACTATTCATAAGGGTATGTTACTATTCATAAGGGTAGGTCACTATTCATCAAAAATTATTTTTGTTTCATTAGACTCCAAAAATCATCCTGAACACAACCGTGTATACTGAATTTTCAAAATTCCAAACATAGGGGTGACAAAATTATGTCTAAAGGTCACTTATCACTTAGTAGTTAATTATTTTGTGTTTTCATGTTATTTTATGACATAAATATAAGAAGGTAATTTTCCATTGAAAAACTTTGGGTCGTTACATCAAAGCTTTCAGAATATGTTTTCTCACTTTTGAGTATGTCATACATTTTTTGAACTAAAATTTAAAATTTAAATAAAAACACACACTTTGAATCGTACTAGTCACACCATGTGTCAAATTGTTGTGTGGAGGATTCTTACATATCAAAAATCACTTATAGATATTTTTCATAAAGTATCAAGACAATCCGAATGTGTTTTATCTATTTTAATGAGTGACACAAGTTTTTAACTAAAATATCATTTTAATCTAAAAACATACATTTATAACCATACTTGTTTCACCATGTATCATATTGATTTTTGGATAAACCTTACTCATCCATAATGACTTATGGATCATTTTACTAAAATATAATGACAATCTGAGTGTGTTTTCTTAGTTTTTAGTGAGACACATTCATTTTTAACAAAAAAATCATTCTTAAACTAAAAACTCACAATTTGAGTCATAACTATAACACTATGAATCATATTGGTGTGCGGATTGATTCCTAATCATTAAAATTTTATTATGGATCATTTTAACAAAATATCAAGACAATTCATGTTTTTCCTTGGTTTTCAGGGAGTGGATTTCTTTTATCTAAAATGTCATTTTTAAACTGAAAAGAGGCACTTTGAGTCATACCAGTCAATCCATGTGTCATATTTACATGAAACTACATGATAAACCTCAAAATTGACTTACAGATCATTTTAAAAATCTATCATAACAATATGAATGCATTTCCTCAGTTTTTAGTGAGTGAAACATTTTTAACAATCATTTCACTTTTAAACTAAAAACATTAACTTTGAGTCATACTGGTCACACAATGTATCTAATGATGGTGAGGTTGATTCTTACACATCATAATTGAAATATGGATAATTTATCTAAATTATCTAAATAATATGAATGGTTTTTCACATTCTATAGTGAATGAATCATTTTTCTTTAAAATGAAAATTTAAAATTGAAAACATACACTTTGAGTCATATCAGGCTTAGAGTGTGTCTGATTATCAAAAAATTGATTTCTATAGGTCAAAAATAATTTGTGGATCATTTTAAAAAAGTATCAAGACAATTCGAGAATATTTATTGGTTTTGAGTATGTCATATTTGGTTTGAACTAAAATCCCAATTTTAAATTAAAACACACACTTTCAGGAATACAAAGAAAACTATGTGTTGTATTGATGTGAGGTTAATTCCTATACACAAAATATAAATTATGTAACTCTTTAAAAATTATTAAGAGAAACCAAGTCTATATGTTAGGGTTTCAATGAGTGACACATGTTTTGAACCAGAATAATTCTTTTGAAGTGAAAACATGAAATTTGAGTTATACCAAGAACACCTTGTGTCTGATTAATGTGTGATAGATTTATACCTGTCATAAATGACTTATGGAATGTTTTCATAATGTTTCATAAAAATATGAGAATTTTTATTGATTTTCAATATATAATATGTATTTTGAACTAAAATTTCAAATTTAAACTAAAAACATGAACTTTGATTCATACCAGGCACATTACATGTCAAATTAATGTGTGGTAAATTCCAATAAGATAGAAATGACTTATAGTTCAGTTTACTAAAACACAAATATAATTATAGTATGTTTTCTCAATTTTAATTAAGTGAAATATTTTTATATAAAATTATTATTTTTTAAATGAAAACATGCACTTTTAGTCATATTGGTCACATCATGTATAAGAATGATGTGGAGCTAATTATTATATATCAGAAATTACTTATGTGTTTTTTCCTAAAATACCAAGACAAGTTGACTGTGTTTTCTCATTTTTCACTTAGTGAAACATGTGTTTAACTAAAATGTATTTTTTTAACTGAAAAAACTCACTTTATGTCACAAAAGTGACATTGTGTAGTATATTGACATGAGAATGATTCCTAAACATCACAAAAGACTTACAGATCCTTTTACTAATGTATCAATATCATACATACATTCTTATCTAATTTCCAATAGATAGTTGTGTGAGTGGGGGGGGGGGGTAGGAAACCATATATGGGACCCCAACTATGGTTAATCCAAAAATACATGTCAAAGGGCCTAAAAATAGGTGTAATGTCTAATTATACTTGAATTTGAATCTAAATAAATAATCCCTAAGTAATCCCCTATTGTCTTCTCTCTAGAAATTTAGTTGATATTTTATTATCTCTTTTTTCTGATACCAAGCATGAATCATGTGAGATTATAGGTATTGGTTAATTATTTCATTATCATGATTGAGAATAATTATATTTAAAATTAGGGATAACCTATTAGAATAACCTTTATGAGTATAAAATTCATAGAACACATCCTTACTACATGGTATTAAACTACATTGACACGTCCTTACCACATGAAATTAAACTCAATGGACGCATCCTAATTGTATATCATTAAACTGATTGGAATTATCATGACATATGACCTTAAACTAAGAAACCTAAACTATGTGTGTTCGATTATTTTAATTAGGATACATAATATGCCTCTATGAAGTTAAATCCCAACAACCCCATAGATATGTTGGCCTCATACTAGTTTTAAGCCCAAACTATTCTAGTCTTATATTCTCATTAAGTTACCAAAAAACAAGAGTTGGATATATATATATATATATATTGGAATCCTAATAGCTGTAAACTGTAACCTAATCTAGCTGTAAAACCTTGTGATTTTAGTATTCATTTCACTTTAAATAAATCAGATGCATTTGATAGCTTGTGATACACACAACACAAAACAAATGTGAATAATTACTTATCAAAATACCAAATTAAATACATTATGAGATAAATAAATGAAACATTATTATAAAAGTAAATAATTTTTAAAAATTAAAGGGTTCTAATTTACTTAAAAAATATCATTGATTTTAAATAAACTATTTTCATGAATTATGTATTTTTGTAAAAAAAAATTTAAATTTTATGAATGTTATCAATGAAATGTATTAATGAAATTCATGGTATAAGGAGTAAAAATTCAAATATAACTATTTAAAAAAATTCTTATTTTTTTATTCCATATTATATATGTTTTTATTGAAAAGTTAGTATTCTAATATTTTATGTATGAATTTTAATCAAAGTAATTGTTTATGTTTATATTCAAACAATTTATACATCATAAGTAATATATATAAATTCAGTTAATGATTATTAAAATATTATTAATAATTATTAATAAATAATATATATAATAATAAGTAATTATATAACAAATAATAGTAATTTATTAATATATTAATAATATAGTACTATATTACTACATTTCTTGGGCTTTGATTTTCTATTGAGTGATCAATATCATGCGGTATATCATGTTTATAAGGATGATCTACGGTATTTAGAAGGATATGTGCCACTAATTTCTAAATTGGGGATATTTTAGGAATGAAATCCTGATTCAACTAGGCATTCTATTGTTTTTTTAGGGATTCATCCATAGGAATGATCCTTTAGAAAGGCTCACTAGCCCATGTGGAGGTGTATTAGGAAGCTATCTCAGAGATGCTGGCCATAGGAAGAAATTCACTCATTGTAGGGCTCTCTCTTCCCAATTCTAAGAATCCATAAGATATCTTACACATAGTTTCTATAATTTTTGGGTTCTTTAATTGGAGTTGGGTATCCATTAGCCATGGATTTTACAATGATTGTTATCCTCATATAATTATTGGATGTGGGAAATGAGTTTTTCCTTTATGTTCTTAAAACCATGGGTGCTGCATTTATATGTGTGGTCCCAAGATTTCAGCCTTTCGCATGATAGGAATACACTTACATAGGTATGGATTATAATTAATGATCTCAATTGGATAATTTTGAATCTGTAAATTCTTTATGATATTCTCCCACTGTAATCAGCATTCTGATTCATATGGATCAAGGGAAAAAACAAGTATGATTTGGTCACTATACATGATTGTTGATCAATGTTTATTTTAGTTCCACCATTATGGAAAAGATTGTTTTATCTTTTCCCTTTGATGATTTTAATCTTAGTGTTAGTATGAGAGGCCACCAAAATTTTGTTCATACTCTATTGAGATTGGGAATTAGAGGGACATTTTTAGAGGATTATTTCTTAAAGAACTTGTGGTGTTATTGTATATTTGTATAATACTTAACATGTTAAGGAAATGGATGATTAGGTTGCTCCTTCATTTCCTAAGGACATGCATTAAGGTTGTGATGGGTTGTATTATGGTGTTAAAACTTCAGCTTCTAAATCTCTTAGACCATTAGGTAAGGAGGGTAGAGGGAAACAATCTATGCTTAAGCGGAAAACTTATGATATCCCACCCATGAATTAGGCAGACATGGTGCATCCCACTAGTAAGTTTTTTGGGAATTGGGTTGACTTTACAGAGGAGACTCTAGATGAATCCTATTTTTGGGATGCCCTTACTAAAGGTTTGGGGGTTTCCCCATGTAATAACTCTAATGATGGTCAATATAACTTAGAGTTAGAATTAAAAAAATCTTCTAACAATCAGTTATGGTAGTATCACAACTAGATCTTTTTAAAGTCCCATAAATGTAAATGGAATATGGATGCCACATTTCCAAAAAAGGAATTTAAACCATTAACTTGTGATGAGTCCTCAAGGATAATCTCTCCAACTCAGACCTCTAAACCCAAAGAGCTTGATTTAGCTGAGTTCAGGCTAGGATCACCTCAAGTTTCTATTATCACTAGTTGATCCATGATTGTGCATCTAGTTTCAGATCAATATGGAACCTTTGATTCCCTTATTGGTAATTTTGTTGACTCTAAGTATGGATTTTGATATCTCATGGATTTTGACATGGTTTTGGATAAAAATGGGGAACCTATATATCGTGATACAACACATGCTGGGATACTCAGTTTTCTCTTAGGAATTATGGTTATCCTGAAATTCATGGGTAGGAATATAGGGTCTCTCAATCAAAGGTGATCACTAGGTTTCAAATTCACAACTCCTTTGAATTACTTAACAAAATTGAATAACCCATATAGTGGGGTCCCAGGTCCACTGGTGTTGATGATGACACAACCATAGAGGGATATTCTAAGCCTAGGGGTGTTGAGGACAAGACAGAGGATTGGCCTTAAGATGATAATACTGGGTTATCCAATCCAATGGTAAAATCATGGAGAGGTGGAAGATGACCATGATGGGGGAGGGTCAAATCATAATATGGCTATCCTCTCTCAAGAGATTTGGTATATGAAAATCCTTATAATTCACAAGGATATACATGAGTATCCACTCTAGGGATTGTTTATGGTTCATGTATCGATGAATGTCGTGTAAGGAATTGTTGGCGTTTTTGACCATGTGTGGATCAAGGGTAGGGTTGTTTTTTCTAACACCATATTCTTCATCTCTTTTCTATGTTTTTTAATAAAGGGGCTCTAACCTAAACCTATTTCTACAATTAATAATTAATATAATATTAATAATTGATAATTTATAATATAATTACTATATTATAATAGTAAGAAATAGTTAATAATTAATACATAATAATATAATTAAAAATTATTAAACAATATATTTTTAATTATTAATAGAAATAACAACAAATAATATTTTAGTTTTTAATTATTAATTAAATTATTACTTATTAATTACTATTTATATATATATATATTAATAATTATAAATATTAATGTATAAATATATTATTATTTATTTATATATAATTAATTAATATATATTTATTTATATTATTAATTATTAATTATTTATATATTAATCATAATAAATATAAATTAATTAATATATTATTAATTAATATATTATTATTTATATATTTAATTATTATTTATTAGATATATAGTAATTATTAATTATTAATAAAATATTAATTAATTTTAGAGAATAAATACTTGAGATGGAGGGGCAATGGTCAGGAAGGCTTCTTTGACGATTCAATGGTGATCATTGTGATCTTCAATGGGCAACCTACTCGATTGTTACTCTAATCCTGTAAAGGTTTTCATTCTACCATGTGAGGTTAAATATTTTGTGAGTGATATAGATTGAGTGAATCCTACCTTGGAGGCTCATGTCCTTTAATCTACTCTGAAGGTATTGACATGTTTTTTTTAGCTTCTAGGTCCAAAATGTCTTACAAATATGTGGATCTCAAATAATGGGATCCAACTTTAACACAATTCATCAAAAAGAACATATCCCTAGCATTGGTTGAAGTGGACCAAGATTTCCTCGATGATAGAATTGGGGAATGTGGGTTTTTTCTCATCGGTTGAGTAATTTTAGCAGGTGATCAAAATTGGAATTTTTATGCCATGAAATGAAGGCTTGATGATTTTGGGGGTTGAGGGATTAGAAAATTATATCCATTGGGAAATGTTTCTTCTATATGTTTTCCCTTAGTATAATTCAAGTATCACCCTTGGGGCTTCAGCTTTATCCACCTAAAGATAGGTACATTGAAGATTCAAGAATGGGACCCATTATTCAATCTAGAGAACACCACTAATTTTACTACTTATGTATGGTTCATAATTAGATGTCTTAGTTGTTTTTTTTGGAATCATAAAATCCTATCGAATGTTTCATCTATTTTTGGTGTTCTAATCAATATTGATCATGAAACTAAAATAAAACTATTTTGTATTTTTCTAGAATCATGGATAAATTTGATCTTAAATCAAACATAATTGAAACTATTATTATAGTTTCCAAGGATAATTAATTTTAACATTAAATTGAAATTGAAAAAAAGACCCTCTTTTGTATGTCCTACACATGTATTAGAAACACCATAGATAAATGCATAAGTGATTTGGTTTTAACCATGTGAAATAAATTAGGGAATGGGCCAAATAGATATATACTGGGGAGTAAGTCCTTGGTTAATGATATCATTATCAATGAACTTACTAAAAAACAAGGGTATTTCTAATAATGTAATGGAAGAGGGACTCCTAAAAATTTTCCTCTAAGGATTTAACCATCCTAAATTCTTGGAATGATGATAAAAGTAAGTATTTTCCTACTTCTTATTCTAATTTTGTGGCTAGTGATGATTCCCATACTCCTATCATTGGTGATGTTAGCACTTCTTCAATGGAAGGAGTTGCACTGGTTGTCATTGACTCTGCAAAACAAGGTTAAAGAATTATATGGGGTGATGTAGTTGATACATAGACTGAGAGTTCATATGACAAAAATTTTTCTCTATATGATGTTAAATAACTATAAGAATAGTTTTGGTCATTTAGTAAAGGAAAAAAGTTTTCTACTACCTCCAAAAAAATCCCAATGATGTAAAGAGCAGTGATGTGACTATGTAGGATGGAAAGGCGCCTCCTTTATAAATTCATAGTGTGCAAGGGGATAATACCTCTGTAAATTTGATGGTAGTGGATACTAGACATTAATAGTGTACCCATCTAGGTACGGTAACCAAGGATGATGTCTTAAAAATGTTGATGTAGTGGATGCTGGGATTAATGGAGGTGCTGACACCAAGGAGTAGAGACTAGGATCTCCTGCCCGACTTGGTTATTTTCCAACATCTCCTTAATAATTGTTAATTAAGAATCACTTTAATAATTTTGGGAATAATGTAAATGGTCTAAAATCAATCACTAATAGGGAATTATTTTCCCACATTTATTCTAACAATGAACATAGTGGTAAGGTTTTGTTTCTAATAGGACAGATTTGAAAATATTAATGTTATGAATAAGGTTTCAGTTCAAACTCATAACTCATTCGATTTACTAGGTTCCTCTAAGGAGGCTCAATGATGTGATAATTATAAATTTTACTCAAAGTAGGAAAGTGAGAATATGTTCCTTGTTCATGAACTTACTAATTTGGAGGCTCTATGTAACAATGTAGTTTTTATAAATTATACTTATCTCTTGAAATAAATGTGTTTTATAATATACTTTATAGTATTATACTAATAAAGAAACTAATAAAAATTATTTCATTACTAATTAATGTTACATTAATCATTAATGAATGAATGTAGAGGTATTTATAAGAGACCATTGGAATAGTAATGTCACTGTTGGAATAGTAACCTACCCGTTGGGAATAGTAACCTCATAGTTGGAATTGTAATTTTACCTCAAAAGAATAAATGTTGATATAAATAATATTTATTATGATTATTTTAATTAAATATAAATATTATAATACCCAAAAAGATATCATGATTAAAAACTCAAAGAAAATATAAACCTGTTTTTTAGTAAACACTATTCCAATGTATTTTATAAATATCATAATTTTAGTATTAAAAATTAAAATTACCTATTTTAGAAATTTATTTTGAAAAATTAATATAATTTTTGAAATCATTGCATAAAAATTATCACAGGATGATGTTTTTTTAATTTTCAAAAATACTTCAATTTTCTGGTGAATAATAAAAATACAGTTTCTCACATAATTGGTGTATCTTAAATTACATCATTCATAATGTAATAATGACATAATACTTTATAGAACATGAGTTTTAGCCACGATATATTTAATTTCATAAATGAGTCATTAAAATAAAATAGACATAACTTTTAAACCAAAAAAGAACATTCCCAAACCTAAATTCAAAAGTGATTCTTTAAAATAAAAAATTTTCCTTTTTTCCTCTTTCCTTTCTAATAAATTAATGAATTAGAATTATAAAATGTTATTTAAAGTCTTAAAACCATTATATTATATTTATATAAAATTTTTATTGTAAAAAATTTACTATTACTTGTTTTTACTTTTATATAATATTTTATATAATATTTTATTCTTAAAATACCCCTCTCCTCTTGTATAAATAACCCCTCTCCCTACCATTGAAAAAACAATCCTCCCACCCATTCCAAATGCCATGATATTCCAAAATACTTCCTATAAAGTCCCTTTTAGTACTTAGGTATACTTTGGAGAAATCCAAATCCAATCACTACGGGAGTTATAGTGTCATACAAGAGAAGCCACTCCAAGGAGAGAGTAAGTCTGTATTAACTCTTCCCTCTTTTCTTATGTTATTTCATGTTTTTACCAATTAATTTCTAAACCATATACTAAAAAATTAATTATTAATTAAGTTAAAATTAAATTAATTATGTTAAACTACTTTAATTATCATATTTATGACAAATATAAATGGCATACTACCATTTCCCGCTATTTCGAGAACATCCTGTTAAAGGTCGGTTAACAACCTACGAAGACATTTACAAGATAATTATTTTGACCACCTTCATAGATGGAAAGTGTTAATTATATATAATATATAAATATTTAATTATATTAATTATATTATTCTTTAGTTAATTATAGTTTTCTATAAATGACATTGAATGAAAATAGAGAAATCAAAGATAAACCAGAATTAGTTTAGAAAATCATGACATAAAAACGCTTCAATTTCATCAAAAAAAATCAATAAATATAATATAAAGTTTATAATTGATAAATAGTTTTATAAATGACTATAATTAACTTTTGGATAATTTTATTAATAAATCTATGTTTATTATTTATGAGGCACAAAAGTGATGAAATAAAGAAGAAATTAATGTAAGGGGATTCTCAAACCCAACTCATTTTATTTAGGTTATCCCACATTCATAAAATATATGGAATGAATATTATTATAATTTTAATTAACTATAATTTCATTATTCACACCTACTATTTTCTAGGATATACATTTTTTTAAATTTATTTTATGATAAGAAAAATATTTTCCAAAATAAAATTTCTTTCCAAGACACATCTTTTACTCCTCTTGAGTTGTTTCTTCTTCGATCAAGACCAATGATTCTTATGCCAAATATATATTTTACCCTATAAATTTGGGAATCCAAATTGTATTCCTAAAATAATTATTGATGAAATCCTTATGAATCCATTCCTTTCCATGGGTTAATTCATGGATTTAACTCTAATGCCTCTTATTTGGCCTGTATGATTATGTAATGTGATAGGTGGGCCCAAATTATATAGCCAAACAATGAATTGGGTAATGTGATGTATCTCATGAGATTATGTGTTTTATATGTTAACATGACTATATATTTTTTCACAATGATGAAGTTATGATTATGCATATATGTTATGCATGAGCATGATTCTAGCTTTGTTCACAACTATGTCTAGTATTTGACCATAATAATATGATGTTTCATTTTTATGCATTTCCACATTCCATGCCTTTATCATATGTTCCCTAATGTTTTTTATAAGGATCCCATGATTATGATTTGATGATTATGATTATTCTCACCAATGTTATATTGATTCATGTCCCTTATTCATCCTCTTACTTGGATTTTAGATCAACCCTTTCATTGATGTATATCCTCAAGTGATTACTTTTAAAAAGGAGAACACAAAGGCCAATAAAAAAGAGAGAGATGAAGGAATAAAATAATGTTTTGTTTTATAATGTAAAATTAATATAAGAACCTAATTTACCCAAGACACTAAACCTTTTGATCCTGGATTTGTATCTCTATTATTATTTTTATCTTAAAATGATGAAATAATTATGAAAGAAAAGGTAGGGTTTCTATAATCACAGTAGAGAAGTCTTCTTGAGTAAGTCAAAGGATATTGGTTTATGGCCCCTATACACAGATAATTGCCTATAATCATGGTTAGCTCAATTTCCTTGAGAAAAAATGAGGTTTGTATTGAAGAACCTGTTGCATAGGTGTCTATGGATGATGAAGGTCGTCCATGGAAATTACCTAAGACTTGGAGGAGGGGGAGGCACTCTCACGATAAGGGAGGTTAGGTTTCTCATAAAAACATGTGAACTAGATATCACGGTATGGATGTTGATCAAGGATGACTATTTTGATTGCATGTTTCGTTGCATGTTGTAATTTTCTGATAAGGTAAGATATTGTCATGTCTCACCTTATCTCCTTCATTGTATCTTTTTCTATTTCCTTAATAAAGGGGGTGGGGTGATCCAAGTCATTTTAAAAAATATTAAATATTAAAAATTATACTATTACTTATTATTATTTATATTATTAATTTTGAATTTTTAATAAAATATTAATTATTAATAATAAATACTATATTAATTATTAATTATTAATTATATTATTAATTATATTATTATAATAGAATAATTATATTATTCATTATTTTTTAATAATAATATTATTTATTAATTAAATTATTGCTTATTATTATTTATATTATTAATTATTAATTATTAATCATATAATAAATTTTAATTTTTAATAATAATTATTAAATATTATTTTATGAAAAATTTATAATATAATTAATGAATAATAAAAAATATTAGTGAGAAATAATTATACTATTTATTATTATATTTCATATTAATTATATTATTACTTTTTATTATTTATAATATGATTTATGATTTAAATTAATGATATTTTATTTTAATTATTTTTTCTTTTAATTATATGTTATTATATATATATTTATTATTATTTTATTATTGAAATACTAGAAATGTCAAACTGAATCCAACATAGAAAATCCAAGGGTGATTTCAAGGTCCCTTTCCTTATAAAATGGTGTTCGTAATGGGATTTTTATTTAAATTTTGGAATTACATAAATGGTGATAATTCTGAATAAAAACCTAGTATTTTAGATATTTTTTACAATTTTGTTATATATATATATGGCCAAACAAAAAAATTAAATTAAAATTAAAAAAATAGAATTTTAAATATCATGTGAATATATATATATATCTTTGTAAATATACATATAAAAACAGAATAAAAATTCAAATAATATTTTTTAAAGGGTCAGGCCCCAAATAATTTAGTGTTCGACCAACCCAGTTTGCAAATTTAAATAAACCCTAACTATTATTTTTTAATTCAATTTAAAAAAATTAACCGAAGTGGAATCCTATGATCATGTCCATGATGTTTTCTTCAGGGGGTGACACCGATTTGTATAATTTTACTCCATTGATGTCTGATACATTCTTCTTTTCAGTTGTAAAGGTTATTTTAGATTTCATGTCACCCTTAATTACTAAATATATAGAATTTATTTTCACTAGAAATGGCCTTCATCAGGTTTTAAAAAGCACTGATGTTGTAAACACCATTAAAATTAGGTAGTTTTTATTATTGATAAAAATATCGCTGATAAAATCTCCCATCATATTTTCTAAAAAAGAACTAATAAATGATACTTTTATAAGTTCAAGAAATTACATTGATAAAAGCCTAATTGAAGTAATGTGCTGCTAAAATTTTCAACACATCATAATAAAAAATATTGAAATTAATTTAAATTAAATACACATCACAATACAGGAAAAATACACATTGTACAATGCTTACAAACATTTCAAACATTAGTATGTATAATTATATTGGTATGTACAATTTATTTCAAACATCAACAAATACAAAAACATTATTTGATTGTCTTTGTACTCACTTTGAAAAGATCATGATCATGCTTCTAGTTCCCAAACAAAGCAACTCAACTAGAACAAAATAGTGTACCTGTATAAAAAACTATTCCTATTTTTATTTATACTTTAAGAAAATAAATTTAATAAAAATATGATAAAATGCTTAAATAAATTGAAACTTTTGAACTCAAAAACAGTCTTGGATTTATTCCAATCATATCTTGCATCTGATTGAGGTTCAAACCGTTCCTCAACATCAAAAATTAATTATGGATTATTTATATAATTTATCATAATAATCTGAAAACATTTTCTTGGTTTTGAGTGTTTCATGTGTTTTTTGAACTAAAATGTTAATTTTAAATAAAAACACACACATTGAGTCTTCCGGGACACACTGTGTGTTAGATTTACACAAATATGTTTCCTATACAAAAAAAGACTTATAGATTATTTTTATATAGTATTAATATAATCAGATTGGGTTTTCTAGGTTTTGAGTATGTGACAAACATTTTTATCTAAAATATTATTTTTATACTGAAAAACACACTTTGACTCATACCTATCACACTATGTATTGGATTTATGTTGGGGTGATTTCTAATCATCAGAAAATAAATTATGGATCATTGAACATAAATATAATTATATTTTGACTTTTTTTCTTAGTTTTGAATGAGTGACACCCATTTTAACTAAAATAAATTTTTAAACATAAAACACGCACTTTGAGTCATATCCATCAAACGATGTATCAGATTAATTTTCATATTATTATTCAAATTAAGAATGAATTATAGACCATTTTACTAAATTTTTAAGACCATTAGAGTTTTTTTATTTGTTTTTAGTGTATGCCACATGATTTTAACTAAAATTTCTATTTCTAACTGAAAACATGAATTTCAAGTAATACCAGCCACACCGTGTTCCAGATTGGGGTTTGGATTATTCCTAGATATCAAAAATTACTTATGGATTGTTTTCATAATGTATCAAAACAATCTTAATTTTTTTTCTCAATTTTGAGTATGTCATGCATATTTTGAACTAAAATGTCAATTTTAAATAAAAACACACACTTTGAGTCGTGCCGACCACACCATGTGTTAGATTGAAATACAAGGGATTCCTTAATTTGAAAAATGACTTATGGATTTTTTTTTCATAAATTATCAAGAAAATAGGAGTGTGTTTTCTCATTTTTCAATGAGTGAACACACATTTTAAATAAAAATGTAATTTTTAGACTAAAAACATGTACTTTGAGTCATACTGGTCACACCATATATCAGATTTATGTTTGGATAATTCCTACACATAAAAAATTACTTATAAATCATTTTACTAAAATATCAAGACAATATGAATGCGTTTTCTTGGTTTTCAGTGAGTGAAGCACATTTTTAACTAAAATGTTATTTTAAAACTAAAAACACACACATTGAGTCATATCAGCCACACTATGTTTCGGATTGATGTGTAGATAACTCCTAGTCATCAAAAATAGATTATGCATTATTTTCATAAAATATAAATAACATCCAAGTGTTTTTATTATTATTCATTGAGTGATATGTTTTTAATTAAAATATTAATTTTTAAACAAAAAATAAGTACTTAGAGACTTATCATTCAAACAATGTAACAGATTGACACGTGACTACTTGAAAAATGTCAAAAATGACATAAGAATAATTTTTTAATGTATAAAAAATATTAGTGTTTTTTCTCAGTTTTAAATGAGTAGCATTTTTTTAACAAAAATATCACTTTTGAACAAAAAAACACTCACTTTGAGTCATACTGGTCAAACTGTATATCATATTGTGGTGATGTTGATTCATGCATGTCAAAAAGACTTATGGAACATTTCAAAAAAGTATAAAAAAATATATGAATGTGTTTTATCTATTTTCAATGAGTGACACATGTTTTTAACTAAAATATCAATTTTAAAATGTAAACTCATAGTTCGAATCATATATAATGCAATGTGTATCTGATTGACATGAAGTTGATTCCAAAATGCCTAAAATAATTTATGGATAATTTTACTAATGTATTAATACAATATGAGTATCTTTTCTTCTTTTTTAGTATGTTTTATGTGCTTTCAACTGGAATGTTAATTTTAAATAAAATCTCACACTTTCAGACATACCAAGAAGACCCTGTGTCAAATTGATGTGTGGTTAATTCCCTTAAATAAAAAATGACTTACGGTAATTTTTCCAATGTATAAATGTAGCTTGAGTCTGTATTCTAGGTTTTCAATGAGTGATCCATGTTTTGAACTAAACTGTTACTTTAAAATTTAAAACATATACATTAAGTCATACTTGGTAAATCTTGTGTTTGATTTAAGTGTGGCTAATTCATACATATCATAAATTTTATATGGAATTTTTTCAAAAAGTTTCAAGATAATATTATTTCATTTTCTTAGTTTTCAATGTTTGATGTGTATTTTTAATTAAAATGTAACTTTTAAATTTAAAACAAGCACTTTTAGTCATACCAGGCACACCATGTATCAAATTATTTTTTGGTTGATTCTATTGATTCATAAATTACTTATAGAATATTTTTCTAAAATATAATTACAATTAGAGTGTGTTTCCTTAGTTTTCATTGGGAAACATGTGTTTTTAAGTAAAATGTTATTTTTAAACTGAGAAATCACACTTTGAGTTATATCTGACGCACCGTGTATGAGATTGATTGTGGATAATTAATACATATAAAAAATTACTTATGGATTTTTTCCTAAAATATAAGTACAATATAAGCGTGTTTGACTAGTTTTCACTATGTGACACATATTTTTAATGAAAATGTCATTTTTAACTAAAAACACACACTTTGAGTCATACTGATAACATCATATATCGAATTTACATGGAGAAGATTCTTAAATTCCACAAATTAATTGTGGATCATTTTAATGAAGTATCAAGACCATCTGATTGTTTTTGATAATTTTTTTTGTGAGTGGCAAAAAAATTTAACTTAAATGTCCCTTTTAAACTAAAAACACACATTTCAAGTCATATCGGTCACAATCAATATCCAAATTATGTGTGTATTAATCCTACATGTCATAAATAAATTAAGGATAATTTTTATAAAGTATTAAAACAATATGATTTCAGTTTATTTATATTCTATGTGTTATGTGACTTTTAAACTAAAAACATGCACTTTGAGTCATACCGGTCATAAGATATATTATGTTTATGTGAGGTTAATTACCACTCATCAAAAACAATATATAGATCATTTTTAAAAAAGTTAGCAAGACAATTTGAGTTTATTTTATTAGTTTTTAATGAGTAAAACATATTTTTAACTAAAAAGTCATTTTTAACATTAAAAGACACACTTCGAGTCACAATGGTCATACCGTGTATTAGATTGATTTGTTGATGATTACTATTAATAAAAATGATGTATTGATCATTTTACAAAAACATGAAGACAATATGAATATTTTTGATTAGTTTTTAATGAGTGATGTGTTTTTAATGAAAATGTAATTTTAAACTGAAAACATATAATTTGAGTCATATCATTCACATCATGTGTCAGGATGAAGTGAGAAAATCTGTTAAATTTCAAAAATTACTTATGGTTATTTTTAATAAATTATTAAAACAATTTAAATGTATTTACTAGTTTTTAGTGAGTGATTCACCTTTTTAACAAAAAGTCACTTTTGATTTGAAAACATGAACTTTGAGACATAATAGTCAAAATGTGTATTATATTAAGGAGAAGTTAATTGCTACATGTAAAAAATTACTTATAGATTTTTTCCTAATGTATTAAAATAATATGAATGTGATTTGTTAGTTTTTAGTGAGTGAAACATATTTTTAACTGAAATGTAAATTTTAAACTAAAAACACATACTTTGAGTCATACCATGCACATTGTTTGTAAGATCGATGTTTGGTAGATTTATACATGTCAAAAATGTTTCATAAATAATTTTAATAACGTATAAATACTATCTAAGGTGTTTTCTCAATTTGGAGCATGTCACGTGTCTTTTAAACAATAATGTCAATTTTAAATAAAAATAAACACATTCATTCATACCGGGAACAAAATGTGTCTGATTAATGTGTGTTTAATTATTACATGTAAAAAATGACTTATAGATAATTTTCCTAAAACTTTAGGGAAATCAGAGTTTTTATTATATGTTTTGAGTGAGTGACATTTGTTTTCAACTAAAATTTTACTTTTAAAATAAATACACACACTTTCAGTCATACTGAGAACACAGTGTGTCTAATTTACATGAGTATATTTTCTATATTTTAAATATGACTTAAGTATTATTTTCATAAATTATCAAGAAAATACAAAGTAATTTTGGGGATTTTTAGTGACTGACATGTGATTTGAACTAAAATGTCACTATTAAACTGAAAACATAAACCTTTTGTCATACCAGGAACACCATTTGTAGAATTAAGATTTGGTTAATTCCTATATGAAAAAAACAAATTATATATCATTTTCTAAAAATATAAAGGCAATCTAATATCATTTTATTAGTTTTCAGTGAGTGACACATGTTATTAACTAAAATGTCCTATATAAAATGAAAACATGAAATTTGATTCATATTGGTCAAACTATGTATTATATTGGCCTAAACTTTATTCCTAAATTTCATAAATTACTTATGTATCGTTTTCATAAAGTAAAAAAATATTAATTTATTTACATGGATTTAAGTTATTGAAGGACGTTTTTAATTAAAATATCACTTTTAAATAGAAAACATGCACATTCAGTCATACCAGTCAGGCCATATACCAGATTGACATGTAGTTTATTCTCATAAAATAATTATTAAATTTCCTAAATCCAAAATAAAATACAGTGCATAACTACTGAACATCGAAACATTCACTTTGAGTCATACCAGTCAGACCATCTATCTGATTGACATGTGGTTCATGGTCTTTCTAGGCAAAGAATTCTTATAGAAAAATAAATTCTAAATCACCTCTCAATAGAAATTATTTAATCCTTTAAGAAGGATCCTATACATTTTATGGATTCATTTCATGCTCTTTATAGGCACAAAATGTTTTGGGAAAAAATATTGTAAAATAAAATCTTCATGAACATTATAAAAAATGAATAAATATTCAGTAGATAATAATGATAAGAGAATTAACTATATAAGATGTATATAAACCAACTATTCCTGATATATATGAAATAAAAAATAATTAAAAACATGATAGGAAATAACCTCTTTGTGATGTTGATTTTTTGACACCATATAGTTTTCCCACTCATTTCTCAAAAAATATATATACATAGGCCTTTAAGAGTATTAAAAGTACTAGAAAAATATAAATTAAAAAATAATTAACATATATTTTAAATGAATTAAAAAATATAATAAAAAACCCCTTTTTATGGATTCTGATTTGTGGATGTAATATTATATTTTTCATAAATTTTCAATCATAATAACCACAATAATTATCATTATTTTGTTTCATATACTTTAGAAACAGTGATAAAATAGGTAAATTATTTTTATATATGTTTTTATAATGAAATATTATTATATATACCCCAATACTTATCTAATTGTATAAATTTATAACCTTCGTATGATCGTGGACCATTTTTACACCATGAGTTTTTTGATATTTAAAAACCCCCCTATCATAAATATTTTCTCATTTAAACATAATATAAAGCGTATAACTTGTAGTTTCTTTGAAAATTGTTGAATGTAGTGTATTAGAAATTGATAAAGTTCACCATGTGTAATGAGAAAATAATTCTTCCTAAAAAATTAAAAATAATTAATTAATGAAAAAATGAAAATATATTTGATATGATTATATTGTATATTTTTACCCCTTCATTGAAGGTATTAAGAAAAGTTTGGCATCTATAATTTTATTTCAAACATGAAAGCTATTTGGACCACTATTATTGAATATTAGATTTATTATATTGATCTATTTTGTGTAGAAGTGATGGACATACTAAGGAGAAAAACATATTTTTGTAGGATTTTCCTTTACATAACACACATATATACACCTGTAAAGAAATATGAATAATATTTAAATATAATTAACATTTTAGATCATCTATTCAATAAACAGGTTTTGAAAATTCACCTCGTGTATAAATTTATAACTAAGAATCCCAACCATATATTCTTTATGATTTCATCTACATTATCATGACCAATACAGTATATAATAGACTCTACCATTTTCTTATTGAAAATAAATGAAGGTTATATATTTTTCATTGAACATTGTATCCACGTTAACTTAAAATATTAGTAATTGTGAAAGTTTAACTAGAAGGGTAAGGGTACTATAGGAAGACCATTTCAATTTATTGGTTTATCTTTAAGATTTATTTGATTTTACATTTTATTTCCACATATATTTCTATATCTATAATAACATTTCTCTATTCAATACTTTTTAAAACAATTGTTAATTTTTTTTCTTAAACAATAAATTAGAAATGTCATACCACATTATCAAAATGTATTTTTATAAGTTCAAAAATCCATGATATAAAAGTTATTATATCAATTTGACTGTGTGAACATCTTGATAATAAAGTGGAAAATGCATCTTAGCACTCAAATCATAAACTATGTGAATCCCTACTACCGCATGATCTTTTAGATGTTTTTTGTTTTACAGAATATCTCCCTGGATATTGTGCACTATACCCGTCAAAACATTTTTATGAGTGGGTGATGATAGATTTAAATAATATTCAATTTCACTATGTAGAATATTAATATTATAAAGTTCTTTGTATCTATCTGATTTAAATTTTTCAGAAACTATTATGAAAAATATTGATTACCTTTATTAAGGAAGGCCTTTAAGGGGAATAAATAGAAATCCAAGGTGTGTGGGGGACTAGATATTTATATATTTGTTGTTAATGTGTTGATTCTTATCTTTGTTTTCTCACCATAAAATTCTCTAAAAATGTAGTATTCCAGCTATGTTTTTTATTTATATAATCTATCTATGCCTACATCTCCTAAATTTTCTTATCTTTATCACCCCATTTATTTAATTTCTAGAATTATGTTTGAGCCAAAACTCCAAAACCATCAACTATTATGAGACTATATTATTTTGGATACTTTAGGTCCTTTTAAACTATTCATTCATTTTGTTAAACCAATGTCAATTTATGTGTCTAACTGAATAAAAAAATGAAAATAAGTAGTCATTATTATGTAATATATATTTATAGAAGAACATTTTATTACTTCATACATACACATAATTCTCATAATCTATGTCAGTTTTCATGTACCAATATTTCTACTTTATTTACATTACCCCCTTCCATAATATATGACTTGGGATTAAAGTGAATTTTTAATATGATTAATCAATTTACATCTAAAATAAGGAATAAAATTATATTTTTATTTAATTCCAAATAACAGTTTTACTATATATTTAAAATATACAACACTTTTTTTGAAGTAAAGAGTACCAAAACATTTCTTTATGGCAGGGGAACATCTATTTTGATGCACAATTCTTATTTTCAAAACCCATTTTCTAATTCATAAATTAATAATTCAAAATAAAAGTGATTAATACACATATTACCATGTAAAATATTACCAATAATAGTGTAACTGAATTGATACCTGTTCATGATGACAAATAAATGATTTCCATGTTTCTTGGTTTATCATGTGAATAAATATCTATGGTGGTTGGGGGTTTACATTCCCCTCAACATCCCTAAGATGATGAATTATAATAATTGTATAAAATAATCTATGAGTATTTCATGGACCCTTTAATAAAAATTTTATTTTATATTCATATAATATGAATTTACCCAGTAAGGGATAATGAAGAGTAAATTAGCATTTCATAGTTTTATTTTTTATTAAAATAAAAAAAACTATATCATAAGGTTACCCTGATCTATTTCCAAATTAGTGCCTTCAATAAAGGGGAAATTTGTTTCGATGAATCTACATAAATAATCACATGAATTTGAGAGGTTACCCCAATGTAACTTGTGAAAATGGATTTTTGGGGGGTCAATAGGCTAGTCACGATAATTCCAACCAACCTCAAATTTTATTCCCTTACTTGACACCTTAAAATATTTTAATAACATCACGATATGATGATCCTATTTTTTCTTAGACACAGTTTTCACACCTTATACCATATTGCTAGTTTTAACATTTTCAATATATCATTCCTTAGGATTGGTAGCATTAGTATGTACATAAACCCATTATCCCTTATGATCAGAAGAATTTATATATTCATAATACTTTATCAATATAAGTAGTTGAGAATTTAATTTATATTATGTAAATCTAGTAGTGAACTCAAAATACCATAAGGAAACACAATTTATATTAAAAAAAACTTTTACCAAATTATTTAACTCTATTTTTTTCTTTCAATGTTGAAGGGATTTAAACCATCAATTGGGTATCAAAATCCCCTCTTTGTGGTATATTCTGATATTCATGGCCCTATCTATATTGGGACTACCAAAAAACTATTTTGACTCCTTAATGAAAGGGTCATCCTCAATTAAATTTACATCTAACCCTAAAATGGTTTTGGTTGATATCAAAATAATTGATCACTTTCTGTTTATAGGATCTGGGGCATCAAATATTTGTACTACTTGTAATTCCATTATGAACTATTCTTCATTGTACACTTCCATACTAAAATCCACTTTTATGAATCCCAATGAATCTATTTTAACTACACTCATGTTATCAACCCATTTACATTGAAAAAAATACACTTTGAATGTTTTATAATCAAACCCCCATATTTTTTTATGATTAAAAAGTATTAAATACTAATTTAAATTATATTTATGTCCATGGTACTGAATATATGTATCACTTTCACCAAAAGTTTAACCCCAATATTTTCATGGCACTACGTTCATCATTTTTATTTTTATAGAACATAAATCCACTAAGTATATAACCATTATATGATAATAAATGAACACTTGGTCCCTTAGATATCCAATAAGGTCCTTCTGAAATTAATTCTAGATTTTTAACTGACTACTTAAAAACATAGTCTTAAAACCATCCTATAAGCTGTTGATTATTTGTATTTGATATCCATATTTCATCCCTTGATGGATGAAAATTTTAAATAATAAATTTTTAGATTTCAACATATGGTGAAACCTCTAAACTGTTATATAAAACACAAAGGTGATCCTAATCATGCTCTAAAATAGTAATTGCAACATCATATGTTTGGGATATTCCACTGCCCACAAGGCTCCTGATATGTCGAGATTTTGGAAGACCAATGCTATTAAAATCAAAATAGTAGTTGGTACACAATTCAATGGAGTCATCAACAAAATATTTATCTTCTATAAAACCTTTTGGACGACTTTAGATTTTAAAATAAACTTTCAAAATCTTTATTTTTGTTTCAATGTGGGTCCATCATTCTATAATGTATAGGACAACATAGTTGAATCCCTCTAACCAATTGAACCATTAAGTGAAACATCATATAAAAGTATGATGTTGGGAATAACATATCCAATTAACTTAATATGACAACAATTTCCTTTTCAATAGTTGGAAACTTCATTGAGTATATAAATTTACTACATATAGATTAGACAAATTAATATATCTTGGTTAATTAGTGTTATATTTTCTAAGGAAGAATGAAACATAAACCTACATGCATTAAATATTATATAAAAATATAAAAATTATGTGATTTTAGGCCCATTAAAATTAAATCAATCATTGAAACAATTTTATTTATATTTGATGAATACACCTATAGACACATTACATCATTTAGGAAGTTGTAAAACTAATATATCTCTTTATTGGAAAGATTATATGCAACAGGAGGAAGAAAAGTCTACCTTTCACCCTCCACTAACACTAAAGCTTCCCATATCCCCTTGCTAATAATATCCAACATATCCTTAATTCCATAATTCGTTTTTTTTTAGTACATTTAGTAATATTCCAAAGAATCTATCACATACATTTTTATATGTGCATGATATCATGAAAATTAATGATGTACAAACAATTACATTAAGGTAATTAAAGAAACCTGTTTTTTTTTAACCAACTTTCATAGGTTTCTTTAAGAAGGTATGCCAACAGCGGTGACCATATCCTTTACATTCTCAAAATTTTGATCATCTGTAAGAGGCGATAGTGTTTTACTTATTCAAAATTCCAATCAAAGGATGTTATTCAAGATCATTTTTTTATGCAACTAGGATAAAAATTAGCAATTACCTAGAAACACTGTCTTTGAGGAATGTTTTAACTTAACTGAGTGCATACCTTGTTCACAAATGAGACACCTTTTTGTTCCTTTAATGATATATCCTGAAAAGTTTTCCTAATCATTGAAGTAATTTATCATCCCATAAAACATGTCTCTCAATGTGAAAATTTTATTTCTATAATAATAATAAAACATAACACCTAAATTCCATAATAATTTTATATCTTTGATTAATGGATCAAACTAAGAATAAATATTATTACTCGATTGTTTTGGTCTTAATATAAGAAAGGAAAACTTAATATATTTCTATATCATACTTAACCACAATGGAAGGTCATAATTTACCAAAATAACTATCTATGCACTATGAGTGCTAATTTGTACACCAAAAGGGTGAAAGATGGTGGTTTCTCAACCAATTTCCAAATTTAGAATACTCATGATCATTTTTCTTCCCCTGAGGACATTTTGGTGGGGGAAGAAGTTTCTGACCTTGATTTCTTGTATTTATATTCCATGGAAATTTCCATGCAATATCATAACTTCCATACAGTCTTATAAACCTTGGAATGATTGGAAAGTACCATAAAACATTTTAAGGACTTGATCCATATTTCATATATCAAGAAATACCACACTTATGGAATTTTTTATTTATTTATAGTCCTTGTCAAACAATATAAAATATTTTTAATAGGAATTTATTATTTCAATGATCATACCAATTGATCGTATCATTCATTTATTTTCATGTGTTCAGAAATGAATCTCATTATCATCTAATAACATATCATTCAATAGAGTAAGTAGTTTAGCAAAGTCGTTGTCACTGCATCCATTTCCAGCTTTCAAATTATATAAATTTAATAAGGCTTACAATGTTTTATATTTATTATAACCAGTATATAATAGTGTCTTTTTCACAAATCTTTAACTTCTCAAACAGTTTTGGAAAATCATGAATTTTATAATTAACTTTCATTCTCATTTGTTTAATACGATCTTCATCATCATTTACACTATTAATAATATCCTCAATATTATCGTCATCATTTTTCACACCTATAATCATACCAGATAATCTATAAACCACAGTATTATCCAATTCAATATGTATATTCATTTCTTCCTTCTGTTTAGTCCAATATTAATAAATTTTATATCTTCCCTACCATATCAAGTGTTTTTTAACATTTCTAGACTACATAGGCTTGAATAAAAATAATATAAACATAAAAAAAGGATTTAAAAAGGGTTATATGCACAATATTATTCAAACTTGATGAACACTTTAACCCCTTCCCCATTCTATTTTGTCAGGAAATAAACATCTATCCATTTTTTATTCATACCCATCCTATTTGATTCATTAATATTCATAGTTAAAAAATGTATAAAAATACACATAAGGATTGATTTCATATTCCTAAAATAATATTCTTTACACACGCATGTATAATCATCTTATGTTATATAAACTATTATTATATCAACAACTTGTTAAAAAAATTTAAAAATGAAGAATTATATAGACAACTCTTATAATATTTTTTTTATTCAAAGAATACACATATCATAATTATTACTCTTTTTTGGAATGGATTCGTCAGGTGGGATAATTCACTCTCAGTCACTATCAATTTGCATATAAAACATATGGATCTATACAATTGGATAAGTATTGGGGTATATATAATAACATTTAACTATGAAAACACATATAAAATGAAATTAATTATTTTTCACAATGTTTGTGTAGTGTTTGAAGGCATAAGGTGTGACAACCCATTTTAATGAAGACTTTTAAATTTATAAAAACACATTATAAAGAGGTAATAATGTGTGAAAACCAATTTTATATTCTTTAACTAATCATTTATAAACCATTGTAAAATAGCTTAGAAAACATTTTCTTTGAAATACTCATAGAAACAATAAAATCACAAGAAGAATAAACTAATCACACTTAACAATTTTCAAAAGTCCACTAAAACTTCCAACTGGAAACCTCACATACCTTAAAAATAATTTTATGGATTTTCATTCCAATACAAATCTTCTAAAAATAGAACCTAAGGGTTTTAAATCTAATTATTAAAATTATAACTCAAATATATTTTCAAAATTCCATCCTAGATTAACTCATTCCTCCAATTGAAAACCACAAATGCACTAAATTAAAACCAAATCATAAATTTTCATTAAATAAACATAGATTTTGAAACCAATGATGGGTGGGAAGTGAACCAACATGAAGAGACAAGGAAGACAAAAAAGGGAGGGGAAGAAAAAATGTTAAGAATCACTACCGCAACAACTTGAAAGGAATA
This sequence comes from Viscum album, assembly GCA_963277665.1. Taxonomy (NCBI): domain Eukaryota; kingdom Viridiplantae; phylum Streptophyta; class Magnoliopsida; order Santalales; family Viscaceae; genus Viscum; species Viscum album. The sequence continues at coordinate 654,584,882 of OY728145.1, read as the reverse complement.
ATCTCAAGTAGTGGAAAATGGTGGTACGAGACAAGAAGATTAGAATTTGATCCACACACACCATTTTTTAGAAAGAATAAGAAAAAAACAATTCATATGCACTAAATCAGTTGAAAAATACGTTTTTTTAATATCATACCTTCAGTTTTGTGGGTTTAGATTCATCTAAAATGTCCTACAAGATCATAGTAGAGTTTAGCTTTCATACAAGATTCAAGGACATGAGGATAAGAGATCTCTATTATGGCTATTTTATAAGAGAATGAAGAGTTTCTTCCATTCATGTAAAAAAGTATTGATAAAGGATATCATTATCAGAGATAAAACGCAAGTCACTTTTTATCAGATCTAAATCTAGCATTAATAAAGTCTAAATTTAGTGCTCATAAATTTTAGTTCATAAGAATTATACATAAAAATTACAATAAGTTACTAATTATATAAACATGAATAATAAAAATTAACAAATTAGTTAATAATATAAAAAAATATTAAAAATAAAAAAAAATAAAAAAAATAAGAAATTTAAACATTTATAAATAATAATAAATTTTTATAATATTACAAATGAATATGAAACTTTAAATAAATAAAAAATATTAAAAAAGAATAAATAATAGTAATTATATAAATATAATGAAATATTAAATTTGAATAAAAAATATTAATTATGTAAATTACAACAATATTAAACATTAATAAATTCTAAGAATTATATACATTAAAACAATCATATAAACGAATTAATATTAAAATAAAAATGAATAGATAATAAAAATTGAATTTCAATAAAATGATTTATAATAAATTACTTATTAAAAATTAATATTTAATAAATGTATAAAGATTCAAATAAGAAATTTAAAAATAAATATTAATAAATATTAATTAATTAAATTACCAACATATTTTAGATATTAAATATTAATAAATATAATGCTATAAATAAAAATAGAAATTAATAAATTATCGAAATGTTAAATGAATAAAAATTAAAAGTGAATAAATTACAATAATGTTAAAAGTGAATAAGTATTAAAATTGAATAAAAAATAATAAAAGAATAAATATTAAAAAACAATAATATTTACTAATTAAAAATGAAAAAATTTAAAAAATATTAAAAAATGATTTAGTAATTTTAATTATATAAATAATAAAATATTAAAAATGAATAAATATTAAAATAAAAAAATATAATAAAAATTACATTTAAAAATAAGAGATTTATAATAATGTAATAATTAATAATGAATAAATATTAATTTTATAAATATTTTAAAAGGCATATATTAAAATAAAAGTGAATAAATATTAATTATATAAATTAAATACATTTTCACATTATTGAATATTATTATTAAAAAATGTATAAATAACTATTAAAAAAGAAAAAGTTACAAAAATATTAAATGAATAAACATTAAAAATGAATAAATTACAGAAAATATTAAAAATAGAGAAATATAAAAAATGAATAAATAATATTAAATGATTAAATGTTAAAAAAGAATAAAATTTATTAATTAAAATTGAATAAATTGTAATAAAATATAAAATAATAACAAATAATATTAATTATTAAAGTTAAAGAAACATTAAAAATGAAGAAATATTAAAATAAAAATGAATAAATATTAAAAATTACATTTAAATATATAATATTCACAATAAATTACTAATTTAAAATGAATAAATAATGATTGACTAAATATTTAAATACAAGATTATAAAAATATGAATAAATATTAATTATATAAATTCCAAACATAATAAAAATATTGAATATTAAAAATAAAAATCCATAACTAAATATTAAAAAAAATATTACAAAAAAAAAATTAAATGCATATATATTTATATATAAAATTTCATTAATTAAATTTGAAAAAACAAATGGCTTTTATTGGGATTGTTTATTCATGCGTTTGTATATATAAACACACATGCAATACAATGTGATATGTAAAAAAGGAAAAAATGACTTTTCCTATTATATAATGATATCTTCAGATACATATACACAAACATACATTTTACATTCACACACACGCGTGCACGCATAGGCATACACATACACATAATCATACATATACACATACACAAACACATACACATACACATACGAATACACATATACATACACATACACATACACATGCACCTACACCTACACCTACACATACACATGCACAGACACATAGACATATAAATCCACATACACGTACAAATACTCCTAAACATACACTTACACATATACATATATACATATACATGAACAAACCCATACAAATACACATGCATAAACATACACATACATTTAATTACATAAACGTACATACACATACATACACATATATACACATACTACATACTACATACTACATACACATACTATATTAACCTACACACATACACAAACATACATATACATCCATGCACACACACATGCACACACATACATACACATACATACATACAGACACACACACACACACACATATATATATACATACACAAACATATAAACTTACATATTCAAAACACATACACTTATAAACATACACATAAACACGCACATAAAATATAAATACACATACAACACATACATACACATATATACGTATGCATAAACATATAGATTCAAATTCAAACACATACATATGCAAGAAAATTCATGCATATAAACACATACAAATACACACCTATAAACATACACGTTAATCCACATACATAAACAAGAAAACACATATATGCAAATATATATGTATATTTTAAATTATTTAATAGGAATATTAATATTTAAATTTGAATTTGAAAAATATTTAATGTATCTATATATTTATTTACACATGTCATATTACTATATATTAATATATATATACACACACATTTGTGTGTAATTATAAAATTATATATAATTATATATAACTATAAAATAGTAAACTAAAATATATAAAATGTATGTTATATATACCATATTTCAGAATATATAAATATTTAGAGTGGAGGAAGGCCACATGTAGTAGTAAAACCTAGCCCTGTATAGTAGGAGTTGGGGATGAGCTTGGATCTCAATAGAAGATTAAGGCCATGTGTGGTGAAGAATTCTATCCTTCTGTAACATGGGTTGATGACAAGCTTGGATCCCCCAAGAAGAGAAAGACCACACATAATAGAAAATATTCATTTGAATTAGGGTTTGATGACAAGCTTGGATCATCAGATAAGATTATGGATATGTGTAGTGAAAACCCATAAACCCGTGCAAATAGGTTTATATAGAACTTAGATCTATATTAGGTTGCAGCCAAGTCCTTGATAGAGAAATTTTAGGGTCTGTCAGGGAGAAAACCCCTACACAAAAGTGGGGGTAATCCATCAGTAGTGGTGGATATTATTCCCAACAATACATGGAGGTTGATGGTTTTTTCAAGTGATCTCATTCTTAGGATCCTTTAATCAAATATTCATAGGTGACAATTAATTGGGAGTTTGTCTTGTTAGGACCATGTTAGCAAGAGGTTGTTTTGGAAGCTGGAACAATTTTGTGAAGAAAGAAGTGCATTTTTTTGTCAAAGATAAAAGAAATCAATTCAATTTTTAATTTTTGAATGATAAAAATCACCATCATACTCAGAAGATCAAACTCAAAATGATTAAAAATTTCCTTTATATTAGAAGGATTGTTTCAGGGAGAAAAGGTTCATCGAACTCACCTCGGGTCTGATAAGAAAACTTGAATCATAATAATAATCTATTTCAAAGTCTACACAGCTCTGATGAAAATATAATAATGATTTTCTATTTTGTAATTCACAAAAATCATAAGTTATTTGGGAAAATTGTGATTCAAGCCTTATAAAAGAAATGGCAATGACAAGTTCTTCCAAACGTATTCAGGGAAAGGAAGAATTTCTACAATAATGGGAATTTAAAATACTTACCAATTAATGTTAGATGATGTTATACTAATCCTAAATGTTTTCAATGTCATGATTAAGGGATATAATATAAATTTTAAATATGAGAAAAAAATTTATGTCGATATTTCTGGTCTCGATTCATTAGTGTGAGATCAACAGGTGTTGATTTGTTAAAAGAATATAAGTTTTGCATGAAACATAGAATATGAAGATATTGGTTTTCAGTCAAACCAATAAGCCACAATATATAAATCATCAAAGAATAAGTTGGTGTGTGCCATAATAAAAAATGTAAAGAAGTTAATAAAGTTGAATCTACTAATATCGGCCCATCGGAAGTGGTGTTCCACCGATCAATCAAAAGAAAAATCATTTTTGTTGCGAGATGTTGGAACTAATGAAAATTGGGAGATATGGGAACTGATGAAAAATGGGATCAAATGCCAATAAAAATTGTATTCATCCATTTTCATCAAGTTGAATTGTTTGTTTCTATCAATTGGGTTAAGATAAAAGAAAATATTTGATATGTTTTGTATCAAATCGTCCACAATAATCAGATTATATATGGTACCATCTATCAAACTAGAGTTGGAATTAATTATCTAAGGGAATAAAATCTTGAATCATCAGACACAGGCTGACACTGGTACTATAATTAGATACAAGATCATCATTATGAGGAAAATAAGAACTACTTAAATCAATCACAAAATTGTTTTCAAGGGGAACTTATAGTTTGAAGAGTTTAGAGAAAATGTTTGAAACCTATATTAAAGAGTTTACAAGGATGTTAGGGAATCCATATAAATGGTGACTATATTTATATAAGGATGGTTTTAATGTATTAATCAGTTGGAATGGTGCATCAGAATGAGAATTTTTTTTTCAAAATGTTCTGATAATCACAATGAGAATAAAATTGTTTTTCAATTGGTGTGGAGAAATTTAAATAATAATATGTTGTCTTCATCGTAATGGGGAAATCATAATGGAAATTAGAATCTAACTAATGAAATATTAGAAACTTTAAAACGAGTTGATTTTTTGAGAAGATATAAGAAGGTTTTATATGAAATGATAAGAGTTAAGAAGCATTGAAGAAGTCAAATATGGAGCTGAGATTTAAGGTAAATTTAAAGATTCATGTATTTGTTTGAGTGGGAATTATTTTTAGAATCCCTCCTAAACCATATTTGTATTATATATTAATAGAGTAAAGTTATTTGTACTTTCCTCACACACATAATATTCATGGGTGTAGAGAGAAAGTTGAGCACTAAAGGTTTCTAGATAGAAGGATCTTCCTAATAGAGAATTCCTGATGAATTTTACCGGATAGAAGAGTAATAATAAGAAATATTGTATTCTAAGTTTCTCATATCAAACTAGTCCATCAAACTAGGAAATCATATTTGGATTTATATACTAAGATATAAATTGTACAAATTTTTTTTATTGGAATTGTAGTAGTGTTATATTATCGTACTAAGCAATTGGATTGGAAAATTAGACTGGAGAATCAGACTGGGTATCAAGCTGACTATCATTAAAAATTATAAGGATGTTCTTACCTATAGTTGGGTGAGAGAGTAAATATTTTTTATAAGATCATATTTTTTAAATTTAATATGGAAGGATAGTAACTTGTTTGGGAGAAACTGGTGAATGTTTCTTAATTTTTTACACAAATTTTATTAAATCATTTCATGACACTTAAAGAACATGTTCTATTGTATTGATCATAGTGTTATACAAGTATAAGGATGTATCCTACTTATTGTATCCACATAAAAAGATTTTTTTTCTATTGGATTGTGTGGTATTGGATTGTTTCCAAACCATACCAAGGACATAAATACTATTGTTGAGTAATGAAACTTATAAAATCTTATGTTCTTATGGATGTGTGATTTTTTTGTTTTTAGAAATGTCATATCTCTTGTATAGGAGGTGAAGGTAGTTTCAAATGGAAGGAAACTTAAATGAAAAAGATATCACTAATTCAACTCCTCCCACTATCAGTGATACTTAGACCCTAGCTAGACAATATCAATTGGTATCAGAGTGAAGGTTCCCTTTGTTTACTCATTTCTGATAATTTTAAAAGACAATTTTTTATAGGGAATATAAATTATGTGAACAGTAAAGGGATTCCGGTCTTTGATGGTAAGAACTATCATATCTGTAAAGATAGAATGTTTTCTTATCTTATGTATCTTGGGTTTGATGTTCATGAAGTTTCAATTGATGGATTTACTCCTATTTATTAAAAGGTTGCTCTCACATTTGTTAACTAGAAGAATATTCAGAATGATGAAAGAGCATGGAATTTTTTACTCTGATCACATTATTAAAGTTAATTTTTAAGATTTAATGGTGTTTAGACCGTTAAAGTTATTTGGGATAAGATGAATAACATTTATGAAATAAATAAAAAATTAAATAAGGAACAGTAACAAATATGGAGGATTAAGTATGAAGATCTAAAAATGTGTGAGTATAAATCCATTGGTGACTTGTTTACAAGGGAAAATGATATTTTTAGCACCATCAAATGTCTTATTGAAATGTTGGAAGACACAACTATTGTGGAAAATATCTTAATAATTAATCATGAAAAATTTAATACCAAAGTTTCCTTATGAGAATATAGATATCCTGAAACTCTATATCTGTATAATCTTTATATTACTCTCATTACTTATCAAATGAGAAGGGTCAAAGATATGAAAGGAAAAAAACTAAAATTGATAAAGAAATTTCCTCTAAGGCTACCAAGCAAGGAAAGTCTAATAAGGTTCTTAAATAAGAATATTTTGTTAACTATCACTTCGAAAATGAGGTATGCATAAATCTTAATGAATTTTTTTCCTTGTTTTTTAAAAATGTGAAAAGATGTATAGGAAATTATAAAGGTAAAATTCCCTTAAAATGTTCTGAATATGGAGTCGTTCGGTACTTTATGGCTAATATTACTTGATGAAATAAATAAGAGGATAGTGACGAAGATGATAAAAGTCATAAGAAACTATGGAAGAAATAGGGTGATAAGTCTAAATTATATTCCAAAGGGAAAGATAAGAATTTATACAAATCTAAAAGTAGATTCTTTTTTTCTAAATATGATGAAAAAGAACACAGTGAGGTTGAATCCAAAAAAACTACAAAAAATGATAGAGATAATACTTTCACTGAAATGGATAACAATAATGATTTTGGAATTCGTAGTTATGAATTAGAACAAACTCAAATAAACTTTCATCTAAAAGAGGAATTAAATGAATGTATAAGAAATATTGGGAGGCTTGAAAAATAAATCAGGATGTTGAAACTAAAAATTATTCAGCAAACAATAAATAATGTCTTCCTAATTAGAAAGCTAAACTACTAAAAGAGATTGATGATTTGAATAAATCACTTGAGAAATAAAAAAATATCATGAACATATAGAAGTTAAGTTCACGGAAAAATAAGAATATTTTGAACTTGCCAATAAAATATTTCTAAAGCTGAACATATGGTTAAAAGTTTCAATAATTATATCTCTGAAGTTAGTGAAATCTCTATAAATGTAAAATCTCATTATAATCAAAATTTACATTAAATGTTTAAGAAGAAATTTGAAATTGTTTCTAATAAGAATAAAGTTGAGAATGTCATGTATGTGGAAAAAACCAACAAAGTAGAGATGTTGGAAGTTTCTAAAAATTATATGTCTGAAATATTTTCTATTACTTCTATTTCAAATAAGTCTGAAAATAAATCTGAGATGAAAAGGAATAATATAGTGGATAACATAAAGGTTGGTGGTCAACCTAATTCTCATAAGACAGATAAGAAGTTTTATGAGAAACATTCTCACAATTCTGGATAATATAGATGTTAGAGAGGAAAATATTTATTATATGATTATTGTTGGTATTGTGGTGGATTTGGGAAAATGACAAATATGTGTTTTTTTAATCAAAAATATTACAACTATTCCATAAATTACAGAAGAAACATTTTGAGGGGGAGTCAATCATGTTAAAGGAAGAAGTTTGGGATGGATGTTTTGAAGAAACCTGTTAGGGTTGTTGAAAATGTTGAAAATAGGTTCCAACCATTGGATACTATTTTTGAAATACGTGATCAACATAGAAATCTTGAAATGGGTTGTCTTGTTTTTTTAATGACATAAAAAAAATCTTAAAAATTATTAGAATCTGGGTGAGAAAAAAGAACAAGGGAAAGAAAAAGATCATGTTGTTGAAACCACTCTCAATGATTCGAAAGGAGAATGACCTTGGATCTTTTATAGTGCGTTTTCCTCTCATGTGATAAGATAATTATAATTTTTTAAGAATGTAAAAGACTTCAAATAAGGAAAAATGATTTTTGGTAATGATAAACCCCTCAAAATCAATGGTGTTGGATATACTCTTATTGGTGAAGAAAATTTGAAGTATAATAATTATTTGTTTATTTATGGGATTAAACATGATATGCTAAGTGTTTCACGATTATGTGATGATGGAAAAAAAATTCTTAAAACAATATGGGTTTTTTTAGAGTGGAAGATGGAAAGATAGTTACAAGTGGCCAAAGTATGAAAGGGAACATGTTCCAAGTTATGTGGGTTCAAAAATCTTGTTACTTTGGAATAGTGGAAGAAAATTACTTGTTCCATAAAATCTTGGGACACATGTGTCAGAGAAACATGATAAATTTATCAAAGAGAGACTGTGTTTGTGGTATTCTTGATATGTCAATAATAAGTTATTGGTGTTAAACAATTTTTTAGTAAGGAAATATTACAAAATATATGCATAATAAAGTTAAAATTTGTTCAAAACAACCCCTAGAACATATTCACTCTAATATATATAGGCCAATAATATAAAAATAAACCAATAGAGAAAAGTACTTTGTTACTTATATTTATGACTTTACTTAAATTACATGTGTTATGTCTATGAATCATAAGTTAGATGCTCTGAAAATGTATAAGAGTTTCAAGAGGAAACCTAAGATGTAATTTTAGTATTTAGTGAAGAAATTTATAATAGAAAATGGTGGGGAATACAAAATTAAATAATTTTAAAGTTATCTTGAGAATCATGGAATTTAGCATGATTTCAGTACAACTTACACTCCATTAAAAATGGTGTTGGAAAAAGAAAAAATAAAAGTTTGGTTGAAATGAGTATAACTATGTTAGTTGAATAAGGAATCTCTCATTAATTTTGGAGGCAATCCATGAGAACTGTAGTTTATATTCAAAACCAATGTTTCTATAAGCCAAGTTCCAATACGACTCCTTATGAAATTTTTTATAATAAACTCCAAGTTTAAAACATTTTAGAGTTTTTTGGAGTCCATGCATCATAAAGAAGAAAGGTTAAAACCTTAAGATGTTTGAATAGAGAGGTGAAGATGGAATATTTCTTGGCTACACTCTAAAAGAAAGAGCATATAGATGTTTTAACAAAGAGATAAGAATATTAGTTGACTATGTTGATTTTAAAGTTATTGAAAATGATAAAGAAGATGTTTGAAAATATTTCGCTGATAAGAAAGATGAAAAATATGAAATAACTTCTATTAACAATTCTGATAAGGATAAAAGAAATTACAATCCTACTCAAGAAGAATAATCTGACTGAGTTATTTTTAATGATGAGGAAGAATCTCAAAAATCTCATCCTGATATGAGGAAGCAAGTAGAAGATCAAAATATAATTGATGATCAACATCAAAAGGTTCAAATAATAATAAAATCAAAATCCATTACAAATACATTTTTATATTCAAATGTTTAGGAAAAATATGTGAATGAAGCTTTTGAGCATTCAGAATGGGTTCAAGCTATGAATTTATAGCTAGATCAGATAGAAAATAAAGATATTTATAAACTCATACCTAAACTAAAGGACATAAATGTTATTAGTACAAAGTGTGTTTTTAGGATAAATATGAATGGAGATGGTGAAGTTATAATAAACAAAAAAATTCTAGTATAAAAATTTTACTCATGTATTGATGGTATAGATCTTAATGAGACTTTTTTCTCAAGTGTAATGATTAGATATAATTAGAATCTTTATTGTTAATGATGCACAACAAAGTTAAAAAATATTTTAGATGGTTTTGAAGTACACATTTCTGAATTGGAATCTTGATGAAGATGTTTATATTGAACAACCATGTGTATTTCTATTGGGAAGGATGAATGTTATGTGTGAAAGCTAAAGAAATCCTTGTATGGGATTGTTTCATAGTTCCTAGAAATGTGTGTTATATTTTAAGAGTCACTGCTTCCAGGCAATTTCTATTAGATTTATTCATGGAACTGGAAACATCCAATAGTTCTTTATCTTAAAGGGACTCTCTTTCCAAAGGCAGGAGTTTATTTAGTGTGAACTTTTATGATACTTAAGAACATGAATTGTTTGAGAGGATGGGAGTTCAGACTCATAACACCCTTTTGGTGGGAATTATTGACTACTCTGGAACTCTCTTTATAAATTTAAGATAATTTCATGAATCCTTATTAATTAACTAAGTATCACATAGGTTTCCCTTAGAATTTTCTATCACTTATTAACAGTGTGAAATTTAGAATCATTTTTATGTATTCAAATTTTTTTATTAATAGAGATATTAGTATGTATTCAAGGTTCTCCATCAATAGTATCCTCTCATAAACTACGTAGAGATTATTTTAATCATTGTTATGATGATACTTATTTTTAATCCACTTAGTGGGGAACTTTGGAATTTATTGTCATCTAGGGATAAGAAGGTTTTTTTTTTGATATTGGGATCATACCCATAAAATGGGCTACCTACATGTCCTTATGAAATGAATTATAACCCTCATAGTTTGGTGCCACTTAATGGGACACCTCATACCTTTTAAGTTCATGTGATAAGGACCTATCCATACAATTTAATGCCATGTGGTAATTAAATATAAGCGAAGGGTGCTTAGTCAAAGTTAGGTGTGGGACTTATGCCGAAGAATCCCAAGGAACATGGAAAGTATATGGGTTTCCATGTAAGATTATACCCTATTGGGAATATGGATCAGGAATAATAGGGTTGATTGGAAGTTTCAAGTTTGAGCCTCACGGAGGCTTCCTACATATCCCATTTTTATGGAAATCAAATCCCACTTAATTCAATAAGTCTCATAGGATGTTATAGTCCTTAGAGGGAAATAAGTTTGGGCTTACTTCCTAAAAAATATTCCTTGAAGATTTGAGGGGTTTAATTTGGGGCATATTCCTAAAGAGAAATCCCATATTTGGGAAATTAGGGTTGGATTCATGAAGAGGATATCCATTGATCTTGGGACTTGATAAGGCTTCCTATATATCCCAATTATGATGGGAATCAGAGTTCTCACAGTTTGTTGATTTTGTTGGGGATTATTCATAAAATCTGCCCATTTGAGGGGACATTATTGGGTGAACCCTTTTCAGAAGGTAAACCTTTTGATCTCAGGCCTTCAAGAAGGTGTCCTACGTATCCTGGTTTGAACAGGAATCAAATTTCTCATAGTTCAAGAGGTTGTTCAAATGTTGTGATCATGAAATATATCTAATCCCATGTGATTCATTCTTGGTGTGAGAAACAAGATGATGTCAAAGATTTAACAAGGACACCCAAACTTTTCCTCCTATACTGGAGGAAGAGGGCATGCCTACGGTAGCGAGGTTGGATGAGGTTGATTCGACCTAAGAAGTGGGAGAGGCGATGATCCTTCCCTCTATTCACTTTAAATTGGAAAATAGTCCAATATAAGGAAGGAGTAAAGGTGAAGTAAATAGAGAGAATCAAGACTGCAACCTCCTACTTGAAAGGTTAGGGGCTTACACTAGGATGGCTTCCCTAAAATTGATCATAGAAGGGGATGAAGACATTTCCTTTGCTTGAATGGTAAACAAAGTGTGAACCATACCTTCCCTACCAGAGAACTAAGGTTTAGGGTCTTAAAGACGAAAATGGGAAGATAAAACACCAACCCTAATCCTCCAAACTGAGAACTTCCCAACACTGTTCATAGGAGAAAGTTCCATGTGACTACAGATATACAAACCCATAGATCCTCCATGAATCCAAACCCCATTATAAAAAAATTGGGAAACCTCTGACTGTGGATATATGATCCAAAATAGGAGACACGCTGATGTGCCTTTCCCAAAAGTTTTGATATGTCCTAAGGTTTTGGTGGAGGTCTCAACAGAATCCATTTTATACAAGGGATCCAATAAAGAAGAATCCTTTCCATGAATGTCTTTGAGGAGGGCATTATGGATTGTAGACTAGAGAGAGTGGGTGAATCAAATAGGGGTTCCCAAGTAAGTACTGGAGCGAAAGTATGGGCGCACAAGTAGGCTTGGGAGACCTCATGTTCACCTAAGTGACGAACAACCTGAACGTTAATACTTGGTCAAGACCTGACTCAAGCCTACAAGAGTATTCAAAGGTATTCCCAGAAGCGGGGTGCCCAATTTCCTATGAAATGAATAGGTGGCATTCAAGTGTTTCTAATTTAGGGAGGTTGAGAGCTTTAATCATGCAAGTGTTATGGATTTCAAACACTAAAAGGACTTAAGTACTATAAACCTCCTTCAATTCCACCACTTTATGTGTTAAATAATTACCTTTAATGTTTCATAGCACTTAGGAGAATCACTAGGGGAGAAGAGAAACAATTAGGCTTTAGGGAAATTCATTTGTACAAATGAAGTATTGAAGGGTCTCACCTCGAACTTTTCGAGCTCGGTCAAGGTGATTTTGTGGAAAAGTGCATGGAACACATTTCATGGTGTCTACATAATCTCCCCTTATAATTTTATTTGTTTATAATGAAAAGAATCTTGTACTAAAGTAAAATTAGGGCATTTTGACGTATTCCAACATCATTTGGTTTGATTTGGAGGTACATCAAGTTTGGAAGGATGCTCAATTTTTTTCCTAATACATGGGGCCTAGATACCATAGTTTGATTTTTACTAGGGTTATATAGAAAACCCCTCAAACTTTGTATCTTTTGACTTTTTATTGCTCAATATTTCCTAAACCATACTAATATGTATGTTTAGCAAGATGAGAATCGACTTTTGTCCAGAGTGCCCACTGCGGATTTTCAATCTGGTGAGTACTATGTCTCTTGATGTTGGAAGTTTAAAGTCATTAATGTTATACTATAAAGGGATATTGTTTAAGGTTGAACATTTTTGACCCTAAATTTTGAAATTAGATCCCAAACAAGACTATGTGACTAATAATTTATCTCATATTCTTTAAATATTTCCAAGGGGAATCTTAAGTCATGATTTTTATGGTTACCAAATCTAAAACTTTTATAAACATAAAATATGTGTTTTCCAAGAATTAGGTTACCATTATTTGACAAACCTTTTATGGGGGTTGTGTTATTCCGGGCTAACTAGGGAATATGTTGCATATCCAAATAGTGGAATCTTTGGAATGACAGGCCTGTTATGTAGGAAACTTATGCAAGGTCACCTAAGGGCATGTAATTCAAAGTCAAGAATATGAGATCACAGGAATTTAATATTTTACTGTTGATATACAAAGGAAAATAATATTTGGGTGACTCAAGACAACAATGGGTGGTTTTTCCAAGGAAATGGGTTTTAAGAATAAAGGGTTATCTATGCCAGCATATGTCATGAATTGGAAAACAACTTCTGCACAAATTTGGTGTATGAGGAATGGTTAAAAAATTTTAGAAAAGAGAATTTATAATATCACACTACTCATTTTTAAGTAATGCAGTGAGAACATTGTACTGTGCATTTTTAAGTCATGCAGGGAGGACATTGGATAGCTTTAATTTAAGCTCTTTAGCTTTGACCAAAGGTATGAGACTCTCCAAATTTCTTGAGACTCTCCCAATTTCTTGATAATTTATTTTGAAACATACTACCATATTCAGGTATGGAATGGAAAATTATAAACTGTGATATGTGAATTTTTGGATCTGAATAATGATATAGGGAAAGGTCTATAAGCATTATATGATGTATTTTCCAAGAATGGAGTTACCATTATTTGACAAACCTGTTATGGGGGCTGTATTATGTAGGGCCAACTGGGGAATATACTGCATATCCAAATAGAAGCATCTTTTGACCGACATGTCTGTTATGTAGTAAACTATTATGCAAGGCCACCTAGGGGAACGTACTGCATAGTCAGGAAAAATATCTCTCCAAAGTTTGACATTCTATTATTAAAATCCAAAGAAATTTTATGGAGATTCATATTTTCCAAATCTCACAGTTTGGTTTATGGAGAAATGTACTTGAATATGAAGAGGGTATTCCAAATCATGATTTCCAAAGAATCGGAGGAATAGGATTTCTATAAAGGTATAACTCAAATGTAGGAAGTATGATGTCTCTATTTTTTGGTCATATGACTAGGACCAAAGATGGAAGTAGTATATAATATGTGGTCAAGTGATCCAAGGTTATTTCATATTATTTTGAACACAAAGAGATGGAATTTTGTAAACTATGGTCTTGAATATTTTCATATTGAGATAAAGGTAATGTGGAAAATATACATGAATAACTGCTTTAAAATACAGATTCTTGTATTTTGTTATCAAAGTTCGAAGGGGAAAAAAGAAACATTAACCAAGAATGAAATTACCATCATTTGAAAAATCCATTATGGGGGCTGTATTATGAAGTGAAAACTGGGGAATATGTTGCATAGCCAAATAGTGGCATATTTTGACTGAAAGTCCTATTATGTAGGCAAGTTTTATGCAAGGTCTCCTAGGGGAACATACTGCATATTCAAGAAAAAGAGCTCTCGGATATCAGAGACTCTGTCACCAAAACCATAAGAATGATTATGAAGGTCTAAAAATATTCAAGATTAAGAGTGTAAAATATGTAAGGGGTTATTCTCAATGCACGTGAGAAATATTTGAATCAATATTGGCCCTGAGTTTTCATTCATTTACATAGATCTGACTCATATGTAAAAATGGATACTTTATTTGTTTCCTTTGAATCAATATTACATTGTGAAGTTTAGAGTCATGCAACAAGGACATTGTATTGTGCAATTTTAATTCATACAATGAAGACCATTGATAACCCCATAAGAAATTGAGACACCTTATTTATACAGAGAATCTTTTTTACCCAATTTTTAAGCCCATGTGAGCTATGCTCAGTGTGGGAAACAAGGAGAAGTAAAGGCTTATTCCGTAACACAAAGGTGACACAAGTAAATAATAGGGGTATTATGGTTAAGTGATGATTGAACCAGGGCATAGGAATTGGGCTCACTACATATCTCATTAAAGAAAGAATCAAGCCAAACTAAGTTCTTGGATTTTTGTGCAGTTTAATGTCAGGAGGTAAGGATGAAGATAAATAAAGACATGTTGTAGATAGACCAAGGAATTAAACCCAAGTTTCACTAGATATCTTACTATGGGAAATAATCAAGCCATATTTAGTTCTTTAAATAATCCCTATGCAGGTTTTGATTCTTACATAAGGAATACAAGGTTTTTTTATCGTGGCTAGGCCCAAAATTGGTTATCCATGCATCCCTACATATCTCATATAGATGAGAATCAAGCCAAATGTATTTCTTGAAAAATCATTTCTGACACCAATCGAGTTTGATGTAGGAGATGGGAGTTTTAAAAATGTTTTGGAAGAACAGTTAAACTTATGACACAAAATGGTATAAAGATCAAACCATGTATCTTAAGGGAACACTCTATATAGATCTGATTCGTAAACATGATGAGAAAAGGAAATATAAATTTTTTGGTTGTGGTTGGGCCCAATATTGGAGATCTAGGTGTCTCTACGTATCTCAAATATATGAGAATCAATCAACACATAGTTCTTGAAATGAGGTCACTATGCAGTTCTGACTCAGAGATAGGGAAGAAAGGGACTCATGTGCCACAAAGGAGTAGAAATGATGTCAATTATTTTTGCTTATAGATGATCCTAATTGCAAGTATAGAAGAAGTTATCCATGCAGTTTAATGTCATGTAACGAGGACAAAGGATGTTAGACAGTTTAATGTCGTGCAATAAGTACAATGATGCTACAAATTTTGTTGCCATGCAACATGGATGGTTATGATTGTTATGTAGTATAATGTATTTCAACTAGGACTTTGTGCTATGTAGTTTAGAGTCATGCATCGATGACTATGTGTACAGATACATAAAGTATTTCTTCAAGAATCTCGCATTTTTTGGAGTTGTAATAAGCTCTCTATCCATTGAGATTAGGTAATATGATCCATTTGGGTAGACTTTATGTATGGAATAAGGTCCTTCTCACTTTGGATCAAGCTTTGGAGGATTCTTTCTTGGTATCATTGGAGTCTTGAGGACCAATACCAATTCTCCTTGAGAAAATGAATGGAGGCGAACATTATTGTTAAAGGATCACACTGTTATGTTCTTATAGACTTATAAATGATGCAAAGTATGCTATCTTTTTTTTTCAAATCGTTCCAACTCATCAAACTGTTTTGAGACTTCTCATCTGTAGACAAATGATCACATATTGAAACTCTAAGTGAAGTCAATTGAATTTCAATTGTCAAAACTGTTTCTGTTCTATACACCAATAAGTAATAAGTTTCTTGGGTGGAAGTACGAGTAGTAGTTTGATAATCCCATAAATAATGAGATATAAAGGTAACTTAGGACATAATCATACTTAAATGGGATAACCATATGGTCTACTTCCATACATGTCACACTTACAAAATGAAATAGTCATACAGATGACATGACTACCCAATGCATTGGAGGTTGTAACATAACCAACCATCCTTAGTTTATCCTAGAACCACTAATCCTTGGAGTAGATAACCATTCATACTTGGTTTACCACTTAACCACCCATCAAATTTCCATGTACCATTATATAATCATAACAAATGAAATATTGTAATTTTCAATATTTCACTCATAAAATTTCATTTACAATCATAAGAAATAATTTCAAGGTATTGAAATAATAAATCCATTTAAAAAACCATTTTAAATACCTTAATAACTATAAAATAGAATAAGTTATTTATTTTTATCTAAAAAACATTAATGCTTTTATAGGAATCCAAATATCAAATAATGGTCATGACGATAGATAAGCCCTTGTCGTCATATATATTAAAAAAAATTCTTTTTGTCATTTATAAAGAAATTAAAACACTCTATATAGAAGGAATATAAATATTCATTTTTTAAAACCTTTAAATATAATTAAATGTTTAAATTGGTTGTTTATACACCTCATAAAATAAGGTGGTGTATAATATCAAAATATGCCTCAATGAAAGGATATTGAGACAAAGTCTCAAACCTTGAGTTTGATTCATCTTGTATGCTCTTTATATTCCTGAATAATAAACTTAAGTTAATTATTTATTTTATTTAAAACCTTTTTCCTATTTATTATTCATTTTATATCATTTATCATCATGTTATAACAATTATATAATTATTTAAGTTCATATCAGAAGTTTTGTCAATATTCGGTACTTGAGTCGAAAATGAACTAGGTATAATGTCAATAGTCCATGTGGTCATAAATACATCATCTCCAGAATATTATTCATGAAATAATAATCACATTTATATATCAATTATACTTTTAAATCCATTCATTAAATATGGATTTTAAAAATGAACAACGTTACAATCAAGGAGACGGTAAGGTATACGTACTCATGAGTAATGTTTTCAATTTTCAATGATTATTATAGAGAGAAGGTAAATATTATTTTATCCTTATATAATGATAATAATATAATTTATATCATATTAATAATTTAAATATACTTATATATTTTGTTCACGTGATTTGTTGATTAAAAAATAATCACATCACTTCGAAGAGGTGATAGTTCACACTGACACACAAATGAAGTTATCATTTTTATGTTCATGTAAAGTAAAAACGTAACTAATATATTATTATTTTTATAATGATAAATATTTCATGAATATAACATATGAATATTAATTCCATAATAATAATTATTATTGAGATAGGGTTATGAAAAATGAATTATATTGGTTCGTGGAGGTGATAGTTCACATGTGAGCACGAACGATTAATTATTTCTCATTTGATGGTAATGGAGATGAATTTAGGTGATTATTTTAACATAATAACATCTATATATATTGAGGATACTTTATTTACTATTTAATCATGGATGAATAATATTTGAAAGAAGTGGAAGAAGAAATAAAAAATAAATACTTAAATAAAAACATTACCTTTCCTTTGGAAGATCATCTTTGATTAACACCTTAACACCTATAAAGAGGGTGTTATACCTAAAATAAGACCACAATAATGTATTTAGGGATTATAGGAAATGTTTAGGGTAGATATTGGCTGAGAAAAATGGTTTCTTAAGTGTAAGTAATAGAGATGAATGGGTACCCTTTTATGGGAGAGGGGAGGGGCACTCTTGGAATTTTCTAAAGTATTAAATTAATATAAATTCATTTTCAATTATAAGTGGGTAAAAATTGATTCATTTTGAATATATTATTAGTATAGCTTAAAATATAATCATCCAATTAAAATTATACAATTTTAATATTTTTTTAATCCTTATCTTTTTGTTTTAACCCATTTTAACTCTTACCGTTTTATCAATTAATTTATACTTTGAGGGTTAAAATAATTATCATAACATGAAAAATGAGAAAAAAATGTGTAATTAATGAAATATTTTGAAATATATAATCTTTTTTTTTGAATATTCAATTTTTATAAATTTGATAACATTTAATTAAATATTTTATTTTTTAAAATACCATTTGTGTCAATTTTGACACTATTCATTTATTGACTCTTTAAAAATACCATTACTTCATGATATAGTCAACCCAAATCTTTTAACACGTAAATAACATGTAAAAATCATCCATAAAGTTCTTTCATGGCATCAATAATTTCATATTATATTTATTTAAATATTTATAATGTCATTTATTTGATTCTTTCATTAATTAATCAATTACTACATCATCATTGTGTCACCATTTAATTTAAATATTTATTTCATAAAAATTTTAAATAAATTACCATGATATAGGTAATAATTTTATTTTTATAAATAATATTTATATTTGAATATATCCTTAGTATAACTCTATATTAAAAATTCATTAATTGTTAAAAACTAAAATGTAAAAAATGACTTTCCATTGAATATAATATTATAAAAGCATTTAAAGTCATCCAAGTTGTTCCAAGTGGTCCTAAAATAATACCAATGATACTATTGGTCGTAATACACTCAAAAAATTAAATTATAATAAGTTTTAGGGTAATTTTTTATTTTTATAATATAATATTTACCTTTAATTACACGATTTACCCATATTTATGGTAATAAAATTTATTACTAAAGGTGTTATTCATAATGGACAAAAAATAAAAGGGACCTTTTTAAATAATTTTTACCTTATGATTATAAATATGGAATCCATTTTACAAAATTCAAAATACATAATTGGCATAAATTAATTAAAAATCAATCCTGTTGGCATAATAAGAAAACTGGTTTTTAAAGTAAAACGTTCAAATGTTCACATAGTTTTTATATCCAATTTATATTTGAAATTGATTGCAATAAACTAAATTAGATTAAATAATTAAAAAATAATCTGATTATTCTATAAAACCAATTAAAATTATAATCTAACAATATAAATAAATTAAATTAAAAAACAGTTTTGAATTAAAAAAGAGTATTTTCACTATTCATTAAAATATGAAATTTATCATAAAAATATAAAAATCTCAACAAAAATAAATTTTTATATCCTGATTCAAAATAATAATATTATTCTGTCAAATATAACTTATAAAAGTGTCAAAACTATATTTAAAATATGCGTTCCATAAAAAGGCGACCAAACTGCATTTTTAGAAAAAACCATCCTTTTATCCATAAAATTAAATTTTTTATTATATTATGTCTAGAAAACTTATAATATGAATTTTAAACAAAATATTGAATTTATATTTAATTAATATAATCCAAAAAGAGTTACTTTATTATTTTATAAACACAATAATTTTCATTTAAATAGTTTTTCATAAAAACACATCCTTTATATTCAATTGGTTTTTATTTCCATTTATAATTAATTTGGTAACCCATGAATCATTATATAAAAATCTAAAAACCATATTTTCATAATTTAGTTATTACTTTTCATTCTCATCATTTTAATTGATATGTGGTAACAACCATATTAAATAATAATATTAAGTTATTCATCTAAGCTAAATGTGTCGTATCATGTATGCTTTCGAACATAGTGTTTCCTTTAAAAAATCAATATGTTACATTATCCCAGATTTAAATAATTTTTTATTCTTAATTTGAACTTGAGATTAAAACTAGGGTTTTGAATTTTCAAAATAACTTTATTGCAATCCCACATCAGAAAAAGGATTAATAAAACTAACACTTTAAAAGAAAGAAAGGGAAGTACGTAGATCACCTGGGATAACTAATAATAGGGCTCCATGTAGGAAAAAATGTATATATAAGATAAAACTAATCATCAAGTTCTGATGGAGTATGATATAATACATTTTTAGGAAAATTTAATATCCCAATTTTTTAAAAGAAAATACTATGCCTGATAGCATACATGATACACCACATTTAGCTTAAATAAACAACTTAAATTTTTATTTAATATGGTAGTTATCAGATAGACATTATAATGGAGATAATGAAAAGGATTAACTAAATTATAAAAATATGGTTTATACATTTTTATATAATGATTCATTTGTCACCATATTAATTAGAAATGGAAATAAAAACCAATTGAATATAAAGGATGTGTTTTATGAAAAAACAATATAAATACGAATAATTGTGTTAATAAAAAAATAAAATAACTATTGTTGGATTATATTAATGAAAATAAATTCAATATAACATTTCAAATTAATTTTATATGTTTTTGGGATATGATATAATAAAAATTTCATTTTGCAGATAAAAAGAGTATTTATCTAAAAATGCAGTTTTGCCGCTTTTTGATGGAGCACCTATTTTAAATATATTTTTTGACACTTTTATAAGTTATATTTGAAAAAATAAACTTATTTTTTGAAATTGGGACATCATATTTTACTTTTATTTAATTTTTGGTATTTTTTGATAAATTTTATATTTTAGTGAATAGTTAAAAATACTACATTTTAATTCAAAACTGTTTTTCATCTAATTCATTTATATTGTAATATTATCATTTTAATTGGTTTTAAATTATAATTAGATTAATTTTATATCATTAAATCCAATTTATGTCATTAAAATCAATTTCACCTTGAAATTGTATATAAAAACTATGTGAACTTTTGAAAGTTTTAATTTATAAACCATTTTTCTTATTCTGTCAAGGAGATTAATTTTTAATTAATATCTACAAATTATGTGTTTTGAATTTATAAAAATTGATTCTATATTTTGGAATCATAAGTCCCAAATTATTTAAATATTTCCCTTTTATTTTTTTCATTATAAATAGAAACTTTAGTAATAAATTTTATTACGACGGTTAAAAGTAAATTGGGTAATTAAAGATAAAATATTATATTATAAAAATATAAAATTACCCTAAAACTTTTTCTAATTTAATTTTATAAGTTTATTATGACCAATATCATCCTTGGTTCAATTTTATGATCACATGGAGGCACTTTTAGGACTTTTAATTCCTTTATAATATTATATTCTATGAAAGTCATTTTTGTTACACTTTTGTTTTTAACAAGTAATGTATATTTAATATGGTTTTATACTGGGTATATATTCAACTATAAATATTATTCAGAAATATTAAAGTATTACCTACATCATTATAATTTATTTATAATTTTTAGGAAATAATTATTTAATTTAAATGGTGACACAATGATGATGCAGTAATTTTTAATTAATGAAAGAATCAAATAAATGAAATTATAAATATATAAATAAATATAATTTGACATAATTTACATCCTAAAAAACTTTTATGGATTACCTTTACATGTTATTGATGTTTTAAAAGAGTTTATTCGACTATATCATGAAGTTATGATATTTTTAAAAAGTCAATAAATTAATAGTGTCAAAATTGACAGAAATAGTATTTTAAAATATAAAATATTTTATAAAATGTAATAAAATTTATTAAAAATATAATAATTAAAAAATATATTTATATAATTCTAAAAAATTCATTAATTACTCTTTAATTGGTCTTTTGTCATGTTATGATAATCATTTTAACCCTGAAATTGTAAATTACTTGATAAAATAATAAGAGTTAAAATGGGTTAAAACAAAAATATAAGGATTAAAAATATATTAAACTTGTATAAATTTCAGTGTATGATTTTATTTAGACCCATAATCATACTAGTTTATAAATAAATCAATTTGGACCCATTTTTAATATTAAATTAATTTATATTAATTTAATACTTTTAAAAAATCCAAAAGTGCCCATTTTTATTCCTATAAAAGGGCACCCTTTCATCTCTATTACTTACACATAAAAAACAATTTTGTTTAGAATATATATACCCATACGACTTCCAATAATCTCTCCTAACAATATTTAGGAATTAGTTTAGGTAGATCACCTTCCTTAGAGGTGTTAAGGTGTTAATCAAAGGTGATCATCTGAAGAAAATGTAATGTTTTTATTTAAGTGTTTCTATTTTATTTCTTCTTACACTTCATTAAAATATTATTTATTAATGATTAAATAAAAACTCAAGTACCCTCAATATACTTAGATTTTATTTTGTTAAAATCATCACTTAAATCTATCTCTACTTCCATCAAATGGGAAAAAAATTATCGTTTGTGCATACGTGTGAACTGTCGCCTCCATGAACCAATATAATTTGTTTTCCATAACCATATCTCAAGAATATTTATAATGATGGTATTAATGTTCATATTTTTTATTCATGACATATTAATCATTATAAAAAATAATATATCAATTATATTTTTACTTTACATGCACACACAAATGATAAGGTCATTCGTGCGTATGTGTGAACTATCACCGCCACAAAGTGATGTGATTCATTTTTAATCACCAAATTACATGGATAAAATATATAAGTATATTCAAATTATTAATGTTATAAAATTTATATTATGATAATTTCGTACGGATAAAATAATATTTACCTTCTTTCCATAATAATCATTGAAAAATAAAAACATTACTCATGCATTTGTACGGTTTACCATCTCCATGATTGTAACATTGTTCATTTTTCATATCCATATTTAATGAATGGATTTAAAAGTATAATTGATATAAAAAATTTATTATTATTTCATGACTATTATTCTAGAGATTATGAACTTATGACCTCATGGACTATTGACATTATGCCAAGTTCATTTTCAACTCAATTACCGAATATCGACAAAACATCTGATATGAACTTAAATAATTATGTAATTGTTATACCATGATAATAAGTGATATAAATTGAATAATAAACATGAAAAAATGTTCTCAAGAAAATAAATAATTAACCTAATTTCATTATTGTAAAGACCCGTAAAATTCAAGGGAAAGTTTTTCTTAATTTTCTTTGGAATTTTACAAGAACGCGATTTCAGACAGCACTTGATTCTGAGGCCCGGTGTGCCCGGAATTTCTATCCGAAGTTTAGCTCGGGTACGTTCAGTGAACGAACGAGCAGGAATTTCTAACTTTTGAACCGGTGCCCGGAATCGAATTCTGAGGGCACCGATGGAACCGTAGCACCGGTAATTACTTAGGAACTCATGTTCCGGAATTGCGTTATCACAGGTGTGGATGATAAAAATTGTGGAAGTTAATTTATAATTACTCTACAATTTTTATTATTTTTACTCTTTGTATTTAGTTCTTGATGGAAGTTGGGTTACCACCCAACCTCCCTTGGGAGGTTATGAGGGTGGTGGGGCCCACACGAACCCCACCCCTTCATATCCTCTAAACCCCCCTCAACTCCCACTTTTATGATGATAACTTAAGTTTATTAAACTTATGGTTTTAATGTGGGAGTTAAATGTAAGTTTTTGAAATTCAAACTCTTGAATTTCAAATGCTTTTTGTGTTAATAAAATAAGTTTAGAACTTATTTTATTTGGGTTGGTGTTTAGTTGTTTGAGAGCTTTTGGAGAGAAAAATCTAAGGAAGCCTTAAGTTCTTCTTTTTCCTTTGACGAAGAACACGAATAACGAACGATCTCCGACATGGAGCGACGAGCCCTCGGAGACCGTCTTCCGCGACACCAACCCGTGACTCGACGTTCTTCTTCCGCGTCGTCTCTTCCGCGACGGTTTTCTGTTATGAAATCTCCGTCAACGACTTCAAATCCTCGCTTCGCGACATCGACGTTCATTTTCCGCGACGCCCGACCTCCGCGACGCTCGTCTTC
This sequence comes from Viscum album, assembly GCA_963277665.1. Taxonomy (NCBI): domain Eukaryota; kingdom Viridiplantae; phylum Streptophyta; class Magnoliopsida; order Santalales; family Viscaceae; genus Viscum; species Viscum album. Next base: position 654,560,442 of record OY728145.1, on the reverse strand, counting down.
CGCGGCTCGTTGACGTGCATCGTTCTTGAAATCGAGGTAGGGGTTTTATTTATTTATTTTGTTCGTGAATACCAACTTGACGATCTTCGGGGATTAAAACCAATTGTTATCGAATAACTCAAGGGGGTCGGACCGCACAAACACGGCCTACCCTCCTCCTTATTTTCATGTTGGTTCCTTTGTGGTTTGGTTCGGGAAGGCGTGGTGCTGTCGCACCACGCGGTTTCATGCGAAAGGAAATGCGCGGCGCCGTCACGTGACGCCATGGAAGTAAGATCAAGGATGTGACGCCGTCACGCCGTGCCGGACGACAAGGGTTGCGGCCGGTTCCGAGCCGCGGCGGAGCAAGGTGACCGGTGGCCGGACTGGGCCGCCGGCGTCGAAGCTGGATGGGGACCGACCATCGCTGGTCCCGTTGAGCAGGAACCGGCCGGCCAGGTCGGGCCGACCGGACAGGGAGGAGCCGGGGGAATTAATTCCCCCGGACGGACTTCAAAGCAGCCCCAATTAAGGGTCCGCGGTTACAAGAAAAGGGAGGGGCAGCACCACCCCCCCCCCCCCCCCGTACGAGTCGGAAAAACGGATCGGCCGTTTTGGCCGAGCACCGACCAGCGCGCCCAGCGCACGGGTCGCCGGACCGGGCCACCGGGCCGCGCTCGGTGCAGGTCGACCCGGTTCGGGCCGACCGAGGGGGGGTCTCGGGCCGGGTCGGTTCGGGTCCGAAATCCCCGTTTTTAGACCGTTTGGGTTCAATTGCCCATAACTCGGGCTACAGACCTCCGATCGACGCGCCGTCAGTGGCGACACAATCCTTGGAAAGAGACCATAGTTTCGGTATATCACACTCAAGGTTTCGGAATACTTTGGGTATGGTTGGGTTGGTTCGTACATGAAACCAACCGGGCCCTCGGAGCGGAAACGCTCATATCTTGAGCTTTGGACGTCCGATTGACGTGTCGTCGACTTTGTTGAGTTCCTCTTAGTGAGACAGATCTTTTGGCATACTCCGCCCGAGGTTTGGACGTAGGTGGAGTACGGTCGGGTTGGTTTTTCCTTAAAACCCAACCGGGCCCCTGGGACGAAAAAGCCAATAACTCTCAGACCGGGCATCTGATTGACGCGCCGTCTGCGACGTTGAGTTCCTGTTGACGATACGGAACTTTTGGATACATCAACTCTAGACTATGTGTCAGTTGATTTATCAGCCTCTCGGCTCGTGGAGCGGACCCTCCCAAACGAGCTTGCTATGTGCGGGAACCCTAGTGTTGGATGTGACTGCTACTGTGACGACGACGACTGTACAGAGATCCTCAGTGGATTCGACGGCGATGACTACAGCACTCAGCGATCCTATGTGGATCAGTGCTACCGATCCTGTGTTGGTCTGATCCTATGTGGGTCAGCGCTCTGCGGTTCTGTGTGAGCCAATGCCTACAGATCCTGTGTGGGTACGATCCTATGTGGGTCTTTGCGGGGGTTAGTTTCCTATTGATCCTGTGTGGGTCTTTGTGGGGGTTAGTACCTATCGATCATTTGTGGGTCTGACGACTAGATAGATCAGTGATCATTTCTATCATCTTCGAAGAATTATACCTGTGTGAGCTGAATCCTGTTTTCTTTCATGTGTGGATTGTGTTGTGCTATCCTGTGTGGATTGTGTTGTGCTATCCTGTGTGGATTACGTTTTGCTTTCCTGTGTGGAATACGTATACTTTCCTGTGTGGACTGGGTTGTACTTGGGCTCGGAAGTTGGAGCGTATTGGAATTGATGACTTAGGTATATGTATGGGTATATACCTAAGCAGTGTCGGTTGTTACTTCGTGATTGTATCTTTCCTTTGTGGTTTATCCTTTGTGGATTTTGGGAGACCTTCAGGGGTCTCGGGGTCCCTACTGAGTATCTTATACTCACCCCTGCACGGGCTATGCCCGCACATCATTGTGTTGGTTGCAGACGACGGACACTGTTGATCGTGGTTGAGGCTTGCAGAGCAGGACGGTACCTGGAGGTGGACCACTGGGCGGGACGTACTCGGAGCGGACGGCGGGACCCCAGGAGCAGTGGAGCTATCTGTACCCACCCTTCAGGGGGGATTTCCAGTGGACATCTCGGCGTAGCGGCTTTTAGTTTTCAGTTTTTGTTTTCCCTTTCGAGTTGTACTTTACTTTCAGTTTGGGTTTGTATATTGGCCCACTTACTTTCCGCACTTACAGTTGTACTCTGCTTTTACTTAGTGTTTTCTTTTTCTGCTTGCTTACTCTGTGGTGCTTGTTTACTTTACAAAGGCAATTCCTTCCCTTTTTACCAGGATTTACGCCTTGGTTCTAGTCGCCAGCCCCTAGCCTATGGAAGGCGGGCTTGGGGTAGTCACGGCACGGGCCCCAATGACGGGTCGTGAAAAATTGGTATCAGAGGAGTTCGGTTCTACCACAGAACTTGGGACTCTGATCTTTTCTATGTGAAGCAATAGTGTTTAGCGTATTGAGTGTGGTTATCAGTACAGGGAGTCCAGTGTTGGTGCGGCGGCCGACATATCCATACACCAGGACCCTGACTTCTGATTTCCAACTTAATGCATGAAAACATTGATTGCGTGTGTGTTTCAAGTTTTCTTTGTGATTACTTTGTGTCAGCTCACCAGGTATACTGTTCTGACCATGGTGCACCTATTTCCTTTTCAGGATGACCCCACGATGGCAGCCAGCTAGGGTTCTGAGAGTCGAGCATGACGACAGCCCACCGAGCGACGAGGCCTCGGTGTTGGGCCCTTTGTCAGCAGTGGCACCGGCGGTAGCCCTACCCGCCGAGCCACCGATGATTCCAGCCCCAGCTGTTGACGATGCACGTCGCCTCAGTGCACTGCATGAGTTCCAGCGCCAGCGAGCGCCCAGGTTCTGCGGAGAGATGGACCCCCAAGCAGCCGAGGACTGGCTGGAGGCAGTGGTACGAGTTTTTCGGTTAGTGAGGACACCAGCAGACCTCATGGTGATCCTCGCAGCGAGCCTATTGCACGCACTAGTGGGCCGATGGTGGCGCTTGATGCTCCAGGTGCACGATGAGGCATCTCTACTCTGGACAGACTTTGAGAGCCTCTTCCTCTCAGAGTTTGTCCCAGCCACCCTCCGTGCGGTGCGCATTCAGGAGCTTCTTCAGCTGCGGTAGGGCAGCATGACGGTCGCCTAGTACTCGGTGTGATTTACCGATCTCTCACGCTACTCTACAGACATGGAACATGACCCATTCTTCCAGGCCTGGACCTTTGAGCAGGGATTGAGACATGAGATCAGGGAATCCCTGATCTCCCTCAGCATTCCAACTCAGACAGGAGTACTGGAGCGAGCCCTTTTGATCGAGAGCTTTCTTGCTGAGTCTACACCAGCGTCGAGACCCACCGTAGTGCAGCACATAGCAGAGTCTTCTGCAGCAGGCAGTCGACAGATGAATCTTGGGTCCAGGAAGACCAGACCCTCAGGCAGACGACCTCAGGACACTGGCTCAGCAGTGCGGGGCACACAGCGCGGAGCCAGTCTTTCGAGTGGATGATAGTTCTATGCATGCACCGGGTAGGGCCACATGGCTCGTGACTGCCCGACCCGCCATGCAGAGGAGCTACAGACGGTTGAGGAACCACCTAGGTAGAGGCAGAGGTTCGACCGTGGCGGTCCGCAGGGAGCAGGTGGACGAGGCAGAGGAGTAGGCCGAGCAGCAGGTGGTGGGCGACGCTTTGATGCTCTACCACCACCACCACCAGGAGGTCCACCCCGACCTCAGGGGAGAGCACAACTTCAGGCAGCTGAAGCCTACGATCATGGAGCTCCGGAAGCGGGTGGACTAGTGTGGGACTAGCTCCAGGCATAGAGGCCTTTGCCCATAATGCCTCTAGCTTCGTAGTTTGTGTTGCCTTGTGTCCTTGTACTTTGAGTTGAAGTAATAAAAGACGCTTGCAATAGTGATGTTTGCTTTTTTGTCTTTTTTTTGTTAATACTAAGAGGTGACGGTTAAAAACTGTTGACTTGACCCTCACTTGCGAGATTCTTACTGGAGGAGACCCAGTGACCACACACTGATGCCGACAGTGTGACTCAACCCTTGGAGGTGAGAGTAATGTTTGGATCTCTTGGTAGCAGCGTCGAGGCCTTACGACGTCATCCATGCCATGGTTTAACTAATAATGACGGGATTGACTGTATTAGGCAAGGAACGTGGTTCATCCAAGGGATGAGATCGGATTTCCCTTTTCGGCAAAGGAGAAATCTTTGCAGCAGTGGTCTTCACTCTGAAGGCATGGAGACACTATCTGATGGGCAAGCGCTTTACAGTCTTTTCTGACCATAAGAGTCTCAGATACATCTTCTCTTAGAAGGATCTGAATCTGAGACAGTGGCGATGGCTCAAGTTCCTCCAGGACTATGAATTTGAGATAGTCTATACTCTTGGGAAGGGGAACGTTGTAGCCGATACTCTCAGCAGGAGGACAGGCATTCAGCTACTTGAGGAGGCGACAAAGCAGCTAGCCACTTTGCAGATATCCTTTATGGATAGAGATGGAGCAGCCTTCCTTCAGTCTCTCACAGTCACTCCTCCACTATTGCAGTGGGTCAGAGAGGCACAGCGAGGGGATGCTGACTGTGAGACGCGGCGTGCACAGATATCCTCAGGACAGGAACCTGATGGTTTCTCCTTTGGAGCAGAGCACGAAATCCTTTTCAGAGGACGTACCTTGGTACCAGTCGCTTTACGGGAGGAGGTGCTGAGAGAGTTTCACACTTCTCCCTTGGCGGTACACCCTGGAGTGGCGAAGATGTACCAGGATCTCAGACTACAGCACTGGTGTCCAGGAATGAGGAAGGCTGTGGCAGAGTTCGTTTCTCAATGCCTCACCTGCCAGCAGGTGAAGGCTGGGCACCAGGTACTAGCAGGCTTGGTACATCCCTTGGAGGTTCTGGAGTGGAAGTGGGACGACATATCTATGGACTTCGTGACTGGACTTCCACGCACTTCCAGAGGTCACGACTCTATTTGGGTGATTGTCGACCAACTCACCAAGTTGGCTCACTTTTTACCCCTTAGAGAGTAGGGCTTAGTGGAGAGCTTGGGACGTCTTTACATTCAGAAGATTATACGGCTTCACGGTGTTCCATCTTCTATCGTCTCCGATCGAGATTCTCTCTTTACTTCCCGGCTGTGGAAGGGATTGCAGGAGGCATTTGGGACACAACTACGTCTGAGAACAGCCTTTCACCCTCAGACAGATGGTCAGACAGAGAGGACCATTCAGACTCTCGAGGACATGCTCCGCGCATGCATCCTCGACTTTGGTCGCAGCTGGGAGGACCACCTACCCTTGGTGGAGTTTGCGTACAACAACAGCTACCACTCCACCATCGGGATGGCACCATACGAGGCATTGTACGGCCGACCTTGCAGATCTCCTTTATGCTGGACAAACCCTGGGGAGTCAGCACTTGTGGGACCAGAGATGGTCCGGGCCACAACAGAGAAGGTCCAGGTCGTCCAGAAGTGAATGAGGACAGCTCAGAGTTAGCAGAAGTCTTATGCTGACAGGAGGCGGAGGCCACTAGAGTTCGAGGATGGCGACCACGTCTTCTTGCATGTCTCACCTCGACGTGGATTATAGAGATTTGGCCGAGGCGGCAAGTTGTCTCCACGCTTCATCGGACCGTTCCAGGTCCTCAACAGGATTGGCGAGGTGGCTTATCACCTGGCTCTACCACCTCAGTTGCACCGGGTGCACGACGTCTTCCACGTATCTCAGCTGAGAAGATACATGCACAACTCGACGCATATCATTGACCATGGGGAGATTTACATCGATGATGGGGAAACTTTTGTGGAGGTCCCTGTGGAGATCGAGGATCGACAGGATTAGGTCCTACGTGGATGGTTGATTCTTCTAGTGCACATCAGATGGCAGCACGAGAACCTCCAGGAGAGCACTTGGGAGTGGGAGGCTCAGATGCGTGCTCAGTACCCTCATTTATTTCCCTAGTTTTTGATGTATCTTTACGGGGACGTAAAGCCCTGAGGTGGGAGTAATGTAAAGACCCGTAAAATTAAAGGGAAATTTTTTCTTAATTTTCTTTGGAATTTTACAAGAACGCAGTTTCAGACGGCACTTGATTCCGAGGCCCGGTGTGCCCGGAATTTCTATCCGAAGTTTAGCTCGGGTACGTTCAGTGAACGAACGAGCGAGAATTTCTAACTTTTGAACCGGTGCCCAGAATCGAATTCTGAGGGCACCGATGGAACCACAACACCGGTAATTGCTTAGGAACTCCTGTTCCGGAGTAGCGTTATCACGGGTGTGGATGATAAAAATTGTGGAAGTTAATTTATAATTACTCTACAATTTTTATTATTTTTACTCTTTGTGTTTAGTTCTTGATGAAAGTTGGGTAACCACCCAACCTCCCTTGGGAGGTTATGAGGGTGGTAGGGCCCACACGAACCCCACCCCTTCATATCCTCTAAACCCCCCTCAACTCCCACTTTTATAATGATAACTTAAGTTTATTAAACTTATGGTTTTAATGTGGGAGTTAAATGTAAGTTTTTGAAATTCAAACTCTTGAATTTCAAATGCTTTGTTGTGTTAATAAAATAAGTTTAGAACTTATTTTATTTGGGTTGGTGTTTAGTTGTTTGAGATCTTTTGGAGAGAAAAATCTAAGGAAGCCTTAAGTTCTTCTTTTTCCTTTGACGAAGAATGCGAAGAATGAACGATCTCCGACGTGGAGCGCCGAGCCCTCGGAGACCGTCTTCCGCGACACCAACCTGCGACGAGACGTTCTTCTTCCACGTCGTCTCTTTCGTGATGGTTTTCCGCGACGAAATCTCCGTCAACGACTTCGAATCCTCGCTTCACGACGTCGACGTTCATTTTCCACGACGCTCATCTTCCGCGGCTTGTTGACGTGCACCGTTCTTGAAACCGGGGTAGGGGTTTTATTGATTTATTTTGTTCGTGAATACCAACTTGACGATCTTCGTGGATTAAAACCAATTGTTATCGAATAACGTGAGGGGGCCGGACCACACAAACACGACCGACCCTCCTCCTTATTTTCATGTTGGTTCTTTTGTGGTTTGGTTCGGGAAGGCGTGGTGTCGTCGCACCACGTGGTTTCATGCGAAAGGAAATGCGCGACGCCATCGCGCCATGCCATGGAAGGAAGATCAAGGACGTGACGCCGTCACGCCACGTCGAAGAAAACATGAAAATACCGCAGCCGGTACTGAGGCCGCGGCAGAGGGGCGCGGCGCCGTCGCGCCGCGGCCGGTTCCGGGCCGCGGTGGAGCAAGGTGACCGGCGGCCGGACCGGGCCGCCGGCGTCGAAGCTGGAAGGGGACCAGCCATCGCTGGTCCCGTTGAGCAGGAACCGGCCGGACAGGGAGGAGTCGGGGGAATTAATTCCCCCGGTCGGACTTCAAAGCGGCCCCAATTAAGGGGCCGCAGTTACAAGAAAAGGGAGGGGCAGCCCCCCCCCCCCCCCCGTGCGAGCCGGAAAAACGGCTCGGCGTTTTGGCCGAGCACCGACAAGCGCACCCAGCGCGCGGGTTGCCGGACCGGGCCGACCCGGACCCGGGGCTGGTCAACCCGGTTTGGGCCGACCGGGGGGGTCTCGGGTCGGGTCGGTCCGGGACCGAAATCCCCATTTTCGGACTGTTTGGGTTCAATTGCCCATAAATCGGGCTACGGACCTCCGATCGACGCGACATCAGCGGTGACACGATCCTTGGAACGAGACGATCGTTTCGGTATATCACACTTAAGGTTTTGAAATACTTTGGGTACGGCCGGGTTGGTTCGTACACGAACCCAACTGGGCCCTCGGAGCGGAAACGCTCATATCTTGATCTTCGGACGTCTGATTGATGTGCCGTCGACTTTGTTGAGTTACTCTTAGTGAGAAAGATATTTTGGCATACTCCGCTAGAGGTTTGGATGCAGGTGGAGTACGGTCGGGTTGGTTTTGCCTTAAAAACCAACCATGCCCCTGGGACGAAAAAACCAATAACTCATAGAGCGGGCGTCTGATTGACGCGCCATCTACGACGTTGAGTTCCTGTTGACGATGCGGAACTTTTGGATACATCAACTCTGGACTATGTGTCAGTTGATGTATCAGCCTCTCGGCTCGTAGAGCGGACCCTCCCGAATGAGCTTGCTGTGTGCGGGAACCCTAGTGCTGGCTGCGACTGCTACTGTGACGACGACGACTGTACATAGATCTTCAGTGGATTCGACGGCGACGAGTACAACACTCAGTGATCCTATGTAGATCTATGCTACCAATCCGGTGTGGGTCAGTGCTCAGCAGTTCTGTGTGAGCGAGCGCCTACAGATCCTGTGTGGGTCCGATCTTGTGTGGGTCTTTGCGGGGGTTAGTTTCCTACCGATCCTGTGTGGGTCTTTGCGGGGGTTAGTACCTATCGATCCTTTGTGGGTGCGATGACTAGATGTGTCAGTGATCATCTCTATCGTCTTCAAAGAATTATACCTGTGTGAGCTGAATCCTGTTTACTTTCCTCTGTGGATTGTGTTGTGTTATCCTGTGTGGATTACGTTTTGCTTTCCTGTGTGGAATACGTATACTTTCCTGTGTGGACTGGGTTGTACTTGGGCTCAGAAGTTGGAGTGTATTGGAATTGATGACTTAGGTATATGTATGGGAATATACCTAAGCAGTGTTGGTTGTTACTTTTTGATTGTATCTTTCCTTCGTGGTTTATCCTTTGTGGATTTTGGGAGACCTTCGGGGGTCTCGGGGTCCCTACTGAGTAGCTTATACTCACCCCTGCACGGGCTATGCCCGCACTTCGTTGTGTTGGTTGCAGACAACGGACAGCGTTGATCGTGGTTGAGGCTTGCAGAGCAAGACGGTACCTGGAGGTGGACCACCGGGCGGGACGTACTCGGAGCGGACGGTGGGACCCGAGGAGCAGTGGAGCTATCTGTACCCACCCTTCAGGTGGGATTTCCAGTGGACAGCTCGGCGTAGAGGCTTTTACTTTTCAGTTGCTATTTTACCTTTCGAGTTGTAATTTACTTTCAGTTTGGTTTTGTATATTGGCCCACTTACTTTCCGCACTTACAGTTGTACTCTGTTTTTACTTAGTGTTTTCTTTTTCCGATTGCTTACTCTGTGGTGCTAGTTTACTTTACAAAGGAAATGCCTTCCCTTTTTATCGGGATTTATGCCTTGGTGCTAGTCGTCAGCCCCTGGCCTATGGAATGCGGGCTTGGGGTAGTCACGGCACGGGCCCCGAGGACAGGTCGTGACAATTATTCAAGATGATAAATAACATATGTGACGAATCATACTTGAGGTAAGGGACTTTGTCTCAATATCCTTTCATTGAGGAATATTTGTATATTATGAACCACCTTATTTTATAAGGTGTATAAAAAACTCCTTTGACTTTTTAATTATATTAAAATGTTTTTAAAAAATAATATTTATATTCCTTCTATAATGAGCCTTTGACTTTCTTAACAAATGAGAAAAGGAATGTTTTTTTAACATATACGATGACCAAGATATCTTTGGAGTCATGACCGTTATTTGATATTTGGATTCCAATACAAGACTTAAAATTTTTTTAAAGAAAAAGAAATCACTTATTCCCTTTTTGGGTATTTTTTTATTAAATGTTTTTTTGTAAAATGATTTATTATTTCAAAAATATTAAATGATTTCATGTGACTGTAAATAAAATTTAATGAGTGAAATGTTGAAAATTTAAATATTTTATTTGTTATGATTATATGGTGGTACATAGAAATTTGATGGGTGTTTATGTGATAAAACAAGGATGTTTGGTTCCATGATAAACCATGGATTTGTGGTTACATTATAACCTTCAATTCATTGGGTAAGGAAGTTAGCCATATGGCTATTTAATTTTGTAAGAGTGATATATATGGAAGTTGACCGCATGGTTATTCCATTTAAGTATGATTATGTCCCAAGTTACCTTTGTATGTTATATGTGTTGTATATGGGTTTTTGGTAATATTATGATTACAAAAATGGTAAGAAATCATCTTATATTTAAATGATAGTATTTACAACTTCTTAAGGGTGAAAGTTACTACTTTATGATAAGGTATTGATGAGTTTTCATGTTTTCACAAGACTAACAGTTTTCCTTATTTATCTATCCCTTATTGAAATTTTTATACTCATCTTAAGTTTTAAAAAAATTCAGAAGATTTAAGGGAGAATAGAGACCAATATGGGATCAAGAGAAAAGTTGTGGCTTTCGAAAATGAAAAGATATTATGTTTCTCTTTAAAAGTTTGTGTTTTATGGATATTGAGTATAAGTGACTACATTGTAATATTTAAGTTATTATGTATGAGTTGTGATCTTCGTAATTTGAAATTTTATGGGTGGTTATATTATAAAAAAATATGGTTTACACATGTTTATATAATGATTCATTGGTTACCAAATTGATTAGAAATGGAAAAGAAAAAAACCAATTGAATATAAAGGTTTTGTTTTTATGAAAACTATTTAAATGTGAATAATTGTGTTTATAAAATAATAAAATCGCTATTTTTATATTATATTAATGAAATATAAATTTGATATAATGTTTAAAATTAATCATATTTTCTTTCTAGACATTATATAAAAACAAACTCATTTTTATAGATAAAATGACTGTTTTTCTAACAATATAGTTTTGTCACCTTTTGATAGAGCACCTATTTTAAATATGGTTTTTGAAACTTTTATAATTTATATTATAAAAAATAGACATCTTCTTTTTAATTTAGACAACAAAATTTACATTGGTTTAGTTTTTGGTATTTTTTAAAAAAAATTCAAAAATACTGCATTTTAATTCAAAACTGATTTTTCATCTAATCTATTTATATTGTTATATTATCATCTTTATTGTTTTTAAAGTATAATTAGATTTATTTTTTAACATTTAATCTAAAAAGACCTAGGATCAAATCCGGGCAGGGGAGAATTCCTGAGTTACTGTAGCAGGGTACTGTAGCAGTGTGGACTGTAGCAGTGGCAGCACTGTAGCAGTGGAGGGACTGTAGCAGGGCACTGTAGCGGTCGAGGTACTATAGCAGGTACTGTAGTTGCATGGGTACTGTAGAAGTACTATTCACCGAGGGGTCCTTTGGGCCAAAAAATGGGCTTTCTAGCCCTGTATACATGCCACTTGGCCTTGGGCCTTTCGGGCTATGTAATGGGTCACCCTCTACCCAGTTTAAATAGGTCTTTGCTTTAATAATAAATTGAGGCTTCATCCCCAACCTTTAAAATAAAAATGGATATAAAAACTATCTGAACTTTTGAACGTTTTACTTTAAAAACCTGTTTTATTATTCCATAAATGGGGGTAATTTTTAGTTAATCTTTTCCAATTATGTGTTTTGAATTTATAAAAATTTACTCTATATTTTTAATAATAAGTCCCAAATTATGTAAATACGTCCATTTTATTTTTTTCCATTATTAATAGTAACTTTAGTAATAAATTTTATCACCATGCTTAAGGGTAAAGTTGGTAATTAAAGGTAAAAATTATATTATAAAAATATAAAAGTACCCTAAAAATTGTAATAATTACATTTTATTAGTGTATTCAGATTGATATAATCATTGGGTAAATTTTAGGACCATTTGGAGCCACATGGATGACTTTAAATGCATTTATAATATTATATTCAATAAAAGTCATTTTTGTTACACTTTTTTTAACAAGTAATTTATTTTTCATATGGGGTTATACAAGGTATATCTTTGAATATAAATAGTATTTAGAAATATAGCATTATTACCTACCTCATGGTAATTTATTTATAATTTTTGGGAAATAAATATTTAAATTAAATGGTGACACAATGGTGATAACATAATTTCTTAATGAATGAAAGAATCAAGTAAATGACATTATAAATATTTTAAAAAATATAATTTAACATAATTTATGTCATCCACAAATTTTTTGGATTAATTTTACATTTTATTAATGTGTTAAAAGAGTTGGTTTGACTATATCATGATTTTATGATATTTTCAAAAGGTCAATAAATGTATAGTGTCAATACTAACACAAATGGTATTTTAAAATAAAAAATATTTTATTAAATTTTTTAAAATTTATAAAAATTTAATATTTGCCCAAAAAGTTTCTATAAGTCCAATAATTTCTTTAATGACTCATTAATTGGTTGTTTGGCATGTTATGGTAAATATTTTAACCCTCAAAGTGTAAATTACTTGATAAAAGGGTAAGAGTTAAAAGGGGTTAAAACAAAAAGATGAGGATTAAAAATTTTGGGCAAAAATCCCTCAAGGTATCATTGCAGTATTTTTGGGTTGATTGTGTTTGTTGACAAAGTAGGTTTCCATAGTGAATTGTCGAGTTCCAGAGATGTTGTTTACAATCCATGTTGACAAAGAACCATGAAAAATGAACGAACAATCCTTGAAGATCTCATCAAAATATGGAAAAGTCATGAATTTCACGAGGATAGGCTTCACAGATTGGATTTCACGAAGACCATAAAAATGATGGCAGCGATTCTTCGCAATTACGTCAAGCTTCACGAACGGCAGAGTTGAAGCGCATCGCGGCGGTGAAGGTATTTGTAAGGGAACTTTGAGGAGAAGGAATGAAGGTATTGAAAGTGATGCTCTGCAATTACTTCAAGATATACGAATGGAAAATTTCCATGGTGCTTTTTGATTTTGAGAGAATTTTGGCATGAACTTCGGAGTTCCGCGATTTGAGATGACGTGGCATTGACTTCACACAGAAAGTTCGAGGGTCAGTGGAATCGTCTATAAATAGGCATCAACCTCTTCAAGAGAAGTAGAAGAGAATAGAGAGCTTTCAAAGAAAATCTTTTGCTCTCGGTTCGCGAAGGTGGTTCGCAAAGGTAGTGTGCTTCGTGAAAGAAGAGCTTCACGGTGGCTAATCTAGCTCCGTGAATGTTGCGAGCTCTATGTTGGCTCAGTGAGCTTTGTGAGGGGATTCATTCTACGAAGACTTGAGCTTTGCGAGAGTGCTTCTCAAGAGTTATTCACGAAAAGGAAAGAGCTTCATGAAGGCTTGTTTGAGCTTTATGAAATTGGGAACCTCGCGAAGTAGGGTGATTTGCGAAGGTATTTCCAAAAGGAATTGCCCAGTGTTAAGGGGAAAAGGGGTATTCATCAATGGATGAAATTTGGACTTCAATAGAGCATCTACATACAGTGTAGGATTCATTCATTAGTGATAATGAAGAGACCTATAGGTCTATAAACTATGAGTTGATCCATCCCAGAGCAGTGAGCATAGGAAGAGGAAGAAGGTGATCCTCTCCACCAGCAGTGAGCCAGAGAGAGAGAAACAGAGAGTGACCCTTGGGAAAGCAGTGAGATGACCCTAAATATTGTAAAGGTAGTGAGCCTGGGCATAGAAGTGATCTATCCCGAACATTATTGGAAGTGAGCTTTAGTGGATTTGGTACAGCGACACATCACCATTGTATGCTCCTTGTACATAGCCCAGTGAGGGTGAACTAAGTAAAAATCTTTTTGTCTTCCTGCTTGATTCCCTGCATTTCATTTAAAGCATCATCATCAGATAAAGAAGAAAAGAAGTTTTCATAATAAACACACAAGTGGAAACAAAGAGACCCTTGTAATAAAGAGGTCAAGATCCAGTGGGGTAGGAAGAATTTTGAAAACGAATATCCATACCCTAATTCACCCCCCTCTCAGGGTATCTAGGCCCCTATTGGCCCTAACAGAAAAATATTAAAACTTGTCTAATTTTCATTTGATGATTACATTTATACCCATAATCATCATATATTATTACTAAATAAATTTGGACCCATTTGGAATAAAACTTAATTTATATTAAATTAATTATTTTAAAATTCCATGAGTGCCCCTTCCATCTCCTATAAAAGGTCACTTGTTCATATCTACTCCTTACACTTCAAAAAACTTTTATTTCTACTAGGATATAACCAAAATCTTTCCTATAGTAACTCCCTAAATTATTTATGTATTATTTTAGTAAGAACACACTTCTAATGTTTTTTACTGTGTTAATCTAAGGTGGTCACCTGAAGTAAAAGGATGATAAAGAACATACATAATGAATCAGACTCGAGATAAGGGACTACATATCAATATCTTTTCCTTGAGGCATATTTTTATATTATGCACCAACTTATTTTATGAGTTGTATAAACAAACCCTTATATTTTTTAATTCTATTAAAATATTTTCAAAACAGAGTCATTATATGCCTTCTATATAGAGTGTTTGACATTATTCACAAACGACAAAATAGATGTTTTTTAACATATACGACAATAATAAATTCTCCACCGCCATGACCATTATTTTATATTTGGATTCCTCTACGGGAATAATGGTTTTTAAAGAAAAATAAATCACTTATTCCCTTTTATGATTATTTTGGTATTTGAAAATGGTTTTTTAAATGGATTGATTATTTCTATACCTTGAAATGATTTCTTGTGATTGCAAATGAAATTTTATGAGTTAAATGTTGAAAATTTCAATCATTAATGTGTTATGATTATATAATGGTACTTGGAAATTTTATGGGTGGTTACATGATAAACTAAGGATGGGTGGTTACATTATAACCTCCAATGCATTGGGTATGCAAGTTTGTCGCATGGTTATTCGATTTTGTAAGAGTGAAATGTATGGAAGTTTATTGTATGGTTATTCCATATAAGTATTATTATTTCCCTAGTTACATTTGTTTTTTATATATTCTTTCAATGGTTTTATGGTAATATTTTGATTACAAAAAAGGTAATCAATGAGATTATATTCAAAGGAATGTATTTACTACTTCTTAACGGTGAAAATTATTACTTTATGATAAGGTATTCATGAGTTTTCATGTTTTTATGAGACTAATAGTTTTCCATATTTATATATCCCTTAATGAGATTTTTATGCTCATCATAGGTTTTAAAATGTTTTTCGCATGATTTAAGGGAAAATAGAGACCAAGATGGGATTAAGGGAAAAGTTGTGACTTTTGAAAATGAAAAGAAACCATGTTTCTTTTCAAAAGTTTTTTATAGATATTGAGTAGAAGTGAATACATTTTAATATTTGAGTTTTTATGTATGAGGTATGACCTAATTCTCTAACACTCTAAACCAAAAAATATCCTCAGTGTGAAAGAAAGTAAAATTCTAGACTCAACTCAATATTATGTAATTTTTAAGGTTAGGTTATTATAGTTGGTATTAGAGGAAATGCTTAGATAAATTTATAAGTTAGGTTGTTATATGTGTATATGTTAGCAATCCTTTATAAACAAGAGGTTTATTATCATATGGAATATTTTAGAGAATTATGGTAATTTAGGTAGATTGGATAAAAACCTAAATCAGTTGAGATATAAGGTGGTTGTTGGATTAGAGTATTATAAAATATCTATGTTATTATCTTTACCCTATAGAGTATTATTATTTTAATAATTATATTTATGTTTAAGTGATATTATTTTTAGAAGATTAAGTGTCATTTGTCAAGATGGAAGGAAAGATATATTTCATAACCTTCTTATCCCTACCTGATGATTTTTTCAACACTATTATCACAAAATCTTGTTCGAGTGATTTTGATAGATTCTTGAGTATTCAAATCACCTGTAAGAAATAGTTTGAGTTATCCAACACCTACTCATTTCAAAAACTATTTTATGGTTCATGGTATCATTTTCATATGATTTCAATATCTTGAATCATCCAACACTTTAGAAAGGTGAAATACCATAAGCGGTGTAAATATTTCCTTTTTGAAAGTAGGAAAACATATCGAAAGAGAAAAGAAACGTCAAGAAGATCCTGAAATATCGATTCAAGGTGTGAATTTTCATTTTATTCATAAATTATAAAACATGATCTGGTTGACGTTTATGAATAATGAGGATATAATTTATATCTTTTATTTTTAGGAATGAAGTATTAATAAATAAGGTGGTAATTAATATTTAACGGATGATGAAGAATGTTGAAATATTAATATGTCTACATAAAGGATTTAATAGCTATGTTATATGTAAGGATGTTTAAATGTTTTAAAGTATTAATAATCTTTTGACAATGGGGGTAGTTTTGAAGAAATTTTTAGTTGTCTTATATGTAACCCTGGAGTTTTTATATGAAATTTTTATTTTAGGAAGAACTCAATTTTTTTGACATAATTATCAAGTTATGGATAACCTTTAGGGTTCATATAATCTTTGATTTTGAGGTAATTATGGGTTATAACAATTTAGGATTCAAAATGAAAGGTATAATATAAACATTGAGGACAAAAAATTTCATGGTTATTTTTGAGAACATTATCAAAATTTGGGAATGTTATAATAATTGTATCGTATTAAAAAAGTACAACTCATAGGATGGGTGACAACCCATCGTGTTTGGAAAGGCTGTGAAAATCAAACCCATAACCAAAGGGCGGGAAGAGTGCATCACCTAACACTAGCCTATGTGAAGTATTGGTTAGTATAACATTTTATTTAGTTAAATGAGTTGATGTATTATTAATAAGTTTATTTTTGTAACATTTTTTTTATCAAATAGATAACCATGGGATTGGAAAATTATTTGTGGATTAAGTGATAAATATTATTTCATAATATGCTCACTATTTTGGGAACCCTATAAGAACAAGGTAACCAGAATACTATGGGATTTTATTTAAGATATAAAGTTTTAATTATATTTTGGAATAATATATTATTCTTTATAGACTTATATTGATTGAGGTTATTTATAAAAATAATTATCATATCTTGGTGATTATGTGATTTAGTAAATTATAATTTTTGGTATGAAACATTAAGAGTTATTAATGTTATTTAGAGATAAATATTTAATTTTTATCTTGGATGATTAATGTGATTAAATCCTTCTAATTTTTGGGTTACAATCTCCTTTTGGATTATTTTTTGGAATTTGTTAAGAATAATTATTTTTTGAATGGTCTATTTTGAACTTTTGATATTATTGTTGGATTTTACAGTTTTGAATACTATTTCACCAAGTATTGTTTGTTATTTTTTGGTAATTATCTTATATTTTCCTATTCATTTTGATTTTGGTTAACTTCTAAATATAGGATTAATAGATTTTTAATCTTTTAGAGATTTTGTGATTTTCTAGAAGTTGATTCTAGTATTTTAGGCGTGAAAAACTCATCTTAAATACTCATAGTTTGGATAAAAAGATGATTTTGTGGTGTAAATTGATTAAGGGGTTAAAATATAATTGTTAAGTAAATTTATTTCTTTATTATCTTATTCTATATGGTAATATAATTCCATAACTCTATCAAAATTATATTAAAACAAAAAAGTTTTATGTTTACTTTTCCTACTATGAAGTCAACAACCATTTAACCTATCACAAATTTATGGTTTTTTTATTGTTAACTTTATCCTAAAAATGTCTTATATCACACTCCATTAGAACATGGTGGTTATTTTTTTCTTCAATTTCCATTTTTTCCTTCATGGAACCCTAGTATTTGTTATCTCAGGTGATCTTCGTACTTTCCTATCTTTCTTTTAAAGTGGTATCTTTATTAATCCTTTTTTTGATGTGGTATTTAAATAAATGTATTTTGAAAACTCAAACCCCTATATTTAGATCCTAATTTCAAAATTTTAGGATAAAATTTGTTAAAGTGTAGAATATAACATCCTGAGTATTTTAAAGGAAACACTATTTTCGATAGCATAAATCATATGCCACATTTAGCTTAAATTAAAAACTTAATATTATTATTTAATATGGTATTCATCACATATACATTAGAATGGTGAGAATTATAAAATAAGATTAATTATTAAAATATGGTTTAAACATTTTTATATAATGATTCATTGGTTACCAAATTAATTAGAATTGTAAATAAAACCAATTGAATATAAAGGATGTGTTTTTATGAAAGACTATTTAAATGAGAATATTTGTGTTTATAAAACAATCAAATCAATATTTTTGGATTATATTAAATATATATTTTAAAATTCATCTTATATTTTTTCTATAGATGATATAAGAACAAATTCAATTTTACAGATAAAAGATGTAATTTTTTAGAAATGCAATTTTGTCACCTTTTGATTGCACAACAATTTTAAATCTAGTTTTTGAAACTTTTATAAGTTATATTTGACAAAATAAACTTATTATTTGGAATAAATACATAATAATTAACTTTGGTTTAATTATTGGTATTATTCTGATTAATTTTATTATTTAATGAATAGTAAAAATACTACATTTTAATTCAAAGATTCTTTTTTTACAATTTATTTATATTATTAGATTATCATTTAGTTATTTTTAAATTATAATTAGATTAAATTTATCATTTAATCTAATTTAGGTCATTGTAATAAATTTCATAATGAAATTGGACATATAAACTATGTGAACTTTTGAACGTTTTACTTTAAAAATTGTTTTTTTATTCTGTCAATGGGATTAATTTTTAATTAATTTCTAGAAATTATATGTTTTGAATTTGGATAAATGGATTCCATATTTAGAACCATAAATTAAAAATTATGTAAATAGGTCCCTTTTATTTTTTTCCATTATGAATAGTAACTTTAGTAATAAATTTTATTACCACACTGAAGGGTAAATCGAGTAATTAAAGGTAAAAAATATAATATAAAAATATAAAATTAACCTAACACTCATCCTAATTTAATTGGATAAGTTTATTCCAACAAATATCATCCTTGGGTGTATTTTAGGACCACTTAGATTCACTTGGATTACTATAAATGCATTTATAATATTATATTCAATGAAAAGTCATTTTTGTTACACTTTTGTTCTTAACATGTAATGTATTTTTAATATATTTTTATACAAGGTATATATTAGAATATAAATAGTATTAATAAAACTAAAATTATTACTTATATAATTTTTATTTATTTATAAATTTTAGGAAATAAATATTTAAATTAAATTGTGACACAATGATGATGTAGTAATTTCTTAATTAATGAAAGAATCAAATAAATGAAATTATAAATATTTAAATAAATATAATTTGATATAATTTATGCCATCCACAAATTTTATGGATTACATTTACATTTTATTAATGTGTTAAAAAATTATTCGATAATATCATGAAGTTATGATATTTTTTAAGAGTCAATAAGTGAATAGTGCCAAAATTGACACAAATGGTATTTTAAAATATAAATGTTTTATTAAATGTTATAAATTTTATAAAAATATAATTCTAAGCCAAAAAGTTTATATAGGTTTATTAATATCATTAATGACTCATTCATTGGCCATTTTTCATGTTATGGTAATTATTTAAACCCTCAAAGTGTAAATTACTTGATAAAATAGTAAGAGTTAAAGGAGTTAAAAAAATGATAAGGATTAAAAAAATTATAAAACCTGTATAATTTTTGTTATATGATTATATTTCGACCCATAATCATCATATATTAAAAATAAATCAATTTTTACCCATTAAGAATTGAAAATTAATTTATATTCTTTTAATACTTCTAAAAATTCCAAGAGTGCCCCTCCCCTCTCTTATAAAAGGGTTCTCATTCATCTTTATTCCTTATACTTAAAAACCCATTTTTTGGATAATCTCTTCCCAAACACCTTCCTAAAATCCCTACCTATATTATTGAGGCCTTATTTTAGGTATAACACCATCCTTAGAGTTGTTAAGGTGTTAATCAAAGGTGATAATCCAAACTAAAGGATGATAAAGAACATATGTAACGAATCGGACTCAAGGTAAGGGACTTCGCCTCAATATCATTTCATTGAGACATATTTTGATATTATGAACCACTTTATTTTATGAGTTGTACAAACAACCCCTTTGAGTTTTTAATTCTACTCGAAGGTTTTCAAAAATGAATATTTATATGCCTTTGATATGGATCATTTGACTTTCTTTACAAATGACAAAAGCATTATTTTTTAACATATATGGTAAAAACTACTTATGTGCCACCATGAACATTATTTTATATTTTTATTCCTCTAAAATTATAAATTTTTTAAAGAAAAATAAACCACTTATTCCATTTTCTGGGTATTTTGGTATTGAAAATGGTTTTGTAAATGGATTGATTATTTCAATACCTTGAAATGATTTCTTGTGATTACAAATGAAATTTTATGAGTGAAATGTTTAAAATTTAAATATTTCTTATGGTATGATTATATAATGATACTTGAACATTTTATGGGAGTTTACATGGTAAACCAAGGATGGGTGGTTCCATGATAATCTAAGGACTAGTGGTTACTTTATAACCTCCCATGCATTGGGTATGGAAGTCGGTTGTATGGATATTCGATTTTATAAGAGTGACATGTATGGAATTCAACCACATGGTCATTCCATTAAAGTATGATTATGTCCTAAGATACCTTTGTTTGTTTTATGTGCTTTATATGGGCTTATGGTAATCTTTTTATTACAAATAGGGTAAACAATGATCTTATATTCAAATGAAATTATTTACTACTTATTAAGGGTGAAAAGTATTACTTTATGATAAGGTATTCATGAGTTTTAATGTTTACACAAGACTAAAATTTTTACTTCATTATGTATCCCTTAATGATATTTTTATTCTCATACCATTTTTTAAAATGTTTTTCATGAGATTTAAGGGAGAATAGAGACCAAGATGGGATCAAGGGAAAAGTTGTGACTTTTGAAAATAAAAAGAAACCATGTTTCATTTTAGCAGTTTTTGTTTTATGTATATTGAGTATAAGTGACCACATTTTAATATTTGAGTTGTTAAGTTTTATTTATGACCTAATTCTCTAAAATTCTAAACCTAAAAAGATCCTCAATGTGAAAGAAAGTAAAATTCTTGACTTAACCCAAGATTATGTAATGTTTAAAGCATGATTATTATAATCCATTTTCTTAATTATGAGTGGGTCCTAGAATTAGTCTACTCATTTCACATGTTTCCTTTTAGAGATTAATTTCTATAATTGGATGAGAGAGTAGAAGGATATGTCTTCTTAGAGAATTATAAGAGGTGTAAGGTAGAGGGAAGATGTTCTATTTTAATATAATTAGATGACCATTCCATAATCACAATGCTTGATGTAAGGTGGGTTACCAACCTACATAAGAACATTAATTACTTATGGATTCTAGACCAAAAGGGGTTAACTTTTAAGCCTAAATCAGGCTATCTAAAAATATCTAATGGATCTAAAACTATCATAAAGGGTTCTATCATTAATGGGATTTATGTATTGAATGGAAAGACCCATTCAAGATAGTTGGATAGTTATTATACCACTAATACTGATAATACTCTACTATAACATACGATATTGGGACATGTAAGCTCCAAGGGTCTAGATGAACTTAACAAGAAAGAGTTGTTGAGGGAAATCACACCAAACAACTTTTTGTTTTGTGAATATTATGTGATGAAAAAGGCTAAAAGATTCACCTTTCATAGGTCCAACTTTAAAGATTCCATTCCCAAAGAATACATACATTATGACCTTTGGGGACAATCTAGGGCTACCTTCCATGGTGGAGGTTCTTATTTTTTCACTTTTATAAATGAAATCTCAAGAAATGTCTGGAAAATAAATCTAATTTTTTTTACCTTTAAAACCTAGAAAAGTTTAGTTGAGAATAAAATTTGGAGAAAGATAAAAACCATGAGAATAGATAATTTATTAGATTACCTGTCCCCTGAATTTATTCAATATTTTGAATCTAAGGGTATTAAAACAAATTGAACTATTAGGGAAACTGAACAACAAAATGGAATTTCATCAAAAATGAATAGAAATATTTTAGAAAGAGTTTGAAGCATGTTTTCATGCTTGTGTCTCCCTAAATACTTTTGTGAAGAGGCTAACAACATGACAATATACCTTATAAATATTTCATATTCTTCTACCAATCAGTTTAAACCCCATAATAATTATGGAATGGTAAACCACCTTCTTTTAGCTACTTAATATTATTAGGTTTCACTACTTATTATCATGTTAAGATAGATAAGTTTGAATCTTAAGTGCTTAAATTTATCATTATAGGGTATCCAAAGGGTATAAAATTTTATTAAATTTGGTTTGATAAAATCAGTTACAAAAAATGCATCATAAGTATGAATGTGGTGTTCCATGAGTTATGTTATCCCAAATCCATGTCTTTTAACCCTGATATAAGTGATCCAACATTAGAACATGATGAAGAAACTGATCATACAGCTCATTTTGAGGCCAATATCTAGCCTCATCCACCTGATCCTTATCCCATTATCGTGGATAATTCTAGCTCCAGTTCTGGTTTAAATTCTGAAACAGAACCTCCTGCCAATAGTATAGACTATCAATTGCCCCGAGATAAATTTAGGAGAGTTCCTAGACCTCCTTCTCAATTAATACAATATGATATAAGTTATTATTACTTTCATTTTTCCCAAGATCAAGTTAATAATGATCCAAATACCTATAAGCATGCCCTTAATGAAAAATACTCCAAATAGTGGGTCTTTTCCATAGATGAATAAATTCATTCCTTAAGAAAAAATTACACTTGGTCTATTGTTAATAAACCACCCAATACTAAAGTAATTGGTTCTTAGTGGATTTACAAAAGTAAAAAAGATAACACTACTGTAAATAAAAATAAATTCCAAGGAAACCCAGTTTCTAAAGGATTTCTTCAATGATAAGGAATAAACTATTCTGAAAAAAAATTCAGTTATTAAGAATAATTTAATTAGTTTTTGACTTGGTTTTGAAGCCGATAGTGACCTGTTCATTGAACAAATTGATATTAAAACTACCTTTCTTCATGGTTATTTAAAAGATAAAATTTACATGAAACCTCCTTATGGTAACTATAATGAATTCAAATAAAATCAAGTTTTCATTTTTGAATAGATTATTATATGGTTTAAAATAAGACCCAATGTAATGATATAATAAATTTGACTCTTTCAAGATTGATAACCAATTTATAAGGATCCAATATGATAGTTTTGTTTTCTAAAATCAATTAAAAACTGTATGCTTTATTCTCTATTGTATGTTGATTATATGCTCATGATTTTAAAAAACATTATTCTCATTACTGTCATAAAATCTTAATTAAATGGAATGTTAAAAATTAAAGACTTAGGTGAAACTAATGAAATTTTATGTTTCGAAATAATTAGGAATAGTCTAAATAAATTTCTTTATTTATCACAAAATTATTATATTTTAAATATTTTCAAGAGATGCCTATTTAAATCTCTCAAACATATTTGTGTACCTCTTGGACAACATATTAAATTGTATTTGACACAATCACCTACTACTATTGGTGATATATAGTTTATGTCTAAAATACCTTATTCTAATATATTTGGAAGTATCATATATTCTATGATTTGTATTAGTCCTCACATTGACTTTGTAATCTTTAATATTAAAAGAATTATAGCCACTCTGGGGAAGCTTCATTAGCATGCCTTGAAATGGATTCTTAGATATTTTTCATGTACCTCTAATTTGTCTTTATGTTATAGTAAAAATGTGAATAATTCTGGATTAATATTTGGATATGTAGATGTTGACTATGCAGGGAATATTGATACTATAAAATCATTTACTGGTTATGTTTTCACTGCTTTTAGAGGACCAATTTCTTGTAAATGTATCATGCGGTCCATTGTTTCCCTTTTAACCACAAAATTTGAGTACATATCCTTGATCGAGGCTATTAAAGAATCCTTATGTCAAAAAAAAATTCTTTTAAACTCAATATTTTTTAATTCCTCTATTAATGTTTATTGTGATAGTCAATATTCCCTAATAATTTAGTGTTCTATGTTAAATCGAAACACATAAATATTATACTACATTTTATTAGAGACATTATAAAACCTTGAACCGTGTGTGTCAATAATATACACACTAATGATAACTCAGATGATATTTTTACTAAAGATGTGGTATTATCTAAATTCAAGTTTTGTTTAGATATATTTAATTTGGTTTTAATTCAATAACCTTATGTGAAAGAACATCACTAATTTCAATTGAAAATGGAATATATTTTTGAATTATGGTATTCAAATTTGTTTTCATATTAAAATACCAATGTTTTCATTCTACAAATTTAAATTGTATTAACTACATGCATGTGATATTATAGTTTTAGAATCATTTTTATATTGACCAATTTATACTATTGGACATTGGGTATTTACAGTGGGCCAATGTTTTGTTTTGCTGGTGGGGCTCTCTACTAGTCCATTCACCGAGTCTAGAAATTTGGGTCATTCATTTGTATACACCTCCCATATTTCCTTCAGATACCACCATGGTGATCCTTGTGTCCTTATTTCCTAGTCGTTGATTCAACCGACATCCTATATAGTCACCATTATCCACCTGGTTAGATGCACTCATTTACACCATTTGGTTTTTATTCAACTTGGATGTATTCTCTTCATTGGTTGGGTTATGCTCTTCAAGGGACAATCGGTGTTATAGGGAAATGATCACCCCATTCCTCCCTCATCTCCTTAGTTGAGTTAGTCATTATGTATCCCCTATGTCTAGTTCCAGTTTCTCGGGTGGAAAACCCTAGCATCAGGGATTCTTCCCTCATCGGTGGTGAAACTCTACACCTTCCATACTCCAAGTATACACTGCTTGTGTACTACTTCTAAAGGATCTCTTGAATAAAACATCCTTTTTTTAAAATATGTGTATCCGAGTACCTTAAGCATGGTCGATCCATACCAGGTGAGCCTCATTATCAGTGTGAGTTAAATATTTTCAGTGGATTATGACAACTAGCTCAATGAGATCGGTATTTCCAAACTCGTGCATCTGATGTTGTATTTATTTTGACACTATATATTTTCTTTTTAGTTTTCATTATTTAAAGAATCTTTTTTTCTTTCATTTTCATTTAGCTTTGAAATCTATAAATCTATTTATTCTTTGATCTCTATAAAATGCATGAGTCTGGGAGGTTTTCTTGCCATGCACGTAGGCCCCAAAGGGACTAAAACACATAAATCCTTTGGCCATTTTACTCATTTATTTATTTCTTGAATCTTTTATGTTTGATTCTGGTGATTTTGAATTATTTTAGAAAAACCTCTAGTTAGTTTTTTTGGGTTCATGTGTTATGCCTACTTTCAGTGCACCCTTACCCCTCACAAATATTATAACAAAAAATTCAAACAACCAAAGAGACATGAGCTATAAAAAATGATGGATTAAAATTAATAATATAAGGATATAGATTAAACATAATGTAATACATCAATCACAATATTAAAAATAAGTATATTTTTTCAATTTCCATCAATGTTAAAATATTTAAAAATATTTGATGTTAGAGATGACTATGAAGACAACATGGGTGGTTAATGAAGTTGTGCTTTTTTCCAAACAATTACTCATTTTTTGGTTGAATAAAATCATAAAAAATTAGATCATTAATATTATATAAATCTCTTAACAAAATTTTATTTCCCTGTTTGAAATATTTGAAATTCATTCCCTCTTTTATATTTCCATTTTTTTTACATTAACTTCTCCAAAATCTCTAAAAGTATTTCACTTCCTATTATTAAAGTTTCAAAGTTAGATTTACATTTTTCACCATCTATCCTTTTAAATTTAGCTATTTTTTACCACTCTAATTGACTTTTTATAAGAGTATCTACAACCATAAACATTATCTATATTCAATGAAAATGAAAAGAAGCCATGAAATTCTGGTGGATAAGACTCGATAGTTGTTTTCCCAAGTCTAATGCTACCTAATTATGCTTTCAAGGTTTTTTTCTTGTTTCACTAACATTATAATTGATATTTTTAAAAAAATTATTGATTGTTCTCTACACATAATGAAACCTAAATCCTTTATTATATGTGAGATCTTACATGAGTAAGTTTTTTTTGTGGTCCAATTGAAAATAATATCCATTTTTAAATCAATGTATTTATATATATAAAATACGGGAAAAATAAACTACACATAATATATTATTCTAATGCACCAATTATATTATTATTTTAAACCATTTAGATTTATATATTCAATTTTCATATATCCTTCCCAATATTTTATCTTTAGGATTGCAATGATATTTTATTTCAAATATCACAACCCCAATTCTAGTATCTGGTGCATGAATTTCTAATGTGACACTAAATAAATTCTAATATATTGTTTGTTCCTATTATAGAATATAGGAAAATATCTTTATAAACTTTATATAAAAGTATATATACACTAATAGAGGATATAGTAGTATATGAAACCATTTTCCTCAAAAAATATAGTTTTTACTGGAAGATAACGACAAAATAAAAGAAAATATTTTTTCTAATTTGAATGAAATTGGTGGTTAATTAAAAATAATATGGAATATAATATTTATCTAGAGTAGAAAAAAGAACCATTGGATGCATTTCATATTGATCTTAATCTTTAGATGGATTCTCTTATCATTCAATAGTATCATGATGACACCCTCATTTTAACAATTATATTGATTTTATGTTAGAGTTAGTGTATTTGAACCAACAAAATTTGTACGTATGGTTACCAATATATATATATATATATATATATATATCATATAATTATTGTTTTTCTACATAAAATTAATGAGATAATATCTTTATAATATTTTTCACATCGAATGATTATAGTCAGTTCCTCATTGTAATGAGAACCCGCAAATGAACCCAAATATTTTATGGAAATATTCATAAATAATTTTTTCATATGGTCAAGATACATCATTATAACACGAAACAGATGATGTTTGACTATAAGGTGTTGTAGGATCACTTTCATTGAGACTTCTTCTCAATAATTTAAAACTCTATGACCTCTAAGTGGGGATTTCATGAGGAAAAAAATCACAAATAGGAATTCTACATGATTTACGAATCAGTAGATATTTCAATTTTTGGATTTATATATTGGTCCTTATACATGAGGTTTTTGTTAATATGTATCATGAGTCATGTAAATTTATGTATAGAATAAAACTATGGTGATATATACTCAAGGTGGGGTACCATACAACAGGTGTGTCAAAATTCATATGGAATTAATTGAGTGACCAAGAAAGTATTTGTCTATTACATATTAATGGAAGAAGATATTTATGTTACTTTTATTGAAATAATAAAATCTTATGAAATCCATGTTCATGTTCGTTTATATAAAATTTCATTTTTAAAATCCAAATAAAGATAAATAAATTATATATGGTGATAACACAAGCATTAATCCTACTTGATAAGATATCAGTTAATGAAGAGATTATATTACGCAGTAGTGTTCATTGGATGGTTGTTTTAGTTTCTACATTAACTTTTGTTGGCATGTAATAGGTATGATACAAGGTATACCATACTCAAAATATGTGAAATAAGACATCAGGTTTAAATATGTGCATTAGTAAGAATGGATAAAATCAAAAATAGAAGCAAAGAAAAGCATAAAGACACAAGTATTGGAGTTGGTTCCCTAGAACCAACTTTTGTGTACTTTTTGATAACTTGTATTCATTGTTTTAAATAATAATAAACTCTTTATCATGTCATGATTGTTTTTCTTCACAACATAGCATGTGATGATGTCCTAAGATTATTTTTTATACTAAAAGGTCATATCAGTTCCACACTATGATGAGAACCCAAAAGTCTCATGGAAGTATTCATAAATATATGTTCCATATTTGGATAAAATCATTTGAGGGAAAAAATTATTTAGGCTATCAGGGGTGGAGACTAATATGACATTGAATCATCTATTCATGGTGCATGACCTTGGTAATATCTAGTGTACGATATTATGAGAACGAGACCAGCCAGTAGGAAATCCATATTTATACATGTCATTGGATATTTCTATTTGTGGACGTGTGTATTGATAATTAGACTTTAAGATTATTTTAATGAGTATTATAAGTCACCTACTTTGATTTATGGAAAAACACTATGATGAAAAATGTTCACGGCAAGTTAAGATATATTGGGTTTGTCACGAGTAAAATTGAATTAATGAGTATTGAGAAAAAGGATTTGTCCCTTCTATTCTTTAACGAAAGTTCATATCTTAGTCCCTTTGATGGAAAATATATATCCTTAATAAATCCATGACCATGGTGTTCTATAGGCATGTTTGATTTCTGAAAATTCAAAGAAAGATACATCGAACATATAGGTTGATGGAACCAGCATACAACTTGTATGATTAGTGATATCATGATAAAGGGATTATATTACATAATGAGTGTCGGTATGAGGTATTATGTCATTGTGTTATTAACTACATTAGTTATGGGTACCTTGGAGTATTGCTAGATGTTAACCCTGGACTTTAGGCTGCTTCACCTAACGCCACTGAGAAAGAGGCCTAGAGAGTCAGACACTAAGAGTATCTAAAATCTTAGTTAAAAAATATATAATTTATTTATTATTTAACAAGTTGAGTAAGTATTATTTCCACACATGGGTTAATTATTATTCATTTTTTCTTGATCGCATATATTCCATCATGAGTTATTTGAGAGAATATAATGTGAGCCGAATATTTAATAAATATTTATTTGTTTTCTTATGAATATAATATTTATTTATTTATTGGAGAATAATGTAGTGATATTTATTTATTATATAAATATCCATTATTCAAGTCCTGATAAATATTGTGAAGGAATAACAGAAAAAGTTTGTATGTCCAGTGAGAAATAATGTTTATTGAATATTATTTGAATAAATATTTGATTTTAATTCAAGAGTTTAGAACATGTCATGATATTATAATATTATTATTTTATGGAAATGGGGTTTCATAGATATTAAATAAATAATATAGGGTACTTTTAAAATTATTTATTTCTAACCCTAGTGATATATAAACCAAATTATATTATTTTGAAGGGATCTGATTCATTTGTTTTGTTATGCACAATGAATCTGGGGAACCCTCTCGAAGCCCTAGAGAGCTCCCTTCTCCAAGAAAGGTCCCAATAATAGAGGGATGTCTTCATGAACCTTCCACTTTCAAGTCAAGAGAGATCAAATATAATCCTTTAGAATCAATTTATAAGGGTGATCAAAGGAAAATGATACAAGTGATAGGATCTTCCGTGCTAGCACCCATAGATTCCTATGATGACATTCAGAATTTTTTTGAACACGTATGGATCATCGGTAGAGGGAATCCTCCCTTGATTCCTTTAATGCAATGATAGTATGAAATAGATCCCTTTTCTGATCCATCAATTAAGAAATAATTTCTCACAAGGTAATTATTTAATTTCTTAAATTAATTATAAATAATATGTGAAGATATTTCACTTTGGTTAGGAAATTTATCCATTGTCTGTATTATTCGATTGAAATCTACTGATCATGATTTTTATCATCGTTTAAATCTCATATTAATCGTCAATTGTGAAAAAAAATAAAATTTTGGGAATGACCCACCACAATCTTCCACTGCACCTAGATCCTTCAAGTGGTATTAGAGTTGACCCCATTATTATTTATAATTATTTAATGATTTTTGATTAATTTACACATTCGTAATTTAGTTTTAAATTCCAATGTAGCTATTCTTAAATCTGAATTTTAAGATCTTATTCTTCATATTTGTATAAATATAATCAAATTTATTAATTTTATGAATGAAATAAATTCAAAGATCTCATCTGGAGGTGCTGGGGAATATGTCCAGATAACAAAAAAGTACATGTTGTGTAACCCTGAGGTACATGAAGTGTACTAATGTTTAATGAACCAATAATTAATTCTGAATTAATTCAGGTCATATGAATTTATTACACATGATGAATTTAATTATACAATGTGTGTTGACCTAGTCAGCCTGGTGCATGATCAACTGGAGTATACACCGTGTAATTGAAATACACGGTGTGTAGTCCTTTAGTCACAAATGGGCCGTGTATCTTCCTAAATGGCCTACCTGTATGATGACCATATAACTCAGAAACCACATGATGTGCATCCCATGTAAATTTAATGTACTCCAAAATTTTCTGAGGCATTGTTACACACCGAGTCCCCTGGCATGATCCTCGAATAGATGATGAGAAACGTACATGCCATGCACTTATACCAATTTGTTCAGAATTAAAATTAATTTATTATACTATGTAAACCTTATCATCATGTTTCTTCATGTTGTCATTGTGTTTATAGGACATTCCATGTTATTAGTTTTAATATATGTAAATTTTTTATTAGTATTTGGGTAATGTTCAGATCTATATATCACGTATGAGTTGTATTATAGTAATTAGTCTACATGCATTGAAGTATAACATGTGATAGAAAAATCATGTAATCTGTGTAATAATTAATTTTATAATACACATCATGAAAGTACATGATAAGTCATGTATGCCACATATCACAAGAGTAAATATTATATGGGTATAAAACATGTTGGGTAGTTCAGATGGGTTCTCACCATGTTGTTTCCAAGGTACATTTATGTACAAAATTAATTTTAAATAAATTTATTTAATTTGTTTAAAATTATGATGGATGAGAATCTCAAGGAAATTCAGATGATAATTAAGATAAAATAATTAATTAAATAATGATATTTAATTGATTCGAGCAATATTTATCCTAAATAAGAATAATTATAATTTAATGTTAATTTTATCAAATTCCTAATTCATTTCATGTAGATTATCATGATATTAGACCAAAAATTTGTATGTGATTGATTTCTTTTAATTTATTATTAAATTAAATTGTTGGCTTGTGTTCTATATCTCCTCTTATTATGTAAGGATCTGTGCATATGTGGTTTCTTTTATGTAAAACACTTCCCCTCTCTTATGTGTGAGTAAAATAATATACAATGGATGGAGATCCCATGTTAGTGGAAGAGGTTCATGTTTGGAGATGAGGCGAAAACAATCCAAGAGAGATACATAGGTGGAAAAGTAGAAAGCTACAACATGAACCATAAAGAGTTAAAAATATTTTTCCCTAGGTCAGTAGTTAGTTTATCAGATGTTAGATAAACTAAACATTAGTATAATCTCATGATAATATAACTTTAATATTTTATTTTTATCAAGTTTCATTATTATTTCATTATGGATGTTTTTCATGATCACATGAATTAATATATCAAAAATCATGCAAGAGAACTAAAATTAATTTTTTTGTATGTAAATATTATCTAAGACATGTTTAATCATTTAAGTAAATCCACTTAATATAAACAAGAATGTAATAAAGATATTAATTGGATATTTATGTATAAAATATAAAATACCTCAATTATATATTAAGTTGGTATAGCCATAAACTACATCAGTTAAAATCAAACCATAGTTCAAAGTGATTTACCATCCAATGTTGGGGTGAATTCAATTGTCGGGGAATTATAACTTGAAATTTTGGGTTAACTTAACTTAAGTATTCCCTTCTCTCTAAATAATTTCACTATAAACCTAGAATAATTGGTTAAGCAGAGATCTTGTTTAATTGGGGTAGACCATAGTCTAAAGGTAAAAAGAAATAGTTTAATAAGGATAAATTCAAAAGGAATAAGAAACCTAAAACTAGGTATAATTATATTTAATGAAAAATTGTTTTCTTTCATTGTTGTAAGCACAAACACACTAAGCCTCGGTGTAGGAAGCTTAAACTGGAACATGAAAATAAATAGCCCACTGACCAGTCCCTTCGAATGGACTCTGGCTATGACACACCTATAGTGTTAAATGATTCAAAACATGCTCTCAATTATGAGTGGGTCTTAGACTTTGGGTGATCATTTCACATGTTTCCTTTTAGATATTCATTTCTAGAATTGGTAGAGAGAGAAGAAGTACATTTACTCTTAGGGATAATAATAGGTGTACGGTTTATAGAAAAAGTTTTGTTTTAATATAACTAGATGATCATTCCATCATCACATTAATTGATGATATGTGGGTTCCCAACATCCATATAAACTCATTTTCATTAGGGATTCTAGACTGAAAGGGGATCACTTTTAGGTTTAAATCAAACTGTCTAAAAATATTCAAAGGCTCTAGAACTATCATAAAGGGTTCTCTCATTAATAGGTTGTATGTTATGAATAGAAAGACCCATTTAAGATAGTTGGGTTGTTTAATTACCACTAATACTGATAATACTCTTATATGACATAGGATATTGAGGTATGTAATCTCGAAGTTTCTTGAATAACTCAACAAGAAAGAGATGTTGAGTGACTTCACACCAAGAAACCTTCCATTTTGTGATGATTGTGTGATGTGTAAGGCTAATCGATTCACTTTTAATAGGTCCAACTTTAAATATGTCAGCCTCTTAGAATACATACATTCTCACCTATTGGGGCCATCTAGGACTACCTCCCATGGTGGGGGTTCTTATTTTGTCACTTTTATAGATGAATTAGAAAGAAAACACAGGACTAATATTCTCAAAATTAAATCTGATGTTTTTCAAACATTTAAAACCGGGAAAAGTTTAGTTTAAAATTGTGTTGGGAAAAAGATAAAAACCATGAGAACAGATAATGGTTTAGAGTACATATCCATTAAATTTATTCAATTATGTAAATATGAGGGTATTAAAAGGCATCAAACTATTAGGGAAACCCCTTAACTAAATGGTATTGCATAAATAATAAATAAAACTATATTAGAAACAGTATAAAGAAGGATTTCATGCTTGGGTATCCCTAAATCCTTTGGGGTAGAGTCTGCTCGCATGACAATATACCTTATAAATACGTTCTATTATTCTTCCAATTAGTTTAAAACCCCAGAATAATTATGTAATGGTAATCCACCTTATTATTTCTACTTAATAGTCTATGTCTTCACTTATTATTATCATGTTAAGGCTAATAAACTTGAACCTATATCCCTTAAATGTATCTTTATAGGGTGTCTCTAGGGTGTAAAAGGTAATAAACTATGGGTTGATAATCCTTGTTTTTAAAAATGCATCATAAGTATGGATGTGGTGTTCCATGATTCATGTTATCTAAAATCCATGTATGTCGAACTTGACAGAAGTAAACCATCCTTAGAATATGTTGAAGAAGATGATCCTCCATACCATTTTAAGGCTTATGTTTTTCCTCATCCACCTAACCCTCAATCCATAACCATGGATAATTCTAGATCCAGTTTTGGTTTAGATTCTGAAATATAACCTCATTCAAATAATAGAGACTATAAATTGACTCGAGATATATTTATGAGAGTTTCTAGACCTTCCTCCTCGGTTCAGCTAATATGATTAGGCTTTTCATTCCTTTCATGTTTCCTAGGATCTAATTGATGATGATCCTCAAACCTATAATAAATCTATTTAATGAAAATGACTCCAAATAGTGGGTCTTTTCCCCCTATTAAGAAAAGTATTCATTTTAAAAAAATAACACTTGGTCTATTGTGAATAAACCAACTAACAAATAAGTAATTGGTTCTAAGTGGATTGAAAAAAGGAAAGAAGATAACACTACTTGAAATAAGATTAAATTAAAACCAGGACTAGTTGTTGTGGGATTCCATCAAAGAGAAGGAATAGACTATTTTGAAATTTTTTCCCAAGTTAAGAATTATTTAATTAGGTTATTACTTTATTTTCCATCCTATATTGACCCGTACATTGAGAAACTTTATTTCAAAACTACATTCCTTTGTGGTGTTTTAAATGAGAAACTTTACATGAATACTCATAACGGTTACCCTAAATAATTCAAATCAAATCAAGATTTCATTTTGAATAAATAATTATATGATTTAAAACAAGGCTCAATGAAATGGTATAATAAATTTTACTCTTTTTTTCTTGATAACCAATTTACAAGGATCCAATATTATGTTTGTGTTTATTTTAAATCAATTAAAGACTATATGATTTATTTTTCTGTTGTATGTTAACGATGTTCCCATTTTTTGTAAAAACATGAGTCTCATTACTATTATAAAATATCAATTAAAATAAATATTTGAAATGCAATACTTATATGCAGCTAATAAAATTTTAGTTGTTTAAATATTTATGGATAAGAAAAATAAAATGCATTACTTATCATAACATTATTATATTTTAATGATTCTCAAGAGATACATGTTTGAATCTCTCAAACTTGTAAGTGTACCTCTTGGACAAAAATTCAATTTTCCTTTGACACAAGAACCTATTAGAGATCATGATATGGAGTTTATGTAAAAAATATCTTATGCTAATATAGTGGGCAACACCATGTCTTCCATGATCTTCACTAGGCCTAACATTAAATTTTCAATCTTCACCGTTAGTAGATTTATGGACACTTCAGTGAAGCCACATTGGAATGAACTGACATGTATTATTTGATATTTGTAATGTAGCTCTAATTTTTCTTTAAGTTATGGTAAAAATGTGGATACTTCTAAATTAAAAGTTAGATATGTATATGCTAACTATGTAGATAATATTGATACTAAAAAATCATTGAAAGGTTATGTTTTCACTTCTTGTGGGAAAGAATTGAAAGGTTATGTTTTCACTTCTTATGGAGGCCCAATTTCTTGGAAATATAACATGTTTTCTATGGTTTCGCTTTCGACCATAGAATCTGAGTACATATCCTCAACTAAGGTTTTTAAATAATATTTGTGGCTTATACTCCTGTCTTGTGAACTCGATCTTTCTAATTATGTTATTTATTTTTATAGTGATAGTCAATATTCCCTGAAATTATCTAATAATTTAAATTCCAGGGTAACACAAACAAAATTACATTAAACTACATTTTATTAGAGACATTATAGAATTTGGAACCATGTGTGTTAATAAGACACACTGACAATAACCCGATTGATCATTTGACTAAAGTCGTGGTACTGTCTAAATTTAAGTTTTTTTTAGATATATTGATTTTGGTTCCAATTATATAACCTTATTTGAAATAAAATCACCAATTTCAATTCAAAATGGTAGAGATTTTGAATAATGGTATTCAAATTTGTTTTCATATTGAAATGACTAAGTTTTTATTCTTCCAATTTAAAATGTATTAACAATATGTATGAAATATTTTTATTTTAAAATTATTTTTATATTTATCAATTTATACTATTGGAGATGGGGTATTTTCACTTGGATAATGTTTTTTTCGTGTGGGGACCTTTACTGGGCCATTCACCTAGGCTAGAACTGTGGGGCCTTCATCTATACATGTGACCTATATTTCCTTAACATGAAACCATAGCAATCCTTGCAGCCTTATTTCATAGTTGTTGATCTGACATAACACCTGTACGATCCTCACTGTCCACCTAGTTAGGTGAATGCATTTTCACTATTTGGTTTATGTACATCTTGGATGTGTGGTCTTAATTTGTTGGATTTTGTTGTATGGTGTACAATCAATGTTAAGGTTAATTGATCACCCCCTACTCCTCTCATATCATTAGTTGAGATAGTTTCTCTGTATCCCCTCTGTTTTTTCCAATATTCCCTCCTTGGTGGTGAAATTTTCTGTCTGACATCCTCCAAGTATACATTGTTATTGTACCATTTCTAGAGGATCTCATGACAATGAAATCCTTTATTTTAGAACATGTGTGGTTGAGTACCTGAAGGA
Organism: Viscum album; assembly: GCA_963277665.1. Classification (NCBI taxonomy): domain Eukaryota; kingdom Viridiplantae; phylum Streptophyta; class Magnoliopsida; order Santalales; family Viscaceae; genus Viscum; species Viscum album. The sequence goes on along the minus strand of OY728145.1, from coordinate 654,524,697 downwards.
AGATCTATCCAGACCTTGTGAGTCCCGTTACTAGTGTCAGTTAAACATTTTCATTGGATTACGATGACCAGCTAGAAGAGATCAGGAATTTCAGACCCATGTGTCCGACATTGCAAGTCTTTCGACCCTTCTTTGTTGTTTTTTAGTTTTCATTCTTCAAGGCATATTTTTTTTCTTTCGTTTTCATTTATCTTTGAAAGTAGTAAGTATGTTTCTTCAATGAGCTTAATAAAATGTGTGATTCTTCATGGTGTTATTTTCAGGCAAGTAGGTCCCAAAGGGACTGAAGCACATAAATCCTTATGCACTATTACTAATTTCATTAATTTTTGTATCTTTTATGTTCGATTCTGTTGATTTCAACTTCAGTGAGGAAAATACCTAGTTCAGTCCTTAGAGTTATTGTGTTTTACCTATTGCCAGTGCACCCTTACGCCTCATAAATATTATAGAAAAAAATTCAAACAATAAAAGATACATGATCTAATAAAAATGATGGATTAAAATTAATAATGTAAGTATATACATTCAACATAATGAAATAAATCAACAACAATAGTGAAAACAAGTAGATTTTCTCAATTTCCATAAATGTTACCATATTTAAAAATGTTTGATGATGGAGATGCCTATGAAGATGACTTGGGTGGTTGATGAAGATGTCATCTTCTCTAAATAATACCTTATTTTTAGTTTGAATAAAAGAAAAAACATTTAAATCATTGATTTTATTTAAATCTCATGACAAAATTTCATTTCCTTGTTTGAAATCATTGAAAGGCATTCTATCTTTTTTTAGATTTCCATTTTTTGTTTCCCTAACTTATATAAAATCTCTAAAAGTCTTTTGTTTCCAGCTATTAAAGTTTCAAAGGTATATTTACATTTTTCATCATTCATCCTTTTAGATTTAGATTTTTTTCACTCTAATGGGATTTACAGAATAGGATCAACCAATATCATCATTATATATTTTCAGTGAAAATGGTAAGAAACCATGAGATTATGGTGAATAAAACTCAGCATTTGGTAACCCAAGTCTGATTCTACCTAATCATGTTTTCAATATATTTTTATCTTTTTTCTAACATTTTATTTTATTTTTTTTCAAATTTCTTGATTGTTCTCCATACATGATAAAATCTAAATCCTTTATTGTGTATAAGATCTTTCATTAGCAAGTTTTTTTGACCAATTGAAAATTATGTCTAGTTTAAATTCCATGTATTTCCATGTATAAATATAAGAGAAAAAATAAAAAAAATTATACACAATATCTTATTCTAATTCACCATTAATATTTTTATTTTCAATCTTTCAGATTTACCTGTTCAATTCTCACATAGCCTTATTTATAATTCATATTCAGTATTGTAAGGATATTTTGTTTCATATCACAAAACCCTCATTCTTTTATATGTTTCATGAATTTTCAATGTGACACTAAAAAAATTATAATGTTTTTTGGTTCCTCTTATATGACCATGGAGAATCTATTTATAAACATAATATAAAATTATATCTACACTAACAGCATAAATAGTCGAATATGAAACCATTTTCATTCAAAAATATAGTGGTTATGAGAAGACAATGATGAAATGAATGAAAAGTTTTTTCTAATTTGTTTTTTGGTTCCTTGAAACATGTGTTCCAGTCTTAAGAATCACTGCTTCCAGGTGGTTTCCATTGGATTTATTCATGGAACTAGAAACACCCAACAATTATTTATCCAAAAGGGACCTGTTTTATAAACGCAGTAATTCATTAAGTTTGAACTTTACAATACTTTAGAACATTCATTGGTCGAGAGGATGGGAGGTCAGAATCATCACACCCTTTTGGGGGAAATTATTTTCTACTCGAGAACTCTCTTTATAAATTTAAGACATTTTCATGAATCCTTATTAGTTCAGCAAGAATGACATAAGTTTCCCTTGTCATTTGAAATCAAATATTAACATGTGTAAAATTTAGAATCATCTGTATGTATTCGAGGTTCTTCATTAATGGATATATATGTATGTATTCGACCTTCTCCATCAATGGTAGCCTCTCATATACTATTTAGAGATTCTTTTAATCTTCGTTATAATGGTACTTGTTTTTAAGGCACTCAGTGGGGAACTCTTGAATTTATTCTCATCCAGGGAGAAGAATGTTTGTTTTTATATTGGGATCATACCCATAAAATGGGCTACCTACATTTCCTTGTGAAAAGAATAAGAACCCTCGTAGTTCGGTTCTACTTAATAGGACACATCATACCTTTTAAGGTCATTTGATAAGGACCTAACTGTACAGTTTAATGTCATTTTGTAAGGACATCTAAGCGAAAAGTGCTTAGTCAAAGTTTGGTGTGGGACTTATGTCGAAGCATCCCAAGGAACTTGGAAAGGATATGGGTTTCCAAGTAAGATTAGACCTTGTTGGGAATGTGGAACAAGGAGAATAGGTTTGATTTGAATTGTTGGGTTTGAACCTCAATGAGGCTTCCTATGTATCCCATGTTAATGAGAATCAAATCCCACATAGTTTGATAAGTCTCATAGGAGATTATAGCCCTTTAAGATAAATGAGTTTGGGATTACTTCTTGAGAAGTATTCCTTGGTGATTTGGGGGTTTAATTTGGGGATTATTCCGAAGGAGGATCCCAGATTAAGGGAATTCGGGTTTTATTCTTAAAGAGGATATCCAATGAGCTCGATTCTTGATGAAGTATTCTTACATATCCCGGTTTGAACAGGAATCAGAGTTCTCATAGTTCAAGTAATTGTGAAAATTTTGGGATCATGAAAAATCTATAAGCCCACGGGACTCATGCTCGGTGTGAAAAACAAGAGGATGTGAAAGATTCAACAAAGGCACCCAAACTTTTTCTCATACACTGGTGGAAGAGGACGCGCCTACAAAAGCCAGGGTGGATGAGTTCTAGACGACCCGAGAAGAGGGATAGGCGATGATCCTTCCCTCTATTCACTTTACATTGGAAAAGGGTCCAAAGAAAGGAAGAAGGGATGAAGGTTAGGGGCTTACACCAGGATGGTTTTCCTAAAATTGATCCTGGTAGGGGAGGGAGATTTTTTCTTTTTCTTTCATGGAAAAGAAAGTGTAAACCTTACCTTCCCTACAAGATATATGAGGTCCTGGATCTTTGAGAAGTGAGAGGTTAGGACCCAAACCCTAATATTCCAAACTGGGAACTTCCCAACACTATTACTGTGAGAAAGGTTCATTTGATTTTGGATATAAAATCCCACATAAATTCCATGAATCCTAACCCCATTGTGAAACAAATGTGGGAAACCTCTCACTATGGAAATATAAACCCAAGTAGGAGACACGCAGATGTGCCTTTCCCAAAGGTATGATAAGTCAAGAGGTTTTGGTGGAGGCTTCAACTTAGTACCTTTCAGATAAGAGAACCAAGGAAGGATATACCCTACCATGAATGGCCTTAAGGAGGGTATTTAAGTTTTTATGTGGGCCTTATACCAAGTTATTTTGTGTAGGTACTTCACGCAAGTGTACCGTGTAGGTACCCCATGTTGAAGCGCCGCACCGTTGTACCATGCAGGTGTGCTGTGAAGGTGTTCTGTGAAAGTGTATGTGATGATTGAAGAATATGTTTCACATAGGGGAACCAAGTCCATGTAAAAATTGTAAAAATACTTTCATAACATTCTTATCCCATTTAATTATATCTTCTCTCATATTTTAGAGAGACACCTGAGACAATTTGAGGGATCTGGGTGAAAGATCTACACAATGGGAGTTTTGAGGAGTCTTTTTACTTTTCCAGTCCTTGAAATTGGAAGCCCCATGGTCCTATTTATAAGTATGGATGGGTCCTGGTTGAAGGAAAGTTGCCCGCACAGGTCCTCCACACAGAACCTCTGCGTAGCTCCTCCACGTAGGGGTATAGAAAATATGTTGTTGTGCAGGTCATCCGCGCAGGTCTACTGCGCAGGTCTGCCCCACAGGTCTGTCGTGCAGGTTTTCCATGCAGGTCTGTGGAGGGTTTGTCTTTCCTTTTAATTTTTCGAACCTCACCTTGGTATTTTGAAATATCCAAGGCTATCTTCATAATATTTTTTTATTTTTAAGTAGTGTAAAAAAAATCCACCCCCCTCAATATTGGATCTGATTAGAAATAGGGTCGAATCATGAGGTAAAATTTTAGGGAAAGGACTATGGATTAATTGTTGGACCGTGCAGGTTTCCCACAGAGCTACTTCACATAAGAGTGTCGTGTAGCTTTTTCACACAGGCATGTCGTGGAGATCTACAACTAGAAATAAATAGGTTTGATCATTTTCAATTTTCTTCATCTGTGCTTCCAAATTTTTTGGCTCTCATTGTGTATCTCTTTCCTCTAGGCTCGGTGTGTTTTACTCTCACGTAGTCTCCTTGAACTTTTCTCAAGGTGATACTACTTTAGCCATAGAGCTACGCGGAAGGACTTCTTCGAAGGATTTTCTCTAGGACCCTTGTCAAAGGGCCTATGTAACGGACCTCATCGAAGGACCTACATGAACAGTTTCCTTTGCCAAATTTTTTACTTCCTTTTTATTTAAGTTGAAATTTGATTTTTTTTTATCAAGTCAAAATTCCAAGACTAATAGGGGAAGTTTGGTAATTCTTTTTCAGGAAAATGGATCATTTGATAACCTCTACTAAATAATCTAAGGCTCATCAAAATGAGATGATGAAGATCATCGGACCAGATTATTATGATGTTGTTGAAAGTACTCTTCCTAGACTATGGAAAGGTTTAATTACGTATAAATGTGAATACCCACAAAGTCCTTACCTACCACTGTACGAGCATGGGATTTTATAAGATTACCATGTTCCATCTATTAATAAGTACTTCCCAAATAATTGGTTTCTTCAATTATCCAACTATAAATATATGAATATTAGTGCAAGGGGTATGCCAGTTCATGAAGGAATAATACCTATTGGTTGCATCCTACATCACAGTGGTTGTACTTCTGATATGAAGGATTATGTTGTAGAGCCAAGGACACATTGCTATGATTCAACCTTTCAGTCTTCTCAGACAGATCATTCTAATGGTTGGAAGGAAGATTGTGATCTTCATTCTAGAGGAGGTGTGAAATTTGAATGAAAGTGGGCATTTTGGGTGCGCCGAACTTGTGCAGAATTTAGGAAAGAGATATCAGATGTTTATATTTATGAAGATCTCTAGATGGGACAAACTTATTTTTATAAAAACAATTTCATTCCAAAATTTATGATCCTATAGAGTTCGCAAACAAATTCTTTCCATTTTACGCATGGTGAAGTTGGCATTAGTTTGTGGGATATCAACCAAATATTTGGGGTTCCCATTCTTGGGGAAATGTATGATGAGTTTATTCTGCCATCTAAAACATGGGTTGATGTTACTAGAACACCAACATTGGCTCATGAACTATTCAAAATAGCAAATAAATTACCCAAATTCAAGAAAGATATTCATTCTAGGGTGTGAATGGAAGCCTTTTTAGAACCAAAAACAGAGAAAGGTCCCACCTATGGACATCCTAGTGTTTGTCCTTCTGCAGATAACCGGGATATTTCAGGTACATATTGTCCTACATTGGAGAGAGGTGACTATAAGCACTGGGGCTTTGAAGTCAAATATTATATTGATGCAAATATATGCTTTTCTTCCTTCCTTTCCATGTGGCTAAGCATTTACTTTCTTCCAATTCATGAGTCCGAAGGTGGTGTAAGTCCAGGGAAATTTTTCATTGCAACTAAATTGATAGAGGGGAAGTATATTGGGTTAGCAACTCCTGTATTGGAAATAATTTACCACTCCCTACAACATTTATACAATGGGGAGGATCCATTATAATTAAAGGGTCATTCCAAGTGTTTTGGGGTTGGATTGTGGCACACTTTTCTTCATACTTAGTATTGAATTCATTTAGAGTCCCCAATGGTTGATTCACTCTATTTTTATAGAATGTTTCTAGTATTCAGCCTTGGAACTTGAGACCTGATGTATTGCTAAAGGCATTAAATGTATCAGGAGAATTAAAATTCTTTCCTTTTGGTAACCCACCAACTGAAACATTTATTAATGATGGTAAAGCAAATAATTATGAGCTAAGGTCTTATATGATGGAATTCAAGGATCGTGTATTATCGACCAGGATTGATGGTGAAATTATCTATGAGGGTTAATTCCCATATAGGTTTTCTCGTTAGTTCAAATGTCTTCAACAATCATATACTTTCCACCCATGTATGTTATACATGAGAAACACCCAATGGTAGAAAGAAAATTATGGATTATAATGGCTTTAGAGGCATCCAAATTTTCAATTATGTTACCTCCATCAGATGCATCAATCATATTGGAAGATGGATATGCCAATGATTGGGCTTCTTTGTATCTTCAAGGGTCTTTGATGAAAGGAATATATTAAGTGTAAGCTATAATGACTATTGTGCATGGAAATCATGGTAAGAAGTCCAAGTCTAGAGATGATGCAGAAGTTTTATAGGTTTCATAGCCTTCAAAACATCCTTGTAGGAGGTATACATGGAAGAATACAGATAGAGAAGCAATAACTCCGATGCCAAGGTGATCTAGTTTCTGCCATCAGAAAGAGATTCATATTCCATTTGTTGAACATTCTGAAGAATAAGGGAGGCCTAAATAGTATCACCATTCAGAAGATGTTGAATCTACTCCACAACCAACAATACCGAAATTGAGTTATGTACGACCTTTATCCATTCACTATTAGGAGAGTTTGACCCATGATATTAGGGATTCATGGGAATTCCTCTATCATGAAATTCGAATACTGGATGTGGATGAAATTAAGGGACCTTCTGATTGAAATCTGGATAATAACCTGGCTAAAGTACATAAGTATATTATGGAGCTAGAGGCTTTTATATATGCAACTGATGAACAAATCCCAGCCTCAAAATGAGTATCTCATATGATGGACTTAGTTATACATGAAGGGAAAATTATTGACCCTGAAGAGGAGTGAGATATTTATGTTAATACTGAGAACGTATTTTCCTCTTATTTTGTCTCAATTCTATTTTACCATTCATCATCATTAATCTTGGTGAAATGTATTTTTGCAGTATGAATGTAGGGAAGGAAACTCCAGACCAGTTCTTGGATCACTGAGGTATGGGCCTACAGTTTCTCCCATCAATGCATTGAATGATCCTCTCGGTTCTTTAGAACTTTCTCCAGGAGCAAGAATCATGACTAGGGTAATGGCGATAGATAACCCTCAGCCATTACCTCAAGTTTCTCCTACCAAGAGGGGCGATTCAATTTCTCCTCAATATTATGAAAAGAAACATAACAAAGCATTGAGATTGGTTCAAAGTGTTTTCCAAAGGATTAAGTATTTATACTATCCTCAGAGAATTATAATTTTCTTGATACATTCTGGTAATCACGTTTATCCTCTTGCATGATCTATATCTCTCTCCTCTCTCAAGGGACTAAGATTTGATTCTTCAATACTAGAGGAGGAAACCCTATAAGAAAGCCAAGTTCATGTTGATGGATCTTCTATCTTAGAAGATAAATCATCAAAAGATTCAGATATACCCACTCCTGACACTACTAAGAGGGAGAAAAGTCATGTTAAGATCAAATACATTTCTCATGAATATTAAAATCTTTGCTAATATTCTTCTTTTCAACATATCTCAAATCAGTTACCTTTGCCAATGGATCTTGTAATAACCAATGATGATATTCTTATTGCTCTGAAAGAATGGAATGAAGACTAAGGGCAGTCTGAAATAAATACTGATGTTGACCCAAACCTAGAAAGATCTAATTATGTTATAACAATTGAAGGACCAGCGGAACAGAATGTCAGTGGGGCTAATTTGGGCATCAACCAACATTTTTTGGATACAATAAATAGTGAGGATTCAATAACATTCCAAGCCGTATACACTGAAATGATGGAAGTCCTTAATCCAAATATTAATATTCCAGGTTCCATCAAGGAGTTTTAGGATTTTCATGAGGAATTGCAATGACTTAAGTCCTTATTATTAAATTTTCCATAAACAATTATTCTTCTTTTACTTGATACTTCACATAAAAGTTTACCTTATACAACTTTATCTGCAAAAAAATTTGCAAAGGCTCTTCAGGAATGTGTCATTCCACTCTATCCTTCTTCTGATGAAGAGAGAGAAATACCTACTGAGGACATGGAATGTAAGAAGATATGGTGACATGCAATATTCTCTTGGCATGGCACGTAAAAAGACATGAAGATATATATATGGATAATAGTTATTTAGAAGCCTTTGGATGAGTTGTTGTCCCATTTTTTCAAACTCCCAGCATTGTTCTGTGCATTGGGATTTAGTGGATTTAATTATCAACCAGTCTATGATGCAATGAAAGAGAACATTCGCCAACAGGAGCAGGAGTATAAGCTGTGGAAAGATTTTGAAAAGGATAAATGGCTCATCAATATTGAGATCTTCCAAGTTATAGTAGTTGAGGAAGAGGCAAATAATAATAAGAATTAGATCTAAATCAACCAAAAATTTAAAGAATCCATGAATGAGTTGTTATATCTTCAACAACAATTCGTAACAAACTTGATCAATTGAACCAGACACTGGGAGAAATCCGATTGGAGGGGATATCTGCTGTTTCAATGGCCAAGGAAGCACTTCATCAAGGCAGGGAGGCTGGAGTTGCTCAACTATCTCAACTTCTATAGGAAGTTTACAGGACTCATGAGGTTGTTCAAAAAATGATAATTCATATTGAGAGGTTATTTTAAAACATGATAGAGAGGCTCTATTTTGTAGATGTCCCTCTGATTTCATATGAATGAAAGAAATTTTGTCTTTAATCATATATACCATCTTTATTTTTCTTTTTCTTTTATTTAAATATTAATGGTAATGATTATGATGATTTTATTTTTTTAACATCAAACATTCATGTTAGATAATCATGATTATAATGAAAAGAATGTGGGTGCTCAGAATTTTCTTATTAATCCAATGGGATTTATGAGAATAGTTTGATTTTTACTATGGTTATATGGATAACCCCACAAACTTTGTATCTTTTGACTTTGTATTTCTCAATATTACCTAAATCATACAAAATGTACATTTAGTGAGTTGTTACTCAACTTTTGTTTAGATTTTCCATTACGGGTTCTCAATATGGTGAGTACCATGTCTCTTTTTATTGGTAGTTTAGAGTCATGAATGTTGGACTATAAAGGGATAGTTTTTAAGGTCGAATAGCTTTGACCATAAATTTTGAAATTAAATCCCAAAAAATACTTAGTGGATAATAATTATTTTAATATTATTTAAATATTTCCAAGGGGAATCTTGAGCCATGATTTTTTATAGTCACAAAATTTAAAACTTGTATCAACATAAGGGGAGTCTCCTCTAATAATTAAGTTACATTTATTTGAAAAACTCGTTACGAGATTTGTGTTATGCTGGTAAAACTAGGGAATATGTTGCATATCCATATAGTGACATCTTTTGACTGACAGGCCTATTACGTAGGTAAATTTTATGCAAGGTCACCTAGGGGAACGTACTGCATAGTCAAGAAAAAGAGATCTTAGGAATTTAGAATTTTACTACTGATAGAAAAGGGTAAATAATATTTGGGTGGCTCAAGACCATAGTGGGTGGTTTTTCCAAGGAAATGAATTTTAAGAATAAAGGGATATTTTATACTAACAAATGTCATGAATAGTAAAATCACTTCTAAACAAATTTGGTGTATAAGGAACGGTTAAAATTTGTCAAAAAGGAAAATTTCTAATATCATATTGTGTAGTTTTAAGTCATGCAGTGAGGACATTGTACTGTGCAGTTTTATGTCATGTAGTGAGGACATTGTACTATGTAGTTTTAATTCATGTAGTGAGGATATTGTGTGGAATTAATTTAAGGTCTTTATCTCTGACCAATGGTATGAGACTCACCCAGTTTCTTGATAATTTGTTTAGAAATATATTACCATATTCAGGTATGGAAGGTAAAATTGTAAACTATGATTTGGGAGTTTCTGTATTTGTATAATGATATAGAAAAAGGAATAAAGTCATTAGAGGAAGTATTTTACAAAAACAAAGTTACCATTTTTTGAAAAACCAATTATGGGGGTTGTATTATGCAGGTCCAACTAGGGAATATGTTGCATAGCCAAATAGTGGCATCGTTTGACTGATAGGTCTATTATTTAGGAAAGTTTTATGCAAGGCCACCTAGGGGAACGTACTGCATAGTCAGGAAAAAGAGCTCTTAAGAATTTTAACATTCTATTTCTAAAAGTTGAATAAAGTTTATGGAGATTCAAATTCTTCGAAGCATAGTGTTTGGTTTATGGAGAAAGGTACCTGAATATAGAGAGGGTATTTCCAATCATGATTTCCAAAGAATCATAGGAATAGGGCTTCTACGAAGGTATGAACCAAATGTAGGGAGTATGGTGTTTGTATTTTTTGGTCATACAACTAGAACCAAAAATGGAAAAAATATATGATATGTGATTAAGTGATACAAGGTTATTTTATATTTCGTTTAAAACATGGAGAGAGAGATGTTTAAACTATGGTCTTAAAGACTTTCAAATCGAGAGAAAGGTAACAGGGCAAATATACATGAATGACTATTTTAGAATACAGATTCCTATATATTATCATCAATGTTTTAAGAAAAAAAAGTCACTATAACCAAGAACAAAATTACCATAATTTAAAAAAACCTTTATGGGGGGTGTATTATGTAGGCCCAACCAGTTCATATGCTGCATAGCCAAATGGTGGAATCTTTTGACTGAAAGACCCATTATGTAGGAAACTTTATACAAGACCACCTAAGGGAATGTACTGCATAGTCAAGCAAAATATCTCTCAAATATTAGAAACTATTTCACCATAAACCATAAGAAAAATTATGAATATATGAAAATATTCAATATTAAGATTGTGAAATATGGAAGGGGGTTATACTCAATGTACATGGGAAATATTTGAATCAATATTGGCTATGAGTTTAAAGTACATTGTATAGATCTGACTCATATGTAAAAATGGAGACTTTATTTGTTTCCTTTGAATCAATATTATGTTGGGCAGTTTAATGTCATACAGTGAGGACATTGAACTGTGCATTTTTAAGTCATGCAGTGAGGAAATTTATAACCCCATAAGAAATTGAGACACTTTATTTATACAGATAATCCTTTTACCCAATTCCTAATCCCACATAAGCTATGCTCGGTGTGAGAAACAAGGATCAGTAAGGTTTTATTCTATAACACAAAAGGTGACACGTGTGAAGAATAAAGGTATTAGATTTCCATGTAGTTTAACATAATGCAGTAAGGATGAAGATAAACTTACGTGAAAATAAAGACATATTGTAAATGGGCTAAGGGATAAGACCCAATTGTCACTATGTGTCTTACTAGGGAAAAGAATCAAACCATACATAGATCTTTAAACATTCCCTTTCTAGGTTTGATTCTAATATAAAGAATAAAAAGGGGTTTTTTATCATGGTTGGGACCAAGATTGGAGATTCAGGTGTCTCTAAGTATCTCATATAGATGAGAATCAAGCCATACATAGTTCTTGAAACCTTCATTTCCCACACCAATTGAGTTTGACATGGGATATGGGGGGATTTTAACACATTCTAGATGATTGATTACATTTAATACACAAGATGGTATTAAAATAAAACCATGTATATTAAAAGATCACTCTGTATAGATCTAGTTCATATATAAGAGAAGAAAAGGGAAATTAACATTTTGGTTGCTTGCGGATAGGCCCAATATTGGATATCTAGGCATCTCTACGTATCTCATATGAATGAGAATCAAGCCACACGTAGTTCTTGAAATGAGGTCCCTCTGAATATTTAACTTAGACATTGGGATGAAAGGGACTCATATTCCACTAAAAAGAAACAATGATGTCAATGATTCTTGCATATGGAAGCTCCTAATGTCAAGTATATAAGATGTTATCCGTATAGTTTAATTTCGTATAAAGAGGAAAAATGATGTCATGTAGTTTAATGTCGTGCGAAAAGGAAAAAGATGCTACAAATTTTATCATCATGAAACATGGATGTCTATGATTTTTATGAAGTTTAATGTCTTGTGAATAAGACTTTATGCTATGTAGTTTAGATTCATGTAGCGAGGACGATGTACTGTACAGTTTTATGTCATGTAGTGAGGACATTGTGTGTAATTACAAAAAGTATTTCTTCAATAATATTTCATTGGTTGGAGTTGTAATAAGATCTATATCCATTGAGATTAAGGCATAAGCTCCATTTGAGTAGACCTTATGTATGGAATAAGGTCCTTCTCACCTCGGCTCAAGCTTTAGAGGTTTCTTTCCTGGTATCATTGGAGTCATGAGGACCAATACAAATTATCCTTGAAGAAATGAACAGAGGTGATATTTATTGTTAAAGGATCACACTATTCTGTTCTTATAGACTTCTAAATGATGGAAAGAATGAAATTTTTTCATCTAATCATTCTATCTCATCAACCCGTTTCTGAGACCTCTCATCTGTAGAAAACTGATCTCAGATTTCAACTTTGAGTGAAGGCAATTGAATTTCAATTGGAAAAAACTACTTTTGTTCCATACACCAATGAATAAGGATTTGTCTGAGTGGTAGTACGGGTAGTAGTCTGATAAGACCATAAATCATGAAAAATTTTATCAGGACAAGATTTCTTATCTTTATCCACATTTTAAGGATTATATTTGATAGGGTTTTATTGAAAGCCTCTATCTGTCAATTGGCTGTTGCATGATAGTGAGATGGATGATTGAATTTGATATTATGCTCCTGATATTACTTAGGAACATGCATTGGTCAAGAGGATTTATTCATGGAACCAGAAACACCCAATAGTTCTTTATACAAAAGGGACCTACTTTTCAACTCAGGAATTCATTAAGTTTTAAGTTTACGATATATAGGAACATGCATTGGTCGAGAGGATGGGAGGTCAAAATCATCACACCCTTTTGGGTGGAATTATTGTCTACTCCGGGACTCTCTTTATAAATTTAAGATATTTTCTTGAATCCTTATTAGTTCACCAAGTATGACATAAGTTCCCCATGGAATTTTCAATCACTTATTAACATGTGTAAAATTTAGAATCATCTATATGTATTTGAGATTCTTCATTGATGGAGATATTTGTATGTATTTGAGGTTCTCCATCAATGGTATCCTCTCATATACAATTTAGAGATTCTTTTAATCATTTTTATGATGATACTGGTTTTTAATACACTCAATGGGGTACTCTGGAATTTATTTTTGTTTAGGGAGATGAAGGTTTGTTTTGATATTGGGACTGTACCCATAAAATGGGCTACCTACGTATCCTTGTGAAAGGAATTATAACTCTCGTAGTTAGGTGCCGCTTAATGGGACACATCATAACTTTTCAATTCATGTGATAAGGACCTAACCATATAGTTTAATGTCATGTGGTAAGGAAATCTAAGTGAAAAGTGCTTAGTCAATGTTTGGTGTGGGGATTATATCGAAGCAGCCCAGTGAACTTTGAAAGGATATGGGATTCTAAGTAAGATTATATCCTATTGGGAATGTAGCCCAAGGAGAACAGGGTTGATTTAAAGTGTTGGGTTTGAACCTCAAGGATGCTTCCTACGTATCCCATGTGGATGGGAATCAAATCCCATATAGTTTGATAACTCTCATAGGAGAGTATAGTCCTTTGAGAGAAATGATTCTGTGATTACTTCCAAAAAAGGATGCCTTGGTGATTTAGGGATTTAATTTGGTCTTGTTCCTAACGTGGATTTCCATACTAAGGGAATTAGCGTTGGATTCCTGAAGATGATATCCAATGAGCTTGATCCCTGATGAAGGCTTCCTACGTATCCTGGTTTGAATAGGAATCAGAGTTTTCGTAGTTCAAGTAATTGTGAAAATGTTGTGATCATGAAAAATATCTAAGCCCACATGAGTCATGATCAGTGTGAGAAATAAGAGGATTTAAAATATTCAATAGAGGCAACCACACTTTTTCTCCTCCCCTGATGGAAGAGGATGTGCCTACGGCGGCCAGGGTGGACAAGGTCGAGACCACCTAGGAAGAGGGTGAGGCGACGAGTCTTCCCTCTATTCACTTTACATTGGACAAGGGTCAAATCAAAGTAAGTAGGGATGAAGGTTAGAGTCTTAAGCTGTGATGGCTGCCCAAAAATTGATCCCAGTAGAGGAGGAAGATTTTTTTTTTGCTTGCATGGAAGAGTAAGCGTGAACCTTACCTTCCATACCAGAGATCTGAGGTTCCATATCTCTGAGAAGGGAGAGTTCCAGACCCAAACCCTAATCATCCAAACTGGGAACTTCCCAACACTGTTACTGGGAGAAAGGTCCGTGTGACTGCAGATATAAAAACCTACAGATGTTCCATGAATCCTAACTCCATTATGAAACAAATGTGGGAAACCTCTGAATATGGAAATACAAAACCAAGTAAGAGACATGCATATCTGCCTTTCCCAAAGGTTTGATATGTCAGGAGGTTTTGGTGGAGGCTTCAAATTAGTCCCTTTCAGATAAAGGAACCAATAAAGGAGATAAATTGCCATGAATAGCCTTAAAGAGGGTATTTATGTTGTAATTTTGGCCTTATACCAAGTTCTGTTATGTAGCTACTTCGCGCAAGTGGGGTAGGTACCCCGCGTTGATGCGTCGCGTAGCTGTACCGCATAGGTGTGACACGTAGGTGTTCCACACAGTTGAATGTAATGACTGAAGAATATGTTTTGCATAGGGGAACCAATTCTATGTAAAAATTGTGAAAATACTTTTAGAAGATGCTTATCCCATTTAATTATCACTTCTCTTGTATTTTAGTGAGCTACCTGAGACAATTTGAGGGTTCTGGGAGAAGGAGCCATGCAATGGGAGCTTCATGGAGTCTTTTTACTTTTTCAATCCTTGAAATGGGAAGCCCAAGGGTCCTATTCATAGGCATGGATGTGGCCTGATCGAAGGAAAGTTATCCTTGCAGAACCTCTACGTAGGTCCTCCGTGTAGGGGTATAAAAAATATGATTTCATGTAGGTATATCACGCAGGTTTGCCACGCAGGTCTTATGTGTAGGTCTGGCATGTAGGTCTGCTGTGCAGGTCTGTCGCGCAGGTTTGCAGCACAAGTCTTCCGCGTAGGTCTGTCGTGCGGTCTATGGAGGGTTTGGCTTTCCTTTGAATTCTTCAAACCTCGCCATGGAATTTTGAAATATCCAGGGCTATCTTTATAGTATTTTTTGTATTCTTAAGTAGTTTCAACATAATTTTAATGAAATTAGTGGTTTATTAAATTAAATATGGAAGATAATATATATAGAGAGTAGAAAAAATAACCATTAGATGTATTTTATCTTGGTCTTAATCTTTGGATGAATTTCCTTTTCATTTCAACCTTATCATAATGACACCCTAATTTTAACAATTGGATGGATTTCATGTTAGATTTTGATTCCTTGAACCAAATGACTTTGTACTTCTGATTACCAAAATATATATATTCATATCATATAATAATTGTTTTTATGCATAACATTAATGTGATAATGTCTTTAAAATATTTATTGCATCAAATGGTTATAAGCAATTCTCCACTATAATGAGAACCCAAAGATGATCCCAATGATTCTATGAAAATATTCATAAATAAATGTTTACTATAGTCAAGATACACCTTTCTAACATTACATAGATTTTGTTTGACTACAAGGTACTGGAGGCTCGTATGCATTGAAACTTCTTCTTAATACGTTCAAACTTGGTGACCTCTGAGTAGGGAGATCATAAGGAAAAACCCATCAATGGGAATTCTACATGTTTTAAACATCATTAGATATTCCTAATTTTGGATATGTATATTGGTCCTTAGACATTTTTTTATTGTTAATATGTATCATGAATCATGTACTTTGATGTATGGATGAGAATTTTAATTATATATACTCGAGGTGGGGTGGCATGCATCAGGTGCATAAAATTTGATATGGAATTAGTTAAGTGACCAATAAAGGATTTGTCTCTCCTATATTAATGGAAGAAGATAAATCTATTCCTTCGATTGAAATGAAATTGTCTTATGAAATCCATACTCATAGTAGTTTATAAAAAAGTTCCTTTTGAAAACTCAAAGAAAGATAAATCAAGTATATATGGTGATAACATAAGAATTCATCTGACTTGATGAGATATCAATTGATGAAGAGATTATATTACACAATATTATTCATAGGATGGTTTTTATATTTTCAATATTAACTTTTTTTAAGGTGTAATAGGTTTTATACAAGGTATCCCACACCCAATAGAGGTAAAATAAGACATTAGGTTAAATATGTGATTTAGTAATAATGCTTTAAAACAAAAATAGAAGTATAACAAAGTATAAAGACAAAATAAAAACCAAGAAAATGTAGAAAAATAAATGAACACAGGGT
Organism: Viscum album; assembly: GCA_963277665.1. Lineage (NCBI taxonomy): Eukaryota > Viridiplantae > Streptophyta > Magnoliopsida > Santalales > Viscaceae > Viscum > Viscum album. Next base: position 654,508,138 of record OY728145.1, on the reverse strand, counting down.
ATTTATATGCCTTGGGATATTTTAGTTGTATGTACATGAAAATAACACCACCATCATTTTTTTATTAAGAAAATCAAATAGCAAGAATACTATAATGAAGAACAATAGAGAAAAAACACTTACAGGAATATAAAAACTATCTAGGGATCAAGTCCTTATAGATCTATCACTTGTGAGGAAATCAAGTTGAGGATACGTCATACACAAGTGTACTAGATGAACTAAATAATTCAACCCTATAAGCACTAGAAAAAAGAAGAGGAATATATCCCAACACTGAAGATCAAAATAAAGAAATCTTATAAGATCAAGCCTATACCGAGAACCAAAATAATACATCAGATGGGATAAACAACACTATTAAGGCCGAATATTCTCAAAAATTGTAGTGGTCTATAGAAAAGTTTGTAGGGTGTGAAATCTCCACCAAAAAATATGAGTGGAATAGGGGCATGGAGAAGCTGTTGACTGGAACAGATATGGCCTCTCTCCCTCTCTCTAAACCTCTCTCTTATCTCTAGAAAAAGTAACCCATAGAATTTAAAAGAGTTATAAACTTCCACAGATCAATTTGAGTACTAGGTAATGAAGCGATTAGGAAATAAAAGTATATAATATAGGGTAGAAAATTGGTATCCTTGAAAAAACCATGAAACACATGTTCGTTGAAGGGTGCATGAGAATCCCAGATGGATAGTTGGAAAAACATAACTTGTAACAACACTAAGGCACATGTAACCCATGGATTAGAGGGGCTGTAGATACGTAGATCACCCATGTTATATCACGGTACCTAATGAACTACATAAGGGTAGATTGAGCCATTGAAGAAAGTTAGTTTGAGACTCTACGATAAGGTAACACAATCCCCCATGTCAAGGTATACCTGCCCTCGATATAAGAGTAAGACAACCCCCATGTAAAGTTTGCATCCACCCCTACATAAAGGTAGGTCCCCCGCTTGGTGTAGCACAACTAGAAAAAAATTACATAATTATAAATAAATAAAATTATTGGAAAAATATAAAACTAGGAAATCATGTAACAACAAAAGGACATTATAAAACTAAAATTTTAAAAAATCTCCATCTTTCAAATAAAAACCAAGAATCTGTTGCAACCTAACTAGCTTGAATTTTCATCTAGTTTAGGAATTTTTCATTAAACGAAAATATTTATGTCTAAAAAATAATCACCTAGAATGATCAACACTATTAATGTGACAAAGTGGAACATGTGCTTTATGTATTATCTCATCCATTGGTATCAAATACTTAAACTTGATTTGAAAATAAAACTATCTCAAAATTAAAATAAATATTAACCTATTTTTCCCAAGTCTACTCCATCAAAGCTAATGAGAATTTAATTGATAACGATCGCCCAAACAACTATAAAAAGAATCATCCTTCCTCAAGGGTCAAAGAATAGTGAACATGGAACAAAAAAAAAGCTCAAGAAATGAAAGCAGTAAGGCATTAGATACAAACGTCAACCAAAATAAAAGAAATATGATTGGAGAAAAGTCTTCACCTGAGATCAAATAACATAGACCAACCCCACCTCCCCCTCTATTCCAACCAAGGACCTTAACAAATCACATGAAGGGATAGTCCTAGAAGCTTAGAATAAAGACAACCTAGATTTTATGCCTAACTCTAACTAATGTATTTTATCAAAACTATAGGACATCGAGAGTGTTGTAACCAAAGCATACCACATTGTCTGGCGAATACTATCCTCAAATTTGTTTTCACGGTAGTATCTTTTAGTATGGTTATTTTTACCACACTCATAAAATCCAAAATTCATAAACCGACTCTTATCCTTTCTTTCATTAACATTATTTTAAGTATGAACCCTTACACTCAACAGATAGGATTTATTCTTGATCCTAATTACCACCTCCTTCAAACCATGGGTTTGAAGATCTCTCAATATAATTGCAGCCTTAACCTCTTCTAAAATTATTTAATCCATACTATACATCATAGAGTCCTCTAAAGAATTAAAAGACTTTTCAAGGAGTTCAATAGAATATTGGTTTGATCCTCATCACTTATCTGAACATATATATTACCTAAATCAAGAAATAATTTATTAAATTCATCAAGATAAACTTGGATAGAAGTTCCACAAGTCATTTTAAAATTTTAAAGTCTTATTTTATTATAATGATTTCCAAGAAGGGATTTAGTCATTTCTTGATGTTCTAGTTTTATCCAAATGGACTAAAAGTAGTTTCATAAATGACTTCATGTATGACCTTATCTTATATGGTTAAAAGAAAAATATGGAGGGTTATTTCTAAAATTAAAGGTCCAATGTCTATGTATGTGGTAGATGTATTTCCTTCATAGACATAGTCACAACTAGTTTCTTAGGACCGAACGAGGCATCTTAAATTTAATTATAGATAATCAATGTACACATTTTATGAAACAAACCAATGTTTTAAAAAATAAATTAAAATTCATGAATACACTTTGTTTTAAGGAGACAATTTTAAACTATCTATCAAATATAATTTTTTCACTTCTGTGTTTTGAATTTCGAAAAATGGACATACACGATTATGATCAGTAAGTTATTAGGAGTCGAATAGAACCAACATGATTATTGTGAATATTAACATACTCTTATGAATAGTAATATGACCTTTATTAATATTAAATTTAATTATTGTTTTATTAAAATTATAATATTATTGTATCTTGATTAATTTTTCAAGGTGATATAAAAGTAGTTATAGTTTTTCAATTTTTATTTTTTTGAATGAATGGTGATTTTATTTAAAAGTTAAATTAATAATATTTAAAATATTATTTTAAAAAATGGTGTTCATTTTTGAATTCTACATTATGAGAAATAGTTGGGTGAATTTTTGGTATTTTTCTGAAATACTTGAATTTTTAGTGAATAATGAAATTCGATAATTACTAAATATGATAAATAAATGAATTTTTGCATCATGCTTGAGTCATGGATGATGTAAGTAGACATTGGTTCGAAATAACATGCACTTATTACTATTTCTTGGTCATATTAATCAATACTATTCATAGTATTGTGCAAAAATATTAAACTAATGATTAAAATAAAGGAAACCCCTCTTCTCCTCCACTATAAATACCACCCTCACCCCCCCCCCCTCTTCCTATCACACCTCTCAAGCTTTGTGCATTGTCTAAGTTCTACCCAATTCCCATCCCAAGGCTCTTACCCACATACAAGACCTTTTGGTCTCACCAAAAGGCCAAAACCAAATTCTTTTAGGAGGATCTCAAGGAGAAGAGATCAAGAGGTAAAAATCTTCTTTTATTTTCTTTTGTTTTATTTTCAATTATTTTATTTTCTTATACTCGCTTCACCTTCCCTTATCCGAGAGGTAGGAAAGCTCCAGAATATTATATATTCTGAATTTTTTCATGTTTATGGAAAAATTAATCAACTTACTTCTTCTCATGTTCCTCTTATTCTAAAAATAAAAACATCGTCCGTGATGTGCTGATTTACTAACATTATGGATGATGTGTCTTCAATTTCCTTTAATTACTTAAAATATGGTTGTAAACCCATTTTAATTGTTGAAACCATTTATAATGTGTATTATATGACCTATATTATGGTCTATAATTAACTTATATGCATAATATTAAAGGTATATGATGAAACAAGTTTGTGATTATCGAAGAACCGCCAAAATGATCTAAACGAATATCACTAATGATTTATCTAATGATTCATAATCATAAAATATAAAAAAATGATTTATTGAATCATTTAATATTCTAAAAACACATTAAAACCATTTTATTCCACTTCTTGCGTTTCACTTCCATTATACAATAAAATCCTTTATGAAACGACTATGGAAATCAAGTGAAGCACACACCCGAAACAACAGAAATAATAAAATAATATTTATAAATGGGTTGAGTGATGTTTTAAAATGATAATATAAGGTGTTATAAACATTAATATGTTTCTATAAAATATTAATAACACTTTTTAAACCATTATACAGTAGTTTTAAACAATTTTTAAGTAAGACAAACCTGAGGTAAGGTAATTATTAACCCAACTTCCATTCTTTAGGTTAACCTTATACTTCTTTAATTATGTGATACAGAGATTATTTGTGTAATTAATTTCATTTTTATCATGATTTATTATGTGGATATGCATATTCATTTTATTATATTAATTTTCACATCAATTATATGATATTTTAAGGGAATTTTCTTTAGAAATCCTCTTTTAAAATTAGATTTTACGAAATTCAAAAGAAATGTTTTTATGCAATTGCCCATGTTTTATGATTATGATATAGTTATGGGGTTTTTTTATTATGAAGGGTGGTACCTATATCTCCCTCAAATTCATTGGGTATGTATATGTTGGAGATTAGTCGTATGGTTACTCCAAGTGTAACTGTGATGGTTACACCATAATGTAGCTATGAGGATTAAATTCTATGGTTTCTGTGAGGGTTACAAATCATAAGGTAGACAGTAGGGTTACAATATAAGTAATTAATTCTAAAATAAACCTTTATGGTTTTATATATGTTCTCTAATGTTTTATGGAAATCTCATGTTTCACAAAGTAAGTATATATTGGTGAGAAGTACGTCTTTGTGAAAATGATTTTATATGATTATAAGTATTTATAGACTAATGGTTTCTTTCCTTATTTTTATATTCCATAATGATATTTTTATTTTAATACCATTTTTTAAAAGTTTTTCAAATTATATAAGGTTTTCTATGAGAAATAAAGAAGTCAAGTTAAATTTTTTGAATATTTGTCAAAGAAATCATGTTGTTGTTTTAAAATTTTATGTTTTGGAAGAAATGGATACAATTTTAATGGTACCCACTTTTTTATGCTTGTGGGTTGATATGTATGAGTTATGTACTAAATTTCACTCAAATATAAACCTAAAAAATATTTGGGAATGTAGGGAAACTAAATTTAGTTGAAATACCTATATTATGTAATGTTTACAGTCTTGTCCTTATAATTGCTATCATAGCACGGTTTAGATAACTTTAGGAGTTAGTATTATGGTAAAAAAATACCATAAATTATTTTTACCTTATGTTTATGTTGAAATGGTATGTAATTTAAATATTACCATATTTTTTCATCTAAGATATGTCCGTTCAGAATGGTTTTCCATAGAAGAAATAGGGAAGCTGATGTTGGAAGGAACCGAGAGGCTGATATCTTTCTAAATCTGCAACTAAGAATGGTGGGAATTGGAATAGAGAAATTTGTGAAAGTAATGGATTAGTTGATGTAGGTAATGAATATAAGTGACATACATACAAGATAACAACTAGAGCTACCATGAAGGAACATGATGATATTTGAACATTTTATGAGGCAACACCCTCCTGCTTTTAGTGGATTTCTCTAACCCAGTAGCAGTTGAAGGGTGTATTAAAGCCCTTGAAAAGATATTTGATGTTATGGTATGTTCCTATCATAAAAATTTTAGTATTTACATTTATTATTTTAAAGGTGAAGATGTTCAATGGTGTTTAATGGTCATGAATATCAGGGATAGAGAGGAGATTGAAGCCTTAGAGTATGATGAATTTAAAAGTCTTTTCCTTGAAATATATTTTCCTAAGGTGGTTCGACTTAGGATAGAGAAGAAATTACTTGAATTAAGGTAAAAGGAGGAATATTCAATGGTCGTTTATGAATCAAACTTCTCCCTACAAGAAAGTTATGCTCCAAATCTTATTCAGGATCTTGATAGAAAAATCAACCATTTTTACTCAGGATTAAAGACAATATATTGAAGGGGATTGGATTCCCAAGAGTTCAAAAGTTATAAGAAACATCTCCAAAGTGGTGAGAGGGTAAAAATAGAGTTTGATGATGATAACGTGTACTTTGAGAACAAAAAGAAGAATATGTCTAAATGGAAAGAAATGGGTAATAATCAATCAAAGAAATATGATGGTAAGAAATTTCAGTTTCCATTTTGTGAAAAGTGTGGTAAAAAACACCCTAGGGAATGCCTTACTAAAACTATGAAGTGTTTTGATGCGGTAAGTTTGAACATATGTCCTAATATTTTAATGAAAATGATCCTATGATTATTTTTGATAAGAAAACTATAAATTGTTTTAAACGTGGTGATATGGGTCATTATTGAAATTCCGACCCAAAGAAAGATTTTGAAAGATGGGAAGCATAGAGACTATAAGTAAAAAGGTGTAGTGATATCCTTTTCGACTACGTCAGTAGATGTCAGGACATCCAATGAATTGGTATCGAGTAATTTGTTTATTTACTTATATTTTTCTAATGTCTTGTTTGATACAGGGTCTACACATTCCTTTATTTTTGAGAATTTTTTTAGTAAATTGGAAATATCACCTCAAAAAATGAGATTAGAACTTATTGTTAAATCCCCAAGAGAAATGTTGTAGAAAAAAGAATTTTAAGAATCTTCATATTTTTACCTACGGAGAGACATTACCTGAAAACCTTATTGTTTTTTCTTTAGTATATTTTGATGTCATTCTGGATATGGATTGACTTTCTGTTTATCATGCTATGATTGATTATACATCTAAAGAAGTTTTTTTAGAAATATTTTTAGTTTGTATACAAGAACGAACCCATACAATTGATAACATATTAGAAATATGAGAAACTGTTGAAAGATGGAAATAAAAGTTATCTTTCTCATGTTGTTGAAAATAAGGAAATAGTTTGGATTAATGATATTCTAGTGGTAAATGAATACCTTGATGTTTTTCCTAATGAGTTACCCAGTGTTATACCTGATTGGGAAGTTGAATTAACAATTTAATTAGTTCTTGATGCTAAGACAATTTCAAATCCCCATATCAAATGACTCAAATAGAACTTCTTGAATTGAAAAATTAGTTTCAGGAGTTTCTTGATAAAGGCTTCATTTTTCCTAGCACTTCACCATGGGAGCTCTTGTTTTGTTCATTAAAAATAAATATGGTTCCATGAGACATTGGATTTATTATATATATTTGAATAACATTGATATTAAGAATAAGTATCATTTTCCTCACATTGATGACTTGTTTGATCAGCTATAGGGAGGTCAGTATTTTTCCAAGATTGACTTGAGATATGGGTAACATCAGCTAAAGATGGAGGAGGTTGACATTCCAAAAATAGATTTTCGAACTAGATATGGTCATTATAAATTTTTTGTTATTCCATTTGGGTAAACTAATGCACATACTTTATTCATGGATCTTATGAATAGAATATTTCATGATTTCTTGGATAAGTTTGTGTTTGTGTTTATTGATGACATTCTAGTATATTCTAGAAGTAAAGAGGAGTATTAAAAACGTATATGGGTTGTTTTGAAAGACTTAAAATAAAATAAATTGTATGGAAAATTCATTAAGTATGAATTTTGGATATAAAAAATTTATTTTCTGGGTCACATTATTTCTAATGTTGTCTTAACTGTTGATCCTGCTAAAATTAAAGTTTTTGAAGAATGTCCAAGAACTACAAATGTTAATAAGATTCGTAGTTTTCTTGGTTTGGTAGGATATGTCGGGAGGTTTTTTTTTAAAACATTTCATGATTATATAGTCCACTAACTGAGTTAAATCAAAAAGGAGTTAAATTTATCTGGGAAAAATAATGTGATGATTGTTTTTTAGGAATTGAAAATAAGATTGTTGAATGCTCTAGTTATGACCCTACCTTCTAGAAATACTGAGTTTTTAATCTATAGTGATTCTTAATTAAAGGGACTTGGTTGTGTTATGATACAGAATGATCAAGTAATTTCTTATGCTTTAAGACAACTAAAACCTCATGAGTTTAATTATCCCACACATGATTTGAAATTAGCAGTTTTGGTTTTTTCTTTGAAAATTTGGAGGCATCATTTATGCAGAGTCAAATGTGAAATATATACTGACCATAAAAGTATGAAGCCTATATTCACTCAGAATGAATTAAACATGAGGTAGATAAGATGGATTGAATTGATAAAAGATTATGATTGCATGATCAATTTCCATCTTGGAAAAGAAAACAAGTGGCAGTTGCCTTGAGTCAAAAACATCATGCATCTTTAGCTATTTTATGGCTGAAAAAAGACCCTTTGATTAATGTTTTGATGAATATTGACTTGGACGTTGTTGGTGTAGGAAATTACTATGTTTAGTTTTATGTTTCAGTGCATTCACCTTTGTTAGATAGGATAAAGAAAGCATAGAAGGGAGATGGGGAGTTATTGAAAAAGGTATAATTTGTCAAAATGTATAAGTTTCTAGAATTTAGAAATGATAAATATTGTGTTCTATTATTTGTACAGATATTATGTGTGCCTTATGACTCTCATATGAAGAAATAATTATTGTCTAAATCTCATAGTTCTCTATTTTCAATTCATCCTAGAAGCACAAAGATGAAAAAAGACCTTCAAGAGTATTACTGATGTGATTGAATGAAAAGAGATATTGCAGATTTTATTGTGAAATGTTTGACATGTCAATAGGTTAAATTAGAGTGGAAGTTACTGAAGGGGATGCATTAGCCTTTTTCGGTGCCAGATAGGAAATGGGAAAATATATCCATGGACTTTGTTGTAGGACTAACAAAGACTTCTCAAGGTAAAAATTGTGATTTGGGTTATTGTTGATTAGCTGACTAAATCTACTCATTTCCCTCCTATTCAAGATACTATGTATTTGGATCAGCTTTCTTGACTATACTTCAAAGATATTTTCAGGTTACAAGTAATTTATTCTTCTATTGTATCTGATCGTGATCTAAGGTTCACTTATAACTTTTGGAAAGGCCTTCAGATGTAGTTGGGAACAGAATTAAATTTTAGTATATATTTTCATCCTCAATCAGATGGGAAGTTAGAATAGATGATTTAGACTTTGGAAGATATGATTTGATCTTTATTTATGGACTACTAAGGAATTTGGGATGAATATCTTTCTTTATTTTAGTTTTCTTATAATAACTATTTTCATTCTAGTATACAGATGCAACCTTTTGAGGTATTATAGGAAAGTGGTGTTGAACTCCATATTTTTTGGGATGAATTTGAGGAAAGGAAGTTGACGGGACCATAATTAGTAGAGTAAGTGGCTGATAAAGTGAGGATGGTCTAGCAAAACATGAGGATAACTCAGAGCAGGCCAAAAATTTGTGCAGATAATAAGAGGAAAGACTTTTCTTTCGAGGTAGGCGATCATGTTTTTCTTATAATCTCACCATAGAAAAGTTTTATATATTTTGGTAAGAAAGTAAAGATGGTTACATGGTTCATTGAACCTTATGAAATCCTGGAGAAAGATGGAAAAGTTTCCTATTGAGTATCTTTGCCTCTAATTTTATCTCAGGTACACAATGGTTTTCATGTTTTGATGTTGAGAAAGTATGTGTCAGATTCATCTCGTGTTTTAAGCCCAGAATCAGTTCAACTGGAAGAGAACCTTTCTTATGACGAGAAACCTATTTAGATTCTTGATTGAAGAGAATACGTATTTTTTAATAAGTTAATCCACCAGGTAATGCTTTTGTGGAGAAACCACATGGTTGAAGAAGCAATATGGGAATCTGAAAATGCTATAATAGAAAGGCACCCTTACTTGTTTAATAATTAAGTAATAAAAAAATTTAGAGGATTCAATTTCCAGAATGTGGGGAGAATGTAACACCCCAAGGTTTTAAAAAATAAATTAAAATGCATGAAAACACTTTATTTTAAGGATATAGTTGTAGACTAGCCGTTAAACATAATTTTGCCTCTTCTGTGTTTTGAATTTTGAAAAAAAGACATACACGGTTGCGATCATTAAGTTATTTGAAGTCTGATAGAACCAACATGATTTTTTTGAATAGTAATGTACCCTTATAAATAGTAATATGAATAGTAATATTACCCTTATGAATAGTAATTCATATTTTTATTTTATTAATGTTATAATATTATGGGGTCTTGATTAATTTTTCAAGGTGATATAAAATGAGTTATAGTTTTTAAATTGTTATTTTTTCAAATGAATTATAATTTTATTTAAAAATTAAAGTAATCATACTTAGAAAATTATTTTAAAAAAAATTGAGTTCATTTTTTAATTCTATACATTGAAAAATGGTTGGGGTGAATGTTTTGTATTTTTTTGAAATAATTGAATTTTTGGTGAATAGTGAAATTCGATAATTATGAAATATGATAAATAAATGAATTTTTGCATCATGCTTGAGTCATGGATGATTTAAATGGACATTGGTTCGAACTCACATGCACTTATTACTATTTTTGGTCACATTAATCAAGACTATTCATAGTCTTGAGCAAAAATATTAAACTAATGATTAAAATAATGGAAAACTCATCCTCTCCTCCACTATAAATACCCCCTCACCCCCCTCTTCCTCTAACACCTCTAAAGATTTTTGTATTGTCTAAGTTATGACCAATCCCATTCCCAAGTATCTTTCCCATGTCTAAGACCTTCTAGTATCAACAAATGGTCAAAACTAAAGGCCTTAAGCAGGATCTCAAGGAGAAGAGATCAAGAGGTAAAAATCATCTTTCATTTTCTTGTGTTTTCTTTTCAATTATTTTATTTTCTTATACTCTTTTAACCTCCCATTATCCAATAGGAATGAAAGGTCTAGAATATTATATATTCTTGATGTTATTATTTTTATGAAAAAATTCATCAACTTAATTATTCTCCTCTTCCTCTTATTCTAAAAATAAGAACATTGTCCATGATGTGTCCATTTACCGACATCGTGGATGATGTGTTTTCAATTTCCTTTACTTCCTTAAAATTTTGTTTTAAAACCATTTTAGTGGTTGAAATATATTTTAATTTTTATTATATTACCTCTATTATGTTCTATAATTGACTTATATGCATAATATTAATGGTATATGATGAAATAAGTTCGTGATTATCGAAGAACCGCCAAAATGATCCAAATGAATATCAATAATGATTTATCTAATGGTTCATCCTCATATCATATAACCAAAATGATTTATGAAATAATTTAATATTATTTAAACATATTAACACCATTTCATTCTACTTCTAAAGTTTTTCTTCCATTTAACAAGAAAATCCTTTACGAACCGACAAGGGAAATCATGTGAAGCACACACCCGAGACAACATAAATAAAAAAATAATATTTATAAATGGGTTGAATGATGTTATAAAATGAATATATATGGTTTTATAAACATGAATATATATTTTTTAATATTAATAACACTATTTTAACCATTATATTGGCGTTTTAAACAATTTTTAAGTAAGATGAACCTAAGGTAAGGGAATTCTTAAGCCAACTTCCATTATTTACGTTAACCTTCTACTTCTTTAATTATGTGCTACTGAGATTATTTGTGTAATTAATTTCGTTTATATTATGATTTATTATGTAGATACACATATTACTTTAATTATATTAATTCTCACATCAATTATATGATATTTGTAAGATACTTTTCTTTAAAAATCCTCTTTTAAAATTATATTTTACAAAATTCAAAAGAAATGTTTTTATGAAATTATCCATGTTTTGTGATTATGTTATGGTTATTGGGAATTTTTTATGATGAAGGGTGGGACTTATATCTCTCTCAAATTCATTTTTTATGTGTATATTAGAGTTCGGTTATATGGTTACTCTAAGTATAACTATGATGGTTACACCATAAGGTAGTCGTGAGGGTTACATTATAAGGTAGTCGTAAGGGTTACAAATCATAAGGTAGTCGTGAGGGTTACAGTATAAGTAAAAAATTCCGTAAGATACCTTTATCGTTTTATATTTTTTCTCTAATGTTTTATGTAAATCTCATGTTTCACAAATTAAGTAAATATGGGTGAGAAGTATGCCTTTGTGAAAATGATTTCATATGTTTATAAGTATTGTTGGACTAATGGTTTATTTCTTTATTTTTATATACCTTATTGAGATTTTATGATCATACCATGTTTTTAAATGTTTTCACATGTTATAAGGATGTTTAAGAGAAAAAATAAATTCGAGTTAAATGTTTTGAAGATTTTTCAAAGAAATCATGTTTTTGTTTTAAAAAATTAATGTTTTGGATGGATATTGTTTTAATGGTACCCACTTTTGTATGCTTATTGGTTGATATGTATGATTTATGTCCTAACTTTCTAAAACTCTAAACCAAAAATAAATTTTTGAATGTAGGGAAATGAAATCTAGTTGAAATATCTGGATTATGTAATGTTTAAGGCTGGGTTCATATATTTTATCTCTGTAGAAATTAAATCTTTCTCACCATTGAACCTCTCAAACTCAAAATTAACTGAAGAAAATAGTAAATCTAATATAGAAGATTTGATACCAATTTTTAGGATGTAAAGAGTCTGATACAAGGAATACCACACCCAATATATAAAATAGAAGAGATTTACTTCAAATATGTGTGTTGGGATGAATGAAGAAAAATAAAAATAGAAGTAGAATAGAGCAGAAAGAAACAAGAACAATTAATAAAATGTAGGAAAGTAAATGACACAATGTATTTAGGTGCTTCAGACCACGCTGGTTTGACATGCATGATAAGAACACCACCACAATTTTCTTTAATATGAAAAACAAACATTAATCATACAAAATATAAGAGAAATAGATATATCATTTCACTTCATTACTGTGATTCCATCTTATCTATATATATTGGTAAAATTCAATATATATCTCCTCTTCATTCATGTTTACATGGGTTGTTTACTTTGTTTTCTTCTTCAGATATTTTCCTATTTCTCCCTCTCCCACTATTGTTTTTTTTGCGACACTACCGCTCTCTCCATGTGTGCAGGAATTTCCACTCATGTTTTCCAAGAAAAATTTCAAGCAAAAATGCAATGCATTCAATATTTGGTTTTCAGATCAATCTAGAAGTTGGTAAGTGAATTACTTTATGCATCATGAACATTCAAAAGCATGGATTGGTTTACTACCACAAATGAAAGAAAGGGAAGTGTTTGAGTTTTATCAGTGCTAATCAGAAAGCACTGATAAAAGGGTGGCTTTTATCAGAGCTAGAGAAAAGTGCTGATAAATATAACCTTTATCAGCGCTACTATTAGCACCGATAAAGGTCCTCATTTATCAACGCTAACAAAAAGCACTGATAAAAAAGATACTTTATCAGTGCTAATTGTAGCTCTTATAAAATTTTTTAATATAAAATATTATTAATTTATATAAAAAAATTAATTTTATTTAAAAATAATGTTTATTGGTATACATTAAATAAAAACTGCATGTTTATAATTAATATATGTTTTATAATAATTCAAATGTATATATAAATTTCATTTAATAATAAATACATTTATTATATTTATTATAATTATTATGTTTACTATGTTTATTATGTTTATTACATTTGTTATGTTTATTATTTTTATTATTTTTATTATGTTTATTATGTTTATTATGTTTATTATGTTTATTATGTTTATTATGTTTATTATGTTTATTATGTTTATTGTGTTTATTATGTTTATTATGTTTATTATGTTTATTATATTTATTGTTTTTATTATGTTTATTATGTTTATTTTGTTTTATTATCTTTATTATGTATATATATGTTTATGTATTTATGTTTTTATTTTTTTTATTTTTTTTATGTTTTTTATGTTTTTTATGTTTTTTATGTTTTTTATGTTTTTTATGTTTTTAATTTATTTATGTTTATTATGTTTATTAGTTTATTATATTTATTATATTTATTATATTTATTATATTTATTATATTATATATTTATATATAAATACTTTCATATATATATATAAATACTTATTAAATATAAATATATATATATATAAATAAAAAAAGTTTCCAATGAATGTGGTCAATTAATTGATGTGTAATGGAAATATATATTCATCATGAATGTTCATTTATACATTATACCCTAATGTTGGGAATATATATATATATATATATATATATGAAGACCCATTTATACTATACAAGGTGTGTTCATTCATGTTCCTAAATATATAAAGCTTTATGTTCTCATAAATACTTAAAATCACAATAAATATATTTAACTAATCAATAAATGTATTTATTATATTTAAAAATATAAATATTTAGTTATATATAATTATATACTTTTTAAAATATATTTATAATTATATTTATATGTAACTAATTAAATATATATTTGTTAAAAAAATTATAAAATTTAAAAATATGTTTTTCAGTGATAAATATATTTATTATATTTGTGAATACCTTGTGAATATATTTATTTATAAACATATGTCTTTAATGAATACACACACACACACACACAAATATATATATATATTTAAATAATTGTGAAATTAAAATTATATAATTAATATATTAATTTATTTTAATGTCAGTAGTATTTAAATATATATATATATATAATTTAAATTATAAATATAATAAATATATTTATTATTAATATATTAATTATAATTTTATAATTATTTAAATATAAATATATATTTATTTAAATATATCTTGAAATTATAAAAAATATATATAATTAATGCAAATATATTTAAATAATTATTAAATTATAATAAATATATTAATTATATATATTTATAAAATTATAAATGTAATAAATATATTACTTATAATTTTATAATTATTGAAATAAATGAATAATTGATTAAATAAATGAATGAATAAATAAATGATTAAAGAAATAAATAAATAAATAAATAAATAAATTCATGTTTTATCAGGGCTATATTGAAAAGTGCTGATAAAACATGCCTTTATCAGCACTTTTGTAGCGCTGATAAAATATCTTTTTATCAATGCTAAAATTTTAGCGCTGATAAAGACTCAACTTTATCAGTTCTAAAAAAGTGCATATAAAAGCATGTTTTATCATTGTTTTTCAATATAGTGCTTATAAAACATGGTTTTATAAGTGCTTTTTACTAGCACTGATAAATGCTTCCATCGATTTTATAAATGAACCTTAACTGCCTCCACTTCCATTTGCACCCCTCAAGTTCACATGGAAGCCTAACCCTGTGCCTCCCCCTCCTCCTCTACTTCTTCTTCTTCTTCTTACTCCTCCTCTTTTGCCACCACCACGACCACTGAATCCTCCTCCTCCTCCTCCTTCATTTCTGAATCCTCCTCCTTGTCCTCCTCCACAGCTGTTTCCGCCAACTCATCCTCTTGCTCCTCCATCGTCGATGTCGCCTCCTACTCCTCCTCCACTGTCGTTGCCACCTCCTTATCCTCCTCTGCCTCTGCTTCTAGTAATTGTTTTTTCATCTCTTTTAGGAGCCTCTAAACCTTTATTTTCAATATATTCCTATCTTGGGTGTTAAGGGTTGTTTGGTCATAAATCATGTTTCGTTTCTTGGATGATTGATTCTCTGCAAACTTGAGGTATGTTCTTTACAAGTTATATCTCATAGTCTTGATGTTTATTATTGTGTGTGTGATCGTTTAATTATGTCGATGTTCTTCAAATTTAATATCATGGTATTAAATGATAAATATGGTGTATAAATTATCTATTGGACCTTTCACAGGCCTTGTGGGATCTGATGTTGATGGTTATACTGGGGCTATGGTCACCCAATGGGCAAGCCACTCCCCTGAACATGATAATTCATTTATTAAAGGATAAATTGAAGGGGTTACAAGATTAGATCAGTTTTAATAGTGTTAAGAATTATAATATGGAATAAGGTGGTTTTTGGAATACCTTTAATATGTTAAATTAGTTATGGATAAAATGTTAGTAAATGTGTTAAATGGTTTAAGGGGGGAATGTTTGTGTTATAAAATTGTTATGAAGTATGCTTAATGGTTTTTATTGTGAGTAAATTGTATAATGTGATAGTTATAGATTGGGGTTAATTGTAATGAATGTGATGGATGATGGTAATTATGATAAATGGAATAGGTTATCCCCTTGATGTATTAATGTGGTAAAATGGTTCAAGTGTGTTAAACACTGATAAGTTTTATTGATGAAATGAATATTAATGTTGGTCTATGCAGTCCACACCCTAGTGAGAATATTGGTCATGGTGGTCTATTTATTCGTACTCACACCCTGATTGGGACATCTTTGGGTAAACAAGTAGACCATTTAAGGGTACCTAGGTTCTACATATGGATTATAAGGATATGTATAAGAAACCCTCTCATAAATATGGAATTCCTCAATTATGTTGGGAAATACTCCACTAAAGAAATATAACCCCACATTATCCAAGATCGGTGTAAGAAATAGGTAGTATATGAACATTACCTATGTTATACAAGAGTGCACAAAAGGATCAAATGTTTTGGGGTTGTAATGATATATTGACCATTAGAGGAATCCCAAAAAATTGGGAGGTTGGTTAGGAAAAGACCCTACAAGAATGACTTGATTTACTAGTATGTATAGTTACTTGAGGGGGTAAGGATGAGGGCATTTGAATTCTAGTATAATAAAGGAGAGTGGAAAATTTACTCCACCGTGAATTGGGAACATCATGTGGCATGTCAGTATAAGTGAGGGTTAACCCTTTAGAGAGGATCGCAGTGATAATGTTAAGCATGGAAGGGGAACCCAATAAAGGGGGATATAACATAATGTATCAAGTATTTTTTTTAAGTTAGGACTGAAGTTTGTATAGTTTAACATAATGTATAAAGTGTATCTCTTGGGATTTATATCTTTGTGAAAATGCTTAAGTGGATCTTTTAAAATGATTCAAGTGTTTTGAAATGTTTCTTAAAAAATTATATGTGTTAAACATACCCTTTTTGGTTTTAAATAGATTTAAAATGGTTTAAAAAGGAATTGGGGTTTCAAGAAAGGATGTTTGGAACTAATTGGTTTAATCTAAAAAGAGTGTTATTTTAAAGAGTAATATTTGTAAATGGTTTATTTTTTAATGGGATTTCAACTGTGATTTTTTAATGGGATTTCAACTATTATTTTTCAAAGAGTGTGATTTTTTATAAATATCTTTTTTAATGGGATTTCAAAAATGTAAATGGTTTGTCTAAATTATATCTTTTTTATTTTATAAATAGTTTTAAAAAGGGTTTTTTATTTTATCCTTGATTAATTTTTATATCAACATTTTGTGTATTTATTTTGTTAAATATTAATATCACTGAATCAAATGGGATGGATATGAATAAAGAATGGATGGATGTCAATCGTCTGACAAAAGAGTATGAATATGGTGTGAAAGATTTCATCAAGTTTGTAAAATATCATGCATATGACCCTTCTTAGATATTTTTCCCAGTTTTACACTGTTGTTATTCAAGACAAGTTAGTCGAGAGGAGTTGGAAAAATACGTAGTCTATCACGAAATAGATCGAAATTATAAATGTCAGAATAAACATGGGGAAAAGAGAATGTAGCTTGTAGATGGGATAACACCACATTTTATGGATCATCTGATATGATTATAAGTGTGGATAATGAAGGAGACTGTATTGAAGACATGATTATAGATGTGAATGAAGATGAAAATCGTATTGAGGAAATGATAAAGACAGTTGAAGATGAACTTTGTGATATCCCAAAATTTTTTGAGTTGTTAAAGAGTTTTGAAAACCCTCCATTGAATGGTTGTTACACTAAATAAACAAAATTACCATCTATATTGAAGTTGTATAATTTTAATGTAGTAAATGGATAGAGTGATTTCAGTTTTACGAAATTACTTTCTCTCTTGAATGACATGATCCTATAAGATAATGAGCTCTCGAGCTGAACAAACGACGCCAAACAAATGTTACGCTCGATGGGTATGATATTAGAAAGAACAAATAACTTCCTGAATGAATTTATATTGTTTCTCAAGGACCACAAATAACTTAGAAAATTCCCAAAGTGTGGTGCTTCTCGATAAAAGAAATACGAATCCGGTTCTATGAAAGTTTCATGGTACTTTCCAATCATTACAAGGTTTAGGCTCCTATATGAAAGTGAGGAGACTATAGGGAAATTGGCGTGACACACAAAAAATAGAAATAAATATGGGAAACTATAGAACCTGGAAGACCCTCCTTAGTGGAATAAAATTGATCATGAGTATCTTGAATTTGGAAACGAGGTGAGAAACCTTCATCTTGCATTACCTACAAATGGAGTGAATCCTTTTAATTTTCAAAGCAGCACTCACAGTACCTGACTGGTTATGTTGGTAAATTATAACTTTCCATCATGGTTATGCATGAAACAAAAACACATCTTGTTATCTATGCTTATATCAGGACCAAAAAAACTGGGTGATGATATTGATTTTTATTTGGATCCACTGATTGAGGATTTGAAATTATTATTGGATTCAACTGTTACGATGTACAATGCTTACAAAAATGAAGATTTCACATTGAGATCCATGTTTTATGGGACGATAAATGACTTTCATGCTTATGGAAATTTTTCAGGATATAGCATTAAAGGAACTCTTGGGTGTCCCATCTGCGAACAAGGTACACAATCAATTAGGTTGAAATATTTATCAAAAATTGTGTTTCTAGGACATTGTAGATTTCTACCATGACGACTTAAGTACCAATATTGGACAACGTCATTTTATGGAAGTTCAAAAGAACATACAACACCATCTCCACTAATAGATGATCAACTATTTGAGAAAGTTGTGGAAACTGCTTTTGGTAAACCATTTTCGAAAAACCTTATAAAAACAAACTAGAAAAAGAAATCAGTTTTTTTTAATTACAATACTATAATTGTACGTACATCATACATTTTCTTGATTTCATGCATGTTGAAAAAATGTGGGTGATAGTGTCAACATCATGTTACTAAATGCACCTATAAAAACAAAGGATGGATTTAAGTCTAGGCTGGACATGGTTGACATGTGAATACGAGAAGAGTTGGCACTAGTGAAGGGTGAAAAATGAACATTTATTCCTCCTACTGCTTACACTCTTTCTGGGTAGGAGAGATATCGATTTTGCAACTTCTTGAATGACATAAGGGTTATAGAGGTGTATTCATCGAATATCGAGAATATCATTTCAATGTGCGATTTAAAGTTAAAAGGTCTGTAATCACATGAATGTCATGTATTGATACAATATCTAATTCCAATAGCTTTACATAGCATTTTTTCCAAGAATTTCTATCATACATTAACGAAGCTATGTTTCTTATGCAAAGCTATATATAGAAAAGTTATAGACTAGGAAACATTTCTGACTATGGAAAGGGAAATTGTCATCATATTATGTGAATTGGAAATGTTCTTCCCGCCAACATTCTTTGATATGATGGTTCATTTGGTGGTTCACTTGGTGACAGATATTAAACTATGTAGTCATGTGCACTATAGATGTATGTACCTCATTGAATGGTATATGAATATTTTGAAAAGTTATGTCAAAAATAGAAGTCATAAAAAGGGTTGTATTGAGGAGTGATATATTGTTGAGGAAGCCATTAAATTCTGTACTAAATGCCTATCCAGTGTGTAAATCATTGTTCTAAGAAAATCTTGTCACACTGGGAGACTTTTGGGTGAAGGAATTTCTAGAAAGGAGGTTATCACTATCAATATTACAGATTGGGAGCATGCCCACCTTTATGTTTTTCATAGCAGTTTGGACATTGACCCATATGTTAAAACCCACTAAGAAATTATTAGGCATTTGAATCCATAAAGGGATGAAAAATGGATATCAAATAAAAAATCAATAGTTTATAGGATGGTTTAAAGACCATATTTTTAAGAAGTCAGATGAAAATACAGACTCAATTTTAGAACGAATTTTACAGCTAGTCAGAGGACCAAGTGTGTACATATTATCTTAAAATGATTATGTAATTAATGGTTATCATTCTATACTAATAAACATTATGAAGACAGTACCAGACAGAATAGTGGAGTAATACTTTTGGCTGAAGAAAATAATGTTTCTAGTGCTAAGGAAATAAATCCAATTTACATGAATATTTCATACTTTGGCATCATCAAAAAAATATGGGAGTAGGATTATATGACATTTCGAGTGCCGATTTTTCAATGTAAGTGGATTGATAACAAGAGTGCTATTAAAATAGATGAGTTGGGATTTGTGAAATTTACATTGTGCATGGAAGGGTAAAAAGACAAACATTTTATAATGGGATCACAGATAGTACAAGTATTTTATGTTCCTGATCCCGCAAACCAAAACTGGCTAATTGTTCTGTTATCAACCAAAACCACTGAAGAGTCAGATGAAAATTCAACAGAGTATGGCCCTTTCATTGGGACATCACAATCATTTCAAAGTGGTATTAGTATATATGGAATTTTGTATGTCAGAGGAGACCATAATGAAGGGATTTGGATAGTCTATAGAGGGGTCAAATCCCTTCAACATTTAAAAAAAGATAGTTCAATAATCAGGTTATATTTTTTACTAATATACATCATGTTACTTTATATTAATATTTGTTCATTGTTTCTTTTATGTTATCTAAATTAAATGGTAAACCACTTATGTAGATAATTTATTCTACACATGATGATTCTCTCAATCCCTCAGTACACAGGTTTCTCAACCTACTGTTGTTTGCAGTGAAGAAAAACAATAGGTTTCTCAACCTGTTGTCATATGTTAATATTTGTTCGCTGCTGCTTTTATGTTATCTAAATTAAATATTAAACCACTTATGAGGATAATGAATTATGTACATGATGATTCCCACAATCTTCAGACACAAAAGGTCTCTCAACCTACTACTACTTGCAGTATAGAGGAACAATAGGTTTCTCAACCTTTTGTTGCACCCAGTGCAAAGGTACAACCACCATATGCATATGTTGATGCTAGCTCTCTAGAGCTGGAGGAACATATTAATGATTGTTGATCTGAGGAAATGAAAGGTGATGAAACACCAGCGGCATAGAAAAAACAGGAGCATCGTATTTTGATGATATTAGAAAAAATCATTAAGGAAAAAGAGAAAGGCATCAAATACAAGATTGGATGGAATACGCAGGGAAAACATGTTAACCCCAACAAGACCATGTTCATTAGTTACATTGGAATTGTCGCTCGAAAATGTGTGGTGGTTTATGTAACTTCATGGCACCATGTTGTGGCTGAGATTAAGACACTGATGTGGGGAGCTATTATGGTAACATTATGATATCATTTTTTTAATTAATGAAACATTAAATAATGAAGCATTGACTTTCTCTTCATTATCCCTTGCAGAGTATATTTATAATAGATGATTCACACAATGACTATGTATTAAGGGTTTTTGGAAGGATTCATAGTTTCATGACCCATCCTCAGGGCCCGTTCCGTGACTACCCCAAGCCCGCCTTCCATAGGACAGGGGCTGGCGACTAGCACCAAGGCGTAAATCCCAATAAAAAGGGGAAGGCATTGCCTAGTAAAGTAAACGAACTCACAAAGTAAGCAAACAGAAGTAACACTAAGTAAAACCGGGTACAACAGTAAGTGAGGAAAAGTAAGTGGGTCAGAATACAAACCCAAACTGAAATTAAAGTACAACTGAAAAAGTATGTATAGAAACTGAAAAGTAAAGCCGCAACGTCAAGCTTTCCACTGGTAGTCCCACCCGAACGGTGGGTACAGATAGCCACCTCAGCTCCTCAGGTACAGTCATCCACTCCGTGTACGTCCCGCCCAGTGGTCCTCCTCCAGGTACCGACTACTCCACTAGCCTCTACCATGATCAGCGTTGTCCGTCGTCTGCATCCAACACAATGTAGTGCGGGCATAGCCCGTGCAGGGGTGAGTATAAGCTACTCAGTAGGGACCCCGAGACCCCCGAAGGTCTCCCAGAATCCACAAAGGATAATCCACAAGGAAAGATACAATCACGAAGTAACATCTAAAACTGCTTAGGTATATGCCCATACATATACCTAAGTCATCAATTCCAGTTTGGCTCCAACATCCGAGCCCAAGTTCGATCACGTCCACATAGGATAGCACAACACAATCCACATAGGAAAGCAAGTCAATCATATTGAAGATAATGATTGAAAGTCAAGATTCAGCACACACAGGTATACTTCTTCGTAAGACGATAGAATGATCAGATGTATCCACTGATTCATCTAAGCCGTTGGACCCACACATAATCGATAGGTACTAACCCCCGCAATGACCCACACAGGATCGATAGGTAACCAACCCCCGCAATGACCCACACAGGATCTGACCTACACATGATCGGTATGCGCTGGCCCACACAGAACCGCTGAGCGTTGACCCACACAGGATCAAACCTACACAGGATCGGTAACACTGATCCACACAGGATCGCTGAGTGCTGTAGTCGTCACTGTCGAACCCACGTAGGATTCCCGTACAGTCTTCATCGTCGTCGCAGTCGCAGCCAGCTCTAGTGTTCCCGCACACAGCAAGCTCGTTCAGGGAGGGTCCGCTTAACGAGCCGAAGGGATGATACATCAACTGACATGAAGTCCGGAGTTGATGTATCCCAAAGTTCTGTATCGTCAACATGAACTCAACGCGACAGACGGTGCGTCAATCAGACGCCCGGTCTGAGAGTTATTGGTTTTTTCGTCCCAGGGGCCCGGTTGGTTTTTAAGTCAAAACCAACCCGAACATACTCCAACTATGTCCAAACCTCGATTGGGGTAAGATAAATGGTCTGTCTCACTAAGAGGAATCCAACAAAGTCAACGGCACGTCAATCGGACGTCCGGAGCTCAAGTTATAAGCATTTCCGCTCTGAGGGCCCGGTTGGTTTTGTGTACGAACCAACCCGGCTGAACCCAAAGTTCTCTGAAACCTTGAGTTTAATATACCGAAACGACCATCTCGATCCAAGGATCGCATTGCAGCTGACGGTGCGTCGATCAGAAGTCCTTAGCCCAAGTTATGGGAAAAATACCGAAAGAGGTCCGGAAGTGGGGGTTTCGGGCCCGGACCGACCCGGCCCGAGACCCACTGGGTCATCCCGAACCGGGTCGACCCGAACCGGGTCCGGGTTTGGCCCTCTTAGGCGCAGCCCGGCCTGGGCAGCCCGTCCCAGTGCGCTGGCGTGGCCAGCGCGGCCGGGTGGCTTGGCCAAAACGGCAGAGCGGTTTGGGGGGGCACGTTGCCCCCCTGTTGTGTAACTACGGCCCCCATGTGGGGGGCCGCTGCTGTCCGGCCAGCCGGGGGTTACGAACCCCTGGCTTCTCCTCTGACCGGCCGGCCCGCTCCGGCCGGCCGGCTACTGCCGCCACGGGACCGGCTAGTCCCGTCCCCCCTGCTCCGACGCCGGCGGCCGGAAATCGGCCGCCGCTCCCTGCTCCGCCGCGGCGCGACAGCGCCGCACCACTCCGCCGTGGCCCCGCTCTTGCCGCGGTGTTTTCGTGATTCTCCGGCGTGGCGTGACGGTGCCGCACATCCTTGCCGCATGATCCCACGTGGTGTCATTGCACCGCGTCACTTTCCTTCGAACCGCAACAACACAAAGATAAGGGAGGAGGTTCGGCCATGTTTGTGTGGTCCGGCCCCCTCCCGTTAATCGATAGAAAGTGGTCCAATTTGAAACGAGGAACGATGACAGAAGAATTCACGAATAACAACAACAATAAATTCCATACCTCAAGCGTTTTCGTCGAACGAGGTTTGTCGCGGAAAGGGACATCGCGGAATTGATCGTCGCGGAAGAAGAGGATCGTTGGCGTTTGTTGATCTCTGAGGAAGGCGTCTCTCACCGTCGTAGAGAGGAGAATTGACGGCGTCGCGTAGTCGATCTCCGAGGTTTCGGCGTTCTTCGTCGGAGATCGGTGCATTCTTCGCGTTCTTCGCGTTCTTCGACGAAGAAGAAGAACTTCAAGACTCCCCTTTTTCTCCCAATCCCCTCTCAACACAACAAGCTCCAACCAAAAATAAAATAAGTGCTTCACTTATTTTATTACTCGTGACTTAAGTTTGAAATTCAAAAATTGAATTAAACCACTTAATTAATTAACTCAATTTTTCATTAAAAGGAGGGTTAAGGGAGTTTAGGGAATATGAAGGGGTGGGGTTCATGTGGGCCCCATCTCCCTCATAGCCTCACTTGGGTGGTTACCCAACTTCCACCCAAAGGTTAACCACTTAGTAAAAATAAAATTTGTAGCTCAATTTTATTTTTAACTTCCACAATTTTTAACAACTCCTCCCATGTAAACGCAACTCCTAAAAAGGTGTTCCTAAGCAATTACCAGTGCTTTGAATCCATCGGTACCCTAAGAATTTGATTCCGAGCACCGGTTCAAAAGATAGGAAATCCCGCTCGTTCGTTCACTGAATGTACCCGAGCTAAACTTCGGATAAATATTTCGGGCACACCGGGCCTCGGAATCAGGTGCCGTCAAAAACTGCGTTCTTGTAAAATCCCAAAGAAAATTAAGAAAAAATTTCCCTTGAATTTTACAAGTCTTTAAACATAGGGTATTTCGCACAATTTTAATGCAATTTCATCTTAAATATACTTAAGGAAAAATAAAACCACACCCTCCTCCTATTTATGCACATTTGATAACCCAAGAATCATGGGATGTGTTTACTGGACAGCGTTTAATGCAGTATTTTCTGGTATATGGTGTCTGGTAATACATTTTTTGACAGTATGTGTATTCATCACTTTGATTGAAATTGTTTTGTTTATGAAACAATAACTGAGTGCTAAAAACAAACAACAAGAATAAAAACCAGTAAACCCCTACCGTAAAACAAGGATGGGGTACACATCACTTGAAAAGACTTTGGTACATATTTTAAATCTATCATAATACTTTTATGTGACATAAAACAACACAATAACTATGTTCCTTTTTTTATATGCAGCTTAAAGTGTCTAAATCCAAATCCACTTCCATCCCACGCCATGTGTTTTGGAAGGAGGCACGTGTAACTAATGATGGAAAACTAATAGATGAAAACACAGAAAAAGTGTGGGAAACATGTGTAAGTATGACATAATTAAAAAAATTATTTAAATCACTATTACGTAACCATGATTACTTATTTTCCTATATTTTCTATCTGACATAGTCATAAGAATCAGAAACACACATTCCAAATGCAGACATACTTTCAGTGGCCTTGAAGTAGCAAAAAAAGTGTGGCTGCATTAGAGGTGTGTGTTTTGGGGTGACACCCCGAACATATTTTGAGAAAAAAAGAATAGGATCAAACTGAGGAAATTAAAAAGATGATAGAAATATTATCTATACTTGAAGAAGAATTATAATGCCAGAGAGAGATGATAGCAACTTTGTTTGGGAGGAGGTAAAGAGAATAAAAAACTCAAGAACAACTAGTGTGTGCAGTTCCCTCCCCAACCCCCACTAATTTTGAGGTGAGCCATTCCCCTCAAAAACCTTTCTTAACTAAGTTGGTCAATTTTCTAATAATCTTTTTCTGTGAAATGTGAATCAGATAGACATTATACAATAATACCTTTCTTGTATTGATATTCTACAAGATGAAAATGATTGTGATTTATATTTATCAATACCCACCCATCGCTTTGTAGAGAGGGCTATAGTGTTCAATATCTAGAATGACATTCTACAAAACAGACCACTTCCTAAAGGTCATTTTAGAGTATCAATTACTATATCCCATCAGCTGAGTGATGAGCTACTTGTTCCAAATGATGATTCAAATATTTTTACGGTCAAACAAACTCTTGGAACATTCATCACCTGGCCCTTAAATCTTGTAAAAAAAATATATAGACAAGTAGGTATTCGTTTCCAATTTAATTTTCAAGATAAACCTTTAACATTTAATGAAAAAAGGCTTAAACTGATGGATGTTATTAAAAAAGGACAAAGGGAAGGGGGTTAAATGAAAGACCAGATCAAAACCATCTCAAGGATCAACCAATCGGTCAAAATGATCTACCGGAAGCACCTTAATCCCCTGTTCTATATCCAAATTTGTTATCATTGAAGTCTCATGTGGATATGAATTTGAAATATGGTGGGACTCATAATTTATTTTGGAGAAAATATGTATAGAGGGGAAGATCTGAACATCATTGGTGTTGAGAGTGCAACGAAAAACCTCGACTATGAATTCCTAGGTGGCTTAGTTGTAAATGTATACATGAGGTATGTTTTCATGATTTGATTTTCCAAAATCCGACATACTATGTTAATTATGACTAAATACATTTCATACTTTTCTTAAGTTTATATATGAAAAAAAATTGAATGGATTTCCCCATGAACATAAATTTTCACTCGTTAGTCCTCACATCACCTCTATAGAACAAACAAAAATAGATTCCACAAAATGGGGTAAAATAGTGGCAGGTCTTCTCAAATCATTTTAAAGAAAAACTATAGATGATAAACTCTTCTTCATACCAATGATGCAAGGGTAAAAATATACTATTTAATCATATCAAATATAATTTCATTTCTTTTATTACTTATTATTTTTTGGGTTTTTAGGAAACATTGGATGCTCATTGCGGTCAATTTAGATACTCCAAAGATTTATTTTCTGGATTCAATGCATGGATATCCAATAAACCAACCCCAAATAATGGAGTTTTTCAATTTTTAATACAATATATCCAAAATTTTAGAATTGGGAATCTAGTAATATAATTTATATTATCTTTTAATGAGGATTCTATTATGGTAGGGTGGTGCATCAATATCATCCACATCAAGGAATGAGGTCAGGGGCTATAGACTAGAAACATGACAAGTACTAAGAATGGACAAATATCAGGGAATAAATAATAAGATTTAACTATCCAAACACATATCAAAACAAATTACTTATTTTTTTTAATGTTTCTGTAGTGTCCGAAACAAAAAAAAATAGAAAAGACTATGGTTATTATGTTTGTAAATTTATGAGAGAGATTATCTTTCATAAGAAAACTAGCATCCCTGAAGAGGTATTTTTGAAGATAATTTCCATTTCATTTAAAATATTTATTATTCCTTTATATATTTATATTTTTTCAATACTACTATGACTTTCGAAAAGAGTCATATTCATAAGACAATATAGATGTGATTATAAATGAATGGGCATAATAATTGGTAGAGGAATGTACAAAAATACCATGAAGATGTGTCAATAAGGAAATGGTTTGGAAATGTATAAAGTTTAATTCCAACTACTTATGTCTTTTGAACTACCATGCTTTAATCCATTAGCTCAAAACGTATCACTCACTGAAAACTAAGAAAATGTGCTCTGATTGTCTTCAAAATTAAATACAGTGATTAGTAAGTCCTTTGTGACATGTATGAAGTAGTCTCAAATCAAATTGATGCACAATGTGACCGCTGTGAATCAAATTGAGTGTTTTAGTTTGAAATGATATTTTAGTAAAAAAACACAATTACTATACAAAAAACTAAGGAAATGCATTCAGATTGCTTTGATACTTTAGGAAAACAATCCATGAGTCAGTTATGACTTGTAGGAATCAACCCCACCTCAATCTTACACACGGTGTCACCGGTATGACTCCAAATGTGTCTTCTTATTTAAAATTGGCATTAATTCAAGTAAAAAACACACCTAACATACTGAAAACCAAGAAAACACATTCATATTGGTTTGATACTTTAGAAAAATGATCCATGAGTTAGTTGTGACATGTAAGAATCAACCTAAACTGAATCTGACACACTATTTCACAGGTATGACTCTAATTGTGTCTTCTTATTTAAAATTGAAATTAATTCAAGTAAAAAAACACAACTAACATATTTAAAACCAATAAAAAACATTCAAAATGCTTTGATACTTTAGGAAAAAGATCCATGAGTTAGTTGTGACATGTAGAAATTAACCCCACCTCAATCTGATTCATGGTGTGACCAGTATGACTCTAAATGTGTTCTTATTTAAAACTGGCAATAATTAAAGTAAAAAACACAACTGGCATACTAAAAACCAATAAAACGCATTTGGATTGATTTTATACTTTAGAAAAACTATCTATGAGTTATTTTTGACATTTAGGAATTAACCCCACCTCAATCTGACGCACGGTGTCACCAATATAACTCCAAATGTGTCTTCTTATTTAAAATTAACATTAATTTTAGGTAAAAAAACAAAACTGGTAAATTGAAAACTGGGAAAATGAATTCAAATTACTTTGATACTTTAGAACAATGATCCATTAGTCAGTTGTGACGTGTAGGAATCAACCACACCTCAATATGATGCACAGTATGACCGGTATGACTCCAAATGTTTATTCTTATTTAAAATTGACATTAATTCAAGTAAAAAAACACAACTGACAAACTGAAAACTGAGAAAATGCATTTGGATTACATTGATACTTTAGTAAAATGATTCATGAGTCAGTTGTGACATGTAGGAATCAATTTAACCTCAATCCGAAACATGGTGTCACCGGTATGACTCCAAATTTGTCTTCTTATTTAAAATTGACATTAATTCAAGTAAAAAAACAAAACATGCATACAAAAAAATGAGGAAACACATTAAGATTGCATTGATACTTTATGAAAACGATCCATAAGTCAGTTTTGAGGTGTAGGAATCAACCTCACCTCAATATGATGCATGATGTCACCAGTATGACTCCAAATGTGTCTTCTTATTTAAAATTGACATTAATTCAAGTAGAAATACATAACTAACATACTGAAAACTGAAAAAATGATTTTAGATTAATTTGATACTATAGGAAAATGATCCATGAGTTAGTTGTAATGTGTAAAAATTAACCCCACCTCAATCTGATGCACGATGTCACCAGTATGACTCCAAATGCGTATTCTTATTTAAAATTGATATTAATTCAAGTAAAAAAACACAACTAACATACTGAAAAATGATAAAATGAATTCAACTTTCTTTTATACTTTAGGAAAACGATCCATGAGTCTGTTGTGATGTGTAGGAATCAACCCCACCTCATTCTGATGCACGGTGTGACTGGTATGAATCCAAATGTATCTTCTTATTTAAAATTGGAATTAATTCATGTAAAAAAACACAACTAACATACTGAAAACTGAGAAAACGCATTTGGATTGCTTGGATACTTTACAAAAATAATATATGAGTTGGTTTTGACATGTAAGAATCAACCCCACCTCAATCTGATGCACGGTGTCACCTGTATGACTCAAAATGTGTATTCCTATTTAAAATTGACATTAATTCAAGTAAAAAAACACAATTGACATACTGAAAAGTGAGAAAATGTAACACCCCAAGCTTCTACTGTACGCTTCTCTTGGAATAACGCGATAGCGTGTGTTGTACGCAACATCGAGTTCTAACACACCACAACCAATCAATCTAGCCGTTATGAATAGTAATAACTACTTTTTGAAATTATATATATTTTATATTTCAAAATGGACTTCATTTTTGGATTCAAAATATCGAAATTATCCTAAGTTGAATTTTTGGTATTTTTCTGAGAACTTCCAATTTTTATGAATAGTGAAAAATACTTAAAAACAACTTTTTTAATCAAAATAATTTATAGTGATAAATTATATTATTTAGTGGTTTTAAAATATAATTAGAATATGTTTTTACCATTTTATCCAATGTTGTTCATTATAATTAATTTCACTTTGAAATTGGACATAAACAATTGTCAATCTTTTGATATATATTGTTTCTTAAAAACACGCTATTTGTTGTGACAGCGGGAAATAATTATAAAATTAATTAATGAAAATTTTATGTTTGGAATTTTGTAAAATAGACATCATTTTTGAATTCATAATATCAATTATATCCTAGGGTGAAATTTTGGCATTGTTCTGAAAAACATCAATTTTTGATGAATAGTGAAACTACTAAGTGGTAGTTAAAAAACTGAATTTTTCATAAAACTTAATTTTACCGCTTCTGTGATTGGAATTTCAAAAGTCCTAGAGACACAGTTAATATCAAGGAGTAAAATGTGGTTCAATGAGATGAAAATAATTTTTGGTGAATAGTAACTTTTTACTTTTATTTACCACGGTTAAAAGTAAATAGGGTAATTAAGGGTAAAAATGATATTAATATTACCCTAACACATGTCCTAATTCTATTGGACAAGTGTATCTCGACCAAAAACAACCTTAAGAATAAAATATTATCATTTAGGTCCACTTGAATTAGATTAGGATATTTATTATTATTTAATTCAAAGAAGAGTTAAAAGAGTTAAAATCAAAGTTTATTTACTAAAACATTTTTAATATAGGGTTATACATAAGATAAATTCGATTGTAAATATTAATTATAAAGCTAAAAAGATTTCCTACATAATGATAGTTTATTTATAATTTTTAGATATTAAATAGTTTAATTTATTTATGACACAATGATGATGCAGTAATTACCAAAATAGTGGAAAATTAAAATAATTGATATTTTAAATACCCAAATAAATATAATTTGAGACTTTTAATAAATTACACTAATTTTATAGGATAATATGACATGTTAGGAATGACTTAAGTAACTTTGTTTGAAGTAATAATTCTGTTATGGGTTTCACAAAAATCAATTATTGAATAGTGTCAAAATTGACATAAAAGAGTTTTTAAAACAAATTTTATATTATTAATTGATATTAAATTCCTAAAAATATAAGGTTCGGACAATAGACTTATATCATGATAGGTGTATCATTAATGGACCACTTGGGGGTCTCTTGGATGTATATAGCAAGTTTATTAACCATATAATATAAAAATACAAAGAGACATTGTAAAAGTGAAACTAATTAACTAAGAGTTAATACTTAATGATAAGGTTAATATAGTAACCCAAACCGGTCTAAATTATATTTTTTGAGTGTTTTTAGACCTATCCCCACCTTAAACTTTAATTAATCCAATTTTGAGCCATTAGAAACCTAATATGAATTTATTATAAAATAATATTTCTAGCTTTTCCAAAGGTGTCCCTCACCCCTCTTATAAAAGGGCACTCTCCCTTCTCATTAACTCACACCTTCAAAGCCTTTTGACTCGGACAAACTCTGCCCAAATAGTCTCTCAACATCCCTCACTTCATCTTAGAGGCCTTACTTTAGTCAGAAATCCAACCTAAGAGCCCTTTTGATCAAATCAAAAGGAAGAACCCGAAGAAGAGGTAATGTTTTCACCACCCTTTTTCAAATTCATTTCTTCTTCCACTTATTTCTTCTTTGTTATTACCATTATAAAATAATAACTCCAATATCTTATATATACTATGATGTTATTATAAATATGGTACAACCATATTCATTATTCTATCCATCCTTTGAATAACATGTCACCATACGTGCGTACGTACGGCTTACCGTCTCCACGTCGTGGTGTAATTGTTATTCAATAAATTATTATTTGGATGGGTATAATAATGATGTGTAACTCATGTAAATAATAAATATAACATGATAATGATTATGTATATATGTTATACCATCCAATTATATATTATTTTAATATCAAAAGAATGATATTGTCGCTCATGCATACGTACGGACTACCGTCTCCACGAACGCGATGAGATTCCTTATCCATCGTATCCATTCAAGTATAATTCTCATTTGATGATTAATAATAGTATCTAAGGACTTTATATAATTCTGGATATTATTAAGATACAACCTATCCATGACACACATGGCTTACATAACAAAACATATAAAAGAAAATGAGTAAGTTAACACCCGAAACAACGATAATACTAAGATATTATTAACAAATCAATGGTAAAAGATCATATATGATATCATATTAATATATATGATTCTTGTATAATTTAATAACAATTATTTCACCATTATATAGGAGTTTAACCTATCCTAACCAATGAAAAGTACAAGGTAAGGGTTTATTTCGCAATCTCTTCATTATCTGAGGTTGTTTATACGTAATAATCTACTGGGATCTCTTTATTATCCACATCCATGTTTCTTAAAAATGAATTTCAAAACATTTTTACTATTTACTAGAATACGGGTTAATGTGATTTATACCCTTGTTTGAATTTTTATAAGAGGCTTATAAAGGAATCTTTCCGACATTTTTCAAACAAGGTGCTTTTTAACCTTTTCGACAAAATTAAGGTAAGAATGTTTTTTTAACTTATACGGCGGGTGCAGCTATTTTCTGCCATTATAAAATCATCGAAGCTTCCCTTACAAGCTTATAAGAATATTTTCAAATAAAATGTTTTATTTTATAAATATATGACTCTTAAATTATTTCAAAATAGAAAGAGATATTTCTCTAAAAAGAGTTTTGATTTCATCTATGTCAACATCCTTTGATGGATTTTTTGCTTATTTGAAGTTGATTTATTATGAAACAAAAATTCTATATTGTATTGAAGGTTTTGTTATATGTTTGACTGTGGATGTGTTATTTTTATACCATTCATTTTTTATGGATGAAGTGTTTACATTTCGTATGCTAGTTTTAATACGAATGTTTATGTTATGTTTAAACCTTTTCATATGGGAATGTATTGGACTTAATATGTGATGGGTGGAGCCCGATATAGCTCCTCGATGCGTCGGTAGGTCTCATTAGACAAACTAGTGTCTTGTCACAAGGCCTTGACAAAATATTATTTGTAGTCTTGGCACGAGGCCTTGGCTATGTGGTTATGATAGTCTGGCATTATGCATTCCATCATTATGAAAGTGGTTATTGATATTGCATGTGATTATTCGATTAGTAGAATATCCATGTGAATAAGTAAATGGCATTATTTCATTTTATTTTTTTCCTTACTATGTTGAAGTTCATGTTTAAAAGGATTTTTTTAGTTATACATTGCCTTAAATGTTTATTCTTATTTATGAAAGTTTTCGCTATATTGTTATCCTTACTGGGTATTTGAGCTCACCCCTTTTCTATGTTTTATTTTTCCCAGGATGTGAAGAAGTAAATTATGAATGATCTGCAGGGATATTATGAGGGGATAATAGTGTGGACTATGGAGACAATATGTTGTTGTAGTAGTTTTTCACTTTATGATGTAATGTAAAACTTTATGAATATATCTAGTGTTTCCAAGGCTACTAAACCAATCGGTCTTTCGAGATTTGATATTTCTTGTGATCATGCCAATGTTATGTAGTAATGCACCGAATCTAGGTAACTGGGGTTGGGGTGTTACAAAAAACACATTCATATTTATTTGATACTTTAGGAAAACGATCCATTAGTCAGTTGTGATGTGTATGAATCAACCCCACCTCAATACGATGTACGATGTGACTAATATGACTCCAAATGTGTCTTTTTATTTAAAATTGACATTAATTCAAGTAAGAAAACACAACTGCCATACTAAAAACTAATCAAACACATACAAATTACTTTGATACATTAGGAAAATTATCCATGAGTTATTTGTGATGTGGAGGAATCAAGCCCACCACAATCTGAAGCATGGTGTCACCAATATGACTCCAAATGTGTCTTCTTATTTAAAATTGACATTAATTCAAGTTAAAAACACAACTAACATATTAAAAATTGAGAAAATGCATTCAAATTGCTTTGATACTTTTGAAAAGAGATCCATGAGTCAGTTGTGACATATAGGAATCAACCTCACCTCAATCTGACACATGGTGTCATCAGTATAACTCCAAATGTGTTTTCTTATTTTAAATTTACATTAATTTAAGTAAAAAACACAACTGACATACTGAAAACTGAGGAAACACATTCTGATTTCTTTGATACTTTAGAAAAATGATCCATGAGTCGTTTGTGATGTTTAGGACTCAACCTCTCCTCAATCCAATGCAAAGTGTGACTAGTATGACTAAAAGTGTCTGTTATGAGTTTAAAATTGACATTTTAGCTCAAAACATGTCACTAACTGGAAACCAAGAAAACACACTCCGATTTTCTTTAAAATTAAGGAAAGTGATTCGTAAGGCCTTTATGACGTGTATGAAGTAGTTTCACATCAAACTGACGCATGATGTATCCATTATGACATTTTATTAATGTATTCTGTATATTAATGTTTAATTTATTTCTTCATAGTATTACTAACATCATATTTGTTTTCTTATATAGGTGGAATCTTTTTCTTCAGTTGGGATGTAGGAATCAACCCCACCTCAATATGATGCACGGTGTGACCGGTATAACTCCAAATGAACTTTTTCTTTTTATTAAAAATTGACATTTTATTAATGTATTCTTCATATTAATGTTTAATTTATTTCTTTATAGTATTAATAATGTAATATTTGTTTTCTTATATAGGAGGAATCTTTTTCTCGAGTTAGGATGAATTTTTCAGCAACTAATACCATCAGAGGACAATTTTTAGAGAGAGCCATATACACCAAAAGAGAAAACATTAATGTTTTTAACTGTTTGTTGGATAATTGTAAATGTAATTGCATAAAATATTGTTCAAAATAGATATAGAAGTTTTTTATATACCAAGAGTGGATATTTTTTGTATTCATGATGTCAATTAAATGTATATAGCATTGTTTTCCAAACCCTTATGTGCGTTGTTTGTTTTTTCACCATTTGAATTATGTATGTGGTTATTTTGTATATACTATGAGTGGTTATTTTTGTGCATGTTTTTGATGGTTTTGATATTTTTGTGGTTGTTGGTTTGGATATATTTTTTGTAGGTTGTCAGGTGTGCTATTATATAAACAGCACATGTACACATTTATCAATGCTATTTTTAGCGCAGATAATGGCCCCCCTTTATCAGTGCTCTAAAAAGTGATGATAAATTGGTCCTTTATCAGCGCTAAATTTAGCGTTGTTAATAGCCTATATTAGCGTTGTTAATGGATGAATTTGTGGTAGTGGTTGGAAGACTATTGTAGTATACAACGATATGAAAGTGAGGGATGTGTGTATATTTGAGCATGTCATTAGTAGTGTCCCTGAAAGTGTCTTCAAACTGATCATCTTCAGATGTCTCTAAACATATGCCTGTAGTTCTTCATTTCCCATCATAAAACATTAATCGTTCTAATCGCAAGCATATATATATTTAGGATAACAATCCATAAATCATTTGTGATGTGTGAGAATTGGTCACGAGTCAATCTGACGCACAATGTGACCAATATGACTCAAAGTGCATATTTTATTTAAAATTGATATTTTATTTCAAACCACTCATCACATACTCAAAACTAAGAAAATGAACATGGGTTGACCTAATACTTTAAGAAAATTATCAATAAATCCTGTTATGATGTGTATGAATCAATCTCATGTTAATCTGATGCACGGTGTGCCCCGTATGACTTGAAATGTGTGTTTTCTGTTTAAAAGTTGTATTTTATGAATGCACAGTAACATATTTATGTTTAATTTATTTCTATACTGTATTACAAACATAAAAGTTATTTTTTTATATAGGTAAACTCTTTTATTCGAACTGTGGTGGTCTATTCGGCAACTGGTAGCATGATCAGTCTTTTTTGAGAGAGAGTTCAAAAACAACACAAAAATGTTTTTGGATTTGTTAATTTTTTTTTTATAAATAGTGTGTATTGATGTATTTTTTTAGTTAGGGTCGAAACTACTTTCTTATTATTAAACAAAAAAAATCATTTCTTCCTTTCCAGGTAGTGGTAAACCCGTTACATGGACCAAAGGCCCAAGGGGCACTAAATCTTACGGAAACTGGCCTGAAAGACCCTTGAAACATGTTTGAAGGCCCACAACCCGTAGGCTCAAAAAATGACCCTAAGGCATAGACCTGAAGTCCCACATTGTATCCAAACCGTTAGGCCCGCTCGCGCCTGACCCTGCGCAAATCAGCGTCACGTGCTTGCTGTTCATACCCTCGTTCGACTGCCGAAGGCCCCGGCTCCATGTGTAGCTCTCGTCATAGCCCCACAACTGCTCACTACAGTTGTTGTCGACGTTGACCTCGTGCATCGACTGCCCCTGTGTGTTGCTCATGCCCTGTCGCTGCCTCCATCGTCGTCCACCCAGTGCACCGGTCAACCCATGTGTGCCACTCCCACCAATGCCCCCACAATCAACATGCCCTCGTCGCAGTGGCAGTCACCGTCGACCCTGTGTCTCCAACAAATGAACCGCATGCCCCCATGGACACGTGTATAGGCAAACATGATCATTATAGGAAGTATAGATGTTTTTTAATAATTAACCTTTTAATAAACATAAATAACCTTCATGCCCTCAAGGATACACGCTCGCCTCAATAGGGTCTCAGGGGGGGTCTCAGGTCAAATCTCCTCAAATACGTTGTAGGCACTGGTAGCTTTTCTTTGTCCATTGTAATTCTTCCTCCTTGGTTGTTTGTAAATATTTAACATTCTTTATATATAATTTCTTTATGTTAAAATTGGAATGTTTAATAAAAAATATTTTTTTAAGAAAAGCATTAAAAAATTTATTTGAATCAAATATTAGTTATTTCAATAATTCTAAATAGTTTATGTAAAAAAATCAATATAATCGGTTATTATTATATAATAAGAATAATTATTTTGATAAAAGGTTATCATCAAATTAGAAAACAATGCAAATACCTAAATGCCCAGCCGGACCGAACCACTCATATTGGAGAATCGATCTGCCCCAATTGAACTCATATCTAACCAGATATCCTTTTACACCCGACCCAATCCAGCATGGTTTAGAGATTCAAGTCTTTTTCCACCCAACAAGTCTTGGTTTTTGGTTTTTTTCCACCGACCTCTATACGTAGCAAAAAATCCACAAGACTGCGGATCGATCCGTTACCTCGTGGATTTATGTGGGTTAGAGGTTTGAATATTTAGGTTTGTAAAAATTTAGACAATATTTGATACAACCCGTGAAACCCCAAGCTAGCCCGTCGGGTGTTCGCATGTCTCGTTTGAAACACAACTATAAGTAGGCTATCAAAAAGTAATGATTGAAAAATAAAATAAAGTAATGTAATAAAATAAATTAACATTACTATGTAAAAGAATGGTTCAAGTTTAATCTCACATAAAATAACCATACATAAACCATCAAAGATATAATTCTATTAAGGGTTGTTGTTGTTAGAGTTGTTATTGTAAATTGAAACCTAAAGATATTCTCAAAATCTTAAACATTTCTCCTTTCTTTTCACCCCTTATCATGGTTCACCAATAAAATGAATATTATTATATATTATTTCATTTAACCTTACGGGCCAGCCCGTTAGTCTGTAGATCCCACATGGATAGAGGTGGGACGTTATTTTTTAAACCTACATTCTTTGTGAATCGGGCTGGACCGTTCAATAAAATCTGTGGCATGCATGATCCGTCCGGTTGTCCAACCCGCCCAGTCCAGTTAATAACACTACCGGACCCATTCGGCACAGTGGCCTATATGTCTTATTTTTTATTGACTATGTTTGCGGCCGGCCTCCCCGCGGCTGGAGAAGATGAATCGCCTGCCACTGCTGTCACATGCAGCACTTTGCCGTCATCCGCCAACGGCCTCCCCGCATCATCCGCTTTTCTTCTGCATGGCTGCCTGTCTGTCTTATTTTTTCTTGAGCGCGTCCGTGGCCGGCCTCCCTGCGTCTCGAGCAGATGAACCGCCTACCACCACTATCACCTGCAACACTTTTCCGTCATCCGCCGCCGCCGCCAGCGGTCACCACCCCCACCAGCAACAGTCACTGAAGTTCCATGCTAAATTAAGGCACTTCACACTAAAATTTCCTCCCGTCCAACATTCCACCGCCTCACCCATTTTCCGCACCATTTGCTGGGATATATATACTATAAATCAAATGTTTAGAAACTCCTCTTATAAAAAAACACACACATAAATGTTCACATAAACAAACTTTATAAATAATTTTTCAAGATGTATATTTATAATTATATTAAATATGTATATTTATAATTATATTAAATATGTATATTTATAATTATAATTATGAAATAAATAAATATATGTATTTAAATAAATATATGTTTCCAATGAATTTCATCAATTGATGCGTGAATATACTTGACGTCCATATATATGTTATGTATTCATCATGAATGTTCAGTTATACATTACACAATCATTATTATTCATGTTGGTCATATATATGATGACCCGTTTTTATGACCTATAATTTACTCTATGTATATGATTCATTCATGTTCCCATGTAGCTTTCTCATAAATACTTTAAACCAGGATAAATATATTTAAATAGTAAATGTATTTATTATATTTATAATTATAAATATTTAATTATATATAAGTACTTTTTAAAATATGTTTATATTTGTATTTATATATAACTATATATATATATTTAAATGATTATAAAATTAAATTATTATTTTTAAATGATAAATATGTTTATTATATTTATAATTATATTTGAATACCTTTTAAATATATTTATCAAAAATTATAATTATAAATAAATAAATATATACATTTAAATAAATATATGTCTTTAATGAATATATATATATATATATATATATATATATATATATATGCATATATAAATATATACATATATACAAATATTTATATTTATAAGTATAAATAATATATATATATATATGTAAATAATTATAAAACTTTTATAAATATACTTAATATATTTATAAGAATAATTATAAATAAATAAATATTTATTTATACTGGTATATATATATATATATAAATACTTTTTGAAATTCAAATGAATATATTAATTGTATATATATATATATTTTTAATTTCATAATTATTTGAATAAATATATATTTATATTTAAATAATTATAAAATTACAATAAATATATTTATTAAATATATATAATTAAATAAATATATTTATAAATATACACAAATATTTATAAATAAATATATTAATTATATATAGCCATAATTATATATATATATATATATTTAAATACTTATGATATTAATATAAATATATTAATTATATATATTTATAAAATTATAAATGTAATAATTATATTTTTTATAATTTTATAATTATTGAAATAAATAAATAAATAAATATATATATATATGATTATAACTATAAATAAACATATAATAATTTATAGTTATTAAATAATTATAAAATCATAATAAATATTTAAAAATAGTTACAATTATATTTCTAAATAAATATTAATATATTTAAATAATTATAAAATTATAATAAAGTTATTAATAATATATAATTATAAATATAATAAATATATTTTTTCTAAATTTATAATTATAAATAAATATATAATTATAAAGAAATACATATTTATTATATAAATAAATAAATATTTATTTATAGTTATTATTTTAAACAAATAAATTTATATTTATTATACATATAATTTAATAAATATATATAAAAATATAAATAATTTATTCTCATTAAGTTTTATCAACGTTTTTTTAGCGTGGATAAAGTTAGATATTTATCAGCGCTAAAAAATCATTGATAAAGTGTGTATTTATTAACGATTTTCTAATTTAGTGCTGAAAAACCTATATTTACCACCACTTTTTAGCTATCGCTGATAAATGCTTCCCTCAGTTTTATAAAAAAAAACCATAACAGTCTCCTCCCTTTGCATGCCTCAAACTCTCGTGAACGCCTTACCTTGCCGCCGTGAATCCTCCTCCTCCTCATCCCCCTCTATGCTCCCGCTGCAAATCCTCCTCCACTTCGCTGCCGCCACTCCTCATCCTCGCTACCACTGTGAATCCTCCTCGTCCTCCGCTACCGCCATAAATCGTCCACCTCCTCGATGTCGCTGCTCCACCTCCTCGATGTCGCCGCTCCTCCTCCTCCTCCTCACTGCCGCCATGAATCCTCCTCTGCTGCTGTCAACTCCTCCCCCTCCCCTGCTGCTGCCACCGACTGCTCATCATACTCGCTGCTGTGAAATTTCATCTGCCACCACTGTAAAGCCCTTCTCCGCCGCCGCATGATCCCTCCTCCACCCTGCCACCGCAAAGCTCTCCTTTTCCACCGCGTGAAGCTGGTGTACTTTTTTAAATCTCCCTACGTTTTGAGTTCCCTTATGCATTACCTTCAGAGTACCCTTACACATTTCCTTCTGAGTTCCCTTATGTATTGAATTTAATGAATTGTGATGACGATTACGTATGAAGAAACCAACACTTACGTATCACAGCGACACAAGTACTTTGTCAAATTTTATTCTATCCATAGATTACATTTATGAATCCCTTTGAAGAATTTTTTAGTAACGGTTGGAGATGTACAACTCGTTTTATTTTAATATGCCTGAAATGTGTTGTAGTAACGTCAAAATGTATATTGTATAGGGTGAATTGGACACTAAAATTTCTAGATACATATTTTTTTATCTCAATGCGGCAGAGTTGTATGGCTCAAATATGGAATGCTGGAAATTTCGACTATTATCCATTTGTTTCGCATGGTGGGTCAATCTACTGCTAAAATATTTGGATGGGGTTATTACAGTTTGTCTTGGGATCTTTTCTTGTGATTGTGTTTTTTATGGGGGATTCATCCCCATTCGTTTGTAGGTAAATGAGATACTATAGGTTGGTATAGAAATTATGACGATTTGTGAATTAAAGCATGAATTGTCTGGTGAAAGAACACCAAAAAGTCATGATATGTTTTATCTAGTTTCATAATGGTTTTAAAGGTATTAATATTTACTTTAGGATGAAAAATTTTGTGAAATGTAACATTGATAATGATTTTTTTTGGAGACTTGGACACCCCAAAGAGTACCATAGGTTTTTTCTTCACCTATAGGGTTATACCAATTAAATATATATTATTTTTCCAACCAGTAGTTACAATATCTTCCATAAATATTGAGTACATGGCTACAATGCATGCTAGAAAATAATTGGTTGGATGATGCCTCATTTGAAAGAGATTAAATTGATTCAAGGGGGAGGAGTGTTTTTTTGTGATAATTATAATGCAATCCATTTTCATCAAAAAATTATGATTCCCCCATGGATGAAGAATATCATCCTATATTACATTGTCATCCAAAAATTGTTTGAGGACTAAGTACATGGGTTCTAAAAGATAGTTGGAACACACCATGCATTGTATGGATTGGATTTTTATCATGTGTTGAATAGTTATGTGATATTGTAGTCTTCATGAAGTAGTCTTCAAGCATGAAAAATATTTGGAATGTGAATCCTTACTCATTTTTTGATTAATTTCAACCAAAAGGAGAGGCTCCATAACATATCCACAATTTTTTATATATAGGAAGTAGTTACCAGAGATTTAATCGGGATTCTTCCTGATTGGAAGCGCTAAGAAGGCCTTAACCAAGAATGTGGTATGGTTCCTTTACTTAGATGTTCATGAGAGATCCTTCTAAGATCATAATGAGAGATTAATGAAAACCCAATATTTACCATAAATGAGCCGGGTAATGAGTATGGATTATATTATGATGTATTAGGAGTTAAGATTTGAAAGGTTCTAGTCCATGATTGTCATGTGGTTTCTTATGGGTCCAGATAGTTAAAACACATAAGAGAAACTTCTAAAATCCTTTCCTAGATTTGGAAATAGTGGCACTTTCCATGAGGTGTTGTTGGAATACACTAAAAAAGTGCTTGAAATATATTTAATCAGAAAGTGAAATGCACCATTGATTTAGGAGAAGTCATGAGTACCTATAGTCCTTTAACTATGACTTAATGTATACCCTAAAGAAGGGGAACACTTTTTCTAATGTACTATATTGGAAGGATCAAGCTTAGGTAGTGCATGATTAAAGCATCAAGTGGAAGATGGTTTTCCAATTTTAAGAGATGTGACTTTATGTTCAAAGGTATCATGTCCAAGTGACATATATGACTTTATATATCACTTATTCACTCCTTAGTATTATTACGAGAGTAAACTATAGGATTCATACCCTTTATCCATGAGATACATGATAAAACATTTATAGATTTATATTTTATAAAATGTTTGTTATTTCTTATTATTGTATCCTTTATAAAGTGCCTCTCTTGGGATTTATTTCTATGAAATTTCCTAATTATCTCTTTTAAAATGATTCATGTATTTTGAAATGTTTCTTAAAAAATTATCAGTGTTAAACATACTTTTTTTGGTTTTATACAGCTTTAAAATGATTTAAACACTTTGTATGGACTTAGGTTGCATGCTAAGTGTTTGCAAACTCACCTGATTGACTTTCAGAAAGGGATGTGAATGTTTTGAAAGTGTGTGTAATGCTGGTTTTATTTTAACAAGGGGTGTGTGAAGTTTTAAATGAAAATTTGTAAAATATAGAGGGTTTTCATTCATTTTAAAGTATTAAGATTATTGGGTCATAAAGTTTCCTTGAATAATTTTAAAAAAGGAATTGGGGTTTTGAGAAAGAGTGTTCGAAACTGATTGGTTTATTTTAAAAAGGGTGTGTTTTTTAAAGAGGAATTTGTGTAAATGGTTGGGGTTTTTAATGGGATTTCAACTATGATTTTATAAATATTTTTCAAAGGAGACATAAAGTCTATAACTTTTTTTAGCCTTGGTTAATTTTTATATTAGAGTTTTATGTATTTATTTTGTTAAAAATTAATATCACTGAATCAAATATGTTGGACATTAATAAAGAATGGATGAATGCTAATTGTTTGAAAAAAGAGTATGATGATGGAGTGAAAAAGTTCATCAAGTTTAAAAAAGATCATACATATGACCCTTCTCAAATCCTTTGTATGTGTTTATTCTATTTTTATTCAAGAAAAGTTAGTACAGAGGAGTTGGAAGAATACTTGATCTGTCAAGGAATAGATCAAAGTTATAAATGTTGGAATAAACATGGGGAAAAGTGAATGTAGATAGTGGCTGGGATAACACTGTGTTTTATGGATTATCAGATGTGATTACAATTGTGGACATAAATAAGACTGTATCGAGGAAATTATTATAGATGTGAATGATGATGAAGATCGTATTGAGGAAATGACAAGGAAAATTGAAGATAAACTTCATTATTGCCCAAAATTATTTGAGCAGTTAAAGAGTTATGAAAAAATGCCATTGTACGGTGGTTGCACTAAATATTCAGCACTATCAGCCGTACTGGAGCTATATAATTTTAAAGCAAGAAATGGATGGAGTGACACTTATTTTACAGAATTACTTTATCTCTTGAATGACATGCTCCCATAAGATAATGAGCTCACGAGCTGAACATACATCACCAAATGAATGCTATGATCGATGGGTATGATCTATGAAAGAATATATGCCTTCCTGAATGACTATATACTATTTAGAAAGGACCAAAAATAACTTAGATAATTCCCAAAGTGTGGTTCTTCTTGATATAAGATAGATGAATCCAGTTCTAAAAATTTGTATGGTACTTTGCAATCATTTTAAGGTTTAGACACCTATATGGAAGTGAGGAGACTACAGGGAAATGAACGTGGCACGCACACATAAGAAATAAATATGGAAAACTGCATCACCCAATAGAATCTCCTCAGTGGAAGAGAATTGATCATGAATATCTTGAATTTGGAAATGATTCGAGAAACCTTCATCTTGTATTATCTATAGATGGAGTGAATCCTTTTTCTTTTCAAAGCAGCACTCGCAGTACATGACCAATTATGTTGGTAAATTATAACTTTCCATCGTGGTTATGTATGAAATGAAAATTCATCATGTTATCTATGCTTATATCAGGACCCAAACATCTAGGTAATTATATTGATGTTTATTTGGATCTATTTATTGAGTATTTAAAATTATTGTGGGATTTAGGTGTCACATTGTATGATGCTTATAGAAATGAAGATTTCACATTGATAAGAATATTGTACGAGATGAAAAATTACTTTCCTGCTTAAGAAAATTTGTTAGGATATAACATTAAAGGCACTCAAGGGTGTACCGTCTGTGAAAAATTTACACATTCAATTAGGTTGAAACATACAAAAAAACCCATTTTTCTAGGACATCACAGATTTATACCCCGAAAACATAAGTACCGATCTTGGATGACATCATTCGTTGGAAGTTCAATAAAATATATAACACCATATAGATTAATAGGTGATCAAATATTTGAGAATTTAAAAGATATAGACATTTATTTTGGTAAACCATTTTTGAAAAACCTTACCAAAACCAGTTGAAAAAACAGATCATCTTTTTTAATTACCATACTGGAATTTTCTGTACGTCAGACACTTTCTTGATGTTATGCATGTTGAAAAAAATGTATATGATAGTGTCATTAACACATTGATAAATGCACCCAGAAAAACAAAGTATGGAATTAAGGCTAGGTTGGACATGGTTGGCATGAGAATACGAGAAGAGTTGGTGACAGTGAAGGGTGAAAAACAAAATTTTCTTCCTCCATCTTCTTACACTCTTTCCAAAAAGGAGAGATATCAGTTTTACAACTTCTTGAATGAAGTAAAAGTTCTAGAGGGGGTATTCATTGAATATCAAGAACATCATATCAATGACCAATTTAAAGTTAAAGGGTCTGAAATCACATGACATGAATGTTTTTATGTAAGATCTAATGACTATATCTTTACATTTTATTTTTCCTAAGAATGTCCATCATACATTAACCAAGATTTGTTTCTTCTTCAAACCTATATGCAAGAAAGTTATAGACCTGGAAAAAATTACTATGCATGGAAAGAGAAATTATCGTCATATTATATGAATTGTAAATGTTCTTCCCGCCAACACTC
The DNA here is from genome assembly GCA_963277665.1 of Viscum album. Lineage (NCBI taxonomy): Eukaryota > Viridiplantae > Streptophyta > Magnoliopsida > Santalales > Viscaceae > Viscum > Viscum album. Next base: position 654,463,420 of record OY728145.1, on the reverse strand, counting down.
TTTGGTATAATGTTTCATTTTATGGTTCACTTGGTGAGAGATATTAAACTTTGTGGTCCTATACACTATAGATGGATGTACCCTATTGAAAGGTATATGAAGATTTTGAAATAGTATGTCAAAAATCTAATTCAGTTAGAGTGGTGTATTATAGAGTTATATATTGTTGAGTAAGCTATTGAATTCTGTACCGAATACTTGTCCAGTGTGGAAAGAATTGGTCTACCAAAATCTCATCACATTGGGTAGCTTTCAGGTGAAGGAATTTATGGAAGAGATGTTTTTGCAATCAATATTGTACATTGGGATCAGGACCACCTTTATGTTTTCATAACAGCTTTGAGGTTTCCCCATATGTTTAAACACATAAATAAATTCTTAGGCATTTGAATCCATCAAGGTCTGAAAGATGGATATCAAATACACATAATCAACAGTTTATATGATGGTTTCAGGACCTTATTTTAAAGGAATCAGATTAAAATAAATAATTAATTTCAGAATAGCTTCAATGGCTAGCCGGAGTACCCAGTGTGTATGCATTATCTTATAATGGTTATGTAATTAATGGGTATACATTCTATAAAAATGAGCACGATGAAAATAGTACCATGAAAAATAGTGGAGTTACACTTATGGTTGAAGTAATTCATATTTATGGTAATAAGGATAGAAATCCAATTTATGTGAATATATCATACTTTGGCATTATCAAACCAGTATGGGGGTCAGATTATACAACATTCCAAGTGCCAATTTTTCAATTCAAGTGGTTTGATAATATGAGTGCTTTTAAAAGAGATGAATTGGGATTCGTGAAAGTTGGTTTCAATAAGAAAGGGTATAAATACGAACCTTTAATAATGGTATCACAGTAAGTATAAGTATTTTATGTTCCAGATCCCGCAAACCTAAAGTGGATAATTGTTCTATTATCGACCAAAATCATTGAAGTGTTAGATACAAATTCAACTAAGGATGACCCTTTCATTGGGACATCATTATTATTTCATATTGATCCCAATGTAGATGGTGTTTTTTATGTCCTAGGAGACCACAATGAAGGGATTTGGATCTTCCATAAAGGGGTAAAATCCTTTTAGACTTTAAAAAATAAAAAAAAAGTTCAATAAAAAGGTTTTGTTTTATTTTGTAATAGAAATCATGTTATCTCATGTTATTATCCATTTTATATTAAATTTATGTAATCTAAATTAAATGTTAAACCACTTTTGTAGATAATGACTTTGGTACGTGCGAGTGCTCCTAATCCTGAGGAACAAAAATTCTCTCAACCTGCTACTTCTCGTAGTGTAGAGGAGTGACCTTAGGCCCGTGTTTGTGCTCCCATTCCTGAGGAACAATAGGTATCTCAACATACTGCTGCTTGTAGTGTAGATGAGCGACCTTATACATGTGCTGGTGCTCCCAATCCTAAGGAATAGTAGGTCACTGTAAGAACCAGGGTTTTTAGAACGGGTCAAAATCCCGACCCTGTTTGAATTTTTGACTTGTTCCTGAGAAAACAAGGAAAATCTGGGATATTCTAAAATTTTACAGACTACACGCCATGTACTCTATAGTACATGCCATGTATGGGTTGGGCGTGCACTGGAAATGTGCGGTCGAATACATGCCGTGTGATGATCGTGTATGAATTTTCTACTACACGATGTGTAGTGTTACTCAACACGCTGTGTACCCTTGACCACGTGGAGGCCATACATGGCGTGTGGGCATGTTGGCCAGGTAGAATCATTTAACCATGTACACTACGTGTCCTAATTGGACACACCATGTAGTATAGCCATGTATGAGGGATATACAAGGCATGTGGGTAAGTCAGCAAAGTAGAGAAGAAAAACTAAGTACACGTTGTGTGCTTCCTAGTACACACCGTGTACTCATGTCGGTAGGTTCTGGAAAGAAATTTGGTGGAAAAGGGGCTGCTATATGAATAGTAAACAGAACTACATAGCGTGTAGTCATAAATTACACGCCATATATTTTCTTTTTTTCACATAAAATGGGTAGTATCCTTGTTTCTCAGGTTCTGGACATAACCCTTGAGAAATAGGTGACTGAGATTTCAAATTGATCTCATTTCTTCATCTGAATCTCGATTCGAACACCGTTTGATCCATTGGAACCCCCTCAGTAAGGCCTTGATTCATCTTGAGTCGTTTTTCTTGATTTATATTCTAGAAAGAGTTATAGTGGTTTGAGCGGTTTTGATTCTTTTGTCGATCTACCACATTTTAGACCTAATTGGAGGCTGTTATTGAAAGAGTAGCATCATGCGAGTATCAGGTAGGTGGTGCATACCTCTTTTTATGTTTTCACAGACTTTTGGGTGGTGCGGATTATCGCGCGTATTTGGGTATTTTGAGTGCGACCCTAATTTACCTGTTATTGCCTGTTTAATTGTTGATTGCACTATGAGATACCTTTGGGTATTCCCTATTACCTGTGTTTCTTTAGTGGGGCCAGGTGAGTGACTGTTGCTCATCAGGTCATTTTGACTGGGGGCACCCAAATGGTATTAATTGAATTGTATTGTACTAAACTGTTGAGTTTAGTTTATTGAACCTTGATATGACTTGTTAGAGGCTTTAAAGACCTCAGTGCTGTTGTTAGATAACTGCTGGGCTAGTACAATTCAACTGTTTATATTGTTTTTCCTATTATTGTGTTTTTTGAAATTTGTATATATGTAATTGCTAAATTGCATATGCTGGAACCCTTTTGGTTGTGCTGGGAATGTCCTGAATATTCTTGAGTGATGCTGATCACAGGTTGGGCTTGGCCCAGGTTACGTTGGGTGGTTCTGACCATGGGATTGGGCGTCATGGGAATCAGATTGGGGAAAAATGACTATTAGGTTGGGAATGGACCGGGTTACTAGGATGGAAAGACCTTCATACTTGAGTGGCATGGTCACAGGGACACGAGGTGTCATAGGTGTTGTGGCTTGGGTATTATTTTTGGTGATTACTTCTCAACCGAAACTATGAGTAGTGTGTACACAGAGAGACTCCTTGATGAGCTGGTTTTGACCACTCGTGTGGGTAGAGTCCCCCGTTAGTTTCGGTTTAGGTACTATTGGTTGGGGGTGCTTACTGTAGTAATCCACATGGAAGGTGAGGAGCCTTCAGGGGATAGAGTTTAGGCTATTGGGTTGGGGGCAGAGGCTCTCTGTGTTTTGAGGGAAGACATCGTTGTCCCTCTAGTTACATTATTTTGAGGGCAAACATCACTATCCCTTTGGTTCCTTTGTTTTGAGGGCATACATCGTTGTCCCTCTGGTTAATTTATTTGAGGGAAGACATTTTTGTCCCTCTGGTTACTTATTTGAGGATAGGTGTCTTTGGTCCTCCAGGTTACTTTTTCTTGGGTGTGTCTTTAGGACATCAATACTTGAGAAACGTGGTGTCAGGGGGAACATGGTGCCGGGTTGCATGATAGAGATTCTGGCATTGGAGGAAGAAGGTGACACTCTATGGTGGCTGCTGAGCACCAGTGGAGTTTGTGTTTATTTGGGCATCATACTATTTACTATTTTCCTTATAAATGCTTGAATGCTTAAACACTTATGTTAGGTATGCACCGCTGGGTGGTATCCTACTAAGATTCATCTCAAACCCTATACGGGCCCTTCAGGATGCGTGTAGACTTTATGGATTTACATGTAGGAAAGAGGCCAGCTTCAGGAGCTAGGATGCATTAACTGTTGCATGGATATGGTATGGACCTTGAGATCTTGCCTAGATGGAGTTACTTTGTTTCGCTTACTTTCCTATATCATCATTCTTACTTGTTTTGTAGCTACAGTTGGTTAGCCATTAGCGCCTTTACATGGATATGTATGACCCATTTTGGAGGCATGTTTTTTGTTCAGTGGTAGTTACAAGTGATTAGCATGGTGTTGTGTTTACTTTACACTACTGTTATTTATATTTATTGCTTCCACTATTTATCGATATTGAATGTGTTTCTACTCTACGGATCTGGTTAGAGTCTGTTGAGTCGTTTATTCCGCTGCATCTTTATTATTATACTTGAACCAATACCATTATTATCCTTTGAGAGTGTATAGACTCCTCACTATAACTGAAAAGACCATCACTTCTAGTTGGCAGACTTTGGAGTACAGGGAGGTGCGCCTAAGGTAGTAAAACCCGACCCGTTTAGCACTGTTCGAGTGGCTGTTCAGGTTTGGGTCATTACAAATTGGTATCAGAGGAGTTCATGATAGGGATTTAGTAGCAGTGTCTTGCTGGCTACTAATAAGATTGAGAGTTCTCTTTTTATTTACTGTGAGAGTACTATTTGGGTTATGGTAGACCAAAGATAGGTTGTTACTGGAACATGGTTTCTAGCTTGTACTTGGGTGCCTGCATCCCCAGGTACGAGTGATAGACCAAGTTTCCATGGGTGGGAATTTCTGTTTGTTTTTTCTCAGATTAGAGTTTATATGATTTCCACCTCAGTGGCTCACTTGGTGTGTGATTTTATTGATTGTGATATGTGACCGTTGACCTGGTGCGGTAAGGGATAATGGGACCTTGGCCCGGTATGGAAAGGCTTTTTTGTTTGGATTTTGATAGGCACCTTTTTAGGGTATTTCAATTTCATAATTGCATGTATTCTTTTTTGAAGTGATAATGCCATGTGAATAATATCAAATTTCCATACTTTGTATTCTTTGAAATGTGAATAGGTGAAATTTCTGATAGAATTGCTCGTTTATTACAACTTGTTATGCCATGCCTTGTACATTTGTATTATGGAAGGGTATTTGGGTCTAGCTCTTATAAGAGCAGGCATGTACTATGGTTGAGGTGATTTTGATCACCAGGATTGGGAAAATCGGTCATTGGTTTGAGGCAATGTTAGTTGTCAGGACAGGCATGGCCCGAGGTACTTTTGATACATGGCTCTATTAAGGGCGGGTAAGGAGGCCATGAGGCCGAGATTCTGTGGGCATGAGTTGTGGTAGGGGAGATAAAGGGTAGTAGTTATGAACTTCCTTTTATTTCTTTCCTTATCTGTGTTGAATATATTATATATATATATATATATATGTCATGTCGAACCGTTTATGGTATTCAGCGGGTTCCTATTATACATCTCGATGGAGCATCAGGTGGGTGATGATACAATGCCGTAGGTGCAGGATCGGGTTTAATATCCAGTGTAGGTAGAGCAGGAGCCGCAGGTACTGGCTCAAGGATAGGATCAGGTTCAGGATCCAGTGCTGGCAGGGAAGTAGCTGGGTTTGGCAGCATTCAGACCATGACTCGATGAGTAGCTCCGAGCTAGCCTGGTACATGTATTATAGGGAATCGATAGAGGATCTCAGGGTACAAATACATCTATGGAATATCTGATGCGGGAGAGTTCCAGTCACAACACCCTCCACTTTTTCAGGGTGAGGGTGGTGCATAGGTGGCTGAGAACTGGATAGAGAGTATGCAGATGATCTACGAGTAGCTCGAGATGCCTCCAGGGTGGAGGGTTAAGCTAGCGACATACATGCTGAGAGGACCGGCAAAGCGTTGGTGGGATGTGCAGGTGCAGGCTCGTAAAAATGAGGAACTAGCATGGAAGGACTTTGAGGACAATTTCTTTGAGAATTTTTACCCAGAGACACTGAGAGATGTGATAGCTCAGGAGTTATTAAGTCTTCAGTAGGGAGACATGTCCGTCATGGATTATGCAAATACTTTCACTGATTTTTTGCACTTTGCACCTGTTATGGTAAAATATGATGCAGTAAGGGTGAGACGCTTCGAGGATGGATTGCAAAACGAAATTCAGATCTAGGTGAATATCTTCAGGCTGGGTTCATTCTCAGAAGCAGTGAATCAGGCGCTCATAGAATAGGGAAACCAGATGGATAGGCCCCAGGTTGGTCAGGGAACATTTTCAGGTGATGGTTCGGACAACGGGAAGTGGGGGCTGGTTGAGTTCCAGCAGGGTAGTCAGGACAAGGACTTAGCTAGACCACCTCATAGCAGTTCAACAGTGGTTTTATTTTAGTGCGGACAGCCATGACATGTTCAGACTCAATGCGATAGGCCCCTAAAGGAGTTCCAGGCATGTAGGCAGGTCATGCATCTGGAGAGGTTCTGCAGGCAGCCTTCTCAGACAGCCGGCAGGTAGGGACCTGGACAGACAGTGGCATCTGGGGTTGGTTCAGGTTTGGTACCAGGAGAGGGTAGCCGAGGATCAACTGCGTGCGGAGGGCATGACAGAGATAGCGGGATCCTGCTGAGGGGTCAGTGGCTGGTGGCTGGAGCAACACCACAGGAAGATCAGGCATCATGTAGTCGTACTTTAGGACAGGTGCACACCATGGAGCTACCAGAGGCTGAGCAAGCTGGTGAGCCGATGATGGTTAGAGGTACACCGCGGGTGTGGCCGTGATTTCCATGTTTTCTTTTTGGAATGACCTTTAGTGGCATTTCCATTTTGAGTGCTCATGATGCACAAGATCTATGTGGACTGACTAGATGCTAGTTAGTGGGATTGGCACAATATCAAGTGCGTGATATATTTATATATGTATGAGATGCGTAACATCAGGGGCATCGATGAGGCGGGTTACTTGAGGTGCCGTGGGCATCAGGGAATCAAGGATGCATGTTACTTGAGGTTTCGTGGGAATCAGGGAATCGAGGATGCAGATTACTTGAGGTGCCTTGGGTATCGGGGCATCGAGGATGCGAGTTAATTGAGGTGCATGGAATCATGTTTTATTTTGAGCATCCATGGGATGTAGGACCTCGTGGAAGGCGGACACCAATGCGGTGCATGATACATTGGGTGTCGAGAATGACACGGGAGCACCAATGAGGCGTAGGGGTGACGATGCATCATGAGGGGACCATGCATCCAAAAAATAGGTTAGTGAACCTTTGCTTGTTTTGAGTTTTGTTGTGTTGAGAATGAGCTAAGAAATTCCTAAGGCGGGGAGCCCCTTGAGGAATTTATCCAGAACCTTTGAGACCGAGGAAGTCCAAGTTACTTTTATTGGGGTGGTATGTTCAGTGCCATCTCCAGGTTTTGTTTGATAGCTTGTAGACAAGCTATATTAAGGTGGGGAGATTGTAAGAACTCGGGTTTTTAGAATGTGTCAAAATATCAACCCTGTTTGAATTTTTGATTCGTTCTTGAGAAAATTGGGAAAATCTTGGATATTCTGGAATTTTCCAGACTACACGCCATGTACTCTAGAGTACACACCGTGTATGGGTTGGGAGATCACTAGTTGTGTGCCGCCAAATACATGTCGCGTGATGAACATGTAGGAATTTCCTACTACATGGCGTGTAGTGTTACTCAACACGCCGTATACCCTTGACCATGTGGAGGCCATACATGGCGTGTGGGGGTGGTGGTTGGGTAGAATCGTTTAACCAAGTACACTCCATGTCCTCCTTAGAAATGCCATGTATTTTAGCTGTGTATGAGGGATATACATGGCGTGTGGGTAAGTCGGCGAGGAAGAGAAGAAAAACTAAGTAGACGCCGTGTGCTTCCTAGTACACGCCGTGTACTCATGTCAGCAGGTTCTTGTAAGTAATTCGGTGGAAAATTTGCCACCATATGAACAGTAAACGAACCTACATGGTGTGTAGTCATAAATTACACACCGTGTATTTTCTTTTTTTCACTTAAAACAGGTAGTAGCCTCGTTTCTCAGGTTATGGACAGAACCCTTGAGAAACAGGCATCCGAGACTTCAAATTGATCCTATTTCCTCATTCAAACCCCGATTCGAACACCGTTTGATCCGTTAGAACCCCCTTGGTAGGGCCCTAATTCCTATTGAACCATGTTTCTTGATTTATATTCTAGAAAAAGTTATAGGGGTTTGAGAGGTTTTGATTTTTTGTAGATATACTGCATTTTAGACCTAATTGGAGGCTGTTATCGGAAGGATATCATCATACGAGTCTTAGGTTGGTGGTGCATACCTCGTTTTAAGTTTTCATAGAACTTTGGGTTGTGCGGCTTAACGCGTGTATTTGGGTATTTTGAGCGAGACCCTAATTTACCTGTTATTGCCTGTTTAATTGTTCATTGAACAATGAGATAACTTTGGGTATGCCCTGTTACTTGTGTTGCTTGAGTGGGGCCAGGTGTGTGGTAGTTGCTCATCGGGGAATTTTGGCAGGGGGTGCCAAAATGGTATTAATTTAATTGTATTGTTCTAAAATATTTAGTTTAATTTATTAAACCTTGATATGACCTGTTAGAGGATTTAAAGACCTCAATGCTGTTTTTAAATAACTTATGGGCTAGTGCAATTCAATTGTTTAGATTGTTTTTCCTGTTATTGTGTTTTGTTTAAATTTGCATATATGTAATTTATGAATTGCATATGCTGGAACCCTTTTGGTTGTGTTGTGCATGACCCAGATATTCTTGAGTGATGCTGATCACAGGTTGGGATTGACCCGAAATTATTGGGTGGTTCTGACCACGGGATTGGGTGTCATGGGTGTCGGCTTGAGGCAGAATGACTGTTAGGTTGGGTATGGCCTGAGTTACTGGGATGGTAAGACCATCAGACCTGAGAGGCATGGTTGTAGGGACACGAGGTGTCAAAGGTGTTGTGTCTTGGGTACTATTTTTGGTGATTACCGCTCACCCGGAACTATGAGTAGTGTTCACACAGAGAGACTCTGTGATGAGGTGGTTTTGACCACTCATGTGGGTAGAGGCCCCCGTTAGTTGTGGTTTAGGTACTATTGGTTGGGTGTGCTTTCTGTAGGAAGACACATGAAAGGTGAGGAGACTTCAGGGGATAGCATTGAGGCTATCGGGTTAGGGGTAGAGGCTCACCATGTTCTGAGGGCAGACATTGTTGTCCCTCCGATTACATTATTTTGAGGGCAAACATCGTTGTCCCTCCGGTTCCTTTATTTTGAGGGCAGACATCACTGTCCCTCCAGTTACTTTATTTGAGGGCAGACATCGTTGTCCTTTCGGTTACTTATTTGAGGACAGACATCATTGTTCCTCCAGGTTACTATTTCTTGGGCGTGCCTTTGGGACGTCGGTACTTGAGACACGCGGTGTCAAGGGGAATATGGTTCTGGGTTACATAACCAAGATTCTAGCATTGGCCAAAGTAGGTTACACTCCATGGTGGCTACTGAGCACCAGTGGAGTTTGTGTTTATTTGGGAATTGTACTGTTTAATGTTTTCCTTATTAATGCATTCATGCTTAAACACTTATATTAGGTAGGCACCATTGGGTGGTATCCTACTGAGATTTATCTCACACCCAGCATGGGCACTTCAAGATGCATGTAGACTTTATGGATTTACGTGTAGTAAAGAGGCCAACTTCAAGAGATGGACTACATTAGCTATTTCATGGAGATGGTATGGACCATGAGTTCTTGCCAAGCTGGAGATACTTTATTTTTCTTACTTTCCTGTATCAACATGCTTACTTGTTTTGTAGCTACAGTTGGTTAGCCATTGGCGCCTTTACATGGATATGTATGACCTGTTTTTGGATGCATGTTTGTTTTTCAGTGGTAGTTACAAGTGATCAGCATGTTGTTGTGTTTACTTTCTGCTACTGTGGTTTATATTTATTGCTCCTGCAATTTATTGATATTGAACGTGTTTTCGCTCTTCAGGTTTAGTTAGAGTCTGCTGAGTCATTTATTCAACTACATATTTATTATTATACTCGGACCAGTACCATTATTATCCTCTGAGAGGGTATAGTCTCCCCACTATACCTAAAAAGACCCTTTCTGCTAGTCGGCAGCCTTTGACGTTTGGGGAGGTGGGGCTAAGGTAGTAACACCCGACCTGTTTAGCACTGTTCAAGTGGCTATTCGGGTTTGGGTCGTTATAGTCTCTCAACCTCTTACTACTCTCAGTGCAGGGGGATACCTTCTACACGTGCTGGTGCTCACATTCCAAAGTAACAATAGGTTTCTCAACCTGCTGTTACTTCCAGTGCAGAGGTACAATGACCATTTTCACATTCTGATGATACCACTTCATAGTAACATATTAATGATGTTGATTTTGGGGATATGGTAGGCAATGAAGGACCGATGTCATAGAAAAAATTGGCATACTATAGTTTGATGGTGTTAGAAAAAATAATTAAGGAAAAATTCAAAGGCATCAAATTCAAGGTGGTATAGAATGTGAGGGGTCAACATTTTAACTCCAACGAGGACATGTTCATTAGTTATATTGGAATCATCACTTGGAAATGCGTTCTGATTGATGTAGATTCATTGAACGAAGTAGTGTTTATGCGGAATACACTGATTCATGAAGATATTACGAAAACATTATGATATCATTTCGTTATTTTACTAAAATATAAAATAATAAAACACATACTTACTCTTCATCATCCATTGAAGAGTGCATTTATAGTAGATGACTCCCACAAGAATTATGTATTAATACTTATTGGAAAGAATCATAGAGGATTTCACACAATTATAACAAGGCATTATCATAAAGATGTTTATGGGAAAATAAACCTACACCCACTAGTTATCTATACACACCTGATAACCCAAGAAGCAATCGATGTGTTTACTAGGCATCGTGTGGATGCATCTTTTTAGGTACATTGTGTCTAGTAATACGTTGTTTGATGATACATGTATTCATCACATTGATTGAATTTTTTTATTTATGAAACAACAACTGAGTGTTGGAAATAAGGAATGATAAAAAAACCAGCGTACCCCTAACGTAAAGTAAGGATGGCTACACTTTACTTGAAAAAAATTGGTATGTATTTTTAATTGATAGTAATAATTTTATATGACCTGAAACAACACCATAATTATGTTACTCTATTTTTATGCAGATTGATGACTCAAAATTCAAATCCACTTCCATCCCACACCATGTGATATAGAAGGAGGCATGTGAAAATAAATATGAGATACTAAGTAATGTACCATATTTTTTTCTGTATATTATTTCAGTATTATATGGGGATTATTTTCAAGACTAGGCTTTGAGATGGCGTGCAGTTCTGAGGCCCGGTGAGCCCGAAACAAATGTTTGAATTTAATTAAATAATTAAATAACACATACGTGGGGTTTTTATAAAAAAGTGGAATAACTCCTGAACGGGTGCTCGGATCAGAAATCTGAGGGCACCGTTGCCTCCAGAGCTGCGAGTTTACCCTAGGAGAGACCTAACATCGACTGGCACAGGTTGGCGGTGAAATCTAGTTTTTGGGCGTAACCGTATAAAATATTTAATTAAAAAATTTTATTAAATCTTGTCATAGCGAATATATTTTTATCGTTTAAAATATAGATTTACGCAGGGGTACAGGGTTACAGATCTTATAACCCTGAAACCCTTGGAGGCTTTGGAGGCTCTGAAGGAAACCCCAATGCGAAAATGACGTTCTTGACGAGTTTCGCCGGTGACGATGACGTGACAACCGAATCTTCACCAACGAACACTGCAGATCCAGGTAGGGCGTTTGATCTCTTTGTGACTTCTTTCCCATTCTTGATTCCTACAATGAACGTAGACTAATCCATGAACAGATTAGCTCATGGATTGATCGTATTTGCAGGATGAGATTTTTGTGAGGATTCTTGGGAAGATATTAATCCTTGTAATCTAGATCTGATAATTGTATAGTGGATCATTCTTACCGGAATGGATCGAGGCCGGAACGAACAACGGCCGAGGTTCGTTCCTCGGGTTGTTTCTTTGTGAATCCTTTTCCCTATTATTTTTCCTACACGTTCTTCATTCTTCATGAGATAAGAACAATGATCAATTGCACCTTCGATCTGCGACGTAACGACCGAGATTGTAGATCTGACACCGGGATGAACCAACGGAGCTTTGATGACAACGACGACAGATGAATCTAAGCGATTCAGGAGAAATCTCTCTTCGAGGATATTTTCATCGGAAGATAATACGTTGTTCATCGAGCCGATTTAAGGCCCGAAAGGCTAGGATTCGGTGCTAGGTTGTTGGGACGACCCCCGATCTTGAGTTTCGTGGCGAACGGATCATGGAAATGGAAACTGGAAGATCCGCCAAGGTGCAAGGAGGAAGACGACAGTTCTGGAGAAATCCCAATTACACAGCGTGTAGAATGGGCTACACGGCATGTGTTCGTCGACAGACTACCTGGTGTGTACTCCGGAAGTACATGGACATGGGTTGGGTACACAGCCAAGGACACATCATGTATACTTTTCCCCGGCCAGACCCGGCCAGATACATGGGATACCCCGTGTACTGGTGCATGGGCTGGGAAACACGGACAGACTCCGTGTACGGGCATATGGCCAGGGTACATGAGTGTTTTTCCAGTTGACAGGACACAATGTGTTCTTTGACTTACACGCCGTGTATATACTTTTCTGCATGACTTAGATTCCAGACACGAGCCGTTTCACATGGGCAGTACCTAGAGTCAAGGAACATGGCGTGTAATTCTTCTACACACCATGTAGTTAATTTTTATATGAAAAGCCTAGAGACACGGGCCATTTACACGGGTAGTACCCAGAGTCAAGGAACACGACGTGTGATCCTGCTACACGCCGTGTAACTTGTTTATACATGGCTTGAGCCAGTGGTATTCTATGACTTAGACTAGTTTCCTTAGGGTTCGTCCCCTTGGCCTTTCCCCTGAAGGTTTCCAGTATCATTTCCTACGTATAGGAGTATGATCCCTTTAGAAGGACATCATGAATAGAGTTGTTAGAATCCCCTCTGTGAGACTTAGAGTCGGATCCTCTATTCCTTCATGGTACCCTAGGTTGAGTTTCTCGGTATCGACATGACCTACATTACCCGGGCACCGATCCTCTACATAGCAGGTTAGTTCAGACTGAGTTGTTGGAATCACCCCATAGCTACTGGTTGTGATCCTCCTTTGATGCATCAAGTATCTTTCTTCAGTACGCATGGAGTGAGTTCTCCTGGAACGCGTACTTCGTATCTCTCTCTTTAGACCTAGGAGTGTGTTCTCCCTGTTACGTGCTTAGTGGAATCTTCAAGCTGGATCTTAGTGGTGGTTTCGCGATAGTCGATCGTGTATGAGTATATATGGATATTCTTGTCATATTTTCTGTAAATATATACTGTGTAGAGATGACTATATCATTCCTTTGTGGTATTTCCTTTGTTTTATTCCTTTTTGGATTTTGGGGTGTCCTACTGGGTATTGTTATACTCACCCCTGCACGGGATTTTCCCGCACATGTTGTGTCTTGTGAAGACGAGTGAGCCTTTGAAAAGATTATAGGTGGACTAGAACCAGACGATGCTCAGTGAGATCAGGTTGGCCGAGGTGTATTCATACAGCTACAGATTTTAGTCCCAGTACCTTTCTTTACTGGTTGGACTTTGTTACAGACTTTCTTTTGGTGGGCTTGTACTTTTGGCCCATAATTTTACATTACTGTACTTTACATTCCTGTCGTACTCTGTTGGTTGGGATTTTAGTGTATGCATGCGTTTCCATTTTTAGTAGTTTTTACTTTTCAACTTTGTGGGCTTGGAGATGCGTGTGTGTGTGTACAGGTTTATAGGAAATGCCTCCCATGTTAGTGACATGCCTACTCGGTGCTAGTCACCAGCCCCTGGACTATTGGAGGCGGGCCAGGGGAGTTGCAGCATGGGCCCCACTGGGATGGGTCATGACAGAGTGGTATCAGATGTGGTCGGTTCTACCTTAGGACTGAGAGTCTATGAGTTGGTTTGGGGAAATAGTGTTAAGTGTTTTGAGTTCGGATTTCAGGCCATGGACCCTAGTGTTGGTGCGGGCGACCGATGTATCTATACACTAGGACTCTGATAACTTGTATTTCGACTAAGAACATGAGAACACTAGTTTCAGGGGAAAATAATGATATATGCATCATATTGGAATGGGTTGTGGTTTCCATGTCCTTCTTGAGTCAGCTCTCTAGATATACTCACTTACTGTGATACATCTTGTTTTTTTACAGGATGCATCTGCGACGCGCACCCACTAGGATCCAACAGGTCGATCACGAGGATTACCCCCTCAGTGATGAAGCTTTGATATAGGGACCAGATCCCCTAGTTTTACCTTCAGGTGGTGTGCCGGTTGTTCCACCACCTGTAGAGAAGTGTTTAGTGCCTGCTGTACCAGTAGAGGAGGAGCGCAGGTTGAGCGTACTCCACGAGTTTCAAAGGTAGAGACCCCTCAGGTTTTGAGGCGTGCCTGGCCCTCAGGCAGTAGAGGACTGGCTTAAGGCAGTGTCCAGAGTCTTCCGTTTGGTCAGGACACCAGCAGACCAGATGGTGATCCTGGCAGCGAGCCCTTTGTAGGGCTCGGAAGGGCGATAGTGGAGTTTGGTTATCCAGACTCACGACGAGGTGAATCTTGTATGGTCAGAGTTTGAGCATCTCTTTAGGGAGGAGTTTTCACCGGTTACCCTGAGAGCAGTACGTATACAGGAGCTTCTTCAGCTCCACCAGGGAACCATGACAGTGGCTGACTATTCATCGAGGTTTACCGACCTCTCACTGTTCTTGATGAATATGGTTAGGGATCATTACTTCAGAGCTTGGAATTTTGAGCAGGGCTTACACATAGACATCTGAGCTAGAATCATCCCTAGGAGAATTCCTACTTATGAAGGGGTGCTCGAGCGGGCTTTGGAGGTCGAGAGCTTCTTGGTAGAGCAGAGACAGCCAACAGTTGTCAGTCGTGAGCGAGCTAGAGCAGAGACCTCGACAGCAGGGAGCCGACATTAGGGACCTAGGCATGGGAGAAATTTTTAGAGGAGATCCTAGGATAGAGGATCTGGCATACAGGTTTCGTAGGGCGCATCCATCCATCCTCGAGAGAGGCGATGCTACTCATGTGATGGAAGGGGACATCTCGTTCGATATTGTCCGACCCGCCATACTACTAACATGAGAGCAGTGGATGGACTGTAACACCCTGAGATTTTATGAAAAATATTCTTTTAATTTCATTAATGTCTTGTGTTGTATGCTACACCAAGATTACCTTGCGCTATACGCAACACCGTATTAGCTTGCAGTACACGCAACATTATTCTTGGATCGTGTTACACACAATTTTGATAATAGTTATTCTACGCAACATTAAGTATATATATATATTCAATGTATAAATGAAATATGGTTGGATTATGTTATACGAAACAACGAAGGATTCTTGCACAGCACGCAACCCTAACTTGGCTTGCATTACACGCAATCACGACCTTCCTCGATAGCATGTGTTGTACGCAATACCGGGTTTTACTAAACAACGATATATTATTATAATATTATTATGAACTAGCCGTTATGAATAGTATTAACTAAATTTTGAATCTTATAACATTATTATTCTTCTTACAAATTTTCTAGGACATGGTATAAGAACAAAATAAAATTTTCAGGTAAAATAAGTATTTTAAAAAAAATGCAGTTTTTCCGCCTTTTAATGGAGCACCCACTTTAAATCTAGTTTTTTACATGTTTATAAGTTCAATTTGACAAAATAAAATTCATCTTTGGAATCAGGAAATAAAAATTTACTTTGGATAAATTTTTCATATTATTCTGGTAACTTTTATATTATGATGAATAGTAAAAACACGCTATATTTTAATTAATAACAACTTTTTTCATCGCAATAATTTATATGGTTAAATTATAATATTAAATGGTTTTAAAGTATAAATAGAATATATTTTTACCATTTAATATAATTTTTGTCATTAGCATTGATTCTACCTTGAATTCGTAGGATAAATCAATTCAATCTTTTGCAATGTTTTAAAGAAAAACCCGTTTTCTTTCGACAACGTGATTAATTTTAATTTAATTTCTACAACTTTTGTGTATTGAATTTGGAAAAATGGATTCCATATTTGGAATCATTGGATCCAAATTATGTTAATAAGCTACTTTTTATTTTTGGGAATTATGAATAGTAACTACGGTAAATTTTATTTACCATAGTTAAAGGTAAATCGGGTAATTAAGGGTAAATATAATGTTATAAAATTACCCTAACACATGTCAAAATCCTATTGGATGACTAAAAGTCGACCCATATCACCTAAGGGTCGGATTATATTCATTTAATGGACTTTTTTCCATGAAAATAATTTAATTATTATTAAAACCAAAGAATGTGACAACATGTCACTCTATTAAATATTATAAGTATAATAATTTTAATTTAGTGATAAACTTCATGAAACTTAGAACATGAATAGTCTCCAGAAATCTAATACAATTATCTACATCATAGGAATTTATTTGGAATTTTTAGGGATTAAATAATTATCATTTATTATGACACAAATATGATGCAGTAATTGTCTTATTAATGAAATATTGACATAATTGATGTTATAAATACCCCAATAAATGTATTTTAAGACTTTTTATAAATTAAACTAATTTTATAGGTTAATATGACATGTTAGTATTGATTTAATTAACGTTTTTCGAACTAATCATTCTGTTATGATTTTCAAAAAAATCAATTACTAAATAGTGTCAAAATTGACATAAAATAGTTTTTAAAACAAATATTATATTATTAATTGTTATTTTGTTCCTAAAAATATAATTTTCATCCAAATGAATTAGATAAGGTTATATATATTAATAATAAACAACTTGGGGTTCGTTTGGCTTCTTATAGTAAGTTTATTAACCTTATAGTATAAGAACACAAGAAGACACGGTAAAAGTAAAATTATTTAACTTAATGTTAAATCTAAATGATAAGGTTAAAATAGGAACCTAAACTTGTCTAAATTCTATTGGATGAGAATATTTCGACCCATACCCACCTTAGCTTCGAAATAAATCAATTTTGAGCTATTTAAAACTGAATTTGACTTTATAATAAAATAACAGTTTTAGTTATTCCAAAGGTGCCCCTCTCCTCCCTTATAAAAGGGCACCTCCTCCCCCTCTTCCTCACACCACTTTGAGCCTTCAAGCTTGGCCAACCCCTGCCAATTTCTCCTCTCCACTTCCCTAGAAAAATCCTAGAGGTTCTTGTCTTCTTCAAAGACCTATTTTAGTTCCCTAAAAGGAGGTCTCAAAGAAGCACTTCAAAGAAGAGGAGGTTCGGACACTTACGAAGCAAATCGGACCTAAGGTAAGGGAAATATCACAATCTCATTTTTATCCGATATTATTTATACTTTTAAATTTACTGGGGTGTATTTTATCATCCACATCCATTTTTCCTCAATATGTAATATTATTTCCATCCACCTACAATTTTTTAAATCATATTTTACCCTTCGGTGAGTTTTTTGTAAAAGATATGAAAGGAATCTTTTGTCGTTTTTCGTACAAGGTACTTTTTGAATTTTCCGACAAAAGTACAAGAAGAATGTTTTTTTTAAATTATACAGCATGAATGTATTTTTAATAATTATTTCAAAGAAGCTTCCTTTACAAGTTTTCAACTTTATTTTTAATCAACTTCTTTTAGTTTAAAATTGTATGACATGTTAAGAAAGGAAAATGTTTTTGAAGTAGAAAGGATATTTTCCTCAAGAATGGAGTTCAAGTGTTTTATCAAAATTATTTTCCATATAAGATAATATAGGGGTATGTTTCTATCCCTATTATTACATTGATTTGATTATGTTGTGATGGAATTATTTTTATGAATTTCTTTATCTTATATGAATTGTTTTATGATGTCATGATGTTTAAGAATCCCATTTTTATTACATGGGTTATGAAATGATGTATGATTTATGATTTTGTGTCACACATAATAATGGTATAATTATGAGATGGGTGGGACCTATATCTCCCTCCAATGCATTGGGTAAAGATTTTATATCTCATGAGATAGACATGGTTGGAACGGCAGGTTATACCGGTTCAGTAAAACAGGACTGAAACAAGAAGTGAACTCGGTTCAGAAATGGAATTTGTCCACTAAGATAGTCTTGGAAATGATTCATGAATAATAAGAAATGATTCTCTATGATTATGTGTGTATTCCACAAAGTTTCATGTTTTAAGTTATGATTATTGGGATTTCATTTCACTACTATGATTTATCCCATGTTATGAAATTATGCTCTTTTTTGCAGGTTAAGATTTCCAAAATGTTATATTCTTATGAATATGATGTGATTGATATTTATTTTGTTTAACCTTACTGAGAATTTGAGCTCACCCTTTTATGTTTTCTTTTCCCCAGGATATAAAGAAAGGTTTTAGGTAAAAAAAAGGGAAGATCTTTATAGGAGATGTTGAAGATCTTTCACCACGATTAGAAGATTATATTCCGAGTTTCCAAAGAAACTAAACTATTACGATCCTTGTGTGTGTGTTTTTGTTATGTACTAAGTATTCCACAAAAGTAATGTAATGTCCATGTACGTTAAGCTTCGGGTCTCTACATGGACCACCGAGGCAGAGGCAACGTGTGGAGCAGATAGATCCGCGGGGTGGAGGACGTGATAGAGGAGTTGGGAGAGCAGTTGGAGGTGGTCAGTGTTTTGACCCTTTTCCACCACCACCCCCAGGAGGTCCACCCCAGGTTCAGGGAGCTGGTCAATAGAGGCAGGGACAACTGCAGGCAGCGGAGGCTTATGACCCAGGTACTCCTAGAATGATTAGAGGTACAATCTACATATTTTCTACTTTGGCTGCCGTACTGATAGACACAGGTGCTAGTCATTATTTTTTAGATGATTATCTTATTTGAGGCCTTGAGATTCCAGTTCAACCATTGACTTGACCCTTACGCTTAGAAACACCGACTGGAGAAGGTTCAGAGATCACACACCTTTGCAGATAGTGTGACCTGACCCTTGGAGGTGAGAGTTTCAGTTGGAACCTCTTGGTGGTAGCGTCGAGGACTTACAATGTCATTCTTGGTATGGATTGGATATCCACAGTTCATGACCAGATTTACTATTTTAGGTGAAGGGTGTGATGTGTCCACTATGATGGAATGAGGTTCTCCTTAATCAGTGAAAAGGAGACCCAGGAAGCGCATGATGGACTTGTGTGTAGGAAGGTACAACCAATTTCACATCAGTTGGCTAGCCTAGAACTTGGCACAACAGATGTTATGAGTTTCCAGTTTACATCAGTAGTGGATGAGTATCATGATGTCTTTCCAGAGGATATCCTCGGACTACCTCCCCGTCAGGAGATAGCTTTCTGCATTGAGTTGCAACCCGGGACGACACCGATATCAGCATTATCATATCAGATGGATCTCGTAGAGCTTTGTGAGATGAGAGTGCAGTTGGAAGACTTGCAGAGGAAGTGCTTCATGAGACCTAGTGTTTCACCCTGGGTGGCCCTAGTGTTGTTTTCCAAGAAGGCAGACGAATACTTGAGGCTATGTGAAGATTACTGGCGCTTGAATCAGGTGACTGTGAAGAACCCGTATCCACTACCGAGGATCGATGACCTCTTCGACCAGTTAAGAGGGGCACAATGGTTCTCAAAGGTTGATCTATGATCAAACAATCACCTGCTGAGAGTACGGGATGAGGATATGCCGAAGACGTCTTTCAGATGTCGCTACGGTCACTATGAATACTTGGTGATGCCCTTAGGCATGACGAATGCCCCGAAAATGTTTATGGGACTCATGAAATGGATCTTTCATCCGTATCTAGATCAGTTCGTGGTGGTCTTCATCGATGATATCATTTTGTACACTGCGTCTGATGAGGAGCATGTGAGGAACCTAAGGATGGTTCTGGACACAGTCCGAGAGCACCAGTTGTACGGGATACTCTCGAAGTGTCAATTATGGATACAAGAGGTCCACTTTTTGGGACACGTTATCTCAGAAGATGGTGTAGCAGTGGATATCGAAGTTAGAGGCAGTGTTAGGATGAGAGCCACCCCAGAGCGTGACGGAGGTGCGAAGTTTCCTTGGGTTGGCAGGATACTATCAGAGATTCATTCCTGATTTCTCCAGGATTTCAGCACCCATGACAACTTTGACGTGATAGGGGCAGCCTTTTGTGTGGACCAAGAGATTCCAGTAGGCTTTTCAGCAGTTGAGACAGAGTCTGATGAGAACCACGATCTTGAGATTACCAGAGGAGTGTGTCAAGTACGTAGTGTTATGCGACGCATCAGGAACCAAGCTTGGTTGTGTCCTATTATAGAGGAAAGTGATGATTTCCTATGGCTCAACATCAGTTGAGGCCACACGAGCAGAACTACATGAACCATGATCTTGAGTTGGCAGCGGTAGTATTCGCATTGAATATGTGGAGGGACTACCTGATGGGTTGTGGTTTATTATTTACTCTGATCAAAAGAGTCTCAGATATATATTTTCTCAAAAGGGTCTGAATTTGAGATAGAGGCGGTGGCTTGAGTTCCTCCAGGATTACGACTTTGAGATCATTTATACTCCTGAGAAGGGGAACATTATGGCAGATGCTTTCATCAGAAAATCTAGTTCGCATTTGCTGGATAAGGCGACGAGGCAGTTGGCCTCTTTACAGTTATCCTTCGTGGATAGAGATAAGGGAGCTTACCTTCAGTCGATGGTTGTTACCCCTCCACTCTTACAGTTAGTCAGGGAAGCACAACTCGAGGATGCTAGCTGTGAGACTCTACGTTCTCAGATATCCGCAGGTGATGCTGCTGATGATTATTAAAAAGGTAGGGAACACATTGTTCTTTTCAGAGAGAACACTGTAGTACCAGTGACGTTGCGGGAGGAGGTTCTGAGGGAGTTCCATACATCTCCTTTGGTAGTATATCCAGGTGTGGAAAAGATGTACCAGGGCCTCCGACATCAGTTCTGGTGGCCAGGAATGAAGAAGAGTGTGACATAATTTGTTTCTCGGTGCCTTACTTGTCAGCAAGTAAAGGCTGAGCACCAGGTTCCAGCAGGTTTGGATCATCCCCTTGAGGTGCCATAGTGGAAGTGGGATGGGATATCCATGGACTTCATGATGGGTTTACCACGTAATTCCAGGGGACACGATGCCAACTGGGTGATCGTTGACCGACTCACCAAGTCGGCCAACTTCCTAGCCATACGGGAGTAGAGTTCAGTAGAGAGCTTGGGACACCTCTATGTGCGGGAGATAGTTCGACTTCATGGAGTGCCATAAACGATCATCTTAGATCGTTATTCTCGTTTCACATCCCATTTGTGGAAGGGATTCTAGGAAGCTTTTGGGACTTAGTTACTCTTGAGCACATTGTTTCATCCTCAGACTGATGGACAGAAAGAGCGGACCATCCATGTTATGGAGGATATGCTACGAGCTTGCATACTTGACTTCAGTTGTAGCTGGGAGGATCACCTACCACTGGTTTAATTTTCTTATAACAACAATTATCATTCCACTATTGGTATGGAACCATTCGAGGCTTTGTACGGGCGACCTTGCAGGTCCCCACTTTGTTGGACTGACCCAGGACATTCAGCACTCATGTAACACCCCAAGATTTTACGAGAAGTATTATTTTTAATTTATTTGATGTCTTGTGTTGTATGATACACCAAGATTATCTTTCACTATATACAACACCGTATTATCTTTCAGTATACGCAACACTATTCTTGGAACGTGTTACACACAATTTCAATTTCGTTTGATAGAAGTTATTCTACACAACATTGAGTGTATATATATATATATTTAATGTATAAATAAAATATGGTTGGATTCTATTATACGCAATAACAAAGGAATCTTACAATACACGCAACCCTGACTTGAATTGCATTACACGCAATCACGACCTTCCATGATAGCGTGTGTTGTACGCAATACCACATTTCACTAAACATAGATATGTTATTAAAATATTATATAAACTAGCTATTATGAATAGTAATACCCACTTTTTGAAAATTTTAAAATTTTATCTTTCAAAATGGACTTCATTTTTGGATTCGGAATATCAAAATTAGCCTAGGGTGAAATTTTGGTATTTTTATGAAAACTTTCAATTTTTAATGAATAGTAAAAACACTGAGTTATTGGTTAAAACCGATTTTTTTAAAATAATCATTTATTTTATTTAAATTTTTTTAGGTCAAAATTTATACATAATACTTATATAAGTTCAATGTAATTCATTGGAGTCATTTTATACTAATTTTAGATATATAAAAATTTTATTGATCTTTTCACCGTCTTTTATCCACCTCCTAGGAGCATTTGCAATTGTACAAAAAACTTAATTTTTCTGCTTCTGTGAGTTGAATTTTGAAAATACGAGAGACACGGTTAATATCAAGGAGTAAAATGTGGTTCAATAAGATAAAAATATTTTTTGGTGAATAGTAACTTTTTACTTTTATTTACCACGGTTAAAAGTAAATAGGGTAATTAAGGGTACAAATGGTATTATTATTACCCTAACACATGTCCTAATTCTATTGGATAAGTGTAATTCGACCAAAAAAAACCTCAGGAATAAAATATCACCCTTTATGTCCACTTGTATTAAATTAGGACACTTATTATTATTTTATTTAAAGAAGAGTTAAAAGAGTTAAAATCAATGTTTAATAACTAAATCATTTATAATATAGGGTTATACATAAGATAAATTAGACTATAAATATTAATTAGAAATATAAAAAGATTTCCTACATAATGGCATTTTATTTATAATTTTTATACATTAAATAATTTAATTTATTTATGACACAATAATGATACAACAATTACCTTATTAATGAAATATTAACATAATTAATATTATAAATACCAAAATAAATTTAATTTGAGCCTTTTTATGAATTCCACTAATTTTTTAGGTTAATATGACATGTTAGTATTGATTTAATTAACTTTTTTCAAAGTAATCATGCTGTTATAATATTCAAAAAAATCAATTACCAAATAGTGTCAAAATTGACATAAAATAGTTTTTAAAACAAATATTATATTATTAATTGTTATTTTATTCCTAAAAATATAAGATTCATTCAAATGACTTAGATAAGGTTATATATATTCATAATTAACCACTTGGGATTATTTTTTCTTGTTATAGTAAGTTTATTAACCATATAGTGCAAGAAAACTAGAAGACACGGTAAAAGTTAAATTATTTAACTTAGAGTTAAATCTAAATGATAAGGTTAAAATAGTAACCTAAACTTGTATAAGAACTATTTGTTGAGATGCTTTCGATACATCCCCACTTTAGCTTCGAAATAAATCAATTTGGAGCTATTATAAACCAAATATGACTTTATTATAAAATAATATTTCAAGTTTTTCCTAGGTGCCCCTCTCCTCCCTTATAAAAGGGCACCTCCTCCCTCTTCTATTTAAATAATTTTGAGCCTTCAAGCTCGGAAAATACCTGCACATTTCCCTTCTCAACTTCTCTAGAAACATTATAGAGGTTCTGGTCTCCTCAAAAGACCAACTCTAGTGCCTTAAGAGGAAGCTTAAAAGAGGTACGTCGAAGAAGAGGTAATCTCTTCTACCGATTCTTTCAAGTTTCTTTATTCTTCAACTTCTTCTTATTTAGTTGTTTCATTATAAAGTAATAACATCAGTATAACTAATATACTGATATGTTATTATAAATATGAAACAACCCCATTTCACCTTCTATCCATCCTTCGGAAAAAGAAATCACCACGCGTTTGTACGTACGGAATACCGTCTCCACACTGTGGTGTAATCTGTTTTTGCACCACCACCTTACTTGGATGAGAATAATGGTGTAAAAAATAAATAAATATGGTTATTATAACATAATACTGATTTTAAAATATTATAACATCCACTTCAATCCAATTCAATAATTATTGGAATGATATCATCGCTCGTGCGTACGTATGGACTACCGTCTCCACGACGCGATGAGATTCATTCTCCATGTTAACCATTCAAGAATGATTATAAAGTATATATAATGAATAATAATGAAATATATGACTTGATAAAGCTAATGTATTTATATATATATATATATATGTCATCTACTTACTTCCATTCAAGTCAATATGGAAAGGAAAACAACATTCATGCATACGTACGACCTACTGTCTCCATGAACGGTGTATTTCATTTCATTTATCTATCTATTATATATATATATACTAAATATATATGATATATAAATCATTATTTACATTCTGGAAGTAAGTAAATCATTATATAAGTAGTAATAATATCAATAACAACAAGTTCAAACGCACATGATAAATAAAACGATTTTACCCAAAACGCTGCTTTAACATAGAATTCACAAAAGAACGGGTAATATAAAGTCATAAGTGAACCATATATTATATCATAACAATGAATATGATTCTGTAATAACTCAATGACATTATTTAAATAATTATACAGGAGGTTCGGATACGTACGAAGCATATCAGACCTAAGGTAAGGAATAATTTTGTAATCTCATATTTATCTAAGATTGCTTATACGTAAGTATTTACTGGGGTTATATTTTTCATCCATGTCCATAATTTTTTTTTCATATAGTGTTTAATATTATTTCATGTATGTTTAAAGTCATGTTTACCCCTCTTTGACTTTTACATTGTGTTATGGAAGGAATCTTTCTTTTGTTTACCATACGAGGAACTTTTTGACTTTTTCGGCAAAAGTACGAGGAGAATGTTTTTTTAACTTATATGGCATGAATGGATTTTTACGGTTTCATAATTACATATTTTCATGAAGCTTAATCTAAAATATTTCATTACCATTTTCAACAAAATCCTTTTATTTTAAAATTTCTTGGCATTTTGTGAAAAGAAAATGATTTTGAAGAAGAAAGGATATTTTCCTCAAGAATTCATTTCAATTGTTTTATCAAAACCATTTTCCATATAAAATGAAAGTATTTAATATTTTTATGTTTCAAGTATAATGTATCTATTATTTACATGGTGCGATTTTTCTTATGATGAAATTATATCCATTTATTTTATACGGATTATGTTATGATGGGATGATGTTTATGAGACCCATTTTATTCTTTGGGTTGTAATGAATGATTTATGTTTATTTTGTGGCACAAGTAAGAATGGTTTCATTATGAGATAGTTGGGACCTATATCTACCTCTAATTAATGGGGTAAAGATTTATATCTCATGAGATAGACATGGCTAGAATGGAAAGTTAATCCGGTTCAGTGATACAGGACTGGAACGAGGAGTGAACTCGATTCAGAAAGGGAATTTGTCCACTAAGATGGTATTGGAAGCAATGTCTTGGCTACTATGGAAATAATATCACGTGCTTAATGGTTTTCCACAATTACATGTCTTATTCCCATGATATTTTATCATGATTAATGTTTCTTTATGATATATGCCTTACATACTGCCATGTTTTATGTCATTGCTCAAGATTTTGATATTTAAACATTATGTTCATGTTTTTTAAGTTCAAATGTATATGATTTGTTTTATTTTATCAATGATTAACCTTACTAAGAATTAGAGCTCACCCTTTATATGTTTTCTTTTCCCTAGGATTTAAATAAATGTTTTAGGTAAGAAAACCAAAGGGGAATATCTTTATGGGAGATGTTGAAGATCTTTCACCATGATTAGAAGATTTTGTTCCGAGTTTCCAAAGACACTAAACTATTACGGTCCTTGAGTGTTGGTTTTTGTTATATATTAAGTATTTCGAAAAAGTAATGTAATGTCTATGTACGTAAATATTTGGGTCTCTAAAGTTGGTATCAGAGGGAGGTTTAGTAAACCTTTGGAAACTAGGATGCGAAAACATTAGTGAGATCCCTAGAGATATTTCTAAGGTATGTCTAGGGATGTACCTAAGGATAAGTATAAGTATAGGTTATAGTTTGAGAATTACAGTAAGAATCTTAGAATTAATCCTAAGATTTTATATATTGAAGGTACTCCCCCTTTATTATGTTGTTTTCCTAGCTTGATTTTTGCCTCTCACACTATTCTTTTTGGGTTTTAGATGATGGCTGGAACCTGAAAGAACCCTGTTGATCAATGTAATGTAAAATTCAATGATTATCCTCTGGAACAAACCAATGTTATGGGAGATGGAGTGTAAAATATTATTGCTATACTTACACAAGATATGAATCATTCTGGACTTCCAAATGAGCAGAGAAGGGAACAATATTCTATTGAGTCCTTCATGAGGCAACATGCACCTTCTTTCAGTGGGTCTTCTAATCCACTTGTTGATGAAAAATGGATTAGTACCATTGAAAATATATTTTCAATACTTTGCTGTTCAGAGCATGAAAAATTCATTTTTGTTGTTTACCGATTATAAGGTAAAGCAGACTAGTGGTGGACTCTAGTTAAAAATACAAGGACCTAAGATGAAATTGAATCCATGTAATGGAAGGAGTTCAAGAACTTATTTTTCAATAAGTACTTCCCACATATTCTTTGAAAAAAGATAGAAAAGGATTTCCTTGAGATTAAGTAGAAGGATGATGAATCTGTTGGTATATACGAAGCGAATTTTACAAGACTTGCAAGGTATGCATATGGCTTTATCATCCAACCTGAAAGTAAAGTTGATCGATTCTTCAGTGGCTTAAAACCAAGTCTTCGAAGGGAATTAGCTATAAGAGGATTCAATAGTTATGAAGAAGTTGTGCGTTGTGCTATCAAGGTAGAACTGGAAGTTGGTGTAACATATCCATCTCATGGTTTTGACAAGAAATGAAAGATGGAGTTCAAGGAAACACCTCAGAACAATGGTGAAAAGAAGGTGAATTTTTCTTTATGCTCAAAGTGTGGAAAGAAGAATGGTGGATATTGTATAAAAGGTACTAGAAAATATTTCAAGTGTGGAAAATAAGGTCACCAAGCAGCTGAGTGCCAAAGTAATGGGAAAAAGGATTCTAATGACATGAATAGATAAAAGACTACAGAGAACGCTCCACCAACACTTCAATGCTTCAAGTGCAAGGAAATTGGGCATTATTCTAATCAATGCCCTAATCCAAGGGTTAATGATGATCGATGTTAGCAACCTCTTAAGGAAAAGGACAAAGGGAAGTCACATGATATCACTATTGGTGATGTTGAGTATGACAACGATGTAGTGGAATGATTATGTGTTTATATAATGGGATTCCAAAATAATGTTGTGAAATCTAATTTATAGTACTGTGGAATATTGGAATATCTATGTATTGGTTTATTATGGTTTTCAATAATGGTACCGGTAACCATGAAAAGTAATTCAAATATTTTGGAAAGTAGATGATATGCACATAATAAAGGGATAAAGAGAAAATAATATTAATGAGCTCATGACTGATATTAGGACAAAGTGATATCATGGTTTGAGTATATTGAAATTTTGGGATTTTGGTATGTGGAAAGAGTTTTCTTTTTGACAACATTCATGTTTTCACTATGGTACTATGGTAATTCATGTTGCAAGAGAATAAAAGATTAAGGTATTCACATGTTTGTAATGCGATAAAAAATATATATCTTATGATATATGGGGGATAAATGATGGTATTCACATGATGGTAAATGACATTTCTAGCAATCATTTTCTTTATACTATGAGATTGGACCGAAGTATTTTTGGATAAACATAAAGATTTGAATAGATTAAGTTAGACATCAGATTGTATTATTTAAGGCTAGAACTTTTTGATATGTTATAATATTATAGTTTTAGAAAAAGGAAAAACCTTAGGATGAGCGATAAACTGTCGCGTCAGACAAGGTTGCGGGAATCGAACCCACAACCGAAGTGTAACAGGCCTTTATCACTGGCCTACAAGAAGTCCCTGGTTAGTAGAAACTATTTTTATTTTATTAAGCGCTATGATAGGTGAAGTATAAGTCTATTTTTTCAACCATATACGATTAATCTCAGCATAAATGGAATTATTTATATTTAATAAATTGTGATAAACTTTTTGTGATAGAAACAGATGGAATGACCTATCATTCTATTACATGATCTGATAACACTTCATGAATGAAAAATTCAACTTCATTTCTTTAAGAGATGAAGTGGAAATTGTTCAATGCACGAATAACGGTGAGATTGTACCAAAATCAAGTATGTATTTCTTTTAATTCAACAATTCTTCAACATCAGGGAAATGATCTTGAGAACTAAAAACGTTGTCCTAGTACCTTCATACCTGATGAATTAGATGGTACCTTAAATCATCACAAATTTATGGCTTTGTGATTGGTTGATTTTTCATTGCCATGTTCTCTACCACTCTCCATCTAAACTTGATGGATAGATTTCTCTTCTATATCCATATTTTCACCTTTTTTCTCTTATGTGGAAACCCAGTAATGAGTTAATTTAGGTAACCGTTATGTTTCTTACTTTACATTTTAAAATTAAGTTTTAGTATTTCTTTTTACGATGTGGGTTTCTATGATAGAAACTTTTAAGTAGTAAACCATTTATAACCCCGACGAATTTTGAGGGCGAAATTCATTTTAAGGGGGGTAGAATGTAACACCCAGAGATTTTATGAGAAGTATTCTTTTTAATTTATATGATGTCTTGTGTTGTATGATACACCAAGATTATCTTGCACTATATGAAACACCGTATTATCTTGCAGTATACGCAACACTATTCTTTGATTGTGTTACACACAATTTCAAGTTCGTTTGATAGAAGTTATTCTACGCAACATTGAGTATATATATATATATATATATTCAATGTATAAATGAAATATGGTTGGATTATATTATATGCCACAACAAAGGAATCTTTCACTACACTTGACCCTGACTTGGATTGCATTACACACAATCACGACCTTCCACGATAGCATGTGTTGTACGTAATACCAAGTTTCACTAAACATAGATATGTTATTAAAATATTATATAAACTAGCCGTTATGAATAGTAATACCCAAATTTTAAAATTTTATAAATTTTATCTTTCAAAATGGACTTCATTTTTGGATTCAGAATATCGAAATTATCCTAGGGTGAAATTTTGGTATTTTTTTGAAAACTTTCAATTTTTGATGAATAGTGAAAACAATGAGTTATTGGTTAAAACGGATTTTTTATTTATATAATAATTTATTTTATTTAAATTTTTTTAGGTCAAAATTGATACATAATACTTATATAAGTTCAATGTAATTCATTGGAGTCATTTTATAATAATTTTATATATATAAATATTTTATTGATCTTTTCACCGTCTTTTATCCACCTCCTAGGAGCATTTTCAATTATAC
Organism: Viscum album; assembly: GCA_963277665.1. Classification (NCBI taxonomy): domain Eukaryota; kingdom Viridiplantae; phylum Streptophyta; class Magnoliopsida; order Santalales; family Viscaceae; genus Viscum; species Viscum album. The sequence continues at coordinate 654,434,206 of OY728145.1, read as the reverse complement.
ATAAAAAATAATTTTACCACTTCTATGAGTTGAATTTTGAAAATTAGAGAGACACTGTTAATATCAAGGAGTAAAATGTGGTTCAATAAGATAAAATTAATTTTTGGTGAATAATAATTTTTTACTTTTATTTACAACGGTTAAAAGTAAATAGGGTAATTAAGGGTAAAGATGGTATTATTATTATTACCCCAAAACATGTACTAATTCTATTGGATATGTGTAATTCAACCAAAAAAACCTTAGGAATAAAATATTACCCTTTAGGTCCACTTGGATTAGATTAGGACTCTTATTATTATTTTATTTAAAGAAGAGTTAAAAGAGTTAAAATCAATGTTTAATAACTAAAAAATTTTTAATATAGGGTTATACATAAGATAAATTAGTATATAAATATTAATTAGAAAGATAAAAATATTTCCTACATAATTGTTTTTTATTTATAATTTTTAGACATTAAATAATTTAATTTATTTATGACAGAATGATGATGGAGTAATTACCTTATTAATGAAATATTAACATAATTGATGTTATAAATACACAAATAAATGTAATTTGAGCCTTTTTATAAATTCCAATAATTATTTAGGTTAATATTAAATTTTATTATTGATTTAATTAATGTTTTTAGAACTAATAACGCTGTTATGATTTTCACAAAAATCAATTACTAAATAGTGTCAAAATTGACATAAAATGTTTTTTAAAACAAATATTATATTATTAATTGTTATTTTATTCCTAAAAATATAAGGTTCATCCAAATGACTTATAAAAGGTTATATATATTAATAATGAGCCACTTGGGGTTCGTGTTACTTGTTATAGTAAGTTTATTAACCATATAGTGTAAGAAAACAAGAAGACACGGTAAAAGTTAAATTATTTAACTTAGAGTTAAATATAAATTATAAGGTTAAAATAGTAACCTAAACTTGTCTAAGACTTATTGGTTGAGATTATTTCGACCCATAACCACTTTAACTTTTAAATAAATCAATTTGGAGATATTATAAACCGAATATGACTTTATTATAAAATAACATTTTAAGTTTTTCCTAAGATGCCTCTCTCCTCCCTGATTAAATGGCTCCTCCTCCCTCTTTTATTTACACAATTTTGATCCTTCATACTCGGTCAACCCCTGCACATTTACCTTATCAAATTCCCTAGAAACATTATAGAGGTTCTGTTCTCCTCAAAAGTCCAACTATAGTGCCTTAAGAGGAAGCTTAAAAGAGGTGCGTCGAAGAAGAGGTAATCTCTTCTACCGATTCTTTCAAGTTTCGTTCTTCTTCAACTTCCTCTTCTTTAGTTGTTAAATTATAAATTAATAACATAAGTATCACTAATATACTGATATGTTATTATAAATATGAAACAACCCCATTTAACCTTCTATCCATCTTACGGAAAATGAAATCACCGTGCGTGCGTACGTACGGAATACCGCCTCCACGCTGTGGTGTAATCTATTTTTCCACCACCACCTTACTTGGATTGGTATAATGGTGTAAGGAATAACTATATATGGTTATTATAAAATCAAACTGATTTTGAGATATTATATCATCCACTTCAATTCAATTCAATAATTATGGGAACGATATCATCGCTCGTGCGTACGTATGGACTACCGTCTCCACGACGCGATGAGATTCATTCTCCATGTTAACTATTGAAGAATGATTATAAAGTATATATAATTAATAATAATGAAATATATGAAATAATAAATCTACTGTATTTATGTATATATATATATTTCATCTACTTACATCCATTCAAGTCAATATGGAAAGGAAAACAACGTTCATGCGTACGTATAGCCTACCATCTCCATGAATGATGTATTTCATTTCATTTATCTATCTATTATATATATATATATAGTGAATAAATATGATATATAAATCATTATTTACATTCTGGAAGTAAGTAAATCATGATATAAGTAATAATAATATCAAGAACAACAAGTCCAAACACGTATGATAAATAAAATGATTTTACCCAAAACACTGCTTTAACATGGAATTTACAAAAGAAAAGGTAATATGAAGTCATAAGTGAACCATATATGATATCATAACAATGAATATGATTCTGTAATAACTCAATGAAATTATTTAAATCATTATACAGGAGGTTCAGATACGTACGAAGCATATCAGACTTAAGGTAAGGGATAATTTTGTAATCTCATTTTTATCCGAGATTGCTTATATGTAAGTATTTACTAGGGTTATATTTTTCATCCATGTCCATAAATATGTTTTCATATAGTGTTTAAAATTCTTCCATATATATTTAAAGTCATGTTTACCCCTCTTTGACTTTTACATTGTGTTATGGAATGAATCTTTCTTTTGTTTACCATAAGAGGAATGTTTTGACTTTTCCGGAAAAAGTACAAGGAGAATGTTTTTTAACTTATACGACTTTAATGGATTTTTACAGTTTAATAACACCTTATTTTCATGAAGGTTACTTTACAATATTTCATTAATATTTTCAACAAAATCATTTTCTTTTAAAATTTCGTGGAATTTTTTGAAAAGAAAATGATTTTGAAGAAGAAATGATATTTTCCTCAAGAATTCATTTCAATTGTTTTATCAAAACTATTTTCCATCTAAAATGATTGTATTTAATATGTTTATGTTTTAAGTATAATGTATCTATTATTTACATGGTGTGATTTTTCTTATGATGAAATGGTATCCATTTGTTTTATATGGATTATATTATGATGGGATGATGTTTATGAAACCCATTATATTATTTGGGTTGTAATGAATGATTTGTGTTTATTTTGCAGCACAAGTAATAATGGTTTCATTATGAGATGGGTGGGACCTATATCTCCCTCCAAATCATTGGGTAAAGATTTATATCTCATGATATAGATATGGATGGAATGGTAAATTAATCTTGTTCAGTGATACAGGGCTGGAACAAGGAGTGAACACGATTCAGAAAGGGACTTTGTCTACTAAGATGGTCTTGGCAGCAATACCTTGGATACTATGGAAATCATATCATGTGATTAATGGTTTTCCACATTTACATGTTTTATTCCCATGATATTTTATCATGATTAATGTTTCTTTATGATCTATGCCTTACGTACTGCCATGTTTTATGTCATTACTCAAGATTTTGATGTTTAAACATTATGTTCATTTTTTTTATGTTCAAATGTATATGATTTGTTTTATTTTCTCCCTGATTATCCTTACTGATCATTTGAGATCACCCTTTATATGTTTTCTTTTCCCCAGAATTTAAAGAAAGGTTTTAGGTAAGAAAACCAAAGGGGAAGATCTTTATGGGAGATGTTGAAGATCCTTCACCATGATTAGAATATTTTTTTCCGAGTTTCCAAAGACACTAAACTATTACAGTCCTTGAGTGTTGGTTTTTGTTATATATTAAGTATTCCGCAAAAGTAATGTAATGTATATGTACATGAAGCTTTGGGTCTCTACAACTCATGTGCCCAGAGATGGTGCGAGCTACTACAGAGAAGGTATAGGTCATCCAAGAGCGGATAAAGACTGCACAGAGTTGGAAAAAGTCTTATGCCGATAGGAGATGGAGGCCCTTGGAGTTCGATGAGGGAGACCATGTGTTCCTTGAAGTATCACCTCGACGGGGATTGCAGAGATTTAGAAGAGACGATAAGATATCTCCAAGGTTCATCGACCCTTTCCAGATTCTGAGTAGAGTTGTCAAGGTGGTGTACTGCTTTGCTCTTCCTCCTCAGATGGACCGTGTAAACAATGTCTTCCATGTGTCACAACTACGGAAGTACGTACATGATCCATCACATGTTATCGACTAGAGAAAGCTGGACATCGATGATGGAGTGACCTTTGTTGAGTACCCAGTGGAGATCGAGGATCGGTAGAAGAAGATCTTTCATGGGCGAGCTATTCCATTGGTGCGTGTCCAGTGGCAGTACGGGAATCCCCAAGAGAGTATGTGGGAGCGGGATGATCCGATCTGTGCGCAGTACCCACATATTTTTGAGTACCCTTTGTTTTGGCTTTTCGGGGACATAAAGCCCTAAGGTGGGGAGGATGTAATGTCCAAGATTTTTTTCCATATATTATTACAGTATTATATGAGGATTATTTTCAAGACCATGCTTTGAGACGACATGCAGTTCTGAGGCCTGGTGAGCCCGGAACAAATGTTTGAATTTAATTAAATAATTAAATAACACGCACGGGGGGTTTTCCTGAAAAATTAAAATAACTCCTGAATGGGTGCTCGGATCAGAAATATGAGGGCATCGTTGCGTCCAGAGTAGCTGTTTTACCCTAGGAGAGACCTAACATTGGCTCGCGTAGGTCGACAATGAAATCTAGTTTTTGGGCGTAACCTTAATAAAATATTTAATTAAAATATTTAATTAAATCTTGTTGCAGCAAATATCTTTTTATCGTTTTAAATAAATATTTACGCAGGGGTCCAGGGTTACAGATCTCATACACCTAAAACCCATGGAGGCTTTGGAGGCTCTGAAGGAAACCCCAATGCGGCGACGATGTTCTTGACGAGTTTCGCCGGCGACGACGGCGCGACTACCAGATCTTCACCAACAAACGCTACAGATCCTGGTAGGGAGTTTGATCTATTTGTGATTTATTTCCCATTCTTGATTCCTATGACGAACGTGGAATAATCCACAAACAGATTAGCCCTGCGGATTGATCATATTTGTGGGATGATATTTTTGTGGGGATTCTAGGGAAGATCTTAATCCTTGTAATATATATTTGATAATTGTTTAGAGGATCATTCTTATGGAAACAGATCAAGGCCAGAACGAAAAACAGCCGAGGTTCATTCTTCGGGTTGTTTCTTTGTGAATCATTTTCCCCATTATTTTGCCTATGCGTTCTTCGTTCTTTGCAGGATAAGAACAACAATCAATTGCGCCTTCGATCTATGGCGTAATGATATGAGATTATAGATCTAACATCGGGATGAACCAATGGAGCTGCAATGATGACGACGATAGGCAGATCTAAGTGATTCGGGAGAAATCGCTCTTCGAGTGTATTTTCATCGGAAGATCATACGTTGTTCGTAGAGCCGATTTAAGGCCCAAAAGGCTAGGATTCAGTGTTAGGGTGTTGGGAAGACCACTAATCTTGAGTTCTGTGGCGAACGGATCATGGAAACCGAAACTGGAAGATTGGACAAGGCGTGAGGAGGAAGACGACGGTTCTGGAGAAATCCCGACTACACGGCATGTAGAATGGGCTACACGGCACGTGTTCGTCAGCGGACTACTCGGTGTGTACTCCAGGAGTACACAGACATGGGTTGGGTACACATCCAAGGATATAGATTGTATACCTTTCCCCGGCCAGACCCGACCAGATACACAGGACACCCCGTGTACTGGTACAGGGGATGGGCAACACAGAAAGACTCCGTGTACGGGCATATGACCAGGTACACTGGTGTTTTTCCAATTGACAAGATATGGCGTGTTCTTTGACTTACACACCGTGTATATACTTTTCTTCACGAATTAGATTTCAGACACATGCCGTTTCACACGGGTAGTTCCAGGAGTCAAGGAACATGATGTGTAATTCTTCTACACGCCGTGTAGTTACTTTTTATACGACAATCCTAGAGACACAGACCGTTTACATGGGCAGTATCCAGAGTCAAGGAACACGGCTTGTGATCCTACTACATGTCGTGTAACCTGTTTATACATGTCTTGATCCAGTGGTCTTCTGGGACTTGGACTAGTTTCCTTAGGGTTCATCCCCTTGGTATTTCCCTTTAAGGTTTTCGGTATCATTTCCTACGTACAGGAGTATGATCCCTTTAGGAGGACTTTCAAAATAGAGTTTTTGGAATCCCCTTTGTGAGACTTAGATCCGGATCCTCTATTCCTTCATGGTACCCTAGGTAGAGTTTCTCGGTATCGACGTGACCTACTTTACCCTGGCACCGATCCTCTACTTAGCAGGTTTGTTCAGACTGAGTTGTTGGAATCACCCCATAGCTACTGGTTGTGATCCTCATCTGACGCATCAGGTATCTTTCTTCAGTACTCGTGGAGTGAGTTCTCCTGGAATGAGTACTTCGTATATCTCTCTTCAGACCTAGGAGTGTGTTCTCCCTGTTATGTGCTTAGTGAAATCTTCGAGCTGGATCTTAGTGGTGGTTTCGCGATAATCGATCATGTATGAGTATATCTGGATATTCTTATTATATGTTCTGTAAACATATACTGTGTAGAGTTGACGGTATCATTCCTTTGTGTTATTTCTTTTGATTTATTCATTTGTGGTTTTCGGGGTGTTCTATTGGGTATTGTTATACTCACCCCTACACGGGCTTTGACCGCACATGTTGTGTCTTATGTAGATGAGAGAGCCTTTGACATGATTCTAGTTGGACCAGGACCGGATAGTGCTCGGTGAGATCAGGCAGGCTGTGGTGTATTTCTACAGCTACAGATTGCAGTCCCAGTACATTTATTTTTAGGTTGGACTTTGTTGCAGACTTTCTTTTTGTGGGCTTGTACTTTTGTCCCAGGATTTTACATTACTGTACTTTACTTTCCTTTCGTACTCTGTTTGTTGGGATTTTCGTGTATGCATGAATTTCCATTTTTAGTAGTTTTTACTTTTCATCTTTGTGGGCTTGGAGATGTGTGTGTGTGTGTACAGGTTTATAAGCAATGCCTCCCATGTTAGTGACATGCCTACTCAGTGCTAGTCACCAGCCCCTAGCCTATTGGAGGCGAGCTTGAGGAGTTTCGGCACGGGCCCCACTAGGATGGGTTGTGACATACTAATATATGAAAACACCCAAAAGTGTGGGAGACATGTGTAAGTATTACATAATAATTTTTTTTATACAAATCTTTATTACTTAACAATGATCACTTATATTCCTATATTTTCTATCTGACATAGTCATAGGAATTAGAAACACCTATACTATCAACAACCTTGAAGCAGCCAGAATAGTATGGTTGCCTCAGAGGTGAAGCTATTGGGGTAAAACCCTGAACATTTTTAAGAGAAAAACAAGAGTACAATCAAAGTGAATTAATAAAATACACAATAGAAAGAATATCTAACCACTAAGGACAATTCCAATACTATATATAGATTATGGAAACTTTAATGGTAGAGAGGAAAATAGATGAAGCAACTCAAGAACAACCATCGTGTGGAGATACCCCCCACCCCCACCAGCTATGTGGATAGCCATTCCCCTCAAATATAAGTTTTAGTAGAGGCAATCAATGTTATAATAAATGTTTATGTGAAATGTGAATCATATATACCTTGATTCATTTCATGTATTGGTATTCTACAGGGTGATAATGACTATGATTTATATCTTGCAACACCCACCCATCACCTTGTGGGGAGGGCTATGATGTTCAATATTCAAAACGACATGCTACAAAAAAGACCACTTCCAATAGGTTATGTGAAAGTGTTGATCATCATAGCCTATGAACCGAGGACTAAGCTACTTATTCCAATTCATGAGGATGATTTTAATATGGTCAAAAAATATATGGTAACATTCATCACAAAGCCATCAAATTTTGTAAAAAAACCCAAATACAAAAAGGCATTTATTTCCAATTTACTCTTTAAGCTAAAACAATAACAATTAATGAAAAAAGGTTTGTACTGATGAATGTTATTACAAACATAAAAAGAGAAGGTGATGAAATGAAAGAGTGTCTAAAAACCATCTAAAGGATTGAAAAACTGATCCAAAAGATAACATGGAAGTACCATTATCCCACCCATTCTATATCCACATTTACTATCATTTAAGGATCATGTGGATACAAAGTTAAAAGATGGGGGAAACTGGTCTCGCACAAATTTACCCAATATTTTAGGTTTAAGAAACCACTTGTAGTTTATCTTGTGCTGTAAAATCCTCAGAGACTTAAGAAGTAACCTACAAAAACATACATTCTAATGATTTTTTTCTATAAAGTGGCTAACATGGGTTGATTTTAGATGGGTTTAAGTTAATTATAACAGACTTAAGTGAATTCAATTTAAAATATTCAGTTAATCCTAGGTTATCACATCGGGTGGATTGAATGCATTCATTTTTCAACTATTTCAATTTCTTATACTTGAGATGAGTTCATTCAAGAAGATCAAACAACATCATCAATTACTATTTTAATACCTACACAACCTAATTCTAATCTGCTGTACACTTGGAGGATCAATGTTTTCAGAACTACAAGGTAAAGGTTCATATTAGCACTTGAAGTGTGTGGCCTTAAATTCAATAAGGATGAAGTAGTTTAAATATCATTGTCATGACCTGTCCCTCAGGGCCCATGTCGTGACTACCCCAAGCCCGCCTTCTATAGGCCATAGGATGGCGACTAGCACTGAAAGGAATATTACCTAAAACGAGAAGGCATTTCTTTTAAACCTGTAAAAACACATAGTCCAAGAAAAAGAAGAAGCAACTGTTAAGTAAACTACTGTAGTAAAAGTGTACTAAAAGTAAAGGGGTCGGAATGAAAACCTAACTAGAAAAGTACAAGTACAAAAGAAGAGTACAAAATAGCTGAAAGGTGAAAAGTATCTTCTATATCGTCCATCGTGGGTCCTACCTGAAGGGTAGGTACAGATTGCCTCTATAGTACTTCATGTCCGCCCGTCTCCTCTGCATCACATCACGCCAAATATCCACCTCCGACCATCATCCAATCCTGGATCCCTCAGCCTCGACCAATGTTGTACGTCATTATCACAAGACACAACATGGTGCGAGCAAAGCCCGTGCAGTGGTGTGTATAATGATACTTAGTAGGGACCCTGAGACCCTGAATGTATCCTATAATTCCATAAATAAAAACCACAAGGGAACACCACAAAGGTAAAGTACCACACAGGTAAAGTACCACATATCATATCCTAAATCAAAAGAACAAAGTAAAGACATCTCACTATACGATTTATTCTAGAGGTAGTAACAAGTGACATCCCCAGTCACAACGTCGAACACCTCAACTGCTGGAGAACTCCACCTCTATCGAGTACATTCAGCCTACCACGTCACACAGAGGCGCTTCCCACTAACCTTGAACTGAGGAAGTACTGCTCCCCATTGCGTACCATGGGTCTTCCGGGTCACACAGAGCCACCCCCCCCCAATGTGGTTTGCTAAGGTACTCCTCCCCATCATGTACCATGAATGATTCCCACCATGGCCCATCAGGTCACATAGAACCACCCATACCCAATGTGGTCTGCTAAGTTACTCCTCCCCATCGCGTATCACGACCGTCGAGTCACTCTGAGTCGAAAAGTTAGCAGTCGTCAGGTCTTATCCAATCGCAGGGTTTCATAAATAGTGCACATGGGAGAACCGCTCCCCAAGACATAAGTCATATCTCAACAAACAAAAAGTCTAAAAAATAAGTAACATGATGATCTACCATGTCATAATGGTTCCAACGCAATAGACGACGTGTCAGTCGGACGCCCGATCTATGCATTATTGGCATTTCAGTGCTGAGGGCCTGGTTGGATTCAGGTGCGATCCAACCTGACTGAACTCTAAGTTTCTCTGAAACTCTAATGGTGTAAGGAAAAAGGACCGTCTTTCTCAAAGGGTCCCAACACTACATACAGTTCATCAAACATGCATCCGGTCTTTATGATAATCCCCTTTAAGTGTTTCTAGGCCCTGTTGGACCCGAGTCTAGTCTGACCTGGTCGGACCGACCTGGCCAAACCTGTTCTGGGTGGGGTTGAGGTGGACTCAGCCCACCGTGCTGATGTCTAGTACGACTTGCAATAGGGGTGGCCCAAAAGGGAAGCCCAACCTGAATAGGGTGGCCTGGTCCAGGGGCGGCGGCCCGCTAGGGCAGCAGCCCGGTCCGAGGGCGGAGGCTCGTTCTGAGGGCCGGGGCCCAGCACCAAGGGAGGCGGCCCAGCTCAAGGGAGGTGTACTAGTGTGAGGGTGGCGGCCCACTCTGAAGGCGGAGACCAGACTCTGAGGGCGGTGGCCCGGTGTGAGGGCAGTGGCCCAGTCTGAGGGCGACGACCTGCTCCGAGGGTGGCATCCCAACTCGAGGGCAGATACCCGACTTGAGGGTTACTGCACGTGCCAAGGGCGGTGGCCCGCTCTGAGGGAAATGGGACTGCTATAAGGGTGGGGGCCTCGTGCAAGGGCGGAGGCCCGCTCCGAGGGCGGCGTCCTGGCTTCGAGGGCAGTGGCACAGTGCGAGGGCGGTGGCTCTGTCCGAGGGGGCGGCCTAGCTCAAGGTCTGCGACCTTGTTTGGTCCGACGTGGGGGGGGGGGGGTAACCCCGTGGTCTTCCAAATTCCTGAATGACCTGAAGGTCATTCGATTTGCGAGGCAGCGGTGCCGCGTGGGAGCCGCTCGGTCCCTGCAGAACCTGCCGAAGGTGGGTTCAACCTTCACCATGGCTTCGGCTGCAGCTTCCGTTCGCCGACAACGTGGCGGTCGTGCTGCCTTCATTCCCATGGCTGGTCATCGTGCCAACCGCCTCCTCTGTTCACCATGACCGACGAGCCGCGACCTTCCTCTTGCGACATGCATCGACATGCTCTCGGTCTTCCAAGGTGGCACAAGGATAACAAGATTGTGGAGGGTTAGAGTTGGGTTTTTTAGGCCCATGACCTTTGCATTAGCTCGTATTATGGAGGATATTAAGGGGTTGAATAATAAATTGGAATAAACGACAAGATAAAACCCACAAAGATTCCCCGAAATAAACCTCCCTTAAATACGAATGAATCGTGGGTCAACCCGTTAGTCGGTTGACCCGTGTTCTTTGTATAATTTCAGGAACAGTGAAGAGGGAATCAAAAATACACAAATGAAATAACCCCTACCTTGAAATGTTGGAGAGCGCTTGCAGTTGAGGGAGTATCATTGTTTTCCGTCCCTGTAACAAGCTGTCCTCACCGCCGCTCGAATGTCAAAATCCAGTTTGGGGTTTCACTATTTCATGTCACCTCCTACTGGGGTTGGCTCTATCCTATAAGGGCTCAACGTTATAGCACTCCAATAGAAATTTGTTTCTTGGAAAATCTTTTCTGGTACCTTTCCCCCCAAGCACTATATTTATAGGAGAGGGGGAGAGTAAGTAATGACACGGGGAGTTAATGGGGCTCATAAATTAGGAAGCTTCATAATTTCTCAAACGTCTTTGTTACTTAAGGTTGGAAATTTAATGGCTTGACACACTGACGACCCCAGCCTTTAATTGGTCTGTTTGAGGTTTATGAAATAAAATAACAAAAAATTATTTTATTTCATTTCATTTAAAAACAGTCGCAAAACACAACTTTTTATCTAGACCTACTGCGATTAAAGTAAAGCCTCCCTTAAGTGAATCCCGATGCTGTGGATTCAATGGTGCCCTCATATTTTTAATCTGATTAATGGTTCAAATGTTAGAAAAAACTTCTCACTCGTTTACTGAATGTACCCGAAAATTTTTTTAGAGATTCATTCTAGGCACACTGGACCTCAAAATCATGCACCGTCAATTTTCACAGACTTTTAATAATTCCATATAATTAAGAAAAAAGATTACATGAAAAAATCCAGGTCTTTACATTCTCCCCACCTTAGGGATTTACATCCCCGAAAGCAACAACATAGACTTAGGAAATAAATGGGGGTACTGAGCACAAATCTAAGCCTCCCTCTCCCATGTTCTCTCCTAGAGGTTCTCATGATACCAGCGAATGTGCACTAGAGGAATCGACCTCCCATGAAGGACCCACTCCTATTGATCCTCAATCTCTACTGGAATCTTCATAAATGTATCCCCATCATCTAAGTCCAGGACTCCGTGGTCGATGACGGGAGATGGTTCATGCACGTGTCTCCTCAGCTGGGATATGTGGAAGACGTCGTGCACCTCATCCAACTGCGGTGGAAGTGCCAAGTGGTATGCCACCTAACCTATCCTTTAAAGTATCAGAAATGGCCTGATAAACCTCTGTGATAACTTGTCGCCTCATCCAAATCTCTGTAGTCCCCATCGAGGAGAGACTCACAAGAAAACATGGTCCCCCTCCTAGAACTCCAAAGGTCTCCATATTCTGTTAGCATATAACTTCTGTATACTCTCTGTAGTCTTCATCCACTCCTGGATGATTTTCACCTTCTCAGTGGTAGCCCAAGACGACTCTAGACCCATAAGTGTCGACTCCCATGGGTCTGTCCAGCATAGAGGCGATCTGTAGGGTCAACCGTAAAGGGCCTCAAATGGTTCCATACCAATTTTGGAGTGATAACTATTGTTGTAAATGATCTCCACCAAGGGTAAGCGATCCTCCCAACTACAGAAAAAAACTAGGATTCATGCACGAAGCATGTGCTCTAGCGTCTAAATGGTCCGCTCTGTCTGACCATCCATCTGAGGATGAAAGACGGTGCTCAAACACAGCTGACTCCCGAACACCTCCTACAATCCCTTTCGCAACCATGATGTAAAACGTGCATCATGTTCAGAGATGATCGTTTATGGAACCCCATGAAGCCGCACAATCTCCTGTACATAGAGGAATTCCAAGACCTCTACTAATCCATGCTCTCAGATAGGTAGGAATTGAGATGACTTGGTGAGTCGGTCAATGATCACTCATATGGAATCATGTTCCTTAGACGTACGTGGATACCCAGTCACAAAGTCCATGGAGATCCCATCCCACTTCCACTCCAACACCTCTATTGCCTGAGCTAATCCTACTAGAACCTGGTGCTTGGCCTTCACTTACTGACAAGTGAGGCATCATGAAACAAACTCTTCCACTTCCTTCTTTATCCCTGGCCACCAGTGTTGACGTTGGAGGTACCCGTACATCTTCACCACAACAGGATGCACTAAAAGAGGGGACATATGAAACTCCCTTAACACCTACTCCTGTAGCACCACTGGTACCATGGTATTTCCTCTAAAGAGGATGACGTGCTCCCCACCTTCAAAAAATCCACCAGATACCTACCCTAAGGATATATAAGCACATCAATCCTCGCAGTCAGTGTCCCCAAGATACACCTCCCTGACTAATTGAAGGAGTGGGGGTGTGACTATCATAGAATAGTGGTATGCTGCTCCATATTTATCCATGAAGGATATTTACAACGCGTCTAGCTGCTCTTTTTCCTCACTCAGCAACTACAGAACATTTCTCCTACTGAGTGCATATGCTACCATGTTCCCCTTACCAAAAGTATAGGCTATCTCAAAGTCATAGTCTTGGAGGAACTCTAGCCATCATCACTGTCACTGGTTCAGGTCCTTCTGAGAGAATATGTACCTAAGACTCTTGTGATCAGAGTATACTGTAAAACGTTCACCCATCAATTAATTCCACCACATATTCAAGGAAAATACCACTGCTTCAAACTGCAGGTCATGGGTAGCATAGTTATGCTCATGCTACCGTAGCCATCATGAAACATAAGCGATCAATACTCGCTTCTGCATCAAGAGACATCCAAGCCCAGTCCCTGATGCGTCGTAGTAGAATACATACCCAACGCCCTCTTCTGGAAGACTCAAGATGGGGGCAATCGTCAGTATCTACCTCAGATCCTGGAAACTCTGTTGGAATCTCTCCATCCACAGGAAATGTTTCCCCTTCTTTATCAAAGCTGACAAGGGTGATACAACTTAGGAAAAGTTAGACACAAATCTCCGGTAGTATATAGACAACCCTATAAAACATCTCACCTCCATCACGCTCCTGGGTGGCTCCCAAGATAGCACAACCTCTATATTCATTGGATCCACTAAAACTCCACCCTATGATATAACGTGTCCCAGAAAGTGGACTTCATATATCTAGAACTATCACTCTGAGAGTTTACCATAAAGCTGGTGCTCTCGGAGTGTATCCAAAACCATTCATAGATGATAGGCATGATCATCCTCCGTTTCTGAGTAAATCAAGATGTAATCGATGAACACCACCCTGAAGTGATCGAGGTATGGATGAAAGATCCTATTCATGATTCCCAAGAACACTTCTGGGGTGTTGGTCATGCCGAAAGGCATAACAAAGAACTCATAATGGCCATACCAACATCTGAATATCGTCTTCTGCACATCATCATCTCGTATCCTAAGCTGATGATAGCCTGATTGGAGGTCTATCTTTGAAAACCAGTGAGATCCCTTCAGCTGAACTAAAATATCCTCAATCATCAGGAGTGGATACTTCTTCTTAATGGTCACTTGTTTCAGGTGTCGATAGTCCACACAGAGTCTCAAACTCCCATATGCCTTCTTGGAGAGAAAAATTGGGGCTGCCCATGGAGAAACACTAGGTCTTATGAACCCATTTCCCCACAAGTCCTCCAACTGTACACGTAACTCACAAAGATCCTTGAGAGCCATCTGATATGATGGTGTAGATATCGGTGCCGTCCCAAGGTACATGTTGATGTAAAATTCTACCTCTCTGTGTGGAGGTAGTCCTAGAACATCATTACGAAATAAATAAGCATACTGGTCCACCACTATAGGATAGATTGGACTCTCAATATCAACTTCTATGAGGGTAAGGCTAGAAAAATGATGAGTAATCAGCTACACCCTCCTCTAGATAAGTCCATCCTATGATTCAATGGTTCCCTTCTCGCTGTTGAATGAAAACCTGGTCCCATCCGTGCAGACATACCATACTTTGCGCCTAATATTGTCAATATGATCATGGACTGTGGATAACCAGTTCATACCCAAGATCATGTCATAAGGCCTCGACGCTGCTACTAAGTGATCCCAGCCTATGGTCTCACCTCTTAGAGTAAGATTACACTACCATCACTAGTGCATAATCATCGAATCCTCTCTTGTAGGTGTCTCTAGCTGTAAGGATCGATCCAATGACTCCACTGGAATCTATGAGCTCCGAATGAGGGATGTGGTAATAAAAGAGTGACTGGCACATGTGTCTATAAGTACTGCAACTAAGTAAGAGTAGACACAAGTTGTACCTCTAATCATCTCTGGAGCACCATGGTTATAGGACTTAGCTGTCTAAAGTTGAGCTCTTCTCTGTCCTCCTGCACCCTGTGGTCAGGGTGGACCACCTGGTGGTGGTGCCGGTAGAATCTCAAAACATCTCCACTGCCTACTGCATGACCATATCCGATTCTATGTCCGCCACCCTATTGACCTCCTCGCTCAAACCTCTGCCTCTTCCTCGATTGTCCCTCAACCATCTTCTGGTCATCTTTACGATGGGTTGGGCAATCGCAAGCCATATGACCTTGCTCTCCGCATGTGTAACACTGCGTGCCCCTCACCTGTCTCCCTCGGCCTTGTGAGCCTCACACCTCAGACCCTGCATCTTGGGGTCGTCCACTAGATGGTCTAGTACACTTGAACTATGTTTCATCTACCTACTGAATCCTAAAGATAAATCTACTACCTGTCGTCCAGTGGTAGCTCTCGCTGTCGGTGCCTACTCAGCTAGGAAGCTCTCCACCAAAAGTGCTCATTCAAGCACCCCAACTAGCATCAGAATGCTAAAGGATGCCATCGATGCTCTGATATCCCATTGGAGAACCTGAAAAAAGGTCTTATCCCTGAATAAAGGGTCTCATACCATGTCGGTGGAGTAGCGGGAGAGATTAGTGAACCTCGCTGAGTACTTGGCCACTGTCATGTTGCCTTGCTGTAAGTACAACAACTCCTGTATACGCATATAGCGTAAGGTCGCTAGGACAAACTCTGACCCTGAAAAGGCCCTCGATATCTGCCTAGATGAGGGTCACCTTATCGTGTATCTGGAGAATTAGGATCCACCATCTCCCTGCTGATACTTGAAAAGGCTGGCTGCCATGATCACTATAAAATCCACTAGTGTATCAACTAAGAAAAAAACTCTGGCTACAGCCTCCATCTAGTCGGCAGCTGCCTGTGGATCCTTCTAAACTCTGAACCTCATAGGCCTTTTCAGTGGAACTATTTCAATGTGCTCATTTGGCGTTCATATTCGTCTTGTGTCAACGATTGTTCAACAGGAAGTGGTGTTGCTGGTACACCACCCAAAGGTGCCAAAGCTGTAAGGGGGCCCTGCACCGAGGCCTCATCGCTCGGTGGGTTTTCATCATGTACACTCTCAGGGAACCTGGGTGGCTATCTTCGTGGTGGTATCCTAAAACGAAATAGGTGTTCCACGGTTAAAAGTTATACCTGGTGGGATGACTCAAAAAAACACAAGAAAGACTTTTCAAAACACACACAATCAGTGTTTTTATGTGCTGAGTCAGAAATCAGAATTAAGGGTCCTTGTGTATGGTTACGTTGGCCACCGCACCAACACTGGACTCCCTGAATTGAAAACCACACTCAAAACACTTATCACTATTTCCACATAGAAAATACCAGAGCCCTAGTTCTTTGGTAGAACCGACTCCTCTGATACCACTTTGTCATGACCCATCCCCCAGGGCCTATGCCGTGACTACCACAAGCCCGCATTCCATAGGCCAGGGGCTGGCGACTATCACTAAAAGGTATATCCCCTAAAATGGGAATTAATTGACTTTAAACCTATACAAACACACGGTCTGATAACACAACAAGAAGCAACTGTGAAGTAAACTGTTGTAGTAAAAGTGTACTAAAAGTAAAGGGGCCGAAATATAAGCCCAATTGGAAAAGTACAAGTACAACTAAAAAGTAAAAAATAGTTGAAAGGTGAAAAAAAGCTCCTGGATCATCCGTTGAGGATCCTACCTCAAGGCTAGGTACATATCAGCTCCACAGTACTCCACGTTCACCGGTCACCTCCGCGTCACGTCACACCAAATGTCCACCTTCGAGCACCATCCTGTCCTAACTCCCTCAATCTCGATCAATGTTGTATGTCATCTGTACAAGACATAACAAGATGTGGGAAAATCCCGTGTAGGAGTGAGTATAACGATACTCAGTAGGGACCCCGAGACTCCGAAGGTCTCTTATAATTCCAAAAAGAAAAACCACAGGGTAACCCCACAAAGGTAAAGTACCACATAGGTAAAGTACCACGTAACATAACCAAAATCACAAGAACAAAGTAAATATAGCTCACACCATGATTTATTCTAGGGGAAGTAACAAGTAACATCCCTAGTTACAACGTCAAATGCCTCATTTATTGTAGGACTCCTCCTCTATCGAGTACAGTGGGCTTGCCGCATCACACAGAGGTGCTTCCCACTAACCTTGAACTAATGAAGTACTGCTCCCCATCCTATACTGTGGGAATACCGGGTCACAAAGAGTCATCCCCCCAATTTGGTCTGATAAGGTACTCCTCCCAATCACGTAGCGCGACTACTGCTCCCCATCATTTATTGTGGGTCTACCGGGTCACACAGAGCCATCCCACCCAACACGATATGCTAAGGTACTACTCCCCATTGCGTAGCATGACTGCTCCCCATCGTGGCCCACTAGGTCACAAAGAACCACCCACCCCCATCGTAGTCTACTAAGGTACTCCTCCCCATTGCGTACCATGGTCGTCGAGTCACTCCGAGTCGAAAAGTCTACAGTCGTCAGGTCTCTACCAGTCGTAGGGTTCCTTACATAGTACACTTGGGAGAACCGCTCCCCAAGACATCAGTCGTATCTCAACTAGTATGAAGTCTCACAAAGAAGTACCCGATGATCCTCCATGTCATAAAGGTTCCAACACAACAGACAGCGCGTCAATCAGACACCCAGTCTGTGTGTTATTGGCATTTCAGTTCCAAGTGCCCAGTTGGATTGATGTGTGATCCAACATGGACAAATTATAAGTTTCTCTAAAACTCTAATGGATTATGGAAAAAAGGAATATATTTCTCTAAGGGTCCCAACATCGCAGACGGTTTGTCAAACGAGTGTCTGGTCCTCAAGATAATCCCCTTTGAGTGTTTCTGGGCCTTGTTGTCCCTGGGTTCGGTCCGACCGACCCGGTCTGGGCGGGGCTGAGGTGGACTCGGCCCGCTGGGTGGATCTCCAATCCAACCCACAAGAGGGGTGGCCCGAACCAAATAGGGCAACCCACAAAGGGGCGACTCGACACACGTAGGGGGGCATCCTGCTAGGGCGACATCTCGGTCTGGGGGCAGTGGCCCGCTGGGGCGGTGGCCCAGTCCGGGGGTGGCAGCCCACCGGGGCGGTGGCCCGCTCCGAGGGCGGCGACTCAGCTCTAAGGGCAGCGGCCTGCCTCGTGGGTGGAAGCCCGGCTCGAGGGCCACGACTCGACTCAAGGGGGGCGGCCCAGCTCGAGGGTGGCGGCCCGACGCAAGGGCAGCGGCCCGACGCGAGGGTGGAAACCCGACGTGAGGGTGGCGGCCTGGTCCAAGGGCGGCAACCTGCATCGAGGATGGCGACCCAGTCTTAGGGTGGCGGCTCGTTCCGAGGGTAGTGGCCCGACTCCAAGGGCGGGGACCCGGTGTGAGGGCAGCAGCTCGGATTGAGGGCAGTGGCCCTGTTTGGTTCGATGCGGGGGGGGGGGGGGGGGGTGGTAACCCCTCAGTCTCCCAGATTCCCAAATGGCCCGAAGGCCATTCAGTTGGTAAGGCGGCACCGCGGAACCCGCCAGAGGCGGGTTTAGCCTCTACCGTGGATTCGGCTACGGATTCCATTCACCAGCAGCGCGGCGGTCGCGCCGCCTTCCTTCCCACGGCCGGCCGTTGTGTAGGCTACCTCCTCCATCCGCTGTGGCAAATGAGCAACGAGATTCCTCTTATGGTGTGCGTCAACGTGCTCATGATCTTCCAAGGTGGTGCAAGGATAGAAAGATTGCGTAGGGTTCGGGCCAGGTTCATTAGGCCAACACTCTCCATGTTAGCTCATATTATGGAGGATATTAGGGCATTGAATAGTCAATTGAATTAAACAACAAGATAAACCCGAAAAATATTCCCCGAAACAAACCTCTCGCAAAGACGAATGAGTCACAGGTCAACCCGTTAGTTAGTTGACCTGTGTTCTTTATATAATTTCAAGAACGGGGAAGAGGGAATCCAAAATGCACAAACTAAATAACCCCTTACCATGAAATATTTGAGAGCACTCGTGGTTGAGGGAGTCTCATTTTTCGCCATCCCCTCAATAAGCTTTTCTCGCTGCCGATCAAATTTCAAACTCCGGTTCAGGGTTTCATTGTCGCACATCACCTGCTGCTGGGGTAGGCTTCGTCCTCTAAGGGCTCAGTGTTATGGCACTCCAATAGAACATCATTTCTTGGTTAGGTTTTTCCGATACCCCTCCCCCAAGCTCTATATTTATAGGAGAGGGGGAGTGTAAGTAATGGCGTGAGGAGTTAATGGGGCTCATAAATTTGGAAGCATCCTAATTTCCCCAACGTCTCCATTACTTAAGGTTGGCTTGTCAAGCCATTTAATGGCTTGAAACACCACTGGCTCCACCCTTTAATTGCTCCATTGAAGGTTTATGAAATAAAATAACAAAAAATTATTTTATTTAATTTCATTTAAAAAATGTCGCAAAACATAACTTTTTCTCCGAACCTACTATTGTCAAAGTGAAGCCTCCCTTAAGTGAATCTCGGCACTGCAGATTCAATGGTGCCCTCATATTTTTAATCTAAGAAATGGTTCAAAAGTTAGAAAATGATGCTCACGGGTTTACTAAACAAACCTGATTTTTTTTTTCAGAAATTCATTCTGGGCACATGGCCTTGGAATCACGTGCCATCAATTTTCACAAACTCGTAATAATTCCATATAATTAATAAAAAAAATTTACATGGAAAAATCTAGGTCTATACAATTTTCAAAAAAAATATCAATTAAAAGAAGTGATTAGACTTTAATGGAGTAAGAAATAAAATCCAACACACCCCCTTGCTACTCCCTTTGATAAACCCATAAGTGGGTTATCCCTCCATTGATTCTATGTTTTCAATGGAAGTGGGAAGTAAACTCATGAGGGAGGAATTGAAGAAGTAAAAAAAGACAATGAAATAACGATCACTCCACCATTGTGTGATAATTTATGAAGGTTTTGTGTTAATAAATTCACACTTTGAGCCAACAGTATCAACATGATATGATGAATAACAAAATAAGAGGATAATAAGAACTTTTATTAAGAAATTAAGTAAAATTGAACAACTTTCATGAGAAAGAGAAACTCAAGGCAACAAAATCACATTATAACATTACAATTAAACAAAGCACCAAAAATCCTCAAATACTTCACCAAAATTGCCTTAAATATGAATTTCAAGAGGTATGGGTTGATCCCATAACATTCCAAGCCACCTAAATTAATTTTGGTAGTCTAAGGTGGGAGGAATGTTGAGGGAGAGTGAACTTTTACACCATTGACAAAAAAAATCCGAGCCAACTTGGATTCCATTGGAAGGTATGTCCAAAAGTGCATCAAGATTACCAAATTTGGGTGGTACATAGAAGAAAAATATGAAGGTATGTATGTGACCTAACTTTCTATAAAATTTCATACCAAATGGATATTTTGTTTCAAGATATGTGTAAAATTGTGGACTGTTTTTCTAGGCCACAAAATCTGGACCAAAATTTTATCTCCAACTTGGGCCACCTGGAACTCCATTAAAATATCCGAATTAGCTTGGTATAATGTTGAATTAAATGTTCTCCATGAAGTCCTATATCTTATGTTAAATTTTTAGAATCATTTTTCTTGAATATTTTTCTCTACAGTACTTTTATTGGGTTGCTGTCCAGTTCACTTCACCCAGAATATTGTTGGTTCAATGCCCACTTTGGTGGTCTTCCAATGTGAATTTTCAAGTGTTTCAAAATCTTGAATTGTTCCTTATATAATGTGAGACCTGAAAATAAATTACTAAAATAAAATAAATATCATTTTGTGTATTATAAGATGTTCAAGAATGTACAATGTAATAGTGCATTTTAAGAAGGAATTACAATCATAATGTGAAATAATGTTCAAAGAGTAAAATTTACTAAAAATTGTGTTTATGATTAATAAATCACATCAATATTATAATATAAAAAATGAATATTAGACTCTTTTAGTGTCTAATGACACCCCCAACTTGAGTTTTCTAGTCCTTAGAAAAATGTATCTCAAAAATATAAAATTTGAATTCCATTTTCCAAAAACATTTTAATACACAATGCTCACCAAAAAACCACATACCAAACAATTATGGAACCCATAAAAATAATTTAATAAAAGCTAGGTATAGAGTCATATCTTAAGTCTAAACCCATTAATTTTTTCAAATTCATTGCCACATTTCATCCAATTTCAATTAATCATGATGAAGTGTTGTTCGTCACAATAAAAATGCGTGTTCATTTTTATTCAAGGGAGAAAAGATGGAAGATCTAGGTGGAGTCACATTTTAATATTAAGATGAGTATTAATTTTTTCTATTTTTTAATTTTTTTATGTTTATTTTTTTTCAATTTACATGGTAATTGAAATTGAACTCAATCGAGTTAACCCATGTATCAAGACTTTGCCGATGACTCCCAGGGCCAAATACCTTAGGGCACCAAGTGGAGCTCACATACTTGGGCATCGTATTGAGTTTACTCAATTAAAAATAAATTCAAATTATCACAAATATAGGTAAAATGAGCAACTATTGTCCTAAAAACTATGGATTCATGATCCCAAAGTGACAAAAGCCACACATTAGGTTAATCCATTGCTCTACACGCAATTGATTTTTTTGAATACTCAAGTTAAAATTAAAATGATCACCAACCCTAAGCCATTTATTATGGGACCCTAAGAACTCAAACTAGTACCCCAAAATCTAGGTGATGTGCATTGTGTTTTTTTGTTATTAAATGGATAAAAATATAAATAGTGAAAAATCACATCGGATGACCGCACTTTCCAAAATCTATGCACATGAACTTAAACTTGCATTAAAAACAAAATCAAAGCCTTAAAAATTATTTGATATTCAATTTCAAAGTGTGAAATATGTATCATCATATTCAAGGTTATTTTTTTCATTCCACACATTTTTTTATGAACACAAAAACATTTTTTTCTCTTTTCATCCCCAATTTAGAATAACATTATCCGCATTGTTTGAAGAAACAAAAACTTAGAAGGGGTAGAGGATAGGAGTTTAAAGAGGAAATTGAAATTTAGGATCATGGAATTATGTCACCTAGTTGTTGAACATGATGTTTGTGCCACTCTAATTTAGTCCTTTGATATCAGTGTCACTCATAGAGTTCCATAGTGGAACAAGGAAAAATAAAAAATAAAAAATATAAAAATATATTTATTTATATAAAAAAAGTAAAATATAATTATATATACAAAAATTACAGAAGAAACAAACACTATAAGTCATAGGTTAGTGGAAAGAATGTTCCTCAATCTCCCTTCAGTCCCGGGTTAAGACCCCACGACTTTTCCAGTTGTGACGAGGTTTTCCCCATAACCTACAACGTGTCCTTTTATTTTTTTTAATTTTTAATTGTTTTATTTTTCTTTTAATTTAGAAACATGTAAAAATAAAATTAACTGATGATACTTTGTCTTATTTTTAAATTTCTAGGTAAGGTATTACTCAGGGATCACACCACGTGACACAGATGAATACGGTGCTCCCCTTTCATACCCATCCATACTCATAACAGAAGAACATGTCAACAGTTTAAGGTAATATCATATTCAGAGTTTATTGATTAAGTAATATATTTTTTTAAATATTAAAATTATTCATTAATCCTATTTGTAAAATAAATATGATTCACAATGATTGGAAACATGAAAACCACGAGTTGTATCACGTGTAACGATTTTGTTTAACGTCACTATCTCAACTTAGACCCTTAATTATTCAAGTATTTTCCTCATCTAAGGTTTCTTCACACAAGTCTTCATTAACTTCATGTTTTTTGAATGTTTCAATGAATATTTTGAATCTATGACCATTAACTTTAATGATTTGATCATTGGTAGGATCATGAATTTCTATAGACCCATGGGGGTACACCTTATGCACTATGTATGGACCTAACCATTTCGACCTCAACTTTCTAGGGTGTAAATGATGTTTTGAACAATACAAGAGCACAAATTTTCCTGGTTCAAAGTGTTTCAATTTGAGATTTTTAGATTGGTAGTCTTGAACTCTAGCTTTATTTATCCTTGAATTTTCATAAGACTCCATCTTAAGTTCCTCAAGTTCATTAAGATCCAATTTACTATTTTCTCCGACCAATGAAATGTCAAAGTTTATTTATTTGATTTCCCAAAAGGCCTTATGCTCAATTTCAATTGGTTAGTGAAATGATTTTCCATAAACAAACCTATATGGTGACATTCCTAGGATGGTTTTGAATGCTCTATGATATGCCCAAAGGTCATCCAAGAGTTTCTCAGACCAATCATTCCTAGAGGGATTGACATTGTTTCAAGAATTTGCTTAATCTCCCTATTTTCTTACACAGCTTGAACATTGGTTTGAGGATGGTACATAGTGGAAAATTTATAAGAAATACCATACTTATACATGAGTGAAGAGAATGGGCGGTTGTAGAAATTGGTTCCTCAATCAATGATTATAGCCATAGGAATTACAAATCGAGAAAATATGTGCTCTTTCAAAAATCGGATCACAACATGATGGTCATTGGACATAGTGGGAATGGATTCAAACTATTTAGATGCATAATCAACAACTAAGAGGATTTAAAGGTATCCCCTAGAGTTTGTAAAGGGTCCCATGAAATAAATTCCCCAACAATCAAAGATTTCGATGACCAGAATGGGAGTGAGGGGCATTTGATTCCTTTTAGTAATGGATCCTAATTGTTGACATTGAGGGAATTTTTTTCAGAATTGGATGGAATACTTAGTGAGGAGAGTCTAGTAGAAACCACTTTGGATGATCTTTTTAGTGGGTTTATTTGTGGAAAAGTGGCATCTACCAGGCTCTCTATGATGAAATTTTAGAATGGAATATTGCTCAGACTTGGGAACACATCTCCTAATGATTTGATCATGAAATAACATGAAGAGGTAAGGATCACCAAACACATAATGTTTGACATCAGAAAGGAATTTCCTCTTATCTTGGGTCCTAAAGAATTTTGGAATGTCACCCGTCACCAAATGGTTTGCTATGTCAACATACCATGGGAAATAACTCACAGAATAAAGGTGCTCATCAGGAAATGAATCAGACATAGAAAGGTGATGTGTTTTTTCTTTGAATTCCATCCTAGAGAGGCGATCAACTCCAAAATTTTCAACACCCTTTTTATCTTTAATAGTTAATCGGTATCTTAAAGAATAAGGACCCACTTAATCAATATATCCTTGGAATTTTGTTTATGGAAAATGTATTTTAGGGGAAAATGGTCAGTGAAGACAATGGTGGGTGATCCTAAGAGAAAGGTTCTGAATTTCTCCAAGGAAAATACAACAAAAAGAAACTCTTTCTTAGTGGTGGTGTAGTCTATTTGTGCATTATTTAAAGATTTTCTTTCATAAGAAATAACGCATGGAGTTTTCTCACACCATTTTCCTAAGAATTCTCCTACAATGAAGTCACACACATCACAAATGAGCTCAAAAGGAAGTTTCCAATTTGGTGATTTCATGATAGGTTGGGAGATAAGATCTAACATGAGTGTAGAGAATGATTCCTCAAAGCTTTATGTCCATAAAAATGGAGCATCTTTCACTAATAGAACACAAAGTGGTTGAGAAATAGAGATGAAATTCCTAATTAACATTCTATAGAAACAAGTATGTCCTAATAAGGACCTCACTTCCTTGACAGTTTTAGGAGAGGAAAGGTGAAGAATGATTTCAACCTTATCTTTATCAACTTCAATCCCTCTATGAGAGCCTAGAGAACCTATAACTAGTCCCTCCTTTACCATGAAATGAAAATTTTCCCAATTTAGGATGAGATTATTATCCTCTAATCTTGAAAAAACCTTTTCAAAATTGATAAGGCATCCCTAAAAAGTGTCCCCAATGATGGAGGAGTCATCCATGAATACATCTAAACAATCCAACACCATGTCTGAGAAGATTCCCATCATTAACCGTTGGAAGGTACCTGGGGAATTACATAACACAAAGGGCATGTTCTTGAAGGAAAAACTGCCAAATGGACAAGTGAAGATTGTTTTTACTTGATCCTCTAAGGAGACCTCAATTTTATTAGACCCTGATAATCCATCTAGGAAGCAGTAGATTTGATTACTTTCCACTCGCTCGAGGACTTGATCAATAAAGGGAAAGGAGAAATTGTCTTTCTTGGTATAAGAGTTTATATTTCTATAGTCAATTCAGACTATCCATCCACTATTGAACCTTTTGGGGAGAATTTCACCATCCTAATTGGTGATCATAGTGATTCCATATTTTTTTGGGACAACTTGAATTGGGATTACCCACTCACTCTTAGAAATGGGGTAGATGATACCCTATTTCAACAACTTAATAATTTATTTCCTTACCACATCCATAAGATTTGGATTGAGTCTCCACTGAGGTTAATGGAATGGTTTGGATTTAGATTGAATAACAATTCTATGAGTTTCAATGAGTGGGATAATACCAAGAATATTAGAAAGGGTCCATCCAATTGTTTTCTTATGTTTTCTTAGGACATCCAGAAGCATCGTCTCCTAATTGGATTCAAGAGAGAAGCAGTGACAATAGGAAAGGCTCAATTTCACACTAAGAACAAATTATTGAGTGATGAAGGTAGGACATAAAATTTTAGATTGGATTGGTTATCACTTTCCAAGAAATGATGGGACTTTGTATTGAACTCAATTTCTTTGTCCGTATTTCTTGATAGAATTGGTTCCTTGTGAACACAATTTTCATCCACTAAATTGGCTAGATCAGTGTCAGGAATGGGTATGGAATCAATGTTATTTATTTCACCAATGGTATCATTGATTAGTGATTCAATAAAATCATCAATATAGCTATATGAAAGAGATTCAATCCAAGGAAACAAATTTACCTCATGTGAACAAAGAAAATCAATCTCTTCTTGACTTAAACATCCTTCAGTAATTCCTTAATGTTCCTCGAGTTCATTATCAACACTACCAATCCAATTAACCTCATAAATCTCTTCATCATACCCAATTTGAGAGTTTTCATTGTAGATGTTTAGATCAAGGCTCATGTTTATGAAGGTTATTTTCCTGTTCCCATTTCTAACTTGGATGGTTTAGTTGATTGTTTCTATGAATGGATGACCAAGGATGATGGGGGTTTTCTCCCTAGGACCTAAGATTGGGTGATTGTCAAGGACAATGAAGTCAGATGGGTAAATGAAATTTTCAACTTTCACCAAAACATCCTTTAATATCCCCTTAGGAACTCAAACACAACAATCAACAAGTTTAAGAGTGATAGATGTATGTTGGAGCTCTTCGAGCCCTAACTAAAAACACATGGAATACGGAATGATGTTTACAGTAGCTCCCATATCATAAAGGGATTTGACAACTTTGTTCTCTCCTAATTCAACATTGATGTATGGACATCCTGGATTTGTAAACTTCAAAGGAATGTTCCCTTGAATATAGTTACTCACATTAGCAGCCAAAAGGACTTGGTTTTTATGCGAAAATTTTCTTTTAAAAGTGCAAAATACTTAAGGTAATTTTATTATGTAGGAATGGTTTGGATTTTATCTAGAATTGGAATGTTCAAATTAACCTGAGAGAAGATTTACCTCAAAGTTTTATTTAGTTCTAGTTTATATTTTCCTCTCATGTGTTGAGGGAAGAGAGCACGTTGTTTGATTGTTTGGTGTGTTTGTAGTTCCCTCACATTCTCATTGGGTTTTTCAGAATCTGTGGGGGGTTATTCATCATTTTCATGCATTTTTAAATATTTTAATGGTTCTGGAATGGCTTGTTTAGGTTTCTCAATGGTTTTCCCACTTCTTAAAATAGCCACTACTTTGAGTTGTTCATGAGAGGGTTGTGTGTAACAGATTCTACCCTTAATGTTGAGGATGGTACCACCTAAGTAGGTATGGGTGACTTCCCAGTTTTTATGGTTTGCAGTTCATGTTTATGGTATGAGACTTATAAGTTCATTTTCTCCATTTGATTACACAACTGTTCAAGGATAGATAGAGGGAAATATTGGGTAGGGGCTTGTGCCAGTTGGTTTATCCCAAGAGGATACTTTGGTTGTTGGATTGGTTGTTTAATGGGTTTCTGGATGTGTTGTTGGTATTAGGTAAGAGGATGTGGGTATTGGAATGGTTGTGGTTAGAACTTTTTATGGTGTTGAAATTTTTTTGTAGGGTAGGGGTTTTGTCCTTGTGGCTGACTAGGTTGTTGGATGGATTACTAGTTATATTTCCAACATAATCCTGGATGGTCATTATAACTTGGATTGAAAGTGTTTTGGTATTATTGCCTATGAATGTTCAGAGCATTGACCTCCACGGGTGGTCCTCCTAAAAGAACATATTTAATAAAAGGTATTTTTGGGTATTTTTCGGTCTTGTGATCATGTTTTTCACAAATTGTGCAAACATGGTCAACAATTTGAATTTCATATACCTTCCTAAGATCGATCTCCTTGAACTTCCTAGTGAGTATAAAAAGTTTCACCCTAAAGATTTCCTCCTCCCTAAATGTGTGAATTCCACAAAATTTTGGTGGATTCTCATAGTAATGTGATGTTCCCCATGTTTGGTTTTGTTCATCCAGTCCTTCTAGATACTTTTAAGCATCATTTAGGGCTTTGATTTTGAAGGTTCCATTACACATCATTTCAATGAAATGTTTGTTTCTCGGACCCAACCCTTCATAGAAAATTCAAACTTGTTCTGGGATTGAGAATCCATGGTGAGGTACCATGTTTAGTGCATCTTTGAACCTTTCCCAGGTTTCATAAAATGACTCCCCTACTTTTTTCAAAACAATTTTGGATTCATTTTTAAGTGCAATTGTTTTGTGATGGGGAAGTATTTAATTGTATAAATCTCTTTATAATTGGTCCCATGAGTGGATTTATGTAGGTCTCAGATCGTTTAACCAATTATTTTTTTGATCCTTCAGTTAGAATTAAAATAGACTCATCTTAGCTAACTCAAGTTGATGTGGTGGGTACATGGTTTCAACAATGTTGTTGAACTCTTTGACATGAAGGTATAAAATTTTTGACTCCATCCCATGGAAGGTTGGAATGTGGTTTAGGACATGAGGTATGAAAACATAGTGGGATTATTTTAGGGAAACATTCCTAATGCAAGAGGGTGCATTGGTCTAGGAATGTGTGAGGAAGTCATTTATTGTTTGATCGACTGCATTCCCTATGTTTGGGGATGCCTCATTTAGATTTTCATTTTGGTTCCCACCCAGGTTTATGAGTTGATTTATTTGAAGACCCTCCATTAAAATTGGATTAATTTTTGAATTTGGAGTATTAGAAATATTTGGATAAAATTTGAAGAGACCCCTTGTTGTTCTTGAGTGACCAACCCCGAAACTATCCACCCTAACTAGATGATTTGATTGGTCACAGGTATAGATAGACATGCACCAAGAAAAGTGAAAAAAAGGGGGAAAGATAAGATAAGTTGAGGAGAGAAAAGAGAAATAGTGGATAAAAGAATGGTTGTTGAGATGACTTACTTGGGTCCCTATAAATGATGCCAAAATTTGGTCTCGCCCAAATTTACCCAATATTTTAGAGTTAAGCGATCGCTTGTAGTTTAGCTTTGGTTTTTGAATCCTCAGAGACCTAAGAAGTAACCTACAAACACGTACATTCTAAGGATTGCTTTTGGATATGAGGTGGCCAACATGGATTGAATTTAGATGGGTTTAAGTGAACTCTAATTTAATTAAGTGAATTCAATTTAAAAGAATGAGTTTATGTTAGGTTATCACTTGGGGTGGATTGAATGCATTCATTTTTCAACTATTTAATTTTCCTATATTTGAGATGGGTTCATTTAATAAGATCACAAAACATCATAACTTACTCGTTTAATAGCTAAAAACCATAATAATAATCACCTATACACTTGGAGGGTCAATATATTGATCACTCCAAGGTAAAGGTTCGTATTAGCACTTGAAGTGTGTGGCCTTAAATTCCACATGGATAAAGGAGTTTAAAGATTATCAAAAAAAATTCTCAATTAAAAGAAGTGATTATAAATTAATGGCATGAGAAATAACATCTAATATATCCCATTTTTAATCCCTTGTATCAAGCCATAAGTGGGTTAGCCCTCCATTGATTCTATGGTTTCAATGGAAGCGGGAATTAGACCCATGGGGGGGATTAAAGAAGTAAAAAAAGAAAATGAAATAACAATCACTCCATCATTGTGTGATAATTTCACAAGGTTTTATGTGAATAAATTCACACCATTATCAAATGGTATAAACCTAATATTATTAAGAATATAATAATAGGAGAAGAAGAAATTTTATTAAGAAACTATGGTGAATTGAATGACTTAAATGAGAAAGACAAACTCAAGACAAAAAAATCACAACAAAACATTATAATTAAACAAAGCACAAAAAATACTCAACTCCTTCACCACTACTTAATTAAATAATAATTTCAAGAGACAAGGGTCGATCCCCCAATATTAAAAGTCTCGTAAGTTAATTGTGGTAGGTAAAAGTGGGTGAAAAGTTGATGGAGAGTGGACTTTTCCACCCTTGACAAAAAAAATACGATTCGACTTGCATGCCTTTGACAGGTGTTCCCAAACATGAATCAAGATGAATAAATTTGGGTTGTCCATAGTAGAAAAATATAAAGATATAGATTTACCCTAAATATCTGAAAAAATTAATCCTAAATGGATATTTGGTTTGCGAGATATGTGTAAAATGGTAGACTGTTTTTCTGGGACGTAGAATCTGGACCAAAACTTTATCCCCAACTTGGGCTGCCTGGAACTCTATTAAAATACCCAAATTATCTTTTTCAACTGTTTAATGAAATATTCTCCATGAATTCCTATATCTTTAGTTAAATTTTTAGATTCATTGGACTTGAATCTTGTCTGCTACGGTACTTTTATTAGGCTGCTGTCCAGTTCACTTTTCCCAGAATATTGTTGGTTCAAGGTACACTTTGGTGTTCTTCCAATGTAAATCTTTAAGTGCTCCAAAATCACAAATTGTTCCTTATTGCATGGGAGACTTGAAAATAAAATATGAAAATAAAATCAAAACTATTTTGTGTTTTATGATATGCTCAAGAATGTACTATTTAATAGTGAATTTTAAGAAGGAATTACAATCATAATATGAAATAATGTTCAAAGTGTAAACTGTACTAAAAATGTGTTTATGACTAATAATGCACGTGAATATTATAATATAAAAAAATTAATATTATCCTATTTAAGTTTCTAATCAAAAAACACATAGTTGAATTTTAAGAAAATATTTACCTAGAGGAATATCAAGACTTCATTAGTCTTGAGAGTGAAACAAAAACCCTTGACTATTATTATCTAGGTGCCTCACTTGTAAATGTATACAAGAGGTATGTTTTAATGATTTTATTTTACAAAATTTGAGATACCATGTAAATTATGACTAAATACATTACATATTTTTGGAAAGCGTATATATGAAAAACAATTGAAGGGATTTTCCCATGGAAGAAAATTCAGAGTCGTTAGTCTTCACATCTCATCTACAGAACAAACAAAAATAAAGGCCAAAAAGAAGGTTTAAATAGTGAAAGGTATGATCAAATCATTTTAAATAAAAACATCGAACGATAGAATCTATTTAATACTGAATATGTAGGGTTAAAAATCTACAATTTAATCATATCAAATATGTTTTCATTTCTTTCATTACTTATTCATCTTTGTGTTTTTTGGCAGCATTGGATGCTCATTGCAGTAAATTTTCATACTCCAAAGATTTATTTATTGGATTCAATGCGTGGATAGACAATAAACCATCCATACATGATTGATCTTTTCAATTTTTAACACACCACATCCAATGGTTTAGAACTAAAGATCAAGTTATATAATTTATATTATCTTTTAATGTGGATTCTGTTGTGATAGGTAGGTACATCAATATTGTTTGAAAAAAGGAATAAATATAGGGGATAAGGAAAAGGATGAATAAAAGTACTATTAATGGATAAATATCAATGTATATATAATAATATTTCACTATCCAAACACATATAAAAAATTACTTATTCTTATAAGTGTTTCTGCAGTTTCTGAAATATATCAATGGAAAAGATTGCAGTTATTATATTTCTAAATTTATGAGAGAGATCATATTTCGTCAAAAAACCAACATCCTTGAAGATGTATTTTCTATGATAATTACTATTTAATTTAAAATATTTATTAACCCTTTGTGTATTTATATTTTTTCAGTACTACTATGACTGTAAAAAAGAATCATATTCACAAGACGATATAGATGTTCTCAGAAATGAATGGGCAAAATACCCAATGAAAGAATCATCAAAAATAGAAAGAAGATGTGACTTGAAGTGTATGTTTTTATTTTATAAAATTATTGTATCTTATAATATTCATGTATTCTAAAATACCATGATTTTATCTATGACTCATAATTATGATCTATGATATACAGGGTATAAATTTCTAATGTTAATATCACCTTCTTACGTATTTATGCTCACATTATCCTTATATGATCATTGATATCTCCCATGTTTAAACTTATTGAGCATATATGATAACATTTTATTATATTTCCCATACTTAGGTTATTAATAAGGGTTTTATAAATGATATGTCTAAGAAGGTTTGATGAAGCATTGTCGTGTGTTATTTCAAAAATATTTATAACTAAGTGCAGCACATGGGCTGACCTAGGTCATTCTCTTGAGGATATTTTGTGGTTAATAAATCACTACTTCTAATAATTTTTTTTATATTTTTATTATTTATAAGACAAAAATAATTGAAATTTTGGTTTTAGAAATGAGAATTCAAGATAAAGGAATGTAAACATGCAATGCATAATGCAGATAGAATGAATGGAGACAAAATGATGTTAGATAGAAAGGAGATATCCCGGAGAGAATCACCCAGATTGAAACTTAAACTTCTCATTATTAGTTTAAAATTTAATTAAGAAAAAAAATCCATAATATATGTGAATATCCTATTCTATATGTGGTTTTGAATATACACTACTCTCAATGATCCCCGAGAGACTGCAAATCCACCTCCTCGATCGAGGGAAAATATTATAGAGGAGAAATTTAAGGCTTAGGTGGAAAATAAAGACACAAAGGAACCTTGACCACTAAGATCCCCTTTTAAATAAATATAATAAAATAATTAAAAAATAATCTTTAATATTAAATGAATTGGGTTCAACACTGGATTGATCCACAGGGAAGTTCTTAGGGTTAGTTACTCATGATCATGAGTATAAGAGATCAGAGTGGAGAAGAATGGGGTGGAAAGACAAAAGATAAAAAATGATAATGAGGTGAAGAAGAATAGAAAAATATATTAATAATTAATAATACTATTAAAATATAAATAAACTACAAAAAAATAGAAAATTTCCTCACAGTAGTGTCCTTGCTTTGGGAAGTGGTGATAATACATATTTATAGGGAGATGAGATGAAAAAAATATCTCCAAAATCATCCTATGAATGTTTCGACATGTATGTACAATTAAATGACATAATTGCTAACCTATTTCTTCATAAAAGATTATCCATAATATCTTCTTAGTTAACCCTAAAAATATGAGATTTATTGGCCATCTTATGTAGGAGTTACGACTGATTTAATCCGAGACATTTAATCTGTCCATTTGACTAGCCAAATTCCAATTCTTTAACTTCCCTTTCCATTATGACCCTCTAAACTGTAGATTCAAAAAATTTATTTTGAATAAAATTTGTTTCTAAACTGATTTCTAATCTCTATAGAAAAAATGGGACATTTTGGATACATTTTGTAGATTTTATGAGTTAATTTCTCAATAAAACTGTTTCTTCCAGGTGAGACATTTAATCTTACACAAGTTTGGAGCGTTCAAATCATTCCTTAATGGGGGTATTTTGAATTTAACTTTCACATGGACCCAGATAAGTGAATACTATATCATTTACGGTTGGAATAAATGAATTTTGAGGTTTTTGAACCGAGTTATGTGTCCGTTATGAAGGTGATGTCCACGTTGTCCGCCCGCCAAAGTTCCCAAATGAAATGATTTTTTCGGGCCTTTAAATGCTCGAATCAGACTTTAGTCGTGTATAAAAAGTTGTAGGACATAAATAATGGATTTAAAAAAATAATAATCACACAATTTAGAATTATAATTTAAATTTTATGCCGAAAATACCCCTTCCATAAAAATCTGTCCAAATTCCAAATTTAATCACTTTTTTTCATTTAAGCTCAAATTACCACTAAAACCTAAAAACATGAAAATTACCTATAAAATAACACAATGGAGGGATTTTAAATAATAATTTACTATATAAAATGTATTAAAATGTTAGTTTCATCACTCCCCCACACATAAACATTTCACTCCAAGGCAATCATCTTACATCCATATCAAAATCAACACAACAATCAAAAATGAAAAAATATCAATGATCTTATCCAAAATAGAATTACATCATGTATCATCTATGAAAAACAATTGTATATAATTTTATTTTTTATTATTCAAATTTTGTCAATCTCATAAATCAATCCATGTCATAATCACAACCTACCTCACATGAATTTTATGTCACTCTTCATTCAAGAGAAATTAATTCTAGAGTTATGCGGTTACTAGAAAATTGCATGTATCACCAATGTCTTTTGAAAATTTTCATTTATCCTTAGTGTGAAACATGAAAGTTAATTAAATAATTAGTTCTTTAATTAATGTTTCAAATGATTCTATGGCTTAGGGTTTGTGGGAAAATGATTGGAAATGTATCAGGTCAGAAAGAGGAGGTTGGACTCTTAAGTAAAATGCATGATTAATTCTTGTGAAAAGACAAGAAATTACTCTTTCAATATTTCTTAAAACTGTGAAAAACAACACCACACTCTTTTATTAAATGTTACATTATCCAAATGGTGATTAAAAATAATGATATCATCTATGTTCTCCCTCATTTTTTAAGCTCTAGAAAGGGACAAATTTATTTTATTTTATTTTTATTTTTTATGGACTATGAGCTGAAAATTGAATATAATGAATGAATGAAAATTATTTACCTTTATTTTTGAGAGATACATGAGTCATAAAATAATATAAAATGATTAATTCAAGATCATATCCATTTTTTTCATTTTTTTGAAGGAGAAATGAATGAAACAAATAAAGTAAAGTGAAATGATGAAACATGCCCAATTCTCTTATTATCCACTACACAAAGTATTGACACACACCTCGAACCACACATAAATGATACCCATCAGAATGAACACACACGAAAGGCCCTTCCCCCACACTCAAAATTGAAATATCCATGCAAAAATACTAAAAGTGTGGGTAGGTAAGGAAAAATAAGTTTGTAATGTGGCTTAAACCTATAAGGAAATTCATGGCTTCTAAGGGATTTACAAAGAATAAATGTAAAGGTGAGTCTCAAGATAAAATGTAGATATACAAAGAGATTCATAAATCATTTGAATACATTCCATGAAATCGAAATATCTAAAATAGAAAAATAAAAAAATTTGGTTCTCACACAAAATTCAAGTTTCCTTCAAGATAGTGTGGGTATTAGGAAGAATATGTCAAAGTGGTTTAGAATACCTCACAAGACAGGAAAAATATTTTGAGCCAGTGTTTCATGGGTATGGATTTCAAAAAACATTCAAACTCATAACAATGCATGACAATCCAATTCAAGGAAAACGTTTTCACATCAATAATCATTTAAAATCCATTCTTTAAAAAATCATTTAAACTCTTTCAAAATAAATTAATGTGTGAAAAGTAATAAGAATATTCATTAAATCTCAAAAATACTAAAAATATGAGAAACAAAAATGAAAATCACTCATGAAGAACTAATCAAGTTGACACTCCCCCACACTTAAAATTTACTATCCCTCATTTTAACACAATAAAATATAAATATAAAGGTAGAAATGGAAAAATAAGGAAATATGCAACCTGGTATTATTTTTGAATTGGATTCCTTGAGTTAAAATCTTAGCTACTTCTAATAGATCTAGAAATCAGAAAATAAAATAAACCATTAGAAAACAAAATAGAAACAGAAAAGAGGATAGATCATGGTTTAGACCCCCCATGGGGGTTCTAGGATTTCACTACCCCTAGTCAGGAAACTGTAGTGGATTATCCACAATCAGATGGTGGGTGTGGTTTCTTTGAGATGAACCACCACATGTGAGTTTTCCCTATGTCCATGAGTAATCACTAAAAGTAGAGAATCCCAAAGAAGATAAGAAAGTTCCCAAGCCCCAATAAATAATAATGAAGAAATTTTATGTTTGAAGTGGGAGGGAATATAATATAGGGGTGATCCCTGTTGACTTCTGTGGTATCCTCCTCCATATGGTATGAAACATATTGTTGAGGAAGTAGTCGCACAACCACATGTTTGTCCAATATTTCTTCTTTAATCATAGCTACTTGGGTAGTCTCATTTTTAATATCCATAGTCTGCTCCATTTGTGTTGTATCAAAAATTTCAAAGAAGGATAGGTCAGAAAAAAATTTAGCTTTAATAATATTAAAACATGAAGAATTAATAAAGAAATATTCTCTTTCAAGTAATTCAACTTTGTAATTGATCTCTTCAGGCTAGACCATTGGAAACTCAATCTCAGTAGGTGTATCTTTTTCATTATCTTCCAAAGCAAGAGAGAGATAGAATGTGTCTGATGTTTCCTTATTAAGAATTGGAAGATCATGTTTTAAGTTATCTTCAACAAAGCTATTCAAGGATTATTAAAAAAAAATAGATCTTCTATCTATAAATCATCTAGAATATGTATATTTGGGACTTCCTCGAGCAATGGTTGAGTGCGGGATGATGTGATTAGTTCATTTATAAGTTCTTTATCACCTTATTGAGGTTCATAAACATAAAAAATGATTTGTGAAATCACTTCCACCACTCATTCTAGTTCGGGTTCTGGATTAGGTTAGGGTTTCTCCTGAGATGTGCGTACATATTTATCAATCCATTATATTTGTCTTTATAGGTTTTTGAAATTTATCACTAATCCGATGAAACTGAGCATCAAGTTCAATGTAAACATTTTATTTTACTTAAGTTGGTCAGTCCAAGCATAATTATCAAAATTTGAATACATCATGAACAAATAATATTTTTTTTAGTTTATGAAATTTATGATTTGTTTTCTTTTTTAATGAAAGTAAAATTATTTACACAATGTGAATAATAATTTTTAATGAAAAACACTTGGATCCCCAGAAACAACACCAAATTGATGAAGCATTATCGTGTGTTCTCTCAAAAATATTTATAACTAAGTGCACCACATGGGCTGACCTAGGTTGTTCACTTGAGGAGTTTTTGTGGCTAATAAATCACTACTTATAATTAATTTTTTTTATATTTTTATTATTTAAAATACAAAACTAAATGAAATTGTGGTTTTATAAATGATAATGCAATATAAAGGAAAGTAAACATTCAATGTATAATGCAGACAGAGTGAATGGAGACAAAATGATGTTAGACAGAAAGGAGATATTCCCGAGGGAATCACCCATATTGAAACTTCATCGTCTCATTATTGGTTTCAAATTTAATTAATAAACACACTCCATAATATGTGTGAATATCATCTTCTATATGTGGTTGTGAATATACACTTCTCTCAACGATCACCGAGAGATTGCGCAACCACCTCCTCGATCGAGGGAAAATATTATAGAAAAGAATGTTAAGCCTCCGGTGGCAAGTGAAGACACAAAGGCACCTTACCCACTAAGATCCAATTTGACATAAATATAATAAAATAAGAAACAATAAAATTTAATATGCAATTAATTTGATTCAACACTGGATTGATCTCCAAGGAAGTTCCTCCGGTTAGTTACTCTTGATCACGAGTATAAGAGATCGCAATGGAGAATAATGGGGTGGAAAGACAAAGGATAAAAAAATGAGAATGAGATGAAGAAAAATAAAAAAATATATTAATAATTCATAATACTATTATAATGGAAATAAACTAAAAAACAATATAAAATGTCCACACAATAGTTCCAATGATTTGAGAAGTGGTGAGGATACATATTTATAGGGAGAGGAGATGAAAGAATTATCTCCAAAACCATCCTATGAATGTTTAAGTGTGGATGTCCCATTAAATGGAATAATTGGTAACATATTTCTTCATAAAATATGTTCCATAATATCTCCTAAGTTCACCCTAAAAATATGAGATTTATTTTACTTTGGATGTAGGATTTATGACCGATTTAATTTGAGACATTTATTCTGTTCATTTGATTAGTCAATTTCCAATTCTTTAACTTACCTGGACATTATGACCCTCCAACCCATCGATTCACACATTGGATCCTAAATAAAAGTTGTTCCTAAAAGTATTTTTCGTCTCCCCACAAATAAGGGGACATTTTGGATACATTCTTTAGAAGTTATGAATTAATTTCTCAATGGAAACATTTTTTCCTGGTGAGACATTTTATCTTTCACATGTTTGGAGCATTCCAAAATTTCCTTAATGAGGGTATTTTGACTTTAACCTCCTCATAGACTCGGATCAGGGAATACTATATCATTTAAAACTGAAATAAATTCATTTGGAGGTGTGTCCACTGAGTTATGTGTCCGTTACGAAGGTGGGGTCCATGCTCTCTTCTCGGAAAAGTTCCCAAATGAAATGTTTTTTTGGGCCTTTAAATGCTCGAATAAGCCTTTCCTCCCGAAGAAAAAGTTGTAGGAAATAAATAATTAATTTAAAAAAAATAATAATCACACTATTTGGAATAATAATGTAAATTTTATTCCAAAAATACCCCTACCATTAAAATCTGTCCAAAATCCAAATTAACCATTTTTTTGCATTTAAGCTCAAATTACCACTAAAACCTAAAAACATGTCAATTAACCATAAAAAATCACTATGGTGGGATTATAAATAATGATTTATTGTATAAAATTTATGAAAATGTGAGATTTATAAAGGTTCCTAGTAAAAAATAACTTAATGAGGTACTCTTGTGAACTAGTTCTTTATGTTTTCATGTTTCCAAAGGCACTAGACCTACACTATTATGGAATGAATCATTTTGTTATGTAAGTAATATTAATACAATAGTATGTGATATCTATTTGTAAAATGTTTGGTTTAATATAGTTGGTATTAGAGAAACTGGCCTACTCAAAATTGAGCAAAAATAATAAGTGAACGTTATCACTCAAAGTGTATTTTTATTTAAAATTGATAATACTTTTAGTAAAAAGAACAAGTGAAATACTAAAAACTGAGAAAACGAAATCATATTTTTTTGATATTTTAGGATAATTATTCAAGAGTCATTTTTGATGTGTAAAAATAAATCACGCCTTGATATGATGTATGTTGTATCCAATATGACTTTAAGTGTGTATTTTTATATTAAGTTGACATTAAATTAAGCAAAAAGAACAAGCAACATACTGAAAACTGAGAAAATTAATTATGATTGTTTTGATATTTCATAAAAATGATCCATGAGTCATTTTTAATGTGTATTCTAGTTTCATGGTACGACCGATATGACTCATAATGCGTGTTTCCAATTTAAAATGTCATTTTAGTTAAAAAAAATCACATACTTAAAACTAAGAAAACATATTCATATTGATTTAATACACTAGGAAAATTATCTATAAGTCATTTTTGATGCATAGGAATCAGACACACCTCAATACGATGCACAGTGTGGATGGTATAACTCAATGTGTCTTTATATATTTAAAACTGATATCAATTAAATAAAAACAAGTGTTATACTGAAAACTAATAAAACACATTTGGATTGTTTTGATACTTTAGAAAAATGATCTATGAGTCATTTGTGATGTGTAGGAGTCAACCTCACCTCAATTTTACACACAGTGTGACTGGTATGACCAAACATGTCTCTTTTTATTTAAAATTGACCTTAATTTATGTAAAAACAACAAGTGATATACTGAAAACCAAGCAAATCAATTAAAATTGTTTTCAAATTTTTGGAAAAGGATCTATTATTAATTTTTGACATGTAGGTATTAGGAACACCTAAATAAGATGCATGGTGTGGCCTATTTTACTGAAAGTGTCTGTTTTTATTTAAAATTGACATTAATTTAAGTAAAAACAAGTGACATACTAAAAATTGAGAAAACACATTTGGATTGTTTCGATACTTTAAGAAAATGATACATGAGTCATTTTTTATGTGTAGGAGTCAAAAACACCTCAATCCAATGCACGGTGTGACTGATATGACTAAAAATGTCTCTTTTTATAAAAAATTTACATTAATTTAAGTAATAACAAAAAGTGATAAAATAAAAACTAAGCAAACACATTCAGATTTTTTTATATTTTAAGAAAATTATCTATTAGTGATTTATGATGTTTAGATATCATATACACCTCAATAAGATGTACAGTGTGGCCGGTATTACTCAAAGTGTATTTTTATTTAAAAAAGACATTTATTTAAGTAAAAATAAGTGACTTATTGGAAATTGAGAAAACACATTCAAATTGTTTAGATACTTTAGGAAAATGATCCATGAGTCATTTTTGATGTGTAGGAGTCAACCACACCTCAATCTATTACATTATGTGACATGTACTACTGAAAGTGTTTGTTATTAGTTTAAAATTTACATTTTAGTTCAAAATGTGTCACTCATTGAAAACTAAGAAAACACGCTCTGATTGTCTTGATAATTTAGGAAAAAAATTTATAATTAATTTGTGATGTGTATAATGTAGTCTGAAGTCAAACCAATGCACTATGCGACTGGTATGACTCAAAATTCAGGTTTCCAGTTTAAAATTTCATTTTAGTAAAAAAATACAACTGATATACTGAAAACTGATCAAACATATTCAAATTATTTTGATATTATAGGACAACAATCTATATGTCATTTTTGATGGATAAGAATCATCTGAATCTCAGTACGACACACGATGTGGCTGGAATAACTCTAAAATTTTCATTATTTAAAATTGACATTAATTTTAGTAAAAGAAACAATGACATACTCAAAACCGAGAAAACACATTCAGATTGTTCTAATATTTCAGGACAATGACCCATAACTCATTTGTAATGTATAGGAATTGACCCCACCTCATTAAGATGCACAATATGACCGGTATAACTCCAAATGTATCATTTTTATTAAATATTGACATTTTATTAATGTGTTCTTTCATATTAATATTTAATTTATTTATTTATAGTATTACAAACATAATATTTGTTTTCTTATATAGGTGGAATCTTTTTATCGGGTTGAGATGATTTGTTTGGAAGTTGATACCATGGGTGGAGATTTTCAAGAGGGGATCACATATGTCAAAGGATGAAATATCAATATTTTAGAATGTTTTTTGGATAATTGTAAATGTAATTATATAATTTTTTTTGTTTGAAATATAAATAGCAGTGTTTATTTTCGTATATACCATGGGCGAACAATTTTGCATTCCCGATGTCAATTAAATGTATATTGTAGGTTTGCTTCCGGTGTGCCGTTTAAATTGCAGTTTGATTTTAGGTGTGCTATGTTTAAATTGAAAGTTTGCTTCTTATGGGTGTACTATTATATAAACAACACACTGCAGGTAGGTAGCCCTTTATCAACACTAAATATAGAACTGATAAATTAGGCCTTTACCAAAGCTAGAAAAATGTTGATAAAGGGGATCCTTTATCAATGCTTTTTTAGCATGGATAAAGGATCCCTTTATCATCACTGTGATTAACAATTTCTTTTTAGAACTATTAAAGTCCATTTTATGTGATGTTAAAGGCCATATGTGTAGTAGTTCCATTTGGTTTCTTTTTATCTTGGACACATGGTCTTAATTGGTTGAATAATTCTCTTCGAGGGATAGTGGGTATTAGGGGGAATTGACCACCCCTACTCACCTCATCTCCTCAGTTTAGTTATCCACTCTATACCACCTCTTGTATGTGGATCCTTCATGGATAAGGGTGAGATGTTAATTTTTAAATCTACATTTTTTGTGATTCAACCTGGACTGTTCAATAAAATCCATGACATGCATGATCCATATGGTTGACCAACCCACCCTATACCTGAAACACCAATAATTTTATGTCTGATCCAATGGGAAAATTTTCTTATTCATGATGTCCTGTCTGTCTTATTTTTTCTTGAGTGTGTTTGTGGCCGGACTCCCTGCGTCTCGGGTAGATGAACAGCCAGCCACCACTATCACCTGCCACACTTTGCCGTC
Source organism: Viscum album (assembly GCA_963277665.1). Lineage (NCBI taxonomy): Eukaryota > Viridiplantae > Streptophyta > Magnoliopsida > Santalales > Viscaceae > Viscum > Viscum album. Next base: position 654,392,709 of record OY728145.1, on the reverse strand, counting down.
ATCCGCCGCCGGCCTCCCTGCGTCACCTGATTTTCTTTCGCAAAGTGGAATATCTATCTTTTTTTTTCTTGAGCGCGTCCACAACCGACCTCCCCACATCTCGAGCATATGAACCGCTTGCCTACCACCACTATCACCTGCAGCACTTTGCTGTCATCCGCAGCCACCTCTGCCGCCAGGAATCACCACCCCCACCAGCAACAGTCACTGAAGTTCAAATCTAAATTAAGGAACTTCACACTAAAATTTCCTCCCATTAAACATTTTACTACCTCAACCATTTATGATATTTATATTCTAAAATTTGTAGCTCATGTTTTCAATGGCGTTCTTCAAATTCATGCCTAAGACTTCCACAACCCAATGTCTGGTGAGCCCAAACACTCTCATTTTCATCTCTTTTAGGTTGAAAATCATTTTTTGGGACTTTATCATCTCTTTTAATTACATGATCAAGAGATTCTTCTTTTTTTATCCAAAAAATAGAGGATACCTTCTAAATTTCCGAGTCACTACAAAATCGATCTTACCAAGGGATTTGTGTTTCTACATGTTCCTAATGATGAGATCAAATGGGATGTTAAACTAGAATTTGTGGTCACCAGGTCTGGTTTGAGGAAGGTTGGTGGCAGTTCCTCAACTTCTATAATATCACTTATAGATACTTCCTAGTATCCACCTATTAAGGCCATTCCATGTTTCCTATCACCATCTTTGACCTGTTAGCAATAGAAATATCCTACCATTTTTCAGAATGTACGGAAACAAATTCTATGAAACCCCCATCCAAATAAACCAGGAACATAGGATCTTACCCTAATCCTCCACTCAAGGTGAAGCTATTATCAATTCCTGTAAATGATACCATGGAGTGTGTTAAATATTTTAAATATGATAACCCATTCTACTTAATTACTGTGAGGCCAAGTTACCTATGTCAGTTGGTATGCTTCCTTTCATTTAACATCCCAAGTAAGTAAAGAATTATCTATTTTATTATCGATGTCTATTTATGAATTAGATAGTATTTTATAGGAGAATAAATCCAATCTTTGGCATAGAATAGTCTAATATTTTTAAGAGATTGTTTTACCGCCTTTTGATGGAGAACCATTTTTAAATCTATCTATTGATAATTTTATAAGCTCTATTTGTCAAAATAAACTTATTCATTATAATTGGGATATTGAAATTTACTTTGGATAAATTTTTGGTATTTTTCTGACAATGTTCATTTTTTTAATGAATAGTGAAAAATACTTCATTTTACTTCAAAACTGCTTTTTTTATCTAACTTTTTTATATAGTTATATTATCTTAATAATTGGTTTTAAAGTGTAATTAGAATAAATTTTTCCATTTAATCCAATTGTGGTGATTATAATTAGTTTCACTTTGGAATTGGGCATAAACAAGTGCCAAATATTTCATAGATATTGTTTCAAAAAAACCCGCTATTTGTTTAGACAACGAGAATTATTTTTTAAATGAATTATTGAAATTTCTGTGTTTATAATTTGGTAAAATGGATTACATATTTGGAATAAAAAGGTCCAAATTATTTAATTAAGACTCTTTTGTTTTTGGACATTATGAATAGAAACGACGGTAATTATCTTTAATTATCGTGATTAATTAGTAATCAGGTTGTTAAGGGTAATAAAATAATATCATAATAATAAAAAATTACACTAACATGTGTCCTAATGCTACTAGTTGTGTCATGGCCGACCATGGGATGCCTTATACAAAACTTAGGGACCCCATGGAATCACTTTTGGGTGATAGTGACACTTTATCATTTTATTTTTAAAGAAAGGAGAATATCACAAAAGTATGTAAAACCTAAGTAAAACAATTTTAATTTTTTCTCCATAAATTATATCTTTTACTATAAATAGTAATTGGAAATATAAAAATATTTCATAAATCATAGTATTTTTTTATAATTTTTAGACATTAAATAAATGAAATATTTTATGACACCATGATGATGCATCGATTACCTCATTAATGAACGATTTAAATAAAATTAAAAGATAATGTACAATATAAGACTTAAACTTGTCAAAAACCTATTGGATGAGTATATTTTGAACCCTTATAACCTTATACTCTAAATATATCAATTTGGGACCTTTAAAATCCGAAACCCATTTTAATATAAAGTAACATTTCTTGACTTTCTAAGAGTGCCCATCCTCCCTCTTATAAAAGGCCCCCACCTCTACCACCTTACCCACACCTCTAAAGCCATTGGATCGGCCATGATCTACCCATTTTATCTCTACACATCCCTATCTTCATCATAGAATCCTTACCTTAGGAAGAAATCTCTTTAAGAAACCCTTTTGGTTCAACCCAAGAGGAGTTACCAGATTTAAAGGTAATATCTTCACTTGTGTTCTTTTGTTTTATTTTTCTTCTCGAACCCCCTAAACTCTTTTTATTTATTTATTTTGTAACAAAAACAGTATCTTAAATATACTAGGTTGTTTTTATGAGACTTATTCGAGCTACATTTACACACACCTCCGTCTAATGGTTAAAGAACATACTGTTTCTATGGATGGTGAATTTCTGCCTCACGAAATGATGATTGTTCAATCTTCTTTTAACACCTTTCATGATGGCCATTAAGATGTCACTATATTTATGTATGATATATATTATGTTTATGTTTTCCTAATGATTATTTATTTTTCATTTATGACATACCTTTATGGTTTCCATTATGGGTAAACGCGATATCTTCATTTTAGGAAGTGCGGACTACCGCCCCCTTAAAGTGATTTGATTCGTTAATGCCATATGTGGGACATAAAAAGGATGGAGTTAATGATATTATATATTATATTATATTGGAATTATAATATACCTTTATATCATTATGATTTCATTCCATTAAATTTGAAATAGAATTAAATGTAGCGTTCATGCGTACATATGGCTTACCGTCTCCATGAACGGTGCATTTCATTTCTTACCTCTAAATGTTTTGTAATATTATAAATTCATGTATATACTGGATATATATGATATATATGATATCTACATCATGAATATAATTCTGGATATAATGGATATTTTACCACATGAACAACTTTTAATTATAAGAAGTTTATTTTTGACTAAATTACCAATGATCGACAAAACGACCGTTATTAACTTAAATAATTACATAGTGTTCATAACATGGTAATAAGTGATATGAAAGGAATAATGAAATTGAAAAAGGTTATTAATAAAGTATAAATTAACTCAAGTTTATTATTCCAGAGATTAAAGAATGATCGAGTCAAGTCGGACACGAGGTATGGGACTTCGTCTCAATATCCTTTCATTGAGGCATATTTTGTTTTATACACAAATTTATTTTATACGGTGAATAAACCCCTTTGACTTTTACGTTTATTCAAAAGGAATATTTTTTATACGAATCGTTGTACTAAACAACAAAAGGGAATGTTTTTGTTGTAAGTATGTGGCGACAACGACTTCTCCCCCGCTGTGACCATTATTTGAGTTTCAAATTCCTCTACAATCCATAAATTTTTTAAATGAAACTTAAATACCATGTTTTACTTTTCTTTTATTTTGGTATTTAAAATGGTTTTGATAATTTTTTTATTATATTAATGTTTTATTGATATCTTGTGATTGAAATGTGGAAATGTTATGTTTTCTTTTATGCATGTATTATGTGATACGATTATGTTATTGTTCTTGGGAATTATTTATGAAGATGGGTGGTTCCATGATAAACTAAGGGCGGGTGAGCCCGTGATAGCTCTCCAATGCATTGGGTAATGTGAAGGGGTTAAACGCTATGGTTTATCCAAAAAGATTTAGGTAATATTCTGTGATGGGTAATCCAAATGTAACCATGAGGGTTACTCCCTACATAAGAATGTTATGAATGCCTCAAGTTACCTTTATGTCTTATTATTTCTCTGATTTATTCATGATTTGATCAGGTATGTTAAAGTGATTATGTTTTATGAGTAAAGTATGATTTCATTAATTCTTATGTATACATGGAAAAATGTTTTCATTTCATACTTTTATATCCCTTACCGAGCTTTTATGCTCTTCCCAAGTTTTTTGAAAAGTTTTTCAAAGTTCAAGGGAAAAGTACATGATGTGTTGATAGTGTCAAGGAAGTTTCATGAAAGAATCCCTGTTTTGTTTTAAGTATGTTTCCTTTGATGAGAAAATTAAATATTGTCTTTAATGTAACCACCTTGTTTAAATGTGGAATGTAATGCATGATTTATGATCTAATTCTCTAAAACTCTAAACCTGAAAAGATCCTCAATGTGTAATATTGTAATAACTCAAGATTAATTAATGTTTAAGGCTGGGGCCTTATAGTTGGTATCAAAGGTCGATTTAGATAAATTTAGGAGTTAGAATTCTATTAAATGATTTTCCAAAAATATTTTTTTATGGTCAAATTGAAATGATATAGCATTTGAAGATTACCATGTTACTTCATCTAAGACATGTTTGTTCAGAATGGTTTTCCGCAGAGGAAACATGGAATCAGTGCTAGGAAGGAATACAAAAGGAAATGACCTTCCGAATCAACATCCTGAGATGGTCGGAATTGGAACTGAATAGTTTGTTGCAGTAATGGAACAATTGAATTAAGCAATAAATGGTGGTGGTATCCATGCATGAGATCAGCCAGATCAACCATATAAGAACATGTCAGTGGTGGAACATTTCATGAGGCAACATCCCCCATTATTCCGAGGATCATCTGACCCTGTGCTAGCTGAAGGGTGGATTAAAGCACTGTAGAATATTTTCGATGTCATGGGGTGTTCAGACAATCAAAAGGTTAGTCTTGATGTTTATCGTTTGGAGGGTGAAGCAGATCATTGGTGGTCGATGGTTAAAAATATTAGGGACTCTGATGAGATTGATGCTCTTGACTGGGATGAATTCAAAGGTATGTTTCTTGAGAAGAATTTTCCCAAGGCTGTTCGACTTAGGATGGAAAAACAATTCTTGGAATTGAGGCAAGAGGACGACTCAGTGGCTTCTTGTGAAGAGAGGTTCACTCGATTGGCAAGTTATGCCCCAAATTTTGTCCGAGACCTTGATAGTAAAATCAATCATTTTTACTCAGGATAAAAGCCAAAATATCAAAGGACTTTAGCTTCCCGCGAGTTCAAGAGTTATGAAAAGCTTGTTCAATGTGCTGATAAGGTGGAAATACAGTTTTCCTATGATCAAGTGTTCTATAAAAACCAACATAAGAAGAGACTGAGGTGTCATGAGAAAGGGAAGAATCATTCAAAAAGGTCTGATGGTAAGAAAACTAAGTTTTCAGTTTGTGATAAATCTGGTAAAAGGCATGCTGGGGAATGTCTTCTGAATTCTGGAAAGTGATACCTATGTGGTAAGATGGGACATAAGGCTCGTGATTGCACTGAAAAAGATCAGGGTGATGGTAATGCCAAATTTTATTTACAATTAGTAAAATGTTTCAAGTGCAATGAGATGAGTCATTATGCAAATGAGTGTTCGAAAAAAAGCTCAAATGATGGGAAGCAGTCAAACTACAAGAAAAAGGAGTGGTGAAATCCTTTGCAACTGCTTCAGCAGATGTTGGGCCATCAAATGAAGTGGTATCAGGTACTTTTTTTGTTTTTTCAGATTATGCTAATGTGTTGTTTGATTCAGGGTCTACAAATTCTTTCATCTTTGAAAAATTTTATAGTAAATTGGGAATTCCATCTCAAGAAATGACTCCTGAACTTGTGGTAAAATCACCTGGGGGAAATGTTGAGGCAGAAAGAATTTATAAGAATCTTATTATCCTTATCAGTGGAAAGAACCTACTTACAAACCTCATTGTTTTACCCCTAGTAGAGTTTGATGTTATCCTGGGTATGGATTGGCTCTCTTTTTACCATGCTAAGATTGATTGTAGAGCTAAATGAGTTTTTTCAGAAAGACTTTCAGTTTGTGTACAAGAATGAACCCTTACTGTTGATAATATATCAAGAGGCTTAGAAACCTGTAAAATATGGAAATTAATGTTACCTTGAACTTATTGTTGAAAAAAAGGAACCGTTCATATTAATGATATGCCAGTGGTAAATGAGTATCCTAATGTTTTTCGTAATGAGTTGCCTGGAATAATACCAGACCGGGAAGTTGAATTTACTGTTTAATTAGTTCATGATGCTAAGACAATTTCAAAACCCCCTTATCTAATGGCTCAAATTGAACTTTTAGAGTTGAAGGGTCAATTGCAAGATTTATTAGAGAAAGGTTTCATTCGACCTAGCACATCACCATGGGGTGCTCCTGTCTTATTTGTTAAAAATAAAAATGGTTCTATGATACTTTGCATTGATTATAGAGCCTTGAATAACAACACTGTTAAGAACAAATATCCTTTGCCTCATATCGATGATTTGTTTGATCAGCTCCAGGGAGCTCAGTATTTTTCAAAGATTGACCTGAGATCGGGGTACCATCAGTTGAAGGTAAAGGAAGTAGATATTCCAAAGACCGTGTTTCGTACAAGATATGGCCATTATGAATTTGTAGTAATGCCTTTTGGGATATCCAATGCACTTGTTGTATTCATGAATCTTATGAATACAGCTTTCCAGGAGTTCTTGGATAAGTTTGTGGTTGTTTTCATTGATGATATTTTGGTTTTTTCTAAAAGTAAAGAGGATCATGAAAGTCATTTAAGGGTTATTTTTCAAACCTTAAAAGAAAAGAAATTGTATGGGAAATTCAAAAAGTGTGAGTTTTGGTTGTAACAAATTTCTTTCCTTGGTCACATTATTTTTAAATATGGAATAACTATTGATCCTGCAAAAACAAAGGTTTTTGAAGAATGTCCAAGACCCACAAATGTAATTGAGATTCGTAGTTTTCTTGGTTTGGCAGGCTATTACCAAAGGTTTGTTATATATATTTTACAGTTATCTAGTCCAATGACTAATCTAACTCGGAAGGGTGTTATGTTTATCTGGAAAAAAGAATGTGATGATTGGTTTCAGAATTGAAAAGAAGATTGGTGAATGCTCCAGTTTGGGCATTAATTTCCAGGAATGGTGATTTTGTTATCTACATTGATTCTTCATTGAAAGGACTTGGTTGCGTCCTAATGCATAATGATTAGGTAATTGCTTATGCTTCACGTCAGTTGAAAACTCATGAGGTAAATTACCCTACACATAATTTAGAATTATCTTCTATTGTTTTCGCTTTAAAAATTTGGAGGAATCATTTGTATGGTGTAAAGTGTGAAATATAAACTGATCACAAAAGTTTAAAGTATATTTTCACTCAGAAAGAACTGAACATGAGACAAAGGAGATGGCTGGAATTAATCAAGTATTATGATTTTACAATTCATTACCATCCGGGAAAATAAAATAAAGTGGATGATGCTTTGAGTAGAAAAAATAATGCTTCATTAACCATGTTATGTTTGGAACGTGATCCTTTAGTTAAGGATTTGATGAACCTTGGAATGGAAGTTATTGGTGCAGGAAGTTCTTCTGTTTTGTTTCAGGTATCAGTGAAATCTTCTCTATCAAACAGAATTAAGCAAGCACAGAAGCAAGATAGTGAGTTGCAGAAAAAGGTAGAGCTGGTTCAGAAGAGTAAGTTTCCTGAATTCAACATTGATAATGATTGTGTTTTGAGATTTGGTAAGAGTTTTTGTGTGCCGTGTGATTCACAGTTGAAGAGAGAGTTGTTATGTGAAACTCATAGTTCTCCGTTTTCAGTTCATCTAAGAAGTACTAAGATGTATAGAGATCTTCGGGAGTACTACTGGTTGGATGGAATGAAAAGAGATATTGCTGATTTTACTATGAAGTGTTTGACTAGGGTAAAGCAGAGAAGCCATTACCGAAGGGGATTCTTCAACATTTACTAGTTCTAGAGTGGTAATGGGAGAATATATCCATGGAATTCGTTGTGGGGTTACCGAAGACACCTTGAGGTAATAAGGCTATCTAGGTTATTGTTGATCGCTTCACTAAATTTGCTCATTTCCTTGATATACATGATACTTTTTCCCTAGATAAACTTTATTGTTTGTATCTTAAAGAGATAGTCAGGTTACATGGATTTCCTCTCTCCATTGTATCTGTTCATGATCCCAGGTTTACTTCTAACTTTTGGAAAGGCCTTCCGAAGTCGTTGGGTACTGAATTAAATTTTAGTACAGCCCTTCATCCTCAATCAGATGGGCAGTCAAAGAAAACAATTCAGACTTTGGAGGATATTCTATGTGCTTGTTCGATGGATTATTAGGGAAGTTGGGACCAACATCTTTCTTTGGTTGAGTTTTCTTATAATAACAGTTTTCATTCTAGTATACAGATGGCACCATTTGAGGCATTATATGGGAAGCGGTATCGAACTACCACTTTTTGGGATGAAGTGGGTGAAAAGAAGTTGATGGGACCAGAATTGGTAGAAGAGTTGGTAGAAAAAGTTCAGCTAATACAGAAACACATGAGAACAGCTCAGAGCAGGCTGAATAGTTATGCGGACAACAGGAGTAAGGATCTCTCTTTTGAGGTAGGTTATCATGTCTTCCTCAAAGTTTAATCATGGAAAAGTGTGATGCGATTTTGTAAGAAAGGAAAGATGAGTCCAAGGGTAATTGGACCATATGAAATTCTGGAGAGAGTTGGATCAGTTGCATACCGAGTGGCTTTACCTCCGACTTTATCTCAGGTACACAATGTTTTTCATGTTTCAATGTTAAGGAAGTACATGCCAGATCCATCTCACGTTTTAGGTTAAGAGGTAGTTCAGTTGGAAGAGAACCTATCTTGTGAGGAACAACCTATCCAAATTCTTGACCATAGGGAGCAAGTGTTACAGAATAAGGTGATTCATCAAGTAATGGTTTTGTGGAAAAACCACATGATTGAAAAGGCAACATGGGAATCTGAAAATGTAACGAGGGATAAATACCCCCACTTATTCAATAAGTAAATAAATTATGGGGACATAATTTTCTAAATAGGGGAAGGATATAACATCCCAAGTAAGTAAATAATTATGTATTTTCTTATCTATGTCTATTTATGAATTAGATAGTATTTTAGAGGAGAATAAATCCAATCTTTGGCATAGAATACTCTAATATTTTTAAAAGATTGTTTTACCGCCTTTTGATGGAGAACCATTTTTAAATATATATTTTGACAATTTTATAAGCTCTATTAGTCAAAATAAACTTATTCATTATAATTGGGACATTGAATTTTACTTTGGATAAATTTTTTTATTTTTCTGACAATGTTCATTTTTAATGAATAGTGAAAAATACTGCATTTTACTTCAAATCTGTTTTTTCATATAATTTAATTATATGGTTATATTATCTTTATAATTGGTTTTAAATTTTAATTAGAATATATTTTTACCATTTAATCCAATGGTGGTCATTAGAATTAGTTTCACTTTAAAATTGGGCATAAGCAAGTGCCAAACTTTTCATAGATATTGTTTAAAAAAAACCCACTTTTTGTTTTGACAACGAGAATTATTTTTTAAATTAATTATTTCAATTTATATGTGTAGAATTTGGTAAAATGGATTCCATATTTAGAATCATAAGGTCCAAATTATGTAATTAAGACTCTTTTGTTTTTGGACATTATGAATAGTAACGACGGTAATTATCTTTAATTATCGTGAAAAATTAGTAATCGGGTAGTTAAGGGTAATAAAATAATATCATAATAATAACAAATGACCCCAAAAAGTGTCCTAATTATATTTTTTGTGTCATGGCCTATCATGGAATTTCTTGTGACAAACTTAGGGACCCCATGGAATCTCTTTTGGGTGATAGTGACACTTTATCATTTTATTTTTAAAGAAAGAAGAATATCACAAAAGTCTGTCACACCTAAGTAAAAAAAATTTAATTTTGTCTACATAAATGATATCTTGGACTATAAATAGTAATTGAAAATATAAAAATATTTCCTACATCATAGTATTTTTTTTATAATTTTTAGACATTAAATAAATTAAAATTTTTATGACACCATGATGATGCAGCGATTACCTCATTAATGAACGATTTAAATAAAATGAAAAGATAATGTTTAAATCTAAGACATAAAATTGTAAAAAATCTATTTTATGAGTATATTTAGAACCCTTATCACATTATCCTTGAAATGTATCAATGTGGGACCTTTAAAATCTGAAACTCATTTTAATATAAAGTAACATTTCTTGACTTTCCAAGAGTGCCCCTCCTCCCTCTTATAAAAGGCCCCCACCTCTACCACCTTAACCACACCTCTCAAGCCATTTGATCGGCTAATATCTGATAATTTTATCTCTCCACATCCTTTTATTAATCATAAAATCCTTACCTTAGGAAGAAATCTTTTTAATAAACCCTTTTGGTTCAAACCAAGAGGAGTTACCCGATTTAAAGGTAATGTCTCCACTTGTGTTATTTTGTTTTATTTTGCTTCTACAACCCCCTAAACTATTTCTATTCCTATATTTTGAAACAAAAATAGTATATTAAATATAATAGGATATTTTTATGAGATGGATTTGAGCTAAACTTACACACACCTTTGTATAATGGTTAAAGAACAAACTGTTTCTGTGGATGGAGAATTTCTGCCTCACAAAACGATGATTGTTCAATCCTCTTTTAACACCTTTAATGGTGTCCATTAAGATGTCACTATATTTATATATGATATATATTATGTTTATTTTTTCCTTATTCTTCTGTATTTTTCATTTATGGCATACCTTTATGGTTTCCATTATGGGTAAACATGATATCTTCATTTTAGGAAGTGTGGACTACCACCCCCTCAAAGTGATTTGATTCGTTACTGCCATATGTGAGATGTATAAAGGATGAAGTTAATGATATTATATATGATATTATACTATAATTATAATATACCTTTATATCATTATGATTTCATTCCATTAAATATGAAATAGAAATGAAAGTAGCGTTCATGCATACGTACGGCTTACCGTCTCCATGAACGGTGCATTTCATTTCTTACCTCTAAATGTTATGTAATATTATAAATTCATGTATATACTGGATATATATTATATATATGATATCTAAATCATGAATATAATTCTCTATATAATGGATATTTTACCACATGAACAAATTGTAATTATAAGGAGTTTATTTTTTACTCAAGTACCAATGATAGACAAAACGAACGTTATTAACTTAAATAATTAAATAGTGTTCATAACAAGGTAATAAGTGATATAAAATGAATAATGAACTTGAAAAAGGTTCTTAAGCATGTTGAAATTAACTCAAGTTTATTATTCAGGAGATTAAAGAACGATCGAGTCAAGTCGGACACGTGGTATGAGACTTCATCTCAATCTCCTTTCATTAAGGCATATTTTGTTTTATACACAACTTTCTTTTATGCAGTATAAACCCCTTTGACTTTTATGTTTATTCAAAAGGAATTTTTTTATAAAAATCATTTTAATAAACAACAAAGGGGAATGTTTTTGTTGTACGTATGCGGCAATAATGACTTCTCTACCGCCGTGACCATTATTTGAGTTTCAGCTTCCTCTAGAAGCCATTACTTTTTTTTAAATGAAAAATAAATACCATGTTTTACTTTTATTTTATTTTGGTATAGAAAATGGTTTTGATAATGTTTTTATTATATCAATGTGTTATTGATATCTTGTCATTGAAATGTGGAAATGTTATGTTTCCTTTATGCATGTTTTATGTGATACAATTATTTTATGGTTCTTGGGCATTGTTTATGAAGATGGGTGGTTCCGTGATAAACTAAGGTCGGGTGAGCCCGTGATAGATCTCCAATGCATTGGGTAATGCGAAGGGGTTAAACACTAAGGTTTCTCTAAAGAGATTTATAGAATATACTTTTATGGGTATTCCAAACGTAACCATGAGGGTTACTCCCTGCGTAAGAATGTTATGAATGCCTCAAGTTACCTTTATTTCTGATGATTTCTATGATTTATTCATGATTTAATCAGGTATTTTAAAGTGATTATGTTTTATGAGTAAAGTATGATTTCATTAATTCTTATGTATACATGGAATAATGTTTTAATTTCGTACTTTTATATCCTTTACCGAGCTTCTATGCTCATCCCAAGTTTTTGAAATGTTTTTCACAGGTCAAGGGAAAAGTACATGATATGTTGATAGTGTCAAGGAAGTGTCATGAAGGAATCCATGTTTTTTTAAATATGTTTCCTTTAATGGGAAACATGAATATTGTATTTAATTTAACCACCTTGTTTAAATGTGCAATGTAATGCATGATTTATGATCTAATTCTCTAAAACTCTAAACCTGAAAAGATCCTCAATGTGTAATCTTGTAATAACTTAAGAGTAAGTATTGTTTAAGGATGAGGCCTTATATTTCAAATCTTCTGTTCTTTCATGTTTACTTTGCTCTCTTCTTCAGAGAATTTTCTACCCCTCACTCTCCCCCTCTTGTGTTTTTTCATCTCTACTTGTCTATTCATGTGTTTAGCTATTTCCATTTATGTTTTCTAAGAGAATTTTCAAGGAAAAACAAAATGCAATAATGATTTGGGCTTCTGATCATTATAGAAGATGGGCAGTGAATTGCTTTATATATCCTGAGTGTTCTAATGAATATATTGGTTAGAAGATTGTTGTAGTAGAAAACGATATGAAAGTGGGGGATGATTGCATATTTGAACAGGTCATTAGTAGTGCCCTTCAAAATGTCTTCAAACTGAACATCTTTGGATGTAACTTATGACTCTTTCTTAAATAGTGACTCTTTTCTGCACCATTATCTGGGATATATATACTATAAATCAAATGTTTAGAAACTCTTCTTATAAAAACACACACACACACATAAATGTTCATAGAAACAACCTTTATGTAGAAATGATCATAAAATATTGTGAATTTTGGTATTCAAATTGTTTTTTATATTGAAATGCCTATGTTTTCACTATGAAAATTTAAATTGTATTAAATACATGCATGGAATATTCTTGTTTTAGAATTATTTTTATATTGATAAATTTATTTTATTGGAAATGGGGTACTTTTTCTGGTCTAAAATGTTTTGTTTTCTGTGGGGGGCTCTTTATCGATCCATTAACCGGGGCTAGAACTGCAGGGCCTTCATCTGTTCGTGTGGCCTATGTTGCCTTCGTTTGCTGCCATAGCGATCCTTGTGGCCTTATTTCCTGGCCGTTGATCTGTCCTACTGCATGTACGATCCTTCTTGTCCACCTGGTTAGGCACACTAATTTATGCCACACTACCACAGATCCAGGCAAAAGATGCATTTAGTTTTATTAGCGCTAAGCAGAAACTGCTAATAGAAGGGGGTGGGACTTTTATCAACACTAGAGAAAAGTGATAATAAATCTACCTTTTATCAATGCTAAAAAAAATCAATAAGAAATGTGTACCCTTTATCAGTGCTATGTTTAGCGCTGATAAAAGTTTTTAATAAAAAATATCATTAATTTATATAAAATGATTATATTTATATTAAAAAATATTGTTTATTTGTATACATTAAATAAAAAATTCAAGTTTATAAATAATATATATTTTTTAATAATTCAAATATATATACATATATATAAAATAAATTTATTTAAATAATAAATATATTTATGATATTTATATATTCATATGCTTATAATTATATATAAATACTTTTTTTGGAAAGCCCCTTTATTGAATAAGAAAACCATATTACAAATGAGAGAACATACATAACACAAATATTGGAAAAAAATAGGTAGTTAAGTATCCTAAGACAGAGTCCTCATGCCATGAAATGAAACATATCCACCCCAACCACGAGGATGGATAAATAAATACTTTTTAAAAATATGTATAAATAATTTTTAAATATGTATATTTATAATTATATTAAATATGAATATTTATGATTATAATTATAAAATAAATAAATAAATATATTTAAATAAATTTATGTTTTCAATTTTTTTTTCAATTGATGCATGAATATAATTGATATATTAATATATATGTTATGTATTCATCATGAATGTTCATTTATACATTATAGCCTCATTACTATTCATGTTATCCATATATATGATGACCTATTTTTATGATCTCACTACCACAAAACGGGGCAAGGGAAGTGCCTCGTTTTATCAGCACAAAGCAGAAAGCACTGATAAAGGGGAGTCCTTTATTAGAGCTAGCTAGAAGAACTAATAAATGTATCCTTTATCAGTGCTAAAAGACGAACTGATAAAGGGTACAAATTTATCAGCGCTTTTATTAACGCTGATAAAGGATGCATTTATTAGCGTTATTTTTAACATTGATAAAAGTTTTCAATAATAATTTATATAAAATTATTATATTTACATTAAAAAATAATGTTTATAGATTAAATAAAAAATACATGTTTATAATTAATATTTTTTTTAATAATTCATATATATATATATATATATATAATGTTTTCAAAAAAGTATTTCTAAGATTATAATTAAATATATATGTGTTTCCAGTGAATTTAGCCAATAAATATATTGATCATGCATGTATATATGTTATGTATCATCATGAATGTTCATTTATACAATACACTCTTCTTATTATTCATGTTTTCCATTAATGGCTCGTTTTTTATTATGTATATTTTACTAGGTGTATATGATTAATTCTTGCATGTTACCCATATATATACTATATTATGTTCTAAATAATTATAAAAATACATTAAATATATTTAAAGACTAAATATATTTATTATATTTATAATTATTAACTTTTAATTATATATAAATATTTTTTTAAATAAATTTATTTGTAATTATAATTATAACTATATATATATTTAGATAAATATAAAATTACAATAAAAATATACATATATTATAATTTTATAAATATATATATATATAATTATATACAAATATTTATAAATATATTTATTTATAGTTATAATTATAACTATAAATAAATATATATATGTAAATAATTATAAAATAATAATAAATATACACACATAAATAATTATAAAATTTTAATAAATATATTTATTATACTACTTATAAATTTATAAATTTACAATTAAATAAATATATTCAAATATTTATAAATAAATAAAAAAATTTATAATTATAATTCCAAAATAAACATATACATATTTAAATAATTAAAAAATTATAATAAATGTATTAACTATATATATTCATAAACAAATATCTATAAATAAATAAAAATAGTTCTAAATATAATTCTAAATAAATGTAGATATATTTATATTATTAAAAAATTATAATAAATATATTTATTATATATATTTTTAAAATTATAAATTTTTTTTTTGTTATTTTATAATTATTTTTATATTTATATATATTTATAATTACAATGATAAATAATTTATTTATTATAACTTTTAATTAAAAATAAATAAATAAAAATTTATTAGATATAAATATAAATAAATAAATTTTTATTTAAATAATTATTAATTCATAAAAAATATATTTATTGTTTTCATATATAATGTTATATATAATTAAATAAATATATTTCTAAATATATTTACAAATATATAGAAATATTGAGAAATAAATTGAAATATTTATATTTATTGTTATAAATAAATATAGATATATTTAAATAATTATAAAATTATAATAAAAATATTAAAATAAATGTTAATAAAATTATAAATATTAGAAATATTAATTTATTATAATTTTTTAATTATTTAAGTAAATAAATATAGATTCATTTATAATTATAATTATAAATAAATATATATTCATTTAAATAATTATAAAATTATAAGAAATATAGTTATATACATCAATAATCTTATAAATATATATAATTAATATATTTATTATATAAATTTCCATGATTATAAATATATATAATTAATATATTTATTATATATATTTCTAAGATTATAAATATAATAAGTATATTTCTTATAATTTTATGATTATTTAAATTATAATTTAATAAATATAAATATATATTAATCATGTATATAATTTTATAAATATATAAGAATGGTGTATGATCACTTTGACTATGGATGTACTATTTAAATACCATTCTTGGTTTATTGTTAAATCACTCACATTTCATATGCTAGTTTCAATATGAATGTTTATGTTATGTTTCAACCTTTTAATTTAAGGAATGAAGTAGACTTAGTAAGTGACGGGCATGGCCTGATATATCCCCTCAACGCATTGGTATATCTCATAAGACAAACTAGTGTCTTGGAACAAGGCCTTGATAGAATATTTATGTATGGTCTTGGAACAAGACCTTAACATGGTGGTTTTGATGTCCAACATTATGCATTCCTTCCTTATGAGATTAGTTGTTGATTTTACATGTGATTATTAAACTGTATAATATCTATTTGAATGTTTAAATGGAACTGTTTGATTTATTCATTCTTTATTAGGCAAAAGACAATGTTTTAAAAGGCTTGTGTTTTGGTTTTGTACCTTGCATTAAAATTTTATGCTTATTTTTGATAGCTTCTGCTATATTGTCTATCCTTACTGAGCATCTGAGCTCACCCCTTTCTTATGTTTTATTTTCCGAGGATGAAAATAAGTATTTTATGATTGATATATAGGGTTAATACAGGAGAATAATGTCATTATCAAAGGATAATCTATGCTATATTTTATGTTTTGAATTGTAATGTAAGGTTTATGAATGTAATCTATTATAGATGACTTCTAAAATGATCAGTCCTTTGGGACATGATTCCTTGTATCATGCCAATGTATTAAAATAATGCACCGGCTATAGGATTCTGGGGTTGGGGTGTTACACATTGCTTTTGGTAAAATATTTTTGAAAAACCTAACAAAAACGGGTTGGAATAAGAGATCAGTTTTTTGGAATTACCATACTAGAATTGTCTGTACGTCACAAAATTTCTTGATGTTATACATGTTTAAAAAAATATATGTGATATTTTCATTAAAATGTTGCTAAATTAAACTAGTAAAATAAAGTATGGAATTAAGTCTAGGTTGGACATGGTTGACATTGGAATACAAGAAGTGTTTACACTAATGAAGGGTGAAAAATGAACTTTTCTCTCTCCAACTGCTTACACTATTTTCAGGCAGGAGAGATATTAGTTTTTAAACTTCAGTAATGATGTAAAGGTTCTAGAGGGGTATTCATTAAATATCAAGATCATCGTGTCATTGAATGATTTAAAGTTAATTTTTTTGAAATCACATGACTGCCACATTTTGATACAAGATCTAATCACTACAGATTTACGTTGCATTTTTCCCAAGAATTTATATTATACATTAACAAAGCTATATTTATTCTTCAAACCTATATGAAACAAATTTATAGACCCAATGAAATTGACGAGTATGGAAAGAGAAATTGTCATCATATGATGTGAACTGGAAATGTTCTTTCTGCCAACATTCATTGATATAATGTTTCATTTTATGGTTTAATTGATGAGAGAGATTCAACTATGTGGCCCTGTACACTATAGATGGATGTACCCCATTGAATGATATATGAATATTTTGAAAGGATATGTCAAAAATTGAAGTCGGCCAGAGGGTTGTATTTTTGAGAGATATATTGTTGAGGAAATTGTTGAATTTTGTACAGAATACTAGTCTAGTGTGGAAAACATTGGTCTACCAAAATCTCATCACACCAGGCAGCTTGCGGGTGAAAGGATTTCTTGACGAGAGGTTGTCACAATCATTATTATAGATTGTGAGCAGGCCTACCTTTATGTTTTGTATAACAATTTGAAGGTTAACCCATATGTTGAGACCCAAAAAGAAATTAATAGGTATTTTAATCCATCAAGGGGTAAAAAATGGATATCAAATACACATAATCAATATTTTATAGGATGGTTTCAGAACCATATATTTAAGGAGTCAGATGAAAATACAGACTCAATTTCAGAATGACTTCGATGGCTAGTCGGAGGACCAAGTGTGTATGTATTAGCTTAAAATGATTATATAATTAAATATTATAAATTATAGACTAATGAACTTTATGAAGACAGTACCATGAAAAATAGTGGAGTTACACTTATGGAAGAAGCGATGCATGTTTCCGATGCTAAGGAAAAAAATCCAATTTATGCGAATATGTCATACTTTGGCATCATCAAACAAATATGGGAGTTGGATGATATGAAATTCCAACAAAAAATATTTCAATGAAAGTGGGTTGATAGTAGGAGCACTATTAAAATATATGAGTTAATATTCGTAACAGTTTATTTTAGTAAGGAAGGGTAAAAATACGAACCATTTATAATGGAATCATAGGCAGTACAAGTATTTTATATTCCAAATCATGCAAACTGAAACTGGTAAATTGTTCTATTATTGATCAAAACCATTGAAGCATTAGATGAAAATTCAACAGAGGATAACCCTTTCATTAGGACATCTCAATAATTTCACTGCGGTACCAATTTTTATGGCATTTTGTATGTCAGAGGAGAACACAATGAAGGGATTTTGATAGTCGATAGAGGGGTCAAATCCCTTCATCCTTTAAAAAATAGATTTTAATAACCAGGTTATATTTTTTTATAATATACATCTTGTTCCTTATGTCATTATGTGTTCATTTCTGCTTTTATGTAATCTAAATTTAATGTTAAACCACTTCTGTAGATAATGAATTTTTTATGTAATGATGCTCACAATCCTGAGGAAGAATTGGTCTCTCAATCTACTACTGCTCATAGTGTAGAGGAACAACATGTCTCTCAACTTGCTACTGATCGTAGTGCAGAGGAACAATATGTCTCTCAACCTGTTGTTGCTCGTAGTTCATAGGATGAACATGTTTCTCAAACGGTTTCTACTACTCCCAATTCATAGGTGAAAGAGCACTGTCATGGGTGACCTCAAATGATTAGTGTGATTTTGGGGTACTTAGGTGCAGCAGAGTGACTGACCAAGGTCGTCTCTCAAAAGAGGAAGTGAATTAAAACAACTTTTTAGAGGTATTAAAGAAATAAAATAAAAGAGAATAAAAAATCTACTTGAAAGGATGGGGTTGGTTTTTTATAGCTTATAAAACTTGAAGAAGTTTTCTGTAAGAAGATTTCTTTTTTTGTTTTTAATTTTGAAATGAAGTTTGATTAAAAAGACACAAAAAGAAGATGTTTTTTTAGAAAATATTTTAAAAGGCATAATCGATCTAACTCTATCTCTTCATTCACTTATTAATAATTATCATTTAAATCAATATCCACTTAATTATTATCTCCTAATTTTTTATCCCTTGAACCATACGAGAGTTAACTTAACCACAAAGATGAAATTACTTAAACCCTAGGCTAGCTTCGAAACACGCAATCGCAGAACACTGCTTTGATTGTTGTTCTAAGGTTAGCATATGGTGAGTGGTTAATTAGAGCACATATCCATTCTGGAAATGATGATGAATTGTGTTTAGGGATTATTTTTGAACTCTACAAATTTATCCCCTATGGTCTTGTATTACCGATTAAGATCATGCTCTCACAATTTACACAATTCCCAACCTCGCATGTTTTGTGTTAATTGTTCAATTACTTGATTAGTTTCATACAATTTAAAAACACAATCCATGGATCATATTAATTGAATTAAAGTAGCTCAATGATTCAAAATAATTAAATGAATAAGGATAGAGGTCGATCGATTACTAAAAAGAACTACTCTTCCATGGGTGGTGTAGTCATCGTGGAGAAATTTTGCATAAGCAAAGGATTGAAAGGGTAGAACCCAATCTTGTCTCCACTCTTGATTCCAACCCAATTAAGAAGATTAAGAGAAGAATAAGAGGGAAGAACAAAGAAGATTATTTGAAGAGAAATTCAAGAAACAAACATGAAATAAAAGAAATACAAAGAAGACGTGGGAGAGGAGAGCCTTTTTGGAAGAGAGGTTTTCACAAAGGCTTACTTCTTACAAGAGTTGTGAGGGGCTCCCCAGAGACACACTTTCGGACACACCTTCCAAAATCATCGACCAGCCCTCCCAAATAGTTAAAACCCCCTTTAAATAGAGTTTTTTAGGGCTAGGGTTACATAACTTTTTAAGTGTGAAATGAAAAACTCGGCCAAATATTTTATTCCACGTTGCACCACCTAGTTTACCTCAAAAACGCGTGAATTGACCGGACTTCTAGAATGATTATTTGTTCCAAATCATATCCCCGAGATTTCCTAAACATTTGGACTCAATCCAAACCCATATTAAGAGGATATGGCCCAAATACAGAACCCATGTCCATTCTGCCGACTCCATCCCACTATTGGATTAATGGCCCATTTACTGCATCCAAATTCAATCTTTAGCTCTAGTGACCTGAATGAAAGTGGTAGAACATTAAGTTAGGAACACTTTTAAAAAACTTCAAACTCAAATAATAAATATAACAATATTCACCTTCGAAATACTACAGTGAACTATAAAGGGTAAAACTGGAATTTTCACCAAATTTTCAAATGAATGATCAAATCCCATATATTTTATAAATAAACATATTTAACACAATGTGAGGAAATTATATCATTTATTATCAATAAAATATTCAACAAAATAGTGTTTAATCAACTCCCCCACACTTACCCTTTTGCACTCATGGGAAAAACCTCATGTCAAGTAAACATCAATATCAAATCAAACCCAATTTTAAAACACATATCATTGGGATCCATCAATTCCGCACCAAGAATAAAAAGATATCATGCCTCATAAAGAACCTTATTTCACGTTCTCTATTAATATCATTCAATATATTTACACTTCATTTGTCCTCCCATGCACAAAACACTTACCTCGCTTGAATTTTCTCTCATCACTCAAATATCAAATTTTTTTTGCGATGTCTTTCTCATCCAAACTCATAAAAGGGTCACCGTAGGCTTGATTAATTCCTACATCACCACCTGATGTGAGTCAAGTACATATGTTTATCATGAGGACATTTCAGGGTTGTTCTGTGGCTTTCAGTTGGTAGGATTTAGATGTGAAAAATTCTGAGGCTGAATGAGGAGGGCTTGACTCTTTTTGAAGTAAAATTGCATTAATCTAATTTTCACTTAAATATGGTCTTCTGCTCAATCCCCATAGTATCAATTCAGCTCCATCAACATGAAAATTAATGAAACATTTACACCCTTCATCATTTCAGCATAAAAAATGTCAATCTTCTCAAACATGATTTTCTTGAAATCTCCAGATGGGCACAACTTTCCACCTCAATTAAAATCTCCAGAAAAGGCACACCTTCAATTGTCATGAAAGCTCCAGAAAAGGCACAACTTTCAATATAATGATTTTTTTTTCAGCAGTAAACACATCTCTTCATAATTTAATTTTCCACCAAAAGTATCACAAAATGTGGTAGCACAACACAACATAGCTTCCCCCACACTTAAGCTCAAATAGATTATGAAATTTCACTTCAAGAGTTGGTTGGATAGGAAAAATTGGCCTGTAATATGGCTAACCTAACAGGCTGTGCATAAATTCAAAGGGCTAAAAGGATTAAATGTTCAAGGTAGGCCATTATAATAAAGGATTATTTGAATTAGGGTCTTTAATACCAAACAAATGCCTCAATCATTTAAACATAAGTACCTCAAACCCTCAAGGTTTGACGGGAATAAATCAAATTCTGGTTAAATCAAGCATGGTTTGGTTCTATCAAGAAGTGAGGTGAATGTAAAGAAAATGAAAATAATGGTTCAGAAGCCTAATAGGAAAGTGATTTAAAATATAAATACAGTGAGATGTGGCATGGGATTCTAAATTCGGTGTACTTTTCAGGAAATTACTAAATATTGGAACTTGAAACAAAGTCATTTTCAGCATTCATTTAAGCTCAGTTTCATGGGATAAATTGTTTCACTCACTGATATGCATTTCAAAATTGTGATGAGAATCATTTCAGCTTAAAATTTTCAAAAACACAAATAAAATTGAAAAATAAAAACAAAAAAACACACAATTTTTTTTGTTTTTTTAAACAGGAAAACTATTGAAATTAATAAACCAAAAGGCTCCCTCCCCCACACTTAAAATATTGCATTGTCCTCAATGTGAACCCATGAGATGATATATGCACATGAAATGCAGAATTTGTAAATAGGACAAATAATATAAAAGTGAAAGGTTTAGGAACAGCCTGATGTGATCAAGTGATGATGGGGTCATGCAGTGTGATAAAATCCACTGCATCAGTAGGAAGACCCTCAATGTATCTCTTCAAATGTTGCCCATTGACTGTAAATATCCTTCTAGTGTCCTCTTGTGTGATATCCACTACACCATAAGGGAAACAATTAGTCACAACATAAGGACCTAACCATCTGGAACGCAACTTACCATGAATCAGCTTGAGTCGTGAACTATAGATAAGGACTTTCTATCCAACATGAAACTCCCTTTGTTGGATCATTTTGTCATGAGCTACTTTTGATCTTTCCTTGTAGATACTTGAGTTCTTATATGATGACAGTAGAATCTCCTCAAGCTCTTAAATTTGCAACTTCCTTTGAATTCCAGCTTGGGCCAAATCTATGTTTCATTTCTTTATATCCCAATATGCTCGATACTCGACTTCCACTGGGAGATGACATGCTTTCCCAAAAACAATCCGAAATGGGGACATACCAATGGGTGTTTTGTATGCTGTCCTATAAGCCCACAATTCATCATCCAAGTGCTTGCTCCAATCCTTCCTATTTGGCTGCACGGTTTTATCTAATATTTGTTTTAGCTCACGATTTGAAACCTCAACCTGGCCATTTGTATGGGGGTGGTATGGTGTTGATGTTTTGTGTGTCACCCCATACTTCCAAAGGAGGGAAGATTTTTTTTTTGCAAAAGTGTGTCCCTTGGTCACTGATGATGGCCTTTGGTACTCCAAACCTACAGAAAATTTGAGTCTTGACAAAATCCACTACAACATGAGAATCGTCAGTCCTGGTGGCCTTGGCCTCCACCCATTTACTCACATAATCAACAGCAACCAAAATATACAAAAATCCAAATGAACTAGGAAAATGACCCATAAATTTGATGCCCCATACATCAAAAATCTCCCAAAATAGTATGGGTTGTTGGGGCATCTCATGTCTCCTAGAAATATTCCCAGTGTGTTGGAAACGAGAGCATGACTTACAAAACACATGGGCATCATGGAGAAAGCTAGGCCAATATAATCCAGAGTCCAAAACCTTCCTAGCTATTCGTTGGGGTCCAAAGTGTCCACCACAAGAAAGTGTATGACAGAAATGAAAAACAGACTCAAATTCATGATCGGGAACACACCTCCTAATGACTTGGTCACTACACATGCGCCCGAGGTAAGGATCATCCCACACATAAAACCTAGACTCACTTTTTAATTTTTGGACTTGATACTTCTTCAAATTTGCTGGGATTTTAGAGGAAATAATGTAATCAACTAAATCAGCATACCAAGGATGCGTACCTGAGATGGTATAGAGATGCTCATCGGGGAAAGTGTCCCGAAGTGGTACCTGGTCCAAGGTGTCATCCTCCAGTGTATGAGTAAGCCTACTCATGTGGTATCCACCAAATTCTCTGATCCCTTCTTATCATTTATCTCAATATCAAATTCCTGAAGAAAGAGAATCCAATGGATAAGTCGTGGATTTGCATCTGGCTTCTTTAGGAGGTACCTCAAAGCTGCATGGTCAGAAAAAAAACTACTTTAGAGCCCAATAAATATGAACGAAATTTATCTAAAGCAAACATGAAAACAAGAAACTCCTTTTCAGTGGTTTTGTAATTTTATTGGGCTGGATCTAGTGTCCTCGATGCATAGCTGATCACATGTTAATGTCCATCCACCCTCTGAGATAAGACACCTCCAACCATGAAGTTGGAGGCATCACACATAAGCTCAAAAGGAATCTCCCACCGTGGGGGATGTATGATCGGTGGAGTGGTCAAACACTTCTTTAGATCATCAAATGATACCCTATACGAATCATCAAAATTGAAGTCAATATCTTTTTGAAGCAATAGAGATAAGGGTAGAGCGATCTTACTAAAATCTCTGATGAATCGTCGATAAAATCCAGCATGTCCAAGGAATGATCGAACATCACGCACACATGTAGGGTATGTAAGGGATGAAATAATGTCTACCTTAGATTTATCAACTTCAATGCCATGTTGTGAGACTATATAACCTAAGACAATTCCCTTTTCGACCATGAAATGACATTTTTAGAAATTTAAGACCAGATTCTTCTCAATACAATGATGCAACACATCACCCAAACTAGAAAGACATTCATCAAATGAGGATCCATAAACTGTAAAATCATCCATAAATACCTCCATTCAGGTCTCAATAAAATCAGAAAAAATACTCACGATGAATCTCTGGAAGGTACCTGGGGCATTGGAATGTCCAAATGGAATCCTCCGGTAGGAAAATGTGCCAAAGGGACATGTGAATGTAGTCTTCTCCTGATCCTATGGAGCTATAGGAACTTGAAAATATCCAGAAAATCCATCCAAGAAACAATAGTGTGTCTTCCCAGCTAGTCTCTCAAGCATCTGATCAATAAACGGGAGGGGGAAATGGTCCTTGTGAGTGGACTGATTTAGTTTCATATAATCAATACACACACGCCAACTGTTTTTCACCCTCATTGGAACTAACTCATCTTTCTCATTTTTAACAACAGTAACACCACTTTTCTTAGGCACAACCTGAATAGGACTTACCCACTGAGAATCTGAAATGGGATAGATTATACCTTCCTTGAGGAAATTTTCAACCTCTTTTTTAACAACCTCCAGAAGGGTTGAACTGAGTATCATTTGTGGTTGCCTCACTGGTTTAGCCCCATTCTCCGAGAGGATCCTATGCATTCAAATGGAGGGGATAATACCTGATATGTCTGCCAAGGTCCACCCAATCACCCTGATGTTCTCCCTCAAAATATTCAAAAGATTTTCTTCATGTTCAAAAGGGAGATTATTAGCAATGATAACAGGTAATCTCTCACCACTCAATAAGTATGAGTATTTCAGATTTGGTGGAAATGGCTTGAGTTCTAATGAAAGAAGGTGTAGTATGGATGGAGACATTGAAGGAATTGAAATATGTTCACAAAGATCATTAGTATCAAAATAGTCATCATCAAAATTAGAGAATAAAGCATCAAATCCATCAGCATACTCAGCAGCCATGTCATAATCAGAGTATACATGATCAAAATCAGAATATGAATCCACATCAAAATCAAATCCAAGAGAGGATTTTGTATCAGCAACATGTGTGGAAGTGCTCTTAGAAATCAAACTCGAACCAATACTCATAATCTCCCTAAGCATAAGACAATCATATTCTATGGAGTTTTTATTTGGTGGTTTAAAATGGGAGTTAACAAAAGTAGAATGGTCCTCTGAGGGGTACTTCATGGATTCCATGACATTAAGTACCACAACTTTATCTCCAAACTGCATGTAAAGTGTACCATCATTGACATTTATGATAGCTTTTTCAGTTTTGAGGAAGGGTATACCTAAGATTATGGGATCATGAGAACTTACCTGATCGTCCTCCTTGTTAAGCACATAGAAGTCTGCAAGGAAGAGAATATAGAGTGAGGCATCACATTTATTGAAGCTCCTAAATCACAAAGAGCATCAGAGAAGTGCAACTCCCCTATGGTACATGGGATGGTGAATGTCCCGGGATCTTTTCACTTTGATGGCATTGATAGAGTTGGTGTAATGAGTGCTGAGACATTCCTTCCAAGGTAGATCCTCTCATTTCCATTGAGCCTTCTTCGATTGGTGCAGAGTTCTTTTAAGAATTTGGCATACCTTGAGATTTTCTTAATGGCTTCAAGTAGATGAATGTTGATCTCCACACGCTTGAATGTGTGCAAAACCTCCTTTTGCATTGCTTATTTAGTCATATTCTTGGTTTGAACAACCCTGTTTGGAAAAGGAAGGGGTTTAGGAGGAACATCATCAATATTTTTCTTACCTTTATCTTTCTCCTTGGATTTCTCATTAGTTGGTATGGAATACGGCTTCTCTGGAGTAGAGGTGAATCCCGGTGGAATGGTAGGTACATATGTATCGTTCATTTTCTTCCCACTTCTCAATGTGATGGAACTAACATTGCCCTTTGGATTTGGAGTGGGTTGGGAAGGTAGATTTCCAGAATTCTTACTTACAAGTTCATGGAGGGAAGTGGAAATCTGGCTCATTTGAGTCTTCAACTCCCTCAACTTTGAACCTTGACTCTTCAGTTCATTCTATTGATTAAGAACAATTTTCTTTAAAAGATCATCAGTGTTAGAGTCTACCTTGTGTTGGATATTCCCTTGTCGCTGACTTGTTGATGTTTGAGCTTCGAATCTCCTTTGGGGTTGTTGGAAACCCTTCTGGTAAGGTGGAGGCTGTTGGAAGTTTTGTTGAAAAGGGGGCCTTTGTTGTTGTACAGAGCCATACCTCATGTCCGACTGATCTTTCCACCCTTGGTTGTATGTTGGAGCAAATGAATCAAACTTATTTTGGGGATATGGTTGTTGTTATTGCTGAAATGGTCTCCCTGGGAATACTGCTATGCAATCCTCTGTCTCTTGTAGTTGTGGGAAACAATCAGTTGGGTGGCTTGTCTCAGTGAAAATGCCACAAGGCCTTGAAGGAGGGGGTTGAGATGTCTTTTGAGCCAATGTAATCTGACTCACCATAGTGGTCAAGTCTTCCAACTTGGTATCAATCAAATGACTTTAAAGATAAGAATGACTTACCTGGTGTACTCCTCGAACATGTGGTGTACCTCTATCACCGAATTGTTGGGAGTTTTGGGCCATCTTGTCGATCAATGCACGTGCGTCTACTAGTGTCTTGTCCACAAATGCCCCTATTGCTGCGGTATCCACCATTCTCCTCTCCATAGGTGTGAGTCCTTTATAGAAGTACTGAATGAAGAGTTTCTCACTGATTTGGTGGTTTGGACAGCTTGCACACAACTTCTTGAATCTCTCCCAATACTCATACATTGACTCCCCTTGTGCTTGATTGATCCCCGAGATCTCCTTACGAATAGAAGTGGTCCTCGATTTTGGAAAAAATCTTTGAAATAAAAGAAGTTTCAAATCATTCCAACATGTTACATCTTCAAGTTCCAAATAATACATCCAATATTTTGCAGCTCCATCAAGTGAGAATGTGAATGCTCTTAATTTGATTTGATCTTCAGAAACATTTCTTAGGTTTAAAGTTGAGCAAACCACATTAAATTCCTTATGGTGTTTGTTGGGATCCTCACCAGATAAGCCATGAAACTTTGGAAGAAGGTGAATTAATCCAGATTTCAATTCAAAGTCCGATTCGAGGTTTGGGTATGCAATACAATTTGGTTGATAGTTAATATCCGGTGCAGCCAATTCTCTAATGGTTCTATTAAGTTCATTTCCATTATTTTCAGCCATTGGTTCTTGTTTTAATTTGGACTTATAAGTGTTTCCAATTTCAAAATTCATAGAGTGTAGGAATTCACCAACTGGTTGAATATTGAGACTTCCCGTAGACCGAGAATGTCTGATTCGATCCCTAAGGCTATGTTCAATATCAGGGTCAAGATCTAAGAGATCTTCGGGATTAGTCCATGTCATAAATCAAATAAAAATTAAAAGAAAGTGAGTGGGCCATAGTAAAATAAAAATGAGAAGTTGAGTTGGTTGTCCAAAAAGAAAAGAAGAGTATGAAAAAAATGAAAACTTGAGAAAGGGGAAAGATGAAAGAGAGGGGTGAAGAAAATAATAAAATGAAAAATAAAAGAAATACTGGTTGAATAAATTACATGCCTCCCTGGAAACGATGCCAATTTGAAAGAGCACTTTCGTGGGTGCCCTCAAATGATTAGTGTGATTTTGGGGTACTTAGGTGCAGCAGAGTGGCTGACCAAGGTCGTCTCTCAAAGGAGGAAGTGAATTAAAACAACTTTTTAGAGGTATTATAGAAATAAAATAAAAGAGAATAAAAAAACTACTTGAAAGGATGGGGGTTGTTGTTTATAGTTTATAAAACTTGAATAATTTTGCGGGAAGAAGATTGCTTTTTTTTTAATTTTGAAATGAAGTTTGATTAAAAAGACACAACAAGAAGATGTTTTTTAGAAAATATTTTAAAAGGCGTAATCGATCTAACTATACTTCTTCATTCACTTATCAATCCTTATAATTTAAATAAATATCCACTTAATTATGATCCCCTAATTTTTTATCCCTTGAACCTTACAGGAGTTAACTTAACCACAAAGATGAAATTACTTAAACCCTAGGCTAGTTTCAGAACACGAAATCGCAACACCCTGAATTGATTGTTGTTCTAAGGTTAGATTATGTTCAATGGTTAATTATATCAGATATCCATTTTGTAAATGAGGATGAATTGTGTTTAGTGATTATTTTTGAACTCTACAAATTTATCCCGTATGGTCTTGTATTACCGATTAAGATCACGCTCTCACAATTTACACAATTTCCGACCACGCGTGTTTTGTGTTAATTGTTAAATTGCTTTCTTAGTTTCTTACAATTTAGAAACACAATTCATGGATCATATTAAGTTAATTACAGTATCGCAATTATTCAAAATAATTAAATGAAGAAGGATAGAGGTCAATCGATTACTAAAAAGAACTACTCTTCAATAGGCGGTGTAGTCATCGTGGAGATGTTTTGCATAAGCAAAGGATTGAAAGAGTAGAACCCAATATTGTCTCTAATTTTGATTCCAACCCAATTAAGAATATTAATATAAGAATAATAGGGAATAAAAAATAATATTATTTGAAGAAAATTTCAAGAAACAAAATGAAATAAAAGAAATACAAAGAAGAGGTGGGAGAGGAGAGCCTTTTTGGAAGAGAGGTTTGCACAAAGAATTACTTCTTCCAAGAGTTGTGAGGGGATCCCAAGAGACACCCTTTCAGAAACACCTTCAAAAACCCTCTACCAGATCTCCTAAAGATTTAAAACCCCCTTTAAATAGAGGTTTTGAGTGCTAGGGTTACATAATGTTTTAAGTTTGAAATGAAAAACTCGGCCAAATATTTTATTCCAAGTTGCACCACCTAGTTGACCTCCAACACGCGTGAAGTGACCTGCCTTCAAGAAGTATTATTTGTGCCAAATCATGTCCCCGAGCTTTCCTCAAAAGTTGGGCTCCATCAAAGCTTGGATGAAGAAGATATGTCCCAAATACAGAACCCATGCCCATTCTGCCGAGTCCAGCTCACCATTGGATTAATGGTCTATTTACTCCATCCAAATGCAATCGTTAGCTCCAGTGTCCTGAATGAAAGTTGTATAAAAGTAAGTTAGGAAAACCGTTACAAACTTTCAAATTCAAATAATAAATAAAATAATATTTATCTTCGAAATACTACAGTGCACTATAAAGGGTAAAACTGGAATTTTCACCAAATTTTCAAATGAATGATAAAATCCCAAATATTTTATAAATAAACATACTTAACACAATGTGAGGAAATTATATCATTTATTATCAATAAAATATTCAAAAAATTAGTGTTTAATCAACTCTCCCACACTTACCCTTTTGCACTCCTGGGCAAAACCTCATGTCAAGTAAACATCAATATCAAATCAAAACAAATTTTAAAACACATATCATTGGGATCCATCAATTCTGCACCAAGAATCAAAAGATATCATGCCTCATAAAAAACCTTATTTTAGGTTCTCTATTAATATCATTCAATATATTTCCACTTCATTTATCCTCCCATGCACAAGACACTTATCTCGCTTGAATTTTCTCTCATCACTCAAATATAAATTTTTTTTGCGATGTCTTTCTCATCCAAACTCATACAAGGGTCACCATAGGCTTGATAAATTCCTAAATCACCACCCGATGTGAGTCAAGGACATATTTTTATCATGAGGAATTTTTAGGGTTGTTCTGTGGCTTTTGGTTGGTTGGATTTAGATTTGAAAAATTCTAAGGCTGAATTAAGAAGTCTTGACTCTTTTTGAAGCAAAATTGCATTAATCTAATTTTAACTTAAATATGGTCTTATCCTCAATCCCCATAGTATCAATTCAGATCCATCATCATGAAAAGTCATGAAAAATTTACACCATTCATCATTTCAGCATAAAAAATGTCAATCTTCTCAAACATGATTTTCTTGAAATCTCCAGATGGGCACAGCTTTCCACCTCAATTTGAAGCTCCAGAAAAGGCATAACTTCACTTGTCATGAAAGCTCCAGAAAAGGCACAACTTTCAATATAATGATTTTTTCAGCAGCAAACACATCTCTTTAGAATTTAATTTTCCACCCAATGTATCACAGAATGTGGTAGCACAACACAACATAGCTTCCCCCACACTTAAGCTCAACTAGATTATGAAATTTCACTTCAAGAGTTGGTTGGATAGGGAAAATTGGCTTGTAATGTGGCTAACCTAATAGGATGTGCATGTATTCTAAGCGATAAAAGGATTAAATGGTCATGGTCGGCCATTATAAAAAAGGATTCTTTTAAGTAGGGGCTTTAATACCAAACAAATGCCTCAATCATTTAAACATAAGTACCTCAAACCCTAAAGTTTTGACGAGAATAAATCAAATTCTGGTTAAATAAATCATGGTTTGGTTCTCTCAAGAAGTGAGGTGAATATAAAGAATACTAAAATAATGGTTCATAAGCCTCATAGGAAAGTGATTTCAAATAATGATAGTGAGATCTGGCATGAGATTCAAAATTTGGTGTACTTTTCATGAAACTAAAAAATATTTAAACTTGAAACAAAGTCATTTTCAACATTTATTTAAGCTCAGTTTCCTGGGATAAATTGTTTCACTCATTGATATGCATTTCAAAATTGTGATGAGAATCATTTCAGCTTAAAAATTTCAATAACACAAATAAAATTGAAAAATAAAAACAAAAAAAACACACAATTTTTTTGTTTTTTTAAAACAGGAAAACAATTGAAATTAATAAACTAAAAGGTTCCCTCTTCCACACTTAAAATATTGCATTGTCCTCAATGTGAACCCATGAGATGATATATTCACATTAAATTCATAATTTTTAAATAGGACAAATAATATAAAAGTGAAATGGTTAGGACAGCCTGATGTGATCAAGTGATGATGGGGTCATGCAGTGTGATAAAATACACTGCATCAGTAGGAAGCCCCTCAATGTATCTCTTCAAACATTTCCCATTGAATGTAAATCTCCTTCCAGTGTCCTCTTGTGTGATCTCCACTGCACCATAAGGAAAAACATTAGTCACAACATAAGGAAATAACCATCTGGAACACAACTTACCAGGAATCAGCTTGAGTCGTGAACTATAGAGATGAAATTTCTCTCCAACATGAAACTCCCTTTGTTGGATCAATTTCTCATGAGCTGCTTGTGATATTTCCTTGTAGAGCCGTGAATTCTCATATGATGACAATCGAATCTCCTCAAGCTCTTGAATTTGAAACTTACTTTGAATTCCATCTTGGGCCAAATCTATGTTGCATTTCTTTATAGCCCAATATGCCCGATGCTCGACTTCCACTGGGAGATGACATGCTTTCCCAAAAACAATCTGAAATGAGGACATACCAATGGGTGTCTTGTATGTTATCCTATAAGCCCACAATGCATCATCCAAGCTCTTGCTCCAATCCTTCCTATTTGGCTGCACGATTTTCTCTAATATTTGTTTCAGCTCACGATTTGAATCCTCAGCCTGACCATTTGTTTGGGGGTGGTATGGTGTTGATGTTTTGTGTGTCACCCCATAATTTTGAAGGGGGGAAGAAAAATTCTTATTGCAAAAGTGTGTCCCTTGGTCACTGATGATGGCCTTTGGTACTCCAAACCTGCAGAAAATTTGAGTCTTGAAAAAATCCAATACAATATGAGAACCGTCAGTCCTGGTGGCCTTGGCCTCCACCCATTTACTCACATAATCAACAGCAACCAAAATATACAAAAATCCAAATGAACTAGAAAAAGGACCCATAAAGTCAATGCCCCATACATCAAAAATGTCACAGAATAGTATGGGTTGTTAGGGCATCTCATGTCTCCTAGAAATATTCCCAGTGTGTTGGCAATGGGAGCATGACTTACAAAACACATGGGCATCATGGAACAAGATAGGCCAATATAATCCAGAGTCCAAAACCTTCCTATATATATGTTGGGGTCCAAAGTGTCCACCACAAGCAAGTGTATGATAAAAATGAAAAACTGACTCAAACTCATGATCAGGAACACACCTCCTAATGACTTGGTCACTACACATGCGCCAGAGGTAAGGATCATCCCACACGTAAAACCTAGACTCACTTTTTAATTTTTGGACTTGATTCTTCTTCAAATTTGCTGGGATTTTAGAGGAAACAATGAAATTAACTAAATCAACATACCAAGGATGCATAGATGAGATGGTATAGAGATGCTCATCGGGGAAAGTGTTCTGAAGTGGTACTTGGTCCCAGGTGTCATCCTCTTGTGTATGAGTAAGCCTACTCATGTGGTCTTCCACCAAATTCTATGATCCCTTCTTGTCCTTTATCTGAATATAAAATTCATGAAGAAGGAGAATCAAACGGATAAGTCGTGGCTTTTCATTTGGCTTATTTAGGAGGTACCTCAAATCTGAATGGTCAGAAAAAACAACTACTTTAGAGCCCAATAAATATGAACGAAATTCATCTAAAGAAAATATGACAGCAAGAAACTCTTTTTCAGTGGCTGTGTAATTTGATTGGTCTGAATCCAGTGTCCTAGATGCATAGGCTATCACATGTGAATGTTCATCCACCATCTGATTTGTTATCCCTTGAAC
Organism: Viscum album; assembly: GCA_963277665.1. Taxonomy (NCBI): domain Eukaryota; kingdom Viridiplantae; phylum Streptophyta; class Magnoliopsida; order Santalales; family Viscaceae; genus Viscum; species Viscum album. The sequence goes on along the minus strand of OY728145.1, from coordinate 654,359,749 downwards.
CCTATGAGAGTTAACTTAACCACAAAGATGAAATTACTTAAACCCTAGGCTAGCTTCGGAACACGCAATCACAGCACCCTGCTTTGATTGTTTTTCTAGGGTTGGATTATGGTCAGTGGTTAATTAGAGCACATATCCATTCTACAAATGAGGATGAAGTGTGTTTAGATATTATTTTTGAACTCTAAAAATTTATCCCGTATGGTCATTGTTACCGATTAAGATCGCGCTCTCACAATTTACACAATTCCCGACCTCGCGTGTTTTGTGTTAATTGTTCAATTACTTTCTTAGTTTCTTACAATTTAAAAACACAATTCATGGATCATATTAATTTAATTACAGTATCTAAATGATTCAAAATAATTAAATGAAGAAGGATTGAGGTCGATCGATTACTAAAAAGAACTACTCTTCCATGGGCGGTGTAGTCATCGTGGAGACGTTTTGCATAAGCAAAAGATTGAAAGGGTAGAACCCAATATTGTCTCCACTCTTGATTCCAACCCAATTAAGAATATTAAGAGAAGAAGAATAGGGAAGAACAAAGAAGATTATTTGATGAAAAATTCAAGAAACAAACATGAAATAAAAGAAATACAAATAAGAGGTGGGAGAGGAGAGCATTTTTAGAAGAGAGGTTTTCACAAAGGCTAACTTCTTCCAAGAGTTGTGAGGGGCTCCCAAGATACACCCTTTCGGACACACCTACCAAAATCCTCAGCCAGACCTCTCAAATAGTTAAAACCCCATTTAAATAGAGTTTGTGAGGTCTAGGGTTACATATCTTTTTAAGTGTGAAATGAAAAACACGGCCAAATATTTTATTCCCAGTTGCACCACCTAGTTGACCTCAGAAACACGTGAATTGACTGGCCTTCCAGAAGGATTGTTTGTGCCAGATCATGTCCCCGAGTGTTCCTCAACATTTGGGCTCAATCCAAGTTTGTATTAAGAGGATATGGCTCAAATACAGAACCCATGTCCATTCTGCCGAGTCCATCCCACCATTGGATTAATGGCCCATTTAATCCATCCAAATGCAATCTTTAGCTCTCGTGTCCTGAATGAAAGTTGTATAAAATTAAGTTATTAACACTGTTAAAAAATTTCAAATTCTAATAATAAATATAAAAATATTTACCTTCGAAATACTACAGTGCACTATAAATGGTAAAACTGTAATTTTCACCAAATTTTCAAATAAATGATCAAATCCCAAATATTTTATAAATAAACATATTTAACAGAATGTGAGGAAATTATATCATTTATTATCAATAAAATATTCAACAAAATAGTGTTTAATCTACTCCCCCACACTTACCCTTTTTCACTCCTGGGCAAAACCTCATGTCCAGTAAACATCAATATCAAATCAAATCAAATTTTAAAACACATATCATTGGGATCCATGAATTCCACACCAAGAATCAAAAGATATAATGCCTCATAAAAAAACTTTATTTCAAGTTCTCTATTAATATCATTCAATATATTTCCACTTCATTTATCCTCCCATGCACAAAACACTTACCTCGCTTGAATTTTCTCTCATCACTCAAATATCAATTTTTTTGCGATGCCTTTCTCATCCAAACTCATACAAGGGTCACCATAGTCTTGATAAATTCCTACATCACCACCCGATGTGAGTCAAGGACATATGTTTATCATGAGGACTTTTCAGGGTTGTTCTGTGGATTTCGGTTGGTAGGATTTAAATGTGAAAAATTATGAGGCTGAATGAGGAGAGCTTGACTCTTTTTGAAGCAAAATTGCATTAATCTAGTTTTCACTTAAATATTATCTTCTCCTAAATCCCCATAGTATCAATTAAGCTCCATCATTATGAAAAGTCATGAAAACTTTACACCATTCATCATTTCAGCATAAAAAATGTCAATCTTCTCAAACATGTTTTTCTTGAAAGCTCCAGATGGGCACAACTTTCCACCTCAATTAGAAGCTCCAGAAAAGGCATAGCTTCACTTATCATGAAAGCTCCAGAAAAGGTACACCTTTCAATATAATTGTTTTTTTCATCAGAAAACACATCTCTTCATAATTTAATTTTCCACCCAAAGTATCACAGATTGTGATAGCACAACACAACATAGCTTCCCCCACACTTAAGCTCAACTAGATTATGCAATTTTACTTCAAGAGTTGGTTGGATAGGGAAAATTGGCTTGTAATGTGGCTAACCTAACATGATGTGCATAGATTATAAGGGCTAGAAGGATTAAATGTTCAAGGTAGGCCATTATAAAAAAGGATTCCTTGAAGTAGGGGCTTTAATACCAAACAAATGCCTCAATCATTTAAACATAAGTACCTCAAACCCTCATGTTTTGACAGGAATAAATCAAATTCTGGTTAAATCAAGCATGGTTTGGTTCTCTCAAGAAGTGAGGTGAATGTAAATAATATGAAAATAATGGTTCAGAAGCCTCACAGGAAAGTGATTTCAAATATAAAGATAGTGAGATGTGGCATGGGATTCCAAATTCGGTGTACTTTTCATGGAATTACTAAATATTTGAACTTGAAACAAAGTCATTTTTAGCATTCATTTAAGCTCAGTTTCATGGGATAAATTGTTTCACTCATTGATATGCATTTCAAAATTGTGATGAGAATCATTTCAACTTAAAATTTACAAAAACAAAAATAAAATTGAAAAATAAAAACAAAAAAACACACAATTGTTTTTTGTTTTTTTAAACAGGAAAAAAAATGAAATTAATAAACTAAAAGTTTCCCTCAACCACACTTAAAATATTGCATTGTCTTCAATGTGAACCCATGAGATGATATATGCACATGAAATGCAGAATTTTTAAATAGGATAAATAATGTAAAAGTGAAAGGGTTAGGAACAGCCTGATGTGATCAAGTGATAACGGGGTCATGTAGTGTGATAAAATCCACTACATCAGTAGGAAGACCCTCAATGTATCTCTTCAAACATTTCCCATTGACTGTAAAGCTCCTTCCAGTGTCCTCTTGTGTGATCTCCACTGTACCATAAGGAAAAACATTAGTTACAACATAAGGACCTAACCATCTGGAATGAAACTTACCAGGCATCAGCTTGAGTCATGAACTATAGAGAAGGGCTTTCTCTCCAACATGAAACTCCCTTTGTTGGATCATTATGGAATGAGATACTTTTGATCTTTCCTTGTAGAGCCTTGAGTTCTCATATGATGAAAGTCGAATCTCCTCAATCTCTTGAATTTGCAACTTCATTTGAATTTCAGCTTGGGCCAAATCTATGTTGCTTTTCTTTATAGCCCAAAATGCCCAATGCTCGACTTCCACTGGGAGATGACATGCTTTCCCAAAAACAATCCGAAATGGGGACATACCAATGGGTGTCTTTTATGCTGTCCTATGAGCCCACAATGCATCATCCAAGTGCTTACTCCAATCCTTCCTATTTGGCTGCATGATTTTCTCTAATATTTGTTTCATCTCACGATTTGAATCCTCAGCCTGGCCATTTTTTTGGGGGTTGTATGGTGTTGATGTTTTGTGTGTCACCCCATAATTCCAAAGGAGGGAAGAAAAATTACTATTTCAAAAGTGTTTCCCTTGTTCACTGATGATGGCCTTTCGTACTCCAAACCTGTACAAAATTTGAGTCTTGACAAAATCCACTACAACATGAGAATCGTCAGTCCTGGTGGCCTTGGCCTCCACCCATTTACTTACATAATCAAGAGAAAACAAAATATACAAAAAGCCAAATGAACTTGGAAAAGGACCCATAAAGTCGATTCCCCATACATAAAAAATCTCACAGAATAGTATGGGTTTTGGGGCATCTCATGTATCCTAGAAATATTCCCAGTGTGTTGGCAACGAGAGAATGAATTACAAAGCACATGGGCATCATGGAACAAGCTAGGACAATATAATCCAGAGTCCAAAACCTTCTTAGCTGTTCGTTGGGGTCCAAAGTGTCCACCACAAGCAAGTGTATGACAAAAATGCAAAACAGACTCAAACTCATGATCGGGAACACACCTCCTAATGACTTGGTCACTACACATACACCAGAGGTAAGGATCATCCCACACATAAAACCTAGACTCACTTTTTAATTTTTTGACTTGATGCTTCTTCAAATTTGCTGGTATTTCAGAGGAAACAATGTAATTAACTAAATCAACATACCAAGGATGCGTAACTGAGATGGTATGGTGATGCTCATCAGGGAAAGTGTCTCAAAGTGGTACCTGGTCCAAGGTGTTATCCTCTAGTGTATGAGTAAGCCTACTCATGTGGTCTGCCACAAAATTCTCTGATCGCTTCTTGTCCTTTATACTAATATCAAATTCCTGAAGAAGGAGCATCCAACGGATAAGTCATGGCTTTGAATGTGGCTTCTTTAGGAGGTACCTCAAAGCTGCATGGTTAGAAAAAACAACAACTTTAGAGCCCAATAAATATGAACGTAATTTATCTAAAGTAAATATGACAACAAGAAACTCCTTTTCGGTGGTGGTGTAATTTGATTGGGCTGAATCCAGTTTCCTCGATGCATAGTATATCACATGTGAATGTCCATCCACCCTCTGATTTGTTATCCCTAGAACCCTACGAGAGTTAACTTAACCACAATGACGAAATTACTTAAACCCTAGGCTAGTTTCGGAACACGCAATCACATCACCCTGCTTTGATTGTTGTTATAAGGTTAGCTTATGGTCACTAGTTAATTAAAACACATATCCATTCGGTAAATGAGGATGAATTGTGTTTAGGGATTATTTTTTAACTCTACAAATTTATCCCGTATGGTATTGTATTACCGATTAAGACCGCGCTCTCACAATTTACACAATTCCCGATCTCACGTGTTTTGTGTTAATTGTTCAATTTATTTCATAGTTTATTACAATTTAAAAACACAATTCATGGATCATATTAACTGAATTACAATATCTCAATGATTCAAAATAATTAAATGAATAAGGATAGAGGTCGATCGATTACTAAAAAGAACTACTCTTCCGTGGGCGGTGTAGTCATCGTGGAGACGTTTTGCATAAGCAAAGGATTGAAAGGGTAGAAACCAATATTTTCTCTACTATTGATTCCAACCCAATTAATAAGATTAATAGAATAATAATAGGGAGGAACTCAGAAGATTATTTGAAGAAAAATTCAAGAAACAAACATGAAATAAAAGAAATACAAAGATGAGGTGGGAGAGGAGAGCCTTTTTGGAAGAGAGGTTTCCACAAAGGATTACTTCTTCTAAGAGTTGTGAGGGTCTCCCAAGAGAAACCCTTTCGTCCAAACCTTTAAAAAGCCTCGACCATCCCTCCCAAAGAGTTAAAACCCCCTTTAAATAGACTTTGTGAGGGCTAGGGTTACATAACTTTTTAAGTGTGAAATGAAAAACTCGGCCAAATATTTTATTCCACGTTGCACCACTTAGTTGACCTCCAAAACGCGTGAATTGACCGGACTTCCGAAAGGATGATTTGTTTCCAATAATGTCCCTGAGCTTTCCTCAACATTTGGGCTCAATCCAAGCCCGTATGAAGAAGATATGTCCCCAATACATAACCCATATCCATTCTGCCGAGTCCAGCCCGCCATTGGATTAATGCCCCATTTACTCCATCCAAATTCAATATTTAGCTCTAGTGTCATGAATGAAAGTAGTAGAAAATTAATTTAGGAACACTGTTACAAAATCTAAAATTCAAATAATAAATATAAAAATATTTATCATCCAAATACTACAGTCCACTATAAAGGGTAAAACTAGAATTTTCACCAAATTTTCAAATGAATGATCAAATCCCAGATATTTTATAAATAAATATATTTAACATAATGTGAGTAAATTATATCATTTATTATCCATAAAATATTCAAAAAAATAGTATTTAATCAATAGGTAACACCACCATATGCACATTCTGATGGTATCATTTCAGAGGAACATATTGATGATGTTGAAACTAAGGAAATGGTAGGAAAAAGACCAAAATCAGTGTAGAAAAAACAAGAGCGCAGTAGTTTGAAACTATTAGAAAAATTAATAAGGAAAAAGTGAAATTCATCAAATATGAGTTTGGATGGAATAAGCAGGGCCAACATGTTAACCCCAACAAGTCCATGTTCAGTATTTACATTGGAATAGTCACTCAAAAATTCGTGTCAATTGATGTATTGTCATAGAACCATATTGTTACTCTGCATATGACACTAATGTGGGGAGATATTAAAGTAACATTATAATATAATTTTATTTAATTTACTAAAAAATAAATTAATGAAACATTGACTTACTCTTCATCATCCATTGTAGAGTGCATTTATAGTAGATGACTCACATAAGGACTATATATTAAGGGTTTTGGGGGGATTAATAGAGGCTTATCACAATTTAAATGACATATTTTCTTTAAGATGGTGAAGGGAAAATAAACTGACACCCACCTCCTCTTTATGGACACTTGATAACTTAAAGAGCATGGGATTAATTTAATAGTTTTCCTAAAAATTAGTCTTTTTAGGTACATTGTGTTTGGTAATACGTTGTTTGAGGATATGTCTATTGATCACTTTGATTGAAAGTTTTTTATTTATGAAACAAAAGTTGAGTGTTGAAAATAAGGAAGGAGCAACAAAACCAATGTACCCGTACAATAAAGAAAGGATGAGGTATGCTTCACTTGAAAAAAATTGGTATGTATTTTAAATCTACCTTAATACATTTATGTGAAATAAAAAAACACCATAACTATGTTACTCTATTTATCTGTATATTGATGAATCTAAATCCAAAGTCACTTCCATCCCATTTCATGTGATTTGAAAGGAGGCGTGTGTAAATAAATATGGGATACTAATATATGCAAACACACAAAAAGTGTGGGAAACATGTGTAAGTATGACATAATAAATATTTGTTTTACTTTAAATTGATATTAGATAACAATGATTACTTAATTTCATATATTTTCTATCTGACATAGTTACAGGAATCAAACACATTAAAACTAGATACAAAAATAATTTTGGTGGCCTTGAAGATTCCATAAAAGTATGGTCGCGTCAGAGGTGTGGGTTTTGGGGTGACACCCTAAACATTTTTTGAGAAAAAAACAAGAGGTGGATCAAAGTGAAGAAATGAAAATGATGAGAGAAAGAGTAGGTATCCTTTAATAAAAAATGAAATGGTAGTTATAGATAATAAAAAATTTTATAGGTTGGGAAGAGAAGAAGCAACTCAAGAACAATCAGTGCGTGAAGATCCTGCCCCAACCCCATGAGCTTTGTGGCAAGCCATTCCCCTTCAAAACCAGTCTAAATAAGGTAATAAATGTTCTAATAATTGTTTATATGAATTATGAATAAGATACACACTGATACCTTTGCTATAATGATATTTTATACGGTGAAAATGATTTTGATTTATATCTATCAACACCCACCCATCACCTTGTAGGGAGGGATAGAATGTTCAATATCCAAAATTCCATTCTACACAACATACCACTTCCAATATTTCATGTAAAAGTGTTGATTAATGTAGTCCATGAGCTAAGTGCTGAGGTACAGGTTCCAATTTATGATGAAGATATTCATAAGGTTGAACAAGCTCTTATAACATTCATCGCATTTCCATCACAACTTGTAAATAAACATGTCGACAAGGAGGTATTAATTTCAAATTAATTTTTCAATATAAAACTTAATCATTTAATTAAAAAAGGTATAAACTGATGAATTTTATTATAGAAGAACATAGGGAATAGGTTGAAAAGAGATAATAGCTCAAAAAAATCTTAAGGATCAACCAATCGATCGAAACGATATACAGAAAGGACTTTAAACCCTCCCATTATATATCCAAATTTATTATCATTGTAGGCTCATGTGAATACGAAGTTAAAATACGGTGGTACTCACACAATTTTTTTTGATGAAAATATGTACAATAGGGAAGATCTAGATTTCATTAGGGTTGATAATGTAAGTGAAATCATGGAGTATGATTGGCTTGGAAGCTCAGTTGTAAATGCATACATGAGGTATGTTTTCATTTTTTTATTTTAAAAAATCTGATATACTATGATAATTATGACTAAATACATTTCATATTTTTTGAAATAATATATATGAAAAACAATTGAAAGGATTTCCCCATGAACAAAAATTTGGACTCGTTAGTCCTCACGTCACCTATATAGAACAAAAAAAATAGAATCTAATAAAGAGGGTGAAATAGTGACAGGGATTCTCAAATCATTTAAAAAAAATTATAGATGAAAGACTCTTCTTAATACAATGATGTAGGGGAAAAGCTATAAAATTTAATCATATAAAATATATTCTAATTTCTTTCATTAATTATTCTTTTTTGTGTTCTTAGACAGCATTGGATGCTCATTTCTGTCAATTTGAATACTTGAAATATTTATTTCCTAGATTCAATGCATGGATATCCAAAAAACTGACCACACATGATGGAATTTGTCAATTTTTAATTCACTACATCCAACATTTTAGAACTAAACATCTAGTTATATAATTTAAATTATTTTTTGATGATGATTATATTATTATATGATGGTGCATAAATATCGTCTACATCATGGAATGAGGCCTAGGAAAAGTATAAGAAACATCACAAGTACTACTAGTGGATAAATATCAGGATATATATAATAATATTTCACTATCCAAAAAAATATAAAAAAATTACTTATTTTTTTTCAATGTTTCTACAGTGTCTGAAACAAACAAACAAAAAAATACTATAGTTATTATGTTTGTAAATTTATGAAAGAGGTCGTATTCCATGAAAAAACTAGCATCTCTGAAGAGGTATTTTAAAAAATATTTACAATTTCATTTAAAAAATTTATTAATCCTTTGTGAATTTTAATTTTTTTAGTACTACCATGATTATCTAAAAGACTCATATTCACAAAACGATATAGAATTTTTTTGAAAATAATGGGAAGAATAGCTAATGGAAGAATGTACAAAAATATCATGAAGATGTGACAAGTTTGACTTGAAGTGTCTATTTTTTTTTAAAACTGGCAGTATTTTTATTAAAAAAACAAGTGACATACTGAAAACTAAGAAAAATCATTAGGAATGATTTTATACTTTATGAGAATGATCCCTAAGTCATTTGTGATGCGTTGGAATCAACCACACCTAAATCTGATGCACAGTGTGAACATTATGTCTTTAACTATTTTTTTATATATTAAATTAACAATAAATTTATCAAAAAGAACAAGTGACATACTGAAAATAGAGAAAATAAATTTGGATTGTTTTGATACTTTAGGAAAATGATCCATTAACTATTTTTGATGTGTAGGAATCAACCACTCCTCAATCTGACGAAGGGTGTGACTGATATGACTAAAATTTCTTGTTATGAGTTTAAGATTGACATTTTAGTTCCAAACATGTCACACACTGAAAACCCAAAAAACTCACTCCGATTGTATTCATAATTATAGATAATGATTGAAAAGTTCTTTGTGATATGTATGAAGCAATATCATGTAAAACTTATTGAATATGCGACCAGTATGACCCAAAATGCGTGTTTCCAGTTTGAAATGATATTTTAGTAAAAAAACACAACTGACATACTAAAAACTAAGAAAATGAATTCATATTGTTTTGATACTTTATGAAAACAATATATTAGTCATTTTTGACATGTATAAATCTACTGAACCTCAATATAATGAACGGTGCGATTGGTATGTCTTAAAGGGACTTTTTTTATTTAAAATAGAAGTTAATTTTAGTAAAAAAAATAACTGGCATATTGAAAACTTTGAAAACACATTCATATTATTTTTATAATTTAATAAAATGATCCATGAGTAATTTGTGACATGTAGGAATCAACTCCACCTAAATAAAATGAATGATGTGACTGGTATAAATCCAAATGTGTCTTCTTATTTAAAACTGACATTAATTTAAGTAAAAAAGAACTAGTGCCATACTGAAAACTGAGAAAAATCATTCAGATTGTTTTGATACCTTAGGAGAATGATCCATGAGTCGTTTTTGACATGTAGGAATGAAACACACATCAATCTGATGCACAGTGTGACCGGTATGACTAAAAGTCTCCATTATCACTTTAAAAATTACATTTTAGTTCAAAACGTGTCACTCACTAAAAACCAAGAAAACACTTTCTGATTGTATTCATAATTTAGGATAGTGATTTTTAATTCCTTTGTGATGTTTATGAAGTACTATCACATTAAACTAACGCATGATGTGATTGATATGACTCAAAAAGTGTGTTTCCGGTTTGAAATGATATTTTAGTAAAAAAACACAACTGACATAATAAAAACTGAGAAAACACATTTGGATTGTTTTGATAATTAAGAAAAATTATCCATGAGTCATTTATGACATGTATGAATCAATCAAACATCAATTCGATTAATGATGTGATCGATATAAATCTAAATCCTTTTTTATTAAAAATTGGCATTAATTTAAGTAAAAAGAACAAGTGACATATTGATAACTAAGACAACACATTTGAATTGTTTTGATACTTTAATACAATGATCCATGAGTCATTTGTGATGGGAATGAATCAATCACAACTCAATCCGATGCACTGTGTGACCAGTATGACTAAAAGTGTTCATTATGAGTTTAAAATTGACATTTCATCTCAAAACGTTTCACTCACTGAAAACCAAGCAAACACCCTATGAATATCTTCATAATTTAATAGAGAGATTCGTAATTCCTTTATGATGTGTATAAAGTAGTCAAAACTGAAACCAATGCACGATGTGATCAGTATGACTAAAATGCATGTTTCTAATTTGAAATGATATTTTAGTAAAAAAACAACTGACATACAAAAAACCGAGAAAATGCATTCTGATTATATTGGTACTTTAGAAAAATGATCTATGATTCATTTGTGATTTGTAGGAATCAACCAAACCTAAATATGATGAATGATGTCACCAGTATAAATCTAAATGTGTCATTTAAATTTGATATTAATTTTCATAAAAGAAAAAGGGACATTCTCAAAACCAAGAAAACTCATTTAGATTATTTTGATATTTTAGAACAACGATCCATAACTAATTTGTGACATGTAAGATTCAGCCCCACCTCAATAATATGAACGATGTGACCTGTATAACTACAAATGTGTCTTTTTTATAAAAAAAATGAGATTTTATTGATTTATTCTTTCATATTAATGTTTAATTTATTTCTTTATAGTATTACTAACATAATATTTGTTTTATTATATAGGTGAAACCTTTTCCTTGAGTTGGGATGATTTGTTAGGGAACTAATACCATGGGAAGACATCTTTTAGTGGGGATCACATATGTCAAATGATGAAACATTAATATTTTTAACTGTTTCTTGGACAATTGTTAATGTAATTACATAAAACATTGTTTGAAATGTATATAGAATTGTTTTCCAAACCATTTTGTGCGCTTCTTTTTTATTGTGTGCACTGTTGTGTATGATGCTTTGTTTTTGTGTTCCTTGCGTAGGTGATATTTTGTGTAGGTGGTGTGTTTGCACTATGCAGGTACTAGTGGGAGTGCTATTATATAAACAACACATCACATGAATCTAAGCCTTTATCAGCACTAAAAATAGAACTCATAATGGTATCATTTATCCATGCTAAATTAGCACTAATAGGGGGGGGGGGGGCTTTATCAGCGCTGATAAAAGGGACCCCCTTTATCTTCACTGTGATTAACAGTGCTTTTTTAGCACTGTTAAAATCAGTTTATAATTCTTTTAAAAGCACTATATGTAGTAGTGTCTGTACTTTACTCTGTGTATATAAATCATTCATGTTCCCATAAATCTTTCTCATAAATACTTAAAATCACGATAAATATATTTAAATAATAAGTGTATTTATTATATTTATAATTATAAATATTTAGTTATATATAAATACTTTTTAAAATATATTTATAATTGTAATTTTATATAAATAAATATATATATAAATATATTTAAATTATTATAAAATTATAACAATTTATTTAAATGATAAATACGATTATTATATTTATAATTATATATGAATAGATTTAAAATATATTTATTTATAATTATAATTATATATTTTTTAAAAAGGTGATGCCTTGGCCCAAAATGACCAAAGTACAAATATTATAAAAAGAAAGATTACCAGAGTATGAAATACAGGATCATATTACAATCATTTTCATGAATGGAAATAAGAGCAGCAAGTAGGTCTTCGAACCAGGTAATGTCTTGATTTACTCCCATATTGGCCAGACCATTTGCAACTATGTTTGCTTCTCGATAAACATATGTGATGATATAGTTAATATCGATAAGCGAATGAATGCATTCCATCCAACAGGTAGTAATTGGCCAAGCAAGTTGTGTTATGCCATTCAAAATCGCTTGAACGATAGTAGTGTATATATATATATATATACTTTTTTTAAATTAAAATGAATATATTAATTACATATATTTTTTATAATTTCACAGTTATTTAAATAAATATAAATATATATTTAAATAATTAAATAATTAAAATAAATATATTTATTAAATATTTATATATATATAATTAAATAAATATAGTTATAAATATATACAAATATTTATAAATAAATATATTTATTAAATATATTCATAATTATAAATAATTAAATTTATATTTAAATACTTATGAGATTAAATTAAATATATTAAGTATATTTATTTATAAATATATTAGATATAATTTTGTAATTATTGAAATATATTTGTATATCTATATATATATATTTGTTACAAATAAATACATATAAATTTATAGTTATTGAATAATTATAAAATTATAAAAAATATAAAAAAATATTTACAATTAGAATTCTAAATAAATATAGATATATTTAAATAATTATAAAATTATAATAAATATATTAATTATATATTATTATAATATGGGGGATTGGGATCTCTTGGTGACTTCTCTATGAAACCAAGGGTTTTCCTCGCACAACATACTGCGCTTGCTCTGATTCAACCTTCGTCGAGTTATTCATGGTGGATTCTGATCCTGAACGGGAAATTGACTTAAAGGATCAAGTTAAAAAAGTTCATAATAGAGAAACCCTTATGGTGGAAAGACCGAGAGTGATCTCATTACTTGAAGTCCTTAAGGGTACTGATCTGTGTAAATCCACTGTGATGAAAGTGACTATATGCAAGAAAATCGATGATGGCCATTTTTTAGTTGAAGTTGACCCAGAGGCTCTTTAACAACGTTTGCTATTATGTAAGTTTTCTATAATGGTTCGTATTAAATATATCAACGATGATAAACCATGGACAAATTCTGATCGAAAATCCAGGATTGCACATGTTTGGGGTTTTGCTGATTGGAAGCTTTTTCCAATAGGCAAGGTCAAATTCAAATACTATTGCGATCCCAGGAGGAATTCGATCAGGTCTGGAAAATTGGGAATCTTAAAATAAAGCCTGGGGTTCATCGACACTCTGAGTGGAATTTTTCTTTCAACCCACATACTTCTTGAAACACCATGGCACATATATGGGTTAGACTTCACAGACTTAGCTGGTTCTTCTGGCACCCCAAGATTCTGAACGAAATCACATCCTGTATAGGTACTCCTCTCAAAATCGATCAACGAAAACTTAATGTTGAGATTGGTATCTATGCTAGAGTGATGGTAGAAGTTGATATTGATTTTATGCACCCAAAGGTTATTGTTTTTAATGAAAATGATTTCAAAACAGAAGGTTGGGTAGAATTCGAGTGTATTCCAACAAAGTGACGATGGATGGACCAAAATGAGAAGGAATAATAAGGACAGAAGCTCTACCCCTAAAAATCCAGAGCCTTCCAGAAAGAAATTTTTTGTTTGGGTTAAGAAATCAACCTTTCTAGGGACAGGCTAGGGTATCACCTGGGCTAAACAGGTTGAAGAAGAAGAACTCGCAAATATCGATCATGATATCCTTGAGGATATTGAAAGGTTGGTTATAGATACCATTAAATAATCCTAGTTTGAAAACTCTTTAGATGAACCAAATTTCCTTGCCTCTGTTGAAACTGAGAAATCTCAGAGGTACACTACATGGGGGTGTGCCAAAGGTGGATGTCACTTAGGAATCCACCCACAAGCCGTAGCTGCAGACACTTGCAACTTTAATAAATTATGTCCACAATGTCAATGAATATGTCACAGATGGTATTGAGAAGGCTGAATACTAATTGGATAAAAAATTCGAAGCTAGAAAAATTGGCATGAAAACTGCTACTCGTGGCAAAATGAATGGGAATGGAGGTTTGACTACACAAACTAATTTAAATTTTCTTAATATGAATCCTATGGCAGTGTGTACACACCCAACACAATTTCCACACACTGTCAATGGTTAGATCCCCATAAATGGTCAGAAAACTAAAATGACCTTACCCATTAATTTAGAAGTTATAGTAGAAAGGCGACCCCTTGTGTTGCCTAGTGTTACTCAAGTTATGAGTGATCCTATAGATTCAAAATATGATCACATGACCACCAAAATGAATCATATCACACCTGAAATAATTAAAAATATTGAAAATTCAGGTGCGGATAACAATGTTTATACTTCTCATGTGAGTAAACACGACAAGAAGACCAATCTGATCTCTTCTCAAAATCTTAGGATATCAAAGAGGAAGAAGGGTTCAGGTGGTTCAAAAAAGAAAAATGGGGGGCTCTTTCTCCAAATACAGGTTTTAATGGATGTTTTATTTTGGAACTGTCAGGGCATTGTGAACCATGACACACTTACTGTTCTTAAAATATTTCTTTTGATACATAAACCCAAAATATTTTCTATTGCTAAACCAAAAGTTAATTTCTCTCTGAAATTTCGGCATCTTTGTAATTATGGTTATAATTTTATAGGTTCTTACAAAAATGTTGATGATACTGACTCTCTTTTTATTTTTTATCATAACTCTATTCAAAATGTTAATTCTTTCAAGTGCTCTGAGCAAATTTTTACTTATGATTTCTACCTTGATGGTATATATATATTTTTTACTATGGTTTATGATAAGAATAGATATCACGATTGAAGGTCTATTTGGCATGACTTCTTAGATTTGGCTAAAAACATTCATGTCCCTTGTTTCGTGATTGGTGATTTTAATGCTATTCTTACTCCCAGTGAGAAAATTGTTCCTTTACACTCTCACATCTCCTCAGTAGAATTTAGATCAACTCTAGAATATTGTAACCTTATTGAAATAAACCTTATGAGTGATAAATTTACTCGGTATAGAATACAATACAATAGCGTAGTTTCTTGAAAAATAGATAGATCTTTCACAAACCTCCAGGTGCTGGACAATTGGGATACCATATCTTGCATTACTTTTCTAAAAATAAATTCTAAACACCATCCCATTCTTATTATTTTTTTCCCTAAAAGGACTTAACCCATGCTTCCATTTAGATTCAATAATTCTTGGTCTGATGACTTGGAATTATTTAACCTCATAAAAAAATGTTTGGTATCTATGATGCATCACTATGACACTTTTTTCTATACCAATAATCTAAAGCACCTCAAACTGTGTCTCAAAGGTTGGTGCATGACTAAATCTAAACAAATGGACAAGGATATTTTCATCCTTGAGAATAAGCTTAAACAAATCCAAAAAATCTCCACCAGCTCTGATTTCTCTTTTGATCCCCAAAATGAAATCAACATCTCTCTGAAACTTAATTCTCTTATGATTATTAAAGATAACATGAACAAGAATGTCTTCAAAACTAAATGGCTCTTAGATGGTTATAGAAACACTAAGTTCTATAATTCTCTTCAAAGAATTCGAAAATTTTGCAGACCTCTTTCTTTCCTCAGGGATCATGATACCATCTTGGACTCTAAGGTGTCCATTTCCAATCATGTGGTCATCTAATTTGACAAAATTTTTAATGGAACAAGTGTTAACAAGGAAATCCTCCCTGAGGTCATCCCAGTTATGGTAAATGAAACAGACAATGTTTTTCTTTTGAGCAGCCCTCTTGATCATGAAATTAAAGACACTGTCTTCAGCCTCAACTCTGATAGTGCTCCGAGTCCCAATGGATTCTACAATGGTTTCTTTAAACAATTCTAGGAGGACATCCACATAGATGTTTGTAAACTTGTTAGAGCCTTTTTTTTCTAATAGTGTCCTACCTCATTGCCTTAATGCTCAATTCCTCACCCTAATTCCTAATGTGGCCAATGCTTCTGAAATACATCTCTTCTATCCAATTTCTCTCATCATCTCTCTTTACAAAATTATTACTATGATTCTCGCCAACAAAATTTCTCTTATTTTCCTTAATATTATCTATTGAAATCAATTTTGGTTTATCAAGGGAAGGTATATTCAAGACTATATTTTCCTCGCCTTGAAATATACCAACTATTTAAATAAATTTAATAGAGGAGGAAATAATTCAATAAAACATGATATTAGGAATGCCTTTGACACCACTGATTGAAGATTCATTTTTAAAGTTCTACAGGATTTTGGGTTTAATGGAACTTTTATTAGTAAAATAAATTCTTTAATTACTTCGGCCACTGTTTCCATTCTTGTTAACAACTCTCCTAAAGGATAATTCAAATGCACCAAGGGTGTCAAGCAAGGTGATCCCTTATCTGCCATACTATTTGCTATTGCGGAAGACTATCTTAGTAGATTGCTCACTCACCTTGTAGTTCAAAACAATCTTAAACCCATCTAGGTATCCAAAATCTTAAATGTTCTTATGAATCTATTATACTCTACTGATATTATCCTATTATTAAAAGGGGATAAAAGAAACATTCAAACTCTAAAAAATTCCTTAGCTCATTATGAAGAAATATCTATTCAATCTATTAGCCTGAACAAAAATTTTGTCTTCTTTGGAAAAATATTTTCTCCTATTAGGAAAAATAACACCATAAATAGTTTAGGCATCAAAGAAGGATTATTCCCTTTCACTTACCTGGGAGTTCCCATTTTTTGGGGAAGACCTAAATCCATTTACTTCACCATAATTTTTGACCAGTTTATCAATCAACTCTCCTCCTCGAAAGCTAAATCCCTCTCCATGGATAACATGATATATCTTGTGAAATATACCATTATATCTAAAATGGTATACTCACTGATGGTCTATAAATGGCCTACAAATATCCTTAAAAATATTAATGTTTATATCAAAATTTTTGTTTAGAGTAGAATAATTATTGAAAGGAAACTTGTTACTATCCCCTAGTCCACCTGCCGTAAACCTCTTGAGAAGGGTGTCCTTGGCATAAAAAATATCAAACTTTTTAATGAGGCCATTCATGCCAAACATACCTGGAGATTGATCAATAATAACTCTAACTCTATTGCTTTTCTAAAAAATAAGATCCTTATGAAATTAAAGAAGGGAAATTTGAACTATGTTAACTCTTTAATCTAGCCATACATTAGACTTTCCTTCACTAACATCACAAACAATGCTAGATGGATTGTTAACATTGATTATTCCATGAATTTTTTCTAGATAATTGGACTGGAAGCTCCCTTATATACATGTTATCTCCTAATGCACCTCCTGAAAATACCACATACGCTGTTAAGGATGTGATGCAATCTCATAATTTCAATCACCGAGATAATATCATGCATGTGGTTGATAATTACCCCTATTCTAACTATAATGATTTTATCATATGGGAGTCCACCCATAATGGTATTATTGATTCCAAAATTTCTTACAACCAAAATTTCAAAAATTCAGACCCTATATTTTTTTGGTTGAATTTATTTTAAAAACCATGGATTAAACCCTCGAGACTCAATCTTGTTTGGCGTATTGCTCATAACCACATTCCTACCGAGGTTTGTCTCCAGTATTTTGGTATCCAGACTTTCTATAAATGTCACTTTTGTCATCAACATAGAGAGGATACCAATCATCTATTTTTGTCTTATTCTATATATTTGTCCCTTTGGAATTATATTACTCACATGTTTGACTTCATATGGTTTTCATTTGACTCTATTTTCTCCCAAATAAAAAATTATGTTGAGTTGGATTTTTTGTGGGAAATTAGAAATATATTCCTAACCACTTTGGTGGATCTTATCCATGTGATATGGTACGATAGAAATAATATTATCCACAAAAATAATCATTTAATCTTAATGCAGTTCGGACGCATATTCTCATTGCCATTTGGGATACGACCCTGATTTAGAAAGCTTCTTATGACAAAACTATTGGAAACTTTCTATCCTTCGTTGACTTAGTGTCGAAGGTCCCAACAGGCATCCAAGGAACACTTTTTAGGTTTTCTGACAAGCTCCGATCCCAGGTTGGATCAAAGTAAATGTTTATGGATCCTCTAAAGGAAATATGGGTCCTGTGGGATGTGGTTCAATTTTCAGAGACTTTCTTAGACATTGTCATGGATGATTCTTTGGTAGCTATAGTTCAGCCTCCTCTTTGGAAGCAGAGATGTTGGATTTGATTCATGCAGTTTATTTTTTGAAACAAAAAGTTTGGAACAACATATGGATTGAAAGTGACTCAACCACTACTGTCTAGGATATCTGGAATGGTGTGTTGTACCTTTCTTGTCCTCTTACAACTCATTGTATGAGTTTCCTTGCTTTGATCCTAGAAATCAGATATATTGTCACTCATGCCTTTCATGACAAAAACATGGTTTTTTACGGTCTTTCCAATAAGGGAATCAACCAAACCATAACTTGGCTTGATGAACTCCCTATCGATATTCTCCCACTTTATGAAAAATATTGTAATAAAATCCCCTCCTTTTGTCTCTTGTATTTTCTTTATTTCTTTTTAATAAATGGTTCCCCATACCTTTAAAAAAATTATTATAAAAACAATAAATATATATATTATAAAGTTATAATTATAAATAAATATATAATTAAAAAAAATTCATATTTATTATATGAAGAATTATATATTTATTTATAGTTATAATTATAAATAAATAAATTTAAATTTTTTATAAATATAATTTTATAAATATATATAAAAATATAAATAATTTACTATCATTATAGTTTTATATGGTATTTTTAGTGATAATAATGATATTCCTTTATCAGCGCTAAAAAAGAGCTGATAAAGGGTGTATTTATCATCACTTTATAATTTATCACTAATAAAACATTCCTTTATCAGAACATTTTAGCTAGTGTTGATAAATACTTCCACTAGTTTTATAAAAAACTCTAAAAGTCTCCTCCTTCGTTTGCATGCTTCAAGCTCTCATGGAAGCCCTACCCTAACGTTGTGAATCCTCCTCCTCCTCCTCACTGCTGCTCTGAATCCTCCTCCTCCTGCTCCTCCACTACAACAATGAATCCTCCTCCTCACTACCGCCACTCCTCCTCCTACTCCTCCTCCTCCTCAGTGCCACTACGAATCCCCCCCTCCTCCTCCTTTATCGACTCCTCCTCTCCTCCTCCTCTAATGCCACCGACGACTACTCCTCCTACTCTCTATCATGAAATTTTATCTACTGCTGCCGTTAAACCCTACTCTGCCGCCATGCAAGCCCTCCTCCACCCTTCCGCTTCAATTCTGTCCTCCGCAACCACGTGAAGCTTGGTTAGTTTTTCAAATATCTCTATATTTTATGTTCCCTTATGCATTTCCTACTGAGTAAACTTACAAATTTCCTTATGAGTTACCTTATGTATTGAATTCAATGAAATGTTCTAAACCTTACATATCAAGAAACCAAATCTTACATATCCTATTTGCACAAGTACTTCATCAAATTTTATTCTATCCACAGGTTACCTTTATGAATCCCTTTTAATAATTTTTTATTAATGGTGGGAGATATACAACTCATTTTATTTTAATATGCAGGAAATGTGTTGCAGTATGGTCAACATGTATATTGTTCAAGGTGAATTGGATGCTACATTTCCTAGGTACATTTTTTTGGTCTCCCTAAGGCAGAGTTGTATGGCTTGGATCTGGAATACTAGAAATTTAAATAGTTATCCATTTGTTCCAAATGGTGGGTCTATCTACTACTAAAATATTTGTAAGGGAGTTATGAAAATCTTTCTTGGGAACTTTCATAGCGATTTTTATGGGGGATTCATCCCCACTCTCTTTTAGGTAGATGAGATACTGTAGGTTGGTTTAGAAATTAGGAAGATTTATGAATTGAAGCATGAATTATCTGGTGAAAGAACACTAGAAAATAATGATATATTTTATTTAATATCATAATGGTTTCAAATATATTAATCTTTACTTTAGGATGAACAATTTTTTGAAATGTAACATTGATAATTATTTTTTGGGGACATGGACACCCCATAGAGTTCCATAGGTTTTTCCTTCACCTATAGAGTAATAATAGTTAAATATATATTATGTATCTAACTAATAGTAACAATATATTCCATAAACATTGAGTACATGGCTAAAATGTATTCTAGAAAATAATTGGTTGGATGACGCCTTGTTTGAAAGAGATTAAATTGATTTAAGGGAGAGTAATGATGTTTTGTGATAATTATAATGAAATCCCTTTTCATTAGAAAATTATGATTCCCCCATGGATGAAGAATATCATACTATAATACAATTTCATCTAGAAAGTTTTTGAGGACCAAGTACATGAGTTCTAAAAGATATTTGGAAAACACCATGTGTTGTATGGATTGGATTTTTTTCTTGTTTTAAAGATTGATATGATACTATAATCTCTATAATGTAGTATTCAAGCATGAAAAGTGTTTTTAATGGGAATGCATACTAATTGTTTTATTAATTTCAACCAGAAGGATAGGCTCTAGAACATAGCCTCAATTTTTTTATATAGGAAGTAGTTACGAGAGGGTAAACCGGGATTCTTCCTAATTGGAAGCACTAAGAAGGCCTTAACCAAGAATGTGGTATGGTTCCTTTTACTATATGTTCATGAGATATCCTTCAAATATCTTAATGAGATATTGATGAAAACACAAATCTTTTCCATAAATAAAATGGGTAATGAGTATGAACTATATTGTGACATATTATGAGTCAGGATTTGAATGGTTCTAGTCTATGATGGTCATGTGGTTTCTTATAGGTCCATATAGTTAAAATCACAGAAGAGAAAATTCCCAAATCCTTTCCTAGATTTGGAAATAGTGGTGCTTTCCATGAAGTGTTAGTTTAATACACTAAAAAAGTGTTTCAAAAATATTTAACTGGAATGTGAAATGAACCATTGATAGTGGAGAAGGTATTAGTAATTATAGTCCTTTAACATTGAATTAATGTATACCGTCAAGAAGGGGAACATTTTTTCTAATGGACTTTATTGGAAGGATCAAGATTAGGTAGTACATGATTTAAGCATCTAGTGGAATATGGCTTCCCACATTGAAGAGATAGGACTATATGTTCAAAAGTATCATTGCCAAGTTACACTTATGTATTTTTCTATCACTTATTCACTCCTTAGTAGTATTAAAGGAGTAACCTATATTATTAATACCATTTATCCATGAGAAACATGATAAAACTTTTATAACATTATATTTGATAAAATGTTGGTTATTTATTATTCATGCATCCTTTATAAAGTGCCTCTCTTAGGATTTATGTCTATGAAAATTACTAAATGGTTCTTTTAAAATGTTTCAAGTGTTTTTAAATGTTTTTTTAAAAACTTATATGTGTTAAAAATAATTTTTTTTGGTTTTAAATATATTTAAAATGAGTTAAATGCTTGGAATGGACTTAAGTTGCATGCTAAGTTTTTGTCAACTCACCTGATTGACTTTTTGAAAGGGATGTAAATGTTTTGAAAGCGTATGTAATAGTAGTTTCATTTTAACAAGGGGTGTGTGAAGTTTTAAATGAAAATTTGTAAAAAATATTTGGTTGTCATTAATTTTAAAGGATTATGATTGTTGGGTCATGAAGTTTCCCTAAATGCTTTTAAAAAAATGAATTGGGGTTTTGAGAAAGAGTGTTTGATACTAATTGGTTTATTTTAAAAAGGGAATGTTATTTTAAAGAGGAATTTTTCTAAATGGTTTGTTTTTTAATGGGATTCCAACTATGATTTTATAAATAGTTTTAAAAGGAATCTTAATGTCTATAACTTTATTTACCCTTGGTTAATTTTATATCAACGTTTTGTGTATTTATTTTTTTAAATATTAATATCACTAAATAAAATATTATGGGTATGAATAAAGAATGGATGAATGAAAATCGTTGGATAAAAGAGTATGGAGATGGAGTGAAAGAGTTCATCAAGTTTGAAAAATATCATACATATAACCCTTCTCAAATCCTTTTTCAGTGTTTACTCTATTTTTATTCAATAAAATTTAGTCAAGAAGAGTTAAAAAAAACTATTGATCTATCATAGAATATACTAATGTTATAAATGTTCGAATAAACATGGGAAAAAGTAAATATAGCTAGTGTGTGGGATATAACTGTGTTTTATGGATCATTAGATATGATTACAATTGTGGGCATAAAGAAGACCGTATCGATTGAGTGATTACACATTTGAATGATGATGAAGATAATATTGAGTAAATGACAAGGACAGTTGAAGATGAACTTTGTGATTGGCCAAAATTGTTTTAGGAGTTAAAGAGTTGTTCAAATACCCCATTGTATAGTGGTTGCACTAAATATATAGAATTGTCATCCATAATGAAGCTTTATAATTTGAATGTAGGCAATGGATGGAGTGATTCCAATTTTATGGAATTAATTTCTCTCTTTATTAACATGCTCCCATAAGATAGTGAGATTCTAAGACAAATATATGATGCCAAATGAATGTTATACTCTATGGGTATAATCTTTGAAAGAATAAAAGCCTTCCCAAATGACTGTATACTATTTTTAAAGGACCACTAATCATATAGGGAATGAATAAATGTGGTGCTTCTTGATATAAGAAATATAAATCCGATCCTATAAAATTTGTATGGTAATTTCCAATCATTCCAAGGTTTAGAAGCCTATATGGAAGTGAGGAGACTATAGGGAATTTAATTTGGTACACAGACACAAGAAATAAATATGGGAAACTATGTCACCTAACAGACACTCCTCAGTGGAAGATAATTGATCATGATTATACTGAATTTAGAAATGAGTTGAGAAACCTTTGTCTTACATTATCTACATATGGAGTGGATCCTTTTGGTTTTCAAAGAAGCACTCAAAGTACATGGCTGGTTATGTTGGTAAATTATAACTTTCCACTATGATTATGCATGAAATAAAAATACTTCTTGTTATCCATGATTATATCGGGGAAAAAACAATTGGGTATTGATAGTAATGTTTATTTAGATCCATTGATTGAGGATTTGAAATTATTGTGGGATTTAGGTGTTATACTGTATGATGCTTACAGAAATAAAAATTTCAAGTTGAGATTCATGTTATATGGGATAATAAATAACATTCTTCTTTATGGAAATTTATTAGGATATATCATTAAAGTAACTCATGAGTGTCATGTCTAGGAAAAATTTACACAATCAATTAGGTTGAAACATAAATCAAAAACTTTATTTCTAGGATATCAAAGATTTATACCACGACGACATAAGTACCGATCTTAGAAGCCAACATTCAATGGAATTTCAGTAGAATGTGAAGCACTATATCCAATAAAAAGTTACCAAAAGTTTGAGAATGTAAAAGATGTGGACATTTCTTTTGGTAAACCATTTTCAAAAAACCTTTCAAAATCTTGTTGGAAAAAGTGATCGGGTTTTTTTTTGAATCGCCATACTGGAATTGTTTGTATGTTAGACACTTTCTTGATGTTATGCATGTTGAAAAAATGTATGTGATAGTTTCATCATCATGTTTTTGAATTCACCTAAAAAAATAAAGTATAGAATTAAGCTTAGGTTGGACATGGTTGGTATGAGAATATAAGAAGAGTTTGTGCCAGTGAAGGGTGAAAAATGAGATTTTCTTCCTCCATCTACTTACTCTCTTTATAGGAAGTAGAGATATCAAATTTTCAACTTCTTGAATGAAGTAAATGTCCCATAGGGGTATTCATTTAACATAAATAACATCATATCAATGATTGATTTAAAGTTAAAGGGTTCGAAATAACTTGACTACCATGTTTTGATGTAAGATCTAATGACTATAGATTTACATTTCATTTTTCATAAGAATATACTTTATACATTAACCAAGATCTATTTATTCTTCAAAGTTATATGAAACAATGTTATAGAACTAGTAGAATTTCCAAGAATGGAAAGAGAAATTTCCATCATATTATGTGAATTTTAAATGTTCTTCCTACCAACATTATTTGATATAATGGTTCACTTGGTGAGAGATATTTGACTATGTGGTCCTATACACTATAGATGGATGTACCCTATTAAACGATATAAAACGATTTTGAAAGGGTATGTCCAAAATCAAAGTCGTCCAGAGGGTTGTATTGTAGAGAGATATATTGTTGAGGAAGACAGATAATTCTATACCAAATACCTATCCGGTGTGGAAAGCATTGGTCTACTAAAATATCATCACACTGGGAAGCTTGCAGGTGAAATAATTTCTGGAAGATATATTGTCACAATCAATATTACAAACTGAGAGCATGATCACCTTTACAATTTGCATAAGAGTTTGGAGGTTACCCTATATGTTGAAACAAAAAAATAAATTATTAGAAATTTGAATCCATCAAGGTATAAAAGATGGATATCAAATACACATAGTCAACAATTTATAGGATGGTTTAAAGACCATATTTTAAAGGATTCAGATCAAAATACTGATTTAATTTCAGAATGGCTTTAATGTCTAGTCAGAGGACCCAATGTGTATGTATTATCTTACAATGGTTATGTAATTAATGGTTATATGTTCTATAAAAATGATCATGATGAGGACAATACCATGAAAAATAGTGGAGTTACACTCGTGGTTGAAGCAATTCATGATTTCGGTACTAAGGATAGAAATCCAATATATGGGAATATGTCATACTTTGGCATCATCAAACAAATATGGGAGTTGGATTATATAACATTCCAAGTGTCGATTTTTCAATTTAAGTGGTTTGAAAAAATAAGTGTTGTTAAAATAGATGAATTTAGATATATAAAAGTTGATTTTAGTAAGGGTACAAAGATGAACCATTTATAATGGAATCATAGTTAGTACAAGTATTTTATGTTGCGGATCCCGTAACACTAAAGTGGTCATTTATTCTGTTATCGACCAAAACCATTGAAGGGTCAGATGAAAATTAAACAAAGGATGACCCATTCATTGGGAAGTCACAATCATTTCACAATAGTCTCAACATAGATGAGATTTTTTATGTCATAGGAGATCAAAATGAAGGTATTTGGATCATAAATAGAGGGGTTAAATCCCTTCATCCTTTAAAAAATAAAAAGAGTGTTCAATAATCAGGTTTTATTTTTTTAATATACATCATGTTACCTCTTGTTATTATACATTTTTTATGTATTTATGTACTCTAAATAAAATTTTATGCCACTTATGAATATAATGACTTCCACATGTGCTGATGCTCCCAATCCCAAGGAACAATATGTCTCTAAACCCGCTACTACTCACAATGTAGGTAAGTGACCTTTTTCATGTGTTGGTGATCCCATTCCCGAGGAACAAAAATTCTCTTAACATGCTACTGCTCGTAGTATAGAGGATCAACCATCTGTATCTGATGGTGCTTCCAATCTTGATGAAAAATAGGTCTGTCAACCTTCTGCTACTCGTACTGTAGAGGAATGACCTTCTACATGTTCTGGTGCTCCCATTCCTGAGGAACAACAGGTTTCTCAACCTACGACTAATCCCAGTGTAGAGGTACAATGATCATCTAGTCATGCCGATGCTACCACTCCATATGAACATATTGAAAATGTTGATTCTATGTAAATGGTTGGTGACAAAGGACCGACGTCACATAAAAAGTAAGAGCACCATAGTTTGAAGGTTTTAGAAAAAATAATTAAGGCGAAATTCAAATGCATCAAATTCAAGGTGGGATAGAATGTGAGGGGTTAACATGTTAAACCCAAAAAGGCCATGTTCAATAGATATATTTGAATTATCACACATCGATTTGTGCTGATTGATGTATATCCATGTCACCATGGAGTTTCTAGGATGAAGACATTGGTGTGGAAATAGAACACAATAATATTTTGTTATCATTTATTTATTTTACTCAAAAATGAAATAATAACACATTGACTTACTCTTAATCATCCATTTTAGAGTGCATTTATAGTAGATGACTCCTACAAGAAGTATGTATAAATGCTTCTAGGAAGGATTCATAGAGGATTTCACACAATTATAACAAGAAATTATCTTAAATATGGTGAAGGGAAAATAAACCCACACCCACTAGTTATCTATACACACCTGATAACCCAAGATGTGTGGGATGCATTTACTGGATATAGTGAAGATGCATATTTTTAGGAACATTGTGTCTAGTAATACATTGTTTGACGATACATGTATTTATCACTTTGATTGATTTTTTTATTTATGAAATATCAACTAAGTGATGGAAATAAGGAACTGAATATTGATGTCTCTAAATCCAAAGCCACTTCCATCCCATTCCATGTGCTATGGAAGGAGGCATGTGTAAATAAAGACGTGATACTCATAGATTAAAACAAACAAAAAGCGTGGGAAACATGTGTAATTATTATATAATAAAAATTTGTTTAGATTACAATCACTATTACTTAACAATGATCACTTATTTTATTATATTTTATATCAGACATAGTCACAGGAAATAGAATCACCTATACCAGATGAACATATACTATCAATAGCAATGAAGCGGCCAGAATAGTATGGCCGTGTCATAGGTGCAGGTTTTGGGGTGACACCCTAAACATTTTTTTAGAAAAAAACAAGAGGATGATAAAATTTAATTAATAAAATAGAAGATAGGAACAATATCTACCCTTTTAGGACAATTCCAATACCATAGAGAGATGATGGAAACATTAATGGTGGAGATGAAAAGAGAAGAAACAACTCAAGAACATCCAGCACATAGAGACCACCTACCCCACTAGCAATATAGCTATCCATTCCCATCAAAGAGATATCTTAGTAGAGGTAATCAATATTCTAATAAATGTTTATATGAAATTTGAATCTGAAATAAAATGATACCTTTCTATTACTAATATTATATAGGGTGATAATGACTGTGATTTTTATCTAGAAAAACCTACTCATCACTTTATGGAGAGGGATACAGTGTTCAATATTCAAAAAGACATGATACACATCAGACCACATCTAATAAGTCATGTGCGAGTGTCAATCATCATATCCCATGAGCCGATCACCGAGTTACCTTTTCCAATTCTTGAAGATGATATTAATATGGTTGAAAAATTTGTTAGAACATTCACCATATGGCCATAAAATCTTGTAGAAAAATATATCGATAAAGAGGTATTAATTTCCAATTTACTTTTCAAGACAAACCATTTACAATTAATGAAAAAAGTACTGAATTGATGAATGTTATTACATATAGACAAAGATAAGGGTATGAAATGAAATATTGTCACAAAACCATCAAAAGGATCAACCAACAGATCAAAAAGATATACTGGAAGCACCATTACCCCATCTGTTCTATATCCACATTTAATATCATTAAAGGATTATGTGGATACAAAGATAAAAATAAAGTGGAAAACAAATAGACTAATTTGAAGAAAATATGTTTCGAGAGGAAGATAAATACTTCATCGATATTGAGAGTGAAACTGAAATCCTTGACTATAATTGGATAGGCGTCTCAGTTGTCAATGTATACATGAGGTATGTTTTCATAATTTTATTTTCCAAAATTTGAGATACTATGTTAATTATGTCTAAATAGTTTTAATATTTTTTGAAGGCATATATATGAAAAAAATTTAAGTTATTTTTCCATGAAATAAAATTCAGACTCGTTAGTCTTCACATCTCCTCTATAGAACAAACAAAAATAAAGATAAAAAAGAAGGCTGAAATAGTGAAAGGTCTAATCAAATCATTTTAAAGAAAAATATAATATGATAAAATCTATTTAATACCAATTATTCATGGGTAAAACAATACAATTTAATCATATCAAATATATTTTCATTTCTTTTATTACTTATTCATTTTTTATGTTTTTAGGCATCATTAGATGCTCATTACGGTAAATTTGGATGCTCCAAATATTTATTTATTGGATTCAATGCATGTATATCCAAAAAACTATCCACACATGATTTCACTTGTCAATTTTTAATACACTACATCCAAAATTTTATAACTAAACATCAAGTTATATAATTTATATTATCTTTTAATGAGGATTCCGTTATGATAGGGTGGTGTATCAATATTGTTTGAAAAAAGGAATGAGGCCAGGGGATGGGGACAAGGATGAAGACAAGTACTGTGACTGGATAAATATCAGGGCATATATAATAATATTTCACTATAAAAACACATATAAAAAAATTTACTTATTCCCCTCAATGTTTCGACAGTTTTTGAAAAAAAATCAATGGAAAATATTGTGGTCATTAGGTTTACAAATTATTGATAGAAATTTTATTTCATGAACAAAATATCATCCATGAAGAGGTATTTTCAAATATAATTACTTTTTAATTTAAAATATTCATTAACCCTTTATGTATTTATATTTTTCAGTACTACTATGACTATCAAAAAGACCCATATTCACAAGATGATATAGATGTGCTCAGAAATGAATAGGAAGAATACCTAATGAAATAATTTATAAAAATAACATGAAGATCTAACTCAAAGTTTATTGTTTTAGTTTATAATATTTTTTTATCCTTTATGATTAATGTCTTATAAAATACTATGCTTTGATCCTTGAATCATGATTATGATCTATGATATACATTGTATTAATTTCTAATGTTAATATCATATTCTTACATCTTTATACTCATGTTATCCTTATATGATCATTGATATCTTATTTATTTACACTTATTGAGCATCTATGATCACCCTTTATTATGTTTCATATCCTTAGGTTATAAATACTAGTTTATAAATGATATGTATAAGAAGGTTTCTAGTAAATAATTACTTAATGAGAGACTCTTATGAACTAGTTCTTTATGTTTTCATGTTTCCAAAAGCAATAAATCTAAACTATTCTTGCATGGATCATTATGTTATATAAGGAATATTAATCAACTAATATATTATATCTATATATAAAATGTTTTGTTCAATATAGTTAGTATCATATAAACGAACCTACTAAAAATTGAGCAACAATAACAAGTGACTAGTATCACTAAAAGCGTATTTTTATTTAAAATTGACATTAATTTTAGTAAAAAGAACAATTGACATACTAAAAACTAAGAATACACATTCTAATTGTTTTTATATATTAGTAAAATTATCCATAAGTCATTTTTTATGTATATGAATCAACCGTACCACAATATGATGCAAAGTGTAGCTGATGTGACTTAAGTGTGTATTTTTATATTAAATTGACATTAAATTGAGGAAAAAGAATAAGAAACATACTAAAAACTGAGAAAATGAATTATTATTGTTTTTAAACTTTTGGAAAATTATCCATGAGTCATTTTGGACATGTAATAGTCAAACAAACCTCAATAGGTTGCACAATGTGACTGGTATGACTATTAGTGTTAGTTATTAGTTTAAAATTAACATTTTAGTTCAAAACGTGTCACTTAATAAAAGACAAGAAAACATGATATTATTGTATTGATAATTTATTACAGAGATTCATAATTCATTTTTGATGTGTATGAAGTAGTATCACTTCAAACCAACATACAGTGCGATCGGTATGACTCATAATGCGTGTTTCCAGTTTAAAATGACATTTTAGTAAAAAAACATTTAAGACATACTAAAAACCAAGAAAATATATTTTGATTGTTTTTATACTATAGTAAAACGATTTATAAGTCATTTTTAAAGTGTATAAATTAGACACACCTCAATAAAACACACATTGTGGCTGGTATAACTTAAAGTGTCTCTTTTTTATTTAAAACTGACATCAATTTAATTAAAAAAAGATACATACTGAAAACTGAGAAAACACATTCAGATTGTTTTGATACTTTAGAAAAATGATACATGATTCATTTTTTAAAAGTAAGATTCAAACTCAACTCAATATGATGCATACTATGATCGTTATGACTAAAAGTGTCTCTTTTTATTTAAAATTGACATTAATTTAATTAAAAACAACAAGTGACATACTTAATAATGAGAAAAAACTTTATAAATATTTTGATATTTTAGGAAAATTATCTATTAGTGATTTTTGACATATAGGTATCAGACTCAACTCAATATGATTCATGGTGTGGCTGGTATTACTCAAAGTGTCTCGTTTTATTTAAAAGTGATATTAATTTAAGTAAAAACAAGTGACATACTTAAAATTGAGAAAAAAAATTAGGATTGTTTTGATACTTTAAGAAAATGATCCATAAATCATTTTTGATGTGTAGGAGTGAAACTGACCTCAATCCTATGCACAATGTGACTGATATGACTAAATGTGTCTATTTTTATTTAAAATTCACATTAATTTAAGTAAAAACAACAAGTGACATTCTGAAAACTAAGAAAATGAATTCAGATTGTTTTGATATTTTAGGAAAATGATCTATTAGTGATTTTTTATGTGTAGGGATAATCCAAAACTCAATATGAAATATAGTTTGGTAGGTATTACTTAAAGGGTTTCGTTTTATTTAAAATTGACATTAATTTAATTAAAAATGAGTGGCATACTGAAAACCAAGAAAAAAATCTGATTAATTTGATACATTATGACAATGGTCCATGAGTTATTATTGATGTGTAGAAGTCAATATCACCTCAATATGACACATGATGTGGCTGGTATGACTAAAAATGTATGTTTTCATGTAAAAATTGACATTTTAGTTCAAACAATGTCACTCACTGAAAACCAAGAAAACATGCTCTAATTATCTTGATAATTTAGTAAAAAAATTAATTTGTCATTTGTGATGTGTATGAAGTAGTCTCATATAAAACTGATGCATTCTATGAATGATATGACTGATAATGCATGTTTTCAGTTTGAAATTACATTTTAATAAAAAAAAACACAAATGTCATAATGAAAATTAAGAAAAAAATATTCAGATTGTTTTGATACTCTAGGAAAATGATCTATAAGTCATCTGTGAAATTTAGGAATTAGATGAAACTAAATACTATGCAGGATGTGGCTAGTATAACTCCAAATTAATCATTATTTAAAATTGACATTAAATTTAGTAAAAGAAAAAGTGAAATACTCAAAACAGAACCAACACATTCAGACTGTTTTTATATTTTAGGACAATGATCCATAACTCATTTTTAATGTTTAGGAATCCAAACCATCTCAATAGGATGAACATTGTGACCGATATAGCTCCAAATGTGTAATTTTCATTTATTACTGACATTTTATTAATCTATTCTTTCAAATTATTAATTAACTTATTTCTGTATAGCATTACTAACATAATATTAATTTTCTTATATAGGTGAAATATTTTGGCTGGGTTGAGATGATTTATTGAGAAACTGATACCATGGGCATATATTCTTAATCGGGGATCACATATGTGAAAAGATTAATTATTAATGTTTTAGAATGTTTTTTGGACAATTGTAAATGTAATTATATAAAACATTTTGTTTGAAATGTAAATAGTATTGTTTATTTTTTTTATACACAATGGGAAGAAAGTTTGGTATTCATGATGTTACTTAAATGTATATAGTAGGTTTTCATCTGGTGTTATTTTTGAAATATAGTTTGATTCTGGGTGTGCTGTGTTTAAATTGTAGGTTTTCTTCTGTTGGGTGTACTTTTATATAAACAACACACTATAGGAGGGTATCCCTTTATCAGTTCTAAATATAAATCTTATGAAGGAGGAATTTATTATCTCTTTAAAAGCACCGATAAAGGGGATTATTTATGAGTTCTTTTTTAGTGTGGATTAAGGACCCCCTTTATCATCATTATGAATAACATCACCTTTTTAGTACTGCAAAAGTCCATTTTTCACAATGTTAAAGTCCATATGTGTATTATTTCTATTTGGTTTATTTTCATCTTGGACATGCGGTCTTCATTGGTTAGATGGTTCTCTTCGAGGGATAGGCAGTGTTAGGGGGAATTGATCACCCCCTACTCCCCTCGTCTCCTCAGTTGAGTTATCCACTCTGTATCCCCTCTTGTTTGGTTCTAGTTGCTCTGATGGAAAACCCAAGAATCCGTGATTCTTACCTCCTCAGTGGTGATACTCCATACCAACCATCCTCTGACTATACAATGCTAGCATACTGCTTTTTATGGATATCTTGATGATGAAATCATCCGTTTAAGAAGACACGTGGTCGAGTACTCGAAGGAAGATCGATCCAGATCAGGTGAGCCCTATTAACAATCCAAGTGAAATATTTATAGTGGCTTATGATGACCAGTTTAAAGAGATTATGACTACCAGACCCATGCATCCATTGTTTTATGTCTTTCAATCATTCTTCTTTTCTTTTTAGTTTTTGTTCTTTAAATATTCTGTTATTGATTTCGTTTTTGTTTAGCTTTTAAAATTGTAAATCTATTTATTCTTTGAACTTAATAAAACAAATGATTTTGGGTGGTGTTCCTATTGTGCATGTAGGCCCCAAAGAGACCGAATTACATAAATCTTTATAATCTTTTACATTTTTTAATTATTGCTTCTTGTATGTTCAATTCTATTGATTTTGACTTCTTTTAGAAAAACCCCCAATTTTTTCCGTAGGGTTTGTGTGTTCTATCTGTTATTAGTGCAACCTTACCCATCATAGAGTGGAAATATTGACATACTAGTTCTTTTTTGTCGTCAAACCTCTTTCTTGGCTTTTAATATTGGTGTTTATTTTAATTTATACATTTTGACCTCTTTAAAAATAAATTATTTTATCTACTATTTTTGATTAAATCCACTGTAACATCAATAATTACTCTTTATTTAAAACATGTTTTGATAAAAATGCATACTCAGTGATATCATCTAGTTGATTGTGGTGTATTCTTAATTTTTTTATAAGAACTCGGTATCAAATCATTTGGGTAAACATGTCAACAACAAGGTATGAAATCGATAAATTTTGTAGATACAATGACTTTAATTTATGGAGAATTAAGAAGGGGGTATTTCTAGTTCAATAAGGACTGATTGATACCCTCTATGGGCCTATGAAACCCATTGTAAATATTAATGAAACTAAACATACTATCACTGAATATAAAGATGTACCCTTTCATGTTTTAGTTAAATCACATAGTTCTCTATAGTTTTCTTTAGGAGAAAAATTTCATAGGGAATTTTACTATGAATCTACTATAACTGATATAGATTTAAATAGAAAAATTAAACACTACTTATTATTTATTTTGAAGGATTTATAAGAAACACCAAATTCTCACATTCAAAATGAAAGATGATAGTTCAATTAAATATCATTTAGATGAATTTATCAAAGTTATATTAGATCCAGCAAACTTAAATGTTATTGTGGATGATGAATACAAAAAAATGATCCTTATAATTTATTTAGATAATTCCTAAAACACTTTAGTGGAAGCCATAATATATGGCTGTGACTCATTAACCTTGTAAGAGGTTAATTCTGTCATTCTCTCCAAATAATTGCATTATAAACCTAGAATAAAAGGTGAGGTAAAGATATTGTTTATTAGGGGTATACCATAGTATAAAGGTCAAAAGAAATATTTTAATAAGGATAAAGTAAATAAGAATAAGGAACCTAAACCTAAGTATAATCTTAGGGAAATAAAAATTATTCTTTTATTGTGGTAATCCCAGGCACACTAAGCCCAATTTTAAGAATCTTAAATAAGAACTTGACAATAAAAAACTCATAGCTTGAATGTTATCTTTTTATTATTAAGGAGAATAAGAGGAAAAATCATGGGGGGAAGAAGTGATGAAGACCAAGCATGTCCCCCTATCCAACCATGATCTCAATTATGAGTGGGTCATAGACTCAGTCTACACATTTATCATGTGTCCTTTCAGATATTCATTCATAGAAATGATAGAAATATAAGAAAGAGATGTCTTCTTAGGGAATAATAAGAGATGTATGGTAAAGTTAATGGGTTATATTTTAACATAAATACATGGCCATTCCATCACCACGTTTCTTGATGTTAGGTGCATTCCCAACCTCCATAGAAACCTGATTTCCTTAGAGATTCTAGACCAAAAGGGGTTCACTTTTAGGTTTGAATCTGGTAGTATGAAAACTTTTAAGGACTATATAACTATCATAAAGAGTTCTCTCATTAATATTATATATGTTTTTAATGTAAATACCCATTCAAGATAGTTGGGTAGTGTCAATACCCCTAATACTAATTATACTCTCATATGGCATATGAGATCGGGGCATGTAATATCCAAGGGTCTAGAAAAACACAACAAGTAAGGGCTATTGAGTAATTTCACACCATGAAACCTTCTATTTTGTAAATATTGTGTGATGGGAAAGGATAATAGAGTCACCTTTAATAGGTCTAACTTTAAAGATTCCAACCTCTTATAATATATACATTGTGACCTATGGGGACTAGCTAGGGATATATCCCATGGTGGGGGTTCTTATTTTTTCACTTTTATAAATGAATTATCAAGAAAATCCTGGATTTCTATTTTGAAAAATAAATATGATGTTTTTCAGAACATCAAAAATGGAACAATTTTTGTTGAAAATCATGTTGGGAGAAATATCAAAACCATGAGAACCGATAATTCTTTAGAGTACATTTCCACTAAATTTATTAAATTATGTGAATCTAAGGGTATCAAAAGACACCGAATAGTTAGGGAAACCCCCAAAAAAAATTCCTTTAAGAAATAATGAATATAACTATTTCATAAAGAGTCAGAATTGGGATTACATGCTCAGGACTCCCTAAATCCATTTGGGTAGCGGATTAAAACACAACAATATACCTTATAACTTGGTTTTATTCTTCTTCCAATCAGTTTAAAACCCCAAAATAATTATGTAATGGTAAGTCACCTTCTAATATCTACTTAAGGGTCTTTGTTTACACTGCTTATGTTCATGTTAATAGTGATAAACTTAAACCTAGATCCTTAAATGTATCATTATAGGGTATCCAAAGGTTGTAAAAGGTTATAAACATTGGATTGATAAACTTGGTAACCAAAAATGCATCATAAGTATGAATGTGGTGTTCCATGAGTTATGTTTTCACAAATATAAGACTATCACACCTATAAGTACTGATCTAAAAATATAACAAGCTGAAAAAATAATCCTCCATATCATTTTTAGGTTGATGTATAGCCTCCCCTACATAACCCGCATCCCATAAACCTGAATGATTTTAGCCCTAGTTTTGGTTTAGATTTTGAAATAGAACCTCTTACCAATAATATAGATTATCAATTTACTCGTGATTGAGTTATAAGAGTACATAGAACTTCATTATATGTTCATACAATATGATATGTCTTCTTATGAATTTTATGTTTCCTTGGATCTAGTAGATGTTGATCCTAAGACCTATAAAAAATCCCTTAATGAAAAAGAATCCAAATAGTGGGTCTTTTCCAAGGATGAAGAAATGCAGTCCTAAAGAAAAAATAACATTAGGTATATTGTGATTAAACCAACCAATGGTAAAGTAATAGGTTCTAAGTGGATTTTTAAAATTACATAATAAAAAACTGCTAGAAATAAGATTAAATTGAAACTAAGACTAGTTCTTAAGGGATTACTTCAAAGATAAAGAATGGAATATTCTGAATTTTTTTCCCATTTGATTATAATTCTTCAATTCGGTAATAACTTTATTTTGTAGCCTATAATAACATGATAATTAAACAAATTGATGTTAAAAATATCAGCCTTATAGAAAATTTAAATGATAAACTTTACCTGAATCATCTTGATAGATACTCGAAATAATTCAAATCAAATCAAGTTTTCATTTTGAAAAATTCATTATATAGATTAAAACAAGGCTCAAGGAAATGGTATAATAAATTTGACTCTTTTATACATGTAACCAATTTAAAATGATCTAATATGATTCTTGTTTTTATTTTAAATAAATTAAAAACAATATGATTTATTTTTATTTTATATTGATGATATGCACATTATTTGAAAAAAAATGATTCCCATTACTGCTATAAAATCTCAATTAAAATTCATGTTTGAAATGAAAGACTTAGGTGAAGATATGAAAATTTTAGGTGTTCAAATTGTAGATACTCTAAGCTTGAAGTACATGGATATTTCATTACTTTTGAGAAATAATTAATACATAACAAAAACAGACACACAAGGACCGTAATAGTTTAGTGTCTTTGGAAACTTGGAACGTGATCTTCTAATCGTGGTGAAAGATCTTCAACATCTCCCATAAAGATCTTACAATTTTATTTTCTTACTTAAAACCTTTATTTATATCCTGGGGAAAAGAAAACATAAAATGGGTGAGCTAAAATGCTCAGTAAGGGTAAGCATGGATAAAATAAAACATACAATATACATTTGAACATAAAAAACATGAACATAATGTTTAAATATCAAAAGCTTGAGAAATGACATAAAACATGGAAGTACGTAAGGAATAGATCATAAAGAAACATTAATAATGATAAAATAGCATGGGAATAAAACATGTAATTGTGGGAACCATTAAGCACATGATATGATTTCCATAGTAGCCAAGGCATTGCTTCCAAGACCATCTTAGTGGACAGAGTCCCTTTCTGAATTGAGTTCACTCCTCATTCCAGTCCTGTATTACTGAACTGGTTTAACATTCCGTTCCAGCCATTTCTATCTCATGAGATATAAAATCTTTACCCAATTCATTGGAGGGAGATATAGGTCCCACCCATCTCATAATGAAATAATTCTTACTTGTTCCACAAAATAAACATACATCATTCATAATAACCCAACGAATGAAATGGGTTTCATAAACATAATCCCATCATCACATAATCCATATAAAAGAAATGGATATCATTTAATAATAATAAAATTGAAACCATGTAAATCATAGAGACATGATACTTGAAACATACACATATGAAATAATGTCATCTTAGATGGAAAATGGTTTTGATAAAACACTTGAAATGAATTCTTGAGGAAAATATCTTTTTTTTTCTTCAAAATCATTTTCTTTTCAAAAAATGTCATGAAATTTTAAAATAAAAGGATTTTGTTGAAAATAGTCATGAAATATTTTTGAGGAAGATTCATGAAAATAAGGCTTTAAAAAACCATGAAAATCTATTCATGTCGTATATGTTAAAAAAACATTCTTCTCGTACTTTTGTCGGAATAGTCAAAAAGTACCTCGTAACGTAAACAAAAGAATGATTCCTTACATACCATGTAGTAAAAGTAAAAAAAAGCGTAAAAAGGAATTTAAAAATACATGAATATAATTTTATAAAACATGGACATGGATGATATCAATAACCCCATCAAATACTTACAAATAAGCAATCTCGGATAAAAATGAGATTTGCAAATTTATCCCTTACCTTAGGTCCGATATGATTCGTACGTATCCGAACCTCCTGTATAATGATTTAAATAATGTCATTGAATTATTATAGAATCATATTAATTGTTATGATATCATATATGTTTCACTTATGACTTTATATTACCCGTTCTTTTATAAATTCCATGTTAAAGCAGCGTTTTGGGTAAAATCATTTCATTTATCGTATGTGTTTCGACTTGTCGTTCTTGATATTATTACTTATATCCTGATTTAAATAATTACAGAATATAAAACATTATTTATATATAATATATATTCATCATATACATATATATATTATAGATCGATAAAAGGAATGAAATACACCATTCATGGAGACGGTAGGCCGTACGTACGCATGAACGCTGTTTCCGTTTCCTTATTGAATTGAATGAAACTAAATAGATGAAATAAATATATATATATATATATATATACATAAATAAAGTAGAATTATTATGTCATATATTTCATTATTAATTATTATATATACTTTATAATCATTCTTGAATGGTTAACATAGAGAGTGAATCTCATCGCGTTGTGGAGACAGTAGTCCGTACGTACGCACGAGCGATGATATCATTCCCAAGATTGTGGAATTGTATTAAAGTGTATGTATAATATTAAAGAATCAATATCACTTTACAATAATCATATATATTCATTACTTTAACCATTATACCCATCAATGTAAGGTGGTGGTGGAAAATAGATTACACCATGGCGTGGAGACGGTATTCCGTACGTACGCACGCGCGGTGATTTCGTTTTCCGTAGGATGGATAGATGGTGAAATATGGTTGTTTCATACTTATAATAACATATCAGTATTTGAGTGATACTGATGTTATTACTTCATAATGAAACAACTAAAGAAGAATAAGTGGAAGAAGAAATAAAGTTGAAAGAATCGGTAACAGACATTACCTCTTCTTTGAAGCGCCTCTTTGAAACCTACTCTTAGGGCACTAAAATTGGTCTTTGAAGAAAACCAGTTCCTCTAGGATGTTTCTAGGGAAGTGGGGATGTGAAATAGGCAGAGTTTGGCTTATATTCAAGGCTCAAAATGATGTGAGGAAGAGAGGGAGGAGGTGCCCTTTTATAAGGGAGGAGAGGGACACCTTTGGAATTCTTAAAAATATTAATTTATAATAAATCTAACCCTACTTAAAAACATCAAAAAATGACTCATATTCGAATATTAGATGAGATAGGGTTGTAATCTCATCAAAAAATAAAATTTAGAAATGTTAGGAAATTATTTGAAACATTTTCATTTTGATTTATCCTTAGTTAATCAATTTAATTTTATTTGTGGTAATAACATTCTAAATTTTAAACTATAACAAATAATTACTTATTTGTTGTGAATTATCCATAATTTGTTACTTTATAAAATTTTAAAGCATGTAAATATAAATTTATAATTTTTTTTTTTTTTGTGCTTTTAAAAAATTTTATAATATGTTATTTTTATAAAATAACAATAGTGTCAATTTTGACACTATTCATTTATTTGAATTTAAATCAAATATATAAAGAAGATGTGTTCGAACTAAAAGATTTAATAGATTCATAAAAGGTCATTTGTATCTATAAAATTAGTGGAGAACCTTAAATAGTTCATATAATATTTATTTTATTATTTTTAAAACCATTTATTTGGGTTGTCTCTTAATAAAATAATTACTACATTATTTTTAGTATAATTATTTAAAATAATTATTTTTTGCATAAAAATTAAAACTAAAATCATCTGATTAAGATAAATCTATTACCTTTCACAATAATACTTTTACTCGAATTTATCATCTTAAAATCACAATATTTAAATTGTTATATTTATTAAATTATGAAGGTGACAACTTTGGTATCATTTAAAATAAAATAATATAAGTGTCCTAATCACTTTTATAAGACTCCAAACGGTTATATATTAGGTCATTGGATTATTATGCTATAGATATATATACTAACAATATATTTTGGTCAGGTTTGTGGGCCTTTTAAGGGGTATTACTATTTCAATAAAAACTATATTACTTAATAAATAATTTCTGCATCATTAATGTATCACCATTAATGACAATTATTTAATCCCTAACAATTCTAAATAAATTATCATGATGTAGATAATTTTATTAGAGTTTTGGAGACTATTCATGTTTGAAGTTTTATGAAGTTTATCACTAAATTAAAATTATTATAGTTATAATATTTAAGAGAGTGACATGTTGTCACTTTCTTTGGTTTTAATAATAATTAAATTATTTTCATAGTCAAAAGTCCATAAAATGAATCTAATCCAACCCTTAGGTGATATGGGTCTACCTTTAGCCATCCAATATAATTTTGGAATGTGTTAGGGTAATTTTATAATATTATTTTTACCCTGAATTACCCGATTTACCTTTAACTATGGTAAATAAAATTTACCGTAGTTACTATTCACAATTCCCAAAAATAAAAAGAAGCCTATTAACATAATTTGGACCCACTAATTCCAAATATGGAATCCATTTTTTCAAATTCAATAAAAATAAGTTTCAGAAATTAAATTAAAATTAATCCCGTTATCGAATGAAAACTGGTTTTTGTTTAAAACATTACAAAAGATTGAATTGATTTAACCTACGAATTCAATGTAAGATCAATGATAATGACATAAATTATATTAAATTGTAAAAATATATTCTATTCATACTTTAAAACCATTAAATATTATAATTTAACCATATAAATTATTGCGATGAAAAAAGTTCTTTTTAATTAAAATATACCGTGTTTTTACTATTCATCAAAATATGAAAGTTACCAGAATAATATGAAAAAATTTTCCAGAGTAAATTTTTATTTCTTGATTCCAAAGAAGAATTTTATTTTGTCAAATTGAACTTATAAACATCTCAAAAACTAGATTTAAAGTGGGTGCTTCATCAAAAGGCGGCAAAACTGCATTATTTGAAAAATACTTATTTTACCCGAAAAAATTATTTTTTTCTTATACCATGTTCTAGAAAATGTGTAAGATGAATAACAACGTTATAAAATTCAAAATTTAGTTAATACTATTCATAACGTCTAGTTCATAATAATATTATAATAATATATCGTTTTTTAGTAAAACCCGGTATTCCGTACAACACACTCTATCGAGGAAGGTCGCGATTGCATGTAATGCAAGCCAAGTCAGGGTTGCGTGTTGTGCAAGAATCCTTTATTATTTTTTATAACAGAATCCAACCATATTTCATTTATACATTGAATATATATATATATACACTGAATGTTTCTTAGAAAGATTATTATAAAATGAACTCGAAATTGTGTGTAACACAATCTAAGAATAGTGTTGTGTATACTTCAAGCTAATACAATGTGGCGTATTGCACAAGATAATCTTGTTATAAATCACATGACATAAAATAAATTAAAATGAATACTTATCATAAAATATCGGGTTGTTACATTCTACCCCCCTTAAAATGAATTTCACCCTCGAAATTTTTCGGGGTTATAAATGTTTTACTACTCGAAAGTTTCTTTAATAGAAACCCACATCGTAAAAAGGAATACCAAAACTGGGATTTAAAAAATAAAGTATGAAATGTAATGGTTACCCAAATTAACTCATCACTAGGTTTCCACGTAGGAGAACATAGGTGAAAATATGGATATGGAAGAAAAATCTAACCATAAAGTTCTGATGGAGAGTGGTAGAGAACATGACTATGAAATAGCCAACAATCACAAAGCCATAGATTTGCGATGATCTAAGGTACCATCAGATTCATTGGATATAATAGCACTAGGACAACATTTTTGGTTTTTAATATCATTTTCCTAAAGTTGAAAATTTTGAATTAGAAGAAATACATACTTTATTTCTATATAATCTCACCGTTGTTCCTGCCTTGAACAATTTCCACTTCATATCTTAAAGAAATGAAGTTGAATTTTTCATTCGTGAAGTGTTAGCAGATCATGTGATAAAATGATGGGTCATTCTATCTGTCTCAAACAAAAGGTTATAAAAGTTATCATAAATACATAAGTCCATCTATAGTGAGATTAATCATATATGGTTTCTAAAATGGACTTATACTTCATATATCATACTGCTTAATATAATAAAACTAGTTTCTACTAAACAGGGACTTCCTGTAGGCTAATGGTAAGAGATAAAGTCCAGCCGCACTTCGGTTGTGGGTTCGATTCCTACAGCCTTGTCCGACGTGATGGGCTGTCACCCGTCCTGCAGGTTGTCCTTTTTATAAAACTACATTACTATAACATCCCATTAATAATATCAAAAAAAAGTTTTATCCTTAAACAATACTAACTTATGGCCAACATAATCCATTCCAATCTTTAGGCTTATCTAAAATACTTCGGTCTAAGCTCATAGTATAAAGAAAACGATTACTTGAAATGTCATCAACCAAGCATGTGAATACCATAATTTATCCCCCATATATCTTGTTGGTCACATTCCAATCATGTGAATAC
Organism: Viscum album; assembly: GCA_963277665.1. Taxonomy (NCBI): domain Eukaryota; kingdom Viridiplantae; phylum Streptophyta; class Magnoliopsida; order Santalales; family Viscaceae; genus Viscum; species Viscum album. The sequence goes on along the minus strand of OY728145.1, from coordinate 654,317,413 downwards.
CTTAATCATGTATTCTATTGAAAAATGAATACCCATTAAACCTTAGTGAAAACATGAATGTTGTCAAAAGATAACTCTTTCCACATACCAAAATCCAAAAATTCTATATACTCAAACCATGATATAACCTTCTCCTTATATCAGTCATGAGCTCATGAATACTATCAAACATTTAATTTTATCCTTATCCCTTCATTATGCGCATATCATCTACATTCCAAAAATATCTGAATAACCTTTCATGGATACCGGTACCATTAATCATACACTTTCAAAACTCAAGGGACGACAACAATGTAACAATCCTTATATGTCTCTTTATTCCATAGTACCATGAGATTACTTATATAACATTACACTTGATAAACATGTAATCATTACACTAACTTCTTAAACCATTGACCGAGCTTCAACAATTCTTTCATCTCACATATCATTTGTAGTCTCTTCATCATCATCAACATAAATACTACCCATACGACCGTACTGATTCTCTTCATGAGACTTTCCCTTAGGGCATTGGTTTGCATAATGCCCATACATTCCACATTTAAAACATTTAACCATTTTTGATGTCGTAGCAATACCATTATCCTCATCCATGGTGTTAACTGAACCTTTTCCTTTGCACTGACTGGATTTGTGTCCTTCTTTTCCACACCCAAAGCATCTTATAGTTCCCTTGAAAAAATATCCCCGATGCCTCTTCCCACATGATTTACATGAGGGAAATTGAACTTTCTTTCCTCTATGATCATCATGAAACTCCATCTTTCTCTTATTATCTGAGTCAGGAAACTTACCAAAGTTGAGATTATTGATCATATTATGAGATTTCTGATTAGGCATAATAACGATGTCTGGACTTCCAAATCCCATTTCATTTGGTTTCTCATGAAGAATATCATTCCATTGTCCGTCATATTCTCTATTATCGTGAATCTTCCTGTTTCCAGCCATTTTCTAAAACCCAAAAAGAATAGTGTGAGAGGAAAAAATCATGTTAGGGAAAAAAAACATAGTAAAGTGGAAATAAGATCAATATCTAACATCTTAGGTTAAATTCTATGATCATTACCGTAGTTCTAGGACTATATCCTATATGTATACTTATCCTTAGGGATATCCCTAGACATACCTTAGAAATATCTCTAGGGATCTCACTAACGTTTTTGCATCCTAGTTTCCAAAGGTTGACTAAACCTTTCCTCTGATACCAAATGTAGAGACCCGAAGCTTGACGTACATGGACATTACATTAGTTTTGAAGAATAATTAATACATAACAAAAACAGACACAAAAGGACTGTAATAGTTTAGTGTCTTTGGAAACTTGGAACGTGATCTTCTAATCGTGGTGAAAGATCTTCAACATCTCCCATAAAGATCTTCCCCTTTTATTTTCTTACCTAAAACCTTTCTTTATGTCCAGGAAAAAAAAACATAAAAAGGGTGATCTCAAATTCTCAGTAAGGGTAAGCATGGATAAAATAAAACATAACATATACATTTAAACATAAAAAACATGAACATAATGTTTAAATATCAAAAGTTTGAGCAATGACATAAAACATGGAAGTACGTAAGGAATAGATCATAAAGAAACATTAAGAATGATAAAATATCATGGGAATAAAACATGTAATTGTGGAAACCATTAAGCACATGATATGATTTTCATTGTATCCAAGGCATTGCTGCCAAGACCATCTTAGTGGACAAAGTCCCTTTCTGAATCGAGTTCACTCCTCGTTCCAGTCTTGTATTACTGAACTGGTTTAACTTGCCGTTCCAGCCATGTCTATCACATGAGATATAAAATTTTTACCCAATGAATTTGAGGGAGATATAGGTACCACCCATATCATAATGAAATCATTCTTACTTGTGCCACAAAATAAACATACATCATTCATAATAACCCAACGAATAAAATGGGTTTCATAAACATAATCCCATCATCACATAATCCATATAAAAGAAATGGATATCATTTCATAATAAGAAAAGGGAAACCATGTAAATCATAGAGACATGATACTTGAAACATACACATATGAAATAATGTCATCTTATATGGAAAATGGTTTTGATAAAACACTTGAAATGAATTCTTGAGGAAAATATCCTTTTTTTCTTCAAAATCATTTTCTTTTCACAAAATGTCATGCAATTTTAAAAGAAAAGGATTTTTTTTAAAATAGTCATGAAATCTTTTGGAGGAAGCTTCATGAAAATAATTCTTCAAAAAACCGCAAAAATCCTTTCATGTCGTATACGTTAAAAAAACATTCTTCTTGTACTTTTGTTGGAAAAGTAAAAACGTACCTCATAACGTAAACAAAATAATGATTCCTTACATACCATATAGTAAAAGTAAAAAAAATGCATAAAAAGGACTTTAAAAATTCATGAATACACTTTTATAAAACATGGACATGGATGATATCAATAACCCCAGCAAATACTTACAAATAAGCAATCTCGGATAAAAATGAGATTTCAAATTTATCCCTTACCTTAGGTCTCATATGCTTCATACATATCCGAACCTCCTGTATAATGATTTAAATAATGTCATTGACTTATTAAGGAATAATATTCATTGTTATGATATCATATATGTTTCACTTATGACTTTATATTACCCGTTCTTTTGTAAATTCCATGTTAAAGCAGCGTTTTGGGTAAAATCATTTCATTTATCGTATGTGTTTCGACTTGTCGTTCTTGATATTATTACTTATATCATGATTTACATAATTAAAGAATATAAAACATGATTTATATATAATATATATTCATCATATACATATATATATTATAGATCGATAAAAGGAATGAAATACACCGTTCATGGAGACGGTAGGCCGTACGTATGCATGAACGCTGTTTCCGTTTCCTTATTGAATTGAATGAAACTAAATAGATGAAATAAATATATATATATACATAAATATAGTAGCATTATTATTTCATATATTTCATGATTACTTATTATATATACTTTATAATCATTCTTGAATGGTTAACATGGAGAGTGAATCTCATCACGTCGTGGAGATGGTAGTCCGTACGTACGCACGAGTGATGATATCATTCCCAAGATCACCGAATTGTATTAAAGTGTATGTATAATATTAAATAATCAATATCACTTTATAATAATCATATATATTTATTACTTTCACCATTATACCCATCCATGTAAGGTGGTGGTGAAAAATAGATTACACCATGGCGTGGAGACGGTATTCCGTACGTACGCATGCGCGGTGATTTCATTTTCCGTAGGATGGATAGACGGTGAAATAAGGTTGTTTCATACATATAATAACATATCAGTATATGAGTGATACTGATGTTATTACTTCATAATTAAACAACTAAAGAAGAATAAGTGGAAGAAGAAATAAAGTTGAAAGAATCGGTAACGGACATTACCTCTTCTTTGAAGCGCCTCTTTGAAACCTACTATTAGGGCACTAAAATTGTACTTTGAAGAAAACCAGGACCTCTAGGATGTTTCTAAGGAAGTGGGGATGTGAAATGGGCAGAGGTTGGCCGAGATTCAAGGCTCAAAATGGTGTGAGGATGAGAGGGAGGAGGTGCCATTTTATAAGGGAGGAGAGGGGCACCTTTGGAATTCTTAAAAATATTAATTTATAATAAATCTAAACCCACTTAAAAACCTCCAAAAATGACTCATATTCTAATATTAGATGAGATAGGTTTGTAATATCATCAACCAATAAAATTTAGACATGTTAGGATATTATTTGAAACATTATCATCTTGATTTATCCTTACTTAATCAATTTAATTTTATTTGTGGTAATAACATTCTAAATTTTAAATTATAACAAATAATTACTTATTTTTTGTGAATTACCAATAATTTGTTACTTTATAAAATTTTAAACCATGTAAATATAAATTTATAATTTTTATAATTTTTTGTGATTTTTAAACAATTTTATAATATGTTATTTTTATAAAATAACAATAGTGTCAATTTTGATACTATTCATTTATTTGAATTTAAATCAAATATATACCGAAGATATGTTCGAACTAAAAGAATTAATAGATTCATAAAATGTCATGTGTATCTAGAAAATTATTGGATAATATTAAATAGTTCATATAATATTTATTTTATTATTTGTAAAACCATTTATTTGGTTTATCTCTTAATAAAATAATTACTACATTATTTTTAGTATAATTATTTAATATACTTATTTGTTGCATAAAAATTAAAAATATAATCCTATGATGAAGATAAATCTATTACCTTTCACAATAATACTTTTACTCGAACTTATCATCTTAAAATCACAATATTTAAATTGTTATATTTATTAAATTATGAAGGTGACAAATTTGGCATCATTTACAATAAAATAATATAAGTGTCCTAATAACTTTTATAATACTCCAAACGGTTATATATTAGGTCATTGGATTATTATGGTATAGATATATATACTACTAATAAGTTTTTGTCAGGTTTGTGGGCCTTTTAATGGGTATTAATATTTCAATAAAAACTATATTACTTAATAAATAATTTCTGCATCATTAATGTATCACCATTAATAACAATTATTTAATCCCTAAAAATTCTAAATAAATTATCATGATGTAGATAATTTTATTATCTTTATGTAGACTATTAATTTTTAAAGTTTTATGATGTTTATCACTAAATTAAAATTATTATACTTATAAGATTTAAGAGAGTGACATGTTGTCACTTTCTTTGGTTTTAATAATAATTAAATTATTTTTAATAGTCAAAAGTCCATAAAATGAATCTAATCCGACCCTTAGCTGATATGGGTCTAAATTTAGCCATACAATAGAATTTTTGCATGTGTTAGGGTAATTTTATAATATTATATTTACCCTTAATTACCCGATTTACCTTTAACTATGGTAAATAAAATTTACCGTAGTTATTATTCATAATTACCAAAAATAAAAAGTAGCATATTAACATAATTTGGACCCACTGATTCCAAATATGGAGTACATTTTTTAAAATTCAATAAAAATAATTTTCAGAAATTAAATTAAAATTAATCCCGTTGTCGAATGAAAACTGGTTTTTGTTTAAAACATTGCAAAAGATTGAATTGATTTAACCTAAGAATTCAATGTAAAATCAATGATAATGAAATAAATTATATTAAATGGTAAGAATATATTCTATTTATACTTTAAAACCATTCAATATTATAATTTAACCATATAAATTATTTTGATGAGAAAAGTTGTTTTTAATTAAAATATAGCGTGTTTTTACTTTTCATCAAAATATGAAAGTTACCAGAATAATATGAAAAATTTATCCAAAGTAAATTTTTATTTCTTTATTCCAAAGAATAATTTTATTTTGTAAAATTGAACTTATAAACATGTAAAAAACTATATTTAAAGTGGGTGCGCCATCAAAAGGCGGCAAAACTGCATTTTTTGAAAAATACTTGTTTTACCCGAAAAATTTATTTTGTTCTTATACCATGTTCTAGAAAATTTGTAAGATGAATAAAAATGTTATAAAATTAAAAATTTAGTTAATACTATTCATAACGTATAGTTCATAATAATATTATAATAATATATCGTTGTTTAGTAAAACCCGGTATTCCGTAAAACACACTCTATCGAGGACGGTCGCGATTGTGTGTAATGCAAGCCAAGTCAGGGTTGCGTGTTGTGAAAGAATCCTTTATTATTTTGTATAACAGAATCCAACCATATTTCATTTATACATTGAATATATATATATATATATACACACTGAATGTTGCGTAGAATGACTATTATAAAACGAACTTGAAATTGTGTGTAACACAATCTAAGAATAGTGTTGTGTATATTTCAAGCTAATACAATGTGGCGTATAACACAAGATAATCTTGTTATAAAACACATGACATCAAATAAATTAAAAAGAATACTTATCATAAAATATCAGGTTGTTACACAAATCATTAGGGATATGATAAATAAATAAATTTATTTATAATAAGATTCTTATATTTTAAATATTCTAAAGAGATACCAATTTTAATCACTCAATCCTGCTAATGAAACTCTTCAACAAAACATTAAATTGTGTTTGACACAATAAATGATTTTTGTTGATGATATGGATTTTATGTCTAAATTATCTTGTTCTAATATAGTGGATAGTATCACATATTCCATGATATAAAAAAGGACTAACATGTCATTTGTAATCTGCACCATTAGTATATTTATGACCACTCTAGGAAAGCCACACTAGTATGCCCTGAAATTGTTTCTTCGGTATTTTTCATGTAGATAATATTTATCCTTATGTTATAGGAAAATGTGGGTACTTATAAATTAATAGTTAGATATGTAGATGATGAAAATATAGGGAATATTAATAATATAAAATCATTGAATGGTTATTTTTTCACTGATTATGGAGGCCCAATTTCTCGAAAATGTAACATGTTGTCTGTGATCACCCTTTCAACAACAAAATCTGAGTGCATAACCTTTTATGAGGCTATTAAGGAAGACTTATGGATTATAGGATTGTCTTTTTAACTCAATGTTGTAAATTAATATATTAATTTTTTTAGTGATAGTCAATATTCCATGCATTTATCAAATAATTTTATATTCCATGGTAAATTCAAACACATAGACATTTGACTGAATTTTATTAGAGATGTTATAGAATTTGGAACCATGTGTGTCAATAAGATACACACTGATGGTAACCCAACTAGTAGGTTAACTAAATCCATGCTATTTTTTAATTCATGTTTTGTTTATATATAATGAATTTGGTTCCAATTCTATAGCCTTAGGTGAAACAACATCACCAATTTCAATTTAAAATGGTGGAGATTTGTGAATTATAGTATTCAAATTTGTTTTCAAATTAAAATGTCTATGTTTTTATTTTTCAAATTTAAATTATATGAACTATAGAAATTGAATATTCTAGTTTTATATTTATTTTTATATTGATCAATTTATACTATTAGACATGGGGTATTTTATCTGGTCTAATTTGTTTTCCTTGTAGAGCTCTTTGTTAGTACATTCACCCCAACTATCACTGTGGGGCCTTAATCTATATGCAGAGCCCGTGTTACCTTCACAAGATATCATGGAGATCCTTGAAGCCTTATTTCCTAGCCATTGATCTGGCCTTTTTTCTATATGATCCTCACTATCCACCTAGTTAGGTACACTCATTTTCAATGTTTGGTCACTTTTCAGTTGGGATTCATGGTTTTTGTTGGTTCTTTGGCGCTCTTTGATAGAAAATCAATGTCAAAGGAAATTGATCATAACCTTTTCCCCTTGTATCCTCAGTTGATTTAGTCACTTTATATCCCCTATGTATTGTTCTAGTTGATTTGGTGGAAAACCCAAGAATTGGAAATTATTCCCTCCTCGGTTGTGAAAATCCATACCTTACATCCCCAAAGAACAAATTTATGGTGTACTATTTCTAGTGGTTCTCTTGAAAAGTATATCCTTAATTTAAAAATATTTGTGGTTAAGAACCTGAAGGATGATATATCCAGACCAAGTGAGCCATGTTACAAGTGTGATTGCAATATTTACAGTGGATTATGATGACTTGACCAAAGATATCAGGCCTACCGGACCCATGCATACAACATTGTAAGTCTTTTTACCCTAGTTATTTTCATTATATTTTTCATTCTTCAAAGATTCTTTTTTTTTCATTTTCATTTATCTTTAAATGTTTTTAATCTATTTCTTCTATGAGCTTAATAAAACACATGAGTCTCGGTAGAATTTTTTATCATACACATAAGCCCTAATGGGACAAAAGAACATAAATACTGGTGCTCTTTTACTACTTTCTTTAACTATTACTTCTTTTATATTTGATTCTTTTGATTTAAACTTCTATAAGTAAAACCTCTAATTTAGTCGTTAGGTTTTGTGTGTTCTGGATACTATTAGGGCACCCTTAACACTCATAAATATTATAACGAAACGTTTAAACAAGCAAATAGGCATGAGATAACAAAAGCATGGATTAAAAGTAATAATATAAGGGTATACATTCAACATTATGTAATACATAATTAACCATAGTTTAAATAAGTATATTTTGTCAATTTTCATCAATTTTAAAATATTTTAAAATATTTTATGTAAGAGATTCCTGTGAAGATGAATTTGGTGTTTAATGAATATGTCATATTTTTCTAAATAATTCCTAATTTTTTAGTTTGAATAAAACCAAAAACATTTATATCATTGATTATAATTAAATCTCACGGAAATATTTCATTTCTCAGTTTGATATATTTGAAATTCATTCTCTCTTTTTTAGATTTCAATTTTTTACTTCCTTGACTTCTATAAAATATATTAATGTCTTTGATTTCCTTAAATTAATGTTTCAAATATTTATTCACATTTTTCATCATTCAACCTTTTAAATTTATCTTTTTTACTCAAAAGGAATTTGTAGAAGAGGATCCACCAACATCATCATTATCTAAGTTCAATGAAAATGGTAAGAAACAATGATAATCTAGTGGATAAGACATGAAGGTTTGTTTCCCATAATCGATGCTACCTAATTATATTTTCAAGACGTTTTTATCATTTTACTAACATTATATTTCATTTTTTTCTTCAAATTTTTTGATTTTCCTCCACACATGATGGAACCAAAATCCTTTATTTTATATGAGATCTTCCATGTATATGTTTTTACCTTAGTCTAACTAAAAATAATGACTTTTTTAAATTCCATTTATTCATATATATATATATAAGAGAAAAAATAGATTACATAAAATATATTATTCTAATGAACAACCAATATTATTATTTTAAACCTTTAAAGTTTTTTTTTCAATTCTCACATAGCCTTCCTTATAGTTCATCTTTAGGATTGTAATGAGATTTTGTTTTAAATATACCAACCCACATTCTTGTATTTTTTGCATGCATTTTCAATGTGACACCAAATGCATTCTACTGTTTTGTTGGTGCAAGTTAAAGGATCTTAGAAAATTTATTTATAAAATTGATATAAAATTATATCTACACTAATATAGTAACTAGTTAAATATGAAACCATTTTCATTAAAAAAATTAGTGGTTATGAGAAGATGATGATGAAATGATAGAACCTTTTTTTATAATTTTAATGAAATTAGTGGTTAATTAAAAAGAATATGGTAGATAATATATATCTAGTGTAGAAAAAAGAACCATTGAATGTATTTAATCTTAACACTAATCTTTTTGATGAATTCCATTATCATTTTAACCTTATTATGATGAAACCCTCATTTTATCAATTGGATGGATTTCATGTTAGAGTTGGTGTCCTGGAACTTACCGACTTTGTACCTTTGATATTATATAATATTTTTTCTACATTACTTTAACATGATAATTTATTTAGAATATTTCTGACATAAAATGGTTATAGGAAATTACTCTCTATAATGAGATCAAAAAGATAAAACCAAATATTTTATGGAAATATTCTTTAATAATTTTTTCCTATGGTCAAGATACATATTTCTAACATGAAACAGATGGTGTTTAACTAAAAGGTGCTGAAGGCTCATATTCATTGAGACTTCTTCTGAAGAAGGTATAACTTGGTGACATCCATGTGGGAAGATGATGAAGAAAAAACCCACCAATAGAAATTATACATGTTTTAACCATCAATAGATATTTATATATATGGATGTGTATAATGATATTTAGACACGATGTTATTTTAAATATGTATCATGAATAACATTATTTAATGTATGGATGACAACTACGATGATATATACTCACAGAGGGGAAGCATATTTCAGTTGCATCAAATTGATATGGCGTTAATTGAGTGACCAAGAAAGGACCTGTCTCTTTCATATTAATAGAAGAAGATATCTCTATTCCTTTGATTGAAATATAACTGTCTTATGAAATCCATAGTATTTTTAGTTTATAGAAAAGTTCATTTTGAAAACCCAAATAAATATAAATCGATTATATAGAGTGATAACACAAGTATTAATCCTACTTGAATTGATATTAGTTGATGAAGAGATTATATTACAAAGTAGTGTTCATAAGTTGGTTGTTGTAGTTGCTATATTAGCTTTTGTTGAGGTGTAATAGGTTTTATACAAGGTATCCCACACTTAACAAAGGTGAAATAAGATATCAGGTTTAAATGTGTAAATTAGTAAGAATGTAGAAAAACAAAAACAAAAGAAGAAAAAAAAGTATAAAGTCACAAGAACAACCAAGAAAATTTAGGAAAGTAAATGAACACAAGTTATTTATGTGATTTGGAATACGTTTTTTTGTAAATTCATGATAATAAAAAAACCAACATTTGTTTATTTTGAAAAAATAGAAAGTATACATTAAAGAAGAAAAATAGAGAAGTAATGATTATAGGAACACACAAACTATCTCAGGATCAAGTCCTTATAGATCTTGCAATTTTGATGAAATCAAGATGAGGATATTCTATACACAAGTTTCCTAGATGAACTCAATCATGAAACCTCAGAATTACTAAATACAAGCATAGGAACATTGCAAAACACCAATGATCAAAACAAATCAATCTTACATTATCAAGCCTATACCAAGAACTAAGATAAGATTCGAGAAGAAATAAAATACACTACCATGTATGGATATTCTCATAAATGGTAGATGTCCATAGAAAATTTCACAGGGTGTGAGCTCCCCACCAGAAGGTTGACTGGAATAGGGACACAAGGAAACTGTCAACTGGAACTGAGATATCCCTCACCACCCTCTCTAAATCTCTCTCTCTTATCAAGAAAAATGATATGTAGAATGAAAAAGATGTGTATAAATTACAAAGATAATTTTGATGGCTAGGTAATAATTTGAATAGGAAATTAAAGTACAAAAAGTAGGGTGGTGGAACTGTTACCCTAGAACAAACCAGAAGGAACATGTTTGGAAAAGGGTGCATGAGAATCCATGATGGCTACTTGGAAAAATAGAACTTGTAAAAAACTAGGGGCACATGGAAGTAATAGAGTGGAGGGGTGATAGATACATAGATCTCCTGTGTTGTGTCAAGGTACCTCATAAACCAAATAAGGGTAGATCGGTCCATTATAGAAAGGAAGCACGGGATGATAAGATACAGTAACACAACCCCCCATGTCAAGGTAATCCCACCATCCATGTAATGGAAAGACAACCCCATGTAAAGGTTGGGTCCACCCCATATAAAGATTGGTCCCTATATGCGAGTATAACATAACCAACAACAAAATGAATTACATATTATTAAATAAAACAAATTTTCATGGAAAAAAATAAAACCAAGAAATCATGAAACCAAAAAATAACATTTTATTTTAAAATATAATTACAATTTTAACAAATATATGCCTTTCATATAAAAACCAACCATCTGTTGATGTTCTTACAACATAACTAGCTTGAACTATAAGCTAGTTTAAGAAGTTTTCATTAAATAGAAACACTTATGTCTAAAAAATAACTATCTATCATGATAAACACTTATTATGTACCATAGGGGCACATGTGTTGTCTATACCAACTCATCTACTGATATAAACATCCTAAATTTTCTTAATAAATTAATATATTCTATTAAAAAAATTAATATATAAATTACCTTCATTTTATCATGTATCCATAGAATCTAATGAAAACATAATTGATAGAGAGTACCCAAACACCTGTAAAAAGAATAATTCTTCCTTGGGGGGGGGAGAACAGTGGACATGAATCTTATAAAACAAAGCTAAAAAATGAAATTAGTAAGGAATTAGACACACACATCAATCGAAGTCAAAGGAATATTTTTGGAGAAAACTCTTTACCCGATCTTGAACAGCTTAAAACAACCCTAACTCACCTTCTATTCCAAATGAGGGCCTCAAAAAATCACATGGTAGGAACATCCTAGGATCATAGAAGAAGATAACCTAGAGTCTATTCCTAATTTTAACTAATGACTATTAACAAAAAAATTAAATACATAGATAGTTTTGTAACCAAGGCATACCATATTGGTAAGGGGAATACTATTCTCAAATTTGGTTTCAGGGTATTATCTTTTAACACGGCCTGTTTTACCACACTTCTAACATTGAAAATTCATAAAATGACACTTATCCTTCAATTTATTGACATTATTTTGAGTCAAACCCCTTACACTCAATATCCATCATTCAGTCTTGATCCAATTTGCCTCCTCCTTAAAACCATGGGTTTGAAGATATCTCAATAAAATTGCATCCTTAACCTCTTATAATGTTATTGACTCTATACTATACATCATGGATTCTTACAAAGAATTGAAAGATAAATTAATGAGATCAATGGAATAATGGATTGATCCTCATCACTTATCTTAACATCTATATTATATAAATCATGCAAGTCATTATTAAATTCATTGAGATGAACCTAGACCGAAGTGTCATGATCCATTTAAAAATTTTAAATTCTTATTTTCTTATAATGATTACTAAGAAGGGATTTATTCATTTACATATATTGGAGTTTTATCTAAATATCCTTAAATTTAGTTTCATAAGTGACTTCTTGTATGACCATATATTTTCAGGTTAAAAGTACCATACGACGGGTTCTTTCTAAAATGATAGGATCGTCTTCTATATATGTGGTGGATGCCTATCCTTTGGCAGACATAGTCATAGCTGGGTTCTTATGACTTAACAAGGAATATTCATGTTCATTAAGGACAATAATGTACACATTTTCAATATTAAAAAATTAAAACCAATCTCACCATCAATCCTCTAAACCTCAAACTTAATCAAAGAAAATAGTAAATCAAATATATAAGATTTGATACCAATTTTTTGTGGAATAATAAGTCTAACACAAGGAATCCCACACCCAATAGAGGCTAAAGAAGATATTGGGTTCAAATATTTTCTTCAATATGATTAAAGAAAAATAAAAATAGAAGTAGAATGGAGTAGAAATAAAAAATGAAAACTAAGAAAATAAAGAAAAGTAAATGAAAACATGGTATTTACTTGATTCACACCATGTTGGTCCTATGTACGTGACAAGAAAACCTCCAAAATATTAATTTAATATGAAAATAAAGTAATCATACAATATATAATAACAATAGATATCCCAATATATGTCCTTACTATGAGGCTGTCTTACTTATCAATGTTGGTAAGATTACCTCTATCTCATATTCATTCATTTTTTACTTATGACGTTTACTTCATTTTATTTTTTAGAGATTTTACTATTTTTTCCTCTCCCACTCTTTTGTTTTTTCATCTCTACTTGTCTATCCATTTTCACAACAATTTCCATTTATGTTCTCCAAGATAATTTCCATACAATAATGTAACACATTCAAGATTTGGGATTCAAATTATTATAGAATTTGGGAAGTAAATTGGTTTATTCACCATGAATGGTCAAAATCAAGGATTAGTTGGAGGACTATTGTAGTAGACAATGATCTGAAAGTGGTAAATGTGTGCATATTTGAGCATGTCATTAGTAGTTTACTTGAAAGTGTCTTCAAATTGACCATCTTTATATGTCTCTAAACATATGTTTTCTATTATTTATTCCATGTCATAAAGAATTAATCCTTCAAACATCATACCTTGATTTAGATCAATTGCTAAAAACATTGGTATGCACTGTGATTGATGGTGAGATCCTTTGATTTCGTTGCATGTAGATCGTCAATCCACATTCCAGTCACCGTCTGTCTGAGATAAATCCTCCAACATTCTCTCCAATAGCCCTCTAATGGTTCCAAAATTATGCAACTAACCTTGTAATTCCAACATAATAGTATATTTTAATACTCTCCAATCATTAGATCAACAAAAATAACTAAAATAATTTATTTAATTATTTTATTCATTTCCACACATGTGATGATTTTTCTACAAATGACATGTTCCGATCAAGTATAAGTCATCTATTGGGTGAAAACCGCATTCTAAACTCAACGGTTCCCCCATATTTTTGATCTGAGACTCCATTTATAATTTATTCCATTTTTCAAGAAAATTGTGTTTTCATACTATTTAATATATTTCAAATATTTATTCCAGGAACACTGGGGAAAAAAATCGCATGTTGTCTCAGTGCCTAATCTTAAAAATAATTCATACAATATAAAAAAATAATTGGAAAATATGATTCATTAAATTTCCTAACTCTTCTATAAATTTTCTAATATTGACTATCATGTTTTAAATTATGGTATTTATTTTTTTTAATTTTATTATATTTGTTCATGGTATCAAAATTTTCATGTTGAAAACTTATTAAAGTTTTGGTATTTATGATATTTGTAGATTTATATCTTAACATTTCAAGACATTATATTTCATCTTTCATTGAATCTCAATTCCATTTATTATAGATATGTTAGAAAATTTTCATCTTTGATTGAATCATAATACCAATTATATTTATACAATTTCAAAATTTCTTTCAAGACTATCTTTGTAACTCTATCAATAGTGCCTAAGTTTTTTCATTAAACTAATTGGGGATTCATCTGTTAAATTATGTGTCATTATCAATTTAAAAGTACAATCATTATAAATTGAAAGTAACTTTACAAGATTATAGAATTGAATTAAATGTTAATAGATTATATAATTTTGAGTTATGTGTCACTCTTAATTAAAATTAGTGTCATTATCAATGGTTTTTGTCACATGTGAGATAATATTATTGTTATTTTTATATAATACATTGTTATTTTCTGTTTTTCTGATCACTGATCATATTTTTTTAATATGGTCACCTGTATTTTTTTATGTCCATAGGTTCATATAGTAATTTTATGTTGTTCTCACTATTTATTTTTATATCACGAATTATAGAACTTGTTGTGTTCCTTGGTTATATATATTTTTTGTGGTCACTAGATGGATGATATTCTGGTGTAGATCTCTAGTTGGATTATCTTATGGTTGTTTCCACTGGTTAGATAATCCTCTTGTTGTGTTCATCGAGTGGTATTTTTGACCATGGACTTATTTGGCGAGTATGATGATAGGTATGATTTTTCACTATTTTTATGTATCAACAGTTTGTGAACAAAAAAAATTATTTTAAGTTACTAGTTTAGTTTTTTAGTTCAAGGTTAATCGAATATGTGGGTCTCACTCTACTCGTAAATGAGGTTTTTAGGTATATCAATGGTGATACGTGTGAACCATTATCAATGTATTCATGGAATTGTGACTTCATCTATGTTTCAACCATCAATTCACTCATTAAAGATCTAGTTATTGGTAAGAGGAGGTGTGCCCATTTTATAGTTTATAGCTTCTCTAATGTTCTTTTCTATTAAACAATTTCAAATTATAAACGCAAATTTATTTCAAATCATTTAGAGAGGTGTCATGATTTGTTTTCTTGTAGGTGTATCTTGGTGGACCTAATTCTGGAGATAGAATAAATGATGTGGCCAGAGGGGACTATGGTTGTCCTTTACTCTCCTAAATTAATTATCAGAGTTAGATGCATCACATTCTATTTATGGTGGATCACTACCACACATGAAAATGATCACTCAGATCACATGGATGGGAGATTATTCTAGTCAAATTCAAAAAAAATTATAAGATCCCATGAGAATATCACTAAAAAATAATGCAGGTAGTTGTTTCTTCCTCCCATGTATCAATTTCCACCACGCTGTAAAAATAAGATTTTGAAATGTACATAAAACTGTAGACTAAATTGGGCTAATAAATACTATTTTTGTGATCTTGTTAAGATTGTAGTGATTCATAATTGACCCCATAGTAATTTTTTAGACCCCATTTTGAAATTTATATAACAATTTTTTGAAAGGAACTTGAGTTGGCTATTTTATGATTTATGCGAATATTATTTTTGTTTTTAGTGTGAGATAAAGGATGAAATGATTCTATCCATAAGTGTATGAAAGAGTATTTTCATACATGAATGGTGAACCATAATGATGAAAACCATCTCAAAAATGTGTAATATATCAATAAGTATACATTCAATAAAGAGGTCATGAAAAAGTTTTAAGGAAATGGACCTTGTTAGTGAACCATGATAGTGAAAACCGTCTCACAACCATATTCTTCCACCCACAAGAAAAATTGAAATAAAATGGACCTGTAAGAAAGGATACCTACTTACATGTTTGGATCTTATCTCTAGTTTAAACCAGGATAGGGACACCAAATTTATGAGAAACAGATTGCATATGAACAAGTTTTAAATTTTGTTTTGAACATGTATTTTTAAATAAAGAAAATTTTTGTTGAAGTTTCATATAATCTAATTTTATAACTATTATATAAAAAATATAACAAACATATTATATATATTTATATTAATAAATATAATAAATTTTTTTAGAAAAGATAATGGAATACCCACACACAATATTTTATTTAAAAAATAATTTACAAATAGATATTAATTGTTGGTATCTCATATAATATTGTTAATAATATTATCCATGGAAAGATAAATATTTGTAATAATATTATCAAAAAATAAATGTTTCGTATGAATCTATTGAAAAATATTTTAACCAACACATATATTATCTATTTGTATTATTATAACTGCAACTAACTATTTTATTTGTCATAATAACATTTAGTGAAAGTGTTTTTATTAAAAATTTAGTTACAATAATTTTTTTGTTTGTAAAATGTTTTACCAATAGAAAATGAACTTTTCCAATGTAATACACTTGTGGAAAAATGATAATTATTTCATAGTGGAATATTGAAACTCTCTCGAATATATGAACAAGACGGATGTTGTGCTGTGCATGTCTATGGATCATAGGTTAAAAAGGAAAGTACCACAAACTAGTCAACATAGATCTGTGCAACAAAATATGACATGCTAATAGAACCTATATGTACCTTTTCCTCTAGTTGTGGTTGTGGATCAAATAAAGAAGGAGATGGAGGAGTATCTGACTGATTATTATGAACACCCTCCTATTGTGCCACATCTTCTTCCCTAATATGGTCATCACCCCCATGGTACCTCTATATCAATCTCAGTAGCCTCAACATAACTTGGAAGATCAACAATACTACCATGAGAAATCCCACCAATGGGAAGAAACAACAATTTCATGACTCTATGAAAATATTCTTGGTCAAATGCGTCTCCCCCGACCAGATTAGAGATGTGAAGGAGATTAGTGATACATGAATCTTGTGAAAAAAATTATGTTGTTAAGTAATGTTAATAAAAAACTATTTAAAATTGGAATGAATAATTACTACGAAGTCATGATAGCCCTGTCCGTGTCAAATAAGAAATCTGAATGGGGACATGTGGTACCAGGGCACATAATCCAACTGATTGAATAAGTTCATACCTATTGTGATCACCCATCATAATTGGGGCTCATGTTGCTTATACCACATCTCAATAGATCCATCATGATATCTCTTCTAGTCATGTTCTTGCTTCCCTGACATCTTCTAGGAATAAAGTTAAGGTAACTGATTGGGCGATGTAGGTATGGTCTGATAGAATCTGATTTGACTCATAACCAAATAAAAATGATGACACTCAATAGAATTATATTAGTATTTTAGGAAAATTATCAGTAATACAATTGTGACAAATTGGAATTTACCACACATTAATCTTAAACATAGTGTGTTTGGTATAACTCAAAGTGTGTGTTTTTAGTTTAAAAGTTATATTTTAGTTCAAAATACACATCACTCACAAAAAATTGATAAAAAAAACAATCATATTTTCTAAACAATTTATAAAAAATATCCACAATTTATTTCTATGATATAGGAATCATGCACATGTTAATCAGGAACATGGTGAGGCTGGTATGATTGAAAGTGTGTGGTTTTATTTAAATGTTATATTTTAGTTAAAAACATAGTCCACTAAAAAAAAGAGAAATAATGATCAAATTGTCTTGATACATTAGTAAAATGATCCATAAGTTATTTGTTTTAGTGTATTAATCAATCACACATCATTCTGACAAATAGTATGATTGATGATTGAAAGTTCATTTTTTATTTAAAAGTGGAATTTTAGTTTAAAACCCACATCAGACAATTAAAATTGATAAAATATGGTTGGATTGTCTCTATAATTAATGAAAACGATCCATATACTATTTTTAACATGTAGGAATCGACCATATGTCAATCTGACACACAATGTTCCATGTATTACTTGAAGTGCATGTTTTCGGTTTAAAAGTGACATTTTTTTTCAAAATGTGTCACTCACAAAAAACCAATAAAATTCACAAGAAAGGTCTTGATACCTTATTAAAATAATCCATACATCATTTTTCATATGTAGAAATCAACCCCATGTCAATCAGACACACAATGTGACTAGTGTGACTCAAAGTGCATGTTTTTAGTTTAAAAATGAAATTTTAGTTTGAAATGTGTTCAAACACTAAAAATAGGGAAAATGCCGTTTTATTGTCTTTATATTTTAGGAAAATGATCCATAATCCATTTTTGATATGTATTAATCAACCTATTTTTAGCCAGACATATGGTGTCTAATGCGACTCAAAGTGAATTTTTTAATTTGAAAATTAAAATTTCACTTCAACAAAATGTCACATACTCAAAACAGAGTAAACACATTGATATTGTTTTTATACTTTATTAAAATGATCCATAAGTCATTATCGATGTGTAGGTAAAACATGAACATCAATATGATACACAGTGTGACCGATATGACTCAAAATGTCTGTTTTTAGTTTATAAGTGAAATCATAGTTAAAAAAAATACATCACTCATTGAAAATATAGTAAACTCACTCATATGGTTTGGATAATTTTGGAAAACTGTTGGGAAAAAATCCCTCAAGGTAGCATTGTAACATTTTTGGGCTGGTTGCGTTTGTCGACAAGGCTAGTTTTCTTGTTGAATTGTCAAGTTACAAAGATCTTATTGACAACTCACGTTGAGAAAGAATCACGATAAAGGAATGAAAGATCTGAAGGTGGTACAAAATGAATAGATACAAGTTGGACCTCTTTTCTAGTGTTTTCCAAATTTTTGCGGTCTAAAATTTGGATTTTGGTGAGCATTATGAAATATGTATTTCCTTGAAGATCTCATCAAAATAAATAAAATGAATTACTTTCATGAAGATGGGTTTCATGAAGTTTATTTTTCAAAGACATGAAGAAAGTTTATGATTATCTCTATGATTGCGATGAGCTTCATGAATGGTAGAGGTGAAGAGAATTGTGAGGGACCATTGCGATGACATAATGTTTTTGATGGAAGAATCTACGATTACAAGAATTATAGGTTTGTGGTGGTATGAAGAATATTCCAGAGAGCATTACGACAACATCAAATTTCAGTGTGCATTATGAATAGAAGGGGAACCATACAGACATTTTCGATTGATCTAGAAATCATGCTGAAAAAGTGGATCCCTGCGATCAATTATGCCTATAAATAAGAGGCCACCTTTCTTTATTCCGCATGAGTTTAAGAGAGAAATTATGAAATAACTTTTATTTCATGAAGCAAGGGGTGCTCTGAAAATCAAGGTATGAAATAAAGGCTTGATCTATGTGAAAATACTATTCTAGTTATGAATGAAGTTAATGATTCTAAGTATCGAAGGATTCACAAAAATGGAATGTTCTGCATTGGCTCAGTGAGCTTTACGGAAGAAGTTGTTTTGGGAAAGAAGTTTACTTCAAGACTACAGTGGGTTCCACAAAGGTAGTTGTGCTCTATGATGGATTGAGCTCTGCGAAGGATTGATCTCTGTGAAGAAGTGTTCTCTATGAAGCTATGTGCTTTATGAAGAGTCAGGAACTTCGCAAATGATCGATTGAGATTTAAAAAATTGGGAGCTTTGCGAAGCAGTTAGCTTTTCGAAAGTAAGTTCCAAAGGTATTTCCCAGTGTTCAGGGACAATGGGGTATTCATTAGTGGATGAAAGTGGGAATTCAATAAAAAATCAATATACAATAAAATATTCATTCATTAGTGATAATGAAAGGACCTAAAAGTCTAAAAACAATGAGTGGATCTTCTAAAGATGTAGCGAGCACACTTTAGTTGAGAGAGAAGTGAGTTTTTAAATTGTGGTTGGTTGTAAACCAGGAGAGACAGTGAGTTCAATTAAAACTAGTAAATAACAGTTTTCTTATAGTGGATTTGGTACATTGTCACATCACCAGTGTATGCTCCTTAGATGTAGCCTAGTGAGGGTGAACCAAGAAAAATTGTTGTGTCATGTGCAAGAATTTAGATTTGTTCGTACTCTACAATGGGAAAAAGATAGAAAAGAGTTTTTTCTAACAAATAAACAAGATCAGTATGGGTATTTTTTTGATCTATGATACCCTGATTCACCCTCCCTCTTAGGGTATCAAACATAGTGGACCCAACAATTGGTATCAGAGGGAAATATTGATATCAGTGTTTCTCTCTCCCAATGGAGGTCCCCAATCATAAATGGGCTCCGATCTTCAATGGGAACAAGTTTTAGTTATGGAAGAATCAGATGCAATACTACTTCTGATCTTTGGTAATGGATGTGTTTATAGTAGTGATGTATGGTATCTTAGCTGACATCAATAGTGGTGCATTATCAGAGGATAAAAGAAGGGACATGGATGCTGATGCTAAGGGAATACATGCTTTATGGGGATACCTATCCCATGCTATCTGTATGAAGTTGATGTCATGAAAAACATCACTTGATATGTGGGAAAATCTATTGAATATATATGAAGGAGATACAATGGTCAAAGAGGAAAAGATCTATGTTCTGCGGAACAAGTATGAAGATCTGCAAATGAACCTGAATGAGTCTGTTTATGCATTATTTGATAGGGTAAACATTGTTGTGGAAGAAATGAATGTTCCTGGATAAGTCATTGAAGACCTAAATATTGTGAAGCACATCTTGAGGAAACTTCCACCTTAGTTGAATCCAAATGTTTCAGTTTTGGAAGATAAGGATCCTAAAGAGAAGACACTAGATAACTTTCATATTACCCTGGTAGCATATGAAATGAGAAATGAGGGAAATGATGCTTTGGAAATGGGGAAATATAAATAGGTGACATTCAAGGCCATGAATAATCTCACCATTAAATACTCTCATGAAGAATAAGAAACATACAATGTGATCTCATTCCTTTATTCAAATCTACAAATAGAAAAAGGAAAGTTTAAGGGGAAACTTCCACAAGCATGTCTTAGATGTGGAAGGGTTGAACATCTTGCGACAAGGTTCCCCAATAAATTACAAGAGGATGATTAGGATGAAGTAAAAATTATCAATAAGGAGATTTCAAGCTATGTGAAAAGAAAGAAATAGTTTAAGATAATTTTTTTATGAAAATGAATCTTCTTTCACAAGAATGTGATAGTTAAAATGAGTCTGAGGTTGAAGAGATTTAAGATCTAGAGCACTAAAAATATCACAGAGAAAATGATATGGTGGTTGTTGTCAATAGTTCTCATAAAAAGGAAGAAATTGAAGAAGAAGAAGAAGATGATGAAGGAAGAGTCAAAATAGAAGCTGAATTAAAACCAGCTCTGCAGGATATATATGTTTGAAAAAAATTAAGATAACAAAGTGGTACATGATTCCAAACTCTATACACAATAGCAGGAAGAAAAAAAGTCCAAGTTGATGAAAGAAATTGAAAATCTTAAGCCTTTGTTTCTAGTGTACTCAGTAAATGTTGATGAGTACAAAATCAGAGTTGAAGAATAGAGAAGGACGATTAATGGTTTTAATAACACAACTAAATAACAAATAAAATGCCTTAAGGAACTTGAAGAAGAAGTTATCAATATGTGACGAAAAGTTAAGGATCATGGAAAAATATTGACTCCCAACATGAAATCGGAAAAGAAGATCACTCAGATGATGGAAAAGTAAGACGTAAAGAATATTGATCTAGTAGAAAAGAAGACAAAATCATGTTCAGATGTTAAGACTAATGTGGGTCTTGAAAAAAAAAATGATGTGAAAGTTGAAGTCAGACTGAAAGCACCCGTTCTGAGATTGAAGGTTGATTTGGGCAAGAAGCAGAATTAGAATATTCAAAGATCCCAAGGGAAAACTAGGAGTGAAAAAGTGACATCCAGGAATGTACCCTATATTAGGTTTAATTGTAATGGAAATATGGGATATTCACATAATGTGTGTTCTATATCCCAAAGATACTGAAGGGAACAAGAACAATAGTGGAATCCAAAAAGAGATCAATATTATATACTATCTTTTGAGGGACATTGTTTTTGGTGTAGAGGATTTGAGAACATGGCTGAATACTCTACATCAATAATGTATTGGAATGTTCCAAATAAAAACCCAAGTAGTCACAAGTAGAAAATCATAGAATCAACAAGTGAGATAAAAACAGAAAATTGATTTGAAGCACTGTAGGATGAAGCTGGTCCATCATACTCTAAGGAAGATCAATATTTTTAAGATATACCAAGTTTGAAGTAAAATACATGGATCAAAAAGAAAAAGGAGGAGAAGTTATTGGTAGAAAAAATTTCCCTCAAATAATCAGATCATTCTAGAGTATGGATCCTTGAGCATGACTACACATCCCATATGAAATGGAACAAGGATCATATTACAAGAATAAAATATGATAAAGAATGAGTTTTCACGTTTGGAAATGATGAAGGCATGAATATTATTAGCTCAGTAAAGGCTTGGTTTGGGGGAAAAGAAATGAGACGTGCTGATGTCTTGGTAGTAGAAGGTCTCAGTCACAATTTTCTTAGTTTGAGTCAACTATGTGACTCAAGGAATTATATAAGGTTCACTAAGAAGATGTTTATTTACAAAGGAATAGATGGTGTAGTGGTTCTATAGGGAAAAATAACAAAGGTAAATCTCTACCTTGTAAGTGGGGAAGAAGATATGTGCTTTTTGTCTAGAGAGGAAGAAAATAAGCTCTATCATAAATGATGGGGTCATCTATGCCAACCATCGTAAGAGGATATAGTGAAGTGTGATGTAGCTGGAGACCTCCCTAAGCTATCACATGATCTTACACATACTTGATATTCTTGTCAACAAGGAATAATCATCATAAAAATGTACAAATAAAAGGAAAATAAGTCAACAAGAGTGCTTGAATTGTTGCATGATGATGTTTGTGGACCTATCCCACCAAGAGCCATTTAGGGGAAGAGGTATTTTGTTCTTTTCATTGATGACTATAGTAGAATGGAATAGGTATTTGTCATTTTCCATAAGTTTGTTGTGTATATTTTCATAAAACAATATTAGAGGGAAACTGAAAGGATGATTGGACAAAAAATTATGAATTTTTGTATTGATAATGGAATAGAATTCACAAATATTCAGGTGGAATACTATCTCAAGAAACATAGGATAAGGCATCAAGTTTCTTTAGGGAGAAATCCCCAGAAGAATGAAGTGGTTGAGAGGAGAAATAAGATCACCAATAACATTGCTAGAATGATGCTTATTGAAAAAGAAATACCAGATAAATTTTGGAAAGAAGCAGTATTGAAATCAATCTACATTTCTAACAGTGTTCTGCTGTGTCTGAAGGAAGGAAAGACTCTATACGAGATGTGGTATGGAATGAATCCAATAGTGAAATAATTTCAAATATTTGGAAGTAAGTTCTTTATTATCAAGAAAGAAAAACATAGTAAATTTTAGTCATGAGAAGGTGATGGTATATTCCTTGTCTACTTAAGAAAAATAAAAGCCTATAAATGATTTAATAAGAGGTTGGGAAAAGTAGTTGAGATCAATGATGTCACTATAGTAGAGAATGAAGAGAATATTAAACAACACAGTGAACAATTTTTTTGAAGAAAGCGAACCAAGGAAGGAAACACATGGGGAGAAGAAGTGGTAGATTTTTATTCATAGGAATATAATGACGATGATAAAGTAGATTCCAAGATTGTATCTACAAATAATCCAAATAATCTAGTTGAAATTGCTAGATAAATATCATTTTTTATCAGACAACACCTATTCAAACAAGAAGAATAATGTCAGTATAGCATGAACCATTCTTATCTTAGGTAGATCCATATTGATTTTTTGATGCAGCGGAAGATGAAAACTGTGTCCAGGCTATGAATGAAGAGCTAGACTAGGTTTAAAAGAATCAGATGTGGGGGATTGTTTTTAGGCCAACAGATAAGAATGCCATTGGAACTAAATGGGTATTCTGTAATAATATGAACAAGGATGGTGATGTGATTCGAAACAAAGAATGATTAGTGTGTAAAAGTTACTCCTAGATATAGGTTATTGATGTCAATGAAACATTTTCACTTGTTGTAAGGCTAGTCATAATCATATTATTCTTGGCCGTTATAGTGAAATAAAAGTTCAATGTTTTACAGATAGACGTAAAATATGAATTTTTGAATGAGGTTCTAGAAAAAGAAGTGTATATTGAGGAACCAGATGGGTTTATTATTCATGAATATGGGAACAAGGTTTTTTGGTTGAAGAAAGTGCTATATGGACTGAAACAAGCACCAAGATCATGGTATTCAAGGCTTTCTCAGAATTTAAAAAATATTGGATTTCAGCATGGTGGAGTTGATTACAATCTGTATTTCAAAAATGATAGTAATAAAAGGATTATAGTGTTTTTTTATTTTGATGATATAATATTTGGTGGAAAAGAAGAAGCTCAATGAAGACAATTTTCCAGATTCTTAAAAAGTGATTTTGAAATGTTAATGATTGGTGAGCTGATATTTTTCCTTGGTTTACAGGTGACACAAAGAAGGAATGTAACTTTAATTTCTCAATCAAAATATTCCAAGGAGTTTATGAGAATATTTGGAATGGAAAATTTCAATGAGATGAAGACTTCGGTTTCTACAAGGAATAAAATTATCAAAATATAATGATTCTAAGATAGTTAATATCATATAATACAGGTAGATTATTAGAAGTTTACTATACCTGATAGAAAATAGACCTGATATTGTTTTTTCCACATGACAAGAAGTGTGATATCAAATAAATCCTAAGGTAATCCAAATTCTTTCAGTGAAAATAATAATTCAGCATATCAAAGAAACTATAGATTTTAGTTTAATGTATACTAAATAAACTCAACCAGAGCTATTAGGATATACAGATGTAGATTGGACCAGATCAGTAGATGACAAAAAATCAACATCGGGAAGTGCTTTATATCTTGGTGGTGTGTGAATTTACTAGCCAAGCAAGAATAAATATTGAATTTCATTCAGCACCGCAGAAGTTGAGTATATTCCTGCCACATAATCATGCAATCAATTACTGTGGATGAAGTAACAACATGATGATATTGGAGTTAAAGTGAAGTTTCTGATCAGAATCCAATGTGATGATTTTAGTGCTATAAACCTTAGCAAAAATCTAGTCCATCAGTCAAGGAAAAAGTACATTCAGATCAAATATAGTTTTGTTATAGAGAAGGAGGAATAAGGGCTTCTGAGGTTGGATTATGTACTTATATACCAACAGG
This sequence comes from Viscum album, assembly GCA_963277665.1. Classification (NCBI taxonomy): domain Eukaryota; kingdom Viridiplantae; phylum Streptophyta; class Magnoliopsida; order Santalales; family Viscaceae; genus Viscum; species Viscum album. The sequence goes on along the minus strand of OY728145.1, from coordinate 654,291,821 downwards.
TTATGGACATTCTAACAAAGTCCCTACCTAAGAAATCATTTTAAAGGCATCAATTAGCTCATAGATTTTAGTTGACTCCCCACACTTAAAAAGTGTGGATGTGGGACACCCCTCTCCCTGAGGTATGGTGTGTTTTTCCCTAACTCACTGATATGTGTTCTTTCGAATGTTTCAGACCAAAAATGGGTATCCTTTGGGTTAATTGAAAAATGGGTATAAGTTATAATGATGAAAAGTGAGAAAGTTTCTTAATTCAAGACATGAGGAGAAGACGATAGATAGAGCAATGAGATAGGGGGAGAAGTTGATAGGTAGAGTATTAAATTTGATGATGCTAAAAGTGATCAATCAAATATTAGATATCATGACAGTTGAGCTTCATGATTAATGTGGAAGAGTGGTACTGGAATTGTATCAACAATTGGTGTCATTAATGAAGTGACTCATTGATAAACTTTTTATATTACTCTTGTTTCTCACAACGACCATTGATCATGTGGTATTAGAGTATGTGTTGAGTAAATATTTGATTGCTATATGAATTAAATGAGGTGAATTTTGGTAGAGTTTGGAAGAGGATTTAATGAGGTATCAAAGTTCATAGAATAATAATGAGAAGAGTGATCAAAAAACCCAAACATGGAGATTATTGGGAAACAATCCATCAAGGTAACATTACAGAATTTTTGGTTGCTTGTGTTTGTTAACAAAGTAGATTTTCATGGTGAATTGTTGAGTCTATAGATCTTGTTGACAAACCATGTTAACAAAGAACCATGAAAAAGGAATGGAAGATATGGAGATGGTACAAAAAGAACGAATACAAGGTGGCGCTATTTTCCAGTGTTTGCAAAATTTTTGGGGTCCAAAATTTGGAGCATGGTAAGAATTGAGAAATATGTATTTCCTTGAAGATCTCATCAAAATATGAAAAAGCTATGAATTTCATGAAGACAGGCTTCAAGAAATTGATTTCACAAAGACATGTAGAATGTTGATGATGATCTCTACAATTGTGATGAGATTTGAGAATGGAATAGGTGAAGAGAATTGCGAGGGAGAATTATAGAGGAACAAATCTTTTGATGGAAGAATCTTTAATTACGTGAATTGGTGAATTTTGGTGGAGTGAAGCATTTGATGGAGAGCAATGCAGCAACATCAAATTTTAGTGGTGCACTGTGAATGGAAGGAGAACTTTGGATACATTTTCGACCTATCCAGAAATCACATATGAAGATAAAGAGATCTACGTTCTACCACACCTATAAATAAGAGGCCATCCCTCTTGATTCCGGATGATCATAAGAGAGAAAATATAGAATCTCTTTGATTTCACGAATCAAGGGGTGTTCCGCGAAGTAAGGTTTCAATGAGAGGCTTGAGCTTATAGAAAAGACTATTCTAGTCTTGAATGAATTCAATGCTTCTAATTATTGAAGGATTTGTGAATATGGGGTGTTCCATGTTGGATTAGTGAGCTTTGAGAAGGAAGTTGTTCTGTGAAGGTAGTGTGATTTGCGATGATAGTGGGTTCCAAAAAGGCAGCTGTGCTCTACGAAGGTTTGTGATATATGAAGTATTGTGCTCTGTGAAGTAGTGTGCTCTACGAAGTAGTGTGCTCTGTGAAGGTATGTTCTTTGTGTAGAGGAAGGAACTTCACAAAGGCTTGTTTGAGATTTATGAAATTGGGAGATTCATGATGTAGTGAGCTTTGTGAAATTATGTTAAAAAAGTATTGATCAGTGTTCAGTGGAAAAGGGGTATTCATCAGTGGATGAAAGTGATACTTCAAAAAAGAATCTACATATAGTGTAGAATGCATTCATTAGTGATAACGAAATGAAAAAAAGTCTATAATCTATGAGTGGGTCTTATGTGGAAGTAGTGGGAACACTTCAATTGAGAGAGTAGTGAGATTTAAAATTGTGATTGGTTATAAACCAAAAGGGAAAATGAGTCCACTTCAAACTCTAAAACAAAATTGTTCTTATAGTGGATTTGGCACATCAGAATATCGCTAGTGTATGCTCCTTGGATGTAACATAGTGAGGGTGATCCTTGTAAAATTGTTGTGTCCTATGTATGCTTTAATATTTATTCATACTCTGCAATAAGGAGAGAGAAAATATTTTTGTCTAAAAGTGAAACAAGATCAAAAAGAAAAGTTATTTTAATCTATCATACCCTAATTTACCCCCTATCAGGGCATCTAACCTAGTGGATCTAACAAAAACAATCCACAAGTCATTTCTGACATGTATAAATTAGACACACATTAATATGATACACTATGTGACTGATATGACTCAAATTATGTGGTTTTTATTAAAAACAAAATTTTATTTAAAAACATGCCACTCATTAAAAAGTAAGAAAACACACTCATATTTTTTTATATTTAGAAAAAATCTATAATTAATTTTTGAACAATATGAACCATCCTCACATAAATTTGATACAAGATGTGATTGGTATAACTAAAATTGTGTGTTTTTAGTTTAAAATGAAATTATAGTATAAAATGTGTGTCACAGACAAAAAATGGATAAAAACACTAATATTTTATGAATACTTTGGTAAAATGATCTATATGTCAATTTTGACATGTAAAAATCAAACTCATGTCAATTTAATACTTAGTGTGAACGGTATGACTCAAAGTGTGTGTTTTTTTAAATTGATATTTTAGTTCAAAATACGCATCACACAATAAAAAATAATAAAATAGATTTATAATTTTTTAATACTTTATAAAATGATCCATAAGTCATTTGTGATGTGTAGGAATTATCCACACATCAATATGATATATTATGTGACTCGTATGACTTGAAGTGCACGTTTTCAGTTAAAAAATTATATTTTAGTTAAAAACATAAGTCAGGAACCAAAACCAAGAAAAATACACCTGTGTTATCTGTATACTTTAGGAAAATGATCAATAACTCATTTTTGATGCGTATAAATCAGTGGTAAGTGTATATGACACACGATTTGACTGATATAACATAAAGTGTGTGATTTTAGTTTAAAAATTACATTTTAGTTAAAAAAATATTGCTATCTAAATACTAATAAAAACACTCAAATAGTCTTTATATTTTTTAAAATTTACCTATAAACCATTTGTGATGAGTAGTAATCCACTACATGTCAGTTTGATACATGATATGTCCAGTATGACTCAAAGTGCATGTCTTCAGTTTAAAAATGACATTATAGTTCAAAACACACGACACTCACTGAAACCCAAGTAAACATACTTTAATTTTCTTGATACATTAGGAAAATTACCCATAAGTCATTTTTGTTGTGTAGGAATCAAGTGCACATCAATCAGACACACAATGTGATTAGTGTGACTCACAGTGTGTGTTTTTATTAAAAATTGACATTTCAATTTAAAACACACGTCACAAACTTAAAATTGAGAAAACACATTAATATTGTTTGGAAACATTAGTAAAATGATCCAAAAGTAATTTTAACATATAATAATCAACCACACACCAATATGATACATGGTGTGACTGATATGTCTCGATGTATGTGTTTTTAGTTTAAAAATGACATTTTAGTAAAAACTGTGTAACTCACTGATACCCAAGAAAACAAAATTGGGTTGTCTCAATATTTTAGGGAAAAAAATCCATAAACCATTTTTGAAGATTATTAATCATTTGCACGTCAATATGATACATGATGTGATCGGTATAAATCAAAGTACATGTTTTAAGTATAAAAATTTCATTTTTGTTCAAAACTTGTGTCACACACTGAAAAACAAGAAAACCCACTTGGAATTTATTGATAATTATTTAAAATGTTCTATAAGTAATTTCAGATATGTATTAATCAACTACATATCATTCAGACACACTGTGTGACCAATATGACTTGAAGTTCTTGTTTGTATTTAAAATGGTCATTTTTGTTAAAAACACAGGTCATATATTCAAAATCAAGGAAAAACTATCATATTGTTTTGAAAATTTATGAAAATTATACCTAAATCATTTTTGACATGTAGGAATCAACCACACCATAATTTTATATGCATTGTGACCAGTATGACTCAAAATGTGTGTTTTCAATTTAAAAATAAAAAATTTATTTAAAAACATGTGACTAGCTGAAAATAAATAAAAAAACTTTTTAGCATTAATATTTTTGGAAAATTAACCATTAGTAATTTTTGATTTATAGGAATTGGTCACATGTTAATACAATACATGGTGTGACTGTTATAAATCCAATTGAGAATTTTGAGTTTAAAAATGAAATTTTAGCTAAAAATGTCTATCACTCACTGAAAACCAAGAAAACACAATCAAATTTTCTTAATATTTTACGATAATTATCCATAAATCATATAATATGTGGGGGAATTTTCTACGTGTCAATCTGACACACAGTGTTACAAGTGCGACTCAAAGTGTATGTTTTTATTTTAATTTTAAATTTTATTTGAAACCACTCATCACATTCTCAAAACCAAGAAAATTCACTTGGATTGTCATGATACATTTGAAAAATTATCCATATATCATTTTTGATGTGTAGGAATCAACTCCATGTTAATACAGTGCATGGTGTGTCCCGTATGACTCAAAATGTGTGTTTCAGATTAAAAGTTTCTTTTTATTAATAAATTGTATCATATTTATGCTTAATTTATTTCTATATAGTATTACTAACATAATAATTTTTTAATATAGGTATAATATTTTGTCCATACTATGTGGGTTTGTTTAAAAACTGGTAGAATGATCAGACTCTTTTGAGAAAGGGACCAAAGAAAATAGAAAAATTGTTTTGGATTTATTGATTTTCATGATAAATTTTACGTATTGATTTATTTGTTCTATGTGGGGGTTGAAACTTATTTTTTTATTAAAAAAATAAGAACCTATTTCTTTTTGGGTATAGGTAAACCCATTAGAGGGGTTGAAGGTCCTCAGGGAACCAAATCTTAAAGAAACTAGCCCAAAGGGTGCTTGAAATATGCATGAAGGCCCATGAACTGTAGGCCCACAAGATGACCCTAAGGCCCAAGCCCTAAGTCCCACACTACATTCAGTCTGCAAGGCATACTTTCACTTAACCTTGCCTAGTTTTGTATTGTGCGCTTATTGTTTGGACCCTGGTTCGACTGCCAAATGCCCTGACATCGCGTGTAGCTCCTGCCGCTGCACCACAACTTCTCACCACAGTCACTGTCACCGCTAACCTCATGCATCAGTCACCTCCGTGCATTGCTCTTGCCTCACCGTAGTCTCCATTTCTGTTAACCCTTTGCACTGGTTGTCCCTCGTGCATTATTTTTCCTACAATTTCTACCACCCCTACCACATCGGCCATCACCACTGACCCCGTGCCTCCAACAGATGAACCGCTTGCTATCAGGGACATGTGTATCGGAAGACATGGTCATTATAATAAGTATAGTTCTTTTTTAACAATTAAATTTTTAATAAGAATATTTATCCTTGATTCCCTCAGGGAAACACCCTAATTGATCTATTTTAATAGGGTCTTGGTTTGGGAGAGGTCTCTAATAAAATCTCCCCAAATACATTGTAGGAACCAAAAACTTTTCTTTGTACATTGTTATTCAACCTCCCTAGTTTTTTGTAAATATTAAAAATTCTTTATATATATTTATATTATGTTAAAATTTTAATGTTTAATAAAAAATAAAAATTATTTTAAAAAACGTAATTTTTTTTATTTAATCAAATATTAATTATTTCAATAATACTAAATAATTTTTGAAAAAAATTAATAAAATTTATTAATATCATAAAATAAACATAATTTTTATTATAGAATGGCATCATAAAATAAAAAAAATAAAAATAAATAAATTCCCAACTAGACCATACCGCTCATATCAGAGAATGAATCTTCCCATATCGAGATCAGATCTAATGAGATTTGCTTTTACACTAGATCTTATCTAGTCTGGTTCAGAGATCTAGGACTTTTACCATCCAAAAAGTCTTGGTTCTTGGTTTTTATCCACCCCCTTATATACATATTTTTTTTGAAAGATCATGGGATGATCTATTAGATCCCATAATTATTTGGGTTGGACCTTTCAATATTTAGGTCTGCAAAAACTCAGAATGCATTTGATTCGACCCGTGAAATGCACATATCATACAGACTAACCCGCTAGGTGCCCACAGGTCTTGTTTGGACCACATTTATAAGTAGGACACCAAAAGGTAATGATTGAAAATAAAATAAAAAAATGTAAAAAAATTAACATGAATGTCTAAAAAAATTGGTTTTTTAATGGTTATTTTTAAGGGATAGGTTATGTATTATTTTAATAACCAGGTCACAAGTAGTGTGAACCCATTCACGCTTCTCATTTCGAAAGAGAAGTGTGAACGAGGTTGATAATTATTTTTCTCAGGAAAAGAGGTGTGAAACTCATTCACGCCTCTTATATATATATATATGTATTATTATTAATTTATTTATTTGATGAATAATATAATATTTATTATTAATATTAATTTCTATGAATATTACTTATAAATATTAGTTAATTTTTTTGTTGATATAAAATATTACCAATTTGTTAATAAATAATTTATTTATCAGCAATGAATTGTATTATTTATTATTAATTAATATTATATTATTAATTAATTAATAGTAAAAAACTAATATTTATAAGATTTTAATTATAAATCTTTGTTTAATTTTTTGTTGATATACTTATTAGTAATATATTAATATGTAAAATTTTATAAATTAGCCATTGTATTCTTTGTTATTAATTAATAATAGATTATTATGGTATTAATATAATTAATAAAATTATAATTAATATTTGTTATATATTAATGTAAAAAATAAATTTCATTTAGAAAAACATTTACTAGTTAATAATTATATTATTATTTTAAGATTTTAATTATAAATATTTGTTAAGTTTTTTGTGGATTCAATTATTAATAATTTTTTAGTATGTAAATTATTTATTAATTATCAATTATATTATTTATTATTAATTAATAATATATTAATATGGTATTAATATAATTAATAGCTTTATAGGAAATATATATTGTATAATAATGTAAATAAATTAATTTGAATTTAGGAAAATATTTACTAATTAATAATTATACTATTCTTAATAGATTATTTATTATTATTAATTAATTATATATATTTTAATTACAAATCTTTGTTATTTTTTTGCTGATATAATTATTAATAATTTTTAATACATAAATTATTTATTATTTTTCAATTTATTATTATTATTAATTAATAATATATTTATATGGTATTTATATAGTCAATAACATTATAGGTAGTATTTATTGTATAATAATATAAATAAAATAATTTGTATTTATAAAAATATTTATTAAATAATAACTATTTTATTCTTAATATATTATGTTCTATTATTAATTAATTATTTATAAAATAAATAAAATAATATTTATTATTAATATTAATAATACTTATAGAATTAAAAATAATAATATTATTAATATTTCAGAATTAATTTAACATGATTATTTATTATATTAATAATTATAATTATAATACATATTATATACAATAAATAAAAATATTAAATTAATTATTAAATATTAATAATATTTATTGAATTCACAATAATAATAATAATATTTAATAATAAATTTATTAATTTTATTTATTATACATAATATATAGAATAATACTAAGAAGTATTAATATAAATAAAAAGTAGTAATTATTAATATTACCGGTGTAGTTATTAATATTAATGATTCTTATTTGTTGGAAATTATTTGTATGCATTTCCCATTATATCAATTAATGGATTTATGCAACACTGTAATATATTGGTATGTTTTTAAATAACATATAAATAATGATTTCAAAGACATACAACATGTATCACCACTGTAATCTATGTCTGTGGCATAGATGCTCCTCTATGACACAGCCACGTGTATATATAATGCCTCCATGTCGTGTATGTCTACGTCTCAGCTCTGGTGTATGCTGCTCCTATATATCATTGCTGCCACCCACCTCCACATCATCCTATGTGGTAGGAGGTGGATGTACAGTCTTGCTGCCTATACCCCATCATGCCTCTAAGGACAATGGATTTTGGCCAGAACTCTCCCCAACAAATGAACAAGATTCCTATTGTGCTGTGAATGTATATGGATCAAAGTCTAATAATTAATGTATCATAAACCAATTAGTGTCTATCTATGCAACAAAATATGACATGCTAACAGACCCTGTCTATTCCTATGTCTCTTGTTGTGGTTGTGTCTCATATGAAGTTGGAGCTAGAGGAGTATCTAATTGATCATAATGAACACCCTCCTCTCGTGCCACATCTGCATCCATAACAGGGTTATCACTCCCTGGAACATCTATATCAGGCATAGAAGCTTTATCAATTCCTGGATGATCAAATAAAATCACATGATAAATCTAATCCATATGAGGAAGAAAATCTATCATAGATCTATGAAAATATTCCAGGTCAAATGCAACTCACTATATCAGATCAGACATGTGAAGAAGATGGGTGATACACGTATCCTACGAAAACAAATTATGATGTTAAGTAATGTTAGTAAAAAAATATTCAATAATGGAAGGAAGAATTATTACTAATTCATGATAGCTCTATCTGTGTTGTGTAAGAAATCTGAATGGGGACGCGTGGTACCAAGGTGAATAATCCAACAGATCTAATAAATGCTTATGTACCACATCTTCCCCTCATAATCAGTACTCATGTATTTTTTCCCATAGGTCAATATATGCTATATGATATCTTCTCCAGTCAGTTTCTTTCATCCCTGACATCATTAGGGAATAAAGTGAAGGTAACTATCTATGTGGTGAAGGAATGGGATGAAAAAATCTGTACTAATTCATAACTCTATCAATTTGATACCACTCAACAATATGAAAATGAATCATAGTAATGATATAGGATTCAACAACAAGCATCACTGTACAATATGGTGGGATACTCTCGATAATATACTTAGTATATGGAATCTATGAAATCTAAAAAAATAATAATCAATTAAAAAATTAAGACAAGTACATTAGAGAATAAATATTTAACTATATAAATAATAACCACTTATGTCATCTTTCCCAAGACTGTCCAGTATAAGTCTGTAAGTATGGAAATCATGTATGGATGTATCAGAATGTTGATGGGCCTGAATCCACCTATAGATAACATTTCTAAAGTTATAATTCATAATAGAAAGTTATATATTTTATTTATATGATATAAAAAAAGAATAACATACTATCGTCCACGTGAAGACTCCATTACAATATCACCAGGAAATATCACATGTTCATGTGGAGATAAGCAAGGGATGTGCTCCCATATCCACACCTATATAAGAATAACAAATTATGTGATATATAACTTATCAATGTGTCATGCACATCATAGTGCCCTGTATGTATATGTGAAATAGGCATACCCCCAGGAGCGTGTAGTGGTTGGGTTGCTAGATCGGCATCACATTATGATTCAGTTTTGATCGGAGGAGGACCTTGTCGTCACCTGGTCTAGGGATTCCCAAAGATGCATCAAAGCTTCCTTCTTTCTATTTCATTAGTGTTTTGATTTTTACATGCGACATGATCCATCTACAATCGTAACTTGGGTTAGTCTCCCAAGTCTCCCTCTTTCCTTTCAAAATCCATCTATCTTGTGTGTTATTGGGAATATGATTATAAGATACCTCTGTTATGATCAGAGAACAGAGGTCCTATGTAATCCAGTTTGTCCAAGAATATGTGTTGAAGTGGATGTTGCGAGGCCACCTGTGAACTGGGTATGGATCACAGATGGGGAAGAATTATTGTGGAAGTAGGAGGTCATCGTTGAGTCTTGGATGAGATAATGTGCTAATTGCTGTCGATTTGGTCATCTTACATTAGTCTGTCCAGGCAGGAATGTGATCGGGAATACACAAGTAGTGGATTTGGACTCCAGTGGCTCTGGTGACAATGGTATGAAGCAATTTCGGGTGGAGGTTCATCCTGGGATTTCTCTGCATGGGTGAACTACTAATAATGTAAATGAGGGGAAGTCTCTCTAGACAGAAGTCACGAAGCACGTTGTAAAGGAGGTTTCTTGTGAGCTGGGAGTGAGGCCGGATGAGCGTACTCATCCGGCTATGGAATGTGAGGTTGTATAGACTCCTGCACAGGTAGCTGTGGTGAAGACATTGCAACCTTCTTTGAATCGATCTCTGAAGAAAGTATTTCATCATCTGAAATCAGATCTTAGGTGCTAGAAGCAACCTTTTCCGGATGTTACTGGAAGTGGACATTTTCATTTGGTTAATGTTTCCACATATAATTAGTTTGAGGTACTGGAAACTGAGAGGGTTCCTCTTATAGAGGAAGGATCATAAAGGTATGAGTCTGAGAATATGCAGCTTGTTCGCTTTTCTCATCCTACAGTGAGTGAGGTTACACTTGGAAAGAAGTCCCATGCTGCTTGTGGCAATGAGCTTCCCCTTCAATGCCTTAAGCCGATTGATGTCAATAGGAAATATGAGCCGGCAAGAGGAGGATGTTTGTCTATTTCAGAGTGTATATTGATTGGAGAGATTTATGGATACCAAAATTTTGACTCTGTGCACATCACTAGAAAATGGATAAATGTCTCGGATAGTGACAAATAAAATACTAGTGATGTCGCCAGACTATCTTATAGTGATATTGTTCAAATTGGAAAAAATAAACTGTCTGCATGTGATGGCGGTATGACTGCTCCACCAAGAAGATAACCAAGAAAAGATTACTCTTACCTACCAAACCCAATATCTACCAGATCATCCTCCAAGAGGGAGAATTTTTCTAGGGATGTCAGTGGTTTGAAGAAGGGAATGCAATCTTCTACGGAGTTTCTCTCAATTGAAAAGATGAATCTGAGAAAGAAGTATACTAAGGTTCTGAAGCACTATGAAAGCTCAGAGTGAGAATTGGCTACTGCGAATGAAACTTTCTATCAGGAATATGGTGATGGGGATAATTTCTATGATATGTAGTTGTCTTCCTTTATGTGATTTACTTGCTTGTTGTACTTTTCTTTTATGTTAATAAATGGTCAGAGGTCTTCCTCTGACTGAGATTTCTTTGTATAAATACTAATAAATAGTATTTATTAAATATATAGATATGAAAAATGAAAATTAAACAAATGAAAATTATCAATAAGTAAATTGAGAAAAAATATTAAACATTTTATTAATTAAATGATTATTGATAATGTTAATAAACAATATATATTAAATATATAGATACATATTAGTGTATATAAATATGATTTATATATTATAAAATATTTATATGATTTACATTAAATAGTCATTTATTTAGCGAATAATGGTTTATAATTAAGAAGTAACATGAATTAAAAATACTGACTAATTGCATAGAGTAGTGGACATATAATTGAATTCCGTTAGATTTTTCAATTTAACATAGATAAAAAGTGTGTTATATTGATTTCACATATACATAGTTAATTCATTTCTATATACAATGCACACACACGAAACTTATCAATTCTTTTAATATTATTAATGTGTACTTATTTTTATTTTATTCAATTTCACCAATTTTTTTGCACACATGCACTTAAAATTAGATATTCATTAATAATGTTAAAAAATATTTGTAAAAAAATATTTATAAAAAAATATCTTTAAATAAATATATTATTAAATAAATATATTTAAAAATGTACACACAATATTTATAAAATTATACATTTATCATTATAAATAAATAATTATTTTTTAAAAGTATTTATGTAATTATAAATAAATAATTTTATATATTTAAATAATTATTAAATCTATAATAAATTTTCATAAATAATTAATAAATTTACTATATTTATATATATATATTAATTAAATATATATATAATTATATAAATATATATAATGATATAAATATTATTTGTTAAAAATATTTATATAATAATAAATAAATAATTATATATTTAAATAATTATAAAATTAAAACAAATATATTAAAATAAGGAATATATTTATTATATTTATATTTATATTTATTTATTAAGTATAAATATATTTACAATTTTTTTATTTATAATAATAATTATAAATCTTTTATCAAAGATTAAGTAATAAGCACTGATAGAAGAAATCTTTATATTTGCTTTTTTAGTGATGATAAAGACCAAACATTATCAGCACTAAAAAATCACTGATAACTATACTTTTTATCAAAACTTAAATATTCAGTGCTGATAAAAGTGTCCCGATCTAATTAAAAAAACATAACATATTGCATACCCATTGCAATATCATATGCTTTCCATGGAATCCATCCATTACTGGTGCTCCTCAGTGAATCCAAGCTCAAATCATACTACCCCACTCAAATTACACAAACCCACTACCTCCAGTTGCTCGAACATCATCTGAAATACAATATTAACTTTTAGTTAGGGTTTCAGAAGAAAACATTGAGATCTGGATCCACGGGTCTCAGATTTTCTTCAACCTTGAGAGGTAGGATTGTGTTTTTCTCTGTAGGTTTCGATTTTATTTATATATTTTTCATTTCATGATTTGGATATGAGGGTTTCTAATTTTCCTTTTTTAGTTCCAATTTTAATTTTTTATTTTTTCAATGGTTATTGTATTATATTTTTCTTTTGTTTATGATTCATTGTTTGCTTGACTACTATTTTGGATATCCAATTTTGGTCTCCTTAAATTGTTTTCTTGAATTAATTTACTTTGTTGTATATATTTATACCCTATCCTGATTAAATGTTTTAAACCAATTTCCTTTGTAGGTTCTGAGAAAATTGTTTTATCAAACCAATTCTTAGTCCGATGATGGTGCGATGCAGCAACATAAGATTAATTTAGGAATTCATGGAAAGGAATTTATTTATTAAAATATTGTTTCAATATTTTGATATAAGGGGTTTTCCTTAAAAATTTATTTTCATAGAATTATGTTGTTTTATTTTAAGAGAAATATTAATAAAGATGATACCATATTTTTTTTTCAATGGATCTATTTTTTTAAAATTAGCATGGTGTTATATTTATTTTACTTTTTTGTGATATTTTGTTTTAAGGGTAACATATATTTTTATCAATTTATGTTTATTATATATATATATATGTAAATACATATATTTCTATATATTTATATGCATTTTTAAAATCATAATGTAAGGATGATTTTATAATTATTTATTCATAAATTATGGTTTTGGATTTCCAAATTAGGAAGGGATTATATTTATTTTAATTAAAAATTATGTTTAAATGTTCATTTGTTTTTAAATTATGTGTGTTATAAATTCCATGATATATATATATATATGTTTAAATTTGTATGGGATAGACGTTGCAAGGGTTTGTGTATTTTTCTCCTTTGTTTCGGATATATGTTTTTGATATGTATTATTTCATTACGCCAACTTCATTATGGACCTCCCTAGAATATCAAGGATGGTTCAATGAATATTAGATAGTCTCCCTAGAATCCTTAGGTTTCTACATCATTGTTTTCCAAAAAATATAATGGAAGTTATCAAATTCTATATATTAGATTTTTTTATGTATTCATAATTTTAGGTCTATATATACATTTTTGGACTATATATACATTTAATTAATAGTGAAATAATTTATACTTAAATAAGCAATAAAATATTGTAAACTCATTTTAATTTTAAAATAATAAAATTAGGTAACTATATATATATATTTTAAATAATTGAACATTCCAAAATTTAAACAATTATATTTTATAAAAAATTACCCAAAATATTAATTATTTATAATTAATATAATATAACAATTATTATTAATATTATTTTTTTAAGTTTATTAGAAAAAACAGTATTATATATATACACATTGGAAAATATATTTTATATGTAAATGAATTTAAATATGATAAATAATATACACAAGTATATAATTATATACAAATAAAGTTACTAATATAATACACAAACACAAACACACACATATATATATATATATAATATATATATATATATAAAATATTTAAGTATATTCACATTATTTATCTATGTATCTTATGAGGAGTGACCTCCATTTTATAGTTTTTAATGGTGGAAGGTTTGAACCCTGATTAGGTTTATTTACTATCGAGGTAAGTGTGAATGAAGTACACACCTCCATCAATATCTTTTTCTTATCACATAAAACCCCATCATTTTTTTAATAAAATGAAACCTTTTAAATAAAACCAGGTTTTATTGAAAAAAACCACTTAAAAAAATTCCTTAACTAACTATTTTATGAAAGTTTTATTCAGATCGTTGTGGTTAAATTTATCGATAAAAATGAATGTAATTCATCATTAACTCTACCTCCACATCAAATCAAATAAATTAATTTTAGTATCATACACTATTCAGCTGAAATTACACTGTAGAAACCCAACACCTCTAGGTTGCGCAACACTATAGTTATGTATTCTATCAAGTTAATAACTAGTTTTGATGGTGTATCTCTCAAAAATAAGAGGAATTTTCCCTTTTATAGAACATAATGAAGTTAATTGAAGGTAATTCCCCTTGAAATTTGTTGTGTTCTCTAAAAGGGGTAGTGCCTACCATTTATGAGAATTACACCATTTACACTAGTTATTAACTTTATGCCTCCATTTCCACCAAATTCATCTAGAGAAAATATACACACTTCCAGATAAATGATATAGTGAAGGGAGAGAGAGAAATGGAGAGGGTGTAGATGGAAGAATCAGAATACCCTACTATAGGGCTACAAAACCCGGGGTTCTTGGGTTTCTACAGTGTAATATCATCTCATTAGTGTATGTTACTAAAATTAATTTATTTGATTTGAAAGGTAAGTAGATTTAATGATGAGTTACTTTCATTTTTATCCTAGAATTTATCTATACATATCTTTATAAAACTTAAATAATATAACTGGTTGAGTATTTTTTTATAATTTTTTTTAAAACATGGTTTTTTAATAGATTTTTTTTTTAAAATGATAGGGTTTTATAGGTTTGGAAAATTTGGTCGATGGGGGAGTTTATATCGTTCACACATAAAGAAATGATCCATAAGTCATTTTAGACATGAAGGAATCAGTCGCACCTCAATTTGACACACAGTGTGACCGTTATGACTAAATGTGTCCATTATGAGTTTAAAATTGACAATTTATTCCAAAAAATGTCACTCATTGAAAAAAAAGAAAATCCCCTCAAATTGTTTATAATTTAGGAAATAAATTCATATGTCCTTTGTGACATATAGGAATTGGTATCACATCAATCCGATACACGATGTGATCAGTATAGGTTAAATTTCATATTTCCATTTTAAAATAACATTTTAGTATAAAAAGTTGACATACTCAAAACCAAGAAAACACATTCGATTGATTTAATAATTTATTACAATGATCCGTAAGTCATTTGAGACATATATAAATCAGTTTTACATAAATATGACACATTGTGTGATTAGTATTACTCAAAGTGATCCTTTTTATTTAAAAATGACACCAATTATATTAAAAGGAAAACTAACCTACTTAAAAAATGAGAAAACACATTCATATTGTTTTGATACATTAGAAAAATGATCGATAAGTCATTTTAGACATGAAGGAATCATTTTAACCTAAATATGATGAACAATGTTCCTGGTAGGAATCAATGTGTCCATTATCAGTTTAATATCGATAATTTAGTTCAAATATTGTCACTCAGTGAAGAACAAAAAAAAGATTTCCTTTATAGTTTAGGAAATTGATTCATAATTCATTTGTGATGTGTAGGAATTAGCCTCACATCAAACTGATATATGATGTGATCAGTATGAGTCAACGTGCATGTTTTCAGTTTAAAATGACATTTCAGTAAAAAAGACAAGTGACATACCCAAAAATGAGTAAACCCATTCATATTATATTGATACATTATGAAAATTACCCATAATCCATTTGTGAGATGTAAGAATTATTCAAACCACAATTTGATTCTTGTTGTGACCGATATGACTCAAAGTGTGTCTTTTTATTTACAATTGACATCGATTTTAGTAAAAAGGACAAATCACCTACTCAAAACTAAGAAAATGCATTCAGATTGTTTTGATACTTTAGGAAAACAATCCAAAGGCCATTTTGACATATAAGAATCAGCCGCACCTTAGTACAAGGAATGGTGTGATTGGTATAACTATGAGTGATATTTTTTCAATATATAAGTATTGTTTTAGTTTAAAATGCACATCACATCACCCAAACTGAGAAGGGGATCATAGATTCTTTGATCACCATTTAAATTATGTATTCAATCAAGGATAACCCTTTAATTGGTACATCAAAAATTGTTCATGCCGGTACCAATGTAAATAATGTCTTGTACATTAGAGGGGAATACAAAGAGGGAATTTGGATTCTCGATAGAGGAACCAAATCCTTGAAATATTTAAAAAAAGAAATAGAGTTCAATGAGAGGGTAAAAATGTTTTTTAATATAATAAGTTTTTCCTCATAATATTATATGTTCTCTACTATATTATCATAATCTAAATAAATTGTTTCACTACCCATGCAGACAATGTCTTCTACACATGATGATGTTGCCAATCCCTCAGAATAAAAATTACAATGAAGAAAAACCTTTGGAAAGATATAAAGTTAATGTTACGATATACTTTCTTTATTTTAATAAAAACTTATATAATTAAACTTTGATTTAATTTTCATTATTCCTTGAAGAGTTCATTTATTTTAGAATATTTCTGTCCATGTGTTATGCCTTTGCAAGAAGAGCAATGACACTATCTCTGCTCAGTAAAAGATGTAATCATGATGTTTACACTATTAAATCATTGTCCATATAAATAATGTATTGTTTCATATTTATGTTTAATTTATTATTTTTTTGTATCACTCAAATAATAATTGTATTCTTATATAGGCGGATTCTTTTGTTCGAGTTGGGATGGTATGTCTATCTTTCATTCCTTTATTCACTAAAACATCCCCACACTTCTTCTCTTTCAAAACATTTTCACCATTACAGTGTTGCATTTTTAACTTCATTCCATGTTCTATCCAATGCCTTTGAGTGAAGAGAAATGATGCTGACTCTACTCAATTACAGAGGTAATCTTAATGTTTTTCGAGTAAAATCATTTTCCATAAAATTAATGTATTGTTTCATATTTATGTTTTATTTATTTATTTTTAGTATTACTCACATAATAATTTATTTATTAAATAGATGGATTATTTTTTTTGCGTTGGGGTGGTCATTCCATTTTTCATGACTTTATGCACCAAAACATCCCCCAAATTCTTCTCCATTTAAAACATTTTCACCCCTATAGTGGTTCATTTATCACTTTGTTTCAAGTTCCCTCCACTACCTTTATAGGAAGAGCAATGATGCTTCCTCTTCTCAATCACTTAGGAAATCTTGATGTTTAAATTGTAAAATCATTTTCCATATAATTAATCTATTGCTTCATATTCATGTTTAATTTATTTCTTTTTAGTATTACTCACATAAGAATTATTTATTTATATAGGTGGATTTTTTGTTTGAGTTGGGGTGATCTGTTCATCTTTCGTGCCTTTCTACACCAAAAATTACACAGAATTTTTCTTCCTCAAAATGTTTCACCCCTATAGTGTTGACATTTATCACTCTACTTCAATTTACCCCCACTTCTCAATCATAGAGGTAATCTTTATATTCTCATAATAAATTCATTGTCTATATAATTAATGTATTATTTCATATTAATGTATTATTTATTTATTTTTAGTTTTACTCATAATATTTTTTTCTTATATAAGTGGATTAATTATTTGATTTTATGTACTTTGTTCATATCTACTCAAGACGTGTTGGTAGTTTGATAAATAAATGAAATATAAATCATGGTAACATTGAAATTTAAAATTGTTTTGAGACTTTGGGATGTGTAAGAATCAACCACACCTCAATACGATACACGATGTGACCAGTATGACTCCAAGTACTTCATTCTATTTAAAATTGAAATTAATTTTAGTAAAAAATACAACTGACCCAATGTGTCTATTATTAGTTTAAAATTGACAGTTGATTTTTAAAAGTTTCACTTATTGAAAATCAATGAAATGCTATTAGATTGTATTGATAATTTAGGAAATCGATTCATAAATAATTTGTGACATGTAAAAATTAGTCTCATATTAAAATGATACATGATGTGATCTGTATGAGTCAAGGCGTGTGTTTCATGTTTAAAATGACATTTTTGTAAAAAAGACAAGTGAAATACTCAACAATAAGTAAAACCATTAAGATTGTTTTGATACTTTAGGAAGAAAATCCACAAGTTATTTGGAACGTGTATGAATTAGATTCACCTCAATATGATAATCGGTGTGACTAGTATGACTCTTTGTGTGTATTTATATAAATTTGGAATCAATTTTAGTCAAAAAACAAACTTACCTACTCAAAACCGAACAAACACATTCATATTTTTTTGATACTTTAGGAAAACAATCCATAAGTGATTTGAGGATGTGTATGAATCAGCCAAACCTCAATCTGTTGCACAGTGTGACCATTATTACTCCAAGTATGTGTTTTTATTTAAAATTGACATCAATTTTTGTAAAACGGAAAACCGACCTACTCAAAACTGATAAGACACATTTAGAAATATTAAATAATTTAGGAAAATGATCTGTAAGTCATTTTTTATATGTTGGAATCAGTCGAACCTTAATCTGATACACAATCTAATTGGTATGAGTGAAAGTGCATGTTTTAATTTTAAAATGACATTTTAGTATAAAAGACATGTGATGTACTCAAAACCAAGGAAAAAAATTCAAATTGTTTTCATATTTTAGGAAAAAGATCCAGAAGTCATTTGGGATGTGTAGGAACAAACCACACCTCAATATAAAGCATGGTGTGACCTGTATGAATCAAAGTTCATCCTTTTATTTAAAATTGTCATCAATTTTAGTAAAATGGAAAAATGTCCTACTAAAAATTGAGAAAAAACATTCAGATTATTTTGATAATTTATAACAATGATCCATAAGTGATTTTTATGTGTAGTAATCAGATGCACCTCAATCCAATACACGGCGTTCCTAGTATGACTCAAAGAGTCTGGTATCAGTTTAAAATTGACATTTCAGTTAAAAAAGATCCATTCAGTAAAAACCGATCCAATGCACATGGATTTTTTTGATAATTTAGGAAAATGATTCATAAGTCATTTGTGACATGTAGGAATCTATATCACGTCAAATTGATACACGATGTTATCAAAATGAGTCAAAATGGCATGTTTCCAGTTTAAAATGACATTCTAGTAAAAAAGACAACTGATGTACTCAAAAATGAGAAAAATAGTTGAGATTATTTTGATACTTTATGAAAATGATACACAAGACATTTAAGATGTGTTGGAATTAGCCGAACCCCAATCTGATGCATAATGTGATTGATATGACTCCATGTGTGTCTTTTTATTTAAAATTGACATCATTTTTTTTAAAATTAACACTTTTGATTAATTTAATTCTTTATATTATTACTAACATAAAAATTATTTTCTTATATAGATATAAACTTTTGTTTGAGTAGAGGTGGTTTGTTTGGAAATACCATGATTCGGGTTAAGTATAGAAGACAATAGAACATTGATGTTTTTGAATGTATGTAATAATTTTTATTTATGTAATTTTATAAACCAAAGTTTGAAATGTCTATAATATAGTGTTTTTTTGTGTTATAAATTTAATTTTATTTAAAACCTATATTGGTACTTTTTTTTTGATATTTGGTTCTATGGTGTGCGGTTAAAACACACTAAAATATATCCCCTTATCAGCACTTTTAAAAGCGATGATAATGAACACATTTATCAGACCTTTTAAAAGTGATGATAAAGGTAAAAATTATCATAGATTTTATGATAACTGATAAAATGTCTTTTATCAGCACTATTATAACTGTAGATAAAGGCATACTTTATCAGTTATTCTATAAGTTATGATAAAAGACTCTTTATGTGCACCGATAAATGGAGCCTTTAGTGGTTCTAAATTAATGCGATGATAAAGGTCCCATTTATCAATGGTTTTTAGCACCGATAAAGGTACCCTTTATCAGCGCTGATAATAGACCATGGAATTAGACTTCTCTCACGTAGTCAGTTATTTTCTAGAACTAATAAAGGTGATTTATAACACAATCAAAGGCCTATTTTTTAGTAGTTCTTCCATCGTTGTGGACCTCAATACCACATCATCTATGAACAAACTCAAAAAAATCAGCACCAACTTAGTCTATCAAAGATGCACCATCGATGGGGAGGCCGAACATAATAGACACATCTTGGAGTGAAATAGTCAGCCCTCTGTAAAATGGAATGTATCTGTACTCAGCCACTATCTCACTATGATCAAAATAATGAGTTGATGATAAATAGATGTGAAATTTCATATCGCTATGTCATATAACCTAGAACAATGAAGATGATGGATGATAATGGGAGGTGGTAAAGAAAGATGAAAATGATGAGATCTACGTACACCCAAAACCGGAACTGGACATCCCTCTAAAACTAGCTGTGAAACATTCTTATCAGGGAATGTGAGAAATAGAGGACCCTCTGTCTGTACATTAGATATCATCATTAATATTTTTTATTTTATTTAATAAAACATTTAAACTATTTTTTAAAAAACTACAATAAGAAAAATGAGGTAGAAATATGAATTTAAAATTCAACATTATGATAAAAAAGTGGTAAAAAAATATAGGTGACCGATGCTATTGGTTTAGTCTATCAATTTCTTATTTTATTGATCTCCAATAATGTTTAATTTAGTTATAAATATTTTTATGTAAATAATCCAAGATAAAAACCCCACATAGAACAAGTGGCTTCATGATATATTTAACTGCCCATGTGAATTGAAGGAAAGATTTGAAGACAATTTATTTAATAGACAAACTTCATTTTATTAATTTTCTTGTCTGTTTATTTTTTAACAGTTATAGTATCAAATAATTCCATTAGATTGAATCCAGAAATGAGACAATCTAGTGTTAAAATAGGATAAAAGTAGATCAAGTCAAAAATAAAGGGAATTTTTTAATGAAACTTATACATATGAAAAATATACACATTCCTGATAAAACACATATACTCAATCATGGATGATGGGATGTGGAGCTCTGCCTTGCTACTTAGGGACATCTCTTATGAGTTTTCCCTTCTACGTGAAAAATGTTTCATTATAGTCCCCCTCTTCTTTTTTTGAGGATAATCCATCTCATTTCTAATTTGAGTAGATTTTGGGTTTCCATGGAGGTACAAATTAGTAATATCAAGCCAATAATTAAAATATGATAGAAATAAAAAAAATCATAAATGAAAACATTGAAATGAAAAACCTATAAATATCAGGGATAATAGTCAGGTGATTAATAGGAATGGTTATAGAATTAAAGTCATCAAGATGCATCCAAGTGGTACTATAATAGTCAACTAATGTTCTAAAATGATATACTGGGTCAACATAGGGCTCCCATGATATGTTCATCGATACAAAATCTGAAAATATATGTGTACATGGATGTATCAATGCATAGAAGTTACGAAAATCACAGTACCTATATAAAACATGACCACAAGCACTCAACAACTATTTTCTGTAACTCGGTTGTGGAACTATCTTATATAAAAGTGGTTGTGTACCTGAAAAAAGGTCAGAACATGAAATCCTGATGCGTTATGTAGTATCCAATCAATGACACTTTAAAAATGACGAGTAAAAAAAATTCAATTTTTTATCATCTCATATGACTATTGGGACCATTCAAAAAATTACTTTACACATTTATAAAGCATATATTTCACTAACCCCATGATCAATAGTTTTCACACACCCATTATGACACAATTTATGCACTCCACTATATTAGTGGTCATACGGTTATATCTCCTGCCACCATCATATTGTAATGACCATTTATCCATTTAAATCAGTATCATATAATCATACACATCTTGATCATCCTTTTAAATTTCTTCAAGACATTTATCAAACCATTCTTGTTGGGGATCATTTTTTGAAGCCATAAGAGAATAATGTATTTAAAATAATATTAAATTTCCATTAAAAATAGTATGTTTTAAAAAACATACCCAAATTGATGATCAACTTATTTATTTCCACATATATGAAATTATTATGAATATTACTTGTAATATGTATAATGTAATATCGATGATAAGCATTCAGTTTTCTCTATGAAACCCCATCACTATTAATAGTCTCTATAATCGCTTAATGTCCATCATATATTAGAAACACTCCCTATTTTTGTGTGACATGAATGCGTATACATTCCAAAAAACAAACCCCAGGATTCAGAATTCTATTTAAAAAAAATATAAAATGAAGGTGGTATATAATCATAATTACCATCATGTGTGGCACAAATAATTAGAACACATGTACACATTCCATAAAGAAAAGTTTCACCAACATAAATGATTTTTTACAATAGTGGAAAGTCAAGATACATGGTATAAATGACCAAAAAATCCTATTGAACCTCAACTTTGATGGATCTATGAGGTGAATTGGGGATACAAACTCAAAAATGTCTAAATGATAAATAATATGATTATTTAGAGACAAAAAATCTATAAGCTGTGAAAATGTTGAAAATGATTCATATGAATCACCATACACTTTTAAAATTTAATTTTGTTTTAAATTCCATGATTTGCTGTAGGATTACATATAGTTAAAAAACTTTGGTATTAATTTATGAGTAAGGGATATAGGAACATCCTCTCATGTTCATATCATCTCCATACGAACAATTAATATAAAATCAATATTAAGTGAAGAGTTATCCCACAACAATATTGGATGTACACAAGTGTTTGGGACTTATTATCTGGTTATCTTCCAACATGAAACAAATTTATAATATATTTTCCTCAATTGTAATTTAAATTTTGGCTTGGATTTTTCACATCGAATGAGATATTTTCCTTCTTTGACTCATTAACCAAAAATTAAAAATTCCACTCGATGTGGTTTTTATCAATTTTTTCATGGAAAATTTACTTCCAAACTCTTTCCTAACATAGATGGTGTTATCAATTGACATATATCTATTTCCTATAATTCTATGGAATTTATTATCTGGTGTAATGAAAACCCAATAAAAATTTGGTGTACGTGACATTCCTTCAACTAAGGATGTAAATAGTATAGGATGATTACCACTGACTTGGGGATGCCTATCTATAATAGGAACCTCACAATGTTAATCCAACACCACACCCTCACCCACATCATCTCTTTATGACTTATTAGATACTTTTACTTTATAAGAGATATTATTTAGTATATTAGGAGTACACACAGGGACATCCCCTACATTTCCTTTCAAATGCTGACCATCGTATTCATTATTTGTTTCTATCATAAGAGTCATATGAGTAGGAAATGAATGAGAGTGTTGTGAAGGATAAACTTCTACAAAACTCATAGAACATGGTTCTGTAGTAGTTTATTACACCACACCGATTTTAAAAATCCCCACAAATAATTCTATTATACCATTAATACACTACTACCAAAATAACAATGAAGCAACCATGAAATCATCATTATCGACCATATGATACTCAGTGTGCCAGAAAAATTCAATATAGTGAATATGTCGATAAGTAACTGAATTAATTGATTGATCAACCCTCATTTTTAACCGACCATAAATCTTCTTTCAAACTTCATCCAATTTCACACAATCACACAGATTTTCCGCTCTTGCGGGTGGTAAAATATATCTAAAATCCTTATCGATATAAATTATCTCACTATTTCAATATAATTACATATACATTATTATATATATAAAATTAATTAATAATGTATTATATACTACTTCATGATAATTTTAAATTTTGTAAGCTGGTTATGATTAATTATTGACTTGATCTTGAGAAGTTTTTTATGGATTGGTTTATCATTATTTGAAAACCCCAAAAAAACCTATGTGGGGCTTCAATTGCCTCTATTGATCATATGTATCAACTATCAGTCTCTTATTAGAAATGGTATAATAATACAACTTCAAACAACAACACTTATTGTCATACACCCTTTTATTACAATGATACTCACATGAAAGTGATAGGGTTTAGTGGTTTTAGATACATAACATTTATGATGTGGAAAAATAGGTCCTTACATTATTAGAGAGAGGGATTGCATGAAGGCTATAAATGAGAATTTTTTTTAATTATTTCCAATTATATAAATGAAAAAATTATGACATGAGATTTCAATCATTCATTGGTCGGTCATCTCAAGAGCATTAAATTATTACAAGTTAAATAATTAGATACTAAAAAATAAAACATGCAATTTCAATAATACATTAGATGAACATCTCAAGATCTATAAAGATTATATATTGCTTATATGTTTTATTGTTATATTTATTATGATATAAATCTTGTAAATTTACTCATAACTGTATTTAAGAAATAATATATATATATATATATATAAACATCTATTTATTTTCAGACTTTAATGAATATTTTTCTTTTTCACATGTGAAAAACTATAACTAAATCTTTGATTGATATAAATAACATCAGTATTGATGTATATTGTTGGTGATGCGATTATTAAAGAAAATTTAAAAAAATTTATATATTTTCAAAACACATCATCAAATGTTTCATATATTATAATTACTTATGAATAAATAACTATAAGATGATATAGAGACTTATTCTATGGATTATTTATCATTATTTTATAAACTCACCAAAACCTAAGCATAAAATCTTAGAGTCCCTTTTATCACATATTTCAGCAACCATCAGTGTCCTTTCTCACAACCACACCTCTTGTCGAATGCGTCTTGTCGAACGACTCTTATCGAATTCCTTTTTATTGGAGAGTTACTCACATGCAAGTGAGGGGGTCTAGGGTTTTGAAATACATAACATTTTTAGATGGACACACACATACTTATATACTTAGATAGGTATGACTCACAGGTCATAAACAAGGAAAAGAAAAGGCTATTATTACAAATTATATAACCATATACACAAAAAAGACATACAATTCCAACTATTCAATAGTCAGACATCTAAAGATCAGTCATCACACAATACTCTTCACATTTTTTTGTATACTTACTGTGTTCTATATATTATATAACTTTACTAAAAACTAGATCAAATATATAATAAATATGTGCACCTCCTTTTCAAAATTTTACCTTTTCAATGTGTGTATGTTAATATATATATATATATATTTAGGTAGATTCAATTTATTTTTCCATGTGTATCAATTATTATAATTTTTTTAATTTGGATATAATGTACAATAATATATACATATAAATATAATTAGATAATATAAAATAAATATATAAAAATTTAAATATATTAAACTTTATTTATCAATATTTTAAAATATATTTACTTATAATTTTATAAACTATAGATTTATAAATATAAGTTTTATTAATTTATACATAAATACTATAAATATTATTGATAATAATTTTTATTCAATTTTATTCATAAAATCAATATCATATTCATTTACATATTAACCATTAAAATACTGTAATCTTATGTTATTTTATTTTTTATAAAATTACATATGATATATAATATTTTTTTCATTCTTCTACTTTCTAAAATTTAAGTAAATATATTTTATAATTTATTACTTGAAATAATAGATATCCATACATAATATATTTCACACTTACATAATAACCATTAAAATAATGTAAAATTATGTTTTTTTTCAATTTCATAAAATTACATATGTATATATAATTTTTTGTCATATTTATACTTTCCAAAATTTAAGTAATTATATTTTATACTATATTACTTGAAATAATAACTATTTATACTTAATATTATTTAAAATTATTATTTATAATAAAGTTTTTATTCCAATAACAAAAATAATATTATTTATATATTTTAAAAAATTGAAATATGATACATACTTATAACTAGTATATTTTTAATAATATATTTTTTATAAAATATTTAGCTAATAACCTATGTGTATAGAATATTATAATTTAAATTTATGTCACTTTAAAAATAATATATACTATATACATATAAATATATTCAAATATAATAAATCACCATTTAAATTACAAATATAAATTTTTTTAAAACAATATTATTTCCCTAAATATAAATTATATTTTATATATAACATTTTAATTATATAAACACCATATTTAAATTTCCTAAACATCTAATTTTAATTATAATATACAGAAAACAATAACTCACTCAGAAATTTAATAATACAAAAGACAATAATTTATACATCTATACATTCATACATCCATACATATTAAATAAACAAATCATACAAAACAATAAATAAAAACAATTAGACAATTAAAATTTTAAATATAAATCTTACCATCTTAAAAGATAGAAATATATGTTGAGAAAGAATTCCAGCAAGGGTTTGTAGAAAAGTATAGAGGAGAAGAATGAAAAATTGAGGGGGGGGGAATCATTTTATCAAAATGGGTGGCTAGGAGGCATGAACCATGTTCAAACCTCCTTTATAATGTCTGTGAAGGAAGTATTAATGGGGTTGATTATTCCTTGGCAGTATAGGGAGAATTAGGAATGAGGTTCAAGATTCTCCGAAAGCATATTCAAAAATATGAGAGTCCCCATCCTGTTTTTTTCTCGAAAAATTTAAAACCCCCTATAAAAAATCTAAAAATAATTGTTCAAAGTTTAAACTCACGTAATAAAATCATACAAAAAACATTAAATATATAATTTTTTTGAAGGGGTGTTCTTAGGGTTATTATTGTTAATTTAAAACTAAATATTTTCTCCAAATCTCAAACATTTTTCCTTTACCTCCCCCTTCATCATGGTTTACCAATAGTATGAAAATTATTATATATTATTTTATTTAACCACATGGACCTACCCGTTAGTCGGTGAATTATGCATGAATAAGGTCAGTTAGTTATTTTTAATACTACATTATTTATGGACTAGACCCTTTATTATTCTTTCTTGAGTTTATCTATAACTGGCCACCTGCGTTTCTAGCAGATGAACAACCCACCAATATTAGAGAACACTGTCACCTCACTTAGTCATCATCCACCACCACCTCCAACCATCACCACCCCATCCAGAAACTATCACTTCGTTAGTTCCATGTTATATTAACCCACATCACATTAAAATTTAATCCCATACACATTCCACTTCCTCACCGATTCATGGTTTCTATGTTCTAAAAACCTAAATCTTTCTACATGTTATCAATGGGGAAGAACCCAGACCAGCCACTACCACCATCATTCTTTAATGTAATTTCCCCCTTTCCTTCCACATAATTTTTTTGGTGAGCCCACAAACTATCATCTTTATCTATTTTACATTCAAAATCATTTTTTGGACTTTATCATATCTTTACATGATCACGTTGTTCTTTTTCTCAATGATCAGAGGATCCATCCAGAATTTGTGAGGCACTAAAAAATAGATCCTACCAAGGGCTGTTTGTTTCTACATGATACCAATGATGTAATAAAATGGGAATTAGAAACCAAGATTCATGGTCACCAGGTTTGGTTTCAGGAAGGTTGGAGGCAGTTCCTTGACTTTTACATTATAGCTTTTAGCTACTTCTTCATCTTCACCTATTAAGGCCATTCCATGTTTCTTGTCACCATATTTGACATGTCAGTAACATATATATCCTACTCACTTTTAGAAGGTAGGGAAGAAAATTATACTAAGTTTAAAGATTTTTTAAAATGGATTTTTCAATTTTTTATTAAAAGGTATACAGTTTTTGGTTTTTTAAAAAAGGGTCTGGAGAAGCGTGAACCCCTTTCACACTTATTCATTCTGAGAGATAAGAATCAATGGGGTTCGTTCCTCTTTGTTTATATATATATATTAACATTAATATGATATAATATATATTATTAATTTTAATTTCTCCCAATTATTCTTATAAATATTTGTTAGACTTTTCATTGATATAAAATATTATCAATTTGTTGATAAATTACATATTTATCAATAATGCATAGTATTATTTATTAGTATTCAATATAATATTATTTTTTATCAATTAATTAATAGTAAGAAAAACTAATATTTATAATATTTTAATTATTAATATTTTTTACTTTTTTGTTGATATAATTAATATTATTATTTTAATATGATTCTTTTAAAATATCAATTGTATTTTTTGTTATTAATTTATATAATATAATTAATAGCATTATAGAGAATATTTTTTATAATAATTTAAATAAAAAAATTATATTTAAAAATTATGGACTAATTAATAATTATATAATTCTTAATATATTATGTTTTATTATTAAATAATTACTTATATAAGAAAAAGATAATATTTATTATCAATATTAATTATACCTTTAGACATGAAAATAATAATATTATTACTATTTAATAATTAATTTAAGATGATTGTTAATTATATAAATATATAGTATTATAATCCATATTATAATCCATATTATATATAATAAATAATTATATTTAATGAATTATTAAATATTAGTAATATTTATTTTATTAAAAATAATAATATTATTAATATTTAATAATAAATTTAATAATATCATTTATTATACATAATATGGATAATAGTACTAAGTATTAATATTAATAATAAGTAGTAATTATTAGTATTACCAATGTAGTAATTAATATTAATATTTCTTATTAGTTGAAAAATATTTGTATGAATTTCCAATTATATCAACTAGTTGACTTATGCAACGTAATGTAATATATTAGTATGTTTTTAAAAAATTTATAAATAATGACTTCAAAAACATTCAACACGTATCATCAATATAATCTACATATGTGTTCTGAATGATCCTCTGTGTCTCAACCAGGCTTATATACGATGTGTCCACGCCGTGGCTATCTACATCTCTGCTCTGACATATGCAACTGCAATATATCATTGTTGTCACCCACATCCACATCATCCTATGTGGAAGACATTGGATGTATAGTCTCATTATCTATACCCTGTCATTCTTTTAAGGATAGTGTCAATTACTGAATAGAACTCTAACCAAAATATGAACATGATGGATGATGTGATGCAAATGTTTGTGAATTAGAGGCTAATAAAGTGTCTAGAACAAACTGGTCAGTATCAATCTATACAACAAAATCTGACATGCTAACTTCCCCTATTTGTGGTTGTACCTCTGGATGTTTCTATGACTCATATGCAATAGGATTTAGAGGAGCATCTGACTGATCCTAATGAACACCCTCCTTCTATACCACATCAGCATCCATAATAGGGTTTTCACCCCATACCACATCAATATTCGCCTCTGAAGACCTAGTATCATATGACTGATAAAATAAAATCCCATGATAAATCTCATCCATGGGAAAACCAAATGCATCATTGCTCTATAAAAATATGCCAAGTAAAATGTGCCTTCATCTACCAGATCAGAGATGTTAAAGAGATGGGTGATACTGTGAAATTTTTTTTTGGTATTATGTAATGTTAATAAAATATCTATTCAATATTGGAAAGAAGAATTATTACAAATACACGAAAGTCCTGTTCATGTTGTATAAGAAATCTGATTGGATACCTAAAGTACCAGGGTGAAAAATCTACCAGATGGAAAAATTGCATATATATTGTGCTCACCCCTCATAATTTAGACCCATGTTGTCTATCCCATAGATCAATATATTGTGCATGATACCTCCTCCAATAAAATTCTCACTTCCCCAAAATCTAAATAGAATGAAGTGAAGGTAACTAACTGGGAAGTATAGGAATGAGCTATATGAATCTGAACTGCCACATAACCCTATCAATCTGATTCCACTAAACAATATGAAAATGAATCAATGAATCAAAGAAGGATTTCAGAACAAGCATCACCATACAATATGATGGAATAGTCTAAATGATATCTTTAGTATATGGAATCCATAAAATCTAATAAATTAAATGAATAATCAATTAATAAATGAATACATGTATAGTAAATAATAAATATTTAACTATATAAATAATAACCACTTACATCATCTAACCAATGATTGTCCAGTATAAGTATGTAAACATGTATATCATGTATAGATGTATCAGAATGTTTATGTTTCTGAATCCACCTATAGATAACATTGTTATAGTTATATTTCATCACAAGAAGTTATAAATTTTATTTAGAAATTATAAGGAAAGAATAACATACCATCGCCCAAGCAGAGACTCTACTTAAATAGCAATAAATAATGATTCATGAGAATGTGAAGATAACCGAGGGATGTGCTCCCATATCCATATCTGTATTAGAATAATGCGACATGGGATATGCATCTTAACAACGTGACATGAGCATCATAGCATCCTATATGTATATGCGAGACATGCATACCTCCAGCTATACCGGCCTGCCTAGTCCAAGTCCTCCAACAAAGGTAAATACATCAAATGTAAAAATGTAGTGGAATGATAAAAAAATATCGTTCCACTGATCAGACTCAAAATGTATGAACATGAAAATTACAACACAAGGATCTTTTTGGCATGCTCTGATAGATGAGAGAAGTGATGGTCTTTCCACAACATACATAATATACTACTGAATAAAGACCTTCCATTATTGTGGACCTCAATGACAAGTAATCTATAAACCATCTCAAACCAATCTACTCTAACTCACCATGTCACATACGCACTATTGGTGGGAAGGTCTAACATAATGGGCACTTCCTGTAGCATAATATTCATCTCCCCTCTATAGAATAGAATTTATGTGTCTTTGGCTTCCATCTCTCTACAATCGCAGAAATGAGATGATGATCGAAAAAAGGAGAAGTCACTCATTACTACACCACAAAACCTAGAACAATGAAGATGTGGGATGATAGTAGGAGGTAGTGAAATGTGATGGAAATAATGAGATCTCCATACACTCAAAGGAGGCACTGGAAACCCCTCTAAAACCAGCTGGGAAACATGCCTATCTTGGAATGAGAGTAATGAAGGACCTACCATCTGTACATTTGATATCATCGTTACTTTTTTTTATAGTTAATTCAATAAATTTTTTATTTTTTTAAAAACTATTACAAGAAAATTGAGTTAGAAAATTTTCATGTATAATTCAGCATTATGATTAATAAATATGTAAAAAATATATGTGGCTGATGTTGTTGGTATATATAATTACCTATATGTATATAATATTATGATTTAAGTTCATGTTGCTTTAAATATAAAATATTTTATGTATATAAAATCTATTGAAATTTATTTACTCACCATTTAAATTAAAAATATATAAATTTTTAATGAAATATTATTTCCCTAAATATAAATTACATTTTATACATTACATTTCAATTATATAAACACCATATTTAAATTTCATAAAAATTGAATATAAATTATGTCATAGAACAAAAAATAAATAATTCATAAATTATACCATACAGAAGACATTAATTTGTCAATTCATTCATTAAGGCATTCATAAATATCAAATAAAATTAAATCATACAAACAAAATAAATATAAATTAGGAAATTAAAATTTTAAATAGAAATTTTACCTTCTTAAAAGACACAAATCTATGTTGAGAAACAATTCCTTGAGGGATTCACTGTAAAAAAGAGGAGAAGAATGAAATTTTGAGGGGGGAGGAACCCCTTTTATAAATTTCCGCTGATAAGAGGCATGAAATCTGTTCAAACCACCTTTGTGAATTCTGTGAAGGAAGCATGAATGGGGTTCATGCTTCTTTGGTGGTAGAGGGAGAAGTGGAAACCCCATTCAAGCTTGTCTCTTAGAATAGAGAAGTGTGAATGAGGTGCATGCATCATTGGACCCTATTTTAAGAAATCTCATAACCCTATCCCTTTTTCTAAAATAAATTAAAAACCCATTTAAAATATTTATCCCATTAAGCCCCCATCCAAAAAACTAGGAACATAGGGCAAAAATGTAATCCTCTACTCAAGGTGAAGCTACCATCTGTTCATGGAAGTGAAACCATGGAGTGTGTTGAATCTTTTAAATCTAAAAACACATTCTTCTTAATTACTTAGAGGCTAAGTCATCTATATGATTTGGTATGCTTCCCTTCAAATATTCTATTCCTTAACATTTCCTTTCTTTCTTTTTTATAGATTTTATTACTTTTCCCTCTCTCACTCTTGTTTTTTGTGTCTCTAGTTATTTCTTCATGTGTGAAGTTATTACCATTCAAGTTCTCCAATATAATTTTTAAGGAAAAAATAATGAATTCAAGGAATAAGATTTAGATCATAATAAAAGGTGGGTAGCGAATTGCTCTTTATATCATGAGAGCGCTAAATTATGCCTTGGTTGGAAGAAATTTGTAATAGAAAATGATATTAAAGTGGTATATGTGTGTATATTTGAGCATGTCATTAGTATTTACCCTTAAAATATATTCAAACTAACTATCTTCAGATGATACTTATGACCTTTTCTTAAATAGTGATTCTTTTCTACACCATTAGCTGGGATATATATATTTTAAATCAAATGTTTACAAAATCATTTTCCAAAAACAAAAAAAAAAGCACATAAATAAATGTTCACATAAGTAAACTTTATATATAAAGGATCCTAAAATATTGTGAATTATGATATTAAAATTTGTTTTCATATTGAAATGCCTATGTTATTGTTTAACAAATTTAAATTGTATTAACTAGATGCATGATATATTATGGTTTTAGAATTTTTTTTATATTATTGAATTTAAAATATTGAACATGGGGCATTTGAACAAGTAAATTTTTTTTATGTTGGTCTTTTTACTTATCCATTCACTAGGGCTAGCACCGTGGGGCCTTCATCTGGTTGCATGGCCCACGTTTCTTTCGTGTGCCACTATGGTGATCATTGCAGCCTTATTTATTGGTCATTGATCTGACCTACCTCTTGTATGATACTCACCTTCCACCTAGTTAGGTGAACTCATTTTTTCCATTTGGTTTCTGTTCATCTTGGAATAATGGTCTTTGTTGGTTGGATGGAGCTATTCAGAAGATAGTCAATGTTGGGGGGAACTGATCACCCATTTCTCCCCTCATCTTCTCAATTAAATTAGCTGCTCTGTATCCCCTTTCTCTAGTTCCATTTACTTTAGTGTAAAACCCAAATATTTTTGATTCTTCCCTCCTCAGTGGTGAAAATTTTGCCTACCATCCTCTAAGTGTATCTACTATTTTACCACTTTTGGTGGAACTGGCGACTACATTATTCATTTTAGATGATGTATGGACCAATACATAAAGGAAGATCAATCTAGAATAGGTGAGCCCCATTACTAGTGTGAGTGAAAAATTTTCAATGACTTATGATGATTAGCTCAATGATATTAGGAATACCGAAACCGTGTGTCCGACATTGTAAGCCTTTTGACATTGCTTTTTTTCTTTGTGGTTTTCATTCCTTAATTCTTATTTTCCTATTTTTTTTAATTTTGATTTAAAATATGTAAATATTTTTCTTCTTTTATCTTAATAAAACATTTAAGTCAAGGTTTTATTTATACCATGTGTGCATGGACCAAAGATATTTAAGCACATAAATCTCTATGCTCTTTTACTGATTTCTTTAATTCTTTCATCTTGTATGTTCGATTCTGTTTATTTCAATTTTTGGGAGAAAACCCCCCAGTTCAATCCTTAGGTTTCATGTATTCCAACTATTGTTAGTGCACCGTTACCCCTCACCAAGTGGTATTAGATCCATGTTTTTTCTCATTTTATGTCAAACCTATTTCTTATTTTCAATATTGGTTTCTATTTTAATTTCTGCATTTTGACCTATTCTTAAATCACCTATTTTATATAATTTTTATTATTAAATCCACTATAAAATCTATAACTAAACTGTATTTCAAATCTTGTTGGATAAACATACATACCCAATGATACTGGACACTTTTTGGGGGTGTATGCTTAGAATAGTGGTTAATAACTTAGTATCAAACTATTTAGGTAAACATCTCAACAACTAGGTATGGAATCAAAAAATGTGATGGAGGAAATGAATTTATTTTTTGGTGAATTAAGAGGAGAGAAATACTAGTTCATAAAGGACTCATTGATTCCCTATGTGGGCCTAAGAAAAGCATTGGTACTATAAATGGAACTGAACAGACTATCAGTGAATATCAAGATATATCCCCTAATGTTTTTGTTAAAGAACATTGTTCTCTACTTATTTATTTAAGAGATAATGTTATTAGGGATTTTACCTATGAATCTACTTCTACTAATATATGTACTAAAATAGAAAAATTATACATTAAAACTTCTTTATTTGGAGGGTTTTATAAGATACTGTTGAAGCTCCTTTCGTCAAAGAATCTAAAGATCGGAAAAGGGAATATCTGAGCTCAAAGTGATTCAGCCTTTGAAGAAAACATCAAAAATCAACAAAGGAAGGAAGAAAGGATCAACAACAACCTCACCGCGCAAGTTATCTAACTGGCGCGCAAGTGTACTTGCGCGGCTACCTTGGTCGCGCAAGTGACTTGCGCGACCTAAGTGGTAACCGCCCTGTAACCGCCCGGGGTCTTCTTTTGCCTATAAATAGACCCTGTGGGCCCCCCATTCGAGGATCTTTTTCCAGAAACTCGGATTGAATCTCCCGACGCCCAAGTCTCTTCTCAAAGCTTCCGGAACACTTCTAAGGTAATTTATTACCTAGAACGGAAGATCTAAAGAGAAGAAGGAAGGCCTAAGTGTTGAAACTTATCAAACACTTGCGCGCCGACTTATTTCCTTCAATATAACTTGCGCGTCCCTTTTCTGGAAGAACCTCAAGAAAATTCTAAAGGGTTTTAAAAAGAGTCGCTCAAGTATTTCAATGCTGGTTGAAAATCGCGCAAGTACACCATGTGCCGCGCAGGTATACCTGCGCGACCAATACTTGCGCGCCCACGGAAGACTTTCGCGCCTTGCAAGACTTGCGCGCCCCTATCTTTTTGGGTGCCCATATTGCCCATTTTTACCCCTCTTAATCCATCACACCTTTCCTTTTCAATATTCAGTCTTCAAGACACTCTTCAAAGCCATTTTTGTCATGATTTCTTGATTTGACTTTCTTATCTGAAAGGAATTCTGTGGAATCTCTCTCAAAGTCTAGTGATTTAAATATCCTTATGTCACTAAAATATGGAGAGTTAATTAATTCAACCTCATCCTTTAAGATGAGTGAATACTAACCTGGGTCTCCTTTTCAAGAATAATCCCCAGTTATAAAACCTTTAATCTGGGCATCCTCCTCAGGAGTAAGCCCCAAATTCTTAAAGTTCCCAAACTTGGGCATCCTTTTTCAGGAGTAAGCCCCAATCAAGTCCTCTAATTTTGGGCATCCTCCTCAGGAGTAAGCCCCAAACCTTAATCCCTAACCTGGGTCTCCTTTTCAGGAATAAGACTCAGTCATAACCTTGGGCTTCCTTTTCAGGAGTAAACCCCAAGCCCCCTTAAATTTCTCTTAACCAGTCCTAATTTACCCTTGATTTGGGTTTCCTTTTCAGGAGTAAAACCCAATCATAAGTCCCCTCCTAACCTGGGCATCCTCCTTAGGAGTAAGCCCCAAGATTAGAGTATTCAAATCTCCATGAAGCACATATAACTTTATGGACTCTGTTCATGGATTTTCTCCCTAAAAGTAAATCCTAAACCTTCATCTATCTGGGCAGTCATACATGCATAAGCCCAAAACAAATTCTTATGATTGCATCTTTCATGGCACAATTGTCTAATTTTTACCAATACCTCTTGTTTCTCACACCGAGCATGACTCACGTGAGCTTAGAGTGTAAAAGTAATTATGACATTCTTCTTTGAGCCATCAATCATAAACATCATACTCCATTACTCGAACTACGTGGGTTCTGATTCCTTTTCCAAAACAAAGGATACGTAGGTAGCCCATTTATGGGTTCGATCCCAACTTTGAAATAATCTCTGTCCTTCTGAATGACGATAAACTTCAAGTTCCCCACTGAGTGGATTTAAAACCAGCCTGGTCATCATAATGAACAAGAGACTTTTATATAAATGTTTTGAAGGATACCATTGACCAGGAATCTCTAAAAAGATATAGATGATTCTATATTGATGAAGAACCTCGAATACATAGAAAAGATTCTCTAAATTTCTTGCATATTTAATCATTGATTGTTAAAACTAAAGGAAATCTCATTTTATACTTGGTAATGTAATAAGGATTCACGAACATAACTTAAATCTATAAAGAGAGTCCCGGAGTAGACAATAATTCCCCTCAAAAAGGTGTGATGAGTCCGACCTCCCATCCTCTCGACCAATGCAAATTCCTAAGCCTCATTAGTCCACAAGCTAATAAGTGCATGCCTTTGGAAAGTAGGTCCAAACGGATGTGGAATCATTGGATGTTTCCGGTTCTACGAACAAACCCGTTAGAAACCGATCGGAATGTTTGAATCTTCCGTCCAGGAGGTCATCCCCGGATTCCGTGCGAAACAAAAATGGTGAACCCGACGTGAATCCTTAACCAAGTTAAAGTGATGTTCTTATTATTTGTTAGGCCCCTTGGGCCAACAAAACAATCATTGATATGTGCTCATCCAAAAGATGCAGTGGCCGGATTCATCTTGATTATGTCTGTTATATGGAACATGTACTCTTTTCTCAAGATCTTCTGCAAAATGGCTTTCATTAAATTCACCTCTGTGAATACTACTTTTGTGAACACCTCTACTGTGAGGTCTGCTGCTGTGAAAACCAATGCTACTACTCCTGCTGGAACGTTGTCCGCTCTGAGAATGACATCACCAACTCAGCATCTTCAACGCTGGGTTTCTAATGCACTGGTTAAGGAGTACCGTCGCAACGGTACTATCCCAACTCTGGAGGCAGCTCGTCAAGCCCTCCAAGTTAACAACTCTACCTAGTCGTTCGGACAACGGCGGCCAGCGATCAAGAAGCAGGAGGTGCTGACTACCGTCTCTAACCGTTTTGGGTCGTTATCCCCAGAACGCAATTTCCATTCACGCCCTTACTCTGAGGAAGTGAATGAGCAGGTCCCACAGGACCTTAATTCAAAAAGACAGGAGTCCTTCTCAAGGGCTCCCATCAACAATCGCCGCCAGACTCGTGCGGTAGTGCGCCCTCAACATGATGAGGGTACCGACTCCAGGTATTCAGCTCAGGTTCCTCGAACCCGAGCAGGCAAGATGAACCGCCAGAGACGGAATCCGGTTAACAATAGGCAGGTTGTCATCCCTTCCATCTCCGGAGAAGTCCACCAACCTAACTTGGTGGCAAATAACGAGCAGACACAATCACCTGCCCGTTTTAATTCCGCTGTCCAGCAGACTCGTCTGGCAGCATCAAGCCGATCCCGCCACGAAATTCCGGCGGAGTACCATAGGCAGGAACATACACCTGCTTATACATCACCAGTTAGTCAGCAGGCTCGTCTGACTACATATGATGGATCTCGTCAACCGCGTTTGGCGAAGTGTAATCAGCAGGCACATACACCTGCTAATACTAATTAATCCTACCAACAGTCTCGCTTGGTAGCGCACGGAGAAGTCAGTCGGAAAGTCTCGACGACAAACAGGAGGCAGACTTAACTCTCTACCTCCACACTTGAGTACTTTCAGGATTCACTGACAGGAAAAGGAGGACAAGAGAAGGCACATAAACCTACTCCAAGCCCGGAATGGACGTATATCCCCGTTCCGGCGGCTGAAGTCACCAAACATATTTTGTCAATGGTGAAAGAGCAGAAGCAAATTCCTTCTCATATTCTAGATGCTTGCCAGGATATCATAACAGCTTCAGCATCATCTCAGGGACAGACACATAAATCTATCCCTAGCAATGGAGTGACACATCAACGATTCACTCCGGAACAGACACACACATCTTTTCCAGTCCAAGAGGGTTATGGGGCATACTCCCCCATATCATACGGACAACCAAGTCAGGCACATACACCTGATTTGAGTGGAGATCGTCAGCCTAACCTGACCATCATTCCTGATCAGGCACATACACCTACTCAGAGAAATCACTTTCGTCATCAAGTGGTTTCTAAAGCGAGTAAGAAGGCATCTAAGAAAAAGATCCTCCCAGCACAGTCAGGAGATCAAAGGCCAATCTGCAACAAGGCCTTGCTCGATGTTGGAGTTCTTGAAGCCCTCAGACATTTATCTATCGGAATTCAAGATTCTACTCCCTCAGTTCCAAATAACGGGAACATTAATTCAGAATGTCTTCAACAGACACTTCCTCATGAAGACTTGCTTCATGAAAATTCGGTCAATCTTGAAGTTTCTTCTTCAGATGAGAGCCATAGGAACCCTCTGTGTGGTCAGAAGACCAAGGAGCAAGAGATCTCATCTTTTGCTGTAACCCATCATGACGGTCCTCCTCATGATGATGAACTTCACTGCGAAAGTCCTCTCTGTAGTAGTGATTCACGTTGTCTCGAAAATTCTTCAGAAGGCAATGTAGTGACGAGAAAGCCCTCCTATCTTGAGGCACTTGCAAACATAAAACCAGTCATGTCTGATGCTTTACTATCGGCAGGTGAAACTCTTTCTCCATCAGAAGATAGCCTGGGTTTCAGGTTATTCTCCGAACCATCCCTGGGTCATTCATCTTCCAGCATGAATAGTGATTTCTCTACCAATCTTGTTGAATCCGATGAAGCAACAAGGAAACACCAACTCTGGTCCAAACAGGTAGAAGAATCTTCATTAAAGATAAAGAGGAAATGCTGAACATGAGGAAAAAACTGTCAAAAGGTGAAGTACCAGTCATGTTTTGGCCTTTGGCTGACTCCCAGTACGACATTCCAAAGATGTTGACGGATGAGGGAATCCATGATATTCGTCTCAACATATGGAAGACTCTTTTTCAATTGAAGAAGAAAGTATTATCTTATGGTGATTATGAAAATCATATTAAGATAATAGAAGGGTTACAACGTCAGATTGATTTGGCATCTCTATCAGTCTCTCGGTATCCGAAGGCTGAAAAGCAACAGAGAACTCTTCAACGTTCATGCCTTGGCGCACTAAGAAAATTGCGTCAGTTAATTTCCAATGCTCCATCTGATGTTCATATCAGAGGATGGGGTGTTCACGGAGCACTACATTTCACAGTGCTTTCCGGTCATCAAAGCCCGCTGAAAATGGTCTCATGCAATTTTATTGCCCATGTCCGGCCACAGTCAATGGGCTTTGTTCATAATCAAAAGCTTGCTCAAGAACTGGCTTCAACTAGTTCCTCTCAAAATCAAGTATATAGAGAACAAGTTGTTGAATTGCTCCTACATCAAGCGGGCGAGAATATTGCACAAGCCTCTCGTCTGGAGAAAACACGTCATCAAATGACAAAAGTTTCGGAAATCATCCAACGGTCTGTTGAACCAGGTGATAAAAGTGGATACAGGTTAATGCATCCAGCTAATTTCCGAACTAAAATTCGCAAGATCAAGAGAGATTTTAAGAAGATCTCAGACATAGCATGTCAAGAGACACCCCAGCTTGCCAGACTGGGGACTTATTTAACCCAACCCTCATAGTCAACAAATGGGATTCGAGGAGTTGAGCGGAAGCAGCAGGAACATCCCCAGTCTACCGGACTGGGGACTTTTTCAAATCCTCAATCCCTCCCTCAGAGAAAGTCAGTATTCTCTCGACTAGGGAATAAGCCTCAAGAGGAACGAATAGCCAAGCTATCAGGAGATTCTCTCCATGTGACGGTTCTCCAAGAAGTTCCTAAGAGATCAAGTCAACAGAATTCCATGTCTCATCATGGACATGGAAGAAGAAAATATCACAGAAATGCTGATAGAAAGGATTCCATGCAATATGCATCCATTAATGTCATCAATGCAGTTGCTGCTGATTCACCAGTTGAGGCTCAATCAGAAGGATCAGACGAAGAGGTTCTTGCTCAAGAAGTTGCGCACACAGACTTAAATGAAGAAGGTGTGCACACACGTAATCAAAGGCTTACCCAAAATCTGGGTATTCCTTCAAGTAACCCACTTCCCCCTCTCCGAAAAGGATCCAATAAGGGGAAAGGAAAGAATCAGGTTACTTCTCACCCTTCCTCTGAAGGAGATCAATCACTCTCATTAGAGCAAAGGTTTGCACAATAGGGGGAAGAAATGAAAGAATTAAGAAGGTTGAATGCAGAACTACTTCAGAGTAGTCTTCTTCTTAAGAATGATAAAGTCCGACAGCCAAATGAATTTGTTGTAACTACTGATATGGATCAGGAATATCCTCCTCTATTAGTACACCCTCAGAGGTCTAATCCTACGGGTCAAACACAACAACGGTTGGCAGCACTACTATCAGTTGCAGCACCAACCACCACGTCTATCCAAGCTCCATTCATTGCACCTACCCAAAACCAAGTTCAACCTGATGTTTCTCAAAAGTTAATAACTACTATTGAGTCATTAACAGCTCGGTTAGAAACTATGGATGGGAAACGGGCGCAAGTTCAACCTGAAAAGAATGTTTACCCAGAATGGGTAGATTCAATTTCTCCTCCATCCAGTTTTGGAAACCCTGTTTCCCTAATTTCAATGGATCAGGCGACCCCGAACAACATTTGATGCATTACGTGTCCTGTTGTGATCCTATGATGGGAACTCCAGAGCAGCAAGAAGCAGTGAAACTTAGATGCTTCGTGCGAACCTTGCAAGGACCAGATTTTGTCTGGTATACAAGCTTGCAATCCCGGTCAGTCATCGGATGGGAGGATCTTCGTCAAAAATTCCTTCTTCAGTTTAGCTCAACTTTGCCAAAAAAGACAGTTTTCGATCTTACAAACTGCAAGCAATGGGAGAATGAAAGAGTCTCTGATTTCATTGCTCGTTGGAAGGGATTAACTTATTCTTTGAGTTTAGCACTCCCTCAGGAGGAATTGTTTCCAATCTGTGTGGAAAATTTGCGTGACGAATTACGCACGCCATTGATCCCTATGAAATACACAGGAGGGTTTCGAGACCTTACTTCAATCGCTCAACAGATTGAAGATTCCCTTATACAGGCTAAGGTTAAATCTCGTATAATTCCACCAGCTCCAGGAAGGAGAATGGGTAAAGCGGAAACTACTATAGTTATGCTTAAACAAGCACCTGTACCTATTTCTACTTCAAAACCTTCATCTTCTCGAAGGGCTCCACCTCCTGAACTCCAACAACAAAGGCTGTTTCGTCCAAATGATCAAAAATATCAACGAAGAAAACAATTTGAGGAAATGAAGAGTAAAACTTACTCTTTCCGAATTGAGAAAGTTCCTGGTTACTTCATTTCAGCTCTGGAAAATAATTTGGTTCAATTACCAGTGCCGAAGAGGCCAAACAAGGAAGGAGATGAAGACCGTCCCAATTATTGTCCCTTTCATAAAATGTTGGGGCATCCCATCCAGGAGTGTTTTGTCTTTAAAGACCTCCTGCAAAAGATGGTCGACTTGGGACAAGTCAAATTGAAGGGTTCTTCAACTCATGTAGCATGTATTACCGCTACAGATCCAGAGGAAGGAGGTGAGTGGTAGGAAGTCAAAAGCAAAACTGCGAAAAAATATGATGATTGGATGGTCAGAAAGACAATCAATCGAACCCATTCCATTTTGCGAACACAATTGAAGAAGCCAATTGTGTCTCCTACAAAATCTACAGTAAAGCCTCCATCAAAAGACAAATCCTCAAAAGGGCAGCGCAATTCAAAGAAGAAAGAGGAATCAGGAGAAGATGAGTATGTATCAAAGCCTAAATTGTCTTTGACTCTGGCAGATTTCATTCCATCTACTTCGAAGCCACGGGCACCATCCCACCAAACGGCACAGCCTAAACAGGCTAACCAGGCAGAGTCTTTATCAGACGAAGAGTTAATCTTTGGTTCTGTTAATATGATTCAATTAACAGATCCATATTCAAGTCTTGATGAGCCTGAATTCCCTGTATCAAATAAGGGAACCCGAGGAAGTTCTAGAGGTTCAGGATATAGGGGAAGACGTGGATCTTTCCTAATCCACTACTCTAATTCTACCCCTGCTATCACTGTATACGCAGCAGAAACTCGTGGTAGAGCCCTTCAAGGAGCTCAAAAAGAACAAGCAAGTTCTTCTGCCAATGGCCAACTCAGTTTCGGCACAGTTATTTTAAAAGACCGATTAAAAGTTCCATCTTCTTTATCTCAGCAAGTAAATGGATCTAATCAGTCTAATATGCCAAAACGAAGGATGTTTCCAGATTCAATACAAGATGCATCAGCTTCCAAAGCATCTGCTTCCAAGGTACCTGCTAAACCGCATATTCCTATTGGGAAACGCAGACCTCTAGATCAAAAGTATGATATATTGAAACACTTGGCCCAAGTACCAGCCAAGTTATCAATTTTGGATGCTTTGAATCTGTCAAGAGATCTTCGGGAAGCACTCATCGAAGCTTTGTCAAGTCCTCAGGAGTTTGAAGCTGAAATTGCTGCAGTTGAAATCTATCACATAGAGAATAATCCTGCAGAATGCCATGCAGTGATATCTTTTACTGATAAAGATGAAGATGATGTTGTGCATGGGAACATAAAACCTTTGTACTTATCTGGCAAAGGCAATGGTATATATGTTCGAAGAGCTTTCATTGACAATGGTTCAGGAGTCAACCTCATGCCCATTCGTACACTTCGTCGATTGGGCCTCACGGAATCTAATTTATCTCCTTCTACCATGATGTTTCAAGGATATGATAAAAATGAACAAGAACCACTGGGAGAAGTTACGCTCAGAACTTAGTTTGGAGATCTTGTTTCCAATTCGGATTTCATGATTGTTGATCAAGACTCAGCTTTCAATATCTTGCTTGGAAGACCCTGGCTACATCAGCATGCAGCTATTCCGTCATCATACCATCAATGTCTCAAATACTGTTTCGATGGTCAAGTTGGAACATTGTATGGTGATAAGGCCCCGTTCAAGACATGTGAGTCTCAATACATTGAGGCGGAATTTTATCACATGAAGGGAAGAGAAAAATCTACAATGAAGGAAATTACCAAAGTTAATGCTCCATATGGTTTGGAAAAAATTCCAATAAATCCATTTTCACATGTGAGTACAGATTATGTGTTACCTATCAGTCAAATTGACAAAATAGGCCCAAATAAAAATAATCTTATGGAAAGATCCATAATGTCAATTACGGCAATCGAGCCAGACAACATGGGAGAAATTGGTAACTTACCAAGCAGTGACGAAAGCATAAGTGGTGACGTTTTCATTTCGTCTGCTGAAATCCAACAAGTCTATACTTCGCTAATCAGGCCAGAAGAAGTTTTAGCAACAACAGAGGTGAATAATGATGTCGATTCTCAATCCATCATCTCCTCTTTATTTCCCAAAGAAGACCCTTTATCATCAATAAGGTCGGAAATGGAAGCTTCTTCTTCAAAATGTGAAAATTTTGACATCTCTTATGATCATG
Source organism: Viscum album (assembly GCA_963277665.1). NCBI lineage: Eukaryota > Viridiplantae > Streptophyta > Magnoliopsida > Santalales > Viscaceae > Viscum > Viscum album. Next base: position 654,248,088 of record OY728145.1, on the reverse strand, counting down.
AGAATTTCGTTTTTTCATCTACATTGCAAGTAGAAACGGAAGAAATATCACATGATGAAGAGGAAGAGGAAGATCTTAGAGATGCTCCTCCAGCATTTGAAGAGGGTATCTCTACCACTGTGGATGAACTCAGAGAAGTAAATCTGGGTACAAAGAAAGATCCACGCCCCAATTTAATTAGTGCATCCATGAACCTTGAAGAGCAAGAGATGTATATTTCTTTTCTAAAGCAAAATAAAGATATTTTTGCTTGGAATTATACAGAGATGCATGGCCTTGATCCTGATGTTGCTACTCATCATTTGGGTTTACCAAAAGAACATCGAGGATTCAAGAAAGCCGCGAGAAGAACACACCCAACCTATGCTTCCAAAATTGAGGCTGAAGTGGATAAGCTTATCAAAGCTAACTTCGTCAGAGAAGTTCAATATCCCAAGTGGTTGGCTAATATTGTCCCTGTAAAGAAGAAGAACAGACAAATTAGGGTTTGCATCGATTTTAGAGATCTTAATCGGTATTGTCATAAAGATGATTTCCCAGTTCCGATTACAGAACTCTTAATTGATGCAACGGCTGGCTATGAAGTACTTTCTTTCATGGATGGATATTCGGGATATAATCAGATCTTAATGGCCCCAGAAGATGAGGAATATACAGCCTTCAGAGCTCCTCAAGGTGTGTTTTGTTACCGGGTGATGCCCTTTGGTTTAAAGAATGCAGGTGCAACATATCAACGCGCCATGCATCGTATCTTCAAACCTCTTTTAGGGAAGTTTGTTGAATGCTATGTAGATGATTTGGTGGTTAAATCCAAACAACGTTTTGATCACTTGGCTGATTTGGAAGTCATATTCCTCAAGCTTCGACAATATAATTTAAAGATGAACCCCTTAAAATGTGCTTTTGGGGTAACCTCAGGAAAATTCCTCGGCTTTGTTGTACGCCATCATGGTATTGAAGTCGATCCTGAGAAGACCAAATCAATCCTTGGTATGTCACCTCCTCGGAATTTGAAATAATTAAGAGGACTTCAAGGACACTTAGCCTACATTCGGCGTTTCATCGCTAATTTGGCAGGCAAAAGTTTACCCTTTACCAAATTATTGAAGAAATGAGTCACTTACCAGTGGACTGAAGAATGTCAAGAAGCATTTTATGTTCTCAAGAAATACCTCTTGAGTCCACCAGTACTCATGCCACCTGTTGAGGGTAGACCTCTTATCCTCTATCTGACAGCTTTAGAGCAATCATTGGGTGCCTTTCTCGCTCAAAAGAATGATGCTGGGAATGAAAATAGTCTCTACTATCTCAGTAAAACTATGCTTGAAGCAGAAACCCGGTATTCAAGTATTAAAAAGTGCTGCCTAGCATTAATCTTTGCAGTTCAAAAACTGAGACACTACCTGCAACATCACGAGGTCCAATTGGTATCTCGTAATAATCCACTCAAATTCATCCTTATTCGTCCAATGCTTACAGGACGTCTGGCAAGGTGGGCGGTTATTCTACAACAGTTCGACATCCAGTATGTGTCTCAAAAGGCAATTAAGGGCCAAGCTCTGGCTGATTTCTTGGCTGAAAATCCTTCAGTGGAAGACACGTATTCAGATATCGAACTCCATGATGAGGAAGTTTTCTCTATTCAAGAGAGTCCTCAAACATGGGAAATGTATTTTGATGGTGCTTCTAGAAGTCCAACAGGGAAGAAAATGGAAAATCCTAAATTCAACAAAATTGGTTTAGGAATTGTGCTCATTTCTCCAGATAAGGCAGTGTTACCTTATTCCTTTTTGTTGTGGGAAGGTGGTACCAATAATGAAGCTGAATACCAAGCTCTCATTACAGGCTTGGAGTTAGCGCTTCAAGCACAAGTGAATCACTTAAAGGTGAAAGGTGATTCAGACCTGGTAATCAAACAAGTCAATGGGGATTATGCCATCAGAAAAGAAGAATTAATCCCTTTGTATGATTACGTCAGAGAGTTAATGTCGGAATTCCCTTCAGAACCTACATTTTCTTATGTCCCAAGATCACAAAATGCTCAAGATGATGCACTGGCTAATATAGCCACAACTTTAGCTGATCCAAATCGGGACGAAACAACCATCTGTATTGCCCACCGTCGTGCAATTTCACCTTATGTTCAAGTCAAAACAGAGGAAATTAATGAAATTAGTCCCATTCCTGAACCGTATGGTCATACTGCAGGATGGATGTCACATATCAGGGAATACCTTCAAAATGGAACACTTCCACCTGATAGAGTCGAGAAAGAACAAATTCGGCGACGTGTGGTCAATTTTACTCTTTATGATAGCCCAAACCACCTCGAGAAAATTCTCTACAAACGTGGTTTTGATGGAGTTCTCTTCAGATGTATTGATGGTGAAGAGACAATGGCTGTCATAAAAGAAGTGCATGCAGGAGTCTGTGGTGCCCACCAGTCTGGACATAGACTATCTGATCAAATTCGAAGGCTTGGATACTTTTGGCCTTCAATGATACAAGATTGTGTTAATTTCACAAAGAAGTGTCATTCATGCCAAGTATATGCCAACTTCATTCATAAACCTCCAGAGTTGCTTCATACAGCTAAATACTCATGGCCATTTTCCACATGGGGAATGGATGTGGTGGGACCTTACCCTTCAGCTACGGCCAAGCAGTTTATGTACATTCTTACTGCTACTGATTTCTTTTCCAAATGGGTAGAGGCAGTACCTCTCAAAGAAGTCAGTTCTAAATGCATTGTTAGCTTCATCAAGTCTAACATCATTACTAGATTTGGTGTCCCTCATACCATATTGACGGACAACGGCACCAACTTCTGTTCTTCTGAGGTAAAGAAATTGTATCAAGAATACAACATTAAGTCCAACCATTCATCTCGATATCATGCAGCGGCTAATGGCCAGATAGAGGCCTTCAACAAGACTCTTTCAAATATACTGCAAAAGATGGTGGATAAATATAAGAGGTCATGGCCTGATAAACTCTTTCATGCTTTATGGGCTTATCGGACTACCACTCGCAATGCAACGCGGTCAACTCCATATTCATTGGTATATGGAACAGAAGCAGTCTTGCCAATTGAAGTTCAATTTCCCTCACTCAGAATAGCCATTTGTGATCAGTTATCAATAGATGAGCAATCCCAAAAGCAGTTGAATGAATTGGAACAGTTAGATGAGAAAAGATTGTGCACTTTGCACCACTTGGAAATCTATCAGAATCGGATAACACGAGCTTTTAGCAAAAAAGTTCGTCTTCGTTCATTCATTCAGGGAGAATTGGTATTGGTTCTCAGAGCACCAATGATACCAGGAAATAAGCCTCCCAAGCTTGAACCAAAATGGGAAGGACCTTATTCAATACATAAGGTCTACTCTAATGGAGCATATTCTCTAATCTCAATGGATGGAGAACACATCACGACTCCAACTAATGCCAAATTTCTGAAGAAGTATTTTGTATAAACACAAAATATTGTTCCCAGATCCAAAACAATCACATTGGTTCATGATTGTCCGAGATGACATTAAACTATATTTTGTCCTACATGACACTATCTGTATTATGTCCTACATGACAATAAACTGTATTACGTCCTATCTACATGACATTAAACTGTACAGAAGTTCCTATATTTTGTCCAAGATGACATTAAACTATATTGTGTCCTAGCAACATGACATTAAACTGTGTGGCACTTCCAACGTCCAGCATGATGATAAACTGTAAAAAGTCCCCAGAACTGATATCCTCATATTGGTTCACCTTAGTCCTAGCTACATGACTTTAAACTGTACAACACCAGTTCGTCCTTGCTATATGACATTAAAACTATACAACAATGGTCCAATATGACTTTAAACTGCAACTTCGTCCCACATGACACTAAACTGTGAAAAAGTTCCATGAACCGTCCAGCATGACCTTAAACTGCATCATCCCTGGTCGATGTATATGACCATAAACTATTTGCAAATATGTCCAGCAAGACGTTAAACTGTGACGTCCTAAACTACATGACGCTAAACTGTATAAAAGTCCCTCACGTCCGAAAAGACGTTAAACTATATAATCATCAAAGGTCCATCATGACATTAAACCGCACCATCCACGGTCCATGAATATGACCTTAAACTATTCGCACTTTCGTCCAATATGACGTTAAACTGTATTATCCCCATCGTCCTAACTACATGACGCTAAACTGTACAGAAAGTCCTTAATATGTCCTACATGACATTAAACTGTTATTTTGTCCCTGCTACATGACATTAAACTGTGCAGCACCAATAGTCCTAACTGCAAGACTTTAAACTGCATAGTCCCTTTTTTATGTCCTACATGACATTAAACTGTACATCGTTAAGGTTGTTATTACCTCTTGTTTCTCACACCGAGTATGACTCACGTGAGCTTAGAGAAAATATCAACCATAATACTCCCTTTGGTCCACTAACCATGTGTAAGTCCCAACAACATTTTTTATTAGATCATTGTCCCCAAGAACAACTTGATTATTAATTCATTCTTTAATTGAACTACACGGACTTTGATCCTTGCCCTCCAGGCTGGGTATGTAGGCAGCCTCCCAAGGTTCAAACCCAAAAACAATCTCTTCAAATCGGTTCACCACCATCTCACATGATGTTGATTTGTGAAACCGCCCCTGGAATCAATATCTTTACATTGATTCACTTTCGTCCTTGTTATATGACGTTAAACTATACAACACTTTTGTTTGGTACGACAATAAACTACAATATTCTTTGATTTCCTCATTTGAGATGGAACCATTATTGACATTGATTTTTTAAAATCATGTTTCATTTTCAAAAGACTACGTGCATACATGGTAATGCCTAAAATTTTTATCTCAGGTTAAACCATCATTGCACTAAATTCCCCTTTCACCCTTCACATGTACGAACCAAATTTGTACAAAGGGTAGTTCTAGAACTAAGTGGACTTGATTCCCATCCTTATGGGATATGTAGGAACATTCGAGTGTCCCTCGAATCCAGTCCCAAGTCTTTTGGGCCTAACCCCAAATTTCACTTTCAGTCCCTTGGCTGAAAAGTCCTCATGAAAACACACACTGTGTATTCATTATTATGGTCCGAATTCTATGACCCTAAACTAAGATCACTCATACTTTCGTCCTGAACGATGTTAAAATGCATTTCAAGAACTACGTATGGATTGATTATCATTCTTATGAGATACGTAGTGAAGTCCAAAATTTCAATTCAGGACCCAACCACAACATGATTATGGTTATCATTGACCTATGTATCTCTACATACATTGGACAATACCCATATTTATGTGTTATAATCCTAACCTTAAAATATTTTCAGATCTTCATAACCCTTTTTAATGACTTCTAGTCACAAAAATGTCAAACTTCTGAGAATTATTTTTGCCTGACTATGCAGCACGTGCCCATAGGTGGCCTTGCATAAACAGTCCACATAACAGACTTGTCAGCCAAAAGATACTATTTATTTGACCATGCATCCAATGCCCTTAGGTGGCCCTGCATATTTCAACCCCCTAACGGGTTTGTTAAATAATGGTAACTTCATTCTTGGGAAGAATGCCTCTTTTGTCCTTATTTTTCTTAAACGACAGTATGTAGGGATCCTCAAAAAATAGCCATCCTTAACATATTTGTCCCATATCCTTTTTCATGATCTGAAAGTATTCAAGTCTATGGTTTATTCTTCTTCCCTACGTTTGGGTCAGACCTTCGTAGGAGTGATATTCATCCAGTTCTTCGATATTCTTGTTCGGAAATATCTTCTCCATATTCAAGTACCTCTTTCCATACAACGAACTCTATACATTAGAAAATTTGAATCTCCATAAACTTTCACTGGCTTTTAGCACTAGGAAAGTAAATTTCTAAGAGTTCTTTCGCCTGACTATGCAGCACGTTCCCATAGGTGGCCTTTCATAAACAGTCCACATAACAGACTTATCAGCCAAAAGATACTATTTATTTAACCATGCATCCAATGCCCATAGGTGGCCCTGCATATTTCAACCCCCTAACAGGTTTTGTTAAATAATAGTAACTTCATTCTTGGAAACTACTTCTTCTAATGCCTTTTATCTCTTTTTCATATCATTCCTCAGATTCAAATATTCTTAAGCCATAGTTTACATATTTTCTCTCATACTTGAGTTTGGTAATTTGTTTTCAGATAAATTTTCAAGGAATTGAATCAATTTTAATCCATTTTGGTCAAAGCTATTTCGACCTTAAACATTAGCCCCTTTATGTCCGGGATGCATGACTTTAAACTTCCCACAAAAGAAAAAGGAACTCTGAATAAAAGTCAAGTTCCAGCACACTTGCGCACTGCCCTCTGTGCCCAAAAGTCTTGCGCACCCCCTTTTCCTTTGGATGGATTCAATTTCCTCAGAGTCAAATCCTCATTTCTCTCTGGATCCAACTCTGAGGGGGGACTTTTGTTGACGCTCCTTTCGTCACAGAATCTAAAGATCGGAAAAGGGAATATCTGAGCTCAAAGTGATTCAGACTTTGAAGAAAACATCAAAAATCAAAAAGGAAGGAAGAAAGGATCAACAGAAACCTCACCGCGCAAGTTATCTAACTGGCGCGCAAGTGTACTTGCGCGGCTACCTTGGTCGCGCAGGTGACTTGCGCGACCTAAGTGGTAACCGCCCGGTAACCGCCCGGGGTCTTATTTTGCCTATAAATAGACCCTGTGGGCCCCCCATTCGAGGATCTTTTTCCAGAAACTTGGATTGAAGCTCTCGACGCCCAAGTCTCTTCTCAAAGCTTCCGGAACACTTCTAAGGTAATTTCTTACCTAGAACGGAAGATCTAAAGAGAAGAAGGAAGGCCTAAGTGTTGAAACTTATCAAAAACTTGCGCGCCGACTTATTTCCTTCAATATAACTTGCGCGTCCCTTTTCTGGAAGAACCTCAAGAAAATTCTAAAGGGTTTTAAAAAGAGTCGCTCAAGTATTTCATTGCTGGTTGAAAATTGCGCAAGTACACCATGTGCCGCGCAGGTATACCTGCGCGACCAATACTTGCGCGCCCACGGAAGACTTGCACGCCTTGCAAGACTTGCGTGCCCCTATCTTTTTGGGTTCCCATCTTGCCCATTTTTACCCGTCTTAAGCCACCACACCTTTCCTTTTCAAGATTCAGTCTTCAAGACACTCTTCAAAGCCATTTTTGGCATGATTTCTTGATTTCACTTTCTTATCTGAAAGGAATTCTGTGGAATCTCTCTCAAAGTCTAGTGATTTAAATATCCTTATGTCACTAAAATATGGAGAGTTCATTCATTCAACCTCATCCTTTAAGATGAGAGAATCCTAACCTGGGTCTCCTTTTCAGGAATAATCCCCAGTTATAAAACCTTTAATCTGGGCATCCTCCTCAGGAGTAAGCCCCAAATTCTTAAAGTTCCCAAACTTGGGCATCCTTTTTCAGGAGTAAGCCCCAATCAAGTCCTCTAATTTTGGGCATCCTCCTCAGGAGTAAGCCCCAAACCTTAATCCCTAACCTGGGTCTCATTTTCAGGAATAATACTCAGTCATAACCTTGGGATTCCTTTTCAGGAGTAAACCCCAAGCCCCCTTAAATTTCTCTTAACCAGTCCTAATTTACCCTTGATTTGGGTTTCCTTTTCAGGAGTAAAACCCAATCATAAGTCCCCTCCTAACTTGGTCATCCTCCTTAGGAGTAAGCCCCAAGATTAGAGTATTCAAATCTCTATGAAGCACATATAACTTTATGGACCCTGTTCATGGATTTTCTCCCTAAAAGTAAATCCTAAACCTTCATCTATCTGGGCAGTCATACATGCATAAGCCCCAAAAAAATTCTTATGATTGCATCTTTCATGGCACAATTGTCTAATTTTTACCAATACCTCTTGTTTCTCACACCGAGCATGACTCACGTGAGCTTAGAGTGTAAAAGTAATTATGACATTCTTCTTTGAGCCATCAATCATATACATCATACTCCATTACTCGAACTACGTGGGTTCTGATTCCTTTTCCAAAACAAAGGATACGTAGGTATCCCATTTATGGGTTCGATCCCAACTTTGAAATAATCTCTTTCCTTCTGAATGACGATAAACTTCAAGTGCCCCACTTAGTGGCTTTAAAACCAGCATGGTCATCATAATGACCAAGAGACTTTTGTATAAATGTTTTGAAGGATACCATTGACCAGGAATCTCTAAACAGATATAGATGATTCTCTATTGATGAAGAACCTCGAATACATATAAAAGATTCTCTAAATTTCTTGCATATTTAATCATTTATTGTTAAAACTAAAGGAAAGCTCATTTTATACTTGGTAATGTAATAAGGATTCACGAACATAACTTAAATCTATAAAGAGAGTCCCGGAGTAGACAATAATTCCCCTCAAAAAGGTGTGATGAGTCCGACCTCCCATCCTCTCGACCAATGCAAATTCCTAAGCCTCATTAGTCCACAAGATAATGAGCGCCTACCTTTGGAAAGTAGGTCCAAACAGATGTGGAATCATTGGATGTTTCCGGTTCTACGAACAAACCCGTTAGAAACCGATCGGAATGTTTGAATCTCCCATCCAGGAGGTCATCCCCGGAGTCCGTGCGAAACAGATACCCTAATAGTTTACATTTTAAATGAAACTTGATAGATCAATTAATGCCAATTTTTATGAATTTAGAAAATTTATGTTAGACCTAGACAACATAAATTTTAATATAGATGATTAAGACCAATAAATTATCCTAATAATTTATTTACATAATTACTACATCACATTCATAGGAACCATGATGTATGGTCATGACTCCTTAACCCTTGAAGATGTTTAGTCCACCCTTCTCTCCAAATAATTTCATTCTAAACCTAGAATAAAATGCAATTTGGAGATCTTTTTTACTAGGGGTATACCACAAAATAAAGATAAAAGGAAAGAGTTTAATAAGGATAATATCAATAAGAATAAGAAACCCAAACCTAGGTCTAATTACAGGGAATGAAAAATTGTTTTCTTTCATTTTGTTAAGCCCTAGAATACATAGCCCGAGTATAGGAAGCTTAAATAAGAACTTGAAATTTAGTATCCCACTGAACAATTCCTTCTAGTGGACTCTGATTATGACACAACTTAAGTGTTAAATGTGTTCAGCCATGCTCTTATTTATGCGTGGGTCCTAGACTAAGGCTTCTCATTTCATATGTGTCCATTTAGAGAGTCATTCATATAATTTTTTGTGAGAGTAGAAGGAGATATCCTCTCAAGGAATTATAAGACATGTAATGTAGAGGAAAGAGGTTCTATTTTAAAACAACTAGATGAACATTCCATTATAAAATTTATTGATGTAAAGTTGGTCTTAAACTACTATAGACCCCTAATTTCCTTAGGGATTCTAGAGTAAAAGGGGTTCACTTTAAATTCTGAATCAGGCTAACTAAAAATCTTTAAAGGTTCTAGAACTATCATAAAGGTTTCACTCATTAATGGGATGTTTGTTTTGAATTGAGAGACCTATTAAATATAGTTGGGTAGTGTCTATACAACTAATACTAAAAATTCTCTACTATGGAATATAGGATTATGGCATGTAATCTCAAAGGGTGTAGAGGAACTAAAAAATCAAGGGGCATTGAGTGAAATCACACCAAAAACCTTCTATATTGTGAAGATTGTGTTATAGAAAAGGCCAAAAGAGTCAGATTTAATCGATCTAACTTTAAAGCTACTAGCCCTGAAGAATACAAACATTATGATCTATAGGTTCTAGTTAGAGATACCTTCCATGGTGGAGGGTATTATTTTGTAACTTTTATAGATGAATTTTCAAGAAGATTCTGGATTCATATTCTAGAAAATAAATCTATTATTTTTTTAACTTTAAAACCTGGAAAAGTTGTGTTGAAAATTAGGTTTAGAGAAATATAGAAAAAACGAGAATATATAATGTCTTAGAGTACCCATACCTTGAATTTATTCAATTTAGTGATTCTGAGGGTATTAAAAGAAACTAAACTGTTAGGGAAACAAAAAATAGTATTTCATAAACAAAGAATAGAACTATTTTAGAATGAGTTTGAAGAAATATTGTATGGTTGAGTCTCACTAAATCCTTTTGGGAAGAGGTTATCAAAATGAAGATATACCTTATAAATAGGTCTCATTATTCACCCAACTAGTTTAAACCCCAAAAGAATTATGGAATTGTAAACCACCACCTTATAGTTACTTAAGTGTCTATGGCTTCATTTCTTATGCTCATGTTATGACTGATAAGATTGAACATAGAGCATTTAAATTTATCATTTTAGGTTATAAAGAGGGTATAAAAGGTTATAAAATATTGGTTGATAAACTCAATTACCAAAAATGCATCATAAGTAGGGATACAATGTTCGATGAGTCATTATATCCCAAATTCGTGTCTGTAAACCCTGATATAAGTGATCCAACCTTAGACTAGGATGAAGAAACTGAGCCTCCAAGTCATTTTGTGGTTTATGACCTATCTACTCTACCTGATCCTCTTCCTATAATCCCATCCGATTCTATCTCTAGTTCTATTTTATATTCTAAAATAAAATATCCTTCTAATAGTATAGACTATCAATTGACCATATATAGAGTTAGGAGAGTGCCTAGACCTCCTTCTCTATTAATAAAATATGATATGGATTCTTATTCATTTCATGTAGCCTAAGATCTAACTGATACCTATAAGAATACCATTAATGAAAAAGACTCCAAACATTGGGTATTTTTCTATTAATGAAGAAATTCATTTCTTAAGAAAAAATCACTCTTGAAATATTGTGAATAAGCAACCCAATACTAAAGTAGTTGGTTTTTATTTGATTTACAAAGGGAAATATAATAATACTACTGTAAATAAGATTAAAATAAAATCAATAATTTATGATCAAGAATTAATTCAAATAATAGGAATATACTATTTTTAATTTTTCCCCAGTTTTTAGGAATTCTTTAATTAGTTTGTTACTTGTTTTTTCATCATATAGTGATCTATACATTGAACAATTTGATGTTAAAACTTCCTTACTTCATGGGTATTTAAATGAGAAGCTTTAAATGAAACCTCCTTACTATAAAAGATTCAAACCAAATAAATTTTTCATTTTGAATAAATCATTATATGGTTTAAAATAATCCCTAAGGTAATGGTATAAGAATGTTGACTCTTTTATCCTTTCCAACCAATATATAAGTATCCAATGTGATGATTTCATTTTTTTTAAATCAATTAAAATATTTATGATTTACTTTCTATTGTATGTTGATGATATAATCATGATTTGAAAAAATATGAGTCTCATTACTACTGTAAAATCTCAATTAAAAGGAATTATTGAATGCAATGACTTAGATAAAACTAAGAAAATTTTAGGTGTTAAAATAATTATCAATAAGAAAAATAAACTTCTTTATTTATAAAAACATTATTATATTTTAATTATTCTCAAGAAAAAACTATTTGAATCTCTCAAACCTATTTTTGTACCTCTTGGACAACACATTATTTTTTTTAAATCACCTAATACTGCTAATGATATACAGTTTCTGTATAAAATCCCTTATGATAATATAGTTGGTAGTATCATGTATTACATGATCTGTACTAGAATTAACATTAAATTTTAAATCATCACCCTTAATAGATAAATGGACAATCCAGGGAATCCTCATTGGTTTGCCTTAAAAATTATTCTTCATTATTTGTCTGGTAGCTCTAATTTGTCTTCATGTTATTGTCAAAATGTGAATACTTACAAATTAATAGGTGGACATGTAGATGCTGTCTGTGCGTGGTATATTAATACAATAAAATCATTGAATGGTTATGTTTTTACTAATTTCAAAGGCCCAATTTATTTGAAATGAAACATACAATCCTTGTTTTCTCATTTAACCACATAATTTGAGTATGTAACCTTGAACGAGGCTATTAAAGAAGCCTTTTGGCTTAAAGGATAATCTTTTGAGCTCAATATTTCTTAATTATAATATTAATGTTTATAGTGATATTTAATATGCCCTATATTTATCCAGGAAATTAGTATTCCATGGTAATTCCAAACACATAGACATTAGACTATATTTTATTAGAGAAATTATAGACTATGGAACCATGTGTGTCAATAATGTACACACCGGTGATAACCCAGAGGATAGTTTGACTAAATATGTGGGATTTTATAAATTCATGTTTTGTTTAGATTGATTGAATTTTGTTCTAATTATATAAAATTATGTGTAATAACATTTGAAATTTCAATATAAAATGGTAGAGATATATTAATTATGGTATATAATTTTATTTTCATTTTGATATCCCAATGTTTTTATTTTGTAAATTTAAATTTTATTAACTACATGCATGAAATATTCTGGTTTTATAATTATTTTTATATTTCCAAATTTAAACTTCTAAAAATAGGGTTTTTTCCATGGGCACAATGTTTTATTTTTCGTGCGGGGATATTTATAAGGCTATTCACCTAGGCTAGAATTGCAGGGAGTTCATCTATACACATGACCCATGTTGCCTTCGTATTCCACTATAGCGCTCCTTAAGACCTTATTTCTTGATTTCTTATCCAAACAGAATCCTATACGCTTCTCACTATCCACCTAGTTAGAAAAACTCATTTGTGACATTTGGTTTCTTTTCAAATTGGATGTATTATAATCATTAGTTGGATGGAGCTCTTCAAGGGACAATCAATGTGAGGGGAAATGATCACCCCTACTACCCCGATCTCCTCAGTTGAGTTAGTCACTTTGTATCCCCTATGCCTAGTTCCAGTTTCTATGATGGAAAACCCTAGAATCGATTATTTTCTATCCAAAATGGTGAAAATATATGCCTTAAATCTTCTAAGAGTACCCTATGGGTGTACCATTTCTCATAGATCTATTGAAGAAGAAATCCATTGTTTTGGAAAATGTGTGTTTGAATACCCAAAGTATGATCAATCCCGACTAGGTGAGCCTCATTACTAGTGTGAGTGAAATATTTATAGTGTCTGATAGTAACCATCTCAAATAGATCAGGACTACCCAACCCATGCATCTGATATTTTATGCCTTTAAACCGTATATCTTTGTTTTATAGTTTTCATTATTCAAATCTTATTTTTTTTCTTTTGTTTTCATTTTTCTTTGAAATATTCAAATCTGTTTCTTCTTTGAGATCAATAAAATGTGTGATTCTGGGTGGTTTTATTATAATGAAGGTAGGCCCCAAAGGGACTAAAGCACATAAATCCTTTTACTACTTTTATTATTTCTTTAATTGTTGCATCTTGTATGTTCAATTTTTCTGATTTTGATTTTTGTGAGAGAAACCCATAGTTCAGTCCTTAGGGTTCATGTGTCATGCCTACTATCTGTGTATACTTACCCATAAAAAATATTATAAACAAATTTAAAACAAGAAAAGATACATAATATAGAAAAAATGATGGATTAAAATTAATAATATTAGGATATACATTAAACATAATGTAATAAATCAATCACAATATTAAAAAGAAGTAGATTATATCAATTTCCATAAATGTTGAAATATTTTAAAATATTTGATGTTGGAGATGCCTGTGAAGATGACTTGGGTGGTTGATGGAGATTTCATATTTTCTAAATAATTACTCATTTTTAGGTTGAATAAAAGCATAAACATTAAAATAATTAATTTTATTTCAACTTCATGAAAAAAATTTCATTTCCCCATTATAACTCTTTGAAAGTTATTCCCACTTTTATATTTCATATTTTTTGGTTTCTCTGACTTCCCCAAAATCTATAAAAGTATTTCATTTAATGATATTAAAGTTTCAAAGATAGGTTTACATTTTTCATCATTCATTATTTTAAATTTATATTTTTTCTCACTCTAATGGGATTTGGAGAAGAGGATCATCAAACTTCAACATTATCTAAGTTCAATTAAAATAATAAGAAACCATGAAATTCTATTGGATAAGACTCTGAAGTTGGTTTCCCAAGTCTGATGCCACATAATTATGCTTCTAATATTTTTTTCTCATTTTACTAACAACATATTTGATTTTTTTTCAAATTTCTTGATTACTCTCCACACATATTGAAAACTAAATCCTTTATTTTATGTGAGATCTTACATGAGTAATTTTTTTCCTTGTTCAATTAAAAATAATATCTAGTTATAATTACATGTATTTTAATATATAAAACTAATCGGAAAAAATAAATTACACACAATATATTATTGTAGTAAACCACTAATATTATTATTTTCAACCTTTCATATTTGTTCATTCAATTTTCATATAGCCTTATCTTTAGTTTTTATTAAATATTTTAATGATATTTTGTTTCAAATCTCCTAACCCTCGTTCTTTTATCTACTTCAAGAATTTTCAATGTGACTCCAAATATATTCTATATTTTTATTAGTTCCTCTTAGAGGATCTAGGAAAATATCCTTATAAACTTGATATAAAAGTATATATACACTAATAGAGTTTCTATTAAAATATGAAACCATTTTCATTAAAAAACATTGTTGTTATGGGAGGATAATGAAGAAATTAAAGAATTTGTTTTTTCTATTTCATAATTCATGGCTACTTTACATCTTGTAGCTTCTGAGAACTCTACTTCCTCTTTAAAGTAGAGAGGTTTATCATTGTCCCCCAATAATGATTCATCATCATTGGTGACTAGAAAACCACATCTATCTGGGTCACTGACCTCTATTTTTATCTTATGTAGTTCTTGTGTTTTAATAATTAATTCTTCCTTGGAGACATGTGGAATATATACCTCTACCAACTCTTGTCTATCTTGAGAATCAACTTCATTGAAGTCAAAATTTATCCCACTCTATTTTTTGGATGTTCTACCTCTCAATAATGAAGAATTTATAGTGAAAAAAATTTCTTGTATTATTGGTTTTATAGGTAGTATCCCTTTTCTAATTTTGGATACCTTATAAAGATATAATTTCTGCCTTGGGGTTCTAGTTTAATTCCTGATATGGCCTTAAACAACACCTCATAACCCCATAGAAATGTATAAGACAAAACAAGTTTCATTTCACACCATAAATCAAATGGAATTCCATTTTCCTCTTTAGTTTGTACTCATTTTAATGTATATTCCATAGTTTGTAATGAATACCACCAAAAGTATAATGGATGATATACATGAATCATTATCGACCATACAATGTTTAAAAAAGCATCATCACTCCTTTCACTATCACCATTCCACTATGGTGTGTAAGGTGTGATAGAATCCCAAATCCTCATTAACATTCGATACACTATTGGTTAAGATATTCACCACCTCGATCTGATCAAAGATTATTTATCTTTTTTCCATGTTGATTCTCTTCTTTATTCTTGAATTCATTGAATTTATAAAAGGACATATACTTATACCTCATTAAGTATACATATCCATATCTACTCATGTTACTAATAAAATTTATGAAGTAAGAATACCCACCTCTAGCTTCTATTGGAAATGGGTCACACACATCAGTTTGTATGAATCTTAGAAGCTCTATGGACCATTCACCCTATCAATCGAATGACAGTTTGGTCATTTATCCTTGTTAAAAATCATGTAATATTTCACGTTGTTTTATCTTAGAATAGTCTAAATAAACATCTTGATAGAGATTTGTCAAATGATACTTGTTTTCATAACCAAGATGGTGACTCCGTAGCTGGGTGTTATATGAGTCATGTGAACATGATTCATTATCTATTTAAAAAACACTTGGTTTTTAGAATTTGATACATAACTACCTTCAATTAAATGATACACACCATAACATATATAGTTTTTATAGAAGAAAAAACTTTAATTTCCAAAATAGATAGGAAAACCATCTGTATCTAGGCATGATACTAAAAAACTATTCTATTAGTAACCATTGATACATAATAATAATCCAATAAAACCTATATCATTCCGATTGGTTATTAATGGTGGTAGTCACCGATGGATATAGTAGCTAGCATCACACTATTAATAGATCTGAAATCCACCTATCCTCTAGCACTCTTTGAAAATGTACTTGGTTAATGCATTTGGATAAATATGTGAGAAACACAAGCTATATCTAATACCCAATGGGTAGATATTGAAAGATTAAACTTGATAAAAAATTTATCCTTTATATTATTATTTATTTTGGGTGTTGTTCTTATTCTAGTGGCCTTTCTTTCCACATGTAAAATATACTATTTCCTTTTCATTTCCTATCCTATAGAACTTCCTCTTTATGGAAGGACGCTGCTTGGGATATTTAAACATTTAATGATTCTTAGTCTCCTCTCATTGTAATTACTTTTGTTATTCACCATTAGGACAATGAGTTTATCACACCCCATTTCCATGTCCACCTGGAGAATCAAGCTAAGAAGTTCAAAAAGATTCTTCTCATTATTTATCATATTATAATTAATAATAAAATTGGAGAAGATCTTGGGTAGTGATGAAAGTATGATATCTGTACGCAACTCATCCAGGAGTTTAACCCCTAAAATGTCTAAGCATTCTATATAGACAACAATCTTAAAAACATGAAGCCCAAATTGCATTGATTTTACAAGATTAGTTGTAAGTAGATCACTGGAGATCTCATATCTCTCATATCTCACCTTCTTTTAATTGAGATCTCAATGACGAGACATCATGCTATACACAAAGATGTCCTCATATTGTTGTAAACTCTCATTGATAATAGATTATATCAAACACTGAAATTTTTTATATTTTTTCAAATTTTTCTCATATAGAGTTAACTATTCATCACTAGCTTCATTAATTGGTGCAATTGGAATAGGTTCTTACACCACATATTTTTTTTTCATAGAGAAGGATAATGCGTAAGTGCCTTTGACACTCTAAGAAATTTGTACTGGTGAGAGGGTTATCCTTCCTAAGAATATATCAAAACTATATGTTTGAATTAATTTTATTGATATTTCTACAAATAACATAAAAACAATTTTATTACTTTATCTTATAAAATATAGACAAATAAATAAATATTATATTTATTAATCTCCCATTATTTTATCAAAACCCAATATCCCTCACCATTGGATTTGGAATATCCTATTGCTTGGATATTCTAGTTGGAAGGATCCATATTCCCCTTATCATTACCCTAGAATTTGTTGGTCATGAAACTTAAATGGTTTTAGGTAGGCATTCCAAATGCCAAATGCATTAACTCATAGTTCCTTGATCTGTTGGGTGGACTCCCCAATCATGAAATTCAAAAATTGGATTCGATTAACCCTTTGAATCTCTTTTAAAACTATTCTGTCTTTAGTAGTAAACCATTGATGTGAACCAATATAATTCAAAATACACATTCACGTTATAATTCCCTGATAATTGAAAGCACCCCAACTTTGACTAGTTGATCACTTTTAACTTTGGTTCAATTTTAACTGAAGTAGTGGAAGACTATACCAACTTACCATGTATAGTTGATAAATATTACCTTTTATGAATAAATTTAAAATTATTATATCTATTACACGAATTTTAATATTAATTGGATTTATATAGTTCATTAACCATTTCTTAGATAATATTTTTGAATAATACCATTTTTTAGATCTATTTTGCATGATTTTAAATTAATTAATTCATATGATTGTGAAAAATCATCCATAATGAAATAACCCTGAAACTTCATAGAAATAAAATAATAAAGTGTTCTGATCATGAAATTTTACTAATGGTTAGTTTATCAAGATGATAATAAACTAACCATCGATGTAGGAAAAAACACCTTGATCTAATTAAGGCTTGGTTTGCAGATTTCCACATGTCCACCTATGTATCTCTCTTGGATTGGTTTCACATCAGCTCCAAACTTGATCCGCCTATACTAATGTGGAAGCTCAATCCATTACATATGATTTTAGTCACATGTAGGTGAGGGGAAATGGTTTACCTAAAATAAACCATGGACACAAAAACCCTTATATAATAATAGGAGAGATGGAATGTAGACCAAAAAATTAAATTAATAATATTTTAAAATAATCCAATCATATACAAAATTCTAGTCTAATCTCATGATCATACACCTACAATGAATTATTCATATAATAAAATTAGAATAAAATTAGAATTATTCTTATTTAAGATAAATTTCATTCAAATAAATTAATTATATTCCTTAATTAATCAATTATTTTATCTTAATTCTCATTAAAATTTCATTGAGATTCTCATCCATCATAATTTTAAACAAATTTTAATAAATTTATTTAAAATTAATCATGTAAATAAATGTACCTTGGAGGCCACACACTGAGTTCCCACCCAAACTACCCAACATGTATTATACTCATAGACTATTTACTTTTGTGACATGAGGAATACATGATTTATCACATTATTTCCTGACATGTAACATCAAATTAATGATAAAAAATATTAGATAATTTTCCAATACCATTTTATGCTTCGATACACGTAGAGTAATAAATAAAATATTACTCATACATGATATACATATATTAACATTATGAATAAATTAATTAAACATTTATATATATTAAAAACCCATCACATGAAATGTCCTATCAACTTAATGACCACATTCAAGTAGACGTTGATAAGGTTTACACTGTATAATAAAATATTTTTTTTATTTTGTGTAATTTAGTATAAATATATGGTGTGTATAAGCCATCTACATGGTGTGTACTTTTTCCCACCATCTATTTCAGGCACACACCTAGGGACTCATTGTGTCAACATGTCTAAGAGAAATTGGAGTACACAATGTATACATGGGTACACTTGATGTGGCCTACGAGTTACATGGACACCAATTAGGTTGGCCGTGTAAGAAGATACACGTACCATATATGACTAAAGGACTATAAACTGTGTACATGAGCTACATGGTGTGTACTCAGGATAACTATGTTAAAAACTAGACTAGTTAACACATAGTGTATAATTAAATACACCATGTGTAATAAATTAACTTGCCATTCATTAATTAAAAATTTACTCTTGGTGTGTTAAACACTAGTACATGACTTGTACCTCTGGGTTACATGATGTATATTCTTGTGTTATCTGGCTAGATTTCTTGGCGCCTCTAGATGAGATTTACAATTTTATTTCATTCATAAAATTTATCTATTTTATTATATTTATAAGAAAATAAAGTGCAAGAAGAATATATTTCAATTAATATTAAAAAAAAATTAATCTTGAATTGAAAAATAAATGAAAAATGTGTAAATTAATCAATGATATTTAAATAATTATAAATAATTATAAATATTTATGAGACCACTCTGATACAAGATATAAGTTCTGGGAATAGTAGATGCATGTGATGGATCCATGAACAACTTTCATTTTTTTCATGATCAACTATCAATCTGATATTTACACAACAATAAATTCCATGACTAAATGAATTAAATTAAAAGAATAAAAAAATGGATAAAACACCAAAACCAAAGTGAATGACCATCAAATATTATTTATAATTAATTTAAGAAATTAATAATTACCTAATTAGAAATTATTTATCCATTAATAGACTTGACAATAGATATACTTTGTATCATCATCACATTGCAGGAATTAAGAATATATTCCCTCTAGTGGTAATCTATACGAGTTCTACAAATCTTCAAACGTCATTGTGGGAATCTTAGAGTGAAATCATGATAGATCCTATATCTTTCATCATTCACCTTTGACATCCACAAGAATTTAATCCGAATTACTCTCCTTGATCAGTATAGAATCAAGAGTGGAAGGTGGAGGAGGATAACTCTCTATTTTTGGGAGAATTCTTGGATAACAGACCCCTTTAGGGCTTTGAGAGGATTTTATAGATTCCTTGTGTACAACAAAACAAATGCATTATCTCCCTTAAAAAATATAATTGGGTTTATATACCGCTAGGGTTAGAAATAAATAATTTCACAATTGACCTTTATTATTTATTTAATCCCCTAAAGAACCCCATTTCTAATATGATAATAATATTAGAATTTCACTACATGTGCATAAATTGTGAATTAAATTAAATATTATTTATTCAAATAATAATAAATATATATTATTTCTTTCAAGACTTATAAACTTGGTCTGGAATTCGTACAAAATATTTATCAGGCCTTGAATAATGAATAATTATTTAATAAATAACCATCACTACATTATTCTATAATAAATAAATAAATAATATATTTTCTAAATAGAAAATAAATAATTATTAAATACCCTTATAACGTAATATTCTCTCAAATAAATGGTGATGGAATATATTCAATCAGGAAAACATGAATTATTATTAAACCATGTGAGGGAATAATATTTATTCAAATTGTTAAATAATAAATAATAATATATTATTCATTAATCCAATATTACCTATGATAGATCCAATGTTTCCTATCTCGCCTCAAACATAAGTCATCACCATTTTAAAAAATACATTAAAGTACTCAATATATAATATTAATTAATAAAATTTAATGTTTAAGGACGAATACACACATCCACAGATAGGAACATCCAATGACACATATAAATGTGGATTTCATACTGGTGGGTCTCATTCTAGTAATACCCTATACTAGATATTACAGTGGGAATACACCATGAGAAGAAACATAAAAGTCCAATGAGTATCCACCCTTGATATTCTATATCATTTATGTCCCATAAATTATTTCATACATCTATTGAACATATATTGAATAATACTATCATGACACTTTTGGGTTCTCATCATAGTGTGAAACAACTATGACCTCTCAGTGTGAATACTACTCTTATTAAAATTACCCATACTATATTTTGAAAAATAAAAATCATGACATGATATGTAGTTTGTTAATATTCAAAAAATAAATACAAGTTATCATAAAGTACAAAAAATTTCATTCTAGGGAAACAACTCCATAAAAAGGTGCATGAGATTCCTAGATGGAATGTGGAAAAAATGTGTACCAACCCAGGGGAACATGAAATCAATGGAGTATTGGGGTTGAAGATATGTAGATCACACATACATTATCAAGGTACCTCAATAACACTTAATTTTAGATTTATCCATTATAGAAAGCTATAAACTGCTTTGATAAGGTAACAAAATCCCCCATGTTACGGTAAGCCTTCCATCCCTATATGGGTAAGACAACCCCCATAAAAAGGGTGCATACACCCCCATATAAAGGTAGGTCCCTCAACTATTGGTGTATCAAAACTACTTATATAATTAATTAAATAATAATAAATAAAAAAATTCCATTGAAATACATAAAACTAGGAAATAATGAAACAAAAAAATGACATTTTATTTGAAAATAAAACTATAGTTTATAAATCTATAATATTCATATAAAAAAATATTAATATTTTATTATTATTTAAATATATTGAAATATCATCTATTTTAGTTAGTTTTCATTAAACAGAAACACTTATGTCTAAAAAATAATCTCCTAGAATGATCAACACTTATATTGTACCATAGTGGAAAATATATAGTCTATATCATCCCATCCATTGAAATAAAATGATTAAACATTATAATAAAAAAATATCCGATTAAAAAACATGTAAAATAGATTTTACATTATTTTTATCAAGTATCCATCAAATCCAATAAAAATTTAACTACTTAAGAGAACCCAAACACATATACAGAGAAGCATCCTTCCCTGTGGGGTAAAATAACTGTGCGAATGAAACTTAGAAAATAATGCTAAAAAAATGGAAGTAGTAAGGAATTTGATGCACACATAAACCAAAATAATATGAAGGTGATAGGATAAAATTATCCACCTAATCCTAAATAGATTAGACCAATCTTACATGACCCTTTATTCCAATTTTGGGCCTTAACAAATCACATGAAAGTCTAGTCCTTGAATCGTATAATAAATAAAACCTAGAGTATATAAATAAATATATATAAGGGGTATTAAAAAAACTATAGGACATCGACAATGTTATAACCATGGAATACTATACTGGTCTGGGTCATACAATCCTCCAATTTGGTTTCAGGTAAGTATCATTAAATATGGATAGTTTTACCCCACACATAAAATATAAAATTCATAAACTGACTATTATACTACCATTAATTTTCATTGTGTTTAGGCTGACCCCTTATACTCAAAAACTAGTATTTGGTCTTGATCCTAATAGACTCATACTTTAAACCATGCGGTAGAATATCTCTCAATAAAATTATATCCTTAACCTCATCTAAAGTTATTGACTCCCTACTGTACATCATTGAGTCCTATAAAGAATTAGATGATTCATCAATGAGGTTAATAGAATAATTTCTTGATCCTCATCACATATACTAACATTTATATTACCTAAATTAAGAAATACTTTAATAAATTTGTACAGATAAACCTATAGAAAAGTTTTACGAGCCATTTTAAAATGTTAATCTCTTATTTTATAATAATGATGACCAATATGGGATTTATTCATTTATAGATATTAATTTTTTATCCAAATGTCCATAAATGTAGTTTCATAAATGACTTCATGTATGTCCTTATCTTATAATGTCAAAATTATTATATGGTGGGTTCATTCTAAAATGACAGGGTTAACATCTTTGTATGTGGTGGACATCTACCCTTCAGTGGACATAGTCGCAATAAGCTTCTTGGGACTAATCAAGGTAACATTCATTCCTTTATGGACAAGAAGTATAAATAGTTTCACTCTCTAAAAATTAAAATTATTCTCACCATAAAAACAATCAACCTCAAACATAACTTAAGGAAATAATAAATATGACATACAATATTTGATACCAATTTTTGGGGTGTAACGAGTCTGATATAATGAATACCACATCCAACATAGGTAAAAGAAGATATTGGGTTCAAATATGTGCTTCAGGATGAATGAATGAAAATAAAAATTGAATTAGAATGCATCCTAAATAAATAAGAAGATCTAAGAAAATACAAAAAAGTTAATGAGTATAATGTATTTATGTTATTTAGACCATGTTATTCTGATGTGTAAGACAATAAAACCACTAAAAGATTCTTTAATATAGAAAAATAGTAATCTTACAAAATAGAAGAAAAATAAAGAATGAATGAAACAAATACCTAATAAACTATGTAGGGATAAAATCCTTGATTCTCCATTACTTATGATGAAATAAATTGAAGGTTATAACATATAAAATAATCCAAAATAGGCTCACTCATGTAACCCAGATGCACTACATATATACAAAAAAACACAAAACAACATAGAATAATAAATTAATGAAATCTGACAACATCAAGCCTAAACCAAGAACCCAAAATAATACATTATAAGGGTAAACAACACTACCAAGGCTAAATATACAATAGAGTTCACAAGTTAGAGATCTCCACCAGAAAGGATGATTAGAACATGAGCATGAGGTAGTGGTTCACTGGATGTAAGGTGGTCCTCCTCTATACCTCAAGAACAATATTCTCTTGGGAAATAATAAACAATATAATTCCAAAAGACTATAGAGCTTCCAAAAATCATGTAGAGAACTAGAGAATGAAGTGATGAGGCAATAAAAGCATAATAGGTGGGGAAGTGGAACAGTCAACCCTGAACAAGACATGGAACACATGAAGTGAAGGGAACAAGAGAATCCTAGATGGAAAGAGGGAAAACAGAATGTGAAACAAACTAGGGTAATGTGGTATTAGTAGAGTAGGGGGTGACAGGAACACAAATCACTCGTGTTACATTAATGTAGCTCATTAACTATATAAGGGTAGAGAGACCAATTATAGAAAGGTAGTGTGAACTAACATAATAATGTAACACAATCCCCCATGTCAATTAAATCCCACCCTCTTTTTAAGGGTCAGACAAAACCCATGTAAAGGTCACATGAACCCTCATGTATAGGTATCTCCCCCCACATGTAAGGGTAGCATTGTTAGTTGTTTAAGGAATTACATAAAATGAAATAAAAAAATACATGGAATAAAAACTGAAAAACCTGAAACAATGAAACAAAAATTTATTATATTAAAAAAACTTGATTTTAAAAACATATTTACCTATGGGTGCCTTAACATGATTCATGATTAAAAGGGTCTAGGTAAAAATTGATGCTGTCAGAACCATTCCCAATAATAGTTTTTTTAGGTTTCTTTATATTTCTCCTGTAAATATGATGACTACAAAACCCAAAATCCAAGGGACATAATCTTTTATATATAATTTATTATTTATTTACAGAAATAATAATTAGCATTCCTATATTTCATTTTGAAATATTTAATTAGTTAATAATTATTACCATAACATCGTTGTAATGAAGGATTCAAGGGTATAATTCCTCTGACAGTGATCTAGATGTGTTCCACCAACTTCAGAACCCTTCTATAGAATCACTGGGTACTAGAATAGATGATTCTAACCACTTGCATCACTTTAAATTGATCATAATAATAATATCTACTAAGCATGAAAGATTTTATCAAGTTCTCCCATTTTCTAAAGAGAGAGTTGGAGGATAATTGTTCCCTCTAGTATTGAGATAATTTTAGTAAATAGGTTCTCTCTAGGTTTGATAAAAGTTTCTAGATAGAATTTTTTGTGAACAATAATCACGATAACCTAGAAATTATATAATCATTTTAATATATCTAGGTTTGAAAATTGTAAATTACTTACGCACCCTTTACCAGTTTCTTAATCCTTGGAAACCCCACATTGAATAATAATAATGATAATATTATTATTATTTACTTGAAACAAAAATGTAACACATATAATATAAATATCAATAAATAAATTATTATTTATTTAAATGTTATTTGGTATATCATTCACACTAGATCCCTAAATTGGTCAACTAATCCCTTTTACCCTTAGCATTTGTCGAACCTTAAATAATGACTTTTTATTTAAATAAATAAATACAACTTTATTATAAATTAAATAAATAAATAAATATTATATTCACTAAACCATTGAATAAATATTTATTTAATAATAAAATCACACAAACATATATATTTTCTTGAAAATGCGATCATCCATACTCAGATAATTATTAAACCATAAGTCATGAATAATATTTATTAAAATTTTTAAATTAAAATATAAGTTAGTTGATGTTCTGGATACACTAAGTGTATAAACCTTTAATAATTTTTATTATTGTCATTAATATAGCTCACCTAACATCCAATATCAACATGTAAGAACATGTCAATTCACCTATAGAAAATGGTAATGTTTTGATGACAAAAACCTCCTAAGTAGGCTTACTGTGTAATATAATCCATTTTCTTGATATACCATCAACCAGGTTGCCTAAAATGTGTCATCAAACTATATACATAATTTATATTTCTTTTAATTACATAAATTAACACATTAATATAGAAACCATGACCATGTATTTATTTGATAGTTACATTTTAATCAAAGGGCAAGAGATACCTACTTCTATTAAAATAGTAGGTATACATCTTTAATTGACTTGTCAATTAATGTCATATAACTCATGATGCACCCAACATATCCTACCTTAATGTGAGAATATATCATCACATTTTTCATCAACATATAAAATTACATGACTCGTTATATGAATTGATAATAATCTCAAGTCCAAGGACCAATACACTGATCCAAATATAGAAATATCCAATGACACACATTACATGTGGAATTCCTATGGGTAGGTCTGTTCTTATATCCTTATCTCTCTTAGATTAATAAGAGATATATTCATGAGAATAAGTCTACTTTTCTTAAGAGTCTCTTACCATTTATAGCCTATATAATTTTTGTCTAGTTAGATGACGTTATCCGACAATAGAAACCATATTTTTGAATATCATTATAGAGTCTTAAGGTTATGATCAAAGAGGGTAAATAATATGACCTTTAAAAGAATTATATACTCCAAGATGATTATTTCATTAAATGTTATATAGAAAAATAACCATCAGGGGTTAAGATATTAATTAATATTCAATACGTTTAATATTTTAGTAATCAAAAGTACAAAGTAATCAGTTCTAGGGTACCAACTCCAAAAAAACCCCACTTGAATTATATCTAATTTACATCTTCCTAACATGTCACGTTTACATTATATTATGATTTCTATAACAATAGAGCCTACCATGTTCTCATGTATGTTATGCTTACTTATAATTTATATCTATAAGAAACTCCATCAAGAGATAATATAACCAAGAATATACCTTTTTTTTATTTTTCATCTCTGACATATTAGATAATAACATAGACTAATGTTTATCGTAATATTATAACAAATTATTTTCTTGTAAAAATTCAAAAACCAAGGAAAACTATTTTCTAAAACTTCTACTTAATATGCATGAAAATGTACAATGTACTCGATCACTATAGATATAGAAACCACAATCTTTAATATAAATTATTTTCACATTAAATAAACATTACTATGATACTATATCAACATGTTTTGTAATAATATTAGTTTTTTATACCCATGATAACTATTGTTCTTATTTAAACATATACTAGTAATTAATATATTATTATTATGAGTATCTATATGGAAATTTATTTAAATTCACTTTGTGTTTATTTTGATGTTAGTTTGAATATTATGAAACCTTTATAAATAGTTACCATCAAACACTTGAGGCTGTGACCTAATGAACTCGAATCTTATCACAACTTATATGATATCCATTAGTCAATTTAGTTTTCATGTAGTTAGGTGTAACCCTTCTATTTGTGAAACATGTATTGAAAGACCATGGAGGAGTATAAATAAATATAAGACACCTAATCAATCTTCATTGTACTACCATAACCATAATTATGTGTATAATTTAATGTGGGTTTAAGAAAAACATAACTCTTAATTTAAATGAACGATGAATACTTAGTTAATATATACTCTAACATGATCATTTAGAAGATACTTTATATTATTACCAGGTGAATTCATTTTTCCTTTAGTAATTCCTTAAATTTATTAAATAAGTCTCCTTAAGTATATTAATTTACCTCTTTCTTATCCTTATAATGCTTTCTATAGACAAACTGAACAAATTATAGAAGCTTTGTGGCCTACCATTATTTATAATGTTTTCTTTATCTAAAACATTACCACTAAGTTTTTTAGTATACCCAATGTTTTAGCTCATGATACCTAAAGAAGAAGCTAGGGTATATAGATAGACCTTCCCATAACTTTCTATGTCCAATTAATTCATCAAATGAAAGGGGAAAAACATATTCAATATAAGCATTTGTATTGAAAAATGAACATACAGAATGTTAATATTTCCCCCTATCAATAAATATAACATAATCATAATCTTTTTAGAGTAATATAGAGTATATTATTAAGATATTGAATCCAAATTAAATCATAATATTTATAAGGCCCCAGCCTTAAACCTTACTTAATCTTGAGTTATTACAAGATTACACGTTGAGGATCTTTTCAGGTTTAGAGTTTTAGAGAATTAGAACATAACTATTACATCTCAAAAGATTACAAAGTAGTCACTTCTACTAAGTTTTCATAATAAAAAAAACTCTTAAAAGAAACATGTCTAGTTCCATGTTTTATATAGCATGACATTACCTTGATCCCATCCTTGACCCTATTCCACATTAAGTCCTGTGAAAAACATTTCAAAAAAAACTTGGGGTGAGCATAAGAAGCTCGGTAAGGGAGACACAAAGAATGAAAATTGTTAGTTTATCAAAACAACAAGTAAACCATGTATACTTTATCAAAGTAATACTTTTCACCTTTATGAAGTAATAAAAACTCTTCACTGAATAAAGTATCATTACTTACCTTTTTTTAACCAAAGGATTACCATAAAACCCATATAAAGAACAAATAACATATATAAAGGTAACTTGGGACATAAACATACTTAAGTGGAGTAACCATACGGTCGACTTCCACACATATCACTTAATGGAATAGCCATACGACCAATTTCCATACATACTTAATGGAATAGCCATACGGCCGAATTCCATACCCAATGCATTGGAGGTTATAACGTAACCACCCGTCCTGGTATTCACGGCACCACCCGTCATACGGTTTATAACGTAACCACCCGTTAAAATGTCCAAGTACCAATATAAAATCATAAAACATAAAACCAATATAAAGGAATGATAACATTTCCACATTTCAATCACAATATATCATAAATATATTGACATAATAGAATCCTTTTTCACAACCATTTTCAATACCAAAATACATAAAAGAGTATATGGTATTTATTTTATTCTAAAAACATTACGGCTTGTTGAGAAAGCCAAAGATCAAATAATACTCGCGGCGGCGGAAAAGGTCGTTGTCACCGCGTACGTAAAAAAAACATTCCTTTTTGTCGTTTAGTAAAACGCTTCGTAGAAAAAGATTCCTTTTGTATAAAAGTAAAAGTCAAAGGAGTTTATACACCGTATAAAAGAAAGTTGTGTATAAAACAAAATATGCCTCAATGAAAGGAGATTGAGACGAAGTCCCTTACCTTGGGTCCGACTTGACTCGATTGTTCTTTAACGTCCTGAATAATAAACTTGAGTTAATTTATACTTGATTAAGAACCTTTTTAAAGTTCATTATTCCTTTTATATTACTTATTGCCATGTTATAAACATTATGTAACCATTTAAGTTAATAATGTTTGTTTTGTCAATATTTGGTTCTTAAGTCGAAAGTTGACTTCTTACAATTACATATTGTTCGTGTGGTCAAAAGTTCTTTATATCCAGAATGAAATTCCTGATTTGGATATCATATATATCATATATATCTAGAATATACATGTATTTATAATATTACATAATCATTTAGAGGTAAGAAATGAAATGCACCGTTCATGGAGACGGTAAGCCGTACGTACGCATGAACGCTACTTTCATTTCTTTGTCATATTAGTGGAATTAAAACTAAATGAGAGGTATGTATATTTTAATTCCAGAATTATATTCATCATTTAGATATATCATTAATTATATATATACATTATATAAATGTAATTTTAATAGTACATTATATTTGGGGATAAGAAATGAAATGCACCGTTCATGGAGACGGTAAGCCGTACGTATGCATGAACGCTAATTTCATTTCTATCTCATATTTTAATGGAAAGAAATAATAATGATATAGAGGTATATTATAATTCCAGTATAAAATCATATATAATAACTTTAAATCCATCCTTTACACGTCCCACATATGGCATTAACGAATCACATCGCTTTTAGGGGGCGATAGTCCGCACTTCCATAAATGAAGATATCGTGTTTACCCATAATGGAAACCATAAAGGTATGCCAAAAATGAAAAATACAGAAGCTTAAAGAAAACATAAACATATTATATATCATATATAAAAATAGTGACATCATAATGGCCACCCCTGAAGGTGTTAAATGAGTATTGAACAATCATCGTTTCGGGAGGCAGAATTTCGCCATCCACGGAAACCGTATGTTCTTTAACCATTTGATGTAGTTGTGTGATAGTGTATCTCAAATAAATATTATAACAACATCCTAGTATATTTAAGATACTGGTTTTATTACAAAAGAAGTAAATAAAAAGAGTTTAGAGGGTTGGAGAAGCAAAATAAAACAAATGAACAAGAGAGAATGAATTACCTTTAAAAGTGTAACTCCCTTTTGATTTGAGCCTAAAGGCTTCCTTTGAAAGGATTCTTCCCAAAGGGAATCCTCTATGATGAGGAGAGGGATGTGGAGAGAGTAATTGGGCAGGGTTTGGCCGAGCCAAAGGCTTGAGAAGTGTGTGAAATGAGGTAGAGGTGGGGGCCTTTTATAAGAGGAGAGGAGGGGCACTTTTGGAATGTAAAGAAATATTACTTTATTTGAAAATGTGTTTCGGTTTTAAAAGGTCCCACAATGATATAATTCGTGTATAAGGTGATAAGGGTTCGAAATCCACTCATCCAATTGGTTTTGGACATGTTTAGTTCATAGATGTTACATTATCTTTCCATTTTATTTAAATCGTCAAATAATGATGTCATCGCTGCATCATTATTATGTCATACATAATTTAATTTATTTAATGTCTAAAAAATATAAAACAAATACTATGATGTCGGAAATCTTTTTAGCTTTCCAATGACTATTTATAATCAAAATTTGGACTTGTATAACCCCACTCAAAAATTATTTTAGTAAAACAATTTATGTTAGTGTCATTTTCACTTTAACATTAAATAAAAATATATTAATGTCATTTTCCAACTAAAGTGGCTCCATGGGGTCCCCAATTTGGCCCATGGCTTGTCTTGGTTGGACATGACTCACCAAATAGGTTTAGGACAAGTTTCATGTTGTTTTCACATTCTTATAATACCATTTTTACCTTAAACTACACTAAGTACTTCTAATCGCGATTAATGAAAAAAAGTTACTATTCACCAAAAAAATATTTTAATCTCATTGAACCACATTTTACTTCTTAATGACAACCATTTATGTCGGATTTTCAAAATTCAATACACATTAGTGGTAAACTTTCATTTAACTGAAAAATCAGTTTGCTTGATTACCACTTAGTGATTTCACTATTCATCAAAAATTGAAGTTTTTCAGAAAATTACCAAAAATTCACCCTAAGCTATATTTGATATTCCGAATTCAGAAATGAATTCCATTTTACAAAATTCAAAAAATATAAGTCAAATTAATTAATTTAACAATTAATTCCCGCTGTCATGACAAATATCGTGTTTTTGTGAAACAATAAGTATCAAAAGATTGACACCAGTTTAAGTCCAATTTCAAAGTGAAATTGATTCCAATGACCACCATTGGATTAACTGGTAAAAATATTTTCTAATTTCAATTTAAAACCAATTAAAATAATAATCTAATCATATAAATAAATTAGATTAAAAAGAGGTTTTGAATTAAAATACAACATTTTACACTATTCATAAAAAAAATGAACTTTATCAGAAAAATACCAAAAAATTACACAAAGTAAAATTTGATGTCCCGATTATTATTAAGAGTTTTATTTTTTCCAAAAGAATGTATAAGAGTGATCAAAACTATATTTAGTTACAGTTCTCCATTAAAAGGCGATAAGTGAACCTTTAGTGAAAACTAGGGCATATACGCCTTAAATTGAATTCTTTCCGTATTTTAAGCCTTTAGCTTTTATTGGATAAATTTAAAAACATTTAAAAACATATATAATCATATTTTAGTTATTTCTTTCCATTCCCGCCAGTACAACGGCTACTCGTTAACTAACATTTAAAATAATATTATTTTATTACTAGTGTGCTACGTAAGTTTCAAAGAAACTCATCGTTGCGTATCGGGTACGCTATCGAACATAGCAACCCCTTTAAAATAAAATTAATATTTAATTCGTAAATATTAATAAATTTGAAAATTCTTTATTATTTATTTACCTGGGATGTTACATCCTTCCCCCCTTTTGGGAATTGCGTCCTCGCAATTTTATTCACTTATCAAAATAAGTGGGGGTAGTTATCCCTCATAAAATTTTCAGATTCCCACGTTGCCTCTTCAATCACATGGTTTTCCCCAAAACCTTTACCTGATGAATCACCTTATTCCGTAACACTTGCTCCCTGTGGTCAAGAATCTGGACCGGTTGTTCCTCATAAGATAGGTTCTCTTCTAGCTGAACTACCTCTGGGCTCAAAACATGAGATGGATCTGGCATATACTTTCTCAACATCGAAACGTGAAAAACATTGTGTACCTGAGATAAACTCGGAGGTAAAGCCACTCGGTATGCAACTGATCCAACTCTCTCCAGAATTTCATATGGTCCAAAAAACTTTGGACTCAACTTTCCTTTCTTACCAAATCTCATCACGCTTTTCCGAGGAGAAACCTTGAGAAAAACATGATCACCTACCTCGAAAGATAGATCCTTCCTCCAGTTATCCGCATAACTCTTCTGCCTGCTCTGAGCTGTTCTCATGTGTTTTCTGAATCAACTGAACTTTTTCTGCCATCTCTTCTACCAATTCTGGTCCCATCAGCTTCCTTTTACCCACTTCATCCCAAAATGCTGGAGTTCGACACTGCTTCCCATATAATGCCTGAAATGGTGCCATCTATATACTGGAATGAAAACTGTTATTATAAGAAAACTCAACCAAAGAAAGATGTTGGTCCCAACTTCCCTGATAATCCATAGAACAAGCTCGTAGCATATCCTCCAATGTCTGGATTGATCGTTCTGACTGCCCATCTGATTGAGGATGAAAAGCTGTACTAAAATTTAATTCAGTACCCAACGACTTCTGAAGGCCTTTCCAAAAGTTAAAAGTAAACCTGGGATTACGATCAGATACAATGGAGAGAGGAACTCTATGTAACCTGACTATCTCTTTAAGATACAAACGGTAATGTTGACCAATAGAGAAAGTATCTTGTATAGAAAGGAAATGAGCAGATTTGGTCAAGCGATCAACAATAAACCAGATTGCATTATTACCTAAGATGTCCTTGGTAATCCCACAACAAAGTCCATGGATATGTTTTCCCATTTTCACTCTGGCACTGGTAAAGGCTGAAGCATCCCTTTCGGTAACTACCGCTCTGCTTTAACCTGTTGACATGTCAAACACTTCACAGTAAAATCAGAAATGTCTCTTTTCATTCCATCCCACCAGTAATACTCCCGCAGATCTCTGTACATCTTAGTACTGCCAGGATGAACTGAGAACAGAGAACTATGAGACTCACATAACAACTCATTCTTCAACTGTGAATCACAAGGCACACATAACCTCTTCACAAACCTCAAAACACAACACAAACTTATCCAAGAACTCATGGAAAAGTTTATTCATAAGGTCCACGAATACAGCAGGTGCATTGGTTAACCCAAAAGGCATAACTACAAATTCATAATGGCCATATCTAGTACGGAACGCAGTCTTCGGATCGTCTGCTTCTTTTACTTTCAACTGATGGTACCCCGACCTCAAGTCAATCTTCGAAAAATACTGAGCTCCCTAGAGCTGATACCACTTCATTCGATGGCCCAACATATGCTGAAGTTGTTGCAAAGGATTTCTCCACCCCTTTCTGCTTTTAGTCTGGCTGCATTCCCCTAGTTGAGCTCTTCGTTGGACACTCGTTTGCATAATGACCCATTTCATTACACTTAAAACATCTTACCGTTGGCTTTTCATTTCCTTCTTGATCATCTTCCTTACAGTTACGAGCAATATGACCAGACTTACCACACCGAAAGAACTTACCGGACTTGGATAAACATTCTCCAGGATGAATTTTACCACACTTCTCACAGGATGGATATTTGGTTTTCTTACCTCCTTGCTTCTTTGATGAATTCTTCCCCTTTTCCTGCCAACTAGACCTCTTATTCTGTTGTTTTTCACAGAACACCCGATCATCGGCAAATTCCATTTCCACCTTCTCCGCACATCGAAAAAGTTTTTCATAACTTTTGAACTCACGATAAGCTAATGCCCTTAGATACTTTGGCTTTAACCCTGAGTAAAAACGGTTTATTTTACTATCAAGATCTCGTATGACGTTTGGAGCATACCTTGCCAATCGAGTGAACCTTTCTTCATAGGCAGCCACTGAGTCTTCCTCTTGCCTCAATTCCAAGAATTTCTTTTCCATCCTATGTTGAACAGCCTTAGGAAAATACTTCTCAAGAAACATACCTTTGAATTCATCCCAGTCAAGAGAATCAATCTCATCAGTATCCCTTATATTTTTCACCATCGACCACCACTGATCAGCTTCACCTTCAAAACGGTAAACAGCAAGACTAACCTTTTGATTATCTGAACACCCCATGACATAAAAAATCTTCTCCAGTGCTTTAATCCACCCTTCAGCTTGCACAGGGTTAGATGATCCTCTGAATGATGGGGGATGTTGCCTCATGAAATGTTCCACCACTGACATGTTCCTCTGCGGTTGATCTGGCTGATCTCGTGCATGGATACCACCACCATTTATAGCCTGAGTCAACTGTGCCATCACTGCAACAAACTGTTCAGTTCCGATTCTGACCATCTCAGGTTGCTGATTTGGAAGGTTATCTTTCTCCTGATGTCGTCCCAACATAGCTGCTTTGTTTCCTCTGCGGAAAACCATTCTGAACACAGAAATATCTTAAGCGAAGCAACATGGTAATCCGTAAATGCTATATCATTTCAATCATATTATAATTTAACACTTTTTAACTCCTAATGTTGTCTAAACCGACCTCTGATACCAACTATAAGGCCCCGGCCTTAAACCTTACTTAATATTGAATTAAATGAATAATTCACATTGAGGATCTTTTCAGGTTTAGAGTTTTAGAGAATTAGAACATAACTATTACATCTCAAAAGATTACAAAGTAGTCACTTATACTAAGTTTTCATAATAAAAAAAAACTCTTAAAAGAAACATGTCTAGTTCCATGTTTTATATAGCATGACATTCCCTTGATCCCATCCTTGACCCTATTCCACATTAAGTCCGGTGAAAAACATTTCAAAAAAAACTTTGGGTGAGCATAAGAAGCTCAGTAAGGGAGACACAAAGAATGAAAATTGTTAGTTTATTAAAACAATAAGTAAACCATGTATACTTTATCAAAGTAATACTTTTCACCTTTATGAAGTAATAAAAACTCTTCACTGAATAAAGTATCATTACTTACCTTTTTGTAACCAAAGGATTACCATAAAACCCATATAAAGAACACATAACATATATAAAGGTAACTTGGGACATAAACATACTTAAGTGGAGTAACCATACGGTCGACTTCCACACATATCACTTAATGGAATAGCCATACGGCCAATTTCCATACATACTTATTGGAATAGCCATACGGCCGACTTCCATACCCAATGCATTGGAGGTTATAACGTAACCACCCGTCCTGGTATTCACGGCACCACCCGTCATATGGTTTATAACGTAACCACCCGTTAAAATGTCTAATTACCAATATAAAATCATAAAACATAAAACCAATATAAAGGAATGATAACATTTCCACATTTCAATCACAATATATCATAAATATATTGACATAATAGAATTATTTTTCAAAACCATTTTCAATACCAAAATACATAAAAGAGTATATGGTATTTATTTTATTCTAAAAACATTACGGCTTGTTGAGAAAGCCAAAGATCAAATAATCCTCGCGGCAACGGAAAAGGTCGTTGTCACCGCGTACGTAAAAAAACATTCCTTTTTTTCGTTTAGTAAAACGCTTCGTAGAAAAAGATTCCTTTTGTATAAAAGTAAAAGTCAAAGGAGTTTATACACCGTATAAAAGAAAGTTGTGTATAAAACGAAATATGCCTCAATGAAAGGAGATTGAGACGAAGTCCCTTACCTTGGGTCCGACTTGACTCGGTTGTTCTTTAACGTCCTGAATAATAAACATGAGTTAATTTATACTTGATTAAGAACCTTTTTAAAGTTAATTATTCCTTTTATATCACTTATTGCCATGTTATAAACATTATGTAACCATTTAAGTTAATAATGTTTGTTTTGTCAATATTTGGTTCTTAAGTCGAAAGTTGACTTCTTACAATTACATGTTGTTCGTGTGGTCAAAAGTTCTTTATATCCAGAATGAAATTCCTGATTTGGATATCATATATATCATATATATCAAGCATATACATGTATTTATAATATTACATAATCATTTAGAGGTAAGAAATGAAATGCACCGTTCATGGAGACGGTAAGCCGTACGTACGCATGAACGCTACTTTCATTTCTTTGTCATATTAGTGGAATTTGAACTAAATGAGAGGTATGTATATTTTAATTCCAGAATTATATTCATCATTTAGATATATCATTAATTATATATATACATTATATACATGTAATTTTAATAGTACATTACATTTGGGGATAAGAAATGAAATGCACCGTTCATGGAGACAGTAAGCCGTACGTACGCATGAACGCTAATTTCACTTCTATCTCATATTTTAATGGAAAGAAATATTAATGATATAGAGGTATATTATAATTCCATTATAACATCATATATAATAACTTTAAATCCATCCTTTACACGTCCCACATATGGCATTAACGAATCACATCACTTTTAGGGGGCGGTAGTCCGCACTTCCTTAAATGAAGATATCGTGTTTACCCATAATGGAAACCATAAAGGTATTCCAAAAATGAAAAATACAGAAGCTTAAAGAAAACATAAACATATTATATATCATATATAAAAATAGTGACATCATAATGGCCACCCTTGAAGGTGTTAAATGAGTATTGAACAATCATCGTTTCGGGAGGCAGAATTTCACCATCCACGGAAACCGTATGTTCTTTAACCATTTGATGTAGTTGTGTGATAGTGTAGCTCAAATAAATATTATAACAACATCCTATTATATTGAAGATACTGGTGATGTTACAAAAGAAGTAAATAAAAAGAGTTTAGAGGGTTGGAGAAGCAAAATAAAACAAATGAACAAGAGAGAATGAATTACCTTTAAAAGTGTAACTCCCTTTTGATTTGAGACTAAAGGCTTCCTTTGAAAGGATTATGCCCAAAGGGAATCCTCTAGGATGAGGAGAGGGATGTGGAGAGAGTAATTGGGCAGGGGTTGGCCGAGCCAAAGGCTTGAGAAGTGTGTGAAATGAGGTAGAGGTGGGGACCTTTTATAAGAGGAGAGGAGGGGCACTTTTGGAAAGTAAAGAAATATTACTTTATTTGAAAATGTGTTTCGGTTTTAAAAGGTCCCACATTGATATAATTCGTGGATAAGGTGATAAGGGTTCAAAATACACTCATCCAATTGGTTTTGGACATGTGTAGTTCATAGATTTTACATTATCTTTCCATTTTATTTAAATCGTCAAATAATGATGTCATCGCTGCATCATTATTATGTCATAAATAATTTAATTTTCTTAATGTCTAAAAAATATAAAACAAATACTATGATGTAGTAAATCTTTTTAGCTCTCCAATGACTATTTATAATCAAAATTTGGACTTGTAAAACCCCACTCAAAAAGTATTTTAGTAAAACAATTTATGTTAGAGTCATTTTCACTTTAACATTAAATAAAAATATATTAATGTCATTTTCCAACTAAAGTGGCTCCATGGTGTCCCCAATTTGGCCCATGGATTGTCTTGGTCGGCCATGACTCACCCAATAGGTTTAGGACAAGTGTCATGGTGTTTTTACATTCTTATAATACCATTTTTACCTTAAACTACACTAAGTACCTCTAATCACGATTAATGAAAAAAAGTTACTATTCACCAAAAAAATATTTTAATCTCATTGAACAACATTTTACTTCTTAATTACAACCATGTATGTCGGATTTTCAAAATTCAATACACATTAGTGGTAAAATTTCATTTAACTGAAAAATCAGTTTGCTTGATTACCACTTAGTGGTTTCACTATTCATCAAAAATTGAAGTTTTTCAGAAAATTACCAAAAATTCACCCTAAGCTATATTTGATATTCCGAATTCAGAAATAAATTCCATTTTACAAAATTCAAA
Source organism: Viscum album (assembly GCA_963277665.1). Lineage (NCBI taxonomy): Eukaryota > Viridiplantae > Streptophyta > Magnoliopsida > Santalales > Viscaceae > Viscum > Viscum album. The sequence goes on along the minus strand of OY728145.1, from coordinate 654,210,394 downwards.
ACATATAAGTCAAATTAATTAATTTAACAATTAATTCCCGCTGTCATGACAAATAGCGTGTTTTTGTGAAACAATAAGTATCAAAAGATTGACACCAGTTTAAGTCCAATTTCAAAGTGAAATTGATTCCAATGACCACCATTGGATTAACTGGTAAAAATATTTTCTAATTTAACTTTAAAACCTATTAAAATAATAATCTAATCATATAAATAAATTAGTTTAAAAAGAGGTTTTGAATTAAAATACAACATTTTACACTATTCATAAAAAAATGAACTTTATCAGAAAAATACCAAAAAATTACACAAAGTAAAATTTGATGTCCCGATTATTATTAAGAGTTTTATTTTGTCCAAAAGAATGTATAAGATTGATAAAAAATATATTTAGTGAAAGTTCTCCATTAAAAGGCGATAAGTGAACCTTTAGTGAAAACTAGGGCATATACGCCTAAAATTGAATTCTTTCCGTATTTTAAGCCGTTAACTTTTATTGGATAAATTTAAAAACATTTAAAAACATATATAATCATATTTTAGTTATTTCTATCCATTCCCTCCAGTACAACGGCTACTCGTTAACTAACATTTAAAATAATATTATTTTATTACTAGTGTGCTACGTAAGTTTCAAAGAAACTCATCGTTGCGTATCGGGTACGCTATCGAACATAGCAACCCCTTTAAAATAAAATTAATATTTAATTCGTAAATGTTAATAAATATGAAAATTATTTATTCTTTATTTACCTGGGATGTTACAATATTCACCAAATAATATCAACATATATGAAATTAGTTTAAAAGATCATCAAATAATTTCTTGAGTAAAATTCCCTTTTCACCTTAAAATAACTTATCTAAATATTTACCAAATATTAAGGAAAAAATTTTATTTGAAAATAACCTTTAAAAATACAAATTATTCTTCAAATAATTGATCATTTATGATGGTGGGAAGTTTTTTTCATGATGTCTGAGTTAAAAAAACATTCCTTTCAAACATTGGAAAAAAACATAAGTTCCTCATTAAGAAAATTAAAAGAATATTAATTTTTTTTCCATAAAAATACAAAAATGGGTAAAAATTTCCTTATTATATAATGTTGTAATAGTAAAAATTTTCTTTAAAACATTTTATAGGAAATATTAACATGGAAGAAAATATTCCCAACATAGTAGAATGTCAAAGTTGGGTTGCCTTTAAAACATTACTCCGGTATCTTGAGTACTTAAAGAGCGGAAAATGAAATTAAAACATGTAATTAAAATAAATTAATATTGTAGAAGAAAATATATTGGATTTAATAGATGAAGATTAAATAATTATCTCAATGGGGACATAAACATAAACAATATTGAATAATAATGAGATTATGAAATAAATCCTTACCACATTGGTTACTTTGAATATCAAGACCCATGAATGTATAATATAAAATGAAGCTTCAAATAGAATGAAAAAAATTGAATCATGATATAAGATGTCAAAGTTTTAGTATGTACAACATATACAATAAATTAGATGGATACTAATAATATATTACCCAATGAAGGAAAATTGAGATTAAATTCCTTACCTCAGGTCCGAATCATCACATACATTATTTATCTATTCAATAATAATATTGTATTAATTATTTACTTACTTAAGAAATAATTCAAAGTTTATTATTCCTTTTATTTTATTTTTTACCATGTTATATTTATTTACTTAATCAATTAAAATCACGTTTTACATTTTGGTGATATTCGGTTTATATATCTAAAATTACTTCGGTAGGTTGAATATAGTAAAAGAGGTAACTGTTAAATTATCTAAAAAATAATAATCATGAAATAATTATCATTTTTAAACATCAATTACAATTTTCAAAACAATAAAAAAATATGTTTTTGAAAGATGAACTATATTACAATTATAGAGACAATAAACCATACGTACGCATGAGTAACATTTCCATTTTTCAATGATCATGATGGGAAGAAGGAAAGAATGATTTTATATTTAAAAAATAATAATTATATAATAATTATAATATTATTTATTTAAATAAACTTATATATAACTTTTATGTGATACAGTGTTGAAAAATGAATCATATCGCTTCATGGAGGTGGTAGTCCACACACACACTAGAACGACACTATCATTTTTAAATAAATGTGAACGTATGAAAATATGTGATATATTAATTTTATATAATGATAAATATTTCGAGAATATATATATATATATATATATATATTAAATCCATCATTATTACCAGCCTTGAGAGGTAGTGATGGAAAACAAATTACATCATTCCGCGAGGAGGTAGTTTGCTGTACACACAAATGACGATTTGGATTCCCATTTTCTGGAAGTGAAGATGAATTTAGATTATTAAATTAAAGTAATAAAATAATAATTTAATAAGAATAATAGGGTTATTATTTCATCATGATTGAATAATATTTTCAGGAGGTTGAAGAAGAAATAAAATGAAAACATAGAGTTAAGAACTATACATATTCTTCGAAAAGCCTCATAAGGTTTATACCAAAATAATTCCTAGGATATTTTTCTAATAATCCCATGGAATGTAGTTCATGTTAAAATATTTAATTAATGTAATTGTGAAATTATTGGTTAAAATTAAAGTATCTTGATTTGTGGAGAGGATAGGAGAGTGAGTGTCCTTTTATAAGTGGTAGAGATGGAACACATAGAATTCTTAAAAATAATAAAATATATTAATGTATTAATAAATCCAAGTTCCTAAAAAATGGACCGTTACAGAATATTATATTATATAGGGTCTAAATATAGCTATAAAATATAAATTATAAATGTTTTTTGTTCATTTTAACCCTTATCACTAAAGATGAACCCATAGAAAACCTGTTTTAACCATAAACCTGTTGACAAATTTTTACAATTCATTATGATTAAAATTAAGGTAAAATTATTACATAGTATTAATTATTATAATTAAAAATATAGAATCCATTTTAAAAAACATTAATTCTCATATTTGGTAGAATTTAATTTACAGCTAAATCCACAAAACACGATAAAAAATAGTTTTTCGGAAAATGTCATTTTATGTATAAAAATGATTTCATACCAAATTCAAGAAAAAATAATTAAAAATACCTTAATTGGAATATTAAAAATATAATTGATTTTTTTTTCTATTAAACCATTTTAAAACAAAATGGGTCTTTGGAAATTATTGTAATAAAGTGACAGTTTTCACTAAAAATCTGTAATTGATTACTATTCATTCAAAATAAACAAATTCAGAAAAATCCCAAAAATTAACCATAAGATAATTTTGATATAATAATTTAAAAAATATTTAATTTTTATCAAATTCATTTTATAAAAGTGGAAATCATTAATTATATTATTTTCCCTAAAAAATCAATAAAAATATTTTTTTAAGAAAATGTATTTTTTTGAAGAATAAAATAACTTTAAATTTCAGTTCTTATTTACTAATAATTAATCAATAAAATTTTATTTAGTAGGTCCTTTATATATATATTTAATAATTTTGTTTATCTTATTCATACCTGCAAATTCAATGGCTATGTTATAAAGGTCACATTTGAATAATTATATTTCATGGTCAATTTAAGCTCGATGTTTCATGTTGTATATTATATAAAACATAGGTTTATTTTAAAATATAAGGGGTGTTACATTTATACCTTTAATAAATTTAATAATATCAATTTTAACCTATGGTTGATAATTAATATTTTAACATTTCAATATTTATTTGTGGAAAACCCGCATAGAAAAAAGGGTTAATAAAACTTCCCCCTTAAAAGAGGGAAGGAAAACATGAAGGTTATATGGAATAACACATAACTAGGTTTAAAAATAGTAATAAATTATAAGGATTTGAAAATATAATAATAGAGGAAAAAATAATTCCTAAATAACGATGGAGTGTAAAAAAATAACATTGATCATAAGAAAATAAATGATTAAGAGAAAGAAAATGTCCACAAAATCATAAATATTTGATGGGTGAAAAGACCATAAATTCATCAGAAATTATCATAATAGGTCCAATTTGTTTTTAAAGATCATTTTCCAATTGTTGAGAAATTTACTTTCCATCTAGAGTAATAACATAAAGAAATATATGTACTTGACAAGTGAAATTTAATCCATCAATCAATTTCCACCACAATCACATCCATTCTCCAAATGATGAGTATTAAAGATATTTTTTTTATTCTAGATTCACTAAAATAAACTTATAATGGATAAAATAATACACAAAATGATAATAAGCTATTCCTACCATCTTTAAATTTTAACCAAAATTGAATGGTTACCTAAAGGTAAGATAAAATAATAAATGTATAAACCTTTATATGGAAAAATATTAAATTTTACTTAAATATTTACACAATAAAATCAAAGGTACAAATTAGATTATTCTAAAAATAAATAACCCTAAATCCTAATTAATTATAATTACCTCAATATTAAAAAAAATTAACCTCAAAGGCGATGTCATATCTTTTAACTTACATGCCCAGCATTTAATTTAATTATTTATAAATAATATTTCATGGTAAACTAAATGTCAAACCTAAAGGTTAGATATATATAAAACTAATGAAGAATCCCCTATAATAAAATTAATCACTATGAAAAATCACTATATAATCTTATAATTTAGTGAATTTAAAAAAAAATATCTTGAATCAAATTATGATACTAACTTGAATGGTAATCCTTTGAATGACCATAAATATCTCTAAAAATTTCACATTGTCAGTGAATAAAAATTTAACCATCAAGATTATCTTTATACAACTATCCAATAGGCCATAATTTACTCAAGATAAAATCATAGACTAACCAAAAGGTTTGTTTAATCCTTAATAGTGTATTCTTTATAAAACACAGTAAAATATTCAAATCACCTCAAAATTCCATCACTTAAAACCTCAAAATGGGGCATCAATTCCTTTGAACGTAAGATCAACCTTAAAATTATAACCCTATGATGGTGTGTATAATTTTTTCTTTAACCCAACAAGAAAACATATATCCTTTCAAAAATTAACACAATCCTTATTCTCTAAATAAAATAAAAAACAATCCAAAAAATTCACAAATGAAATAAACATCATCAATTTCCATAATCTCTTTATCCAAACTAAATATTATTACTTTAACATTATTAATATATTAAGGATTATCCTTCCTCCAACCATGTTTTTTCCATAAAATATCACCTTACTATTAAATAACCATTCTATTCCATCAAAACCATTTAACATATGCTTTCAAATCGTTACATTAAAACTATTGTGGGGAAATCCTTTGATGTTTGATGATTCTTATAACCAAAATATCATTGATAAAATAATTCAAAAACATTATTATTAGAAACCAATACATAAAAACATTCCAATTAAATGATTGACAGGGAATTGGCCCTTCCTTGATATAGGAGTTAACTCTTGGATTAAGGTAGTGTCTTGGATAGTATCTATATTCCTCACACATAATACATTAAAATATAAATAGTACTTTGGGATGAAATTCATATACCTACATCCTCGTTTTTGGAGTCATATCTTGGATTAGGGAATTATAATGGATAGTTTATGATTCTTATATCCAAAATATCATTTATATAAAAGTTCTACAATATAATTATCAAATACTAATACATAAACACATTACACTTCGATGAATGATGTGGCCAAGGTCATTCAATATTTTTTGGATTAAAATTTTTGATTAGAGAATTGTATTGGATAATTCCCACATTCCCCACATATAATACATTAAACAATAAATGTTACTTTTGGATGAACTTTATATCCCTCAATAAAACTCTTCGCTTTTTATTAACAATTCATTGATCTATACCCTTATTTTCTACACATAAAACATTTTCCCATTACTTTGAGAAATTATTTGGGGTTTTTATTTCTATATTTCTGACATGAAGGAAATTTAGATTTATTTCCTCTCTACTATACACTACCCAAGCTCCCAAAAAACTATATACTTCTATTTATAGGTGAGACTGAGAGTGGGTTATGGTGTAAGCTGTTAGTCATATATCATGATAAATAATTAGGCATAATCATAATATTTTCACTATTATCATCATCCCATTTAGTTTCTTATAATCACCAAATTTCATATCATGTTCGATGTTAACACAGTTCCATCTAGATCCATCCATTGATTGATTCTAAAAAACATAGTATGAGAAACACTAATCATAGTGGGAAACCACATAATCATGAAAATCAATTATAGGATGTCTATATCATGCCCCCTTTGTTTCTTTATATATCTCCTTAGGTTTAACCCTAACTATCGTTGGTTATCATTGATTAAAATCCAATATAACAGTTTATAAATAAAATAAGAATTCATCTAAGAATATCTCTTAGGATTGTAAAAGTAGGTGCGCAGTAAGGGCACACTCACCGTGCACCAAAATGGTGGCCATGATGTAATTAACGAACTCTTTTCATGGTCATTACCCCTAAATTAATCTATTCCAAAATCACATCTAAATGTAGTATCCAAACATGGATGTATTAATAGAAATACCATATAACCACCGCCTTACTAAGAAGTTAGGATGTTATCCTATACTTAGGTTTGTCCTCAAATTTAGTCGCAAGGTTATGTTTCTTAATATTTGATTTCTTAAAACATGTTCCCAATTTTGTTTATAAACTTCATTTGATACCAGCTATAAAGACCCCTAATATAGTATCCTAGAGTGTGTGGTCATTTTACAATATTGTTAAAAAATAAAATGGATCACATCTTGAAGAAAAAATAGTTTATTAGTCTTAGGAGACTAGATATATACATTATTATAAAATTGCACCTAAAAGGTGAAATAGAATATAATAAATATTGTGATAACTTTATTATTTCTTTGATTAATCACTAATTTCATTTAAATATCCATTATTCATTTCCTAGGGATTTGAATATGTAATATAGGGTGAGATCAAATAAATAGTAAGGGAATATATTCAATAGAATCTATAATAAAATAAATAAACCACGAATAATATGTCTGAGATAATATCTTATAAAATAATCCATATAACTAATACTATAAATGGAGACTAAATCCTTGGATAACCCGATAACATAAATATTTAGATGGATAATAATAACCAGTTTCATAATGATAGAATGCATAATTTTAGACATCATAATCTTATCATTAATGAATTTTTCCAAGAAAACATACATAAACAGGTAAAGTGTACCCAAAATACCTAAACTTGTTTTTATCCTGAGACTTACTTATGCTTTGGGGATCTATATCATGCCCTACCTATTACCTACTATGTCTAATGTATTCATCATATTAAAGGGGTGAAACATATTCAATGCAAATATTCATATTGAAAAACTATAATATTAAATGATAAGAATTTAATTAATAAATATATAAAACATAAACATAATCTATATATAGTAATATGGAAAATTTTATCAAGAGAGTTATTCCATAGTAACGGATAGTATTCACCAAATAATATCGACGTAGATGAAAATACTTTAAAAGACCACCAGAAATTTTTCTGAGGAAAATACCCATTTCACATTGAAATCAATTATCTAAAAATTTCCCAACCACTAAAGAAAAACTTTCATTATATAAAAAACCTTCTAAAATTTTGAATTAATCTTTAATTGATTGAGTAATAATGATCATGGGAAATTCTGTTCATGCTGTAGAAGTTAAAAATCAATTATTTAAAATAAATCAAAAAATGACACATTCAGAAAATGAAACAAATATTACTTTTAAAACATTTTTAAAAAGCATAACGTGGGAACAAATTTCATAATAAATCATTAGATATTTTTAATAATATTTCTTAAAATATTTTTTTTGGAAAATATGGATATGAAATAAAATATTCCCGTGTGAGTAAAAACACAAAGTCTGTTTTACTTAAAAAAATTAGTTCTGTATCATGAGTACATAAAGAAAGGATTTTTAAATAAAAAGTTCTAATTTCTACAATTGATTATAGGGGAAGAAAATTTATTGGTTTTAATATATTAATATCAAATAATTATCTTATTAGAGACTAAAACATAAATAATCTTGAATAATGATGTAATTGTGAAATAAACTCTTACCCCTATGGTAACTTTTGAATCTTAAGACCCATGAATGAATAACTTCAAATGAAACATTAAATATATTTAATAAAAGTCTAATCATGATATAACATGTCAAAGTGTCAGTATGTACACCATATAAAAAAATTAGTTTAATAACAATAAAATATGCCTCAATGTAGAAAATTCCGATGAAATCCATTACATCGGGCTTGACTCTTCCCAAATATTATTTATCTTACAAAATAATAAAATTAGTTAAATTATTAAATTTATTAATAATTTTTTTAATGTTTATTAACCCATTTATTTTATTTATTATGATGTTATGTTTTTTCACTTAATCAAAAACGTTCATATCAGACATTTTGACGATATTAAGTTTATATGTCCAAAATGAATTTGGTAGGTTATCTATAGTAAAAGAGTTAATTATTCCATAATATCCATAATAATAATTATGAAATATCTAAAAATATTATAAATAAATCATACTTTTAAAACCCATTAATAAATATGATTTTGGAAAATGGACAACATTACAATCATGGAGATATTAAGCTGTATGTATGCATTTGTAACATTTCTAATTTTCAATGATAATGATGGAAATAAGATAAGTATTATTTTATATTTAAGAAATAATAATTATATTATAAAAAAATTTTATTTATTGTAATAAATTTATATATACCATCTATGTGATGTGGTGGTGAAAAATGAATCACATCGCTTTGTAGAGGTGGTGGTCTATACGTACACACAAAAAACATTACCATTTTTAATGAATGTAATGTTGATAAAATATGTGATATATTAATTTAAAATAATTATAAATATGTCATGAATATCATATATATACCTTAAATACATCATTATAACCACCTGTGAGAGGCAGCGATATAAAACGAATTACATAAGTTCCTGAACTAATAGTCCACCGTACACATGATCGACAATTTCATTTCCAATTTGATGGAAGAGAAGATGGAAATAGGTTATTCGATTAACATAATAAAATATAATTTTATATAGGACACTATTTTTATCATTTCATTATTTTTTCAACATATTTGAAGGATGTGGAAGAAGAAATAAAGAAAAAACACATAGTTAATAACAATACCTCTTCTTTAGACAACCTCTTTAGGTTTATACCTAATGCCCTCCAAGGATTGCTTTTTTTTGATAATCCGAGGGCCTATAAATCATGAGGATGGATGTAATGAAGTTATTTTTGATATTTATTGGATTAACCCAATGGCTATTGAAGTGTGAATATTATAGTAAAGTGGGTTTCCTTTTAGAAGAGTGGGAGAGGGCACACTTAAAATTTAAAAAGCAATAAAATATATGAATGTTTTACTCAATAAAATGGATCTAAAATACAAAATTCCATAATATTAGATGTTTCGGCTATATATATTTTCATTTAATTGAAATTATTCATGTTTTTAGGTCAATTTAACACTTTTCACTTATATTTGACCCCTTGACAAACAATTTTTCACCTTAATTGTGGTAATATTTTTTGACTATTAATTATGAAAAAATTAAATTAAAATTATTACCAAATATTAATTATTCTAATTCAAAATATGTAATCAATTTTTACCAAATTTAATTCACATAATTGTAATATTTTAATTTAAATTTAAACTCACAAATCCTGGCAAACATCAGTTTTTGTAGAATAATTTATTTTTATGTATTAAAATGTTTTTATACTAAATTGAAGTTAAAAATTCATTCCAAAGAACATAATTTGAATATTTATAATATAAGTTAACAAATTTTTCTTTGAAACTATTTTGTAACAAAATTTATATTTGTAAATTCTTGAAATGAAAGGACAATTTTCAATAAAATTCTGTATTGTTTTACTATTTATTGAAAAATCAGACTTTTCAAAAAAATTCTAAAACAACAACCCATGATAATTCTGATATGATGAGTTAAAAAATTAATATTACTTTATATAATATTTTCTCTTAAATTGTAAAATATTAAATGTATTATTTTTCTGACAAAAATTAATAAAAATCATTATCGAAGAAAACACAATTTTTTGAATAATCAAATAAAATTACTAAATATAGAAAACTTATTTTCTAATAATTAATAAGTAAATTTTTATTCATTAGTTACTTTATATATATTTCACAATGAGGATATTCCAATTAATATATTTTAATTCAATGAAAAGGTTATAAAGGTTAAATTTAAACAATAATATCTTATAGTTTATTTAAGCTCCATGTTGCGCGTTGTATATAATATTGAGCTGAATGTTCTTTAAAAATCACAAGGTGTTACACTGAATACAAAGAGTAGAAATATTTTAATTATAATACATCATTATTCACCCCCCTATTAGGGTTTCTTGAGTACCTTTAAGTTTTATTAGAGTATATTGGTTAAACATGTCATATATAATTTGTGAGGATTGTTAAAAACATGGAATCAATAGTTAATTCTATTATCTTTGATGAAAATAATTTCTCTAAATGGAAGGAGTTTATGATGTAATTTGAAATATATAGGGTATTTTCTTATCATATATTTATTAATGGGATTATATTTCTAATTCATTACAGAATCATATTTGAGATTGATTAAATAATTATGGATATTGATGACTGGGATAAGAATGTTATGGATAATTCTGTAGATGAACATATATTCAACAATATATCAAAATACAAATTTTTAAGGATATGTATATTTAGTAAGAGAGTTTTATAGTGATGATTCAATATTATGTAAATAAAAAATTTACTCCCTTCAATATACATGAATCTACTGATGATATAAGTGTTATTTTTTTGATGAATAATTCTATATGATTATAAATAAGAAGAAGAAGAATAATAAGAAAAATATTATCATAAAATTGAGTATTTATATGGAGGTGAACAAAATTGATTATATGGTTATTTTATAATCGTAATTTATAAAAAATGTAAATTTTAAAACTGAATATGTTGGTTTCATTTAATCTATATTCTTTATGGATGATGGTAGAGAAGAGGCATCCACGTCATGTGGAAAATACAGAAATATTTTATGTAGTAAACAAAAGGAGCTTCAAGAGTTGATAAGTGAAATTTAATCTTTGTATGGTTAAGGTGGGAGGAATTTTTCTTATATAGAATATTTAGGGGAAACTAATATAATTATGATTTATAAATGGAAGGATTTAGAATATAATATCATAACAATAAATAACAAAATAAAATAAAAAATTTAAATTATTAATGAACTAATTTTGGAGGTGAAGTTTATCATGGAAGAATAGAAACTCCATGTAATTTTTAATGTTTTATCTAAGAAAATAATGTGATGAATAAGTGAATAATGAATATAAATATAATAATTTTTACATTTATAATATTTAAAACATGTTCAAGAATAAAGATTTAAAGATAGATTATTTTATGCTAAGAATGCATGTTACAAATAAGAAGTTAAATGATAAATATTCTCACATAAATAATCCAGTTATAGGAAAGGAGAATGAAAATATTGATTTAGTAGAGGATAATAATTTGGATATTAGTTATAAAAATAATAACTTCATAAAGGTAGTGTTAAAGAGGTGTAATTTTTGTGGGTTCATGGGAGACACAATGGATGTGTGAAATGAGAAATTAAAAGTGTGTAATTATAGGAGACCTATTAAAAAATAATATTCATGGGAGTTTATTCAAAGATATAAATATTTAATATGTAGTTTATTTATTTATGATAATCTTGGTCACATATAAAGGTACTAATATAATGAATTTAATGAAGGCACTAAGATGAGTTCTTACACTCCAATGATAGTAAGAAGTTATGTAGAGAGCAATAAGAAATCAATTACATTGAAGGAAAAAATTAGAGTTCTAAATAATTATGAATTTGGAAAGAAATGTAAGATGTTTTATGTCTCATTGATGGATCATTTAAAACATACATCAAGGATATAAAATGAAAAAATGAATAAGGGAATAAGAATTTATAATATGGAACAATTTTTCTCAATAAAGAACAAAATTATAACATTGGAAGACCATAGTGAAGGATGTTAAGAAAAAGTGTATCATGAATCAAGGATAAATTACTTGCATCAACCTTCCTAGAATTTTAAAAATAAAATATGGTGTTCAAAGAAGGAATATGAATATTTTACACACATGGTATTAATATAAGATCAGATAGAAGTGTTCTTGGGTGGTTTCATTTAAACCAATAAAAAGAAAGGGAAGAATACTAGTGGAGTTTCTCATGCTTGGATAATCAAGAATACCAAAGAATTTTAGATGATGAATTTATAGAGGAAAAATGATCTAATAATATGATTTCCAAGGGGATTAATTTCGAGATATGTTAGGAAAATTATTTTGATTCAAACATTTAGATAGGAATCTATATATATGGTATTATTCATATAAATTAGAAAAATATTGAAGGAAAATTATTCTATTATCATGGTAAATGAAAATTATCTACTTGAGTCTATATGTAGGTACCCCTCCCACCTTGCACTTAATTTTTATATCTAATTTTTGGAGTGACATAAGGTTTAAGGGAAGAAACAAACCATGGGGTGTGTACACTTTGTGTTAATTTATAAAAGATGATTATGCACTATATTTTTATTTATGGAATTGGAATATTCACTAAATGTGAATTGAAAGAATACGTGTATGCACTTTTATGCATCTATTTAAGATGAATACAATGGTAAAGTGTTTCTAATAATTTCAAGGATAATCATGATCTATAAGTTGTATTTATCACCTTAGATAAACCAAGATGGTTATATCCATACTTATTTAAATTCTTCTGTATTTACTAGAGTAATATAAATCAGTTAGTATCAAGGTTGTTTTAGTAATCATATGGTGTGAAAGTTAAATATGATAATTATCATGAATATAATGATTTTTGTAAATCCATATAAGTGGTTTCAAACCTGTTTTGAATAATTAAAACCGTTTAAGTTGGAGTTAGATAGTTTGTTACAACTACTATATTCATAGAGGAATGATTATTTTATTTGGTATACACTAGCATGATGATATCATCTGAGTGATTTTTAGGATACCCAGAAGCTTATTATTATGGAAATATTGGTATTAATAAATGGTTTCAACAAATGGACCCCATGATTAGAATCATCTCAAAAAGGTGAAAATAGGTGAAGAAACTCAGAGAAGTTAAAATAGTCATACAATGGTTTCTTAGTATTATTTAAAATAAGGAAAATGTTCAATATAGAGAAATAAAATATATGGTGTTCAAGTAGGATCACTTATTTTTTTATTAAAAAGTGGTATCAGTTAATTCCCAAGTTGTATGTTTCTCACCCAAGTGATTTAAATGTTAAGAACTAACTATTTGGTGGGAAGTTATTTGAATTCAAAAGAGTTTTGATTTGTCATGGTACTAATGGTTTTTGTAAATTTAGTGAGTAATATGGATAAAATTGATAATGATGAAAAATGATCTTTTTTTCTATACATGTCATGGCCTTTCCCAATGGGGCATATTATGCGACTACCCTAAGCATACCTCAAATAGGTTAGGGGCAAGCGACCAGCACAGAGTAGGAATGTCACACACATGGGATGCCTTAGCCTAATGTACATGTACACACACACACACACATATCCAGTCCCATAAAATGATTAAATTTAAAATAACTAATAACCACGCATGCATGAACTTAAAATCCATCCATCAAAGTATGATAACATATTACTGGATAGTAAGGGCCCAATACAATACCGCCACAAAGAAACTAAAAACAAGTCCGACCTATAAAGTGGGTGGGGACTTTAGTTAATGTAACCATAGAAACACACATTTTTATGTTTGGATCACTAATATGTTCCTAGTCATGGTCCATCTAAGACTCCTTTAAATGGTTTGTCATCTACATAAGACTTGACACATGCAGGAAAATACCTTGTAGGGGTGACTATAATAATACCCAATAGGAATCCTTGAAATATCTAAGCATATATGATTAATAATAACAGTTATCTCATCAAAAGTATATGTCAATGACATATATAACAAGAAAATACCGATATACTCATAGTAGATACACAGTCCCAAGTAATACCACAATTGTATTTATAACTTAGGATTTATGCTTAAAGGTTTAAAATAGAGCTAATCTAGGAGAATAGAATCCATGAGTTAATTAACAGTAATGGATTCTATCTGATATGTCAATATCATTGGGTCTTTCGATAATGATCCCACATTGGAAGTTTTATAGAATGATACCTATATGGTGATCCCATCAATGACTGTGGGGTATACCAAAAAACTAATCCATATTAAACCTCAATTTAGTGGATCAACACTCGTGTATTGTTGGTCACAACGATACCAGGAACCTCACCTTGTGAAATTATGATGATATTTGATCTCTATTAGGGTCTCATAGAGGGATTCCCACAATTCTATTAAAGGATAATGTTCCCAATAGAGGATCACCATTCTATTCATAGGAATAAACACCATACTAAACCATCAGGGAATGAATCAAGGGAGAATACCCTACCCAAACTTGTCAAGGATGAACAACATAAGAACTCCATGCCATCATTTTAGAAGTAATTTTTTTTACTAGAATTACATGACATGTTCGTTAGGCATCAGGTTCTATATGTGTATCATGACCCATTCCCATGTCCCTTTTCAATTATATGACATGTTAAAGGTAATGTAACTTTAACCATATCTGTCTCTAGATGGCCATGTACATGTCTATGTACATCCCCAAGATCACACTGAGCCACCAAGAAAGGGTAACATGGTGCGTGATTGAGTCACATGGTGTGGGATACTGATTTCTGTGACAAAAAACTAGTGCTGCATAGGGGGTCCCACAAGATGTGTAATTTGGGATTTCATGTCGTTTACTATAGAATTTCCATGAATCACAGATCATATTTGCATGTTATTGTCCACACCATCGATGTTGCATGCCTCATTTGAAAACATTAATAGAAGGTCAGCCAACCCTTACTATTTTTGATCACCAAGTTCCATATTTTGAATCCATTCACAAATCATCCATATGTTCCATTCATAGCCTCTCCTTTGAAGTTGGATGAATGGAAACCATTGATCCATCTTGATCTATCTCCAATTATAATCTATCATAATTGAACCTCAATCACATCATTTATTACTTTTTGTACCCATATTGTCAATCCATTTCACAAAAGAAAAATTAAAAAACAATTGAATACTGAGTATTTTATCAATCCACAGTCCAAAGGTATTTACCATATTGAACAGAGAATGGGGGAATAAATTCCCAAAAAAATAAGGAATAGACCTCATCCAATGTTTTTGTTGGCATGAATTCATTATTTTTATAATGATGGAGAAGAAATATAATATAATCTGCAATGAAATCCACAATCCCATATAATATCTATGCCATACCAACAATAAACATGATCCAAAAAATAATTAATTAGATGATTTATTCACATCCATAATAAGAATAAATCAGCTGGGATAAATCCACATAAAAAACATCCTACCTCAAGGTGGACCAATCACTAATGAAGAATGAATCCAAATATTTGTCATTGGTGAGATCCTATAATTTGGTTTCACACCAATCAAAAATCCATGATTCAAGGGTTGTTTATCTAAGAATGATCCCCCAATACTCTCTCAAATATATCCAGGGTTATGTGAATAACCCTAATATTTATCCGTAGTATCATATTTATAGACATAAAATAGGTCATGGAAAATTTAATTTAATTAATTAATTAAATTAATTAATTTTATTTAAACATTCTACCATAACCGGGCCCAACCCGAGCGCCCGACGTGCTCCAAGGTTATATTGATCATAATGTAAAATCCATGATCTGAGCTTAATATAAGCCTCTAATTTTGATTTAATACTTTTTTTAGAAATTATTACACTTTTTTTGAAAAAAATTTAATGTATGATATTTAATATACTTTAAAAATTAATTCTAGGCTCACCAGGCCTCTAGAACTCATGTCATCTTAGCACCTAGCTCTGAAAATAATCTATAAATATTATAAAGTAATATATATAAAAATAAGAGTCATTACATTCTCCTCACCTTTGGTCTTTACTAACCATAATTATAAATAAAAAGGATACTCAGTTAGATTTAGGTACCGATCATGCATCAGGCTCAACCACTCCCAGGTACTATCATGAATATTCCTATATATCCACCGGACATGTACTAAAGGAATTCATTACCCACTAAGGATCCTATCCTACTGATCCTTAATATATACTGGGTACTCAAAAAATATAGCTTCATCCTTGATGTACATCTTGACACAATCAGTAACATGCGATGAGTCATGCATATATTCACTTAGTTACGAAACATGGAAGACTCTTTGTACCCAATCTAACTATGGCAGTCGAGCTATGTGATAAGCCAACTCGCCAAATTTACACATTATCTTGAAAGGGCCAATGAATCTTAGATATAGCCTACCTCCCCAACCAAATCTCCACAACTCACATTGTGTTGTGACTCTCAGGAACACATAAAATCTATCCTTAAACTCTAAAGGCCTCCGTCATATATCCACATAAGACTTATGATAGTTCTGTATAGTTATCATCTCCTCTTGGATGATCTATACCTTATCTATAGCGGCTCACACCAACTATGGTCCCATAAGTGCTGACTCTTTGGGATCGGTCCAATATATTGGTGACCTTCAGGGTTTCCCATACAAGGTCTTGAATATTTTCATAATAATGGTGAAATAATATATATAATTGTAGAAAAACTCCACCAATGGTAGGATATCCTCCAAAAAAATCCAAAGTCTAACATGCAAGCCCACTAAATTTACTCCAAGACCAAAATGGTCTACTCAGTTTGGCTTTCATTCAGGGGGTGAAATGTAATTATTAAACAATATTGAGTCCCAAAGGCCTCATAAAATCTCTTACATAAACAATATATAAAGAGATAATCATGTTCAGAAATGATCATAAAGGTAACTCCCTAGATCTAGACAGTCTCGTACACATAGAGGCGACCTAGGATCTTTACTAAACTCTCCTCTCAAATAGATAGGAAGTTGGATGAATTAGTTATTCGATCCATGATCACCTATATAGCATAATGTACCCTTGACGTAAGTGGTTACCCAATCATGATTTCCATGGATATCCCTTCCCACTTCCACTATGGGACCTCAAGGCGTTGAGATAAACCTATTAGAACCTAGTTCCCAACCTTCAATTTCTAAAAAGTAAAGCATCAAGAGACAAACTCTACAACTCCCTTATTCATCCTTAGACACCAAAACTAATTTCAGAGGTCCTAGAAAATATTAACAACACCTATATGTTCCAAAAATGTAGATGTATAAAACTAACATAGAACCTAATACCTCAATGTAACTATAAACATCTTACATTCTCTTAAAAGCACTACATGCTCCCCACCTTCATAAAATTGATCAGATGCATGTCTAGTGGATATCTGAGTACATAGGGTCTCATAGTAGATATTGAAAAGATGAACCTACCTAATTCAATATAAAAGTAGAGGGGAAAAACATAAATTCGAGGTATGATAATCCATAACCGTCCAATAAGGATAACTATAACAAGTACAAGTACTCTTGAACCTCACCTAATAACTATAAACAAGAACTTATGTCGAGATAATCTGCTACCATGTTCCCCTTTATAGGTGAATGGAAAATCTCAAAGTCATAACCCTAGAGAAACTATATCTATCACCTATGTATCTAGTTAATATACTTATGAGATAAGATATAATTTAGAATATTCTGTTCATAATAATTGAAAAATCTCTCACCCAAAAGGTAGTACCACTACATCTTTAGTACAAAGAATACCACTACTAGCTCAATATTGTGGGTTTCATAGTTATGCTCACGTGGGATCAACTAATGTGAACCCTTGGAAATAACTGCCTAGCTCTACATTTGAACACCATAAATCCCAATCCCTAATGCATTGTAGAATTCTATATACTCGACACTGTGCTCTAGAAATATCAAGATGGGAGTGCTCATCAATGTCTATCTCAACACCTAGAAAGCCTGATGTCACCTCTCAGTCGACACGAAAGGCTAACCCTTTTGGGTCAAAGATGTAAATAGAGATGATATCCTAGATAAATTAGGTATGAATCTCTGATAGTAGCATGTTAACCCATAGAAGCTCAACACCTCCATCACACTACTGGGTGGATCCCAAGTTGACACTACCTCAACCTTTTCTAGGTACACTGATAAACTATTTTCTGAGATAACATATCCCAGAAAGTGTACCTCCTAAATCCATAACTGGAACTTTGATATCGCTTTGTGAAGTCAGTTCACTCAGAGTACATCTAGAACTATCATCAAGTGTCTCACATGCTAATTCTCATATGCCGAGTACACTGCGATATCATTGATGAAGACTACCACAAACTGCTCTAAGAAAGGGTTCAATATATTATTCATGAGTCCCATGAACACTGATAGGGATTTATTCACGTTTCCCTCTGGAATTGGGGATGACCTCATTTATTGAAGTTTCAAACATCCCAATCGGGTTCTAACGGGTTTGTTCATAGAACCGGAAACATCCAATGATTCCATATCCATTTGGACCTACTTTCCAAAGGTAGGTGCTCATTAGTTGTGTATTGATGAGTCTTAGGAATTTTTATTGGTCAAGAGGATGGGAGGTCAGACTCATCACACCTTTTTGAGGGGAATTATTGTCTACTCTGGAACTCTCTTTATAGATTTATGTTATGTTCATGAATCCTTGTTACATTACCAAGTATAAAATGAGCTTTCCTTAAGTCTAACAATCAATGATTTGTACGTAGGAAATTCAAAGAATATTTTATATGTATTCGAGTTTCATCATCGATGAAGAATTATCTGTATTTGTTAGATATTCTTTGTTGATGGTATCCTTAAAAATACATAAAAGTATCTTGGTCATTATGATGACCATACTGGTTTTAAAGCCACTCAGTGGGGCACTTGAAGTTTATTTTCATTCAGGAGGACATGGATTATTTCAGAGTTGGGATCATACCCGCTGATGGGCTATATACATATCCTTTGTTTTGGAAATGGAATCAGAACCCATGTAGTTCAAGTAAGGGAGTATGATTTTTATGCATGATTGATGGATCATGAAAGATTTCATGATTACTTTTACACTCTATTCTCACGTGAGTCATGCTCGATGTGAGAAACAAGAGGTATCGGTGAAACCAGAAAATTTGTGCCAAAAAGTACGAAATGATGTGGGGCTTATGTGTGTATAACTGCCCAAAATAAATAAGGGTTATGATTTAATTCAGGGAGGAAATCCAGGAATAGGTTCCATAAAGGTATATGTGCTTCATGGAGATTTGGATACTCTAATATTGTGTCTTACTCCTAAGGAAGATGCCCAAGTTAATAGGGGACTTATGATTGGGTTTTATTCCTGAGAAGGAAGCCCTATTCAAAAGGAATTATGACTGGTTAAGAGAAATTAAGAATGGGGCTTATTCCTAAGGAGGAGGCCCATATTTGAGACTGGGGCTTACTCCTAAAAAGGAATCCTAGTTTAAGAGAATTATGGTTGGGGATTATTCCTAAGGAGGAGGACCATATTTGAGACCGGGGCTTACTCCAAAGGAGGATGCCCAGATTAGAGGTCTTGGGGATTACTCCTAAAGAGGATGACCATAGTAATAAGAATTTGGACTGGGGATTACTCCTGAAAAGGAGGCCCGTATTTGAGACCAGGGCTTACTCTTGAAAAGGAATCCCAGGTTAAGAGAATTATGGTTGGGGCTTATTCCTGAGGAGGAGGCCCATATTTGAGACTGCGGATTACTCCTAAGGAGGATGCCTAGATTAGAGGACTTGGGGATTACTCCTAAATAGGATTCCCATAGTAACGAGAATTTGGACTGGGGCTTACTCCTAAAAAGGAGGCCCATATTTGAGACTGGGGATTACTCCTAAGGAGGATGCCTAGATTAGAGGACTTTGGGCTTAATCCTAAAGAGGATGCCCATAGTAATGAGAATTTGGACTGGGGATTACTCTTGAAAAGGAGTCCCATATTTGAGACTGGGGCTTACTCCTAAAAATGAATCCCAGGTTATGAGAATTATGGTTGGGGCTTATTCCTATAGAGGAGGCCCATATTTGAGACAAGGGCTTAATCCTAAGGAGGATGCCCATATTAGAGGACTCCGGGCTTACTCCTAAAGAGGATTCCCATAGTAATGAGAATTTGGACTGGGGATTACTCTTGAAAATGAGGCCCATATTAAGGATTCTCTCATCTTAAAGGATGAGGTTGAATGAATGAAATCTCAATCTTTAGTGACATAAAGATGTGTAAATCACTAGATTTTGAGAGATGTTCCACGGATTTCCTTTCAGATATGGAATCCATATCAAGAAATCATGCCATAAATGGATTTGAAGAGTGTCTTGAAGACTGAATTTTGAATAGGAGAGGTGGAATTGCATAAGAGGTGTGTAATGGGCAGGAAAGGCACCCAAAATGGTAGGGGCGCGCAAGTCCTGGAAGGTGCGCAGGTACTGCTTGGGCGCACAGGTACTGCGTGGGCGCGAAAGTCCTGGTCGCGTAGGTATACCTGCGCGACACATTGGTACTTGCGCGATTTACATCCCTTAGAGTAATATTTGAGCGATCCTTGATCAAAGCCTTTAAAATCAACCCTAGAGGCTTTCCAGAAGATGGCATGCAAGTTATGGTGAAGAAGTAGGGCGGCGCGCAAGTGTGTTCATTTCCCTAAAGGGTAAAACACTTAGGCACGCAAGTGTTAGTGAATTCTAACACTTAGACCTTACTCCTCCTGTTTAGAACTTCCATTCTAGGTAAAGAATTACCTTAGAAGTGTTCGGAAGACCTGAAGACGAGACTTGGGCGTTCAGAGCTCTGTAAACGAATTCTGGAAAAATTCATCCCGAAATGGGGGGCCCACCGGGGGTATTTATAGGTTGGAGAAGACCCTGGGTAGTTATCATCTAGGGCACACAAGTGACTTGCATGACCAACTTCAGCACGCAGGTGTACTTGCATGACCATTGTGGCACGCAAGTGTACTTGCGCAACCATTGTAGAACTTGCGCAACCCTTGTGCAATGTTCTTCTTATTCATTCCTTTGTCAATTTTTGATATTTTTCCAAAGGTTGAATCACTTTGAGCTCAGATATTCCCCTTTTCCAATCATTAGATTCTGTGATGAATGGAGGGTCAAAAAAAGTCCCCCCTCAGAGTTGGATCTGGAGAGAAAAGAGGATTTGACTCTCAGGTAAAGAATAAAAAGAAGCATAGTTTGATTTTTACTAGGATTATAATAAATAACCCGACAAAATTTGAATCTTTTAATTGCTCAATATTACCTAAATCATACCAAATGTATGTTCAGTGAGCTGGAACTTGACTTTTATTCAGAGATACTTTGTCTTTTGTGGGAAGTTTAAAGTCATGCACGTCAGATATAAAAAGGCTAATGTTTAAGGTCGAAATAGCTTTGACCGAATGAATCAAAATTGACTAAATTCGTTGACAATTTTTCTGAAAACATATTACCATACTCAAGTATGAGGGAAAAAATATGTAAACTATGACTTAAGAATATTTGAATCTGAGGAATGATATGAAAAAGAGCTAAAAGTCATTAGAAGAAGTAGTTTCCAAGAATGAAGTTACCATTATTTAACGAACCCATTAGGGGGATGAATTATGCAGGACCACCTAAGGGCATTGGATATATAGTCAAATAAATAGCATCTTTTGGCTAACAAGTCTGTTATGTAGACTGTTTATAAAAGGCCGCCTAAGGGAACATGCTGCATAGTCAGGAAAAGAGCTCTCAGAAATTTACTTTCCTAGTGCTAAAAAGACAGTGAAAGTTTATGAAGATTCAAATTTTCCAAATTATATAGTTTTCTGTATGGAAAGAGGTACTTGAATATGGAGAAGATATTTCCAAACAATATTATCAAGGAGCTGGATGAATATTACTCCTACGAAGGTCTGACCCAAACATAGGGAAGTAGAATATAAACCATAGACTTGAATACTTTCAGATCATGAGAAAGGATATGGGAAAAGTATGTTAAGGATGGATATTTTTGCAGATCCCTACATATTGTCAAGAAAAATAAAGAAAAAAGAGATTTTCCTCCCAAGAATGATGTTACCATTATTTAACAAACCCGTTAGGGGGTTGAATTATACAGGTCCACCTAAGGGCATTGGATGCATAGTCAAATAAATAGAATCTTTTGGCTAACATGTCTGTTATGTAGACTGTTTATGCAAGGCCTCCTAAGGGCATGTGCTGAATATTCAGGAAAAAGAACTCTCGGAATTTTAGGCCTTTTGTGATTAGAAGTCAAGAAAAGGGTTATGAAGATCTGAAAATGTTTAAGTTTAGGAATATGACACATAAATATGGGTATTGTCCAATTTATGCAGAGATACACAGATCAATTCTAACCATAATCATGTTGTGTCTGGGTCCTGAATGGAAATGTTGGACTTCACTACATATCCCATAAGGATGGGAATCAAGAAATACATAGTTCTTAAACTAAAGTTTAACGTCATGTGGGACAAAAGGATTGGAGATATTAGTTTAGGGTCATAGAGCTTGGACCATTATAAGAAATACATTGTGTGTGTTTTCATGGGGAATTTTCATCCAAGGGACTGGAAGTGAAATTTGGGGTTAGGCCCAAAAGACTTGGGGCTAGATTCGAGGGACACTCGAACATTCCTACGTATCCCATAAGGATGGGAATCAAGAACACTTAGTTATAGAACTAACTCTGTACAAATTTGGTTTGTACATGTGAAGGGTGAAAAGGGACTTTAGTGCAATGATGGTTTAGCCCAAGATAAAAGGTTCGGGCATTTCCATGTATGCACGTAGTCTTCGGAATGAAACCTGATTTAAAATCAATGTAAATAATGATTCCCTCTCAGGTGAGGGTATCAAAGAATGTTATAGTTCATTGTCATACTGGACAAAAGTGTTGTATAGTTTAATGTCGTATAGAAGGGATGAAAGTGAACCAATGTAAAGATATTGATTCTAGGGGCGGTTTCACGAATCAACATCGTATGAGATGGATGTGAACCAATGTAAAGAGATTTATTTTGGGATTGAACCTTTGGAGGTTGCCTACGTACCCAGCCTGGAAGGAAAGGATCAAAGTATTCTTAGTTAAATTAAAGAATGAATTAATGATCAAGTTGTTCTTGGGGACAACGACCTAAAAAATGATGTTGGGACTTATGCGTGGTTAGCGGCACAGAGAGGGTGTTATGGTTGATTTTTTCTCTAAGCTCACATGAGTCATACTCGGTGGGAGAAACAAGAGGTAACAACAACCTTAACGATGCACAATTTAATTTCATGTAGGACATGTAAAGGGACTATGCAGTTTAAAGTCTTGCAGTTAGGACTATTGGTGATGCACAGTTTAGTGTCATGTAGCAGGGAAAAAGTAATGTTTAATGTCATGTAGGACGTATCAAATGAATTTCTGTATAGTTTAGCATCATGTAGTTAGGATGATGGGGACAACACAATTTAACGTCATGTTAGACGAAAGGGGGACTGTGCAGTTTAATGTCATGCTGTGAGGAAAAAAGAGAACACATTTTAACGTCATGTTGGATGTATTAAATACTTTTTTCATAGTTTAACGTCATGTTGGACGAAAAAGGGATGATACAGTTTAACGTCATGTTGGACGAAAGGGACTTGAAAATATTTTAGGGTCATATACATGGACCATTTCTATATAGTTTAATGTCATATAGCAAGGACGATGAAGGGGATACATTTTAACGTCATTTTGGACGAATAAGGGAACTTTTTCGTAGTTTAACGTCATGTGGGATGCAAGTAATACAAATAGATTAAGGTCATATGTATGGACCGTGGATGATGCAGTTTAATATCTTGCTGGATGATGGTGCATTTTAAGGTCATACCAGACCATAGATGATATAATTTTTGTTTATACAAAATACTTCTTAAAAAATCTAGCATTGGTTGGAGTAGTGATGAGTTTTCCATCCATCGAAATTAATGAATAGGCTCCACTGGAGTAGACCCTATGTATTGAGTAAGGTCCTTCCCATTTTGGCTCAAGCTTGGGAGGTTTCTTTTCTGGTATCATCGGAGTTCTGAGAACTAATACCAATTCTCCCTGAGTGAATGAACGAAGACGAAATTTTTTGTTAAAAGCTCGTGCTATTCGATTCTGATAGACTTCCAAGTGGTGAAAAGTGCAGAATATTTTCCCATCTAATCGTTCTAACTCATTCAATCACTTTTGAGATTGCTCATCTGTAGATGACTAATCACAAATGGATACTTTGAGTGAGGGTAATTGAAATTCAACGGGAAAGATGGCTTCCGTTCCATATACCAGTGAATATGGAGTTGACCGTGTTGTAGTGCGGGTGGTAGTCCGATAATCCCATAAAACATGGAAGAGTTTATCAGGCCATGATTTCTTATCTTTATCCACCATCTTTTGCAGTATATTTGAGAGAGTCTTATTGAAGGCTTCTATCTGGCCATTGGCCGCTACATGATACCGAGATGAATGGTTGGATTTGATGTTGTAATCTTGATAAAATTTCTTCACCTCGAATGAACAGAAGTTGGTTCCATTGTCCATTAATATGGTGTGAGGGACACCAAATCTGGTAATGATGTTAGAATTAATGAATCTAACAATGTATTTAGAACTGACTTCCTTGAGAGGAATTACCTCAGCCCATTTGGAAAAGAAATAAGTAGCAATAAGAATATACTTAAACGACTTGGTTGTAGCTGAAGGGTAATGTCCCACCACATCCATTCCCCATTTGGAAAATGGACACGAGTATTTAGCTGTATGAAGAAACTCTGGAGGTTGATGAATGAAGTTGGAATTTACTTGGCATGAATGAAATTTCATTGTGAAGTCAACACAATCTTGTATCATTGAAGGCCAAAATTATCCAAACCTTCGAATCTGATCAGACTTTCTATGTCCAGACTGGTGGGCACCACAGACTTCTTCATGCACTTCTTTCATGATAGTCATTGTCTCTTCACCATAAATGCATCTGAAGAGAACTCCATCAAAACCACATTTGTAGAGAATTTTCTCTAGGTGATATGAGCTATCATAAAGAGTAAAATTGACCACACGTCGCCCGATTTATTCTTTCTTAACTCTATCAGGTGGAAGTGTTCCATTTTGATGGTATTCCCTGATAGGTGACATCCATCCTATAGTTTGACTATATGGTTCAGGAATGGGAATAATTTCATTAATTTCCTCTATTCTGATTCAAACATATGGTGAAATTGCACGACGGTGGGCAATACTGATGGTTGTCTCGTGTCAATTTGGATCTGCCAGAGTTGTGGCTATATTATCCTGTGCATCATCTTGATTATTTTGTGATCACAGGACATAAGAAAATGTCGGTTCTGAAGGGAAATCCGCCATTAACTCTCTGACGTAATCATACAAAGGGATTAGTTATTCTTTTCGGATGACATAATCCCCATTGACTTGTTTTATTACCAGGTCTGAATCACCTTTCACCTTTAAGTGATTCACTTGTTCTTGGAGCGCCAATTCCAAGCCTACGATGAGAGCTTGG
Source organism: Viscum album (assembly GCA_963277665.1). Classification (NCBI taxonomy): domain Eukaryota; kingdom Viridiplantae; phylum Streptophyta; class Magnoliopsida; order Santalales; family Viscaceae; genus Viscum; species Viscum album. The sequence goes on along the minus strand of OY728145.1, from coordinate 654,184,523 downwards.
AATTTTCCTTCATTATTGGTACCACCTTCCCACAATAAGAAGGAATAAGGTAACACTACCCTTTATGGAGAAATGAGAAAAATTCCTAAGATAACTTTGTTGAATTTAAGATTTTCCGTTTTCCTCCCTGTTGGACTTCTGGAAGCACCATCAAAATACATTTCCCATGTATGAGGACTTTCTTGAATAGATAAGATTTCGTCATCAGGGAGTTCAATATCTGAAGATGTGTCTTCCATTGGAGGGTGTTCAGCCGGGAAATCATCCAGAGCTTGGCCCTTTATTTCCTTTTGAGACACATACTGAATATCGAATTGCTACAAAATAACTTCCCACCTTGCTAGACGTCCTGTAAGAATTGGATGACTAACAATGAATTTGAGCGGGTTATTGCGAGCTACCAATTGGACCTTGTGATGTTTCAGGTAGTGTCTCAACTTTTGAACTACAAAGATTAATACCAGTCAGCACTACTCAATACTTGAATACCAGGTTTCTGCTTCAAGCATAGTCCGACTGAGGTAGTAGAGGATGTTTTCATTCCCAGCATCATTCGTTTGAGCAAGAAAGGCACCCAATGATTGCTTTAAAGCTGTCACGTTGAGGATAAGTGGTCTTCCTTCAACAGGTGACATGAGTACCAGCGGAATCAAGATGTATTTATTGATAATATCAAATGCTTCTTGACATTCTTTAGTCCACTGGTAAGTGACTCCCTTCTTCATCAATTTGGTGAAGGGTAAATTTTTGCCTACAAAATTGGCGATGAAATACTGAATATATGCTAAGTGTCCTTAAAGTCCTCTTAATTCTTTCAAATTTCAAGGAGGTGACATACCAAGGATTGACTTTGCCTTCTCAAGATCAACTTCAATACCATGATGGCGTACAACAAAGCCAAGAAATTTTCCTGAGGTTACCCCAAAAGCATATTTTAAGGGGTTCATCTTAAAATTATGTTGTCGAAGCTTGCAGAATATGACTTCCAAATTGGCCAAGTGATTAAAACATTGTTTGGATTTGACCACCAAATCGTCCACATAGCATTCAATAAATTTCCCTAAAAGGGTTTGAAGATACGATGCATGACACACTGATATGTTGCACCTTCATTCATTAAGCGAAAGGGAATTACCCGGTAGAAAAACAAACCATGAGGGGTTCTGAAGGCTGTGGATTCCCCATCTTCTGGGGCCATTCAGATTTGATTATATCCAGAATAACCATCCATGAAGGAAAGTGCTTTATATCCAGCTGTTGCATCAATTAAAAGTTCTGTAATCGGAACTAGGAAATCATCCTTAGGACAATGCCGATTAAGATCTCTGAAATCAATGAAAACTCTAATTTGTTTGTTCTTCTTCATTACAGGGACAATATTATCCAACCACTTGGGATATTGAACTTCTCTGACGAAGTTAGCTTTGATATGATTATCCACTTCACCTATAATTTTGGAAGCATAAGTTGGGTGTGTTCTTCTTGCGGCTTGATTAAATCCTCGATGTTCTTCTGGTAAACCCAAATGATGAGTAACAACATCAGGATCAAGCCCGGGCATCTTTGTATATTTCCAAGCAAATATGTCTCGATTTTTCTTTAAAAAGGAAATATACATTTATTGTTCTTCAAGAGGCATGGCCGCACTGATTAAAGTGGGGCGTGGATCTTCTTTTGTACCCAGATTTATTTCTCTGAGTTCATCCACAGTGGTAGAGATACCCTCTTCAAATTATAGAGGAGCATCTATGAGATCTTCCTCTTCTTCTTCAACATGTGTTATTTCTTCTGTTTCTACTTGCATAGTATATGATAAAGCAGAATTTCCATGATCATAAGAGATGTTAAAATTTGAACATCTTGAAGAAGAAGCTTCCATTTCTGACCCAATTGATGATGAAGGGTCTTCCTTGGGAAATAAAGAAGAGAATATGGATTGAGAATCGACATCATTGTTCACCTCCGATGTTTCTATAACTTCTTCTGGCCTGATTGGAGAAGTACAGACTTGTTGGATTTCTGCAGATGAAATAAAGACGTCACCATTTGGGCTTTCATCACGGCTTGGAGAATCACCAATTTCTCCCATGTTGTCTGGCTTGATTGCCGTAATTGACATTATGGATCTTTCCATAAGATTATTTTGATTTAGGTCTATCCTATCAATTTGACTAATAGGAAACACATAATCTGTACTCACATGCACAAATGGATTTACTGGAATCTTCTCCAAACCATATGGAGCATTAAATTTGGTAATCTTTTTTGTTGTGGGTTTATATTTTTCTTTAATGTGATAGAATTCCGCCTCAATGTATTGAGACTGACATGTCTTGAATGGGTCCTTATCACCATATAATGTTCCAACTTGAACATCAAAGCAATATTTGAGACATTGATGGTATGATGAAGGGATAGTCGCATGTTGATGTAGCCAGGGTCTTCCAAGCAAGATGTTGAAAGCTGATTATTGATCAACAACCATGAAATATGAATTGAATACAAGATCTCCAAAATGAGTTATGAGTGTAACTTCACCCAGTGGTTCTTGTTCATTTTTATCATATCCTTGTAACATCATGGTAGAAGGAGATAAATAAGATTCCGTGAGGCCCAATCGACGAAGTGTACGAATGAGCATTAGGTTGACTCATGAACCATTGTCAATGAAAGCTATTCGGATGTCTACACCATTGAACATGCCATATAAGTAAAAATGTCTAATATTCCCATGAAAACATCATCTTCATCTTCATTAGTAAAAGATATTATTGCATGGAATTCTGTAGGATTGTTCTCTATGTGATAGACTTTAGCTGCAAAAATTTTAGTTTCAAACTCCTGAGGACTTGAAAAAGCCTCGATGAGTGCTTCCTGAAGATCTTTTGACAGATTCAAAGCATCCAGAATTGATAACTTTTTTGGTACTTGGGCCAAGTGTTTCAATACATCATAATTTTGATCCAGAGGTCTGCGTTTCCCAACAGAAACATGTGTTTTAGCAGGTGCCTTGGATGCAGATGCTTTGGAAGTTGATGCATCTTGTATTACGATATGAGTTGGCAATATTCCTGGTTTTGGAATATTAGACTGATTAGATCTATTTACTTGTTGAGAGGATGAAGGTAGAACCCCCAAACGATCCTCCAAAATAACTGTTCCAGGACTGAATTTGTTATTGGTAGAAGAACTTTCTTGTTCTTACTGGGCTCGTTGAAGGGCTCTACCACGAGTTTCTGCTGCGTACACAGTTCTAGCAGGGGTAGAATTGGAATAGTGGCTTCTGAAAGATCCACGTCTTCCCCTATATCCTTAGCCTCTGGAACTTATCTGATTCCTCTGATTGATATAGGGAATTCAGGCTCATCAAAATTAAAAATGCGACATGCATATGGATCTGTTAATTGAATCATATTAACAGAACCGAAAATAAATTCTTCATACGATGAAGACTCTCCTTGATTAGTCTGTTTAGGCTATTCCGTTTGGTGGGACGTTGCCCATTGATTTGAAGTAGATGACATGAAGTCTTCCAGGGTCAAAGACAACTTAGGATTTGACACGTACTCATCTTCTTCCGATTCTTTATCTTTCTTTGAATCATGCCGTTTCTTTGAGAATTTTCCCTCTGATGAAGATGGTTTTGCTATGGTATTCGTGGAAGAAGGTACAATTGGTTTCATCAATTGTATTAGCAAAATAGAATGAGTTTGGTTGATCGTCTTTATGACAATCTAATAATCATATTTTTGTGTATTTTTGTTCTTAACTTCTTTCCACTCGCCTTCCTCTTCTGGAACTGTAGCAGTAACACATGCTACTTGAGCTGAAAAGCCTTTTAATTTGACTTGTCCCGAGTCTACCATCTTTTGTAGGAGGTATTTGGAGACAAAACACTCCTAGATGGGATGAACATACATTTGATGAAGGTGGAAATAATTGAGACGATCTTCATCTCCTTCCTTGTTAGGCCTTTTGGGCCTTGGCAACTGAACCAAATTATTTTCTGGAGCTGAAATGAAGTAACCAGGAACTTGTTCATTTCAGAAAGAGTATGTTTTTCTCTTCAGATTCTCAAATTGTTTTTTTCTTTGATCTCTTTGATCGTCTTGACGAATTGACCTTTGTTGTTGGCACTCAGGAGGTGGAACCCTTTGAAAAGATGAAGGTTTTGAGGTAGAACTAGGTACATGTTCTTGTTTATGCATAAATGTAGTAGTTTCTGCTTTACCCATTATCCTTTTCCTAGAGCTGATGGAATTACACGAGATTTAGCCTTATTTTGTATAATAGAATCTTCAATCTGTTGAGCGATTGAGGAAAGGTATCGAAACCCTCCTGTGTATTTCATAGGGATTAGTGGTGTGCATAATTCATCACGCAGATTTCCCTACAGATTGGAAACAGTTCCTCTTGAGGGAGTGATAAGATCAGGGAATATGTTAATCCCTTCCAGCGAGAAATGAAATTTGAGACTCTTTCATTCTCCCTTTTCTTATTGTTTGTATGATTGAAAACTGTAGTCTTTGGAAAAGTGGAGGTTAATTGAAGAACAAATCGTTGACAGATATCATCCCATCCAGTAATTGACCAGGATTTTAATCTTGTATACTAGACAAAAGATGGTCCTTTCAAGGTTTGCACGAAGCATCTAAGTTTCACTGCTTCTTGCTACTCCGGAGTTCCCATTATAGGATCGCAGCAAGACACGTAATGCGTCAAATGCTATTCAGGGTCGCCTGATCCATTGAAAATAGGGAATACAGGGTTCCCAAAATTTGATGGGGGATAGATTGAATCTACCATATCAGGGTAAGCTTTATTTTCTGGATGAACCTGCGCATACTTCCCTTCTATAGCTTGCAACTGAGATGTTAATGACTCAATATTAGTTATTAAATTTTGAGAAACATCTGGTTGAGCTTGAATCTGAACAGGTGCACTGATGGGAGCTTGGACAGATGTGGTGGTTGGTACTGCAACCAATGGAAGCACTGCTAATTGTTCTTTCACTTACCCATATGATTAGACCTGTGAGGGTGTTATAATAAAGGAGGATATTCTTGATCTATCTCAGTAGCTGCAATAGACTCCCTTGGTTGACTGACTCCAGCATGCTTAGGAGGAAGACTACCTTGAAGTAGTTCTGCATTCAACCTCCTCAATTCTTTCATTTCTTCCTCTTGTTGTGAAAATCTTTGCTCTAGTGAGAGCGATTGGACATCTCGAGAGGGAGTATATGTAACCTGATTCTTTACCTTCCCCTTGTTTGATCTATTTCGGAGAGGGGGAAGTGGGATATTTTAAGGAACACCCAGATTTTGGGTAAATCTTTGATTTCGTGTACGCACACCTTCTTCATTTGTGTCTATGCGTACAACTTCCTAAGTAGGAACCTCTTCATCTGAGTCCCCTGAGTGAGCCTCATCTGGTGGATCAACAAAAACGACATTGATGACATTGATTTATGCATAACACCTAACATCCCTTCTATCAGCATTTCTATGATATTGTCTTCTTACATGTCCTTGATGATACATTTCCTTTTGTTGATTCAATCTCTCAGTAACTTCATCACGAACCGTAATTTGGAGGGAATCTCCTGATAATTTGGCTCTTTGTTCCTCTTGAGGCTTCTTCCCCAATCAAGAAAAGACCAACTTTATCTGAGTATGGGATTGATGATTTGAAAAAGTCCCCAGTCTGGTGGACTGGGGCTATTCCTACTATTCCCTCTCAACTCCTCGAATTCTATTTGTTGATTCTGAGGGTTGGTTTAAAAGAGTCCCTAGTCTGGCAAGCTGGGGTGGCTCTTGACATGCAATGTATAAGACTTTCTTAAAATCTCTCCTAATCTTGTGGATCTTTGTCCGGAAATTAGTGAGATGCATAAACCTGTATCCACTTTTATCACCCGGCTAAAAATACTGCTGGATGATTTCCGACACTTCTGTCACTTGATGATGTGCATGCTTTATACGAGAGTCCTATTAAATATCCTCATTTTCTTGATGCAGGAGTAATTCAATAACTTGTTCTCTGTATTCTTGATTTTGAGAAGAACTAGTTGAGGCCTGTTCTTGGGCAAGCTTTTGATTCAAAAAAAAAACCCATTGACTATGGCCGGCCACGGGCAATAACATTGCATGAGACCATGTTCGGCGGGCTTTGCTGACTGGAGAGCACAATGAAATGTAGTGCTCCATGAATACCCCATCCTATGACATTAATAATAGATGGGGAATTGACAATTAACTAGCACAATCTTCTTAGTGAGCCAAGGCATGAACGCTGAAGGGCTATCTGCTGCTTTTCAGCCTTCGTATATCGAGAGACTAATAGAGATGCCAAGTCAATTTGACGTTGTAACACTTCTATTATTTTAACATTATTTTCTTGTTCATCATAAGATAATACTTTCTTTTTCAACTGAAAAAGAGATTTCCATATGTTGAGATGAATATCTTGAATCCCATCTTCCGTCAACATCTCTGGAATGTCATACTGAGAGTCAGCCAGAGGCCAAAACATGACTGGCACTTCACCCTTCACTAGTTGTTTTCTCATGTTCAGCATTTCCTATTTATCATTAAATGAAGATTATTCAACCAGATTTGACCAGAGATGGTGCTTCCTTATTGCTTCATCGGATTCAAAAAGATTCGTAGAGAAACCACTAATCAAACTAGAAGATGCATGACTTAGGTGTGGTTCAGAGAATGACCTACACCCTGAGTTATCTTCCGATTGAGAAAGTATTTCACCTGCTAGCGATGAAGAATTAGACATGACTTATTTCTCATTTTTAAGTGCCTCAAGATAAGAGGGATTTCTAGGAACTACATTGTCCACTGGAGAATTTTCCGGGCAATGTGCATCACTACTGCGGAGAGGACTTTCACAGTGAAATTCATCATCATGGGGAGGACCACCATGGTGGGTTACAGTAAAAGATGGGATCTCTTGCTCCTTGGTCTTCTGGCCACACAGAGGGTTATGGTAGCTCTCATCTGAAGATGAAACATCGAGATTGACCGAATTTTTATGAAGCAAGCCTTCATGAGGAAGTGTCTGTTGAAGACCTTCAGAATTAATGTTACCACTATTGTGAAATGAGGGAGTAGAATCTTGAATTCCAATAGATAACTATCTTCGGGCTTTAAGAAATCCAGCATTGAGCAAGGACTTGTTACAGATTGGCTCTTGATCTCTTGACTGTGCTGGAAGGGTCTTCTTTTTAGATGCCTTCTTACTCGCCTTGGAAACCACTTATTGTCGAAAGTGGCTGCTCTGAGCAGGTGTATGTGCCTGATCCGGAGAGATGGCCAGGTTAGGCTGATGATATCTACTGAAATTAGGTGTATGTGCTTGACTTGGTTGTCCGTATGATATGGGGGAGTATTCCCCACAACCATATTGGAGTGGAACATATGTGTGTGTCTGTTCTGGAGTGAACTGTTGATGTGTTCCTCCACTGGTAGGGATAGATTTTTGTGTTTTTACCTGAGATGCTGCTAAAGCTGTTATAGTATCCTGGTAGGCATCCAGAATTTGAACATGGATTTTCTTCTGCTCTTTCACCATTGATAGAATATTCTTGGTGACTTCAGCTGCCAGAACAGGGATATACGTCCATTCCATGGTTAGAGTAGGTGTATATACCTGCTCTTGTCCTCCTTTTCCTATCAGTGAATCTTAACAGTACTCAAGTGTAGGGGCAGAAAGTTGAGTCTTCCTCTTTTTTGTCAACATAAGTTTCCGACTAACTTGTCCGAGTGCTACCAAGAGAGACTGTTGGTAGGCTTGATCAATACTAGTAGGTTTATGTGCCTTCTGATTGTACTTCACCGAATGTGGTTGAAGGGATCCATCATATGTAGTCAGACGAGCCTGCTGACTAGCTGATTATGTATAAACATGTATATGTTCCTGCCTATAGTACTCCGCCGGAATTGCTTGGTGGGATTTGCATGATGTTGCCAGACGATTCTGCTGGATAGTGGAATTAAAACAGGCAGGTGTGTGTGCCTTCTCATTGCTTTCCACCAAGTTAGGTTGGTGGACTCCTCCGAAGATGGCAGAGATGAGAACCTGCTCACTGTTAATTAGATTTCACCTCTGGAAATTCGTCTTGCCTACTCGGGTTCGAGGAACCTGAGCCGAATGCCTGGAGTCGGTACCCACATCATATTGAGGGCGCACTGCCGCACGAGTATGGCGGCAATTGTTGATGGGAGCCCTCAGGAAGGACTCCTGTCTCTTTGAATTAAGGTTCTGAGGGCCCTGCTCATTCACCTCCCAAGAATAAGGGAGCGAATGTTGATTGCATTCTGGGGATAACAACCCGAAACGGTTGGATACAGTGGTTAGCACCGCCTGCTTCTTGATCACTGATCATCATTGTCCGGATGACCAGGGTGAATTGTTCACTTGGAGGGCTTGTCGGGGAGCCTCCAGAGTTGGAATAATACCTTTTTGACGGTACCCCTTAACCAGTGTGTTTGATACCTAGCTTTGAAGACACTGATTAGGTTATGTAGTCCTCAGAGCAGATGATGATCCAGTAGGAGTAGCAGCAGTGGCATTCACATCAAAGGTTTTCGTAGCAGATGTATTCACGAGTGTGAACTTGAGAGCATCCATTTCGTATAATGCAGAAAATCGTGGAAAAGAGTGCCTGTTTGATATAACAGAAGTAATCAAGATAAATTCATCCACTACATCTTTTGGCTGAGCACATATATCAATGATTGTTTTTGTTGTCCCTCTCATTGAGTTTTAAATAGGGGCCTTACAAATAAGTAAAACATCATTTTAACTTGGTTAAATATTCATGTTGGGTTCACCATTTTTTGTTTCCCTTTGGAATTGGGGATGACCTCGTTGATTGAAGGTTCAAACATTCCAATCGGTTTCTAACAGGTTTGTTCGTAGAACCAGAAACATCCAATGATTCCATATCCATTTGGACCTACTTTCCAAATGTAGGTGCTCATTATTTGTGGACTGATGAGGCTTAAGAATTTGCATTGGTCAAGATGATGGGAGGTCGGACTCATCACACCTTTTTGAGGGGAATTATTGTCTACTCTGGGACTCTCTTTATAGATTTAAGTTATGTTCATGAATCCTTATTACATTACCAAGTATAAAATGATATTTCCTTTATTCTGACAATCAATGATTGGTATGTAGGAAATTCAGAGAATCTTTTATATGTATACGAGGTTCTTCATCGATGAATAATCATCTGTATTTGTTAGAGATTCTTAGTTGATGGTATGCTTAAAAATTCATAAATGTCTCTTGGTTATTATGATGACCATACTGGTTTCAAACCCACTCAGTGGGGCACTTGAAGTTTATTGTCATTCAAGTGGACATGGATTATTTCAGAGTTGGGATCGTACCCGTTGATGGGCTACCTACGTATCCTTTGTTTTGGAAAATTAATCAGAACCCATGTAGTTCGAGTAACGAAGTATGATGTTTATGGACGATTGATGGCTCATGAAAGATTTCATGATAACGTTTACACTGTAAGCTCACATGAGTCATGCTCGATGTGAGAAACAAGAGGTATCAGTGAAACCAGACAATTTGTGCCACGAAAGATGCAATGATGTGGGGCTTATGTGTGTATAACTACCCAAAATAAATGAGGGTTAATATTTACTTCAGGGAGAAAATCCAGGAACAGGGTCCATAATGTTATATGTGCTTCATGGAGATTTGGATACTCTAATCAAGGGGATTAATAATAAGGAAGATTCCCAAGTTATGAGGGGACTTATGATTAGGTTTTACTCCTGAGAAGGAAGCCCGTAACAAAAGGAATTATGACTGGTTAAGAGAAATTAAGACTGGGGCTTATTCATAAGGAGGAGGCCCATATTTGATACTCGGGCTTACTCCTAAAAAGGAAGCCCAGTTTAAGAAAATTGTGGCTGGGGATTATTCTTAAGGAGGAGGCCCATATTTGAGACTGGGGATTACTCTTAAGGAGGATGCCCAGATTAGAGGACTTGGGTATTAATCCTAAAGAGGATGCCCATAGTAATGAGAATTTGGACTGGGGCTTACTCCTGAAACGGAGGCCCATATTTGAGACTGAGGCTTACTCTTGAAAAGAAAGCCCAGGTTAAGAGAATTATGGTTGGGGATTATTCCTAAGGAGGAGGCCCATATTTGAGACTGGGTCTTACTCCTAAGGAGGATGCCCAAATTAGAGGACATGGGGCTTACTCCTAAAGAGGATGCCCATAGTAATGAGAATTTGGACTGAGGATTACTCCTGAAAAGGAGGCCCATATTTGAGACTAGGGATTACTCCTAAGGAGGATGCCCAGATTAGAGGACTTGGGGATTACTCCTAAAGAGTATGCCCATAGTAATGAGAATTTGGACTGGGGCTTACTCCTGATAAGGAGGCCCATATTTGAGACTGGGGCTTACTTCTAAGGAGGATGCACAGATTAAAGGACTTGGGGCTTACTCCTAAAGAGGATGCTCATAGTAATGATAATTTGGACTGGGTCTTACTTCTGAAAAGGAGGCCCAAATTTGAGACTGGGGCTTACTCCTAAAAAGGAAGCCCAGGTTAAGAGAATTATGGTTGGGGCTTACTCCTAATGGGGAGGCCCATATTTGAGACTGGGGATTACTCCTAAGGAGGATGCCCAGATTAGAGGACTTGGGGCTTACTCTGAAAGAGGATGCCCATAGTAATGAAGAATTTGGACTGGGGTTCACTCCTGAAAAAGAGGCCCATATTTGAGACTGTGGCTTACTCCTAATGAGGATGCCCATATTAGAGGACTTGGGGATTACTCCTAAAGAGGATGCCCATAGTAATGAGAATTTGGACTAGGGATTACTCCTGACAAGGAGGCCCATATTTGAGACTGGGTCTTACTCCAATGGAGGATGCCCAGATTAGAGGACTTGGGGCTTACTCCTAAAGAGGATGCCCATAGTAGTGAGAATTTGGACAGGGGCTTACTCCTGAAAAGGAGGCCCACATTTGAGACTGGGGCTTACTCCTGAAAAGGAATCCCAAGTTAAGAGAATTATGGTTGGGGCTTATTCCTAAGAAGGAGGACCATATTTGAGACTTGGGCATACTCCTAAGGAGGATGCCCAGATTAGAGGACTTGGGGCTTACTCCTAAAGAGGATGCCCATAGTTATGAGAATTTGGACAGGGGATTACTCCTGAAAAGGAGGACCATATAATGTATTATCTCATCTTAAAGGATGAGGATGAATGAATGAAATCTCAATCTTTAGTGACATAAAGATGTGTAAATTACTATATTTTTAGAGATGTTCCACAGAGTTTCATTAAAATAAGGAAGCCAAATCAAGAATTCATTCCATAAATGGCTTTGAAGAGTGTCTTGAAGACTAAATTTTGAATAGGAGAGGTGTAATGGAATAAGAGGGGTTAAATGGGTAGGAAAGGCACTGAAAAAGGTAGGGGAACACAAGTCCTGGTAGGCGCGCAGGTACTGCATGGGTGCACAAGTCCTGGTCATGTAGGTATACCTGCGCGACACATGGGTACTTGCGTGATTTTCATCCCTTAGAGTAATATTTGGGTGATCCTTGATCAAAGCCTTTAAAATCATCCCTAGAGGATTTCCAGAAGATGGAGCGCAAGTTATGGTCAAGAAGTAGGGCAACAAGCAAGTGTGTTCATTTCCCTTAAGGGTAAAACACTTAGGCGAGCAAGTGTTAGTGAATTATAACACTTAGACCCCACTCCTCATGTTTAGACCTTCCATTATATGTAACGAATTACCTTAGAAGTGTTCGGAAGACCTGAAGAAGAGACTTGGGTGTTCATAGCTTTGTATCTGAATTCTAGAAAAATTCCTTCCGAAATGGGGGGCCCACTGGGGGTATTTATAGGCTAGAGAAGACCCTGGGCAGTTATCATCTGGGGTGTGCAAGTGACTTGCGCGACCAACTTCAGCACGCAGGTGTACGTGCACGACCATTGCGTCGCGCAAGTTTACTTGAGTGGCCATTGTAGAACTTGCGCCACCCTTGTGAAATGTTCTTCTTATTCATTCCATTGTCAATTTTTGATATTTGTACAAAGGTTGAATCACTTTCAGCTCAGATATTCCCCTTTTCCAATCTTTAGATTCTGTGATGAAAGGAGCGTCAACAATTCATGCCAAATTTTATCACCAAGTACTCATTATAAATGTGACGAAATTTGAATTTCTTCTTCATTATATCCTTATCTCATACTCGCAGCTGGTGATATCCTGATCTGGGGTCAATATTTGAGAACTATCATGCCCTAATTAACTAATCAAAGAAGTTATTGATCCTTGGTAGTTGATAATTATTCAATATAGTTTCCCATTTTAGGTGATGGTAATTTACACACAACCTCAAAATCTCGTCTTCCTTCTTGGAGAAAGACATTGGGGTTTCCCTGGGTGAAGCACTTGGTCTGACAAAACCCTTCCTCTATATGTCCTCCAAATGTAACCTCATCTTGTGAAGATATTTAGGATCCATATGATATGACGACATCGATATTGGAGAAATCCCAGGGTGTTGATCAACATAGAAGTCTATCTCTCAGTGAGGAGGTAATCCTGTAACATCCTTAAGAAACACATCCTAATACTTCTTCACCACTAAATGAAACAAAAAATCATATAATCCACTACACTAAGATTCATACTAGTGAACTGATGAGTAATCGGCTGTACCCTTCTCGGCATGAGTCCATATTTCTCTAACTAGGTTTCACATTCAGAAAAAGAGGAATACCTCATTCCATCACTATAGACACATCACATCCTCCATATGAAATAGTCCATCTATGAAAGAATTGTATATAACCAGTACATATCTATGATTACATCGTATGGCCTCATAAATTCTATAAAGAGATCCCAAAATAAGATCTCACCTCCAAGAGTTAGGTCACATTGTTGAAAGAAGTGTGTGATTATTGAGTCACCTCCAATAAGAGTCTCTAAGCACAAGGGTTATGCAAATGGATCAATATGAATATCTCTGTACCAAAAAAGATATGTGGAAATAATGGAATGACTCACACTAGTTTCCATCAGTACAACTTATAATCTAGAAAATAAATAGATCTTTCCATGTATCATGTATGGATCCTTTGAGTCATAAACCTTGACTGTCTGCAGCTTCCCCATACCCTATCCCCCAACTCATTGAGTTTATCATGGATCACATGGGAGTAGTGGTGGAAAAAATTCATAATGTATTCCACCTCAGGATACTATCCCAACTCCTCTTCCACATCCACCACCCAACGGACCTGCCTAGTCCAACCGTGACATCTTTCTAGGCGGCATATCCACTGTCTATATATCAGCCACATGAAGGGTCATACATTCTAATGAAAGATATCCCGAAACATTACAATAGTAACACCGCTTCTCCCTCTACTTACTAGATCCATCCTATAGGCTATAAAAAAACCCTCTTTCTCTGGAAAACCTCCTAAAATGCTTCACACATCCAAGTCCATGTGTTTTCGTCAGCTCCCTACCACCAAAGACTTATCACCTGTTTTCCCACTGTCGACAACAATTGTCTATATATTCTAATCTAGAAAACTCTCAAATACCAAAGAACAATCTAGAATCCAAAAAAGGTAAGAATGAATATATGTATCACACTGGCTTAGATATCATTACATATTCCCCAATCAATGGTTTGATCCTGAAAGAACTAATCATGAACTAAATCCATTGTGAATAGAGAGAGTCTAGTGAACCTTGATAAATAATCAGTAATATTCATATCACCCTTCTGAAGATGTAAAATATATTAGATGTGATCAACCCTCAATGTTGATATAGAGAAATCCTCTCTAAAAAGGTTCTCAAACTATGACCATGTAAGAGTCACCTCATCAAATAACTGGGTAACTAAGACCAACTAACCTCTAACAGATAAATGGTGAAGGCTCGTTTCTAGGACCAAAATATGGTATTTAGGTGTCCTAAAAAATGAAAGACTCATGTCCCTATATCAATATAGTCCTCAAAAACCTATGGGTTGGGATCTACTCGAAACCTAAGGGGTCACTATCATTGAAAATCATAAATCACGCTCAGATCACACACATAATATACTAGTACATCTGGTACCACCTGCTATCTGATAGGCGGTCCTAAGACTGGTGCACCACCTGGAGGTAACACATCCTAAACGAGACCCTATATTGAAGCCTCGTCACTAAGGGGATCTTACTAATGATCTTGTTGCTGAATCCTAGCTGTAAAGGTCTTGGAGGAATCCTAAAATAGAAATGATATACCATGGTTAATGATTATATCTGTCAAGATGACTCAAGAAGGATATGGAAAACACAACCCATTCATATATGATAAATGTACTAGTGTATTACCTTCAACTAGTGTCCACTTGTACTGATTACACAATAAGGTTGTCAGAGTCTTGTTGTATGGATACATCAGTCGTGGAACCAACATTAGAGTCCCTGGTCTGAGACCCGATCTTGAAACACATAACACTATTTCCCAAAACCAATCTCACAGACTAGGATACTAAGGTATAATGAACTCTTTTGATACCACTATGTCACAACCCATGCTAATAGGTCCTTTGCTGTGACTATACCAATCCTACCACCAATAAGATAGGGGTTAGAACTGGTGCCTAGTAGGAATATCACACACATGGGAGGCCCTAGCCTAACTCACCTATACATATACACACATCTCCAAGACCCTAAAATGATGAAATGTAAATCAACTGAAAACCCTGAATTTATACATAAAAAATCCCACTATCAGAGTATGACAATATATTACTAGAATGAAAGGACCAAATATAAGACCACTATAACAAAACTGAAAAAATACAATGTGTAAAGTGGGTAAGGGAAACTTTTAATGTATCAATAAGAAGACACCTTAGTCTATCTAGCTCACTACAATCTGCCTAGTCCTAGTCACTCTAGGACTCCATCAAAGGGTCAATCATCTTCATAAGACACGACACATTCATGAAAATCCCATGTAGGGTGAGTATAACAGTACTGAGTAAGACACCCCAAATCACTAACAATATAGAATTAATAATGATTTTCATCTAATAATAGGTAAATTTCAATGAAATACATAATAATAACTTCCAAATATACTCATAATAGACACACAATCTCAAGTAAGATCACAATTTTATTTACAGACCATGATTTTGGATTGAAGGATCCACATAGCACTCATCTAGGAGGACACAATCCACTAGTTAGATAACACTAATAGAATCCATCCAAGATGTAAAGATCATCAATTATATCCATAATAATTAAACACTAAATGTTTGATGAGAACACTACATTGTTAGGGATTGCACCCAGGGCCATAGGGTATTCCAAAAACCCAATATAGATTAGCCCACTAAGTTGGGGAGCAAGTCCCATGTAGCGTTGGTCATGAAGATACATATAACACCACATATGGTAATTATTATGATTGAAAATATTAATCTAGTCCTCATAGAGGGATTCAAAAAACTCAATCCAAAGCTGCAGTTCCACATAGGGAATCACCATCCTATGTATAGGATACGACTCCATACTATACCAATAGGTAATGGTTCAAGGGAACATACCCTAATGAAAATTTTCTAAGATGAAGAGGACAAGAGCTCCAAGACATATTTGAAAAGTAAATGTCATGTACCAGTAGTACACGACGTTTACCTTTATCACTAGGTTCTACCAGTGTATCACGACCTATGACCATATCCGTGTTCGAGTACATGTCATGTCTATGACTATATGCTCATGACCATGTTCACATCCTTATGAATTTTTCCATGTATGTATACCTCCTTGAGTACATTCCAAGATTCTAGTAAAGGGTGAAATAGCGTGTGATACTTATCTCTACACTAAAACCCTAGGGCCACATAGGGGTCTCCCACACAACAAGTAATTCTAGATTACATGTTGTCTGACATGTAAGTTTATAGAATCCCATATCAACATCACGAATTTCCATCCACCCCATCACCTCTATATGCCTCATCGGAAAACAAAAAATCCAAGGTTAGTTTACTATTTACGCCACAAATCACAGAGTTCTGGCCTTCTAATATGTTTGAAATCATCCACAAACACAATTCGTAGATAATTTGTTGAATAAGGATGAACAAAAATCATCAATCCATCCTGATCCGTCTCTAATCATACTCCATCATCATTCCACATCAATCACATACTCGATCACATGTTGTGCCCATGGTATCAATCCATCATGCCAAAGATCAGTTTAATAATGATCTAATACTGGGTATTTTGTCAAACTATGGGAAAAAGGGATTTCTTTTGATGAACAAAGAATGGGGGAAGAAATTAAATAACAAAAAATATGAGGAACATACCTCATCCAATGTTTGTGTTTTCCCCAATCCCTTTGTATTATAATTACAAACACTGAAATATAATATAATTTACAATGAAATTCTCAATCCCAAATAATATCTATGTCATACCTACAACACACAAAATCCATGAATCAATTTGAAACTCGATTGATTATCATTTATCATAGGAATAAATCAATGAGGATAAATCCATATAAAAAAATGTCATATCTCAAGGTGTATTGATCACCAATGAAGAATGGATCCATGCCATTATTATGGCTGAGATCCTCAAATTCCAATGCACAATGATTGGAGATCCACGATCATGTGGTTATTCTTCTGATAACTATCATAAAACTCTCTCTCACAAAACTAACACCCCACGCTTCCACGGTACACATATCTTTGAATAATACAATAGCGTACGATGTACGCAACACTGAGTTCAAGTGCACCACGACCTATCAAACAAGCCATTTAGAAAGAAATTATGAATAATAATAACCAAATTTTTAATTTTATATATATCCCATATAATTTTAGCATTTATCCTTTTTATTTCATAGACATAATATAAGGACAAATTCGATTTTTCCAAAAAAAGAAGAATTTTTCAAAAAATGCAGTTTTCCTCCTTTTAACTATGAACCCCTTATAAATCCAATATTTGACACTTTTATATGTTATATTTGACAAAATAAAATTAACCTTTAGAACCAGAACATCAAAAGTTTCTTTGGGTATTTTTTTTTGTATTTTTCTGATAAAATTCATTTTTT
Organism: Viscum album; assembly: GCA_963277665.1. NCBI lineage: Eukaryota > Viridiplantae > Streptophyta > Magnoliopsida > Santalales > Viscaceae > Viscum > Viscum album. The sequence goes on along the minus strand of OY728145.1, from coordinate 654,167,338 downwards.
ATGAATAGTGAAAATACAACATGTTAATTCCAAATTGCCTTTTAAAATAATTTATTTATATGGTTAGATAATATTTTTAATTGGTTTTAAAGCGCAATTAAATTATATTTTTACCATTTAATCTAATTCTGGTTATTGTATGTAATTTCACCTTGAAATTGGACATAAACAAGTGTCAATTTTTTGATAGTTATTATTTCCAAAAAACACGCATTGTTTTTTGACAACGAGAAGTAATTTTAAATTAATTGATGAAAATTATTTTTTTTCAATTTGTTAAAATATATTTCATTTTTGAATTTATAATATCAAATATATTTTAGGCTGAATGTTTGGTATTTTTCTAAAAAACATCAATTTTTGATTAATAGTGAAAACACTAAGTACTAGTAAAAAAACCGTCCTTTTAAATTTAATGATATTTTACCACTTTTGTGAATTTAATTCAGAAAATATGAAATAAATATTTGTTATTAGTAAGTAAAATGTGGTTCAATAAGATTAAAATATTTTTTTGGTGAATATTAACTTTAGACTTTAATTTACCACAATTAAAGGTAAATAGGGTAATTCAAGGTAAAAATAATATTATAATAATATTAAATTACCTTAACATGTATCCTAATCCTATTTTTTGATATATTTCGAACCATAGTCACCCTTGGGTCGATTTTGGGGCCCCATGGAGCCACTTAAGAGTGATAATGATACTTTATATTAATTAATTTAATGTAATGAAAAACACGACATAAACACATATCTTTTAGTAAATAAATTCTTACAAGGGGTTATATACGTTATATATTGGACTATAAATATTAATTTAAAAGCTAAAAATATTTCCTACTTCATAGGATAATTTTTATAATTTATAGACATCATATAAATAAAATTATATATGACACAATGATGACGTAGTGTTTACCACATTAATGAATGATTTAAATAAATAAGATAATAATGATTAAAAAAATATCCAAAACCTTTAAAATTCTTAATTTATGAATTTATTTCTAACAAGAGTCATCTTATATTAGAATTTAATTTGTTTTTTATGTTTAGAAACTCAAAATCATTATATAATAAAATAATATTTTTAAACTTTTCAAATGAGCTTCTCCTCCCTCTTATAAAAATCACTCACCTATAACCTATTACTCATAGATCTAAAGCCCCACGTCTCAACCAAAATCTACCCAAATAAGCTCTCAATATCTCTCTCTTACACTTTTAAGCCTTACCTTAAGAATATGTCACATCAAGAAATCCTTATGGTTCAAACCAAATGGAGTTAGCCGATTTAAATGTAATGTCTTCTCTTAAATTATTTTCTTTTATTTTAATTATACAACCACATAAAATATTTTATTCCTTTATTTTATAAAAAACCATGTATCCTAAATATAATAGGTTTTTTATATGAGAAGGATTCAAACTACACTTACACACACCTCTGTCTAATGTGTAAAGAACATACTGTTTCTGTGGATGGTAAATTACTGACTCAAGAGACATTGATTATTCAATCTTCTCTTACCACCTCTTATGGTGGCCATTAAGATGGAACTTTACGTAAAATTGATATATATTATATTTATATTGTCTCTATAATTCTTTATTTTTCATTTATATCATACCTTTATTGTTTTCAATATGGGTAAATATGATAATTTCATTTGAGGAAGTGCAGACCACCGCCCCCTCAAAGTGATATGACTCGTTCATACCATACATAAAGCATATAAAAAATGAATTTAATTAAATTACATAACATATATATTATACTATTACTATAATATACATAGGTATTATTAAGTTTTCATTCCTTTAAATATAAAATAGAAATGAAAGTAGCGTTCATACGTATGTACAACGTATAATCTCCATGAACGGTGCGTTTCATTTCTTAACTTCAAATGATATGGAATATTAGAAATACATATACACTGGATATATATTATATATAAATCATGAATATAATTATGGAGATAATGTACTTTTGACCACATGGTCAATTTCTATTTATAACAGGTTCAATTTTTGACTAAAGTTTTGAACATTGACAAAATGTCCGATATGAACTCAAATAATTAACTCGTTCTTATTACAAGGAAATAAAAAATATAAAAGGAATAATAAAGTTGAAAAATGTTCTTAAGGAAGTATTAATTAACTTAATTTTATTATTTAGGAATAACACGGAACATATGAGTCAAGTCAGACATGAGGTAAGAGGTTTCATATCTCACTTTTAATTCCGTGAGATTTCCATTGTTCGCCACTTATTTATTGCATGCAGTGTATTGTGTACTGAAATTTTATATATGTTATCATGATTTTACTTATATTAAATTTATTATATTATTAATTTGGTGGTTATTAATTTTTGGTAATACGACTCGATTGATTATAACGTGGTAAGGTGTTTTCATCTCACTTCTTATTCCCGTGAGATTCATCATATATTGGAACTATTTTCTTTTGTGTTGTGTATGTAATGACATATTATTATATTATTTTCGTAATATAATTTAATTTATGGGTATTTAAATCTTCATTTTATGATGCTTCTTTCATGGGGTGTATTTTTCATAAGTTACCAAATCAGTAAGGGAATTTCAAATATCAATTTCTACTCATTGGGTTTTACCCAAACGTCATTGTTTATTTTACTCCATGATTATGTGTGAAATCACTATTAATTTATTTATGTATTAATTTACACTCCCCTTTGTGTGGATATACTTTTTTTACACATTTTCACTCCACTGATAAATTATCAAGTCATTGAAATGAAATTGGTAAGGGAAATCTTAACTCAATTTCCATTCATTGAGTTAAACATCCTAGTCATTGGTTTCATTTTTACAAGAATATGTGTGAATGTCCTATGATTTATTTACACTGAATACACAATCATATTGAGTGTAGTTATATTTTTCACACATAATTATGTCATTGATTTATCCTTAGTCATAGGATATAGTCTTTAAAAGGTATTTCATCTCAATTTACATTCTATGGACACTTCTGGGTTGTTATGTGCCAATTCACCTTTTTATGGTGTATATATTGTAATTTGACATAGTATTTCAAAAATTCCTTTATTCTCATGATATTATAAAGTATTTATTACCTCATTTATTTTTATTCAAGCGTCTCTCATTTGGTTAGGAACTCTAACTAAAATATCATTTTAAATTTTTTAAAGATTTTTTCTTCTAAACCTTTCTCATTAATGTCCATGTTTTAAAAATGGATTTAAGGATTTATTTATTTGGACATGAATGTTTTAAAATTAAAATTCATTTTAAATGTTTTAAAGTGATATGAGACACTTTATTCAAAAATCTATTCTTAACAGCTTCTTGATAAATAGTGATACATTTAAATGTTTTCAAGAAAAGGGGATATTTCTCTCAAATAGTTTTAATGATTATTTTCATCTATGCCAATAAACTTCATTATTATTGATTTAGGTAGATACAATCATCCATATTTTATTGAATGAGTTATGTTTGACTGTGGATGTGCTATTTTTATACCATTCATAGTTTATGGTTAAAATATTGACATTTTGTATGCTAGTTTTCATACGAATATTTAGATTATGATTCAACCTTTTCATATGAGGAATTCATTGTAGTTAGTATGTGATGGGTGGAGCGTTCTATGGCTCCTCGATGCATCAGTTGGTCTCATGAGAAAATAGTGTCTTGGAAAAAGGCCTTGAAAAAAACTTATTTTTAGTCTTAGCACGAGGCCTTGACTATGTGGTTATGATGTCCGAAATTATGCATTCCATCATTATGAAATTAGCTATTAATATTATATGTGATTATTCTACTAGTATAATATCCATGTGAAAAAGTAAATGTCATTATTTGATTTATGTTTCCCATATTACAATGAAGTTTTATTTTAAAGTCTTGTGTTTTAATCTTATAAATTGCCTTAAATTTTTATGTTTATTTATGAAAGATTCTTCTATATTGTTATCCTTAATCAGCATCAGAGATCAACCCTTTAAATATTTTATTTTTCCCAAGATGTGAAGATGTATATTATGATTGAAACTCAGAGATAGGCTAAGAGATATGAGTGTGTTCAAAGGGGGCACAATTTAGTTTTTTTTAATTTCATAATGTAATGTAAAACTTATGTATGTGTCTAGTAATTCCAAGGATACTAAACAAATCACTCTTTCGAGACTAGATCTATTTTGATAATGCCAATGTTATGTAATAATGCACCGAATCTGGGTAACTAGGGTCGAGACGTTACAGTTGGTATCTGAGAAAGTTTAGTACAATATTTGGAAGCTAGATTTAGAAAATCTCTGATTAGAATACACTACCCTAAGATAGACTTTGAGGATTAGTATAGAAGAACATCCAAAATTTTTTGTAATGTAAATATTATGTGGGTTTTCTATGAAATATATCCCTGTCTCGATATGAGTAGGTAGAGGTGGCTCTGGCATATATGTACCAAGGAGTGAAAACATCGAGAAGGAGTTTTGAGTTGGACCCCGGGTATCTGGGTACACAACAATGAGCCTTGCTACAATCTTGGTCACAACACTCCTAGGGGATATTCTTAGGAAAATTCACATTTTCTTTACAAACCAATTTGAAGGATTTTAATATAAGATGAGAATAAATAAACTTGGTTAATCCTAATGTGTTTTAGACTGAAAATAAGGTGTCATGATATTATATAAATGATTTTATGACTCACATTATAATTTCTTGTGTTAGTCAATGGCTGGATTCCCAGGATGTCATTGTAACATTGAACATGATGTACAAGGTGGGAATAATGTTGGAAATGAGAAACTAAATGTAATGTTGATATGTGTAAAAGATACAATGTTTATGCTGAAGTAGGTTTCCAAAAAAATGGTCAACAATATATACATTATCCAACTCCCAAACTCAACAAAGAAGAGAAATTTGGAGAATGATAAGAGTTCCAGCGGTGGAAACTGTGGGGAAAATAAAGCTCAATTTTCATCTTTCCAGAAATGTGGAAGGAGAAACCCAGAAAAGTGTCTCAATGGAAAAAAGAAATGATTTATGCGTGGTAAAGAAGGAAATAAAGTAAATAATTGTAGAGGAAAAATTAAGAGTATTATGAAAGAAAATAAAAATGATCCTAAGAATAAAATTACAGTCATTTGTTGTAATTGTAAGGGACCGTGGCATTACCCGAGTCAATTCCCTATTCTATAAGATAACCTCTAGGTCAATGAAAAACCTATGTGGAAATAAATAAAAGGAAAAATGTTTAGATGTATTAATGATCTTTGTTTATCAGATTAATTTGGAAGAATATCTTCCTGTAAGTGTAACCATACAATTTGTTATGTGAAAATTCTGTTTGAGGAAGAATAATATTTTCTTTTGTGGATATCTTTATAAAGAACCATTTGGGTATATATGATCCTTGAATTTGAGGCAATTACAGGTTGTTAATTTTTGGTGTGAAAATGCGAGGTATGAGATAATATTTGTGGCTAAATTATTTAAATGTAATTTCGAGGAATTTATCGCATTTTGGGAATGATATAAAATATATTTTTTGAAAAAGGACAACATGCATACCGTGTGACAACCTGTCACATCAGAAAAATCTGCAGGAATCGAACCCACGACCAAAGTGCGACTGAGATTTATCGCCAACCACTAGACTACATGTAGTCCCTGGTTAGTGTGAATAATTATTATTAGTTAAATGATTTTATTGATGAATAATAATTTTATTTGGTATTTTATGTTTTATCAAATGAATATTCTTTGTATTGGAAAATGATTTGGTAATTAAGTGATAAATGTTATTTTGGAACGCGCATGATCTATTGGAAACACTATATGCCAATTTAAAATAGAATAATATGGAATTTCATTTAAGGAGTAATGGTAGATTTTTTTTATTTTGGAAGAATATATGTTTTTTATAGAGATTAAGGTTATTAATGTAAATGATTAACCTATCATAGAGAATATGTGATTTGGTAAATTAAACTTCTCTATGAGACTTTAAGAGTAGTTGATGTTATTTGGAGATAAATTTTATGGTTTTCTATAAAAGACTATGTGATTAAATTCTTCTGTGTTTTGGGTGTCAATCATTGTTTGGATTATATTGAATGATTTTAAGGACAATTGTTTATTGAATGGTCTTTATTAAACATTGGGTATTGTTTGTTATATTTTGGAAATAAAGATTAGTATTTCTTTCTATAAAGGATTATCGATTTTTTGGTTCATCTGATCTTGTACAAACCATTTGGTTTAAGTTAATCTCTAAAGACAGGGAAATAGATAGTTCAACCTTTGTGGATTATGTGAATTTCTAGAAGTTGATTCTAGCGATTCAAGTGTGAGCAATTAATCTTGGATACTCATATTTGGGAGAAAAGATGAATTAGTGGTAGAAATTAATTAAAGGATGAAACTATACTTAAAATTTAAGTATATCTCTTTATGTTCATAGTGAATCTCATAAATAAATCCCTCAACTTTCTGAAATGGAACTTTAAAAAAAGGTTTTCCGTTTAATTTTCCTACTGGGAAACTAATGACCATTTAACCCATCACAAGTTTGTGGTTTTCTTGTTGTTTACTTTCTCATGATCATGTTTTCTATCACTCTCAATCAGAATTTGACTCTTAGTTTATCTTCTATATCCATATTTTCCGACATGGAATCCTAGTATGAGTTATCTCGGGTGACCTTTGTACTTTTCTTTCTTTATTTTAAATTGATAGATTCGTTGGCTATTTTTATGATTTGGACCATTAAATGAAGTTATCAATCCTAATTTTAAAATTTTTATAATTCAATTTCCATAAGGAGGGAAGAAATTAACACCCTAAGCTTCCATGGTACGCTTCTCTTTGAATAATAATATAGCGTGCGATGTACGCAACATCAAGTTCATGCATACCACGACAAATCAAACCAGCTGTTTAGAAAGATTTTATGAATAGTAATAACAACATTTGGAATTATATATATATCCCCCGTAATTTTAACATTCATCCTTTGTGTTTATTAGACATAATATTAAGACAAATTCATTTTTTTAGATAAAAGAAGTATTTTTCAAAAAATGTAGTTTTTCTGCCTTTTAATAGAGAACCCTTTCTAAATACAATATTTGACACTTTTATATGTACTATTTGACAAAATAAAATTATTATTTATAACCGGGATATCAAAATTTACTTTGGGTAAATTTTTGGTATTTTTCTAATAAATTCATTTTTTATGAATAGTGAAAAATACTGTATTTTAATTCAAAACTGCCTTTTAATCTAATATATTTATATAGTTAGATTATCTTTTTAATTGGTTTTAAAGTGTAATTAGATTATAGTTTTACAATTTAATCCAATTTGGGTCATTTTAAGTAATTTCACTTTTAAATTGAACGTAAACAAATGTCAATTTTTTTAAATTTATTATTTCTTAAAAAACACACTTTTTGTATTAACAACTGGAATTAATATTAAATTAATTGATGAAACATCTATGTTTTTAATTTGGTAAAATAGAAATAATTTTTTAATTTGGAATATCAAATATATATTAGGATGAATTTTTGGTATTTTTCTGAAAAACATCAACTTTGGATGAATATTGAAGACACTAAGTAGTAGTTAAAAAACCATCATTTTTCATTTAAATGAACATTTTCAGCTTCTGTGAATTGAATTTAGAAATACGAAATACACGGTTGTTATTTTTATGTAAAATGTGTTTCAATAAGATGGAAATAATTTTTGGTGAATAGTTACTTTTGAAATTAATTTACCGCGGTTAAAGGTAAATAGGGTAATTTAAGGTAAAAATAATATTATAATATTATTAAATTACACTAACATTTAAACTAATCCTATTGGTGGATATATTTCTGACAATGGGCATCCTAGGGTCTATTTTTGGACCTCATGGAGCCACTTAAGGGTGATAATGACACTTCATATTTATTAATTTAAAGTAATGATAAAAATGACATTAACATATATCTTTTAGTAAATCAATTATTACATGGGGTTATATATTTTATCTCTTAGATTATAAATATTAATTGTAAATATAAAAAGATTTAATACATCCTGTTATTTTTATTTTAATTGTTAGACATCAAATACATTAAATTATATATGACACAATAACGATGCAGCGTTAACCGCATTAATGAACGATTTAAATAAATAAGATAATAAAGATTAAAACAATATCCCAAACCTATCCAATTCCTATTGGATTATATTATTTTGAACAAGATTCATCCTATATTCTAATTTAATATGTTTTGGACCTTTATAATCCTATAACCATTATATAATAAAATGATATTTTCAAACTTTCCTAAAAAACCCCTCCCCCCTCTTATAAAAAGATCTCACCTCTAACCCATTACTCAAACATCTAAATCCATTTGGATCATCCAAAATCTTATAAAATAAGATCTCAAGATCACTGTCTTACACCTAGAAAACTTACTTTAGTCATAATGCTCTTCAAGAAATCCTTTTGGTTCAAGCCAAAGGGAGTTACCCGATTTAAAGGCAACATCTTCTATAATGTTCTTTTCTTTTCTTTTACTTCTCAAAACCCATAAAATGTTTTATTCCTTTATTTCATAAAAAAACATTTATACAAAATATACTTGATTTTTTATATAATAATTATTTAAACTACACTTACACACACCTCCGTCTAATGGGTAAATAACAAACTGTTTCTATAGACGATGAACTACTGCCTCAAGAAACGATGATTATTCAATATTCTCATACCACCTATTATGGTGTACATTAAGATGGAAATATATTTACATGTTATATATAATATATTTATATTGTCTACATAATTATGTATTTTTCATTTATATCATTCCTTTATGGTTTCCATAATTGGTAAATACGATAATTTCATTTGAGGAAGTGCGGACTACCGCCCCCTGAAAGGGATATGATTCGTTCATACCATAAGTGGAATGTATAAAAGATGAAGTTAATTAAATTAAATAACATTGATATTATAATTTAATTATAAAATACCTATTTATTATTATGTTTTCATTTCATTAAATATAAAATAGAAATTAAAGTAGCGTTCATGCATACGTACGACTTACCATCTCAATGAATGATGCGTTTCATTTATTAACATCAAATGATATGGAATATTATAAATACATATACAGTGGTTATATATTACATATATGATATCTAAATCATGAATATTATTATGGAGATAATATAATTTTGACCACATGGACAATTTGTAATTATAACAAGTTCATTTTTTGACTAAAGTTCCGAACATCGACAAAATGTCCAATATGAACTCAAACAATTAACTAATTGTTATAGAAATGAAATAATATATTTAAAAAGAATAATAAACTTGAAAATTTTTATTAAGGAAGCATAAATTAACTAGAATATGTTACTTAGGAATAACATAGAACATACGAGTAATGTCGGATATGAGGTAACAGGTTTCTTATCTCATTTTTAATTCCATGAGACTTCCATTGTTCACCACTTATTTATTTCATGTGGTGTATTTTGTACTTACATTTGATGTATATTATCATTATTATATTTATATTCAAGGTATTATATGATTCATTTGGTGGTTATTAACTTTTGGTCATATGACTCTATTGATTACAACGTGTTAAGGGGTTTCATCTCACTTCTTATTCCTATGAGATTCATCCTATAATACCACTATTTACTTTTGTGTCAAGTATGTACTACCCCATGATTGTATTCTTTGTGTAATATAATTTAATTTATGGGAAGTTACATCTTCATTTTATTAACATTATTTCATTGGGTGTATGTTTCGTAGGTTACCAAATCGATAAGGGAATTTCAAATATCAATTTATACTCTTTGGGTTTTACGCAAACTTCATTGATTATTTTACTCCAAGATTATGTGTGAAATCCCTATTTATTTATTTATGTAGTAATTTACACTCCCCTTTGTGAGGAAATAATTTTGTTACAAATAATCACTCCGATTATAAATTCCCAAGTCATTGATATGAAATGGATAAGGGTAATCATAACTCAATTTCCATTCTTTGAGTTAAACATCCAAGTCATTGGTTTCAATTTTACAAGAATATGTGTGAATGTAGTATGATTGATTTACAATAAATATCTAATAATATTGAGTGTATTTATATATTTCACATATAATTATGTCATTTATTTATCCTTAATCTAAGGATATAGTCTTTATAAGGGATTTAATCTCAATTTAAATTCCAATGAGACTTCTTTGTTGTTATGTGACAATTCACTTTTTTAGGGAGTATATAATGTACTTTGACATATTATATCATGAATTAAATTATTCCCATGATATTATAATGTTTTTATTACCTCAATTATTTTTATTTGAGCATCTCTCATGTGGTTTGGAACTGTAACTAAAATATAATTTTAAATATTTTAAAGATTTATTCTTCTAAACCTTTATCATTAATGTCCATGTTTTAAAAATGGTTTTAAGGATTTATTTATATGGAAATGAATGATTTAAAATTAAAATTCATTTTAAATGTTTCAAATTGGTATGTAACACTTTTATTCAAAAATCTATTTTTAAGACCTTCTTGATAAATAGTGAGACATTTAAATGTTTTCTAGAGAAAGGGGATATTTCTCTCAAATAGTTTTAATGATTATTTTAATCTATGTAAATATCCTTCATTATTCTTGATTGAGTTTGATACAATCTTCCATATTATATTTAATGAGTTATGTTTGATTGTGGATGTGCTATTTTTATACCATTCTTGGTTTGTGGTTAAAATATTGATATTTTGTATGCTAGTTTTTGTATGAATGTTTAGATTATTTTTAAACATTTTCATATAATAAATTCATTGGAATTAGGTGATGGGTGGAGCACAATATATCTCCTCGATGCATCAGTAGGTCTCATGAGACAAACTAGTGTCTTGAAACAAGGCCTTGATAAAATATTATTTTTATTCTTGGCACAAGGCTTTGACTATGTGGTTATGACATTCGACATTATTCTTTCCATAATTATGAAATTCAATATTGATATTATTCTAATTATTCGACTAGTAGAATATTCATGTGAAAAAGTAAATGGAATTATTTGATTTATATTTTCCATATTATGATGAAGTTTGAGTTTAAAAGGCTTGTGTTTTAGTCTAATAAAATGTATTAATTGTTTATTCTTATTTATGAAAGTTTTCACTATATAGGTATCCTTAATGTGCATCTGAGCTCACCCCTTTCAATGTTTTATTTTTCCCTGGATTCGAAGAAGAATATTATGATTGACCTGCAGGGTTAGGCTAAGAGATATGAGTGTGTGGGGGAAAAATGTATTTGATCTTATTTTCATAATGTAATATAAAAATTAAGTATGTATCAAGTACTTCCAATGATACTAAACTGATTGGTATTTTAAGACTTGATCAATTGTGATCATTCCAATGTTATATAATAATGTACGGACTCTGGGTAACTAGGTTTGGGGCATTATAGCTGGTATCAGATAAAGTTTAGTACAAACCTTGGAAGCTAGATTTTGAATAAATATGATTAGAAATCACTACCCTAATATATATTTCAATGATTAATATTGAAGAACATCCAAAATTTTTGGTAATGTAAATATTATGTGGGTTTTCCGACCAATAATTCTCTTTTTGGATACGGGTTGGTAGAGGCTGCTCTGGAACAGATGTACCTAGGAGTGAAAACTATGATAAGGAGTTTCGGGCTTGACCCAGGGTATCCTAGTACACAAAAATGGCCCTTGATTCACTCTTGGTTATGACAGTCCCAGGGTATATGCTTAGGATAATTCACATTTTATTTACAAATTGATTTGTAGGATTTTAATAAAAGATGAGAATATAAAACCTTGGTTAATCATAAGGTGTTTTATATTGAAAATAATGTGTCATGATATTTTCTAAATTATTTTATGACTCACACTATGTTTTCCTATGTTAGTCAATTACTGGATTCCAGCAAAGTCATAGTGACATTGTGCATGATGTACATGGTGAGCACAACGATGGAAGTGAGAAACTAAATAGAATATTGATAGGTATAAATGATATCATGTTCATACTAAATGAGGTTTTAAAAAACATGATCAACAATATATACATTAAGAAACTCCCAAACTCAACAAAGAATAAAAATACAGAGAATAGTAAGAGCTCCAGCAGTGGAAACTCTTGAGAAAAGAAAGATCAATTTCCATCATGCCAGAAATGTGGAAGGAGACACCCAGGAAAGTTCCTCAATAGAACAAAGAAATGCTTTATGTTTGGGAAATAAGGACATAAAGTAAAGAATTACTAAGAAAAAATTAATATTACTATTGAATAAACTAAAAATGAGCATAAGAATCTAATTACAGTTATTTTTCATAAATTTAAGGGACCTTTTCATTGACCGGTTCAATTCCCTATTTTATAGGATAACCTATAGGTCAAGGAAGAACCTATGAGAAAATAAATGGATTTGTGAAATGTTTAAAGGTATTAATGATCTTTTTTATGGGATTACATTGGAAGGATATTCTCTTGTATGTGTAACCATGAAGTTTGTTATGTTAAAATTATATTTGAGGAATAATTATCTTTTCTTTTGTGGATATAGTTATAAAGAACCATTTGGGTTTATATGATCCTTGAATTTGTGGAAATTACAAGTTAATAATTTTTGGGATGAAAATGGGAGGTATGAGATAAAATTTGTTTTTAAATTATGTTATGGTTATTTTGAAGAATTTTTCTCAATTGGGGAATTTTATAAAATATAGTTTTTAAAAAATTACAACACACAGACTATGTTCCAACCTATCGCGTCAGGCAATGCTGTGTTAATTAAACCCACAACCAATGTGTGATTGGGATTTATCACCCACCACTGGACTATGTGATGTCCCTGGTTAGTGTGACTAATTAATTTTAGTTAAATTATTTTATTAATCAATAATAAGTTGATTAGGGACTTTGTTTTTTATCCAATGGATATCCTTAGTATAGGAAAATGATTTGTTAATTATGTGATAAATGTTTTTTTGGAAGACGTGCACTCTGTTGGGAACAATGTATAACTAAGGAAAGTAGAATACTATGGAATTTCATTTGAGGAGTAATGGAGGATTTTTTTAGAAGAATATATGTTTTTATAGAGATTCAAGTTATTAATGGAAATGATAAAAACTACCCTATAGAATATGTGATTTGGTTAATTACACTTCTGTATGAAACTTTAAGAGTAGTTGATGTTATTTGGAGATAAATGTTAAGATTTACTATGAAAGGCTATGTGATTAAATTCTTCTGAGTTTTGGGTTTCAATCTTAGTTTGGGTTATATTGAATTATTTTAAGGAAAATTGTTTATTAAATGGTCTTTGTTGAACTTTGGGTATTGTTTGTTCAAATTTTGAAATTAATAATAGTATATCGTTCTATAAAGGATTAACCATTTTGGGGATTATCTTATCTTGTACAAACCATTTTTTTCAGTTATCTCTAAAGACAATGGAGATATATATTTCATCCTTTGTGGATTATGTGATTCTCTAGAAGTTTATTCTAGTGTTTTAGGTGTGACCAAGTCATCTTGAATACTCATCATTTGGAGAAAAGAAGTGTTAGTAGTAGAAATTTATTAAAGGTTGAAAATATCCTTAATAAATTAAGTATATATCTATATGTTTTTAGTCAATCTCATAAATAAATTCCTCAACGTTATGTAATGGAACTTAAAACCAAAACGTTGTCCATTTAATTTTCATACTGGGAAACTAATAAGCATTTAACCCATCAAAAGTTTGTGGTTTTCTTGTTGTTAACTCTTCCTGATCATGTTTTCTATCACTCTCCATTAGAAAATGACAATTATTTTATCTTCCATATCCATGTTTTCATACATGGAATCCTAGTATGGGTTATCTCAGGTGACCTTTGTACTTCTCTTTCCTTATTTTAAAGTGATAGTTTTATTGGATCTTATTCTGATATGGGACTTTAAATGAAGTTTCTAAGCCCAATTTTAAATCATTGATGACACAATTTCCAAATGGTGGTAAGAACGTAACACCCAAATCTTCCACGATACACTTCTCTTTGAATAATACAATAGCATGAGATGTACGTAACACCGAGTTCAAGTGCACCACGACCAATTAAACTAGCTGTTTAGAAAGTAGTTATTAATAGTAATAATCAAATTTTTAATTATATATATATCCCACCTAATTTTAGCATTCATATATTGTGTTTCATAGACATAATATGAGGAAAAATTAAATTTTTTAGATAAAATAAATATTTTTCAAAAAATAAAGTATTTTGGCATTTTATTGGAGAACCCGTTATAAATCCAATATTTTACACTTTTATATGTTATATTTGAAAAAATAAAATTATTCTTTATAACCGAGACATCAAAATTTACTTGTGGTAAACTTGTAGTATTTCTCTAAAAAAATTCATTTTTTATGAATAGTGAAAAATGCAGTATTTTAATTCAAATCTGCCTTTTAATATAATATATTTATATTGTTAGATTATATTTTTAATTGGGTTTAAAGTGTAATTAGATTATATTTTTAACATTTAATCCAATTTTGGTCATTTTAAGTAATTTCACATTGAAATTGGACATAAATAATAGTTAATATTATGATAGTTATTATTTCTTAAAAAACATGTTTTTTGTTTTGACAACAAGAATAAATTTTAAATTAATTGATGAAACTTCTATGTCTTGAATTTTGAAAAATAGACATCATTTTTTAATTCAGAATATCAAATATTGCTTAGGCTGAGTTTTTGGTATTTTTTCTTAAAAACATCAATTTTTGATGAATAGTGAAAACAATAAGTAGCACTTAAAAAAGAAACTTTTTCATTTAAATGATAAACTTTTTTGAATTGAATTTAAAAAATCTGACATCAATGGTTGTTATCAGTATGTAAAATGTGGTTCAATAAGATGAAAATAATTTTTGGTGAATAGTAACTTTTGACTTTTATTTACCGTGGTTAAAGCTGAATTGGGTAATTCAAGGTAAAAATAATATTATAATAATATTAAATTACACCAACATGTGTCCTAATCCTATCCATTGATACATTTCTTACCATGGAATCCTTGGGTCGATTTTGGAACTCCATGGAGCCACTTAAGAGTGATAATGACACCATATATTAATTAATTTAAAGTAATGACAAAAATGATAGAAAAATATATCTTGTAGGATATAAATTTTTACAAGGGGATATATATGTTATCATTTAGACTATAAATATTAATTTTAAATCTGAAATGATTTACTACATCATGTTATTTTTTTATAATTTTTATACATCAAATAAAAAAAATATATGACACAACAATGATACTGTGTTTACCAAATTAATGAATTATTTAAATAAATAATATAATAAAGATTAAAAAAATATCAAAAACCTATAAAATTTATATAGGATGATTTAATTTTGGACAATAGTCATCTTTTATTCTAATTTATTATGTTTGGACCTTTAGAAACCAAAAATCATTATATAATAAATTAATATTTTTAAACTTTTTTAAAGATCCCCCCTTATAAAATGCCCTCACCTATAACCCATCACTCACACCTCTAAAGCCCCTTGGATTTTCCAAACTCTTCCCAAATAATCTATCAGGATATATATATTCCACCTAGAATCCTTACCTTAGGTAGAAGACACTTCAATAAATCCTTTTGGTTCAAACCAAAGGGAGTTACCCGATTTAAAGGTAACATATTCTCTTAAGTTTTTTTATTTTATTTTGTTTATCCAACCCACTAAATTATTTTATTCCTTTATTTTATAAAAAACATTATTATCAATATATTATGTTTTTTATATGATAACTATTATAACTTCACTCACACACACCTCTGTCTAGCGGGTAAAGAAAATACTATTTCTGTGGACGACGGATTACTGCCACCCAAAATGATGGTTGTTAAATATTTTCTTACCAACTCTTATAGTGGTCATTAATGTGGAAATTTATTTACATGTCATATATATTATATTTATATTATCTCTGTACTTATGTATTTTTCTTTTATATCATACTTTATGGTTTCTATAATGGGTAAATACAATATTTTCTTTTGAGGAAGTGCAAACTACCGCCCTCTCAAAGTGATATGACTCGATCATACCATATGTGGAGCGTATAAAATATAGAGTTAATTAAATTACATAAAATATATATTATACTAGAATTAAAATATTTCTATTTAGTATTATGTTTTTATTCCTTTAAATATAAAATATAAATGAAATTAGCGTTCATTCGTATGTACGACTTACCATCTCAATGAATGATGCGTTTCATTTCTTAACTTCAAATGATATGGAAAATTATAAATACATATACACTGAATATATATGATATTTATGATATATAAATCTTGAATATCATTCTTGAGGTAATGGAATTTTGACCACATGTACAATTTGTAGTTATAACTAGTTTATTTTTTTACTAAAGTTACGAAAACCAACAAAATGTCTGATATGAGTTCAAATAATTAACTAATTGTTATAGCATGGTAATAAGTGATATAAAAGGAATAATAAACTTAACAAAATTTCTTATGGAAGTAGAAATTAATTTAAGTTTATTATTCAGGAATAACACAGAACATACGTGTCAAGTCAGAAACGAGGTAAAGGGTTTCTTATCTCACTTTTAATTCAATTAGATTTCCATTATTTGACACATATATATTGCATGTTGTGTATTTTATACTGAAATTTGATATAAATTATAATTATTCTTTTTATATTCAAGCTAATTTTGTCATTCATTTGTTGGTTATTAACTTTTATTCAAACGACTTGATTGATTACAACGTGGTAAGGGCTTTTCATCTCATTTCTTATTCCGGTGAGATTCATCGTATATTGCCACTATTTCCTTTGGTGTAGTGTATGTACTACCACATGATTGTATTATTTGAGTAATATAATTTAATTTACGGGTATTTACATCTTAATTTTATGATCCTTCTTTCATGGGATGTATGTTTTGTATGTTACTGAATCGGTAAGGAAATTTAAAATATCAATTTCTACTCATTGAGTTTTACACAAACTTCATTGATTATTTTACTCGAAGATTATGTGTGAAATCACTATTAATTTATTTATGTAGTAATTTACACTCCCCTTTGGGTGGATATACTTTTGCTACACATAATCACTCCATTGATAAATTCTCAAGTCATTGATATGAAATTGATAACGGTAATCTTAACTCAATTTCCATTCATTTAGTTAAAAAACCAAATCATTGGTTTTGTTTGTACAAGAATATGTGTGAATGTAATATGACTGATTTACACTGAATATCCAATAATATTGATCATATTTATATTTTTCAAACAAAATTATGTCATTGATATATCCTTAATCTAAGGATATGGTCTTTATAAGGGATTTCATCTCAATTGACATTTCATTGAGACTTCTTTGTTGTTATGTTCCAATTAATTTTTTTATGGTGTATATACTATACTTTGTCATAGTATATCATGAATTCCTTTATTATAATGATATTATAATGTTTTTATTACCACAATTATTTGTGTTCAAACGTCTCTCATTTGGTTAGAAACTCTAACTAAAACATTATTTTAAATGTTTTAAAGATTTATTCTTCTATACCTTTCTCATTAATGTCCATGTTTTAAAAATGGGTTTAACAATTTATTTATATAGACATGAATGTCTTAAAATTAAAATTACTTATAAAAGTGTCAAAGTGGTATGGGTAACTTTGATTCAAAAATCTATTTTTAACAGCTTCTTGATAAATAGTGAGACATTTACATGTTTTCAAGAAAAAGGGGTTATTTCTCTCAAATAGTTTTAATAATTATTTTCATCTATGTCAATATCCTTCTTTATTCTTGGTTGAGGTTGATAAAATCTTCCATATTGTATTGAATGAGTTACGTTTAACTGTGGATGTTCTATTTTTATACCATACATGGTTTGTGGTTAAAATATTGACATTTCATTTACTAGTTTTAATATGAATGTTTAGATTATGTTTAAAACTTTTCATATGAGGTATGAATTGGACATAGTAAGTGACGGGTGTAGCATGCTACAGCTCCTCGATGCATCAGTAGGTCTCACGAGAAAAACTAGTGTCTTGGCTCAAGGACTTGAAAAAATCTTATTTTTAGTATTGGAACGAGGCCTTGACTATGTGGTTATGATGTTTGACATTATACATTCCATCATTATGAAATTATCTATTGACATTACATGTGATTATTCTACTAGTATAATATCCATGTGAAAAAGTAAATGACATTATTTTATTTATATTTTCCATATTACACTGAAGTTTATGTTAAAAAGGCTTTTGTTTTAGTCTTATATATTGCCTTAAATGTTTATGCTTATTTATGAAAGTTTACGCTATATTGTTTTCCTTAATGAGCCTCTGAGCTCACCCCTTTCTATGTTTTATGTTTCCTCGAATGTGAAGAAGTATATTATGATTGACATATAGGGATTGGCTAAGGAATATGAGTGTGTTCAAAGGGGGAACAATGCAGTTGTTTTTAATTTCATAATGTAATGTTAAACTTATGTATGTATCTAGTAATTCCAAGGCTACTAAACTACTCGATCTTTCAAGACTTGATCTATTGGGATCATGCAAATGTTATGCAATAATGCATTGACTCTAGGTAACTAGGGTCAGGGCATTACAACAAATTTGTTGGGATATGCAGATAACTTTTAGATTTTCCATATAATAATATAAATAGACAATATATAGGTCAAATAAAATTTAAATAAATATATTATTTTAATTAATTAATTTATGTAAAAATTCTCCCATGACCGCACCCAACCCGATTTCTCGATTATCTCCATGGTTTCATCTATTCTAGGGTAAAAACTATGATCTGATCTCAATGAAGGCCTTAAATATTTGATCTGAGCATCCATTTAGAAGTTATTACACTTTATTCGGAAAATTTCACATTTTTTATATTGAATATAATTTAACAATTAATTCTGGGCTCACTAGGCCTCATAACCTCATTCCATCTCAACACATAGATCTATAAATAATCCATATAATATTCTAAAGTAATATATGAAAGAAATAGATTCATTAAAATAGTAATCTCCAGCCTAGTAGGCTTGAAGGGTTTGTAAACACTTCATTTCAAAGTGGAGACGTTAATTATTGAAATGTAAAAGAATGAAAATTTAACAAGAAATAGGTAAAGAAGTTGAAAAGATAATTTTTGATGGATAGAAAAGTAGAAGAGATTGTTTATTTTACAAATTTTTATATAATATGAATCAATAATAAGTGGGAGAATGTTTTCCTCTTAATCAATATGTATTTAAAGCAAGATATAGTTATGAGTTATTTTGAGATACCTTGTGGAAGTAGAATATTTAAAATTGGAGAGTTAAAATGAGGTGTTGATATCCCAAGTTAAGGAGAAAGGAACCTTTACATTTTAGTGATAAAGGAGGAGAATGATAATATCATCAACCTAAATCCAAAGGGGAATATGTTTGTAACTGTATGGATTTGTTGAATTTGTGGACAATATATATTATGGAATAAATTTAAATAAGGGTTTCATGTAATTAGTGAAAGAATAATTGGATGTCATACTTGGAGGGTTTTTATGGATTCATGGTTATCCTTGGAGTATTGATAAGAAATCCATCAGTGTTTGAGTTTCGTGAAATAAGTGTGGAATATGTTCTTCTTGACTCCGGAAAAAGCTCCTGGATCCTTTGAAATTTATTTCTAAAGGGGGAGAAATGAAGATCCCCTAAAATACATAATTTTGGTGGATATTAAATTATAAAATAAAGGGGGAGTTATTATATCTATAATGGTTACGAGATTTAATATATTATTAAAATTTTACCAAAATCTAAAGTGGGATATTGTTTTACTCATGAGTTTATTAGTTGGTTTTTTTGAAAAAATATAATGTATGGATTGAAGAATTCATTGAATGACCCATGATTGTTGGAGAAGATTTTAATTTATTCTAAATATTTAATGGATTATATAGAGGTTTCTGAAAGTTATTTCTTGAATGAAATCATAAATATGTCATGGACTAAGTCATGGTAATTGTAGTTAAGTCATTTTAGATTTAGATTGGATTTGGGAATTTCCATAGATAAAAACTAGTGGGAATTTTCATTGGTGTTTTAACATGGAAATTTATCCATGGTTAATGGTGGAGATGAACATTATAAATAAGTGGACATTTTTAATCCATATGACCAATTTATAGGTGAACCAGTAGGATGCATAAATTTTAGTAGGACCAAGAAGGCTGCATAAAGGTAAGTTCATTATTGAGTAAAAAAGGGGAGTCCATGTCTTTTACCATGGTGTGGTGGTTTGGTAGAATCCATATCCAAAATAGGGAAACACAATATGGTCATGGATATGATAATGGAAGAATAATTTGAAAAGAAAAACATTATTTGGATGAACTATAAAAATTTAAATCATGAATGTATGTTTCTTTATAATGGTAAATCATACTATGTACGGGCTATATGAAGCCAAAAAGTTCAGTTGGGAATTTTTATACCATATAGATCAGTGTTTTGTTATTGAGTGCCTACATATATGAAACAAGAATCTAACCATGAGATTTTTAGTGACATTAGTTGTCTTATATAAAGTGAGTATTAGGTTTTAAGGTAGAATTAGACACATGAAAATCATAATTCTGATGAAGAAGTTGAAATGGACAGGTGGCATTGTTGTTGATAAGTTCAAGGGGAATATTTCCTCATAAATTCACTACATTATGATATATTTTCAATAAGAAATAACTTTTGAAGGATTCAGTGTTTGAATATTGGCAGTTACGAGTAGTTATGTTTATTTTAAAATTCATAAATATTTATTACAGTTGAGGTTTGATTTTCAACAGTGAAAATGGAACATAATGTTAATGATTTAAAATAATATGATCCTAAGTCTGGATTTTATAAATATGAAGTTGTTTTTTTTAATATCAAATTTAAAATTTAATCAACATTCTAGAGAATATATTATCCACTGTGGAACTAGACATAGAATAGATAACAAAATATGGAAAACACTAAGGAAGAGGAGAGATTGTAGTAACTATGTGTTCCTTGTAAAAAATGGGTCCACAACACAAAAATTCATTGAATATCATAATTAAGAATAGATAGAGTTTTTTTGCACTAAATTATCTAGAATATCAATTTTTTAGTATAAGAATGTTTTGTGCATGTTAGGAAGTTCATATTTTATAGAACTGAAGTTCTGTATGCGTATATGGGAAAAACATGTTGGAGGATCATCAAATATATTTCTCTTTCATTGAATAAATGGAAGAAGAAATATATAAGAAGAAAATTTCAATTACATTGAATATTATTTGAAGTTTTAGTAGTTTCTCTATGAAGTAAAATTTAAGATAAATGACTAAACTCAACTTAGAAAGAGTTATTTGTTTCTAGGAGAGGAATAGAGTTCATCATTGGAACTCACTAAATCATCATAAATAGGAGTTTATGATGTATATTTCAATGAAAAAACTTGTACTGACTATAAGTACACTAAAACAAGAATAAGATACCTACAATTATATAATATGAATCCTTCATCAAAGAAAATTTAAAGGATAATAAGAGGAATTGATCCTTGAAAAGGATTGACCATATTTAATAAATATATATATTAAAATATTGAAATACTTTTAACACTAATATTAATATAAAGGTTATAATATATGTATAACTTAAAGATAATTTGCTGTAAAAGTTTATGTGGCCAAAATTAAAAAATGGGTGACACTTTGCCTATTTATATATCCTCATCTGTAGGGAATTATTCTCTAGTTGATGCATCTAAAATATCTTGTACTATTACATTATTTTGACAAATCACCATCTATTGATGATATAGGGTATCAATAATATAATATATGATTCCATATTCTACAATATGATACTCGTGACCTTCAATATATAACCCACAATATATGAGAAGTTGTGGTGGATGAGGAGGTGTAGAAGTAAGATATGATGGAAGATGTGTAGGAGTATGTAAGAACCCAGTTTTTCACTTAGGTATGGATCCATTAACTTTCTGTCTAAATATCTACTTTGGACCTTTTATGGATTCCAAATGGGTTAGTATAGGTCTTAGGGGTGTTTGGGGAAGGTTCGGAGCCCAGAACCTATATTTTTTGGGAATTCTGGGTAGGTCACATGGTTAGTGAACAGTTGGCGCACTGTTTGGATAACCATGGAGATTGAAATTTGCAGACATAACCAATTTATACCGTTTGAACATGGACATGTGATCTAAATGTAAAATGTTAACTTCTACCCATAAACCTCACATGGTTTGCACATGTTTTGTCAAACCTTTTGGACAAACCAAGCATATGCTATGTTTCTGTGTAAATTTACCAAATTTCCCTTAATGATCTATTAATCCACTTCCAACTTCCCTAATCCGAGATTATATAGGATTGACCTATTTTCTCTCAAATTGGGACTTTTTGAAGATCTAACCTTGGAACCAAGAGATCTCCTTCATCCGTAAAATGATCGATCTTCTGTTCATCACGTTGGATGTGAAACTATAAGTACTCGAATCCTTTTGATCTATTATATTTCTCTTTTCTCCCGAAAAAGATATCGAGGATAGAGCATTTTTTTCATTTTCTTAGATCTACTCTTATTGGATCCAAATAAAGGGCCTATACTGGAGTATAAATATCACACAACCCTAAGGTGGGTGTTCTATAACTCATCCCAAGTGTTCATCGATTTTGGAGTTGTCATGTGGGGACCACTTATTTCATCGAGGGCCATTCATAGAATTAATATGCCGTGATTATACTTGTTAGAACCATATGTATATGATCTTCCCATATATGTGATTAATTGTCTTTGGTTATGAAAAAACTCCCTCCCTCTCATGTCGAAGGTTAGGCCATAGTTGTTGCTTAGTGTTTTGACACGATAACACCACCGTTTGGGTGTGCCATGGCTTGACCACTCTAAGGTTAAGAATTTCATTAGTAATTGGCTTGATTTAAATTGTGAATTGCATAATAGAAATTACCATATATCTGTACCACTTGACCTGCCTAATGTTAGTGCTTCAAATTGACCATTAAATGTGAATTATTAATTGGATTTATATCCTTAGAACCCCTTAACAGATTAATGGAAGGTAGAGTAATGCACCTTACATTTTTAAATCAGACTTAAATGGATTAAATGAATTATTTCATGCTACTTGGCCATGTCACACAAATGAAAGGCAAGGATTTAACCAAATGACTTGATAAAAAGGTTTCATGCTAGTTTAACTTATTACAATAATTAATGTAAAGACTTTAAATGAATTAAATATTACACGAATTCATAATCAAATAGGAATGGCCTGACTCGAGCTCACCTTCTATTCTAATCAAATAATTCCATGAGCACTCGGAACCCCATTCTGATTCAGGTATTTGACTTTCATAGGTTGATTACCACCTAGATCCTGATCCTTGTCAGTTCATGGATGCCCAGTATTACACCATAGGTTCCCTTCATATTACTATAACATTCCTTGGATACACTCATAGGATCCATCATAGAAAAGTAGGATCCATGGTTAAATCCAATCGGGCCCTATCTCTGCTCAGCCTTGTTTTACCTTGGTCGATCACCTTGGACTCTGTATGAGCCTCATTTTATAGGGCATTTTGAAATTCTAGAGAGTGTCAAGCTAGTAGATTATTGGTTGCTACTACCACAAATTTACCATTCCATTCTTGATGTCTTTTATGTTTCAATGATTTTCTAGTATCATGATGACACCTCTCATATTTTTGATCCAAATGAAGTAGAGTTAGATAATGATGCTACATTTGAGGAGTATCCAGTACACATCGTTGACTAGAGCACAAAGGATCTCTGTTACTGGTCTTTCCCTCCAGTATGGGTGTTTTGGAAGCACGACCGAACACATGACGAGGCTTGGGAGAGGGAAGCTGACCTACATGCCCAATGACTAGAGTTGTTCTCAGACAATATTTCTCTAACCTTGGAAGGTGAACTCGAGGATGAGTTCTTTTATGGGGGAAGATTTTAAGAACCTAGTTTTTCACTCTGTTATGAATCCTTTAAATTTTAGTATAAATCTCTACTTTAGACCTTTTATAGATTCCTAATGTGTTATTATAGGTCTCAAGGGTATTAGGGGAATGTTCAAATCCCAAAACCCATCTTTTTAGGAAATCTGGGCAGGTACTATAGTTAGTGCATGGTTGGTGCATAGTTTGGATATCATTATAGATTTAAATTTTAATATAGAACCAATTTTAATAGTTTTGACATATCCATGTGGCCTAATCATACAATTTTCCCTTCAACCTAGAAAACCTCATATGTCTTGCGCACGTTTTTTCAAACCATGCAGAGAAACCGTACACATGCTATTTTTGTTGTGTAAATTTAAAACATTTCCATGAATAATCTATTAATCCACCCATATCTTCTAAAATCCAAGATGATGTACGATTAACCTATTTCTCTCTCAATTTGGGACTTTTTTGAATATCTAACATGGAATCAAGAGATCTCCTTCACCCGAAAACTGATTGAGCTTTCGTTCATTACGTTGGATGTGCAATGGTATGTAATGGAATCCTATTGATTCGATCCCTTCATATTTTTCTTTTGATTGAGATATCAGGGTATGAGTGTTTTTATCCTTTTATTAGATCTACTCCAATATGTTCCAAATCAAGAGCCAATACCGGAGGAGAAGGATCGTACAATCCTACGGTGGGTGGTCTATAAGCCATCCCAAAAGTTTTTCATCTTTTTATCTGTCATGTGGGGCCCACCGATTTCATTGGGTTCCATTTATAGAATTAATATTCCATGATTATACTTGTTAGAACCACATGATTATGATATTCCCATATATGTGATTAATTGTTCATGGTTATGACCATAAATCCATCAATTCATGTTGAAGGTAATTCCATAATTGTTGCTTAGTTTTGTTGACACGTTTATGCCACCATTCTGGTGTGCCTTGGCATGACCACTATAAAGTTAATTATTTCTATATTAATTGGATTGATTTATATTTTGAATTTCATAGCGGAAAGTATCATGTATGCATAGAACTTGACCTGCCCAAGGTAAGTGATTCAAATTGATAATTAGATGTGAATTATTAATTGGTTGTATATCCGTAGCAACCCATACCACATTAATGGAAGGAAACAGAATGAACCTTAAATTATGGTATTTTCCTTAAATGGATTAAATTAATGGTTTCATGCTACTTGTCCTTGTCACACTAATGAATGGAAAGAAGTGAACCAAATGACTTGATTAAATGTTTTCTTGCTACAAGACCTTATCACACTAATGAAAGGATATGCTTGAAATGAACGAAATATTACATGACTTCATAATCAAATAAGAATGGTCTACCTTGATAATTCCATGGATTCTAATTAGATAATTCCATGAGAACTCAGGAAGCCCATTCCAATTCAAGGATACATATTGCATAAATTGATACCCACCTAGAACCTGATCATTTTTTGTTCTTGGATGCCTGATATGAAACTGTAGGATCCCTTCATATTACTCTAGGATTCCTTGGATACAGTCATTGGAACTAGCATTGACAATTGGGTTCCATGGTTTAATCCCATTAGGCCATATCTCTGATTTGCCCAGTTTTACCTTGGTCGACCACCTTGGACTCAGTAGGCACATCATTGTGGAATTACTTGGAATATGCTCCTTGGATTACACTCGTAACCCATGACAGGATATAGTTATTACTGAACTCGCGACCCTTGAGGTCTTCATCGCCTTGGTTGTTACCTTGGGAGTTCACTATTAAATGTCTTTGATCATGGTTTCCTTTTTACAACTTGGAACCTTCACTATTTATATTATCACAAGGTGATGTCAATGTTGGATATGACTCATGATACCTATCAATTTAAAATTGGTAATTAATTAATTAAAGAATTGGTTACATGTTTGGACACTATCCATGTGCTGAAGAAGGTATTTGGTTTTCTAGTTACATTGTATTGAGTTACATTATATATGCATGCTTGCAGACTTTTATATTTCCATCACACAGTCTAGATGTTATAGACACTATTGGTGGTAGCCCACTAAGATTTATCTCACATGCTCTCCGGGTGCAGTTTGGTACCCGGGGCAGATTACATGGTTGCAGGTGTTGATAGAGGGAAGCATACAAATTCAAACACTTGATTGCTTAATATTTAGGATGGAGCTTGATATCAGATGACCGAGCTAGAGCTCAAGATGGTTGGGATAATATTTTATTTCATTTAAACTATTATGGAACATGTTATGCCTGCTATCTTGTATCCATGTTTTCCGGTTTTCTAGTACATGACAGATCTTCATATGTTCTTGAATGTTATTCCAGTTGTTTCAGTTATAATTACTATTGTCTATATTTTACATTGTTCCTTCCACTTACTTATATTGCTTTCACTATTTACCTATGATTACTCTCACCCGTTGTTCTACACATTGGTAATGAGGGAATAGTCTCCCCATAGACACACCGTAGGCCCTCACTGCTTGTCAGAAACCTCTAGCATTCAGGGAGAAGCGCTTGAGGCCATGTGTCCCACCGAGCATGGGGCACCCATTGAGTGGCATCTAGGTCCGGGACATCATATAGTTAGATACGTATGTGGAGGGGGAGAAGGGGGATATGCATCCTTAAACCATATATTTATGTCAAAAAAATTATAGTAATGAAATTATAATCATCTCCTCCATCATCTTACACATCTCTTAAACTAAAAAATCTACAGGCTATATTTTCCTTCATATAATTCGTCTCATAAGGATGTTCTTGAATAGATAAATATTTTTTTAATTGATACACCCACCTTATATCATCATACGTAACTCTAGTGATCTAGGTTATCTAATCAAGATGCTAAAATATCATTCATACCCTTAGGTTTTAAAGCCCCATTCAAGCTATTATCCTTAAGGTATTTCTATATAGAACATTTGAAAAATTAATTTTTGAATTTAAAAAGATAGGGAGTTGAAAAATAACTTAAATAAATAAAATAACTCCTTACAATATTCTCAGCTACATTATTTTTGTCTTTTGTAAGACATGCTTCATTTTTGGTCATTTGGGTCCTCTTCTATATTTCATGTCTAGATGGGGGGGGATCATCAATATCTACAGATCATGAATACTCAACCCTTAATTTTTCAAAATTTTCAGCCATCATTTTTACTTCCAATAACAGATACCCTATATGAGATAAAGTGTGAGTGTATAATTTTTTTGGATTGGATTAACTGATGAGATCTCCTCAGTATCTATTTATTTAGGACACAAAAACTTTATGATGGTCACTTTTAGTGACCATAAAAAAAAATCAAAAAGTTTACATTGCACTAACCACAAATGATTCTTGATGTCTACTTTCAATAAATTTATTCTACGTATATTCTTCTAGAAAAGGTTATATATCACAAGTATGTTCTTTTTTTATTGTACCAAAAATGAAATTTGGAGTTAGGGTTTATTTAAAATTCTTCTATCCCCTAGAAGAAAAATCTAAACATTTCTTCATGAATTATTTAATTTCATGTATATCATATGTTAAATGATGAGAAGGAATAAAATAACATATTCTAATAAAAATATCTAATAATAAGTCAAATATTAATAAATTATATCTTAAATATTTTCTACCATATCTAAACTATTGTAATATTGTTGACACTTCTAAAATCCAAAATAAAAATGCATACTTTGAATAGAGCTTCCAATACCAAATAACTATTTTTTTGACTTTAGACCCATAAGATTACCATTATTGTCAAAATATATAGATATAATATGGTCCTAGATAGGATACACTGATTTTTGGTGGGAGTAGATTACTGAAGAGGGGAGGGGTGAATTGAGTGTCTATATAAAAAAAAATTGTTTGAAAAATTGTTTTTAAAAGGATTTTTCCCTTCAAGTTAAATACAAACCACTTTATCAAAGTAATATTTTTATAAATGTTTGACTGTTTAAATAACTTCTAAGAAGATTGATTATTTATCAGTAATAATAATAGGTATTAATATTACTTTTGAAACTATTTTACTAAGACAAAGTAATTATGACTTATTTATAAGATTAACTATCAAAGTAAGTTGAGAGATTTTTGAATTATACAGGTGAGCAGTAAAATAGAGATGACTAAATTATTTAGCACATTGGATATGAAACATGTAGTTTAGTCTCAAGACGATACATAATCCACTCCACATGGTGATCACCTGCCACCAAGCAGTTTATATAAACAAACTTGATCCACACCCTAGATCAGGGTTAAACAATAGTATACAGGACTATCCAGGTCGCACAAGGACCTCTTCTATAGTTCTTCGTGGGTAAAAACTACTAGGCAACACATGGAACTCTTCCACTCTTATCCTTGGGTATACAAAAGAGTAAAATAATGTTTTATTAAGGATATATTGTATCCTTTATGTTTGATAAATGATACATAGTGTGTTTTTATTCAAAAACACACACTACATGAAAGTTAATAAAAACATACACAACAAAGAAGAATGATTGAGATAGGTTTAGAAATTCTCTGAGTGTTAGTCTTTGTAGCTCTGGATTTCTGAGATGAAGTAGATGCAGAACTCGAGTCCTTGTATATAAAATAGAGTGTCGTAAGTCAGACAGATCCGACTTGTGTACTTCGTGATGTTTGATAGTGTGAATATGTTCTCAGGATTCCATTATGCTTCCTCAGTTCTTCAGCAGAATTGAGTTTCATGAGCCAATTCTCCAAAATTTATATTGTTCTCACGTTCACACCCACCAACTTTTTCTTTGTGTCGTTCTACACTTTGATTTTTCTGGGCCGCATTACTATTTAATCATAGAGTGCATGTGTTGGGGCCGACAGTTTGAATGTATTCTGTACCTTGTACCTCGTATTGTCTAATGATATGTCTATAAAGAAACATTAATTATGTCAGTGCATTAAAATCTTGAAATATAACCATTATATATTAAATTGAAAGATGAAAAAACATATTTGGAAACTGTGTCACAGTATGTCAAGGAAACAATGTCTCCTTCACACGGTGTTGAGTTGGTCACGGTGTCTCATAGTCATGGTGTCTCGCAATCCCTATGTCTCATGGTCTCAGTGTCTCATGGTCATAGTGTCTCATGGTCATGGTATCTCATGGTCACATTGTCTTGTTCACGGTGTCTCATAGTCACAGTGTCTGGATGTCACAATGTCTGGAAGTCACAATGTACACTTGTTTACGATGTCTGCTTGTTCACGGTGTCTGATTTTCATGGTGTCTGCTTGTTCATAGTGTCTGATTGTTCACGGTGTCTGATTGTTCACGATGTCTGCTTGTTCACGATGTCTGCTTATTAACGGTGTCTGAGTGTCATAGTGTTTTCTTGTTCACAATGTCTGCTTATTCAAGGTGTCTGCTTCTTCACAGTGATTTCTTGTTCATGGTGTCTAAGTGTTCACAGTGTCTAAGTGTTCACGATGTCTACTTCACGGTGTCTCAGACTTAGGAAAATATCTGTATTTAGACTTAAGTAGTGATACTTATGGAAATAATTAAACTTAATCATTTTTCAGATAAATCATTAAAAATTGAGTCAAAATATAGTATATTGTATCCAAACTGAGTGTGGAGGAATTAAGATCATAAATGGATTTTCTTAAAGAATGATAATACTTAAACAATAATACACATGATTTGATAAGATTTATAGAATGTAACTAGGTTGAATAGGATTTTTGATCATTAAAACATGATTAGTACATGAGAAGTCCAACAATCTCCCCCTTTTTGATGATCACAAATCTTGTTGATTTAAAGTGTATATTTGATTCAACTATAGATATAGAGATATATGTCTAACATAAGATAAATGTATAACATATTGATATTTCTCCCCCTTTTGGGATTATCAAAAATATGTAGTAAGAGAAGTCATGTAAAGTGAACTTTTCATTAAATAAATAAAGATACAGTAAAAAACAGAAAGGATAAAAACAAAAGCAACATCATTCCGATAAAAAAGAAGTAAACACTATCCTTCTTCACTGACTAGTCTCATCTTTTCCTTTATCATCATCAACAGAAGAAGAAGCCATAGGAGCTGAAGTGGAGGTAGAATAAGGGAGGGAGCTGGTCCATAGAGAAGGTAAAGGAAGGCCTTAAAAGTAGAGGGAGCCAGATTAGGTGTAGTAGAAGACCGAGGTAGTTGTTGATCAAGGATCACAGGCCTAATATGACTCAACTCCTAACTAAAAAACATGGAAGTGGAGGTTAGAGAAGATGTGAAGGTAGGCAATCCAGGTCATAGAGGTGCAACAACAGGAGAAACAATGGCTGTACTCTAGACATGTAGGTAAGGCCTCAGAATCTTAATGAAATCCATAATGATCTCTCCACCATCCTGCATGGCTTCCTCAAAATCATCCTTATTATCCATAAACTTTTCCAGCAGCCGAGTAAACTCTGTGATATTTTGGACTTGGGTCGTGAAAGCTTGGGTAACTAGAGGAATCTACAGATTTTCCACAAGATACATGAATTGATTATTCATGTTAGTCTTGGAGAAGATTCTATTAAAGTATAAATCCACTTTCTTGGAAATCTCTTGCTGCTCATCATTAGAAAATTTAGAATGGATTTGGACCAGGTCAAGAACTCTGTCATTATTCTTGATAAAATCATGTAGAGAATCATTATTGAAGCCACTAAGCACGGTCTGAAGTTCTTCTTTGACCACTATTCTGAGAAGGTCACTATCTAAAGAGGGTTGAGAGGATTGACCAGAGGATTTAGAAGCATTGACCGTGGTGGTGAGAGGTTATAGTTGATTCAACACTTTCTGAAGACACCCTGTATACTCATTAGTGAGTTTGTTAAGATTTAAAAAAGGCTCTCTCACCTCCTTCACAATCTGTTGGCTCTTTTCAGAGACCTTTTTAGCCAAGGAATCTAAGTGTGGACGAATCTTAGAGACAAAATTCTGTGGGGTTTGAGGAACATCAGGTTCTACAGGATGACAAACAAGCTTTGATCACTTATGCATCTCTTTATACATGTCTTAAATCATAACTCTAAGGGTCTTCACTTCAACACTTAGCAGTCTGTTCTCAACACTTACTTCTTGAATCTCATGAAGCATTTTGGGCTGAATTTACCAAATAAGTTTATCTAACAATAAATATACATATTTCTCACTTAGATGAGTCGCAAGAGAAGGTTTGGAATTCATAACTTTTTCAACACCAGACAAAAGGCTAGCACCAAATTATCTTATATCTTCCTTACTCACAAAGAATGATTGGTCTAATGAAGGTTCAGAAACAATGATTGATACTGTTTTAGGTTCTTTCATAGGGGAAATATTAGAGACCGATTTCAACTAGAACAAAGAGGAAAGGTCAAGGACTTTTTTCTAAGACTTGCTAAGATTTATCCACATCATAGAAACTGTGGAACTTATATCTAGTGTCAAAAGGACTTGGAACTTTTGGGTTTGGTTCTTCAATGGATTATCAATTTTGGGGTTGCTCCCCCTCAAAGGTTCCATCCTTTTCAGGACTGAGAGGTTTAGGATCTTGATCTAATTCCACAAACTCATCTCTTAGTTCTTCACCCATTTCGTGTCTAGTAAACTGAAAATCTAGCTCCATCCTTTCCTCAATTGAAGGAATTATTTCAGGAACAGATTGTTCCACTGGGAGTTCCTAAAGGTTAGCCTCTTGCATAACAGGTAGATCTTCTACTATAGGTTCTCCGATAGCATTTTTTCAGTTTATTTGGTAATATATTCTATTTCAATATCGGGTTGATATTCCAGATTGACAACATCTATAGGTTCATAGACTTCTTTTTCACCTTCCACAAGAGAGATAGGAGTACTGTCTTCCTCAACAGAAACAGTTTCCCTGGGTGGCACAACAGCCTCTTCTTCCTCTTCAGAAGACTATTCAACAACCTCATCTGGTTCCAAACCTGGATCAGAAATATCTATTGGTCTTGAGGGGTGTTCCACAAGATTGAATTATTCATAAAGTCTATCATTTTATTCCACCCATGCCTTTTTCCAAGGGTTCCAATTTATTTTCATCCTCTTGATAGTGAATTTTGAAAGGTAGTACTCACAATCCTTGAAAACATTCTCATTAGGTCAAACCATACCTTTGGCATGATGCATGGCTGAGATAAGCCAAGAGTAAAACATAGAGGTTGAATTGGATGTGGCTTTAATCAGTTCACACATATGGTGAATGATATACTTTCAATGGTTGATCTTATGCCCATTTTTCATAAGGTGGATAAGAAACACATCTTGATATTTCAAAACAGCAAAATCACTTTTTCTGGGGCTAACCAGATTCTGAATAAACGTGAACATAAGCCTTGATTCTCTATCTAGTTCAACAGAAATGGCTCTCCTCTTGCTTCCATTTCTAGTTAAGGCTTTCAAAGCATCCTCCAGATCAATGAATTCAGTTTAAGGTGGAGGTCCTCTCTGATAATCCTCACAGATGCCTTCAGGAGGTATCCTAAGGGACAAAATCCATAACCTCAAAGAGAATAAGCATTTTTCCCATTGATCCTGCTTCTCACAACATATCCATCTTCAGAATCAAAGGTGAACTAAACATATTGATAAAACTGAGCCACTAACTGAGGATAGATAGGTCCATCTTCCTTTGAAAACCACTCTAGCCAGCCATGCTCTTATAAAACTTTCAAAACCAGAGAGTTACTTAACAGAATCCATTTGGGTAAAACCTATTTCTTAGGCATGACAACTCATTTTACTAGATTTTGGTTTAGAGAATCTTCGGGTGGAAGATTGGGTGCAATTTTATTCTTCTTTGCGCTATGTTTCTCAGGAGTCGATGATGAAGGGCCTTTCATCCTGGGAATCCACCAAAGGTTAGAGAGGGAGAGAAGGGTTTTAGGTTTGAAAAGATATTACAAATGAGTGAATTGAAGAAATATCATGTGAAGGACAAATGATACATACTTTATTTTATCATTTAAGAATACCAAAAGTCACAAAAGTTAAAGTGCGGGAAAACAAAAAAGTGAAAAGGATAATTACTACGATATGGTTTTTTAAATAAAATATAAAAATCATAAAATTTATTTTCAGTGAGATCATATTGGGTCTTTACGGTGGGATGAATAATGAATGTTATGGTGAGATAGTAAACATGAAATTTACGGTGAGACAGTAACTGTCAGACAATAGTCATGAAGCACTAACTGTGAGAGCGTAATCATGAAATTGTAAGATATTTACTTATGATTTATCATGCCTAATTCATGTATGATGTAGTCTATTCTTTCATAATTTAATGATTTGGTAAATATATCAGCAAGCTGATACTTAGTAATAACAAAATCCAAAGTGATATCACCTTTTTTTATAATGATCTCTCAAAAAGTGATGTCTTACATCAATATTATTTGTCCTAGAATGTGAAACATGATTTTTTGAGATGTTAGTAGCACATGTTTTGTCAAAGTTTATAGGTACATTCCTGAATTGATATCCATAATCTATTAATGTATTTTTCATCCTCAAAATTTTTCCACAACAACTGCCAGAAGCTATGTATTCAGCTGCTGGAGTAGATAATGCAACAAAATTTTGTTTCTTACTACACCATGATTCTAGTGACTTGCCTAAAAAGTGACATGTTCCAAAGGTGCTTTTTCTATCTAACTTAAAGAAACCAAAGTCAGCATTAGAATAACTAACTAATTCAAATGATTGTCCTCTAAGATAGAACAATCATATATTGGGTGTATTCTTGAGGTATTTTAAAATTATCTTTATTGAATTTAAATGAGATTACTTAGGATTTTCTTTAAAATGAGCACACATACACGCACTAAACATAATGTCAGGTTGACTAGCAGTCAAGTAGAGTAAACTTCCAGTCATTCCTCTATAAGTGGTTTGATAAATAGATTTTTCATATTCATCAAGATCCAAATTTCAAGTGGTACTCATGGGAGTGTTAATACTTTTAGTGCTATCCAATCCAAAATGTTTTAGAATATCTGTTGAATATTTACTTTGAGTTAAAATAATTCCATCATTATTTTGAAAGATTTGAAACCGAGAATGAATTTTAGTTCACCCATTAAACTCATTTCTAATTAATTTTTCATCATTTTATAAAAATCAACACATAAAGAATTTTTTCAAGATCCAAAAATAATGTCATCTACATAGATTTGAACAACTAAAACATCATTAGAAATTCATTTTATAAAAAGGTAAGGATCATCTATTCCTTTTGTAAAACCTTATGAAATAATAAAAGTACTCAACCTATCATAACAGTCTCTTGGAGCTTGTTTTAAGCCATATGAATTTTTTGATAATTTAAAAATATTATTGGGGAAATGTGGGTTTGTAAAAATAGGGGGTTGTTCAAAAAAGACATCCCCAGAAATATAACCATTTAAGAATTCACTTTTAACATCCACTTGATATAGAATGAAATTCAGATGTGCAGATTTGGTGAGCAGGATTATGATGGCTTCAAGTCTAGCTACTGGTGAAAAATTCTCCTCATAGTCAATTTCTTCTTGACTATAGCCTTGAGCAACCAATCTAGTCTTGTTGCTAACTATGTTACCAGCCTCATATACTTTATTTGTAAATACCCATTTAGTGTCTATGGTGAATGTGTTCTTAGGTCTTTCAACACGTTTCCAAGCTTTGTTCCTTTCAAACTGACTAAGTTCTTATTACATAGACATCACCCCAAATTCATCATTGATAGCATCATTAATGTTTTAGGTTCAAATGGTGACCAGAAGACTTGATGTTCAACATGATTTCTAAGAGAATATCTAGTTTTTGTTCCTCTATTTACGTATCCTACAACAGTGTCTAAAGGATGTTTATTAAGAGTTCTAACAGTTCTAGTAAATGAGGGACTAGTGATTTCAGGTTCATCGACAAGTCCTGGTTCATTGTGAATTGATTTTTTGGAATTTCCAAAACTTGAAGTTTTCACATATTCTTTCATATAAGTGTTTAAGGATTTTGAATTGATGTTCAGATTCGATAGATTATCCTCCAGGTTTTCTAGAGAAGTTTTAGGATCAAGTGGATTTATTTCATCAAATTTAACATGGATAGATTCTTCCACACATTTAGTTCTTTTATTGAACACTCTATATGCTTTACTAGACATGGAATATCCTAAAAATATACCTCCATATCTTTTGGATGAAAAATTTTCAAGATTTTCCTTAGTATAAAGAATATAGAATTTACAGCCAAAAACTTTTAAGTAGTTAACTTTGGGTTTTCTATTGTTCCAAAACTCATAAGGAGTCCTCTTAAAAATTGGTCTGATCAACACTCTATTT
The DNA here is from genome assembly GCA_963277665.1 of Viscum album. Lineage (NCBI taxonomy): Eukaryota > Viridiplantae > Streptophyta > Magnoliopsida > Santalales > Viscaceae > Viscum > Viscum album. Next base: position 654,131,711 of record OY728145.1, on the reverse strand, counting down.
ATTATGTAGCATGTTGTATTAACAACTTCAGCCCAAAAATAAATAGGTAGGTTATATTCACTGAGCATTATTCGAGAAATCTCTTACAGGTTTCTATTTCTTCACAATATAACTCCATTTTATAGAGGTGTTCTAGGGGTAGAGAAATTGTGATTATAACCATTTTGTGAGAAAAAGGATTCAAAAAATTGATTTTCAAACTCATGGCCATGTTCAATTCTTAAGGATTTAATTCCAAGTCCACTAAGATTTTCTGTAGACATGGAATATTTAGCAAAATAAGAGCATGCTTCACTCTTGTGATCCATAAAGAAGGTCGAAGTATATTTATAAAAGTTATATACTAGAACATAAACATAGTGCTTCCAATTTAAACTATAAATTCTAGATGGTCCAAATAAATCCATGTGAACTAGTTAGAGAGGTTGAGAAGTTGACACTTGTTTCTTTGGTTTGAAGGAAATTTTGTGTTGTTTTCCCTTTTGACAAAGATTACACATGTTGTCATTTGGAAAATCAAGTTTGGGTAAGTCTTTAACTAATATTTTTCTAGTTTTTTTTATAAGGGAGTGAATATTATAGTATCTTAGTCTCCTATGCCAAATCCAAGACTCTTTATAAAAAATTCATAAACATGAAGCATTTTTGAGAAGCTAAGGAATCTATGTTAACAGAGTAATGATTTTCATTTCTTAAAGAAGAAAACAATAATTTATATTTAGAATTAAAGATATTACAAGCATCATTTTCAAATCTATCATGAAATCCATCATCACATAATTGTGAGATACTAATAAAATTATATTTTAATAGATCAAAAAACAGTTCTTTAGAAACAAATACTGAATTATAGTTTCTAATTTGGCCGAGGAAAATAATATATCATTTGGTATTTTCAACAAATGTGACATGTCCTCCATCTATTTTGATTAGATTCTTGAAGCACAAGTAGTCTCTTGTCATTTGTCTTGAACATCCACTGTCCAAGTACCATAGACTTTTATATGAACTCTTTAAGCAGCTTTCCTACAAAATGATAATGAAAAAATAGATTTTGGTATCCATACTTTTTTGGGTCCTATAAAATTAATAATAAGTGATTTGGGAACCCATATTTGCCTCATAGGTTTTATATAAGCATTAAGTAAAGTATTTAAAAAATAAACTCTATTTGGTCTGAAAAAAACGTGAAACAGTAGACAGTGTATCATAACTTGAATTAGATGATTTGTGTCCAGAATTGGGAGTAAAACTATATGTCCTAGATCTTGAAACAAAATATGTTCTACCATGATTTATTTTTCCAGGTTGATAACCAATGCCAGTCTAGTATTTAGGGGCAATTTGTTTTCCTAGAATTTGAGTAAGGGTACTCTTCCCATTGGTAAACTTTTCATGTGCATTCTTCAATTGCTCATTAGAAATTTTTAATTCATTGTTTTCTTTGAGAAGTTGAAAATTTTTATCTTTTTCAGTTGTGAGTTTATATTTAACAATCATAGTGAGAGAATACTGTTTCTTCAATGATTTATGTTTTTCTTTTAGTTCATTTCATGTTTCTTCAATCATGTTACAATATTAAATAATTTCTTCATTTTTAATGTTCTCAGAGTCACTCTCATATCAAGAATATTATGAATCATGTATAAATGATTCTAGTGTTACCTCAGATGTGTTTGTCATGAAACACATATTGGATTTATTATCCTGTTCATCATGTGATGTTTCTGATTTTCTTGAACTATCCTCAGAGGCACTCTAGGTTGCTTTCATTGCCTTTTTATACTTCATGTCCTTGTCCTCATATTTCTTTTTGTACTCGAGCTTTAGATAGTCAGCCTTGATATGTCCTTTGCGATTACATTCATAGGAAACAATCTCACCAGCCTTGTCACTTCTTTTCCAGTCTTTACAATTTCCTTTTTGGTCATATTTTCCCTTGATGTTAGGATTTTTGAAAAAGTTCTTCTTCTTGTAAAATATTTTAAATCTTTTTTCCAATTGATCTATCTCCTCATCACTATCATGGGTTGATTGTTCACTGGTGGAGCTTTCTACAGAAGCTTCCAGTTTCCCTTTGTCTTTGTGGTTAGAGGTGGTGGTCTTGAATGAAATATATTTTCTCTTTGGTTCATATTCCTCTTCCTTGTTTACTTTCAGCTCTTCATCATACATAATTAGTTTCCCAATGAGTTCTTTTACAGGTATCTTGTTGTTGTTTCATGATTATCTAATAGAGAAAGAGGTTCCCCTCCATCTTTCCAATAGACATCTAAGAATTGTCATGATTTGTTCCTTGGCAGTGACTTCTCTTCCAAGTGAGGTCATTGTGTTGAAAATCTCATTGAACCTAAGCTACATGTCAGAAATAGGATCATCATGTTTCATTTTAAAATTATCATATTTGATAGTATAAGTATTAAGTCTCATTTCTTTAACACTATATGTACCTTCTTGTGAGACAGACAGGGTATCCCAAATCTCATGGGCAGTTTTACAAGAATAAATTCTATCGAATTCCTCATCTCCTAAGGAGTAGTATAAATCATTCATAGCTTTTCAATTGTTATTGTAGGATGTTTTGGTAGTTTCCTCACATGTGATTCTATCAGTAGTAGGAATCTTATATTCATCTATAATGGAACACCAAATTTTAAAACTCATACTCTCTAAATGCATTTTCAATTTAATTTCCCGTTGAGAATAATTGGTTCCATTAAAGATTGGTGGTCTGTTGGTTGAAACACCTTCCAATCTATTATCCATAATAACAAAATATGATTAAAGAGCATGAAATTTAGAATTAACAAAAATTTAAATATCATTAATGTACAACTACAATCACTGTTGAATAAGACTAAACAGATTCCTAATAAATAGCCTCTGATACCAAATGTTGGTCAGAGTTGATTACTCAAGAGGGGAGGGGTGAATTGAGTATCTATAAAAATTATTATATTTAAAAAATTGTCCTTAAAAATATTTTCACCTTCAAGTTAAATACAGACTAGTTAATCAAAGTAATACGGTTATAATGGTTTGATTGTTTAAATAACTTATTAGAAGATTGATTATTCCTCAGTAATAATAATAGTTATCAATATTACTTTGGAAACTATTTTACTAAGACAAGGAAATTATAACTTATTTCCAAGATTAACTATCAATGTAAGTTTAGTGATTTCTGAATTATACAGTTGATAAGTAAAATAGAGAAGTCTAAATTATGCATCACAATGGATACTAAACAAGTGGTTCAGTCTCAATCCGAGACCTAATACATTCCACTTGGTGATCACCTTCCACTAAGAAGTTTATATAAATAAACATGATCCACACCCTAGATCGGGGTTAAAAAATAGTACACAGGACTATCCATGTCACACAAGGAACTCTTCCATAATTATTCGTGGGTATAAACTACCAGGCCACACATGGACTACTTCCACGCTTAATTGTGGGTATACACAACAGTAAAATAATGTTTGAGTAAGTATATATTGTATTCTTTAGTTTTATGTAGGAGACAGAGTGTGTTATTATATAAAAACACACACTACTAGAAAGTTAATAAAAAGATACACAACAGAGAAGAATGATTGATATAGGTTTAGAAGTGCTCAGAGTGCTATTATTTACTGCTCTGGACTTCTGAGATGAAGTAGATGCAGAAATTGAGTCCTTGTCTCGAAAAAAGAGTGTCTTAAGTTAGACAGATCCGGCTTGTGTACTTCGTTATGTTTGATAGTGTGAAGATGTTCTCGGGATTCCAGTATGCTTCGCGTGTTCTTCAGAAAAATCATGTTTCATGAGCCAATTCTCCAAAATGTATATTGTTCTCACGTTCACACCCACCAGCTTGTTCATTGTGTCGTGCTATAGTTTGGTTTTTCTAGGCCGCATTACTCTTTTATCTTTGAGTGCATGTGTTGGTGCCAATAGGTTTCATGTATTCTATACCTCGTACCTTGTACTATATGATGATATGTCTACAATGAAACATTAATTATGTCAGTGCATTAAAATCTTGAAATATGACCGTTAAAGATTAAATTGAAAGAAGTCAAAAAATATTAGGAAACAGTGTCACAATATGTCATGGAAACGGTGTCTCCTTCACACAATGTCTGGGTTGGTCACGATGTCTCATAGTGACGGTGTCTCGCGGTCACGGTGTCCCATGGTCATGGTGTCTCATGGTCACGAAGTCTCATGGTCACGGTATTTCATGGCCATAATGTCTTGTTCATGGCGTCTCATAGTCACGGTGTACGGATGTCATGGTGTATGGATGTCACGGTGTCTGCTTCTTTACGGTGTCTATTTCTTCACGATGTCTGATTGTCACGATGTTTTATTGTTCACGGTGTCTGCCTATTCATAGTGTCTGCATGTTCACGGTGTCTGAGTGTCATGGTGTCTGCTAGTTCACAGTGTCTTCTTGTTCACGGTGTCTGAGTGTTCATGATGTCTGCTTCACGATGTCTTAGACATAGGAAAATATTTCCAATCAGAATTAAGCTGTGATACTTATGGAATGAATTAAACTTAATCATTTGTTATAGAAATCATTATAAAGTTAGTCAAAAGATAGTATATAGTATCCAAACTGAGTGTAGAGAAATTAAGATCTTGAATGGAAATTCATGAAGCATGAGAATACTTAAAAATAATACACATTATTTGATATGATTTACAGGATGTAACGAAGTTGGATAGGATTTGGGATCCTTAAAACATGATTAGTAAACGAGGAGTCCAAAAGTGATAATCTAGATTCAAATTTTCTACCACATTTACCAAACCTTGAATCCTTATATTATTCCAGGGATATAGAAGAATCTTGTATAGAAGGATGTGGAGGCACATTAGCAGATGTATGTGTAAGGTACTCTTTAGAAGACCAAGGTAAATCAACTATTTGATATGATATTATCCTAAAATAAAATTATCGAACAATTAGTCAATGATTATGAAAATATAATTATCACATATAAAATTAAATATAAATTGAAAAATAATCCAAAAGAAACTAAAATATGATAAACATATATTTTTTCATTCTAATTAAATTAGAAAACTAAAATTATAAAACAAAACTGATAATGTTAATGAGATAAGAAATGAATCGAATATTAGAAAAAAACTTTGGTAAAGGATTATAAAAATTAAACTGTTACATATAAATTTGAATAACAATCATAAAATGATATAAAACAAATTTCGAAAAATATTTATCATATTAATTATAGTGGTTAAGAAAAATGCTAAAACAATTATGAAAAATATTATGAAATATATAATGAAATAGAAAAAATAAAATAGATACTTATTAAAAATTCATAAAAAATAAAATAGTTACATATAAAAATGAATAATTAAAAAATGATACAATGAAATATAAACTAAAAAAACCAGATATTTATCATATTTATAAAAATATATGAATTATGTAAAAAAATAAAATTAAAAATAGTATATATAACATTTTAAGAAATTTGAAAAGTTAAACAAAAAATAAATATTTTTTACCTATTATTTTAGGAAGTTAATAACGGATTATTTTCCAATATTCTTTCCCCCTAATAATTATATATGGAAAAACTATTCCTATAACGTGGTTATCAATATCACTTCACAATACTTCCATGTACGTAAAGATATAAAATAATTCATCACTATCATATCTTTTTTCACCACCAAAATATATTTTTTCCTGGAAAAATGATAGACCATTTCACATTTGATCGATCAAGAACATAGAAGTTTTTTACACATGTGTATCCATCATTGAAGGATCCTTTTTGTATTCCTATCTATCTGGATTTACTAGTGTCATACCAAATTCACCAGGTTTAACATCACTATAATCGACAAAACAATTATAGTTAAAAACATGAAGTGAAAATTTATTTTAATCAATCTTCCATATTTATTTAATAAATCCATAATATGCACTTGACATAGATATTGGTTTTTTATTTTACAATAAAAAAACATGATTCTTCAGCAAACACCAATACACTACTATTATTAACTGAATTTTTTTGTACATATATTTAGAATAAACTATATTTCTTTGAATGTAATACCAAAACCATTTTATCAAATATTTATCTTGGGCTACCTGTTGACCATCTCAATGTTTCTAACACATCCGATCTCCCATGCAAATTATCTTTAAACTATGATTTTTTATTCTTATTTAATACCCACATATATTTTTTCTTTAGATAATGTTTTTTTAACACATTAATATGTGATTTTAAATATATATTAGAATCATATATGTTATTCATAATGTATATATATTACTTCTTTATTTCTTCACCAACTAATGATTTTATTTACAATCCATTGATCCCCTTTCCCCCAAAACCAAATAATTCACAAATAGATGGAGGAAAACCAACATGATATACTATAAACATATAGTTAGTAGAAAAATATACAACCTCATAAGAAATATACTTCTCAATAATAAAGGCTTCAGGTTAATGTGGACTCTTAACATAACCTTTCAATATATTCATATACCATTCAAAAGGATACATTGAACATAGATACATAGGGCCACAAATATTTATTTATCACACTAAATGTGCCATTATATATACTATTATATAAAAAAAGTGGGTGGAAAGAAAATTCTCTGTTGAAAAAGTATATAAACTACATCATTCTACAAATTCTTTAACAAATTATAATCCATCGCTTTGTTACAAATGTGACTGAAAAATAATACAGTTTCATGATATTAATTTTGAGATGTTTGGGAAGTATTCTATGAAATAAAACAAATTTGATATATTTAATCACTACACTATAATCATGAGATTCCATGTCTATTAACATTAAACCATTCAGTGACTCAAAATTTATTACATTTAAATAATAACCGTGGGGAACTTTGATACCATGGAGGAACTAAAAAGCATTGATTTTATCTCTCCTGGATAACTGATGAAAAGATGGAGGAAATTGTGTTACTTTTCATTTAGGATAGGGAGATAAATCGAAAAATATTACCATTGACAATAAATCCAATATTTTATTCATACCATCCTTTATCTTGAATTTAATATCTAAAAATTTTCCAATCAAACTGTCACAAATATTCTTTTCAATATGCATAACATATATTTTTTTTATCTCACAGTATCTAAATTATAGAAGTTAAAAAAATATTGATAATTTCTTGCATATATATGTCATTACTAGATCCTTGTGTCTTCCCAAATATTATATCAATGTTTTTCACTCTCTCAAAATATTAATCATTTGACAATGCATTCTGGGTTATATCAAATTCTTATGGTTCATTAAATGACTCTTTAATATTTAATAATAGTGATCCATATACAAAAACCTTTTATGACCAATGTAGAATATTTTATTCATATTTTTAAGTTCAAAAAATTAATTCCTTTCTTCAAAAATGGAAAATTTGTTTTCCCCATAACCCTATATCAAAAAAAATTCCATATATTGGGAATTCATTTATAGTAAATAAAATTATTTCATGAAATTGGAAATATAAATTTTTATAAGAATCACAAAATCTTATACCTTCAACCCATAATTATTTGAAACCATGAATTAATTTTTAAAAGTAAACATGAATACTATTTTCAACCTGTTTTGGTCTAGAAATCACTAAACTCAACATGATATATTTTTTATTCATATGAAATTTAAGATATAAGATGTAAATTTATAGAAAAAAAGCCATAATATATAATCTCTACTAAGAATATAATATGTATTAATTCCATCTATGGACAACCAATTTCTGATATTTCACACTACATCCTCAAATTTAGGATGTTATCGATCAATTTTCTTCCATCATATATTTTCTTATCATATTTCTATCTTATTATTTTTGAATCATTTGAATTTTCATATAAATATTTTAGACGAGGAATTATAGGAAGATCCACATTTTTCTTAATAGGGGTATTGATACTTTTCATAATAAATAAATCAACATTTGATTTTTCTTTCAAATTTTACAACGATGTCCCACATTTAGGACCCTCTAAATGAGATTTGTATTCTTTCCAATATAACACAGAATTATTGGGTATGGAATATTTCTTATTTTATCCCAATCCCATCAGATATAATATTTTTTTTGCATCATAATTTGAATTTAGATGTTTTTTGTTAAGGAAGTATGTATTTAAAACTATTGAAATTCTATAAAACTTTTATCACTGCATCCATTCCATGACTCCAATTTCACCAATCTTAATACTATTGAAAAAACAATGAATTTTGTATAACCTGGATACAAAGAATTTCCATCATCATAATATAAATACCTAATCAATGGTGTTTTATCATTTTCCTCCACTTCAATATCATTAATCCTTTATTTAATTTTATTGTAAATTTAATTTTGAAAATCTTCATTATCATTATATCTTGAATTATACCCAATTTAACCATACCAAATCCATGGACTATAACTCTAATAAAAACCATTGTAAATAAAATTATGTTTTTTTATATTTTTTTAAGCTTTACATATTTAAAAATTTCAAGAATGGAATGAAATATTGTCATCGTTTAGAGCATTTTGTTTAAAAAATTCAAAACAATCATCATCCCATTCCTCATATTCATCACCTTCTCTTTATTCATTAATCTAATTACTTTTAATTAAAACTTATAGAATGTTTTAAGACTTAAATATCTATTATTGTATTTGAAAATTTTAATATATGTTTAAATTTATAAATAACAATGAAAAATATATTAATATTTTAAAATAGTTATACAAATAATTATAAAATTAATTAAAACAATTGGATAAATAATAAATAAAGTATAGATTTTAAAAATTAAATTAAAATATTTATATTATTGGGCACAATATAATTTATCCATAACAGAACATTATGAGGTATTTACATTTATGGAAATTGAATAAAAATATAAATAAGAAAAAAATTTAATAATAATTAATATAACAAATACAATTTCTAATATAGTAAAATATATATTCTGTATTAAAAAAATGAGAAATTTAAATATTATAAAACATTTAACAATAATGTATTTTGTTCTAAAAAATAAAAAATAATAAAATACAATAAATGAACATAAATGTTTTGATAATAATTTTCTAATATTGAAAACTAAATAAGAAATATTGTATGATGTGTAAACTGAATGTGATAATAAGAACATGAAAAATGTATAATTGATAGCTAGTGATTAAAGTAAGATAATTTTAAAAGTAGACAAATAAATTGATTAAAAAAATTAAAAATAAATAAAAAATCCCTACAATTATTATCTACATTAATATTTTGCCACTAAATTGAATATAATTAAATATAAATAAAAGTTAACCAAATCAATATCGATTTTCCAATATCAAATTGATGAAAATTATTAGCATGTGTTATTTATATAGAGACAAGTATATGGATTAAATGAATAAAAATAAACATAATGAAAAATCTATTAAACAAACAATTAATACTAATGAAATAGAAAATATTCAAGAAAGAAAAAAATATTGGAAAAAAAATCATAAATGCACCTGATAAGATAAAATAGATGTGAAAGAAGTACAAGTGTAATGGAGAGAGGTAAAAAATGATGACATGGGTGTGGAAGAGGTCACCACCATCGATGGTGATAAAGGGGATGAGAAAAAACAATATATATTATTAGGTTAGGTATTGATTTGGGATAAAAAGTTGAGAGAGATCAAGCAAGTAAAATGAAATAAACTTTCCTACTCGGAAACTTATTTTTTAAAATATTTTCAAGAAAGGTTATTTAGACATCTAATATTAAAAAAATTACTTTTTTATGTTGGTTAATTAATAACAGATGTTAAAGACTAGAATCTTAATTTTTTTATTTCAGTTAAATAATAACCAATGGAAAAACTATTTGTAATACTATTTATAAATAACTGATGTTAAAAATGAATTTCATTAAATGTTTTTATACTAGTGTTTGGTAATATAATATAGCATGGGAAATTTTATATTAAAATAATTAATGTAACTTATATATTCCTCACAATGACATGAATACCTTCTTCACGGTTGTGACTGAAAAATTATGTATATAGTTTAAAAGTAGTATTTTATAAAATTTTAACACAGAACATAAGGTTTATTCATTTTATATGATAAATAAGTTTCTTCAATTTTCCAAGATTCTAAATTAAAAACATATGATCCACATACTATAATGCTTAAGGTATCCCCCTATGTGAAATTCCAAAGCGTTAAATATTTCTAATACCCATAAGATAATAAAAACCTCGTATGAATGTGTAATATATTTTCCTTTGTTGAAATCTTAATATCAAAGGATTTATTACATCGGTAATATGCTTTCCTCACATGAATTAGATATTTTACTGATTTGAAACTCTAAACATTCAGTACAAAAGATATTTTTTGAATGTTTAGTTTGCATAACTTTATATGAAAGATATTTCTTAACCTTTTATGATATGTAAATTAATATCCTTTACCACATTTACATAATTAATATTTTTAACTTACTTAGATATATGCATAATACCATGTTATTTAGAATATTTATAGTTTACTTCAAAATAATATAATTTCCAATTTCCAAGTTCCTTATCTATTTGAAAAAATCTATTCTAAGAAACATTTCACCAACCTAAAATGCTAGTAATACCAAAATAACATAATAATAATAATAATAATAATAATAATAATAATAATAATAATTATAATAATGATAACTAATAATAAATCCTACATAAAAAATAATAACAATGAATAATAGTTAAAAGTAGAAATTAAAAACAAAGAACAACATTATTCAATATAAAGTGATGGACATACTAAAAACACAAATCAAATTTTGAGGGATAATGTAATAGATATAAAATAAATTGATAGATTAAGTACTTATAAAAGCATGAATAAAGTGGAAAACATCCATTAAACATAGATTACATATTAATATGACTTTATATTTAAAATAATGAGAACAAAATGTACATAAAATGCTTCAAGATCCCTTTTAAGGGGCCAAGGTTGCTGACAACATGGCATAGTTACATGACATGCAACGATAAATTTGAAACATTTTAAAGGGTTTTTCAGAAAACTCGTAACATACCATGTAAATCGGTACACATTATATGGATCTATTCACGAGGTCATTAAATTCCACGTATTTATAGACATCACAACATGTGGTTCTTTAGGGACTACACTATGTGTAGCTAGCTTGTACATATCATATAGTCCCTCATGTATTACAAATTTTGTAATTCATGGTGAATTTTGTGGGTCAATACATGAAATCATGATAGGCTTCACATTGGCTTGCAACTAAAAAACATAATGAGATACATGTAACATTTTTTGTAGATTTCTATACATGTCACGTGACATGCATCACTCCAAAAAAGTACATACCTAGTGAATTTTGACATATTTATGGGTCAACACATGGTATCAACCAATTACATGTAATTAGTTCCAATAAATGACATGTAATCATCCATTATATGTCATGGACTACAGAAAATTCCAAGTGGTACAAGTCATGTAAATTTATGGCATTTCATGTGTTCATACATGTCATGATGAATATGTATTTTTAGGACATAAAACAACACGTTGTGTATGCTGATACACACCATGTTGAATTACAAGATATATAGTACATGTTTAACAATATAGATGTTGTGCGGTACATTAAATTCTAGTATGAGATTTAGTGTCATGTAGACAGTGATTACTATTTCAAGACCTAATTACAAATTGTGTATTTAATTATTTTATTAAAAAATTATATTTCTTTATTTTATTTAATTATATTTGATTGTATTCCTAAAACATTTCAAGACTAGTGAGTGGGTAGAATTAAAGATTAAAATTAATTTATGTTTTAATAATTTATTAATTCATGTAATTTTATCTTAATTAGAAAAATCATAAATGAATTTTATTAATACTAAATATGTTTTTCATTTAAGTTTGTGGATGGTCATGATTTTTAATCAACTTTTGAGTGTTTTGTATTTTTTTAATTAATTTAATAGTTTATTTCCTGAATTTATGTGATAATTATTAATAAATTAAAAATGATGATATGTGAATCATCCATACCCTCATTATTATATATGGTTCCGTGTGTCCATGAATTATTTTATGTTACCCAAAACCACCAGTACCCATCACCGGTTTATTGGTATACGTATTAAAAGGATTAAGTTCACATATAGAGGAGGTCATTCAAGACATGGGTTAATATGGATCCAAATAAGGAGATACATTTGAAAATTTATTAATGTTGCAAATTTATGAAAATAAAGGATTATGGATTTATTTCTCATAGGGTTAATATAGTTTTCTCATTTCTTGATAAACCATATAGTAGATAAAATATCATGATCATTTAATGTAAGGACTCGACCTTAATCATTATATATTCTAGTTTTCTGAACTATAAATCTATTTATTAAAATTAAAAGGATATTTTCAGATTAAAGTTTTATAGGATTAGAAAAAAGTCTTATAACTTAAACCCATACATTAAAAGTGTACACTTCTACACAATATCCATTTTTTTCAAAAAAAATGTTTCATTAAAGTAAAACCTGATTTATTTTAATGATAAATCATTACTATTTTCTTCTTAACCTCATACGTGTCCCTACTCACCATTAGATGTAACATCCCAGGAAAATAAAGAATATTACTTTTTGATATTTATTAATTTTTGAATTAAATATTAATTTTACTTTAAAAGGGTTGCTATGTTCGATAGCGTACCCGATACGCAACAACAGGTTTCTTTGAAATCTTACGTTGCACACTAATAATATATTATTATTTTAAATGGTAGTTAAATCCTAGCCATTGTATTAGAAATAATGAATGAAACAAACTAAAATATGATTATACATGTTTTTTAAATGTATTTACATTTATTCAATAAAAGTTAGAGGCTTAAAATGTGAATGAATCTAATTTTAAGCATAATTTACATTAAAAGGCCGATTTATCGCCTATTAATGGAAAACCCTTTTTAAATATAGTTTTGGTCACTTTAATACATTTTATATGACCAAATAAAATCCTTCTTTATAATGGGGACATCAAAATTTACTTTGTGTCATTTTTTGTAATTTTTCTGATAAAGTTCTGTTTTTAATGAATAGTGAAAAATATTGTATTTTAATTCAAAAGTGCCTTTTAATTTAATTTATTTATATGGTTATATTATATTTTTAATGGGTTTTAATGTGAAATTAGAATATATTTTTAAAATTTAATCCAATGTTTTTTATTGGAATTAATTTCATTTTGAAGTTGGACATAAACAAGTGTCAATCTTTTGATAGTTATTATTTCTTAAAAACACGCTATTTGTTTTGATAACAGGAATTAATTTAAAAATTAATTAATGCCAATTATATATTTTTAATTTTAAAAAATAGACATCGTTTTTTAATTCAGAATATCAAATATATCTTATGCTTAATTTTTGGTATTTTTCTGAAAAACTTCAATTTTTGATGAATAGTGAAACCACTTAGTAGAAGTTAAAAAAATCGACGTTTTCATTTAAATGAAATTTTACCACTTATGTGAATTAAATTTAGAAAATACAACATACATGGTTGTTAACAAGAAGTATAATGTGGTTCAATAAGATGAAAATAATTTTTGGTGAATAGTAACTTTTGACTTTTATTTTCCGCGATTAAAGGTAAATAAAGAAATTCAAGGTAAAAAGAATATTATAATAATTAAAAATTACCTTAACACTTGTCCAAAACTTATTGGTTGAGTCATTTACGACCATGGTCATATTTGGGTTGATTTTGGGACCCCATTGATCCACTTGGGAGTGATAATGACAATTTTGATTAATTAACTTAAAGTAAAGGAAAAAATGACAAAAGAAAATATCTTTTAGAAAATTAATTTTTATATGGTGTCATATAAGTCATATTTTCGACTATAAATATTATTTAGAAATATAAAAATATTTCCTACATGGTAGTATTTTTTTATAATTTTTATACAACAAATAATTTAAATTATTTATGACACAATAATGATGCAGTGTTTACCCCATTAATAAATTATTTAAATAAATAAGATTATAATGATTAAAATATTGTCCAAAATATATCGAATTAATATTGGATGATTTTTTTTGACCTTGAGTAATCATATATTTTTTTATAATGATTTTTGGACCATTAGAAACCGAATATCAATATATAATAAAATAATTGTTTCACACTTTCCTAAAGAGCCCCTCCTCCCCCTTATAAAAGGAGACCATTTCTATCCAATTACTCACACCTCTCAAGCCTTTTGGAATGTCCAAACTCTGCCGAATTAAGATACCTAAATCCCTATACTCCTCCTAGAAGATTTACATTAGGTAGAAGGTACTTCAAGAAGTCCTTTGGTTAAAACCAAAGGTACTTACCCAAATTAAAGGTAACAATTTCTCCTAAATTGTTTTCATTTATTTTACTTATCCAACCCCTAAAATCTTTTTATTCCTTTATTTTGTAACAAAACCAGTATCCTAAATATACTAGGATGTTGTTATGAGAAATAATAGAACTACACTTACAAACACCTTTCTCAAATGGATGAAGAACATAATGTTTCTGTGGATGACAAACTAACACCTCACGAAACGATGATTGTTCAAATGTCTCCAACCACCTCTCATGGTGGCCATTATTATGGAACTTTATTTATATATGATATATATTATTCTTATGTTTTCATTATTCTTATATATTTTCCATTTATATCATGCCTTTATGGTTTCCATAGTGGGTAAATACGATAATCTCATTTGAGGAAGCGCGGACTACCGCCCCCTCCAAGTGATGTGACTCGTTAATTGCTTATGTGGGATGTATAAAGGATAGAGTTAATGATATTATATATGATATTATACTGTAATTATAATATACCTATGTATAATTATGTTTAATTTCAAGTAAAATAAGAAATATAAATGAAAGCAGCATTCATGCGTACGTACGACTTACCGTCTCAATGAATGGTGCATTTCATTTGTTACCTCTAAATGTTTTGTTTTATTGTAAATACATGTATATTCTGGATATATATGATGTATATGATATCTAAATCATGAATATTATTCTGGGTGTAATGAAGGTTTGACCACATGAACAACATGTAATTATAAGAAGTCCATTTTTTGACTCAAGTACCAAATATTGACCAAACAAACATTATTAACTTAAATTATTACATAATGTTTATAACATGGTAATAAGTGATATAAAAATGAATAATAAACTTGAAAAAGTTTCTTAAGAAAGTATAAATTAACTTTAGTTTATTATTCATGATATTAAATAACGACCGAGTCCAGTCAGACACGAGGTAAGTGATTTTCTTATCTCACTTTTAATTCCATGAGATTTCCATTATTCGCCACTTATTTATTGCATGTGGTGTATTGTGTTCTATCATTTGATATATATTATAATGATTCTATATAAATTCATGTTATAATGTGATTCATTTGGTTCTCATTAACTTTTTTTCATATGACTCAGTTGATTACAATGCGGTAAAGGGTTTTATCTCACTTTTTATTCCCGTGAGATTCATGCGATATTTTCTACTATTTCCTTTTGTGTGGTGTATGTACTACCCTTGATTTTACTCTTTGTGTAATATAATTTCATTTATGAGTATTTACTTCTTCATTGTATAATTATTCTTTCATGTGTCATATTTTTGGTAAGATACCAAATTGGTAAGGGAACCTTACACCCTCCACTTTTTAAAAGACTTCATTTTTTATGACTTTTAATTTACATATTATTATTTAGGGATATGTTCTTCTATATCCTTATTGATTTAAAATTTATGTCCAATTTTTGAGATACAATTTTTATTTCATCAACTCATTTTCTTAATTTTAAACTGACAGCATTAGGCTGTCGAATTTTTACAAGGGATCCTCTTAACTCAATTTCAATTCATTGGGTTCAACTTGTACTTATTGAATATGTCATCCTATGAATATGTGTGAATGAACTATTATTGTTTTACACTTAATATACAGTTATATTGGGTGTATTTATATTTGTCACACATAATTATGTGATTGATTTATCATTAATTTAAGGATACCATCTTTATAAGGGATTTAATTTCAATTTACATTTCCATTGAGACTTCACTGTTGTTATGAACCAATTCACTCTTATATGGTGTATATACTGTCCTTTGACATATTATATCATGAACCCATTTATTCTCATGATATTATAATGTTCTGATTAATTGTTATTCCTCAATTATTTTTATTCAAGAGTCTCTCATTTTGTTAAAAACTCTTTAACTAAAATATCATTTTAAATGTTTTGAAGATTTATTATTCTAAACCATTATATTTAATTTCCATGTTTTATAAATGGTTTTTAGTATTTATTTATTTTGAAATTAATTTTTTGAAATTATAATTCCATTGAAAGATTCAAAGTGGTATGGGACACTTTGATTCAGAAATCTATTTTTAAATGGTTTATGAAAATGGATTGATTATTTCAATATCTTTAAATTACTTATTATAACTTCAAATGAAATGTTATTGGTGAAATGTTTATATTTTCAATATTTAATGTGTTGTGATGGTAATTGGACATTTGACTGGTGGTTATGCGATAAAACATATGACGGGTGGTGTCGTGAAAACATGGACGAGTGGTTACGTTATAACCTCCAATGCATTGGGTATGGAAGTCGACCGTATTGCTATTCCATTTAGGGATACGTGTGGAAGTCGACCATATGGTTATTCCGTTTAAGTATGTTTATGTCCCATGTTACCTTTATATGTTATGTGTTATTTATATGGGTTTTATGGTAATATTTTGTTTACAAAAGGGTATGTAATGATCTTTTATTCAGTGAAGAGTATTTACAACTTAATAAAGATGAAAAGTATTACTTATGATAAAGTAATCATGGTTTACCTATTGTTTTGAAAAACTAACAATTTTACTTCTTTGTGTATCCCTTACTGAGATTTTTATGCTCAACCCATGTTTTTGAAATGTTTTTCACAGGACATAATGTGGAATTGGGTCAAGGATGGGATCAAGGAAAAGTCATGCAGTCTTAAACATGGAACTAGACATGTCTCCTTTTTTACAGGAGTTTATATTTTATGAAAAAATTGAAATTCTGTAGAAGGGTTTACTTTTTATTTGAAATGAAATGTAATTGTTATGTCCTAATTCTCTAACACTCTAAACTTGAAAATATCATCAATGTGAATTATTCATTTAATTCAAGATTATGTAATGTTTTAGGGCAGGGTCCTTAGAGTTGGTATCAAAATTCGGTTTAGATAACTTTTGTGGTTAGGGAATTCCTTAAGCATAAGTGACTTTACCATAATGGTTAGGATTTCAGAAAGAGTCATAGTTTTTTTAGATAAACTGAATGAGTTTAGGATAACATGAATATGTATATCTTAGTGTTTCCCCTACACATAAGATATTATATGATGATTTTACAGATATACTCACACTGACCTTTTTGGTTTTAGTAAATTGATGGATTTAGTAGGAACCAAAGTAACAGTGGATGTAAAGAAAATTGTGATGATATTCTGAATGAGAAACTGAATGATATGGGAGCTACAATGAGAAAACTTGTGGTTATTCTCAACCAACTATCTGGAGTCATGATTGACCACCTGAACATTAGTGATGTTTATAAGGAATCATATATGCGAGAAACAAGTCCCTATGGGAGTTCAGGTAATAATCATACAGGTAAGTGTGTTCAAAAACCTATTAGTCAAAGATGTGGAAAGAACCACCTAGGAAAATATTTTCAAGGGACAAAAAGATTATATAGATGTGGAAATGAAGGTCATAAAGAAAGAACCTGCCATAGAAAAAGGAATCATCTAGTTGACTCTAAGAAAAAGATAGAAGTCCTTTCCGAGGGATCAATTGAATGTTTTAAATGTGGTGTGCATGGTCTTTATGAAAACACATGTCCTACAAAGATGTTTTGGGAATGAGATCACTAGGATCATACAAATATTCATTTACCAATACTTAATGCCATTCTTATTGAGGATGAAGATACTAACAAAGACCAATGAAAGGTATGGATTATTTCTTAACATATTTTTTCCTATGATTGAAATCTTAAGACATGATTCATGATTTTTTTGTGGGAAAGAATTATTTCAGAATAAGTTTCAAAGGAATGGTTAATGGATCATGAAGAATGTTGAATGAGTAAGAAGTCAACATATAAGGGATTCAAGAGTTATGGTAGAATTTAAGATGGTGAAATTCATAAAAGTATTATGGCTCTTCTAAAGATGTGATTACATTAGAAGACTTTTTATAGTATGTGTAACCCTGATGTTTGATATATGAAAATTTTATTCAAGGAATAATTATCTTCTCTTTTGTGGATATAGTTATAAAGAACTATTTGGGGTTATATGATCCTTGAATTTGAGGAAATTACCGGTTAATACATTTTGTGATGCAAAATGAAAGTTATTAGATAACCTTTATGGTTAAAATAGATTATGGTTATTTTTGATGAATTTATCTCTTTCTGGGAATGTTATAAAATTATGTAGTTTTTGAAAAGGGACAACACGTAAACCCTGTGAAAACCCGTCACGTCGGACCAAGTTGTGGGAATCAAACCCATAACCAAATTGCGACTGGTATTTACTACCTACCACTAGACTACGTGAAGTCTCTAGTTAGTAAGACCATTTATTTTTAGTTATATTATCCTATGAATCATGAATAAGATGATTTTGGGTTATCTATGGAAATGACTAACCTATCATGGATGATATGTGATTAGGTTAATTACTTTTCAGTATGAGACTTTAAGAGTAACTTGTATTATTTGGAGATAAATGTTAAGATTTACCTTGGAAGACTATGTGATTAAATCCTTCAGAGATTTAAGTTTCAATCTGAGTTTTGATTAATTTGAATAATTTTAAGGATAAATTTTTATTTAATGGTATTTCTTGAACCTTGGGTTCTTTTTGTTGAATTTTGGAGATTAAGAGTAGTATTTCTTTTTAATAAAGTATTATACTTTTGGTGATCATTTGATATTATGCGAACAATTTTGGTTTTAGTTGATTTAGAAACACAAGAGAAATATATAGTTCCCCTTTTGTGGATTATGTGATTCTCTAGAAGATGATTCTTGTACTATTGATGTGACCAATTCTTTTTGAATGCTCATTGTTTAGAGAAATGATTAGTTTTGGTAGAAACATATTAGAAGATGAAACTCTACTTGAAGGTAAGTATATTTCCTTATGTTTTTATTCTATGTAGTAGATGAATTCCACAAAATTTTGAAGAGGAACGTAAACCAAAAAATTTGTTGGTTTACATTTCCTACTTGGTAAGCAAAGACTGTTTACACACATCATAAGTTTGTGATTTTATTGTGGTTAACTTTATCCTAATAAAGTTTCATATCACTCTCCATCAGAACCTGACCCTTTGTTTTCTCCTCCATATCCATGTTTTCATGGAATCTTAGTATGTGTTAACTTGGGTGACCATTGTACTTCTCTTTCTTTCTTTTAAAGTGATATTTTTACTCACTCTTTTTTCTGATATGGGACTTTAAATAAAGTTTCCAATAACATATTTTAAAATTGAGAGGATGCAATTCCCAAAAGGGGGGAAGGATGTAACATCCCAGGTAAATAAAGAATATGAATTTTTCATATTTTTTAATTTTTTAATTTGAATATTAATTTTACTTTAAAAGGGTTGCTATGTTCGATAGCGTACCCGATATGCAACAACTGGTTTCTTTGAAATCTTACGTTGCACAATAAAAATATATTATTATTTTAAACGGTCGTTAACTCCTAGATATTGTATTGGCATGAATGAATGAAACAAACTACAATATGATTATACATGTTTGTTAAATGCATTTACATTTATTCAATAAAAGTTAGAGGCTTAAAATGTGAATGAATCTAATTTTAAGCATAATTTACATTAAAAGGCCGATTTATCGCCTTTTAATGGCGAACCCTTTTTAAATATAGTTTTGGTCACTTTAATAGTATAAATATGACCAAATAAAATCCTTATTTGTAATGGGGACATCAAAATTTACTTTGAGTAAATTTCTGTAATTTTTCGGATAATGTTCATTTTTTAATGATTAGTAAAAAATATTGTATTTTAATTCAAAAGTGCCTTTTAATATAATTTATTTATATGGTTAGATTAATTTTTAATTGGTTTTAAAGTGAAATTAAAATATATTTTTAACATTTAATCCAATTTTTTTATTGGAATTAATTTCACTTTGAAATTAGACATAAACAAGTATCAATCTTTTGATAGTTTTCTTTCTTAAAAACACCATATTTGTTTTTATAACGAGATTTAATTTGAAAATTATTTATTGCCACTTATTTAATTCTATTATATTTCCATTGTTTGCCACTTATTTATTACATGAGGTTTATTGCATACAACCATTTGATATATATTATAATGATTTTATTTATATTCATGGTATTCTGTGATTCATTTGTTTCTCATTAACTTTTGGTCATACAAATCAGTTGATTACAACACGGTAAAGGGTTTCATCTCACTTTATATTCCCATGATATTCATGATATATTTTCAATTATTTCCTTTTGTGTGGTGTATTTACTTCCAATGATTGTAATGTTTGTGTAATATACTTTAATTTATGAGTATTTACATCTTCATTGTATGATTCTTCTTTCATGTGGCATATGTTTTGTAAGTTACCAAATCGGTAAGGGAACCTTTCACCATCATCTTTTTAAAAGGCTTCATTTTGTTATGTCTTTTAATTTACATATTATTACGTAGGGATATGTTATTCTATATCCATATTGATGTAAACTTTATGTCCAAGTGTTGAAATACTCTTTTTATCTCATCAACTAATTTTCTGAATTTTAAAGTGACACCATCAGGCTGTCGAATTTTTACAAGGTAACTTCTTAACCCAATTTCAATTCTTTGGGTTCAACTTTTATTTATTGAATATGTCATCCTATGAATATTTGTGAATGACATTTTATTGTTTTACACATAATATACACTTATATTGGGTGTATTTATATTTTTCATACATAATTATGAGATTGATTTATCCTTAATTTAAGGATACCATCTTTATAAGGGATTTCATCTCAATTTACATTTCCATTGAGACTTCATTGGTTTTACACACCAATTCACTATTTTATGGTGCATATACTTTCCTTTGACATATTATATCATGAATCCCTTTATTATCATGATATTATAAAGTTCTGATTAAATGTGATTCATCAATTATTTGTATTCAAGAGTCTCTCATTTTGTTAAAAACTCAAACTAAAATATAATTTTAAATGTTTCAAAGATTGATTATTATAAATATTTATCTTTAATGTCCATGTTTTATAAATGGTTTTTAGTATTTATTCATTTGAAAATTAATGTTTTGAAATTATAATTCCATTAAAATCTTCAAAGTGGTATGGGACACTTGGATTCAGAAATCTCTTTTTAAATGCTTTATGAAAATGGATTGATTATTTCAATATCTTGAAATTACTTCTTATGAATTCAAATGAAATGTTATTAGGGAAATGTTTATATTTGAAATGTTTTATTTGCTGTGATGGTACTTGGACATTTGAATGGTGGTTACGTGATAAACCATATGACAGGTGGTGCCGTGAAAACCAGGACATGTGGTTACATTATAACCTCCAATGCATTGGTTATGGAAGTCAGCCATATGGCTATTCCATTTAGTGATATTTGTGGAAGTTGACCATATGGTTATTCCATTTAAGTATGTTTATGTCCCAAGTTACCTTTATATGTTATGTGTTCTTTATATGGGTTTTATGGTAATCTTTTGGTTACAAAAGAGTATGTAATGATCTTTTATTCAGCGAAGAGTATTTACAACTTAATAAAGGTGAAAAGTATTACTTATGATAAAGTATTCATGGTTTACCTATTGTTTTGAAAAACTAATAGCTTTTATTATTTGTGTATCCCTTACTAAGCTTTTTATGATCATCGCAAGTTTTTGAATTTTTTTTCAGAGGACATAATGTTGAATAGGGTCATGGATGGGATCATAGAAAAGTCATGTTGTCTTAAACATGGTAATATACATGACTCTTTTTTTTCATGAGTTTATATTTTATGAAAAAACGGAAATTGTGTAGAAGTGTCTACTTTGTATTTGAAATGAAATGTAATAGTTTTGTTCTAATTCTCTAAATCTCTAAACCTGAAAAGATACTCAATGTGAATTATTCATTTAATTCAAGATTATGTAATGTTTTAAGGCAGAGTCCTAACATTAGAACTTGTGAAAAAGATTTTGAAACATGGTATGAGAACCAAAAGATCAGTAAGGGACATAAAAATGAAGAACGCAATAGTCCAGTGACAAACATGAAAATATATAATATATTTACCTTTTTTACATTATTATTTGATATTATAGAATTAATCATTTATATATTAAAAACAAATATTTTTCTAAAATAAATGTTTTGAAACTCATATAAAATTTTGATAAAACTTATAGGAAACATGGGTCACCAATAGAGTAAGCACCACAACTACGATGGAAGAACTTCACAGTTAACTTCCAATCCCTACCGTAGAGTGATGATTATAGTAAATAGTGATTAAACATCATAGTTAATCTTATAATTATGATGACAATATTTTCCTATTATCTCTTAGGAGAAACCTAATTGGTTAACTCCGTGTCATATATGGAATAACCGAATGATCGACTTTCATCTCTAGAGTACCCAATACACTGAAGGTTATAACATAACAAAACATCCAGGATTTATAAAGGAACCAACCATCATAATTAAAATCTCAAGAACTATAACATTATACAAAATCCTGAATTATGGCATCATAGAAACATTATTAATCAAAATATCCCTTTACTATTGGAATCACTTATTTTTAAGAAAAACCACACACATATAAAGGAAACTTTTTTATTTGAAAATAACCATATAATCATTTAAATGAAGCTTCAAAGCATTAAGTTTTCATGATGGTGGAAAAATATTCCCATGATTTATAAGTTAAAAAAGTATTACTTTTTTAATTTTATAAAAAAATAAGAGGGACTTCAAAAGATTATTTTTTAACCGAAAGCCCCTTACCTCAAGTCTAACATGCCACATATGTTTTTTTTCATAAATAATAATAAAGTCATGTTAATTTTATACTTGATAGAGAAAATTTTTTATGTTTATTATTCATTTTATATTACTTATTAACTAGTTATACACAATTACATAATCACTTAAGTTAACATTGAAGATTTTGATGATATTTGGTACATAAGTTCTAAATTACATTGGTTGGATGAATATGTTTAAAAAGGAAATTATTAAATCATATCTAGAACAATAATCATGAAATAATTATTATTTTATACTTATATTTTACTATTAAACCCATTCATTAAATTTGGTTGTGGAAAATGAAATATTTTATACTCCTGGAGACGACTGGTCGTACGTACGTACGAGTAACATTTCCAATTTTCAATGATCATTAACGAAATATGTTAAGTATTATTCTATATTTAAATAAATATCGTAATATAACATATAAAATATTAATTCTTTAAATATAATTATATATTTCATTCATGTGATGTGGTGATGAAAAATGAATCACATCAATTTGTGGTGGTGGTTGTCTACATGTGTGGAAAAATGACATTATCATTTTTAAATGCGTGGAAATGTAAGAAAATAATTGATATATTATTTTTTAAGAATTATAAATATTTCATTAATATTATATTAATACTTTAATTCCATCATTATAATTAATCTTGAGAGATGATGATGGAAAATTAATTACACCGGTTTGTGAAGTGGTAGTCTGCCATACACACGTATGATGAATTCTATTCTCATTTCAGGGAAGTGGAGATGGATATACATCATACCGTGAACATAAAAAAATATAAGTATATGGTGGATAGTATATTTATTATTTTATCATGGTTGAATAAGGTTTTAGGGATTTGAAAGAATAATCAAAATCGAAATGATCGATTAAAAATAACACCTCTTCTTTAGATAATCTCCTTTCCTTAACATCTTAAGTCCACTAAGGTTGGTCTTCTTGAAAAAAGTAAAACCTATATAATAAGGTTAGGGATTATAATAAGGTAATTTTCATGTATTGGCTACTTCAACTGGGTTATGAAGTTTTAAAATTTGATAAGAAGAGGTTGTCTTTTATAAGCGTGCGAAGTACACTCTTGTAATTTCTCATAATATTAAAATATTATAAGAATATTATAGAGAAAAATGATACCAAATGTCATATAAAATAATATGTGATTAACTTTTAGGCCATATATTATCCCATTTTCCTTACTTAATAACTTTATGATTTTTAAATAATTTAATAAAATATCAATCCCTTAAAATATCATGAATGTCAATTTTTATAGCATTCATTACTTAAACTTTAAAAATTATCAAGAAAACAAGAAAAATTAAAAAAATATATTTATTATATTTTAAACATTTCATGTTTATCTGTATAATTTTTTAGCAGCTTAAATATCTCAAATTGCATTTATTTTAATATTTGTAATATTATTTATTTTATTTTTCCAATAGTTGAATAATTACTTCATTAGAGTTGTGGAAGCATTTAAGGTGACTATTTCTTCATTAAAAATTTAAAATAAATTACCATGATGAATATGAACATTTTATATTTTAAAATAATATTTATAGTCTAACATATCATATAGATAACACAATATTAAAAATGTTACACTTATTAAAACAATAGTGTGACGTGTTTGAAATTTTTTAAATAAAATACTATAAAAGTCATAATATCATCCCATTTGACCTAAAAGGTCATAAATAAATGATAAAAATATTATTATGATACAAATATCCATTTATATTCATCAAATATTTATTTCAAATCACATCTATATTGTGAAAACTCAGTTAATGTTTCATTTTTTCTTTGTTGTCACTGCACAAGCATTACACAATCATTTGGATAAGAAAATATTTATATAACATTAATATTCATGTGAAACCATAAAAATATTCAATAATACATAAAAATTAATATTCATGTCTATAAAGTACTTATATCATCCACATTATTATTTTTAGGGTACCAAATTTGTGTTTTCTTGTTCTCTGCATGCTCTACCTCAACATTTAAAGTTTTTTCATATTTGTTATGGAAAAAATACCAATCTCTATGTTTTACATTACTTTTGAATGATATTTATATTATTTTATCATAATTCAGTCCTTACATAAGTTACATAAATTTTTATATTGTGTATATATCTTTGTGATATCATAAAAGATACCGTATTTTATAAAATAATATTTTTCTATTATTCACTAAAAATTATCTTCATCAGAAAAATGTAAAAAAACATATTCTATGATAAATTTTGATTGATGGAATAAAAAAATTACTTTTTATGAAATTCAATTTCCAGTATTTATTGAAGTTAACTTTATAATAAGTGTGAAAAACACGACGAAATCCACTTTATAGAAAAAATACAGTTTTCTTAAAAATGACTATTTATGTTTAAAAAATGATTTTATACCAAAGTAAATTATAAAATTTATTCCAGTTAACCCAATTTAATTATTAATAACATAATATAACTAATGTATATTTTAAAACATTTTAAAATGAAATGGAACTTTACAAATGGTAGAAATAAAAATAATGGTTTTAATAAAAGTCGGTATTTTTCACAATTCATTGGAAAATCCACCTTTTCCAATAAATATGGAAATTTCACCCGAAGATAATTTTTATATGATGATTTCAAAAAAATAAGTTTTTATAAAATAAAATTTATACCAGTTATGGAAATTTATTATAATATTCAATCATAAAGAGAAAGATAACCTATTTTTATAGAAAATGTATTTTTGAAGCATAAAATAATTAAAAATTGAGTACGTATTTCATTAGAATTAATAAA
Organism: Viscum album; assembly: GCA_963277665.1. Lineage (NCBI taxonomy): Eukaryota > Viridiplantae > Streptophyta > Magnoliopsida > Santalales > Viscaceae > Viscum > Viscum album. The sequence continues at coordinate 654,105,603 of OY728145.1, read as the reverse complement.
TTTATTTGTATTTATTTGGTCCTTTATATATATATATATTTTATAGTTTAGTTGATACTCTTCATACACTCCAATTTTACGGAGAGGTTAAAATGGTCATATTTAATTAATAATATTTCTTTGTTCATTTAATCTTGATGTACCTTATCTTGTATGCTATCTAAAATAGTGTTTAATTTTAAAAATATCTAGATGTTAAATTATCCCCCATTATTGAAATTTGAACCTTTCAATTTTTAATTTGTTAATGGTAACAATGTTTTGAATTTTCAAAATATAATTATTGAAATCCCACATTATGAAACAGATCAATAAAAAAGTCCCCAAGAAAATAGACAAAGGGAAGTGAAAAGGTCATCAAGAATAAAAAATATGAGGATTAAAAGTATTAGAACATATATATTAATTTAAAACATCTATATAGAAGATAAAAGTAACTTCCTAGTATATATATAGGGTTATTAAAGCCATAGACATGAGAAATTTAACCATAAAAAATCATATATCTGTGACGGGTTAAACACCATCGATTACTTAGTAGAAAAAATTATATTTTTTGTTCTCAAAATAATTTTCCTAAATTTAGAAATTATTTTACTCCTAATAATAATAAAATAATGAAATATAATTACTTGATAATTGGATTTTCATCCTCTAATAAATTTCCTACAAAAACTCGTTTTTTTCTCCAAATGACAATTATGATTTTTTCATGAATGAAACACTAGAATCAAATTTTATGGATAAAAAAATCAAATATAAATATCTATATATTCATCCTATCTTTATATATTTACCAAAACCATAATGGTTAGTGAAATATAGGATAATTCTCTAAAATGAATAAACCTTTATACTAAGAAAAAAATTTAATCTCTATAATTCAATAGTATTACCCAAACATTAACATAGATCATTAAATAAATAACTATTCTCAAAATACCTGAAAAATATTCTAGACTAATATTGAAACCCAAAAATTAGAAGTATTTGATCACATAGTCTATCGAGAAAAGTTTTAACATTTATCTCTAAATAACATCAATAAATATTAATATAACATAAAAAAAAGTAATTTACCAAATCATATAATATCCAACATATCATAACCATTTATATAAATAACCTGATTCATATAAATTCATTATAAAATCACATGTTCATAAAAAAGATAAACAAACTTTTATTCTTTAAATAAAATCCATTAGTGTTCTATTTTTATTAATATTATAAGTTTCCCTAAATAGTGAAATTATTCTGAAATAACATTTATTGATTAATCACTAAGAACATATCTATCCAATGGTCATCTACAAGATAATATATATGTTCCCAAAATTAAATTAAACTTTATCATTATGATATTTTAAATAAATAATTTTTTTATTTTTACCAAGACATCACATAGGTCTATGGTACATGATGCACCCTTTTCTCCGTTTGATTGAAGGTTCAATACCCATGACCTTCCCAGATGTGATGGGTGGTCTCCCAACCTATGGGTTGTCCTTTTTTTGAACTATATTAATAAAATCTTTGTAAATTCTACAATTGTGAAAAAAATCATTAAATATAACCTTAATATATTCAACATTAAAGAAATGTTTTAATTTAAAATATTATCTCCTACATTTCATTTTTCATGAAAAATTTAATATACCATAATTACCACAAAACAATGTCCCCAAAATTATAATTAGTCACCTTAAAATTTCATAACTTAAATCCAAAAATGGGTTTCTATAACATTGAACTTACGATCAACCTTAAAATTACAAACCCATAATAGTTTACATAATTGTTAAGAAAACATCCCGATAACTAAAGTTGTATAATCCCCCTTCTGATACCAACTATAGGGACCCATTTGTAAGAATTACATATTATAGTGCTTCATAACAAGAATTAAATTTCATAAAATTATAAGGATCTTTTTATTTTATAGTTATAGAAAATTACGAAACACTATTACAATGAAAACCCATACATTAAAAGTGTACACTTCTACACAGAATCCATTTTTTCATAATAAAAAATGTCTTTAAAATATAACATTAATGTTTTCATAACAAATCTTCAATATTTTATTATTGACCTCATCCTTGTCCCTACTCTCTATTAAAACCTATGATAAATATCTTAAAATATTATAAGATCACAAAAATATCAATAAGAGACATATAAAAGAATAAAATTATTAGCCCTATGAGAAAAATTAATTTTTTTTATAATTAAATTTATCCCATTATTCTTTTAAAATATGAAATTAATAATTTAGGTTTGAAAAACCCACATTTTTCTCAAAGAAAGCTATTAAAAACCATTAAAAACATAGATAAAACATGTTGGAACCTTAGGGGATCATTAGTGTAATCGCCATAAATTGTAAAGACTAGGAAAATTCCATGAATTTTTTTAAATTATTTGGGATTATTACAAGTCTAAAAAAATTAACGGCGCGTGATTCCGAGGCTCGGTGTGCGCGTAAAGGATTTTTGAACTTTTTAAGGTATATTCAGTAAAATCCCTGGTGATATTTTCTATATTTTAAACCAGTGATCATATTAAATATCCAAGGACATAGTTGAATCCATAGTGCCAAGATTTTATTAAGGTAGGATACACTTTGACCGTAGTAGGTCGTGAGAAAATGTTATTTTTTTTTTATCTTTTTTAAAGAAATGTAAAATAAAATGTAATTGTAATTTTTTTTCTTTTTCTCCAATAGATGAGAAGTGATGGTGGGACCAGTGACTTAGCCAGCCAATTAATGGCTGGAATCATTTACTACATAACTCCACAGTTATGAATTAAAAGAGGTTCATTAATTAATTTAATGAACTTCATTAATTACTGAATGTGTTATTCCTTCTCCTATTTAGATGGAGCTCGGGGTGGGGTTTTCACATAACTTATTTATGAGAGGAGACTCTGGAGAAATCCTATGGTAACATCCACCAGGAGGATGAGAGCAGATTCAGTGAGCGGTGACAAGCGCCCCCAAATGATGAACCAATGATAACGACGAAGGAGGTTCCATCGATCATTGTCAATGGACGTCTAATCCATGTAGTGGTTTTTTTGTTTTTTATATTTTCATATTCCTCCTTCCCTGTTATTGATTTATATGATGTACGTGAATAAACCGACCAACGATTTGATCCACAGATCATTCTTTAAATACATGAGGTTTATGTAGGGTTACAAGTTGGGATTTATTTTCTAAATTATCTATTTTTTGCTAACACCCCTTGTTTAAATGCTAACGCAGAGGGCATATGCCAATACAGACATGGATCGGGCCCTCTGGTAATATTGTTGTTCTTGTGTTTCTCGGGAGAGGCCAGTCAATGTGACAGCAAGGCAGCGATAGGGGTCACGCTTTGTAGGTGGTGACTCAAGATGCTCTTAGGCATAGACGACACCAAGAACGGACCACTAGAGCACGTCTAGTGGCCTGCAAAAAGAACCATCGGTGCCCAATGTTGGTGGTGGCCAGCGGCAGCCAGAGGTGGCTCATGAAAACTAACCACAGGCAGTGGGAAGGCGGCGTGCCGTCATGCATCAGGGTGGGAAGAGGCGGCCGGACCGAGCCTACTGCATGGGGGAAGGGCAGAGCCCACAGGCACCGATGACGGTATTAGCTATGACCTTATGCAGCAGCCACGACCAGCGGTCCGTGGTAGGAGTGGGTGGAATGACTCCACACTGCGCCACATCGGCTGGAGACTGGTGGGTCTTCTAGGAAACCATTTTATGCTGTGGGGTAGTTCCCCACCGGCTGGATGAAACAGGCCCTCGTCCGCGGGGCCAGCAGGAGAAATAGTCCACCATCAGGCGGACCGGGATAGACGCGGGCTGAACGAATGTGTTAGACCCGTGGCCCAGTGGGCCAGCGTGGGTGGGCTGAGCCCCACCTGGTGGGCTAGGCCAACTGTGGCCCAGGCTTGCAAACTATTTGGGCCAAACCCAACAAGCTGGACCTAGTGAACTGGGACGACCCTTAATGGGCCAAACCCATGCGGGGACAGGTAGACCCCAGGACCCGATGCGTTGCGCTGGTCTGACCGAGTCGGACCGAGCCCAAGCCTAACTGGCCCCCGAGTAAAGAAACGTCTGTAACTAATGAACCAGGTGTCTATTTGACACGCCATTAGTGGCATTGGGACCCCTTTTGGGAAGCAGTCCTTTTAACATATTCCCGGGGCCCGATCAAGCTGGGCCTGACTAAGGTGCGATCACCTAGTTTCATGGAAAGGGGTGTTACTAAGAGGCTGGGCGTCCGATCGATGTGCTATTTGTGGAATAAATAACCTTGTGACAATTCAGTCATTTGGAGATAATCTTTGTGAGTTATGAAATAGATTGATGTGCGACCTGGGTTGGATCAAATTTGAATCCAACCGGGCCCTTTTTACAAAAGTTCCAATATCTCATAGACCGAGCATTCGATCGACCTGTTGTCTCTCATGTTGGGACCCATATGACAGGGTGGGCCCTTGGGTATTATTTTTTCGGGACTTCGTACTGGTTAAAATATGACCAATTGCTTAAGGAGTAGAGTCTTCTAAGGATCAGGCATGCTTTGCACTGGAATCCAGCGACTGGCTGTGACATGAAGAAGAAGAGAGACCAACATGGGTCATCATTAGAAACTCCAGAGTTGAATGATCTTGATCTACAACTAATCATCACTACCTCTATACCAGTGACCAATACATGTCAACACTAGCAACTAATATGGGTCAACACTAGAGACCAATACGGGTCAGCACCAGTGACCAATTGGGGTCAGCACGAGCGACCAATATGGGTTAGCATCTAGCGACCAATACAGGTCAACATACAGTGACCTATATGGGTTAGTAGTAGAGTTACTATGGATAGGATGATCTTAATTTATGACTAGTCATCCATGTCCTAGTAACTTTGAAGTTATACTGTTAGTGTGAGTTGTCTCTTTTGTTTTGTGCTTCAAGATTTTGACCATGCTTGTGATATTACCTTTATGGTATATCTTTTGATGTTTTTCTTTGTGGAGTACTGAGTGACCTTTGGGGGTCTCGAGGTCCACTACTATGTTTTTATACACACCCCTACATGGGCTCCGCCCATATGTGTGTGTCTGGTGCATACTACTAATGCTTTGATGCAGACTTTGGAGGTTCGGGACTTGGTGGAGCTTGGTGTGATGGGAGAAGTCGAGATCCTATTCTTCAAAATCATACATTCGGCTACTACCCTCCATGTAGAGACCCATGTTAGATGAAATAGCTTTTTTACTTTCTTTTTAGTTTCCAGGGCTTGTGTTCTGGCCCACTGTTTTCAGTTTACAATTGTACTTGTTGTTGTACTTTACTCTAGTGCTTATACCTTAATTTTTATGGTTGTTTAGTTCAATTTCCCATTTTGGGTGTGTGTAGATCTCTAAGGCAATGAATTCCCTATTTGGGAAAAGACTTCAGGTGCTAGTCACCAAACACTATCCTATGGAAGGTGGTCTTGGGGTAGTCACGTCTGTGTCTCATGGGACAGGTCGTGAGAAAGTGGAATCAAGGGGAGGTTGGTTCTACCAGAAGAACTAAGATTATACTTTTAATGTGGCAATGGTGTAAAGTGTCTTGAGTTCAATTATATATACAGGGAGTCTAGTGTTGGTGTCGTCGACGATGTATCCATAAATCAGGATCGTGAATTATTTTTTCCAAGTCGGTACATGAAAACACCAGTTTTTAGTGTTTTGAAAAGATTTCATGATCTTTCTTGAGTCAGATCACTAGGTATATCTTATTGACCATGGTAAATATATTTCTTATAGGATTACTCCACAAAGATATCCAACCAGGATTTTGGTTAGAGATCACGCTAGTGGCACAACGAGCGATGTGGCGTCGGTACAAGGACCACTCACAGTGATGGAACCTTCAGGTGGTGTACTAACAGCACCACCACATGTTTAGTAGAAGAAGATACTAGTGAATCATGCATTCCAGTTGAACACATTGAATGATTTCCAGAGATAGAGGCCTATGAGGTTCCAATGTTATAAGGACCCCTAGGAAGTAGAGGAATGGCTTGAGGCAGTTTCACGGGTCTTTCACTTAGTAGAGACACCTGCCGAGCGAATGACGATCTTGGCCACTAGTCTACTTCAGGGATCTTCGGGAAAATGGTGTAACTCGATGCTCCAGGTGCATGAGGATACGAAGCTCACCTGAATAGACTTTGAGAGCCTTTTCATGGTGTATTTTGTGCCATCTACAGTATGCTCTAGGAATATTTCGAAGCTACTACATCTGCAACATGGCATCCAAACATTGGCTTAGTACTCAGTGAGATTTACTGACCTCTATTGATACTCAAAAGACATGGTACGAGACCTTAATTCAGAACCCTAACCTTTGAGCATGGGCTATGATGAGAGATCAGAGTTGTGATAGTTTCTATCAGCATCCCAACGTAGGCTGGGGTGGTAGAGAGAGCATTGTTGATGGAGAGATTCCTTGCCAAGCAGGCACCGATAGTGAGAGCCCATACTGGATGATAGGTAGTGGATTCATCTGTAGCTAGCAATAGACAGACAACAAAGAAGACAAAGTGAGATCAAACATCCAGAGGGTGACTTGGGGATGCAGGGTTAGAGGAGCGAGGATCTAGTGGCTGAGAGAGCCACTAGTGAGGCATGATATGTTTTTCCTGCGGGGGACATGGTCATAGATCTAGTGAATGTCTGAATCGCCTCACAGATGATTTGAAGATGGAGGAGGGGCCAGCAAGGCAGCAACAACTGTAGTAGCATTAGAATTAGCCAGGCGGTAGATGAGGTAGGGGAGCAGGACTTGCAGTAGTAGGTGGTTGGGGTCACCAAGAACTTCCACCACCACCCCCAGGCGATCTACCAAGAGCTCAGGGCGTAGGTGGACGGGGAAAGGCCCATCTACATGCAGTAGAGGCACACAATACTGAAATCCCTGAGATGATATGAGGTACAATCTGTATCTACTCTACTTTAGCATCATTTCTTATCAACACATGTGCTAGAAATTCTTTCCTTACCGCAGTCATAGTTCATGACATTGAGATTACAAATAAGCATTTAGCTCAAACTTGGAATTTGGAAACTCCTAAAAGAGGATATTCAGCAGTTACACACTGGTGATTCCAGTGTGATCTTACTCTAGTAGGAGAGAGTTTCAAATGGGATCTTCTAGTAGCAGTGTTGAAGCCCTATGAAATCATTATATGCATGGAATGACTATCAGTAGTCCACGTACAGATTGACTACATGATACATACAGTGATATGTACGCACAGATATGGAGGAAATTTTTCCATTGTTGGTGAGAAGGAAAATAGAGCAACATGAGATGGACTTTTGCTCTGGAGGGTGCAACTGATTACATATCAACTAGCTTGCATGACCTTCGACACGATGGATGAGGCGAGTCTATAGTTCCCAGCGATGGTGGATGTGTATGAGGACGTCTTTCCAGAAGATGTCCCAGGACTACCTCCACATATAGAGGTAGGCTTCCACATTTAATTGTTCCCAAGATCAACATCGATATCTACACCATCATATCAGATGGACCCTACAGAGCTCCAAGAGTTGAGGGTATAGTTGGTGGACTTATAGAGGAAGGGATTCGTAAGGCCTGGTGATTCTCCATCAAAATCCCCAATGTTGTTTTCGAAGAAGGAAGATGTAATTTTGAGGCTATGTGTGGAATTTTAGCACATAATCCCGGTGACCGTGAAGAACAAGTATCCTCTTCCAATGATTGATGTTTTATTTGATTAGTTTAAAGGAGTGAAGTGGATCTTGAAGATAGATCTCAGATCAAGCTATCACTAGCTTCAGGTAGGGGAGGAGGACATACCAAAGACAACCTTCAGATGTTGGTGCAGAAATTATGAATACATAGTGATGTCTTTCAGAATGAAAAATTCCCTTATAGTGTTCATGGGTTTCATGAACGAGATCTTCCAGACCTGCTTAGACCAATTTGCAGTTGTCTTCATTGACGACATCTTGGTGTACTCAACTTCCATGGAAGAGCAAGCTATACTCTGGAGGGTATTTATGGACACACTACATAAGCACCAATTATATGGGAAGCACTCAAAGTGTGAGTTCTAGATATGAAAGGTCCACTTATTGGGACAGGTCATCTCAGAGGCTGGAGTTATAGTGGATCCTGGAAATATCAAAGAAGTACTTTCTTGGGAGTCACCCAGGAGTGTTAATGAGGTCCAGAGCTTCCTTGGATTAGAAGGATACTATTGGAGATTCTTACCTAATTTCTACAGAGTAATAACACTTATGAATTCCTTGAAGAATAATGGAAACCCTTATTATGGTAAGATACATGCCGAAAGATCTTTCAAGAGTTTAGGCAGAGCTTAACCAGTGCTCCCATCCAAAGGTTGCTGGAGGAGGGCACTGACTACGTGGTATATTGTGATGTATCAGGGACTAGAATTAGTTTCATCCTAATGTTAGGTGGTGTAGTGGTTTCTTATAAATCACTATAGGTGAGGCCTCATGAGAATAATTATGTGACTCATGAATAGTATTTCGTAGCAGTATTATTCACATTAAAGATGCGGCGAGACTAAATGATTGTGAGTAGTTCATTGTTTACTTAGACTATAGAGTGTAAAGTATATATTCACACAGAATGATCAGAATCTAAGACAATGATGTTGGATAGAGTTTATCCAAGGCTATGATTTTGAGATAGTCTATACTTTTGGGAAGAGGAACGTAGTAACTGATGCACTTAGCTGAAGATCATGTTCTCAACCACTGAACGAGGCTTCATATTAGTTTTACTCACTTCATATATCCTATGTGGATAGATATGAGATAGTATACCTCCAGTAGAGTGTATTTTCCCCTCCAATCCTTTAGTGAGTCAGGGAGGAACAACTTGGAGACAACAGTTGTGAAACTACATGTGCTCAAATATCCTCAGGCCATGCACCTGATGGATATTCTAAAGGTGGGGAGCACACCATCCTTTTCAAAGGATATATAGTTGTAACAGTTGAAATACAAGAGGAGGTTCTTAGGGAGTTCCACAAAACCCCATTAGCAGTACATCTAGGTGTGATGAAGATGTATTAGGACCTCCAACATCTGTACTGGTGTCCAGGGATGAATAATGTTGTGGAAAATTTTGTTTCTAGATGCCTCACCTACTAGAATGTGAAGGCCGAGCACTACGTATGAGTAGGCTTGACCCAACCCCTAGAGATACCAATGTGGAAGTGGGAAGGGCTATCAATGGGCTTTGTGATGGGGTTACCATGTACGTGTAGAGGGCATGATACCATCTGGGTGATCGTTGACCGACTGAACAAGTGATCCCACTTCCTAGAAATTCTAGAGAAGGGTTCGAAAGAGAGCTTGGGATATCTCTATGTTCAAGAGATCGTGAAACTTAAACGGGTGACTTTGATGATATTCTAAGAGCATGACACCTACTTCACTTCTCGATTGTGAAAATAATTACAGGAGGCTTTCGTGACTCAACTTCACTTGAGCATTACCTTTCACCCGCAGACAGATGGTCAGACTAAGCAGAAAATCCATACCAATGAGGGAATACTTCGTGCTTGTGTCCTAGATTTTGGTTGCAGTTGGGAGGGCCACATACCCTTGATGGAGTTAACATACAAAAAAATATATCACTCCATCATTGGTATGGTCCTTTTTGAGGCATTGTTTTGACAAATGTATAGATCACCCTTATTCTAGATGGATCTAGCAGAGCTACCACTCATGGTCCCAGAGATGGTACATGATACCACTGAGAAGATGCATGTCATCCAAGAGCATATGAAGTCAATAAAAAGCTGACTGAAGTCTCATGCTGATAGGAAACAGAGACCACTAGAGTTATAGGAGGGGGACCACATATTCTTACCAGTCTCCCCTCGATGAAGACTATGGAGATTTGGACGAGGCGGAAAGCTCTCCTTGAGGTTTATCAGACCATTCCTGATACTTTAGAGGATCAGAAAGGTGACATACTAATTGGAACTTCCACCACATTTGGAGAGGGTGTAGGACATCTTCCACGTATCCCAGCTATGGTGATACGTGCATGACGCATCTCATGTCATCGACCATGGTGAGTTGGAGATTGAGGATGTGGATACATTTTGCGGAGTACCCAGTGTATATAGAGGATTGATAGGAGTATATCCTTCATGGGTGGTCGAGACCTCTAGTGCGTGTTCTGTAGATGCATGTAAATCTCTAGCAGAGAACATGGGAGAAAGAAATTCATTTTGGTTCCCAATACCTTTGTTTGTTTGTGTAGCCTTGTTTGGATTTCGGGGACATAAATCACAAAGGTGGGGAGAATGTAAAGACCCAAAAAATTCCATGTAATGGAATCTGTAATTCCAGTATTCGCTTATGGGAGGCATCACTTCGACCATAGTAGGTCGGGAGAAAAATTTATTTTTTGGACTTTTTTAAGGAAAAGTAAAATAACATATAATTGTTATTTTATTTTATTTTTCTCCAATGGATGAGCGGAAATAGCAGGACTAGTGACTTGTTAAGCAATTTAAAGGCAAGACTCATCAAATTCATAACTCCAACGTTGTGAATTAAAATAGGTTCATTAATTCATTTAATAAACCATATTAATTCCTCAATGCGTTACTCACCTTTCTCCCTACAATTTAAATGGGTTTTGGGGCGGGGTTTTGGCCCAGATTCTTCAAGCATGGAAACTCTAGAGAACTCCTACGGAAACATCCACATGCAGGACATGAACAGATTCAACGAGTAGTGATGAGTGCCACCAAGTCACGAACCGACGACAATGATGAAGGAGGTTTTGTCTATCATCATAAACAAACGTCTCATCTAGGAAAGGGTTGTTGTTTTTGATATTGTGATATTTCCCCTTTGCTGTTCATGATTTATACAATGAATACAGATCAAACTACCAACGAATTGTTTCATAGATCGTTCTTTAATCATGGGAGGTTGATGCGGGGTTACAAGTCCGAAGTTATTTTCTAAATTCTCTATTTGTTGCTAACACCCCTTGTTAAAATGCTAATGTGGAGGGTGCAGCCAATCCGAACAAGGCCCGAACCCTCCATCGATCATGTTGTTCTCATCTTTCCCATGCACGGTCAGGTAATGTGACGAAAAGGTAGAGATAGGGGTCACGCAGTGGTGGTGATGACTTGAGAGGCTCATATACACAGACGATACCAAAAACGGACCACCAGAGAACGATCGATTGACCCTGGAAATAACCGTCAGCGTGCCATTCCGGTGGAGGCCGGTGGTGGGATGTGGGAATGCAGCGTGCCATTGCACACCATGGTGGCCAGAGGAGGCTGGACCGTTTCTTCCACGCTGGAGAAGGACGACGCCAACATGCACCACCGGTGGCAGCAGCCGTGGCCAACGGGCTGCTGCAGGAAGGGGCGGCACGACCCCGTGCGTTTCCGCATTGGCAGGAGACCGGTCGGACTCTTGGATGACTGTTGAACACAGTGGGGTTGTCCCCTACTGTATGGATGATACGACCATATGTTTGTGGGGACATCTGGAGAAACGGTCTACTATCAGGAGGAGTGGGTCGAGCTGCATCCGGCCGGCCGAGCCAACCGCGACCTAGGCCCGAGAACCAGCCAGGCCGACCCCAATGGGATGGAGCTAGTGATCTGATCTAACCCTTTATGGGCCAAATCTGGGTGAGGTCAGGTAGACCTTGGGACCCATTGCGTCGGGCTAGCCGGACCAAGTCAAACCGGGCCCACACCCAACCGACCCCAGAATAATGAAACACCTGTAACTAAATAAACGAGTGTCTGTTTAACACACCATCATTGGAGTTGGGAACCCTTTTGGGATTCAGTCCCTTTCGCATATTTCAGCAGGCCCGACTGAGCCGGGGTAGACCGAGGTGCGATCACCCCTGTTTCATGGAAAGGGGTGCAATTAATAGACTGGGCATCCGATTGACGCGCCGTCTGTGGAATAAGGACCCTTATGACAAGGTGTTCCTTTATAGATACTCTAAATGAGTTTTTACAGAGTTTGACATGCTACTTGGGTTGGATCATACTTGAATCCAACCAGGAATTGTCTTAAAAAGTGCCCATATCTCATAGTCTAGGCGTCTGATCGACACGCCGTCTATCACATTGGGACTGCTATGATGGGGCAATCCCTTAGGTATGTTTTTTGTGGGAATTTGTACCAGTTGAAATATGAAAAATGTCTTAAGGAGCAAAGTCTTCTGGAGATCAGGCGTGCTTCGTGCAGGAATCCAGTGGTTGGCTGTGACATGAAGAAGAAGAGATACTTATACGGGTCAGCATCAGAAACTCCAGAGTGGGATGATCTATTGGTATGACCAATCATCCATACCTCTGTACCAATAAATAATACGGGTTAGCACTAGAGACCAATACGGGTCAGCACCAATGACCAATACGGCTCAACACCAGCCACCAATACGGGTTAACACCAACGACCAATACGGGTCTGTATACAGTGACCTATATGGGTCAGCAATAGAGTTACTATAGATAGGATGACCTGGATTTATGACTCATCATCCCTGTCCCAGTAACCATGAAGTTATACACTACTAGAAAAATGATCTATAGACACTTATCTATAGCCAATGTTTAAATGATCCGTGGCTATAGGTAAGATATAGCCACACCCAGATATCTGGGTGTGGAAATAGATCATCTAAAATCTTACTTCGATCAGGATTTCCTCCCACACCCGAAGCCCTCTCCATCCTGCAACTTCTCCCTCCCGCATCGCAAATCCTCCCCCCTCTCCATCCTCGCCATTCCTCCTCCCCTCCTCCTTTAGGGATTCCTCCTCCCCTCCTCCTCCCTCACCATCCCCCCTCCCCCCCTCCTCCCTCACCATTCCCCCTCCCCTACCCCCTTTTTATTCCTCCTGCCCACATGATTTCTCCTCCCCCATCAGCTCCAACGCAGCCAGAAAACCTCCCCACCTGCTCCGACGTAGCTCTGACGCCTCCCTACTGACCCGACTTCGGCACTGCCAGCCCACCTCCCCACCGACACGATCAACCCACCTCCCTGTGTTGACCTCACCTCCTTGGTGAGATTGATTCGAGGCTTCCTTCCCACCTCCTCCTTTAGCACACCTCCTACTTAGAGATTTGAGGTAGGAATATTCATCTATTACTTTCATTCTTACTCTTATTTTATCCTCTCTATTTTTAATGTTTCCCATTATGGTTTTCAGTGTTGAATCCTCCATAACATGATGGAATTGACCCAAATATTGTTTCTTTATTATTTATTAGATATTAGATGTATCTTGATGTCGAAATCCTACCATCACTCATAATTTTGGACATGGTATGCGGAATAATGGATTTGTTTTGAATTTTCAGTTAAATTGATTGGAATTTACTGGTAATCATGTGTTTCTTATTAGTGATTTTTTCATAATGGATTTGCTTGAGAGAGGCTTCTTAGGAGCTTGGGGAACCTATGGAGGATTCTAGAGAGAGGAGTGAATTGTTTGGATGAACTCCATTGGATTTGAGTGAGGAGGAAGTGGGATCTTGGGTGGGTTTATATAGGAAAGGTGAGGGAATTCTTTAATATTTAGGTTTGGGACACCTCACATTAATCTAATCCAAACCACAAACCAGCCCATGTTTTTTTGGAAAAGGGAAGTGGAAAACAGTATTTTATAAGGCAAATGTATGAACTTATAAAAATAATGGGGTTGCTTATGTGGAGGTGAGTCACACTCCAAAGGAAATCAATTTCAAAAGACAAGATGTTTAATAAGCCTTGAAGGGTCCATTAATGCTTTGTAAAATAGGTCAAAAAAACCCAAAATCACATTATTTTAATGATAAAACATATATATTCCAAAAATAATTCTTATAGTATTTTATTACATCACTATTTGGTCATTATTATGTCATAAAACACATTATATATTTAAACTATATTTAATTTTTACCCAAAAATTTGACTATCTCAGAAAATTATGAAAAATTCACCATTGGATAATTTCAACATCCTGATTCCATAAATAATATTTAATTTTTCTAAATAATTTTTTAAATATGTTAATTCTCACTTTTAAAATTAAAACTGACATTTATCGAAAATTCACGGGTTTTGACAAAAATGGCTTTGAAACCTTAATAAAAATTATGAATGCATTCATAAAATTATAAAATTATATGTATTTAATAAAATTTAATTTAATAATAATAATACTATTTTATTAAAATATTGTTTAATTCAAAAATCTATTAATTCATCAAAATATATTTCTCAGTTGAATATTAACTAAAAATGCTATTTGTCTTTAAAAACCATCTACAAGGTAACAATAATAAAATGAAGGTATATTCATTATCATATAAATAAATTATGTACAAGAAAATAGTTCTAATGTCTTGTTACATAACCCCTTATAACACCAAAATAAGACCAAAGGGTAAAGTGTGCGATGATGACTGACTCTTGGGGTGGATCAGATAACATTGCTTGGGTGGTAATCTCTATCAACTTCCACTTCTCTCATAGGCAGTTTTTCTCGAGTGTAACATATTCAAGGTCAGATTGGGCTTGGTCAAGAGCAAATCCCATTGATAAAACCTCTGTTCCAAGCTCTAACAAATGGGTTTCGTATGGGGAACGTCTACTGGATGAGGTCATCGCTTCCTTTGTTTGAGTAAATTGGATTTGTTAATGCCCTATATTTATACTAATCATGTGATCACTTTTCAACAACTATATTAACAACAGTCACAATTATTAAAAGTATTTTATAATACAAAAATGTAAATCCAATGAAGTTGACATTTATTATAAACATTTTTCATAAAGAGACATTTAATTATATCAAGAGGGATTTCCATTAATGAATGTTTGAGTCGTTACAATCTTCCCCCCTTAAAAAAATTTCGACCTCAAAATTTTCATTTCCCACACTAAAATAGACATGGGTAACTCTACCTCATCATTTCCTATGATTCGCACGTTGCTTCTTCAAACGTGTGGTTTCACAACAATACCTTGACGAGGGGCATTGTCTTATTACATAGAAACGATCTAAGATCTTCCCTGGTTGCTCCTCATAAGAAAGATCATCCTCTAACTATACCACCTCTGAAGAGAGTACATGTGAAGAGTCTGGTATGTACTTCCTTAATAGGGATACATGAAAGACATCATGTAGTTTGACCATGATAGGTGAAAGTGCTAGTCTATAGGCCAAAACCCCGACACGATCAAGAATCTTGAAGGGGACGATCTACCTTGGACTTAACTTCCCTTTCTTTCCAAATCTCATGACCTTCTTCCATGGAGATATTCATAGAAATACCATGTCTCCAACTTTAAACTCAAGGTATCATAGATGGTTGTCTACATAACTCTTCTGTCGACTCTGGGATGCTTTGATATGCTGCTGAATGGTTTTCACCTTCTCCACCATTTCTTCGACCATTTCTGGTCCAAGCAGTTTACACTCACTGACCTCATCCCAAAACGCCGGTGTTCTGAACATTTTCTCATAAAGGTCTTGATATGGTGCCATTTGGATGCTCAATTGGAAACTGTTATTATAAGAGAACTCAACCAGAAGAATATGTTCATCCCATCCTCCTTTAAAGTCCATTGAGCACGCTCTGAACATTTCCTCAAGTGTTTAGAAAGTCCGCTCGGATTGGCCATCAGTTTGGGGATGATAGGCCGTACTGAATTTCAGTTCAGTTTTCAGAGCATGTTGAACACTATTCCAAAACGTAGAGGTGAATCTTGGATCTCGATCGAATACAATAGATAATGGTACTCCATTCATACTTACCACTTCCCTGATATATATATCTGTGCTAGTTGATCCCATGAGAAATCCTCCTGAATAGCAATGATGTGTGCAACCTTTGTAAGAAGATCCACAACAACCCAGATTGCATTATTGCCTTTGGATGTCTTCATAAGTACGGTGAAAAAGTCCATGGTGATGTTCTCCCATTTCTATTTTGGTATGGAAAATGGTTGCATCATCCCCTTACACTTCTTCCTCTCTTCCTTCACTTGCTGACACACTAGGCACTTTGATGTATATTCCGCGATCTCCTTTTTAATATTATCCCACCAATAATACTCTCAGAGATCTCGATACCTCTTTATTTTTCCTTGGTGTATAGAGAAATTTGAACTATGTGCATCAACTAAAATTTCTTTCTTCCAATCAGGACATGATGGAACACAAAGTCTTTTCCCAAATCCCACAATTCCTTGTTCATTAACAATTAACTTCGAGGATTTCCCTTTTTCGATAGCTTCCACTTTTTCCTGAATTCCCACATCAACTTTTTGAGCATCTTTTAACTGTTCCAAAAGTGACGGTTGAACAATCATTTGTGAAAGGAGTTTTGATGTTCTCTTCTTTATTATTCCCATGTCCATCTTCTTCAAATCTAAAAATATTGGATCCTTTTCAATTCTCATCATTGAGAGAATGGTTGGGTCCTTTCTACGTAGGGTATCTGCCACCATGCTCACTTTCCAAGGGTGGTAATGGATTGAGCATTCATAGTTCTTGATCATATCTAACCATCTTCAGTGGAACATGTTCTCGTATTTTTGTGTTAATATATACTTGAGGCTTTTGTGGTCCGTATATATTTCACACTTCTCCCCAAATAGATAATGCCACCAAATTTTCAAAGCGAACATCACTGCAACCAACTTGAGGTCATGTGTTGGATAGTTATGTTCATGAACATTCAATTGCATTGAATCATAGGAAATGTCTTTGTCATTTTTCATCAACACACATCCCATGCCCATCTTCAAAGCATCTTCGAATACCACAAAACGTTCTCTACTTGTGTGTAATGTGAGCACAAGCGCAGTGATAAGCATCCTATTCAACTCCTTGAAGATTTCTATGCATTCATCACTCCATGAAAACTTTAATCCCTTTCGAGTTATCTTTGTAATAGGGTTGGAAAATTTTGAGAAATTTCTCACAAATCATCGATAATATCCAGATAACTCCAAGAAGCTACAGATATCCATTACCGATGTTGGCCTCGGCCATCCCTCAATTGCATCTGTTTTAGAGGGAACCAAGGATATCACATTTCTTTTGATGATATGTCCCATTAATGATACCTCCTTTAACCAGAACTCACACTTTCTGTAATTTTCACAGAGCTTCTCCTTCTGTAGGGTCTCTAGTACAGTTATTAGATGCTCCTCATGATACTCTTTGGTTGTAGAGTATATCAGAATATCATCTATAATGTCTACCAAAAATTTGTATATGTAATCATTGAAGACTCTATTAATCAATTCCATGAATATTTATAGAGCATTAGTGAGTCCAAAAGACATTACTATGAATTCATAGTTCCCGTATCTTGTACGAAAAGAAGTATTAGGGATCTCCTCCTTCTTCACCCTTACATGATAATATACCGACCACAAATACACCTTAGAGAAGTATTGTGCTCCACGTAGTTGATAAAATAAATCATCAATTCATGGGAGAGGATACTTGTTCTTTATCGTGACTTTTTTGAGCTCATGTTAATCGATGCAATGGTGCATTGACCCATATTTCTTCTAGACAAAGAGAACTGGTGCACCCAATTGTGAAGCACTTGGGTGTATAAACCCTTTATCCAGATTAGCTTATAGTTGTTTCTTTATCTCTTCAAGCTCCAAAATAGCCATTTTATATGGATTTTTGGATATTGGTAACACCCCATGTATAAGATCAATTGAGAATTAAAAATCTCTTCTAGGAGGAAGACTAAAAAATTCCTTGGGAAACACTTCAGCGAATTCCCTCACAATAGGCATGTCCTCTAGGATGGTTGCCTCCTTGGAATCAATCATCTGAGCTAGATACGCATGCTCATAGGGTAGTAATATACATTATTAAGATGATGGAGCTAAAGAAGATTCATCTTCTTCCTTGCACTTGTAAAGAATCAGGGTTTGATTCTCCAAATAGAGAGTGATTTACCACTCACGGAAATTTATGTTGGCTCTATATAAAGAAAGCCAATACATTCCAAGAATTGCATAAAATTCTACTAGAGGGATTATGATAAGGTTCACTGGGAAGTTTAATCCACATATTATGACAGGGGAGGAGTTATATTCATGGGATGCAATTATTTCCCCATTTTCCATACTCACCGACATCTTCACTTCCATGATTTGTGGTGGTGCATTGATTGCTCTACTAAACTTTCGAGATATAAAAGAATGTGTAGAACCTGAATCAAAAAGTACATTCACTATTATTGAATGAATAACTTGCATACCTATCATCACTTCATTGTCGGGGTTCACTTCAGTAGTACTGATGGTAGAGGCTCTCCCATACTACCTTGGAGGTCGTTGGTTGCCTCAAAAAACCCTTGGCTTAGGGAACTAATTTGAAAGATGCCCCGGTTCATTGAATTTGTAGTAATAAACCACACTTTGAGGTTCAAATGGAGAGTTCCTCTCCTATTTCGCAGCCACGGGTCTTTCTTTCCAATAGTTAATAGCTAGGTGACCTTCTCTTCCACACCTAAATCATTTCCCCATCCCTTTCATGAAATTTCTAGGGTGCTTCTTTCTGCACCTTTGAAAAGTGGGGTGATGGTTCTTCTTTGCTCCATTGGATTTATCCATCAGACCACCATCATTGAAATCCACCTTACGCTTCTTATCCCCTCGAAACCCCTGAGATTATCCGATCTCCATTTCAACCTTGAGGGTACATTGGAAAATCTTATCATAGTTGTCAAAGTCATGGATCGCCAGCGCTTTCCGCAAGCTAGGTTTCAGCCCACCGAAGAAGCGATCAACCTTGCATTCAGGCGTAATGACAAAGACGGAAGCGTATCATGAAAGCCTTGAGAAGTTTTCCTTATACGCTCCAACAAATTCGTCATCTTTTTTTCTTGAGAGCAAGGAATTCCCTTTCCATCTTAAGTCAGAGGGTGCGCGGAAAATATTTATCAAAAAACATCTTCCAGAAATCCTTCCATTCCAATGCATCAATCTCCTACTTAGGCTTTATATTTTTTATCAACTTCCACCATTGATCATCTTCACCGTCCATATAATAAGAAGCAAAGAGAACCTTCTCTTGATCAGAACATTGAAAGATATAGAAGATCTTTTCAGTGGAGTTGATCCATTGTTCAATGATTGAGGGATCAAATGATCCATTAAAAGTAGGAGGCCTTTGTCTCATGAAGATCTTGATAGATTCTTGTTCTTTCTTGGGGGGGGGGGTTGAATGTTCCTATATAACCATGTTTCTATTAAAATCTTGAGTTATCAGAGAGATAATCATGACAAAGTTCACAATTCCCTCTCCCATTGGAATGGGAATCTCATTCGTATAGTCATCACATTGATCTGCACATTGGTTGTTATCCCGAGTCCAACTATTACCGACCATTATCTGGAATAAAAGGAAAGTTAGGGGTAACAAATAAAGGGTAATCCAAGGGAAAAACTAATGACTTATAAATAAATTTTATTTCCTTAACATATGAATCTATTGGATGTAGTCTATTTTATCCATGATATACTTTCCTACATATATTCTCAGGGTAATTTTTTGTCGCTTAAAAATTGTTCATACTAAGCTTTTGAATTTACCAAAGCATATCCCTAGGGAGTTTCGTAACCAAAAGTGCAGCAAGGCCCATTTTTGTGCACCAATTCCCATTTTAGTCTAGCTCAAAGTGGTGTTTTTGGGTTTTACCCCTAGGATACATCTGTGCCAGAGCCACCTCTACCTGCTAGTATCCAGAAATGGATATATTTTCTTGATAAACTAATTAATCAATACTCACCAAATATTAGGAATGCTTTTGTTACACTTAGTCTTTTCTCTAAGGCTTATCTTGGATTTTCTAATCCTAATCCCAAAAATAACTAAACCTATCCTCTGATACCAACCCTGACAACCCTGTTCTTTTATTACACAATCAATCATAATTTATTACATAAAAATCACTTGATAAAACATAGAAGATGGAGATGTATTGTGTCTTTTGGGATTAGGATCAATACATAACAACTTAAAACATGAAAAAAAACATCTTTATTGAAAACTTCTTTTACATTACAACCACATTCCCTCATACTTAGCATTTCATGGGATAACCTGAGGACATGCATAAGAAAAGGTTGATCTATAAAGCCCATTAAGGGAGTAAATATGGAGTAACATGAGGAATAAAATAAATTTTATAAAATAGTCATATCATTAGAGAACAAAAGAAGCATAAATATAAAGGCATGATAAATCATGATAATTATAACATGGAAATGTGGTAACAACACTTAACATGGAATTGGCATGAGCCAATGCTCATTGCACCTGGAGCATGAGTAAATCCTCATTGCAGATGAAGCCTGGGTAAATCCTCATTGCACTTGAATTAGAAGGAGTAATCACCCATTGCACATGACTTATCATGATATTATACTTTACGCAATTCATTAGAGCACTATAAGGGCGCACCCTTATTAAACATTTCATTTCATGCATAAGTGTGCCACATGGATCATATAACATGGATTCATAAAACATAATAATTTATTCTATGATAATGGAATGTGGAATTCTTACATGAAAATTTATAATAAATACATAAATTTTCATAAAGGTGAATACCTGAGATAGAGAAATGAGAATGTTATTCACTACACAATGACTTTGTCTTGAAAAATCAGTGCATTTCGGCAGCGTAACGACGTGACGTAAGAAGTCATAAAAATGGTTGATGAGAGATAAATGGGTTTATCATAATAAGTAAATGAAATGGATAGTAAGGGGGTCATATAGATAAATGTACCAACAATTTTAATGTAATTTCGAGTCATGATACAAAATAATTGCTTGAATGTAAAAGAGAATAGAGAAATTCCTTTTGGAATTTCGACATAGTTACGAGTGTACATGGGAGGAATTTAATGAGAGAGAAAGGGGTCTCACCTCATTAAAACATAAATATAGAATAATGGGGAAGGTTTGAAACCATACCCCAACATTTATAATTGAAATTAAAAGGGCATAACAATTTTAAGAATATTGAAAAAATATGAGAAAGAAAGAAAAACCCTTACTTGGAAGTGTGCTCCCAAAGGCTTGAGAGAGGCTTGAGAGAGGCTTCTTGGGAGCATAGGGAACCTTTGGAGGATTCTAGAGAGAGGAGGGAAGATTTTGGATGAACTCCAAAGGCTTTGAGTGAGTAGGAAGTGGATGCTTGGGTGGGTTTATATAAGAAAGGTGATAGAACTCTTTAATATTTAGGTTTTGGACACATCACATTAAACTAATCCAAACCACAAACCATCCCATGGTTTTTTTCCATGGTTTTTGGAAAAGGGAATTTTAAAACAATATTTTATAGGGTCAAAGTCCACAATTCTTAAAATAATGATGTTTCTTATGTGGAGGTGAGTCACACTCACAAGGAAATCAATTTAAAAAGAAAAGACGTTTAATATGCCTTGAAGGGTCTATTAACGATTTGTAAAATAAGTTAAACAAGCTCAAATCACATTATTTTAATGGTAAAACACATATTGGCCGAACATAAGGCTTATAGGATTTTATTACATAACTATTGGGTCATTATGATGTCATAAGACACATTAGATATTTAAACGATATTTAATTTTACCCAAATATTTGACCCTCATAAAATTATGAAAAATTCACTGTTGGATAATTTCTATGTCCTGATTCCAGAAAGAATATTAATTTTATCTAAATAGTTTTTTAAATTTGTTAATTTTCACTTTTAAAATAAAAACTGACATTTATAAAAAATTCAAAGGTTTTTGACAAAAACGGCTTTCAAACCTTAATAAAAATTACGATTTCATTCATAATATTATACAAAAATTTATATTTAATAAAAATTAATTTAATAAGAATAATAATATTTTATTATAATATAATTTAATTCAAAAATTTGTTAATTCATCAAAATATATTTCTTAGATGAATATTAACAAAAAATACTATTTGTGCTTTAAAAACCATCTACAAGGTAAAAATAATAAAATAAAGGTATATTATTTATTATATACAAAAAATAATGTAAATTAACATAGTGCTAATGTGTTGTTACATAACCCATTATAACACTCTCATAAGACCGAAGGGTAGGGTGTGCGATGGTGACCGGCTCTTGGGGTGCCTTAGATAACATTACTCGGGTGGTAATCTCTATCAACTTGTACTTCTCTCATAGTCCGTTCCGCTTGAGCATAACATATTCAAGCTCGGCTTGGGCTTGGTCAAGAGTGAATCCCAAAGACACAACCTCCTTTCCAATCTTTGAAAAATGGGATTTGAATGGTTCATGTCTACTGGATGAGGCCATCGAATTCTTTTTCTGAGTAAATTGGATTTGTTAAAGCCCTATATTTATACTAATAATGTGATCAATGTTCAACGACTATATTAACAATTGTCACAATTCATAAAATTATTTTAAAATCCAAAAACATAAAACCAAAGAAGCTAAAATTTTATATAAAAATTTTACATAAAGATACATTTAATTAGATCATGTGGGATTTCCATTAATGATTGTTTGGGTCATTACAGTGCATGCTATTTTGTTTATATATTTTTCCAATATATAATCATGATAATTAGTTTTATGGTATCTTTTAATTCTTACTAGGTGCATGTTAGTATTGGAACATCATGTTAGAACAGTGGAGTTATAAAATTCAGTAGTTCAGTTATCTAGACTGGATAGAACCCCAATGATATGCACTCAGATTTTGTAGTTCAATAATTTACATATAAAATTGTTCATCATGAACTATTCTGTTATTTAAATTATCACTAATAATGTTACTCCCACTTCAATTTTTTGGTTCAATTAATGATTATTCATCAGACCACTATCATTTTGTTGAATTCTACGAGGACATGTTCTTGCGTGTTGCGGCAACCGTCGCCAAAGGCGAAGCGGTTCAGGATGACTTGGTTCTCCTCAAATGATTTAAGGTGAGTTTTTTCCTTCATTATTCGATTATAATTAGTTTATAATTGTGGGTTTTGTTATTTTAGATCCCTTTTTAATTTTATGGTAGCGTTTTTGTCATCCTTGAGGCGGTTTTGAGTCACAGTAGTCAAAGGCGACTCACCGCGTATGCATAGGTAAGCATGTATATAATATGTTTTCCTGTAATATGTATATCCACACATAGAATCAAGATTAAATATAATTGAATTGATTTTCTTATGTATATATATGGAAAATTCATACATGTTTGGGTGGTAACGGGCTTATGCATATGAGCATATTTGTGATTTTTGGGTTATTTAAATTTTTTTAGCGTGTTTTGGATTTTGTTGAGGCGGATTCGAGTCGCCATTGACGAAGGCTTACATGTGTATGAATAGGTAGGCATATACATATATAAGTTCCCATATTATATTTATTCGCTCATGGTAGTATGAATATATATATTTGGGCTAGGAGTGCTTATATATAGATATGAAAAATGCATACATGTGTAAGTGTAAAGGGGTATATGCAAGTATAAACAAATATATAAGTACCCCCTTGTGCATATTTGGCCATGAAAATATGTACATAAGGGATATGTGTTCTTATATATATATGTGAAGTTGCATATGAATGAGAGTAGAAGAAAATGAAGATTCGAGTTGTCGTCCTCAAATGAAAATGTGCCTTGAGGTTGAGGTAGGGTCCCTCTCATAGATTTTTTAATTCAAGAATATTTTAAATTACATTTAGTTTCCTTATTTATTCTACATGTTTATATTAAATTGAATTTTTTGAATAATTTATAGTTAAAATTATACGTATTTTTTGATTAACAATTCATGGTTTTGTAATTAAACCCCTCCAACAAAGGTGTGCTGTCTGAGAAAACTCATAGTAGTATACCTTGCTTGACATTATTGCGTGGATGTTTTACTTATACATGATCTGAGTGTTATTCATAAATAAAACATCATAATTGACCCTTTTTATATCCCTATAGGGGTTTCCCTATTTTTATTAAAACATTTGTTTGAACCAACACACCCATTAAGTGCCGTTAGACTTTTAAGATGGGATTTCCCAAGTAGGTAAGTGATGTAATGACCAAGTCACCACTAAGAGAATAACATGATTTGGATGTAATGACTTGTCAGGGATAAAAGCCTTTCCTTGAGTGCTTAAATTGATTGGACATTGTTAGAATAAAATGAATAGTTATGCTTGTATTATGTGACATGTATCTGAGTGTTTTTCTATTCTTTGACTTACCTTAAGTGGTTGAAGTGGAATGAAATTTGGAGGGTGGCATGGGGGTGCATGGGGTGTGTAGGGGGGTGGGCAGGGTAGGGGCATGTTGGTAGGGGTGTTCTGGGGGAAGGTGGAGGGGGGTGTGCGGGGTGGGGGGGGGGGGTGGGGGGGGTGGGGGGGATGTAGGGGGTTTCCCTCTTTTTATTAATATAGATTTTTGAACTAAAACACCCTTTATGTTTCGTTAGACATTTAAGATGGAATTTCCCAAGCATGAAAGTGTTGTAATGACCAAGTAACCACTAAGTGACCCCCATTAATCTTATAAATAGAATTGATATGTTTTAATGAATTGAATGAGTTAAATTGAACCGAACATGGTTAACTGGGAACATGAGAAAAAATGATTTCTGTAGTGAATTATGTAATAGTTATGCCTACTTTCTAATGTTTAATAAGATTTTATGAAATAAATAGAGGTTTTTATTCATGGTTACTTTTAATCCACTTTTTAAATGTGGGGGGGTTCCGTGGGGGTGAAAGTGTTGTGTGGGGGGGGGGGAGTGCAGGGGGTGAAAGGGGGGCTGAGCAATTGGGGGGGGGTGTCAGTTCAGGGAGGATGGGGGGGGGGGGGGGTCCAGTCTGTGTGTCTAGTGGGGTGGTTCAAGGGGGGGTCTCCCACATGAGTGGTGAAAGCGGGGTGTGTAGGGGTGTGTGCATGGGGCAGGGGTGTGCGGGGGGGGGGGGGGGAGAAATTGATCTTTAAGGGGGCTGTGCCGGGGGGGGGCTACGTACTCCGATCAATTCTTTTGTATGCTCGCATATGCTTGCGCACTATATGTACATAGATTGTTTATCCATGTACAAATACATGACATATCCCCTATGGTATAATTAATTTCTATCCATATGGTGTAATTATTAAACATGCACCATGTCCTAAATTGATTCTTACATTTGGGGATATTTTTTCCATGAATTCAAATTTAAATTTTTTGTAATTTTTTTATTACACATGTTTAATCTAGTTTTATTGCAATATTATGTACCACACATGTATGTCTTTAATATATTTAGTATAATCAATATTCATGTAGGGTTCTGATCCTACATACAAGGTGACATGGTGGCATAACACTCAATTTTGGAGAAATACACCAAGCAACAATATATTTTCAAGTAGTGGGTCATTTTATTTTGTTTCAGTTAATGTTTTCTTTTACTTGTATTAAATATGAGTTGTGCATCATTTTTTAGACTGCCTGTACTCTTATTGACCATTTGATGTTTTATTTAATTTGAACAGTGGAGAGTTTTTTAGACCATTATAACATGTATTTATTTTGAGTAGTGGGTCAATTATTAGATCATTAAATTATCACCATGTGAATGCACGTGCGAGAACCACTATTGGGGGTGGGGTGTCTCTAGGGGGCTCTGTCTGGGGAGGGGATATCTGCAGGGGACTCTGTTTGGGGGTGGGGTGGGGCCATCTATAGGGGGGTCTGTCTTGGGGGGGTGGGTTGTCTAGGGGTGGGGAAGGGGGGGGGGTATATGCGAGGGGGGGGGGGTGTCTGTCTAGGGGGAGTGGAGCGGGGCCTCTGCATGGGGGAAGGGGTGCTGAGCTTCCCAGGTTTCTCGAATGTTATGACATTAAAGGATTTGAGTTGATATAATCATGACTTCTTTGTGTCCCTGATACTTTTAGTAATTCCAAATGTATGGATTATTACTTCTTTTATTTATCTTAAACACTCTTGAGTAATTAGATATTTGATCTAAATTTTCACATTATGATACATTTATGGTTTTATGGAATCCTATTGGGTATATTTAAACTAAACCATCCATATGAATTATGCCCACATGTGTTGTGATTGAGTAGGTGATTCACGGGTATGGAGATGGCTTGGATAGACATAGAGTTGGGGCGGATTGTTCAGAGAAAATTCATAGGGATTCTAGGAGATTAATTATGGAGAATGGGGATTTGTGATAGTAGTGGTCAAAAATACAGATAAATAGTAATCAAATAGTATGTGAAATTCGGTGGATCTACTTAGTACTTCATGTTCTTTACAATTTTTATATGTTTTCTTTTCCTTGTATTTATCTCATTGGATATATCTGTGTCTATTGTCTCTTGAATATATTATATACAATTCAGTTGTTTATATATATTCTACTAGTATTTTGGATTTATCATGTGTACTGAAGATGTGTATTTTGTAGGTTTTAAATGGTGAAGGCCTCCTATACCTTGAGACCCACTGTTAAATCATCCTTCCAAGCCTTCCAAGATTCAACTGAGTTGTTAGTATCACTGCAAGTAGTACCACCATCCAATTACATACTTTGATCATCATAATTCCTTGTATAATCCTTATTAAATCCATAAAAATCACTTCTAAAAAAGGAATTATCTCTAGAGATAACCTTGGAGGAGGCGGTAGGTCTACAGGGCAGGGGGTAGGGGGAGGTCTGCATGGAAGTGGGGAGGGGGGAGGGGGAATGGGGGGTGGGTGGAGGGGGAATGGGGAAGAGGGAGGTCTATAAGCCAGGGGGTAGGGGAGGACTTCAGGGTAGTGGGTAGGGGATATGGCGGTGGGTAGAGGGGGCAGGGGGGAGGTCTGTAGCATAGAGGGAAGGGGAGAGGTCTGCAGGTCAAGGGGCAGGGGGAGGTATGCATTGGAGGGGGAATGGGGTATGGGGGTGGGTGGATGGGGTATGGGGAAGGGGGGAGGGGGAGGTCTGCATGCTAGGGGGTAGGGGGGTCTGTAGGGTAGGGGTGGTCTACAAGGGGGTATGTAGGGAAGGGGGTAGAGGTAGGGTGCATGTGGGAGGTAGGGGGAGAGGGTGGTGGTCTATAGTGAAGGGGGTGCAAGGGGGTGGGGTAGAGGGTGTAAGGGGGTATATGAGGGCATGAGGGGGCATGGGGGTCTGTCTAGGGTGCAAGGGGGGTATGTCCAAGGGTGTAAGGAGGTCTGTCTCGGGTGCAGGGGGTGTGCAGGGGGAGTCTATCTAGGGAGGGGGGTCTACAAAGGTGATGGGGGGGGGGGGGGGGGGTTAGTAGCGGGACTAGAAGAGGGGTAGTGGGTGTTTTCAGGGTACGAGGGGGGGGGGTGTCCATGGTGCAAGTGGGGTCTGTAAAGGGTGAAAGGGGGGGTCTGTCCAAGGTGCAATGTGTTTTTGTAGTGGTGAAAGGGGGGTTTGGAAGGGGGGGTGTCTATCCTAGGTGCAAGAGGGTCTGTCCTGGGGTGCAAGAGGGGTCTGTCCGGGGTGCAGGGGGGGGGGGGGGTCCACCGAGGGGTGGAAGGGGGGTATGCCCAGGGGTAAAAGGTGGGTCTACATAGGTGCAAAGAGGGGGGGGGGGGGTTTCTAGGGGTGTACAAGGGTGTAAGGGGGGTCTATAGGGGTGAAAACGGTCTATCCAGTGGTGCAGTGGTGTTTGTCCTGGGATTAAGGGGTCTGTCTAGGGTGCAGGGGGGTCTATCTAGGGGTGTGGTGGGGCTGGTTTTTTTAATGAAATAGGAATGGCTATAGCCCCGATTTCAAACCTTGGCTAAATCCCTATAGCCACGGTTCATTGAACCGTGGCTGGTATTGATGTGGCTATAGGCCGAACCCTATAGCCACAGTTCAAAACCATGGATAAATGGATATAGATACGGTTTTAAATTGCGGCTATAGGGATCATACTATAGCCATTACTATACCAACCATGGTTCTATAAATCGTGGATATAACCTATTTCCATGGTTTTTGGGCTTATAGCCACCGTTTAAATCTGTGGCTATAGCCTAAATTTCTAGTGGTGATACCGTTAGAGTGAGCTATCTCTTTTTCATTGTGATTCATGATTTAGATCATGATTGTGATATTAACTTTGATGTATTTATTGTGATGTTTTCCATTGTGGATTACTGAGAGGCCTTAGTGGGTCTCGGGGTCCCCTATTGAGTTATTATACTCACCCCTGCATGGGCTCTGCTAGCACGCGTGTGTTTGGTGTTGAATACTGTTTCTCTGAGGCAGACTTTGGTTGTCCAGGACTTGGTGGAGCTTGGTGCGATGGGATCAGTCGAGATCATCTTCTTCGACTTTAGACTTACAGATGCTACCCTCTCGACAGAGCTCCAGAAAAGATGTGATAACTCTTTACTTTCATTTTTGTTTCTAGGGATTGTATTCAATCCCAATGGTTTTATTTTACAGTGTACTTTTGTTTGTACTTTACTCTCATGGATATACATTACTTTTATTATTTGTTTACTTCAGTTTCAATTTTTGGGTGTGTACAGATCTCTAAGGAAATTCCCTATCTATTTTTGAAATGGCTTCTGGTGCTATTCACCTACCCTTGGCCTATGGAAGGTGGGCTTGGTATAGTCACGTCTGGGCCCCGTGTGACGGGTCATGAGACAACTACTCACAGAAGACCTTCATGATTAACATAAAATTATTAACTTAGAGAATACAAAACATATTACCATGATTAACCGTCATTTTTAATATTGGAATAATCATTATATATAATCTCATTATATCATAGGTGAAACCAAATATCTTAACTCCATATAATATATTGAATAACCTTATGATCCAATTTCATCTCCGGAGTACCCAATGCATAGGAGGATATAACATAACCACCCATCAATGATTACTAAAGGATCTACCCATCATCATAATAATTTCTCGGAACCATAAAATAATCATCAATCAAGAATTATTTCATCTTAAAAACATTCTTAAGGGAAATAGAATTTTTGTTTTGATGTCATTTTAAAAAAACAACACACATGCAAATTAAAACATTTTATTTAAAAATAACCACGTTTTCTTTTAAAGAAATATTCAAAAAATAAATGTTTCATGATTGAGGTAAAATCTTCTCATGAGGTATAAGTTAAAAAAACATTCCTTTTTTAAATTTATAAAAAATGAAAGAGGTACTTTAAAAGTTATTTTTAAAAGAATGTCCCTTACCTCAAGTTCGACACATCACATATGTTATTTTTAATATAAAATAATTAATTTATGTTAATTTTATGATTTATTAAGAAACTTTTTCCATTTTATTATTCATTTTATATCAATTATTATCCTCTTATATACAATATCTTAATCACACATTGGATGTTTTGATGATATTCGGTAATTAAGTCCAAAATGACATTAGTTTGTTGACTATGGTCTAAGAGGTCATTATTCCATCATATATATAATAATTATCATGAAATAATTGTAATTTATATATATATATATATATATATATATTACTTTTAAACCCATACATTAAATTTGGTTAAGAAAAATGAATATTCTTACACTCATAGAGACGGTATTCCATACATACGTGTGAGTAACATATTCCTTTTTTGATGATCATTACAAAAATAAGGTATGAATTATTTTATCTTTATATATTGATTGTAATATATTTATGATATTAATTATTTAAATATACTTATATATATCATCCTTGTGATATGGTGTTGATAAATGAATCACATCTCTTCGTAGAGGTGGTAGTCTACCCACATACACACAAGAATGGCATTATCATTTTTCTGTGTATGGAAACGTAAGAAAATAAATGATATTTTTTTGAATGATAAATATTTCATGATTATAATATATATACATTAATTCTGTCATTATAAATTTTATTTAGTGATGGTGATGGAAAATGAATTACCTCAGTTTGTGAGGCATTAGTACACCGTACATAAAGTTGATGAATACTTTTCCCATTTAATGGAAGTGGAGATGGATATAGGTCGTCCCCCAAATATAATTAAATATATTTATATTTTGGATACTAGAGTTATTAATTTCTCAAGGTTGAATAAGGTTTAAGGGATGTGGAAAATTAATCAAAATAGAAATTCTTGATTAAAAACAACACCCATTCTTTGGACAATCTCCTTTGATTAACACCTTAAGACAACTAAGGTTTGTTTTATAGAAAATATAAGACCTATATAATGAGGGGAAGGATTATAGTAAATTTATTTTGTAGTTATTTTCAGATCCAAATGGTTTATGAATTATTATGTATTGAGAAGAAGAGGAGCCCTTTTATAGGAGGCTAAAGGGAACTCTTGGAATTTCTCAAAATATTAAAATATAATAAGTCTATTCTAGGTAAAAATGATTCCAAGTAACCTAAAAATGAACATAGGATTACAATTTAGGCCATATCTAATTCCCTTATTATTATTTAATAATTTTATGATTTTTAAATAATTTAATAAAATATTAATCCCATAAAATATCATTATTTTCAATTTTTATTCTATTCATTAATTTGAATTTAAAAATTATCAATAAAACAAGTTAAAGTAAAAAAACTATTTTATTATATACTAAACATGACATTTCAATATATAGAATTATTATATCACTTTAAATATCCAAAATTTTATTTAATTTCATATTTTTAATATGATTTATTTTATTTTTATAATAGTTGAATAATTACTACATGAGGGTTTTGAATGAATTCAAGGTAAATATTTCTTCCTTAAAAATTAAAAATAAATTACCATTATTATGATTAATATTTTATATTTAAAAATAATATTCATAGTCTAACATATCCTCCAGATTAGAAAATATTAAAAATGATACATTTATTAAAAATAAGAGTGTTACTTGTTTGACCTTTTTAAATAAAATACTATAAAGTCATAATCTCATCCAAGAGGCCCAAAAAGGTCATACATAAATGATTTTTTCATGTTCAAAATATCCATTTATATTGATTAGAATTTTATTTTAACTGACATATATATCATAAAAACACATTTACTGTGATATTTTGACTTTGCTGGCCTTGCACAAGTATTGGACACACATTTGGATAAACTAATTGTTATATAACTTTTATAATCATTTAACACCATAATAATAATAAATAATACATAATAATTAATATTAATGTATTTTATGGACTTATAAAATCCAGATTTTTATTTTTAGGATACTAAATATTTATTATCTAGTGTTGCGTATGCTCTCCCTCAGCATTGAAAATGATTTTCATATTTTTTTATGGAACAAAATCTAATCCTCATGCTTGAAATTATTATTAAATGATATTTATATTATTTTATAACACTTGAGTATGTAAAAAAATTTCTTAATTTTTTACATTATTTTTATGTCTAGGTGATATCATAAACAATTTTGTATTTCATAAAAAACATTTTTTCTACTATTCAGTAAAAATCTATCTTCTTTATAATTTTTTTAAAAATTTATCTTATGATATATTTGGATTTCTAGAACCAAAAAAATTCCATTTATTAAATTATTTTTTTAAAATTGATATAAATTAATTAAATAATAAGTGTGAAAAATGTGAAAAAATCCGTTTCTTAGAAAAAATAAAAATTTTCTTAATAATGCCTAATTATGTATAAAACTTTATTTTATAAAAAAATACTAAAATTTATTCAAATGAACCAAATTGAATTATTAATAATATAATATAACTAATTTTTCTTTGAAATCACTTTAAAATAAAATCAATATTTGAAAATGGTTAAAACAATAATAATATTTTAGAAAGAATAGGTATTTTAACTATTCATTGGAAAATCAATGTTTTCAATAAAATATGAAACAATAACCCTATAATAATTTTGATATTATGATTTCAAGAATAATATTATTTTTAAAAAATTAAATTTATATTATTTCAAAAAATTTATTATAATATTTATTCCCAAAAAAATGGAAACCATTTTTGAAGAAAATTTATTTCTAAAGCATAAAATAACTAAAAATTGATTTTGTATTTCATAAGAATTAATCAATGAATTTTTGTTGATTAAATCAACTATATACATATATATATTCCATAATTTGGTTAATACAATTAATACACTCCGATCAATATATAGGTTATAATGCTCATATTTAAGTAATAATTTTTCATTGTTTGTTTAATCTCACTGTGACTTATCTTGTATGCTATCCAAAAATAGTTTTTCCTTTTAGAAAAAATAAAATGTAACATTATCCACCAATTTTGGAAATTACATAATTTTAATATTTTACTTTTTCAGGGTAACCAATGTTTGAATTTTCAAAATATAATTATTAAAAACCGTTATTATAAAATGTATCAATAAAACGTTCACTTGATAAGAGAGAAAGGGAAGTACAATGGTTATCTGGAATAACACATATTAAGATTAAAAGTTGGATAACATATATGGGAATTGAAAACATGGATATTGATGATAAAAATAATTTTCTAGGATTGATATAGAGTGATAGAAAAAATGGTTTCGAGAATGTTAACCATTACAAAATCATTAATATGTGATGGGTTAAAAGGCCATTGATTACTCCATAAGAAAATTAAATGATTAATTTTTTTGGAAAATAATTTCCCAAAATTTTAGAAACTATTTAAATCCTTATAATTAGAATATAAGGAAATATACTTCCTTGATAAGTATAATTTCATCCTTTAATAAATTTATGCCAAAAACTCATTTTTTTCTCTGAATGATGATTATGAGTTTTTAATTCTTGAATAACTAGAATAAACTTTTACAGATCAAGAAATTAACCAAATAATAACTATCAATTCGTTATATATCTAGATATTACCAATAAAACGTTAGTTCAAAATAGAAAAATTCTTTAAAATGAAGGAAAATTTATAAAAATAAATACTAATTTACTCTCCAACAATCAATAGTAATATCTAAGTGTTAATAACGATCATTAAATAAATAACTATTCATAAAATCCATAAAAAATATCATTAACTAAGATTGAAACTCAAAAATCATATGTATTTGATCACATAGTATTTGAAGATAAATTTTAACATTTATCTCCAAATAAAATCAATCACTCTTAATGTATCATACCAAAAATGAAATTTCCGAAATCACATAATATCCAAAATATGATAAAAATTTAAATAAATAACCCAAATAACTATAAATTCATAATAAAATAATAAGTTATTCCAATGTATAAATCAAACTTTATTCCTAAAATAAAACCCCAAACTATAATATTTACCTTAATCCTATAAGGTTACGAAAATATTGTATTTATTCTAAAATAACATTAATTACTTAATCACCAAAAAACTATTCAATCCCATGATTATCTAAATGATAAATAATATGTTCCCAAAATGATGTTAAAATTTATCCATATGATATTTTAAATAAAGAAGATCAATTTTATTATAACCAGGACATCACGTATGTATGTGGTAGGTGATGCATGTTTATCACCCTTTAGTTGCCGATTCAATCTCTGTGGCCTTTTTTGATGTGATAGGTTGTCTCCCGACCTACAGGTTGTACTTTTTTAAAACTATATTAATATAATACTTGTAAAATTAAATAAACTTGTGAAAAATTTAAAAAAATAACTTTAATATATTCAACATTAAAGAAATATTTTATCCTAAAATATTATCTTAATCCTTTCAGTTTTCACCCCAAAATGAAATATTCTATAATTACCAAAAGAAAGTATCTCCAAAAATATCATTAATAAACTTAAAAGTTCATAACATAAATAAAAAAGTGCTATTTCTTATACATTGAACATATTATCAACCATAAAATTATAAAAAAAATGATAGAATCTATAACTCTAAAAAATGTCCTAATCTATAAAGTTGTCTAAACCTTCCTATGTTACCAACTATAAGGAACCATCCTTAAGAATTATATATTATAGAGTTTTTTTAACAAGAAATAAATTTCTTATAATTATAAGGATAATTTTAATTTAGAGTTTTAGAGAATTACGAAAAACTCTTACAATGTAAACCCATACATTAAAAGTTGACACTTCTACACAATATCTATTTTTTTATAAAAATGAAGGTATTTATAATGTAATATGATTTTTTCATGATTAATCTTCACTATTTTATTATTGACCTCATAATTGTCCCTAATATCCATTAAACACTATGAAAAATATTTTAAAACTTGATGTGAGCAGAAAAGATTAGTAAGGGACATAAAAAAGAAGAAAATGATTAGTCTAGTGAAAATAATAAAACATATAATATACTTATATTTTTCACATTATTAATTTATAATATAGAATTTATAACTTATACATGAAAAATAACACTAATTTTTCTTAAATAAGACTTTTAAAACCCATATCAAACATAAATAAAACATGTTGAAAACATGGGATATAATTAGCGTAACCACAATGGCTACTCATGGAAGACCATTACAGTTAACTTAGGATCATAAAAATAGAGTAACCATCACCATTACTAAATATTAACCATCATAGTTTATCTTGGAATAATCATCATATAATATTGTTATTATCTCTTAGGATAAACCTAATCGGTTAACTCTATCTCATATATGGAACATAATTCTGATCAACTTTCATCTTTAGAGTACCCAATGCATTGGAGGTTATAACATAACCACATATCCAAGGTTATAAAGGAACTAACCATGAAAAAAAAATTCCCAATAACTATAACATAATCATCAAACAAGAATTATTTCACTATACAATCATTATTAAAGAAAATATCCTTTTCACTTTGAAATATCTTAGTTTTAGAAAAGTCCAGAACATATAAAGAAAACAATTTCAATGAAAACCACCATGTAGTATTGTAAAGGAAGATTCAAATTATTTAGGTAAAATTATGGTTGTAAAACCTTTTTATGACATATATTTTAACAAAAACATTCATTTTTTTACTTTTATATAAAAAGAAAGAGGAACTTTAAAATATTTTTATAAAATAAAGTCCCTTACCTTGAACTAACACATCACATATGTTCTTTTTAATCAAGAATAATAAACTTATGGTAATTTTATACTTTATTAAGAAACACTTTCAAGTTTATTGTTATTTTTATAACACTTATCAACCTGTTATATAAAATTACTTAATTACTTCAGTTCGCATTGAACGCATTGATGATATTCGGTACTTATGTCCAAAATGACTTTGGACAATTGACTATGGTAAAAGAGGATACTATTAAATCATCTCTAGAATAATATTCATGAAATAATTATAATTTTTATACATAAATTTTACTTTTAAACCCATACATTAAATATTTGTTTTAAAAATGAACTATGTTACAATCATAAAGATGGTAGTCCATACATGCATATGATTAACGTTTCCAATGTTTAACGATCATTTTAAAAATAAAGGTAAGAATCATTTAATCTTTAAATAATGGTAATAATATAATATATATAATATTAATTATTTCAATATACTTATATATATTATCTATTTTATTTAGTGAATGAAACAAAACCACACCACTTCATGGAGGTGGTAGTTGACATGTATGCACATACAATGTTATCATTTTTCTGTGCATGGAAAGTGAAGAACATAAAAGATATATTATATTTTAGGAATTATAAATTATAAATGATTAACATATATATATATATATATTAATTCCATCATTATAACCATTCTTGAGTGGAATTGATGGAAAATAGATTACAACAGTTTGTGAGACGGTAGTTCTCCGTACACATGAATGATGAATTATTTTCACATTTTATGGGAGTAGAGATGGATATAGTTCATGAAACTAAAAAAATATGATATAATGATATGGTATATAATAAATTTAGTATTTTATAATTTTTCAATTAGGTTTTATGGATGTGGAATAATAAACAAAATATAAACCCTCAATTAAAAATGATAATTCTTCATCGGAAAATACCATTTTTTATCACCTCAAGATAACAAAGGAGGTTTTATACCTAAAAAAGACTTAAATTATTAGGTGAGTGATTATAGGAAATTAATTATGAATCTATTTTCTCATCCAAATTGGTTATAAATTGTAAATGATTGAAAATTAGAGGTTCCCTTATATAAGAGAGGGAAGGGTTCTCTTTAAATTTCTTCAAATATCAAAATATAATAAGACTATTATTGGGGGAAATGCTATAAAATGAACAATAAATGAAAAAGGAATGAAATTTTAAAAAATTATTATCCTAATAATTATTATTTAATATTTTATAATTCCAAATTATCTAATAATATACTAATCCCATAAAATATCATTATTATTAATTTTGATACTATATATTAGTTTGACTTTAAATATCTTCTAGAAAATAAATAAAAATAGAAAAACCAGTTTTATTATATCCTAATTATGTAATTTTAATCTATATAAATTTTGAATAACCATAAATCTCTAAAATTATATTTATTTTAATATTTTTAATATCATTTATTTTATTTTTCCAATAGTTTAACAAATACTTCATAAACATTGTGAAATCATTTATTGTAATTATTTTTCCTTAAAAATTTAAAAAATTATCATGATGAATTATTTTTTTAGATTTACAAATTATATTTATATTCAAACATATCCTTTAGATAAAACAATAATAAAAATCATACACCTATTTAAAATAATATTATGACATGTTTGACATATTTTTAAATACAATACTATGAAAGTCATAATATCATCCAAGCTGTCCAAAAATGACATAAATAAAATAATAAAGGATAATAATGATCAAAATATCCATTTATATTTGTTATATTTTTATTTTAACACACATATATATCATGTAAACACATGTAATGTGTTATTTTGACCTTGTTGGCCTTACACAAGCATTGTACAACCATTTGGATAATACACTTGTTATATAACTCTAAAATTCATGTATGACCATAAAGATAATCAATAATACATAATATTTAATATTAAAGTATATCACAGAATAATATAATCCAAATTTTTATTTTTAGGATACAAAATGTTTCTTTTCTAGTGTTGTGAAGGCTGTGTGTCAGCACTGAAAATGTTATTCATATTTATTATAGAATAAATTATCATCCCCATGTTTTTAATTAATTGTGAATGATATTTATATTATTCTTTCATACATTATTATTTCCAAAAGTTTCAAAATTTCTTATATTACTTCAATGTTTTGGTGATATCATAAAAGATACCATATTCCATACACATTATAATATTTTTACTTTAACTAAAAAATTAAATTCTTCAGAAAAATGAAAAAAATATTATCATATGATAAATTTTTATAGATGAATAAAAAATTAAATTAAATTTTATGAAATTAATTTCATATAATTAATTGAAATTAATTTCCAGATAAGTGTGCAAAACATGCCGAAACGACCTTTTTGAAAAAAATATAGTCTTTCTTAAACATGTGTATTTATGTTTTGAAAATGATTTTATACCAAAATAAATTATAAAATTAATTCCAATGAACAAAATTAAATTATTAATAATTAAATAGAAAAAAATTTACTTTGAAACCATTTTAAAATAAAATTTAACATCACAAATGGTTGAAATAAAAATAAAGTTTTTAGTAAAAAATGTTATTTTTCACTATTTAATGGAAAATCAATATTTCTTGAAAAATCTGAAAATAAACCCTAAGATAATTTTGATATGATAATTTTAAAAATAATATTATTTTAAAAAAATAATATTTAAAGTAGTTTTGAAAATATATTATAATATTCTCTTATAATAATCATGGAAACCCTATTTTTTTGAAGGAAATGTATTTATGAGGCAGAAAATAACTAAAACTTTAACACATATTTCATAATAATTAATAATTTAATTTGTATTAATTATATTATTTATATATATATTTTATATTTTGGTTAATACTATTCATACCCTCCAATTTAATGGATTTTTTATAAAATTTATATTTCAATAATAATATTTCCTTGTTCATTTAATCTAGATGTTGCTTATCTTGTATTCTATCTAACAAAATGTTTATTTTTAAAAATCTTGGGATGTTATATTTCATGTATTTATTTTATTTCATCAGTGTATGGTTATTTATTTACTTGTACAATGCATCGTCTACTCCAATAATTAATCATGATCACATAGTACAAATAAATTAATAAGAAATCTTAAATACAATAAAATGAAATGAAATCAATTTTTTAATTAGGTCCAATTACTTACTTATATATCGCCCACATAAATTAATTAAAAATGGATTAAATTATATTACATATATGACTAAAATATAAATGAAAAAATTTATTTTATCATATATGTTAAATTATTATGTAAGTATCCCATGAAATAAAACAAATATATAGAATAAAAATAAAGGATATTTAAGCATATGTAATAAAAATACCTCCACTTAAAATATTTAGTCATAAAAAAACCACCATTACTTGAGTTTTAATAAAAATATAGTTCAAATTACTTGTTTGGACAACTTCGGGGAACTTTAAATTATCAGATAGTTCTTAAGACAATATTAGGTTGACATAACCATGTTATCTTTAAGAGTTGTTTCTATAGAAAAACTTGATGTAACTTAGAGGCAATATTAAATTGATGTTTCGGGATAGGATTTTAGTATTGAGTATAATCAATATATCATGAATCGATGAGTTAATGTATTTAGTAATAAAATCCTACCTAAAAACCTTCATGTAATTTTATAAGGCATACTTCTAGCTCTTGAGAAGAGAAATATTGGTCATTTCCACTAGAATATCCTAATGACTAGATATTATGACTCTAATTGTGAGTTGCATTTGGATTTTATAAAATAGTGGGAGGCTTAGTTGAATTATTATTTATTCTATAACTAGTAATCAATGTAGATAATGAAATAAAATATTTTATTTCTTTTAAAAATATGAAATCCACATCAAAATATCCTTTAATTTGGTTCAAGATAAAGGGAAACTACTTACCTATGAGAAATTAAGGAATGGTACAAGTATCTAAACATTGTATTATGCTAAAAAATGATGTTATATGTACTTGACTCCCCAGTATATTATAATCCTTATAATATGTAAATTTAGGATTGAAAATGTCTTATAGAAACACATATATGATGCATTAGATGTTTAATGCCTCATATTAGCATATATTAAATGTGATATTTAAAAGATTCCTAAATATATGAATGCATACACCATGTTATCTGACATCCATGATATTTATCTAAAGAAATAAATATAATACTGGTATGGAATATCCCTAACAATCTTTATATAAAAGTTAGTAGAAGTTGTCCCTTATGGACCTCATTGGGTTAAAATTACATTGAGTGACTAGATATTTTGGGATTCAATCCTTGTAAGGAATTGTGTTTAGACTCTATTATATTCTCACTTCCTCCTAACATCTATATTATTATTTAAAATTTCAATATGAATGATATAGAGAAGTATCTACTCGATATTTTAATATTGATTCCCATGTGGATTAAGACATAAGGAATGTTGACACTTCTTTTAATATGGAGAAGGAACGTAAATTAAATGTAAGAAGTTGTAACGTAGGTTCTAAAACAATGACATATTTACAACAAAATTACAAGAAATGAATGATATAGAGGGAGGATAAATAGTATTTGTATGTTTTTATTATAGGAAAAGTTCCATTTAAATAAGAAATATACCTCAATAAATAAGTAAGGGAATTCTTTAGGTATGTTCATTATTGAGTTTAATATTTCCATTTCATAAAATATGGTATTAGATATAACTTGTGGTTATCATATTTACATATAAAAATAAAACCAATTAGATCCTACAATATTATTAAATGTTAGGGGTATCTTCAAGCTACCAATTGAGAGAGGTTAGATGCATTATCTATAAGAGACTACCATCTCAAATTGTTTACTAGAATGGTTTTAGTTTTTAAGAACAATTATTATGTACCTAGTGTGACATAAGAAATCATTTCTCTATCCATATTATAAATGGATGGTTTTGATTCTATGTTCATAAATAAGTGATTACACATTTATAAATATTATATATGGTTTAGTATAACTCATGAAAATAATTGTATTTACATAAATTATTATGAAATTATAGTCATTAAAAGTGATAAAGAAAAAGATCCCATGAAACTTATTACAACCAATTTTGGGATCATTGACATGATCATATAAACTAGAAATGTTTGAAAAAATTATATCAATAAGGGCATTTAGATTCTTTTGATAAAATCCCCTTATATATAGGACATGTTTTTTAAAATAAAAAAAAACAAATAATCTATTATTAGAAATGGTAAGAGATGAATTGAAATTATAGAATGTTTTTTTACAAATGTGTATGGATCTTACTGAGGAGAAGATAGAGGTGGATACTCATAATTAATTAATTTTACTGATGATTTTTGTCAATATGTGTATATCAAATTGATGAGTAATAAGTATAATTCCTTTTAATAATTTCAGGAAAATAATAATGAAGTAGGGAATCATATTTTAAAAAAGACAAAAAATCTATAATTAGATGGAAATATAAATATCTTAACCAATAAATCATTGATTATGTAGAGATTTTGGGATAATATCTCATCTCACTACTCCATATACAACATAATGGAATGGTTTCAGTGTAAGTCAGAATCATACCTTGTTATATAGAGAGAGATCAATTATAAGTCATTAAATTTTATATTATCCTTTTAGGCACATGAATTATAATCAGTGACATACAAACTAAATATCATTCTAACCGAATAGGAAAGAAGAATCCCATATGAGTTATTGAATGGGAATAAATCTATTTTTTCACATATATTCTTTGTTGGGATGTGAATCATTTATTAAGGAATATTTTATAAATAAGCAACTATCCCAAGATAAAAAGTGTATATTTATATGACATTTTAATGAAACAAGAGGATATGATCTATATTACCCATAAAATAGAAAAGTAATTATAAAAATGTATTCCATTTTCTAGGATATGAGAACATTTCTAATCGAGATAGTGAGAGTAAGATAGACTTTTATTAAGTCAAGGATCAAGATAAAAAAGTGTTATCATGGGTACAAATTCCACAAGACCCACTATAAGACTTATTATAGAGAAAAAATTAATATGTAAGACTATTATAGAGGTTAGAGAACTAGAGTGATATTGGTTTCTGTTATAAAGGAAGGTGTCACATTATTACTTGAAAATAATGAACCACTTTACTATAATTAATTCATAAAAAATTGAATGTTTCTTAGTGGAATGAAAACATTAATTCTGTAATGGATTCCTTGTAATAAAATTTGGTTTTATTTTTGGAAGATCCTCTAATTAATGTATATTTAATTGGGTGTAAATTGGCATCGAGGAAGAAATGGGAACTGAATGGTAAAATTTTCACCGATAAGGCATGATTGGTTACTAATGGGTTTGATAATTTTCATTTAATAAATTAAGAATAAACCTTTTCACTAGTTTTTGTGATAAAATCTATCAGAATTCTATTTTCGACAATGTTTTTTCTCTGATTATCAAATTTTGATAATGGAGGTTAAGACCACTTTCCTTAATGCTAATATCTTAGAAGATATATATTTGACACAACTAGATTTCTTTGTGACCCCAAATGATTGAAATAAGGTATGATAGTTATAGAGATCCATTAATGGGTTCATGAAAGCTACATTATTTTGAAATATTAGTTTTTCTAAATTTATATGAGAGTTTAGTTTTCATTAATAATGAATGTGAGAACTGCATTTACAAGAGTTTAAGTGAGAGTAGTATTATTTTCAGAGTGATATATGTTTATGATATATTACTTATGGGAAATGAGATATTGGTCTTGTAGTTAGTTAAGATATGACTAAATAAATGATCATCCATAAAATACCTAATTGAAACAACCTATATTCATAGGATCATGATTAATGGAGAAATGCTTGAAAGGATTATTAGAATACATATAGGTATATATATTGATATGGTATTAAAATGGTATAATATGGAACAATCCAAGAATGGATTATTTTTCCTGTCATATGGTATACACCCATTAAATAAAGTGTGTCTTAAACATAAGAAGAGAGAAATTGGATGAGTATAATTCCTTATGAATCATTGATTGGATATATCATGTTTGTATTTTTATATATCAGGATTGATGTTGCCTATAACTTGATAATGGTAGTAAAATACCAAATAAAACCATGAACAACACATTAGTTGGTTCTAAAGCCTATCCCAAAGTATTCTAGGTGTACAATGGATATGTTATTAGATTCTAGAGGATATGAGGAATTAGTTGCAATGGGATACAATGAAACTAGTTTCCAAAATTTTCAGAATGATTTCAACTTATATTCATGATATGTGTTTTTATTTGATAGAGGATATGTTAGTTGGACAATTTCTAATAAGCCTATGGTTTCCTATTTTCAAGTTTAATATGCATATTTTTTCTTTTATAATGTAGATAAATAATAAGTTAGTTATAATGATTTATCTAAGAGATTCGTTTTATACCTTGTAGTTCAGATCCGGTTACATTATATTGTGATTATAATACAAAAATAGTTTTATCCAAATATCCCAAGTTGAAATTAATAGATTTGAAATATATTTTAGAAGTCTCAACTATTGGGATATTTTACTCAAAGGGATGGCGTCATAGTTAATAGAGTATCTATATAAGAAAATTTTATAGAACTATTATCTAAACCCCTCAGTTAGTAAAAGCATGAAAATTATGTGGGACAAAGCTCGAGGTTTTAAATTTGTTACAATAGTAGAAAAAATAAACTTAAATGTTGGTTTTTTTCTTTAAAAACTTTCTAAAAAGATACATTAATATATATGATGTAAAAATTTTGAATTATAACTTTCAATATAAGTTTTCATAAACTGACGTTTAATCCCTTATAATAAAATATTACATATAAAAGGATTTCAATGTTGGTTTTATAAAAAATCAATGTTGAAATACACCATAACTAGTATTCTATGTTAGTGTTAAGAAAAATATACATAGAAATCCCTCCTAGAAAGGAATTTAATGTCATTTTTTTTCTAAAACTGATCTTGAAATTTAATAAGTTTTTTTTAAAATATTTTAAAATTCATGATTACTAACATGTAAACATAAACCATAACACCAAAATGTATAAAAAATATAATCATTAGTAGAAAAATTTATATTAATTTTTTACATGTTTTTTTAAAAATATACATTTTAATAAATGTACCACTTAAATTTATTTAAAAATAATAAATAGACACTAAATAAATTTTAAACGAGTTTCAAGTCATTAGTGTATATGGTGAATCTTCATGAGAAAACTTTAAAATAATTTAATTTGAATTTAGAAATATAGCATATTTGTTTAAATTATATGTGATATAATGAAACAAACCTTTTCAAAATATGTTGTTGTAATAGTCACGATAATATCATAAATGAATCAAAAAACAAAATACCCACCTTCAACAGTTCCCCATTAATTATGATAATGTGTTTATGAAATAATATTATTAAAATATTAACACTGGATATGTTGGAATAAAATCATTCACTAATATAAATTTTATATACCAAAACATTCACATATGCAATTTTTTGTGGTTCTAATTTTGAAAAAAGATCCATGTTGATATCAATCCATGGCCAATTTTAATTTCAAATATTAATTATATGATATTATAAAAATGAAAATACTAATATTTAAGAACTGAAAACGCATAATAAAACTTATTTCTTTAGGAACATGTTAAATTATATTAGAAAAGAACTCCATAAATAGCCTAACAAATATGATTTATAATCATATTGAAAAAATATTCATGACATCCGATGCGCACTAAAATAAAAAAAAATCCAACATTAATAATAGTATAATGAATAGTGTTTCATAATTACATTTTGATTCTTA
The DNA here is from genome assembly GCA_963277665.1 of Viscum album. NCBI lineage: Eukaryota > Viridiplantae > Streptophyta > Magnoliopsida > Santalales > Viscaceae > Viscum > Viscum album. The sequence continues at coordinate 654,061,546 of OY728145.1, read as the reverse complement.
CCAATCATGGAATGGAAAAAACAAACACATATTCAATTTTTTTAATCATTCAATATATATTCAATCCAGTATTTTTGTCAAGTATTTCATAGCTATTTAAATATAATCTTGATCCATAATACATTAAATATAAGTGATATAATATTTTATGAATTTTTTTTAGAGATACCTGATTATAAAAGTTATAAATTAATTGAATATAACACATATTTACTTAAAGAAATTAAATTTATAATTGTAGTTTACTTTCATGTGAAACAATATCAACATGGGTATACTGAGAATATCACCCTTTACAACATCAATAACTACATTTTAAAATATAATTAATGTTTAATATAATGCCCCATAACATAATCATCCCATAATTACCTAATTTATATTAATGGTTCTATTTTATTAAATTTAGAGGATCCTTTAGTATTATATTTATAGGAAATTAGGAAATCCATTACATAATAATGTAAAAAATTTCCACATAGTGCACATTTTTTCCCATAAAAACATGTTCTAAAATTTTCACCCCGGTATTCATTAAAGGCACTTATTATTATTTTAAGTCAAGTCACCATAGTGGAAATATTTAACTTTATATAGTTCCTACAAATGTTTAGATATTTTGATATTTTCTAAAAGCATGTGATGAGAAAAAGAAAGCTTAGTATGGGATATAAAGATAAAGTAATCTCGTTAGTCAAGTGAAATATAATAAAACCTATAAAAATGGTAACCTTTTTCAATATAATACCTTGATCACATAAATAAAACTTATAAAAATGTGAAAACAATAATTTTCTCAAATAAAAATTTTCAAACCCATTAATTACATAGGAAATTTTGTTGGAAATATGAGATATATGAGAAAACAATTAAAATATTTCTTAAAAACAAACCATTAGTTTCTAATCATTTCTTTACTCATGAAAAAAAATATTTTATTAAAAAACCTTAGGTAGACTAAAATAATTATTCTAGGGAATCATATTCATAACCCATATAAACTCAGGTCTGAACGATGTTAGAAATAAATTATGCCTAGTTAATTCCATTTGATAAACCTACTATTTTATCTTCTTTATTTTTACCTTTGAATACTATTCAATACCCAATGCATTAGAGAGATATATCACGCTCACCCATCGTCAAGAGCTATATCAAGATTAATTAAAATAATATATAATGCTAAAGTAACATATCATAAAATAATTACAATCTTTCAATTTTTTTATAAAAAAACCTTGAAAGAATATTTAGAACCAATAAAAAATCACTTTTCACTTTTTCATAAAATTATAGAGAAATACCCCTTTATTTTAAAAGTTTTAAAAATGAAAAATTCCCCAAATATAATGAATAAGATTTTTTTTAAAATAATGATAAATTGTATAAAAATTATGGTAAAAAATAAATTCTATGATAGTAGGAAATGACGGTAAATGTATATACGTTACAAAATCAATCTTTTGTTCTTTGGTAAAAAGTTAAAATGGACCATAAAATAAATGCTAAAAATATTCCTTTATAATCATTTTTAATGAAATTAAAAATTAGTTGAAATTAACATTTAAAAATATTTTATGTATAAATAAGAACATTCTTATATCATTTTTAATAATGTGGACATGGATGAGAAAGAGATTAATGGAATACAAAAAAAATGGTTTAAAAAAATCGCTTACCTTAAGAACCGTATAGCTTCATACATCCTCTAAATCCATATTAACAAAATTAAAATAGTAGTATAATTTATTAATAACTTCATTAACGTTCATTCAATTATCAATATTCCTTTTAGTTTATTTATTAACATGTTTTACTAATTTACTAAATTTTTTATGTTTTTGTTGTCTGCTTTGTGGTCATTCGATATATAACCTATAAATAATAGAAGTACATTAACATTGGTCAAAGGGTCATTGTTATGTCATATATAGAATATTAAAATTTTTAAAAGTATTATGTTCTTTGATTTAATATAATTTTATAACATTCCATGTAGGGCAGTCATGAAAAATGAAGCACACCATTTCATTAAGACTGTAGTCCGCACGTACGTATAAACAATGATTCCATTTAAATACTAGGTGGAAAAGAAATAAATTATATTATATATTAATTTTATATAATAAAAAAATATGTTATTAATTTCATATTTATTCATTATTTCCATTCTTATGAAAATCCTTGAGTGGTGTTAATAAAAAATGAATCACATCTCTTCAAGGAGGTGATAATCTACACGTATACATCAAAAATTATATCATTTTCCAAAATATGGAAGGTTAAGAAGTTAATAAATATATTATCTATTAAAAATAATAATAATTTCAAAAATATCACATATATTCTTTTTATACATAATTTTAAAAACCATATGAGTTGGTGATGAAAAACGAAACACATTGCTTCATAGAGGTAGTAACCTACACATGCACACGAGCGAAGTTCTCATTTCACATAGGATGGAAAATGATGTGAAGAAGGGTATTAAAATAAAAATTCTAAAATTTATATATATGATATATCATAATTTTATTATATTATTTGGTATAAAGAATATTTTCAGGTGGTATTAGTAAAAAAAATATGAAAAATAGTCTATTAAAAGTAATAGCTCTTCTTTGAAAACCTCATTTGGATTACACCCTATTCCTTATAGGATTTATCCTTTCATGTGATGAAACAAATATTGAATGAGAAAATATGAAATAAAGGTATTTTTTTGTGAATTATTTAGCTAAAATACTTATGGAATGTGAATAAGAGAGGATAAGGGTTATATTTTTATTAGTGAGGGGAGAGACACTCTATTAATTATTCACAATTTTAAAAAAATTTAAAGTATTAATCAATGGAAAGAACCTATAAAATTATTCAATGTTGAATCTAATATGATAAGGGTAGAAATAAAATCATCATATAACAATAAAGATAATATTTTTTTCACCTTATCACTTATTTTTTACCATAATTAACTCATTTTACCGTTTAAATTTGTAATTAATTTTTTATTTCTGTAAAAATTCATTACGACAAAAAATAAATTAAAATATTTAATAATAATTTAAAAATAATGATTCTAAATATTAAATATTTTTTTATATTCAATATTTATTTGTGGAATAAATTAATTTTAATATAAGTATGCAAAACTCAATGAAAAATATTGTTTATAAAAAATCATTTTAACCATAAAAATAAAATTATAAAAAAAAGAATACTAATTACTATAAAATTAATTTGAATATGAATAATCAAAGGGATAAAAATATAATTGAAAACCAAATAAAAAATATATTCATTATTTTAAATTAATTAATTAAAATAAAATAAATTAACATATTTCAAAAAATAATATTTTCAATATTTACTCCAAAATAAATCTTTTACGAAAAATGAATTGAAAACACTAATAGATAAATTTAATATTATTATATTAATCATGAATTAAAATTTATAAAAATAAATTTTCAAAATTTAGAAATTTAACTTCTAAATTAAACCATATAGTTCAATGAAAATAAATTTGGTTAGAAAAATATATTTCTTTTGCCGTAGAAAAATTGACTAAAATTATTATAGTGAATTTGATTATTTAAAATCTGATAATGAATATTACTACGAAATTAAATTTATTTATTTTTAAAATTACATATTTTTTCACATTTAATATTTTACAAATATATCAACACTCATAATACAAGTATAATAATTATCCAATATAGAAGAATCCAATGTTATCTTTATTATGCCATCAACATGCTGAGGAGAATCTGAAGGTGATAATTCCTAATTTTTTCTTTTTAATTATTCCTTTAAATTAAAATAATCATATATAAAAAGGCTTAAATTAGAAATTTGAAGTAATTATAAATTTATCAATAAATAAAAAATTAGAAACAACACAACCACATATGCCAGCAAAATATAAAGAATAGCTAGCCAAAGTAAACAATTACCAATATTTTCTCAAACTATGGAATCCTCTTTAATAAGAAGTGAAAATTGAGAATTTGTATTAATAAAATCATTTACTGATCCTCTTACTTGACCCAAATACATATGCTGATGATCTTTATAATCTCTCTAGTTTATGTTGAATTCCATATGATACAATATGTTCACACAGGTCTCTGGAATACAACTCATAATATATAGTCAGTTCTAAATGAGGAAGTGGAGTCTTTGATTAGGTTGGATGCATAGGCTACTTATTTCTCATATACTCCACTAGCATACCTACTATATATGATTTAATTATATCATACATTGAATAATTTAGTTTTCACAAATAAACCTTCAAAGAAGCTATTTCTCCCTTGTATTCTTCCCCCATTGATGTCGTGCAAGGTCCATGGCCATTTTTTTTCTAAAAATGGTACCCCACTTATACCCTCTGATGTAGCTTGGGTATTCTAGTTTTTATAGATCATTTTTATGAATATAAAACTTACACTTATGGATAAAGGTCCTCTTGTTATTTCCCCCCAAAAGGATGTCATGAAATAATATTGTCAAATGATGGATTAGTGAGAAATATCTAAAAAATAGTAAAATTAATGAAAATGAATAATTAATTAATTACTATATCATTAATTACTTTTCTTTTTGTATTGAAATCATATATCTCTTTTTCACCATTCTACCAGTTTTCCATTTTTCAAGATGAAGGGGAGGATATAGGGGTCGTATTGAACCAATTTGGAGCCGCTACATGACTTGGATCTTAATTAATTAAAATCTTCTGCAATAATTTCATCCCATAATGAGGGATACCCTCCACATGAAAACATATAAGGGAATAAATTGTGATATTTCATATCTTGGTGAGTTTTCCTTGAGGGTAGTTACATAATAGAAAAAAGTTATCAAGTGATTAAAATTAATTTATCAAATAAATATTACAAAAATACTATAAAGGAATCCTCCCATCAAATATAGAATAACTACTTCCATATCTCTTTATCTAGAATCCTTTAGTAATGTAATGTATCTTGATTCAATTTACTCCCCAATATATAGAATTAAGTTAATTTTTTCCAAATACATATCATATGGTTTTATTAAAGGAAAGAATTGTTTTCTTAATTTCTTTTTTCACTGAATGTTAAATTTCAATTGTAATTGAATTAATTAAATTGTATTCATGTGAAATATATAATATTTAAAACATTATGAAAGTAAATACATATGTTTTTAAATTTAACATTATCGATACCCATAACATATCTTTCATTTTCTGCTCAATGATCCTCAAATTAAGGAATAAAATAAATATCCAACAATCAATATACATAAACATGTAAGTTATAAATGGTGTGGCATATGGGATAGATGGATAGTCATTATCATTAAAATTAATTATCAATCTATTTTATCCACATTCAAGTGAAGGTTTCAGTAAACATGTAATTCCATGCCTACTATATTTTGGTACCTATATTTCTAGAGAATAGTAAGAGATGCACATAACGTTGAGAATAATATTTTGAACTTCATTAAATAATTTAATTAATAAATATATATTTATATAATGAAATATAAATACCTTGGTTCCACTACTTCTATTCCTATCATTTAGAAAGTTTTATACTATGTCAATAAAATTTTGTGTACACGTATTTGATTAAAATTGAATAATTATAACAAATAAAAAACAAAGAGATCATAATAGAAAATAAATCCTTGAATGTTAGACTTTTTAACCAAAACAATGTGTATCTAAAACTAATGAATATAAAAATTAAAAAATATGACAAAAATAATTATCATCTAAAATATATAATTTTTCATACATATATATTTTTAGAAATAAATAAATTTAATAAGTAAGAATGTGATCATTCAAAATAATATTAAAATTATAAATATTTATTTGAATAAAACTTTATTCCTAAAAATGAGTGAAATATAGAAAATAATCAGAAAAAAATGACCAATGGAAATTTTACCTACCAAAAAATGGATATCTAAATCAAATGGATACAAGAAATATTTCAAAATTGATAAGAATATTAAATATATATATATATATTAAAATATCAATGTAGAAATCATATTTTCTTAATAGAGTCTATATTATAAATAATACATATATTTATATGATTAATTAATAGAGTAATGGGTTGTTTTACCATATCCATTCTATGTGATCATTTCATGTTTCATGGACTATATAGTTGTAACATACCAACTTTCAAAAGAGTTTTAGATCCTTTACTTTTAATTCTAAACCATTTTTTTTATTCTAATAAAAGTTACAATGGGTTTAAGGAAGGGTTTGTGAGTGACGCAAGCTTATTTGGAGGTCAGAGTCCTAATTTTTGGAAAAATAATAGGAGTACATGGTTTTCCTAAATCGTGTAGCTAAGGCCTCACCGCCTAGTTAAATCAAGTAGGTTCCAACCATGGGATAAAAGTTGATCACAAAATCAGGATGTAGTTTTCCAAATAATTAATTGTAATTGTGTAGGGTGTTCCACCCAAGACAGTATGATACACATGGTCAGTGCAAAGTTTAACCCACTATGTGACCCATCTAGGAACCCTTAAAAATGGGTGAAATTACCTTTTTTCCTCATTCTATTTTAACCCACCTAACTTTTCCCCCTTTTTCATGCTCAAAGGACTCTATCATGATTGAATCTCTCCCATGAATCCATGATAGAATTTGATACACCTCTTCCATCAGACATCTATTTATCTCACTATTTGTCACATTAGAAAGCCACCAACAAGATGTTTAATACTATTGAATCCGTTATTCATTTATCGAATGATATGGAATGATAAGTTAGTTTGAGATAATATTCCCTAGTTCTAGGGTATTAACCTATTTTTTCTGTATCTTCTATTTTAGATGATATTAGAGGCCAACAATGTACAAGGAATCATCTACTACTATAAAGAAGGAGGTAAGGTATTTATCCCTCAATCCAAGTTTCTTTATATCATTAAATATAATTATCTACAATGGAATTTACGTGTATTGGATAAAAACTATGAATTATCCTAAATCTATTTGTTATCCATATTAGAAATGACCCATACACCCATTTCCTTATTGTAGGATATCCCGCTTGACTAGTTTAACCATTTTTGGCGTGCTTACGAAATTTTCCCTTGTCTTTATAAATGTTTATATAACCCACAAAACTTATAAGTTGTATTTTAATGACCCCTAAATAAAACAAATAAATTGAGTTAAAGGGAATTGAATGGTATAACCATGAAATGTGACTCTTATATACTTTGTGGATTATGAACTTGATTAAATGAAATGTAAAATTATTGGAAACCATATAATGGACTATGTTAAATCCTTAAAATCTGTTTTTTATTATTTTACATGCACCTAGATAATGTAATACATTTTAATTAATGATCCTTGGGCATGGAATACCTTATTATACATGATCCTCAGGCATGGAAGCCCTTATTATTCATGATCATAAAGTCCCTTATTATACATGATCCTCACGCATGGAATCTTTATTATTCATGGTCCTCAGGCATGTATTACATCTTTATTTGATGAAAAATATGTACATCGTGATCCTTATTTAAAATAAAAGTATCTCATGATTATGCATGGATTCTTGAGTTACACCTTCGGTCCTGGCTAGTACTATGTATCTATATATATGTCTATATATGTTATCATGTATATAGTAAATATTTATACATATAGAATTATATATATATATATATTTATTTATTTATATAACTTCATACATGGTGACACATAATTATAGATATCCCTAATTTGACTGAATCTAGTAGATTTAGTGGGGTCTCTTTTAGGAACTTGAGCTAACGTGGTTATATTTTTCATTTCAAACATAAATTTAATATACCCAAATACTTCTCATTTTATATATATTGACTAGATCATACTAAAATCTATTGGTATAATAGCCCAAAACCTACAATCCTAGATCATATGCTTAAATCCATAACATTATATTCCCAGTTATGATATCAATAATTGTTACCCATTTTTTTTCCATCAACACTATACAAAATCAAAATGAAAAATATGATCACTTACACTCTTAGGACCCTTTAAATTTAGAGTTTTAGATAATTTTAAAAAACTCATATATTAATTATTTATAAGTCATCAAATTAAAATTTCTACCATTTAACCTATCTTTATTAATTCAAAATAAGTCATCAACATCATCCTTGTGAAATAATTTATATACATAATGAATTCAACAACATTATTATAAACTAGGGAAAATAGAACCTAAAAATATGGAGCTCAAATTATCAGTAAGTGTAAACATAATGACTAAAAATTGAATGTCATTAATTAGAATAAGAATTCATAAGGGTATGCTGACATAATCAATGTGCATGAGAAAATCATAAAATAACTCTTACCAATCAATACATTAATCATCAAATCTGAAAAATGGAAAATAATTTTGAAAGGAAATATTCATAAGAATCAATAATAATGAGCCATGTGATATCAATATTGATCAAATGAAACATTATAAACCCCTAGAAATAATAGATAAAACATTTTTGTATCTTGTAAAACTGTCTCATTGAACCCTTACCAAACCCTTACAATACCCTTGAAGAACCCTTGTAATTGGATTAACAATATGGAAAAATTCCAATACAATTATTTGGAGAACATAAACATTACCCAATGAATTGGTGCCCTATCTAGGCACACTGATCATTTAATCTACAATGGACTCACTTGATGATATCTAGGTGAACCCATAATTTATAGTTTCCATGAACTGAATAATGAATAAATTACATAGAAAAATTATTTCATCATAACTCATTGAAACAACAACTGTTATTATAATAACATAATTAACCCATGGAAAGGAATTTGGTTCCACAAAAATATATTTGAAATACGGTTAACCCAAATGAAAGAAAATGGCCCAACATCAATCTTAGGGATACATGAGTAACCCTTAAAAAATAAATGGTTTCCAGGAAAATCTCTTTGAAACATGATTTACTAGTGGAAAAGAAATGGGTTTCATAATAGTCACCTTAAAACAGACATAATTCATCCAAAAAAATAAAGAGTATGCTATAAATAAAAAGTATAGTTAGGGGAGGATAAGTAAAAAATGGGTTTTGAAATTGATAAATGTAAATTCCAATAAAATATCAACTATTATTTAAGGATAATACTCTTTCTATTTTTAAAATCACTTTTAAAACATAAAAAATTTGAAAATAATTTTATTTTAAAATAACCTTAGAAGCATATCAAAGAATATTTTTAAAATCATTTAAAAAATTTATTGAGGAATATATTTGTTTATCTTGGAAAAAATCTTTTTAAACATTTTTGAAAAACCATTTAGAAAACATTATTTAAAAATAAATGAGTTTTTGACCAAAAAGAAGATTTTTAATAAAAAAATTATTTTGAACTATTGAGTATAAAAAGATTGAAAAATGAAGGTAAAAAATTACTAAAATGACATTAAAAAATGAGAATAAAATTAATGATAATTATTTATATTCAGATCATAATATTTTTATATTGGAGACTTAATAAAAAATATTGATAATCAATGAGATTGTAATATCAAACTCTTTCGACTATGGAAACTTCAAATTATAATCCCTATGAATGGATTACATTAAACAAAACTTATAATACCATGAAAATAAGGATACTCATGGTATAAAATGTTAATGGGGAATTAGATAAACCTTATTAAAGAATATAGGTGTATAACATAACAAACATCACAAGAAGTGAAATTTTTGAAAAAAACCTTTACCACTTTGGTAACTTTGAAACAATAATACTCATGAAAGAGATATCATAAAATGGATAGGAAAATACCCATAAATATAATTATAATTTTAATAAAATACATTCATGGGTATCATATAAACCATACAATAAAAATAATTGGTGAATATGGTGTGTATCTCACATAAATTAAAGTGACATGATAAAAACCCATACTACTTGAGTAAATTTTGAATAATAAGATACACGTAGGAATAACATGAATTTAATATTTTAGTAACATTAAATAAATTAAATTAATTATATGTCTTTTCATAGGGTAGTATATACACCACAAAAAATAAATGAGTGGTGAATATGGCATAAGTCTTATAAAAATAAAAGTGAGACTAAAATTCCCCTTACCTTGAGTCCGACTTGTCACGCTTATTATCCATATTTCTAAATAATAAACTTATGTTAATTATTAAATTTAATGATAATTTTTTCAGGATTATTATTAATTTAATATAACTTATTTCTATGTCATACATAATTACTTAATTGATTGACTTTACATTTGGTGTTTCGACCATATTCATTTTATGTGTCAAAAATGACTTTGGTAGGTAAACTATAGTACAATGTTTCATTATTTAAACATATAAAGAAAAATAATCATGAAATAATGATAATATTTATAATTTTTCTTTATTTTATAATAAATTATTGAATATTTTTTATAAAAATGAACCAAAGTTACGATTATAGAGACGGTAGGTCGTACATATGCATGTGTAACATTCCCATTTTTCAATGATAATTATAGAAATAATATAAGTAATATTTATCATTATAAAATTATCATAATATAAAAAATACCATATTATTAACTTATATAAACTTTTATATACCATCCTATTGGTTTAGTGATGAAAATTTATAATCACATCGTTTCAAGGAGGTGATAGTTCACATGACAACGAACAACATTATCACTATTTTAGTGTGTGAAAATGTAAGAAGAAAATTATATACTATATTTTGAAGAAATATAATTATTTAATGAATATAATATATATTAAATATATATCATATATATTTATTAGTCCCATAATTAAGAAATTACATGTAAATTATGAACAAATCACATCACTTTGAGGTGGCAGTAGTCCACATGTCTACAAATGATGTTATCGTTTTCCCAAAAAAATTGAACGTATGAAGGTATGTGTTATATAATAATTACATAAATATAATGATATGATAAATATCCTAAAAATAATATAAAAACATTATTTTTATCATTAATACCAACATTTACTGGTGGTAATTGAAGAATATAAGACCTTGGTTTGTGATGCGGTAATCTGCCATACCAACAAACAATGATTGCAAATCCAATTTGATGGAAGTGTGTGAATTTGTAGGTAATAAACTTAACACAAAAAAATATAATTATATTTATGATAATTATGTTAATATATAATCATGATATAAAAATAATTTCAGGGGTGTAGAAAGAAATAAACCAAAAGTGCTCATTGAAGAACTTTACTTCTTTTTTGGGTAGCTCTTTTTAGTTTAAACAAAAAAACATCATTGGTTTTATTTATTCCAAAATTGAGGATTATAGGATAAAATTTTGAATTTCTGTAATTCAATTGGATATATATTCTGATGGGAAAAAATGATTTTTAGGTAGGAATAAACAAGCAGAGTGAACTCCATTTTATAGTGGAGGAGGAGTGGAATTCCTGTAAATATAAAAAGGTAAACACTCTTGGTAGGTATTTCTTACATAATGTGCGTGAAATAATGATAAATTTTATATAAAATAATGTATATGGTGTATATATTTCCATTATAGGGGTTTTGGAAAAGTTTATAGGTCATTTTTTCCCTTAAGTATAATATTTAACCATTAAGTAAACTCGTCTTTACCTTAATCACTGTAATTCATTATAAATAATTTCAGTAATATTTTTATAAAAAAAGATAAATTGATATTAATATAATATATAAATAATAATTATTAGAAATATTCAATCCATTTTCCCAAAGTCTAATAGAATAATAGTTATAAATTAATTTAAAATTAATCCCATAATCGGGACAAAATCATAGTTTTTTTAAAGTAAAAAGTTTAAAAGTTTAAAATATTTTTATATGAAATTTAATTTTGAAATTGATTACAATGAAATAAATTATATTTATTGATTTATTATAGAAGTAATTTAACTTTAAAATTGATTGAAAATATAATTTAACTATATAAATTAATTATATTAAAAGACAATTTTCTAGTATTTTCACTATTCATCAAAAATTAAAAAATCTTAAAAAAATAACAAAAAATAACCTTAAGATAAATTTGAAATTTATATTTCAAATAATATGTATATTTTTTCAAATAAAATTTATAAAATTGTAAGAATTATTTTTAAAACAATTATTCTATTAAAATTATGTAAACGACCTTTAAAAAAATTCATCTTTTTTATGTTAGAAATTGGATTTGTAATTACTTAATGACTATAAAAATTATAGGTTGAATTTCAAAACATTTTATTAAATATATTTAATATAAATAAAATAAATATCATTCCCTAATAGTGAATAAATTTATTTATTAAGATAAAAATCCTCTATTAGCATAAAAATAGTTTTATATAAAAACAAAACCATTGTAGTCAATTGGTTTTTTATATTCATATATAATTAATTGGTCACCAAATAATTCATTATATAATCACGTGTAAACAAAACGTTCATAATTTATTTAATATTATTCATTACCTCCATTCCAATAACTATGTGATAACTATCATATTTAATAATAACATTAATAGTATATTTTGGTCTGGTAAGACTCGGTCTTGCGCATCAAACTATTTTTGGAAGAAACTAAATGTTACATGAAGTGGAAGATAAAAACAACATTTCATATAATTTAATACAAAATTTTCATTTTAAGTAACACAAGATAACAATGAATTTCAAATAATTTGAAAGAAGATATTTTTTAAAATCCTAAGATGTTATTGTTTAAGGTGGCCAAATGAGTATATCACATACTATAACGGTCTGGAATTACTTCCAGTGGACTATAATTGATACCTATCAGGGAACTCCATGGGCGGCTACACCCCCTGGGTGGGACACACCACCGTTCCCAGTGGTAGCCATTTCCTCATGAAGCCCTTGGGCAGAGAGCCATGCTTCGTCCAACGCTCGCATGTGAGAGTTCCCAAGGATCAGATTCATTCCTACCTCCTTTGCATCTAATACTAACTATAGAGACCCGAAGCCTGATATACATGGACATTACATTACTTTTTCAGAATACTTAATACAAAAAAAAACAAGCACACAAGGATCGTAATAGTTTTGTGTCTATGGAAACTCAGAATATAATCTTCTAATTGTGGTGAAAGATCTTCAGCATCTCCATTAATGATCTTACCCTTTTTTTTTCTTACCTAAAACCTTTATTTAAATCCTGGGGGAAAGAAAACATATAAAGGGTGAGCTCAAATTCCCAGTAAGGGTAAGCATAGAGAATATAAAACAATCCTTAGACATTTGAATGTAAAGAACATGAGTATAAAATCTTAACATAAAAATCTTGAGCAATGACATAAAACATGTTAGTACATAAGGCATAGATCATGAAGAAACATTAATCATGATAAATTATCATGGGAATAAATCATGTAATTGTGGAAACCATTCAGCACTTGTTATGATTTCCATAGTAGCCAAGGCATTGTTGCCAAGACCATCTTAGTGGACAAAGTCCCTTTCTGAATCGAGTTCACTCCTCAATCCAGTCCTGTATCAGTGAACCAGATTAACTTACCATTTTAGCCATGTCCATATCATGAGATATAAATCTTTACCCAATTCATTTGAGGGAGATATAGGTCCCACCCATCTCATAATTAAATCATTCTTACTTGTGCCACAAAATAAACATACATCATTCCTAATAACCGAACGAATAAAATGGGTTTCATAAACATCATCCCATCATCACATAATCCATATAAAAGAAAGTGATATCATTTCATAATAATAAAAGTGAATCCATTTAAATCATAGAGACTTTATACTTGGCACATACACATATGAAATAATGTCATCTTAGATATAAAATGGTTTTTATAAAACACTTGAAATGAATTCTTGAGGAAAATATCCTTTCTTCTTCAAAATAAAATTATTTTCACAAAACATCAAGAAATTTTAAAAGAAAAATATTTTGTTGAAAATAGTCATCAAATATTTTCGATGAATCTTCATAAAAATAAGGCTTTATAAAACCGTAAAAATCCGTTCGTGCTGTATAAGTTAAAAAAACATTATTCTCATACTTTTGCTAGAAAATTCAAAAAGTACCTCGTAAAAGAAAGATTTCATACATACCATGTAGTAAAAGTCAAAAATGGGTAAAAATGACTTTAAACACACATGAAAACATTTTTAGAAAACAAGGACATGGATGATAAATATAACCCCAGTAAATACTTACGAACAAACAATCTGGGATAAAAAAGAGATTGGAAAAGTTATCCCTTACCTTATGTATGATATGATTTGTATGTATCCAAACCTCCTGTATAATGATTTAAATAATTTCATTGACTTATTAAATAATCATATTCATTGTTTTATATCATATATGGCTCACTTAGGTATTTATATTACTCGTTCATTTGTCAATTCCATGTTAAAGTAGTGTTTTGGGTAAAATTGTTTCTTTTATCGTACGTGTTTGGACTTATTGTTCTTGATATTATTATTACTTATATCAAGATTTAATTCTTTTCAGAATGTAAAAAATGATTTATATATCATATATATTCAGTATATATATATATACATAATAGATAGAAAAATGAAATGAAACACACCGTTCAAGGAGACGGTAGGCCGTACGTACGCGTGAACGCTGTTTTCCTTTTTTTTGACTTGAATGGAAGTAAGTAGATGACATATATATATATATGTATTCATAAATCTAGTAGCTTCATTATTTCATATATTTCATCATTATTCATTATATATACTTTAAAATTATTCTTGAATGGTTAATCATGAAAATGAATCTCATCGCGTTCGTGGAGACGGTAGTCCGTACGTACGCACGAGCGATGATATCATTCCCATGATCGTGGAATTGAATTGAAGTGTATGTATAATATTACAGAATCAATATCACTTTACAATAACCATATATAGTTATTTATTTACACCATTATACCCATCCATGTAAGGTGGTGGTGGAAAAACTGATTACACCACGACGTGGAGACGGTATTCCGTACGTACGCACGCGTGGTGATTTCATTTTCCGTAGGATGGATAGATGGTGAAATAGGGTTGTTTCATACTTATAATAACATATCCGTATATGAGTGATACTGATTTTATTACTTCATAATGAAACAACTAAAGAAGAAGAAGTGGAAGAAGAAATAAAGTTGAAAGAATCGGTAACAGACATTAACTCTTCTTTGAAGCGCCTTTTTGAAACCTCCTTTTAGGGAACTAAGAATGGTCTTTGAAGAATACCAGAACCTCTAGGATGATTATATGGAAGTGGAGAAGAGAAATTGGTAGGGTTTGGCCGAGCTTGAAGGCACAAAGTGGTGTGAGGAAGAGAGGGAGGAGGTTCTCTTTTACAAGGGAGGAGAGGGGCACCTTTGGAATAACTAAAAAAATTATTTTATTATAAAGTCATATTCAGTTTTTAATAGCTCCAAATTGAGTTATTTCGAAGATTAGGTGGGGAGGGTTCTAAATCCTCTAATCCAATATAATTTATACAAGTTTAGGTTTCTATTTTAACCATATCATTTAGATTTAAGTTTAAGTTAAATAATATTTCTTGCACCGTTTCTTTTTGTTTTCTTACACTATAAGGTTAATAAACATAATATAACAAGCCAAACTAACCCCAAGTTGTTTATTATTAGTATATATAACCTTATCCATGTCATTTGGCCGAACCATAGAGTTTTTGGAATAAAATAACAATTAATAATATAATATTTGTTTTAAAAACTATTTTATGTCAATTTTGACACTATTTGGTAATTGATTTTTTTTAAACTCATAACAGAAATATTAGTTCGTAAAACGTTACTTAAATCAATAATAACATGTCATATAAACATATAAAATTATTGGAATTCATAAAAAGTCTCAAATTACATTTATTTGGGTCATTATAACATCAATTATGTCAATCTTTCATTAATTAGATAATTACTGCATCATCATTGTGTCATAAATAAATTAACTTATTTGAAGTCTAAAAATTACAAATAAAATAAAATTATGTATGAAATAGTTTTATGTTTCTAATGAATATTTATAGTCGAATTTATCTTATGTATAACCCTATATTAAAAATGATTTACTTATTAAACGTTTATTTTAACTATTTTTACCCTTCATTAAATAAAATAATATTAAATGTCCTAATATAATCTAAGTGGGCCAAAATAGTCATATTTTATTTCTAAGGTTGTTTTTGGTCGAATTACATTTATCCAATAGAATTAGGACATGTTTTAGTGTAATAATAATATCATTTTTACCCTTAATTACCCTATTTACTTTTAACCGTGGTAAATAAAAGTAAAAAGTTACTATTCACCAAAAATTATTTTCATCTCATTGAACCACATTTTACTTACTGAAATCAACCGTGTCTCTCAGATTTTTTAAATTCCACTCATAGAAGCGGTAAAATTATGTTTTATGTAAATTTGAAAATTCTCCTAGGAGGTGGGTAAAAGACGGTGAAAAGTTCAATAAAATTTTTATATATCTAAAATTATTATAAAATGACTCCAATGAATTCAATTGATCTTATATAGGTATTATGTAACAATCGTGACCGAAAATAAATTTAAATAAAATAAATAATTATTTAAATAAAAAGTCGGTTTTTAAATAGTAACCTTGTGTTTTCACTATTCATCAAAAATTGAATGTTTTCAGAAAAATACAAAACTTTTACCCTAGGATAATTTCGATATTCTGAATCCAAAAATGAAATCCATTTTGAAAGATAAAATTTATAAAATTTCAAAAAGTGGGTATTACTATTCATAACGGCTAGTTCATAGTAATATTATAATAATATGTCGTTTAGTGAAACTCGGTATTGCATACTACACACGCTATCGAAAAGTTCTTGATTGCGTGTAATGAAAGACAAGTCAGGGATGTGTGTAGTGCAAATTAATTTTGGTGTAGTGAATAACCCAAGAAATCAATGAAATTAAAACGAAGATTTTTCATAAAATCTCGGGGTGTTACATTCTACCCCCCTTAAAATTAATTTCTCCCTCGAAATTTGTCGGGGTTATAAATGGTTTACTATTTGAAAGTTTCTTTAATAGAAACCCACATCGTAAAAACGAATACCAAAACATATCTTTAAAAACTAAAGTATGAAGCATAACGGTTACCCAAATTAACTAATCATTGGGTTTCCAAATAGGAGAACATAGGTGAAAATATGGATATGGAAGAGAAATCTATCCGTCATGTTTTGATGGAGAGTGGTAGAGGACATGGCTATGAAAAATCCAAAAATCACAAATCCATAGATTTGTGATGATCTAAGTTACCATCTGATTCATTGGATATAAGAGCACTAGGACAACATTTTTGGTTTTCAATATCATTTCCCTAAAGATGAAAATTTTGAATTAAAAGAAATACTTGCTTGATTTTGGTAAAATCTCACTGTTGTTCATTATTTGAACAATTTCCACTTCATCTCATAAAGAAATGAAGTTGAATTTTTTATTCGTGAAT
Organism: Viscum album; assembly: GCA_963277665.1. Classification (NCBI taxonomy): domain Eukaryota; kingdom Viridiplantae; phylum Streptophyta; class Magnoliopsida; order Santalales; family Viscaceae; genus Viscum; species Viscum album. The sequence goes on along the minus strand of OY728145.1, from coordinate 654,043,977 downwards.
TGTTAACAGATCATGTGATAGAATGATGGGTTATTCCATCTATTTCAAAAAAATGGTTAGCAAAAGTTATCAAATATACATAAGTCCATCTATGGTGAGGTTAATCATATATGATTCAAAAAATTAACTTATACTTCATATATCATACCGCTTAATAAAATAAAACTAGTTTCTACTAACCAGGGACTTCCGGTAGGCCAGTAGTAGGCGATAAAGGCCAGTCGCCGTTCAGTTGTGGGTTCGATTCCCACAGCCTTGTCCGACGCGATGGGTTGTTGCCCGTCCTATAGGTTTTCCTTTTTCTAAAACTACATTACTATAACATCCCATCAATAATATCGAAAAAAGTTCTATCCTTAAACAATACTAACTTATGTCCAACATAATCCATTCCAATCTTTTGGCTTATCCAGAATACTACTGTCCAATCTCATATTATAGTGAAAATGATTACCAAAGAGTTCATATAACAGGCATGTTAATACCATCATTGATCCCCATATATCATAAGATATGTCTTGTTGGTCACATTCCAAACATTCGAAGGCCTTAATCATGTATTCTCTAGAAAAAAATGAATACCCATTGAACCTTAGTGAAAACATGAATGTAGTAAAATGTTAACACTTTCCACATACCAAAATCCTCAAAATTCTATATACTTAAACCATGATATCACTTAGTCCTTATATTAATCATGATCTCATGAATACTGTCAAACATTTCATTTTATCCTTATCCCATAATTATGATCATATCATCTGCTTTCCTACATATTTGAATCACTTTTCATGGTTACCGGTACCATTAAATTATTGAAAACCACAATAGACTAATACAAAAATATTCTAATACACCATAAAAGTACCTCAACAACATTATTCTTGAATAAAAATACATAAAAACTTCAATCCATCCTCTTCAATGATTGTCCTGGAATAAGTCCTTCTTTGATTTAGAAGTAACTGATTTGGTCACATCATTGAGTTGGGTAATGCCCATGTTCTCCACAAATAAGACACTGACCCCCATAACATTCTGTCACTCTATGACCCTTTTCTCCACATAGATTACATCTATCCCTCCATTTGAGGTATTCCTCACGGTTCTTCTTCCCTTTATTAGAAATCTCAATCTTCCTTTCTTTATGCTCCTCAATATTCAAACAAGCATAAAATTCTATCTTCCTCTTATTTGATGAATTAGGAATACCACTAAATTTCACCTTGTTAATCATATATCATGATGAATGATTCAGAATAATCACAATATCTTTCTCTCTAGCAATTACACAATTTTTTGGCTCATAGTCACCAATTTGTCCATTAGATTCAATGTTAACCGAATTCCTTCTGGTTCCCTCTATAGATTAAAACACAAAAATAATGTTCTGAGAGGGAAAATCATACAAGGAAAATAACACAATCAAGGGGGAGTATCTTCGACATCTAACATCTTAGTTTTAATTCTAATATCGTTACCGTAATTCTAGTACTATAAACTATACTTATACTTAACCTTAGGAATATCTTTAGACACACCTTAGAAATATCTCTAGGGATCTCACTATAGTTTTCGCATTCTAGTTTCCAAAGGTTAACTAAACCATTCCTCTGATACCAACTGTAATGGTATGGAATTACTTTTAGTGCACTATAATTGATGCCTATTAGGGCACTCCATGGGGGGATACACCCCCTGGGTGGGACACACCACCATCCCCAGTTGTAGCCATTTCCTCTTGAAGCCCCTGGGCAGAGAGCCATGCTTCGTCCAACACTCACATGTGGGAGTTTCCAAGGATCAGATTCATTCCTACCACCTTTTCCTCTGATACCAACTATAGAGACCCAAATCCTGACGTACATGGAAATTACATTACTTATGAGGAATACATAATACATAACAAAAACAGACACACAAGGATCATAATTGTTTAGTGTCTTTGGAAACTCAGAATATAATCTTCTAATCGTGGTGAAAGATCTTCAACATCTCCATTAATGATCTTCCAATTTTTTTTTCTTACCTAAAACCTTTCTTTAAATCCTGGGGAAAAGAAAAAAAATAAAGGGTGAGCTCAAATTCTCATTAAGGTTAAGCATAGAGAACATAAAACAATCCTTATAAATTTTAATGTAAAGAACATGAGCATAAAATTTAAACATCAAAATCTTGAGCAATGACATAAAGCATGACAGTACGTAAGGCAAAGATCAAGAAGAAAAAATAATCATGATAAATTAGAATGTGAATAAATCATATAATTATGGCAACCATTCAGCACTTGTTATGATTTCCATAGTAGCCAAGGCATTGCTTCCAAGACCATCTTAGTGGACAAAGTCCCTTTCTGAATCGAGTTCACTCCTCGATCCAGTCTTGTATCACTGAACTGGATTAACTTACCGTTTCAGCCAAGTCTATCTCATGAGATATAAATCTTTACCCAATGCATTGGAGGAAGATATTGGTCCCACCCATCTCATAATGAAATCATTCTTACTTGTTCCAAAAAATAAACATACGTCATTCATAATAACCCAACGAATAAAATGGGTTTCATAAACATCATTCCATCATCACATAATCCAGATAAAAGAAATGGATATCATTTCATAATAAGAAAAGTGAATCCATGTAAATTATAGAGACTTTATACTTGAAACATACACATATGAAATAATGTCATCTTAGATAGAAAATGGTTTTGATAAAACACTTGAAATGAATTCTTGAGGAAAATATCCTTTCTTTTTCAAAATCAAATTCTTTTCACAAAACATCATGCAATTTTAAAAGAAAAATATTGTGTTTGAAATAGTCATGAAAATTTTTGGAGGAAGCTCCATGAAAATAAGGCTTTATAAAACCGTAAAAATCCGTTCGTGCCGTATAAGTTAAAAAAAACATTCTTCTCGTACTTTTGCTGGAAAAGTCAAAAAGTACCTCGTAAAAGAATGATTTCATACATACCATGTAGTAAAAGTCAAAAATGGGTAAAAATAACATTAAACATAAATGAAAACATTTTTATAAAACAAGGACATGGATGATAAATATAACCATAGTAGATACTTACGAATAAACAATCTTCGATAAAAACGAGATTGGAAAAGTTATCGCTTACCTTATGTCTGATATGCTTCATATGTATCCCAACCTCTTGTATAATGATTTAAATAATGTCATTGACTTATTACAGAATCATATTCACTGTTTTATATCATATATGGTTCACTTAGGTATTTATATTACCCGTTCATTTTTCAATTCCATGTTAAAGTAGTGTTTTGGGTAAAATTGTTTCTTTTATCGTACGTGTTTGGACTTGTTGTTCGTGATATTATTATTAAATATATATCATTATTTAATTACTTCTAGAATGTAAAACATGATTTATATATCATATATATTCAATATATATATATATATATATATAATTGATAGATAAATGAAATGAAACACACCGTTCATGGAGACGGTAGGTCGTACGTACGCATGAACTCTGTTTTCATTTCTTTTTTTGACTTGAATGGAAGTAAGTAGATGACAAACATATATATATATATGTATACATAAATCCAGTAGCTTCATTATGTCATATATTTCATTATTATTCATTATATGTACTTTATAATTATTCTTGAATGGTTAATCATGGAAAATGAATCTCATCGCGTCCGTGGAGACGGGTAGTACGTACGTACGCACGAGCGATGATATAATTCCCCTGATCGTGGAATTGTATTGAAGTGTATGTATAATATTACAGAATCAATATCACTTTAAAATTACCATATATAGTTATTTATTTACACCAGTATACCCATCCATGTAAGGTGCTGGTGGAAAAACTGATTACACCACGGTGGGGAGACGGTATTCCATACCTACGCACGCGTGGTGATTTCATTTTCCGTAGGATGGATAGATGGTTAAATAAGGTTGTTTAATACTTATAATAACATATCAGTATATGAGTGATACTGATGTTATTACTTCATAAGGAAACAACTAGAGAAGAATAAGTGGAAGAAGAAATAAAGTTGAAAGAATCGGTAATAGACATTACCTCTTCTTTGAAGCGTCTTTTTAAATCCTCCTCATAGGGCACTAAGATTGGTCTTTGAAGATGACCCAAACCTCTATGATGTTCCTAGGGAAGTGTAGAAGAGAAATTGGCAGGTTTTTTCTGATCATGAAGGCTCAAAGTGGTGTGAGGAAGAGAGGGAGGAGGTGCCCTTTTATAAGGGAGGAGAGGGGCACCATTGGAATAACTAAAAATATTATTTTATTATAAAGTCATATTCGGTTTTTAATAGCTCAAAATTGAGTTATTTAGAAGATAATGTGGCGATGGGTCGAAATCATCTCATCCAAAAGAATTTAGATAGGTTTAGGTTTCTATCTTACCCTTATCATTTAGATTTAACTTTAAGTTAAGTAATTTTTTTTTACCGTGTCTTCTTGTTTTCTTACACTATAAGGTTAATAAAATTACTATAACAAGACAAACGAACCCCAAGTTGTTTATGATTAATATATATAACATTATATAAGTCATTTGGAAGAAAATTAGATTTTTAAGAATAAAATAACAATTAATAATATAATATTTGTTTTAAAAACTATTTTATGTCAATTTTGACACTGTTTGGTAATTTATTTTTGTGAAAATTATAAAAGAAAGATTAGTTCAAAAAATGTTAATTAAATCAATACTAACACGTAATATTAAACTATAAAATTAGTGTAATTCATAAAAAGTCTCAAATTATATTTATTTGGGTATTTATAACATCAATTATGTCAATATTTTATTGATGAGATAATTACTACGTCATCATTGTGTCATAAATAAATTAAATTATTTAATGTCTAAAAATTATGAATAAATAACCATTATGTATGAAATATTTTTATCTTTATAATTAATATTTATAGTCTAATTTATCTTATGTATTACCCTATATTAAAAATGTTATAGTTATTAAACATGGATTTTAACTACTTTAACTATTCTTTAAATTAAATAATATTAAATATCCTAATCTAATCGAAGTGGGTGTAAATAGTCATATTTTATTCCTAAGGTTGTTTTCGGTCGAATTAAACTTATCCAATAGAATTAGTATATGTTTTAGGGTAATAATAATATCATTTGTACCCTTAATTACCCTATTTACTTTTAACCGTGGTAAATAAAAAAAAGTTACTATTCACCAAAAATTATTTTCATCTCATTGAACCACATTTTACTTACTGACATCAACCGTGTCTCTCGGATTTTTGAAATTCCACTCACAGAAGCGGTAAAATTACGTTTTATGTAAATTTGCAAATTCTCCTAGGAGGTGGGTAAAAGACGGTGAAAAGTTGAATAAAATTTTTATATATCTAAAAATATTATAAAATGACTCCAATGAATTGCATTGATATTATATAGGTATTATGTATCAATTTTGACCTAAAATAAATTTAAATAAAATAAATAATTATTTAAATAAAAAGTCGGTTTTTAAATAGTAACCCAGTGTTTTCACTATTTATCAAAAATTGAATGTTTTCAGAAAAATACCAAAATTTCACCCTAGGATAATTTCGATATTCCGAATCAAAAAATGAAGTCCATTTTAAAAGATAAAATTTATAAAATTTCAAAAAGTGGGTATACTATTCATAACGGCTAGTTCATAGTAATATTATAATAATGTCTCGTTTAGTGAAAATCGGTATTGCATACTACACACGCTATCGAAGAAGGTATTGATTGTGTGTAATGCAATCCAAGTCAGGGATGTGTATAGTGCAAGATCCTTTTGGTGTAGTGTAAAACACAAGACTTCAATGAAATTAGAAAGAATATTTTTCATAAAATCCCGGGGTGTTACACATACCTTGGTCGGGCCACTCATTGGTACCCAAACAGATCTCATGGATGTATATAGGGATAAAGGTAAACATCTAACTATGGATGTATGATTTACTTAAGGCAAGGGTGAATTAGAGTAGAGTACCGATCATATTCTCATCATTATAGTGGATGTGTATTTTTTTCTTTTATTCTTTTCATATAGCAAGTTATATATGCCTACTTATTTGTATCCCTTGTAACCCCCTTTTTTGTATATCATCATGAAATGAAATATTTTTGAATTATATAATGATTATTTTCTTAACTACATGACTTAATTTTTCTCTCAATATTGATTTTTTTACATTTTATTAATTTTTCTTATTTATATGTTATTCACCACTTTGATCAACTCTAATCATGATGATATAATCTCCCCAAAATAACATATTCAACCCTCACAGCTGGTCGGAAACCTCTAGTGTATGGAGAGGCACTCTTAAAGTAATGTGGCTAACTGATTTCAGTTACTTATGAGTGACCCATGTTCAAGAGGCTATATAGTTGTATATGAGGATTTTATTTTCATTTTTCTCACTTTTTGGGTTTATAGACAGGAAAATAAGAATCTATCAAAATTTTGTAATGATCCTATTCTAGGAAGTAGTTAACCCACAAATAGGGAAAATCCAAATTACCTAGGATTGGTCTTATTGTTATGGATTATTCCAATTATGGTTTTTCTGATTTTACCATTGGGTGACAGACATGATTTTTGGAATTTTCTATTATTATGATTATTATTAGCGTTTCCCTTGTACCCTTTGCCCAACATGTCATGGTGGTATTGTATCATGAATCATTATAGGAACCAAATTATTCACCTGTAGTGCATAATACATGTCATATTTATTTTATCACATGGATTTTCTATTGCATACTGTGGGTTCCTTGACTGTTATATTTGTAAATGTGTAAATGTTTATTGAAGAGTAAAAATAAATTGTTTAATTTACATATCGGTATCAACATAAATAGTGATTTCCCCATATATCTTGCTGGTGAAACCCTAATTAACCAATTATGGAATGTTTAGTCCATGGAACATTCATCACATGGGATGAAATGTCAGTGGTGGAAATTAAATGGAATCCAATTTCTATTTAAGGAGTGTGTGTTTCTATTTAAATTGGGAATGTCGACCAATATAATTGAACCATAGTAAAGTACTGGATGTAGTTACCTGCGGTACCAATTTTAATTTATAAGGTGTATGTCCATATAACAAAGGAATGGTGGCTCATCTAACTGACCATAATATATATATATATATATATATATATATGAACTTGATAAATGTTTAAACCTAAATAAATGGTTACGGTTAACTATAGATGCCAATTACAACATAAATGGTGTCTTTCTCGACACCAGGTAACTTTTACTATATATACTGGTACCACTATTTTTAGATATGAAACCATAACCCTAAACCAACCTTAGTAGTGTGAAATGTGGATTGTATAGTATATCCTTTATAATTTTCTATGAAACCTAGAACATGATGTAATAGTGGGAAAATTGGTTTTGACATTTAAATTGGAAGTCTATGTACCTTTCCTATTCCAATATCTATTATATTTCTCTTATCAAATATTGTTTTGAAACTTGTGTTGGAAAATTATAGAAATATTCCACTACGATGACCATGTGTAGAGTGTTGGGAAGGTTATGGTGACCACACCCTTGAATTGGTGGGACCTCACACACCAGTAGTGACACCTATGGAACTTTATCTTATGCCTCTAATTGTATCTGAGATAGGATTTAATTCGTAGTTCTAAGAGATATTTCTACGATTTATGCAATATATATACGGATCCCTATGAAATATAGCATACTATGGTAGAGTTGACATGATAATTATAGACTCATCATCCAACTACTCTCTTGGGTGATGGTGGACCCCTGGCTGTGGAGTCTGAGCTAGAGGCCATATTGTATATATTAAAGTACTTAGATATTCTCTTGAGAGGAGAGTCAGGTTATCCATATACATACTACATGATTATTCCAATAGATTGTGGGATGTTTTCACCTAATATGATCATCATTGGGGTATGATCTTGGAATACATTCAGACAATATTATATGAAAACTTCTTCCTTCAGATACTGAGAGCTAACTGAACTAGATAGTTTATGAATATATATTAGGTTACTATGTCTTCCATATACATTTTTTCTCGATTCATGGAGCTCTATAATTTCATACCAAATATTTTTGTGACAAGTCAGTGAAAATGATATGATTTTTGTATGTGATAATATACTCCATAAAATCACAAGTGAAGGTGATTTGGTTGACCACTATTTCATTGATAGTGAACTGAGACCTCATCATTGAGAGGAAATTCATGTAATATGATGTTGTAGGATTGGGTGGTTATTTCCCTTGGAATTTTATTCATGTCAGGAATAATTATTTTCAAATGGTTTCCATCAGGTCTTTTTATGGAACTAGAAACACCCAACAATTCAATATCCATGGGAAAATTTATTCCAAAGGCATGTTCTTGTTGGTAGGTTTGGAAAATGATGTTTAAGAACTCACATTGGTCGTGAGGATCATAGGTTGGGCTCATCACACCTTTTTTGGGGGAATTATTTCCTACTCTGGGACTCTCTTATATATTTATGAAATACTCATGAATCTTTTATTTAATCCCAATTATGATGTGGATTACCCAAGAATTAATAATCAATTATTAGCATGTATGGAATATAGAATCATCTGTATATACTCGAGGTTATTTATCAATGGAAATATCTATATGTATAAAAATTTCTCTATCAATGGTGTCCTATTATATATTGATTAGTGACACTTTGGTCATTATTATGATGTTGCTGGTTTTCTAGCCATAGAGTGGGGAACTCTGGAGTTTATCATCAACCACAGAGACATAAGTTACTATTGAGTTTATTTTTATCTAGGGAGATGAGAGTTTCTTTAATGTTGGGATATAACCCATAGATAGGCTTTATATGTATCCTCATGAAAGGAATAAGAAACCATACTATTTGATTCCAATTAATGGGAAAAAATATACATTTTAAGGTTTTGTGATAAGGACCTAACTGTACAGTTTAACATTAAGTAGAAAGGAAATGTAGGGAGAAGGTTCCTTGTCAAGGCTTGGTGTGGGACCTATGCCAACGCTACCTAAGGAACCTGGAAGGGATATGAAAATCCATGTTAAATTATACCCTACTAGGAATGTGGTCTAGAGAGAATTGGGTTGATTGGATTGTTGGGTTTGAACCTAACAAAGGCTTTCTACGTATCCCATTTTGACCGGGATCAAAGCCCACAAAGTTCAATCTTGAGGAACCATGCCTATGGAGGCCCTCAAGGGTATGTATCGTAGGGGAGCATAGCCCTTTGAGATGATTAAGTTTGGGATTATTCATGAATAAGATACCCTTGTAATGTTAACTATTAGGAATGTATTAACTCATACTGGTTTAGGGGATTAACTCGGGGCTTACTCCCGATGAAGATTCTTAGATTAATGACTTATGTTTGGGGATTACACCTAAGGAGGATTCCCATTGAGCTCAGGCGTTAGGTAGAACTCATTTATATCCTGGTTAACTAGAATTAGATTTCTCATAGTTCAATAGATTGGTTGGATTGTGCATATTCCATGATCACCATTAACCCATAATTCCAAAGTGATTCATGATTAGTGTGAGAAACACGAGGAAGTAAATGATCTGAAAATTCACATACTTTTCCATCTACGTTGGTCAAAGATGAGTAGGACGATGGTGGAATAGGATGAGTTTATGACACTCCCCTCTATTCACTTCACCCTAGAATGGAATGAAGGTGATGTAAGTGGTGGTAAATAGAAGTAAGACTATGAAATCATACATGCAATGATGTGGGATTAATATAAGAGGGATGCCCCATAATTTGTTCTAAAATGGGAGGAGGATCTAATTCAATGTTGAATAGAAAATAAAGTATAATACTCACCCACCCCACCGGGAACTGGAGGCTATAAAACATAAATATAAGAAGGGAAGGATATTGTCCAAAAAATAATCTTCAAGATTACGTACTCCCTGACACTATCCCTAGGGTAGGGTTCCTCATGAACATAGGGATAAAAACTCACATGCACCTTGAGGACCCTGACCGACCTACCAGAAAAGTACAAGAAACATTTTAACATAGGAATAAAAACCCAAGTGGAGGGAACATAGGTATGACACTCACCATGGTAGTGCATGTCTAGATGTTTTAATGGAGGATTAAACTTGGTCCATTTTAGACAAGGGAGGCAAGGAAGAAGAGTCCCTTCTAGTGGTGGATAAAAAGGTGCTTGAAGGGTTGCTCGTGCAAGTCATGGGTATAGGTTCTCAACATAGGTATGTTGCATAGGTGTGTTGTGTAGGTCTTTTGATGAACTAAAAGTGATTCACATAGGGGGGAAAGGCCGAAATCAACTAGATATTCCTCGGGAAATAGTAATTCGAGGCAACAACACTCGGGTGTGAGAGGGCCAGTTTGGGATATACCTAAAACGGGGGGGGGGGGGTGAATAAGAGTTGGGGAATTTTGAAACAATTCCAAATTTTTATCCCTATACCTATTAACATGTTTTGATCTTGATTATATTATATTATTTTCCATGTTTCATGCAATAATAGAAATTAGTATAAATATGCAGATGATATTTTTACAAGGTTCACTACTCAATGTGAGTAGATAGTCCTTGCCATGCATTGTGATGACCAGTATATGGATTCTTCACTATACAGTGATATTCTATTATAGTGTTTGATTAAGAAAAAAAATCCGCTGTTCAGTGTGTATCCCTACACATGGAGGATGGATGGATATAATATCTTCCTATGTGAGTCCCTACATTCATACGGGGAAGGGAAATAATCCTCTTCCAACTTTCAAAACATAGGATATGCACTTAGGGTTTCTGGTTCTCTATAATAACATACAAGATAATATTATTCCTTCTTCAAAATGTAGGGTATGGTCTTGATCTACTTCAGTTCTCTTAAATTGATTACTTGAAAAGTAGTAGGCATGAAATTATTCTTTCTTATCTTCTTTTCTAGTGTAAAACCTACTCCACTAGTTATTATTCTTCTTTCTTCTTAGTGCAACAACCGACTATAATAATTATTCTTCTTTCTTATTCTTTAGTGAAACCGCTGAATCCACTAACCTTCATATTTATTTTTATGGAATCAAATATATTAATATTATTATTTAAACACTGAGGTTAGGATCACTAGGTATCATCAGAGTTAACTTCCTCTCCTTTGTTTAGGAATTCATGAGATAATTCATGAGTCATTTAGCTTGAACCTTTATTCCATTTCTTTCTTCTTATTATTTACACATGTTTACAAACTATTTTGATTCATTGTTTAATTATTCCTCAATTGCGAATTTGAATGCATGAATGCATAAACAATCTCTTATTCTCCATCTTTGAAAACCATAATGGGTGTAGTTATTTAAGAACATACATTGACTTTTATCCTCTCTTTCTATTCTTACTCTTTCAGTTTATAAGTGTGTTTCTTTAGGTTTATTTATGTGATTCTTTCAACCTAATAGGGTAAAACCCTTTTCTCATGTGATCCCCTTTTTCACACAATCAAACATGGCCTCAGGCACCTTCAATCAAAGAACATGCGTTCATCCATGTAATATTTGGAATTCTCTTGAAATTTATTAATTCATGAAAACAAGAACCCCTATAAACAGTAGGATATATGTGTGAAAACCTGAGAGGGTTCTTATTCACTTTGTGAACCAGAATCGGAATGAGTCTTCTTCTTCACATAGAGGAAGCATGTTTTGTCTTTACATAGAGTGTGATGGAATTCACGAAGAATAGTGAGAGGGTAAGGATGAACCACTAGATCATGGTATGTTTTCATTCGCAAAGCACATTTAAGGTTTTAGGAACTAATCGAGTGTTCATAAAAAATAATCTTCGTGATGTTTTTTGAGAGTGAGAAGAACTTATGAAACACCTATGGGATTTTCTTCTTCAAAGAGAAGAAGGCTCACTGGAATCTGCTGGTTCCTCTTTCTAGAGTGTAAGTACTATGAGATTCTATGTATTTTGAAAAAAAGATCTCTCGAGAATGCGGGAGCATCACCCTTCAATAGGCTTAGTGCCTCTACTTTTATAGGATAGAGTTAATTCACTATCCACCTTCAAATCCCATATGAAATTCCATGAAGATCTTGACATTGAAGGCTCTAGATATTCAGCATTTTCAAATCATGAAATCCTTATTTGATGATATTCTGAGATCTATGGGTGTTTCCTCTTCAATGAAGGAACCTTATTTCCATGGAGGAAATCTCATGTGTCTGATGAGGATCACATTAAAATATTCATTCAAATCTATGACAAAATCTTCCACATGTCCTCCACAACTTTTTTTTCTTGTACAAACCCTCTTATCTAATTAATTAACATGAATGAACAACATGATTTGTATGCATGGCTTCTGTGTGATACAAGGATGCTCATAGTGTCAAAATGATAAGCCAGGATAGCTTCGATATGGTTCATTGTCATCTCCAGTGGAGAGGCAGCGACAAGATTGAGCTGCGACAAAAGAGGACGAAGAATACATGGCTTACAAAATTTCCAAGGGAGATCAAAAGTCCTAGTTCAAACTCATCAGGTGAAAATGTGACGAACAACCTAGATTAGATGATTGGGTTTTACAAGTGATCAGACGATCGAGTGAGGCATGAGATGTGATAGACGACTCAGATCTGTTCCTGGTGTTAAAAATTTCACCCCACATCAAAATGGAGACATAGGGAAGTTGTGATATAAATATCAAGCCACTCAAACAGTGGCTCATAATTCTCCTCCCCTTTCTACGGTACCGCCCCATAATGTGTTCTGTGAGTGTTCTCAATTCCCACCCTATGCATCCTTCCCTCCGTTCCACCCCACACGGTTGGGTGCACTCTGCAGTTGTCCTATGAATCCACTATGACACTCTCGGGCTACCATTTTCCGGATCCCCATGGTCATGATTGAACCTAGTAGTCCCGCACATGCCTCAAGTTGATGTTTGTTGGATAGTTCTTGGGGTGTCAATAATTTTTAAGTGATCCACACAAAAATATTCTAAGTGAAAATTCATGTCCATTCCCTTATATGCATGGAAACTTCTAAGTCCAAGCCTCTTCATCGACCTTCTTATTCTTTTTTTTTTCAGTATTCTCAATTCCAACGTACATCAATCATCCTTAAAAGGATGATACTTAATGTTGTAAACCATGTGGACTTTAAGAACAGTGAAAAAATACTATTACCTATCCACTCTCTATTAACATTGGAGTTCTTCTATCTATGTAGATTCCTTCTTCATTTTGATCATCATTGACATCTTTGACAAAAAATACAAGTCAACACACTAAATTGGTTATAAAAATATCCCCGTTTGTATTTTTTGTCAATAACTCAAGGTTCTCTCAAATGAATGTGTCAATGTGAGTCTTTTCTATACCCTTAAAATTTCATTTCATTTCCCCACTTTATTAAGAAGAAATACAAAGTCCAAGGAAAAAGGGTGTCAATCCATAATTGAGAAATTTGACAGTAATAATTTCACTCTAAGTATAGTTGAGCAATGCTCGGTGGAGAAAATAAGAGGATTTTATTTAGACTACAAAGCTGTCTATTATCCACTAATCATTATATCTCATGAGATGAGAACTTATATAATTTGTCTTCAAGGGATTCTCACGTTCATTTCAGGATTATTCCTCCAATGGCCTGAAGGCCTTCATTTTTTATTGATTATTGATAATCCACCTTTCAAGGGGTGAGGTGGAACCCTTACAAGGCCCGTAGGTGTATGTATTACATGGCCCATAGGCCTTAGAGGAATTCATTGCATGTAGGCTTCAAACATTACATACAGCCTAGACAAACTACTTGGAACTACACCTCCCCAACATCTTCATCATGAAATCATATCTCCACCTTCGCATGGCTGTTCGGCTAGGTATTCCCGTGCATGAACAGGCTTGTCCTGATGTCAGGTGCCATACCCTACCATTCTTGCAATCCATTTAGGTTCTGTTGTGGTGAAAGCTCCTTGCTTTACCTCATTATAGAGCTTGTTCCTTGTAGGTTCTCTGGTTTTCATCTGCACTTAAGGTGGCCCGAAGTCCTTGAAGTGGCCCAATGACCTTATTGACCTAAAGGCCTGGGTGGCTCGAAGGCCTTACAAGACTTAGGGACCAAATTGGTGGCCCGAAGTCCCAAACGAGGGCATATTCCCGGATGCTACAGTTCCAAACATTGACTGATACATTACCTGCTACAATTACACTATAGTACCTGCTACAACACTGCTACAATGCCTTCTACAGTACCTGCTACAGTACCCCCCCAAAAATTCTTCCTTCACCTGGATTTGATCCCTGGTCATTTGGATGCACTTACGGAATCCTTACCAACTAGGCTAATGGTCATGTGCTTTCATTCTAGGATTAGGATAATAAGTGTGATATAATATGTTCAACCCGAAACTCTTGAACTCACTTCAACAAATAGATCAAAAACATTCAAGTGAAATAGGAATGGTAAGTTAATTTGGGGTAGTTACATTCTTCTTATGTCATTGATTGACTTGGTTACTACCCCATTATAAGATTATTTTTATTTTCAGTAACCAAGGATGAGATTTTGAGAGACAACATTCCTTTTCTAATGATAGGATTCTCATCAAATCTTTAGATTAATTAAATTTAATAGAAAATAAAGTTGATACTGATTAGGATAATGACTCTGATAGCTTCTTTATGTGCCTCCCCCTCAAGGGAATACTTCTCATCACTGAATATCTAGTTCTTCCCCTAAGATCTTTTTTTCACCTTAAATTACCTGTATGATAAGAAAAATACAATACATAATGATTTAATGGAATAAGGTGGATACTACTTACTTCATCAATGTAAACTGTTAGGTTGAGATAGTTTTCTCAACCAAGATTATCTATTTGTTACACTCTTCACACTTGTACATTTAATCATTATTTCTAGTTGTGATTGTGTGGATTTCAATACTTCTAAAATTTCTTTGTGCATAAGACTTATTTCTTTAAGATCTTTCAAATATCCTGGTGCAACTTTAATCTTATTAAGAAATTATTCTTGAGCAGGATTAAATTCATTGAAATTTCTAGCAGTATGCCCAACCTTGTTTCACCTCACACACATAACTTCTTTTACTTCATGTAATGTCTTATTTTTTATTTTTTCACTAGCCTTAGCTTGTACATATTCCATTTCCCTCATTCTTTCCAAATCTTCTGGCTAGATAACCTATAGGTCACAAGACTTTGAGGCATCAATATTGGATCTTCCACATGGATTATTTTGAGTAACATTATTCTTAGGAGTTCATTTTTATGAACCACCCTTCACATTCTTGGATATTGTATCAAAGGAATTATCACCCTTACTTCGCAGAATATTCTTGGGAAAATTATTTTTTACAACATCATTCTAAATACTTCCCAAGGACACTTCAACTATCTTAGCTAGCTTCTGTGATCTCCTTTTCTTATCAGCTTTGGGTACCTGTTGAGATGAACATGTATCGACCATGTGACCACTCACAATATATACATCACATATTCTATCAAGCATTCCAAATATGATTTCATTAAATAAATTCTTCTGGATGTGTGGATGATGCTTCTTATTTTTTAGATTTCCCCCCCTTGATACAGGCTTTCTCAATGATTTTTCATTTAAGGGACTATACAAATAATCTAATGCTCAATGCCAAAATCTGTTGTAGCACTAACATTGACCAACAAACCATGGCTTCTTGATATCTTCTATTTTTGGTTTTTGAGCATTCTTCTTGATTTGTTGTGTTCTCTATACGAAATCATTTTCGAATCTTTCTTCCTATACCCCAAGCCATGATGGTAGGTATCTCTTGACTATTCTTCATCCATACTTGTTTAGAATTTTTTATCCACTCTATAATTTTTGTAGAAACATACTTAGAAACATCAGTAAAAGATGGTATGGATGGTAAATACTATTTATCAACTGATTGTGATACATCATTGAGTGAAGTCATGATCTTCATATCACATGTTGGAGTTCTTTCAGCCTTAGAATCCACCAATAAACATTAAATACTAGTAGAAACTATCACATTCTTTTTTTAAGGATCAATATGATTCTTCTCATGATGGGTCAACTAAGCATCCAATTCTAGACATTCCTTATTGAGTATGATCTTCTGGTCTTCAATCATGATCATATTTTCTTTACAAGTGTTCTAAAATCTTTCAACATCCACTTTATTCATCAGAACATTGTTTTGTAACAAAGAGTCATGTTCCTTGATATTCGTGGAATTTAATTCCAAATATAAACCATTGACATTCGTGATATTCTTCATATCATTTTCAAGTGAATGAATCTTCTCTTCTAGAGTCTTATTGAATCATTATTTCTCCCCAACTCCTTTGAGCCATTTTGAGAAACTTATTTCAAGTTACCTCTTTGTTACTTCAAAGGATCCAACATGTCTAGAAATATTTATTCATTGAACAATTTTTTATTTTAATCCATCATCCAAAAAATCATTTTATTCTTCCCATTGAGTGATATATTCTTACATGAATTAAAAAACTCCACAAAAAACAGATGAAATTTCTTTAGGAATATCATGCAGAATATCTCTTAATCTATCAATTAATAATTCTTTAGAATTTGTAGATTGATCATCACCACTTTTTCTAGCATTTTCATTATGAGTAAAATTTCAAAATGTAATAAGACATACCTCAGGATCATTTGAGCTCAGATGGTTGTCCATATTCTTGGTGGAAACTTTAGTCACCTTCTCATTACATTTCAATCCTAATTTTTCTTTATTGTTGGTAAGGTATGGAGAGACAAATACTTTATTTTATTTTTATAATATGGAATTATTCTTCAAATTTACATTATCCTTATTTTTCTATTCATCATGGTCTTGGTAGATATGGTCTTCTGGTTAGAGACAAACGAATCATCACTAAAACTGCACTTCATTGACTAATCAAGAAAGAAACTCAACTATTTTAAAGAGAATAACTTCACTATAGAGAATTCAATAGAGTTGAACCTGATTCTCTAGAAAAAATTGGGAGTAATAGTTTGGGATCTACCTAACACTGGGCTGAGGGGGGTGGGGGTGGGGGTGGGGTTTGAATCAGTGTTGGGAATATTTTAAACAATACCATGTTTTTATCCCTATAACTCTTGACTAGTTAGGATCTTGATTATATTTTTATATTTTACCTCTCACATGCAATAATATAAATAAGTAAAAATATACATATGATATTTTTATAAGTTTTACTACTCAATGTGTGTATCCAGTCCTTACAATGTATGGTGATGACCATTACATGGATTATCCACTATAAATTGATATTATTTTATAGTGGTTGACTAAGAAAACAATCCACTAGTCAGTGTGGCTCCCTACACATAGTGGATGGAAGGAGATAATCTCTTTTCAGTGTGTGTACCTACAATCACAGGGGATTGGGAAATAATCCACTTCCAACTTTTAATAAGTAGGATATTCCCTTACACTTTATGTTTCTTTATACTCCCATAAAGAATAGTCTTCTTCGTTTTTCAAAGGTTTGGTTCTAATCTTGATCTAATTTAGTGCTCTTCACTTGATTACATGAAAATAAGTTGGAAAACTATTATTATTTCGTCTCTTATTCTCTAGCGCAAAAACAAATGCACTAGTTATTCTTCTCAGTGCAACAACATACTGCACTAATTCTTATTCATTATTCTTAATTATAGAAAAAAATTATTTTACTAACCATCTTTTTTATTTTTCTAGAATCACATATACCGATTTTATCATTAAAACACCGAGGATCGGATCACTCAACATCATCAGAGTTAACTTATTATCCATTGTTCATGAATTCATGTGATCATACATGTGTCATTTAGGTTGAACCTTTCTTTCCTTTCTTTATTCCTATTCTTTACACATGTTCACACACTATTATGATAATTTATTTATTTATTATTCATGTATGAATGTGAATGCATGAATGGATGCATTACCTTTTCTTATCCTTGTGTGAAAACCCTAATGGTTGTAGTACTTTAAGAACACACACTACCATTTCTCCACTCTTTCTCTTCTTAATCTTGCACTTGATTATGGTGTCTCTTTAAATTTATTTTTGTGATTATTTAAACCTGAATGGGTGCAACCCTTGTCTTGTGAGAAATAATTCTTCACAAAATCAAACATGGCCTCAGGATCCTTCCATTAATGCACATGTGTGCATGTTTAGAAGTTATGAACTTCTCTTTCAATCTCTATCTTCACCAAAACACAAACCCCTACAAATAGTAGTATGTAATTGGGAAAACCTGATAGGGTTATTCTTCACTTCATGAACCTAAATGGGCACAATTCCTCTTCTTCACCCATAGGATGTGTGGTTAATCTTTTCATAGAGTGTGCTAGACTTCTTAGAGCATAGTGGGATGCTAAGGCTAAACCACTAGATCACTATAACTCATCCTTTGGGAATCACATCAAAGGTTGTAGGAACTAATCACATGTTTGTGGGAGGAATTCTTCATAAAGTTGTTTTAGAGTGAGAAGAACTTATCAATCACAAGTGGGATCTTCTTCTTTGTAGAGCAGGAGGATTGTGGGAATCCTTTGGTTTCTCTTCGTAGAGTGGAACCAAAAGGATATAATATATTTTTTGAAAATAGGATCTCTCGAGAATGAAAGAGAAGCAACCTTCAACAGGCTCGATGCATCTCCTTTTATAAGAGAGGTATAGTTCTCCTTACACATTAAAATAATGTATGACATTCCATGAAGATTACATCTTTGAAGACTCTAGATATTTGGCATTTTGAAATATTTAAATCCACATTTGAAGATATGATGAGATCTTTAGTTGTTACCTCTTCAACATGGGGGCCTTATTTCCAGGGAGGAAATACTGTGCATGTGATGAGGATCACATGAAAATATTCATTCGAGTATACGTACAAATCTTTCACATGGACGCGATAACATCGTTTTCCTTACCCGAAGCTACTTCCCTAAGGAATTCACATTCTTAAAAAATATGTCTTGCATGCATGGCTTCAGTGTGATCCAACTATGACAATGATGTCAAAATGATAATCTTGGATATATCGACCATGGTTTTTAATCATCTATAGTGGAGAGGCAGTCGAGGTATTGAATAAAAGCAGAGGAGGATGGTGATGACATGGATTATACAGATTTCACGGGAGATTGATGGTCCTGGTTCAAACTTGTGAGTTGTGGATGCAATTAGCAGCCAGGATTAGACGATCGGATTTTGTGAGTGGTTGGATGATCAAGCTAGAAACTTGATATGATGGAGGACTGAGATCTATTCTGGGTGTTAAAAATTTCTCCACACGTCAAAATAGAGACATGTGGAAGACGTAGTAAATTTTTTTAACCATTACAATAGTGGCTAATAATTATCCTCCCCGCTCCTTGGTACCACCCTAAACCATGTTCTGCATGCATTCTCTGTGCCCACCCTATGCCTCCTGGCCTCCGTGCCACGCCACATGATGGCATGTACTCTGCAGGCGCACTATGCGGCAATTATACTTCTCTATTTCTACCCTTTTTCATCTCCCCATGGGAACAGTTGACCCTAGTTTTCCGACATATGCCTTGCGTTGATGCTAGCAGGATAGTTCTTGGGCTAGACCAATTTTTTATGTAATCCACAAAAAAATATTTTAAGTGAAAATACATGGCCATTCCTATATAACCATTTACACATCTAGGTCCAAACGTCCTCTTAAAACTTCTTCATATTAATTTTATTTTTGTATTCTCAATTCCAAAGAACTTCAATCATCCTTAAAAGGATGCTACTTTAATGTTGTAAACCATGTTATCTTTAAGATCGGTGCAACAATGGTCTGACTTATCCTTTCTCCAGTAACTTTGGAGTTATTATATCTTTGCAGCTCTATTATTCATTTTTACCACCATTGACATATTTGATAACAAATAAAACTCAACACACTAAAGTGGTCATAATAGGGTAAGTCTTTTTCCAAGGCACCCAGGGTCTCCTCTGGTGTCATTGAAGGGTCTCACATAGGTCCTTGATGAGGGAGAGGGACCTCATGTATGTGATTTAATATTATGGTAGAATGGTCCCCATTCAGTTTTCTTATGTATTTATAGTCTATAGGGACTTTGATCCTTCTTATCCCATTTAATTATCTATTTTCACATGTTTTGGGGAGCTACTAGAGAACATTTGGGGGACCTAGGTAAATGTTCTACATAATGAGAGCTATGGGGGTTATTCTGATTTTTTTTATTGGTCCAAATGAAGATCCCTAGGGTCTTATTTATAAGAAAACATGTAAACCTAGATGAAAGATGTTTTTTTGTAGGTCAAAGTTGTTGGAATATGGCTTAGATGTCCCATGTATGGGTGTATGTGCCTTTTGTTCGGCACAGGTTCCTGATATAGGTATCTTGATTTTTTTGTCTATGCAGGGTAGCTACGCGGGCCATGTGTACATAAGTTGATTAGAACGAGCTCTGTAGTTATCCATTAATTTATTTATCCCTTTAAATTCCAAATGTGATATTTATAAAATTTTCATCCTCCTTGATAAAAAAAAGTGTCATCAAAATCCCCCCTCAGGATTGAATCCAAACAAAATAGGAAGGTCTAATCCTGAGGAAGAAAAATGGGGAAAATATTATGAAGGACTGAAGTGGTGGGTCATGTAGTTTAACCACACAGGATGTCTACACATGTCTTCAGTATAGGGTTCTTATGCATGGTGTTGGGTGTACGTGATCGTCATTGACCACTAGTGCCTATGAATACCAACCTTTGTCATTTTACTCCTATTATAGTGTTAGATGTTTTTCCTCTACCATGTAGGTCGTCTGTCTAGTTTCATAGAACTATTCTCTTCATGAAGGTCTTTTGGAGGTTCCATTAAGATACAACCATTTTAGCAATGGGCTATGTGAAATCACCTTTGTGAGGATCCAAGCCGAGGCATCTTATCTAGGAGCCTGCGTAAAGGAATTGGACATAGGACTTATGTGGTAAACCTTATTGAAGGGCCTTCATGGGAAAATTTATCGAGGGACATTCATGGGAAACCTTATTGAGGGATCTTCATAGATCCCTTCACTTTCCTATTTTTAGGATTCTCCAATGATAATATTTGAACTTTCAAGTCAATATTTAAAATCAATAAGAGTATTTGGAATCTTTTTCTATAGGTTTTCAATCTCCATTTCAATGACCTCAACTGTGGAAGCTACTATGCATCAATATGAGATGATAAAAGATTTTAGGCCTAATTATTATGACGTTGTTGAATCTATTATTCCTGATTTGGAGACAATTTTGAAACCATATCAATGAGAGTACCTATTAAGTGACTACTTACCTCTTTACAGGAATCGACTTCTCAAGGATTATTGTATTCCCAATTTTAAGAAATACTTCTCAGAGACATGGTTTTTGAAGCACAACAATTACCATTATTTTAACATCTCCTTGGGTGATTTTATCATTTATGTAACAGTCCCTATCATAATTATTATACATAAAATTGGATGAAATACAGATTTGAAGCTGTATATCATAGAGTCGATGCCCAATTGCTATGAATCAACCTTCATTACTTTAATGACAGATCAATTGTAATGTTGGAAGGAAGACTTGGACATCCATTATAGAGGGAGAGTGAGGACTGAGTGGATGTGTGAATTCGGGGTTCATCAAACATGCATATAATTCTGAAAATAACTATAGGATTTTCCCATTTATTAGGCTATTTGGGTATGATAAATCAATGTTTATAATATCCTAGACATCAATCCTGAATTACTAAGCTAGTCGAGTCTGCAGGAAAATTACTTTCATTTGAAACATGTTAAAGTAGCTATCAATTTATGGGATGTCTACCAAATATTTGGGGTTCCCATCCTCAGGGATATATATGAGGAGTTCATCCAACTAAAGTTAACATTGGGTCACCATTGGACCATGAGATATTCAATATAGCAATCAAATTATAGGTGGAATGAGATCCTTTTCCCAGGGCAGACATACATATGAGGATGTGAATTATAACTTTCTCATAAGATGTTAGAGATAGTCCTACTTTTCAGTGCCCTACTATTTTCCCCACTATAGAGAAACAATATACTTCAGGCTTGTTTTTTCGGTTGTTGGAGAAGGGTGAGTACAAGCATTAGGGTTACAAGGTTAATCCAAATGTCAATGTGATGGTTCAGCATGATTGATTCCTTGCTATGTGGATTAGCATTTATCTTTTCCCATTATGTGTGTTTGGGGGCTGCATGAGGCTAGGGACATTTTTCATTGTGGCCAAATTAGCATAAGGGAAGTACACAGGGTTGGATGCCCCTGTTTTAGAATATATTTATTGTTTCTTATTTCATACCTACAATGGGAAATCCCTATTCAGAATTTCATATTCATTTTAGGTGTTGTGGGGAAGGATTGTAGTTCTTTAGCTCATATTTAGTGTCGAGTTCAGTTAAAATCCCCGACAACCTATTCCACCCATTTTCCCCAAAAGTATCTAGGATTCATCCTTTGAACCTGAAGTCTAATGATGTTTTGAGGGTGCTGAATGTATATGAAGAATATAATTATGTTTCATAAAGTAACACACCGACCAGAATGATTATTGATGGTGGTAATGAGAATAACTACAAGATGGGCCCATACATGATGTAATTTGAGGATAGTGTATTAGTATCCCATATTAATTGTGAGATCATCTATGAGTCTTACAATCCATTTTTGTTTGCTTGAAAATTTAAATGTATTGAACAATCAAGAACCATCCCCTTACATATGTTACTCATGAGAATCATTTGATGGAAGCCCAATAGTTATGGATCATGATTTCTCTAAATTCATCAAAAATGTCGATCAAGATTCCTCAATCATAGGCATCAATCGATCTAAATGTCAGATATACCAAAGAATGAATTTCTTCATACAATTAGGGGCTTTGAAAAGGGAACATATCTAGTTAAGGCCATGAAAACTACTTGTCTTGGTATATGAAAAAAGAAGGCCTGATCTAAATATTATGAGGAGGTTTTAGAACCTTTGAAATGTTCACAGATAAAGACCACCAAGTAAGATAGGGTTGAAAAGATAACACTTCCAGTGCTAAGGAGGTCTAGTCACAACCATAAGAAGGAGGAAGCTATCTTGTACCCTAAATCTTATGAAAGATAAAGGAGGATTGAAGAGGCTTCCCAATAAGAGGGCATATAGTTTTCTACACTTCCAGCAACATCATAGCCAAACATTGTGTGAACATTATCAATCCAATTTTTGGAGAGCATGACTCGTCACGTACGGGAAGAATGTGAGTTTGTCCAAGCCGGACTACGAATCCTAGAGTAGGGTGATATCATAGTAGCCTATTATCTCCATCATAATAATAATTAGGAAAATGTAAGGAAGTATTTCAAAGAGATGGAAAATATTATATATGAAACTGTTGATCATGTCCTGGATTCAAAGTGAGTATCCTATATGGTCGATCATGAAGTGCTTGATAGTGTAACTATTAATCACAGGGAGGAATGAAACATTTAAATTAAACCTATAGATTTATTTATATTTTCTTCTTTAATTTTCTTATTCTACCATCCATCATCATTAATCGTGAGGGGATTTTATTTTATATCTTTTAATAGGAGAAGGAGTGGGAGGATCAATCGTAGGGGTGTCTGGGTCACCAATGTATTGTCCCATTGGTACCCATATTGAGATAGTGGAAGAAGCCATTTGGTCCCCAATACTATCCCCAGATCAGAGGACCATGATGTATGTGATGGTGGTGGGAAATACTCCACCCCTACCTTAGGTCTTTGTCACCATGAAGAGTGGTACATGATCTTCACTAGGTCATGAGAGAAAGTGAAATTGGGCATTAATGATGGTCTGAAAAATGAGTCACAATATGTATTTGTGATTCCACCTGACATTATAACCTATTTGACATGCCTTTCTGACCGAGGATATATTTTCAGAACATGAAGAACTATTCTCTTTCAAAGTATATTTTATGGGTCCTTCAAATATTGAGGATGTTACATCAGATTAGTTATAGATTAATAATGATGAATCTGTCATCTTGAAGGAAAAAGCTTCAATAAGTGTGGTTGTATATGTCCGTACATCTGTAGAAGGGGAAGAGGGTCATTATGATGTTAGATACACTATTTTTTATTTCATGTGATGTATATGATTTTCCCTCTCCAAGATATTTGAATTCTTTTTTCCACACTACAGGACCCTGAGATAGTCATGTTTGATCATATTTTCATATAAGAAGGGGATAATAGTGATCTTAGACTATCATCTGAGGTTTTCGATGCTGTCCCTAACTCCACATGGGATAATAATGTCATTGTTCATGAGATTTCAGCAGAGGGGATTGATGGTAGAGCCAATTTGGGTTCTGAGAAACATAGTTCAGATACCCTTACTAGTGATGATGCTAAAATTATTAACACCATTTACCATGACTTGAGGTACATACTTAATCCAAAATATTATATTCCAAGAACCATCAAGGATTTAGAATTTTTTTCAATGAGTTGGAAGGATATGAGTTTTATCATACTTACATTTTGAAACATAGTTTATTTTCAATCACCCAATTTATTATATAAGGGTTCAACTTATACATATTTGTCTATATAGAATATTGTAGGGTCACTTGAAGAATAGGGAATTCATATCCAAAATACTTATACTATTGAACGATTACTAGATAGGAATTCCAAAGTGGGGGATTCAAGGGGGTTTTTGATTTCAGATGCTAAGATGATTTAAGAAGATACTCATTGTCAGGATGTGCCAGCCCAGATGGATGAAGTCAGGGGTGCAACAAAAATGACAATTCTAGAAGTTGATTAAAAAAAGGGCGAGTTTCATCAAATATGTTAGTTATTTTTATATCTCAATTAATTTATGATATTCTAAAACTAATGAAGATACTAATTTTATCCTCAATGTTATCAAATTTGACAACTAGGCTTGAGATGAGGGCTTCTATTCTAGCTCCAACAAAATATGTAAGGGTGGATGGAGCTACCACGGGGGGGGGGGGGGGGGGGGGGGATGGAAAAGGGGGATCATTGAGTACACTAATCCCATATTACACATCTCCCTCTGAATTTATCTCTAAATCATACCTTGAGATATAGGATGGATTTCTCCCCACACGACTTCCTATCTAGCGAGATATTTGGAAGGTAATCAGTGAGATACCCCTTGAAGATAAGTTTTCATGACTTCAATATATTATATTCAAGCTTTCTATATTGCTATATTATATTTTTGAATACCATGAGATCTATGGTATGGTGAAGTTTATCATCTAGCAAAGGGAGGAGGAGCAAAGGTATCAATAAGACGAGGTGAAACAGATGAAACAGTTTGAGGAACTTAGAGCTACCGTGATCTAAGTTGTTCTCATCCAGCATAAAGGAGTGAAGTTACTGAGGATGAACTAGAAAAGCTTATTAAATACAATCATGCTATTTCTACATAAATATATGATATTTATAAATATTTTATAGCTACTATATGTTTGATTTATCCTCTTAAATCTACCTTTTTGGAAAAAATGTAAAACCTAGTGGATATGTTCCATCAAGTGGAAGTTCCTATGCCTATTAGAACATAAATGAAAAGGATTATTTTTATTCTAATTCACTCATGTGGAAGTTACTATTCCTTTAAAAACAAAAATGAAAAAGGATTATTTTTCTCTATCTATGATTTTGGTATATCATTGAAATTGATTATCATAAAAATCATCTTTTTGTTAACTAGTTGTGTAAACAATGAAAGGGATGGGAAAGCGCTCTAATTTTTTACCAAGCCATGAGGTTTAGTGAGCCTAGTTTGACTATTTATAGTGTAGTATATAAAAGCCTATAAACATCATTTCTTTTGTGTCATGGCCTCAATTTTTTCCTATGTCAAATATGTAGTAGACTTACCGATAAAGAATGGTATTTTTCTTAGGCCGCCCATTTTGAGTTTTCATCCAAAAAAGTTTTATTCCCATTTCATTTCATTGTTCGACCATTGCATAAACTATGAAAAGCATAGGTCGAGTGTGTTGAGAATAAAATGTTATCTATAATTCGTATTGTTTGTTTTAAATCTTATGAGTTATATCTATTTTTTAGGGATGTTTAAATTCATCCATTCCGAACTAATGATGCTAGTGTTTTAGGTCAAATATCTCTAACCATGAATTTTGAGATGATAAACCAAATAAGTCTTGATGGATATGAATGTTACAATATTCTTAGGATATTTAGAAGCAGAATATTTTGACATTATTTTATGGTCCCTAAATCTAAAACACAGTATTAGGGAATGGAGGAGGTCTCTATTGATGATGAAGTTACTAATGGTTGAAGGACCCATTATTGGGGATATTTTATGCAAGACCAAATATGATGTGTATTGCATAGTCATGTAATAGAATCCTTTGGTTGACAAACCGGTTATGTGGTTGAATTATGCAAGGATAAGTGGGGAACACACTTCATAGTCAATAAAAGGAGCTATTTGGAATCTGAAAATTTTATTGCTTATGGTCGAAGATTAAGATTCATATTTCTAAAGACCATGAGGGTGGATTTTCGAAGGGAAAATGTCTGAGAGTGGAGGGAATGTCTGTATTGGAATATGAAATGATTGAGAAACCACTCCAACAAGAATTTGGTGTATGAAAGAGGGTAAATTTTAATATATGGTAAATGTAAGGGGGTAGATGCCCCTTTATTTCATAGAGTTATGTCATCATGAAGTTTAATGTCATGAGACTAATACATTGATGGTGTATTATAAAGTCATACTACAAGGAAATTATAATGTGTAGTTTAAATTCATACCGGTATGAAACTATGATTTGTAGTTTAAATTCATACATCAAGGATATTATGCTATATAGTTTAAATTCATATTGTAAGGACATTTCATTGTTTTTTTTAAAGTCATATTGCAAGGAAATTATGATGGGTAGCTTAAATTCATAATTCAAGGAAGTTATGATATATAGGTTAAAGTCATACTTTAAAGACATTAAGGGGCTATAATTTAAGGTATTTAGCAGTGAATTAATGTTTTATGATTCTCTTATTCTTTGAAATTTGATAGAAATGTGTTACCATATTCAGGTGTGAGAGGGTAAAGTTGTAATCTATGATTTGGGGATTCCTGGATCATAAGATTTGTATGTGGAAAATGGAATATGGAATTACAGGAGGTCACTCCCAAGTATGAAGTTATCGCTTCTTGAAAAACCCATTTTGGAGGCTTCTTTATACATGGACAACTAAGGCGCATACTACATAGTAAATAGTGGCATCATTTAGCTGAAAGACCCATCATAAGGGTCATTTTATGTAAAAATTACCGAGTCATATTATAACATAATTAAGAAAAAGATATCACAAGAATTCTGAAATTTTATCTCTAAAAGGCGATGAAAGTTTATGGTGGTTCATATCTCACAAATCACAGAGTTTGGTTTGTGAAGAAAAGTACCTGAATATAGAAGTGATATATCAAGATATGATTTCAAATGAATCAGGGAAATAGGTTCTGTACGAAGGTCTTAACCAATCATAAGAAGCATGGTGCTTGTAGTTTTAAGTTGTATGACTAGAACCAAGTTATTATGGAAACGATGGTTGATATGTGTTTAAATTGCCCAAGGTTACTCCAGTATGATTTGAACACATGATGGGGGAAGAAAGTAAACCATATTCTTGTAGAATTTCATACTAGGAGAGAAGACATGGGATAAATATGAAAGAGATGACAACTGAATTTGAATCATGGTTTCCAGAATAACATCATCAAATATTAAAGGGATAGAAGATGCTTCCCCCAAGGAGAAGTATACCACTTCTTGAAAAACCCGTTTTGTGGGATTTTTTATGAAAGGACAAATAAGGAAGATATTGAATTTTCAAATAGTGGAATCATTTGGTTTACATTCCTGTTATATGGGCCGTTTTATGCAAAGATGGCTAGGGCATATGAAAACATTGTCCGGAAATTGATATCTCAGGTATTAGACATTCTACAATTAACATCTGAGGAAATATTATGAATATATGAATATTTTTAGAAGTACGGGTATGGAATTTGATAGGGATATGGACATGCCTAAAGGAAATGTTTGGACTGATATTTTTCATGGGTTGGAAGTCACTTTTATAGGTGTAACTTATACTTATAAAGGGGATATCTCTATTTCCTTATTGTGACCCCTAATGAGAGGACCCAAAATAAAATCTCCAACATGGATTTTTGTTTGTATGATTTAAAGGGGTGTTTCGTAATTACCCCATGTATAGGACTAGGACATAATGCATAAGCGTCACTACATATCTCAATGAGATGAGAATTAAGCCATACATAATTCATTGGGTACTGTGTAGTTTAAATTCATGTAGCAAAGACATTAACCATGATGTTTAATGTAATGTGTCAAGGAAAAAGTTACCTCTATGTGAGGAGTAATGGAAAATTGTGGTTGGACTAGGGCATAGTGAACAAGAATAAATATGTATCATGTTAGAGCAAGAATCAATCCACAAATAGTTCTTAAATGAATTCCCCTACCCAGATTGGATTGATTCCATGAGTGGTAGAATATGGGGGTTTTAGATATGGGTTCACACATAAGGTGAGGACTACTATTGAATAATCTCATGTAGATCTAATTCATACATGGGAGAGAATGTGATTTTCCATTTTACGCTACAATGAGGCCCAAGAATGATGATCTGGGCATCACTGCGTATATCATAGGGATGATAATCAAGCCATATGATATTCTTGAACAAATCATGCAGTTTATTATCATGACGTGAAGATATAGGGTGTTATTTTTAAGGTATTTCAACCAGGACCATGATTGCCCAAATGTTAATTGATATTCATTACTAATGCGGGGAAATCCTTTAACAAACTCTTAAGACCATGTGATCTCTCCTCGGTGTGAGAAAAAAGGTGCAGTAATGGTTTCTATTATAGCGGAAAGGAAACAAACATTAATGATAGGATCATGTTGATTACTTGGTGGTTGGGCTAGGAGATATGATCCAAGGATCACTATGTTTTTAATTAGGATTAGAACAAATCTGTATGTAGTTATTGAGGAACCATGCAATTTAATGTCATGCGGCAAGGATGATGGCTTCCCAACCTAAAAATGGAGTAATGTGGTAAACCCAGTGATGAAAATGTTTTGTCTCACTACATATCCTATAAATATTTGAATCAATACAGACATTTTTATTGAGCAAACATGCAATTTAACATTATGCGGAAAGGATGTTGGTCACTTGACATGAAGTAAGTGTTGCAACTGGGACCAAGATTAATGATATGAATGTCACTACATATCTCATAGGGATGTTAATAAACCCACATGTAGTTATTGAAAATGCTTCCTATGAAGATATAATTCAAACACATGGAAAATTGTATATATATATATATATATTAATATATTTTCATGGATGGACCCGAGATCAGAGATCCGAGTTTCACTACCTATATCATTGAAATGAGAATCAACCCACACATAGTTCTTAAAGGTTGTTCACAACACCAATCGTGCTTTGACATGGTGAAAGGGGATTTTTTTCTTTCTGGAATAACGGTTGGGATCAAGACTTGTGGTTTAGGCATCACTACTAATCTCAGTAGGATGAGAATAATGTCATATGTCTGGGGAATGTTTTCTATGTAGATATGGTTCATACATGGGGAAATAAAGGGGGTTTTATTTTTCAAAATAGTAGATGGAGCTAGGATTGGGTATCCATGAATCATTATTTATCTCAGTCGAATGAGAATTAATCCACACAAATTTCTCGAACGGATTGTGCATTTTATCATCACACGATGAGGATGTTGGCTACACAATTTATCATCTTGCGGTAAGAATGTGAAAATTTTGGGACTTATACCTACAAAAATGGGGATCTAATTCCATTATTGAGTTGAATTGATATTAGTGGTACTTATTCATAGGGGTATCTTATATTTCTTGCTCAATTCTATCCATGAGGGCATCTTTACCCTCTCAGGTGTTAGAGTAATGTGATTAGGACGTACAGATATAACATAGGCCCATTTTTAAGGGGCCATGAGGGATATATCAACTCATGATACCCTAGGGGTTTCTTAAAGTTGAATGAAAAGAAAGTTAACCATGATGTTAAATGTCATGGGATAAGGATAAAGGGTGTCTTGTAGTTCACTGTCATGTGAAATGGACATTTTCCACATAGTTTATCATCATACGGTGAGAACGTTATTCCATTCAATTTAAAGTCATGAGATAAGAAAATTATGTCGTACATTTTATTATCATGTGACAATTTTAATGTCATGTGAAGAAGACCCAATATGCAGTTTAAGGTCTTCCATCTTGGATGTTGGTTTGTAATGAAACACAATATTTCTTTACAAACTTGCATTAATCGGGGTTATATTGAGTTCCTCATCAATTGATATTATTAAATAAGATCCATTTAATTAGACCTTATCTATGGAATAACGACCCTCTCACTTTGGATTACGTTTGGGATTATTCTTTCCAAGTATCATTGGAGTCCTAAGGACCAAAACCAATTCCCCTTAGAGGAAAGAGTTGAGGAAAACCATCTTGTTAAAATCCCACACTATCTAATTCTGGAAGAAATCCAAATGATGTAAGGTGTGTAGTGTATTTTCATCCAATCCCTCAAATTCATGTGAACGTTTCTGGGACTTTTCTTATATAGATAGTTGTTCACTGATGATAATATATAATGATCGTAACTAAACATCTATGGTCACGACTCCTTCTATTTTGTTCACTAATGAGTATGGGGTTTCTTATGTTGTAATACGAGTCGTAGTCCTGTAATCCCATAAGACATGAAAGATATTTCTCGGACCAGAATTATTATATTTATCCACCATCTTCTAGAGTATGTTTGACATGATATTGTTAAAAGCATCTATTTATCCATTAGCTGATGCATGATAGCAGGACTAATGGTTGGATTTGATACTGTACTCCTGATATGGCTTCTTTACCTCAATAAAGAAGAAATTGGTTCCATTGTCTGTCAATATGGTATGAGGGAAATTGTTTTTGGAAATGATGTTAGTTTTGATGAATCTTTCAATGATTTTGACCCCAAATTCTATGAGGGGTATTACCTCAGCCCATTTGGAGAAGAAATCAGTAGTAGTAAGGATATACCTGAACTATTTGTCCGTACATGGAGGGTATGGTCCCACAACCTTGGTTCTACATATGGAAAATGGTAATGAGTATATTTTATATGTATTATCTTGGGGGGTTAATGAATGAAGTTGGAATTAACTTGGTATGAATGCCACTTCTTAGTAAATTATATGAAATCTATTGTCATTGTAGGCTAGTATTACCTAAGCCTTCAAATTTTCTATGAAGGCTTATATCTAGACTGATCGGTGCAACAGGGCCTAACCTGTACTTCATACATAATGGTCAAAGATTCTTCTCCATAAATACAACCATGTAGGATTCCATCAAATCCTCTTTAGTAGAGAACTTTTTGGTGATTTGGGCCATCATATAGAGTGAATTTGGATGATCACCATCAGATTTACTCATTTTCTATCCTATCCAATGGGATTAAAACATATTGAATATATTTCATGATGGGAGTTACCTATCCCATGGTAGGACCATATAGATCAGGGATTAGACTACCTTCCTTAATCTCCCTTATTATAACTTCAACAAAAGGGGAGACCATTATGTGATGGGTGATGGTGATGATAATTTAGTACTTATTTGGTCTTCCAAAGCCATGGAACCATTTTACAATAGTTGTTTTGGTAATTTTTTGATTTTGGGATGTGTGTTAATGTTGGTTCTGATAGGAACTCTACCACCAACCCTCATATACGATAAAATATGGGAATCAACTCTTCTTTTCGGATGGAATAATCCCCATTGTTGTGCTTGATTAAGAACTCTAAATCACCTTTTACCTCTAAGTGGGTCACAAATATTTGGAGATCCAATTCCTGACCCACGATGAGATCCTGATAATTTTATTCATTATTGGTAAAACCTTATGACAATAGAAATAATTAAGTTAAGACATCCTTTGATGGGGAAATGAGATTTATCCCTAACCCAACTTTGTTGAGATTAGGGTCTTCCATTTTATTCCCTATTAGGCTTATGGATACACCATAGAAATACATTTCCCATTTTTAGCGTAGTTATGACTGGAGAAAACCTCTTCATTTGGAAATTCAATATTCAACAATGGAATTTCCATAGAAGGGTGCTCTTCAAGAAAATCTAAAACCCATGGACTTTAATTATTTTTGAGGAACAAAGTGTATATTAATCTATTGATGAATAACCACCCACCATGAAATATTCTATATCAACATAGAATAATAAAATATGTATTTGAGTAATTTATTGCTAGACACTATTTAGAACATATGGTGATGAAGATAGTATAACAACTTTGGAACTATGAATATTAATTCCAGGCACCAATTCTCAATATTTGTGTATCGAATATCCATATCGAGCATAGTTAAACTGAGATAATATAGGTAGTTTTCATTACCAGCATAATTCATTTATGTTAGGAAATCACCCAGTGGTAACTCAAGATCTTTCACATATAGAATTATCATATTTCGTTATATAAGTGGAATTAATACCTCTGGAATCAAGAGTTGTTTTTTGAGAGTTTCAAATAATTATTGGAATTCATTGGTCCAGTTATTTGTGATACCCTTTTTCATAAATTTGGTGAAGGAAAAATAGTTTCTTGAAAGGTTGGATATGAAGTTATATATGTAAATTTTTTTTTCCTTAATGTTATCACAAATATTTAATGTTTTGAGGCGGTGACATGGCAAGGATAGATTTAGTCTTATCTGGATATACATCAATTACATGATGGTGTACAATGAAGATGAGAAATTTCTCTGACATTACCACAAAAGCACATTTCAAGGGGTCCATATTTAGGTTATGATATCAGATCTTACTGATGACAGTCTCTAGGACATCCAAGTGGTAAGAATTTTGATGGTACTTGACCACTAGATCATCAATATAGAATTAAAAAAACATCCCCAAAAAGAGTTTGAAGATGTGATTCACAACATGTTAATATGTGTTTCCATCATTCATTAAGAAAAAGGGTAGTAATTGATAGTAAAATAAACCCTGATGGAATTTAAAGGATGTATATTATTCATCTTATGGGGACATATGAATTTGGATATACCCAGAGTGTCCATCCTTGAAGGAGAGGGATTAATAATTAGTCATTACATAGATTAGAAGTTATGTTATTGGAACCAAGAATTATTCTTTTAGGAACTTATGTTTGAGATATTTAAAATCAATGAAAAATATTTTTTTCCAATTATTCTTATTCACTGGGACAATATTTGATATCCATTTTAGATACCATACCTCTCAAATAAAGTCAATATTAAAGAGTTTTCCCACTTTGGTAATAATTTTTGAGTTGTGAGTTGGGTGTATCCATATGGCTACATATTTTTATCCCTGATGGTCTTTTAAAAAACCCAACGGATGGGTGACCACATAGAGATAAAGGCCTCAAATTACTATGTAATTACAGGAAATCACGTCTTGGTGCTACTTCAGAATGGAATTATATACCACTTGTTCTTTAGGATCCATGGATGCACTAATCAGAGTAGGGAATAGATCTTATTTTATACTTAGGTTTATCTCTCTGAGTTCATCCGAAGAGATGGGGATGCCTTTCTCAAATGATGGAGGGGGTTCTATACGATCTTCTCCTTATTCCTGTTACTCATGTTTTACATATCCTGCCTCTTCCTGAAAGGTATGTGATGATGTATGAATTTTTGAATTAGGGGACATATCTTCATTTGGGCTTCTGGAAGATGAAGTGATTATTTTTTTCACATTCAATGGTGAGGGACCTTTTTGATGTTCTAAAGGGAAGACAATAGGTTAAGAATGAGCATCCCTGTGCTTTTCCATTAGAGTGGAAACTTCATCCATCCCTCTTATAAAGAAGGGACTTATTGAACACCGGTGGATAGAATAAATGAATTTCCATTCAGTATTTCATTACTTCAATGAGGTTTGATGACTTCTATTTATCTATTGGATTCAGGGGTCACAACTAACAATATAGAATCTACTGAATTATTCTTTGAATATGGGACCACCCTTTCAATTTTGTTTATCAGAAGTACATATTATGATCTGATCTTATGTAAATGGTTAGCCAGTATCATCTCAAGACAGTATGGGGAATTGATTCAAGTAACATAATCTACCATGGAATAATTTACTCCATTATGATAGAATACTAAATCATTGTATTATGATTAACTAGATTTGAATTTTTCCTTATCACCATAAAATACCAAATTTTCTATTAACACAATATATGATACATTGGTTATATGATGAAGGAATGATTTCATGATAATGATGTGAAGGTCTTCCTAGCAGAACATTAAAATCTGCATCCTATCAGATGATCATAAATTATATGTCTGACATGATATCTCCAAACTAAGTTCAAAGAATTATCACACCAACGGGTTATTTCTGGTTCTTTCCATATCCTTGTTACATCAGAGTAGAGGGATATTAGTGAGATTCATTGAGACATAGTTAGAAAAGTGTTCGGACCAGAATGAGGTTGACCCCTAATCCATTGTCAAAAAATGATCGTCAGAAATAAATGTAATTGATTATAACAGATATATACAAGGGCCTAACATGTCCTTTCATGAAAACATCTTTATTTTGGTATTTGAAAGAGATAACTAAGTGGAATTATTCATGATTATTCTCTGCACGATACACCCAAACAGTAGAAGCCTCGACTTAAAACTTTGGAGGGATTGACAAGGTCTCAATAAGTAATTACCAGAGGGTTTTTAATAGACTTAGTGAATCCTAGATTGATAAAATAGCTGTTAGTTATCCTAGTTGCTTAAAAAAATCAATTTTTTTATCCAAAGGACTGCAATTCCAGGTACGAGAGTGTTCTTACACAATTGGTTTTGTATTTGATGTTCTTATTGTGGATGCACAATACTTTGGAATCAGATCATAAGACGCATCCACCCTTGGTGGATTGGGTTGGCTAGGTTTTCCTACTTATTTAAGAGGTTGTAAAATATCCTCCATCCAGTCTTCTAAAATGAACAAGTCATAGAAGAAACCATACATTATTTAAGAATAATTCATTTTCTCCTGATGAGCTCAGTAAAGATATTTCCCATGTGTTTTTGTTACAAACATGGTTCGAGCAGGGGTTCGGTTAAAGTGGTGACTTATGGAATGACCAGATCTTCCCTTATATCCTCAAACTTGAAAAACTCTTCCCTTAATCCCCCAAATCGGCATAGGGGATTTAGATTCATAACTAGAATCATCATCTGTGAAGGGATATGTGAAATGAATAAAATTTATGGGAAAAAATATCAAATAATTATCATATGAATCCTCTGTCCGATGGTCCAATTCTTGCTATACCATTTGGTGGGGGTGGTTCCCATGCATTCAGGACTACAGGAATGAAGTACACTAAAGTTAAAGATAGATATATCTTTTTTCTAGGTTCATCCCCCTACATTTTCTTCTTACCCTAATGGCCATGTCACTTTTTGGAGGATTGTATTTCTTAGGGATGTGTTATAGATAATGTTTTTTTGTGATTTATTGGGAGTTGCATGAGGCACATTTGGCTATTTAAAATATGTTCATATAATAGAGTGAGTCCGATTGATCATTTTTAGGAACATCCAATCAATGAACTTCTTTTAACTATTCCTATTAACTTCTTTCCATTCATTTTCTTCCTCTCCTAGGATAGTTGAAGAAATATACGCCACCTAAGCAGGTGAATTCTTCAAATCCACTTACATGGATTCTACCATATTTTGAAAGAGTTATTTGAAAACATAACAATCCTAGATGTGGTTCCCCAATATCAAATGGAAAAGGAATTAATTTGGGATATCTTCATCACCTTCCTTGTAGGGATTTTTGGTCTTTGGAAAATTGATTAAGTTGTTTTACAATTCTGAGATGAAGTAGCCGGGGATTTGGTTATCTCAAAATGAGTAGACTTTGTTTTCATCTCCTCAAACTGCTTTCACGACCGGTCTCTATTATTTTCTTGATGTCGTGGGCATTGATTCTGAAATTTAGGAGGTGGAACCATATGTTATAGTGTAGGATTTTTAATAAGAGAAGGTATACGAACCTAATAATGTGTAATGACATCAGCCTCTACTTTTCCTATTCCCATTTCATGAGTTAATGGAACACTTTGGTATTTTTTTGGGTCTCTACGATGGAGTTATCCACTTGTGGAGAAATTGAGGCAATGAACCAAAACCCTCCTAGGAACATCATCGGGATTATTGGAGTTCACAAATCATCATGAAGATTTACTACAAATATGGGTAACAACTCTTCTTGAGGGAGTGGTTAATTTAAAGAGTATGTCATTGTTTTAGACCAAGAAATGAAATATGCAGTCCTTCAATTCTCCCATCATTTAAAGTTTGTGAGGTCAAATAATGTCTTCTTCTATAACATTGAGATGAACTAGAAGATAAATGTACGATGAATATATTCCCACCCAGTAATCAACCAAGACTTCAATATTATGTACTATATGAAGGCTAGTCCTTGTAGTGACTATACAAAGCACCAAATTATAACTACCTCCTTCTGTTCATGGGTACCCATCTATAGGGTCGTAGTGAGCGATGGAATATGTCAAGTGCTACTCTGGGTCTCTCAATCCATTAAATTATAAAAATATAGGATTCCTAATGTTTGGATGGGGAGGGGTATGATCCACCCTTTTGGGGTAAACCTTATTTTATGGATGTATCAGTGCATTTCATCCTTCTATGGATTCCAATTGGGTTGTTAATGAATCAATGGTGTGGAAACTATGACTAAGACAACACCTAAGTAGGTATGATAGTTAGATAATGGACTATTGTAATGATCAATAGTACCATTTGTGGCATAATATCACGAACATTCCATTGTTAACCCATAGGGGAAGGCCTATGAAGATGTTTCTGGCCCTACTTCAGTTTCAAACACAATATAGGGAATTCATGATCCACTGCTTGGGATACAAATATATTGGTGGTTGGTATCCTTTGTTGAGAGGATGTTCCTACTCTGATTCAATTATTTCAGAAAATCCTCTTTTTTGAGGCGCACCAACTGGAAGTGCTAGTTGAGGATCTGATTGTAGAGCATATCGGGAAGGAAGGCTGCCTCATAGTAACCCTGTATTGAGTCTTCCCAATTCTTTCATCTCATCCTCTTTTTGAGAAGATATTTCCTCTAGTTAAAGGGAACTACCTTCTCTAAGAGGATGTTGAGGTACAACTCAAACCTTATCTTTCTCCTTCTTTCAAGGAGGTAAATGCATATTGTTCGAGGGAGTTCCCAAATACAGGGATTGCATCTAGCATTGGGTATGAAACAAATCCTTCATTTGATTATGTGTGGAATATATTATAAATGTAAACTTCCTATTATGGCTCCTATGAATTGGATTCATATTCTGTATGATTTTTAGGGACAAAATTGATGATTTACACAGACACGTAATGTACCACATAAATTCTATCTGTATATTTTTGAGATCTCCTTATTCTACACCCCATGAGACATTGCAATATTTTTTTTGATTATATAGAAGGTGATTAGTCTATAGTTACCAAAATGGAATATTCATATAGTTCATTAGTACGTGTCCCCAATGAGGATACTGGATCACGATATGGTATGAACTTGGAGGAATCATTTTGCAGTAATTTCCCTAATCATGAGAGAAAGGATTCTGGAAGAGGATGGGATTTTCAAGGTGAATGAGTCCCCATAACTAAGGGATGGGGATTTCCTTGTTCTAATTTAACAACCCTTTGGTTTGAGTTTGATGACCTTAGGGTTGGGTTAAAAAATTCCACATCTCTATGGATTGTGGTGAACTCAAACTATTGTGGATGATATTACTGTAGATTCTCTTCTGATTTTGAAGATTTTTGTTCAATCATGGAATGAATGCATCATTCAAAACAAACTTAAATACCCTATATCATAAGAACTTTGTGCTATTTCTAACATTTATTTTATATGATGGCCGAAATTCCCTATGAAAGTCATGTGATGAACGTTCTTTGATGCTTAGTGCAAAATTATCTCAAAAGCCTGCTCTCTTTTGGACCGACATCAGTGAGAGTCAAATGGGCCTAGCTCTTGAAGAGAATATCTTTGGTCTTGAATATATTATATCTATTTTAGCTTGTCTGGGGATATTAAATATAATTATACCACTTTTTTTGGCTTTTATGGTTAGGGAGTATCGTTCAATGCTCCATGTGTAACCCACACTTTGACAAAAACACCATATGTGGTATCCATGATGTTCTGTCACAACCTCATTAATGCATCAAGGCATGCACATTGAAGGGATCATAAATATTTATTGAACTTTGGATTTCATGAATACATGAGATATTATAAGTAAATATGGTTCTCCAACCCTTATATTACCTTTGATTTTAAGTGATGAAGATTTTTCCATATGTTTAGGTGGATGTCAAGCATAAACACTACTACTGAGAGAACTTTCATTGCGAATTTAATCACAGGGAGGATCACCTTGGTGAATTACATCAAGGGGAAAAGCCTCTTTGTCCCTAGTCTGCTGGCCACATGGTGGGTTACCTTGGATCTCATCAAGAGATAGGCTCTTGAGATTGAATAAATTTTTGTCATGAAGTAGGATTTCATGGTGAAGTTCATGAAAGGGACCTTCAGAATTAATACTACATCTCCTATAATTAGGTAACATGAGAGTATGATCTTGAGATTCTATAAATAAAATTTTGAAGGATTTCATAACTTTAACATTATTTAAATCCTTCTCCTTAATTGGATATTGATTTTAAAATTGTATTTAAGGAATATTCATCTTATACACCTTATTATGAGAGATTGGGTTCACTAGATGAGAGAAGTGGTTGTCATGATAGGTGTTGGTACATTCCTTATAGTGTCCATTGTAATAGGCCCATCACCTCCAATTGGAGTAGGTTTATGTTCCCAATCTAGATATCCATATAAAATGGGGGACTTTTCCCTATAACCCTCATGGATGAGAGAAAATGTAGGTGTCTACTTTGGGGTGTTATGCTAATGATCCATCCCATTTGGGGGGATAGAGTCATGTGTCTATCACTTGGGAACTATTTTCTTCCCCTTTATGATATCCTATCAAGTCTATAGGATATGAGATGGAATTTGGGTTTTATATTTTACTATTTATAGGATATTAATGTTGAATTTAGTGAATGGAATGAGGATATACGTCCATTCCACATCTAGAGTATGTATATGTGCATGATTTTACCCTCCCTTTGCATTTATTGAATATTAAAAATACTGATATGTAGTGGTAGATAGTTGAGTCTTCCATATTTTTTTCTGTGACACTTTCCATCTAACTTCTATGGGTGCTTCCATACGAGGCTACTAACATGATTGATAACTGAAATTAGGTGTCTTTAATTTCTCTCCACTTGCTGCCAAAATGGTTTGGTTGGATTTGTTAAATGATACTAGATGAGTCTACAAGTAGGATTGGTGAGTGGAAGTAGGTATATATTTCTTCTTAAAGTATTATATTGGATTTTAGGGGTGAGTTTCCTTTGATATCGCTAGGTGAGTCTGTTTTTTGCTGGAATAAAGGTGAACATGTGTATGTGCTCACTTTCTATTTTCCACAAAACACATTTGGTGGGACCTACGAAGGGTGAAAAGGTGTGAACCTACTCCCTATTGGCCGATTTTCATCCCCAATAGGATGTATTGTGTTCCCCGGCCTGAAGAACCTAGACTGGTCAGCTGAGGATAACAACCTCACTATTTTGAGGGGTAACTTCCATATGGAATTGGATGTGGAGATTTATTGAAGGATACCATGATAATAACCCCATGTGTCTATTGGAGAAGGCCGTATCTAGGCTATTAATCCAACTACCTGAGATATAGGAGGGACTTGTTATTGCATTCCATGGATATTCTACCTAAATAGTTGAAGATGGCAGTTAGGGAAAACTACTTTAGGACAATCAGTCATCATTTACCAGATTATTATTGGTGGTGGTTGAGCTAGAGGGATTTTCGAGAAGCCTCCAAGTCAGCATTGTACCATTATAAATTTACTCCTAAACTAGTGAGTTTGATAACTAGAATTGAAGATGATCGGGTAGGCCATGGGATCCCCTTCATGGAGAAAGAACTGATGTGTGCAGTTGCCTATGAGTTCATTGGTGATATCTTAAATGATGAAATTGGATTGAGGGGAGTTCTGAGAGTATTCTCTATTATATATGAAAGACACTATCAAGAAACTCCATTAAATAAGCATATCATTTGAATGAATACATGCACGATGGATTTT
The DNA here is from genome assembly GCA_963277665.1 of Viscum album. Classification (NCBI taxonomy): domain Eukaryota; kingdom Viridiplantae; phylum Streptophyta; class Magnoliopsida; order Santalales; family Viscaceae; genus Viscum; species Viscum album. The sequence goes on along the minus strand of OY728145.1, from coordinate 654,003,343 downwards.
ATTGTATATCATCATCTTATTAAATGAAACATGGTCTAAAATATGGGTGAGATTATCATATTGGTTAAGGAATCAAGTTGGGTTCACCATTTTTTGTTTCCCTTTTTACTCTATTCATGTTAGGAATCATCATTTTCAAATGGTTTCCATTATATTTGATCGTGGAACTGGAAGGACCCAATGATTATTTATCCATGAAGACATAATTTTCAAAGGTAGGTTCTCACTAGGAGGTTTATCCAACAATTCTTAAGAACTCACATTATTTGAGTATATGGTAGGTAGGGCTCATTACACCCTTTTAGAGGGATTTTTTTCCCACTTAAGGACTCTGTTATAGATTTAAGGCATAATTGAGAATCCTTTTTTTATTTCCAAGTATGATGTGGATTACCCAAGAATTAAAAATCAATTATTATCACATATGGAATACATAATCATCTATATGTTTTCTAGGTTATTAATCAATAGAAACATTTGGGTGTATCTGACGTTTTATATCAGTGGTATACTCTTATATATATATTGGTGAATCATTGGAATTTATTATGATGATTCTAGTTTTCTAGCCACATAGTGGGGCACTATTGTGTTTATCATCATCATGGGAGACATAAGTTACTCTAGTGTTTATTTTCATCCAAGGGGATGAGAGTTGTTTTGATGTTTGGATCAAACCCATAGATGAGCCTCCTCTAGATGAGCCTCCTCTATATCCTCGTGAAAGGAATCGGAACCCACATTGTTCACTTCCACTTAATGTGGGAACATCAAACCTTTTAATGTCATGAGATAGGGAAATAACTATAAAATTTTGCATCATGTGGAAAGAACATCTAGGTAGAGAGTTTATTGTCAAGGATTGGAGCGGGACCTATGATAAAGATACCCATGTAACCTAGTAGAGATATTAATTTCCATGATGAATTAGACCTAACCATGAAAGTGGACCAGAGAAAACATGGTTGATTTTATTTTTGGGTTTGAATCTCCGGGAGGCTTCCTACGTACCCCATTGGGATATGAATCAAAGACCACATAGTTCAATCATGAGAAACCACACCTATAGAGGCCTTAAAGGGTATGTCTCATAGGGGAGTATGACCTTTTGAGATAATTAAGTTAGGGATTATTCTTCAATAGGATTCACTTGTAATGGGGAAAATGAGTAATTACTTTACACAAGGTTGTTTGGGGGCTTAACTCATGTCTTACTCCTAAAGAGGATGCCCGTTGAGTTCGGTCCTTTTGTAGGCTTCCAACATATCCTCCATAACATGAATCAGAGTTCCCATAGTTTAATAGATTTGATAGATCATTCAGATTTTTTTATCACCATTAACCCATTAGATAACATGATTCATTATCTGTGTGAGAAACAAGAGGGAGAGAAAAAACTGAAAATACACACACTTTTCCTTCTCTACTGGTGGAAGAGAAGGATGATAATGGTGGAAGAGGATGGGGTTATGAAGCTTCCAATTCATTACATCAAAAAATATATGAATGAAGGTGAATAGTGCGATGGTAAAGAGAGGAAATATTGATACCTCATACAAGAAAGGATAGGGGAATAATCCTAGAGAAATTCCCTATAATTGGTTCGACCACGAGATGAGGATCTTATTCCATGTTGAAAGGAAATAAATCATAATCCTCATCCTCCCTACTAGGAACTGGAGGATCTAGATCGTAGATATGAGAATGGAAGGATATGGTCAAAACCCTAATCTTCATGATAAATAAATCATTAACACTATCCTTTAGATAGGGATCCTTATGACCATAGGCATATAAACCCACATGCACCCCAAGGACCCTGACCATTCAACTAAACAAGTACAAGAAAACTCTAACCATAAAAATGAAAACCCAAGTGGAGGGAATGTTGGTGTGCCACTCTCTATGGTTTTGAACGTCCCATGGTATTTGTGAGGGTTTTCATCATTTTACATTTCAGAAAAATGATACATGTAAGAATATGCCCTTCTATTGGTTGCTCAAAAGAGGGACCAAGGGGTGGATCACATACGTCCTGGGAATAGGTGTTCAACATAGGTATTCCATATTAGTGTGCCACGTAGGGAATGGGAGGAACTAAAAGTTCATTATGAAAAGTGGAAAGTCTTGTGCATGCTGAATATTTGTAGGGAAATGGGCCACCAGGGTAAAAACCCTCATGTGAGGATTTTTCCGAGGCACCCCGGATTACCACTAGTGTTCCTAAAAGTGTCTCACACAGGACCCTGATGAGGGAGAGGGACATCACAATGGTGATTTATACATAGGGTATAATGCACCCCTTGAATGTGTATTATGTATTTAGGCCATAGAGATAATTTTATCTTATATATACCCTTAAATTATCTCTTCTAATGTGTTTTAGAGAGATACTAGAGAAATTTCATGGGACCTAGGAGAAGGTGCTATGCAAAGAGAGCTCCAAGTGATCATTTTATTTTTCAATTTTTCAAATGAATAGCCCTATGGTCATATTTATAGGAAAACATTGGAACTTGGGTGAAAGAGGTTGTTCATATAGGTTAATAGAGAAGGTCCACGATTAATATTTCTAGTGTTGGGGTGTTTGTGCTCTTGGTTCCATGCAGGTGCTTTGCATATGTATTTTAATTATTTGGTCCAGGATTTATAGCTGCATAGGCTATGTGTGTGTAGGTTGATTTGGAATATATATTTGGTTCTCCATAATGTTCTTTTGAACATTAAAATACCCAATGTTATCTTCATAATCATTTCATCTTAATTGATAAAATGGAGTTTCAACTGTGGTCTAGTACCCTAGTGGGTAAGTGGTACATCGAGTGGAAAGAAGAATCACCAGGTTTTTACAAATAGGGAAACAATAGTCATATGGAACACCCTAATAGTTATGTGGTATGTCACTAGTATAGGAAGCTAGAGCATAATATTCCACAGTGTACTGAATACCCTGTTGAGTGCTGAGGATTTGGAAATATAGTAAATCATCATTTTTTTCGTCAGAACTTCCCATCTATGCATAATAGGGGAGTATCAAAACTCGATTCAACTTTAGGAGAGAGATTAATAGATCCATTCCAGGATGGTATATAGAGTACAACTAGTTGTTCAAACCATGAAGGTAGTTGTGGCCAAGGGAGCCAAACATAGGGATTAACATACTGATAGAGTATACCAACCTAGAGTAGCCAGGTTGTATCCTATAGCTCTAGATCTCTTCATATCTATGTTGTTTAACCTACTCCTAAGTATTAGAGTGCTAGACCATCTGCAGTTCGAGGTATGAATTTAGTATCCTCCATGTTAGTTTTAGATTTATTTGACATGATATCTTCCCACTCCTTTATATCTATATCAATGGTGTCTTGGGCATAATATTAAATAGTAATGTGGTGTAATGAAACACATTACCCAATTGGGAATTGGATTAGAAAGTGTATGAAAATATAGGGAGTTTCCCTAGATATTGGTAATTATCATTTAAATAGAATCTCATAATCCACCAAATGAATAGTTTTTAAATCATTATTAGAATGTACTGGTTGGATACTTACCATTATTATATTGATTTATATCAGTATAGGGTGTATTTTACATCACCCAAGGGTGGTACTTATATTAAAAAAGGTGAATGGAATTTCCAAGAAATTCAAACTAGACCCCAGCATTGTGGACTGGGTGGAGTGACAATATAAATTTCCAGTTATTATATGGATTATTAGGAAACGTGATGTAAAAATTTCCATCATGTAATAGATAAATTCAAGGATTTATTACTTGATTATTTATATAGACTACCTCCTAAGAGAGAGGTGGATCTTAATATTGATTTAATTCCAAGAGAAATGTTATTATCCATTCCTCCTTACAAAATGGATACCACTGATTTACAGGAGAACAAGAGGTAGCTAGAGAAATTGGTATCCAAGGGTTTTATATGACCCAATACATCACCATGGGGTTCACCTATACTTTTTATAAACATGGAGGATTTCACCCATAGAATTTTTATGAATTTTTGGATATTTAATCATCATATAGTAAATAATTTGTATCCCTTTCCATATATTGATAACGTCTATGATCATCTTTGAGGAGATCAAGTTTTTTAAAACACTAATTTGAGGATCGTTTATCATGAGGTGCATGTCAGATCATCATATATACCATAAATATAATTCAATAGTTGATATGATTTTCATGAGTATCTGGTCATACTTTTTGGTATCAAGAACATGCCAATAGTTTTCACAGCTCTAATGAATCGGGGTTTCCACCAATATATAGATTACTTTATGGTGGTGTTTGTGAATGAAATCTTAGTGTATTATTACAATTGAAAGAAACATTCCAATCATATTGATATCATATTTAATATTACTAGAGATCATATGTTGTATGAAAATAAAACCAAATATTGTTTATTAATTTATAAGGTTCACTTATTGAGTTATATTATCCCAGAGGTAGGAGTGTCCATTGACCCAGAGAAGGTAAGATCCATAGTTTCTTGGGAGAATCCCAATAATTTATTTGGAATAAAATTTTCATGGGGAGAGTTGGATATTATAGTCATTTTATTCAGTATTTATCATACATTATAACACCACTCGTAGGCTTTACCATGAAAGGTTTCAATCTTACATGGTATAAAGCACACAAGAAACCCTTTAAAGAGTTAAACGGAAGGATTAATTTTTCAACGATCCTTATTTTACCTTATCTTGGTAGAGGTTATATGATTTACTACGATTTTTCATGTTTTAGGATAGGATCTATTCTATTTTTTTGAGATATGGTCAAGGATTACATTTCCCATCAGTTAAGGGATCATGAGTGTAATTACTTGATCCATGATCTCTAGAAAGTTTCTATAGTCCATGTGTTGTATTGTTTAAGGTATTGGGAGATGGAATCAATATATATAGATCATAAGATCCTTAGAAGCATATTTTTGAAATTTTAATAGAATATCATGTAGATAAGGTGTGTTTAATAACTAAAATATTTTAACTTTTGATATTTCTTACATGCATGGGCAGGGAAATGTAGTGGGAAACTATTTGAGCCATAAATATTAGAATCAATCTGTTAATGAGGCCTATAAGATGTGTTAGTTGATGGATTTTTTTATCGGAGATTGAATTGGATATTCAAGAGAATCATAAAAAGTTATTTATTATATATTTGATAGTGACCTCTTAACTTTGGGATTGAGAAATGAGGAGATAACTTTTTGACCCAGAATGCTTAGTCCTAAGTGATATCATCTTTGGTGAGGAACCACCAACTGGCTGGGTTATCAATGAAAATTTGAATCTGTATATTCATGGGAGTGTGTAGGAACCTATAGAAGTATGAGAGAAATTTATTTGTGAATCCCATGCCTTTTATTTGGAAGTTCACATTAGAATCAACAATAAATACCCTGATGTATGCTGCTAGTAGTTGGTGGCTAGTCATGAAGATGAAAATTGGAGGTTTCATCACCCAATTTTCCACTATCTAATATGTAATGGAGGAGAAGGAAAGTGGAAATGAGATAGTTTCACTAATGATTTTGTGAACGTTTTTTTGAGGTCACCTCAATGTACTAATGTAGCATGGGATATAATTGTTAGGCTGATAATGGTTTCCTTATTTAAAACTTTTAGAGATACCTTTTTAATGGATGAAATTGGATGGATATATGTCAAGGTGGTAATACCCCATCATGGGGTTTTATGTTCTATTGTATCAAATGAATATTCTTAGTTTACATAATCATTTTGGAAGGGAATTTAGAAGGAACTATGTTCAATGGTTATTTTGAGAACTACCTATCACCCACATACCATTGTACAATCCATATGTACTATACATGTGTTAGAGTACATGATCTGAGCATAGATACTATATTTTGTATGTTATTGAAAAAAACACATACCTATTACCATATATTATTATAATAACATCATTCAAAAAACTATACATATGGATCCTTATGAATCATTATAATATTGACCATGTCTTTAACCCTTTTTCAAGTTAAATATAGGAGAGGCAGTACTACAAAGTCCTCATGTTGTTTATGAGACATACAAGTAATTATAGATTATCAAGAAGTTTATTTCACCAACTCAGTCTAGGAAGAAGCCTTATATATATATTCACCACTGAAACATAGATTTTTTTTATTGGGAGATAAAGTATTTTTTCTATATTTTTCCAGGATTGGGGAAATGATAGACTTGGAAATATGTTAAGATACATTCTATTCATGTTGGGACTTTTATGATTTTGGAGAACTTCAGGTCATTAGCCTATAAATTGTAGTTCCCATAGAGGTACATGTCCATGCACAACTTCTTCCATGTTTCAATGATTTACTAGTATTATTCATATCTATCTCATTTTTTCCAACTCTATGAGGTGGAATTTGATGTCGATTCTTCTTTTATGGAATATAATGTTTTTAATTTTGACCGGAGCACGAAGGATATATGAGGAAGGTCTGTTCCACTAGTATGGATGTCATGGTAGTATGACTATGTAAATAAGAAGACATGGGAGTGGGAGATTGATGTACGCATTCATTGGATGGATATTTTCCAAGATGATGTTCTACCACCCATATAAGGGAAACAAAGGGTTGAGTTTTTTGATGGAGGGGAGGTCATAACATTCTGAATTTTTGAGAGTAGTAAAATTCTTTTAATTTTCATTTAAAACTTATTTTTTATTATAATAAAATTTCTATCTTAGAGTCTCAAATTTATGAACAAATAATAGGGAACATAGTTTCTTTAAACTATTCATGTGAGGCAACATGATTTGATTAAATTGTGTAGAGTACATCATTGGGATGTAGAGGGGACCAAATAATTTATGAAAAACTGTTAAAATTGTGCATGAATACTATGTGGAGTGTGACACCCAGGAAAATAGAGTATAAATAGTTGGTGCTTAGTTTGGCCAACAATGTGGTCAAACCAAGCACCCCATTAAAAATGAGTGAAATTACCATTTTACCTTCATTTATTTTAACTATCATCTTCCCTTCTTCCCCACGTTTCACATAGAATGGTGTCCCTCATGATTGAAGCTCTTTTTTCCCTCTAAGATAGGATTTGATCTACCTCTTCTTTTTGGAATCGTCTTCTCTCTCCATTTATCACTTTGGATAGCCAATGATATCCACTTCAATCCTCTAAATTTCATTATTAATTTATCTCATTATATAAAATTCTTAATACTTGTCAGTTAATATGACATATTTCAAGGGTATTCACATATTTCATTGATTTCTTCCATTCTAGCTGAAATTAGAGGACGAAATTGGTTAAAGAATCATCTACCTCTTTAAGGTAGGTGGTCTGGTATTTATCTATGAAGTATAGTTTCTTTATATCATACACCATGATATCACACACAAAAATTTCCATGTTTTTCCTAAAAGATATTAATCATCCTATGTTGATATGTTATCTATGTTAGAAAAGATCACATGCACTACTTACCTTATTACAGGATGTCCCCATTGACTAGTGACAGCATTTGAGGCGTGCTTATGAAATGGACATTGAATTTATAAAATCTTATGCGAAAAAAACCTTCTAAGTGGTATAGTATCAAATCCTAAATGAAATGAAAAAATTGAGTTAAATAGAAGTGAATGAAATGATAATGAGACGTAACTCATATAAACATTATGGATTATTCTCTTCATAAAATGAAATGAAAAATTATTTGAAAAAATATCTTGGATTATGTTAAATTATGATAATTTGTTTTTATAATTGTATATAATTCTTTGGATCGGGGTCCATTATTCTTCATGATCCTTAGTTATGGAGTCCCTTATTATACATTATCCTCGAGAATGTCATCCCTTATTATTCATGATCCTTGACCATGGTGTCCCTTATTATACTAATCCTTGGGAATTGAGTCCCTTATTACTCACGATCCCTATGAATTATGTCTCTTATCATTTGATAAGACATAAAGAAATGTCAACCCTTATATTAAATATAATCCTCTCATGATTATGCATGGATTCCTAATTTATGCCTCGGGTCCAAGTTAGTACTACATATCTATATATGTATATATATGTTATCATTTATTTAGTTCATATATATATTCACCAACACTTATAGATATATATACATATACCTTCTTAAAGTTTGACACACATTCATAGATATCCTAGTTTAGGGAGAAGAAAGTAGAGTCAGTTGGGTGTCCTTTAGAAACCAAACCTCACTTGGTAATAGTTTTAATTCAAAACTTATATTATTATTCCTATACATATATAATTTTAAATACAAAGAATTGATCATAATAGATTCCATTTTGGGGTCAGGTTATGTATGTGTCACATTTATTTCAGGCAGACGATTGGTACAAAAACAAACCTCATGAATGCAGGAAGGGATAAAGGTAAGCCTACAACTAGGGATGCATGGTTTTCTTATATTAGGGGAGTATAAGTGAATATTATTGAACATATTCTCATAATGCGAGTGGATATGGATTTTGGCCTTTTTTTATGAAATGTGGTTTATGGCTAATTCTCTATATCCCTTATAACAACCTTTTTTTATAACATCCGGACTTGAAATATTTTTGTATAATATTATAGTTATTCTTTAATAAGATGATTTAATATTTCTTATGCTATTGATATTTTTTCATTATATTTTTTCTACTTATTTATCTATTACTCACTGTTGTGCTCGACTCAGCTCATGAGAATGTAGTTTCCCCACAATACCATCTGGGACCCTCTCTATAAGTCAATAAGAACTAGTTTATTTGGAGACATTCTTAAGGTCATGTGGCCAAATGGGATCAGTTACATATGAGTGAACTGAGTTTGGGATGTTGCAAAAGTCATTTTTATATTTAGGTAATCTTGTCATAGATGAATAATTTCACATAAGTCTTCAATAATGACAACATTATCTTCATAAGAATGAAATTATTTCTCATTAAAAACAATAGAACATTGATCATTTTATTGGTCAATAAACAAACATATTAATTTTTAATACATTTCCAGGATAATTGATTCCTCCCTGAAAATAAATCCTTTGAAATCAATAAGAGTATATCCATACTCATCGTGGTTGAATCCATTATTACTAACAACACAATCACACTTAAAATAAAAGTACCTAAAAAATGTGTCAAAATTAATATCAAAACTAGACCATGTGATCACATTAAAACTTATTACCCTTGTTAACCATTTCAATGTTTATCATCTAGATAAATAAATGTTGACATAATCCTAAAAATACGAAACAAATGAGTTTTTATGGTCACTTATTAATAAATATTCCTTTATTTTTTGAAGTCATGTCTTAAATCCAACAATAGGTGATGATTTATTTGGTTGAAAATAAACTATGTTGTTAACAATATATAAATTTGAATGCATAACCTCATTATGTGGAACTAGATTTAAATCAAGGAAAAAACCCTTCAAATTAACTTTGATCTATAAACTATTGATATATAGGATGAATGACATGCTCCACATTAGGAAAATATTCAGTATAAATCTCAATAACATCTTCTAATATATTGTTTTGAATAATATATTCCTTTGGTTTATGAAGATTCTTAACATATACCTTCAAAATTATCATATATATTTCCAAAATATACATCCAATGTAAATAAATAGGAAAATATATTCTTACCTCTCACACCAAATGAATCAATAGATGAACCATTATATCAAGAAAATGGTGTAAAATTCATTTTTATTTTTAAATGTATGACGAAAATTCATTCTCCAACACATCTAAAAAATATGGAACTATGATTTTTTTAAAATATAATTAAAAAACTAGAATAACATGATGATTCAATTTATAATAGGTATCCGAAATTTGCTTCATGAAGTTTCAAAGGATCTAATAACAACTAGGGGTTAAATCAGTTGTTCACTTTTTAAGAGTTTCAATACTTTTCAAACATAACCCCTACAACTTGTTAATGTTTATATCCTTATCATATTTTATTATATACTAATTTACGAAAATGTAGGAAAGAAAGTGAAGAAAATGAGATTTATGGCGTTCAGCCTCAACATGAGAATCTACATCCCTACTATAACCACTCTCAAAGGTCAATGGAAATTAACTATTATGATAAAGTGAATAAAACATGGCCAACTCATGTTATACACCTTATACCTCCTATAATAATGATTTTAATGACTCATGTAAGTTTACAATGTTTCTTTCAAAAAAATTCATCCAAAAAAAGATTAAATACATTAATCAATTTTCCCTCAAAACTTTCCAAGTCGAAGAAACTAATTTTAATGGAATTTAGTTCAGTGAACATATTATGATTTACTCAATCCAATCGACATAATAAGATACTCCATTTATCTATATGTTCTTGATGAAACTTTTGGTTCAATTTGGATAACAACACTTACAATTCTCAGAAACTAATTAAAACACAATATGAAATTCCTTGGTGTGATGAATTTAGTTCGCTAAACTCAATATGATGAACCCATTATTAATCTAAAAAACTCAAAATCTTCTTATATTTTAAATATGATCATACTCATTCCTGTAAACTAAATATTCGAGTGTACGACCTTATTCTGAGATCTCAATCTAGAATGAAATATTTGATAAAAATTATGAAGTACTCTTCCTTTTATGCACTCATGAAAAGTTATAAAATGAGAGTGAAATATTATTCTATTTTTAGGAGACTTAGAAAACCATTATTGGGAGGGTAAAAAACTTTTCCCACTTACTCAAAATCAAAATCTTTAATAAACACCCCCATTTAAGATTCAAATTTTTCTGATTCAAACCTTATCAAGATTTATCTGAAACCAGTTTTCTCAAAAATACTAAATTATGTTTTGTTCAATGTAACATCATTATGATAGAACATACTCATCTCACTATGATGAAACATCGTTAGCTCCCAAGTGTATATGACCATATTACTCTTCTTATTATGATATGAATTTATTCATCTGATCATTACAATATGACTTTCTTAGTCTCTTTATGATCAAAATTTCTTCTTCTGCTTATTATGATAAACTTCCTCAGTAGATGAATTATTGGTTTCACAACTCATATTATTTCAAAATTGATTAATCCCTTTATTTTTTCTCATGTAGAAAAAAATCCTCCAAAATATTCACTTATTCTTCAAAAGTTATATAAATTTTATGAATAAACATCAGGATATATGATCACTCCAATGTTTACCATTCTATGAGCTTGTTAGTGTGAGGAATTCATTTGATGAATCAGTTCATGTTCCTAATCTAATTTATCTTCGTCCTCAGAGTCATCCTTTTTAAAAACTTATAATGATTGAATTATTATTATGATGGAATTATCATTAATATTCTCTACATTCGGTGATGATTCAAGTCATAAAATTAGAAAATATTTAAACTTCATTAGCTTTAAAAATTCAAACTTATATCAAACTTATATGTCTAGTACTTTTGGATTCGATCTTCTGTGTATGGGTTTCTCTATCCTTTACAATTTTTACAACTCCTAAATTTATTCAAAATATTTTGTCATAATAGTTTTCATGATTTGTGAAAAATTCACGACCTTTAAAGAATCACCTAATTTAGGATAGAAAGTTTGAAATGTTTTTAACTACTAACATTACTATATTCACTCTACTAGTTTAGAAACATTAAATATTTTATTCTATGGAACTTCTGAATTTCTAACTAACATCAAGTACAATGAATCCTTAACTTTATACTAATGGATCTATGTCTTATGGTGATTCTAATCAACAAATTCATCTTTCTACCTACTCCTACATCTGACACTGCTCAGTCCGAAAGCCTGAGTTTGAAAAAAAATTCATAAAAACGTTTCTCAACCTTTATGTTTGGATTCAAACATATAAAAACATTCATATTTCCTATGAAAACTCATTACGATGGACTTGGTCTGATCTAGAATAATAAAGAATTATTTTTTTAAAAAGGATTATTGTAAAAAAATGAAACTTCGTTACAAAAAACATCACAAAGTTTCTTCAACCCCCCTTTGGAGTTGTTAAAAAACTCGCTAACAATGTTTTTAACTCCCATAAATTTGTAAGAAGTTATATTTAAAAAAAACTTATGTTTTTTTTTGACTTTTACCAAAACAATTTATTTCATAAAATATATTATCCTAACACCACACTAATCGATAAAGTAATTCTTTAAAGGAATTCCATCCCTCAGTAACAAATGTTTTTGATGTCCATGTAAAGATAACCTTGAAAAATGGTTTTTATGTCCATGTAAAGTTAACCTTTCCTCACTTTTCTTTTTCTATCACTTTTATTTTCTCTCCCTTATTTTATGATAACCATAGCTTGAAATTCATAAAATATAAAAGTAGAATATTATAAAAAATAAAAAATTTATTACTTTATCTCCCCCATTTTCAATATAGTACAAAGCATGATGGGGTACTTCCTTATGAGATTTAAGAAGTTATTGGATGATAATGACCATGATGTCAAATCCTCATCACAATAAACCTTTTTTGGCATTTCCTTTGTGCAGAAATTTATAATTTGTTGCTTTATAGAGATATATTCAAGAAAAAATCTCAATTTTTTTTTTAATGTGAAATATTTTTCAATGTTTTTTGATCTTGAATGTTGAAAATGATTTTTAGAAATATAAATGGAACTTTGAATATTAGAAAGTATCTTCAATGGTTTTGAAACTATTACTTTCAAATATTCTAGATGAACATTCATCCATAACATTTGAATATAATCCTGAGTACCTATAACATATCTTGATTTATCTAATATCAAAGTTACTAAAATTGGTTTTGTACTATTCCAACTTAGACAACATTCTCCCAAAAAAAATGTTCCTCCAGAGGTTGATTTTCTATTATAATAATCTATTTCCCAATCAGCATGGAATAACCATGAAACATCATCTAAAAATTTCTCATGTATAAAAAACCATGTAAAGTTGAACTTTTTAAATATCTTAGAATCCTCTTTTCTTATAACATATGTTATTCTTTTGGATTAATTTGATACATGGAACATAAGGTCCCAACATGAACAATATCAGGCCTTGAGGCAGCAAAGAAATATAGTCTTCCTATAAAATTATGAAAGTATTCTTAATTCACACTTTTTGCATACTCATAATTACTCATTTATTTCTCATAGATATAGGAGTATAAAATTATTTAGATTCTTCCTTCTCAAACTTCTTTAAAAATTCCCTATAATACTCATCTTGAGATAAAAAAGAACTTTTCCTTTTATTGAACTTGTAAACCAAGGAAGAAATTTAATTCTCTAAAAATTTAAAATTTACCTTTTTTCTTATTTTCTTCAAAAACCTATATATAAACTATTTATTCCGATTGATAAATAATTATATCATATATATAAACAATTAAAATGTTAGTTCCATAGTGAATGTATTTTACAAATAAATTACTTTCAACATTTACATTAGAAAAATTTAACATTGTTAAACAATTATCATGTTTTGAATACTAGGAACACGAGGCTTGTTTAAACCCGTAAAATGACTTCACTAATATTCAAACCTTGTTTTCATCATTATCAATTTGAAAATAATAAGGTTGTTTAATGTAAACTTTTTTCTCAACCTCAATATTTAATAAAGATGACTTTACATCCATCTGATAATCTTAGTAATCACTATGTGAAGCATATGATAGAAAATTATAATAGTTCATAATATTTCATCTCAGAAAAATGTCTCTTCAAAATATATGCCTTTCACCTCTTCATAACATTTTAAAAAAAAAATTTCATTGTTTCTTGAATCTTCTCTACAAAATTTAATTTTAATATATAAACCCACTTTGTTCTATTAATATTTTATTTTTTATTTGTGGAAAAAGATCCCATGTATCATTTTTCACAATCTAATCTAACTGTTAATTCATATAATCAAACCATTCTTTGTGTGGAATAGATTCTAAAATTAATTATGCTTCATATTTTTGGATAAGTGAAGTCTGAATTTCTCATCTCAATTTTCTGATGGTCTAAACTGGATCCATCTGATTTCCAATAATGTTTTCAGATTCAATATTTTTTTGTAAGGTAATAAATTTCAATGTTTGTCATCTTTCTCAATATTCCACATCACATGATTCAATTAACTATTGGTAAGGATGATTTGAATTGATTTCATAATCATTAGAAATATCTAGTTTATCTTCCTCATCATTCTAAAAAACTTTTGTTATGAAATTTGTATTTTCAATTAAATTCACATCATATGAGTCCACCAAACCCTTGTAAGTGTTTGTTATTGTATTTTTAACTTATTCCATTGGGTGAATACCCCATAAAAGGTTAGTCCTCATCTTTCCTATCAAACATTCTTAGATCTGGATGTTTTACTTTAAGTAAATACGGAATTACTAAAAATATTGAAGTACTTCAATGGAGGTTTTTTGTTATACCACATTTCATAATACCCCAGGTTGGATTCCCATATCAACAAACATATATTTCAAAAATTTATAGTGTTACGAACACCTTCTCTCTAGTGGAACCATGGTAGTTTGTATTCGGCTAACATAGATCTTCCCATTTCCACCAAACTTATATTTAATCATTATGATACTCCACTTTGTTGTGTAGTATAGGGAGAACTATTCTTCCTTTTCATACCATGATTTCTTAAAAATGTATCAAAAGTGCTTCTTGTGAATTTGGTACCATTATATAGAATCCAATTCTTTATAAAATCCACTATTTGTTTATCAACTTATTTTTTTTGAGAAACCTCAAAATTTCTACATCCTCTGACTTGTGTTTCATAATAATGATATTCATAATTTGATTTAAATCATAAATAAAAGTGGTAAAGTATAAATATATTTTTATTGATTTATGTATCATTGGACCATATAAATAAGAATGAATACATTCAAGAGTTCTGGTATACTGAATCTTAACTCTGTTTTGACTTTTGTTTGTCATATTCCCTTTTGGAAAGGTAATTTTTTTATCTCTTATTTTTAATTCTTGAAAAAAATAGACAAAATCATCTTTAGAATATTTTTTCATGCTATTCTACCCATGGTCACCATGTATTCATTTTAACAACTTTTTTTTCATCTTCATCATTCAATTAAAATGAGTTATTAATCTATCTATTTTGAAACATATTACCACTAGTTCCATTTCAATTTGTGATACCTTTTCAATATTTCACACCTCAGATGATATAAGAATATTTTATAAAAAATAATTCATTTACATCATCAAAATATTGACATACCATAAATGTGATTTGTTTTAATCTATCAAAAATAAAGCTTCCATATATTTCTACTTTTCTACTTCAATCTCATTCATTCTGATTCGACTAATTTTTAAGGAACTATCATTACCAAAAGTAATTTCTCCTCCATCACAACATTCAACACGTTTCAATATTTTTATGTCACCTTTCATATGTGTAAAAAAAACTACTATCTAGTATCCACAGTTTGTTCCTTTTACGTTCTTTAAAACCTGTCTCAATAAAAAATTATCTTTATTCAACTTTTTTCTTTCTGATTCCTTTTATTTTCTACCAAATGAAAAATGTTATCAAAGGAGTTTTATATATCTTTTGACATGATGAACAACCTGGTAACATATTCCATAAACTTCTTTTAGACATTGATATTGATTCTTTTGTTGGAAGGTTTCTAATAACTTTATATTTTTCTTTTCTAATTCACTGTGGGTTATGTAAGTTACTCATATTTATTCCACTATTTATTTTACATTGTTCAAACCTTCTTACAGTAAGTGAAACGTTATTCCAAAAATTATAATAACTATTCCCATACATTCCAAAAAACCATAAATAGATATCAAATCTTGATTTACCATTGATGTAAGATATTTCTCTGTTGAATTATTTTAGGGTTGATAACTTCTTTATGCTATATCAATCTCTAGACATGGATTATCTCTCCTATTGAGTGAGTTTTAATCATTTTTAGATGAAATAGGTTTCTAACATCATTTTTACACCAAATATTTTCCAACACTTTTTCTACAACCTGAAATGTTAGAAAAACTAGATGAAATATTTTTTGGTCAGTAAGGATTTCAACTAATTCTTGATTCAAGCTCTCTCAGAAACTTTAGAAGTCTCATTTTTTATTTTTGAATCCCTATTGATGTTTTAATTTATCTTACCTAAGATAATTTCAGACTCAGTGAGTTTTGAGTGAAACTTGTTAATTTCTTCCTCCTTAGATTAAAACTCCTTAGTAATAACTTTAATCATCTTCCCCTATTCATAAATTCTATGTTTATAACTTATGATCTCCAGAATGTATTCTTCCTCCTTCTTGATAAAATGTTTTCTTATTTCAAAAAATTATTCAAAATATTTATTCATTACATTGATTTATTACTTAAGTGTTCTATTTTTCTCATGTCTTGAAACATGTTCTATTTTGAGTTGATACTCTCTATAAGACTCTTCACCACATTATCCACCATATGAGGAACTTTTATTTTCAAAATTTATATAATAAAGGTTCTGAATTTTTCTGAACATTTAACTTTAAAAGTAATTTTATCAGTTGAGTATTATTTATATTTCCTTCTCAACATTTTTATTTTTTCTATAGTGAACTTATTAATATATATTTTTGATAATTTTTTTCATTAGAACTTTTGTCCCACCTATTTTATCAAGGTTTTTCATCTGAATTGTCTAAATATTATACAACTTTCTTCTTGTGGAAATTTTTATAAAAGTGTTTGATTACACCATACGAAAAATATTTGAGATAAATTATACCTACATACTTTCCACTTAGTCTTTTATAGTTCTTATATATAATAGATATGATTTTTCTTTATTAAAATCATCATTCTATTTATCTTTAGAGTCAAAAGGATCATTATCTTCAACATCTTGTATTTAGATTTTCCTCATGGCTTCAAAATCAATTTCATTTTCAGCTTCTTTTTAAACATTGGAAATTTCCACAATTCATAATCAATAAGAAATTTATGAAATTTATCAAGAGATAAATCATATTTATCTTATAAATAGGAAATTTAAAATCACACATGTTCAAAAATTATCTCATATATTTCTTCACAATTGTAGAATATTCAAGGACATCACTAAATCTTGTAACGATAAAAAAAATTATTTACTCTTGTGAAGTATTCAAAAATTGGTTCTTTATATCATACCATTATATCTTTATACAAAATAATATCTATTTATATCTTCTATTCTTTAATATTAGTATTTCCTTCAAAAATACTTTCCATTCCATCTTCCATACTCTTTGAATCATGGATACGCAACACCTTCTGATAAACTTTTATAATAAGGACATAAGGATTGAATTTATATATTTTCCATCAAATTCAATACTTATTCTATCATAAAAAGTCATCATGTCATCCTTATAAATAGGTGTTAAACCAACTATATCAATGTCAAAAAAGTTCTAGGCCATGATATAGGATATAATAAATCATCCTATTTACCGATCCATAAAACAAATTTCTTATAAAATGTAGGAATTCGTCTACTATTGACAAAATTTAAATTATCCATGATACGGAGTCAACAAGAGATTATTGTCTCTCATACCAATTGAAGTTTGACATAATTGAATAATGACTGTGGTGGGGGGGGATTTAATTAGTTGTTCACTTTTTATAGATTTCAATAATTTAAATAAATAACCCCTAAAACATATTAATGTTTATATCCTTAATAGATTTTAGTAAATACTCAAGCCTGAGAAAGTTGGAAAGTAAGTAAAGAAATAATGATTTACAAGGTTCAAACATAGCATGAGAGCGTACATATTTTCTATCTCCAGTCCCATGGGTCAATGAAAATTTCCCATTATTAATAAGTGAATGAAAATTCTTCCAAATCCCATTAGAAGCCTTATATCCATTGATAGAAGTGATTATACTAACTCCTATTAGTTTACAATGTTTCTTACACAACAAATTGAGCCAAAAATAATAATAATAATGTCTTTTTAAAAATTTCTCTAAAAAAGTTCCAGGTTTTGATTACCCTAAGTACAATGGACTTTAGTCTGATGAATGCAATTTGATTGACTCAGTTTGATCAAATAAATAGAATGATTTATTTTTCAATCTATTATAAAAGATACATTCTATTATATCTAGATGAAGAAACTTGTACATCTCAGAAACTACACAAAACACAATCTGAACGTCATTTTTTTGATGAATTCAATCTGATTGACTTAGTAACATTTTCCCATTATGAATTTTAAATACTCAGAATCTTCTCAAATGATCATTATGATAATCCTCAGTATGGTAAACATATATTTTAGGTGTATGAAATTATTATGAGATCACATTCAAGAAATAATAACTTGATAAGAATTATTAAGTTCCATTCCTTTTCTGTACACATGAAATGTTACAAAATGAGAGTGAACTATGATTATATTTATATGAGACTCAGAAAAGAAAATATGGCAAGCTAAAATACTTTTCCCGCTTACTAAAAGTTCCAATATAAGAAAAAATAACATTTAAGATTCACATTTACCTGATTCAATCATTCTCAATATTTTTTGAAATCATTTTTCTCAAACGCACTAAATTTTATTCAGTATAATGGAACTTCATTAAGATATATCTTTTTCTGATCATTACATTAGAAATGCATAATTTCACTAGTGTATATGACTATTTTCCTCTTATCATTATGATTTAACCCTATTAATTTTCTAATTATGATATTATTATCTTCATCTCATTATGATCTACCTTTATTCATTTTCTTATTAGGATAAACTTCCTCGGTAGATGAGTTATTGGATTCAATACTCATATAATTGAAAACATTAACTCTCCGTTTTTTCTCAGGTAGACAAAAATCTTTCATAATATTATATTGTTCTTCATAAATGATCTCCCATTGATGAATCAACATCATAAACTCCGATAACACTAATTTTCTACATCCAATGTGTTTATTTCTATGAGGAAATGTTTTGATGAATCAGTGCCTCTTTCTGATCCAACTGATCTTCCTCCTCAGAGTCATCCTGGTTAATAACATCGTAATTATAGTATTATTATTATGATTGAATTAAAATTACTATGTTATGAAACTGATGATGACTCCACTCATCAACATTGAAATTATTCAAACTCTATTAGCTTTACAAATTTATACTTTTAACAAAATTCCATGTTTGGTACTTCTGGATCAGATATTTTGTGTTCAGGTTTATAGAAAAATTAAAATATTTATGATTCCTCCATTTCATTAAGATCATTTATCACAATATTTTTCATGATTTTTTGAGAACTTCATGATCATAAAATCATTGTCTAGTTTATGTTAGAAAGTATGAATAATTTATAATTATTGACATCACTATATTTATTAAACCTCTTCAGCAACATTATGAATTTCATTATCTGGAACTTATTACCTTTTAACCAATACATCATCGAATAAATATTCAACTTCATATTGATGAATCTTAGTCTGATGTGGTGTCTAATCAATACCTTTATATTTCTTACATAATCACTATCCAATACAGTTCATTATTAAAACCAATGTCTGGAAACAATCTTTCAGAAAAAATGTATCTCTCTATTTGTTTTTGGAGTTAATCATTAAAGAACTCAGATATTTATTATGAAAACTCATTATGATGGAGTGCGTCTAATAATAAAGAAAAAAATTCTTTTACAATAAGGATAGTTTTTGAAAAATAAAAAACATTGTTAAAAACAAGAACGTCGCAAATGTTCATCACTACACAATGAAACTAGAATAAATTGTCGCATCAATACCATATCGTCATGATATTTCTTACATATTAATGTTAAATCCATTAATGACACCAATTTGTTTTTCACGTTTTATGAAAATCCACTTTGTAATTAAATGCCTTGCATATATTGAAAAAAATAAACCTTCTAAATATCACTTAATGTTTGAAAAGAGGAAATAAAATATATTTTAATTCCACTAATTATGGGAGATAACTACAAATATATGCACATGTGGTTTTAATCCAAACTTTCATGAAATCTATATTTTTCTTCACTTTTATGTTTAAAAATTTTCCTATCATAATTTCACAATTTTTCTCCTTGACATGCATAATTACAATGTTATGTTTTACTATAAAAAATTTCAAATATGATATACTGAATTAAATGGATGGTTTCTTCTTGGTATTTTTTTGATGGAAAGAACATCCTTTCTTTCTAAATTCGAAATAAATTTTTTTGACCATTTCATAATACTATTCACCTGATAATGGTTGTGGGAAAATATCATACTCTTATAACTTTAAAATTATTTATGTATTCTTTATTAAGTTCGATCCATTTGAAAAAAATATTTTATTTCCATTATATTTTTTTTTCATCCATTATGTAATTGATGATATGATGTCCTCTATTTGTAAATTGGTTAAGATTTATGTCCCCTAACACTATATCATGAGAAGTTTCCGTCCACTAGAAATCCTTTTATTATGAAAATTATCATAGAATTCAAAATAGTTTACTTTTTATCATATATATATATATCAAATAATATAATACCCATCCCCCTAAAAAGTTCAAATCATTAATCAATAATGATAGATAAACATAATTATCTTTTCCAGGATATTTTGGTATAGAAATCATCAAGAGAATCATCATATATTTCATCTTCATTCATATAACACGGGAAAAGTTTTCAACAACCAACATAATAGGCCATGAATTTTTTTGGATACCAAGGATTTTATATAGATTCATTCCATCAGTACATAATCCCATTATAATATTTCTTACTTCATTTCCAAAATAAAAAATTTGAAATCAAATCTATCATATTGTGGTCAATCAGTAGGGTAAAATAGGTTTCCATACTAGATGAACTCATATATATTCCATCATAAACACTTTTCATCAGTTTAATATGAAAAGTGATACATTAAATGAAAAATTATTAGAATATATAATTTTTTTGAGGAAGTTTTTGATTATATTATTTATAATTATGTTTGGTTGGATTTTTCATCTATTTTGTATCACGATGTTCCACATTTTGGTCATTCTTGAAATATTTCATATTATTTCATATATAGATCACCATTTTGCATAATCATGTGTCTTTTTATACTCCAATAATATAGTATATAATATTTTTTCCTCATAATTAGATTCTAGAAGCTCACCAACTTCTAGAAGTATCCCTTTTAAAAGTTCAAGAAATTCAGATAATATTTTATCACTCCATATATGTATTTTAGTTTATTTAACTAATATAAAAATTGCGGATTACTCAATAAATTTAGTGTAATATGAGAATTTTTTCTCACCATCTTTGTATAGTCATTAAACATTCACAAAATGAATTAATTATTCACAATGATCATATATATGATAATGAACAACTTCATCATCATTAGAACATAACACACTCTTTTATTTCCCATTGCCAGATACAACTTGAATAATTATGATTAAAACCACAAAAAATCAGATGGTATTTGATTTATAAATAATCTAATTTTCTTAATTCAAACACTTAATGTATGGACATGAAAGCAAATAATTTTTTTTCAATATTTCTTTTTAAAAAATTCTAGAAAATTTAAAATTCCTTTGTCAAATTTATCACTAGTTCTTCACACTTTTATACAATTTTTATCCATTAAATACGTAATGTCACAATATAATAAAGGAATTTATAAATGTAAATTAAATTTTAAATTTATATTTAAATATATTAAATTGAAACTTATAAGTACATAAATATATAAACATGTAAAATTTGTTAACAAAAAATTAATATCTAAAAAAACATTTACCATTTAAAAATAGTTTGCAGACATAAAATAATTTATAACCAAGATTAATTATAATTAAAAAAAAAATTCATAACTGAATGAATTACGTAATTTTTTATCCATAAATAAATTTTAACAAAAAAATTATTATATAAAAAATTATAAATACAAAAAGTTAAATTAAAAAATTAATTACAATCACAAATAATTTAAAAAAAAATTATAACCATAATCTAATTTTAACAACCAAAATGTATAATTGAGAATGATATATATACAAAACAATGAATGAATGCATAAAATATTTAACTAAAAATTAATTAATTAATGTTAAAAAAAATATATAAATATCTTATAAATATGGATACCGATGATAGAAAATAGCAATTTAATTCTGACGAATTCACACTAGGGAAGTGGGATCTGAAGAGAACACTGATTTATTGAGAGGAAAATTTTAAAAAATGAAGTAGAAAATTTGTCAACCAAGAACCATGGAGGGCAGTTACAAGTTGAGAAGAATAGGTTTTCCATAGAATGAATGATGTCGATGGCCATAGAATAAGGATGAATGATATGTGATGAGGAGAAACAATGGAAAAAGGTTTGAACATTGAACTAATGAAAAAGATTAAGTGTGGTTTGGGTGCTATCATATTTCAAAAGGATGATTGTTTCAAAAATATCACATTAAAAATTTGAGGAGAATTCCATGAGAAATATAGTTTTTCAAAATATTTTTTTTAAAACGATAGTAAAAATTATTCATAATAACTTTTACATCTATTTTAGAAAAAAATGACATTCAAAGTCCTTCTAATTCACTTTTTCTACTAGTTTTAACATATAGCTCGAGTGTAAGTGAGACTATATTGGATTTGGTTCCCTAAAACCAAATATATATTTTTTAATTTTGATTACTAGAATATATTCATGATTTTTTATCACATAATGATTGTTCTTATATATTAAATTAATTTAATAGTTTCCTTATATTTTTTTGTATAAAATTTTGATAGAAACCTTCCTACTATAATGATAACATAATGATACTTTGATAATATTCTTAAATAATTATGTCATATAGTCAAGATATATCTATCTAAAAAGGAAGAAAACATTTTTTACTAGAAAGGTATATGGGTTCATAATCATTAAGAATTATTCTCATTAATTTTAAACATGGTATTATCTATGTAGAGAGGTCATGAAAAAAACCCGCTAATAGAAATTTCACATGCTTTATGTGTCAGTGGATATTTTTATCTGCAAACCTGTGTATTGGTCCTTAAACCTAAGGTTATTGTTAATGTGTATCATGAATCACATACTTTTATGTATAGATGAAAATAATGATGACATTTGATCGTGGAGATGTAGAATACTACATGAATTTCATAAGTTAAAAGACATTAATCAAAAGATATAGAAATATTTTATCTCTTATGTATTTATGAAAGATGATATATTTGAACCTTTTATTGAAAGATAACATTATTATGATATCCATGGCCATGGTAGTTTAGAAACAAGTTCATTTTAAAAATTCAATGAAAGATAAATTGAGTAGATATTGTGATGGAAAAAGTTTGCATCCTTCTTGATAAGATATCAGTTGATTAGGGATTATATTACACAATTGAAATTATATGAGTTTTATTTTAGTTTTAAAATGAACTCCTTTATTTATGGGTTCCTTGATGTGTTACTAGATGCTAATATTTTAATTTAAGTATGTTTAACTTTTTTTATTGTGAAAGGGTCATAGAGGGTAAAATACTAGGTGTATATATAATCTCATTAAATTTAATTAAATTTTAATTTGAGAAAAAATTTATAAATTAGTGTGAGGAATAATATTTAGTCAAATAAAAATTGATCATAGAAATTTAATCATAATATATTGGAATTTAGAATAGGTGAGTTGAATTTTATATCATGATTAATTACTCACATGGAAATAAATAAATAAATATTTATTTATATTTTTTTTGTAAATAAATAAATAAATAAATAAATATATTATGATAATATTAAAACAATTATTTATTCTTATGTTTGGTGAATATAATATTTTATCAGAGGATAAATTCCATGTTTGATTACCTGATGGAAAAATTATATCTTATTTAATATCATTTAAGTAATTTTATTTATTTATTTATAAAATTATATTATAATAAAAAAATATTATGTAATATAATAATATTAATATTAATAATAATATTATTATTATCATTTTAAATATAATAATTATTATAATTTATTGATGGTGAAGGGCCCGTGTGAAATGATTTATATTTTGTCAATAAGTGGGATTGGTGCTTACCAAATGACTATTTGAATATGTATTTACCATGTGCGAAGAGATTATAAAGATTATTAGATTGAATAAAACTTGAAAATATATATTATTATGTATCCCCAAGATGACAAAATTGGTTAACTTTTATTATTGAAGAACTTGGATGGACAAATTAAAGTAAAAACACTTGCGTGTGATGATTATTATGCCAATCTTTATGGAAATCAAGTAAACTTGTTGTTGGATGAAAATAAATGTCTTCAATATAATAAAATAATCCATTCAATAGGGAATGTGAGGAAATAATATTAAAGGAAGATAAATATTACATGGAAGAGTAGATAATCCATCTAGAGGACCTTGAGGTTCAAGGCCCCTAAAATTAGTAATAATGGTTGTTTTGATCACATTATGAGTTTAGTTTGTAAGTATGAAAGTGTATTTGGATTGATTGAGAAGTGTTTGATTAACTCTAGATTTTTTGGTGACACAGAATCTAATTATGTCATAGATTCCATATGAGTTTATTGAAACTCATGAAGATCTCCACATGAGTGATTTAAAGACACTATATCAGTAATTTATGACTTTTGGTTGAAAATTGGAAATGGAACTAAAATTATGTATGATTCATGTATGTTTCATTTAAAATAAATATGAATCAATTTCAACTAAAGGTAACCATTATAGTTGTCATTCTATAACCCCGTATGAGTCAATTATGATCAAAGTGACTTTTATGTATGAGTCATTCAAGACTCTATATGAGTTATCTATGAGTAAAAGAGATATATATAGGTGATTCTAGTATAATGATGGATTATTTTAAGACCAGGTAGGAGTCACTAGACTTTGTGTACAACTCTAGTATATAATCCATATGATTTATTTACATTTATAATTTATGGGATGGCTAATAAAAGGAAATACTGAGAATTATAGATTTTTTTAATAATGGAATAACAAATTTCGAAATTTAACAATATTTATTCAAAATTAAATAAACATCTTAATATGAGTTTTTTTATTAATGTTGATATTTTAGAAGGACCACATGAGAATGATTCCAGAGTTTGAGATGCTTCCGCACCATGAGTTGATGTGAAATGCGAGGATTCCTTGCTTACCTATAAGAGATATAAAAATATTTTAAGAATAATGTTTCATAGAAAAGAATTTTATATTCAAATATCACATGTATAAGGAATTAATATTTCTTAATTATGATTTAAATAAATAAATGGACTCAGATTAATTGATGTTTAAATGATAATAATATTTAATTTTTATGATCATGCAGTTTTGGAAAATATTATGAATGTAATATTTTAATATTATTCATGATAATTTTATAAATTTTATATAACAGGTTGTGATGAAGAAAAGTTTTTAGGGAATCAAATACAAGTGTTTCTAGGGATATCATCAACATATCAAAGAAGAAACCCAATTAATCCATGAGATCATTTGTGTTAGAGAAGAAGAATAAGAAAAAGACAATGATAAAACTATATTATAGATGGATATTGAGAAAACAAGAGATCAATATTTATATTATTGACATAATTATTTTTGAGACTCCTAATGGAAGAATACATCATGATACACCTATATATACACATCCAATGATAATTTTAATGATAATTTAAAATGAATGGCTAACATTCATAGATAGATGCTAGTCATATCTTTAAAGTTCAATATCTATTCAATGCTTGAAGTTGAGACCCTTGATGAACTGGTGGTACCGACATAAAGGATTTCACTACCTCGTTAAGAGGAAATTTATATATCAGATAATATAGTCTATAGGAAACAGTTACATGGAAGTGGATGATTCATAACCTAGGGATTTAAATTGTACCATACCAACCCTTTCATACCACATACTAAGAACTTGCAATCACTAAAAATATACAGTGTTAGTAAAATCCATATCTCTATTAAATAGTGATAAATTTCAAGGAGTATTTTTTATATAAAGGTTATAAAACTTGTTAAAAACTTATGTGTTTATGTTATTAATTATTTTACATTTCAAATAAATGTGAGTGTTGTGTTTGAATTTATTGATCCATATCTATTTACTTGGAAAAATTTTCGATCACAAGAGGGGAAATTTTGAAATAAAGTATAACTCAATAAAATTTGGGTACACTGAGTCATTCCCCTCATGGTGTCATTGAAAAACCACTCGGAACATCAAGTGGTATATGAGCTAACTTGGACCACCTATGATTGGATCTAAATTTTTTGTAGTTATTTTTAATAGGACAATATTATGTGTAGATTCAACAATAATTCGTAGGTTTCCAAGATAGATACATTAGATTCTATCCATATTAAAGATAAATTAGAGGACATAGAAAAAAATCTAATGAAAAGGAAGAAAAAATGAGGAATGAATGTAAAATAGTATATCAAATAAAAATAAGGATCAACCTCGATATGAATTTGATCATAGTGGTAATATTTCAAATATTAAATCCATCACTAAAAATTAACTTTTTTATTATCAAAATACTTTTGCAGAAAATATGAGAAACCACCAGATACATATAATATATCCTAATAAAACCATAAAAGAAGATAACACATATCAAGACTACAAGAACTTCCCTCCCCACTAACTACAACGTGATGAGAAGCCTCCACCATCGCATGACCACTCCAACTATTAAATCCCTTGAATGTGATTCCTTTAAAGAAACTGGTTCAATATTTGGTGAGTATTAAGAGTATAAACCTAGAAAATTATTGAAGAATGATAATATCAAATTGAAAAATATATATAGAAACTAAATATTTAAATAATCACATACAAAATTTATTTTATTAATGTGATTCTTGATTAAAAATAGCATCTAGAAAAATAATTTTAATAAGTTGATGTTTCTATTAGAGAAAAATTGAAAAAGTATGAAGTATTAATTTAAAAGGAAAATATTTACTTGATTTAATTAAAATTGTAAAAATATTTTATTATTAATTACCTATTAGAAATTTTTATTTAAAATGTGATCCATGAATTGGAAAAATAAAAAAACAACCCTCTATGTTAAAAATGAACAACTGGAGGTTAAATAGAAGAAAATAAAAGAGATTGATAAACCTTTATATAAAATAATAAAAATTATTCATGATCAAATCAAAAGTTTTTAGAATGACTGGGTTGAAATATTGAGATATTTTGAGGATGATAATAGCTCTATCTTCATGATGGGTCTTGAGCTTGAGGTAAAATTAAAGAGATTGGAACTAAAAAGTAATAATTTTGATAACTGTTAAAATGTGGAGTGCTTACAAAAAAATAATAGATAGGAAAATAATCTCTAAAGTGACTCATATTATTTTATATGGCCTCTTGAAACCATCATCTATCTAGTTTACAAAATGTTCTTAGAAAAAGGAAACCCATTGTCCTAGTAATTCTTGTTTCTCTAAGGCTATCTCATGTACTACTATTGCCTCTAAAATAAAATATGAAAAAGTGGGGGGATAAAAAAGTAGAAAAATATATCAATACATAAAATGTTAATAATAGAATATCTAGGAAAAATAACCCAATAATATCTTTATATATTAGTGATTCTACTAAAAAAATTATAGAAACCAGTTTGGATAGATTGCCTCAATAAAAAAAGGACGAGGTTCACTGATAAATATTATAACTCTTTGGGGTTTGGGAAAAACTAAATTTAATTGTAGAACAACATATCAACATATAAAATCTTTGTGAGGTATGGATTAAGTGGGATAAGTGGAAATATAAAGAGAATACCTTCTGTTAAAAATAAGAATTCCTAGAAAATAAGAATTATGTTCACTAAGGAAAAAATTTGATTTTCTTGAGTACTTTTGTGATTAATATTTCATATATGGTCAAATATATTACGATTTATGGCACAAAGCTATTAGTTATCAATAATCTGATAAAAATAAAAGATGATGAGAAAATAAGAGCAAACGACCTTTGGAGAAATGATAGTAAAGAAATAAGTTCAAAAAAATAATAGATTTGAGAAAAAAAGAAGTCTAAGGAAAAACTAAAAATCGATTTCTGGAATAAGAAAAGATATTAATATGGAAAGAAGGTCCTTTCAATAGACTATATAAAATAGATCAGGGAAATAACGATTAAAGGAAGAAATTTGAATTCAAAGAGGAAATCAATCCTAGAAAGATATAAGAAAAATGGATTGATTTAATAAATACAATAAAAAGATATTAAAGGATTTATTAAAAAATTAATATTAAATTCAGGAATAATATTTGTAGAAACACCAAGAAATATAATAATATCAAGAGGTATTTCCCACCTATTTTTTCAAAAACTATTGATAAAGATGAACACATAGATAATGATCAAATAAAAATTGAATGAAAACTAATTTCTCCACATAAAAATGACATAAAATTTTATGAGAGGGTGGATAATAATGTATAAAAATTATTATTAAAAATAATTCCATAAGGTGGAAGAAGTATAGTTATAATTTAAACAACTATATGAAATTCTTGTTAACTCAAGATAAAAAAATAAAAAGGGTCATAATAGAGGGTAAAGAAAATGTGAATGAAATTTCTATATTAAAATAGGTGACCTATATTTTTACATAAAAGAGAAAATATCAAAATTATAGGAAGTCCATTTCACTTAAGGAAAAGTTAGAACTATAAAATCAATAGGGTATCTTTATTGAGGATCTCTCCCAATGGAAATACTATAAATAATGGAAGATATTGGTTGAGAGGAAATTCTCAACATTGATTCTATCAACCATGATCATCAAAATACAAACTTTTTCCATTATATATACTTTTAATTGTACTAAAAAATAGTTAATTTAATGAGACAATTGAAAATAAGAGTTAGATGAATTTGTAATTATTATACAATAAAATATTGGTCATTTATAGATTTTTTTCCAAATAAATTAATCCATGATAAATAAATGAGTTAATCCATTTAGGTGGATCTAACAAGATGGTAAATATCCCAAGAGTTTGGTTAATTCATGAAATAAATAATTTCCATATAGATTATTAAAACTATAGGTTATGTTTTTCAAATCACACTTAATTACATTTTTTTGATTATATCAAACCTATTTATAAAGAAAAAGTGTTGGTTTATGGGAAGGTCAATTCAAAGAGGAGTTATTTATTGGTAACATGGATTTTTTTCAATGTTTTTTGATATGAGTGTTGGATATATTATTTTTTGATAAATATATTTAAAAAATCCATAAATTGAGAAATTGAGAATAATATCACATGCATGTTTGTTTATGGAAAACTGTGATCACCTTGGTTATTTTGTCTCATTTTCGATATCATGTTATCCCACATAGATATATAATTCACCAAATATTGGCTCATTTTTAATAAATCATGTGAATCCATCCTTTTTATAAAAAAATGAACTGGGTTGGAATTTGGAACAAAAGTGGGAGAATAAGTTTATTAAAATCAAAAAGAACATTATGAACATTAAGTAATACCATTAATATAATTTCTCCGTATTTATTTTAAATAATGGGGAATTAAAAGGAAATATCGTGAGAAAACATTGAAATATAAGTAATCAATGACATTAAAAAAACAAGGAGAAATATTAAAGGGGAAATGTAAAAGGATGTAATTTTTTAGTAAATGAGACTAATACTGTGAAAAAGAGGCTTTTAATTTCTTTTTACAATGTGTGAAGAGATGTTTATGTTTCTTCCATTAAAGAAACCTGTATCATGTAATTTTTTATAAATTTACATGATAAAATGGCACGTGAAATTTCCAACCCTTGAAGAACTTAACCAGATAGATTTTAGTTTCAAGACTAATATTTGATAATTATTGAATTACTATTCATTGAAATCGGGTACATGTGATATTGAATGAAAAAATATTTAATAATTTGGATTAATACAACTAATGAAGAGAGTTAAAAACATAATATTACTGAAAAACATAACATGAAAGAGTGGAGAATGAATCCATATGAAATATATTATAATAGTTTTAGGATGATGTGTTTTTTTATTTTAATAGCACGAGAAGTCCATGATATGGATTGAGAAGAAATAGATTAATTGTATATGTTTCTCTGACATGAATCCTCCCTAAGTCCTAGCATCCTTATGAGTCACTTGATAATAATTAATATTTCTATGTGAGTGATTTGAAGACATTGTATTATTCATTTCTAAATTTGGTATAAAAATTATAAATGGCATCAAGACAACATATGAGCCATTATACATGTCATTAGATTTTTATATCAAGCATTTTTTACTAATGGTAATTTTTGTATGTCCCATTTTGTGACTTTGTATGATTCAATTATAATAAAATAAAAATCTCAATATGATTCATTCAAGAATCTGTATAATTCATTTATATGTAATAAAGATATTTATAGGAGTGATTCTATTCTATGTTTGTTTTTAAGGGCTATTTTTGGGTCATTGGAATCTCTTTACAAGTCATACATATACTCTGTATAAGTCTTTTATTTTGTGAATTTTTACGATTGTTGATACATGTAAGTGTTCATAATTTTAGAATATTTATTCTATATAATTTATGAATAAATTCAGATGATGGTAAATATCTATTATTAAATTAAATGACATAATAATATGTTTTTTTATTCATTCCATGATTAAAGAAGAAATTTCTAAAGAATAAGATGGAGTTTCAGATTATTCCACATATTTAGATGATGTTCCACATTACAATTCCTTGTAAATGTGGAGGATATTTTTAAAAAAATTAAGAAGTAGTTTTTATGGTGAATAATGATAAATTCAATTATTTCATGTATAACTATCTCCTCAATTTTATGGAGAATTTAGATAAATACCCTTAATCAATTTAAATGATATTTTAATGAGAATAATATCCTATTTTTATGACCAAGGAGTTTTTACAAATATTTTGGAAATAATATTTTATTATTATTCATGATTATTTGGTGAATATAAAATAACATGTAACAAAGAATAATGTTTTTTTGGATAATGCAATATCTTTGCTGCTCGAGAGATCTTCTTTGTATTGAATAAATAATATTATGAATCTAGGATTACCAATGGATTGAAAAGAATATGTTGGAGACAAGGATAGAACTATATCATATAAGGACATTGAGAAGATATTATACGGAAAATTCTATAGTTTATCATCATTTTTTTGAGACTTCTGAATGCAGAAGTCAATTTGATACACATGGATATAAATTTCATTTGTTTATTCAGATGATGAATCATAAAACAAACACAAAAGTCATTTATATAATCTAATCATATATTGAAATTTGAATGCATATTCTTTGGATGAAATCAATACCCTTAACAAACTAATAGTACCAGTATAAATAATGCAACCATTAAGTCAAGAGGACTAAGATTTGAGAGATGGAATGACTATGAGATGAAGTCATAGGGAGGTGGATGATGAATAGCCTAGGGTTTTGGATTATACTTTCCTAAACCTTATGCTCAACATACTTGGAACATCTAATCAATACAAATCCATAGTGATAATAAAATCCTTGTCCCTATAAAAGAATCAAACATGACAAGTACTAGGTTTTCTTTAAATGAGATGAACCTTGTAATGACCTTGTTTATTGATTTTATTCTACATTCCTCATTTAACATAATAGTGAAGGTTGAGTGGAAATTTACTGATCTATATATATTAACCATGATATAGGTTCTAGTAAAAGAGTATAGGAAATAAGAAGGAATGTAAAAATAGTTAAAATTTTGGTACACTTATTCAACCTCCTCTCTATATCCTAGAATGACTATTTGATAAAATAAAGGTGAATTAATTAGATTAAATAATTAATATAGGATATCATGAAATCATAATTATTTAACTATATATATGTATATTCTAAATTATAAAATTTTCCATATCGATATGTGTTAATATAATCGAGGAACATCCTCTAGAATTCTCTCAATACTTAGTGGGAAATTCCTCCCTTATACCCTCACAAAAATATATAGTAAAGAAGATAAATTTTTGTCCTCAATGATTAAAAATGTAGATAATTTTCCTATCCATATTGGCACCCATTGTTTCAATAATATCGCTCAGATATTCATGGATAATGTGTAGATACATCTAGAGGAATCCTTGGCTAGGTTATACACCATGATTACAGTTCAAAAATATTAGGAACAAATATTAATTGAAATAATTATTATAAATATGGTAATTCATATTTAAAATAATTATAAATTAAGTGTGTATATGATATTATAGGTTTGCATTCATGTAGTTATTCAGATTAATCAAATGATGTTATTGAAACAATAAATTTGGGAAGCTACTCAAATTTATTAAGTATATCCTAGAACCTTTATTTCATAGTTATCTTTACAGTTATAAGACTTTTTCATCATCAAAACCAAATAATTATTTCATCATCATTCCAATTATTGGATTGATTTTATATAAATCTTAATTGTTATATTGATTTTAGAATCATCTCATCCTTATCAGGATTTCACATTGATCTAATCAATTGAATTCATTATATTTTAATCATAACTATAAAATGTGTTTCAACATTATTTAAACCTTTTTATGATTACCTCATTGTCCTATCCATTGAATACATTTCATCTTGATAAGAATAATAAGATTAATTTCACATTAAACTCAACCTTATCATGATTGAATGTACTTTCCATCCATTGGACGGATTTTAAAATGACATTAACTATAAAATTAATGTTATATATACCTAAAATTTTCATGATTTAATTTACAACTCAAGAATTTTTTGGATTTCATTATGATCTCAACCATCAGATGAATTTTAATAATGTTCAAAACTTTTCATATTCGTATCATCATCTTAACCATGTGATGATTTCAATCCTCATATCAACTAAATCATGAATTTATCTCCATTCTATTTATTAAATTGTTTTCATGTTGATCATAAAATTTGGATTAATTATACATTTATTTGAACATTATAAGGATTCCATTACCATATAGACCATTGGATTTGTTTAATTTTGATTATAACCATAAAATGAATTTCAACCAATTCCAATCATTATCATGATTTCATGGAAATACCAATCATTAGATGAGTTCCATCAAGTTCTCAATAATCATCATGACATTATCTTAGTGTTTACATTTTGATGATTGTATTAATATTTTTAGAATTAGATGGATTTCATCCTGAACTTAAAATTTTAATTAATTTGATCAAAATCGAAAACTTATTGTTATTTCATTACCATCTCAATAAATATGTGAATTTTTTTCCACCATTACCATTAAATTATTTTTAACCTTATAAATTCTTTATCATGTCACTTGGACTATTTTATAAATATAAAACATTATTTACATAATCTATTTTATAATATACAATTTTAATTGTATCTCAGAATGAGAATACCAATACTATATGAGTACCAAAATGAATTATAATGATGAAACCAATTATTATATTTATTTTTAAATTTTATCATTATCATAATCATAATCAACACCATATTCATATTCCTCTAATGATGTAACAAAACATGAATTTTAAAAGATATAATGAAATTCACAATATGTGATGTATGTGAACATTGTGATCATACGATTCTATTATAGTGAAAACAGTGTCCATCCAACTCTTAGTGGATATATCACAGGGTATATAGTTATCAATCATGATCCTTAATCCTCTGATCATAATTTTATTACTGTTTATCTTTCTAGAAATCCATGAGACAATACAAAATTATTTCATCGATGATATCTAATGTGATAAATTAATTTTCTGCATATTATTATTGAAATAAAAAAACATAATCACAACATTCAATAATAAATTAACGATATTTTTCTACCTATATTGTTAACTTTTCAAAAATTAATATTTATGCCTCAGATGTTGGTATATGGAGTTTAAATATATTCTACCAACTAATATGTTAAAATTGGAATGTCAATATTAATTTAATATAAATAAACTATTTTAATATTTTTAAATTGAGAGATACCATCAGTCACTAGAGATAAATGATAATACATGATAATTTATATTACTTAAGCACATAGGTTTTCCATAATATTAGGTAGTTTGGATTGGATGAATTTAAATATTAAAAACTATACTATAACTAATGTAGTAAAATATATAGAGTATTATTGATACCTAAATATTCTCCTTGAAGTAGTATTTGATTATTCCTTTAATATAATATATGATTATTTTGTTATGTTAGGATCCTACAATGAAACTAATGTCTTGGATTTTTAGAAATCCACACTTAGTTGATAAAATGATAAATATTTGACTAATCTAAAAAGACTAATAAAATTTTTCATATTGAAAAATGATCCATAGAACATAACCAATCCATTGTATATTGAGAATAAAACACATCAGGGTTGCTGAAAAATTATCGAGAAAATTATTGAATAAATCCTTGAATGAACTGACATACCATGAATAAGAAATTTCCACTCTTCAGAGAATGGGGATTTGAAACTTTACTTAAAGGACAAGAAAATCTAGACCACTGACACTGCAATTTGTGGTATTTCACTTTGAAATCTTCTTTAGTTCAATAATAAATTTTAGATTAAAATATATAGAACACTATATACATTTGGGGAAGTTTCACACTATATGAAATAAACATATTTATTACTTGATTTAAATTATATATTAGGGAAATTATTCCAATTTTAAATTATAAAAATTAATATTATTTAATTTATTAGTATAAAAATTAATGCGCTATATAAAAATTAATTTTATTTTAATCATTTCAAATTCATAGAACAATTTAATTCTATATATAAATTAAAAAATTATTATAATGACCAAAAACATCTCAGACTAATAACTTTAATCTTTTGGGTGTTATAGGTGTCGTGAGAAGGTTGGTGGATGGGTTGTGTTTCTAGAGATAATATTTAAATGGTAAGTTAAGTGTTATTGTGTGGCTATGGGCATTTTCCACGAAGAGTTCTCTAGGAGAGAGTGATGTTCTATAGTCTTGTGTGTTTTGTCTTTAAGGGATGTGTCATGATATGGTTCTTGTGTCACAATGTGTGTTGTAATCCATTAGTTTTTAGCCACACTATCTCGATTTTGGACCTAGATTTTGGTGGTAGGTACTTTGATCATGGAATAGTTCCTGCCATGTCATTTTAATGAAAGGGTTGAGATTTTAATGTGTGAAAGTTTTGAGGTTTTTAGATACCCTTTTGTATAATTTTCCTTATGGTGTGAGGTGATTTATTTTTGATGTGAAGAGTCTTGGAGATTCTATTTAATATATTATAATTTGATATCATCACATGTTATTTTATACCATGTAATGATTCCCAGAGTAAATGAGTTCAAGATTATGACTTTTGGGTATTTTGTCACCATGGTGATGTTATTTCACTATGGCTTGGTTCAGAGATATTGATTTTTTTAGAAGATTTTATATTTCTTTGTGAATAATATATTTTGAACCATATCCTTTATCATATTAATAAAGTTAAGGATGTTTTTGTTGTGAGATTATATGGGGGGAGATAAAAGGGATCATGATGTGATTTATAGTAGTGTTCTTGACTTGGCCCTATCAGAGGGTAATGATGAAGTGTAAGGAAATTATTCTTTAACATTCATATTTTCGTATAAAAACATAACTATTTTTTATTTTTAATAAATTATATTATTTTCTACTAAAACCCATGTGAATAGAGGTGCCCTGTTAAGTACCTTTTAGTTCCCTTTTATTTGATTTGGACCATGACTTCAATAAATCAACCAAATTGTGATCCATGTTTAGTTTTTCTTCCCATTTTCTTGGATATCTCTATATACTTATTCTAAGAGAGGTTTTGGCCATAATTTAACTCCATTTTTATTGTGCAGGTGTCATTATTCAATATAGGTTTTCATACTCTAGTTTATTGAGGTTTTCCTCATCGGTTCTTATCCTTATGATCACATCCTTATCTTTTTTTCTATCATAGTATTTGTTGAGGATATTGTTGCAGTAGGAGATTATAGAATTTTCATTTTCATTTATGTATAATTAAGGAATTATCTATATCTTATTTTCATTAAGTGGATAGTAAGAATTAACATATAGAAGATAATAGGTGGACTAAGAATATTCAAGGGGAGGAATTAATCACATATTTCTTATATGCTTCAATGATATTTTATGTCATTTTTTGCTTGATATTTTTATTGAGAGTATTTTTTAATGATATATATATATGTTATTTATATGATTATATTAATAAAATCACCTATAATAAAAGGATAAATATTTATAGATGAAAATGAAATAGTTGACTAAAAATATAGGATTTTGGTATTGATATTTATACTCGAAAACAAATAATTCACTTGAAATAAATGATTAGAGTGATTTCAGGATGTG
This sequence comes from Viscum album, assembly GCA_963277665.1. Classification (NCBI taxonomy): domain Eukaryota; kingdom Viridiplantae; phylum Streptophyta; class Magnoliopsida; order Santalales; family Viscaceae; genus Viscum; species Viscum album. The sequence continues at coordinate 653,966,753 of OY728145.1, read as the reverse complement.
ATTCACAACATGTTTTGATGTGGGTTTTTAAAGTTAATTGTGTTTAACTTATTATGTTTTGAATGTTTTTGTTATGGTTTTTATTGTTGGTTATAAAAGTTATCATGAGCAATATAATGAGTTTTTTTGGATTGTTTCCCTTGTTTGGGTTGGGGAGATGTGGTAGTGATGGATGGGCTATGGTGCGATTATAGAAATAGTGGCATGGATTGTTGTGTGTAAATGGAATGATTTTATTGATGTTGTGGGAGATGTTGGTATGCGTTGTGGGGCTGTTAATACAATTATTAGTTAGTTTTTTTTGGGATGTGTTATTGATAGCCCCTGATATGAAATATAGTTTATAATAATGTATATGATGATAGAAAATTGACATGAATTTAATAATCAACGGGATGATACTAAACTATAAATGATGAAAATAAAAGGTTAATGTTTGCGATAAACATGGTTGATGTATAATCAATGGTTTGACATTAAATATGGATGAATTAATGGATAAATGAATATAACATGGACGATAAAATGGTAAATATTGAAATTGCTGAATGATATGATTAAATGGAGATTTGTTAATATTTTTTTGGTTTTTTTGTGAGAAAATATGGGATTATTTTTTGGTATTCTGTTTGAAGTTTTCATTTTTCTATGAAATTGGTAGTACAAGGATTTTTATTTGTATTAATATTATTTAATTGGAATGAACACCTAGGTTGGGCTAGTATTTGGCTATGATTCATGTTTTATTTTATTAATATTTCTTACATACACCACTATATTAAGATAACCTTAATAACACCCAAATATTTTGTTTTCTAACTATTTCCCAACTTCCAGGATATATGTTTAATGGAAGGATGAGAACTTTCGGTTCCATGATCTCTAATCCAAGAGTAGTACAGTATGCAATGATACAAGATAAGAACACACATATAAGTTTTAATACCCCAAAGTTATAGTATGGAATATTATGGATGATATAGTTTTATGATTTGAGGATAATGAGATGATGAAGTGATGATGATGTTTATTTAAATTAGAATTTATTTGACACACATTTTTCAATGGAATCCATGATATAGTCTTAATTCAAAAAAAAAACAAGTACAATTATGGCAGAAAATAATATTTATACCCAAGGAAGGGGAAAATGAGTTCAACATGTGACAAATTATTTCACACACAATGATTTATATATATTCCTAAAAAATATTATCTCATTATAGTGTGACGATGATGAGATCCTCCTACTAGGATTAGTTTGTTTATTTCTTCTATAATTGGTGAAAAGGGGTGTTCAAATCATAGAAAATATTTTTGAGGGGATCAAGAGAACTTTTTTTTACATAAGAGACAACTACCATGGGGGAATAATAAATCTCAGAGTTTATCAAATTTCATAGGATTCAATTTTAATATTTTTAATCCTAAATAAACAAAAAAATGGAATGTTATTTATATCTCAAGTTGGAAAATGTTTTTCCAAATTCTGGTTTCATGACAAGGTAAAGTCTATATGTGTTCCCAAACACATGTGTGTGCTCCACAGTCACATTAAATCAAATAAACCATTTATTTTAATGTGAATTTATTTATTTTGACATGTCATATATTCAGTGCACAAATCAAGATATTATGAATCCTTTGTGAAAACACTTTCACATTTGAATTGCACCCTTAGATCTCACATTCTCCTACCCTTTATAAAATCCATTATCACACTATTTATGTGAAACATGATTTCATTGTTTGAATATAATTCCTCACCAATATTTCATGTTCCTAACTCTATATGATTTCCTATAAATAGAACTTCACAGTTCCTCAATTATAGGGTAAAACAAATGGAGAAATGTGAAGATACATAAGCCAAGGTCTCAAAATAGAGGTCTCGAACATATGAATAAGTCCCTGACACCTTTATGTAGATTATTAAGTCAAAACCTATAGTCATTAACTATAATGAATGACAATTTAATAATTTTAAGAAGTTAAATACATAATCTTTTATATAAGATGAATACACCTAGTATCCTTAAGGATTAGATAGAAGGAACCCAACTTATGCACTCCTAACTAGGAAGAAACCTCACCTATGTATCCAACTAGGGTGAGCACTTACCCCTACCACATATTTGGGTGACCAATTGACCATCCCCCATGCTAGGGTGACCACTTCAACATACCCTATATAAGGGTGACCACTTATTCATACATATGTTAGGATTACCACATCACTCTACCCTATATTTGGGTGACCACTAAACCAAACCCAATAAAAGGGTTAAAATTCACCGAGGTAACCTAATCTGGTGCTAATTCACCTAGATCCTCATAAATGGGTATTACGTTTTCCCAAATCTCTTATATTGGAGTTATCCTCACCCACAGATTCTACATGGGAACCCCTCTCATCCAGGTACAATATCTAGGTGACTAATCCTTAAGTACCCTTCTATGGAATCATGATATAAATTTCTTGATAGTTTATACCACCATTAACCCCATTGATCATGTGTAACCATAACAAAAGGCCTCTCTTGGTTTTTTCTCCTTGTCTGATAGGACCCTCATTTTAATAACGATCATTCATTCCATTGGAAATGAGGGTCTTGATCATGACGATAACTTTAAATCATCCCCTGGTTCTTATTTACCATCTTTTATAATCCATATAAATTTTTTATAAACTTGTTATGCCAGTTTCAAACTTTAGTTAACTCAATGAGTCATAGATATTTAAGGGGACTCATACTAGGATACATACAAAACTCTCATTAAACCATATTCCCAATCTATCTATTCATTATTCCTAGTTATTACATCAATGAACTTGAAGTGGATATCCTAACATATGAGATCAAAATTCGTAATCCCCAATTCATTGCTCAAAAGGACATATCCATATGCTCCATCATTCCTAAATTGTAAATATTCCCTCTAATCCAATTATACCTTAATGATCAAAAATCCCCATGAGTAAAACCATACATTCACTTGTTTAGTTACTAACAAACATGTTGATCTATAAAGTCTATCTATACAAAAGTATGACACTAACCATTTCTTGGTACCTTCCACCAAAAGTCCAATTTGTATAAATGTTAACTATATAATATGAAATCCTTACCATATGATGTTAAAATTCATGTCACAGTCCTATAACAAAACAATAAACCAGGAAAAATTAACTTTGGGGTCTTTGATTCATGTCAGCTAGGATACATACGAAACCTTTCTTCGATTCAATTCAAATACACCATAGGTTCTAACTACACAAACATAAATTTTTTGGTATTTGGTTATGTTTTCATAAACATAAAAGGAACTGGATTAGTCCATTCCACACAACCTCAAAACATACATCATGTCTCTTTTAGAATTAATGAACTAAATGGGATATTATTTCCCTTATAGGGATATGCAATAATCCCATTTTATTGTTATGATCCCAACTTCACATCACCTACCACCAACCAGGATGATGATAAATTGTTGAGAACCCAACTGTGTGGAATTAAACAATGACATATGTAACTAATATGAGAATTATGTACAACCTATAATATATACAGATGTCCATGTTGAAACGTAGTTTGGATCAATCAATTTCATGGTGGTAAAAAACCACCTACTAGAATTTGGGAATGAAACACGGATATGAATTTAATATATAAAAGTGTCCCAGCATAAGAAATAATCCCCCCCCAAAGGGTAAGAGAATACCAAGCCATTTTCCTCCTAAAAAATGTTCACCTGAGGTGACACTGGTAAATCCTCAGTGACCACATTCATTTGAAAAGTAGGACTACATCAGCTCAAAATGAGCATATGATGATGTGCCATGAAAACAATTTTGAGAACCTAGCCCGATTTCATTAAACTAAAAATGGTTAAGTGACATCAAGAATTAGAAATCATGTTCCCAAACCCATCAATGTTACACATCAGAAAAATATAGAAAACCAAATATTAATTCATTTTATCAAAAATGGTTGAGTGAAATCAGCCATTGTGCATCACATTCCCAAACATATCAAATTTAAATATTGGAAAAAATGATAAACATGTTATGAATCATTTTCCCATGAGAGTGATCAAAAGACCATGATCTTATATGTGATAATGAATTAATGGGTTTCTTTTATCTAATTATTGATTCATTCAAGACCTTGAATAATACCTTCAAAAATCTCTATGGTCAAAATTATTGAATCAATGTTTTCAACAATTAACCTATGACACCCTAGACATATGTATGCCTTATCCATAAAAAGGAAATGGCCTTATAACATAAGAGGATGTTGTCTCCAAAAAACATCTTCAATTCCCAATAATAAACAAACTAATTTTGGTGTACAACCTTAAAGAATATATTCTCACATTAGACATGGTTCATGAATGTCTCTAAGTGATTTATCCCCATATAATATCCCACCAATGGAGGACCAAAATAAATTATAGAGTGCCAATTTTCCCATCAAGCTACTTCAGCATCCAGTCCATAAAACTTTATAGTAATAATTTCCCTAATCATAGGGATATAGAGAAGGATACCACCTATATTGCAACAACCCATTAGTATTCTCATAATAGAGATCCTAATATCCATCACCACTACTAACCCTGCATGAACCAACCATGCCATAATAGTCTAAGGAGACCTCTCAAGAGATCTTAGCCTCAGCCACTTAGACCGGAGCACCTAGAGGTAGGTATTTCCATGGATGGAAGGAAAGAAAACCAGGGAACTGCGCCATTTTACCACTATAACTAGTGAACCCCAAAAATATATTCTATATGTAACTAATTAGTAGGTCTATATCCAAAACTAATGCCTTCTACCCCATCCAGAATATCTCAATAGTTAGGGAATACATCCTTCAATATTTCTTAATGGACACTAGGGGATATGACCATACTCTTATTCACTTCAATATCTAGTGATATATTAAATCAATGTTGATGGATACTCATGTGTAAACACATATTCCCACTACCATTCAAGAGGATCATCATCATATCGTAGTAAATGATTAATAATATGAGTGAGCTTATATCCCTATTCTACTAGAGTTTTATAAAAAAATTAAGCTATCAATAAAGTGAAATATTATATCCCTTCCCCAACCATAGGATTTCTCTAACATATCACAACTATCACCTGGAGATAGGTTCATATCCAATAATCACCACATGAGATCGATAGAATGTAATAATGATTACACAGGGTGAATTATTTAGCTTTACCCCCACATTTTATGCCCATGGGTATATGTTAATGGCACCCATTGAGAGAATGTCCAATATTCAGGTCATCACCAAGGAAGCATGACAAAATATTCCAATTCTAACTAAACACTAGAATATATCTCATATACAAATTCCTTATAATACTTTAAAAGCATGCCAATATATTATGGAATCTATCCAAGAGAGACACTGGAGTATTCCTATAAGGCCACAACCTTAAACATTACTTAATCTTGAGTTATTACAAGAATACACATTGATGATCTTTTCAGGTTTATAGTTTTAGAGAATTAGATCATAAAATATGCATTACCTTCCACTTGTAAACAAGGTGGTTAAAAAAAAAGACAATATTCACTCTTCTTATTAAAGGAAACATATTTAAAATAAAACCTGGATTCTTTCTTGACACTTTCTTGACAAGATCATCACATCATGTACCATTCCCTTGACCTGTGAAAAACATTTCAAAAACATGGGATGAGCATAAAAAGCTCAGTAAGGGATATAAAAACATGGGAAGGAAACATTAGTCCATGTGTACATAAGAATTAATGAAAACATACTTTACTAATAAAACATAATAACTTTAACATACCTCATCAAATCATGAATAAATCATAGAAATCATAAGACATAAAGGTAACTTGAGGCATTCAAAACATTCGTACGTAGAGAGTAACCCTCATGGTTACGTTTGGAATACCCATCATAGTATATTCCCTAAATATCTATGGAGAAAACATAGAATTTAACTCCTTCGCATTAACCAATGCATTGGAGAGCTATATCAGGCTCACCTGCCCTTACTTTATCACGGAAACACCCGTCTTTATAATCATTTCCCAAGAACCATAACATAATCGTATCACATAAAACATGCATAAAAGAAAAATAACATTTCCATATTTCAATCACAAGATATAAATACAACACATTTATATAATAAAAACATTATCAAAACCATTTTAAATACCCAAAATAAAAGAAAAGTAAAACATGATATTTATTTTTCATTTTAAAAAAGGTTATGGCTTGTAGAGGAAGGAGAAACTCAAATAATGGTCACGGCGGCGAAGAAGTCGTTGTCGCCACATACGTATGACAAAACATTCCCTTTTTTCATTTAGTAAAATGCTTCATATAAAAAAGATTCCTTTTGAATAAACATAGAAGTCAATGGGGTTTATACACCGTATAAAAGAAGGTTGTGTATAAAACAAAATATGCCTCAATGAAAGGAGATTGAGACGAAGTCCCATACCTCGTATCTGACTTGACTCGATCATTCATTAATCTCATTAATAATAAACTTGAGTTAATTTCTACTTTAATAAGAACATTTTTCAAGTTATTTATTCCTTTTAAATCCCTCATTACCATGTTATGAACACTATGCAATTATTTAAGTTAATAATGGTCGTTTTGTCGATCATTGGTATTTGAGTCAAAATAAAACTCCTTATAATTACTAGTTGTTCATGTGGTAAAATATCCATTATTTATAGAATTTTATTAATTATTTAGATATCATATATATCATATATATCCAGTATATACATGCATTTATAATATAACATAACATTTATAGGTAAGAAATGAAATGCACTGTTCATGGAGACGGTAAGCCGTACGTACGCATGAATGATACTTTCATTTATATTTCATATTTAATGGAATGAAATCATAATGATATAGAGGTATATTATAATTATAGTATAATATCATATATAACATAAAAAACTCCATCCTTTATACATTCCACATATGGCATTAACGAATCAAATCACTTTGAGGGGGCGGTAGTATGCACTTCCTAAAATGAAGATATCGTGTATGCCCATAATGGAAACCATAAAGGAATGGAATAAATGAAAAATACAGAAGAATAAAGAAAAAATAAAAATAATATATATCATATATAAATATAGTTACATCTTAATGGCCACCATGAAGGGTGCTAAAAGAATACTGAACAATCATCGTTTCGTGAGGCAGAAATTCCCCATCCACATAAACAGTATGTTCTTTAACCATTAGACGGAGGTGTGTATATATGTAGCTAGAATATTTCTAATAAAAAATACTATTATATTTAATATACTGTTTTTGTTACAAAAGGAATGAATAAAAAGTGTTTAGTGGGTTGGAGAAGCAAAATAAAAAAAAGAACAAAAGTGAAGACATTACCCTTAAATCTGTTAACTCCTCTTTGTTTGAACCAAAAGGGTTTCTTGAAGAAGTTTCTGCCTAAGGTAAGGCTTATAACATGAATATAGGGATGTGTAGAGATAAAATGAGCAGAGCATTTCCAAGACAATTACTTTAGTTGTGTGGGTAAAGAGGTAGAGGTGGGTCCCTTTTATAAGAGGGAGGAGGGGCACTCTTGGAATGTCAAGAAATGATACTTTATATTAAAATGAGTTTCGGATTTTAATGGCCCAAAATTGATATATTTCTAGGATAAGGTGTTAAGGGTTCGAAATATAATCATACAATAGGTTTTTGACAAAAGTAAGTCTTAGATATTACATTATGTTTTCATTTTATTTAAAATGTTCATTAATGAGGTAATCGCTGCATCATCATGGTGTCATAAAACATTTAATTTATTTAGTGTCTAAAAATTATAAAAAATACTATGATATAGGAAATATTTTTATATTTCAAATGAATACTTATAGTCCAATAGATTATTTATGTAGACAAAATAAAAATTGTTTTACATAGGTGCTACATGCTTTTGTGATATTCTCCTTTCTTTAAAAATCAAATGATAAAGTGTCACTATCACCCAAATGTGATTCCATGGGGTCCCTTAGTTTTGAACAAGGCATCCCATTGTCGTATATGACACAAACAATAGCATTAGGAAACATGTTGGGGTCATTTGTTATTATTATGATATTATTTTATTACCCTTAACTACCCGATTACAAATTAATCACGATAATTAATGATAATTACCGTCGTTACTATTCATAATGTCAAAAAAAAGAGTCTTAATTAAATAACTTGGAACTTTTTATTCCAAATATGGAATCCATTTTTACAAATTCAAAACACAAAAAATACATTAATTAATTTAAGAATGACTCCCGTGGTCAAAACAAATAGAGGGTTTTTTTGAAACAATATATATGAAAAGTTTGGCACTTGTGTACGCCCAATTTCAAAGTGAAACTAATTATAAAGACCACAATTGGATTAAATGGTTAAAATATATATTCTAATTTCATTTTAAAAAAATTCAAAACAACAATCTATCTATATAATTAAGTTAGACGGAAAAGCATTTTTGAAGTAAAATGCAGTATTTTTCACTATTCATTAACAAATGAACATTGTCGGAAAAATACCAAAAATTTATCCAAGGTAAATATCAATGTCCCAATCCTAAAGAATAAGTTTATTTTGACAAATATTGATTATAAAATTGATAAAATATAGATTTAAAAATGGATCACCATCAGATGGCGGTAAAACAATCTTTTAAAAATATTAGATAATTTTATGCCAAAGATTAGATTTATTCTCCTGTAAAATAATATCTAATTCATAAATATATATAGATATGAAAATATATTATTCATTACTTATTTGGGATGTTACAACCTTCCCCCCTTTAGAAAATTGAGTCCCAGTAATTTATTTACTTATCGAATAAGTGGGGGAATTTACCCCTCATTGCATTTTCAGATTCGCATTTGCCTCTTCAATCAAGGGGTTTTTCCACAAAACCTTTATTTGATGAATCACATTATTTTGTAACACTTGCTACCTGGGGTCAAGAATCTAGAGAGTTTGTTCCTCATAATATAGGTTCTCTTCCAACTGAACTACCTCTGGACTCAAAAAATGAAATGGATCTGGCATGTACTTATTTAACATTGAAACATGAAAAACATTTTGTACGTGAGATAAACTCGGAGGTAAAGCCACTCGGTATGAAACTAATACAACTATATCTAGAATTTCATATGGTCCAATGAACCTTGGACTCAGATTTCCTTTCTTACTAAATCGAATCACACTTTTCCATGGTGAAACTTTGAAGAAGACATGATCACCTACCTCAAAAGAGAGATCCTTCCTCCTGTTGTCCGCATAACTTTTCTGCCAACTCTGAGCTGTTCTCATGTGTCTCTGTATCAGCTGTACTTTTTCTGCCAACTCTTCTACCAATTCTGGTACCATAAACTTCCTTTCACCCACTTCATCCCAAAAAGCTGGATTTCGACATCGCTTCCCATATAATGCCTCAAATGGTTCCATATGTACACTAGAATGAAAAATGCTATTATAAGAAAACTCAACCGAAGAAAGATGTTGGTCCCAACTTCCCTGATAATCTATCAAACAAACATGTAGAATATCCTCCAAAGTCTGAATTGTTTGTTATGACTACCCATATTATTGAGGATGAAAATCTATAGTAAAATTTAGTTCAGTACCCAACAACTTGTGAAAACCTTTCCAAAAGTTAGAAGTAAACCTGGGATCACGATCATATACAATGGGGAGGGGAACTCCATGTAACATGAATATCTATTTAAGATAAAAACGAGAAAGTTGATCTAGGGAAAAAGTATCCCGTATAGAAAGTAAATGAGTAGATTTAGTCAAGAGATCAACAATAACCCAGATTGCATTATTACCTCGAGGTGTCTTCGGCAATCCCACAACGAAGTCCATGGATATATTCTCCCATTTCCACTATGGTACTGGTAAAGGCTAATGAATCCCCTTCGGTAACTGCCACTCTGCTTTAACCTTTTGACAAGTCAAACACTTCACAATAAAATCAGCAATATCTCTTTTCATTCCATCCCACCAGTAATACTCCCGATGATCTCTATACATCTTAGTACTGCCAGAATGAACTGAAAATGGAGAACTATGAGCTTCACATAACAACTCTCTCTTAAAATGTGGATCACAAGGAAAAAACAATATCTTCCCAAATATCAAAACACAATCATTACCAATGTTGAATTCAGGCAACTTACCCTTCTGAACCAACTCTACCTTTTTCTGTAACTCACTGTCTTGCTTCTGTGCTGGCTTAATTCTGTCTGATAGAGAAACTTTTCCTGAAACCGGAAACCAAATAGAAGAACATCCTACACCAACAACATCTATGACAAATTTCATCAATTCCTTAACCAATGGATCACATTCCAAACACAACATTGTTAATGAAGCATTAAATTTTCGACTCAAAACATCATCCACTTTATTTTCTTTTCCTGGATGGTTATGAATTCTACAATCATAATCCTTGATTAATTTTAGCCATCTCCTCTGTCTCATGTTTAGTTCTTTCTGAGTGAAAATATACTTTAAACTTTTGTGATCGGTATATATTTCACACTTTACTCTATACAAATGATTCCTCCAAAATTTTAAAGCGAAAAGAACAGCAGCTACTTCCAAATCATATGTAGGGTAATTTACCTCATGAGTTTTCAACTGTCGTGAAGCATAAGCAATTAACTGATCATTCTGCATTAGGACGCAACCAAGTCCTTTAAATGAAGCATCATTGTAGATAACAAACTCACCATTCCTGGAAGGTAGTTCCAAAACTACAGCATTCACCAATCTTATTTTCAATTCCTGAGAACAATCATCACATTATTTTGTCTAGATAAACTTAACACCCTTCCGAGTTAGCTTAGTCATTGGACTAGATAATCGTGAAAAATATCTAACAAACCTTCGGTAATAGCCTTCCAAACCAAGAAAACTATGAATCTCAGTTACATTTGTGGGTCTTTTCCATACTTCAGAAACCTTTGTTTTTTGTATGATCAACAGTTATTCCATCTTTAGAAACAATATTACCAAGGAAAGAAATTTGTTGCAACCAAAACTCACACTTGCTGAATTTCCCATAAAATTTCATTTCTTTTAAGGTTTGAAAAATAACCCTTAAATTTCTTTCATGCTCCTCTTTACTTTTAGAAAACCCCAAAATATCATCAATGAAAACAACCACAAACTTATCCAAGAACTCATGGAAAATTCTATTTATACGGTCCATGAATACAACAGGTGCATTGGTTATCCCAAAATGCATTACTACACATTCACAATGTCCATATATTTTACAGAACGCAGTCTTCATAACATCTGCTTCCTTTACCTTCAACTGATGGTACCCCGATCTCAAGTCAATATTTGAAAAATACTGAGCTCCCTAGAGCTGATAAAACAAATCATCAATACGAGGAAAAGGATATTAGTTCTTTACAGTGATGTTATTCAAGTCTTTATAATCAATGAAAAGTATCATTGAACCATATTTATTTTTAACAAATAAGACAGGAGAACCCCATGGTGATGTGCTAGGTCGAATGAAACCTTCTCTAATAAATCTTGCAACTAATCCTTCAACTCTAAAAGTTCAATTTGAGGCATTCAATAAGGGGTTTTTGAAATTCCCTTAGCATCAGGAACTAAGTCAACAATAAATTCAACTTCCCGATCTGGTATAATTCTAGGCAACTCATCAGGAAAAACATTAGGATACTCATTTACCACTGTCACATCATTAATCTGAACGGTTCCTTTATTTTCAACAATATGTGCAAGGTAATATTCTTTTCCATATTTTACATGTTTTTCAGCCTCTTGATATTTTATCAATAGTAAGGGTTCATTCATGTACACAAACTGAAATTATTTCTTAAATGAAACTTCTTTAGCTGTACAATCAATCTTAGCTTGGTAAACAGAGAGCCAATCCATACTCAGGATAACATCAAACTCTACTAGAGGTAAAACATTAAGGTTTTAAAGTAGATTCTTTCAACGTATAAGGATGGGAAGACTCTTATAAATTCTTTTTTCCTCAACATTTTCCCCATGTGTTTTTACCACAAGTTCAGGTGTCATTTCTTGAGATTGAATTCCCAATTTACTAGAAATGTTTTCAGAGATGATAGAATGTGTAGAACCCGAATCAAACAACATATTAGAATAATCCGAGAAAACAAAAAAAGTACCTGATACCACTTCATTTGATGGCACTACATCTGCTGAAGTAGTTGCAAAGGATTTCACCACTCCTTTTTTCTTGTAGTCTGACAGCTTCCCAACATTCGAGCTCTTTGTCGGACATTCATTTTCATAATGACCCATCTCATTGCACTTGAAGCATTTCATAAACTGTAAATCAAATTTGGTCTTACCATCACCCTGATCTTTTTCAGTGCAATAAAGAGCCTTATGTCCCATCTTACCACATCGATAGCACTTTGCAGAATTAAGAAGACATTCCCCAGTATGAATTTTACCACATTCATCACAAACTGAAAGATTAGTTTTCTTACCATCAGAACTTTTTGAAGAATTCTTCCCTTTCCCCTGCCACCTCGGTCTATTATTTTTTTGGTTGTTATAGAACACTTGATCATTGGAAAACTCCATTTCCACCTTCTCAGCACATCGAACAAGCTTTTCATAAATCATGAACTCACAAAAAACTAAATCCCTTCGATATTTTGGCTTTAATCCTGAGTAAAAATTATTTATTTTACTACCACGGTCTCAGATAAAACATGGAGGATACCTTGCCAATCGAGTGAACCTTTCTTCATAAGTAGCCACTGAGTCGTCCTCTTGCCTCAATTCCAAGAATTGTTTTTCCGTACTAAGTCGAATTGCCTTAGGAAAATACTTCTCAAGAAATGTACCTTTGAATTCATCCAGGTTGAGATCATCAGTCTCATCAGCATCCCTGATATTTTTAACCATCGACCACAACTGATCAGCTTCACCCTCCAAACAGTAAACAAAAAGAATAACCTTTTGATTATATGAACACCCCATGACATCGAAAATCTTCTATAGTGCTTTAATATACCCTTCTGATAGCATAGGGTCAGACAATCCTCTGATTTATGGGGGTTGTTTCCTCATGAAATTTTCCACCACTGACATGTTCCTCTACGGTTGATCGGGATGATCTCGTGCATGGATACCACCACCATTTATCGCTTGAGTCAACTGCACCATTACTGCAACAAATTGTTCAGTTACAATTCCGACCGTCTCAGGATACTGATTCGGAAGGTCATTTCCTCATGTATGCCTTCCTAGCACTGATTCCCTGTTTCCTCTATGGAAAACCATTCTGAACAAATATGTCTTAGATGAAGCAACATGGTAATCTTCAAATGCTATATCATTTAAATTTGACTATAAAAATATTTTTGTATAATCATTTAATTGAATTATAACTCTTAAAGTTATCTAAACCGACCTCTGATACCAACTATAAGGCCCCAGCCTTAAACATTACTTAATCTTGAGTTATTACAAGAATACACATTGATGATCTTTTCCGATTTAGAGTTTTAGAGAATTAGATCATAAAACATGCATTACATTCCACTTGTAAACAAGGTGGTTACAAAAAAGACAATATTCACTCTTCTTATTAAAGAATCATATTTAAAATAAACATGGATTCTTTCTTGACACTTCTGTGACACTATCACCACATCATTTACCTTTCCCTCGACCTGTGAAAAATATTTCAAAAACCTGGGATGATCATAAAAAGCTCACTAAGGGATATATAAATACGTAATGTAAACATTTGTCATGTATACATAAGAATTAATGAAAACATACTTTACATATAAAACATAATAACTTTAACATACCTAATCAAATCATGAATATATTATAGAAATAATAAGACATAAAGGTAACTTGAGGCATTCATAACATTCTTACATAGGCAGTAACCCTCATGGTTTCGTTTGGAAAACCCATCAAAGTATATTCCCTAAATCGCTTCGGAGAAACCTTAAGGTTTATCTCTTTCGCATTACCCAATGCATTGGAGATCTATATCAGGCTCACCCGCCCTTAGTTTATCATGGAACCATCCGTCTTCATAGACAATGCCCAAGAACCATAACATAATCATATCACATAAAACATGCATAATGGAAACATAACATTTCCATATTTCTATCACAAGATATAAATACAACACATTTATATAATAAAAACATTATCAAAGCCATTTTCAATACCCAAAATAATATAAAATTAAAACATGGTATTTATTTTTCATTTTAAAAAAGGTTATGGCATGTAGAGGAAGATGAAACTCAAATAATGGTCACGACGGCGGAGAAGTCGTTGTTGCCACATATGTACAACAAAACATTCCCTTTTGACATTTAGTAAAACACTTCATATAAAAAATGTTACTTTTGAATAAACTTAAAAGTAAAAGGTGTTTATACACCATATAAAAGAATGTTGTGTATAAAACAAAATATGCCTCAATGAAAGGAGATTGAGACGAAGTCCCATACCTCATATCCGATTTGACTCGATCATTTTTTAATCTCATGAATAATAAACATTAGTTATTTTATACTTTCTTAAGAACCTTTTTGAAGTTCATTATTCCTTTTATATAACATATTTCCATTTTATGAACACTATGTAATTATTTAAGTTAATAACGGTCGTTTTGTCGATTAGTGGTACTTGAGTAAAAAAAACTCCTTATAATTACAAGTTGGTCATGTTGTAAAATATCTGTTATATCCAGAATTATATTCATGATGCAGATATAATATATATCATATATATCCAGTATATACATGAATTTATAATATTACCTAACATTTAGAGGTAAGAAATGAAATGCACCGTTCATGGAGACGGTAAGCCGTACGTAGGCATTAACGCTACTTTCATTTCTATTTCATATTTAATGGAATGAAATCATAATGATATAGAGGTATATTATAATTCTAGAATAATATCATATATAACATCATAAACTCCATCCTTTATACATCCCACATATGGAATTAATGAATCAAATCACTTTGAGGGGGCGGTAGTCCGCACTTCCTAAAATGAAGATATCGCGTTTACCGATAATGGAAATCATAAAGGAATGCCATAAATAAAAAATACAGAAGAATAAAGAAAACATAAACATAATATATATCATATATAAATAGAGTGACATCTAAATTTCCACCATGAAATGTGTTAAAAGAAGATTTAACAATCATCGTTTCGTGAGGCAGAAATTCTCCATCGAGACAAACAGTATGTTCTATAACCATTAGACGGAGGTGTGTGTAAGTGTATCTTAAATACATCTCATAAAGACATCCTATTATATTTAAGATAATTTTTTTGTTAGAAAATAAAGGAATAAAAATATTTTATGGGGTTGGAGAAGCAAAATAAAACAAAAGAACACAAGTAAAGGCATTACCATTAAATCGGGTAACTCTTCTTGGTTTGAACCAAAAGGGTTTATTGAATAGATTTATGCCAAAGGTAATGATTCTAAGATGAAGAGAGGGATTTGGAGAGGTAAAATTAGAAGATCTTGGCCGAGCCAACGGCTTGAGAGGTGTGGGTAAGGAGGTAGAGGTGGAAGACTTTTATAAGAGGGAGGAGGGGCACTCTTGGAAGGTCAACAAATGTTACTTTATATTAAAATGATTTTCGGATTTTAAAGGTCCAAAATTGATATATTTCTAGGATAAGTTGATAATGGTTCAAAATATACTCATCCAATAGGTTTTTTACAAGTGTATGTTTTAGATATTACATTATCTTTTCATTTTATTTAAATCGTTCATTAATGAGGTAATCATTAATCATCATGGTGTCATAAAAACTTTAATTTATTTACTATATAAAAAGTATTAAAAAATACTATTATATAGGATATTATTTTAGATTTAAAATGAATATTTATAGTTCATGATATCATTTATGTAGAGAAAATAAAAATTGTTTTACTTAGGTGTTACATACTTTTTTGATATTCTCCTTTCATTAAAAATATAATGATAAAGTGTCACTATCACCCAAAAGTGATTCCATGGGGTCCCTAAGATTGGCACAAGGAATCCCATGGTCAGCCGTGACACAACCAATATCATTAGGACACATTTTTGGGTCATTTTTTATTATTATGATATTATTTTATTACCCTTAACTAACAGATTAATAATTAATCACGATAATTAAAGATAATTACCGTTGTTACTATTCATAATGTCCAAAAACAAAAGAGTATTAATTACATAATTTTTACCTTCTTATTCCAAATATGCAATCCATTTTACAAAATTCCAAACAAAAAAATTACAGTAATTAATTTAAAAATGATTCCCGTTGTCAAAACAAATAGAGGGTTTTTTTGAAACAATATCTATGAAAGGTTTGGCACTTGTTTATGCCCAATTTCAAAGTGAAACTATTTATAATGACCACCACTGGATTAAATGGTAAAAATATATTTTAATTAAAATTTAAAAACAATTAAAAGGAAAATCTATCTACATAATTAAATTAGATGGAAAATCAGTTTTGAAGTAAAATGTAGTATTTTTTACTATTCATTAAAAAGTGAACATTGTCAGAAAAACACCAAAAATTTATCCAAAGTAAATTTAAATGTTCCGATCCTAAATAATAAGTTTATTTTTACAAATAGAGCTTATAAAATTGTCAAAAGATATATTTAAAAATGCTTCACCATCAAAAGGCGGTAAAAAAATCTTTTAAAAATATTAGAGTATTCTATGAAAAAGATTGGATTTATTCTCCTCTAAAATACTATCTAATTCTTAAATAGACATAGATATGAAAATATATTATTCATTACTTACTTGGGATGTTAAAATTCTAAAAACCAATAGGGGGTCACCTAGGAGTGTTCATACACATGGTGGTTATTTACTACATTATGTGTATCCAATCACGAACTAGATTTTATCCTTGATTTCTTGGCCACAAATATCCATATGGTGTTATGAATGGAATTATAAAACCCAAGAGTAAGA
Source organism: Viscum album (assembly GCA_963277665.1). NCBI lineage: Eukaryota > Viridiplantae > Streptophyta > Magnoliopsida > Santalales > Viscaceae > Viscum > Viscum album. The sequence continues at coordinate 653,949,648 of OY728145.1, read as the reverse complement.
TTATATTAATTCCTTGATTAATGATAGGATATTTAGTCCGTTAATAATATTTTAATGGTAGTGCAAGAATCTAATTACTCTTAATCAATAGTAGAAGTTTACAATGGTTATGGAGGTACTTATCATAGTGAAAATATCAATAACATTGGATATCCTCAAAAGAGTACTATCCATGGAGGTCCTCCCTATGGAAAAATTTATAATAACAATGCAGTTCCTCCCCATGGTTTATGCAGTATATTTCCTCCCATTATAATGAATATCAATAGGTGTGAATATACTTCCCTTACAAAACACTAACAGTTGATAATCCCGAAGGTCTTCCCCAAGTAATACAAACTAGTTTTCACTGAGTTTATCCCCATTGTACTCATTGAAAATGTCATATCTATAAGGAAATATAATATTAGAATGATTTCCCTTCCTGATTCATAACAATTCCAATGTTTCCCTCATATTGAGAGAAACTCATGCTTTTGATTTAGAAGAACTCAATTTCCTCATCAAGAACTTGAGACATATCATCCCTCCTGAATGATAGGCATATATATTGATCATAATATTAATCTAAATCATATAATTGGCCCAATAATGTTACTAAGGAAATTATTAATGTTCTCTATCTACTTTGAAATGATCAGGACAACAACCACAATGACCAGAATAGGTAGTGGAATACATCAAAGTAGTTTTAGACAATTAAATAGTTATGTGGAAGGAATTGACCTAGGGAAACATATCAACCATGTTATGAACCAAAAATACTATATGGAATCACATAATATAACCTTTAAAAGTTTAATCAACATCTTTATATAATAATACATACATGTGCCTCTCTTTTTTCTCGAGGGAAACATTTATCTTATGATGATCATGACAACCACTTCAAGGCATTATGTTAATTCTATCTCAAAATAGATTTTCCACATTTTTGTTGTCCAAAAATACTATAGAATTATAGTAGTGTGATTTTCTCCAACCGGCCTACCTTGGATGGGCAAAGGTTCTATACTAGATAATGGTAGATCCCACACCTGGAATCCCTATCATTGGCTGTGGTGAATATGGAGTGTTTCACTTTAATATTCTAAATGATGAAAATTTTATTCCATGAAAGGATAAAAAAAATGTAATGTACTCAAGATAGGTATTAAGACCCATTTTTATATATTATAGTTGATATATCTCATGATATCCTATTTATAATAAATATAAGAGGAAAAATTATAACTGGGAGTAAGACATTGATATAATCTTACATCCAGTTTATAAAAAGGTCAATAAGCCTCCGGTATGAGTAAAAAAATTCCTAAAACCATATATAATCCATTGGTGAAAACAATATACATACTTAGAAATAAATTTTATTAATTTTATATCTAAATAGAGGCTCATAATGTTAACAAGGATATAATAAATTATACTTAAAAAGTATACTAGTATAATCTCCCACCCACTTGGTTAGTTGAATTTTTACCACCACCACCACCCATTGAATCATAATATCTACAATAAATTTTGTATGTGCTCATGGAGGAACCAATACAACCCAAACCCATAGGTATGAAGGAATTACTAACCCATATTACTCTATGTAAATCTATCTTTTATAGATTAATATTGATTTCATAAGAAGTTGCATCATAATTTATCTTTCTACACAATATATCTCCTTCATCAAGAGCCAAGTTATTGAAGTATTTTGGGGACTCTCTTAGGGTCACAATCTATTATGGAGAGAAAGCTAATACTCATTTGGGATATAATATGAACCAGTATACTAATAAGGAAAATATGAAAAATATTATTATTGCTTTCAAGATAGGTATTCAGCAGGAAACACCATTTCATTCCTGAAGAGTGTGTGATTAATAATGCATATATCATTTCTGTAAATATCATTTAAATTTTCATTTTAGATACCCTTTAGCATTAATTAATTATTGAATATCATGATGAAGGGACATCATTTGGAATTTGGGTCCACACCAATGTCTGTGAAGAAAGTGTATGGACCTCATATTAGTGGAAAACCCAAAAAAGAGGAGAGATTATGAATATCTAAATGTTAATTGATCAACGAGACATAACTAAATATAATAAAAAATGCATGTCTATACCCCATCCAACACTCAAATAATGTAAATAAATATCTATTTAGTCAATGATAGGTTGATATAATGTTGATATGGAGGATTTAAAGTGACTCAATGCAATATTACATTGAGGAAATATTCTTATAGATTAATACTCATAGATAGATACTAATGTCTCTCCCAAAATAAATATCTATCGTGAAGAAATTCTCATCCAAAAATAATAGATTCGATCAATCTGACCAAATATTGACCTAGAACACTGGTTAATCTAAAACCACCGGCTTGATATTATATAAAATTTTCTCCACTAGGAATGAAACAACATTCATTTCAACAATTATACCCAAGGATGATAAAAATTAGATAGCAATAGAATCATAGGATATCTGACTACATCAGACTATACCCACTTCTTTTAATCAAGTATATAGTAAGCTAGTAGCCCACAAGAAATCCTTGACTCCATTGCATATCATTAAAATCAAATAGAGGCTACATATGGGAGATGCATGCTATGTGGTTTAAAATAAAACCACACCAAGATTCAGTGAATTATACTTCTCCTCCACTCAACATTTAGAATCTCACCTTCCCAACCATAAATGAAATGGTTTACCAAAAACAATATCTCACACACTTCATGTTTTAGTGTAACCCCTTGAGGATAAAATTGGAGTAGAATGAACAATTGATGTTCAAGTGTTTCATACAAACTCTGGAAGGACCAACATTTATTAGGTATAACAACCTACTATCTGGGTCTATTAAAAATTTGGACGACATACCTAAAACATTTCAATAAAGATTTAATTTAATTTTCAGAAATAAACTAATCCTTGATCTCTCAAATTTCTAGTATTTTGAAAATTAGAGTGTTTCAAGCTTCATCACGTTATTTAAGGGTATGAATCTATTTATTAACATGAAACATACGTAGGTAAAACTTTTAGATATTTTTTTAGATAATATCCATGATGAGTTTTATATAACTATTTTTTCTAATATAGTATATAATTAGTTTTAGAGTGTTTGAAATAGTTGAACAATGTCTGAAATATGTAATCTGATACTTCAAGGCTAAATTTAATCTAACATAAACAATTTAAGGGGAGAAATATTATAGATAAAATATCAATATCATTACATTGAAGCTAGTTCCAATAATAGATTCATCTTCTATGATCATGAAATATCACATGGTTCTTCCCCCGCATTGATAACAGAAATTAAATTTCATTAATTAATAGGGAAGGAGGTATCATGACCCCTGAGACGTTCAAGGGATGAATAAAAAAATTTAGTATTTCAAAAAATTTATGTTTTTTTGTATTTTTGCATTTCCATCATCAAATACCTAACCAAGCTACCAGATTTTATAAAACCCAATGAAGTTGGTGTAAATAAGAACATTGATTAATACCCATTCCATTAAATACTGGGGAAACATATCAAGGATTACCTCATCATCAATGTTACACTTCAAAATATGGTTTATTTCAAACAATTAAAGTTGGAAAAATAATTATAATTAGTGGAATGTCTGTCTGCCTTATCACTAGATGATTAAGAATAATTTCCATACGTCCTTAAAAATTTATATAGAAAATGAGTGATTGGATAACCAAAAAATTGATCAGTTATGTGCACACCATACTCAAATTTAAACCAAACCAACTAATTGTTACCCTAGAACCCCTATAATAATTTATATGACATCATCATCATCCTAGTACTCCAAGAATCAATATAGTCACCATAATCATAATAATGCATGGGAGGAAGATATCTCACTATTACCCAAGATAGTATAGAATATTTCAAACTTCATAACCTCATTATTAGGAGGATAGGTACTATCCAACTAAATGAGAAAATAGTTATTCACCCAAAAAATTATAATCTTTTTAAATGAAGAGTCAAAATATGACTTGGTCATTTTCATCCACTTGGTGTTGAGGCCAGGAAGTTTGGAAGTATTTTTCAAAGAGCTTGTAGATGTTTAGAGAATGTTGGTATGGATGAAGAAGGTATGATTCATGATTTTTCCTTTTTTTATATTAATATAAAACCTAAAAACTAATTATTCCTTCCAAAAAATGGGGAAAAATAAATATTACTAGACTGATTTTTCTTTAGAAAGTCCATCATATGGAAAATCTAGACTGAGAAGTGGAGATTAAGTTTTCATGATGAATTTTTATCTTATTTTGTTTTTCTTGTATTATTAGATACAATGTTTAATGAAGTATTAACTTAGTTATTCTTTGGTGTTATAAATGATTCAACATCATAATTTATGAAATAGATGATGATATAATTATTTTTAAAAAGGTGCAGAAATTCATTTGTATATAAAATTTTCATAATAATAGGTTTCATGGAAGTTACACGGAGTATACTAGACGTACATTGTATGATAGTGGTTTAGATATGAAAATTACATTTTTTCAAATTTTTTAATTTTATTTATTAGTGAAAATTTGTTGATGTCCAAATGGTATATCATCGTTAATGTAATTAGATAAATTAAAAACCATATGAAGTTACAATGAAAGGAATATTTTTTAAAATAAATCACAGTGACATTATTTGGATTCCATCATATGAACTAATGATCATATTGAATATTTCGAGTAATTGGACAAATTTTTGGTTTCAAACATTAGAAAACTATTTCTATTCAAATTCCATTGAACATAGGTTTATGTATAAAGGAAATACAGAAGAGTTTTTATACATATTAAAGATAAAGGATGAGTACTAAGTATGTTTTCTAAAACATTCCTATGAAGAAAATGTTTTAAAATCTGATAGTCTCTTTAGAAAGAATATTTTATACAATGGTTTACCTAATAAATATTATTTATAAAGTTGTGAAAGTTTGAATGTCCTTATGAATCATTCATAATTATATAAATTCAATGATGAAAAGATAATATTTTGTTGTTCTAAATATTATAAAAATAATATCCATAATCATAAGAAAGTTAGAATAATGTTTATTAAAGTATTTTGAAGCTCATTTTTAAGATAATCTTTTTGAATACTCTAAAAAACATTACATGAATCCAAGATAATTTTTTTATGAGTAGGAGTATTGAATATTTATTTTTCAATTAATTGGAAAGTCAAATTGAATTTCTATATTTTCTCTTACTCCTATATGTATAAATACGTTTAAAACATATCACATTGAGGTGTACTATTCAAATGTGTAAAAGATAAAGTGACAATGAAATAGTATCAGATAGAGATATGAGAAGAAATTATGAAAGAAAATGTTTTTGGTTAGAAATTTTCCAACAAGGAGTCTCTTGATAGAATACGAATTTTCTACCAAACATAGGATATGATATCAGTAGCATCGAATGAAAGACATTATATATAGTTTTTCATATTAGGTGTTATCAGATAGATAACATATAGAAGTGAATGAATGAAAAGAGTAGAAGAAAATGCTATTCAGTTTCAAAAGGCACTTAATGGAGGTTTTCCAGAAAGATATCAGAATAATGAAAAATGGTTGGATAATATAAAAATAAAGTTATATATTAATGTCTTAGAAGGTATTTCTTTTAATACTACTGTGAAAGAATGTCCATAATAATAACTTGTAAAATGATAAAGTGTGAAGAAGTAAAATCAGTATAGCAACAACACAATTATTCTTAATTGTGAAGGTTCCTAACAATTGTTAGAAAATATATGTTACATATTTTATATATAAGGAGAGAATATTAATTGTTTATGGATTATAATGAAATTATAGTAAAATGATATTCCCTTCTTTCTATAACCTCATAAATGGATTGATTTATAGCTTATTGTGTTGTATTTGTTTATTTATAAACAACACCAAGGTCTAGATACTCTTTTTGAGTAGTGAAGATTATAAATAATTTGATTCCTAGGCTCTATTCTTTTGTTTAGAATAAAAATAAATATTTAATTGAATGTGAAAGTTATTTCATAAGTTATAAAATATAAAAAGATAAGATCTCTGATTCACACCCTCCCATTATTAGTGATCAAACATATCCTATTTAGTCCTTTAAAGTGGAATTAGAGTGAAGGTTTACTTTGGTAATTCTTTAAAAAAGTTTAATTAAAAGTGACATTTGAATTGATGCTCATCTTTTTTCAATAATTAAGGATTTTCTTACTTTCTATTGAAAAAGGTCATATTTAGATTGAAATAATGCTTCCTTATCTTGCTTCCCCCGGCTGTGAAGTAAACCAAGCATCTAGAAATGGTTTCTCACATTTTTTTGAGTAAGTTTCCCTAAAAATTACTAATAAGAATAATTTGGATAATGATGGGAGATATAGAAATTATATACATTCTTAACTCTGTAAATTTGAGATTCTTATAGTTAAAAGTGATGCAATAGATAAATGAATTTGGTGAATGTTGAAAAATATCTACAAAGGGTAAATTAATGTATAGAATGAAATGATTTAATTATGGATAATTAAGTACAAATATCATAGGATTCATTATTATGATTCTACTAGTGACTTGTTTACAAGTGTTAATGACACTGTTATCATTATAATATATTTGGGTGAGAAGTTATAAGATTCAAAAATTATTTTCAATATCTAAAAAATTATTTCATATAAATTTTATTCAAAAGGTTCATAATTGGAAGATATATATATTAAAAATCTATCTCTGGATGTTTTACATAATTCTCTCATCACTTAAGAAATGAGATGATAAAATTTTACGAAGAACAAATGGAAGAATGATTATGAAATTTCTTTCAAAGAAGCCAAAAAAGTAAAATATAATAACATTATTTAAGAATAAGTTATCAAGTATGACACCTAAGATGATTTTGAAACCATTTTAAATAATTTATGTCTTTTTTTTCAAATTAGTTAAACGAGGAACAATAAAGTGAAAATGGAATTTACTACTAGAATGATTTGAAAGTTGACATGTAAGAAACTTTGCTAAATATTTTCCGTGATGAAGTGAAGTTAAATAAAGTTATGAAGAAGATATAAATTCAAGTAGGTACCTCAATAAGAAGGAAGAAGAATAAAAAACATATTGTGAGAAAATTTATAAGAAGTTATCTTAATTATAAAGGAGAAACTACATGTCAAATTGTTTGAAAGATGATAAAATTGAAGAGAAGGATGATAATATTATTGATAATGAAACTAATTTTTTTAATTTAAAAATTGAATGAAATGGATTTCATTAGTGAAAAAATCAGTAGTTCAAAATAATAAGGAACTAATAGTGAATTTATACTAATGAGAGAGTTGAAATTAGGCATTTTAATGATTGTAATACTAGAGTGGGAGAACAAGAAGTTAAAGAAATAAAATATTTTAATAGAAATTGAAAAATATTCTCATAAAGGAAAAAAAAATTTGTAAAATAAATTGATGATATAAATAAGATACTAAATAAGAAAAAATATCTCAATATCATGATTAAATAAAAGATGAAAGTGAAAGAGTAAGAGTAATAATGTGTTCGATAATAACTTGTTAAAGATAATAAAATAATTAAAAATTTACAAAACTAAGTTATAGAAGATAGTGTATGTTTTAATAAATGGAAACCATAAAAGGATAAAAATTTTCCTAAAATAATTGTAATAAGGGAAAAAACATGCTAGAGAGAAATCAATCAATGAAAACCATGATTGTGGAAAAAATAAGAAAAGCTGCAAAACCTGAGGTTTCAAATGTTTTTTTGTCTGAACCAAAAAATACTATAACTAGAGATTTTTTGTGGGTAATAAGAGAATTTAAAGATTTAAAAAACAACATTGGTGAAGAATTAATTACCAATGTGTATGGTAATAAGGCTTAACGAACTAAGAAACAATATTCAAGGTGGTATTTAAATTACAAATTGTGATATGATTTTTATGGAAAATTCTAGTATTTTTGGTGATTTAGTCATTTAAAAAACTTGAATTACATTAATTATAAATGTTAAAATGAATCCTTGAGAATATAGAGGAATACTTGGAGGTGGATTCAACCCACTCAATGAAGGAAACCAGAGGAATTCATTTTGGAGGTTGAAAATAGGTTTCAAACTATTGAAAATATTTTTGAAAGCTCAGATAAACCTTTAAATCATTGAAAAGAATGTATTATGATGATCTAGTCCAAATTTATTTTACATTAAATCTCTAAACCCATATGAGAATAATGAAAAAGTCCAGGAAAAATCCTTAGTTTTAAAAAATACTCTCAAATTTACAAAAGGATAACAACCTTATATATTAGGTAGTTGGGTTTCTTCTCAATTGATGTGATATTTCATGTGTTTGAAGTATATGAAATATTATAAAGAAGGTATAATTATTTTGTTTCAATGATGATCAGATTAGAATCAAATTCATTGGATCTTCTATCCTTGGGGATGAAAAGGTAAAATCTAAAACAACATTTTTTGTTGATGGGTTGAAATAATATTTGATTAGTTTTTCATAACATTTTAATTAAGGTAAGAATGTTTTATTATAAAACATAGTATTTTTTTTAAGAGTATAGAATATGGGAATGTTCTAATGAGAGGCCAGTGAATTGTCTTATTCAATTTAGTTATTCAAAAATTTCAAGGTATCAAATTATGATATATGAAAATTTTATAAGACATAAAAGGATGGGGCACATGTTAAAGAGGAATATGGGAAAGATAACAAAGAGAAAAAGTATTTGTGATATTCGTGACATCAAAAGAAGAAGTGATCGATGTTTTTCCATTTTCTAGAGTAGGAATATTAAAAAATCTATACATAATAAAGTTTAGATACACTCAAATCATCCCCCTGAGCTTATAGATTATGATATTTATGGGTCCATTAGTAAATAATAATAAAATTTATATAAGTAATTAATTTATTTCATTGTTAAATTTACATTCAGTTTACGTATTATGTTTTTGAAACAAAAATTAGAGGCCATAAAAATGTTTATGAGTTTTAAGATAAGTATTGAAAAAGAATATGGATATGTTGTAAAGAAGTTTCATGTAGTTAATGGTGGAAATATAAAGTTGGAACTTTAGACATTATCCTGAAAATCATGGAATTCCCCATGATTTTAGTGAACCACACAACGAAAAATAGTGTTGATGGAAGAAGAAATTGAATTTTGGTTTAGTTGGAATGAATAATGTTAATTGAATATGATATTCTAGATATTTTTTTCCAGTAACTATATCATAGAAGTATTTTATGTTAAAAATTGATTTTTCTATAGTATAAATTATAATATTACTCGATATTTTATATAGAAAAAAGAAACCCCATGTTTTATGAACCTAAGGTTTTTTTAGAGTCCTTGAATTATAAAACTTAATATTGAATATATTGTTATGTTTTATCAGTGATGTTTATATGGAATATTTATTGAATACCCTCCCAATGGTATAAGATTTATGTATTGTAATAAATAAGTAATAAATATTTTTTACTCGATAGATGATAATGTTCATGAAAAATATTATAATAATCTTTATAAAATAGTGTAAAACATGGAAGAAATGAAAGATGAGGTGGTTTTAGTTGAACAATTTGAAAACGTTCATAATGGTATAGACAATTTTTAAGTAGATCATGATAAATATCATGAATCATCTATGTCTAGTGATGATGAAAAATTATGTTCATCTCATCCTAGGATGAGGAATCATGTGTATGTTCATTACATTATTAGATATCAATGAAAAAAGGTTTAAATGATAAGAACTTCATAGTCAGTTTCACATATCCACTTATTCATGTTGGTTGAACAATGTATTTTAATAAAGAATTGGAGAATAAATAGAGGATAGGTTCTATGAATTAATATATGGATCAAAATGATAGTAATGATACTTGACAATAATTTACCCAAAAAAGAATAAGAATGGGATTGGTAGAATGTGGGTGTTTTAAAACATATCGAATGGGAATGTTTATGTGGTAAGAAACAAGGCACAATTGGATTGATAATGTTACTCAAAAATTGAAGGAATTGACTTTGATGATACATTTTATCCTATTTTAATAATAAAAACTATTAGAATATTTATTATTATCACAACACAATGAGGATGTAAATTTTTTTCATATGGATCTCAAGTAAAATTTTGCTAATAGAGAGCTGGATGAAAAATTTTACATTGAAAAACTAGGTTTCTTCTTTCTTAGGAATGATTAAAGCTATGTGTAAATGTTAAATAAAGATTTTAATGAATTGAATCAGTATTTGAGTGATTGGTATTCTAATATTTTCTTAATGAATTTGAACTTCATAAAAGAAAGATTTAATAGTAACCACTATACTATAAAAAATAAAAATATTTCCCTTATTGTGATTGCTTATGTTGATAATGTAATATTTATAGGGAATGTTGGAGAAAATTTGTAAATGTTTAATTAAGAGATGAAAATGATTTTTGAAATGTTAATACTCAATGAAATGAAATTATTTATTAGCTTAAAAGAATCACAATAGAAGAAATATATTTTCCTATCTCAAGTAAATTATGATAAGGAACATATATGGATGTTTGGCCTGAAAAAATAATGTTTCCAAACCAATTTTAGAAGTAATTTGTTTTCCCAAATACAGAGAATGAAAACAGATAGATACTACAAGTTTTAGAAAGTTTTTTGGAATATTATTATATATAATGATATCATGGCTAGATATAGTGTTTTTTACACTATTTTTAGGTATAAAAATTACCAAAATATGTCTCATCTTGTTGTTAGAAATAAAATCATCAAATATATTAAAACTACTATAGATTTTGTGGCTAAAATATGACTGTGAAGAAAATATTAACTTGTTTGGTTATACATATGCATATTGGACAAGTAGTGTAGATGATATAAAATCAAAATATAGTATAGTGTTTTTATAGGGTGAAAAATGTGTTAGATAGAATTAAAAAAAATATAGTGACTCTAAATACATCATAGGATAATAATGTTATTACCACTAAAAACGAAATAAAGCATATGTTGATGAAGACAATGTTGTATGACCTTTTTATTTGTATGAAGTTTCACCATCTCTTTGGTTTTGATAACCATGGTGAAATATGATTCACTAAAATCCACTATAAAATTCACATTATAAGAAAAATAATTCAAAATACCACTTCATTAATGAAAATGTGGATAAGAATATAATGATGTTGAAGTTTGTTCCTCGAATAGATATATTTTATGATATCTCAACAAAATAATTGATGAAGGAAACATTATTTTAGATGAGTTTGATAATGGTTATTCAAGTACCTCACTTTAAGGGTATGGTATGTGAACCTATCCCTCTATATCTATTCATTTGATAGTGTTATCAAGGGATAAAAATATTGTAACATAAATTTTTCTGTTTTTATGTGTTTTAACTTTCTAGGGAGAGAATATCTTTTGGGGAAGTTCATTAAAGTTGTAATATGAAATTTTACTATGTGTGAACAATTTTCATAGTTTTCAGAATTGGTTATATGAAAATTTGTTCTTGAAGGATGAAGCTTGTTTTGTGATGAAAATTCTTAGCAGAAGATGATATTTACCTAGAGGTATATGAACAATTTTATTAAGTCACCACTTATGGATAACATGTTATTTTTGATCAATGATTCTTATTTTCTACTTTGATTTCCCTGATGTAGGATTATAATTATTGGATAAATAGTATATTTCCCAATTTACAATGTTTCAGTGATTTATGTTCCTTGTTTGAGAATAAAATCCAAATAGGGAGATTGTTGGGACTAAGAATTTTGGATGTGTTTTTGAAGGTACTATAAGATGTTTATATAAAGTTAGTTTGGATTAATAAGGTTTTCTTTATGTTTTTATTCAATTTTCTTAACATAAAACACATAAAATTTTAAGGCAATAGATAAATAGTGAATTGATATAGAAGATCACATTATGTGTTCTAAACCATGTCCTTCAAATGGAAAATGCCAGACTGAGATGATCAAATAGGATTTTTGTGCTTAATGTTTATCTTATATTTTTTTCATGGATCATCCGACATTATATTTGGCGAAGTACAAATTTACTAATGGTTTTTAATCTAAATGATTCAAAAAACACAAGTTATAAAATATCTCATGATCCAAAAATTTGTTTAAAGTGGGATATATTCATTTGTATGTATAAATTTCATACAATGAAGTTATAAGGAGTTCACTAGATAGAAGATATTGGATAAAGGGGTTTCTGAGAAAAGTTTGTGACCAACGTTTCTGAAGTTTGAAAATCTGAGAAAAGTTACTGATGTAAAAGGGAATATGCTGGGTAATTTAATTGGGTAAATTAAGAATTAGATGAATCCATTGAGATGAATAATATTTTACAATATCCCACAATTAAATCAGAATGAGTCCATCAGTTTAATCATAGAATACACATAAGATTCTGATTTATCAGATATATTTTTTTCTTTAAAACATTAGAATGATGTTATTATATAAGGTCTAAATGATTATGGATGGCTTACAAAGGAAATTATGGAATGTTTCTGATACAACTTATCAGATGGAGGATGAGTTTGGGCGATGTTTTCTAAAATATTCTAACAAGTTAATCTTGAAATATCAGACAAAGTCTATTTGAATTAAATATTTTCTTCAATGTTTCATTAAATTAGTGTATATTATAAAGTGGTCAATTTTTAAGGTCTTTATGAATATTTTTAAAGATAAAAATTTTATGATAAAAATTTTATGATTAATTATTCTAAATATCACAGAAGGAAGATCCATGATTCTTTTTAAGTTAGAATAATGTTATTTATTGGAAGTGGATACTCAAGTTTATGAGAATATATAAGAATACAATAGAAACCCTGAAAAGTATTTAAGTGAATTATTATGTATGGGAATTTCATATTTTCATTTTTCATTAAGAGGGAAATTGAAATTGGATTTCCATTATTTCTCCCACTCAGAAAACCATAAATTGGGTGAAAGTATAGTCCATAGGGGTGTAATATCCACATGTTTCCAAGTTAATTTACTAGAAAATTAATATTAGATAGAGATACCATTTTAAATTGTGAAATCTAATTATTATAAAGAATAATTCTTCATCCAAAGAATCTATTGGGCAATGACTAAGTTTCCATCAGATATAAGTGTTGTGATTAAGGGCATTAGATGAATGACACCAGATAGTGTTTTTCATATCAGGTGTTATTAGACATATAACATATAGAAGTGAATGGATCAATAGATAAAAAGAATGTTGTGTCTGGTTTTATAAGTAACTAGATGTACTTTTCATAAGAGAAAACTGGATGGAAAAAAATGGATGGAAAACATGTATGGAGAAAAATTGATGGAGAATATTAATATAATGGTTTATACATAAATATTAGATGGAAGTTATTAACTATAACTCATAAATAATGTAAAGAATAATAAATTTCTAAAAGTGTAAATTTGAAGTAGTGAAAGAAACAGAATTAAAATATACTGATTGCTATTGGTGAAGGTTTATAATAATTTTCACTGAATATTTGTTACATAATTTTTATATAATGAGAGTACATTTGTTGTTTCTTGATTATATTGAAACACAAGAGAAATGACATTACATACATTTTTAACCATGTAAAGGATTTTTTTCTAATGGACTGAGTAAAATTAGTTTATTTCTAAACCATACCTAGATTAGCAATTCTTGTTGAGTAGTTAACCTTATAAATACTAATATTCATTTGGATTTTTATTGTGATCATGTTTTCATAAAATCCATATCACTTTTAGAAGAGATTAATGTTATTTCAGAAGTAAGAAAGTATAAAATACAAATAATCACAAATTAACCCCTCCCCATCTAAGTGATCACATTGAACCGTAATCGGTTCTTTCAGTAGGAATATCCCTTCATCTATGAGGAGGATTCATATGAACCTGTGTTTGCTATAAATAATCGGGGAAGAGGCTATAAAGGCTATGGATTTTAGTGGTTACCTAGTCAAAATGGATGTCAATATTCATGAAATATATTTCTTAAATATATATAATTAATAAAAACTCAAATAAAGTAACTGTAATTGGCTTAAAATGAGCATATATCTAATATGGAATCCTATAGGAATTTTCAAACCCAATGATACTATAAGTATAACTAAAATGAAGGAAGTTTCTAATTTGACATCATATTGTGGGAATGATTACTTAGTTTGATTGACAGTTGACACATGTTAAAGTATCGATCATTAATTTGAAGTCCTAATATCTAAATTGGAGAAATATTTCGAAAAGTAAATTTCATTGCAAAGTACCATTCACCATCAGAGATGTGCAAGAGATTCACACACACATACTAACTTGGAGGGAGAAAGTTACTCATGGAGGAACAATATGATCCCCTAATGTATGCATACTAACTTGGAATATATTTTTTTATTTATGAAGGATTTATTCCACAATTATTGATCACAAGGTATATTTAAAGACTAGGTATTGTCCCCACCCACAATACATGACTTCTATATAGTCTCATGATTATTATGTGGGTATCTAATTTAATAATATGGTTACTGAATATTGTATATAAATACAAGATACAAAAAATTTTTGGGGGTGAATTTTACACATTGTGAAAGATAAAAATTCCTATTAGAAATACCATCACCCATAAAGATTTTCTTGTCTTGAACATGAGATGATATCCCATAGTTAATTCTTAATCCAAATTCAAAGAGGGAATACGGTAAACTACCATAAATCACCATCACGAATTGAAATACAAAAAGTATAGTTTAGGACACTCCTTTATAGTTCTTTTTTTGGATTAGGTCCACAAATCCCCTATGCTTAGGGAATCTCTTGAGGCTTCTTCATAGAGTAAACTTGAGAATATAGTTCATAAAGACACATGTGTGAGAATCCTCAAATGACAAACTACAAAAATATATTTCACATAGGGATATTCACAAAGGACTATACATGAAATCTATGCCACAAATTCCATCCCATGTTCATCCACATAGAATAACCAATTCTATGCATAAATTATGATTCCTAAAGTAAATTATTTCACAAAAATGGTCCATAAGAGTAAAGCATATGGACTAATGATGGATTCTTCACAATGAAACTAAATTATGGTAAATTATACCTCTATATAATCCTTTAATTTTCTCATATAATCTATCTGGGCCCAGTAATCCTAAATAACATTCCATGGTAACTTTCCCCAAGGTCAATGCCCTAGAAATCCTTATAAAGAAAGGTATACTCTATGGCCTCTAGAG
This sequence comes from Viscum album, assembly GCA_963277665.1. Taxonomy (NCBI): domain Eukaryota; kingdom Viridiplantae; phylum Streptophyta; class Magnoliopsida; order Santalales; family Viscaceae; genus Viscum; species Viscum album. The sequence goes on along the minus strand of OY728145.1, from coordinate 653,934,292 downwards.
ATAAATTAGCAGGCCATCTACATCAATAAACACCCCTTTGATCATGTATTCCATTTATAATTGTTCTTTTTCACTCATCCTCCATAAATAATAGGGCATTCATAAGGATTCCAAACACATATCCACTTGATTATGAGGGTATTTATCATGAGTAGACCTGTGAAGCCTCTATGGGTTCATTTTATTCATCTAGACCAACATGTATCAAGTTGGAGACCCCTTTCCAAACATAATGAGTTGGGTATTAAAATAAATTAACCACCTATTAGGTGTAATCCCACACCTATATTTAATGGGCTTCCAAGTTGGTATATAAAGTAAAACAATACCTTAAACTGGGTCACTAACTTGTTCTATTATCTCTAAGTAACACTTGTGTAATAACCACACATATCCATATTGATCTATTAGAAGAAAACAACAGAATACCATGTGTAAGAAACCACGTTTTTATCATTAGGCCTTATCCCCCATGAATATAGTCATCCTTCATTATCCAACCATTAATAATTGGAAAGTAGACACATGTTTAGGGATCCTACTAGGATTGATCCTCAATAATTCTCTCATTAATGATATAACAAATTAATCTATACAGATATGGGGTTTTCATTCATAAGTCCCAAGACATTACTTAAATGGCCGTATCCCTTGGGATTCATCTTCTTCAAAGGTCCATATTCCTTTTGAAACATATGTATATATGGGACACTCTTGTATTATCCTCTCTCAAAAATTTATTGTATCCTATTTGATGATATAAATATCCTTGTCCCATGAAATAAATTTCCACAACCACATCATTATCACGTGATGCTAAATTTCATGGTACAATCCGCTCACATGAACTAAAATTGTGCAACTCAAACCATATAGACTATGATTCCTATTAATATGGATATATAGGGTAACTCTTTGTGGTTAAAACCCAATATCCAAATCCATACATTCACTAGAATATACTCCCCATGAAACTATATTATCACTAGTATATATTCCAAATAACCCATGACACATTTCATTTGCCTATATTCCTCATGGGATAGATAATCTATTCTTACTGAGGGAATATTCCCCATTATTCTATCATTACCTCCCCTATCTCTATACAAAAACATAGGATAAAATTGATAGGACTACCCATACATAAGTCCCACATTTTTCATTTCTAGTAACTAATTTACTAATGCAGTATTTCAAATAATGTTAAACTACATATAATTAGTCTTTGATTTACAACCTTAAATGAAACTTCACCTTGTCATTGATACATGACCTCAAAATCAACCACATTAGTTCTTATCACATGACATTAAAATGTTAAACATTTAACATTAAGTGGTACATAACTATGTTGGTTTCATTTCACTACATGAGGATACTCTAGAATCTCATCTTATGCTCCTGATCCCAATACCAAAACACATACCACCCCCCTAATTGGTGATAAATTCCAGTGTTCCTAGTTGTGTGGATTAGATCCATAACATCACTAAATAATAAAATTGTAATAGATATAAAATGATATATACAGATGGTCTCAATGATAGATAATATATAATACATATAGATATTCACCCCAAAAAATGGATTCAATCAAATCACTAATATAGTGGTAACAATACCTATATTTGTATTTGGAATGGATTCATAAATATTTATTATATTTATGAGGGATTCTCAATGTAGGTAATTATTCCATTAAAAAAGTGATTTGAGATAGCCTCTAATCCTCTTGACCAATACAAAACACAATGGTCCATGAGAAATTACCAATAATGACAAGACTTTGGAAAGTAGGTTTTCATTAAATCAATACAAAACATGAGAATATTATTTGTAATAAATAGAATGGTGAACCTGACCAAAATATTTACCCATAAAAACAATTATTGAAACATGATTTTAGTTATAATAATTCATAAATTTTTTTTTGTGTTTGATTATCCATAGAAGAAATTCATGAACTCTTCAAGAGTCCCCCTCAATATAATGTAATATTATCATATAACTCTTCAATTCCTGATATTTTACTAGGAAAGAATATTAGATGTCATGGAACTCCATAACATGATTAGAATCCCAGGTTCCAGATGTATTCCTCATTTATTTTGAAGGTTTTTTCCTCAAAGATAAAAAGGATTACGTATCTAATATATCACCTACAATGCATTTGTTGATGCGCTGGTGTGAGAGTATCACCTCAAAAATTTTATTCTTCCCTTGGAGGTAGAACGAGTGAGCCTCTAAGAGATGATGACTCATATTACATCCTACTAATGGATAACCATGATGAAATCAGAGACACTTTTTTTTTCACAGATAACCACATTGGGAGCTTATCCTTAGAGAATAATAAGGATTACATACATTATCATAGTGGTATGGAAAAGGATAAAAAAAATTACTCATAAAATTAAAAGAGACACCTATGAGAGATCATTTGAAACATTACAACAATATTTGTTTTGTGATCCTTATTATTCTAGAACATAATGAGAAGACTGGTCTAGAAAATCTGGACATGATTACCTATACCAAGTAAAACATTAGAAGGTCTCATCCAGAAGAATATACCACTAGAGGTAGGTAATATGACCCCATTAATATTCTCACAAAATATGTTTTTTATAAGATCATGTACAAAATTAAAGATTAGGCTCATATTCCCACTCAAAATCAATATTCCTAGTAGTATACCATGGAAGCATATGAGGGATTATATTGGAATATTATAGTAGAAACAAGGAGTAATTCTTATATTCTTACCCCCTTCAATGTAAAAAATACTCATTGGAATATCCTAATAGATAATTAAGAGTAAAACCATATCCCAACTCCCATTCTAGAGTATTTTTATAACATCCTAGTGAGGAAGATAGACCATTGAAATATAAAGACCCTCTCTTTTAATATATTAAAATTACAATCCTTTTTCAGAATACATAAACCATTATACAAACAAACTCACAATGGTCGTACTTGTCTAGTGCCTCTGGAAACATTGAAACATAAACACTGGAGAATAAGTGAGCTATATTATCTCATACTATTTTCTTCCTAAATATAACCCGTCTTAGACATATCATACTAAATACATATCTTCATAACCAAGGAAGGGAAACATAAAAATGAGTGACCACATAGTCCTAGTAAGGGTAAATGAGGGATATAAATAAATATAAACATGATCATAGGGTTATGTTAATGCGATCATAATATTATAAGATCATACCATACATATCAATTATCATAAAAATGAATAATGGAATAAAGAATAGAAGTTCATTGATCATGAATCATAAGGGAATAAATAACATAAGCCATGAAATAATAACATAGGAATAAGACATGAAATTTATGGTAGAAACATATGAATATAAAATGATTTCCATTGTAGTCCAGGCATTTCTTCCAAGGATATCTTTGTACTATGGGTCCACTCCCCATACAATCTTGGTATTCATTTTTCACTCACATGACCATATTAGTAGTATGCGTTCACTCCCCATACCATATTGGAAGTAATGGTTCACTCCGATGGACATATTAGTAGTTAAATTTCACTCCCAAGACCATCTTAGTATATATCATGAGATATAAATCTCGACCCAATTTATTGGAGAGAAGTATAGGTCCCACTCACCTCATAATAAAATCATACATACATGTGCGACAAAATCATAAAACTTCATAACATTACCAATGAAATGAAATGGGTACGATAAACATGTAATCATATCATAACCTATGAAAAAATATTCATGTTTCAAAATCATTGCATCAAAATCATAACCCGTGAAAGAAGCGGGTTTTAAAAGTATACAACCCATGAAATTGAAATGAGTTTCACAAAAATCATTCCATAAAATCATAAACCTTTTAGATAAATAATATTAATGTAAACATCAATTAATATCCTAAAAATCATGAGTAACACCAACATATTTCATGTAAGATGGGAAATAATTTTGAAATATCTTCTAAAAACATTTCTTGAGTAAAATATAATTTATGTATTGAAAAATGATTTTTAACACACAATAATTTTTGGAAAATATTTTCATAGAAAATCATTTTCGAAAAACATAAATTAAACATTGAAAAACATAAAGCATTTTTAAATTTTTTTCCCATCGAAATTATCTTCAATTATAATTTTATTATTTTTTTTGAAAAAATGGATTTTGAAATAAAAGAGATTTCTGACTGGAGAGAAATATACGATCATATTTTTCATAATTTTTTTATTAATTATCCCAAGTAAAAAAGAGTAAAAAAATTGTATGAGTACGTGGATATATATTTAATAATTAGAGGATATGAAACGTAAATATTTTTGTTAAGATTAGTGTCATAAAATTTCATAATGGAAGGATAATCATAAACAATCCTGATAAGTGATGAGATTTTTTCAATAAACACTTAAAATATGATAACATGGGGAAATAATATCCATGTAAGAAAATTAAATTACATGAAGCTTAACATATCATGAAAATAAATATATTCATAATATAACATTTCAAATACACCTAGAAATATAATGTAGGTTTAGAACAAAACAAGTTTCTTAATGAAGGAAAATTGAGACAAAACTGTCTTATTGATTTGATAACTTATGAAACATAAATACCATGAAAGAATGATCATAGAATGGATTTTAAAAAACCCATAAATTTAATAATAATAATTCAATAAATTCATGGAAAATATAAAAACCACTGAAAATAAATTAGTGGTGAATAAGGCATGTATATCATGGAAATAAATAGTGAGATGAAATTTCATTACCTTATGTCTTGAATCTCTTTGTAGTCGTACAAGATTCCTATATGATAAATATAATTTTTTTATAAATATATCATAGAAAAATTATATTATAACTAATAACTTATATGGTTTTATTATTACTTTATATTACCCTCTTATCAACAATTATATGATAAGTTTTTACATTGGGTAATATTCGCTTTGTTTTTCACACGTGTCTTATTTTTTTATATCTTTGGTCCTTATAATTATATAAAAATCTATAAAATGTAAAAAATGAAATAAATATCATTAATATTTAGTAAATTTTTTTTATAATAATATATAGAATATATATGTAAGAAATTAAATACATCTTTCATGGAGATGGTAGGTCATACGTACGCATGAGCACTGTTACCTTTTAACTATCGTATTGAAATACAGAAACTGAATGATTTATTTGTATATATATTTATATATATCATTATTATAGTATATTTATTATAATATATATATCATATAAGTTCCCTAAACCTATCATTATCACTTTCCATGTATAGTGTGAACAAATTACGTCACTTTGAGGAGGTAGTAATCCATACGTCCACAAATGATGTTATCAAATTTACATAAGATGGAATATATAAATGAATTAATTATATTGAAATTACAGAAGAATAAATACATATTAAATATAATATATATCATATATATATATATACCAATTTTATATCATAATTACCAACCATGAATGGTGGTTAATGAAAAAAACAATCACCGTTTTATGAAGTGGTAGTTTGCCATACACAGAAATGGTATGTGCGTTACCAATTAGACAGAAGTGTGAGTATGTGCAGGTCAAACCATTCTAATTGTTTTTATAAGTATATTTACAATACTTGTGTTTTTTATATTCATTTAATAAGAATATTTGAGGTGGTGTAGAATGAAAATAAAAGAAAGGTTCTAGAGGAGGGATGTAACCTTTTCATTGGGTAACTCATTTTGGATTACAGCAAAGGGATTCCTTGGATGGATTTCATCCCAAAGGGAGGATTAAATGAGGAAGGGTGTATTTTTGGGAAGTTAATTGGTTATATCTTTACCGAAGTTATTTTTCTTGATAGGTGTAAAGAAGGGGGAGAGGATGCGGCCTTTTATAGGGAAGGGAGGGGACATAGTTGGCATTTTTTAAAACTAGTTTGTTGTACCCATGTTTTTACCTAAAAAAGTCACCCCAAACCAGAAAACTCAATAATGGAAGTTTTATGGCTTAAATATTTCCAAAAATGGTTGTTGGACACTATATTGGCCATTTGGATCCTTAATGTTAAGGTTTATTCCCTCGTTAATCTTAATTTTACATTAATAACTATAATTAATTTTCATTGGAGTCACTAATAATTTTCGTCCAAAAATAATTTGACCTTATTATAAATTAGAAATTATTTTTATTTCAAATATGAAATATATTTTTTCAAATTAAAAAAACATAATTGAAAAAAATTAATTTAAAATTTATACTGAAGATATGATGACACTACAAGGTTTTCAAGTAAAAATTATCAAAAGCATGCTAATTTTTTTATATCAAATTTCATTGTGAAATTGGTTTTAATGACCTAAATAGAATAAGTTTTTTATATATTATCTAATTATAGTTTAAAAATTAAAAATATATTTTAAATATATAAATAAATAAGATAAAAAATCAATTTTGAATTAGAATTAAATATTTTTCACTATTCATCCAATAATGACATTTCTTAGAGAAATACCAAAATTCACCATAAGATAATTTTAACATCTAAACTCAAAAATGAAGTTTATTTTTATCAAATTAAATGTATCAATATATAAAAAATTAATTTTACTATTTTTCACAGAAGGTCCTAAAAAACAGTTCATTTATGAAAATTATATTTTTAAACCTATAAAGACATTGGAAAAAATTATTTTTCTCATTACCAATATGTTATATTTATATAAAACCATTATAAAAAATATTTGAAAAATAGTTATCTATATTCATGTTACTAATTTTAATATCTAGGTTATGACCATCTCATTCAAATAATTATAACAATAAAATGATTTTTTCTTAGAAACTCAGCGTTGCATGGAACACATGCAAAGTCAGTATTGTGTGTAGTTTAAGCCAAGTTAGTGATTTGTAAAAGGAATGATTGACTGAGTGAAATGAAAGACATTAATGAAAATTAATTCATTCAAGAAAAAAGGTCTATAAAAACCTAGGGTGTTACATTATATTCCCCTTAAAATGAATTTATCCATTTAATTGTATTATTCGGGTAAAAAAACTAGGATAATTATGCTTCATCATATCCTCATGTTCCCACGTATGTTCCTCTAACTAGTGATTTCTCAAAAAAAACATTTACTAGGTGACTGGTCTTTTTTCATAGAACTTTCTCTGTATGATCCAATATTTCAGCATTTTGTTCCTCGTAATAAAGATCCTTGTCTAGCGGTTTGGACTATGAGTTTAGTAAATGATAATGGTTAGGTATGCACTTCCTCAAGAATGATACATTTAATACAACGTGGAATTGAGAAAGATTTGGTGGAATTTCCATGTGATAGGCTACCATCATGATATGATCAAGAATATCAAATGGACCACTATACCAAGTGATTTGTTTCAATTCCTTCCCAAATATCACAAACTTCTTCCAAGGAGAGATTCATAGAAAAAACATCTTCTAAACATAAAATTCTATACAACTCCATCAGTTCTCTGCATAATGTTTTTAACTAAATTTGAGATTCATTGATACAATACAAAACAGTTCTAACCATATCTTCCATTTCTTCTGCGATCAAAGGTCCCTATAACATTTTTCTCCAACTTCATCCGAACACATTGGATATCTACATTTATTCCCATAAAGGACTTCATATAGTGAAATATGAATGTTTGGGTTAAATTTATCATTTCATGAAAACTCATCTAGAGGAAGGTGTTTATCCCAACCCCCTTTGAAATCAAGATAATAAGATCTCAACTTATCATCTAGGGTTTAAATTATTCTTTCATATTGAACATATATAAGAGGATGATAAGAATTTTTTACCATCAATTAAATATCATGTTCTTACTGAATACTTCACCTGAATGTTTTGCTAATCCTCATATGTCTATCCGATATAATTAAATGTGGTAATCTATTCAACCTTACCACATTCTCAATGTATATCATGGTGATATTTCTTAATAGAAGTATTATTTAAAAGAGATTAATCTTCATGACTTAATAAGAAGAATGACTACCACCCATATAACATTATACCCTATAGAGGTTTTGGGGAGTCCAATGAAAAAATTCATATTTATGTTTTATCATTTCTATTTTTTTATGGGTAATGGATGCAAAATTATATTAGACTTTTTCATTTAGACTTAACATGCTAGAATACCAAGCACTAAGATATTATCTCTGAAATATATCCCTTCATTCCATCCCACCATATGTATTCATTCAAATTACTGTACATATTTTTATGTGAAGTATGAATAGATAATGGAGAATTATGATCTTCCTCTAGTATATCCTTCTTCAAAATCTATTATTGAAGGAAAAAATACAGAGTTCCTGAAACTTATAATTCCATCCTGATTAAAGTTAAACTGAATAAAATTTTTAATGTTCTTTTTTCATCTCAACATCGTTATTCAACACCTTAATCTTCACTAGGATAGAGGGTTGAACATTCATTTCAGAAAGAAAATTTTTCACCCCTTCCATTAGGTTTTCTAGATCTGTCCCTTGATAAACCAATAGATATTGGATAATTTCTAATCCTTATCATAGATAATCTTGCATGATCTTCAACTCAAAGCATCATCCACCTTATTCACTTTCATATGGTGGTAATGTATTAAGCAGTTATAATCCTTTATCAAGTATAGCTATCTTCTATGGAACCTATTCAAATCCTTATGTCTGAATATATTTTTTAGAATTTTATGGTTAGTATATATGTTACATTTTTCTCCATAGAGATAATTCCTCCATATATTTGATGAAAATATTACTGATGCTAACTCCAAATCATGAGTACAATAATTTTGCTAATGGATATTCAAATTCCATGAGGCATAAGAGATAAAAACGATATATTTCAAAATAAACAATCCCAATAAATTATTTGATTCATCACTATATATTATAATCCTTACTCCACTACAGGGTAATGTAAGCACATGTGCACCAACTAACCTTCCCTTCGCTTCATTGTAATTTTCATCACATTCATATATCTAGAGGGACTTTACACCCTTTTGAGTTAACATGGATAGATGAATATATAGTCATGATAAATTATCCAAAAAAAATTAATAATATCAAGATAAACCATAAGAACAATAGATATTTGTCGTCTTGGTTAGAATAGGAAGGCATTAAATAGCCTCCATTATTGATGGACCTACTTCTACACCATATCTAGTGATTGTGTGACCAAAAAATGAAACCTTTTGCAGTAAAAATTAAATAATTTTAATTTTTTCTTATAGATTATATTTTCTTAGGGTCTTTAGTATAATTATCATGTGATCATGAAGCTCTTACATTAACTTGGAATAGATAAGAATATAATCTATAAATAATACGATTTACTAGTTGAGGTAATCTCTAAAGACTGTATTCATTAAATACATTCCGTTATCATAGGAATTAGTAGGAAAAAAATGCATTAATATATATTCATAGTGTCCATAAATTTTACAAAGTTTTGCCTTGGTTATATCCTCTTTATTGACCCTCAATTGTTGATATTCAGAATAAAGGTCAATCTTTGAAAAGTATTCAGCTCTGTACAATTGATCAAAAAAGGAATCAATACAGGGAATATGATACTTGTTCTTGATTTTGATCTTTATAAACTCTATGTAATCAATATAGAGTCATAATTATCCATATTTATCATTCCAAAAAAGAACAGGTGCACCCCAAAGTGACAAAATTGGCCGAATGAATCCCCTATCCAGGTTTTCATGGTGTTTCTTCTTCAATTCCTCAAACTCAAATGATTCTGTTCTATAGGGAGTATTTGAAATTGGTTTGGTTCCAAGTATGTGTTCTATTAAGAACTCAACTTCACATTTTGGGGGAGGTATATGCCACTCTTCTATAATGAAATCAAAAAATTCTCAAACAATAGTCTTATCATCGATGTCAATTTTCTCCCCAACCATTTGAGATAAATGACCCTTCTATGTGGGAATTAAGACCCATACACCAGATGTAATAACCAAATGAGGTTCATTCATATTGTCACATTCATGAAAAATCATATGAGTGTTTGAAATATTAAATGTTACTTCCATTTAAAGAAAATTTATGTGGGATTTATCTAGAGAAAGACAATACATGACTAAGATGGCACCAAGTTCAAAAAAAATGAAGAATTAAAATATTTGTAGTAAGAAAATTACCACTAACAAAAACTGTAAAAGAATAATAGAAATGGGATAAAATCATCACCCCATTAGGATATTTCACTTAAAATTCCATAAATAATCATTTTGGTGGAATTTTAAAGCTCTTTCAGAAATCTTTACATATGAATGAGTGGGTATATCAAGAATAAAATAAGAAATTAGAAGCTCAAGAATGGATGGTAATTGTACCTTTCATTACATACTTATCTCACCCCTTGTTTGAAAAAACAATTCCATGATATTTACCCTTATCACACAGCTTAAGAGGATTCTGACATCAATCATCATCACTGGCCCTTGGGTTTGGGCATTGGTTAGCATTATTCCAATTATACTTACACTTGTAGCACTGATGTGTGTGGGGTTCATTCTATACCACTAAATTCACACCATATTATAACTTATTCCCATCACTTCAGCAATCTGATGCTCGATGAACTTACCTTCCACACATAAAAAATTTATTAGACCCTTTAAGGAATTGTACTCCATGCTTCTTCCCTCACTTTGAGCATAAATGAAATCTCATATTATTCACTTCATGGTTATTAGATTGTCTTTTAAAATATATCTTCATAATATTATCAAACCCATGAGATTGATACGTGACTACAACATCCATTTCGACCCTGATTGCACAATATAAAATCTCTTCATAACTACTAATGTCACTTGAGGACAATTCCCTTTCGAGACTTGGATCTAATCCACTGAATACCCTATCAAGATTAAATTTGGGTTGGATGATAATTATTAAATCAAACCTAGTAAGTCTTTTGAAATTAGCCTCGTATATAAAGATAAATTCATCACCCCTTTACTTAAACTCAAGGAAGTTTTTCTCTATCTGGGTATGAATAATCAATGGCACGTACTTATTGAAAAATTTGTTCTTGGACTCATCAGAAACCAAGGATAAAGTTTAATTATCCATCCTTATATTCTTGATTAGAGTCCACCACAGGTCGACATCACATTCTATATGATAAAATTCAATAATATATTTTTTATGTTCCAACATTGAATGATGGAAAATATCATTTTTGTGGTACTGATACATTGTTTAGAAACAAGTGGATCATAAGACCACTTGAAAGAATATGGACGTTTCCTCATGAAGCACTCAATATAATTATGTTACCTCCTTTTCCCAATTGTAATTTCACCATGATTCAAAACATGAGATAACTTTGTGAGAATAAAAACGATATTATTCAATGCATCTCCCATAGTATTCAGTTTTCCATGAGTAAAAACATTTCATTGTTCATTGCAATAACCATTTACGTGGTTCCTTCAGGTTCTATCCATTGACTAAAAAAGCATATAGTAAGGAACAATTATCATAATGAGGAACCATATAATCATGAGAAGTCACTTATAGGATTTCTAAATTATGAAACATTTCTTAATCTATGAAACCTTATGATTATACTAGGTTATTCATAACCCAAAAATATATAAATCCTTCATGATGGTTCATGAATAGATTGTGAAATCCCTGAGAATATCCCCTGGGAGTGTCAAACTAATTGTACAGTAAGGCCCATTTTTATATACAAGGTTACGCCGAGTCTGGACCGACATTGATTGTCAGAGTTTTTACCCCTAGGTACATCTGTGCTAGACACACATCCTTATGTAGTTACCAGATAGGGGTTTATTTCTAGAAAACAACTCACTCTATCCTTTTCCAAAATTAAAGGAAATTTTACTATACTTTCCTTATCCTAAGACTTTTCCTAAGACCGTTCCCTATAGTTTACACTATGGTTTTCTCATCCTAGATTCCAAAGGATAAATAATCCATTGCTCTAATACAAACTATAGTAACCATCAATTTACATATGTTAACAATACATAACTGTTTTGGAATATAAAAAAAATCCAATAGATACCTAAAGATAATAATATTCTATTGCCTTTGGAAACATGGAAACATAATCGATGGTATATAAGTGAGGTAATTTTTCTCCCACTAGGTGTTTATTGGATAGAAACCTTATTAAAATAATCATACTAAATACATATTTTCATAACCTATGGAAGGAAACATAAAAATGGGTGAGTATAGATGATCAATAAGGGTAAACAAGGGAAACAAGCAAGGATAAACATAATCATATAGGTATGATAATGTGATCATAACACTAAAATATCATACCATATATATCAATGATCATAAAAATGAATCATGGAATAAATATTGGAATTTCATAAGATATGAATCATAATGGAATAAGGAATATAATCAGTGAAATCATGACATATAAATAATACCTTGAATTTGTTGTAGAAAAAAATCATATAATATTATTTTCATTGTAGTCAAGACATTGATTCCAAGGCTATCTTAGTAGTATTAATTTACTCCCCAAAAAATATTGGTAGTCATGGAAAACTCCCATGGCCATCTTAGTAGTATAATTTCACTCCTTATTCCATATTGGTTGTCATGGTTCACTACCATGGAAATATTAGTAGTTGAGGTTCACATCAAAGACCACATTAGTATATCTCATGAGATAAAAATATTTACACAGTGTATTTTAGGGAGAGTTAGTTCACACACATGTCATAATGAAATCATACATACATATGACACAAAATAATTAACAATCACATCATAACACATTAAATGAAATGGGTATCATAAACATGTAATCATATCATTAACTATTGAAATAGATATAAGTTTCATAATCATTTCATCAAAAGCATAACCAGTTAATTGAAGTGGGGTTTAAAAGGATATAAACCAAGAAAGGGAAATGGTTTTTATAAACATAATACCATAAATACATAAGTCAAATATTGAAATAATATGCATGGAAGCAATGAATCATTTCCACAAAAAGAATGACTAACACCAAATTATTCCATCTTATATGGGAAATAATTTTTATTGATATTTTGGTAATGGCATATCCCAATATAGATTTTTATATATATGAGATGGAACAATAAAAGAGGGGGGGGGGGGGTAAAATGTAGGTTTAAAATACTTGTATATAAAATGTTAAGAAAGAACATAGTTTAATAGGTCTTAATATAATACAATTCACATCCAGTACAAATGAACATACGTGTCTCAGATCCAATGGATATGATATGTTGTAATACCACAAGTAATAAAAAACAATTGTATTTGAATTGCATACAATGATCAGAGTAATACAAATGTAAATTATTTTACTATAAAACATATATAATCTATTAATAAAATATGTAATTAATTAATCACAATTTAAACAATTACAATTGAAAAATATGAATAGAAATATGAAACAAAACAATTCCCTTTATATTACAAATAATAGTAGAAATATAAAAGTATTAAAATTATTTTATTCTGAATAGCAGGGTATCCTTTCACCTAGGATAAAAGTTATATCTTACCATCACCCGAGTATTCCCTTTATATGATGATCGATATTTATATCTTCATATCATTGGAATTCATCGATTAAAATGGTAATTAGTACTTGTATCTTTCAAAAACTTGAAATCCCTCAATACAATGATCAGTTCCACCATCTTCCAATCTGAGGAATCACTTGATCACAATCACAAATATCAATTACACGAAGAAAAAAAAGCACTTATTTAAATGCAAGAATTTGGAACAATCCATTCACATATGATATCTTCAAGGCTTTTGCACAAAGCATGATATAAGTCACACAGTCTCTATCTATAACTTGCAAGACTCTAAGTTGTTCACTCTGGTTTGAATGACCTCCTCTTTATAGGCCTTAGGTTCCAATGATCATATTACCTCCAATGGTCTTATTTCTCATGAAACATTAGAGGGACATGGACACCATGAATTATAACATTCAAAACAAATAGAATACATGACATCATTTCTATTGGTATATAACTAACTCAACAACATAGTTTTTGTTAAAAAACAAAAATTACATATGTATAAATGTATGATTAAGTTAAAATATAATGGAAAACATGTATGAAGTATTGTAGTAAGACATGAGTTAAATACATTAACTGAGTATGATTCATAATGTGTTTATGATGCTTATCATGGATAAGATTTATATCAGGTTTATGATTCATTTCATGGTTACGATATATAACATGGTTACAAATCACAATTTGATTACGATGTATATCCTATTTATGATTCATGGTTGCGATGCATGATATATAACCTAGTTTCAATGTATATGGTTACGATAATAGCTATATAACCTGATTATGATGCCTATGGTTGAGATAGATAACATAGTTATGGTTATGATGCATGATATGAATATTATACATAACCTGGTTACATTGCATATGGTTTTGATGCATAATATGATATGATACATAGCCTGGTTACAATTCATGGGGTTACAATGTATAATATGAAAATGATACATAACCTGGTTACATTTCATGTGGGTTTGATTCTAAATTTTGTGTGTGGTTATGATGAGAAACAAAATATGATATTATGATTGAAAAAAATAGAATATGATTTTGATAAAAAACAAAAACATTTGTGGTTATGATATATGTGATTACAATTAGAATACAGTATATAAGAAAACAATATATGTGATTATGATTTTAAACCAACTTATATGAATATAATAATTGTCATTACGATCATAAAACAATATATCTAGTTATGTTGTAAAATAAAACACATGATAAACCAGAAGTAATTTGTGATTTCAAAAACAAAAAGATCAAATGAGAAAGTCAAAACATTACTTGACTCCACAATATCCCCATTTTGAGAATGCACAAAACAAAATAATAAATATAGCCTTATCTCACCTAAATTTTAGTAACTCCTCTGAAAGTAATAATGAATATAACTAATTCAACCCAAGGGTAAAAAAATCACTAAGGATCATATTCTCTTTATTTTTACTTGTGAGTTATCCCCCTCGATAAGTTATTAAGCATTATTATTTTGTATGAAGGAAAACAATTCTTTTCCAAAACACTATCCCCCTTTTCTATTTTCAAAAAAAAGAAGGAAAAAATTAATTTCCTAAAAATAATTATAGAAACAGAGTATGAAACAATATAAATTTCTTAGAATGACACAAATTTTTATTACAACCTGAGTTTAGGAAATCAATCTTTCCCCTTTTGTTTTTCCCAAAGATTGAACATCAAAATCATTATCTTCTTAAACTCTTCTTTATCCTACATTAGTTTGTAAAAATTTTATTGTTAAGCCTCTAGATTCACTTATTATTCAAAAATAATCATTTATTGTATCTAGAGCCTTTTTTCTATATGTCTATTGATTGCTTCAAAAGATTTAAGCTTTTCTACCTGAGAATTGAAATCCTTCATTCTAACTCTATAGGAAATTTCCAAAATTAAAACATTATTTTAGTGAAAAACTACCTCATTACACTCATTCTATAATTTTACCTTTAGATGATCATGCTCTTCTGATTCTATTTCTTTTGAGGTACCAGGTCATTGAAAGAAATCTTGTTTTTCATTCAAATCAGCTACCATATTTTGATAGATATAATTGAGATCATTTAACTAATTTACCAATTCATCCTTCTTGTAAAAATGATTATTGAGACCATTATCAATGTTTTATAACCACTTATAAACCTTATTACAATACTTACTGTTCTCAGTATCACATTCCTAGAATATCTTGAAATTAGGTACAAGATTCTAAAAGCTATCCATCAGAATCTTGATAGTGTCTGTTATTTCATTAAGATTGTTTGAAAGGATTTGTATTCGGGCATCATTTTTTTGGAATGTACAGTAATATATTTTAAAATATATTCAAATCTTGTTTGATGTACTAAATAACCTTCAAAGTGATTGTCCTTTCAGAATCCATATCTTCAGTGTATTTTGGGAGACCACTCAAATGAGTCTCAGTTCTGATAAATTGAGTTGGCTAATTCTGATTCCTATCAGATTCTTTTTATTATTATTTAACAAAATTCTGAATAAATTTTTTGGACGAAAACCTTTGATACACTTCCTTAGATGGATATGGATCTAAATATATTAATTTAAATGATGGAACTTTTAAGGATTCAACTTAATGGTTTATCTTGTTTTCGTCATCATTCTCTTTCATTAAATCTTCTTTTCCCTATTCTTCTTCCCCTTGTTCTTGTTTTTCTTCTTATTCTTTAGATTATTTAACAAAAGACTATGTAGAAGATTTCTTAGAAGTTTTTTTTCATTTCTGTTCTCTAATGAATCTGATTATGTCTGAATGAATCCCTTATCCATATTTATCATTCCAAAAAAAGAACAGGTGCATCCCAAAGTGACAAAATTGGCCAAATGAATCCTTTATACGGGTTTTCTTGGTGTTTCTTCTTCAATTCCTCAAACTCAAATGATTCTGTTCTATAGGGAGTATTTGAAATTTGTTTGGAACCAAGTATGTGTTCTATTAAGAACTCAACTTCACATTTTGGGGGAGGTCTAGGCCACTCTTCTATAATGAAATCAAAAAATTCTCAAACAATAGTCTTATCATCGATGTCAATTTTCTCCCCAACCATTTGAGATAAATAACCCTTCTATGTGGGAATTAAGAGCTATACACCAGATGTAATAACCAAAGGAAGTTCATTCTTATTGTCACATTCATGAAAAATCATATGAGTGTTTGAAATATAAAATGTTACTTCCATTAAAAGAAAATTTATGTGGGATATATATAGAGAAAGACAATACATGACTAAGATGACACCAAGTTCAAAAAAAATGAGGAATTAAAATATTTGTAAGAAGAAAATTCCCAATAACAAAAACTGTAAAAGAATCATATAAATGGGATAAAATCATCACCCCATTAGGATATTTCACTTCCAATTCCATACATAATCATTTTGGTGGAATTTTAAAGCTCTTTGAGAAATCTTTACGTATGAATGAGTGGGTATATCAAGAATAAAATAAGAAATTAGAAACTCGATAATGGATGGTAATTGTACCTTTCATTAAATACTTATCTCACCCCTTGTTTGAAATAAAAATTCCATGATATTTACCCTTATCACACATATTAAGAGGATTCTGACATTAATCATCATCACTGGCCCTTGGGTTTGGGCACTGGTTAGCATTATTCCCATTATACTTACACTTGTAGCACTGATGTGTGTGAGGTTCATTCTATACCACTAAATTCACACCATATTATAACTTATTCCCATCACTTCAACAATCTAAAGCTCGATGAACTTACATTCCACACATAAAAAATTTA
Organism: Viscum album; assembly: GCA_963277665.1. Classification (NCBI taxonomy): domain Eukaryota; kingdom Viridiplantae; phylum Streptophyta; class Magnoliopsida; order Santalales; family Viscaceae; genus Viscum; species Viscum album. The sequence continues at coordinate 653,916,845 of OY728145.1, read as the reverse complement.
TTAGACCCTTTAAGGAATTGTCCTCAATGCTTCTTCCGTCACTTTGAGCATAAATGAAATCTCATATTATTCACTTCATTGTTATTAGATTGTCCTTTAAAATAAATGTTCATAATATTATCAAACCCATGAGATTGATACGTGACTACAAAATCCATTTTGAGCCTGATTGAAAAATATAAAATCTCTTCATAACTACTAATGTCTCTTAAGAACAATACCCTTTTGAGAATTGGCTCTAAGTCACTGAATACCCTATCAAAATTAAATTTGGGTTGGATGATAATTCTTAAATCAAACCTAGTAAGTCTTTTGAATTTAGCCTCGTAGGTAGAGAAAAATTCATCACCCCTTTACTTAAACTCAAGGATGTTTTTCTCTATCTCGGTATGAATAATCCAAGGAAAGTACTTATTGAAAAATTTGTTCTTGGACTCATCATAAACCAAGGATAAAATTTAATTATCCATCCTCATATTCTTGATTAGAGTCCACCACAGGTCGACGTCACCTTCTATATGATAAAATTCAAGAATATATTTTTCATGTTCGAACATTGAATGATGGAAAATATCATTTTTTTGGTACTGATACATTGTTTAGAAACAAGTGGACCACAAGACCCCTTGAAAGAAGATTGATGTTTCCTCATGAAGTACTTAATAGAATTATGTTACCTCCTTTTCCCAATTGTAATTCCAACATGATTCAAAACATGAGATAACTTTGTGAGAATAAAAACGATATTCTTCAATCAATCTCCCATAGAATTCAGTTTTCTATGAGTAAAAACATTTCATTGTTCATTGCAATCAGCATTTACATGGTTCCTTTAGGTTATATCCATTGACTAAAAAAGCATAGAGTAAGGAAAAATTATCATAATGAGGAACCATATAATCATGAGAAGTCACTTATAGGATGTCTAAATTATAAAACATTTCTTAATCTATGACAACTTAAGATTATACTAGGTTATTCATAACCAAAAAATATATAAATCCTTCATGATGGTTCATGAATATATTGGGAAATCCCTGAGAATATCCCCTGGGAGTGTCAAACTAATTGTACAGTAAGGCCCATTTCCATATACAAGGTTACGCCGAGTCTGGCCCGACATTGATTGTCAGAGTTTTTACCCCTAGGTACATCTGATCCAGACACACATCCTAATGTAGTAACCAGATAGGGGTTTATTTCTAGAAAACAACTCACTCTATCCTTTTCCAAAATTAATGGAAATTTTACTATACTTTCCTTATCCTTTGAATTTTCCTAATACTTTTCCCTAGAGATTACACTATGGTTTTCTCATCCTAGATTCCAAAGGATAAATAATCCATTTCACTAATACAAACTATAGAAACCATTAATTTACATATATTAACAATACATTACTTTTTTGGAATACAAAAAAAAATTCCTACAGATACCTAAAGATAATAATATTCTATTGCCTTTGGAAACATGGAAACATAATCACTCGTATATAATTGAGGTAAATTGTCTCCCACTAGGTGTTTATTGGATAGAAACCTTACTAAAATCATTATACTAAATACATATTTTCATAACCTATTGAGGGAAACATAAAAAGGGGTGATCATAGATGATCAGTAAGGGTAAACAAGGGAGACAAGCAAGGGTAAACATACTCATATAGGTATGATAATGTGATCATAACATTAAAATATCATACCATATATATCAATGATCATAAAAATGAATCATGGAATAAATATTTTGCATTTCATAAGATAAGAATCATAATGGAATAAGGAATATAATCATTGGAAGCATGACATAGGAATAATACCTTGAATTTGTGGTAGAAAAAAATCATATAATATTATTTTAATTGTAGTCAAGGCATTGATTCCAAGCCATCTTAGTAGTATTAATTTACTCCCCAAACAATATTGGTAGTCATGGTCAACTCCCATGGCCATATTAGTAGTATGATTTCACTCCTCATTCCATATTGGTAGTAATGGGTCACTCCCATGGAAATATTAGTAGTTGAGGTTCACATCAAAGACCACATTAGTATATCCCATGAGATAAAAATCTTTACACAGTGTATTTTAGGGAGAGGTAGTTCCCAGACATTTCATAATTAAATCATACATACATATGTCACAATATAATTAACAATCACATCATAACACATTAAATGAAGTGGGTATCATAAACATGTAATCATATTATTAACTATTTAAATAGATATAAGTTTCATAATCATTTCATCAAAAGCATAACCAGTTAATTGAAGTGGGGTTTAAAAGCGTATAAACCAAGAAAGGGAAATGGTTTTAATAAACATAATACCATAAATACATAAGTCAAATATTGAAATAATATGCATGGAAGAAATGAATAATTTCCACAATAGGAATGAATAACACCAAAAGATTCCATCATATATGGGAAATACTTTTTATTTATATTTTGGAAATTTTATATCACAGTATAGATTTATATATGTATGAGATGGAACAATAAAAGAGGGGGGGGGGGTAAAATGTAGGTTTAAAATATTTGTATATAAAATCTTAAGAAAGAACATAGTTTAAGAGGTCTTAATATAATACAATTCACATCCAGTAAAAAAGGTCATACGTGTCTTAGATCCAATGGATATGATATGTTGTAATACCACAAGTAATAAAAAACAATTTTATTTTAATTGCATACAATGATCAGAGTAATACAAATGTAAATGATTCTACTATAAAACATATATAATCTCTTAATAAAATATGTAATGAATTAATCATAATTTAGACAATTACAATAGAAAAATATGAATAGAAATAGGAAACAAAACAAGTCCCTTTATATTACAAATAATAGTATAAATCTAAAGGTATTACAGTTATTTTATCCCGAATAGCACAGTATCCTTTCACATAGGATAAAATATATATCTTACCATCACCTGGGTAAGTCCTTTATATAATAATCGACATGTCTATCTTCATATCATTGGAAGTCCTCGATTAAAATGGCAATCAATACCTGTATCTTTCAAAAACATGAAATCCCTCAATACAATGATAAGTTCCACCATCTTCCTATCTGAGGAATTCCTTGATCACAATCACAATGATCAATCAGACAAAGAAAAAAAAGCACTTATTGAAATGTAAGAATTTGTAACAATCCATTCACATCTGATATCTTCAAGGCTTTTGCACAAAGAATGATAGAAGTCACACAGTCTCTCTCTATAACTTGCAAGACTCTAAGTTGTTCACTCTGTTTTGAATGACCTCCTCTTTATAGGCCTTAGGTTCCAACGATCATATTACCTCCAATGGTCTTATCTCTCTGGAAACATTAGAGGGACATGGACACCGTGAATTATAACATTCAAAACAAATAGAATACATGGCATCATTTCTACTGGTATATAACTAACTCAACAACATAGTTTTTTTAAAAACACAAAAAGTACATACGTATAAAAGTATGTGTAAGTTGAAATATAATAAAAAACATGTATGCAGTATTGTAGTAAGATATGATTTAAATACATTGACTGAGTATGATTCATAACGTGTTTATGATTCTTATCATGGATAAGATTTATATCAGGGTTATGATTCAATTCATGGTTACGATATATAACATGGTTACAAATCACAATGTGATTACGATGTATATCCTATTTGTGATTCATGGTTACGATGCTTGATATATAACCTAATTTCAATGCATATGGTTACGATAACAGCTATATAACCTGATTATGATGCCTATGGTTGTGATAGATAACCTAGTTATAGTTACGATGCATGATATGAATATGATACATAACCTGGTTACATTGAATGTGTTTTTGATGCATAATATGAATATGATACATAGCCTGGTTACAATTCATGGGGTTACAATGCATAATATGAAAATGATACATAACTTGGTAACATTGCATGTGGTTTTGATTCTAATTGTTTTTGGTGGTTATGATGAGAAACAAAATATGAGATTATGATTGAAAACAAATAGCATATGATTTTGATAAAAAACAACAACATGTGTGGTTATGATATATGTGATTATATTTAGAATACAATATATAAGAAAACAATATATGTGATTATGATATTAAACCAACATATATGAATATAATAATTTTCATTATAATCATAAAACAATATATCTAGTTATGTTGTAAAACAAAACACATGATAAACAAGGAGAAATTTGTGATTTTCAAAACAAAAAGTTCAAATGATAAAGTCAAAACATAACTTGACTCCACAATATCCCCATTTTTAGAATTAACAAAACAAAATAATAAATATAGTCTTATCTCCCATAGAGTATAGTAACTCCTCTAAAATTAATAGTGAATATGACTAATTCAACCCAAGGGTAAAAAAATCACTAAGGATCATATTCTCTTTATTTTTACTTGTGAGTTATCCCCCTCGATAAGTTATTAAACATTATTATTTTTTATGAAGGAAAACTATTATTTTCCAAAACACTATCCCCCTTTTATATTTTCAAAATAATGAAGGAAAAAATTCATTTCCTAAAAATAATTAGAGAAAAAGAGTATGAAACAATAGAAATTTCTTAGAATGAAACAAATTTTTATTACAACCTGAGTTTAGGAAATCATTATTTCCCCTTTTGTTTTTCCAAAAGATTAAACATCAAAATCATTATCTTCTTGAACTCTTATTTATCCTAAATTATTTTGTCAAAATATTCTTGTTAAGCATTTAGATTCACTAATTATTCAAAAATAATCATTTATTGTATCTAGAGCCTTTTTTCTAGAAGTCGATTGATTGCTTCCCAAGCTTTAAGCTTTTCTACCTGAGAAATGAAATCCTTCATTCAAACTCTATAGGAATTTTCCAAAATTAAAACATTATTTTAGAGAAAAACTAACTCATTACACTCATTCTATAATTTTACCTTTATATGATCATGCTCTTCCGATTCTATTTCTTTTGAGGTACCTGGTCATTGAAAGACATCATGTTTTTCATTCAAATCAGCTACCATATTTTGAATGATATAATTGAGATCATTTACCTAATTTACCAATTCATCCTTCATGTCCAAATGATTCTTGAGACTATTATCAATGTTTTATAACCACTTATAAACATTATTACAAGCCTTAATATGCTGAGTAGCACATTCCTAGAATATCATGAAATTAGGTACAAGATTCCGAAAGCTATCCATCAGAATCTTGATAGTGTCTGTTATTTCATTAAGATTGTCTGGAAGGATTTTTATTCGGGATTCATTTTTTTGGAATGTACAGTATCATATTTTAAAATATATTGAAATCTTGTTTGATGTACTGAATTACCTTCAAGATTAATTTCCTTTCAGAATCCGTATCTTCAGTGTATTTTGGGAGACCACTCATATGAGTCTCAGTTCTGATAAATTGAGTTGGCTAATTCTAATTCCTATCAGATTATTTTTCTTATTCTTTATCAAAAATCTGAATAATTTTTTTGGTGGAAAACCTTTGATACACTTCCTTATAAGGCTATGGATCTAGAGATATTAATTTAAAGGATGAAACTTTTAAGGATTCAACTTAATGGTTTATCTTGTTTTCATCATCATTCTCTTCCATTTAATCTTATTTTCCCTATTATTATTCCCCTTGTTCTTGTTTTCCTTCTTGTTATTTATATTATTTAACAAAAGACTGTGTAGAAGATTTCTCAGAAGTTTTTTTATTTCCATTCTCTTCTGAATCTGATTAAGTCTGAATAGGTGGCTCTCTCATTACAATATCAATTTTTTCTTTCTCATATATTTTTATAAGACTATCCATATCTATAGATTGTGCCATTATTTTATTCATTATCTTATTATTTTCTTATTCTTTTAATTTTTCTTCGGATCTTATTTTATGTTCCAAGGCTTCAAGTAGATCCAGAGAAAATTTAGGATCCAATTCTTTCCATTCTTCCTTATTCTTCCTCTACTCCGTGACTACCTCATCAGATAAATCCTTTTTTTTTCTTTGAATTTTTGTGGTTTGTAGGGTTAACATCCTTTATTTTTGTTTAATATGGCATGTAGGGGTTATATAGTTTTTCACTACATTCATAAACTTCCTTTCCTTTCTCATCTTTCAGATCCTTCTCATACTTCTTGAATTCAGGATCGAATCGTAACTAAAGTCTCCTTATTATATCTTTACTTATGAAAGGATATTTGAAAGATGTTGGATCTAACTTGATTGCACACTTAAAAAAATATAGGAATTATTTCAAAAAATTTATGATAATTCTAGGAAACATCACCAGTTGAGATTTTATGGCACTAGATTTAAGATTCCTAATTTTCAAGAAATTGAGTCCCATTATATTAAACTTCCTCATGTTCACCAAATAATCAATCCCATAAACATAAGAAACATTCAATGTTTCCTTATCTCCCTTTCTCAATACTAAAAACCCTTTCATCCAGAGGGATATGTGTTCATTATCTCTTGAAAAATGACTTACCTTTATCTTTTTTTATGAATCTCGAAAAGTGATTCTTTAGCTTTAATCTTATTAAAAGTCGAATCCATTTTAGGTAACTTGCGAGAAGGGAATAATCTAGCAACCTCAGATTAAACACATAGGAAAGTATCTAAATTTTATATATAGGTTTTATATTTCTTATCATACATCATAAAGGAAATATGGAGACCATTGTATATGCCAATTGTTTTATAAAATTGTAACACCTCATCATGTAACACAAATTCATGATCTGAATCCAGTCTTTCAACAAAAATAGACTCCCACCCTCTGAAACATATTATCCTTTTCAATGATGAATCATAAGTCTCCGAAAATTCTTGAGAGACTACACTTTCACCTCGAAAGGTCATGGAAGAGAATTATTTTGGAGAAATTTTCATTGGAGAAGAAGCAGTTGACTCAGGCCTGAAAGACTATCTAGAACATTAATGATTATTTTGGTTAAGAATGATGAGGAGATCTCTGTTTACAAAAACTATGGTGAAAACATATTATGAACCTTACTGTACTTATAGAGCACCAAGAATTATGATAAATTTAGAATAATTTAATGTTGAATAGGTTTTTTAAATGTAATTTTATAACCGAGATTAGATCTAAAAGATCTAATGGTTGAAATTAATTCAAACTCTTGTGGTTTTACATAAAATAAAATAATATTTTGAATGTATCTAGTTAAGATTTAAATGAAATAACTGATAAAAAACTATTTGAAATATAATTAAAATAATAATGTTTTAGATGTTTTACCTGTCGGGGTATCATGATAGATTTATTTGTTTCAGTATATTGTACTTAGGATAATAATAAAAACAATACCAAAAATCATATGAGAGTGATTATAATTCTAAAACTGATAAAAATAATTCTTTAGTAATATAATATTATAATACCAATAATATAGTACCAATAGAATAATCTAATAGGGATAAAATAATATAATACTAATAACCTAAATCCAATTAAAAGTAAAATTGAAAAAAGTGAAACCCATAAAAGTGAAACTGATTAAAGTGAAATCTATTAATATGTAAAACCAATAAAAGTGAAACAGATTAAAATGTAAAACTAATAAAAGTGAAAATGATAAAAGTGAAACCGATTAAAATTTAAAACCGTTAAAATTAAAAATGATTAAAATGTAAAACATATAAGTGAAACGGGTAAAATATAAAAGTAATAAGTGAAACTGATAAAATTATGTATACCCCATTTAAAAAGGAGTTACTTAATGTACGGAAATGGTTTAAACAAGAAATATATGTGAATAATTACTTTATAATGATCATTCATATTTTCTGTTTAATGTATTCAAATTTATCATATGGTAATGTTTTCTTCAAAATATCAGCAAGTAGTTATTGAGTTCCAAATAATTATAAAATAATATCTATTTATTGTGTATGATCTCAAAGAAAGTGATGCCTAATATATATGATTTTTTTCACGTGAGTGATGTGCATGGTTTTTACTAAGAGTAATGGCACCGGTATTGTCACATAGTATTCGTGTTTTGGAAAAACACATGCCATAGTCAATTAGTGTGTGTTGCATCCATAACACTTGATCATAACAACTTCTAGTTGCTATATATTCAGCTTCAGTAGTGGATTGTGCTACTAAATATATCATTATTCATGACCAAGAAAATATGGAATATCCAAAAAAATTACATGTTCTGGATGTACTTTTTCTATCCATTCTATAACCACCAAAGTCTCCATCTATTTTTTTTAAAAATATCATTTCCAAAAGAAGAAAATAGTCCTAAATCATTAGTTCCTTTTATGTAGTGAAAAATTATTTTCACTACTTTTAAATGAAATTTCGTGGAATTAGATTGATTTGTTGCACATAAGAATACAAAAAACATTATGTCTGGATGACTAGATGTTATTTATAAAAAATAACCTATCATGCCTCTATAAATTTTTTGATCTACTAGTTTCCCAAATTTATCAAGATAAAGTGTATTTGGTGTACCGGTTGGAGTGATTATAATTTTAGTGTTGTCAAATCCATACTTTTTAAGTAAATCATTGATATACCTATGTGGGGATATATAGGTTCTTTCTTGTTATTGAGAGATTTCAAAACATAAAAAGAATGTTAAATCACCCATCATAATCATTTAAAACTCCGTTTTCATTAGATTCACTAAAGATTTTGTTATGGATTAATGAGTTGATCAAAATATAATGTAATCAACATTGAATTGAACAATAAAATGTTTTTCTTTTCCATTTTTATAAAAAGGGAATGATTATTATTACCTTTTTCATAATTTTTTGTAAAAGAAAACCAATAATTCTATCATACCATGCTCTAGGAGCTTGGATTAATCCATACAAAGCTTTGGTATGTTTAAAAAATTGATCAGGATGTTTTGAATCTACAAAACCAAGGGGTTGTTTTTCAAAAACTTCTTCTTGTACCAAACCATTTAAAAAAGAACATTTTAAGTCAAATTGAAAAAGTTTTATGTTAAATAATGCTGCAAAGGATAACAGAATACAAGTAGATTCTTGTCTAGATACCAGAGCATAGGATTCTTCATAGTATATTCTCTCTTAATGATTATTTAATTTATAAAAATGTCTTGATTCATTACTAGAAATGACTCAGTTTTAATGTCACTTGTCTCTGAAAACAAATTTTACTCCAATTATTGTTTTTTATTTGGGTCTTCTAACCAAGGTCCATACATTATTAATTTCAAATTCATTTAGTTCACCTTATATTGCTTTAATCCAATCCTCATCACATAATGCCTCATTAGAAGTATTAGGTTAAAATTGCGATAGAGAGTCAATATATTCTATTTCATTTATTAAGGAATTTCATTTGTTTATAGGTTTATTTACATCACCAATGATATTATCACTTGTATGATTCCTAAGAAACCATGGATTTGGGTTTTGTTAAACATGTTCATCAACATAAAGTAGAATTTATCACGGGAAAAATATTTCAGAATAATTTTATTGAGTATTTCACTTTTCATAATAATTTTCAATGAAGGGTTGGTAATATATTTGTGAAAACACATCCATTGAATTAGGAAGGGTTTGTTTAAAAACAAATGGATCAGTTTCATCAAATTTAACATACACTGTTTCTTCAATAATACATTATTTTTTGATAAAGACTATATAGATCTTAGAAGTTGTGGAATAACATAGAACGATTCTGTCATCATATTTGGGTGCGAATTTATATAAATTATCTTTATTATTCAATTTGAATACTTTGCATCCAAATACTCTAAAGTAATAAACATCATGTTTTCGGCCAATCCAAAATTCATAAGGTGTTTTATAAAGAAAAGGTCTCATTAAAACTATATTTATAGTATAATATGAAGTACTCACAACATTATCTTAGAAATACTTAGCAATTGAGTATTCATTCAACATGGTTCTTGTCATTTCGTCAAGAACACGATTTTTTATTTAAACAACACTATTTTTTTAAGAGGTTTTTGGTGTTTAAAATTTATGAGTAAAACATTTCTTACTACAAAAAGTTACATAATTCTAATTTTGAAATTATTAACCATTATTAGTTCTAATATTTATCTGTCATAGTTTTTTCTCATTTTTATCTTGGGCGCTAAAAATTTTGAAATAGAAAAAGGGTAATTTTTTTGTTAGAATATATACCCATGTAAATCTGGTATATTCATCAACTAAAATAATGCCTAGTATTTTCCTCTAATGCTTCTAGTTTTTGTACGACTGAAAATATCCATGTTCACTAACTATAATTCATTAGAACATGAAACTTTAATAAATGATTTAAATCTATTTTTATGTTTATTTCAATATTAACATGAGTCATAGACTTTTGAAGAATTATACCTAAGATCTGGTAGATATTTAACAAGTGTTTTCATTAAGATTTTACAAAAGTTCTTAAGGTTACAAATGTCCTAACCTTCTATTCCATAAACATGATTGCTCTTCCATTTCACTTAAGTATGGCAAGTCTTGGATCCTAAGGGCTTATATGTAAATTGTGTATACATTCTCATGCATATGGGAAGAAAGAATGCATTATTCCTTGGAATTTTGGACAAAACATCAATCATTCATAAAATTCATATGTTAACCTTCCCAAAATTATTTACTTATTCTTATAATGTTGTGTTTAGGACCTTTAACCAACAAAACATTTGAAAATAAAACTTGTCCTAAATAAACAATATTACCTATAAAAATGATCTTTCCTTGAGAATTACCTCTAATGTATATTCTTCCAAATTTTATTTTAATAATATTTTCAATGAAATATTTGATTTCAGTCATATGTTGAGAAAATAAACTATCCAGGTTCCAAATATTCTTGTTTTTGGTACACTTTTGGTTTTCCTTAAAAAGAAACAATTTGTTTTTTAGAACCCACACTTGTTTGGATCTGGAAATTTTTAATTAATAAACATTAAGAATCCACATTTTTTTTTCAAATTGGGATTTATAAAATACTAAATATTTAGTTTTATTAAGAGAACAATTTCTTTCCCAATGTCCACCACATTAACACTTAGTGAAGAATGGAGCACTTTGGGGATCAAAATAGTTATGACAAAAAATGGTTTTGAATGAGTATAACCAATTCCATAACTATTACATAGAGAACGAATTTGAGAATATTTTTTTCAAATTATTTCATTCCAGGAGTGAAATTTGATAAATTTTAATTATGAGAAAAGATTTCAGATTTTAGTCTAATAACTTTATTATAATTCTCACAAGAAATTATTTTGGAATTTTTTCATTTCAAAATAATTTTTCTTTAAAGTAGTATTGTCAATATGCTTATAAAGTTTATCCTTCTCTAAATTTACATTCATAATATTTTTTTAATATTTTCAAAATCAAGAGTTTTAAGATAAATATATTTTGAATGATAAAATACTTCTTTTTGTAAGGATAGGTATTCTAGAATATTCCTTATCATGATTTCTATGGTGTTTGGAATTCTCAATCTTATGTAATTTGGAATGTTTGAATACATCTTCAGAAGAAGGTTAATTATCCTCTACTGAGGAAGATTATTCATCTAAAGAGTAAGAATATTTGTAATCCGGATAATTTTCTTTTAAAGATACATTTGTAAGATATTCTGTATTGTGTACCTTATCCATAATATATTTATTTCCAATAGGTATTCTGCCTATGAGTTTTATATTCTTTTGATCAAAAGATTAATATACAGATGATTCGTATAAATAATCACTACCACTACCACTACATGTATCATTTTATTTCAATAATTTATTAGTCATAGAATAGAAATACCTTTTCATTATTTATTTCATATTTTTTCTCCTTTTAGTCTTTTCTTTAATGCAAAGGAAAATCTGGTCTAATATGACCTACTCTCTTACATTCATAACAAGTTTCTTCTGAGTATTTCTTGTCATTCCTATCAATCTTTTTGAATCTATACTAAATTTATTTCATTACCACAATCTTGTTAAATCTTTGAGCATGAACAGCCTGATCATTATTTGAATAATCCCTTTAACTTTATTATGATATAATAATAGGTTTCTTAGATTTGGATCTTATTACCCTTTCTGGTGTCGTGGCTTTAAATGTAGTAGTAAAAGATAAACTTCCATTACCATTATTCTTCTTATTAAAATATGAATCTCTTTACATTTTTATCTCATGTAGTAAGAGTGTAACAAATAATTCATCAAGAGTGACCTGAGTAACTTTTCTGTTAACATCAATAACTATTATTTTTATATTGCACGCATTTGGAATTATATCAATTATCTTGTCTATAAGAACTTCATCATCAAGACCATTTTATCCCACTAATTGAAGACTGTTGACAATGGTCAAAAATCGTGGATTAATCGAGCATACTGGTTCTCTATAAGGAAAAATAAAACCATGATATTAAGATCAGGTCATAGCTCTTCTTGTTTCAATAACATTAGATTTACCAAAATGTGTTATTTCCAATTTCTTATAGAAATAGTTTTCTTCTTCACATGATGATATCTGACTATATATATTCCTTGTCTAATAACATAAAAATTTATTTCATTCCTTATAATTATGGTGAAATTCTAGTTTCCGTTGAATGGTGAATGTTTTGACTTCCTAGTTTGGAATTTTGTAATCTCCAGTGAAAATCACAAAATTATATACTCCAATATTGATAAAAAACTCTTTATTCGATATTTATAGTACTCATAATCATTATCTTAAAAAAATTGTGGTCTTGTTGGGTTTAGGTTGTCAATTGATCCAATATTCACTCCTGGAATTTTATAAAAAACACTTTTCTACTCCACGTGTTAGTGTAGTGGGTTATTATAATCAAATAATTGTAATAGAAATGCAATTGTCTTAAAAAAATAAATAATGCAAGTAAAAAAATCAGTAGAATCCTCCTTCGATACCAATTGTTGGATCGTAAAATAGATATATATGTATATGAGATGGAACAATACAAGAGGGGTGGGGGTGAATTATAGGTTTACAAACATTGTATTTAATCTCTTATGAAAGAACATAGTTTAAGAAGTCTTAAACCAATACAATTCACTAACAATATAAAAGATCGTATAAGTCTTGGATCCAATGGATATGATATGTTTTAATACCACAAGTAATGAAATAAAATTTTATTATAATTGAATACAATGATCAGAGTAAGAAAAATTTAAATTATTCTACGATATAGCATAGAGAATCTCTTAATACATTATGTAATGAATGAATCATAATTGAAACAATTACAATTGAAAATAATATGAATAAAAAGAGGATACAACATAGTTCCCTTTCTATTAAAAGTAATTGTGGAAACTTAAAGGTATTACAATTAGTTTATCCTAAAGAGTAAGGTATCATTTCACCTAGGTTAAAAGGTCTTTCTTACCACTACCATGGTTATCCATCGATACGATGATCATGACCTCTATCTTCAAATCCATGTAAGCACTCGATTAAGAAGGTAATCGACACCTCTATCTTTCAAACACATGAAATTCGTCGATTGTTATCACAATGATCAGTCACACAAAGAAAAATAAATCACTTATTTAAATACAAGAAAATGGAACAAAGTTTTGATGACTTTTATCTTCAAGGATTTCACATGAATAAAGGGATAAGTCACACAGTCTCTCAATAGAACTTGGAAGACTCAAAGTTGTTCACTCTGGTTCGAATGACCTCCTATTTATCGGCCTTAGGTTCTAATAGTCATATTTCTTCCAATGGTGATATTTATTTGGGAAATTTTGAGGGACTTTGACACCTGGGATTATAATAGTAAAAAAACATAATAAGACATCATTTTGGTTAGTATATAACTAACTCAATGAAAACATTTTTTAGAAGAAAATAAGTACAAAAGTGTAAAATTATGAGTAAGAAGAAATGTAATGATAAACATGTATAAAATATTGTAGTAAGACATGAGTTCAATACATTAAATGATTATTTTGAATAACTCCTTTACAATGCTTATCATGGGTAAGATGTATATCGTGGTTACGATTCATTTAGTGGTGACGTTATATAATATAGTTACAAATCAATATATGATTACGATGTATATTATAATTACAATGAATGGTTATGATGCATGATATATAACCTCGTTACGATGCATGTTGTTGAGATACATGATCTATAAACTGGTTACGATGCATATGGTTACTATACAAAACTTGGTTACAATGCATGTGGTTACAATGCATAATATGAATAAAATAAATAACCTAGTTACAATGAATGTGCTTACAATGTATAATATGAATACGATACATAACCTAGTTACAATGCATGTGGTTACGATGCATAACATGAATATGATACATAACTGGGTTATGATGAATATGGATAAAATTGTAAAACCATTTATGTGGTTACGATGAGAATCAAAATATCTGATTAATATTGAAAAAAATTAGCACATGATCACGATATATAACAACAACATGTGTGGTTACAATATATGTTACTATGATTTGAATACAACATATATGAAAATAACATACATGATTATAATTGTAATACTATATATATGGAAATAATATTTTTGATTACAATTATAAGAAAATACATATGGTTACATTGTAAAACAACATACATGATAAATAAGATGTAATTTTTTATTTCCAAAATAAAAAGGTCAATGAGTAAGCCAAAACATAATTTGACACAACAAAAAACATTTCTTCAGGAAAATATCCTTTCTACAGTATAAATACATTTTAAAACATATGAAAATATTGAAAATATTTTCTCGAAAAATAGCTTGGAAAAATTAAAAAGGGATATTTGAAAAAAAATAAATCATTTTTAAATCTCTTTTCAATGGAAATCATCTTCAAAGATCATTTGAAAAAATTATTTTGGAAATATAATAGATTTCTGCGGTAGATAAATATATAGTCATATTTTTCTTATTCTTTTCATAATTATATTAAGTAAGAAAGAGTGGAAAAATGGTACTTATACATGGATATTTATTTAATAAATAGAGAATAATAAAACTCATGATTTTTCTTGAGAGATGGATCAAAATATTTCATCAATGGATAGATGATCCAAAACAACTCTGATAAGCTATGATATTGTTTCAACAAACTCTTACAACATAGTAACTTGGGATAAAAATATACATGTTAGAAGATAAAATTAAATAATTCATAAAATATCATATAAATAAATAGTTCCGTGATATAACATGTCAATTGAACCTCTAAATAGAATATATGTTCTTAACAAATCTTGGGTCTCAAATAAGGAAAATTGGGACAAAACTATCTTACCGATTTGGTATGTTTTGAAACATAAATCCCATGAATGAAGGATCTAAGAATAGATATGTAAATACCCAAAAACTTATTAATTATAATAAAATAATACATTCGTGTAATGTATACACACCACACAAGGGAAATGAGTGGTGAATAAGTCACGTATCTCATCGAAATAAATAGTGAGATGAAATTCCCTTACCCTATGTATTGACATTATTAGTACTCATATAAGTGTACTATATAATAAATATAAGTTTTATATAAATCTATAATATAACCATATTATTTTATATAATACCATATGTGGTTATATTATGACTTTATATTACCCAATTATTAAGAATTCTATGCTAAGGTTTCATTTCGGTTAATATTTGCTTTGTTTTCGCATGTTTTCTAATTTGTAATATCTTTAGTCCTTATACTTATAAAATTATTTCACAAATGTAAAAAATGATATAAATAACATTTATATTTACTATATTTGAATTATAATAATCTATATAATACATAATTATGAAAAGGAATACACCGTTCATGGAGATGGATGGTCGTACGTACTCATGAACGCTGTTACCTCTTAATTTTTGTTTTGAAAGAAAGATAATAAATGAAATATATGTATATATATCATTATTATAGTAGAATTATTATATCATATATATAATATAATTTCATTAAACCTATCATTAACACATTCCATGTAGATTGTGCATAGATCACATTGATTTGAGGAGGCGATAGTCCCCACATCCACAAATTATGTAATAGAATATACACAAGATTGAAAGTATAAGGGAATTAATTATAAATGAATTACATAAGCATAAATAAAAAATAAATATAATATATATCATATATAATTTTTTTCTACATTATTCTGTTTCTGATGCTTTCGTTGGGGCACACACATCCATCTGCTTGAGGAAGAAATGTAAGGTTTTGTTGCCCCAAATTATCATTTTTCAAAGGATGGTGGCTATCGTCTCTTATTCAGGGATGTCTCCTCCTTGATCGAAACTGGATGATTTGATATCAGTTCTCCCTTCCATTTATTCCTCCTCAGAGCATGGTACCTAGTCCGGGTTGTTGAGAAACTGTTGTTTTTCAGTGATAAATAATATTTTTATTCAAAAGGAAGAGATTGTTGAGAACAATACTCTATATCTATGATAATTTTGATGCCAAAAATACCCTTAATTGTTTTCTAATGATTTTATTTTTTAAGTATCTTTCATAAATTTAGTGTTTATTTTTTTAATTCTTGATGAAATATTTATGTTCTTGAACAATGAGATTTCAATGATAAAGTATTTGCATTAGCACATTCTGGAAACACTTTATATGCTCTACATATTTGATAATTGCTTAAGCATGTTCTGAAAACACTGTTCAAACCCAATGTGGAGAAACGTAGCGTAAGGATGAAATGTGATGTATACATTATGAGATATCATAAAAGTATGGATAATCAACTATACATTATCGGAAAAGTATGGAAGATGAACCCTATGTTAGGAAGGAACCCTACTTTTGGGTTATTGAAAAATTATAGAAGAAAAACCATACGTATGTTTTAAATGTAATATTTGTTTCTTAAAAGTATGGTTCATCAACCTTACTTTTGTAAACAATCATACGTTTCATCAAATGTATGGATCATGTACCATATGTTTAGAAGATTATAAAAGTATGTATCATTTATCATATGTTTTATTATTGAATAAAAAGTATGGTTCATCAACCCTACATTTTCAATAAACCTTACGTTTGAAGGATGCGACATCAACCCTACGATTGTGTTCAACCTTACGTTTTAAAGATGCATGCTATACAGTTCAACCTTACTTTTGGCATCAGATTATTAAAGATGATATTATTATGAAACTTTCTGCAAGTAGATTAGTAGGATAATTTCAATCCAGATTTAAAGTTGATTTTAATGTGCATATTTGACTGATTCAAAGCTATTTTATCAATTATTTAAATGATCAAATTTAAAAGGATCTTTTTATGTCGAATCATCTGGGAAGTTACGACTGCTCTGTTATTTTGAATTTTTTATTATCGTGAGTCAGAAGGCGACTTTTCTGGATCTAAATTTGCAGGAGAAGTGATCATCATTATTATATAATTGTGATATTTACACAGAGAATATATATGAATTTTTTTGAACAGAAACATGAAACATTCATAAAAATAAAGAAAACAGAGTCTATTGAAAACACAGATCTGCTGATTCAAAAGAGCGAAAAGCTCTATTTATTGAAGAAGAATAATCCCGATAGAATATTTACTCATTATACATCAAAGATCAATTATGAATCTGCTACTGTTGAAGTTGTGAATTATATTTTTTTATATGTACATCAACAGAATCAACTCAGAACGACTCTTATTTGAAGAACATTATTTTTGAAGGCTACGATCCATCTACTGTCAATTTCATTCTTTTGCAATTGTGAAGAAAAACTGGAAATTATTTTTAAATTATAAATACCATTCTTTTCTATTCTTGGGTGATTGGCTTCTAGTACTATGTTTTATAGGTTCTTTGAGTGAACTAGAAGGTTTTTTCCTTAGATTATAAAGGTGTCAACTACCTCTACTCAGTTGTGGAATGGTCTGTTGACAAGAGGAATAGATAGTGAAAATCAATAAGCTCATGGAGTAGAGATTTGGTGGAGTAGACTAGGGTTCTACTATTCCCCAAACCACTATAAAACGTGTGTCTATGCTATTTAAATTTCTTATCCATTAATTCATCTGATTAAAGTTAAAGGGAAGAACACGATCTTGAAAAGAATTTTTAAAAGACACAATTCACCCCCTCTTGTGTATATTTGGTATAATCTGATCCAACAATTGGTATCAGAGGTTGATAATTCTAATAAAGCCTTAACAAGCTAAAAGTGATTATACACAGATCACGATGACTGATACAAGAGAGGGAATGTATGTGGTCAGAGCACTGTACTTCAATGGAGAAAATTATGGATGCTGGAAATAAAGAATGATAATATATCTGAAAAACCTTCTATACAAAGTATATTCAAAGATATTGAATCCTTATGAAATACCTTACTAACCTGAGACATGGAGTGAAACTACTGAAGTAAAATATGATATGAACTCAAAGGAAATGGATGCTATTATATGTGGTCTAGGACCTTATGAATTCATCAGATATCTCAATTCCCAACATCATATGAGATGTGGAAAACTATTGTTGTTGCTTATGAAGGAACTGAAAATGTCAGAAAAATGAGATATGATACTTCTAAGCTTAAATTCGACACATTCATAATGTTTGAAGGTGATAGAATTACTCAAATGAATGGATTATTTACAGAGATTGTCAATAATATAACAACTTTGGGAGACCCAATCAAACAAGATGATCAAGTTTTAAAAGTACTGATAGTACTTCCTAATAATTGGAATGGAATCTATGCTGCAATCTGATAGTCAACACCTGTCAAAGACTTAACAATGATAGAGTTGATTGGAACACTTATCTTGTATGAAGCTGAGATGCAAGATGAATATAATGAGCATACAGTTTTGATCAAGATCGAAGAAACTTCCTTAAAACTATCATCTCATGAGAAAAGAAAAAATCTAAGGAAAAAAGAAGTGAAGGAGAAATCAAAAAGTTCTAATTCATCAAATTATGATATAGAACTCGCTCAGCTAGCCATAAAGTTTAGTAAATTCTAAAAAAAGAAGAAATTTTTCAAAAAAACATTCAAAAAAGATGAAAAGGAAGTCAAATGTTATGAGTGCATGAAGTTGGGTCATATCAGACCTGATTATCCACAATTAAAAGAAGGCATCATGAAGAAGTTCTTCAAAAGGATTTATTATGAGAAAAAAGAAAACAATGTAATGAATCCTACATGGAGTGTGTCTGAAGACTCTAGAATATCTTCAGAATCAGACTCAGATAAGGAAAGAGTAAATCCGAAATCCAACATGTGCTTTATAGCAGAATCATATAAGGTACAAACGTATTACTCTTATGACTCTAACACTAGTTCTGAAACAATCTATTCTAATATAAAACCTTCATCCTACTGCAACATGATTGAATAAAAATATGAGCATCTTTTTAAGAAACACAATTCATTAAATAACACTCACAAGGCTATTTCAGATGAAAGAGATACAATACTAATGAAATTTAAAGAGTTAACTAATAAGTATAATTCAATTAACATTGACTATACAAATCTTGAAGAAAAAACAAAAACACTGCAAACCAAAGTAGAAACATATAAAAGTCCAGCACTAATTTTTATTGAAGGAGAAAACTACCTGAATGAAATTCCTGAAAAAACTATTGTTAAGAAATAATGATTTTTAATTGGGAGTAAAGGTGAAAAACATAAGCAGTCAAAGAATTTTATTGTTCCATTTTAAAAAGATTTAATTGTAATTACTGTGGAACAAGGGGACATTTTTCTAAAAACTATTTCTTAAGACAACCTCAAATAAGTGGTATTAATAAAGATTTTGTTTCAAATAATTTATTTGATTATGTTGATTTTAGAAAAACAAAGAAAGTCTGGATTCCAAGATCATTGTTGGCTAACAGAACTGGACACAATAGAATATGGGTACCAAAACAAATTGTTTATATGCCTTTGCAGGAAGTAGGTCACAGATGAAAAAAGAAAATATGTTATATAGACAGTGGCCGCTCAAGGTATATGAGTGAAAGCTGATCGAATTTCTCCACACCCACTCAAAAATCGGGTGGATGTGTCACTTTTGGTGACAATGCCAAAGAGAATATCATTGGCATTGGAATAGTTGTAGATCAAGAAGTTGTCTCAATCAGAAAATTTCTTTATGTACAGGGATTGAAACACAATTCATTAAGTATCTCTCAACTATGTGATGATGGTTATGGTGTTTATTTTTCTAACAATTTCTGTTCTATTTTAAAAAATTAACTAATTAAATTTTGATCACCTAGAACTGACAATGTGTATGCCCTAGAATTACTGGATGAAAATTACTTTTTTTATTATCAAAACACTTTTGAGGAAGAAATTGAAAAACCAGATAGACTGAGCAATCTCAAAACAGCACAAGCATGTAAAGAGAGAAGAACACCAAAGAAAACAGATGGACCTTCCCCACCCCAGCAATTTAGTCATGATAGAAATCCATCACCAACACAAGACCCTTCAACATGTAGTCCGGGAAAAAATGCACGGGCATAGTACTGATGTTGTAGACATACCCTCTCAAGAAACCCAATCCAAAAGGCCTCAATCGATGAAGTCTTTGCGCTCTGATCCCCAACCAGCATAGGACCAAGTAGGATCTGGAATAAAACACCAAAAATCCAAACAAAGACAACCAGTAGAAAAATACCAGAGGGTTCCACAATTCTCACAATAATCCTCTCAATGAAACTGGCCAAAATGACCAACTTGATCAGTGTCACTAAGAAGAAATTTAGTATTACCCAAGTCGCTCTCCCTAAAAAGATTCCAGGATAAAGATGAAACATTTAAGTCAGCAACCTCCAATATCCTCTTCTCAAACTCAGAAGCAAGTTGATCCCACATCTGAATGTACTCCTCACTGTTGATTACCACTCTATTGAAACCCCATACCAGAATTGAGTCATGTCTGCCGATCCATTAAATTTTTTCCTCATTAAGGGACACCTCAAGAGATCTCCCCATAATACTAGCTGCCTCCTCCTCAGTTTCACTGAGCATCAAGATCTTCTTTACCACTGGTTCTTCAGAATTTAAAAGGAACACCAAGTCTCCATCATCTTGTTCCCCTGGTCTTTGAAGGTTCCTTGATTCCTTTTCCATCTTCTTTTCCTTCATCTCCTTTGCAGAGCGAGTCTCTAAAGGGGGAGGTAATGAAGATTATTCCTTCATCCCCTTCTTATTTTCAAGACCCCTATTACTCCTTGGACTTGCATCCATCTCCTATGGTTGATCACGATCACACCCTTTGAAAGACAACACTCTGGCCCTAACACCCCCACTTAGAGAGGTGGGTTCAGAGATCACATCATCCTCTTGAAGGCCTTCAAATCTATTGTTCAATGAAACTGAGGTATGAATCGGTCCAGAAGCCCTCCCAAATACACCATTAGAGATTCCCTTCCACTCATATCACCACTGCCACCCAAAGGATTTATCTCCATACCCAAACTAGTCTCCCCATCCTGCGACTTTCGGCCAAAAGTCTTACCTTGACTGAGTTGTGAGAAGCCACACCCCATGAACTGATGCTTCTTGGAACATTCCTCTAAAACTACACCCTGTGTAGCACAAATTGTTTTTACCTTAGGGAACATATCATTAATATCAGATTGAGAATCACTTGCAGGTCTATACTATCCATGTATGGCAACTGCATGATAATCCGGCGCTGTGTCTGGCCTTCTCACACCACTGGGATCACCTATCAAACTTCTAAAAACATATTGGACTTTCAGACTAAGATCCAAATCCAATGGTTTCGTTGGAAACACCATGTTGTCTACACAAGAATTCAAAAGGCCTGATCCAACTAAATTACCGCTATCCCCTTGTCCTCATGGACTGTGCAAGGATTATGAGTTTGTATTCTATCACAAACCGATCCCTACCCTGCTAATTGTTGTTTGGTGACCCTCGAAGAAGAGTAACTATGATTTATAGTGCTCCTGGGATCATTCACCAATACCTATATCCAAATAAGAATTTCCATTCCACATAAATTCCCACATTCAGCTTTAGTTTCCACAACCCATGCTACTACTGTTTTACCACTATCCCAGCTCCTCTATTTTCCTTGAACTGATCTAGGGATCTTGGAACTGAGAGTTCTACAACCTGCATTGACAAATCCTAGAACTGCACTGTTCCATCTGATTCCTTCCATTCCAACTCTGCGGTCTTCCCCTGGTGAGTACCCCGTCTGCAAGTGTCGCTCACATGACCCAACCGCCGACAAGAAGAGAAAAAAATCCACCCGCTGCTCATATAAAACTGGTTGTTTGAACCGAATATTCTCACCAGATTCAATCCACACATATTCAATCGGTGTTCTCAACAAGTCGACCTCTACAAAAATGTGTGCATTGATCAGATGAGAAAAAATGGCGGTACGTGAATCGACACAAAGAAATTGGCCCACCACATTCCCTACCATGCACAAAATTGAAGGATTTTGAAATGGAGGAGGCATTTCCGGAAGACATTCCCAAATCAGGATATTAGGAGAATCACGATTGAGATATAAATCATAGATCCATTGAGCCATATGTAAACCACAATCGCCACACTTCCTAGGAGCATATAACAGAGCACGAACAAGGTCCTCCGTCAAAGAACAATGCACCATAATGTTCCTGTTGTCAAACAGGCCGACTACTAGCTAATATTGAATCCTAGATCAGGCAAAGAATACATGGACATTGAAATATATATTCTTTATGTAAATTATCTATGGAACAATTAGTTTCTAATTTTCCTAGTTTCAATTTTGAAAGTGATAGATTCTGTAATGCATGCCAACTTGGAAAGTATCAAAAATCATCCTTCAAATATGTTTACAAAATTGCTACATCTAAACCTATAGAACTTATCCATATGGATTATATTAGGACCTTCAAGAGTTGCAAGCATGGCTGGTAAATTATAAGTATATTTTTTGGTTGATGACTATTCTATATTTACATGATTTTTTTTAAATTTTTTTAAAAATGACGATTTTACATTATTTGAATGTTTTTGGAAAGCTGTTCAAAATGAAAAAAGTTTTAAAATAATTTAATTGAGAAGTGATCATGGTGGAGAATTTGAGAATCTATAATTAAATTTCTTTTTCTCAAATATGGGTATTAACCACACCTTCTCTTCACCAAGAATGCCTTAACAAAATGTAATTTTTGAATGAATAATTAGGGTTATTCAGAAAATTGTTAGGACAAAGCTAAATGAATACAGTCTTCCTACATAATTTTTGGGAAGAAGTTATAAGAACATCTTGCTATATAATTAATAGAGTTTTAATTAGAAAAATTTTAAAAATTACACCCTATGAACTATGGAATAATAAAAAACCTAATGTAAATTACATTAATGTTTTTGGATGCATGGTTTACACCTTAAACACCAACGACAATCTTGGTACGTTTGATCCAAAATCTGATGAAGGCATTTTCTTATGATATTCTGATACTTCCAAAGCTTATAATTTTTTTAATAAAAAGTCATGGATTGTTGAAGAATCAGTTCATGTGAAATTTAATGAATCTGATCCCTTTGATAAAAGGACAGATCAAATGTATGTGCTTGATTCTATTGTTAACATGGGACTTGAAAACCTGAAAGATGATTTTGAAAAAGATATAAATGAATTTCAGTCTAGTCCAGAATAACTTGACCCTGAAGAACCTATAAGTTTACTATCTAGACAGTCAAAGACCCTAAAGAATCATCATTTAGAAACTGTAATAGGAGACTTAGAAACAAAAATAAAAACTATAAGGATTATAATAAATCTTGTGGAGTTTTCTGCTTGTCTATCCCAATTTGAACCAACGTCTATATAATTAGCTTTAGATGATGAAATTTGGATGATAGCAATGTAAGAAGATCTAAACTAGTTCAAAAGAAATGATGTCTAGAAATTAGTTGAAAGACCACAAAATTTTCCAATTATTATAAACAAATGGGGTTTTAGAAATAAAAAATATGATCATGGAATAATAAGTATAAAGAAAGCTCAATTAGTAGCTAAAATATATAATCAAGAAAAAGGTATAGATTATGATGAGACCTTTGTAACTATAGCTAGATTAGAAACCAATAGAATCCTCTTAGCACATGCATCTCATATGAATTTTAAATTATTTCATATTAATGTTTTGCCTTTTTTTTAAATGGTTATATGATGGAGGAAGTTTATGTTGAGCAACCTCTGGGTTTTGAAAATTATCAAAAACAAGATTCTGTTTCTAAACATACTGAAGCTCTGTGTGCCTTTAAACAAGCACCTAGAGCTTGGTATGAAAGATTAAGCTCTTTTCATTTGAAAAATAATTTTACTGTTGGAATAGAAGATCCAAAACTATTTAGAAAACTATAAATTCTAATATTTTATTATTTCAAATTTATGTTGATGATGTAATTTTTGGATCAAATAATAAATCCCTTTGTCATGATTATTCAAATCTAATGCAAAATGAATTTGAAATGAGTATGATGGAAGAATTAATTCTCTTTTTAAGACTTCAAATTTATCAAAAAGATTTTGGAAATGTTTTAAATAAAAGAAAATATATTACTGATTTACTAAAGATATTTGGACTTGAAAACGAAAAGACATATACAACTCCTATGTGTACTAATATAAAACATGATTTGGATGAAAATGAAAAATCAGTTGACAACAAGTTATATAGAGGTATGATTGGTAGTTTATTATATCTTATTATTAGCTAGCCAGATATAATGTATTCAGTATGTATTTGTGAAATATTTCAATCAAACAATAATGAATCTCATTTAAATGTTATTAAAATAATTTTTAGATATTTAAAAGGAGCTGTTTTTCAATCTCTTATTTATCCTAAAACATCTGATTTTAATTTAATTTCATCTTTAGATGCAGACTTTGGGAGTTTTAGATAAGATAGGAAAATCACTTTGGGTAATTGTCCCTTTTTATGAAAATACTTAGTGTCATGATCAAGTAATAAACAACAATCAGTTTCCCTATCAACATCTGAGGCAGAATATGTATCTTCTGGCAGTTGTTGTG
Source organism: Viscum album (assembly GCA_963277665.1). Classification (NCBI taxonomy): domain Eukaryota; kingdom Viridiplantae; phylum Streptophyta; class Magnoliopsida; order Santalales; family Viscaceae; genus Viscum; species Viscum album. The sequence goes on along the minus strand of OY728145.1, from coordinate 653,891,732 downwards.
CACAAGTTTTGTGGATGAAAAACACTTTGATGTATTTTGGACCAAATTTTAACAGTACATCTATTGTATGTGATAAAAATAGTGCTATAAATATTTCAAAAAATCCTATTAATCATTCTATGACTACGCATATTGATATCATACATCATTTTCTAAGAGATCATGTTATTAAAATGGATATATCTTTGGAATTTTTATGTACTGAAATTCAATTTGTAGATATTTTTACTACAGAACTTCCAACTACATGGTTTGATTTTATTAAGGGGGAGCTAAGTTTATTTAATTGGAAAAAAGTTTTATTTTATTATGCTGTTTCTTTATTTTAATACAATTTAATATAAATTAGTTATTTTTTTCAAATTGAATATGTTTCTTTGGCGTGATAAATTTTTTTTGTTTTTAAAATCTATAATATAATTATTGAGGACATGGGAATCAAGGCTCTCATAACCATTTCGAATTCTAAAACATTTTATTTTCTACAAAAAACCCCTTCGAACCCATGATGCTTTACCGCTCTTTGTCTATTCGAACCAGAACCATTGAAACCCTAATCCTATTTCAAAACTTCAGAGATTTTTTTCAACAGAAATGGAAAATAACAAGAGAACTGGTAAAGTAGAGACCAAAACATCAAATAAACAGTGGTCCAAAGGAAGAAAAATTTTCCAAGGAAAGGTCATAGACCTGGATTGGCTATTTCAGACAAATATTCTTCTAGAACAATCACTCACTTTTCAAAATCTAGAGAGGACCTTCAATGCTGAGAAGTCCGAGTTTTAGTATGAGATAGAACTATGATATTTCTTTACATTTGTACAATTTAGTCTGGGAGAAGATGATGAAACTATGGTTGCAAAGATTTAAGATAATGTTGTTTTGATATCCTCTGTGGATATTAATTATATTTTAAACATCCCTCATGAGGGAGTTTTTCATTTTGATTTGAAAAATATAGGATATTCTGTGCATAAGTATGAAGATATCATGTTTTTTATTTTTAGTTCTACTCATACAAGGAATATGTTGATAAAGGACCTGGATCCAGATCAAAAAATTCTAGTGAAATTTGGGAAAACAGGGATTGCACCGAGGATGTCTGAGTTTGAGAAAATATTGTATCCATACATGTATATATGTTTTCAGTGAATGAATGATATAAGGCTTAATTTTACTAGGTAAATGGTAAGGTATCTTCATTATTGTTTTCAATCAGAATCCCGCATGAATTTTTATCTTTTTTCTAGATTCATTAAAAAAACTCTATTAAAAAAGGATATGGTGATGCTGGTTGATGCTAGAGTTAGATGTCATCATAGTAACACTTCTGGTTTTGGGACCCTGAGAAAGATTGGTTACTTCTGGACCACATAGAAAGAAAACCTTTTTCCAGTAGGGGATGATGAATAATAAGAGAGTGCTCAAGCTCAGTCTGCAAAGTCCAAGGAGGGACAAGGTAAATCAAGAGTGATAATTGTTGTAATAAGAATAGGATTTGAAACTGAAGAAACTCAAGAAGAAGGAAGTCAGGAGGGACTTCAGATTCCAAGAAAAATAAATGATAATGAGGAACTTGTTTCACCTATTTTGACAATAATATATTTACTCTCTTACAGTTTTGTCAGAGAAGAAGCTATTGAGAAGCCATAAGAAGAAGATACTGCTCAAAATACAGTGACTCCTCAAGTAAAAACTAAAACTAAACATCAATTTGTTACTAAAGCGGATGTTACAATTGAAAAGTACAAGGAGGCAGAGCCTAGTGAGGAAGCGGCTAGTCCTCAAGAAAACCAATAAGAAATTATTAAAGAAAATATAATGGAATAACTGATTACTGATGTTCACTATGATAATTTTTCTGATGTTCAAACAGAGGCAATTCATGAGAATATTTTGGTGGAAGAGTCGGGAAAAGACTCTGAGGAAAAGATTGTGGACCAGCCAACTCAGGAGGAAGAAAAAGAAAAATATGATGCAGACTCTTTTCCATTAGTACTACTGTATCTCATTTAAGCTAAAAATGAGAATCAAGCACAAGGTTCCTCTGATTCGGTGAATAAAGAAGTATAAGCACTGTAAAGAAAGTTGTCTAATTTGGAATCTGAAAATTTTTCTCTGAGGAGATCCTTAGTGAAAGAACAGTTGAAATTTAAAAGACGTAAAGGAAGTACAGTTTCCCGATAGTACGATGAATGTTTTAAGTAAGATATGTTGATATAGGTACACAAGATGAAATTAGAAATAGTGATGAAGTCAGATCTGTCAGAAATCAAAACCTATATGGTGACGCAGTTTGAATCTATAAAAAATGGTGAAGCTAGTAGATTAGGTACTTCACCTGATTTAATCAGAATATTTCAGGCTATCACAACAGAAATGTGCAATATGAATGACAGATTTCAGGATTTGAAATGAAATAGTGCTCCACTATCAGTTTTGTTAGATAATCAAATGTTTTTGGTTGAATAGTTGACCTCAAGTTAACCATGTATTAGAATTGTGCTAACTCAGATCATGGAGAATTTAACTCTGTTTATGGAGAAGGAAGAGAGACTTGAGAAGTTTTTTAGAGTAAACTTGATTGAAGATATTCATATAAGTCAAGAGAATTGAGATCTTATTATCAAACTGGGAGATGTATTGATGAAAATGCTAAGGGAACAATTGACAGAAATCAAGACTATAGTTCATAGGAGATAGACCCTATCTCATACTCTTACCATACCTTGATTCCTATGATCATCATGATTGTACATATTCCATTTCTTCAATGAAATTTTGATTCAATTTATCTTTGTTTGTTTTTTTACTGTCTTGGTTTAGATATGCTATCAATCCATGTTCAATTATTGAGAAAAGGTTAATAATAGCATTTAATTATGTTCAGTTCTACATTAAATGTGTTTTATTCCATATTCTATAATTCTGTTTGATATCACAAAAAGGTGGAGAAATCTGGATAAACAAATTTTTTTATTTTAACATTATTTTATCCTTTTCATATATTAAGAACTGTATTAATCCTTTAAAGGATGATAAATTGAGTTAATTATAATATTGTATTTATCTTTGAAAAATTCAAAACTATATGTTATTAATTTTGTATGTTAATTTCAGTGGTTATTTAATGGGTTTTTTGATCATCAAAAGGGGGAGATTTTTGAGAAAGTATTGTATTTCAATGATACATAATATTTTTATTAAAAAGGGGGAGATTGTTGAGAACAATACTCTATCTCTATGATGATTTTTATGGTCACAAATACACCTAATTATTTTCTGTTGATTTTATTTTTTAAGTATATTTCAGGAATTTATTATTATTTTTTGTTTCTAGAAGAAATATTTATGTTCTTGAACAATAAGATTTAATTGCTAAAATATTTGTATTAGCATGTTATGGAAACCCTTTTCATTCTCTATATATTTTCAAATTTCTTAAGTGTGTTCTGGAAGCAATGTTCATTGCCTACGTGGAGAAACGTAGTGTAAGAATGAAATGCGATGTATAATTAATGAGATATCAGAAAAGTACGGTTAAAAAACAATACATTATTGGAAAAGTATGGAAGAGGAACCCTACATTAGGAACGAATCCTACGTTTGGGTTATTGAAAAAGTATGGAATAAGAACTGTATGTAAGTTTTAAATGTTATGTTTGTTTCTCAAAAGTATGGTTCATCGACCTTACTTTTGTAAAAAATCTTACATTTCATCAAAAGTATGGATCATGTACCTTACTTTTAGAATCTTATAAAAGTATGGATCATTTATCATACATTTGAGTGTGGAAAATAAAATTATGGATCATCAACCCTACGTTGGTAATCAACCTTACATTTGAAGGATGCGACATCAACCCAACGTTTGTGTTCAACCATACCTTTGAAAGATTCATGCTATACAGTTCAACCTTACGTTTAGCATTAGATAATTAAAGATGATATTATTATGAAAGGGTCTGTAAGTGGATTATTAGGCTAATTTCAAGACGGAATTAAATCTAATTTTAAAGCATGTCTTTGACTGATTCAAATCCATTTTATCAATGATTTAAAGGATCAATTTAAAAGGTTATTTTTATACTGAATCTTCTAGGAAGTTACGACTGCTCTGTTATTTAGAATTTTTTATTATCATGAGTCATAGATAGAATTTTATGGATATAAATTTGTAGGAGATGTGATCATCATTAGTATATAGATGTGATATTTACACAAAGAATATATCCATGTTTTTCTAAATAGTAACATCAAACAGTCATAAAAAGAAGGAAAATAGTGACTATCGAAAACACAAATCTGCTGATTCAAAAGAGAGATAAAGCACTGTTTGATGAATAATAAGAATAACGATCGAATATTCACTCATTCTACAAAGAATATCTACTGTGAAGATGCTACTGTTGAAGCTGTGAATTATTTTTTTATATCTACTTCAACAGGATTGACTCAGAACGACTCTTTTTTAAAGATCATTATTTTTGAAGGCTATGATCCATCTACTGTCAACTGCATTATGTTGCATTTTTTAAAAACAACTAGAAAGTATGTTCAAAGTACAAATACCTTTCTTTTATATTCTTGATTGATCAGATTATCGTACTAAGATGTATCAGTTATGTGAGTGAACCAGAAGGTTTTTTTCCCTTAGATTGTAAAGGTGTCAACTACCCGTACTCAGTTGTGGAATATTCTATTGGCAAGAGGACCAGATAGTTAAAATCACCAAGCCCATGGATTAGAGAACTGGTGGAGTGGACTAGGGGCCATCTATTCCCTGGAACTCTATACATCATGTGTCTATTGTATTTAAATTTATACTGCATTAATTCATCTGATTAATGTTAAAGGAGATAACACGTTCATGCAATGAATTTATAAAAGACACAATTCATACCCCTCTTGTGTATATTTGGTATAATCCGATCCATCATGGGTCTCCCTTATTGACTTAATTAATTCATTAAACTCTTCCTCGCGCCATATTTTTATGGACACCACTTAATTACACTACTTCTGTCGAGACATTTCAAAGGGTCTTGTTAGGGAAGTGACTTTCAGTCAGGGGAGTATTTACATTGGGAATCACTGGCATGTCTGTATGCTAGAACGCTGGAGCATCTGGGTTTCTACCCCTCATTATAGGGCTTCTCGAGGGTGTGGAAGCCTGAGGCATCCTGCGTTTTATGTGAGGAATTATATGCCATAGGAATGTATTTGAGGTTTTCCTCAGCTTCCCATGTTTAACCCAGGGTATGCCACAAGTTTAAAATCCATAATAGATGGATCACATTGATTAGAACACTAACTAGGGTGGATCAGATGAGAGTTACCCATGGAGGACACACTAATGTAGGTGGGTTTACATGACCTCACCAGGATGTGGAGACCTGAGAAAAAATAAAGATTGACGATGGGGTTCTGAGTAAAATGGGTGGAGAATGGGATGGAACCACCGTGAGGATAATGGTAATGTTGGGATTTAGTCTCAGGGAGACTTCCTAAGTCTCCCCATGGCAGGTAATCAAAGTTCGTATAGTTCAGGAGGGCGATGGGAAGCCTGAGGAGGCTTATGCGTGGATAACAGCCAGGTGGGTCTGATGCCAAATGGATGGACCAAAGGTGTGGGTCTTAGTGATGGGGATTACAATGGCATGCCACTGAATAGGAGACACAATGGATTACCCCTGATCGGGATACAATGGATTACCAATGATTGAGGGAACCAATGGCTTACCACTTCTTGAAGGACACAATGGATTACTAATGCATGGGGCATAATGGCTTATCATTGATTGAGGTACATAGTTTAATGTCTTGTAGGACGGGGGTGAACCATTGTGAATAAGGACCCAGGGTCCAGATGGATGGTGTAGGTGAACCGACATGAAGGGTGTCGGAACGACCGGGTGTTAGGATATAACTTTATGGAGGCATCCTACGTACCTTGCCTTAGCAAGGATCAAAGTCTACAATGTTCGGGAGGGGTGACTTTGGTGTCCTGATGTGAAGACGTTCAGTACCAATGGTTGTGGTGCTTGAACCTCCTGGAGGATTCCTATGTACTTTTTCGTGGCAAGGATCAATGTCCATGTAGTTCGGGATGGGGGCATGGAACCGATGTAATGATGGTCAGAACGAATGGGAGTTAGGCTTGAACATCGTGGAGGCTTCCAACATACCATAACATAGCAAGGATCAAATCCCACATAGTTCAGGTGGTGTTTGGGGCTTACACTCCAAGCTTCCCAGGGTGTTGGTGAACCGATGTGACGATGGCCGGAAAAACCTGGTTGATGGGATTCAACCTCGTGGAGGCTTCTTACGTACCGTACCTTGGCCAGAATCAAAGTCCTCATAGTTCTGGATGGTGTTTGGGGCTTACACTCTAGGCTTCCAAGGGTGTTGGTGAACCGAAGTGAATATGTTCAGAACAACTGGGGTGGTGGGATTGAACCTCAGGTAGGCTTCCTACTTACACTGCCTTTGAAAGGATCAAAGTCCTCATAGTTTAGGATGATTTTTGGGGATTACACTCTTTGTTGTCCAGGGAGTTGGTGAACCAACGGGAAGATGGTCGGAATGCCCGGGGTGGTGGGATTGAACCTCGTGGAGGCTTCCTACATTCCCTACCTTGACAAGGTTCAAAGACCACATAGTTTATGATGGTGCTTGGGGCTTACACTCTGGTATACCCAGGGTGTTGGTGAACCAATGTGAAGATGGTCGGAACGACTGGGGTAGTGGGTTTGAACCTCGCGGAGGCTTCCTATGTACCCTTCCTCAACATGGATCATATTCTTCATAGTTGAGGATGGTGATTGAGGATTATACTCTATGATACACAAGGTTTTATGGTCGATGTATACTCTAAGCCCATGCGAGTCATGATGGTGTGAGAAACAAGAGGAAGTAAGACCTAACGATCACTTCACGAAAGGTGCGTCCATGGGAAGTAGAATGTAGATTACCTGTGGTTAGCATCCCAAAGAGGAAACAAGGGCTTGGGACTTAGTCCTAGATGTAGGCCCAGTGGCGAAAAAGCCCAACAGGAGAGGGATTTGGCACTAAAGAAAGGAGGGGCAATGATGCTACCTCCAGCTAGAAAATCTATCGGTCTTACACCAGGGTGGTTTCCCTTTCCCCTCATAGGATGCATGGGGAGAAGTCAAAATTTAACATCATGTGCTGAGGACGATGATGATTGGATGTTTAATGCCCTGCATGTTAGACGACGTGGGTTCACTCTACACCCCAAGGACTTACATAACTAGTACCCTCAGCACCTTGGTGAAGGGAATGCACCGGAAAAGCCGTGGTGGGGGGGGGGTGTTGTGAAGTGATCCCATTGGGGGTCCACGTTAGCATGGATATGAGAAGAAGAAATAGATGTTAGAATTCCTAGGTGCCACTAAGGAGTGACTATGGTGAATGGGTCTTACGCAAAGAAGCTTCCAGTGTACCGCAAAGGAGTAGCAATAGTGGATGGGGCCTACGCATGGAAGCTGCACTGGTGCCACTATAGAGTGGCAATGGTGATGTGGCTTATAAAACAAAGATGCCTGTGTGCCGTGAAGGAGCGGTAATGGTGGATGTTTATTATTCTAGGATGCTGGCACGGTGCCACTATGAAGTGAAAATGGTGAATTGGGATTACACATAGAAGTTTCCCAGGTGCCTCTAAGAAGTGGAAATGGTGAATGGGGCTTACCCAAGGATGCTTCCCGTAATGTATTCCTCATGTCTGACCATGAGGGAATCCCAAACCACCGGTGGGTTGAGGCCTTTTCCGATGGGCTAGTGCACAAGTGGGATAACACCAAGCAGTGTTGGAATCAGTTTGAACAAAGGGAGATGAAAACTGTGAATTACATGCCCGATATTCGGAACACAGTGAGGGTGGCGTGGCAATGGAGGATAAATATTGACCTTGTTAGAAACAATTAATCCATATCACATAATACTGAAATGGGTACAAAAAATTGAGGGTCGGCTGGTGACCATGTTCAAAAAACAGGACCATACTCGAAGTGTTGTCTAATGTATTTTGGGGAATTGATGTAGGACAATAGGTGAGCCGATGCGGCATGGGACCAGTCCATTAGGGGGTCCCTTTAGACATGGAAGAGGACGAATATCTGAATGAATGACACTCAAAGAGTGAGGTGGGGTAACAGAATGTCTGAACAGATTCCAACGCTCCTGAAATTATTCCACTGTAATCATAGCATTAGGCATATTATGTTTGGATCATAAGACATCTCTTTCTTGGAGAAATAGGCGTCTTATGTTTAGTGCATAGGGTGTACCATCATTTATATTCATGTAGATAGGACTATGGCATCCTATTCTTGGAGCATAAGGAATCTGTTGTTTGGAGTAAGAGGCATCCTATGTTTGGAACATAGGGATTACTGTAGTTTATAGTCATCTAGAAAGAACTATTGGAGTCTTATGCTTTCCGCACAAGGCATCTCTTATATTGAGTAAGAGGCATCCTATGATAGTCATATAGGGATTACTACAGTTTAAAGTTAGATAGATAAGACTCTTAGGCATAAGGAGCCTAAAAAGGCTGGTTTTGGGACTTACGCAAGGGCGACCCTTTCTGGTTCAACCAAGAATTAGAGGTATGTGAGGGTAGTTTGGATGAATTACTCGAGGAATGGTTCAACTCAATGTACTTGAGGAATTAATGACGATAATCTCTACTCACATTAGAGGAAACAAACCAAGAGGAATAAGTCAACTCAAGGTGTTTCATGGTGTGCGGAGGAGTATCTCAAATCATGGTATTCCATAGGTGGAAGGTGGGTGTCTATAAGGGTGCAATGGAAAATCCCGACGCCCCAACCAAAATGTTTATGGTGCGACGCTACATTTTTTAGGGGTTTAGTGACGGTAGTGAAGGGAGCGGCCTAAAATGGATCAGCGGGCACTGTCCTAGGCACTATTGCCTATAATAGGATCAACATGAAAGATGGTTAGTGCACAAGGAGGGATTGCATGAAAATAGGGAAAGCCAGCGTGCAATAGGACATGCATGCGTGCAATACGAGACATGTGTGCACAATAGGGGAGCTATGTGCGCAATAGTGAAGGAATTGCACGCCATAGGAAATATTTCAAAGCAATAAGGGATATTTGCATACAATAGGGGAGTTTTGTGCGCAATAAGGAAATTTTGTGTTCAATAGGAAAGGGTTTCATGAAATAGCGAAGGGTTATGTGCAATTGGTAAGTGTTGCATGCAATAGGGAAGTGTTGCATGTAATAGAGGAGGGTTGTGCAAAATAGCGAAGGATTGCACAAAACATTCAGCACAGTAAAACTATTACGTGCAAAAATAATTTTTTTCTTGAAAAACTATGATGTTAATCCCCTTTACACATAAATGTGTTGTTTTTCGCGTGAGATATGTGGTTTTATGCATGGGAGCAGAAAATTCAGAATTACTCGCATTAGAGCGGTGACCGACCACTAGGGTCCTCCCGAGATGAAGGGTGTGAACTTGTATTTATATGATAATCCTTAAATGTAGGTGCCTGTAAAATTCCATTCCAATTTTCCACTCAAATACATTTTTCAAACAAGAATCCATTTTGCACGCAAATCCATTTTACACTCAAGAATTCATTTTGCACGCAAATCCATTTTACGCGCAAGAATCCATTTTTATGAGCAAGATTACATTTTGCGTGAAAATCCATTTTTCCAAACAAGGTTCTCTTTGTATACAGAAGATTCCTTTTTTACGTCGAAATCCGTACTTTTCCCTAAAATCGCCCTGGATGGCCGTTTCCAGCATTCTCCCTTCAAACGACCATAACTTCTGATCCGTAACTCCGTTCGGGCTCCACGACTAGTCAAATCGAAGCCTGTGAAACAAAAACCACTCTGAGATCATGTCTAAAAGCATTTGGAGATTTTAATGAACTAAATTTTTGGTTCCCACATATTCCCAACCATTAATGGTGGTATTGTAAAGACAAACAATCATCATTTCACGAGGCGACAGTTCTACACACACATAAATTATATGCTATTAACCCATTAAATGGGAGTGTGGGAAAGTGTTGGTAAACATATTATGATAAGAACATATTAGTATTTTTAGGATAATGATTTTATCATATAATCCTAAAATAAGTATAGTTTATGTGGTGGATGAAGAAAATAAAATAAAGGATCCCCCAGAATGATGTTACAACTTCTCTGGTTAACTCATTTTGGTTTGGACGAAATGGATTATTTGGATGAATTTATTAGAAAATTGAGGCACAAAAGACAAAATTTTGGGTTTTGGGAAGTTTATTGGGTAGATATTAGTTGAAAATATGTTGGTTGAGAGGTGTTAAAAAGGGGGAGCGGTGATGGCCTTTTATATTGAAGATAGGGGACACACTTGGAATTTTTTAAAACAAGTTAGGTGTACCCCAATTTTACTTAAAAAATGTTAAAATTAAATAAATAAATCAAAAATCAAAACTCTATGTCTCATATATTTCCATAAAATGGGTTTCTGAAAAGTGGATAGGTCATTTGGACCCTTAGGTTTATGGCTTATTCCCAAGCTAAGCTTAATTTGACATTAATCACTATAATTAATTTAAACTGCATTCACTAAAATTGTTGGTCAAAAACGATGTTGAACATATTATAAATTATAAATTATAAATATTACAAATATATAATCCAATTTTACAAATTAAAATCACATAAGTAGAAAATTTTAATTTGAAATATATCCTGGAGATGGGAAAACACTTCATGGGTTTAATGTAAAAATGATCAAAATTTTTCTACGTTTTATAACCAATTTCAAAGTTAAATTAGTTCTAATTATATAAATTGGATTAATATATTTATTCATTATATAATTATAACTTAAAAAAATTAAAATATAGTTTAACTATCTAAATAAATTAGATGAAAAAGAATTATGGAATTAAAAGTCATAATTTTTCACTATTCATCTAAAAATGAAGATTCTCATAGAAGTCCAAAAAAATATGCCAAATATAATTTTGACATTATAAATTCAAAAATTATGTTTATTTATTCAAATAAAATTAATAAATGTGTCTAATTTTTATGTTATTGTTTTTCATAGAAGGACCTGAAGAGAAGTACATTTGTGAAAATAGTTTTTTAATCTAATAAAGTCTTCACAAGAAATTATTCTTTTAATTATAAATATGTTATATTTATATAAAAAAACTATCAAAAATATTTTAAAATTCGTCATTACTATTCATACTACTATGTTTAATGGATAGGTTAGAACTATATCATTTAAATAATTATAACTATAAAATGATCTTTCGTTGAAACTCAGTGTTGCAAGTACCACATGCCATATCGATGTTATGTGTACTGTATGAAAATTCAGTTCCATGTGAAAGGAATGCTTGAATTAGTTATATTAAATACATTAAGTTAAATTAATTTATTCAAAAAAAACCATGAAAACATAGGGTGTGACAGGGAAGGATTATAAATCAACTTAAATTATTGTTCTCTAATATATCCTGATATTCACTTTATGAAAAGATAATATCCCAACCATTACCATAATAGTTCATGAATATATTGAAAGAATCAATTTAGAGTAGTATTATATCCATATTCTCACCAAAGGAGTTAACATACATGATATAGTAATAACATTGGTCTAGGTTTATATTCCCACCTAGCTATGTAAGGATCGCCAAATTATTTTGATGGTAGCTATTGAGAAACATGATTATATTTATATCCTCACATAGGAAACTTATCTGTATATCATAACATTGACTAAATACCAAAAAAAGATAATAACCTCATAAATTTCTGTACCTGTGAGCCTAAAAAACAAATTCTGATAGTACACAACAGAAGTCACCATTATATTACAATTCAAAGAATAAGTATTACTAAGTGTGTTCATATGAATTATAGTAATTATCCATGATATATTAATCCAATAATTAATATGTTTTCATCCACGATCACATGTCCATGAAGATCCATAATGCCTTATCTAAGGCATCATAACATCTCGGATCATGATAATTTTCATCTGTAATAAATGACAATATTTTTGAGGATCATCATAATGATTCAAGGTCCAAAAATATATTACATCATAATAGAATGGATAAATAAACAATGAAAATGAATTTTTTCCCATGACTTATATATCATAAACTATGGTGTTCCTCCCTAGAGTACCAGCCACAAAGGACCTCCCCATGCCAATATGAAGATCATCCATGGGGGTCCAACCCATGATGATACACTTGGAGGTCCTCCATGTATTAGAGATATTATAAAATCTTGAGGTATTACCTATATTACAAATCCTAGAGGTCAAACTCATGAAAATTCAAATACAAACATTGTAGGACCACCCCATGGTGTGAGCTACGGAGGTCCTCCCAAGAGAACAAAGATTAATACGAATGAACGTCCCCCTTTCAAAGACATATAGAATTGGTAATCCAAAGGGAACTCCCCATGGAAGATAAGATAATATAAATGGAAATAGACCCCATGGTAAACACTATAAATTTCCTCCCAAAATTAAATCTCATCCTAACATTAAGTTCCTACACATGTAAAAACCACCCTAAGATTTCTTTCATATTGAGAGGTTCTCGATAAGTGAGGGGTAACTATTACTAGTTCCTCATCACTGAATGGTGGAATTTAAAACAATCAAATGGATATTAAAATGTGTTATTTATCTTATATTCCTCCCTCATAACTTATCCTTTGACAACACTCAATATGTTCTAAATAGATCTCCCTTTTTTAGGGAAATTGAAAAAATTCTATCATCAGATGATGTAGAGGAATTCAACTATAAAGTTATGGAATATATAATAAAAATATGTAAATATGTAATAATATTTAACACTATAGTCATGATATAGACTATTTACACTTTTAGTATGACATTATAAAAGCATTTCGAGTGGAATTCATTCATTTTATACTTCGGAACAAATCTGGGAATTTCTTCTACCCAAGGGCCAAAAATCTTTCAAAAGAGGAGTATGCCAACCAAATAATGGTTATAATTGATATATATTATTAGGTTTAATTAAATCCAATTTAAATGGTTTGAATTTAACAAGATTATATTTTAGAAGAACACTATGTTCTCAATCGTATATGCCATGCAACACCTAGCCTAATCAGACCCCAAAAAATTATTATTTAAATTAGAATACTATAAACTAACCACTAAATTGGTAGATATGAATAGTATTAACTTAGTTATAATATATATAATGTACCTAATCAATAAAAAACATCAAATAATTAATAGGAAATAAGTACTCATTTTTTAGTTAAGTAATTTTATGCTTCAGAAATATGTTTTTATAAATTTTTATAATTGTTTTGTGAAAAAATATTAATTTTTTAATTAATTTTATATATTTAATTTTATATAAACAATATTATTTTTAAATAAAAATATAATATTTTTCCTATGGATAATTTTTTATATATTCTTGAAAGGATTTATTTTCCAGTGAATATTTAAATTTTGCAAATTCTTTTGAAACTGTATTTTCATTAAATGAATTTAGAAAGATAAATTTTGTTTTAAAATTATATAAAATGTAAAATTAGTTCTATTATATTATTAATAATCTAATTCAGTTAAATTCAATTAATTTTATGACATAATTTGGTATTAAAACATTTTTATAAATTGAAGAATTTGTTTTTTAAGAACTATTTTTCATTGCGTTTTGTGTTTTGATTTTAAATTAATTACTTATAAAAATATAAATTGAATCTTGAAAACATTATTAATTACTTTTAATCTTTAGGTATAATTTTTTTAAATATCACTTTTATTTGTGGTCATTATGAATAGTACTATAATAAATAATCACCACCATAGTAAGTGTAAATCAGGTAATTAATGTTAAAAAACATCATTAGGTGTAGAAAATGATTCAAAAAATTTCCTTATTTTTATTAGATGAACCTAATTTAGAAATAATTATCACATATTGGAATATATTAGCTTTTATTTTATTTTATGATGATTTTGAGCATTATATTATTTTATTTAATGAAAAGGAAAAAATGTAATGCTCTTTATTTTATTATCTTAAATTTTTTTACATAAGAATACAAAGAAAATATATTTGGTTCAAAATATTAATTTAAAACTAATATAATTTGTTATCCTGTTATTTTATTTCAAAACTTTTGGGATGAAATAATTACTTTAAATTCTTATAGAACATCGACACCGTATTTATTCAATTAACAGGAAAAGATAATAAATGGATTAAATTTTTGAAAAAGTTATATAATTTCAGTAAATTAATATTTTCATCATATTATATATATATATATATATATATATTAGGAAATATAGAGAGGATTTTATTCAAATACATATATTTTTTGAATGTATTTAAAGACATATTAAATGAACATTGTCAAAAATGAGTTTACAAATATTTTATATTAAATAATATTTTATAAAATGATTTAAAATTATGTTTTTCCAAATTATGGGGATATGGTTTAAAAAATAAACCATGGTCCATTTATGGGAATTGTTTCCTCTTATGGTAACATTATTGACCATTAAAGAGTAAAAATGTTTAAATTTGATGTAATTCTCAAAAGGGTTAACGGAGGGTTAAAACAAAAATATAATGGTGAAAACACAATCAAAACATGTCAAAATATTATTGGATGAGATTATTTCGAATTTAAATATTATTATATTTTAAAAATATCAATTTTGTTCCATTTCGACATGAATATTAATATATATTAATTTAATACGTTAAGTAATTCCAAATATGGCCCACCCCTCTCTTATAAAAGGTCATCCCCTATTCTCTGCAATAATCACTCCCAGAATCATTTTTTCTATAAATCCTTTACAAAATCAATTATTAACTTCCATAACCAAATTATAGAGTTATTATTTTGTGAATAATACCAATCATATATGGAATAATGTTTACAGAAAAGAAGGATGTCTAAAGAAGATGTATTTTTCTTAATCGAGCGATTTTATTTTTCTTATTATTCGAACTCAGTAAAATATTATCCAAACATGATTAGATATTAATATATATATATATATATATATATATTTATATTTATCCCCGATATTTTTATGTTATTATTTAAATTACATTTCCTGTATTCTTACAATCTTCCATCAAATGGGAAACAAAACTATTATTTTCTTATGCAATGGAATACTGTCTTGCGAACTAACATGATTCATTTTCCATCATTAACTATCTTGTATGGAAATAAAAAATTATTTAATATATATTTATGATACTCATTAGACACATATAAATTTTAAAATATAATATATGGTATAATTTTTAACCCTTACATCCATTGAAGAAAGATAATTTCATTTGTGCGTACATATAGATCACTACCTCCCGAAAATGATGTGATTAATTTTTTATCACTGCATCACAATGATGTTATATAAAAGGTAATTTAAATAAAAAAATATATTTATGATAAAATATTTATCATTTAAGGATAAAATAATTCTTAACATATTTCCCTAATGATCCTTGAAATAAGGAAATGTTATGCATTTGTACGGCCTACCACCACATTGGTTGTAACATAGTGAATTATTAATGAACATATGGCATAGTTGTATTTAAAAGTAAAATTAAAGTATTAAAATGATAATTATTTAATAATTATTATTTTGGATATGATTAAATATTTACCACAATGACCATAGTCAATCAACCAAATTCATCCGTGACATAAGAGTTGAATATCATCAAAATGTCTACTATGGTCTTAATTTATTACGTAATTGTATATGATATGGTAATAAATAAAATAAAAGTAATATTAAAATTGAATATTTTTATTAATCAAGAAAATATTAAAAACAATTTTATTATTCAGGATGGAAGGGAACATACATTACGAGTTAAACTTGAAGAAAGAGGTTTATTAACTTAATATCTAATCATTTGGTTTTACTTCTAATTCATTGACAAGGTTATTCCATGATTATGTGTGACAAAACCTATTTTTGTAATATGATCTATTTAAAAATGTTTTTTTATTTAAATTTGATACACATAATCAATACATTGATTTATTCATCTTATATTAATACGATATTTATACAGGATTTCATCTAAATTCACACTACATTGAGATATAATTGTTATAATGCACCTATTTCTTTTTTATATGTTGTACAAATTTACACTTTGAAAAGATATATAATTATTATATTTATTCTCATGATATTTAATTTTTCATTTAATGAAACTATGTTACGGGGATTAAGATTCAAAATTTACCAAATCAATAAGGGTTTTTTTGACTATTACATCATTATTCATCATTATCTTATGTGTATGTCACTTATTAGAGAGTTATTTTAAATATAAATCATAAAACCAACATATTTTATTCTCATATGGTTTATTCTAAAAGTTATATTTTTTCCTTATACTCTTTTCAAAACTCAATATTCAAAAATAATGTTTTAAAGGAAAACCAATTTTGTTTTTCCACTTGGTTGAGAAACATTTTCTTTCATGTCAATGTTTTCCTAATTTTTTTACAGAATTCTACAATAATTATGAATATATTTATTATGGAAATTTTGAACAATATTTACACTGTAAGAAATGTTTTAAAAGTAATATTCTTGTCATTTTTTAAACAAGGTACATATTGAATTTTCTTATTAAAGTGTAAAGGAATGTTTTTTAACTTATATAGTATGAGAAAATTTACCACCATATTGACCAATACATTATTTAAATATTCCTTTAAAATTTTCCTTGGTTCTTTTCAATGAAAATATTATTCATAATAATATAATATTTTTTAGTTTTCAAATATGATTTTCAATGTAAAAAGTATATTTTTTCCAAGAATACTTTTAATGATATATTTATGGAATTTATATTAATAAATGATAAAAATACATTATTTTATATATAATACACTAGGGGTATATTATAATTATATAATAATAAGTATTTATCTGGATGGTTTATGATGATTTTGACTAGGGAAAGTATGGACATTCACTTTTTTATTATATTTTGTAGTTATTAGCATTGTCCTCAAAAATTCACTTTATTATCATCATTGGACATGACATTCCCCTTAAATATACACATTATATGAATCATTTATATTATTTTTTCCTCAACTATATAAAATTTCAATATATGGTGTTTTACATCGAATGTTGTTTAATTGATTGTGGAAATATTTATATTACTTATTCATTTCTCAATATATATTTTTGATAAGGAATATTGTTTATGATTTAACTTTATCATATGATATAAGATGAATTAATTGGAAATGAAATGATGTGTGTGGATTGTAATTATATACACCATCAATGTGTTGACAAGTCTCCTGAGACAAATTTGTAAGATATCATTAAATGGGTTGTTGGTGTATAGAAATAATGATGTTTGAAATAATGATGTATAATATAATGAATTTAGTTCAAAGGGAATTCAGTTATTATAATCCAAGATATTTATGAATTTATATTATCTAGAGATTCATTCGGTGCTGAAGATACTAATTAAATTAAATGTGATCTCAATTATTTACATTTCCATATTGACTATGCCTTATTTTCTCATGATAGAATCCATTATATGCTACCCATAATGATAATATGAGATACAAATTTATTTTTTTGATTACCTATGTTATGTAGAAGTAATATTAAAAAGAAATAAATGATGCAGAATATTTACTTTAACTATGTTGTAATTTAGGTTATCAAATATAATGCGAGATTCAATTTTATATCTATTTTACCGAAACTAATAACTATTCATCCTTTTGGTATATAATCCCATGTATTTTATGCCCATGAAATAATATATAAATTTATCCTAGGATAAAAGAGTTACGTCCCTTGATGTTTGTGTCAGATTATGTTTAGTAGAATCCTTGGGAATAAGATTTAGAAAAATATAGACTAGGGAACAAAACCCTTTGAAATTTTTTTATGACATTCCAAAAAAGACCTGATTTTTATAATTCAGATGATTGTAGTTTAAATTTTTTATGTTCCTTCATGGGCTAATAAGACTAAGGACGATTATAATTTTAAAGGCACAATTTCACATTTTGAGTTTTTATGTGATGGAAATTCATTGGAGACATTTATTTATTTTCAGTAGATGTTTTAGGTATATGAAACCCTTATTTATAACATTTTTTAATGATAATGTTCTTTTAGGAATAGTGTTTTTTTATTTTTTGGAAAATTTTTTAGTGTTATTGAAAACATTTATGATTAATATGATAATTTATGTTAAGGTAATAATAGTCAATTAATGTTATTTGATATTGTATTAAATGTCTTAAAAACCATTGTAGTTAAAGAGTGATTTTATAACTAATTTTATTTCCGAGGAAACTCATCATATTTTTTGAAATTTTATAGGAATTATATTAATATAGTTTGGGAAAATTGAAAACTCTATATTAGATAACAACCCCTACCATTTAGGAAGACCGTGGTGCTTGAATCCACAACCAAACAAAAATAACTGGGCATCAGGTACCACTATCCTACATGATATCCTACTTAGTATGTTTTTTTATTTATATGATTTGATAGATTAATATTATTTTCATTTTGGGAAACATATTATAGAATGAAATAATTTTTATTTTAAGGTCATTAATGATATTTTAGGTGAAGTTTTATTTTGTTAATATATATATATATAAGCTTTAGGATTACTTAGGGAAAAAGATAGTAATTTTTTGGAGGAGTAAGATGAAGGTTATAAGATAACCTATTAACTTAAAAAAATATTTAATATTGAGGTTGTTGATGTTATTTGATATGTACAATTGGTTAGTTAATCTTTGTGAAACTTTGAGTATTATTGTTTGCATTTTGAATTAAAATGTACTATGTCTTCACTTAAAAGATTATATATTTGAGGATTATCTTAAATTTAAAAATCTATTTAATGTTTTGATAATTTCTAAATATAGGAGGACACTTTATTATCTTTTTTTTGGATTATGGAATCTGTAGAAGTTGATTTTAGTGCCTCAAGAAAAAAATTATATTTAATACACATTGTTTGGAGAAAAATATAATATTATTGTGGAAATTAATGAAAGGATAAAACTATACTTTTAAAGTAAATATATTTTCTTATTTTCATAGACTATATGGTAATGTAATTCCTTAATTATCAAAAAATTATCTTAACCCCAGAATTTTATCATATTACCATCATTTTTGTTTAATCTATGGTCTTCTTTAGACCACTTTAGTTTTTTGGTTTAGTGGCCATCAACATTCTCAAGATCATTCACTATCTTGTGAGAAATGATCTCTATTAGTCTATATCATAATTTGGATATTTGATTCCATATCTATATATTAACTTCTTGATAGTTTTCTCTAATTTGATAACCTAGTTATATGTTATTCTAAATGTGAAACATATTTCCCTCTCCCACTTTTTATGAGGAAATTTTATCAACACTTTTATGATGTGGGTTATTAACAAAAGAATTTTTAAATGTAAAATCATTGATTACGGAGAATAATTTCTTATTGCAATGCTGTAATTTATTTAATGGGGGTGGTATAAGGTAACACACTAATATTTCAAAATAAAATTATGTTATCTAGAGTATACGATAAACACCACCGAGCCAAAATGAACCCCAAAATATTATTATTTAAATATTATAATTATAACCTAGCCGTTGAATTGGATGTTATGCATAATATCAACTGAATTAATAAATATATATTAATGAACTACTCAATACAAATTCATTGATCTATTCTTAGGAAATATGTACCAAATTGTTAGTAAACTTATTTTATGCTTCATAAATAAGTTTTTATAATTTTTTTTAAATTTTACTAGATAATATTATAAATAATTTATATAATTATATTAATTATATTTTTAACTTTTTTTTAAATCATAATATCAAAATTATCTTAGGGTGGATTTCCTGTATTTTTTTGAAAAGTTTTAATTTCTATTGATATAGTAAAAAATAATGATTTTTATTGAAAACTGTATTTTTTTTCAAGAATTTACAAAGTAAAATTTGGTTTAAAAATTATTTAAATTAAAAATTATCTCAATTATATTATTAGTAATAAAATAATGTCTAATTTCACAAATTTTATGATTGAATTTCTTATAAAAAATTTATATATAAAAGGTGTTTTTTTGAAAAACAATTTTTCGCTATGTTTTTCGTTTTGATTTAAAATTATTTTTTCCCACTTAAAGAAACTAACTATTTAAATATAGATTATATATTTTGATTCAGTAGGTAAAAAATTGGTAAATATAACTCATTTAGTTTTTTCATTACAAATTTTAACCATAGTAAATAATAGTCACCATAGATAGGGTAAATCAGGAAATGGTGTTGAAAATTAATATGATACAGACATAAAAATGAACTATTTCATTAAATTATTTTTATGAACCTATTTTATCCAAAAAACATATAATATTCTAATATATTAATTTTTTCCCATTTATATAGTGATTTTTAACTTTATACTATATTATTTAAAGAGAAGTAAAAAATGTCATTCTTAATGTTTTATAATTTGTAAAAATTTAAAATAAGGATAAATGGAGGATATTCTCGATTATAAATATTTATTTGAAATAAAAATAATTTATTTTTATCGGGGTAATTTATTTTTTATTATTATTGGTGATATTATTACCTTAAATTCTAACTTAATGCCGACACGATATTTATTCAATTAATAGAAAAATAAAATAAATGATAATAAATACATAAATACTATTATAATATGAATTAAATAATCGGTGCCATTAATTTTATATATTTATATTCTATTTTAGGGGAGTTCTAGAGAATTAGATTCAAATTCAACTAGTTTAATGATGCATTTAAAGTCACATTAAATGAATAATAACCAAAATGATATTAATAATATTTTCTAATAAATAAAATTTCATTAAATGATTTAAATTTCATAGAACTATTAAATTTAGAAAAAGAAATGGATATAGTTGAAAAAGTCAACCATGTTCCATTTATGGGAAATTTTCTTTATGGTGACATTTTTGACCATTATAGGGCAGAAAAGTATAATATTGGTGTAATTATCAAAAATGTTTAACAAAGGGTTAAAACTAAAAAATAATGGTGAAACCATAAATATAATTTGTTAAAATTTTATTATACAATAATATTGAGACTCATAATGATATTAATTTTTAATTATTTCAATTTAATCCCAGTTATACATGAAAATAAATTATTTTAACTTAATACATTAAAATTTCTAAAAGTTCCCCCCTCTCTTATACAACAGCATCCCCTATCATATTCTATCATCCCTTAAAGACCCATTTGGTTCAGAATATATATTCCAAAATCCCTTAATAATATCACTAGCTAAATTATAGAGGTATTATTTTGTCCATAGTACTAATCTTAGATGGTTAAGGTACAAAGAAAAGGAAGCTATTTGAAGAAGAGGTGTAGTTTTTAATTGGCGAATTTTATTTTGTTTCTTCTCTTGAATCCTAAAAATATTATATAAAAATTATGAGATAAAAAAATAATTAGGTTTCATATATTGTTATTTTATTGTGTTAATGGCATAACTAATATCCTTCTCTTATTCAATCAAATGGGAAATGATATCGTTGTTTGTGTGTACGGTAGACTAATGCCTTAAAAACTAATGTAATTCGTTTTCCATAACCACCTATAATGGATTATTGTAATGATAGATTTAATTTATATTTATGGTAGTCATGAAATATTTATCTTTATGGAAATATAATATATCATATACCTTCCTACCATTCTGTCTATTGAAGAATGATAACATCGTTCATGCATACGTGTGAATTACCACATCCATGAAGCAGAGTGATTCATTTTTCATCATAATATTAAATAGATGATATATATATATGTATTTAATGAAATAATATTATATTTATGATATAATTATCAATATATAAGTATTAAAAAATAATCACCTAATTTTTACCATGATATTTGAAAAATAGAAATGTTACTCATGCGTGCGTACAACCTTTCATCTCCATGATTGTAACAGAGTACATTTTTCATAAACATAATTAATTGTTCGTTTTGAAAGTATAATTAATTTATTATATTGATAATTATTTTAATATTATTATTTTGGATATTATTTAATAATGATGACATTGACTATAGTCATCATACCAAAGTCAATTTTGACATTTGATCCGAATATCATAAAAAAGACCGACATAAACTTAATTTATTAAGTAATTGTATGCAAAAACGTAATAAGTAAAATAAAAGGTATAATAAAATTGAAAAATGTTATTATGAAACTAAAAAATTAACATTATTTTATTATTTTGTAATAAAAGTAACATACGTGACATGTCATACTCTAGGTAAGGGGTTCTTAAAACAATATAAAATCACTGTGTTATACTTTTACTTCATAGAATTTTTCATTCCATGATTATCTTGGAAATAAATAATGATTTTATTATGTTTTATCTCCATTTCTTGTATTTACATTTTTTACCCATAATCACTTCATTTATTATTTCCCACTCTAATGATATGATCTTTGGAAAGGATTTCATCTAAATTTCCACTCCATTGAGAAATATTTGGTATTATACCCCAATTTATATTTATATAGTGTATATGCATCCCCTTTGTCCTTTTATATCATAAAATTACAAATTTTCAGGATATTTAACATTTTATTTTATGTTATTCATTTATAGTGATTAATATAAAAAATCTACCATTGTAGTAATGTTTTCTTTGAAAATCACAAAATTATTCAGGATGATTTATGTTCAAGTATTTAATGGGAGAATTATTTGATATATACATATTAAACCCAATATATTTTATTTTCCTCTGGTTATATTGGGAAAATATGTTTTCTCCTTTCATTGTCCTTTTTAAATACTGATGATACCAAAAAAATGTTTTTATGGAAAACTGAATAAGTTTTTCTACTCGCCAGTGTATACTTTACTTCTATATCCATGTTTTCTTGAGCTGTTTTAAGAATATTTTAACAATTATCCAATGATTTATTAAATAATTGTTTTATGGTTATAAGTTAGTAGAATAATTTATTGTGTGAGATATATTAAAAATTACTTTAATGACTATTTCCCAAAACAAATGGTGAGGAACATTCATGTCATATTTATAATTAATTTATTTAATATTTGAATAAATAAATACCCGGGATTAAGAAATTTCTTCATTGGTGAATATTTATTATCTGAAAATAACCTTTTGATTACCTTTGTTGTGCTATGAGGATCAAAGTATAGAATCCCACTAATGATGATCATCATGTGATCTAATGATCTTTGAACTATACTAATCCTTCTCTGGGTACTAGTATGCGGAGTCAAATGCCTTGCATCATTCACTCTTGATCACCCATTCTTTGGTATTGAATAAATATCTCATGAAATTTTAATTATTGAGAGGGAGAGAGAAAGAGGAGTTGAGCGGGTTTTTTGTGCGCAATAATTATCTACTTTCATTTTTTTGATGCTCTCCAAAATAGACATAGTCCTCTATTTATAGATTTTGGATTTAGGTTGAAATATAATTTAATTTCATATCGTCCATTAAATAAAATTTATTACCTTTAATAAACATGATGAGTCAGAATAATAATGACCATATTATTATTTTGTGGTATGCACCAACTTGCATAATAATAAATATTATTCAACCAGATAGTTAATTAATAATTATCACCAGATTTGGTCTTGGTCCATTCAAACTCCTTATGAATTTATTGAACATATGAATAAAATTTTATTCACAAATAAATATTTCATTCACATACCGGGGAAATAAGATTTATTAAATATTCAATAAAATAAATAAATATATTTTTTTCCACATGCTGGAAAATTAATATTTATTTAATTTAGGAAATCAATATAATACGAATACAGTTATTTCATGGAATTTAGAATTCCATTTATTCCATTAATTACACTCAAATATAATTTAATCGATATCAATGGAAACACTTTGTGTGTCAACCTCTAGTATTCCTTCTTATTGAAATTTGATTGGTTTTCTTATAGTACATTATTTATATCTAGAAATGGGTGAACTAGCCCAAGAGAAAAGAAAAAAGATGTAATGATTATAACTAAATACAAATGCTCACTATGTAATATATTTCCTTTATCAGAATATCCCATCAATTACGTTTCACGACTGTGTCATCAACTGATTTACTCAATACATCTGTGTGCAACTATCTGAAATAAACATGTCTTTACACTGTTTCCATGGAATTAATGTGGTGGTTCTATTCTAAACAAAGGGATGAGATATCAAATTCCATAATGATGGAGGAAAAATATCATTCCTCTACTTTTCCATTAAATACATGTCAATCATGATCAAACCTACTCCCCACCAACATATGTCATGATAGTTTTGTTAAGTAAATATAAGTTTGTGAGTTATGAAATATATTAATGAAAATATTAAAGTCTAGGGAACATTGAACATGATCATAGATAAGAATATTAAAATAAAATGAAAAATATAGAATTATTATGGGAAATTTTATTCTCGTAATATCATTTCTTAGAGATTACCAAATGTGAACTTCATGAGAAGCAACTTCTTCTGCTTATATGAACATTCTGCTGAAGGTTTAAATACTTTATTTCCAATCATAGTATGTTATCTCACCATATAACTATATTAATAATATTTTTATTTCACTTTAATGTCCTCATCATATCGAGTAACAACTATGACCTTATTAATTATAAGGCCCCAGCCTTAAACCTTACTTAATATTGAATTAAATGAATAATTCACATTGAGGATCTTTTCAGGTTTATAGTTTTAGAGAATTAGATCATAAAACATGTATTACATTCCACATTTAAGAAACGTGGTTACATAAAAGATAGTATTCATTTTTCCCATAAATGGAAACATATTTAAAATAAAACATGGATTCTTTCTTGACTCTTCCTTGACACTATCATTATATCATGTACCATTCCCTTAACCTGTGAAAAACATTTCAAAATCTTGCGATGGGCATAAAAAGCTCAGTAAGGGTTATAAAAGTATGGAAAGGAAACATGAGTTCATATATACATAAGAATGAAATCATACATTACCCAGAAAACATAGGCACCTTAACATACCTCATCAAATCATGAATAAATCATAGAAATCATAAGTCATAAAGGTAACTTGAGGCATTCATAACATTCTTACGTAGGGAGTAACCCTCTTGGTTATGTTTGGAATACCCATCATAGTATATTCCCTAAATCTATTTGGAGAAACCTTAACGTTTCACTCCTTCACGTTACCCAATTCATTGGATAGCTATATCGGGCTCACCCTCCCTTAGGTTTTCACGAAACCACCCGTCTTCATAACAATGCCCAAGAACCATAACATAATCGTATCACATAAAACATGCATAAAGGAAACATAAAATTTCCACATTTCAATCACAAGATATCAATAAAACACATTGATATAATAAAAACATTATGAAAAGACAAACAATCATCATTTCACGAGGCGACAGTTCTACACACACATAAATTATATGCTATTAACCCAATAAATGGGAGTGTGGGAAAGTGTTGGTAAAAATATTATGATAAGAACATATTAGTATTTTTAGGATGATGATTTTATCATATAATCCTAAAATAAGTATAGTTTATGTGGTGGATGAAGAAAATAAAATAAAGGATCCCCCAGAATGATGTTACAACTTCTCTGGTTAACTCATTTTGGTTTGGACCAAATGGATTCTTTAGATGAATTTATTAGAAAATTGAGGCACAAAAGACAATATTTTGGGTTTTGGGAAGTTTATTGGGTAGATATTAGTTGAAAATATGTTGTTTGAGAGGTGTTAAAAAGGGGGAGCGGTGATGGCCTTTTATATTGAAGATAGGGGACACACATAGAATTTTTTAAAACAAGTTAGGTGTACCCCCATTTTACATAAAAAATGTTAAAATTAAATAAATAAATCAAAAATCAAAACTCTATTTCTGATAGATTTCCATAAAATGGGTTTCTGACAAGTGGATAGGTCATTTGGACCCTTAGGATTATGGCTTATTCCCAAGCTAAGCTTAATTTGACATTAATCACTATAATTAATTTAAACTGCATTCACTAAAATTGTTGTTCAAAAACGATGTTGAACATATTATAAATTATAAATTATAAATATTCCAAATATATAATCCAATTTTACAAATTAAAACCACATAAGTATAAAATTTTAATTTGAAATATATCCTGGAGATGGGAAAACACTACATGGGTTTAATGTAAAAATGATCAAAAGTTTTCTACGTTTTATAACCAATTTCAAAGTTAAATTAGTTATAATTATCTAAATTGGATTAATATATTTATTCATTATATAATTATAACTTAAAAAAAATTAAAATATAATTTAACTATCTAAATAAATTAGATGAAAAAGAATTATGGAATTAAAAGTCATTATTTTTCACTATTCATCTAAAAATGACGATTCTCATAGAAGTCAAAAAAAATATGCCAAATAAAATTTTGACATTATAAATTCAAAAATTATGTTTATTTATTCAAATAAAATTAATAAATGTGTCTACTTTTTATGTTATTATTTTTCATAGAAGGACCTGAAGAGAAGTAAATTTATGAAAATAGTTTTTTAATCTAATAAAGTCTTTACAAGAAATTATACTTTTAATTATAAATATGTTATATTTATATAAAAAAACTATCAAAAATATTTTAAAATTCGTTATTACTATTCATACTACTATGTTTAATAGATAGGTCAGAACTGTATCATTTAAATAATTATAACTATAAAATGATGTTTCGTTGAAACTCAGTGTTTCATGTACCATATGCCATGTCGATGTTATGTGTACTTAATGAAAATTCAGTTCCATGTGAAAGGAATGCTTGAATTAGTTATATTAAATACATTAAGTTAAATTAATTTATTCAAAAAAACCATAAAAACATAGGGTGTGAAAGGGAAGGATTATAAATCAACTTAAATTATTGTTCTCTAATATATCCTGATATTCACTTTATGAAAAGATAATATCCCAACCATTACCATAATAGTTCATGAATATATTGAAAGAATCAATTTAGAGTAGTATTATATCCATATTCTCACCAAAGGAGTTAACATACATGATATAGTAATAACATTTGTCCAGGTTTATATTCCCACCTTGCTATGTGAGGATCGCCAAATTATTTTGATGGTAGCTATTGAGAAACAGGATTATATTTATATCATCACATAGGAAACTTATCTGTATATCATAACATTGACTAAATACCAAAAAAAGACAATAACCTCATAAATTTTTGTACCTGTGAGCCTAAAAAACAATTTCTGATAGTACACAATAGAAGTCACCATTATATTACAATGGAAAGAATAAGTACTACTAATGGTGTTCATATGAATTATAGTAAGTATCCATGATATATTAATCCAATAATTAATATGTTTTCATCCACGATCACATGTCCATGAAGATCCATAATGCCTTATCTAGGGCATCATAACATCTAGGATCATGATCATTTTCATCTGTAATAAATGATAATATTTTTGAGGATCATCAAAATGATTCAAGGTCCAAAAATATATTACATCAGAATAGAATGGATAAATAAAAAATGAAAATGAATTTTTTCCCATGACTTATATATCATAAACTATGGTGTTCCTCCCTAGAGTACCAGCCACAAAGGACCTCCCCATGCCAATATGAAGATCATCCATGGGGGTCCAACCCATGATGATACACTTGGAGGTCCTACATGTATTAGAGATATTATAAAATCTTGAGGTATTACCTATATTACAAATCCTAGAGGTCATACTCATGAAAATTCAAATACAAACATTGTAGGACCACCCCATGGTGTGAGCTACGGAGGTCCTCCCAAGAGAACAAAGATTAATACGAATGAACGTCCCCCATTCAAAGACATATAGAATTGGTAATACAAAGGGAACTCCCCATGGAAGATAAGATAATTTAAATGGAAATAGACCCCATGGTAAACACTATAAATTTCCTCCCAAAATTAAATCTCATCCTAACATTAAGTTCCTACACATGTAAAAACCACCCTAAGATTTCTTTCATATTGAGAGGTGCTAGATAAGTGAGGGGTAACTATTACTAGTTCCTCATCACTTAATGGTGGAATTTAAAACAATCAAATGGATAGTACAATGTGATATTTATCTTATATTCCTCCCACATAACTTATCCTTTGACAACACTCAATATGTTCTAAATAGATCTCCCTTTTTTAGGGGAATTGAAAAAATTCTATCATCAGATGATGTAGAGGAATTCAACTATAATGTTATGGAATATATAATAAAAATATGTAAATATGTAATAATATTTAACACTATAGTCATGATATATACTATTTACACTTTTAGTATGACATTATAAAAGCATTTCGAGTAGAATTCATTCATTTTATACGTCGGAACAAATGTGTGAATTTCTTCTACCCAAGGGCCAAAAATCTTTCAAAAGAGGAGTATGCCAACCAAATAATGGTTATAATTGATATATATTATTAGGTTTAATTAAATCCAATTTAAATGGTTTGAATTTAACAAGATTATATTTTAGAAGAACACTATGTTCTCAATCGTATACGCCATGCAACACCTAGCCTAATCAGACCCCAAAACATTATTATTTAAATTAGAATACTATAAACTAACCACTAAATTGGTAGATATAAATATTATTAACTTAGTTATAATATATATAAAGTACCTAATCAATAAAAAAACATCAAATAATTAATAGGAAATAAGTACTCATTTTTCAGTTAAGTAATTTTATGTTTCAGAAATATGTTTTTATAACTTTTTATATTTTTTTTTGTGAAAAAATATTAATTTTTTAATTAATTTTATATATTTAATTTTATATAAATAATATTATTTTTAAATAAACATATAATATTTATCTTACGGATAATTGTTTAGATATTCTTGAAAGAACTTATTTTACAGTGAATATTTAAATTTTGCAAATTCTTTTGAAACTGTATTTTCATTAAATGAATTTAGAAAGATAAATTTTGTTTTAAAATTATATAAAATGTAAAATTAGTTCTATTATATTATTAATAATCTAATTCAGTTAAATTCAATTAATTTTATGACATAATTTGGTATAAAAACATTTTTATAAATTGAAGAATTTTTTTTTCAAGAACTTTTTTTCATTGCGTTTTGTGTTTTGATTTTAAATTAATTACTTAGAAAAATATAAACTGAATCTTGAAAACATTATTAATTACTTTTAATCTTTAGGTATAATTTTTTTTAAATATCACTTTTATTTGTGGTCATTATGAATAGTACCATAATAAATAATCACCACCATTGTAAGTGTAAATCAGGTAATTAATGTTAAAAAACATGGTTAGGTGTAGAAAATGATTCAAAAACTTTCCTTATTTTCAGTAGATGAACCTAATTTAGAAATAATTATCACATATTGGAATATATTAGCTTTTATTTTATTTTATGATGATTTTGAGCATTATATTATTTTATTTAATGAAAAGTAAAAAATGTAATGCTCTTTATTTAATTATCTTAAATTTTTTTACATAAGAATACAAAGAAAATATATTTGGTTCAAAATATTAATTTAAAACTAAAATAATTTGTTATCCTGTTATTTTATTGCAAAACTTTTGGGATGAAATAATTACTTTAAATTCTAATAGAACATCGACACCGTATTTATTCAATTAACAGGAAAAGATAATAAATGGATTAAATTTTTAAAAAAGTTATATAATTTCAGTAAATTAATATTTTCAACATATTATATATATATATATATATATTAGGAAATATAGAGAGGATTTTATTCAAATACCTATATTTTTTGAATGTATTTAAAGACATATTAAATGAACATTGTCAAAAATGAGATTACAAATATTTTATATTAAATAATATTTTATAGAATGATTTAATATTAATTTTTTTCCAAATTATTGGGATATGGTTTAAAAAATAAACCATGGTCCATTTATGGGACTTTTTTCCTCTTATGGTAACATTCTTGACCATTAAAGAGTAGAAATGTTTAAATTTGATGTAATTCTCAAAAGGGTTAACGGAGGGTTAAAACAAAAATATAAGGGTGAAAACACAATCAAAACATGTAAAAATATTATTGGATGAGATTATTTCGAATTTAAATATTATTATATTTTAAAAATATCAATTTTGTTCCATTTGGACATGAATATTAATATATATTAATTTAATACGTTAAGTAATTCCAAATATGGCCCACCCCTCTCTTATAAAAGGTCATCCCCTATTCTCTGCAATAATCACTCCAAGAGTCATTTTTTCTATAAATCCTTTACAAAATCAATTATTAACTTCCATAACCAAATTATAGAGTTATTATTTTGGGAATAATACCAATCATATATGGAATAATGTTTACATAAAAGAAGGATGTCTAAAGAAGAGGTATTTTTCTTAATCGAGCGATTTTATTTTTCTTATTATTCGAACTCAGTAAAATATTATACAAACATGATTAGATAAAATATATATATATATATATATATATATATATATATTTATCCCAGATATTTTTATGTTATTCTTTAAATTACATTTCCTGTATTCTTACAATCGTCCATCAAATGGGAAACAAAACTGTTGTTTTCTTGTGCAATGGAATACTGTCTTGCGAACTAACATGATTCATTTTACATCATTAACTATCTTGTATGGAAATTAAAAATTATTTAATATATATTTATGATACTCATTAGACACATATAAATTTTAAAATATAATATATGATATAATTTTTAACCCTTACATCCATTGAAGAAAGATAATTTTGTTTGTGCGTACATATAGATCACTACCTCCCAAAAATGATGTGATTCATCTTTTATCACTACATCACAATGATGTTATATAAAAGGTAATTTAAATAAAAAAATATATTTATGATAAAATATTTATCATTTAAGGATAAAATAATTCTTAACATATTTCCCTAATGATCCTTGAAATATGGAAATGTTATGCATTTGTACGGCCTACCACCACATTGGTTGTAACATAGTGAATTATTAATGAACATATGGCATGGTTGTATTTAAAAGTAAAATTAATGTATTAAAATGATAATTATTTAATAATTATTATTTTGGATATGATTAAATAATGACCACAATGACCATAGTCAATCAACCAAATTCATCTGTGACATAAGAGTTGAATATCATCAAAATGTCTACTATGGTCTTAATTTATTACGTAATTGTATATGATATGGTAATAAATAAAATTAAAGTAATATTAAAATTGAATATTTTTATTAATCAAGAAAATATTAAAAACAATTTTATTATTCAGGATGGAAGGGAACATACATTACGAGTTAAACATGAAGAAAGAGGTTTATTAACTTAATATCTAATTATTTGGTTTTACGTCTAATTAATTGACAAGGTTATGCCATGATTATGTGTGAAAAAACCTCTTTTTGTAATATGATCTATTTAAAAATGTTTTTTTATTTAAATTTGATACACATAATCAATACATTGATTTATTCGTCCTATATTAATACGATATTTATACAGGATTTCATCTAAATTTACACTACATTGAGACATAATTGGTATAATGCACTTATTTCTTTTTTATATGTTGTACAAATTTACACTTTGAAAAGATATATAATTATTATAATTATTCTCATGATATTTAATTTTTCATTTAATGAAACTATGTTACGGGGATTAAGATTCAAAAGTTACCAAATCAATAAGGGTTTTTTGACTATTACATCATTATTCATCATTATCTTATGTGTATGTCACTGATTAGAGAGTTATTTTAAATATAAATCATAAAACCAACATATTTTATTCTCATATGGTTTATTCTAAAAGTTATATTTTTTCCTTATACTCTTTTTAAAACTCAATATTCAAAAATAATGTTTTAAAGGAAAACTAATTTTGTTTTTCCACTTGGTTGAGAAACATTTTCTTTCATGTCAATGTTTTCCTAATTTTTTTACAGAATGCTATAATAATTATGAATATATTTATTATGGAAATTTTGAACAATATTTACACTGTAAGAAATGTTTTAAAAGTAATATTCTTGTCATTTTTTAAACAAGGTACTTATTGAATTTTCTTATTAAAGTATAAAAGGAATGTTTTTTAACTTATATAGTATGAGGAAATTTACCACCATATTGACCAATACATTATTTAAATATTACTTTAAAACTTTCCTTGGTTCTTTTCAATGAAAATATTATTCATAATAATATAATATTTTTTAGTTTTCAAATATGATTTTCAATGTAAAAAGTATATTTTTTCCATGAATACTTTTAATGATATATTTATGGAATTTATATTAATAAATGATAAAAATCCATTATTTTATATATAATACACTAGGGGTATATTATAATTATATAATAATAATTATTTATCTGGATGGTTTATGATCAGTTTGACTAGGGAAAGTATGGACATTCACTTTTTTATTATATTTTGTAGTTATTAGCATTGTCCTCAAACATTCACTTTATTATCATCATTGGACATGACATTCCCCTTAAATATACATATTATATGAATCATGTATATTATTTTTTCCTCAACTATATAAAATTTCAATATATGGTGTTTTACTTTGAATGTTGTTTAATTGATTGTGGAAATTTTTATATTACTTATTCATTACTAAATATATATTTTTGATAAGGAATATTGTTTATTATTTAACTTTATCATATGATATAATATGAATTAATTGGAAATGAAATGATGTGTGTGGATTGTAATTATATAGACCATCAATGTGTTGACATGTCTCCTGAGAAAAATTAGTAAGATAACATTAAATGGGTTGTTGGTGTATAGAAATAATGATGTTTGAAATAATGATGTCTAATATTATGAATTTAGTTCAAATGGAATTCAGTTATTATAATCCAAGATATTTATGAATTTATATTATCTAGAGATTCATTCGGTGCTGAAGATACTAATTAAATTTAATGTGATCTCAATTATTTACATTTCCATATTGACTATGCCTTATTTTCTCATGATAGATTCCATTATATGCTACCCATAATGATAATATGAGATACAAATTTATTTTTTTGATTACCTATGTTATGTAGAAGTAATATAAAAAAGGAACAAATGATGTAGAATATTTACTTTAACTATGTTGTAATTCAGGTTATCAAATATAATGCGAGACTGAATTTTATATCTATTTTACCGAAACTAATAACTATTCATCCTTTTGGTATATAATCCCATGTATTTTATGCCCATGAAATAATATATAAATTTATCCTAGGATAAAAGAGTTACGTCCCTTGCTGTTTGTATCAGATTATGTTTAGTAGAATCCTTGGGAATAAGATTTAGAAAAATATAGACTAGGGAACAAAACCCTTTGAAATTTGTTTATGACATTCAAAAAAAGACCTGATTTTTATAATTCAGAAGATTGTAGTTTAAAATTTTTAGTTTTCTTTCATGGGCTAATAAGACTAAGGATGATTATAATTTTAAAGGCACAGTTGCTCATTTTGAGTTTTTATGTGATGGAAATTCATTGGAGACATTTATTTATTTTCAGTAGATGTTTTAGGTATATGAAACCCTTATGTATAACTTTTTTTAATGATAATGTTCTTTTAGGAATAGTGTTTTTTTAGTTTTTGGAAATTTTTTTAGTGTTATTGAAAACATTTATGGTTAATATGATAATTTATGTTAAGGTAATAATAGTCAATTAATTTTATTTGATATTGTATTAAATGTCTTAAAAAACCGTTGTAGTTAAAGAGTTATTTTATAACTAATTTTATTTCTGAGGAAACTCATCATATTTTTTTAAATTTTATAGGAATTATATTAATATATTTTGGGAAAATTGAAAACTCTATATTAGATAACAACCCCTACCATTTAGGAAGACCATGGTGCTTGAATCCACAACCAAACAAAAATAAGTGGGCATCAGGTACCACTAGCCTACATGATATCCTACTTAGTATGTTTTTTTTATTTATAAGATTTGATAGATTAATATTATTTTCATTTTGGGAAACATATTATAGAATGAAATCATTTTTATTTTAAGGTCATTAATGATATTTTAGGTGAAGTTTTATTTTGTTAATATATATATATAATCTTTAGGATTACATAGGGAAAAAGATAGTAATTTGTTGGAGGAGTAAGATGAAGGTTATAAGATAACCTATTAACTTAAAAAAATATTTAATATTGAGGTTATTGATGTTATTTGATATGTACAATTGGTTAGTTAATCTTTGTGAAACTTTGAGTATTATTGTTTGCATTTTGAATTAAAATGTACTATGTCTTCACTTAAAAGATTATATATATGAGGATTATCTTAAATTTAAAAAAGGATTTAATGTTTTAATAATTTCTAAATATAGGAGGACACTTTATTATCTTTTTTTGGATTATGGAATCTGTAGAAGTTGATTTTAGTGCCTCAAGAAAAAAATCATATTGAATACACATTGTTTGGAGAAAAATATAATATTATTGTGGAAATTAATGAAAGGATGAAACTATACTTTTAAAGTAAATATATTTTCTTATTTTCATAGACTATATGGTAATGTAATTCCTTAATTCTAAAAAAATTATCTTAAACCCAAAATTTTATCATATTACCATCATTTTTGTTTAATCTATGGTCTTTTTTAGACCACTTTAGTTTATGGTTTAGTGGCCATCAACATTCTCAAGATCATTCACTATCTTGTGAGAAATGATATCTATTAGTCTATATCATAATTTGGATATTTGATTCCCTATCTATATATTAACTTCTTGATAGTTTTCTCTAATTTGAGAACCTAGTTATATGTTATTCTATATGTGAAACATATTTCCCTCTCCCACTTTTTATGAGGAAATTTTATCAACACTTTTATGATGTGGGTTATTAACAAAAGAATTTTTAAATGTAAAATCATTGATTACGGAGAATAATTTCATATTGGAATGCTGTAATTTATTTAATGGGGGAGGTAGAAGGAAACACACTAATATTTCAAAATAAAATTATGTTATCTAGAGTATACGATAAACACCACCGAGCCAAAATAAACCCCAAAATATTATTATTTAAATATTATAATTATAACCTAGCCGTTGAATTGGATGTTATGCATAATATCAACTGAATTACTAAATATATATTAATGAACTACTCAATACAAATTCATTGATTTATTCTTAGGAAATATCTTCCAAATTGTTAGTAAACTTATTTCATGCTTCATAAATAAGTTTTTATAAAATGTTTTTTAAATTTTACTAGATAATATTATAAATAATTTATATAATTATATTAATTATATTTTTAATTTTTTTTAAATCATAATATCAAAATTATCTTACGGTGGATTTCCTGTATTTTTTTGAAAAGTTTTAATTTCTATTGATATAGTAAAAAATAATGATTTTTATTGAAAACTGTATTTTTTTCAAGAATTTACAAAGTAAAATTTTGTTTAAAAATTATTTAAATTAAAAATTATCTAAATTATATTATTAGTAATAAAATAATGTCTAATTTCACAAATTTTATGATTGAATTGCGTATAAAACATTTATACATAAAAAGGTGTTTTTTTGAAAAACAATTTTTCGCTATGTTTTTCGTTTTGATTTAAAATTATTTTTTCCCACTTATAGAAACGAACTATTTAAATATAGATTATATATTTTGATTCAGTAGGTAAAAAATTGGTCAATATAACTCATTTAGTTTTTTCATTACAAATTGTAACCATAGTAAATAATTGTCACCATAGATAGGGTAAATCGGGCAATGATGTTGAAAATTAATATGGTACTGACATAAAAATGAACTATTTCATTAAATTATTTTTATGAACCTATTTTATCCAAAAAAATATAATACTCTAATATATTAATTTTTTCCCATTTATATAGTGATATTTAACTTGATACTATATTATTTAAAGAGAAGTAAAAAATGTCATTCTTAATGTTTTATAATTTGTAAAAATTTAAAATAAGGATAAATGAAGGATATTCTCGATTATAAATATTTATTTGAAATAAAAATAATTTATTTTTATTGGGGTAATTTATTTTTTATTATTATTGGTGATATTATTACCTTAAATTCTAACTTAATGCCGACACGATATTTATTCAATTAATAGAAAAATAAAATAAATGATAATAAATACATAAATACTATTATAATATGAATTAAATAATCGGTGCCATTAATTTTATATATTTATATTCTATTTTGGGGGAGTTCTAGAGAATTAGATTCAAATTCAACTAGTTTAATGATGCATTTAAAGTCACATTAAATGAATAATAACCAAAATGATATTAATAATATTTTCTAATAAATAATATTTCATTAAATGATTTAAATTTCATAGAACTATTAAATTTAGAAAAAGAAATGGATATAGTTGAAAAAGTCAACCATGTTCCATTTATGGGAAATTTTTCTTTATGGTGACATTTTTGACCATTATAGGGTAGAAGAGTATAATATTGGTGTAATTATCAAAAATGTTTAACAAAGGGTTAAAACTAAAAAAATAATGGTGAAAACATAAATATAATTTGTTAAAATTTTATTGTACAAGAATATTGAGACTCATAATGATATTAATTTATAATTATTTCAATTTAATCCGAGTTATACATGAAAATAAATTATTTTAACTTAATACATTAAAATTTCTAAAAGTTCCCCCTTCTCTTATACAAGAGCATCCCCTATCATATTCTATCATCCCTTAAAGACCCATTTGGTTCAGAAAATATATTCCAAAATCCCTTCATAATATCACTAGATGAATTATAGAGGTATTATTTTGTCCATAGTACTAATCTTAGATGGTTAAGGTAAAAGAAAAGGAAGCTATTTGAAGAAGAGGTGTAGTTTTTAATTGGCGAATTTTATTTTGTTTCTTCTCTTGAATCCTAAAAGTATTATCTAAAAATGATGAGATAATAAAATAATTAGGTTTCATATATTGTTATTTTATTATGTTAATGGCATAACCAATATCCTTCTCTTATTCAATCAAATGGGAAATGATATCGTTGTTTGTGTGTACGGTATACTAATGCCTTAAAAACTAATGTAATTCGTTTTCCATAACCACCTATAATGGATTATTGTAATGATAGATTTAATTTATATTTATGGTAGTCATGAAATATTTATCGTTATGGAAATATAATATATCATATACCTTCCTACCATTCCGTCTATTGAAGAATGATAACATCGTTCATGCATACGTGTGAATTACCACATCCATGAAGCAGAGTGATTCATTTTTCATCAAAATATTAAATGGATGATATATATATATGTATTTAATGAATTAATATTATATTTATGATATAATTATCAATATTTAAGTATTAAAAAATAATCACCTAATTTTTATCACGATCTTTGAAAAAT
This sequence comes from Viscum album, assembly GCA_963277665.1. Lineage (NCBI taxonomy): Eukaryota > Viridiplantae > Streptophyta > Magnoliopsida > Santalales > Viscaceae > Viscum > Viscum album. The sequence continues at coordinate 653,854,036 of OY728145.1, read as the reverse complement.
AGAAATGTTACTCATGCGTGCGTACAACCTTTCATCTCCATGATTGTAACATAGTACATTTTTCATAAACATATTTAATTGTTCGTTTTAAAAGTATACTTAATTTATTATATTGATAATTATTTTAATATTATTTTTTTGGATATTATTTAATAATGATGGCATTGACTATAGTCATCATACCAAAGTCAATTTTGACATTTGATCCGAATATCATAAAAAAGACCGACATAAACTTAATTGATTAAGTAATTGTATGAAGCAACGTAATAAGTAAAATAAAAGGTATAATAAAATTGAAAAAGGTTATTAAGAAACTAAAAAATTAACATTATTTTATTATTTTGTAATAAAAGTAACATACGTGACATGTCATACTCTAGGTAAGGGGTTCATAAAACAATATAAAATCACTGTGTTATACTTTTACTTCATAGAATTTTTCATTTCATGATTATCTTGGAAATAAATAATGATTTTATTATGTTTTATTTCCATTTCTTGTATTTAAATTTTTTACCCATAATCACTTCATTTATTATTTCCCACTCTAATGATATGATCATTGGAAAGGATTTCATCTCAATTTCCACTCCATTGAGAAATATTTGGTATTATACCCCAATTTATATTTATATAGTGTATATGCATCCCCTTTGTCCTTTTATATCATAAAATTACAAATTTTCAGGATATTTAACATTTTATTTTATGTTATTCATTTATAGTGATTAATATAAAAAATCTACCATTATAGTAATGTTTTCTTTGAAAATCAAAAAATTATTCAGGATGATTTATGTTCAAGTATTTAATGGGAGAATTATTTGATATATACATATTAAACCCAATATATTTTATTTTCCTCTGGTTATATTGAGAAAACATGTTTTCTCCTTTCATTGTCCTTTTTAAATACTGATGATACCAAAAAAATGTTTTTATGGAAAACTGAATAAGTTTTTCTACTCGGCTGTGTATCCTTTACTTCTATATCCATGTTTTCTTAAGCTGTTTTAAGAATATTTTAACAATTATCCAATGATTTATTAAATAATTGTTTTATGGTTATAAGTTAGTAGAATCATTTATTGTGTGAGATATATTAAAAATTACTTTAATGACTATTTCCAAAAACCAATGGTGAGGAACATTCATGTCATATTTATAATTAATTTATTTAATATTTGAATAAATAAATACCCGGGATTAAGAAATTTCTTCATTGGTGAATATTTATTATCTGAAAATAACCTTTTGATTACCTCTGTTGTGCTATGAGGATCAAAGTATAGAATCCCACCAATGATGATCATCATGTGATCTAATGATCTTTGAACTATACTAATCCTTCTCTGGGTACTAGTATGCGGAGTCAAATGCCTTGCATCATTCACTCTTGATCACCCATTCTTTGGTATTGAATAAATATCTCATGAAATTTTAATTATTGAGAGGGAGAGAGAAAGAGGAGTTGAGCGGGTTTTTTGTGCGCAATAATTATCTACTTTCATTTTTTTGATGCTCTCCAAAATAGACATAGTCCTCTATTTATAGATTTAGGATTTAGGTTGAAATATTATTTATTTTCATATTGTCCATTAAATAAAATTTATTACCTTTAATAAACACGATGAGTCAGAATAATAATGTCCATATTATTATTTTGTGGTATGCACCAACTTGCATAATAATAAATATTTTTCAACCAGATAGTTAATTAATAATTATCACCAGATTTGGTCTTTGTCCATTCAAACTCCTTATGAATTTATTGAACATATGAATAAAATTTTATTCACAAATAAATATTTCATTCACATACCGGGGAAAAAAGATTTATTAAATATTCAATAAAATAAATAAATATATTTTTTTCCACATGCTGGAAAATTAATATTTATTTAATTTAGGAAATCAATATAACATGAATACAATTATTTCATGGAATTTAGAATTCCATTTATTCCATTAATTAAACTCAAATATAATTTAATCAATATCAATGGAAACACTTTATGTGTCAACCTCTAGTATTCCTTCTTATTGAAATTTGATTGGTTTTCTTATAGTACATTATTTATATCTAGAAATGGGTGAACTAGCCCAAGAGAAAAGAAAAATGATGTAATGATTATAACTAAATACAAATGCTCACTACGTAATATATTCCCTTTATCAGAATATCCCATCAATTACGTTTCACGACTGTGTCATCAACTGATTTACTCATTACATCTGTGTGCAACTATCTGAAATAAACATGTCTTTACACTGTTTCCATGGAATTTAATGTGGTGGTTCTATTATAAACAAAGGGATGAGATATCAAATTCCATAATGATGGAGGAAAAATATCATTCCTCTACTTTTCCATTAAATACATGTCAATCATGATCCAACCTACTTCCCACCAACATATGTCATGATAGTTTTGTTAAGTAAATATAAGTTTGTGAGTTATGAAATATATTAATGAAAATATTAATGTCTAGGGAACATTGAACATGATCATAGATAGGAATATAAAAATAAAATGGAAAATAAAGAATTATTATGGGAGATTTTATTCTCGTAATATCATTTCTTAGAGATTACCAAATGTGAACTTCATGAGAAGCAACTTCTTCTGCTTATATGAACATTCTACTAAAGGTTTAAATACTTTATTTCCAATCATAGTATGTTATCCCACCATATAACTATATTAATAATATTTTTATTTCACTTTAATGTCCTCATCATATCGAGTAACAACTATGAACTTATTATTTATAAGGCCCTAGCCTTAATCCTTACTTAATATTGAATTAAATGAATAATTCACATTGAGGATCTTTTCAGGTTTATAGTTTTAGAGAATTAGATCATAAAACATGTATTACATTCCACATTTAAGCAACATGGTTACATAAAAGATAGTATTCGTTGTTCCCATCAATGGAAACATATTTAAAATAAAACATGGATTATTTCTTGACTCTTCCTTGACACTATCATTATATCATGTACCTTTCCCTTAACCTGTGAAAAACATTTCAAAATCTTGCGATGGGCATAAAAAGATCAGTAAGGGTTATAAAAGTATGGAAAGGAAACATGAGTTCATATATAAATAAGAATGAAATCATACATTACCCAGAAAACATAGGCACTTTAACATACCTCATCAAATCATGAATAAATCATAGAAATCATAAGACATAAAGGTAACTTGAGGCATTCATAACATTCTTACGTAGGGTGTAACCCTCTTGGTTACGTTTGGAATACCCATAATAGTATATTCCCTAAATATATTTGGAGAAACCTTAACGTTTCACTCCTTCACGATACCCAATTCATTGGATAGCTATATCGGGCTCACCCTCCCTTAGTTTTTCATGAAACCACCCATCTTCATAACATGACCAAGAACCATAACATAATCGTATCACATAAAACATGCATAAAGGAAACATAACATTTCCACATTTCAATAACAAGATATCAATAAAACACATTGATATAATAAAAACATTATGAAAACCATTTTCAATTCCAAAATAAAAGAAAAGTAAAACATGGTATTTATTTTTCATTTAAAAAAAGGTATGGCTTGTAGAGGAAGCCGAAACTCAAATAATGGTCACGACGGCGGAGAAGTTGTTGTCGCCCCATACGTACGACAAAAACATTCCATTTTGTCATTTATTAAAACGCTTCGTATAAAAATATTCCTTTTTGATAAACTTAAAAGTCAAATGGGTTTATACACCGTATAAAATAAGGTTCTGTATAAAAAAAATATGCCTCAATGAAAGGAGATTGAGACGAAGTCCCATACCTCGGGTTTGACTTGACCCGATCATTCTTTAACCTGATGAATAATAAACTTGAGTTAATTTCTACTTGATTAAGAACCTCTTTCATGTACATTATTCCTTTAATATCATTTATTACCATGTCATGAACACTATGCAATTATTTAAGTTAATAACGGTCGTTTTAATGATCATTGGTACTTGATTCAAAAATATGCTCTTTATAATTAAAAGTTGATCATGTATCCATTATATCCAGAGTTATACTCATGATGTATATATCATATATATCATATATATCCAGTATATACATGCATTTATAATATTACATAACGTTTAGAGGTAAGAAATGAAATGCACCATTCATGGAGATGGTAAGACGTACGTAAGCATGAACGCTACTTTGATTTCTATTTCATATTTTATGGAATGGAATAACAATGATATAAAGGTATATTATAATTCCAGTATAATATCATATATAATATAATTTATTAAATCCTTTATACGTCCCACATATGGCATTAACGAATCAAATCACTTTGGGGGGGCGGTAGTCCCCACTTCCTAAAATGAAGGTATCGCATTTACCCATAATAGTAACCATAAAGGTATGCCATAAATGAAAAATACAGAATCTTAAGTAAAACATAAACATATTATATTCCATATATAAATATAGTGTCATCTTAATGGAAACCTTTGAAGGTGTTAAACGAATATTGAACAATCATTGTTTCGTGAGGCAGAAATTCGCCATCCATGGAAACCTTATGTTAATTAACCATTAGATGTAGGTGTGTGTAAGTGTAGCTATAATACTTCTTATAACAACATTATAGTATATGTAAGATACTGGTGTTGTTACAAAATAAATGAATAAAAATAGTTTAGTGGGTTGGGGAAACAAAATAAAACATAAGAACACAAGAGAAGACACTACCTTTAAAACGAGTAACTCTTTTTGATTTGATCTCAAAGGCTTCCTTGGGAAGACTTATAACCAAAGTGAGGCTTCTAAGAGTTATAGAGGGATGTGGAGAGACAAAATGGTTAGGGTTTGTCCTATCCAAATTCTTTGTAAGTGTGGGTAAGGTGGTAGAGGTGGGGGCCTTTTATAAGAGGAGAGGAGGGGCACTCTTGGAAAGTAAGGAAATGTTACTTTATTTTAAAATGCGTTTCAGATTTAAAAGGACCCAGATTGATATAATTAGAGGATAAGGTGATAAGGGTTCTAAATACACCCATACAATAGGTTTTGGACATGTGTAGGTCATAGATTTTACATTATCTTTTCATTTTATTTAAATCGTTAAATAATGTGGTAATCGCTGCATCATCATGGTGTCATAAATAATTTAATTTATTTAATGTATAAAAATTATAAAAAAAATACTATGATGTAGGAAATCCTTTTATCTTTCCAATTACTATTTATTGTAAAAACGCTGACTTCTATTACCCCATGTAAAAATTATTTTAGTAAAACAACTCATGTTTGTGTCATTTTAATTTTAACTTTAAATAAAAAGGTATTAATGTCATTTTCCTACAAAAGTGGCTCCATGGGGTCCCCAAGTTGACCCATGGATTGTCTTGGTCGGCCATGACACATAAAATAAGGGTAGAACTTGTTTCAGGTTCATTTCATATTATTAAAACATTATTTTTACCATAAACTACACTAATTACCTCTAATCGCGATTAAAAACTTAAAAGTTACTATTCACCAAAAAATTATTTTAATCCCATTGAACCACATTTTACTTCTTAATGAAAACCATGTATGTCAGATTTTTGAAATTCAAACCACAGAGGTGGTAAATTTTCATTTAAACGAAAAATCAGTTTTTATAAGTTCCACTTAGTGGTTTCACTATTCATCAAAAAATGAAGTTTTCCAGAAAAAAACCAAAACATCACCATAAGCTATATTGGATATTCTGAATTAAAAAATGATGCTTGTTTTACACAATTCAAAACATATAAGTTGCATTTATTAATTTAATAATTAATTCCGCGGTCAGAGCAAATAGCTTGTTTTTATGAAACAATAAGTATCAAAAGATTGACACTAGTTTAAGTCAAATTTCAATGTGAAATTAATTCCAACGACCACTATTGGATTAAATGGTAAAAATATATTCGAATTGAACTTTAAAAAAATCAAAATACAATCTAAACATATAAATAAATTAGATTAAAAAGAGGTTTTGAATTAAAATACAACATTTTCCACTATTCATTAAAAAAATGAACTTTATCAGAAAAATACTAAAAATTCACACAAAGTAAATTTTGATGTCCCAATCATAAATAATAAGTTTATATTGAAAAATAGAGCTTATAAAATTGTCAAAATATAGATTTAAAAGATGGTTTGCCATCAAAAGGCAGTAAAACAATCTTTTAAAAATATTAGTGTATTCCATGCTTAAGATTGGATTTATTCTCATTTTAAGCCTCTAAAACACTATCTAATTATTTAATAGACATAGATAAAAATATATATTATTAATTACTTACTTAGGATGTTACATACTTCCCCATTTTGAAAATTTCATACCCGCAATTTATTTACTTATTGAATAAGTGGGGGTATTTATCCCTCATTGCATTTTCAGATTCCCATGTTGCCTCTTCAATCATGTGGTTTTTCCAAAAAACCATTACCTGATCAATAACCTTATTCATTAACACTTGCTCCATGTGGTCAAGAATCTAGACCGGTTGTTCCTCATAAGATAGGTTCTCTTCCAGCTGAACTACCTCTGGACTCAAAACATGACATAGATATGGAATATACATTCTCAACATCAAAACATGAAAAACATTGTGTACCTGAGATAAACTCGGAGGTAAAGCCACTCGGTAAGCAACTGATCCAACTCTATCCAGAATTTCATATGGTCCAATGAACCTTGGACTCAACTTTCATTTCTTACCAAATTGCATCACACTTTTCCATTGTGACACTTTGAGGAAAACATGTTCACCTACCTCAAAAGAGAGATCCTTCCACCTGTTGTCCGTAGAACTCTTCTGCCTGCTCTGATCTATTCTCATGTGTTTCTGTATCAGCTGAACTATTTCTGCCAACTCTTCTACCAATTCTGGACCCATCATCTTCTTTTCACCCACTTCATCCTAGAAACCTAGAGTTCGACACCGCTTCCCATATAATGCCTGAAATGGTGCCATCTGTATACTAGAATGAAAACTGTTATTATAAGAAAATTCAACCAAATAAAGTTGTAGGTCCCAACTTCCCTGATAATCCATCGAACTAGCACATAGCATATCTTCCAAAGTCTGGATCATTCGTTCTGACTGCCCATCTGATTGAGGATGAAAAGCTGTACTAAAATTTAATTCAGTACCCAATGACTTCTGATGGCCTTTCCAAAAGTTAGAAGTGAACCTGAGATCATGGTCAGATACAATGGAGAGAGGAACTCCAGGTAACCTGACTTTCTCTTTATGATACAAACGGGAAAGTTGATCTAGGGAAAAAGTATCTCGTATAGCAAGGAAATGAGAAGATTTAGTCATGCGATCAACAATAACCTAGATTTCATTATTACCTCGAGATGTCTTCAGTAATCCCACAACAAAGTCCATGGATATATTCTCCTATTTCCACTCTAGCACTGGTAAAGGCTGAATCATCCCTTTCGGTAACTGCCACCCTACTTTAACCTGTTGACATTTCAAACACTTCAATGTAAAATCAACAATATCTCTCTTCATTCTGTCCCACCAGTACTAATCCCGAATATCTCTATACATCTTAGTACTAACAGGATGAACTGAAAACGGAGAACTATGAGCTTCACATAACAACTATCTCTTCAACTGCAAATCACAGGGCACACACAATATCTTCCCAAATCTCAAAACACAATCATTATAAATGTTGAATTCAGGAAACCTACCATTCTGAACTAACTCTACCTTTTTCTGCAACTCATTGTCTTGCTTATGTGCTTGCTTGATTTTGTTTGATAGAGAAGATTTCACTGATACCTGAAACAAATCAGAAGAACATCTTGCACCAAAAACTTCTATGCGAAAGTTCATCAAATCCTTAACAAAAGGATCACGTTCCAAACACAACATTGTTAATGAAACATTTCTTTTTCGACTCAAATCATCATCCACTTTATTTGATTTTCCCGGATGGTAATGAATTGTAAAATCATAATCCTTGATTAATTCTAGCCATCTCCTCTATCTCATGTTCAATTATTTCTGAGTGAATATATACTTTAAACTTTTGTGATCTGTATTTATTTCACGCTTTACTCAATAAAAATGATGCCTCCAAATTTTTAAAGCGAAAACAACAGCAGCTATTTCCAAATCACGTGTAGGGTAATTTACCTCATGAGTTTTCAACTGTCGTGAAGCATAAGAAATTACTTGATCATTCTACAATAGGAACCAACCAAATCCTTTCAATGTAGCATCACTGTAGATAACACACTCACCATTCCTGGAAGGTAGTGCCAAAACTGGATCATTCACCAATCTTCTTTTCAACTCTTGAAAACAATCATCACATTCTTTTGTACAGATAAACTTAACACCCTTCCGAGTTAGCTTAGTCATTGGACTAGATAATCATGAAAAATTTTCAACAATCCTTCGATAGTAACCTGCCAAACCAAGAATACTGCGGATCTCGGTTACATTTGTGGGTCCTGGCCATCCTGCAACAACTTTTGTTTTAGCAGTATCAACAGTTTTTCCATCTTTTGAAACAATGTGACCCAGGAAAGAAATTTGTTGCAACCAAAACTCACACTTGCTATACATTCCATACTGTTTCTTTTCTTTTAAGGTTTTCAATATAACCCTTAAATGAAATTCATGCTCCTCTTTACTTTTAGAAAAAACCAAAATATCATCAATAAAAACAACCAACTTTTTTCACCTGAGTCAGCTGAGCCATCACTATGACAAACTATTTAGTTCCAATTCCGACTATCTCAGGATGCTGATTCGGAAGGTTATTTCCTTCTATATGCCTTCCTAGCACTGCTTCCCTATTTACTCTGTGGAAAACCATTCTGAACAAACATTTCTTAGATGAAACAACAAGGTAATCTTCAAATGATATATCATTTCAATTTGACCATAAAAAAATTGGATAATAATTTAATATAATTCTAACTCCTAAAGTTATCTAAACCAACCTCTGATACCAACTATAAGGACCCAGCCTTAAACCTTACTTAATATTTAATTAAATGAATAATTCACATTGAGGATATTTTCAGGTTTAGAGATTTATAGAATTAGATCATAAAACATGTATTACATTCCAAATTTAAGAAAAGTGGTAACATAAAAGATAGTATTCATTTTTCCCATCAACGGAAACATATTTAAAATAAAACATGGATTCTTTCTTGACTCTTCCTTGACAATATCATTATATCATGTACCTTTCCCTTGACCTGTGAAAAATATTTCAAAATCATGGGATGAGCATAAAAAGCTCAGTAAGGGTTATAAAAATATCGAAAAGAAACATGATTTCATATATACATAAGAATAAAATCATACTTTATCCATAAAACATAGGTACATTAACATACCTCATCAAATCATGAATAAATCATAGAAATCATAAGACATAAAGGTAACATGAGGCATTCATAACATTCATACGTAGGGAGTAACCCTCTTGGTTAGGTTTGGAATACCCATCAAAGTATATTCCATAAATATCTTCAAAGAAACCATAACGTTTCACTCCTTCGCATTACCCAATGCTTTAGAGAGATATATCGGGCTCACCTGCCCTTAGTTTATCACGGAACCACCCGTCTTCATAACAATGCCGAAGAACCATAACATAATTGTATCGCATAAAACATGCATAAGGAAACATAACATTTCCACATTTCAATCACAAGATATCAATACAAAACATTTATATAATAAAAACATTATGAAAAACCTTTTCAATACCAAAATAAAAGAAATGTAAAACATGGTATTTATTTTTAATTTAAAAAAAGGTATGGCTTGTAGAGGAAGCCAAAACTCAAATAATGGTCACAGCGACGGAGAAGTCATTGTCGCCGCATACGTATGACAAAAACATTCCCTTTTTTCATTTAGTAAAATGATTCATATAAAAATATTCTTTTTGTATAAACATAAAAGTCAAAGGGGTTTATACACCGTATAAAAGAAGGTTGTGTATAAAACAAAATATGCCTCAATGAAAGGAGATTGAGACGAAGTCGCATACCTCGTGTCCGACTTGACTCGATCATTCTTTAACCTCCTGAATAATAAACGTGAGTTAATTTATACTTTCTTAAGAACATCTTTAAAGTTAATTATTCCTTTTATATCACTTATTACCATGTCATGAACACTGCAATTATTTAAGTTAATAACGGTCGTTTTAATGATCATTGGTACATGAGAAAAAAATATGCTCTTTATAATTACAAGTTGTTCATGTATCCATTATATCCAGAGTTATACTCATGATTTATATATCATATATATCATATATATCCAGTACATACATGCATTTATAATATTACATAACGTTTATAGGTAACAAATGAAATGCACCATTCAGGGAGACGGTAAGTCGTACGTACGCACGAACGCTAATTTCATTTCTATTTTGTATTTTGTTGAATGGAATCATAATGATATAAAGGTATATTATAATTCAAATATAATATCATATATTATATAATTAATTAAATCCTTTATATGTCCCACATATGGCATTAACGAATCAAATCACTTTGAGGAGGCGGTGGTCCGCACTTCCTAAAATGAAGATATTGTGTTTACCCATAATGGTAACCATAAAGGTATGCCATAAATGAAAAATACAGAAGCTTAAGTAAAACAAAAAATATTATATACCATATATAAATATAGTGTCATCTTAATGTACACCTTTGAAGGTGTTAAAATAATATTGGACAATCCTCGTTTCGTGAGGTAGAAATTCCCCATCCACGGAAATAGTATCTTCTTTAACCATTAGATGTAGGTGTGTGTAAGTGTAGCTCTAATCCTTCTTATAACAACATCCTAGTATATGGAAGATACTGGTGCTGTTACAAAATAAATGAATAAAAAGAGTTTAGGGGGTTGGAGAAACAAAATAATACAGAAGAACACACAAGAAGACACTACCTTTAAAATGAGCAACTCTTTTTGATTTGAGCTCAAAGGCTTCCTTTGGAAGGCTTCTGCCAAAAGTGAGGCTTCTAAGAGTTAGATAGGGATGTGGAGAGACGAAATGGTCTGGGGTTGGCTGAGCCAAAGGATTTGGAAGTGTGGGTAAGGTGGTAGAGGTGGGGGCCTTTTATAAGAAGAGAGGAGGGGCACTCTTGGAATGTAAAGAAATGTTACTTTATTTTAAAATGAGTTTCGGATTTAAAAGGTCCCATATTGATATAATACTAGGATAAGGTGATAAGGGTTCAAAATCCACCCATACAATAGGTTTTGGACATGTGTAGGTCATATATTTTTCATTATCTTTTCATTTTATTTAAATCGTTAAATAATGAGGTAATCGCTGCATCATCATGGTGTCATAAATAATTTAATTTATTTAATGTCTAAAAACTATAAAAAACTACTCTGAGGTAGGAAATATTTATATATTTCCAATTACTATTTATAGTAAAAATTCTGACTTGTATTACCCCATATAAAAATTGTTTTAGTAAAACAACTCATGTTTTTGTCATTTTAATTTTAACTTTAAATAAAAAGTTATTAATGTAATTTTCCTACCAATGTGGCTCTATGGGGTCCCCAAGTTGACCCATGGATTTTAATGGTCGGCCATGACACATCCAATAAGGGTAGGACATGTTTCAAGTTCATTTCATATTATTAAAAAATTATTTTTACCTTAAACTACACTAATTACCTCTAATCGTGATTAAAAACTTAAAAGTTACTATTCACCGAAAAATTATTTTAATCCCATTGAACCAAATTTTTCTTATTAATTACAACCATGTATGTCAGATTTTTGAAATTCAAACCACAGAGGTGGTAAAATTTCATTTAAACGAAAAATCAGTTTTTATAAGTACCACTTAGTGGTTTCACTATTCATCAAAAATTGAAGTTTTCCAGAAAAAACGAAAACTTCACCCTAAGATATATTTGATATTACAAATTCAAAATTGATGTCTATTTTAAAAAATTCAAAACATATAAGTTGAATTAATTAATTTAATAATTAATTCCCGCTGTAAGAGCAAATAGCGTATTTTTATGAAACAATAAGAATCAAAAGATTGACACTAGTTTAAGTCCAATTTAAAAGTGAAATTAATTCCAATGACCAATATTGGATTAAATGGTAAAAATATATTCTAATTTAACTTTAAAACAAATTCAAAATATAATATAATCATAAAAATTTATTATATTAAAAATAGGTTTTCAATTAAAAAACAACATTTTTCACTATTAATTAAAAAAATGAACTTTATCGGAAAAATACCAAAAATTCACAGAAAGTAAATTTTGATGTCCCAATCATAAAGAATATGTTTATTTTGAAAAATAGAGCTTATAAAGTTGTCAAAATATATATTTAAACGAAGGTTTGCCGTCAAAAGGCAGTAAAACAATCTTTTAAAAATATTATTGTATTCCATGATTAAGATTGGATTTATTCTCATTTTAAGCCTCTAAAACACTATATAATTATTTATTATACATAGATAAAATATATATTATTAATTACTTACTTGGGATGTTACATTAATGGAAAAAATAATTGTTGAAATTAGTACGTTAAAGTTAAGTAGAAAAAATCAACAATATATATTAAGAGATTAATTAAATATCAATACATTTAAAATAAATGTAATAAAAGTAAAATCAGTTAGTCCTAGGAAAAAAACTATAACCAAATATCCCTTAGACTAAATCCAATTTCTTATAACCTTTATTCTGCTAGACCTCACAAGATAATCATGTTTCTGCTGAGTCAAGGATTTAATCAAGGGGTTTGGAATGATTTATACCATGGAAAAAATTATCACTTAAACCTTACCTATTTGGGAAAAATCCATCAAAAAATGATATATAAGAAGTGTGTGCTTCATCCGCTGATCTGACCTTGGACCATTCTTGATATCCACCACTATGGTATTATCAAAATAGAGTGTGATATGGTCATTACTGAAAGGTACCACATCAAGATCGTAGAAAATTTTGTCCATAATTGTAGTGGACTTTATCATTCCAACACATGAAAAGGATTCATAATTATTAATGGCTTGAAACTATTTAAACCCTTTTGTATCCAGTCATTCTTTATAAGTACAAAATTGTATTTCAATTTCCAATTTTTATCGAATAACGATTTTACACCAATGATATATACATATACTAGAGGGTCTACCAAAATCCATATATGGTTTTGTTACAAGGAATCCATTTCAGAATTCATGGATTCTTTTTTCTTGGAATCTTCTTTGAAGATCACTACTTACTTGTCATTTAAAGGATCATTATTACAAACTAATGATGAGTCAATATCATAGGTGTCTAGAAAAACATATTGTTCTGGTTATCTAACCTCTCTTGTACTCCAACATAATACTTGTGTCTCTATAATAGTTTCTTCTTCCATATGCATTGCAGAATCTATTCTTATACCAACACTTGTGTGCCTTCAGGTTCAACTTCACCAATGTATATCTCACTCCCACTATATATTATATATATTGTATCCCTCTCAAGGAATATACACTATCTTTCCATTATAATTTTTTATGTGGGATTTTATTAGTAATATCCCCTTGTTTCTTTACAGAATCCTATAAAGGTACACAATGTGAATAAGGGTGAAACTTGTTACCTGAATAGGCCTTAACAAATGATTCACTTCCCTATACATGATAAATCATTATAATGGGTTTTATTCAACAAAAAAATTCTTATAGAATACAATTTTTTGATTTATTTGGTATTTGATTTAGTATATGTTTTGATATTTGTAATGAATATCCCCAAAAGGATAGTGGAAGACTTGAATGACTCATCATTGATCTCACCATTTCCAATAAGGTGTGGTTCCTCCATTATATTACACTATTTCCTTGTGGTGTGTAAGGATGTTTCAGTTAATATAGGGTCCCAAAATCCTATATGTAATTCATGAAGTCTTCATTAAGATATTTTTCACTATCTTCTGAGTGAGGTTTCTTCAGCTTATTTCCAACATAGTTATCAGATTCATTATTATATTTCTTGAATTTATCAAATGAATCCAAATTATACCACATAATGCATAAATATTTATTTCTAGTTAAATCATTCTTAATAGTTATGATGTATTAGTACCCAGCCTATCTATAATAGGAAATGGTCCATACACGTCGGTACAATCTAATTCCAGAACATATTTATCCCTTTCACCTTTCCCACTAAAACGAGAATTATCCATTTTCCTTGTAATCATGTATGAAATAGGAAGAGTATTTTTAGTTCAATAGAATATAAATATAAATCTTTTTGTAATTAAATCTAGTGATTTTCATTTACATGACCGAGCTAGCGATGTTAGAGTTGGGTGTGGTATGAGTCATGTGAATTAACTTCATTACCAAATTTCAATACATGGTTCAGGTAATCCAACACATGAAGGCCATTATTTAAATGTTACATACCTTAAAAAATATATCATTATAAAAGAAGAAATATTTATTGCTACATTTTAGAATAAATCAATCAGAATCAAGTATGGATACATATATAAATTTTTTGGAAGTGCATGGAGAATAACAACAACCTTTCAATACCAAGATCATTCTAGTCTGCAACGTGAGGTGGAAGTCCCTGATATATACAATATTAAGTTTAACACCATTGGATGCTCGTAGATGTACCCCCTCAGTCAATATATTTGAATCAAAATGGTTTTTATATTTCAATAAATATGTGATCACCCAATTTTGTATCTAACACCCAATTTATTGTAAAAAAGAAACTGCAGTCGATAAAAAATACACCTAAAGCTTCCCATTGCTTATTTGAATGGGTGACGCTTTTCAATGGATGTCCCTTCTTTCCCAATGAGAAACCGAAAACATCTCATTCCCTTGCTTTCCCATTGACCATAATCTTCTCATAGTGGTTTGAAGACGATTTGGGATTAAATCTCTTCACATTCCACTTTAGTTTGTTGAAAATATGGATAGATGGATTTTCATGCTTCATATCCCTATATACATGGTGAAGAAGAGAAATAAGATCTTTTATAGGTATCTCAATGTTGTTCATATTAATATTCACAACAAAACTTGAGAATCTCCAAGAGAGTGATCCCAGAATCTTGTTGGTTCCTAGTTCGTTAGGGATTTTAAACCCTATAACTTATAGTAACTTAATGTAGCAACTGAGATTGATTACCTGAGGTAGATCTAGGTAAACCTCTCCAAGATTTCACTAAAAGATAACCTTAGAAATAGAAAACTATTTTTGACTATATCTCTCAGGGTAAATACTGCAGAGCTGGTCAAGTCTACCATATGCATCCATATTTTTGTGATATTTCATGAGTTCACTAGACATTGTTGAAAGAATCAACATTAATCATTTACTGCATTTCTCATATATTTTTAATATATAGGAAACTATTTATCACTCACATCCTTAGAAGTAAAATTAGGAATTGAGGATTCTTTAATGTTAGTTTTCCATTCATGGTGTAGAACAACCTGAAGGTGTCTAAATCTGTCATGGAAGTGACTACTAGTTAAGAAGATTTCATTTTATAATATTGATCACAGGGTTATTTTGAATGATGATATTTATATTTTATTCAAAAACTTTAATAGAATATTATTTTTACCTTTTCAATTTTATAAATTACGTGATAAATGGGAAATAAATTTATTTTATTAAATATACCACTATTTTATCATGTTCTTATATCCCCCACCATTAAACATAGGATGTCTTGTTTCCAGGACACTCTTGTGGAAAGGATCCATAACCCCTTCACATAACCCCAACAAGAATTAGTCAAGCTACTTGAAGGTATTTTGGTAGTCATGTCTTTTCCAACTACATTCTTATAGCTTCATGATCTGTTGAATAGACTACCCAATACTTAAATACTGACTTGGATTTTCTCTGCACTTTCCCTGAAATTACACCAAGTCATGAAATGGAAACTCTTCTTGATGTAAAATGGTTAATCCAACCCACAACCTTCAAAATGACCCCCTTTTAAAGGTATTTTTTCGAAAAACGGTTTGTCAAAGACTTGTTCTATTGAGTCTCATTCCTAATAAAGAAATGAAAGGTCGTGTCTAAATTAATATATTGATGTGGTATTTTAATTAATTATGCAAAAATATTATATTATTTTAACCTTACATGTCTTATAATTGTTAATTGGATGTTATTTAATTAATTACCCATGTTTTATAAAACATGTACGCATAATTCATTTTTTAAAATTTTTATGCCCAAATTTTATATTGTTTAAACATTTATATGTCCTTTTTATATTAAGGGTATGTTACATAATAAATTAACCATGGTGGATTAAACATTTATGCAAAATAAATTTATTTAAATTTCATATTTTCACCATAAATAAATTATTTACATGACGACTAACTTGCATCCATAAAATAAATAATGGTATAGAACGAAATTTAAATAATTAGTTTATCTATTCATGAGCTTTATCAAATGGTAGATTTAATGAGACGACATTAAATCAACCTATGAAATAGGGGAAATAACTAATTTTTTAGTATTTTCATGAGGTAGATAGTTCCACCTATCCACCTGTGTATTACCTGAGTTGACATCATAATGGTTCCATCTTGAACCACCTCCACTAACCTTGGGTTACTCTATTAATAACCTATATTTATGACTCACACATTAGTGAGGGAAAAAAATTATTAGTTAAAATGGGAACACATAAATATCCTTGGACATTAAAGTCCTACATAATAATGTAGGGAGGAATTACATGCATACCTTCATATTTAATCTAATAATAAATAATTGAAAACTCATGAAATAAATTAAATTAAAACATCCAAATCATATACATGACACTGTCAAGATCTTGAACGGTCATATATGTAATAAATAAAAAAAGTAACTGGCTATAATTATTCCCTTTATTCATTATTTATTATTTAATTTGAGACCAATTTTATTAATTAATAACTGATTAAGTAACTAATTAATGAATTTATTTAATTTAAACTGAATGATAATGAAGATTAATTGAAATACCCATCCTTTATTACATTCATGGGAAGTAAACTCAAAAACCAATAATGGAATATTAATTACTATAAAATAATTGATTATTTAAATTTATTGAAACCCATTATTAAATTTTAAAACACACCTTGGTGTGTCAATCCATAAAATAAGGGTTTAAGGCTTTAATTTTAAATACAATGTAATATTTAACTCTATAATTTAATGGAATACTACATAGTGTGAACTATCTAGTTACACAACATGTAATTCAGTTTTTGTTTATCTAAGTCTTAAGATAGGGGATTTGGAATATTATGTTTACTAGACTATATGATGTATACATGCCACATAAACACCATATATCCGATTTCTATGTGCTAGGTTAGACCATTAAACACATGATTAGTATTAAATGTAACACATGTAATTAACTTATTGGTGAATCCATGTGTAATGTGGATGGGTACACATCCTGTGCTCCGGATACACACTGTGTAACCCAAATTTACCATCCAAAGAATTGGAACCTCCTAATGGATTCTCTTGTCACTATTTATCTATTGTTAGACATTTATGAAAATGAAACACCGAATGAACATGATTAATATATAGATAACATGATTATTAAAATATAATTATTGAAAAACATAATGTGAAATAAAAATATTACCACAATTTCACAAAGATCAACAAAAAATAAATAATTGTAAATTTTTACGCGACTGCTCTGATACAACTTTTTCATTCTGGTCATAGTGGAATTGTGTGGTGGTGGGAGATATTTTAATTTTTTTTAACAATCGTTTCCAAAAGTCAAGAGTGAGGATATTTCATGTAAAATTTATAATTAATTTATCTAATATATTGAGAAATAAATACTAGGTATTAGGAATATTCTCCCTCGATGAATGTTGATTATTCAAAAATATCCTTTCAGATTATCATCATTACTCTATGAAAATCCAAGGATTGAATCCCTATATTGGTTATGCACATGAGCTCCCACGATCTTCAAGAAAGACAACACGATCTATGGGTTCTAGTACGCCGATTCAAATGTATTACATTGTTTGTTCACAATCGATCATTCGTCAGTCTTTAATAGATATATATTACATTTCTCATTCTTGAGAGGGATGGAGAATGAGGAGTTGAGAGAGAATTCATTGTACAAAACAATTTTTTATTATCAATTTTTTGATTTTATACACAATTTACATAGGTTTATTTTTATAGAATTATGATTTAGCTTAAAATATTATTTAATTTCATGCCAAAAATTAAATAACATTTACTACCTTTAATAAAACCCAAGCCTCATAATAATAATGATAAAAATATTATTTTGTGACATGTAAAAACTTGTGAAACATGAAATATTATTTAACCGGCTGGTTAATTAATAATTGTCACCAGAAATAGTCGTGGTCCATTCGAACTGCCCCTTCATTGATTAAACATATTAATATAATTCTGTTCATAAATAGATATTTCATTCACATAAAAATGAATAAATATTTATCAAACATTTAATAAAATAAATAAATATATTTTTATTCACATGTTAATGAATAAATATTTATTTAATTTATGCATTCAATATAACTCGATTAATTTTTTTTCCTTATACTTAAGTATAATATTTCTTCTATTACTTAAACTCAAATAAAATTTAATCGAGATCAATGGAAACAATTAGTGTGTGACCTTATTGGATTTATTCTCATTGGAATTATGTGGGCTTGCCTAATGTCCATGATTATTGTCTAGTAAGGGGTCAAGGAACCTACGCGAATGAATGTAATTTCAGAATGTCGAAAACAACATACAAATAGTCACTATGTAATATAATTCATTTATCACAACATCTCATCATATAGGTTTCAAGATGGATTTATCAACCTATTTACTTGATACATATTTTGTTGTGTATTACAAATAAGCTAGTCATTACACTATGAACATAGAAATTAATGTGAAAGTTATATTCTAATAAAAGGGTCGAGATATTAGCTTACATAAATATGGAAGGGAAAAACAATTCATTAATATATCCATTAATGTCATGTAAATTAGGACCCACTGAAATTACCATAATTCTCGCCAATATATGGTATGACTGTTTTAGTCCATAATTCTAAGTTCTTGAGTCATGAAATAAATTAATGATAATATTAAATTATAAGGATGATTACAAATGCTCACAAATAGGAATATCGGAAGACAGCAAAACCATTGGAATTCATACTAGAGGGTCTATTCTCAAAATATCATATCTGGGAGATTTTCATGGGCGATCTTTACAAGAAGAAACCTCATTCGCTTAAAACCAATCGAACATTATATTCTAAATAATATACGTCGCTTCATAGTACATTATCCATCCATTGAAATATATTTATAATATTATATTAGAACATCAAGGTTATCATTATAGTATGCAACTACTATGACCTTATTAATGCAACAAATAGTATAGTACAATACTAAATTGAATCCATATAGAAACAATGGACAATATATAATTAGTTTTCAATTTAATATTAAATGCATAAAATATACATGTAATATCAGTACAATAATTTGGTCCATGTAAACCAACTCTATCATTTTTCCCATGTTTTTATTTTGAAAAAATGGTTAAAATGAATCTTTTTTTCATTTTCCAAACATAGTACTTTTTGAATTTTCTTACAAAGTGTGAAAGGAATTTTTTAATATATATTGCATTTAAAAAACTTTCCTTCATCCCGATAATTAAATTATTTTATGATTATTTTATATGTTTTGATGTTTCTTTTGAAATAATTTTTTTTAATAAGATTTTATAAATTTCTTGTTTTCAAATGTGATTTTGAAAGTAAAAATTGAATTTTCCTCAAAAATATTTTTAATTATACTTTCATTGTATTTATATTCATAAATGAGAAAACCAATTATTTTTCTTATAATCCATTTGGGATATTCTATAATGATACCATCCTTATTGTTTATCTAGATGGTTTATAATCATTTTCACCTCCGTAAGTATTGAAATTTACTTTCTTGATTAATTTTGTTGTCATTGAATTTTTCATGAAAGAATAACATTCTTGTGGTCATTGGACATTACATTTACATTAAATATCTCTATTGTTTGTATCATAGATATGATTATTTTTGAAACCATATACAATTTATATATAAGGTTGTTTACTCTAACAGTTATTTGATTAACCAATGAAATATTTATATTCCATATTCTTTTTTGAATACAAATATTTATTGATACGGAATATTATTCTTTAATTAAATCGATCATTAGATATATGAGGAAGTAATTGGACATGTAGTAATTATTAAGGCCCAAATTTATATCTATACCTGATTCATAAATAAATATTATGAGAAAAATAAGTGATATATCATTAAATGGGATTCGGTGTACAGTAACTCATCGATTATACTATTTTGGAATAAGGATTTGATGGTATAGATATCATTATTTCTAAAATGATGATGTGTAGAAATATTCATTTATTTCTATGAGAAATTAGTAATTTTTATCCATGAGATTAATTTACTGCTATTATCATAGGATGTATTTTATGATGAATTTATTCATTAAATGGCATTTTTTTCAGTTATTTAACTCTTTATATAAACTATGTCGAATTTAATCATGATATATTCCACTGTCTGTAACATTTATGTAGAATATTATCTTACCATTTATTTGTTTTACCTTACTAAGAATATGAAGAATTAATCATTAAATGAGTTCAAGGATGAAGAATATTTACTTTCACTATGTTTTAATTTATTTCCTCAAATATAATTATAGACTGATGTATATATATATTTAACGAATACTGCTAAACTATTGGGTAATATGGGACACGTTTTGTTGTATCTTATGATAGTGTAATAATTTATCCACAAATTCTAGGATTTTGGAGTCTGGGAATTTACATTAGAACTCTATATTGGGGAATAGAAATGAGATCCTTAAGCATGCTTGTCATAATAGCATAAAATTTATTTTCTATATAATTTTTGACGCCAACTTGAAATACATAATAGAGGATGGGGTGAATAGTATACATTGGATTTCACTGATATTTGTTTTATGAAATCCCCTAGGTTAGGCATTTTGTAATTCCATAGCCTCAGGTAAAATATTTAATCCCATGATATGAAGATTCTAGATGTCCTGTCCAATAGATTCCCATCATCTCCCAATCCCCAAAACTGCATACTCGGTGGGAGGGGGCATTGAAAATATATTACATGAAGATTCTAGTGAGGCTAAACATTCCTCCCACATGATTTAATAAAACCCCTTACAATATAGATAATTTTAGGGGTGGCCAAAGCCTGATCAGAATTAATAAAACATCCTGTGTAAGCATAGATTGAAGCATAAAAATTTAATAAGGCTACGATCATCTCAACCTCAATAGTGTTATATGAGAAAACCTATAATATACCATCCCAATTCAACTAATAATGTCACCAAATTATCCCTCCATAAGGCTCAAAGAACGTTCCGAATTACCATAGGATATAAAAAAGCATACGTGTATAATACAAATAAACATGTGAATGATTTTAAATTCAAAGAATCATATGATAAATAAAAAATAAGCAGAGTATCAAATAGACATCATATACCAAAAAATACCAAAAAAAGGTCCCATGTAATAACCAGATAACAAGGTCTAAATGAAACAAAGAAAACACCATCAATTTGGAACTCAAATAAACCCATGGGTCCATCTCCATGTGACCATATGTCAGGGAAAACCCAACCCACTCGTATTTAACATGAATAAGGAGAGATTTTATCTATATAACACTCTTCTATTAACCTGTATCCAAAGAAACCAATGCTACAAACCCCCAACAGAAAAAGTATGGCATAAGAACTAAATCTTATTAGGATACCACCAAAGAATATATAAAATGTATGTCTAAACAAACCAATTAGTACCTATATAAATATATTTTTGAAATATTTTTAGAGTAAATTATTTTCAAATTTAAAATAACGCTTTGGTTTTATTTTTAAGTACAAGCCATATTCAAAAAAAAGTATAAGATAACATTTTTCCATGAGGTATAACCAGATGGAAAAAAAGTTTCAAGACTAATTATTCATATAATCTACGAAAATGGACATATCAAATAAGGAAGAATACAATGTATCCATACCAAAAATAAGTGGACAATTACAACTCAAGGGTGTGTACAACTCATATAAAGAAGGATATTATTCATAATAAGTGTCTACTAATGGTTGGGAACCTCGATTCCCAAAAAATGATACCCACTGGAGATAAATGGAATTATGTGAACCTTACATAGTGATAACTAACTTTACTAGGGAGAACAAATGCCTATATCCCCTCAATACAAAAAGGTATTCCAAATGTGACAATATATTTACATTGCATACAAGAAACAAAGATATCATTTCAAAAACGTTTTTCATGTAACAACAATTTCCTTTCACACCCATATTTTCATAAATCATTTTCTATTGTAATAACATACCATTTCTATTCTTGAAAACCCATTTCCATTTCAAAATTATCATTGATTCATTTTATGAAACACATCAGGTGCATAAAAATGGTTTCCATCAAAAATATCATTTTTATAAGTAATATATATATCCATCAAAAATTAAATTCATCTCTCATGGATTTTTGTTCATCAAATTCATAATTCAAAACCTATGTAAATCATAAAAACATAATAAATCCCATGGGATTGACCATAGTAATGATACATATACCTCAATATCAAATAGAACATCATTTACATTAAGATCGGGGATGGGAAATGATGCGAAATAGTCATCACAGACATAGACCCAATAGAAAACCCATAAACTCCCTATAAAAACCTATCAATTTGGAAATCACATATAATTAGGGTTTCATTGGGATAAGGTTAAATCAGTCAAAGATGTGATATAGATATATAAGTAAAATATTTGAGAAAAACAAAATGTACCTTGATGATATCAACACAAAAAAATAATTTATTACCAAATAATCAATGGGAGAGTCCTCTAGAGAAATATTGAGGGGATGGTTTTAGCTAATGATTTGTTTTGATGTTATTTGTGGTTAAAATGACCAATGTCATCAAATTAAATTTAAAATTTAAATTTTTTGACATGGGTGCATGATTTGGCCACACAGTTTGAAAAACTATACTCCAACCATGTATTGTACACTATACATTGATGATCACGTTGTATAATATTTTGGGTAGGGATGTAGGATTTGATAAACTAGGTTCAAACCATTTTAAAACCACTATAAAAAATTCAAAAAATCTAAATGATTTTCAAAGAGACTAACATGCTTAAAAAAACCATGATTGATCCTTAAAAATATCTACTAGAATCCAAAAATATGTATCATAGGGTTACTTCAAGGTTAGTAGTAATTGGGTTCCTGACCTGTTTTCCATAAAATAAAATAAAAATCTCCCAACACTTGAATGAATCTGAAAAATTAAATGGAATAAACCAAGATTTAAATTAAACATACCTATACCTTATTGGGAGTAACAATTATCATAACTATAACATATTTCTATCCCTAAAAAGGGCTAGGATAACAAACTCATGAAGAGATAAGTCCATTTCTACTTCATCAAGGCCTCATAATAATTTATCTCATGGTTGTTTCTACCAAATTTCCATATCACTAAAAAATTTTGGATATTTATCCCATATAGAACATTATCATGTTGATTTACTATTATAATAGGTATTTCAACCACTGAGAGATCAGATTAAATCTAAAAAACAAACCACTGGATCACGTGCGATGAATCTTGTTGATACTTATTTAGATTAGAATCATGGAACACTTCATGTGTAGAATTAAAATTATCTTGTATTTATAATCAATAATAAACCATCCCAAGTCGCTCCATAATAAAAAATGTGCCATCATAATGAGGTGATAACTTACACTTCACCCATAAACATCTATGTTCTAACCATGGTGATCAACCAAGGAAAAACCAATCACCTTCCTTATACTATAGTGAACCTATATTTAGAATGACAAAATATTTTGAGAATCATTGAGTTATCACTAAACACTTCTTGATCAATTAAAATATATAATTCATCACCTGGATAAAACTCGGTCCAACCAAGGACTATTATCCAATATCCACCCAATAAAGTGGTTAAATAAAATTCCTCCCATAAAAAACCGAAATTGAATCAATTATTATTGAAGCCCAATAACTATTATTATTTGAATATTCTTATCAGTGAAGATATTTCTCACAACATCCACTAAAGGAAAACACATATTACCAAAGAATGTTTCTTGAATCTTGATGGATCGATCTGACTAGACTTCCATCTATAGATGATAAGTCATGATCGAATTCAACTAAGAACCTATCCCTACTTAAATTCCACACTAATAATAGGATGTGAAGAGAGGTTACCTATGAAAAATGATGGCTGATAGAATACCACGAAGTCTAAAAATATCTTATACATTTAGGTTCCATATAATCTCCACCTTTATTGACTCCTTGATAGGTAATATGTGAATTGATTTCACAAGTAAATCAATAATAACACACATAAAATCATAATTACTATGAGTTAAAGGTATACAATCCCAATGTCTATAGATATCCCATCCCATTTATATAATTTAATGGTTATGACTTATAAAAAACCATCCATCCCCAGATGTTCTACATTAATTATCTGACATGTTAGGTATTGAGACACAAAATAAATAATCAATTGTCTTACTTTTCACCACCAGTAATGATTCCTCAAGTCCTGATACATATTGGTAGATATAGGGTTCACAAACCAATTGTATCAAAGCCCATCATCCATCAATTTCTATCTCAAGGTAATCATATCAATAATCATTCTATAGATGCACAATTTTATATTAGGAATCACTCACCCAAGGTCTCCCCCATAAAAAATCCTACCAAAGCATTAACACGCTTCATCCCTTTCCTGTACAGGTCAAATAAAATCATCCAAAAGTGATCTATCCACTATATAATCTTGGAAAACCTTTTCATAAGTTTTATATTCCCCAAAAATCATATTGGTAAAAATTTTCATCAAAAATTTCAATTCAATTCAATTATTTTATTAATTGAGTCGGTAACAATCTATTTAAGGAATTTGCAACCACGTTACCCTTTTTGGGTGTGTATGAAATATAAATATAAATGTTATAAAGGTAATAAAACTATAATCTCCTTATTAGATTGATATTGATATGAGTAAAGATATTCTTTAGACTCTTATGGCAATGATACACTTTAAACCACTCCCTGAAGAGGTAGTGGTTCCAATCCATAAGAGAGTATATCATTAGTACAAACTAAAGATCATGTGTGAGGTAATTCTTCTTATGATTCAATAATTTTCTAGTGATATAAGACACTACCTATATCCTCTTAATAAAAAATCACATTCCCTTACATAATGTTAAAAAATAAATATCATAACTAACTCCCAACATAGGAAGAATCATGAATAGTGATTAATTCAGTCTCACTTTTTACTCCTAAAATATATCTGGAATTTATCACACCAAATTAACACCACGAAATCAGGGTTTAAATCAGTTATAGTATATGAAAGCTTAATTAATTATCAAATATGAAATCAGTAATAACCATCTAATCTAAAGAAACCCTAGATCAAAAATAAATTTTATGGGTATCTCCCCAGACATCACCACTAGATTTTTTTTAGGATCTATTGTGAGAAAATTTTCACATGGAAAAAAATTTTTACCTCTTGAATACTTAAGGTATTTTTATATAGTGTCCCATATAAAAGATGTTCTGTCAAAATTACAAAGATGATATTAAAATTCATAGCATGATCCTGATACAATCTAGAATAAAAATGATATATTCTATAATAAAACTAAGAACGAATATAAAAAACGATTGAATATTTTATTCATTAAATCCATAAAAAATATAAAAAAATTAATAAGAAAAAATGGAAGGGATAAATACTAATAATTACTTAACCTACTTCAAAACATTATCTTAGGAACATATCCCTCTCATAACCTCAGCAGATGATACCCTGATCTCAACAAAATATCATAAAACCACTATGCCCCCTTAAGATAATGTAAAAGGTCATCAATTGTAGTAAATATATATATGTTCTTAACTTGTTCCTAGTTAAGTTATTAGTAATAAATAGAAACTCAGAGAAACCCATTCACCTTATTTTAAAGAGAACTCATGACGTAGTGAGCGAAACAATTGGATGAATAAATGACTTATTATCTAGATCCTAATGATAAAATTTGAATTATTTCAATTCAATGGTTTCTATATGGTTTGAAGGAAATTAAATGGGTCATTTCCCTGGGAGAAATTCGATATAAAAATAAAATTCCCTAAAAGGTAAAAACCCTAAAAATTCATCTAAATACAATTTCATACTCACCCAACACCACATGAAGAGGGCCTCTAAGAAAAGGATCAACGACATCAATAAAAAACTATAACTATTGGAATCAGATCATCTCAGTAATAGGATAAATGGTTCCAAATCTCATAAAACTAGGATTCCAAGCACCATGAAGGACATGAGTGAATCCATCAGAAGAATGAAACTAAACCCATTGATAATTGAAATTTACTTGGTATTTATTTCTAACAATATAATATATGATAATGATAATACAAAATACATCAAGGTTATAAACTAGCGAATCCCAAATGGTTCAATGGTCGATGATCATCTCATGGAATGTGTGACAACTAAAACCATATTCTAATGTCATTCCCAAAGGAGTGAAAAAATTAATCATAAAAGGCATAATGTCTGATCTCAATCCCAAGACATCATCAAACTTGGGTGAGATAAAGGAATGTATTACACCCATATCAAACAAATCCATAACCATAGAAGATGTAATAATCATCATATCTCTCACATTATTTGGATCTAAAATTGAATTATCTAGTGTATTATCCATTTCATAGTTATATATATCCTCATTATGATATTTCTTCACAACTTGAAAATCACCCTTTGAACTGGATGATATCCCAATCCTTTTTCTTTATAACTTGTAAACTGAGAGACCTTCATAATGGTGGATCCATATTTACTACCCTAGGATTATATCTTATAGAGATATTAAAGATAACCTGATTTCTCATATGCTTGACATAGATTGGGTGCTTTTATATAATAAAATTTGTGGTGACCCTTACCTCACATTGGTAATAAAACACTTGAATATGAAATTAAATCTATTCTCTTCACCTAAAACCATTTCTTCATTGGTTACCACACATTATATTCTGGCCATAAAAAACTCTAGAAACCTCTTACTAGAACTGGTGCTCTAAAGAACAATGTATATCTAGATATGTTCACCTCAGCAATAACATGTACACAACCTCAGATAAGTTGTATGGGATCATAAGAATCCTCAAATATTGAATATAATCTCACTATTCTATATTGAACATTTATTCCTTGATATTTTCATTTGAAACAATATATAGATAAGGATGATCCAACTCAGCAAATAGAGTAGCATAATTTATGGCAGAATGATCTTACATCTAAAATGAAACAAACTCCAATATTTTCTCTAGTCTTAGATTCATAGGATAAATATTTTTATTGAATATTTTCTTGAAATTGGTCTAGGTAATATTTTCATGTATCCTATCCTGTATAATAGATTCCCACAAATTCCTTCATAACCTTTCATGAATATAAGGGTTGAAACAAACCTTGGAGTCTTTAGGATCACTTAGGAAGAATAAAATCTTTTCAATCCTCTCGATCAATTATTTTTATTCATAGGGTCCCTTATCAACCTTGAATACTAGTGGATGGTACTTATTGAATTCTATAGCATGATCTAATCTATATTAATATTCAATATTTGAAATCTATCGCATGGAATATATCATTCAGAATCTGTTTTCTACCAAATATGTTTCAATAATAGGATTCTCATATGGGGCTGGGATCATAGCTTCCTCAGTAGCATTTAGAGATTTTCTTCTAGAAGGATCCATGTTATTTAAAAATGAGGACAAAACTCAATTAGAATATAATTTTATTCCATTATCACAAATCCAATTCAAGAAAACTATATCCCAAATAGTTTAAAATTATAATCAAGGATGGTTGAAAACCCTATAATTACTATGGTAACTAAAGGTATTTCAAGAAGGAAGGATAGATTGGCACATTCTCATACTACCTCTAAATTTCTGACAATCCTATCTCCAGTATGTCAAGAACTACCATATATAAAAGGATGATATAAAAGAATGAGAAAAGTATTTAATGTTATCTAAACCTTTTGATACTAATTTGTAAGAGACTAACCTAGGTTGAAAAATAATGTCACCCAAATTGGCCTGCCATAAGGATAGAAGCACATTCCTAATATACATAGTCTAGTGAAAGAGAACCTAGGTATCATAAAAATGTACCATGGTAATGATTTAATACTTATATAAATATATGCTAAAATAGAAACAAATAGAGTATCAAAGAAATATCATATGTTTAAAATGAAAAAACTTAAATAGACCCATCAAACAAAATTTATAAAATGTTTTAGATGAAATAAATAGAATATCATCAATATGGCACCTGAATAAACCCATAATTACAGTTATAAGTTACGATAATTGACAAGTAACTAATCCAATCAGAATGAAACAGAAAAAAATTTGTCATCCTCTACATGAATGTCTTCCCTTTTCTTGTATCTTGAAAAAACATGGCTACAAAAAACCAATGGAAAAAGTAGGGTGTGTGAAAAAAATATTTGTTTGATAACACCAAAGAATATATAAATTTATATAAATGTGAATCTATTAGATAATTCATAAAATATATTTCTAGATAATTTATAGAATACATCATTTTCACATTTAAAATCATCATTTTGTTTTATTTTAAATAAAAAATCCAAATTCAAATAAAAAATATAATATGTAATAATATTTATCCATAAGGAATAAGTAGAAGACATAAGTTGGTTTCAAGGATAATTATCCATATGAAGTGTGAAATTGGGAATATCAAATAAAAAATCATTTAATTTATCCATACAAACCCAAAATGGATAATCTAAACTCAAGGGAATACAAAACATTGATGGAAAAAACCACTAACCAACATATGTGACCAAAAATTAGGGTATCCTCAGTTATATCACAATTCTACCAACTATAAATCCATGAAATCACAGGAACTATCCCCAGTGATAGTTAAATCTAATATGTAACACATATTTCTAGTTTTTCCCTAACACCAAGGTATTCCGTATGTCTTAATACATTTTCATTCAATCAATGAAACCGTATTATCATTTGGTAAAAAAATTTATAAGGAAAATATAATTTATTTAAATTCAAAATATATATAATAATGTTTCTATAGAGATATCATGCCAGTTCCATGCTTGAAACCCCAATTTATATTCTAAATAATCAATTATTAATATATCAACCACATCATGTGGAAAAAATAGCTTCTATAAAAAGCCCATTTTTAGAGTACATATCAAAATCCATCAAAAATTAAATTCACATATCATGTATTAATATTGATAGATTCCATAATTAAAAAAAGGAAATCATAATAATATATAGAATTCCAATGGATAAACCACATGATATAGATTCCAACCTCATGAGTGAATAGAACTCATTTCCATTATGTCCAATGATGGGAAATTTTAAGAATGATTCCTCAAAATCCTTGATCCAAGAGAAACAACAAAAATTCTCATTAAAACCCCTGTTGGTAAAAAATCACTCACGGTAACATTGAAGTATTTTTGGTTAGATTGTGTTTATTGAAAAGGATGGTTTCCAAGGTTATTTTTAGAGTTCATGAGGGAATATGGAATTTTTATGCTAAAACAATCTTCAAGAAATAGATATAGAATAACTGGATGTGGTACATAAAAAATTTAATGTACAATATGGCATCATTTAATATTTTTTTTTATTTTTTGGATATATTTCTATATTTGATGTAGGGTAAAAGAAATTATTTCCTAATTGTAGTTACACCATGTGGACCACAATGT
Organism: Viscum album; assembly: GCA_963277665.1. Taxonomy (NCBI): domain Eukaryota; kingdom Viridiplantae; phylum Streptophyta; class Magnoliopsida; order Santalales; family Viscaceae; genus Viscum; species Viscum album. The sequence goes on along the minus strand of OY728145.1, from coordinate 653,823,861 downwards.
AGGTATGTGGAATCGCCGATTACATTTTCATTTGGAAATGATGTTGGTGAAATAAAATTAATTGGAAAAGAGTTTTCATACCCAAAAGGAATTTTTGTTTGTGGTATAAGGCAATGATTTAAGGGGAACTACCAATGAAAAACTAACCTAAGCCAACCACATAACAGTCTCGTACGTGGTGATGGTTAATCCACAATGGAAATTTTTGTAATTGTGATGGGTAGTTTTTTTGGTATTTCTTTTCATATATAAAGGACCCCTTATCACGTCATTATTAAGAGGTAATTTCATCTAATAATATCAACGTTGTAAGAACTAGGTTATATCTCAACTATTTTTCGAAGGAGGATTTCCACAAAAAAGTTGGTTTATAAAATAGGAAAATTTCCCAGATAGTTTGTAGAAGGGGTTTGCGGGGAACTGTATCTCACAAATAAAAATGTCATCATGAAGTTTCATCCAGTATTGAATCAAATGAAGTCCATAAAGAAAAGGCAGTTCATGATGTACTCACTATACATGATGAAAAGGATTCCATGAAGGGATTAATGTAATATTTGAAGGGAATATACATAAATAAAATGCTAAACAAAGAAGAATATTTCATATTCCATATTAGATAAAGATAAAATGCATGCTTAGTGTGAAATTATCCTAGGATTATTCAAAAAAAATAGAAGATTCCTTCAAATAATTAATGATCAAAATTCAGATGGGAGAGTAGTGAGTATTCAAATTAAGATTGGTTGTAAACTATGAGGGATAGTTAGTCCACTCTATAATTTTTAACCAAATTTTACATTAGTTAATTTATTATATTTGTAAATTTTCTTTTTATTCTCTTTTTATGTAGCCTAGTGCGGGTGAAACAAGTAAAATTGTTGTCTCTTGTGAATACTTTCATTTTGGAAAAAAAAATCCAAAAAGGGAGAAAAGATTGTTATTTAGAAATAAGAAATGATATAAAAAGGAAATAATTTTAATTTATCTTAATGTCATTGACTCCATATCATGGTATTTTACCAAGTTCAACAAACACTTTTCATCAGGGAAAAAGGTTAATTTCAGTGTTTTGATCTAATGGTCATTAATGGAGGTTTCCAATTATTACTAGATTCCAATATTCGATGGAATCAATTTTAAATTGTTGAATAATCTGATTCATAACTAATTTTTTCATTTAGGAATGGATTTATTTAAAATAGTGATTCATGGTATTTTTCCAGCGTGGATAGTGGTGATTTATTAGAAGGTGAATAAAGGGAATTAGATTCTGACATCAAAATAATCAATGCATTAAAGGACCCATTTCCAATGAAATAAATTCAAATGTGATGTCATGTAATTCATCACATACTATGTGGTAACAAATTTTGAATATATATGACAGTGAATTAAAAGACATAAAAAAACTATAGGTTTTATATAACATGTATCAAGATTTGAGAATGCACCATATTGAGTATATAGATTCATTATTTTTCATTGTTATTTTTATTATGGAATACATGTGTTGTATCCAAGAATATTTTTGAAGATGTAAGGATTATTAAGAATATCTTTTGATAACTTCCACCATGGTTTAGTATGAATTGTATTTTACTATAAGATAATGATCCAAAGGATCTGACATTGGTTAGTATACAATTCACTCTTTTCGCATACAATATGAGATGTTATGATGATGAGTCTATGGAAAAAGGAGATTCCAAAGACCGATGGTAATGAAGGAAACTAGTTCGCATAACGATCACATATTCCATTATTTCAACTCCTTCAATTTTCATCATTGGTGTCCTTCTTGGTTAGACACAACATCGATGGTAAAGAAGTCATATGATTCATTGGAAAAGTTGTAAACAAAAATCATAATAAAAACAAAACATCATGATTTCAATTAAAAATAACACATAATCATTATTACAACCACAAAAAGAAGAAAAAATATCCTCTTATGACCATGGTCATGGTGAGTGGATTGACTCGAAATTCATTTCTTAAAATGGGTAATATTGGATAAAGGGGAAGGGGATAATTACACAAAACATAATTTAAAACAACATTTAAAAACTAAATATGGATTTTAGAGAAGGTGGAACAATAGGGAAACATCACATACACCACAATGTCAAAAAAAACATGGATGGATTCCCTCTTATTTATAGATTTCAATACGGCCTGGTGTTTACAAGGAAGTACATGGTGTGTAGTGAGGTAAAACTATTTTTTTTCTTTGATTTCTCCATTAGTAGGCGATCCACTGAGCTTACCAATGACTATCAACACATTGATAGTCCATTGGTGGAGGTACATGGTCTATACCACCACCCCACATGGTGTCTAGTATCGAATTCATCTGGTAATAAGATCTAGAAATGATGACATGATGCATGAATGGGTACTACATGACTTGTAATATCTGGCTAGCTACTTGTGTGTGTACTCGGTTTGGCCAATCTGTGTGTGACCAATTTCCACGATGTGTGTATATAAGGTAAATGCTATGTATATGTGAACTTTTTCTAGGATATTTTCTGATTTTTGACTTTGTATTGAAAATACCTAAAGAGTACCATGAATCCCAAAAAAAATAATTTTATCTATAAAACAATATGTATCCAGTGAAAACATGTTTTTATACTCAATAGAAAGTATGGAAAGGTATTAAAAATCAGGATCATCAAACTCCCCCACAATTAGTCATTTTTTTCCCTAAAGAAAAATATCAACATCTAATTAATAGAATCCATATGATAAAAATTGGATCACTTAAAATAATTATACATATAAATACTAAGTCCATAAAATATGATTTTAAAATCAAAATACATTTTTTTATTTCAAATATCTTATAATAATTAATCCTATATAATTTAATTAAATATTTCTCTACCACTTTTATTTACATTTGTCAACTTTTCATGAATATGCATGCCACTTGATAATTTACCTAACTAGAAGTTACCAAACACATCACTCAAGATGATTTAATGAGTTTTATTCTCAATATCTTGTATATGAACTCTATCTATAGGATTTAAAGTATTATCATTATCTACATAATAAAAAAATAAAAAAATCAAGAGGTCTTTCAATAAGGTTAAAATGTTTCTAAGGATTTTTTTAGGTAGGTAATGGTGCACAAAATAATCTCAGAGGCTTGAAAATGGAGGCAGAATTCTTAAATAACAATGCATGGTATTCAATAATAAATATCAATGAAAAATGAATCCAAATCTATATCTCTTAAATGGAATCATAATCATGATATTCCATTTCCAACATGGGTCTTTAAATGATCAATAAAGTGTATTTAAGGATTATTGTCCCTCTTTTTAATATTTAATTTTTTTTAAAAGAGACCACTATGAATATAATAAATAGTCATTTCAAAGCCTTCTTCCCAAATGATCATGAGGAACTCTACCCCACACATAATTTCAATTTTGATCCCCAAAATAAACCATGAATATAAAATAATACCTATTATAATCTCAAATGAATAATCATGAAAAATTAACAAATTATGGTAGGAAGGATAAATAGTATTGTAATGAGGATTCCTATCAATGAAGTTCATTGTTTCTAATGATTTCATGAAGATCAGATATTTGGTACATCTAAAGGTCAAAGGAGGATTAAAAACAATCAAATTCAACAATAATTTTAATTTGATTCAAAATCTTCATGGTTTTAAGAGAAAAACTCACATGTTTTAATAGTCATGCAATTCTTTATAATATCCCAGGAAAAAGGGTGTAAGATATAATTTGTTAAACGTATTAGGATATCCCTCCGGAATGAGGAATATATAGGGTCAGTAATGTCTTGACCTAAATAAAAATTAACATTCTAAAGAATGTAAATGTCCATGAATTTAAATAAAAATAAAAACTATATCATAAATCATTTTAAAATGATTTTAAATATAAAATAAGTATATAAATTCTAAAATTATTAACTATGTCATTATTATTTATAATAATAATTAATAAAAAAATTCTACAGTTTAAAATATTTCATATATTAATGATGTATCTTAGTCCAGATTAAGAAAAAAAACTATTGTAGTAAGAGACTCTCCCCCACACATAATATTGAACATGTTACCAAAGAAAAACACTAATGAAGAGAAGATAATCTGGAAAAAACATAAGTGGGACATGATTTGGTGAAGAATGGAAAGAAGTAAAAATAAAAAAAAAATAAAAAAAAAACACATTCCGAAATAATAATCCCCTTGTAGAAAGGTCAAAAATATGGGAAGTAGTTGAAAAGTGAATCCCATGTCTCTCTAGAGTACCTGTGACTATCGATGAAATAGAAAAACAAATCTATATGAACTTACATAATCACATAAAAAGTATAGCATAAAAGAGATATATATATATATATATATAATGGAAAAAAAGAATGATAAAATAGTCATGGGGACACGATAGAGGATGCATCATCAATAATCAAAGGATATAATAGATTAGTATTGGTAGTAGAGAAAGTGGGAGGTGAAGGATCTATTCTTTGTATGGTGGTTTTAACTGGCCCATCCTGTGCGACAATAGAAGCAATGGTAGATGGAGGAGCAAGAGTAGTGCTTTGTGCTGGAGGTGAAATGGGCCCATCCGGGATGGATGTGGTAGAAGTAGTTGCTTGTCCAGTGGTTGATAGGAGAACATAATCCATGTACAGTGTTGCCAATGGTGGATGTGTGGCTTAAGGATAAGGATCATATGGAGGAGTAAGGGTGCGGGTAATTAAAGACTATAGTGCTGAAGAAGAATCCCCATCAACTACTTGAGTTTCTCAAGTGTTTGAGCCATAACATCCAGGCGATGCTCCATCATGACCAAGCAGAGGGAGATGGGGAAATCAGCTAAGGGTGTGGGTGGATATGTGGAAGGGATATAAGAAGAGGTTATTGTGGAGGAATAATAATGGGATGAAGATGTGGGGTGTTGATGAGGAGGAACATCCACTGGTGGGTGGGGTGGGGCTGAATCAGCAATACCAATTGGGGAATATTGGTTATCTCTTTTCCCTATGGGAGATAGGGTGTTATATACATGCATAAATCCATCTCCATGATGCTCAACCATACTCATGTAGATAAGCATGAAGAAGTCCATACATTGGGGGGGGGGGGCAAGTGATCACGAGGGATAGAGGGATAAAAAACCCAAGTAGTGTGCTAACCTAGTTGCATAAGAATCACAGTTCAGTTTTCATTGATGACCATTGATCATGGAGTGGAAGTAAGAGGAAATGAGGAAACATAGGTTAGGATAGTCATGCTTCACAATAAAATAGAGGAGGTCTATGTCTCAGCAGAACACAACACCAATATCCTCATGGTGAAGGAAAATAATTGTACTAAAGCATCAGTGAATGAAATTAAGAGAAGGGGAAATGATGAGAGTGTTTTTCTGAGATGTGGGGTTATACCAATTTTCAGGACCATCATTTTCATGAAAAATATAAATGAGTTCAAATAGCTCAGGGAGGGTATGGGTGGATACATAAGGTGGGGTGGGAGGATGGGGTAAAAGCCAAACCCTCTAACAAACTCACCCAAAATAAATGAGATTTGGCATCCACCTTTCGTAAATCAAAATAGATTAGCCGTATCACTGGGAATCTTGTGGTATGAGGGACCATCAAACTCCAAGGTCAATATAAAATGAAAAAATAATTCTTGAATGGTAGGAGTGATGACCTGGAGTGTGTCCAAAAGATTTGTTTGACCATGGTGCTCCTCATCTCCTCCAAGATATTCAGATGTTGAGGCACTGGGATATCCAAGAAATAGCCGCACAACTAGATCACGTTCTATGATAAACACTGTAGAATATCCACTATAGGATGGCACTTAGTGAATAGAAAGCATGGGTGTGGTGGAGTTCGAGATGTTTTCGGTGCAGTTTGAGGAGGGGCTAAAGCTATTAAGGTGGAGGGTCCCACAGTGGTGGAAGTGGGTGGATCCATAGATGATGGAGATATTTCCGAGGTAGTGCCTACTATGGATGGAGGTGTGAAAAAAAGGGTCTTCGGAAGTTGTGTAATGCTTCGAAGGTTCCATGATGGATGTTGGAGCTGATATACTGGAGCCCTCGACAGTTGTGAATGTTTTGATAGAAGGTCTGGCAGGTGTTGAAGATTATGCTTCCAATATAAGATGAGGTAGTGTTGCCAATGATGGAGACTGTCAAAATAGTAAATATAGTTCTGGTGTCATGGATGTATGATGTCAGATCTAGTGGAATGCTAGTCCATCCACCTTAGTAGTGGTCGTTGGCCACTTCGACCTCATGCGGTCTCCCTCTTACATAACTGGAATATAAATAAACATAAACAAAAAAATTAAATGCATTGAAAAGGAAGGGAGAAAATTGATAAATTAAAAAGGAAAAATTATAGGGTATTCAGATTTAGGGTACACGGCATGTAGTGTGATCAGGTGAGGAACCTGTGTACTATGTATAAAAAAGATGAGTGGGAATGTGCTTAGAAAATGGCTAGTACACAGTATATAGTTGTATGTACAAGTTGTTTGTGAGAACATGGGGTGGTGTTCATGTATGTTCCTAGACACAGACCTAGCCTGGATGGGTCATATAATATCATACACATCATGTGTAGGCACAACATGGTGTGTATCAGAATATGGTGTTCAATACCTGTACTCCCTTGACATGGACTATTCCTAATTAATAGGGTACTCTAAATGCACAAAACATATATTCCATGTGTGGATACATGGAAATGGGACCATTTGTTCTCAGTACATAGGTTTCTCCTAAGGATCGTACTCTGGAACTGTACATGGCATGTACCAAATGTACACACATTTTTTTTTTCAATTTTTGAGAAAAAAAGAATAGGTGGTCGTGTATCTATAGTACATGAAATGTTTTCTTGATTTACCATTTGTACTATGGGTTTGATGTGAATGGTCACTCGATCCAAAATCTACTTATATTCATGTAAAATACTAAAATGGAAGGTGTAGAAGGGTGTACATGAACCGGGGGGTTGCAATGCACATTAAATTAGGGCGTGAAACAAAATAAAATAGTGTATTTTAGGAGGGAAGGCAGAGAAGGAATTTGGGTAATTCATGGGAGAAAAAATATAGGGGAGGGGGGCTCAACATGGGATCTTCCTAGTTAGGGCATCCTAGCTATTATAGGGGAACCACAAGGAAGGTATATGGTCTCACACACTGTGTAATATTTTTTTGGGAATTTTTATTATAAGTATAATTATTATAATGAACTATATAACAATAATTATTCCTAATTTAAAAATAAATACATAAGAAATATGTTATATTTTTAACTAAAAAATAAACCTTTACATTTAATGTATCAAACAAATATACATCGTTTTTTCTCTAATATCAGAAAAAGATAACTACAACCTTCATTCTGGTGCTTGGGATGTGATTCGAACTGGCGATTGACCGATCCAAATGCACTATCTCAACCCCTGGAGCGATGTTTGTAGCTCTAAACATTGTTGTTAACTATTAATATTTAATTTATAGGTATATTATTACATGGGGAAAATAAAAACACATGACACATGGTTTTAATTATTTAAATATTGGGATGGAGTATGGAGATTAGTCGAGTTCAAACTCCTATCTTTTGGACACTGACTTATGTCTATGTCAATCAACGTACATCTTCCCTGGGTGATTTAGTATGTTGGAAAACATTTTTTGTTTTATTGAAATCACGTCTCACACAAAGTGTATTGCAATACACGACGTGTGGTCTTGTTATCATGAAAAATTATAGAACTAGGATGGTGTTCAGGACTTGAACTCAGGTCTTTGGGATCCATGGGTTATGACACTTCCAACCGATTCAGCCCCAACTTGTGTTTTATTTTATTTGAAAAAACATATATTTTATGTTGAAAACATATTATTCTCCATTTGATGAAAAAAATATTAAAAAAATGATTCTTGTACTGAAGTAAGGTATAGAGAAAATCATACCGGTGATGGCTCAGATACTCTCCAGTGAAATTTCCATTAGCACATGCCTCATCCTAGATTTTTAACATAATTAATATGTACATATACTAAAATTTATACTAAAATATTTAATTTTTTTTACATTCCATGTAATGAGGTTATCATATCATGTTCTTTCATTTTGAGTTTATTAAAATAGTGGACATAAGAGAATGGAGTACATGCTATGTTGAGTGTAAGTACACACTATGTTTTTTTGAGAATATAAAAGGAGGAAATAGGGGATAAAGGAAGGGTTGGGTTGCCTCCCAAAAAACTCCTTTTTTAGGACTTTGGCTCAACCTGAGTTAGGGTTACATACCAATAATCTTAAGGTGGATGTGGCTTTCACAATGTGAACCAGAACATGTGGATGATGCCCTCATCTTATATCCAATTTTCTTAACCTTCAGGTGGTCTAAGCGGTGGTTTGTAGAAGCATTGCTCCATGAAATAAAGATGATGAAGGTGGAATTGGTTTTTGGTTTGATCTGTTATATCCTCCACCTTTTGAGGTTAATACATCACAATAATTAATACCTTAATTTAATTTATGGCATCCTCTGAAACATGTATCTAATCAACTAGGGGGATAGAAATAAATGTGTGATCAAGTTCACTATTAACATGACATGTTGTAACCCCATATTCAAAATTAGAGTTCAGAAAATTAATTTCTAACACTTTTAATAAATGAATGTTGGAGCCCATATCATGAAAAGTATCCATAGTTTACATAGAAATAGAACAACCGTCCTCAAATTAAACAATAGGATCCATATTCGAAATTATCTCAGAGTGATGATTTACTAAAATTATTAGTCATCCCATTCTTTTTTTTGGTCCAACTGGGGTGTGGTAAATGGCTCAATCATTGATAATAACCTTTCAGTATTACCCAATGATAGTTTCATGGGAGAAGAAAAGAAGGGTTGGGTGAAGAATGTACATGGGTTTTCCTTGTATTGGAACCCATCATCTATGTATGGATAATAATCTTTCAGATAGGGGTATGATATCTCTAGATCATATGGATAAAAATAATCCCCTAGTCGATCATACCAACTCTTTGTTGAATAAAAATCAATATGGAATAAAATCAGAAGTCCAAGAAATAAAGAACAATGTAGTATAAAAGTTAAAGGAAAAACATTGGGTAAATTGTCCTTTGAACTAGACTCGCACTACTGCTTTATGTTTTTATTGAAAAGGATGCCAGAATTTGATACCAATCTCATTATAAGGTATAGTCCAAAATAGAAATTATTTTTCCCTTCTAAGATAACAAAATCGGTAGTTAGTGGCAGTCAGGGTTGATCCCACGGGGAGGATAGAGAAATAACAGACCAGTGCAAATGAACAGAGTATTGACTAGTTTTCCAAATATAAAGAGTAATGGGAACAAATTACAATTTTAAATGATTTGTGAAAATTAAAATAATAATAAGATAATAATGGAATAAACAATAAACAATCGTGTTGGGGTTGTAACTCTAATCATGTTATATTTCAATGTTCATTCTATAGTATTAATTTATTAATAAATGTTATTTCCCGTAAATATTCAATTAAATCATTGTTTCTTAGTCCAATGACAAATAATGAAACTTTTGAAGGTTAATTCATTGGTACAGTAATTAGAAACTAAAGAATGATTAGGTCATTTTCCCCAAAATCAAGTGAAAATGAGTTCACCCAATGGTAATAGATTCTCTCATTGGAACTCCTTCATTTTTCACCATTAGTTTCATTCTTGGTATGATACATCACCAATGGAAAATAAGGCATTCTTTTCTTTGAAGAATCTGTGAACAAAAATTTTAATAAAAAAAGCACTTCAGGATTTCAATTATAAATAACACACAATAATTATTACAAACCCCAAAAAGGGTAAAACTATCCTCTTATGACCATGGTAACAGTGATTTTATTGATCCAAAACTCAATCTCTACCATGGAAATGAGAGGAAGAAGGGTAAGAGAAGAATTTCACTAAACACTTTTGAAAATATAATGAAAAAACTAATGATGGATTCTAGAGGTGGTCAAATGATAGAGTGGTAGTACCTACCCCTCAATAGACTACCATAAACATGGAGGTATTCCCTATTATTTATTGATTTAAATAATACATGGTGTATACAAGTAATTACACAATGTTTAGTGAGATAATTTTTTTGGGTCTGATTTCTCTATCCGTAGGTGATCCCCTGGACCACCCAATGACTTTCATCAGATAGAACGTTGGTTGGTGGGCGCACATAGTGTGTAGTGCCACCCTACATGACATGTAGTATCAAATTCAACCACCAAACACATCTAGAAGGGAGAACAAAAATTGTTAATGGGTAGTAAATGAAATGTAATCTCTATCCGAAAAATTGGGTGTGTTCTCGATCTGGTCGATCCATGTCTGGTCTATGTTACACAATGGGTGTTTATAAAGTACACATTGTGTATAAGTGAACTTTTGTTTTGATCTTTCTCGATCTGTAACTTCGAATGTAAAATACCTGAAAAGTATAATGAACACCAAAATATAACATTTTATCATTGATACAACATGTATCCAGCGATAAAATGTTTTTATACTCAATAGAATGTATGGAAAAGAATTCTCAAATTGGGCTCATCATATATATAAAGAGTGAGGATATCCTCAAGGCTACTTTTCATACATGGTATGGCACTAAAATCTCATAGTGATGTACATTGAAATTAAAAATTCTCTAACTATCCTCATGGACCTAATGAATAGAGTATTTTTGTATTACCACAACAATTTTTGAGTAATATCTTTTGATGATATTTTTATGTACTATAAAATTAACAAGGAACATTATTTGAATTTGAAAGTTGTCCTAAAGACATTGAGAAGGGAAAATATTATGTAAACTAAATCAAATGAGAGTTTTGGTTGGTATAGGAAACATTTTCGGTGAATGTTATTACTAGTACTGGGATATTTGTAGATCCTTCAAAAATAGATTCTATTGAAGGATGTACCAATATATTACATGTGATGGATATCTACCATTTTCATGGACTAGATTAGTACTATCATTGACTTGTCAAACTAATATCATGATTATTATGCCAACTAACCAACAAAACTTGTAATGGATTGAAGTTTGTATGGACTGATGAAGAAATGGAGAGGATTAAAAAGTTAATGAAAAGGATAATCACTTCACGTGTTCTCACATTACCCCCAAGTGGGGAAGCATTTGGGATATACACAGTTGTGTACATAATGTTAATATGTATTTTTACTCATTAAAGATGAAAAAGTGATTGCCCATGCATCTAACCAAATAAATATACATTATATGAACTACCCAAAACATGATCTGGAAATGGCTATAGTGATATTCACAATGATGATTTGGAGACATTATCTCCACAAGGAGAATTGTGACATATATATAGATCATAAAATCCTAAATTATATGTTCACACAAAATAATCTCTATATACACCAATGAAGTTGGTTATAGAAAAAAAATATTATAGTCTATCAGTATTTAAATATATTGGGATGGAAAAAAGTGGAAGATACTCTGAGAAAAAAGAATCATGAAGCCCTATCCATGATGATGATTGAAAGGGATCCAACATTCGTGGACATGGAAAAGAAAGACATTGGAATAATAAAAGGAAATTCCACCCACCTAGATAAAATATCTACTTAGCCATTCATTCATGAGAGGGTTAAGGGGTCCAAAAAGATAATTAGGAGCTATATATAAAGGTAGTGAATATTATGGAGTTTGATAATACTAATGTTTGAGTTAAAATGTCTCAAACCTAGATATCTGGCCGATAAAAAATATAAATAAAGAAGTAAATTATTAATGATTCTCATATCACATAATTATCTATTCATATAGAAATTACTTACATGTATAGAGATTGGAAGAAACAATTTGTAGTTCAATAACATGAAGTTTGATTGTTCAGAATTTGTATACGGATTCTTAGTATCATAAAAAGTCAAGGTTGAATGATTGAAATCTATTTTCATAATGAAACTATTTTACATACCTATTTGGAAATGGTGAAACATAACCACATATTTCATCATAAAACACCCTAATACATATATATGTAATAAATAATATAGGGTGGCAGTCGATCAAATTACAAAGTCATCGCATTTCATTACTATCATGGAATAATTCATTCTTGACTAACCTGAAAAGATATACATAAGGAATTTGAAAGGAATACATGGATTACTAATATTAATTGTATATAATCTTGATTTTTGGTTTACCTCATTTTTTAGAGAACCCATCATTGATCATTGGATACAGATCCAAATTTTACTTCTATTTTTCACCCATAGAAAGATTGTCATTCTGAGAGAACCTTTCAAAATCTAGAGTATATTATTAGGTCTTGTTCAATAGATTTCAAAGGATATTGTTATTTTAATCTTCCACTAGTAGAGTTCTCATATAACTAAATTTTCCACTCTATAATTCAAATGGAACATTATAAGGATCTCAATGGGGAGAGGTGTTAGACTGCAACATATTGGGATGAATTCATAGAGTGAAAGCTTATGGAACCTGATATCATCTAAGAGATTAAAGAGAAGATTCCAACCATTAAATATCATATGATATCCACACAACATTGATTGAAAATAAATACATACAATAATCAACGAGACCTAGAGTTTGAGGTCAAAGATAAGGCGTTCTAACATATATCACCATGGAAGAAAGTCTTAAGGTATGGTAAGAAGGGTAATATTAATCTAAAATACACCCCCTTTGATATCATTTATCGCATTGAAGCTATGTACTATTAACTAATACTTACACTAAAACAATCCAAAGAACATGGTATGTTCAATGCATCAGTTTTGAGGAATTACACATTAGACCTGTCACATGTAATAAATCTAAATGTGGCACCCTTGGAGAATGATATTTTATATGAGGAGAATACAGTGAAGATATTGGATCATTGAAAATATTTCTATGAAATATGAAAAATTAGATGGTCAATGTTTTTTTGGTCAAACCAATATATTGGGGAAGAAACATGAAAATTGGAAGATGGAATGAATCAAAAGTGCCCTCATATTTTCCTATGTAAAAAATTAAATTCAATGTTATATATATATAAATGGGGAAAATGAAACAACCTAAACTTTGATAAATTATATTCCCTTCTAAACAAATAAATTCATTATTAAGTAACATAGTTATTTAAAAAACATGAACTTCTTTGATTAATTTGGACCAATATAACCTATTGGATTTTAAATTCTATTAAGAATCTTAATCATTCAAAATAAATTATTTTTATAGTGGCTATTAAGATATTTATACATCATGAGTTATGATAATGCCAAAATGACACATCCAAAAGAATTGATAGCCTCAACCAGTCTGACCATACCCTATTAAGACCATATATGTGAGAAGTAGAGGGAGATAGAATAACATGGATTTTACCTTGACCAAGCCAAATTTTAGATTCAATAACTGAAACTATAATTATGTAATATATGGTAGAACTTCATTCTTATAGATATCATGACTGAAAATGTGTTTGTCAAACCACCTTAAGATATCACCACCATTGCACACCTTTCCCTTAGGGTGTACATTGCTGTATTAAGGACTTATGTATCCAGAACCCAGTAATATGGTTGTTTATATTATATTAAACAAATAATGATTATATTTACCTATTTTTAAATTTATTTTATATTGTATTATATACATAGATTTAAAAAATTAGATTAGGATACAAAAGAATAAAAATTATATATTTGGGAAATTTATATTTTCAATTAAGACACTCTTTCAATAAATTCATGATTTTATGAAATGAATATTATTCTAAAATTTTATATTAAATAATAATATTAATTTAAATAAAAATGATAATATAATTTATTGAAGTCCATTGTAGTTTTTAGAAGGGTCAGAATGTGCCCAATATCATAAAAAATAGAATTTTCCTACAAAAAGTTTTTTGTTTAAAATTTTAAACTACAATATTTATGAAATTATTTTGATAAAATAAATATTATATTTGTATTTAACACATCCTAATTAGATAATCTTTAATTATTTATAATGTATTCAAAAAATGATTTTTTTGGGTTAAAAAATAAATACCGTATAAATGTATGGTAGATTTTATGGCATCATACTATCCAAAACGTTCTGTAATACATGATATAAAATAAAAAAAGATATAATATTGTTTTTTTACATTAAAATAATGTGTTTTTTAATTTATTGAATTAATTTTATAAACCATTAGTGAATCCCTAAATCCTATATTATATTTTTAGTTTTTAAAATCAGTTATTTATAGAAATGTCTCCCTTCTGCATCACCAAAGGTATTATTTTAATATGTATGGTCCTTGAAATTATAAAATATTAAAAAAATACTCGTTGGAAGAAACCACGGGTAGAAATATTTGTAAGGTTTGTTTTTGTTATTTTTTATTAGATAAAGTCCAAAATATAAGTTTAGAAATTAATAAAAAATTCCTATCACTTTTACTATAAATACAACACAAAATTTCTACAACTCTCCGTTAAATAACTATTTAGTGTACTTTTACACCCTATATACCACTATAATTACCTCCCAAGGTGTTCGTAGTCTTATGGAAAGATATAATAAATCTTTTAGAAGATTCCTATCAAGGTAGGGGATTCTTCCTTCCTCCTATTTATTTAGGAACTTTCTTTGAGTTATTCAATTGAATATACAATTGTTCACATTTTATTATGTTTTACACATCCATTTATCTTTATTATCATTTCTATGTATTGATATACCACCTTGTATTTCCATTAAAACCATCTTATACTCTTATGTTCACTAGTTATACTACAGAAATTATCCCATGATTTTCCATGATAATCATTAGTGTTATGCATACACATATCCTTTTCTACTAAGTGGTTTTCACCTAGATATACCGATATTAAATATTTTGGGCAATTGAGTGTATACTCAAAAAATCCTTAGTTATGGTGTAAAATGTGTTCAAATAAATTCTTATGTTATTTGATCTATGTAGAACGTAAATGCATGTACAACATATGAATGTGATGACTGGGCCTATAAATCTATGTCCCTATAACACATTGTGTAAATATTTTTAACTCATGAGATACCTTATATAGTGCATGAGAGGTTACCCTAACAATATTGTTTCATTATTTCTAAATGTTTATCCTTTACAGGTGATTATGATGTTATGTATTATGTTGTTTCAACTTTCTTATGTTACATTTATGTTATCATCTTATATCATTATTAAATATTCATTTATAATCCACATCACTTTTATGTCACCATGATTAACCTATTGACTAATATTTATTACATTCATTATTTCATGATTTTATTGTTCCCCTATTGTGATTTATATCTCACACCTTTATTAGGTATTTCCTTAGGTTATCTAGTGAAGATATTGAAGAGAGATGGAATTTTAATAGCATGTTTAGGGATTTTAAGTAATATCATTAAATTAAAACTTCAATTTATTATGATATTTATCTAATTAACCTAATAAATAAATCCTTTTAATATTTTGGGATTGTATTATATATATATACATATTTATTAATCCATGAATTGTGGTTTATAAAAGACATGGATTTTCATAATCTGCCTTCACATGAGCGGTCGACTTGGTCAGGCACATCTATGTAGTATACATGTAATAATCACACATACCTTTCCTATTAATAGGATATAAAATGGCCTCTAGTCTGGTTCATTCCAAAAATACCTCCCCATTCTAACAAATTTTATATGTGTCTTGTCATCCTTCCATGTTTTTTGTAAACAAACCAGAAATGTATATCCGTGCTTATGGGGTTCCCATTTTTAATCCCCAGATCATTCCACACATGAATGTATTCCCAAATATTCATCATTCCTCAATGGTCAATATTCCACACAACCCAATTCTAACTCAATGGGATATATTCCTTATGATTCTAACCATATTTGTTCCTTTTTGTAAACTAAAAAATAGGATGAACTCAAAAAAACATCTATACATTTGTCCCAGAAAAACCAATACATGAAACCATCCTCTAATAATTACAAGATCATTGAATTTAAACTATATTAAAAAAAATTAGCACACAATATTAATCTTAATGGTGAAGTCCTACAAGACATCATTAAACTATGCAAATGAAGTTTTTGTGATTTTATTCTTATTATCACAGATATGTAAGAGGCCTTTATGTGGATAAATTATAATACCTAATAGGTTTTAAATGAGTGAATATAAAATGAAAGTTTATTTATTCATAGATTTTTTACCTTAAAATGAACGACATCAGTACTTATCACACAACCATAAAAGGTATAAAATTCCCCATTAAGATTCACTAATATTTGAATGTTCAGAATCCATTCATAGCGATACATAGGGAACCCATTTTAGGCCCCAATATAAAATTCACAATACCTATATACTATTTGTATGGAGATAAATTAATTATCACTTAGATGTTTGTATTCAAACCACAACATAAGAAAATAATTATATAAATATGGGAACCTATAATATATATTAGTGTTCACACTGACACATCGTTTGAATTAATCACTTGTTTTGGGGTAACTAGTTTCATATTTGTGATTTGGGAAGGATTGAAAAATAAGACTTAAATATATAAGAAAGCATGTAGTAGGTAATAATCACCCCCAAAGGGTGATATGATCTAGACCTCTTATCCTCTCGAAAAATTCACTCTTGAAAAATCACTAGAAAAACCCTATTAACCACCTACCATTGGAAATCCGGTCTAAATTAGATCCCAATGAGATTGGGATGAAATGAATTAGAAAACAATAGGTTAAAATAATGTGAATTACTAAAGTTACAAATTTTTGATTGACATCATATATTATACAACATATTCTAGAACACATCAAAGGATCGCATTGAATATAATGTGATAAATGATTTATACTTTGTGGGGGTAGTGAATGGTGGGAGGAGGGAACATGGTTGAAGTCCATTATGTTTATGATACCCCATTATTATAAGGATAACATAAGTTGTTATGATGTGGTTAAGCATTATGTGGTGGTAGATATGTGATAATGATGACATAGTTGAGGTATAGGGTTTATGGTTGATACTTGGGAGATGATATGTGATTACATGTCTATGAAAGTGATGAATGTTCCAAGAGGTTTACGATTTGAGTGTGAGGGAAATAAAACATTAAGAAAGTGGTTTTTAGGTACCATATTTTTGTATTATTTGATACCATGTTATTGTTCATGGTGAAAATATTTGGTGAGTGAGACTTAATGAGATTGGGTGATAATTAACCTAGTATAGGTGTATATTGGTTCTATGATCTATTAACTAAGGAATGAATATTCCTATTACATATTTTTATTAGTGGTATATAGGAGGATCCCATTGAGAAAGTACTAATTATCTCCTATATATAGATATATAAATATATATCCTAGGATTCCAAGAGGGATTTAGTAATATAGATAGGAATAACTAGCATGAGGTTTAGAGCTGGCATACAAGTGTATTCTATAAAAGTTCTTCTATGATATTTTATTTTTAGAGGATCTATTTTTGTATGATATTTACATTAATTTTAAGATATTGGTTTTATTTTTTTATTAAATAACTTATTTTTGGATTTAATTATATGTTTTTGGGATTATGGGGTTAAAGGATCTCATTCTTTCTTCTTTTATACACTCGGTTCTATTATATAATACATGGCCTATTTGAGGAAGGCCTCAAGGGCCATACTCTTCTCAAATTTTGGCCAAAGAGGGGTTCCTAGTTGGTGTAGGTTATGAAAATCATTGTATCAGAGATATGGTTATGATTTCTTATAATGATTATATTTGAGAACTCTTTATGATTGAATGTGTTTTGTCAGCTGACAGTATTAACTGAACCAAGTTTGTGATGTTTTATGGTAGATCAACTATGTAAAAAATGATTAGGGACCCTATTTATTGAATTAAATGTATTTATTATTACTTAACACCCCCATTGAGGTAATTTTTATTATAGGTTAGAGACCCATGGGAGGTACATGAACCATGATTATTTGTTGTTGTGGTTGAATTTGGGTGATTTTGGGGATAATCAAATGAATATATTTAAATGATCTATTATAAATTCATAATATCAATCTTATTAGTTTCATTTATTTATTGGATAGAAGGAAAATCATCATCATCTAAACTTGAGACATATTGATTTGTTGAAATTGGAGAATCTGGTTGACCGTATGAAAGTCGAATTAGCTAAGAAGGACATGTCATAGTGGAGGATACTATGGGAGTTTCAAATCGGGGGTTCTGAAAATTATAAGGGGTGTTTATATAATAAGGAAATAGATACATGGTTAAAGGAGCTATATATAACTTTAGTTTGATATAAGCTTTCAAATAACATTCAGTGAAGTTGGTTATAAGTTAGATGAGAGGAATTTTCTACTAAAAGTGGATTATATATCTCAAAGTGTGTGAGGAGACCCAAATTTTAGGGGATGAATTACAGTATCAATTTCATATATATTTCATTTAATTAATGATAAATTCAACATAGAATAATTAGTTTATGTCTCTCTAACAGGGGATCCTCAGTGTGCAGGATCTAGGGATTAAACTCAATGGTATTTTACACTTTTCCCTCTATCTTTTTATAAATGAGGAGGCCAAAGACTATTGTTTTTTGAAGGTGGTTCATTAATCCATTTATTATGTTGTTAACCCATTTATATTTTCAATGCATCTAGAGGTGTTGTAGAAGGAATAGGTGACAAATAGGATTCATGTTCATTCCAGATCACCTTAAGAGGGGATTGATCCAAAATTCTCAAGGAGTAGAGATACAATCATATGGTCACATATTATAATAATGTTAAGGTTTCAACAAGAATAGATTTGGTCTTAATATCATTTTTTATGTTTTTTAATAGTAGGAAGTTCTCATGAATCCATTAGGATATCTATTAACGCGTTCTTTTAAAATAAGGAAAATAAGCATTAGTAGTGGGTTTTTTTCTATGCATGCGGTGGTTTTAATCATCATGCATTGATCAAAGATGATTTTATAATCCGCTGAATTGTTCAGAGTATCCCATTAATTTGAGATAGTCCTATAAAACCTATATGTATCCATGATTTTCGGATGTTGTGAAACTGTTAATAAATTAATGTCGAAGTTTCTTTTATATAGTTTTCTTCTATATAGAGGTGGTTGAATGTTACCCAAAAAAATTCAGTATGTTTTTTTTATTTTTATAATTTTCCCCTAAACCATAGATGTTTATAACTAGTTATAATTTACTATTAGAGGTTTAGAAGTATAAAACATTGTTCTAAATTTATTAGAGTTAGTAATAGATGTAGATAATTATATAGTGGTAGTTTATATAATTAGAAGTGATTTAAACCACAAATAATTACCAAAAAACATATGTATCAAGTATAATCCTACCTAATTTTATACCATAGAAGGCCCCACTATGAATGAAGATGATATACTCCCAAAGAATCCTATGGTGGATGGTCTAGAACCCAACCCTCACACAAGACCAACCATATCCTTTCCAAAAACCTAGGATATAGAATCTTTGTTGGACACTAATAATGACTGTAAGGGATTTCCATCATATCCATTTTTAATTTATTCCTTCAAATATATTTTTTATTTAAAATAAATTTACTCAGAAAAGCGGATTGTAATTCAGTTATCTTCTATAATATTATCATTGGGTTCATTTACATAATTTTTATGAGATCTATTTTCTACTTAGATCAAAAATCAATTCAACTGACCTTATAAACAAGTTCTATTTATATCATCAATGAAAAAAGTTCAAATTATAAAAATTTAAGCACATAAAATGAAAAAATATAATTATGAAATAACTATATTCTTCTAAAAACCCATTTGAACCATCTATGTCAGGGATGACTTGTTTCATTAAATTTTATGAGTTTTTTTAGAGAAATCAACCTATAAATTTCCAATATCAAAAAAAAAATTCATTCTTTTTATTAAATTAATTTTTGTATATTCAAAAAGTATCAAATACATCATGTGATTCAAAATGATACATATCCACAAATGAAATACACTAACACCAATGTATCTGTTAGTCACCTTTTCATATATTTGATAGAGACTCAAGAAGGAATCATTAAATTTACACCACAATCTCTACTATATATCCTTCTAATTTTTCCTAAGAAGTATTAATGTCCATTGATATATAACCATATAATCTATATAAAAGTGAAAAAACATCTACATATAATAAATGAAAAAATAATTATGCTTACATTGGATAAAAATATATAATAAATATCTTATAAATATTTATTTGGACTTAATTTTAGTTGTTTATAAAAAAATATAATTCTTATAATTGTTAGGAATATGCATCCAGTCATGAAACATTATGGGAAATGACATCATTTCACTTGATAATTGGCATATTGGAAACCCATATTGGCCTATAAAATCATCTGTAGGCACCAAAAACATGTTAAATGGAATAAATGATTTAAAAATTCAATGATTATAAACATATAATATATTCCAGTTCATTTTTATATTTTTATTATATAAAAAGGTTCCACAAAAATATTCAATAACTAGAATAAAACTATGATAAATTATTTTATCTCATTAAATATTATATATCGATTATGGTCACCCTATTTTACCCTCATGAAGGTAATTGTGGAAACTTATTGTCAGTCACAGACCACTCATCAACTACTCCATCTAGCCACTATAAAATCCATAGATTTTAATGTGATGGATTGAAAGTAAGGATCATACTTGATTTTTATGGGAGGATATTAGATGGAATGAAATGATGAAAAGAGGATAAAATCAAAATTAGGGAGCATACCTAATAAAATTGAGACTATATCAGATGCATCATCTAAAATCATATGATATATGGATGATTGGATCAGATCATTAAATGAATTTTATCTAATAATTTCTATATCAAACATGAGTTTAAAAGATGTCAAAACATGATATATAAACCATAACCATATTTTTTAAAAATGTGACCATCGTTAGAAAGTTCAATGTTTGGAATTATTTTCCACCAGTTATTCATGTTAATAAATAATATTTCATCCATTTTGATTAATATTAATCATTTTTCTTCTAATTGTATTTTTAAATATCAAAACCATGTGTTTTTATTTATGTGTCATATATTTTTATTAGGATAAATTATCGTTATATTCATTTAAATGTCTGGATATTCTTATTTAGTTTTGATCATCTAGAATTGCTAAGGAGTTATAGATATGTTAGTACTTATGGGGTTGATTCAACTCATAAAAGTCATAAAATGATTTAACCAATACTTAATGGAAATTATAACTCCCTTTTAACAACATTTTTCATACTTTGTGAGGTTTAATTCAGGTTTCCTAGTTTCATAAGAAGGAATAGAATAAAAAAAGGTGATTTACCACTTTATGGACATAAATAAAACTCTAATTTTTATATGAACTATAAACGACCCTATATGGGGGTTTTCAACCTATAAATAAAATTAACATGTATATAGAAGGGATAATTAATTATTTTTAATGATTGATGAATTTCACTATTATGAATTACTAATACAAACTTATTGGAAGAACTAGACATTACAAATGAATTCAATGTTGTCATCTTATACCTTTTGATTCCAACAATGTCTATAATCTTTTTAAATGGAGAGGATAATACTCTAGTAGATTTAGGGAGTAAAATTAATATTTTTGTAAATATGTTATTATAATATAATGGGTTCAGTGTTTATTTGGAATTTACTAATAAGTATCTCGAGAAATAAAATGTTAACTCAATATTGTAGAATATAATATATAGTGTTCAGAAATTATTTTTTTCAACTTTTTGAAAATATATTATAAATTAATAATATGAATTCATAGATATTTTATACTATAAGGTTGATTACTAAAAACCCTAATTTCAATGTGGCCTCCAAAAACCTTGATTTATTCCCCCACACCATTATGGACTATTATAAAATACTTATAACAGATTAACCATACTATTCATATTTCAATATTTGTAACATGGTTTGTTAATCATTTTACACATCCTTAAATAATGGAATTTTAACTTAACTAAACAATATTAAACATTTCCATGTGTTGGCTTCAATTTTGATTCAATGGATATGTAACATATAATGGAGGATAATGATTAAAAAATTAATACTACAAATTAATAATGATGGATTATATATAATTTTATCATTTTTAATTGACATTTTAATTTTTTTTCTAGTCACATTTGATTTTTTATTAGTTATATGTTGTTAGTTTTTGGTTTAAACACGATATGTATTTCTAATTATTTAGAATCCATATATTCCATGTATCTTTAGCATATAATGTAACTATTGGGATTATAGATTTTAATTACCTTATCATATATTGAAAAAATTAAATCATTTTATTTAAGTGATGACTAGATGTATCCAATTGGGAACATATAATTTATCACATGCTTGTATTAAATTAATAAATGGATATTCATTCCAAAATAGGGACATCATTAGATGGTCATGGAGGGGTGAATGTTTTCATAAGGTTGTGAAGAGGAGGATGTCAAGGAGGGGAACATTTTCTCAAAGGGATATCTTGGGGGAAGAAATCATCATAGGTTCATTAGGGGGTTATGATTCCGAATAGGGGTCATAATGAAGGGAGGGTGTTGTGGAGGGGTGGATACAGTTGAGTGTCTCCAAGATGGTGGTCAAGAGGGTTGGAAGGGATTTGGAATTCAATCGAGAGATGATGATTAAAGGTGGGACACACAACTATAATTCTAAATTTATTAGTGGTTGATTTTGTTACAAATTACACAAACATGTTAATTTTTATTTTATTTCTAAATAAACTATGTTAATAATTAATTATCATTTATTAAATTCAAACTATTATAAGTTAATTGATAGGAATTTATTTTTCTACAATTATTGGTATTTATATAAAACCACAACTAAAAAAGTGACCCCAATATTCCATTTTTTTATATTATTTTCTTATCTGTGTCAGGGTCATTAATGATTTAAGTACCTAAACAAATCTCTTTGGATATCATGGAATTGTGAATTAGTTCCTATTTTTTATTCAGGAATAGTTTCATTAAAGGCCTTATTATCAATAGGGTCGGTATGACTTTATCCATCCAAGGGGGGATGGATTAGGAAGAGTATAACCCTGTGATATCCCATTTCCTTGGGAGATATTGGCCCATGTGTGATTGTGGAGGTAGCTATCAGTTGGACCGCTGAGGTATATAGTAGGGTGAAATTAGTTTCATTCCTTGGAGATAACTGTTCTAGGAGGAAAAAATATCATCTAATGTGGCATCAATTTAGTGTATAACCCAGCTTAAACTTTCTTTTTTATTCTATAAAATGGAATTATGTTATGAGACCCATCATATTCCACAGTTGGGTACTCATTGTAGAACGTATTTCAGTACCCACAATGTTTCAAATTAATGGTTATCCATGTTTTCTTGATGTATGATAGGGGTTCAAGATGATTATTGGGAAACATCATTAATTATGGTATTTCCCATTTATATAGATACAAAAATATTATTTCATCCTTAAAATGGATTTTTTGTATTCTACATAATCCATCATTGTATTATTTTGGATTAGAGTCCTATTTTTTGATGTTGGATTATAGAATGTATTTTTTATTAGTCAGTGGGAATATTGGATTTGTCATAGTCATACAAAGACTCAATATTCATTACAATTGGAGTTATTATTGTCTTCTGTATAGGAACAATAGATGGGGTTCCCAAGAGTTGTCAAGGAGTTACAAAATGTTTTTTTAAATAGGTTATAATAATTCTATCTCAATATGATATTGAGTTTGGGTAACATTTGAATCTCAACGACTCTCTGATTTAAATGTATCATAAGTTGATGGTACCTTCTATGTTGTGGTAGTTGAGGATTTAGATTTATGATTTTACATATAACGGTTTCACCATACACCATACATGTTTACTGGGGTGGTTTTTTGATGTTTTATAAAAATTATGATAGTGCAATAAAGTTATTCATAGACTACTAAAAGTTCAATAATGTGATAGTCAGCAACAATTATCGCATTCCAATGATTATTGTTTTTTCCACATGTTGAAGGAAGACAACTAGTCTTAGAAGATTGAACTATAGTATTGGTATGAAATGACATTCGAGAAGGAACATTATGTCCTGAAGTTTTCTATCATGTAATAATATAGGCATTTCAGCTTCATAAGTATGTAGTTCGATATCCCAAATTCCCCAATTTTTTCATGTAGATCATGAAGTTTGTGTTTCATCACTCCTAGATTAGTTCACAGAAGTGTCATTAGTGATATCCTAATGCACGTTATGTTAGTATAGGATGATTCTCAGTATCTTATAGATGTTTTTAGATGTCATCCAAATGAATCATATATATGGAATATTAGAAAAGTTCATGTTTTGTATGTGCGTGTTACATTTCCATGGTTTATGGTGTCTCAATAGAGAATTGCATTCTACCATTCAAAAATATTTTGCATTTTACTTAGGAAAAAATATTATTTTTGTATATATATGTAGTATAATTTTTGTTTTAAGATATTATTAGAGTTCATGTCCAATATCTCTTGGACTATATCCCCTTTAACAACCTATATTTTGGACCATTCATTCCTTTGGACTGATCAATGTTTGGAATATTTTGACTAATATATGGAGATGTTTTCCATGATCTATCCTTCATTTTATATTGGAGAGAGTGATGTTTGAGTTTTTATGTGATGTTTCTCATCTCATTTTGGGTTTCATGATGATGTAGTATAATATAATGATCTCATATGTGTCGAGGTAGTTTCATCACATCAAGTACAAATATACTACCTATAATTTGAGTTCATGGAAGTGGTGTTTTCTCTACATCAGTGGTGACAATACCTCATCAGTGAACGTTTTTTCGTCTTCACTCATAATAAGATATTACGGTATATATTCTATCATCATGATTTGATTATGAAATAGTGGTGGTGGATAGTGTTCTTACTGGACCATGTATTTGATATTTCTAATACTGTTGGGAAATGGAATGTAGTTTCCAATGAGACAAAAATGAATTCATGAGGATATAGTATTTAGTTATATAAATATTTTTGGAGAGTGATTAAGTAGTTTTTAGTGTTTCATCTTGATGAGGGGGATGCCAATGGTTGTGTTCTCCTAAATTATATGAAATTGGAATAATCATTTCTATAGTTGGTGTGTGAATCCTTTAGGATGTTTTAGGTTTTTTCATAGAACAATCTTCTATGTACTTTAATATAATAATTATTCATTGTTTTGAATATTAATAAACTATTTATCTCATCATGATTCTTCTTAGGTATGACATATTATGTGGTAATTTCTTAAGAGTTGTTGTTTCACTAAAAGTTATTGTTGTTTCCTAATATGAATAGAACCCATAAGTTACACAAAATTATTCTTAAATATATTTTTTATTTATAGATTAAATCATTTTATGGGAACAAGTGACACAATTTATCGAGGATGGAGACTAAAATGACTTTGATACACCTTATGATAGTGTATGCATTTGGTAATATCTAGTGCAGGATATCATGATAATGAAACATGATAGTAGAAATTCCACAATTATATGAGACATTTGATGTTAAAATATATCTATTTGTGTATTTATCCTGAGAATTTAATATTATGATTAATGAATATAATAAGTTATGTACTTTTATGAATTGATGAAAATTGTGAAGAAAATAGTTTTGTATGAGGAAGGGTACATTGGGTGCGTCATGAATAATATTTCATTAATTAATAATGTGATAAAGTATTGTCCGGTATTTTATTTTATGGAATTGATATATTAGTACCTTTCAAGAAAACAATATTTCCTAAATAATTCCATGGACATGGTGTTCAATATAAAATTTTGATTGCTAGATAGTCAACGAAAGGGGTATCAACCACATAGGTTGATGGAAACAACAGGCAACCTGATTAATTAGAAGTTTCATAATGAAGGTTTTATATTAAAAATTGAAAATCATTATGTGGTATTATGTATTCATGCCATTAAATTCGTTCTCTATTGTTTCCTTGGGGTGTTTCTAAATGCTGTCCATGGACATTAGGTTGTTTCTCATAATGTCCCCAAGAAAGAGGCATAGAGGGTCACACACAAAGTATATCCAGAATCTTAGTCAAATAACATATTATTATTTATTATTTAAGAATTCTAATAAATTTTAATCCAATATATAGTTAAAAATTTATTAATGTTTTATTGATCACATACATTCTGTCACCATTTCTTTGAGAGCATATTATGTGAGTGGAATATTTAACTAATGTGTATTTTATATTTAGTAAATATTAAATTTACTTATTTATTAATTAATAATTAATGAGATTTATTTATTAAATAAATATTCAATATTCAATTCTTTATAAATATTATGAAGGAGTGGTGTAATGAGTTTCCTAGTTTAAATAAAAATAATATATAATCAATATTATATTATTAAATAATAATTAATATTAATTTGTAAGCTTAACGCATGTTTAGAAATAATAAAAATATTATTATTGTGCACATGGTGTTCTAAATTTATTAAAAATAATAATAAATGGAACCTGTGGAATTTTTCATTTCTAACACAAAAGGCTTATACACCCAATTATATGATTTTTCAAGTGAGCCAATATCATTTTGTTGTGTACAACGAATCCAAAGGATCCTTAGAAATCCATAGAGAGATCCCTTCTCCAATAATTCTCTCAATAATAGAGAGAGAAAATCCTCCACCTTTCACTCTCAATTATATAGAGATCAATAATAATCCTTTGGAAACAATTCACAAGGAAATAAAAGGACAATGAATCATGGTCTAGGATCTATCATGCTATCACATAGAGATTCCTATGAAGACGTTCAGAGATTTGTGTAACACGTGTCGACCACCGCTTCATGGAATATGCACATGATTCTTATAATGCACTTACAATATGACATAGATCCATTTTTGGATTCATCAATGAAGAAGAAGTTCTCGTAATGTAATTATTTAACTACTTAATTTAATAATAGTTAATATGTGATCTAGTTCTGAAATTTATCTAATTTTTTACATTGATTAAAATATGTTGATAACAACATTTATCATCGCTTAAATATTAGATTTATCATTGATCATAAAAAAATAATTTCGTGTCATGAACCATCACATTCATTCAATGATCCTGAAACTATCATGTGGTATCAGTGAGGTCACATCATTATTTATAATTATTTAAATATTATTGAATAATTTACCATCATATAATTGGTATTCAATTCCAATATAATCATTCATTAATAAAAATTTAGAGATCCACTTCTCCTTACTCATGTTTTTAAATATAATCAAATTGAATAATTTTTTGAAAGAAATAAATTCAATGACATAATCTGGAGGTGATGAAGAATCTAACTTGATAACCCTAGAGTACATGCCATGTATATCAAAGGTGCATGACTTGTAATAGTGTTCAATGCACCAATAATTAATTCATAATTAATTCAAGGCATGCAAATATATTTCACGTGGAGAATTTAATTATACATCAGGTTATGATCAGACCAACCTAATACATTTTTAGCCATAGTACACATCATGTATCATCCATAAATGGTGTGTTGTTGTTTAGTCAAATACAATCCATGTATCTTCTTACATGACCCATCTTACTGGTGACCATGTAACTCTAAGACTACATGACCTATAGCCCATGTACATTATATATACTCCAAAAATTTCCAAGGAATGTTTACATGCCTAGCCCCTATAAGTGTTTTGTGGATAGACAATGAGAAAACATACATTTCGTATAACATAAATGTAAAAACTATGTACTTTTAACAAATTGTGAAGAATTGAAATGAATTTATTCTACAACAAAAACCATATCAACATGAACATGGATGTGGTAATTAAGTTGATTGGAAACCCTATTCAATTGATTTTAATATATTTAAATGTTTAATTAATTTTTTCTTAATGTTCTAATCTGTATATCACGTTTGTGTCATATTATAGTTATTACTCTTCGTGCATTGAAGGATAAATACTGATAGAAAAATAATTTATTCCATGTAATAATTAATTTCAAAGAATATGTTAAGAATGTTTGTGATAGTTCATTTATTCTTCATGTTCCTATAGTAAATAGTATATGGGTATAATACATCCTAGGTAGTTTATATGGGTTCTCATCAAGATTCATCCAATGTAGATTTATGTACAGGATTATTTTGAAATAATTTTATTGATTTTTTTATAATTATGATGTGTTTGAATATCAAAAATATTGGTATATAAATTATTATAAATAAACTGCTTAATTAAAGAAGCTAATTAAATGATTCGAGTGTGATTAATCATAAATAAGATTGATTATAATCAAACACTAGTTTTATAAAATGCATAATTCCTTGCATGTGGATAATCATGATCCCAATGAAGAACATTGTATGTGATAGGTTTAATTATAATATGTTATTAAATTAAATTGTTAGCCCGCATGCCATCTATCCTCTTATTATGTGAGGTCATGCATTCCCATGTGTTCTTATGTAAACCCCTTCCCCTCACCAGAGTGTGAGTGAATTTATATGTAATGTATGAATATCCCAAGTTGGTGGAGGTGGTTCAATTTTGGAGTTGAGGAGAAACCAATCCAAGAGGGATACATTAGTGGACATCTAAAAATCTGTAACATGAATAATAAATGGTTGAAGGTGTTTCTACTAGGTTAAAGTTAGTTTATCATCCTCTAGATAATATTACTATTAGTGTAATCACATGATCAAACCACTTTATTATTTTATTTCTATAATATTTCTTGGATATTTCATTATGGATTTTTTGATGCAATAACCTTAATTAATAAATTATCAAGCATACATGATATAACTAAAATAAATTACCCTATGCATAAATATTACCTAAGATATGGTTAATCACTCAAGTGAAAACACTTTATATTAAAAAGCATGTAATATATATTATAATGGGAAATTTATGCATAAAATATAAAATCCCTCAATTATATATATTTAGTTAGTATAGCCTATGACTACTTCTATTAAAATCGAACCACATTTCAAAGTGATTGACCATAAAATTGTGGGGTGATTTCAATTATTTTTCAAGTCTAACATGAGGTTTTGATTTGGATTTTCATAGTTTATATAACAATTTGACTTCCAAAGAATGAATTAGATTAATTAAATGTAAAGGGTTGAAGAAATCCAATTTAAGGATATCATAATTTGGGAGTCCACCCAACAAATGAAGAAAATATTAGTTAATGCGGTGGGAATTTATAATGCCTACAAAAAACACTTTACATTTTTTAACCAACCTATTTTGGGGTATTGTGAAGGGGAATATGGATCCTTTCCACTATAATGTCCAAGAATTATGATATTTTAAAGCCAATGGTTGGGGTTTGTGGTTTAAATAAAATAGTTTGAGATTAATGACTCTATGATATAATTATTTGTATAAATCTTATCGGATAAAGAACTAAATCTCTACTAATATTATTTGTCAAAAAATTAATAAAAAGGAATTTAAACATATCATTGTGATCCAGAAATGAGAAGTATAACTTTCTCACTAGTATATATTTCCAAGAGTGGTAAATTTTCATGTACGTTATTCTATTCCATTAAAGTAAATTATATATGATTGATTAATATTTTCTTGATGTGCCTAGAAATTATTCTAATGAGGAAGAGTTGTCTCCCAATGAGAAATTTTTTAAAAATTCTAGACACGTTGAATTTTTTTTCTATCATCCATGACCAATGATATTTTGAAGCCACAAGAGGACATGGATGTGTATAACATGATGTATCATCTTCAATACCCCTATCAGAAGAATGAAAAAAATGAGAGATATGAGATCTCCCATGATTAGTTTATAACTAATCTTGGAGAGTTAGCACGAGCTGAGCCACATGTAGTCAAGAAGATTGAATATATTAAAAGCTTATAAATATTAGGTATTAAATTTCAAAATGTGTTTCTCACATGTCTCATACTTTCCTCACTACCTAGTAACATCTCTAGTTTGATTGTCAATTATAACATGAGAAATAATGGGAAGAGCATTTTTGAACTTATTACATAGATTCGTCAAGTGGATAATGACATGGGAGATGACAAACCTTTAGTCTTTATGGTGAATATTAAAAGGAAAAATAAGTTGAATGGGACCAGGATTCATCAAAAAATTCTAAATCTCCCGTGCACCATCCTTCCATGAATAGAAATATCAATAATAATGGACTGGAAAATAATTTAGTATGTTTTCATGTGGATAATAGTTACTCTAGAAGAAGAACTGCACCAAAAATCAATGGGAAGCTAACGTTTCATTCCTTATAGAGTGTAATATTTCAATATCTACACATTGGGTATTGGGTATATATAAAAGTTGTCACATCATTATACAAATAAAAGAACCATGTAGATTCTAAAATGTTTCTAGAGGAGAGGACGATTTATGGGCTACCAATGTTGTGAGGTTGGATGCTCTAGAAATTGGTGAATACCACATTTCATTTCCCATGATAATCATATTTGTTATATGGTATTGTTATTATGTACCGACTATTTCCAAGGACATAGTTTTTGTATCATTCCAAGATGACTATGGTTTTATCTTCATGTTTGGAAATAAATGATGGTTCTTTTATAGAGAAAACAAATGTTATGATATGTAAAATTTAAATAATAGTCTTTAAGTATTAAATTATGAAACATGAAATTGGAAATAGATAATGAATCATGTTCACCTAAATCATATAACAATAAGAAATTGCATTTAATTATTGGTCATGTAAATGAGAAGCATTTGACAAAGCTCTCTCATGATTGTTATTTATACTCCTCTGAGATAAATCCACTTGAATGATGTCATGCTTGTGTATGAAGAAAAAATGATCAAACCTCCATTGTGTGGAAGGTTAAAAGGGTCACAATGCTTCTAGTATTGTTCCACACTGATGTGTGTGGATCATTTCCATTATAATATAGTGGTGGGTATTCTTACTTCCTCACTTTTACTGATGAATTGAGTTGATAAGAATATGTCCACTTGATGAGGTATATGTTTTAGTCCTCTGAGAAATTAAAATAATTCAAGAATGTAGTATATAATAATATTGGAATGATGATAAATAAGCATTGAACTAATCAAGGGGGTGAATATCTTTACTAATAGTTTATCAAATATTTATGTGAGATTCAGATTATATCTCTACTCACTCCACCTTACACACCATAGTGGAATGGTGTATGTGAAAGGAAAACCACAACTTTTTATAATTTATAAGATTTTTTATGATTCATATAGATCATACATTATAATTTTGGTAATATTATTTACAAATTATGGTATATATATTAAAATAAGTACTAACTAAAGTATAAAACGAGATTCCCTTTCTATTTATAGAGTTAAAAGAAACCCATTTTGTTACATATATGTGTATGGGTTTGTGAAGTGTTTGTTAAGGAATTATAAGGTAAACAAATATCACCATGGGGCACAAAGTGTATATTTATACGAAATCTTATTGAAAAAAGGGATACTACCTATACAACCCCTTAGACAATAAAGTTATTGTCTCCAAACATGTTTTCATTTTTGAGAGGGAGAACATCCTAAAAAATTATAGTGGGACCAAGATTTACATTGATGAAGTTTATTTTTGAGACACAAAAGATTTGGTATAGGAAAAAATTCCATAGGCCCCTATGGAAGAACCAATTCTAGAAACACAAGTACTTTATAGGATCACAACAGAGTTAAGAGAACCATAAAGATATTGTTTTCTAGTGACTAATGACGGTGACACATTATTGGTGAAAAATAATGAACCTATATCCAAACAAGATGTAGTAGAGAGATCAAAAGATTCAATATGAAATAATTCATGGAATATGAAATGGATTCCAAATATTGGATTCATTTTGGGTTCTAGTCTATGAGCGAGCTGATGTAGAGAATGTAGTGTGAAAATGGTTATTAAAGAGAAAGTTGTACATGGAAGGTAAACTAAATACATTTAAGAAAATTTAGTGGAAAAAGGGAATGAACTAAATAAATTAATTGACAATGATAGAACTATTTCACCAGTTTCCATGTTTAAATATATCAGAATTCTACTTGATATAGTTGATTACCATGACTATAAAATCTAGAATATAGATTTCAAAACAGATTTCCTTAATTGGATGCTCTAGGAAAATGTCTATATATAAATACTAGAGTAGAATTTGGCTCCATGTGATGGAATAATAATTTTAATGTTACGGAGATCCATTTATGGATTAAATCAATCATATAGGATATGAAACATTCGATAAGACGAATCAATAGAAGTTTTTTGTTCCATTAATAATCAATATGATCCTTAATATATAGGAGGCTTAATGGGAATTAAATTTTTGTCTTAATAGTATATGTTGATGACATATTAGATATTTTAAATGACTTACCAGTCTTATAGTCTATGGAGGATTGTTTAAACATATGTTTCTCAATAAATGAATTAGGTGGAGAAGCCTATATTATAGGGATCTATATCATTAATGATATATCCCAGAGGTTTTTTTGGAGTAATTAAATGTGAATACATTGACCGAATACTAAATAAATTTGTTATGGAACAATTTATGAAGGGATTGGATCAAGTATCACATGATATAAATCTTTATATGAATATGTTTCCTCAATAACAAAAGGAGAAATAGAGAATTAGTAAGATTCCATATAATTATGTCATATGAACCATCATATATTCCATGTTATGTAATACACATGATGTTTCCAATATATTAAGGATGGTGTGAAGTTGTCAAGAATATGTTAGAGAATATCATTGGTTTGATATTAAGTCTATCCTTAAGTATTTGAGAAGAACCAAGAATATATTCTTGGTGCATGGAGGAGATGAGGAGATAGTCATTAGTGGCTATACTAATTGTAGTTTCCAAATTGATAAAATAAATTGGTTTTATAGAGGCCATATTTTTTCTATCTCAATAGAGGATCTATGATACTGAATTGTTCAAAGAAGCCATTTTTCACTGATTCTATAGTGGATTCCGAGTATATAAATTTTCTTGGTGAATCCAAAGTAGCTATTTAGATATAAATTTTTTTACAAGAGATTTATTTGGTACCTAATAGTAAAGACAGTATCACATTTTATTGTGATAATACTACAGAGGCGGGTCTTGAAAAAGATCTAAGGTCCCAAAAACATTTGTAGAACATTCAAAGGAAGTATCATATCTTGAGGGTTTTTTATTAGAGGGTTGAAGTTTCGGCATAAAACATTTCCATAGAATAAAATTTGGTAGAACCCTTGACTTAAGCCCTTTCATTCTAGATGGATGAATATCATGTGAGATCTAGTAGACGTAAGGTTGTGAAAATTTATCTCTAGAGAAAGTGGGAATCTTTTGGAGTTTGTTTCATATAACAACCTTAAATGTAATTTTTGATAACCTGTATTCATATTTTGGAATATAAAAAATCTTATTATCACATCATGATTGTTCTTATATGCAATATAGTATGTGATAATTTATTTAGAATTGTTGTCATACTAAAACGTAATAGAAGTTCACCATTATAATAAGAACCCTGAATTTACACAATATTATTCATAAATAAATGTTCTATATAAAGATGAAATAATTTTAAGGACATAATTGATACATCATATTAGGGGTGGATAATCATAGTACTTCTTGGAACCTTCTAATGGTGTATTCCCTATGTAAAATCCACTATATGATACTATGATAACATGTACCACTAATAAAAAATTGACATTAATTTGTGCCATTGGATGTTTCTATATGTGAAAACATGTAACGACCTGAATTCGGAGCCACTCAACTGGTTCCCTGTACCCGATTCGCCACATGACCTCAAGAGCATTTCCCAAAATTCCAGAGGCTACCGTCTAGCAGCGGAGGCCTTAGTGAGTCACTGGGGAAACTATTCCCTCATTTGGTAAGGTATACAAGGGATGGGAAATAACAGTCAATTGAGGAAGCAGTAAACAACATAAAATAATTGAACTAAATAGAGGAATAAATGAATATATAGTAATGATGATAATGATACAATAGGTACAAGTATCCAAGGAAAGAAGTAAACACAACAATGTGTTGAAATACAACTGATAATCAAAGTACTAAAAGTAAAAAACAACTCTAGTAGCATTGCAAGCCTAAGATCGGTCCTGTGCTCTCTAGCTCCAACCCGCAATAATGTACCTGAAGTAGAAGGGAAACAATCCATTTCCACACCAGCAACCATATAACCTATTTGGGGCAAAAAGCAGGACCCAAAAAAGATGTGAGACTAGTACCAGTAGGCATCCACCATAAGATCTGTGCCCTACTGTCTGTGATCAATATAACAAAAGTAAAGGAAATAAATGCAGCAGATAAACAGAAGTACACTAAATTAAAAAATCCTACAAATCTTCATTTAAATTTATTTATTAATTTAATTCAATCATTTAATTATAAACCAAGGAATCTAGAAAGCATCTCTATATTCCCATGGCATATCAAGTAACACAACATGTATCTCAACAGACTACTTACACAACAAGCAGTACAAAACCCAAGCTCGTTCTTTGGCTTGGTGGAATCATCACAACAAACCAAAAAATATTCACACTAAATCTTTGGGTGGCTCACACTGGTAGACCCCTCTAGTCAAGTAATCATACAAAGGCAGAGACACTTTGGGAATCTCGCACCGTCCATTCCCATGAGGTCTTATAATGATAGCTATACACTCTAAGAGGAAGCAATTACATCTCATTCCCCCTGTAGTCTAGATACGTAACTAAGGACATTTTGAGGAATCATAAATTCCAATTCCCATAGGTCCTGTGAATGATAAAAATTTATAACTGATTTTGTAAGGAATCCCCTAATCGTCAATTCCCTCTTTAGTCTACCGCAGCTGGTTCACACAACCCTGAGCATTTCAGTCATGCGTAATCGACTATCAGTAGCACTAAGTAAGTTAAAAAACTACATGGATAACAGGTAAAATGCATCAAAATAATATAAACAGTAGGAAATACATGTAATCAATTTTTTTGAGGAAGGAAATCAATTCAACAAGGTGTGCATCATAGGAAACCTAAGCCAAACGGCGATAAACAACCAAAACAAGGGAAACACCCATGGGGTAATCCTCAAACATGCGAAAAAGAAAACATTATTCATATAATAGTGACAAGAATACAAGCAGTCTAAGGCATAAAATAATGCAGTATCAAAACCCTAACTCGAGATACCTGATACATTGGTATCCGACACTTTTGCACAAAAACTCAAAGACATTCAATGTAAGGAAACAAATAACCTACCTCAATTCTAGGAGATCGATATACTTAAACCTCATCCTGTGAATCTACCATGAACGGAGTAGATCTGCAAAAAAGTCTAAAACATTCAACCTCAAATAACTCTCATAAGAGAAATAATCAATAAATGTGGCCAAAGGGGAACCAAGAACTCACTACTGTGATTCTATTGCAACCAATGACGTTCAATTTGGATAATCGGTGAGGGATTGGTGGCTCGGAAAACATCCGCGGTCGTACCCTCGTTCTCAGTCAAAGAAGTTGGAGAAGAAGATGTTTTTGGGGTTAATACGTGACCCCGACCCATTTAATGAATAAAAGAAAGTACATGACGTGTAATTTTGAAGTACACGATGAGTACTATGATTTTCCGTACTCCGCATTAAGCGGCCTCCACATCACCCCAACAAGGCCATGTGTGTGGCCATGACACAACCATCACATATCCTCGAGCGGCCTCAAAGTACCAAGTGTGTACTCATAAAGTACATGGTGTGTACTTTGAAAATATCAAGATTCTCCCCTTTTTCCCAAAAATGACCAGAAAAGAAGAACATATATGAAAAGAAAGTCCGAGTTCTTGCAAACTTCCCCCATTAATGAAATTTATCCCCGAATTTCCCAAGCACAGCATAGAAGAAGAAACCCCAAACATCTATGTCCACTGTGATCATATATCGGCCTCCCTCTCCTAAGCCTCGTCATGAACACGATTGTGCTGCCATAGCACCCGTACTGGAGAAAAAGACTAGCCACATAGTACCTTTGAACTAAAATCAACAATTCTGATATGATGCTCCACGAATGATGCATCCTACTCCAGCTCGACCTCCTTGGGTTGGAAAACATGAGACATGTCTAAGAAGTAGCATCAAAGTTGAGAAATGTGGAAGATGTAGTGCATATCCTGGTACCTCTGAGATAACTGCAACCTATAGGAAAATCCCAACTCTCTCCAGAACCTCAAATGGACTGACGTATCTCAGTGAAAACTTTCCATGTCTCATGATCCTATAGTGCCCCAATCTCAGGGTAACACGTAGGAAAACCTGATATCTGACCTTCAACTCCAAAGGTCGTCTCTTCTGATCAGCAAACGATTTCTGCCGAGACTGTATAATATCCATCCTTTTTCGAATCAACTCCACCTCTTCTATAGTCTCCTGAATAAGATGAGGTCCCAACATAGCTACCTCTCCTACCTCCGGCCAACACAAGGGTGATCAGCATGGTCTACTGTACAAATCCTCATATGGTTCCATCTAAATAGTTGTTTGAAAACTATTATTGTTGGAAAATTCCACTAGAGATATATGCCTCTCCCCATAACCTTTAAAATATAGGACGCATGCTCTTAGTATTTCATCAAGTACCTAAATTGTGCGCTCTGACTGGACATCTATTTGGGGATGGTAAGCTATACTCAGAAGTACCTGTGTACCCAAATCCCTCTGTGACCCTTTCCCAAAATGCGATGTAAAGCAGGCTTACCTATTTAAAATGATAGTACTCGGAACCACTTCAAGCGTACAATATCATGGATGTACAACTGTCCAAGCTCATCAACACCAAAGTTCTCCTTAACCGGTGAGATGTGAGAAACCTTAGTGAGCCTATCAATGACAACCCATACTGCATCATTCCCTCAAGGAGATCTCAGTAACCCCATCATGAAGTCCATCGCGACATCATTCCACTTCCACATGGGAATGGGTAGTTTCTGTAAAAGCCCTACTGGTAGCTGGTGCTCCGCCTTCACCTGCTGACAAGTGGAATTCCTCATGAAAAAACCATCAATATCTCTCTTCATACTTGGCCACCAATACTATTGGTGTAGATGATGATACATCATTGTGACTCCAGGATGAACTGCCCAAACTGAGGAATGAAAGTCTCAAATCAGCTCCTCATGTATATATGACGGCACCCATACATGTCCCTAGAAATGCATGATATCACCCTCAACTATAGTCCATCTGGTAAAAGGGTCCTCTCCTAACACGATTTCCCATAAGACTAGGCCTTCATAATTTGATTGTTGCTTCATTCGAACTCGGTCAAGAAGGGTAGAGGTAATAGCTACATAAGAAATGAATGTATGAACCTATCTGTCGTGCACCTCCAAATGCATTTAAAAAAATAGAGACATAATCTTCCACTCGATGATGGATTCCAGAGCATCCTGTATTTGTGTCCTCCTACTCAGTGTGTATGTCACAACATTGCCTTTTCTAGGTGTATAAGAAATATCAAAATCAAAATAATGTAAGTACTCAACCCACCTCCGTAGTCTCAGATTCATGTCACACTATGTGAAGATATACTTGAGGCTCTTGTGATCAGTATATACCACAAAATACTTCTTAGAATATAATGTCCACAACAATGCAAAGCATGAAAAACTGCAGCCAACTCCATGTCGTGCGTAGGATAGTTCCTCTCATGTGGCCTCAACTACCGAGATCCATATGCAACAACAGGATCCTCCTTCATAAGCACTACTCCATGCCCGATGCCAAATGCATCACAGAAAATTATATAACTCTAGAAAAACTCTGGAAAAACTAGAATTGGTGCAGAAGTTAATCTCCCCTTCATCTCCAGAAAGTGTGAATCACAAGCTTCTGACCAAACATACTTCACCTCCTTCAAAGTCAAGCTCATTAACAGCACTAATAAGCGTGAGAAGACCTATATAAACCTATTATAGTAACCATCCAACCCTAAGAAACTTCATACCTCGAAGACATCCTTCGGCTACTCCTAGGTAACTAATGGTCTCACCTTCTCTAGTTCTACTGATACTTCTCTCTCTAAGATGACATGACCCATGAAGTGACTCTCATACATCCAAAAGTTGCACTTTGAGAGCTTAGCATATAACCAATGCTCCCTCAGTGTACTCAAAATGATCTCAATATGGGTATAATGGTCGTGTCGAGTGTGATAGTACAACAAGATATCGTCCATGAAAACAACCACGAAAGAATCTAAGTAAATATGGAACACTCAGTTCATCAGTTCGACGAAAACCGTTGGCACGTTCGTGAGGCCGAACAGCATAACCAAATACTTCTATAGACCGTACCTATTCCGGAAGGATGTAAGAGGAATATCAGATGGCTTGACACACAACTAATAATAGTCGGATCTCAAGTCGATCTTCAAGAACAATCTATCTCCTTGAAGTTGATAAAGATACCATCTATCCGTGGCAATGGATATCGTTTCTATATCGTCAACTGGTTCAACTTCTGATAATCCACACAAATCCTAAGGGTTCCAGTTGCCTTTTTCACAAATAGGACATGCGAACCCCAAGGAGAAGTACTGGGTCAGGTGTAACCCTTTGCCTAAAACGCCTCCAACTGCTTCTTGAGCTCCTGCAATTCAGGTGTAGCCATCCTATAAGAAGGAATGGACATCAGTGCCACTCCTAGAACAAGCTCAATAGAAAAGTCTACCTCATGCTTCAGCGGAAAACCTGAAATGTCTTCTGGAATGACATTCCAGAAACGATCCACCACTAGAGGGAAGTCTATCTATGAAGTCCCTGGTCATCTAAATACAAAATGGAAATTTGAGTTATAACTCCGCCGAGCCCATGATGCTCTAGTCCTGCTCTACTCTCCTGGACATCCCACTCACCCTTATGAAGAAAAAATTCACCCTCCCGTGATATGAAACTCACCCTGCAGTGATAACAATTGACAAATTCCCTGAAGGGAATGAGCCAGCCCATTCCATGAATGAAATCATACCCTGTCATCTCTAGGACATAGAGGTTCCATGAAAAATGGCACCCACCAACCTCAAGGGGCAGTCCAAGCACTAACACATGCTGGTAGTTTTAATCCCCAACGGTGTGCCTAATTTCAACATGTCCTCACAAGTATAAATAGTAAGTCTAAGGCTTTCCATAGTATGCACAGAAATAATGATATGAGAAGCTCCCGTATCAAAAAGTGCAGTGGAGAAAACAAAGGCAACTAAAATCATACCTCGAACTGTAGAAGGTACATTATCCTGCTCCTGATTAATCAGCTCTACCATAAAGGTATGGCCTTCACCGCGGCCCTGTGTTGCAGCCTGAGATCCCTGAGATGAACCTCCCTAAGCCTGACCACTACATCCATGGACTCTACCCTAGCCTAAATGACCTGAAGAACTCCATCCCCCAGTCTGCTGTGGAACTGGAAATCCTGCTCCTCTATGCGGAGTCGAAACAGATCCTCCTTCACTAGCCGCTGGAAGAAGAACCATTTAGAAACGCTACAGGTGACCCATCTTCACACAAGATTGTCAATCCACTGGGTCTCTCAAGCACTGGGGATTATTATTCCCACTTTTTCCACACTTATAGCACACCACTTGGTTTCCAGAAGGAAAATACAATCTACCAGAAGGAATACCTCACTTCCTCAGGTCACCTCGTGTAGAATCTCAGTGTTGATTCCTACTCTCCATATTAAATGAATCAGCCCAGTATGCTGAACTTTTCTAGAGAATAGCTTCCATCTCCCTCAGGTTTCTCTCATGGATAAGCTCCTGGTTGAATATCAGAGTGATAAAAGTCAACTGAAAGATGTTCAACTGTGATCTGATGTCCGGTCTGAGGCCTTCCTTAAACTTCCTCACTAAAAACAACTCGTCATTCCATAGAACGAGAGTGAAATTCCATAATTCTGTGAATCGAGAGGAATAATAAATAACTGTCAGAGTAACCAGCTATAGGTTCCTGAAGTATTTGGCTCTATCAGCCCTCAGTATCACCGGGTAGAAGAAGTTGTAGAACGTATGCTGAAACACGTCCCAAGAAATAGCATGTTGGCACCCTTACTAAGAAACCACATCCCACCATCTCTTAGTGGAGTCTCACAGAATATAAGTCTCGAGAATCACTCTCTTCTCTAGAGCCATCTCCAGGTGATTGAAGATGGAGAGCATGGCCTCTAGCAATGATTCTGAAGCCTATGGTCCTCCATCCCCTATGAACGTGGGCAGATGCTGCTTCTGAAAAACCCACGTCAGCTCTACCATAGAGGGGGCTGGATTATGAGCTCCCTGGAAGGTCTACATGAATGTCATGAAACCCTCTCTGAACTATGTTTCGATACCAGTTTCTGGAATCATTGTAGGTTCCATGACTAGAACAATAAGCGAAACGACTGGTAGTCTCTGATCGTCCATATCAGGTGTACGGTCACTACCTATTTCCTGACATGCAATATGATGATGTCTTGGTGCCATAGCTCTAAAAGGTCAAAAGCACACCACATACTCAGGATTAAAAAAGACTTAAAAACTGAAGGCACAAGAAGGAACAGGGAAAATAAGGCATTCAAGTTGTGAAAAACATGACTACACATCGTGTTCTTTCCCTACACAGTGTTTTCCCTTAGGTCATTCACATGGGCGTGTACTTCCACCAAAACTGGTCGTGTAACACCCCAAATACATGACCTGTTGTCCTAAAACATGGAGAGTACTTTAATCCTCTTCCCTTCTCGAGTGCTTCTACACAATTAAGCCAAACAGATCCTCTAATACAAAACTACACCGCGTGTTAAAGGAAGAAATGATGTGTATGTGACATGCCTTACCATGCTCGTGTTTTTGGAGACAAGACCTGACACACGACCATCATTACACAACATGTTCCGAGAAGACACAGTGTGTACGAGGAAGGGCAACACCAAACCGTGTTGTTCTTGACAC
This sequence comes from Viscum album, assembly GCA_963277665.1. Classification (NCBI taxonomy): domain Eukaryota; kingdom Viridiplantae; phylum Streptophyta; class Magnoliopsida; order Santalales; family Viscaceae; genus Viscum; species Viscum album. Next base: position 653,782,557 of record OY728145.1, on the reverse strand, counting down.
GGCCAGATTCCTAGATCAAACTACATGGCGTGTATGATTAAGACACGAAATGTATGTGAAAATATAACATGACCCATGTTCGTGACACGACCGGGGTACCTATTTCGTACTACACGGTGTGCTAAACTTGTACTTTGCGTGTTCCTACAAGATTTTTAAAAACTCCTTGTTTCTTCTCACACAATCAGTGACATGGTTTACAAACTACCCGACGTGTATTAATAAAATACACACCGTGTATTATGGGTTTTTTCGGGAAGTAGCTCAGAAACTGCTCTGAAGCCCAAAAAACACAGAAAACAAGACTTAAAGTGCCAAATTCCGATCCGTGAGGGCCCATACTCCTTGAAAATACAAGCTTGGAATCATAACAATGCATATAACAAGTAAACAATATAAAAAACTCATGATCCCCCAATTTCTGATCCTCAAGGGCCCATAACAACTCTAAGACCAAAGTTTGGCATCCATGATAAATAAACTCTAAAAAAACTATAACCTATCAACATAACATGTATTCTATCACAACAGATATCACAACAGCATGCATAGTCTATTAAATTTTTCCATCACAACAACATGCAATTTCTAATACAATTTAGATGGCATGGCAAAATGCATGAAATTTGATTTCATAAAAAGTTCATATATGATTCATGAGATGGAATACCCTCATCTCATCAGGTTGCAAAAAAATAGAACCACAATCATATACAATGTAACAACACAAAACAAGTGCACCACCTAACTGTGAAGCCAATTAAACTGTAACATTTTCAAAACTTGAAAACTGCAATATTCGAGGTAACATGGCTTTTCCCTATTCATGGGTTCTATAACTCCTGGTCACATCTATTAACCATTTACCTATTCCATCCTATCCCTGCCTAATGTTGCTAAATAGTAAGTTAGTAGAAAATAAAAGAAACTTCCTTTGATACCATTTTGTAACGGCCCGAATCCGGAGCCACTCAACTGGTGCCACGTACCCGATTCCCCACATAACCTCAATTGCATTTCCTCAAATGGCAGAGGCTTCAAACTAGCAGTGATGGCCTTAGTGAGTCATTGGGGAAACAATGCCCTCATTTGGTAAGGTATACAAGGGAAGGGAAAGAAGGGTCAATAGCGGAAGAAGTAAACATCATACAATAACTGAACTAAACATCTGAAGTAACGAATATATAGTAATGATGATAATGATTTAGATGGTACAAGTTTCTAAGGAATGCAGAAAGCACAACAACATGCCTAAATACAACTAAGTATCAATGTACTAAAAGTAAACAGTAACTCCAGCAGCATCGCAAGCCTATGCTCGGTCCTATGCTCTCCAGCTCCAACCAGAAATAATGTACCTAAAGTAGAAGGGAAAAAATCACTATCCAAACCTACAATCATATAACCTGTTTGGGCAGAAATGTATGACCCAAATAGGGTATGAGACAAGTCCCAGAAGGCAACCACCACATGATCTGTGCCCTATTGTTAGTGAGAAATATAGAAAAAGTTAATGAAATAAATTCTACAGAGAAATAGGAGTACAATAAATTAAACAATCCTAAAAATCTCCATTTATATTTATTTATTAATTTAATTCAATCATTTAATTATCAACCAAAGAATCTAGAAAACAACACTATATTCCCATGGCATAGCAAGTAACACAACAGGTATCTCAGCAGACTACCTAAACAACAAGCAATACAAAACCCAAGCTTGTTCTTTAGCTTGGTGGACTCGCCAAAAACAACCAAACAACATTCACACAGACTCTCTGGGTGTCTCACAATAGAAGACACCTCTAGTCAAGTAATCATAAAATGTCACAGACACTTTGGGAAGCTCTCACCATCCATTCCCTTACGGTCTTATAATGATAGCTATAGACTCTATGAGGAAACACGTACGTCTAATTCCCCCTGTAGTCTCGATATGTAACTAAGGACACTCTGAGGAAGCACAATGTCCAATTACCATAGGTCCTACAAACGATAATAATTTATAATTAACTCTCTAGGGAATCCCTTAATCATCAATCCCTTAATCATCAATGCCACAATGTCTACCTCACAGGAAACCTAATCCAAATGGCATTAAACAACAAAAACAAGGGAAACAACCATGGGTTAATCCTCAAACATTCTAACAAGAAAATATTAATCATCTAATAACCACAATAATACAAGCAATATAAACAGATAATAATGCAGGATCAAAACCCTAACCCGAGATACCTGATACATGGGTATCCGACACTTTTTCACAAAACTCAAAGACATTCAACATAAGGAAACAAAGCACCAAACTCGATCCTAGGAGAATGATATACTTGAACCTTGGCCTGTGAATCCACCTAGAACAGAGTTTATTTGAAAAACATCTAGAACATTCAACCTCAGATAACTCTCATAAGAGGAAGAATCAAGAAACGTGTCAAGAGGAGAACCAAGAACTCACCGCTGCGATTCTATTGCAACTGACGATGTTTAATTCAGATAACCGGTGACAGATCGGTGGCTCAGAGAAGATCTGTGGTAGTACCCTTGTTCTCGATTGAAGAAGCTAGAGAAGAAGATGTTTTTGGGGGTAAGATGCGACCCTGGTCCATTTAACGAAAAAATGAAAGTAAACGACATGTACTTTTGGAGTACACGACGTGTTCTAGCCTTTTCCGTACTCCGAATTAAGGGTCCTCCACGTCACCCCAACATTGCCGTGTGTGGCCATGAAACAGCCAGAACCCGACCTCGAGTGGCATCAAAGTACACGACGTGTACTCATAAAGGACAAATAGTGTACTTTGAAAATTTCCAGATTCTCCCCTTTTTCCCAAAATGACCAGAAAAGAAGAACATACCTGAAAAGAAGGTCTGGGTTCTTACAAACGGTGTTTTTATACATTAAATCTAATACATTGGGTGCATCACGAGTAATATAGAATTAATGAATAATGTGAGAAAGGCCATTTCCTTTATATTATATAATTTATGTACATATCTAAAAGACATTAATGAAAATTATACATCCTAAATAAATTCATTTTCATGGTTTCTAATAGGAATGTTTAATTTCCAAAATGCTAAAGAAATAGACATTGAGCACATAGGTTGATGGGACCATCATGAAACTTTCTTGATAAGAGATATCATTATCAAAGGATTATATTACACAATGAGCATCTATATGTGGTATTATTTATTTTTAGTGTTATATTCATTCTCTTTTGGCGGCATGACATGTTTCTAGGTGCTAAACATCGACTTTGGGATTCTTCTCTGAATTCCATTAAGAATGTGTCCTTGAGGGTCAGACACTAAGTTATTCCAAAATATCAAATAATTAATATATTATTATTAATTATTTAACAAGATTTGTCAATATTGTTTCATCACATGGTTTAATAATTATTCATGTTTTCATGATTTCATATATTATATCACCAGTAATTTTAGAGACTATTATATGAGTTCAATATATGATAAATTTTAATTTTATATTTAGTTAATATAATACATATTTATATATAAGAGAATACTACATTGATATTTATTTATTAAATAAATTTTCACTATTCAAGGTCTAATTGATATTATGGAGGAATGGAGGGCCATGTTTAATAGTCTAATGAAGAATAATATATACTGAATATTAGTTTAATAAGAAATATTTAATTTTAAATCATAAATTTAGCACATGTTGAGACACAATAAGAATAATAATAATATTATAGATATGGAGTTTTCCAGAGATTAAAAAAATAATAAAGGGTATTTTTGGAATTATTTATTTCAAACCCTTTTGGTATATAAAATCATTAATATTATTCTTAAAGAGATACAAATTCAATTTTTGTGCACAATGAATATAGAGGGTCATCTCGAAGCCCTTGAGAGATCCCTTATCTAATAACAATATCATGAATGGAGAGCGATATTCCTCTACCATCCACTCTTGAGACAATATAGATCAAGAAGAATCATTTGCAATATGTTTTCAAGGATATCAAATGTGAACAACACAAGTGATAGGATCTTCCATGATACCACCCTAAGATTCCTAAAACAATATTTAGATATTTTTGGAACACATGTGGGTCACCACTAGAGAAAATCTACCGATGAATCCTATAACTCAACAACGGTTCAACAGAAAATCGTTTTCAAATCCATCAAGGAATAAATAATTCTCTCATGAAAATTCATTATTTTCCAAAATTTATTATAGATAATATTTGACTGTATTTCAATTTTGTTATAGAATTTATCCATTATCATTATTATTTGATTCAAATATGCTACCCACATCATTTATCATCATTTAAATCGTAGATTGATCATCAATCGTTACAAAAGGAAATGTTGGGTTTAACCATTGTACACTTATGCTATAGCTAGACGATTTATAGGAGACTTAGAGGTTGAGGTAATGAAAAATTATGACTTCCATAGAGATGATCCCGAGTGATGGTCAAAGGATGATCAATATCTGGTGTTATTTCAAAAGTGGTTGTTTTTTAATTGAACATGTTGGATTAGTTTCATCATGAGTTTCATATATCACCATTGTTTGTGTATCCTAGTATATAAAAAATTTACCATGCCACGAGGAGTTGACATTGCTATCGGGGGATGAAGTGATCTGTAGCTTAGTTTATATTATGGATGTTTTGTTTCATTGTAGGTGAAAATAAATACTCAAATTCCTTGGTCTTTAATTAACCATTATATGTAACTATGCCGAAGTGGGAGTACAATTTTATTGACTTAATTAATATTTTCCTATGATCTTGACATGGATTTTATCTATTTGGGTGATCGTGGATTAGTTGATGAAATATTATAATTTCACAGATATCAAGGGGTTGAGAGATAGAGAATGTTTTGGTGAGATATTATGTGGATGAGACAGTAAAGAATTAGGAGGTACCAAGGGCCATTATCTCAAATCAAGGACATCAATTTACTATGTGTGTTTAAGGGGGGACCTCAATATGCCTTTTCATCTTAGGTACTTGTTATCAAACCAATTTAAATTTAGAAGGATGGTAAGATGGATCAAACCATCCAGATACTGGTGGATATGTTTTATGCTCACATTTTTTATTTTTTTGAAGATCATGGGTGAAAAAACTATATTAGTTAGTTCTTCCACCATATATATATATGATCAAAACTATTTTCAATATTTCATATATTTTTGGTATCTTCTTGATGATTCCCATGTCATTGATTAGGGAGAGTTATATGTAGATGTATTCATAGTGTTCAGGGAGTGACACATTGAGATTCTTGGATATTGTGAAATGGTCATGTGTGGGCATGTTAATCTATTGGTATCTATTATTTAGAGGCATGATGACATTGGGGAAAGTGTTTGGGAAATTGACCCTCCTATGAACTCTTAGTGTCTAGATAAAATTTGAAATATTTTTTCCTTAATGTTATGATGATTATTTAGTTCTTTTTAGTTGGATTCTTTGTTTCATCTATTAAATCATTCTTTATTTAAAATTTACATCTATTAGAGAGGTATCTATTAATGGGTTTTTATGTTATTGGTTTCTGTATTCCAATAATGTATCATTCTAATTATTATTATTAGAATAATTTGATATGTATTTAATGTAATTAACTAGACCTTCTCGTACCATTACTTTTTATCCTTTTGTTGTTGGAGGTTCTAGGAGATGATTTATAAAAGGTAGGTGTTAGAGATGAGATTTGTACTCAAATGGAATTTTAAAAACAAGTCTATGTGTGTTACTCCATCAAGTATTGGTTGAATGAGAGTTCTGTTTTATATTATGGTTGGTTATTCCATGAATGGTTGAGTGATGATGTAGTTCTAACATTATAGAGGGAGGAGTGAAACACGAAAGTTTAGCCTCATACTATCTCGATTTGGGATCCATTTCTCTATGTGAATAGTGTTTATCATGTAATAAAATCTGTAAGGATATTCTTATGTAAGGTTTTCAAATTTTATATGCAAGGATTGTGAGGTTTTAAGTTAAACATATACACAATTTTCATTATAGTGTGAGGAGATATAGTCATTAAATTAATGGTTTCAGGAATTTGTTTAATATTCTATGACCATCCATTAGGAGTGGTCATATATAGGGTTTCATGAAGCCAAAATCATTTTATTATGTTGTTCTAAATTTTTGGGTATTTATTGGATTTGGTTCTCATATTTCATCAGTACATTTTTTGAGGTTGTGCCTTGTTTTGGGGGTATCATGTATTATTGAATGACCACTATGGTTAAATTTTGGCCTTTCTCAGATGTATTGAGTTAAGGTAGATGTTGACCTTGATATTCAGGTAAAACGTTATGAAGATCATAACTTGTTTATTTAGAGGCATTCTAAAATTCTCCCAAGCAAGGAATGACTATGATATATCACTCCATGATTCGTTAAATTTATAGTTTTAGTGTATATTTAAAATAAAATTTAAATTATTCTAGATTTTATCAATTTCTCCAAAAATCTGATTAAAAAAAGTTATATCATTGGAGACCATTTAATTCCCTTTTATTTTATTTGGATCTTGGATTTAAGAGATCGACCACTTTTTGATCCAAGGTGAGTTTCAATTTCCTTCTTCTAGGTTATTTTCTTGTCTTTCTTCATGGGTAGGCAACGAATATAGATCAACTTATTTTTTGTTTTCCTTAGTTTTTGATTTGATGGTAGTTACTATTTTCATGGTTTTGGGGGTTTCCATTAGGAGATATTTTCCTTATCACCAACTCAATCTCCTTGTCTTTTCAAACTAACTATTGAACATTTTTTGGGATAGTTGATTAAAAAATTCACTATTTTTATTGTTTATTATAGAATTATCATTCCTGTACTTTCATTGGGTGGATAGTATTATAACTTCCTGGTTCTAAGTGTCGCCCATATATTCCCCATACATGATTGGTCACATGGCCTCAATCGCATTTCCCCAATGCTAGAGGCTTCCGACTAACAACAAGGGCCTTAGATGTGATAGTGGGGAAATTGTGCTATCATATACAGATTAATTCTACAAAAATAAATAGATAACAATAGTGGAAGATGCAATAATACCATAAAACATTAAACAGTAAAAAAATAAGGTACATAGACAACTACAACATATAAATATATCAATAATGATGCATGTCACAAGTATCTATCAAAGAAGTCAGAAACGTCACAATGCTAGAAGAAAATACTAAACTAATGTACAAAGGAAAAATAGATAAACAACTCCTTCAGCATCATAGGAATCAACTTGTTCTCTTTCTCTGCAACTCCACTGCAGTCAAGTACCTAAAGTAGAAGGGTGCTTACCCTAATAAATACATGCAATAACATAATCTATTTATGCCCAAAAGTATGACCCAAAAAGGGTGTGAGAAAAATCCCAGTAGACAACCACCCAAAGATCTGTGTCTAACAATCGGTTAATATTAATGGAAATCAATAATAAAATGAATCAATAAACAAGGAATTACTAAAAAAACATTCCTACAGTTCAATTACATTCATTTTCATTCATCAAAATAAATACCCAATAAAACACAAAAAATCCTCTTGGATGATCTCATAGTCTAACCCATATGGTTCATATTTAACAAATACTCTCTAATAAATCACTCACCATCAAATCTCCATGTGGTCTCTTAACGGTAGAAAAAGGCACTCTAAAGAAGCAGTCAACATCCAATTCCCCCTATGGTCTCGCAACGTGGAACTACAAACACTCCAAGGGAGCACACAAGTCTATCCCCCTAGATTATCATAACATAAATGTAAATAGACACTCTGTTAAATCCCTCAACATCCATTTCCCCTGTGGTATAACTAAACCAGGTTTCCAAAGCCCAATGTAAGTCAATCGTGCACAAACGATATCCAGTAGCCAAAGTAAACCACACGAACTATGTGGCTAAATAGAAAAAAATAATATTACATCATCTTATAAAATCAATCCATCCTAACCACAATAGGCACTGAAAGCAATTATCATAACAATAAAAAATAGACCAATGGTCAATATCAAAACAACAAGGGAAAACACCTCCATTGCATGGATAAATAACCCTATTTTTAAACAAGAGCCCTATCTAAAGAAACCAAGCATAACAGACATCAACATGGTTAAAACCCCTAAACAAGAAATACCAAAATATAGGGTATTGTCCACTTTTTCCAATAAAATTCAAATACTATCTATGGAAAGGCACAAACCACCTACCTCAGAATTGTAAGATTGATATAATCAGGCGTTTTCCCTTGAATTTTCCTAGAACATGGTAGTTCTACAAAAATGTCTAAAATGTTTAACCATATATATCTCACGCAAGAGGATAAATCAAGAAACGAGGATCTAGAAGAAGGACGATCTCACCATGGAGATTACAATGCATTTGACAGTTGTTAAATTGTAGAACAAAGGGTGGTTTGAGGGCTCGGAGAAGAATCATTGTATTTTGTCCCTCCAAGATGAGATGAGTCAAGAAGAAGCCTATTCTATAAATGAGACGCGACCTCAGACCAATACAACAAATAAAAATAAAAGTACACGACACGTCTTTTAAATGTACACGACATGTATATTCTTTTAATGGGACCCACCATAGGTAGTCTCTAGGTCACCCCACATGGCCATGTTCTTGGCCATTACACGACCAGTACACGGTCACCCGCGAGAACCCAGTACATGACATGCACTCTTAAGTAAACGACATGTAATCCATAAATTTCCGGATTCTCCTCTTTTTTCTAAAAAAACACCAAAAAATAAAAACCCATACTTGAAAATAATTTCTAAGTTCTTACATTCGTCCCCCCTTATAGAATTTTCTACCTGAATTTCCCTCATAAGGCTGCGTAGAAGAAGAATCCTCGAATATATCTGGCCACTGGGATCATACATTGACCTCCCTCTCTCGAGAATTGTCCTATACCCATCGTGCGCCCTCCGAACCCATACTAGAGGAATCAAATAGCCGCATATACCCATTTCACATTGATCAAAAACCTGGATAGGATGATCCTTGAACGATGTGTCCACTTGTACTCAATCTCCTCAAGTTAAAAAACCTGATATAGATCAGAGAAGTAATGCTATAGTTGAGAAACATGGAAGAAGTCATGCATAGCCCAATACCTCTATGGTAAATGAAACCTACAGGAAACCGACCCGAATCTCTCCTAAACCTCCATTGGTCCAACATATATCGACTAAATCATTCCTTATCTCCTTTTCATCCTATACCCCAACCACTGTGTGACATGTAGAGAAACTAGATCTTTGAACTCAAATTCTAGAGGTCATATCCATTGATTATCATAAGACTTCTGTCATTACTATGCAATAAAAATCCTCTTCTGAATCAACTCCACCTACTCCGTGGTCTCCAAAATAAGATGAGGTCCCAACACAGCTACCTCTCATAATATAACCAACATAGGGGTGATTGGCATGGCCTACTATACAAATCCTCATAAGGTTCCATCAAAATTGTTGATTGAAAACTATTACTATAGGAAAACTCCAAAAGAGGTATGTGTTTCTCCTATGAACCTCAAAAATATAGGATGCCAGCTCGATGCATGTCCTTCAGTGATTGAATCGTACGGTCAGACTAGCCATCTATTTGGGGATGGTGTGAAATACTTATAATTATGTGTGCACCCAAAGACCTTTGTATTCCCTTCCAAAAACGATAAGTGAAAAAGGGTGTCCCTATATGAAACAATGAAGTGTAGAGCTCCATGTAAACACACAATCTCCAGAATGTACAACTTTCTGAGCTCATCCACACTTAAAGTATCCTTGATCAGAAAGAACTGAGAAAACTTTGTGATAATATCAATGAAAAACCATACTAAATCATTCCCTCGAGGAAACCTCGACTACCCTATCATGAAGTCCATTGCTACATCGTTTCACTACCACCCAGGAATGGGTAACTACATAAAAATCCCTAATGTTCATTGATGCTCTGCCTTCATCTGCTAACAGGTGGAATTCCTCATCACAAAACCATAAACATCTCTCTTCATACATGTCCACTGATACTGGAAGTGTAGATCATGATGCATCTTGGTGACACCAGGATAAACTTCCCAAACTGAGGAATGAATGTACAACATCCAATTCCCACATATGTCTACTGACACCCATACACATCCATGGAAACAGAAGATCTCATCCTTTCCTATGGTCCATATAGGAATAAGGTCCTCTCCTGACACACTCTCCCATAGAACAAGGCCTTAAAATTATTATATCTTCCTCATTATCATTCAATCAACTAGATTAGAGGTAATAGCAACAGATTAAGGAAACATATACCCTTGTCTGTCATGAACCTCTAAATGCTTCTCATAGAACAGATCCATAAGCTCTCACTCAGTAATAGCCTCCTCAACTACTTGTATCTACATCATCTTTCTCAATGCATTATCCACTATGTTGCCTTTCATATGAATATAGGCTATCTGAAAATCAAATGGTTGTAGGTACTCAACCCAACTTCGATGTCTCAAATTTAGACTACACTGAGTGAAGATATAATTGGGATTTTTATGTTTGGTGAAAACCAAAATATGATCTCCCAAAAGATAATTTCTCCAAAATATTAAATCATGAACAACATCAGCTAAATCTAGATCATGTGTCACGTAATTCCTCTCATGTTTCCTCATCTACCGAGACCCATATACAACGACCCCTTCCCCAACATAAGCAATTCTCCCAACCTGATACCTAGTGCATCACAGTAATCTCTATAACTCATTCCCAGATCTTGAAAAACTAGTATCAGTGTGGAAGTCAACCTCCCTTTCAACTCCCAAAAGGATGACTCCCATGAATCTTACAATAAGTACATCGAACCCTTCTTAGTCAAGCCCATCAGTGGTGTTTCTATGCATGAAAAGTCCTATATGAAATTTCTATTATATCCAGCCAGAAATATAAAACAATAAACCTTAAATATCTTCTATGACTGTTCCCAGTAAACTACATCTCGCACTTTCTATGGGTCTAATGATACTCCTGTCTCTGAGATAACATTACCCAAGAAGTGAATCTGGTCCATCCAAAAGTGTAATTTTTAGAGTTTAGCATATAAATGATTCTCTCTCAGTGTACTCATAATGATATCAAGATGTTTATCATGGTCGGGTTGAGTGTGAGATTACTCCAAGATATCATCCATGAAGACTAACAGGAAATAATCTATGTATGGATGAAAGACTCAGTTCATCAGTGCCATTAAAACTACAGGAACGTTTGTGAGACATAATGACATAACAACATACACTTATATACCATACCAACTCCAAAAGGCTATAATAGGTATATCTAATGGTCAAACATGAATCTTATGATAAAATAATATAAATTTAATCATCAAGAACACTCGGGATCCTCAAATATGATCAAAGAGATCATCAATCCTCGTTCAGGGATATTGGTTCTTGACCGTTAACTGGTTCAAATTCTGATTATCCATACAAAGTCTGAGGGTACCATCAACCTTATTTTAATTAAGGATAGGAGAACCCCATAGAAAAGTACTGGTTCAGATGAACCCCTTTTCTTGTAACTCGTCTATCTTCTTCTAGAGCACATGTAACTCTAGTGTAGGCATCCTATAAGGAGGAATGGAAAACAATACTACTCCTATTATAAGAAAAAGATAAAAGTTTTCCTCTCACTATAAAGGAAAATTTTATAATTCCTATGGAAATACATCCTTGAAATGATCAAACTCCAGAGGAATGTCCAAATGTGAAGTTCCCTTGTCATCCAGATATAGAGTAGAAATATGGGCAGTAACTCCTCCCAACCCATGATGTTTGAGTCCGTCTATATTTTCATGGACATCCCATTAGTCCTGATTCAGAAACAAATCTCCCTCGAGTGATGCGAAACTCACCCTATGATGATAAAAGTTGACGATTGCCTGTATAAAATCAACCAATACATTCTGAGAATGACATCATATCTTGTCATCTCTAAGATAGAGAGTTCCCATAAGAAGGGACAACAACCAACCTCAAGAGGGAGCTACTTTACCTAATGTACACAAGTTATTCTATTCTCCAACAGAGTGTCCTGAATAAAGATATCAACAGATGAAAAGATAGAGAGCCCAAATCACTCCAGTATAGAAAAACATATGAAACTATGGGAAAAACCTGTATCGAAAAGTGAAAAAGTTATAACTGAGGAAACTGGAATCGTACCTCGAACTGTAGAGGGTCTGATATCCAATCTTGTTGGTTCTGCTCCACTATAAATCCCTTGAAAGTACTACGGCCTTGTGACCCTACCTGGCCACCCTAAGTTGATCCACACTATTGTCACTGAAATCCTGCCGATTGGCTACCATGTTCGTGACCTCCACCTCCACCTGAATGTCAAGAAGAAATCTAGCTCCCTAATTTATGTGGGACTAGTGGTCCTTCTCCTGGATGAGGTGTCAAGAAAAACCCCCTATCACCTCCAGATGGTGAGAAAAACTGTCAGAAACGCCGAAGATGACCCATATTTCTGTAATATCGGCACTCCAAAGGGTTTCTTGAGCTATGTAGCCTCATATGCCCATCTTCCTACACTGGAATCACGCCACATGGATAGAAGAAAAAGTATCCTGATTCCTCATGTCTCTATGCATAGAAACCCTATGGCACTTCCTACTGTCAGTAGGAGTGGTACCAACTCCATATGTCAAGCCTTCCTGGCTCACAGATCCACAATCTATCAGATTTCACTCCGTGATCGGCACCTATATTACTATAGAGTTGATCGATGTAAACCTGAATATTTTCACCAGAGATTGGATATCATGCCTTAGACCATCTTCAAGCATCCTCGCCAGAAATAAATCATCACCCCATGGAATGGTTGTGACGCACTGCAGCTCTGTGAAGCATGAAGAGTACACCATGACGGAAAGAGTACCCTATTCCAAAATCATGAAATCTCGGGCTCGATCGGCCTTCAATTTCTCTAGGTAGAAGTAATCATAGAAGGAACTCTAGATATATGCTACAAATAGTATGTCAAAAAGAATAGAAAATCCCTCTGGTACCACTTTGTAATACCCTGTTTCCGGGTGCTGCCCAGAGGTGCCTCGTACCCGGTTGGTCACATGGAGTGATGCACATTTCCCCAAACATCAGAGGCTTCCGACTAGCAGTGAAGGCCTTTGGTGTGATAGTGGGGAAACTATGCCCTCATGGGTAGAGTAATGCAGTTGAAATAAACAGATAACAATAGTAGAAGTAGTAATAATACCATACAATAGGAAAATGTAGAAGACTGAAGTAAAATAGACAAATATAGAATATATATATATATATATATATCAATAATTACGCAAGTCACAATTATCTAGGAAATCATCCAAACAATTCACAATGCTGGAATAAAATACTAAACCAAGGTACAAAGGAAAAATAGATAAACAAATCTGATAGTATCGCAAGCCTCATCTTGGTCCCCTACTCCCCAGATCCATCAGATTCATGTACCAGATGTAGAAGGGCGGTTACACTTATCTATTCCTATAATAATATAATCTCTTTGGACCTAAAAGCATGACCCAAACAGGGTACAAGATGAATCCCAGTAGGCCACCACCCAAATATCTATTCATAAAGGTCAGTGAATATGTATATATAAATATGGAATGAAATAAGAAAAATTATGAAAAAACAAGGAACTACTCAAAATTAAACAACCCTCTAGTGAAATTACATTCATTTACATTTCTCAAAATAAACATCCAATCAAACACAAGAAACCCTCTAGGAAGTTCTCACTATCTAACCCCTGTTGTTAAGCTTTTACAAATACTCTCTAAGGAAGCCCTCACTGACAATTCCCCCTACAGTATCATAATGGTAACTAAATACACTCTGAGGAACCACTCCACATTTAATTCCCCTATGGTCTAGTAATATGGAACAACAAACACTCTTTGGTAGCACACAATTCTATTCCCCCTATGGTCTCATAACGTAAAAGTACATAGACGCTCTAGGAAATCAGTCAACGTCCATTTACCCTATGGTCTAACTACACCAGGTTCCCATAGCCCCGTTTAAGATAAATGTGCACAAACGATATCCAGAATCCAAAGTAATTAGCAAGAACTCGATGGATAAACAGCTACAAGAATATCACAACATCAGATAAAATCACTCTATCTTAATAACACTAGGCATGGAATGAAACCATCATAATAGGAAAAACTGTACCAATGGTAAATATTAATAGAACTTGGGAAAATGCCTCTATATCATGGAAAAATAACCCTATTTGCAATCAAGAGCCCTTACTCAAGAAACCAATCATAACATGCATCAACAGTGTTAAAATCCCTAAACATGAAATACAAAAATCTAGGTTAGTAGCCAAATTTTCATGTAAAATTCAAATACAAACTATGGAAAGGCACAAAACACCTACCCCGACATTGTATAATCGATATACTCTGGTGCTGGCCCTTGAATCAACCTATTATTTGGTAGGTCTATAAAAATATCTAAAACATTCAACCAAGGATATATCCTGAAAGAGGATAAATCAAATAAAAAGTCTCTATAAGAAGGAATAAATATCCATGGAGATTCTAATGCAATCGACGAAAATTAAATTGGAGAACAGATAGAAGGTCGGGGGCTCAGAGAAGAATCGTCAACTTCCGTTACTCCTGGATGAGACAAGTTGAGAAGAAGGATGTTCTGTAAATGAGATGTGACCCCAATCCGACTTAAAAAATAAAAATAAAATAAAATGGTTTTCCTTTTAAAAGTAAATGGGGTGTATATGTTTTTACAAGCTTCCTCTTTTGGCGGTCTCTAGGTCACTCTACATGGCCATGTACTCAACCGTTACACGGACAATACATAGTCACCCGCAACTACCGGGTATAGAGCGTGTACCCTTAAGTACATGACATATACTCCTTAAATTTTAAGATTCTATTTTTTTCTCAAGAACAATATAACAGAAAAACCCATTCCTGAAAGGATGGTCTGGGTTCCTACCAGTATGAATTAACTAAAGTATGATAATAATTAAACTATTGAAATTTATGTGGAGGGGTGGGTTATTTGTGTTTTATTTGATTCTATTACTTTTCATATGATGTACGGGTGTTTGATGTTTTTAATGAGAGTATTATTTGTTGGTGTATTGATGTGCTATTTCTATGATTAATTATTTTGAATAAACTCCCATAAAAAATTCTTATTTCAAGAGGATAATGAATTGGTTTCTTTAAAATTAACTAGTTATCAAATTATGTTTCTATTTAAAATAAATAATTTTAATTTAAAGATGTTAAAATATTTATTTATTTAATTTATTCATCAATGTTTTTGATGTGGTTTCTTACTATTAATTGTGTTGAAAATTTTCTGTTTAGGTTGGTCTTTGTTTGGGATTGTTTTTTATAGTTTTGGAAAGATGGAATGAGATTCATAGTGGGTTTTTCATGTTGTTTTCCATGTTTGGGGTGGAGGGATATGGGTTTTGATATGGTTTTGAAGAATGATATGTGGTGCGTTTAGATTTGTAATGTAATGCCCGGTAGTGTGGAATGAATATGGTTTTTTGGAAGTTTTAGAGGCTATTGGTATGTGTTTTGGGGAGGGTAATATAGCGATTAATTTTTTTTTGTGTGTGGATGAGATATAAATTTCTATATGTATGTAATAATTTTTGTAATAAGGAATATTATTTTCGGAAATTTTCAATAATATTATAAGGAATGGGATATTAATGAACATTTAATTCATGTAATTAATCTAGTTTTGAGGGGATAAACTTGGTTAATGGCTAATGAATTAGTGGAAATAAAATATGAATTAATGAATGAAATAATGAATATGATATTAATGGTAAAATTTACAAATAAAAAATGGGTAAATTAAATTATTTAATCAGAAACCATGAATGTTGTTATGGATCTTTTGTGTGAAAAGTTTATCCTAGATCATGGAATGGTGTGTGGAGAAGTCATTAGTCCATTATAGTTGTTATGAAGGTATTTTTAATAGTATCAGAAGGATAATATTAGTGTAAACACTTTGGTTATGACTCTATATGTTTATGATATATAATATATTTTATTATGATTTCATATATACCCCACCCAAATTTGATAACCTTACTGATTCCAAAATATTTATGGATCTAGGTGTATTCCCAAAATCCATATCTGTGAGGGAATATATGGATAACTACTCACCCATATATCTTCTCTTTTCTAGGTATAGTATAGGATATGATAGATCATGATAGGTATATCCATACATGTTGAAATTGATTATGGTTCTAGTATGTTATATTTTAGATAAATTGGTAATGTGGTTTGATGTGATGATTATAAGATGATTATTTAATAATTATTTGATTGAGGATGTGATATATAGTGGGGGTACATTATGGAAAGGGGAGGACCCGATGTTGACATACATATAGTTTATGAAACCGTACTATGATTAGGATGTAGTATGTGGTTGTTATGTGGTATTTTTGTGATGCAGTATGTGGTGAAGGACATGAGATAATGATGAAATGGATATAGCATGTTCTATTTCATTATGAAATGTGATATGATTTGTGATTCCATGACCATATAAGGGATCAATGCACTAGGACATTTTCCATTGGGGTGTGAGAGTATCAAACCATTTGGAATGTGGTTATAGGAAACCTTATGGATATATTTTTTTATACAATATAATTATAATTTTATGTGATATATGGGGAGATATCCTTGGAAAGTTTGGGTTATATTTGACCTTGAATTGGTTCATGTTGGTTCTGTAATTATTTCGAGGAATCTTTATGCTACAAACACATTTTCACTAAAGTTATAGAGGAGTATCCTACTATGTATATATGCATCCACACCCATATATATATATATAGAAATTTAATTTGGTTTCATATGAGGTATTAAGTTACCCCAATAGAAATTAATATATTTTGTCTTGGAGTTAGTGTCAAAGTTACTACCATATTAGTTTTACATTGGTGTTTCATATACAGAGGCTCGATTTTTATAAGGATTTCCTTTATATATTCATTTTATTCAAAGAGAAATTCCTTTTATTTGGGTGCTTTAAATTATAGATATTAGTCTACAATCCATAAGATATTAGAGTTGAGATTCTGAGGTCACACTAGTATTCACTATCAACATTAGAGGGGTTCCTAGTAGGGGTGTGTTGTGAAATTTTTGGAATCTAATCTGGGAATTCTGAAGTAACTAATTATACAATTTACCATAAATAAAAAGTAATATTTATACAAGAATTAAATAATTATCATTTAGATTTTTGGAAAATTAATTGGTTTAGAATTAATATTATAATTAATTATTTGAAAAATTCCCTTTTAATTAATTTGATAATAATTTATATCCTAATAAATTCACTAAAAGTTAATATGTGATTTAATTGACTACTAATTAAGGTCTTAATTAATTTATTGTAATTTAGTATCACAATTAATTAACTAAAAACTAATTTCATAATTAATTAAAAAAAATTATATCCCAGTTAATTTACTCATTATTAGTCAACTACAACCCCTTACAAATCTATCAAGAAAAGTATTAATAAGTTTTATATAGTATGATTTATATAGGGGTAACATATGATTTGAACCATGATAACTTGAAAAACGTTAAGCTTCATTGGATGAAATAGACAATGATGTGAATTTAATCCTTTTATTTTATTTCATTCATTGGGATCAATAATATTTTTACTATAGAAGAAATCATTTAGGATTACACATTCATGTAATGTGTCTTGATCTTATATCATGAACATATTTTGGAAATAAATCTTATTACTCTATTTGTGGAATCACAAAAGAATCCAATTTTCAGGGAATCTCCATGGATGTATGATTAACATCCATTCTAACAAGATTAACTATATTTAGAGAAGACTACTCTTACTAACTTGTAGATCAGAACCTTCAGGTTACCAGGGGAAGAACATCGATATATACGTATCAATATATATATATATATATATCATCACACACTATACTTATAATTTTTATACAACATTGAAGATAATTTGAGGGATATCAACTAAGTGGGTTGGGTTTCTTTGGTATATTAATTTGTCATGGGTTTCAAGTTCTATCCCCAATTTCAATTTCTGATATAAGGTTACTTCAAGCCCCTTAGTTAAAGGATCCACTATATTTTTAATGTTACCTACACAAAAAATATCCTTGATCCTATAGAAAAACATACCTTAAATTTTCATGAGACTTACTTGACGGTGTCTCTTTGTCATTTTTTCGTACGTGATACTCTTAATCCTTTCTATTATTATATGAATATACCATTTTAAATTTATTTAATGGGTAGGATTTCTAGTCATAATCACTGTGGATAATTATATTTTTCAGCACTCAACATCCTCTAGTAGCATCAAAAGCACACAACTCAATATGAAAATTAAATCATGTTAAAATATTATGATTACAAGACCTTTAGGAGATCATGTTGCATCCCATGGTAAAATAATACCATGTAAAACTATTTATCCCAAAATTTTTGTGTATCTATATTAGATCAATGTACCACTAGTGTATGTTTGTGAATCTCTCATAATTCTACACCGGGAAGTAGTTCCCTAATGTTATACATGAACTCCATCTAGTTCCACCTAATGGGTTCTATTAGGATAACTAGTATACCTTGAAAATAATGTGAGCACAAAATAAATATCCATCCATATACAATTTAATAGATATATTAGATTTATAATGATTTAATAATACCTTTTCAAAGACGAAATAATAATAATAATCTCATTTTTAGTAAAGTTATTAAATAAAAATATGATGATAGAATATATTTTTTTATTTTGATAACCATATTTATCATGTATATTTTTATTAATAAAACAATAATACAATATAATAATCACTTATATATTTTTATCAAACAATCATGTATGATTCATTTTCTTTGATTTAAAAATATATAATTATTTTATCAAATTTCTCAACACATTTCATGGTGGAGTACTTTTGTTCATATGAATTAATAAAATATTTTTAGAGTTTATGATCATTATCAAATGAAACAAATAGGATTGATTGATCTAAATAATTATCATATTCTAGATTAAGATGAAGAAAAATTATTTTCACCACCATTTTATTGATGATAAAATCAAATATAGAATCTAACTCAATTAAAATTATAATGGTACTCACTTGAGAAACTAGTGCATAAGTATGTAAGTAGTCTATTTTCTATGTTTTCAAAACCCCTTTGAAACCAATAAAGATTTATAATTATAAACAGTTCAATCTAGATTATGTATAGATTTAAATATCCATTTATATCCAATAGTTTTATACCATGGATAAAGATCCCTTAAATCTAATGCTTTATTAGAAACAATTGTTTTTATTTTACTTTAGATCACCCCTTTATAATTCATTTTTTTATGTGAATCCATGACTTGTTGAAATTTAGTAGGTTCTTTCTAGACATTTTATATAAGGAAATCACTTAAAATTTCCTTGAAAAACATTTCATTTTTACTCATTTTGTGTTCATCCACTTCATTCGATTTATTGGGTCTTAAAATACTATTTGGATTTACCCCCACATCATTCAAATTATCAACATGTTCAATAATGAGCCCTAATGTGAGGGTATGTACTAAATTGGATACATATTGTGTTACATCCATTGTCATGGGAAAAAATCCTCAAATAATGTCACTAAAATATAATCCATAATTTCATTAATATCGAGTAAAGGAGTCTTATATTTAATCACTAAGAATCTAAAATAATTTATTGTTTCAATAGACCCATAAAAGATAACATTAGGTATTTTCATCCCTATATTTATCTATTTATTGTGTTAGACTAATACTTTAGTATGACTTTCGACAAATAAAAATATTTGATGCAGGGATTTATTACTTTCCAAACTTCAAACAGTGTGCTTTTCTAATGTTAATGAGGGATTCTAGTTTAAAAATAGAAAGTTGTATTCAAAGCCTCACCACACACATATATTTTTGTATTATATAATTTAAAATAAGACTATTTATCATATCATTCAATGTTATATTATTTTTTCAAACTTAGATATTATAATAAAGAGGATATGAAGTTGTCTCCAAATGAATGATATATTTGTTTTTAAATATTCTGTAAATGTATGTGATTCATATTCTCCAAAAAAAAACTCTTAATCATTAATTTTTTTTCATGTTTGATGTTCAACATCATTATTAAAAATTATTAATGTCTGAACATAGTAAAATTTAAATTTTAGTAGATAAACATGAAAATATCTACTATAGTTATCAATTCATTTGATAGGGTATTTATTATGGTCCTCAGTTATAAATCCATTGAATTAAAAAATTACTATGAGCATCTATTCAAGAAAATTTGTATCCATTTTAACTGAATGATAATATTTCATAGGTTTCTTATCAGACAAATATACATGAAATTTTTATTTCTTATTAATGTATTGATTTCACATGTAATTGTAATTGATCATGTGTTTATTAAATCCAATATTCATGTTACCCATATGTGTGTTCCACATATTATATCATTCAATATAATTCACAAATACAATTTTTGAATCAATATTCACTTTATAAATATATACATATTCTACCTTTAATTTAACAAACCAGATTGATGAACCTGCCTGCACAAAGGGATCTGTTTGTAAACAGGCTCACTTTTCCACCAATCTGCCTTCTCAAACCCAGGATATAACTCCCAATGTCCCTACCCCCACACTGCCCATGCAACCTTTTGCACATACCAAGAATGACAATTCACAAAAAGACCATCCATCTTAAATTTCTACCAGGTCTATGACCTCGGCCTCCAAAAAGAGAGGGGACAACCCCACCAAAAAAATCTAAATGAATATATTATTCTGGAATTGTCAAGGCATTTCCAACCTTGACACTCTAAATGTTCTTAAATGATTTACCAGAACACACTCTCCTAAAATTATCGCCATTGTTGAACCCAAAATCCACTTTAATTCTCGATCACATAAAATCCCTTATGGGTAATCATGCCTTATAGCCTGTAATGATGGCACATATACTGAATCTCTATGGCTCCTTACTCATATATCCTTACATAATGTTACAATACATTCCTATTATAGTCAAGCTATTACTTTTAATATTAATTTTTATAAAATACCTGTTTCTTGTAAATTTTTCTATGCCAGTAATAGCTATCAAGCGAGTAGAGAACTTTGGAAGGATATCTCACAACTCAATGACAATATTAGACATCTGTGGTTTATCACTGGTGACTTCAATGATATCTTATCATCTAGTGAAAAACATGGACCTACCCCTGCCTCTATTTCCACTTGGGAATTTAAGGCCTGTATTGAACAGAACAACCTTACAAAGGTTAATCTTTTAGGTTCTAAATTTACATGTTATAGAATACATTACAAAAGAAGTGTTTCTAGTAAACTATACATAGCCTTCTCTAACTCACATACCCTTGACAAATGGGATAACATATCTAGTATTACATTGTAGATAATTGCTTCTAATCATCAATTCATTCTCCTCTCCTTCTCTTTTCATAAGAGAATCCCAAGGGCACCTTTCAAATATAACAACACTTGGTCCTCTATCCCTGAATGCATTAAAGTTATTCAGAACAATTGGGAAAAGATGTTGGGCCAAACCGACTCCTTTTCTTACCCGATGAAGCCTAAAATTTTAAAAAATCCCTTAAAAGATGGTGCAAAACCGAATCTTCAGAAATAGATGAAAACATCAGTCTTCTGGAAGCTGAACTGAATCAACTTCAAATTGATAATGATTCTTCAAGTTTTGTTCAAAACTCACAACATGAAATCAACATCTC
This sequence comes from Viscum album, assembly GCA_963277665.1. Taxonomy (NCBI): domain Eukaryota; kingdom Viridiplantae; phylum Streptophyta; class Magnoliopsida; order Santalales; family Viscaceae; genus Viscum; species Viscum album. The sequence goes on along the minus strand of OY728145.1, from coordinate 653,760,619 downwards.
TTCTAAGCTCATTTCCTTACTCAATCTCAAAGATAATCTTAAGAAACAAATTTTTAAATCCAATTGGCTCAATGATGGGGATAGAAACACCAAATTATATAATGCTCTTCATAGGATCAGAAAAGACTATTGACCCCTAGCCTTCCTTAGAAATGGAAATCAAATTATGGAAAATGAGGAAGGAATAACCAAATTCCTTATCTCTCACTTCCAAGATATCTTCAATGGGGATAATATTGACAAAGATTTAAGACCTGATATCATCCCCAATCTTGTTACTGAGGAAGAAAACTTTATTCTTAACAGAATACCCTAAGACCATGAAATTAATGACACATTTTTCAGCCTTAACCCAGATAGTGCCCCTGGACCCGACGGTTTTAATAATGAATTCTATCAACAACATTGGTATATCTTGCAGAAAGATGTTTTCTGTTTGGTCAAATCATTCTTCCTCAACGGCATTCTTCCACACGTTTTGAATTCTCAATTCCTTGTGCTTATTCCAAAATTTGAAAATGCAAATGAGATTCAAAACATCAGACCTATTTATCTCATCAACTCTTTATTTAAAATCATCACAAAACTTATCTCTAATAGAATTAAATGGATCTGTAATAAAATAATCTCTTGGAATCAATTTGGCTTCATAAAAAGAAGATCTATACAAGACTGCATTTTCCATTCTTCTGAAACCACAAATCTTCTTAATAAAAAAAGTAGAGGTGGAAATGTAGCTATTAAGCTAGATATCACAAAAGCCTTTGATACCATTGATTGGAACTTTATATACAATGTTCTTTCACACTTTGGCTTTAATAATATTTTTATAAATCGAATAAAGGTATTATTCAACTCGGTTAACATTTCCATTTTTTTAAATGGTTCACCTAGAGGTTACTTTATGTGGACCAAAGGTGTTAGGCAAGGGGACCCTCTCTATGTGATTATGTTTTCCATTGTGGAAGACTATTTGAGTAGGCTTATATCCTTATAGGCTAATAAAATATCACTAAAATCCATTGTAGCCTCTAGGAATGTAAATGCACCCACACATATCCTTTATACAGATGAAATTGTTCTTTTTACTCAGGGTGACAAAAGGAATTTTATTAATCTTAAAGATATTCTTTTACACTACCAAGAAACTTTCTGCCAGCACATTAACTGAAATAAATCCTCCATCTTATTTAGCATAGAGTTCCCCATGGATAGGAAAACATACATTTCTAATATTCTAGGCATCAAAGAGGGCTCTTTTCCATTTACGTACCAAGGAGTGCCTATTTTATGGGGTATGCCTAAGGCCAATCAATTCTCCCACATTGTGGATAATACCCTTCATCACCTACCTCTTGGAAAGGTAAGACACTTTATATGGCTGGAAGGATCTGTTTGGTCAAATCTACGATTGTTTTGAAACTAGTTTACTTTATGAAGGTTTATAAATGTCCTAAAAGAATTTTAAATTGCATTAATAATGCTATTAAAAACTTTGTTTAGACTGGGAACATTTCATAGTGAAAGATTGTGACCATCCCTTGGATCACTTGTTCCAAACCGGTTGACAAAGGGTGGATTGGCATCAAGAACATTGCTAAATTCAGCGAGGCTCTTCTAGCCAGACATACTTAGAACATCATTCATAATACCTCTACCTCTATGGATTTCCTAAGGGATCTTTTCCTGCAAAAACTCAAAACCAATTACTCTTTTTCTCTAAAATCATCTGTATGTACCTCCATCAAAAGCACTTTTATCTCCATCATGACCAATTCTAGATGGATGGCCAACAAGGAATCTAAACTAAAATTTTGGCTTTATAATGGGACTGGTGCTCCCTCGATTTCACTATTATAAAATAACTACGACCCTCTGAATCTCCATGATACCATTGAATCAATCTATACTTCTTCAAACATTTCCCTTCCCAAGAATATAACCCAAATTGTAGACAATTATCACTATACCTCCACTAAGGATTTCATACTTTGAGAACCTTCTCATAATGGGGTATTGAACTCCAAATATTTTTATAAACACCATTTCTATAATGGTGATATCAACTACACCTGGGTTGATAACATTAATAAATCCTGGATCAAACCTTCTAGATTTACTCTTATCTCGCGCATTGCTCATCATAAAATACCCACTGTTAATTGTTTGCAAAAAGCCTAGATTTCCCTCTGTTCAAAATGTCCTATGTGCAATTAGTATAGGGAAGACATTAAACACATTTTTATCTCATCTGATATTTCTTATTCCCTTTGGCACTATATTCTTAACATGTTTGAGTGCAGGTGGATTTCTTTTGATAGCATTAACATGCAGATTCTAAGATGCACAAAGTGGTCTACCTCTAAGAAAATAAAAAACTGTTGGCTCACAGCTGTTGAAAAACTTTTTTACATCATCTGGTATGGTAGAAATGATTTTATTTTTCTTACTAATTCTTCCAAAGCCAATGCATGTAAAACGAAAATTTTAAAGGCCATTCAAGATGCAGCTTCATTCCAAAAAGACACTTGCAGTTCATTGGTTAGAGACTTTGAAACTCTCAGGCGTTTCGGGGTAAAAGGGAATTATCCTCTTCCCCAATATACCATTGAAGTTTTCTAGACCCCCTCTCCAAGTTGCATCAAAATAAATGTGTATGGCGCATATAAAGGAAACCCAGGACCAGTAGGTTATGGAGCTATTTTCAGAAATCACATGGACCAAGTTCTTGGATGTTTCTATGGATCATGCGGCCTATCTACTTCTCTTGAAAATGAGATTCTGAGAGTTATACATGCCATATCTTTTTCAAGAATACCCAATTGGAACAATATATGGATTGATAGTGATTCTACGACAATCATCCAAGCAATCAAGAATGGAACCACTCACCATGCTTGGCCTCTCACTTCTCGATTGACAGATTTCTTGAACTCTATGGTTGGCCTCAACCTCATCGCCACACATGTATATCGGGAAGCCATCTGTATTTCTGATGCACTTTCCAATATTGTTGTTAGCAACAAGATTCTTTGGATGGATGACCTCCCCTATGATCTCATCCCCATCTATGCTAGGGATGTCTGTAAAACCCCTACTCCAGACTCGTGTAATCATCTCTTTCACTCCCCTCGTTTTTATTAATAAAATTTCCTTTTAACTCTAAAAAAAATCACACAATTTTTTTTTACGAATTATTGGTACATATTTCACCCTAGGAAAATTCATCATTCCCCAGACGTAAAAATCAAGTACCCATATCCTATTTTATGAATCATGGAAGAAATATTTTCGTCCCATTTTCATAAAAATTCTATTTTCTAGAGGGTTAGATAAAAATATCAATTTAAAATAAAAATCATTCACAATTCTTCTAGTATCGATAATCCAATCAGTTTGTTCATATATAATAATAATTTTAGAGTTTTAAGTAACATGCCAACAAATGATTTTAAAAATATTATCCTTATTAGATAGTATGATATCGACATCACATTACATCACCAAATTAACCTAAGTTGGAAATAATATTACTTGGATGACGTTGGTTGTATTTTTAGGATAACTTTTATTACAATATCAAACATTTACACAATTCTAGAAAGGCATTTTTCATTCAGTTTGTCTTCTTTTCCATTATCTTTTTATTGGTTTAAAATTGAGTGTCATAATTTTCAATTTCTAAACATATTTTATTATTATTACAATAATTTATTATATAATATATTTGGTCAACTAGAATGTTATGATTTTCATTCATTCATTTTTGTTCATAGAAATCACAATCCTAATGAATTTAGAATAAAATTTCTCTTTTTTTTTATGTTTGAGATTCATACCAAAAACCTCCCAACACTAATGAAATATAAAAAAAAACATTAATAAAAAAATCTCAAATGTATTTATATCTACTTCATAATGTGAATATATAATTTTAATATGTTCAAAAAATTTCTCATTTACTGATTTTCCTTTGGGAATTTGGAATTTTAAATTTTTTGAAACTAAATACATTTCCAAAACAAAATTACGAGTATTAAATTTCGTATACCATTCATCCCAAATAGATTTTTATGTTTATAATTTCAAATATAAAATATTATTTTTTAAATAATTTTGAGAGAATAATCCATCTTCCAAGTAGCTCAATTTAGTTCAATATATAAATTTCCTCATTTTATAGATCCTCATTAGTGGCATCCGGTTTTTCAGACTGATTTGTAGGAAACAAAGCAATAATTATTAGCTATATATTAATATAAATTTTCCAATATTTGAATAAATTACCATTAAATTTTTGTTTTTATAGATATATCAACTTTAGAAAAAGAAATTCAAGAACATATAGAAGAAAATTTTATTGTAATATATCTTGATTGATTAATCATACAATTTTATTTATTAAGATTCATGTTTGATAGAAACACACTTGAATGTTTTTAATTAGGTTAATTAATCTAATAATTAAAATTAAAATTTTAGTGTTCGAGAATATTCAAAGGAATGAAACCAAAAACTTATGAATCAAGAATAGAAAATTATCAGATTGATAATTTTATTTAAGAAAGTTGTGGACTAAATCATTAAATAAAATCGAAATTTTTTTTTGAATAAATCCCCCAACAACATTTTTTTTAGTACCAAAACTATAATGATAATACAATGCTGATCTATAGTAGTGAACTCTTAAGTATATCACATAATACTATTATTTAGTTCTTTAATCAACCACTCGTGAAAATCAATAGCACAATCTTCTAATTTCAATATTTTTAACACTATATAAATGTATATCCCCAAGATTTAATATATTTAATTGTTCGATCTATATTTTATATAATGAAAATTAATCTAATTTTCGACTATTATAATTAATGTGATTTAGTTTTCTATTATACAAATTTGTAAGATGATCAATAATTTGACTATTTCAATAATTAAAAAATTATAGAATAATTTTTTAATGATATTAAATTATAAAATCATAGTCTGGTATCTATGGATTCCAAAGTCAACAAGATTTATGTTTTATTAAAATAAGAATAAATATTTCTACAAAAATGTAATAATTACCATTTATTTTTTCACTGACAAATTATTTGAAAACTAAGATTACAATTAATTTTTTTGGATATTAATTGAAAAATTATTTGGATAAGATGTAAAATACCAAATGATAAATAATAATTTAAAATCCTAATAATTGATATGAAATAAATATCCTAATAAATTAGATGTAAATTAATATCATAATTAATTGATTGAAAATTGATATTTAATATCTCTACTATTATCAATCCACTTTCTCATTATTGCATTGGAAGAAAAGAATATTATATGAGATATTATTTATCTCATAATATATATAGTGTTCCTTGTCATTATAGAAACTATTAATGATCTATATATTTTGTGGATAATTTATTTTTTTGTGAAGTAAGTTCAATGTAGAATTGATAGTGTGTGTGTTCATTTGGAGTTTTATAACCATGCCTTCCAATTATTATAATAATTCTACATTTTTATAGGATGCATGTATTAAATTATATAATGACTGCAGGAATTACCATGTACAATGTAATAATTTATAAAGGTTATGATACAAATTTTCTAATTATAGATGTGATAGTGGAAAAAATTGTAATATTTGAGATGAAGGTAAATGTGAATTATTGATTTCAAAGATTACTCCATTAATATAGAATAATGAAGGAAAAAATATTCATATTGGACTCTATAATTCCTTAATTGATAATTTATTACAACATTATGTGGATTTACAATTATTTATGTCATTTTAATTAACTTACTAGTGTTATTTTATTCGTAGTTTATTAAATATTATATTGAATAACAATGTCGGTTTTATTTAATTTTTTTTATTTTATTAAATAATAATATAAATTTTATTTTAATTTAATTAATAATATTTTTAACACCATAATATGTTTTATTACTTTAAATTATGATTAAAATAATTAATTTTAGTGTAATATGTTAAAACAAATAATAAAAAATAAATCTATGTAGAGGGACATTCAAAGAGTATTATTATTAGTGTGAATAATATAGAAAATAGTTAATATTTAATAATTCCATATGTGAATACCCCTTTCGGTGTATGATCGAGAAAAATAGAGAGGGGGAGAGATAAATATATGGAGAAGAAGAAGGGTGTTTTTGATGAGCTTGGGACACATTGAATCATCATGTGGCAACCATGGACCACATAAACAGGAAATGATTTAGAATATTCTACCCAAAAGTAGGCTATTATTATTTTATTTCTATATGACACTGTAAATTTTCAAATATTATTTTAAATACCCTTTTTTCTTTTTTTATTAACCCTTATGGTCAAATCTATTGTTTATGTGGAGAAAATGGGTGTTTTAGGAGTTTCAAAGTGTTTTCCATTCTGCAAAACCCATCTACATGACATGTGGTTCTGGGAACATGTGTTGTTTGTTCTTCCTATTTGGGGAAGATGATCCATTATGAAGTAGAAACTAGATATGAATTGTATACACCCTGAAATGGTACCCAGGCATATAGATGAGTACCTGACCAGGCTTCTTATGTATAGGGAACATACCATTTAAAGAACACTTATAGAACCCATGTGTTTCCAATGAATTGTAGTCATACATGGGTAGGCTATATACATAGTCATTCCATGTGAGGTACATAGGAAGGTACCCCATGCCAGGTATGTTCCATCTAAAGGACCGATGTTCTATGTATACGGGCATTTACATGCCATATCTGGATTGCATACATGCCCAGGTTGGGCCATGAGGGCACACAATGTGTACCAGGTTACAGACGCTGTTTACTGCTACTTTTCCACCACTTTAGTGTTTCTCATATCTTCTATTCTAGGAGTCAGAATTCAACACAAGATTTTTACTTTATGAGTATCTTTATATGTATATCATGATGGTAAAACACCAGAAGTGGCTTGAAGACTCCTAGGAGGTGTTTTAAAATTTTATCTAAATGGAGAGGTTCTTTATCCAGTAGTTGAATTCAGTCATCTCTTGATAGAGAAACATGAAATGAAAATGATAGGTTTGGTTTTTAGATCATCTTAGTTCCAGACCATTTATATGATATGATCCATGAGATATTTATCTTTAATGATGCCTTTATAAGTCTTCCTTTGATGGAGTAACCATTGTGATATGTTCCCTTCTGGCCTAGGAGGCCATAAAACTAGTTGTTTTTTAGGATCCCCTATAGGATTCCTCTATTTACAATTTCACCTATTGGATCCCATGTAGGATGAGTCTATATTCTTTTTTTCAAAGGATCCCTTGACGTATTCCCTTACCTACATACTAACTTAGGGTCTCCCTTATAGGTTCCCTTTACCTTTGTATCATGTTGAGGATTCCATGTAGGATTCCTTTTATTCTTATGCTACTATTGAGGGTCCCAGGAATGATGGATTCCATCCCTTTCCATTCATGTTGTTCATGAAATATTCCTCTATTAAATTATTGGATAATGATCATAAGTTGGTTTCATTCAGCTTTATGAACAATTTCAGGATCTCAAGTTTGATGCCTAATAATGTTTTCACTTGAGGGACATAGTTGGTTCCTCAATGTTTGAACGAACATGATCTAGTATGCTTGGTATTGGTAGAGCTTGTACCAGGCATCACCTCAGAACCCATGCCAACATTTTATGTCTGTGAGGCTGGGTCAGTAGTGTTGTGATTAAGAATTCATCCACTTTCACCCTTTTATTTATACATTAACATGATCAATATTTATGTTTCAAGGATTACAAAAGTTTATTTATGGTCGGTGGATATTGAGACTAACATGAGGAATATTTATTTCCCTTTGGGATGCTTATAAATTCTTTCATAGGATCTGGATTTTTGAGCCATGTTATTGTCTTATTATTTGTAAATATATAGATACTACTTGGGATTTGGCTGTTGAGCCTATATGATTGACTATTTTATTATAGGGATTTCCATAGGTGATTCCTAAGATCTAGATAATATTCCCGTGATTATGATACAAGGTCACAATATCCCTAGTAATAATACCAATGGACGATTATGCTCTCCCATGTGATGATGGGGATTTTAATCTCCTCTATTCGATATATGATAAATATGATTACAAACTCCAAGATCAGAATATACACATAAATGATTATGATCTATAGAGAAATAAAGATTATTTTTATCTCCAAGATAAAAAATTGGAATGTGGGTTTTTATATGAATTTCCACATAATTGATGTATACACATGGATTATTATGCTCCCTTAGGGAACAAGGATGATTACACTATCCTGAGTATATTTCTAGACCACTGTGGTGGACATGATGATCCACACCATTGATCTTAATTCTACATGATGAATGATTACTATCTACTCGAGTAATTTCTATGATTAACCATAGTTTCATGTGGGCTCACACGTGGTAATCATCTTATGAATGGATGTTGATCATGTATTTGGATCCAGAGGGAATTTCATTCATAGATCACTTGAGAGTGAGCCCCATAGAAATTATATGAGTATCAATGTCATGAACTCTTATGGATTGGAACCTAGGGCTCTGATTTTGGAATGGATTTACATGTAATGAGAAGCATGGTACTTAGATTAGTGACTATTAATAGGATATCTGAATTCACATCAATGGAATCCTTATTTAAATGATTGGAGGTGAGTATGTGTGAACCCATGGTTAAGATGATTATCCCCTAATGGTGAAACAGCATGATCAAAGATATTTCCATCATTAGAGGAAGTAGGTACTTTTAGATTGTGTTTACAAACTCAGATCTTGACTTAACGACGAATGGATTGAGTGGCACAACAACCATCTCAATTCCCTAGCACATGATATCTAGCAAATACGGATTACATATCCAAGGATAAAATGAGGGTGGTTTTATGTTATTTATTCACCTTACTCAATCATATTAATGTTTATGTATACATTTATTGGTATGGGAATATAAATATGTCTGCATATACATATGAATATACATGATAGGACAGTACTTAGTTGATCGGGATAAGAGACCTAGGGTATGACTATGGTTTCACATGTTTCCACTTTTATTTATCCTTTCAATTATGTCTCTTCTAGGATGACCATATCTTATGAGCATTCACATATGGAAGTATATTATTGGTTCATAATTGTGGTGGCCTGCTAAGATTATTTATGTCCCCTTTATACGAACGTTAGTGTTCATGAAAACCTTTTGTCTTCTATTTAGGATTATCACATATGGATGGTTGATTGGGATGAGGTCTGGAGATTCTTTATTAAGCAGATATTCTCATGTGAGATATTCGAATTTGTCAAGTGTAGTTAGAAAGTGCATGAGATATCAGGTATGTAGTTTCGATTGGAGTTAGTAGTAGCTACCTTCACTTTTATTTAATTTTCTTTTCTATATATATCTTAAATGCATGGTATTCCAGGTGGGTGACTAGTGCTGTATGTATGAAATAACTATTTGGAATTTTAATATATTTTAATTTATTATTAAATCATAAAATATTTTGGATTATTAAATTCGTACACACTTTTTTTATTTACTTATTTATAGGAAACATAATATTTTATTTTATTTTCTTTATCAGATATGAGGGGATAATTTCCCCACTATCACACTTTAGGACCTTGCTGCTAGTTAGTATCCTATTGAGTACATGGAGGAATGCTTAAGGCCTCATAGAGAATCAGCTTAGAGAACAAGATTAGTATTCCCTAGTTCGTAATTTTACAACGTGGTATGAGATTTTTTCTTTTCCTAGTCATTTTAATTTGGGACATGGTAGATAAGAGTATTAAGAATGTATCACAACTAATGATGTATATCAGGCTGGTGTGTCTAGAACAACTATTTTGGTAATATTTTATATTTACTAGAGTTATGGGATTTCGGTTAAGATCAACAATGTTATGGGTGTATATGATTTTCTCCTGGACCAGCAGACGTGTTTTGTGGATGTTACAATTTATTTCCGATTTCTAGATCTTGGGCCAGTAGAAAGAGGTATGTGATTGAGTTTTACTCTTAGACAAAAAAGGAAAGAGTTATCTTCGGAAACATATTTGGAATATATTATTTACATCATACAGGTCTTCTAGTGTGTGGTTATTACTATAAATAATAGACCAATTATTTATCATGTCTAATAAATGTATATGGTGTTACCCATATAGGTTTTTGGAGGAATTATACTCAATTGATCCAAATTTCGTATATATTGTCATGTCCTGTCCCCTGGGGCTCGTTCCATGACTACCATAAGCCCGCCTTCCATAGGGCAGGGGCTGGAGAGTAGCACCAAAGGAAAAATTCCCTAATACTCAGAAGGCATTGCCTTTATAATCTGTAAACACACACATCAGATACGAAAACAAGTAAACTGTATAACCAATACGTGAGTACAGTTAGTAAAGGCAATGCCTTCCCAGTTTTAGGGAATTACACCATTGGTCATAGTCGTCAGGCCCTGGCCTATGGATGGTGAGTTTGGGGTAGTCACAACACGGGCCCCGGGGGATGGGTCATGACAAATTGGTATCAAATGGAGGTTAAGAGGATCTTCCTCATTTATGAGGGATTTGAGAGGTTTTCCACAATTAATTTGTTGGTTTTGTCCCAGGTGGTCCCCACACCGCAACCTCTCGTGGGAGGTTAGGTTCTTGTGGGCCCCACCACCATAACCTCTCATGGGAGGATAAGGTGTGGTGGGCCCCACGTCCATCTTCCACATGGGTGGTTATAAAAGATAAAATAAAATAAAACATGTTTTAATTTTATTTTATTATTTCCATGAAAAACAACAAAAACTGACTTTCACCCTCAACCAACTACCATAGATGTGAAAGTCTTCTTAAGTTAATCCTACCACTGTGAGTTCAACGATGTCCTTATATTTCATTTCTGAGAACCAGTTCCAAAGTTAGAAACCCGCTCGTACGTTTATTTAACGTACATGAACAAAAATTCAGAAATTGATTCCGGGCACACTGGGCCTCAGAATCACGCGCCGTTAACTTTCACAGACTCGTAAATTTTTCATATATTTAAAAGAAATTACATATAAATTCTAGGTCTTTACATTATTCCCACATTAGGTCTTTACGTCCCCATAAATCCCAACTCATAACTAAGGGAACAAGTGGGGGTACTGAGCACGTATCTGAGCCTCCCATACCCATGTGCTCTCCTAGAGGATCCCATGCTGCCAGAGAACACGCACCAGAGGTATCAACCATCCATGAAAGAGCTGCTCCTTTTGATCCACTATCACTACTGGAACCTCTGTAAAAGTGTTCCCATCGTCGACGTCTACCTCACCATAGACGATGATGTGAGAAGGGTCGTGAACGTATATCCTTAGCTGTGACACGTGGAAGATGTCTTGCACCCAGTGCAATTGAGGTGGAATACCTAAGAGGTATGCCACCTTTCCAACTCTACTGAGGACCAGAAAAGGTCTGATGAACCTGAGAGATAACTTGCTGCCTCATCCAAATCTACGCAAACCTCATCAAGGTGAGACCTTTAGAAAGACATAGTCGCCATCCTCGAAATCTAGAGGTCTTCGTCTCATGTTGGCATATGACTTATGCCTGCTCTATGCAGTCTTCATATGATGTTGGACAATCTACAACTTCTCCGTGGTAGTACGTACCATCTATAGTCCCACGAGTACTGACTCCCCGGTGTTTGTCCAGCACAATGGTGATCGGAAAGGTCGCCCGTACAACACCTCAAAAGGTTCCATCCTTATGGTGGAGTGATAACTATTGCTGTATGAAAACTCCACCAATGTTATGTGATCCTACCAGTTGTGACCGAAGTCGAGTTAACAAGGACACTGCATGTCCTCGAGGGTCAGAATGGTCCGATCAGTCTAGCCATCCGTCTGAGGATGGAAGGCGGTGCTCAAACGAAGCTATGTCCCGAAAGCCGCCTACAAACTCATCTATAGCCGGGAAGTAAATTTTGTGTCACGATCGGAGATAATTGTTGAAGTTACTCTATGTATCCTCAAAATCTCCTGCACATAGAGTTGTCTCAAGCTCTCTACTGAACCCAACTCTTTTAACGGTGGGATATGGGCCGAGTTTGTGAGTCGATCGACCATCACCCAGATATAGTCATGACATTTGGTTTTATGTGGAATTCCTTTCAAAAAATATATGGATATCACATCCCACTTCATCTCTGGGACCTCTAAAGGATGAACCAATACTACTGGAACGGATTTCTCCTCCTTCTCTTCCTGACAAGTGAGGCATCAAGAGACAAACTCTACTACTGCCTTCATCATTCCCATCCAACAGTACTATTGTCGGAGGTCCTGATAAATCTTCGCCACTCCAAGATGTACCGCTAGAGGGGAATTGTGAAACAACCTCAAAACATCCTCTTGAAGTGACACTGGTAATATGGAACTTCCTATGAAGAGGATGAAATTATCCCCACCTTCAGTAAATCCATCAGGTTCTTGTGTTGTGGATATCAAAGCACGTCGGGAATCGCAGTCCGTGTCTCCACGCTGCGTCTCCCTAACTCACTCTAGGAGTGGGGGAGTGACTATATGAGACTGAAGGAAAGCTTATCCATATATATTTACAAAGGATATTTGCAATGTGGTGAGATGCTCTTTAACCTCACCATGCAGCTATATACCAGATCTCCTACTGAGTGCATCTAAAAAAACGATCCCATTCCCATGAGTATAGACTACCTCGATGTCATAGTCCTGGAGGAACTCAAGCCAAAATCACTATCTCAGGTTCAGGTCCTTCTGGGAGAAGATATACCTGAGAATCTTGTGATCAGAGTACACTGTAAAGTGTTATCCCATCAGATATTGTCACCATATCTTCATGGCGAAGACCACTACTGCTATCTCCAGGTCATGGGTAGCGTAGTTCTTCTCATTTTGTCTCAATTTTTGATAAACATATGTGCTCACTTCTCACTCTTGCATTATGATACATCTTAGTTTGGTCCCTGATGTGTCGTAGTAGACTACGTACTCTACGCTATCCCTTGGATGCCTCAAGACGGGGGCACTAGTCAGCCTCAGCCTCTACTCCTAAAAGCTCTACTGGCATCTGTCTGACCACACAAAGGGTTTCCCCTTCTTCATCAAGGATGATAGTTGTGCTAAAACTTTGGATAAGTCTAGTAAAAGCCTCTGGTAGTATCCATCCAAACCCAGGAAACTTCGTACCTCCATCGCACTCCTCGGTGGCTCTCAATCAAGTACCACCTCAATATTCGCTGGATCCACTGAAACTCCAGCCTCTGAGATGACTTATCCCAAAAATATAACCTCTCGGATCCATAACTAGTACTTCGAGAGCATACCGTAAAGATGGTGCCCTCAGATTCTGTCCAGTTCTACTCGTAATGGTTTGTATTCTCATCCCCAGTAGTTGAGTAGATCAGAATGTCGTCATTGAAGACTGTGATAAAGTGGTTGAGGTATGGATGAAAGATCATGTTCATGAGTTCCATGAACACTTCTGGAGAATTGGTTACACTGAATGGCATAACCAAGATATCATAATTGTCGTACCGACATCTGAAAGACGTCTTCAGCACATCCTTGTCTCGAACTCTGAGCTAGTGAAAGCCTGATCTGAGTTTTATCTTCGAGAACCACTGTTCTCCCTTTAGCTTATCAAAAAGGTCGTCAATCCTCGAGAGGGGGTAATTATTCTTCACGGTCACCTGGTTCAGGTGCCGGTAGTTGAAACAAATCCTCAACCTCTCATACGCCTTCTTTGCGAACAGAATCGGGACTGCACTGGGAAAACAATGGGCGGGATGAATCCCGTCCCCTACAAGTCCTCTAGCTGTACCCACAGCTTGCGAAGCTCCGTGAGAGCCATCTTATTCGCTGGTGTAGATATCTGTGTGGTCCCAGGGTAAATTTCAATGTAAAATTCCACCTCTCTGCGAGGAGGTGGACCTGGTAAATCATGAGGGAAAAAATCAGAGCTCTGGTCCACCACTATAAGATAAGTCGGACTCTCCACATCAAGAGCTCCAAGGGTAAGTCTAGACAATTTATGATTGATTAGGTGTACTCTCCTCCGAGAAAGATCTTCCAATGCTGAAATGGATCCCTTATCACCAAGAAGGAAAACCTGGACCCATCCGTGAGGACACAACACACATTTCACCTAATACTGTCTATCTGATAATGGACTGTAGAAAAATAGTCCATACCCAAGATGATGTTGTAAGGCCTCAATGTCGCTACTATAAGAACCCATCTGAAGCTCTTGCCTCCTAGAGTAAGATCACACTATCAAAACCAATTCTTAATGGTCGAATATGCTACCGTAGGAGTCTCTAGCCTTAAGGATTGAGCCGACGACACTTTCAGAATCTCGGAGCTCCGAACATGGGTAGTGGCAATGAAAGGGTGACTGGTACCTATGTCTATAAGCACTGCAGCTATGGTGGAATAGACATAGAACATAACACAAATCATCTCTGGAGTGCCATATGGTCAGTGTGGACCTTCTGGTGGTAGTGGCAGTAACACCTTGAAACGTTACCCACCGCCGGCTGCACTACCAACTCCTCTACCATGTCTGCCTACTCCCTAAAAACTGCCTCGATCAAATCTCTATCTCTACCTGGGTAGTCCTTTAACCATATACTGATCATCCAAATAGTGGGTTGGTCCGTCACGAGCCATTTGACCCTTCCCGCCGCATGAGTATCACTGCCCACTCCTGGAATGTCCCTCTCTGCTTCGGGTGCCATGAACATCCTATTCTGGGTCATGCAGTCGTACAACTATAGATCTGGTCCTCTTGGACTTATGTGAATTTTTTATACTTCCATATGCAGAAGACTCTGCTATGTGTCTACTGGTGGTGGATCTCATTGCCGGAGACTGCTCAGAAAAGAAACTCTCTACTTGGAGGGCTATCTCTAACACCCCTGCCTACTTCGGGATACTGAGTGAGATCATCGAAGCTCTAATCTCCCGTCTGAGCCCCTGATCGAAGGTCCGACCCCTAAAGAATGGGTCCCAAACCATATCAGTGGAGTAGCATGAGCGGTATTTGAACCTTACAGAGTACTGAGCTATAGTCATGTTGCCCTACTGCAGATGATATAGTTCTTGTATGTGCACTGCACGAAGAGTCACTTGGACAAACTCTACCTGAAACAGGTTCTCGACGTCTTCCCAGAGAAGTTTCATCTCATCAAGGACCAGGAGCAGCAATCTCCACCATCTTCCTGCTACTTCCTGAAGAAGGATGGCAAAAAGAATCATCATGATGTCTACAAGTGTCCCTACCAGTTCGAAGACTCTCACCAAAGTCTCCAATGAATCCTAAGCCAACTGTGGATCGGTCTCTACCATGTACCTGGGTGGCCTCTAGCATTGGAACTTGTGCAACACACTCAAGCGGTGTGCAGCATCTTCTACTGGGGTTGGTGGCATCAGTGGCCCAACGGGTAAAGGTACCGATGGTGCCTCCACTAGATAAGGGACCTACACTGAGGCCTTGTTGCTTGGTGGGATATCTGATTGTACAACTCTTGGGACTCTAGCCGGTCATCCGTGTGGAGGCATCCTGAAAGAAACAGATGCGACATGGTCAAAAGTTATACTAGTTAGCTGACCTGGTTGAGATGACTTAAAGAAAACTTTTGAAAACACACGCGTGATCTATGTATTCATGCACCTAGTCAGAAATCAGAAGTCGGGTTCCTGGTGTTTGGATATGTCGGCCACCGCACCAACACTAGACTCCTTGAATTGAGAACCACAATCACTACTTTTAACACTATTTATTCATAGAAAAGAAATATCAGAGTCCTAATTTCTACGGTAGAACCTACTCCTCTGATACCAATTATCTATCACGACTCGTCCCCCGGGGCCCATGTCGTGACTACCCCAAGCCTGCCTTCCATAGTCCTGGGGCTAGCGACTAGCACCAAAGGCGTAATTCCCTAAAAATAGGAAGGAATTGACTTACTAATATATAACCACACACAACAGATACGAACCTGAGTAAACTGTATAACCAACAAGTGAGTACAAGAAGTAAAAATGGGCCAGAATACAAGAACAAATGGAAACTATAAGAAACTGAAAGTACAAGTACAACTGAGGAAAAATGAAAATTAGCTACTGGTTCATCCTCTGAGGTTCCTATCTGAAGGGTAGGTACAGATTGCCTCCTCAACACTCCTCATCTGTCTATCTACTCTGTGTACCGAAATTCCGTATGGTCCACCTCTGGGGACTATCCAGTCCTGGTACTCTCAGCCTCTGTCAACACTGTCCGTCATCTGCTTCCAACACAATGAGGTGCGGGCATAACCCATTCATGGGTGAGTATAACGATACTCAGTATGGACCCCAATACCCTAAAGTTCTCACAAAATCCAACAATGATAAACCACGAAGTATGAAATCAATAGAAGACCTTACTTAGGCATATTCCCATATATATACCTATGTTATAAAGTGATCCATCTCAATAATGAGGAAAACACAAAAGTTACTAACTCTGCTCAACCAGGATTTTATTCACATTATCGAAACCATGACTTCTGGAGAAATCCTACTCAATAGAGTATAGTGGGCCTGCCATGATGCCAAGCGCACTTCTCAATAACCTTGAACTGCTGAGGTACTCTTTCTGTCGAGTACCGTGGGTCTGCTGCATCACACAGAGTCACTTCCCACCGTGGGTCCGCTGCCACAACCAGGTGCTCCCACTCATAAACTACAGAGTTAATCCTCATATTGAGTACCGCAGGTCTGCTGCAACAACCTGGCACCCCTCCGCCATGGGTATTCCACCATAACTAGGCACTCCCTACTGGGCTAGTCAAGTCACTTCGAGTCAATTGGTCAGTAGTCGTCAGGTCTCAACCAGCTACTAGGTCTCCGCACTCTCCTCACTCTTCACTAGAAGGATCCACTCCACTAGCTACTAGTCGATACAAAAACTATCAAGAAGCCCCATGAAGCAGTATCTCAATGGTCCGCCACATCATAGGTGTCTCAAAAAAACAGGTTTCTCGTCAACCAGACACCCAGTTTTTGATTTATTAGCCTTTTAGTCCTATGGGTCCGGTTGGATTCGTGCACGATCCAACATGACCGTATCTCATGTATACCAAAACTTCCAGTGCGGTATACTCAAAGGGACCTTCAAGATCCATGATTACTATCACCACTGACAGTTCATTAAATGGACATCCGGTGCCAAGGATATAACCAAAAGAACGTAAAGGGTTGTAGTGGGACTAGGTCAAGTCCGACCCGGTTGGACCAACCTGGCCTGACCCAGCCTGGACCAACCAGGTTGGATTCACCTGGTCTGACCCATTGGGTATGGCCTGGCCCATTGGGCATGCCAGCCTATTTTCACAACCCATCCTCCGAGGCCCATGCCATGACTACCCCATTCAATCTTTCCATTGGCCAGGGGCTGACAACTAGCAACAAAGGAATAATTCCCTAAAACTGGGAAGGCATTACCTTTATAACCTGTAAAAAAACACAACAGATATAAACACGAGTAAACTGTATAACCGACGATTGATTATAGTAAGTAAAAAGGTACAGAATACAGGCCCAATTGCAATTTAAAAGAAACTCAAAGTACAAGTACAACTGAGAAAAAAAGTAAAATAGCTACTAGGTCATTCTCTGAGGTTCCTACCTGAAGTGTAAGTACATATAAGTTTCTCATCACTTTACATCCATCCATATCCTCCATGTACTAACACGTCGTATGGTCCACCATCATGTACCATCCTGTCCTGGTACTCTCAGCCTCTTTAAACACTGTCTGTCATCTGTATCCAACACAATGAGGTGCAAGGATAGCCCATGCAGGGTTGAGTATAACAATAATCAGTAGGGACCCTGAGACCATCATGTTCTCACAAAATCCAACAAGGATAAAACAAAATTATGAAATCAAAATATAACCTTACTTAGTTATATGTCCATATATATACCTATGTTGTCAAGTGATCCATATAAATCATGATGAAAACACAAAAGTCACTCACTCATATTAACCAATATTTTATTCACATTATCGAAACCATGGCTTCTGGCGAAATCATGCACAATCAAGTATAGTGGGCCTGCCGTGACACAAAGCACACTTCCGACTAACCTTGGACTACTGAGGAACTCCTCCTATCGAGTACTGTGGGTATGATGCATCACACTGAGGTGCTCCCCACTGTGGATCTGCCACCACAACCAGGAGATCCTCTGCCGTGGGTCAGCCACCACAACTAGGAGCTCCCCACTGGGCTAGTCGAGTCACTCCGAGTCAATCGATCAGCAGTCGTTAGGTATCATCCATCTACTAGGTCTCTACACTCTGATCGATCGTCACTAGAAGGATCTGATCCATGAGCTACTGGTCGATACTCCAAATGTCACAAAATCCCATGAAGAAGTATCTCAAAGGTCTTCCACCTCATAGGGGTCTCAAATCAATAGACAGCGTGTCAATTGGATGCCCAGTCTGTGAGTTATTATCCTTTTAGTCCTGGGATGGCTCAGGCGAGGTTGGGCCGGGTCAGTCCGACCAGGTCAAACTAGACTCGGGCCCACTGCGACCATTTAAATTCTTTTGGCCATATCCTTGGCACCAGATATCCATTTGACGAACCGTCAATGGCGCTGGTAATCTTGGAGCATGAATGCCACTTGTTGGTTCTACAGTTTACTCGTGTTCATATCTACTATGTGTGTTTACAAATTATAATGGCAATGCCTTCCCAATTTTAGGGAATTACGCCTTTGGTGCTAGTCGGCATCCCATAGCCTATTGAAGGCGGGCTTGGGGTAGTGATAATATGGGCCCTGGGGATGGGTCATGAAAAATTGGTATCCGAGGGAGGTTAAGAGACTCTCCCTCCTTCATGAAGGAGTTGAGAGGTTTTCCTCAATTAATTGGGGGGGTTTTTGTCCTGGGTGGTCCCCCCACCATAACCTCTCATGGGAGGTTAGGTTTGGGTGAGTCTCACCACCATAAACTGTCATGAGAGGTTAAGGTGTGGTGGTGCCCACCTCCAACTTCCACATGGGTGGTTATAAAAGATAATATAAAATAAAACATGCATTTATTTTATTTTATTATTTCCATGAAAATCCAAAAAAACTATCTTTCACCCTTGACCAACTACCGTCGAGGTGAAAGTCTTATTAATAAAATATCATCTCTGTGAGTTCAATGGTGTCCTCAGATTTCAATTTCGAGCACCAGTTCCAAAGATAGAAAAACCCACTCATACGTTTACGGAATTAACCCCAAAAAAACATCAGAAATGTATTCCGGTCACACCATGCCTTGGAATCACGCACCGTCAACTTTTGTGAACCCGTAAAATTCCCATATATTTAAAACAATTACATGGAAATTCAATGTCTTTCCATATATATATATATATTTAATTATGGTGGAATGGTTATGTGGATCTATGTTGTGGAGTTTTGTTGTGAGTTTGACGACTCAGTTCACATGCAAAAGAGGTGCAATGACCCTAGTAGGTCGATAAGTCACATGATGCACATATATTGAACAAATTATAGGGTGTTGTTTCTTAAAATTAGTTATTTAAAATTATGGTTAATATATAGTGGTTTTTATCCTATATTGAAATGTAATTATACTTATCCAACATTCATTTGTTGTTATCTAGTAGTATCATTGAGTACAGTGCTTATAGGTACCAGGATGTTCCCATAAACTAGACATCAAGAAGGATTTACTGTATATAGATTTTCAATGTCTGTCAGTTTAGTATATATTCATGAATTGGTGTTGTAACCTCCAAGAAGTGGTTCTTTAAGAAAATTTTAGGTGAGGGTAATAACTTTGTAGTCTATGTTGATAGTTTTGTCTGTTATTAGTCATTGTGCTATTTTAATTATTTAGAATGGTTGGATATTTTTTCCCAAGTTGTTAATCCTTGTGAAATATTTGTGATAAATTCTCTATATGATAGGTGGGATACATATAAGACTTTAGTTTTGATTAAAAACATTGTATGTTATAGTTTATTTTTTTCAAGGGAAACCTACGTGAGAGGTTGGACCAAGTTTATGAATGAATTTTAAGGAATTGATCTTGTTTATATGGTCATTTGAGACCGACTAATGGATAGTGATTGAGTTTGGAGATATAGGTATATTTCATCCATCATCTATTGAAAACAAACACGGATTATTTTGTATCAATAAAATATTTAGTGGGAAATACTTCTCAAGTGCTTGGTTTATCGAACTAGGGTTTCTGCTATTTCTCATATAGTAAGATCACATGTATATTCTCATGACTGTAATGTGTTTGGGTGGCAGGTGGTGGTGTAATAAATCATGGAATAAGTAAGGTGACTTATTTTGAAGAGAATTTTCAATTGGTATTCTATATTAATGAGACTAACGTGCCATGTCGAATGTTTAGTCCATCCATATATAATTTTAATCTCTTGATTATGAGTCAGAAGATAAAGTCATATTCATATTGCATGTGGTACTGTTTAAACTCATAAATCAATGAGGGACTGGGCGAAAACCGAGGATTGATGTTTTGAAGTAATTTCTATGTTATTTTTACCTGGTAGTTATTGTTAAATTATGAATTTCTATCCTTGGTAGAGGAGACATCGAGAATAAATTTGATACCATACGATGGATGATACATGACTAAATCTGGTTTGGTATTGACTTGATGGTGATCATGGCTTATAGATAATGTTAAAAAATATTACATAGAATCTTAACGTACTCCTAGTTAGGTATGATCATGCAATATCTTGATATCATCCTTAATAAACAAAGAGAGTGTCATCTCTACACCAAGCTCTTTTTCTTGACAAATTTTTTTCTTGGGTGATTAATAAACCTGTTGAGGTTGCTATGGAGGAGTAGATAAGGAATTATATATGTTGGAGATTACACCATTGTGTTAATGAAGGTGGTGACTATAGTTTTCAGTTAAAAATATTCATTTTTGGTCCATTGGGCCCAAATTTTGGTTGTGAGATGATGATCAGTGTATTCAGGTGATGGGGATTACCAGTTCAGTCGTAGTTGAACATCTTATGTATAGAAGATAGTTTTTGATTATATGAGACTAGTTTTTGGAAATCCAAGATATATGTTTTGTAAATATGATCAGGGTGAGAGCATATATAATAGTCTAACTATTAGGATTCTCAGGGATTAGGAGGTTTATGGTGGCGATATTTTAATATTCCATGTTTTTTGGATGATAATTTTGGGCAGAAATTTTAATTCTTTCATTGAAAAGATTTTGAGGGGTAAAAATTTACTTTTCTCCTAGAATATGTCCTTAAATAATTTTTTTACTAATCTATTCATCCTATAATAAGTTGTTTACAATAGGGTATATGTTTAGTAGAATTCTGAGACCGTCAAATTATAGCAGAATAATTAATATTTAAAACGTAATAATTAAATATTAATTTACCCAAAAAGGTTCATCCATCCATATATTTTTAACAAATCATCGAATTGAGACTCTTTTTCTACTATTGATTTAGGAATGGTGAGTTTATCCTAGGAGGTGTGTTAACTCAATATGTGAATCAGGGTCGGGCTATGGAATTGTGTTTTTTTGGTTTTTTATTCTTATTTTATTTTCATCATTTATTTATTCATTCTAATCTAGCTTCGGAATAATTATATATATGCCTCCCCCATCATGATATTGATAGAGAAAACAAGTTAAGGGATGGGATATGGAGAGGGATAGGAAAAATGGTACCACTACGGAGCTCGGGACCTGCTGAATCATCGTTCGACAACCGTGGACCATGAAAACGAGCGAAGCATCATCATTTTTCACCCAAATGCAGAAGGTTTTTATTCTTCTTCCATATAAACCCATTAGTTTCCATTTTATAGTATTAATACCCTTTTTTACTTACTTTTGACTCTTCATGGCCCAATCTATTGATTTTCAGGAGAAAATAGGGGTTTTGGGGGCTTTGAATGGGTTTTCTATTGGGAAAACCTATCTATATGATACATGGTCTAGGGAACCCGAACCACATGTTCTTATTATTTGGGTAAGATGATCCTTTTTACGTAAATACCATGTATTTTCTATTAACATTGTGTACTAGTACCCAACTATATAGTCGAGTACCTAGATGGTATACTCGTGTAGGGGGACAATGCCATGTAATGTACCCGACCAGACACTATGTGGGCCATTCACCATGTTGACATACACAATTGGATATATAAATGGACAAGACATGTGGGGTAAATATGTTGGTACCCCATGTAGGGTTCACACTATGTATAGGATTAACACACCATGTAATTGGGCTTTTACATGCCATGTCCAGCGGTAATACTCACTTAGGTGGGGCCTTGTTGGTACATACCATGTACCAGGGTACACACAACATATACTCCTCATTTTCTACCCCTTTAGGGTTTCTCATATATTCTAGAATATGATTCATAAATGGACCCAATATTAATCCATTCTGAGTATCTTTTCTTGTAGATAACAATGGTGACACCCTTGACGTGGTTTGGGCACTCCTAGGTGGAATTTGATGATTTTATCTAAATGGATAGGTTCTTCCTCTAATAACATTATTCAGTCCTCCCCTCTTGGAGAAAATTGAAATGACAATGATAGGATGGATTTTAAAACCATACTTGTTCTAGACCAATGATCTATGATGATCCGTGAGCTATCTCTCTTTTACTGATCCCATCACATATCTTCCATTGAGGAATTCCCCATTGTGATATGTGCCCTTATGGCCTATGAGGCCATTAGACCTCTTTTTACCATGGTTCCCCTATTGGATTCCTTTATTTACATTTTAATAAAGAGAATCCCATATAGTATTCCCCTATATTATTCTTATTTATCGATGGATCCCCTAGGTGATAAATTTTCTTACATACTGACTCAGGGAGTCCCTTTTAGGATCCATTTACTCATTCTTCATTATAATGATCCCATGTTTGATGCATATGGTTCTTACATATTTTTTGAGGGTCCGATGATGGATTTCTTCCTTCTCTTTCCATTCGATGATACCATGTAGTATTCCCCTCATACATTATCAGCTAAGGATCCATAGTAGGATGCCATCATCAAATATTAGACCTCAAGAATCCCAAGTTGGATTCCTCTTCAATGATTGACAAGAGGGACCCTGTACGTACCCCAATGTTTGACTATCCCTGAGTGAATATTTCTGGTTTGTGTATAGATGGTATAAGATGACCCCTTAGAAGACATGAAAAACATGTAAGACCATGACTAAGAGTTACTAGTGTTGGTTTTAGTTGTTCATCCACCGTCACTGTTTTATTTGTACTTTGACATTTTTTACTTTGGATGTATCAAATAGTACTAGAGGTGATTCCATGTTTGTTTATATTGAGCTTGATGCGAGCTGTCTTTCTTTACCTTTATGATTCCCATATATGATTTTCTAGGATCTAGTTTTCGAGACGATTTATTGTTTTATCATTAGTATTCCAAGAGTGACTACTAGGGATTTTGATTTTAAGCCTATATGTTTCACAACATTATTATTAGAATTTCCCAAAGAGTTTCCTCATATCCAGATGCTACGCCTATGACTTTGATATGTGGGTATGGAATCCCAAGTAATGATATTCATGGATGATTAAAATCTATTGAGTGATGAGGATCATTACTCCCTCCTCTATTTGATATATGATGAGGATGATTATTATATCCCCATTAGGATTATACTTACGGATGATTATTCCCTCTTGAACGATACAGAAGATTACACTGTCCCTGACTGATTAGTGGATCACGATGTTTGAAATTATGTTAATAACTGTTTATTTATATTTATAGAATAATATAGTATCCCAATCGATGAGGATGATTACACTCTCTCTAGTTGATTTCAAGATCACTATGGTAGACTTTCTACTACCCACTATTGATGTGTCTTATGATCGACGAATGATTACACTCTCCTTGATAGATATCTAAGATGAACCTATAGTTTGGGGTTGTACTATTGATAATAATATTGTGAATGGATTTAGAGAGTGTACTTGTATCTAGAGGGAATTCCTTTTGTAGACCTCTTACGAGTGAGACCCTTATGGATTATCTGAGTCTTAATGACGTTACGTCCTATGCATCGGGACCTAGGGCTCAGAAATTAGACTGGCATTATATGGAATGAGAAACATGAAATCTGAATTAGTGACCATTTATAGGATTTCTAGATATTCTTCCCTAGAATCCTTCTTCACAGTCATTAGAGGGGAGTATGAGTGAACCAAGGGTTAAGATGTGTATCCCTCGATGGTGACATTGCTTGCTCATAAAAATATTCAGCATTGGTCAAAGAAGGGTTTCATTGATTGGTAATACCAATTAAAAGACCGATTGATTGATAAAAAACATGAGTAGAAGGGCGTCCAACTGAATTCTATTTCATAGGATGTCTAGCCAATCGAGTTTATGAATCAAATGATTAACTTCTAGGGGTTTTATGCCATATCACCACCTTACTCATGTATATTCATGATTATTTTCATGTGTATAGGCCTAGGACAATACATATATGAGTATATAGATATTAATATACGTGATATAACATTACCCAGCTGACTGGGATTATGGACTGAGGGTTTCGTTGTGGTTTTAGGATATTTATGATTAATTTATTCATTCATTTATGTCTCAGCTATGCTGAGAAGATTTCTTGAGCATAGACATATAGAAACATGTTGTAGGTTCATAGTTGGGGTTGAATATTGAGATTTTTTATTTCCTTTATACATATAACTCAGGGTGAGTACAAAACTTATGAATAATTTTTATGTTGAGAAAAAATTCTAGGTGGATAGGGATATGGCCCAGTGTTTCTAGATCAAGTGAAGCGGCTCGTGTGGTTCCTTCTGATCAGGTCGGTGCTCTTCTATAGGGTCTTAGAGACCATATATGTGGTCTGTCTTAAAGTTAGTATTAAATCCATGTGATTTTATTTTTAGTATCTTTGGTATTTTTACGATTGTCTTAGTGGGTGACTAGTGTTTTATGAATAACATAACTATTTTAGGTTTTTATACCTTTTCATTTACTATTACATGACTTTCAATATATATATATTTCAACTATATATGGTTTATTTAATACAATGTATGATTGTCCGCTATTTTCATTCTTTTTCTTACTCTGATATGGGGGCATAATATCCCAACCATTAGCCCATAAACCCTTACTTCTAGTTGGTAGAATCAGACGTATAAGGAGGAACACTTGCAACCACACGCTGAGCTGGCTCCGAGAACCATATTTGTGGCATCTATGTCGGATGGTTATAGTATTGGAGATGACCTAAAAAAGATCAATATTATATCAAAATTAGTTATCTCTAGTGTATATATCTTCAACCCATTACTCTTTTTTAAACCTTAAAATGAATATTCACTGATTTTTTTTATTTATATTCTTTTATTACTTTTATTTTAATTTTTACCTTAAAATGTAATATTTTTTACCAAAAAATAATCCAGTTAATATATTTTTATATTTAGTAAGATTAATAATTAAATTAAATTAAATCAGACCTCTTACTGTAAAAATATAATATTAAATTAAATAAAATATAGTTTTTGTTTAAAATAAATTGTAATTAATAATGCATAAATTTGATAATATCAAAATCACAACTAATTTCATGTTTATTATTATAATCATTAATTATTTTTTATTTTTGCAAATTATTTTAAAAAATTAAAATCTCAAGATTTATTTAGTTATTTAAATATTATAATAAATTAATTAAATAATAATTTTTTCTCTCATATTGAATTAATTTTAATATTAGAAAAATTCAAGTGGATACACAAAGAAATAAAACAGAAGAAGAATATTTTCTTCTTATAGAAATTAATTTTCATATTATTTTTATTATTACTAAAAGATTAATAATTAAATTTATTTAAAAATTATTTTATTATTTAATAATATACATAAAACTAAACTAGTAATTTATATCATTTATTTTTTATTTTATGTGTATTTATTATAAATCTGTGTCATCGATATATTTTAATTTTAGTAAAATGTGTATTTTCTTGTTTTAAATTATAATATTGTACTAATTAATTATATATTTCTATTATAAAATCTGGTTATATATATGTTTATAATGATTAAATATTAAAAAAATACACACGTGTTTTAATTAGTCGGATATGAAATCAGAAAAAAATAATTTCAGGAAAAAATAATTTTTATATATTAAAGAATATATAAATAAATAAATAAAGATATAATTATTATGAAATTAATAAAAATTCTATATACAGAATTTTATTATAGAAAATCATAAATATTTAAGGAAATGAAAAGGTAATAATAAAGAAGACCTCACAAGTACTTAACATGGTTTGAAAAAAATTCACCATACATCAATGGAGAGGAAGTATAAAATTTAATTATTATAGTTTTAAAATCATGGAAAAAATCTATCTTTTTCTCAATAACATGGAGGATTTCATCAAAAAAATTATTTTATCACCTGATTGAATTTTCTATCAAATGATGGATTTTTTCAGCCATATAAATTTTTTGTTCAAATGAATTTCAGATAGTTGATGTATTTTATATCCTTGATAAATTTATCTCAGTTGATGATATATTTTCTAACAAATTTTATAACAACAAATTCTCTATTTGGAACATCATAATATTCCACGATGGATTACAACATGTGAGGAAATTCCCTTCCTCTATATATTTTAAATGATTAAATATTCACTAACATATTAATTTTTTAAAACTTCTGCATCCCAATTTAAATGAGTCATATTAACTTGTCTCTAGTAAATGTTCTCTAGATTCTCTGTCTATATAATTTCATATAAATAATTTTCTTATATTAAATATTATGAATATTTTTATCAATATATTTTATTCAAGAAGTCCAAACATCTCCATCTTGGATTAAAAAATGGATTCACCAATATCCCATGATTTGATTTTATTTTGTACCTCATCATAGGACTCATCATCATTAGCGTCAACATCATATCATCCATTATTATCATATC
Organism: Viscum album; assembly: GCA_963277665.1. Lineage (NCBI taxonomy): Eukaryota > Viridiplantae > Streptophyta > Magnoliopsida > Santalales > Viscaceae > Viscum > Viscum album. Next base: position 653,733,469 of record OY728145.1, on the reverse strand, counting down.
CTCTATATCACTATTGAGACCTATATGATTCACCATAATCATTGTTTTTTCTATAAATCATCTCTAATGCACACCTCAATGTGCATACACCATTCTATCTTGATTATCTCAAGTCCAAACCATTCATAGTATTATTTTTATTTATTTATTTTTCCTCCACCCATCACCACTATCTAAGAATATTCTTCCCTATTTTGTACCCAAACCGTGCCCTTATACTAGTTGCAAAAAAATTATGAAGAAACATAAACATAAAAATGAAAAAAATAGTTTTCTACATGGTTTAGGAATAATACACCCAACATGTAAAAAGTGGGGTTTGAATTTCACTATTTTTAGAAAAATATTATAATATTTTTTCTACACCCACCTTTTAAAAGTTCATAAAATATAATCAATATTAATAAATTTAATGTGCAAAAACATTCCATGTGAAACATTTCTATATATAAAATATAAATTTCATTAATATTTCAGGGTTTTATGATAGACCAAATATAAAATAAATTCATTTTTTATAACGATCCATTATATAATAATTTAAAGATAAATTTTATTTTAATTTTGGATAATTTTTTAATGAAATTATTTACTCTTTTTAACATATATTTCAATCTAATTGATATGAATGATCAATTGTTTCTACATGATCATTGTAAACTTCCTTTAAAAAATCAATTTCTATTTCAAATATTTTATCTATGTGACTGTCAATATCTGTGGTAGAAAATTTCATAATATTCTTCAATATAGACTCCAATATCACAACTACACCACCACATTTGTAAATATAATGTGTTTTAATTATTATACAATTAATATCTCCAATTAAATGTAAATAATTTTATCCCTTTACAGAAATCTATATTTTAAAACACAGAGATATTTCATTATTTCTATTCATATATCTCACTATCCAGTCAACTGCCACCCAATGCTACTACTTATTCAATTCCATGTATCTTTAAAAAGCCCTAAAATGCATGTTCCGTGTTTGATAATGTACAACCCATGAGATACATTAAACTCTATACCACTAACTCATAATAATTGTTTTCCACATAATTACATTAATCATTATATTTTCATCACTGAAATATTGATAACATGAAATGAATCATATGGAAAATGTAAACATATTTTGCATTAAGAAAATTAAATATTCCCATAGCCTTCTACAAATAAGTTCTTTATGATATTTTAATATTATACTAGCATTATATCAAATACACTTTACCCAAATAAATTTTCCATACTCTGAGATCCTTCATATCAAATTCATTTGAAAATTTAATGTTTAAAAAATTTATCATTTTGTCAATATATCATGAAATCAAAGTATCATCTATAAATAATCTAAATATGAAATAAAAATAATCAAATTATTTTAAATAAAAACATTGATCCCTATCTCATCTATTGTAGTTATTGTTACCTATAAATGCATAATGTTTTTCATACAACATCCATAATAATTATTTTAGTCCCTATTAATCTTATTTAGTTTCTAAATAAGGTCTTCCTTCCAAGAAAAGAAAAAATTATAATTAAATTATATAGATAAACTCATCCAAGTAATGATGGAGTAAATATAGAGACCCAAATATTATATTTTTGGGAGTTTATAAAATTATTATGGTAGTTTTGATTTTTTTACTTGGAAGGGTAAAATGAAATTTTACAAGTCTCAGAGTGAGTATATTATATTTTTATTCGGAATTAGTATGTGATTTTTATCCTTAGTTTTTTTGTTATTTTCTATAGCATTTTTAATTTTTGTTATTATAATAATTTGTTGAATTTAATTGATTTATTGATTTATTTAAATGAATTTTTATATTACAATAAATATACATTAAATGGAATATTTTAGGTGATGGTTATTGACATGGAATATTAGAGGAATTTGTGAATGAATAATTTATCGGATGATGTTTACATCATAGTTGGTGCGAATTTTGTAGGATCCATTGTTGGGGTATGTTGAAGTAAATTTTCAATGAGAGTAGGTAATTAATAGTGCTAATCTTGATCGATGGATTGAGGGTGATAAAGATTAGGTGTAAATTTTTCCCTTATCATTTGGTTTTCAATATCCTCAACTCCTTAATGAATTCATTTTTGATAATAATAAACTTATTGAATTTGTTTTCCATAAAGATCATTTGAAAAAAACATATTGGATTTTACAATAGAATTTATATACACACACACCCAATTCCTAATGTCTCAATGATTCTATAAAGCATCCCAATTTCCCATTTAATGTATGTTTGAAAGGACATATATAAATGTCATTTAGGTCCACTCCCTAATGAATTATTTTTTATAATGGGAATATAATAAATAAATATTCCAAAATTCTAGTTACTCAGGTTTTAATTCTAATTCCATCTAATTTTATTCAGTTTTAAAAAACTTTTACCATTTAAAAAACAAATATTTTCAAAAATGTTGTGTAAAAAATTTTACATGAATAAAATGAATTTAAAAAAATCCAAATCATATAATCTAAAAAATGTATCATTTTAATTTTCAGTATGAGGTTAAAATTTTAATTATAAAATTTATAACCTTAAAAACATTAAAAAATTAAAAATTAGGAAAGAAAACATTCTAAACTCATAAAAAACATGAAAATAAAAAGTGAAACACATAAAATGTTCCTAATAATAGATTGGAATTCCCCCCCACTATGTATTTAAATATCCATATAATTATTATAAAATATATCATAAAAGATATAGGTATAAATAAATGGAATGAAAGATAAAACCTGAAATTGTTTTCATATTGTATCCTTTATTTTAGTTATGTTATGTTTCAAATTGTTTTATAAAAAAAATTGAAAAATAAACTATAATAAATTTATTAAATGTAAAAAAAAAGTTGTAAAAAATAAAAGATATGGAAAAATAAGATATATTTTAATGAAACCTTTTAAATTGTTTTAATGTATTTACATCCCCTAATTAGAAAATTGCAAATAGTTATCCCCATTTTGAAGGTCGGTGTGGTGTCCTATTAATAAATCCCTAAACTATTATTGTTATAATGATATTTAACATAAACTAGTTGTAGAGGAATCCAAATATATAGTGTACTAGTTCCATACACATTGTAATGTTGAATATCACTTATAGTGGGAGAATAAAAATGGATAGGTCATACTTCTTTTATTAGGAATCAACCCCAAACACTTCAATAACTTCACTTATTTCCTACCCATTTGAAACTATTGTATCAAAACTTTGAGAAGGATAATTTAAATGAGAATTTATTTTTTTACTACATAAAACTAAAATTATTCAATATATAAATATTCAAAATCAATTAAATAATATTAGAAGTTAGTTTGTTCATTAAAATCCTCTATAAATTCTTCATTTTCCCCTATTTGAATTATTTAATTAGTTCACAGAGCATGAAGTGTTCATCATTAGTTTCATCCTCATTATCAACATTATCCGCTAATGTAGTCATAGTGATATATGAATCTAAAAAACCAAATCATTGTGAGATATTAATCAATTCAGCTTCAAGAAAACTATAATAGAATAATTTATTGAAAATATTATCTTCCTTTATTGGATCATCTTTTAATTAATCTTAATTTTTCATCAACTGTTGATGTTGGGTTATTTTGGATGGTGCTAGGGAATAAATTTACTCCATAGTCCCTTAAAAATACATTATCTTTATTTTTAATGTTTTAAAGTGAGAGGGATTTAGAGAGATGGTGATTCATTATTTTCAAATATAGGAGATTCATTTATCATTCAATCAACTAAAATGAATGCTTAATATACTTCTAAAACATATTGAACTCCCACAAATATATCACATGGAATGTATTATTTATGAAAATATTTATGAAATATTTGAGTGATGCATAATGGATCATCAATAAATTCATTATCTTCCTCAACATAATTATTAGTAGAAATGATGAGACGAATATTCCCCCACTTGTTATAGTTCTTTATCCTACAAATACTCTTTTGATGCATAAATATATTTAGTTATGAAAATTAGAAGATTCATTATATCTCATATGTATTCATTAATCCCAAACAATTGTTATTATTTTTTATTTTACCTAATAGTTGTTAGATATGAGGATTAATTTGAATTGGAATAAATCATAGAAATATATTTTTTTATTCTTTTATTTTTCAGGTGTTTTTTTAAAAAAAAATTATTTTGAAAATTATGGATGTAAATATTCAAAATGGTTCCATGATTTTATATAAAATTATTGTGGGGTGTGGAAACTTATTTTTTTCGTTCTTAGTATAATATATTAGTAGACCAGTTTCATCTCACTTGTGGAGTTTTTGAGTAAAAAATCTCACTAATTATAAATTAAATTATTTTATTTTCAGGCTCAATGTAGTTTTAAAAAAATATGTATTAATTTAATTTATGCAACAAAATAAGGTAATCATACAAAGGATAATATATACAGAACGAGTGAGGTTATTAAGAAATAAAATTTTCTTAGGAGAATAACCCAAAATAAACCATCATTGTGTTTTTATTAGTTTCATAACTATATAACAAACACACTTCATTGTATGTGTTTATATACACTACATCCATGTTTGTTATTAAACAGTGAACTCCATTATTTTCACTGCACACCCACCTCATCAAATTAGTGAGAATATTTTAGAAATAGAATGATAAATCCCTTATAAATTGTGGATATAGGAAGGATAAATTACCACATAATATTCCCTTTAGTATACTATTTTCAATGAATAAAAATTAATTATTAATTTGAAATGTCATTATTTTGACAATTATATTTCTCCATAAGTAAATTCATAAGGTTTTTCAGTCATTATCATGAGTGAAAGTGATCACTCTGAAGAATGCATGGGTTTGAAATAAATAATATAAAAAAGGGAGGAAGATAAGAAGATAAATAAAATATAAATGAAATATATAGAATACTATTATAATAGGAAAAGACCGCATAATATTCTGAAAAATGATAACTCAAATCGGGAACTGCTTGAATATATGTGGGGTACAAATTTATAATCACGAGGGTGGTTGATTTTGGCTCTAAAAATTTTCCTCTAGATGTTGGAGTGGTGTTGGTCAAGTAAATGGATGAATATCGATTGGTTGTATAATTGATATTTTTATTTATATTGTATTTATTCAATCGAAATATACTTTTTATTTAAAACAAGTAGAAAATTCTATGTTCAATTTACTACGGATACATTTAATATCCAAAAGGACAACCCAATTACCTCCACATTGACAGATAATTTTACAACTTCAATGATATAAGTATTCTACGTGAATTCATTATATTGATTCCGATTTCATTCCCAACTAGAATATACTCATTTTTATTTATTTAGCCTAATATATACATTATTTACTTAGGGTTGTTCAGTACATTTTGATAAAAAAATTTATTTTTGATGAATTATATTGTCCTTATTATGTTAGATTTAAATCCTGGTTAGGTTGACTAAATTGATGTATAATATTCATAATATTCAAAAGAAAATGTTTTCAAAAATATGGATCAACAAAGAAAAAATTATAGCTGAGATATAAAAGTGAATGAAATCTGCTAGAAATACTAAATTATGAATTTTTTTAAATTTAGATCATTTTATTAATAAAACTATAAAATGATATTGTCTCTCATAAAATAACATATTATTGTAATTATAACTATTATATTCAATTTAAAACTTTTGAAAATGTTTGATCTTTCATGTACTCCACACAAAAATAATTCAATTTTTAAATAATTCAATGAATTATACAGAACAATATATTATCCCACCAATTTTCAAACACACAATCTGTAAAATAAGATAAACTATGATTCATTTATCTTTAAAAATATTATATATTGTATAAAATTACTATACAACACCCAATGTTAAATCCAAAAAATGATCATGTTCAAAGATTATAAATAGAATAGAATATAATGGGATTAACATTTTAAAAAGTATAACTATAATAAATTCCCCATTCCCAGGAATCTTCCACCAAATATCCATATCCAAATTCCTTCTCATAACCCGAATGAAATTTATGCAAGTTAATTTCTTCCATATTCACTTGGTGTTCATTATTACCTTCTCCTAAATGAATTCATTTCTTAAAATTATGTACTTATTGAATTTTATTTTTAGCCATAACCTGTTAAAAGAACTAATTTGATTATATGATGAAATATATTTACTCACACACCCAGTTAATAATGTTTTAGGTTCATTATTGAATTACAATTTCCCTTTTTTACTGTAGATTCATTTCACTTATAGGAATTTAATTTTGGTTGGATCCCTGAGGTGTTCCTTTTCAAAATGGGAAATTAACTCAAGAATGAATAAAAAATTCAAATCTTATTAAGTTATAATTCTAGTTCTACCAAATTATAGTCTATTCAAAAACCTTTTACCAATTCTAAGTAAAATAATTCTATGAATAAGAGGACTAATTTTATGAGTAATCATATGAATTCAATAATTAAAAAATAATCTAAACCCAAAATAATAGCATGGTATTTTCACTATGTATTATAACTGTAAAATATATATTTTGTGACCTAAATACCCAAAAAAATATTGAAGATGTAAATAAAACATTAAAATATCAAAAATATAATCAAATATTATTTCCATACTTTAATAACACAACTTATTTGAAAAAAGATCCATTACATATCAATACGATCCACAATATTTTCAAAAAGAGTTTTGTATATTTGGACGGATGGATACATAAAAAATGAAATAGAAGTTATCTACATCATTTCCTATTATTTGTTTCGTAGTTATAACCCTTATTTGAAAAAAACACATAAACTATTTTCCATAACCTGGGTAAAGGAAAAGTAATAAAGGGAGAGATTATATAATCTTAATGGATAAAAATAAAATATATCAATAAATTATCACAATTGATCAAAAGATAATCATAATGACATGAAAACATGAGATTAATGTAAGAAAATAATACCCACTTATTCATATATCATAATCATGAAACATGAAATAATTTTTTTATCAATAAAAAATATATCTTACAAAGTAGTGTGGATTCATCATCAATAAATGATAATCCATGAGAAAATATCATAACTGTAATATATAAGATTGTTTCACCACATAAAAATTCAAAATCATTTCTTCAGAAAAGTCACATTTCCAAGAATATCATACAATATTGGGATCAATACCCATTTTATCATTTCCTTAGAAATAGTTAACTCCAAATACTATCTTATTAGAAAAAAGTCACTTAATAAACTTTGATGAATCCCTAGTACATTAATTATTAAATAATGATATATCCATATTTACATATTTTATTAGACGGAAATATAATGTCGAGATCACCCATTATATAATGAAAACTGTACATTTGCGTTCAATAACACCATAAAAAATTCATCATATAATCAAATCATAACCCATGGAAAGGTTACAATTTTCAAAAATACTTCACCATTATTATCATAAAAAATACGTACAATGAATAATGATAATAACATTGGAAAATTTCACCATAAATTTATAAGATAAATTAAATGTTTTTGTGATAGATTAAAAATACCATTAAAATATCACTAAAATATTTCCCGATTAAAAAATCCTTTTAATTTGAAATCAAAAATTTAGAATCTAAAAATAGAAAAAAAATTATGAAAAAATATATTTAAACCATAAATTGGAAATTTATAAATTAATATTTAAGGAAAAGTTTATTAATGATGGTAATGAAATCCTTTCATGCATTTTTATGTCAAAACAAATAATTATTTCTTATTTTTGGAAAAAAATAAAATCAAAGTTTTTTTGAAAAAAAATAAGTGGGTTATTTTTAATAAATGAAAAGAAAAGTCAAATATATTCCTAAATTACATTAAATAGTCTTTTTAGAATATAAAAACATTCATGTGACCATTTTATGGAAAATATGGACATTGAATAAATGTTTTCCAACCAATGTGAAAAATAACAGTAGTATTCCTTTAAACAATTATTTTGGTGTTACAAGTAATAAAATAGTATAAAATAAATGAAAAATAAGAAATATCTAGAAATAATTATAGTATATGAAAGTACATATTATTTTAATTAAATGGATCATCCATTTTCATTATCAAAATCTTTTAAAATAAAAAATATCAATAAAAATTAGATTGTAATATAAAACTCTTACCTCAAGTTCGTCCTGATTTATAAAATCATTAACGTAATGTAAAATTAATTTATATTTATTATATTTATATACTAGCACTATATTCATAGCTATAATTCCATATATGATTCAATTATAACATTTTATCACCCATTCAATATCAATTTTTCATTATCCCCATCATTTTTTGTGTAAATCACTTCATTTTCTTGTACGTTTTGGTTCGATGGTTGTGGTCCAAGAAAATTGATCAATCTAAATTCATCTACAGAATATCAATAATTATTTAAATATCATATATTATCATTATATTCATAGTTATTACCACTTATATAAAGAGTTTATGAAAAATGAATTATATCACTTTGTGGAGGCAATTGCCCTTGCATACGCACGTTTGATGTTTAGTTGTTTTGATGTATGTTATGAAATAAAGGTAAATAATAATTATAACATATAGAATATTTTTTAATAAATAAATAAAATATATTAAAAATAAATACATCAGAATGACCATCCATGAATGACAGCGGTGGAGAATAAATTGCATACCAATTAAGAGGTGGTAGTCCACAAGTATGTACGAGTGATACTTTAATCTCATACTTGATTGAAAATTATTAGTAAATTTTTGTTAAATAACCATTATAAAATAGTATTATTCATATGGAACTTTAATAATCATGTTTTTCTCAATATAATATTTTTAAATAAGGTATGTGATGAAATAAAATTGAAAGAGTCTAGTTAAGATTTATACCTTATCTTTGAGAGACCCCAACTAACAAATACCACAAGCCTTGTAGAAATAGAATATTTGGAAGAAAATAAACTCTATTTTTAAGGTAATTATTACATGAAATATTTTTATTTGTTAGTTTCTAATCAATATAGCTAAAATTGGTTGAATTATGGAGAAGAATAAGAGACCTTTTATATGTGTGGTGAGAGACACACATGAATTTATTAATAGATTTCAATTATATATGTTCACTTTTATATGTAATGTATATTAAAATGGGAAAATATTAGAAATTATTATTATATAAGGTTGAAGTATCTTTAAAAAATAATAATTATCCATGTGTGGGAGGAAGTACTAAAAAAATTGATTAGTTAAACCCGTTTTAACAATAAAAATTGTAACAAAATTTTAAGGTCTTTACAATTCACTATGAAAAAAATTCCTTTGAACATAATATATTATAATAATTATGATTATTATAAATTTTGAATCCATTTTAATAGATTAAATTTATATATGTGGTAGAATTAAATTTTAAATAAGTGTGTAACATACAATGAAAACACTTTATAGACTAATGAATCTTTAAGCCTATAACATAATTTAATTACATTAATTTCCTTATAAAACCCATGAATTTAATGTTAGAATATATAATAGAATATATAATATATTAATATCATTTAAAAATGGGTAAATATATATTAATTTAATATATTTATATACAAAGGAATTTTGAGCCTAAAAATTATTTTAAAAAATGTGGGTATTTCACAAAAATAAAATCTTACCAAAATCAAATATAAGGATGATTATAAAAAAAAATAATTACTTATTTATAATTATTGTATAAATAAGTTAATTTTTTATTAATTTCAATATTTAATGGAGCTATTAGTTTAATTGAATAGATAGCTTTTGCAACAATTAGAATTTTTCACTATTCACAAAAAAATATTTTCTTAACGAGAAATTTTAAATAACCCTCAAATAACATAGACATATTGATATATTGAATAATATTAATTTACTCAAATAAAATTTATAATTTTTTTTAAAAAATTAGTTATAATTTTCACGTGAGAAAATGTTGTAAAAACAATTTTTGAAGAAAACAATTTATTGAAGCATGAAACAAATTAAAGAAGGTTGAGTACATATTTATTATGTATGAATCAATACTTTTCCATCATTAAAATAAATTTTTAATATTATTCACATATTTTATATTTCTATTCATACTTATTAGTTTAGTTCATAGTTTATAATTATTAACTATATAATGGTTCACATAGAGTTTGGGTTTATGTAAGGAAAGCTATCAAATAATTCAGGTTTTATTTCAATGTAAGCATATATAAAATATAGGGGTATTAAATTCTACAACCATTAAAATTAATTTATCCTTAAAATACACTACAATAATAAAAATAGATTAGGATATCTCAACTTTATTACATCCTATATTTTTTATGTAGCTTCCTTAAATGTCTAATTCCTCTAAATAAATTTAACCATAAGGGTAGTCTTGTTCCCCATAAATTTATCTCTATTATACAAAATTTATACTAGGTTTTATTTATAGTAAATATTATCCCCATGTGTTATAACCTTTGAGTTCGTTATATTTGTGGAATTGAGTATGTACTTCATTTAGAGATATAAATGGAACACATCATGAACTTGAGAGTGATTTGGTGGAATTTCATGCAATAAGTAACCTTCCCAGTTCCATCAGGAATATTGAATTGACCAATATACATAGGGATATTATTTCATCTACTTTTTAATCTTATAACATTATTCAATTTGGAAATTCATTGGAAAAACTTTTCACCGAATTCAAATCCCAGATATCATTAACAATTTCCATAATAACATATTTATTGAATTTGATCTACCTTGATGTTTAGTATAATGGACATAACCATATCTTTAATTTACTAAACTGAATCATATACAAATAAATTTTTCCACAACTTCATCCCATCATATCAATGATCTATAATTGTTTACATTGATGGATTTATGACGAGCAATATGAATGATTGAGTGAAATATATTTTTGAAAGAAAACATGACTATCCAAAGGTGCTGATCTTAACCACCGCTGAAATATAAAGAAAAATATATCAACATATCCTCTAGGGTTTTAATGGTCATCATGGAGTTATTATCAATATGTGGATGGTATATAGTAGTGAAAAACAATTATGTAATAGGGACTGAAGAAATTTTTTAAAGAACTCCATATTAAACCTCAGATCCCAATTAGATATAACAAAATGTGGTACTCCATAAAACGTGACCACTTACATAATTTATATCCTAGGAATATGATCAATATAGAATTATTGTAATGTCCCAAACATTAATTAATGGAAATCCCTCTTGATCTAATTAAATGTATCTTTATGTAAAATGTTTATGTAAAATGTCAACTTATATTGTTTTATGTTTTGGGATTTTAAAATACAGTTATGAATTATGGCCATTACTAATATTTCCTTTGAACAGTGATCCCATGGTCAGTATCAATACATGGATTTAACAAATCTAATTTACTCTGACAAAGGAAGCGATGGACTCATCCAGTAGACATTCCCCATTAGATGCCCATTAGTTAGACCTCAGAAAGGAGGTTGCATCTTTGGGAATTTTACTTGACCAAGCCCATGTTGGGATTTAATATGTTATGCTCAAGCGGGACAGCCTACGAGATAAGTGGGAGTTGATAGAGATTACCACCCGAGCAATGTTATCCGAGACACCCCAAGAATTTTTCACCATCGCACACCCTACTCTGTGGTCTTATATGGGTGTTAGAAGGGGTTATGTAACAAGACCTTAGTAGAATGGTTATGTACATTATTTTTCGATATAATAATGAATATGCTTTCATTTTATATTTGTTACCGTGTAAGTAATTTTTAAAGAAAAAATTGTATTTTTAGTTAACATTCAACGAAAACATCTATTTTGATGTATTATTGTAATATTGAATTAAATAATATTTTAATAAAATATTATTATTTTTATTAAATTAATTATTATTAATTATAAATGATCAGATAATATTATTAATGCAATTGTAATTTTTAATGGTTTGAAAGAAATTTTTGTCAAAACCAATGAATTTTCAATAAATGTCTGTTTTTATTTTAAAATTGAAAATAATAATATTTAGAAAATTATTTAGATAAAATGAATGTTATTTCATGAATCCGGATGCCAAATTATCAAACGGTGAATTTTTCATAATTTTCTGAGAAAGTCAAATTTTTTGGTACAAATTAAATACCATTTAAATATATAATGTGTATTATGACATCACAATGACCCAATAGTGATGTAATAAAATAATATTATTTTTTTCAGCCAATATATATTTTACTGTTAAAATAATCTGATTTTGGGTTTGTTCGGTTTCTTTTACAAAACTTTAGTGGACACTTCAATACATATTAAACATTTTGTGTTTTTAAATTGTTTTCCTTGGGAGTGTGACTCAAATCTACATAATCAACCGCATTATTTTAAGATTTTTGGACTTTGTCCTTATATAATACTATTTTACTTCCCTTTTGAAAAAAACATGGGAAAAAACCATGGGCTGGTTTGTGGTTTTGATTAGTTTAATGTGAGGTGTCCCAAACCTAAATAATAAACAATTCCCTCTTCTTTCCTATATAAACCCACCAAAAATATAACTTCCTCCTCACTCAAAGCCTTTGGAGTTCTCCCAACCTCTGACCTCCTCTTTCTAGAATCCTCCCATGGTGCCCCAAGCTCCCAATAAGCCCCTCTCAAGCCTTTGGAAGAAAACATCAAAGTAAGCATTTTCTTCTTTTCCCATTTTTGGTCCAATATTCTTTATGTTGTTATGCCATTTTAATTTAAATTATAAATGTTGAAGTATGGGTTTTAACCACCCCCATAATGCCCTATTTATTTTTTTAATGATGGGAGACCACATTATCTCTCATTAAATCCCCCCATGTACACCCGTTACTATGCCGAAATTCCAAAAGGAATTTGTCTCTCCTCATTTACGTTCAAGAAATTATTTTGTATCATGAATATAAATTCCATTACATTTATTGGGATATGTATCTATATAAACCTTTTATGTCCATGTCATTTGAATATGATGAGACACCACTTCCTCTCTCCTCAACCATTTTTATGAGTTCTTATGTCACGTCGTTAAGTTGTCGAAATTGCATATCATTTTTCCAAGACAGAGTCATTGTATAGTGAATATCATTCCCATTTATCTATCAAGTTTATTCACCTCTATTCACATTTACTTATTTTTTAATTTGTTTCATGTATGTATTTCACATTCTTTTATCGTGGAATAAATTATTATGTTGAATGATTCAATATTTTATGATCGATGTGGCACACTTATGCATGAATTGAAATGTTTTAGAAGGGTGCGCCCTGATAGCGTTCAAATGCATTGGATAAAGTATAGTATCAGGATACATCATTTATAATGGGTGTTTACTCATGCTAATTCACGTACAATGAGGGTTTAATCATGATTCATGAGAAATGATAGTTTACTCATGCTCCATGTGTAATGAGCCTTGGCTCATGTTAATTTTGTTTTAAGTGTTGTTGCCACATTTCCATGTTATGATTATCATGATTTATCAGGCCTTTATTTTTATGCCTCTATTGTACTATATTTATCTTCCTATTGTCTAGAATGTATGGTATTCCTCATGTTATTCCCTGATTATTCCCTTACTGGGATTTATAGCTCAACCTTTTCTTATGCATGTCCTCAGGTTATCCCATGCTATACTAAGTATGAGGGAATGTAGTGGTCATGTAAATTAAGTTTTCAATAAAGATGTTGTATTTCATGTTTTATGTTGTTATGTAATTATCATATTTCCCAAAGACACTAGACCTCTCTATCTTCTATGTTGTATCAAGTGATGTTTAAGTAATAAACTATGTTTAACTATGTAATAAAAAGAATGGTTTTCATAGATGGTATCAGAGGAGAGGTTTAATTATTTCTGGGATTAGGATTAGAAATCCCCAGTAAAGCCTTAGAGACATGAATAAGTATAATAAAAAAATAAATAGGTTTTGATGAGTATTGAGGAATCAGTTTGTCAAGAAAATACATCCCTGTCTGGATACGAGCAAGTAGAGGCGGCTCTAGCACAGATGTAACCTAGGGGTAAAACCTAAAAACACCGCTTTGAGCTAGACTCAAATGGGAACTCATGCATGACAACATTCATTATTTCACTCTTCGTTATGACACTCTCGTGGGACATTATTTGATAAATTCACAAGATTAGTTTGAACCACTATTAAGGGACAAAAAAATGACCTAAGAATATATATTAGAATGTAGATCATGGATTGCATAAAATGAAGCATATAGATTCATATGATAGGGAAATAAAAGTAATTTATAAGACCTTAGTTTTTCCTTGGATTACCCATTATTTGTTACCCCTATTATTCTTTTAATTATAGACAATGGCTGGTAATATATGGACTCAGGCAAACAACCGATGTAAAGATCAATGTGATGACTGTACTAATGAGATGCCCAGTCCAATGAGAGTGAGAATCATGAAATTTATCACACTTCTCTCTCATATAAATCAATAATTGAATATAAACATGGGTCAAGTGGAATGTTCAACCCCCCCCCCCCCCCCCAAGAAAGAAGAAGTCGCTATAGAGAGCTTAATGAATCAAAGGCCTCCTACTTTTAATGGATAATATGATCCCTCAATCACTGAACAATGGATCAACTCCATTGAAAAGATATTCTCCATCCTTAAATGTTCTGAACAAGAGAAGGTTATCATTTATTCTTATCATATGGAGGGTGATGTTGATCAATGGTGGATTTTGATCAATAATACGAAGCCTGAGGAGGAGGTCGAGGTGTTGAAATAGAATGATTTCTAGAAGATGTTTTTCGATAAATATTTTTCGTGCACCCTCCGACATAAGATGGAAAGGGACTTCATTGCACTCAATAAAAATGATGATGAATCTATTCACGAATATGAGTCAAACATCACAAGGCTTGCTCGATATGCTTCTAGATTTGTTGTTACCCTCGAATAAAAGTTTAATCACTTCTTTGGTTGGATGAAACCTAGCATGTGGAAAGCGCTGGCGATCTATTACTTCGACAACTGTGATGAAATTATCTGATGTTCCCTCAAGGTCGAAATGGAGATCATATATTCTCAAGGGTATCATGGGGATAAGAAGAGAAAGGTGGAATTAAATACTAGTGGTCCTATGCATAAATCTAATGGTTCTAAGAAGATCCAACACCCCACTTTCCAAAGGTGCAGAAAGAAGAACCCTGAAAATTTCTTGAAGGGTACAAGAAAATTCTCTAGATGCGGAAGAGAAGGGCACCTGGCTACTAAATGCCAGCAAGAAAAAAACATGGATTAAATAGAGGATAGGAACGCTTCATTCAAACCTGAACATGTTGTTCAGTTCTACAACTTCAAAGAACTAGGGCATCTTGAAAATCCATGCCCTAGGACAAGGGTTTTCAGAGGCAACCTCCAATCCATCAAGGGAGATATTTTTCCATCACGACTGCTGAATTGAACCCCGACAACAGAGAAGTGATAGGTATGATAGTTATTCATTCAAGAATAGTGAAAATACTTTTTGATTCATGTTCTACACATTCTTTTATATCTTTAATGTTTAGTATAATAATACCAACACCACCACAAATCATTGAATTGAAGATGTCGGTGAGTATGACAAACAGGGAACTCATTGCATCCAATGAATATATCTCTTCCCTTGTCATAATATGTGGATTGAACTTCCCAGAAAACCTCTTCATACTCCCTCTAGTGGAATTTGATGCAATTATTGGCATGGAATGACATTCCTTATATAGATCCAACATAAATTTCTGTGAGAGGGAAATCAATCTCCATGTGGAGAATTAAAAAACAATTCAGTACAAGTGCAAGGAGGAAGATGAATCTTCTTTAGATCCATCATCTCTAGTGTGGAAATTACTACTCTATGAGAACACGTATCTAGCTCAAATGATTGAGTCTAAAGAGGAAACCATCCTAGAAGACCTACCTATTTTGAGGGAATTTGCTGAAGTGTTTCCTGAGGAATTACCTGGTCTTCCTCCTAGAAGAAATTTTGAATTATCAATTGATCTTATACCTGGGGAATTGATAATAACTAAAACGCCATATATAAATGCTGTTGGTGAGCATAAGGATCTGAAGAAACAACTACATGAGAATATGGATAAAGGGTTTATACACCCAAGTGCTTCAACATGGGGTGCACCAGTCCTCTTCATCAAGAAGAAGGATGGTTCAATGCACATTTCCATAAATTATCGTGAGCTTAACAAAATCACGATAAAGAACATATATCCTCTCCCACGAATTGATGAGTAGTTCAATCAGCTACGTAGATCACAATAATTCTCCAAGGTGGATTTACAGTTGGGATATTATCAATTAATGGTGAAGAATGAAGATATCCCCAAGACTGCTTTTCATACATGATACAGGCATTATTAATTCATAGAAATGCCTTTTGGACTCACTAATGCTCCAGAAATATTCATGGAATTGATGAAAATATTATTTAGAGATTTAATCAAAAAAATTATAGTATTCTTTATAGATGATATTATGATATAATCCAAAATCATGGAGGATCATGAGGAACATATAAGAACTATACTAGAGACCTTGTGGAAGGAAAAGCACTATGGAATGTAAAACAAGTGTGAGTTCTCGTTGACAGAGATCTTATTCATGGGCCATATCATCACAAGAAATGGGATATCATTGGATCCATCCAAAATAGATGTAATTAAGGGATTTATGAGGCTAAAATCGTTATCATATACCCATTGCTTCTTGGGGTTATCTGGATATTATTGGCAATTTGAGAGAAATTTCACATGATTTTCCAACCCTCTTACCAAGCTAACTCAGAAGGGTGTAAATCTTTCTTGGAGTGATGAATGTGAATAAAGCTTTAAGGAGTTTAAAAGGAGGCTTATCACTACGCCCGTGCTCACTTTTCCTAGATGTGGTGAAATTTTTGTGGCATTTTTTGATTCCTCGAAGAAGGGTTTGTGATGTGTGTTGATGCAAAATGAAAAAGTCATTGCTTATGGATCAAGGTAATTGAAAGTTCATGAACAGAACTATCCAACACATAACCTAGAGTTGGCTGTAGTGATCTTCGATTTGATAATTTGGCGAAATAATCTCTTTGGGGAGAAGTGTGTAATTTATACATAACACAAAAGACAAAAGTATATATTGCCACCAAAAGAGTTGAACATGCACCAACGAATATGGTTAGAGATGATCAAAGACTATGATTGCTCAATCTATTACCACCCTGGGAAAGAGAACAAGTTAGAAGAATTCATAAGTAGAAAGGACCCAGTGATTATATCATTGATGAGAATTTAAAAGGATCCTATCTTCTTATATTTTATTAAGATAGACATGAGAATCCTAATTAAGGGAACATCATCAATCCTTTCATAAATGATATCTCAGCCGTCACTTTTGGAAAGGTTAATGGATGCTTAAAAGGATGACGTGGGAATTCAGAAAAAAGTGGAAGCTATCATAAAAGGGAAATCTTGGAATTTTAATGTTAATGAAGAAGAAATTTTGAGATTTGGGAAAATACTATGTGTTCCATCATGTCCGGAGCTGAAGAAGGAAGTTTTGGATGATAGAAATAGATCAAATTTATCTATTGACCCAGGAAACACAATGATGTATCGAGATTTATGAGAGAATTATTGATGGGATACTATGAAGAAGGAGATCACTGAATATACATCAAAGTGCTAGGTGTGTCAGAATGTTAAGGTAGAGAGGAAGAAGTATAAGGGGATGATGCAACCATTTTCCATAACAAAATGGAAATGGAAGAACATCAACATGGACTTTGACACTATACTTCCAAATACATCCAAAGGCAACAATGCAATCTAGGTTTTTATGGATCGTCTTACAAAGGCTGCACACTTCATTGCAATTCGGGAGGATTTCTCATTGGATCAACTTTCATGGATATAAATCAGACTTGTGGTAAGGATTCATGGAGTTCCGCTATCTATTCTGTCCGATCATGATCCATGAATCACCTCTATGTTTTGGAAGATTCTTTAACATGCTCTGAATACTGAAAATAACTTCACAATGACCTATCATCCTCAAAATGATGGCCAATCCGAGATGACTATCCAAACACTTGAGGTCATGTTGAGAGCATGCTCAATGGAAATTAAAGAATGATGTGATAAACAACTTCCTCTTTTATAGTTCTCTTATAATAACAGTTTCCACTCGAGCATCCAAATGGAACCATATGAATCCATTTATGGGAAAAGGTGAAGAACAGCAGCGTGTTGGGATGAGGTCAGTGAGCATCAGTAGCTTGGGCCAAAAATGGTCGAATAAATGGGGGAGAAGGTGAAAACCATTTAGTAGCAGATCAAAGTAGCCTAGAGTCAACAGAAGTGTTTTGCAGATAACTGTTGATGATACATTGATTTTAATGTTGGAGACATGGTATTTCTATGCATATCTTTGTTGAATAAGGTCATGAGGTTTGTAAATAAAGTTAAGTTAAGTGCAAGGTACATTTTCCCCTTCAGGATTCATGATCGTATAGGGGCTATGACCTATCGAATAGCACTTCCACCTACCATGGAAAAAGTACATGATTTCATTCATGTATCCCTATAAAGGAAGTACATACCAGAGCCTTCACATGTAATCTCTTCAGAGGTCGTACAGTTAGAGGATGATAATTCTTATAAGGAGAAACCGGTGATGATCTTAAATCATAGAGAAAAATTTCTATGAAATAAGGCAATGCCCCTCTTCATGGTGTTGTAGCGAAACCACAAGTTTGAAGAAGAAATGTGGGAATCATAGGAAATGATGAAGTAGAGTTACCCACATCTATTTTAGTATGGAAAAATTAAATTTCGATGGATACATTTCTACGACCAAAACATTCATTAATGGAAATCTTTCTTGATCTAATTAAATGTATCTTTCTATAAAATGTTTATATAATATTTTATATTATTTAGTTTTATGTTTTTGGATATTAAAATACTGTTAATAATTGGGAAAATTTCTAATATAGCTGTTGAACACTGATCACATGATTTATATAAATATAGGGCTTTAACAAATCCAGTTTACTCAGACAAAGGAAGCGAAGAACTCATCCCGTAGATGTTCCCCATTCGAAGCCCATTTTTCAGAGCTCAGAATGGATGTTGTGTCTTTGGGCTTCACTCTTGACCAAGCCCATGCCGATATTGAATATGATAAGCTCAAGTGGGACCACCTATTAGAGAAGTAGAAGTTGATAGAGATTACCACCCAAACAATTTTATCCAAGCCACCCCAAGAGTCTCTGACCATCGCACACCTTAGACTTCGGTCTTATCCGAGTGTTATAAGCAGTTATGTAACAAGACCTTAGCATTGTGGTTAAGTACATTATTTTTGTATATAATAATGAATATTATTTAATTTTATTATTATTACATTGTAAATATTTTTGAAATCACCAGTAGAATTTTTAGTTAATGTTCAACTAAGAAATATTTTTTTTGAATTAATGTATTTTTGAATTATATATTATATTAATAATATATTATTATGGTTATTTAATTAATTTTTATTAAATATAAATGATAATATAATTCTATGAATGAAATTGTAATTTTTATTATTGTTTGAAATCCATTTTTGTGAAAGCCCATGAATTTTTTATAAATGATGGTTTTCATTTTAAAGGTGAAAATTAACACATTTAGAAAAATATTTATAAAAAATGAATATTATTTCTAGAATCAAGATATTGAAATTATCCAACAGTGAATTTTTCATAATTTTCTAAGACAATCAAATTTTTGGGTAAAAATTAAACATCATTTAAATATATAATGTGTTTCATGACATAATTATGACCCCATAGTGGTTTAATAAAATACTATAAAATTTATGTTCATCCAATATGTGTTTTACCATTAAAATAATGTGATTTTGAGTTTTTTTGATTTATTTTACATAGCTTTAGTAGACCCTTTAAGAAATATTAATCATTTTGTCTTTTTAAATTGTTTTCCTTGGGGGTGTGACTCACCTCTACATAAAAATCCCCATTATTTTAGGAAGTTAGGACTTTGGCCTTATAAAATATTGTTTTCCACTCCCTGTTGAAAAAACCCATGGGCATAAACCATGGGTTGGTTTGTTGTTTTGGTTAGTTTAATGTGAGGAGTCCCAGACCCAAATAATAAACAATTCCTTCTACTTTCTTGTATAAACCCACCCAAGATCAAACTTCCTCCTCACTCAAATCCTTTGGATTTCATCCATCCTCTGCCCTAATATCTCTTGAATCCTCTCATGGTTCCCCAAGCTTCCATGAAGTCTCTATCAAGCCTCTCTCAAGGCTTTGGAATCATACTTCCAAGTAAGGGTTTTTTCTTCCTTTCTCATTTTTTTCCAATTTTCATAATGTTGTTATACCCTTTTAATTTCAATTATAAATGTTTGGGTATGGTTTCTCACCTCCCCCATTTTTCCCTCTTTATATTTTAATGATGGGAGAGTCATTTCTCTCTCATTAAATGCCTCCCATGTACACCTGTTACTATGCCGAAATTCCGAAAGGAATTTCTCTATCCTCATTTAAATTCAAGCAATTCTTTTGTATCATGAATCTAAATTCCATTACATTTGTTGGACATGTATCTAAATGACACCCCCCTTAATTTCTAAGTCTTTTAAATATTATTAGACACCCCTTTCTCCCTCATAAATCATTTTTAGGAGTTCTTATGTCACGTCGTTATGCTGCCAAAATTGCACCGTGTTTTTCTAAGCCAATGTCATTGGGTAGTGGATACCATGCCCATTTCTCTATCAAGGAAATTCACCTTTTAAACATTTACTTATTGTTTAAAGAGTTTAAAGTATGTATTTTACATTTTTTATAGTGGAATAAACGATTATGTTGAATGATTTAATGTTTTATGATCCATGTGGCACACTTATGCATGAAGTGAAATGTTTAAGAAGGGTGCACCCTAATAGCGCCCCAATTCATTGGGTAAAGTATAGTATCCTGATACGTCATGTGAAATAGTTGTTTACTCATGATAATTCATGTATAATTAGGGTTTACTCATTCTTAATGTGAAATGTGTGTTTACTCATTCTCCATGGGCATAGATCCTTAGCTCATGCAAATTCCATGTTATGTGTTGTATCCACATTTCTATGATATGATTATCATGATTTATCATTCATTTATGTTTATTCTCCTCTTGTGCTCTATTGATATGCATATTGTCTAAAATATATTTTATTCCTCATGTTATTCTATAATTATTCCCTTAATGGGCTTTATATCTCACCCTTTTCTTATGTTTGTCCTCAGGTTATCCCATACCATGCTAATTACGAGGGAATGTAGTGGTCATTTAATGGATGTTTCAATAAAGATGGTGTACTTTATGTTTTAAGTTGTTATGTAATGATACTAATCCCCAAAGGCACTATACCTCACTATCATCAATGTTTTATCAAGTGATGTTTATGTAATAAATAATTTTTAATTTCATTATAAAAGCAGGGTTGTCATAAATATTCTCTAATATCAATGATGTGTTATGTTATAATAATGTTATTATCTAAAACCCAAAGAGAATCATGGGTATCAAACATTTTGGGGGAATCTATTGATGAAATCCACGATTTTGTTTTCCTATTTCTGTTATGATATGAATAATGGTTGTAACATCCCATTAGACTTCTATATTTGAAACATATCTTTCTAACATACGAGTAATAAGGATACAAACTCCAAAATACATCACTTTATGTTATCCCACAATAAATACTATTTAATATATTTATTTATGATTTTTTACATTAAGGATGAATATAAAATTATGATTTTATATATTATCTTAATAGTCCATTCTTCAGGTCTAGTATTGATAGGACACATACTCTATTTTAAATCCCTATCATTCCATCGAAATATAGGATGAAATCAAAAATATTTATCACCTTATTTTGTGTCTTTAAATCCTCCTTATGAATCTATTTAATATTTACATGTATAGATGGATGATCACACATTTGAAAAACATAATATTTACCCCATTCAATATTTTATGTAATATCCATTTAAAATAAATAAATCTTGGTTCTTTGGGGAGCCTCATCATACATAATATTGTATGACCCCTTTGGCTCAATGAATTAGTCACATTGTTTTCCTTCCTTGGGTGGTAAATTTTTGAGCTATCATTATTTTTACTCAACTCTAAACATCTTAATTATTGAATGTTAATATCTTTAAGGGTGAATACATATTTAATGGATTTATGATAATTATATATTTAAAACCTTTATATGTAAATATAATTTCTCGATACCTTTAATGAAAATATTTCCATTGTTTACACTAAATTATGAGTGAGTTAATTTTTTCTTTTGAACCAACAATTAGCTTGAAGAATAAGATATCATCATATCATTAAATATAAAAACACACTCCAAAACACCTTAAAATAATCATTATAAATCGATCACCCTTGTTCTTGTACATACTAGTGTGAGAATATGTGCATTGACCAACCTTTTAATCTGTTAATAGAAATTTTATTCATATTTATCAGTTAAATGGAAATTTATTCCCTTTATGTTTATATTTGTGAGGGGATTTGATGAATAAGGTTAATTATTCAAAAATCATCGATAAAATCATTTTATTAAAGAACAATATAGATCTCAGTCATAGTGGTTGGTTTGGGACAATGTCCAATATATTCATTCCTTGATATATCCACTAATATAAGCTCACATGAGATTATATTACTAGAAATTGAAGGTCTCTTTATCCAAAATTCACCCTTAGAAATTTTTTCATATAATTCTATTTCCTTATGTTCTTCATTACAATCTTTATTTCATATTCCTGATTATCCTTTCTCTTAGAATATATAAAATTATCATATATAAGGACTACCAAAAAATGATAAATGAAATTTATTAAGAATCTGTTCATTATATCAATGAATATATAATGGGTATTAGTGAGAATAAATAGATTACTATAATTTCATAGTGTTTATACGACTTTTAGAAGGATTTATTTGCTACGTATTCAAGTTTTTCTCTTTAATTGACAATATCAATATGGAATAAAATTCCATGATAAATATTATGCTCCTGATATTTTATTAGAAAAATCAAAAATACAGGGAACATGAATCTTATTATTTATTGGGATATTTTTACATTTCATATAATTAATGAATAGACACATTTATCCATTTTTCTTCATAATAAAAGGAATAAGATCACCCAATGAAAAATTACCTAGTTGAAAACATCCCTTATCATGATTCTACTAAAGTCTATTTTTCAATTCATGGAAAATTAAATGGATCCATTCTATATGGATTATTTTAAATAAGTGTATCCACATGTTTATTGTGTATTTAAAACTCAAATTTACAATTTATTGGAGTACTTGAAATACATTATATAAAACAAAAAAAAACTCAATTCAATAGGAAGAAAAATGATGGTGTGATTATCCCTAACTATCTGATATAAATACCCCCATTAAATAGACATTAATACCCATAATATGGTTTTAATTTCCTAGGCAAGTTCAAATTTATCCTTACACTAATATGAAATTATTTTGTAGTTTGAAATATTAAATGTGACTTCCATTCGATGAAAACTAATATGAAAAATATATTAATAATTATAGTCTATGCCAATAATCTTATCAAATTTATCTATATGAAGAATGAAATTATTTGTAGAAAGATAATTCCAATAAAGATAAATTAGGGAAGAATTTTATACTTGATATGTGATCATTATAACATAAGACGTTTGTAATTATATTAAAATATCTAGTAATTGAGGATATGAAATAAAATTCATAGATATTTTCAAAATATAAATTAATTCACATGTCTAAGCTAAAATAAGATACATCAATATCTAATAATACCTATCACCACCTAAAATTAGACTTTCTATCTTCAATACGGTACCAAAACCAAAATGGTTATTATGAGCATAAAAAATAATTAATCATATTAATAAAAGATATATACTAGAAAGTTATTAATAGTATTTCTAAATATTTACACCATCTTTTGCAATAATGAAACATTAGGTTTAACATAGGCTATACAAGGTAAATATCAGTTCAAATACTTCATAATTTCCCATAAATAAAAAATTAACTAACTGAAGTATTTCCACCAGGATTTTTAATCCAGGTGTGCATTAAGGGACTGTTAATAGGTAACTTGAATGATGTCCATGATATAATTGAAGAAATGTTTTCTTGCATATCAAACCCATATGAATTTTTTACTAAAACCCATCCAGTTATACTATCTAGATAGGGATGTATTTTATTAGGTAAAACAATTCTTTTATCTACTATAATATATGATGTTATGATATTCTTGGTCTTATACTATGTGTTGTCACTAATGTTTCCACATCATAGTTTCCAAAAGATACAAAACCTTAGTCAAATACTGACTATATGACCTATACTTTCCACATATTAATACCAAATATTGTTAGTGGGAATATCCATTATATATTAGTAGGATCCATTTAAAAACCATAATGGTTCATGGTATTTGGAAATAAGGATAAATAAACCACTGGTACATAATTGATTTATAGAATTTCCAATTAATTTCTTCAAAACTATCATCCTTACTAGACAAAACATACTAAAAATATTTGTATTTAACTTGGGGAAGGAAAACATAATAAATAGTTACCTAACATGGTAAATATGGGTAAACATAAGATATATGAATATATGATCATAAGTGAGTATATGATAAGAACAAGGGTGTGATAAAATGAGATTATAATTATAAAATAATATATTTGAATTCATGGATCCTAATCGTAAAACATAAGAAAAAATTTAATCAATTAATAGACACAAGATATATGCGTATAAAATAGTCAATAATAAATCACAGTCCTTGAGAACAAATAACAATCATAAGTAATATAATTTGGGCATGAATATAAGAATATAAAATCATTTCCTAATTCTATTATTAATAATATTATTATCATATTGGATTGGGAGTAGTTCATATTCCATCATTTCCATATTCACAGTTCATTAACAAGATTTCTTTATTGAAAACATTTCATTACTGAACAACATTCACTCCCAATTCTAGTCCTTATTATCTCATGGGATATACATATTTAACTAATTCATTTTAGGGATATATAATTTACAACCCACCCATCACATAATTATAATAATATATTTTTTTCCATAAGGGAATAAAAAATTCAACATATCTTCAAATCATAATCCAAGGAAAGGATAACATTTTTATAATAATTTCATCATTATAATGATAAACCATCTGGATAAAGAATAAATATGGAAACATTGGTTATTAATGGAGAAGGATTCATATTTATGTTAACATAAGGTCTAAATATCTTAAAACAATAGGAACTATATAGGTGTAGTTGGAAATCCTTCACGTATATAATCATTTAACCACCCAGGTAATCCACTTTTATCCTTAAATGTGATAAAACATATCATAGTTTTGACCAATAATTAATAAAAACTAGTTTAACCTATTTGATTATATTAATTATGATTATTGAAAAAATTCAATTCATTTTACTCAATTAAATTTCTCGAAGTGATTAATTTACTTTTCAATAAGTGCGCAACCCACAATGAAGATTTGTTTTAGAATAATGAATCTTTAAGAATAAAACATAATTTAAATAAATTATTTTCATTGTATTAATCGTAAAATTAATGTAAAAATATTTTATTGAATATATAATCAATAACATTAACTAAAACCATTAATTAATTGATATTAATCCTATTTATTATGATAAAATCAAATTCAATGAATAAATATTTTTTAGAATAATGTGATTTTAATCACAAAAATAAAATTATTCCTAAATAAATGAATAATTGTGGTTCTTATATAAATAATTAGATTATTTATAATAAAATGATTTTTAGGATAATTTATTATTAAATTGAAAACACAATAGAATTTTTTTCTTGAAAATAAATGATAATTTTTACGAACATCAGTATTTTCACTGTTCACCAAAAAATAAATCATTTTAGAAAACTCTTGAAATTAACCCTTGATTATATTTATATTTTAATTATAAAAATGATATTTATTTACAAAAATTGTTTATCTAAAAATGGTAGAAATTAAATACAATTTTTACGTGAAAAAAAATATTTCAAATTGATTTTTGAAGAAAATATATTTTTGATTCATAAAATTACTTTATTTAATATAAGGAACTTATTAATTATTTATTAATAAATAAAACATATTTATAAAAAATATTTTTTGGATATATTTTATAATGTGGTTATTACTATCCAAACCAGTTAATTAAATGTGTAGGTTATAAAGGATTACTATATCATAGTTCATATTGACATGAGGTTGTGTATAAGGCAAGCTACCAAATACATCAATTTTTATTTCAAAGATATATATATATATATATATATATTATTGAGTTTTAATAAGAAAAAAATAAATAAATAGATACAAAAAAGTTTCTAATAAAATATTTTTATCCCTCCACACTTAAAATTTAACAAATAATCAATTTTAGCCTAAATAGAATTTATAAAAACAAGAGTTGAAAAAAGGGAAGGAATAATATTACCTGACATTATTTTCTTATGGTAACCATGAGTTAATATCCTTTCTATTGAAACTATAGAAATATTTAAGAAAAAATAATATAATAAATTTCTTTATAATAAAAAAAATTAAAAATTAATGAGATTATAAAAGTGGATAGATTTTTTAAGAAATCCCCCAATGTGGTGTCTGGTTTTCCTTCCCTTAGTAATAGGATTATGGAAAGTTATACAGAATATAAAAGAGTGTTTTGTTTTTTTCTCAATAATTGTAAACTATTTTCATCATAATGTGAGTCCTTTAAATCTAAATATAGTGGAATACATGGTTATATTTTAGTTGTTTTATTCCCATTATAATGTATTATAACTCTTATGTCTTGGCAAAGCAAATGGATATGTACTATTTTTCTTTGGAATCAACCTCAACCACTTAATTAAGTTCACATAGGTATTTTTCATTAAAATTTTCTATATCAATAATTTTAAGAAGGTAAAAGTCAGTGATAATTTAATTTGTATATCAATTAATGAAAAATAAATCAATATAGAAATATTCAATTTCATGTAAATAAAATTGGAATTTTGTTTCCATTTGAAATACATTGGTAATTATTTATATTACAAAGGAAAAAATATTTAATCTAATCATTCATCATCAAGTGTTCCTCACCAAGCATATCATCATCATCTTCTTTATCCTTCAAGGTAGTGTATGTGATATCCAAATCTGAAAACTTACATCCTTGGGAGGTAATACACAATTTATCATTAATAAAATTAGAATGAAATTAGATGATGAAATGATAATATAAAATATTTTCTTATATTTTAATTCATCATCTTCACAAAACACCTCATGGTGTTAGGTTGTTATAGATAGAAGAAATTAGTAAATATAATACCTCTCACTCCATTATCTTCATTTAATATTATTCCAATGTGAGAGAGGGGTAAAAAAGTTCTGATTCTTTATTACAAAATATTAGAGTATAAATTACCTTTTTATCATTTACCAAATTTGAACAAAATTCTTCCATTTGACACAAAATAAAATGGAAAGTCGTCTACATAAATATACTCAATAAATGGTGGAGGGAGGTAAAATATATAATCAAGTAATTCCTCCTCAGCCACACTAGGATATTTAATAAAAATTATTAGTGGGACAGTATCCCCCTAGTTGTTCTGTATCTTTCTCAAGTAGATGCATTTGGGATGCCCAAATTCATTTAGTTAACAATTTCACTTGGTTATTAGTATTTTTTAAGTTTTATTTTATTCATTTCAAATAGTATTATTTTTTTTGTTTTCACATGATATTGTTATGTCCATACTAAATTATTAAAATTAGAATACATAAAAGAAATATATTTTTTAGTTTTTTGGATTTTTATGTTTGTAAAGAAAATAAATCAAAATTTATTTTCAAAATGTGAAAATAATTATTGAATGAATGAACTCTTGGATGCTATAGAACAGTTCCATATTTTGACATAAACTTGTCATGGGGTGGGAAAGTTTTATTTTTTTCATTTCTTATTGCATGATAATATATGACCCCAACCATTTCACATGAAGATATTTCATAGTAAAAACACTCATAATTTCTATAATTAAATATTTTTTTGGGCTTTTATATTTTATGATAACAATAATATTTTTAGATTGAGTGAATATATGAAATAAAATAAAGAATAAATTTAGTGAAGAAATGAGGACATATTTAATGACCTTAATAAGTAATAAAATACTCCAAATAGAATCATCTAGATTGAGACATTTTTGTTATTTTATTTGTTTCATAATTACATAATAAAATAACACCCCCATATGTGTGAACATACTATTATTCCACGTTTTTTATATATAGTTGACCTTATTGATTACACAACATACCCATCTTTTTGAATGATGTAGAATGATGTTGATAAAAGAAGCTGAACCATCTGTTGAATGTGGAGATATAAATGATAATTTCAAACTAATGACTCCCCAAACAAACTATAAGTAATTATAAAATATTATTATTTAATGTAAGATTACTTATTTTCGTACATTGGATTACTTCCCTAAGAAGTTTTTTATGATAGTCCCTTATTATCATGAGTTAATGAGATCACCGTGAAGAATGGATAGAAGGGATACACAAAAGAGAAGCAAAACAGAGGATGATATGAACGGAAGACTAAAATATATTAGAAGTTTATAATCCAATTACATTAGATAGAAACTCATAATAGAATGAATATGGATGACTCAAATGGATATCTCCTTGAATAGAGGATTATTACAAGTCTATAGGCATTTGGGTGGTTAATTTTGGCTTCAAAAATTTTCATATAAAGTATATTTTGGTTTTCCCACGAAAATGGTTAAACATTTATTGGTTGTTTTCATAAATGTTATCTGTATTTTTCTTGAATATATTCCATCTTAATTTCATTTATTTTTGGAATATTTATATTTTTTTACTTCATGTTACTAAATTATAATTTTTTTAGTTGAAGAGGCTGTTTAGTTGACTATATTTTTATACATGAATCATCCAAATTAATGATGTCATTTATCCAAGAGATTTGATAAAAATTTAAATCTATGATTCTTATTACATTTAAAAAAACAAATAAAATCATTTGTATTTGTATAGTTATAGTTATAATTCATTTATTATGGGTTTTAACATTATATCAACCCAAAAACAATTACCATTTTCATGAATTATATTGGCCTTAAATGTTCGAATAAACAATTTTTGCAACTGATAAAATCTAATCCCAATATAAATAACATTCTAAAAAGAAATAAGTTTTCATTTTAGAATATTAGAAAAACTATTATAGAAGAAATATTTAGTTAAATGAAAACTATTAAAAAAAATTCCATTTATAAAATAATGATTAATTTAAATATAACAAATTTTTGAATTTTTATTATATAATTACACATTAGTGGGACAAAAAAATTTAATTTCAAAGTAAAATTATTGAAAATATTTGATCATTCAACTCCACCACACTTATACATTTTACTCCTTTGAAATTTAATGTTTTCTGCTAAAAATGATTATCCTTCCTAGGTTCAAACATACAAACTGAAAAAGATGATAAACTAATATTTTTTCATAATAAAAAATATCACATTCCCATTAAAATTCATAATCACTACCTCAAATTAATTCAAGTAAAATATTATTTTATAATACTGAAATAGAATAAACTTTAGTGGGATTAACATTTTAATATGTGGAACTATCATAAATTCATCATTCCCAAGATTTGTACACCAATGATACGTTTCTCACTTCCTTGAAAAAACCCAAATGAAATTATTTTAATTCAATTAAACCATTTTTTTATCCAAAATTCAATATTCATGTAACCTAAATGATTTAATTTTTTTACAATTAATCAGTTCTCAAATTATTTTAATCTTTTTCACATGAAAAGGAATTATTATACTATAAAATAAAATTTATTTACATTTCCACCCTGTTTCAAAGGTCTCATATATTCACTATAAGATTCCAATTTCCAAATTTAATGTTGTTTTATTGGACTTATATAAATTTATTTATCATTGGATCCCTGGGGAAATCATGTATTAAATGGTAATGTTACTCAAGAAAAAGTCCAAAATTCCAGTTTATTAATGTTATAATTCCAATTCCACTAAATTATATACTATTTGTAGAATGCCACAAAATATTAAAAAAATATCTAATGATTGAGTAACTAATTTCTAATAAATCATATGAATTAAATAAATTCAAAATAATGGCAACCCTAAAAACTACATGATATATTTCACTAAGTAAAAAAACATTTATATATGAAATTTCAAATATAAAAACACAATAGAAAATAAACATAAGAAATAAAAACATGAAACATTTACATAAACCATGAAAAAATAGAGATACATAATATTTCAAAAACCATATTGGTATCCCCAATTCTTATGATTCAACTACCCTTCATTTTAATCTCCTAAAAAATTTATAAAGGTAATGGTTGGAAAATATGAATGAAAGATACAACATAAAATTATTTTCTAGTAGTATTTTTGTTTTATGATTATAAATATCACTAATTAATACTGAAAAAATAAATAAAAAATATGAAATATGAAATTTATTAAATGAAAAAATACAAGGAAAAAAGGGAAGAAATGGTAAAATATGATAGAGTTTAATTTCAACCCCTCAAATCATTGCTTGGTTTAAAATATCTAATGTTAAGTAGTTACATCTTGTCATCCCTAATATAAATGTGGTTGCGGCCTCTTTCTCAAGAACCACCAATAAATTTTAATTATAATGTTCATCAATTTAGTTTGGTTATAGAGTTACACATTGACGTAGAGTATTAATTCTATCCCCCTTAAAATGTTGTAAAACACATATATAATGGGAGTGAAATTGGATATGACCTCCTCCTTTTCATTATAATAATACTCAACCACTTTATTAACTTCATATAGAGAACGGTCAATTTATAATGCTGTATATATAATCATAAGAAGGGGAAGGTCAACGAGGATTAATTTTTAAGTTAATTAAAGAAAAATGAATCAATATTGATGTATTACTATTAAATTAAATAATCTTAGAAGAAGTTATATTTATTGAAAGATTCTAGTAATTATTTATTTTCATACTCAAAGTATTGTTCAATAAGACTGGGGAGATTTATGTGTTTCTCATCAGGTGAATCATCAACATCTCCTTTATCCTTCAAGCCATCTAATGAATTTTATGAATATGATGAATCATATAATTTTTTGGAAAGAATAAATTAATCTTGAAAAAATAATTATTAAAATGTTTAAGAAAATATTATCTCCCTAAAGTGGCTAAGGTTTTAATTCGTCTTCTTTACAGAGTGTCTTTTATAGTTGGTTCATTGTGTGTAGAGATAGGTAGTAAAGTTGATCAGTATTCCATTCAATCACTATAATATTAGTTTTTTCTTATTCTAATGTAATATTAAGTAACATATCTCGTTATTCATCATTTTCAAATATGGGGGAATCAATTTCTTTTTATCCAACTATAAAATTTGACTAATTTTCTTTCAAGTAGTTTTGATCTCCCAAAACTACATCGACTAGACTTTATTTTTTAGTAACCACCTCAATAAATTTTCAAATTACTTAAAATGTATCATCAAGTAATTTCTTCTCAACATACATGGGTTTTTAAATTGAAAATGGGAGTGGGGAAGTCTTTTCCATATATTGTTTTAGTTATTTCTCCAACTACTACACTTAGGATCCATGAATCTACATGATTTAGAATTTTTTTTGGTTCGTAATCTATAAATTGTTTTATTTAATCAATTGAAACTATTATTAATTAAATTCATTATCATGAGAGTGGTTATTAAATGGATAATAATTAGAATTAAAAAACATTAAGGGATGTGATTTTTTTCATTTTTTATAATTTTTTTATCATTTATGAAAAACAATAAAAAATTATTTAGAAAATATGAAAAATAAATAGTTAACAAAAAAATATTGGCTTTTTAGAAATGGTTCCGAGATTTGATGTATAACTCTCATGGTGTTTGATTATTTGGTTTATTTCCTAGTATAACATTGGAATTAAACATGGCCATCTTACTAGAAGAGATTTTTCAAAGAAAACACAAACTATTTCTAGATTTAATTATTTTATTTTTAGGTTTTTATATCTTATAAAAATAATAATATGATTGGATTGTGATAATAGATAAAAGATAAGAAATATATGTAATAAATAACTTTGAAACAATAAATAAATTTAGGAAGGAAGAAAATCCTCCTGAGATAATCACCCAGAGTGAATGTTTATAGCATATTAATAAATTTTATAATTAATTAATGATAACCACTTATCATATGTGTGAAAAAACCTCTTTAATGTTGTTTTTGTATATATAGTTCATCTTATATATTACACTACACACCGTCCACCTTTAACAAGGGAGAATATTATAGAAGGAAGGAGGTAATTCTCAGATGGAAGGTGGTTACCTAAAGATTCCTTTACCACTTAAGATACCCATAATCTAAACAATATGTAATTACTAAAACTTATTATAGAATTTATAAAGAATAGGGTTTGAACATTGGATTGATCCATGCATAAATTCCTTGGGTTATTCACTCATTATCATGAATATATGAAATCATAGTGATGAATAGATAGAGAGAATAAATGAGAAACAACATAGAGGTTTATAGGAATATAAAACTAATATATACTAAATATGAATAGTTTAATTAATATATAAATACACCTCCTTATATAAGGAAAATGGTTTATTGAAATCACAAACTCCAAGAATGGAGGTGGATTATAAGTTTATATGCATTAGGTTGTTTGATTTGGGATCCAATAATTGTCCTACAAGATTTCATGTGGGAAATTGTGAATAACCTTTATGAAGGAAATATGAAGGCGAAGAAGTTACATATTTAGAGGATAAAGTATGAAGATATGAAACTGAATGAAGTTTAATTTTTTGGTGACTATTTACTGGGGTAAATGATATTATTATCACCATAAGATTTATTGGTCAGATGTTTTAAGAATAAAATATTATTGAAAATATATTGACAATTATTTCTAATAATTTGGATTCCAGAGTTACTAACTTGGATGATATAGATTCTTAAAATCAATATTTTTATGACATTAACAGTACTCTCATTTCTTATGAAATGGTAAGGGAGAAATTTATGATAGTAAAAAAAATTTATCAAGAAATTTTATTCAAGGATTACAAGAAAATAAAGTCAAATAAGATTCTAAAAGAAGAATAATTTGTTGACACTAAATCCAATAATGTGGTATGTAATAATAATTATGAATTTCAAACCTCTTTTTTTAATATGAAATGAGGTTCAAGAAAGTATAAAAGGTAAAATACATTAAATTATTCTGAATACAGTGATATTGTGAACTTTTCATCTAATTTACCCTGAATAAATAATAAAGAATATAGTGATAATGATAATAAAAGGGAAATATGATCTTGAAAGAAACATGGTTAGAACTCAAAATAAATTCAAATGAAAAATATATATTGTTATCCATATACAAAAGGAGATTTTTTTTTCTCACGATAAAGAAGGAGAATACAATGATGTTGAGGTAGAATATTTTATTGAGGTTGTAGGAGAAAAAAAATTCATTTCAAAAAAAATGATGATCATTTGGAAGAAACAGTTATGGAGATGAAGAAATTGATATAGAATTTCATCTAATTTGAGAACTAAAATAATGTCTTAGAAATTTGGCGAGGCATGAAAAAAAGATCCATAAATTTAAGAAGTAATTTAGTTCATCAAAAAAATTAAGAATGTCTTCTACAAGAGAAATCCATGTTACCTGAAGATATTGATGGTTTTAAGATGTCTCTTAAGAAATAACAGGTTTATAATAAACACATGGTAGATAAGTGAAATTAAATATAGAATATTTTAAACTTTATCAAAAAAAGGTTTCCTAAAGAAGATAAGGGAGTATCATGTTTCTATAAATCTATCTATGATTTTGGTGAATGTTATGGATAGTGTAAACCATAGATTGATCCAAAAAAGTAACCTTCAATGGTTAAAAATAATTTTAAAGAAGTCTAAAAAAATAAGAAATATAGGAATGTCATATATGATGAAAAAACCAATCAACTGTAGATGTTATAAGTTGTAAAAAATTATCAGTCTGAAAAAGATCCAAATACCTCTAGTTCAAATAAGGGTAAAAATAAACCAGAGTAGAAAAAGAATATTATGGGCTATAATACAAATGTTTGTGGTAACAATGTCTTGATGTGAATTATAAAAAACATAATGATAAACACTTTCAAAATTATGGACATTTTGGAGGTTATAGAGGAAAGTATTCATTTTATGGTTATTTCTGGTATTTTGGTGTGTTTGGGAATTCAAAAAATATGTGTTGGTTTAACCAATAATATTAAAATTATCATATGAGTTAAAAAAGGTAAATATTAAAGTAATTTAATCCTATTTGAGAATGGAATATGAAAACGATGTATTAAATGTAGAAAATTAGATCCACACATGGAATTTATTTGTGAAATATGTGAACAACCTGAACATCCGGCTTAAGGATTCATTACTTTTTTTCCATCACAAAAAGATATTTATATAAATTGTCTGAATCTAGAAGTAAAAAAGGATAAAGGGGTAGAAAAAGTACATATTATTGAAACTGGTCCCAATGTAATAAAAATATAATGACCCTAGATCTTTGATACTAGGTGTTATTATTACATGATAGAAGATTTGAAAATTTTATAGAATTCCAAATATTTCATTAATAAAATAATGACATTTGGAAATGATCAATCCATTACAATAAAATCTATTTGATTCAGAATTAATGGAGAAAAAAATTGAAATCTAAGAAATCATTGATTTTTAATGGATTGAAACACAATCACTATTGTGATTCAACTTTTTTTATGAAGGTAATAAAGTTGGTTTTAGAAAATTTTGTTTTGTTGTGAAAATAGAAGAAGATAGAGATGTTGTAACAAAATTACATTGTACAAAAGGGAATTTGTTTCATGTTGATGAAGATCAAAACACATGATAGATAAGAATTAAGGAAGCAAATTTGTTGTGGCATAAACGGTTGGGGTATATGTGTTATAGAAACATGAGCATGCTATCAAAGATATAAATAGTCCATGGTATTCCTATTATGTTAATAATATGATATTTATGTAGCATAGTTTTCTAGAAAAAGAAGATTACAACCATAGTTCATAATTAATTTGATATTCATTCAACTCATCCCCTAGAACATATTCATTCTAATATTTGGGGTCTAATAAGAGAAAAAATAACCTTTGAAGGATAAGTACATCATTTATTTCATTGATGGCTTTCTTACATTACTCATGTTATGTTTTTGAAACATAAGCTATATTAACCGAAGATATTTTAATGTTTTAGGAGAATGGATTATAAGGAATGTAGGTATTACATGAATAATTTAGGAGTTGAAAATGGTTCTGGGTAAAAAAAATTAATTGTTAAAAACATTTCTTGAAAATCATAGAATTCGACATGAGTTTAGAACACCATACAGGCCCCAAAAAAATTGTGTTTTTGAGAGTAATAATAGATGTTTGGTCGAAATAGGATGTACTTTATTACTAGAACACGAACTTTTTCATTACTTTTTGAGGAAATATATGATCAAAAAAATTTATATTCAAATCCATTTTTATAACATAAATTTTATGATATGAGTCCTTATAAAATTTTCTATGAAAAAAGTCAATGTTAAAAAAATATCAAATTTTTTAGGAGTCCCTGCATCATGAATAAAAATGGTTGAAGCCCTAGAAAGTATAAACATAGTGGAGAATATGGAATATTTCTTGGATATGTTTAATAAGAGATATGATATAGATGTTCCAATAAATAAATATGAAGAATGGTTTATTTTGTTGATGTGAAAGTTATTGAGAAAGTTTGGGAAGATGGGTCACAAACACATATAGATTAGGAAGATGAATAATATGAAATAATTTTTACTAAATGATTTGATAAGGATACAATTTTTTTTTATTATTATATGAAATATGAACCACACTCACCTAGTTCGAGTGATGAGGAATAATTTCATACCTCTCACCCTAGGTTGAGGAAGCAAGTTGAATCTGAAAACATAATTAGTGATTAACATCAAGATGTTTAGGAAAGAAGATAATAAAACGTTGTGACACATTATTAATTGATTTCAAATTCTGAGAAAAAAGGTTTGAATGAATATTTTGAGCATCCATAATTGATTTAGTCTTAGAATAAATAGTTGGATCAATTTTAGATGAATGAAACTTGGGAAATCCTACCTAAGAAAAATGAAAAACAAATCTGGTACAAAGTGGGTGTTATAGATTAAGTTGAAGGAAGATGTTGATGTGATATAAAAAAAATCATGGGTAGTGTGTAATGGTTAAAAATAGATAGTAGGAAATGAATTTTATGTGACCTTTTCACAGTGTCACAGTAAAAAACAATTAGAATCTCTCTTTCCATTTATGGAAAATGAAGTTATAATTTTTTTTTGATTTGGTAATGTTATCCTTTCTGAATGGATAAATTGATGAAGTTGTTTATGTTTAATAACCATTTATGTTTATATTGGAATGTATTAAATTTATTTGTTCAATTTGAAGAAATCATTGTATGGTCTAAAGTAAGATCCTAGGGAATGGTACCCCAAATTGGACACCTTTTAATGAAAGATGAACATTATATAAGGAAGGACTGATATTAATTTTTACATTAAATAATTTGAGGTGATTTATCTCATTTTATTTGTTTATGCTGATGATATAAAATTTTTTTGGAATGATTAATGAAATTTTGAATTGGTTTCTGAAGAAATGAAGAAGTTGTTTAAAATTTCCATGTTTAGTGAAATGGTATACTTTGTGGGGTTACAAATCCAAAAAAAATAAAAAACACATAATTCTTTCACTAGAGAATTATTATATGGAACAACATAAGAGGTTTGTAAATGAATAATTGATACTTGTTTCCACAAAAATTTATGTGGTATCCATGTTGACTACAGAAAGTGAAGGTAATGATGTTGACTCTAAAGAGTTTCGAAAGATGATTGGAAGTTTTTTATCTAACTGGATTATGACCAGAAATTATTTATATTTATAACTAATGTGAAATATTTAAAATAGATATAGAATATCACATCTATTGATAGGATAAATAATTATTAGACATATAAAAGTCACAAAAGATTTCGTAATCAGGTTGGATAGCTTATAATGAATTTATTTGTTTTTCTATAAAGATGCTAATTGGATTGGATGTATTGATGATATAAGATAAACATATGGTTGATTTTATTTCAAGGTGAAAGTTGTAGTAGTTGGAATAAGAAAAAAATAGCAACTCTTAGAATTATTGAATTTGGGTATGATACTACCAACAAGCCAGAAACAAACTTATACAGATGAAGACATGTTTGGAATACTTACTTTTTTAATTAAAGTTACATTTTATTTTGGGTTTTGATAATCAAAATTAAATAAACCATAAAAAAACCAGTACAATATTCTCATTCAAAAAGAACTAATATCAAATATCTCTTCCTTGAAGATCCTGTGAAAAATAATTAAATCAAACTTGAGTGTGCTCTTATATCGGAACATGTTTCCAACATATTCACAAAACCATTACCAAAGGAATCATTTTTCAAATAGTGGTGGAACATGTGCATCCAACCTATTTCTCTATAAGGTTGAGGTATCAGTTTCTATACCCCCTCTCATATAGTATTAGGATATTTTGGTAAAATGGGGATAATGTTTCCATAAATCTATCCCTCTATATGGGATAATTTTCCACGAAATCAGCTATGTAGGGGGAGTTGTGGGAAAGCTTTGAATTTCAATATTTATGTATTCGTACTAAACTAATCTATGAATTTTTAATGTATTTGTGTGAACTATTTTAATATTTTATTCAAGTCTGTATAAACATTTTCTATATCAGAATACGAATGATGTTTTGAGTGGTAAAATACAATGACATTTTGAAAAATGAATATGTTTTATGAGTTATTAGTTTTGGAAAACATGGTTTTTCTATAAATGATTCTTATTTACTACAAAATGATTACTCATATTGGCTTAGAATTTTAGAATGGTAATCCATTATTTAGGATAAAAAGTTATGGGATTTATGAACCTTGGTTGAAAATCAAATACAAAGTGTGATATTGGTGCGGCCATGCTTGGTAGAAGTTGTTCTTAGATACTGAATGATTTTTTTGTCGATTGTTTTTTCATTTGTTGTCAAGAAAAAATCACATTAATTTATGAGTTTTTTTTATTAGATGATATGAATTAGAGGAATAAAAATTATAAAATGATAAATTTTCTCAAAGTCATAAATAAGTCAACATAAAAAAGGGACTCTAGAAGAAGAAATTCTACGATGTAACATTTTTATTATCACAGTACATTTGTGTGAGTTTCATAGAATACTGAAATTTGTTGAATGTTGTAAATTTTAAATTTTATAAAGAATTAATTTTCTGGTCCATCAGATTGTATGATCTATCAGACAATCCAATTAAATGCATGAAACTATTCATAATATCAACCATCATGTGAAATTCTTGAAATGAAATATGTATCTACTAACACTGGTCTATCAGGTGTGAAGTTCCACTGATCCATAAGATGTAGAATAAGAGAAATTTTAACTAAAATCCAGAATTTGATATTGTTGGGACCAATGAATATGAAAAACAAGGAGTTTTTGGACCACGATATCGAATGGAGACCCAAACTTTAGTAAACCATTTACACAAAAAAGTTCAATGTTCATATTCATCAATTGGGGCAAGAATAAAAGAAGAAATATGATAGGTTTTACAAGAGGGTTAATAGTCATTGGACTAGACATTATATTGATCCATCAGAGTGAATCATAGACCAATGCATCATATGATTTTTATAACTAATAATACATCAAATAAGATGACTCATTTGATGCAGTTTCATCAGTATGGGGAATTGAATAAAATGAGAAAAAATAATTAATTTTCAAAGGTGTTCCTAATGATAAAGTATTTATTATGTCTGTTTTTAATTCTTTAAAAGTTTCAAATATGTTTAAACTAGAATGGTTTAAATGTTTGAAGTATTGATGTTGGTACAAAGCCTCAAAAAAAATAATTCATTCATTTGTTTTATAATGATAAAGATATTTATAATGAGTATATATTATTGGTGGTATAGAAAATCGTAAAGAGAAATATTTAGTTCTAATATTTTTTCATAATAGTGATGAAAAATGGATTGGAAATATATCATAGTGAATAAGTTTTGGGAAGTTGGATGTGAGATTAATAGTTTAAATGGTTTGAGAAGAAACAAGAAGATTAAATAAGGGATGAAAGAGTAAACATTAGATTCTAAAAGGAAATAAAATTCGAAGGTATGAAAATTTTATTGAGCTAGAAAAAATTTCACATTCCTAACCTTACCACTTTTCATGCCACTATAAATAGTAGAAATTAAACTGTACTTTATTAGAATGAATTATTTTTCACATAAAAATAAATAAGGAAAAATTTGTAAGTTTATGAATAAAGAAGTTGTTTCTCAATAATGTTTTCCTGAAAAAAATTCCAGATAAAAGAAGAAAAAGAAGGACGATTGTAGCTAGAGTTATCAAATCTTGATGAGTCATTAGAAACTATTTTTTAGGGAATGCTTTAAGCGGTTTAAAATTGTTTCCATGGTATTATCTTATTTATTTTTATGAATGTTGTATTAAATTGAGGAATTGAATTGATCCATCAAAATGAGTCTTTGAACAATGTCCAAAGGTGATGTTTTTACCTACAACTAGGTTGAAAATGAAAAAGTATTCTTTTAATATATTCAATTGTATGTTGATAAAGTATTATAAAAACATGTTTTGAAAAATCTAGTGATGGTTTCATTACTTATTACAAAAAGTTATTTTACATCATTTGTGCATGAAGAATAACATACACTATAGTAATGATCCTAGTACTAACCATGTGTAAGGGTATATCTAAATTTATTTATCCACCTAGAATGATATTTTATAGTTGATTGTGTGGTATTTTATTGTTTCTATGCCATTATAATGATGTATCTACTATTATTGATTAGTGGAGCATTCAAATTTAATTATTCCAAGGGATGTGTGAATGTTTTATTTTCATAAAACTGATAAATATATAAAAAAGGGAAAAAAGAAAAACATATCTCTAATTTTTACCTTCCCCCTATAAGTGATATATTGCTCCTAGAAAATAATTAACAATAATTACAATTTCTATGACTGTAAATGGAATATAATTTTACTGGATTAACAATTTAACTAGTGTCCCTATAGTAAATTTTTCATTCCATATCTCCTAACAGAAATGATAAATATCTTACTTCCTTGATACTAACCAAATGACACTTTTAAAATTCAATGTCCCCCTCCTCTATCTGGTGTTCAATATTCCCAGAACCTAAATAAATTCATTTTAATAAATTACATATTTTTGAATTTCTTTAATTCCCAATAATTTGAATTTATCTTATTGGACTATAAAAATGAATTTATTTACTCCCTCACCTTATGCATAATGTCTTATATCTTCATTATGGGAACCTAATTTATCATTATACTTTAGTTTAAAGTAACCTAGGGGAATTTCATTTTGGATATCTCCTAAAATTTATGTTTTTCACAATGTGAAAGTTACTAAAGAAAGAGTCCAAAATTCCAGTTTCCTTATATAATTTTTTTTCATAACATGTCTTATTCAATTCTTAATAATTTTCCCAGTTTCAAAAAAAATTTACTTGAATGCAGTGGAAAAACAATACATGAATTCATTTGAATTATAAAATTCAAATCATTGAAAACCTCAAAATAATATTTTATTTTTAATTAGGAATTATAATATTTAAATATCATTTTTATAACCTAAATAACACATAATAAATTAAAATGTAGAAAAAAAGTGAAATGTTCAAATATATATATATAGGAAAAGTTTTTTTTTTGTAAAACTATATTTATATTCCCCCATATATACAATTTAAATACCCTTTAATTTAATCTAAAAATATATTTATAATTATAAATGTACTAAAATTCAATGGATTAAAGGAAACAACCAAACATTATTTTCTAGTGGTAACCTTGAGTTATACACATATACGTTACCACATTAGACATTATAATGTAAGAAAACATAAAACACAATTTTTTTATTGAAATAAAAAATAAAATAGTGAAAAAGGGATAAGAAAAAAGATGATATATTTTGGTATCAACCACAATTGTTTTAGGTTTTTACTGCCCATATTTTGAAATTTGTAGTTGGAATCCAAAATCTGAAGATAACAGTAATTATTTAGTCACAAACATTCAATATATTTTATATCTAATGTGAATACATTCATAATGGGGGTAGTGGATCCCATGTGTAGACTTATATAGTTCCATAACTATTTTAGAGTTGCATAACTCATATGGTGGGGGGAGGATAAAGGATAAGCCCACTTACTTTACTATAGAATCAACCATGGACACTTCACTAACATTATCTATAGGTTTACCATTTATGGATATTGCATCCATAATTTTAGTTTGAAAAAATA
This sequence comes from Viscum album, assembly GCA_963277665.1. Classification (NCBI taxonomy): domain Eukaryota; kingdom Viridiplantae; phylum Streptophyta; class Magnoliopsida; order Santalales; family Viscaceae; genus Viscum; species Viscum album. The sequence goes on along the minus strand of OY728145.1, from coordinate 653,691,535 downwards.
TAGTGACAATTTCATTTTTAAGTGAATTAATGAAAAATTAGTCAAATAAAAATATTCTTCTTTATGAAAAGCATCCTAAAAGTTTGTTTCATTATGAAAATACCCTAGGGATTCATTAATTTCTACCCGATTTTTTTAATTCATATTGGGGGGGGGGGTTAATTATTCATCACCAAGTAAATTATGAACGTCATAATCATCCTCCGTGCTAGTATTAGTGTTGGCGAAATCTAGAAAATCACTAAATTATGAGGCAAAACTCTACTAAGATTTCATTAAAACCAAGTAAAATAATTTCTACATATATTGGTTTTAATTCTAATTCATTAAGTTTTTCTCAATTCCACTTGAAATTGGGTTTTTTTGGAAATAAATTTTTAATAAATATCCTCCACCTTCAATTTACACAATATTATATTATTTTTTTATTATTTTAAAGTGATATATTGGTAGAGATTTATTAATTATTCAATTTCATTGATTATATAATGAATTTTCTTTTAATCTTCTATACAATAATAAAAATATTATTCTCATTTCATGTTGATTTTGACAAGTATATCAGATGTCATGTCCTCATTGGAAACCTACTTAAGAAAAGGTTGTGGGAATTCATGTGGTTGATCAGGTAATTCCTTCTCGAAGCAATTGGGGATTTTAAATAAAAGGATTTGTTAGGATGTTTCTTTAATTTGATATTATGATTTTTCCACCAAATACTTCCCTTAATATGCATTAATGAATTCATATAAAAATTTCACTCGTTTCCTCGTCAATTGTATGTCCATTTAATCACATATAATTTTTATTATTTAAATTATTCCACCTACTGGTTGTTATTCCATGAAAAATATTTAATTTTAATACATCGTGAAATTATATTATATTTTTTAAAAAAAAATTGTTCTTTTTTTAAGACGAATAGTTTTTTTTTTAAAATGTGAAAAATAGTGAACTAAAAGAAGACTTGGATATTAATTAAAAAAACCATGTTTTTATTTACAATATTCATAGGGTGTGGAAAATTAAATTATTTTTATGTTATAAAACAACTCAATGACATTCCATTGTTATCTTAAATGATGATTATTCATAGTTAAAAAGCTCATTATTTCAAAATACATATATTTTATTATTTTGTTTTTATATTATTTAATGATCAAAAATAGGGCTTTGAGAGAATGTATTTAAGACAAGAAAGAAAACATACAATGTTGAATGCAAAAATAATCAATAACGTTACCAAGAAAGAAATTCCTCTAAGGGGAATCACATTGAGTGAACATTCATTTACTTTTTATTTGTATTATAATTACATAAAAAACTACTCCATAATATGTCTACAAATAATATTTTACCTAGTTTTTTAATATTCTATTCAATTTATTAGTTACCCTATAAACCTACAACAATGAAAGAGAGAATATTTTAGAAATAAGAAGCTAAAGCTTAATTAAAAATTAGAGATGCAATGGCGCCTTTCATATTTAAGATCCACATAGGAAAAACTATATGTAATTATGAATCATTAATATTGAATTCAAAAATACATGGGTGAGAAAACTTGATTTATCAACTAAGAAATAATTTGGGTTTGTTAATCATTATCATGAGTGTAAAACAATCACTTTTTAGAATTTATAGGGGGAAAATAAAATAGAAACAAAAGATAGGGTGAGAGTAAGAGAAGAATAATATATATTATATATGTATATAACTAATAAAAATGTTAAAATCAACATTTATACCAAAAATATATTACTCAAATTGAAAATATACTTTATTGGAGTTGAGGTGAAAATTTATAGGTATGAGGGTGGTTGATTTTGGTTCAAAAACTTATCCCATGATAGCTTTCATGTGTTTTTATTTTGAAATTGATGAATATAGAAATGGTTTATTAATTAAAGGTTCATTGATTTTTCTAAAATTTTGTACATAAAATTACCTTTTTATTTTACATGTTTGAAAAATGATATGTTTGAATTAATATATCTTAATTTTCATGGATAGAGATTCAAATGATTTTCATTTACTTTGAGACAAACATTGGTTAAAATAATGTTCAAATTCATCTATAAAATATTATATAAATTCACACTGAAAATCACACTTTCATTTTCAATTAGAATAACCTAAGTCATTTTGTATCCCTTATTTGGGTTTATTTATTTTGGGTTGGTATGTTATGTCTACCAAAAGAGTATTTCATATTATTGAATAATTTAGGACTTATTAAAGTCAAATAAACTCTTTTTTCCATTTGATTAAATTGAAGAATAATGTATACATCATTCTGAAAGGAATATTCTCCAGAATATAGATCAGTAGAGAAAATATTATGGTTGAAATGTAAAAGTGAATTAAAATACCTCAAACTCTAAAATTGGAACATTTTTGCAATAAAGATCATTTTTCGACAAAAAACCTACTAATGAAACTATTTCTTATAAAATATCTCATTTTTGGGATGAAAACAATTAAATTAAAGGTAAAATTATTCAAAATTGGGATCAAATAATAGTATTTATATGTATATAATGTATTTAACATGTTTATAAAAAGTAGTGATTGGGGTATTGGGTCACGAAATAATTTAATTAGTTTTTTAGATATCATATGTTTTAGTTAGTTAAATATATGAATTAGGTTCTAGATATATTATTACCTCCTTTTGATATTCCATAATCCATGAGGTAAGAAATATTCCTATATTTTATAATATGTTTACCTCAAAATATCAGAAGGATTAATGTAATTTGATTTATAATAAACCAATTGATGAAGTCAAATCATTTATTACAAATAATAGATTTGATCTTGATGGATAACATTATAATGATCCATGTGATAGACATGGTGAAGCTTCATTGAGTTTTAATGATGATTATTTTCTTCTACAATCCTTGTATTATATCTTGGAATTTAAGTGGATTACTCTTTACTTTTGGTCCCCAGTTTTTTCATGATATTAAATTTCATTTTAAAACTAATGGAAAAACATTTTGGATGATTCCTAAATCAAAAAATATATTATGGGAATGCATATTGGATTTTGTAGGATCGTAAGTGGAACATTTTCAATTGATTTAATTTTTTTATAATAATTGTGATAATTATTCTATTGGTGTGGATCCTTATGATGATTCGTATAGGTGGACATTCCATTCATTATTTTGTAGGGTTTTTATTGTTGATACTGCTATAGTTGGGTAGAAAATATTAAAATATAATATTTAACTTGTTTTGATAATGATAAATCGGTTCCATACACATTACAACATAATATATGATGGTATATTTGGGTGAACATTTTCCAATCTATATATACTAGTGTACCACTTTGTATAGACCTATATATTTGGATGAAACATTTCCCTTGTTCTACAATAGGGTGAAACTTAAGCCATTCCATCCAACAACGAAGAAACATGTCCCAGACCATCCATCTATAGAAACACTTACCCCATGATAAAAACCCAGTAATTACTTCTCCTAGAACTCAATACTTGGGTTCCCATTTACCTTGGTAACCTACCTGGGTTCCTAATTTTATTAGTTCACCTATCTTGGTGTTTACTCACATGTGAATATTACTATATGTAATATCCTACCCTTAATACCATAACCCATGTGAGATTCCAAGCTTGGAATATCTGGGCATCCTTTATGCTCCTAGTTAAGGACCAGTTCATCATTATTGATGTAATCCCTAATTCTACTATCTTTGGTTTAGTTACAAAAATATAGGGAGAACCTCAATTGAAATCACATGGAATAAACCCCACTCTATTACTATTACTTCACTTATTATGAAATATGTGTCTTTTTAACACAAAATTAAACTGCACCAAAATTTTCCTCTAATGAGATTTACTCATCATCCTCAACCATCACCTAAGTCATCAACTAATTCAATTATCTCAAGAATCTCATGCGTAAGCCACACTCAGTCTCCCACTTCCTCACGTTTTATGGAAAAAGTATCTTTACTACATAATGTTAAAATACTTATTTATAAGCCTCCTATATATTTCATGACCAATATTATTCCTTCACCCAAGTCACTGACCAGGATAGTCATATTAGGGAAGCTCATGTGTAATCCCAACTCAATCTGATACTTTCTACCCTTTTACGGCATAAGCTCCCTAACTGGGAATCCTAACAGGCGTAGTCCCTAACCATAACAACATATATGATATCAATATTATGTCCCAACAGTGATCCATACATATCTCAACCCCCAATAAGGTGTAATACCAAAGAAAAACCTTTCATGTCTAGCCAACAATAGATAAGATGAACCATAAAAGGGTGGATTATTTTTAATTCCCAAATAATGCTTTGTTGTAAACTATTTCATGATATAATTATACTTACCACATGATGTTAAAATGTGCAAACTACTATTGAAATATGTATTAAAACTATGCAATAAAAAACATAGGGTTTTATTCCCATGATAAAATGATATATTGGACACATCCCAGAGGTTCAATGCGAATGCGATTACCACCCCGTCTCCCATTGGAAAAGTGATATATCAAAATCATGGAACTCATTCTTATATGAAATGAATATGAAACCAAACTTCTTATATAATGATGATAATATTCCTTATGTTAATATTATAAAATTACAAATCATTACTTATGTAAATATTATACAATTGGTAAATGTCATTGAAATAGGAAGATAAAAATTCTTACAACTAGATCTAATCCCAAATAATATTATCTCTTGTCTAATAACCAATATAAAGATTACATAGAATGTTTCACTCATTCGTTTTTTCCACCATAACAATTTATTGAAATATATCACCTAGAAGTCCTAGCTACTTGAATTTAAGGTTCATAACACACGTCCTTATCTAATGACATTAAGTGCATTGATTTCTCCAATTTTAAGAGTTATAAATATAAAACATGGACTTTGTGGGGTATAATTCATTTCATCTTGGATATTTAGGATTCCTATATATGTATGAAACCCAAAATTCCATTGTTATTAGACAAATAAAACTGAAATAAAATTCCCTTGGTCATGGATATATGACTTTTATAGGTGACACATCAGTCATTTCACATGTCCTTAAAATGAATGGTGTGTCCCATTAAATGGAAAATAACTATATGTGATATGATTCCCCTTATAGGTATATGAATGAATCATTCCATAAGGTACCAATATAAACTACATAACACCTACCACCTCTCCATATGATAATAAATTATATAGTTCCAAACCACAGGGTGTTAAGACATAACACAATCAAACAAAAAGAAAAATATTGAAATCCTCAAATATATATGGATGTTCACATAGAACCATTGTTTTGGTAGATAATTTGAATGACAATTAATAGTCCTTCACTAGTAATTAGGAATTATTCCAAACCATATAATAAATATATAAGAGAGTCCAAGATTATTTATTAAGTCACCCTCAAAGAGATTTATTGACCATAGACTATAAGATCGTAATTTTTCTTTTTCATATAGATCCTTTTAATGATGTTATAATTATTATTTTTGGACCAAATATTGATTCCCTATGTGATTTTAATGGTTTTGGAGGTTTCTGGAGATAATTTTGAGCTTGGAACCACAGATGGTGGAGAAACAAATAGGGCCACAAAGTTAGTTGAAATCGCGTGACCTAGCCCGCGTAGTCTCTCCTAACCGTACAATGATGAAAATTGGGGTGAAGCAAGGAAAACATTTTTACATAACCATGAGTCTATGTCAAAATTCCTATTTGGAACATCTATAGATTTTATCATTGGATATTCACAAGGTTGGCACATGGTTTCCCAAAGTATTTGGCTTAACTGTGCAGGTTCCCTTCTCAAATTGTGATCTAAGAATAGTTAGCGCACTATTTTTCCAATTGTGAGGCCAAATCACGAGCCACTAAAATTATGTGAAAATTTTCTAGATTAACCTTAACAATCTATTAATCCAGCCAATTACTCTCATTTATTAGTTTATCCAGTGGTAACCCCTTCTTCTCATGATGTTTCTCCTATGAAAGCCTGAAGCTAGTATTTTCAACAAGACTTCAATCTGGCATCTAATTCCATCACTATTTATATTTATGAATACATTATGGTATAATATTCATTATATTCTTAAAAAATTTTCATTATTATTTCCCATTATGACAATATATTGATATAGGATTGTATCCCCTATTAAGAAAAATCTTTCATTATTAATATTTCATAAAAACTAGGCTGAACTAAAGGTAGATAATGGATGTGTAGAGTTGTATGAGAATGTGGTAGGTGGATTATTAATTATCCCTTCAGGTTTTAATTTTTTATAATATTAAACACGTGTCACACGACAATTTCAACATGTGTGACTATAAATTATATTTTAAAGGAATTGGTTTCTTTTGATCCTGATGACATGTTAGAACCCAAATTCATATTGAGTTGTCAAACATAGAGAGAGAAATTCCTTTGGGGTTTCCCTCTTATATGCCTTTTTTTCCTTCCATGGTTATATATCCAATGAATGTATTGGAGTTTTTCATTTTAATTTAAAATGGTTATTTCATTTTTATATGATTAAATTAAGTGTCTTAGAATGTCTAAAGCCTTTAACAAATTTAATGAATCAAATTGAATGGAGTGGTGTTCCCAAATCACTTTCTTAAACTTGAAAATAATTTTGAACCTTCCATCATTAAATGTAAATGAATTATAAATTATGTAATGGATTATATAAAATCCATTGTATATTACTACAAAAGATACATGGGCATGGAAAATCTCTTTAATTATTGAAATTGGGCATGATAAAGCTCATTAATAATAATAATATATATAAATGGGAATGGAATACCTCCTAATTTATTTCAAATGTGAATGATGAACCATTAATAATTATAAAAAATGGTAATGAAGACCCCTGAAAATATTGTATTAGTACAACCATGATATAAATGTGATACTACATTTGAATAAATACCCTTATATAAATATTATATTATATAGTAATGACATCCATTGTTATAATATACATGAATTAATTCCATTGTTATAACATATAGGAATGGGGACCCGATTTTGTGATACTATACATGCATGGTGGACTTATTATATGATAATGGGAATGATGACCTTATTTTGTGATACTGGGAATGAGGTTTGTAATGCCTCGACCCCAATGACCCAGAGTCGGTGCATTATTACATAACATTGGCATGATCACAAGAAAGATCAAGTCTCGAAAGACCTATTAGTTTAGTATCCTTGGAAACACTAGATACAATCATAAAGTTCTACATTACATAAAAAACATCTTGTCTTCATATCCCCTCATACTATCCCTGCAGGTCATTCATAAATTACTTCTTCATAATCCTGGGAAAAATAAAACATTGAAAGGAGTGAGCTCATATGCTCAGTAAGGATAACATTATAGCAGAAGCTTTCATAGATAAGGATAAACACTTAAGGAAATTTATAATTAAAACAAAAGCCTTTTAAACTTGAACTTCAGCATAATATGGCAAAGATAAAATCAAATAATTCCATTTACTTATTCACATGGATATTCTACTACTATAAAAATCACATGAAATATCAATAACCACTATAATAATGATGGAATGTATAATTCCAGACTATCATAACCACACAGCCAAGGCCTCGTGCCAAGACTACAAATAAGATTTTTCCAAGGCCTTGTGCCAAGACACTAATTTGTCTCATGAGACCTACCGATTCATCATGGAGCTATAGCGGGCTCCACCCGTCACTTATTAAGTCCAATGAATTCCTCATATGAACAGGTTTAAACATAACATAAACATTCGTATTAACACTAGCAAACGGAATGTCAATACTTTTACCACAAAACATGAATGGTATAAAAATACCACATCCACAGTCAAACATAACTCATTCGATACAATATGGAAGATTGTATTGTATCACATTAACCTAAATCAAGAATAATGATAGATGTTGACATAGATGAAAATAACCATCAAAACTATTTTAGAGAAATATCCCCCTTTTCTTGAAAACATTTAAAAGTCGCACTATTTGTCAAGAAGCCATTTAAAAATAGATTTTTGAATCAAAGTGTCCCATACATCTTTGAAACTATTAAAAGGAGTATTAATTTTATAACTTCAATGTCCAAATAAATAAATCCTTAAAACCATTTTTTAAAACATGGACATTAATGATAAAGATTTAGAAGAATAAGTCTTTAAAACATTTAAAAATGGAATTTTAGTTAGAGATTCTAACCAAAAGAGTGACACTTGAATACAAATAATTGAGGTAATCAAAACTTTGTAATATCATGAGAATAAAGGGATTCATAATATTCTATGTCAAAGTACATTATATATTCCACATAAAAGTGATTTGGTGTATAACAACAAAGAAGTCTCAATGGAATTTAAATTGAGATGAAATCTCTCATAAAGGCTGTATCCTTAGGTTAAGAATAAATCAACGACAAAATTATGTGTGTAAAATATAAATACACTAAATATGATTGGATATTTAGTGTAAATCAATTATATGACATTCACACATATTTTTGTAAAAACAACACCAATGAATTGGATATTTAACTCAACAAATGGAGATTGAGTTAAAATTACTCTTATCAAGTTCATACCGATCACATGAGAATTTATCAATGGAGTGATTATGTGTATCAAAAGTATATCCCCATAAAAGGGAGTTTAAATTATGACATAATCAAATGAATAGTTATTCCACACATAAACATGGAGTAATATAATCAATGAAATATGCGTAAAGCCAAATGAGTGGAAATTTAAATTTCGAATTCCCTTATCGATTAGGTAACATATGAAACATACACCCATGAAAGAAGGATCATAAAATTATGATGTATATACCCATTAATTAAAGTATAATACACAATGAATACAATTACGGGTAGTATACATACACCACATGTAATAAATAAGTGGTGAACAATGGAATTCTCATGAAATTAAGAGTGAGATAAGAAACCCCTTACTTTGTACTTTTTCCTTGGTCGAAGGTAGGTTAACCTCCTGTATAATGGTGAAATAATTGTTATTTAATTATATATGAATCATATGCATTAATATGATATCATATATGATCTTTTAACATTGATTTGTTAATAATATCTTACAATTATTGTCATTTCGGGTGTTAACCTGTTCATTTTACTTTATATTATTTATTATGTGAGCCATATTTGTTAATAATGGGATGTATATTATTCATATGGATAATTATATCAAGTTCTTAAATATTATTTTTAATCATCAAATGAGAATTATACTTGAATGTATATGATGGAAAATGAATCTCATCGCGTTCGTGGAGACGGTAGTCCGTACGTACGCCCGAGCGACAATATCATTCTTTTGATATTAAAATAATATATAATTGGATAGTATATTATATAAACAGAATCATTATCATGTTATATTTATTATTTACATGAGTTACACATCATTATTATACCCATCCAAATAATAATATATTGAATAACGATTACACCACGACGTGGAGACGGTAAGCCGTACGTACGCACGTATGGTGACATGTTATTCAAATGGTGGATAGAATAATGAATATGGTTGTAACATATTTATAATAACACCACAGCATATATATGATACTGGAGTTATTATTTTATAATGGTAATAACAAAGAAAGAAGAAGTGGAAGAAGAAAGGAACTTGAAAAGGGGTGGTGAAAACATTACCTCTTCTTCGAATTCTTCCTTTTGATTTGATCAAAAGAGCTCCTTAGGATAGGTTTCTAATCAAACTAAGGTCTCTAGTTTGTAGTGAGGGAAGTTTAGAGAGTATTTGGGTAGGGTTTGGACGAAACAAAAGGCTTTGAAGGTGTGATGAAAAGAGAAGGAGGAGTGCCCTTTTATAAGAGGGGTGAGGGGCACCTTTGGAAAAGCTAGAAATATTAATTTATAATAAATTCATATTCGGTTTATAATAGCTTAAAAGTTTATTATTTATAGGTTAAGGTGGGGATGGGTCGAAAACCACTCAACTAATAGAATTTATAAAGGTTTGGGTCATTATATTAACCTTATCTTTAAGTATTAACTCTTAGTTAATTAGTTTCACTTTTCCAATGTCTCTTTGTATTTTTATATTATATGATTAATATAATTACCATATACATCCAAAAGACCCCCAAGTGGTCCATTAATGATACACATAACATGATATATGTCTCTTGGACGAACCGTAGATTTTTAGGAATTTAATATCAATTAATAATATAATATATTTTAAAAACACTCTTTTATGTCAATTTTGACACTATTCAATAGTTGATTTTTTTGAAACACATATCAGAATTATTACTTCGAAAAAAGTTAATTAAATCAATACTAATATGTCATATTAACCTATAAAATTAGTTTAATTCAATAAAAGTTTGAAATTATATTTATTTGGGTATTTATAATATCAATTATTCTAATTTTTCACTATTATAGTAATTACTGTATCACCATTGTGTCATAAATAAATTTACTTATATAATGTATAAAAATTATAAATAAAGTATCATTATGTAGGAAATCATTTTATCTTTCTAATGAATATTTATAGTCTAAACTCCAACATATATAACCATATGTAAAAATTGTTTTTCTAAAAGATATATGCTTGTGTCATTTTTGTAATCATTTTAACTTAATTAAAATAATGTGTCCCTATCACCTACAAGTGGTTCTATGGGGTCCCAAAATCGTCACAAAGATTTATATGGTCGAACAGGTATCAACAAATAATGCTAGGACACGTTTTGGGGTAATTTAGTATTATTATAATATTATTTTTTAACCCTTATTTACCGGATTTACCCTTATCCATGGTAAATAAAATATTTACCGCAGTAATTATTCAAAATGTATAAAAATGAAAGTTACCTATTCACTCAATATGAAAATCCTGATTCCAAATATGGAATCCATTTTTCCAAATTCAAAACAAATAAGTGGCAGAAATTAATTTAAAATTAATTCCCGTTGTTAAAACAAAAAGCGTGTTTTTAAGAGATAATAACTATCAAAAGATTGACACTTGTTTATGTCTGGTTTAAATGTGAAATTATGTTTAATGACCCACATTGTATTACATGGTAAAAATATATTTTAAATATAATTTAAAACCACTCATATTCATAATTTTTCACTATTAATTATTTTGATTAAAAAAGTTGTTTTTAATTAAAATTTAGTAATTTTTACTATTCATCAAAATATAAAAGTTATCCGAAAAGTACCAAAATTTCACCCTAGGCTAATTTCGTTATTCCGAATAAAAAAATGAAGTCTATTTTACCAAATTCAAAACATAAAAGTTTCATTTATTTAATTACAATTGATTCCCGCTTTCGAAACCAAAAGGCTTATTTTTAAGAAATAATAACTATCAACAGATTGACACTTGTTTATGTCCAATTTCAAGGTGAAATTACTTAAAATTTCCATCATTGGATTAAATTTTAAAAATATAATCTATTTATACTTCCAAACCATTAACATTTATAATTTAACAATATAAATTATTTTGATTAAAAAAGTTGTTTTCAGTTAAAATATAGTATTTTGCACTATTCACCCAAATATAAAAGTTATCAAAAAGGCACCAAAACATTATTGATACTAAATTATTATGTCCCGATTCTAAAAAAGAATTTAATTTTATCAAATTGAATATATAAATGTTTAAAATATTGGTTTTAAAAAGGCTTCTCCATTAAAAGGCGGTAAAATTTCATTTTTTGAAAAATACTTCTTTTATCTGAAAAAAATGAATTTGTTTATAAATCATGTCTTAGAAACTCATAATATGGATTAAAATTATAAGGATAATATAATATTTAAAATTTAGTTAATACTATTCATAACCTCTTTTGAACGGCTAGTTTGGTAAGTCGTGGTGTACTTGAACTCAGTGTTACCTACAACACACGCTATTGTATTATTCAAAGAGATGTATACCGTGGAAGATTTCGGTGTTACATTAACCCCACCTTCAATTAATTGCGTCCTCACAATTTTAAAAATTCATCCTGAGAATGGAAAGTCCCACATCGGAAAAATATTTAATAAAACTATCACTTTAAATGAAATAAAGAGAGGTATAAAGTTAAACCATGATAACCCATACTCGGATTCCATGTAGGAAAACATGGATATGGATGATAAACTAAGTGTCAAGTTCTGATAGAGAGGGATAGAAATCATGATCAGGAGAATGTTAACAATAAGAAAACCACACACTTATGTTGGGACAAACGACCATTATTCTCCTAGCAGGAAAGTAAACAGACAACTATTTTTTTTATTTTAAGTTACATTACAGAAGGATGAGGAATTTATTTATGATATTGACTAAGAATATAAAGATATATACTTACATTTTATGTTGAGTTTCATCCTTTAATAAATTTCCACCACTAACTCATTTTTTTAAACGATGAGTATTCAAGAAGACTTGGTCACATTGGAAGAGCTAGAATAAACTTCTATAGAATCACAAGATCCATGCAGGATGAACTATATATTTACATTGTCTTTAGAGATTAATCAAAACCAAAATGTTTAGTAAAAGATCTAATGATCCCCCAAAAGGATATCCCTTGAGGGAAATAAACACTAATCTTTGTTTCCAAAAGTAAACCAACAATACCCTAAAGTTAAATAAATACCATTCAATAATCAATTGTCCTTAAAATCCTTCAATATAATCCAAACTATTATTGAAACTCAAAACTTATAATAATGTAGTCTTCCACGTTAAATTGTATCTCCAAATGAAATGAAATACTCTTAAGGTCACATACATAAAAGTAACTAAAATAATAATTTCCATAAACAACCCAAATCACTATAAATCCATAATAAAAACATAGATAAAAATCCACCATTACTCCTCAAATGAAATCCCATACTATTCTATTTTCCTTGGGCATATTGTGTTCACAACAAAGCGAAAAACTTCTGAAATAACATCTATCACTTAATCACCAAATCATTTTCCTATACTAAGGGTAATCATTTGATAAGGCATAAGATCCCAAATCAAATTATTATTGATCAATAAAATCATTTAACTAAAAATAATTGTCACACTAACCAGGGACATCACGTAGTCCAGTGGTAGGAGATAAATCCAAATCTCACTTTGGTTGTGGGTTCGATTCCCACAACTTTGTCCGACGTGACGGGTTGTCACGTGGTCTACGTGTTGTCCTTTTCAAAAACTATGCTTTATAACATTACCAAAATGAGATAAATTCCTCAAAATAACCATAACATAATTTAACCACAAATCTTATCTCATACCTTGCATTTTAATCCCAAATTATAATAACTTATAATTGTCTCAAACCCAATGATTATATAAAACCAAATGGTTATTTATAAATATATCCACAAGAGAAGAGGTAATTCTTCCTCAAATATCATTCTCACATGTCAAACTGTAGGGTTACAAATACAAGAGAAAATTATTCCAATGTAAACCCATCAACAAGGAGCACTAAAACTTTTTAAACATTTCTCCAACCATTTATTTCCACATAGCTTCTTCTTTGACCAAGAAAATATTCTATAGAATAGGGAATTCACTCGGGTAATGGCCAGGTCCCCTACATTTACGGCAAATGACTGTAAATGGACTCTTCAGACCATTTTTATCTTCTTCCATAGTACTCTTCATTTTTCTTCGACAATTCTTCACTTTATGTCCTTCCTTCCCACACATAAAGAATTTCTTGGTCCCATTGAGACACTTTCCCAAGTGTCTCCTACCACATTTCTTGCATGATGGAAATTCAGGGTTCTTTACTCCATGGTCTCCATTACTGGAGCTATTATCATTCATCACCGTTCTCTTCCTTGTTGAGTCCGGGAGTTGGTTAATATATATGTTGTTGATCATATTTTTGGAAAACTGATTTGGAATAAAGATGATATCTTTTACGCCTATCAACATTCCATTTTGTTGCTCATTTCCACCACTGTTCCCACCTTGTACATCATTCTCAAAGTCACTATGACTTCCTTGGAATCTAGCCATTGACTAAAACCAGAAAGCATTGTGTGAGTAACAGTAGTCATAAAATCATTTAGAGATTAACATGTCACCATATTCTCAATTTAAAACACATTAGGATTAACCATGGTCATTTACTCTCATCTTATATATATATTACTTTAAATCAGTTTGTAAAGAAATTGTATATTATCCTATGCATATCCCCCGGGAGTGTCGTAACCAAGAGTGCAGCAAGGCCTGTTTTCGTGCACTAGTTCCCGTTCGAGTCTAGCTCAAAGTGGTGTTTTCGGGTTTTACCCCTAGGTACATCTGTTCCAGAGCCGCCTCTACCTTCTCGTATCCATAAAGGGATGTATTTCTTGGAAAACTCACAAAATCTCTACAATACCAAAATTCTAGGAAGTTATTCTATACTAACCCTCAATGTTAATCTTAATTCTACATGCTCTAATCAGAGTTTATCTAAATCTAGCATCCAAGGTTTGTACTAAACTTCCTCTGATACCAACGGTAACGCCCCGAACCCAGTTACGCAGATTCGGTGCATTATTACATAACATTGGCATGATCATAAGAAAGATCACGTCTCGAAATACTTATTAGTTTAGTAGCCTTGGAAACACTAGATACAATCATAAAGATTTACATTACATAAAAAAACATCTTGTCTTCATATCCCCTCATACTATCCCTACAGGTCATTCATAAATTACTTCTTCATAATCCTGGGAAAAATAAAACATTGAAAGGGGTGAGCTCAGATGCTCAGTAAGGATAACATTATAGTAGAATCTTTCATAGATAAGCATAAACACTTAAGGAAATTTATATTTAAAACAAAAGCCTTTTAAACAAGAACTTCAGCATAATGTGGAAAAGATATAATGCAATAATGCCATTTACTTATTCACATAGATATTCTACTAGTCAAACAATGACATGCAATATCAATAACCACTTTCATAATGATGGAATGCATAATTCCAGACTATCATAACCACATAGCCAAGGCCTCGTGCCAAGACTACAAATAATATTTTGCCAAGGCCTTGTGTTAAGACACTAATTTGTCTCATGAGACCTAACGATGCATCGAAGAGCTACAGTGAGCTCCACCCGTCACTTATTAAGTCCAATTCATTCCTCATATGAACAGGTTTAAACATAACATAAACATTTGTATTAAAACTAGCATACGAGATGTGAATACTTTTACCACAAACCATGAATGGTATAAAAATAGCACATCCACAGTCAAACATAACTCATTAGATACAATATGTAAGATTGTATTGTATCACATTAACCTCAATCAAGAATAATGAAGGATGTTGACATAAATGAAAATAATTATCAAAACTATTTGAGTGAAATACCCCCTTTTCTTGAAAACATTTAAAAGTCACACTATTTGTCAAGAATCCATTTAAAAATAGATTTTTGAATCAAAGTGTCCCATACCACTTTGAAACTTTTAAAAGGAGTTTTAATTTTAAAACTTTAATTTCCGTATAAATAAATCCTTAAAACCATTTTTTAAAACATGGACATTAATTAGAAAGATTTAGAAGAATAAGTCTTTAAAACATTTAAAAATAGTATTTTAGTTAGAGATTCTAACCAAAAGAGCGCCACTTGAATAAAAATAATTGAGGTAATCAAAACTCTGTAATATCATGAGAATAAAGGGATTGATGATATACTATTCCAAAGTACATTATATACACCACATAAAAGTGATTTGGTGTATAACAACAAATAAGTCTCAATGGAATTTAAATTGAGATGAAATGTCTCATAAAGGCCGTATCCTTAGGGTAAGGATAAATCAACAACATAATTATGTGTGAAAAATATAAATACACTCAATAGGATTGGATATTTATTGTCAATCAAATAGATGACATTCACACATATTCTTGTAAAAACAACACTAATGAATTTGATATTTAACTCAACAAATGGAGATTGAGTTAAAATTACTCTTATCAAGTTCATACCGATCACTTGAGAATTTATCAATGGAGTAATTATGTGTATCAAAAGTATATCCACAGAAAAGGGAGTGGAAATTATGACATAATCTAATGAAAAGTGATTCCACACATAATCTTGGAGTAATATAATCAATGAAATATGCGTAAAGCCAAATGAGTGGAAATTGAAATTTCGAATTCCCTTATTGATTAGGTAACATACGAAACATAAACCCATGAAAGAAGGATCATAAAATTATGATGTATATACCCATGAATTAAAGTATAATACACAATTAATACAATTACGGGTAGTACACATACACGACATGTAATAAATAAGTGGTGAACAATGGAATTCTCACGAAATTAAGAGTGAGATAAGAAACCCCTTACTTTGTAATTTTTCCTTGGTCGATGGTAGGTTAACCTCCTGTATAATGGTGAAATAATTGTTATTTAATTATACAGGAATCATATGCATTAATATTATATCATATATGATCTTTTAACATTTATTTGTTAATAATATCTTAGAATTATTGTCATTTCGGGTGTTAACGGGTTCATTTTACTTTATATTCTTTATTATGTGAGCCAATTTTGTTATTAATGGGATGTATATTATTCATATCCAGAACGATATCATGTCCTTAAATATTATTTTTAATCTTCAAATGAGAATTTTACTTGAATGGATACAATGGAAAATGAATCTCATCACGTTCGCGGAGACGGTAGTCCGTACGTACGCACGAGCGACAATATCATTCTTTTGATATTAAAATAATATATAATTGGATGGTATATTATATATAAAGAATCATTATTATGTTATATTTATTATTTACATGAGTTACACATCATTATTATACCCATCCAAATAATAATATATTGAATAACAATTACACCACGACGTGGAGACGGTAAGCCGTACGTACGCACGTATGGTGACATGTTATTCAAAGGGTGGATAGAATACTGAATATTGTTGTACCATATTTATAATAACATCACATAATATATATGATACTGGAGTTATTATTTTAGAATGGTAATAACAAATAAAGAAGAAGTGGAAGAAGAAAGGAACTTGAAATGGGGTGGTGAAAGCATTACCTCTTCTTCGGGTTCTTCCTTTTGATTTGATCAAACGGGCTCCTTATGATGGCTTTATGATCAAACTAAGGGCTCTATGTTGTAGTGAGGGAATTTGAGAGAGTATTTGGGCAGGGGTTGGCCGAACCATAAGGCTTTGAAGGTGTGAAGAAAAGAGAAGGAGGAGTGCCCCTTTATAAGAGTGGTGAGGGGCACCTTTGGAAAAGCTAGAAATATTAATTTATAATAAATTCATATTCGGTTTATAATAGCTCCAAAGTTTATTATTTAAATTTTAAGGTGGGTATGGGTTGAAACCTACTCAACAAATATAATTTAGATAGGTTTTGGTCATTATATTAACCTTATCTTTAATTATTAACTCTTAGTTAATTAGTTTCACTTTTACAATGTCTCTTTGTATTTTTATATTATATTGTTAATAAACTTACCATATACATCCAAGATCCCCCCAAGTGGTCCATTAATGACACACCGAACATGATATAAGTCTCTTGGACGAACATTAAATTTTTAGGAATTTAATATCAATTAATAATATAATATTTGTTTTAAAAACTCTTTTATGTCATTTTTGACACTATTTAATAGTTTATTTTTTTGAAACACATAACAGAATGATTACTTCGAAAAAAGTTAATTATATAAATCCTAATATGTCATATTAACCTAGAAAATTAGTGAAATTCAATAAAGGTCTCAAATTATATTTATTTGGGTATTTATAATATCAATTATTCTAATTTTTCACTATTATGGTAATTACTGCATCACCATTGTGTCATAAATAAATTAACTTATTTAATGTCTAAAAATTATAAATAAACTATCATTATGTAGGAAATCTTTTTAGATTTCTAATGAATATTTATAGTATAAATTCCAACATATATAACCATATGTAATTTTTTTTTTCTAAAATATATATGCTTGTGTCATTTTTGTAATCATTTTAACTTAATTAAAATAAAGTGTCCCTATCACCTACATATGGCTCCATGGGGTCGCAAAATCGACCCAAAGATTCCTATGGTCGAACATGTATCAACCAATAACTCTAGGACACGTTTTAGGGTAATTTAGTATTATTATAATATTATTTTTTAACCCTTATTTACTAGATTTACCCTTAACCATGGTAAATAAAATATTTACCGCAGTAATTATTCAAAATGTCTAAAAATAAAAGTTATCTATTCACACAATATGAAAATCCTAATTCCAAATATGGAATCCATTTTTCCAAATTCAAAATACAGAAGTGGCAGAAATTAATTTAAAATTCATTATCGTTGCTAAAACAAAAAGCGTGTTTTTAAGAGATAATAACTATCAAAAGATAGACACGTGTTAATGTCTGGTTTAAATGTGAAATTATGTTCAATGACCCACATTGTATTACATGGTAAAAATATATTCTAAATATAATTTAAAACCACTCAAATTCAATAATTTGTCACCATTAATTATTTCGATTAAAAAAGTTGTTTTTAATTAAAAATTAGTAAGTTTTACTATTCATCAAATTATAAAAGTCATCCGAAAAGTACCAAAATTTTACCCTAGGATAATTTCATTATTCTGAATCAAAAAATTAAGTCTATTTTACCAAATTCAAAACATAAAAGTTGCATTTATTTATTTAAAATTGATTCCCGCTTTCAAAACCAAAATGCGTATTTTTAAGAAATAATAACTATCAAAAGTTTGACACTTTTTTATTTACAATTTCAAGGTGAAATTACATAAAATTACCATCATTGGATTAAATTGTAAAAATATAATATATTTATACTTACAAACCATTAAAATTTATAATTTAACAATATAAATTATTTTGATTAAAAAAGTTGTTTTCAGTTAAAATATAGTATTTTTCACTATTCACCCAAATATGAAAGTTATTAGAAAGACACCAAAACATTATTGATACTAAATTATTATATCCCGATTCTAATGAGGAATTTAATTTTTTCAAATTTAATATATAAAAGTTTCAAATATTGGTTTTAAAAAGGTTTCGCCATTAAAAGGCGATAAAATTTCATTTTTTGAAAAATACTTCTTTTGTCTGAAAAAAATGAATTTGTTTATAAATCATGTCTTAGAAACTCATAATATGGATTAAAATTACAAGGATAATATAATATTTAAAATTTTGTTAATATTATTCATAACCTCTTTTGAACGGCTAGTTTGGTAAGTCATGGTGTACTTGAACTCAGTGTTGCGTACAACACACGCTATTGTATTATTCAAAGAGATGTATACCGTGGAAGATTGGGGTGTTACAGGGTTCCTATTCATTGATAATGAGAATGGTGTCCCCTATAATATCGTCACACTGGGAATGTCGTCCCCTATAAATGAGATTACAGAAATTGTGTCCCATGAAACATGTTCAATGTTATTCTGGCATGGGCCGAAGAAGGTTGTGTCCACCTTGTTTCCTTTATAAACCAAAGACAAAAAATTTAGAGTCCTCATTACTTCATTACCTTATATTTCTACACACTACCATATTATACACATAGACTGGATATTTATATACAATATTGATGGTTACCTATTTTTTTAATCTAATACCCTATCTATGATGTGTGTGATATCTGAGAAGGGTATATTCTTATAGGTGTAGATAAGAGTAAGTTTTCTCTTATAGATGCATGACATCTGGGCATGTCTTACGATGACACATCGTAGTATATGATCAGTCTCGATCGTGGGATGATGTGATATAATTTTCCATTTTTGTAACTTTTGAATAATTCTAAATCATGATACTTATATCCTTTATTTTCTAATTTATAGATACTTGAGATACATAATCATCCTTATGTATATGATTCAGTGTAAAAACTTTGATTTAGTGCTTGGATAATTACATTTGTTTATACTAATAATTCACTATAATACTAATTCATGTATCCATTAGTTGATATTATCACTATTCTAATCGGGTAATGGGGAAATAGTCTGCCCACACACACCCAAGGCCCTCACTACTAGTTGGAATCCTCTGGTATTCGGGAAGAGGCAGTTGAGGCCATGTAACCCATTGGTCTTGGGGTAACTATGAGTGGCTCATGGTTCTTGCAAATCACAAAGGTGTATCATAGCCCTATTTATTTTCAAGGTTTACTATTTTGAGACAATATATATGAGATTAGTAAAGATATGGAGTTTGGTAATGTGTTGTTCATTGGAGTGGCTAACCCATGTATGAAGAAAATACATATTACTTTGAATAGAAATTTCTATTTTCAGTATTTTTCTTACAATAATTTATTTGATTACACCGTTTGGTGATTCACATGAATAATGATATTAGTATTGATATTTGGGGTTTATCATTTATAGTTTTCCTAGTGATAAAAGGTAAAGGAAACCTTTGTCATGCATCATATTTGGAACCTTATAGGGAATTCACATTCCATTTATATTCCATGCCATATGGAATCATTTTGTGATGGCATTGCCTATGATTTCCATGAGATTTTTAACTTTTAAAAAATAATTGTTATTTTCTAATGATTATTAAACCAGATTGAGAAAATAATTTTGGTAATAAAGTTGGTTCCACAACCTATATGTGTTATCATATATAGGCTCTAAAGGAAACCCTAAGCAGTCAACTATTCTTGGTTGTGTCATTGACCATTTATCACATGGAATATAACATGTTATGGTATCGATTGAATAGATGAAACATTTCAATTCATTAGTTCTGTGGGACCAAATTGATTAGAAATGGCGAACCATTTCATTCATCCATTTAACAATAAATGTAATATAAATATTAATTTAAAATGAAATTAAAATTTTCAAAACATAGAGGTTTACCCTTTCCTAGTCTTAGTAGTATGATGTATGTTGAATCTATGATTTTTATATATAAAATTTTCTACCACCTAGACCCAACTCTTTGAGATGGAAGAGGGGTGAAACTATTACATATATAGGATTTTCATCTATTATAGTCATATATATGTGAATTATTCCATTATCAAATCGTATTCAAAGCATGTGTTTGGAAATTGTATACTAATTCAACCATGACGTACTCTTATCATATGACAGGAGGGAGATGACTACCATGCCATAGTGGTGATGGCCATGGGTAGCTAGTTATACCTCTAGTAGTTCCTCATGTGAAACCTCTTCCTATTACCAATATAGAATGTGATGACCGGTTTTGAGGATACTTCTTTGGGATTATGCAGACCTTATAGGGAGATCCATGTTATGCCTCTTATGTGAGAGAGTTGACTCAGGAGTTCCAACAAATGTATACACCCATGTTTTTTTGGATGGAGGACCACATGGTGAAAAGTTATGGCTCGAGACTATTATAACTATATTCAAGAATCTAAGGACACATCCTCAAAGGTTCTAAAAATTATTACATACATTCTTCTAGGATTTACCCAACATTATTGGGATATTCTGAATAAGGCCGGTTAGTACCAGGAATCGAAATGGAAGGATTTAGAGTTGATCATCATTAAAATATTTCTTCGTTAAGAACCCAAGGTCCAATCAGGTTAGTGTGTTTATAAACCTAATGTAGGGATCAATGACAGTGATAGACTATTTATTTCATTTTAGATTGGATTAGTGCTTCATGCATATCTATACTACTGACAATCCAATGAAAACGAGATGATTTGATGATGATATGATGAATCCTATTCCTTCTAGGGAACATTTTTTTACAGTTTACTACCTTATCTAAAATAGTGATCCATGCCCTGATTACTAAGTAGAACATGAGTGTATAATATTGTGTAAGAAAAGTTATTTTATAACCATGAACCAGTCATGGTTATAGTAGTGGTTGGATGTAGTGCTTTGATATTGCGCTTGTGAGAAACGACAGCCAGATGGAACCCATAGGCAGTGAAATGGTATTTCACTACTATGGGAAGCCTAGGAATAAGAGGCCCCAATTTCCTAGAGACCAAGTCTAGTGTTGAGGACATAACATACTGGGGAATCATCATCAATTTTGTAGGACCACCAAATCTATTCTTATAGGAGAGGATCCATGCTAGCTCTACCTTTAGCAGCATGTTCTGTAGCACCTTTTCAGGCTTGTAACTAGAGTACTACAAATTGTAATGAATGATGAGGATGTCATAGCTACTTTAGCTAGGTTTCAGATACAGAGCTCCAATATATAAAATTCAATATAGGCTTTTAGGTTGTATATGGTCGTGTAACTTGCTAGTTTTATTCATTGTAACATATACCGGAGGAGAATGACACCATGGAATCAATTGTTTGAGGTAGTATTCTAGTATCCAATACTATCATATATCTATTATTAAATATAGAAACATACCATTATTTTATATCCATTCGTATTGCATAAATTCTCAAACATCATGTTGTCTACTCTTATGGAATGATGATGCTTGATACACCTTTGGGAATATGATCAGAGAGAGTGATCTAGTGTAATTACACTCCTTTTGAGGTATCCAACTGATGATTTACAAGGATCCTCTTCTTCATTAAGATGAAAGGATTTGACTTCAATATTAGTATGGACTGATTGGAAAATTATCATTACACTTTGGAATTTTATTACCACAAGGTGTTGTTTACATCATTAGAGTGAGGTATTTATATTTAAAGAGGTGAGTGAGATGTCCTGGAGGGTTGATATGGACTAGCGAATCTCTGTACAGGGAGAGTGACTACCCAATTTTCTAGATTTTACATGAATTATTTGGTACTACATCATAATGAGTTCCCTCCTTTATTCAATCATGTTAGGGATATCTTCCACGATGACTTTTCCAGACATCATCTTAAGCGAGAGGAAGAATTTTCTATTGAGGTTTTCCTCGAGCTAACCCAGTATCCATTGCACGTTACAAGATAGATACTACTAAGTTGTTGAAACTGAAGAGGTAACTAAGGGATTTTTAAGAAGTGGGTTTTATATGGAAAAAAACTTATCCCAGGTGTTATATGATCATTTTCCCCAATAAGTAGGAAGAACCCCTTAGGATCTGCATGGATTACTAGAAGATGAATCATCTTACTTTGAAAAATTTATATCATTTACCTCAATTAGTTGAAATTTTTGACTAGCACAGTGGAGAGAGGGTATTCTAATAATAGAAAAAATATCAGGGTATCACCAGGTTTCAGTTATACCTTTAAATATCCCAACCATGACTTTTTACAGTTCATATGACATATATGAGTATCTAGTAATACCATTATGTCTTAATAATGTTCTTGTCATCTTCATTGCTATGCTGAATGGTGTTTTCATTCCCTATCCAAATTCATTTTTCTCTATCGTCATAGATGTAATATTAGTGAATTATCATACGTGAATAAACCTTTAAAATCATCCTTTGATAATTTTTAATACATTGAGGGTGAACTAGTAGCATGGTAAGCGTAAAAATTGTCATTTCTTGATCGACACGACATGATTTATAGGTTAAATTATCTTATAGGCATGATTTTATTTGACCCAAACAAGGACCAAACTGTGGTTACCTAGTATCATCCCAAGAACATTTTGAAAAACTATGTTTTATAGGTTTTGTAGGTTGCTACATAAATTTTATGGTGGGCTTATCACAGTTGGAAGCACCTCTTATTGGCTTATGTAAGAAGTATGTGATCTTTTTATGGTCATAATATTATCAGAAAGCCTTAATAGAGTTTAAGGGGAGGTTGACATCAGTGATGATCCTATTTCTTCCATATCAAGGTAACATATATATATATATTATATTTTGAAAAATTATGCACTGGGATAGGATTTACTAAATTCAAAGAAGATAGATCAGTCACTTTTGGGTCACTACAATTTAGGACCTATGAGAAGAATTACCTAACCCACGATCCATTATTCCCATATGTTGAACATGAATTGTAGTTTTGGAAGAATTATTTTCTAAGAGTGTGTTTTGTGGTGTTTGTAGACCCCATGATCCTTAGGTATATTTTTATGAAGTGAGAATTAAATCACAAGAAGAAAATGAGGGATAAATATCTATAGATATTTGACTTCTAGGAAAACTATATGCCTGGGAATGAAAATATTTTTGTCGATTCTATGAGAATGAGGCCATTGAAAATAGAAGTTCAGGATTCCAATATGAATTGGGGGCTAATGGATTGGTATTAGAAGATATATAAAGAGGTGCAGTATCATCCTGGATAGTTTATACTATCTTCACTATTAGTGACCTATTATCTTATTGAGAAGGTAAATATGAGGTAGTTTTCAGATCAATAGGGCTTGGTTCCACAATATTAAAATAACTAACAAGGAACCACCTTTATATTGGTTGATCTATGTTGAAGACATCCTATATATACATGGTTGTAATTGGGTAACCAAAAAAATTATTGGGAAATTGAAGCATGTGTTGCATGATTCACTATGTTCTGTTCACTCGGGTATCTCCAAGATGTATTGGGACATTTGCTGATAGTATTGGTGGCTAGGGATAAAGTGTCAGATAATAGTCTTTATGACTAGGTGTTCCACTATCATCATTTGATAGTGGAGAACAAATGAAATTAACTTCCATTATCCATCCTAAAATGAAAATGTGAGGATTTTGAAATAGATTTTGACATTAGATTAATGAGGTTTCTTCCTGGTAGAGACATAGTTGGGATGTCCTAGACACACACTTGAATGTATCCCACTTTATTACTATCTGAGAGAATTTTTTATTTGATGAGCTGGGACGATTTTACATCTATTATATCATACCACTACATGGGTTCCATCATACTATCATTTCAGACAGGGATTCTCTCTTTACCTCGAGGTTCTATATGGGATTGTAGAAAGCTATGGGTATATAGGTGCTTCTGAGTATTGACTTTACCCTTTAAACAATTAGTTAGTTAGAATTTACTATATATGATCTATAAGACATGATCTGTGCATGAATCCTTGATTTTGGATGTTATTGGGAGAACCATATCCCTCTCATCACGTTCACCTGAAATAATTGTTATCTGGTGATGATAGAGATGGATCCATATGGGGACCTATATGGTATGTTGTGTCGTTTAACCTAGATATGGTTATATGTAAGAGAGGTAGTACTACTGGGGCCTCATCTTGTTCACAAAACATCATAGTAAGTTCAAATAATCATGAAGCATCTTTCTACTATTCAGTGTAGATGAAAATCATATTCCAATCTCCATCAACAACCTCTGGAGTTTGATATAGTTGATCATGTATTATTACGGGTATCAATAAGACATAATAATATTCAAAAAAAGGAAAGGGAGTCTATTTCCACACTCTTTCACTCCAATTGAGATTCTAGAAAGAGTCAATCTGATAGAATATTGGTTTTTATTACCTCATTGGTACCATTCTATGCCCGCCATCTTGCACATTTTAGTGATTCAATGATATCATGCCGAACAATCCCATACTTTTGAACCAAAGGATGTTGAGTTGTATTATAATCATTCTTTTTTGAAGTGTCCTATAGACATCATTTAATAGAGCATTGAGGTTATCTGAGACTGGTCTATCCCTTTAGCATGTGTGGTTTGGAATAATGTACTTGTACATGATGTGACTGGGAGTGGGAGGCTGACATATGTGCTTAGTGGCCATATCTATTCTCAAATGAATTTTTTCCTCTCTTAGAAAGTAAACTCATGGATTAGTTCCTTTATATAGGGAAATATATAAGGAATATATATATATATATCAGGTAAAAATAATTTTAAATTTTGTCTAATTATTATTTTTGGACATAATATGGATTCCCTATGAGATTATAATGGTTTCATGGGTTGTATGGAAATTTTTCGGAGCATAGAACCTCATATGGGGGTGGAAAAACTGGGCTGCATTTTTAGTAGAAACCATACGACCTTGTGCACACGGTCTCTCAAAACCATGAATTGTTAGAATGTGGGGTGAAAAAATGACTTATATTTTTCTGTATCCCATTGTTTGGGGTCGTATACCCTTGAGGAATGTCTATAATATTTATAAGAATATATTCACATGGTTGGAACACATTTTCTCTAACAGTGTGACCTAAATGTGTTCTTTTCATCTTTAGGCATTGATCCAAGAATGGTTGGCACACAATTTGGAAAATCATGCAGCCAAACCGGGCTCCCCTATAATGATACGTAATATTGTAAAATTTCTAAAAAACTTAATAATTCCAACCCTAACTTTTATTTATTATTTCCTCTAGAAAACGCCCTATATTTTCATGTTGGAGCTCTCTCAGATGTTTAAATCTTGGATTTATGATAACACTTTCATATGGTGTCTGATTCCTTCACCATTAATCTCATTGGATCCACAATAGTATGCTATTCATTCTTTTTTATTATATTTTCTTCTTTTAGTCAATGAAGGTATCTTGATGTAGGATCATTTTCCCAATTTAGACGGCCTTTCTTCTTAATCCAAATTTCATCTAATCCATTATAATCTGATGGATGATACTGGATGAGGATAGATGTATGACCCAGAGGTAGATGGTTACTAACTACACCCTGATGTTTTGATGTCTTATAATATGTGATATGTTCCACATGTCGGTCTCACCATGTATGCCCCTAAATTATATTTTTAATAAACTAGATTCTTTTTTTGGGGCCTAATGACGCGTTAGAAACAAAATTCATATAGTGTTTTCAACCATAGAGTGAGAAATAACTTTGTGCATTCCGTCCAACATTCCATTTTGGCTTCCATGGGAATATTTTGAAATCAACTATTATAGTGTTTGAGTTTAATTAAAAATGGTGTTATCATTTTGAGATTGATTAAATGAAGTGGCATACTATCTTGAGATCCCTTGAAACTTTTAACAAATTTAATTGATGTTAGTTGTGAGACCATATCACATGATTAAACTAGAAAATGGTTACACCTTTTTCAATAAAATAGAAATAAATTATTAATTCTTCTATGTATCATATTAAATCTAATGGATAAAAAAATAAGGAGGTATGGGCTTAAAGACCCTCTTTAATTATAGAAATTTTGAATGACTACCTTATTCCTGATATATATATATATAAAAGGTCATTGTGTCCCTCTTTCTTTTTATCAAATTAGCATGATGACCATATAATAATTATACTAAATGAAAATGAAGACCTATGAACATATTATATCAATATAGGAATAGAGTCTCTAATATAGTTGTGATACAATACATGCATGGAGAGTATTATATATATGTGATACTATACAAGCATGGTGACCCTATTATGTGATACAAGGGTTGGAAAAACTATTCTATGATATAGGGTATGAGCCCCTATTTTTTGATATTATGCATGGAATTCCTGATACTACTTGAATATTAGGCATGGCATCTCTTATAAAGGTGATAATTGTAAATACATCTGTTGGTACTTATTCAGAGTTATTTCAACATAGTCCTAAGTAGGTATTGTCAGCCGGGTTTCCTTCCAGAATATCAACCAACAATTTTAAAGTCATTATTATTGTTTTACTTTCTATATTTTCACACGACCATATTATACACAATGATTGAATATTTATAGAAACAATTGGTGGTGGCCTACTAAGATTTATCTCACACCCTATTTAAGAGACATGTGGTGCGCGATAAGACTATATTCTTATAGGTGTAGATACGGGCAAGAATACTCCTATGAATTAATGAAATTATGGAATGTCCTAGGATGAATCATGGAATCATATGACCTTGCTGGAGCTCAACATGTCGAGATTGATTTTTCCATTTTTATACATTTGGTATAGAAATCCTTCTTGCTTCTTGTATCCATATTTTCTTAGTTTACATATACATACATACATTATCATAATTTTGTATATCATTTTGTTCACTTCATTTGATTATTTTTCAGTTCTTGTTAATAAACATATGTTTACACTGCTTATTCATTGTTATGATGCATCCACTATTTATCTATTGACTATACCATTATTCTACTATGTCAATGAGGGAATAGTACAACAAAAAACTCACCCCTGGACCACATGTCAATTCAGCATCATCATGAATTTTTAGAGATGCACTTGAGGACATGTGGTTCACTAGGATAAAGAGAACCTCTATGTGAACATTGTCCCTTGGACGTCACATGGACAACCATCATCTCAAACTATGTTCATTTTATTTCATTACTAGAAATGTAATAGTGGTTTCCAACCTTTGGAATATAGGTCTTAATGACTCAAAACAACATAAGAAAATAATGACACAATAAATAATTTGTGTAGGTTATTTATGATATCATCTAGAAAACACAAAGTAGAAATATATCTTATAAGAATGAGAGGAGGGGGATCCTTCTGTTGGATATCATGTATTCTTATAATTATATCCTAGTCATAGGTAGAATTGTTTTAACATTATGTTTAAATTTTCTCTATAATTTAGTTTATTTTTGATGTTTAGGTGAAAATTGAGGAGATGACCTATATATTAGTGATAGTTCTATATTTATAGTAGATTCATGAAGTTTTTGATGTGTTTTAAATTAATATGAATTATTATAATAGTTTTTAGATATTAATTTTTGTGATAATAAAATCAGAAAGGTTAGTAATTTTGATTAGTATCCAATGAAAATTCAAGATTACAAAGAGAGGGTCCCTTATAGATGATATATTCCTTTCAAGTGATTTCTTCAGAAATATTTTAAGGCAGTGTGGAAAACATGGAAAATGGAACATTTTTACTATCACAATACCTATAATTGTTTAAGGATATTCGTAATATCTTTTTTATAGATCCTTAATAAATTTACAATGGAATAAATAATGACAATGATTAAGATATAATATTTCCATTATTATGATTATGGTTTAATCTTTTCATGATTGAATCATTTTAATAAAAGTATTTAATGTTTAAACATAAAATTTTATGGTTTGGGAGTTTTTTTAAAATATTTTATTTTGGTATTTTTAATTTTCATTTTTAAAATGATAATTATAATGGTAATGGAAATAAATTTTAAGCATTTCATATGATTTAGTTTGTTATGTTTAACCATTTATTATATTTTTAAAATTTTTATAACACTTGTTATTTTATTATTATAATTGTATTTTAGTAGAGTTTATATCTTTTTTAAATTATTTATTTTTATGATTTTTTTATAAATTAAATAATAAAAATTATTATTAATATATTATGTGATGGGTTTTGAAACAGAACATTATAAAAATTTATGAATGAATATTTTATTCTGCATACGAACTACCTTATAGTCTAGTTAGTGGATTTATGAGGGGGTTTAAGAAGGGAAATTCAGTAGCGGTTATGAAATGTTTTAATGGATGGTTTTATCTTTATTTTTATAGGAATGGATATCTATTCCATTTTATCTATACTTATAATCACATTCAACCTATCATGGGAAATAATCCATTGGAATTGATGCATAAATTATGATCATATAGAGAGAGGAATGAGGAATAGAAATAGAAGAAGATCTGTGGCCATTATGGAATTAATGATATTATGGAATTGGGAAATGTGACATATAGTTATTAAATTTTTATAATCCATGTTAATTTATCCAAATATAGTTATTTTGTAATGGGGGAATAAATCATGAAAATACATGATAAATATTATATTGGTAAATGGAAATAAGTTATTATGATTTTGAGATTGAGAAATAAATATTCCATATTAATATTTTAAATGATGATAAACTGTATCATGGTCTATTATTTTTTTATATAGGAAAAAAGGGGTGATATTAAAGAAAATTGAGGAGAAAATATTTTATAAAGTTATATAAATTCAATTTTTTAAATAAAATCATATTTAAAAAGAATTTTGATATTACGATTAAAAAATATGTACATCTAGAAAAATAGAATTAAAAGTATTTTTATGGTGAAATTATTGGTAATTGTTTATTGTTATTTATATATTAATATATTATAGAGTTTTGTTAGTGATATTGAGTAGAAAATAAAAATAAATCTGTGAAACACACTTTATTAGCATTAGTTTAGTTTTTTTTGAACATTGGTGTGGGGAATGAAAATTCAAAAATGGTTCATTCCCGAAACAATAATAACCCAATATAATCTTTTTTACTAATATAGGAAATGGTACATAGATTTATGTTGGTCGTATCACATTTTCACAAGGTCTTCTTTGATTAGAGTGAATTATTTTTATAGTGGTGTATAGAAGGGTGGTGTATATTTTATACTGGTCATTCCACTTATATAATAGGATTTCAATATTTGCACACGAGTCATGTAACATTATAACGTGTGAACAACTCTTATTTTCATGGATAATGTTAAATGAAGAAGAATATAATGGAAAATGACCTATTGTGGATGGTGTTTTCTGATACGGTAAGGCTAGTAAGAAATTTACTGAAATTTTCAATTTCTCATATATGAGGAATTTTAAATGTTTAGTGATTAAATATCTGGGATGTGGTTTATGGAAGGACTTGGTTAGATAATTACATAACCACTTAATATGATTATATTCTTTAGAAAATTTTTATGTGTGGTTTTCTTATTCAACAAATCAAATGGATTGTAGGGGTTTGAATCGATTTACGATGCTTGATGATATGATGATGTTATTTATATGGTTTGGAAAGGGGTGGAGTGAATTTGAAATCATTTAATAAATATGTTGATGATGATTATGATGATGATGTGGGTTGTTATGTTAGTGATATATGATGGGCAATAGTGATGAGGTAGTTGAGGTTGAAAATTTTCATTATGGTATATACCCAAAAAAGAGAAAGACACTATAGGTGGATAACCTCATGCATGATATATATATATATGTTTATCAATGGATGTGGGTTGAGGTTGGGAGATACTACAAGGGTAGAAACTCAGTAATAGTGAATTTCACTATATGTATAAAACTTCCCCACAATAATAAATTATAAAAATGTATCTATGGGTGGTTGAATTCTTGGATATCTTATAGTGAGTATATACTGGTAAATAGAAAATAATTTTTTGTTTTTGAACTAGATGTGTAAATATTTTATAGAGGATATATAATGTTCTATGGTATAAAAGGCATGTTGAAAAAGAGTAACAAGATGCTTAAAGATTGATAGTTGACATTAAGGATTATTGTTTTATTTCCTTTTTTTATTTAATTTATTCATAGTTAATTATTATTATTCATTCACATGAGTATATAAGAGTTATGGTATAGAAAAAACATAGAAAATTAATATTCTCACATTTTAATTATATATAATATTCTCAAAATTATCTAGATGAAATTAATGATGGTGTTGCGTGGCCATATCTCTAGACAAATCAGACTTTTAGGAGGTTTTTTATTATAAACTCTAAATGGTTTAATGTATTTGTTGGTTTGGCAGTTGATTTTATGATTTGATTTAAATTTTGGTGGAATTTCATAAATTTTATATACATTATTCATATACTTTTGGATGCGTTTATGTAGTGATTTTTTTTATTGAGTTGTATATTTTTTCAAAAAGAGTGATTCATTCAATGTATATGTGATAATATACCTATAGTGATAGTGAGTAACCCATGAACTATTAAAGGTGGGATTAAAGGGTCAAAAGTCAATATGTTTGTTATATTAGGGGGAGTACTGAGAATTTCATGTCATAAAAATAATTTTTTATTCATATCAATTAATTATAAATATAACAAATTTATAGAATATTTTTTTAATAACATATAATAATAAAATAAAGATATTTTAAAAAACATGTACTATAATTAAGACCATTATTTTTTAGAAAATCACTATAATTAAGAAAGACATGTAACTCATACTTCCCAAATGTTATTATATAATTTATTATTACCATTTTGTACAATTATTTCATCCCCAGTTTCAAGAATGTTATTACATAAGTTGTATCATTATTAAATTATGAAACATAATATATCACTTATAGCTCCCCATTTCTATAATATTTTACCATCATTACATTTTTAAAACACATTAGTTTTCTACCATCTAACAATAAAATAAAATGAAATGAAGATGATTATATTTTTTCATGGAAATACACAAATTATATGACCTATAAAGAAACATAGTAAAAAAATAATATTTTTGTTTCTCATTTATTACACAAAAGAATTTCTTAAGTAGGGCTCTAGATCAAATAATTTATAAGAGACACTTCCCTTTCAAACACTTTCAAATTCAATTCCATGTTTATCATTATAAAGAACATACTCAGAAATTATTAATTTTTATTATTTTTTATTTTCATCATCCTAAAGAGAGAACTAAATAGATCACTAACATAAATAATTAATGAAATATTTGGAGACATTTCATTGAACATATCCCAAACCCCTGTTTCAAAAAAACATGAGAATTAAAATAATTTTTTTTTCATGTACACTATAACAATGTATTTAAATATAAAAAAAACTTAGGTTTTTTTTACACATGGATTCCATATATACCATGATTTCTATTGTATATTTGTACATTATCTAATTTAGACTAAAACACATGGTGTAATTAATCTTGAAAACTCATACTCCTATAATATACATTAATTAGCCTATTTTCATATTCTACCAAACCATTTTTCTATATAATCCAATGAAAATGATTATATACATGAATTACATTATGTTTTCAATATTCCATGATTTTCAACATATTATTTTAACCACTACTATAAAATATAAAGTACATTAATTTTATTCTTGGTTTGTTTATCAATAAGGAAATTTCATTTCAGGAATATATAAAAAAACATCATAATTATTTTTCAGAAAATATTTATATACTGTACATGCTGAGTCAATGATGAATATGACATAATATAGTGAAATAATATGAAAATGTAATACTGAGGGTCCTTATACATCAAAATAAACAATTTATGGTTTTCATGCTTTCATTTTCTATAGATTTATGAAAAATTAACGTTATTTTTTCTTTTTGAATATAAAATCTTCATATAGACTAACATAAACTAATTTAAAATATATTAAAATTCTATTTGAAATTGAAACATAAATTACAATATAAATATTGTGACCTAATATATTATTCAAAATTTAATAATATATTATTTAATTCTAAGCTATCATAATAATTTTCATTTTCTTCATGTAAATTTCTCTATTTCCCCCTCACAATGAAATAAACATATCACTATTTTTTATTGGAAACAAGCACTAAAAATGTGTTGGAATATAAATTATCACAATTATTTTCAATGGAAATAAAATTCCATTGAATTCTATGAATGTGTCTCAAATTATTTATAATAAAAATGTTTAATTATGAGTTCCAATTCAGACATGAACATTTCCTAAAATATAAAGTTCTTTATTTTCAGAGAGATATAACTTCCCAAAATATAATTACCCATAATTTCATAGACACTACTTATTTTTTGCTTAATGGAGGGAAACATTAGTATCCAAAATCAAATATTGTACAACATTTTCAATACTAAGAAAGAGTGATTCATTATATGTTTTTTACATTGATTGATATTATTAACTACTATAATAAATTTTATTCTCATAAAATTATTTCATTACATTTTCCTTCATCCTAAAGTTCTATCTTATGATGACTTTTTCTTCTGATTGATTTTTTTTAAATTCAGACTACTGCTTAATTATTTTATATTTAAAGATGTTTCTCTACAATCTAAATTAAATTAATATCTCAAAAAGGTTCCAAAAATAATTTAATTAATACACTCTATTCATATTAAATAATATATCCCATTTAATGTTTTTTATAAATTCCATATGCAATATTCACAATATTGAATCTCGATTCCCAAATTATCAAAAATAATGATAGAAGAAGGAATAAATAATTTGTTCAATGGAATCAGTCCAGAATGAAATTATCCTATTGATAATTATCTATGACTCATTAATGTGATCTATTATAGAATTACTGAAAAAATTTGAATAATTATTATTTCCTAATAGAAATCATTTTTAGATATTTATATAATATTTTTTTAAAATGAAAACAATAATAAAGAAATATAACTCACATTTTATTCCCACCACAAAGACTAGTGATCTATGTGTAAAAACATAGATTTAATGTTAAGAAAATGGATTTGAATATTTAAAAACATAACTAAATCTAAATAATATTTGAATTATGGGAACAAATTGCGTTTTTATAAATCTAGGTCCATGAGATAACTAAAATTATATTTTAATAATAAATTATCATTATTGTTGTTAAAATTAAATCAAGAAAAAATATGGTTTTCCTTTTTTAGAATGATAATAAAATCCTATAAACCTATGATCTCATGGCCTGATTAATTTAATAATTAGTTTTCCAATATGATATTTAAAAATATAATACTTAAAACTCATTATATGGTAAAGAAAATACTTGAGAAACTAATCCTTGTATTAATTGGAAAATAATCAATCAAAGAATAATGATTTTGAAAAATTAATGAAAAATGGCATAGAAGAACAAAATATTTCTAAAAAAATAGAAAAAACTAAAAACTATAAATAAATCCAAATATTATATTATACTTCTTATATAACATAAAATATGTTTATTTACCCCTCTATAAATCCATAATATAATAGGAGATGATTTATGAAAACCTAAAAGGAGGGTATATCTATGTATTAATTAGATGAAATCATTTTATATTAGAATCCCTTGAGGTCCACCAAAACTCAACCACCATGTGATTAATGATTTATCCAAGAAATGGCAACATTTATTTTTAGAAACGTTCTGACCAATATACATCAATATGGAATGAATTTTTTATGACATAATGAATGTGTATTTAGAACATAATGGTGAATTATTAAATCAATCTTGAAAGTATATTTCTTCTATATCATTAGAAAATTATAAAAAATAACTATTATGTTAAAATCTACTAATTATTACACTATAATATCAACTAAATTTGTCCCCATGATTTCTAGTAGCTCAACAATAAGACCATATTGAATAAATAAAATCATGTGGAACACTAATTTTTAATACATTAATTAATTAATTATTTAATTTTATTTTTCTCTAGAGTTTTTGGAGATATTCCCCTTAAATTTTCATTTTTAATGAATTTGGACTACTTCACAGTTGGAACATAGCTTGTGGTAACT
Organism: Viscum album; assembly: GCA_963277665.1. Lineage (NCBI taxonomy): Eukaryota > Viridiplantae > Streptophyta > Magnoliopsida > Santalales > Viscaceae > Viscum > Viscum album. The sequence goes on along the minus strand of OY728145.1, from coordinate 653,656,234 downwards.
ATGTGGTGAGCATGAAAATGGGATCTTTAATGTGGTAGTTCCATTTTTAATGGTTGGTGAATAGTTCAAAAAACTATGTGAGCAACCACACATGTTCCCCAATATTCCCAAAGAAGGATGCACAGTTGGTGCAATTTTTGGGGAAAATATGCAATAATCACACAATCTATCTAGAGACATAAGTAGTAAAAAATTTAAAAACTACCATGGATAATTTACCCCAATATGGACACCATCTTTTTCACTTCCTCTATTTTGATTATTATATCAGGTAACACTCTCCCATTCATGGATCCCCTTCTCTCCAATGTTTGGGGAGCTTTCAATTACAATTTTATATGGAAATTGGTTAGGGAAATGTTTCTCCTCCACTATCTTATTCCCCTATAGATTTTTCTCCCACCGTTTATTGTGCATGATTTCAAATAATCCCAATGTGAAGGTTTTGGTTCTATAATTTTGTGGATCTTGTTCCATGAGTATGTGATATTATCTCAATAACATCTTATTTTCATGGTTTTATGATTCAGATCATCTTCATCTTCCTTATGTACTTTTTTTCTAAGTTATTTAATTTTTTTAGTTAACCTCATGTATTTATTTGTTCCAAATTGGATTTATTATAACTACAAATTACATTAAATTAAATTTTATTTGTAACTATTTATTTGTTACTTTTTAATAAGATTTTAATTGATTTAAGAAAAACAAATTTTGTACTTAAATATGTTTTATGTCTACACATAATGAATAAAAAATATCTTTTACTGGAAAATATTTAAGAAATTTTCAAAAAATAATTGGGTGTTTTAAAATTATTTTATATCATCTATGAACTGTTTTAGTTGATGTTTGATTTTATGTGGTGAAATTCTTTTGATTCCTCTATGTTATGAAATTTGTCATTTTATATGTTTCATATTTTTATTATTTAATTTCTATTGACATTTCATGTGTCTCACATCATATTTTAGGATTATATAAATATATCAGGGTACATATATACATGTGGAAAATTCAAATTGGAATTTTTGAATATGTTTGTTGATGGATGTTTATATATATATGTAATTTAAATGTCTATTAGGATAACCCATATCTCCTATATTTATTAATTTAGCACTTATTAAATAAATATAAAAAAAATAAAATACTATAATATGAAACGAAAAAGATTATTGTGATAATTAAATGAATTAAATAATAAATTTAAAAATTTATTCAATGACAATATTTAAAAATTCATAACATGCTCTAACGGTTTCATCGCTCTACTAAAACTACATTATATAAGATATAGACATATATTAGAAAGGGATGATCTATAAATCCCGACATGAGAATAATAAAATAATAACATTATGAAGTTAATAAATGTTAGTCAAGATTTATATAAAGGTAAAAAAAATGTGTGATAATAATAAACATAAAAATCAATGAATAATATAATATGATAACATCAAGGTAACATTGGAATTTTGGAAACGACATAAAATATGATAAAATATGTATATGTTATGTATAACTATAAATATATCATAATATATTGTTCTAAAGATATCATCATTTTCACCAAGGTATCTCATGAATTGGTTTTATCAAATTCATGGGAGGGCTATAAAATTCTTAGACCAACCAATACACTCATATCACATAAATGCTTTTTTGTGCCATATTTATAATAAAACATAAAGATGTATTTAATCAATTATAATACCATGATAAATTATTGTAGGATAAATTCATAGAAGTTCCTATGAAATAAAGGATATTAATATATAGGTGAAATCAATTTATATTCAATATGGATGGTTATACAGAACATAAATGCCGGGAATGTAAAATAAATTGTTAAATTCTTGACCACAAAGAGCATACATAAGGGTTTATAGAAGGGATTTATTTGAGTTAATGGTGGTATGTCATTACTTATGAATAATAAGTACTGTAAATTGATTTGTAAAATCATATTAAAACATCAGTTATTGAAAATAAAAATGTATAACTCGATGAAATTTCTTAAATAAGGAGGAGTAAGAGGGAATCCCTTACCTTCATATGGATTATTTATGATCTTGATAGGAGATTATTAATTGATAGGTAAAACCATAGGAGGGTTTTAGATATGGATATGGTTATTTAATCACTTCTCAAAGGGTTTTGATAGAAGAGGAGTGAGGGTTTGGGTGAGTATTTATAGGAAAAGAGAGGGGGATTCTTCATTAATTTCTAAATAGAGGATTTAGACTCTATAAGGTAGAATTATAAAAAAAACCCATAATATTTCCTCGGGTTTGGTATAATGTGGAGTGGTTATCAATATATTATATGTCCAAGACCCAATAATATGAAAATAATATAACATTTATGTGGAAGTGAGTAATTTTCACAAATAATTGATTTTAAAACTAGTGAATATAATATAGATGGAGTAGAATTCATTATGGGTTATAAAATTAATAAAATAAATTTAAAAATACTATATTATAATGGTTAAGTTATTATTTTTTCATTGTTTCTTTTTATAAAATTTATTACATCACTTTTTGAATATTATTATGATAGAATACCCATCATGTAGTCATATCATATTTAATTTTTTCCGAAAATATTAGGATTAAAAACACTAATCTGTTGGAAAATAAACATTTTTTAGATATTAATGATTTTATGACCCTTATGAAAATTACATAGGAACTAATTAAATTAGAATACAATATCTATCTATATAAATATAATTTAATAATAATATTATTTAAAATAAATGATATTTTAAAAATTATATAATTTATCAAAAGTGTATCTCAATTGAAAATATATATTTTACAAAAATAGAATTTTGAATTATCCGTACCAAAATATTATTTTATCAAACTCACCATATAATAAAAAAATTATAATAAATTTAGAAAATACAATCCTTATATTATTAAAAATAAAATATAAAAATCTATATTTCTGTGGTCTAGAAACATTACCCCTTATTACACTATCATACATTTTTTGGGGTAACAAGGGTGATTTTTGTACTTTTCTGGGGAGGTTCGGTGAACATGGTTTTGGAAGTCATCTCGATAAGCTTGAAAGTATATAATAAATGGATTTGATCAACATTATATTCTTAAATCATGGGTTGGGATTGGTTAAGGTAGAATCCTAGTAAATCAATCTCCCATGGAAACTCTGATAATTTTCATTATAGTGTATGGTCATACTGGTGGAGGACATTACTTATTCCATATATTTGTATTCGTGTTTATAAAATCAATGGATATTTAATAACATAAAAAACACTTTATAAAATCTATATCATAAAATTTGATGATTTTTTGTAGTATTTTAAAGACAACATTCTATATCCATCCAAATTTAAAAAGTAGTGCGTTATTTTTCTATAATTATATTACATAATAAGGTATTTATTGCTTCATAATTTCATTTAATTCATAAATTTTTAGGTTGTTAAATTATTCCCCTTTTAATAAATTACACTCTAAAATTGTCATTTGGTACAATATTATAAATTAGCGTACTTTTCTTTCATCACATAATTCAGTTTCCCATGTTACATCCTAAAACATGTAGTTCTTCCACAAAACATTGACCAGGTAAGTTGTCATATTTCATAGAATATATTCCCCATGAATTAATATCTTCAGTAAAAACTCCTCATATGAATTATCATTCTCTAATGGTACCAAATTATGATTTATTAGATTTCAGGGATCCAATATTTACCCCCTAAAGAGGGATGCATTGAACAGATCATGTACTTGGGGTAAGATATATTGGAGTTCTATTCGATAGGACAAAACTCCAATGAGATAATGGATACCAAAGAGGTAAAAAAAATTATACTAAGATTTCCTTTATTCCCAAAATCATTAATTTCATCCACTACTATATATGAAAGAACACCTTATATCTGATCTCAAACAGTATGCCTTATTAATTATTATAAGCATAGATTTTGTGACTGTTTGGTTTATATTTCTTATAATTTTTTACTATTTAAACCATCTATATCATATCTTGGATTATATAAAATCCCATAAGCTTACACTATCCAAATTAATACCAACATATTGGAGTTTAATACCTCTTCCAATACAGTGCCTCACGAGGTTCCATTTGAATGATAGAATGGAAACTATTGTTATATGATAACTCCACTAGGGAAAGGTACTAATCTTAACATCCTTGAAAATAAATTTAACATGGCCTCAAAAAATCATCAATAGTTTTAATGTTTATCTAATATTTACTATCAATTTGATGTATATAAGAAGTATTGATGTATAACTCTACATTAAATTATTACTAAAGGATTCTTCCAAAACGTGAAGAATACCTCAGATCTCGATCTGATACAATGGAGACTAGTAATCCACGTATTCATACCAGTTCCCTTATGCATATTTTATCATGTTGTCCACGAGATAAATATTCCTTGACTATGATGAAATGAACTACCTTTATAAGGAAATCAACTACCACCTAGATGAAATTATTGGATTTAGATGTCTTGGGAGTCCTATGATGAAATCCATGGTTTTATTTTTCCATTCCCATACTGGTTGAGAGAAATGGTTTCATCATAACGTTATACTTCTATCATCTTGACATTATTTGTTGGAATTCTAATCATCGAGATACATATTCAACAATCTCCCAATTTTTTATATCCTAATAGGAATTTTTCTCAATATATCTATACATCATAGTGCTTTCTAGATGAATATAGAAGGATGATCTATAAAAATAATCCCGATGTTCCATCTCTAGTTACAATTTTTATGGGGTCACATATATGAGTTACATACTTTTTAACCTCATATTTTGAAATTTTTACCATGAATATTTTCTTTCATTCTATGTAGCTCCTAATAATCTTCATGGGCCTCCATAATCCATTCAATAATCAAAAGATCAACCATTATTGGCGCCAAGTAGAATGAATTTACATTTATTATTCCCATGTACATCCTTTTGATGTCCAATAATATTGGATCCATTTCAATCATAATTAGGGACAATATTTTAGGATCCTTTCAACTCTGATCTTATTCCACTTAGTTTACCTTTCTAGTCTAGTAATGGATTGAACAATCATAATCCTTGACCAATAAAAACAAATATCATTGTTTCATATTGATGTTGTGTGAATATATACATAATGATATTATGATATGTAAATATGTCACACTTTTCACCACATTGATAATTTTGAAAAATCATTAATACGAATATTAACACAACCAATTATAGATCATTTGCTTGGTAGTTCATTTCATGGGTCCTTAATTAGTAGGGGACATTTTTTATCAATTGTTCATATCCCATGAGTACACAAACCAATCTCTTTTTGGACACATAATTATAGATAAAAAAATCATTTCCCATCAATGGGTATTGTAAGTATATGTGATTATCCTCTTATTAATGCCTTTAATGATATCAATCCATTCAATAGTTAAGTAAAACCTAACTCCCTTCCATGATATATTTTTTAGTTGTGTTGAAAATCATAATAATTCTATCAATATTCTATTATAGTACCCAAATTTTACTAGTAATCTGTAGATTTATTTCATAGATATTGGTTTTGGGAATCAATTAATAGCCTTTATTTTATATAGATCCATATATTTATTATTAATGGAGATAACATTCCCATGGAATGTTACTTTCTATATCAAAGAAAACTTTTTCTATACTTTCAATCCAACAATCCCTTTCTCGTGCTCTTTAGTATACCTTTAAAATTATCCTATTAGTACTCTTTTCATTTTTAGTAGATAATAATTTCATGTATAAATACAATGAAAAATGTGATGAAGTAATACATAAAGACTCTATTCCTTATTTCCATGAAGATAGAATGAGAATTTGTGAGTTTAAATGGATTAAATGGGAACTCATAGTACACATAAAGTTTACACAAAGTAGTCATGAGGTTATCTTCCATCACATTTAATTAATAATATCTCATCCAAAGAACCAACTTAGATTAGTACTAATCCCCACATAACTTATCAAACAAGTCTTCAATCGATGGTAGTGTATAATATTTATTTATCATGATCTTTTTTATCCTATAATTAACATTGTAGAGGCTCATTAACAAAACATTATTCTTGATAAAGAGGACCTGATAACCCCATGAAGAATAAACTTGGTTTATAATCCCTTTATCCATATTCTCCAATAGTTTATTTTTTATATTATCAAGTTAAATAGGTTATATTATATAAGAAGTTTTGGTTATTGGAAAATATATGGGAATAAGATCAATACAGAAATCATACTCTTATCAAGGAATAAGACAAAGTAATTCTTTTGGAAACACATTAATGGATTACCTCACAATGGGAATGTCTTTAATGATGATATGTTCCTTATTATATATAGTATTGACATGATAATATTGATAATGAAGAAATAGTATCCATGCTTGAGATAATGATACCAAAAAAGATTCATCCTCCTCTAATTTTTATAGAATTAAAGGGAAATTCATGATACTAAAGGTGATATATTTATCTTATAAATCTATTTTGGATCTATATATAGATGGTTTATACATAGATATAATTGCATATAATACAATTAACGGAAGTTTGAAAAGGTTTTATGGGAATTTAATCCTAAAAATATTGGCAAGAGAGATGTTATATACTTGAGACTGAATAATTCTCATGTTTTACATTTTACCCGACCCCACCACTTCAATGATTTGAGGGGGTGTTTAAATAGTTCTACTAAAATTTCATGATATAAAATAACATATGGAATGAGCATCAAATAACACATTTTCCATACTTGAAAGAATAAATATCATAACCTTCACCATGTCATTGTTGGAATCTACCTTGGTAGTTTTTATGGAAGAAGATTTTCCATACTCTCTGGGCCTTGGATGTTGTCATCATTGGTTATATTTGACATACATTGATTTAATTCATAGATTCATATAGTGAAATATTTCCTTGAAATTTAAAAATTGTAAATTAGGATGATGTTTGACTGGTGAATTACTTTCTTCCATAAAATTGGTGGGTTTATCCCATCATAATTCTTTAGATAGGTTCCCTTAAATCCCACACATAAATAATTTCCATGTTCACTTCAAGTAATTTAAGGGATGATTCATCCCACACCATTGATAAGAAGGATTTTTTCTGATGAAAATTTGGAATGAATATATTTGTATCTTGCTCAAATGGATTGATTATGGGGGTTTGAATGATTTTTAAATCATTTTATATCAGGTTTCCTATTTTAAGATGGATTTTTATAGTGTTTTTTGTGGTGTCGGAAACACATCAGGGTTCCCTTATCCAAGATGTTCCATGAACCGGATTTCCAAACGTTGTTGGTCATTGGGAAATGGGTAAAATGATTCTTAGGGACATGCATTTGTTCAAGATTATTGGATGTCGGGATCATCACACCCTTTTAGGGTGACTAATTTCTTACTCTAAACTCTCTTATAGATTTAAGACATGTCCATGAATCATTTATTAAATCCCAATCATGACATAGGTTTTCCCTAAAATAAAAATAAATTCTTATAATGTACCATCATTAGAACAATATATATGTATCGAAGGATCATCACTGATGAAAAAATCTATATATATATATATATATATATATATATCAATTTTTATCCATTGATGATAACCTATTGTGAGAATATTAGTAATTCTTTGGCCATTTATTATCAAAATTCTAGATTTAATCCATATTGTGAGAGATATGGAATTTTTAATCATTGTGGGATACATGGGTTATTTAGATGCTATGATTTGGCCAATGTGATGAGATTCCTACATATCCTTGTTAATGGAACCAGAACAATCATAGTTATATTCCACTTAAAGAGACTCATCATACCTTTTAGGTCATGTGATGATGGAAAAGATATTATGTTTAATTTCATGAGGAATGCATATCAAGATGAAGGTTTCCAAGCTAATTATTTGTGGGGGATAGTTACAATAAAGCATCCCAATGGAACCTGAAAGGTATTTGGGCTCATAGGTTGGATATGACTATACTAGGGATGTGTTCAAGAAGAAATTAGTTTCAATATGGTGTGTTGAATTTAGACCTCAAGGAGGAATCCTACGTATCAAATTTGGACAGGAATAAAATGCCACATAGTTTTGAAGTGAGGACCCATACCAATGGAGGCCCTCTAATGTTTTGTCTCATATGGGATTTGGTCTTTTGAGATGGTGAAAACAAGGTTAGGGATTATACTGAACAAGAGGCCCATTTGAGTGGGGCCATGAGAAGTTCCATGAATTTTGGCGAATTAGATGTTTTGATGGGGGATTACACCTAAGAGGGCCTCTAAATATGGAGAGAGGAAGATCTGAAAAATGATTATCTATCAAGGGATGAATTTGATTGTGTGTATTTAATAATAATCACTCACATATAATACCATTTGAGTCATTATTTGTGTAAGAAAAATGAGGAAGAGGACGATCTACAAGACCAAACATTCAATTACTTCAATTGGTAGAGGAGGCTAGGGTGACGGGAGAAGTAATGGATTTGAATGTTCCCATCTTATTAGTTGTTTTCATAATAAGGATAGTCACCTTTATCTTCCCATGTGGCTTTAGCCCACAAGAAATGATAGGGGATTACTCTAGAAGGTATTACCTTATCCCAGTTAAAGAGAATGGATCAGGATAAGCCGCATACCCTTAAAGGGAAAGAAAAGCATTATCCCCCTCCTCACTATCTAAAATGGGAGGTCCTTTGTCTTACAGATGAAAAGTGAAATAAAAAGGCCCAACATGTATATCTAATAAAAAAAATGGGGAACATACTCTAAACACTCATGTATGATTCTGGGAAATATTTATAACTACACCAAGGTTTAGGACCCTATTTCTTAAGGGATTCATAATTGTTCACAACATGAGGATCATACCCATCAGGTATGTCATGTGTGGGGAAACCCTTAATAAATGAATATATAGCCGAATGGGACACATTATTGTATTTCTTAAACAATGGTTTTGTATGATTTGAAGATTAAGTTGAGGGTTTTTATTGTTCCTTCTCAGAAGAGGGATCTAAGCTAAGATATAGACTTCCATTGGTTTCACAAATGAGTGGTCAAAGGAATTTTTGATAGGAAAGGTATGGTTGAGAAAATGCTTTTCTCGCATAGGTAGATTCTGGGCAGACTATTAGTGCTTCAATAACGGTAGGTCTATGTGGGGTAGAAGTGGATTTAAGAAAACATAAATAATTAAGAAAAAAACATAGACGAGGCCTTTCTCATGGATCTATGGGCTTCTCGAGGTGTCCCTATCAGGTCCTATTACCAGTCCTGAGTTTAGGGGGTGGCCTTTATTCTACTATAAATCTATTATGAGGTAAGTTTTTCCTTTCCTAGTTGATTTTACTTTCAAAAATTGGATGGATTTTTCTTCTACTATAATTCTTAATTGACAATTATATCATGTTTTGGACAGTTACCTAGATAGTATTAAGGGCCTAGGAGAAGTACTAGGTTGATTAGAGCTTCTAGGAATCTCATAGTTTATTCTCAGGTAAAATGTGGAGCCCTATTGTACTATTTATAGGACAACATGGAACCGTAGGTGTTAGAGGTTGTATGTTCTGGTACATTACACAAGGTCTATGCATAGGGGTTGTGCGTATAAAGGAATTATCATTTTGATCTATTCATACATGGTCTATATGATCCTCTTAGCATGCATTCCGTTTGAATTCTTGTTGATCTAGTCCATTTTATTAGTTATCTTGAGTTAATTTCTATTAAATATTTTCATACCCACCTGAAAAAAGGTGTGTCAAATACCCCCACCCCTTAGGATTGGATTAGATCAGAAGAAGAGGGTATGTTCCTATGGTAATTTGATGAAAAGGTCTATAGGCTGCACAAGGCATCCACACATGTAGTTCACATAGGTCTTCTAATGAAGTCGGTTATGCAGGTATACTGCTGATACCATCTATAGAGGTAGACAGAATAAGTGGATATATTCCAATTCACCTTCCACATCATTTTTTTGTATTTTATTGACTTTTTATAATTAAAATAATGTTTTTATTGATAATTATCAACAATTTTATTTTTTTATTCAACAATAGAAATAATGTTTTTTTATAAAATTATGAAATTTATTGATTATTTTAATCAGTTAGAATAATTTAAGTTATCTAATTAAATATGTTTTGACATTTATTTGTATTATTTTGTTTTTATATTAATTATAAATGTTAAACATTTATTTACCATTTCATTATTTTATGTTTTTAAAATTTATTAATAATTATATTGTTTGATTGTTTTATTTAATGAATAATTCTTCAATTTATATATTATTATTATGTACATGATTTATTAATTCCTTATTGTATATATTTAATTTTTTTTGAATGTTTATTAGTTTAATTTATACAATATTTTTATTTTAATGTAATTAATTTTTTAGGAATTTTTATTTTAATTTATTTTTAATTTATTTTATTGTTATATAATATTTAAATTTATTTATTAATATGTATAAAGTAGTTCGTGGTTTATTTCCAGCTGCAACTATTAGAGGTGTCATCTCTAGGGAATTATACAACCATGTCCCTTAGTCACCATGAAAAACAGAGATCTATTAGTCAAAGGAGTCACCGCCAGAAGCACTCCTATTATGACACACTTCTAGAAAAACCATATTTGTGACTCAAAGAAGTCACTGTTAGGAAATGTGTAGGCAGAAGGTGAAGATGGATTGAAAAATGATGTCTGAATTAGACTCACTGTGCAAAAGGATTTGATCCACCCCCACGTTGATGGTGTAGGGTTCTTAGTGGAAGTATCCCTTGAAGATTTCACCAGGGTTTGTGGAAAATAGAACACCATTTTTTTATTCCCCCGCTGCACCAATTTTGGAAGAAATCTATAGAATATCATGGATTGAAAAAAAATTAACTAATAAGAAATCTCATCATAGTTTATTTAAAAATCACAGTTTCTGTAAAATAACATTGATGATCGACCAAAAAGAGACAACTCTTGGTGAGGGACACACCGGTTTGATCTCAACATTTTCATCAAAGAACACATTGGTAACTAAAATTAGACAATTCTTGGTGGGGGACACACCATATCAAATTTGAAAACTCACTATATATTTTTTAATAAGTATGTTGAATAAAATTTATAATCATCCCCAATTATTATTCATAAATATTAATTATCCAGACTACAAGTGAATCATTATACATAATAAAGGTATCATTCAATTTAAACCTTTACTATGTATCAATATCTCAATGTTTTATCATATTCATAAGTCATCGAATCCTAATTTTTTTAATATTTATTATAAATAGTAGATATCAATCATACATTGATATTTCTCCCAACACATAATTTTGTTGCACTTTTATGGCCATGTGATAATATCCTTTTCTTGATTTCTCTATGGAGTAAACCCTTTAAGTCCTGTAAGAAGAAGAACCACTTCTATGGTCACATAAGAAAAATATTATAATGTACTTCCATTAGTATAGAACATAACTCATTGATACAAAATGTTTTTTAAGTGTTTATTACTCAACCTCTAGATATTACAGACGATATTTACTCCAAAAAGATGGGGCTATAATTGTCAATATTAAAAATCATATTTCTAACTTGTGTTTTCCCAATAAACACTTTGATTATAATCTTACTTATGGAAGTGTTGGGTTTCCATTACATAAATTATTAACTATTTTATTTTTAACCCAATATCATTAATTGTTTCAAGAATAATCTCTCTTGATAAATATTTTTTCAATGTATCCGCACTATTTTTTCACAATCTCACATAGGCAATTCTTATGGAAACATCTTGTAACAATTATCTCACATAATCATGTCTTAAACATAAATGTATAAAATTTAAATTGTACATGAAACTACATTACCTTGATAATGTTTCATCACTATCACAACTGATAGATATAGGAGGCATCAGACCAGGCCCCAATATAATATTGATTAATAGATTTATAATCCATTCATCTTCTATTCCACATGCCACTAAGGCGATAAACTCTGACTCCATGTTCGAATGTGAAAAACTTGTTTGTTTCTTGCTCGACCATGAAACTATACAACTTCTTAGAGTAAAAAACCATCCAAAGTGGATTGGACATCACTAATACTGGTAATTCAAATTGTATTGATGTATCCTTCTAATATAGCTGGATAATCATTGTAATATAAACATAAATCTCTGGTCATTATCAAGTATCGAAAAATTATCTTTATACATATCAAATGATCCACACTATAATTACATGTATATATAATCATTTTAAAAACCTACAAATTACTACTATGTATAGTGTAATTCAACACATACATTAAATTACCAATTATGCTCGCTTACTCATGTTGTAATACAAATCTACCAATATTTATAAAAATATTAACACTAGAATCAAATGGATATTGAAATCTGTGAAACCAATATGATGAAATGTATTTAACATTTTTTCAATATAATGAGACTCACTTAAAGAATAACCCCAAAATATTTCTTAACATTAATAATGAGAATTGTTCCAACTATACCAAGAACATTCATTTTAAACATAGATGATAAGTAATTCATCCTTTCAATTACACCAATTATATTGGTTCCAAAAATTAACATGTCATCGACATACAGACAAAACAATTACTGAATATTCTTTTGTAAACATCCAATAAACAGATATATCTACATTTTTAAGAGTAAATCCATGAAGAAAAATAATTTAATCACATTATTCATGTCATTTCATCAGATCTTGTTTAATACCATAAATATATTTAACATGTTTATACACCTCATTTTTATGTCACAACAAATTAATAATTTATGGTTTTCCATTTAAATATTTTTATTTAATTATCCATCTAAATTTGATGTGGGATCCTTAGGAATGTGAGGATGATTTGGTTCACGAAAGTATGAATTATTCAAAACCGTAAGAAGAAACATCATATTTTCATGTCACTAGGAGAATTTGTTTCCATAGAAATGATCATGTGTGTCCATTTCTTGGTTCAGAATATTGATAAACTCATAATACATCTTCTAGGATCTTCCTTCAGATTCAAACCCATTTGATAGTTAGAAAATGTTTAGGCAGAAGGCGAAGACATATTGAAATGTGATGTATGAATTGGATTGATAGTCCGAATGAATTTGATCCACCCCCAAATTGTATGTGCATATTTCTCAGTGGAAGTCCCCAAAAGGATTTGACCACAATTTGGGGATAATAAGACACCAATTTCTGAGTAACCCACTACACCGATGAGGGGATAAATTTGGAGAAGGGAGTAAACTAGAGAATTTAATAGATTGGAAAAAACAATTAAACCATAAAAAATTCACCATTGATTATTTCTAAATCACCATTTTTGTAAAAGAACAACTTGGTTCAACCGAAATGAGACAACTCTTGTTGAGGGACACACCGGTTTGACCTCACCAATTTGGTCAAAGAACACATTGGTTCAATCAAAATGATAAAACTCATGGCGAGGGACACAACAATTGAAATATCAAAAAATGATCTATATATTTTAATAATTATTTTCAATGAAATATATAAAAGAAACCACTATCATCTTAATGGTGACTCCATTGAGTCACTACTATCCTGAAGTGCCAATATACACTCTCCCATACTACACCCACCATTCTCCAAACTGTCCTCCATCCATCCAATAGTTTCTCAAGGGAGTCGATGTCATTGAGTCTCTACCTATAGTGTATTTGTTACGATTTACCCTCCACAATTGGTCTACATCATACCCTCCCTCAATATATCCCCCACCACAACTAAGAATAACCAAATCCAAAGATTACCAATTTATACTCATTTGATAATATCCACAATCACTGAAGAAATCTGATCCTCTCACTAAATTGAAACCAACCTTGACCACCAAAAAAGATAATGAAATCCCCAAAATTAACAAATTTTCTAGATCTAATTATATTAACTATTCGAAACCCCACATTTTGAACCTAAAACTGAATCCCAACAAAAAAATAAATCCACCATTGGATGATTGATTAATGTCGATACCAGCACAACAACCATTTGTGACCACCACACAACCGTGAACTTCTACCGATGATGAGATCATCTACCACTGATGAGCTGAAGAAACAACACCCTATCCTGAAGTTGATTATCCATCATCCACCACTGTTGATTGGGAGATCCACTAATTCCCTCACCACCACACTGCGTGAGCCACCCCACTCCCCTTTCAATGCTCAAACAAAACCCCATTCCCATTTATCCAAATCCACCTATTTATGTTATCTACATAGTAATAAAAATAATTGAATATATAAACAAAATTTAAATTAACAATAATGATATTAGTAATATATATAATTTTTGTTGTTTTTAAATTTATATATTTTTGTAATAATAAATACATATAAGGTTATATATATTTGTAATAATTATCTTATGTTTTATAATAATATATTTATTATAATAAGTACATTATTCTATCAATACCTTTTCTAACACATAAATACACACAAAACAAGTATATATATATATATAATTATATATATATATATATCTTAATATAACAAAGTAAAAATTTATTAGACATCATCCTATAACATTTGAGAAAAAAAAGGAATTCATTTTTTATTCCCAGTTTTGTCGTTGACTATCATTTTTCTCTCTTTTGGAAGGAGTGGTGAGTGATGGAAAAGTAAATCATGGGACATGACATCAATATTGAAAGGGAAATCTTGGGTTGTTGCAATTGGACAACTATTCTCACTGGGATATCATTATGACTGGTGATGTTAGATTCAAAGCACTCCATGTGAATGGTTTCTACTTTCTGTCAGTTAGTTTCATCACTACATTTAATTTTATTTAAGTTAGAGGAATTATTCTATCTCTTGATCAAACCCCCATATATTTGAATCATATCTCAAACATAGATATTGGGATCCTCATCTTTTCTCTTTCATCATATGACATTGTTTTACATTTATGATGTTTTTTATAAATATCATTTTTATGTTTTATTTTTTTAGAATTCCATTGTTGTTTTTTGATTATGCTATTAATTTATCCATTATCTATGTTGTTATTATAATATAAGTAAATGGGGATATAAATTTTGAGTCTAGATTCAAAAATTGAATCATGACATTTCATAGAGATACTAACTTCTTATCCATCATCCCATCTTTATCACTTTGAGGAGATCAAGTTGGTGAATTGGGATATGGAAGAGTTAATTTATACACTAGATCATTTTGTTCACATTATCCCCTTTGAAGGCCACTTCAGTTATGAATAAATTTGTCAGTGGAGTAAATTTATTTGGATATTTCCTCACAATGGGAGAGTGATTATTTTTTTATAGTGATTCCATGAATGAGTTCTAAATGTTTTGTGTTAGAGAAGTGTGTACATCGATCTGTCGATAATACACTAATTGAGTTGATACCTTTTTATTTTATTCTTAATAGATTTATGACAGGGATTTGAGGGAGAATCTATATAGGTCTGGGCATATTCTTACTGATTTATTAGGTTCTGTTTCGTTTTGTTTCCTCAATTTTTATTTAGTGTTTTCCCTATTTAATCACTCATCTTCTATGATTTTCATCACTATTTAATGCTGTTTTTATTTTTTTCTTTCAAAATTTATAAATTGAACGTGTTTTTTGAAGCGACCATTGGGGAATTCAATACTACTTCATTGATAGAGACCTCGTGGTAAACCACTGTTCCATATATTGGGTCTTATAAATTCCACTTTGATAGACTTAATGATAAGAAAACAATCATCCAGAAAAGTCAACAATGTATATAAATAGGTTTGACTAGGTAGTGGTTCCTTCCTCAGAATAAATCATTATTTAACTCCAATCACCCAAGTCATTAATTAATCCTTTTGAAGGATCCTATACCACACACACATGGTAGAAATACCTGAGAACAAATCTCCATGGGTTAGATTTTGTGAGTTTCCTTGATAATGCACTTGGTTGAGTAGCCTCCACATGGTTCTTGGTCTAGTTTCCTTTGTGAGATGCTTGGCTAGTTATCCTATAGGTAGTCCTTAGTCGAGTGACTTATGTGATGTGTATGGTCAAGAAGAATTTATATGGGTCTTGGTCGAGTGGTTTGATTGTGGTTATTCCCATGTTTTTTTCTAATTTTATAGAATTGATAAAAATATTTGTGTCTACTTTTAGAGTTATAATGGATAATAAAATTGTTTCCATGAATAGGATGATTCACATGTTTCAATATGATCTAGACTGTTAGTCCATATTACTATGACATGAACCACTCCTCCAATAAAAACACAGTGAAGCAATTTTTTATGTTCTTGCATGAGTAGCCTTGGAGTGACTATCTGCCACTGTAAAACCGCAAAATTATGAGATATTTACTCATCCTAAAGGTTCAAAGTTATTTGATGATATATTGGTTCATGGAATACCCCAACTTCCCTATAGAGAAAATTTCTCCAAGGGTGGATTCATCATGGAAGGAATAATCCCACTATAAGAATCATGAACCACAGACTGTGATCCCCAAACAAGAATCCAAACACCCCAAAATTAGAACCCTAGTACTGTGAGTTAATATTCCATGTCTCTAAGATTGACCAATGACATGGATAGAAAAAATTATGATACTTTCGATCAGAATAAAAAGATAAAAAGAAATGTATGTTGGAATACATGGTGGGAAAAAACTATGATAAATTTAAAATTGTGCAGTGAAATGTCTGCAATTCTGTGGTGGTTACAAGAACCCAAACATCACCCCCAAGATATTGATCTGATTGAGTCATCAAACAGATAAATTCTATCAGGTTTATAGAAAATGTTGAATTATCCTGAGGGATGTCTACAGGATATCTGGAGACCCTATCCTCAGGGAGGTGTATGATGAGTTCATTACACCAAAGAATACATGGGAAGATACTAAAAGGAAATCATCTCTTTACCATGAGATGTTTAAATTAGCTTAGATGGTGCATAAGAAAGATCCTCAATTGAGATGTGATGTCCACTAAGAGGCATGTATACTGGTCTTCCTAGAGATTCAATGAGAATTACGTACCTATAATCGCTCAAAGGGATTCCCTTCATTAGGGAAGTATAGCACCCATGGTAGATTCTTTCCCACCATGCAGTTGGGCCAGTATAACTAGGGGTATATAAGGTCATGTCTGAGGATACCATGAGTACTTGATTGGATGGCTACCTTATGATGTGGTTATTGACCTATATGTTGTCACTTTTTGAATTTGAAGGTGGCGTGAGGTAGTGGAATTTTTTCATAATGTATAAATTACAATAATAGAACCACATAGGGATTAATATACATTTTATAAAAAATATATTACGTTTCTTTTCTCACATGTACACTAGGAATTCCCCTTATAATATTTTGGGTCTATTTCAATCACTATTGGGGTATATTATAGCACACATATTCTTTTTTGTGGCGATGAGTGATGTTATAGTCCTTAGAGGTATATTTTCTCATTCATTCAGGCCTTTTTGGGTGTCCAATCTATACCTCTAAGGTATAGATATTCCGTGATTAATCTAAATTCATTAGGATTTTAAAATTTCTCCACATATGGTGATCCACCTATGTGAAGAGTTTTCAAATATGTATTATACCATTATGACCAGAGTTTATACATGATTGTGTTTAGAGATGACATACTAATAGACCATATAGACAGTGAGATCATATGTGAGGGTCATTCTATATATTGATTTTCCCACCTATCCAAGTCTCTTAAACAACTATATTTCTCTTTCCCTATACACATTCATCATTAGAATCATATTTCAATGGAGTGAAATTTTTATATCCTTGTGCATTTTGGGGTATCAAAATAATCAATCAATGTATCTCAGTTGGATGTATTTATTCACTAGAATTTAGGAATTCTAGTACAAGGATTTCCCTCTACATCTAATGGGAGTGGATGGAAAGTGTTCCATGATTCATGTCCATGATGAGTGCTTGGAATGACATGTAGGGTAGGAGGGTTTATCTAGAGGTTGATGTTGATGAATCTCTAATGTATTCAATGTGATCTAGAGTATGATCCATGGGACATATTGGGGATTAAAAGACCAAATCTTCCGATCAAGGTGTTCTAGTTTTCATCACCTGGGGGAAACCCATTCCTTAGAAACCGAGTCTCATATTAGATGAAATTGGAAATAACGGGATTAATTGAAATAATATATTAGGCCATCCTCTCAGGTGGTTTCACTAGAATCAAAGTATGTGATTCCATAATAAATCCAAGCCTGAAAGGTCATGACTTGGGACATAAAATATCTATTTGTGTTTCTTTAGGATGACATACATATTCCATAGCTTGGGGACATCTAAAAACCTTCTCAAATACACCATGATTTTTTTACTGAGTTGGGTTAATAAATACCTGAGATAGAGATGTTAAAATAAACCATAATTGATTAGATCCAAACTACCAAGCAGGTAACGGAAATGATGTCCTGAGCAACAGATGTTGAGATATCTAGCATATCTAAGGAAAAATGGGATGGAATCATCTATACTAGCGAGGTATCTCTTTATTTCCCATCTATTTTCCCACTATCATCAATCATAATTAATTTTTAGGTGATATACCTTTCAGTTCGTAGGATAAGAACGTTTGAAGAAGGTTAATCATGGGTCCCAAATGTATGGACCGATATGAAACCCCATCGAAGTGGGGGTGAGTCTCTATATCCCCCCCATCCATCATCATGTTAGAGATTGATAGAGGTGTAAATGACATGAGTGTATTATCAAGTACTTCCCCTCATATAAATAATTGAAAGGACCCAAAAAGGACCCTCTCTATCCCATATGAAGAATAGAATGATGCCAGATAAGTAGGCCTAACGTATACACCGAAGTAAGTCTTTCTTCTACAATTTGATCCTATAAATTGTATAACATACCTATTCGACCATTCTTGTCTTGTATAGGATATTTATATATATTATCCATCATTGATTCTAGTAATGATTCTTCTAGGAACATAGGGGACTTTTTGGATGAAGCATAAACTTATTATAGTGAATCCCTTTATTCGATTGAAAATTTTCCAAGAGATGAAACTATGCCTGCTCACGTCGTGGTAGAGTGGGAGGAGGGTCCTAGTAATTTCATATTACTATAATAAGGTGTCATGTGTTGGTCACTAAATTTCAAACTCATGATATTTCATATCTTCTATATACATTGGAGGATCCTGCAACAATAACCGCCATACCTATTTCCAATCAATAAGGGGTTAACATGGATCTTTGATTGTATGATGAAGGTGACAATGATGATCCTAAATTTGTAGTGTTTGAATATGTTATTCCTAATGAGAGGTTAGAGATAGAATTGTTGATAGATGAAATTTATTCCATGAGACAAATATCTCAGATATATGTACTGGTGAGGATGCTTCAAGACATAATTCAATATAAAATTAAATAACAGAACTCAAGTATAGGATGAAAAATATTAATATTCCCACCTGTTTGGAGGAGTTAAATGACATTGAATAGGGAATTAGAATATTACAATATTTATTCTTCATGAACTTTCTATCAAAATGGAGCTCCTTAATCATGTTGTTTACACCAGATACTAAACTGTAAAACATTGTTTGAAGAAAAAATTAATAAGGTGATTTGTGTACAGAACACCAAAATTCATCATACTCACATTGCAAAGGGAGTAACAACTGGGGACCTTGAAGTGGGGGATTCCCAAGATCCCTCATTCATAGATTCAGATTAAACTCAAAGGGTTGTTCCTTCCCAAGAGATCAAATATCAATTAAAACATATTGATGGTGTCAAAGAGGTATCAATTCTAGCTTTTGATCTAACAATGAGTTATTGTTGTCAAATTATAAAGAAAATTTACATCCTTTTATATCAATTAAACCCATGATATTTGTGATAGTATCAATTTTTTATCCAGTTCCATAAACATTGGTGGTTGACCTTGAGGGGGGAGATTCCATGCCCATTCATCCAATAATAGTTGGAATAAATGATGTTTTTCAGAGGGAGTGGAGGAGGGTGATTCATTAAGTGAAATATTTCTAGAATATATATTTCTCTTTTAAAGTGGTTTTGAGTCATACATGGTGAAACAAGAAGCCCTTCACAATATAAATTTTATCATTATTCTAGAAATATTGAAGATTTTATTTGGTATTCATCTTGAAGAACTTCCATTTAAAGATCACTGACTTCAAACCATGTTATCATTATTTAGGGTCTGATGAGTTTGATTATTTCTTGAATGACTATGGTGTGAATTCAATAATTCATCAACAGGAATAAGAGTAATGGTCAGTGCAGGCTGAGACATAGTTTGGAGGACTGGTTTAGGGACTCTATACTGCTATATCCTAGGTAGAGAAGAACTATACTAAGGAGGTTAAGGATTATCCGCAATAATCGTGCCAGGAAATACAATCAAACCGAACGACACTAAGAATAACTAAATTCTATATATAAATAGGCTTTATGAATAAAATATTATGTGATGAGGTTCTCGACATAAGGTGAGGATTTTGCTGTTGCGAAGGAGAAACTCTTCTACGCTGAAGAGGTTGTTGCCGCACAACTGGTTGGGTTTCAAAAAGATTCTGGGAATGATTAATCCAGAGTCCTAAAAATAAATTCCTACATCAAGGAACTCTTTTAAAAATTGAAGGAGATACTCCAACATAGGAAGTTTCTCTAAATTTTATCAATTGATTTAAAATATAATTTTTAATTAATCTTATAATTTTGTGTTACCATCCTCATCATAACCACAATATAACACTAAAAACGACACACTTAATTGAATTCTATTACAACATTGTTTCATAGTTAACATTATAATTATGATTTAAATGTATTTCTACCTAGTTTAATAAACCATGTGGTCATAGTTCTACTATTTATTTCATTATATGCAAGACCCTATAATCATTCTGTATTCTTTTTCCTCACCTTGATTTTTAGTTTATGTGAAATATAAAATATACATATAGATTGAGATATGGATTTTTATTTGGAATCCCTTGTTTGGTTTTCAGACTATTGAGTTTTATTCAACGCTAAATTAGTGATCTATTTTTTATCAAATCATGTAATGTGGAGGACTAGTGATCTATTACATGAATTTTACTGAGGTTTCCCTTTTGTGGGATTTCAAAAAATTGATGATTAATCCTTTTTTGTGAATATTTTAGAGACTTTGATGATAGAATAATGGGACTAGTTATTAGGTTAAAAACCCATGATAATGATTTATTTTATTATGACTTAAGAATGTCTTACTGTCTAAGAATGTTTTGACATTATTTAGACAAAAAAATAGAATTTTGAGTCCAGATTTTGTGATTTATGGACTAAAAACATGATGTAAGACAAGAGTTCAAGTATTTAATACATGCCATATTGAAAATTAGTTTTATAGAATGTTGTTTTAATTGGGGAATATTGGGATATATGAGGCATCTATTAGGAAAGATTGTTCCTAAGGTTAACATGACCTTTTGTGGGTGACTAAAGAAAATCCCAACTAGGGCATATCGATGCCCAATTAATAAAAAGGAACCTTTAGGAATATGAAATTATTTATAAAGGGATAAGGATTTTTGAATATTCATATTTATAAAGACCATAGAGGGTGTTTTGTAAAGTGATAATATATGATAATTAAGGGGTATCTATATTGGCACTGACCATGAATGGGAAATCACCCATTAAAAAATTTAAAATATATAAAGGAGAAAATAGTAAATTGGATGAACGACATCATGGTGAAATTATACACATCAAAAATAGATGTAGAATTATGTTTTTTAATTTTCCTGACTAAGACACTAACTATCAAATTTAACCACTTATGACAATGATGTATAGTGATACAATTTAAGATCATTTAACTTTGACTGAAATATTAGTGATTTTTTATTTCATGGTAATTTTTCTGATAACATTTCAATATATTCAGTCTTGAAGAGAGGATGTTGTATGGTATAATATTGGGGATTCTGAATCCATGAAATGATATAGGACACACATTCAACGAATTTCCAAAGACCATATTCAAAAAGTGATTTCCTTTATATTGTTGTTTTCCCATTTGGATATAGAATATGTCAATCCCAATGGTGAATGTGTCTCTAGAGAAAAGGCCATTTTTAAGGATGATTAATAGATGAAAGTGAAATATTAATGCATAGTCAAAAAGGACATTATTTTATAGAAAATCATATCTTGTGAACAGTAATGAAAATAAAAACTGGGGAACATCAATTTATAGTCATGTTGTGGTTTCCTTAGGAAAATGACATTTAATATATGATGGATAAAGAAATATTATAGATATAAATATTTCCTTAGATAGAGATATTTAATTGTATATTAAAAGTACTACAATAAGGAAGGATCATTTGATATCATAATTTCCCATGAATAGAGATAAATGTTTACCTATTTAGATGGTAAACCATATGTAGTATAGGGGTGACATTTTTTGTGATTAGGATGATGTCATACGATCCAAGATTATAAATGTATCTCATCATATAGATAATCAATCCACATATTTTTCTAGAATATATATAACATAAGATACAAAAAATATTTTGTTTAGTGTCACACAACAGGGATGTCTGGTTTGACATTTAAGGTCTTGCGTCGAGAACCATGATAACCCTTATGTTAATTGATAAGCCTTGATCATGAAGAGAAACCCTTACCAAAAATCCTAATCCCACATTAGCAATACATATTATGGTAAATAAAGGAATGGATTTTTTTTCCATTGCAAAAAGGTGATAAAAACGAAAGCTTATGGAATTTAGGTTTATTGATGGCTAGACCAGGATATAGGATACGGGTGTCACTACATCTCTTATAAGAGTATTAATACGGATACACATAGTTTCTAAAAACAATGTAGTTTAATGTCATGTAGTGATGACATCAACCATATAGTTTTTAGCCCTATGGTTAGTACTAAGGTTACATGAAATGAAAAATAAATTGTTTATTTTAGATGGACCTAACATAGAAGACATGAGCATCATTAAATATATTATAATGACATGACTCAAGATTAATAAAGTTTGTATATTCTAACATTGAACTAGAGGGACAATAACCATGTGATTTAATGTCATATGGTAAGGTTAAATGTAACATGACATGGAAAGAAGGAATTAAAACTGTTTGATATTTTCTAAGGACATAATAAATAATATCTCAAAAGGCATCTGATATTTATGATACTAGGCTTCCTATGTAATTTTTGTAGGGAATAGTATCATGATGCAAAGGGTATGCCTACTTTTGAACGTTTTGATATGAAGATGTTTGTGTATTGTTTAATGTCATGGTACATTGATAAAATGGAATTTAAGGCTTTGGATAATACTTCTAGGAACATCATTCATGGAAAAAATGAGTGATGTGAGACTTAACAGGACTATGATGTCCTGGAACACATCATACGTGAACTAGGAAACTGTTAACCATGATCTCAGTTGTTCTTGGATCAGGAAAATTCGTTTGGGATATGAACTCAAGGAATGACCCCATGCCAATGTTCAAAAACAAGGTTCATAGCACAATGTTTTTGAGGTTTATAGTGATGAAAGGGGACTCACTTAAAAATTAATGTGACTCTAGTTTATAGTCCCCTTTGTGGGAGACTTATGGAAATAAAAATGTGGAATATTAATGCATAGTAAAATAATGAAATTCCCTGACTGATAGGTCCTTTAGGTGGGATACCCATGAAAATTGAACTGGGTGCATCAAAACATTGTCAAGAAATGTTGTCCTAAACAATATAACAACCTATCATTGATTGGAAAGAAAATATTATACTTATATGAAATTTAATAGGATGAGGTGTATAAATTGTGTATATAATGTGTTCATAAAAAAAGGATGCATTTATTGTCAAGGGAGTGAGTTGTCCCCTATATTTATTTTTTATTTATATGTTGGAAATGAATATATCTATTTCCATGATGGGCTCCTAGGTATGAGATCCTATGTTAAGGTCTCCCATATAGATATCTTCCAATTTTTAGAAGGGGGAATTTTTATATTGCAGATGGTTCTGGGAATAGAGATCCAGACATCACTATATATCTAGTAATGGAAGAATAAAGACACAGGTCGTTCTTGGAAAAATGTGTTGTGGGAGATCAAGACCATAAAATAAGAGACGCTAAAGCTTTTACTAAAATGTTATGCAGTTCAAGATCATGTAATAAGGGTGTGAACTATGTTGTTTTACTAAATGTGGTAAGGACATTTTCATACAGTTTTACATATTGTGGCTTTTAAATTATTCTATGTATTTTAATGTATGATATATTAGACTATGAAATCATGTTGTTTTAGGTTGCGTGATTTAATGAACATGGTGTTCTTTTCAAGGAATATAATAAAGGACGGTTATTCTATGTAGTTAAACATCAAATGACCAAGAGGATTATGAAAACCCCTATCATTATTATACATTATTTATTTATATATTATAGAGTGTTACACATAATAAAATCCCTAAGGGAGATAATTCTAGTGTCTATGGGTAATTATATACAAAAAATAACAACATAAAATATGGGGTACATAACAATTATTGGAAACATATTTAACACAATCATAATATTCCATCGTACATAAAACCTAATGGGATAACCTAGGGACAAACATAATAAAGGGGTGAGTGATAAAGTACATTAAGGGAAAAATGAATAACATGATGAAATTATTACATATTATATAATAGGAAATAAAATGGGACATATAACGTATGAGAATAAAAAACATTAACAATGAGGCATGATTTAGAATGATAACATTAAGAAAACATGGGAAAGTGACAAAAACATTAAACATGACATCATAACCAATGTCAATAAAAACAAAAAATGAAACATAAGAAGGTGGAAAATTAATATGATGATTTGGTTCACTCAATAATCCCTTGAATGATGTATCTTGAGACTAGAAAATTACCCAATGCATTGGAGTTCTATAAAATTCCAGGTGCACCTATCTTTTTCATATCAAGTACATGTATAAGTATGCCATATAGATCATTCAAAATAGGATCTTATTTCTTCAAAATTAATTCCATCATAATGGAGGGTTGAATAAGCCCATTGAGTTTCCAAATAAAATACGAATATATTTGTCTCAATGAATAACATTGACTCGAAATAACGATGGTACTCACAATACAATGGTTTGGCATGAAAATGTGTAGTGACATTTCAACAGCATAACGAAAGTACTTAATGGTTCATAAAATCATATAATGATAGAAAAAGGACCTAAAATATTTTTTAAATAAAATTTAAAGTAGTAGGGATGTGGGATATCCTATACCTATATTATTTATATGATATAAAATGCATAAAATGAACAAGATGCTGGAAGAAATAGGAGAAGGAAATATTCCCTTACCTTGATAGGGTGATCACAAAATCATAGGAGGAGTATTTTGAGATATTAAGAGAACCTTAGGATGAATATAGAGTCGGGAGATAATATTAAGAACACGATACACCATTTTTTAGAGAAGAGTGTGAGGATCATGGGTGGTTAAGTATAGGAAAATATAGGAGAGTTCTTTTTTATTTTTTAACCCGAGGTTTTTTAATCAATATATTCATGTAATCAAAACCAAATATCTTAAAATGGTTTTTAGTTAGTGGTTTCATTGAATGTGGAGTAGTTTTAATTATTTTATATGGTTAGGGGATGATCGTTTTAAAATAACACTCTAAATGTTGTTGATGGGAGTCATGTTTTTATGAATTGATTTAAAATCAGAACATATAATATTGGTTTTGGAGTATTCATAAAGTCATTACAAAATTAATATAAAAAAATAAAATTATTTAAATGGGTAAACATATATTTTTTCTTGGATAACATTAATATTATTTATTAAATCACTTTTGGAACATTATTATTTCATAATACACACTATATATTTATATTTTATTTAATTTCAACCTAAAAGATAAAGTATATTATAAAAGAATGAAAAATTCACAATTGTATAATTTTTAAAATATGATTAAAAAAATAATGTATTTTATCCAATTTTTTTCTAAATATGTTAATTTTCTCTTTTAATATATGAATTGATATTTAACAGGAAACACTATGTTGTTCTCAATAACTATTTTCAAACACTTATAAATGTTAATTTTAAATTCAAAATATTATATTATCAACTGTACTTAAATTTTTTTAATAGATACATTTTATTGAAAAATATATTATATGATAAAAATAACCAATTCATTAAAAGTAACATCTTAATTGAAATTACATATTACACAAAATTAAAATTTTTATTTTAACATATCAAAATAAAACTCATTTTTAAGATAACTATTATAAGTGGTAAATATAAACATTATTCTATTTAAAATAAAATATTCATATTCATATTAGTTGGGTTTTTATATATATTATTTTATTAAATAAGAGACTCCCTAAGGATAAGGTGCATGGTAGAGATATTTTCCGGAGGTGGTTCAACATATATGGCTTGGCCCATGATATCAACGAGATTAGACTTATTCCTCAAATGGATTCACTCAGGATATAGTTATTTGATATCATCCTTGAATTGTAAAAGGGAGAATCTAAGTGACTATATATCCATCAGATACATTGAAAAATGGAATTTATAGGTTACAATCCAATTGGTTGAGGCAATCACTTCATTTGTCTATGTCACATTTTTTTTTCAAAACCCTATATTTATAATAATCATATTATCAATTTTCAGTGACTTCGTTATCAATGGTTATGATTATTAATTGTATATTAAATATAATAGTATATGATAATACCAAAAATTCACATGCTTTATCTATAACCATAATACCTAATAGAAAATTTAGTGAATTTACATAGGGGATTTATTTATAAATATTTGGGTCATTATAATCTCCCGCCTTCAGAAATTTCTATCTTGAAATTTTCATTACACACACTAAGATAAATGAGGATAATTATATTGCATCACCACCTTGGATTCCTACATATCTTATTCAAGATTTTGATCTCTCCATATCACTTTTATCAGGTGTATTTTCTTCCTTCATAGAACATTGTTTATATGATATAAGATCTTTACCAGATTCTTCTCATATGAAAGATAATTATCAAACGATATCACCTATGGATTTAGAAGTAGGGAGGGGATTGGTATGTACATACTCAAGACTAATACATGGTACACAAAATGAATATGGGATAGGTTTGGTGGGACTGATGGTTGATA
Organism: Viscum album; assembly: GCA_963277665.1. NCBI lineage: Eukaryota > Viridiplantae > Streptophyta > Magnoliopsida > Santalales > Viscaceae > Viscum > Viscum album. The sequence goes on along the minus strand of OY728145.1, from coordinate 653,628,814 downwards.
AGTCACCACTACCATATGATCAATGATTTCAAAGGGACCAATGTATAATGGACTAATCTTTCCCTTATTACTGAATATAATGAATTTCTTCTATGTAGATATAAAATGGAATACCTTACCACTAACCTTAAACACTTTACCTCATCAAAGATTGTCAGTATAGCTATTTTTTCGATTTTGGGCATCCATGATGTTCTTATGAGTTGTCTTTACCTTTTTAATCATTTCCTTAACCATTTCAGGACCCAAAATTTTTCATTCACATAACTCATCCCTACATGAATGTGTTTTTTATATCTTCCCATAAAGGGATTAATGTGAATTAATTTGTGTGGTTGAGTGGAAACTATTAATTTTTGAGAACTTAACAACATAAATATAATGATCCCATCCTCCATTAAATTATTTTCAGTATGCTCTTATCATGTCCATTAGTCTTTGGATAGTTAACTTGATGATAATCCATGATGATGTTCTAATCAGTATTTAGAGGATGTTAGATACTCTCCCATAACATGGAGGTAAATATTAGATCTTAATCAGATACAATCAATATTGGTGTGCCATTTAGCCTCACCACTTCTATAATGTATAGCATTAAAAATTGATTTGGTAAGAAGTCCTCGTGAATTGAAATGATGTATAAATATATTGTTAGGTGATCCAGTAAAACCCATTTATTATTATTTCTTTTTTATGAATCCATAAGAACAGTGAAATAGTCCAACTCTTTGTTTTCCCATTTCTACGTAGGTATGGGTAATATTTGAAACCTCCCTTTAGAATTTTTTCTTTCAACCATCACTTGATGACATAAATGATACCTTGATATATATTATACTAAATTATTCTTCATATATACCCACCAATTGTTATCATGAAGATATCCATACATCATTGAGCTCCCAGGATGGATAGAAAAGGTCAAGCTATGTGAAGCATCAAAGAAATCCTTCTCTAAACTAGGATTTGACTGTACACATAGTCATGAATGAAATAGTACAAATCATTATTCATTAATTTTAAACTCTTAGTATTTAATTTTTATTATAGATTCCTCATTATTCTTAATGTCCAAAACATCTCCATAATAATACTTTTTCATTATCAGAAGGGATGGGTGAGAAATAAAATTTGAAAGGATTTATTGTGTCCATTCCTTTAAGATTACCATTCACAACCTTTCCAAGTTAAATAATATTTGATCATTCTAAATGTTCATCAATGAAAAATCATTTTCCTGAATTATATATCACCATCTTCGCTGGAGAATATTCATCTCTTTCTTTGTGAATATATTATTCATGATATTACGATCCGTATATATTTCAAAATTATTCCCAATGAGATAATGCAACCATATTTTTAACATGAATTATACTATGTCCGACTCTTGATAACGAGATGGGTATTTATATTTACGGACATTCAATTTCCCTATGTTTTAGGCTATCACATATTCATTCTTCATTAGTATAATACCCAATTCCTTATTCGAAGCATCACAATATACCAAGAAAATTTCCCTATATGTGAAAATAGTAGGTACATGTGTGATAAAAAGCCTATTTTTAAACTCCCTTAAGTTCAATTCAAATTAAATATTCCAAAACAACTTGACTCCAATCGTAGTTATCTTAGTTAGAGGGTTTGACAAAGGTGATAAATTTATCAGAAATTGACTATAATACCCATATAACCCATGGAATCTACATATTTATATAATAATTATTGGGAATATCAGTAAAAAATATTATTTTTCATTTTAGGGGACCATATATATACCATTACTTGTGATAATATTCCCCATGGATGAGACATCATTCAACTAGATCTCTCATTTTCTATAATTATCATAAAGCGTCTCCTTTCCTTTTGATTTTAGCATAGTGCTCAGATTCTCATCATGATTATACTTTCTATTAGATTATATTATAATATAATATATAATAAATATAAATTTTTTTAAAGGTAATCTACAGAGACTCTATTAATCACGTCTTTGAAGATTTATAGATCATTAGTGAGTCAGAATTGAATTACTATGAACTCATATTGACTTTATATAATACCAAATGTGTCCATAGGGATATATTACTTCTTCACACATACATTATAATACCTTTAATGAATATCCACCTTGTAAAAGAATGGAGTTCTATGTAGTTGATCAAACATGTCATTAATCCATGGTAGAGGATACTCATTCATTATCAAAATATTTTTACCTAATGATAATCAATGAAAAGGCGCATTAACCCTTCATTTTTCTTCATTAAGAGGAATGATGTACCTCAAGGTGTAGAACATAGCCACATGAACCCCTATCTATATTATCATGTAGTTATTTCTTTATCTCCTAATGTTCAATAATATATATTTTATACTTAGTCTTGGATAGTGGGAAAACATGAGGGATGTTCATCCTATATAATTTTCTAGAGGAATAGTTATATACATGGGATGAAATAATTTCCCCATTTTTAATTTTCACTAATATCTACACCTCTGTGATTTGTGGTGGTGTTTGAATAGTTATACTAAACATTCATTATATAAGGAATGTGTAGAATAATAATCAAAAAATTAATTTTCTATTTTTGAATGAATAACTAGAATACTAATCAACGTTTATTTTCACGGATGCAACTAAGATGTTTTAATAGTGTAATATCTCCCTTGCTGCCTTTGAGGTTATTAGTGATGATTGTATCTGACCACCCTTATTGTAGTAAATTATTTTGAAATGTCCCCTTATTTATTTCAGCTAAATCATCTAACAAAAAGTTGAGGTATGACTGTAAGATTCCTCACTTCTATTACATTGATGGGGTTCTCTTGTCGATAATCACTAGCTTGGTGACCTTCCTTCACATAACAAAATAATTTTCCAATCCGTTTAAATATATTTCTAGGGATAATCCTTCCTTTATTTTAACATTAGGTTGTTGAAATTTCATACCACTATTAGATTTCTCCATCTCACCACTAGAATTAAACACTACATTCAACATATTATCCATAAGATAACTTTAATATTAACTAATATCTATTTCTACATTGAGGTAAACTATGAAAATTTTAATCATATATATCAATGTAATGGATTACTATGGGTTTTTGTAGGCTCAATTTTATTCCACCAATGAAGTAGTCCACATTATTTTTGGGGTTAATGAAAATGTTGTCGGTGCATCGCGTAATTCATGTGACATTTCCCTTTTATTCCCTGAAGACTTTATCATATTTTTTCTTGAGTGAAAGGAAATAACATTCCATCTTAAACAAGAGAGTGTTATTAAAATATTTTTCAAAAAACATTTGTTGGAATAACTTCTACCCAATCACATCATCATCTTCCATAGGATTTGTATTATTGAACAATGTCTACCACTAATCAACTTCTCCCTCCATATGATAATCAACCTGTAAAACCATCTCCTTACTTAGAACATTTTTGGATGGATAATATCTTCCCAATGGATTTGATCCATTATTCCTTGATTAAGGGATCAAATGATGTATTAAAGGTCAGATTCAATTATCTAATAATGTTATCAATTGTAGATTTTACATTATTAAGGGGATTAAGAGTTCATCCTTATATAGGATTCTATTAATACCCTCATTCAAATTAGATGGTATCATCACAAAGTTCGTGATTCCTGTTCCCATAATGTTAGAAATCTCATTTGGGAAGTCATTGCATAACCCTTTATAATGGTTGTTTACTATTTTACTCCTAATTCTAACCATTGAAAATATTATAGAAAAAATTAGGGATGATTAAATTTTTAAATATTAAACACTTAATCTAAAATCCCCAAATATTAAAAGGAGAATTAATAATTGAAATGTATTTAATTAAATTATGAATTTGTTGGCTTCAATATTTTTTATTCATGATATATTTGCTAACATGAACACATATGTTAATTTTACATCCCATAATAGTGGGTTTTAAATAGATTATGAATTTACCAAATCATATCCCATGTGATTATAAAACTAGTTGTGTAGTAAGGCCTATTGTCATTCACTAGTTCCTGATGTAGTATAGCTCTATTTAGAGTTTTTGGGTTTTACTCCTTGGAGGATCTATTAAAGAGCCACATCCAAATGTAGAATCTCTAAAAGGATGTATTTTATTGGAATTTTCACACTTTATACATTACTGAAATTTTGGGAGGTATTATTATGTTGAGTTTTATAAATAATTAGTTCTCTATATTTTTTCAATCCTAATATCAAAAATAACAAAACTTTAATTTAAAACCAAATAAGATAATTGTTGTATATACTACACATTAATTCTTGATTTATTACATAATGAAATTCTTATTAATACCAAGAATATCTATTTGTGTAGTGTATTTTATAATTAGGTACAACACATAACAAATTAAATAGGAGGTGCATCACCATTATTGATAACCACCTTAACATGCTCATAATATTCCTCTGTAATTAAAACTAAAAGGGATAAACATGGGATATACTTAATAATGGTATAATATTTAAATACCGATAATGGAATAGACATGGAATAACATATACAATGTACCCCATGTTAGTAAATAGGTAATTAAATGGGACATAAAAACAAAGATAATTATAAATACGAGTAATGATGTGTTTTATATAATGATACCATAAAAAACATGTGAAAATGGAAACCAAGTTAATCATGACATCATAACATTGGTCAAGGATAATCTCCAAGACATCATAACAAGGTGGAAAAAGTCATGTGATAGAATAGGTTCACTGCCTTGTCCCTTTCATGTTGTCTCATGACATAAAAACCTAATACATTAGAGTGATATATAATAAATGGAACACCAATAACATTCATATAATGTATATAAATAAATGATTGTAATGGTTCATTCTATATAGATAGGTGTACATGAATACGCTTTGGTATAAATAGTGATGGAATCCACCATACAATTGTTTGGCATTGAAATATTATAGTGAAATTTCCGCAGCATTACACTTATAATTACATATTCATAAAATGGGTTAATTAGTGTGAAAGTGGTATGTAATCATTTGGATATAAAATGGAAATTAATAGGGGTGTGAAAAATTTTATCCCAATATTGGTAATTTTAAATATAGCGTACAAAATGAGGAATATTCTCGAGTAATGTGTAGAAGGAAAGGATCACATTTAATGAATGGGAGATCCCAAAATAATGGGAGGATTTTCCTGAGAGATTGGGGGAAACATGGGAGGTCAATATAGAGTGGAATAAATATTAAGGATGTGATAAAAGGTTTTTTGGTGAATATAAATGTTATGTTCATTGGGTTTATATAATAATAGAGAGGATAATTGTATAATATTTCCCAAACCAAATTATAGAACTCTATATATTAATGTAATCAAAACAACAAACAGTTCCCCTATTTCTTCCCTTGGGTTTTTCCATAGGGGAGTGTTTTTCATTTTTTATAAGTTAAAAGTTCTATGTTATTAAAATATTACCCTTGGTTATGTTTATGTGAATCATGAATATAAATAATTTATTTAAAAACAAAAAATATAAAATAGGTTTAGGATAATTCATAATGGATTTATAAATCTAGTAAAATAGTCTATAAATCATATTATTTAAAAACGAAAACATATATTTGGTCGTTTATACCATTAATAGAAATTATTAAATCAAATTAGGGTCATTATGTTGTCATTATTCACACTGTATATTTATACCATATTTAATTCTTAATAAAAAATATAAATGTCTTAGAAAACTATGAAAATTTAACAATTGAATAATTTCATTGTTTTAATTCCAAAAAGATTATTGATTTTATCTTAATAAATCATCAAATATATTAATTATCACATTCAAAAAAATAATTGATATTTATTTAGAAATTATTGGTACTTTTGACAATAACAGTTATCGAACCCTTGTACAAATTATTTCGGAATTCATAAAATTATATTATCAACAATAATTAATAAATATTATTTAATAATAATATTTCACTAAATGTTAATTTATTATAAAAATTAATCAATCCATAAAATGGAATGTCCATTGAAATTTTAAATTACCCAAAAAATAAGATTTTCTCTTTATCGTTTCAAAACAAAAATCATTTATACGTTAAAAAATAAAGATTAAATAAAATGATTAATATATTGAAAATAAACCATATATATTCATATTACAACCCAATATCTGTATTAATCATAACATCAATATTAAATGAATATATTATCAATGGATATGGTTATTAATGGATTTTTAATTAGGATATGATTTAATAAAACCAAACAAGTTCATGTGTTTTCAATAACGATAATACCAAATAGGGAATTTAATTAAACCAAAAATAAATTTTATTTATATAATATTGTGTAATTATAATGTTGGTTTCAAAACGTTTATCATCTTGAAACATGGATAATGGTTTTTTTCACTTGAATTATTTTCGAAGAAATATTTAATTGGATGGTGCTCTAATAAGATATCCATCCATATATATCATGAAAGAATCTCTGTTCGAGTAAACCTTATGTATTGAATAAATTCCCTCCTACTTTGGCTCCAGATTTAGACGTTTCTTATCTGGTATCTTTCTTTTCTTGTATCTTTAGAGTCCTAAGGAAGAGTTCAATTTATCCTTATAGGAATAAGTGGAGGGAGAATTTCTTTTTAAAATCCTATGCTATTTGATTTTTATGAAACACTATTTGATGTAATGTATAAATCCATTTCTCAGGATGTTTCTCTAATTCATCCAGTCATTTTTAGGATTTCTCATCTATAGATATTTGACCTTTGATAGAATTGTGTAGTGATGGAAATTAGACATAAATGGGTAGGACCACTTGTATCCAATATATATGGGATTATGGGGTCCCTTGTGTGGTGGCTGGGTTGTTGTCTGGTAGGCCTATATATAATGAAACCGATTTTCTTTCCAAGAATTAATATTTTTTGCATCATATTATGGATTATGAATGATAGGTTCTTGATAAAGGATTATATATTATATTTTTATGATACTTGATTGTAATACGAATTGTTGGATTTGATATTGTAATATTTTTATAGATTTCCCTACTCAACAAAATAGAAATTGGTTTTATTGTCTACAAATATTGTTTGAGGGACACTAAATCGGGTAATGATGTCGAATTTCAGAAAGTTAGCATTGCTTTTGGCCCTAAATTTTTTAAGGGGTATTTCTTAAGTCCATTTGGGGAAGAAGTAGATAAAAAGTAGGATGTACTTGAACTATTGGTCCATATATAGATGATACAAACCTGAAACATCCATTCAAAATATAGAAAATGGAAATGAGTATTCAGATATGTGTAGACTCTTTGTGTAACTGCCCGAGATTTTATAAAAAAATATTCTTTTTAATTTCATTATTGTCTTGTGTTGTACGCTACACTAAAAGGAGCTAGCGCAACATGCATCCTGGACTTTCCTTGCATTACAAACAATCGTGACCTTCCTCAATAGCGTGTGTAGTATGCAATACTGAGTTTCACTAAACAACGATATGCTATTAAAATATTATTAAAACTAGCCATTATAAATAGTAATAAATAATTTTTAAAATTTTGTAAATTTTATTTTTCCAAATGGAATTCATTTTTGGATTCGTAATATCGAAATTAGCTTAGGGTGAAATTTTGGTACTTTTCGAATAACTTTCATATTCTGATGAATAGTGAAAATTTCTAAATTTTAATTAAAAACAACCTTTTTAATTGAAATAATTAATAGTGATAAATTATTAATTTGAGTAGTTTTAAAGTATATTTAGAATATATTTTTACAATTTAATACAATGTTGTTCATTGGATGTAATTTCACATTTAAACCAGTTATAAACAAGTGTCAATCTTTTGATAGTTATTATCTCTTAAAAACACGCTATTTGTTTTGACGACAGGAATTATTTTTTAGATTATTTAATGTAACTGATATGTTTTGAATTTGGTAAAATAGACATAATTTTTGAGTTCATAATATCAAATATATCTTAGGCTTAATTTTTGGTATTTTTCTGGAAACTTTCATTTTTTGATGAATAGTGAAACTACTAAGTGGTAGTTAAGAAAAATAAATTTTTCATAAAACTTAATTTTACCGGTTCTGTGAGTGGAATTTCAAAAATCCGAGAGACACGGTTGATGTCAGTAAGTAAAATGTCGTTCAATGAGACGAAAATAATTTTCGGTGAATATTAACTTTTTACTTTTTTTTACCACGGTTAAATGTAAATAGGGTAATTAAGGGTAAAAATGATATTATTATTACCCTAACACATGTCCTAATTCTATTGGATAAGTTTAATTCGACCAAAAACAACCTTATGAATAAAATATGACCATTTAGGCCAACTTTGATTAGATTAGGACATTTATTATTAATTTATTTAAAGAATGGATAAAATAGTTAAAATCAATGTTTAATAAGTAAATAATTTTTAATATAGGGTTATGAATAAGATAAATTAGACTATAAATATTCCATAGAAAGCTAAATATATTTCCTACATAAGGGTATTTTATTTGAAATTTTTAGATATTAAATATGTTAATTTATTTATGACACAACGATGATGCAGTAATTGTCTTATTAATGAAATATTGACATAATTGATGTTATAAATTCCCAAATAAATGTAATTTGAGACTTTTTATTACATACAATAATTTTATAGGGTAAGATTACATGTTAGGGTTGATTTAAGTAACTTGGTTAGAACTTTTAATTCTGTTATGAATTTCATAAAAATCATGTTCCAAATAGTGTCAAAATTGACATAAATTAGTTTTTAAAACAAATAATATATTATTAATTGTTATTTTATTCCTAAAAATATAAGGTTAGGCCAAATGACTTAGATAAAGTTATATATATTAATAATAAACAACCTGGTGTTCGTTTGGCTTGATATAGTAAGTTTATTAACCATATAGTTTAAGAAAACAAAAAGACACGGTAAAAGTTAAATTATTTAACTTAGAGTTAAATCTAATTGATAAGGTTAAACTAATAACCTAAACTTGTCTAAATCCTATTGGATGAGATTATTGCGACCCATACCCACTTTAGCTTCGAAATTAGACCCTTTAGAACCATTATAAACCGAATTTGACCTCAATATAAAATAATATTTTGAGATTTTCATAAGGTGCCCCTCTCCTCCCTTATAAAAGGGCACCTCCTCCCTCTCCTCATCGCACCAATTTGAGCATTCAAGCTTGGAAAAACCCTACCAAAATCTCTTCTCCACTTCCCTAGTATCATCCTAGAGGTCCTGGTATTATTCAAAGACCATCCTTAGTTCTTTAAGTGGAGGTTAAGTGAAGGCGCGTCAAAAAGAGGTAATATCCATTACCGATCTTTTTCAATTTCTTTCTTCTTAAAATTCTTCTTCTTTAGTTGTTTCATGATAAAGTAATAAAATCAGTATTTCTTATATACTGATATTTTATTATAAATATGAGACAACTCTAATTAACCTTCTATCCATCCTACGGAAAAAGGAAATCACCGCGCGTGCGTACGTACGGACTACCGTCTCCACGACACGATGAGATTCATTCTCCATGTTAACCATACCTGAATGATCATAAAGTATATATAATGAATAATAATGAAATATATGACATAATGATGATTCTTTATTTATGTATATATATATTTATGTCATCTAATTAATACCACTCAATTCAATAATGAAACGAAAACAGCGTTCATGCGTGCGTACGGCCTACCGTCTCCATGAACGGTGTATTTCTTTCCATTTATTGATCCATTATATATATGTATATTCTGAATATATATTATATATAAATCATGTTTTAAATTCTGGATTTAAGTAATCATGATCTATGTGATCATATGAATAATTACAAGTTAAAACACGAACGACAAATGAGACGATTTTACCCAAAACGCTATTTTAACATGAATTTACAAAAGAACGGGTAATATAAAGTGATAAGTGAAACATATATGATATAATAACAATGAGTATGATTCTGGAATAAGTCAATGACATTATTTAAACCATTATACAGGAGGTTCAGACACTTACGAAGGAAATCAGACCTAAGGTAAGGGAAAATATCACAGACTCATTTTTATCCGAGATTGTTTATACTTTGGTATTTATTGGGGTGTATTTTATCATCCACATCTATGTTTCCTCAATATGTAATATTATTTACATCCACCTACAATTTTTTAAATCCATTTTTACCCTTTGGTTAGTTTATAGTAAATGATATGAAAGGAAATATTATATCATTTTTCGTACGAGGTACTTTTTGACTTTTCCGACAAAAGTATGAGAAGAATGTTTTTTTAACTTATACGACATGAATGGATTTTTAAAACATTATTCCCAAGAATATTCATTTACAAGTTTTCAAGTTTATTTTTAATCAACTTATTTGGTTTTAAATTTTATGACATGTTAAAAAAGGAAAATGTTTTTGAATTTGAAAGGATATTTTCCTCAAGAATGGAGTTCAAGTGTTTTATCAAAATTATTTTCCATCTAAGATAATTAAGGGTTATGTTTTTATCCCTATTATTACCCTGATTTTATTATGTTGTGATGGAATTAATTTTATGAATTCCTTTATCGTATATGAATTGTTTTATGATGTCATGATGTTTAAGATTCCCATTTTTATTACATGGGTTATGCAATGATGTATGGTTTATGATTTTGTGGCACGCATAAGAATGGTATCATTATGAGATGGGTGGAACCTATATCTCCCTCTAATGCATTGGGTAAAGATTTTATATCTCATGAGATAGACATGGATGGAACGGTAAGTTATACCGGTTCAGTGAAACATGACTGAAACGAGGAGTGAACTCGGTTCCGAAATGGACTTTGTCCACTAAGATAGTTTTGGTAATGAGTCTTGACTAATAAGAAATGATTCTCTATGATTATGTGTGCATGCCACAAAGTTTCATGTTTTATGTTATGATTATTGGGATTACATTTCACTACCATGATTTATCCCATGTTATAAAATTATGATCTCTTTTGCAGGGTAAGATTTCCAAATTGTTATGTTCTTATGAATATGATGTGATTGATATTTCTTTTTTTTACCCTTACTGAGCATTTGAGCTCACCCTTTTATGTTTTATTTTCCCCAAGATATAAATAAAGGTTTTAGGTAAGAAAACAAAAAAGTGGAAGATCTTTATGGGAGATTTTGAAGATCTTTCAACACAATTAGAAGATTACGTTCCAAGTTTCCAAAGACACTAAAATATTACGATCCTTGTGTGTGTGTTTTTGTTATGTACTAAGTATTCCGCAAATGTAATGTAATGTCCATGTACGTTAGGCTTCGGGTCTCTACAGTTGGTATCAGAGGAAAGGTTTAGTCAACCTTTGGAAACTAGGATGCGAAAACGTTAGTGAGATCCCTAGAGATATTTCTACGGTATGTCTAGGGATGTCCCTAAGGATAAGTATACGTATAGGATATAGTCCTAGAACTATGGTAATGATATTAGATTAAACCTAAGATGTTAGATATTGAAGTTACTCCCCCTTTATTATGATTTTTGCCTCTAACACTATTTTTTTTGGGGTTTTAGAAAATCGTTGGAAACAAGATGATTCACGATAATGGAGGATATGGTGGACAATGAAATGATATTCTTCATAATGAAATGGTATTTGGATGTCCAAACATCATTATTATGCCGAATCAGCAATCTCATAATATGATCAATAAAGTAAAATTTGGTAAGTTTCCTGACTCGGCTAATAAGAGAAAGATGGAGTTTCATGATGATCATAGAGGAAAGAAAGTCCAATTCCCCCTATGTAAATCATGTGGGAAGAGGCATCAAGGAGAATGTTTCAAAGGAACTGGTAGATGCTTTGGGTGTGGAAAAGAAGGACACAAAGCAAGTAAGTGCAAAGGAAAAGGATCAGTTAACACCATGGATGAGGATAATGGTATTGCTACGACATCAACAATGGTTAAATGTTTTAAATGTGGAATGTACGGGCATTATGCATACCAATGCCCTAAGGAAAAGTCTCATGAAGAGAATCAGTATGGTCGTATGGGTAGTATTTATGTGGATGATGATAAAGAGACTACAAATGATATGTGAGATGAATGAATTGTTGAATCTCGGTCAATGGTTTAAGAATGTAGTGGAATTATTACATGTTTATCATGTGTAATGTTGTATAAGTAATCTCATGGTACTCTGGAACAAAGAGATATCTAAGGATTGTTACACTGTTGTCTTTCCTTGAGTTTTGAAAGTGTATGATTAATGTTATCAGTATCCTTGAAAGGTTATTCAGATATTTGTGGAATGTAGATGATATGCGCATAATGAAGGGATAAGGAGAAAATTAAATGTTTGATAGTATTCATGAGCTCATGACTGATATAAGGAGAAGGTTATATCATGGTTTGAGTATATAGAATTTTTGGATTTTGGTATGTGGAAAGAGTTAACTTTTGACAGCATTCATGTTTTCACTAAGGATTAATGAGTATTCATTTTTCAATAGAATACATCATTAAGGTATTCACATGATTGGAATGTGACCAACAAGATATATGGGGGATAAATGATGGTATTCACATGCTTGGTTGACGACATTTCAAGTTATCGTTTTCTTTATACTATGATCTTGGACCGAAGTATTTTAGATAAGCCTAAAGATTTGAATGGATTATGTTAACCATAAGTTAGTATTGTTTAAGGATAGAACTTTTTTAGATATTACTGATGGGATTTTATAGTAATGTAGTTTTAGAAAAAGGACAACCTGTAGGACGGGCGGCAACTCATCGCTTCGGACAAGGCTGTGGGAATCGAACCCAAAAACGAAGTGCGACTGGCCTTTATCGCCTACCACTGGCCTACAGGAAGTCCCTGTTTAGTAGAAACTAGTTTTATTATATTAAGCAGTATGATATATGAATTATAAGTCCATTTTAGGAACTATATATGAATAATCTCACTATAGATGGACTTATGTATTTTTTGATAACTTTTCTAACCTTTTATTTGAGATAGATGGAATGATCCATCATTCTATCACATGATCTGCAAACACATCACGAATGACAAATTCAACTTCATTTCTCTAAGAGATAAAGTGGAAATTTTCCAAAGAATGACAAACGGTGAGACTATAACAAAATCACGAAAGTATTTCTTCTAATTTCATCAACTTTAGGGAAATGATCTTGAAAACCAAAAATGTTGTCATAGTGCTCTTATATCTGATGAATCATATGGTACCTTAGATCGTCACAAATTTATGGCTTTGTGATTGTTGGCTTTTCCATAGCCATGTTCTCTACCACTCTCCATCAGAACATGATGGTTAGATTTCTCGTCCATATCGATATTTTCACCTATGTGGAAACCCAGTGATTAGTTTATTTGGGTAATCGTTACATTTCATACTTTAGTTTTTAAAGCCAATTTTTGGTATTCCTTTTTACGATGTGGGTTTCTATTAATGAAACTTTCGAGTAGTAAACCATTTATAACCCTGACGATTTTCGAGGGAGAAATTCATTTTAAGGGGGGTAGAATGTAACAACCCGAGATTTTATAAGAAAATATTCTTTTTAATTTCATTAATATCTTGTGTTTTACGCTACACCAAAAGTATCTTTCTCAACACGCATCCTTGAATTTATTTGCATTACACACAATCATGACCTTCCTTGATAGCGTGTGTAGTACGCAATACCGAGTTTCACTAAACAACGATATGATATTAAAATATTATTAAAACTAGCCGTTATGAATAGTAATAACCACTGTTTAAAATTTTGTAAATTTTATTTTTCTAAATGGAATTCATTTTTGGATTCGTAATATCGAAATTATCTTAGGGTGAAATTTTGGTACTTTTCGAATAACTTTCATATTCTGATGAATAGTGAAAATTACTAAATTTTAATTAAAAGCAACTTTTTTAATTGAAATAATTAATAGTGATAAATTATTAATTTGAGTGGTTTTAAAGTATATTTAGAATAATTTTTTACAATTTAATTCAATGTTGGTCATTAGATGTAATTTCACATTTAAACCAGTTATAAACAAGTGTCAATCTTTTGATAGTTATTATCACTTAAAAACACGCTATTTGTTTAGACGATGGGAATTAATTATTAAATTAGTTAATGTAACTGATATGTTTTGAATTTGGTAAAATAGACATCATTTTTGAGTTCATAATATCAAATATAGCTTAGGCCTAATATTTGGTATTTTTCTGGAAACTTTCATTTTTTGATGAATAGTGAAACCACTAAGTGGTAGTTAAGAAAAATAAATTTTTCATAAAATATAATTTTACCGCTTTTGTGAGTGGAATTTCAAAAATCCGAGAGACACTGTTGATGTCAGTAAGTAAAATTTGGTTCAATGAGATGAAAATAATTTTTGGTGAATAGTAACTTTTTACTTTTTTTTATCACGGTTAAAAGTAAATAGGGTAATTAAGGGTAAAAATGATATTATTATTACCCTAACACATGTCCTAATTCTATTGGATAAGTTTAATTCGACCAAAAACAACCTTAGGAATAAAAGATGACCATTTAGGCCCACATGGATTAGATTAGGACATTTTTTATTAATTTATTTAAAGAAGGGTTAAAATAGTTAAAATCAAAGCTTAATAAGTAAATAATTTTTAATATAGGGTTATACATAAGATAAATTCGACTATAAATATTAATTAGAAATCTAAAAATATTTCATACATAATGGTATTTTATTTGTAATTTTTAGACATTCAATAATTTAATTTATTTATGACACAACGGTGATGCAGTAATTGTCTAATTAATGAAATATTGACATAATTGATATTATAAATGCCCAAATAAATGTAATTTGAGACTTTTTATGACTTACACTAATTTTCTAGGTTAATATGACATGTTATTGTTGATTTAAGTAACTTGGTTAGAACCTATCATTCTGTTATGAATTTCATAAAAATCATGTACCAAATAGTGTTAAAATTGACATAAATTAGTTTTTAAAACAAATAATATATTATTAATTGTTATTTTATTCCTAAAAATCTAAGGTTCTGCCAAATAACATAGATAAGGTTATATATATTAATAATAAATAACTTGGGGTTCGTGTGGCCTGATATAGTATGTTTATTAACCATATAGTGTAAGAAAACAAAATTACAGGGTAAAAGTTAAATTATTTAACTTAGAGTTAAATCTAATTGATAAGGTTAAAATAATAACCTAAACATGTCTAAATCCTATTGGATGAGAGTATTTCGACCCATCCCCACATTAGCTTCGAAATAAGACCCTTTGGAACCATTATAAACCGAATTTGACCTTAATATAAAATAATATTTTGAGATTTTCCTAAGGTGCCCCTCTCCTCCCTTATAAAAGGGCACCTCCTCCCTCTCCTCCTCACACCAATTTGAGCATTCATGCTCGGCCAGCCCCTTGAAAAATCTCTTCTCCACTTCCATAGTATCATCCTAGAGGACCTGGTCTTCTTCAAATACCATCCTTAGTTCTTTAAGTGGAGGTTAAGTGAAGGCGCGTCGAAAAGAGGTAATATCCATTACCGATCTTTTTCAATTTCTTTATTCTCCAACTTTTTCTTCTGTTGTTGTTTCATGATAAAGTAATAACATCAGTTTTTATTATATACTTATATGTTATTATAAATATGAAACAACTCTAATTAACCTTCTATCCATCCTACGGAAAAATGAAATCACTGCGCGTGCGTACGTACGGACTACCGTCTCCACGACACGATGAGATTCATTCTCCATGTTAACCATACATGAATGATAATAAAGTATATATAATGAATAATAATGAAATATATGACATAATAATGATACTGGATTTATGTATATATATATTTATGTCATCTACTTAATTCCACTCAATTCAATAAAGAAACGAAAACAACGTTCATGCGTACGTACGACCTACCGTCTCCATGAACGGTGTATTTCTTTACATTTATCGATCCATTATATATATGTATATTCTGAATATATATTATATATAAATCATGTTTTACATTCTGGATTTATGTAATCATGATCTATGTAATCATATGAATAATTACAAGTTAAAACACGAACGACAAATGAGAGGATTTTACCCAAAATGCTATTTTAACATGAATTTACAAAAGAACGGGTAATATAAAGTCATAAGTGAACCATATATGATATAATAACAATGAGTATGATTCTGGAATAAGTCAATGACATTATTTAAACCATTATACAGGATGTTAGGACACTTATGAAGCAAATCAGACCTAAGGTAAGGGAAAATATCACAGTCTCATTTTTATCCGAGATTGTTTATACTTTGGTATTTATTAGGGTGTATTTTATCATCCACATCTATGATTACTCAATATGTAATATTATTTCCATCCACCTACAATTGTTCAAATCCATTTTTACCCTTTGGTTAGTTTATAGTAAATGATATTAAAGTAAATCTTTTATCGTTTTTCATACGAGGTACTTTTTTACTTTTCCGACAAAAGTACGAGAAGAATGTTTTTTAAACTTATACGACATGAATGGATTTTTAAAACATTATTTAAAAGAAGCTTCCTTTACAAGTTTTCAAGTTTATTTTTAATCAACTTCTTTAGTTTAAAATTGTATGACATGTTAAAAAAGGAAAATGTTTTTGAATTTGAAAGGATATTTTCCTCAAGAATGGAGTTCAAGTGTTTTATCAAAATTATTTTCCATCTAAGATAGTAAAGGGTTCTGTTTTTATCCCTATTATTACATTGATTTTATTATGTTGTTATGGAATTATTTTTATGAATTCCTTTATCGTATATGAATTGTTTTATGATGTCATGATGTTTAAGATTCCCATTTTTATTACATGGGTTATGCAATGATGTATGGTTTATGATTTTGTGGCACACATAAGAATGGTATCATTATGAGATGGGTGGGACCTATATCTCCCTCCAATTAATTGGGTAAATATTTTATATCTCATGAGATAGACATGGATGGAACGGTATGTTATACCGGTTTAGTGAAACAGGACTGAAACGAGGAGTGAACTCGGTTCAGAAATGGACTTTGTCCACTAAGATAGTCTTGGCAATGAGTCTTGACTAATAAGAAATGAATCTCTATGATTATGTGTGCATGCCACAAATTTTCATGTTTTATTTTATGATTATTGGGATTACATTTCACTACCATGATTTATCCCATGTTATGAAATTATGATCTCTTTTGTAGGGTAAGATTTCCAAATTGTTATGTTCTTATGAATATGATGTGATTGATATTTCTTTTGTTTACCCTTACTGAGCATTTGAGCTCACCCTTTTATGTTTTATTTTCCCCAGGATATAAATAAAGGTTTTAGGTAAGGAAACAAAAAAGTGGAAGATCTTTATGGGAGATTTTGAAGATCTTTCACCACGATTAGAAGATTACGTTCCAAGTTTCCAAAGACACTAAACTATTACGGTCCTTGCGTGTCTATTTTTGTTATGTACTAAGTATTCCGCAAATGTAATGTAATGTCCATGTACTTCAGGCTTAGGGTCTCTACACTTTGGGGGTTAATGGATGAATTTGGAATGAACATTGAATGAATTAAACTTCATGGTGAATTAAGTGAAATTATATGTGATTGAAGGCTATAAGTTTCCCAAACATAAAATTTTATTTGAAATAAAGAATCGTGAATGTTAGGAACCACTTTATCCTATATGTACTTCTTTCATGATAGTAGTAGTCTCTTCTCCATCGATGCACTAGATAAGTACTTCATCATAGACTCATTTGTATATAAATTACAAGTGATTTGGGCCATCATAAAGAGTAATTTTCGTCACCAGTCATCAGATGTTTTCTTTTATAAATATATATGATGAAAAAAACTCCATTTTAGATGTAATCCACAATTATTATAACCCTAAAAGTTATAGTAATATTCTGTTGGGGTATGTAATTAATATCATCTATTTATTTCATGCTGATACAATGATTAGCTAAGACCATTCGATAATGTGAAATGATGACGATAGACTCATCATAATTTGGATCCGTCAAATCCATTGATGCTATTTTGGTTGAATCTACCTAAACATTTTGTGATTGTGAGATGTGATTAAATATCTGATTTAACATGAACTATAAAATTATCCCTCACATATAGATAATTAGGGGGATTAACTGTTATTTCATTAAATAATAATATGTATTGGTATCCCTAATCAATAACTCCAAATTTCCCTTCACCATCAAGTGGTCCACCGACAGCTGGAGTTCAAATCTAGGACTTTAATGATGGAATCATACTCTAAATAATTGTTGGTATAGCCTTATGAAAACATGATGGCGTAAAATAATAATACCATTTCTGGATATATGAATACAACTCCAAATCATACATTGTTGATCTTGTGGTCTTCCATACTTTTTTCCACTAAGATTACTGATGAACCATTCGAATAAATATCCCACACCTAGGTCCCCCCTTCCATAGAGAATATATCTTCATCAAAAAATTTAGTATTGAAAAAAGTTTATTATTATAATGGATGTTCTATATGGAAATGTTATAAAGCCCATCGTTTTACTATTTTATAAGGCATAAACTAAATACAAAAATGATAAAGGACCAATTCCCACCACGATAAAAACTTAGTCATCATTGGATGGTTGTGGATGTAAATGAGTAGATTATTATGAGAGACCCAATATACCTCTTGGGGTTACAATAATTTCCTCAGTT
The DNA here is from genome assembly GCA_963277665.1 of Viscum album. Lineage (NCBI taxonomy): Eukaryota > Viridiplantae > Streptophyta > Magnoliopsida > Santalales > Viscaceae > Viscum > Viscum album. The sequence continues at coordinate 653,609,988 of OY728145.1, read as the reverse complement.
TTTGAAGAATAAATATTAATGCCAGCTTGTTTTTGTATCTGAATAATTATTATTCATTTCGAGCATGGTTTGACCTAGATAATATTGGATTTATTAATTCCCGATATCATTATTTTGTATGAGTAAAGAACCCAGTGATCATTCTAAGTCTATCCCAAATTGATTGAAATATTTCCCCCCACAATTGGTTGAATTAAAACAAGTGTACTCACGAGATATTTAGTAGGTTATAAAAATATTTCTTATAGTTATTTATCCACTAATATGTAACCCCCTTTAAAATCAACCTAGTAATGGGAAAATACATGACTACAAGGTTTTCTATAAAGCAACAACTTTGATAACGGTGTCCTAATTGAACCCTAAAATTAATAATGTTTTGTGGTGGTGACCTAATAATGATATACGTTTTCCTATCATTGGTGAATTTGATTCCATGATGGTTTTAAAAAAGATGGGAAATTTACCTAAGGTAATGCTAAAATATCTTTAAGGGATTTATCTTCAGGTTGTGTTGTCCAAATTTGTTGAATAGAATCATATGATCATCTAGGTTTTCATAATGTTTTGAAGACATAAGCCCCACATCATTAATGGACCATTCGGTAAACCTTCCCATGAAGGGTTTGAATATGTGATGAATAACACATTGGCATATGGCAGTGACATTCTTCAAGAAATGGGAATTACCCATTTGAAAAATAATACTTAGGGGGAAATATTTGTGGATTATTCATCATATTGGTCCATTAATATTTTATTATACCCCAAATAGATATACATGAAGGGTAGGGATTAATATCTTGTCATTGAATCAATTAGAAGTTCTATTATCAGAACTAAGAAATCATGTTTGGGACACAGTGGGTTGAGATCTCAAATGTCAATGGAAACCCTAATTTTTATATTATTCTTCTTTAACAAGATGGTATTGTAAAGTAATATTGGATACTAGGATTATTGAATGAAATTATATTTTAAAATCTAGTCAACTTTAGAATAAATTTTAGTATCATAAGCTGATTGTTTCCTTCTGGTCACCAATTTGTAACCCCGGCGGTTCTTTGTAAAGCTAAGGTGGTGAGTGGACACATCAGGATCACGACCAGGAAACTTTATGTAATTTTAGTTTAAATTGTACCAATGTTCCATCATAAAGTAGTTATATACCTCTAATTCTTTGGAACACATGATCACACCATTCAAAGTGGAAAGTGGGTCCTATTTGGTACCAAAATTTATTTTTCTATCTTCATCAATTTTCATGGAGACAAATTCCATGAATGATGGAGGAGAGTCACATAGATCCTTCTCTTCCACTTCTTCCTCCTCTACCTTTCCCACTTCAAACTTACTTTTAAGGGGTGTAGAAAATGATGAGAATTTCATAGAATTCAGAGATGAGTCAACATTTCTAAATGGTGAAGCAAATTCCACCCACCCAACTAACAATGTGGGGTTCTCTGAATCTTCATTTGATAGGAAAGGTATAATGAATGGGAATATTCACTATTTCCTACTGTCATGAAAAACTCTTCTGACAAAGATGATAATTCTGGAATCCATTTAAGCTCAAGGGATGGAATGAGGGAATTTTATTCCAATATTTTTCCATCATATGGAGAGTTGATATCATCTTCCTAGATACTAATCATTGTTGTTACAGCTGATATTGAGATTGTTGTCAAATATGAACTCAAATTGGGTTATATTCCTCCGATCTAATTGATGTGAAGCACATATCCATCAATGATTTTTTTAATGGTTCTGTTAATGTAATGACCTAGTTATTCTTGAATAAAATTCCCTTTATTTTATTTAATACAATGTCTTGTGGATATAGAAAACACATGAAATTTTGGTTATTTTATCCAATTATATTTAAATTATAGTTAGGTATCATTACCATTGATAATATTTCTAATGAATAGTGATCACAAGACTCTTGAAAATATGATGTTTTATAAGATACTTTTGACAAAGACAAAGGAGGTGATGGCCTCATCCAATAGACTCAGGCCATACAAATCTAATTTTCCAGAGCATGGGAAGGAGGTTTTATCTCTCGGCATTTCCCTTTAATAATACCAAGCCGAGCGTCAACACATTGAACATGAATAGAATCACATACAGGAGACGTGGATGATAATATAGATTACTACTCGAGTGATGTTATCCATGCTTCCCCAATAGTCTATCACAATTGAACACCACACCCTTAGTACTTACACAAGGTGTTATAAGGGGTTATGTGACAAGGTATTAGTTATGTTTTTTGTGATCCCTTTTAGAAATAAAATTCTTATACGATCAATTTATTTATGAGAATCGTTTTTCATAAAAATATATTGAATAAGAAAAATTTATTTTTCATGTATGATGGAAGTTTTTTGAAATATATAAATTTTTATATTAAACTAAGGTTTTCATAATAATATTATTAAAATAGCTTTATAAGAACACTCATTTTAATTATAAGTGATGATTATATTTATTCCTTATTGTTTTTACTCTATAAATGATTAAGTGTTTGGTTTGATAAAAATTATATTTTCATATGATAAAACTGAAATATTATTTTTAATTAATAAATTTATTTTGATGAATTAATGAATCATTTAAATAAATAACTTTTTAATAAAATATTATTATTATATAAATTTTTATTAAATATAAATGATCATATAATTTTTATGAAGGCAAATGTAACTTTTATTATGTTTTGGAAACTATTTCTATCAAAACATATCAATTTTGAATAAATAACAAATTTTATTTTAAAAGTGAAAATTCACATATTTAAAAAATTATTTAGAAAATAGGAATATTATTTTTTGAATAAATAAATCTAAATTATCCAACACTACATTTTTCATTATTTTCCGAGATAATCAATTTTTTGGGAAAAAATTAAATACTGTATAAATATATAATGTGTTTTTTGGAATCACTATGTAATAATAGTGATTCAATAAAATATTATAAAATGATTATTCATCCAATATATATTTTAAATTTAAAATATTTTTTTTATTTTCCTAATTTTATATTGCCTAAGAGGACCATCAAAGACTTATAAAATATTTCAACATTTTAAAATTATTTCCTAGAGAGAGTGACTCACCTCCACATAATAAAGACTAATATGTTAATAAGTTCAGCCTCTGTCCATATAAAAGAATGTTTTTCACTCACCTTTGTATAAAATCATGGGAAAAAACCTTAGTTTGATTTGCGGTTTTGAATATTTAATTATATAGATTCCAAATTTGTTTTTAAAATATTAAAGAATTCCCCTGTAATTTCCTATATAAACCCACTTAAGATACCACTAAAATTCACTAGAAATACATAGAGAATGTAAATATTCATCCCTCCTCACTATATAACCCTCTCATGGTTCCCTAATCTCCCATGAATCATCTTCTCAGACATTGGGATCACACATCCATGTAAGGGATCCTCACTTTCCTCTCATCCTTCGAAATTTAAGCATCTTATTTGAAAGTATTTCTTGTAATTTAGAATGGTTATAGTTCGATTATTTTAAATAACTAACTTAATATCCATTTTTTTTATTTTAATTGGTTATCATTTATTCTCCCTCATTTTGACACTCATAAGTCGTTACTATGTTGAATTTTCGTAAGGGATTTCTTCATTTCTCATTTTTCTATATTTTTTTATATTACAATACCATTTTACATTCAATTATAAATATTAGGGTGTGATTTAAAACCTCATCCATACTTTTCTCGTTAATGTTTAATTATAATATCCACTTTCCCTCTCATTAATTCCTTCTGTGTACACATGTTAACATGTGGAAATTCTGTTAGGCATTTCTCTCTTCTTATTTCCACTCAAGTTGTTCTCCCATATTATGAATCTTAAATCCATTTAATAGGTTTAGATATTATGTTCCACGATACCCTTATTATCTATCAACTATATAAATTATGAGATACCCATTTCTCTCTTATTAACCCAACGTATGAATTTCTATATGATGATGTTAGGTTACTGAAATTGCACTATGGTTTTTGAAGTCAAAATCATCATGTAACGAATACCCTAACAATTTATCTATAAAGGTTGTTCAACATTATGAACATATTCATATGGAATTTTAGATTCATTTATTTATTTTATATTATTTAATAGCAGAATAAATTATGATATTTAAAGATTCCATGTTATATGATCCATGTAGCAGACTTATGCGTGAAATGAAATGTTTATGAAGGGTGCACCCATATAGTAATCCAATGTTTTGGGTAATGTTTAGTATCATGATAAACAATTACAAATGAGAGTTTAATCATGATAGTTAATTTTATATGAGAGATTAATCATTCTAATTCATGCACAACGAGGGTTTACTCATGACATTTCATGTGCAACGAGGGTTTACTCATGAAAATGCCTGTGCAATGAAGGTTTTCTCATGCTAATTCAAGTAAAACGAGGGTATACACATGATAATAAATTAAAATTATCCTTATATCATACAAATTTTAAGTAGTATGTTGTTTCAACATTTACATGTTATCATAATAATGTACATCATGTGTTTATGTTCAGGTTTCTCTTATGCCCCATTGATATGCCTATTTCATAAAATTTATCATATTCTTCATGTCATGAATTGATTAATCCCTTACTGGGATTTATAGCTCACACTTTTTGTATTTTTTTCCTTATCTTATTCCATGAAATGATAAGTATGAAGGAATTTTGTGGTCTTGTAAATGAATTTTCAATAATGATATTGTATGTTCGGTCTTATGTTGTCATGTAATTTTCATAATCCACAAAGACACTAGACTTTTCGATCCTCATATTTCTATTAAGTAAAAGTTTATGTAATAAATTATTTTTATGTGTGTAATAAAGATTAGGGTTGTTATATTTGGTATCACAATATATGTTTAGTTAAATTTGTGATTTGTGTTAGAAAACCCTAGAGAAATCCTTAAGGGTAAGAAAAAGTATTAGTAAAACATACCTAAAATTTGGTGACTATAGAGTATGTGGATTATCAAGAAAATACATCCCCGTATGGATTTGAACAAGTAGAGGTGGCTTTGAAAAAGATGTATCTAGGGGTAAAACATGAAAACACCGCCTGGAGTTATACTCAAATGGGAACTCGTGCATGCCAACGGGCCTTGCTGCACTCTTCGTTCATCACACATCAAGGATGAGATTCGACAAATTCATAAGATTAGATTGAATCATTATTAAGGGATTAATAAAAATTCCCAAAATAATATACATTAAGAGATAGATCATGGATAACACATATTTAGTCCCAAAAATTTATACTGTAAAGAGATAAATGTAATTTATAAGTTATCCATTTTTATCATAGTACTCCCCATTATGTGTTTCATAGTTTAAAATTCTCACCCCAAATTTTCCATTTATTCTTGAAAATAGCCAGTAATATGTGGAATATGGATAAAAACTGATGTGAAGGACAACATGATGAATGTCCCCATGAGATTCCAAATCAAATGGGAGATCATGTAGGACATATCATGATTATTCCAAACCTGCAATCAAAAATAAAATTTAACAAGTGGAAAATTTTTGAATGAAAAAATAAATAATGGAAGAAGAAGAAGAAATATAATGAATTTTCATATAATAACTATGATAACTGAATGAAGTCCCAATTTCCATTCAGAAGCAATTTTGGAAAAAGGTACCAAGGTAAATGTCACAAAGGGACTTGGATTTGTTTTATGTATAGAAAGGTAGGGCACACAGTATCCAATTTCAATGAAAGAATGCATAATGTGATGGATATAAATAATGTTACATCTATGCAATATTAAAGTGTTCTATGTTTTGAATGTGGAGAAGTCGGGCATTACCCAAGACAATGCTCTACTATAGGGGCCAAGAAGCATGATGAGAATAAACAACCTCCATGATCAAGGGAGCACGATAAGTCTTATGCTTAGATCGATAATGAATAATTAATTACATGTAACTAGTACATTAATGTATTAAATGTTGAAATGTATATAAATTCATGTCCTATTAGTATATCTTTTATGTTTTATAAGAACATTAACTCTACAACAGAAATGATATTAAATATTTAGGGAATACATCTAGAAGTGTTTTATGAAATGTTGAAGTTTTTAGGAATGTTCTTCTTGGAAATTTTATAAGTCTTCATTTGATGTAATTTGAGGAAAAAAGGAATATACATTTACTATGACTCAAGTAATTTTAAAATTCATGGGAAAAACTATCCCATGAATGATATGGAGTTGACGGAAGTGATCTTTGCATTGAAAATTTGGCGACAATATCTCTTTGGGGAAAAGTGTGAAATAAATACGTATCAAAAAATCCTCAAGTATATATTCACATAGAAAGAGTTGAATTTTCACCAATGAAGATGGTTAGAAATCATCATGGATTATGACTTCTCAATCTATTACCAACCTGTGGAAGTGAACAATGGGGTAGATGATCCATGTAGAAATGATCCAGCAACTCTTTCATTGACGAGAATTGAAAAGGATCCATTCCTCATAGATTTGATGAATATGGTAATGGGAATCATAAATAAGGTACATCATCAATCCTTTCACAAATGATTTCTCAACAGTCTCTTTTGGAAAGGATAAATGATGCTCAAAAGGATGATGTAAGAATTCATAAGAAATTGAAAACTATAAGAAAAGGGAAATTCATATTGTTCAATGTTAATTATGAAGGAATTGTGTGACTCGGGTCAAGACAATGTGTCCCTCCAAATTCATAGTTATATAATGAACTTTTGGATGTTTCAAGTATTTATAATTTCTCCATTCATCCAGGAAGCATAAAGATATATCGAGATCTCCCAGAGCATTGCAGCTTGGAAAAACTGAATAAGGAGATCACTGAGTATACATAAAAGAGCATAGTATATCAGAAAGTGAAGGCTGAGAGGAAGTAGTATAAGGAGATGATGTAACCATTACCCATACCAACATAGAATTGGAAGAACATAACCATAGAATTTTTCACTAGACTTTTGAAGACATCCAATGAAAACAATCTTATCTGTGTTGTTGGGGATCATCTTAAAAATACTTCACACTTCATTGCAATTGGAGATGATTAATAATTGGATCTACTATCTCTGATATACATAATAGACATGGTATGGCTACATGGTATACCAATATAGATTGTATATGATTGAGATTTGAGATTCACCTCTATGATCTAGAAGAGTTTCCAAGATGTTCCAAATACTGAGAACAACCTCAGTACAACTTATCATTCTCAAACTGATGGCCAATATGAGAGGACTATCCAAACACTTGAGGCAATGTAGAGAGCTTACTCAATGGACATAAATGGATGATGTGATCAACATATTCCTCTGGATGAGTTCTCTTACAATAATAGTATCCACTCAATAATCCAAATGGATCCTTTTTAATCCCTTTATGGGAAGTGGTGTAGACCAACGACATGTTGGGGAGAAAAAAACTCCTTGGTACAGAAATGTTTGATGAAATGGTGGAGAAGGTTAAGACCATATAGCAACACATTAAAACTTATCAGAGTTGACAAAAGATATATACGGATAATCATCGATGAGACATATATTTTTATATTGGAGACATGATATTTCCCCACATATCACTATGGATGAGAGTTATGAGATTTGGTAAGAAGGGATAGTTTAGTGAATGGTACATTGACGCTTTTGATAACCTGGATTGCATTAGAGTAGTGGTGTATCGATTAGCCCTCCCATAGAACCTATCTCAAGTATATGATGTATTCTAGGTATCACTATTGAGAAAGTACATACCTAACCCATCGCAGATACTCTATCTAGCAGTGGGATCATTATAGAATTTCCTCTTCGATAAATAGAAACTAGTGATGATCTTATATCTTAAGGAAAATGTTCTACAAAATAATACAATTCCCCTAATCATAGGGTTTTCAAGAAACCACAAATTTGAAGAAATAACATCAGAAGTGGAGGAAGTGATGTTGAAAACTTATCCTCATCTGTTTTAAACTGGGAAAATAAAATTTTGAGGGTGAAATTTCTTAAGGGGGGAAGGTTGTAATGACCCAAACATTCATGAATAAAATTACCTTTCTTTTATTCAATTAAATGCATTATAGATATAGAAAACACATGTACTTTTTTTGATTTTACCCAAAGGGATTTAAATCACTGTTAAGTATCATTAACATGGATAATATTTTCGTTGAACATTGATCACATGACCAGTACAGATATAAGGTTTTAGAAAAAATTATTTCAACAAAGAAAAAGGAGGTAATGACCTCATCCAATAGACTCAGGTTATATGAAGCTTATTTTTCAAATCTCATGAAGGAGGTAGCATCACTGGGCTTTGGTCATGAATAATCCCAAGCTGAGCAGCAACATGTTCATCTTTAACAGAATCACCTATGAATGTAGTGGATGTTAATAGTTATTATCACCTAGGAAATGTTATCCGAGCTACCCCAAGAGTCTGTCACAATTGCAGACCATACCCTAAGGTCTTATACAGGTATTTTAAGGGGTTATTTATCTTTTTATTAGTTAATTTTTTATTCCCATTAATATATATAATTCTTATTCCATAAAATCCTTTATGAGAAAAATATTTCCTAAAAATTTAATGAATTAGATAAATTGATTTTTTGGGTGAAATGGTACTTTTCAGAAATATATAAATTAATATAATAAATAATGGTTTTATTAATATTCTTATTATAATACTGTTATAAGTACACTATTTTCAATTATAAGAGATGATTATATTTATTATTTATTGTTTTTACTCTGTAAATGATTAAGTATTTAGTTTGATAAGATTTATATTCTCATATGATAAAACTGAAATTGTATTTTTAATTTAAAAAAATTATTTCTATGAATTAAAGAATTTTTGGAATAATTAATATTTAAATAAAATATTATTATTATATAATTTTTATTAAATATGAATAACCATATAATTTTTATAAAGTCAAATGTAACTTTTATAATGGTTTGGAAATAGTTTTTTTCAGGCCCTGTAAATTTTTAATAAATAATGGATTTTATTTTAAAAGTAAAAATTCTAAAATTTATAAAATTATTTAGATAAAATGAATAATTTTTTTGGAATTAGAATTTCGAAATTATTTAACATTGAATTTTTCATAATTTTCATAGATAATCAAATTTTTGGGTAAAAATTAAATTCTGCATAAATATGTAATGTATTTTATGACATCATAATGACCCAATAGTGATGTAACAAAATACTATAAAAGGTATATTTGGAAAATATATGTTTTAAATTTAATATAATTTTATTTTTTATTTTTTTGACTAATTTTATGAAAAATATGTGTACCCTCCAAGAATTACAAAATATTTTATCATTTTAAAATGATTTCCTTGAGAGCGTGACTCACATCCACAAAATAAATCATTAAATAATAATAATTTCAGCCTTTTTCATTATAAAATAAGGTTTTTCACTCCCCTTTTTAAAAAAACATGGAAAAAACCATGATAAGGTTTGTGGATTTGAATATTTAATTATATTGATTCCAAAAACTATGTTTGTGAAATATTAATGAATTACCCTCACATTTCATATAAAAACCCACCTGAGATCCAACTTCTCTTCACTAAAAATTCTTGGAACACGTTCCTATTCATCCCTCCACTCACTAGAAACCTATCAACGTTCCCCAATCTCCCACTAAGACTCTCCCTAGCCAATGGGATCATACATCCATGTAAGGGATCCCCACTTTCCTCACCTCCTTTCAAATTCAAGCATTTTATTTTAAAGTAGTTCATATAATTACAAATGGTTATAATGTAATTATTTTATAATCATTAAATTAATATCCTTTTTTCTATTTGAATGAGGGATTATTTATACTCCCTCATTTTGACCCTTACCTAAGCCATTACTATGCTGTAATTTTGTAAGGGATTGCTTATTTTCTCATTTTTTCCAATTTTCGTTATATTGTAATACCCTTTTACGTCCAATTAAAATTGTTGGGATTTTATTTTGAACCACCCCAATACATCCTTAATAATTTGTTAATGATGATAATCCAATTTATCACTCATTAATGCCTTCCATGTACACCCTTTAACATGTGGAAATTTCATAATGGATTTATCTCTTCTTATTTATATTAAAGTATTTCTCCCATATTATGTATATAAATACCATTTCATTGGTTGGGATATTATGTTAAATTATTACCTTACTCTCTATTTCATGTATAAATTATGATGGAATTATTTCTCCCACATCAACCCAAATTATGAATTTTTAAATGATGATGATATGCTGCTGAAATGGCACAATGATTCTCCATGCCCAAATCATAGTGTAATGAATATCATACCCATTTATCTATAAAAGGTATACACGTTTATGCACATATACTTATTTAGATGTAAATATTTTTATTTATTACACATTCCTTATTCTAGGAATGACTTATTATGTTGAATGATTCCATGTTATATGATCCATGTGGCACACTTATGCATCAAATGAAATGATTATGAAGGGTGCACCCTGATAGTGAACCAATGCATTAGATAATGTTTAGAATCATGATATTCCATGTGTAATGTGGGTTTACTCATTCTAGTTTGTGTGTAATTAGGGTCTAATCATGCTAATTGTTGTGTTTCATGGGTTTACAAATTTTAGTTCATGTGAAATGGGTGTTTACTCATGCTACTTCATGTGAAATAAGGGTATACTCATTAAAATTCATGTGAAATGAAGGTCTGTTATTGATAATCCATGTGCAATGAGACTTGGATCAGGATAATATCATTTTTTATGTTTATTCAACATTTCCTTGTTATGATAATCATGCCTTATAATGAAATCATGTTCATGTTTCTCCTGTGCTCCATGGATATTCCTATAGAAAAAAAATATACTATATTTTTCATGTTATTCTTTATTTACTCCATTACTGGGCTTTATATATCTCCCTTTTCATATGTATGTCCTCAGGTTATCGCATTCAATGATAAGTATTAAAGAAGTTTGTGCTCATGAAAAATATGTTTTCAATAAATATTTTTTGTTTTATGCATCAAGTTGTCATGTAATTTTCTTAATCCCCAAAGATAGTAGACCTCTAAATCCTTATAATTGTTTGAAGAGAATGTTTATGTAATAAATTATGTATTAGTGTGAAATAAAGATAACATTTTTTATAGTTAAAGGTAATTTTTAGACAATTTGGGGATGTAACCCAATAAATGTTTTCAGTCATGGGTTATTTCCCTTCCCTCTTGTATAATATAGTGTAAATGTACTAGGTTTCAAAGGATTAAAATGAGGAATTATTAGAATACAAAATACTGATTTGATCATTAATTTTGTATTAATGTAATTGGAGGAATGATGAGGGGATTTCTTCATATTTATGAAAAAAGGCCTTCCTAATAATAAAGTTGACACCCGGATCCTTATGAACAAACAGAAATTATGAGTTAGGTACATGGTCCCCAAATGGGTCCCTAATTTGATTCTACCAAGAGTATTTTTTCACACTCTTCTTATAACCATGTATCTTCAATGAGGAAGTTGATAAGTGGGTATCATTATAACCCAGTCGATGAAGAGTTCAGACTGGAATGTGGTTGACTCCTCAACTATTATCAATGAAATCCCATCAGATGTCAACATCATTAATCTTAATAGAAATATAAAATGTTATAATGTGTCCTTATATATTGACATATTTCTCCTTCTCTATGGATGTGATGATCATGTGACTTTATATAGGATTTATCTCTAAAAGATATATTCTTGTACCAGTAACATCAATTTAATACACTTAAGGGCTTATCAAATCCTCTATATGTGGTTCCTAGAGGACATTTGATAGAATTAGAGAAACCCGTGTTGAAACCTTTGATGGAACTATGTTTAAAAGATTTCAAATGCCATACTTTTTGTATTTAGGTCATAACATCCCAGTATGAGGTTAGTTTCTCATGGGATATTTATTAATTGAATTTATCGACATGGGTACTTCATTCCTTGGTATAGGAGGTGAATCCACTTCTTTCCTTACTAGGTTTGGTCACCATATTTTCCTTCACATTGAGGATATTTAGAAAAAAAACCATTTTTATTAGATATTTTAGGATGATTAGGTTGGATATACTCTAAAAACATATGGAGGAGCTTTCATGATTCAATTTAATTATATGTAGGGCTCTCCCATGGTTTTCAACTACGTAGAAATTCTGATAAATTATATTTCTAGATTTTTTATTTCTATTGTGACCACAATATACCCTAAATATTTGGCCCTTATAACATCTTCCTATGGTTCCCCAATAAGATGCATGGAATTAGAGTTCATACTCATACCCATCATCGGGTATGTGTTCCATTAATTCAATGAAATTAATGGATGTTAATATCAATTATCTATTTGATGAGGATTCAATCTCAAGGATCAAATCTAACTGTACCATTTGGTATGGTGGTTCCTTTTCATTCAAAACAAAAGTCATGATGTTCAAAACAATAAAAGATTACATTTTACTTCATACATGTTCATCATTCTATTTCTTTCCTCCCGTTCTAGCCATGTCATTTCTTGGAAGAATGAATTTTGGAGTAATTTGGTGCCCATGATGTTTGTTATACCTTAATGGAACCACTATGGGAATATTTGATAAATTTCATGATTCATGGAGGATATCTTGAGTCAAGATGATGTTTTTTATGAACATCCAATTAATGAACATATGCACACCCTTGTAATTAAGTTCTTAATATTCAACCACTTCCCTAAGGGTTGAGGTGGAAAAAACCCCAATTGTGCTAGTGGTTTTCCCATCTTTACATGCTGAGATTATATTTTTTTAAATATCCCTTTGAAAATGAATCATTCAAGGATGGTGTGAGCCAATATACAATCGAGGTTGAAATAGTTTGAAATACTTTCAATTCCAATCTGAACAAGCCTCCTGGGCTTTTCTAATTATAGAAAGTTTTTTTTCCAAAGATTCCATAATTTACCTAGGGACATTGTATCACAGAAAGAATAGACATTATTACTTAATTACTCAAAATGGTTTATACTCTAATTCTTATTAATTTTCTAGATTGTAATTAATTTTTAATGAAGCTTGGGAGGAGTAGAAACATGATATAGTGTGGGATTAATATATGGATATTGTGTTGGGTGTATATTAGGAATGAATTTTCAAGCCCTAGTTTTCCTATTCATATCCCTTGAGATGATGGAATTACATTGGACATGGAATTGATTCAAAACCAGTAATCTTTAATTTTTTGGGAAACTATTGTGTTATCCTAAATAAATAATTTATATATCATTGGTATGTGCGTTGTGCACCACCCATTTCAAATATTCACTATATAAATTGAGAAAATATTATATTGAGGGAGTCATATGTTTAGTGATCATTTCATCCATTCCATCAAGAAATTAAATCCAAGACCCTCTCAATCTCCCATTTTTTGTAGTTTGACAAATTATGGAAAATTTTATTCTAAAACATGATGTCATATTGAAATAGGATCTATCAATGAATATCTTCCCAATCAAAAATTGGTCATGTTAAAAAATGGTGTACTATAAAAGGATGTCCCTTTTAATGTTTCAACAAGGAATCTTTGTTTCCGTGCCTGTTTTTTGTACCAATATTCCCATAATGGGATCAAAATGGGATACTAAGTCTATGGATTATTGTTATTTATCCCCTGATCCATTAAAAATATGAAAATAGGCCTCCCAAAATTTATCTTGGGAGGGGTAAGACCAACCATTTTTGGGTAAGGATTTCATTCTGGATGCACTACTGCGTGCTATTCTTCCATATATTCAACTTGAGATTTATTGAATCAATTGATGTTAAAATAACTTTTCAGATATATTTTTGAGCATGGGATTGTGATGAGGGAAAACATGTATAGTAATCTATGTCAGTTCTATATTTTATCCATGATGGGCAGCCCATTAGGGCAGGTCTATGAGAGTGTACGTGACCCAAACCTGGTTATGTTTCCATGGAAGGAAACTATTTATATTTCACTACCATGGGGTTAAAATATATTTTTCATTGGTCCCACTTGATGACCATATGTTCTAGTTCAATTTTTCCAATAGGGAAAATACTTGTTTCGCTGTATATTAGTTGGGGTGCTTGTTGAGGCTTCTCTGATAAAACCAATCAGACAGTAATGTTTCGTTGGATTAATTTTTTTGAGTATTCTAAACTCCTTTTTCTCATAGACATGTTAATTTAATCTTTCTTTACGTGTTATGGATTCCACATAATTGGTATTTGCGTAAGTAATGTCATTACCTTTACCTTATAGTTTGTTAAATTAATACTGAGGAGTTACGAATGGAGTGACTGAGCGAATTCCTAAATTCATAAAAATGCAGTAGTTCATGATATGAACAAATAGGTAAATATTTTTAGTTTGGAAAATATTATTATGTGAGACATACTCCTCCAACTCCCTTGTATTGTTCTTGTGTTCCATTTCATCTTCAGGGGTTTTGTTAACAATGATCACTAACATAAACCACATTGTCATTATTTCGTTAGTCTCTTAGAGAGATTAATTTGTATTGTTTCTACCACAAGGAATATTACTATTAATTTAAGGTCCACTTAGAGTGGTTTGAAAATTAGTAGTTTGAAAGAAATTACTATATAGTATTGTAGTGTGTGTTTTATATAGTGAACCATGTCACTTGATTTGACAAACTAAGAGGATTCATTCTATGATGTTCCCCCAAACCGGGAGAAGACTGAATTCCATTGAGGAGAAGGTTAGTTAAGAAAAAAAATACACCACTCTTATGGGATATGGTAGTTCTTTTTCCATTTCCACAACCTTCTGACCATGTTTTCCTGATCTAAAAGGTTGTATTAAAAAATTCCTATCCATATGGGAAGTGGTTATTCATAGATTTTTGTGGTTTATACTACAACACCAGATTTATTAATTTTATTGATCTCTGTTCATACATGGGTTGGGTGCATTGTATTGATTATACCTAATCCAACTTATTCCTATGAAATTGGTTATTCGTAATGATTTTCCATCCATATGTGGGAGGAATGAACAATTTTTTTACATTATTGGTGTACGAGTCCATTTTCAAATGCCTCTCTTATGGACCAACTTCTTCAAGGGTATGTCAGGGATAGTATTTTCAGATCATTTTATCTATTTAAAAAGGAGACTATTTATTTAATCTTACCAAAGGTTATGGGATTAAACAATGTAACCTTTTTTGGATTTATTGATTGGAAAGATTATGGAAATGAAATACTCCATGCTCACCCCATCATATGATATATACACTAGATATGGAATCATCTATCATCTAATAAATACCTTATAATTCATTGAGGAATTCACATAGAATGTGTCCCTATTAATTTACCAATTTTAGGTGTCATGCATCTTGGAGGTCCACCAAGCCTATTTAAAAATGTATCACATCTATGACATTGAAATGGATCAGATATTCATCATAAGGAAATAACTTTTCTTGATTTGATGAAGAGTGTACCATTTATTGAGATAGATTTCGTGCACTCCATCTTACATAAATGCATATAGAATTTTTTATTTGGGAGTGGCTAAATGATAAAACATGACTTTTATATCATTATTATTCAACTATCTCCTCTTATTCAACATGTATTATTTGTGTTTTACTATAGGATCATTTACCTCATCTGGCCAAATTAGAAATCTTCCAACATTTATATTATAAACATAAGTAATGGTAGGTATTTTCTCATTCATATTTGAGTGAATGTGATCCAAGGGTGGTTCATAGAATGAAATTTACATGGGTTGTATTTTGACTAAGAATGTATGTCACATGGGAATGAAAATAAATCAGGTGCATAGGACCTCATGATCCCTAGTGTCTCATTTTAGGAGGACTTTCTCATCATTAAATCAACAAGGGGATGGTCTCCTTGATGAAGTGAAATGCCATTATGGGGAGGAACACCATCATATCCTGATGTCTCACTATAAGGAAATTTTATATTGTGTACATCCTAAAGAGTACCTTTAGGTAAGATGATAAAAAGGGGATTCAATCCTTTATTTTTGGCTCTTATAGCCATGTGTAGGGATGAGGTGGAGCTCAATAGTTGATAGTCACTCAAGGTCGATCAGATTCAGAACATGTAGCAGTTTTTTATGTTAATATGTCTATGAAGAACCTCCGGAACTACCACTACTTTTTCTATAATTTGGTAAAAAAAGTGTGGGTGCTAAAGATACCATAGAGAAATTTCTTATAGCTTAAATAAATCCAAAATTAAGAATGTTTGTATTGTATATCAGCTATTAATTTTTTTGATTTCATTAATGAGGATTCCTTGTTTATTCCTTATTATGAGTTACTGGGGATTCTTATTGTGGAAGGTGTTTTTCATGTATGTATGATTTTTCAATATCACCCTTATTGATTTCATCATTTTTTAGAGGTTCCTAGAGTTTTTTAAAGGGTTATTTCCTTCCCTAGAATAGACACTAGTTTATACTCATGATTTCCAATTGGAATGGTGTTATGTTCCATATCTGGTTATCCATATATAATGAGGGGATTTCTCCCACAAACCTCCTAGATGGGAGAAGTGGTATGTGATTGATATGGAGTGAACCCATATTTATGTTGATGAATCACCCAAATTTCAGGGGTGTTTTATGAATATCCCTATGAAACTTACACTACAGTTATTATAAATTAGTTTTTTTGTTTCTGGATCAGAATTTTCATCCACACTTTCACCATTGTCAGAATGTGCTCGATAAAATCAGCTACTATAATGAGGATATATTCTCATTCCATGGAAGGGTTAGGGGTATTTTATTCTCTTTTAATTCTTTCCCATTATATATATAGTGAAAATACTAATGCTTGTTGGCATATATATGGGTCTACCCGTATGAATATACAGCAGATGATGGCGGGTTTCTATGGAGGCAGTTGAACTGTTCCAGTAACATTGATAGATGATTGATGTTGTTTGTTCACACTCATGCTTTTAAAACTTATTTAAATTTATGTATTTGATGATTCATGTATGTTTTTGTTAATTCTCAAAGTTTTCTACTGAACTTGACTTGTTGGATTATCTGGATGCCGCCAAACTTTGATATAAGGCTTTGCTGTAGTGGGTAGGTGTCTGTGGATTCTCATGGGTTTCTATCAAATTTGATAGCTGGGTGTCTTTTGAGGGGATAAAGTTTTTGACATACTCCATATTACATTGTCAATCCCCTTGGTGGGATTTCATACTTTCCACTTTCATAGTGACCTATAAAAAACTCCCAAGGATTACCACCCCATAATGATGATGTTTTTTTACCACGTGATGTTGGCGCTGACTATTGCATGCATGATCCTTTTAGAGGGAATCCTGCAACATTTGGATCACATTTTCATTAACCTATTGATCTACCAACCTAAGATAAAAGAGAAATTGATTTTTATAGTTTGAGGATAGGCTCCTAAAATGGTTTGAGAAGAGAATTGGTGCCATATGCTTTTAGTCCACCACCCACCATCGAGTTGACAGCTGGTAGGGATTTATATGATAGTAATCTAGCTGAGAAGACTCTAGTGTTCATATGGTACTATATATGTGGTACTTTGTGACCTATAAATTTGAATCCTAGCATTGGAGACCCTAGGATGGTGATTTAATCCTCAGTTTAGTTTAAGAACATGCTTGTGTAATGGTTTGTGCATACCATCCGTGAACTTGTGTGATTCTATTTGGATTGAAGGGAAACATGTATAAAATAACATGAAATATTTGTGTCAAACAAAAATAAGAAACCCCATCAATGTGGAATCTAAAAAATCAAATACATGAACAATTTGTTTTTTTTTCACTCTTTCATTTTGAGTGTGAATGGGCCCTAACATGTGGGCGACAAAGTAATCTCTTCTTAGGATTCACATCATGTTCACAATTATTGATTCCAAACAAAATGTGTGGTGAAAATAATTTTATTACACTTGATAGTCTGATTATGGGGGTTTTAATGGTTTCACAATAAATTCCACCAAGTTCACCATTTTTAGATGAATTCCAAATGGTTTGTTCATGGAGTTGGAAGCATCCAACAATTCACATATTCGAGAAATTTCATAAACATACATTTCAAAGGTATGTGATAATTAGGAAATAACTCCAATTAATCTTTGGGAATAATATTATTCTAGATAATGGGGTGTTTTTGAAATCAAACCCTTTGGGATAGAATTAATTTCTTACTATGAGACTCTATTACAGATTTGAGACATGTTCAAAAGTCCTTTGTTAAATCCTAAGTATAAACTAGGGTTTCCTTCAATTAACAATAAATTATTATAATGTAGGAACATTAGAAACATCTGTATTCATATGAGGTTCTTCATTAGTAGAAACATTTGTATGTATCATAGGTTCTCCATTAATGGAACCCTTTTCTAAATATATTCGATACTCTTTGTTCATCTATTATCATAATGATATATTTAATCAAGATAGTGGGTCACTCTATAATTGGTCAAAATGCATGGAGAGAAGTTTTTTTTTAATATTAAGATCATTCCCATGATATGGGTTTCCTCTATATACCTATGAAAGGAAATAGAACCCACATATTTCTATTCCACTTACAGGGAATCATCATAACTTTTGAGGTCGTGTGAAAATGACCATTCCATGAAGTTTAATGTATTCTATAAAGGATACCTAGGATAAATGTTCCAAGAAAAAAAAAATTGTGGGACCTATGCCAAAGTGGCACGATGTAATCTGTAATGTATATTGGCTTCTAGGTTGGATATTACCCTAATAGGTATGTGGCCTAGGATAATTTTTTTAAATTTGGTGTGTTGTGTTTGGACATCATGGAGGCTACCAAACTATCAAATTTGGATGTGAATCAATGGTTTCATTATACAGATGTGAGAACCCATGCATATGGAGGCCCTCTAAATGTCTGTCTCCAAGGGGATTTGTTCCTTTGATATGGTGATAATATGTTTGCAGCTAATAATGAACACGAGTCTCGTTTGAGTGGGGACATGAGGAGTACATCAAATCATAGTGATTTTGATTTTTGGTTTGGGAATAAACCTTGGATAGTTCCCATAATCTGGATAGATGGATTTGAGGATCCATTCCTATAGAGGACAACTAAAAAAATGTGACAGGAGGATCTGAAAATTGGTTCTGTTTTTATAAATGCCTCTTATCTTGTAGAATTCTTGATTGTCACTAAACTCTATGCCCATATGATTCATCCTCTATTTGAGAATCAATAGGAAGTGGATGAAATAAAAACCCAAAAAATATTCTTTATCTATTGGTGGATGAGGCATAGGATATGGGAGAGTGAAAGAGAGATGAATGTTCCCATATCATATATGGTTACTATTACCATGATAGTCACATATAGATAAAAATTTGGATAGAACCAATAAGAAAGTCCATGTGATTACTCTAGGAGGAATTCCCTTTTCTATGTTATAGAGAAGGGATGAGGAAAAGACACTAAACATCAAAGTGAAAATGACGTATGATACACCTCCTCACTATTTAAAATGGGAGGTCCCTAGTGTCAGAGTCATGAAGGGGAATAAAAATCCCTAACGACTGTTTTTGGGTGAGGAAAAAGGAAGGAACAATTTGTTAA
The DNA here is from genome assembly GCA_963277665.1 of Viscum album. Lineage (NCBI taxonomy): Eukaryota > Viridiplantae > Streptophyta > Magnoliopsida > Santalales > Viscaceae > Viscum > Viscum album. The sequence goes on along the minus strand of OY728145.1, from coordinate 653,590,231 downwards.
CTCATATTTCTATAACTGGGATGTCCCTATCACTTACACTTTGGTTTGGGTCCTCATTACGATATGGATTCATAACTGTGCACACCATGTGGACCCTACCCATAAGGAATGAAATATCTAGCAAACATCTAACCAAATGAATGAAAAAAATAATTGGATATACAATGGTTTGTCATTATCTATGTTTTTGAATGTTTGGAGATGTCGGTGGAATATTTTATAGGTCCCTATCAGATGTCAGATCCAAGTGATGTGATTCCCTGCTGTTGGTGTTATAAAATTGTGATCCAAGGAATATTTAATAGGTAATTCATGGGTGAAAATAAGTGGTCTCACAACATTATAAGTCAGGAAGACATTATGTGATTCACACATTTCGTGAATTTTTGAACTATAAGTAGATTTTGAATGACATATCACCTATTAATCAATAAAAGGGTGAGGCATTACCCTAGGCTCCAAGGATTTACTCAGGTGTCCTCTGGAAGGGCCTAACACATGTCATTTGTTTAAGAGGGGACCCTCAAGCTAAAATATTTCAATTAGGGTGAAGTTTTTCTTTAATATTGTGCTTTTCATTTCCCACATTGGATGTACTTTTATTCTACTATCCCCCTTAATTCTCAATTTTCTCAGTTTTTGGATAGGTATATAGATTCCCTTGAGGGACAAGGTGAAAGGCTTGGTTGAGAATAACATTGAGGTGTCTATTGTATTTTTTATATTTTCATATAGAGAGAACCCACGGTCCTATTTATAGAAAAATGGGACCATGGGTGAATTATTTTATCTGCACAGGTCCAGCATTATTGTTCCATGCACTGGTGTTGCATGTAAGGGTGACTTCTCCTGCACGTTTACATAGGAAGGGCTTGCATGAGCATATTGGAATGCATGATATCTGCACATAGGTTGACCTAGTATATTTTATTTATTCACCATGGTGCTCTTGAGGAAATTTAAACAAAATATTTTACTCCTCGTACAAGAAAGCCGTGTGTCAACAAGGATGTTGGACTTTTTTTCACCGTTATATTTCTCCATCCTTACCATATAATTAAATATACTAATACACATTATATCTCCAAAACCATGAAACCCTTGATATTGGTTGATCTATATTAATATTTTGAGGTCTTATTATACAATTTCCTTATATATTTTAATGTTATAAATCACATAATATTTTCAAATAGTGGACTTGATCCTACCAATTAATTATTCAAAATTACATTCATTATCAATGAATACTCTGAAGTAGTATTGTGAAAGTGTTGTGAGGTTCTCTTTTTATGACCCAATGGATTCAACAAAATTTTTCATGATTTTGAGGAAATACCCATCCATTTATGTTGAAGTGTGGGAGGATAATATTTATCAAAAAACATTTTCTATAAATTATTCAATTCTATTACAGTATCCTCTTCCCCAAACATTGTATTTTTTTATCAATTTAAACCATGGATCATCTTCTCCCTCAATTTAATAAACAAACAACAAAAAATTGTCTTTCTCATAAAATTTTAGGATTAAAATATGCTTTAAATAAGGTGGATATATTTTTCTGCAATAAAGGGATTATAATATCTTATAAAATTTTGAGGTTTTTTTCTTTATAATGTCCTCAATTGCAAAATTATCCCTCAAATGTAGATATGGGGTTTTCACCAAATTCATGATTTTATCTAGATGTTGATTTAATTTAGTATGTACTCTCATGATGTTATAGACTCCCAATCCTATTGAGTTGGGTATCTCATTTGTGAATTACTCATCACATTGGTTGTTGAATCGATTACTCATATATATATCCATTAACTACAATATTGGGAAAATTTGGGAAGACAAATTTAAATCTGATAATAATATAAAAGGGAAAATATAAAAATTGATGGGATAAAATATAAAATATATATATTCATTAAACTATTAATTTATTGGTTTATATCGATGTTATTTAGGGTTTATTTCAAAACCAAAAAATTTATGGGAATTTTCATTTTCTAAATAATGTTTCATAAATACCATGGGAATCCATGAAAGCATATCCTGTTTGAGTTCAAAACTAGTTTTTCACCAATGATTATTTTTTGTGTACTAGGTGACGATTGATTCAATTCCCATTACTTCCTTTTTGGGGTCAATACCAATAGGTACAACTGTTTCGAAGCCACATCCACTTATAGTATATAGAAAACGATTTTATTTCTTGGAAATAATTTACATGATACCAATACATAATATAGGGATGTTTTATTATGTGTATTCTTATGTCTATGTATTTCACTATGGTGTTATATTAATAATCCACCCAATTAATTTGACCATTCTCTAATACTAACATTGACAAATAATTTCTTTTATAAATAATAATTGAAGACTTATTATATATACAAACACATAATAAAATCCCAAAATATTGGAAGGCCTAATGTTTTGGCGTAATTTTATACATACCATAATAATTTTAAGTAGAGATTCAACAACATTATTTAAATCCCCTTATCATTCTCTAATAATTCCATCACATTTGAAAAACTACACAGGCTAACCTAAGAAAATACATAAGAAAGTGGTGAAATATAATTTAACGACCCAAAATTTTATTGATGCAATTTCATCATTCTTGTAGTACTTTTATAATCATATAAAATAACATAATGAAACAAAATTCGGCATCACTCTTAAATGAAAAACTATGTTACCTTTAAACAATAAATTTCCACTTCTGTATTTTGAATTTCAAAAATCTAATACACACGGTTGCGATCACTATGATTTATGGAGTCTGATATGGAAACATAATTTTTAGTGTTTAGTAACCAAACCTTATGAATAGTAACAATCTTTTATGAATAGTAATATGAACCTTATAAATAGTAAATCTTCCAAAATAACAGTTACCTCACCCATGAATGACTCAATAAAATTTATGCATTATATAAGTGATAAGATGACCATAGTAAAAGTATTGGTATTTTTGTATGTCATAAATTATTAGTTAATTAATTTAAAAGAAAATTTACTTTCCCAAAATGTTATTATAAATTACATACTCTATGTCTTATAGATTTATGATAACTTTATAAGACCGTATGTAATTTTTGAAAGCTTGATAAATTCATTTTTAATTTTAATATCTCTATTTTTCATGTAAATTATGATTTTAATTAAAAATAAAAATATTCATATTTAAATAATTACTTTTAGATAATGGAGTTCATTATTTTATTTTACATATTGAAATATGGTTAGGGAGAATGTTTTGGGGTTTTTATAAAATACATTTATTTTTTGTGAATAGTAGAATACATTAATTTAAGATATAAATAAATTATAATTTAAACCCACTTTTACTAACATCACGAGGGATGTTAGCAGAAAAATATCGAACAAAGATTCCCTAATTAGTATTCTTTTTCATGTAATCATAATTATTTCATGAATTATGGAAAAATAATAAACTAACGAAAAAAGCATTAAAAAACCCTACTCCCCTCAACTTTAAATATCACCCCACACAACCACATTTCATCACACCTCTAAAGCTACAAGATATTTCCAAATTTTTACAAAATATATTCACTTGACCCTCCCAAACGTCCACCAGATCTTTTTTTATAAAAATTCCAAAACCACTTCCCTAATGAGGCTCTCAAATAAGATATAATCAAGATGTGGTTTCTCTCTCTTCATTAAATTGCGTTTCAAATTTCATTTCATTTCTTCTCATATCCTAAACTTCTCTTATCCAAATGTCATGATAACTCTATTATAGTAGATATACATGTATGCAATATTGATAATATAATATTATTCATTATAATATTCGATTTCTCTCTCTCTCTCTCTCTTTATAAATATGAAATAGTTGCTCGTGATGTGTTAATTTACCTACAACATGGGTGATGCGCTTCCATTTTCCTTTAACTGCATTAATGATGTCAACTAAAAAATTTTATTCATGAAAAATGATTTTAATATTTATGTTTTAACCCCTTTTATATTCTGGAAACAACCTTTATTCGTAATAAAAATTGATAAAATGAAAAATGTTTGTTATGATCCAAAACCACTAAAATTAACCCAAAACGATCATCATTCGATTTCAACTTAGGGTTAATCTACATGTTATATAATATAACTAATTAAAATATATTTTAAACTCCTATAATATCATTAATAACATTTACTATTAGTTCTTTATGCTTATCTATTCCTTATATGAACTTCCATTTGTGTGTACAAGTGAACAGTTCCTAAAAACTAAGAAAAAGAACACTTCCAAACAATGAATTTAAACTCTATAACTCATCAAAATGACCAAAAGATAACATAATGAAACTATAAATGACCATATTCATGTATAAAATGTTATTTAATATCTAATTAATGAATATAATGTCAATATAAAATACATTAAAGTGAAGAAAGCATTCTGATACAAGGAAAGGGGAAATTCTCGAACCTAAATTTCTTTCATCTGATTCTCTCCCTCTTACAAAATTTTTACTATGGTTAATCGTTAAAAATAATGTTTCAATAATTATATTACCTTTTATGGGATATAAAAATTTTCCAATGGATTTTATGTAAAACATAATGTTTTCTAAAAGAACACTTCTTTAAAAATCCAACCTTTTACTTCTCACATTTAGTTTATGGTTCTTGTATCAAGTATGTTATTCCCTATTTCTTTTGGGAACCCAAGGATTATGAATGTGTTAATATGAGATTAAACCCATTCATTTCCATAGATTATTTATTTTCAGGATTCATTTCTGTTATATGTGGCATGCATGATAATGAAAATTTTATTATGTGACAGGTGTGCTCGGAATTGTATATGGAAATATGAATGTTTGAATGTGATGGGCATGCTTGAAATTATACAGTTCTCCAATGAAATAGTTAAAGTGATGAATCTAATTAGTTTAAGTAAAATGATTCATGGAAAAGATTCTTGTATTGTTCAAAAACTATGTGTGGTAGTTGAACACTAAGGAATGATTTTTCATTTCTATTCATTTCTGCAGTCCATGCATACACCTAATGATTAATCCAATGATTTTTATGATGATGATGTTATGATCAACCAATGTTACATTGTTTAATTTTCTTATCATTCCTCCTACTGTGACCTTAGCTCACCCCTTTTTGATTTATATCATCTGGTGACTACTTGTACTAATGAAAAGTCAAGAGACAATAATAATCTAGAAAAGATGGAATTAAAAAAAACATTATGATTGATGTAGTAAATGTTATGTGCGGTCCATGCTTACCAAAGGAAATAAATCATTGGATCCTCATTGTGAATTTTTTTTATGTTTTTTATCATTAAAATAATGTAAAAATATGGAATCCAAAGTAGGGTCTCTATAGGTGGTATATGAGGTAAGTTTTAGTTCATTTAGGAATTTGGATTAGTGACCCCTAGAGAAAACCTTTTGTATGAGACTAATTACCAATATGTACACAAGAATAATTTATAATCATATGGATCCAAAATGATAATATTTTAGTGGAAATTCTACAAATGAATACTTTATGTATTCATTACATGTTGGAATATGATATATCATTTTCTAATTTATTAAATGTTCGGAACCTGGAGAAACAAGGCCAACAACCCATGCAAGCTCCAATGTAATGATTTCCCAAATGGCAACCCCAATTCTTTAGACGGTTGAGCTAAAATCAACTTGGATATGCTTAAACACCTATATTTGGTCATGATCAATTACCTGAATAATGTGGAACGTCCCCCTTCACCTTAGAGGGAGACACTGACTATAGAGTGTTTTATGTTGCAATGACCCCTAACATTTAGTGGATCATCTAATCTTGTAGTTGAAGAAAATTGGGTCAAATCTACATATATGATCTTTTAAATGTTTTAAAATATTGATATGGAAAAGGGGATTCTATCAGTTTATTGTCTTGATAGAGAATAAAATCAATGGTGGTATTTGATTAAGAACACCAAGCCTGGTGACGAAATTGAAGAGATGGAATGGGAAGATTTTAAGATCATGTTTCTTAAAAATTATTTCCCTAGAACGCATCCTATAATGATGTGGAGATAATTCATAGAGGTCAAGAATAATAAAAGATAATCTATCACCGCCTATGAAGTGAACCTCAAAAGGATTACAAGGTACACTTCGGGTTTTGTTAGAAACAATGATAGAATAACTGGTAGAATCCTCAGTGGGATAAAACAACACCATAAAATATCTCTTATAATTTGAGAAATTGAGAGTTAGGAATAATCTATTCTATTTTCTCTTCATTTAGAGATGGAGTTTGTAGAATGTTCCCATGGATATGTTGATATTAAATTAATGGTTGAGTTTCAAGATAGAGGATCTAATGATAAATGAGGGAAGAAAAATCAACTACCCATATGAAAAATTTAGGAAAGAGGCATACTGTAAATTTCTTCAATGGGTTGTGGAAATGATTCATGTGTAGTAGAGAAGTCCAATAATCTCTTGGAAGTAAAATGGTCTTCTGATGGCAGGAGAATGTGGTGGATGATAGGAAAGAACCACCCATGGTCTTATGCTACAACTATAGGGAGTAAGGGAACTATGAATGCCAGTGCACTAAACATTGATCCCTTAAGGGTAATCAGCATCAAAAACCACCAAATCCAAATTATTAAGTGAAGGATTATAAAATAACTACTGAATTAGTTGGTCGATAAAATGAAGTCATACAAGGTACATAACCTATTCACATGAGAATGGGAAAAATATTATTTGATTCTTGTTTTACTCATTCCTTTATATCATGAAAGATTTCTAGAACTATAGAATCGAATCCCAAAATCCTAAATGTTGAGATATTTGTAAAACCACCCCATAGTGTAATCATTTCATCCCAAGTGGTAGAATCTCATCATGTTGGAGTATGTGGGAATATTCGTCCAGTGAATGTATTAATACTTACCTTGGAGGGATTAGACTCTATAATTGGAATGGATTGGCACACATTATATAGAGAAGATATAAATGTTCAGGAAAAGGAAATAACTTTTCATATTATGAACCATCCCACACTCCTCTAAAAATGTAATGATGATCATTAATCTAGTTTTAAAAGTCCTAAAATGGTATGTTTTTGGATTCCATGTGAAGAGGCATATCTTGATCAAATGGTTTAGACAATGTAAAGTGTAATCCTTGAGTAAATCATGATCATAATGGAATGAAGTGATGTATTTTTAGAATAGTTACCTGGACTTCTCCCAGATCAAAAGGTAGTGTCTTCAATAGAAATCATATCTAGAGCTGCTTTTATCTAAAGGTGTACCTATAGGATGGTTTCTATCTAACTCGAGGAGTAAAGAAACAACTGCCAGAGAATTTGGATAAAGGGTTTATACGACCTTCCGAATTACCTTGGGTTGCATTAGTGCACATTGTGATGAAAATGTATAGATCAACATTGCTATGAATCGATTATTGGGAACTAAATAATATTACCGTAAATAACAAGTATCATATTCAAATGATATGAGACTTGTTCATTCAGCTTTGAGGATTCCAGTACTTCTCAAAGGTGGATCTTCATTCTAGATTTCATCAGCTAAAGGTGAAGAAGGAAGATATTAAAAAGACATCTTCACATATATGGTAATGAAACTATGTGTTTTTAGAAATTCCGTCCGGAATAACTAATTCCCCTACATTATTCATGGATTTTATGAATAGAGTATTTAGATATTACCTTTAAAAAGTATTGGTAGTGTTTACCGATGATATTCTCATTTACTCCTAGAGAAATGTGGAAAATGAAGAACATAAAAAACTTGTATTGGTGAAATTGAGAATGAATAAGTTATACTGTATGTTCTAAAAGTGTGAATTTTGGATGAAGAATGTCACTTTCTTGGGAAATGTGATCACAAGTTAATGAATTTCTATGGACCCTTCTAAAATAAATGATATTTTGGAATGGCCCAGACCCCATAGTGTCAACAAAATCCCTAGTTTTCATGAATTATATAGGTACTATGATCTTTTTGTGAGAAAATTATCATGATTTTCAAGTCATATGACTTAGTTAACAAGGAAATAGTAATTTATTTCTAGATGGATGAATCTGTGGAACGATTCATGGAGAAAAAGGGATGGTTTGTCACTGCACTTGTACACAAATTAATGAAAAGTTGTGAATGTTTATTGATATACAGTGATTCTTTGAAGAAGTTATTTGTTTGAGTTATCAAGATAAATGTTAATTTGATAGCCTATGCCTCATGATAGATTATGTTCCATGAGCAGAATGACCCGATGCAAGATTTGGATCTAGAATATGTGATTTTTCCCTGAAATATTTGCGGTACTACATCTATGGTGAGAATTGTGACATATATACCGATCAAAAGAGTATAAAGTATATATTCACACAAAATGAGCTCAACATGTTATAAAGGATATTGAGAGTGTTAATAATGGACTATGATTTATCTATTCACAAACATCCTAGAAATGCGAACAAGGTAGCTGATGCAGAAAGTATAAAGAATAAACTATGCAATCCATGATGCATATTGAGAGAGAACCTATCTTCATGGATATTAAAAGAATGGATTTGGATAAATAATGGAATAGAATAAATAATACATTGAACAAATTATTTACCAACAATCTATCAATGATAATATTAAGGAAGCACAAAGTGAAGATCTGGAGTGATAAAAGAAGGTGAATATGGTTAAGGAATGGAATCTGCATGAGATACATATCAATGATTATGGTTTGTTTTGGTTTGAAAAATGTCTTTGTGTACCTTAATCACCCAGGATAATGATGGAGATATTGGAAAATGCACATAGCTAAACATTCCTTATCCATCCTAGTAGCACCATGATGTATCGAGATCTCTGAGAACACTTCTGGTGGGATAACATGAAGAAGGATATAGCAAAATATATCTCACTTTGTATGTCAAAAAGTTAATGCAGAGGAACAAAAGTCCAATGGGATGATGCAACCATTTCCTATACCCAAGTGAAAATGGGATAACGTCACTATTGACTTTTTCATGTGTCTCATAAAGACATCAAAGGGAAATAATGTGATATGGGTTGTGGTTGACCAACTCACAATGACTGCACACATTATCTATATTCAGAAATACCTCTCACCTAAACAACTTACAATGTTATATGTGAAGGATGTGGTGAGATGACATGGTTTTCCACTCTTGATTGTCTTTGATCTTGATCGAAGGTTCACATATAAATTTTGGAGGATTATCCAACATGAATTGAGTAATGAATTAAATTTTAACACGCCCTATCACCCCCATATGATTGAAAATATTAAAGGACTATATATATGCTCGAAGATATACTAAGACCTTCTCTTCTGAATTAAATGGTGGATGGGACCAGCATCTCCCATGGGATGAGTTATCATAAAAAAATATCATCCACTAATGTATGAAGATGTATTTATATGAGAATCGGTATTGGTATAAATGTATAACTCCAACCTATTGGGATGAGTTTGGAGAAATAAATCTACATGGACCTGATCTTGAGAATGAGATGACAAAGAAGGTTCAAGTCATTCAGAAACATATCAATGATACTCAGATTCAGCGAAAGAACTATTATTAAAATCATAAAAGGTACTTGGAGTATGATGATGGAGATAAATTATTCCTTCAAATAGATCTCTGGGAGAGAGTTACATGGTTTGGAAATTTAGGGAAGCTATACCCAATGTACATTGGCCCAATTGAGATCCTTGAACACATAAGATCCATGGCCTATCATCTTAAACATCCTCCAAATATAGCTCATATTAATGATGTGTTTCACATATCACTCTTGATGAAGCACATACTATATCCCTTACATGTACTAAACTCATAGGTGGTACAATTGAAAGATGATCTTTCTTATGGGGATAAGGCAGTAATGATATTGGTTCACATGGATAAGGTTCTATGCAATAAGAAAACCCAGCATGTTAATGTTTTAAGGAGGAACCATAAGTATTATGGAGAATCTTGCGAACCAGAGGATGAAATTAAGGTGAAGTACCCTCAATGTTTTTGGTAAAACAAAAATTTGAGGGTGAAATTTCAAAAGGGGGAGAAGAATGTAATGACCAAATCTTTTTTCAATGCAATTTATCCCTTCTGGTAGTTATTTAGAAATCATATAAATTCACATCAGGAAACATAATGCGACATCATTTTTAAATGAATTTTTTTTACCATGAAACATCAATTCATCACATTTGTGTAATAAATTTCAAATATTTTACATACAAATTTTTGATCAGTATGATGTTTTGGAGTCAGAATAGGAAAAAATAATTTTTGCTGAATATTATCCTACCAATATAAATATTAAAATACCCATACAAATATTAATATGACTATTATGAATTCTAAATCATCCAAAATAATAGTATCCTCACCCATGAATATATAAATAAAATTTAGGCATCTTATATGTGATAATATTACCATTGTAAATGTATTTGTATTTTTGTATGATTTAAATTAATAATTATAATTAATTAATTAATTAAAAATAAAATTTCTTTTCCTAAACGGTGTTCATAAAATAGAAATTTTATGTCTTCTAGTTTTATGAAAATTTAATAAGACCTTTTGTAATTTATAAAAGAAATATAAAATCAGTTTTAATTTTACAATTTTTATTTTTCAAGTAAATTATGATTTTAATTAAAACAATTAATCAAATTCTGAAACATATTTTTGTAAAATGGAGTACAATTTTGGTTTCTACATGTTGAAAAATGGTTTGGGTCAATTTTTTAGATTTTGAAAAAATAGTTGAATTTTTTATGAATAGTATAATACATTAATTTACTGTATAAATACATTATAATTTAAGTCCACTATTCCTAAGATAATTAGTGATATTAATACCCAGATATAGAACTCAGATGAACTTATTACTATTATTGGTCATGTAATCATCACTATTACTTATCTTATGTATAAATAATAAACTAATGATTAAAGTAATAAGTAAACCCTCCTCCCCTCGAGTATAAATACAACCCTCACACCCTCATTTCTTCACAACTCTGAAGCTACAAGGATTTTACAAATAATGAAAAAATATATTCCATATCCCCTCAAAAAAATATATAATAACTTGGTTCGATAAAAAGCCCAAAACCTCTTCTCTTAAGAGGCTTTCAAAGAAGATATATTCAAGGGGAAATATATCTCTATTTTCTTTCAATTCTCATTCAAATTTCAATTCATTTCTTTTCTTATCCTCTACATATCTTCTCCAAATGACATGAAAACTCTGTTATTATTGATATAATTTTATTATATCATGTTAATGTAATATTATTCATTATACTCCCCATTTCTCTCTCCTTGTTTATAAAAATGGAATCATTTCCCGTGATTTCTTAATTTACCTACATCATGGGCAATGCTCTAACATGTTCCTTCAAAAGCAAAAAGAATTTCAATGAAACCACTACATTGTTGAAAATATATTTTTATATTCCTACATTAACCAATTTTATTGTCTTCTAAACAACATTTATTCATAATACTAATTGATAAAATAAAAATGGTTCGTTTTGATCCAAAAATTTCCCAAATTAACCAAAAACGACAGTCATTAAATTCTAAATAACTATTCAACCAAATGGTATATGACGTAATTAATTTAAAGATCACTTAAACTCCTATAAGGTCATTAATAACTTGTAATATCAGTTCTGGATGTTTATCCATGTCTTATATGAACATCCATTCATGTGTACAAGTGAAACGTTCATGAAAACAAAGAAAAAAACACAACCGAAAAATGAATTTAAACACTATAAATCATCCAATGGCCCATAAAAGAAATTAATAAAACATATTAATGCATAAAAGGTTTTTTAATTGATAATTAATTATTATAATGTGATTATACCAGATATTAATGTAATGAAATCATTCAGAAACTAGGTAAGAAGAAATTCTTGAACCCAATATTCTTTTTTCAAGTTCTCCCCTTTTCACACCATTTTCAGTATGGTTACTACATAAAAAAAGTTTTCATCATTATATGACCATTTCTAGGATATAAATATGTACTACTATAGTTTATTTCCAACAAAATGTTTTCTAAAATTACTCTTCTTTCAAAAATACACATTTTACTTCTCACTCAAGGTTCGTGGTTCTTATATCATGTATGTTATTCCCTATTTTGTTTTGGGAACCCAAAGTTTATGAATGTGTTCTAATGAAAAGAAACCAATTACATTACATGGGATATTTATGCTCATTATTTATATATGTTCTATGTGGTATGCATGATAATGGAAATGTTATGATGTGATGGGTGCACCCGAAATTATTTATTGCAATTTAAATGTTTGAATGTAAGGTGTACACTCAAAACTATACAGTGCATTAATGAATTGGATAAAGTGATTAATACTATGCACTAAAATGAAATGATGTCTGAAAATGATGCGACGATTGTTCACAACTATTTGTGGTAGTTGACCACTAAGAGATGATGTTTCATTTTTATGGACTTCCAAAATCCATGCCTTTACCTAATGATTCCTATCATGAATTTTAAGATGAAGAGGTTATTCTCACCACATGTAACATTGTTTCATGTTATTATATATTATCTTACTAGAATTTTAGCTTACTATTTTTATTAATATCCTTAGGTGACTAATTTTTCTTAGGATATGTCAAGAGATAATAAAATGTGAGAGAAGAAGGAATTAATTAAATGATTATAATTTATGTTGTAATTTTTATGTATGGTCTTAGTTTTATCTAGACACTAAACCATTGGATCCTCATTGTGTAATGTTTTTATGTTTTTTATCATTAAAATAAGGTAAAAATAATTTAATAAAACCATGGTCACTATATATATAGCCCAATAAGTGAATAATAAAATAATAACTAGATAATGGTAATACATTTTATTCAAGTGGCATATCAAGGTTAAATAAATGGGGTGTAATAAAAAATTTGAACATTGAATCATTATAAAAGTTGATAACATTACGAAAAAATAATAATCTGTAAATAAACAAAACATTTCATCATAAGCATAAGTCAAGGATAAACATCGAGAAATTACTTCATTGTATGATTAGGATAACATAAAAATGTTTTTAAAATAAATCCAAAAGGTTAATTTTTATTGGATCTTTATATAGTTGTTTGAAGATTTGGCATATTTTTAAATTTTATTATTTGTTGTGTGATACTATATTTTATGGAAATAAATATTTATATGAGGAATGATTTGTGGATGAAACATAGGAGACCTTAGATGGGTGGGTAACTAGACGGGTGATTCTTTAATTTATTGTATTATAGATTTTATTTGATTCCAGTATCTACATGAATTATGTGTTATATTATTTTTCTAGTCACATGGATATATTGTTTTATATGAGTGATTTATTTACCTCTAGAACCTATAAGCCAAATCTCTTCCCGTGAACCATGGATTATACTTGTGATGTACTAATATATTTAGTGGTAACTCTTACTTTTATGGATGATGTCATAATAGTTGTGGAGATCCTTTTCTTATTATAATTGTTTAATCATTTTGAACATTAGACTCTTATTTTTACCTAAATTAACTCTTCTATTTTCATATCATTTAAAATTCTACGATTTCTTTTTTTTTTTGATATTGTTAAAAGTAATGATAAAAATTTTATTCAATGAAATGTTTGACATGGGGTGGAATCTTAAAAAAATTATATCTAAATGGTTGTTTTAATTTAATTAGTCTTACTATGAGGATGTGATTTTCGTCAAATTATTTTAATTTTAATGAAAAAAATATGGTTTAATGTTTTTTTTAATTTTATATTAAAATAGTATTGGGATCTGAAAACAATTGTTGGGAAACGATCATAGGTGGTTTTTGCTGATGGAATTAAAAATATTTTATAAAAATAATTCAAACTATCATTTTTGGTTTATTTTTGAAAATAAATGCATTGAAATAAAGGTGATTTCCCACTGGGATTTCAATATCAGACACTACTCACACAACAAAATTCTTTTAGGATTAGAGGATATTCAATATCCAAATCTGGTTCTTAGAATTTGATCTGAGTTTGATGGGGAATAGAACATGATACACATGTGATGATTTGATAATTTATTCAAGTGTTTACATTCACTATTTTTTTCAAAAAATATTACATTAAATATTTTAAATTATTCTTATTGGTGCCATAATATATCTATGGAGGTTTCAGTTTAAATCCCAGATGTTTCAAGTGTAGTCATTAGAGATTGATATTATGGGTTTATTTTTCATCTATTATTTCTACTTCATATCTAAAATGTTTATTGTGTTTTATTGGGTTATTTTTTTGGAATAAACTTCCAAATAATATAAATATCCTTCTAGAATTTCATAAATATTTTGATGTTTTTTAAATCATGATTGTCTAGGAAAAATTATTTCCAATGATTTTTTTGAATATTATGAAACTTTTCATTGGACTTAGTTGATCATGGATTCCCCTCATGTATGTAGTGAGTCATTTTGGGGTCAGTTCTTGTGGTATCATGGGCCAATTCATTTAAAGTGTTATAGGAGACTAGGATTATTAAGGGGGAAATGTTTCAATGAACAATAGTTATTTATGTTTGTCTAGTTGATGGAGGCAAGACTATTAGGACTAGAGTATTAGGATTTAGAAGATGTTTGGGATATATTACTCATTAAAAATGTTGATTTTTCATGGGATGTTTCAGTGGTATTATTAGTTTTCGATTTGGATTATTTTATTTTCTATTTTAAGGATGTATTAATGTTTTTGAATGAAATGAGTGTTAATATAATGGTACACAAAGATATCATAGCTTGGAAAATGATGTGGAGCACATGTAAATTGTTTTCCATTACTCTCAAGGATTGTTGTGTGAGTGGAACATGGTCTACCAATCCATTGGACCAATTCATTAATAATGACTAGTGCCAATAATTCTGGCATTATGTTATGAAATGTTTATAAATTGTGTTTTTTAGGTGTTTAATTTAATTTTTGGAAGGTTAATTTTCATAGTGTGATTTTTAATGGTTTTAAAATGGAAATATACCTTTTATAATGGTTTGGATAGTATAGTTTGATCTAAAATTGATTTATAAGGGGAAATTTTGGTTTTAATATTATGGATGGTACTAAATTTTTCTAACATGGGTTTTTATATGGATATTTTTTGGATGGGATGCATTGGAGTTTGAAGATTGATAAGTTCATTAAATAAATATTGATGATTTTGAAATTTTTCCTATAGTTTATCAAAATTAATTAAAATTAAATTATGGGTTCGGTATTTTAAATTAAATTTTAAGTGTGGAACTTTTGGGTTTGATATTTTTTATAAAATGCGGATGTGGATTTTAATTTTTTTTCTTATGGTTGTTAAATAGTTTAATTTGTTAATTTTTATTTGGTTGTGTAATATGTTGATTTATTTAAAGTAATAATTTTTATTTGGAATATGGTTTATATGAATGTGATAGTTGTTTGTCTTTGTAATTAGTTGTGAATTTTTTGTTTCATTATACACTGACTGTAATCGTCAAAACCATCTTGATAATTTTCAGGTTTGGGTGATCATCTATTTTTGGGGTATAATCGATCGATCTTATGAGGTAATTTATTTTTTGGATTTATTTTCACGGGACATTACCTTTTATTTGTAATGGATTTGTATTCTTTTGTGATTCCATGTTTCTTATTGAATTGGAAAGATACTTTTGAGTTTTGTTAGTTGAAATGGATGGTGATGCTTGATTTTGGTCCCTTGAATTATGATGAAAACAATGGGTGTTCTTTGAGTACCTAGGAGGAAAATAAACTAGTTGAGTTCATGTACTAACTGGTGTTGGATTTACTTGGTGGAACTTAGATGAGGGGTTTCATGGGATGCATGGTTATTTGGTAATAAAACATTATATTCCCATACTGGTTTTCTTAATTTACAGAAGGAGTTGTATACAGAATCGAAGATGAAAACATGCACGATGAACAACTCTTTCAGTGAGATTTAGAATATGAAATGTCGTGTTTTTTGGGTAAGCCCAAAAATCCACCTTTAATCAAATTTTTATGCTGGATTCCTCCAATCACCTCATCGATAATTTTAAATTTTTGATGGTTCAGCCTTCAGAATGTTGAGATCCGCGAGTTGTATAGGTATTTTCCAGACACATTGTTTCTTTGGGAAAGGTTTCTTTTTTCATTATATTGTAAATATATATGCTTATGGAGAGAAGTTTGGATATATGATTAATGATGTAAAATATATGGTTTGATATGGATGGAAATATATTTGGATTGGGTCTGATTCTCAAATTTCTTTAATTGAGTTACAAGAGAAATCCATGAATGTCCCATAGAAAATAATTCCTTCTTGGGATGATTGTATTCATCTGGAAAATCACATTAATTTGACTGTTTCATGTGTCAATAAATAATACAACCTTTTGGAAGATTATTTGTTGAATAGGTAGATTATGGAATTGAATTTCATGTGGACCATCAGGACTCCAAACTATTGTGCACCAATGGTGTATGCAGACATGCAAAGAGTGGTTTACTCTAATTTGTATAAAAAACATTAAAATTTTTATCTTTGATTGATTATTTTAATTTAATAATTATTTATGGTGGAATTTTTCTAGGGATTGGATTTTATTGGTATATGTGATTTCATTATGAAATTTGAAAACATGATGTTTGAGTTAGATGGGTGAAATGATTTGGATTCCACTTATTTAGGAGATCTATTTTGTTATCTATTTTATTAAAGTTTTATACACTTATGATTGATGATTCATGTGTCTCATATCATATTTAATGTTTATATACCTATTATATAGTTATATTAACATATTAAAATTAAAATATATGAAATTGTTCGGTAATAGTTGATTATAAATATATATGAAATTTCATATATATACTTATATGGGTTTTGGAAATGGGTGTTTTGAAATTGAAACATGATGTTTAAATTTTGTTTTCCAAAAGAATTTCAATGGGGTGTTTTAAAATTATTATGTTATCATTTTAAAATAGTTATATTTTGTTAAATATTTGTAAAATTGTCCCAATAAAAACCTTTTATGTTCAATTGATCTTTATAAATAAGTTTTAAAAAGAGTCATAGATTCATTTTTATTTATGCAATGGAAAATTTATATGTGTAATTTTTAATGTTTGGAACATGGGATACCTTAGGCATTTGGGTAACTAGATATGTGATAGTCTAGTTAGTTGTAATACCAGTTGGGGTCCATTCCATATTTCCTTAAGGTGCGCAATATTTATTATTTTATAGGTTCCATAACCGAAAAAGTATTTCATGAATGTGTCTTTTACCAGTTGGAACTTATTATTCAAATATTTTTTAGTTTTATATTTATAATTCTCACTATTTAGAAAAATATTTATCCCAACTCTCACTTTTATTGATGATTTTTCAATTATTGTTTACTACCATTACTTATTTTGGTAAATTTCCATTATTAATTTCCTTTGTTGTCACCACCCTTTTTTATTCAATGTTTTCCTTTTAGTTCGATTTTTAAGTTAAACATAAAAATAGGATTTCAAATGTATATTTTTCATGGGTGTCTATTATGAAAAATAATTTCTGAATCAGTGTTATTAAAAATTGATTCTTTTGATTTTTATATTAGTTTTATGTTATTTTATTCATTTAAAATAATATTAAATGGGTTTAAAAGGGTTTTAAATGATTCGTTGAAAAATTTTTTGTTTTGGAAGACTAGTGTTGGGAAATGTTCATGGTTTTATATTGATAAAATAATTTCAAATATATTATATAAATATAAATTAAATTATTTTATTGTTTATTTTAAAAAGTAATGTGTAGACTCTTCTATGATTACCTATTTGGCTATCGAGCTCCCACACTACAAAGATAACATGATACTTATAAATTTAGTGGCATTTATGGTTTTAGATTTTGTTATTAGAGTAGTATCTATGTTTGGATGAGGAATTTACTAAGGTCACATGGGGATATTTTACTATGTATCTCCACATTTACATTCAATTTTTTAGTATTTTTTCAAAATATTCATTTTTTAGCTTTCAGTAATAGTTATTGGAGGCCTACAGTATTTGTGGAGGTTGGATGGGGAAATGGTAGATTTTGAGTGAGGATATTTTTGGGTGAGATAAGGTATTTATTTTTCATATTATTTTTACAATGTTTATTTTAATTTGTTATCTTATTTAATCTACATTTATTATTATTTTGGACACTTGAATTATGGACAGGTCATGGTAGAATTTTGGGATATTTTTTCTACTTATTTAATCATGTGAATCTAGGTTTAGTCAATCCAAATGATTTAATTTGATTAAAATAATGTTTTTCATTAGATCAAGGGGATCAAGGATGACCCCCAAGTTAGGGGTGAGCCGGTTAGATTATTGGTTCAGGTGGAAGATTGATCTAGTTCATTACAAATGCAATGTCTTCACTAATCTCCATCAAACTTACCTCACACCAATGAAGTCAATATGAACATTTTATAATTAAATACACGATTTTGATGACAAAATCATAATTATTTTTCTATATTTTTTGTAAAAATTTTATAATTATATCCTCTTATTCGTGGTTTATTTTTTATTGACATATTAATTCTTTAATTATATGCATCAAAATGAACTATTTCATTGTTTCACTAAAATATTAATCATTAAATCTAGTATTAAATGCTCAGAATCCCCATTTTGAAATCTAAATCAATTACCGTAGGATCTCCCTCATCATTATTTAAATGATTCCAAACTCTAAAGAATGAATCTTTATGTTCAATCTTACCAAAATTCATTAAATATTTATAAAATTTGATAGTACTAACTCATGGAAAAAGAAATTAAATCTACAATATTATACACATAATTGACCTTTCAATTCACCTTATACATGAAAAATTACTTATCATCAAATATAAATCTATACATAATTATAATAAAAATATATCACATTAAAATGTTAAAAATATTAATTAGCATATCAAAAACATTATTAATTTTTAATAAACATTAATGTTTCACATGAAAAAATGTAAAGACCTGTAAATTTCAAGGAAATTTTTTTCATAAATTCTTTGGGATTTTACAAGTATGCAGCTTCTGACGGCACCTGATTCTGAGGCCTGGTGTGCCTGGAATCAATTTCTAAAGTTTAGCTTGGGTACGTTCAGTGAACGAACGAGCGGGTTTTTCTATCTTTTGATCCAGTGCTCGGAATGGAAATCTGAGGGCACCGATAAACTCGCAACACCGATAATTTCTTAAGAGGACTTTTACCATAGATGTGTTGGCACGAAAGGAGAAGTTAAAAATAGTGGATTAATTGGTAAGTGAATAAAATTGTGGGAAAATTCTATTTTTATATCTAAAGGGGTTATATCCTAAGTGAGGGAGTTGGGGCGGGACCCACTAGTTCCTAACTACCCAAGTGAGGATAAATGTGAGGTGGGGCCCACATGAACCCCAACCCTTCACATTTCCGAACTCTTTAACCCACTTTAAACCCCCAATTATCTTCCCTAGAATTAATTGGATAACTCCTATTAAATTAAGTAGCCTATCAACCTTCCTCTCCTCCATTAAAGTTTTCTATCACACATTATTAATATCTTGAATCAATTTGAAAAGGGTGGCTTGTATTTAAATGGGATTAGGTTATCACATTATTGTTTTTGGCCAATAATATGGTGGGGGAACCTCTGAAGGAATAAGAGAAGCTTCGTTCTTTAACCCTCCAAAGAACAATGAGAATGCACCATGCCTTACAATATTCTCATTGTGACAAAAATGGGATAAGACACATCCTCCTTGAACGCTCTATGTTGATGTCTACGAATACTTAACTTGCAACGCTGTCAACCGTGACGCTGACATTCGACATGGATTATCGAGGTAGGGGGTTTTTGTATTTAGTGTATAAGTGATTTATATCTCGTGCATGGGTATTTAATTT
The DNA here is from genome assembly GCA_963277665.1 of Viscum album. NCBI lineage: Eukaryota > Viridiplantae > Streptophyta > Magnoliopsida > Santalales > Viscaceae > Viscum > Viscum album. Next base: position 653,570,173 of record OY728145.1, on the reverse strand, counting down.
CTAGGGTGTTGGTATAATTTATTTTGAATAAATTGAACTATTGACGTCGATATATTATGGTTTGAACCTCTAATGTGAAGGGCACGGGCTAACAAACAAGCCAAACACTCCGCTGGTTGTTCTTTTGTGTGCCAATTGACGGGCGACGGTGAAAGGGGCCGAAACAGCATTTGGAAGAATTCATAGTGAAGAGTGGATACCAGGAGAGTTGCAGTCACAAGTGATGGGTGAATCGGACCAATGGAGCGCGTCTGGTGGTTCGTGGAAGGGGCCACTGGCGTGCCACGCCGGAACGGCAGCGCCAGCCACTCGAGGCGGTGGCGCCCGAGCGCGCCGCCGGAGAAGACATGCCGCCGAAAGGCACGGCAGTGCGACACGGTGGATCCCGCAGCCACATGGGATGCTGGGGTGAAGGAGGTGGGGCGTGGAGCGATGTCGCGATGGTCGAACAGAGCTGCGACCTAAGGTCGCGATGGAAAAAAAGGCAACTGGTTTTGCCGGCTGCCGGCGCCACCAAGAGGCGGGACCCGAGGGGGTCCCGTGGATACCAAGGGCTGGCCATTATGGCTGGCCATTTCTGAAGAACCTGGGGAGGATGTAACCCCCCGAACAGCGGCTAGGGTGGGCCCCACTTGGCGCTGCCACCCGCTAGGTCAGCCAGCTGGCCACCAACTCCCCCGGTCGGGCCGGGTCGTGCCATGCAGACCAGATAGCCAGCGCGAGGTTGGGCCGCCAGCGCCAGGACGGGACGAGCCGCACCCAACCGGGCTGGACCCGGACCCGGGTCGGTTTGGCCCAGTTCAGGCCGACCCTGCGAGTATTGGGCCGGGTCGGACCGAGCCCATACCCTGCTATTTTCAGACCGTTTTCGGTTAAACAATCATATCTTGGGCTACGGACCTCTGATTGATGCACCGTTAGTTGTGTAGGATTACTTAGATCGAGACCATCGTTTCAGAATATTACAATAAAGGTGTTGTCGAACAATCGATTTGGCCGGGTTGGTTCGAAAATGAGACCAACCAGGCCCTCGGAGTAGAAAGGCTTATAACCTGAGCTCGGGATGCCCGAATGATGTGCCGTCAACATTGTTGGATTCCTCTTGATGAGATGGATCTTTTGGAATACTTCACCAAAGGTTTGGATGCAGTTTCAGTAAGGATGGGTTGGATTGAACCCGAAATCCAACCGGGCCCCTGGAATGGTAAAGTCGATAACTTTCAGACCGGACGTCTGTTTGACGTACCGTCAATGGAATTGGTAATCACATTGAGAAACAGTCCATATGAGTATACCATACGAGAGTTCAGGGTACAGTTGAGATACAGTCTAGTTGGTTCGTACACGAAACCAACCGGGACCCCGGGATGAAAAGGCTAACAACTCACAGACCAGACATCCTATTGTCGCGTCGTCTGTTGCGTTGAGACCCCTTTGACGAGGCTATCCATTCGGATAATTTTTCGTGGGACTTCGTATAAGTTGTTTTATCGACCCCTTGGCTCGTGGACTAGACCATCCTGGAATCAAGCGCGTTGTGTGTGGGAACCCTAGAGCTGGCTGCGGCAATGATGACAACTGTACATGGATCATTCCTGGGTTTTGCAATGATGACGACTGTACCTGGATCCTATGTGGGTTTGGCAGCGAGGACAACAATACTTGGATCCACCATGGGTTCAGTAGTGAGGACGACTGTACTTGGATCCTATGGGGGTTCGGCAGTGATTGTTACTTTGCTTGGATCCTACGTGGGTTCACCAGTGACGACTTCTATACTTGGATCCTATGTGGGTTTGGCAGAGAGGATGATTCAGAGGTTAAATCTAATCATCTCCACCAATATTCATGAGTAGTATACATGTGTGAGCTAAATCTTGACTTTCAATCATTATCTTCGATATGGTTGTGATTTCCTTTGTAGACTGGGTTGTGATTTCTTGTGTGGACTGGGTTGTGATTTACTATGTGGACTAGGTTGTGATTTCCTGTGTGGACTAGGATGTGATTCCCTGTATGGAATGGGTTGTGATTTCCTATGTGGACTGGGTTTTCCTATCCTGTGTAGACTGTATTGTACTTGGGCTCGTGAGTTAGAGCCAAACTGGAATCGATGACTTAGGTATATGTATGGGCATATTCCTATGTAGAGTTTCGTGATACTTCGTGATTGTATCCTTACTTTGTGGTTTACTCTTCGTGGATTCTGGGAGGCCTTTGGGGGTCTCTGCGTCCCTACTGAGTATCGTATAACCAGCCCTACACGGGCTATGCCCGCACTATGTTGTGTTGGTTGCAGACGATGCACATCGCTGACCGTGTTTGAGGCTTGTGGAGCAGGACATAATCTGGAGGTGGAGTATCAGTTGGAATGTACACGGAGTGGACAGACGGATCCGAGGTGCTGAGGAGACCATCTGTACCCACCCTTCAGGTGTGGTTTCTGGAGGACGTCTCAGTGGTTGATAGTCTAATTTTTATCTATTGAACTTTACATTTCTCAGTTGTACTATTCATTCAGTTGGGTTTGTATAATAGCCCATTTACATTCCACCACTTACTTTTGTACTCAGTTTACATAGTGTTTACTTAATCATGTGTACTCTGTTGTGTTTGATTACTTGTATAATGGAAACGCCTTCCCTGTTATCTGGATTTATGCCTTTGGTGCTATTCACAAGCCTTTGGCCTATGGATGGTGCGCTTGGGGTAGTCACGGCATGGGCCCCGAGGACGGGTCGTGACAATTTTGTATTAGAGGATTTTGGTTCTAGAATAGAACTTATAACTCTGATAATTTCTTCTCTGTGAAGAAATTGTGTTAAGTGTATTGAGTATGGTCTTCAGTTTAGGGAGTGTTGGTGTGGCGGCCGATGTATCCATACACCAGGACCCTGACTTCTTATTTCCGACTCAATGCATGAAAACATTGGTTTCATGTGTGTTTAAAAAGTTTTCTTAGTGATTAATTTGTGTCATCTCACCTTGTATACTATATTTACCATGGAACACCTATTTCCTTATCAGGATGCCACTGTAAAGACAACTAGCTAGGGATCTCGAGAGAGAGTACACGATGACAGCCCACCGAGCGATGAGGCTCCGGTGTAGGGCCCTCTTACTATTTTGGCACATTCTTGTGGTGTACCAGTAGCACCACCACCTATTGGGTAGAAGATTCCACTAGCCACACTAGCAGACGGTGCATGCCGACGGAGCGCATTGCACGAGTTCCAGCAGTAGAGGCCTCCGAGGTTATGAGTCGAGGCATATTCCTAGACAGCAGAGGAATGGATAGAGGCGATTGCTAGAGTTTTTTGCCTAGCTGAGATACCAGTATAATGGATGGTGGACATGGATACTAGTGTTTTCTAGTGAGTGACCATGAAGATGGACCTCAAAGTGATAAGGCTTCGATATGTGGACCGATTCCTGAGATAGTACCTTCGGGTAGTCTGTCAGCTATACGTCACTACCTATTGTCCAAAAGTTACAACTGGCGGTACCAGTAGGTGACACATATAGGCTTACTGCCTTCCATGTGTTCCAACATCAGATACACTCAAGTTCCGAGGTAAGCCCAACTCATAGGTGGCTAAGGCCTGACTTGCGGAGGTGGTAGAGAGTTGTATTGAGCATATACAGCTTCGGTAGGATGACATGTTAGTAGCTGGGTAGTCATCGAGGCATACCGATCATTCTTGGTACTTGATGACTACGATATGATCAGTGCTTTAGAGCTCGGGAATCAGAGAGAGGTGTGTTTAAAGGACATCTGAGCGAGCACAATTCATCTACACATTTCTACTTATGTTAGGGTGATAGAGAGAACCTTTGTGTTTGAATGATATTTGGATGAGCGGATACAACAAGTGAATGTTAGCAGTGGGAAGGAAAGAAACCAGTGCCATTCTCAGAGACATGGGAGTATAAAATGTTTCAAGAAGAGGAAGTGTTAAGGATAGATGAATCAGCAGAGCAGCAGACGTGGAAGCCGAGCTAGGAGTACAACATGAGGCGGTGTACATTTCAACATGTTACAACCACCCAATTTTGTAGTCTCCGCCAGGCTCAGGGAGCTGGAGGTCATGGGAAGATAATAACTGCATGCAGTCAAGCAGTGTGACCCAAGAGATATAATAATGATTTGAGGTATGGTCTGTGTCAACTACAAGTTTCCGTATCAATAGACATATGCACCAATCATTCCTACCTTCCATGAATCTTGTCCCAGACCTAGAGTTTCTAGTTATGCCATTGACATGACCCTCACATCTGGAGATACCTTTCGGATGAGACTCAATAATCACACTGACGCCGACAGTGTGATATGACCCTTGAGGCGGGAGTTTCTGTTGAAACCTCTTGGTGGAAGCATCGAGGCCTTACAGCATTAGTTTGGGTATGGAAAGGGGAAAACACAGTTCATACACAGATTTATGGTATTAGGAAAAAAGATTGTGGTTTATCTACAACATTGGAATGGGGTTTCCTTGGTCGGAAAATAGGAAAACCCAGGCAACACCGGACAGAATCATGAATAAGAGGGTGCATTCGATCACTCAGGAGATGTCCAAACATACCTTTGTGCTAGAATTCTCCATAGTTGCAGCACCACTTCCATTAGAGCTTTCAAGAGCTGGGGTAGAGGTTGACCAGTGCACCCAACCTGAGGGCGTTGGTTACATAGTTCTCTACGATGTATCAGGTAATGAACTTGAGTGTGTCCTGATGTAGAAGCAGGTAGTGATCGCCTATGTTTCACGGCACTTTAGACTGCATATAGAAGACAGAAGTCTTATACTGATAAGAGACAGAGACCTCTAGAGTTCTAGGATGGTGACCACGTATTTATATGAGTCTCACCTCTACGAGGTCTATGGAGATGTGGCAGAAGCAGATTGTTATCTCAGAGGTTCATCAGACCCTTATTGGTCTTCAGCAGGGTAGGCGTGGTTGTTTACTGCTTGACCTTTCCACCGCAGATGCACCAGGTGCATGACATCTTCCACATATCTCAGCTCGGGAGATACATGCACGACCCATCACACATCATCGATCACGGGGAGTTGGACATCAATGACTGGGAAACATTCTCAGCATTCTAGTAGAGGTTGAGGATTGACAGGAGAAGGTCCTACGGGGATGGTCTATTCATCATGTGCGCTTTTTCTGGCAGCATGGGAACCTCAAGGAATGCACATGGGAGCGGGAGGCTTAGTTACGTGCTTGGTACCTCCTTTAGTTTACCTAGTTTGTGTTATAGCATTACAGGGACCTAAATACTTGAGGTGGGAGTAATTTAAAGACCCTTAAATTTCGAGGATATTTTTTTCTTAAATTCTTTGGAATTTTACGAGTACGCACTTTCTGACAGCACCTGATTCTGAGGCCCAGTGTGCCCCGAATCAATTTCTGAAGTTTATCTAGGGCACACTCAGTGAAAAAATGAACTGGTTTTCTATCTTTTGAACCGGTGCTTGGAATTGAAATTTGAGGGCACCGATGGACTTATAGTTCCGGTAATTGCTTAATTGGACTTTTACCATAGATTCTTTGGAACTAGAGGAGAAGTTAAAATTTGTGGATAAATTGGGAAGTGAATAAAATTGTGGGACTATTTTTTTCTTATATATAGAGTGGTTATATCCTATGTGAGGGAGTTGGGGTGGGACCCACTAGTTCCTAACTACCCATGGGAGGATAAATGTGAGGTGGGGACTGCACCAGCCCCAACCCTTGACATTTCCAAACTCTTTAACCCTCTTTAAACCCTGCATTGTCTTCCCTTGAATTAATTGGAAAACTCCTCTTAAATTAAGTAGAATCTCCACCTTCCTCTCATCCATTAATGTTTTCCATCACACATAATTAATATCATGAATTAATTTGAAAAGGGTGGGCTGTCTTTAAATGGGAGTAGTTTATTACATTATTGTTTTTGGAAAATAATATGGTGGGGGAACCTCTGAAAGAATAAGAGAAGATTCATTCTTCAACCCTCCAACGAAGAACGAGAACGAACCACACCTTACAATCTTCTCTCTGTGACAAAAAGGGGAGACACCACTTCCTCCTCGGACGCTCACCGTTGACGTCTACAAATCCTTATCTTGTGACGCCGTTAACCGTGACGCCAACATTATACATCGATTATCGGGGTAGGGTGTTTTCGTATTTAGTGTATAATTGATTTATATCCCGTGCATGGTTATTTAATTTTCATGCTGTTGGTATAATTTATTTGAATAAATTAAACAGTTGACATCGATAAATTTTAGTTTGGACCTCTAATTCGGAGGGCACTGGCTAACGAACAAGTCGGACCCTCCGCTAGTTGTTTTTTTGTGTGTTAATTGATGTTCGATGGTGAAAGGGACCACAACGGCGTTTGGAAGCCATTGTGGTGAAGAGTGGACCCCAGAAGAGCCGTAGGAGCAAGAGATGGGCGAATCGGACCACTGGAGCGTGTCACGGTGTCTGTGGAAGGGGCTGCCAGTTCGTTACACCGGAACGGCGGTGCCGATGACCGGAGGTGGAGGCCTAAACCGTCTGGCCGCCTGGAGGCGGCGGAGCCCCATCGCGCCGCCGGAGAAGACCAGTCGCGACAAGCTGTGGTGGTGCGACGCGGTGTATCTTGTGGCGGCACGGTATCCCGGGATGACAGCGGTGGGGTGCGGCGCGACGCCATGCTGTTCGAACAGAGCCGCGACAGAAAACAAGGGCAGCCGGCTATGCCGGCCGCCGACACCACCTAGAGGCGGGACCTGAGGGGGTCCCGCAGATACCAAGGCTCGACCATTATGGTAGGCCATTTACGAAGGACCTGGGGGGATGTAACCCCCCTGACGCGCAGCTAGGGTGGGCCTCGCTGGGTGCCGCCAACCGCCAGGTTAGCCAGCTAGCAGCCAACGCCCCCGACCGGGCCAGGCCAGGCTCCCGGAACTGGGACGGGCCGCGATGACCAGGTTGGGCCGCACCGCGCCCAACCAGGCCAGACCTCGGTCGGGTCGACCCAGTTCGGGCCGACCAAGATGGTATTGGGCCGGGTCAGACCAGGGCCAGACCCCCTATTTTCGGACAGTTTTCAGTTAAACAGACTTATCATGGGATACGAACCTCCGATCGACGTACCATCAGTTGTGTAGGATTCCTACGATCAGGATGGTCATTTCGGTATATTACATTCAAGTTTTTGGCGAACATTGGGTATGGCCGGGTTGGTTCGAACACGAAACCAACCGGGCCTCGGAGGGTAAACGCTTATAACCAGAGCTCCAGATGTCCGAATGACATGTCATCACCTTTTTTAGATTCCTCTTGATGAGACGGATCTTTTGTCATACTTCACCTGGGGTTTGGATGCAATTGGAGTAAGGCCATTTTGGATTGTACCCGAAATACAACCAGGCCCCTAGAACGGAATAACCGATAACTTTCAGACCAGACGTCCATTTGACAAACCGTCAGCGGCATTGGTAATGAAGTTGAGAAATGGTCTTTATGAGTATACCCTATGAGATTTTGGGGTATATTTGAGATACGGTTGGGTTGGTTCGTACACAAAACCAACTAGGCCCCTGAGATGAAAAGGATAATAACTCACAGACTGGGCGTCTGATTGTCACGCTGTTTGATGCGTTGAGACCCCTTTGAAGAGGCAGTCCTTTGAGATAATTCTTCATGGGAATTAGTTTCAGTTTATGTATCGACCCATTAGATCATGGAGCGGACCTTCCTTGAATTGAGCACGCTCTGTGCGGGAACCCTAGAGATGGCTGAGGCAACGATGACAACTGTACTTGGATCCTCCGTGGGTTCAACAGTGATGACAACTGTACATGGATCCTATGTGGAACGAATAGAGAGGATGACTGTACATGGATCCTCTATGGTTTCGGCAGCGAGGAAGACTGTACTTGGATCCTACGTGGGTTCGGCAGTGATAGTTACTGTACATGGATCCAACGTGGGTTCGACAACGACGACTTCTATACATGGATCCTAAGTGGGTTCGGCAGAGAGGATGATTCATAGGTTACATCTAATCATCTCCACCACTCTTCATGAGTAGTATAACTATGTGAGTTGAATCTTGACTTTTAATCATTATCTTCGATATGGTTGTGATTTCCTTTGTGGACTAGGTTGTGATTTCCTGTATGGACTTGGTTGTGATTTCCTGTGTGGACTAGGTTGTGATTTCTATGTGGACTGGGTTGTGATTTCCACGATGGACTGGGTTGTCATTTCTTATGTGGACTAGTATGTGATTCCCTATGTGAACTGGGTTGTGATTTACTGTGTGGACTGGGTTGTGTTATCCTGTGTATACTGGGTTGTACTTGGGCTTGTGAGTTGGAGCCGAACTGGAATCGATGACTTAGGTATATGTATGGGCATATACCTAAGTAGAGTCGCTTGAAAATTCGTGATTGTATCCTTACTTTTTAGTTTACTCTTCTTGGATTCTGGGAGGCCTTTGGGGGTCTCGGGGTCCCTACTGAGTATCGAATACTCACCTCTTCATGGGATATGCCCGCACTACATTTTTTTGGTTGTAGACGACGGACATCACTGATCGTGGTTGAGTCTTGTGGAGAGGGACAGAATCTGGAGGTGGACTATCAGGCGGAACATACACGGAGCTGACAGACGGATCTGAGGAACTCATGAGACCATCTATACCCACCCATCTGGTGGGGTTTTCGGAGGACGTCTGAGTGGTTGCTTCTCTACATTTCAGTTGTTTTAATTTACTTTTCGTAGTTGTATTGTACTTTCATTTGGGTTTGTATACTGGCCCATTTACTTTCCAGCACTTACGTTTTTACATACATTACTTAGTGTTTACTTCAGCTTGCGTACTCTGTTGTGTTTGATTACTTGAATAAAGGCAATGCCTTCCCTTTTATCGGGATTTACTCCTTCGGTGCTAGTCACCTTCCCCTGGCCTATGGAAGGCGGGCTTGGGGTAGTCATAACACGTTCCCTGAGGAGGGGTCGTGAAAAAAATATCTTTCATCCTATAAAATTTCAAAAAATTAAATTCACCATTTAATTAGGCATTTCTGTGAAAATGAATAGATATTCTATTCCAGTACATTTAAATATTTCAACATCTCATTGATATTCATAGACCTTTTTGATCTTCATTACTAGAGAATATTTCACTTATAACTCAAGGCCAATAAATTGTTATTATTTAAAATCCCCATGTACATGTTATCTAACTATAGTCATTAAATCAAAATAAATATCCATATTCAATGAAAAAATCAACATTAATCATGATGATATTTTGAATTTTTTTGATGTTATATGTCGGGAGTTAATAAAATAAAAATTCAAAAAACTAAATGACGTGGTAAAATAATTAATAATAATGAATGATTTCAAAATCAATTCAACAAAAACATACTCTCTCGTTAACATATATTTAATACTTATTCACCCATAACTAGTATTTTCCATACATTTTTCATAATATCCTGAGCCACTATAATGATAACAATGTAATATTCACCCCCATGTTCTAATTTTACTTATTCCAATTTAATTGTTTTCATTTATAATGGATTCATTAAAGGATAATGAAAAACTAAATATGCACATTTTTTCACAAATCCAATGGTGTTAATTTACTTTATACTTTTTAAAACACTAATTTTCCACATAAACCTTTTGAAATAATATTTCCATCAAATTTATATCATTTATAATCATGATAAATATCAATATTATGATGGGAAAGGAAATATTTACTTCTAATGTTTCTCTATTATTAAGGCTATCCATGATGTATAAGGAAATAAAATATGATTAAATATAAAATATTTCATAATGTTTTATAGAAATAAATAATTAAAAATATCCCGATTCATATTAATTTTTATCATTTTATATTTTTGAAAATTAAATATTGAAATTTCTAGAAGTCTAAATATTCCATGAATTGCTAAAGAATAATTTAATAATGAAAAAAAATTATTTAGAAATACATCCCATGTATGAGAATTAATTTTTTTCAGTAACATAATAAACGAAAGGAAATAATCAGATAATTGATTTAAATTTCATTAAACTAATGAATAAAAATTTAAGAGGACCATTATTTTATAAAATCAACTAATGTTTTTGAATCATGATTCCTTAAATTAATATTCTTGTGCTTATATTTAATTAACAACCAAAAATATTTCTCATTCAAAACAATTAAAAATGATATGTAAAACCTAGAATACTGATATTATTAAGAAAGTATTGTATCATTGATTAAAATTACAACAAAGATATATGCGGGACATGAAATTGTATACCATAATAAAATAAAAATTATTAAAATTTGTATAAAATGAAATATGATAATTAATTTGAAGCAAAACCCACTTGTCTATTGAATCACATTCTTTATTATGTGTCATTCTATCTTTATGTACTTATAAATAAAAATAAAAATATGTGAGTGAATGATCCATTTAATTAACCATAGTATTATTATTATGACTGAATTATATGTCGTAAAACATGCATAAATTAAATTCCAAAAAAATAATTCCAAAGGAATAAAAATTTAAGAAAAAACCATAGAATACAATAATAATCACTTTTCATAGTGTCTTTTATCTAGAAATGACCTCATCATGTTATAAAATAAATTAATTTATAAAAGATATCTTACATAAATTAATAAGTGAAATAAATTGTGTTTTTTAAATGTTTATGACAATTATTCAATATTTTTTTCATTATATAGAATATTGTACACTTGTAATAAAAAAAATTACTAATATTTTATTATTATAATGTCTAACATTATTTTGTTGACAAAGAAAACATTTTCCCCATTTTATCTCATTTTTTCATAAAAATTATTCTAAAAATATTTAGCTTTTTAATCATACTAATATTTTCTATATTTCTAATTATTTATATATTTATTTTATCATTTATATTATCATATAATTCCACTTATTCTATTAAAAAAAATAATCAAATTCAAACTTTCCATCAATATAGAAAATATCATTTTCTTCATCAATTTTTTTATCAAGTAAGGATTATTAAACTTACATTTATTACCAATACCTCTTCAAGATAGATAATATATTTGAATTTTGTCCAGGGCCAGAACGCTTACTAAAATAGGCCTACCAAGTTTAGAGACGTTACTTATCTTTATCAATGTCATGTATTAGTAGGCATACATGAAATATAGAATTATCAAATTTAACAAAATAATCCTCAATAAACACCTATAAATATATCTCCATTGTGTCTATTGATTAGATGGTAATGTTGGGCAAAAATCCCTCAAGGTAACCTTGCAGTGTTTTTGGTTGATTGTGTTTGTTGAAAAAGAAGGCTTTCATTGATATTTGTCGAGTTCCCAAGATGTTGTTGACAATCATTGTTGACAAAGAACGATGACAAAGGAAAAGGACGATCTGGAGGCGGTACAAAAGAGCAGTACAAGGTGGCGCCGTTTGCCAGTGTTTGCCAAATTTTTGGGGTCCAAAATTTGGAGTTTGGTGAGCATCGCGAAAAGAGGATTTCCATGAAGAGCATAATTTAATATGGCAAAGGCATGAATTTAGCGAAGATAGGATGCATGGTTTGGAAATCGCGAAGACCAGAAGAATGGAGGCGGTGATGCTTCGCGATTACGTCAAGCTTCACGAACGGCAGATGCTGAAGCGCATCGCGGCGGAGAAGAGCTTTGCGAGAGAGCTTCGCGGAGAAGGTGCGAAGGAATGTTGGGCTTCACGAGGTAGCTTCGCGGAGAAGGCGCGAGCCACGTAGGTAAGTTGACGGTGATTCATCGTGACTACATCAAGCTCCGCGAACGGAAGATTTTCGTGGAGCTTCGCGATTTGGATAGAATTCCGGCAGAAACTTTGGAGCTTCGCGATTTGAGATGATGTGGCGTTGACTTCGCGCGGAAAGTTCAAGGGTCGGTGGAATCGCCTATAAATAGAGGCCGACCCCTTCGAGCGAAGAAGAGAGAATTTTCAGAGAAAATACTTTGCTCTCGATTTGCGAAAGTGGTTCGCGGAGCCAGTGTGCTTCGCGAAAGAGGTGCTTCGTGGAGGCTATTGTAGCTCCGGAAAACCTGCGAGCTCCGCGTTGGCTTACTTAGCTTCGTGAGGGTCGTTGCTTTGCGACGGCTTGAGCATCGCGAGAGTTCTTCGCGAAGGAGCTCCGCGAGTGAGCTTCGCGAAAAGGCAAGAGCTTCGCAAAGGCTTGTTTGTGCTTCGTGAAATTTGGAGGCTCGCATTGTAGGGTGCTTTGCGAAGGTCTTTCCAATGGTTTTTTGCCCAGTGGATAGTGGAAAAGGGGTAATCATCTACGGGTGAAAGTTGAACTTCAACAGAGCATCTGCATACAAAGAAAGATGCATTCCTTAATGGAAATGAAGAGACCTACAGGTCTATAAACTGTGAGTGGATTCCCTTCTGGAGCAGTGAGCTTAGGAAGAGGAAGAAGGTGATCCTCTCCACCGGCAGTGAGCCAGAGAGAGAGAAACAGGGAGTGACCCTTGGGAAAGCAGTGAGCTGACCCTAAACATTGTAAAGGCAGTGATCCTGGGCATAGAAGTGATCTAGCCCGAACCTTGTAATCCACATCTAGTGAAGATTAGTGGAATTTGGTACGATCGGCAACCTGTCGGCGTATGCTCCTTGGACGTAGACCTTAGCGGTGAACCAAGTAAAATTGTTGTGTCCTACACTTGCTTTGCTTTCTGTTTATATAGTGTAGCAGGAAAGAGAGAAGATTGTTTTGCTTAACAGCCAAACAAGATCAGAACGGGCATTAATTTTTAATTAGTCATACCCTGATTCACCCCCCCTCTCAGGGTATTCAGCCTAGTGGACCTAACAAGTTGTATCAGAGTGAAGGTTGAAAGTTGTTCTTCTCTCAATGGAGGTAACCAATCATAAAGGGATTCTGATCTTCGACGGATGTAATTTTCAGATATGGAAGAATCGGATGCAACACTATTTCGGATCCTTGGGAATGGATGTGTTTTCAGCAGCTATGCATGGTATCACAGCTGATATTAATAGTGGTGCCTTATCAGAAGCTGAGCATAGAGAGTTGGATGCTGATTCCAAAGAAATCAATGCCTTAGGGGGAGCACTTTCCAATCCCATATATACAAAGGTGATGTCATGTAAAACGTCACATTCCATGTGGGAAAAACTTTTGAATATATATGAAGGGGATACAAAGGTCAGAGAGGCAAAGATGCAGGTGTTGTGGAACAAATATGAAGATCTGAAAATGAACCTGAATGAGTCTGTTGACGCATTCTTTGACAGGGTAAACACTGTTGTAGAAGATATGCAAGGTCTTGGAGAAGTCATTGAAGACATAAAGATCGTAAAGCGCATCTTGAGGAAACTTCCACCTCGGTTCAATCCGAAAGTTTCTGTACTAGAAGATAAAGATCCAAAAGAGCTAACACTGGACAACTTGAACAGTACCTTGGTTGCATATGAAATGAGGAACGATGATAATGAGGCTGTGGAAAAGGGGAAGTCCAAAGAAGTGGAATTTAAGGCCATGAAGAAGCTGAACATTGAAGATTCTCAGGAAGAATAAGGGACAGATGAGGTAATGTCATTCCTCTCCTCATATCTTCAAAGAGGAAAATGAAAGTTCAAAGGGAAGCTTCCACTTGCTTGCTTTAGATGTGGAAAAGTTGGTCATCTTGCTGCAAGGTGCCCAAAAAAGTTTCAAGAAGATAACGATGAAGATGAAGTTGAAATTCCCAAGAAGAAATATTTAGCCTATGTGAAAGGGAAGAAGGAGTTCAAGAGAAATTTCTTCAAGAGGAAGAATCATCTTTCACAAGAAATAGATAGTTCAGATGAGTCTGAGGATGAAGAGGTTGAGGAGTTTGAAAATTTTAAAGATCATAGACAAAATGCTATGGTAGCGGTCATCGGTAGTTCTCAGGAAAAGGAATATACTGACTTTGGAGAAGAGGAAGAAGAAGTTGAAGGAAGAGTTGATATGGAAGCCGAATTGGAAGCAGCTCTTGAAGAGATATATGTTTGGAGAGCCAAAACGAAGAAATCCAATAAAGTGGTTCGTGATGCCAAACTCTATATGCAACAACAGGATGAAGAAAAGTTAGAACTGTTAGAAGAAATTGAAAGACTAAAATCCTTAACACTAGAGAGCTCAGAAAATATTGCTGAGCATAAGCTTAAAATTGAGGAACAAAAGAAGGAAATTGATTGTTTGACTAACATAGGAAAGGAGCAGGTCAGACGTATCAAAGAGCTTGAAGAAGAAGTGGTCAGTCTATGACGAAAAATGAAGGATCAAGAAAAACTCTTGACCCCCAATGTGATATCAGAGAAGCAGGCCATTCAGAAGACCGAAAAGATGAAAGAGGAGGCTCATAGTTCATCAGGAGTGAAGCACCAAGAAAGATCAAATGATAAGGTTGATTCAGGGCTTGATAAGAAACAAAAATCGGTGGTAGTTAATGTCAGACCGCAAGCACCCGTTCCGAATTTGAAGGTTGATTTGGTCACAAAACAGAATCAGAATATTTATAGATCCCAAAGGGAAAATCGTAGTACAGAAGTATCACGAAGGAATGTATCCTATATCAGGTGTTATTGCTGTGGGAAAATGGGACATTCACAGTATGTGTGTTCCATAGCCAAGAGATATAGAAGGGAACAAGAACAGAGATGGCAGCCAAACAGAGAACGGTTTTCCAGAATATATTTTGAAGGTCACTGTTTTTGGTGCGGAGGATTTGGGCACATGTCTAGGTATTGTACTTCGACCATTCAGAGAAATGTGCTAAAGCAGAATCAAAACACTCGCAAGCAGCAGGTCAATAAACCAACAGGTGAGTTAAAAATGCAGAATAGATTTGCGGCTTTGCAAGATGAGGGTGGTCCATCATACTCTGAGAAAGAACAGAAGCCTCAATCCATGCCGAGTGTGAAAGAATAAGTATGGACCAAGAATAAGAAAAATGAGAAGGCTGTGGTGGCGGAGATTGCCCTTAAAGCATCAGATCGATCTGGTGTTTGGATCCTTGATAGTGGTTGCACATCCCACATGACTGGTAATAAGGATCTTGTTACAGGCATCAAATATGACAAAGAAGGAGTTGTCAAATTTGGAAATGATGAAGGCCTGAAGATTGTTGGCTCAGGGAAAGCCAAGTTTGGGGGAAAAGAGATGATACGTGCTGATGCCTTGGTAGTAGAGGGTCTCAGTCATAACCTACTCAGTGTCAGTCAACTATGTGACTCTGGGCACTCTATCCAATTTACCAAGAAGATGTGTGTTGTGAAAGGAAAAGATGGAGCAGTTGTTCTGCAGGGAAAAAGGTCAAAGGGAAATCTCTATCTTGTAGGTGGGGAAGAAGATACTTGTCTTTTATCTAGAGAGGAAGAAAACCAGCTGTGGCATAAGCGACTCGGTCATCTATGCCAACCATCTATGGAGGATCTCGTTAAATGTGATGCTGCTAGAGACCTTCCCAAACTATCACGTGATCGCACTCATACGTGTGATGCTTGTCAACAACGGAAAATCATCATAAAGTCATACAGGCCAAAGGAACAGAAATCAACTAGAGTGCTTGAATTGGTGCATGCTGATGTATGTGGACCTATCTCACCACGAGCTATAAATGGGCAAAGGTACTATGTTCTTTTCATTGATGACTATAGAAGAATGTCCTGGGTATTCATAATTACCCATAAGACAGAGGTGTTCAGTTGCATAAAGCAGTACAAGAGGGAATCAGAAAAGATGCTTGGGAGAAAATTCTGAAGTTTCGTACTGACAACGGTACAGAATTTACAAACAGTCCGGTTGAAAACTATCTCGAGAAACATGGGATAAGGCATCAAGTTTCATCAGTAAGAACTCCCCAACATAATGGAGTAGTTGAAAGGAGAAATCAGATCATCAACAACATGGCCAGAACAATGCTTATTGATAAGGACCTGCCAGAGAAATTTTGGAAGGAAGAAGTTTTGACATCGGTCTATGTTTCAAACCGGTCCCTGTTATGTACGAAGCAAGGGAAGACTCCGTATGAACTGTGGTACGGAAAGAAGCCAACATTGAAGTACTTTCGAATCTTTGGAAGTAAGTGTTTCATTCTCAACAAAGAACATCATAGGAAGTTTGAGGCACGAGGAGATGAAGGGATATTCCTTGGCTATTCTGGGAAAAGCAAAGAGTATAAATGTTTCAACAAAAGGCTGGGAAAAATCATTGAATGAAATGATGTCACTATAGTTGAAAATGAGCAGAATACTCAACGATCCAGTGAATAGTTCCTGGATGAAAGTGATGATGAGGTAAGCAACCCAGGGGGAGCAGAAGTGGCAGAAGCTGACTCAGAAGAAGATACTGATGATGAAGAGGAAAGTGTCAAGTCGGTGTCTGTGAGAAAGCCAAAGAGTCGAGATGAAATTGATAGGCAGAATATCATTGGTGATCAAACAGCTCCAGTTCAGACTTGAAGAATGAAATCATCACAGCAAGCATCGTTTTTGTCTCAAGTGGAGCCGAAATGTTTTTCTGATGCAGCTGAAGATGAAAACTGGGTTCAGTCCATGAATGAAGAGCTTGATCAGATTGAGAAGAACCAGACATGGGAGATTGTTTCGAGGCCAGAAGACAAGAATGTCATCGGGACTAAATGGGTCTATCACAACAAGATGAATGAAGATGGAACAGTGATTCGGAACAAAGCACTACTAGTGTGCAAGGGATACTCCCAGATAGAGAGAATAGATGTTGATGAGACATTTGCACCGGTTGCAAGGCTGGAGACAATCAGATTATTTTTGGCCATAGTAGTGCAAAGAAAGTTCAAAGTGTTCCAGATGGATGTGAAATCCGCATTCTTGAATGGGGTTCTGGAAGAAGAGGTGTATATTGAGCAGCCAGATGGTTTTCTCATTCATGAGGATGAGAACAAAGTTTGCAGGTTGAAGAAGGCATTGTATGGGCTGAAACAAGCACCAAGGGCATGGTACTCAAGGCTTGATCAGTACTTGAAGAAGCTTGGTTTCCAGCGTGGAGGAGTTGACTACAACCTCTATTTCAGCAATGAAAATAATCAAAGGATGATGGTGCTAGTGTATGTCGATGACATAATTTTTGGCGGATCAGATGAAGCTCAGTGCAGACAGTTTTCCGAATTCATGAAAAATGAGTTTGAAATATCAATGATTGGAGAGCTAACGTTTTTCCGTGGTCTACAGGTGACATAAGGAAGGAATGGAACTTTCATTTCTCAATCCAAATATGCCAAGGAGGTTCTAAGAAGGTTTGGAATGGATAATTCCAAGGAAATGAAGACTCTGGTTGCTACCCGGATGAAATTATCAAAAGATGAGGATGGAAAGGCAGTTAATATCACAGAATACAGGAAAATAATTGGAGGTCTGTTGTACTTAACCACAAAAAGGCCTGATATTGTTTTCGCCACATGCCAAGCAGCGAGATATCAGAGTAGTCCCAAGGAAGTCACATGCTTGCAGTGAAAAGAATAATTCGGTATATCAAGGGAACGGTGGACTTCGGCTTGACATACAACGACAAATCTCAGACAGAGTTATTGGGATATACTGATGCAGACTGGGCCGGTTCAGCAGATAATAGAAAATCAACATCAGGTGGTGCTTTATATCTTGGTGGATTGTATATTTCTTGGCTAAGCAAGAAACAAGATTGCATTTCATTGAGCACCGCAGAAGCTGAGTATGTTGCGGCCACTCAAGCATGCACACAGTTATTGTGGATGAAGCAGCAGCTTGAAGATATGGGAGTTGAAGTGAAGTCTCCAATCGGAATCCAATGCGATAACTCAAGTGCTATAAATCATAGAAAAAATCCCGTCCATCACTCTAGGACAAAGCACATTGAGATAAAGTATCATTTTATCAAGGAGAAAGTTGAGCAGGGGATCGTGAAGTTGGAGTATGTGCCTACAGAGCTACAGGTTGCAGACATTCTGACAAAGGCCTTACCTAAGGAAGCTTTTGAGAGGCATCGACTGGCTCTGGGAGTTCAGTCGATTCCCCACACTTGAAATAGTGTGGATATGGGTCCATCCCCCCCTCTCCCCGAGGTATGGTGTGTTTTCCCTACTGTGCTAATGTGTTCTCTACTATGTTATAGACTACAACGGATTGTCCTTTGGGTTGGTTGACAAAGGGGGAGAAAATAGTGTTTGTTAAAAGAGGAGAAAATAGTGACTGGGAGATAGTGTGGAGATTTGATAAATCATAATTGATACGGGGAGAAGCTGACAGGTGGAGCAGCCAGAAAGGGGGAGCAATGAGAAAGGAGGAGTTTTTAAATCTGACGATGCTAGAAGTGATCGTTCAAAGCATAGAAATCACGACAGCTGAGGATCGTGATAAAAGCAGAACAGTGATGTTGGAATGGTGTAAGACGGTGTCCAGCTATCAAAAATTGGTATCAAATTAGGAATTCACCAATTGGTATCAGTGTGGTTCAACAACTGGTTTTATTTTAACAATTGGTATCAGGGTGGAATCGACAATTGGGGTCTAACATGAAGTGATTCATTGATGAACTTTTCATACTACTCTTGTTTCTGATGCCGAGCATTTCTCAGGTGAGATTAGAGTACGTGTTAAGTGAATCCTTGAACGCTATCAGAATCGCAGGGAGCGAATGGTGGTAGCGGCTGGAAGAAGACTCAGTGAGGTATCAAAGTGAAGAAAATCATCCTGAGCAGAATTGTGAAGAGTTGCCAACAAACCCAAAGGGGGAGATTGTTGGGAAAAAATCCCTCAAGGTAACATTGCAGTGTTTTTGGTTGATTGTGTTTGTTGACAAAGCAGGATTTCATGGATATTTGTCGAGTTCCCAAGATGTTGTTGACAATCATTGTTGACAAAGAACGATGAAAAAGGAAAAGGACGATCTGGAGGCGGTACAAAAGAGCAGTACAAGGTGGCGCCGTTTCCCAGTGTTTGCCAAATTTTTGGGGTCCAAAATTTGGAGTTTGGTGAGCATCGCGAAAAGAGGATTTCCATGAAGAGAATAATTTAATGTGGCAAAGGCATGAATTTAGCGAAGATATGATGCATTGTTTGGAAATCGCGAAGACCAGAAGAATGGAGGCGGTGATGCTTCGCAATTACGTCAAGCTTCGCGAACGGCAGATGCTGAAGCGCATCGCGGAGGAGAATAGCTTTGCGAGAGAGCTTAGCGGCGAAGGTGCGAAGGAATGTTGGGCTTCGCGAGGGAGCTTCGCGGAGAAGGTGCGAGCCGCGGAGGTAAGTTGATGGTGATTCATCGCGACTACATCAAGCTCCGCGAACGGAAGATTGCCGTGGAGCTTCGCGATTTGGATAGAATTCCGGAAGAATCTTTGGAGCTTCGCGATTTGAGATGACGTAGCGTTGACTTCGCGCGGAAAGTTCGAGGGTCGGTGGAATCGCCTATAAATAGAGGCCGACCCCTTCGAGCGAAGAAGAGAGAATTTTCATAGAAAATACTTTGCTCTCGATTTGCGAAGTTGGTTCGCGGAGCCAGTGTGCTTCGCAAAAGAGGTGCTTCGCGGCGGCTATTGTAGCTACGCGAAACCTACGAGCTCCGCGTTGGCTTACATAGCTTCGCGAGGGTCGTTGCTTTGCGACGGCTTGAGCATCGCGGGAGTGCTTCACGAAGGAGCTTCGCGAAAAGGCAGGAGCTTCGCGAAGGCTTGTTTGAGCATTGCGAAATTGGGAGCCTCTCATTGTAGGGTGCTTTGTGAAGGTCTTTCCAAAGGTTGTTTGCCCAGTGGATAGTGGCAAAGGGGTATTCATCTACGGGTGAAAGTTGAACTTCAACAAAGAATCTACATACAGAGAAAGATTCATTCCTTAATAGAAATGAAGAGACCTACAGGTCTATAAACTGTGAGTGGATTCCCTTCTGGAGCAGTGAGCTTAGGAAGAGGAAGAAGGTGATCCTCTCCACCGGCAGTGAGCCAGAGAGAGAGAAACAAGGAGTGACCCTTGGGAAAGCAGTGAGCTGACCCTAAACATTGTAAAGGCAGTGAGCCTGGGCATAGAAGTGATCTAGCCCGAACCTTGTAATCCACAGCTAGTGAAGATTAGTGGAATTTGGTACGACCGGCAACCTGTCGGCGTATGCTCCTTGGACGTAGCCCTTAGCGGTGAACCAGGTAAAATTGTTGTGCCCTGCACTTGCTTTACTTTCTGTTTATATAGTGTAGCAGGAAAGAGAGAAGATTGTTTTTCTTAACAGCGAAACAAGATCAGAACGAGCATTAATTTTTAATTAGTCATACCCTGATTCACCCCCCCTCTCAGGGTATTCAGCCTAGTGGACCTAACAGGTACATATTTTATTCTTTATGACCTTAAATCAAATGTTCATGAATGTTTACTGTAACATGATGTTCACCTACCAACCTAAATCAAGAAATGATTATCCAAAATAATAAGATCTAAAATTAAAAATAATTTAAAAAAATATGCGGATAATTTTTTTATTTTTTGGACATGTCAATGGAATAAGTGATCATTATCTTGTGAGTGGTATTGTTCCCATATCATAGTGATTTATATTCATTAAATTCAATTTCTTCATGAAGTATCCATATTTGTGCTTGTAAATTATTTCTTCTAAAAAGGGATTATTAATATTTTTTTTATAAATGATTCTAAAAGATCATCAATATCATCCCGATTATTTACATTATAGAAATAATAGTGGTTTATTGAATGGTTGTGACTATTCTAATCATTGTTAAAATTCCACCTCCTTTTAATTTGTACCTATTTTATCAAATTTATTAATGTTTTTCAATATTTTTTATCTTACTGTATCATCCTTTTCTTCAGAACGCCCTGTAGGTCTTCCACTTCTTAAGGTGTTTTATATATCCATTTTGGTTAATCATAATTTCACATAGAAAAACCCATCTTACCCTATACATGATCCATTTAATAAAATTTATAATTGGATCTTATATAATTCTTATAGTAGTAAATTGATTCATCGAATTAACCCCAATCATCTTGATTTCATCTTTAGTGGTTATCATGAATGTCATAAAAACTCATCAAATCAACTTATTTGATTATGGAGAGTCATAACGTTGGTTTTTAGAATCCTAATTATCACCCAATTGGCTTGTATCATTGATTTAATTATATCCTTTATCATTAATTTTTTATGTAAATAAAAAAATTAATTTAATTATTCAGTGAATTCTGTAAGAACCTAGGTTTTCACTCATGGATGGTTGCTATAAAATTTATGTATAATTTATTATATTGGACCTATTTAGGATTAATGATGAGATCATGAAGGTCCATAGGGTGTCTAGGGCATGTTTGATGCATGGAAACCATCTTTTTGTGAAAAAATGTCTGTCACGGGATTTATAGTAAATCGTATGGAAAGGCTGCATAGTTATGACAAACCATGCGGATGGATACTTTTTCAATAAATCTTTTCCTCATGGTTGGTGAAATATTTCCCTAACCGTGCAACCTTACCATGTAGGTTCCCTTTATTTCTTAGGTACCCATGCATGGTTGGCACATGGTTTGGAAAACCATGCTTCCAAAACATGCATAATCAAATTTGATGGTAATTTTCCTATTTACCCTTAATGATATAATTAATACTAATCCTTAAACCTAGTCCAATTTTATATAGGATTGACCTATTTTTCAACAATTTTGGTTCTATTTGGACTCCTTAGAAAGGGACTAGAATATCTTCTTCATCTCGGATCTGGTCGAGCTTACATAAATCGCGTTGGATGCACAACTGTATGTAACCATGTCATTTTTAGAAGTTCTTCAAATCTCTTGATCTTGACCTAGTATAGAGGTGTGATAATTTTTTCATTTTTATCAAATCAACTATATTCTAAGCCGAATTAGAGTTTGATTTTGGTGTAGGTGGATCATAAAACCCTAATGTGGGTGGTCTATAAGAAAACCCTTGTGTTTGTTGACTTTAGAATTGTCATGTGGGCCCCACTGATTTCATCAGGTTCTATTTATTGAAATTATAAGCCCGGATTATAATCATTAGAATAGTATGTATATTTGCTTTCCATACATTTGATTAATTGTTTTATGCCCAAAACATTATCCATCCCATGTAGGATGTTATACAATAATTGGTTTTTAATAATTTGAAATGTTTGACCCACCATTTGGGTGTGACTTGGCTTGACCTTTATATGTGTAAGATTTTCTATATTAAATGTATTGATTCATATTATATATTTCAGAATGGAATTTACCATGTATGCTCCCCACTTGAGCCACCAAATGTAACTGCATGAATTGATAAATAAATATTAAATGGAAATTGGATAGTACACTAAGTATTTCACATGAATAGATTAAATGTAAATAAATAATGGGTTGAAAGTCCGTAGAACCCCATAGAACAGTAATAGAAGGTAGAGGAATGGATCTTAATTGTTAAACATGCCTTAAATGGTTTTAATAATGGTTTCTTGTTACTTGGACTTGTCACAACGATTAAAGTAAAGTCTTGAACCAAATGGACTTATTGATTTATTAGGACTCGTTTAAAAGGTTTCATGAAACTTGAACTTATCACACTAATGAAAGTCAAGGGTTGAACCAAATTAAATATTATATGAATTCATTATCGAACTGGTATGGCATGACTCGATCTCACCTTGTATTCTAATTGGTGAATGCCTTGATCACTCAGGAAACCCATTCTAATTCATGGATATGGATTTATTATGTTGAGAACAACCTAAACCCCAATCTTTGTGTAATCTTGGATTCCTAGAATGACACTATAGGATCCCCCAAATAGTATTAAAGGATATATTCAATACACTCCTTGGATACAACATGGACATGTTGGTTCCACAGTTAAATACCATGGGGCCTAGTCACTGCATAGCCCCATTTTACCATGGATGAACACATTGGAATCGATTAGGTTGTTCTTATAGAATTCCCTGGAATTTGATTTTTGGATTACACTCCTAACCATAGCTAGGATAGAGTTATTTTTTATTTTCTAAACCATGAGGTCTACATTGCCTTTGAGATTACATTGTTACTTCATTATTAAATGTCATTATAGTATTCTATAGTAGTTCCTATAGTATGCACTATTTGATACTATATAAACTAAAACTATTCATCCAATTTGGGCCATCGAGCCACCAGATTTGACCTACATGTCTCAAAGCCTTCAGGCCACCAACGGCCGTCGGGCCATAGGGCCTTCAGGATGTAGAGCTAGTGTTCCATAGGTATTTTGGGCCATAAAAAAACCAAAGGAGAGTAGACCACACAAAAGTAGGCCCATACATGGAATCAAAGAAAAAACAAAAACTAGGGCAGAGATAACTAGATTGGAATAATGGAAGGGTATATCAACAACCATCGGGACCATGCACCATAATGCTCAGCATGAGGCAATGCTACCAGATCTGCCATGCTATGACGGGAGCTAGGCACCTTCAATGATACATATATTGGGGAGGGACTATTACAAGTGTGTCAGGTCTTGGGCCTTTACGTTCATGTATTGTGTTGCGTATGGGCCTTGTGTCATGGGCATATGGGTCATGTCAGGGTTCCCATTCAACCCTTAAAAGGGGGATTATCCAAAATAAAATAAAATAAATTTCGTAGGGCCATTTGGGTAAAAAAAGAACCATAACTCTTTTAAACATGTGTATTATTATTAAACAGTTAATAATATATTAATGGTAAGGTTATATTAGGATTCCAGTCGAGGGCTGAAGAAGGTACATGGGTATTTAGTTACACATTTATTCATTACAGTACATATGCATTCTTTCACACTATTATATATCCATTACATGGGCCAAATGTTATAGACACCCATGGCAGTGGCCCACCGAGATTTATATCACACACTCTCTATGATCCATTTGGTACTTGAGGAAGATTACATGTTTGAATTTATTGACAAAAGGGAAGCATACGAATCTGAACAGTTGAGTAATTTCTGTTTATGATGAAGCTTGATTGTTGAATACAAATCTAGATCTCGAGATACATATGAAATATCTTCAATTTTGTTAATTCTTTGGTGTAATATTTTATTCCTACTGTCTTGTATACATATTTTCTAGTTTTCTAGATACATGAAATATAATCATTAGCTACTTCATGTTATTCTAGTTATTTTAGTTATTTTTACCATGGTATCCATTTTCTTTTTTCCCAAATGATTACTTATACTGCTTCTTTTATTTACCTCAGTTCATATTTAACTAATGCACTACACATTTCTAATAAGGGCATAGTCTCCCCACAGACAGACCCTAGGTAGTCACTGTTAATTACCAGCCTCTGGTGGTTGGGGAGATGTGCTTGAGGGCTTGTGGACCACCAGGCTCGAGGCACCTATTATATGGTATCCAGGTGTGGGGATTCACAAAGTGTTATCAAAGTAAGATTACAATCTTTCTTCACAATTTGGAGACAATATAATGTAGATTAAGAACACTAGGAACTTGGTCATAATCTATGCTTGGGTGTTTTGAACCAATATTTGGGGTAAAAGATAATTTACCAAAAATATATTTATTATTCTTTTTTCCCTATTACAATTGACATTATTTCACCATTGGGGAACATATATGATGTGTGGTGTTTTAAATTATTATTCTAATAGAGATTGTATTTTATCCTTGGCCCGATGATATGAGGTTAATGTGCATTGTTACATGAATCAATTTAGGCACATAGAATTCACATGTGATGAGTATTTCCAGGACATATTGGTGAATTTTAAAACATGAAATAATTGATATTCTAGTGATTGTTGTGTGGTTCTATGATAGTTTTCTTATACATATATTACAGTTTGTTCTAATTCAGTGATTCCCTATAAAAATTCTTGATGCGTATTGTCCATCAGGGGTTGGATTGAGTAATTTACCGAGTTGACCCATTTTTCTATAAATAAATGTGGGTTGATTCCAATGATAAGGTGCATAGAAACTGATTCACTAGGAATAGTTATACATTATAAATTGAATCATGAAATCTAAAATGAATTGGTAGAACATGCGTATCCCTCCATTTAATGCTTTGGAAAGGTAATGGAGGGAATATGATAGTTAAATATAAAACAAAATGAAACTTGTATTGATCACTTACCATGTCTTGGATGTCTAAGTGGGTAGTTGGGGTAGTATTCCTTGTGTTGTGATTTTTCTTATGTTCATCTTTGGCTAGTGATGATATCATTCTACATAATATTTTTCTATAAAGTGTTTTTGGAATTTGTATACCAATCCCACCACGATGTCCTCAAATTGTATTCCAGTATGGTGGCGACGACCATGCTCCATACATAGTGGGACATAAGCTGCCACTCTTACCTCCAAGAGAAAAACTCATAGAACCACTTACTATATTTGATTCAGGAACTGGTCCCATGTTCATGACAGTTTTCTACTTTTGAACCAGTCGATGCATGGTGCACCATGACATGAACCTACAATGGCTGACCAGACTAATGTCTTCCTACAACATTATCTTCATACTTTCTTAGGGTATGATGGTCCACAAGCTATTGATTCTTTGATTTAGGCCACCATATCTATAATTGATCATTTGGAGATGCCTCTAGAGAGGAGGGTTATGATTTCCATATACATTATTTGACATTCGGCCATGCATTGGTGGGATGTCCTTCCCCAGTCATCATAATGGCATGTTATGGGTTGATTTCCGAACTACATTCGATGAATAGTTCTTTCCTCAGATGCTGAGAGTTAACAGATCCAAAGAGTTCATGCATCTTGAAAAGGGTTCTATGACAGTCATGGAGTGTTTAGTGAATTTCAAGGATTTTAAATTCATTGTACTGCTATTATCCGTTGATGAGATTTCACGTGCTAGATGTTTTGCGGATGAGATGTAGTATGCTATTTGTACACATGTGAATGACTTTTTCTTACATAAATATCATTTCTTAATCAATCAAGATATTAGCATTGAGAATAACATGAGGTATGAAAATAGTACCAGGAATAGAGGACATGTCTTGTGTCAGGACAATAGTTCTTCAAGTGGCACTATGTTTTCTCTTAGGGTTTCTCTTCAGGGAAGTGCATACTAGATTTCCCATTAAGATAGAACCAAAATGTCTCATTGGTGTGAAAGAAATGTGTAACTTAAGCCTCACTGTTATAGAGACCCAATGGAGTTCCAGACTTGTTGACATGTGGGGGATCATTATTGTTTCTATAGGGCCCGTCCACTAGTTTCAGTAGAAAAGGATCCCCTCTAGCCCCACCTTCAAAAGTGGGTTATTTTACACCATTTTTTGTAGAGAGTTTGAATAGAACCTACAGGACTAGGCAATGATGATGTTGTAGTTGTGGAATCAAGACCCCTGATCCAAATTAGAGCCAACATAGCAGTTATTATCATGGTAGTCCATTAGATGCATATGGATGTGTATTTGGTCAGTTGTATGCACTATAACTAAAACCCAAGGATAAAACTGTGGGACCATCTATAGTACGAGGTACTATTTTAGGATTATATCATATTATCTACTTTATTTAGTACAGGTTCATATAACACTTTTATATATGTATCTACTATTGGAGGTCTCAGACTAAAGATAAAGTATTATTATGGTGTAATGACCCTACATATTTCGTTTGGGGTAAAAAATCAGGGTATAAACCAATGTAAGGACTATCCCCCTGAGGTAGATAATAACCCTTTTATTATGAGACCAATTTCTTCTAGATATGATTGGATTTGATGACATTCATAGGATGGGTTGGTTGGTTTAGTATCATGATGATGAAAATTTTTATTTCCAAAAGTTATATTTTACATCACCAGAGGTAAGTAGTTATATAAATATGGGTGAGTTAGATGTCCATGATAGTTGAGAAGGATCAAATCATCGTGGACTAGGTGGAGTGACTACCCAGATTGAAAATATCTACAAGGATGATTATGGTTTAGGAAAAGATAATTTCACTCTAGTAGTGGATCATTTTTGGGATGTTTTTCCCAATATTGTTTTCCTTTCCTCGTAAGAGATAAGAATATTTTACAATTGAGCTCATTTTAGGATCATCTCTAGTGTCCATACCTCTATACAAAATGATGCCTACAAAGATTCTGGAGCTCAAGAGGTAGTTATAGGATTTAAAGGATGATGGATTTATACGACCAATACATCCTCTTAGGGTTCACCTGTTATTTTTTACAAGAATTCATATCGAACCTTACGTCTATGCATGGATTTGAAAAAATTAAACTAGATTAAAGTGAAGAACCTATATCCACTACATCGAATTGATGATCTTTTTGACCATATCCAAGGATCTAGGGTCTTCTCTATGATTAACCTAAGATCAGATTATCATCAGGTGTGAGTAAAGCCATTAGACATACATTGAATAGATATTCATATCAGACATAGTCTGTATGAGTGCCTAGTTATCTCATTTGGTATTATGAATATGATGACTTTTTTCATGGGTATGATGTATTGGGAGTTCCACCCCTCTCTAGATTATATTGTTGTGGTCTTCATAGAAAACAACTTAGTGTTTTTTCAGAATCTAGAGGCCATGAAATACACAGTGAGATGATTCATAGTGAATTAATGGGTATGATGTATTGGGAGTTCCACCCCTCTCTAGATTATATTGTTGTGGTCTTCATAGAAAACAACTTAGTGTTTTTTCAGAATCTAGAGGCCATGAAATACACAGTGAGATGATTCATAGTGAATTAATGGACAATGACATTTATTCCATGCTTTATAAGTGACACTTATGAATAAAAAATTTCACTTTATGGGTCATATTATCCCAAAATCAGGTTTATCTATTGATTTAGATAATGTTACTATTGTAGTTTAATTAGAGTGGACTAAGAACATGTTTTATATAATAAGGTTCTTTGGGCTAGTTGGATATTATAGCAGTTTCATAGAATATTTATAATGTCTTTACTAACCACTTACAATACTTACAAAAAAGGATGTCATGTTCCTTTGGTCAGAAGAGTGCAAGAAATACTTTCATGAATGGAAAAGGAGACTTGTCTCATCACAAATTATAATTCTTCTCGAGCCAGGTGTAAGTGATAACATCTTTTGTGACACATCATACATCATCCAATGAGATGTGCTAATGTAGGAAGATAGGGTCGTTGTGTAAGGATATTTGTAGTTAAGGCCCCATTAGAAACATTACTTGATGTAGTACCTTGAGATATTGATAGTTTTCCATGCCTTATGTTTCTTGAGACACTATCTATTAGGTGAGATCCTGTGGGTGTAAATGGACCATAAGAGACTTAAATATATTATTAGTCAACATGACAATAAACTCATACAAAAAATTTGTGTCAAATATCTACAATACATTTGTTTTGAGCCTTTCAATATTCCTAAGAAGGGTAATGTGGTTGTATATTCACTAATTAAAAAAACAAGAACACCGGATGTACTGGAAGCTCCTGATGAATGGAAGTTAGTGGCCCATTTTTCTAAACTATATTAGAAGATTCATGATAGTCACGAGAATTATTATATGTCATAATTGGAAGTTACCTATTCCCTACTTTATAAACTAAAGAGTAGAAAATTTTTAGATCTAGAAGGCTTGTAACTCAATGAGAGTATATTAGGAGATAACTCACCTCTAGATCGGTCTGTACATAGAGGCAACATCATACATATCAATGGAAATGTCTAGGTCCCTATAGATATGTGAGTGGAGTTGATGAAAGATTCCCATGACTCTCAATGGGAAGTTCATCTAGGATTCTCAAAGATGTATCGAGAAATGTTACACCAGTGTGGGTGTCCTGGGATGAAATTTCATATAATAGGCGTTATCACTAGGTGTTGCACCTATCAGTAGGTGAAGGTGGAGAACCAGAGACCAACATGATGGTTGCAACCACTTCCAGTGCTAGAATGGAAATAGGAAGATGTTAGTAAAGATTTTTAGTCCATTTGCCTAGTTCTCCTAGAGGTAGTGACAATATATGGGCTTTTATTGAGTGACCGATGAATTCATCCCACTTCATTAATATTCAGGAGACATTATCAGTTGATCAGATGTGAAAATAGTATGTCCATGAAATCATACAACTCCACATGGTCCCTTTCATTATCATATCAGATAGGGATTTTTTATTCCTATCATAGTTTTAGTAGGTATTATATAATACTATGGGATCTTCAGTGATTCTAAGAACAATTTTCACCCTCCAACTAATGGAATATAAAAATAGTAAATACAAGTTAAGAGGATATACTTTAAGCATCTTTCCTCAATTTCAGATGTTCTTGGTAAAATCATATCCCTCTTAGTCAGTTCACCTATAATCATATATTATAAGTGACAATTCATAAGGCTACTTTTAAGGATATATATGGTAG
The DNA here is from genome assembly GCA_963277665.1 of Viscum album. Lineage (NCBI taxonomy): Eukaryota > Viridiplantae > Streptophyta > Magnoliopsida > Santalales > Viscaceae > Viscum > Viscum album. The sequence goes on along the minus strand of OY728145.1, from coordinate 653,540,707 downwards.
GACGAGATATTGGACTCTATGATAGATAGAGTTATGTGAGGTAGCATTACTAGGTCATCATATTTTTCAATAGACTTGGGGGTAGGTTTAGCTGATTAGAAAGCATATGACTACTGTTCAGTCTAGAAAAAAAACATTTGGTGATCATCATCGACAATTTACTGTGTTCGAGGTCGGGGATCATGTTTTCCTATGTGGTATTTCCGAGTATAGGAAATAAATATTTTCTTATGCATGTGAATCAGTCACCTTGTTACATAAGACCATTTGAGATCCTTGAAGGAGTCAGGATGATAGGCTATTTGTTGCTACTAACTAAGAGGCATCATTCCATGAACAATGTCTTCAATATTTCAAAAATTCAAAAGTTTCATGAAGACCCATCTCAAGCCTTTGATCCCGAGGATGTTGAGTTATATGTTGATGCTACCATTTAGGAATATCTGGAAAACATATTAAACTAGAGCAAAAATGTTATCTGTGGACAGTTTGTCCCTCTAGTACGGGTGGTATAGAAACTTGGACACATGCAAGATGAGAATTTTGAGAGGGAGGCCGATATATGTTCCTAGTGGAAAGAATTGTTCTATGATAGTGTTTTTACACAATAGGAATTTAAACTCAATGATGAGTGTTTTTTGGGGTGGAGACTTAATGAACCAGGGGTTTCACCCAGGAACAGATCATTTATATTTTGGTATAAATCATTATTATAGTACTATTTTGGATTCCTACAAGGTTAGTGATGGTTCCAAGGTGTTTTGGTGCTTGTTCGGAGTAGTAAACCCAGATTTTTGGGAAAACATGATTGGCCAATATTTTAGAGTAAACCGTGTAGGAAGGCCACATTATTGTCAAAAATCATGCAGATAGTGAATTTTTGGATAGAGCCTTACCACACATTTGGAACACAGTTTCCATAACCATGTGACCTACCCATTCAATTTACCTTTCCTTCCAAAGTTCTCTTGCATGGTTGGCACACACTTTAGTAAACTCTACTTACAGACCATGCATAGGTTAATTTTAGGGAAATTTTAAAATTTTCACTTAATGATCAAATTAAACCTTTTCCTATCTTCTGATCACAGTTTATACATGATTGACCTATTTTTCATCACTTTTAGTGCTATTGCAATCCCCAATCAAGGGATTAGAGTATATCCTTTTTCTAGGATCTAATTATGCTTAATTTCTGCATGCTGGATGTGCAATGGTACTTACTTGAGTTCTTTTTAGCCATTCTTCTCCTCTTTTTATCGCGACGAAGTTTTTAAGGTGTGAGAAATTTAGAATTTTTCTCAGATATAGTCTATTATAAGGTAAATTAGAGGCCAATATTTGAGGAGAAGTATCATACAAACCTAAGACGGGTGTTCTATAACTCATACCTCATGTATGTAGATTTTGGAAGTGTGGTGTGGGCCCCACTGATTTCACCAGGTTTTGTTTTTAGTAATTGTATGTAATTATTATAATCATTAGAATCATATGGATATTATCTTTCGATATATGGGATTAGTTTTTGTTGGTTAAACCCATAATTCCATCCATCTGATGTATAATATTCTGGTATAATTAGATTTTTTGTATTTGATAGGTTTGAGACAACATTCAAGATTGACATGGATTGACCCATAAAACTGTGTGATTTAGTATATTAAATGGATTGTATTATATTTTTAATTGCATAATGGAAATTACAATGTATGATAACCACTTTACTTGAATAAGGTAAGTGATTTAATTTATTATTAAATAAGAAATGAAAATTGTAATGTGTACTAAGTAAATGTCATTTTTGGATTAATTGTAAATAAATAAAAGACTTAATGTCCTTAGAACCCCTTACCACAATAAAAGAAGGTAGTATAATATAACTAAATTATTAAAAATGCCTTATAGATTTAATAATGGTTACATGATACATGGAATTGTAATGCTAATGAAATATAAGGCAAGAACAAAATGTACTAATTGATGAATTATGAATTGATTAAATAGTTATATGCTACATGTACATATCATAGTAATGAATGGAAAGAATTGAAAAAAATGAAATATTACAAGAATTCATTATAAAATAGGATATTCCAGTTTCAGTCTTTCCATAGATTCTTATCAGGGAATTCCTTGATCACTCATGAACCTCATTATGATTTGACGATACAACTTTCTTAGGTTGAGACCCACTAATATCATGTTCCTTGTATATTCATCGATGCCTGGTATGACACCATAATACACCTCACATAGTATTAAAGGATTACTTGGATAGACTCCTTGGATCCATCATTGATAGTGAGGCTCCACGGTTAATTCCCATAGGGCATAGTCCCTGCTTAGCCTCGTTTTACCATGGATAATTACCTTGGATTTGGTTGGAATCTTATTATGGAATTCCTTGGAATATGTGAATTGAATAACACTCTTACACTTAACCAGGATATAGTTATTACTATATTAGAAACCCTTGAGGTTTATGATTTATTTGTTATTACATTTGAACTACATTATAAAATTTATTTATAATTTTATTTTTCATGACATGGAAACTTCAATACTATTAACATGTGACTAATTTATAATCTAGTAATAAAATATTAATGGACTGGTTATATTGAGATGTCCGCCAATGGTTGAACCAGGTAATTGGGTATTTAGATACATTATGTTACATTAATTTATATATAAATGCTTTCACACTGTTACTTTTCCATTACATGGGCCAGATGATATAGACACTATTGGTGGTGGCCCAATGAGAATTATCTCACACCCTCTCCAAGCACCATTTGGCACCTAAGGCATATTACTTGTATGATTGTGTTGAAAAAGTGAACCATAAAACATAGAAAACATTATTTCTTGCTATTTAGGATTGATCCAGATAGAAAATGATCATTCCATATCTCAGGATGCCTGGGATAGCCTTTGATATTATTTATATGTTTGTGAATCATATTATTCCTACTATATTTTATCCATGCTTTCCAGTTTTCTAGATACATGAAATATCATCCTCATTTTTTATATGTTATTATAGTTATTTCTGTTATTATTACTATTCTATCCATTTTCTTCTATTCCTTCTTTTTACTTATATTTCTTCCACTTGTTACCTCAGTTCATAATTTACTACCACACAACACTTTTTTAATGAGGGAATAGTCTCTCAAAAAAATACCCTAGGTCTTCACAGCTTTCCAATAGCCTATAGAATTTGGGGAGATGTGCATGAGTAAATGTGGCCTCCCGATCTCGAGGATCCTTTTATGTGGAATCATAGTCTTGGAAGTCACACACACACACACAAAGATATAAATACACATATATATATTAGGGTTGGTTCATAAAAATTATACTTTACACTATCATTGTCAATTCCTTCAAATATATTGATTCACATCCATTATAACACACTATGTTCACTCATTTATTACATTGAACTAGGATGGAAAAACATTCATATCCCTATCTTGGTAGAACATTATTCAACAATATTCCAACAGAAAAATCAACAATCAAACTATCAATCAGATAAAGATCAAGATAAATTTTTAAAGTAGAAACCACATCACAAAATCATGATGTAAATATTTATTTACGATGAAAATTATACTCCACCATTTAGCAGGATGTGATTTTCTTTCTATATTTCTCAAAATTATATTAACAACTCATATTTTGATTTATTTTGGAGGAGTAGTGAAGAATTTTTATTATTATGTTTATATCTCATACCATGTAGTAACGGAATGTGTTTAAAATATTTGAATATACTATTTAATTTTCTATTAAAATCTAATTCAAAATACCTTCTTCTAACAATTTTATTAAGAGACTATTAAACAAATCAATATAACAATTTTCATGAAAACATTATAAGTATTCACTAGTATATTCATGTTGTTTATTATTTAGTTGACTTGAATTTAATATTTTCTTGATGACTACTATATCTATCCTGATAAAATTCATTACAACCTGAGGCACATGATTTCTTATATATACCCTGATACATGAAAGTAGTTTATAATCCATTAATAGTATTTTACTCACATGTATCACTTTATTAAAATGTTCCATCACATAAAATAGGTCAAATTTAACATCCAACTTGGAATGTTAAAATTTCCTAGGGGAAATTTAAAATGACCTCAAGAGAGTTCCTTGATGACTAAAGGATGGATACTAGCCCACGGGTCTATGTATATATCTTGGGGGAGTTATTTACAATATAATTTTCTATCACATAAAAATTTAAAAAAATATCCCACTAATAATATATTGAAAATAATAATTTCACATTAAATATTTAAAAAATTATCCCCTAAGTTCCCATTTATTATTACATTAAAAAAATATGGAAAATATAACTAAAAATAGAAAAAATAAAATTATATAAAAATTATCCAAACAAATCAAAATTAAAATAATGAATTCTCTAAGATATCTCTTGAAATTATATCCCTATTACTAATTCTTCTTTCCATTAATTGCAATCAAATTCATATAATATATACACACATGAGGTATTTACATATATTAAGTGAGAATAAATCCTAATTAGAAACAACTATGACCCTGTATAACCACTATATTTTTGATGATCATATATATAATATGTAAATCGATTATAAAATTTAAAAAATTCATTTTTAACGTTAAAATATGGGATTAATTGTTAATTAAGATACCTAAATTTTATTACACCTCATTCATCCCATCATTATGTTAGATATTATATCAAATGTTGATTATAGTATCTAAATATATTACTTATGTCATATCATATGATAAAAAAATGAAATCTTATATAAATAATTCCAAACACAAATCCCAACCAATATCTTGATTCACATATCAATTAATTATTTCATATCCTAGAACAAGGCTCCCTATAAGTGGATTAATTAATTAAACATCCCACAATAAATAAATTAGAGAAAGACAACCAAAGATTCAAATAATTTTCGTCCTAATAAATTTCAAAATATACTTAATCAATCATATTCATACTTATATATTCCCATCACTCATATAAACACATAAATTTTCTAAAAAATATTTTATGTATAATTAAATTAATTACTAAAAGAATTATTAATACTAAAATTATAATTTTAGACACTTAAAATATATTCTTAACTGAGAATACAATAAGAAAAAATTAGTTTGTTACATAATTTTAATATCACCACTAATGAAATTCAAGGAAAAAATTAACCAATTTATATTTTCCATTTTTATATCAAAAATCCCTAATCCACATAATAAAAACAAATATGTCTATATATAGCATTAACCCCTTTTATTTACTATTTTACATGGTATATTTTTATTTAGAGTTGTTACACACATCTAAAACATATAATAAACCATGTAAATAGTTTCCAAAAAGACATATAAATTCTCATATTCTTCTAATAAATTGATATTATAGTGAAAAGATTTACAGCTCAAATTAATATCAAAACATCATTTTCATCCCTCACACCCACTTCACTAACTATAGTGAAAATGATTTTATTGTGTTTAGAAATAAATTCACCATTATATTCATCAAATAATCACATTATACAAGATGTAATAACCTTCCAACATTGATTCTCAATTATTAAATTTATACTTAAGTTACTAATTTTTTGAAAACTAATTTTCTTCATTGAAACTACACATCCATTCCATTTACATCACCAAAATTATTATTCCAAAAAATTCATGACAAAATAAAATATAATAAAATTAGTAAACACTAAAGAATTTATGGTGACACGTACCTCAATACTAGGTGAACAATATGAACCATTATTAGAGGATGATCTCATCCCTAGATTATATGAAATAAATAAAATAACTTAACTCAAAGAAATGATATATAATTCTAACACATAAATGACTAAACCATTCAAACTTCAGACAAAATATCAGGGTTCCTAAATCAATTAAAATGATGAAGATGATGTCATCGATTTATTTATATTCCTAAAAAAATAGTGGGTATATTATTACATTTTTAAATAGGTAGACATAGAGAGTTAATGGGGGAAAAACACATCCAATTGACACCCTATAATAAAAAAATATTGAAATAATTCTATTATCTGTTGACCAAAATAATAATTTCCCAATATAAAAAGTCTACCTAGTTTTTCATACTTTACATGATCTATATCAATTTGGTAATTTATAATTTTAAGAGGTAAAAACCACCCATTCCACCACTACCATGTACATGAAACCATATACTAGGTACCCTATCACACATACTAGAAAAAATATATTGTTTTTTAATTCTAAAATGTCCACCCATCTCCTGCCCTTTACACTAAAACATAAAAAAGAACTTATACAAAAATAACATGAAAAACATAAAAATTAAAAAAAATACTTACATATAAACCCTAGGTCTTTAAAAACTCCCCATCAAAGGGATTATCATCCAAAAGAATCATCATTTATAATATCGAATTAACAACTCAATGCATTGACACATCGTTTATTTTTCTCTTTCTGAAGTAGAATCTTGTATTTTAAAATTCAACCATAGTGCACACATAAGTGATAAATTGTTTTATCAATCTCTTCCCACTATGATCAATCATAAATACCAGTATTTATATAAAATCATATCCAAATATTATTCCATATCACATTAATTAAGAATAAGACATTGTTGTAGTTCATACTTACTTAATTGTGTCACTTAAAAAAAATCATGCCTAATAATATACATTATAGATAATTCCAATTGATAAAGAACATCCTCAATACTCTCTATAATATCAGAAAAACTGAAAATCATTTTGATATCTTCCCTTCATTTACTATCCATCAATTTATCAATAATGGTGAAACATAATTAATTATGCGATCCCTATTAGGAAATAAAATTTTATTTTATCTATGATAAACATATAAATATATCTATTTCATGCAATATATAATTTCATCTTGATCATCTTCACATGATGAAATGTTTCTTCTAGTATAGTAGGCCTAAAGAAATATTCTTTAATAGCTTCAATCCAAAATAAAGTTGATCAAAAAATCCTTCCTTATATGCCAAAAATGGATTTATGTGAATAGATTCTGGGTAACATTTATTATAGAAAAAAATAAGAAGGCCACATGATCCAATTGTATACCTCCAAAATTAGGTACCCATGCATCTATCATATTTGGAAGAATAATAATGGAATATTTATATTTTTTACCCATCCATGGATGATATGATTTTCCCAGCATCACATGAGACATAAAATGTGTTCATAAAACATTCTATAATTGGGATTTAAATATCTCATCATAATCATATTAAATTTTGTTTGATATTCCATGATTTCATATAATTTCTATAATATAAATCATTCCTTATTCCTCAAATATTTGAGTATATTTGATAAGAGTAAAATGATGAACATAGGTCAATTTATCTATAATGACCCGACTTGTATTCATCCCATTTTGTGATCTTCGTACATATATAATGAAAAATATGTTAACATAATAAAATTTCCATTCAAAAATGGTAAATTATTAATAATATATTATGGGACATTTATGTCAATAATTAATTCATTTACAAGTGAATAAAATTGAAATAAAACCCCCTTTTAGAAAATTTATTCAGAGCAAAAAAAAATTTCATCTACCAAAATATAAAATCTAGGCAAAACATGGATATATTATACCATGATAAATATTAAAATTTTTCATCACTTATTATAAATAATAAAAAAACCATCCCTAGAAATAAAATACAGAATCTCTATTAAGATACCACCCGTGAATCTTATCCTCATAATATAATCTTCTATGGAAAACATGTCACTTTGAAGCTAAACTCTAAGCCACCTTAACTCACTCTATTAATGATGAACTGATGAGAATAAGTGATTTTATATCATAGGATTCTATCTGAGATACATAAAAATGAAACTATACAAAAAATGATGTAATTTTGAAATCGTATTTCGACTTTTGAACCACATCCTCCTATGATTCCCTAATAAAAGAATATAAAATTGATTTTACCTTTTTAAATATATATATAATCTCAAAATAATTTTAGAAAATATAATTAACCCATATCCTTTAATATAAATTCAATCCTCTTTGAGAAAATATATACTTTCAAAGTTTATCACCAATGAAACATTATTTGTTTTTTATAATAAGATAATGTTTCAAACACTCAAGCATATCCAAAACCACAAATATATTGTGATATTGGGTAGTATAATTCTACCCATGTGTCCTATGATTCATATAACCTTACATGACAAATATCTCTTATTTTATCAACACACAACTTAATACACACAAGAGGAAATATAATATACCTCATATTGAATCCCTATATTTTTTAGAATAATACTATTTCTTTATGTCAACCACTTCTTCATTCCTTAAAATATTGATTCAAATTAATCATCCCATAAAATATTCACCTACCATACTAGTACATTTTATCTTCAATGTATCTAGGTTAAAAAAGACTTAGATAAATCAATAGTAATTACCAGAATGGCCTAAGAATCATCTAATGATAATGAAATTATTATAAATATCATAAGACATTGTAGTTACATCTTATTAGGATATATTTTTATCATAAACTCATAGAAAAAATTTCAATTAATATTCACTTGTGAAATCATGAATTTTTTTTTGAAATTTTATCATACATGTAGTGAGATTTCAATATTCCAAGGATAATAGAATAATTTTCCACATGTTCCTTATAGGATAGTGATTATATTAATGTATCATTTATAAAAAAATTAAAATGGAATATAGATAGGTGTTTAATGAATATTTATTAAATTTAGAAATATATGTGGTGTGTTCATCAGTCCAAATGATATCACCTAAAACTCAAAATAGTCATATGATATCTAAAAGGCTTTCTTTGACCCATCATAAACTCATAACCTTATCTGATGATAATAGGCCAAGTATTAATCAATAAGAAAAATCATATTCTTCTTAATTAGTCAAATAAATAAACATTTCATGATAATGGATAACTAAGGTTTTGGGAAATCCAGTTCAATATCATAAATTCATCACACTATCACAGTCTCGTGTCCACATTCATGTAAATAGGAATATGTTCACCCTATAGAGACACAATATTCCTAATGAATCCTTTCGATATATGTTCATCCAACTAGAATATTAATTTTTTTAATAGTATATAGTTTCATATTAAAATTAAGTATTGTTATTAGCTTAGTTCTTAGTAGAAAGTAATTTATTAACAGTACCTCACACTATGAGACAACATGATAATAACATACACAAATATTGCATTATTTTAGATGAATATACATTACATAACACAATTAAACATTCCTCAACACCTTAAATGTTTATTTTCATTAGATACTAGATATATGAACATATTATTTAATAATATTTCTTCAATATCCCCTATAATGTTCTTCATATTAATACCCTTCTAGATGTATCAAACATAGAACATTCTATCAAAACCCAGGGAAAGAAAACTTATGAAAGGGTGAGTTCAGTTTCTCATTAATTATACATATATAGGATATCAATTAATGCTCATAAATGAGAAAATATATATGAGAATATAATCATAACATAATAAATTCTTACCAAATCAGTAAAACATTTTTAATTATGATTCCTCTTACAAGGATTTTTCATAAAAGAAGGAAAAATAATAAACATGCGGAATCGTAAAAAGTCAATCATGATCCATGAGATGATATAATAAAAACATGAATCTAAAAAAATCTCAAAACATTGTGAACATGTACAAATAGTACAATGTTAACCCATGAAGTTATAGAAATGAAATAATGTCCTTTCATTACCTTATGGATATGAAACTATGTCTATTATTTAACTTATGGACTAGAAAATAGGTCCACATATCATCTTATTGACATGAAACCTTGTCCATGCATAATATTGTGATCTTGAAATTAGGTATATTTTTAACATAGCTATCTCATGAGTTATCCATCTACACGTAATACATTAGAGGACTATATTGGACCCAATAATCATATAATCATAATTAATTCATATGTATTCCATATAATCATTTTAAAAATTATCATTTCACAATAAATTATACAATGTTAATTAAAATAAGTTTCACTAATTTTTAATCTTCCAAACTAAAAAATATATATAGAGAAATATTATTAACGGTATAATAGAATAATATCCCCATTAAAAAATAATTAATATAAAAGGATGTCATCATAGATAAAATATTACTATAAAAGATCATGTTGAAAATTTCTTGAAGAAAATACACTTTTAATTTTGAAATAACATAATTATAATATAAAAAATTATAAAAAATTGTATTTTTTTCATTGAATTGATAAGTGAAAATTTATAAAGGAATCATAAAAATATATGAATGGTCAGGATGATAGTTGAATCTGATCATATCATATTTGTTAAAAGAAAAACCTCCATTCACACCTAAAAAATGTAAAAACAAACAATTTTTTTAGAAAAAATATTATAGTGATTTCTTTTAAAACATTTATATCTAAATTAAAAGTGGATGAAAATGAAATTTTTTAGAAAATTATTGTTTGAGTAAAAACATCCATAAAACAATATGCAAGAGAATACACATGGAAAAAATGTTGAAGATGAAAAACTAAAAAAGGTTTAAATTTATTTTAAATCATTTTCTAGATCATTTTATATAATATCCCATGATTTTAAAATAGTAACACTCTCTAATATATAACTAATTATAAAAAACAATATGAATGTAATTGAATATAACATCCAGATACTTTATGATATGTTTCATTTTAAATAAACTTCATCCCTCTAATAGATTGTGATTAATTTATAGAAAATAAGATACTATATTAAAAGTTTTATATTTAAACATGAACATTATGACCTATCCATTAAGATATTGGGTATGAATATTATAAATAATAATTATTTCTTAATCTACTTATTATAAAAAAATTGAGTCATTTAAAATAAAAATAATTCTTTTTTGAAAAAAGAATTTTTTTTAAGTGATTAGTTTTTAATGTCATCTGGATCTAAATTAAAATAAATGTTTAAATTTTTTTAACATTATTTTATACAATTAAATAAATTTTTTAATTCATAATATAAATATTATTTTAGTTTTAAGTTTTTTTATTTTTCTAAAATATATTATTTTTAAATGAGTAGTGAAAAATACTGAATTTTAATTGAAAATTTCATTTTATTTTAAATTATTTATAAGGTCAAATTATATTTTTAATTGTGTTTAAATTAAATTTATTTCCAAAATATAATTATTAAAACAATTTAGTTTATTTGAATAATTTTTATATAAAAGTAATATAAAAAAATATTTAACAGTTGAAAATTTTCTCATTGAAAACACAATCTGTCGTCGTATCTGCGAGATAAATTTTAAATTAAATTTTACTAATTATGTTAATGGATTTTTAAAAAATGAAATATATATTTTTAATCATCAGAATATTTTTTATCTAATATGACGAATAATTTTTTTAATAAAAAGAATACTGAAAATAATCAACATTATTTATCGTAGTTAATATGAAAACAGATATACCAGGTTTAAACTATAATTATAAAGACTAAATGGCCTAATTTATTATATTGAATTTATTATTTTAGAAATATTTTGATATCATAATATCTTATTATCAATAATAATTCAGTTTTGATCATTTTTTCTAGTGAAAAATTCTGGTACACCGTTTTCTCTTCAAAAAATACAAGTGTGCCACTCACCTCACATATAATAGGACACCCTGACAACTCTCTTATTCAAAGAGGGGACTTGTTATAAACATAAGGATGTTACCCAAAGAATAGGTAAATGTATTCAATGTGAATTATTATTTTATTTCATCATACATATCATAGAATTAATATTAAAAAAATACTAGATTATTTTAATAAGTATCCTACATATATATAATTTCATTTGATATTGTAATGACCTATAAACATCCCAACTTCCATTAAAATGGTTATAAAATCATCATTTGTGTATACAAAGAACTATCGCCTTACGAACGAATGTCATTTGTTTTTTCATGACCTCTTATCATGGTTGGGAAAAATGACGTATATAAAATATCTTTTAGTACATATTTATATATCATTTTTAATTATATCATATTTACCATTTTAATTCCACTCTTTATTGAATATGATGAACACACTCATTCGTATGTCAAACCACTACCTCATGAAGAAATGTTATTATCCTTTCACTAATTCATTACATGGAATGTGATAAAGATAATTTTAATAAATATTTGTAATATACATTAAATAATTATTATATTATTGAAATATTTATCATTGTGAAAATATAAAATATTTTTTTTAATAAATTTTCTCTCACATAAGGATGATGTCATCTACTATTTTTGTGTGGAGTACAACATTGAAATAATTATGTGACTTCATTTTCATCACCACACCTCATGGATGATATATAAAATTATATTTAAAGGAATAATAAGTTATTTACCAAATAATTATAATTAATTAAAGATAAAATATTACTTAAATTCTTTCTATAATGATCATTGAAAAATGGAAATGTTATTAATGAGTACTTATGAATTATTGTCTCCATGATTATATCAATGTTCCTTTTTTATAAATTGTTTTAATTTTTTTTTGAAAGTATAATTTATTATGAAAATAAATATTATGTAATTATTTTTATTATTTAGGTGTTCATATAATGACAATTTTGGCCTTATTCAACCTACCAAGGTAATGTTTATGATATAAGCCAATTATTTTCGAATGATCTAATAAAAACATAATTAATTATGTAATCCTATATAAAATGTTAGTATGTAAAATAGAGGGAATAATAAAATTAAAATGGAAATTTATTATGTAAATAATTAACATGAATTTATTATTCAGATATATATTGAACATGTGTAATGAGTGGAAAATAATGAAAAGGTCTCTTATATATGTTTTTCTTCCATTAGACATACGACATATTCAAAACATTATTATTATGCATGGTGTATATAGTACCTATTATGTATATTGTAAAATTAATAATATTATTTTCATTTTATTTATTTTTTTCATTTAATGTTATATATTCCATGGGTTTTATGATAGGAATGTTTGAAAAGTGCTTGGTATTTATTTTGAAATGTTTTAATTATTCAGGATTACGTTTATTTAAGAATCTATTTGTGAAATTAATTGAAATTTATACTATAATATAAATATATTTTATTTAACATATGTTATTCTTGATGTTTTTAATGTATTAGTACAATCAATACTTTTTTTTGGCACATTATATTATTAATTAAATATTTTATAGATAATATAAATTTATATATTTTTTCTACCAAAAATAAGTATTCATAAAAATACCTTTTCTAAAAATGTTTCCAATTTTTTTAAAACATTAAATGTGATTCACTAGGGAAATTTTCTCCCATTTTTACCATTTAAAAAACATTTTTAATGGAATCGTAATGCTGTTTTAAAATAAAGACCATTTGGATTTTACTAGAAATGTGAAAAGAATATTTGTTTTAATGTATATGGACTGAGTGAAATTTTGCAATGCAATGGCCATTCAATGGTTTAATGTTTATTTTACATGATTTAAATGGTCATTTTTTAGGACAAATTTTCACAATTTTTTGTGAAATAATTTTTTTAAAAGGTTATTTTTAAAGAAAATGTTTTCCCTAATATTCTAGAAATACTTAGTTTTTAAAAAGTAATTTTCAAGGAAATGGAAATTTAAAATATTTTATAATATTCTAGTTTTAAAAAATGGTGATGAGTAAATAGAGGTTAATATGCTCATGAAATATTCTAGGTGATATATTAATATAATTTTCCATATAATATGACATTTCTTGTTGTTACTTATGATTTAATGGGGATATTCTCTAATGAAAACATCCTTATTTATTTGGATGGTATGTGATCCTTATGATTTTTGGTGTACTATATTGAAATCATTTAGTTTAATATAGATGGTTTATGATTATTGATTGGGGAATTTATTTTCATTTATTATGCTTAATGAAATATGAATAGTTATGTCCATTATGTTTCACCCCTTTTATATGAAAATTGAATTAGGCATAGTAAGATACTGGAAGATCCGTATATAGACCCTCGACACATCAATTAACCTCATGATAAAATTATATTTGGGTTTTAATGAGATGATAACCATATATATATATATATGTCATGGTACAAGGCCTCAACGATATTAGATTTATTAGAAAAATGACCTGATGTTATGTTTTAGAAGACCAGATTTATGCATTCCGCCATTATGAATTTAGTTATTGATATCCAATGTGATTATATTATTAGTTTTAAATTCATTGGTTAAGTTTCACGATTAAATAAATATTTATATATAAATACTTTATTATCATATATTCTTTATATATTAAATTTATGTTATTGATTAAATTGAATTTTTTAGCCATTTTCCTTTCCATATTATTTATACATTATCTATTGGAGGATTCAAATGAATAAATACCCTTAATGAACATTTGAGCTCATCTATTTCTTATATTTTACACCTAGGATACCATGAAGTGTTTTCTGATTGATATGTACAAATAAACTATGTAGAGTAATGGTGTTCTAAAATAAACTAATTTTTGATTCTACTATAATTCCTATAATACACTAAGTGTTTTTTGATTGTATTAAAATGTTCATTAATGTATCCATTATACCAAGGCTATAAACTAATTTGTTCTTTGAGATTCAATTTTTGGTATATTATGTCAATGTTAAAAAATAGAAAATTTATTTGAGTTACTCATGTTATGGAACTATAGTTGGTATTATAGGAAGTATAGTAGAATACATGGGAACAATATTTAGGAAAATTATATTTTGGAACATAATCATATGATAGAATTTAAGAATAATTAGAAAATAAAAACCAATGTTCTGGTAAAAAAATAAATTAGGCAGTTTTTTCTTACAAAATATATCCCTATTTGAGTACCACAAGTGGATATAGTTTTGGAATAAATATAGATCAGGGTAATAAATCTAGAAAGTGTAAATTTTTATTGACTTGATCATCACCTAGTGTACAACAATGGGCGTTACTGCGCATCTGGTTTGACACACCTGAGGAATAATCTTAAGATGATTTATATTTTATTTAAAACCCATTATAATGGATATAAAAATAACGATATCCCCAAATAAACTATGTTTATGATTTTTATATTTTCTATGAATAATTTTTTAATTTATGTTTTTTATTTCACCAGTCTTGGGATTATACATTTTTTTCATAATTTTCTAGTTTAATCTAGTGTATTAAATCATATAAAATAGATCTGAGAAGAAGGAATGAGAATGAAATTTGTGAACATAATCCAATGAGTAATACTGTTCATTTATTTGAGTGTCTAATAAAAATATTTCAAAGGGAACTACTATACAAATAATTTTCATTATATTAGTATATAATATCATGTGATAATAATAAAGATAAATAATTATATGAGAATTGAATCTTTGAATTGAATCATGAGAAGAAATGTTTGATAGGGGAACATATGAATAAATAGAAGAAGGGAATGAAGGCTTTTATAACATATGATTCTAGTTAAAGGAATGAACCTCGTACATTCTTAAAAGTAATGTGGGTTTGCTTCATGTGTGTCGAAAATTAATCCATTGAGTTGATTTCCTTGGAAAGAAAGAATATTTAAATGTTCAAAGTTTCAACCGTACGGATATGGGGAATTACACAAATGTGTTCCCTATGCTTCAATGGAATATAATTTAAAAGTGACAAATATATAATGTCTAATATTTGATCTAATCATAAATGAAGTGGAATAATTAATGATTATTTGTTTAGAGTCAATAATTATATCACTTGAGTATTTTATCAACAATATATTCATTATAATATTAATTTAATATATATGTATACTACTACATTACCATTTTGTAAAGGGTTTTAATGCATATGATGAATTTTATGAATGATAATGAAAAATAAATTTTTAAAAATTTGAATTACTTTGAAAAGAAATGATAAAGATAAAGATAACACATAATATGTTACTTATGTTGTGGTAATTATTTTTGGATAGTGATGTGATTGATATGTATAATGTAAAGTGTATAGTAATGGATACCATGGAACTGATTAATGATTTGTGGAATAA
Organism: Viscum album; assembly: GCA_963277665.1. Classification (NCBI taxonomy): domain Eukaryota; kingdom Viridiplantae; phylum Streptophyta; class Magnoliopsida; order Santalales; family Viscaceae; genus Viscum; species Viscum album. The sequence continues at coordinate 653,524,481 of OY728145.1, read as the reverse complement.
TTTATTTATATTATCATTTACGGAGTTAATTATTTTTCATTTGAGGAATATATCCAATAACATTTGATTTATTTTGGGAATAATGAAGAACATATGTTTTAAATAAATATTAATGGTAATTGAGGTTATTATAATGTTTAAAGATAATACATGATTATGGTATTCAAATATTTGGTATATGATGATTAAGAGATACTTCTTGTTGAGTGTGAGATTAATGATAAATTAATTTAATAAATTTAGTCACCTTATATTTAATTTTATCGATATTAGTATTTTATAAGGGTAATAAGGTTGACCATTTATGAAATGGTTTAAGTTTAACATAAAATTAGTTTTTAGAGATTAATTTATTACTTCTACATGTGATGTATTTTTTATATTAGATAACATATAATAACCATTTTGTTATGGTACTAACTATATAATAAGGGAATTACTGTTCATTATAATATGGATATTATGATTTTTTAAAAGGAAATTTTAGGTCTTCTAGAAATCAATTATCTTTGTTATTCTTTTTTATAGTAAATAAATGTGGAAAATTATATTGGCACATCTAAAATATGAAATTGAAAAAAAAATAAAAATACAAATATCAACTAATTATATTTTCAAATATTATTCTTTTATATGTTGATGGGATTTATTAAAAATAGGAAAGGATCTTGAAAAAAAATTTATCCTCACCGAAATTAATGATCAAATGATCCCTAAAATCATCAATTATTTTGGTTTTATCTTTGTTGAGATTTGGTAGATAATGTAATTTCTCATGATAAATGATATTTATCACTGTATATTAATCACTATGAAATATTATTCTTTTCTATATTAATATATATTTTTCACAAGTATGTTCTCCTACATGGAAACCATGTTATTTGACTATTATAGATGAACTTCACACTTCTCAATCACTCTTATTTAAAGGATGATTTATTTTACCTATTCATGGTATGGGTTTTTAATAATGGTATTTTAAAATGTAAACCCCTTGATAATAGAGATAATGAAAAAATTATGCGGTTTCAATTCAATTACGTGGTAAAATGTAACACCCTGAGATAGTAAAATAGGAATATCTTTTTCAACAGTACGTATTATAGAGACATAGTATAAACATACAATGATAGTACCCCATTTTTTATGAATATTCATCATATTAAAAAATTACATGCCCAAAGTCCCTAAATTTTTTGTGTATTTGGAATAATGAAACAATATATTCTATCTTTGTGAAATATTTTCAATATCTCTATTAATGATCTTACCCTCTAGTACTTCCACCTAAAATATTCTATCAAAATATGTTGAATGGAAACAGAAGAAAGTGGTGAGATTGAATGATCAGTAAGGGAAAATAACAGAAATAAATAAGAATAAAATAAATATAAGGGTATTGGAATATAATCACCCCTTTTAATGATCATACCCAGTATATCAAAGATCATAATCATGATACATGCCATAAATATTGGTTTTTCATAAGACATGAATCATAAGTAAATCAAAGAGAATAAGCCGTGAAATAATTCTATAGGAATAATACATGGAATTATGTCATACACATCCAATTATATCATTGTGAACATGTATGATTGGAAATAAGTTCACACATTATGTAAAGGATGTGATATTAGGCTCTCTCATTAACTTATTGATAACAAGAAGGTCCACACATAATGTTGTAAACAAGAAATACGGTTCACGTATAATATTGTGAAAATGTAATTAGGTTCATTCATAAACATATTGACATTAAAACTGTTCCATGAAAAGCATTGTGAAATTGTAATCAGGTTTACACAAAATAGTATAATCATATAACATAGTTCACTCATAACATTTTGAACATGTACATAGGTTAACACATAAACATATGGAAATGAATCCAGGTCCATGAATAATATTCTGATCATGTAATCAGGTTCACCCATAACGTTTTCACACATAAGTCACCCATAATTACCCAATGCATTAGAGGGAGATATATGTCCCACCGATCACATAATAAAATCCTTCATACATGTTCAATAAGAAAATTAAAACATTTATCATATCAGGACCCATAAAAATAGATTGGATTTACAACCATAATATCATAACCCATGAAATTAAATGGGTATCATTAACCTTTCATCACATAATAACCCATGTAAAGCGGATTGGTTACATAATAATTTAATAAATAGAAAACCTATGAAAATAAGTAGGATTCAATAGCATTTGGCCCTTGTAATAGAAATGGGTGTCAAAAGAATCATCACATAAAAATATAAACCATTCATGAAAAGACATGAATTAAACATTGGGATCATTTACTATAAGGTAATTAGTAACACCAAATGATTTAATCATTAACATTTCTCAAGGAAAGTATATTATAATCTTTCAAAATTATTTTTAAATCATAAAAAAATCATGAAAATAATTTCATTGAAAATGCATTGAAAACATAAAATGAATGCTTGAAATTATTTGGAAAACATTATAACATAAAAAAATCATGAAAATATTTTGAAAACTATTTATTTTAAAATACATTGAAAAAACATATATAAAGAATGAAATCTTTTGGAAAACCATTTCATTGAAAATACTTGGAAAACCTAAAAATAAGTTTAGAAAACATATTGAAAACAATTTTCCGTGAAAATTACTTAATATTTTTTTTGAAAAAATAAACTTTTTAAACATGAAAATGATGCTTTGCAGAAATAGTAGTATTTAAGTCCATAGATGTAGTACGAGGTAAAAATAACATTCCTTTTATACGGTAGAAAGGCTACAAAAATGCCTTTTTGGAAAATTAAAATAATATTCCTTGGAAAACATTTGTAAAGGAAAAAAAGTTTAAAGATATTATTAAAAAATTATATAATTGTAGAATAATCTTAGAAAATGTTTTCATTATTCATGGATTTGAAATAACACATATTCCCAACGAAATAGAGGGTTATGTTTGGCTTTTTAAAATAACTTTATTAACAATATGATGTAAAAATAGTGGAAAAATGATACCAATAAATGAATTAATCATGAATAAACAGTGGAAAAGAAAATCAATTAATGTTTCTGGGAGATTAATCTTATAATTTCTTCAAAGGATGCATAAAATTAAACAATATCTAAAATGAATGATATTGTTTTAATAAACTCTAACCACTTGGTAACATCGAACTATAACCCCTAAATAAGAATATTAAATTAAATAAAGCATAAAATATCATGAAAATAAGTTGATTCATGATATAACATTTCAGTGGAAGTATATACACCTCATAATAAAATATAGGTTCATATATTTGAATGTGTCTCAAATAAGGTAAAATCGAGAAAAAATCACGTTACCTATTTTGTAGCTTTTGAAACCTAAATCCCAAGACTGAAAGATCATAAAATGTATATGTAAATACCAATAATATGAAGTATAAGAATCATATAAAACATACATGTGAAATATAAAACACAAATAATGAATGGGTAGTGAATAAATCATGTATGTTTTGGAAATAAAATCGGAGATGAAATTCCCTTATAATTTTTCTTGAAACTCATCATAATTATTCAAACAACCTATTAATCAGGTACCTTATTTTGGTTTATTCCAAAATAATTACATGATTTTCATTTATCCTAAAGGGAGTACTCTAAAATAAAGGGGGATACTATGAAGTGGATTGGGATGATCATTGTCGATCCTATCTTATTTTAGAGGTGTGATGTATATAGAGTGGTGGTTTCTTTTTTTAGGGAAGGGAAAAGAAACACTTGAAATTTTTTAAAACAAGTTAGGTGTACCCGAATTTTTAACCAAAAAATTCAACAAAAAAAACCAAAATCATTAATGTATATTTCATTTTCTAATAATGGAAAACCAATTTGGTGTTGGATAAGTTTATAGGTCATTTTGTATCTAAAATTTGACCTTTATTACCTTGTTAACCTAATTTATATCTTAATCATTGTTATTAATTTTAATCACATTCATGAATATTTTTGGTAAAATTTTTTTTAACTTTTAAAAATATATAAATTATCATGATTACAAACATGGAACCCATTTATTCAAATTCTAATCCTAGAAGTGGATGAAAATAATTTAAAAATAATTCCACTAATGAGATGACACTAATGGATTTTAGTGAGAATTCATCAAATCATTTCCTATGATTTTATAAAATAAATCGAACTATAATTGATTAAGATGACCTAAATTTTAAGACGTTATATATATAATATCTAATTATACATTACAACAAATCTAAAATACAATTGAAGCTCATAAATTATTTAGATTAAAAACTATTTTTTAATAAAAATTTAGTTGTTTTTAGTTTTTCCGTAAAAACAGAAACCATACAGAAAAATACAAAATAATTATCCCGAGGTAATTTTTTTATATTTCATATAAGATGTTTATTTTTATATATTTAATGAATAAATATTCTAATAATTGGATTTAAAATGATTCCACTACTATAAGTCAATAAAACATCTTTTATAAAAATATAGGTTTTTATGAGTAAAATTGGGTTTGTTCTTATCTTATATATCTCATATATATAGGATGATAATAGAAAATAATTTTTTTAATATATAAAATATAATTTTAACTAATATTGTTCACTCTTAGTAATTAATTTTAAATATTAATATAAATTTTATTTTTAAAATAAAAATGCATATTTATAAAATTAGTCCCTTTATATTCATTTGGTTTCAATATTTTTTTTAATTATTAGGTAACCAATGAATATAAATATATAAATTTATATGTTTTTAATACTATAATCTTCAATTTAATGGCTATGTTATATCATACAATAATATTTTAATTAAGAATTATTGGTTGGTAACACTCAGTCTTACATGTTAAACAATACGTTGAGGAAAGTGGGTCTTACTTGTAGTGTAAGCTAAACTCCATGTTCCATATAGTGAATCATAATATATATATGTTTATATTAGTGAACAATTAATCATATGTTGTAGATAAATCAATCCATGCATAATTTTATTTTATAAAATAATTGTTTTATTATTCAATGAAATCAAAATATAGAAAAAAAGATTAAATTAATTTGAAAAAATTAATTCAAAAAAATACCAGAGTGTTACATTCTAACCCCAGTAAAATGAATTTCTCCTTTGAAATTAGTACGATTTATCAAAAGATTAATATTTGAAAGTTCATTTCATAGAAACCCACATCATAAAACTAAATTTGATAATTTCATTTAAAAAGGGAATGTGGGAAACATAACAGTTACCAAAATTAATGTATAACATAGGTAATACATAGAATAATATAGGTGGAAAGTGAAAAAATAGACTTAGAGGAAAAGGATCAATATTCATTGGTAGTGATTGAGGTCATTAATCATAAACATGTGAATGATTGATAAAATTTTTAGGGCCATAAATTCATAAATTTATGTTACTTTAAATTTCATTTCTTAATCAATAATTAAGGTATTTGGGGAACACATTTTTTTGAAAGGTAACAAATATTTGAGTAATTGTTTTATTGACAAATAATTTAAGGAACTACAGTTACTTGTTAAGTTTATATGAAAAAAATTATTTATTTAGATGTTATTCTATCTATTTCTAATTTACCCATTGCTTCAAGAAAATGACGTCCAGATATTAACTTTGACATTTGAAGTAGTGAAATAAACTTTTAGTAGATAGTAAGAATCATAAATGGATTAAAAGTATAGTTATTTTTCTATAGATTCCTTAAAAATAAATATGGTTAAAACATTAATGTATGTAAAAAAATATTGACACTACCATTTCATCATAAATAACTATACATAACTAGGAAATCTCATAGGCTAATGATTGGCATGAATACAGTATCATCATTTAGTCATAGGATCAAAAACAATGTCTCTGCTTGACATGATTGGTTGTCACCCAACACACATGTTATACATTTCAAAAACCAAAATAATATATTTTCTAAAATAAATTTGATAGATGTACCTAAAATAAGGTTAACCACAAAATAAAATTTTAACCATGGTTTTAAAAATAATATTAATACATAAATACTTCAACCTATGTTTAATATAAAATTCTCATGAATAGATAACAATATGATCCTTATGAATGATGAAAATAAAAAACAATATAATAAATGTCATGAAATAAACATAAGATTTATCCCCCATATATCAAAATGTATCTCTTTCTTGTTACATTCCATACATGTGAATACCCTCATCATATATTCTCTTGAAAAATGGTAATAGAATTAATTACCATATAAACATTTGAAAAAAAATTCATGAATCCTTATACTATATATTTATATATATAATCCATAAATCCATGAATTTTTAATCTTAATAAATTATTTAGTTAAATGCATTTCAACAAGTACTTAATTATTTCCAATTTAATCTGTACAATCAAAAATTATAATATCCTACATATATTTATATAAAAAGAATTATCATAACATAATAAATTTATTATATGTTATATTTCCTTTAATCAAGTGTTTTACATGGAAATTTCCTTTCCATTAAATTAGTTTTCCAATCCATAGAAAACAGTCAAAATAATATTTTATGTCCTTAGCGACAATCATAATCAAGAAAATCTTAGTGTATTCCACCATTCATATAACATATTTCATGAATCACAAGTACTTTAAAACATGAATTGATCTATTTCATCCGTAATCCATAATAATGATACCACATCCTATAACTTAATACCATTTTCCATTAACATTTTCTATGTCGTCCCATCATTATCAGCAATATAACGATTACTCACATAACCTTGTCGACTCTCATCAAGATCTTTTCTCATGGGACATTGAGTTGTATAATGAGAAATTATTAAACAAATTAAACACTTATCCTTCGATGATGTATTCGGGAGGACATTATTATCATCCTTTTTAATAACTAAAGTATTCAATTTCCCCTTCCAGTCACTTCTTTTATGTCATTATTTTCCTTAGTCAAAACATCTTCTTGTTCCTCAAGTACAATCCCAAAGGTGATTCTTTCCACATTTTTTAAATAATGGAAACAAAATATTCTTCCCTCCATGGTATACATTACCCAAAATATTAGAAAACACATTCTTTCTCTTCCTTGATGACTCTGAGAGTTGGTTAATATACAAATTATCAATAAGGATCCATGGAATCTCATTTCACATGATCACAAAATCATTCACTCTAGTGATCATCCCACTTTTCTGGTCATCATTCAATCATCCATCATGTTCATCATCAATCTATTTCCTTTAGGTTCCCACCATCAACTAAAACTGGTATCATAGTGGGATCATTACATACCATGGTAGAAAACTACATAGTCTTGAAAAGAATTACTAATAGGATGTCTAAATAATGAAATTTTCCTTAATCTATGACAACCTAGGTTCATCTTAAGTTATTTATATCCAGTATATATTTAAATACTTCATTATGTTTCGTGAAGATTTTGTGAACTTCCAAAGCATATTCACTGGCAGTGTCAAACTAGGTGTGTAGAAAGGCCTATTGTGATCCACTAGATTACCCTATGTGAAGCCTGAAACATCTTGTCAGAGTTTTTACACCTATGTAATGCTATGCCTAATCCATTTCCAATTGTTGTATCTAGATAGGAATGTTTTTCTAGGAAAACACATACTCTATCCTTTACCAATATTCCTAGACATTTTTTTGTACATTTTCTTTATCCTTAGACTTATACCAAGACATTTCATTAGGGTTCTCACTAAGGGGTTTTCAAACTAAATTACAATGTATAAAAAAAATTCCTTTCATACCAATTATACCAACCTTGGAATAACATACATGGAGATGAATCATTTTTAATGAATATTTAGTATATTATAAATGTACATCCTTAAAGGATGTAATAATTTAGTGTCTTTAAAATCATGGATAAAAACATTATTACTTGGTGAAAGATATTCATTGACTTTATTAAAGATATTCCTCTATATTACTTATACCTAAAACATTCCTTCATAACCTAGTGAAAGGAAACATAAGAAAGTGGTGTGCTAAAATTCTCAGTAAGGTTAATTAATGGAATTTCAAAAGAAAATCATGGAACTAAGGGTATGAGAATGTGAGAATTACATTCAAATACCGTACCATCCATATCATAGATAATAAACTTGAGACATGGTATATATATTAGTTGTTCATAATACTAGAATCCTAAATAAATCAAGATCATAATCCGTGAAATAAATTCATAGGAAGAAGACACTTAATTGTGGAATACATATCAATGTATAACATTATGAACACATTAGTAGAAAAACATTTACACTTTATGTTAAAGAAATGTAATCATTCCCTCTCATAGACTAATGGACATGAAACCGGGTTTTCACCCAATGTTGTGAACATGAAATTAGGTTCATTAATATTGTTGGGGACATGTAATCATTTTTACACAAAAATATTTTGGACATGAAATAGGTCTATGAATATAATTTTGAACACGTAATCAGTTTCACACATTAAATTATTAACACATAATAAGGTTTGGTCATAACATTGTGAACATGTAATAAGGTTCGCAAATAAACGTTTGGAAATGAAACCAGGTCCATGCATAACTTTGTAAAAATGTAATTAGGTTCACACAAAAAATTTATAACAATGTGTCTTCCATCGTTACCCAATGCATTGGGGTGGGAGATATTGGTCACACCCATCTCATAAAAAAATACTTCATACATGTTTCATAAGATAATTAAAACATTCATCATATGATGACCAATAAAAAAGAGATATGGATTCTAAATATCCAATCATAAAAAATTAAAAATAATGGATATCATTAAAATTTCATCGCATAATAACCATTAGAAAATAGATAGGTTTCAAAATCACTTCATAAAAGCATAACATGTGAAAAGAAGCAGGTTTCAATGCATATAAACTAGGAAATATAGTTTTCTATAATAATATTCATTATATCAAAATATAAGACATTTAATAAAGTATATTAATGTAAAATTTAGATTATTTACTATAAGGTAATTAAAAACATCAAAAGATGTCATCTTAGAGGGAAAATAATGAGGAAATTATTTTGAAAATCTTTCTTAATGAAAATAACCCCTCTTCTATAAAAGTAATTTTATAAACATAAAACCTTTAAAAAAATTCATTAAAAATAAATTGAAAACAAAAATTGATTTCATGAAATTGTTTAAAAAATATTTCCATGAAACTTATAAAATTCGGTTGAAAACATTTTGAAAATCACATCATAAAAAATACATTGAAACCATATAAATGCGATGTGAAAACATTTTGAGAACCATTTTCTTTGAAAATTATATTTACTTATTTTTTCTAAAAAATTTAAATTTTAGACATGAAAATGAATCTTTGTAGAAATGATGGACAGTAAATCCATTAATGCTGTTAGAGGTAAGAATAATATGACATTACACGGTAAAAGGTTATAAAAGGCTAGTTTTCAATATGACAATATGTTTTAATTGAAAATATTTTTAAAATAAAAAAAAGAAAAAAATTATTTTAAAGATTATATAATATTAGAATATTTTAGGAAGCCTTTTTAGGAACCATGGTTTAGAAGGAACACATATTTATGTACAATGATAGGGTAAATTCAAACATTCTTGAAAATGATTTCTTAATTATGTTATGTAAGAAAGAGTTCAAAAATGCAACTAATACATGAATAAATCATGATTAAAAAATGGAAAATAAAATTCATGAAATGTATAGAGATACTAATCATATGATCTCATCCAAGGAAGCATAACCATAAAGAATCTCAAAAAGAGATGACACTATTTCAAAAACATGTTCCAATTAGTTACTTTGAACCATACTCCCCATGTAAGAAAAAAAATTAAAGGATTCATAAAATATCATTAAAACAAGGAAAGTAATGACATAATATTTCAAAGGAAGTATATACAACTCATGTAAAAATATATTTTCATAACATGGAATCTATTAGAAATAAAAAAAATGTGAAAAAATTAATTTACAGATTTTTTAACAATTAAAACATAAATTCTGTGACATAAATATCATAACATGTATATGTAAATACCAAAAATGTAAGTATAGGAATTATATAATACGTCCATGTTAATTAGAGGAACCACAAAAAAGGAATGGTGGTGAATTAATATTTTATATCACAAAAATAAAAAGTGAGACAAAATTCGCTTAATATGTGTCTTCGCATTCACCATAATCCTTCAAACCACCTCTTAATCAAGAAACTCATTTTTATTAGTAAAAAAGGCTTCCTGGGATTGATTTATATCCAAGGGGAGACCTCTATGATGAATAGTGGTATGTTGATAATTATATTGGTTAGAGCAATGTTAATCTTAATTGGTTTTAGAGGTGTGTAGAATAGGTATTGGTGGGGACCTTTTATTGAGAAGTGAAATGACACACTTGAAATTTTTTAAAACAAGATAGGTGTCCCCAATATTTTACACAAAAAAAGTATTAATAAAAAATATATAATTTAATGTGAATTTATGAATCATTTCCAACCAATGGGTGTTAAAAATGCGTCAAGGTCGTTTTTGATCATAAATTTATGTTTTAGAACACTGTTAACCTAATTTTTCTCTTAATAATTCTTTATAATTTTAATCACTTTCACTAATATTATGGGTCAAACAAGATAAAATTATTAGAAATTATTAATTATAATTATTCCAAAAATGGAATCCATTTTTTAAAATTATAATCTTGGATGTTTCAGAAAATAATGTAAAAATATTCCTGCTAATGGGATGACGCAACAAGTTTTTAAAGTTAAATGATCAAAGAGTATGCTTTTTTATGCCTTATTTCATTGATGAATTGATTCCAATGATGTATATTTTATTAATTTATAAAATTACTATATAATCAAACTTTACAACCAATTTGAAATGAAATTTTAGATTATAAATTAGTTAGATGATAATGTTGTTTCGAATTAAAATTATGTATTTCTATCTATTAAATAAAAATTGAAACCTTAGAAAAAATAAAAAAATTTATCATAACATAGTTTTTTTATATATCAAATAAAACGTTTGTATTGATATTTTAAATTTTTATAGTTTAAAAAAATTGTATTTTAAATGTTTCCACCATTAAAAGTCTTTAACACTACATTTATAAAAACATAGGGTTTTTAGCATAAAATAATGATTGTTCTTACCTTATATCAACCAAATCTATTGGTTGATTCTCCAAAATATATTTTTTAAAATATATAAAACATAAATTTAATGAATATGTTTTAGTAATAGTAATTAATTTAACATTTTTATTTTAATTGTCTTTTAAAATAAAAATTAAATTCTATAAACTCAGTCCCATTATATTCATTTGGATTCTATATATTTTCTAATTATTAGGTAACCAATGAGTTTAACTATATATATATTGATGGAACTAGAATATGTGTCCATGTAACTCACTAAATGATTCTATATATGATCCCGGAGAGTAGATCATTCAACAGGCATCGATTTGACTAGTTGTGGAGCCCAAACAGAGTTATGGATCAGAAGTTATTATGGTTCAAAGTCTGGCTACTGGAAATGGCCATCCAAGACGGTTTTGGTGAAAAGTATGGATTTTCATGTATAAAGGGAATCCTGCGCGTAAAAATGGAATCTTGTGAATAAAAATGGAATCTTGGGCATAAAAATGGAATCTTGAGCATAAAAAGGGAATCTTGTTGGTGAAATGGATTTTCATGGAAAATTTGAATGGAATTATACATGCAACTACATTCCAGGCATCGCCTATAAATACAAGTGCACCACCTTTTTCATAGGGGGGTCGATTGCTGCTCTACTGCACGTTAGTCCGCATTTTCCACACCTATGTGAAAAACCCCCTTCGTGCGATTAAAACATACCTTTTGCATGAAAATGTGCCAATATTCCCAATTTTGGGCGTAAAAAATAATTTTTGTGCCCAACAGTGACACCGTGCCCAATTTTACATGCACCAATGATGAACCTATACAATTGTATGCCAACATCCCCTATTTCACGCTAGCCTTCCCACTTGCATGAAAACCCTTCCCTATTGTGCACAATCCATCCCTCTTGCGCACAAATCCTTCCCTACTGCAATCCAAAATACCATATTACCCTCAATTCCTTCCCTATTGTGCGTATGACCCCTTATTAGGTGCACAATTCGCATATTGTGTGCACTCTTTCCATATTGCGTGAAGGCCTTCCATATTTCCAATAATCCTTCCTTCTTGCACACAACCCATCCTGCACGTAGTCTATCTTATGAGAAATAGTGCCCAGGACTTCGCTACCATCGCTGACCCACATGAAAAATGAAGAGTCACACAGTGATGTTTTAGGGATAGGATTCTATCATTTTCTATTGTTCCCTTATGCTCATCTACCATCTACCTATGGAATACCGTGATTTGAGATACTCTTTAGCACACCATTAAACACCTAGAGGTGACATATTCCTCTTGGCTTGTTTCTCATGTCATGAGTTGATATTCTCATCATCAATTCCCAAAGTACCTTGAGTCAAGACATTTCACAAGAAACTCATCCATGCCCCATCACCTGACTCCAATTCCAGGTTGAACCTGATAGGGTCTCCCTTGCTTAAGTCTGAATACTGTACATTTCTAGGATCCTATTTCCTTATAATCTTATCTTTATGAAATGAAACTATAGTAATCTTTATATGACAAAAATTGGATACCTATTACTTATTATAAGAGATTCCTTGTGTTCCAAGCATAAGATGACATCAATCCTCTTTACATTACTATAAATTGTAGTACTCCCTATGTGACAAATATAGGATGCCTTTTGATCCAAACAAGAGATTCCTTACGCTCCAAACATAATATGCAAAAAGTCCTTTCTACATTACTATAAACTGTAGAATTCCTTTTCATTCAATAAAAGGATTCCTCTGGTTCTAAATAAGATATGTCTTATGTACCATGATTATGATGAATTATTCCATGATCACAGTGGCATAACTTCAAGTGAATTGGAATCTATTCAAAAATTCCATCACACCACCTCACACTTTGTGTGTCCATCATTTGGATCTTCATCCGATTCCATGTCTGAAGGGACCACCTAACGGCCTGGTCCCATACTGCCTCATCTCACCTACCATTCTAGACCAATGCCCCGAAAGACTTCGGACGACACTTTGAGTCAAGTCATGTGATTTGAACACGGTCAATAGTGGACCCTAATTTCTTTGTCCCAATTTCATGATAATGTGATATGGATTTTGTGTTTAGAACATGATCAAGAGTTATCCTCCATCGTCATGCCCCCATCACTGCATTCAGAATGTTGGTCATGTGATTCTCACATTTCGTACCCCATTATTCGGATTGATTCCCAAACCCTTGGCATTATCCTTCTTGTGCACAAGCACATAGGTGTATACCCCAATTATATTCCCCACCCCACTAGTGAGTTGGGATTCCCTCACATCCACAGATAAGGAAGACATTAAGGGAAACAACCATTTGTTAGCCCCATTCACCATCGTCACTCCATAGAGGTGCACGTGCAGCCTCCATACGTAAGCCCTATTCACCATAGCCTCTCCATAGCGGCACACATTAAGCTTCCTTGTGTAAGCCACATTCGTCATTTCCTCTCCATAGTTTCATAAGGGTATCTTGCTTGCATTAGCCCCATCCATCATTACCACTCGTTAGTGGCACCCAGGCATGATAATAGCTATTGATTCTTCGCATAGCCACGCTAACGTGGACCCCTCAATGGATCACTCCATAACACCCCCTCCCCATGGAATTGTTGATTCCTTCCCTTCACCAAGGGGTGGGAGGTATCAGTTTTGTATGTCCTAAGGGGTGCATAATGAACCCACCTTGCCCAAGCTATAGGACATTAAACTACCAAGAGCCATCGTCCTCAACACATGATGTTAAACTGTGACCTCATCCCATACATCGTACGTAGGGTACCCAACCTTGTACTTTTTGCATGCCCACTAGTCTCCATGACAGTGAAATAATCCCTCACATTGTATGAGATCACCTTTATTAGAGCGGAGTCTGTCCGCAGGGAAAGGGAAACCACATTGGTGTAATCCCATATATTTTCTTGAAAGAGGTAGCACCCTTGTTCCTCATTTCTTCCTTGGTTACATGGACCAAAGAGAGGGGATGGGCACCAGAGCCCTCTTTTCTATAGTACCAAATCCCTCTCCCTTTCAACTTTGTCTGCACATAGGATACCATTCTGGAGTAAGTCACTATCTCCATATCCCTGGGATGATTACCATGCATAATCCTCTATTTCTTCTTTGGGATGCGGACCACACGTCTGCCATGGTTTTTTTGGTCCGCTAACCATGAATAAGCACCACTTCACTTCCCACAAATGCACCTTTCACGACGTGTTCATTAGGTCTTCACTACCTCTTGTTTCTCACACTCAGCATGACTCATGTGGGCTTAGAGAAAGCACCGACCATGACATACTATCTGGGAATCCTAGAGTGTAAGCCCCACATAAACCCTAAACTATGTGGACTTTGATCCTTTCCATGTCAAGGTACATAGGAAGCCTTTCAGAGGTTCAAGCCCACCACCCATTGTTTCCTACCATCTTCCCATGGGTTCACCAACCCCTTTTGATCTATGTGTTCTTTGATCCTTTCCAAGGCAAGGTATGTAGGAAGCCTCAATGTGGTTCAAGACCAACACCTATTGGTCCTGACCATCTTCAAATCAGTTCCCACTCTTCCCGAACTACATTTCCTTTGATACTTGTCTCATAAACAATGTACATAGGAATCCACCATGAGGTTCAACCCCATCCAACGATATGTTGTTGTGCTCCCAACAAAAAGTAATCCATTTTTCCCAATCCAACAGTAAGCCGTTGTGAACCCCATTTATCGGTAAGTCATTATCAACCCAAAACCAGCGGTAAGACGGTGTCATCCCTTCTGTTGGGAACCATATTTCTAGTTCATCCCAGTAACGTATGACTAACCACGTGATTCTAACCAAGTGTGAGCCATAGTATATCATCGGGTTGCAGACCTTGGTGCAGACCTAGAATCTATACCCCACCCAATCCTAAATTATGTGGTCATTGATGACCTTCCACATGGTTACATAGGAGGTCTCTTCGAGGATCATTCCCAACATCACCATCGCCCTTGAGTCGAATCCATCCAATTGTCTATCCACATCACTCAACATCCATTATTCATCTTGATTCTTATCTCGATTTCCACATCCCGATGAGATCACACCAATTAATTTCATCACTGCTCCTAGCAATAACTGGGTACCTAACCACATGTTATCCCCGACATCAGTGTTCCCTCCAGTGGTTTCACTCATCTGATCCACTCTAGTCAGTATTCATATTATTATGATCTTCCTCTCTTGGATGTTAAACTCACGACATACACAGTGTTAAACGTGGGAAATTGAGGAAAACCTCAAATACATTCCTAGGGCATATAATTCCCAGCATTCAACCTGGGATGCCTCAGGCTTCCGCACCCTCGAGAAGCCCTATAATAAGGGGAAGAAACCCAGACCCGCTAGTGTTCCTGCATCCAGACACTCATGTGATGTCCAACATGACTACTCCCCCGACCAAAGGTTGTTGCCCATATGAGACCCATTAGAATTTCCCGAGATAAGCAGTGTGATTAACTAACATCCATGATAAAATGGAACTAGGAAGAGTTTCACGAACAACATCATCATATTTAAGGGAGACTGGGACAAGGATACGAGTTTCATGGAGGAATCCGTAAAAGGAAGAACCGACATCCAATCATCCCATTTCAATCAAGGAGAAAACATCCCTGAATAAGCGACAGATTCTAGATGCCTTTGGAAAGTGGGAATGCGGGGCAACAACTACGCATCCTCCACATACGGATGCGCGCACCACTACGAAAGTGTTAAAAACACACACACACTAACACACACACACACATATATATATATATTCCAATGATAGTAAATCCTATAAAATTAAATTTAATGGCCATGTTATATCCTATGACAATATTTTAGTTATGAAATATCATTCGGTGAAACTTAGATTGTCGTGTTACGCAAGCCCTCAAGGAAAGTTAGTCCTCTGTGCCACTTAAGCTAACCTCAATGTTATGTGTTGAAAAATTTAAAATTAATGTTTTTTGTAGTGATAAATTACTTTTATGTTTCATATAATGAAATCCAATCATTGTGATTTTATATAAAATAATCTATTTCCAATGTTGAGTGAAATGAATGATATGATGAATGAATAAATTAATTAAAAAATTAATTCACAAAAATCTCAGGGTGTTACATGTATGACATAAAACACCAATATTATATATGAATAAATTATTTGGTATTTTCTATATACTAATTGTTATGTAACTTTAATCTCTCTTTGAGTTTATGATGCACATTAGACCGACTATTAATAAGACATGATACTATGTAAAAATGTTATTTTTAAAAAATAACCATTTTAACACAGAATATAAATTAGAGGGTTTCAATAATAATGAATAAATTATTGAGATTGGGTATTTTAATTGACTAGAAATAAAATAATAGTCATTTAAATTAATTTTTTTTATATTTTATTTTTCTTAAATGACTGTTTAGTCATTCTTTGGGAACATAGTAAGAAATTATTCTTTTATAACATGACTAAAACATATTTTATAAAATTAACAAAATTTATTTTAGAAAAAATAAAAAAAATTATATTATGGTTAATTTTTTTGATTTTTCCAAATATTTTATTTTTTATTTAATAGTGAAAATACAAATTTTTAAAATGAATCTGTCTTTGTTTAAATTATATATAGCATTTAAAAATATTTTTAATTGGTCGTATAGTTATATTTTATCAATTCTGAAACTATAAATCAATTTAGATCATTTTAATAATTTTCATTTTTAAATTTTAAATAAAATCATTTGAAAATTGTCAACATTTTCTTTGGGGAAATCATTTTCTCATCAACTCGACATGATTACTTTGAAATTAAAATTTAAAAAATATGTTAATGGAATTATAAAAAATTGATTCAATATTAATAATGAAAATAATTTATATTATTTAAAAAGATAAAATTTAATTTTTACCAAAATCAAGAGAGAAATGAACAAAATTATTTCCTACGGTTATAGTAAAAATAGATTTAGCATGGTGTTAAACTAAAAATAAGGGTTTAAATGGAGTGTGAAAATTTATAAAATATATTTTATGGAAATATTTAGACATTATAATTTCTATTAATATATAATATTCCATTTTGGACACTTTTTGGTATGTGAATAATTCGGTACAACTTTTTTTAAATTACAAGTGCGCGAGTCTCATCACTTATAAAAGGAAAACACTCTATACTAAATTTCAGTCCATATAAACTGTAGGATTCAAAAAATGAAATCCTGAATCACATACCAACATCCATACCCTCTTCTTATAAGACTTAGTTTTCTTTTATGCCTGATCTAGGATGTAATTGTCTGCAAACCTAATGAGGTTACCCATAGAAGAGGTAACATTCTTTACATAAATTTTAATTTTATTCATTCCAAAACTAGATTCAATTCATATTAAAACATGATTAAATAATAATATCATTATATTATTTATAATTATATGTTTTTATGTTAAGGTAATTAAAAATAATCATCACCACCTTCATCAAATGTGTTACAAACTCACAATTCGTGTGTAAGGTAGACTACAACAAAGAAAAATGATTTAATTCATTTTTCAATTAACACCTCTCATGGTTGGTTATGATGATGGATATAAATTATATAAATTATATATATAAAATGATTATTCATATTGAATTATTATTTAAAATATAACTATTTTAATTTCCATTATGTAGGGAATACGATAATATCACTAATGTGTTAAACAGACTACCGCCTCATGAAGCGATCAGATTCGTGTTTCACTAATGCTTTATATAGATAGAGATAAGGATAATGTTAAAGAATATATGTGCTATTAATGTAATAATTAATATATTAATATCATATTTATCATTCAAAAAATAAAATATAAAATTTTATTCTATATGATTTCACTCACTTAAATATGATAACATTATTTGTTTACATATGGACTACCACAGTTACGTTTTTATGTATCTCTATTTTCACCACCAAATAGATGGATGAAATATATAGAAACTTTTAAAAAAATTATTTAGTATTTTTGATATTTTGAAAAATATTTAAAGATAAGATAATGCTAAACTTATTTCAATACTTATCACTAAAAAATGGAATCATTACTCAATCATACGATGGACCTACCATCTCCATTATTGTAAAATAGTTAATTTTTCATTTTCATATTTCGTGATTGAATTTAAATGTATAATGTAATTATAAATATTATAATTATATCATTATTATTATTCTTTATATGTATAAATAATGACCTCTTTGATTATAATCATCCAACCAAAATCATTTTTGACACATAATCCAAAAATCATTGAAAGATCTAATGTAGACATAATTGATTTAGTAATAAAACATAACATGTTAATAAGTGAAATAAAATGAATAGTAAAAAAATAATTGTTCTTAATAAATTAAACAATTAACATATGTTTATTATTAATGATGAAGAATATACTACTTCATTATCCAGACTCAATATAATGGTTTCTCATCTCGCTTTTACATTCATGAAACATACAACATATTTGAAAATAATTTTATTTTTGCTGGGTATATTATTCAATTTTTTATGTTTTATCATGAGTTAATTTATATTTATAGAATTTTATGTTTCATTTAAAATTATTTCCTTCACGGAGAATATAATAGGGACGTAACCAATGTGGTGATGGATTATATAACAATCTCATTATTATTCAGGGAATTTCTTTATGTATCCCTTGCATGAAATATTTGATATTTATAACTTAAATTGAATATATTTTTTCATCTATGGTTATTCAGAAATTTATTTATGTAATCATACCATTTTTACTCTTTTTGGTACATTAAATGATCAAGAATATGTTTTACGAAAATTTGACATTATGTCTCTCTTTGGTTGAAAATTATTCATCAATAAAACCCATGTTTTTCAAAATTTTATAATTGTATTTATCCTTTTAAAAATGTTTTAATAAAGGATTTTTAAACATTTTTACTATTTAAAAATTTTTAGAAAGAAACATCATATAGTTATTAAAACAAGTCATGTTTGGATTTTCCAAAATTATAAAAGGAATATTCATTTTAACATGAACAACATGAATGGAATTTTATATCATCATAACAACTAAATTTTTTGAATACTAATTTATATTTTTAAAATGGTAAATTTTAATGAAATCGATATTCAAAATGTTTTTTGAATTTAATAATTGTTTTAAGGAAAATTAATTTCCTAAAATCTACTATATATACCACTTTTGGATTTCCAGTATCCATGTGTCACAACACAACTATTCCATGTTTGTATTTCCAAATGTGTCACTCCTCCATATCACCAAATCACCCCACCCTAAAAAATATCTATTTGTTTCTGCCTACCAAAATTGCTCCCACTGAGTTTATCATGGTTCTTGACTGAGTGAACAATCAGACTCCCCCCTCTGTCATCCTCCCTATCCTGGTCTACATGTCGTCAGTCTACGACCTCCTTCTTCTCCCAATTTCAACTATAGTCTCTTTATTTTTATCTTTCCCAATTGTGGTCGGGATGATGTTATTCACATCCTGGGTTTCTCGCAGACTCCTCACTATGGCATCATATTCCTCCTGACTATCTTGTAGACAGTTATCCTCACACTTCATCTTCCTCCGTGTACCAGTTTTGCATTGTCCTCTATTCTATTCAATCGTGCACTCTAATTTCCATTGATAGTTTTTTAGCTCGTGAGTCCCTTTTATTGGACTGAACTACATGCGGTTGTTCCTCCACAAGCCTCATTCTATTCCTTCTGGTTAATGTAAATTCAATCAAATCTACATCAAACCATATTAAGTCCTTAACTTCGACACCCTAGAGTTTGAAATTTTATATAGGTATTCAAGGGATTATTTGGTTTGTAATTTCATTCAAGGTGACCTTCCCTTCTCTGTATGCTTTCTTCATCTCATATTCCCTCCAACATAAACTTCACATTTCATGTATGAACATTACCGCGTATTAAAAAACATAAATCCTTGCAACTTCATATCTGGTATAATTTTAGTTATATAATAGATTGGGTTCATTTATTGTGATATGAATATTCTTTTACCCTTTGAATAGAATAAACTTATACTATGGATTCTTCTATGATTCACCTTGAAACATAGTTCAATTTCATTTCAGTTTAGTATATGGATATCCTACTTCAGATTTAGTTGTCATTAATTACATTACCTGTTTGGAAAAAATAAACTTCTAACGTTATCTACAGTTGGATTTTCATTGAAACATATTTGGAATTGAATTTGGTTAGGCATGTTGATATCCAAATACATATTTGGTTGTATAATATTACATTTACTGAATAAACAATGAGTTCTATGGTCTGTTGTAGACTATTAGGTCTTTTCCTTTATAATGTAAATTTGTTTTACATTTATGTATTCTGTGCATTATATAGTCTCATTATACACCTTGACTGTAAAATTTAAAGAAAAAACAAAAAAAACATTAATTTTCCATTGAAATATTTAGATAAAAGGTTTCAACAGAGGGTACCTATGAAGGAACGACAACCACTTTATGAGTTCTATAATAAGTAAACTTTTTAAATTTTCTATTTACTATCCTTTCTTGAGTTCTTTTATCCATTACCCATGCCACATGATCAGTTCCGAAAACTACAGGAAACTATTCAATGTCATCTACCAACCTGTCTGGTACCCCAACAAGTAAATCAGTTTCAATACGTGAAATCACACATGGAGTCACACACATACCATTATCATCTCTTTGTATCAATGGTTAGTTCCATTTGCATTAACCAGTTTCATCTTAGATATATTTCAATGTGCATTTATGACTAACCAAAAACAGTTATACTAAATTAGTTTTATTACAAAGCCAATATAGTTGTCTTCTAGGTCAAATATGAACTTGTATTTACCTTCAAAATGTATAGATTCAAGGGTACAATGCAGACTGTTGTTGATGGAATGACATAAAGTTTGTGAGTTTACAAATACTATAACTTTAAATTGTTGTAGTTATTTACATTCGTTTATTGTCTATATTAATTGATATTTCCACAATATCAGTGGTGACATCTTTTGGATATTTTTCTTTGGTATCTAGTAGTATATTTAGAACCCCAAACACTAAACCTATACTAAAAAATATATTCTCAAATTTTGTCACACACGTTCCATTATCATATCTATTTAAAAATGTTTAGTTCCAATTAAAATTACATTTATAAACCATTTAACTACACACTGTATTTAACACTAACAGATATAATTACTAATTAACTGCTTCTCTCTCGATAGTGCCAGAACCATCTGCAACTCGGTAAAAGTTGTCTGCTAGATCTAAAAAACCATTACAGTGGTCGGATGGCCTAATACATTCTTTTATAAATTTCTATAAGTATAATAACTAATATTTTTCATTCACATATTTTATGTCATATAAAAATTCAATTCCATTATTAAAGTTTAGGCCATCAATTTTCATAGTTGTAATGGATGAAGAAAATACTATTTCAGATTCATCACCTGTTACCATGATGTAGTAAGAACTACTATTGTTTATACATTACTAGTCATGTTATTCGAGTACTACTTATTATGCTTTCCTATACAAGAAAATGCTTCTTAACACTTTCTGATAATGGGAACTACAAAACATTATCATGGGTAGGTATGTTGTACACTATATG
The DNA here is from genome assembly GCA_963277665.1 of Viscum album. Taxonomy (NCBI): domain Eukaryota; kingdom Viridiplantae; phylum Streptophyta; class Magnoliopsida; order Santalales; family Viscaceae; genus Viscum; species Viscum album. The sequence continues at coordinate 653,502,556 of OY728145.1, read as the reverse complement.
TTAACATACAAACAAATATATACTTGTGTATATTCAGTAGAGTAGTGAGTTTTTTTCTATAAATACTTTCATGTTTTGGACAATACTCATTTCTTTGAGGAGTAATGAGAACAAAGAATTTCTGGGCTCAAGAAAACATAAATATTGACAAAAATTCTGAATAATACTATAGAGTTAATTTAATGTACATGATTCAATTAAAACATTCTAGAGTTTTTTATTTAATAAGACAGTCCAATATTATGTACCACTTTCTACTACCTGATAGTCACTAGAAGAAGACACTGCTGAAAACATGTGTTATGTTACTTAAAAACATGCATTGATGGTTCATTAATTCAAAATCATCTTCTCTTCTATTAACAGAAGTTTTTTAATAACATATTCAACATTACTATTATGTCCAATCAGGTTATTATGATATTGGAGATGCTCAAAATGTCTATCAATATTGTCACTCTTTATTGAGGATTGATGAGAGAAAAAAAAATTAGGAATAGACAAAAATCAATGTTTTTCTCTATGATGGTTGATGGGAAAGGTTGGTTTGGACTTACTATAAGAATGTCCAGAATACCTAAGGATTTTGGCGTTCGATCAAACTTCTACTGAAGCCTGATTATTCCAAGACCACCTTCATATTTACAATTTGATGTTTTCATTCACGTAAATGGGTGGTAAGGTAGATAGGTCTTCAATAATAGACAAGATCCATGTATATTCGGATTACCTGGACAAAACTTCAATCACATAGGTAGTTTATGTTCACCTGATGGGCATCCACCCGGGTTCACACAGTTGTATGTGTACGATATTGCACATGAGTGTCAGAATAGAATTTGAAGAATGGGGAATCATTTATATTCAATTCTTTTTTCTATGATAAAAAACCCATCAATATTTTATATAAAAGAAAATTATTTATCTATCATTGATAGAAGAAATCAAAAATCTATTATTAAATTCAATACTGTTGAGAACCGAAAAAAATTATTTATGACAACAATGCTTTGTCTCGAGAATTTATAATTTAAAGTGATGTTTATAACCATAAATAGGTTCCAAAATTAAATCTAAATCTTTTGAAAATAATAAAAACACATTTTGTGACATATATCCTTCCAAATACTTCTGAAATTGCAATGCTGGTAGTCAGAGATATTGAGGATCTCAACAAAGAATGCGATATCATCATTCAAATGAAAAGTTGTGACTTATAAATAATTGATGAGATTCACCCATTTTATATTACATTATAGTATCCCGAGATTTTAAAAAGTGTCCAATATGGATATTGTGACAACACATTGCATCATGCTACTCAATTAACAATAAATACTACACTTAGGAAGGTATCGATGGGAGGGTACTTCAAATTTAACTTGCAGTTCTGTGATAATGAACCATCGATCTTTTTACATTCTTTAAGATTACTAATATATTTTATTGTTGATGCTTATATCATGGTTGATTTTAAAATACTATCATTCATTCATTTCAATTAAACGAAATTGAGGGTTAGAAATTACAATGAGTTACAACATGTATTACTTCGTGGTGATGGTGAAGGGACATCCAATGGGAAGTGTATCATATTACCTTCTACATTTATGGGTGGTACAATGTGTATGATCTGGAATTACCATGATTCTATGTTGACATGTAATTGGGTAGGTTATCAAGATCTATTTCAAAAATTTATATGTAGCCTAATGTGTCCTGAAATAACTCAATTTCTAAGAAATCACAATCTCTATCCCCCAGATAGCCCGCAAATATTATCTTCAGTTATCAATATTAAGGTTGACCATATAATGAATGATTTAAGAGAAGGATGATTTTTTGGGAATTCATGGGTAGGTAACTCTCTTGGTACTTATTATACGGTATGTTTAGTTCCTTATTATATATGTTTTCATCTTCTATTAACCATCAAAATATTTTATCCCCTTGTATTTTTTTCGAACCATGGTATATAAAAAAAGCAGCTTGCCTCATGTGCGCATCCAACTATTTCCTTGTCATAAAAACAAATTTCACACTCCAACAGATGTAGACAAGATTGTATGTGTTGAAATTAAAAATAATTGTGCATACACAATACTACACGAAGCCGTTAAGTATTTTATAATCGATGGACCTTGAGGTGATTCTCATAATATATCACCCTATATTGAAGTGGAAATTGTACCAAAATTTTTCGAGTGATATTTTTTGGGCTTACTAATATTAATGATTATAGTTACATTGTCTATCATCGAAGGGATGATGGAATAACAGTTCTAAAAAACGGAGTACCTTTTGATAATTGGATTTTTGTACCATTCAATCATGTTTTTCTATTAAAGTTTCAAGCATAACTGAATATTGAATTTTTCAATCAGTCAACTTCCATCACATTTCTTTTTATGTATATTAACAAAGGAAACAATTGTGTAATAGAAGCACTCTATGAGAATAGAAACAAAAAGTTCTCAAACAAAAATGTTGATGAAAAAAATATGTACTACAATTATTGGTACATATCACTTTATGAGACCTATTAGAGGATATTTTCATATGATATCCATTAAAAATATCAACCAGTTGAGAGGATATGTTTCTATTTAGCATGACAACATTTTATAACATACAACAGCAATGAAAATATGGGAGATGTTTTAAATCATAGTAAGAAATCTGAAACAATGTTCACCTCATAGTTTCAACTAAATATAATGTACCTGGAGGGTCGAGTTGTAAAATTTTCAGAATTACCAACTATATTTTTTTACCACTCAAATGAAAATAAATTGCATCATCAAAGGGAAGGATTTTTTATTTGTTGTCTACACTATGTTTCTCCAAAAAAATGGAGAGTGATTTTACTTAAGCATACTTATAAAAAAAATAAAAGGTGCTGCTTTATATGATGATAAGAAAACAATGAATAACATTACTCATGGAACATTTAGAGAGGTCTGATATACTTTGGGGCTACTCAAATATGACACATATTTTATTTAATCTGAAATGGAGGTTTCAACATGGGGAATGAAACATTATATATGCAGGAACTTTGTAAACATGTTATTTTCCAATAACATTTCTCATCCAGACATTGTTTAGAAATAAACGTATCACATTCTACTTAGATAAAATTTACCTAAAAATTCATTGAAAACATAGGTTAGAAAGTACTTACTTAAAAGGTTGCTTATTTATCTCCACGTACATAGTGACATCTAATCCATTCTTTCACTACTGATCTAGATTTATCTTTTAGTTACTCTAAATTACGTGATTTTGTGCATTTAGTTTACATTAAACTACTCTAAAACAATGTTTCTAAATTTTCTATATTGTACACTCATGGAACATTAGATACATATGTATGATTTTCTTGAAATTGAATAGATTTTATGGAGCAATGGATCATCTCTTCGGTTTTATCCTCCCATGTAATAAAAAATACTATAATTGATACTCATTCAAATTATATAGTTGATGGAGAAATAAATTACAAAGGATAAATACAAAGAAAAGAGTATAGAACTTTATATAATATACTTACCAATGAACAAAAGGAGGTGAGGGATTTAATTTTGTTTTCATTATCTACAAATACTGGGTAAATATTCTTCTTGGATGGATATGGAGGAACATGTAAAACATTCATTTAGAAGATCCTAATATCATTGCTGCGGTCTGAGGGATCTATTGTAATTGTGGTTGCTTTGAGTGGAATAACATCATTACTACTTCCTGGCGGACACACTAGACATTCTATATTTTTTATTCCAATCTTCATTACTGAGCAGTCTATTTTCAATATTCAGCAAGGGAGTGATGTAGACCGTACTATCAGGGATATAATAGTAATAAAATTTTTAATGAAACAAATTTACCATTTGGTGTTTTATCAGTTTAATTGGATGGAGAATTCATAAAAATATTACCTATAATACTAGGTGATAATAAAAATGACATTTTCATTGCAAGTATTAATCCATCATATCATTGGAAGAACTTTTGGGTATTAACTCTAACAAATAACATGAGATTTATTTCATCTACATCCATCGATGATTCAAATGAAGTATGTGATTCTATAAAACAGACTTCAGATATTGGCGAAGGACATGTTATAAAACCTAATGATGGTGAAGCGCTCTTCCAAAATCCATCAGCATATCTTCTTTACTACACTGGAAATGTAATGTTTTCCATTGTGGATTATATTTATCTATATTTCTGAAAGAAAAATATTATCATATCCTATTTTAATGAGTGTTCCATTCCATATCTAACCCGTTATGTTGTATAAAATGTAAATTATTACATGTTTTATCTCCCAAACATTGAAAAGAAAGAATACTTTAGTTCTGATTCAGTCTGCAGTTCCTGTTTTGATACTGATAGGGAAGAAAACATATACACCTCTGAGATGTTAAATGGTATAAACATATTTGGTTTGGTTTCCTACATAATTTCTATAAATATTGGAATCCCCATTATGTTTTTATGAAATGTAGATCAATTTCTTGGTTTATGTAATGACACCTATGTGATTGTTACACACTTAGGTGATCATGTCATTGGAGCAACAATTTTGATTGTCTGCCATTTTTGGTATCCTTCATTCATTCAAATACTGACTATGACAGAATCTGATGTTATATGGCCTTCCAAAATAAAAATAAGACAATATCCTTTGAATGATCTTATGCAATGTCTATTAATAAATTTAATGGACAATCATTGTCTATGGTTGGGTAATATATCTTCAAAACTATGTTCTCTAATGGTCAATTATATGTTGCAGTTTCTGGGGTCACATAAACAAGTGGTTTAAATTGTTTTTGTTGATGATAGTAATAACAAATCATCCCATTAGATACCATTTCAAATTACATGTTAAATATTTTAATGTTTTTTGGGTTTTCAATGGGTACTTCTATAAGTGTGTAACAACTTACTATGTTTTTTTTCAATAGTAATAAAATTTTTAAAGAGTGAAAACAAAATTCCCAGAACAATTACCCCATTTAATTAGAATACACCTGAGGATGATAAAACACTGAGGATTGTGGTTTGTGTTTTAAACACATGGTGCAATTCCTGGCCCAACTACTCAAATGTAGTTTTCTTCTATTGATCTAATACTTATAGATAAAGAGGTCATCATACATTACACGACTAATGTCATTTTTCTCACCCAATTTTCCTATTATGTTGTATACATCTATCAATATATATATATATTTCTCTATCCTTTCTCATATAATTTTTTAATCTATTCTCCATTGTTTAAACATGTTATATCAATGGAATCAAAATTCAAAGTACAATTACTACTCGCCAAATTATCTCAATGTATAGAGATATCTTGCATGAAGGACTGTGCTATAAGATACAAAACATCTAAATATCATCTATCCCTGACAATTACATGGGATTAAAACATTCCTAAATAATAATGTTCACGTCCATGATGTTTGATCGTCTATGTGGTGCATAAATTAATCTTTCATGTTGGTATTTTACATCAAATGATGATATTATTCAAATGAAGGTTCTAGTGGATCATTTAATAGGAAAATTTTAATTCTAATTATATGATACATTTCTATATTGAAATGTTTAATAAATTAATCATTACAGTGTTTTATAATTTATTCTTATTGTTTTGAAATGTTGTCTCTTTCTTTCATCTATATTATAGAAATAACTGGCGTTATACAATACACCAAACCAATTAAATCTATGGGTCCTTCCAACCACACGATGCAAATTTGTATAGATGATGACATGTCATTATTTTTTTTAAGTTACATTATGTGACTGCAAAAAAATATTTTTTTCATATTGTTACTTTCTTTTTGTACAATGTATTATAACTAACATGTATTTTGTGGTTTTTGTTTGTAAATGAAATGACACATTACTTGGAAAATAACATTGATTCGTCTACCATTATGATATTACAAATCGTCCAGGTTAGTTGGTTGAGCAGTATGGTTTCTTTCTATATTGAATAATTTTTCTATTTGTAATTCATTCATATAATATGTGGCATGAACACCTTAATCCCTAATTATTATTTTTGTGACTTCAAAATCCATTTAGATTCTGTCATTATCACAACTATCATGAATGCAATGATTTTTTCCAATATTCATATTCCTGATGTAGAAAATTTTAGAATCGGGTAACATTATATGTACTATTTGTTGTGTATTTTTTCATGTTTAAGCTCTATTCATAACAATTTCAATACACAATTTCTCCATTAATTATTTTCAATTATTTCATTATATATTGAATAGGTTTGGGTTGGTAATAACATCCCAGTTACATAGCCCAAGACAAACTAATGTCAACCCCTCTATATAATATTGTATTGGAATAATAAGAATGCAATATATAATGTGAAATGCTATCTCGAGGTAACTAAAACATCAACCATTTCTGAAATTAAATATGCTTCATTATTTGAAATTAAAATTTTTCATGTACTAATGAGTTTATTATTATGAACTCACTCTACTTCAGTACACACGATGCTTAATAGAAGCTAAAATACTAAAAATTCAAATTAAAAACAGCTGGGTTTTCAATTCAAGAACCATTTTCATGATGAAAGTACATGTTTTAGAAGAAAAAATACGGTTCCCCAATTGAAAATTATTTCCAAACATCACTACTCCTAGGGCTTCTATTTTTTATTTTTGAAATAAAATATTTACACTATGATACTAGAAAACAAATAAATAAAAATACTCTATATCGTTGACCGTGTAATGACAATTTTAAATCCAACATATATAGAGTGAAACAAGTGGTTACTGATAATACGGACTCATGTTCAGTTGTTTTATTTGAAAAACACATCATCCAATTGTTATTAAAAATAGCTACATATCTGAGAGCTTCATTGATACAGGTAGAACCAAATTCTTGTAATACCTCAATATTTTTTTCAATTATTATTCCTAACACTAATTATTTTTTGTAATTAAGGATGTTGATGAGTAAGAATATCCTCTATAGTTGAACATTTTCAATTCAAAGAAAGTGTTATTATCAATTGATGTAAAAAATTAGAATATTCAAATACATCATTGTTAATTTGAAAAATTACATTCAAAGTGTTATTTATCATTGATAATGAAAACTACATCACGAAGATTGGTATATGCTTCGAACACAATCAGGTATTACAATATAGGTATTCCTATTTTCCTTAGATTACATAAAATTGAAAAAAATTACTATTTATTATAATTTTACTATACAAGGACATTAAAAAAGTGGGTCTCCACATGTTAGTAGTTAATTGAATATAAAATGGTACATTATGCTTTATTTTTTCTCAATTTTTTTAATAATAAACAGAAATCAGCTTACTCTGATTTTCCTTCAAACCGTGTATAATAAGATTATCTATCGCGAACTAAATCTGGTCGCCACTAACACTGGAACGTAACCCAGATCATGGAAATGACTAAAGGGAATTCCCTATCCCTATATGATGGAACAAGTGCCCAAATATCAAACTATTAAGTACGGGAATGATTTACCCGATATTGAAAGCATAAATCCTAAAAAACAATCCATAATATAAATCTGAATTTTTTATCCAAAAAATTCTTAAGAAAATAAATAATTGAATAAATGTATTTGAATACATTACATGAGGTAAAAATAAAAATAAAAAATAATCAAGCAATCCACAAGGACTCCACATGACAACGATCTACAACCCATAAGTCATATCCACAACTCTGCCCCAAGGATGAGAACTGACACCTCAAACCATCATCACCCAAAGCCGTCCACTTACCTAAGTCATGAGTAATAATGTATTCTTACACACAAGGGGTTTAATTATGGTGTGAGCCTAATCCCAATAGGATACCACCCAATTATTACAAAGTGCATGCAATACAAGGTGAAAAAATATGCAGTTTCAATTTGCAACGAAAAGCGGTGAAAAATTACATGAAATGAAACATTCAATTGAAAATAGTCTTCAAGATAAAACATTCAGAATTTTAATGCATTTAAAAAGTTTGTTTTGTCTACAATAATATACTTCCATACATACACTAATAAAACAGTAAACACCATAAATCCAATGAGCAATGAAATCGGGATCACCCCTAGGAAATAGATAGTCTTGGGCCCTGTGTACCTCATACTTTGGTGTAAATCATAGTAAAATCCTTTTTTTTCACGAACCACTACTATAGAACATACCCATAACCTATTGGTTCCCAATAATAATCCATATAGTTTTGTTAGAGTTGTAGATATCTAAATTATAAGTTAAATAGGGATAAAACTCATGATTTCCACTTGCCGTACTAGTACATATTCGCCACACCCAGGTAATTGGGCTTCCCCCTTTGTGCTCAAACAATTTAAATATGAAACACAAATCCATTTTCACTTTAAATACCACTACTGTTATCATAAAATTATTACAATATCAATACTCATTTTAATCCCCTTAAAACACAAAATAAAACACTTTTATTTTTAATAAAACATTTCCTCAAAAATCCCACATTGTTTTGCTCCCAAAAATCAATGAAATAACTAATTTTCATATAATGTTCATACTCAAAAGTCACAAAAATAGAAAGCTATTCCCAAATACACTTCACATAGACCAATAAATTAATTTAAAGTAAACACCATTTAAACCAAGAAATGTTTTCTTTTTTCAAAATTCCTTTTTAAAAATACATGGAACTTAATGTTCAAAAGTTAAAAAATCACCATTAAAACCCACTTAATCAGAAATAACCAAAGGGGTTAAACACTAAAAACACGATTTTATGCCCTATTAAATTTAAATAAATTCAACTAAGTATTTATAGGGCAGCTCTAATGGACCCATTAATAGATTTCTAGAAAAACCCCACAATTTCACATAAAATTGGAACTAAAAATTCATTTTCATTACAAACACCTCTAAAACTAGTTGTCTCATGAATAATAAAATGAAATAAACCTGAAAATATCATCAAAATATCCTTCCATTTCACATAAATTTCATACACATGGAATCACCTACCAAATTAATGAAAACCCTTGAATCCTTTGTGAAAACATTCAATCACACCACCGCCACACCTTAAGGAAGGTAGATTGAACCAAAAATCCGAATATTGGAACAAGAAAACCCAAATTTAAACTTCAGGTTAAAAACATTAGTTTTTGGATATTATTAAACTCAAGGATAAGGGTTTAAACCCTAATAAAATTGAGTGAAATCCTTATCAAAATTATGGAAGAGTGAATGAGACCCAATTAGATGAGAGAACTTGATGAAATCTCCCCAAATACAAAAATTTCGTAATTTTCAAACCCCCAAACATTCAGAGGAGGTTGAAAAAATGATGAGGAGATCACGTAGGAATTCTAATGGTGGAAAATATTGAGATATGAAGGTGTTATTAAAGAAATAAATTACCTCTTCTAATATGGATGATTTGAGAACCCCTATAAAGGTCTGCTGAAATTCGCAATGCACATGAGCTATAATGATGGGGGGAGGCAATGGGGACACACATAAGAATTTTAGATTTTAGTGGGAGGTAGAATCATAGACAAAGTCTAAAAAATGAAAATGTAATTATATAAACAAAATTTATTTTTGAACTTGGAAACCGGCTTTCGGACATGACGAATCCTTAAAAAAAACCCACATCCACCGTGATTATGGATTTATAAATTGTAAAAAATAATATGGTTGTTTTAATAGGTCATGGGATGCCATGTATTAATTTGAATGGATGAAAATAGTTGAATCATGAAGGAGTTATAAAGGAAAAAAATATATTTTTAAATCTGGAATTTTGCTCACGGTTTGGTCTAAATCCTAAAAACTCACACATTCCTCCAAAAATGCATGGGAAACCCCAAAAAAAGGAAATAATGGAAATTAAAATAATAATAACTTTAAAATATGTTTTGTATGTGAAAATTCAGTTCGGATTGTTAGTTCCCTTACTTGGGGCGGAGTTTGGAGACGACGTGTGGGTGATGACCCCTTGTCATGTGGAGTCCTTGTGAATGTCATGTTGCTTTGTTTATTTGTATTTGACAACTTGTATTATATTCAAATAAATGTATTCAATTATAGTTTTTTCTGAAGACTTGTTTGGAAGAAAATTTCATATTATATTATGGATTGTTTTTAAGGTTTTATGATTTAATACATGGGCAAATCTTTCTCAAAACTAATTGTTTCATACCCAGTCACATATGCTAGCCTGTGGGGATAGGGAACACCCTTTGGGTCCTGCCAAAGGACATGTTTTTTACAGTTATTGTTGATGACCAGATTTGGTTTGTGATGAAATGGTATATGAGGATTTTAATGTTGTTGGTTTATATTACAATTTTGGCATGAGTCGGGATAAAAAAGAGTTAGAACATTTTGTGCTCGGGGTTTTGGTCACGGGTAGGGTGCCTTTCCCACACCTCTCAAGGCAGACCTTCAGTCCCCAGATGATGTTGGAACTGGATGAGTGACATCACATTCTGGTGAGACGTGTGTGCTCTAGACCGCAAGTGGACACTAGTCAGGGGTGGAGTATGTTTTTCTTTTATTATTGAAATGTTTTTAGTTTATTTAAATTTTATGTATTGGATTATAATTTTCAGAATTGTGGTTTTGGTTTATGTTTTGTGAAATTTGAATTTGGTATCAACATGCCTCCTAGGAATGCTCCCATGTGACTATAAGAGGATGTTGGAGAGAGTTCTCCCACTCCGATTGGTCAGAAGCTAGTCGAGGTTGTGGTCTGGGATGTCCAATATTTAGGAAAAGGACTGGCTCTTGCTCCTATTTATGTTAGGGAAGAAAAGATAGGTACTAGAAAAGAAAAAGCACATGAGTTTCTGAAAACAAGCCTCCTACCATTCGATGAAGCTTAAAACCACATGACATAGAGGAATGGATTGAGAAGATTGATCATATGTTTGAGATCCTAGAAACCGATGAGGAGATCACGGTGAAGTGTTCCTACTTAATGTTGGAAGGTCCCAACCATAAGTGGTAGGAGACAGTGCTTCAAAATAGGAAAATGAGTAGATTAACTATAGAGATTTCAAGGCTGTCTTCAATGAAAAGTACTTCCCTGAGGTTTTAGCATATTCCTGGTATAAGGAGTTCATGGACAGTGTTTAGTGGAATCATTATGTGATGGAGTACGCCAACGGTTTCACTGAGTTGGATTGGTATGCAACCGAAGTCATCTCTAATCAATAATTAATGGCCTATTTGTTCGAGAAAGGCTTGAGACCAGAGATATACTCCCAGGTTTTCATGTTCAATATGTGGACCTATGTTGAAGTCATTGACTGGGAATGTATGGTGGTGATTGATAGGAAAGGAAGATCCAGTTTCACTTGTTCAGTATCAGTAGTGGGCAGTGGAAGCTCCTCAGAGAAGAAAAGGAAGTGGGAGGAACTAGTGAAGAAAGGAGGTGGTCGTCTAAGCCACTCTTCAAGGAAATTATTGTCTGTGTCTTCTGATGTGGGATTAGTTGTGTGCCACCAGTGTGGGAATATTGGCCACATCGGACCATCATTCCCACTTCCTTATAAGTCTTGTTACTATTGTGGTGGCATGGGGAATTTACATCGCTTCTGCGAGGTGGCACGTCCGCTTCCTAGTGGGGTAGGTTCAGTGGCTCCAAGAGGAGTACCAACATATTCTGAACCATCAAGGACTGGGGAATATTTATTAGGTGGCTGTATTGGTAGGGTTGGTTCATGTTTTTGGCAGATCTAGTTCAGGTCACATCCATAGAATAACGGTCGTCCTCAGTCAGACACCAGATGTCTCTATGCGGTTGATCCGGAACCAGTAGGACCAGAGGCAGGACCGTCGACTATTCGAGGTATTGTTTTTATAACATTTTCTATAGTAGTTACTATTTTTGATACCAGTGCCTCTGTTTCATTCATTTCTACCAGTTTTATGGACACTTTGAATTTACCAACCGAGTTATTGTCATTTGTGATGTAGTTAGTGACACCATTGGGAAAGAAGAAGAAGCAGGGTCACAGGTGCCCCTCATGTGCACTTTTCGTGTTAGGGGTTGAGATGGACTAGGACCTCTTGGTCCTAGATATGGATATATTTGACATAATACTTGACATGGAATGGCTATTATAATTCTAGGAACACATTTATTGCTACCGGGGAAAGTGAGTTTCATGGCACCAGATGGGAGTCATCAGGTTTTTCGGGGAGAATATGATCCTCGGTCAGGTCGCACATGACCTCCACTCCTAGAGTTGGTAAGTATTATCTTCTATTCATAGTCTCTTTCATGAGAATTCGATGGTCTCTTCCTCAAAGGTGCACTACCTCATATATTGATTGAGTTTCTGGTGGTATTCCTGGATTATTGATCATGTTTCCCCCAGAGCAGGTTGTGGAGTTTTTGATTGATCTTGCGCTAGAAACACAACTAATATCTCTTACCTCTTATCGCATGTCCACAACCAAGATGGGGGAATTAAAGGTATAACTGGATGACTTATAATCCAAAGGATTCATTTTCCTGAGTGTCTCTCCTAGGGCTACTCCAACGTTGTTTGCAAAAAAGGCTGATGGATCCCTCCAGTTGTGCATTGACAATTAGAAGCCGAATATGGTGACAATTAAGAAGAAATTCTCTTTTCCTATAATAGATGAGTTGTTATATCAATTTATGGGGGGGGAAATTGGTACTCAAAAATGGACTTGCGTTCGGGATACCATCATCTCAGGGTGATGGAGTTAGATATTCTGAACACCGCTATCCAAAGTAGGTATAACCACTTTTAGTATTTGGTTATGCCCATAGGATTGACCAATGCTCCAACGGACTTTATGGAACTCATGAATAGGGTGTTCCATCAGTGTATTGATTCTTTTGTTGTGGTGTTTGGGGATGAAATTATAGTATACTATGGCTCTGAGTAGGAAAACAAACATCACATATGGCTCATTTTGGGAACCTGGTGGGATCACCACCTCTATAAAAAGTTGTCAAAGAGAACTATCTAGATAGGGGAGCATAAATTATTGGGGCATGTGATCTTGGAGAAGGGGGATTATGTGGACCCTCAGAAGTTCAGTGCAGTCAGGTCATGGGAGCAACCAAACAACATGTTTGATATCCAAACATTCTTTGGCATGAATGGTTGATATATGAAATTATTTTAGGATTTCTCTCGACATGCTTCACTGAGGACCATGCTCACCCCGAATGGGGTGAAGAATCTATGGGCCCCAGAATGTCAAGAATCATTTGAGGAGATAATGTATTGGTAGACTACTATCAGTGTGTTGATTTTTCCTAAGGTGGGGAAGGTGGTATGTGGTATATTGTGATGCTTCCGGTAAGGGTCATGGTTGCATTATTATACAGGATTATTATGTGGTGGAATATAAATCTCACTAACGCCGACCACACTAAATGAATTACCCCACACATGACTAGAAATTGATAGCTGTGATGCATGATTAGAAGGCTTGGTGTCACATTGTATTTGGAAATATGTTTGTGGCCTACTTTGATCACAAATGTTTGGCCTATATCTTCTTAAAGAAGAACTTCAACTTCAGGCAGTTTCATTGGATCGAGTACTTGCAGGGGTTCAAATTTGACATTGTCTATACCCCAGGAAAGGGTATGTGGTGGATGAAGCCTTGATAATAAGAGTTCCAATGCACGCTTTGAGGAAGTCCATTGGTGGGTGTTCTTTGATGGGACTATTTTCTTAGATGTATGGGGAGACCAGGGAGTATAGTGGAGGTGTGTTCATGGTGAGAATCTAGTTTACACCTTATCTATTAGAGTTGATTCAGTGGAAAAAACCTAGTGATGAGCTTTTTCAGAGGTCACAGTGGTTTATTCACAGTGGGGTAGTGTCCTCTAATTGTTCGTCATCCCCCGAGGGCATCTTGTGTTTAATGGGCTGCTCGGTATTGACATCATCTCTCAGGAATGTGGTGTTATAGGAAAGCCACCAATCTCAGTGGGATGTCCATCGGCATTCCACCGAGATGTATTATGATGGGCAATGAAATTTTTGGTGGCCAGGTATGTGACAAGACATAGCAGACGTTGTGTCGGGAAGCTACATGTGCCAACAGGTGAAAGTAGAGCATTAGAGACCCTCTGGTATTCTTCAGCCATTATCTATTCCAACCTGTAATTGGGAAGAGGTTTCCATAGACTTCATTTATGGATTACCTAGTACAACATAGGGTAAAAATTCCATTGGGGTGGTGAATTTTCATCTGACCAAATCATCCCACTTCATTATTGTAAAAGATACAACAAAAGTGGATGAGTTGGGTCATTTGTATCTTCATGAGGTGGTGAGACTCCAAGGAATTCCACCTACATTTTTCTCAGAAAGAGACCCCTATTTTTCTTCCCAGTTATTTTAAGGCCTTTAAAAGGCCTTGGGGTATCAAATTATGATGAGCACGGAATACCATCTTCCAACAGATGGTCAAACCGAATGGGCTAACAAAATTCAAGAGAAAATGCTCTGTGCACGTGTTTTGGAATTTTAAGGTTATTGGTATAGAAATTTGGGGTTGGTTGAGTTTTATTATTAGAACTGTTACCAATACTTAATTCCAATGGCTATTTTTGAGGAACTCTATGGTCGGCCTTATCTGTCCCCCTGTGTTGGGCTAAAGTAGGTGAGACCTCACTACTGGGGCTGAGTCTAATGAAGGAGACATCTGAGAAGGTAATATTTATCATGAAGAGTTTATTAATATAATAGAGTCTTTATAAACCATCGGCTGATTAGAGGCATCAAAACATAGATTTCTCTATGGGTGGCACGATATTTAAGAAAATGGCCCCTCATTTGGGCCATCGTCGATAAGGGAAGAAAGGGAAGATGACACCGTTATATGTTGGGACTTTTGAAATAACTGAGCATATTGAAATGGTATCATACATATTTTCCTTAACACTTTAGTTGTCATCGCTACATGATGACTTCCATGTCTCCCATTTGAGTAAATTCAACCTGGATTCATCACATGTGCTGAGTTGGGAAGAATTGGAGATGGTGTATGACATGTCAGTTTTTGAGAAGCTAGTGCAAATATTAGACTCCCATGATAAGGTTATTTGATGGATGTCTAATCTACTTGTTTGGGTTCATTGGCATCAAGGTAGTGATACAAATGAGACATGGGAGCAGATGTTATGGGTTAAGGAAGAGTACCCTTTCTTGTTTTATGATCAATTTGAGGTTGAATTTCTAGGGTGAATAGTCATCATGTTGGAGATAATTGTCACATCCATGAAATACATTAAAGGTATATTTAATTTAATTTCCATTAATTCTATGTTTTGGGGGTTTCCATTACATTTTTGGAGGAATGGGTGAGTTTTCATGATTTGGTTCAAACTGTGATCCCAATTCCAGATTTAAAAACAATGATTGTTTACTTTTTAACTCTTTCATTTTTAACATTTTTCATCCATTCAAATTCATACATGTCCTAACATAACTTATTAACACAACCATATTAATTTGGACCATTGATGAATCCATAATCTGGGTGGATTTGAGTTTTTATTTAAGGGACTGGGCGAGCCCAGAAGTTCATTTCCAGTTTTGGAAATTTATATTGTTTATTTAATAACATATTCAGTATTTACACTTATTCAGTTATTCCACCTCCAACTCTAATCTAACATCATTAGGCGCATCCTCATTTCCATTACACAATTTTTGGTGCCCGTGTGCATAGTGAATTAGGGAATACCTTCCTAGAGGTTCTCAACTCATTCAAATTTCTTGAGGTAGCCTCTTTCCTTCACAAATATTTCATTTCTCTCCATTTTCCCCCCAATCTAGTTCCTCCATGACCTAATTATCATTATTAGAACCTCCTTTTATTTGTTATTATTTTTGAAAATTATTATTTTGGAGTATTTGGGGAGGGTTCTTTTAGATCCCTTAAGTAAGTGGGTATCCTTCATTATTCTTTCATTTTGCTTAGGGTTTTATTCAATTTGATTAGGGTTTCTTCCCTTATCCTTCAGTAACCTAATTTCTAAAAACTAATTTTCAGAACCTAGGGTTTAACTTTGGTTTTTCTTGGTCGAATATTCTGATTTTTTGTAAAATCTACAATCCTTATAGTAATGCGGTGGTACGATTGAATTTTCGAAGAAAATATTCAAGGGTTTTCACTAATTTTTTAGGTGATTCCATGATTATGAAATTTATGTGAATTTTCATAATGTGTTTATGAATTTCTTATGTTCATTTTTATGATTATTTGTGACAAAACTTGTTTTAGTGGAGTTTGTAATGAAAATGAATTTTTATTCCCAATTTTATGTAAAATTTGGGGGGTTTCCTAGAAATAGTTTAATGGTTCAATGGGGGATTCCCTATAAATACTTAGTTTATTTTATTGAAATTTAATAGGGCATAAAATAATTTTTCTAATGTTTAACCCCTTTGTTTGTTGCTGAAAATGTAGGTTTTAATGGTGTTTTGGGAACTTGTAAAATTTAAGTGCCATGTTTGATTAAAAATTAATGTATTACAAAGTTAACATTTCTTGGTTTACATGGGGATGCACTAAAATTGATTTGTTGGTTTCTTTGAAATGTATTTTCTCTACCATTTCTGTTTTTGGTGACTTTTTTATGCACATAGAATGAAATGTGGGTATTTCAACGAGTTTTGTGTGAAAAACAATGAGAGATTTTTTAGGAAACATTTTATAAAAATAAATGTGTTTTATATTTTGTTATAAGTGGTTTGAAATGTCTATACCTAATGTTCTGATTTTATGTGACCAGTATTGGGGTTTTATATGAAAATCAATTTAGGTAGCATGCTGAAATTGTTTTAACACAAAGGGGGAATCCTGGGTAAATAGGTGGGGTAGATATGTATAAGTACTGTTAGTGGACCATATGGAATTTTTTCCTTATTTCACTTATAATTTGGATAATAATAACTCTAAATAAACTATATGGATGATGAATGTGGACCAATATGTTATGGGTATGTTCTATACTAATGGCTAGTGCATGGGAACATATTTTACTATGATTACTTTACACAGAGGTTCAAGGTACATGGGTCCCAATACTCTCTAGTGCCTAGGGGTGTTCCAGATTTCATTGCTAATTGGATATGTGGTATTTAACCTTGTATTAGGGTGTGTTTGGAAATATATTATAGTATATTACATGAATATTTAAATTTTCCAACATTCTTAGAGTTTTAGCATAAAAACAATTTTCAATTGAAAGTTGCATTTCCTAGAATTTGTCACCTCTTTTCATTTCATATTAAAATTTCTTAATTTTCACCTTCTATTTCATGAACATTGAAATTATTTGGTGGTATCATATTGGTATTAGGAACAAAACCTTCTTAAACCCCTTGGGTGTAATTAAAATTTATTATTCTTGGCTCATGTAAAAGGATGGCTTTCGGTGATGGCTCTTCACGGTGTCAGTTCCCATCCTTGGTGCAGAGTTATAGAGACAACGTGTGGGTGATGACCCCATGTCATGTGGATTCCTTGTGTATGTCTTAATGTGTAGTATATTTTTATTTTCACCTATTTTTACTGTATTCAAGGACATGTATTCAATTATAGTTTTTTCTTAAGCCTTGTTTGGATGAAATTTTCCGATTATTATTATGGATAGTTTTTAAGGTTTTATGCTTTCAAACATGGGTAAATCATTCCTAAACCTAATTATTTGATACCAGGGAACTTTTTCCAGATATTGGGGATATGGAAAACCTTTCCGGACTTGTCATGGGCTTGGTTTTTTGCTAGTATTGATGGTGACCATATTTGGTTCCTGACGAAATCAAACTAGTAGGCCTTCTCAATCCTGTTCAAAAATTTCCACATGATTTTATTGTTAAACCTCAGATATGTCATCTAATCTAGTATTTAATAGTTATCTTTAGTGACTAATAACTAATTTCCTTTATTGCAAATATATATGCCTTATTATGATAGATTTGTGATGTTTTTTATATCTTTGATGTACAATTGCTTAATTATGTAATTGTGTACTATGGTCTATCAGATATTCCATTCATTGATTTCAAATAAAAAGTACCTTCAAATTTTTATAACTATATATTCTACATAGAAAAAAATTTCACAAAAATTGGATACAGATAATGAGGGGAAACATGATCTTTAGATATATTGAGACAGTTTCGGTACAAGAAGTCATTGTAATGAAAAGGATAGGTGAATGAAGGTTTATTTGAACAAGAAAATTGAGAATTCAGAGAGAGATGTTCATCTGTAATGTATTGGTAATAATAATTTTTGGTTATTTAATTGGGTTTCATTCATTTTATATTAAATCATTTTTGCAATAAATATTGTTCCATATATTGTTTTATTTGGGATATCTCATGGTGGACATTTTAGTAAGGGTTTTTTACAGGTTTATTATAAATTTTTCATGCTGGAATTTTTTCATGCAGCACAATTTTCAAGATGGAAGGATTTAAAGAAATTTTGGATGGTTTTCATATTAATGCTGGATGATTTTCATTAAAGACTTTTTTATTAGTTTTTCTAACTAGATGTTTTTCATTAAGATATACATTCCTCATGCTGGAATAGGAGAATGATGGAGGTTTTATGTGTTGGGTGTTATAATATGGATTATTTATCATGGTTTTCTCAAGATAGATGTTGTTTAATGCAAGATTAGTTGTGTTATATTACGTTTTTCATGATGATGGATGGTTTTCAAGAAGGTCATTTCTCATTTAATAAAAAATTACCCCTTATATTCTTGATTAAATGTTTACTATTTAGATTGACAATTTTATAATTTATTTCGTAGTATATGAGAATAAAACAATAGGAAAAGGAAATTAATTGAGGTATTTTATCATAAAATCATAGATTGAACCTCTCTTTGGCCTAGCACATGAATTCAGGTAGTTTTCTGCACTATTGACTACATTCTTTATTTTTTCCTCTAAAAACAAATAAAAAATTTTTATAAATTTACCAATATTTTTTCATGTGGGTATAGGTAACCGGGATACTGAAATAGGTGTGTTCTGGGATAAAAATGAGCTCAATAAATAATAGAAATTTCCAATGTTGCCTTTAGTATTTTTTGGACCTCAGAAAGGATAATATTCTACTTCAACAGATTGGTATATGACATGACAATTATATGAATATCAGAGTTGAATTACTAGATTAGATGTTGCATATAATTTTTGTGGATTGGTATTTCATTTTTATAATTATTTAATTTTGTAATTCTGTAATTCCTTATAATTAGGACCCTCTATTTATGCATCAATACTATTCTATAATTGGTTTTATAGATATAATATTCTCAACAATAAAATATAATGGTATCATATATAACCATGAAAATATTACTTTGATTGATGACTCAGTTCAGAAATTTATTCCCTTCTAGGATAGTAATTGACACAAAGAAACCATCTGAATATTTTTTTTCTGTTTTATTTCTTTTGGGTTCAAATCAGTAGAAAATAAAAGGAGATGGTTACAACTTCTTTTTTGGTTGTGTTTTGGATTTTGATAGGTGGTTCAAAAAAAAACGATTCATTCTAGAATTAGTACATCCATCCATGCCTTATCTTAATTATCTAACATGCATTTCATAATGATGCATACTCTATTGTTGTAGCTGATGTCTTAGTCACCTGGATATCTATAATCTATTCCATTCTTGACACACCCATTCTTATTACCAAAATATTTAAAACCACCTCATAGGTAATTCCACACATTGGGGATTTTATTTTGGATATGAGTGAGTTTTGATTATTGAAGTTTACTTAATTATAATTGATTTTTGGTTCATATTTTCAATTGAATATATCTTTCTAATTTTCTATAAACATTTTCAATGATATATTTTTTTTATTAATGAATTTATTATTTATATATTACAGAACATGTGTTTTTTTTAGTTTTTTAGTTTATATAAAAAACATATATTCGGTTTTGATTAATTTGTCAATAAAATTTAATTTCTATTGTAACTATTGAATAGTTGTCAAAGTATGGGAAAAAATTAATTACATGAGATATTTATGGTCATGTGTGCATGGATTTTAATGAATCCAATCTGAAAAGTAAAGACAAGCACATTTTAGTTTCACTAAATTGGTTTCAATGAAATTATAATAATATACAATTTTTATAATTTTTCATCTTTTCATTGCAATTCAAAAACATCTGGACTGATTTGTAGACTATGGTTTTAGGTTTTTAGCAGACAAAACTGGGAAATGGCCTATCATCAGCAATCATACAGATCCATGTAACACCTTTTTGTGGCTCCCATTCACTCTTTTTTAGGATTCTATATCAGTGGTCGGATATATCACTTCTTCAATCCTAGGAATGTCTACATCTTTTCATGGGTATATTGTGTCGTCCAGGGACATGATTGGTCCCACTAATCATCAGTGGTGTGCTTCTGTTGTCTTTAATACACGTTTTTTGGTATTTTAAAATAATTTCCTCAGGATATTATATGGAATCAATGAATTATTTTAGTTGTGGTAAGTCACCCTAGCTTCAATTTCCATAATACAGTAAATCCATTGTAGTTGTGTTTTCAGTTAGTGTGTTATGATCACTACTTTTTCATGGATGGAATGATAGGCTTTTTTCACTATTAATATGTAAAATTCACAAAACACTGATCCCACTATAAATGAGTTCCTAATAAGATTTTGAATATTGTATTCACTATTAATTTGATCATTGTTAATATATTTGGTTTCTACTATTATGTTAAGAAGTTGAAATAATGTGCAGTTGAAGTCACATCTTGGAATAAGCAGTTGATGTATTTTGCGTCACTACTGTGGGAAAATAGATTAATATTTTTATATAATGAATCAAAAAAAATTAATAGATTTAATGTAATCTAATATTTAATAATTAAAAATTATTAATGAATTTCTTGGATTGGTACATCTTCTCCATATTTGACATTTTGGTTCAGTTACTTTCGACTTCTATTTCAAGAAAACCTTGAAAATTTTAGTCAACAGAATGTGATATTTCAATATCCAATTTCATACCTTATTTTCCTATAGTTTTGATTTGTATCAAATAGTAGTACATTGAAACTAATCTATTTTAATACTCTCAGTAATTTTTTTAGATATTATTTTGATCAGATTACTAATAGAAGAGTTAGGTGTGGCTGATAACACCTTGATTAATATGTTGAAGTCACACCCCCTCCTCCAATATTAGATGAAAAGGCATGATAACTATCTGCGCTTGAGGAGAAACAAAACGTCATGGAAAAATTAGATAAACATAGAGAAAAAGGAAAAATGGATGAAGCCAAGGAAATAATGAGAAATATATAGGTTCTTAATGTTGAGAAAACACTTCTGATTCCATAACTGTAGAATGAAAATGTTTTGATGCTTGATATAGAGAAAAAGATGGATCTTTGTGAGATCTATGGTTATTTTGTTGATGAAAATGATGCTAATGAGATAACTCAATCACACATCACATGCATGCATCATATCGATTATGGAATGTTCAGGGAATTCAACTCAGAGATTACGGCACAAAAGGAGATGTGAATAGTGTAAGAACACATAAGACATGAATAATAAGTTGAACAAGAGGTTAAACAAAAGGAGTGGGAGAATAAAAGCAGAGAACAAAGTGATTCAAGTGAGAGAGACATATATCAGGATCAGAATTGAGAGAGAGATTATGAATGATTGAGAAATCAAGATCCGGTTTGGGAACCATCTCATGGGGTAAGGGAGATAAGATGGAATTACAGAAACTTTAAGAATGGAAGGGGAATGAAAAGAAGTATATACCATGATGGGAGAAAATCCCCAGTCTGATATGGGCGCTATCTCCAACCCACCCATATTAGTGGGGTTATGAAGAAAATTATCTGATATTAGAAATTCTAGGAGGTACTCTTTTATGCTTTGGGTGTTTTCAAGGACCCCTCTATATTCATTAATGGTGGGACTTTATTGATTTTTATGTCATTAACTTTATACTACTAAAAAAATAATGATTCTAAATGATTCTCCTTCCATATATATATATATATATATATATGTATATTCAGGTATTAGTTAACAAATTTTTTACATAATGATTTTTATGTTAATATATATATTTCTTATATTTTGTAAGGAAATTGGTGATGAAGATATTTTTAACATAGAAAATTCCATTAAACTATATTGAAACAAGGAAGTAATGTTTAATATTAATTCTTTTAGGTGTTTAATTTTTTCAAATACCCGAATAAATGGAAATTATCAACACATAAGAATCCATTTTTGCTATCATGAAATTGTACATGCTTATGAATATCTATTGTATATGAAAATATGTAATTTAGTTCTAGTAGTACTAACGAACTAGTAGTCCAGGACAATAAAATAAGAATCTTATATGTGGATGTTCATGTTCTTCTAGGTGCTATATGGGAATATAGTATGAGAAAAAATTCCAGTATGTTGATTTGTGGTGAACTTGATGTTCTATTGAATACAAACATCACATTTTATAGGAATGAACAAGTCAAAATCATGATTTTCCATAATTTTGAGTCCATTTCTATATGGATGTGGTTGTTGATCTTAGCATATATGATTTTTCATTTTTTGATACCCATTGGCTAGTGATTAGGAAGGAATATTGATGAATGTGAGAAAAATTCATTTTTCATTTTCATGTATCAGTAGATGATTTTATTCTATTTTATTTTATTTATCATATAATTTTTTAGAATTTGATCATTCTTTATATTATTATTAACTTATACCAATAATATGTCACATGTTTTAATACTATATGACTTATACATTATTCATGATGTATTATTAATTTATTGGAGTGGTAAATTTTCCCTTATCGAATTTTTTATATGTGGCTAGATTCAGTTACTTAATTCCACCACCTTATTCATGAAGAAAAACATTCTTCATACTCACCTGTGCGGTATGACATTAAAATCACTGTAAATGTATCCAACAAAAATAGTATTACTAACATATGAAAATATGATATTTAATACTCTAATGGATACATGAAAAATGCTTCATATTTTATTGAAACATTCCGGTTATTATTATGTTCAGAACATATGGTCATTAAAACAAGTTTTCTTTTCTCTTCAAGAATGAACATGCAATAAGCAGGGGGAAAATGGTTTTGGCTGATAGGGTCGGATAAGTGGTTTTTATAAAGTGAATTATTTCCAAATTTTTGTCCTTAAGACTAATATCATTGGAATTATTTCCTCACCCACAAATTATTTCATAGGTTCATTCCATTTTGGATAGGAATTGAAGGATATGGGGTGTTTTCTAAAACTAATCCTCAATTATGTAAATAAACATTGATTCATTCAATGTTTCATTGGTGAAACAAGCGATAGATCTGGTGGAGGATGATAAGGATACAAATGTTCCTAGGCACTCTACAGTATTGTAAACATGATAAAAAATCCAGTTATGTGATCTTTACCATCATATTATAGTTTACACTACTCATTATATAACCTATATTTGTCAAATCCGTAAATTCTATCCCCAGGTAGTTTGTCATTCTCTAAATTTAATTCCATCATTATGTATTTGTCTCTGATCTCAATATTCACCATTACATATTGTTACATATACATTATGAATATTTTCACTCTGTTTCCTTTTTTCCCGAACATCCCACTATGTCAATTTTTTATTACTTCATTTATTTTCACATTTCTCATTTTCGTATTACAACCAGTGACTTATCTTTGAATTAGATTACACTTTTTTAGGGACCAAATTATAGTTATTGTGAATGAAATAGAAAATGAATTTAAATATTCTTACTCAACATTTAATAATTCGTACACTTTGATTCAATGTTTTTTCATTTTCAACTATTTGAAAGGTGTCTTCATATTCTATGAACCCCTATTCCATTATCATAGAAACTTTATTTCGATTAGTAATCGTAATTCAACATTAATGTTTATTCTCAACTTTTACAAATACCAATATCTTATTAAAAGAAAAACTATTAATCAAATACTCCATGCAATAGCACAGGGGAATACTTGATTTTTTTTTATTTTTAACAATTTATTTTATAAGTTTTTATTAAAATTATACATATATATATAATAAAAAGAAACATGTTCATTTTTTTGTTTTCAATGTTTGATTAATTTGAATCATTAGTGTCATTTAGATTCATATTTTTTAAAAGTTTTGTAAACCATTTAAATTATATTTGTTTCTCTTTTTCAATTAATGACATGTTTTCTACTTTTGATTAGAGTATTGTGTTTATAGCTAGGGGTTCATGACATTCCCAAATGTTTCTTAAATAAATCAAACATTCCTTTGTTTTTTTATAAAATCAATATATATAAGGGATCATAGATTGATTTTAGAGTTAGTTTTACTATAATGGTATGTTGTAATTCTTCAATAGATAATTACCATTTCATTTTTATAAAAAAAATACACAGAAGGCCTTGTTTGATTGCTTCCAACAATTTCTTTTGGTAAAAAAGACCTTGAAACCATTCAATATATCTCCATTTTGAAGAAATTTCAATGTCCATTACTAATAAATCGATTGAAAATTGTGACTTCTAAAATATAATGTATTAACATCACTTTATAACTGACAATGAATGCTTTAAAAAGAAACAATAATATTTTTCCATAAGTGTATAAACATAGATAATGAGGGAGTGTTGGAGTGTGTTGAAAATTATGTATTATTTCATATCAAAATAAAGATAGTATTTATCCACTTTTATGAAATTATAAGACATAAGGATATTGATTGAAATGGACTATGGAAATTCAAGGACATGCACAGTTTATTTACATATTTTATGATCATCTAATTGGATTAGTGACATCTGATGCACCTATCTAATTGATGAATGATAAGTGGTGTATTTTTTCACATGGTCAGAATTTTTTATAGAATAACTAAATGACGATTTTCCTATAATATATTATCATATTATTTTCATAGTTGTTGCATTATGTCCTCGAAAACGATATTATATAGGTATTCCTGAAATATATATTAAATATTATAGTGGACATGTTCAAATAAATATATTTGTATGTTTTATGAAAATAAAACCACACAACTATGTAACTATAGTAGATTTGATTCAATTATAGTTTCCACCACATTCTTATATGTCTGAAATATGTATTTTATAGTTGTTTCCTTCTTCACTATGTCATATAAGGTCACATTGTTAGTACCATGGACTATGAATATTATTTTGACAATGTTTTTTCAAAAAATGAATAGAGATTCATGAATCCAAATACCATGCAGTTTTAGATGGATTTAAATTTTTTTTGTATGTTATTTATAAAAACATTATGATATTTTATTTTAATAGTTTATTTATGGATATAGGATAAAACCCGGTCTAATATTCCATGGTGGTTCATGTGAAACAATTATTGAAAATAGATCCATTTTTAGCATGAATGGGATTAATTCAAGATGAAACATCTTTAAAATTCATGTTTTAATTAGTTATAAACTATAGTGTTGGTTTTATTATAGATAAAGTATATCATTTATTAATGTGTTTAATAATGGAATAATGTCACGGTTTTATCTTTATTATTACATGCAATGACAATTGATCTATTTCATATGGCTGACAATCTTAATTCCTGGAAGAGCAATCATGATGGTAATATAAGATGATGAAAACCACTCATTCTATGTGAATAGGGTGAACCTGATAATTCAGAATCATTTTTAATCAAATTGAATATACCTTTCACTCAATAGTTCATTAATTTCATAGTGAAGTCACTATAACCCATTAAATTATTCTGGACTCCCCAAAAACTGTATATAGATACACTGGTTGGTGTACTACACTCATAGGAAGAACAAATTCACTTATTTTTTCTAATGATAATTATTATGCATACTCCATCAATGAACAAGGCTGGATGAATATAATATTAAGGAATTTAAATTATTCCATTTTTATGATATTTTTATCATATTCTATTTAACATTTTGTTCCTCGAGAAGGATCATATGTGTTTTGTGTTTTATTTCAGTATAAAGGGTCATTAGTTGATCTAATTTAAATTATAATTTTGTACTTTCCTATTAATTGAAATATTTTTTTTCTATTTAATAACACAATGAAAACACTCATTTAAACATTATTCTTATTTTTATAATGTGGAATTTTTAAAATATTTATAATTCCTTACCTACATTTCCTTATATTCCATTATTCATAAAACAATAGCTTACCAGTCCCAAAATATTTACATGATTGACCATTTTTAGTCTGTAAGCACATTTTTAGAGTGATTTATTCTTTTACCAAATATTTCCATGAATTTATAAATTCTAGGAAACATCTTAACTTTTTTATTAAACTTAACAAATTTAAATATTCATAACAAATAACAGTGGTAATTATTTAATAATCCCTTAATTTATATAAAATATATATTAGTTGACAATAATTTGAATTCATATTGAAAATGAGTTATAATAATAATACCCCATGAATATTTAATAAATTTATTATTATAGTTATTTTAAATATTCATAATTTTCATTTTTTATTAGAATCATTAAAATACATAAAATTAAAATTAAATTCTAAAATCATTATTCGTGATTAATAATACTTTTCTAAATTATAGATAATTCATTGAAGATATATTTAATGTTATCGTGCAAAATATTTTTGAGTTTTTTATTTTTATCCCCCATATCATGATGATATTTATTCTTTGAAATTTATATAAACCATTATGAGTTACATTAAGCATCATTAAAAGTTCATGAGTTGTAGAACAGGGAGAGATATGACTAATAATGGTTTAAATTATAATTCAAATAAATATTATCATTAATTAATAGTTCAACATATATTTAAAAAAAATTATATCAACAATAAATTTGTTTTATAATCACGGAATTTATAATATCTTATCAATATTTTCATATTTGATATTTTAAAAAATTAAAGAATACAACATAATAATTTTAAAATATTTTTGTGAATACTATACATAATTTGTATTTTAGATGGAATATAACCATGTTTTTTCCTTGAATCTCTATATGAGGTCTATCACCCTATATTTTTAATGCCTAAGAATTTTCTATATGGAATATATAAGGCAATATAAGTGTGTAACTCTAATAAAAATTAGTAGTACTTATGGTGGAATTTATAGAAGAATTGGGGAGTGTGTAAATGTTGGAGTTGGTGAAATAGAACCAACTTCTTTGTACTTTATGATTACCTTTTATTAATTGTTTTTAAAATTAATAAACTACTTATCACAGCACGATTGATATTTTTCATAACATACTATGTGATAATTCTATAAAATTGTCATTGCACTAATATTTCATTGAAGTTCCCTTCTATAATGGTAACCTTGAAGTGCTACAACACTTTTTTTGAATATATTTTATATATCTGGATGATATAATTTAAGGGACACAAATGATACAAGCTATAAGGGGTGTAGACTCAAAGGAATTTAATACACCAACTCATGGTGTAGACCATTGTTAATATCCATTTGGGTATTATGAGAACGAGACCCTATAGTAGGATATCCACATTTATATACGTCCTTGGATGTACCTATTTGATAAAATGTGTAGGGGTACCTAGACATTAATTATATAAATAATGTGTTTTATTATTCATGAAATATGATGTGTTGATGAAAATTGCGATGACATATGTTCATTGAGATTTAAGATATGTATGGTGTATCATGATTAATATTTCATTAATGAATAATATGGGAATGTATATGTCCATTTCATTATTTAACGAAATTATATATCTCTGGATCATTTATGGAAATAATATATATTAAATAAATCAATGTATATGGTGTTCTATAGTCAAGTTCTATTTTCGAAAAGTCAAAGAAAGATACATAGTGCATATAGGCTGATGGCACTGACATGCAACATTCTTGATTTGAGATATCATTTTCAAGGGATTATATTACCCAGTAATATTTCGAATTGGGTTACATGCAACCAGAAAAATATCTTTTTTCTTTATGGGTTACTCGAAGTATTTTTTAGATGAAAACCATGGACTTTAGGATGGTTTTCCTAATCAGACAATGAAAGAGGGCTAGAGGGTCACCAACTATGTTTATCCAAAATCTCAGTTAAAAAATATACTATAATTTATTATTTAAAATGTTGAATAAATATTATTCTTATTTGAGGTAAAATAATTATTATTGTACGATTGATTGCATATAAATATTTATTTTCTAATCAGTGAGTTTAATATATTTATTTATTTGATAATAATGAATTGATATTTATTTAATATAAAAATATACTTTCTTCAAGGCTTGATAAATATTATGGTGGAATGGCATGTTTAGTTTAATGATCCGATGACAAATAATAAATATTGAATATTATTTAATTAAATAATTTTTAATATTAATTCTCATGTTAAGCACACGTCGAGAAATGATATTATTATTATTAATTGACATGAGATAAATTTTAGGATTAAATAGATAATTATGGGACATGTGAAATTTATTTATTTTAACCCTAGAAATATAAATACATATATATATGTTATTTTATCAAATGATACAATTCCTTTACCCTGGTTGAGTAAAAAATATTTGGATAATCCTATCAATCCTATAGATATCCTTTATCAAAGTGTGCTGCTATGAACAAAATGTAATCCTCATCCACCAAATCATGGTGAACTATTTGGTAGTGGTTCTCAAAGCGATCAACGAAGAATGATATGAGAATAAGAATCTACTGTGTTATTACACGAAGATTACATTGGTTATATTTGGAGATTCCTGGATCATTTTTGGATTACCACTAGAGGAAATATACACTCAGATTCAACAACATAATGATATTTGACCACAGATCTATCAACATATTTTTCAAAAAATAAATAAATCAAAAATAGTTAACTCCATAATTAATTAAATTTAATAAATAATATATGTGATTATCCTCCTCTAGATTTGGAATAATTTCAATTGTCATATAGTTTTATTTATTTTAGTTGTTCCTAGGATTAAATATTGTGTTAATGCCCAAATTACTCATCGATCATGGAAAATCAGATCTAGCCACCGTCCATTACACAATTCTGTTGTTCCAAGAAACTTGAAGTGGTATTAGAGAAGTCATATAATTATATTTTATTATTTAAAGACCATTGGTGATCTACACATTTTAATTTAGTTTTTCAATTAAAGTTTAATAGTTCTTTTAATTTGAATTAAGAGATCTTCTTTTCAACGTTCTTTTTATGATGATCTAATCTGAATTATTATTTTTATGATTAGAATAAAATCCATGAACTCATTTTGAGGTACTGATTTTTCTAGTTTGAAAAAATAATATTACATGCTGTGTAATTGGAATTACATAATGTTTACTTGTGGTAAGTGCACCCTGAGTTAATTAAGAAATTACTAAAACCATGTGCATTGATGAAACACACTGTAGTTAACTCTTGCACAATGTGTAGACTGGTATAGTCATGCACATAGTCAAATTGAGTACATGCTGTATAACCCCCTTACGTGGCATATAGTCTGTTGGAGTTAGATATTGGCCATGTATTTCAATACATGGAAACTAGACTAGTGACCATATAATTTGGATATCAAATGGTGTGTAGCCTATATGACACACTGATTACACCAATTTTTGAGGTACGATTCACACAACAATCCCTAGGAATGTTCCTCGGATAGATGGTGAGAGATTTACATGATGTGTATCTAATATCCACATGTCATGTACTTATACAAGTTATGCTGATTTAAAATTTATTAATTTTACTATGTAAAACTTGACACATGTAAATTCATGTGGTCATAATGATAGGACACACCATGTGATATTTTTTAATTTACATAAATATTTAAAATTTTAATTAATATCTATGTAATGTTCATATCTTCAGATCATGTATGTGCCGTATTACATGTTATTAATCTATGTGAATTTATGCATAAAATGTGTCTGAAAAATGAGGTAATTGATACAATCATCCATGAAGTACACACCATGAATGTACATGATAAGTCATGTATGCTATATTTCACAGTGAATTATCAAGTATACGGGTAGAATACATTTTGGGTAGATTAGGACATGTATTCATCCTGTTTCCTCGATGGTAAATTTACGTACTTGGCTAATTTAAAATGAATTTATTTAATTTGTTTATAATTTTAATGGATGAGTTTCACAAGTAAATTTGGATGAAAATTAAGATAAATGAATTGATTAATTAAAAATGATAATTAATTTATTCGTGCATGATTTATCTTAAATAAGAAATATTAATAATTGAATAATATTTTTACTAATTACATAATTAATTGCATACATATTAATGGTCAAAAGTACTACAGTCCGTTTGTATGTGATTGGTTTTATTTTATTTAATATTTTATTAAATTCATCACATGTAGACCTTTTCTCCATTCATTATATTGGGCCCAAATGACAATGGTTTCTGTTACATAAACCATTTTTTCTCCACATAGGTGTGTAAGTAAAACACCAATTTAATAAACTGATCTACCAATATAGTGGATGTAGTTCAAGTTCACAGTTATGTCGAAACCAATCAATGGAGATGCATAGGTGGATATGAGAAAAGCTACAACCTAATCCTTAATTCCCTAAGAATATTTTCCTCTAGTCAAATAATTACTTTATCAACCTATAAATAAAATATCCACTAGTTTAAGCTCATGTTCATACCCATTATTATTTTATTTCATTCAGATTTCATGGTTATTTCATTATGAATTTTTTGTCAAAAAAACAAAATTATTGAAATTAATGATCATGAAATATAAATTTAAAATTAATTGGTTTAATCGTAAATATTATATAAGGTATAGGTACTCAAATTTGTAAATACAAAAAATATTAAAAATATAGTGATGAAGATCATAATTGGAAATTTACACAAAAAAGCATAAAATACATCAAAAAAACTTTTAGCCAGTATGTACATCAATTTCATCGGTTAAAATCGAACCATAGCTCAATGTCCATGACTATCCAATGTAGGAATTCATTCACCTATTATAGAATTTTAACTGGAGTTTTTGTGCTGAATTAACTTGGTTCACTTCAAGGTATGACTTCCCAAGAATGACTTGGTGTAATTAAAAGGAAATGGTGACAGAAATCCAATTTATGTATTTTTGATTCGGGAGTCCACTCAGCTGATTAAGGAAATTCGAGTAAATATAGTTGGAATATGGAATGCCTATCTAAAACCATTCATGTTTCATGAACATGCCATATTGGGGTAATGTTAAGGGTAACATGGATATTTTCCACTAGTATGTGCAATATATATGATATTCTTATGCCAATGTTGATGGGTAATGGGGTTTGATAAAATAGTGGGAGACTAATAAATATATTATTTATGAGTTTTTTTAAATTTTATATGATAAATATCAATAAATCAAATTAGCTAATTTTCTAGAAACAATATTAAAAAAACATCAAACATATAAAGTTGAAATATACATTAGAGGTAAAAACATCTCACTGAAACAAATTTCCATGAGTGGAAAAGACACATATGTGTCATCCAATAGAATTCAAGGATATTGTATATACTAGAAGAACCATTACTAGTAGATCCTAGAAAAGAGGAAACTGATAAAAAAATATCCCTCTATGTTAAAAATTAGAATGATGCTAAATATTTTTAGTGATTCATTATATCATCCATATCCAGGGATCCTTTGAAAAACATGAGGATATAGACACCTATAACCTCATGTTTCACCTTCAAGAGCTCTTTTAAGAGAAGGAGAGAAAATAGAGGTATGAGATCTCCAGTGATTTTTTCACAACTATGATTGGTGTTTCTATGCCAACTAGGCCACATATAGTCAATATTATCAGCTACATCAAACACATGGACATCTTAGGGATTATATTCCTAGATGAGTTACATACATAACGTTTACTCTCATCACTACCTAATAATTTCTCTAGCTTAATTATCAATTATAAAATGATCAATAATTATAAGTGTCCTTTGGAACATCATACATTAAATCCCTAAGTGGATAAGTACATTGGGAATGAGAAACCCACATTCCTTAGGTGAATAACAATTTGATGGAAAAGGAAAAGAGGAAAAATACTAATAAATAGTATAATGATCAGAAGAACCTCCCTCTCAAGAAGAAGAATATCAAGATTCAAGTTATAGAAAAATAAATAGTGGGTTTTATCATGGGGAAAGATAATTCACTTTTAGAGGAACTGCAACCAAATTAAAGGAAATCAAAAGTTTTATTCTTTATCGAGAGAAAATTTTCCATTTCGACACATTGGCTATTAGATACAATCTTTTGGCGATCTAATCTATAACCAAATATAGTAACCATGTAGATTTGAAAATATTCCCAGAGGAGAGGGGGATCTACAAGTTGTCCATATTTAGAGGCTAGTTTCTCATTCCAATGGTGACTAACACCTTTAATTTCCAATGAGAATATTTTTTGTTTTAAATGATTGTTATTATATACCTACATTTACCATGATCATAATTTTTGTGTGATTTATTAATATAGATGTGTTTTTTTTCAAATATGGAAATCCAAGTTGTTCATTTTTTAGGGATAACATATGTTATTGTATGCACCATTTAAATAAAGGTACATATATATTAAATTACAAAAACCATGTGCTATAAATTGATAACCAATACTATTCACATGAGTCATTTAACATCGATTAGTTTCATCCCCATCTTAATCATGTCAACAAGAAGTGCTTGACAAAGCTCTTACAAGATGGTTATATAGACTCTTCTGATCCAAAACAACCTGATATAAGTCATTCCTTTTTATATGATTTTGTATAGGTCCTTGTCCACTATGATATTAAATGAATTAAAGATTTAATTATGGAAACATCGTTGTATGAAGATAACAATTCTTTGATGAGATCAAGGTGGGGAATACCTACACGATGAGTCTATAAACATTTCACAAGAGTTTGTGATTATATCTCCACTCACTCCACCTCACAAACCATTGGGGAATGGTGTTAGTGAATGAATAAACCATACCTTATTTGACATGGTATGTTTGATGATGAGTCATGTTGACCAAACAATATCATTTTGGGGATATGTATTATAAACTACAACATGTACATTAAATCAAGTACCAAATAAAGTGGAAAATGGAATACCTTTAGAACTATGGAGTCGAATGATCCCAATTTTATTACATACACAATTTTGGGGTTGTGATTCATTTTTAATGTCCATCAAATGAATCAATATAGAACCCTTGTGCATGAGGTGTATATTTATAGGTTATCCCATGTAAAAAGGGTTACGACCTCTACAAACCCTCAAACAATAATGTGATTGTATCAAGATAAGCTATATTTCTTGATGGCGGGAATGTCATCCTAAAATATAGTGGGAGAAAG
The DNA here is from genome assembly GCA_963277665.1 of Viscum album. Lineage (NCBI taxonomy): Eukaryota > Viridiplantae > Streptophyta > Magnoliopsida > Santalales > Viscaceae > Viscum > Viscum album. Next base: position 653,468,967 of record OY728145.1, on the reverse strand, counting down.
ATTTATTTCTATCAAGTGGATGCTCAAGATACATAAGAGTTAAAATTGAAATAGATTCTATAGGTCCCCCTAGAATAAGGATTTCCCACAACCCATGTATTATATAGGAACAAATATGGGGCAATAAAACTAGATAGATGTGGTTTTATTGTCCCTAAGGATGATGAAACATAATTGTTGGACAATGATTAACAACTTTTGTACAATGTGGTAGTAGAGTATCACAAACTGTAAGATGGCATACATCCAGGAATTAATAAATGGACGTCACGTATTAGAACCAATATTTTTTTTCTGATTGACGCTCTAGTTGATGTAAATCAGGTTAGAAGAAAATGGGTATTAAAGGGGAAACTAGACAAGTAAGGTAATGTAATTATGGTTAATGAAAGGATTCTGTATAAAGGGATTACATAGTTCTTGGGTATTTACTGTAATGAATCCTTTTCAAAAATTTCTTTTTTAAAATTGCTCATAATTTTAGTGTTTATATAATCATACCATGGCTATGATATTTGGCAGAATGAGTTAAAAACTGCATTCCATAGTGACTACCTTCAGAATAATGTCTATATGTTAAAACCAAAATCATTTATGACTCCATGTGATTTCAAATGAATTTTCGACTAGAAAATATCCATTAATGTACTGATGTATGAATAAAATTAATGGAACATTTAATTTGATGAATACATAAAAGTGTTTTGTTTCATTATCATTGAATGTGAATCGCATGTTTACAAGAGGTTTAGTGGGAATGTGGTTGATATTATAGTAGTGTATGTTGATGACATATTAATTATTTAAAATGACATAACACTCTTACAAACTATTAATGATTAATTAAACAAGTGTTTCTCTCTGAAGGACATAGGTGAAGTAACATAAATTATAGGGATCAAGATCATTAATTTTAGATTTAGGAGGCTTCTTAGACTAAGTCATTGAATATATTTTTACCAAATAATAAATAGATTGACTATGGTACAATCTATGAGGATATTTGTTCAAGTGTCACATGGTTTAAATCATTCTATGAAAATATTTCCCTAAATACAACAAGAGAAATAGTTAATGAGTAATATCCCATGATCCATAAAAAAAGCATCAATAATTTATTCCATATTATGTACTAGAAATGATATTTCCAATGAATTTCCAATGGGTGGAAGATATGAAGAAGATATAGGATAACATCATTGGTTTGATGATAAGGATATCTATAAGTATCTGAGAAGAACTAAGGATAAGTTCATAGAGTATGGAGGATATGATGAGATCTATAATATTGGTTATACAAATGGTAGTTTTAGATAGATAATAATGGTATAAAGTCACAACCATGATATGTTGTTTTTTCTCAAAAGACGAAATGTGAGCTGTAAGTGTTCAATGTAGCCAGTTTTTGTTGATTCTAGAGCAGAGTTTGACTATATAGCAGTTTCTGAGGTAGCCATGGAATCTATTTGTATTCAAAATATTATAGTGTATATTGATTTTGTACCTAGATATAAAAACTATATAACATTTTATTAAGATAATACTACTTTGGTTGATCTTCCAAATGAGTCAATGTCACACCAATTGAAAAATCATATTCTACAAATGTATCATCTCTAGGGTATTTATATAAGAGGGAAGATTTTTTTGTGAGTATTGTACCCACTAAATAGAATGTGGAATACCCCATGAATGAAGGACTATCATAGTTGAAGCATGAGAATCATTTGAGAGCTAGTAGACCGAAGGTTGTTAAGAGTTGGACCCAGTGAAAGTAGGAGTCTTTTGGAGTAGGTTCCTAGAACCAAATTATGTGTACATATGGATAAACTTGTATTTTTTTAATATTAATTTATTACTTATTGAATCATTATTATTCTTATATTTAACATAGTATGTGATAATGTCCTAAGAGTAGTTGTCACGCTAAAAGGTCAAAATAGTTATCCGCTATGATGAGAACACAAAAGTGTTATAAAACTATTCCTAAATGTATATTCAGTTTCCAGATGATATCATTTGTGGGAAAATAATGTTATATTATACAAGGGGTGGAGACTTAGAGGTCATTGAGGAACATTTTCATGCTTTATTCCCATGGTAACAAAAAGTATGGTATTATGAGAATGATACCTGCCAGTAGGAAATCCACATTTAAATTTGTTAATGGATGTTACTATCTATACATGCATTTATTGCAACTTATAATTTAATAAAATTTCTAATTCGTATCATGAGTCACATAATTTGTTATATTGACCAAAACCATGATTACATATGTTCACAACAATGTTGTATACAATCATTGTGTTCCAATTAATATTTCATTAATGAATAAAGAAAGAATTGGTGTTTCCCTCCTATTAACTAATTAAATTTCATCTCTCAAGACCTATTATAGAAATTATATATTATAGTTAAATCCACTCACATGGTGTTCAATAAGAATGTTCTATTTATATAAATTAAAAGAAAGATATATCAATCACATAGATTGATGGAACTGGAAATCATCCCACATTATATTAGATATCGTGATTGAAGTATTATATTACATAGTAAGCATTCAAATGTGGTGAAACATCTTTCCAACATTTAATTATCTCAATATGTTTTCCTTGTTGTATTTTTATATACTACCCTTTGACATTAGGATGCTTTTCTTACTACAACTACGAAAGAGGCCTAGAGGGCCACACTGTAAATATTTCTAGAATCTATATGAAATAATATATTGTTATTTATTATTTAACATGTTGAAATAATATTATTACCATACATGGTTTAATAATAATTAATGTATGTTATATCACATATTTTTTCCTATTTAGGGATTATAAAATTTATTTAATTTTTGTAAAATAATTCAGTGATTTTTTTTTTTAAATAAATAGACATTATTCATGTCCCAACAAATATTGCGGAGGAATGGAGAACCAACTTTAATGGTCTGGTGAGAAATAATGAATATTGAATATTATTTAATTAAATAATATTTAATTTTAATTTTTAAGATTAGGGAATACCAAAATATGATAAATTTACAAATATTTACCATAGGGTATTTTATAAGATTAAATAAATAATTAAGAACACCTGTGAAATTATTTTATTCTAACCTTATCAATATAAATACCCTATTATGTTACTTTCTCAAAAGATCCAATTTATTTGTCTTGGTTGTTCAAAATGGATTTGGATAATCCTATCATGACTAGAGAGGTCCCATATCCACGAATTCTCACAAAAATGGAGAGAAATCATCCTCCATCAGATCAAGAAGAATGGCTTGGAAGCAGTTCTCAAAGCGATCAAATGTGGATGATGCACGCATAATGATCTTACATGTTAGAAATCAGATATTCATTCCATGATATATAGAGGATCTAGGAACATGTGTGGATCATTATTAGAGGTAATCAGTAATTTGTTTCTACAATGTAATAACAGTGGACCGTGGATCTGTCACCAGATTCATTAACAAATATGGAATTCTAATAAATGACATTCTTTAAATAAATAAATAAATTATAAATAATAGGTGATGATCCTTTCTTTAGTTCTGGTGTAATTTATATTTTATAATTTAGTAGTTTCTTTTTATTGATCATGACATTCAATGTTGTTCTAAATCTCGAATTTATCATTGGTCATGAGAAAAAGAAGAGTTGGGCACTACCCATTGCACAGTTCCATCGCCCCCAAAACCTATAGGGAATATTTCTAAAAATATAAGAAAAAATTATTGTGCAAAAAAATTATTTATAAAAAATTCCTAAATAATAATGATATTCTGAATTTAAAACAAGAACACAATTCCATTATTACAGTTTAGGTCTGGGATATCCTATGTCGATTTTCTCCCCTACAGAAACAGACCTATTAGTCGGTTCAATTTTATAATTTTAAATTTTTATGGAGTCAATACCTTTATTAGAATTATTAAATTCTAGTCCATATATGACATAACCAATATAAAATTATTTTAATTTGTTTGATGTATAACACAAAGAGACATAATTTAATAGATTCCCTAATAATAAAAAGACAACACATTTTAAGATATATATTAATCTAAAGATATTTTTATTTATTATTTTTTAAATCCAATGTTAATACCATTAAGAATAAATCATATGACTATTTTTTAATTTATGTGAACACAATGTGATATTATAACTCCAACATAATTCAATTCTAATCAATGTTGAATAACAGCAACAATAATACCAAATCTGGTCGAAACAGATTTATAAGGATTGAATAAAAATAACTATTTTCTTATTTCAATATAATTATTTTGAATAATTAATTATATCTACAATTATTATATTGAAGTAATTAAATTAAGAGATAAATATTTATTAAAATTTGGAAATAATCTTGTCTTGCAATTGATTATTGATTTATATGTTGATTTTTTTCAAAATGAATTTTTTTCGTGTAAAAAGATCATCAACGATAAATATTGAATAAATAGTTTTCATAGTTATATCAAAACAATGATGTATATCTATAAGTATTAAAGAATATATATTTTAGACCATGATTCAAATTTTTCCATTCATATATCATAAAAATTGATAAATCTTGTCAGCTATGTTAACAACATTGAAATAATTATGTTAATGAGTGTGGTTATATTATTTAGGATGATACCACAACATCATAGGACTCAATTATTTATCTTGCAATGATCTTTTTATATTTTGGGTTCTATATTAATTTTGAACAACATTATATATTGAAAATATTCTATATCATAAGATGTGATTTTGTCTCATTTTTTGATATAATGATTTATATGGTTCATATTTCACAACATGTAGTTCTACGTCCATGAATTTTAATTCCTCATCTATTATTAATATCATTTTATAAAACATGTTAAATTCTATAATTATTTTAGAAATTTATTGTAGAAACCATTCAAGAAAAAATATCTACTAAAAAATTTAATAATTAATTTTTTCATTTAAGTCACTAAAATACATATAAGACTGAACATTATTATGTTTTACTCTAATCATATTTTATGTAAATGTTATGAAAAAATATACCATAAACCACTCTATAATATATTAATCAATAATTCCTGGATTCCAACATGATGAACTCGATGACACACATCAGTGCCTTGAGCTGGCCTATTATATATCATCAGAAATAGATACTTTCATGATATAGGCTTATAAATATAAATGGGGTGTAATATCAATCATTAAGAGGCCTTAAACCCTTTATGAAATTAGCACAAAATTGGAAATAAATAAACAACAACTAAAAGATATTTTTATTAACCAAATTAAACAAATATCACCTATTTGACAAAAATAGGAAATACAATATCCAAAACTAAGTAGATATGTCATTCCCTGTACATGCAATCTGTCAATTTGAAAACCCCAAAATAAAGAAGACACCCATACCACCCATGTCGGTCCCTACCCATGTCTAGTTCTCTCATCCATTCACTATCCCGACTCACCCATATAATAGAGGGCCCTTGACCTTAACCGTTCATGCAACGATGATGTATATTTTGGTACAGATAAGGAAGCCTATGTAGCGTGTGAGTACAAATCAGTATGCCAGTTACATGAGTGTCTAAAATAGTATCTAATCAATAATATTTTAGGCAGTTATATAAATAAATAATAAAACAAATAATGTTACCAGTTTATATATACCCAATTACACTATATTTAACCACATTACTCCCTTAGGTTCACGAGGATACCCAAAAAAACAATACATACTTCCCCTAATGTTGGAGTCTGAACCATATCATATATTCAATTCACAATTCATTTTTACTAATGGGATTTAATTATCCATTTAATTTAATTTCTTAATATTGAAAATTGGAACTATATTCCAATGGCATTTTCATGGGTGTAACACATCATGTATAGCACCGCATATGTATTTAGAGCATCTGTTCTTGTACCACTCCTCATAAGTATTTGGATAATCAATCCCTAACATATTAAAAATTTTACATGTAGGAATTGGGGCCTAGAACAGCATGTCTAGGACCATCATGGTTATTTGAATTTTTAGTATATGTCCAACACCACATTTTTCAATCAAACACAAATATCACATCATTCAAGGTTTATCAACATTAACCTACTTATCACATTACTCTACCAAAACATTTATTAATTAAATATATATTTAAGTAATCCACTTAATTGAATTCCATAATCACCAAAATTCTAATTAATTTATTCCAAAGTCAATTAATCCAAAATAAAAATAACTATATCTAATAATTAAAAGAATATTTAATTAATCTGGAAAATATCACAATATCAACAACTCATTAGTTAATTAAAAATTATATTCATTAAATTAATTTAATAATATTAAAATCTCATTATTTAACTTAATAAGTAATTAAATATTATTTTCCATTCAATTTGACATTCCTAATATTTCATTAATTAATTGACCTATTAATTAATTCAACTCCACCGTTCAATTTATGCAATTAACCAACATTCATAACACATGTAAATTAAATGAAATCAAGTAAATTGGAAATTTAAATTCCAAATCATGTAAATTGAAATTATTTCAATTATATACATATAATTTATAAAAATATGGTATTGGAATTTATACCACCTACCTCAAAATTGAGGATGAATGGTCTCCAAAATAAATCCCCAATTGAAGTTAAATAATCCAAATGAATGATATCTACATTCAGAATATAAATCCAAGATCAAAAGAATAAATTTTTAAAAATCATATATATATATTTGTAAAAATATAGGAAAATCCCTCTAAGGGATGAGAGAAATATGAGAGGGATGGAGGAAACCCAATAGGATTAGGATCTCTTATAGGAAGAGGTGCATATCTTCAATCCAAAATTTGAATTGTTTAGAATAGAGGCTGGGAGCTTGAGGAATTCATCTAGGAGACTCTAAAAATTTTGGGAATCAATTAGGTCCATGAATGGGATGATTTTGTGATAAAATATCTTGTTAGGGGAATCTAAAACTAATTTTCATGTTAATTAAAAACATGTTGATGGTTTCCTGGGTAAGGGAACATAGTTTTCCAAACCACCTACCTTAAAATTAAGCCACATTTAGGGGGTAGAAGGTTTTTCCTAATAGGGAGTACATTTTTAAAAACAATGTTCTATCTATGATACCCCCATCTATCTCAAGTTTTATGATTTTTTGGGTGAGGGAGCATGGTTTGGGAAAACTTTGCACTAACTATGCACAACCCCTCCAACTTTAAATTTTCTAAAATTTTCAACCGAAAACACAATTGGTAAACCAAAAATAAAATATAATTAAAAAACGAAAACAATACATAGAAAAAGGTCGAGAAAAATAAAAAATTTCCAGGTTCTTACAATATCCCCACCATATAACTAATCATCTAGAACATGTACCTGTAAAAAATTCTTTGATTATGAGAAAACTATATTGGTCTAATGATCCCTATTATCCACTACTCTCTTCAATGGTTCCTTATGCACACACCAGTGTTTCCACCATACATAATCTAAGGACATGTTTTCTCCTAAAACACATTCCCACTATGATCAAACACAATTATAAAAATCTCATGAAAGGATGCATCCGTCACAAGAATAACATTATCCCCATCGATGACATCAGAAGGGTCTAGGTGATACTGCCAATGTTTCCAAAATTGAAAACATTAATATAAATATATATCTATAAGTAAGATCCAAATGGTACTTTATAGGGTCTATTCTCTCACTAATATCAAATAGTATTACAAACATGGGTGCCATATTTCCCTATCTCTAAATCCTATGGTTACCCAAATTAAACAACACCAAAGGAATACGTGATCATCCTCTCTAAACTGTAGGGTTTTTCTATTTATATCATCATATAAATACTATATACAATGATCAATATCCATATGTTTTCGAATCATCTCAACCTGCTATAACATATATTATATGAGACTTAGTCACAACAACTCTAAATCAACTAACTCCATCTAGAATGGAGATGATTTTCATGGCCTACCACAATATTCTTCATATTGTGAATCAGTATTGTTTTCAGATAACTATTTTTATAATAGAACTCCACTAAAGCTATTTGTGTCTCCCAAAACACACTAAATACTAGGACACACTTCCAAAGAATATCCTCTAGCACTTTTACTATACAATTCTAATACCAATCTGTCCATGGGTGAAAAAACGTACTCTCTAAATCCTATGAACCATGTGATGAATCTATAATAGAAGCAAGATGTAAAATTTAAGTCACAATATGAAACAATTTTTTGTATCACCCCATTCATATAGACTATCTATTGAACATACATGTCTGTAAACTACTCCACTGAGAATGTATACCATATATGAAAGAAATGTGCTACTTTCATCATTCAGTCCATGACCACAAAAATATAATCATTCATTCCTGGAATACATGGGATACTCTGCCACAAAATTGATTGTAAAATCATCCCACCTCCATTCCCAAATGTGTAATGACTGTAGTAAACCTCCATGACAATAATTATTTGCCTTAAGCTATTGGCATGCATGAAATTATCTCACGAACCCTATTATCACCTATTTCATGTTCGACCACAAAAACTATTACCTTAAAACATGGTCTTTTTTTGCCACACCTGGATTCACCACCCACATTGAGGAATGAAATTCATGAGTCAGAACTTCCCTCATAATCATAGAAACACCAACCCTAGTCATAACATGGTTGATCTCATACTCATCTATCATACAGTTTGACGGTCCCTTCCCAAAATGAAATCATTCTCTCTATGAAAAAATCCATATCCTCATATTGATTATTGACCTTACAACTCAAAAGATTAGATTCCACTGAAACTGATATGAGAGTCACATTCTATTGAATCCCTTAAAACACTACATGCTCCTCTTCCAGTAAATACATCATCTTCCACTTGGAAATAGACTCTTAGAAAAACTATTTATTTGTTTTATGTATGAAGGAATCCATAAGACTATTTACTTTTTTGAACATATATGCTTTATAAAAATAAAAACACTACATATAATAAACCCACCACCGCTTATAGATATTCAAATAAAATTCAGAAAAGATATAATATAATTTATTATGATTAGTAAACATAATTATATTTGCATATATTAGATAATACAACCATAAATTGAAATCATAAACCACTGAAACTTACTTAAGGCAATGCATATGGCTGTTTTGTCTATGTTGCCTCAAATTAAAATACCCATATTCTGGAGCACAATCTACCTTCAGTAACACAACTGTATTTAAAAACCTATAAGTGTCAAAAAAATATATTATACACCTAACCTGGTTCATGTGGTATCACAATTGGTTGTGTTGTCAAAACATCTTTATCTCCTAGAAGGAATTATCACCTTCTTAATTCAATTGAAAATATCCACCTTATTTTCCAAGCCTAAAAGTAGTTCTTCCAAACTGGAATATCCTTATATGAATCTATAATTATATTTTTCTATGCCTAAACAATAAGGATATGAAAAACATTTATAGATTTCACCCAAGAAACGACTACTTAATTTGTCTCTAGGTCCAATAACACACTTTTCTCTACAAGTATGTGACCCAATATGTTTACCTAGTCATTCCAGAATTTATATTTATATAGTGTGTAATATAGATGATGTTGAAATAGTATACAAAATATTTTGTAATGATTTTTTCCAAGATAATCAGGAATATTGGAGCACGCCAATATATCATCCAAAGATTGTACCACGGAATGATCTAGGTGCTAATAAAATATTTAGATCATCAATTATAAGATGATAACAGTATCATTCATAAATCCAAATTGAAATAAAAATATCTCATAATGGACATACCCACTTTTGAAATAAGTCCTTGGTATATCCTTAGGCCGAACTCTAAATTGATGATACACCTATCTAAATTTAATCATTGAGAAGATTCTAGCTCCTCTCAACTGGTCAAAGATATCATCATTACATTTATGATGATACTGGTTCTTCATTGTAACAAGGTTCAACATCTGGTAAGTGACACAAAGGAAAAGATTCATATTAGTTTTATTTGTAAATAATTATAGATAACCCCAATATGTTGTACTTAGATGTATAAATCATTTATCCTCCAACTCTTCCAGTTAAGTCTTGAGCTCTATAGGTTCTATTATCTATAGTAGAACATAAACTGACACAACCCCCTTTATGAGATTAATTATAAATTCTACATCTATCCTAGGTGTAATCCATGACATTTACTCTAGATATAAATCATGTAACCTTCCTAGTACAGGTCAAAATGCATCCTTCATTACACCACTGTCATTCGGAAATAGTTTAGAATCTTGGGCAGAGACCTACCCATGTAGTTGATGATATAACACTGTATAACCCTCCTTGATGTCCCACTCTCCTCAGAGGAAATATTTGTGACATTTTGGATATTTAATGGTCACTAGAAAATCATAACAATCATTTTAGACATCATATTCTACTAAATATTCCATACCAAAAATTAGTTCGAATTTTTTCATGTCAAGGATGTAAAATTCCCGTAGAAAATGATACTCCATAACCCTGAGAGCACACCCTTTTTTTCAAATAAATGTCTATAAACAGTACTTTAAAAGGTGTATCTTTCGTTAATACCACACTCATGAACTCCACTTCCATCTTCAAACCATTCATACATTGTGCATAAATAATTGAATGGTAGGGACTGGTATCAAATAAGGAACTATCTATCACAGAAGATATTATAAAATTACATGTTAATGTCGATGGTTCAGTATCTCTATCCACTAGAGTGGGCTGAATTTAATGTAACGTTACTTCAAATTTTTGATATGATGAAGTCTGAGTCACATGATATGCGTCACTCTAATAATACATATTCTATTGTACAAAAGATCCATGTCTACTACCTCTAACACCACAACTAGTAGAACACAACCTATTAGAATAATGAGGTGTAGACAATCCCATTATTACACTTTATCTATGTCTTTGTACACCAATTATACATATCTATCATGAGATCCTGAAGAACTCATAAGATCAACACTCTACTGATGGTCGAGAACAATGGATATGATAGTTCCCTGACTACCACACTTGTGGAAAAGAACTCAGGTAAGATCATGTGTAACTGATCCTTCCCTATCCCCTATTCTTCATATACCTCTAGTTAACACTCCCATAACAAAAACTCCTTCCCTAATAAGATATATCTCTTGGATTTCATGTGGAAACTAATTTTCCACCACTTCTTTACTTCTTCAGGACCCCTATAAAATTAGAGCCCGATACAAAACCTCTGAAAAATTATTATGCCTGATGATATTCACATGGAACATAATTTCACATTCAATCCCATCATAATTTTTTTATAAAATTATCCCCATCTCATGAAAATTATAGAACAAAGCAATTATAATATGTAAATTGTCTAGTATAGTCCATCACAGACATACTCCCTTGAGACAATCATTAGAACTCACAATATCTATCCTTCTTGAGCATCGCAGGGTAAAAGCACCCCACAACTGTATCTTAAAATTCATTCTAAACCAAATTCTTCAACTGTTCATCCCATTTCCACATGTACCACCATCATTTCTCTTGTCCATGTGACATGTATGTAACTAATTTGAATCTCTTATCACAAGGACTATCTAATATGTAATGTATATCCCTGGTATAGTCAATCTGAAACATTGAAACCTTAGGTACCCCCTAAATTGTAAATGTAAGATGTTGGTCCAACTGAATCCCCCTCATCTAATAAGACATTGTTTTTAAAAACCTACAATGTGAAACTATCCATGAATTGAATACACTAAAAAATGTTCTCTCAGAACATCCCTTAAACATCTTCACATGGAACGACACATTCCTTGAGTTATACTTCAAGAATATCATCTACAACCATTCTATATATTCATCCTCTAAACATGATTCATCATGGATTCAAGCCTATATTATTAAAAACACATTCCTCAAGACACATAACAGAAATCTAATACATTTATATAGTATGATTATCAATATAATCCAAAAAAATCATTTTCCCCACACATTACCACACTATCAAAACTGATTCACTATCACTAGCCATAACCACCCTACACCTAGGTCCTGGTTAAAAATATGTAAAATTAGTATCATTATTCATATTCTTGTTTAAAACCTTGTTTTAAATTATAATTATAAAAAATTATGTCAATTTAAAGATCAATTTTACATTAGGAATGCTTTTCAATTTCAATATTAAAAGGAAGAAAAACATTTATATTTTCATTAGATACCCTAATACTCATTTTTCCATGTGTACCTAATATGATACATGTCATAAAATAATTTGGACTGCAAAGAATGATTCATGAGTACTCAAATTAAATTCCATTATGGGGCACGAGTAAAATTTTATAAAAAATATCATAAATAGTAATCACATCACACTACAAGTGCATCAATTTTGGTGAAATAACATCAACTATGAAAGCAGACATCAATAACATAATTCCCTTATTGGTTACTTAGTATCCACTACAAAAAATGTTCAACTACTCTTATAAATGAGATCATTAACAAGGCCCCAATCATCCTATTATTCTATCTAAAATTCTCATGTAATATGAAAAAAGAAAATAAAATAAAAATCGTTTGACATAACATTATATCATCACATCCCTGGTGTCATACACTAGTGCAATGAACTGGTTGGTCAGATGTTCTTTGGTATGATTCCCTGAATTCTAGAGGCCTACAACTAGTAATGATGGTATTATATCGATCATGTGTAGACTGTTCCTTTTTTAATCAATTTATATCAACAATAGAAATAAATAAAAAACAACAAAAAGAAATTAAAAATAAAAAAATAGAACCATTATAAGATGATGAATAAATTTGAAATACAATATAATATACTAAATTGTAGGTACGTCATGCCATGTATATGGAAAGTGTCAATATGGAAAACCCTAAATAATGAAGACACTAAAAACTACCAAGTGGGTCCCGATCCAAATCTGGGTCCCTAATTAATGCTCCATCATGACTCACCCATCTAACATAGATCCCCATCCCTTAACATGTCATCCAACCATGAAGTAAATTATAAAAACTGATTATGAATCCCATATAGGGAGTGTGTATAGCTTTATAGTCCTTCACCAATAGTTTCTAAAATAGTATCCAATGAATAAATATTTATGAAGATGTACATTAAATAAATAAAATAAAATATTAATCAATCAATATTCATTCAATTAAATAAATTTAACCCCATAACTCTCTCAAGATTAAGAGGACACCAGATCCAAACAATACATTCTTCATCCATTGTGTGAATCTTAACCATATCACATCTTCATTTAATAATTAATTATAACACTTTGGATTTCATTATCCATTTAATTTAAATGCATAATATGTATAATTGGAACCATAGACCAATGATAATATAAATGGATCAAAAAACTATTTCTTGAACCGTGTTGGTATTTGGAACCATAGTCCCTATCGAAATCTAATGGGTATTTGAATAATCAGTCCTTGTTAAATAAAAATATTCATTGGCATGCATTTAGTCCTTGAATTCAACAGTAATGACCCTTATGGTATTCAGATCATCAATTTGTGTCTCGCACCCCATTTATCAATCAAACATATATATCACATCATTCACAGGTAAACGATATTAATATTATTATAAAATTCCTCAATCAACACATTTATTAATTAATATAACAATTAATTAATCCATTTCAATTACATTCATATTGAAAACAATTCTTAGTAATTAATTCAACATATAATTAATCCAATTTATCAATTTCATTATCTCGATAATTAATTAATTAAATAATTTATCTGATGAATTTCACAATCTCAAGATCTCCTGAATCAATTATACTATTAGTTAATTAAATTAATTTCAAAATTAAAAAATACAATTAATTTATTAATAAATTAAAAAAATTTATTTCACATTCAGCTTCAGAATCCAAATATTCCTTTAAATATTTCAATAATTTTTTAATTCATTTCCCCATTCAATTTCCACAATTATCCAGAATAATTAACACATGGGGAAAATAAATTCACTTACAAATACAATATCATAATTAGGGAAATTGAAATTCACACAATTACATACATGTAATCTAATCAAGTCGATGATATTAGAATTTATACCACCTTACCTTATGATTGATGTTGAATGATCTCTAATGAAAATCCACAATTAATGAGGAACAATGATGAAGAACAAATGTGGACTAAGAAAATAAATATTCCAAATAAAATTATGATATAAAAAATAATTCTATTTCCATTAAAATAGAGAAAAACATCCATTGAAGGGATGAGAGAAAAACATAATGTAGGAAGGAAGACACACAATATTAGTAAATATTACTAAGAGAGGTGAATATCTTCAAAAAATACATTTAATCACTAAGTATGGTGCTAATGAACACTAGGAATTTGTCCGGGAGCCAAAAAATTGAAAGGATTTAATTAGGTTTCTGGTAGGGTCTATTTTGGGTTAAAAATATTGTTTCAAAAATTTTAAATCTAATTTCAGGGTTAATTAAATACCCACACATTGGTTCCTATGTAAGGGAACATAGTTTTTCAAAGTGTACTCATCTTTTAGGGTTTGGGGGTGACTGGTTTATCCTAAGAGGGTGCACAGATTGAATATTTTTATACTATCAATGAAATCCCCCTATGTATGGGGTTGTACGATTTTGTGGTCTAGGGTGCACGAGTTGGGAAAACCATTCGCCAACTAACCACAACCTCTTATCATTCCAATATTCAAAAAATATCACCCAAACACACCCAAGGTAAAACCCAATTAAATATACTCAAAACAAGGAAAAAAATACTTGGAAACTATATCCAAACATCTTTAGAGAGGTTCATGTTTTTATATATATCATACAATATAAATAACCTCTATTTGAGATCCAAATTACACAGAATAAATTATGAATAACGTGTTTCATATATAATGATATTTTAAGTTACGAAATGAATATGACTATACTTCACCATTTTATTGGCCACATCATTTAGTTATAATAAGAAATAGAAATATTTTAAACATAATATTTATCAGAAAATAATAATTTTTAAGATTTTTAAATTATTAAAATAATTCAAACATGTTCTATGGATTCAACATGCACATTGAGGGAGAAATACCATTATATCATATCCATTATTTAGTGATAAAAATAACCACTCTATACAGACCCCATGAAATATTGGTGCTTTGTTTACCACCATAGTTACCCTAATACACTATTCTGTGATTTAACAACCTATCCCAAAATAAAAAAAATGAAAACCATTTTACAACCATATAAAAATATATAATCTTTTATATCACATTTTTCTATATCATATTACATCTTATATCATAAAAACATCATTTTTATATTATTTTTTAATGAAATCATATCTAATATCATAGTTGTATGTTACATATTTACATAATATAACATCTATACAAAAAATATAACATTATATTGTAACATTATATTGTACTTAATTATATATTTTCTCCTTTGATATATTATAATAATTTCAAACCATCACAACACTACTTCCTAGATATTAAATTGTAAACCCATTATCCTATATTTCATCATTATTTATATAGTACATTACACATATAATTTCTCTTCTAGCCTCTATAACTGGATTAATAAAATGTTTTTATACTCTTATGAGGTCAAAATTAGTTAGGAAATTTCAATTTTTTACCATCACATATATCCAATTCTCGTAGTATATCACATTAAATATTTAATTTCCAATGAGTTAAAATGATAAAAAATAATAGTTGTCATCTCAAATTATACATAGATATTGATGTAATTAAATCATTTATCATCTATTTAGAAAATTCCAATTTCATAATAGAGTTACTTATTTAACATTTATATTTAGTATGATACAAAACATTTTGGGTAAAAAGGCAATTATAAGACTATTATTATTAGTATTTTTTTTGCTCATATTAATTTAATATCATTTACAAATTACTTTAGAATTCCCCATCCATCCCAATGAATCTATTCCTTAATAATAATTTAATATTAATCCATAATACCTGGGTCATGTCACTAAATCTCAAAAGGAGGATGATATAGATTAATCATTACATGATAACCCCTCATCAATAACATGAAAATACTAATTTATTTACTCACAAACAATCAAACATTTAATTAATATATAATATTACCCAGTTAAATTTCATTAAATTATATATCATTAAAAAGTTATACAACCTAATATTGAATTTCCTAATAATAATAATCTTACTTAAAATTAAATAAACAAAAAATCATTTTAAATGAAACAACACATTTCAAACTTCTCTAGAAAGTGGTGTCCACTTAACAAAATGTACTAATTTATTATTTTACTACGCATATATATATTATTATTTATATATAGGCACCTAAATTACCGAATAACGTACTCGAAAACTCATTTAAAATTTGACCCATCTCTAAACAATCCAGGATCTACTATAGAATGAATAAAATCACAGTATAGATGATTTAGATATTTCATCCTTTAGATTTACATTCAATCATTTTATATCATTATCACAGAGAAGGAATATTAAAAAACTATATGGTCAATTTTTTTCATAATGCTCAAATAAAATAAATTATATAATTACCTATATAAATTAATTGACTCTTATTAAGAACATACAAATATTTGAAATAATAGTTAATTATGAGATATTTAAGCCTTATACTCAAATATTTCTTGAAAAACATCCATTAGTAAAAATATAAATATGGGGAATGATGTGTGGAAGAGAGGTAATTATGTAGAAAAAGAGTACATCTAACCAAATGGCCCTCCTCAACCATCCTTATAAGAAAATGTTGACACCACTATATTAAAATGATTACTGAAACCCCAAAACCCATTCATTCTACACCGTAATCCCAATGATTACCACCAAAACACTAATGAGTCTACCATAACATCATTCCATGATGTAGTAAACTCTACTATATCATAAACCAAAAAAATAATACTAAACATGTATTGGGTTTCTTGTGGGGTATTCTATTAACTTTTACTGAATTTTGAATATTTTCATTGTGAATATCAATTTAATAAAATATTTCTCAACATTTTCATAGATTATATACACGAATTATACCAAATAAGCCATTATGAATTCCATCCATCCCATTTTGGGGGAATAAATATTACTACCCCATATTTATTAAAATCTATATGTATTTAAAATATTATTTTCAATAAAATATTTTAATTAAGTCATGATAATTTCAACCTATTCATCAAAACCATTCCTCTCTCAAAAATGGGTTACTACAAAAATATACCATACTATTTTTGTAATCCATGGTTTGTTATTTTACAACTAAAAAAAATTAATTCTCTCTCTTATCATAATTTTTTGTTTCGTAAGTCATTTATAATATAATATCATTATAAATGATGTTATTTATTATTTTATAAGATAATATAGAACCCACAAAAATAAACTATAAGGATTTACCTAGATCTTTAAGATAATTGATAAAAGATCATCTAATATCATGTTTAATTATGTACAAGTATGGAGTCTTAAAAATGGATTAAATTCATTTTAAAAAAAGAACATATAATTTTATGACCCTATAATAAAGGATGTTTATATGTTTCAGGCTCTATGTATATCATAGTATGGCAATATATTCCCACTACACTTTAAAAAAAATCCTCGGATATGGGAATTTTTTCTTTTTTGTGGTGTTTTAATGTGTCTCAGTAAAGTATTGAGATGGTTTGTATAAACCAACTCTAATGTTTGTGTCGAAATGGAAATCTTATAGGCTCCATCGATTTAGCAATGATTTTCAGGAACCATCATAGAACATTTTTTTAGAATAATTTATTTGTAATTTATTGGATTTTCCATGTATTATATTTTAAAATTATATGGATTGATATTGAGAATACGAACTAAAATTATGTGTGATTCCAAGGCCTGGTGTGACCAGAATAAATGTTAAAAAAATAAAATATTAATTATCACGCACACGTGGTATTCATGAAAATATTATGACAACCACTAAAAAAGATCCAAGATCCAAAATATGAGGGCACTATTGAGTTCCAAACCAAGGTATTACCCTAGTTATGACAAAAAATTGGTTGGAAGATCTTGTGAAAAAGTTATCAAGAGTGAATAAAATGAATAAACTAAAATAACAAAATTTATTTCTTTTCAAAAGTTTATGTAATGACCGGTTAATAATTAAATAATCCCCCCCCCCTTTATAAATCTATGGTTAAACACAGAACCCTAGAATTCACTAGATTTTTCAAAGATAGAACCTATAGAGAATACCTCTGATGGATGATGTTGAAATCTCAGATCCATGTTCGGTGCACACTAATACTATTATATCTCACTAATTATGAAGGCAAGGCAATTAATCATCATTAAAAACTAAGCCAAATCTTAGTAGAAAGCGTTATTTCTATTTTTCCTTGTTATTAATGAAATCTTATGATAAAAGAAAAATAATTAATTAATATATTATCCTTCAGATCGATCAGAATTATTAGATACGTTATTTAGAGGATTTATCAAAATATGATTATTTATAATTTTTTGATTTGTTTACAATTCTAATGATGTAAAGTGATGGTTTACATGAATATCGATTTAGGTTCGACCCTCTCGATTGATGATTATTTCTCCCTGTATTTCTTACATTGGTCATGAACATTATTCATTCTTCTCCCGATATTGAACAATCAATCATTGAAGATTTTATTCTTGGTGCAATGATCCAAAACTATATAACCTGAATTCAGACAACTTAGAAGAGGTGTGACAACCAGAGTGGTAGTGGATTGAACAATAGTGGTTCCCAAATCATTATTCATCAGTAATGATTTGGAACTATCAAGATTACATTTTATGAGAATTTTGTAGTCCCAAATCCCATCAATTCGGTGTTTGAGTGACCAGACGACATTTAATTGATATTTTCGAGGAGTAATGAGCATCAAATTGATATATTAGAGATAGATCCAAATGAGCGTAAGAAGAACATGGGCTACATTAAAAACTAATAAACATGGTGTGTATTTCTAGCTACACAGTGGGTTTTTATCCTTGGATGACTCAACATGTATATGGGAAGTACATATATATGGGTTAGAGTACACTGGTTTCCTAAACGAAGGGTACTTGCCCCTAAAACTTTCCCTGAACTGGTTACACGTAATACCCATTGTTCTGGTAAAAGGTAAGTGACATGCGGGTCAATGTCGTGTACTAAAACACAACTAGTTTACAGAGGCTATCCCTAGATGAAAGGACATAGTCTATTACCATTACTACATTCCATATACGCATCATTTAGATGATACTATTTGAAATGGCAAGGGAATTTTTACAAGGTATGTACCATGGGTCAAGAGATAGGGTGTGTGACCCTACTACAGACTGTGTCCCCTTCATAAATGGCATGGGCACTTTTCCTTCATATCATGGACATGATTCAGTAGGATTCATTCCATAAATTGTTTCCAATGAGGTAGGTCTGAATCACTTCCTACTCACAAGACTACGATCCCTTCAGTAGGAATTCCTAGATAGAGTAGTTACATATCCCTAAGAGCCTAGAAGTAGGATCCACTATTCATTATTAATGACCTAGGTGGTGTTCTTGGAAATGATGAGGTCAACACCACATGTGAACAAATCTTCTTCTTAGGGGGTTAACCCAGATTGAGTTACTGGTATCACCCCATAGCCTAAGATGAAATCCTTATCTATTGTATCGTATGTCATTTAATATCTATCACTATATCTCAATCATGGTGAGATTCTAATAGAAGTACCACTTGGATGTATTTTATTAATTCTATCATACTCATGAGTGTGTTTTCCTGAATGAGTTCTTCGTGGAATTATTGAGCTCAATTCCAAGAGTTTGTATGCAAAGTTTGTGATGCACATATTGAATATGTGTATTGGTGTAATATATCTAGATATTATTGTTATATATATATTAGACATATACATGAGTATATATGTTTTTTGATCCTTTATAATATTGCTGTGTGGTTTCACGGTGTCGTACTGAGTATTGTTATACTCACCCCTGAATGGGCTTTTCCATCACATGTAGTGTCTTTAGAAAATTATCAACCCAATGAAAGAGTGAATGTGAACCATGACCAGATGATTCATTTTGGGATAGGATAGAATAAGGTGCACTACTAAAAAAATTTAGATATCATTTCTAGTTCCTTTTTCTTACTGGTTGGACTTGTGGTTACATACTCTTTTTTGGGGATTATTTTGGACCTATATACGTTTTCTTACATTCGGTCATACACTGGTTGTAAAATATTATGGTTTTTAGGAATTTTTTACTTACTGATTTATAAATTTGTATATTCTATGGAATTTATGATGTATGTGTGTGTACATGTACATTGGAAATGTCTTTCGTGCTAGTTATTTTCTTAGTTTATTTGAGTAACTAGACCTGGACCTATTGGAGACATTCTTGGGGAGTCATGGAATGGGCCCCACATGAATGTGTCCTGAACTATTTCCATCCCAATTTTTTTTTGATGATATAGAGTCAAATTAAAATTTTGGTATCCCTTCACCATTTTTTGGGTGATGAACCACCAATAAAACAAAAAGAAACCCACTAATTTTTTTACCTTATATACAGGTTTTTTAAAAAATGTTAAGCAATAATTTATCACTTATAGAGGTAATTTTAATCATATATATATATATATATTTTCACAAAAATACATATGTATAACCTACAGTCCTATAATAGAAAAATATATAATGATTTGAAAATATAAAAAAAATAATAGTTATTACAGGAGTAATAACATAATTAAAAAATTATTAAATTACAAAAACAAAGTAACCATACAATCCCTTGTGTAGTGGCACAATCCATCCTTCCAACTAATATTTTTGCAAAGCATCACTCATCCCTTATTCAAAAATAACCTTATATCTAAAAACATCATTTGATCATCCTTCCAAAACATAAAACATCTCATTGATATGTTCCAATTCTCAAATTCCCAATAAGAGTCTTTATTCATGAAATGAATAATGATTCATAACAAATTTAATAAATCAAATTCCAAAAATATATTGTATTATGAGACTTTTAATGAACTACTCTATGAATATCCAATAAATTTTCACAAAGAATCCAGATGAAGGGGAAAGAGGAAGGAAAATTAATAATAAAGAATAATCTTACCTTCGAAATCTAATATAGGTCTAAGGTGATATTTATTTGGATGATTTGTGGAAGAGGTAATAATATCTATTGTGGTCTCCAATAGATGGATGAAGTGGTGATTTATTAGAGGTAATATAAATGAGATAAAAATTGGAAATGGTGTATATAGAAATGAACTACATAATTTATTTTATTGAAATACCATTGTATTTCCAAATAGTATACCAAAATCTGCACAAAACTTATATCCTTTAGATTAATCGAGAATCATCATTGACACATTTTACTCACAAAATTCCTTAAAACATAGGAATATAATAATCAATTATCTAGTTAACATCCCATGTTAATGATTCAGTGTCATTGTTCACCATGAATGTATGATTTTACCCACTTTTTTCAATGTGCAATGAAGTTAAAAGAATTGAACTAAAATACTCATGTGTTTGTATTTGTCCAAAATTTATACACAAACTCACATATTCCTTCACTAAACTTGTTCAATAATGAAATCACGTTTTTATTTTTCATCTTCATTGTCTTCTCCTAAACAATATTTCTTATACAGAACTACACATTTCCATAGGGAAATATTTCATTAGAAAAAGTCCTCTAAATATCAAAAGTTAAATTGGAAAAATCATGAAAATTTAAAATACCAATAATTATATAATATATAATATAATAGTTTCATATGGGTTTCCAAATTATTCATCTATAGAATAATAGTTTAAGAAAATTCAGAAGGTATCATTTTGATTGAAAAATAGAAAATTTACAAGCAGGTAGATATAAATTCAATGTTTGGGAAATTATAATATCCATACAAAAAAAAGACTAAATTATTTTTAAATCCCCACATTACTGTTATTTTGTTATATGTTTAGGCCAAAATCTTCAATGAATCAAATGTGAACACTAATCAATACAATATGAACATTTAAAGACACCCTCTTCCTCTCAATATCCACTCCCTTCCACTAAAACCTACAAGAAACTTTTGTTGAAAATTGTACCATTTTGTCTAGTTAAATATAATTTAAAACCCATAAATGTTTTTATAATAAATAATTTTTTTGTTTTTTGATTTAACCTCTCACTACCATCCATCTATGAAATACCAATGAAGAAAAATCAAGTAGTCATATGATGTAATTCAATAAAAACATTTTGATGATTAATGAATTTTGCATCTCACATCTTAATATGTTCCCTTGATCCTTAATTGTTCATTGAATTGCATAAAACTCCCAAGGACCATATCAATGTAGGGCATAACTAAAACCATTGGTCGATGCTACTACAATCACCAGTGTCCAACTAAAGACCATCGATGGTAGTAGTACCAAACTCATCCCTCACACGCATCAGTGTTTGGCAGGGAAGTGCCGACCAATTCCAAGTTGGGAGTGTATGAGCCTAAGTTTTCTACGCTCAGTGAGGATTTACATGGGGATCTTGTTCTGGTTGATGATCTACATGTAACATATCTAGCTGTCCTTGAACCTCTACCTGTAAAACAACAGTAGTCTCTTCCTTGATCTTTATTGTGGTAGGATCTATAATAGGCAATGTACAAGCCTTTTCACAAACTAAAAGGCTTCCACATGGTTATGGAAAATGTATGAAAAATCCAAAAATCCACTTGGGAAATTAGGACGGATTGTATAGGGGAAAAGATTAATCTTCATGTTCCACACACACATCATCAGCAGTAGATCTGGGATCAATGGAAGATCAAGTGATTACATTTGGCCCGCCCACATGGAGATCAAGTCTACGATGAGGTCCTTTAGGATATTCTTGCAGTTTATTTGGTTAGAAGTACACATATTATAGTCAAAGGAGCTGGACTGCTACTTAAACTACCCAAAAAGGTGTTCCTAACCGGTGATAAACCCATTTGGTAGGTGGTTGTAACAGGAAATGATAGGCCCTTCCAATGTATGTACAAAACAATATACCTCTATATGTTATTAATGTTCTAGAGTCCCCAACATGGGACTACACAATGTGCAGATCTGGGATAGATGTTCTAGAAGATCCCATGTCCTTTTGAAAGTGATGGAGGTTGGATTTAATTAATCTAGGGGTACCCTCATATCATCCAACCATGACGGATACAGAATTCCATCTTGTGGGATTTCCCCTTATCGTGTCTCAAGATCTTAATTGTGATTGTCGAGTGAAGCTATCATAATATATTTTAGGGATCCCAATAGTGGTGAGGATTCCTTGCCCCCAATGCATTGATAGGTTCATCATCATGGTAGACAGTGCCAATAGATCACATCATGGCCTATGGGGTGACTTGATGAGCAGTGTCATGAGGAGAAGATTGATCTAGTCCATGATGAAGGTTATCATGTAGATTGAGTGGATTTGGAGACACATATTACTATCATTTGTCATAAACCACGGTCTATACCTGATCAGGAGGCATGGTATTTCTTGAATCGATCGATGGTAGCAATCTAAGAAGGAATTGTAGTTTCCACTACATCCCCAATGTAAGAGGATCATGATCCAGATGAAGATTACAATAGTTCAGCTGTCACACAATAATTTTATCAGAAAAGGAGATTTTCAACGATCCTGATATAATTTGTGATCTATTGGATCATGATGGTCGTACCAGGACTGATCTATCTCCTTTGTACTAAATCAGGTGCATCCAATGATTTTAGAGGTCCATTTTCATTATTGAGATTCTAGCCAGTGTGTAACGATGTAATGGATTGACCAAGGATGAGTGTATACCTGTTCAGGTGAGTGAGGAAACCCATAATAGGGTCCACCTGGTATTGTGCTTCCCTGGGGGGTAGATACTCTACGTGAGATCCAATATCTGTTTAATTCCATGGGGATCCCTAATATCAGCCATATTCATACTGACTGTACCCCAAAGGGGAGTCCTTGATAGCACTAGGTATGTTGGGCTATCAAAAAAGGCGACTGAAGTGGAAACTAATGTACTGCTCCAAGCAGCAGATCTTCATGTGTTGGGACAATTCTACAAGAAATTTTTCGATCACTATGATGATCTTAATTCATCGATGTTGGAGGGATTTCTTGTAGGCATGTGGTGTTGGGTACAGATTCATTAGGTGTGCAGTCAACTCGACTTTGTGTCACGATTGATCAATTTTACCAAAATTTTCCCTGCACTTTTTGGAGACAAATTGATGGCCACATAGGTGAAAAAATATCAACCATGTGGTTTATAAGAAATTCCTAACCTCATCTGGTGTGAGAGACTTTGGAATATTAATGTTGAGAATTGAATTTGGTAAAACTTCCACTAAATAAAGATCAATAGCCATAATATCCCACAATATTCCATGATTAGAAGCTGGTCTGACTCTTGGTTGGCCTAATTTCCAACCGGTTCTTGTAGTGAAACAAGTGGTGGCACCGATATGGGTATATGAAATGGCTGACTAGATGGTGGAGGATCCACAACATGAATTTAGCAAGAATCATACATTGGGTCATCTCTTGGAGGGGGTTTGAATCGTGTCATAACATCCATATAGAACTTGTTACTGACCACTACCTCATGTGCAAGGGAAACAAAAGTCATCTATGGGCCCACCATAATATCTATCAAAACCTAGAATAAATATCTATGATATTTAGTAGAGGAAGATAATGAAATTGGCCATGACAGTTATGAATGGACCACATTAACATGTAAGGGAGATAAATCATATTCTAGGTACATATACAAGAAAAAGAATTTTGGGATCTAGTGCATCACTCTTTATGGGATGATGAATTTCACCTACTAGGCTCCTACTCTATAATTTGATATAGATGTCTTTCATCTAGTATCCATCATTAAATCACATTCAGATTTAGATTCTAATAAGAAAACGTTTTTAATGGTGCTTTTTTAGATCCAAGACTTTTTCCTCCAACAACCACAACTCTCCCTTCTTCCCTAAAATGGATCTTCGGGGTAGGTATGTTCTATAGAATAGGGAGGACCTCTATCCCTGTAAGTGTTTGAGTGTTAAGGACCTCTATTTTGGATAACTAAGATATGTGGTGGACCTATGTATCAATTTATATAGGAGTTTGGTGGACCTTCACTGGGAATGTTATGGGACTGGCAAGGACGTGCACGATGGATGCTGATGTAGCATTGAGGTACTATACATTTGTTTGTGAGAACATGGGTAGGACCTCCATGTTTACTAGTGGAAATATAATGGACAGGGCATCCTCACGGATGGCTGGAATCATGAGGAGGAATTTTACACTGATCATACTGGACACAAGGAGGGCCTCTTTCTTGATTATTGATGGATTTGTGAGGTCCTATGCCTTGATTCATGATGGAGCTAGGAGGTACTCCTATTGATCTAGTGGGAACATAAGTAGGGCTTCAATGCTTCTTGGATTTTTCACTAATAGGGCTTATGTGATGGATGGTTGTTATAAGGGGAGGGCCTTCATACTAGTTTTCAATGAAATGTGGATGACCTCCGCTTTGGTCGATGCTGTTTTGAGAAAGACCTCTTCATGTGCTACAAATGGCGTGAGGGGGACATTCATGGGGAAAATCATTGACATTTAGAGGCCCTTTGTTTTTTTAACCATAGTCATAGGTAGGACCTACATGATGTATATCAATGAGGTCGGCTAAACCTATACTTTTAATGATACTATGGACATGGTTAGGGCCTTTATGTCGAGTGTGTGAGTGGTGAGGACATCCACTCTAATTGGATATGTTATGGGGGGATCTACATTATTTATCGTCATCACAGGAAAACCCTTGAGGTTTATTAGTTGTTCCAAGTATCGAAAGAGTGATCCCAACATGCCTATGGGGAAACTAAGGTCTTAATTATGATTAGTCAATGATGGTTTCCATACACTATAGTAGTAGGGATATTTAAGTGTTCACTGAGGCTGGAAAGAGACCCTCAAGGTTTAAAATATGATTCCCCAAATGTACATACTTCTGATCTTGGGCTCGACATTGGTGTCAGGTTACCTTGGATAGGATTGACAAATTAAGGGTTTGGTTCACCCATTATTCAAACTAAGAGATCAACATTTATTATTGATTATGGGCCCTTGTAAGATCCCTCCAAAAAATCTCCTTGAAGGTAGTAGCTTTTAGGGTTACTCTAGAATTAACTACCTCCTCCTTGTAGGGAATTTAGTCATAGTGTCACCCTTGGGAAAGTCACTTGAAGATGATCATTGACTTAGTGGGGAGCAGCGGATCCGTGCCTGGCCCTCGATGGCAGAGGTATCAGTGAGTCATAGCAGACTTTAGGGAATGGAGAGTCATATACTTCTTAGGAATGAATCTCTCTTTCTCATACTAGTGTACGAGTTCATCTATCACCCACCTATGAATGATTTCCATCTTGGAGATGGGGTTTGAGCACCTGGTATCCATGGTCTTGGATAATCTTCTGAAAAATATGGAGTCATGTGTCATTACCACATTAACGTTTCCCTTTCTCCTACATATATGAGAGTGGAAATTGGTTTCTTGTATCTTGAGTCATGCAAATTATGATGGTTCATAAGATAGTACAGAAACCATGAAATCAATTCCCAATTCCCTAGAATCTTTTGATATTATATGTCTGGAGGGAGAGCCCCACACTAATGATGCCTGTAGAGACCCGAAGCTAAACTTACATGAACATTACATTATTTTTTCGGAATACTTAGTACATAACAAAAACACACACACAATGACCGTAATAGTTTAGTGTCTTTGGAAACTCAGAATATAATCTTCTAATCGTGGTGAAAGATCTTCATAATCTCCCATAAAGATCTTCCTTTTTTTTACCTAAAACCTTTCTTTATATCCTGGGGAATAGAAAACACAAAAGGGTGAGCTCAAATGCTCAGTAAAGGTAAACAATAGAAATATCAATCACATCATATTCATAAGAACATAACATTTTGGAAATCTTAACCTGCAAAAGAGATAATAATTTCATACCATGGGATAAATCATAGAAGTGAAATGTAATCCCAATAATCATAACTTAAAACCTGAAACATTGTGGCATACACACATAATCATAGATAATCATTTCTTATTAGTCAAGACTCATTTCCAAGACTATCTTAGCGGACAAAGTCCATTTCTGAACCGAGTTCACTCCTCGTTTCAGTCCTGTTTCACTGAACCGGTTTAACCTGCCGTTCCAACCATGTATATCTCATGAGATATAAAATCATTACACAATGAATTGGATGGGGATATAGGTCCCACCCATCTCTTAATGATACCATTCTTATGTGTGCCACAAAATCATAAACCATACATCATGGCATAACCCATGTAATAAAAATGGGAATCTTAAACATCATGACATCATAAAACAATTCATATAAGAAAAAATAATTCATAAAAATAATTACATCACAACATAATAAAATCAATTTAATAATAGGAATATAAACAGAACCCTATTTTATCTTAGATGGAAAATAATTTTGAGAAAACACTTGAACTCCATTCTTGAGGAAAATATCCTTTTACTTCAAAAACACTTTTCCTTTCTTAACATGTCATAAAATTCTAACTAAAATAAGTTGATTAAAAATAAACTTGAAAACTTGTAAGGGAATATTCTTGGAAATAATGTTTTAAAAATACATTCATGTCGTATAAGTTAAAAGAAAACATTCTTCTCGTACATTTGTCGGAAAAGTAAAAAAGTACCTCGTACGAAAAACGACAAAAGATTCCTTTCATATATTTTACTAAAAACTCACAGAGGGGTAAAATTGGATATAAACTATTTTAGAAGGATATAAATATTACATATTGAGGAAACATTGATGTGGATGATAAAATACACCCTAGTAAATTCCAATGTATAAAAAATCTCGGATAAAAATGAGATTGTGATATTTCCCTTACCTTAGGACCGATTTACTTCGTAAGTGTCCGAACCTCCTGTATAATGATTTAAGTAATGTTATTGACTTATTCCAGAATCATAATCATTGTTATGATATCATATATGGTTCACTTATGACTTAATTTTACCTGTTATTTTGTAAATTCCATGTCAATTATCGTTTTGGGTAAAATCTTTTCATTTGTCGTCCGTGTTTTGACTTGTAATTATTCATATGATTACTTAGATCATAATGACTTAATTACAGAATATAAAACAAGATTTAAATAATATATATTCAGAATATACATATATATAATAGATTAGTAAATGGAAAGAAATACCCCATTCATGGAGACGGTAGGCCGTACGTACGCATGAACGCTGTTTTCGTTTCCTTATTGAGCTGAATGTAATTAAGTATATGACATACATATATATATACACATAACTCCAGTATCATTATTATGTAATATATTTCATGATTACTTACTATATATACTTTATAATCATTCATTAATGGTTAACGTGGAGAATGAATCTCATCACGTCGTGGAGATGGTAGTCCGTACGTACGCACGAGCGATGATATCATTCTCATGATCGTGAAATTGTATTGGAGTGTATGAATACTATTTCAGAATTAATACCACTTTAAAATAATCATATATAGTTGTTTATTTTCACCATTAAACCCATCCATGTAAGGTGGTGGTGGAAAATAGATTACACCAAGGCGTGGAGACGGTATTCCGTACGTACGCACGCGCGGTGATTTCTTTTTCCATAGTATGGATAGATGGTGAAATAGGGTTGTTTCATACATATAATAAAATATAAGTATATGAGTGATACTGATGTTATTACTTAAAAATGAAACAACCTAAGAAGAACAAGTGGAAGAAGAAATAAAGTTGAAATAATCAGTAACAGACATTACCTCTTCTTTGAAGCGCCTCTTTGAGATCTCCTTTTAGGCACTAAAATTGGTCTTTGAGGAAATCCAAAACCTCTAGGATGTATCTAAAGAAGTGGAGAAGTGAATTTTTCAGGGCTTGGCCGAGCTTGAAGGCTCAAAGTGGTGTGAGGAAGAGAGGGAGGAGGTGCCCATTTATAAGGGAGGAGAGGGGCACCTTTGGAATAACTAAAAATATTATTTTATTATAAAGTCATGTTCAGTTTTAAATAGCTCCAAATTGATTTATTTCTAAGTTAAGGCGGGGATGGGTCGAAACCCTCTCATCCAAAAGAATTTATACATGTTTAGTTTCCTATTTTAACCTTATCATTTATATTTAACAGTAAGTTAAATAATTTTACTTTTACCGTGTCTTTTTGTGTTCTTATACTATAAGGTTAATAAACTTACTATAACAAGCCACACGAACCCCAAGATGTTTATTATTAACATATATAACCTTATCTAAGTCATTTGGATGAACCTTAGATTTTTAGGAATAAAATAAAAATTACTAATATAATATGTTTTTTTAAAAACTATTTTATGTCAATTTTGACACTATTTATTATTTGATTTTTGTGAAACTCATAACAGAATTATTAGTTCGCAAAAAGTTAGTTAAATCAATACTAACATGTCATATTAACCTAGAAATTTAGTGGAATTTATAAAAAGTATCAAATTACATTTATTTTGGTATTTATAACATCAATTATGTCAATATTTCATTAATAAGATAATTACTTCATCATCTTTGTGTCATAAATAAATTAAATTATTTAATGTATAAAAATTACAAATAAAATACCATTATGTATGAAATACTTTTAGACTTCTAATGAATATTTATAGTAGAATTTATCTTATGTATAACCCAATATTGAAAATGATATACTTATTAAACTTTGATTTTAACTATTTTAACCCTTCTTTAAATAAATTAATAGTAAATGTCCTAATCTAATCCAAGTGCGCCTAAATGGTCATATTTTATTCCTAAGGTTTTTTTTGGTCGAATTAAACTTATACAATAGAATTAAGACATGTGTTAGGGTAATAATATCATTTTTACCCTTAATTACCATATTTACTTTTAACCGTGGTAAATAAAAGTAAAAAAGTTACTATTCACCAAAAATTATTTTCATCTCATTCAATCACATTTTACTTACTGACATCAACCATGTCTCTCGGATTTTTGAAATTCCATTCACAGAAGCGGTAGAATTATGTTTTATGAAAAATTCATTTTTTTAACTACCACTTAGTGGTTTCACTATTCATCCAAAAATTAATGTTTCCAGAAAAATACCAAAAATTAGGCCTAAGCTATATTTGATCTTATGAACTCAAAAATGATGTCTATTTTACCAAATTCAAAACATATCAGTTGCATTAATTAATTTAAAAATTAATTCCCGTCATCAAAACAAATAGCGTGTTTTTAACAGATAATAACTATCAAAAGATTGACACTTTTTATGTCTTGTTTAAATGTTAAATTACATCCAATGACCAATATTGTGTTAAATTGAAAAAATATATTCTAAATATACTTTAAAACCACTCAAATTAATAATTTATCACTATTAATTATTTCGATTAAAAAGGTTGTTTTTAATTAAAATTTAGTAATTTTCACTATTCCTCAAAAAATGAATGTTATCCGAAAAGTCCCAAAATTTCACCCTAATCTAATTTCGATATTATGAATCCAAAAATGATGTCAATTTTGAAAAATAAAATTTACAAAATTTCAAAAAGTGGTTATTACTATTCATAACGACTAGTTTTAATAATATTTTAATAGCATATTGTTGTTTAGTGAAACTCGTTATTGTGTACTACACAGGCTATCGAAGAAGGTCGTGATTGTGTGTAATGAAAGGCAAGTCAAGGATGCGTGTTGTGTAATCTCCTTTTGGTGTAGCGTAAAACACAAGACATTAATGAAATTAAAAAGAATATTTTTCATAAAATCTCAGTTTGTTACATTCTAGCCCCCTTAAAATGAATTTCACCCTCGAAATTCATCGGGGTTATAAATGGTTTACTACTAAAAAGTTTGTTTTAATAGAAACCCACATTGTAAAAAGGAATACCAAAACCAATCTTTAAAAACAAAAGTATGAAACGTAACGGTTACCCAAATAAACTAATCACTAGGTTTCCACATAGGTGAAAATATGGATATGGAAGAGAAATCTAACCATCATGTTCTGATGGAGAGTGGTAGAGAACATGGCTATGGAAAAGCCAGAAATCACAAAGCCATAAATTTGTGACGATCTAAGGTACCATCTGATTCATTAGATATAAGATCACTAGGACAACATTTTTGGTTTTCAAGATCATTTCCCTAAAGTTGGTGAGATTAGAATAAGAAGAAATACTTTCGTGATTTTGGTATAGTCTCACCGTTGGTCGTTCTTCGGACAATTTACACTTTATCTCTTAAGGAAATGAAGTTGAATTTGTCATTCATGATGTGTTAGTAGATCATGTGATAGAATGATGGGTCATTACATCTGTCTCAACCCAAAGGTTGGAAAAGTTATCAAAAAAATACATAAGTCCATATATAGTGAGATTAATCATATATGGTTCCTAAAATGGACTTATACATCATATATCATACTGCTTATTATAATAAAACTAGTTTCTACTAAACAGGGACTTCATGTAGGCCAATGGTAGGCGATAAAGGCCAGTCGCACTTCGGTTGTGGGTTCGATTCCCACAGCCTTGTCCGACGCGATGGGCTGTCACCCGTCCTGCTGGTTGTCCTTTTTCTAAAACTATATTACTATAACATCCCATCAATAATATCAAAAAAAACTTCTATCCTTAAACAATACTAACTTATGTCCAACATAATCCATTCCAATCTTTAGGATTATCCATAATACTGCAGTCCACTCTCATAATATAGTGAAAATGATTACCTGAGATTTAATACCATCATTGATCCCCATATATCATAAGATATGTCTTTTTGGTCACATTCCAAACATTAGAAGGCATTAATCATGTATTCTCTTGAACAATGAATACCCATTGAACCATAGTGAAAACATGAATGCAGTTAAAAGTTAACACTTTCCACATACCAAAATCCTCAAAATTCTATATACTCAAAAAATGATATCACATAGTCCTTATATCAATCATGAGCTCATGAATACTGTCAAACATTTCATTTTCTCATTTTCCCTCCATTATGCGCATATCATCTTTTTTTTCAAAAATATCTCAATCCCTTTCCATGGATACCAGTACCATAAAATTATTGGAAACCACAATATAAAAATACATAAATATTCTAATATTCCACGATACTATATACAACATTATTTTTGAATCCCATTACATAAAAACTTAATCATTCCACCACATCCTTTTCATATTCAACATCACCAATAGTGATCGCATGTGACTTCCCTTTTTTCCTTTTCCTTAAGTGGTTGCTCATGTCGATCATCACTAACCCTTGGATAAGGGAATTTATTAGCATAATGCCCCATTTCCTTGCACTTGAAGCAATGAAGTGTTGGTGGTGTGTTCTCTGCAGTATTTTCATTATTCACATCATTAGAAACCCTTTTTCCATTACTTCGACACTCAACTGCTCGATGACCTTCTTTTCCACACTTAAAACATTTTCTAGTCCCTTTAAGACAATCTCCACCATGCTTCTTTCCACACATTGAGCATAAGGAAACATTCATCTTCTTTTCACCATTATTCTGAGATTTCTCCTTGAACTCCATCTTTCGTTTCTTGTCAAATCTATGAGATGGATAAGTATCACCAACTTCCATTTCTACCTTGATATCACAACACACAATTTCTTCATAGCTACTAAAGTTTCTTATAGCTAATTCCCTTCAAAGATCTGGTTTTAAGCCACTGAAGAATCGATCAACTTTACTTTCAGGTTG
The DNA here is from genome assembly GCA_963277665.1 of Viscum album. Taxonomy (NCBI): domain Eukaryota; kingdom Viridiplantae; phylum Streptophyta; class Magnoliopsida; order Santalales; family Viscaceae; genus Viscum; species Viscum album. The sequence goes on along the minus strand of OY728145.1, from coordinate 653,435,854 downwards.
GATGATAAATCCAGATGCATACCTTGCAAGCCTTTTATAATTTGCTTCGTATATACCAACAGATTCATCATCCTTTTGCTTTAGTTCGAGAAACTCCTTCTCCATCATTGTTTGAAGAATACGAGGGAAGTACTTATTTAAAAATAAGTTCTTGAACTCATCCCATTCCATGGACTCAATTTCATCTCTTGGCCTCGTATTCTTGATAAGATTCCACCATTGATCATCTTGACCTTCCAAACGATATACTACTAAGATTACTTTTTCATGTTCAGAACATTGAAGAACTGAAAATATCTTTTCAGTGGTACTGATCCATTGTTCAGCAACAAATGTAACACCCCAAGATTTCATAGTGTGTTATTTCTTCAAAATAATTCAATAACTTGCACTACACGCAACACCGAGTTCAATTGCACCATGAATTACCAAAAAAAAGCCATTAAAAGAGGTCATGAATATTATTAAATAAATTTTAAACTTTATAATTTTAGAATCCATATTATGAGTTTCTTAGTCATAATGCAAGAACAGATTCATTTTCAGTATTGCACTTTTATCAACTTTTAGTGAAACCTTTTTAAATACAATATTTTAAACTTTTTGACTAAATGGAGACATCAAATAATTTAAAATGAAACTTCCCAAGCTTCCACGGTACGCTTTCCTTTGAATAAAACAGTAGCGTGTGTTGTACGCAACTACGAGTTTTAACACACACCACAACCAATCAAACTGGCCGTTATGAATAGTAATACCTAAATTTTGAAATAATATATATTTTATATTTTGAAATGGACTTCATTTTTGGATTCGGAATATCGAATTTAGCCTAAGGTGAAATTTTGGTACATTTCGGATAACTTTCATATTTTGATGAATAGTGAAAATTACTAAATTTTAATTAAAAACAACTTTTTTAATCAAAATAATTAATAGTGATAAATTATGAATTTGAGTGGTTTTAAAGTATATTTAGATTATATTTTTACAATTTAATATAATTTGGGTCATTAGACAAAATTTTACAATTAAACCGAACATAAACAAGTGTCAATCTTTTGAAAGTTATTATCTCTTAAAAACACGCTTTTTGTTTTGACAGCGGGAATTAATTTTAAATTAATTTCTGCCACTTCTGTGTTTTGAATTTAGAAAAAATGGATTCCATATTTGGAATCAGGATGTTCAAATTGTGTAAATAGGTAACTTTTATTTTTAGACATTTTGAATAATAACTACGGTAAATATTGTATTTACCATGGTTAAAGGTAAATCCGTTAAATAAGGGTTAAAAAATAATATTATAATAATACTAAATTACCCTAAAACGTGTCTTATACCTATTGGTTGATACATGGTCGACCATGGGCATCTTTGGGTCGATTTTGGGACCCCATGGATCCACTTGTAAGTTATAATGACACTTTATTTTAATTAAGTCAAAATGAATACAAAAATGACAGAAGCATATATCTTTTAGCAAAACAATTGTTACATATGGTTATATAAGTTGGATTTTAGATTATAAATATTAATTAGAAAGATAAAACGAGTTCCTACATAATTATATTTTATTTATAATTTTTAGACATTATATAATTTATTTTATTTATGACACAATGATGATGCAGTAATTACTATAATAGTGAAAAATTAAAATAATTGATATTATAAATACCCTAAAAAATTATAATATGAAACTTTTAATGAATTAAACTAATTTTCTAGGATAATATGATATATTAGGATTGATTTAATTGACTTTTTTCTAAGTAATAAATCTGTTATGAGTTTCACAAAAATCAACTATTGAATAGTGTCAAAATTGACATAAAAGAGTTCTTAAAAAAAATATTATATTTTTAATTGATATTAAATTCCTAAAAATCTAAGGTTCGGCCAAGAGACATATATCATGATAGGTGCATCATTAATGTACCACTTGGGGGTCTCATGGATGTATATAGTATGTTTATTAACCATATTATATAAAAATACAAAGAGACATTGTAAAAGTGAAACTAATTAACTTAGAGTTAATACTTAAAGATAAGGTTAATATAAGTACCCAAACCTGTCTAAATTCTATTGGTTGAGTGGTTTTCGACCTATCCCCACCTTAACCTTTGAATAATAAGCTTTGGAGCCATTAGAAACCGAATATTAATTTATTATAAATTAATATTTCTAGCTTTTCCAAAGGTGCCCCTCACCCCTCTTATAAAAGGGCACTCCTCCTTCTCATTTCTTCACACCTTCAAATCCTTTTGGTTCGGCCAAACTCTTCCCAAATACTCTCCCAACATCCCTCACTACAACCTAGAGGTCTTAGTTTGATCAGAAAGCCAACCTTAGGAGCCCTTTTGATCAAATCAAAAGGAAGAACCCGAAGAAGAGGTAATGATTTCACCACCCTTTTCTAAGTTCATTTCTTATTCCACTTCTTCTTCCTTTGTTGTTACCATTATAAAATAATAAATCCAGTATCATATATATACTGTGATGTTATTATAAATATGGTATAACCATATTCAGTATTCTATCCACCCTTTGAATAACATGTCACCATACGTGCGTACGTACGGCTTACCGTCTCCACGTCGTGGTGTAATTGTTATTCAATATAATATTATTTGGATGGGTATAATAATGATGTGTAACTCATGTAAATAAAAAATATAACATGTTAATGATTCTGTATATATGATATACCATCCATTTATATATTATTTTAATATCAAAAGAATGATATTGTCGCTCGTGCGTACGTACGGACTACCGTCTCCACGAACGCGATAAGATTCATTCTCCATCGTATCCATTCAAGTATAATTATCATTTGATGATTTAAAAATGATGTTTAAGGACTTGATATCATTCTGGATATGAATAATATAAAACCTATCCTTTACAAACATGTCTTACGTAACAAAACATATAAAATAAAACAAGTTAACACCCGAAACAAAGATAATACTAAGATATTATTATCAAATCAATATTAAAAGATCATATATGATATCATATTAATGTATATGATTATTGTATAATTTAATAACAATTATTTCACATTTATACAGGAGGTTAACCTACCCCAATAAAGGAAAAGTACAAGGTAAGGGTTATTTCACAATCTCTTCATTATCCGAGGTTGTTTATACGTAATAATCTACTGGGATTTCTTTATCATCCGCATCCATGTTTCTTCGAAATGTATTTCAAAACATATTTATTATTTACAAGAATATGGGTTAAAGTCATTTATACCCTTGTTTGAATTTTTATAAGAGGTTTATAAAGGAATCTTTCCGTCATTTTCAAAACAAGGTCCTTTTTAACCTTTTCGACAGAATTAAGGTAAGAATGTTTTTTTTATACGGCGGGTGCGGCTATTTTCCGCCGTTATAAAATCTTCAAAGCATCCCTTACAAGCTTATGAGAATATTTTCAAAGAAAATGTTTTATTTTATATGGATCTTAAATGATTTCAAAATAAAAAGAGATATTTCTTTAAAAATAATTTTGATTTCATCTATGTCAACATCCTTTGATGGATTTTACGCTTATTTGAAGTTGATTTATTGTGATACAAAACTTCTATATTGTATTAAAGGTTTTGTGATATGTTTGACTGTGGATGTGTTATTTTTATACCATTCATAGTTTATGATAAAATTATTGACATTTCGTATGCTAGTTTTAATACGAATGTTTATGTTATGTTTAAACCTATTCATATGGGAATGCATTGGACTTAATATGTGAAGGGTGGAGCCCGCTATAGCTCCTCGATGCATCGGTAGGTCTCATGAGACAAACTAGTGTCTTGGCACAAGGCCTTGACAAAATATTATTTGTAGTCTTGGCACGAGGCCTTGGCTATGTGGTTATGATAGTCTGGCATTATGCATTCCAACATTATGAAAGTGGTTATTGATTTTTGCATGTGATTATTCGATTAGTAGAATATCCATGTGAATAAGTAAATGGAATTATTTCATTTTATTTATGCCATACCATGTTGAAAGTTCATGTTTGAAAGGCTTTTGTTTTAGTTATACATTGCCTTAAATTTTTATTCTTATTTATGAAAGTTTCCTCTATATTGTTATCCTTACTGGGCATTTGAGCTCACCCCTTTTCTATGTTTTATTTTTCACAAGATGTGAATATGTAAGTTATGAATGACCTGCAGGGATATTATGAGGGGATTATAGTGTGGACTGTGGAAACATTATGTTGTTGTAGTAGTTTTTCATTTTATGAGGTAATGTAAAACTTATGAATATATCTAGTGTTTCCAAGGCTACTAAACCAATCGGTCTTTCGAGATTTGATATTTCTTGTGATCATGCCAATGTTACGAAGTAATGCACCGACTCTGGGTAGCTGGGGTCGGGGCGTTACAGTTGGTATCAGATGAAGTTTAGTACAAACCTTGGAAGCTAGATTTAGATAAACTCTGATTAGAGCACGTAGACCTAAGATGAACTTTGAGGATTAGTATAGAATAACTTCCTAGAATTTTGGTATTGTAGAGATTTTGTGAGTTTTCCGAGCAATACATCCCTGTCTGGATACGAGCAGGTAGAGGCGGCTCTGGCACTGATGTACCTAGGGGTAAAACCCGAAAACACCGCTTTGAGCTAGACTCGAACGGGAACTGGTGCACGACAACGGGCCTTGCTGCACTCTTGGTTACGACACTCCCGGGGGATATGCTTAGGATAACTCTCATTTTATTTACAAATCATTTTTAAGGGTTTATGAGTATATACTTCCTTAAAGAAAACATTCTTATGATTATGGATTATATCCATAAATAGTTAAATTTATGTTAAGTGTTTTATAAGTATGGGATTATGTATTTTGATTCATAAACTGATCTAGTTTATGCCATTGTTTAGAAATGGCGCCCAGTAGAAGGAATGAGAACTCCGGAAATGCACATGATCCAAAGAGAAGGAAGGATCATATCTTTCATGGTCTTAAGCTAGAATTTATAAGAGAAATAGTCTCCCATGTATTATCATCATATGAAGAAATAATATCATGTATTGATAAGATAAGTAAAGAGATTACTGAGTCCTATGGCTTTGAAGGGAAGCAAGAGAAGAAAAGGATAGAAGAGAGAAAGATGGATAAAGGGAAGAGGGAAAAGAAGAATTTTCCCATATGTGGTAACTGTGGAATGAAACACACTGGAACTTGCCTGAAAGGAATGGGAGTTTGTTATAAGTGTGGAGGAAAAGGGCACACAGTACGTGACTGCAAGGGTAAGAAAATCGTTTCAAATGTACAATGCTTCATTTGCAAGGAGTTTGGACACTACGCGAACCTATGTCCCAGTCATCAGACTATGACGCAAATGATGCTATTGGATAATAATCAAGTTATGATACTACCACAGATGAAGAAGAATGATTAGAGTTCTTATGTTGATTATGTCAATTGAGTGTTGTATCAACAATTTACTTGTTATAATAATTATGGAGTATATAAGGATTGTACTGCAGTACTATTTCATTAAGGACTTGAGATTGTGTGGAACAAAGAAAAGTGACTCAATAGCAGGATAAATTTTTGGAAAATATATGGTTGAGAGAATGATAAACCATAATATAGTTCTGATACCGAGGTAGTGATTTTCGAATAATACATGATTATTTTGGAAAAAATATATTGGATATTCTTGACTACCTTGGAACTGATTAATGATTTGTATATTCCATCATTGTTGGGGTTTAAAACATTTTTGGATTGATGAAGTATATCCAGCATTCTATATGGAATAAGGGAGCATGAATGTAATCAATAAGGAATATGGTAATACATGATGAAGGTATTCATATGCTATTACGGGGTAAAAAGGATCTATATTATGTTTACCTTCCTTATAAATGTTAGACTGTGAGTTTGGACAGAAGTATTTTGGATAGTTCTAGTTTGGATTATTTTGGATTGCCATAAAAGGACAACCCGGAGGTCGGGCGACAACCCGTCGCGTCCGGCAAGGCTGCGAGACTTGAACCTGCAACCGAAGGGCGACAAGGGTGTATCACCTACCACTGGACCATGAGATGTCCTGGATTAAATAATGTTGTTTTTATTAAAAGATCATGTAGATGAATTATAAATTCGTTTATTTTGGAACCCTATACGAATAGTGTAAATAGAATTTTTTTTACATTCTATTATCTTTTAGAGTGAAAGATAAGTTTGTGGTAGAAATTTATTAATGGATAAAACTCTAATTATAAAGTAAGTATATCTCCTTATGATCTTAGCCAATCTCATAAATAAATTCCTCAATATTAAGAAAAGAAACTTTGAACAAATTTTTTTTCCTAGATGGTACCTTAAATCATCAATAATTTATGGCTTTGGGATTGTTGGCCTTTTCATAGCCATGTTCTCTACCACTCTCCATCAGATAATTGATGGTTCGATTTTTCTTCCATATCTATATTTTCCTACATGGAACCCTAGTATGTGTTATTTTTATTAATCTTCATACTTTCGACTCTTTATTTTAAATAGAGGCCTCGTTAATTCATTTTTCGATGTGGGATTTCAACTAAGATATTTTGAAACGTCAAAAATGTGTTATCCCAATACCCTATATTTTGTTGAACCGATGGTACTTCAAATCATAATAGATTGATGAGTTTAAGGACCTCAATTATACACTTGTTTGTGATTGATGACCTCAATCACTACCTATAAATATTTACATTTTTCCTCCGATTATATGTCTCTAATTGCCACCAATGTTCTCCTAATCAAGATCATAATTTTGTGGTGATCCTTTCATTTCTCTTTTCCTCATATTAAGACTAAATTTTAGTAACCCAATTTCCGATGTGGGTTTTCCCACAAATATATTATCTATTTTCAACCTTTTATTTTCGAATAACAATTTCAAATTGTGAGGACGCAATTTATTGAAGGAGGGGAGAATGTAACACCCCAAGATTTCATAGTGTGTTATTTCTTCAAAATAATTCAATAACTTGCACTACACGCAACACCGAGTTCAATTGCACCATGACTTACCAAAAAAAAGCCATTAAAAGAGGTCATGAATAGTATTAACTAAATTTTAAACTTTATAATTTTAGAATCCATATTATGAGTTTCTTAGTCATAATGCAAGAACAGATTCATTTTCAGTATTACAATTTTAACAACTTTTAGTGAAACATTTTTAAATACAATATTTTAAACTTTTTGACTAAATGGAGACATAAAAAAATTTAAAATGAAACTTCCCAAGCTTCCACGGTACGCTTTCCTTTGAATAAAACAGTAGCGTGTGTTGTACGCAACTTCGAGTTTTAACACACACCACAACCAATCAAACTGGCCGTTATGAATAGTAATACCTAAATTTTGAAATAATATATATTTTATATTTTGAAATGGACTTCATTTTTGGATTCGGAATATCGAATTTATCCTAAGGTGAAATTTTGGTACATTTCGGATAACTTTCATATTTTGATGAATAGTGAAAATTACTAAATTTTAATTAAAAACAACTTTTTTAATCAAAATAATTAATAGTGATAAATTATGAATTTGAGTGGTTTTAAAGTATATTTAGAATATATTTTTACAATTTAATATAATGTTGGTCATTAGACAAAATTTTACAATTAAACTGAACATAAACAAGTGTCAATCTTTTGATAGTTATTATCTCTTAAAAACACGCTTTTTGTTTTGACAGCGGGAATTAATTTTAAATTAATTTCTGCCACTTCTGTGTATTGAATTTAGAAAAAATGGATTCCATATTTGGAATCAGGATGTTCAAATTGTGTAAATAGGTAACTTTTATTTTTAGACATTTTGAATAATTACTACGGTAAATATTTTATTTACCATGGTTAAGGGTAAATCCGGTAAATAAGGGTTAAAAAATAATATTATAATAATACTAAATTACCCTAAAACGTGTCTTAACCCTATTGGTTGATACATGGTCGACCATGGGCATCTTTGGGTCGATTTTGGGACCCCATGGATCCACTTGTAAGTGATAATGACACTTTATTTTAATTAAGTCAAAATGAATACAAAAATGACACAAGCATATATCTTTTAGCAAAACAATTGTTACATAGGGTTATATAAGTTGGATTTTAGATTATAAATATTCATTAGAAAGATAAAACGATTTCCTACATAATGATATTTTATTTATAATTTTTAGACATTATATAGTTTATTTTATTTATGACACAATGATGATGCAGTAATTACTATAATAGTGAAAAATTAAAATAATTGATATTATAAATACCCAAAAAAAATATAATATTAAACTTTTAATGAATTAAACTAATTTTCTAGGATAATATGATATATTAGGATTGACTTTATTGACTTTTTTCGAAGTAATCAATCTGTTATGAGTTTCACAAAAATCAACTATTGAATAGTGTCAAAATTGACATAAAAGAGTTCTTAAAACAAATATTATATTTTTAATTGATATTAAATTCCTAAAAATCTAAGTTTCGGCCAAGAGACTTATATCATGATAGGTTCATCATTAATGTACCACTTGTGGGTCGCTTGGATGTATATAGTAAGTTTATTAACCATATTATATAAAAATACAAAGAGACATTGTAAAAGTAAAACTAATTAACTTAGAGTTAATACTTAAATATAAGGTTAATATAAGTACCCAAACCTGTCTAAATTCTATTGTTTGAGTGGTTTTCGACCTATCCCCACCTTAACCTTTGAATAATAAGCTTTGGAGCCATTAGAAACCGAATATGAATTTATTATAAATTAATATTTCTAGCTTTTCCAAAGGTGCCCCTCACCCCTCTTATAAAAGGGCACTCCTCCTTCTCATTTCTTCACACCTTCAAAGCCTTTTGGTTCGGCCAAACTCTTCCCAAATACTCTCCCAACATCCCTCAATACAAACTAGAGGTCTTATTTTGATCAGAAATCCAACCTATGGATCCCTTTTGATCAAATCAAAAGGAAGAACCCGAAGAAGAGGTAATGATTTCACCACCCTTTTCTAAGTTCATTTCTTATTCCACTTCTTCTTCCTTTGTTGTTACCATTCTAAAATAATAAATCCAGTATCATATATATACTGTGATGTTATTATAAATATGTTACAACCATATTCAGTATTTTATCCACCCTTTGAATAACATGTCACCATACGTGCGTACGTACGGCTTACCGTCTCCACGTCGTGGTGTAATTGTTATTCAATATAATATTATTTGGATGTGTATAATAATGATGTGTAACTCATGTAAATAATAAATTTAACATGTTAATTATTCTGTATATATGATATACCATCCATTTATATATTATTTTAATATCAAAAGATTGATATTGTCGCTCGTGCGTACGTACGGACTACCGTCTCCACGAACGCGATAAGATTCATTCTCCATCGTATCCATTCAAGTATAATTATCATTTGATGATTTAAAAATGATGTTTAAGGACTTGATATCATTCTGGATATTAATAATATAAAACCTATCCTTTAAAAACATGTCTTATGTAACAAAACATATAAAATAAAACAAGTAAGTTAACACCCGAAACAAAGATAATACTAAGATATTATTATCAAATCAATATTAAAAGATCATATATGATATCATATTAATGTATATGATTATTGTATAATTTAATAACAATTATTTCACATTTATACAGGAGGTTAACCTACCCCAACAAAGGAAAAGTACAAGGTAAGGGTTATTTCACAATCTCTTCATTATCCGAGGTTGTTTATACGTAATAATCTACTGGGATTTCTTTATCATCCACATCCATGTTTCTTCGAAATGTATTTCAAAACATATTTATTATTTACAAGAATATGGGTTAAAGTCATTTATACCCTTGTTTGAATTTTTATAAGAGGTTTATAAAGGAATCTTTCCGTCATTTTCAAAACAAGGTCCTTTTTAACCTTTTCGACAGAATTAAGGTAAGAATGTTTTTTTTATACGGCGGGTGCGGCTATTTTCCGCCGTTATAAAATCTTCAAAGCTTCCCTTACAAGATTATGAGAATATTTTCAAAGAAAATGTTTTATTTTATATAGATCTTAAATGATTTCAAAATAAAAAGAGATATTTCTTTAAAAAGAATTTTGATTTCATCTATGTCAACATCCTTTGATGGATTTTACGCTTATTTGAAGTTGATTTATTGTGATACAAAACTTCTATATTGTATTAAAGGTTTTGTGATATGTTTGACTGTGGATGTGTTATTTTTATACCATTCATAGTTTATGGTAAAATTATTGACATTTCGTATGCTAGTTTTAATACGAATGTTTATGTTATGTTTAAACCTTTTCATATGGGAATGCATTGGACTTAATATGTGAAGGGTGGAGCCCACTATAGCTCCTCGATGCATCGGTAGGTCTCATGAGACAAACTAGTGTCTTGGCACAAGGCCTTGACAAAATATTATTTGTAGTCTTGGCACGAGGCCTTGGTTATGTGGTTATGATAGTCTGGCATTATGCATTCCAACATTATGAAAGTGGTTATTGATTTTTGCATGTGATTATTCGATTAGTAGAATATCCATGTGAATAAGTAAATGGAATTATTTCATTTTATTTATGCCATACCATGTTGAAAGTTCATGTTTGAAAGGCTTTTGTTTTAGTTATACATTGCCTTAAATTTTTATTCATATTTATGAAAGTTTCCGCTATATTGTTATCCTTACTGGGCATTTGAGATCACCCCTTTTCTATGTTTTATTTTTCCCAGGATGTGAAGATGTAAGTTATGAATGACCTGCAGGGATATTATGAGGGGATTATAGTGTGGACTGTGGAAACATTATGTTGTTGTAGTAGTTTTTCATTTTATGATGTAATGTAAAACTTATGAATATATCTAGTGTTTCCAAGGCTACTAAACCAATCGGTCTTTCGAGATTTGATCTTTCTTGTGATCATGCCAATGTTACGAAGTAATGCACCGACTCTGGGTAGCAGGGGTCGGGGCGTTACAACAAGTGGATCAGAAGACCCACTGAAAGAAGGTGGATGTTGCCTCATAAAGGACTCAATAGAATATTGTTTCCTTCTCTGCTCATTGGAAGTCCAGAATGATTCATATCTTGTGTAAGTATAGCAATAAGATTTTGCACTCCATATCCAATAACATTTGTTTGGTCTAGAGTACAATCATTGCATTGTCCATTTCATTGATCAACATGGTTCCTTCGGGTTCCAGCCATCGTCTAAAACACAAAAAGAATAGTGTGAGAGGAAAAAATCATGCTAGGGAAAACATCATAATAAAGGTGGAGTACCTTCAATATCTAACATCTTAGGTTACCGTAATTCTAGTACTATAACCTATACTTATACTTAACCTTAGAGACATCCCTAGGCATACCTTAGAAATATCTCTAGGGATCTCACTAAAGTTCTTGCATCCTAGTTTCCAAAGGTTGACTAAACCTTTCCTCTGATACCAACTGTAGAGACCCGAAGCTTAACGTACATGAACATTACATTACTTTTGCGGAATACTTAGTACATTACAAAAACACACACACAAGGACCGTAATAGTTTAGTGTCTTTGGAAACATTGAATATAATCTTCTAATCATGGTGAAAGATCTTCAACATCTCCCATAAAGATCTTCCTTTTTTTACCTAAAACCTTACTTTATATACTGGGGAATATAAAACATAAAAGGGTGTGCTCAAATGCTCAGTAAGGGTAAACAAAAGAAATATCAATCACATCATATTCATAAGAACATAACATTTTGGAAATCTTAACCTGCAAAAGAGATAATAATTTCATACCATGGGATAAATCATAGAATTGAAATGTAATCCCAATAATCATAACATAAAACATGAAACTTTTTGGAATACACACATAATAATAGATAATCATTTATTATTAGTCAAGACTCATTGCCAAGACTATCTTAGTGGACAAAGTCCATTTCTGAACCGAGTTCACTCCTCGTTTCAGTCCTGTTTCACTGAACTGGTTTAATCTGACGTTCCAGCCATGTCTATCTCATGAGATATAAAATATTTTCCCAATTAATTGGAGGGAGATATAGGTCCCACCCATCTCTTAATGATACCATTATTATGTGTGCCACAAAATCATAAACTATACATCATGGTATAACCCAGGTAATAAAAATGGGAATCATAAACATCATGACATCATAAAACGATTCATAGAAGACAAAATAATTCATAAAAATAATTCCATCCCAACATAATAAAATCAATTTAATAATAGGGATAGAAACAGAACCCTATTTTATCTTATATGAAAAATAATTTTGATAAAACACTTAAACTCCATTCTTGAGGAAAATATCCTTTCAACTTCAAAAACACTTTTCCTTTCTTAACATGTCCTAAAATTCTAACTAAAATAAGTTGATTAAAAATAAACATGAAAATATGTAAGGGAAGATTCTTGGAAATAATGTTTTAAAAATCCATTCATGTCGTATATGTTAAAAGAAAACATTTTTCTCGTACTTTTGTTGGAAAAGTCAAAAAGTACCTCGTACGAAAAACGATAAAAGATTCCTTTAATATCTTTTAATAAATACTCACCAAAGGGTAAAATTGGATATAAAATATTGTAGAAGTATATAAATATTACATATTGAGGATACATGTATGTGGATGATAAAATACCCCCCAATAAATTCCAAAGTATAAACAATCTCGGATAAAAATAAGATTGTGATATTTCCCTTACCTTAAGTATGATTTGCTTCGTAAGTGTCTGAACCTCCTGTATAATGATTTAAATAATGTTATTGACTTATTATAGAATCATACTCATTGTTATGATATCATATATGGTTAACTTATGACTTTATTTTACCCGTTTTGTTTTTAAATTCCATGTTAAAGAGCGTTTTGGGTAAAATCATTTCATTTGTCATCTATGTTTTGACTTGTCATTATTCATATGATTACTTAGATCATAATTACTTAATTAAATAATATAAAACATGATTTATATAAAATATATTCATAATATACATATATATAATAGATCAGTAAATGGAAAGAAATACACCGTTCATGGAGACGGTAGGCCGTACGTATGCATGAACGCTGTTTTCGTTTCCTTATTGAGTTGAATGGAATTAAGTATATGACATACATATATATATAAACATAACTCTAGTATCATTATTATGTAATATATTTCATGATTACATATTATATATACTTTATAATCGTTCATGAATGGTTAACGTGGAGAATGAATCTCATCACGTCGTGGAGATGGTAGTCCATACGTACGCACAAGTGATGATATCATTCTCATGATCGTGAAACTGTATTGGAGTGTATGAATACTATTTCAGAATTAATACCACTTTACAATAATCATATATAGTTGTTTACTTTCACCATTAAACCCATCCATGTAAGGTGGTGGTGGAAAATAGATTACACCACGGCATGGAGACGGAATTCTGTACGTACGCACGCGCGGTGATTTCGTTTTCCATAGGATGGATAGATGGTGAAATAGGGTTGTTTCATACATGTAATAACATATCAGTATATAAGTGATACTGATGTTATTACTTCAAAATGAAACAACCTAATAAGAATAAGTGGAAGAAGAAATAAAGTTGAAAGAATCGGTAACAGACATTACCTCTTCTTTGAAGCGCCTCTTTGAGATCTCCTTTTAGGGCACTAAAATTGCTCTTTGAGGAAGACCAGAACCTCTAGGATGTATCTATGGAAGTGGAGAAGATACTTTTGCAGGGGTTGGCCGAGCTTGAAGGCTCAATGTGGAGTGAGGAAGAGAGGGAGGAGGTTCCCTTTTATAAGGGAGGAGAGGGGCACCTTTGGAATAACTAAATATATTATTTTATTATAAAGTCATGTTCGGTTTTAAATAGCTCCAAATTGATTTATTTCCAAGATAGGGTGGGTATGGGTCGAAATAATCTCATCCAATAGAATTTAGACAAGTTTAGGTTCCTATTATAACCTTATCATTTAGATTTAACATTAAGTTAAATAATTTTACTTTTACCGTGTCTTGTTGTGTTCTTATACTATAAGGTTAATAAACTTACTATAACAAGCCAAACGAACCCCAAGTTGTTTATTATTAATATATATAACCTTATCTAAGTCATTTGGCCGAACCTTAGATTTTTAGGAATAAAATAACAATTACTAATATAATATTTTTTTAAAAAAACTATTTTATGTCAATTTTGACACTGTTTATTAATTGATTTTTGGGAAACTCGTAACAGCATTATTAGTTCGAAAAAAGTTAATTAAATCAATAATAACATGTCATATTAACCTAGAAAATTAGTGGAATTTATAAAAAGTTTCAAATTACATTTATTTTGGTATTTATAACATCAATTATGTCAATATTTCATTAATAAGATAATCACTGCATCATCTTTGTGTCATAAATACATTATATTATTTAATGTCTAAAAATTACAAATAAAATACCATTATATAGGAAATTTTTTTTCTTTATAATGAATATTTATAGTCGAATATATCTTATGTATAAACCTATATTAAAAATGATATACTTATTAAATATTGATTTTAACTATTTTAACCCTTCTTTAATTAAAATAATAATAAATGTCCTAATCTAATCCAAGTGACCCTAAATGGTCATATTTTATTCCTAAGGTTGTTCATGTTCGAATTAAACTTATCCAATATAATTAGGACATGTTTTAGGGTAATAATATCATTTTAACCCTTAATTAGCATATTTACATTTAACCGTGGTAAATAAAAGTAAAAAGTTACTATTCACCAAAAATTATTTTCATCTCACTGAATCATATTTTACTTACTGAAATCAACCGTGTCTCTCGGATTTTTGAAATACTATTCACAGAAGCGGTAAATTAAGGTTTTATGAAAAATTAATTTTTTTTAACTACCACTTAGTGGTTTCACTATTCATCAAAAATTGAATGTTTCCAGAAAAATACCAAAAAATAGGCCTAAGATATATTTGATATTATGAACTCAAAAATGATGTCTATTTTACCCAATTCAAAACATATCAGTTTCATTAATTAATTTAAAAATTAATTCCCATCGTCAAAACAAATAGCATGTTCTTAATAGATAATAACTATCAAAAGATTGACACTTGTTTATGTCTGGTTTAAATGTAAAATTACATCCAATGACCAATATTGTATTAAATTGTAAAAATATATTCTAAATATACTTTAAAACTTGTCAAATTAATAATTTATCACTATTAATTATTTCGATTAAAAAGGTTTTTTTAATTAAAATTTAGTAATTTTCACTATTCATCAGAAAATGAAAGTGATCCGAAAAGTACCAAAATTTCACCATAATCTAATTTTGATATTCCGAATCAAAAAATGATTTCCATTTTGAAAAATAAAATTTACAAAATTTCAAACAGTGGTTATTACTATTCAGAACGGCTAGTTTTAATAATATTTTAATAGCATATTGTTGTTTAGTGAAACTCGTTATTGCGTACTACACAGGCTATCGAGGAAGGTCGCGATTGTGTGTAATGAAAGGAAAGTCAAGGGTGCATGTTGTGTAAGCTCATTTTGGTTTAGCGTACAAAACAAGACATTAATGAAATTAAAAATATTATTTTTCATAAAATCTCGGGGTGTTACAATGTCACATATCATAATTCCAAATGATTTTCTACCCCATTTCTTGGGGAGTTCCACATTGTGTCCATGATTGGATTTGTGGGACCCATTTAATAATAAGTAGATCAAGTGACATGTTTGTATAGTGATGTATAAAATGATTATATAAAACATTTGGAATAGAATAGTTTCATATCATGTTCAGCATTTTTGTTTCAGATGCCTTCACTGAGGTCTGCTACTGCAAGTGTTATTGTGTGATGGAATACGTTGTGGCCACACATTACATCCTTCCAAAAGTTGGAATATTCCATCACATTCTTGATGATGTATTCTCCATGATCGAAACATAGTGATGAGATATCTGTTCCTATTTAAAATGATTTTACTTGGTACTCGTCACTTGGTCAAGGACTCCCTTATAGATCTAAATCTATTCATGATACTCATTCCCAATGCTATCTCAATATGGTTGTTGGATAATTACGCTGATCCTCTTAAGGTAATCTACGTTCCTTGTTAGGGATGCATCCTTCGATTAGGGTTTTAGTCAAATTGTGTATCACTGGAATGTATGGTCACTAGAAAATTAGTCATCTATATTTTTCCTCATAGAAGGGAATCTCATAGAGGTCTTACGTGAGCAGAACCTAAGGCATCCCGCATAGATCACAAATTATGTGTTTCTAAAAGAATATCTTCATATTTATTTCTTTGGATACCCATGTTTAACATGTGTTAGTGGAGTGATAGGTTATGATTTTAACACATTATAGATAGGATAGGAGATTAACCAAAAAAACCTATGAGGATGAAATGAGAGGTACATCTCTATGAAAAAAATACCAGGGAGTTTTTCAGATGAATGGATCTAAACTCATGTGGAGGCCGAACTGGGGAGGTGTGTCCCATAAAGGTAAGGTGGAAAAACATGAAGGATGATCTAAAATCTACTGGAGGTCTACCATGGAGGTGCACCCCTTTGAAGGGGACCCCATGGTTTACCAATGGTCAGGATTGAGGGTCAAAAAGAGGTATTGCATACCCTACCTAAGAGGGTGGGATAAAATCCCACACAATTTGATGAAAGCAGTAGGGAATACAAATGAGTGATTATATTCATAATAGTATACATCATATTTGGATTATGTTAGATTTTATGGGGAATATTCATGGGAGAATTATGGCTATTTTGAAGAGCATGTCTCAATGAAAGGGGCTTACATTTTGGTATACCTTAGATGGGTGGTGTGATCTCACTGAGATGTGGAGGCCGGAGGATAAATATTGATGGATATGGATGAGGTTTTCGGTAAAATTAATGGATTATATGTGTTTTTTGGGGTGTCAAACTTGGACCTTAAAGAGGCTTCCAATGTACCCTCTATAGGAAGAAAGAATCAATGACTATGTAGTTTGAAGAGGGGAATTAGGAATTACATGAAGAGGTCTACCAATAGAAATGGATATTATGATTTAGTCTTACACGTCGATGATTCCAATTTTAAGGGACATGGATGCATCTTATGCATGTAAGCTACTCATATGGAGGGAGGATTGATGGGGATTACACCATGAGGGTTTACCATTGGACATTTAGAGGATTACAAACAGAAGTAGCCCATATGGAAGTTGGATTCGATGGAAATTTATAACCTATAATCATATGCGAGTCATGATCAGTGTGATAAATAAGAGAAATAAGTAAACTTAACTACCATGTCATGAAATATACACCCACAAGATATGGTGCGAGGCTTATGAATGGAATCTTCCTGACAGTGTCAACATTAAATAAGAGTATGATCTGAATCCATATGATAATGTCCTCAATCTATGTCATTCATACACAATGAATCATATCAACGGTGTGAGGGTCTTGAACATGGAAAATTATCAAGGTATGTATAGACACAATGCCAAAAGTTTGTGGTATGGAGGATTGAGAGAATGTGAGGTGATAAAGTTCATGATTCCCATCAATTAACAAATCATGTTTGTAGGAATTCATTCCATGTGAGGAGGGTTTCACTCCATGTCTCTCGTACCCTAGAGACATTGTGAATTTTTTTAACATATTTACATCATAGTTCAACATCACGTTCTTTTGAAATTGCTGATAGGTAGTTTTATGTCGTTCTTATTGGACATGGGTGACCCAATCCTCAACCATTGGACTTACATAATCATACCTCATAAACACATAGGAGGAGGATGGTTTCAAAAATTCTAGTTTGGAATGTTCTGTAAGAGTAACCAATCATTAGGTCCACAAAAGTGGTCCTATATCGAAATATTATATGGAATTAGAATACCACTTCTATATAGAAAAAATACGAAGAAGAATCCTAGTCCATAGTTAAAGTGTAGTGGGCAATAGGTCTGGACAACATATGTCACATAAGGACTTGAAGTGTAGTGGAGCCATAAATTGATGTGTATGGAGACATTGGGCACCCATAATTCAAAAAGTGTTTTATAGAGATAGAATCCCACTTTATTAATCACATGACAAGGGATTTGTGAATCAAGGAGAATCCCATTGAGGTTCTTCATAACGCTCATGTACTGCATGGAGTACAATGACATCATAATCTAATGGGATTCATGAAACATCATGACCCTACCTTGGAATGAAGTAAAATTTTGGTAAAGGTGTGATTCAAAGAGGATTTATTATATAAAAGGAATTAATTAACTCAGATAATCATTTTCCTCCACTAATGTAATTTGCATTCACGAATGGAATCCCCACCATAGGTGGAGGAATTCAGAAACCTGGGAATGTGGTTTTCATTGTGCCAAAATACCATGAATGATAAATTTTACTATTTTCTCACATTTCTTTGGTAATTAAAAAATTTGGAAATCATAATTTAAAAGGTAGGGTTAGTCATACCTATAAGGTGGAATAATATGTGTATTTTTTAGACAAATGGTTCTCATGATGTGAGGTGGAACACATCGAAGAAAATACGAGATCCGTGGATGTTTGTGGCTCTATAGAACTCTTGAATTTGAATAAAATCATTAATTGTGGACATAGATCTATATTGGAGTCACGAGGAGTTCTATTATGGCCTCACATGTTCATAGTTAAGAAGGGATGTTCACAAAGGTCTTCATGAGGATGACCGTTAAATGGTTGTTTGGGCCCACTAGGGCATGGATTATAATCAAAATTTTGGTATCATGTTTGATTAATACCACGTCACATATTTTAGTTCCAATAAAAGTATATTATTAGTTTAACAATATTTGAAAATTTATTAAAAATAATAAAATAAGATGAATGATAATTATTTTTCATTAGATATGAATGGTATGCATGTACAATATAAAGGTCAACACAAGGTTGATGTCATTAGTCATTCCCTATTTTTCCTCCATTTTTGAAATAATTATATATTGAAATCCATACATTTTAAATCCATTTCCTATCTAATAACCCGCGTATAAGAAATAATAGTTGAAAAAATTATATAGTAATTATAAATAAATGAAATTATTATATTGTTCTAAAATATAATTTTTTTCTTAATTCATAATTATGAGAAAATTTAGTTTCATTAATCAATCAAATCACCTAAAAAATAATTCGTTAAAAAAACATACATTGTCTCCTAAATAATAAAATATTTAGTTTAAACATTTTATATAATTAAATTTCAATATTAAAAAATACAAGTTTAAATTATTATGTAATATAAAAACCATATGTTGATAACTACCCAAAATAATGTGAATCCTGATTTAGATTTTTTTAGAATAATGAAGGATATGCATTTTGAGATATTGGGAGCTTGATTGGATTCACACTAAACTGTATAGTAATCCAAAACATCCATATTTTAATCATGGAACTAATGTAACATGTGGGTTTTTTTGGATTTTCCCTAACATGTAATTGTATTTTAATACGGGATGTGGGACCTTAAAAGTGTCTTTTGAAAATGAATATTGGAATACAAGTGTAGTTTCTTCTGAAAATATCATATATATTTCATAGGTAACTAATTATAAGATAATAAATTTTCATGTAAGGTGAACATAGAGTTATATAAATAAACATTTCATATATAATATACATAGATATGTGGACACTAACTTTCTCAGTAGAGTATATATGAAAGAGTTGGAGAAATTATAACATGGGAGATGATATTTCAATGTGAAAAATTTAACACTACTCAAAGTTCTATTTCATATTTTTCTAAAGAAAACTCAATTTTAAATGTGTTGTTTGAAACCACATAACACCCACCACTTCCCAAATATACCAAAAAAAATCTTATCAATAATATATGTTCAAATTGAAAAAATAGAGAACTCTTTTATTTTCTATGAGTTCTATATTACTATTCCTAGTGCAACCCCTATTAAAAAAGGGGGGGCGTTTGAGGCTTTAATTATGATGTCACATAATGATGATTGATGAACCTTATTTTTCTAAAGAATTATCTATTATATATCTCACCTTCCCTGGCCAGCCAGCTAAATTGTGTAGATCTCTGACTATTCCAGTATATTTTTTATTGTGAATCTTAATGAATGATATTAGTTAAATACATTACATTGTAAAATATAAAAAAACAATTTAAATATTCCCATGCATGAATAATTTATTACTTCAATGTTAGACCAAATAAAACATAGAGAAGGTATAGAATTGGAAATTTTGATACAAAATGAAGCATGCGTTGGTTATTTTCTGGCGATGGTTCTTTAGTACTCCGAAATAAAAAAAAATTATTTTACATATAAGTGATGAATATCCATATTATAAATTTGTTATGATGATATTGTAACTAAATATAAGTAATTATGATGGGAGAGTCCTTAATTTTTTCAAATACTAGGGTCTATCTCAATTAAGGGATCTTATAGGTTTAAAGGACCCCAATTTTTTTTAACTTTGATATGGGGAACACATATTAATTAAATAATTAAATGGATATTACTAAGTGGATAAGAAAAAACCTAACTCATTTATTCTTCAAATTCATATTAGTGTTCACATATTTTTTATTAAAAAAGATTAAATGTCATGTATTAGTAAATTTTGAAATCTTGTGAAAGTGGGGAACATTAAGAATCATATAAAACTAACATGTAGATACAACAAATGATGAAAGGAAATTTACCAACTACTAAACAATAATGTTGATGTCAATAAATAAAATATGTTATTGCATGATGGGTTGTATGAATGGACAAAAATTAAATTTTATAGAAAAGAAAATATTGTCGAATAAAAGAGAATAATCCCCATACATATGATTAGATGACTTTTATAATATGGATTTCCATCCATATATTATAAAAAAACACTTATATATTTCTTCATAAATCAAACATTAATTATTCCCTAATTGGATAATGGATATTCAACCAAAACTCAAAAAATTTCAATTTATTTTATTTGTTATTTCCACTCATAACCATATTAATATCATATTTATAATGTTGAAACATAATGACCCTTCCGACTTCTTTCTCTATTTTTCACCCATCAAAAATGCTTAATACACATCCATATGAAATCCTCAATATGTGAAAACCTAAATAATCTTGTATAAATCCATCAAAATACTCTAATCATTCATATTAAATTTTAAAATACGATTTTCACATTGATAATTGGAAATTTCTTATTCTTATCCATTCTTAAAAAAATCTATTATAAATAATATTATAGGAAAAAATTAAAATATTTTCTTAACACAATAATTTTTATTTAATGTTTTCAAATATCATATTCCCCAAAAAATATAAAAAAAATATCTTTATAAAATATTAATAATTCTAATGTTTTAATATTTTTTTAATTCAACTCATTTGAAAAAATTGTATTCCATTCTCTTCATAAGTTCAATTCTACTCCCCTAATTTAATTATGATGTAAAAATTAATGAGATACTCCCAAAAGTTAAGTAATGTCTAGTAGCATCAAATAGTTAATCATAGAGTGAACTAACCTAATATTCTTCCAAGAACACTTTAATCCCAATATCATAACATGTTTTATCAAATTTAATTTTAAAAAAAATTATATCAAAATTATATTTATTCTAAATAAAATAATTATCCAAAAAAATATAAACCATAAAAACATTATATTTTTTTTATATTTAAAATACCATTTTATAAGTTGTTTACAATGCATTGAACAATGTACAGTGAAATTTATATTCTCATTAGTATTTAAAAATGATAAGTCTTGATTTTAAATATCAATTATTACTATTCCCAATGATTGAAATGAAAATTCATGATTAATGGACATTTTCACACTATTACTATATATCCCTATAAATTTCATTTGAAAATAATGAAATCCATATTTATTAGAAAATTTTCATTAATAACATATTGAAATCTTACTATATGATGAAGTAATTATATAAAAATAGTTATGGGAGTCTATTATAAAGGTAAAATAATGATAAATGTTGAATAAGGAATTGTACTCACACTCACGTCGAAAAAGTATTATAACACTTCCACATTAAAATATAACATGTGATAAACAACTTTATTACCCCAAAAATCAATATTTTGGGTAAATATATGAAATCTATCAGACACTATTATCTCATGATAGTAATAATAAAATATACTCATTATAGTTCTTAATAAATAAAAAATATTCTAATAATTTTAATATATGAACATATTTATTAATTCTTATAAAAAAGTACAATTAATATTATGTTTCTTAATGAGTTTTAGTAACATAATTATATTTTCCACATTTTCAAATATTTCAATATAACCATAAATGGTAGGGATGGTTTATGACATTTCTAACCGTATTCTTTTTTATCATTCTTATATACTATTTTTATACTCATGACACACAAAACTATGATACAATAATAACAAATAACTATATTTTTTCCTACTTTATTTCAATGAATTTCATTACTAATACCCAAAATAACAATTATCAACTCAAAATTCATGTTATCCTATTTTTTAATAAAAATTTTAACAATATTTTATTCAATAATTTTTTAATAAAAATAGATTATTGGAGCATATATATTCATATGGATATAACTGTATTTTCAAATAAAAATTTTAAAATATATATTAAATAAACCAATATATTCTCTAATTTTTAATTAAAAAATTATGCATTATAATTATATATAAATTAAATAAAAAAACTTCAAAATTATAAATTTTAAAAACTATTCTATATAAATGTTTCTTATAAAAACCATACTTGACTGAAATAAATATAATAACTTAATCCAATGAATGTTACTTCATATATCGGAAAATACTCACATACACCTTTCTATATTGAAATCAGTAATTCACATTCAATTTGGGATTATTCATTTTGGGATGTTAGGAATGTTACTATATATTTCACCATTAACCTTATATCCTTGTTTTATTGGAATTTTATTGACATTGGAAATTGGACATGAAAATTTCATTAAATCAACTAAAATTATTATATTTATAATTTTAACATCAATCATTTTCCTAAAGTGACATCATAAATGGATCATTTTATTTGTGGAAAACCATTGTATTCATTGTTTAAAAAAAATATTTAAATCAATTACATGTGATATAAATTAATTCCATGTTGAATTATTGGATGTTTAAATACTAGTACTAAAATTCATGTATTTTGGAGTAATTAATTAGTTTATATGAAAATCAATTCGGAAATATCCAATTAGTAACAAAATTCTTTATTATTCATGGAATATTTCCATTAGTACCATTTTTATAAAAAATTATATTTCCTAAGAACTGCTATAAAACATTAATCAATAAAGTACGATTAAGAGGAGCAATATATTTCGTCATTTGTAATGTTTTAAGGCCTTTGTAATGATTTAGATAAAATATAATTAACTGAGAAATAATTATTTATATAAGACCATTATACATTTTAAAGGTAAATCATTATAAATTTGAATGAGATATTCATACATTATAAATTTTTAAACCTGTCAGAAAACAATTCCCTATATTGACTTAAATTTAATGGTATGATATATATATAATATAATAAATAAATATGACATTTTTATTCTAAATAAAAAAAAATAACAATAATTAATAGTATCCTAGTAATCACTATATTATAAATAGTATTCATTTCATCATATAGTGAAATATACAATTAATATCATAATAAAATAAAATTTTTCCAAACAATATAAATTTGTGAACTAAATAAACTAAAAAGTAAAAGATAACCATGTGATTAAATTTTAAATAATAATTCTGAAGGATCTCCCCCCAATCCGAAAATCAACCATATTATATTCTCCCATTCTAACCTACTCATATTTATTAAAATAAATCATTAAGAACAAAATATAAACTTTCATCAATAATAAACTCTAGTTCAGGAATTTAGGGTTTTTTATATGAAATTATCCGAGTTCTCCAAATACCTACTAAAAATGATGTTGGTATAAATTTTTTTTGAATATGAACATATATGGGGGTAATATTACTATACCAAAAAATGTAGTAGTGAAAAATATAATTTATTTGTCCATTTATGAACTCTTGTTAAAACTTTAATTAAAAAGAATGACAGAAACAAAGATCTTTAAAATTTTACATTATTATAATGGAGACACCCAAGATGAGTATAAAAAGATTCATAATAAATTATTGGTAACCATTGATTGAAATAAAATCAGAAACACCTCACCACCACTCTTAAAGGAAAGAATAGTGAAAATATCTCATAAGGTAATGAAATGGAAATAATATTATTATCTTATCAAGGATATCAAAACAAAAATTTATTAGTATTGAATATTTATCTAATCCATGGAAATAAAAGTTGATATAATCTCTTTAGATTCTATATCATGTATAATAATTATATGTTAATTCCACGATCTATTCCTAAATAAAAATTTTCTGTTTATCATAATGAGATTGTACTAAATTTTTTTGAAATAAGAGCATATGCAGTCCCATTACATTTTCCATTCATTAGTTCCCGGATAAAAGATAAGGTATCTAAAATTATCACTTATATTCTAATTAATATATTTTTTTAATCTATATATTCATGTTACCAAAATATTTGTTTCAGAAATAAATTATCAATTGTAACACAATTATTTAGATAGGTATCATCCTATAATAATTGTTTCACCACACCATTGGTAAATTCTGAGTTATTTACATATTAACTTAAAAATGTATGTCCCTGTCCAATATATGGAAACGTTCTAATCATATCAATATAATTTATATATGAAAATAGAATTCATGATGGATCACACTATCCTTTTTTTATATAACTTTTTAACTATGAATTATTCCTTTCTCAAAGGGCTACTTGACAAAATCTCATAATTGAATACAAATGTTTATCTTGCATAACATTAAATTTATAGTTTATTTTTAATCATCCTGATTTATAAAAAATGAAAACATTACCAATTTCAATAAATACAAAAACCATTTATGTAATTACGGAAACAATTAGACAATATCATGAACTTACACTATGAAATCTCTAAATATATAATTTTTCCCCAAAATAATACCAAAAGGGATGTTCTTGACCACTAAGAGGGGGATGATTACAATATAAATATTTTTATCTCTTTTATATTTCTCAAAATTTAATTCTCATCATGTTATATAGTGAATTTACTACAAATATATAATGGAATAATGATAATGATAATGAGTGGTGGAGGGAGTATATATACAAAATACCAAATATTATGGATTTTATGATTCACAGTGAATTTTTATCAAGTGGATTTTTAATTTGTACCGAATATTTGGAATCTCAATATCCACATCAATTACTATTTATCAATTATGATTGATTTTAATTATTGGTTAGGAATATGGATCTCAAATACTATAATAATTTAAATGAAAATTCAATGGAAATATATCATCCATATAAAGATCACAAGAATATGATATCTTCATCTATCTTCCTCAGGTGACTCTATATTAACTAATTTTTTGAGAATTGTCTACTCGAAAGAATAACTCTATTTTGTATCATAGAGTTTTCATTTTTTTCATATTGTGTATTAATACTAAATATATGAGACCCAACAAATTTTTTTGGATGTTCCACTCAAAGAGATATTAAATATCAATATCTCTTTATCAATGACCATAATCAGCAAACAAATCCAAGATTACATCATCTTCTGTTCAATTTTTATAATCATTAAATGTATAATCAAATTAATCCAATAAGATAATTATATAAATAAATTAAATTACATAATATATTTCTACGTATACTGTATTTAAATCTAGATACATTGTATAATAAGTCCAATAATTATATAATAATCATTATTATAATGAAATATTTCAAATCATTGAATGAATCAATATATCATTGCACAATCCCCAATAAAACTCAAATTATAAAATCATGAATTATATATCCTCATTTATATATACTAATATCTGAATAATTTTGCCTCATCCTTGAATTCTTTATTGAATAATAAATTAAATTTTCAGGTGATATTATTGGGCCTTATTTCTTCTTGAAATATTCTAAGTAGCTTTGTGAAATACTTATAATGATTTAAAAAGGAATCCCAATAGTCCATAAGTGTTACATGAACTATGCACTTACAACATGAAATATGTTATTATGATCGAATTTAAATGTTAAATAACTTGAATATTTTCATAGAGAACTATCATGGATAATGAAACATGTATTACTATGTGATTATCACACTGGTGTAAATACGTACTCTTCTTCCACTCATGATAGTTTAATATAGACAACATCAGGATATGATGATTCATTTGAAAAAAATAATCCAACTCTTTATAAAAAACATCATAATAAAAAGACACTTCATCATGACTTTTTAAAACATTGTTTTCCACAAAATTCATTTTAGTAAAAGGTTCAAATTACTCTCTTATTATCTCCTTAGTCCATAAAATAATTCAGATATCTAAATAATGAATTTAATTAAATTAAATATCAAGAATAAATATTGACCCCAAATCAATATTTTCGTTTTACTTTATCTAAGATATAATAGTATGATATATAAGAATGTATACAAATCCAAGTGATATCTTCTCAAGGGAACCAAAATTATATCACTAAGAAACACACACTCACAACAAGAAATATATATGAAATATTTTAGTTTTTTGTGAATTACTCATCATAAGTAGAAATCATATGTAATATATTTAAGTGTTTTATGATATAACACCATTGTTTTGAAATTTTTTTAGAGATATACATCCCATATTAAGGAGGTATTATGGACAATGGAATCTATTTTAATCATCATATGGATTAAAAAAATTCATTGATTTTATTTATACGTTATATGTTCAGATTTCAGAATTTCTAAATCTATACAATTATGGAACCACATTCCAACTGTGGTTGGATCCTAAAGAAAATTTGTGGAAATTATGTATTTTTCTATTTAATCATAGAGTATGGAAGGTAAAATCATACCAAAATGGAGATTATTTTGAAGTATCGATATTTATTATACATTGAAGTATTTTTTAAGAAATCCATCCTAATATCAACATTGGTTACAATTATTTTGAATGAAATAGATTGATATATTTAATTTAACATGGAAATTTAGGAGATAATCCATATATTTGCTTTTATTTTTTAATGAATTATACAATTTTTTTAACTCCATAAAGGATAGAACTATGGAATTCATAACTATCTAGGTTGGAGATATGTTATGTTAAATTTGGATCAAGCCAATGAAAAGGGTTTCCAACATATGAAAGTGAAGGGTATCAAATACTATATAGTTCAATGTAATATAATTAGGCTTGATGTACCATTTAAAGTTTTATCCGAAGGATGATATTTATTACATTTAGAGAAACAAAACACTAACCATTTTGGTTTTCTATGGTCATGTGTGTAACATCCAAGGTAAATAAAGAATAAAACATTTTCATATTTATTAACATTGATGAATTAAAAATTAATTTTACTTTAAATGGGTTTCTATGTTCGATAGTGTACCCGATATGCAACAAATAGTTTCTTTGAAATCTTACGTTGCACACTAGTAATAAAATTATATTATTTTAAATGGTAGTTAACACGTAGCCGTTTTATTGGCGGGGAAGAATATAAATAACTAAAATATTATTATATAAGTTTGTTAAATGTTTTTACATTTATCCAATAAAGGATAAAGGCTTAAAATACGAAAATAATTCACTTTTAGGCATACATACTCTAATTTTAACTAAAGGTCCACTTATCTCCTTTTGATGGAGAACCGTCATTAAATATAGTTTTGGTCACTCTTATACATTCTATTGGACCAAATAAAATTATTCTTTATTATCGTGACCTCAAAATTTACTTTGTGTAAATTTTTGGTATTTTTCCGATAAAGATCATTTTTTAATGAATAGTTAAAAATGTTATATTTTAATTCAAAACCTCTTTTTAATCTAATTAATTTATTTGATTATATTATATTTTGAATTGGTTTTAATTTTAAAATAGAATATATTTTTACCATTTAATCCAATTGTGGTCGTTGGAATTAATTTCACTTAGAAATCGAACTTAAACTAGTGTCAATCTTTTGATACTTACTGTTTCATAAAAACCCGCTATTTGGTCTGACAGCGGGAATTAATTATTAAATTAATTAATACAACTTATATGTTTTGAATTTTGTAAAATAGATTTCATTTTTTTATTAGGAATATCAAATATATCTTAGGGTGATGTTTTGGTATTTTTCTGAAAAACATCAATTTTTTATGAATACTGAAATAACTAAGTGGTACTTAAAAAACTGATTTTTCGTTTAAATGAAATTTTACCACCTCTGTGTTTTGAATTTAAAAACTCTGACATAAATGGATTTCATTAAGAATTAAAATGTGGTTCAATGGGATTAAAATAGTTTTTTGGTGAATAGTAACTTTTATGTTTATTAATCGCGATTAGAGGTAATTAGTGTAGTTTAAGGTAAAACTAATGTTTTAATAATATGAAATGAACATGAAACATGTACTACCCTTATTGGATATGTCATGGCCGACCAATAAAATCCATGGGTCAACTTGGGGACCCCATGGAGACACTTTTATAGGAAAATGACATAAAAGACTTTTTATTTAATGTTAAAATTAAAATGTCACAAACATGAGTTGTTTTACTAAAACAATTTTTGAGTGGGGTTATACAAGTCATATTTTTTACTATAAATATTAATTATAAAGATAAAATTATTTCCTACATCATGATATTTTTTTTAAAATTTTTGGATATTAAATAAATTAAATTATTTTTGACATCATGATGATGCAGCGATTACCTCATTAATGAACGATTCAAATAAAATGAATAGATAATGTAAAATCTAATACTTACACTTGTAAAAGACCTATTGGATGAGTATATTTAGAACCCTTTTCAACTTAGCCTCGAATTATATCAATTTAGGACCTTTAAAATCCGAAAATCATTTTATAATAAAGTACACTTTTATAACTTTCCAAGAGTGCCCCTCCTCTCCTCTTATAAAAGGCCCCCACATCTACCACCTTACCCACACCTCTCAAGCCTTTGTATCGGCCAAGATCTGCCCATTTTGTCTCTCCTCATCCCTATATTACTCTTAGAATCCTCACTTTGGGCATAGGTCTTCCCATGTAAGCCTTTGAGCTCAAATCAAAAAGAGTTACCCGTTTAAAAGGTAGTGGTTTCTCTTGTATTCTTTTGTTTTATTTTGCTTCTCCAACCCCCTAAACTCCTTTTATTCATTTATTCTGTAATGACACCAGTATCCTAAATATACTAGGATGTTTTTATATGAAGGATTATAGCTACAATTACACACACCTTCATCTAATGGTTAAAGAACATACTGTTTCGGTAGATGGCGAATTTTTGCCTCACGAAACGATGATTGTTCAACACTCATATATCTCCTTCAAAGGTGGCCATTAAGATGTCACTATATTTATATATTTTATATAATATGTTTTTGTTTTAATTAATCTTCTGTATTTTTATGCATGTCATACCTTTATAGTAACCATTATGGGTAAACGCGATATCTTCATTTTAGGAAGTGCGGACTACCGGCCCCTTAAAGTGATTTAATTCGTTAATGCCATATGTGGTACGTATAAAGGATTTTATTAATGATATTATTTATGATATTATACTGGAATTATAATATACCTTTATATCATTATGATTCCATTCCATAAAATATGAAATTGAAATGAAAGTAGCGTTCATGCGTACGTATGGCCTACCATCTCCATGAACGGTGCATTTCATTTCTTACCTATAAACGTTATATAATATTATAAATGCTTGTATATACTGGATATATATGATATATATGATATATACATCATGAGTATAACTCTGGATATAATGGATACATGAACAACTTGTAATTATAAAGAGCATATTTTTGACTCAAGTACCAATGATCATTAAAATGACCGTTATTAACATAAATAATTACATAGTGTTCATGACATGGTAATAAGTGATATAAAAGGAATAATGAACTTTAAAAAGGTTCTTAAGAAAGTAGAAATTAACTCAAGTTTGATATTCAGGAGGTTAAAGAACGATCGAGTCAAGTCGGACCCGAGGTATGGGACTTCGTCTCAATGTCCATTCATTAAGGCATATTTTGTTTTATGCACAACTTTATTTTATACGGTGTATAAACACATTTGACTTTTATGATTCTTCAAAAGGACTATTTTTTCATACGAAGCGTTTTACTAAATGACAAAAAGGATTGTTTTTTTTTTGTTTTTTTTTCGTACGTATGCGGCGACAACGACTTCTCCGCCGTCATGAACATTATTTGTGTTTCGGCTTCCTCTACAAGCCATACATTTTTTAAATTAAAAATAAATACCATGTTTTAATTTTCTTTTCTTTTGGTATTGAAAATGGTTTTCATAATGTTTTTTATATCAATGTGTTGTATTGATATTTTATGATTGAAATGTGGAAATGTTATGTTTCCTTTATGCATGTTTCATGTGATACGATTATGTTATGGTTCGTGGGCATTGTTATGAAGATGGGTGGTTCCGTGATAAACTAAGGGCGGGTGATCACGATATA
The DNA here is from genome assembly GCA_963277665.1 of Viscum album. Taxonomy (NCBI): domain Eukaryota; kingdom Viridiplantae; phylum Streptophyta; class Magnoliopsida; order Santalales; family Viscaceae; genus Viscum; species Viscum album. The sequence goes on along the minus strand of OY728145.1, from coordinate 653,405,030 downwards.
GCTCTCCAATGCATTGGGTAACACGAAGGAGTTAAACATTAAGGTCTCTCCAAATATATTTAGGGAATATAATGTGATGGGTATTCCAAACGTAACCAAAAGGGTTACTCCCTACGTAAGAATGTTATGAAAGCCTCAAGTTACCTTTATGTATTATAATTTCTGTGATTTATTCATGATTTGATGATTTATGTTAATGTTCTTATGTTTTATGAGTAGTTTATGATTTCATTGATTCTTTTGTATGTATGTACTCACGTTTCCTTTCCATATTTTAATATCCCTTACTAAGCTTTTTATGCTCATCCCAAGTTTTTGAAATGTTTTTCACATGTCAAGGGAAAGGTGCATGATATGATGATAGTGTAAAGGAAGTGTCAATAAAGAATCCATGTTTTATTTTAAAAATGTTTCTGTTGATGGGAAAAATGAATACTGTCTTTTATGTAACCACTTTGTTTAAATGTGGAATGTAATGCATGTTTTATTATCTAATTCTCTAAAACTCTAAACTTGAAAAGATACTCAATGTGAAATTTTTTAATAACTCAATATTAAGTAAAGTTTATGGCTGGGGCCTTATAGTTGGTATTAGAGGTCGGTTTAGATAACTTTAGGAGTTAAATTTCTATTAAATGATTATCCAAAAGTATTTTTTTTATGGTCAAATTTTAATGATATAGGATTTGAAGATTACCATGTTGCTTATCCTAAGATATTTTTGTGTTAAGAACGGTTTTTCGTAGAGGAAACAGAACAGATTTTATGGGAAGGTATACATAGGGAATTGACCTTTCAAATCAGTATCCTGAGATGGTCAAAATCAGAACTAAACAGTTTGTTGCAGTGATGGCTCAGTTGACTCAGGTGAAAAATGTTTGCTGTTTTTATTTATGATATTTTGGGGTTTTCTAAAAGTAAAGAGGAGCATGAAATAAATTTAATGGTTATTTTTGCAAACCGTAAAAGAAAAGAAATTGTATGGGAAATTCAGCATGTTTGAGTTTTGGTTGCAAAAATTTCATTCCTTGGTCACATTATTACGAAAGATGGGATAACTGTTGATCCTACAAAAACAAAAGTTGTTGAAGAATGGACAAGATCCAAAAATGTAACTGGGATCTGTAGTTTTCTTGGTCTGGAAGGTTACTACTGAAGTTTTGTTGAAATTTTTTCACGATTATCTAGTCCAATGACTAAGATAACTTGGAAGGGTGTTAAGTTTATCTAGACAAAAGAATGTGATGATTGTTTTCAGGAACTGAAAATAAGATTGGTGAATTCTCCAGTTTTGGCACTACCTTCCATGAATGATGAGTTTGTTATCTACAGTGATGCTTCATTGAAAGGACTTGGTTGTGTCCTAATGCAGAATGATCAGGTAATTGATTATGCTTCACATCAATTGAAAACTCATGAGGTAAATTATCCTACACATGATTTGGAAGTAGCTGCTGTTTTTTTCAATTTAAAAATTTGGATGCATCATTTGTATGGAGTAAAGTGTGAAATATATACTGATCAAAAAAGTTTAAAGTATATATTCACTCAGAAAGAATTTAACATGAGATCTAGGAGATGGCTAGAATTAATCAAGGATTATGGTTTTACAATTCATTACCATCGGGGAAAAGCAAATAATGTGGATGCTTCTTCGAGTCGAAAAAGTAATGCTTCATTAATAGTGTTGCATTTGGAATGTGATCCTTTGGTTAAGGATTTGATGAACTTTGGCATAAAAGTTTTTGGTGTAGGATTTTCTTCTGTTTTGTTTCATGTATCGGTGAAATCTTCTCTATCATATAGAATCAAGAAAGCACAGAAGGAAGACAGTGAGTTGCAAAAAAAGGTAGTGTTAGTTCAAAAGGGTGAGTTTCCTAAATTCAACATTGATAATGATTGTGTTTTGAGATTTGGTAAGATATTGTGTGTGCCTTTTGATTCACAGTTGAAGATAGAGTTGTTATGTGAAGCTCATAGTTCTCTGTTTTCAGTTCATCCTGGCAGTACTAAGATGTACAGAGATCTGTAGGAGTATTACTGGTGGGATAGAAAGAAAAGAGATATTGTTGATTTTACAGTGATGTGTTTGACTTGTCAATAGGTTAAAGCAGAGCGGTAGTTACCGAATGGGATGCTTCATCCTTTACGACTGCCAAAGTGAAATGGGAAAATATATCCATGGACTTCGTTGTGGGATTTCCGAAGACACCTCGAGGTAATAATGCAATCTGGATTATTGTTGATCGCTTGACTAAATCTACTCATTTCCTTGATATACGAGATACCTTTTTCCCTAGATCAACTTTACCGTTTGTATCCTAAAGAGATACTCAGGTTACATGGAGTTCCTCTCTCCATTGTATTTGATCGTGATCCCAGTTTCACTTCAAACTTTGGGAAATGCCTTCAGAAGACATTGGGTACTGAATTAAATTTTAGTACAGCTTTTCATCCTCAATCAGATTGGAAATCAGAACGAAAAATTCAGACCTTGGAGGATATGCTACGAGCTTGCTCGATGGATTATTAGGGAATTTGGGACCAACATCTTTCTTTGGTTGAATTTTCATATAATAACAGTTTTCATTCCAGTATACAGATGGCACCATTTGAGGCGTTATATGGGAAGTGGTGTTGAACTCCAACTTTCTGGGATGAAGTGGGTGAAAGGAAGTTGATGGGACCAGAAGTGGTAGAAGAGTTGGTAGAAAAAGTTCAGCTGATACAGAAACACATGAGAACAGCTCAAAGCAGGCAGAAGAGTCATGTAGACAATAGGAGGAAGGATCTCTCTTTTGAGTTAGGTGATCATGTTTTTTTCAAAGTATCACCATGGAAAAGTGTGATGCGATTTGGTAAGAAAGGAAAGCTGAGTCCAAGGTTCATTGGACCATATGAAATTCTGGAGAGAGTTGGATCAATTGCATACAGATTGGCATTACCTCTGAGTTTATCTCAGGTACACAATGTTATTCATGTTTCGATGTTGAGAAAGTATATTCCAGATCCATCTCATGTTTTGAGACCAGAGGTAGTTCAGTTGGAAGATAATCTCTCTTATGAAGAACAACCAGTCTGGATTCTTAACTGAAGAGAGAAAGTGTTGCGAAATAAAGTAATTCACCCGGTAAAGGTTTTGTGTAAAAACTATATTGTTGAAGAGGCAACGTGGGAATCTGAAAATTCTATGAGGGATAAATACCCCCACTTATTTTGACAAGTGAATAAAATTGCGAGGATGCAATTCCCAAAAGGGGGGAAGGATGTAATATCCCAGGTAAATAATGAATAAAACATTTTCATATTTATTAACATTTAAAAATTAAATATTAATTTTACTTTAAAGGGGTTTCTAAGTTTGATAGCCTACCCGATATGCAACAAAGAGTTTCTTTGAAATCTTACGTTGCACACTAGTAATAAAATAATATTATTTTAATTGGTAGTTAACACGTAGCCGTTCTATTGGCAGGATAGAATATAAATAACAAAAATATGATTATATATGTTTGTTAAATGTTTTTAAATTTATCCAATAAAGGATAAAGGCTTAAAATACGAAAAGAATTCAGTTTTAGGCATATATACTCTAATTTTCACTAATGGTCCACTTATCGCCTTTTGATGGCGAACCGTCATTAAATATAGTTTTTGTCACTCTTATACATTCTATTGGACCCAATAAAATTATTCTTTAGAATCGGGAGATCAAAATTTACTTTGTGAAAATTTTTGGTATTTTTCCGATAAAATAATTTTTTAATGAATAGTGAAAAATGTTGTATTTTAAATCAAAACCACTTTTTTTAATTAATTTATTTATATGATTATATTATCTTTCTAATTGGTTTTGAGGTGAAATTAGAATATATTTTTACCATTTAATCCAATTTTGGTCATTGGAATTAATTTCACTTTGAAATCGAACTTAAACTAGTGTCAATCTTTTGATACATATTGTTTCATAAAAACATGCTATTTGGTCTGACAGCATGAATTAATTATTAAATTAATTAATGCAACTTATATTTTTTGAATTTTTTGAAATAGACTTCATTTTTGAATTCGTAATATCAAATATATCTTAGGGTTATGTTTTTGTATTTTTTCTGAAAAACTTCAATTTTTATGAATAGTGAAACCACTAAGTGGTACTTAAAAAACTGATTTTTCGTTTAAATGAAATTTTACCACCTATGTGTTTTTAATTTGAATAATCCGACATACATGGTTGTCATGAAGAAGTAAAATGTGGTTCAATGGGAATAAAATAATTTTTTTTGTGAATAGTAACTTTTAAGTTTATTAATCGCGATTAGAGGTAATTAGTGTAGTTGAAGGTAAAAATAATGTTTTAATAATATGAAATGAACCTGACACATGTCCTATCATTATTTGATGTGTCATCTCCGACCAAGACAATCCATGGTTCAACTTGGGGACCCCATGGAGCAACTTTGATAGGAAAATTACATTAAAAACTTTTTGTTTAATGTTAAAATAAAAATGTCACAAACATGAGTTGTTTTACTAAAAAAAAATTTATGTGGGGTTATACAAGTCATATTTTTGACTATAAATATTCATTAAAAATATAAAAATATTTCCTAAATAATCATATTTGTTTTATAATATTTAGACACTAAATAAATTAAATTATTTATGACATCATGATGATGCAGCGATTACCTCATTAATGAACGATTTAAATAGAATGAATAGATAATGTAAACTCTAATAATTACACTTGTCAAAGACCTATTGGATGAGTATATTTCGAACCCTTATCACCTTATCCTAGTATTATATCAATGTGGGACCTTAAAAATCCGAAAATCATTTTATAATAATGTAAAGTTTTATAACTTTCCAAGAGTGCCCCTCCTCTCCTCTTATAAAAGGCCCCCACCACTACCACCTAACCCACACCTCTCAAGCCTTTGGTTCGGCCAATATCTACCCATTTTGTCTCTCCACATACCTCTCTTACTCCTAGAATCCTCAATATGGGCAGAAGTCTTCCCAAGGAATCCTTTGAGATCAAATAAAAAAGAGTTACTCGTTTTAAAGGCAGTGTTTTCTCTTGTGTTCTTTTGTTTTATTTTGCTTCTCCAACCCCCTAAACTCTTTTTATTCATTTATTTTGTGACAGAACTAGTATCCTCAATATACTAGGATGTTTTTATAAGAATTATTCGAGCTAAACTTAAACAAACCTTCATCTAATGGTTAAAATCATACTGTTTCTATGGATGGAGAATTTCTGCCTCACGAAACGATGATTGTTCAACACTCATATAACACCTTCAAAGGTGGACATTAATATGTCAATATATTTATATATGGTATATAATATGTTTATTTTTTAATTAAGCTTATCTATTTTTCATTCATGGAATACCTTTATAGTTACCATTATGGGTAAACGCGATATCTTCATTTTAGGAAGTGCGGACTACCGCCCCCACAAAGTCATTTTATTCGTTAGTGAAATATGTGGAACATATTAAGGATTTAATTAATGATATTATGTTTGATATTATACTGGAATTATAATATAACTTTATATCATTATGATTCTATTCCATAAAATATGAAATATAAATGAAAGTAGCATTTATGCGTACGTACGACTTACCGTATCCATGAACGGTGCATTTCATTTCTTACCACTAAACATTATGTAATATTATAAATTCATGTATATACTTGATATATATGATATATATGATATATACATCATGAGTATAACTCTGGATATAATGGATACATGAACAACTTGTAATTATAAAGAGAATATTTTTTTACTCAAGTACCAATGATCGTTAAAACGACCGTTATTAACTTAAATAATTATATATTGTTCATGAAATGGTAATAAGTGATATAAAAGGAATAATGAACTTTAAAAAGGGTCTTATGAAAGTATAAATTAACTCATGTTTATTATTTAGGAGGTTAAATAACGATTGAGTCAAGTTGGACCCGAGGTATGGCACTTCGTCTCAATCTCCATTCATTGAGGCATATTTTGTTTTATACAAAACTTTCGTTTATACGATGTATAAACCCCTTTTACTTTTATGATTATTCAAAATGAATATTCTTTTATAAGAATCATTTTACTAAATGAAAAAAGGAATTTTTGTTTGTTTTTTTCGTATGTATGCGGCGACAACGACTTCTCTGCCGTCGTGACCATTATTTGAGTTTCGGCTTCCTCTACAAGCCATAATTTTTTTAAAAAATGTAAAATAAATACCATGTTTTACTTTTCTTTTATTTTGGTATTGAAAATGGTTTTCATAATGTTTTTTATATCAATGTTTTGTATTTATATCTTGTGATTGAAATATGGAAATGTTATGTTTCCTTTATGCATGTTTTATGTGATACGATTATGTTATGGTTCTTGGGAATTGTTATGAAGATGGGTGGTTTCGTGATAAACTAAGGGCGGGTGAGCCCGATATAGCTCTCCAATGCATTGGGTAATGCGAAGGAGTTAAATTTTAAGGTTTCTCCGAAGAGATTTAGGTAATATACTGTGATGGGTATTCCAAACGTAACCAAAAGGGTTACTCCCTATGTAAGAATGTTATGAATGCCACAAGTTACATTTATGTATTATGATTTCTGTGATTTATTCGTGATTTGATGAGGTATGTTAAAGTGCTAATGTTTTATGGGTAGAGTATGATTTCATTGATTCTTTTGTATGTGTGTACTCATGTTTCCTTTCAATATTTTTATATCCCTTACTGAGCTTTTTATGCTCATCCCAAGTTTTTGAAATGTTTTTCACAGGTCAAGGAAAAGGTACTTGATATGATGATAGTGTCAAGGAATTGTCAAGAAAGAATCCATGTTTTATTTGAAATGTGTTTCCGTTGATGGGAAAAATGAATACTATCTTTTATGTAACCACGTTGATTAAATGTGGAATGCAATGCATGTTTTATGATCTAATTCTCTAAAACTCTAAACCTGAAAAGATCTTCAATGTGTAATCTTGTAATAACTCAAGATTAAGTAAGGTTTAAGGCTGGGGCCTTATAATTTTTATAGGGATATTAGGTACTGTAGTTTAAGGATATATGGCTATAAATCCATCCAGACAGTTTAAATTAATGTGGTGTGGACTGTTATAGATTAGTTACTATAAATGGTATGCATATAGCACATAATAATATATAATCCTTTCTAGTTGGGGCATAAACATGGAAGGATGTGATATGGATTTCATCATCTATTTGTTAGTAAATAGCTACCCCAAAAGATTTAATATACAAATAGGTAGTGAGATATAGTTAATGAATGTTTTAATCTTATAGTGGATCTATTTCACATTTATACATTATGTTCATTGGGTAGACCCAAGGAGGATGGATGAATGTTTCATTGTTATAGAAAGAAATTTATACTACCCAATACGAGTGTCTTAAGCCATAAGAAATCCCACAAGTTCTATAAGATGAGGGATATTCATATTGGTTGTATGACAAAGATCCTTTAAAATTAAGGATAATATGATTTGAGTAACCACTAATTAGTGGAATACATGGTTAAAAGAGGTTTTAATGGAATTTTAAATGACATGATCTTATATATCAATTGGATATGGAAGGAGCTTATTTGAAATGGTCTTTTTAGGGGTCTAACCTATAAAAATGACATTATTAAGATATTTTTTTTCTTAGAATATATAATTTGAACTAAACATTGTAAACTGATTTTATAAAATTTTGTTCCTCTATATAACCATTCAGTATGGATGAATCCACATTTAAGGTATTTCATGGTACAATATTGGATATGAATAAAGGAAAAAATGACACAAATTGGAATTTATTTTAATGAGTTATCTAAAGATTGTCTTGAATGTTGGGTATTACATATCTAATTAATATTATACCAAGGATAGGTAATACCATGGTTTCATAGGAATACCTCTTAGAGGGTGTTTTCAAAAATATTTTTGATGATATATTTGGAGAATTGTTCTCAAATGATTACTAAAACTATTAAATGGTATAAATTACATCTAATATCTATTAGTTTCTCCTATAGTTGGATTCAAAAATCATATGTGAGGAATATGGTATAGTATGAGTGAATATGATTGTTAGTATATGTAATCATTAGTGGTAGTGGTATCACCATTTTTTATTAATAATTTTTTAGGAAATTTAATTTTAAAATCGATATTTTGATCCCTTGTAACCACTCATAACATTCGTTGATGAAAAGTTTCACAGAATATGGTTTATGGTGTGACCATTTTTATTATCAAAATTTTTTCTTGGCACCTAAATTCAGTATGTGACATTGGATGCCAAAATTTAGGGTGTCATATTGGGTTTCTAATATTATGGTATGAATAAGGGTGTTTATAAAAGGGAATTTATATAGTCTTACACTGGGTAAAAAATGATGGGATGGTAGAGGAGGGCACAAATTTGAGTACTCAAGAACTACCCTTTCCATCAAAATTATCAGATTTTTCTACATGATTAATTCAGTAACCCTTTCATTATAGATAATTAATAAAAATTGTCACTATATAATTGGATCCAATTTAGAGAAAGAATATTAAATTATGTATAATACATGTCTTGGTAAGAAATATGAACCAAATAAGGGAAAATGAACATATTTTTGTGTTGAGAAAAATGACCAGTGTAAATAATATGAGTTCTATATTGGAAACAATTTCAAACATACTATTTTATAATAGGAATTGTGGTAAGTCATTATCTAAGAACTACATTTTCCTTTATATAGGTGGAAGCACAATATTAATGTGCATAGTCAACTTTAGTGAGTCTTGTAGATACAACACCCCCTTCATTCCCTTGTCATTCACTGTTCAATTTTACTTCTATGAAATATTTCACCTAGTGTGTTTGCAAAAATATAACTTTGATTAGTGGTAATGATTTAGTTTTATACAGGATGTGAACCAACAAAATAAATACATCTAGTCATGTTAACATTGGAAATATAAACTTGGATATTAGGATACATTATAAAATATTTAGACTCATTTTTCCACAAGTTGGTTTTTTTCTTTTGTACATCAATATTTATTATTCTCATTTTGTTTTACATTAACTTTTTACCTCATTTTCTAATATTCTATTAGGAATCTCTAAATCCATAAAATGATTTATAGTATTGTATTTCTTTGTCATATTGAGGAGTGGTTTGAGGAAATTGATACATGGACTATAATATAGTGTTGATAATATATATTATATCTTTATAATATTTACAACAGAACCATTTTAATTTATTATTTTTATATTTTATTGGTTTTATATTAATGAGATTCAAACTATACATTTTCTGGATATATAATAAACTAAAAATTCTATTTTTCATGATATTTATACATATAATGAGTGAACATTTAAATGAGGTTCATGTATATGGAAGAAGCTTATATGGATATAACATATGTTATGTGGGACTTGAAATTTGCCTCTCAAAACCACAACTATTTGATATATCCTTTGATAAAATGTTATTCTAATTTTGAACCTCCATTTTATACAAAAAAAAAATTAATGAGTGGATCCCAGAAATAGATCTATTTCCCATAGGAGGATTGAAACATGATTTTATGTGTAATGGACCATCATTTTGGGATGAGGTAATTTCGGTCATATATTAACAAAAATAATGGTTCTTAGGTATATTTGATGGGCTGGGGGACGATAGTGGTAGTTTAAGATTATTATTTGGGGAAATAAGTTATTGGTGGGGTTTTTATATTTTATGATAAATCCCCACTAATTATCTGTAATGATGTTCATATTTCCATTATAGTGGTCATGTTCTACTAGGGATCAAGCTAGATATGTTGTGTAGAATTGTTCATTTTTTATAATGTTTTTATTAAATTAGATAATTAATTAATATTGTAAATAGAAAATAAAAGTTGACATTCATGTAGATCTTGCCTCACATCCCCTCCCTCTTGTTCTCTTATCTGTAGGAGTGATCATTTCCATCCATTATCTATTCATTAATATCTATATTGTATATGGTTTATCAAGTAAATCATTACCTTCCAATAGTATAAATACACACATATTTATATTAATATTTCTCTTGTGGTTAGTCTCATCTAATATTTTTTATTTTAGGGATTTTCAGGATTTAGTACTACTCTTTTGAACATTATGCATACGATTACATGAACAATTCATAAATAGTATGTGTAATGTGATTGATAGATTCATCCTTTGTTTTACATTTTTTTTGTGTCATTAGAAATTTGGGTGGTGGCATGGTCATGTGAGTGTCTAGAAAGAACAGTTCTAGGTCACTATGGCACCTTAGGGTTTTAGAAGGGTGACTTTACTAATTGTAAAAGGATATAGGTAGATATTTTTTATGGGATACGATGTGATGGTGTTGGGGATGTTTTTGTATTTAGGAATCATAAAATCAATGAATTTAATGGGTTTAAATGCAATTTAGTTTTATAAGACATGTTTATGTTCTTGGCCTTGTGTTCCATTATAATGTGGGTGATGTTGATCAATACTGTTGTGTTCACATGAGGTGATCATTTGGAAAGACTATTGATTACCATATCTATGGGTATTTATACAAAATCAATTAATGTGTCATTTATATATGATTTTTATTATTTTCAATCATTATGGAGTATATTACATTAGTGTTATGTCAAAATAGGATAAAGACCATTAGGTGATTTTAGAAACTTCTTTTGGATGAATGATATATAACATGAGTAACATAGGGGTGATGGGGTTGACAATAGTTTTGGAGGAATGAGCTTTTTGTAATAGGAAAAAAATGGGAGTGATTTTGATAAATTTCCGGGACAGCGATTTTTTCATAAATGTGTGATACTTTGAGGCCAATGGCCTGATATTGGGTAGATAAGGGTATCATAATTCCTTATAATTCATTATGATCATTATTTAGTGGCTGGTATTAGGGTATAAGGTTATTGGGTCTTGGGTTTGGAGTTATGAATGTTCCCATGGTTATCTAGAAGTGTATTTATATGGTTAAATAGTTTATGGGTTGGTGTTCAACTCCATGGTGAATGGTTCTTTTTAAAATCAAGGGGTGATTCTATTATAACAAAAAAAAATTATGTATTCCACGTGTGGAATAGAAAAATATAGTTAAAGGGACATATAATTTTATCAAAGCATGATAGTAAAATATTTGGTGGTTTTCATTTGTTATCCTACCTTTTTCATCAACTACACTCAGATACAAAGGGATATTATATGTGGATTTTGTTGTTGGTAGTCAACTTCATTCATACTCACACATTTAGTTGGCCACCATGATGCATGTAGACTTTATATAATGTGACATATATGGGAGAAAATTTCCCCTTGATCATAGTATAGTAGATGGAGAAAATAGGGATGAAGATTTGAGATTTTTTTAGAGAAAGGCCTAGTGGATCCTATATGTGAAGATGGGGATTTTTTGATAATATATTTTCAAATTTCTATTTATGATCAAACTAAAGATGTGTCTAATATCCGTTGAATTAAATACTTGGTTTCTGGGGTGTATTTTTTATGAATTGTTTTATGTTCTTGATTTTCATGTTATTTGAGTTGTTATTATTATTATATTGTTATTATATTGGTTATGGTCTTATTTTGAGAGGTTGTAGTGTCCCCTATACCACCACATAGACCATTATGTTTAATAAACCATTTCGAAAAGAAAGGGAGGCGTTCTTATTCTTTTTGAATCTCTAAATTAAGTTTTGTGTGATTGATCTAAGTTGGTGATTCGACAATGATGTTTCTGAACAAGATCCTTTAAAGTGGTATTGTTTGGGATTTGAAAATTTTATCTTGTAATATCATAGATAATGATTTGGGATAACTCTAGACATGGGAAAAATGTACTTATTTATGACGATATAAAATATGTATGAGATTTAGTCTATATTTCTTGGGAAATTGAGATTACCTTTTTTGTTTTGTGAATTACAGTTGAGTTATTTGATATGATATAATATAGTATCTCATATTATGGATTTACAGTCTGACTCTTAGATATAAGACACAAGAGGAGGTTCATATAAAACCTGATGGGAAAATGGGATCTATATGACATGTGTGTTCCTATATATGACTACTATTGTTTTTATTGATAGGTGTTTACTATTTATATTATCAATAATAACCTATATATCAGTTTACCATTTATCATTGTTTTGGATTTCTAAAGATTTTGTATGATTATTCTATTTATTTCAGTTTTTGAGTATGTGGATTCCATATGTGTATGTTTTGTGTGGTATTTCACCATAAAAATGGTAGTTGGGGCCTCAAGAACCAATGATGTCAGACTTGGTACTAGGTCGGTAAGTGTATGTGGGAGTGAGATATAATACCTATTACATGATTCCACAAACTTGGTACATATAAAATTACTTTTTTATTGAGTATAGAATCCATTATTCAGTTACATTAAACCTAGAGGACCCCTCCTAGAGATTAATGAGGCTAGATAGTTGGTTGCACTCAGACAACATGTGTCCACTATGGGTGGAGATAATCATGATCCATAGTGTAGGTTGTAAGCTAGTTAGGTCAGTATCATATACTAGAGGAGCTTTTAATGTAGTTTGATGACTTCCTTAGATCAATATTTTTAGAGTTTATATGAATCATTGATTATGGTTCTCATATATATTCTTTATCTATGGAATATCTGATGAGGGTATTTAATTGTAGCATAATCCCTTATTCCATGGAGAGGTTGTACCCTAGGCTGTTGAGTACATGACTGATTCATTTTAGAAAATTTATAATTAGATCATGAGTCCACTAGGGAAGATTTTAATTTTTGTGACATATATTCATTGGAGAAATTGTTTTATATGTTTTTGGAATATAATGTATGTAATTATTGTTTAAAATATATTCAATTTGATGTGACATTTTTTCTGATTTGTTCATTGAGATACTATGCAAGGATTGATCCAATGAGTTCATGTTCATGACGCCAGGGTGATATCAGACATGGAATTTTCGCTAATTTTCATAGACTAATTTTTATTTTCACCGACATTTTTTGTGGATGAGATCAATACAGAGTAGTATTTTTACGTTTTATTAATCTTTTCCATGAGGTAAATGATTAAAATCTTCTATTTCAGCTCATTTTTTGAAGTAATAAACCAAGATATGATAATTGCGAGAAACCTAATTAAGATAAGGATACCAAGATATTCAATGCTGTCAGGTGAGATAGGTAGTATTGTTAAGGATTTATATACCTGGGGAGGCATGTAGTCCCTACAATGTAGTAGTAATAGTTTCATGATGTTTTAATAGAAGTGTGGGATATCCATGTGGTATTTATAGTGTGGTTATATAAGTATATTTATGACCAATGTTATCAATTAACGCTAATTTTTTTGGCAATATTTGGCAATGGTGAATTTAGAAAATGTTTTCAAGATAACCACACAGTTAGTGGGATGCCAAGGATTAGGTCAGACTTAGGTGACTATATTAGGACCAGTAGTGCAATTACGATCTCTAGATGACATTTTTGTACCAATACAAGTAATGATAATGGGTGGGATACAAAAAATTAGGGTCAATTGGATATTTATGTACTCTTATTATAGGGTGTGGAAAAATCAAAATTTTAAATGTTTTCTAGTGCTACACAGTGGCCGCCCTTGGTCTTCTTACTGTGGGAGCTTCACAATTTTCCTGTACTATATCTAAATCACTTATAAAATAATTCCTTATTTGTATTAAAAATAAATTAATCAAATGATATATTTTTGGGGTTTGTTTTTTTATTTGATAATGAATAGACAAGTAAATATACTTCCCAGTGAAATTTTATAAAGAAAGAATCATGATAGACATAACATGGTCCTCAGATTAGTTATGAATTATATAATCACTATCCATTATAGTATTAAATTTATTTGGATAATCCAATCATTAAACATTATTCATGAATTTTTATAATTTTATTTAACCTAAAAAAATATAATATTCCATGGATATCTAAATTCTACATCATTGAATAACAAAGGATGATGTAACACCACAATATAGAGTGTGATATATTCCAATAATTTGAGGCATCGTATTCTATTTCAGTCATTTCATCACACAATTTAATCAAGTTAAGATATAATCAATGTAATAGAGTGAAAAAAACATAATAGAAGAATATACATAAAATTGGGATTACTTTCATGGGTGACAATCAGCACACATGTGAATTCCAGTGACATCTACAACAAACGTTAAAAAATATTATGAATGAATTTATGAACACCAAACCTCTCCTAGGGAAAGCCTCTAGTGAATCTCACAATAATGGGAGAGAAAAATCACAATTGTGAATGGAAATAGGGATGAAGACTATAAAAGAAATTAGGGTGGTAGAATGAAATGGTTTGTGTGTTTTAAATAATATAAAATAATGAGAATAGAATTATAAAATAAAAATGGATAGACTAAAATAATTGTAAAATAAAAATTATAATAATAATAAATGTATTGAAACAAATTTTATGATAAACATAGTACATAAGAATTATTTTATTAAGGAATTTAAATAAAACTACTTAGGAAAATAAACAACAATAATGAAAATAAGAATAAAAAATGAAATATCAAAATAAGAAATAATTGTTCTATACTCTTATTTGGAATGTGTTGAACACTCGTCCATAGAAGTAGATTAATATACTTTTTTAGATGTAGGGTTAATCTCTAGAACACCTCTTCCCATTGGTCAAAAAATTCCAAATCATAATAAATAATTCTAATATATATCAATGGATATTTGGAATATCCAATTTCAAATCCCCAAAAAACTATATATTTTTCCATTTTTCATCAATGTGGGGAATAAGTACACCGGGGAAGCTCCCTTCTTCTCCATTATGGTTCCATCACTGAGGGGGAATGTGTTATTATTTTTTGCAATGGTGTGAAAGTGTGGCATTTTCAGAACAGGGATCCTCCAATTCATCCATCTTTTATATTGTCGAATGATCTATTGAATGGTATTATGGTGGTTGGATGGGGTCTCATAGTTTATTTATCAATTTTTTGAGGTTGATAGTTGTTGGAGAGATCAAACATGGTTTGTTTTCATAATAACTACCATTGGAATGTTTTAATTCATTTTCTCAAAGGTTTAATCTTCAAAGATCACTAGATGATCCCTTTGTTTTCAATTAATTACAAATCATTCTACATCAATCATTTAGATAGTATAGAAAAATGTAATATCTAAATATAAATATTCATTGAACTCTAGATGCTTACTTTTTTCTTTAATATGGGGAAAAGATTTTGTGGGGGTATTTATCTTCATCTCTAATAGTTGTGGATGGGATGTATGTGTTTTCATGACCGATGGGATATATTGAATATTAATTGGAAGTGGTGATGATGTGAGAAAATGACATCTGAGGGATCCTCTGATTCATCAATCTAACACATGGATTTTTTATGCCACAAAATGGGATCATGGTGGTTGTATGGATTCTTAGAGGAAATTCATCATTATTTAGGGTGGTTACACTTGTGAGAATGCTCAATATAGAGGTTTTCATGGTTTTAGATTTATTGATTTAAGGAGGAAGATCTTATGGAAGGATGAGGTTGGTCAGTAATAGAAGAAAATTATGGTATCTAAGGGGTGTTTGAGTTGGTTCTGAAAATTTAATGTGGAGGAGTTAGAGGTTTTAAAAATAAATAATAACCCATATATAGAAATCCCACATCATAATAGTGACTTAGTTGTGTGATAGTATAAATAATAAGTTACATCATCATTGAGGAAGTTATATTGGTTGGAGGTTTGAGGAATTCCACAACTGTTGTGAACTTCCCAATGATAGCATTTCTTACCTTCTACTGCCACGTGTGCTTCAGCACTATATGCCAACATTCATGGGATTTTCCCCATCTGAACTCTCATGTTCTCTCCCCCACGGGCCAGTTCATGGCCTCATCCCATTACAAGCATGTTTCTTACGCTTCTCTACCATGGGCTCGCATTGTCAGGTGTCCCCTTGTGGGCTTCCTAAGTGGGATGTAGGTTCATGCAGTTGTGGGATTTCAAACATGAACCTATTAATTGGTAAAAACAATATAAAATATATGAATAAATGTAAAAACATGGAAAATAATCAACATAGTTATAGGAAGATTCAAATAATATTATTGGAAGTACAAATAAAATTACAAATCAAAACTCAACATTATTTTACTCATTATAAACCCTTTTGGTTCCATTAAATATAATATCCTACATTTTAATAAATCATTAAAATACAAGGTAATTTCACTAATAAACATTATAAATCATTCAAAAAATCATTAAATTATACATGAAATATCATTCGTTCAAGGATGTTGAGGGAAATTAATCCAAGAGAGAAATTATTATGGATTCAGTATTTAGGACATTTGATCACTATTAAGAAGATGTATTATGAGTGAGTGAAGATTAATTGATGGATATAGGTACAACATGAGTATTTCAATTTTATTTTGTTTCTTGGATTACTATGAAAAATTTATGAAAATATAATGTTCTGTGATAGATAACATTTTAGGTATGAGAATCAAGTATGATGCTTAATTATGAGTAACAATATACATAATTAATATTCATTGTGTAATGACAGACAATGAAAATGTTATTTTTTATATTTATTAGGCACTAAATCAAAGAGGTGTTACACAACTTATGTATGGTTAGACATGGTAGGTGGATACTATAGTGGGAAAATCACAATTAGACTCAATGAGTTGATTTTATTTGTTTTTGTAATTTGGGGCAAATAGATCTATTTTCTAAATTCTACACATGTCACATATATTATGTGGTATTCTCATTTTTTATAAGTGTTGATTGGTTTGTGACCTCAGATATACCAAATAATAGATATCATATTGTGGGGTATTTTCATATAGATTATATTCTATAATATAGAAATTTGGTTGTATTACTAGTCTAACTATGTGTATGTATTAGTTTTTAATGGTTTTGGGTTGTGGGTTGTGGCCTTTTATTGAGTTTTTTGGGAAAAAAATCATTGGTGGTGTTTTTGGTATTGATAATAACTCCTCATGTTGTTTAATTTAGAGGTCACCAGAGTTATATATCCCTGATAGTTAAACAATGACATTTGGAAACCCAATGGATATCCAATGGGATCGACTATAGTTTTGATGAGTCGTTTAGTTAATTATTATTTTAATTATTATTATTTTATCAATGAAATATTATAGTAAATCTATAATAGTGGAGGGTATTCTAAAATAATAAGTATGCAAATCCCTTTCCTCAAGCTGTATCATCTATACAAAGTTAACTTCCTTATTAGATTCCAATTATTCACTTTGTTTTTAAATAAATTCTTCATAAACGGGGATGACATTCCATTTCTCTTCATCATCACTAGTTTCTGTTATATTTTCCATAATGGTTAGTTGAATATATTATCTTTTTTTAGGTATTTCTCATTGGTTTTCCAATTTATTGTTCTTTTGGAAAAATTAGGTTATATGATTTTATGATAAAAGTTTATATAGTATGGGGTAGATGGTTATTATATTCTTCCTTTACTATAAATGTGAATATGCATCATATGAAATGAATGTGTTCATTGGGTTATGTGAGTGAAGAAAACTTGAAAGAGTTATGATCATTGAGGTACCATCAGTTTTTTATATCGTTGTCTCGAGTGGTTGGGTGTGGATACATGATGAGATGTGTTGATAGCGTGTGTGGTGGTGGTATTTGGACCATTGTATTTTTCAGTAATCCTGACTTGTGTGGTATGGACGTGTTTTGTAACACCCCAAGCTTCTACGGTACGTTTCCCTTCTAATAATGCGATAGCGTGTGTTGTACGCAACCTCGAGTTCTAACACACACCACAACTAATTAAACTAGCCGTTGTAAATAGTGATACCTACTTTTTGAAATCATATATATTTTATATTTCAAAATGGACTTCATTTTTGGATTCGGAATATCGAAATTATCCTAGGGTGAAATTTTGGTACTTTTCGGATAACTTTTATATTTTGATGAATAGTAAAAATTACTAAATTTTAATTAAAAACAACTTTTTTAATCAAAATAAGTAATAGTGATAAATTATGAATTTGAGTGGTTTTAAAGTATATTTAGAATATATTTTTACCATTTAATATAATGTTGGTCATTGGACATAATTTTACAATTAAACCGAACATAAACAAGTGTCAATCTTTTGATAGTTATTATCTCTTAAAAACACGCTTTTTGTTTTAACAGCGGGAATTAATTTTAAATTAATTTCTGCCACTTCTGTGTTTTGAATTTAGGAAAATGGATTCCATATTTGGAATCAGGATGTCCAAATTATGTAAATAGGTAACTTTTATTTTTAGACATTTTGAATAATTACTGCGGTAAATATTTTATTTACCATGGTTAAGGGTAAATCCGGTAAATAAGGGTTAACAAAATAATATTATAATAATACAAAATTACCCTAAAACGTGTCCTAACCTTATTGGTGTACACATACCCGACCATGGGCATCCTTGGGTCAATTTGGGGACCCCTTGGAGCCACTTGTAAGTGATAATGACACATTATATTAATAAAGTTAAAATAAAAATAAAAATGGCATAAGATTACATCTTTTAGAAGAACAATTTTTACATAGGGTTATACATGTTGGATTTTCGATTATAAATATTCATTAGAAAGATAAAAAGATTTCTTACATAATGATATTTTATTTATAATTTGTAGACATTAAATAAGTTATTTTATTTATGACACAATGATGATGCAGTAATTACTATAATAGTGAAAAATTAAAATAATTGATATTATAAATACCCAAATAAATATAATATGAAACTTTTAATGAATTAAACTAATTTTATAGGCTAATATGATATATTAGGATTGATTTAATGGACTTTTTTCGAAGTAATCAATCTGTTATGAGTTTCACAAAAATCAACTATTGAATAGTGTCAAAATTGACATAAAAGAGTTCTTAAAACAATTATTATATTATTAATTGATATTAAATTCCTAAAAATCTAAGGTTCGGCCAAGAGACTTATATTATGATAGGTTAATCATTAATGGACCACTTGGGGGTCGCTTGGATGTATATAGTAAGTTTATTAACCATAATATATAAAAATACAAAGAGACATTGTAAAAGTGAAACTAATTAACTTAGAGTTAATACTTAAAGATAAGGTTAATATAAGTACCCAAACCTGTCTAAATTCTATTGGATGAGTTGTTTGCGACCTATCCCCACCTCAACCTTTGAATAGTCAACTTTGGAGACTTTAGAAACCGAATATGAATTTATTATAAATTAATATTTCTAGCTTTTCCAAAGGTGCCCCTCACCCCTCTTATAAAAGGGCACTCCTCCTTCTCATTTATTCACACCTTCAAAGCCTTTTGGTTCGGCCAAACTCTGCCTAAATAATCTCCCAACATCCCTCACTACAACCTAGAGGCCTTAGTTTGATCAGAAAGCCAACCTAAGGATCCCTTTTGATCAAATCAAAAGGAAGAACCCGAAGAAGAGGTAATGATTTCACCACCCTTTTCTAAGTTCATTTCTTCTTCCACTTCTTCTTCCTTTGTTCTTACCATTCTAAAATAATAACTCCAGTATCTCACATATACTGTGATGTTATTATAAGTATGGTACAACCATATTCAGTATTCTATCCACCCTTTGAATAACATGTCACCATACGTGCGTACGTACGGCTTACCGTCTCCACGTCGTGGTGTAATTGTTATTCAATATAATATTATTTGGATGGGTATAATAATGATGTGTAACTCATGTAAATAATAAATATAACATGTTAATGATTCTGTATATATGATATACCATCCATTTATATATTATTTTAATATCAAAAGAATGATATTGTCGCTCGTGCGTACGTACGGACTACCGTCTCCACGAACGCGATGAGATTCATTCTCCATCGTAACCATTAAAGCGTAATTATCATTTTATGATTTAAAAATGATGTTTAAGGACTTGATATCATTCTGGATATGAATAATATACAACCTATCCTTTACAAACATGTCTTACGTAACAAAACATATGAAAGAAAACAAGTAAGTTAACACCCGAAACAACGATAATACTAAGATATTATTATCAAATCAATATTAAAAGATCATATATGATATCATATTAATGTATATGATTCTTGTATAATTTAATAACAATTATTTCACCATTATACAGGAGGATAACCTACCACAACCATGGAAAAGTACAAGGTAAGGGTTATTTCACAATCTCTTCATTATCCGAGGTTGTATTATACGTAATAATCTACTGGGATCTCTTTATCATCCACATCCATGTTTCTTCGAAATGTATTTCAAAACATTTTTACTATTTACAAGAATATGGGTTAAAGTCATTTATACCCTTGTTTGACTTTTTATAAGAGGTTTATAAAGGAATCTTTCCGTCTTTTTCAAAACAAGGTCCTTTTTTAACCTTTTCGACAGAATTGAGGTAAGAATGTTTTTTTTAACTTATACGGCGGGTGCGGTTATTTTCCGCCGTTATAAAATCGTCGAAGCTTCCCATACAAGCTTATAAGAATATTTTCAAAGAAAATGTTTTATTTTATATGGATCTTAAATGATTTCAAAATAAAAGGAGATATTTCTTTAAAAAGAATTTTGATTTCATCTATGTCAACATCCTTTGATGGATTTTAAGATTATTTGAAGTTGATTTATTATGATACAAAACTTCTATATTGTATTGAAGGTTTTGTGATATGTTTGACTGTGGATGTGCTATTTTTATACCATTCATAGTTTATTGTGAAAGTATTGACATTTCGTATGCTAGTTTTAATATGAATGTTTATGTTATGTTTAAACCTTTTCATATGGGAATGCATTGGACTTAATAAGTGACGGGTGGAGCCCGCTATAGCTCCTCGATGCATCGGTAGGTCTCATGAGACAAACTAGTGTCTTGGCACAAGGCCTTGACAAAATCTTATTTGTAGTCTTGGCACGAGGCCTTGGCTATGTGGTTATGATAGCCTGGCATTATGCATTCCAACATTATGAAAGTGGTTATTGATTTTTGCATGTGATTATTCGATTAGTAGAATATCCATGTGAATAAGTAAATGGCATTATTTCATTTTACTTTTGCCATACCATGTTGAAGTTCAATTTTAAAAGGCTTTTGTTTTAGTAATGCATTGCCTTAAATGTTTATTCTTATTTATGAAAGTTTCCGCTATATTGTTATCCTTACTGGGCATTTGAGCTCACCCCTTTTCTATGTTTTATTTTTCCCCAGGATGTGAAGAAGTAAATTATGAATGACCTGCAGGGATATTATGAGGGGATAGTAGTGTGGATTATGGAGACATTATGTTGTTGTAGTAGTTTTTCATTTTATGATGTAATGTAAAACTTATGAATATATCTTGTGTTTCCAAGGCTACTAAACCAATCGGTCTTTCGAGATTTGATCTTTCTTGTGATCATGCCAATGTTATGTAATAATGCACCGACTCTGGGTAACTGGGGTCGGGGAGTTACAGTTGGTATCAGAGGAAGTTTAGTACAAACCTTGGAAGCTAGATTTAGATAAACTCTGATTAGAGCACGTAGACCTAAGATGAACTTTGAGGATTAGTATAGAAGAACTTCCTAGAATTTTGGTATTGTAGAGATTTTGTGAGTTTTCCGAGCAATACATCCCTGTCTGGATACGAGTAGGTAGAGGCGGCTCTGGCACAGATGTACCTAGGGGTAAAACCTGAAAACACCGCTTTGAGCTAGACTCGAACGGGAACTGGTGCACGACAACGGGCCTTGCTGCACTCTTGGTTACGACACTCCCGGGGGATATGCTTAGGATAACTCTCATTATCTTTACAAATCATTATGAAGGGTTTATGAGTATATACTTCCTCAAAGAAAAACATTTTTATGATTATGGATTATATCCATAAATAGTTCAATTTATGTTAAGTGTTTTATAAGTATGGGATTATGTATTTTGATTCATAAACTGATCTAGTTTATGCCATTGTTTAGAAATGGCGCCTAGTGGAAGAAATGGAAACCGTATCAATGCGTGCACTCCATGTAGGGATTGCCCTCCTGCTCAAGATAATTATAGTGGGGCTAGTGATGCAACTGGTGCTGATCAACTAATCACCATACTGGGACAACTTACTCAGGTTATGAATAATAACTATACCCGTATGGAGCACCCTGATCCGCAGCGTGGAGGATCAATGTTAGATCGATTCATGAGACAACAACCACCAACGTTCAATGGGAGTACAAATCCCTTAGTAGCTGAGCAATGGATATTTTCCCTAGAGAAAATATTTCAGGCTTTGGGGAGTAGTGAAAGGGAAAAAGTTACCATGGCAGTTTACCGCCTCACTGGAGATGCTGATCAATGGTGGTCATTGATTCAAAACATGAAGGAAGATGATGAAGTATCAAACATGGAATGGAGGGAGTTCAAAGATCTGTTTTTAGAAAAATACTTTCCTCGCGACCATCGAGCAGATATGGAAAGGCAATTTCTGAGTCTGAGACAAAAGGAGGATGATAATGTCACAAAGTATGAGGCTAACTTTACAAGGTTAGCGAGGTATGCTGGAGATTATATTCGCAACCCAAGAAGTAAGATTGATCGTTTCTTTGATGGGTTAAAACCATTTCTCCATCGAGCATTAGTCTCACAATCCTTTTCATCGTACGAAGACATTGTCTCATGTGCTATCAAGACCGAAAAGGAATTCTCTAAGTCTTATGACTTTAAAGCAAAGCAAGAGAAGAAGAGACCTGCTGATCAATCTGGGAATGGAAATAAGGGGAAGAAGGGAAAGGTTGAATATCCATCTTGTGGTAAGTGCGGGAAGAAACACCCCGGTGCTTGCCTGAAGGGAATGGGAGTCTGTTACAAGTGTGGTGAAAAAGGCCACCAAGCTCATGATTGCAAGGGGAAGAAGGAAGCTACCAACGTTCAATGCTACAATTGCAGGGAGATGGGGCATTATGCAAATGCATGTCCTAAGCGTCAGGAGAACTTACCTTAGAAAAGGCCAAGGGATCAAGGCCAGGCTTATGCTATCACTACTGCTGAGGTAGAAACTCCGAAAGACGTGGTGGCAGGTAATTTAATGGTTTCCTCAAGTTTAGCAAATGCATTATTTGATTCTGGATCATCGCATTGTTTCATATCTTCCCAGTTTGCTAAGAAAATTAGATATTTCCAATTTGATTTAATAAGGGAGTTGTCAGTTAAAACTCTTAAGGGAAGTATCGTTGCAACAAAGTTTTGTGAATCAGTCCCCATTAGAGCACATAAAGTTTCTTTATCTGCTGATTTCATCGTCATACCTATGATTGAGTTTGATATAATCCTCGGTATGGACTGGCTTTCGGACTATGATGCGAAGATTTATTGTAAGAAGAAAGAGGTTACGATTCATGATGATAATGATAAGGAGAACCTTATTTTTAGAGCAGAATCGTCACCACCTAATTCTTATTTAGACCCACCCCCAGTAGCTCAACTTAATTCAATTATTGGGGAGGAATAGAATGAAGTAACTATCGGTGAGGAAAGGAATGTTCAAATAGAGGATGTACCTGTTGTGAAAGAATTTGTAGATGTATTTCCAGAAGATTTACCTGGACATCCTCCAGAACGAGAAGTTGAGTTTTCTATTGATTTGATTCCTGGATCAAGGCCTATATCGAAGACCCCTTATAGAATGGCCACTGTAGAGCTAGTCGAACTAAAGAAACAACTAGAGGAATTGAGTAATAAGGGATTTATTCGCCCTAGTGTTTCTCCATGGGGAGCCCCTGTTCTTTTTGTTAAAAAGAAAGATGGATCTATGAGGTTATGTATCGATTACAGGGAGATCAATGCTATAACGATAAAGAACAAGTATCCCCTACCTCGTATTGATGATTTATTTGACCAACTGCATGGAGCTCAATAATTTTCAAAGATTGACCTTCGATCTGGATACCATCAGTTGTGTGTAAAGAAGGAAGACATTCCGAAGACAACATTTCGAACCAGGTACGGGCATTACGAGTTTACTGTAATGCCGTTTGGATTGACTAATGCACCCTCTGTATTCATGGATCTGATGAATAGAGTTTTCAAGGAGTATCTCGATGAATTTGTGGTGGTATTTATTGATGATATCTTGGTATACTCCAAAACCTACGAAGATCATGAAAATCACTTGCGCATTATCTTGAAGACTCTGAGGAGGCATGAATTATATGGAAAGTTTAGCAAGTGTGAATTCTGGCTTCAGGAGATTTCTTTTCTTGGCCATATTGTCTCTAAAGATGGAATCTCTGTTGATCCTTCTAAGACCAAGGCAATCCAAGAATGGCCAGCACCTACGAGTATAACTGAGGTACGTAGTTTTATTGGCTTGGCAGGTTATTATCGACGTTTCGTCCAGAATTTTGCCCGATTGGCTAACCCATTAACGAAGCTCACACGTAAAGGGGTTAAATTTGTTTGGACAAAAGAGTGTGAAGAATGTTTCGAAGAACTGAAGAGAAGATTAGTCAATGCTCCTATATTGACTCTACCATCGGGGAATGATGGGTTCGTTATTTATAGTGATGCGTCAAAGAAAGGACTTGGTTGTGTCCTTATGCAGAATGATAGAGTTATTGCCTATGCATCACGACAGTTGAAAATTCATGAACAAAACTATCCTACTCATGATCTTGAGTTAGCAGCTGTGATCTTTGCTTTGAAGATATGGAGGCACTACCTCTATGGTGAAAAATGTGAGATTTATACTGATCACAAGAGTTTGAAGTATATTTTCTCACAAAAAGAACTCAACATGAGGCAAAGGAGATGGCTTGAATTACTCAAGGATTATGATTGCACGATACACTACCACCCGGGGAAAGCAAACAAAGTAGCAGATGCTTTGAGCAGAAAAGACCATGGAGTTCTGAACATGATGAGAATTGAAAGGGATCCAATTTTCATGGATCTAGAGAAGATGGACATGGGAATAACCAGGGAAGGTGAAACATCAATGCTTTTTCAAATGGTTGCCAAACCATCTTTACTATAAAGGATTAAGAGTTCTCAGACCGATGATGAAGAATTTCAGAAGAAGATTAAAGCTGTGAATGATGGGAGATTGAGAGACTTTGTGTATAAAGATGGAACTTTGAAATTTGGAAAGAGACTTTGTGTTCCCGATTTACCTGATCTGAAAAGGGAATTACTGGATGATGCTCATAGTTCCAATTTCTCTATACACCCTGGGAGCACCAAAATGTATAGAGATTTGAAGGAACATTTTTGGTGGGACAACATGAAGAGGGAGATTGCTGATTTTGTATCAAGATGTATGGTTTGTCAACAAGTGAAAGCTGGAAGGCAACAGCCTGGAGGAGTCATGCAACCTCTTCCCATACCGGAGTGGAAATGGGACAATATTACGATGGACTTTGTCATGGGGCTACCAAAGACTCCTAGAAGGAACGATGCAATATGGGTTATTGTTGATCGTCTTACCAAGTCAGCACATTTTCTTGCTATAAGAGAAGATCTACCCCTGGAACGTCTAGAAAGACTATACATTAATGAAGTTGTGAGACTTCATGGAGTTCCCCTATCGATTGTTTCTGATCGTGATCCCCGTTTTACTTCAAGATTTTGGAAAAGTCTTCAGAAATCCCTGGATACTGAACTTCATTTGAGCACTGCTTACCACCCTCAGACAGACGGACAATCAGAACGGACTATTCAGACCTTAGAAGACATGTTGAGATCTTGCTCACTTGATTTTCAGGGTATGTGGGATCAATATTTACCTCTGGTAGAATTTTCCTATAACAATAGCTTCCATTCGAGTATACAAATGGCACCATATGAAGCGTTATACGGAAAGAGATGTCGTACACCAACCTGTTGGGATGACGTTGGTGAAAGAAAACTTGTAGGCCCAGAACTGGTGGAGGAAACAGTGGAAAAGGTGAAGGTAATCCAAAATCACATCAAAGCAGCTCAAAGTAGGCAGAAGAGCTATGCCGATAATCGAAGGAAGGATTTGGAATTTCAAGTCGGTGATCATGTTTTCCTGAAGGTATCTCCGTGGAAGGGAGTCATACGTTTTGGTAAGAAAGGTAAATTGAGTCCCAGGTACATCGGACCTTTCGAAATTCTAGAACGAATTGGGGCTGTAGCTTACCGATTGGCAATGCCGCCAAGTCTCTCCAAAGTTCACGATGTGTTCCACGTATCTCTGTTGAGGAAATACATGCCTGACCCAACGCATGTACTCACCTATGAGGAATTAGAACTGGAACCCGATCTTTCCTATTGTGAAGAGCCCGTCAGGATTCTTGATACAAGAGAACAAGTACTGAGAAACCGGACGACGCGTCTGGTAAAAGTTTTGTGGAGAAATCATAAGATGGAAGAGGCAACGTGGGAACCCGAGGAACTTATGATGAAGAACCACCCGAGTCTTTTTATGCAGTAATACCCTAGAAATTGCGAGGACGCAATTATTTGAAGGAGGGGAGAATGTAACACCCCAAGCTTCTACGGTATGTTTCCCTTCTAATAATGCGATAGCGTGTGTTGTACGCAACCTCGAGTTCTAACACACACCACAACTAATTAAACTAGCCGTTGTAAATAGTGATACCTACTTTTGAAATCATAGATATTTTATATTTCAAAATGGACTTCATTTTTGGATTCGGAATATCGAAATTATCCTAGGGTGAAATTTTGGTACTTTTCGGATAACTTTTATATTTTGATGAATAGTAAAAATTACTAAATTTTAATTAAAAACAACTTTTTTAATCAAAATAAGTAATAGTGATAAATTATGAATTTGAGTGGTTTTAAAGTATATTTAGAATATATTTTTACCATTTAATATAATGTTGGTCATTGGACATAATTTTACAATTAAACCGAACATAAACAAGTGTCAATCTTTTGATAGTTATTATCTCTTAAAAACACGCTTTTTGTTTTAACAGCGGGAATTAATTTTAAATTAATTTCTGCCACTTCTGTGTTTTGAATTTAGGAAAATGGATTCCATATTTGGAATCAGGATGTCCAAATTATGTAAATAGGTAACTTTTATTTTTAGACATTTTGAATAATTACTGCGGTAAATATTTTATTTACCATGGTTAAGGGTAAATCCGGTAAATAAGGGTTAAAAAAATAATATTATAATAATAAAAAATTACCCTAAAACGTGTCCTAACCTTATTGGTGTACACATACCCGACCATGGGCATCCTTGGGTCAATTTGGGGACCCCTTGGAGCCACTTGTAAGTGATAATGACACATTATATTAATAAAGTTAAAATAAAAATAAAAATGGCATAAGATTACATCTTTTAGAAGAACAATTTTTACATAGGGTTATACATGTTGGATTTTCGATTATAAATATTCATTAGAAAGATAAAACGATTTCCTACATAATGATATTTTATTTATAATTTTTAGACATTAAATAAGTTATTTTATTTATGACACAATGATGATGCAGTAATTACTATAATAGTGAAAAATTAAAATAATTGATATTATAAATACCCAAATAAATATAATATGAAACTTTTAATGAATTAAACTAATTTTCTAGGCTAATATGATATATTAGTATTGATTTAATGGACTTTGTTCGAAGTAATCAATCTGTTATGAGTTTCACAAAAATCAACTATTGAATAGTGTCAAAATTGACATAAAAGAGTTCTTAAAACAAATATTATATTATTAATTGATATTAAATTCCTAAAAATCTAAGGTTCGGCCAAGAGACTTATATTATGATAGGTTAATCATTAATGGACCACTTGGGGGTCTCTTGGATGTATATAGTAAGTTTATTAACCATAATATATAAAAATACAAAGAGACATTGTAAAAGTGAAACTAATTAACTTAGAGTTAATACTTAAAGATAAGGTTAATATAAGTACCCAAACCTGTCTAAATTCTATTGGATGAGTTGTTTTCGACCTATCCCCACCTCATCCTTTGAATAGTCAACTTTGGAGCCTTTAGAAACCGAATATGAATTTATTATAAATTAATATTTCTAGCTTTTCCAAAGGTGCCCCTCACCCCTCTTATAAAAGGGCACTCCTCCTTCTCATTTCTTCACACCTTCAAAGCCTTTTGGTTCGGCCAAACTCTGCCCAAATAATCTCCCAACATCCCTCACTACAACCTAGAGGCCTTATTTTGATCAGAAAGCCAACCTAAGGATCCCTTTTGATCAAATCAAAAGGAAGAACCCGAAGAAGAGGTAATGATTTCACCACCCTTTTCTAAGTTCATTTCTTCTTCCACTTCTTCTTCCTTTGTTCTTACCATTCTAAAATAATAACTCCAGTATATCACATATACTGTGATGTTATTATAAGTATGGTACAACCATATTCAGTATTCTATCCACCCTTTGAATAACATGTCACCATACGTGCGTACGTACGGCTTACCGTCTCCACGTCGTGGTGTAATTGTTATTCAATATAATATTATTTGGATGGGTATAATAATGATGTGTAACTCATGTAAATAATAAATATAACATGTTAATGATTCTGTATATATGATATACCATCCATTTATATATTATTTTAATATCAAAAGAATGATATTGTCGCTCGTGCGTACGTACGGACTACCGTCTCCACGAACGCGATGAGATTCATTCTCCATCGTAACCATTAAAGCGTAATTATCATTTTATGATTTAAAAATGATGTTTAAGGACTTGATATCATTCTGGATATGAATAATATACAACCTATCCTTTACAAACATTTCTTACGTAACAAAACATATGAAAGAAAACAAGTAAGTTAACACACGAAACCACGATAATACTGAGATATTATTATCAAATCAATATTAAAAGATCATATATGATATCATATTAATGTATATGATTCTTGTATAATTTAATAACAATTATTTCACCATTATACAGGAGGTTAACCTACCATAACCAAGGAAAAGTACAAGGTAAGGGTTATTTCACAATCTCTTCATTATCCGAGGTTGTATTATACGTAATAATCTACTGGGATCTCTTTATCATCCACATCCATGTTTCTTCGAAATGTATTTCAAAACATTTTTACTATTTACAAGAATATGGGTTAAAGTCATTTATACCCTTGTTTGACTTTTTATAAGAGGTTTATAAAGGAATCTTTCCGTCGTTTTCAAAACAAGG
The DNA here is from genome assembly GCA_963277665.1 of Viscum album. Taxonomy (NCBI): domain Eukaryota; kingdom Viridiplantae; phylum Streptophyta; class Magnoliopsida; order Santalales; family Viscaceae; genus Viscum; species Viscum album. The sequence goes on along the minus strand of OY728145.1, from coordinate 653,375,662 downwards.
TCCTTTTTTAACCTTTTCGACAGAATTGAGGTAAGAATGTTTTTTTTAACTTATACGGCGGGTGCGGTTATTTTCCGCCGTTATAAAATCGTCGAAGCTTCCCATACAAGCTTATAAGAATATTTTCAAAGAAAATGTTTTATTTTATATGGATCTTAAATGATTTCAAAATAAAAGGATATATTTCTTTAAAAAGAATTTTGATTTCATCTATGTCAACATCCTTTGATGGATTTTAAGATTATTTGAAGTTGATTTATTATGATACAAAACTTCTATATTGTATTGAAGGTTTTGTGATATGTTTGACTGTGGATGTGCTATTTTTATACCATTCATAGTTTATTGTGAAAGTATTGACATTTCGTATGCTAGTTTTAATACGAATGTTTATGTTATGTTTAAACCTTTTCATATGGGAATGCATTGGACTTAATAAGTGACGGGTGGAGCCCGCTATAGCTCCTCGATGCATCGGTAGGTCTCATGAGACAAACTAGTGTCTTGGCACAAGGCCTTGACAAAATCTTATTTGTAGTCTTGGCACGAGGCCTTGGCTATGTGGTTATGATAGTCTGGCATTATGCATTCCAACATTATGAAAGTGGTTATTGATTTTTGCATGTGATTATTCGATTAGTAGAATATCCATGTGAATAAGTAAATGGCATTATTTCATTTTACTTTTGCCATACCATGTTGAAGTTCAATTTTAAAAGGCTTTTGTTTTAGTAATGAATTTCCTTAAATGTTTATTCTTATTTATGAAAGTTTCCGCTATATTGTTATCCTTACTGGGCATTTGAGCTCACCCCTTTTCTATGTTTTATTTTTCCCCAGGATGTGAAGAAGTAAATTATGAATGACCTGCATGGATATTATGAGGGGATAGTAGTGTGGATTATGGAGACATTATGTTGTTGTAGTAGTTTTCCATTTTATGATGTAATGTAAAACTTATGAATATATCTAGTGTTTCCAAGGCTACTAAACCAATCGGTCTTTCGAGATTTGATCTTTCTTGTGATCATGACAATGTTATGTAATAATGCACCGACTCTGGGTAACTGGGGTCGGGGCGTTACATGTTTGACGGATTTTGATTTATGTTTTGTAATTTTATTGGCAGTGTTTTAGTATGATGGTATTATTTGGATGTTGAATGTAATTAATAATGTGGTATTATTGGGTTTTGGATTAACAATGGAGTTAGTGACCATATTTTTTGGTGTAAAATGAGGTTTTCATGATGCATTGTTTTTATGGGTTATTATTAATTTTCATTTACCATAGAGCCAAAGTCATTGAGTTAATGTGAAAATTATATATGTTTCGTGATGTGGTTTAAACCTCTAGTGTATGGTCATGACTTCTACTTTATAAGTATCATAGTGGTAATTATCATGACAATCATTTAAATAGAGCGGTATTTTGATGAAGGGAATAAGATCATGGGGTGATTTGGATAATTTTTTGGAAGAGGAATTTTTCATGTTTATCAGATGAATTAGAGTCAATGAGATTTGATTGTTAAAGGGTGGGTTAAATAATGCCATATAATTCATCGGGCTGTAGATCTAGTGTCGATTAAAGGTGTACAAGGACAATGAAAATTTGGTTATCATATATGTACATTCGTTGGTTTTTGGTAATAGATTGGATTAATACACTAATTATTGGTTGGTAGGTAACACTGTGGGGTATGGTTTCAGTTGGAGACAATGGGTTTTCCTATATGATAAACTACATGTACCATTCCCTACCATGAAAGTATCCAAAAAGATAATGGTTCACTCAAAGAAGGTGATAAAATAGATGAGTGATTTCATTGGTTTTGATTTGTTAACATTCCATTAAATATTCATATAATTAGATACATATGGATATCGAGTAAGGAAATATTTTGTGGTGGACTGATAAGATCATACTGTCACCCTGAATGGGCCCTCTAGGATGATTTCAAATGTTATGTCTATAGTTGAATAGAAGATCAAGGGACCAGTATCTGGAGAGATTAGCTGGTGGTATTGTTAGAGAATTTGATAATGGTTAATTGATTGAGATGTGTAAGGTGTGTCCTAAATATCAACATGTTGGTTGTATTTTAATATTTTTGGACATGATTATATTTAGTCATTCTAAAAGTGATTATATTTTTTTAAATTTTATGGGGTTTTATATGTTTTCTTTTCATACCTCATGTTATGTTCTACATTTTCTTGTTATGTTTATACTACCATGATTCATATATTATTTTCATTATTTATGGTTTTATTTTCTACAGGATTATTTTATATATTATGCAGCCTTATTACCTAACTACTTGTAATTACCTACATACATACATGGAGGTTCACCCAATGTATGAAAAATGACTGCATTTTGTTTCATTTCTGGTATCCTGTTTTAGGAGGATACATTATATATGTCTAATGGCCATGGTAGACATGTAATGAATCTAAAAATTACATTTTAAACATAGTGATTTATCAAGTTCTCATTGCATAAAAAATTTACGTATATAAGAATGATGACAATATTACCACTATTTTATACCAATGGAGTCCACAAACTAACAAATTCCACATAGAACATATACATGTACAAATCATTTTATAGGATCTGTACAGGATCATGGGGGGTTACATTCCTTGAGGAGATGTGTTTTGAATTTATTCCACATTAAACCATATATAGGGGAATATAATTTTCACCATGACTGGAAGAAAAAATGATTATGCAAGGTGTTTACTCTAATGAGAAAGAACCTCTTTTTTGGATAGGTACTTATTTCAATGCTTGTAGGATGACCATCTCAGATGATTATTGAAATGTTCTAACCTCTTAATGAATAATTGTGTTCAAATAAATTAGAATAAATGGAACCCTGATAGAAACTATCTAGATCTAGAGTGTAGTTTCTTTAAAAAAAATGTGTCTATTGAATTATACTCAATATTTATTCAGAAGACCATTTTTTGGCCTTGATTTGTAGTGAAAATGTGTTTCTAGTATGTGATTCACAAATGGGTTTAAGGATATGAATATTTATAATGGTAGTGAGATTGGTGAATGCGAAGCCCATAATTTTGGCATTATTAATGATAAAATATATATATTAATTCCTACTGAATTAATAGAATTGTATATAAGCATTACATATATCTAGACATTTTTATGTGATATGAGGATGTGTGGTATCACAGTTTACTCTATATTAATTCCATAACAATATATAGATTTTAGTATATAGGCTAGTTCATACCATTTATCGATCCATGATATTAAATAATATTCCATAAATAAGCAATTGATGATCAATAATATGTGATTAGACTCAAGATTAAATATCCACCCCAATTCATAGTTCCTTACTAAAACTATCCGGGATAATGACAATATATATTACATGAGATAATATTACATATTTAATTTCTTTCAGTCAATGTTGATAAATTTACATATCATTTGTAACATATATATACTATATGAATTCACATTCTGGTTTATAATGTTTTAACGATGGGTAAAAATGATATTAATAGAATTTGGGAGGGATTAGAACTCTTTGATGGAAAAAAGGTGACAATTATGATAATTTGATATAACACTGACAAATATTTTACATTAACCTCTAAGGATTATTGTGTTGGGTTTATATATAACTATATCTATGATTGGATATCATCTTATCTCCACTACATGTTAATAAAAAAATTCACAACACGTAATGGTTTAATGGTTATTGGTATGTGTAATCGAAAAAATTGAAAAACATGATAGAAGAGAGCCAAAACTTTGTCATCAAAATTTATAACTAGAAATGTAGTCATCCCCCTTAGCTCCCAAAAATTGAATATAAAAAAAATATTTTTTAGAAGATATAATCCATCCAGAGGTGTTAGGAAAAGGTTGTAACTACATACAGTTGGGCTGACAAGAAGCTAAAATTGAAAGATCTGAAGAACTTATTCATGACCATGGAAGAGAATAAAACTATATTTTCATATTAAATATATTTATATTATTTTTATTCTAGGGGTAGTATGCTAGTAGTTTTGTCAATGTAAAATTAGAAGAAACTATTCATGTATATGAACAAAATTAAAATATATTTTACTCAAAGGTACCCATTTTCATTAATCATTATGAAGACCCAATATTGTTTTTAATGTATATATGGGAGTTGGATGAGATATTCCCTGAAAAATAAGGTTTTGATCCCATCACAGTATGTTTATAGGAAATGTTAGTATACGAAAATGTGATATTAATCAAAATTAAACTAATTCTTGTTGAATGGATGTTTTCACACAAAATGTAGAAAAAAAATCATTCATGTATATTATTTGTAAATTGTCAATTATATATGTCAGAGTGGAATTTTTTTTCAATTAACATATGTGATGAATATATTACTATATTCTACTAGATATATTATGAATACAACCTCTTTTGGAAAAATAGAGGAATTGGTAATCCAATTAGTTATGAATAAACGATTCAATTTCAGTGTAACATTGGATTATGGGGGATATAATTTTCTTAAAATTTACCAATTCAAGAATATTTTGATTCTAGGATAGATAAAGATATATATATATAATATTAATGAACACTAGTGACATACTGATATATTAGTTATTAATAATCACATAAGGGAACTTTATTTTGTACTTGAACTCTATTAATGATTTTCTATTTAGATATTAATATGAAGCATTTTAATGTTAACTCTGATAAACATATCAAAAGAGATAAATCTATAAAAATAATAGAGAATACTAATCTAATGGATTGGGATTAATATTAAAATATCATACTCTATAGTAAATTAGAATCTGATCCCCCATGAGAACCTTTTATATGTTTCCGTACATGGTAATGAATCTATGCGTAACTTTGATCATAGTTCCTTAGGTATCAGGTAGGGATAAAAAATTGGAGGAATATCCTCATGATATCATGAACATATCAAGTACTGGTGTGGGGGACATTATGATTTAAAGTGAAATCTTTTCACCCAGATATTAATTTTCCACTATTGATAATGGTGTTTAGATATCATAAGGTAACACACTTGATTTTTGGAAATAGTCCTTATTAGTGAAATTTAGAGACCCGTGATAGTCTTTGTAGAGTCCAATTATGAGGATATAAATGACTAATATATAATTTGGGAGCATGTAAACTATTGAAAATACATTGGAACTGACATTAATTAATGCTTCCAATAATAAACGAGAATATATTTTGAGTGAATTATTGAAAACATTGATAAAATATTTTTTTTTTCAGTACATATTTCCTAATGTGTTATTACACTACTCATATGATATTTATAGATGGTAAAATGTTTTAAATAATTCTTGTATGTGACCACTAAATATTAGGCATTTACCCTAAAATATTTATGATATTTTTACATGGACATAATGTTACATTATTATTTTCCAAAAATGATTCCTATATCACTCTACCACATATGAAATTAGCATAAATTAATTTTTTATTGGAATATTGGTATAAAATAATCAAAATTTATTCATGTGTGAGAACTTATAGTTGTAAATCCGTTAAGAGTTCTATCCTGTACCACTAATGAAATAGGTTCATGAAAAGGACAAACATACTTTCCAAGAACACTATATGAAGATATAGATATGGATTTGTATTGGGAGGTCTTATATATAATCTTATTTGATAATAAAATGGTATAATTATAAATTATCTCCATTAAAAGTACCAATGCTGTGGATTTTTATGTAGTGATGGTGGGTGAAGGAACTCTTTTCCAACCATTTTTTGGGTTAATAGTGGTGGCATAAACTGATTCTCTTGATGGATGTGGTAATCATCAATTTTTTTTAATTATTATATCCTCATTCATTTACTAACATATAGGGTCTTAGGACTAATTATTGTGGTGTAGGATATCAAATTGGATATGTGACATTGTTCTATCACTATCATAATTGTCATATTTAGTATATCAAAATATTTAAATCACTATTACCATGACAAATATACTTCATTACAATTTATCAATTTTTTCAATGATTCTTATTTATATATCGAGTCTATCATTCTATAATTTAATACAATACAACATTGGTGCTAGATATATTGATGGTAATTTATGAATCTACTGTGGGAGAGTTTCACGATAATTTATATAAAATATATCACATGCTCTTCGCCATAGGGTATGGAAATTTCCACTAAATTTTATTTGGTTGACCATATAATGTCTGTGGAAATATAATAAAACTAGTTTTTTTATTATTTATCATGAACAGAATCTACGTATATGAATTAGGAACATAAATAATAAGTTCCTGATGTGATTTATAAAACATTTTTTACTATTTATAGTATGATTAGAAATGTTCATAAAATAATAAATCCAATTCTTCTATCCTATAATGGAATACAATAGCATTAAATTCCTATTCATATCATTAGGATTCTCACACACTAATAGGGGTTGTATAACTATCACTTTTCATTATGAATGATATATTATGGAAGAAATCATCAGTATCCTTCACATAGTACTAGGAAAAAAATATAAAGTAACACATTCCTTCTATATAGGTCAACATATACGGTCTTTTTCTAATTATGATAACCCACCATATACCGTCATATTATAGAATTTTTGTTTTATTTATCATTTTACCAGGTCTAACAGATCATAACACCATAAAATTATATAAACTCTGGTTCATGGACAAATAATCAAATAGTAGATGATGTGGATGATCCATTCATATCCTCACACTATACTGGGTGCAACATCGTCTTTGGTTTCATCACAATGACATGGCTATATATTGGATCCAATGTATTATAATTAATATTCTTATTGCTATTTTGTTGATATATCCCTGATTTATTTTTAAGGATATGTTTTTTTAAAATGTATCATTAGTTCATATGAATAATATGAAAATAACTTTTAATAAACAGTCAAAATACTCCCACATAGGGTTAAATCCATAGATACTTTATCTTAAACCCCACAACCTTTTTTTAATCATTCCATTATTATTTTTCAATACAATTAATGTAGATATTTTTTTTAATGACCTATTTATACAAATAATAAAAATTATTGAAATGGATAGTGAACAAGAAGTTTTTAATAACATTTGAAATAAATATAAAATTCTAATTTCATAGAGATAAGTAACGACATGCCTATGGAAAATAGTCAGTGAATCTCAAACTACTAATGCGACTTATGTTGTAATGATCATTCATTCTCATATATTAGTATAAACATTTTCACTAAAATATATACCATATACATCATATTTAAACTTATATTATCCTTTTTCCCAGGACACCAAGAATCAACTGGACATGTTATAATATGAATCTTATATATGCCATGTCATTTATTCTATATTCTCCCAAAAGATACTTTCATTGTTAATGAATACGTAACATGTAATCCATATAGAGGATGAGAACATCACATTACCTATTTCTATGTTCCTCAAAACATCTCATTTGACTCAACTAATAATGTCCAAGAGTTACCTTAGTCCAATCCAATCAAGGGATAGAAATATTTACTCCTTATATGAGTGAAAAAATCCAATATTTTTTGGGATCCATGCAATGATATGATTAAAAACATACCTAAACACACCCAAATTTGTGGTGGAAACTTGACTTGTGTAAAAAAAGGTATTGTAAAATTAATGTTATTATTCTAGTTTTCTTATAAAAATTAGGAAAAATAAACTTATTTTAAGAATACACCACTATATATTTCAATTCGTTCACGACAATCCATTGGATATTCATAGAAGGTATGTCCAAATAATTAGTGTCCACATATTTACCATGAGTTTACCAATTATTCAAAACATGGAATATCATCAAATACCATACAACTCCTTGATGATCTTATATTCCATATAACTCAATGTCATCCATTGAAGGAATATCATCATTTAACTATTTATGCCATGAATATTTTAGCGAATATAAACTAATGATTAATATATAATTACTTTATTATAAATACATGAAAAATTATTCATCCCTCAAATCAATATATTTATTGTAATAAAACTGGAGATTTTATATGATAATTATTATTATTTTGTGATATTTGTTTCACCAATTTATCCAGTATATTTTTTTAAGTGGCCACTCAAGATATCATAACATCAGCATTTTTTGTAATACTCCATATAAGATAATAATTGAAAAGAAATTGTGTTTGTTTCATTGGTGAAACCTGGGTTCCATATCACGGGGGATTACATAATAGTTATAATTATAATGTTCTATTCCACTAATTATATGAAGATCAAACTCTTATTGATTAAGAGAATTCACAATACAAATAAATTATTTCATCGAATGTGATGGAGTGATGCACTCTTACCCTATTTTTGAGTCATCCATGATGGATTCTTTGGAACTCTTTCTAGTGATTTCTCAAAAGTTTCGATAAAACATGATAGTAGATTGATATTTGGTATCCAAATAATACCAATGTAATCATTAATCCAGACAACAATTTACATAGAGACCATTCTCTCCCCCAATGACCACTCATATATTTTAACACTTTATCATATACTCAAGTATATTATTCACCATATTTTAAAAACACAAACTAGTATTGGATTGGAATATTGATTAAATTTAAAATTCATTTGAATTACCAATTAATGTAAAAAAAGAAGAAAATTTACCCTAAGACATATTCATGGTGTTAAGAGAATGGATATCATTTCTGATAAATACTAGGTCATAGAAACATAATATAGGAAACACTATTATACTCTAAGTAGTAATCTTATATAAATATAGACCATCCAAATTCATGATGAAAAAATATTTTATTTCATCATTAAAAAGGTTATTACAACTTTGATAATATTATTTGAGTACATAAATATACTTATGTAGTTTGAATATTATTATTTTCTGATTTAGAACATCAAATACATTCAGTTATATCATATACAAGTTCTCTACTAAATTCATGCTAAAGAAATATGTTCTAAATCACATTTTTTCTATCTCATAATCATATTATTGTTATGTAGTATATAATATGTGGATATAATTTATCATCATAATGTATTAAAAAGGATTATTCACAGTAAATACCATGAATATAATTAGAACAGTTGACAACCACTCATCTTTTATTAGTAGTAACTCAACCCTCAAATTAATTTATCTTTTGAAAACCCACTTTCACCATTTTGATCTAAGACTTTAGGTGTATATATTAAGATACAATTCATGGTTAGTGAAGATAAAATATATCAAGGATTCAGTGGGTTTTAGGAATTTCACAAAAATAGAAATTTCTATGGCCACTCAATAGGTAATAGATTCATCACTTAATAATATTTCCTCACAATTATTATCATCTGAAAATACACATCTCACTAGATCTAAATGAATCATAAAACACATGTGAGGTTCTTGTGTGGATTGAGTCATTTCTATTCCTACAACCCTTTATTGAATCAAATCAACCTCCTTGTCAAGGAAAATTCTTTTTTTTGTCTTTATCTTCTCCAAGATCAATATTCCTATAACAAACTCATTGACTTATGTTTACATTAATAACATGTACCTCTATAAATAGACGATTTTTGGTATGATTTTAGAAATAAAATCCCGTAATATCCTTAGGATATCCATTAAAAATAATTTTTTTATATTTTTAGTCAATGTTATAAGAATCCAAACATCATAAGAATTATTTGATTCCAAAAATAATTATAAAACATATAATGGGATGTTTAAAATTTGGTATATTATAGGTGAATTGATATATAAATTAGATTTAATATGTATTTTTAAAAATGAAGCATACTATAGTGTGTAAACCATGAGTGAAAAATTTAAAATCTCCTCATCATCAATCAAATAAAGTCATGTAATGTAAACTTTCTCCACTAAGACATTCTATTACATTTTTAGGATCATGTAGTCATATGTTCTAAAAAACTTCATAATCCCCCATATGATTAGTTAATTTATGTATAATTCCCTCTCCACCCCAATCTAATTATACGATAATTATACATCCTCCATGTATATTTTATACCTATTTTAGAAACACTTCATAATATTCCAATGATTCATACTTCTGTCTCATTAAAAACCCATACCCATGTTGACAAAATTCATAAGTAAAGGATAAAATTTACCTTGAAATACTAATTTATTGTACACTAATTGGTCCATATTCATCACCATGTATGATATTTAACTATCTTCATTACCTATATCATTTTTTCACAAATATGTTATTTTTTTATATTAAAAAAACTAATTCTCAATTTTCAAATAATTCATAACTATGTTTTTGAATTAATATTTCTCTATGGAGTATTTTGATCAGTTCGTCACTAAGATATAAAAATATACAATATTAGAGGTTAGTAGGATTATAATCCACCAAAACTATCATATTATGAGGATTATAGAATTAATTATCTTTTTATATAATATATAAGCCACATACAATATTATCAAAGCTAGAAATAATTTCAATGTTATATAAAAAATAAATTATGTTCTTAAAATGGAATGAAAATAGCATCTTGAATAAAAAAGACACTAAAGAAATACATAATATGTCAAGCATATAATAAAAGGTTTCCATTAAAAGGAGTAATAGACCTGTGTGAAAAATAATATAGGTACACATTTCTAATATTGAAACTGTTGATCCATTACCGATTCAGGGATCTATATCTCCATTAATTAATACACTTGTCTCCATGAGCCTTTATTTATCAGTATAAATGTGTGATTCCCACCTCATATCCAAAAACATTGAGTTAGTGTTGTTGTAATTAATTTCTATGAAATTCACATTCAAATGCTCTGAATTATAGTCACAGAGAACACATCTCAACAAAAGAAAAAAACTAAAAATATAATAATAGTCAAAATTATTGAAATTTTAATATGATTATGATGAAATATCACATAACCTATAATCGAGACATACCAATAGTTGATTATCATGTATTATAAATTTTTCATAAGGTATTTATACTATATTTAATCCCACTAAAAATGAAAAACCTATAAATCCTAAATATTAATTGAGACTAGAACCATATATTATCTGGATATACATTGGTTTGACTATGTAAATAATAAATACATATATTTGAAAAAAAACAAAATTTTCAATCTTATCAAATATGATGGTTATATATATGTGTGGAAAAAATCATTATCCAAATCCCTTATATGGATACAATGAACTTTATTCCTCTCGTAACATAAAAAGTCAATAATCTGAGAAAATTTATCCCAAGTTAAATTATAGAAAAAAGTAACCTAACTACTATGATAACCTTAAAACATTCTTCCATTATATAAGATAATTCAAGGGAACCTAACTGTTATAGTCCACCATACTCAATGATCTGGGAATTAAAATGTTTTATTTGAGGTAGAATATTACACATAGTATTCTTATGGGTTTTCATTATTGTATAAAATTTTTAATATATATATAATTCCTATCAAAACAATTTCATTTCATGAAATTTTTATTATATCCAGTTTTATTCTTAAATTCATGTATTTTTATATTTATTTAGTTTTAGAATCAAATTATATAATACATGTTAATTTGTTCACATCATATTAATTTTTTAGTCTTCACTCAATCAATTAATTTGTGTAAAATTATATAAAATATATTCCAATCATTTTAATAAATATATTAATTAATATCTGGTATAAAATTCAGTGAATTTTTATTTTAAGGAATCAAGTAATAAATTATTTAAACTCTACACATAGGTAAGCCAAGAGATACATAAAGAACAGGACTCACCTTCATAGAAAAATGGGAGATCATCTATACTTATTGGGTAACCAAGCCCAAAGTTCATCTAAATGTGATGAAGTTACACAAGTGATAATTCAATTCATGATTTCCATAACACCTATAATTCACAAAATATGTTGAATAAATATTATCAAGAATATAAATAATAAATTTCATAGTTCCATGTAAATGAACTTGTAATCATATGCATCCTTACTTATAATTTACTTAATAGATCAATCTCATATAAAGAAAGTATGGAATACATTTTATATAAAAAATAATCACATATCATATAGAATTTCAAAACCATAATATTAATAGAATTGTTTTAATGAATAAATATTATATTTATGTTCATAAACATGAGATACAAATAAAAACATCTTCTATTAAATTTAGGATTATAAAATATCACCATATAATGCAAAATACTTACCACAAATAAAGAATATAAAAATTATAATTAAAATTAAAAAATATAAATATTTAACATTTTTTATACTACCACTTGAAAATTTGTTTACCCTTAATGTAATTTCATGTTGGTTTCCTACACTATGTTCTCTCACAACATTGTTTCATTGTTTATAAAAAAACATTTAAAATCCCTTTCTTTTATAAAAATATTTCACCATATAGTTTTAGATTATTTAGAATATTTGATTCATTAAAAATCTGTATATAAAATATATAAATCATTTCCCATTTTTTACTACATAAATATCAACTTTAGAGGAAGAATATATCTAAAACCTTTTTCCACAAAAATAGGAATGGAAAAAAATGAAAGGGTTCTCTGAAAAGATAGTTAATGGAAATGATAATACATATTAAAAAATGATATTATTTATTTGTAAGATAACCACAATGGTATGATAAAATGAATTAAACAACACAATATAGTACCCATAAATTAATATTTCATAATAATGAATAAATTAATATAGTATTATCAATGATAATACATAAGATATAAAACTATGGAATCATCAAAAATCCATCTTGTGCTATAAAGTGATATCTTTGTCATAAGACATAAGTTCATGGTTAACAAATAAGCACCAAAAATAAATTTCATTGTTAATGAAAACCCTTATGAAAATCGTAGTGGATTGGGTTCCCTTCCTATTATGTACTTTCCTTAGTCATGGATCTTCCAGAGGACAATGTTATTGGACAATTACCCTTCAATATATTGTTTCACTCTATATTCTAATGCATATGATCTAATGTGATTTTTTTACCAAATGAATTGGAGGGATAAATAATTCCAAGACAACCCATTACATAAAAATATTCATATGTGTGCTAGAACATCATACACCATTAATTATATCCTTAAATAATATCTCTTGGAATGGATATGGGTTTCATAAAAATTTCATAATAATAATATTAATAAACCATACAGATAAGGAAAAAATATGGTAAAAATGGATCATATCCACTGTAAATAATATGAAAAATCACAATATTCTGTTTTAGACAAAAATACCATTAAAATATCATTTTTTTGTAAAGAAAAATATTATTTTCCATTGACACCACTTATTTAGAATATAAAAAATTCAAAATTATTAATGATTTTTTTACTAGAATGGACCAATGGAAAATTATTTTTACTTTTTTGTAGAAAATATTGTTGAAAATTATTTGGAAAATTATATGATGATATCCTTATAAATATTTATAATTTATGAAATGGAACACAAAACATTATTAAGTCATTATATAATAGTAAAAAATCATGAAAATAGTTTTAGGAATATATTTTCATGGAAGAAAATATTCTCGATCGAAAGGAAACAAAATGGTATGATTTTAATAAACACATAATTTTATATAATTCATAATTAAATAGTAGAAAATTGAAGAAAAAATTGAATTATCTATGATTAAAAAGATGAAATTAAATCACACAAGACATCGGAGTGATAGATCATATAATATTATCTTCATAATATCTGATAACAAAAAATATCTATAAATTTTTTGATGTTGTATAAAACATGTAGGAGCTTTTCATATTGCATCATAAGAACCCTAACCACATATACATGAAATTTAAATTTATTTAAATATATTCTAAAAATATATATTCATTAATATAATATAGATAGACAATACATTTAAATATATTACTCCAAAATTTTTAAAATAAACAACCAAACATTTCTTCCCGAAGATTATGTGGCCTATCATATTTGGAAAACTAGGATCATAGGACATTACAAAGATAGTAAAATAAAAACAAATTAATTTATTATCCATAATATTCTCATAATACCTTTCATGATTTTAAAACTCAATGAAATAATATAGGGAATATATAAATGAAAGGGTTGAGATAAAAATCCCAATAAACCCGATAGAGAATAATAAAATATGAGTTCATTTTATAATAAGATATCATAAAAATAAAGATTGTGGGCAATAAAATGATTGAAAAAAATAAATAAAAAAGTATCATAGTATCATGACATCATTTGAAATGTTGAATAAATATATGATGACATAAAATAGAGTCAATTCTAACATCCTATACTGTAAAGACCTATAATTTCAATGTAATATTTTTAAATATATTGAAATTTTATGAGTACGCAAAAATAGACAGTGCGTGATTCCAAGGACCGGAGTGCCCAAAATGTATTTCTAAAATTTTTTTCAGGAACATTTAGTAAAAGTATGGGTGAGATTTTTTGTAGCTTTTGAACTAGTGATTGGAATTGAAACATGAGGGCACTGTTGAACTCACAGCATCGATATTCGCTTAAGGGGACCTTCACCTTGACCGCAATATGTCGAGGGTGAAAGATAAAATTTGGGTTTTTTTCATGAAAGAATAAAATAAATAGAATTTTATAACATTTTAGATTTTTTGGAACTCCCATTTTGACGTTAGAGGTGGGGACCACAAGAACTAAAACACCCATGTGAGGAAATGGAAGTGGGGACCACTAGAACTAACCTCCCATGTGGGTTATGGTGGTGGGGACCACCCGAGACTAAAACCCCTTGAACTCACTCTTAATGAGGGATAACCCATGGAAGTCCTCCAACTTTAAATTTGGACAACACCATTCATTAATTGGGTCAATTAATTATTCCAACATCCCAAATTAATTAATCTATTTAATTTAATTATATTCGCACCTCTTTGTTTGGGAGCATATTTGGTTGGAAAATAATTTCATTGGGTGGAGAAAGTTCTCCAACGAAGAACGCAATCAAAGAACATTCTTCAGAAATCAAGGAAGAGGAAGACAGACGAAACCGTCATTAAAGTGCGGTTTCGGAAGAAGTGGTTGTTGGAACCCTCTCCACCTTCTTCGACTTCTTTCTCGCACCAACTTCAACGAACAATCGATCTAGGGGTTAAATTGTATGTGATTAATATTTCCCATAATCTTCCCTTCCAAAAAAAGTTTCCGGATCAACTCTCTCTCTCTTACAAGTTGATCTGTGAATGTTTTATTTTGTGGGTTTGTGAAAAGTGATTAACAGAGGTTTTGGGGATTGATGTTTTAAATATCTTCCATTCACATTCTTGATTCAAAAATTGTGAACCACTTTCTACCGCCAAAACACAGAGGTTATGGGAAAAAAACATCACGTAACCCCCCCCTCCCAGCAAAGTGTTATGGTTCTTCTGTGTTCTTCGTGATGGTGATGGAGACCAATTCCGGCTGTTGGAACCGGTGTAACTCGAGAACTGCGACTCGCTCCACAGCCGTTCACGACGAAGGCAACGAAAAAAAGGCGGTCGGTCAGGCCGGCCGCTGGTGAAGGCACGACCCCCTACCGCTCCACAGCATCCTCCACCCCAAGACCTCCATCTGACTACCACTCTATGGCCCACTGCTACTTCATGCAGCTCGTAGTCTCCTACAGCCACCGTAGCCCCCATGACCTCCTGCAGCCTCTGTGGCCCCTCGCAGCCCTTGGGGCCCTCTGCGGCCCCTCACGGCCTGTGCAGCCTGCCCGACTGCCTAGCGCTGGCCAGGAATGACCCAACAGGCCGGTTCAACCCAAACCGGGACATGTCAGCCCTGGGTGGGTCAGACCGGGTCGGTTTGACCGTGTTGGACGAGACCTAGACCAGCTATGAGCTTTTCGCTCTAACGGCCATATCGTTGTCAACATGCATCTGTTTGTCAAACTGTTAATGGTGTTGTAATCCTTGGAGTGAGACTATCCCTTTGGAAGACCCCCACTGGAGTTTTGGGTAAACATGACGTACGTTCGGGTTGGATCGAACATGAATCCATTTGGGCCCCTAGGACTAAATGTCTAATAACTCACAGACCATGCATCTGATTGATGCACCACCTTTTGAATTGAGACCCTTATTATGTGTCAGTCCTTTGAGATACATATTCAAGAGACATAGAGGAATTCGGAGGATCAACTACTGGCTTGAGGAGAAGACCCTCTCGGAGATGAGCAACCCTAGTGCGGGAACCCAATAGCTGGGAGGGACGTGAAGAATGAAGAGTGATCTTGTGTGGGTCAGCATCTACTGATACTATGTGGGTCAGTGCAGAGTGATCCTATGTGGGTCAACACATAGCTATCCTATGTGGGTCAGCACCAAGAAATCATGTGTGGGTCAGCACCAAGAATTCTAGGTTGGGTCAGCACTGAGCGATCCAGTGTGGGTCAACACCGAGGCATCCTTCGTGGGTCTGCCTCTTAATAGAGTAAGATGATTTAATAGTTACATCTAATCATCTATACTATTGTACCTGAGAAATACCTGGTGTGAGCTGAGTCAGTACCTGTGTGGTACTTTCTTTTTTGGTAATACCATTGTGGTATTTTTCTGTGTGGTGTACCTGTGTGATACATTCCTTCGTGGAATTTCTTACTTTGTAGAATATTTGAGGTTGGGGCTTTGTATTTGGACCCTGTGTTTTCCTCATGGTTGAGATGGGTTTACTTGATATCTTAAGTATATGTATGGGAATATACCTAAGAATGGTTATATTTTATTTCCATTCATTGTGGTTTATATGTTTTTGGATTTGGTGAGACATTGATGGTCTCGGGGTCCCTAATGAGTATCGTTATACTCACCCCTACACGGGCTATTCCTGCACTTCGTTGTGTTTGGTGAAGACAATGGACATCGCTGAATTAGGATGAGGGTACTGGGATCGGAAGCTTCTCTGAGGTGGATGTCAGATGAGGTGAACTATAGAGACTATCGTTCATGAGATGTAACTACCCTTCAGGTAGGATCTGTGGTGGATGATTTAGAAAATTCTTTTCATCTATATGTTGTCTGGTACATTCCAGTTTTCCTTGTCCTTCTTAGTTGGGATTACATTCTAGCACCTTTTAGTTGCTTTACTCACTCTGTTTACTATTCAGTTTACTTTAGTTCGTATCTTTCTATATTTTTAGTTGTGTCTGTTAAAGGTTATAAAGGCAATGCCTTCCCAGTTTTAGGGAATACTCCTTCGGTGATAGTTGCCAGGCCCTGGCCTATGGAAGGTGGGCTTGGGGTAGTAATGGAACGGGATTCAAGGGATGGTTCATGAAAATTTGGTAAATGAGGAGATGGTTGTACCATAGAGCATAGGACTCTGAACTTTTAAACAGAAATAGTGTTATGTGTAGTGAGGGTGGTTTTTAGTTTAGGGAATCCAGTGTTGGTGAGGCAGCCAACGTATCCTTACAATTGGACCTTGACATCTGATTTCTGACTCAATGAACAAAAACCATGATTTCATGTATGTTTCCATGAGTTTTTTTTGTGACCTCTTGAGTCATCTCAACTGCAATTACATATTCACTGTGGTGCACCTTTTAATTTTCAAGATTCCTCCACGAAGATTGCCAACTAGGGTTCTGAGAGTAGAACACACTGATATCCCACCAAGAAACGAGGCCTTGGTGTAGGTCCCTCTTACAGTAGAGGAACTAGTGGAGACACCAACAGTTCCATTACCCATTGGGGCACCAATGCCACCAACCCTAGCAAAAAACAGTGCCCACCGCTTCAGTGCATGGCACAAGTTCCAGTGCCAAAGTGAACCTTGGTTCAGGGGAGAGATGGACCCACATGAGGCTGATGATTGGATAGAGGTAGTGGTGAGAGTATTTTTACTTGTAGGGACACGAGCCGATCTCATTGTGATCATTGATGCTCGTCTTCTACAAGAAGTAGCATGCATATGGTGGAGCGTGATGCTCCATGTTCACGATGAGGTGAAACTTCTCTGGGAAGACTTCGACAACCTATTTCAGGAAGAGTTTGTCGCAGTGACTCTTCACACAGTGCGCATACAGAAGCTGCATCATTCGCAGCAGGGTAGCATGACTGTGGCTCCGTACTTAGTGAGGTTCACAGACCATTCACGCTACTCCATAGATATGGTGTGGGATGCATTCTTCAAGACCGAGACTTTCGAGCAGTGACTCATAAGGGAGATTAGGGCTTTGATGATCTCACTCAGCATCCTGATGCAGGTGAGGGTGTTAGAGTGAGCCCTCTTAGTTGATAGCTTTCTGACTGAGTAGTCACAAGCAACGAGACCCACAAACGGACATCACGTAGTAGATTCTAATGTAGCTAGTAGCAGACATATGTCACAGAGGTCCAAGAGGACTGGGCCTATAGGTGGACGACTACAGGATTCGGGTTCGGTTGTGTGGGGCACCTGAGGCCGAGCCAATCATGCCCGGAGCGGGTAGTGTTACGCATGCGGCAGGCATGGTCACATGGCTCGTGATTGTCCGACCCACCATACAGATGATCAGCAGACGGTTGTGGGACCACCCAGGTAGAGATAGAGGTTCGAT
Organism: Viscum album; assembly: GCA_963277665.1. Taxonomy (NCBI): domain Eukaryota; kingdom Viridiplantae; phylum Streptophyta; class Magnoliopsida; order Santalales; family Viscaceae; genus Viscum; species Viscum album. Next base: position 653,357,004 of record OY728145.1, on the reverse strand, counting down.
CGAGGTGGTCCATAGGGAGGATGCAGACATGGAAGAGTAGGTGGTCATGCAGCTAGAGGTGGGCGATAATTCAAGGAGTTACTACCACCACCACCAAAAAGTCCACCCCGACCGCAAGGAGAAAGTGGACAGGGGTGAGCTTAGCTCTAGGTAGCTGAGGCCCATGATCACGACACTTCGGAGATGATACAAGGTACGATCTGTGTATACTCCATCTTAGATGCAGTACTTATACATGCAGGTTCCAGTCATTCTTTTGTTGCCACTGCCCTCATTTAGAGATTAGATATTCCAACAGAGTCATTGGCTCGATCCTTTCAGCTATATACTCTTATGGGAGCAGATTTTATGATTATTCACTAGTTACTACAGTGTGATCTTACTCTTGGAGATGAGAGCTTCGGCTCGGATATCCTAGTAGCTGCGTTGAGGCCTTACGACGTCATTGTGGGTATGGAATGGTTATCTACAGCCCATGATCAAATTTACTGTATTAGGAAAAATGTGCGATATGTCCACATGGATGGGACCAGATTTTCCTTCACCAGCGAGAGGGGAGATTTTATAGAACATGATGGACTTACCTAGAGGAGACTACAACCAATCACTCATCAGTTGGCCAGCCTTACCCTTGATCCAGTTTATGTGGAAAGTCCAAGTTATCAGATAGTGGTGGACCAAGATGTGGATGTCATCCGTAATGATGTTCTGGATCTACATCATTGTAGGAAGGTGGAATTTTACATTGACATGTACCCCAGGACGACACCAATATCTACACCAGCATATAGGATGGCTCCCGTGGAGATTTGTGAGTTGCGGGTACAGTTAGAGGACTAGTAGGGGAAGGGATTCATTCGGCCCAGGGTATCTCCTTGGGTAGCCCTGATTTTGTTCACAAAGAAGTCAGATAAGATCTTGAGGCTTTGTGTTAACTATTGGCACCTAAACCAAGTGACAGTGAAAAAAAGGTACCCACTTCTAAGGATTGATGTCCTCTTTCATCATATGAAGGGAGCACGATGGTTCTCTAAGATAGACCTCAGATCAGGTTATCACCAACTCAGAGTATGAGATGAGGATGTGCAAAAGATGTGTTTCAGATGTCGGTACAGCCACTAAGATTTCATTGTTATGCCATATGGCATGACCAACGCTCCACCAATGTTCATGGGACTCATCAACATGATATATCATCCATACATTGATCATATAGTAGTAGTCTTCATCAACAACATTCTGCTCTACTGGACTTCAGAGGAGGATCGTGGTTATCATTTGTGGGTAGTACCAGACACACTCTAAGAGAACCATCTTTATGGTAAGCTCTATATGTTCCAATTTTGTATCCAAGATGTTCACTTTCTGAGACATGTCATATCAGAGGATGGAGTTACTATGGATCCAGGGAAGATTGAGGCAGTACTTTCTTGGGATCCACCTAGGAGTGTGTCAGAGGTACAGAGTTTTGTGGGTTTGGTCAGTTACTACCACAAATTTGTGCCATATTTCTCTAGATTTGCAGCACCACATTCAGCATTGACGAAGAAGGGGAAACCCTTCATGTGGAAGGATTAATTCCAGAAGAGTTTTTTGGAGAAGAGGCAGAGGCTGACTAGTGCCCCCATCTTGAGGGTTCTAGAGGTGGGAATTGGGTACGTAGTCTACAGTGATGCATTAGGGACCAGGCTCGGATGTGTCCTAATGTAGGAGTGAGAAGTGATAAAATATGGTTCTTTATAGCTGAGAAAACATGAGAAAAACTACTATAACCCTTTCCTGGATTTAGTAGCAGTGGTCTTCTCCTTGATGATGGGGTTACATTACTTGATGGGTAAGCATTTTATATTGCAATCTGGTCACAAGAGTCTAATGTATGGATTCTCTCAGAAGGACCTAAACCTGAGACAATGATATTGTCTTGAGTTCCTCCAGGACTATAACTTCAAGATATTATATACTTCTAGGAAGGGGAATGTTGTAGTAGATGAATTTAGCTGGAGATCTAGTATATAGCTTCTTGGTGAGGTAACAGAGAAGTTGTCCACTTTCTATATATCCATCATGGAGCTTGATAGAGTATCTTTCCTTCAGTATCTTACAATCACTCCCCCACTTCTACAGTGATTCAGGGAGGCACAACATGGCGACGCTGACTGCGAGGATCGATGTGCTCAAATATCCAAATGGCAGGCACATGATGGATTTTATGAAGTTGCGGAGCACATCATCCTCATCAAAGAATGTACCATGGTACCTATGTCTCTTCAGGAGGATGTGATGAGGGAGTTCTACACTTCCCCTCTAGCGGAACATCTAGGAGTGGCGAAGATGTACCGAGATCACCGATGATAGCATTGGAGGCCAAAAATGAATAAAGTAGTAGTATAGTTTGTCTCTCGACGCCTCACTTTTCAGCAAGAGAAGGCAAAGCATCAGGTACCAACATGCTTGGTTCAACCTTTAGAGGTTCCAGAGTTGAATTTGGATGAGATATAAATGGATTTCGTGACATGAATTCCACATACATCCAGGGTTAATGAATCGATTTGGGCGATCATCAACCGACTCACCAAGTCGGTCCACTTCATACTGATCAGAGAGTAGGGTTCATTAGAGATCTTGTGATACCTCTATGTGAAATAGTTTATTTGATTACATGGTATACCCTCAATGATTGTCTCTGATAGGGATGTACATTTCACTTCCTAGCTATGGAAGGGGTTGCATTAGGCATTTGGGACAGAACTTCATTTGAGAACTACCTTCCATTTTTAGATGGATGCTTAGACTGAGCAGACCATTCTGACCCTCGAAGATATGCAGCGTTCTTACTTCCTCAACTTCAGTCGAAGATAGGAGGATCAATTTCCTTTGGTGGATTTTTCATTCAGAAACAACTATCACTCCATCATTGGGATGGAACCTTTTGAGGTGTTGTACGGGAAACCTTGCAGATCACCTCTGTGGTTGATAGAACCAGGGTAGTCAACACTCGTGGGACCAGAGATGATTCAGGCTACCACAGAGAAGGTTTAGATCATCCAGGATAATATGAAGACTGCACAAAGCAGGAATAAGTCTTATGCCAACTAGAGAGAGAGACCTCGGGAGTTCGAGGATGGTGACCACATCATTCAGCGGATCTCACCACGACATGGTTTATAGATATTTGAAAAAGGAAGAAAGTTATCTCCAAGGTTCATCTAACACATTCAGGTCCTTAGTAGAGTTGGTGAGGTGGCATATCGCTATGCTCTTCCACCATAGTTTTACCGGGTGCTCGACATTTTCCACATATCCTAGCTGAGGAGATACATGCACGACCCATTCAATGTCCTAGACCACGAAGACCGGGACATCGACGATGGGGAAAACTTTATGGGGGTTCTAGTGGAGATTGAGGATCGACAAGAGAGTGTCCTTCTTGGGTGTTTGATACCTCTTGTGAGCATTCGTTGGCAGCACAGGAACCTCCAAGAGGGAACATGGGAGTGAGAGGATCATATTTGTGCTTAGTACCCCCACTTGTTTTCCTAGTTTTTAGTTATGTCTTACGAGAATGTAAAGCCATGATGTGGGTAGAATGTTAAGACCTAGAATTTCTATGTAGTGTTTTTTAAATATATTTGAATTATATGAGTCCACAAAAATTGACGGCGCGTGATTCCAAGGCACGGAGTTCACGGAAAGAATTTCTGAACTTTTTTTCAGGTACGTTCAGTAAAAGTACGAGTGGGTTTTTTTAACTTTTGAACCATTTCTCAGTATTTAAATCCGAGAACACCATTGAACTCGCAGCCCCAGTATTCGCTTAAGGGGACCTTCACCTTGACTATAGTAGGTCGAGGGTAAAAGATAGGAATTTTGATTTTATAAAAAAATAAAATAATTGAAAATGTGTAGCATTTTATTTTCTTCGGATCTCCCATGTAGATTTTGGAGGAAGGGACCACCAAAACTAAACATCCCACGTGAGGTTATAGAGGTGGGGACCCCCAGTACTGACCTCCCATGTGGCTTATGGTGGTGGGGACCACCCAAGACTAAAACCCCTTGAACCCCCTCTTAATGGGAGATAACCCATTGACTTCCTCCAAATTTAAATTTTTTCTACATCATTCATTGATTGGGGAAATTAATTATGACAATTTCATAAATTAATTAATATACTTAATGTAATTATATAGGCACCTATTTGTTTGGGAGGACTTTTTTTGGAAAACTAGTTCCTTGGTGGGAGAAAGTTATATAACAAAGAAATCCATCGAAGAACGTTCTTTAGAAATCAAGGAAAAGGACGACGTAAGAACCCATCATCGAAGTGTGGTTTCAGAAGAAATGATCATTGGAACTCTCTCTGCCTTCTTCAACTTCTTTCTCATGCCAACGTCAATGATAAATTGAATTAGGGGCTTAATTCTATGAGATTAATATTTCTCATGTTCTTCCCTTCTAAACAAATATTGTGGATCAACTCTCACTCAAAATAGTTGATCCGCATATGTTTTCTATTGTGGGTTCCGGAAAAGTGATTGATAGAGGTTGGGGGTGTGATGTTTTAAATATATTCCATACATGTTCAAGATTCAAAATTTGTGAACCACATGCTACTGCCCTAATGCGGAGGGTACAAGCCAAACAAACATGGCCCGACCCATCCGCAAAATCTTATAGTTATTTGGTGTTCATCACGATGGTGATGGAGACAGGTTATAGTGGTTGGAATTGGTGGGACTCGGGAACCGCGGTCGGCACCCCATCGGCTGGGATGAAGGTGAAGAATGAAAGTCACCCAGTTAACCCAGCCACCGGTGAAGGCATGACGCCCCGCCGCTCCACAGCCTCTGCTCCCCGCGGATTTCACTCCCCGTGGATTTCCACCGCCCTCGGCCCCCGCTGCACCACGGCCTCTGCGCCCTGAAGAGCTCCACTACCTATGGCCTCAGCGGCCCCCTGCGGCCGCCCATGTCCACCATGAGGGCCCGCGACCCCTTGTGGCATGCCCGACCGCACAGTACAGGTCGATCCGGGTCGGTCCGACCGGGTCAGACTCGACCAGGACTAGTTAAAAGCGTTTCGATCTAATATCCATAACATTGGCCCCATGCATCTATTGGAAAAATCGTAAATGGCGATGTAAACCTTTGAGTGATAGGGTCCCTTCGATATACCCCCAATATTGTTTTGGGTAATGTTGAGGTACAGTCGGGTTGGATCAAGCGTGAATCCAACCGGGGCCGCAGGACTAAAAGGCTAATAACTCACAGACTGGGAGTCTGATTGACGCACTGTCTATTGCATTGAGACTCCTATGACGTGGTTGGCCATTGAGATTCTTCTTCTTGAGACTTCCTGGCTATTGGATTACCAAATAATGGCATGAGGAGAGGAACCTCACAGAGATGAGAAATCCTAGTGTTGGAACCCAGTAACTGGATGGGATGTGAAGAATGAAGAGTGATCCTATGTGGGTTAGAACCTAGAGATCTTTTGTGGGTTAGCACTAAGGGATCCTATATGGGACAGCACCTAGCGATCCTATGTGGGTTATCACCGAACAATCTTGTGTGGGTTGGCACGTAGCGATCCTGTGTGTGTTAACACCGAGCGACCCTATATGGGTCAGCACCAAGGGATCCATCATGGGTCTTCCTCATAAGAGAGTAGATTATTTAGTAGTTAAATATAATCATCACTACTACTGTATCTATGAAATTCCTGGTTTGAGTTGAATTTCTACCTATGTGGTACTTACCTTCATGGTAATACCTTGGTGGTATTATTCTCTGTGGAGTAACTGTGTGGTACTTGATTTTGTGGTATTTTTCCATTGTGGAATAGTTCATCATGGGGATTTGGAGTTGGAATCTGTGTTTTCCTCATGATTGAGATGGGTTTACATGATAACTTAGGTATATGATTGGGAATATATCTAAGCAGGGTTATCAATTGTATCCATTCTTTAGAGTTTATCCTATGTGGATTTTGTGAGACATTGAGGGTCTCAAGGTCCCTACTAAGTATCGTTATACTCAACATTGCATGAGGTATGCCCGCACTTCATTGATTTTGTTGCAGACTACGGACAATGCTGACTGAGGATGAGGGTACAAGGACTGGAGATAGTTCAGAGGTGGACGTTGGACGAGGTGAACCATAGAGGCGGCCGTTTGTGAGATATACCTACAATTCAGGTAGGATCCGTGGTGGATGATGTAGGAGATACTTTTCACTTTTATGTTGTCTTGTACTTTCTGGTTTTTCTTGTACTTTTTAGTTGGGCTTGTATTCTGGCCCCATTTTACTTACTGTACTCACTCTATTTACTATTCATTTAACTTGAGTTCGTATCTTGTTGTGTGCTTGGAGGTGTGTGTTACAGTTTATAAATGAAATGCCTTCCCAGTTTTACGGAATACACCTTCAGAACTAGTCTCCCACCCCTGGCCTATGGAAGGATAGCATGTGCTAGTCACAACACGTGCCTCGGGGGATGGGTCGTGACATATACAATATCACATGGTGTAAAATTAACCATAATGGATTAGGTATACTACCTAATACCCATACATGATGTATCATAAGATTAAAGCATTACCCACAAAATTAGAGTTCAATCTGGGTGTACAAACAAAAACATTTTTAGGATTTTTTTTCCATAAAAGGAAGGCAATCATGAAGCATTAACATAAGAATATCACGTCGAAACAAAATAATTCATAATCATGTCCCAAATAAAAATCAAATGAATAATCATTGTGAATGAATTTGAGAGATTAACCTAATTTATATATTACCCCATAAGTATAATGTTTATTAATATATTTATATATTTGAGATATATATATTTACAAATTTTATAAGAAATACATAACATCTATGTTTCTCGTCATTGATGAAAATTTATTTAAAAGATTAAATAGAATATATAATGAGTAAAATTACCTTTCCCATTGAAAATTAAAATTTTCCAATATTTTATATGAAAAAATTTCATTAAAAATATCCATTGATAATTATAAAATACTCTTCAATGAATTGTGTGGTCATGATGATGTGTTATTTCTTAAAAATTAGTATAAGTCAAAAAAATACATTCTAACCATTTTAATGATGACAAATAGAACATCAATAGAAAGTTGAAAAGAAGATTCCATTAATTTAGTTTGGTAAAAATTAAACACATGTAAATTTTTTCCAATAATTGATTTAGAAAATGTTAACAATATAATTTAATATAGTCTTTGAAATAATTAATATGGCGGAATATTCATTTTTGACCATATTGTGAAATGAAGTTATGTTTCATAAAATGGTTCTCTAAATAATATTATGTAAAATTGAGAGGAACACTGTAACATGAATGTTTCATGAATAACCATATTATAATAAAATTAATGGGTCTTTCTATGAATTTTTCAAATAATATTTTAGAATGGAAATTATAACAAAATCAAGGAGGATAAAAATTTAATTAAAACATAAACCCATAGAACATTGGTAACTATTGATTCATAACTCTCATAAATGATATTACTATATCACAAGATAAAATATCATGATGTATGAATTAATCATGAAATATTATTTAAATGGAAATATATTCACCAATATGTTTAATTAGGTGTATAAAAAACATGTGTATCAAATATAGAATTTTTGAGACAAAACCTACACATCGAGTCCATACATTTTCATGTAAGTCTTTTGAATCATATATAATAAGACTAGGTTTTTTATTCTTCTAATTAATAAATTTTTCATGGATTAATCCCATATACTTAAACCGTTTTCATAATTTATTCAAATGATGTATGAATTACTTATTCAGTTATATCCTCATTGTGTCATTTCAGGGCACTTAGATATTAATTTAAATATATAATTATTGTATTGAAAATGGTCAAAGGGTTAATTTGTACATTATATAAAGAATAAAAAAAATTAATTTTTATACGTAAATTTTACTTTTAATACCATAAATGAAATAAAATTATTAAAAGTAATCTTCATTACAACCACAGAGTGAGAAAGACGTATGGATACATGTGTGAATATACCAAATATAGATTCTAAGTGAGGTCATTGCTGTTTCGATGGTGTATGTGGATTTGTGTATCCCAGAACCCATCTTTTGGGTGAAGATGACTGGCTGCACAGTTAGAAGAAATCATGTAGGACATGTCACATGGTTATCCCTCACTATGTGGTTCTTCACAATGAGCTGTAGTGGGCTTCATAATTTTAGGAAAGCATGTCTAGTGGGTGACATGACAATGAGGGATGTCAAAAAAATTTACTAGAGCTGAATCATATTGTTGCCTTTAATTTGTCTTACTACGAAGCTTAATGATATAGGTTCCCATCCAAGGTAGTGATCCAAGAATGGTTGGCGCACAGTTTAGCCAACCATGGTGCCAAACTATGAACCCCTATTTTTCTTTAAAAAACAATAACCCAAAACCTAATTTAATCCCACATCTACTATTATTTCTCCGCCAGTGTATAAGAGATCACTCATCTTAATGTGTGAGATCCATAGTTCCATCTTTCACAGGTTTTGATTCCTTTTATTCATCTGATGTCGATCAAATCATTATTATTGTATTGAGATTATACTATGTGATCCCAACATTAATCTTGTGCCGTTATTCATTTATCTTCTCACTGATGGAGTTATTGGGGTGTGGTCTCATAAGCCATATTTTCTAGGTGATGATCAATTCCTCCATTGTCTTTCAATCTATGATGAACTAAAGGATGATACTAGATGATAAGAGTACTATGATTATGAGATTGGTTTTTGAACCATTATCCATTCATGTTTTTATATTTTATTATATTTGATAAGTATATTATGGTAGGTTAACAGTACTTTGCCCATTATTTTTATCTGTATGAAATTAGTTGTCATACATAAAACTAATTGAATTATTGGAACACAAATAATTCCTAATATTTTTAAAATTGTATTGAATATCAAATAGGGTGATCCCATTATATACCTAATTTGTCATCATGATCTAAAAAAACATAATTTTTTGTTTACTTGTACTAAAAAGTGTTTTTATTTTGAAAATGGGTGAATATAGTGGCATGGAATGGCCAAAATACTTATATATTATAATTAATTTAATTGGATTTTATTATTATGACCACATAACAATTATAAGTGGAACAGTTGTTACATCGTTGGTTATAATAAGTGATAATAAAGTATGGAATATACCTTGTAAATTATAAAATCGAATGGATACTCAACATTAATGTTGGTAGGGCATGAAGGCCATATTTAATAAAAATAATTGTGTAAGATAAAACCATAGGCATCATAAATATAAATTTTAATGAAGTCCCTTCAATTTGATAATAATACAGAATAGAGAACATTTATATATTAATGTCTCGGGCATGACGTCCCAATACTATCACATGGTCCAAGAATCCATATACTATGATATTGGGCATGGAGCCCCAATACTGTGATACTAGGAATGGTTTCCATATTCTGTGATAAAGGACAAGGAATCACTATTATATATTACTAGGATTGGAATCTCATTAAGCACTAGGATTATGGGAATTGAGTCCCATATAAATATGATACTGGGAATTATGTCTATTGATACTTGTTCAAAGATATACCAGCATGTGATGAAGCATGAAAAGTTTTCCCAGTTTCATTCATGAATTAGAGCCAACCCATTTAAAATTTTTATTACTACATTAAAATACTATATATGCACACTTCCATGATATACTCATAGACAAGGTATTTACAGACATCGTTGGTGATGGCCTACAGTGCTTATCTGAAACCATATTTGGGCATCCAATGGAACTTGTGGAGGCTATACGATGCAGGTGTAAATAACAAGAGTCTTAATCATATAGATAAGGGAATTATTTGTCATATTAATATATAGATTGATAAAAGTTGATTGGTCTATAACATGGATATCTTGGATAAATGTTTCTATTTTTACATCATTTTATCTTTTTTGGAATGTATTTATAACATTTATAAATAATTGTTTTCAAACATTACAGAGCAATGAAATACATTATAATCAGTTTTTTTATAATTTAGTATATTGTTATTTGTTAATTAATATTTAACGGATGTTTATATATGTTTGTATTAAGTTGGGTTTCTGGTCTATTATGTATAGTATCTGTTTATGTGGTTACATTGATTTATATATTCTTCTGATGTAAAATTGTTGTTATATTTAACCAAGATGATTGAATTTATTAATAAGGGAACAATATTCCCATATAAAAACCCATGTCCCTCATATCTAGTCTGTGGCCTCTGGTAATAGGGGAGGTGCACTATAAGCCATGTTGCGAACTCAGGCATGGGAACCTTTGAAAGTAACCCATGATAGAGATGTCATGAAGTGGTATCAGAGCCTATTTTTCACTCCATGCCTTACTATATTGAGCTAATATATTGGAATTTAGGAAATCTATGGGATTTGGTAATTATTTTTTCATTGGAGTATCTTACCAATGTATAGAGAAAATCCAAACATTCTGAAATGGAAAGTCAAATTTTCTACATTTTTTCAAGTACACTTTACATGATTCCACCATTTAGTGATGCACTTGAATTATGATATTACTCATAAAATAATTTAGGTTTATCTTTAGTCGTTGGAATTATGAGATAAGGGTTTCTAATCAATGATCAAGAATCACATTAGACATCGTTTAAGAAATTTACATACCATGAACATTCCATGCCATATAGGATTATCTTGTTGATTTCATCACCTATTATTTCCCTGAGTGATTTGATTATTATAAATAGAATTATTAACGAATAATTATTTTTTAAGCGTATTGATAAAACATAGTTGGTAGTTATATTTAACTATATAGCCAAATAATTTTTTCTTTTTTAGCTATAATAGACACTATAAGAGGTCTAATATGGTATGTCCAGTCATGGACTACTGGTCGCATATAATGGAATGTGTTACTATTTGGCTTATTTGGATGACACATTTCTGTTCATACAACATATGTTACCTTTTTGATCTATAGTGGTGAACAATATAGTTAACACATTTTAATAAAATTGAAATGAAACACAAATATAAAATAAATGAAACTTGAATTTCAAAATACATAGATTCATCTAGTCTTGACAATAATAGTGGGTAGTAGAAAGCATTTGTTGTGTTCTATATAATTGTTCATATCCCCCATACTATACACATTGAGAGATTAGAGGGGTGAAATGATTACATGGAAAGCAATTTATACTATTATATTGCTTTATTGGACCCTTATAACAATGTAAAATCATTAATGAGTTGTGTGTGTGGCATTTTTAGAACAATGCTAACAGGACGTCCTCCGGTAATACACTGGGAGGGTGGTGAATAACATTCGCAAAAGGTGTTAAGACATGAGAATCTAGGGATACATATAGTACATCATCATGTATCACCTCATTATGTTTCCAACATTGGAAATGATTCTTATTTTTTGGGATACCTTTTGTGGATTTTTCACAAGAGATAGGGTTCCCCACACTCTATCCCATATATGGGATAGAGGACTCAGAAGTTCCAAAAGGATAATCCTCCCATTATATCATGTTGTAGAAGAGCATGAATTGTAGTTTTATGGAACAAGACCCTAATTTCTATATTCGATCATCTAGAGACACCAACTGAAATGAGATTGAAACATAGTACTTATATAATTCTAGGATCCACAAAACACATTTGTCATATTAAATGAGGCTGGTTAGTATTGGGATGAAACATTGAGGGATATCCAGTTGATATTATTTGATATTTTATTCTCTAAGACTGTAAGGGTAAATTTTCCTAGAGAATTCATGAACATGTTGATGGGTTCTTTGATAAATATGGAATATTTAGATCATTTAATATCACTTTTTTCGTTTTCACCCTTATATACTACTGATGAGATAACCCAATAGAAATGATTTAAGGATGGAGTAATGAATACTATTCATTAACAATTTATTTTTTAAAAATTTACTACTATATATAATATAGTTAAACAAGACCTTATAAATGATCATAACATGTTGGAAGTAGATGGTGCGATCTATGGTGGTTTATGGAGTGTTTGGGGCTTGTTCAGATCCATAGACCCATCATTTTGGTGAAATAGATTGGCCACATGTCTAGGGAAAACCATGTTGGACAGGTCTCACAGTTACCCTTCACTATGTGGAGCTTGTAGGGAAAAGCATTTAGATTCATGGTTTGAAGAAATCCAGTTGAGTGGACCACAATCCTATGTAGAATGACTATAATTTTTATCATATTTGATTTTCATGATTTGCACATAGTTTGTTCAATTGTGTTTTCTAAACATACGGTTCCCCTTCCATGGTAGTTTTCCAAGAATAGATGGGGAACAATTTGGAAAACCATGGTGGGAATCTAGGAAACCCAATTTATAATTGTTAATATTACTAAATTACCCTTAAATATAATTTATAGTCACCGGTCATATTATTTCTCCTCCAATGGATAAGATATCCCTCAATCTTCATATGTGAGCTCCGAAGTACACTATTCCATATGTTTTGATCTAATTTCTTCATCCCATGTCCAATAAAAGAATAGTTCGTATCTATTTATTTCTCTAGGTGATATCTACATACAATTGTAGTAGTTATTCATTTCACATATCCTTGATGTAGTTATTTTGTTTCATGTTCACATACAATATTATAGGGTGTTGATATACTCTTCTATTTTATTCCTAGCGAGGAATAACTATAGGATGGTACTGTTTTATTATAGTACTATGGGAAAGAGATATTATGTCTACATATTATACTTTCGTGTATTGATTTATTATAATACATGACATGTGGTGGAAGGAATCTTCACCACACATTAACCATAATTTTTATCTACCATAAATATTTCACCATACTTTGAACCAAATGACTTGATATAACCCAAATACATCTTGGGATTTTAAGCCTTATAGTGATCAATCCCATTGGGTATTACCACTATATTCCTAATCAAACATTATGATTTTATACACAAAAACCGTGGTTGTGTCTGGTTCTACTAAAAAATGGTGATTTCTTGTTAATAATGATTGAAGGTTGTAGCATGGAAAATCCCACAACCTAATCTATTATAACGAAATGAATAGAATGAGACTGTTATGACCACAGAACCCTTATAAATTGATCAGTGGTTATTCCCTAGTTTATATTATGTGATAATGGGTTTTTGACTATACCTTGGATCGTTTTAAATCCAGTGGATACTCATCTATGAGTATGTGTGGTCATCATGACCAACATTAATATAAGTAATTAGGCATGATGACCTTTCTACATGTTAATTTTAAATAGGAATAATATTCATTCAGATTTTATACTAAATGGGAGTTGAGAAATTTTATATATTTATGTCATATGAATGGTTTCCAGGTAGTATGATATGTCAATGCCATCCCTATACTACGATACCGACCATGTCTTCACTATACTTGGACACATCGTATGGTATCCCTATTAAAAGATATTTGACATGTAATTCCTATTCTATCATACTCAGCATGGATTCTTCTTTACTACCATGATACCAGGCCTGGAGTCCCATATAAAGGTGATATTTTTCATTGATTCTCTTTATACTTGTTCTATTACGACCTTAGATTTTGTAAATTATATCTTTTCAAATTAATTTTTCCTTTTTGAAATATTTTATTTCATGCAGAAGAAAATATAGTTTATTTTATTAATGCATTATATTTTGATTTCTTTATTTTCATCACCAAGTTAATCATGCTTTTTATTAAACAGAATTTTTTTTCTACATGGAACACCGAGTTTAGCTTGTGTTATACAAAAAAATAAAATTCTGCAATGACTTTAACAAAACACAAAACTGAGGTTTACCAAAAAAAAATATATTTTTAAAATATTATAATTTAATATAATAAAATATATCCTGGAAATTAAATCATTCATTATGAATAGTATGAACTAATTGATAAACAAAATATGTTTTACATAATATAATATGAATTCATAGGTTCCAAATTAATTATAAATAAATATTAAGAATGATTGAATATAAAAGTGAATATTATTATGGTCACAAATCAGTTTTACAATAATAAATTAAATTTTAATTCATGAATTGTAATTTAATAGGTCAGGAATTCCTTTCACATGGAATTGACTAGGTGTACATCAAAGTTGACACTGAATTAGCGTATGTTACATGCAATACGGACTTGGAGTACGATGCACAAAACACTGAGATTCAAAAAAAAAAATTTGTTTAATTAATAAAATTCAATAACTATAACATATCTATTAATCATAGGAATATTAAGTAATAATTTTCCAAAAATTTATATAATTGATTTATATTAATAAAACTTATAGATAATAAAATATATGATTTCTGGTAAATACCTTTTATGTTAAAAATCCCATTTTCTTGAATAAATTTATCTTATTAATATAATTATTTATCGGTGCATTTTGAAACATAATTTGATAAAATTAAATTAAATTTTTAATCCAATGTTTCAAAATTATATTATGGTGATTTTTTATATTTTTCTAAGAAACGTTATTTTTTGTATAATAGTGAAAAAAAACTTTTTAGTTAGAAACAACATTTTTTACTTAATTAATTACCAATTTAAAATAGATATTATAATTGTAAGATTAGATAAATATTATATCCATTAATATAAATTAAATCCATATAATCAATTTCACATTGAAATTGAATATAAAATTTTAATAAACTCTGGTTCTGATGCTTTTCGCCGGGGTGCGCGCGCGCATCTGTTATGTGGAGGAGGACGCGTGGCTTGTTGCCCTACTTCCACACATTCCAATGGTGGGAGACATTGGATCGTTATTCAGGGACGTCTTCTCCTTGATCAAAACCGGGATGATGAGATGTCAGATCTTCCTTCCATGGATTTCTCCTCGGAGCTCATCACCTAGTCCAGTTCTCCCTCATAGATTTATGACAGGTTCGAGAATCTTGTTCCCGGTTCCATATCTTCATTGATGTCGGTTAGTTACACTACTTCTACCAGGACATTCCATGGGGTCCTAACATGGTAGCAACCTTCGGTCGGAGTAGATGAAAACATCAGGCATGTCGGGGTATCTTCGGGTGTGTGGACATCGGGGAACCTGTATTCTTTTTCATAAGAGAGCATCTCAAGTGTGAAGAACTCGAGTCATACTATATCAGATGCATGAAATCATATGCCATATGCATATCTCCGAGGTTTTCCTCAGCTTCCCATGTTTATAACAGGGTATGCCGTGAGTTTAACGTCTTGCGGAGACGGTTATGCCAAGGTCGTTTCTTCTGAGGTTTTCCTCAGATTCCCATCTTTAACACGGGGTATGCGGCGAGTTTAACATCTTGCGAAGACGTTTACGCCAAGGGCATGTCTTCTGAGATTTTCCTCAGCTTTCCATGTTAAACACAGTGTATGCCGCGAGTTTAACGTCTCGCAGAGACGGTTACGCCAAGGGCGTGTCTTATGTGGTTTTCCTAACCTTCCCATGTTTAACACGTGGTATACCACGAGTTTAATGTCTTGTGGAGACGGTTACACCAAGGGCGTGTCTTCTGTGGTTTTCCTCTGCTTCCCATGTTTAACACAGGGTATGCCGCACGTTTAACGTCATGTGGAGATGGTTCGAGGGTGATCAGAACATCCCATAGAGACGGATCAGATTTGTATATCCCAATGAGGGAACACCTGGAAGATGAATGGATTAGAACTCCCAATGAGGACGGATCCATGGTGGTGCACCCCATGTAGGGGAGATGTTACACCATGGCTGATCTGAACACCACTGAGGGCGGATCAGGGAGAGTTCACCCCAAAATGGGGGACACCAGGGTTTACCATTGGATGGGATTGAGCCTCAGGGAGGTTTCTTATGTACCCTGTGTAGAGGAAATGGATCAAAACCCACGTATTTCGAAGGGGTGGTGATCCGGGGTGTACACAAAGGACAGCAACCCAGAGACATGTTGGGGCTTACGCATGGTTAGCTGCCTAAGTGTCGTAGGGAGCAGCACTGCGATGAATGGCATGATCTCACCGGGATGTGGTGGCCTGGGTAAGAATTAGGATAGGCAGTGGATGGATTAATGAAATGGAGGGGGAATTAAATGGGACCATCGCAAGGTCAACAGTGTAGTTGGGCTTGATCCTCGAAGAGGCTTCCTACGTATCCTCGTGGCAGGGAATCAAAGTTCACTTTGTTCGATGGTATGGGGCATACGCAAGGGTGCTTCCCAGGGTGGTATGGGGCATACGCTTAAGGAGTACCAATGTGGTATGGGGCTTATGCTCTGAGGCAGCCCAAAGTGGTATGGGGGTTTTTCTCTAAGGCGGCCCATGGTGGTATTGACCGACGTGAAGAGGTCGGAATGACCGGGTGGTGGGCTTGAACCTCCTGGAGGCTTCGTATGTATCCCTATGGAAGGGAATCAAAGTCCACGTAGTTTGATGCTATGGGGCTTATGCAAGGGTGATGACCACAATGTCTTCCTCAGGTCTGGCCATGAGGGCATCCCAACTCACTATGGGTTGAGGTAATCACCTATTCCCTAGCGCACAAGAGGGATAACACCAAGGGCATTGGAATCGGTCCGAAAAAAGGGAGATGGAAAGTGTGAATCACATTCTCAGCATTCAGAACGTGGTTTGGGTGGCATGGTGATGGAGGATAACTGTTAACCATGGAAAAAATGCAACATCCATATCACGTTAGCCATAAATTAGGGCAAACAAATGATGGTCAACTGTTGACCATGTTCAAAACACAGGACCTGACTCAAAGAGTAGTCCAATGTCTTCCGGGGCGTTGGCCCATGACAGTAGGCGAACCATAGGTCAATCATCCATACTATTAAAATAGTCAGACAACGTTCTATCATCCATACTGTTAAAGTAGGTGGACCATGGTCTATCATCCGTACTGTTAAAGCAGGCAGACCAAAGGTCTATCATCCATACCATTAGGGGGTCCCATCAGACATGGAATTGGATGATGATCCGAATGAAGGACACCCAAAGCGTGAGGTGGAGTGATGGAATGTTTGAACATATTCCAATGCTCTCAATATTATTCCACTTTGATCATGGCATTGGGCATCTTATTCATGGAGCATAAGGCATCTCCTATCAGAAGAAAGATGCATCATATGTTTGGAATGTAGGGATTACTACACATTATATTCCTGTAGATAGGACTACTGGCACCTTGTGCTTGGTGCACAAGGAATATCTTATTTGGAACCAGAGGCATCCTATGTTTGGAACACCAGGTTTACTACAGTTTATAGTCATGTAGATAGGACTACTGGCATCTCATGCTTGGAGCATAAGGAATCTCTTTTTTGGAACAAGAGGCATCATGTGTTTGGAACACAGGGTTTACTACAGTTTATAGTCATGTAGACAAGACTGTTTCCTTAAGGCACCTAGAACAGCTAGTGTTGGGTCTTATGCAAGGGAAACTCTTTCTAGTTCATCCTGGCATAGGAGCCAAGTGAGAGGGTTTGGAGGAGCTTCCTGAGGAATGGTTTGACTCAAGGTACTCAGAAAATTGATGATGAGAATCTCAACTCATGAAATGTGAAAGGGACTAAGAGGAATATGTTGACTCAAGGTATTTCATGGTGTGGAGAGGAGTATCTGAGATCATGTTATTCCATAGGTGGAGAGAGGATGCGCATAAGGGTGCAATAGAAAACCCCTACGTCGCAACCTGAGAAGTTCGTGGTGCGACTCTCCATTTTTCATGGTGGTTAAGTGATTGTAGCGAAGGAAGAGTCCCGAAGGTCTAGGACCGGAAGTGACCCCGAGCGGGGGTGTGGGGGTGTAGCCCCCATGGTATAGACCATAGGGTGTAGGCCTGAACACTGTTACATATAAAAAGGGTAGGCATGCACGCAATTCGGGATGTTGTGCGGAAAGCACCGGGTCAACGGGCAATAGGGGATGCATGCGCACAATAGGGGCGGCGGTCGCGCAATATGGGTGGCGACACATAATACCGGATCCGGGCGCGCAATACTGGATGCAGGCATGCAATAGGAGGTGGCACACGCCAAACCGGACGCGGGTGCGCAATAGGAGGCGGCGCGCGATATACCGGACACGGGTGCACATTAGGATGTGGCACATGAAATATTGGATGCAGGCGCACAATAGGAGGTGGCGCGTGATATATCAGAAGCGGGCATGAAATAGGATACAGCCCGCGCAATACCAGATGCGGGCGTGCAATATGATGCGGCGCACGCAATACCTGACGTGGGCGCACAATAGGATGTGGCGCGCGCAATACCAGACACGGGCACACAATGGCAGGCGGCATGCGCAATACCGAATGCAGGCAGGCAATAGGAGGCGGTGCGCGCAATATGGGATGCGAGCGAGCAATGGGAGGCGGCGTGCACAATATTGGATGTGGGCCCACAATCGGAGGCGGTGCGTGCAATACCTGATGCAAGCGCGCAATGGGAGTCGGTGCATGCAATACCAGATGCGGGGGCGTAATGGGACCGGTGCTGCACTGGCACGCGAAAAATCGGGCTCATCAGCACTGTTGCGTGCAAAAATTATGTGTTGCTCCGAAAAATGGGCAGGTTGGCCCTTTTCCGCACAAAACTAATGTTTTGCACACCAGAGGGGGGTTTTCCGCACGGGGTCAGAAACTTCAGACTTATGCGCATCAGAGCTGTGGCCGACCTCCGGGGGTACTCTCAAAGAAGGAGGGTGCCCTAGTATTTATAGGCGGAAACCCGAGCATCAGGGTGCGTAAAATTTCTCGTGCGTCAAGGGTTTTCCGTGCTCATGTTGGCGCACATAATATTATGTGCACTCAATTCGGGGCGCATAAAATTGCATGCGCCCAAGTCGGTGCGCGTAATATTCCACGTGTGCAAATTGTTTTCCACGCAAATCTCATTTTTTACAGGAAAACCATACTTTTCCCCAAAACCGTACTAGATGGCCATCCCCAGCAGCCCAACTTCAAATAGCCGTAACTTATGTTTCGTAACTCTGTTTGGAATTTATGACCAGTCAAATCGAAGCTTGCGGAACGCGCTACACTCCGGGGTCATCTATGGGGACGTTTGGAAAATTTTGGGGACCAGTTTTCTGGGGTCAAAAAACCCTAAAAAAATTCAAATATAAAACATCATTATTTCATCCAATTCATGGGATTAAAATTAATATTAATTTTCCCACTTTTTTAATTGGAATTTCTAAAAAAACATTTTATTTGGTATTAATTTTAGTGTCTAATAATACCATGTTAATTTTTTCTAAAATTATTTCTAAATGTTCTTAAAACTAATCAGAATGATTAAAAACAAATAATGCTTAATATGGACTAAACCATAAAATTAATGGACCAAATGACCAATCCACTATTAAAAAAACCCATTTATAGTACATATTTAGGCTATAATTCTTAAAGTATTTATTTATTTATTTTGACTTTTTAAGGTAAGAACATGTGTACATGTAACATGATTCTAAAAATTTGAAATGAGTCGTTTTCCATCCCTATAAAATTCTACCACATCTCCTACATCCTCACACATATGAGTCCTATTATGTTCATACAATTCATTCCCAAAAAACATTCCAAAAATAATCCCATCCTCAAAGATTCCTTACCATGGGAAAAATTATGTAATGGACTGAAAGTCTCTGATCCATTCCTTTGTGAAAATATGGTGTTTGAGTATTCTCAGAGGTCAAGGTGACTTATCCCTAACACTTTTCCAATTTTACACATATGTTAATAGTTCCAAAGGTAGAACATTGTGAACAGTGAATCAGTATCCTTAGGTGAACAACTCCAATGATAGACTGTCGTTAAGAGTGCAATGGTGTCCTTCTGTGAACTGTGCAAAACAAACCTTATGTGATCAATGCAACAGTAACCTATGGTGAATAGTTTCGACTTTAACCTTCTGTGAATAGTGAAATAGTAAAATTAGGTGAACAATGTCATCATTAACAATTTTCGAATAGTGAAATGGTAACCTTATGTGAACAACGTCAATATTAACCTACTGTGAACAATTCCAATAGTAGACCATTGCGAATAGTGCAATGTTAACCTTATGTGAACATTTTAAACATTAACCTTTTGTGAATAATGAAACGGTAACCTTTGGTGAATAGTTCAATGGTAACCTATGGTGAACAGTGTCAACATAAACCTTCTGTGAACAGTGCAATGGTAACCTTAAGTGAACAATATCAATATTTAGCTTATGTGAACTGTTCTAACAGTAGACCGTTGTGAACAGCTCAACGCTAACCATAGGTGAACAGTTTCATCATTAACCATCTGTGAACTGTGCAATAGTAACCTTAGATGAACAATGACTCAAGAACGGTGAGGTTCCAATGGTGAGGTTCATGAATAGTGTTTCCAAAATGGTGAGGTTCCAACGGTGTGGTTTATGAACAGAGTTTCCAGAACAGTGTGGTTCCAACGGTGAGGTTCATGAATAGTGTTTACAGAACAGTAAGCTTCCAATGGTGAGGTTCATGAACAATGTTCCAGAATGGTGAGGTTCCAAGGGTGAGGCTCATGAATAGTGTTTCCAGCTTCCAACAGTTCTCCCCTTTAATGTTTCCTTGGATATAAAATGCATTTGAATCATTGTTTTAAGGACTATAAGGCCAATTCAAATTCCATAAATCTTATATTAATTATACATATAGCTTAAGATGTTTTTACTTGGTCAAATTGTGTGGTTTAATGCGATCTGTGTTTAAAGGGAAATCAATAATATCTTAAACAATCACACCATTAAATCTTCAAAAGGGACAAGATATCTTACTCCATTGTTCTTTCTCCTTGTTCTCTGGTATGAGATGCTCACACAATTACTTACTTCTCATTGGAATCGTGAGATCAAACTTTTCCTCATGGATTAGTTTCGCTTGAAGTTCCTCCTGCGGCATGTGCACCCCCAACTTTGGTGCAAGCAGAAAGGTTTGATCCATCATCGAATTAAGGTATGTTTAATCATCGTTCTTTTGGGGTTCATATTCTCCTATTTCTCCTTTCCATATTATATCATGTGATCTCCAAGATTCTAATGGAGTTTTCTTGGATTTTGTTTAGTGTGGTCGTACCGTAGCATCCTCGGGTGGATTTAGTTGTTGCATGAGGAGGTGATCATGAACCATTGTTGTATAAAGAACATCAAGAACCGTTTGAGGTAGGGGATTAATTGATTCTCCCTTCTATTATGTGAAACTGTATCATTATCATATTTTATCCCATAGCATGTCAATGTAATTGACATAATAAATATTTGAATTGGATAAATAAATTGATATCAATCGTATGTTATTGCCTCTTGTTTTTCTTGATATTGTGATATATATGATTTCTTTTTTTTATTATTTTTGTTCATGATGGAAATTGGTAATGAACATAAAACATAATTAATTGATAATTGTTTGGTTAAATAATAAAGAGGCATGTAAATGAATCTAGTTCTCTTTGTTGTAATTTGATGTTAATCAAATTCATACAGCTAGCATGTAAAATTATTTTTGATAGCTTACTGATTAGGTTTCCCTAATTTTAACCTATGAATAATAAATCACTTAATTCAAGATGGATTAATGAACTGATTGTTTGATAATTTGTTGAAAGGTTTTGAGTTAACCCCTTGATTGTTAGAGGGACAAGATCCTAATTGATAAGATGTTTATTTTCCTTATACTTGTGCTGTGATGTGAGCCTGGATGGCTATTGTGGTATATTGGGACATGGAGTCCTTTGGTTGTGGTAGAAGATGACTTCTAGAGTGGCGAGATGCAGCGGTTTATGCATGTGGGTATTGGGTAAGACACCTGGGATGATGGAATCAGATGGATGGGATTATAAGATTCCTTCTGTTTCTTGTTGGATGATTATCTCCTTTACTATTCCCCATTTCTCAAGGTAGATCATCTTGCTTACCCGTATTCCGAAAGAGGTGAATACGTACGGGGAATTCCACGAGCTTTCCATGTTTAGCTTATCATGGGAGGATGGGTCTACGCTCTTTCTATAGGTGGAATCAAATCAACTTGTAATAAATCCACTCACCCTGTTGAGCCACCTGGTGTTTAAAATCATAAAATATTTTTCTAGAATTTAGGGGAATATGGTTATGTAATTCTGTAATTAATAATTGAATAAATGATGTTAACACTTGGGGTTGGAGTTTCTGAAACATAATGATGATTGTTGCTCTGATGCTTTCGCCGGGGCGCACGCATCCGTCTGTGGGGAGGACACACTGCTTGTTACCCCACATTCCCGCTTTCCAAAGGTGGGTGACATCCATTACTTGTTCAGGTACGTCTGCTCCTTGATCGAAAGAGGGATGATGGGATATCAGTTCTTCCATCTGTGGATTCCTCCTCGGAGCTCATCACCTAGTCCGGGTCACCCTCATAGATTTAAGACAGGTTCATGAAGCTCATTCCCGGTGCCATATTTACATGGACGCTAGTTAATTACGCTGCTTCTGTCAAGACGCTCCAAGGGGTCTTGTCGGGGCAGAAACCTTCAGTGGGGAGAATGTTTACGTTGGGGTTTCGTTGGCATGTCTATCTTTGGTCCCTCATCAAAGGGCATCTCGAGGGCACAGAAGCCTGAGGCATCCCACATCAAACGCGGGGAATGTGTACCATTTGAGGTTTTCCTCAGCTTCCCATGTTTCACACGGGGTATGTCGTGAGTTTAACGTCTTTCGGATATGGGATACAGTTTAACATCATGCAGGACGAGATACAGTTTAACGTCATACGGGACGAGATACAGTTTAACGTCTTGTGGGACGAGATATAGTTTAACATCATGCGGTACGAGATATAGTTTAACTTCATGAGGGACGAGATACAGTTTAACGTCATACGGGACGAGATACATTTTAACATCATGCGGGACGAGGGGTTTTGGGATTATGCTATGAGGCGGCCCATTGTGTCAGGGAACCGACGTGGAGAGGTTGGGACGACCGGGTGGTGGGCTTGAACCTCATGGAGGCTTCCTACGTACCGTGCGTTAGCACGGATCAAAGTCCACGTAGTTCGCTGGGATGTGGCTTACACTCTGAGGCGGCCCATGGTGGTTCCATGGTCGATGCGCGCTCTAAGACCACGTGAGTCATGCTCGGTGTGGGAAACAAGAGGCAGCATGGACCAGACGATCATGTCGCAAAGGGTGCGTCAGTGAGAGGCGGAATGGGGCTTACGTGTTGAGCGGACCAAAGAGGAAACAGGGGCTTATGTGTGGTTAGCGGCCCTTGGTGCTGGGGATTACTCCAGGGTGGAGGCCCTTGGTGCGACAAAGCGTAGTGGGAAAAGGACTCCACTGGCCTTGGTAGGGGGGAAGTATGGAGATGCATGGGTGCAGTCATCCGTTGAGAGGCTAGGGGCTTACGCTCTGAGGTGGCCCTTCCCCTGTGGAAAACGCCACTCCGACAAGGAGGATCTCATTCCATGTGAGGAAGAGTCCATTCCCGTGGAGACGAGTGGGTGTAAAGAATGCCTGAGCTGGGGGGACCCTGCGTGCGAAGCATGGGGTCGGACCACAGTTTAACGTCATGTGTTAAGGACGAGGTGTTTAGAAGTTTAACATCCTGTATCTTGGATGAGGTGGGTTTGCTCCACATCCCTAGGGCTTATATGCCCAATTCCATCTACCCCTTGTGGGAGGGAAGTCATCGGCAAGGCCATAGTGAAGGGGGGCCACAGGGCAAACCACCGGGGGTCTACGTTAGCGTGGCTATGCGAAAAAGCAATAGTCGTTAGAGTGCCTATGCGGAGAAGCATAAGGAAAAGCAACGCAATGGGAAACATGGCCCAAGGGACCTTGAGGTTACTTCTCGTTAGCCTGGAAGTCCGTATAGGAAAACAACGCATGGCGCGCATGCTAAACAGAGGAGACATTAGGTGTCAGTGCAGGGGGGCAGCGAAGGGGCGTCATGGTGAGGGATTATGGGATTTTCACGCAAAAAAGAAGGGTTGCACGCAAAACACCAGGACGATGCGCAATTGGAGCAAGGGAATTGCGCGCAAAGAGGAAATTACGTGCAGGTTATTGCGCGCACGGCAGGGTATTGCGCACACGAGACACGGATCGCGCGCAATGTTGGAACTCGGCGAAGGGGAAAATTCACATAAGGCAGTGGAGTTGCGTGAAAAGGTGAACTCCGGGGCAAGGTTGTGCGAAATGAGGGATTACATGGAAGCCATCTTGCATGCGGGGGGGGGGGGGGATCCGAATTGCGCGCACGAGAGTCGCTTCGAATTCTGCAACCCCTAAACCGTGTGGGGTCACCTTCTATTTATAGGCGACGTCCGGCGCGGAATCCAGGCGGTGCGCGAAATCTTTCACACCGAGCGCAGTCCGTGTGCAAAATCTCGCCACGCAGAAATGGGGAGCACAATGATTGTGTGCCTCATCGGCTAAATTATGCGAATCCCGGGGATACTACACAGGCAGAACAATTATTCACGCGGATCCTCCTTTATTTCGCGCACCACATCCCGGGCCTCCGGATCGGGGATCTGATTCCGAATGTGAATTCTCTTCGTCATTTCAAAACTTCATCCGAGAGTTACGGACTTTTTTTGGAGTCAACAAATGCCCCCCTTGGTATTGGATCGGTGAGAGGTCATGATGATCGGATTCCAGGGGAAACGCCAAAACGTCGAAGCGCTAAGTCTCCTGGTCATGTTAAGGGAAAAATTCTGATAAGGCGCACAAAACTACAGACGTGTGCGGAATCCTCTTTCCGCGCGGCACAGAACTCTGGCCTCGCCTATAAAAAAGGACCCTAGGTCCTAGATTCTTACTTCCTCTTTTTCCGCGCGATAAGCTCATCGCTCTCGTGTGCAAAATCGCTTCCGCGGCTGCGCGTAAAAACGCTCAGGAAGTGCGGAAATCCATCCGAAATTCGTCCTTGATTTCATGCCTGTCTGTGATCTTCCGTGCTTTGCATTCCAATTGTGCACTCATCTACAGGATTTCGCGCAACTCCTTCAGATTTCACGCAAAACACTCTGATTGTGCGCACTTCATCATGATTTTTCCCAACTTCTGAAAAATTCGAGATGGGTGAAAACCGATTTGATGAGGGGGAACACGCTGCCCGTAGGATAGAAATAGCGGCGAACGAGGAGGTTTATGGTGCCAAGGTGATTGTCTCAAACAATCTGACCTTGTTCAATCTGCTGGCTCCAGCTTAGAAGATGTATCCCTTGTCTGAAAACATCATGCTCTGGAATTTTGGCATCCTGGAGGAGGTGCCACTGCCAGGATTCGAGGTGGACACGCCGCGGTCTTGGGTGACTCGGGAGAACGGAATTCCTTGCTAAAACATCACCAAAAACGGCCATCCTACCAAGGAAACCAGACATATAGATGTATATGTCTTGAACCCGACGACAAGGACCATTATCGGAGATGAGCCTGTGGCAGAGGATTCTCCGACCCTCTACGCGAGCACATTCCGTTAGAGCATCACGGATGATATGAATGGCTGACTGAAGGAATTGGACCTGCGGTCCAGGGGAAACTTCACCAGCGAATCGGCCTAGGCGTTCTGGGTCCGCCATACCTTTGACCAATTCAGGGACAAACTGTGGTATATCGGCCTGTTCGAGGCGGCATGGACATCGCAGTTCCACTTCCACCACCAGCCTGAACTCGGACTAGAGCTATTCAACTGGTGGTCTCTTGACACCAACACATTCCACCTTCATCATGGGGAAGCCGACATCAGTCTCTGGGACGTTCACTACATCGGAGGTATCCCACTGGAGGGTTAACAAAACGACGAGTTTGTTCCTCCAAATAACACCTGGGGAGACAGGTCGCGAATGCCTATGCTGACGTGGAACCTGTTGGAGCTGTCCAAAGAGAGGCTGGGGGTCAAGGACCTCCTGGAGGACGTTGCCTTCAAGGGCTGGTTCAGCCTGTTTCTTGAGAAGGATCCGGCCGTTATGATGCCGGGACTAGGAAAACAGTGCCCAACCGCGGCTTAGAGAAGCAGGGATGGGTCATACTGGAGGACCCTGGAGGCAGGGCAATACCAATCATGGGGCTACCATGTCATTGAGGCCCGGGACCCGAACGTCTGGTATACCAGGTTCCTTGCCGCCTTCCTGAGCGGGTGGCTCCTGCTGGTGTGGGATGCGAGGATGGTCGTCCGCCCAGCAACATTGGTGATGGAGGGCTCCATGGCCGCCAAAAAATGGTTCATCTTGGGCGTCCCCGTACTGGCCAAGCTGTATTCCATCCTGGGGCGCATCTCATGAGGGGGGTCGCCTCGGAGAGTATGTGGTACCTTCCAGATCTTCCATGGCTGGGTGGCGGATCATCTCGGCGGGTACACGTTACCAAACGATGTCCGTCCTCCGAGCAACGGTCTGTGACCGTCCTTTCTAAACATCGAAGGGGTGGCGCCGATGACGCTCAATGAGGAGGGCGTGAGGATCCGCATCGGCAACCATTCCAACTTCAAATTAATCCCATTCCCCACCCCAGTCGGACAGCTGGTGGACAATGGTCGAGGCTCTCTGGAATAGCAGGAATACTTCCAGAGCATTTAGGGTGGGGTGCTCGTGGCTCGGATCGACGGGAAGGTGATCTGCGAGCCTTACGTACCATCCTGATTTTCCAGGCAGTTCGGGTGCCTCCGACGAATGCCGAAGAAGGTATTCACGGTAGTATGGCAGGAGAAGAATCCATGTGTCCTGTGCTAGATGTGGATGACGTTTACCACCTTCGGCTCTGGTGATGTCATCACTCTTCCCCCGGACGGGGTCGATGCTGGCCTAGCAACCGAATACGCCAAACACTGGACCATTGCGTACCCTGAGGGGATATTACGCAAGCGCGTCCGGAAACTCGAGGTTACTCGCGTGGAAACCGGGAGATGGGAAATAAGTCACGGTGCCGTCGGAAGGGGGGAACCAAGGGCTCGTCAGGAAGCGAGGACTACGTAGGCTAGGACTTCGATAGCGGGAACATCACATGGTGCGGCCACGTCCTCCTTACCCGCAGGAGGGTCACATGAGGCGGCTAGGGAACTGCCTGGGAAGTAGATAAGATACCTTCTAGAAACTTCCCAATACGTAATTCTCCCGGCACTATGGTCAGCTTGGTGGACCCTGCGGCAATCACTGTGCATCGATGCCATTTGGAAGAAGATAATGCAAAACGGGATCCAACTACCAGAGTTCGGGATCGTTTGAATTACCGACAGAGTAAACTTCCATCGGCGGCATTCTTATCGGACATCCATGGACGCATATACACGCCAAAGGGGGAGGTGTGCGGAGCCACCTTTCCTAGTGAAAGTGATGCTCGACCAGGAGCATGATCCGGAAGCGATGCAGCCTGGAGAAGGAGACAGTGACGAGGAGTCGGAGGGGGAGGAGGAAACCAGAGAGGACGAAGGCGAGGGAGAAGACGAAGAAGAAGAGCCCGAAGGTGAGGGGTCGCACGGGGCGACCTACCAAGGGAGTCTCTGAGAGAGCGGTGAGATTGCTGGCTCTGATCACAACATAACCAAGATTCTAGAGGTTTGTCTCTGTCTTCATTCATTTCCCTTATTCATCCATTCTTCATTCCAACTTCTAACCCACTTCCCCATCCTACTCAGGAGAAGTTGAGCATTGGACGGGTGTCCCCACCAGAGGAGGGAGGAGAGGAACTGGTGGGACATGATGGGGATCCGACACCCATCATTGAATTAACAAGCGCGGAGGGTTCTCCCCTTACGGAAGATCCTGCAGTGGCCGAAACACTAGGGACCGACACTCTGGATTCCTGTATGTCTCACGCTTCACTACTGGTGCTTGGTGGCAAACGATCCCGTCTGACCAGCGTATGCCTTGCACAGTGATCTCAGCACTGGAGGCACGTCAGGCTGTGGAGCCCGGGCCGTCCGCGAGTGGACCAACGGCGAACATACCACCTCATTCAGAACATGCTCCCTACACTGAGTCGGCCCCAACAATTGATGAAAAGGGGGTAGCGGACATAAGAGGTGTTGTTCCCGAGACGAGGTTGGAAGCTGGTGGAGGCATCATTACTGATGGGGAGAGAGAAGAAGGTCGCCCAGACATCGAGGATTCTATTCCTCATGAAGACATCCCTGGGGCAGATCCGGCTGCCAATCTGTAGGCTACCTTCCCCATATACCGACCCGCTGACCCCAAGGAGATAGATGAATCAGACTCAGAGTCAGCCGAGGAGAGCCGGATGACACCGCACAAGGGGTGGAAGTGTATCCATCACTTCCTCAGACAGCCCCAGTTGGATTGGCTGAGGTGAATGGGATCGCTTCAGACCTGGCTACACTTCATGTGCGCCGGAGGGGATAAGGCTCAGCGCCTTCATCTGTCAGTCCGTGATTACATGGCCGAGAAGATATGCGAGAGCAGACGGCACGATGACATTGCCCAGTGCCGGGAAGGATCAGCAAGCGCTTCTGAGGGAGGAGCAGGAAGTCCATCACCTCGAAGGGAAGGCGGAAGAGGAGGAGGCCTTAATCGCAACATGCTCTGAGCTTGTGGAGCAACTGACGGCCCAACTGGCTAATGCGCAGGAACAAATGGTGGAGGTGAGTCACTAGATGACCGTACTTCGAACCGAGCGGGTGCAGGCACAAGCTAGGGCCGGCGAGCTGCACTCTATGGTGGCCGATTAGGAGAGAGTCTTCATAGAGCGAGAAGTGGTCCTGGAGGCAACCAGCCAAAAGGTAGCAGCGCTGGAAAGATCGCTTCCGTACGCTGATCCCTACGGGATTTGTTTTTGCCATCTCATGACCATTATGCTTGTACTTCTCATCGTCTCAATCCAATATATGGCCAAATCCATTCATTTGTACCCTTGGTTTAATGTGCTCAACCATAGTTTCGAAACGAATAACAACTCATCCCTAGGATCATGTGGGTCACGCCCAACGCGAGAAGAAGATGATGCTTGTGTAATCATCTTGCCCAACTGTGGGGCATTGACCAAGCTTCAGGTGTTAGAAATTGCGCCTGGACTTCTGAGGGACCCAGGGCCGATTGATGTGTCGACTTCTCAATGTGCTCTAACACACGAGTGGGGCGATGCCGAGGGAATTGAAATCCATCCAAACATAGGGGGATGGAGAGGGAGGGTGAATCACGCTGCCCATATTCGGAACCCAATGGGGAACAATGATGGAGGATAAATGTCAAACGTGGCTGAAACACAGCATCCATATCATGTTGTCCTAGAATGGGGACAATAAACGAGGGATGACCACTGACCATGTTCACAACACGGGGCCTAACTCAAATATCGTTGGTCAGTTTTCCGGAATGTTGGCCCAGGAAAGTAGGCAGACCATAGGTCTGTCATCCATAATGTTAGGGGGTCCCGACAAACATGACCAGTCCTCCGGAACGTTGGCCCAGGATAGTAGGCGGACCATTGGTCGAGCATCCATACTGTTAGGGGGTCCCGTCAAACATGAAAGGAAATGAGGATCCGAATTAAGGGGGACGCATAGCATGGAAGTTGGAGTGGTGGCTTGTTCGAATAGAGTCCAACGCTCACGAAATTATGCCATCATGGCGAAGGTGCATTAGGAGAACATACTGACCTGATCACGGGTCGTCCCAATTTCCAGGTAGGACCACTTTAGTGAGAGAACTACCACTTCCCATTATTATAATGGGGCATCCCAAACCTTCTCGGGGTAGATGTCCCTATTACACCACTTCCCATGAAGTCGGGCTGAGGGGCTGACAATAAGGAAGGATGAGGTTCAGTAATCCTTGGGGCTGGACCCAAAACGAAATGTCTGGGAGGTCCTACGTATCTCATTTGGATGAGAATCAAGCCACACGTAGTTCTTGAAACACAGTTTAACATCATGTTGGACGAAATACAGTTTAATGTCATGCGGGATGGGGAACACATCTCATATAGGGATAAGCATGGAACGGAGAGTAACCCGACGTAAATGAGGACATAATCCCGCACCACATCATGAAATCCCATAAGAGAGAGCGAGTCGTAAAAAGTCAAAGAAATGATCTTAGTTTTAGGTCTTAGAACTCGGACCAAAGGTCTGAAGGAAACATTAGAGGCACACGGTGGAGTAACTCAAACACCTGGCATGAATGGGAATAGGGGGTGTGTAAGGCGTGGTGAACAACCCGATGTGAATGAGGGCATAATCCCATGTCACACCGCACACCCCCCTTAGGAGATGTTTTAGGTCAAATGACCGAAAACAAAAGTAGGATGGGCCCATGGGGAAGTGCCCCAGGCATTCCTATGTATCTCATAAGGACGAGAATAAAGCCATACATAGTTCTTGGAAGCATATTAGTTTAAGGTCTTAGAGCTTTGGACCATGAATGGGTAAGGGGAGAAATGTACACATGGCAAGGCGGTTACAAAACCCGACGTGAATAAGGACCTAATCCCTACTTACCATGTGCTCTCCGGGGAAATGCTTGAGTCGAGGGACCGAACACAAAGGTAGGCTACGCTCACAGGGAAGTGCCTCGGGCGCTCCTACGTATCTCATAAGGATGAGAATCAAGCCACACGTATTTCTAGAGTGGTAGTGTCTTAACAGTGCGTAGCCGGGACGATATCATCACAGTTTAAGGTCGTAAGGTTTGGACCAACAACACAGTTTATGGTCGTAAGCTTTTGACCAACAACACAGTTTAAGGTTGTATGGTTTGGACCAACAACACAGTTTAAGGTCGTATGGTTTGGACCAGCACACAGTTAAAGGTCGTATGGTTTGGACCGACAACACAGTTTAAGGTCATATGGTTTGGACCAACATCACAGTTTAAGGTCATATGGTTTGGACCATCACACAGTTTAAGGTCATATGGTTTGGACAAACAACACAGTTTAAGGTCATATGGTTTGGACCAACAACACAGTTTAAGGTGATGTGGTTTGGACCAACAACACAGTTTAAGGTCATATGGTTTGGACCCACAACACAGTTTAAGGTCATATGGTTTGGACCATCACAAAGTTTAAGGTCATATGGTTTGGATCGTCAGGAACACGCATGATGCAATAAATCATACTTGATGCAGGTGAGGATGTAACCCCATACCATCACCGTGCGTGGTTCCGAGAGAGGAGCCTTGGGCCAAATGGATGAGGGTTCAACAATCAGGGGGGGAAAGAGATGATAGCTCTCAGCTATGCTGGGCCCGAAACGCAATGTCTGGGCGACTCTTCGTTTCCCATGGGGATGATGGTCAAGATGCACGGAACCTGTAGAGAAGAGACCCAAGCACAAACTCTAGCGCTCAAATCGCGGGAGCCCCGAGAGACACTGTTACGCAGCTCGGTCTATCTGATGTGCGGGGGTGTACTGAGGGTTAGTACAAGGAGTGTCAAGATTCCACCTTGACACAGTGGGGCATAAAATGACATGAACCATGCCACCAAAATTCAGGGCCCGGGGAAACCAGCGTGACAACTGTGGATTACTGCTGACCATGTTCGCAACACAACATCCTGTTTTTTTAGCCATGGGGACAATCAAATGAGCATCAACCGCTGACCATGTTCGCAACGCGGGATTCGTATCAATTTGATATCTGAAACCCTCTGGGGCGTTGGCCCATGACGATAGGAGAGCCCTTGGGCGTTGTATCCAGGCCGTTCTCAGGGGTCCCTTCGGGTGTGAAGGATGACGGGCGCCCGAATGAAGGGAAACATGAAGCTTGGAAAGTAGATGGAACTTGCCTATGTCAAATCTGACACTCCAAGTCCTAGACCAGAGTACCCTGAGCACATTAGCAGACCACTGGAGAGGGTCATAGGGTTCAGTCCGAGAGTAGCCAAAAGTTGGTGGATCCCCAGGAAAAAGAGGGGGCGCAATGCCAAACACCCTGGCAACCGGGAGATCATGGGATCTCCTAAAAGATGGGGCTGGACCCGACATCTAGGTGTTCAGGAGGTCCTACGTATCCCATAAGGATGGGAATCAATCCATAAAAAGTTCTAGACATCGCCTTTAAATTACATGGGGAACATGACATATGAGGGCTAATCCTAAGGACAGGATGCGCGTGGTGCAGCTATTGCAAACCCGATGTGAATGAAGACATAATCCCATACCACACCATGAGATCCTGTGGTCAAGGTCCCAAAGGCGAGACAGATGTGATAGCGGACCCCAATCTGGACCCAGAGATGAAAGGTTTGGGCATTCCTACGTATCCCATTAAGATGGGAATCAAGCTAGATGTATTTCTAAAAGCACCGTTTAACGTCATGTAGGATGAAATATGGATCTTAGTTTTAGGTCTTAGAACTCAGACAACAGGAAAGGGCGGAGTTTGGTAACTCCTGGGGCTGGACCTGAAACGAAACGTCCAGGCGTTCCTACGTATCTCATCAGGATGAGAATCAAGCCACACGTAGTTCTGGAAATACAGTTTAACGTCATGTTGGACGAAATATATATCTTATTTTTAGGTCTTAGAACTCGGACCATGAAAAGTGCAGAACCAAAAGAGGATCTTAGTTTTAGGTCTTAGAGCTCAGACCACAGATCCTAGATGTAGGGAAGAGTGTAGTTTAAGGTCATGCTGGACCAGGTGCAGTTTATGGTCATGCAGGACCATATAGTTTAAGGTGATGCAGGAACCGAAGCAGGAATAGGCAAAGTACTTCTTGAGGAACCTGGTGTTGGTGGGAGGAGTGATACGCTAAACATCCATAGTCACCAGGGAATACGCGCCATTGGGATAGACCTTATGGAAAAAATGGCCCCTCCCACTTGGGCTCTAACTTGGGTGGTTTCCTGCCAGGAATCACTGGCGCTCTGAGATCCAGCACCAGGTCACCTTGCAGGAAGGAGCGGAGGCGAACCTTCTAATCGAAAGATCGATCCATCCTTCGCTGATGCCTTTCCAAGTTATGTAAAGTGAGAAACCTACTTCCTTCCATCGCTTCTAATTCGGCTAGGCGGATCTCAACAACTCTATCTGGCGCTTGCTGGTCATAGACCTCCGTGCGCAATGAGGGAATCTGGACCTCGATGGGAAGGACGACCTCAGCTCCGTATACCAGGGATTACAGAGTCACCTGGGTGGAGTTATGAGTCGTCGTCCTATAAGTCCAGAGGGCATTGGGGAGCTTTTCTGGCCAACTTTTCTTGTTCTGACCAACCATTTTTTGCAGAAGGTTAGAAGGGGTTTTGTTAAACGCCTCAATCTGTCCATTCTCCTGCGCATGATAGCGGGAGGTGTGGTTAGAGAGAATGTTTTACTTGGCTTAAAATTTCTTCAGCTCGGCCGCTTGGAAGTTGGTTCCGTTATCCGTGAGGATAGCATGAGGTATTCCAAACTGGTAGATGATATTGGAGATCACGATGTCGGCGATGGAACAAGCCTTGAATTCCCCGAGCGGGGTTTCCTCTGCCCACTTTGAGAAGAAATCCGTATCGGTTACGATGAACCGGCACTGGCGGGCCATCGTCGGCGGGTAGGGCCCTACGACATCCAACCCCCAGACTGCAAAGGGAAAAGACTAATTAGTAATATAGAGAGGTTTCGGTGGCCGATGCACAAAGTTATCATGAACTTGGCATGCATGACACCTCTTGGCGTGCTTAATGTAGTAGTGGATCATGGAGGGCCAGAAGTATCCCAGCCTCTGAATCTGGTGGGACAACTTCGACTCGGCCTTGTGGGTGCCACAGGAACCAGCGTGCACTTCATGCATGACCTGTGGGATCTCGAATCCTTGAAGACAACGGAGGAGAAAACCGTCAAACCTGCTCCTGTAAAGGAGCTACTCACGGCTGGGACCGCTTTGAAGGGTGAATTGCGGCTCGCGGCGCCGGATTCGTTCCCGCTCTTCTCGGTCCATCAGAAGATTGTCGTACCCGAGATATTCAACCAAGGGTGTCCTCTAGTCAGGAACTACCTCGATCACCCCAACTGAAGCCCTGGGGGGTCCTGACGAATGGGCACCAGCGGTGAGATGGTTCACTCGCGGTCCACGATCTCCCTCTGGGATAACAGGAGCAATGATTCTCCAGTGCTCCACGTAGATGATTAGGTCATCCTTTTCGGGCTCTGCGAGTGATGCGGCCAGGCTAGCCAAAGCATCTGCTCGACTGTTCTACGAGTGGGGAACGTGAATGGAATCTGGTCGGGAGTGGATCTTAGCCATTAGATGGAGGGTGAATTCCAGCAACGACATGAGTTCTGGATTCCTGACAGCATAGTCACTATTAACCTGCTTGATGACTAGCTCAGAGTCCCCTTTTACATACAGGTGGGGTATGTTAACCTCCAGAGCCAGCTCGAGGCCAGTGATGAGGGCATGATATTTTGCGTCATTGTTGGTGCAGCCTTCTGAAAACAATAATGAATATGGCAGAACGACTTGCTCCGTGGTGATGAAGATGATACCCAGGCCCACTCTGTTAAGCCTAGGATCGTTGAGCCTTCTACTGATAGGGCTTCAGGAGGCGCCTTCAAAGTGGATCTTCCTGCATGGGGTGGCCTGATCGACTGAGAGGATTTCTTCATCAGGAAAGCCCAAATCCAATGGCTGGTCCGCAGAGGTTCGGTGGGCAGATAAGAAGTTTGCCAACGCCTGTCCTTTAACGGCCTTCTGAGGTACGAACCTAATGTCGAACTACTGGAGGATCACCGCCCAGCGTTCCAATCGGCCGGTCAACATAGGGCGGCTCAGGATGAACTTCTACGGGTCTACATGAGAGACCAGCTGTACCTTTTGGTGCTGCAAGTAGTGCCACAGTTTCTGTATGGCGAATACGAGCACCAGGCAGCTCTTCCCGATGGGAGAATAACTAATTTCCACATCGAGAAGCATGCGGCTGAGGTAGTAGAGGATATTCTTGGTTCCCTCGTTGTTCTTTTGGGCGAGAAGGGCGCCGAGGGATGGCTCCAGGGCAGTCACATAAAGGACCAGCGGCTTTCCAGGAACAGGTGGTATCAGGACCGAAGGTTGAAGCAGATGCTGCTTGATTTCCTCAAAAGCGGTCTTACACTCTTCATCCCACCCATAGGCGGCGCCTTTCATCATGAGTTGAGAAAAGTGCTTACACTTGCCAAGAAGATTCGCAATGAATCGGCGTATATAGGCTAAGTGGACTTGGAGGCCTCGAAGCTCCCGAATATTATTCAGGGGAGGAATCTGACTGATGGCCTTGATCTTCTCGGGGTGGATCTTCATACCTCGATACCTAAAAATGAAGCCAAGAAACTTTCTAGAGGTGACCCCGAAGGCACACTTCAACAGGTTCATCTTCAAGTGGAGAGAACGGAGGAAACCTAACACTTTCTCAAGGTCTTTGAGATGGTCCCAGCGCTGACGAGATTTAACCACCAGGTCATCTATGTAGCACTCCAACAGTGTCCCGAGTATCAGCTTGAATATGCGGTGCATAGCCCATTGATAGGTGGAACCTGCATTCTTCAGGACGAAGGGCATAACCCCATAGCAGAAAGTGCCCTGGGGGGCCCTAAAGGCAGTGAACTCTTCATCCTCTAGGGCCATCCGGATATGGTTGTACCTGGAGTACCCATCCATGAAAGAGAGGGCTTGGAACCCGGCCGTTGCATCGATCAATAGCTCTATCACGGGAAGGTGAAAGTCATCCTTCGGATAGTGGTGATTCAGATCATGTAAGTCGATGCAGACCCTGATCTTCCCATTCTTCTTCCTGATGGTCACAATGTTGGCTAGCCACCTGGGGTACTGGACTTCCTTAATGTAGTTGGCCTTAATGAGCTTATCAACTTCGGCAAAAACCATGGCACCATGAAAGGGGTGCATTTTTCTGGGAGGCTGCTTGAACCCATGATGGTTTGCTGGGAGGCCAAGGTGGTGGATGGCTACCTGGGGATCTAGTCCTGACATCGTGTCATAACTCCAGGCAAACACATCACGGTGCTAGCTGAGGAAGTCTATATACCATTTCCACTCCTTGGGAGGCATAGAGGCGCTGACCAATGTGGGTCTCGGGTCCGCCTCACTACCGAGGTTCACCTATACTTGCTCATCGACTGTGGTGGAGATACCCTCCTCAAAGGCAGGAGGAGAATCTTCCATGTATTCTTCTCTGCTTTTGGAAGGATCGTCCACTGGGGGGAGCCGTTTCGGGGCTGCTCGACCCCGATGGAAAGCTGGCACTAGCTTGGGCGGCAGAGGTCATCACGACGGGAGACTCATGCACCGTGGAGACCATGGCAACGAAGGAGGTTGATCCAATCCCATCCGGCCTTCGGCCTAAGGGGCCACGCTTTACGACATCAAAGCAGTGGTGACGCGTTGGCTTGAGCCGGTCGATTCCGGCCCGGCGAAACAGACACGTATGACGTACTGCTGTTGCCATGAGCCCAACTTCCTGATATCATACAGGGGTAGGAGGCTCCAGGATCCCCTGAGCCTGGTTTGTGTAAGAGTACAAGGTGATTTCACACCGTCGCATAGACCTGGAAATATTCCTTCCTCTGGTACCCGAGACAACAAAGCACTCTCCCATATCGGGAGTCGTGGCCTCAGACCAATGGATTGGGAAGACATATGCGTCATCCAGAACTGCCCAGGGATCACTCATGATAGTGGCGGGCTCAACCTCACCTGCCAGGATTTGCATGTCCTTGCTCTTGTAATAGTCAGCGTCTAGGTAACGAGCTTCACAAGAGGCAAATAGAGACACATCTCCTTGTAGCACACCCACTCAACCCTTAAGGGAGTATTTGAGGCACTGATGGTGCGATGAGGGAACCACTGCATGAATATGGAGCCACGGCCTGCCCATCAACGCGTTGTAGGCGGTGTCCTAATAGACAACCATGAATTCGGTATTGGAAATTAAGCCGCCGAACTGGGTCTTCAGAAGAATCTTGCCGAGTGGAATTTGCTCGGTCCTGTCATACCCTTGGATTTTGAGGTTGGAGGGAGTTAAATCATCCTCGGACAACCCTAGTTTTTGTAGTGCCCGAGTTGTGATCATGTTAATCCCAGAACCCATGTCGACAAGACAGTGATTGACTTCCACGCCATTGAACTGGCCGGTGATGTACAACGGGCGGATGTGCCCCTGTATGGGAACGTCTTCATCTTCCCTGGAAAATGAGATAACCGCCTGAAATTTCGGAGTCCTCAATCACCTCAGTGTGGAAGGCTTTTGCGGCAGCTACCTCCGTTTCAAACTGGAGGGGGCTCCTTAGGTCCTTGGCGAGCACCTCACGAATTTCAGACGATAGGCGAAGGGCCTCAAGGATGTAAATCCTTGCCGGAATGTCGGCCAGGTGCTTCAGGACATCATAATTTCTCACCAAATGAGAGCTTCTACTTACAGGAGGTCGCTCTGTGATTGGGGGCATGGCGGGCCCTGCTGGTGGGACCGGTGACTGATTGGTACTAGGCATGTCCCGCTGTTCACATGCTGAAGCACGAGAGGTGACTGTCTTTCTAGGACCGAAAGGCCATTGTCGGCCAGTGGCAGGGCTGGGCTGGTTGCGACGCGGGAAAGGCGGTTCCGCCCGATCCAGTAACACAAAAGGTGGTGGAAGCGAACCTGTTGTCACCGGGTGAGGGAGCCGTGAGTGCTGCTCTCTGTACCAGGCTTGCTGCCCGGTCTCGATAGCATGCATGGCCTGACTGGAGGTGATGACTGTCATGCCCCGGTGATTCACGCAGCCATGGCCCCTTCGACGTTGGCGACAGCTGGGGACATTGGGGAGGTCCACCTGGCACACCTCGTCATCGGGAGTCAAAAAGGGATTTACCAACTCTACGGTGTTAACCAAAGCGTACCCTGGACTTTCACTCGAGGAGTCATCCAATACCGAACGGGGCCTCGGAGGGATCCCCATTTCCGGGGGCATGAAATCTCCAAGCGTGCGAGAAGATGACGGCAATGGCATGGCACGTTCTTTCTTCTTGCGCCGCCGCCTTCTCTTCTTGGAAGAAGTAGGCTGGGACGACGATGCCAAAGCAGCGCTTGCAGACTCTGAGGGCTCTGGCTGACTCAGGCGGGCATGGATGATTCCATGGGCATGGGCGACCATCCTACGGGACATCCAGTTATTATACTTCCGGGACCCATGGTCGGAAACATGTTCCCACCCATCCCCGTTGTCACTACTGTCATCTCATCCCACGAAGACACATGCCACTTGTGTCGGGGATGGGCCCAACCTGACTATGTTGTTATTAATCTAGTATTGGAGCCAGTCCTTGAACACATAGAATTGCTGGATGGTGTGTCCCAGGATCCGGTAATAAGAGCGGTAGTTAGGGTGATCAGTGATACACGCCTCTTCTGGCTTCCGGCACTCAGGAAGCCGCGTGATCCTCTACTCCGAGGCGCTAAGGAAATAACCGGGGACCTGGGTTTCGCCAAATGAGTAAGTCTGATTCCTTCTGTCTGGAAAGGGGATCTTGTGGGAAGACCATGACCAAGGGCTGGAGGAGCAGGCCGAGGAGGCGGAGCTGGATTACCTCGCCTAGGTGGTGGTGGTGCGTTAGGCGGAGGCGCCTGCCGATTTCGAGGCGGTCGCTGCTGGGCCAGAGGCTGGGCCCGTGGGGGTGGACCCTTATGAGCCTGCTGAGCTGGCCTCACTGGCAGCAACTCTAGCTATCTGGGGGGCCTCTAGCTGGGCCACAGTTGTGGGCTCGGCTCTGGCTGCTCTCCTTGCAAAGATTACAGGCGGCAGCGGGCGTGCCTGACTGGCCTATTGCAGGGCTTCTTCGAGGCGTTGAGCCTTGTCCGAGAAGTCCCAGAACCCTCCAGGGTAATTCTGCGTGATAAGAGAAGGAACCAACTGCGCCTTGACATTACCTAAACACATCGTCAGTAATTTCTCCTGAGTCAGTGGCATGTCAAGGGAGTACATGAGCCCCTTCCACCCGGGCAACGAAGTCCGCGACTCGCTCGTCGGTCCTTTGCTTGCACCTGAAGAGGTCTGCAATGTTCGTCTTCCGGGTTTTGGAACTGAACTGGAAGAGGAATTTCCAGTGAAGTTCCTCCAAGCTAGTCCCATATCCAATAGGGAGATGGCTGTACCAGACGAATACCGGTCCTTCCAGTGTCTGAACGAAGCACCGGATCTTGGCAGCCTTCTACTGCGCTGGATTCCCTAACATAGGCCCGCACCTCGAGATGAAGTGGGCCAAGTGTTGTGGTGGGTCTTCGGTCCCGTTAAGGGGGGAAAAGTGTGGTTCCAAAATCCCGAAGGATCCGGCATGTCATCCACCCATGCTAGGTATGGCTTGCTATCCGGTGGGATTGCCACATGCCGAGTTTCCAAGGCCTCCAATCGGGCGATGAATACTTCCATCAGATCATTCAGATGTGGATTCTTGTCCTAACCAGGATCTCTAACCACAAGCGTGTTTCCAGGCACTTAGATACGGTATTCGCGCTCAGCGGCTCACGGGGCAGCTGGCGGAGCGACACTCGGGGCGGCGGGAGGAAACCGAGCAGGGTCCCCCAGGTGGTCTCGCCGCTCGGGAGGGTGAGACGAAACATATCGCTCCCTCTTTCCATGGGTCCCAGTGTCTCCCCTATCGGCTAACACGACACGGTCACGGTTGCCCAGGGGGGATCTCATCAAGGGGTATATGCTCCTGCCCCTGATGTCCTGGTCTAGGGTCACCGTAGTCAGGCCTCCGCTCTGCAATGAATTCGGCCAAGAGCTCATCAACCATCCTTTTTACTCAGCTAGATGTTAGCACAGCGTGGCCTTATTGGGATCTTCCTCTACCTTATGCACCGAGGCAGATGGGTCGGCAAGTTTGACAGACCTGACGGGCTCTTTACCCTTGCAGATGTTTCGGCCCAGTGTCAGTGCTTCCGTGGGTATAGGAAGACCTAGGAGGCTCCTCTGCTGGAGATTAATCCTCCCAGATGGGTCCAGTAGCAGCCTGTCCTCATGGGTGAGTCCCCTTCGAGGGGATCCACAATGTTTCCATCATCTGAAAGGTCATCCATGTTGACTGCCACTGCCCTTGGCGACGTTCCCTCAGGGCTGCCCAGTGGATCGTGCTGTAGGCGGATCGCACAGAAGAGGAGAGAAGTGTAATTCCCCCATCCGTGGGCATGCGCGTGGGGGGTGGCTTCCTCAATAACTCTGCGGAGTACTTGGAAACTCTAGACGCATTGTTGCTGGAGGGCCTCGTGGTGGTCTAGTGACTCGGGGTGCCGAACCGCAGGGGGCAATGCCAGGTCGACCCAACGGCACTTCTCACCGATCTACTTGAGATGCGCTTGGCTCCTGGGATAAGGCGCTAGGTACTGGCGAAGGCGGGAGTGAGTCACCCGAAGAATCTCATGGAAGCATTCAAACTCTCCCAGGGTGAGTGACTCTGGCACATCAAAATCCGATTCTATGACCAGCCAAAACTTCTCAGGGAAGAGGCCCGCTGCAAGAACGGTCCAGAGGCTCCACGGCTCCGGTTCGGGGTCCGGACCTTTCCGCCCCTGCTTGTCCACCGAGGGTAGTATGGGAACTGGAAATGGCCCCGAGGCAGGCCGTCGGGCCGGTGGGCTGGACGGCGGGGAATACGGCGAACAGGCTGATTGGCCGCCAATCCCTGGGTCATCTTCCAAGGGTTGCAGTGCCCTGGCTGCCATGTCGCGATAGGATGGTCCGGCGAATGGGACTCCTGTCACAGCGTCGGTGCTCGTCGAGGGTGTTTTGCCTCGCGACTCTTTCGTCGGTCCCCCGAAATGTTTCCCACCCTCCCTAACAGAGGCGGGAAGTGCTTCCGAGGAGGCCAGTGGAAACTGCGGGCTTGATCCCTGGCGGTACGACAAGTCCTCGTCCTCCGGGATATACCTTCGAAGGGAGGAGGGAATCATACGGATCTTGCATTCGGGGAGTATGAGACTGAAGTGCCTCGTCCCCATCCCTACCATCAACTCAAAGGGTTGGGGGAAGGTTCCATCGTCGAGTCATACATTGCCTCAAAATCTGAGAAACGTACTAGTCTAACTTTCGTCCGGACTCCCCTGACATTCCTCCTGCAGCGACGACGCCCGGACTTCCTGACCCTAGGTAGCTCCTCAGGGTAATTACGATTTCCGTCATGGGGTCCCTCGGCCACAATAGAGCTGGGGGAGTGGAGACTGAAGGTCGGGGTGTGAGAAGCACCGAGACAGATGTTGAAAGGGACATGGGGAGGACCTCCATGTGAGTGAGTGACTGGATACACAACGTCTCCATAATCGCGGCCGACAGTAGGGGGAGTGACCTCATACCCCATGCATTGGGCGCTGGAAGGATTTGTACCCGGATCATAGCCGTCGCGAATAATCTTTCAGCTTTCCAGATCGGTGGAATGGAATGAGCCTTCATGGTGAGCGGCACTACCGCGGGTTGGTCCGCAGTGGCCATTGCCGGTGTCCACGACCGGGAGATTCGACCCAACTTGCCTGCAGGGCGGTCGGGGTTTCGATCCCAGTCGGGCACATGGCTGCCCCTGCTCAATGTGTGTGGGGATCTAGTAATAGGAGTCAGCAGTGGCTCGGGCCACAGTGGTTGCTGAGGTTGATTCCCCAGGACGGGCATTCTCTCCCGCTCACGTCCGATGCTGGTGTCGAGTCAGATGGGTCAGAACCGGCGATGCAGGCATGAAGATTGCCTGCTGCTCGGCTCGGGGAGTCGAGCGGTGGTATCGACGTAGCCTGGCGGGGGTTCTTGCTGTTAACCCCTAGGACGGATCGCTGATCAGGTGGACCCGGACATCCCCCACCTCATTGGCGTAGGGGAGGGATGTGTCAAGGTGCTCCGGGGATAGGCTCCTGAAGTGGTTCAATGTCGGAGTGGGGAGTGGTGGCTCCCTGCGTCGCCCTCGAGGGCGGCGATGGTGGTGAGGTGCAACCGCCTCTAGATCCAAACGGGCCATGCCCCTTGCAGGGATGATCCCTTCGTCATCGTACCTACAAACCAAGTCATTGATCACCCTCCACTGGATGATTTCTGACAGGGAGAGGGGGCGCGAACGCCCGGCTGCGACGGTGGTCGAAGACGGAGCAACCGTGGAATAGGTGGGACCACGCGGGGTAGCCGCGTCGGTACTACCCCTGCCCCTGCGCCGGTGGGCAGGTGGCGATTGAGCTTCGAATTCAGTGATCTGATTCCTGGATGCAGGGAGATGAACCCATTAGCATCAACAGGAAGGGAGATCGACAACCAAGGCCCCGCGTCATTCCGTCTTCCATGGTTGGTGAGAGGGATCCACGCTGTCGATGTCGCAGAACGGAGTGGTCAACGTCCTGAGGCCTCGACCCCTGGTGGGCCCACGTCTCGGTGAGTGTTACCAGGACCTGGTGACATGCTAATATTATGACGCCTCGACTGATACCATTCCCTATATTGAGGAGAAGAGCTTCACATCGGGTTCACCATTTTTGTTGCTCCGATGCTTTCGTCGGGGCGCGCGCATCCGTCTGTGGGGAGGACGCACTGCTTGATTCCCCGCATTCCCGTTTTCTAAAGGCCAGCGGTATCCGTTCCTTGTTCAGGTACGTCTGCTCCTTGATCGAAACCGGGATGATGGGATGTCGGTTCTCCCTTCAGTGGATTCCTCCTCGGAGCTCATCCCCTAGTCCGGGTCTCCCTCATATATTTAAGACGGGTTCATGAAGCTCAATCCTGGTGCCATATTTACATGGACGCCAGTTAATTATGCTG
Source organism: Viscum album (assembly GCA_963277665.1). Lineage (NCBI taxonomy): Eukaryota > Viridiplantae > Streptophyta > Magnoliopsida > Santalales > Viscaceae > Viscum > Viscum album. The sequence goes on along the minus strand of OY728145.1, from coordinate 653,314,212 downwards.
CTTTCGTCAAGACGCTCCAAGTGGTGTTGTTGGGGTAACAAGCATCGATGAGAAGAATGGTCACGTTGGGGTGTCGTTGGCATGTCTGTCTTTGGTCCCTCATCAAAGGTCTTCTTGAGGGCACGGAAGCTCAAGGCATCCCATATCAAACGCGGGGAATGTGTACCATCTGAAGTTTTCCTCAGCTTCCCATGTTTAACACGGGGTATGTCGTGAGTTTAACGTCTTGCGGAGACGGGATACAGTTTAACGTCATGCGGGACGAGATACATTTTAACGTCATGCGGGACGAGATACAGTTTAACGTCATGCGGGATGAGATACAGTTTAACGTTATGCGGGATGAGATACAGTTTAACGTCATGCGGGACGAGATACAGTTTAACGTCATGCGGGACGAGATATAGTTTAAAGGCACACTGGATTAGGGGTTTGGGGCTTACGCTCTGAGGCGGCCCACGGTGGTCAGGGAACCGACATGGAGAGGTCTGGATGACCGGGTGGTGGGCTTGATCCTTGTTGAGGTTTCATACGTACCGTGTGTTAGCATAGATCAAAGTCCACGTAGTTCTCTGGGATGGGGCTTATGCTCTGAGGCGGCCCATGGTGGTGCCATGGTCGATGTGCACTTTAAGCCCATGTGAGTCATGCTCGGTGTGGGAAACAAGAGGCAGCAGGGACCAGACGATCACGTCGCAATGGGTGAGTCCGTGAGAGGTGGAATGGGGCTTACACATTGAGCGGCCCAAAGAGGAAACAAGGGCTTATGCGTGGTTAGCAGACCTTGGAGCCGGGGCTTACTCCTGGGTGGAGGCCCGTGGTGCGACAAAGCGCAGTGGGAAAAAGACTCCACTGGCCTTGGCAGGGGGGAAGTACGGAGATGCATGGGTGCAGTCATCCGTTGAGAGGCTAGGGGCTTACACTCTAAGGCAGCCCTTCCCCCACGGACAAATGCTACTCCGACAAGGAGGATCTCATTCCATTTGAGGAAGAGTCCATTCCCATGGAGACGAGTGGGCATAAAGAATGCCCGAGCTGGGGGGACTCTGCGTGCGAAGCACGGGGTCGGACCACATTTTAACTTCATGTGTTAAGGATGAGGTGCTTATCAGTTTAATGTCCTGCAGCTTGGACGAGGTGGGTTCGCTCCACACCCCTAGGGCTTACATGCCCAACGCCCTCTACCCCTTGTGGGAGGGAAGGCATCGGCAAGGCCATTGTGAAGGGGGGGCACAGGGAAAATCATCGGGGGGTCCACGTTATTGTGGCTATGTGAAGAAGCAATAGCCGTTAGCGTTCCTATGTGGAGAAGCATAAGGGAAAGCAACGCAATGGGAAACATGGCCCAAGGGACCTTGAGGTTACTTCGCATGAGCCTGGAAGGCTGTACGGGAAAACAACGCATGGCGCACATGCCCGGCAGGGTAGACATCAGGTGCCGATGCAGGGGGGGCAGCCAAGGGGTGTCATGGTGAGGGGTCATGGGATTTGCATGTAAAAAAGAAGGTTTGCGCGCAAAACACCGGGACGACGCGGAATTGGAGCAAGGGAACTGCGCGCAGAGAGGAAATTATGAGCAGGGTATTGCGTGCACGATAGGGTATTGTGCGCATGAGACACAGATTGCGCGCAAGGTTGGAACCTGGGAAGGGGCCAAATTCACTTAAGCCGGTGGATTTGCACGCAAAGGTGAACTCCGGGGCAAGGTTGCGCAAAATGAGGGATTACCTAGAAGCCATCCTGCGCGTGGGGGGAGCCGAATTGCACTCATGAGAGTCGCTTCGAATTCGGCAACCCCCAAATCGTGTGGGGTCACCATCTATTTATAGGCGACGTCCGGCACAGAATCCAAGCGGCACACGAAATATTTCTCGCCGAGCGCTGTCGGCACACAAAAACTCTCCATGAATAACCGGGGAGTGCAAATATTTCACACCTCATCGGCTCAATTCCGCAAAACCCGAGGATACTACGTGCGTAGAACAATTTTTCACACGAATCCTCATTTATTTCGCACCCCACATCTCGGGCCTCCTGATCGGGGCTCTGATTTCAAATATGACTTCGCTTCATCATTTTGAAACTTCCTCTGAGAGTTACAGACTTTTTTCGGCGTCAACAATGATGTTGTAATTTTAAAGGGATAGTGGAATTTGGGTGTGTGGCTAATGAAATTTGTTGAGGAATTTTAAATGGTTAGTTAATGTTTAAAGAATTAATTAACATAATGTGGAACTGATAAAAATGGAATGATGTAATGTATTAAATCTCTTTAAATGGTTGTGTGCTTATAGGAATCCTAGTTTTAGATGTAACAGCCTAGAGTCCAAGAGACGTTAGCTACAGTTGAGTCAATGACTGGTTTATGCCCATAGTGTGGTTGTGAGATATTGTATATCCTTTACTTTTCGTGTTTATATACACTACTCCACCCTGTCAGTAAGGGAAACTGACACCCCAGGGATTCTGAGCCCTGGGGGTGTTTTCCACAACATTCCGATGGGAGGATGAATGGATGACTACCCCCTTTGGACTCACACTCTTCTCTTGGTAGTTACTTGTGATGGTAGGAACATCAGTTAGTTTACCCCATATATGTGATTAGAGGGCTATAAGAGCCTGTGGTTATTCCCACACATATATGCTAGATATAGTTTCTCCTGAACTACTATAGGTGTAACATGTATAGGCTGTGATGGCTTGAGGATCCTTACTCAATGTATGGGCTGTAATTTCTTGAGGTAAAATACCCGATGTATGATACACGTTATACGGACTGGGGTGGCTCCCACAAACTACATTGATACTTTAATTACATGGACATGGTGGTTTTCTTGCATGAGGTGCATGTTGTGGTGCTTCACTCAGGTGTTTGCGGGCTAGCCTTTTTAGAGAGAGATTCTTAGGACGTGTGACGTTGGGGAAAAGTGGAATAAAGTGGGGTACCCTTGATATTATTTATTATATTATATACTCTTGTATGCATTACTTTTTGAGAGTATCCATGGTGAGGCTGGGAAAATAGTATACCTGCCTAGGTGATGATTTAGTTTCAGCTATTTTTTCACTGTGCATTAGCTTACATTATTTACTATTGCATGAGAGGCTTCCAGGAGGATCTGACTGAGTATACGTTTATACTCACCCAATGTATATATAAACTGTTTTTTAGGTCACTTGGAGAAGTTTAGATGTCATTATGGTGTTTACTAGATTGGGGTTACAGGAGCTATTCGGGCTTGTGTTTGCTGTTGTATTACTTTATTTTGGGTACCTGTAGTTTTTCCCCTTTCAGTTGTAGTAGTTTTTCAAGAAATTTCATATGTGTACTTGGGATTTCATTCATCTAACTTGTTGAGTTGGAGTTGTTTGGTGTCTATCTTATCACTCTCTTATGCATGTGTTTACTTAGAGGGTAATTCCACCCATTGTGTGTTTTCTATACCCTCGGTGCTAGTCGCAAACATGAGGCCTACTATAGGTGGGACTAGAGGGTTATTATCTCCCTTCTCACATTGCCAACACAATAGGGGTACACTTTGTTGGGAGGGGTTCATCATAGAGAGGTTTCAAATTTATGGTCGAGGAATAAGATGGAGGATACTGTTATGCACAAGCGAGGTTGCATTGTTTGGTAGGGTTACAGTGTTGTTCATGTTTAGGAAGTGATGTAATCACTGGAGATTGGCTAGGACATAGGCATTTAGGGCCCCCTATGATATGATTTATAGACCATTATGTTTAAAATGGATACAAAAATATGTGATACTAGTTACAGGGTAGAGTCCTAAGAAAGGATCATGCATCATTCATCGTTGTGTTTATGTTTTAATGGGTAGACGTTGGGATATTATAACTGTTTCGCACGGAATCCGGGGATGACCTCCTGGACGGGAGATTCAAACGTTCTAATCGGTTTCTAACGGGTTTTTTCGTAGAACCGGAAACATCCGATGATTCCACATCCGTTTGGACCTACTTTCCAAAGGAAGGCGCTCATTAGCTTGTGGACTAATGAGGCTTAGGAATTTGCATTGGTCGAGAGGATGGGAGGTCGGACTCATCACACCTTTTTGAGGGGAATTATTGTCTACTCCGGGACTCTCTTTATAGATTTATGTTATGTTCGTGAATCCTTATTACATTACCAAGTATAAAATGTGCTTTCCTTTAGTTTTAACAATCAATGATTAAATATGAAAGAAATTTAGAGAATCTTTTATATGTATTCGAGGTTCTTCATCAATAGAGAATCATCTATATCTGTTTAGAGATTCCTGGTCAATGGTATCCTTCAAAACATTTATAAAAAAGTCTCTTGGTCATTATGATGACTAGGCTGGTTTTAAAGCCACTCAGTGGGGCACTTGAAGTTTATCGTCATTCAGAAGGACAGAGATTATTTCAAAGTTGGGATCGAACCCATAAATGGGCTACCTACGTATCCTTTTTTTTGGAAAAGGAATCAGAACCCACGTAGTTCGAGTAATGGAGTATGATGTTTATGATTGATCGCTCAAAGAAGAATGTCATAATTACTTTTACACTCTAAGCTCACGTGAGTCATGCTCGGTGTGAGAAACACGAGGTATTGGTAAAATTTAAGCAATTGTGACATGAAAGATGCAATCATAAGAATTTTTTTGGGGCTTATGTATGTATGACTGCCCAAAATAGATGAAGTTTTAGGATTTACTTTTAGGGAGAAAATCCAGGAACAGGGTCCATAAAGATATATGTGCTTTATGGAGATTTGAATACTCTAATATTGGGGCTTACTCCTGAGGAGGATGCCCAAGTTAGGAGGGGACTTATGATTGGGTTTTACTCCTGAAAAGGAAACCCAAATCAAAGGTAAATTATGACTGGTTAAGAGAATTTTAAGGGGGCTTGAGGTTTATTCCTAAGATTATGACTGGGACTTATTCCTAAAAAGGAGGCCCAGGTTAGGGGACTTGGGGCTTACTCCTGAAAAGGAAACCCAAGGTTATGACTGGGACTTACTCCTAAAAAGGAGGCCCAGGTTAGGGGACTTGGGGCTTACTCCTGAAAAGGAAACCCAAGGTTATGACTGAGTCTTATTCCTGAAAAGGAGACCTAGGTTAAAGAATTAAGGTTTGGGGCATACTCCTGAGGAGGATGCCCAAGATTATGACTGGGACTTACTCTTAAAAAAAAGAAGGCACGGGTTATGACTGAGTCTTATTCCTAAAAAGGAGACCCAGGTTATGATTCTCTCATCTTAAAGGATGAGGTTGAATGAATGAACTCTCCATATTTAGTGACATAAGGATATTTAAATCACTAGACTTTGAGAGAGATTCCACAGAATTCCTTTCAGACAAGGAAGTCAAATCAAGAAATCATGCCATAAATGGCTTTGAAGAGTGTCTTGAATACTGAATCTTGAAAAGGAAAGGTGTGATGGCTTCAGAGGGGTAAAAATGGTCATGATGGGCACCCAAAATGATAGGGGCGCGCAAGTCTTGCAAGGCACGCAAGTCTTCCGTGGGCGTGGAAGTATGGTCGCGTAGGTATACCTGCGTGACACATGGTGTACTTGCGCGATTTTCAACCAGCATTGAAATACTTGAGCGACTCTTTTTTAAACCCTTTAGAATTTTCTTGAGGTTCTTCCAGAAAATGGACGCGCAAGTTATATTGAAGGAAATAAGTCGGTGTGCTAGTGTTTGATAAGTTTCAACACTTAGGCCTTCCTTCTTCTCTTTAGATCTTCCGTTCTAGGTAAGAAATTACCTTAGAAATGTTCCGGAAGCTTTGAGAAGAGACTTGGGCGTCGGGAGCTTCAATCTGAGTTTCTGGAAAAAGATCCTCCCGAATGGGGGGCCCACAGGGTCTATTTATAGGCAAAAGAAGACCTCGGGCGGTTATCGGGCGGTTACCACTTAGGTCGCGCAGGTCACCTGCGCGACCAAGGGTGTCGCGCAAGTGCACTTGCGCGGCAGTGGTATAACATGCACGGTGGATTTGCTGTTGATCCTTTGTTCATTACTTTGTCGATTTTTGATGTTTTCTTCAAAGGATGAATCACTTTCAGCTTAGATATTCCCTTTTCCGATCTTTAGATTCTGTGACGAAAGGAGCGTCAACAAAAGTCCCCCCTCAATGTTGGATCCGGAGAGAAATGAAGATTTGACTCTGAGGAAATCGAATCCCTCCAAAGGAAAAGGGAGGCGCGCAAGTCTGCAGTGCACAGAGGGCGGCGCGCAAGTTTGCGTCGCACAGGCTTTAAGTTCTCTGAGTGCGGCACGCAGATAGGCTTCCTGGCCTATAAATACACGGCCTCACCTCCGTACAAGTATCCGGATTTCCGGACTTCATACCTTCTCGAGCTCTCGCCGCGCAGGTCACCTAAGCTGCGCAAGTCTCTTTTCCACTGTTCCCTTGCTGTCGCGCTCCTGTAAAGGTATTCGTACTTGCGCGGTTTATACTTGCGCGGCAAAAACTAGCGTGGTACACGAAATACTTGCGCGCCATTGTTTAGACTTGCGCGACTTAATGCCTTGGCAATTTTTTCCAAATTCTTTTCACAAATTTTATGAAAAATAAACCCATTTAAGAGTTAAATTTGTTCAACTTTTGTGCAGATTCAATGGCTCCTAATGGAATTGGAACGGCTGATGAACTGGCTAGCAAGCGGATTGATGACATGATGAACATTATTGGCCATGATTACTATGATATCTGTGACAGCACTTTCCCAGATTTGGATAAGTACTTGAAGAAATATCATCTTAAATTCCCACAGAGCATCTACCTGTCTCTGTGTGGTCATGGTCATATTCAAGGATTCAATGTTCCAAATGCAAACAATTATATACCTGAGATGCAGCTGCACTGCTAATTCTCTATTTTGGTTATGCTGTGCATTAAGAGTAACAACAATGGTGTGAACTTTCAAATTCTTCCTCCATGTCATTTCCTTGCAGATATGAAAATGGAAAGCCCATGGGCTGAAATTTTTTCCACTAATGGTTGGTGGAGAGAAGACAACATGGTATTAGAGCAATATCTGAAAAGAGTACTCTCTCCAAATGGATATTTACTTCCAATGCTCCATTCTCAAATCCATGTATCCATCATCCAAGTCTTTTGGACAGAAATAGAGTCACTATTTGATCAACAGAAAATTTTCTAAAACCACACTCAAGAACATCCTTTTACAATTGTTCCAAGAAGAGCTGGTATCACTGCATCTCTTATTGTATCCAGTTGAATGAATGAATTCCAGGTGATTGCTAATGAAGTTCGGGATGCCGTAAATCAAATGAAGTGTTATGTTGAAAGCCTCTTGTAATTCTCAAAAAAGAGAAGAGACTCCAGTCTGTGGATGTCCTTCTAACTCTTGTGTATCAATGAAAAACACTTTTTTCTTCAATCATTTGTACCTGCATTCTTTTCACTACCTGCTTCAAATTTACTTAAGCCAATGGGCCTAGTAAGCATAGTTTGATTTTTACTAGGATTATTTACAAATAATCCTACAAACTTTGAATCTCTTAATTGCTCAATATTACCTAAATCATACAAAAAATGTATATTTAGTGAGCTGGAACTTGACTTTTATTCAGAGTTCCTTTGTCTTTTGTGTGGGTAGTTTAAATTCATGCACGCCGGACATAAAGGTGCTAATGTTTAAGGTCGAAATAGCTTTGACTAAAATGGATAAAAATGGATTCAATTCCTTGAAAATTTATCTGAAAACATATTACCATACTCAAGTATGAGGGAAAAAATGTAAACTATGGCTTAAGAATATTTGAATCTGAGGAATGATATGAAAAAGAGCTAAAAGGCATTAGAATAAGTAGTTTCCAAGAATGAAGTTACTATTATTTAACAAAACCCGTTAGGGGGTTGAAATATGCAGGGCCACCTATGGGCATTGGCTGCATGGTCAAATAAATAGTATCTTTTGGCTGACAGGTCTGTTATGTGGACTGTTTATTCAAGTCCACCTATGGGCATGTGCTGCATAGTCAGGCAAAAGAACTCCCAGAAGTTTACTTTCGTAGTGCTAAAAGCCAGTGATAGTTTATGGAGATTCAAATTTTCTAAAGTATACAGTTTATTGTATAGAAAGAGGTACTTGAATATGGAGAAGATATTTCCGAACAAGAATATCTAAGAACTGGATGAATATCACTCCTACGAAGGTCTGACCCAAACATAGGGAAGAAGAATAAACCATAGACTTGAATACTTTCAGATCATGAAAAAGGATATGGGACAAATATGGTAAGGATGGCTATTTTTTTGCGGATCCCTACATACTGTCGTTTAAGACAAATAAGGACAAAAGAGGCATTCTTCCCAAGAATGAAGTTACTATTATTTAACAAAACCCGTTAGGGGGTTGAAGTATGCAGGGCCACCTATGGGCATTGGCTACATGGTCAAATGAATAGAATCTTTTGGCTGACAAGTCTGTTAGGTGGATTGTTTATGCAAGGCCACCTATGGGCACGTGCTGCATAGTCAGGAAAAAGAATTCTCAGAAGTTTGACATTTTTGTGACCAGAAGTCATGAAAAGGGTTATGAAGATCTGAAAATATTTAAGGTTAGGATTATAATACATAAAGATGGGTATTGTCCAATGTATATAGAGATACATAGGTCAATGAAAACCATAATCATGTTGTGGCTGGGACCTGATTTGAAATTTTGGAATTCACTACGTATCTCATAAGAATGAGAATCAAGCCATAAGTAGTTCTTGAAATGCAGTTTAACGTCGTGCAAGACTAAAGTATGAGTGATCTTAGTTTAGGGTCATAGAATTCGGACCATAATAATGAATACATAGTGTGTGTTTTCATGAGGACTTTTCAGCCAAGGGACTGAAAGTGAAATTTGGGGTTAGGCCCAAAAGACTTGGTACTGGATTCGAGGGACACTCAAATGTTCCTACGTATCCCATAAGGATGGGAATCAAGTCCACGTAGTTCTAGAACTACCCTTTGTACAAATTTGGTTCGTACATGTGAAGGGTGAAAGGGGACTTTAGTGCAATGATGGTTTTAACCTAAGATAAAAAGTTTAGGCATTACCGTGTATGCATGTAGTCTTTTGAAAATGAAAACCATGATTGAAAAATCAATGTCAATAATAGTTCTCTATCAAATGAGGAAATCAAAGAATATTGTAGTTTATTGTCATACCGGACAAAAGTGTTGCATAGTTTAACGTCATATAACAAGGACGAAAGTGAATCAATGTAAAAAATATTGATTCTAGGGGCGGTTTCACGAATCAACATCATATGAGATGGTGGTGAACCGATGTGAAGAGATTATTTTTTGGGCTTGAACCCTGGGAGGTTGCCTACATACCCAGCCTGGAGGGCAAGGATCAAAGTCCATGTAGTTCAATTAAAGAATTAATTAATGATAAATTTGTTCTTGGGGACAATGATCTAAATAAAAAATGTTGTTGGGACTTACACATGGTTAGTGGCCCAAAGGGAGTGTTATGGTTGATGTTCGCTCTAAGCTCATGTGAGTCATACTCGATGTGAGAAACAAGAGGTAATAACAACCTTAACGATGCACAGTTTAATGTCATGTAGGACATAAAAAAGGGACTATGTAGTTTAAAGTCTTGCAGTTAGGACTATTGGTGCTGCACAGTTTAGTTTAATGTAGCAGGGACAAAATAACAGTTTAATGTCATGTAGGACATATCAAGTACTTTCTGTACAGTTTAGCGTCATGTAGTTAGGACGATGGGGATAATATAGTTTAACGTCATATTGGACGAAAGGGGGATTGTGCAGTTTAATGTCATGCAATAAGGACAAAAGAGTGTACCATTTTAACGTCATGTCGGATGAAAGTGCGAATAGTTTAAGGTCATATGCATGGACCGTGAATGGTGCAGTTTAATGTCATACTGGACCTCTGATGATTATATAGTTTAACGACTTTCCGGACGTGAGGGACTTTCATACAGTTTAGCGTCATGTAATTAGGACGTCACAGTTTAACGTCTTGCTGGACCAGGGATGATGCCGTTTAAGGTCATGTTGGACGGTTTAGGGAACTTTTTCACAGTTTAATGTCGTGTGGTATGAAGTTGCAGTTTAAAGTCATACTGGACCATTGCTGTATAGTTTAACGTCATAAAGCAAGGACGAACTGGTGCTGTACAGTTTAAAGTCATGTAGCTAGGACTAAGGTGAACCAATATGAGGATATCAGTTCTGGGGACTTTTTACAGTTTAACGTCATGCTGGACGATGAATGTGACACACAGTTTAATGTCATGTTGCTAAGACACAATATAGTTTAATGTCATCTCGGACAAAATATAGTTTAATGTCATCTCGGACAAAATATGGAACTTCTGTACAGTTTAATGTCATGTAGATAGGACATAATACAGTTTAGTGTCATGTAGGACAAAATATTTATACAGTTTAACGTCATGTTGGACGATAGAACATTGTTGTATAGTTTAAAGTCATGTAGCTAGGACTTAATATAGTTTAATGTCATCTCGGACATAATATCGGGACTATTCAGTTTTAAGTCTTGTCGTTAGGACTATTGGTGCTGCACAGTTTAGTGTCATGTAGCAGGGACAAAATAACAGTTTAATGTCATGTAGGACATAATATAGTTTAATGTCATCTCGGACATAATATAGGGACTATGCAGTTTAAAGTCTTGCAGTTAGGACTATTGGTGCTGCACAGTTTAATGTCATGTAGCAGGGACAAAATAACAGTTTAATGTCATGTAGGACATAATATAGTTTAATTTCATCTCGGACATAATATAGGGACTATGCAGTTTAAAGTCTTGCAGTTAGGACTATTGGTGTTGCACAGTTTAATGTCATATAGCAGGGACAAAATAACAGTTTACTGTCATGTAGGACATATCATGAACCAATGTGATTGTTTTGGATCTGGGAACAATATTTTGTGTTTATAAAAAATACATCTTTAGAAATCTGGCATTTGTTGGAGTCATGATGTGTTCTCCATTCATTGAGATTAGAGAATATGCTCCGTTGGAGTAGACCTTATGTATTGAATAAGGTCCTTCCCATTTTGGTTCAAGCTTGGGAGGCTTATTTCCTGGTATCATTGGTGCTCTGAGAACCAATACCAATTCACCTTGAATGAATGAATGAAGACGAACTTTTTTGTTAAAAGCTCGTGCTATTCGATTCTGATAGATTTCCAAGTGGTGCAAAGTGCACAATCTTTTCTCATCTAATTGTTCCAATTCATTCAACCGCTTTTGGGATTGCTCATCTGTTGATAACTGATCACAAATGGCTATTCTGAGTGAGGGCAATTGAACTTCAATTGGCAAGACTGCTTCTGTTCCATATACCAATGAATATGGAGTTGACCGCGTTGCATTGCGAGTGGTAGTCCGATAAGCCCATAAAGCATGAAAGAGTTTATCAGGCCATGACCTCTTATCTTTATCCACCATCTTTTGTAGTATATTTGAAAGAGTCTTGTTGAAGGCCTCTATCTGGACATTATCCGCTGCATGATATCGAGATGAATGGTTGGACTTAATGTTGTATTCTTGATACAATTTCTTTACCTCAGAAGAACAGAAGTTGGTGCCGTTGTCCGTCAATATGGTATGAGGGACACCAAATCTAGTGATTATGTTAGACTTGATGAAGCTAACAATGCATTTAGAACTGACTTCTTTGAGAGGTACTGCCTCTGCCCATTTGGAAAAGAAATCAGTAGCAGTAAGAATGTACTTAAACTGTTTGGCCGTAGCTGAAGGGTAAGGTCCCACCACATCCATTCCCCATGTGGAAAATGGCCATGAGTATTTAGCTGTATGAAGCAACTCTGGAGGTTTATGAATGAAGTTGGCATATACTTGGCATGAATGACACTTCTTTGTGAAATTAACACAATCTTGTATCATTGAAGGCCAAAAGTATCCAAGCCTTCAAATTTGATCAGACAGTTTATGTCCAGACTGGTGGGCACCACAGACTCCTGCATGCACTTCTTTTATGACAGCCATTGTCTCTTCACCATCAATACATCTGAAGAGAACTCCATCAAAACCACGTTTGTAGAGAATTTTCTCGAGGTGGTTTGGGCTATCATAAAGAGTAAAAGTGACCACACGTCGCCGAATTTGTTCTTTCTCGGCTCTATCAGGTGGAAGTGTTCCATTTTGAAGGTATTCCCTGATAGGTGACATCCATCCCGTAGTATGACCATACGGTTCAAGAATGGGACTAATTTCATTAATTTCCTCTATTCTAACTTGAACATAAGGTGAAATTGCACGACGGTGGGCAATACAGATGGTTATCTCGTCCCGATTTGGATCTGCTAAAGCTGTGGCTATATTAGCCAGTGCATCAGCTTGAGCATTTTGTGATCTTGGGACATAAGAAAATGTCGGTTCTGAAGGGAATTCCGACATTAACTCTCTGACATAATCATATAAAGGGATTAATTCTTCTTTTCTGATGGCATAGTCCCCATTGACTTGTTTGATTACCAGGTCTGAATCACCTTTCACCTTTAAGTGATTCACTTGTGCTTGAAGTGCTAACTCCAAGCCTGTAATGAGAGCTTGGTATTCAGCTTCATTATTGGTACCACCTTCCCACAACAAAAAGGAATAAGGTAACACTGCCTTATCTGGAGAAATGAGCACAATTCCTAAACCAACTTTATTGAATTTAGGATTTTCCATTTTCTTCCATTTGGACTTCTAGAAGCACCATCAAAATACATTTCCCATGTTTGAGGACTCTCTTGAATAGAGAAAACTTCCTCATCAGGGAGTTCGATATCTGAATACATGTCTTCCACTGAAGGATGTTCAGCCAGGAAATCAGCCAGAGCTTGGCCCTTAATTGCCTTTTGAGACACATACTGAATGTCGAACTGCTGTAGAATAACATCCCACCTTGCCAGATGTCCTGTAAGCATTGGACGACTAAGGATGAATTTGAGCGGATTATTACGAGATACCAATTGGACCACGTGATGTTGCAGGTAGTGTCTCAGTTTCTGAACTACAAAGATTAATGTTAGGAAGCACTTTTCAATACTTGAATACCGGGTTTCTGCTTCAAGCATAGTTCTACTGAGATAGTAGAGACTATTTTCATTCCCAGCATCATTCTTTTGAGCGAGAAAGGCACCCAATGATCGCTCTAAAGCTGTCACATAGAGGATAAGAGGTCTACCCTCAATAGGTGGCATGAGTACTGGTGGACTCAAGAGGTATTTCTTGAGAACATCAAATGATTCTTGACATTCTTCAGTACACTGGTAAGTGACTCCTTTCTTCAATAATTTGGTAAAGGGTAAACTTTTGCCTGCCAAATTAGCAATGAAACGCTGAATATAGGCTAAGTGTCCTTGAATTCCTCTTAATTATTTCAAATTCTGAGGAGGTGACATACCAAGGATTGATTTGGTCTTCTCAGGATCGACTTCAATACCACGATGGCGTACAACAAAGCCGAGGAATTTTCCTGAGGTTACCCCAAAAGCTCATTTTAAGGGGTTCATCTTTAAATTATGTTGTCGAAGCTTGTGGAATATGACATCCAAATCAGCCAATTGATTAGAACGTTGTTTGGATTTAACCACCAAATCATCTACATAGAATTCAACAAACTTCCCTAAAAGAGGTTTGAAGATACGATGCATGGCGCATTGATATGTTGCACCTGCATTCTTCAAACCAAAGGGCATTACCCGGTAACAAAAAACACCTTGAGGAGCTCTGAAGGCTGTATATTCCTCATCTTCTGGGGCCATTCGGATCTGATTATATCCAGAATATCCATCCATGAAAGAAAGTACTTCATAGACAGCCGTCGCATCAATTAAGAGTTCTGTAATCAGAACTGGGAAATCATCTTTAGGACAATACCGATTAAGATCTCTGAAATCGATGCAAACCCTAATTTGTCCGTTCTTCTTCTTTACAGGGACAATATTAGCCAACCACTTGGGATATTGAACTTCTCTGACAAAGTTAGCTTTGATAATCTTATCCACTTCAGCCTCAATTTTGGAAGCATAGGTTGGGTGTGTTCTTCTCGCGGCTTGCTTGAATCCTCGATGTTCTTTTGGTAAACCCAAATGATGAGTAGAAACATCAGGATCAAGGCCAGGCATCTCTATATAATTCCAAGCAAAAATATCTTTATTTTTCTTTAGAAAAGAAATATACATCTCTTGCTCTTCAAGGTTCATGGCCGCACTAATTAAAGTGGGGTGTGGATCTTTCTCTGTACCCAGATTTATTTCTCTGAGTTCATCCACAGTGGTAGAGATACCCTCTTCAAATGCTGGAGGAGCATCTCTAAGATCTTCCTCTTCCTCTTCATCACGTGTTATTTCTTCCGTTTCTACTTGCAAAGTAGATGAAAAAACGAAATTCTCATGATCATAAGAGATGTCAAAATTTTCACATTTTGAAGAAGAAGCTTCCATTTCTGACCCTATTGATAATAAAGGTTCTTCTTTGGGAAATAAAGAGGAGATGATGGATTGAGAATCGACATCATTATTCACCTCTGCTGTTGCTATAACTTCGTCTGGCCTGATTAGCGAAGTATAGACTTGTAAGATTTCAGCAGATGAAATGAAAACGTCACCACTTATGCTTTCATCACTGCTTGGTAAGTTACCAATTTCTCCCATGTTGTCTGGCTCGATTGCTGTAATTGACATTATGGATCTTTCTATAAGAGTATTTTGATTTGGGCCTATTTTGTCAATTTGACTGATAGGTAACACATAATCTGTACTCACATGTAAAAATGGATTTATTGGAATTTTTTCCAAACCATATGGAGCATTAACTTTGGTAATTTCCTTCATTGTAGATTTTTCTCTTCCCTTCATGTGATAAAATTCCGCCTCAATGTATTGAGACTCACATGTCTTGAACGGGGCCTTATCACCATACAATGTTCCAACTTGACCATCGAAACAGTATTTGAGACATTGATGGTATGATGACAGAATAGCTGCATGCTGATGTAGCCAGGGTCTTCCAAGAAAGATATTGAATGCTTATTCTTGATCAACAATCATGAAATCCGAATTGGAAACAAGATCTCCTAACTGAGTTCTGAGTGTAACTTCTCCCATTGGTTCTTGTTCATTTTTATCATATCCTTGCAACATCATGGTAGAAGGAGATAAATCAGATTCCGTGAGGCCCAATTGACGAAGTGTACGAATGGGCATGAGGTTGACTCCTGAACCATTGTCAATGAAAGCTCTTCGAACATCTATACCATTGACTTTTCCAGATAAGTACAAAGGTTTTATGTGCCCATGCACAACATCATCTTCATCTTTATCTGTAAAAGATATCACTGCATGACATTCTGCAGGATTATTCTCTATGTGATAGATTTCAGCTGCAGCAATTTCAGCTTCAAACTCCTGAGGACTTGACAAAGCTTCGATGAGTGCTTCCCGAAGATCTTTTGACAGATTCAAAGCATCCAAAATTGATAACTTGGATGGTACTTGGGCCAAGTGTTTCAATATATCATACTTTTGATCTAGAGGTCTGTGTTTCCCAATAGGAATATGCGGTTTAGCAGGTACCTTGGAAACAGATGCTTTGGAAGCTGGTGAATCTTGTATTGAAGCTAGCAACATCCTTGGTTTTGGAAGATTAGACTGATTAGATCCATTTACTTGCTGAGATAAAGAAGATGGAACCTTTAATCGGTCTTCCAAAATAACTGTACCAAAACTAAGTTGGCCATTGGCAGAAGAACTTGCTTGTTCTTTTTGAGCTCGCTGAAGGGCTCTACCACGAGTTTCTGCTGCATATACAGTGCTAGCAGGGGTAGAATTAGAGTAGTGGCTTCAGAAAGATCCACGTCTTCCCCTATATCCTGAACCTCTAGAACTTCCTCGGGTTCCCTTTTTTGATACAGGGAATTCAGGCTCATCAAGACTGGAATATGGATCTGTTAATTGAATCATATTAACAGAACCAAAGATTAACTCTTCGTCTGATAAAGACTCTGCCTGGTTAGCCTGTTTAGGCTGTGCCATTTGATGGGGCGGTGCCCGTGGCTTTGAAGTAGATGGCATGAATTCTGCCAGAGTCAAAGACAATTTAGGCTTTGATACATACTCATCTTCTCCTGATTCATCTTTATTCTTTGAATTGCGCTGCCCTTTTGAGGATTTGTCTTTTGATGGAGGCTTTACTGCAGCTTTTGTAGGAGACACAATTGGCTTCTTCAATTGTGTTCGCGAAATGGAATGGGTCCGATTGATTGTCTTTCTGACCATCCAATCATCATATTTTTTCACAGTTTTGCTTTTGACTTCCTGCCACTCGCCTCCTTCCTCTGGATCTGTAGCGGTAATACACGCTACATGAGATGAACAACCCTTCAATTTGACTTTTCCCAAATCGACCATCTTTTGCAGGAGGTCTTTAAAGACAAAACACTCCTGGATGGGATGCCCCAACATTTGATGAAAGGGACAATAATTGGGACGGTCTTCATCTCCTTCCTTGTTTGGCCTCTTGGGCACTGGTAATTGAACCAAATTATTTTCCAGAGCTAAAATGAAGTAACCAGGAACTTGCTCACTTCGGAAAGAGTATGTTTTACTCTACATATCTTCAAATTGTTTTCGTCGTTGATCTTTTTGATCATTTGGACGAAACAGCCTTTGTTGTTGGCGTTCAGGAGGTGGAGCCCTTCGAGAAGATGAAGGTTTTGAAGTAGAAATAGGTACAGGTGCCTATTTAAGCATAACTGTAGTAGTTTCTGCTTTACCCATTCTTCTTCCTAGAGCTCATGGAATTACACGAGATTTAACCTTAGCCTGTTTAAGGGAATCTTCAATCTGTTGAGCGATTGAAGTAAGGTCTTGAAACCCTCCTGTGTATTTCACAGGGATCAATGGCGTGCGTAATTCTTCACGCAAATTTTCCACACAGATTGGCAACAATTCCTCCTGAGGGAGTGATAAACTCAAGGAATATGTTAATCCCTTCAAACGAGCAATGAAATCAGAGACTCTTTCATTCTCCCTTTGCTTGAAGTTTGTAAGATCGAGAATTGTCGTTTTTGGCAAAGTTGAGCTAAACTGAAGAAGGAATTTTTGACGAAGATCCTCCCATCCGATGACTGACCGGGATTGCAAGCTTGTATACCAGACAAAAGCTGGTCCTTGCAAGGTTCGCACGAAGCATCTAAGTTTCACTGCTTCTTGCTGCTCTGGATTTCCCATCATAGGCTCACAACAAGACACTTAATGCGTCAAATGTTGTTCGGGGTCGCCTGATCCATTGAAAGTAGGGAAAACAGGGTTTCCAAAACTGGATGGAGGAGAAATTGAATCTACCCATTCAGGGTAAACTTTCTTTTCAGGTTGAACCTGTGCCCGTTTCCCTTCCATAGTTTCTAACCGAGCTGTTAATGACTCAATAGTAGTTATTAACTTTTGAGAAACGTCAGGTTGAACTTGGTTTTGGGTAGGTGCAATGAATGGAGCTTGGACAGACGTGGTGGTTGGTGCTGCAACTGATGGTAGTGCTGCCAACCGTTGTTGCGTTTGACCCGTAGGATTAGACCTCTGTGGGTGTACTGATAAAGGAGGATATTCTTGATCCATCTCAGTAGTTACAACAAATTCCTTCGGCTGTCGGACTTCAGCATTCTTAAGAAGAAGACTACTCTGAAGTAGTTCTGCATTCAACCTTCTTAATTCTTTCATTTCTTCCTCCTGTTGTGCAAATCTTTGCTCTAATGAGAGCGATTGACCTCCTTCAGAGGAAGGGTGAGAAGTAACCTGATTCTTTCCTTTCCCCTTATTGGATCCTTTTCGGAGAGGGGGGAGTGGGTTACTTGAAGGAATACCCAGATTTTGGGTAATCCTTTGATTACGTGTGCGCACACCTTCTTCATTTAGGTCTGTGTGCGCAACTTCTTGAGCAGGAACCTCTTCGTCTGATCCCTCTGATTGAGCCTCATCTGGTGAATCAGCAGCAATGGCATTGATGACATTAATGGATGCATATTGCATGGAATCCTTTCAATCAACATTTCTGTGATATTGTCTTCTTCCATGTCCATGATGAGACATGGAATTCCGTTGAAATGATCCCTTAGGAACTTCTTGGAGAACCGTCACTTGGAGAGAATCTCCTGATAGCTTGGCTCTTCGTTCCTCTTGAGGCTTATTCCCTAATCGAGAGAATACTGACTTTCTCTGAGGGAGGGATTGAAGATTTGAAAAAGTTCCCAGTCCGGTGGACTGGGGATGTTCCTGCTGCTTCCGCTCAACTCCTCGAATCCCATTTGTTGACTCTGAGGGTTGGGTTAGAGAAGTCCCCAGTCTGGCAAGCTGGGGTGTCTCTTGACATGCTATGTCTGAGATCTTCTTAAAATCTCTCTTGATCTTGCGAATTTTAGTTCGGAAATTAGCTGGATGCATTAACTTGTATCCACTTTTATCACCTGGTTCAACAGATCGTTGGATGATTTCCGAAACTTCTGTCATTTGATGACGTGTTTGCTCTAGATGAGAGGCTTGTGCAATATTCTTTCCTGCTCGATGTAGGAGAAATTCAACAACTTGTTCTCTATATACTTGATTTTGAGAGGAACTAGTTGAAGCCTGTTCTTGAGAAAGATTTTGATTATGAACAAAACCCATTGACTGTGGCCGGCCATGGGCAATAACATTGCATGAGACCATTTTTGGAGGGCTTTGCTGACTGGAAAACACTGTGAAATGTAGTGATCCATGAACACCCCATCCTCTGATATGAACATCAGATGGAGCATTGGAAATTAACTGACGCAATCTTCTTAGTGCGCCAAGGCATGAACGTTGAAGGGTTCTCTGTTGCTTTTCAGCCTTCGGATACCGAGAGACTGATAGAGATGCCAAATCAATCTGACGTTCTAGCCCTTCTATTATCTTAAGATGATTTTCATATTCATCGTAAGATAATACCTTCTTCTTTAATTGACAAAGAGTTTTCCATATGTTGATACGAATATCATGGATTCCATCATCCGTCATCATCTTTGGAATGTCGTACTGGGAGTCAGCCAATGGCCAAAACATGACTGGTACTTCACCTTTTGCCAGTTTTTTCCTCATGTTCAGCATTTCATCTTTGTCATTAAATGAAGATTCTTCTACCTGTTTGGACCAGAGTTGGTGTTTCCTTGTTGCTTCATCGGATTCAACAAGATTGGTAGAGAGATTACTATTCATGCTGGAAGATGAATGACCCAGGGATGGTTCGGAGAATAACCTGAACCCCAGGCTATCTTCTGATGGAGAAAGAGTTTCACCTGCCGATAGTAAAGCATCAGACATGACTGGTTTTACGTTTTCATGTGCCTCGAGATAGGAGGGCTTTCTCGTCACTACATTGCCTTCTGAAGAAGTTTCGAGACAACGTGAATCACTACTGCGGAGAGGACTTTCGCAGCGAAGTTCATCACCATGAGGAGGACCGTCATGATGGGTTACAGCAAAAGATGAAATCTCTTGCTCCTTGGTCTTCTGACCACACAGAGGGTTCTTGTGGCTCTCATCTGAAGAAGAAACTTCAAGATTGACCGAATTTTCATGA
Organism: Viscum album; assembly: GCA_963277665.1. NCBI lineage: Eukaryota > Viridiplantae > Streptophyta > Magnoliopsida > Santalales > Viscaceae > Viscum > Viscum album. Next base: position 653,294,583 of record OY728145.1, on the reverse strand, counting down.
AGCAAGTCTTCATGAGGAAGTTTCTGTTGAAGACCTTCAGAATTAATGTTCGCATTATTGGGAACTGAGGGAGTAGAATCTTGAATTCCGAAAGATAAATGTCTGAGGGCTTCAAGAACTCCAGCATCGAGTAAGGCCTTGCTACAGATTGGCCTTTGATCTCCTGACTGTGCTGGGTGGATCTTTTTCTTAGATGCCTTCTTACTCGCTTTAGAAACCACTTGATGACGAAAGTGATTGCTCTGAGCAGGTGTATGTTCCTGATCAGGAAAGATGGTCAGGTTAGGCTGAAGATCTCTACTCAAATCAGGTGTATGTGCCTGACTTGGTTGTCCGTATGATATGGGGGAGTATGCCCCATAACCCTCTTGGACTGGAACATATGTGTATGTCTTTTCCGGAGTGAATCGTTGATGTGTCACTCCATTGCTAGGGATAGATTTATGTGTCTATCCCTGTGATGATGCTGAAGCTGTTATGATATCCTGGCATGCATCCAGAATATGAGCAGGAATTTGTTTCTTCTCTTTCACCGTTGACAAAATATGTTTGGTGACTTCAGCCGCCGAAACGGGGATATACGTCCATTCCGGGCTTGGACTAGGTGTATGTGCCTGCTCCTGTCCTCATTTTCCTATTAGTGAATCCTGACAGTACTCAAGTGTGGAGGCAGAGAGTTGAGTCTGCCTCTTGTTTGTCGTCGGGACTTTCTAACTGACTTCTCTGTGCGCTACCAAGCGAGACTGTTGGTAGGCTTGATTAGTATTAGCAGGTGTATGTGCCTGCTGATTACACTTCGCCAAACGTGGTTGACGAGATCCATCATATGTAGTCAGACGAGCCTGCTGACTAACTGGTGATGTATAAGCAGGTGTATGTTCCTGCCTATGGTACTCCGCCGGAATTGCCTGGCGGGATAGGCTTGATGCTGCCAGACGAGTCTGCTGGACAGCAAAATTAAAACAGGCAGGTGATGGTGCCTGCTCGTTATTTTCCACCAAGTTAGGTTGGTGGACTTCTCCGGAGATGGCAGGGATGACAACCTGCCTATTGTTAACCGGATTCCGTCTCTGGCGGTTCATCTTGCCTGCTCGGGTTCGAGGAACCTGAGCTGAATTCCTGGAGTCGGTACCCTCATCATGTTGAGGGTGCACTACCGCACGAGTCTGGCGGCGATTGTTGATGGGAGCCCTCGGGAAGGACTCTTGTCTTTTTGAATTAAGGTCCTGCAGGACCTTCTCATTTACATCCTCAGAGTAAGGGAGTAAATGGAAATTGCATTCCGGGGATAACGACCCGAAACGGTTGGAGACGGTAGTCAGCACCGAATTCTTCTTGATTGCTGGCCGTCGTTGTCCGGACGACCAGGTAGATTTGTTAACTTGGAGGGATTGACGAGCGGCCTCCAGAGTTGGGATAGTACCGTTGCGACGGTACTCTTTAACCAGTGCATTAGAAACCCAGCGTTGAAGATGCTGAGTTGGTGATGTCATCCTCAGAGCGGACGACATTCCAGCAGGAGTAGTAGCATTGGTTTTTACAGCAGAAGACCTCACATTAGAGGTGTTCACAGCAGCAGTATTCACAGAGGTGAATTTAAAGAAAGCCATTTTGCAGAAGATCATGAGAAAAGAGTGCATGTTCCATATAACAGACATAATCAAGATGAATCCGGCCACTGCATCTTTTGGATGATCACATGTCAATGATTGCTTTGTTGGCCCAAGGGGCCTAACAAATAAGAATAATATCACTTTAACTTGGGTAAGGATTCACGTCGGGTTCACCATTTTTGTTTCGCACGGAATCCAGGGATGATCTCCTGGACGGGAGATTCAAACGTTCCGATCAGTTTCTAACAGGTTTGTTCGTAGAACCGGAAACATCCAATGATTCCACATCCGTTTGGACCTACTTTCCAAAGGCAGGCGCTCATTAGCTTGTGGACTAATGAGGCTTAGGAATTTGCATTGGTCGAGAGGATGGGAGGTCGGACTCATCACACCTTTTTGAGGGGAATTATTGTCTACTCCGGGACTCTCTTTATAGATTTAAGTTATGTTCGTGAATCCTTATTACATTACCAAGTATAAAATGTGCTTTCCTTTAGTTTTAACAATCAATGATTAAATATGCAAGAAATTTAGATAATCTTTTATATGTATTCGAGGTTCTTCATCAATAGAGAATCATCTATATCTGTTTAGAGATTCCTGGTCAATGGTATCCTTCAAAACATTTATAAAAAAGTCTCTTGGTCATTATGATGACCAGGCTGGTTTTAAAGCCACTCTGTGGGGCACTTGAAGTTTATCGTCATTCAGAAGGACAGAGATTATTTCAATGTTGGGATCGAACCCATAAATGGGATACCTATGTATCCTTTGTTTTGGAAAAGGAATCAGAACCCACGTAGTTCGAGTAATGGAGTATGATGTTTATGATTGATGGCTCAAAGAAGAATGTCATAATAACTTTTACACTCTAAGCTCACGTGAGTCATGCTCGGTGTGAGAAACAAGAGGTATTGGTAAAATTTAGACAATTGTGCCATGAAAGATGCAATCATAAGAATTTGTTTGGGGATTATGTATGTATGAATGCCCAAAATAGATGAAGGTTTAGGATTTACTTTTAGGGAGAAAATCCAGGAACAGGGTCCATAAATGTATATGTGCTTTATGGAGATTTGAATACTCTAATATTGGGGATTACTCCTGAGGAGGATGCCCATGTTAGGAGGGGACTTATGATTGGGTTTTACTCCTGAAAAGGAAACCCAAATCAAAGGTAAATTATGACTGGTTAAGAGAATTTTAAGGGGGCTTGAGGTTTATTCCTAAGACTATGACTGGGACTTATTCCTAAAAAGGAGGCCCAGGTTAGGGGACTTGGGGCTTACTCCTGAAAAGGAAACCCAAGGTTATGACTGGGACTTACTCCTAAAAAGGAGGCCCAGGTTAGGGGACTTGAGGCTTACTCCTGAAAAGGAAACCCAAGGTTATGACTGAGTCTTATTCCTGAAAAGGAGACCCAGGTTAAAGAATTAAGGTTTGGGGCTTACTCCTGAGGAGGATTCCCAAGATTATGACTGGGACTTTCTCTTAAAAAAAAGAAGGCCCAGGTTATGACTGAGTCTTATTCCTAAAAAGGAGACCCAGGTTATGATTCTCTCATCTTAAAGGATGAGGTTGAATGAATGAACTCTCCATATTTAGTGACATAAGGATATTTAAATCACTAGACTTTGAGAGAGATTCCACAAAATTACTTTCAGATAAGGAAGTCAAATAAAGAAATCATGCCATAAATGGCTTTGAAGAGTGTCTTGCAGACTGAATCATGAAAAGGAAAGGTGTGATGGCTTCAGAGGGGTAAAAATGGGCAAGATGGGCACCCAAAAAGATTGGGGCGCGCAAGTCTTGCAAGGCGCGCAAGTCTTCTGTGGGCGCGCAAGTATGGTCGCGCAGGTATACCTGCGCGACACATGGTGTACTTGCGCGATTTTCAACCAGCATTGAAATACTTGAGCGACTCTTTTTTAAACCCTTTAGAATTTTCTTGAGGTTCTTCCAGAAATGGGACGCGCAAGTTATACTGATGGAAATAAGTCGGCGCGCAAGTGTTTGATAAGTTTCAACACTTAGGCCTTCCTTCTTCTCTTTAGATCTTCCGTTCTAGGTAAGAAATTACCTTATAAATGTTCCGGAAGATTTGAGAAGAGACTTGGGCATCGGGAGCTTCAATCCGAGTTTCTGGAAAAAGATCCTCCCGAATGGGGGGCCCACAGGGTCTATTTATAGGCAAAAGAAGACCCCGGGCGGTTACCACTTAGGTCACGCAAGTCACCTGCGCGACCAAGGGTGTCGCGCAAGTGCACTTGCGCGGCAGTGGTATAACTTGCGCAGTTGATTTTCTGCTGATCCTTTGTTCATGCCTTTGTTGATTTTTGATGTTTTCTTCAAAGGATGAATCACTTCCAGCTTAGATATTCCCTTTTCCGATCTTTAGATTCTGTGACGAAAGGAGCGTCAACAATAACCTAAAATGAATAAAAGAAAACAAATAATTAATGTTGAGTATCAATATTCCATGTTTTATCAGCCCTAACTGATTGTTACTTTATAGGTATGGATCCAGGTTGACGTCCTCATCAGGATCACATGGAACATGTCCAATAGGCTATTTCTGTAGATCATCGTAGGGTAGAGGATGACGATGATGACACTTGGAGGAAGACCCTCCAAGAGTTTCGGAAACAGATTCTACAGAAGTATAAGGATCCATTCCAGATGCAGTCACGGAAGACTAGTTAGAGGAAGTTGAGATTGGCTTCAGTTTGATCCATGCTCAAAAGGAGCACTGGGTGTCTTTTTTTGTGATGATGCTGCATGGAGTAGCAAGGCAGTGGTGGTATCTATTCCTTGTGGATCGCGAGGAGTCAACAATCTAATGGGAGGATTTTTGAGACAATTTTAGAGTCATGTTTCTTTCTTCGACTGTGAAGGAGTCCAGTCTCCAGGAACTTCATACCCTTCGACATGGGAGCTCCAGTGTGCTAGAGTTTGGAATCCATTTCATGAAACTTCTACGATATTCTTCGGACCTATTGCCAGATGATGACTCTAGGGCGAGGAATTTCGAGGAGGATTTGTGTCCAGAGATCTAGTGCCAAGTCACCCCACTTTTTCTAAAGACATATCTTGAGGTGATGTCAAGGGGAATGGTTGTCAATAGGACATTTTCCATAACCGGATCATCAGGAGAGGGGAATTGTCATGATTCCTTATAAAGTAGGGTTGTGGTTTGGGGTTCACAGTTTTTAGGGCAGAGGAGTATCCGTTCAGCTGAGGGAAGGTCCCAACCCTTCACATCTCGTTTCTTATGAGGTAGTAACTCTCAAGCCTATGCCAAGGGATTATGTGCTTGTTTTTCATGTGGTGGTCATGGTAATCAGTAGCTGGAGTGCCCGACCATTCATTGCAGTCATCATGCACCAGGTGCTACGCTCTAGGTTCCTCTGTTGAGGCAGTTCCAGCCAAGGAAGAAGCAACAAGATGCACCAGATTTAGATCAGCATAGGGTAGATGGGGAAGGTAGAGGATATCCCCGTGATAGTCCCCATCCTCAGAGAGTAGAGTGCGACTATGCTAGTTGTCGGCATCCGGGTCAGAGAGGCCGTGGAGGAGGTTGTGGTCAACTTCATGCTCTATCATTGCCAGCTCCAGGTGAGCGAGGCATTTTTCGAGGTACCCATTTCATATTATTTACTTTCTTGTATTCCTTGTTTGATTCAGGAGAGACACACTCCTTCATATCACCTTCCCTTGTCTGTACTTTAGGACTTGTGGTAGAGAGGCTTCCAGTGCCCTTGGCGTTCACTACGCCAGTTGGAGGTCGAGCTGACTTTTTTGATATATGTAGAGACTGTGAGATAGTTTTGGGGAAACACCTATCTTGGGGAGATTTCCTATGTTTATGAATACGACCATATGATGTCATCCTCAGCATATATTGGTTATATTCGGTGCAGGATATCATGTATTTCTTCAGTAAGAAGGTCATTTTCATTGGTGTGGATGGAGAGCCGGTGGTGTTTCATAGAGAGTGAGATCCTTGGATGGGTCATAGGTGTGTTTCATCCTTATCATCTGTTATGGATAAGATGATGTTGAGTTTTCATAGGTTTAGCAGTTGGAATTTCCAAGGGTCCTAGAAGAGTACCCTTATGTCTTTCGAGAAGAGGTTGTAGAATTTTCCCCTTGACTAGAGATTGAGTTTGGGATTGTACTACAACCATGATCATCTTCTATAATATGTATAAATATAATATTCCCCCTTCTGAGTTACGAGAGTTATGTATACATCTTGATGGTCTATTATAGTGAGGTTTTTTTCAGCCGAGTATGTAACCGTGGGGTGTAATAGATTTGTTTGTGAAGAAGGCTGACGACATATTTTAGTTGTGTGTCGATTATCGCCACTTGAACAAAGTGACAATAAAGAATCACTATCCTCCTCCATCGATTGATGATTTATTCGATAAACTGAAGTTTTCAAGTTGGTTCTCAATGATTTACTTTCGGTCAGGATATCATTAGATACATGTAATGGATGAAGATATCCTGAACACGGCTTTCCGTTGTCGTCATGGGAATTATGGGTTCATTTTAATGCTATTCGGTGTGACGAATGCTCTAGTTGTGTTCATGGTATTGATGAATGATGTGTTCAATGAGTTTCTGGTCAAGTTCCTAGTGGTTTTAATTGATGACATCCATGTGTACTTCACATCTAAGGAGGAGCATGAATAACATCTACATGCCGTTTTGAGAGTTCTTCATCAACATCAATTATTGTTGAAGTTCTTGAAGAGTGAGTTTTGGGATGGAGGAGTCTATTTCATGGGGCCTATTGTGTCTCAACAGATAGTAGCTGGGGATGTATCGAAGATAGAAGCAGTTGTGTCTTGGGCATCCCCCATGATAGTGTCAGAGGTTCGATGATTCCTTGGTCTCACAGGCTACTACAAGAGGTTTGTTGAAAATTTATCACATGTTGTGACTCTTATAACATCATTGAATAGGAAGGATCATGAATTCATATGGACAGATCCGTGTTAGACATCTTTTGAGTATTTAAGGAGAAGTTAGTAAGTGCTCCAGTTCTTTGTCTTCCAGCAGAGGGAGTTCAGTTTGATGTCTTCTACGACACTTCACAATTTGGGTTAGGATGTGTTCTCATGCAGCAGAGGTCAATTGTTTCTTATTGGTCTTTAATGTTCCATCCACATTAATGTGACTATGCCACCCATGGTCTTGAGTTGGAAGCTATAGTGTTTCTGGTGATGTTGTGGAGACACTACCTCATTGGTGAGCTCTTTGCGATTTTCCCCGATCACAAGAATTTGAGGTATGTTTTCTCCCAACATGACTTGAACTTATGACAACATAAGTGGATGGAATTAATATAGGAATTTGACTTGAAAATATTGTATAAACCTAGAAATGGGAATGTTGAAGCTGATGTGCTGATTCGAATGTCACGTAGTGATGCTGCGCATGAATCCGATGATTGTTGGAGAGTAATGGAAGAGTTTCCAGCATTACATCTTGATATGGGAGAAGTTGGAGGAAGAGGTTGTCATTTTCAGATTATGGTAAAATAATCCCTGATAATGAAGGTTGAAGAGTCCTAGTTGGGGGATTTATTGGTGGAGGTATAGAGAGATTGAGTTGTTTTTGGTGAAGCTCTTGATGGTTGGTCGAAGGATGAATAACATTGAGTGCTGTATCACAGAAGGCCTTTGGTTCCATTGATGATGTGCACGATGATTCGTAGAGTGTTTCATATTTCTCTTTCAGTGGTGCATCTTGGAATGAAAAATATGTACTGAGTATTGATGAGCTAGTTTTAGTGGTCGGGGTTGAAGCGTGTGGGTGTAGAGTTTGTGTCTCGATGTTTGATTTACCAGAAGGTGAAGGCTGAACACCGTGTTCCTGGTGGACTTCTCTATCCATTAGAGATTCTTCAGTTGAAGTGGGAGGACATATCAATGGACTTTTTTACCGATTTACCTCGATCTATGGGAGGAAATGATGCTATTTGGGTGTTAGTGTATCGTTTAACAAAATTTCCCCACTTCATAGCGATCGAGGATTCGAAATCAGTGGTTGTTTTATCATGGAATTATCTAGTTGAAGTGGTGATACTTCATGGAATCCCAATGACAATCATTTCTGATCGAGATACTCATTTTACCACCAGGGTGTGGAGAGGTCACCAACATTCTTTTGGTTCTCAACTATGCCTTAGCACTGCTTTTCATCCTCAAACGGATGGCCAGACAGGGCGAACCATCCAGACTCTTGAAGACATGTTAGGTTCTTGTGCTATTGATTTTGGATGTTCATGGATGAGGAACATACCATTGGTGGATTTTTCTTACAATAACAGTTTTCACTCCACCATCGGTATGTCTCCATTTTAAGCCTTGTATGGCCAACCTTGCGGTTCTCTGTTGTGCTGGACTAGGGTTGTAGAGTCTGCAATTCTCATACTCAAACTAGTGCAGAATACAATAGAGATGGTTCGGATGATTTGTGAGGGGATGAAAACAGCACAAGATCATCATAGATCATATGTTCATCAATTTAGGATACCCTTAGAGTTTAATGTTGGGGATCACGTGTTTCAAAAGGTGACTCCCCGTCGTGGGCAGCGAAGGATTGGTCGTGGGAGTAAGCTTTCACCCTAGTTTGTTGGGCCTTTCGAGGTGTTAGCTGATGTTAGAGCTGTGGCGTATCGAGTAACACTTCTCCCAGAAATGAGTCAGATACATGATTTTTTCAATGTATCATAGCTCCGTCATTATCTTCATGATGACTCTTACGTCATCCATTGTGGAGTGATCGATGTTGATGATGATGCAACCTTTGAGGAGCAACATGTGGAGATCCAAGTCTGAAAGGAGAAGGTATTACGTGGGTGTTCTATCCCCTTGGTTTGTGTCTTATGGTGACACAGGGGCATGGAGGAGAGCACCTGGGAACATTAGTCATATATTTGTGCTCAGTACCCTAAGTTGATTGATCTTTAACACGTTTCATGTAACGATGTACCCTTTGTGGTTAGTCATTTTTTGTTTATAATATGAATGTTTCTTTTGTTTTATCTTGTGGCTTTCTCTCTTTTGATAGGTATCTCGATGTGGGGTTTTCAGTCCCTGTTTTATTTTCCATTTATGTGCCTTTTGAATTCTGTAGGATGAGAATGTTTTGAGTGGAATCTGATGTAATGTCCAGGACCACTTTGGTCCATTCCTTTGTGAAAATATGGTGTTTGAGTGCTCCGGGAGGTCAATGTGACTTATCCTTAACACTTCCAATTCTCCACTTCTATGAACATTTCCAATAGTACACTGTTTTGAATAGTTCATCGGTAACCTTAGGTTAACAGTTCCAAAAGTAGACCATTGTGAACAGTGCAACGACGACCATATGTGAATAGTGCAACGGTAACCTTAGGTGAACAGTGCAACGGTAACCATATGTGAACAATGTCAACATTAATCTTCTATGAACAGTGAAATGGTAACCTTCAATGAACAGTATTAAAATTAACCTTTTGAGAATAGTTCCAATGGTAGACCATTGTGAACAGTGAAATGGTAACCTTAGGTGAACAGTATCAACATTAACCTTTTGTGAACAGTGCAATGGTAACCTTATGTTAATAGTGCAATGGTAACCATAGGTGAACAGTGTCAACATTAACCTTCTGTGAATAGTGTAACGGTAACCTTAGGTGAACATTGGCAACATTAACCTTTTGTGAATAGTGCAATGGTAACCATAGGTGAACAGTGTCAACTTTAACCTTCTGTGAACAGTGCAACGGTAACCTTAGATAAACAATGTTTCCAGAACTGTGAGGTTCCAAAGGTAAGGTTCATGATCAATGTTTCTAGAACAATAAGGTTCCAATGGGGAGTTTCATGAATAGTGTTTCACGAATGTTTAGGTTCAATCGGTGAGGTTCCAATGGTGGGGTTCATGAACATTGTTTCCAGAATGGTGAGGTTCTAACAGCGAGGTTCATAAACAGTATTTCCAACTTCCAACAGTTTCACCACTTTAACGTTTCCTTTGATGGAAAATGCATTTAAAACCTTGTTTTATCTTCTCTAAGGCGGATTCAAAGGCTACAACTCCAATATTAAATTTTCCTATGGATCGGGATGTTTTTACTTGGTCAAACTATGTGGTTTAATGCGATCCACTTTTAATGGGAAATCAAGTATATCTTAAACCATCGCTCCATTAAATCTTCAAAAGGGACAATTTTTATTTCTTCCATGTCATTCCTCCTTGTTCAATAGTGGAAGATTCTCTAGGAATTCCTTCCTTCCCATAGGAATCGTTAGATCAAACTTTTCTCCATGGATTGGTTTCCCCTTGATATTCTTCCTGCTACATTTGCACCCCCTACATTGGTGCAAGAAGAAACAGTCGACCCTTCATCGAATTAAGGTATGTTTTATCTTCATTTTTTGGGGTTATTCTTCTCTTATTTCTCCTTTTCATATTATTGAATGTGATCTCCATTCTTCTAATGGATTTTTATTGGATTTCGGTTTGTGTTGTCTTACCGTAGCATCCTCGGGTGGATGTAGTTGTTGCGAGAGGAGGCGATCATGATCCGTTTTGGTATAAAGAATGTCAAGATCTGTTTGGTGTAGGGGATTTGTTGCTTCTATCTTTTTTTAAGAGAAACTATATCATTTTAATGTTTTATCCCAGTGGATGACAATGGAATAAACATAATAAATATTTGAACTGGATAAATTAATTGATATCGATCATATGTTATTGCCTTAGGTTTTTCTATATAGTTTCATATGTATGCCTTCTCTGTTTTTCTGTTCGTTCTTGATGGAAATTGGTAATGAACGTAAACTACAATTAATTGATGATTGTTTGGTTAAAAGATAAAGAGGCATGTAAATGAACCTAGTTCTCTTTGTTGTAATTTTATGTTAATCAAATTGACATGGTAATCATGTGAAATTATTTTTTATGGATTACTGATTAGGTTTCTTGAATTTTGAACCTATGATTAATAAATCGGTTAATTCAAGAAGGAATAAAGAACTGATTGTTTGATAATTCTTTGAAGGGTTCCGAGTTACCCTTAAGATTGTTAAAGGGACTAGTGCCCAATTGTTAAGCTTTTTGTTTTCCTGATGCTTGTGTTGGGTTGTGAGCATGTATTGCTATTTTGGTATATGGGGGTATGGAGACCTTTGGTTGTGGCAGCATATGATTCCTAGAGTGGTGAGATGCATCGGTTTATGCATGTGGGTGTTGGGGGAGACACCAAGGATGATGGAATTAGATGGATATGATTATTGTATCCTTGCTATTTCTTATTGGTTGATTATATTATTTAATTTTAAAAACAAGTCAAGCCATCTAGTCTTGCTTATCCATCATTCTAAAGAGGTGAAGATGCATGGGGTATGCCATGTGCTTTCCTTGTTTATCTTCTCAAGGAAGGATGAGTCTACACTCTTGTTATAGGTGGAAAAGACTCGACGGGTAGTACATCTACTCACCGTGTTGATCCCCCTTGTGTTTAGTAGCATAGAATCTTTTTTCTTGAATTCCCAGTAATATGGGAAAGTAATTCTATAATGAATAATTGAATAAATGATGTTATCCCTTCAGGTTGGATTTTCTAGAACATAATGATGAGGTTGTAATTTGAAATGGACAGTGGACTTTGCATGTGATGCTAATGAAATTTAATGAGGAATTTTAAATGTATGACTAATATTTAAAGAATTAATTAACGTAATGTGGAACTGATAAAAATGGAATGAATTGAGTTATTAAATCACATTAAATGGTTGTGTGCTTATAGGATACCTAGTATTAGAAGTAGCAGCCCAGAGTTCGAGAGACGCTAGATACAGTTACGTTTAATACTTGGTTATTCCCATAGTGTGGTTGTGAGATATAGTATATCCTATACTTTTTTTGTTTCTATAGGCTACTCCACCTTATCAGTAAGGGAAACTGACACCCCGGGGATTCTGAGCCATGGGGGGTGTTCTGCCCAACATTCCGGTGGGAGGATGAATGGCTGACTAGCCCCATTGGCCCCACACTCTTCTCTTGGTAGTTACTTGTGATGGTAGGAATAGTGGTTATATTTCCCCATATATGCATGTAGAGGGATATAATGGCTTGTGGTTATTCACACACATATATTCTAGATATAGTTTCCCAGTGACTACTATAGGTGTACCGTGTATACGTTGTGATGTATTGAGGATCCTTACTCAGTGTATGGGATATAATGGCTTGAGGTATAATACTTGATGTATGATACACGTTATTCGGGCTATGATGGCTTCATGAAACTACCTTGTTACTTTGCTTACATGGATGTGGTGGGTTTGTTGTAGGTGGTTCATGTTGTGGTTCTTCGCTCAGGTATCTGTTGGCAAGCCTTTTTGGAGAGAGATGCTTATGATGTGCGACGTTGGGGAAAACTGGAAAACCCGTGGGGAAGTAGTAGTAGGGTAACCTTGATATTATTTATTATATTATATACTCTTGTATGTGTTACGTGGTGAGAGTATCCCTGGTGAGGCCGGGAACATTGTATACCGGCTTAGGTGACGAGTTAGTTTCACTTGTTGTTCACTATGCTTTAACATGCTTTATTTACTTTTTCACGAGAGAATTCAGTGAGGATCCTACTGAGTATACATTTATACTAACCCTATGTATATATAAACTTCTTTTCAGGTCACTTGGAATAGGTCATAGATCAGGATAGTGTTTACAAGCTTGGGGTTGAAGGAGCTATTTAGGCTTGTGGTTGCTGTTTTTTTACTTTCTTTTGGGTAGTTTTTGTTTTTTTCACTTTCAGTTGTAGTAGTTTTTCCTGAAATTTCATACGTGTACTTGGGATTTCTTTATCTTACTGTTTGAGTTGGAGTTTGTTGGTGTCTATATTATATCTCTTTTCCGCATGTGTTCTCATAAAGTGTAATTCCTCTATTTTGTATGTTTACAATACCCTCGGTGCTAGTCGACAACCCAGGGCCTACTAGAGGCAGGACTCAGGGGCCATTATCTCCCTTCTCACATTGTCAGCCCAAGTTGGGTAAACTTTGTGGGGAGGGGTTTGTGACAAATGAAATCCAAGGAATCCTTTTGGGATAAACCAAATGGAGTTTTTGATTAAGAGGTAACATCTTCTCTAAAGTCTTTTGTTATATTTTCCTTCTACACCCCCTCCAAATAAAATTATTATAAGAATATATAAAAACACAAATATATAAAATATATTAGTATTTTGTTTGAAAAATAGTTCAACCTCAACTTATAACCACCTCCATATAATGGGTAACAGACATACTCTTTATATGTATGGTGAACTACTACCTTAGGAAATGTTGACTGATCGTTTGTCCATGGAAAATTATCGTGGTTGCCATTATTATGGAAAATAAATTTTTATATGATATATATTATATTTATAATGTCTTCATTCTTCGGAAATTTTTATTTGAAATATACCTTTAAGCTATCAATCTTATATACATACTATAATTTCATTTGGAGATTTGTAGACTACCACCCCTGAATGTGATATGAATTGTTTACACACTATGTGGAATGTTTTAAGCATGGTTTTATTGAATATATATGATATATATGTTATCATAGAAATAAATTAATATATATATATATATAAAAACACAAATATCTCTTTTACTTTCATTCTCATAATATGATAATGAAATAGAAATATTGTTCATTCGTATGTACGACATACCATTATCCGGAACAATGTATTCCGTTTAATAATTATATATTATATAGATAATTATAATACAAATATACAGTATATAAATGATATGTATATAATTTTATATATTATGTAATCATTATATAAGTATCGGGACCAATAATATAATAAATTAAGATGCATATGATAAATAATGTGAATATTAACTAAAGTGAATCCCTAACATAGGATGGAAAAAAAGAGGGAAATATATTGTTGTAATAAATACCTATATGGTATTATATATAATAAAATGTTTATTTAATATATGTATAAAAAATTTATATTAATTATACATGTTGTTTGAATAACTATGATGATATTCGACCCACAATGTAAGGGGATTTCATCTCACATTATATTTACGTGAGATACATGATATATTCGCCACTCATTCCTTTTTGTGGTGTATGTACATCCCATGATTTTATTATATGTATATTGTAATTAATTTTATGGGTAATAACTATACCATTTTATGAAATTTCATTTGTGGGGGTTAAGATTCAAATGATACCAAATTGGTAAAATAGTTTTGTCGCAATTTTCTATCTTTAAGGATCAACTTTTTATTTGGATATAAATTCCTTTTAGAGGTGTACATAATTACATATAATTTTTTTTATCTTTAATATCCTAATTTTAATTATATTTTTAGAATCATTTATTTACCTTTTTCTTAAATGGAGAGTATGATCACAATTTACTATGATATAAGAGTTTATTTATATCATCTCATCACCTTTTCATATTGTTTACTATTATTCATTCATGGATGAAATATTATAATAAATCTCTCAAGAAAATTCATTAATTTTAATATCAAATGGATAACCATATTTTAATCATGATTTGGTACCATTTTTGAACACATTGGTACATTATATTGTAAAAAATCATTTTTAGTAAATCCTAATGATAACCCCAGTTCGGTAAAAAATCTATATTCTATCAAATCCATATTTACTGAAAAGGATTTCCAAGAATATAATTATAATATCCTATTATTAGTAATATAAATTCATATACTTTTTGTTTTTAAAAAATTTCAAAGAAATCTTATTTTTTCTTTTCGATTAAGGAATTGTTTTATCTTTTTACTAGGTAAAAAGAACTTTCATTTTACCTCATACGACATGTTCCAATTTACCCACCATCATTTACATGATGTTTTCTTTCCATAATTAATGGGTTCATTTTTAAAAATGTTTTCTTAAAATATACATCATCATGAAAAATAGGTTTCAATTGTTTTTCAACTTTCATTTTACATGACTATTTTCTCCTCTCCCCCTTCAGCTTTTAGTTCTAGGCAGTGAGCCGGCTTCTAGTCTTCGTGAAGCTTCCGCCGCGATGTGTTTGCCAACGAAGCACCTTCTGAAATTATTTTCCACATTGAGAATGTGTGAAGTGGCTGCCACGAAGTTCCTACCGTGCAATGTTTTTTCCAAGATGTGATTTGATTCGTGAAGCACCTGCCACGATGATTTAGCGCGTTGAGTGATCACATTGTGGAAATCGTGAAGCTCCTGCCGTGGGGTTTGGGTATGTGAAGTCTAGGTGTGTGTAGTGAATAAGGTAGTGACTTGTGGGTGTGGTCATTGCGATGAGTTTTCTCAGTGATGTGCCTTCACGAAGAATCAGTTTTTTTATGAAGCTGTGAAGAGTCATCCATGAGGTGTTGCTCTGCGACGACCTGTGTGCACTGCGGTGCAGGTTATTTGGGCGCGACCTCTCAAGGGGAAGGTTTGTTCGTGAAGGTCGTGGGCCTATTTGTGTGGACCACTTAGGGAGTTTGTGAAGGTGTGTCCAGTCCAGTGACCTCATTGTTGGTCCGGGACTATTTCCTGTGTGGCTGGACTGGATCGACATTGCACACCTGGCATTTTCCGGAGCATTTACCAAGTTCCCAAGCAAGGGTCTTGGGCTATGGGGTCCACCAGTGTGTCGGTCCCTAAGGAGAATTTTGAAATCAACCTTTTTTCCTTTTCTATATGGATGCAGAACGAGATAACCAATGAAATAGATTGTCCCTGACAGGCAAAGAAAAGGTGACGATCGAGGCACTGAGAAATGAAGACACGCATTGGAAAAGTGCATTTCTCTACTTGTGGTTGGAATGTTCATGGAAACATATCTATAAACCAAGATGCTCTAAAAACACTATATAGAATATCAGGATACTAGAAGCTAGAGTGGCTATCTGGGAAGCAGGGAACAACCGCTTCATCATTGACTTACTTCAACGAGAGAGATAGAGACAAAATCCTGTAGGGCATACCATGGTCCTTCGATAAACAACTCCTCATCATGGAAGAATTCAGAGGGGGGACGATATCCATTGAGTGAATTTAACCCGATTCCCATTTTTAATATGAATTAAAGTAATTCCCTCCCATGCCAGAACAGATCAAATCATGAGAGAAATCAGGGACTGTCTAGGTCACTTTCTTGATTAGGATAGCTCCGACCCAATACAATGGGCCCCAAAGGTGCAAATAAAGGCGATAATTGAGGTGTCAGAGCCTTTAATGAGGGGAATTTTCCTGAAAATTGAAGACACCATCCTCTAGATTTCATTCAAGTTCATGAAACTCTTAATCTTCTTATTTTCCTATGGTCGCCTTGGCCATCTTGAAATAAAGTGCACCAAAAATTACAAGAGTGTATCAGGTAACATTATCCACCAATATGGCCCTTCGCTCCATGCCAAAACGAAGAAATATGTTGTCATCCCTGAGGTGGAAAATCAAAAGGACCGTGACCGTGTCACGCTATCACATACCAGTCTGGCGGAATCCATACCTGAACAATTCCAAATGCTAGGACCATTGTATTTCCCTTATGTTGGCCCTCCAACTCAGAGAGATTCTGGATTTCATCATTACCCCCTAAAGGAAAAGACTAAAACATCTATGGAGTTGGCGACGAAGCACAAAGAACAACCGATACACTGTTCAAAGCCAATTTTGATGCAAATCAAACCACCAGATCCGGTTCTTGGCCCACAATCGACAGCAACATGCACTCTTACAATGGAGGCCCATGGAATGATGGTGACTTCATTACTAGGCACAATTACCCGTCGAACATGGAAAAGGGTGCAACGAGGAGAGAGTGATGGTCCTATGGAAGACTCAAAACCCAGGGTCAGGAAAAGACATAATGAAGTAGGACACCTAGGGAGGAATCCCACCAAAAGATGGAAAACGACATGCAGAGAAACAAGTCCAAAAGAACTAAAGGTGGCGGTATGTGAGACCTAGCCCCACCTCGAGAAATGATTGCTTTTTTCTGGATCTGTCGTAGGCTTGGGAACCCACAAACGGTTCACATGCTTCTGCACAATTGCGCTCAATGTCACCCCGATATGGTTTTCATGTCCGAAACCATACTGGAAAACAAGGACACCAATGGTATTGATCTAAAGTGAGACTTCCAAGGCAGCTTTTCGGTGCCCAGGCAAGGCCAGGATAGAGGCCTATGTCTCCTTTAGAAGGACAATATCAAACTCAAAATACTGTCTTTATCCTCACACCATGTGGCAGCGACTATCCAAGTAGACTCTCACCCACCTTGGACCTTCATGGGATTCTATGGATGGCCATCCCATTATGATAAGGTGAAGTTTGGTATTTTCTGTGCGTGTTGTGACATGGCTTACCGAGCCCAATCCTCTTCGGAGGAGATTTCCATGAGATTTTTTTCCATAAGGAAAAGAGGGGCGAAACCATTCGACCCTCAGCTTCGATGTCAAACTTCAAGGACGCGATCTCTAGGGCGGACCTGGTCGATCTGGGGTATATAGGTAATCCATTTACTTGGTTTCGTGGCAACACTTAAGGCACCCACGTCACTGAGCGTCTTGATAGATTTTTGTGCTCGACTGATTGGATTAATCTATTCAACATGTTTCATATTGGCCACATGGCCATTAACTACTTGGACCACTATCCAATTCTAATTGATTTCACGAAAGGCAAACGAAAAAAACAACTTACCAGAACCGTCATATTTGATTGATTCTGGTCAAAAGATCAAGAATGTGAAGTGGTGATCCATTCAATCTGGAAAAGCACTCATGTGGACGTTTTCCTCAATCTCCAACATGTTTCATCTGATCTGAGGTTTTGGAGCAATATGAAATTCCTCCACCCTGACCATCACTGTGGTTCCCTTGAAAAGAGACTAAACAACCTCATGAAACAACCCACATCTAATTGCATTCTATCTAGGATTGGATCCACGCAAAGAGATGGGGAAGCTAATAACAGTTTTTTTCACCAGAATGCTTCATCCAGACGTAGGAAAAACACTATTACTTTCATATTAAAACACGATGGAAGCGATGTTTCTGACAGCAATGGTATCCATGAGGCCTCTACAGACTATTTCCAGAACATCTTCGCTGCAGGAACACCTTTCATGTCTGCCAAGGTGGAAGATTGTATTAGACTCATGATCACTGATGAGATCAATAGACAGCTAACCAAAGATGTGACAGATGACGAGATACTCCTGGATCTTAAACATCTTCATCCCACTAATGCCCCAGTACTGGATGGGTTCCACACCCTTTTCATTAAACAATATTGTAAAATTATTTGTCCTGACATCTGCATCATGATAAAAAATATCTGGGATGGGAATACTAGCATGGTTCCTATCTATGAAACTTTCCTTGTCCTCATTCCCAAAATTATGAAACCTCTGGAGATACCTTATTTTAGACCTATCAGGATTTGCAATGTCTCTTACAAAATCTTTTCAAAGATCCTTGTCAATCGGCTGCGAACATGGCTACCTAATATTATCTCTTAGAATGAGAGATCCTTCATGGCCAAGATACTGATCACTAATAATGTGATTGTTTCCCCTGAAGTGTTATATTCTATGAAATCACACTCCACTGCTAAAAGAGGAACCATGTCCTGGAAACAAGATATGTCCAAGGCCTATGATAGAGTGGAATTGAACTTCAAAAGTGTTGTCATGCTGAAAATAGTTTTTTTCACTACATGGACAGATATGGTTATGGAATGCATCTCAACCGTATCCTTCCAAATCAAGGTCAATGGGTAGCTCACCATAGGATTTTCCCCATCTCGAGGCCTTCGCCAGGGAGATCCCCTCTCCCATTTTTTCTTCATACTGGTGGATGATGTGTTTTCTGATCTTATTTCTAGGGTTGCATCCTCTAAATCTATTCATGGGGTAAAGGTCTGCTGTGATAGCCCACTAGTGTCACATCTTTTCTTCAACAATGACTTTCTCATATTTTCCAGAGCAATAATTAATGAATTCTGGGTGATCAGTCAAGCGATCCAACAATATGAGAGGGCGTCTGGCCAATCAATCAATCATAGAAAATCTAAAATTTCTTTCAGTGTTGGGGTTCCTTTTTCTAAGAGTGGTGACTTATGCAAATCAGCTAGTAACCATATGGTTGTGAAACATTATAAGTACCTTGTGGATTCCCATAGTGATTGGCCAATTCAAAAAAGAAATATTTTCACCACTTGTGGACATGATCGAGAAAAAAATTATAGGCTGGTCCCCTAAAGGAATCTCTACAGCTGGCAAGGAGACCCTCATCCAAGCTATCATACAGTCCATTCCAAGCTAATGTATGTCCCTATTTAAGCTCCTAAAATTCATCATCAACCAGATCCACACACGCACTGCCAATTTCTGGTGGGGGAAGAATGATGGAAGGAATCGGCCCCACTTGATGACCTGGGAGAAACTTTGCAGATCCAAATCTGAGAGAGGGATGGAATTCCGGAATCTGCATCTCTTCAATGATCCACTTTTGTCCAATCAAGGATGGTGCCTTTTTTACCTCCCATCATCTCTTTGTGCATGGGTTCTATAGGCTAAGTACTTTCCCCACACGGACTTTCATGCTTCCTCTCTTGGTCCCCGTCCTTGTTTCCTCTCGAGAAGCATTTGGTGGGGAAAATGCTCCTAGATAAAGGACTAGGCTATTAAATTGGGTCTGGCCCATCGGCCAATATCTGGACTGATCCTTGGCTTATCGATAAGGATGTAACACAGGCTACATCCCCCATCCAACTTGGTCTTGAAAATTCCTCTGTCGGTAGCCTCCTTTCCTACCAGGGATAGGGTCGTATCTGGAAAAAATCCTTGATTGGTTTAATGAAAGGGATTATAGAATTATCCTTATCCTTCCCTGGGTCCATGATGCAGGCCCCAACTAGATCTTCTGGATCAATGATCTCTTAGGCGAATACACGTTGAGGTCTGGCTACAGACTGGGTCTTGGCAACCAATCAGTCTGTCGGGAAGAGGGACCTTGGAATTTTATTTGGAAGCTCAACGTTCCCCCTAAAATACGAAAATTTTGGGGGAAAGTCTGCACGGGTACTCTCCCAACCATGATCCTCCAAGCTCACCGTCAAATGGACAGTTTAACGTTTTTCCCTTTCTTCCAGGACATTCTAGAAACTATTTTAAACACCATCAGTCACTGCCCATAAGCTAAGAAAATTTGGAATAAATGGGGCCCGATTTCTGCCGCTTCAATGGCATCAGCCTCTGACCTACCCAATCTCTTGACATGTTGGTGCTCGTCTTATTCCATGACTTCTTCAGGTTCAATTTTCACTCTGGCATTGAATATTTGGGTTCGTCCCAATGATGTTGTTTTTCATCAAGCTTACAAACCCACTGAATTCTTGATTGAATGGGCCACCTCTTGGATTGAGGGATAGAAAGACCACAATGGACATTTTATTCCTGGTGTTACCCTCTCCTCCCCCCTCCTTGGAAACCCCTAATGGAAGGGAATCAGAAAATCAATGTGGACGTGTCACTCCCAAAGGTGGGGCTTGTCAACGTAGACCTCCTGGCCTGAAATAATCTTCGGCAAATCCATGCTGCAAAATATGAACCACAGTAGGCATTCTGAGAACCTGCAGTTTCTGAGTCCATGGCCATCCTTGCCGGTATGTTGCTCGCTTTGGAATGTAGATGGAGTGATATCATTGTTGAGTCCGACTGCCTTACCGTAATTGATGTTATTCACCACAATAATGGTGGGATCTATACATTTGGCATCATCATCAGGATAATTCTCTCATTTTTCCAACACATCTCATTTTGAACCTTCTCCTTAACCAAAAGGGCAGGTAAAAAAGTTTCCATCAGGTTGCGGCTGTAGGACCTTTTGACTCCAACCAGCTTTGGCTAGACAATTTCCCCTCATGGATTTGCATATGTACTTCTGTCGATTTTAGTCATTAATACTCCTTTTTTTAGTCAAAAAAATGTTTTATGTTTTCAATGGAAATGGATTTGAAAATTATTTCAGGTTTCTTTTATAATATTTGATAAATATTTTTTAAATTTTTTTCAAGAATATTTTATACGATTTCATGAAAAATCATTTTCAAAATGTTTTCTTGATTAGTTTATATATTTTAATGGAAGATTTTTTTTCAAAAATATTTCAATTATTCTTTATATGATTGTTGACGCTCCTTTCATCACAGAATCTAAAGATCGGAAAAGGGAATATCTTAGCTGAAAGTGATTCTTCCTTTGAAGAAAACATCAAAAATCGACAAAGTCATGAACAAAGGATCAACAGCAAATCCACCGCGCAAGTTATACCACTGTCGCGCAAGTGTACTTGCGCGGCCACCTTGGTCGCGCAGGTGACTTGCGCGACCTAATTGGTAACCGCCCGGTAACCGCCCTGGGTCTTATTTTGCCTATAAATAGACTCTGTGCGCCCCCCATTCGAGAGGATCTTTTTCCAGAAACTCGGATTGAAGCTCCCGACCCCCAAGTCCCTTCTCAAAGCTTCCGGAACACTTCTAAGGTAATTTCTTACCTAGAACGGAAGATCTAAAAACAAGAAGGAAGGCCTAAGTGTTGAAACTTATCAAACACTTGCGCGCCGACTTAATTCCTTCAATATAACTTGCGCGTCCCTTCTCTGGAAAAACCTTAAGGGGATTCTAAAGGGTTTTATCAAGAGTCGCTCAAGTATTTCAATTCTGGTTTAAAATCGTGCAAGTACACTATGTGTCGCGCCGGTATACCTGCGCAACCAATACTTGCGCGCCCACGGAAGACTTGCGCGCCTTGAAAGACTTGCACGCCCCTATCTTTTTGGGTGCCCATCTTGCCCATTTTTACCCCTCTTAAGCCATTTCACCTTTCCTTTTCAAGATTCAGTCTTCAAGACACTCTTCAAAGCCATTTATGGCATGATTTCTTGATTTGACTTTCTTACCTGAAAGGAATTCTGTGAAATCTCTCTCAAAGTCTAGTGATTTAAATATCCTTATGTCACTAAAATACGGAGAGTTCATTCATTCAACCTCATCCTTTAATATGAGAGAATCCTAACCTGGGTCTCCTTTTCAGGAATAATCCCCAGTGATAAAACCTTTAACTGGGCATCTTCCTCAGGAGTAAGCCCCAAATTCTTAAAGTTCCCAATCTTGGGCATCTTCCTCAGGAGTAAGCCCCAATCAAGTCCTCTAATCTTGGGCATCTTTCTTAAGAATAATCCCCAACCTCAAATATGGGCATCCTCCTCAGGAGTAAGCCCCAAACCTTAATCCCTAACCTGGGTCTCCTTTTTCAGGAATAAGACTCAGTCATAACCTTGGGCTTCCTTTTCAGGAGTAAAGCTCCAAGTCCCTTAACCTGGGTCTCCTTTTCAGGAATAAGACTCAGTCATAACCTTGGGTCTCCTTTTCAGGATTAAGCCCCAAGTCCCCTTAAACTTCTCTTAACCAGTCATAAATTACCTTTGATTTGGGTTTCCTTTTCAGGAATAAAACCCAATCATAAGTCCCCTCCTAACTTGGGCATCCTCCTTAGGAGTAAGCCCCAAGATTAGAGTATTCAAATCTCCATGAAGCACATATAACTTTGTGGACCCTGTTCATGGATTTTCTCCCTAAAAGTAAATCCTAAACCTTCATCTATCTGGGCAGTCATCTATACATAAGCCCCAAACAAATTCTTATGATTGCATCTTTTATGGCACAATTGTCTAAATTTTATCAATACCTCTTGTTTCTCACACCGAGCATGACTCACGTGAGCTTAGAGTGTAAAAGTAATTATGACATTCATATTTGATCCATCAATCATAAACATCATACCCCATTCCTCGAACTACGTGGGTTCTGATTCCTTTTCCAAAAGAAAGGATACGTAGGTTGCCCATTTATGGGTTCGATCCCAACTTTGAAATAATCTCTGTCCTTCTGAATGATAATAAACCTCAAGTGCCCCACTGAGTGGCTTTAAAACCAGCCTGGTCATCATAAATGACCAAGAGACTTTTATATAAATGTTTTGAAGGATACCATTGACCAAGAATCTCTAAACAGATATAGATGATTCTCTATTGATGAAGAACCTCGAATACATATAAAAGATTCTCTAAATTTCTTGCATATTTAATCATTGATTGTTAAAACTAAAGGAAAGCACATTTTATACTTGGTAATGTAATAAGGATTCACGAACATAACTTAAATCTATAAAGAGAGTCCCGGAGTAGGCAATAATTCCCCTCAAAAAGGTGTGATGAGTCCGACCTCCCATCCTCTCGACCAATGCAAATTCCTAAGTCTCATTAGTCCACAAGCTAATGAGCGCCTGCCTTTGGAAAGTAGGTCCAAACGGATGTGGAATCATTGGATGTTTCCGGTTCTACGAACAAACCCGTTAGAAACCGATCGGAACGTTTGAATCTCCCGTCTAGGAGGTCATCCCCGGATTCCGTGCGAAACAAAAAATGGTGAACCCGACGTGAATCCTTAACCAAGTTAAAGTGATGTTCTTCTTATTTGTTAGGCCCCTTGGGCCAACAAAGAAATCATTGACATGTGCTCATCCAAAAGATGCAGTGGCCGGATTCATCTTGATTATGTCTGTTACATGGAACAGGCACTCTTTTCTCAAGATCTTCTGCAAAAATGGCTTTCCTTAAATTCACCCCTGTGAATACTGCTGCTGTGAACACCTCTACTATGAGGTCTGCTGCTGTGAAAACCAATGCTGCTACTCCTGCTGGAACGTCATCCACTCTGAGGATGACATCACCAAATCAGCGTCTTCAACGCTGGGTTTCTAATACACTGGTTAAGGAGTACCGTCGCAACGGTACAATCCCAACTTTGGAGGCTGCTCGTCAACCCCTCCAAGTTAACAACTCTACCTGGTCGTCCGGACAACGGCGGCCAGCAATCAAGAAGCAGGTGGTGCTGACTACCGTCTCCAACCGTTTTGGGTCGTTATCCCCTGGAACACAATTTCCATTCACTCCCTTATTCTGAGGAAGTGAATGAGCAGGTCCCGCAGGACCTTAATTCAAAAAGACAGGAGTCCTTCTCGAGGGCTCCCATCAACAATCGCCGCCAGACTCGTGCGGTAGTGCGCCCTCAACATGATGAGGGTACCGACTCCAGGCATTCAGCTCAGGTTCCTCGAACCCGAGCAAGCAAGATGAACAGCCAGAGATGGAATCCGGTTAACAATAGGCAGGTTTTCATCCCTGCCATCTCCGGAGAAGTCCACCAACCTAACTTGGTGGCAAAAAACGAGCAGGCATACACACCTGCCCGTTTTAATTCAGCTGTCCAGCAGACTCGTTTGGCAGCATCAAGCCTATCCCTCCAGGCAATTCCGGAAGAGTACCATAGGTAGGAACATACACCTGCTTATACATCACCAGTTAGTCAGCAGGCTCGTCTGACTACATATGATGGATCTCGTCAACCGCATTTGGCGAAGTGTAATCAGCAGGCACATACACCTTCTAATACTAATCAGGCCTACCAACAGTCTCGATTGGTAGCACCCGGAGAAGTCAGTTGGAAAGTCCTGACGACAAACAGGGGGAAGACTCAACTCTCTACCTCCACACTTGAGTACTGTCAGGATTCACCGACAGGAAAAGGAGGACAGGAGCAGGCACATATACCTACTCCAAACCCGTAATGGACGTATATCCCCGTTCCGGCGGCTGAAGTCACCAAACATATTTTGTCAATGGTGAAAGAGCAGAAGCAAATTCCTGCTCATATTCTGGATGCTTGCCAGGATATCATAACAGCTTCAGCATCATCTCAGGAACAGACACATAAATCTATCCCTAGTAGTGGAGTGACACATCAACGGTTCACTCCGGAACAGACACACACATCTGTTCCAGTCCAAGAGGGTTATGGGGCATACTCCCCCATATCATTCGGACAACCAAGTCAGGCACATACACCTGATTTGAGTGGAGATCGCCAGCCTAACCTGACCATCTTTCCTGATCAGGCACATACACCTGCTCAGAGCAATCACTTTCGTCATCAAGTGGTTTCTAAAGCGAGTAAGAAGGAATCTAAGAAAAAGATCCTCCCAGCACAGTCAGGAGATCAAAGTCCAATCTGCAACAAGGCCTTGCTCGATGCTGGAGTTCTTGAAGCCCTCAGACATTTATCTGTCGGAATTCAAGATTCTACTCCCTCAGTTCCCAATAACTGGAACATTAATTCTGAAGGTCTTCAACAGACACTTCCTCATGAAGACTTGCTTCATGCAAATTCGGTCAATCTTGAAGTTTCTTCTTCAGATGAGAGCCACATGAACCCTCTGTGTGGTCAGAAGGCCAAGCACCAAGAGATTTCATCTTTTGCTGTAATCCATCATGACGGTCCTCCTCATGGTGATGAACTTCGCTGCTAAAGTCCTCTCCGCAGTAGTGATTCATGTTGTCTCGAAAATTCTTCAGAAGGCAATGTAGTGACGAGAAAGCCCTCCTATCTCGAGGCACTTGAAAACGTAAAACCAGTCATGTCTGATGCTTTACTATCGGCAGGTGAAACTCTTTCTCCATCAGAAGATAGCCTAGGGTTCAGGTTATTCTCCGAACCTTCCCTGGGTCATTCATCTTCCAGCATTAATAGTGATTTCTCTACCAATCTTGTTGAATCCGATGAAGTAACAAGGAAACACCAACTCTGGTCCAAACAGGTAGAAGAATCATCATTTAATGATAAAGAGGAAATGCTGAACATGAGGAAAAAACTGTCAAAAGGTGAAGTACCAGTCATGTTTTGGCCTTTGGCTAATTCCCAGTACGACATTCCAAAGATGTGGACGGATGATTGAATCCATGATATTCGTCTCAACATATGGAAAACTCTTTGTCAATTAAAGAAGAAGGTATTATCTTACGATGAATATGAAAATCATCTTAAGATAATAGAAGGGTTACAATTCCAGATTGATTTGGCATCTCTATCAGTCTCTCGGTGTCCGAAGGATGAAAAGCAACAGAGAACCCTTCAATGTTCATGCCTTGGCACACTAAGAAGATTGTTTCAGTTAATTTCCAATGCTCCATCTAATGTTCATATCAGAGGATGGGGTGTTCACGGAGCACTACATTTCACAGTGCTTTCCGGTCAGCAAAGCCCGCCGAAAATGGTCTCATGCAATGTTATTGCCCATGGACGGCCACAGTCAATGGGCTTTGTTCATAATCAAAAGCTTTCTCAAGAACAAGCTTCAACTAGTTCCTCTAAAAATAAAGTATATAGAGAACAGGTTGTTGAATTGCTCCTACATCAAGAAGGCGAGAATATTGCACAAGACTATCGTCTGGAGAAAACACGTCATCAAATGACAGAAGTTTCGGAAATCATCCAAGGGTCTGTTGAACCAGGTGATAAAAGTGGATAGAGGTTAATGCATCCAGCTAATTTCCGAACTAAGATTCGCAAGATCAAGAGAGATTTTAAGAAGATCTCAGACATAGCATGTCAAGAGACACCCCAGCTTGCCAGACTGGGGGCTTCTCTAACCCAACCCTCTGAATCAACGAATGGGATTCGAGGAGTTGAGCGGAAGCAGCAGGAACATCCCCAGTCCACCGGACTGGGGACTTTTTCAAATCTTCAATCCATCCCTCAGAGAAAGTCAGTATTCTCTCGATTAGGGAATAAGCCTCAAGAGGAACGAAGAGCCAAGCTATCATAAGATTCTCTCAAAGTGACGGTTCTCCAAGAAATTCCTGAGGGATCAAGTCAATGGAATTCCATGTCTCATCATGGACATAGAAGGAGACAATATCACAGAAATGCTGATAGAAAGGATTCCATGCAATATGCATCCATTAATGTCATCAATGTCGTTGCTGCTGATTCACCAGATGAGGCTCAATCAGAGGGATCAGACGAAGAGGTTCCTGCTCAAGAATTCGCGCACACAGACCTAAATGAAGAAGGTGTGCGCACACGTAATCAAAGGCTTACCCAAAATCTGGGTATTCCTTCAAGTAACCCACTTCCCCCTCTCCGAAAAGGATCCAATAAGGGGAAAGGAAAGAATCAGGTTACTTCTCACCCTTCCTCTGAAGGAGGTCAATCGCTCTCATTAGAGCAAAGATTTGCACAACAGGAGGAAGAAATGAAAGAATTAAGAAGGTTGAATGCAGAACTACTTCAGAGTAGTCTTCTTCTTAAGAATGCTGAAGTCCGACAGCCGAAGGAATTTGTTGTAAATACTGAGATGGATCAAGAATATCCTCCTTTATCAGTACACCCACAGAGGTCTAATCCTACGGGTCAAACGCAACAACGGTTGGCAGCACTACCATCAGTTGCAGCACCAACCACCACGTCTGTCCAAGCTCCATTCATTGCACCTACCCAAAACCAAGTTCAACCTGACGTTTCTCAAAAGTTAATAACTACTATTGAGTCATTAACAGCTCGGTTAGAAACTATGGAAGGGAAACGGGCACAGGTTCAACCTGAAAAGAAAGTTTACCCTGAATGGGTAGATTCAATTTCTCCTCCATCCAGTTTTGGAAACCCTATTTTCCCTACATTCAATGGATCAGGTGACCCTGAACAACATTTGACGCATTACGTGTCTTGTTGTGATCCTGTGATGGGAACTCCAGAGAAGCAAGAAGCAGTGAAACTCAGATGCTTCGTGCGAACCTTGCAAGGACCAGCTTTTGTCTGGTATACAATCTTGAAATCCCGGTCAGTCATCAGATGGGAGGATCTTCGTCAAAAATTCCTTCTTCAGTTTAGCTCAACTTTGCCAAAAACGACAGTTTTCGATCTTACAAACTGCAAGGAAAGGGAGAATTAAAGAGTCTCTGATTTCATTGCTCGTTTGAAGGGATTAACATATTCCTTGAGTTTATCACTCCCTCAGGAGGAATTGTTGCCAATCTGTGTGGAAAATTTGCGTGAAGAATTACGCACGCCATTGATCCCTGTGAAATACACAGGAGGGTTTCAAGACCTTACTTCAATCGCTCAACAGATTGAAGATTCCCTTATACAGGCTAAGGTTAAATCTCGTGTAATTCCATTAGCTCTAGGAAGAAGAATGGGTAAAGCAGAAACTACTACAGTTATGCTTAAATAGGCACCTGTACCTATTTCTACTTCAAAACCTTCATCTTCTCGAAGGGCTCCACCTCCTGAACGCCAACAACAAAGGCTGTTTCGTCCAAATGATCAAAAAGATCAACGACGAAAACAATTTGAAGATATGTAGAGTAAAACATACTCTTTCCGAAGTGAGAAAGTTCCTGGTTACTTCATTTCAGCTCTGGAAAATAATTTGGTTCAATTACCAGTGCCGAAGAGGCCAAACAAGAAAGGAGATGAAGACCGTCCCAATTATTGTCCCTTCCATCAAATGTTGGGGCATCCCATCCAGGAGTGTTTTGTCTTTAAAGACCTCCTTCAAAAGATGGTCGACTTGGGACAAGTCAAATTGAAGGGTTCTTCAGCTCATGTAGCGTGTATTACCGCTACAGATCCAGAAGAAGAAGGCGAGTGGCAGGAAGTCAAAAGCAAAACTGCGAAAAAATATGATGATTGGATGGTCAGAAAGACAATAAATCAGACCCATTCCATTTTGCGAACACAATTGAAGAAGCCAATTGTGTATCCTACAAAAGCTGCAGTAAAGCCTCCATCAAAAGACAAATCCTCAAAAGGGCAGCGCAATTCAAAGAAGAAAGAGGAATCAGGAGAAGATGAGTATGCATCAAAGCCTAAATTGTCTTTGACTCTGGCAGATTTCATGCCATCTACTTCAAAGCCACGGGCACCGTCCCACCAAACGGCACAGCCTAAACAGGCTAACCAGGCAGAGTCTTTATCAGACGAAGAGTTAATCTTTGGTTCTGTTAATATGATTCAATTAACAGATTCATATTCCAGTCTTGATGAGCCTGAATTCCCTGTATCAAATAAAGGAACCCGAGGAAGTTCTAGAGGTTCAGGATATAGGGGAATACGTGGATCTTTCCGAAGCCAGTACTCTAATTCTACCCCTGCTAGCACTGTATATGCAGTAGAAACTCGTGGTAGAGCCCTTCAGCGAGCTCAAAAAGAACAAGAAAGTTCTTCTTCCAATGGCCAACTCAGCTTCGTCACAGTTATTTTGGAAGACCAATTAAAGGTTAAATCTTCTTTATCTCAGAAAGTAAATGGATCTAATCAGTCTAATTTTCCAAAACCAAAGATGTTGCCAACTTCAATACAAGATGCATCAGCTTCCAAAGCATCTGCGTCCAAGGTACCTGCTAAACCGCATATTCCTATTGGGAAACGCAGACCTCTAGATCAAAAGTATGATATATTGAAACACTTGGCCCAAGTACCAGCCAAATTATCAATTTTGGATTCTTTAAATCTGTCAAGAGATCTTCGGGAAGCACTCATCGAAGCTTTGTCAAGTCCTCAGGAGTTTGAAGCTGAAATTGCTGCAGCTGAAATTTATCACATAGAGAATAATCCTGCAGAATGCCATGCAGTGATATCTTTTACTGATAAAGATGAAGATGATGTTGTGCATGGGCACATAAAACCTTTGTACTTATCTGGAAAAGTCAATGGTATAGATGTTCGAAGAGATTTTATTGACAATGGTTCAGGAGTCAACCTCATGCCCATTCGCACACTTCGTCGATTGGGCCTCACAGAATCTGATTTATCTCCTTCTACCATGATGTTGCAAGGATATGATAAAAATGAACAAGAACCACTGGGAGAAGTTACGCTTAGAACTCAGTTTGGAGATCTTGTTTCCAATTCGGATTTCATGATTGTTGATCAAGACTCAGCTTTCACTATCTTGCTTGGAAGACCCTGGCTACATCAGCATGCAGTTATTCCGTCATCATACCATCAATGTCTCGAATACTGTTTCGATGGTCAAGTTGGAACATTGTATGGTGATAAGTCCCCGTTCAAGACATGTGAGTCTCAATACATTGAGGTGGAATTTTATCACATGATGGGAAGAGAAAAATCTACAATGAAGGAAATTACCAAAGTTAATGCTCCACATGGTTTGGAAAAAATTCCAATAAATCCATTTTCACATGTGAGTACAGATTATGTGTTACCTATCAGTCAAATTGACAAAATAGTCCCAAATCAAAATACTCTTATGGAAAGATCCATAATGTCAATTACGGCAATTGAGCCAGACAACATGGGAGAAATTGGTAACTTACCATGCAGTGATGAAAGCATAAGTGGTGACGTTTTCATTTCATCTGCTAAAATCCAACAAGTCTATACTTCGCTAATCAGGCCAGAAGAAGTTATAGCAACACCAGAGGTGAATATTGATGTCGATTCTCAATCCATCATCTCCTCTTTATTTCCCAAAGAAGACCCTTTTTCATCAATAGGGTCGGAAATGGAAGCTTCTTCTTCAAAATGTGAAAATTTTGACATCTCTTATGATCATGAGAATTTCGTTTTTTCATCTACTTTGCAAGTAGAAACGGAAGAAATAACACATGATGAAGGGGAAGAGGAAGATCTTAGAGATGCTCCTCCAGCATTTAAAGAGGGTATCTCTACCACTGTGGATGAACTCAGAGAAGTAAATCTGGGTACATAGAAAGATCCACGCCCCACTTTAATTAGTGCGGCCATGACCCTTGAAGAACAAAAGATGTATATTTCTTTTCTAAAGAAAAATAAAGATATTTTTGCTTGGAATTATACAGAGATGCCTGGACTTGATCCTGATGTTTCCACCCATCATTTGGGTTTGCCAAAAGAACATCGAGGATTCAAGCAAGCCGCGAGAAGAACACACCCAACCTATGCTTCCAAAATCGAGGCTGAAGTGGATAAGCTTATCAAAGCTAACTTCGTCAGAGAAGTTCAATATCCCAAGTGGTTGGCTAATATTGTCCCTGTAAAGAAGAAGAACAGACAAATTAGGGTTTGCATCGATTTCAGATATCTTAATCGGTATTGTCCTTAAGATGATTTCCCAGTTCCGATTACAGAACTCTTAATTGATGCGACGACTGGCTATGAAGTACTTTCTTCCATGGATGGATATTCTGGATATAATCAGATCCGAATGGCCCCAGAAGATGAGGAATATACAGCCTTCAAAGCTCCTCAAGGTGTGTTTTGTTACCGGGTGATGCCCTTTGGTTTAAAGAATGCAGGTGCAACATATCAACGCGCCATGCATCGTATCTTCAAACCTTTTCTAGGGAAATTTGTTGAATGTTATGTAGATGATCTGGTGGTTAAATCCAAACAACGTTTTGATCACTTGGCTGATTTGGAAGTCGTATTCCACAAGATTCGACAACATAATTTGAAGATGAACCCCTTAAAATGTGCTTTTGGGGTAACCTCAGGAAAATTCCTCGGCTTTGTTGTACGCCATCGTGGTATTGAAGTCGATCCTGAGAAGACCAAATCAATCCTTGGTATGTCACCTCCTCAGAATTTGAAAGAATTAAGAGGACTTCAAGGACACTTAGCCTATATTCGGCGTTTCATTGCCAATTTGGCAGGCAAAAGTTTACCCTTTACCAAATTATTGAAGAAAGGAGTCACTTACCAGTGGACTGAAGAATGTCAAGAAGCATTTGATGTTCTCATGAAATACCTCTTGAGTCCACCAGTACTCATGCCACCTGTTGAGGGTAGGCCTCTTATCCTCTATGTGACAGCTTTAGAGCGATCATTGGGTGCCTTTCTCTCTCAAAAGAATGATGATGGGAATGAAAATAGTCTCTACTATCTCAGTAGAACTATGCTTGAAGCAGAAACCCGGTATTCGAGTATTGAAAAGTGTTTCCTAGCATTAATCTTTGCAGTTCAGAAACTGAGACACTACCTGCAACATCACGAGGTCTAATTGGTATCTTGTAATAATCCACTCAAATTCATCCTTAGTCGTCCAATGCTTACAGGACGTTTGGAAAGGTGGGTGGTTATTCTACAGCAGTTCGACATCCAGTATGTGTCTCAAAAGGCAATTAAGGGCCAAGCTCTGGCTGATTTTCTGGCTGAACATCCTTCAGTGGAAGACACGTATTCAGATATCGAACTCCCTGATGAGGAAGTTTTCACTATTCAAGAGAGTCCTCAAACATGGGAAATGTATTTTGATGGTGCTTCTAGAAGTCCAACAGGGAAGAAAATGGAAAATCCTAAATTCCACAAAGTTGGTTTAGGAATTGTGCTCATTTCTCCAGATAAGGCAGTGTTACCTTATTCCTTTTTGTTGTGGGAAGGTGGTACCAATAATGAAGCTGAATACCAAGCTCTCATTTCAGGCTTGGAGTTAGCGCTTCAAGAACAAGTGAATCACTTAAAGGTGAAAGGTGATTCAGACCTGGAAATCAAACAAGTCAATGGGGATTATGCCATCAGAAAAGAAGAATTAATCCCTTTGTATGATTACGTCAGAGAGTTAATGTCGGAATTCCCTTCAGAACCAACATTTTCTTATGTCCCAAGATCACAAAATGCTCAAGCTGATGCACTGGCTAATATAGCCACAGCTTTAGCAGATCCAAATCGGGACGAGACAACCATCGGTATTGCCCACCGTCGTGCAATTTCACCTTATGTTCAAGTCAGAACAGAGGAAATTAATGAAATTAGTCCCATTCCTGAACTGTATGGTCGTACTATAGGATGGATGTCACCTATCAAGGAATACCTTCAAAATGGAACACTTCCACCTGATAGAGTCGAGAAAGAACAAATTCGGCGACGTGTGGTCAATTTTACTCTTTATGATGGTCCAAACCACCTCGAGAAAATTATCTACAAACGTTGTTTTGATGGAGTTCTCTTCAGTTGTATTGATGGTGAAGAGACAATGGCTGTCATAAAAGAAGTGCATGCAGGAGTCTGTGGTGCCCACCAGTCTGGACATAGATTGTCTGATCAAATTCGAAGGCTTGGATACTTCTGGCCTTCAATGATACAAGATTGTGTTAATTTCACAAAGAAGTGTCATTCATGCCAAGTATATGCCAACTTCATTCATCAACCTCCAGAGTTGCTTCATACAGCTAAATACTCATGGCCATTTTCCACATGGGGAATGGATGTGGTGGGACCTTACCCTTCAGCTACGACCAAGAAGTTTAAGTACATTCTTACTGCTACTGATTTCTTTTCCAAATGGGCAGAGGCAGTACCTCTCAAAGAAGTCAGTTCTAAAGGCATTGTTAGCTTCATCAAGTCTAACATCATTACTAGATTTGGTTTCCCTCATACCATATTGACGGACAACGACACCAACTTCTGTTCTTCTGAGGTAAAGAAATTGTATCAAGAATACAACATTAAGTCCAACCATTCATCCCGATATCATGCAGCGGCTAATGGCCAGATAGAGTCCTTCAACAAGACTCTTTCAAATATACTGCAAAAGATTGTGGATAAAGATAAGAGGTCATGGCCTGATAAACTCTATCATGCTTTATGGGCTTATCGGACTACCACTCGCAATGCAACGCGGTCTACTCCATATTCATTGGTATATGGAACAGAAGCAGTCTTTCCAATTTAAGTTCAATTTCCCTCACTCAGAATAGCCATTTGTGATCAGTTGTCAACAGATGAGCAATCCCAAAAGCGGTTGAATGAATTGGAACAGTTAGATGAGAAAAGATTATGCACTTTTCACCACTTGGAAATCTATCAGAATAGGATAGCACGAGCTTTTAACAAAAAAGTTCGTCTTCGTTCATTCATTCAGGGAGAATTGGTATTGGTTCTCAGAGCACCAATGATACCAGGAAAGAAGCCTCCCAAGCATGAACCAAAATGGGAAGGACCTTATTCAATACATAAGGTCTACTCCAATGGAGCGTATTCTCTGATCTCAATGGATGGAAAACACATCACGACTCCAACTAATGCCAGATTTCTGAAGAAGTATTTTGTATAAACACAAAATATTGTTCCCAGAACCAAGACTCTTACAATTGGTTCATATAGCAATGGTCCAGTATGACCTTAAACTGCAACTTCGTCCAACATGACGTTAAACTGTGTTACCTTCAATGTCCGAGATGACATTAAACTATATTTTGTCTGAGATGACATTAAACTATATTGTGTCCTAGCAACATGACATTAAACTGTGTGGCACATTCATCGTCCAACATGCCGTTAAACTGTAAAAAGTCCCCAGAATTGATATCCTCATATTGGTTCACCTTAGTCCTAGCTACATGACTTTAAACTGTACAGCACCAGTTCGTCCTTGCTATATGACGTTAAACTCTACAGCAATGGTCCAGTATGACTTTAAACTGCAACTTCGTCCCACACGACATTAAACTGTGAAAAAGTTCCCTAAACCGTCCAGCATGACCTTAAACTGCATCATCCCTGGTCCATGTATATGACCATAAACTATTTGCAAATCCCTAATGTCCAGCAAGACGTTAAAATGTGACGTCCTAAACTACATGACGCTAAACTGTATAAAAGTCCCTCACGTCCGAAAAGACGTTAAACTATATAATCTCAAAGGTCCAGTATGACATTAAACTGTACCATTCACGGTCCATGCATATGACCTTAAAACTATTCGCACTTTCGTCTGACATGACGTTAAAATGGTACACTCTTTTGTCCTTATTGCATGACATTAAAACTGTACAATTCCCCTTTCGTCCAATATGACGTTAAACTATTTTATCCCCATCGTCCTAACTACATGACGCTAAACTGTACAGAAAGTCCTTGATGTGTCCTATATGACATTAAACTGTTATTTTGTCCCTGCTACATGACACTAAACTGTGCAGCACCAATAGTCCTAACTGCAAGACTTTAAACTGCATAGTCCATTTTTTATGTCCTACATGACATTAAACTGTGCATCGTTAAGGTTGTTATTATCTCTTGTTTCTCACACCGAGTATGACTCACGTGAGCTTAGAGCGAACATCAACCATAACACTCCCTTTGGGCCACTAACCATGTGTAAGTCCCAACATTTTTTTTAATTAGATCATTGTCCACAATAATAACTTGATCATTGATTCATTCTTTAATTGAACTACACGGACTTTGATCCTTTCCCTCCAGGCTGGGTATGTAGGCAACCTCCCAGGGTTCAAGCCCAAAAACAATCTCTTCACATCGGTTCACCACAACCTCATATGATGTTGATTTGTGAACCCCCCTGGAATCAATATCTTTACATTGATTCACTTTCGTCCTTGTTATATGACGTTAAACTATACAACACTTTTGTCCGGTACGACAATAAACTACAATATTCTTTGATTTCCTCATTTGAGAAGGAACCATTATTAACATTGATTTTTTTTCAATCATGGTTTTCATTTTCAAAAGACTACGTGCATACATGGTAATGCCTGAACTTTTTATCTTAGGTTAAACCATCATTGCACTAAAGTCCCCTTTCACCCTTCACATGTACGAACCAAATTTGTACTAAGGGTAATTCTAAGAACTACGTGGACTTGATTCCCATCCTTATGGGATACGTAGGAACATTCGAGTGTCCCTCGAATCCAGTCCCAAGTCTTTTGGGCCTAACCCCAAATTTCACTTTCAGTCCCTTGGCTGAAAAGTCCTCATGAAAACACACACTGTGTATTCATTATTATGGTCCGAATTCTATGACCCTAAACTAAGATCACTCATACATTCGTCCTGCACGACGTTAAACTGCATTTCAAGAACTACGTATGGCTTGATTCTCTTTCTTATGAGATACGTAGTGAAGTCCAAGTTTCAATTCAGGACCCAGCCACAACATGATTATGGTTTTCATTGACCCATGTATCTCTATATACATTGGACAATACCCATATTTATGTATTATAATCATAACCTTAAATATTTTCAGATCTTCATAACCCTTTTCATGACTTCTAGTCACAAAAATGTCAAACTTCTGAGAAATTCTTTTGCCTGACTATGCAGCACGTGCCTATAGGTGGCCTTGCATAAACAGTACACATAACAGACTTGTCAGCCAAAAGATGCTATTTATTTGACCATGCAGCCAATGCCCATAGGTGGCCCTGCATGTTTCAACCCCCTAACGGGTTTGTTAAATAATGGTAACTTCATTCTTGGGAAGAATTCCTCTTTTGTCCTTATTTGTCTTAAAACGACAGTATGTAGGGATCCGCAAAAAATAGCCATCCTTAACATATTTGTCCCATATCCTTTTTCATGATCTGAAAGTATTCAAGTCTCTGGTTTATTCTTCTTCCCTACGTTTGGGTTAGACCTTCGTAGGAGTGATATTCATCCAGTTCTTCGATATTCTTATTTGGAAATATCTTCTCCATATTCAAGTACCTCTTTCCATACAACAAACTCTATGCTTTAGAAAATTTGAATCTCCATAAACTTTCACTGGCTTTTAGCACTAGGAAAGTAAATTTCTGGGAGTTCTTTTGCCTGACTATGCAGCACGTTCCCATAGGTGGCCTTGCATAAACAGTCCACATAACAGACTTGTCAGCCAAAAGATGCTATTTTATTTGAATATGCAGCCAATGCCCATAGGTGGCCCTGCATATTTCAACCCCCTAACGGGTTTTGTTAAATAATAGTAACTTCATTCTTGGAAACTACTTCTTCTAATGCCTTTTAGCTCTTTTTTCATATCATTCCTCAGATTCAAATATTCTAAAGCCATAGTTTACATTTTTTCCCTCATACTTGAGTATGGTAATATGTTTTCAGATAAATTGTCAAGGAATTGAATCCATTTTAATCCATTTCGGTCAAAGCTATTTCGACCTTAAACATTAGCCCCTTTATGTCCGGCGTGCATGACTTTAAACTGCCCACACAAAATACAAAGGAACTCTGAATAAAAGCCAAGTTCCAGCTCACTAAATATACATTTTTTGTATGATTTAAGTAATATTGAGCAGTTAAAAGATTCAAAGTTTTTAGGGTTATTTGTAATAATCCTAGTAAAAATCAAACTATGATTACTAAGCCCATTGGCTTAAATAAATTTGAAGCAGGTAATGGAAGAATGCAGGTACAAATGGTTGAAGACAAAAGTGTTTTTTTCATTGATACACAAGAGTTAGAAGGACATCCACAGACTGGAATCTCTTCTCTCTTTCAAGAAATTACAGAAGATTGTCAACATAAGTCTTCATTTGATGTATAACATCCTGAGCCTTATCAGCAGTTACTTGAAGCTCGTGCACTTGACCAGCTTCACTCTTTTCAGCTTGCTGATGTGCCTTCTTAGAATCTGCGATGGATTTCATGCCATTCATATGAGTTTCATCCAATGATTTATTAAGCTGATCAAGTTCCCCAGTAACAGCATCTAACTGTTGCTGGAGTTGCACCTGTTGGACGACCTTTTCTTTGATTTTTTGCTTCAGATCCTTCATCTTGACAGCATAATCAGCTTCAGCCTGGGATATCGCAGCCTCAAATTCGCCTATGTTGACTGACAATTTCACTCTGGTCAAATCTTCGCGACTTGTCTGCACTTGCTCCCACCTGAAAATGATCTGTTTCACTGCAGCATGGATCTTTTCATACCCAAAACCACCAAGTCCCATTATAACAAATTGGGATGACAATCGGGAAATTTTTGATGGTAGCTCTTATAAAGGCACCCCCGATATGATGTTCCATATGTTATTCCATGCCTTACGTCGTGAAAAGTTGAATGCTTTAAGCATATCTAGATCTGATTCAATATCATCGTCAGAAGGGGATATGTAATCTGGAATTAGCGCGCTTAGGGAGGTGCCTTGTCCTTCTCTTTCCCCTCTGACTTGTGCTTCTTCACTTTCAATTCCCGTTGGGGCAGAAGCTGAGGCCTCATCTTCGGATCTAGTCATTTCAGTTGATGGTCCTGCATGATTAATTGAAAGGTTTAGTCAGCTTCAAAGGATAACAAAAGAATGGATTGTCTTGCGAATAAAGTACAATGACAAATATTGTTATCCATTACCCAATGGTGGTTCAGCAACCTGAGAAGACTCTCCCTATCTTTCCCAGTTTCAACAGGATTTTCAAGATGGGTCTCAGGAGAGTTTATTGGATTTAGCTCTACTTGAGCTAATGTTTCTGCAATGATAGGGTTGACATCAGTGTCCACACCCTCTTTGGGCATTGGCAGTTCAGCGGCTTCTACGGAAGAAACTGCATATTATTTTCCATCATGGTTAGAAGTATATTTTTTAAAAAAAATTTGGGCGAAGGGTAGCACTCACGCCCAAGGTCTTCTAAATCACATGACAACTTAGCATGATCATAAAATTCTTCGGAAGTCATTCCTTGATTCATCATTTCATCCAATGATACTTCAGAATCTTGGTTAGTCTCACCAGTGGGAACATTTGCTACGTCTTCTTGCCGAATTATGTCCTGCAACCCCTGACCATGGACATCATCTTCAGTAATAAGAGGGATACTGGGAATGGATGGTAGCTCTTCTCCAGGAGCAACCAAGTCAGCCTGGGTCTATGATTGTTCTGCAGCACCTTCCATGACCTTTGAAGAAGGATCAGTCCCTTCCCTCAAAGGGGAAATTGAAGAAGCCCCTGCAATCCTTTGAAATATGAGTAACCATATGATTATGGGTATAATCTCATGATTGTTCGAAGGACTTACCACTACTAATGAAACGTTTATCTATGGATTTCCTCCTTCGTTGCCTTGGCTTCTTTTGTTTTTTTGGAGTATCAGTAGTATCCCTTATTGGCACTTGGATTGGCGAATGAAAGGCTATGTCCAGTGCCTCATTCATGGCCTGCTGGCCTGGAGATATCTCTCCTGGTTCGCGAGGAGAATCAGCAGCAGCCCTGATAGCAGTACCAACAGGGCTATATTGTGGCGAAGGAACCCCGGTTCCTTTCTTTTCAAGCTGCAAGATGAAGAAAATAACTTCCTTAAGTAACAAAGCGTCAACTAAAATCAAGTTGCAAAGAAAATAAGGAAAGAAAAATTACATCTTCAGGAGCCACGTACTCTTGCCATTCCTCATCTCCAGAACCACCAGCCCCCTCAGTGGTGCCACGATCAATCATTTCCTTCACCCTCCTGGTGATAGGAACCGAATTATCAGTGGCATATATGAGCATTTCCAGCTCTCTGATGTAAGCTCGCACTTCATTGGGGTTATCTCCGTATTGAAGGTCTTTAGAAGCTAGAGGATATCCTATTCCAGGAAGTTGTAGGCCCTCACACAAATCCATCCAGGCGGTCTCAGTATCACAGTATAAGCTCTGCCATAGCTGAACAGCCTATGGTCTTAGATATAAAGGCTGTGAGGAAGGTCCTACAATTTTTGATTTTAATTTCTTCCCGACTCCTGCAACTACATATAGAGAATAAGAAAGTAAGAATTATTACTTTATAAAGTAGCAGTGATTGAAGTTATTACAATCAAATAACTCACCAGGAGCTGATGGAGTGGGTCTTTTAACTATGGCCAGAGGATTATATCGGGCATGAAACCACTTTGCTGCCGGTTGTGCCTCATCATCCCCATCGTGATAATCCGATGAATCAGTTCTAGAAGAGGAGTCTGTTGAACCTATTTCAGGTGGAGAAGCGTCACCTTCATGAGGAAGAGTTTCTTTCTCTACAGTCCTCTTCCTCTTTCCCACGTGATATACTGGTTGATTCAATATCCCGTTAGGGTATGATGCTATCCAGTGTTCGGCATAAAATGTAGTCAGATAATGTGCCGCTTTTTCAACTGGTAGATCAAATACTGCCCCAGTCTTCTCTCTTGATGTCAGCAACCATAGTTGTCGAGCAACCATCGGATGTTTCTCTAACCTGACATGTACTGGAGGGGATACAACAATCTGTTGCAAACATTTGAATTGGCATGGAAATCTATATGGAGCATAGGCCTCGCATATGATTTCTCCATCAATCCTGGCTACTAACACGCCATCCCTGCAAGCTAGCATGTATGCCCTCAAATCCAAATGGGCTTTCCCATCATCAAAAAACCGCTCGGATGGCGGACTTCCATAAGGAAAGAAGTTGAATTCCTTATACATGCTTAGTCTTACTTTCATGTCATAACCATTAACATCTAATGGAGCAATTCTAGAGAATGCTTGCACTGACGGTCTGAAAGAGCTTCCAGGAATTTGTAATCCATTCTGTACATTGTAAGTCCTGAAGTGAGTGGCGATCCATCCCCACAAAACCTGGAATGGTCCCACTATTCTTAAAGGATATTTACCCTGGAAGACGTGAAGTAAACTCCTGTGAATCTTTGCTAAAATGGGGGTAGCTAACCCAACCATTTTTCCCTCATCCAACTTGGCCGCAATGACAAAGGTCCCTGGCCTAACGCCTCCCTTCGAATCCCTGACCGGTAAGAGATAAGCACTGAGCCACATTTCCAAGAAACCCGCCAGACGAGTTTTCTTTGGAATTATTTGATTCACTTCATAGCCCCATTTTTCAAACTCTCCTGCTTCTAGAGTTGGCCAGAATGTGCCAGGAGCTCCTCTCTTCTCAGGTTTTGGACAAGTGGTAGGACGTCTGGGCCGGGTATCCTTGGATTTCTTTTTCTTGGATCCTTTTTCTTTTGGCTCCATCCCTTTCTTCTCAGTAAGAAACACATTCATCCATTCTTCCGGATGAATATATTTTCTAAAATGAGTTAATGAGGTCTCTGAACTCTTGAGCCTGTGAAATATTTTAAATAATTCTCGAGCCAAAGCAGGAGTCTTCTCTGGATCATTCCAAGTCACCTTGGGAGGAATGAATTCATCATACATATCGCCCAAGATTGGAGCTCCTGAAATCTTGTGGACATCCCACAAACTGATACCTACTTCTCCATGAGTCAAATTGAAAGAATTAGTCGCTGGGCTCCAGTGGCTGAGTATCTCTGGCACGAAGTTATCATGTCTGTAAATATATGTTTTCCCAACCCAAACAGCCTCATATATTGCAGCTCTCTTCAGATCCTCAATAAACTCTACGCAAGTCTGTCGCACCCAGTATACCCACATCCAAGTTGGCTTCACACCTCCCCCAGGAAGGAAATCCCAACTTTTCTTCCAGCCTTTGGATTGATCCATCTGAGCATTTCGGAAGATTGAAGGATGACAATGTGGTTGAAGCTCAGGTGTATGTTTTTTCAGATCTGGTGTGCAAGGGCTATGATGCATCACATAAGCCTTCTCCACTGTTCCAGCAGTTTGAAATACTCCTCCACCTGAGATATTTGCTGAAGCAAAATTGGTATAATTCTGAAACCACGAAAATGGAAGATAATTCTTTACTTCCGGAATAATGACTTCTTGTAGATGACCATGACCATACAAAGGTAGATAAGTGCAGTGAGGAAAGTCGCGATGATATTTCTTCAGATACTTAGCCAAATCTGGAAGAGTACTGTCTTTGACAGTATAGTAATCAGGGCCAATGATATCCATCATATCATCTATCCTTTTGCTAGCCAGTTCATCAATTAATCCAGGTCTAAGAGCCATTGAATCTTCACAAGAGTTGAATAAATTAAACTCTTAAATGGGTTTTATTTTTTCATAAAATTTGTGAAAGAATTTGAAAAAATGGCTAAGGCATTAAGGCACGCAAGTATGGAGATGTCGCGCAAGTGATGCATGTTCCGCACAAGTTTTTTTCGCGCAAGTATTACCGCGCGAGCCCTATTACCTTGAGAGTAGCGTGGTAGCGAGGAAACAGTGAAATCAAGAGACTTGCGCGGTGAGGAAGACTTGCGCGGCGAGAGCTCGAGAAATCCGGAAATCCAGATGCATGTAACGGAGGTGAGGCCATGTATTTATAGGCTAGGAAGCCTACCTGCGCGCCACACCCAGAGCGCTTAAGGCCTGCGTGACGCAGACTTGCGCGCCGCCCTCTGCGCACTGAAAGACTTGCGCACCCTCCCTTTTCCTTTTTGAGGGATTCGATTTCCTCAGAGTCAAATCCTCATTTCTCTCCGGATCCAACTCTGAGGGGGGACTTTTGTTGACGCTCCTTTCGTCACAGAATCTAAAGATCGGAATAGGGAATATCTCAGCTGAAAGTGATTCTTCCTCTGAAGAAAACATCAAAAATCGACAAAGGCATGAACAAAGGATCAACAGCAAATCCACCGCACAAGTTATACCACTGGCGCGCAAGTGTACTTGCGCGGCCACCTTGGTCGCGCAGGTGACTTGCGCGACCTAATTGGTAACCGCCCGGTAACTGCCCTGGGTCTTCTTTTGCCTATAAATAGACCCTGTGGGCCCCCCATTCGAGAGGATCTTTTTCCAGAAACTCGGATTGAAGCTCCCGACTCCCAAGTCCCTTCTCAAAGCTTCCGGAACAATTCTAAGGTAATTTCTTACCTAGAACGGAAGATCTAAAAAGATGAAGGAAGGCCTAAGTTTTGAAACTTATCAAACACTTGCACGCCGACTTAATTCCTTCAATATAACATGCGCGTCCCTTCTCTGGAAAAACCTCAAGGGGATTATAAAGGGTTTTATCAAGAGTCGCTCAAGTATTTCAATTCTGGTTGAAAATCGCGCAAGTACACTATGTGTCGCGCAGGTATACCTGCGCGACCAATACTTGCACGCCCACGGAAGACTTGCGCGCCTTGCAAGACTTGCGCGCCCCTATCTTTTTGGGTGCCCATCTTGCCCATTTTTACCCCTCTTAAGCCATTTCACCTTTCCTTTTCAAGATTCAGTCTTCAAGACACTCTTCAAAGGCATTTATGGCTTGATTTCTTGATTTGACTTTCTTACCTGAAAGGAATTCTGTGAAATCTCTCTCAAAGTCTAGTGATTTAAATATCCTTATGTCACTAAAATACGGAGAGTTCATTCATTCAACCTCATCCTTTAAGATGAGAGAATCCTAACCTGGGTCTCCTTTTCAGGAATAATCCCCAGTGATAAAACCTTTAACTGGGCATCTTCCTCAGGAGTAAGCCCCAAATTCTTAAAGTTCCCAATCTTGGGCATCTTCCTCAGGAGTAAGCCCCAATCAAGTCCTCTAATCTTGGGCATCTTTCTTAAGAATAAGCCCCAACCTCAAATATGGGCATCCTCCTCAGGAGTAAGCCCCAAACCTTAATCCCTAACCTGGGTCTCCTTTTTCAGGAATAAGACTCAGTCATAACCTTGGGATTCCTTTTCAGGAGTAAAGCTCCAAGTCCCTTAACCTGGGTCTCCTTTTTAGGAATAAGACTCAGTCATAACCTTGGGTCTCCTTTTCAGGAATAAGCCCCAAGTCCCCTTAAACGTCTCTTAATCAGTCATAAATTACCCTTGATTTGGGTTTCCTTTTCAGGAATAAAACCCAATCATAAGTCCCCTCCTAACTTGGGCATCCTCCTTAGGAGTAAGTCCCAAGATTAGAGTATTCAAATCTCCATGAAGAACATATAAC
The DNA here is from genome assembly GCA_963277665.1 of Viscum album. NCBI lineage: Eukaryota > Viridiplantae > Streptophyta > Magnoliopsida > Santalales > Viscaceae > Viscum > Viscum album. The sequence continues at coordinate 653,251,492 of OY728145.1, read as the reverse complement.
TTTGTGGACCCTGTTCATGGATTTTCTCCCTAAAAGTAAATCCTAAACCTTCATCTATCTGGGCAGTCATCTATACATAAGCCCCAAACAAATTCTTATGATTGCATCTTTTATGGCACAATTGTCTAAATTTTATAAATACCTCTTGTTTCTCACACCGAGCATGACTCACGTGAGCTTAGAGTGTAAAAGTAATTATGACATTCATCTTTGAGCCATCAATCATAAACATCATACCCCATTCCTCGAACTACGTGGGTTTTGATTCCTTTTCCAAAAGAAAGAATACGTAGGTAGCCCATTTATGGGTTCGATCCCAACTTTGAAATAATCTATGTCCTTCTGAATGACAATAAACTTCAAGTGCCCCACTGAGTGGCTTTAAAACCATCCTGGTCATCATAAATGACCAAGAGACTTTTATATAAATGTTTTGAAGGATACCATTGACCATGAATCTCTAAACAGATATAGATGATTCTCTATTGATGAAGAACCTCGAATATATATAAAAGATTCTCTAAATTTCTTGCATATTTAATCATTGATTGTTAAAACTAAAGGAAAGCACATTTTATACTTGGTAATGTAATAAGGATTCACGAACATAACTTAAATCTATAAAGAGAGTCCCGGAGTAGACAATAATTCCCCTCAAAAAGGTGTGATGAGTCCGACCTCCCATCCTCTCGACCAATGCAAATTCCTAAGTCTCATTAGTCCACAAGCTAATGAGCGCCTGCCTTTGGAAAGTAGGTCCAAACGGATGTGGAATCATTGGATGTTTCCGGTTCTATGAACAAACCCGTTAGAAACCGATCGGAACGTTTGAATCTCCCGTCCAGGAGGTCATCCCCGGATTCCGTGCGAAACAATGATTTCATAAATTTTTTTAATAAAAATATTTCCAAATGGTTTTATGATTTAATTGTTTTTTCATATAATAATGTATATTTTTCTAAATAATTATTTTTGAATAATATTTAAAAATTAATTTCCATATTAAATGAAATATGTTGATATTAGACATTACATTCTAGGAAATGACCAAAAGTTTCCATTCAAATACTTTTTATGAAAGGGTTATTAATTATTTAATGGTCATTATATATTCTATTTCTCTTTAAAATAGTTTATTTTTATGAAACTATTTATCATTAATAGGTTATATTCCTTTAAAACCTTGTTCTATTCACATGTTATATTAATGATGAAATGATTATGAAACATGTCCTTTTTTACATGTTATAATAGGATTACAAGTTTATAATACACATTTATTTTAATGGATTATTATGTGATTTTTAATGATCTTATGGCAAAAGATTGTATGATTGATATCATATGGGTGGGACGTATATCTCCCTCTAATGAATTGGATATATATTTATATCTTGTGTAATAAACTATGATGGTATTGGCAATGAACCTTGACCACTAAGATGGCCATGAGAGTGAACCATGACTACCAAGATGATATGAGGAAAGAAGTCATGATACCACGTTGGCTATAACAGTTATCCATGACTACCAAGATAGTATGGGGAGTGATCCCATATGACCAAGATGGTCTTGGAAGCATTATATTCACTACTATTGAAATCATGTTATATTCATACGTGTATGCACAATTACATGTTTTATTCCAATGTTATGCTTTCATGGATTATTGTCTATATGTCAATTTGATTCATATATTATGAACTACCAATATGTATGGAATTATTAATTTTATGATATTTGATATGCAGTGTGTGATCTTCTATTTTCATGGTCACTTTTTCACACCCTTATAATCATTTTTATTCTTACACGTCTCTCTTATTTACACTATATAAGAATTTTAGCTCACCTATTTCTTAGGTTTCCATTCCCCAGGTTATAAAGAATGGTTTTATGTGGTAGTACAAAAGGTGGAGATATTTATGGGAGATAAAGGAAATAATTCACCGGGATAGAAGTCTTTTTTCCATGTTTCCAAAGACACTAAACATTTATTGTCCTTAGGCATGTATTTTTTAATGTATAGATTATTATGATAAAATGATGTAATATCAATGTATATTAATCTGGGGTCTCTATATTTGAAAACAATGGAATGTTTTAGATAAACTTTGGAAACTACGATGAGAAAGAATTTATGAGATCCAATGGAATATTTTTATAGATATGTATGATGATGCCTCTATGGATATGTATAAGAACTATTTAACACATTAGAAAATTTCATGGATGTTTGGTAAATTTTAGAGTGAGAAGTTTCATAGAAATATTTCTATGGCTGGATATTACAAGTTGATGTGGATCTACTATAGATATACCTTAGGGTCACAACATAAAAAAGATTATTCGGGCCTAACACAGGGCAATTTGGTACATGAAAACAGAACTTGCTGCTGAAATAGTTTGACACATCTGAGGGATATTTTTTGGAAGTTCAATGACACATTAAAATATGTCATGAAGGGATAATATATAAGTTAGCAATGAATATCGAAGTATGAAACTATGATGTCATATATTAAGGAAGGTGTCATTATTTGGATATACCTAAATTATTCATTATCAGGATTATGTGATTTTCAACTATTATTTGTAATTCTCACACTATGAAACTAGTTTTAGTAAATAGTGGTAATCGTAAAAAACTACATTAATAAATTATTTGATGGATAATTTTCTAATGAGAGGTCAATTGGAATGATCCTCAGAGTGAACATTATTGTAATCATACCTAATCAGTTTTAAAGGAACATGATTAACAAAATAGACATTAAAAAACTCTTGGACTCGCCATGGAAGATTAAGAGGGGGTTTGCTGGGTGTTCTGGTAAAAGATTCTATGGAGGAAAGAATATTCAGATTCCTTTTGAATTAAGAGTTTTGAAATAATCACCAAATTGAATGTATTGGAGGAACAAGAAGAAGTTTTGAATGTGGAAAATCACACAAATCAGGTATCTATAAGGAAGAATGAAGAGTTCAGTTAATTAAATGGATGAAAATATTTTCCTCCCTATGACTTCATCAAAGGTTAAGTGATTTTTGTTTGGAAAACATGGTCATTTTGAAACTCAATGTCCCAAGAGGAGTGTTGGTAATGAAAATTATAAAGGTTTTGTGAATAATGGTTACATTTCCAATGATAAAGTGACTACAGTTGAAATGGGAATGAAATGATTTATTATAAAATATGACAAGCAATATTTTTAATTAATTAATGTTGAAGTAATTAGTGTTTTTATTTACTGTGTTTAAAAATATAATGAATGATGAAGTATACAAGGATTTTTTAATTTTTGTTATTTTATTAGTATTTCAACGTTTATTTTGAATGTTCCCTATGGATTAGGGATGTGATTTAATAAAAAGGTGATATTTTGATTAAGGTAAAGAAACCCTTAATATTTTAGTTATGTTATGATAATTATGTATCGATGATGTTGTTTGGGTTATGAATTAGTAAATTATAAGGTATAGATTACCCTAGAAATGGTTATTGAAACTATGTTCTTTATCATCAGTGATGAAGTTTACAACATTTTTGGTTTTGAGGAATAAATCAAATATACATATGAATATGGAGGAATGCACAGTTTCGAAAGTGATTTATAGTAATTTAGTCAATTACTATTTTCCAATAGAATTAAATAAAATATGATTTACTTGTTTGGAATGTCATAACCAATAGATACTTAGTGATATATGGGGGATCAATATTATGCTGTTTTAGTGACTTTTATTCCATGACATGGAATTTTCATCATTCATAAGGGTTATAAGGTTATCAATTCAGGGAATGAATATGTTAAACATGAGAGGAAATATTTATCCACTTACTTGGTATTGTTAGCCTCTAATAAACGACTAGTTAGTGATTAACCTTATTTCAAGGATTTCTATCATATATATTTAATTATATAATGTTTATTTTAAAAATGGAAAAAATATATGTCAAACTAACAACTGATCATGTCTGAAAAGGTCATGGGTCTTGAAAACCTAACTGAAGGACAATAAGGGTTTCAGGACTACCACTAGCCTACGTGATATCCTGGTTAATGCATAATTATTTTTGATGAATATCTCTTTTTGATGAAACAATAGTGTTTAATTTATGTTTAGAGATTAATGTATTAACAATATTTATTTTATGAAGAATATTTATAAATAGTTATACTTTTAATAATTTTATTGGTATTATGACCTTCTTTAATTGTATTTTATAACCTAATGAATTTTAGATAATTTGTGGATGTTCATTACATGAGGTAATGGATGAATTATAAATCTATAAAAGAAAAACTAAATAATTTCATTTGTTAATAGAAATATATCAAGAATTGATATATCCTTATTTTCATGGCCAACAACGCTTTGTTAGGATAATGTTTAAAATAAAATGTGTTCTCTTAATATCATAATTTTGTTAAACTGAAGTCCATTTAAATCATTATACATTTATTACTTTTAGGCGCAATAATTTCATTTATCATTCACATGTTTGTAATTAATGATCTCAATCGCTATGTAAAAATACTTATGGTTTTCCACCATGTACAATATTCACACCCAAACAATGTTCATTTATGTATAATACTATTTATATGATAATTTTTTTAACCCTTGTTTTTCCAAATTTCCCCTCCTAAAGGATTAGTATTAATTTCTATGATGTGGGTTTCTATGAAAGAAAAATTCATGTATTAATCCTTTACAATTAACACTGACTATGAATTTATCTACATGGAACACCAAGTTTAGCTTGTATAATACACAATAATGAATTTCCTCAATGACTTTCATGACACAGAAGAACAAGGATTACCAAAACCGAGGTTTACCAATAAATAATATAATATCAAAATATGATGATTTAATAAAATAATATAAAAACTGGATGTTAAATTACTAGTTATGAATATAATTAACAAATTTATGAAAAGATATATTTTACACAATATAATATGAACTCATAGGTTAGCCATTAATTATAAATGAATATGAAAACTGATTGAATATAAAAGGAAATAATATTATAGTCAAAAATATGTTTTGAACGAATAAATTAATTTTAATTTATGTATTATAATGAAAAAAAGTCAAAAATTACATTCACATGAAACTGAGTAGCAGTATGTTATACGCAACATAGACTTGGCGTATGTTACATGCAACACCAACTTGTCTTACATTGCACACAACAAAGATTTTCTTAAAAATATCATTTTTTATATATTTATTGAAATGAGATAATTATATCCAAGACAATAAACATAGGAATACTGATAACTAATTTTTAAAACATTATTATGATTTTGTAATATAAATATAACATATTGATAATGAATGAAATGACTGCTGCAAAAGTCCTTTTACGTTAAAAATACAATTCCTTGAATGAACCACTTTTAATAATAAAAAAACTATACACATTAAAAATTTTAATTTCATAAAATATAATTAATTTTGAATTTAGAACATCAAATTTATCTTAGGGTTAATTTTTGTTATTTTTCTATGAAACTTCATTGTCATGAAGAGTAAAAATTATATTTTTTAGCTAAAAACCACCTTACTATTTAATTAAATTTTAATGTTAAATGATATTATAAATGTAAAATTATATAAATATTACATATATAAATAAAATTTAATTCCCTAGAATAAATTTCACTATTATGTTGAATATAAAATGTTAACAATCTTTTGAAAATTTTCTACTAAAAACCCCTAATTTTGTCTCTTCTGTGGGATTTACATTAATAATAAGGTTGCCGATTCTATGATTTGAATTTTTAAAAACCAATATAAAACACTGAATTTATTATAATATTTAGTTTCATGTAAGACCATGATATTTTCAAAAAAATTATTAGTAAAATTGATTAAAATTAATTATCACGATTAAGGCCAAATTATTCTTGATGGAGGAGTAATCCTTAAAATTAAGGGCCCAAATGACACATCTCCATGTAAAAAACCAATTCTATGTGTATATGTTATAAATACACCATAAATTATTTATTTATTTTGGATTTTATGTCTTTGTTAGGTAAGAACATGTGTACACCTAACTTGTTGCTAAAAATTACTTACGAGTCTTTTCCTTCCCTATAAAAAAACACCAAATCCCACACTTCCTCACACATCTAAAACCACAAAATTACATTTAATACCTACCCAATACAGTACCCAGATATCCTACCTTACTTATATTGAAATTATCTTGTGCATAATGTATTCCAAATAATCCTTTTGGCACAAACCAAATTCAGTTATAGTAACAGTAGGTAACATATTCTCTCAATTACTTTATTTTATATTCATTATATACCACCTCCAAGCCAATTTTTTGATACTTATACAAAAAAATTATACTAAATGTACAAGGGTTTTTTATGTAAATTTTTAACCAATACTAACTCAAATCTCTGTATAATGGCTAACAAATACATTGTTTTATTTTGTGGAGTACTACTACCTCACAAAATGATGATTGTTCATTTTTCCATTACAAAATAAAATAGTGGTCATTATAATGTAAAATATATTTATATATGATATATATTATATTTATAATGTCTTTATGATTCTAAAATATTTTATTTGAAACATACCTTTATTCCTTCCATCTTATATAAATACAATAAATGTATCTGAGGAAGTGTAAACTACCACCCGTTAAAGAGTTATGATTCGTCAATAAACTACATTGATTGTATTAAGGAAAATTGTAGCTAATATAAATATATATCTCTTTCTTTATTTATCTAAAGATGATAATAAAACGGAAATAGCATTCATGATTACGTATGGCCTACCGTCTCCAGGAACGATGTATTCCAATTCATATTTATATATTCTATATATTATTAGTATAAAAATATAATTTTTATACATGATATTTATATCATGGTTTAAATTCTATAATCATGATATAATTATAAGGACCAATAATTTTTAAAATTAATTTGTATATGGAAAACAAAGTGAATTTTACTAGATGTGAACCATGATATTGTACTATATGGTGTTAATACAATGTCATAATCAAACCATATATGGTACGAGATGTAATAATATGGTCAATAAATAAATTATAATATGTTTATATTAATTATACAGGTATATTGAATGATTATGACGTGAATTAAGACACAAGGTAAGTGGATTCCATCACACGTATTATTTCCACGAGATACATACTATGTTTGAAAATAGTTTTTTTTGTGGTGTATGAAATGACCATCGTTTTATAAAATTTATATTTACATAAATTTATTGGCATTTTCATATACATTTTATGAACTTTCATTCATGTTGTTTATGTTTAATATGTTACCAAATCATTAAAAGAGTTCTTTTCTCAATTTTCCTTCTTTGTGAATCATGTTCTTTTATACACTTATAATTTTTCAGAGATGCATATACTGAAATTTTTAATGTTATATCATGAATATAATAATTTTCATGAAGTTTAATGAATCATTTCATTTCCATTATTTTACATGGAGAGTTTGATCCCACGTTACAATGTTATAAGAATTTTTTGAAACAATTTCATCACATTATGAGATTATTTATGTTTATGATTTATTTGATGATAAAATCCAATCAATAACTCATGAAAAATCATTAATTTTTGTATCCCTATATATTAATAATATAATCATTTATTATTACAAATTTTCTACTTATTTTTAAATTAATTTTTTATGAAATTGTTTTTAAGGAAATCCCATATTTAAGATTTTTTGGTAGGAAATATGTGTTCTTTTAATTCCATGTTTTGTATAAACAATTCCTACTATTATTATTATAATATGAAATATCATTAAAATAAAATTTTACCAATTTTGAATTTTACTACATTTCAATAGAATATTCACGTCTCTTTTTGATCAAGTAATCTTTTCTAATCTTTTTTACTTTGCAAGAAGGAATATATGTTTTACCTTGTACTTCATATATGTATTTACCCACATTCATTTTTATGAATCATCCATTGAATGATTAACGGGTTAATTATTAAGAATATGTTTTAATAAAAATTATTTTCAAGACATGTTTTTTTCAAAACTATTTCACGTTACTCTTGTATTATTTCAAGAAAATGGTTTTCTAAATTTTTTCTTGTTTATTTTAAATGCCTCCAAGATAAATGGGTTTAAAAATGTTTTAAAATTTCTATTATTTGTTTTAAAGAAAATTTATTTTCAAATTTTTTTCTTGTTTTGTATACATTTTATCATGATATATGGTTCATAAAATTATTTCAATAATTTTTTATATGTTTTAAAGAAAAATGGGTTTTAAAATTATTTCAATTCATATTTATATTTTATAAGTGTATTTTATAATAAAATTATTTTCAATTGGTTTTATTTATTGAAAACTATTTTTCAAATAATAAAGGATATTTTCCTCAAGAATCATTTTTGAAAGTTATTTCCGGAAAAGTTTCCATATTAGATGAAATTCATTGATGTTACTCATGACCTTATAAGATATGATATATGGTTTCTATACATGTACATTATATGAACAAGATATGGTTAATGTTATGGTCATTATGGAGTCCATTTATCTTTATTGGGGTGTATTTTTATGAAATTAGTTTCACTATCACAGGTTATATTTTTTTTAAACCCACTTCTTTTCATTGGTAATTTTTATGATGAAAGGATAATGAATCCTATATTTTTAAACAATTTGTGATATGGTTAGATTTTTTAAATACTCATTTCATTTCATGGGTTATGATATGATTATTAATGATCTATTGGAAAATATATGTATGATTTCATTATGATATGGGTGGGACCTATATCTCCATCCAATATAATATCTAAAGATTTATATCTTATTAGATAGAATAATACAGTCAATAGAATGAAACATGAGTACTAATATTTCCATTAGAGTGAATCATGGAAACCATGATGGTATGAGGAGTGAACTCGTTCTTCCATGATGGTAATGAGAGTGAATCACGAGTACCAATATGGTATGGGGAGTGATCCGGTACTAGTAATATGGTATTGGCTATGAGGGAAAGGATATTATCGGAATCATATAATATAATTACACATCCAAAAAAATTCCATGTTTTATTCCTGTTTTATTCATTCATGGATTATTCTATTTATTTCATTATGATTCATTTCATATGAAAATCCAATCACTATTCCATGATTACTTTTATAATTGTTGATATGTAGGGTATGTTATTCTATTTTCATGACCATATTCGCATACCATTCTACTTATGTTTATGCTAACATGTCTAACTTATTTAACATTACTGATCATTTTATCTCTCACATTTCTTATTTTTCATTTACTTGTTTCATGATGAATTATATAGGAGTAATAAGGGGGGAGATCATTATGGGAGATGTTGATGATCTTCAACAGGATAAAAGATTTTATTTCCTAGTTTCCAAAGACACTAATCTATTAGATTTCTCTTTCATGTAATTTTTTAATGTACATAATATTCATCTAAAATGATGTAATATCCATGTATGTTACGCCTCGGACGCTATATTTTCAGTGAAATAATGGAATAAGCTGATGTAGGTTGAGTCAGGCACATTTTCATCAAGAACCGAAGAAGGTCCATTTACAGATTTTATTACTTATTTACATTAGTATATCCTCAAACAACAACGATATTCTCACAAACTAGATAAATACATTCTTGGTAGTGGCCTAGTGAGATTATATCACACCATATATGGGCGGTGGATGAAACCTATGTAGAGTGTATTCTTGCTGCTGTATATATGGGGAAGCATCATATTAGAGATGATTGACTTATTTTATGAATTACGATAGAACATGGTAAAATTTGATCAGGGTAGATATCCGGTTGTGGAGATATAATATATTATTTTTAATTATTTTACCATTTTATAGCCTGTATTTTCTAATTCAAGGTATACATGTTTTCTAGATTTTTAAGGACATGAAATAATTATCAATTATTTTATATTTTAAGATTCTAATAATTAGTCGATAATTATTGTGTGGATGTTTATATCTATTTCTACTATGGTGGGATACATGTCTAGTTAGTATAGTGTCTATTTCCACTTTTTCATCAATTCATATATGCTTATGATGTTCACTTATGATATTATTTCTCTATTATGATCCAATCTAATCTTGGGGGAATAATATCCCCATAAACACACCCAAGGCCATAATTGATAGTCATAAACATCTTGTGTTTGGGTAGATGAACTTTACCCATGTGGCTAATTGGGCATGGGGCACGATTGAGTGGAACCCGTTTCTAGAACATCTCAAACATGTATTAATGCCTTTTTTCATTTACTACCTTACAATTTTGAGGCAATATATATGAGATTAAAAAATTTATTGGTTTGCGTAATGAGTTTATCAGGGGAGTAGCAAACCCTAGTATATAGAAATTCCATATTTCATGGAATAGAAATTATTATTTTCTATATTTTTTTAATTAATTGTGATTTTATTCATACTTTGGGTGTGTCACCTAAAATAAAATTTTAATCAAGATATAATTTATTTGTATATTTTTTCATTGTATTTATGAGATGTGGGTAGGGAATCCTTGATCAAACTATATATTAGGAACCTTGTTGAAAATTTACATTCAATGGATATTCCATTCTATATAGGGGAATTGTTTTTGATTCATTGCTGAAAATTTATATGAGTTATTTGATTACTAAAAATATAATTGTTGATGGATAATGATTACTGAAATGTATTGATAAAAAATAGTTGGTACATATAGTTCCTTCTATAACCTAAATAGTGTTTTCCTTCTAAGGATATACATGACACCCTATATAGACAACTTTGGAATGTTGAGTCATGGACCGTTGGTTGCATGGACATGAAAGTGTTCTGATATGGATTAAGTGGACACATTTCGGTTTATAGGGTGTATGGAACCTTATAGATCTATATTATAGAACAATTTGTTTAAAACATTTAAATCAGAATGAAATTTAATAAAAATATAATTGAAATGAAATTTCATTTTACAAAAAAAGATTGTTACCCAATCAGGGCCATAAAAGTGGGAAATAGGTATCATCTGTTTTTTTCTATTCTATATTAATGTTATTATCTCTCATACTAGATTATTTTATCTTACAGAGGTGTGATAAGGTTACACAGATAGGATCTGACCCATTAAATTCATTCTATGGATGTTTATAACACTATTAAATCATGTATGAGATAAGAGTTTGGAAGTTTATGAATAATTCAAAAATGACATCCTTTGGTCATATGCTAGGAGGGTGGAGTGAACATTATGTAGAGGTGTTTGGACCAGATATGCCAATGATTCCTCTAGTAGATCCTCTTATGTAACCTATTTGTGTCTCTGAAAAGTCTGATAATGACTGTATTTGTGGAGACATTTTTTTCCTTTTTAACATGATAACTAGAACTCCTTGATCATATCCTTCTATGGATGTGATGAATTGGTTGTTCTAATAGGATCATCTACTAATTGTTTTAGGGGTATGTTGGACCACATGTTGTAGTGTTTTGGATCAAGACAATCATGTCTCTATTCTATAATTAGGAGACACCTTAAGATAGTTAAGTGAAACTAGATACCTATATACATCTTGTATCCTCCAAACACTAGTAGGTTATTCTGAACTAGGATGGTTAGTTTGAGGTAGTAACCTAGAAGGATTAACCGTAGAGATAATTTGACACATTATTCACTGGTAAATTGAGGTCCAATCATTCCAATGAATTTTTGAACACATAATTGGTTTCTTTTGTAGCCATATATTATTCATATTACTTCACAGAGCTCTAGTTCATTGAACTAATCTATTTTTTGATGATATATTAAAATATATATGATTAGAGATGGTCTAAGGCGTCATATTCATCTTTAGGATGATGTTTTCCATATCACAATCGTATCATGTATAGTTAAAAAAGACTATAACGATAAGGGGGACCTGAGGGAAGTAGATGGTGTGAGCCAGATCTATTCAGAACCAAGGGAGTGTAGTGGTTCAAATAGTATTCAGAAGAAATAAATTCAGAATTCATACATGAGCATCAAAATACTATTATCACCCACATGTAGTAAATTAGCATATCACCATTGTGGTAAACATAGGCATAAGAGGCCCTAATTTCTCAAAGACCCCATCGAGTGCCGAGGTTGTAGAATATTAGGGAACATACAATGATTATACATGACCATCCAATCTATTTCAACTGATATATGATCCATATACAATAAAACTTCATGATAAGGATAAATAACACCTTTAAATGTTGTTACAATGATTACTACTAGAAAATAGGTAGAGGTGGAGGTTAGGGTTGTAGTATCCAGACTACATATTTTTATAACCGACTGAGAGGACCCACTCTATGAATATAGGATGTAGATGAAGGATAGGGATCGTTCCTTATTTATTCAATGCATCAAATAATTTAGGAGAATGATTTTGGGACATATACAGTTCAAGGATTTATTATAGAATCCAAAATATTGTTTCTTCCATATTATATATAGGTGAATCAAATTCATTCATATCTATACATATTATTGAGAGGCTAAGATATCATATTGAGTAATCTTTTGGAATGATGACACTTGATCAAACATTGTTCATATGATTAGAGAGTGTACACAGATGAAAAGATTGTAATTGTGAGGCAGACATCAATTTATTCATATGGAATCATGTTCTTCTCAATATTACAGTCATTTATGTCATTAGAGGGATGGATTGGTTGTTTTCATATCATGCCTTTGTAGGTTGATATTTCCAAAGGGTTTCGTTTACATCAAAAAATGGTGGAGCATATATTCGCATGGGAGAGTGATATGTATAGAACAATATAGAAAGACTAGAGCATGTAAAGATTGGTGGAGTGAAGGACCCTATTTTTAGCATTTACATTAATGATTAGGAACTATAATATATTGATATCCAACTTAGAGTTTATCAATTAATTTGTTTTTTCGCCGATGAATTTTTAGGACTACCTGTTAAGATAGAAGTAGAATGTAATGTCAATATAGTCCATAGAGCTACACAGGTATCCATTCCTACTCATTGAATGGATACACATGATTTGAAATTGTATAAGAGGTGTCTATTGTATTTAGAGGCCACTAGTTTCATATGACCCAATACTTCTCCCTGGGTTTCACCAGTTTATTTTACGATGATTTCAGATAAAACCCTCTGGATTTTAATTAACTATCAAAGGTGATTACTCTTATAATGGAAAAATATTATCCCTTAACTATAAGAGATGAAAGTTTGGATCAGATCAAAAGAGTTATGGTATTCCCAATAATAGACTTGGGATCATGTTATAATATAATAAGAGTCATGCATTCTGATATAACAAATATAGACTTCATGGTTGGTATGTTTTGTGTGAGTATGTCATGATTCCGTTTGGTCATACTAATGCAGCCACCATCCATATGGATTTTATGAATAGTGTTTTGATTCCATATATGGATTTTGTTGTTGTGGTCTTCATAGAAAACATATTGGTGAACACTCATACATAAAAAAACCCACTACATTCCTCTTGAGATCATTCTAAATACACTAAGAGTGATCCAACATTATAATATGCTTAGTAAATGTCTTTTCTAAATCGAAAAGGTACAATTTCTAGGTCATATTATCACAAAGGAAGAATTTTTAGTTAATGTAGAGAATTTGGGATCTTCCAATACCTAAGAACATCGCAAAAATTTATTTTATATATAGAGATTCATTGGGATATCTGGTTATGAAATTAATTTTTATAGGATTTATCAAACATAGAATCACCTCTTATGAGAATGAATAATAAGGGTGTGATGTTTATATATTCTAAATTCTGTGAGTCATCCTTTTAATATCCCAAAGGGATATTTAATTCATTGAAGATATTGATCATACAAGAGTTGTGATGGATATATATGATTTATTGTGATGCATCAAGTTATGAAATATGAGTAGTTTTGATGTAGGATTATAGAGCCATTGCATATAGGTCTTGAAATTTGAGGCCCCAAGAGTGAAATTACCCAACACATGATCTATAGTTAGCATATGTGGTATATTCATTGATGTTTTTAAAGAATTACATTCATGGAGATCATTTTGTGTATTTCATAGACCAAAAAAGACTTTGATATATATTTACACCAAGAATATTAAATATAATGAAGTGAATATGTGTTGGATATAAATAGTCATTTTGACTTCATGATTTCCTATACGCCTAGGAAGGGAAATGAAATTTTCCATTCCTTGAGTATAGTGACTAAAACATAGGTAGTTCAGGAGGCTGGAAGAGAATGGTTTCTTTGGAATATGTTTTATGAGATGAAAATAGAGGTTTTAGACCATTATTGAAAATATATACTCTCATCATAATTAGTGAGATCATTATTTATAGAGAAGGTGAAGATGAGATAGTTTTTAGATCCATATAGATTGGTCCTAAAATTTTGTATTACTAGTTATGACTTGCCTGTAGATTGGACTACCGATTATGATGAAATCACATTTATACATGGGACTAACTGGGTTCCCCCAGATATTATAGAGGATTTGATGTGTGAGTGACATGATTCACATTAATAATATATACCGAAGAATATCCATGATGAATCGTGATATGAATTGAATCTATTGGTGCCATGGGACAAATCGTTAGATATCCGGTTTCATCATTAGGTGTTCCCCAAGTCTGTTGGTGATGGTAGAGAAAAAATGACCTACTAAATTATTAAAGACATTATGGGTAAAAAATGGAATTTGGAGGATTTTATGATGGGTTTTTAGTAGAATTATTATTGTCTCCCCAAGCTAGAGACAAACTTTGGGAAGTCGTGTATTGATTGATGAAGGTTTCTCTCTTCCTTCCAATGTGGGAGACTTTTTCAGTTGATGTGATGGGATAAATGTATGTTTGTGTGATTATCTAATTCCATAACATACCTCATACAATTATTACAGATTGGAAAAATCAAATTAAATAGAGGTTATTTCAAGTGTTACAACATGATATGGGTACACAGGTACTTCAAATCATAGCCTTCCACCCCCAGAATGATCTCCAATTATAATATACTTCAAATTGGTTAACGGAAATGCTTTGAGAAAACATTATTGATTTCAGACGTTATTGGTAGAAACATATCCATCTCATCATTTTCTCCTAGAATAATAGTTATTATATGATGATACAAATGGATCTCTATGAGGCCCTATATGGAAGGTTGTTCCGCACACCCATCTTCTAGTTTGAGGAATAAGAGGTCTTGATACTAGGTCCTCATCTCATTTAGCAAAGCTTCAGAGTAGTCTCGGTTGAGTAGGAAGCAGATTCCAACTACTCAGTCTAGATATTAATATATTTTCAATCACCATCAATAAAATCATGATTTTTAGGCTGGGGATCATTTTTTCATATAGGTATCACCCATACTACGATGTAGATGGATACATAGGTAATAGATAATATAAACACACTTTTTTGGTATTTGAGAATCTAGAGATTGTTAGATCGATATCCTGTAAGTTTATATTAACATAGGGGTATCTTTGCATGCATGAAATCTTCTACATTTCATAGATTCACCATTATCATACTTACCTATCTAATGCTGTATATCCCTATGATATTGAGTTATATTTTGATGCTTCTTTGGAATTGTATCCTATACACAACTTTAACCAAAGCATGAAGGATCTCTCAGTCTAGTATATCCTTTCATAATGGTTTTTATCAAATCATAACATATATCATAATGATACAAGGGAATGGGTGGATGATGTATATTCTCAGTGGATAGATTTGTTCTCAAATGACGTTTTCCACCCTTGAAAGGTGAACACATGGATGAGATCCTTGTGGAGGTCTATAAGAAAATGATTTCTTATTGGGAATAAATCATTTTAAATTTATTCAAATTCATTATTTCGGACATTATATCGAAACGTAATGAGGTCTAAATGGCTTCGAAGATGTCTTGTTCTTTTTTCATTCCCAAAACCCCACGTTTTCAGAGAAGTAGTTTTCCTTCAATGTTATTATAAACTACCCTAGATAGGTCACACAATTACCCCTAATTGTATGGGGCTTGGTAGTGACTAGTAATGGGATGAACATTCCTAAGAATCTATTTACAATGGTCTTTATTCCAATGTTGGGTTTTTGTAAGTTTTTTTCAATGATTTTCAGTAATAATAATTAAAAGATTCAAAGGGTGGATGTGGGGGTGAATTGTTACTTTTTGAATAACTAGATCGATTATCACATATAATAATACATTATATTAAACCAGTTGTGATTCGATATCTTCTCTATGTGGTTTTATAAATAGAAAAATAATAAATAAGAACATTGAAAAATTAAAAGTAGTTTGGGTTACGAAGACCCCTAGTACTCTCTACCAAATCTCTCTATGTGATCTTGGTGATTTCCTCTAGAATATTTCTCTTATAAAAATTCTTTTAAATAGAAACTGAGTGAAGGTAGTTGACACATTTACTGTAAGGATAATTAATCCCTTATAGTTCTTTTATAGGGAACCAGTTTCTCTATAGCTTAGTATGAGAAGATGATACTCTTCCACAACTGACTTCGAGTAGTTGAGACTCCAATAAATCAAAATAGTTTGATTTTTTAAATTCACAAGTTATTGATAAATGATGTTTTAAAAACTGACTGAATACCAAGATTCTTATTCAATGATGAATGGCTTCATGTAAAGAGATCCTCGGAGAGATACTGATTGTAAATGACAATGAATAAAAGTATAAATTAATAGTAAACATAAGTTACATAGTAGAAAAGAGTTGAAATATGAATACATTAAAAGTAAAACATCTTTAGTAGTAATTATGTCACATAAAACAGTTGTTTATTAAAATATATTCACAAAATATTTATACGTATATAATATATAATGATATAAAACTCTATAGAATTATATTGAACACACATTCTTTCATCTCGTTAAGTAGATCCAAGAATATCACATGATAGATCATAGAAATTAAAATTTATTTCATTCAACATAACCATATGTTCCCATAAAAATTGGGATAATTTACTTCATTAATTATAGTCCTTAAGATGATAATAACAAGAATTTGAATCGATCATGAAACATCTTTGAAAAAATATTTAATTTCACGAAGACCATTTCATAAATCTTAGATAATATCACATGTTTAAAACACAATCATTGAATAGTCAAACATAGGGTTCCTTCATGCAATGGAAAACAAAAAATGTTGGACTGGAAACATAAGGTTAATTTTATAATTATGGATAATATATCATGTTTTTATTCCCTAAAATATATAGATTTATACCAATGTAAGGATATTTATCCATATTATTATTATGTTCAAATGTAAGGTTCTATCAAAATGTATAGCTGATTAACTATACTTTACAGAATTTGTAGGATATAATATCTATACATGATGTTCAAAACCCAGGGTTGTTCCTTATGATACACTAAAAATTAGAGTGTATGAGTTGTGTTTCCATAATACATTAAAACATTTTAAAAAACATTAATTAATATTTCATGTGAATCAATGAAAATAATAAAATTTCAGAATAAATATATCTATGAATATTAATTTCCAAAAATTCAGTTAAATTAATTTTATTATAAAAAAGGTTACTTATGGGCATACAAATCAATATGATTTATTGAGTATTATTGTGACAATGCATTCCCAACAATATCGCTACTTTTGACGATCATGATACCAATTGTATATCTTAATGAAATATTACAATTGTAAACACAAATATTAACTCTTAAAAATATTCCTCGATTATGGTAGTTGAAAATTAAATTTTCACAGTATTATATGGAAAAATAATTTAGTGGAAACTTTTAACTAAATTAAGAGTATAGTTTTTACCCAATTTTCTCACCTTTTTTTGATATCAAAAATAATTTTTATGAAAAATAGATTTAAACACATTCCACATTTCACATAACTGTAAATGACTGTATTATTTATAAAATATAAAAATTGGAACATGTGTATTTGTGGTATAATTTAATGAAATAATACTAAATAGTTAAATAAATTGATTAATTTTCATTAATATGATGTCCAATGATTAAAAGATTGATTTTGGTAGATAATTAGTTTAAAAAGAAGTTATAGATTAAGGTGAGATGGTGTGTTCCATAGTGGTGTTGGGTTTTGTTGAAGCTAAAGTATCCTAAAACCCCTCCTTTAATACATATATCTCTCATGGTAATTCTTTTAAAAAAATTTATTCCATCTTTTTTTTCAAACAATTTCAGTCTTGACACACTTTTAATCTTACAATAAAAATGACTTTTAGAAATTCATGTAGATTTTTCCGTATGTGTAGAAACATCATAATATTATATGGTAGATTATTTATAATCATTAGGATTCCTTGTTCACCACAAGTGATGTTTTTATAAAATCTTTTTGATTACTTAATAACACATTCATATATGTAATGTTACATTTAATATTATGATGTTTGTAATTCATATCAGCCATCACAGAAATAATCACATGAAATAATATGACTACATATTGATAAGTTGGTGGTGTAGTAGTAAAATATCAGTATCGACTGACCCAACCATTAATTTATTCAAACTAACTTCCCAAATACAATTTTAAATAACTGAAGTTAGATTGTAAAAAGTCTTCCAATTTCATATTTTTGACTGCTCAAACATTTCTATTATAATAGAATAAAAATATTCTTTTATAACTGAATTTTATCAAAGATTATGTAATTAAGCCTAAAAGGATTCTAATTACTATGGGGGAACAATAAAATGTCCCAAATCATACAAATAATTTCATAAAGATTATAAATCTTATTAAAAAATGGAGTTCCCCTAATTTATTTTGTTAAAATGTATTTCCATATCATCGATATGGTTACTCTTAGAATCTGATGTTTCTCCTACTTGAAATTTATTATAAATTTTCCTTTTCCATTAAAACTATTGAATTATCTCTAAACTTCTCTCATGAAAAATAATTAATATCAATAAATTTTGATCTTTCTTTAGATAGAGAAGTTGTTATCTTCAAAAATTGTGCAATATAAGCGACAATCTAATATTCATCAGCATTAGTTATTTTAGTAACTGGGGTTTGAACTTTATCACCTCCTTGAATAGATTAACTGAATTTAACTATTTTATGTGAGTTTTTTTTTATCTTGTGGTTGACTTTCAGTTTGTTGTTCCTAGGGAAGAACTATTTGACCTCATTATAGTGAATGGTTTTTTTCTCCATGATCCGCATCGTATTGTTTAGGGTTATCATTTAGAGTTTACTCCTAATTCTGGGGATGTGGGATAAGTGAATATAAAACTATATGTTCAATTTTTTCCTCATATTTATTAGTATAATCATATATGAGTCTACTTTTTTATTAATTGATAATAATTTTCCCACAAATATTATCCAAAATAATTCAATGAACATACAAATTTTTATAGTAGTTTTTTATCCCCCAAGAAATATGACCAGATTTTTGTTGGTCTTATAGACTAATATGTAGTAGTTGAAATTTAACTATATTATAGAATTATAAAATATTTCACTACAAAGAATCATTTTGAATTTTGATTTCCTGAATCTTTGTAAATGCATCAAGATAGAGACACCTATTATTTTGTCAACAGAAGAAGAAAAATAATTCAACCATATAGGTAGAACAATATTTCTTCATCTATCTAATTATAATGACTCATATACCTAATAATATATCAAGTAAAACTCACCTTAATTTCACCGATGAACAAGAACATGACATTCTCAAATTATGTAACTCTACGGAAGATTAGAGAAATGATGAACTTCACCAAGACCTTTCAGTCAACCTCAATATCCATAACAATTTATTTTTTAATTGGGGTTGGATGATAAATAATTAACATTATATATTCTAACTTATGATCACCATTTTTTATTGATTGAATTTGAAAATGGAATACTCTTTCATGAGGGTATTTTAGAATTTGTGTTAATTATAATGAGGAGATTAAAAATTTATTTTATTATATGAGAGATGTAGTGATATCCTCTCATTCCCTGAAAGTGAAATAAATATTATCATAGAAATACAAGATATATAGTTCGAAAATAAAACCATTATTTTATTAAGTAATAAAAATTACAAACAACTAAAAGGTATGTATTTTATTTGTATGATATTTTATTAATAAAACCAATCAATGTTGATTAATTGTAATTAATGTATGTTTTTGATTCCGAATTTTAGACATTTCATGTCGCTTAGTTCATATTCATCTGGCCTCTTTTGCATAGAAAGTTTAGAGATTATAATAGTAGAAAGGTTTAATATTCTTGGGTTTCAAAAGAATAAGAGAGCTCCATAATGTAAAAATTTTCCAAATCAAATGGAAGTTAGAGAAAGAAAGAGTGGAAGGATTATTGATATATTAGGGTGACACATTTATAATTTCATTATCCAATTAATAATCATATTCATTATTTTTTGAAAACATTTATGCTTTAAAACAATGATATAAAATTTTGTTTTCCGGAATAAATAAACAACCAATTGAAGAAATATAAATATAATTATTTTAAATAAATTAACTATAAAAGTATTTAATATTAAATATTCCTAACTCTTTATTAATTAAAACAAAACATGGAGTGTGAAGTTCATTAGTAAAAATATCAATATGTTGATATTCAGTATTTAAAAATTATAAATATATATCCTTCTTATGAACTTGATCTAATTGAAAATGATGGTATTTATCGATATTAATGGATCTATATTTATTTATAGGATTTTTAAAAACATTGATTAAACTTATTTTATTAAATAAAATAATTATATTATTGATATTATTTTTTAAGTCTATAAAGGGGTGTTTCATCCACATGACTTGTGCACAAAAAAGGAGAGGAGATATATTTTCTGCCTCAGTTATTTACTGTAATGGTGAATAATGTTTCTTACTCAACCATGAAACAAAATATTTCCATAAAAAGTTATAGTTTCATATTGTTATTTTTCTATATAATATACATCCTACGAATTCATCATCTATAAATGAAGTTAAATTAAAACTATATATTTTTTCAGATAAGCACTGATTGAAAAATTATTCCTTTACATATTAAAAAAAATTTAACAATAATTTGATGGTATTATATTTTTATATAAATTTAGAATAAGAAACACAATAAACATTATGTCTGGTATTTGAGGAGAAAGATACAGTAAACTACCAATCATACCTCTATATAACCTATTGTTAACTAGTTTTCTGGCTACCTATAAATCAAGTTTTTCATTATTAAACACGAGAAAAGTGTAAGTATTATTTTTTTATAGTCAAAATATTTTCATTAAATCAATAATATAGTTATTATTATTTAAATCATTTTAACATTTTTTGATAACTTTGATATCCTAAAATAAAAATTGAATTCTCCCATCGTACTCCTTTGAAAATATTTTTTCATAATATTTGAATAATAATTTGAAATATTTTAATTTTTTTGTTATGAAAATAACCTCAAATCATATATTTTCATTTATAAACAATTGAAATAAAAATAGTAGGATCTTTTAGTCCTAACGAAAAACCATTTTCCAATAAAAACAAACTTAATCTTTCATAGAATGCTCGTGGTGCTTGTTTAAGGACAAATCGAGCACTATTAAGTTTTAAAACAGAATCAGTGAATGAGTTTTTTGAAATACAAAGTATTGTTCAATATAAACATCATACATCATATATCTATTTCTAAATAAATATTTTTCATCCATATGATATAGTTTATAATTAACATGAGACACATGAGTTTGAAGTATTTCAATTGACTCTATTATAGAAACAAGATTTAATTTTTCATCATAATCATTTTCATCATCCCATTTATATCCTTTTTATACTAATCATTCATTTTTTCTAGTAATGATTCATCGATGGTCAAATTTATTTCTAAAAATCAGTTTTTTCCAATTCCTAGATTATGGGTTGTCTTGTATACTATGTACCAAATATTATTTCTTCTGAATTGATTAAGCTCTTCATGTATATACAATAACTAATATTCTTCATTTAAGTATTGTTCAATAGTATTTGGTTCTAATTATGATTTAATGGAGAAACATTTATCAGGGTTTCCAATATTTCTAGTAGTTCTTACACCCGTTACATGGTTTATTATAACTAGTTCTAAAGGATGATTTTATTAATATTCACGAAATTCTAGGTAAACACTTTCAAGTTACTATGTCTCATGTTCATCTAGACAGGAATGAATGTCAATTATTTTTTAAAAAAAATCATTTGGTGGTGTTTTAAGAGACATGATTGTAAAATATTCAATAATTTCTTGTGTTTGGTCTTTCTACTTACAAAAAGGGTCTTTTTCATCAAAATTCCCATGAACTAATTCCAAAAAATTCTTAAATTATTATTGTAGACTCTATATGCTTTATAGATCGTATAATATACTTGGATGATTCATTCATTAGAATTTGGATTTAATTTACCATGTTTTTCATTATATTTCAAGATATACACTTTAAATCCAAATACTTCAAAGTATCATACTTTATGTTTTCTATTTTTCCAATTTAAATACAATTTATTTTTAATAATTGATATTATTGAAACTATTTTCATTACATAAAAGTTTTTAATGATAAGTTCTTCTCATGAATAGGTATGACTTATTAATTAATTAATCATTTTTATGCAATTTCTTGAATATATCTATTTATAATTTGAACAATATGATTTTTTAGGTGTTATTATTGTATATAATGAGTTATTAATAAAATTATTTGAAAAATATGATTTAAATTATTTATTATTACATTCCCAATCATGATCAAATCTCAATGAAATTACTTAAATTATTTTTTCAATTTATATAAATTTAAAAAAAAATTCAAAATAGTTAATACTTAACATTTTTGTTTTAAGAAATAATTGCATGTATATATAGAGAAATCATTGAATAAAATAGAAACATATAATTTTATAAGACAAAAATTGTACTCTAGATGGTACAAAAATCCATATGTATATATTATAGTGGTTTAGATTTAGGAACATTGTTAATTTATTTGAAATATGATTTTTTTGATAAATTATAATGCCTCCCAAAATCTATCATTATCAAATATATGAATGGGAATATCCAAAACTAAATAATTATTAATAAAAATAAAAAAATAAAGTATAATAATGTGTCTATGTAATCTATTCCAAACCCATGAATTATTTCTATCAGCAACATAATAAATTACTTTTCATCCACATAATTAATATAAATCCAAATTATAATCATTTTCAGCTCTAAGTGATCAAAATTTATACAAATTATTATTTTTTTAAACTGAGAAAGAATTGTTATGAAAATAAACATAAAATACATCATCACATATTTTATTAATACTTATGAGGTTGTGATTTGAAACTTATTCAGGAAGTACAATGTTGATTGAGATTGAATTTGGACCTTGAAATGATCCAACTCCACATATCTATCCCTTTTCCTTATATCCATGGTTACTAGTCCTCCATCAATTTTTGTAAGTTTATGGTAGTTGGAATAGGGTCCACTAATATTTATTGGCTATACAATATCATTCCATAATATAACATTTTTTATAGTGTGGTATTTGTCTTATAAAATAATATAAACTGAAATTTGTTTTCAAACCCATATTTTCTTAGTTATAGCTATGTTAGTATGAAATGATATTGGAATATATATTTTTTATATTTTTTATTAAATTTATATTAATAAAACCATAAATATATTTACAAATCTAATAATGTTTTATTTCACTTATCTGCACATTTATTATGTAATTGTTATAATAACAGTGTCCTTTTATTCAACAGAATAAATAGGTTGCATTTTTTGAGCAGGGAAAAATATATTTTGTTGTATGTTTTTTATTTATCTCCAATACTTCGTATTCCATATTTTTATATTATAATAATTTTTTTCATTGAATTTCAATCATATTATATTCTTATTTGGTTAAAAAAACTAGGATGTATTACATATGATTCCACTAAATCTTATAATTATTTCATTTAATTTTAATGGAGATTTCTATTTCATGTAAATTTATTAATTTTTCAATTAATTCATAATGTTCTTTTAGGAATTAAATAACTTTCCAATAAAATAAAATAATGAATATTTATATGTTAATTGTGATTTTTTTATTAAAGGCTCAAATGTTTTCCATGAATTGATAATAATAATTCAATTCTCCATTTCAGAAACTATGAGAATCTGAAGTAGAAGTGTATTAGGTTTGTACCGCATTTCCAACTTTAAGTAAAAATAACATAATTTCAATGAGATTTAGTGGCTCTCCGTATAAATAAAATTTATTGTAGCTGCTACATTCCATAGAAAAAGTCCATAAATAATTAATGAAAACATTTCATTTATTCTAATAATAGAATTTCTTCATATTTTTATTTTCTCTCATTCATCATTTTTCATTTTGATAGGGGAAATATGGATCGATATGACCCATTTGTATTACATTAATAACATATTACTTCTTATGTTCATTTTTCAATTTTCATGAAGGATATTTGAAAACATATCATATTATTATAGAATTTAATAAATTTCATAGAAAACTGAGCGAGTTTCATTTCTCAATCTAAGAACTCTAAATCTTTTAATATTTTGATTTCTTATTTTGATATCTTCTAATACCTCTTAGATGAATCTTTAGGGGGAGTATTTTACAATTTAACTGTCTTATGAAATTTAGACTTACCATTCTACTCTTTTTTTATGTTATCAGTGTTAAAATCAGATGATTCATATAAATTATTCTTATCATATTTTCAACCATTTGTTAAAAATAATACATTATCATCATTATTTTGAGTGATATATTTTTTAATGAATTTCCATGTTTGGTGGTTACATACCGTGATATTCGATCATGGATGAATGATATCTAGAATGTTACTCAAGATATAACTATCATATATATTAATTATACTATTATTTATTATAATTAATATAACATGATGATGATTAATAAATTACATCACTACATGAGGACAATTGTTTCTATTTATGCATGAGTGATGTTTCCATTTTTTGATGTATGAATCAAAATAAAAGAAAAGATTAATTCTTCATTACTAAATAGTTTTTATAATATAAAATATAATACATATAAAATAAGTAAATCATAATAATAAACCATGAATTATGGTGGTGTAATGTGAGTTGTTTCACTATATTGATGTGGTGGTCCACATAGACAGACAACTGATAATTTTATATCCAATTGGATTTTCAAGATGTGGTAAATGGTTGTTCCATCATAATAATGAAATATCAGTAATTTTATGGCATTTTACTCAATATTTATTTGGTGATAAAACATGTATTTATGAATTATATAAATAAAAAATATTGAAGGAATTTGGTTATGGTATATACCTCTTATATGGGGCCCCATATTTGGCTTACTCTTTAATCATTATTGTATTTTCTATAGGAGAATAATAAATGATCTATGATTAATTGAATATTTTGGTGTACGGATTTTTTGATTTAAAAATATATAATTGAGTAAATATTGTATGAGAATATTATCCAATTTATATGTAATGGTAGGGAAACACATGAAATATATTAAATGATTTCAATGATTTAAGGCCACATTCATTGGAAAGTGGCTCAAAATGTTCCCGGATTAATTATTTTTATAATATAAGGTTTAAATATAATCAAATAATAATAATAATAATACATGTTCTTTGTAAATTCAACCTTATCTCATGCTTTTACACCATGATGAATATATTTTAACTTTAACAATGGTAATAAATTTTTTTAGTAACTACACTTTAATATGGTAAAAAATTAATTTTACCATATTAAAATATATTGATGATTATTATTCTAAATATAGAATCCATTTGAGTATATTAAAATTATAATATATTAATATGTTAATTTTAAATAATCTTACAAACCAAAATGAAATATTTATTTGAAAAATTGATTTTCAAGAGTAAAAAATAACTATGCTGATTTAGCAGATCGTAAAACTATAAAATTAAAACTAATATTTAATATTTAATATATATATATATATATATTAGGGATATAATTAGAACTGTTAATAATATAGATTATATTATTTTTAATTTAGTAAAACATTTAATGTATTAATATTTTTTTGTGGAAATGTTATTTTTAACCCAAATAATTTACCAAACCCAAAATCAAAAAAAATATAATGTTTACTATGCAGTTGATTAGATAATTTATAAATAGATTATAATTAGGTTTATATAATATAAAATTAAGAACTAAAATAAACATTTACATGATAATAAATGATAATTATACCAGACACAATATAATTAAATTTTTACTATAAAATAAATATTTTTAGTATCATCCTAAATGTTAACCCAAAGACAATATTGATATTATTGTTTAAAAATTATATTCATTAACATAAAAATTATTAACAAAAATAGTATAAATTAATTATAATTATCATTTTATAAATAATGATAAAAACCATTTTTTATAATACTTATTATGGAATCATAAAAGAACATTACTATGAATTCTATACATATTTATTATGCATTAATAAGTACATATTCCCTAAAAACAGCTATATAAATATTTTATATATTTTTGTTATTAATATTACTACCATCCAAATTAATGGCTTGGTTATAATGGTTTACTATAAAAAACCTAATAGAGAAGGTTGGTTTCATATAAGGAAATATATTGAAAACATCGTCATTTATTTCAAATGAAATACATATAAAATTTTAGGGTGTTACATCAAATCCCATAAAAAAATAATTTTAAAAAAATTTACATTAAAATTGGAAAAAATTGGGAATATCACTTATTCATCACACCATTGAGGTCCCACACAACTTTCCCAAATTTTTGATAGCTCTAAAGAACGATAAATATGTGAGTGTTCATGTTCCATATAATTTTATCATGGTTAACCAATACTTAGATTAATTTATATTTACTATATGTTATTGATCAAATAATATAACCTCTAATTTTAGTACATTTGAAGGATCAATTATATATTTCTTAATTAGTGGTACATAGATTACATCTCGGATTTTATGTAGGTTTTTTTGTAGTGAAGAGCGATAAGATACAAGACCATACATATTAAGAATCCATAATGGAATAATATTCATAGGTATATGAATTCAAAGATTTCATAATTACATAACCTTACTCCATTCGGAAATTAAATGAATGAACTTATAAATAATATAAAAAATTTATATTTCTAATGAGTGTAAGCATAAATAATCTATAAACTCTTTGATTTGTTAATATACTGCTAAATATATCTAACAATTTATTCATTTTTCTCATCTATCATACACCAATATATCTTTATTTCTATAATATTGTCTAATTATGTCAATTTTCTACATTTATTTCTATAAATGGATTCTTGATGAGGCATTTGAATGCTCATTTGATTGTTATTATCATATGAACTGTTGACTAGAGGATGGTGTTGATCCAAAATTCCATTGAAATCATTGTAACAAGATCTCCACATATTCTCCTAGGTATCAATGGTTCTCTCAGACTGAATATGATTTTTTAATGATAAGTATTATTGAAACACAACTATTTATCTACAGTTTACTAAAGAAATATACCTAACATTAGAGTATTCCTATGATCCGCCTCATTTAGTATTGAATGTGTACCCCATGCGACCTCACTAAATCCATAATATATATACTACCAAGATAATTGAGAGATTAAACCCCTATAAAATAAACGACAGTAACTAACTTCATAATATAGTCAACTATATGAAAAATAATATTATTCCCTTTTGATTTTTTAGGGAGAATAGCTATGAAATCAATGGAGATGTTTTCCCATTTCCATTATATTGTGGGTAATGGTTATAACACTCCTGAGGAATTTTATTGTTTACCCTTAACATGATGTTATACCAAGCACCTACATAAAGACACCAAAAAATCAATATTCATATTAATCCACTATAAATACCCATTTAGATCAATATACATCTTCAGAAGTTAAATATTAATAGACAATGACGACAAATGATATTTTCTAAATTTTATATTCTTTAGATATGGTATTGATGGGAGACTAACTGCATTCATGAGAAATAAAATTCCAAAAAAATCTTGGTTGAACAAAGGAAAACATTTCACAATTTTATTCACCTATACATCATCATTTCTCTCCTCTTTAGAATCTTAAGGGATATATTTCCGAATTATAATTTTATTAAGATTATATGTCAAATTTTATTTATCATTTATTCTTAATCCTAGTAAAATTCATAAATATCAAATATTTTTGTTTTCTGTATCACATATAATATATGATTGTCCATTCGAATAAATATAGCATACACCATGTTTACATTCCTAGGGTGGTTGTATATTGATAATTCATAATCATCAATAAAATCTAGCCATCTTATTTAGTGCGTATTTCAGTATTCGTGGCTTAATATATTATATATACTTTTATGGTTAGTATATATTTATCACCTTTCTTCAAAAAAATAAATTTTCATTTATTTAATTCAATCATTATCTATGGTAAATACAATTCACTAATTTAGTATTTTTTTTCTCATTAACCATCAATTTTTGTGAGTCATATGATATCACTATAAAATTCTTCATATGAAAAAAATAAGAAACCTTGTTTAAATCATGAATTTAAATCAGAAACTCATTCCCACTATAGGGTTCTGTTACCATAGGTTTTGTAACAAACTTTATCTCATGTACCTTGATATTTATTTCATACGCATCAGTCCAATGGAACATAATTATCCTCTAATATAACATGGTGTTTTTATGAGAAAACATTGATAAATATTTAACTAAATTTAAAAAATTACATTACAATCCCAAGAATCAATGGATTCTAGTCACATCGATTATTCTAGTCCATTTTGTATACATTACAAAATTGATGGATCCACTACTGAACCTTCTATGAGATTTGATGACACAAAAACTATTCTTTTTAAAAAAATTAATACATGGTATAATTTTGTTACAATTTTCCTATCCATAGTTTCATCATAACATTACAATATTAATGTTGATCCTCTTCATTTATTTTGTAATTTATATGAATTTTGTTTAAAAATAAAAGCACAAATTAATAAATGTTATTTATTTTGATATTACACATTTAATACATAAATGTTTTCCTGGAATTAGTCAATAAAATTTGAATCACTATAAACACATAATGTATGTACTTCTCTTGAAAATTATATTGATTATGTCTTCAATTATTTCCTTAATCTTATAGTAAAATGATTGAAGATCAATCACGTAAATTTATTTAACACCTTATTATTTATTAATTGAAAACATAAGTAAAATGATATGGATACATATTTATATATGTGTCCATTTTAGGGACCAAATATGATTCCTATCATATTAATCTTGTTTTCTTCAAAAAAAATGAAAAGTTGAACCCCATGGTAACATAGTTTTCCGAATGAAACCATTATCATAATCTTCATTGAGTTTATTGTTACATTATTGAAAATAAATTGGATATATTCTATATATATTCTTTGGAATCAGTGTAACATTGGAGTTAACTTCCATTGAAAACTAATCTACTCAATGTTTTATGTTTTTTTGTAAATTATTCATGTAAAACATTAACAAAATCCAACATGATTGGATTCTCATCGATTTTGTGTTTTTCCCCAACTATATGATATATATTATTATGACCCAAGTATTTCAAACATACTATTACTTTATTTATAAACATAAAGATACATTATTATGTTACATGGATCATAAATGAATATTTTATTTCCAATACTAGGTTTATAATACATCAATGTGAGTTAGAAAAATAAATTTTTTATTTCATATAATGTGATTTTAATTATTTTGTGATCATAATATACATGGGATAACATGGATAAAACATAGTCAAATGTTTTGGACATAATGTCATAGTATTTAAAAAATAATGAAAAAGAAACATAATGTTAGAGTTAAATAGAATACATTGATATCTTGAAAAGATGGATCTTAATTGATATCATGTAATAAAAACAAATGAAACATGATATCATAAGTTCATGGTAGCATAGGAAATGTGGAGGAAAGACAAAACATGATTAAAACACAAGTAAATTATAACTAGATAGACAAAATCACATGTTATAAAATATCCAAAAAAGGATTAGGTTTACTCTCTAATACAATACTTGATGCCTCAGAAGAATGAATCATTAACCAACACAATGGATCAAAATTTGGGTAGTCCAATAATGACATTTTAATGACTTATGTGTTCCATAGAATGGAAATTAATCATAAGAAATACCATTATAATTACCCAATTAAGAGAAATGTGTTTCATAATCTTGATTAATATTATACTTGTCTAGTATTTCATAATGATGTAATTTGATAAATAACCATAAGGAAGGTATTATCCCATCAAAAATATATGTGATAAATATATATACATAATTTAGAATAAATATATAATATAAAATATTTTTATAATTGATGAAAATTATATCAAAATTATTTTACAAAATATTTTGGGAAATATCATTTTATCTTTAAGTAACATTAAAAAATGTCATTTTATAATGAAAAAGATTTTGAGAGTTCACATTTATCATTTATTGATGTAAATAACCATTCTATTTGGAAAGCAATATATAAAATCTAAATGTATTTAATGATTAATAATATTTAATATAAACATTAAATCATAAAAAGTTAGTATTTTGAACCTAGATTGGTCATGATGGTGTAAGAGTTCCATTCATATAAAATATTAAAAAAACAAATATTTAATTCCCCATTTTAAAATATAATTCAAGGAGATTCAAATTCATAAAATTAAATGAAGATTAATTTAAAAAAATGAATAAATAAAATCAAGTGTAACGATGAATTTAAATATCCATAGGAAAAAACACTATTTTATGATTTATGGATTTTGAATAATTTTTTACTAAAATGAAAAATGATGTCATATTTTTTTAAAATATTTTATCAATAATTTTAAGTAAAAATCAGTGATAAATGGTTCCATTATATAATATTATTATGAAAACATAGAATAATTATATTCATGGGTTTTATTTTAAAATTTTCAAATAATGTCCTTCAATAGAAATTCTAGCATAATTAATGCCAATTAAAACCTGAATGAGACATAAACAATTTCCTCTTCCAAATAGAACTAATTAAATTATTTAAACATGTAAGTAGATGTATATTAATTTAAAATAACATGATTTTGTAATTATTTATAGTATATTATGAAAGGAGTATGTATATAAACCATTCATATGAAATTGGGCTCATAAAAGAACATGTATTTCAAGTAAGGTTGATTGAGATGATATAAATACAATGGTTGAATGATGGTGATGATAGTTAATTAGTGTGGTGACTATGTTTAAAAAATGTTTAAACCCAAAAATAAATGTTTGAATATAACTCTAGTCAATAAAAAGTAATTTCACTCATAATATAGTTATAACACAATCAACAAAGTTGTTGTGTAACCCAACGAATGGAAATTTTGTTATGAAACCCATTACACTCTTCCCATTAGTTGAGAACACATTATCATTCTTTATATTGGATTTATATATGTTATTAACTTTTAGTATAACCATATTAATATTTATAATATCATTTATGATTCTTTTATAAGGTCTTATCACTAGTTCATTAATAATTTTTCATTATCACTGTTGTTTCGAGTGCTAATTGCCTTGTTTTCTCATACATGTTTTATCATGAATGTTTAAAATCTCAAATGCCATATATTGTTAAATGATATAGATAGTTATATTAATGTTATAAATTTCATTTTAGTACATAATATACATCATTATATCCATTATTCAATTTTGAATATGGATAATGAATCAGATAAGTTTATGGACACAGTAGGTCATACACCCACAAGAGCGATGTTATAATTTAATTAATAGTTAGAAGGGTAATAAATATTATTGTACATTATCTATCCCAAATTAATGTCATGTAATATATATGACTTATAACTATGAATATTTTAATTGATTACCTTTAACCGACCTCATTAGTGAAAATTGAATCACATCACCGAGTGAAGAAGTAGTTCACCATACACAGAAACGATGACATCATTTATTCAATGGATAGTAAATTATTAAAGTATATTTTTTATTTAATTTAAAAAATTATTAATATTTCATGAATATCCAAGATCAACATCAAATTAATCTTTATTACCTTCCATATAGTGTGTAAGTGAAAAATGAATGACATCACTTCGTGAGGAGGTAGTGTGTTGTACAAATGGGAGCCATTATCTTAATCTTTAGGAAATAGAAATTATAAAGTAATATATGATATTATAATTTAAAAATTATTCTAATATCATAAGTATATTATATAAATATTAGATACGTAATTGAATATGTCCTTTAGAAGATGTTATGGAGAAATGATTTTGTTGGATCACAAGATAGTTGTCTACCAATCACTTTATAAATAGTTTAATTTCACATTTGATAAAGAAGGAGATGGTTTTATGTAATTAAATTATATAAAAATATTTTAGTGTATGGAATATATTGAGGTAGTTATATAAGAGTGGATTAATAATATTTATAGGAGGTTGAGAATGAAATTAAAAAAAATTATAGGTTAGGGACATTGAATTTTCTTCTGAAAAAACTTTTGAATTGCACCAATATCTATCTTAGTTTGACTTTTTTCCCAACAATGTACTCTAGGATGGTGGGATGGAGGTAAAGATGTGATTTTGTAAGGTAATGGATGACGAAATGTGTTTCGGATATAAGGATAGGAGAGGAGTGTGGGTGTCCTTTTAAAAGTTGTTGAGATTATTCACTTTTAATTTTTGAATGATCTAAATATGACAATAAAACAGGTATTTGAAAATTATAAGGATATTTTAAATCCTTATATTTTATTTTTTATCCCACATTAATCCTAGTTTTACCTTTACTCTAGCAAATAATATTGGCTATTCTCAATATTCATTATTATCAAAAATTATATTTACCTTATTAAGTGAAATAAAATTTTCTCATTTCAAATATGTAGAATATTTTTTATATTTTAATAAAATTAATATAATAATTTAATTTAGTATTAATCCCACATTGATTTTAATAGTGATTTTCTAAAATAAAAAAATATCAAATGTTTAAAATGTTTGTACATAAAATTTATATATAAAATGATTATAAAAAATAATATTTTTTTAATAAATACATGTTTTAAAATATTTTTATTTTCAAAGCACATTAAAAAAGTTTGGCTTTAGCATTATTTAAAAGAAATTGTAATTTCTAATAAAAAATATTTTATTTCACTATTTTTGAAAAACTGAATATTTTTTAAAAAATAACAAAAAACCACCCTAAGATAATTCAGATATAATGATCTCATAAATGAAGATACATTTGTCAAATTTATTTTAAAATTTAAAAAAAAATTATAATTTTGTGTTCAATGTGTTACTATAAGACCATTCTGAAAAACGAATATTTTCAGAAAAAAATTCCATTTCAATTATATGATTCTTATTTATTTCGAATAAATAAATAAACATATATGTTATTTTATAAAATTTTACACCATATTATTTTAAAAATTCAGTTAGACTTATTTATACCAGCTAATTTAATTATTAGTTTAGTATAATTCATTTATATTCGAAGTTACATGTTTGGAAAGTTATCAAATAGATCGAATTAATTTAAAATGAAATATATCAAAAAATTTAAAGGTGTTACATTATCATAAAATAATTTTTCCTTAGAATTTATGCTATTGAACAAGATTTTACTATTTAAATTTCAGAGGATGTTACATTCTACCAACCTTAAATAAATTACATTCTCAGAATTTTAACTTGATCTCATAAATCATGTTGTTGAAAATTTCATTTTGGAAAAAACCACATCATAAAATATGTTATCAAAAACATAATTTAAAAATAATATGAATGGAATAAATTATATTCCTCACATAAATAGGTTTACACACTAAATAATATTGGTGACAATTTATGGTAAAGAAATTAAAATGGATAAATAATTATAGAGTGAAAGAGATCATATATCACAAGAAATTTAATGTTCAACAGAAATTTAAAGACCTAAAACCCATATATTGATGATGACATAAAAGTTAAATTGACTCTTAAGTTATGAATGTAACGTGATACCAATTTTTATAAATATAACATTCCTAAATTTGATAAGTTATTATATTTTTGTTGAATATTAGGAAATATTCTAACTTAATACATTTCTACTACATAAACACAATTTTATCATCTGGTTGTGCTCTAATCAATTTCTACATCAACATTATCTCTAATGAAATAATATAAATAAATGTATTGTTCTATTACATAAGAACTATAATTAAAATTTAGCAGATTATGTGATCTATAAAAGAGTGAAAAATATTCCTAATATCTCAATATAAAAAAGTGGTTAGAAAAATATAAGATAATATCAAATTTTAATATGAATCAGTTAATGTCTAAATGTAAAAAATGAATCTAGGGATTTGTCATAGATAATTCATTATATAAATTTACTTAAATCCTGAATAACCTCAATAAAAACAACATGTATGTAGGTTTTAACCTCAAAGATAACATCATACCCTTCCAACATACATATAAAACATTTAATTCTACGGACTGAATCTTTAATTCTTGAATAGTAGTTTATTTATAATTAGTCCCAATAAATCTTCTCCTTATATATCATTATTCCCCGCAAATAAATTAATTTATCCGATAATATGTTTCCAAAGCACTAATAAATATTTAACCTTCATACTATATATGTAAAAAGAGTTGTAATAACAGATTCAACACATATAACCATGATAGGAACTCCTCCCTTATCCCCCTTAAATTATGGGTTAACATCTCAGGGTCATACTAGGTGTGATGGGTTATCATCAATATTGTGGGTTTTCATTTTTATTAAACAGTGGAAAAACGTATGTGATGAACATACTAATAATATTACATGATCCTATAATATTCCATAGAATATGAAGATAATATTCAAAAATAATAACAATAATTATATCACATTTTTAACATCTAATGTTTTCTATGATGCTCATTAATTGCAAAAAAATCAACTAATTTCCTTGTCCTCAGGGACATCTCTATGGTTATATTTTCATAAATTATGTGTTTTTCCTTGAGAGTATCATCCTTCTGTTAAATAATCTTTTATGGTAATAAGA
This sequence comes from Viscum album, assembly GCA_963277665.1. NCBI lineage: Eukaryota > Viridiplantae > Streptophyta > Magnoliopsida > Santalales > Viscaceae > Viscum > Viscum album. The sequence continues at coordinate 653,216,076 of OY728145.1, read as the reverse complement.
ATCATTCAATATATACTTTCAAATAACTATTAAAAATTTCTATAGAACCATATAATTATATATATTGACAAATTCAGAAAATTCAATAATTATAGTACATATACATTTTAATTAGTCGACTTCATTCATAATCCATTTACTTTTCTTCATCATATTATCCATTAATACCTACATACATTCATTTTCATATGTATTCTCTTCATTAGCAATAACAAAACCTTTACTCATACAATATTTTGGATCAACTTTTTTATTTTTCCCTTTGGAAATCTATTTCAATATTTCCCATTCTTTTATATTTTCAAACATTTAATTTTTATCGATCTCATAGAGAAACTATTATTATCATACAGTTAATTAAATTATCATTTCATTTTTCATCATAAATTAAATAAATTGTTATATTATTCTCTAAACATAAATAATCTTCTCATTGCATTGACATATCCTTTTTAGTAACTCCTCTAGAATTATCAACATATAAAAGAATAAATATTCATTTATATACGGTCTTCTCTAACCAAACTCTTATATAATTATGTCATTGTCTTCGTTGGTAATTCTGAGAGTTCAATATGTTTAATGTTGTTAATCATATACTATGATAACTGATTAGGGATAATTTCAATATCCATTAATATAATTGTATTCATATATTTTTTATCTTCCACACATATTGTATGATATTCGATGATAACCACATTTATTATGGTTTATGTTGTTGACTAAAACCATAAATAATCATATGGGAAATAATAATCATTGTGGGAACAACATAATTCAATAATTTAATTTATAATATTTATTAATACAAAAATAATATATTTAATCATTGAAACCTTAGATTTATCCAAGGGCATTCTGGTTTTTTATCTATTCAACCCCTTAATGATTGATCAATAAGATTTTATGAATTTAAAATTCATATCCTTATGTATGTCAAACCAATTGAAGATTAAAGGGTGTGCAGATGTACTGGGGGATTCTCGAGCTAAGCTCACCACACACGTTCCAAACATATTAAATATTTTTAAATATGTTCCTTAAACACATTAAATTATTATATCCAGAAATGGATGTCATTCCATATATACCACTCACTATTAACTCCATCAAAATTCAAGGATATTTTCATATACAAAGAATTGTCAAGAAACTTATCCTTAAAAACAATTATACATATCCATAGGGTTCACATAAAAAATTTCATAACCTTATTTCCAATGGATAATAATTTAATTTCTAAACCCAACTCAGATTACCCATGCATTATACCAGTATTTTTACATTATTTATAAACATAGTTAATAATTAATACAACACATTAACAATAATGTCTTAGTGTCTTAAGAATAATAGGCATAAAATACATCAATGTGAGACTAAAAAAAACTTTTAATTTATTTTTTCCATTAGGAAATCATAAATCCATTCCTTCTCCTAAATTGCATGGGATATCTTGGCGTAAACATAGACTAAAGGTGTGAGCTAATAATACCAGTAAAGGAGAAACATGATATGGAAACATATCATGTGATCCAAAATAATACCACAATATCATAAAAATATGTTTCATGAAAAATCAAATCGGGGAATACCATAAATAAAATTTTATTATAATATCATTGAAGCATAGGATATGTGGTGGAATAAAAAACAATTTGTTAAAAATAGTAAAATTTAACATCCAAGACAAGATCCCATGGTGCAAAAAAGCCATATATTATATTATGATTATGAAATAATCCCATATATTATCTCTCATGGAACTAATGATTTTCCTAATGTGTTTTATATTTATCATGAAACCCCTATTATAATAAGGTCATGATATATGCATCCTACATAACAGAAATAAATCAAAAGGAATATAAAAATAATTACCCCTGTAAATATTTTTTTTTCATAACATCCTTGATTGTATGTTCAATGGAAATTTCCTAATGAAGGAATTTGAAAAAAAATATAATGAGGAATGTATTTTCAAGTCAATAGGTATATATGTGAGAAATAGATATACATGAATTATAATAGATCCATAACATCAATGTGTTTTATCATTAATGAAAATACATATACAATCATTAAAAAAATATTACATAAAATATTCTTTTCACTTTTAGTATTATTAAAGGATGACATCATTAATAGAAAATGATTTTGAAATATCCCATTGATAATTTTGTGGGGAAAATTTTCATTTTATTTAGGAAAAATAATATTTAAAATAAAAAATATTCTTAAATATTAAGATCATTTTTTTCGAATATCATTAGTAGTATAAAAATAATTATTTAATATATCGATAGGTTATGATGATAGGAGAGCTACATTCATTCCAAATACATTAAAATCAATGATTTCTTTATCATGTATAGAAGAAAATTAATATTATTATTTTTTGGAAAATTTTGTAAAAGTGATTATATTTTTTTGTAAAAATAAAATAATGGCTCCACATTTCATTAAAATTTGATATTAAATTAATTTTTAAAACATTTCTATAAAACATGGATTTTAATGAAAAATGATCTCTGACCGTAGAGAAAAACGAAGAAGGAATTGAAAAATATATATTTATCGATCATTTTATATACTAAAGAGATAGATACTATGCTATCACTTGAAAAATTCAGTAATAACCATAGTATAAGATGAATAAATGGGTTTAGAGAATATTTATCAAATAATTTTCTTCAATTTAATTTCATGTATATGGAAAAAATTTTAAAATTATTTTGACCCATAAAACCAAAAATATTGTGTACAATTTAAAAATAACTTATATTGAATTAATTATAGGAATTATAATATAAATTTTAATTACATAGGAAGGAATAGTGATATATTCTATAATTGAGATGTGTATATTTCAATGAAAATAAATTTGGTGCATACAATAACATGCCACAAAATTATGTATGTCTGATATAAAACCTATACCAATCTTCTATCATTGGGATGAGAGTTAGTAAATGTACTGATTATTTAAAAAAAATTATATACAAACAAATACATGTTTAAATATAATATAAAAAAATAAAATATTCATTTCATATATAATTTCATAATAATATTATCAATGATGATGTTATATAACCAAATGAATGGAAATTGAGTTAAACTACACATTACATAGTGCTAAACTTTAGTTTAGATCCCTTAAAATTGTTTTAAAGTTGTTATTAGAAATTATATTAACATATAAAAACCCATTTTATTTTTTATTATATAATATATGATTCGTTTATAACATATTATTTGTAATTTGATATTAATATTTCATTATCACTATTGCTTCATGTGTTAATTTCCATGTATTCCATATCATGTTCTATCATGAATGTTTTGGTTCACAAATATATAATATAGTTTCATAATCTTCAGAATTCTATCAAATTTAAAAATTTCTTATTATTTATTATAAAAATAATCAAAATTATTATTAAAAATTTAATGTGGAAAATGAATCTCATTACATTATAGAGATTAAAGGTCACACAAAAGCATGAATGACGTTATCATTTCTAGAACTAGTGAAAGTGTTTGGAATTTGATTTCATAGTAATTTTTTTATTAAATATTATTTCATATATTTAATATATATTTAATAATTTTATACTTTATTACCACCAATGTGATGTGTTAGAGAAAAAAATCACATTACTTCGTGATGTGGTAGTCCATTGTACACAAGGACAACATTATCATTTATTCAATGTATGGTAATGTAATAATTAATATGATATATTTAATTTACATAATAATTACTATTACTTGGATATCATATATAATAATAAAATTATTTTTTATTTCATTCCATTATAAGCATATGTGAAAAAAATAACATCAATTTTTAAGGTAGTAGTCGGTCGTACACAAGACCTACATTATCGTATAATATACTGAATTTTGTGTAAAAAGGTATATATGATATTATAATTATAGAAGTATAATAATATCATTAATATATTATATAATTTTGAAATACATCATTATATATAGTTATTATAAGTGGTAAGGGAAAAAATTAGATCTGTTTAAGAAGAATTATTCTTCCATACACATGATCAAAGATTTACTTTCCTAATTTGGAGAAGAGGATTGGTTATAAGAAATAGAATTATCATAGAAACTATATGTACAATACATAATATGTGGTTATTTTATCATAATATTTTATTTTTATTTAATTAAAATGGATGAAGAAATAAAATAAAATTCTCATTTAAGGATATTACCTATTTAGGATAAATCTTCTTTTTGTTTTCACCAAAGCCATTATATGATGATTTCATGTCCCTGAAAGGATTATAGGATAAATATTTTTAAGAAGGAAAGTAATTTTGGAAGATATTGGCTGAAAATTATTATTTTAATGTGTGGTCAGGAGAGGAGAGGTGGTGGTCTTTTATATATAGGGGAGATGACACACGTTGTATTTTGGAAAATATAATAATTACGCCCATGTTAATATCATTTTAGTAGGATAAAAAATGGAATATTTTATCACTATATAATATATAAGATCTATATATACTATAATTATGAATTATATATTTAATGGGTTATTTAAAAAAAATTATTTTTAACCCCGAGGTAAAAAATGTTTTACCATTACCTTAGTAAATTATTTTTTCCGTTTTGACTATTTATTATTGTAAATTATTAATTTGAACATATTAGATGATATAAATTATTTTGATTCCAAATATGGAATCAATTTTTTCAAATTTTAGTGAAATAATAGGAAAAATATATTTTAAAATTTAACCTAATGTCATGATAGAATATAAAAACTGTTTTAATAATGATAAACCATTAGAAGATTCAAAAGTATTTATATTAAAATTAAAATTATAATTAGTTAAAATGATATATTTTTTATTAATAAAAAAATAATAGGACTAATTTTATTTTTAAAAACCAATTAATGTAGAACAAGTTTTGTAAACTTAAAAAATAAAAAGGCAAAGTTTAATAGAAATCAATATTTTTACTATTCATTAAAAAAGAAATAATTTAGATAAATACATTCAATTCACCCATAGATAATTTTGTTATGATGATTTTAAAACGAAATTTCATTTTTTAAAATAAAATTTCAAAATCTGGGTTTTTTCAAAATTTGGGTAGAAATCTTGACTGAACCACCAATAAGAAAAAATTTATTTTTTAGAAGAATTTTTTTTTCATTTAAATGATTTTTAATATATTTCCCATGAATACATAATAATTTTCTTTAACATATAAATATTGAAAACACATTATTTTCATAATTTAGTTTTTCATATTCATACCTTCCAATTAAATGATTTGGTTCTTATAATTATATAAAATATGGGGTTCTTTGTTCCATAATCTATAAAAGATAATGAATTAATTTTAGAATGAAATATATCCTAATTTTTCTAGGTGTTACATTATATTATATGGTTTTTGATTCATTTTATACACACTACTGAACATGATTTTAATATTTTAACAACTGATGTTTTTACATAAATATCCACTTCAAATAAGAATAATGACCCATGTAATGTGATTAATATCGATTGAGAGATAAAAATTATCCTCGCAAAATAGAAAATAATGGGTTGTTTCAGAATATAAATTTAACTCCCCTTCGATGAAAATTAGTATTGAATTATTTAAAAAATTAAAATATATTCCCAAAATTACATCAAATTCTACTGGACGGAGAGTAATAATATTGTTTGGAATCAAATTCACATAAACATCTTTTGATGAATATTAATAGATATGAAAAATGATAAAAAATATCTTTTACACGATCATCTAGATGGACCCCAATGAAGCCCTATATGGAATGAACTATAGAACACTAATGTGATGGGATAAGGTTATAGAAATATTGTTGTTGGGATAAACTCTAACTGAGGAAATTGAATAAAATTAAATATCCATTTAGCAACAAATCATGGAAGCCTGGAGTTGAAAGAATGTTTACCTAAATAATCATATATGAAATCCTTAATATGATATTAGGGAGAAGGAATTTCTATAAATTTAACCATTGAATAAGGGTATATGATTTATAAGTAATTTTATATTTATCCAAAGGTTTATTAGAATTGTCAAGAATCATGATGGATTATGGATGGCGATATATTGTTTTGAACGTCCATGGGACGTATCTAATGTTCATGATGTGTTCCATGTATCTCTTCTACAAAATTACATAAATGATCTATAACATGTACTAAATAGTGTTTCCAGACTGATGTTTCTTATTATATTCTAATAATAATTAGCTGTAAATACAATTAATCCTATAAATTATGATCTATGTAGGAAGAATACTCAATTTGTTAATGTTAAATTATCTATAAGAATTAGAAATTAGAAGAATATATATGGGAACCTAAGGTCCATTGATCCTTTAATGGTCATCTCACTAGCTTCTCACCCAATAGTGGGGGACGGTCCCTTGTCTCTCATAGAATATCCATTTCATTACATTTCAAAATTCCATAATCCTAAACTCCTTCAATCCTTTCCACTGATCATGATCAATCATAAATTTCCAGACATTTTTGAAGGATACCAGAATCTTACAATCTCATCCACAGAATTTAATGATGTTTTTCCTCTACTGAATCTATCATTGAAATCACAGTTCAATCATCGATGTGCTTCAATGAAAGAATTCATCATACATGTTTTTAATTTTTAGGACATATAGGATTGTGGGATGGTCGATTTAATTTGTAACATGTATATCATGATTTGGTTTGCAACAAAGCCTAACAAGTTCATGGTGTGGCCACATGCCACCAGCACCTATAATGGATCATAATTAGTAATTTTTATGTGGTCCTTATTCATTCATATAAAGCGCGATTTCACAAAAATTGAAATTTTTTCTAGACTGTATGAAATTCCATTATCATTTCAAATTACATTGATATTGGAAATGTTAGGAACTTTAGTTCTATGATATATTTATTCTATCAATATAAAATGGTTGGATTATCATCATGTCTCTCCTCTTATCTGTATGGATATCGACATCTCTCGAAAGAGAGATGATTTAGTTTAGCTTTCAATTTTGGAATAATTCTATTAGAAAAAATATGTTGTTTTTGAGTTGTACATTTATTTTTAATCTATCTCAATGAAATTGGGTCATTCTATAATGTTTTTTGAAATGAGATCCAGATGAGAATATGAATTTATCATATGATATTTTTTTATTATTTATATTTTAGAGTGCAAGTGGAATTCTATATAATTCTCAAGATCTACAATAATCTCCCATTGTTGACCAAATAGATTAGACAATATGTATCTAGAATCCTCTTATATTAGAAAATCCTCATAGTGAAGTGATGAATCCCATTGTGGTTTCCCTTCCTTCTCTTTTTAATCCCCTTGTTAGATATTCACAACTCTTGAAAGAGACTTCCCCATTGTAACCTCCTTTTCATCCCCTTCATATCTCAACATGACCAACCATTTTGATAGAATGGGTGATGATGGTTGAGTAGAGAGAATGGCCAAATGTATATCGATAGTAGATTCAGAAAAAGAAATACGAACAGTGACTGAAAATTTAATTAGAGAATATTATAAGTGTCTATATATCCAAAAGAGGAAGAGATAAAATTAAGAAAATAAGGACCAAAGGAGTTATATTTTTAATAATAAAAATAAATACATAGGGGTAAAGACTACTCAAGCCTTTCCAGACCAATGGAGAAAAAATCCGCTAAAAAGGTGGTAAATTCAGGGTATAAGAGATCCATGAAGTAAGTGGTATCATATAGGATTAACACAAAGGAGATCCCAGGTCAACTAGAGATGACAAGGAGGTTACAAAGGGGAAGTCTCTTTCAGATGACTTGGATGTCTCACAAGGGGATGAAGAAAAGATGGAATGAGAACCACATGGGGATTCATAAATTCAATATGAGTATGTTCTAATAGAAGAGGATGATACAAAGATGATTTCCATTCTATCTGGTCAATAGTGGGTGATTTTGGTAGATCTTTCACATGCTCTAGAATTCCACATGCACACGGGAGAGTAAATAATGAAAAAATATCATATGATAAATTTCACAAAAGAGGAAGCAAAGAAGTATATTAAAATGCTGATATGTGTGAAGAGTATCAATGAGAAGAGTTTAATGATTGAAAAGTATGATCTTATATTGATTTGAGTATTAAAGTAAGGGAAAATCAATATAGATGAGTATTTTATATAAATGAATATTCTGGAATAACACATTAAATACCTAAAAAATATGATATAAAGTTAATGCAATAAACCACTTCTTGAAAATTATATTTAGAGAATGATTCCAGAAGGCTGAAGATATATTTCAAAAACTCTGTGGTTTATCATAGCATTGTTCCCAAGTGAACTTTTGGTTTCTCACTGTTTCACATAATATTATTTTCATAATAAAAATTAAATTTTCAGCCAATATATGGGATACTGAGGAAGTGATGTGATAAAATTATCCTTATTAATTTATTTAAATTGAAATAGTTAAAAGGTTAAAATTAATATTAATGGCGGTATATTCTAACAACCTAATATTTTAGTATATATCTTTTATAAGTGAATTTTAATTCATTGATAGTTTTCTTAACACACAACACCTAGTTCATATTAACTTCAATATACCATTGAAATGAAATTATTTAATGTCATTGTTATCAACTAGATTTTTGATTTTAGGGTTTCAATACAACTAAATAAAAATAAAATATTTATGGTTTTAAAAATTATAAATTAAAATTATTCATTATAAAATTATAATAAATAAAAATAAAAAACATATCTATGTAAGAAATATGTTTTTAAGAAAAAATATTTTTATGAGAGCAATGTGATTTTTTTATAATATATTAAATTAATATATATTGATGAATTATTTGAAGGAAATTTATATATAATATATTCCATCATGTATTTTAATATTTAGCAACATTATTGATGAATTTAATAGATATATATCGAGGTTCTCCATAGATGTTTAATGAAAAATTGTTTTCTTTTTGGAGTTTCACACTTATTTAGAATTGTATTTCTTAAACATATAGAAGTTAAGTATTTAAATATGGATTCCATATTTTTAATCAATAATATCATCTTTGGTAAAAATACACCCAAATTTTTTTCCCATTATGAATAATATCCTAGGAACTTCTTTTTCACATCCGTAGGGGTAAAAAGTATATTTCATATTTAATCATTTTCATAAGGAATTAAAATTTACATAAAAATTTCCATTAACTTATTTTATGTGTCTAGTTATTCCATTTATATCAACATATAAAATATATCACATATTGGTTCTATTATTATTTTATTGCGACCATTATATTAAATTAATAAAAAAATAAATATGAAATGTCCCCTCTTGAATTTGATATCTATAAAATTTATACAAAAGGACAAAAGGACAATAAATTCAGTTATAAACATTTATTTTAAATACTAATTAATGTTTTAATCATTTTTTCAATTTTTAGTTACTAAATAAATACCCTAGATATTTATTAAACCCAAAAAAGTATATACTAAATTAATAGAAAAATAAAATAGTTGACACTAAAAATATTAAAAAAAATTATTTTTTGGGCGAAATTTTTTGTTCACTTAATTCTTAAATTACAAAAAAAAATTATTTATGTTTGAAATTATTTCATCCCACTTCCATTGTAGTCATTGTTTTCAATTTAAATTTAAGTGAATAGAATAAAAATAGATATTATGTAAATTTTTTTGAAATAATATTTTATTAAATTATTGAATAATAATAATTAAAATCGATATTTTGGATTAGGATTGGACTATAAAATCTTAAATCTTCTAATTTTGATCAAATTAATAAATAATAAATAAAATTGTAACCCTTTAATAATAAATAAGTCATTACCATGATTACAGTTTAAATTATTTTATGAATCTATTAAACCAAAAGATACAGTTTAAAACATCATATAATCCTAATGAAATTTAAAAGGATGATTTAATTTTAATATATTACTAAATAATATTAAAATATTTGGTTGGTTGAAATCATTTTTCATGAGAATATCTTTATAATATTTTAATAGTTTATGAAATTACCATATTTTCTAACCCCGAACATATATAGGGAAACCACTCCTTTATCTTAATTAAAACAATTTTATCCATGTATCTATTTATAAACCAACTAAATTAAATTCCCAAAATCATTATACACATATTATATAATCTTTAATTCTTAAAAATACAAAACTTATAGTTCATAAGAGGAGATATAATGGAGTTATTTTTAATATGAGGCCACTGCATTAACTGACCACATACATGTTACCTGTTCTATTACCTCCTCTTAATATGTGGTATTTTTTCAAAAATACTATAATATTAATACCTCATATAATGTTTTTCATTTTTATGATATCCACATTATCCAACATCATATAATCCATTGAAAAATGATAATGTAGGTCATGCATATGTGCAAGAATACCACCTCAATGAAGTGATGTGAATCATTTTTGAATTAAACTTTATATGGAATGTTATACAGAAAAATTAAATAAATATGTATATTATTATTTTAAGATAAATATTATCCCTGAATGGTGAATACAATTTATCTTCTTTTTTATTTCATCCATTAAAAGGTTAAAAAATGTTTATATATACTTACAACCTACCATATTCATGAATATAGTAATTCATTTATCTATATTTATTATTTATAAATGAATTTATATATATATATATATAGTTAATAAATATTATTATAATAACATGATTAAAATTTTGGAAATTATTTATCCATTATAAAATTACTTTGTTTGAAACTACATAACCAAAATTCTAAAGAAAAAAAATGGCTAACACCTAGAAACAACAAATTTAAATAAGGGTTATTAATATATAACTATTTAAATTTAGTTAGTTGATGATATAAGATATAAAAATTATTTATATTAATCTGGTATATATTTATAGAAAAATAATTAATTTATTTTCGAGGATAATGGGATTCTGAATCATGTCAGACTCGAGGTATGGCGTTTTTGTTACAATGATATTATTTAGATGGTTATTTTTTGGTTATGTTTATATTGATGAAATTTTATAATCCATCTCTAAATAACATGGTTAATTTTCATATCCTATATTTATAACATGATAATATCAATTTTATGACATTTTTTTCAATTTATATACATAGAAGACTGAAAGAACATTTTTATGAGAAATATTACTTTACTTCTTCCTTGGGTATAATTTTTTTAACCCATGTAAATATTTAATAAATTTTTTTCAATAATACCTGAATACTATCCAATGAATTTTTAAATAAATTTTGAAAATGACTAAATTTTTATAAATTTTTTTTGTATAATCATGTTGTGGTTTTATAAATCACATAATTTTTAATTTTTACCAAAAATTTCATCGAAATAGTTATTTTATGAAACATGACATTAACTAAATTTTCCATCATCATGATCAATAAATGGTTTGATGATTCTTAAAATTTCATAATTTATATTTTCAATTAATTTTTTTCCATAATATTTTTGAAATTTTATATTTTAATATTTGATGTTCAAAAGAGACGGGGGATTTGCACAAAAAATATTCTAATGATATTTTAAGAAACATGCCATTTGATAACATCCTCGGATGTAATATTCTATTTAAAAGTGATATAATCTAATGAAACCATATTTATTCTTTATTTTTATAGTATGTATTAATGTGGATGCAATAATTTTAAATATATTTTCCTTTTCCATGTGCTTGGTTATGATGAATGTGTTTATGATACTACTAAATAATGATGATTGGATTTATGAATACAACTGAGGTGGGGAAGGCATCACATACACTTATAATGAATTTTTTAACAACAAATTTTTATTAACTTATAGGGAATACAATAGGTCATCATAAATCTAAAAATAGGGTACAAGGGAGGTTTTCCCGTTCAAAAAGGGGTACATTGTAGGTTATCCTATGCCAATGATAAAGGGTATACATGAGGATATCATAAACCAGAAAAAGCTATACAATTTATCATCCGAAAACTACGATGTTATGAATATATTTTGTGTAGAATTAACCTAAATTATATATGATAATGATTATGTCACACTTTATGTCACTCATTTTTGACATGATTTTATGCAAATGTTATGTTCTCATGGAACATATTCAACGATCCCTTTAGGGTTCTTGTCAATTGTGGTGAAATTCATTATTACATGTCTCAATATTAATATCCATGATATAAATTTTATTATTTTAAAATTTTAAGACCATGTCCCTAAAAAGTTTTCCCTAATTGGTATTATGTTACCATTTATATCTCAAAATTTACTCTTACTAGGAATCTATGCTCAACTATTCTAATGATTCTCATTCTATAAATATTATTGTCATTATGAAATATTCTTTCTCTATAAGGGGTAATTATTTAGAAGATATATGATAAATATAATTCATATATTTTATAAACAAGTAGTTTATGTAACCATATTTCTAAATTCACTAAAAACATATGATTATATTTTGTATTTTAATGTTATATAGTGAATTTATTTCTAGAAAGATGTTATATTTATATATGAAAATAACTACTCACTATAAGGATTCTTTTATAGTATGAAATCAAGGATAAGATGACATCTCATAAGTTGAATAAAACATTATCATAATATAATGATGATTTAAAATTATTTAATTAACAATGATTGATTTATAATCATATTGTTTTTATATTTTTACATTTAACATAATAAAACCATACTAACAGTATTAAAATCATATTTATCTTATTTTATAATCCTTGGATCCAACCTTTTATTGTAATGATGGTAAAATAATCATGTAATATCATGGTGGTGGTAGTCCACACAATGATCAAACAAAGGATTTTGTTACCTAATCGAAGGGGAATGTGAATAAATAATAGTAACAAAAATAATATAGTAAAAGTTTAATTATCAAATGAGAAAAATATATTTATATTATGATTTCTTTAATGAAAATTAAATAATATAATTGAGAAGAAAAACATTTTTTTATAACACTCACATTGGGAAATGAACTTTTCCTAGTATAAATCATTGAGTACGAATGGGTTAAGAAAATGATGAATGCGTAGGGAAATATTTTTATAGGCAAGGATTATTTGATATGTGAAATTGACTATTTACAAGTAGGAATTGAAAGGTGATGTTTATATTTAAATGGTGTGTTATCACTATTGCTTTAGTGATCACAAAATCACATTTTTTATGCTAGTAATGTTTTTTCAGTGTTATGAATGAAATTGTTAATATAAGGAAAAATAGAAAAAAAAATTCAATGTATGATAATGAATCTCTAATAAGGTTTAATCATGAAAATAGATGAATAACTATTTAGGTTGAGTCACCACCAACTCCATCTCGACATTGGATACAAATCACCACCTCTATTGATATTCGGATATGTATTAGAATCACCCACCAATATAGATGTCTAACTTCTTGTGAATGTCTAAATATTGTACCAAAAATATGAAATAGTTTTGAAAAAACCTACCAATATTCCTTAATCACTGTTGAAGGGACCTTCCACAAGAATTTAAATTTGGTAATGTGATGATTGAACCACCACCAATTTGAGTCACCACTAGTATGACTCACTACAAGATTCAGTAATCACTAGAAACGATCATAAATAGAGAAAGTCATTGCAATATAAAGACACAACAAAAATGTGTAACTATTATAAAGAATAAATGCTACTATTTATTTGAATTAAATATTTATTATGGTTATTTTAACAAATTTAATTCTCAAAAGTATTTTACTTATTATTCTTAATTATTTAACATTGATGAATGAAAAAATTTATAACCCTAGAGTATAAGAATTTATTGAATACAGATGATTAGAATATCATTATTATATTAAATGAAGAGGTAGAATACCATTTGTGGGAAACCAAGGTACAAAAACGACATCTGTATATATGTAGATACACAAATATCTGCATAAATGTAGTGATTTGACCCATATTGGAAGAACTATATGAGTGACTACAAACTACATATTGATCACACATGACTATGAGAGAGAATCAATGTGTACATTATGATTATATAGTCATGACAGTGGAGTTTACACCATTTTTTTCTATTATAGTATTCAGAAACATGACTCAATCAATAATTACAACTATATTTGTGGAGTCAGGAGATGCATAGCTTATCCCACAGTGAAACAACATCACTTCAACATATTTTATTTTATTTGACAGTACATTATATTTTATATTATGATAAATGTGCATATAATCTGTTTATTACATGAATACATTATTATACATTAAAAATTGAAGATACTATAAATATTATCGACACTTTATTTGCCAAATTTACCACGGTTTTTGGAAGAGGAAACTATGTGGACACCAGTTTTTTTCTCCCATGGGTGTTATAGAAGAAGTTATGTGTGTCCCAAATAGTTGTTTTGATGTTGTGTACTCGATCTAGGTTATGGATTATTGATTATAGTTATATAATATGTTAGGAAGTAGAGGATATAAAATTTTAGGGGATTAGGTTTCAACACGAGGATTAACCTCATGTTTTCAATTACACTTTGTGTTTTTTTGTATTATTTTTATTTTATAAAACTGAATTTGTTATAAACTGTACAAAATATCACTACATGGAAAATAAACCATAATTTGTGTTTATATATTTTTTTATTGAGTAATTTTTTATCAAATGGTAATATAATATTTTATATAGTTTTATGAGATAGTTAATCATTTATTGATAAAATTTTATATGGAAAATAATTATATTAATATGATATATTTGTTAACTCTTTTATTCTTAATAAATTCGTTTTTTTAATTTATGTTTAATATATATTTTTATTAGTTAAAAATGAAACCCCACTAAAGATACTCACTCTAACCATCATTCAGTATTGAAGGTATTTTTAATACTTTAAACTGTGATTTATGTTGTTCTATATATCATAACATCTTGGTATTTAAAAAGATAATTCAATAATTTCATAATACAAAACAATGTTCTTCTACCAATTGTCTTCATTTATTTAGTGAAAATAATTATGCATACTGGAATATGAAAATAAAAATTCACATTGAATGAATGGGTTTTGAAAATTTTTCAACTTTTAAGGATTGATATGAGTTACCTAAGCCTCATTGAAAAGACTACGTTGATTCTGCAAAGAAATAATATTAAAATAATTTCATTGATATTAATTCCCATTATTCAGCATTAGGAGATGAAAATTTTAATAAAATATCTTCTAGTAAAAATAGCTATAAAATTTCTTATACATTATCTTTTTCACATGAAGGAACTAAAAATGATAATGAGATGAGATTAAATACATATACAACTACATTTTATACTACTATGATGAATCCTGATGAATTAATTTTTGACAAGTATCTAATGTTGAATGAGATTTTCGATATAATGATATCCATTAAAAATCCATTAACTAAGTGGAGATAGATTATGATATTGCTCATATGCCTTCCAGGGACATGGAGTACATCTAAGGATAACTCTATTGGTTGGGACTGTACTACTAAAGATAAATTCTAATTATGGCACCTTGAGCTTCATGAAAATGACTATGAGGTACCGACTGTATCTAATAATTTATCCTTCAGTATTTCTTGTAACAATGAAAGTTAACAAAATGATTATTTTTTATACCACTGATAAATTTTAGTATATTGTAAAATTCATGAGGGAAATTTTACTGATCTTAAAGAAAAATATAAATTATTTAATTAACATAGTGTACAGTTTTCCTATATTATAACTGATCTTAATAAAAAGAAAGAGTGAAATGATCAGTTGCGAATGTAAAATACATAAAATAGATTGTCTAATGAACTGCGGAATATGGATATATAAAATCATAATTATGGAATATAGAAACATACACATATTCTGAAAAAGTATAATGCTCTAAAGTATGATATAGGTATAAGATATCAACATGGATGGGGAAAATTGTCAAGATATAATTTAAAACTGAAACTACATTTGAAATAAATTATTCGAGATATAGTTTTATAATATCTTATAATAAATTTATTTCAAATAATAAATATTTATTATATAAAACCCATTAATGAATTATTGTTTATAAAATAATAAATTTCTAATACTTCTTGGACCCAAGAAAATTTGTGAACCGATGTTGTTTTTGGTATAAAATGTTTTTACAGGGAA
The DNA here is from genome assembly GCA_963277665.1 of Viscum album. Taxonomy (NCBI): domain Eukaryota; kingdom Viridiplantae; phylum Streptophyta; class Magnoliopsida; order Santalales; family Viscaceae; genus Viscum; species Viscum album. The sequence goes on along the minus strand of OY728145.1, from coordinate 653,199,802 downwards.
TAGTTATGAAGTGATATTATATAATTATATTATACCATGATTGTGATATTTCAATAAATATGATAGTATACATCTCAAAATTCATTAAAATCATAAAGTTTGATTGTAGTCATGTCACTTTTAATGATAATTCTGATAGGAAGATAATCTGTCTTGGCCAAATTGGTCACAAAAATATTGTTTTAATTTATGATGTATAATATGGTAATTCATTAAAATAAAATTTTCTTAACATATCACATTTATGTGTTTCCATATTTAATATAATTTTCGTAAAAAACCATGTAATGTTTTAATTCAAAAAATGATATATTGTTTACTACTATTTGATGTGATATTATTTATGTTCTTAATATTGATTTGTTAATTTCAGAAACTATTTATTTCATAACAATCCTTCATAGAGAATCTTGTAATTGTAATATGATACCAAACCATTATAATATAAACTCACATTGGAAGCATACTAGTAAAGTGTTAGTTGGGGATATTCTCATACTAGAGTTCCCAAAGAAAATCTTTAACCCCTATAAAAAAATGAAACAACACAAAATTTATTTTAAAATAACAAAATAAGATTCATCAGCTCAAAGCCATGAGTTTTTTAAAATGATTTTTTGTACTATGAAATGTTATTAATCTAAATTGAATGAACTGTGTTTATGTACTGGAAAATAACTATTCAAGGTAAAATTTGGAATTCATTTTTAGAAAACGAAAGTGAGCTTTCTTCAAATTTTACCAAGTATGATAAATATGAGGAAAAATTATGTGGACATAGAATTAAGACCCAATGAAGTTACATTATTCATGATGATTTTAATCAATAATTTGAATTTTTTTCTTACAAAATTATTATATATATAATCTATATTCTCATAGGACTTATAATCAGAATGGTGTTATAGAAAATTACACATTAATAGATAGCTCAAACTATGCTTAATGAGTTTGACTTACATATCTAATTTAAGTAAGAGGCTATAATTATTGACTTTTATATGAACAATATACTTTTAGTTATACCTATATTAAAGAATAAATTTTATTATCTTTTGAATAATAGAAATCATATGGTAAATTACATGGATTATTGGGTTTCAAAATAATTATTCTTAACTCTATGTATAATTATCATATATTTTTATGAAAGAGTGTTGAATGATTTTTTATCTTATTCTACATAAAATTAATTTTGTAGAGTTTTTAACTAAAGGGCCAAGACTGTAGAAGTGATATTTCACAACAAATCCAATGAGATTGATCCTCATGAGCCTAATAATTATTCATAAAACCATTGGGATGAATAATAAAATCTAAACATTAAATTTAATCCCTCAAACTCATATAGAGAGAAATCAAAAATAATCTTCTAATTATGTGGATCTTACAAAACATGAACCTGAACCAATAGAGAATCATGAATTGGACACATCCTATGTTTCTAGTTCTATTAAAAACCTTAAATACCAACCTTTATATTAAATTATTAGTGACCTAGATAGAGGTACTCTCTGTAGAGATCCTCTAGGAAAACAGGTCGAACGAAAAAAAAATTATTACAATAATATAAACTAAAGAACATCAATGATGCAATGAATGATGAATTATGGGTAATGGCGATTAAAGAATGAGAAAATCCATTTGAATTAAATAATGTCTGGTAACTTGTAGATATACTATAATACCATTTGAATATTGGCACAAAATAAGTGTTCAGGTTGATGAATCCATTTCCATAGTAAGTAATAAGGACAGACATGATGCACATGAGTATATTCAAGAAGATGGTATGGAATATGAAGTTACCATTTCACTGATAACCATACAAGAATAATATAGAATATTTCAATACAATTCACCCAAAATACATTTCAAAATATATCAAATGGATCTTAAAATTGCATTCTCAGATGCTAAAATAGTTGATGTTGTTTTTTTCGGAAAAACTGCACAGATTACAAAATCCATATTCTCTAAATCATGTTTTTAAGAAAAAAATATTTATTTAGATTGAAAAAAAAATGATAATTGATCTTGTTATGACAAGATCAACTATTTTGTAATTACAAATTGTTTTGGAAAAGGTATAGGTGATCTGGTACTATTTACAAAATTAATTTCAAAAGATATTTTAGTTGATAAAAACTATGTGGATGACGTTAATTCTGATCTTTTAAATATTTGTATGTACTGATTTTTAAAATTTTTCCAAAATTTAATTTTAAATGATTTTAATCGGTAAAATAATAATATTTTATTGCTTTCAGATTTTTCAGAATTTCTATATGAATTATTTTTGTTCAGTGTAAATATAATAAGGATCTTTTTAAATGTTTTACATCATATAGAACTATGTGTATTGAAACTCCTATGAGAACCACCTCTAAGATTGATCATGATGAATCTTGGAAACCGATGGTTTAATCTAATTATATATTTATTATTAGATTTCATTTTACAAAGATTATATTGTACCTAATATTATGTTTAGTCTATTTAAGTGTCTGATTTTCATTAAAATTCAGATGTATCACAGTTAGTTACTGTAAAAATAATTTCTAAATCCCTCAAATAAACAACCATTTTAGGAAAATTTTACCCTATAGGATAATAATTTGTCTTAGATATTTTCTCAAACTATTCTTTTGGTTGTTCTAAGTTAGATAGAAAAATAACATCTATAAAATGACACCTTTTTTCCTAGAAACTACTTTCTTTGAGTAGTATGAAAAAATTCTATTGCATTGTACAATATTGAAGTTGAATACATAGATGTAATTAGTTTTTGTCAAAAAAAAATTGTTGAAACCAATATTACATGAATATGGACATAAATTCCTACATGTCTATATGAATTCATAAAACAAAAGTTCTAAACATATTTTTTGGGACTATGTACCTCACTATAGAACAATACATATTAAAGCTTGAAATCACTTGCTAAGATATCTTTTTCAAATAGGTAATATAAATCTCAAATACACATATAAAAAACACCATCTTTCTAATATATTCTGTTTGTCGGAGTGGACACTCAAGAGGGGGGTGAATTGAGTTCCAATTAAAATTTTTTCTAAAAACAATTTCTATTAAAAACCCCAAATTTCAAAAACAGATTAAACTGTAGTGAATTTATACAGATTATAAAGGTTCAATTAGTTTCTCAAAGATTGATTAGTTCTCAGTTAACTTAATCTTATGATTAATTTAACTTTTGAAACTAACTTACTGGTTTACAATAAATATAAACACTTGCAAGTTTAACTATCAAAGTATCCTTGAAAATAAATTATATTTCAAAGTAATAGCAGTGGAATATGAAATAGATTTGTATTGTATGGATATAAACTTTAACTAAAAACACAGAGGAGTTAACCAAGAGGTTCAGTCTCAAGTCGAGACTTAGTCCTCTCAAAAGTTTATATAAGGATGATCCACACCCTGGATCGGGGTTCAACAGTTTACAACTGTCCAGGTCCAAGACCTCCACCACTGTTATCCGTGGGAAACAAAACAACAGCAACCAGTTGTCCAGGTCACACACAACCTCTACCACTATCCACAGTGGGAAAAATAATGAAAAGATAGTGAGTGAGGATTTTCAAATCCTCTAGTTAAGGTTCAGGAGACAGTGTGTGTGTAAAATACAACAGATAACACACACTGCTCGTAATGTAAAAAGTAAATCACAGAGGTAAAGATTTAGAGATCAGAAAAGGCTCTAGTGATCTTCGTGCAGCTCTCGACTCCTTTTGTTGATTAGAATTCGTTCTGAGTCTTCTTCTAGTTTTTTTCTGGAAAACAGAGTACCATCTGCTTCCTTAACTTCCAGGTTCATCTTGCTTATCGGCTCAAAGAATGATGAGTTTTGTGTGGTTCTTGTTTAGCAAAGATTGCTCGATGTATGCTCTATGTTCTGGAGGCTGGTAGTAGTAGTCTCATGAGTGCAAGTTCTCCAGTTGTTCTTGGCACGTTTTTAGCTTGATCGCCAGTATGTTCTGTGTGCTTGATCTCTTTTTGGTCTAGTGTCTCTCTGTCTTTTTGATACATACACGATGTCCTTTTTATGCCACTTCTTTTTTGTTTTTCTGAGGAGGAATGATTATGCTTTTTGATCATACTTGGTACTGTTTCCTGAAATGGCAACACAAATCATTTAATAACATTAAATGCATCAAAAGTAACAAATGTAACCGTTAGTATAATAAACAAATAGGGTCGAGGATATAGGATTTGACTCTGCAGTTCATTATAGGTAGCCGTTTGTTTGTAGACGTGTACAGTTGACTCGGTGTAGGGATCTTCCATAGGTAGCTCTTCAAACTCTTATCGGTGGCTCTTATCGGTAGCTCTTATCGATAGCTCTCTGTGCATCGGTAGCTCTGTGTGCATCGGTAGTTCTTTGTGAATCGGTAGCTCTGTGTGCATCGGTAGCTCTTTTTGCATCGGTAGCTCTTTGTGCATCGGTAGCTCTGGCTATCGGTAGCTCTGGCTATCATGCAAACCACATCTATTTGACTTAGAATTGTTTCAAAGCTTGTATAAACAAGGATAATCGAGATTAACATAAATCAGAGATTATTTACACATTATTATTAACTTGATCACTGATTTGAATGAATTAAAATGTAAATTATCAATAATTGAGAATAGAATAATATATGAAAAAATAATTGGGATTATCAAAACATGCGAGGTCAACAATCTCCCCCTTTTTGATAATCACAACTTATCATATGACCAAAAATAGTGAGAATATTGTATAAGATAATATAACGTTTATATTCTAATTTCTCAAAGAAAGCAATCAGAGGAAATAGAAGAAATAGTAATAGAATGAAATAGATCAAAAATTATCATAGGAAGTATTAAATACAATAGTATCAGAGATAAGCTTTGAAAGAATTGGTACCAAATAAGGAAATGTAAGAATAGTAGAAAAGGCTCAAAATTTCTCCCCTTTGATATCCCCCCCCCTCTCTTTATATTTTCTCCCCCTTTATAATTTTCTCCCCCTTTGTGATAATCAAAAAGTGGGAAAGAAGACACAGAAAACTGAGAAACAGAGATAGTGTAAAGAAAAGCATTTGTATTAGAACAGACAAAACGTACATAAACAGAATAGAAGAGAAAAATGAAAAAAAAATCCTATCAAACAGCCTGTCCACTTCAGCAATCCGGATCTTCAACATGAGATTTGCCTTTTGGATCAGAAGAGGAGGCAGGTGGTGAGGATGTGAGTGAGGGCTTTGGAATCCCAGAAATGATCACAGGAGGCTGAGCCACTGATACAGTGCCTGGCCTGTATTGGGAAGTTTATTGAGTGATCATAGGTGTGAGGCTTCGGATGGCCTGAGCAGGAGTCATCTGGACTGGAGACTTAGTAGAGGCAGAGGCAGGCAAGGCAGGAGGGACAATAACTGGTCTGGAATCAACATGAAAAAAGGGCAGCAGCAGATTTCTGAAATCCATAATGATTCCTCCCCCTCTTTCCATAGCAGATATAAAATCATCTTTGTTCTCCATAAATTTTTCTAAGGTAGGAGTCAGCTGTCTTAGCTTTCTCACTTGTTCTCAGAAGGCTTCAGTGACAGGGGGTAACTTCATGTTTTCCAACATCAGCTTGAAATGATGGGTGAGTTGTTGCTTGGTAAAAATCCTTTGGAAATAATAATCCACCTTGTTCTTGATTTCCTCCTGAGAGGCAGAGGCCTCTTTCATATGGTTGTGGACGATTGTCACTATTTCCCTGACTGAATCTCTTGTAGAGAGCACTACTCGGCTTAGATCTGATGAGTCCACAGATCCACTAGTTGAAATAGAACCAATCTCCTCCATCATCATAACTCGTAATTGATTAAAATCAAATGCAGGTTTTGAAGCTAGAGGACCAACCAAGAAAGATACAATTTCTTTGAAACTTTTGGTCAAACCACTAATCAGAGTTTTCAGTTGAGAGTCCTGATTTTTAACATGATCCTTTATAGAAGATTTGAAATCTTCAAATACTGAGACCATTTGGCTTACAACACTTTTCACATAGGCTAAATCCTTATCAGCTTGAGGCTTTGAGATCATGTAAGAATCTAAAGCAATAACATACTTCTTTAAGGCTTCAAGATCTGCTTCTATTTTAGAATATTGGGTCTGGCACTCTTTGACTGCTTCCATTAGCTCACCCATAAAAGTTGACAGATTGAAACCAATAGAATGCTCAAGAGATTGTTCTAACAACTTCATTTCTTCACAAAAACAGTGCTTCATCTCAGTAACTGAGGCACTGAAGGATTCTTTCAGCTCATGCTTCAGGGATACGAGATCATACTTTATAACAAAATCGGTAGGAGAAACTGTAGTAGATACTCTTGTAGAATCTAAGCTGACTGCTGAATCATTCATGACTGATTGAATCGAGGAAACTAAAAATGATTCCATTGTCTTTACTTCTTCTACAAAACTGACTTTGAGATTTTCTTTCAGCACATCTAAATCATGTACTCGGACCACATAATCAGGTAATAACTCAGAATTGATGTCATAGCTGATCTTTGGTCTATTCAAGGATACTTCATTATCCGAATCAGGATAATCCAAACCACAGACTATAAAACCTGGGTCTTCTACCTAGTCTTCAATCTCAACAGCCACTGTAACATTTCCAAGATTGGAATGATGCTCCCCCTCAATGGCTGCATTCTTATGTACAACAACTACATTCTCTGCTGGTCTTTCTTCATCAGAATCTTCCACAACAACTTACATCTCAGCAGCAGTAAAGAGATTTTCTGATAAAGGTACAACTTCTTCTCTTTCTTTTTCTACTTCATCAGTAGGAACAACTGAGTTTTCAATCAATGGAATCAGACTCAACCTAGCAGAATCAGACGATTCGAATACATTCTCTTTTTCTCCTTCTTGCTGAGGAACTGGCTGGTCTTACTCATGAATAGATAACACTTCATCTACTATTCCTTTTCTTGAGTATACAAACTCAGTAACAGGACTTGGGGGCAAGCCTGGATCTCCTCCAATATCCATAGGAGTTTCTTCCTCTTCTTCTTCTTCTTCTTCTTCTGACTCATCACTGTACTCGGGTTCCTCTTCATCAGATCCTAAACCTAGATCTCTTTTATCCTTTGTCCTTGAAGGATAATCCACAGGATTAAATTTATCATACACCTTATGGTCATCACTGACCCATTCTCCTTTCCACGGGTTCCAATTGATTTTCATGTACTTAAAAATTGTAGTAGTGATATAGAAGTTATTCTTAACTATAACTTTCTCATCCTGAGACTCATCTATCCCTTTCACTTTTATCATCACAGAGATCATTTTGGAAAAGAATAAATCATTAGTCTTTGATTTCGGGCTAATCATGTCTTCCATTTGACTCAACAACAGTCTGCACAGATTAACTTTCACACCATGTCTTAACAGATGTAGAAGATAAATATCTTGATATCTCAGATTAGAAAATTCTCCTCTCCTCGGTATCAAAACATGTTGAACAAATTTGAAAAGTAGTATGTTCTCTCCATCCAATTCAGTACCAACCACTTGCCTTTGACTTCCATTACCCATTAGTTCTTTTAAAGCGGTCTCAAAGTCAAAGATGTTACTGGTAGGTGGAATTGCTCTTGAGACATACCCGGATACACCTTCATGTGGGACTTTTAAACATTCTGCCCACTCTACTGAAGAAAACGACATTTCTTTTCCATTTAAAAAAGAACTTACCCGATTCTCATTCTCAGACTTCTCGAAGATTATGAATTCTTAGAACTGTTTCACTAACTTCGGGTAGTAGGGACCATTGTTATTTGAAAAACAATCTACCCATCTCTGATCTTCCAGAATTGCAAGCACCAACGACTTTCTTGGTAGCAGCCAATCTACGCATAGCTCCTTTTCAATCACAATATCTCTATTCTGCAAATGAGGGTTTACTGGTCGCTTTCCCGACCTAGTTCTGACATTACTTCCTCAAGCTTCTTGCTGCACTTTCTGCTTCTTTGTTTTAGGCTCTACACTATCATCCCTGCTGGCAGAAATCTTGGTTTTTTCCATCGCGGATTTAGGGTTCTCAGTCGATTAGGGAGCTAGGATTCAAAGGTGAAAGGTTTTGGGTCCGGTGGAGTGAGAAGCTGTTTAGGCTTAGTTTTATCATGTAGGAATCATAAATAAATGAATAAAGTAAAACAACAAAAAAAAATTCATATTTTTGGTGGCAGATAGAAGTTTTAAAACATTGCATCGGTGAGAATTGATCATCGGTGAAAATTTCAACATCGGTGAGAATTGATCATCGGTGAGAATTGATCATCGGTGAGAATTTCAACATCGGTGAGAATTGATCATCAGTGAGAATTTCAACATCGGTGAGAATTGATCATCGGTGAGAATTTCATCATCGGTGAGAATTGATCATCGGTGAGAATTTCAACATCGGTGAGAATTGATCATCGGTGAGAATTGATCATCGGTGAGAATTGATCATCGGTGAGAATTTCAACATCGGTGAGAATTGATCATCGGTGAGAATTTCAACATCGGTGAGAATTGATCATCGGTGAGAATTTCAACATTAGTGAGAATTGATCATCGGTGAGAATTTCAACATCGGTGAGAATTGATCATCGGTGAGAATTTCAACATCGGTGAGAATTGATCATCGCTGAGAATTTCAACATCGGTGAGAATTGATCATCGGTGAGAATTTCAACATCGGTGAGAATAGATCATCGGTGAGAATTTCAACATCGGTGAGAATTGATCACCGGTGAGAATTTCAACATCGGTGAGAATTGATCACCGGTGAGAATTTCAACATCGGTGAGAATTGATCATCGGTGAGAATTTCAACATCGGTGAGAATTGATCATCGGTGATAATTTCAACATCGATGAGAATTGATCATCCCCAGCGCGTGCCTAATGTAACTTTACCTATCAGAACTTAAAGGTTTAGTGAAAATATCAGCCAATTGATGTTCAGTGCCAATAAATTCAAGAGTAATATCACCTTTTTGATAATGATCTCTCAGAAAATGATGTCTTACATCTATGTGTTTGGTTCTAGAGTGAGATACAGGGTTCTTAGATATGTTTATTGCACTAGTGTTGTCACAGTTAATTGAAACATGTTTATACTCAAATCCATAGTCCAATAAAGTGTGTTTCATCCACAGAATTTGTGCACAGCAACTACCAGCAGCTATATACTCTACTTCGGCAGTAGACAATGCAACTGAGTTCTGTTTCTTACTACACCATGACACTAGGGATTTCCCAAGTAAATGACATGTTCCAGATGTGCTCTTCCTTTCTAACTTACATCCAGAAAAGTCAGCATCTGAATAGCTAGTTAGGTCAAATGATTGTCCTTTTGGATAAAACAAACCTAAATGTACAGTATGCTTAAGATATTTTAAAATCTTTTTAACAGACAGTAAGTGTGATTCTTTAGGATTATCTTGAAATCTAGCACACATACATACACTGAACATAATGTCTGGTCGACTAGCAGTAAGATAAAGTAAGCTCCCAATCGTACCTCTGTAATTGGTTTGATCCACTGGTTTCCCAGCTTCATCTGTATCCAACTTACAGGTAGTACTCATAGGTGTATCATTTTCCTTAATGTTATCCAATCCAAAACGTTTTAAAATATCTTTTGTATATTTACTTTGATTTAAAATAATTCCATCTCTAGTTTTAAAAATTTGAAAACCAAGAAAATACATAATCTCTCCCATTAAGCTCATTTCAAATTCATTTTGCATACTTTTTGAAAAATCAGTACATAAAGAGTTTTTAGAAGATCCAAATATAATATCATCAACATAGAATTGTACAACTAAAACATCTTTAGAAATTCTTTTAATAAAAAGAGTTGGATCAGCAATCCCTTTAGTAAAACCTTCTGAAATAAGAAAATTCCTGGGTCTATCATACCAAGCTCTTGGATCTTGTTTTAAACCATATAAAGCTTTAGAATGTTTAAAAACTTGATTTGGAAAATGAGGGTTTGAAAATCCAGGTGGTTGTTCCACAAAAACATCTTCAATTATAAAACCATTTAGAAATACACTTTTGACATCCATTTGATATAACTTGAAATTCAGATGAGATGCATATGCAAGTAAGATCCTAATAGATTCCAGTAGAGCTACAGGTTCAAAAGTTTCTCCATAGTCTATACCCTCTTCTTAACTATATCCCTGTGCAACTAGTCTAGCTTTGTTTCTAATTATGTTTCCTGATTCATCAAATTTATTTCTAAAAACCCATTTTGTGGCTATTGTAAAGGTGTCCTTGGGTCTGTCAACTAATTCCCAGACTTTGTTTCTTTCAAATTTATTCAACTCTTCTTTCATGGCTATTACCCAGAATTCATCATTGATAGCATCATTGATATTTTTGGGTTCTAGTTGTGACAGAAAAGCTTGATATTCAACCTGGTTCCTTAGAGAAGCTCTAGTTTGTGTTCCTCTATCAAGATTACCAACAACAGAATCTAAAGGATGATTCTTTAGAATCTTAGTCGATTTGGTAAAGGTTGGACTAGAAACATCAGGTTCATCTATAAGTTCGGGTTCAACACAAGCAGATTCTGGAGAAAGTCCATAACTGGATGTTTTTATAATAGGTTCTTCAGATTTATCATTAAGGTCTAGAATAGACAAATCTTCTTCAAGATTCTCAAGAGAGGTTTTAGGCTCTTGTGGATCAGTTTCATCGAATTTGATGTGAACAGATTCTTCCACACATTTGGTTCTCTTATTGAAAACTCTATAAGCTTTACATGAAATAGAGTAACCCAGAAAAATTCCTTCATCGCTTTTGGGAGAAAACTTATCCAGATTATCTTTAGTATTAAGTATAAAGACTTTGCAACCAAAAACTCTGAAGTAATTAACCTTAGGCTTTCTATTGTTCCACAACTCATAAGGGGTTTTCTTAAGAACATGTCTGATCAAGACTCTATTGATAACATAACAAGGTGTATTAACAGCTTCAGCCCAAAAGTAAATAGGCAGTTCATATTCATTGAGCATGGTTCTAGCTATTTCATAAAGGGTTCGGTTTCTCCTTTCTACTACACCATTTTGTTGGGGTGTCCTAGGGGCAGAAAAATTGTGACTATAGGCATTGTGTGAGCAATAAGATTCAAACTCATGATTTTCAAACTCACGACCATGATCACTTCTTAGGGTTTTAATCTTATGTCCACTAAGGTTCTCTACAGACTTCGAATATTTAATAAAGTAAGGACAATCTTCACTTTTGTGAGCTGGAAAGTATACCCAAGTATATCTAGAAAAGTCATCTATAATGACATAGACATAATGCTTCCCATTTAAACTAGAAACTCTTGATGGTCCAAACAAATCCATGTGAACCAACTCAAGTGGTTGAGAAGTTGAGACTTCTTTCATTGATTTAAAAGAAACTTTGTGTTGTTTTCCCTTTTGACAGGGATTACACACTTTGTCATTTGGGAATTCTAATTTAGGTAAGTCTCTAACTATGTTTTTCCTAGCAAGTTTTTCTAAGTGAGTGAATGTTGCAGTGTCCTAATCTTCTGTGACATAGCCAAGATTCTTTATGAAAAGAATTCAAACAAGAAATATTTGGTTTGGCTAAAGAATTTAAATCAACAGCATAAACATTTTCATTCCTTAGAGCAGAAAATACTAAAGAGATTTTGGAGTTAAAAACATCAAATGAGTCATTTTCAAACTTGACATTGAAACCATCGTCACATAATTGAGATATACTAAGCAAGTTATATTTATGTCCATCAATGAATAAAACTTTATAAATTAATACTGAGTCAGTGTTACCAATCTGGCCTAGGCCGATGATTTTTCCTTTAGAGTTGTCACCAAAGGTGGCATGACCACCATCAACATTTATTAAGCTCTTGAAGCAAGAATAATCTCCAGTCATGTGTCTTGAGCACCCACTGTCTAAATACCATATCTTCTTGTGACAGCTCTTCAAGCAGGTCTCCTATAAAACAGATTTAAACAGGAAATGACTTTGGTACCCAGATTTTCTTGCGTCCAGATAGGTTAGCAATCAGGGCCTTAGGTACCCAAATTTGTTTTATGGGTCCCATACAATTAACAGAAACAACAGATTTTGAAAGATAAACTTTATTTGGTCTATAACCATGTGAACAACCTGTTGAAGCATATGAATTTCCAAAACTGGAACTAGCAGAATTTTTTCCGGACTTAGGAATAAATCGGGTTCTAGTGAACTGTCTCTGTCTAGGTTGGTATCCCAAACCAGTAGCATATCTAGGTGCAACTTGCTTTCCTAGAATTTGAGTTAAAGCATCCTTTCCATTTGTGAATTTTTCTAAGTCCTTTCTAAGTTTCTCATTTGACAGTTTCAGTTCTGTATTTTCCTTTAGTAGTTGAACATTATTTTCCTTTTCTATATCAAGATCAGATTTATGCTTAACACTTAAAGCATACTGTTTCTTTAAACCTTTGTATTTGTCTTTATGCTCATTACAGGTTTCTTCCAACATATCACAGTACTCAAATAGTTCAGATTTTGACATGTTTTCTGAATCAGAATCATCTCCAGAATAATATGAATTTAAAACAGGAGTGTCAGATGTTACCTCAGAAGTATTTTTCATGAAACACATGTTGGATCGATTCCTTTCAGAGTCCGAAGATTCTGCTTCACTAGTGCTGTCTTCTGAAGCACTCCAGGTAGCCTTCATGGCTTTCTTGTACTTCTTGTATTTGTAATCATATTTATTTTTGAATTTTAACTTTGTACAGTCTGCTTTGATATGTCCTTTTCTCTTGCATTCATAGTAGACAACTTCATCAGTCCTGTCAGCCTTCTTCCAATCCTTTTTCCATTTGCCTTGTTGATCATACTTTCCTTTGTAATTCGTTTTCCTAAAGAATTTATTTTTCCTATAAAACATCTTGAATCTCCTGGCTATTTGAGCCATCTTGGCATCACTGTCAGATTCTGAATTTTCACTCATTGAACTCTCAGTCTCCATTTGTAGTTTATCCTTGTCTTTACTCTTAAAGGTAGTAGTTTTAAAAGCTACAGATTTTCTTTTGGGTTACTCATCTTCTTCTTTATTTACTTTAATCTCTTCTTCATACATCATCAGCTTACCAATTAACTCCTTGACAGGTAGTGTTCCAATGTCACAGGATTATCTAATTGAAATGGATGTACCTCTCCATCTATCTGGCAAACATCTCAGTATTCTCATAATTTGTTCTTTTGCAAGAACAATCTTTCCGAGTGAGCTCATTGTGTTTACAATCTCATTGAACCTGAGATACATGTCAGAAATAGGTTCATCAGGCTTCATTTTGAAATTATCATATTTAATAGTATAAGTGTTTAATCTCATTTCTTTAACATTAGTTGTTCCTTCATGAGAAACAGCCAAGGTATCCCAAATTTCAAAAGCAGTTTTACATGCAGAAATTCTATTAAATTCTTCATCTCCTAGAGCACAGTATAGAGCATTCATAGCTTTACAATTATTATTGTTAGCAGTCTTTGTAGGTTCATCCCAAGTAGATCTATCAGTAGTGGGATCTTTATATTCAGATTCAATAGCAGTACAAATATCAAAACTCATGCTTTCTAGATGAATTTTCATTTTAAGTTTCCACTAAGAATAGTTATTTCCATTAAAGAAAGGTGGCCAGTTAGTAGCAACACCCTCAAGTCTATTATCCATTATAAACAAAATTTAAAGAGATAAAAATTTAGAAATAACAGAAATTTTAAGAACTTTAAAATACAACTAAAATCACAGTTGAAAACAGAGTAATTTAGAAGGTATTAATAAACCCTCTGATACCAAATGTTGGTCGGAGAGGACACTCAAGAGGGGGTGAATTGAGTTCCAATTAAAATTTCTGCTAAAAACAATTTCTATTAAAAACCCCAAATTTCAAAAACAGATTAAATTGTAGTGAATTTATACAGATTATAAAGGTTCAAATAGTTTCTCAAAGATTGATTAGTTCTCAGTTAACATAATCTTATTATTAATTTAACTTTTGAAACTAACTTACTGGGTTACAATAGATATAAACACTTGCGAGTTTAACTATCAAAGTAGCCTTGAAAATAAATTATATTTCAAAGTAATAGCAGTAGAATATGAAATAGATATCTATTGTATGGATATAAACTTTAACTAAAAACACAGAGGAGTTAACCAAGAGGTTCAGTCTCAAGTCGAGACTTAGTCCTCTCAAAATATTATATAAGGATGATCCACACCCTGGATTGGGGTTCAACAGTTTACAACTTTCCAGGTCCAAGACCTCCACCACTGTTATCCGTGGGAAACAAAACAACAACAACCAGCTGTCCAGGTCACACACAACCTCTACCACTATCCACAGTGGGAAAAAGAATGAAAAGATAGTGAGTGAGGATTTTCAAATCCTCCAGTTAAGGTTCAGGAGACAGTGTGTGTGTAAAATAAAACAGATAACACACACTGCTCGTAATGTAAAAAGTAAATCACAGATATAAAGATTTAGAGATTAGAAAAGGCTCTAGTGATCTTCGTGCAGATCCCGACTCCTTTTGTTGATTAGAATTCGTTCTGAGTCTTCTTCTGGTTTTTGTCTAGAAAACAGAGTACCATCTGCTTCCTTAACTTCCAGGTTCAGCTTGCTTATCGGATCAAAGAATGATGAGTTTTGTGTGGTTCTTTTTTAGCATAGATTGCTCGATGTATGCTCTATGTCTTGGAGGCTGGTAGTAGTAGTCTCGTGACTGCAAGTTCTCTAGTTGTTCTTGGCACGTTTTTAGCTTGATCGCCAGTATGTTCTGTGTGCTTGATCTCTTTTTGGTCTAGTGTCTCTCTGTCTTTTTGATACATACACGATGTCCTTTTTATGCCACTTCTTTTTTGTTTTTCTGAGGAGGAATGATTATTATTTTTGATCGTACTTGGTACGGTTTCCTGAAATGGCAACACAAATCTTTTAATAACATTAAATGCATCAAAAGTAACAAATGTAACCATTAGTATAATAAAAAAATAAGGTCGAGGATATAGTATTTGACTCCGCAGTTCATTATAGGTAGTCGTTTGTTTGTAGACGTGTACGGTTGACTCGGTGTAGGGATCTTCCATCGGTAGCTCTTCAAACTCTTATCGGTGGCTCTTATTGGTAGCTCTTATCGGTAGCTCTCGGTGCATCGGTAGCTCTGTGTGCATCAGTATCTCTTTGTGCATCGGTAGCTCTTTGTGCATCGGTAGCTCTGGATATCGGTAGCTCTGGCTATTGGTAGCTATGGCTATCGGTAGCTCTGGATATCGGTAGCTCTGGCTATCGGTTGCTCTCTCTATCGGTAGCTCTGGCTATCGGTAGCTCTGGCTATCGGTAGCTCTGGCTATCGGTAGCTCTGGCTATCGGTGGCTCTGGCTATCATACAAACCACATCTATTTGACTTAGAATTGTTTCAAAGCTTGTATAAACAAGGATAATCGAGATTAACATAAATCAGATATTATTTAAACATTATTATTAACTTGATCACTGATTTGAAAGAATTAAATTGTAAATCTTCAATAATTGAGAATAGCATAATATATGAACACATAATTGGGATTATCAAAACAGGTGAGGTCAACATATTCAATAATATTTTGAATTATGAGATAATTATATACACAAAACATGATATAGGTAAGATTAACATTGGATAATTTGAATTTTCTTGGACTCACTGTTAAGTTTTACCCATTGACGTTTTTTCACATCATTTTGTTTTACCAACTATTGATTTTTACCTATTATTATGTATTACCCACTATTGAGTTTTAATCCCCATTGGAATTACACGCAATTGGAATTAATAACTGTCATAATTACTCCCCATTTCATTTTTCTCATCAATTTATTTTTTCATAGCCTTGGTTTTTCAAATCCTTTAAAATATCCTTCATTTTGCAATATTTATTTATTTTATTAAGCCTATATTTATGTTTTAATATTACCTAAAATTTATATAATTATTTACTCTATTATAATTTACATCGTTGTTTCTTTTTTTAAAATTTCATATCCCTAATTTATAAGAATTGGAAGCTTATTTAATTTCAATTCATCATATAACATGCACAATTTCTCTCATGACATATTGTGAACCATTAATATCATTTTTCACCTTCTATTGTCATTGCCTAAACCATCCGAATGAATATCCATGGTCAACATGAGAAGTTCATATAAGTCTTATTTATATGAGGAATTTCCAAAAACGAATCATAAAGGGGAGTCCAGTCATTTAGCTACATTAGAGCTCATAAATATCGAGCATGAAAAGAGTATTTTAGTATCAAATGAAGAAGTTCATGAAGAATAGATATTGTTGAGTAAGTACTTAGTTGAAAATGTTTTTTTGGACTAAGGATTTATGCAATCGTTATCTTATAATGGAGGGAAATTTTATCCTAGTTCCATATATCAGTTTTATCAATTTTTTTAGTTCAATTTTGAATAAAATAGAGATTAGGTGAGAACTATAATAAATATATTTAAGGATGTATATTCATCAAACCAGTACGCTAAAATAATAAGGATTCCCCAAGAAGTTGTTGTGAATGATTATCAAGGAACTATTCTAGAGATTAGTGAGACTTCTATTTATGAATGTTTTCTAGATGATTTAATGGGATATGGAATTTTAATATGACCATTTTCTCTCTGATATCGATGTTGACTGAACGATTATATGTTTTTTCATCCTACATATTCTCTTCTAAAGAAAAATATTTTTTTACCAAGACGTATTAATATGTTTACAATCTATTTCATATAAAAATTATAGATGAAATAATATATGATGATACATGATGACTAAATGAAATAAATAACCAATCCATATTCAAGGTTAAATTTTAAAATCTACCCAATGTTTCATTCAACAATGATAGTGGAAAAATTTCTAGCTGATGTAGGAGAATAAAAAATAGTAGACTATGGGGGATTCTGTATCACTAGGGTGATTTGTATGAGGTCAAAATTTAGTTGGAATCTATGAATGAAGTAGTGGATCAATGATAGATAATTTTTGTGTAATGAGTGAAATTTATTGACCATCCGTCAAGACTGAATGATTTTCTAGACCTTGGTTTGTAACCAGATGATGTTGTGGATTATTTTGATAAATAAGATGATGATTATTATACATTTAGTGATAAGGAGTAATTGATTATTATAGATGAAGGATGTGAACTACACCTTCGTAAAAACTCCCCATGTATAACCTATGGTTCTCCTACCCCTCATTAGATACTCCCTACTAGGGATATGCTATTTGAATATGGTAGTGATGAGGAAGAGATGAAATTGTTAGGAGTATAAGAAATTTATTTGTATTTAAAAATCATCAAATGAGAATGAAAACGGTGATTAGGATGAAGATGAATATAATGAAGAAGAAGGAGATGGACAATATGTTAATAAAAATTAATTTATATATATATATAGATGATGATGATTTATATTTTTACTATAAGGGTTCCAGTAGAAGAATACAATTTTTTTGATTTGAAATACCACATGATCATGTCCCTTATTGTAGAGGTTGTATTTCTACAATAGAATATACATAGAGCCATATTTAAAATGTGGAACTAGAAGGTATATATGAAAAGATGAATCAGATGTGGGGGATATAACACCTAGCCCTGATATTCATCATATAAATCTTATTACTAGTGGTAACCTTTGTTTTCCAAGTGATGGGGTTCATATGAAATTTGAGATGATTTTTGTTTAGTAGCTAGTAGATTATAATTTGAATGTTGTTGTTGTTGTTGACTGATTATTTGTTGAAAATATGTGAGTTGACCCGACTATTTTTGATCAATAATGTCATGTTAATATATCTATCAAGGCATCCATTATTTTACCATATATGGTTGTGTATACAGCTATAAAGCATACTGTTTTTAGTGTCTTAGAAAATCATCTTCAAGTTGGATGAACAATATATTTAAAGAATGAGATTAGATTCATATAAGTATACCAATGTATGGTGGGCCTTCCATTGGAGATGTAAGGTATCATGATGGATCTTATGTTAGTGAGAGTGATATTGTAAGAATGTTGGAATGGTTTTATTTTGAGACTGTGGATGCACCCTACATTGACTCTACATATTTGTATGTACAAGTGTTTCTTACTATTTAAATGGTTGTGGTTCCCATAGGTGACATGGAATCCTTTAGAGAAAGTTTTATTTCAGAATTTAGACGTTTTTTATGAAATAAGGAACTAGTTGAAACAAATTTATGTGAAAAGGATGAGAGGGATTTATTTATGCTTACTGTACAACATACTCAACCAAAAATGATTCTCCAAATTCATGATGTAGGTTTTAAAAATTGGATATTTGACAGTGAGATAGATTAGGTAATTTTTTCTGAAGGGATTCAAATACCCTCTCCTATATCTATATATTATTTATATGAAATATTATAGAATCCTACATATTTACATTCTTCTTCTATTGATAATCCTTATATTATTTATATTGAGATGATATGATGTATTATAAGAGAAGAAATTAGAGATACATCTTGCAGAAACAATCCATTCATTGGGAAATAATGAGGATGTTTGAGAATAATAGTGATGATATTCAAAATATAGTTATATAATTCCTTAAGTACATGAAAGATGATAGTCATACCCTAAAAATCCATAATGTTTCGTCTTTAATGGATTTTTACTAGGCATGAGTTAAATGCTCATTATATTCTTATTTCTAAATTTTTTTGGATGCCTCCTTCGACTAAATAGTTCAATAGAAATGGAATGAGTTGAAGTTCCTAACATTACTGAATATGTGGTTTGTAAAAGAGAAGAAACTATTCTTACATGAAATGAATAGATGTGGAAAAATCATCATGGGATTCATAAATATGATGAAACCATTTCTATATGTTCATGGAACTTTGGTTGTGGATCACGAGTCCATTCCTATAACTACTCATCTAACACCTCTAGATACTACTCTAGAGTATTTTAGGCCTAGTGTGACCTGATATCCACATGAATCCTTTACAGCTCATTTTCGTCCTTTTTGTCTCACTTCCATATATGATGTTTATTACATCAGACTAATCCTCATCATAAAAATACATTATATAACTTGTGTTCCTAAATCCATCCCTCGAGCTCCCACATATCCTACGACACATTCTACTTTAGATAAATGGGATGGAAAAGCATATACAGATCCCCCATATCAGCTTATGATGCATGATTCCTAAACAAATGGTCATTTATAAGAACGTTTTTTGAAAATCTTTATCGAAAATTTGTTTCTATACTATTAATAACTATTATAAATGAAAATTGATTGATTATTATTATTATATTTCTTTAATTAATTAATCTATATATTTCATGTTTTCTAATAAATTTTTGATAATCCTAATTGGTAGATAAGATTCTATATAATTTATTTATTTATTAGTATTCATTGTCTACTCTTTTGTTTCCTTGATACAAACTAAAATTCCTCTCCATATATGTGTAAATAACATCCCTCGAAACAATATGTTATTTGATACTATTTACTATATATATAATTTTAATAGCAGGAATCCTTTCTTTATCATTTATTCCATATGTATAAAATGTCATGATTTACCTTTGATACAATATGTATATAATGTCATGATTGACCATTGATACATAATGTATTATAAAAACCATGGACTTTATTACACACTTAAAAAATCTTTATTGCATAAACATGAACATAGGAAAACATAGATGATCGCTAGGTCTAGTTTCTAAGGAATATAGGAACATTACATAAAATCTCGGGATATAAAACACAACAGCTTTATTGAAATATTATTTTACTTGACCACAAAATTCCTTCATACTTATCATTTCATGGGAAAACATAAGGACATGAATCAGAAAAGGGAGATCTATAAAGGCCATTAAGGGAGTAAAATGTTACAACATCCAGAAGACATTGTTGTTTGAACATAGGTATATCAATGGAGAAAAAGAATAAAATGAACATAAAGGCATGATATAACATGATTAACAAAACATGGAAATGTGGAAACAACATTTAACATGATATTAGCATGAGCCCTTTATCATTTAACATTAAGCATGAGTAAACCCTCACTGCACTTGAATTAGAATGAGTAAACACTCATGGCACTTGTCGTATCATTGTACTAATCGATATCCAATTTATTGGAGTTCTATCACGGCTCTCATATCTTAATCACTTCATTTCATGCATAAGTGTGCCACATAAATCATACAACATGGATCCATTAAACGTCATCACATATTCCACAATAAAAGAATGTGTAATTAAAAATATAAATCTATAATAATTATGTAAATGTACATAAAGGTTAATACCAATGATAGATAAATGGGCATGGTATTCGCTACACAATGTCTTTGGCTAGGAATGTCGTGATACAATTTCGGCCGCATAACCGTGAGAACTAAGAATTAAAAAAAACATTAATGAGAGATAATGAGGTATCTCATCACATTTTCATGAATGGGAATAAATGGGGTCATATAGTTACATTTCCGAACACATGTAATGGAATTTAGATGCATAATATAAATTAATTTCATGAAAATAAATGATAAGAAAGAAATTTTTTACTGAATTTCCACATTGTAATAGGTGTATATTGGAGGCATTGATGAGGGAGAAAGGGGACTATCAAATTTAAAACACAAGGAGGGAAGTATAAGGGAGTCTCTAAATCATAATCCAACAATTACCATTGAAAAAAGGGCATAAAAACATCATGAAATTTGGACAAAAATGAGAAAGGAAGAATACCTTAGAGAATGTGGGCATTGTAACAGGTGTAAATGGGAGACATTAATGAGAGATAAATAGGTATAAAATAAATCAAAAATAAGTATGTAATTATGGGGGTGTTTGGAAATCATAACACAATATTTTTATTTGAAAAGGGTATAAAAATATAAAGAAATTTGAACAAAAATCGGAGCAGACGAAATATCATACATTAAAGTGTGATAAAAAAGGCTCGTGAGAGGCTAAGAGGGGCTTCTTGCAGGCTTATGGTTAATTGGGAGGACTTTATAGAAATGATGGAATGGTTTGGTCAAGTTATAAATGGTTTTAGTGAATATGAATGGGAGATTGAGTTGGTTTATTTAAGAAAGTTGAGGGAATTATTTATTATTTATCTTTTGGACACAACACATTAAACAGATCAAAAACACAAACCATACCATGGTTATTGTGCATGGTTCTCACCGAATTGGAGTGTAAAATTTTATTTTATAAGGCTTATTTAGAGGTGAGTGACACTCTCATGGAACTAAATTAAAATTTTTAAATGTTTTATAAGTCTTAGAGGGTCCCCCAAGGCTTTGTAAGATAAATAAATCATTTTAAAATCACATTATTTTAAAGTTATAACATACGTAGTACGAAAATACACTTTAATTTATTTTATTACATTTATATTGGGTCATTAGGATGTCATAAAACACATTTTATATCTAAATGATATTTAATTTTTACCTCAAAAATTGACTGTCTTAGAACATTATGAAAATTTCACTATTAGATAAATTCAACATCCTGAATCAAAAAATAATATAAAATTTATCCTAATAATATTATAAATATATGAATTTTTACTTTTAAAATAAAAAATGACATTTATAAAAAATTCATGGGTTTTGAAAAAACAGCTTTAAAACCATAATAAAAATTACTACTGTATTCATAAAAATTATACATAATTTAAATTAAATAAAATTAAATTTTGTACGAGTATTTTAATAAAATATTATTTAATTTATAAATACATTAATTCATCAAAATATTTATTTTAATTTAATAATAATTAAAATAATATTTATTCATTAAAAACAATTTACAGAGTAACAATAATAAAATTTTTGTATATTCTTTATTCTATACAAAAATAGTTAAAATAATAATACTACTAGAGTCTTGTTATGTAACCAATTATAACACCAACATATGACATAAGGGTATGGAGTTTGATGGTGAGAGCCTCATGGGGTGGGTCATACAACATCGCTTAGGTGGAAATCTCAAACAACTTCCACTTCTCCCATAGGCAGTTTCGTTTAAACATAACGTGTAGAAACTCATCATGGGATTCCCCAAGAGAAAATTCCAATGAATCGGACACCATTATGATCTCAAAAAATGGGATTCTTATGGAGATATAATAATTTATGTGGTCCTCGCATACTTTTTCCCAGTGAATTGGAATTGTTAAAAACCCTATATTTATACTAATCATGTGATAACTATTAAATGTCTATATTAGCAACTGTAACAATTCATAACATTATTTGGATATCAAAAAACATAAAACCATGCAAGTGTATATGTTTTATATTCTTATTTTACACAATAATACATTTAATTAGATCAAGTAAAATTTCCATTATTAAAAGTTTGGGTCCTTACAATCTTCCCCCTTAAGAAATGTTTCCAACAAAAATTTATTTTCCCACACCAAAATAGACGAGGGTAACTCTACTTCATTACTTACTCTATTTCCCACATTAATTATTAAAATTTATGGTTTTTTCCACAACAATTTGACAAATTAAATTGTCTTATTTAATAGAATATTTTCCCTATCATATAAAATCTTCACCGTCTTCTCTTCATAGGAGATGTAATTCTCAAATGGTCCCACCTTTGGATTGAGTCCATGTGATGGGTAACATACTTACTTTCTCTAGAGTGATACAAGAAATACATCATGTACTTGAGAAAGGTTCGGTGGGAGTCCCAGTAAATTGGACATCGCTCCAATGCAGCCAAGGATCTCAAAAGGACCGATGTACCTTTTCCTTCTTAAAATTTGCATATATCTATTACACAATGATATGCCGAGGATTACCATGTCTATGAAATACAACTATAGGTCTTGTCGATGATTATCTATATATTTCTTTTGTCATCTCTAAGATGCATTAATGTGCTGATAGATTATCTTAACCTTCCCCCACTATTTCTTTGACCTTTTTTTGAGCTAGGTGTTTTTTCTCCCAAACATCATCTTGACATGCTAGTGTTCTGCACTTCATCCATTTAAGGTGTTCATATGGAGCCATTTTGATGCATGAGTGGAAAATTTTATTGTAAGAGAACTCATCCATAGGAAGATGTTGATCCCATCCTCCATGGAAGTACATTGAGAATGCTCTCAACATGTACTCAAGTGTTTGGATTGTCCACTCAGATTGGACATCAGTATATGAATGATTAGTCGTATTGATTTTTAGCTCAATATTAAGAGCATGTTGAAGACTCTTCCAAACATATAGGTGATTATTGGATCTTGATCGGATAACATAGATAGGGGTACTCAATGCAGCCTTACCACATCTTTGATATATATATGTTCCAGTTGATGTAATGAGATATTCTGTAGAATTTCAATGAAGTGGGTAGTCTTTATAGGACGATCCACAACGAAAAATATTGCATTGTTTCCTTTGTATTTCTTCAAAATTTTGGTGAAAAATTATACATTGATGATCTACCATTTCCATGCTCGAATGGGTAATGGATTCATCATCCTCTTATACTTATGCCTCCCAGCCTCCACTTGATAACATAATAGGAAATTTGATGCATACTCAACGACCTCCATATTCATTTTTACCCACAAATAATGATCTCAATGATCTCAATACATATTTGGTTATTCTAGTTGAATGGTGATATTTGAACTATGTGCATCATCCAAATGTTGTTTCATTAACTCTAGATTTTATTATACACATAGACTTTACCAAAATCCCACAATTCCTTCCTCATTAACATTGATCTTTGAGGATTTTCCATTTATGATAGTTTTTAATTTTTTCAGAATTCCAAAATCTTTATTTTGAGTATCTTTTAACCATTTCATAAGGGATGGTTGAGAAATAATTTTTCAAATTATTTATTATGTTACCTTCTTTATGATTCCCATGTCCTTTGTCATCAAATATAAGAACATTAGATCCTTCAATTCTCATCAATCACAGAATTGTTGGGTCCTTTCTACATAAAGCACCTTCCACATTGTTCTTTTTCCCAGGTATATAATCTATAGGGAATTAATAATCTTCTATTTTCTCTAATCATCATCATTAGCGCATGTTCAACTATATCTAGGTGAATATATAATTGATCATTTTGTAGTCAATATATATTTCACAGTTCCCCTCAAAGAGGCAATGTCACCAAATTTTTAATGTGAATATTACTTCAGCCTACTCTAGATCATGTGTTGGATATATTTTCTAATAAACATTAAATTTCCTTAAATAATAGGCAATGTATTTCTCATATTTCATTATCAAACAACCCATTACATTCTTCAAAGCATCACTTAATACCCCAAAAAGTTCTCCACTTTCCGGTAGTGTGGTCACATGCATAGTGATAAGACTCTTTTTCCAATCCTTGAACATATCTTCACATTCATCACTTCAGTAAAACTTCACTCCCTTTAGAGTTATCTAAGTAACAGGGCTTGACAATAGTGAGAAATTTCACACAAATCCGCGATAATATCCAGCTAACACTAGGAAGTTATAGATTTCTGACACCAACTTTGGCCTCAGCCATCCCTCATTTACAGCTATATTGGAGGATCCACAGATATCCCATTACATGTGATGATATGAACCATGAATGAGGCTTCTTTCAACAAGAACTAATTCTTGAATTACCTTTCATAGATCTTATCCTTTCGCTATGTCTATAGTACAATGCTTATAATCTCCTCATGCTCATACTTTGTGTTAGAGTATATTAGAATATCATCAATATATAGTACAAAAAAAATTTATAGGAAATCCATAAAACCCTTATACATCAATTCAATGAATATTTTTGGAGAATTCGTGAGCCCGAAAGGCATTACTGTGATTTTATAGTGCCTGTATCTTATTTGAAAAGCAATTTTGGGGATATTTTACTTCTTCAACCTAACATGGTAATATCCTGACTGCAAGTTAACCTTGGAGAAGTATTGGGATCCATGTAATGATCAAAAGAGTCATCAATTCATTATAGATGATACTTATTCTAAATATTGATTTTTTGAGCTCATGATAATCAATTAAAATGATCATTGACCCATTATTCTTCTTGACAAAGTGGACAAGTGAATCCCATGGTGAAGCACATGGGCATATAAACCCTTTGTATAGATTCTCAAGTTGTTGTTTAATCAAATACTTATAATAAACAACAACCATTCTATATTGATTCTTGGATATTGGAAATGCCCTAGAAATAAGATCAACTGAGAATTCAATATCTCTTCAAGGATGAAGGACATTCAATTCCTCAGGAAACACTTCAGAGAATTCCCTTATAATATGCATATCATAAAGTTTGGTTTCTTCCTAAGACTTAATCATTAGAGAAAGATATAAATTATCATAGGGCCATAATATCCACACATGGGATGATGTTTCTAAAGAATATTCTTCCTCATCCTTTCACTTGTACATAATCGGGGGTTGATTCTCCAAATGGAGATCGATTTCCCTCTAAGGGAAATTTTTGTTAAATATATATATATATGGAAAGCCAACCCATGCCAAGGATTTCATCAAATTATTCCAGAGGGAGTATGAAGAGGTTCATCATGAATTTTGTCCCAAAAATTATGATAGGGGGAGTTATATTCATGGGTTGCAATGACTTCCCCATTTTCGGTTCTCACTGTCACTTCTACTTCCATGATTAGTGGTGATTTTGGTATTATTCTATGAAAAATTTGGGATATAAAATAATGAGTAGAATGAGATTCAAAAAATATGCTTCCTATTCATGAATTAATATCTAGCATTCTTATCAGCACATCATTGTTGTAGTTTTATTCAGTGATAGTGATGGAAAAATATTTCCCTTTCTTTCATAGAGGTTGATTGTTTATTCCAAAAACCCTTATCTTGAGGAAATAGTTTGAAATGTTCCTTGGTTCATTGAATTTTATGCATTGAACATTTCATTGAGGGTACAACGGAGTGTTCCTCTCCTTTTTCTCGGTAGCGTGTTCTTCTTGAGGGTAGTTAATGGAAGGGTGCCCTTCTATTTCACACCTAAAGCATTTCCTTATCCCATTAAAGAAATTCCCAGGGTTCTTTTTTCCACACATTTGGAAAGTGGGGGTTTTTAATTTATTTGAACCATTGTATTTATCCATTGTACTGCTAGAATTTCAGTCCACCATATTCTTTGTATCCTAATGATACCCTTGATATTCCCCGATCTCCACTTAGACTTTGAGGGAAAATCAGAATATTTCTTCATAGCTCTGGAAGTCATGGATCGCTAGGGAATTCCATTGGATAGGTTTTATCCCATCAAAGAAGTGGTAAAATTTTTATTCATTGGTAACAAAAAATCCGGAGGCATATCTGGAAAACCTTGTAATGTTTTCCTCCTACGCTTCGACGGATTTTCCATCATTTTTCTTGAGGAATAGGAAGTCCATTTACATATTAAGATGAAGGGTGTGGGGAAAAATATATATTGATATGTTATATATAAATACTTCCATTCAATGACTTAATCTACTCCTAAATATTTTTATTTTTGATCAATGTCCACCATTAATCACCTTTACCGTCTATATGATAAGAATCCAAATGTACCATATCGTTTTCAGAATATTGAATAATGGAGAAGATCTTATTAATGGAGTTGATCTGTTTTTCGGTTATTGAGAGATCAGATGATCCATTAAAATTAAGAGGCCTTTGTCTCTTAAATCTCTAAATTGAAACCTTTTCTATATTGGGGGGGGGGTGAATTTTCCTCTTGGTTGAGGTTACTATTCAATAAATGATTTAACTAAGATAGTATCATGAAGATGTTTTTGATCCCCACTCCCATCGGATTGAAAATATAATTAGAAAAATCCGAACATTGATCTTCACATAGGTTGTTAGAACGAGTCCTCCTATTAGTGTCCATTAGCTAGTTTAAAAGGAATGTTATGGGTAACACATAAAGGGGTATCTAATGAAAAATAGGGGTAACGTATAATTTAGATTCATTTCCATAACATATGAACTTATAAGATTCAATCTATGATATAAAATATGTAAATCCCATCATATATTCGTAGGGGAAATTTTTTATTCACATAAAAATGGTTCATACTATTCTTATGAATTTTCCATACCATATCCCCAGGTAGTGTCGTACCCAATAGTGCAGTAAGGTCTGTTGTCATGCAACAGTTTCCTTTTGAGTCTAACTCAAAAAAGGTGTTTTTGTGTATTACCCCTAGAAAAATTTGTGCCAGAGTTTCCTCTAACTTCACGTATCCAGATGAAGATGTTGATTCTGAAAAAAAAAACATAATAAATACTCACAAAAATTAAGCAATGTTTTTATTATACATAGTCTTATCCCTGAGGCTTTCATAAGGGTTTTCTAATCCTTATCCAAAAAATAACTACACCTGTCCTCTAATACCAACTACAAAAACCTGGATATTTATTACGCACATACACATGATTTACTACATAAAATTAAAGATAATTGAAATATAAAGATGGATAGGTCTAGTGTCTTTCGATATTAGGATCATTAATCATCAACATGGAACATAAAACACCTCATCTATATTAAAAACTTCTTTTACATGACCAAAAACATTACTTTTTACATAGAATTTCATGGGATAACCTGAGGAAAAGTGTATGAAAAGGGTGAGATATAAAGCCTAGTAAGGGAGTAAAAAAATAATATCATGAAGAATACAGAACGTTTTAGTCAGTAGGCATATCAATGGAGCACAATAGAAACATGAACATAAATGAATGATATTACATGATTATCATTAAATGGAAATGTGACAACAACATTTAACATTATAATAGCCTGAGACAAGTCTCAATGCACCTAGATCATGTGAAAAATCTCATTTCATATGAATTAGCATGAATAAACCCTCATTTATCTTGACTTATCATGACACGAGTCATTACCCAATGCATTAGAGTGCTATCATGGTGCACCCTTCTTAATCATTTCATTTCATGCATAAGTGTGACACATGGATCATTCAACATTTATTCATTAAAAATCATTGTTTATTCCACGTTAAAGGAATATTGATTTCATTAAAGAAAATCTATATTAAATATGTAAATGTTCATAAAGGTGAATACCCTTGATAGATTAATGGGTTCGGTATTCAATCCACAATGACTTTGGATTGGAGGATTGTGCTCCAATTTAGGGAGCATAACAATGTGACAAAAGAATTCATAAAAATATTTAATGAGAGAGAAAGTGGTATGTAATAATACATATAATAAATGGAATGTAAGGGGGTAATATATATTCATGTACCAACTTATGTAATGGAATTTAGATGCATAATATAAAATAATTTTTTGATAAGAAATTTCAGTATAGAAACAGTTGCACATGGGAGACATTAATGAGAGAGAAAGGGGTCTATCATCATTAAAACAAAAGGAGGGAATCATAGGGGAGGTGAAAAAACATACCCTAACATTTTTAATTTCAAATAAAAGGGCATTACAACATAAAACATTTGGACAAAAACGGGAAAGGAAAAAATCCCTTACGAAATTTTAGCATGGTAACAGGTGTATATGGGAGGTATTAATGATAGTGAAATAGGTCTATAATAATAAAAACATAAGAAGGGAAGTGTGGGGTAGGTAAAAATCATAACCAAACATTTTTTTGATACCAAAATTGTATAAAAATATAAATAAATTTTGACAAAAGTGAGAAAGGAAGAAATCCTTTACATGGAAGTGTGATCCAAAAGGCTTGAGAGATGCTTGAGAGGGACTTATAAAGAGCTTGAAGAGAATTGGGAGGATAATAGAGAGATTTTTTCAGTGATAGGTCTATTAGAAAATGGTTTTAGTGAATTGAAATGTGATATTTAGAGGGTTATACAGGAAATGAGTGGGAATTCGATATTATTTAGGTTTTGGACACCACACTTTAAAATAATCAAATCCACAAACCATACAATGGTTTATTCCCATTTTTTGACAAATTGTAGTGGAAAAAATTATTTTATAAGGCCAATTTCTGATATTATTAAAATATTGGTCTTGATATTGTGGAGGTGAGTCACACTCTCAAGGAAATCATTTTAAAATGATAAAATGTTTTATTAATATTGTAGGGTCCACTATGGCATTTAAAATATATAAAAAAACCTAAAATAACATTATATTAAAGGTAAAACATATATTGCTCTAAAATACTATTTATATTATGTTACTATATCATTATTGTGTCATTAGGATGTCATTAAACAGTTTATATATTTTAAAAAAAATCTAATTTTTACCCAAAAAATCGACTATATCAGAAAATTATGAAAAATTTCCTATTTGATAATTTTGACATCCTGAATCCAAAAATAATATTCATTTTACACAAACAGTTTATCTATATATCTGAATTTTTACTTTAAAATTAAAATATGACATATAACAAAAATTCTTTGTTTTTTTATAAAAACTACTTTCAAACGTTAAAAAAATTACAATTGTATTTATTAAAATTATAAAATCATTTATATTTAATAAAAATTAATTTAGTAATAATAATTTATTAAAATATTATTTAATTTTAAAAAACATCAATTCATCAAAATAGAATTATTAATTGAATATTATATAAAAAATTCACTTTAAAAACTATTTACAAAGTAACAAATATAAAATGAAGGCATATTATTTATTCTAATAAAAAAATAATGAACATAATTATAGTACTAGGGTCTTGTTACATAACCCCTTATAACACCCCCATATTACATAAGGGTAAGGTGTGTGTCGGTTAATGGATCTTGGGGATGCTCAGATGAAATTTTTCATGTTGTAATCTCTATCATCATCGACTTCTACAACAGGCGGTTCCATTCAATATTAACTGGTTGAATCATTGCTTGGGCTTGGTCAAGAGTGAAGCCTAGAGATTCCTCATCTTTTCCAAACTTTGATAAATATGCTTCACATTTAGATATTCAAATGGATGAGGACATCACTTCCTTTGTTTGAGAATATTGGTTTTGTTGAAGACCTATATTTATACTAATCATGTGATCATTGTTCAAAGATTATATTAGCAAAGGTAATAATTCATAACCGTATTTTAAAATCCTAAAATATAAAACCAAGGATGTGAATATGTTTTATACAAACATTTTATATAATAATATATTCAATTAGATCAATATGAATATCCTTTAATAAATAATTGGAACATTACACATATAAAATGTAATTATTTACCTCTGATTCCATGTATATAAATTTTCATATTAGTGACCATATTAAAGGGGGATATTGTTGGAACCCTTATTTTAATGATCATAGAATTAGGAATGTTTTGATATAAATGAGTTTTCATTATAGTGACAACATTTTGTAATATAATTCATATTGGAATAACATTATTCTATGTATGAGTAATAATCAGCATTGAGGTTTAGTCGTAGAAAAGGGTAAGTCACCCATGGAGTCAACTCATCGCCAACATAGAAATTTGGTGATATACTAGATTCAACCACTATTATGGATGTCTCACCACTAAATTATGATTTACCATAGGAATATAAATTTTAATATTTTTGAAAATTCATATGGTCATACCCGATTCAATATAGAGGTGGAATTGTATTATAATGGTAATTTGGTTGTTTTGATTGATCTACCACATTTTTTTATTGACTGAAAATTAACATTTTATTGAATGAGAGGAGAAAAACAAGTCACTACTAAAGAAACATAATCAAGGTGGCCTAAAGTGGTGAAGTCCAAGGGAATATTTGAGAATAACCTGGTTGTATCACTTTGGAAGAGAACCCATCCGGTTGTAGATAATGATATCCTCATCAGCTCTACCTTCATGTGCTAGCTAATCCGCTGCAAAACTGACTTCACGCCAAATATTTTTGAAAAAACATCCTTGACCGATAAAGGTCCTACTATGTCTCACCAGATAGAATAGATCCCAAAAAGGTTTGGCCCTAACTTAGAGGAATAAGACGGACGCAGCAGAGTCCGATTCAATGCTCTCCGCCTTGATATTTATGCAATTGTACCATGAGGGACCTATGTGCAAGGCCCTAACCTCTAAAACCCAAGAAAAGCCCGACCCATAAATGGTGCTAAAGCCAAAGATAAATGAGCTGTTAGTATTCCCAAACATTCCTATGCCCTTCATCTCCCCATCAACAAAAGAAACCATCAACAATTACCTTTAATCCATTTCAAGGTGGAAACCACCGAACCCACATTCCTTGGATTTTAGAACGTGTGCTTGTATTCAAGATCAATCTAGGGAGAACCCTTTTGAAGGATGGTGAATCCCACCAACCGTGAATAATCTTACCCTGCTCGGCCACCATTTCCTAGTTTCTCATGTGAATCACTAATTTGGTAGTCTTAACCCCCTATCTGGCTTTGTTCCTTGCCTCCCATATATTCCAACATGATGTTTCCACAACAATTGCACGGATTCTCCATTCGACGTCCCATGAGACAATGTCCAAAAAAAGCTAACACAAAGATCCTGAAAGGTATCACCGCTGGACTACATTTCCAGACTGGATCCCATGAAATTCCACAATTAAATTTCCCATTAAATATGCACAAATAGGTGTTCTGTTGACTCCATTCAAGGACTGGTGCATCAATAGCAGTGGGACACCATGGTCACTCCTCTGCTCTAGTTGTTCTTGCCTATTGGGAGGTCCCTAAGGAGAATTATCCATACCAATAAATTTAATTTGATGTGTATACCTTTGCACCATAGGTTCAAGGACAGACCGTCACTTTCCCTCTCCACATGGATAGATGTTCTGAATCTGTTGTTGGAGAATTTACCAAAAGTCGATCTAGTGAAGCAGCAGTGGTCTAACTCATCAATCAAGAGGATGTTTTGGAGAATTTCCATCTGTTCAGAATTGAGAATTTTTTCCATTAGACATTGGTGGTAGATAGCCTCCATGAAGGTGATAGTAGGAAAAGGACAGCTATGGAAATAGAGGATATTGATAGCCTAATTGTGGTTCAGGATATTGATATCTCCTCTCCCAATCAAAAACCAGAATTGAGCTTGGAGACCTAGTAGGTGTGAGAGAATGCATTTGGAAAGAATGCAGAGGTTCCTCATGTTCCTTGTACATTCTTCCCATTTTTTCCGAAACCTATTCTTCATGAACCTTTCCCATAACGAGGTCCCTTCAATGATTTCTCACGCCAGGCGTGCCTGCATAGCTTGCATGTATTCAACCACACAACGGAATCCCACACCTCATTCTTCAACCAGATCTTCCATTAGAATCCATGAATCCCATTATTATCATCCCAACTGATTATCATACCATAAAAAATTCTTCATGGTTCTTTTATTCTTTGAAATAGTGCCCTTCGGCAGAGTGATGATTGAAAGCACGTTCATGGGGATCGACGTGGGCACATTATTGATGAGGGTGACTCTACCTCCGAAAGAGAGAAACATATTCTTCCACTGAGCAGAGAAATACTCAGTCAGTGTAAGGTGGAATTATATTATAATTAGGTAATTATTTTGGGTAATAATAATATCATTTTTACCTTTAATTACCCAATCTACTTTTAACCTTGGTAAATGAAAGTAAAAAAGTTACTATTCATCAAAAATTATTTTCAACTTATTGAAAAACATTTTTCTTACTGATATCAACTGTGTCCCTCGAATTTTTTAATTTCAACTCACAGAAGTGGTAAAATTGTGTTTTTTGTAAATTTGAAAATTCTCCAATGAAGTGGGTAAAAGACGGTAAAAGGTTCGATAAAATTTTCATATATCTAAAATTAGTATATTCTGACTTCAATGAATTAAAGTAAACATTAATAGGTATTATATATCTTTTTTGACCAGATATAAATTTAAATAAGATAAATAATTATTTAAATAAAAATTCGGTTTTTGAACTATAACTTAGTGTTTTTCACTATTCATAAAAAATGAATTTTTTCAGAAAAATACCAAAAATACCACCTAAGATAATATTGACATTCTGAATACAAAAATGAAGTCCATTTTGAAAGATAAAATATATAAAATTTCAGAAAGTGGGAATTACTATTCATAACGGCTAGTGTCATTCTTTGTGGGGTGTTAGAACTTAAAGTTGCGTACATCACACGCTACTGTATTATTCAAAGAGAAGCGTACAGTAGAAGATTGGGGTGTTACATTCTCCACTCCTTCAAATAATTTCTTCCTCAAAATTTATAGAGTATTACTGCATAAAAATACTCGGGTGGATCTTCACCATAAGTTCCTCGGGTTCCCATGTTTCCTCTTCCATCTTATCGTTTATCAATAGAATATTAACCAGATGAGTCATCTCATTTCTCAACACTTGTTCACTTCTATAAAGAACATTGAAAGGATTTTTGCAATAAGATAGATCAGGTTCCAGTTTTAATTCCTAATAGATAAGTACATGCATTGGGTCAGGCATGTATTTTCTCAATGGTGATACATCGAACACATCCTAAAATTTGGACCGACTTGGAAGAATTTCCAAATTGTAAGATACATCCCCAATTCATTCTAGAATTTTGAAAGGTAAAACATACCTGGGACTCATATTTCCCTTTTACCGAAATGTATAAAACCATTCCATGGAGATACCTTTAAGAAAACATGATCTCTTACCTAAAATTCTATATCCTTCCATTGGTTATCATCATAGTAATTATACATACATTGAGCTGCTTTGAAGTGGGTTTGGATTACCTTTACCTTTTCTATCGTTTCCTCCACAAGTTCAATGCCTACGAGTTTTCTTACACCAAAATCATCCCAATAGGTTGGTGTATGACATCTCTTTTCGTATAACAATTCATATGGTTCCATTTGAATACTTAAATGGAATCTATTGTTAAAGGAAACTTCTACCAAATGTAAATATTGATCATACATACCTAGAAAGCAATGTGATCATGATTTAAACATGTATTCTATGGTTTGAATAGTCCGTTCTGATTGCCCATCGGTTTGGGGGTGGTAGGCAGTGCTCAAACAATGTTCAATATCCAGTGATTTCAAAAATATTTTAAAGAATCTTGATGTCAAACGAGGATCACGATCAGAAACAATCGATAGTGGTACTCCATGAAGTCTTACAGATTCATTAAAATATATTCTTGTTAAATGTTCAAGTGGTAAATCTTATCTTATACCAATAAATGTTCCTACATTGTAAGACGGTCAACAATGACACATATTGCATCATTACATTTAGGATTCTTTTGTATCCCCATGCCAAATACCATTGTGATTTCATCCCATTTCCTCTCAGGTATGGGAAGTGGTTTCATGACTCCTCCACGCTGTTTCCTTCCAACATTCACTTGTTGAAAAACCAAATATCAATACAAAAAATTAGCAATCTACCTCTACATTTTTCCCCCAAAAAATGTTCCTTCAAATATCAATACATCTTAGTGCTACCAGGGTGTATAAGGAAGTTAAAACTATGATAATCATCCAAAAAATCCCTTTTTAGATCTGGTATATCAGGAACACAAAGTCTTTTCCCAAATTTCAAAATTCCTTCTTTACACACAAAGTCACTCAATCTCCAATCATCCACAACATTAATATTAGTCTGAAACTCTTGATCATCGGTATGAGAACTCTTTATCCTTTACAGTAAAGATGTTTTGGAAACTATTTGATAATGTATTGATGTTTCACCTTCCATGGTGATTCCCATATCTATATTTACTAGATCCTTGTATATATGATCTTTTTCTACTCTCATATTTTTCAAAACTCCATGATCTATTCTACTCAAAGCTTCTACCACCTTATTTTCCTTCCTTGGGTGGTAGTGTATAGTGAAATAATAATCCCTAAGTAGTTTAAGCCATCTCCTTTTCCTCATGTTGGGTTCTTTCTATGAAAAAATATCGGTCAAACTCTTGTGATCAGTATATATCTCACATTTTTCAACAAGGAGATAATGTATCCATATCTTCAAAGAAACAATTATAGCGGCTAACTAAAGATCATGAGTTGGATAGTATTTCTCATGAATGTTTGGCTATCGTGATGCATAGGCAATAACTCTATCATTCTTCATAAGGACACAACCAAGTCCATTCTTTGATGCATCACTTTAAATAGCATACCCATCATTCCCCGATGGTAGAACCAATAAAGGAGAATTGACTAATCTTCTCTTCAATTATTCGAAACATTCTTCACATTCTTTTGTCCAAAAAATTTTAACCCCTTTTCGTGTGAGCTTTGTTAATGGGTTAGCCAACCGGGAAACATTTTGGACGAAACATTGATAATAACATCCAAAACCAATAATATTGTGTACCTCAGTTATACTCGTTGGTTTTGACCATTCTTGGATTGCCTTGTTCTTAGAAGGATTAAAAGAGATTCCATATTTAGAGATAATATGGTCAAGAAAATAAATCTCTGGAAGCTAGAATTCACACTTCCAAAACATCCGACATAATTCATGACTTCTAAGAGTCTTCAGGATAATGCTCAAGTGATTGAAACAATCATCATTACTTTGGATTATACTTAGATATCATCAATAAATACTACTACAAAGTCATCAATATAGTCATTGAATACTATATTCATTAGATGCTTGAAGATAGAGGGTTCATTAGTCAATCAAAGAGCTGTTACAGTAAACACGTAATGCCCGTACCTAGTTTGAAACGTTATCTTTGGAATGTCTTCCTTCTTCATTCTCAACTGATGGTATCTAGATCGAATTTCAATCTTAGAAAAAATACTGAGCTCTTTTAAGTTGGTCAAATAAATCATCAATGTGAGGTAGGGGATACTTATTCTTTATTCTTATATCTTTGATCTCCCTATATTCAATGAAAAATCTCATAGATCCATGTTTTTTCTTAACAAAAAGGACAGAGGCTCCCCATGGAGAAACACATGGGCAAATAAATCCCTTGTTACTCAATTCCACTAGTTGTTTTTTAGTTCCACTAATTCCACAGTGGATATTCTATAAGGGGTTTTCAATACGGGCCTTGAACTAGTAATTAAATCAATGGAAAACTCAATTTCTCGTTCTGGAGGATGTCCATGAAAATCCTCTGGAAACACATCAATATATTCATGCAAAATAGGTACATACTCTATTTGAAAATTCCTTTCCTCACCCACAGTTATTTCGTTATATTCCTCCCTAAGAATTGAATTTAGTGGAGCAGATGGGGGTGGATCTTGATAAGAATTATGTGGTGATGTTTCTGTACTAAGGATATGGTACTCTCTATAATCAGAAAATTGTAACCTCTATGTTCTTATAATAAAAATCTGCATCATGGTTCGAAATCCAATCCATACCAAGAATTATATCAAATTCAATCATGGGTATGATGATGAGATCAGCAGAAAAATAAAATTTATATTCCCTAATGGGGACTGATTCACAAAATATTGTTGCAATGATACTTCCCTTAAGAGTTTTGACTGACAACTCCCTTGTTAAATCAAATTTGAAATATCTTATTTTCTTAGAAAAATGGGATGATATGATCCAATGCGATGATCCAGAATCAAATAATGCATTTTCTAAACTAGAGGAGACCATTAAATCACATGCCACCATGTCTTTTAGAGATTTAACCTTAGTAGTAGTGATAAAATAATATTATCCAAGATCTATTGGCCTTTTCTGAGGTAATTTCCCCTAATTCTTTGGAAATTCATTCACATAATTCCACATTTCTATACAATTTTATCATTCAATATCGACGGCTTCTTTCTTCCCCTGGCAATCTTGAGCTTCGTGTCCTTTTTCACCACATTGTAACAGACTCCCATTTCCTTCAGGAAAGTACAAAGGTGTTTCTTCCAACATTTACTGCAGGATGTATATAGAATTTTTCCCGTCTTCCCTTATTTCATTTTCCCGAGTGTTCAACATATCTCTTATTCTCTTGATTTTTTTTAAAGTCATGGGATGTAGAGAATTATTTTTCTCTCTTGATATCACATTAAGAAATACCTTTGTACGACGAGAAGGATTGTGATACTAATTATTTATGGACATATGGTCTGATCCCATCAAAAAAATGATCAATAATACATCTTAGGTTAGGTATATAATCTGCAGCATGCCTCACTACCCTTGTAAATTTAGCTTCATAATTTTGGACATTCTCACCCTCCTTTTGTCTTAGACTAAGAAATTGTCATTCCCTATCCGCTCAATGGTAATGAGGAATGTATTTTTATAAGAACAATTCTTTAAAATCCATCAATTCCATATTTTATACTTCATCATCTTCCTTTGTGTTTTCAATCAACGACCACCATTTATTAGCATCTCTAGTGAGGAGGTACACTGCCTTGACTAGATTTTCTCTATTTCTACACACCAAGGCATGAAATATTTTCTCTAAGGAATTTATCCATTTTCTCAGATACTAGTGGATTTGTAACCCCATTGAATGTTGGTGGTTGTTTGCTCATGAAGCGATCTAACATTGATCCTCCACACTGTGGATTAGGGTGCTTTATACAGGTAAGGTTATTATTCATACACTGGAAGAGTTGTCCTAACACAGTGATAAGATGATCAGAACCAGTTGTATCACCATCTCCAATATAATTATCTTTAGTAGGATAGAAATCCCTACATGTAGTGCGTTCATTGATACAATTTCCATTTCTTCCACTAGGTGCCATTTCAAAACAACTGCATAAAGAATATTAGTTTATGAATCAAAATACATAATTCCAAACTTGTAAAACACATAACATTTATGGAAAACATTATTGATATAATCCATTATCATAAAAAATGATTTCTGTGAGAAATTATATACCCATGAACTCTTCAAAATGGTTTGTAATGAAAATGATAATTATCCTAAGCATATCCCCCGGGAGTGTCGTAACCAAGAGTGCACCAAGGGCCATTGTCGTTCATCGGTTGCTGTTTGATTCTAGCTAAAACAAGTGTTTTCACGTTTTACCCCTAGGTACATATGTTCTAGAGCTGCCTCTACATGCTCATATCTAGAAAACGATGTATTTCTTGGAAAACACACAAAATCTCTAAAATACCAATATAATTGGAAGTTCTTATATACTAATCGTCAAATTCTATCATAGTGTAATGTTCTCTAATCAGATTTTTTCTAAATCTAGATTCCACGGTTTGTACTAAACTTCCTTTGACACCAACTATAATGCCCCGACCCTAGAATCCCAGAGTCGGTTAATTATTACGTATCATTGGCATGATCATGAAAGATAAAGTCTCTAAAGATCTATTAGTTTAGTATCATTGGAATTTCTAGATACATTCATAAGTTTTACATTACATCATATAATGGAAAACTACAACAACATTTTTTCTATATTCAACATTGAGATACCATAGACTATCCTTGGAGGTCAGTCATAATATACTTCTTCCTATCTCAGGAAAAATATATCATAGAAAATGGTGAGCTCAGATGATCAGTAAAGATAAAAAAATAGAGGAAACATTCATAAATAAACCTAAACATTTATAGTATTGTATAAAACTAAAAAAGGCTTTTGAACATATACTTCATCATAATATGGAAAATATAAATCAAAATAATGAAAACATGGATATTTTACTAGTCGAATAATCAGAAGCAATATCAATAGCCACTTTCATAATGATGGAATTCATAATTCCAGACTACATAACCACATAGTCAAGGCCTTGAGACCAGACTACAAATAAGATTTTGTCAAGGCCTTGTGCCAAAACAATAGTTTGTCTCATTAGACATATTGATGCATCTAGGAGCTATAGTGGGCTGTAATCATTACATACTAAGTCAAATGCATTCCTCATATGAAAAGGTTTAAACATAACATAAACATCAAAATTAAAACAATCATATGAAATGTTAATACTTTATCCATAAACCATGAATGGTTTAAAAATAACACATCTATAGTCAATCATATCAAAAAACCTTCAATACAATATAAGGGCTTTGTATCATAATAAATCAACTTCAAATGAGCTTAAAATCCATCAAAATATGTAGGCATTGATGGAATCAAAATGTTTTTTAGGGAAACATTTCTTTATATTTTGAAATCATTTAAAATAATATAACTATAAAAAGAAAAAATTTATTTTTGAAATTTTATTATATGATTTTAAGGTAAGCTTTGATGATGTTATAACAGCAAAAAATAGTCTCACCCTCCATATAAGTTAAAAAAACATTCTTACCTTAATTTTGTCGAAAACTTCATAAAGTAGCTTTTTTGGCAAACGAGGGAAATATTTCTTTTAGAACATATAAGGTCAAATAAGGGTATAAATGACATTAAACCATTATCTAGTAAATATTAAAAATGATTTGAAATACATTTTTATGAAACACATATGTGGATGATAAAGAGGTCTTAGTAGATAATTACGTATAAACGACCTCAGATAATAAAGAGATTGTGAAATTAACACTTACCCTGTACTTTTCCCAGGTCAAGGGAGGTTAAAATCTTGTATAATGGTGAAATAATTGTTATTAAATTATACAGGAATCATATACATGAATATGATATCATATTCTGATCTTTTTACATTGCATTGTTAATAATATCTTAGTATTATCGTCGTTTTGGGTGTAAACTGATTCGTTTTCCTTTATATGCTTTCTTACGTAAGTAATGTTTGTTATGGATAGGATGTATAATTTTCATATTTAGAATGATATTATGTCTTTATAAATTATTTTCAATAATCTAATGAATATTAGTCTTGAATGAATATGATGGGGGATGAATCTTATAGCGTTCATGGAGACTGTAATCCGTACGTACGCACGATCGACAATATCATTATTTTAATATAAAAAAATATATAACTGAATAGTATTACATATATAAATAATCATTATCATGTTTTATTTTTTATTTTCTTAAATTATACATCATTATTATACCCATCCATAAAATAATTTATTGAATAACAATTACACCGCGGCGTGGAGACGTTAAGCCGTACATACGCACTTATGTTGACATGTCATTCAAAGGATGGTTAAAATAAATCATATGGTTGTACCATATTTATAATAACATCATAGTATATAGAATATAATTCATTAATTATTTTATAATGAATCCCACAATGAAATATGAAGTGGAAGAAGAAGGGAACTTGAAAGAGTTGACGAAATATTTACCTCTTCTTTGGGTTCTTCCTTTTAATTTGACCAAAATGGATTATTAGTTTTGCTTTATGACTAAAATAAGGCCTCTAAGATGAAGGTAGGACAATTTAGTGGGTATTTTTACATGGGTTGGCTGAGGAAAATGGCTTTTATTATGTGAATTAGAGAGAAGGGGGAGTACCCATTTATAAGAGGGGTGAGGGGAACATTAGGAAAAGCTAGAAATATTATTTTATAATAAACTCATTTTAGGTTTTAAATGGATCCAAAATGAATTATATAAAGGATAAGGCGGGTATGGGTAGAAAACCACCCAACCAATAGGTTTTAGATAGGTTTGTGTCACTATATTAACTTTATCTTATATATTTTACTCTTAGTTAAATAGTTTGACATTTACCATGTCTCTTTGTATTTTTGTATTATATGGTTAATAAACATACTATAAACGTTCAATAGAACCCCAGGTGGTTAATTAATGATTAAAATATAAGTATATAAGTATTTTTTCAGAAGCTTGGTTTTTTAGGAATAGAATATCAATTAATAATATAATATTTGTTTTAAAAACACTTTTATGTCAATTTTGAAACTATTTGGTATTTTAGTTTTTCTAAACTCATAACCACATTATGAATTTGAAAAAAAAATTCTATTCAACACTAACATGTCATAGTAACATATAATATAAGTTTAATTCATAAAATGTTTCAGATTACATTTATTTTCATATTTATAACATCATTTATTTTAATATTTCATTAATTAGATAATTACTACATCATCATTGCGTCATATATTAATTTCATTATATAATGTCTAAAAATTATAAATTAAATATATATTATATAGTTAGTATTTTTAGAATTATAATTAATATTTATAGTCTAATTTATCTTATGTGTATCACTATATTAAAAATGGATTATTTGTTAAACATTTGCATGAATGCTTTTTTTATTATATTAATGAAGAGGAAACAACAAGGAACGTAGATAGCCAAGGCACTCATGGGGGCCTAAAGTAATGTTTCCATAAGGAATCCTTAAACACAAATGGCCTACACTCAATCATTATAGAGCCCAAGCTTCTATACATAAAAACCTCGTTCCTGGGACTTCCGAGCTTCGCAAGTCCATCTGCAACAAAATGTCTTTCCCTCCACCTATGTTGTATGAGTTGTCCTTAGTTATTAAACATTGAATTTAAAACTTTTAACTCTTCATTGAATTAAATAATAATAAATATCCTAATCTAATCCATGTGGAAATACATGATCATATTTTATTCCTAAGGTTGTTTTTGGTCTAAATACATTTATCCAATAGAATTAGGACATGTGTTCGGGTAATAATAATATCATTTTTACCCTTAATTACCTTATTTACATTAAAACGTGGTAAATATAATTAAAAAGTGTCTACTCACAAAAAATTATATTCAACTTGTTGAACCACATTTTACTTACTGATATCAACAATGTCTCTCGGATTTTCTGAAATTCAACTCACAAAAGCGGTAAAATTAAGTTTTATGTAAATTTTCAAATGCACATTGGAGGTGGGTAAAAGACGGTAAAAAGTTTAATAAAATATTCATATATATATAATTATTTTAAAATGACTCCAATGAATTACATTGAAATTATATTGGTATTATGTATCTATTTAGAATGAAAATAAATTTAAATAAAATAAAAAATTATTTAAAAAAATCAGTTTCAAACTATAACTCAGTGTTTTTCACTATTCATAAAAAATTAATAGTTTTTAGAAAAATACGAGGAATTCCCCCTAAGTTAATTTGGATATTACATATCCAAAAGTGATGTCCATTTTGAAAGATAAAATTTATAAAATTTCAATGATTGGGTATTACTATTCATAACAACTAGATTGATTTGTTGTGGTGTGTTAGAACTCGAAGTTTCGTACAACACACGCTATTGTATTATTTAAAATGAAGCGTACCGTGGAAGCTTGGGGTGTTACAATACCTAGTTAGTGGTTTTTTAAAAACCATGGGCTTGAAACTGGTATTTTCCGATGGTATTCGCCACATGGGACACCTCATATTATATTTTACTGTAAAAATGTCTAGCAACATTTTATATTAATTATGATGTGATTATAATGTCATTAAACATACCGAAAACTCAAAAATGTATTTAACTGTTCAAAAAACTTTATGTATATTAGAAAAATCCAAAAAAATCATTCTAACCATTTTTCAATGTGTAGAATTGTAAAATGATATAAATTTTTTGAAAGTAATTTACTAAATTTTTTTAATTCAATAATTAAATAAAATCATAATTTGTTTTTGAAAAAATGACATCAAAACAGTAAGTCATTTTATAACACCATGAAAAAATAATATTGCTCCCATGCAATTATCTCAGAATCATATGAAAATAAATAAAAAATTTATGATTTCATTTTATAAAAATTAATTTCCTTTTTAAATTATTAAATTAACCATATAATTGTAAATAAATTAGTTATAACATTACAAAATACATATATTAATACTACAGTCGTTTTTTCTCTTTTAAGATGCCAATGTTTTATTGATACATTCATTTGAAGAGTTTTTATTTTTTTGACTGATTTTATACTCTATAATATTCATTACTATTCATAATGTTATGTTACTTTTTATAAGGGTATGTTAATATTAATAAATATTTATTTTTTCCTTTTTAGACTCCAAATAACTTAATGATCGTAATTATAGATGAAATATTTTCAAAATTAAAAATAGAGAAGTGAACATATTATGATTAAATGTTACATAATACAGAATAGCTCATTGTGTTGTAATTTCTTTTGATAATATGGCATAATTATGTGAAGTGATTTTCCATTGATAAAAAATTATGTCATTACATTATTCCGACCTTATGAAATTTCTCCCTCGAAATATCATTTTTTTATATTTTATGCGATAAATAGGTTCATGTTCATTTCCTTTATTTCCTCAATGATGAATTCATTATTTAATATTATCATTTATTTCATGTAGAAATGGATCATGTGTCACAATGACACCTCTAGATATAATACAAAATATCAACATCATTTTACCAAAAACACCTCAGGAATGTTGGTTTATTTCGATGGAATCATTGATAAGTAATTAAAATTTTATTTCATATATATAATTTTGAAATATCTTCTTGAACTTTTTTTATAAAAAATTATTTCTGAGTCATCTTTTAATATTTCAAAATAGGGTTTTGGTAAATCACATTTCATATTTCCCCAATAAAAATTAATCTATCATTTGACACATATAGGTTTCTCAGAGGACTCCCCATTTTTCAGCATCTAGAAAATAATTTAGAGCTTCATAATTTTCAAATAAAGAGAAAAATTTGAAAAGGCCTAGATGGTACATCCCATGATTATTAGGGTAAAAAATATGAGAGTGTGATATTCCCCAATAGAATATACATGATCGTTGAATGAATTGTTAAATTCTAGAGGTATTGGATGACTCATAAAGGTGTTTTCAGGTTTCATGGATACTTGAAAATGTTTCAAAGTCATATGAGCATGACAACTAGATGGCCATTCTATGTTTTTCTTCAAGAAGAGAGAGAAGATTCGCTCATGACCTTCCCCTTTCTATTTTTTGACTACAAAAAAGAGAATACAATTTGGGAGTTTGAATACTTATATAATAAGAATGGAAAAAATAAACATTGAACATAGAAGGATAAATTTGCAAGTGAATAGTATATCCAATCTTGTGATTCCAAATGTTTCAATCAAGGTTATCCTTGATCTATTTCATAACATATGATCTTATACTTATTTTCATTCCCTTAGTAACTATTTGTATTGAGCTCATGAATTTACCAAAGCATATCCCCCAGGATTGTCAAAACCTGAGATAATCAAGTCCTATTATTCTACACCAATTCCCATTTGAGTCTACCACAAAGTAGTATTTTATGGGTTTACCCATAGATACATCTATTCCAGATCCACCTCTACATATTTATATAATGATAGGGATGAATTTCATGATAAACCAATTACTCTATACAAACCAAAATATAGGGATGTTTTCTTATACATAGTCTCATCATTAAGGTTCATATTAAGGTTCAATATTCCTAATCTAAAAAAATAACTCCACTGTCCTCTGATACCAAAAATGAAAACCTTATCCTTTTAAATATAACATTACATTATTTTAAGAATAATTATACATCAGAATACGCGCCAAGGATTGTAATGTCTAGTTTCTTGGAAGAGTATGTACATAAAACTGAAAACATGGAACTCAGAAAGAAAAATCTTTTCTTAATATTCCTAAAGAGATCCTAACTTCTCTTGAGCCCTTAAATATACATATGGTACCCTATGGATCACATGAATGAAGGGTTGAGCTAAAAGTCCAGTAAGGAAATAAACATAAGAATAATGCTTTAGAATAATGGTTAGTGTTTATGACATAATTATATAAAATGGAATATAGAATCATAAAATATAAACATGGGATAATATAATCATGAATTCATAGTAATGTCTTATTAATATTAATTACAAATTTAGCATGTGTCAAGGCTCATTGCA
The DNA here is from genome assembly GCA_963277665.1 of Viscum album. Lineage (NCBI taxonomy): Eukaryota > Viridiplantae > Streptophyta > Magnoliopsida > Santalales > Viscaceae > Viscum > Viscum album. The sequence continues at coordinate 653,154,891 of OY728145.1, read as the reverse complement.
TATAGAAGAGCGCAAATCAAGGTTAACCACCACGATCGTTGAACATGGTAGCTTGAGTCATGGCTAACCTCCAAGATCATTTCAAATAACATCTCATGAGACTAATATTTTAACAATTTATTAGAGAACTAACTAAGAATACCCATCTTAACATGTTCATTAATATTTTTTCCAAAAAACAATCATACATAATCAGTCATACATAAACATAAGGGGACTCAAGAAGTGAAATGGGTATCACATTCATGTGATAAAGAATAATGAATGTAAGTATCATAAATGTATCCATGAAAAATTGGAATTAAAACATACATGGAAGCTAATAAGTAAATATAGGTATATATCATGGTATGTGATTTAAAAAAAATTGACAACATTGAAGAAGAGTATTTATGAAATTCTTATAATTTAATCATTTTAGTCTGGTTTGAAGGAAATAACTAAAGAGAATTTCATACAGAAAAGGGAATAATATTTTATATAAACCCAGAAGTGAAAAATGATGGTTTTCATAATTAAAATACTGATTTTATAAAATCATTTTTGTCTTAAAAAATATTAGTGTGAAATTGAAATTTGGAAAATATATGGGATGTTCCTTATAAATGAGTTTGCTTATTTTAAAGTATAAAGGAGGGAATCACTAAATAGTTTGTATATCCCTAAAAAGGAATATGGAATGGATAATTAAACTTTAGCTTGGATTATATAAATAGTATGTAGATGTTTTTCATAAAAATAAATGACAACATAATTTGGGTAAAATGAAATATAGAGAACCTAGAAGGACTAATGGCAGTTCTAGTAGAACCCCTTACAGAATATCAGCATTATAACATGTGTACTTAAAATGGATTAATGAGAGATAAATGGATTTATCATCTATTATAAACCATGAAGTAATTAAGGGTATGTTTTGAAATCATACCCCATTATTATGAAATATATGTAAAAGGGAATAATATAGTTGATATTCTTGAAAATAAGTGATATAGAGGGGATCCCATTCCTTAAGTACGGTCATGTTCTCCACTTATTGAATGACCTGAAAAATAAAATTAGGTTAATTAGATAATAATTAGAAAACCTATTGTTAAATTAAAGGATTCAGTATATCTTCTTTATGTTCATTCACAACCTATTCGATTGGTTAAGTGGTTCAATTTCATTGTTCGAGCCCGTTTGATTACATGGTATTTTTATCAGTTTAATTATTTTTCATGTTTAGGTAATCATGTAAAATGGGGATGGTTGTACATAATTGGAGTTATATGTTATTATTTGAGAATTTATAAGGTTACAGGGTTGTAAATTCGATTTTGTATCTTTGAGTGAAGATGAATCATTATATATATTATATAATGATAACTATTTGGGTTTATTGGTGGTTTTTGGAGCACAAAAAACTCATTTTTCATTATAACACAAAACCACATGTACAAAAAGATTCTATAACCAAAAATGAAATATAATACATATATATTATATTCTAGTTCTTCCATAAGTATTATTTCAAGATCAGAATAGAATATATTATTAAAAATTGAAAACCCATTGTCCATGAATGTGCTAAATTATCACATTTCAGAAGGTGTTTTCATTTTTAGTATAAAATAATGGTAAAGGTGAGATGATGTTGACTTATTAATTTATAATGAAAAAATTATAGTTAAGGTTTTTTATTGTATTTTCCAAAAAAATTTGGATAAATTTAGTTCAAGAATGAAAAAAAATGTGATGAACATGAAAATAAAAGAAAAGCTCAGAGATCCCTTATGAAAATCTAGCAGCCTAACAACGTCGAATAAAATTTCATAAATTATTTTTATGAGTTAAAAGAGGGATCTCTCTTAATTCTTACATAATATGGAAACAATTAGTATATTAAATGATACATACAATCATAATTCATGTGAAATTAAAAAGAATAACATAAATTTAAAGTGTGAAAATTTTTAAGGAAGTATACTCCCTGACCCGGAAGAGTAACTCCTAAAACAAGATGGTTGGGACCTTGGGGGCTTGAGGACACATTAGGTGGACTACTAGAGAGGTAAATATACAAGATATTCTAGTATTATTAGTTTTTAATTCATGAAAATGACAAAAATAGTGGGTATTTGTAGTAAAAGAGAGATTGTTTTTAATAATTCCAACAAACCCCTCATTAGTGCTTTTTGCACAACCATGGGCTTTCCCATGGTATTGGACAATTTTAATATAAAATTGAGATACATCATTTCATATTTTACAATATAAAAATGTAGTTGAAAATTTTATATTAATTATTACATCATTAGGATGTCATTAAGCATAATAAAAAAATAAAAATGTATTTTTAATATTTATAAAAAAATCAAGTATTCTTGAAAATTCCAAAAATATCTCCCTTACCAATTTTCATCGTGTAGAATCCAAAAATGGAATCCATTTTTTGAAAATAAATTTCTAATAATTTTTAATATAATTATTAAATAAAATAATAATTTTTTCAAAAAAACAACATTTTACCATGACTATATCTTTAACACATTGAAAAATTAATCAACATCGCATTATATTTTATTATAACCATGGGAAACTAAAGTAACAATTTATGATGAAATTTAAAGAAAATAAATTCACATCTTAAAATTTTTATTTAATCATAAAATAATAAAGAAAATATTTAGGACATAAAAAAATACCAATACATATACTATGGTTGTTTTTTCACTTTTATGAAGTCTAAGATGTATTTATACATTCATGGGTGAAGGTTTTGTTTTTTGGATGATTTTGGCTTCATTACTATTCATTACTATTCATAATGGTATGTTAAAATTCATAAGGTTATATTACTTTTCATCAAAAATAATTTTTTCCTTATCAGACTCCATATAACATACTAATAAAAATTGTAGATAACCATTTTTCGAAACTCAAAACAAAAAAATGACAATATTATGTTTAATAGTCATAATATACTATATATTTCATTTTATATTAATTTCATGAGATTATATGTCATAAATATAAGAAGGGTTTTTTCGTCGATAAAACATTGGGTCGATATAATATCCCCCCTTATGTAATTTCTCCCTCGAAATTTCATTCTTTTTTTACATTCTAATCCATATATAGGTGCTGGTACATTCCTTAATTTCATCAACAACATCTTCATTCTTTCATATTATCATTGTCATCATGAAGAAAGGGTTCATTCAGAAAAATTGAAGCTCATGATATTTTCAAAGTCATCTACTTCGTTTACCAAAACAAACCTCATGTGTCTAGGTTTATATTGATGGAAGAATCAATAAATCATTAAAAAGTATTTCTTATATATCATTTTGAAGTATATTATTGAATTTTTTTTTATAAAAATATATTTCTAATTAATCTTGAAATATTTAATAATTGGTTTTTTGTAAAAAAAAGTTTTGGTATTTTACCTACGAAAAAATCTATACTTTGATTCATATAGGCTTCTCGATGGTCTCCCACTTTTGCAGCGTCTAGAAAATCATTTAGAGCATCATAATTTTCAAATAGAGAGATGAATAACGAAACATTGCAATGGTACATCCCACACATAGCATGGTAATAATGTTGAAAGCGCAATATTCCCTAGTACAATATACACAATACTTGAATAAAAAATGCAATGCTAGAGGTATTGGATGACTCATAACGATGATTCCAAGAAACTAGAATATTTGAGAAAGTTTCAAATTCATTTTAGCAAGACTTCAGGATGTCATTTCCATATAGTTCTTCATGAATAGTGAGAGGAGTTGTTTGTGATGTTCCATTTTCAATATTTTAAATTTGAAAAAGAGAATATAAATAGGGGGTTTGAATACATAGGTAATAATAATGTAAAAAAAGAAACATTGATCCTAGAAGGATAAACTTTTATGGGAATCTTATATCCTAACTTTTGATTCCCAATATTTCAATATAGGGTATCCTTGATATATTTCTTAACATATATTCTTATGGGTTTTCCATTACCTTACTAATTATTTTTATATATCTCATGAATCACCAAAGCATATCCCCTATGAGTGTGAATACAATTAGTGCAACAAGGCCTATTGTCATGCACCAGTTCTTGTTTGAGTCTTGCTCAAAGTGGTGTTTTCCATTTTTACCCCTTGATACATTTGTTCCAGAAAAAAACCTCTACCTATTGTTTCCAAATAGGGATGTATTTTCTTGTTAAACCAATTACTCTATTCATATTAAAATTGAGTGGTGTTTTCTTATACTTAGTCTCTTCTTTAAGGTTCATACTAATGTTCTCTAGACCTAATATCCAAAAATAAATATACCGTCCTATGATACCAACTATAGATACCCTATCATTTTATATATAACATTACATGATTTTATATATAATTATACATCATTTTACAAGAAAATGATCATAATTTATTGTTTCTTGGAAGACTTGGTGCATAAAATTTAAAACGTGGAACTAAAAAACAGTTCTTTATTTAATCATCATAATGTTCTCCAAACATCCTTTGAGCATGTCCATATGCATATGTTACCCTATAGATCAGATGAGCAAAGGGATGATCTTAATGCACAATAAGAAAATAAACATAAGAATAAGATTTTAGAAAAAGGGTTAAATATTATGACATAATGATATAAAATGGAATTTAGAATCATAATATATACATATGAGATAATATAAACATGAATTAATAGTAATGTGAAAACAAAATAAATCATGAATTTTGAGCGGTTCAAGGATCGTTGCATATAGAGGATCACAAATCATTTTTAAACCCCATGACCATTGCACATTGTAACACGATTCAAGGATAACTACCAAGACCGTTGCACATAACCTCACTTGAGACTAAACGTTACACAATGCAATGGAGTTCTATATGGTCGTACCCATATTAACATGTTCATGAATATTAATTCCACATAAATAATCAGTCAAAATCAATCAAATATAAATATAAGAGATCCCATGGAGAGAAATGGGTATTACCTTCATTTCAAAATGAATAATGAATGGGTGTATCATAAAATATTCCATGGGAGAAAAAAATATAAACATACATTGGAATTAATAAGGTAAAATAACAATATATCATGGTAAGTGATGTCAATAATATGTGAAAACATGTAAGAAGAGTATTTAGGAAATTCTTAGCATTAAAAAATTTATTTCTGTTTTAATGAAATAACAATAAATAATTTGACATAAAAAAATAAATAATATTTTATATAAAACAAGAAGTGAAGAAAATAAGGTCTTCATAATAAAAATATTGATTTTATAAAAAATGTGGTGACTTAAAAAATGGTAGATTGCACTTAAAATTTGGTTACGATTTGGGATGTTCCCCTAAAATGAGTTTTCATATTATAATGTATTGTGGAGGGAATCACATAAAATCATGTATATCCTCAATAAGGAACAAGGGATGGATCTTGAAACACTAGTGTGGATCATATAAATTGTATTTAGAAGTTGTACATTTATAGAAAGCACAACTCCATTCAGTTAAAAAGAAAGATATAGCAACATTACAGAATTATGGTGGTTCAGGTACAATCCATTAGGAAATATCAGCATGCTAAAGGGTTTACCATCTATAAAAATCCAATACATTTACATATAACATTATAAGATTTTAATAATAATTATATATCATATTACAATACATGTATCATTAGCACTATTGTATTTGAATATTATGCACATAAAAATGAAAACATTGAATAAAATAAAAAAATTCAATATTTAATCTTCAAATTGAGCTCCTAACATACATTTTTCTAAAACATAAACATAGGATAACATGGGTATAGCATGAGAAGTGGTATGAGCTAGAAGCCATGTAAGGAATAGAAACATTGAAATAAATCATTAGCACATGTGCAAGAAGGCATGGCGTAATGATATAAAAAGGCAAGGAACATGTGAAATCCTATCATATAAAAATAAAATCACATAAAAATTTAGTCTTAGTAATGTGGAAGAAACATAACACATGAATTTAGTAAAAGTAAATACTAACCCCCAATACCATTCCACATGGTAGCACATGTCAAGGATAACTGCCAAAGACAGTCACACATGGTAGCACATGCCAAGGAAAACCGTGAAGACCGTCAAACATAATGTCTCATGTGAGACAAATTTACCCAATGAATAAGAGAGCAATCTGGGTGCACCCATCATAAAATGTTGTTGAATATTTTTTACACCTAAAAAATCATATATAATCAAATACACATAATCATAGGGGAACCCATGGAGAGAAATTGGTATCACATTCATCTCATAAAGCATAATGTCTAGGATTATCATAAAAGCTTACATGAGGGGAATGAATTAAAGAATTCATGGGAATTAAGAAGGGAAAAGAGTAAAATAGGATGGTAAGTGATGTCAAATAGAAGTGACAACATGTAAAAAGAGTATTTAATAAATATTTAGCATTAAAACATTTTAGTGTGGTTGTATAGAAAATACTAAAGTGTATTTAAAATTGAAAATAAGATGATATTTAATTTAAAACAAGAAGTGAAAAAATAAATTTTTCAAAATAAAAGTACATATTTCATAAAAACAATTGTTGTCTTATTACAATTGGTATAGTGAACTTGAATTTGGGTAATAATTTGTGAAGTTTCTTTAAAATGATTTTTCTTATTGGGACGTATAGTGGAGGGAATCACTTAAAAGATTGTATATTCCTAGGAGAAAATGAAAAATGTATATTTTAAAATGATTTTAGAGAATATAAATAATATGTAGAATTTTTAATTACAAATAAAATAAAACTTCATTTTTGTAAAAATAATTATAGAGAAACCCGAAATAATAAAGGTTGTTTGGGATGAATCCCTATTGGAATACTGGCATGTTATCAGTTGTACATAGGAGGGATTAATGAGAGATAAAGAGATTTATCATCTTTAATACACCACGAGGGAATTATGGGGAAGGTGGAAAATCATATTCCATTATTGAAAATTATATGTAATAGTGCATAACATAGAAGAGATTCTTGAAAAAAATAATGAAAGTGGGGATCCCTTACCTTAAATGTGATGGTGTCTACACTTGATTTCGATGAACTGATTAATAAAATTAGGTTCATTATTTAAAAATTAAAAAACATATTATATATCTAAACTATTTAGTATAACCAATTTTTGTTAATTCATAATCGTTTTTATGGGTTATGTGGTTTAATTTAATTGTTCGATTCTGTTTGATTTCCACATTTTTACGATCAGTTTACTGATTTTTATTTTGGAGACATATGTAAAATGGGTATTTTTCCTGAATTTGAGTTATATGCTAAAAGAGAAACTTCACAAGGTAACATGGTGGTAAATTCAATTTGTTAATTTTTTGTGAAGATGAATCATTATATAAATTATTCAATGATAACCATTTGGGTTAATTGTTGGTTTTTTTATCCCAAAAAACTCAATTTTCTTTATAAATCATAACCATGTTTACAAAAAGATTCAAGAACCATAGATGAGACATTATTCATATATTGTAGTCTATTTAAAACATCAAAAATATTTCATGACTACAATTGATGATGGTAAAAGAAATTGGAAACCCATCATCCTTGAATGTGGTAAATTAGAAAATCTTAGATTGTGATTTCATTTTTAGTATAAAAGAATGGGAAATGAGAGATGATGAAGAATTATTACATTATCATGAAACAAATAAGGTATCTATAAGGTACTGGATTCATAACAACATTTTGATTAATGTAGGTGATTAAAGAAAAAAAAGAGGTGAATTTTAAAATAAAAATAGAAGTTGAGTGATCCCTTATAAAAAATCGGCAGCCTAACTTCATAACTTAAAAATTAATAAAATATTTTTATGTGAGAAATGAGGGGTATCTATTAATTCTAACATAATATGGACTATATCATGTATATGAAATGACACATCCTAGTATAATCCAAATGAAAATAAAAAAATTAACATTAAACGAATGTTTGAAAAAGAATAGGAAGGTAGAATCCCTTACCTTGTAGAGTAACTCGTAATTAATGAATGTTTGGACCTTGGGGGCTTGAGTACACATTGGAAGAATCCTAGGGAAGAAAAAATAACCTGTCATAAAATATTATTAGTTATAAATGAATTGAAACTAAGGAAATAATGGGTACTTATAGGAAAAGAGAGAGAGATTTTTTTATAAATTTCAAAGGGCACATCATTAGTGTTTTTTTGCAAAACAATTGGAATTCCTAGGGTATTTTCTAATTTTATTAGTCACTTGGGACACCTAGTATCAAATTTTAAATTAGAAATGTATACCTGAATATTATATTAATTATAAAATAATTATGGTGTCATTAAGCACACCAATAACTAAAAATATATTTTTACTATTCAAAAAAATAATGTATTTCAGAAAAATCCTAAAAATAATTGAATTTTTTTTTCGACGTGTAGAATTCAAATATGAAATACATTTTATGAATATTATTTCTCAATATTTATATTTTATTTTTTAAATAAAATCATAATTTATTTTTAAATAAACATCATTAAAACTATAACTTGTTTTATAACAACTTCTAAAATTAATCAGGGTCTAATAAAATAGTTTTATAACAATTATAAAATAAAAACATTTGATTACATTTTTTGAAAATAAATTTCCATTTAAAATTATTAAATTAATCCAAAAACTCATTATAAAATATTTATGACATACAAAAATACCAATACTTATATTATGACTGTTTCTTCACTTTTAAGATGTCTAATTTGTATTTATACAAACATGCATTATGTTTCTAATTTTTTTGGCTAGTTTTCTATTCATTAATATTCGTTACAATTCACAGGGGCATGTTACTATTCCAAAGTGCATGTTACTAATAAAAATAATTTTTTTTAATAATAAGATACAATTATGAATAATAAAATAACTTTATGAATAATAATGAATAGTAATGAATAGTAAATGGGCAAAAAAAAGAAAATCACCCATGAATGTATAATTACAACTTAAACATTTTAAAAGTTATAAAACAACCACTATATAAATATTGGTATTTTTGTATGTCATAAATATTTTATTTATAATTTTATGATTAGTTTTATAATTTAAAATGGAAATGTATTTCTAAAAAATGTAATCTTTAATTTTTAATTTCTTGTCTAATGGTTATAAGATAAATTTATGAGACCTTGATTAATTTTTCAAGATGTTATAAAATAGGTCATAATATTAATATTCTTTTTTATGAATTAATTATGAATTTATTTAAAAATTAAATTAAAAATAATAATAATTTTTTTTTCAAAATATGAATTTAATTTTTGAATTAAAATGTTATAAAATTGTTTTGTTTAATTTTATGTATTTCTCTAAAATACTTGAATTTTTTGTGATTAGTAAAAATACAGTTTTGAGTTTTCTATATGTTTAATGGAATCATAATGATGTTAGAAATAATTTAAAATTCTGGCTGACTTCTATACTATAAAATATGACATGATGTGACCCATGTGGATAATACAATGGGAAATACCATGGTTCTGAAAAAACCACTAATGGTGTGACTTTTTAAATTAATAATCAATTCTCACTTTTTTACAATAAATACCAATTATTTCCTTCATTTACGTTCATTCAAAACTCATAATCCTTTATTATAAGGTAATTTTTCCTCCCTATGAGTCCTCCCAAGGTGTCTTAAAGAAACCTTGATCCCATCCTCTGGGTTTTAAGAGTTACTCTACAAGGTAAGGAAACCTAACACCCTTTTATTTTTAAGCTTTAATTTTAGGTTATTCTTTTTAATTTCATTTCAATTATGTTGGGTTATATAATTTAATATACCCATTAATTTTCATATTATGTAAGAAATATATGAGAGAACTATTTTCTCTTATGAAAATATCTTCTAAAATTTTAACAACATTGTTAGGATGCCGAATTTTCATAAGGGATATCTCAACTTCTTTTTACTTCCATTTTGATCTCATTTAATTTAATATATTCACCATCATTCATCCAACTTTTGTGATGAATCTTGTACCACAAATTTATATATAATATTTTCCTAATAATTTAATAATTCTTCATCGCCTCTTAGTCACATTCATTTATAAATTAAATGAATAAACCATCTGAGATGTGCTAATTTACCACATTCAAGGACGTTGTGTTTCACATTTCTATTACCATCAAAAATTATGTTCATGAAACCAATTTTATTTTTGAAATAGACTGTAATATATGTATTAGGACTCATCTATGGTTTTTTAATCTATTTTTACACATGTTTTTTATTTATAAATAAAAATGAGTTCGATGTGATTAAAAACATCCAATTAACCCAAACAGTTATCATTACTATAATTATATAATAATTCATCTTCATTCCAAGTAACTAAATTGAATTTAATACCTTGTATCATTATTCATATTCACTAATAATATATAACCCCAATTATGGATAACCATCCCCATTTTACATGATTCTCTGATCATGAATATAAGTGAATCGATCATTAAAATCATGGAAACAAACTGACTTAAACAATGAAATTGAACTATATAACTAATAAAAAGGGATATTAGTGAACTCAAAAAGGTTTTAATAAATCATTTAAAATTGACATTGTTATATAATTTTTCATTAATGAACCTAATTTTATTATTCAGGTCATTAATATGATGTGGAGAACTCGATCAGACATAAGGTAAGGGATACTCTCATTTTTAATTTCATTCAAGAATCACCAATATGATATGCCCTTATAGATATTATTCATAATATTGGGGTATTATTATGAACCATACCCAAACATACCTCATGATTTATATAACATGATAAATAACATTATTTCTCATTTATATCTCCAATGTACACCTATTTCCATGGAGATATTATGAAATGTATTCTACCCGAACTGTCATTATTCCTTCAGGTTTCTCTATATTGATTTTTACCCAAATGACTTTTTCTATTATTTTTATGTAAAACATATAAATACGGTATAAATTCTCAAAAATTATGTTTCAAGATCCATCCTTCATTATATTTTTGGTATTTATATTTTTTTCAGTTATTCCCTCTTTGATAATTCCAAAAAAGAAAACTCATTTTAAAGGAATATCCAAATATTTTGTCCAATGTTATGGGCACTCTACCATTTTTAAAGCCACCATTATTTTTATAAAATAATTATTTTTATTATGAAAACATTCTAGTTCCAATTATATTTTTATATAAAATATTATCCCTGTTTTTTTTAATTCTTGTTTGTATTTTCATTAAAACCGCACAAAAATGTTTTAATGCTAAAAATTTCCTAAAATATTTATCTTACATGTGGTCACTTTGTATTGACATCACAATAATGATATATATTTATTTTACCTTATTAATGTCCATGTATATTTTAATTCCTTTATTTTACGGACTCTTTTATGATATTCCCATTCGTTATTCCTTATGACATGAATGTGATGCCCATTTCTCGCCATGGGTTCCCTTATGTTTCTTTATGATTTATTATGTATGACTATTTAGGTGAAACTCATATTCATGGACTTGTAATGATAGGTGCACCTAGATATCACTCAAATAAATTGGGTAATCTTTAGTCTCATGAAACATTATATGAAACGGTATTGGAAGTTATCCTTGACTCGTGCTACCATGTGAAACAGTCTTGGTGGTTAACATTGATTTGTGCTCCAAAAGGTTCCATGATCCTTGACTCTTGAAAAAGTCAATATTTATGTTACTGCAACATTACTAATAATTCATGGTTATATAATCCCATATTTATATTTTATGATTCTATATTCCACTTTATATAATTATGTCATGATCTCAATCACTTGTTCTAAAGCCTTATTCTTATGTTTACTTTTATACGAGGCTTTTAACTCATCCCTTCATTAATGTGATCTTAAGGGTACCTTATACATATGTATGGGATCTAAGGAATATAGGATACCTTCATGAAGATAAAATAAATAAGTGTTTTAGTTACATGTTTTCTGGTTTATGTACCTAGTCTTCCAAAAACCTATACTTTACGATCTTTGGCATGTACTCTGATGTATATTTATGCTAAAAATATTGAGTAGGGAATCACTTAAAAGAATGTATATCCCTAAAATAAAAATATGTATTGATCATGAAACATTATATTGGATAATGAACCCAATTTTAATATGTTTTACATCAAATGAACACACAACTTTATTTGGGTAAAAATGAAAATAGTGAAACCTGATGGATTAATGGTGGTTTCGGTATAATGTCATATGGTGTATCGTCATGGTATCAGGTGTACATAGGAGGGATTAATAAGAGATCAACGGATTTACAATCATTTATAAATAATCAGGTAATTATGTGGAATGTTTGAAATCATACCCCATAATTAGATATTATACGTTAATGGGGAAAACATAGAGGATATTCTGGAAGAAAGTGAGAAAGAGAGGATCTGTAACCTTAAGTCTAATGGTGTTATCCACTTGATATTAATGAAATGAATAGTAAAATAATGTCCATTAAATAATAATTATAGAACCACATAAGATAAATAATACAAATATTATAGTCTAGTTCTATCATAATAATGGTTTCATAACAATAATTTAAGATTCTAAAGGAAATTGAAAACCCAACGTCCTTGAATGCAGTGAATTTTCATATCTTGAATGATTTTTTAATTTTTAAAATAAAATAATATTAAATGAGAGATGAAAAAAAATTATTCCACTATAATGTTAAAATTATAGTACATGTATGGTACTATAGTCATCGAAAATTTTGGATGAAAGGAGATGTAGAAAGAAAAAGTAAATAGATGAGCCTGAAAATAAAAGAAAAGTTGAGATAACCATTATGAAAATCTGGCATCCTAGTGACATTGCATAAAACATTATAAGCTATTTTATGAGAGAAAATATGGACCTATCATAATTATTAAATAATATAGATAGTAAGGGGGGTATGAAATGATACATCATAACATAAAAAAATTAAACTAAAAATAATGACAAAAAATGAATGTTTAAAAAAGCGAAGGGAGGTAGACTCCCTTACCTTGTAGAGTAACTCCAAAAATATGAATGTTGGGACATTTGGGGCATGAAGACACCTTGGGAGGACTCCAATGTAGGTAAAACTAACATATCTTCTTGGATAATGTGTTTGGAATGATATGAAATGAAATAAGGGGTGAGTATTTATAGTAAAAGAGAGAGAGTTTATTATTTTGTTCAACAGACACCTCATTTGTGGTTTTTGGAATCCATGAGATTTCCCATGTTATTATCCACATGAGAAACCTCATATATTATTTTAATATAAAAAATATGACCATCATTTTATAATAATTTTTACATTATTATGATGTCCTTAAACATACTGAAAACTCAAAACCATATTTCTAATATTCAAAAAAATTCAAGTATTTTAGAAAAATAAAAAAAATACATCCAAAACATTTATTAACACCTATAATTAAAAAGTGAATTATATTTTTTGAAAATAATATTACAAATATTTTTAATTTAATTATTATATAAAATCTAAATTTATTCCAAAAAACATCATTAAAACTATAAATCCTTTTATAACACATTTAAAAAGTAATAAAGGTCTCCTAAATTTATATTATAACCGTAAGTCAATAAGGTAACAATTTATTATTATATTTTATGAAAATAAATTCCCTTTTTAAATTATTAAATTAATAATAAAATTATTTATAAATTATTTATAACATAAAAAAATATAAATGAATTTACTATGGTCATTTTCAATTTTAATATGGCTATTTGGTAGTTATACATTCATGGGTGAAGATTCTATTTTTTGGCAGATTTTCTATCCATTCGTATTCATAGTGGTATAATACTATTCATAAGGGTATGTTTCTATTTATCAAAAAATTATCTGTGTCTTATCAGACTCCAAATAACAAACTAATTACAATTGTAGAAGACTGTTTTTCAAAATTCAGAACACATTAGTGACACTATTTAGATTAAAAGTCTCATAGTAATTAGGTTTTCATTGTGATGTAATTTCATTTGACTATTTGAGATAATAATAATAATAGGTGATTTTCCATTGACAAAACATTGGGTTGTTACAATTAGTTTTATATAATTTAATTATTCGGAATTAGAAAAAGAGATAATGGATACAAAATAATTACCCAATGTGAATAAAATATTATCCTCTTAGTATACTTATTTTAATCATATAAATTCATGATGACCATTTATCGATCCTATCATTAATATTTTATAATTTCTGGAAGAAAGATCTATAATGAATTTAATGTGTCAAAATTTATTTATTATTGTAATTTTTTAATTATATGGAATTATTTTGAGACCGCGGAATTTTATGGTATTTGATTCTGATGCTCGAGATTCCAAGAATGATCAGGTCAAAATGTTAATCTTTAAATAGCATCCATGATTAGTTTTCCTGTAAAGGGTGAAAAACTCTTTAACGGGTTCCCAGATCAAAAATATGAGGGCATTTTGTGTTTAAGATGGCTAGATTACCATAGGCATGGCTAATGTTTAGTAGATGCAGGCCTCTAGTGAGGATAACCAAAAATAAAATAAGCAAATATAATATATTTATATAGATTTATTTTATTTTTTAAATGATTATAACACACAAATGGAGACTCGAATTGAAAATATAAGACCACCACTAAACTCATGATTGTATTATTTCTTCAGAAGATGCTAACATTGGCCAGTGAAATAAAATAGTAGAAGTTAGTTTTTGGCCATAAATAAAACAATTAATTAACAATTATTTTATTTTCAAATCCGTATAACTCCAAAACTGTAATTGAAATTGAAAATAATTAGGTAATATTGAGCTCGTGGGGGCGTGGCCCCCTTATGATGAGTCTAACCTCAACCGATGCGGGTCGAGGGTGATTGTAAATAAATTTTTATCTTTTTTCGGTAGGTTTAGTAAACATACGAGCGAGGGTTTATATCTTTTTAATCAATGATTAGATTGAAACTTTGAGGGCACCATTAAATTTGAAGCACCAGGATTCTCATAGGAGAGTATTAACATCAATAGAAAATGTTCGGATGAAATAATTAACTTTTAGACTTTTTAGAAAAATAATAATAAAATAACTAAGTGAGTTATTTTATTCTTTCTAAAATTGCTGAGTAGTGGATAGTAGGACTGTAGTGTATCGAAGGACATTAAATAAGTGACTTTTAATGTCACATCCAATTGGATGTGTTACCATAATGTTCATGAAAAAATGGTTCATTCATTTTGGTTCATTAATTAACCATATTAATGAATGCAATGTGGTTCAGTTTTATTTTTTTAATCAATCCATTGGTATAGGAATTGGAAATCCTTGTGAGGAACCTCTGAAAAAATGATGACTTTCCTCCCCCAATAAATAATGATGGATGAATGATGACTGTTAGTGGATAAGATCTTGGGATGGACAAAAAATGGTGAAAGACATCGAAAGTGGAACTTCTCCATCATCCAAAACACTATTTTGTGGTTGGGGGTTTATTTGATATACATGTTTAATATCCCTCTTTCCCCATTCTTGAGTAAGATGAAAAACATAGATCAACGGACCAATAGGTTGATGTGATTTTGGTTCTTTATTTTGGCAGTTTTATGCGGGGTGTCTTTATGGGGTTTTAATGATTATTATTCATCCCCATGTTGAAGCATTAACATAGAGGGAGTGATCCAATCCGAACAGGGCCCTCAGCATCCATTGTTCTTGGTTAATATGTATTCTTTGTGCGCAATCGAGAAACATAAGGGTATGGCAATTCATGGGGCTTCACAGTGAAGGAGACCACCCAGGTGGCCAGTAGGCACAAATAGTGAAGGAAATGGACCACAAGATCATCTCCGGTGGCCCATGAAAGAAACCGTCGGCACAGTGGTTGGAAGAGCCAACCACGTGAAGTGGAAGCCCCATCAGGTGTCGTGGCGGCAGGAGCCATGGGCAACTAGGCCACACCGGTGGAAGGGAACGCCACTGACGTGCCACATGGGGAGGGGAGAGGATCTCTTGAGTAGGTCAGCTAGGCCAACGACTGGCTCCAATTGGAAGTTTTGGAAGGGTGGGGTGAGGGGGGAATGCCCCACTAGCACTGACAGGAAGTTGATCCAGACACATCGGTTATGGTTGGCGCGTCTAACAACTGGACCACAACAGGCTAAGTCTTCCAAGTGGGGATACCCCACCAGTTGGTTCAGACGTTTTATCCAGGACGGACCAGCCAGGTGGGTTGTGTCAGCCATCCAGGACAGGTCTACCAACTGGGCCCGACAGACGAGCCAAACGGGTCGGACTGGCTGGACCCCTACTAGACCCAGACCCATCCGGTCATGTTTCACTAGTTTTGGCGTATCTCATAAACCGAGAATCCAATTGATGTGGTGTCAGTAGCATGAGGACCCTCGCAACAAGGAAGTCCTTTTGAGGTACTTCACCTATGTTTTTATAGAATATGGAGTGTGGCTAGTTGGGAATGGACTCAATTACATCTGCGTCATATATACCTATTTGCCTATATATTCTAGACCAAGCGTTCGATTGACTCATCTTTTGCTGTTTTAGAACCCATAAGGATATGTGGTCCTTCGGTTGAATACTCTGTGGGACATTGAGGTAGTTGAGGTACGACCTATGGTATAATAATAATAATCTACGGAACTCAAGTGCACCAAGTGCAGGAATCTCGCGTCTTGCTGTCATGTGAAGAGTGACCATTTATAAATCGACATCAGAGCGACCCTGTGTGGATCCGCAGTAGCGCAACCCCAAGAGGACCATCCTTAAAGAAACTCATCATTGATCAGAAAATTATTAACTCATGTGTATTGATGGAAAATGATCCTCTATGGATCAGTAGTAGGGTGACCCGACGAGGACCCGTTTTAGAGAGGCATGTCGTGGATTAGCGACTTATGACCCTATATGGAATGACGAATTACTTTTCTATGTGGATCAATGAATTATGAACCTGTGTGGATCGATCTCATACAACCCTATTTGGGTCAATGAAAATGACCCTATGTGGATCAATTAATTACTACCTTGTGTGGATCGATGACTTACGACCCTCTGTGGATCAACAATCAAATGACTTCTTTGGGGTTCAACTATGGAAATTTTGAACTGAATATGATGAATTATCTTTACATATAACCATATTTATTCTGGTTCTTTATGTTTTATACCTCGTGTGAGTTTTCATTTAATTAATTTTTTGTGATTGAGATCATACTTTGAGGTATTTTCTTTTTTAATAATTCTGGGAGACTTTTGGGGTCTGAGGGACCGAACTGAGTATTGTAATAGTCAACATTGCACTGGCTTTTAGCAGGAATGTTGTTTCTGGTGTAGATATTAGATGTATCGATTGAGGTGCTCAGAGGGATGGGGTAGAAGAACGCTACGACGATGGACTTGGTGGCCATGGACTAGGTGTGTGCCAGCAGAACCGGGTGGGCCTGACATACAATTTCGGCATCTAGTAGATACACTACTATCATGATCAGTATGGGATTTTTGCGGATGACCCTCATTGATTTAATTTTTTAATTTAATGATTTCATTTCCTTGTTGGGTTTTTTATTCTGGACAACATATGTTCACCTGTAATTTCTCTCAACATTGTTATAGATGTATACTTGATTTCCCCTTTTAGTGGGTTAGGATGTGGTTGACAGATTGTGTATATAGTTTTAAAGAAAATGGCTTCAATTTTTGGGACAATACTTTCAAGTGATATTCAATAGCCCCTAGAATATAGAAGGCATGATTCTTGTAGTAATGGAATAGGCCACTGGGGATAGGTCGTGAAAAAGTGGTATCAGAGGCCATTTTGTTGAACTGATGAACTAAGTGTTTATGTTATTAATGGGGAAATAGTGTTAACTTTCATGATGTCAAATTTCAGTTTTGGGAGTAAAATATCGGTGTGGTGGCCTATGTATCCATACACCTGGACCTGGAAATATGATTTCCGACAAGATACATGAAACCATTCTTTGCGTGGGTTTTGAAAATGTTTCTTTTATTTTGATATCTTTTGAGATGGCTCTGAAAGTATAACTTATTTATCGTGGGTCACCAATTACATTACAGGATTCCACTGTATAGATATCTATCTAGGATACCAATTCATTACCTCATGGATGGTCTACTGAGATATGAGGCTTTAGTACAAGGATTATGTCCTAATATAGTACCTACAGGTGGTGTCCTAGCGATACCACTACCCGTTGGTTAGCAGTTACTACTAGTGCGACTGGTCGAGGACACATGTTGGATCAGTGCCTTAAATGAGATTCAATGACAAATACCCTTCAGTTTCTGAAGAAATCTCGAATCACATACATCTAATACTAGAATGAGGTGGGATGAAGTTTCTATATAGCTAGGGTACCATTAGATCTGATGGAATTCCTGGAAGCGAGATTTCTATGTGGGATAATAGGGAGATGGACGTGCTTAGATTACTCATATTTAACAATGAGTTGACATTTCTATAGACAGATCTTGAGAAAATTTCTCAGAGATGGGGTATCATTCCATAAGAAGAATAGGGGATTTGTTCCCAAGAGCATATACAGCTTCAGTGCGTTAACATGTTGGTAACTGAGTAATTTTTGAGGCATACCGAACATTCTAGGTATTTATGAATACAATACGACTAGTGCTTCAGGGATCAGACCTCCGAGAGAGATGTTCTTGGGGACATCTAAGCCATCACTACTCCTCTATAAATTCCAACTTATTTTAGGGTTCAAGAGAGAAACGTTATGCTTGAAAATTCTTTATATGAGCATATACATCTAGTGAATTCCAGGAGTGGGAATGTAGAAAACTGATATCATTCTTAGAGACTTGGATGTTTATAAAGTTTTAGAAAGAGGAAGTTATAGGGATATATGAATTTTCCTGGAAAAAGATATAGAAGAGGATATAAGAGTGCACCATGGGGTGGTATACATTTAGATATGTTACAACTAGCACCCAATGTGGTCACACCATGCTCAGGGAACTATGGAACATGAGAAGGGAGTAGCTTCACGCAGTCAAGGAGTATGACACAAGGGCTCCAAGAATGATTTGAGGTATGATATGTGTCTACTTCAAACATCTGTATTTAAAAACATATGTTCTCATCATTCCTTATTTTCCATAATATAGTTCAAGAACTTCTATTTTAAATAAATCCATTTTCCAAATCATTACGTCTGGATATACCTATGGGTGGTGACTCAATAAACACACTTACACTGACGATGTGATCCGACCCTTGAGGAAATTGTTTTGGAAGGAACCTCTTGGTGGAAGTGTAGAGGGCTTATAACTTTAGTATGGGTATGTAATGGTTATCCGTAGTTCATTATCTGATTTATTACTTAAGGAAAAAAGGATGTGGTATATCTACAGTGTTGGAATGGGGTTTTATATGGTCACCAAAAAAGGAAACCCAAGAGGCATGAGATAAACTCATGCATAAGAGGCTGTACCTAATCAATCCTGAGTTGGCCAGTCTTACCCTCGTGGTTGCAGATGTTTTAATTGTATGTTCCCAATGGTAGTGGTTGAGTGCTGGAAAATTCATTCAAACGATGTGTCAAAGATTACCTCTTCACAGGGGGAGGGAAATCAGTATCATTATACACCGCAATTTGGCACCAATATTAGCATAAGTATATCGATGACCTTTCATAGAGCTTTCCAAGAAAGGGGAATGGCTTTAGTACTTGTAGAAAAATTACTTAGTAAGACCCATTGTTTGTGGTTATGTGTAGACTACTGACACCTAACACATGTGGCAGTGTAGAGTGATCACCAACTACTAGAGGATCAATCGGTACATCAGTGAATTAATGTAAATAGTGTACCATGTAGATTGAATGGTTCTTTTAGGATTTTAAGATGTTTAGAAAACAACTATGGTTGTAGTTCCCCCAGTACAATGACTTTGATATAATCTACACTCTTTGGAAGTGAAACGTAGTGGTCTATACAAAAAACAGGAGGTCAGTTTCTCAACTTCCGAGAGAAGTGACCGAAAAGATAGCAGCGTTCCAGATATCCTTTCGGGATAGGGATAGAGAAGATTACCTCTAGTCAATTACTATCACCCCCACCACATCATTATATAGTTAGGGAGTTATACCTTGTCGATTTGACCATAAGGCATGACATGATCAAATATCTATAGGATGGGCTCCTCATGGAATTTAAATTATGGGGAACATTTCATACTTTCCAGAAGGATGCACCATGGTACGAGTGACATTATGGGAGGAGGTATTGAGGGAATTTTATATTTCCCTTTCAAAGTTCATCCTGGTGTGGTGAAGATGTACCATGATCTGCGATGTCAGTACTGGTATCCATGAATGAAGAATGTGGATATTGATTTTGATGCATGATGACTCACTAGTCGACAAGTGGGAGCTGAGCATCAGGTTTAGAATGCTTGAGCACAACCTTTTACCCCCAGAAAACAGTCTGATATAGTAGACCTTATAATTATTGGAGGACATTTTTCGTTATTTTTCCTAGATTTGGGTCATTGTTGGGAGGACCACCCACCACTGGTAGAGTTTTCATCCCTAAATATCTATCACTCCACCATTGGCATGTATCCAATTGGGGCCTTGTATAAGAGACTTAACAGATCACCACTATACTGGACAGACCCAGGGGAGTCAACACTTATGGGTCCAGAGTTGGTACCGGCTTCCACCAAGAAGGTTCAAAGCATCCAAGAGCACATGTGTCCTGCACAGAGAAGACATATGTCTTATTCCGACCGAATATGGATACCCTTAGAGTTTGAGAAGGGGGATAATTTTTTTTCTTTTTCTCTCACGCAAATAGGGATTAAGGATATCTGATAGGGGACAAGGTATCTCTGCGGTTCATCAGATATACCCAGGTATTGAGAAGAGTTGGAGAGGTGTAGTACTGCTTAACTCTTCCAAACAAAATGCCTCTAGTGCATGATTTTTCCACATGTTGCAGCTAAGGACGTACATGCATGATCAATGGAATGTTATCGACTGGGGAGAGATGGAAATGGATGAAGGAGTAATGTTTGTAGAGTTCCCATGGGAGAGAGAGGATCAAAAGGAGCAGGTCCATCATGTTAAGTCGATTCATATAATGCACATTCAATGACAACACATGAATCTCAAGGATAGCACAAGGGGTATGGTGGGTCAGATTCATGCTCAATACCCACACTTGTTTTTTTATTTGTTTTTTATTTTTTATAATGTAAAGAACTATGGTGGGGAGAATGTAATATACCAGAATTTACATATAATGTTATTTTAGTTAAATGGAATTATTTTGAGAATGTGAAATTTAACAGAACGTCATTCTGAACCTCGGAGTGCCTATATTGATCACTTGAAAAATTACATACCATAAATAATGCGCAAGATATGTTTTATTGAAAAAGTTAAATTAATCTTAAAAATTTTCCTGGATCAGAAATACGAGGGCACCACTACGTTCAAGATTGTGATTTTACCATATGAGTAGCTTAAGATTTGTCAGAGTAGGCCTCCCATGAGGAAACCTGATAATTTAATAACTGTAAATAAAAAACATCAATATAATTATTTTATTTTTAAATTTTTATAATTAAAAAATGGAATCTTAGATTATAAATATATGATCACTACTGAACTCATGCGAGTATGGTTTCCTTAGCTGATTCTTAATATTTTCCAACTCAAGCCAGTAGTGGATGTTAGTTTTTGGTCATAAAAAAAATAATTAACATTTATTTTATTGTATAATCAATCTAACTCCTAAATAGTAACTCAGAATAGAAACCTGAGAGAACTATTGACCATGTGAGGGTGTTTTCCCTTAAGTGGAGCTTATCCACTACCAATACTAGTTGAGGGTGGTTGTGAATAATTTTTGATCTTTTTTTAGGTTACGTTCAGTAAACAAGTGACTGGGGATTTCAACATTTTGAAGTACTTCTCAGATAGGAAATCTAAGAGCACCGTCAAATACACAACAGTTGGATTCTATAAGGATAATCATAACATCGACCAGGAAGGGTCAGATGAAGATGTTAATATTTAGACTTTTTAGAAAAAATAATAAGATACCTAAGTGAGTTATTTTTTTCTTTCTAAAACTGTTTATTGGAGGATGGTGGGACCACAGTGTAACTATGAACATTAAATAAGATGCATTTGATGACCCACCACATTAGATGTGTAGCCATAATGTTTGTGGATCAAAGGTAAATTAATTTTGACTCATTAATAAACAATATTAATGAACACAATGTGGTGCACTAATAGTTATTTAATCGAACCATTGGCATTGGAATTGGAGACCCATGGGAGGAACCTCTGATGAAATGTAGATGTATTTCCTCCCCAAAAAATAATGGTGGAAAAACAACTAGCATTAGGGGAAACAATCCTGGGATCGATGAACACCAATAAACCACTTTGAACACCGATCTTTTCCTTCATCTACAACACTGGACCCTCCACCGATCTTGGTATGTATATATTCTTTGTGTGTCACTGGGAAACCTAGAGGCAAGTAAATTATGAGGGATTAACATTGAAGGAGGAAAGACGAGAGTCATGTAGGAGAAGAATAGAAATAAAATGGACCACTTGAGTATCTACAGTGGCCCGTTAAAGCAACTGCTAGTGCGGTAGTGGACGATAGAGACGACAATGAGAAGAGGTGGCCCCTTGATGGTGCCATGATGGAAAGAGATGAGAATGTGGAATGGCACAGAGCATCGGTTCCATGTGGGGAGGGAAGTGGACCACTCTGGATGCTCGGCCCACTCTGGCTTCTCGGCTGGACCAACTACAGGCTCTAGTCGGCCATTTTATAAGGGTAGGTGGTGGGCAGCCCCACAAGCCAGCCGAACCAGAAGCATTTCATCCAGTCGGCATGTCTATTAATCAGCCCACAACAGGAAATGACTTCCAAGAATACCAGAACCACTAGATGACACCAAATCATGAGCCAGGATGGACCCTCCAATAGGGACACGCCTACTGGCTATGCAGGACCCACTAGCTTGGTTAGACACCTACCAGACCTGAATCCAACCTGTCCTGTTTTTTTATTTTGGGAATATATCGTTAATCAAGAATCTGATTGACATGACCTGAAATGCATGAGGACCCTCACGACGAGGTGTTCCTTCTTAGAAACTCTAATTGCGTTTTGGTAGAATTTGGAGTGTATCTCAGTTGGAATGGACTTGAATCTAACCGGGGTTGATGTACCTTTTTACCTATATCCTATAGAAGAGGCGTCTGATTGATACATCATATGTAGTGTTGGAAGACTTATGAAAAGGTTTTCCTCTGGGTTAATATATTTTCAGACTTCATGGTAGTTGATATATTACTGATGGCTTGAGGAGAATAATCTACAGAACACCAATGCACTAAGTGCAGGAATTCTGTAGTTGGTTGTCTTCTGAAGAGAGACCCATTGTAGATCAACATCAGAGAGACCTTGTGTGGATAAAAAAAGTGAAATATGATGATGACCGGCCTTAGAGCGGCCCATTGTGGATCAGCGAATAATGACCCAACGTGGATTTATGACTAATGACCCTATGTGGATCAGACGTAGTGTGACCCGATGAGGACCAGCCTTAGAGAGGCCTGTCGTGGATCAGCGACTGATGACCCTGTGTGGATTGAGGAATTACGACCCAATGTGGGTGGATGACTGATTAACCCGTGTGAATCGACGACTACGACCCTATGTGGATCGACTACTTATGACCTTGTGTGGATCAGTGACTAATGAACCTTTGTGGATTGACAATAAATACTTATTCAGGGTTTATCAGTGGAACTTCTCAACAGAATAATATGATTTATCTTTAAAACTAATCATTATTAACCATATTATTTAAATTGTATACCTAGTGATAGTAGTATTTTTCATTATGATTTTTGATTGAGATCTGGCTTTGTGGTTTTTCAATGGAGGAATTCTGGCAGTCCTTCAGGGTCTCGTGTCCATACTAACTACTGTAATAATCCCCCCTATATGGTTCTTTCTAGCATATGTTTTGTTCGGTGCTGACGTTCGGAATTTCGAGAGAGGTTCTCTTGGGGACGGGAGAGATGGACGCTACGTTGGTGGACATGGTGGAGTAGGACTAAGTGGGGCCTAGTAGGTCTGGGCGAGCATGACATACATGTTCTGCATCAAGTAGCTTCACTACTCTCATGATAAGGAGTGGATTTCCACAGATGGCCATCAGAGTTTCCATTCTTACTTTACTTATTTCATATTCTTGTTGAGTTTGTATTATAGACCACATACATTCACTTGTACTTTCACTCAGCCTTGTTTTAGTGGTATACTTGTTTCCCTATTTTAGTGTTTTGGGATGTGGTTAGAAGTTTATGTATACAGGTTTAAAGGCAATGCCTTCTGTTTTTGAGATATGCCTTTCCAGTGCATGTCCTATGCCCCTGGCCTATGGAAAGTGGGCTTTGGGTAGTCACGACACGGGCCCCAGGGGATTGGTCGTGATAATGATTTCATATATATGAAATTTTATTTTTATAACCATCATTATATCTTTTTGTTTATTATGCTGAAAAAATATGATCCATGTTTTTTTGTAGAGGTTGTAGTCCACATAATACATGAACACTAATTTTTTTATTAATGAATAGGAATAATGAAAAACTAATGGTGAAAACTATAATACGGTAACAATAACATATAAATATTATAATTATGAAACTATCTATTTGTTTCTAGAATTAATTTTAATGTAGATATTTAATAATAAAATAATATATTGACAACAATCACATGAGGTACATGATTTTTCATTGTAAATCACATTGAATATGATATCCAAATGATAATATGACAGAACATGATATTATGATCACGGGATATGACTTTAGAGATATTAAAATAGATTTTTTCTTAAATTTAATTAATAGGTGATGTGAATCATTTGTGGGTGGAAGTGGTGTGTTTTTATAAGTGAATGTACGAGACTTTGGGAAGCATGTTTTAATTATTCAATAACTAAATATACCTTTCATTGTTCCTAGGTTCATAAATTGAAAATAACATTGGGGAAATATTTATTTTTTTCAATAATTTAAAACAATTTGTTTGATATATGTTTTTAAATGTTTTTGGACTCTTAATCTAAATTAATATCTATTTAACCCTTTTACGCCATCTCTGAAAATTATTTTTTAAACATAGAAAATCATATGAAAATAAAATATTTAAAATTAAAATATTAAAAAATTTAAAAAATATAATTGAAAATTTTAAAACCATTTAATTATATTGTATTTCTATACATATGAGTTTTAAAATTTAAAAAAAATAACTTACCTTGAAAAATATGTCTTTTACAAAAATATTAATTTTACAATTTTAAATTTATATATATGAAAAAATAATAAGGGATATTTATTTTTAATATAAAATATGATTTAATAGGAATTGAATAAAAGTTATGAATAATCTATAAAATTCCAAAATTGAACCTCATTATGAAAATAAATTATTTAATGTCAATAAAAAATATTTTTTTATTATTGTATTATTTTACTACACTTCTAAAAATATTTGAAAATTTTTTTTATGAATAAATAATATTTTAAAATAAATAACATCATTCCACTATTTATTATTTTATTAATTAAATGTATTTAATATATTTTGGTTACTATTACATGTTTATAATTGTAGTAAAATTATAATTTTTATAATTACTATTTTTTTTAATAAAAAGAAATTTTAGAAAATACTCAAAAGATAAAAAAATTAAATTTTAATATGATATATATAAATATTATATTTCCTATATCTATATAAAATTCCACAATATTCAAATATTTATTTTAATTTTAAATGAAGAAGATAAATAAAACAATTTGTTTTCATACGCATTTTTGAACATTTACTCATATTTAAAATTTTTCTTCTGATGGAACTTATTTTTAATTGATGTCTATATTTGGTTAAGGAATGATTTTATTGAAATAATTTTCATCTCATTTACATCATGTGTTTTTCGAAATAAAATTTCAAAAACACATTGACTTATCTAAATTTAATGAGGTTTTTTGTGTGATACCATGTTTACAATAATAGGGTCATATTAAAAACTCCAATAAAATAAAATGAATTTTGGAAAATTAGGACAATTTAAATTATAGTAAAAATATGTTTCCATTATTGAAAAATTTGTGACAAGTTTTTATTATTATTTAATCATGAAAATGAAAGGGTTGTATAGGAATGGACACAGACAAGAACATTGATTGACATTAAATGTTTACATGCTCATGGTGGATACGATTGAAGGTATTAGAAAATATTATCATATATTTATAATAAATAATAATATTGACACAAAAGAAATAATATCTACTTGGTAAATGGAGTTTGGGAATGTTTCCATGAATTGATGAAATCATTGGTTTGTTCCAATGTATATAAATTAACATGTGATGGAGAATGGTTTTTTTCTATAGTGATACATAAATAAAGGGACTTTGAGTTATACTCATGGAAAATAACTAGGTAATTTCTTATGTGTGTTCTTTATGCCTGAAGAGAATAATTATCCTACCCATGATTTATTATTTGATACATTTATCATTATATTTTAATTATATATGCATTATCTATTTGTGGAAAAGTTTGATTTATACACTCAAAACCAACATGTAATGTATATATTCATAAAACAAACAAATATTTTGACTAAGTATATGGTTTCACATTCTTAATGAAAATTAATTTTACATTCACTATCACCCTATAAATTTTAATAATCTTATAGATGCATTACTCTAGAAGACCTTATTATTAATGAAATGATTAAGGCTGGAGGATATATACTAATTAAGGACTTCATAAATATAGAAATGCTTTCCATATGGGGTGGGACGTCAGCAATATTATCCCAAAATATTTTCAAACCATATAAACAATATAAATAAAAGAATTATTATAATGATAATCATTTAAATGAAATTTTACTGAATAAATTACTTATATTTAAATACTTCAATTTTTGTTTTAAAAATATAATGAGTACTCAACTGTCTAAGGATTTTTTGAAATATGGAATGATACTAATAATTTATGGTAAATGAGAAAAAATAGAGATAAATGTTTTCATTCCTAATTAATGTAGACATTAAATGATGATGGTTACCTATTAGATAGTTCTAAGGCTTGAAACTGAAGAACAAGGATGAATCAGAGCTTCAGGTGTTGAAAAAGTCAGCTCACGTCATTAATAATTGTATGGGTGTGAATAAAATACAAGTAATTAATATAATACAAAAAATAGTTAATCTCAACACCATCATGACATGGAACATTTTTCATTCCATGAATTATTATAGATATAACACAATTCAAGGTATTTTAATGTATCTTTCAACATAAAACTTAAATATATGACTTGTATTCAACTTAGAACACAAGGAATGACCCAACCCCCTTTTATGACTGCATTAATGATGAAATAAAGTAAACATTAGAATCCCTAATCATTAAACATTAAATCTATAGTTACCACTTGAGATATTGGATTCATTCACGAGGATCCAACATTACGATAAGAACTACTACTATGATATTTAGATTGTGAATTTTATTTTCCTTCCCCCTAATGACCAGAATAAGGGGGTATATTTGATGTTTTTTCATTATTGGTTAATTGAAACTTAATTTATATTGTATTTTATTAAATAATAAAAAATCCATATAGCATTTCATTTTATCCATCATTATTATCACTTCTATATTTTCTTTTTCATAAAAATTGTATGAGGGGTAAGGAAGTGGATTTAATAAATTTCACTCATTGATAATAACCATAATCTAATCCATATATAATGTTCTTCATATATTCTGAGATACAGGGTTTTGATATCCAACATGACCATTGTAATAATTGATACATTTTGTTTAAATATAAATTTTAGGGAACATTGTTTTATAATATGATCTATTTAATAATGAAAACATCTGACATTGAGAAGGATATAATTTACCATGAACTTTGGAATATGTATTACAGAATTATGAGGACTTCATAAAATGAAAATTAAATAATTTGAGAATTTTTATTCTTTGAAACATGATTCATTTGTTCTTAGAAATATTTTTCCATTTTCATGTAAAAACACCATCATTCCATTTGAAATAAAACTAGATCATATTTACATTAATAATTAGATTAGTTCTTTTTTATTAAATTATTTTTTCCTTTAATAGTATTCTATGGTTCTGACATTGATCAATAATATAATATATTTTCCTTTTATTTATGAATCCATTTGATTCGTGTCTATAAATTTTTAATTCAATGAAGACCATTTAATTAATGAATTATACTGATATATGAAATTTTTGGTGCCATTATCTGGGATAAGATAATTTACTATTTTAGTTTTATAATTTAGAAAAACTAATTTTTGATTTTTTTATTCCATGATTTTATCATAATAATATTATTTATTCATTATTGTCACATTTATTAAACTATTGTCTTTTTGATATGTTGGTCAATATTTAATAGAAATATATGTCCTCCTTTTGTATAAAGGATTTGAAACAACAATGGTATGATTTTGAAATTATGAATATTAAATCAAATGTGTTCTAACTAACATACCAAAATATGTGAGATGTAACACTATATAGACTAAAAAAAATTCAAAGAGTCACATCCCAAGACTAAAATAATATAAACAATTAATAGGTAAGTGCTAGTTATAAGGATAATTTTTATTCAATTCAGGATTTCCTTGATTATTCATTCTCATATGATGATGAATATTTTTACCTTCTTTTTAGAATTAAAATGGAAAAATCAGAATTTTTATATCATATAAAGAAGAATAAAATGTGGAAGAATGAACCCAAAATTCTATACTTTTTCACAGATTACAAAAATAAATGGGACGTTTGACAATAAAAAATAAATAAAAGACAATAAGATGTATTAAATATTGTGATAGAACTTTTGTATTATTTAATTGGTCCCCATGAATTGGTAGATGAAAAATTTTCACTCATTAGTTACAACACAAAAAGTAATACACAAGAATAAATATAATAATTTTTTTATTGAGATATTTAACATTACATGATAATTACTAATGTTGAGAAAATGATGAGAGTAGTTAAAACATAATAATTTCAAATAGTTTGGAAATATGGTTTTATATTTCATATTATGATTATAATATCTAGACATTTTTACCTCCCATGTACATCTCAATGATTTCAATAAGGTGGATATAAATTGATTCAGATGAAAAATAATGTTAGAATTGGGTTTAACCAATGTATTTATCATTATTCTACACTCTAATTTGGTAACCCAGGAATGGTAATGCTAAATGACCATTATAAAGAGAACATTTTTAGAGTAGTGTCCAATTTTTATTTCATTATATAGTTTTAAATTTTTTTCATTTTTTGGAATTAATTTTATATTTGGACTTAGTTTCACTTTCCAAATCATTCTTAACATTATTTATTGGAATATTCTTTCACATGTTTTTTTTTATTTTTTAGAACCATTTACTATTCATCCTGAAAAGAAGATACATGGCTAACTAATGTCATGAAGAAAATTCACATCAATAAATAAATACACATGAAGAGAAAATATAACATTGTGAAAAGGGTTTCAAGATAACCTATGTAAAATAGCACCAATGAATCATAAAATTGGAGTAACATTTTCAATTCTGTATATTTGTACTATATTATCGATATTTTTTTTATTGTATAAATTTCAACTAAAAATTTCATTCATACCTAGAAAATTTTTATAATCCTTCATTCTAGAAGATATAAACTACATGGAATAATTTCCAAGATATAATATTAATATATTTTCAATAAATATTAACTATTGAAATAAGGGAACAAAATATATTTTATTATTTAGTTATCAATTTTATAAATAGGGATTTAGGGATATTGGTTACACCTAATGATATAAGAAATTCTAGGTTTTTAATGCCCTGTGTTCTTAATAAATTTATCAACTTGATTAATTAGTAGTTTTCATTTCCAATAGTATTTTTCTGAATCATTCCACTCATTATAGATAAATTTTATGATTAAGTATATCCGAATATATTTATATAAAATATTGAGAGACTCAATCATGTTTTATTCAAGGAATTTCTTGTAATCTAGTCGATGCTACGATGGAATAAAATCACTCAAAAAATGATTGTGGAATTTTCATTGATCAAAAAATTTTCTATATAACTATAATACCTTAATACATTTGAAAAATGTAGAATTGATGAATAATATTGTTACTAAAAGATATGTGATGTAAGTATATTGAACACTTTCTTTCCCAACATGGAGCATGGCTCATTATATTTAAACAAAATATGTGTTGGAAACATAATATCCATGTTGGAAGAGGATTAACTATATTAAAGATAATATTTTGATATTTTTTTTGATATGTGGAGAGTCCATGATATCTTACATTACATTACTCTCTTTACCAATCATGTATAAAAATGAAAAATAAAAAATGGATAGTCCCTTAAAGGGATCAGAAATCACCAATTATAGAATGATTATCATTTAATAGTATGTGGTTAGGTTGTGGATGTGAGACATTTCATTAGTGTAAAATTAATGAATAGAAAAAATATAAGACAAAAAATTAAAAATTAATAAAAGGTTATTCAATAATTTTAAATATGAATATCATGAACCCACATTTATCATTTTTGGAAGGAGATGAAATTTTTTCAAAATTATTTAATTGATCAAATATTTTGTATCATGAATAATAATTAGAGAAAATTATATTTTTAAAACATTATTTTATTCATTTAGAAAACTACCTTACTACCCAAATATAATTAAACCATATTAGAAATTACATGTGAATAATTTTGACATTTTTCCCAATGTGATGGAGATTCAATGGAACTATGGTAATTAAATTTGTTAATGTGGAACTTCTACTAATATAAGAACTTCAACAGAGTCATGTAAAATATGGATATTATATTCCTGCCACTCATGACATGCAATATGGGTAGATTCAATGCTTTTGTGTTCTTGATGAAATAAGATTGAAGGTATAGGTTATCTTATTTTAAAATTCCAATTCATTTTGGTATTTCGTATTTTATCCTCATTGCATTCCATTTCATAATTCATTCCCCATTTCCATTCATAGAGGGGCAAGGAAGGTGATTTATTTTCATTATCTATTTTAAAAAGACCATTTCCTATGATAGATTGAATTTTCATTGTTTAATGTGAGATCTTTGTTTTAAACATTCACTATGAACATTTGGATAGTCCATATCCAATTATTAAATATTATATCTGGTACTCGTTCATCTACAATATGATGTATCTAACAATTTAAAAATTATATCTTAATACATAGTGATTTTACAAAAACCCATTGGACATGGTTTGACGAGATTTAAATAACAAAATGATTGAAAATTAATTATATTACTTTCTGTTATTCCTATTACATTGAGTTATTACTTTAAATCACCCATTTTACATTTTCCTGAAATCTAAAATAACCATCATCCATTTTTTTATAAATTATTTTAAATTTTCACCATTACTGGGATTATTTGTCAATTAATAAATTATAATTTTCTCTAACTAAGACATTTTGAGGTCAATCTTAGATATTAATTTCCATTACTACCTTGTATAATAGGTAATTAATTACTTCATGTTTTAACATATTAAATTATATAACATTATGGAAATTAACCACATCTACAAGGAAATGAATCTAAAATTAGACAAATAAGGTAGATGAAGTAAAAAAGATCCAATTATTAAGAGTTTGATCATGACCATGAGGGGTTATTGAGGGTTTGTTCCAACATATTTTTCACACCTCTTCAAGAGTGGAAGAATGAGATTATGGATGTTTCTAATATATCTATATTCTTGAATTGTCTAATATTGACTGAAATTTATATACATATATAAACAATTATTATTATTGGTATATAATAATGAAGGATATTTATAATTATTCCTCAAGAATTTTGGTTACACAATTAGTGAGTATTGATTGATAACATTCTATGGTAGTGTTGAAAAAACAACCCATATCTATATAGAAGTGGTATATCATCAGTATTTACTTTATTTCTATCCTTAATAAATAATCCATGGTGACTAATTCTTTATAAGAAATAATTGATAGATTAAAGGTTCAAATGAATGGATATAAACACTAGTCTTGGTGGAAATAATGGTCTAGAGTTTTAAAAAATCCCATAAATAGTCATGATTATTAAACACATGTTCTATCAATAATCTAAATATTTTAGATAAATAAATGATAATAAAATTTATTTAATATTGTCACGTTTAAGGATGAATACACCCCTAGTGTTTCATTGTCTTTTTCACCCTCACACTTCTCTCGTTTTTAATCAATTTTATCTCAAGAAAGGTAATAAAGACAGACCCATATCAATGTCCATGTAAAAATAAATAATCCTATGTGAAAATGATTCCTAATATCCATCAAATGTATGAGCCTCCACAATATTTCAAAAAATATATTATTTTTGGCTTCCTCAGTGTGTTATTTGAAACAATATTATTCATTATATGACAATGTGTTTCAATAGAATATAAAACTATTAAAAACCAATGGTTTAGTGAATCAACCTTGTTCCCCATGTTTAATGAAGGGTACATGGATTATTCATCATTGTGTTTTTTTGAGTATAGAATATCCTTCATGCAGATATTTTTATACTAGAACATTTCTTCTTTATTTATTATTATGTCTATAGACTTTCTTTTTTTCATAGTTGAAAAATGTAATGATTACACTTCATTATAAAAATTAGACAGTCGTGATTCTTTATTTATCTATGCAGTTGAGAATTATCTCTCTATAATAGGTGGATTTAGCATCATCCCAAAACCATGCCTAGATATTTATTGTAAATGTATCACAACTTCTTCCCTAATAAAAACATTTATCCAAATAACCATTTTGTGACCCACAAAATAAGACACTTCATTGTTAGAAAATCAAATTACCGAAACTTTTAGTATTTTAAAAACATCATTTGGGTTTCTTTCTTATAATGTATCCTTTTTCATGTTAAAAACATGTAGTCATATGGTAGATTAATTCATCATTAATGAGTTTGGACTCACAAATATCTGATTATAATTGAATATCCCACCATTTAAATACATATAACTTCTTCATATATTATTATTCAACTATATGTCTTTTCATTTCATATGGATTTTTCTCCATTTTCAAGAGGGTAGGTTCATTAAAATAATTGTATGAATGTGTTTATATCCATGTAATAAGATCACTCATACTCATTTAATCATGTGACCTAAATCTTAGTGTATGGCTTTGCCACCCGAGATGAATGATGACTAAATTGGTTTACATTACAATTAAACCATGGTTACATTAGGGTCACAGGAACATAATGTTAATAGAATGGTTATTGTTAATATGTCACAAAATTAGTTTTATTTGAATGGATAGATCATCTAGGATGTGATATTTTTTGTATATTGTTAACAATGTGATAGTAAATTCAAATCATCATCCAACACTACAATTTCTTTAATGCGTGAACCAAAAAATATTTATATATATTACATCATCATCGTGAGATATAATTGGGTTCAATTATTGGTACATTGTACACAACCCCTTCATGTGGTTGACCACATCCTTGTGCAGTCCCATAGGAATCATTATGTACAACCCTATGGGTGTTATAAACCCAATGTGTTTCAAATCATCCATGACATCCCTTTGGGATTCATGAAATCTTAAAATCTCCTGTCTCCATGGTGGGATGTCATGGATGGATATCTCTCGTGGTTGATCTTGATACCATATCTGTGGGATTGTGCTAGACTAGACAAGTTATCATTGTAGTTCCATTTTTTAAAACCCCCATGTATTTATAGAAATAGTAATGGGACTATAAAATTTCCTTATTTAAATATTATTCATGTGACATTAAACATGTTTTAATAAACATAATTCCTAATTTAATTCTTCTCCCAAAATATATAAGTAATTCTTCACTCCACCTTATTTAGTAAAAAATTAGCATTTAATAGTCTAATATCATTTTTTCAACTTATTTTCTTTAAAATAAATATGTTCATGATATTAACACATTTTAAATTTTATTAGTAACATTTCATCCTTATCAGAGTCTATATGTTTATTCAAAGATGAAGAACAATTCAAAAAACAACATTGTTTTTTTGTATTGTAACAAAATTGAAAATACTATTTATATTTATTCAACAATATATTAACAATGTATCCCCATTTTATCCATATATGAGAGGATTTATCCAGTTAATATAACTCGTGTTTTCATATTCATTATGTTTTGAGACTTTATGGATCATCACTCTTAGTCATTTCTATAATTGATCAATGATTTACTTATCAATAATAGAAGATCCTTTTAAAGGGTACAAATAAAAAAATAAATCGTTTTATATTATATCATATATAAAATATTTTGCAGTCTGTGAAGAATATTCAAACACTATAAGTCTTTTTATGGTATTGATCACTCAATTTTCCGAGTAGTGGAGACCAACAATGTTATCTTACATAATTCTGCTAAATGTTATTCTCTCAAGTTTTCAGAAGGATCTATATGAATCAATCAATGGAAAAGGTTATTGAAAAAAAAGATGGTATGAAGTAAGATAATGAAAACAATTTGTTCTAAAAATTATTAAAGACACTTCAATGAAGATACATGTTATCCATAAACATATTAAAGATACATTGAGTTTAAAAAATATTTTAACTGATTGTCATTTGAATGTTATATAAATTCATGTCTAGGATCATCTATTTCTCAAAATATCACTACGATAAGTGGTCAAGATATTTTGAAATAAGGGTACATTTCTTCAAAGTTACATCAGACCATTTTATATTTTAGTGTCTTGAAAACTAACATTATATCTATAAAAAATTCTGAAAATAATTTATAGGTCCATGATGTTGTGTAAATGTTAGTGTTATGAATGTATATGTTATCTATAACACATATACATGACCCATAAATTGAGTAATTAGAAAATGAACTATCAGATAATATTTAATTAATCATGATTCATGAGGAATTGGAAGAAGTGTTGTTTAATAAGATAAGACAACTCATCAAATTATTTTTCAAAAAGTGGAAAATTAATAAAGAAATCTTGGATCATGATGAAGCTATGAAGTGAAATTCCATAAATTATATTTAGGAAGGACTAAAATATTGAGTGGTATATTTATTAATGTTGGAAAATTGTAACAAACCAAAACATTGATTCAACTGTTAATAAAAGAAATAATGCTTCACAATGAATATATTATTGCGTTTTATAATTTAAAAATACCGAAGAACTATTAAATTTCATTTAAAATAATAAAATATTATTGAGTATAATATGAAGTCATTTTATATGTAGATAGTCACTAAATAACATTGAACATAAAAGTGTAAACTCTTAGTAAATTAATTCTATGATAAAGATCACCTTTTCCAAAAACATTTTCAAAATAAATATGAATTTTCCACATTATAAATAAATTATTATGTTTATTATATAATAATTATAATTTATGGTTAAAAAATAAAGAACGAGAAACATGTAATATATATATAGTTTCATATGAGATAAAACCATTGGGATATGAACATTGGCCATTATGATGTATGGATTTTTTTACCACTGGTCATAAGAATTGTTATAAATTATGATCATTGAGAATTATAATGGTTGGTAATAAATAATCATTAATGTTTTTGAATATAATGGGTAATGATGAGAGATAGATGATAAACATGAGATAAATTGAGGCCTCAACAAGAAGGGTTATTCTTTACTAACACAATTTATTAGATCCTTAGAGGGGGTAGCTTTCATTTATATTAAACTTTTCTAATACAAGGTGTAGATTCATAACGTGGGCCTTAGGATAAATTGATTATGAGAGATGTTCAATATAGTATAAAACAAAAATAGATCAATGTTATCTAATCAACTCCAAGAGTGTACCACCATCACATACAATAGCCTCATATATTATATAAATAAATAAAGGGTTATTAATATAATGGATAAGTATTCAAAAAGGGTATACAATTTTATAAATTAAAATGTGTTTCTTTGATACAACATAATTTTCATATATTTTTGTATTAAATGATCTAGGCATGAATTTTTTTTTGAGATCCTTATTAATTAGAAATAAATGAAATTTATTTCATAACACGA
Organism: Viscum album; assembly: GCA_963277665.1. Taxonomy (NCBI): domain Eukaryota; kingdom Viridiplantae; phylum Streptophyta; class Magnoliopsida; order Santalales; family Viscaceae; genus Viscum; species Viscum album. The sequence goes on along the minus strand of OY728145.1, from coordinate 653,118,479 downwards.
TGGAATAATTACTTTTAATATAAATATTGTTCAACACAATAATAGAATAGTATTTTTTAATATATATTTTATTATAATATGTTATTAAAATACTCCATCATTTGAAGAAAAATTTATTTCAAAAAAAGACAAAAAAATAATATTTGGATTTAAATTTTAATATAATAATCACAATTTATTTTTATTTTTTGTAATAATCCAAAAGTTTTAAATTCATAAATATTAGTATTATTAAATAAATTATTAATTAATAAAAAAATTCTAATAAAAAGAATTTTTTTTGAAAAACATTATACTATATTTTAAATACAAACATCAATCAAGTCAAACTAATAATTTTCCATTATTTTTTTAGGCAATCAACTTTTTTTAGGAAGAATTAATATATTATATAATAACATGATAAGTAGTATAAAATAAGAATAAAATAAATTTGAGGTAATTAATAATATATAGTCTTTCTTGATCAAAATTTTTCTTCATTAAAATAATTTCTTATAATGTAATAATAATATTTTATGAAACATATAGTAAATATACGAATGTATACACTATATTTTATATTTTAAGAAATGTTTTTTATAAAATTGAATCATTTCAATATAAAAAAAATAAGTATTACCGTTTGTTTATATAATAATATAACAGAATACAAAAAATCACCACCCTTTGGAAAATAAAATTGGTTCATGTAATGTTTAGGCCAATAGTTTTCAATTTTAATTAGTTATAATATAAATCACATGCTCATAAATTAATTACTAATTCCCCATCTCTTGAAATAAATAATCACCCATTCTCCATTTTTTATCAACACCAAATCCATTGAGCAAGAGGTTTCCCTAATTTATTATCTCTAGTACCCATAAAAAGTGTTTTTATGGATCCAAAGAGCTCCCATAAAGACATATTATTCCACTTTATATGTATGGAATTATTTTCCTCTCCACATTTTTCTTATACATCATTTGTAAAAATAATTTTAATTTATTTTGATTATTTCCTCATTAAGTCACCACCATTTAATTAATATCTAAATTATTCTCTAATAACTTCTAATGAACATTATCTCTCTTTAATTTCATCTCAAAAACAATTATGAAAACTTGTTATATTTTATAAATCAATATTTAATTTTCAATTTTTTATATTTAGATTATAAATACCTATCCTTATATTCCATAGTGGTTATTCATATATATATATGAATATAGTTCATTGACCATAATCTTGTTTTTAAGAATTCTATATTCCTTTAATGTGGGATAAAATTATGAAATTCATTATTATGATATCTTATCTATATGAAAAACCTAAAAATTGGAATATATACAGTCCACAGTTATATATTATCAATGTAATAGGAAATGAATTCATCGTTATATATGAAATGTTCATGATATATTATTTAAAATTCACGGTAATGTTTCATAAAACATTGGTGAAAAAACATGATAGTATGTTTTCTAAAACATTGGTGATGAAATTTTCTTGTATTCCTATGAATGTCCCATTTTTTATTACAAAATAAATTCATAGTTATGGAATATATATTAGGATTTCATTTTATTCTTCATATTCAGTCCTTGATGATCAGTCATGTTCTATTTTTTCATTATCAGTTATTAATATATTTTCTCATTATTTTCTACTGATGTTTTTCCTAAATATACTATATTTAGTGTGGTTTCCTATGATAGAATTATAAATGAATATTTCATGTGTATTAATAAATATATATGTTTTTCATTATATAGATTGTACACATAATATATTCCGAACCTATTTTCATAGAAATTAAATCTCCAATTATCCATATATATTATTTATATAATATTTTTTAATAAATACCATGTTTGTAAAATAGATATATATATTTGGTTTATAAAGTATCCAATGAAAATATCTAACACATATGCTGGAAAAAAATGAAAATTAGTTTATACAAAATTAGACAGTTGATTAAACTACTAGTAATGATTGATCCAAAACACTATCACAGAAAGGGTATAGAATTTAAACAGATTTATCCTAAACCTGTGATATGATCTTTGGGTGTCAATATGTAACCTATGATAAAAATATTCCTATAAAACAAAGCTCAAGTAATTTAATCCCCTTATATGAATCTATCACATGTACATTTATGGTGGGGATAAATATTTTGGTACCAAATTGAGAGAATAAATAATAAAACCTAAGGTAAATTAAAAATATTTTTATCAATTTATTGGATTATGAATGAAAATAAAATCAATGGTTAGTATGAGGATTATATACCCGTGTGTTAGTATATATATTATTGGAATAAGAATCAAGAAACACATTGTTATTGATCACCTCAATATATGTAATTCTATTTTTTGAAGGAAAATGATATCATTCTTGGATAAAATTATTAGAGAAACCCCAATCATATCTTATAATCCCATGTTAAAGGGTTTCATACATTACTATAGCTCATATTTATCAATATTAGGTAAAATTAATGGTCAACTACAAAAAAATTAAATTCCTTTCATAGATTTACTATGAAATTTATAGAATAACATCATGACAATTGGATATGAATTGATTATAGTTATAGTTTTTATGATGGTGATACCTATGTTATATATTTTAAATAAATTTATCATGGACTTTAAGAATTCATAATGATGTTATTTACTACATATAATGATAAAAAATGTAATGATGTTAGGTCAAATATTCTCAACATGAATTTCAATAAAAGAATATGTTCTATTTGATTAAAATCATTATATGGGTTATGTAATTTACAATTTTTAACCAAAATAATATTTTTCATTCTAGGTTTCATGGATATTACATGATCCTACACAAAGATACCTTGGATAAAAATTAGAGGCAATCCAACTTATTATATTTTCAATAAATATAATTTAGATAAACCTATATTCTCTGTAGTGTTTCTATCCTTTCCTTATTGAGTTAATACAATAGGTATTTTGGGAAATGAGACTTACTAAAAATGGTAAATTTATTATATAAATAAAATAATGTGAGGTAAATTCAATGTAAATTTTCATGACTACCACTACACTATATACAAGATAATATTTGGTATCTTGTGAGGAAGAATAGATTTTTTTTATTACTGAACCACAATGAATACATTATTTTTCATACCAATTATTTATTTTCATTTCAAACATAATCACGAAGTTATAATATATTTTTATAAAAATAGTTATCTTCCAATTTCTTTCTATCGGAGAGTAGTGTGAGTAATATTATTTAATATTATAGTCCTAGAATTACATCATCAATTCACAAGAACAAAAATTATTTTATTATATTATGAATGTATAAGGGACACAAAATTTGGTGATGTTATAAGAAGTTAAGAAATTTATAAATGATTACATTATAACATCATTTAGGGAACTATATCAACCCATTTGGAGATGCATTTTTTTATTGTAGATATACATGAAAATCATTACATTTTTGGTAGGGTATGGACCCGTAATGCCTACCACCAATTTAGAAAATTTCAAAAACAATTTTGGTTGTGTAACAGTATTAGGTATTGTTGAATGAAATGGTAGTGAATCAGAAATGAATTATATTTAATTTTTAATTTCATATAGTCACACATTAGTTGTATATTAAAATATTAAAGTATCTTGATTTAATAGAGGTGATAGGTTCTAGATAGGTATAGACGTCCTACATAATAGTATGTGTCTCCCCACCTACAATGAATATATGTATGACTCTATTATATCCGCATTTATGACGGACCTTCAATGAATTTGGGACTTTATAAAGGAAAAAATTACAACACCATAATAGATATGTTCCTTTTTGGTTCAATCTGGTTCAAGAATAAAATTTTATAATTAGTCTATTATGAAATATATCTATTCAATTTTTGAATCAATTCATGGGAGTAGATTGAAAAAACATTGTGACTTAATATAACTATATGATAATGATTTATATAAAGGGTTTAATGATATTATATATCGAGGATGCTTTTATTTTTTAGTTTTAGAGAATTTGTAAAAATTATTACCTAACAGACCATTCCAATATAGGGTGGAATCTCCCACTAAATGTATATATTAACCATAAATGTTTTCATTTGATAAAAAATGAAACAAATCGTATGGTGGTTGTGGTTTTCCACTTATAAACATGGGAGATGATTTTTTTTCTAATTGTCTTGAAAAGAATTTAAAAATGTTTTTTGATTTAAAAATAATAAAAATTATTAATATTGGATGTAATGATGTCATTATATCATAGTGGTTATTATAGTATTAATATAGGAAGAAAGAAAAATAAAAATAAAAAAAAGTCAGTTAAGAGTTATACCTCTTCTTTGAAAAACATCCATTGGGTTATTACATAAGCCTTATATATTAGGATTGGGGGAGATATCTAGAACCAGGTTCAAAATATTAGGAAGGTATTATTTAAAAAAAAATTAATTTATCAGACTCAATATTTATGACATGTATATAAGAATATGGCCCATTTTCTAAGTGAGGTGGGTTGAAATGTTCTATATAATAGAACTATTAATATATAATAGTTGTCTATATCTTGTAAAAAGGAAAAAATATTTCATATATTAAAATTTATTTAACATAAATTTAACTAAATTTATCCAATAAAATATAAGATATATTTTGGGACATTTTAAACATAATCATTTTATTTAACCCTATAATTGACACATTTAACCTTAACTATGCTAAATAATATTTTAATATCTATGGTTCAAGAAAGTAATTGTAAATATATTAGTTGGAGAATAAATGGAACATTCCTATTATGATTAATAAGGATTATATAATAGGGAAATAATAATATTTTAATTAATTTATATTAATTTGAAGTAATTTTTAAATCATAAATTACATTTAAAATAATTTTTAGCACTGTTCAAAAAATTTGAACATGATGATAAAAAGTCTAAAATATAATTTTAAAATAAACACATAATAAAATATTTACACTATATAGTTATTGAAATAATGCTTCAAAAATCATTATACATAAAAAAATATTAGTTTTATTTAAAAAAACATTGACTATAATCATATAAAAATAAATACGGTGACATTTTTTATTTTATATTTACATAAAATATTATTTGTCTTATAATGAAATGATGGGGGACTGAAATTTATATATATTAAAAATTAATTTGATACTAATTGTAATTATCTCATCCAATAATAAATATGGTAATATTTTTTGACCTTTTGATAAAATATTTTTCTTTAATTAACATGTTTTACCCTTCAGTGTGGAGGTATAATTTTACTCTATCTACTAAAAAAGAAATGAAAATTAATACTTAATTTGATCCATTATTTAATATAAAATTTAAATATGTGGTAAAAATAATTGTAATATGTGTTAAAAAACCTGAAAAACCCCATTTTTAAAAAAATTATTACTTTAAAATTCAAATAAATTTAAAACAATATATCATTTTCCTTATTATATACTTAATTGGGTTACTTTATATCAATGGGGGTCTTATGATACATAAAAAAAATTAAATTTCTTTTTTAAATAAAATAAATGAAACATATTTAAAATTCATTAATTATCATCATTCAATAAAAACATATCCTTTCATAAAAATACCAATACACTAGTGTATGACAACTTTGACTATATAATGTCAAAAATAATATCAATTTTATCAACTAAAATCTTGATAACTAGAAAACATTAATCCTAATATCTATGTTCACAATTTAATAAAAACACATTTTTGCTGGAAAATAATTTTAATGTGATAAATAAATATATTTTTTTTTCTAATAAATAAAATATTTATGAATGATTAAATTTTATTAATTAATTTTCTTAATATTCAAAACATATTTTTTATAAAATAATTTACTTTTATAAAATGGTTATTATGCGCATAAATCATGTTTCTAAGGAATATCACCATTAATTTATAAAAAAATCATGTTGGAATAATTTGATAACATCCTTAAAATCACTATTACAATGAGATGAACATTATAATAATTTACAAAAACTACTCTAGGGGTAATATAATACATGTTTACTCTATCAATTTACCCAGGTTATTAGAGAGTTATATCTTACTCCAATGTCGTAAAAAACATATCAAGCTCCCCCATCATCTAATAATATTTATAGGATCTATATATAATAGAAAATAATCAAAAAATTAATTTCAATAATTAATGACTTTAAAATATTTATTTAACAAATATACTGACTAATTTTTTCATTTTCAAAAACAATAATGATAAAAAATAATTTTTAGTTATAACATCAAATACATAAATTTCTAAATTAAATTGAAATCATGTTTGGCCTAAGAAATAAATAAAACATGTGTAGAAATATAATTAATGAATAGAGGTCATGATATTGGTATGTTCCAACTGTATCATATGTGTTAAAGAGAATTATTTTTTTATATTGGTAAAAGTACTTAAAGGTTACCCGTATGGAAAAATATTAAATTTTCCCATTTAAAATCAATTATAAATAATGTCATGTTTATTTAAAATTTACATTTAAAAATATTTTATTTATAATTATTATCATTATTAAATAATTTTTATGATCATAGATATGGTAAGAAAATATGTTCCAAAAATAAAAAATAAAAAAAAATTAATGAAAATAATTTACTTTATGTCTCATTTCTCTTTTTGCATTATCTGAATCATAAATAACATAATTAAATTAGTTTTTTTATATTTTTAAAAAAAAATCATGTTAATTATATTATTATATTTCCTGTTATTTATATTATTTATTTAATAACCAAAATAGTTAAATCTCGTTCATAAGTTTAAATGATGTTCAGTTAAAAATTTCCAAAACAACATCATTTTTTGACCATGGGAACAAGATCATAGTGAAATTATCATTAGAATATTAATACTAAAATATTTATAATATTTATAAATTAAATTTATTTTTTATTCGATGAATAGTGATTTAAATTAAATAGTAAACGACATCTTGTTGTTGATGTGGTAGTCTACATATATGAATAAATAACGATACAATTCTCCAACAAATAAAAGGATATGCATTTTTGAAATATATAATCATTCCAGAATCTTAATAATTTCATTTATTATATATATATTTTCACTAAATCTATTATAATTACTACCATTATGTGGTTCTGTTGAGAAAAAAACACATTGCTTCAAGGATGTGGTATTCCACACATATGCATGAACAAAGTGTTAATATTAAATTAAATAGAAATGGTGTCAAAAATGTTTATTACAATCAATATATTAAATTTTCCGTTAAGTGAAGATACTTAAATTTTTATATTAATCGATATACAGTATGGTTGAATATGGTAGATGAATTAATAAATAAGAAAGTAGATGGTTAATAATTACACCTCCTATTTATAAGACCTACATCGGATGAAATATAAATGAATCTATTGTTGAATTTTAGTGATACCAGATCCTCTTGGTCAGCGAGAAGAATTTTGGGAATGTATTTGGGTTTATTTTTTAATTAGTTTGACTCAATTTTGTTTAGTAATATTAGATTTAAGGATTAATTTTTTAAGTGAGATGGATTTTAGTCATATAAATATTAGAAATATTTATATATAATATCATTAAAAATAAAGAAAAATGATCTATTTTAATATATCAATGAATATAAAGAGAATACTGTTTAAAATAATAATTTATTAAAATTTAGATATGTTTTCCCATAATTTTTTACCTTATTTGTTGGTTTAACCACCTTTTTAACCCTTCAAAACTTATACTATTTAAAACAAATTTCAAACCCAATTTTTCATGAAAATATCATAAAAATTACATGTGATAAAAAAATGTAAACGTATTTCAATATTATATAATTTCCTATAAAATAGGGTTATTATAATAATTTTATTGTTTTTTAATGATAAAAAAGTCTTTTATATTCATTAAATACAATTTCATATATTTTTTGGACTATTTAAAAATGTTTATTTTAAATTTTTATATTAAAATATAATTTTATAAATACAATTTTACATATACATAACCTTTAAAAATATCTTTAAAATTAATTGGAAATAATAATTCATCCAATTTATATAACATTATAACTTCTTGAAATCATTTTTTGGAGTTCACTTCTATAATCACATGTTTTGCACTAGTGTTTTAGAAATATTGTAAGCAATAAAAATAACTAAAAATTAATAAAATGTTAAGATCATAAATATATTATAATTTTATTAAAAAAACTAAATTTATAACCATCCATAACAACTTATTATCACAAAACGTGATATGAGATATTGTAAAAAAAAGATATTGGAATTTACTAATATTTAAATTATTAAAATATTCACAATGTTATAATCAATCTAATCTCTCACATAAATTCATTGTTTTAAATGATAATGTGATAATGTTATAAATAAGAACAAAAAACATGAATAAGGATAATATTTTATGAAATTATGATATCATTTTAACTCTACCTTTTTTACTAATTCACTAAAGAGATAAACAATAACCATTTTTACTACTATTTTGGAATAAAAATTAATTAGATCTTCTAAACATTATAAATATGACGATTCCACTTAATTTCCTAACGTGGTTAAAATTAATTTTAATAAATATTCACATAATGCAATAGAAAACTGATTTTACAAAATTAACCATTTTAAGCATAAAAATAGACTTATACCAAAATAAAATATTATGTTGATTATAATATATTTATTTTGATTAAGTTCTATGAAATTAATATTATGTAAATTTCAATAAAAATTTATAACAAAATTAGGATTTTAAATTTATTTAATTAAAGACAATAAATGATTGATTTTTCAAAAAGTAGTATTCTCAAAAAAACTAAAAAATCAATAATTTTAGAATAATTCAAATAATTTACTAGAAGAAAAGATTTACATGAATATTTTGAAAATGGGTTTTATTTTATAATTTTATATTTTTTAAACTAATCATAATATTGATTCACAACATTCAATAAAAAAAATTCGAAAAAAATAAATAATTTTGATGTATAAAATAAATTTATACAAATTCCAATAAGTTTAAAACCCCTTATATGAATTTTAAAATATTATATATACATTTTATTTTAAAATTTCATCAATCGTGATCAACATTATTTAAATATATAATGATAAAAATTATGCAAATAAATTATATTTCTTAAGAAGATCCCCTTTATTCTTATAATAATTTTTATAAGATTGAGTTTGTATTTCCTAATCCATTAAAAAAATTATTTAAGGAAAACAGTTTGCAATGAATAATTAATAATGTTGTCAATCATTGAAATTATTCTAATACAAATGATGAGGTTATAAATTTTATAAATCAATAATAATACATTAATAATATATCCCAAATCGTTTTATGCTCGGTGTTTCGTGTTGTGCAGATAATCTAAAAATGTATTATTGTAAAAAAATAATGTTAGGGCTCTATAGTGATGTACCTCCATTATTATGGTTATTTATAGCCTCTTTCTTATCATATATATCATTATTAATTAATGGAGAGACAATATTATGATGTGTGATGTGATTTCATATTTCATCCTTATCTGGATCTTCCAAGATTATATTTTCACTTTCTTGTTCATAAACTTGAGTATTCAATTATCATGCAATGCAAGAAAACAAAATATATTTTTTGGGGAATTAATCCATAAATCCTTTTTTTATAATTATATATTGGAATTAAATATTCCTATTTGGTGTCATAAACACTGTGGAATTTCATTGTCACCGACTATAAATTTCTGTTAATGTTCAATTAGGCCAGTTAGAACTGCATGGTTATTTCGAAGCCCATTATTAGGGTATAATGTATTGAATATTTATTCAATAATACCTCTAATAATAAAAATAATTAGTTTTGAGCTTATTTTTATGGTAGGTCAAGTATGAATCAAAATCTATCACTTTTGAACTTCATGTTTTCCAGCATTCTATAAGTTTTTTCCCAAAATACATAATAAATGAATATATCACATTGTTAGGAGGTTCCATGGATGGAAAAAACATCTTTTCATGACTATCTAAGAGTATGATATATATTGTTGGGATGAAGTTAGTTGTGAGGAAGTTATTTATCACATGTATATTAATTTCATTTAGAGAGAAAAATTGATTATCAAACAACTACATAATAATCACCAAATATTCTCGACAGATTTATATCATTGGTATACTATGGGTATACTTTTTTATATCTACATGAAAGAAAATGTTTACCTATTTTCATTCAAGATATCTTTATACCTTATTCATGATGAAAACAAATTAATGGTAGTTCTTATCAATGTAATATAATTGGGTGTAAAGATAAAAAATATCCATTCATTGGAAATATTTTTTTTCATTTTCTATAAAATAATAATAATTAAGGTGTAAACCAAGAGAACAATCCATGGGATCAATGTAGTGTATCAATGGATTCTCTTTTAGTGTTATCATTAAAAATCTTGGATATTAAATGTTATGTTTTTGTTTAATAATGAAAATATATAATAATTTTATCTCATTGATATGCAACACATAGCTCATCATCTTTTTTTATGGAAAATTGCATACTAGAAGGTTTATCTAAGAAGAATTTAATTTATGAATAATGTTCATATAATACCATCAATTCCATGATGTTTCAAGGACAAGACTTGTAATGTATCTATTGTTCATTCCAAGGTCGAATTCGATTCCATGATTGCATTTCATGAAGAAATAGGATTTCCAATATATTAAAAAAATATTTAATTTTATGTGGATTATTTGTATGTTATGTTATTAAAATTAGTCTAAACCTTCTTTAAGATAGAAAATATTGTCACAAAATTATATGGATTTCACCACTATATTATCTATATACCAATAAATAATTTGTCTTATGCAAAAAATAACTATATTGTTCATGGTAAATTGGTATGTAGTTAAAATATTTTTTAAGAAATAATAAATTTCATTATAAAATTATACTCATTAGGGTATGATGATGGAACTATAATCATCATCCTCATATGCCATTCAATAACTGTTTTATATAGAATATACATACATAAAGGGTTGGGCCAAAAATTCTTTTTTTCCATTTATATGTAATACTACAATTACGATCAGAATGTTATCTTATTTGAAGTGATTATTTAAGTACCAAACAATAATTCTGAATTTGAATTTATCCTCTATTTTCATTATTTATTTTTATTTTTTTGTCATAATTAATGAGTTTGATATATTGAATAATTTTGGGATTGATTTTTTTATATACATTATCTTATAAATTGGTATCGTGGTTCAGATACATTATCAATGATTCCACATTATATTTGGGGTGGTAATTCTAAAGACCTGAATAATGGATATCCTCTTGGGAATTAAATAATATAATGTGTTTATAATTAAATGAAAATAAATTATCATATTTCAGTAGTAAATTGGTTAATTTATCATTTTCATCAGAATTCATTGTTTCAAGAATAAATGTATTCCTTCCACCTTCTTTAATACTCATAATTCAATTTATGATTTCATCCATGGTATCTGGGATACCTCCATCAAATCATTGACAGTTATTTATAGTATATCCCCCTACTATTCAACATTATTCAATTTTGATTAATTATTGACATACTCAAATTTGGTTGATGATATTTTGTATTTTTTATGTTCATTAAGATCACACGCTTCTTTGTGATTTTTGGGTTTCCCAAGTGTTAAAAAATACAATTGAATGGGATATAATGATACTACTATATGTATTTTTTTCTTGTATTCATATCTAAATGACTAATGAGTCTTCTGTATTTCAAAAATATTAATTAAAAAACTTACTCCTATAAGGATTTCCAAAGGTGACATTTATTCTCATGGATTGTGTTATATTTTCCCCTCCATCAGTCTGTATTTAACTTTGGTAACATTCTCATGAATGTTTTAGGATATGTATGTGAGCCTATGATTCATATAAATTGATAAAAACCCCATTTTTTCTAGATGTTGGTTAATTGTATCTCAATTTAATTGATAGGAAATAAAAAATCATCACTGATTTCACACTAAGGACTCAAAAGGGTAACTTCTATTCCTTTATGTGTAGTAATCTAAATCAAGTTATTAAATAATTATTTTTTACACCCTTTTATAGTAACTTTAATTTATACACTATCATGTTTATGATTCAATGGGGAAGACTAGCACCACACATCTTCTTTATATTCCAATTTTAAATGTATTAAATGGATAGTGAACTATTATATACATATTAAGCCTCAATATTCTATAAAAAATAGAAATACATTTGTTAGAATAACACAATGAATTTAGATTTAAAAATAAGTTCCATGAATTGGGTTGTTAGATTATTTCTTCCAGGGTACCTACCATGAACCCATTTATGTATTAATATTTTAATGTTTTTTTGGTAAAATATAAATTCAATTTATCCAATATTCATAAGGTTTTATATTAGGGTGATATTTAACAAAATAAAAATTTTAAATTACGGTATGATAGATTTCATTATCATATAATTTTAAAGATATAAATAATTTTTTGATAAGTACATGTACAATAGTTTACTAATCTTGTTATGTAATAGAAGTGAGAGTGTGGTACTCAAAAGATCCAATATCTGAAATGTGTATATATATATTAGCTAATGTGAATTAAGTTGAAAACTGATCATTGCATTAAAATTACTCAATGATTACTTACTTGATATCCTTTAATATTTCACATCTATCCAAGACAAAGATCATACCCTTAAGAACATCGAGAATCATTAAAATGTAATATTTTTTTGTCGACAGATAGATGATTCCTACCAAGTAATTTTTTTAATGATTGAGGCATAAGGGATTCATCATAGTATACCTATACCTCCTTACCATGACTTAAATTAGGGGATATCATTGTGTTTTTCAGGTTTGGATGGAACAACCCTCTTTTTTATCAATGATTATTGGAAAACTAAATGTATGAAGCTGGTAATATAGTATAATTGGTTCTAAATAATCCATAGTGGATTTAATATTAGATTTACGTTCATATTGAGTTTGTTGGAGTACATATAATATAGTTAGGATTGAATATTTTACCACATCAATAGTTATTCCTGACCATTAGGGTGCACTATGGTTCAACTTTCCATTTCATATATGGCTAATTCACCTATTATGAATTGGTATATAATGTTTAGATGTGTTATTTTCAATAGTAATGTGATCAATCATGTAGATGAAATTTATTATTAAAAAATTAATAATTCCAATTAATTGAATATTTTTTTTGGTGTGGGATTATAGACCTCTTAATGATTGAGGTACTATGTCTATAATATTTTAGATCATCCTAGGTGGCTATGGGCGATCCCCTTCATATGACATATTATGATGGTTTTGTTTTCATCGAATCATTATAGACTGAGATAATAAAAATTTTATTTTCAAAATTTAATGAATATTATGGGTCACAATTAGGTGATTTATTTTACCCCTAATTATAGTTATCAATAAGATGAATTATTTCCAATTCATCAAGTCATCAATTATTTGTTCATGTGTATCTATAATCCCATCCTACTCTTCTTCTTCATCTAGAAGAGTGTTAGAAAATATTGTGACCTACAAAGAAGGTTTATCCAACAGTAATTTCCATTATTCAATCATATTACACTACATAAAGAATATTACATATTAAGTTTGGATATTTTACCCTTGTTTCTGGTGGGAGGAGGAGTATCATGCTGATTTTTAGATGAAATTAATTGGTCCTCATAATCTCCATCATGTTAACCTCGTTATATTATGAAGTCTCCTAAAAGAACCCCTGAAATATTCCCTAAAAAAAGAGTGGAGAATAATATTTTAATAATAAAATTTTTAAGGAAAATTATCCTTATATTTATCCTGGGGAGGTCGCTACTAATTCCATTATTGTTTAGGAGGATAAGAAACCTGATATTGAGTGATTATATGAACAAAATATTACACTTAAAATACATTGTGTGCGAAAATCATAGGCTCTGATCTACTATGATTACTCATATTTAATAGATGAAATTATCAGAGGCGTGTGCTTAAGGTGGTGAATTGATTTTTTTGTTCTTTATTAATATGTTTAAAGATATGAAAATCAACCATGATACATTAATTGAAAAATAGGTGTTTGTAACTCATCTAAAATATTTTCAATGTGTATATCCAATATTTCCTCCTTTAGATACTTCATAATAAATTATTTTTTTAGGAATTTCTATTATAAAATGATATTTAAAATCCTATTTTTTCAGCACTATAATTTAAGAGGATGAGTGAGTTTTTTTTCCTAATATAAAAAGACTGATAATGTTGGTTTCATTAATGATATTTATATTTTTTGATATACCTGGATGATATATATCTTTACAAGAAAAATGTTGGTACATATATAGAATTAATGAATAAATAATGTTTTTTTCAATGGATAATATAATGTTTTATCATTGTTCTGTATTAGTGTGCATAGTTCATGAAAAACCCCCACTGAATCAATAATCCAATTAAATATTCAGAAAATGTAATTAAAATTTTTGGGGGGCTGATAAGTCATATCCACCAATTATGGAATCAGTTTTCCATCTAACAACACTAGTGTATATCACCAATCCATGTATTACATTATCGGCACTAGGGACCTACATGATGTATGGGGATATTATAGAAGTATACCATAAGTAATAAAATGAGTGAATAAAGTAATTCTAATATCATTACGTTGTCTCCCTTGTTCTAACAATTGATAAAATTCATAATGATCCCTATGGTATCTCATTTGAAATTTTAGTGGCCATCACCCTAGTAGAGATAGTTTCTAAAATTTCATGAAAAATACTGTAATATAGAGATGTTTAAGGGATCCAATTTTACTAGATAACTAGATTCCTCTCTAATTGGAATCATACATACATCATATATATGGAGATTCTATAAAGGTAAAACTATAATTAATTTTTCTATCTCACCCATCCAGAATACATCCCTTGACTAATTAATCTATGATTCACTTAGGTTTCTCCAACTCCATCCAATATAAAGTATTTTACTAATTTATGGAGTAAAGATTAAACTAACCTCGTGGAGGATGAGATATTGATGTAAATGAACATTTCCATTTCACGTTTGTATAATCCCTTCGGTAGAGTTATAACTTAATATTTTAATGATTTCATTGATCATAAAAGTGCATCTATTATTTTCTATTCACATATTCCTCATATTTTTTTGGGATGATACCATATTTTACAATTATAACCCCTCATCAGATAATTATATGACTATTCAAAGATTCATTTAATGTGTAGGAATATTTACTATTATTTTAATTACATAAAAAATATCAGACAATTCAAATATAATTTTTTTATATGTGGATTTAACATCCATTATATATATATTTAAAGGTAAAACTCATAATACAACATGATAATTTTATAATGGTATACTATTTCAACTAATATACAGGGTGTGACTTTTTTATATCCTCTTTAATGGTACCGAAGAATTATATTATTCATGTGGATACTGTCGGAGTCTCCAAAAAAATTAATAGAATGTGTTCCTGAAAAATAGTTAAGTTAGGAAAATTATGAAACCATGAAGATGATTCATGTGATATTATTATTAATATAGAGATGAATTTATTTATTGGTGTAGTGGGGTAATAATTCCCTAAAACCTATTGTTTTAGATAGAAATTTCTCATATAATATCATAATCATTCGAAAATATGTATTTCGTGACTCAGGGTCAGCAACTCTAGAAAACAAACCCTCATCCTTTTGGGTTTGGGTTATTCCTATAATTTTTTATTGGTTATAGAGTACAAGATTATTTCATGAAATAAATTGTAATATAATTATATATATATTCATAGCCTCGCACTAATGACATGTACAATTTCGAGACCCAGTGTTTCCAAAATTATGTATATAAAAATATTAAATATATTTAATTTTGATCATTTATAGTTCCTTAATGAAAAAGTGACAAATCTTAAATATAATATTTCAATAGAAATATATGTCAAAAAATAATTCAAGATCATGATTTTTACATTAGGTACGAGAATAATAATATTGGTGTAAGGAAATCTAGAATAGAGACTGTTAGAGATGAATTTAGTTAAAATAAATATTAAAATATATTTATTTTATTTAATTAATCTAACTCGGATATTAATAACATTCCCATTATGAAAATTCTATAGGTTAAGCTTTTTATTCCTTGTATAATTAAAACAATTCTTCTCCACTCCATCAATGGATGAATCAAATAATAAAAATTCTATTCTTTAGATGAAATATGATCAAAGTGAAGAAATTTAAGAGAATCCTCTAAATCATTATTAAAAAAATCTTCAATGAAATACTATCAAATATCATGGTAGGAATCATCATTTTTGGTTTTCATATAATTAAATTAAATTATTGATAATGATCAATTCATTTCACATATATGCACCAATTTTGGGAAATTGCACGCACACAATTAAATATTGTTAATATCATGAAGATGATATTTCTCAATGAAAATTAGGATTATCTTAAATGGAATATAATATTAGATATCTGAGGCAATATTTGTGTCAAGAAACAAAATTTTACCCTATGAATGTTATAAAATAGGTCATTATAGGTATTTCAGTAATAAAATCGATTTTTTAGAAAATTTATTTCAAATAAATATTTCAATTTTTTAAATTTTATTAAAAAATAATTTTTTCCATAGAAAACCCATTATTCAAAATTTTATAGTGTTGGATTCTTACACCTAAGAGAATTTAGAGGTTATTTCTCCCCTAATTATAATGTAGAATCGAATCGTATGATAAATAATGTATGTATTGAAGAATATTGAACAACACTGAATGCAATGGCTCTTCAAAATCATTTGTGAACATGTTCATTAGTGGTCAATGATCATATATTCATGTACGAATCATATTTTTTTGTTTTCAACACATTTGACTAATATTTTTAGTAAGATAAATCCCTTTCATTGATTTTTCTCTATTGTGGTACATTACATCAATCTAATTAATTAAATTTATTTGGAAATTCACTTGACTCACACCCAATATATATCTTTTTATGATCATTGGCCAATAAATATTGGAATTGATCATTAATACATTATTTTTTATTTCTTTATACCATAATTTCATCATGTTATTCTTCATTGGACCATGGGGTCATAATTCTTCACTGGTGGGTGGAACTAATATAGATAGGACCCAAAGATTTAAAAAGGATTCAGAGATGATGGAAGGATAAAAAAATCTTGCATATAGTTAGTTAGATTGTGGGATGTGAGTGATCACTTGATGATCAGAATCAGTAAAGGAAACTGTGTGACACTTATATGTGGGAGTTTTTGTATAGGATTACATGAGAAGAACCAAAAACCAATTTATGGCCACAATATGATTTGAATCCATTATCTACAGTGAGAACCAATATTTCCAAGATAAAATGAGGCCAGATAAAAAGATATGAAAATCATGTTTCTGGTGCACGGAGTACAGATCTAATGTTATCAAAAAATCCAGAGTACACATCATGTCGTATAAAGAAAACACTATCTATATGTCCCCTGATTTTGTATCTTGGGTTTTTGGTGAGTTTAGTATCACACTCTATATAGGACCATGTCATGTCATGTGATATATTAATGGAAATATTAGTGTGTACCCCATGAGTACACATGATGTTGTGCCATATCATTTGTGGGTCCCCTCACACACCGTATACGCTTTTTTCCTTTTCAATAAACATAAATCTATCATATCTCTTTCACTTGAACTCTTATTTTTGACCATGAGTATTCTATATTTAGTGTTATTTCACATAGAAGAAGAAGAATTAATTAATAGAGTCCATTAAATATGGTGAAATATTCTATGAATGTGATGCTTATTTAGGAGGCACCACATGATGGTAGTGAACAGAAAGATGACCAACAATGAAACTATAGTGTAACCCCATCATCTTGGGAGTAGGTACTCTATCTACTGATTTTAACCCCCTCTATTAAAAAGAAAATTTCATCATAGAACCATAGTGTAACTCACCTATGATTTAGGGTGAGGACCCTTTATTTACTGAGTTGAAGCCCACATTGGATAGTGCGATAGTCCTCATAGAACATGATCGGAACCCCCATGACACATCAGAAAATGGGGCCTTAACATATAGACTGGAAACACCCTAATACATCTAGTATTGTCTTGTCTTCCTTCCAAGTGGATCCCAATATCAGATGAGGATAATGTCATATTGGATTTAGAGGGGAACCACCATGATGCATCAATGTTCGGGTCCTCGACCAATTAAGTGGGACACCCTGATACATCTGTGCGTATGTCAATTGTCTATAGAGTGGAAACCCATATTAGATATGGATCAGGTACACAAGGAACTATAGTGAACCAACATGATGCATCCGAAAATAGTTCCTCATCTACTTAGTGGAACCCCCCAACATACTAGGGAACATTTCCTCTAACTATTGAGTAGAACCCCCTATCATAAAGGGAGGGAGTCCTCATTCCACATGGGGGAACCTACTTGATGCAATATGTTTCTTGTTATATATGTATACATATTAAGTTGAACCCCAAACCCTGATGCCTTAGAGTGTGTGAAATTGACACAGATATTATTTCCCCTCGATTGTGTGGCATAGTAGTGAGGTTTGAGCCTCCACCTGAGGTACTTTTGTGCAGACGCATGAGATGATGGACATTAATGATGGAACTATGCAACTAATGTAGACTCTATTCCTCGTATGGGATATGAGATGGAAATTCAATAATATCTCATTGGTGTTTGTTTGGTTTGAGTATATATATATATATATCAGTATCAATGTCATTTCATTGTTTTTATCTCTTGCTTTTGGTTGAGTTGTTTAATGTCTTTTCCAAATTATCATTTTTCCACACCCCATCAGCATTCGAGGTGTCCTACTAGATTTGTATATACACACCACTTCATGGTAATTCCATACATGTTTATTGACTAATATAGATGACATATAGGTCAGTGGTGGTTTTAAAAAATCTTATTCATACTTATTATATTAGACCTCATATGGTGGTCAAAGCTCCGGAATTATGAGTGAGGATCTCTCATCAATTATAAATTTCTGGTTATTTCAAATTGGTGTATCATTATATTTGGTGTCTATATTCAACCTAATTACAATAAATTTTAATTTTCAATCTCTCGAACAACTTAGATGATGTTAGAACTAATTTTAAAATCTATATGTTTCATATTTTTATATTATTCCTTTTCACTTTTTCAAATACATGGTTTGGTGTGTTCCCACAATTAAATTAGGTGAAGGCGTCCCCATGTTCGATATGACATTTATTAATTGTTTCCACCCCCTGGTCTATATAGGTGGGCTTGGTGTAGTTACAGTTTGAGCCCCATTAGATTGGGTGATGACATGGTATTTACTATCCTGGATGTTTTTTTGTTTTAAAGACACTATTCGAGAATGTATTAGATGTAGAAAGCTTTTATGATTTCTTGTTCTCACCACTAATGGTATTTTCAGGACTATAGGTTTTGATTTTTTCAAATTAAAGGTTTGTTTTACCTTACATGTAACATTATATGTGAGACTATCAACGGGGTTCTTCCACATAGTGTGCCACTTATATGATTTAGTAAACATATGATTTCTCTAGGATGAACAACTAATGTATATAGAATAAAGACTTATTATTTTTCTTCATAAGAGGACATTGTCATCTATTTTCCATAAAATATCTGGTTTTCATGTGATTTTTCTGAAATATATTGATCTATAATAACACCACCCTCTATTACAAATATATGTGGTTGTGTTAGTGATGCTCTAGTGAAGTTCTATAATACTTTAGGAGATATTCATCGAGATACACTCATATTTCTTCCCTGAAATAAGGTTTTGGGCCATTGAAATATATGTATTGTTTCTATTATGAAATATATCATCTCTATTCCTCTTCTGTTCTTCATATTTTCAATAAGAGAGGTTTCCATACCTATTATGACGGAGATCCCTATATAAGATACGTCATAAAAAATATATGAACGCTAATTCTAATACTTTGAGAATTTCAGACTACAAAGTATCGTAGGTTAATAATATGTCTTATATTCTATCATTAGGTAAATCATTACAAATATCTATAGTGTTAACCTCCCCCTTGGTGAGTTTTTCAATGACCAAGTATGGTAATAAAGGCCATTTAGATATTGTTTTGTTACTAAAAGTTATGTAATTTTTAATTTCCTCAGTTTTATCGAAATGTAAATGATTCAATGCAGGAACATATTATGATCATCACCTAATGGAATTAATTGAATAGGATAATACACCATTAATCAAGGTACCTAGTAAGGGTAGAAATTATGTCTCGTGTGCCTCTCGATATGAGGGAACATGCTGAAATCATTCATATAGGGAAGAATATTCATTTTGATGAGAATACCCTCCATCCATCCACGTTTAATTTTTTATTAAAATAGTTTTTTGGAAAAATGGGAAACTAGAGTTCACAAAATGGTACCACTACGTGTTGAAAGATCTCACAAAATGGTTAAAAAGAAGACTAATTTTACTTGACCCATCTATTCTATAAAGCTTCTTGTACAGAGAACTTACCTGGATACCTGGATCTTCTCTAATGAGCTCTTCTAAATGGGAGATCACCATTTCGATTGTCTGAATAAATTCCTCTGAGTTGATTTTTATCTCTTTAATGCCTCATTCCATAATTCTATCTCGCTTATCAATCTAGAATTTTTGCTCCTATGTTGCATCAACTTGAAAACTTCATTCATAAATCCTCTTGAGTTCCTCTTCTGAGACATTGGGTCATATGTCTTCTCAAACATGTCTTCCATGGAGTTCAGAATTAGTTGCAAGCAAACCCCATATTCTACCATCTTATCTTTGTTCCGTCCTTTCTTGGCTGATGGAGTTCTATAGGTTTTGGTAGGTAAGAGTAATCCTTGTGTCCCATTTCCTTTTTCCCCTAAACCACTATATGTTTTCATAAGTTTTTAATGATTTTCCCCTTCTTCCTGCATGGGTTGTGAGGACCTATCCATTGTCATCTGTCCGTGATATCCACAAAAGGTGGGATATTACTTTCATCCCGTGACGAGTCATCCTCCTCATTAAATGGAGGCTCTTGGTCTTCTAAACCATCAAAGCAGTTCCCAAGCTTTAACTTCGAGTCAACTCTAAGGGGCCTCTGCTTACTTATAGATTTACCTTTACCTACCAAATTATCACAGCTAGTTATCTTCTCCCCAAAACCATCCTTCGGATGGTTGAGAGTGTTTGGTTCTAATTCCATTAGTATATTCACATCATCAAACATCCTTTGACCCTTATGAGATGTTTCAACCAACAAGTAAGTCTTCTCCTACACTGATTCTGATTCATTGAATTGTACAAAACCTCGGCCCATATACTGCTGATTTTGATTATATTCCTCCCAGCCTCTATTTTGAGATCCACCGAAACTATGGACCTCTCTCCCAGCTAGTCTCATCTCCCCATCCTCAACTGCAGCTATTGTGTCCACCGAGGCCACTACTTAGGGAAGCTCCTTTTCAACTCTACAAATTCCCAAGTCCTACTTCAACTGTGAAAAGTTTTCCTCAACCCATTGTCTTGCCTCCTCTGGTCTCACCTTCTTCACATCCCCTATAGAAATCATGGGATTTTCCTGATTTTGAGCCTCCCCGTTACTGGATCCCACTACTGTATAATCATGATTCTTAACTAGATTAAGCTATAATGGAACTTCCCTTTGCGCATCTTCTTGAACACCCAATTCTCCACTATCCCGCAACTGGTGGTCAAATACTGCATCTGGTTGCACCATTGAAAGTCGGTCCTGGTTCGCACGATGACACTTATAGGTGAAATGGACGAATTTGATGCATCCCGAGCAGAAAGAATCCCATGCTTCAAACAACACTCTTTTATTCCATCTGAACTTTTATCCGATCGAGATCCACAACCACTCTGATGTTGGTTTGGAGACGTCGACCTCAATACAGGTGAGATGAAAAATCGGATGACAAATCACGTAGGTACACTGATCTGATCATAGAAATATTCCAACCAAGTTCCCGATCATGCAAATAATGGAAGGATTTTGGGAGGGTAGAGGAATATCAAGAAATCTTACTCACACTGCAGCCGAAGGGGGGTGATGATTTATGTTGATATCGAAAGACCATCGCATGAGGAAGAAACCACATCCATTGAACTCCCAAGGAGAGATGTACTAAGCGATGACCAAATGCACCTCCAATGATAATCAAATCATCTGTTGGTAACAATCAAGAAGACCCACCACTGCTTGGTTTTGGAGACCCCATTCTTCGAAGACAAATCGGTCAAAGGTGTCAGCCGAAGGGCGACAACCACTAAAGCGAGCGACCAGAGTCGATCTGTGATGATATGATGCAGCATTGAACTCCTGTGAAGAAATCACAAGCTGGGGATATCAGTAATGAAGGTCAACGACCATAGGGAATAGAGGGGTCTGTGTGAAAGGAGGAAGATGATTTGGGTTGGTGAAAGGGGTGAAAGGGCGAGTCGTTGAGGAAAGAAGTCGCACACCCCTACCCCTGGCAAGGAGGAGGGGGCCAGAGCCACAAGAATCTTCTAGGAAGGGCCTCGCTACCATCAAGGAAAGAAGATGCTCTCTGATGTGGCCTCCTTAGTTGAGAATCACCTCAATGAGAACTTTTTTTTGATGATATCCACATTTGGTAGTTAATTTTACATGACTTGGAGTATAATTATTTTTTAAATTTGATTCAGATAATAGAGTAAATATGACATATTATCTTTTATAATTACCATAATAGATTTTTACATGGATTATATGGGGATAACCCTCATGGTTACTCAATCCTTAGGATATTGCAGAGAGAAAACCAACATTCTAATTGATCGTATTACATTAGGTATGGAAATCATAACCTATACAATGGAGAGATTAACCATGTTTTTTGAAAATATTAACAAGGTCTAGATGAAATTGATTAATATATTATGTTTCATTGGATTTGACATGTTGAAATCACTCTTTATGGGGTACCTTCATATCTAAATTTCATTTGAACATCGGTAGGACCTTTATTTAGTTTCATATTACCACAGAAAGTTCCTTCCTAGACCTGAAATTCATAACATATTCAGGAATAGATAAAACAGCTTATGTAATCATTTTGAAAATAATAATGATCTTCAAGGATAGAAATTTCACAAGGGGAAGAGTTCTTCACCTTGACTATAGATTTCCCCCATGGAGATCTCATTCAAGGAATTTAGGATTTGGTGATTAGGGTTGGATATTTATTCAAAATTTTGATCATGTAATTTGTTAAATAGATAATATGAGTAAAATAAATCCTATGTATATACACAAAATCTTTTAAAATATGCTTCCAAGATACATATAAGCATGAAGTGATATGGTCTTACTCCTCTATCATCATCATGATATTCTTATGTGTGACATTTTTCTAGAATAGATATAATTAGGCTCATAGATTTATCTTTGAATATGTTAGTGATATTTATAGTTGTGTATAAGAAAATGATTCTACAACTCATTCAACATATTGATATTTCATAAGTCTTCATATGTAAGATCATGAATATAAGAATACTTCTTTTTCACCATATGATTATTATAGTGGGTTTCATCAGATTATATATAAATATGTGCATACGCCCCTATTGCCTTTTTTTGTATGTCAATAGGATTTAAAATTCTATATTGGAACATGAATAAAATACTTCTCATGAGGTGTTCTAAGAATTTTCAAATTGAATTTTTGGGTATATTATTGAATAGGTATCTGAGCATGTTTTTTAGAATCACTGATCTATATCGCCAATGATACCTCATCCTAGGTTATCTCTATTATATAAAATATTTTGATATGTTCGGTATTACCTCCTTTTTTTATACTTACGTGATAAGGGTTTCAGAGAAATTATGATTAAGATATATAATAATATCTTGTTTTAGGGATTTTATGATTATCAATGAGGATGAATACAATTTCCAAATATATATAACTATGATAACTATTATTTTTATTGTTTAAAAATACATATAATCTTGTAAAATAGTAAATATGGCCTATGAGAAAGTTTCTCCACAACAGACAATATTTTTTGGTCATCCAATAGGGATTCAAAACATTTATAATATTATAAAACCCCTCTAATTTTGAGATAGATATATTAAAATTATACTTCTGTTCATGGGAACTCAATCATTTTTTATTGAGGAAAAATTTTGTTTAAAGTATACATCTTTTTTCTCCTACCATGAATATCAAAATATTTAATGAATATATTTGGGGATATACTAATGATGTGAAATTTAATAGTGTTATATGTGGTAGATATTATACTTTAAAGGGTGATTGATGTAATTCAAAGAAATTGGATACTCCATTTGGATGTGTCGATAACCCTAAATGAGAATAAACACAAACATTAAACGAGTTGTTGAAGCATTACAATAAGGATCTTTCATAATAAATCCTAGTCAAATGAAAAGGATTTTCCAAGGTCCAAAATTCTATTTCAGATTCACCCTTATACCTTAAAATGTTGATGTTGGGAAGACATACATTCCATAATAAAGTGGTCGATTAAACATACCATTGAAAACCTAGGTTGTCTAATGGGTGAGAAGTGAAGGGGGAAATATATCCATTAAGGAGTCATGTTTTTTTATTAAAAGACCCTCATATATGATAGAGATATATTTTTGATCCTATTACAGGTAGAAATAATTATGACCTATTTATATGTGATCAATTGATATCATGCAACAATGTCAATGTCTATATTTCTCAGAGATTCGCTATCATAATTCTACTGGTTGTTGATTGTGTTATTATATAAACCAACTCAATGGGGTGAACATGATATGAATTCCATACTAGGAGGTTATATGTGGGGTGATGTTATAATCAAAACATTGATATGGGATTCATATATATCCATAAATATGTTACAAGAACCCACTTAGTTCAATTCCACCTAATTTAGCACATCATACCATTTATTATCATGTGACATGGTATATTATTGTTCCTTTTTTGGAAATTCAGTCATGTAAAATTTATTTTCCATTTAATTTCATGCATCCAATACTCAATAATGATCCAATTATTTATATTCCTTTAGGACCTATTCCATTTATTCTAACGACAGATATAATAGCATATATTCTATGTAGTTTAATATTATATTGATTGGACGTGTAAGTGTACGGTTCTATTTAATTATTAATTTGGTAAATATCATTAATCATGACATCTGTGTTCATATTTTATTTTATTATATAAACATGAGGGTGAATGTATAGGGGATACACCTAGTATGTTAATGTAAGTGTGTCAACCTACTATCTATTTACATTTCATAATGAATGGAAGACTAGACTCAAAAATGATATTCAATAGTGGAAAAGAATTGGGGTTACACATAATCAAAGTATTGTAGAAATGTTGAACTCTATGAGTAAACTACAGTGGACCATTATGTTCATTATATCAAAAAAGGGTCATGGTGTGGGACATACATGATTAGGAACACAAACCAAGACTGGTTACAATAGTACCTTAATTACATGTGCCATTTTATTCAAGTATATACATGATTATAAACACCTACATGGTTCATTAAATTTGCATGTAATGCATGGTAAAATAATTATCAATTGTAAAAATTCTAAATAGGATAAATCAATTATGAAAAAATATACCATATATTATGATGATATAGACAAATTCTGTGATTGTAGGAACTATTTTCATGACCACTGTGATGTGGAATCCTTGTACGTGTCATAATTTTTTTTTCTTTTTTTATAAGGATCTTGTAATTTTTTCTATTATAAATATCCATGGATGATGTGGTCCCAAATATAGTGATATGAGAAATGTTTCACCCTAGAATAGAAAATTTTAGATTACCTTGTAATTTTGTTCCCTATTATTGGATCTTTATGGAAAATGGGTCCATGGGTCCCTATGATGAGATATCTAAAAAAAAATTTGTGTATGGAACCATATAATCAGTTATCCTATATCAAACAGGAACAAGGTTCTCTAATATGAGTTTAATGGGATGATTTGGGAGAGTGAAATCCTAGTATTTAATCTCACAACTAACATGAGAATTAAGTACATAAGTATAGGATCTCTTGGATGACCAAGATACATGGTGCCTTAGTATGGGATCTCCAAGCTGAAAATGAAATGTTTCTCCCTAGTATGGGATATTCAGAATGACATGGTTATGGGAAATGATAATATGAGATTTATGATATGATGAGTTCATATGAAATCCTAGTATGGTATCTCCCAAATTGGGTATGTGGATCCATTTTTTGGTATCTCATGGATGACCACGACAAATGATACCCTATTAAGGAATCACATGGATAACCTAGTCATGTGACTCCCTAGTATGGTATCTTCAAGATGATATCCAAATCACTAATCCTAGTGTATAGTTTGGTATGTTATATTTCATAAAATATTTATATCAAATCCTTAATATCATGAGTATAACATATATTTAAATTATTTTATTTTCACATTGACTGAGAATGTCACATTAAGGGGATATAAGATTGTTTTATGATTTTGTAAGGGTTCTAGATCTCTTTTTATCGATCACTATTAGAATATAAAACTAAATTGTTCACATGAGTATATATATATAGTGGATATTAGGTGAAAAATCTAAGGGATAACCATCTCTTGTTCCCCATAATGTTAGGGATTCACTAAAGTGAGAAAGGGAATATCAAATATTGTTGTCTAAAAGTGATTTACTATAGTGTTCCTAGTCATCCAGAAGAAGTCTTCAAACCAAAAACATATTGTAAATATGGGAATGTACATTATGGTATGTGATCATACCTAAGGTGACCTAGGCTTTGTGAAAGGGCTTGTGGGTAGTCATTTGTTTGTTTAAAAATGGTGTGGAAACATAGATTCTAAAAAAGGGGTATATGATAATAGTATTAATCCATGAATGGTATGTATTTCAGAAATGATAGAAAAATGTTTTATAATTATATAAAATTTTGTAATGTTAACAAAAAAATTAATGGTGTATAACAATGGTCCCATAAATATTTAATATCAACGAAGAACTGATTTGTAAAGTTGTAGATGAGATGATCTCAATTAAGACATTGTCAATATAGTTGTTATATTTACACTGAGGATTTTATAACTCCAGAAACATCATTTTACCAAATTTATTTTATATTTAGATAACTTTTAAATTGATAGAATGTTATTAATTTTAAATTTAGGATTTTTTATCATGATTTTTTACTCTTTTATCCATTATTTGTTTTGTACCTGATTATCATTATGTTGAAAGATTCATGGAGATATGTTGTAATTATAGTTTGGAAGGAATTATAAGGTTTCATTAATTTTTAGGCAATGATGAAATATACACAAAAATAATTGTTCAAAAAATTAAATGTAAATAAGATAAATATAAATGGTCATTAACATGATCATGATCCAATGTTGTTACATTATAATAATAAATAGAAGAATTATTTTGTTATACTTTCTTTCAATCACCAAACAAAAAAATTGAAACCCTATAAAGTTATTACTTTATGGTTTTTCTAATTTTAGTGATGAAAATAGTGTTTTAACAATATGATATACATAGTACTGATGAATGATTCATTCCATAACGTAATTAACAATCCATTTACACCATGCATCAGGAAAAAATTCACATACGGACTGACTCCATTAGTTTTGGATTAGATGTAATACGTTCACGAAAAGGGGAATTTTTTTAATATTTTAGATTAATATGTGATCAAGGAATGAAAATAATCATTAAAAAAAGTGGAGAAAATAAGTCATTCAATCATTGTTTTAGATATATATTTAAACATACAGAGTAGATTATGGTATTATCCAACATCCCATTGTAATAGAAACAAAATATATATGATATTTTCTCATTAATATGTTATGATGAAATATGATATGGAATTCATACAATTCCGGTGCGAATCTTTACAAAAATTTGTAAAGGTTTAATTAGAATAACAATAATGTTCACATGATTGATTCTCTTTGGTAATTGAGGAGTTATGTGTGTGTTTATTCAACTTCTTAATAGTTATTATGGAAATCATTTTCTATAGAGGTCATCAGAAAAATAACATAATTTATGAAATATTTTAGATGATAATATTATAATAAAATGATGACTAGATTATAACCACTAGATAAAAAGGGCCGACCCCATGAAAAAAGAGTGTATAAACCATGTAAAATCAGTAATTGCATGTATATTATATCTACACTTATCTCTATTCTTTTAATGGGGTTTTCATGGATCCATGAATAAACTAATATATGAATAATTGATTTTGGGTTTTGGGTTTTATTAACGACTAATTAACCACTATTGTTATTCCAACTCTCACCTAGTCTGAAAAAAATAAAATTTTGAATTATTTTTTCTAAATAATAAATAACATGTAAAAATAGGTATTTAAGATAGAAAAGAGAAATACATCGATAAAATGTGAAAGATAAGTTAGTATATTAATATCCTTGTGGACACATGATACAACTATAAACCAATGGTGAATTATTCTTCGCATAATTTATTAGTAAATCTATTTTGATAACAAGTTTGATGATTTTGAAAAATATGTTAATGTAAATTGGTTGATTCATAATATGCTAATGATATACTAAATAGGAAAATATTATTAAAAAAAAATTTATCTTAAATAATATAATTGAAAATATATTTTACTAATATTATCATTAACTAATAAATCACTAAACATGAATACAATAATATTAATAAATACCCAGAAAAATTGACAATTAGAGATGGAAAAAAGTAAGGGACTTGTAGATGTTGAAAAAAAACAACCTTTAGAATATCTATATTAAAAATTCCATTGAAATAATGTTCATTCAATATTTTCTCCCATTTCAAAATTTTTTTAATTAGTGCGGGGTATAAAATTATTAAAAATTAAATTCTTTTCTAGGAAACCATTTCTGAAACAATATACAAAACATAGATGTCAATTTCATATAAAAATTGTATTATATACATCCATGATCATATATTATTTTTCTGTAAATGATACAGTATTATCTATACTTAAATGGATAATAAATTTCACAATATGGTAGAATTTTATGATTTTACAATCATTATATATGAACCCATGGTGAGTGAAAAACCTGAAAAATTAAATAATTATTATAAGAAGATATATTAAAATATAAAATATATTAATAAGAATAATCAAAATATAAAAATACAAATCACAATTTTTATTTAAAGTAATCTTTTGAAAATTAAAAATATATTGTAAGGGTTTTAAAACAAATACATCTAAAATTATGAATCCAAGATAATGTATAAAATATCTGTAGAGACTAAAAAATGGACTTCTTTTGAAATAAATACGACATATATTTATTAATCAAAATAATTATGGTTAATAATTGAATACAACAATAATGGTGAAGAAATCAGGTATAGTATTTAGAATAGTACTCTGAATATTGATTCAGATCATTCTTATAATAAGTATACATATGATTGATTTCATAAACCAAGATAAATTAACATAACTAAAACAACTTCTTTATGGCGAAACCTGTTTAATAAAATATTGAAAATGTAAAAAAAACATATATGTGAAGGGTATTCACTTTTTAGTGGATTCATTTTCAAGATTCACATTATTATGTATCATTATTGGATCATATTAGAATATTTATGGTCCTATTTCAAAAATGAAAAACTTTTTATCCATTTCATGTCAAAAATGCACTATTAAATCATGTTCATAAAAAATGGCTTATATTGGAAAAAAATTGTTTTTATTCTGGACTAAAATATTCATATAATGTATAAAAAATAAAAATAATTTTTTTTATGAAAAATTTTCAAGGGATTGATATTATAATATGTATTATTTTTTTCAATATATAAATATTATGAAAGGTACTATAAATAGAAATTTTTATATCAATGTGATGTATAAATATACTCTTATTCCCATTTTCAATATTGATTAAATTAATTCATTGGTGATAAATAATATAATTTTAATATTATATTTGAAAAGATCAATACAAAAATAATAATTTATGTACTATGAGAAGTGAAAATAAGTTTTACATTAAAAGTGTTACAAAAGAATAATTAAAAATTTACATCCATAAAAGATTCTCCAATTTGTTATTAAATATGTTTTAAATTAATAAATAATCCATATATCAAGACCTATTATAGTGTGTGTCATAATGATAAAAAACAGTGAAATGTGATAATTAGATATAATTCCTATAGTTTATTGGAATTTTTATATATCATTATGAATCAATAAATATATTATTTTTCAATTATGGGTTTTTTTAATGATTCAAATGTTATCCAAAAGAATACTGTATGAATGATATTAAATGAATATTGTTATATATCATTCTTACATATGGTTATGGGAAATTGAATATAAGAGAATGTGATTATGAGTTCTTTTTCACATAGATGATCATCAAGAATGAAATTTCGATAATAAAAAAATATAAAATTAATTTGTTCATTATTTTTAATAATGGAGTTGATGTGTTGGAATTATTAAATGTATCATATTTAATTTGGTATGGTGTTAATATATCAATATATAGTATAGTGATAACATTTCAACATATGTGATTGATAATTGAGTGCAACATAGGTTATAAAAAATTCATATCATGTACACATCTTCCAATTTTAGAGTTTGAAGTATTTTTTTAAAGCATGAGTACACATAAGGATCCAAAATAAAAAAATAGTAAAATGATTTTAAAAATTAAATCAATAAATTAATTAAAATATTTTAATTTTATTTCTTTTGAGATTAAGACATAAATTTATATAACAAAACTATATATATAATAATTGGAAACATCAATTTCTTATCTATTTTTAAAAAACAATAGAGAACATTTAAACTAAAACTGTTTTATTTTGATGAAAATAATCAAAAAGTTAACATTCAATTCAATCATTCCTTCCATATTCTATAAACCCTATCATGGAAAATATTGAATATGGGATTATCAAAAAAATATCAATAATGGGGATAAAAGTAAACAAATAACCCATTCATCCATGATTACTTTTATGAATTTTTTTTTTTCAAAATAAATATTCTGATCAAAAAACTTATCCTACCCATGTTTTAAATTTTTGTGTCTATATCATTTCAAAAAAATCATAATATATATTATAATGAAAATAAAACTCAAAAATTATTTATTGGAAATACCAAACACTCATGACGACTATTTCACAATGTAAAACATTTCACCTTTTAAAATATTCATTTGATTCTATTTAATTATAGGATCATTATCTTACATTGAGTAATCATATTTTTCCAACAAAACACAAATTAAATAATATATAAAAAATTTATGTTTCACAGTATTTCATTTTCATACCACTCTTATAATGTCTTATTCAATATATAAAACCATACAGTTGACTTCCATAACCAATGCATTACAAGGCTATTAGACACTGAAACATCATTGGATTATCACAAAACCAACCATAATTTGTCTATATCATGAACAGCCATACATGTATTATAATGGAACCATCATACTTTATAAAAATTATAATTAAAAAATAAAAAATAAAATCATTCATTTTTATCATTACACTCAGAAAATATTTTTTAGGAAATTAACCATTCTATTTTGAATTTTCATATTAAAAAAACAATTTATATAGAAAAACATTATATTTTAAAATAAACTAGAAAACAATTAATGTATGCTTAAATGAATTTAGGAATCATGATAGTTGTAATGTCTATTCATACTATATATGATTAAAATAATTCCTTTTATTATTTTGTTGAAAAGACACATTATACATTATTTGGGACATGAAAAAAATATTCCCTTCCACCCATATTGTTAAAATTAAATAATTGTTAAAAATTTAATAAAAATTCATTATATAATAGAGAAAAAAAATTTAAAATTTTTATGACAATATGGATATGAATGAAAATGATATTTTTAAGTAAAACGTAAAAAGATGATTTTCCTTACCTTGAGTCTAACTCAACACATATATTTTTTACCTTCTGGAATAAAATCATATTATCATTTTATAAAATTTTATGATAATTTTTAAAATTTCTTATTAATTTTTTTCATTTAATTACAAGTGTTTATTCAATTATGTAATCAAATAAAATTTTGTTGGGTGTTTTAAAGATATTCAAACCATAAAAAAGAAATTGATAGGTTAACTATGTTCAAAGATGTCATTATTAAATCATCTAAATAATAATAATCAGGATATTATTTTAATTTTTATACATGAAATATATATTTTAAATCATGAAATTAAATATTATTCTGAAAAATGGACTCTGGTAAGTACATGAAGACGGAATTTGGTATATACACATAAGTAATGTTTCAATATGTCAAAAATTATTATGGAATGATGAAATAAATTATTTTATATTTAAATAAGGATTATAATATAATAATATTTAATAAAATATTCTGATATTCTTATATATATTAACCAAGTGATGTAGAGATGAAAAATGAGTCATATCGCTTCGTGGAGCTGGTAGTCCATACATATACACAAACAACAATATCATTTTCATTGAATGGATAGATAATTAGTTAAATGATATAATATATACTACGAAAGATGAATAAGTCATTAATATTATATATAATAATTAGTACCATAATAATAATCCATCATTCAGAGATTGTAATTATATAAAAATGGACTAACATAACTGGATACGACATCAGTTTATATAAATATTCATCATATTAGAAAAAGTTTATAACAGAAGTCCATAGTAGTTTAGTATTTCTAGAAAATAGAATACAATATTATATTACATGTTAATATCTTCAATGTTCCAACAAAGATCATCCGATTTTATACTCCTACTAAAAATTGTTCTTTATAACATGGGGAAATGAAACATAAGAAAGGGTGAGCTCAGAGGCTTACTATGGCTAAATAAATTAGATATGTAAGAATAAAATGAGAATAATTTTATGATTAAATGATAATAAAATTTGAAGACCATACCCTCCATATTGAAAATCATATACATGTGTCATGTAAAAATATTGACAATTTATAAGACATGAATCATAAGGGAATCAATAGATTAAGATATGAATGCAGCACATATTAAGAAAGAAATGAAATTGTGGCAGTCACATAAGTATATAATTTTTTTTCATAGAAGTAATGTGTTATGTAAAAGTCCATTTTTTTGTAATGGTACCACTACCCAAAACCATTTAGTATTCAATGATCACTCCCATGACCATTGTAGTAGTCAAAGTTAACTCATAGGATCATCCTTGTGTACAAAATCTTTTGTTGAACTATGTTCACTTCTCGTTCAAGATATGCCTCTATCAAGAGGTATAATTCATTACCCCATGGATTGGAGGAAGTTATAGCTTCCACCTGTATCATAATTAAATCATACGTATTAATTCCACTTGATTATAAAATATGTATCATATCATGATAAATAAAAAGACATGGTTTTTATAAAAAACATATCATTATCCATGAAATGAAATTTATATCCAAAAAATTTAATCAAAACATAAACTAGGGATAATATATAGGTTTAAAAATATTAGAATAATCCCTAAAATTATGTGGGTATCATAACCTTTTATCACGATATAACCCATGGCAGAGAAATGGAATTTGTAAATAAGTTGTCATCTTAATCATAAAATAGTAAAAGAACTAATAATAATAGTGTAACTGAGTCATTTCCCTAGTAAATAATAAACTATATATATATTTATAATTATATATTGATACGGATTTTGAAAGAACATTTGGGTCATTTTATAATGGAACTAACGTTTTTTCAAAAACAAATTATTAAAAAAAAAAATCAAAATACTTTCATATTAAAATATCATTGAAAACAAATGAATTTTGTTTTAAAAATAATTGAATACATATCATGAAAGAAATATTATTTTCAAATTGAAAATTATTTTTTGAATAATAAATTGTTTATATATCATTTTCTTTGAAAACTACATTGAATATGTATAATATAATCATTGAATTCAATGAAAATATTTTCTCTGAAAATTTCCTTTTCGAAACATATAATGGAAGAGTTAAAAATCATTTAATACACAATATAAACATAAATCATTAGTGAAAACCTTTTTCATTGATAATGTATTTGAAAAAATATAAATATAGTTTCAAACCAATGAAATCACTTTCTTTTAAAATAAAATCATAAAAATATATAATGTCTATTTTGAATATAATTTAAAACACATTTTAAACATAAATAAAATTTCAATATGCTTTTTCGTTAAAAATTTGATAACATCATTTCTATGGGAATCACATGGGTATGGTATTCCCCTCTAGGCATTTCAGAAGAGGATGTTCATTACTATTCATGATGTGGGAAATAATCTACATTGTGTGGAGATATAAATAGATTGTTTACAAGAAAAATTAGTTTGGTAGGTTATGGAGGGATGTTTCCTTGATGTAATGTTTATTATGTGTATGTACGGGTTGATTCATGAGGATCCATGGTAAGGTTTTGTGGTAATGAATGTCAGATCACGTACACAATCACAATCTTCAATAACATTCTTGGTTGATATTGAAGAGTAGACACGTAAAATTTAGGTTCCATAATTGGGTTAGCACTCCTCTCATCTTCTGAGGCTATCCAACTTCTTAAATCTATTTTTCCAAGGTAATACAATTACATTTATTCATCAATGTATCTTTGATGGTATTGATTTAATGTCTCAAAGAGAGCGACTGATCTTCAATGACGCATCTACAATGGGTCTTCTCAACTGTGGCTTATTGTAATTCTCATCAGATCAAGATATGCAATAATGGTGGGAATATTTTATACTAGTTTTTAGACATTACAATTACATATAACTTCTTACTATGTAATATAGATATTCTATGTATACCCATGAACAATGCGATCTATATGAAGAGAATAAATTTGGTCTCACAGTGTTCCTGTTGTCAAAATGGAAATATGGAAATGGCATATCACCATTTTCTTGAGAGTGATTGGGCCTCATCTGTGTTGATTTATCTTTCTAATATTATGGGATTTGGATTTCATAATAACTATGGGTATGTATTATACCTAAATGGAATTGAAGGTGATCGATATAATGATATATATTCAAATATAATATATAATTTTCATTATTTCTCGTTTCACACACTAAAAATGTGATAATATAGTTTGAGGTCATATAAACTACCACCTCTTAAACATGATGTGATTAATTTTTCTTCAAAATAATTAAATTGGTAATCAAATATGATTAAATAACACAATAATTATGAGATAATGATCATTATATAAATATATAACATCAGATACCTTCATTCCATAATTATTATTTAAAAATTAAAACATTTATCATGTATATGTATGACATACCTTTTCAATGATTGTAACAGTGGTTCATTTTTCCTATCCATATTTAATTATTGGATTTAACAGAATAAATTATGTAAAAAAATTTATGTTTTTCCTGATTATTATTTTTGATATGTTTATATAAGGACCCCTTTGACTATATTTGATCTACCAAATTAATTTTTAACACATGACCTAAATTTTATCAAAACAAACAAAAAAATAATTGTTTAAGTAGTTGTATATAGATTTGAAATAAGTACTATAAAAGTAATAACAAAACTGATATTGGTTCTTATGTATGTAAATACATAAAAAAATTAATTATTTTGGAAGATAAATACACGTTGGACAAGTTGGAGTCATGATAATGGAATTTCGTCTCACTTTTAATATATTGCGAAACATGTTATATTCACCACTAACATTTATTGTCTATACATACCAATAAAGTTTTATTTCATTATTTTCCTTTATAAAATCATATCAAAAGTTTTAATTTATGTTTTTTATTCATTGGGATCATTATCCTAATTTCCGCCCAGTACGAAGGGTTTTCTGGTCTCAAATTTATTTTATGGGAGGCAAAAACCATGTATACATCCAAATTATGATATGTGGTGTATACAATTCCCATTTATGTACTCTATAATTCATAAAATTAATTATATGGGTATTAAAATATCCATTCTATAGGTAAAAATCTATGGGGTTTAGCTTTCAAACGATACCATATTAGGAAGGTAATTATCTGGAAATTTTCTATTTTTGAATAATGTTGCATGTTATGTATCTATATTCTTCTATGATGTCTATAAAATCCCATTTTCATTTTATATAATTAATGTCAATATTTAAATGTAATTTCAAGCTTCATTTAATTTCATTTTCTTACATGGGGAGTATGATTCAATGATACCTAGTAATAAGGGATTATTAAAAAAATCTAATCATTTATAGATATTTTTTATGATTAGGATTTTACTTTGGAATAATATGATCCATCACTCAAAAAATATCTTGAATGTTTCTTAGATTCTATTTATTCATGTTAGTTCCAATAAATTGTATTACTTCTCAACTTATTGTTACTTAAAATAATTATGAAAATGTTTTTTTTAAAATACAACATTATTTATCATTTCGTTCGGAGATCCAAGTTCTATAAAAACCAGATAATCAAAAAATCATTTGAAAAATGTTTCTATTAACCTTTTTATATTTAAACAAAAAATTTACCCATATTTTATCTTTTTAAGAAATGTGTTTGAAAGGATAATTCTTGTCATATTCTAATCAAGGAATATTTCTATAATATTAATGTAAAAAAAGAATATTGGCATGTACAATAATACTTGATGTCATGATTATCATTGAAAACAAACATCCTTTTGTGTTTATAAATTTATTTTTAATGAAAAAATATTCACAATATTCTGAAAATTCATTGATTCTAAAATAGGTATAAAATAAAAGATTATTTGAATTATTTTTCATTATTTATTTATAATATTTGAAGGAATGTTTCTTCAAAAATAATATTGGGATTATTCTATATGTTTTATAGAATAATGTTTTCAAAATTACATAAATCTCCATTATAAGTGTTCATAGTTTATTTCAAGGAAAATGATTTTGAAAATATTATTTGTTTTAAAAATTGATTTTATAATAAATTTTATGTTTCACGTTATCCATTAAAATACATCCCCATATAATATGAAATTCTTGGTTATAGTAAAGGCTTTACTAGCGATATTATCCGAGGATAAAATTAATACTATTTCTATAACTGGTTTATGTTTTTATCAATTTATATATTTGAAAACAATTTATCTTCATCGGGTTATGCCTTGATATATTATTATGAAACTCACTTCAATTCATGGGTTATTCTAGGATGAAATGTTTTTGAAACATACCTACTTTTCATAGGTTGTGATAAAAATTTGTATTTGATTCCCATTTACTTTCATGGGTTATGATATGATTTTTTTGGATATTGTGGAACACATATATAGGATTTCATTATTGGATGAGTGGGACTTATAAGTTTCTCCAATGCATTAGTTAAGGGTAAATGATTTATGACCTCAATGATTATATAGGATGTAGCCCAATCCTAAAAATAATAAGGTAATCATGTTGAAAAAAAATCCTGAAAATAATAAGGAACATTAGTGGTATCCCTAGCATAAATATAAGAGGGTACACTCGTTGTAGCACAATCCCAGAAATATGTAGGTACACAGGTAATACCCCAATCATGATAGTAAGTGGGTAAATGGGTTATAGACTAAACCCAAATATATGAGGGTGAAAAGGAAGGAATTCCAAGCCCAAAACAATAGGTTGCAATGGATGGAATACTAATACAGAAAATGGAGGCTAAAGAGGGGGCATCCCAATCCTAAAAAAAACCCAGTACACAAGAGGGAATCCCAAGCCCGGACAACATTCATGATAAAGTATACAAATAATATTATAATATAGAGGTATTTATAGATAACATTGACAAAATATTCTCTTTTTATATGTATTTTCCTCAAATTATATGTCTAATCACTGTGATTTGGTCACATGGTTCATGTTATTAACTATCTAAATAATTATTAATTATGAACTACAATTATTTATGCCATGATTCATGTTTATAATATCTATTATGTGGTGTATGATCTTTTAATGTCATGATCATGTACACAAATCATCATTAACATGTTTATTCATATATATCATCATTTATTACCCTTACATAGCATCCGAGCAAACCCATTTTTAATTTTCCTTTCCTCCGTTTTTTGAATCCAAGTTTTAAACATAAGTTATAAAGGAAAAAATATTTTTTGGAATCATTCAAGATCATTCACCATGTTAAAATATTTTTTTTCTATGTTTCAAACGACACTGCACAGTTACATTCCAATGGAATGCCCATTTTATTGTGATGAACATTCATCTAAATTGATTTAACATCCATTTCTTTTATGCCCGGAATAATGTATTCAGTATCAAAGTAAAACTGGATTCCACCTTTGGAAATGAGGATGTGAAAACATTAGTGATATTATTAGGTATATTTCTATGGATATATCAAGGGATGTCTCTATGGATACGTCTAATGGTAAAGAAAAGTATTATAAAGTGTCCGGGAATTTTATCAAAGGATATATTGTGTTATTTCCTTGAAAACATCTTTGTCTCTATAATACAAGTGGATGTGGCTCTATAACAAATACACCATGGGGAAACAACTCAAAAATGGTGAATCAATCCTCACTCATGTATATCACGGTCTACGAAAATGGGCTTTATTGTACACAAAGTTTGACACAGCATAAGGATATGCATTTTAAATTCACAAAATCATTATGAACCATTGTGATTGATTTATGAATAAGATAAAAATGAATAAAATAGTCTATAAAGAATGTTTAATGGATTAGGGAAGTAGGATATATTATTTGGGCTACCAATAAAAAAAAGTTCATTATTATATGGATTCTATTATGATACATTTTTGTAACACTATGCTTTCTAGTTTTAGTAAATGGTGGTAACTAGAAGGATACTGGTAAACATTAAATTTTTTACATGTGGAATGTATGTGAATAATACAAATAAACGTTATATATTCAGATCCCAATAAGGTAATTAGGATGGTGGTATGAGTATTAGATATACATCTGAATATAAATAGACCACATATTACATGTGAATGTCATGAGATTTTATTATAGTATTTCATAAATTAAAAATAATTGGAATTATTGGATTTTGGTGTAGTTACCTAATAAATTATTCAAACGTCATATTCTAGTAATGGGGCATAAAGTGATATAATGCTAAATTCTGATAAATGGTTTAAGAATAATGCTAGATAATTTAAGTGTATATTTTTTATAAATAAAATAGTATGCTATATGCAACATGAAATATATAATTATTTTTTGTATAAGTTTTCCATTATATAATGAACATGTTTGGTTGAGTGGTGATGATGAATTGGAAAAATAATTTAATGGAATTGTGATAATTTCAATTAGGGAAATGTAACCCAAAATGTGTCCCTTATGTTGAGAAATTTGTTTTTGGCTAGGATAAATAGATGATTAATATTGATAATATAAAATTAATACTACTGATTATGTTGTAACTGATTATTAATATCATGGAAAAAAATTATATGTCATTATGGATGATGTTTAAAACTCCTTGGATTTATGGAATATATCAATCAACCATTAGAATAAGGAAGAATGCATTTTTTCTAAAATTATTTATGTTAATTTATCATATTTCTATATTTCAAGATATTATATGATGAGGTTATTCATATGTGTGGAATGTGACATCCAAGAGCTACATTTTAATATATGTGGGATCAATTTTATACAAGTTTTGTTATCTCATTACAATGATTTTGGTTATAATTTTTTGGAAGGGTTATGATGTTTAAAATATATAATATAGTATGTAAAAATATGGATTTGGTTTTAGAGATGATGGAATTTTATTACTATATGAGGGGTTATTCATGAAGATAAAATCCTCTAGACATTTTGGTGTGTAGATAATAAAATATTGATGGAATGATTTATCATTATATTTACATATCTCTTAATCATTATGTAATCCAGGAATGATAAATTCAACTTCTTTTTTGGAGTTAGGGATGAAGTGGGAAATGGATAATCCACAACTAAAGGGAGAGATCAAGATGAGAAACTGTAAGTGTGTATTCATGTAAATGTTCATATACATTAGGAAAGTTATTTTAAAACTAATAATTTTTTCATCGTACCTCCATTTGGATGATTCAAATGTTCCATTAATTAATAAATGATTTATGGTTTTGTGATTTATAACAATATCTTAACCATGACCTCTATCATTATCTATCATAAGTAAATTTGATGGATTTATCTTCAATTTCCATGATTTCAATTTCCTTCTATTTATATGTGGAAATCTAGTTATGAGTTGCTTTGGGTAACAATTATGGTCTAAACAATATATTACTAAATGAATTTTTAGTAATGATTATTATGATGTGGGTTTATATTAATGAAACTATATTCTATTATACTATTTGTAACCTAGATGAATTTATAGGGCTGAAATAATTTTAATGTGGGAAGAATGTAACACCCTGAGATATTTCAAATAATTATTTTTGAATGAATATAAATGTTTCGATATTTTTTATATCATGAAACACATAATTTTTTTAATATTAAATCGCTATGTTTGTTATTACATTGTATACAACACCATGTTAATCTTGTGTTATATGTAACACTCACTAGGCTTACATTACACACAACAGAGAGTTTGTGTAAAAAATACATTTTATTAGAATTATTTAGTTGAGATAGTTATAAACATGATGTAAAACATAGTAATTTCAGTACTAATAAGTACATTTATATTTTTATTTAAATTTATATATAAATAAATAATATTTATAATGAAATATAATATTTTTGGAAATATATTCATATGAATAATATAATAGTTTCTTAAAAGAATTTCAATTTATTTCATTATTTGAAAAATACAAATATTAATTTTATACACTACTAGAAATTAAATTTTATTAAACTAACATTTTTTTTTTAATTCAGAATGCCAAAATTATCTTAGAGTGATTTTATGGGATTATTTCTATGAAACAACTTTTTTGGATGAATTTTAAAAATAATGAATTTTAATTTAAAACATCATTTTCACCTAATTTATATTTATAGTAATATTATAATTTAAGTTAGTTTTGATGTAAAAATAGATTAAGTATAAATCAAGTAATCCAATTTAGGTCATTAGTGTGATTTTTATATTTAATTTAGATATAAATGTTTAATGAACTTTTTAATGTTATCACTTTAAAGACCATCATTCTTGAAAAGTCTACTGGAAAAGCATTATTATAAATATTTATTAATCTATGAATTGAAATTTTAAAAATGTATATACACAGTTTTAAAATATTGAATATTTATATTCTAATATGATTAGTTAAATTTAGGACAAATTTTTTTTCTAAAATTGTTGAAATTTTATTACAGTGATTAATGTAAAGTTAAGTGTAACAAGGGACTAACAGTAATCATAAGAACCAATATGAAATTGAAACTTCTTAAAAACTCATTAGATGACTGAATTAAGTCCATTATCCTTCTATTAATGTGTATTTTGGTTCATTATAACTTTTTTAGGTACAAACATGGGTAAATCAATCATATTTCAACAAATGTGTATCATGTCCCCTCCCTCCCTTATAAATAGTCACCACCTCTACACCTTAATCAAACCACAACAAGAAATTAAATTAAGAAGAAATATAACATTAAAATACCCCCAAATACAAAATTTACCCCTTTATTATTCCATTTGGAAAGAAATCAATCCATGAATTCCAATTGGCTCAAACCAAAAAGAGTTACCCAAAGAATATGTGACATCCTTCCTCAAGCTCCTTTATTTTTTCATTATTATACTACCACTAAAATAATCTTTTTAGATTAATATTTATTAACCATTGTATCCTAAATATTCTAGGAAGTTCTAAATATAATTTGGATACCTACACATACACACACATCCACCAAATGCGTAACAAACATATTGTTCTTGTAAGGTAAACTACCAACTCATGAAATGGTTATTGTCCAATTTCACATTAATATATCCCATGTAGTGAATTATGAAATAAAAATGATTATATATTATATATTTCATATTTATAATTTTCTAATGATATTTTAATTTATATATAACACATTCCATTATGAAGAATAGTTTTAAGAATATGATAACATTGTTTGTCGACACTTGGACAACCGCATCCTCAAAGCAATGTGATACATTCACATATTACATAGAATGTATTAGGGATTGGTTTAAATAATAATATATGACATAAATTAAATATATATTATATTCCTGACATAATTAAATTTAGGTAAATATAATATTTTGTTTACATTATTACACTTTTTTCACACTAATTGGTGACAACGTCATTCGTGGATGTGTTGACTATCACCTATTTGACATGATGTGATTCATTTTACATCAAAATAATTATATACATAAGTAAATAAGATTTAGAGACAAGGAATATTTTATATATTTATCATTATTTAATTATATAATGGTTCTTACCTTCTTTCTACAATGATCATTGAAAAATGGAAGCATTACTTATGGGTCAGTACAACCTATAGTCTCCATGATTATAATGTTGGTTCATTTTTCAAAATATAATTACTTATTTGTTATAAAAGTATAAATCATGTATAAATATGATAATTATTTCATGATTAATTTTATGTATAAATTTATATAATGGCCTCATTGACCATATTCAACCAACTAATGTCGTTTTTAACACATGAATTAAATTTGGTCAAAACACGTAATTCAAATATAATTGATAAATTTGTTTTATAAAAAATTCTAATATGTAATTTAAAAGTCATAATAATCAGGATAACATGTTGTATGGATTCATTTATAGATATAATTAGATAAAACATTTGAAAACCAATCATTCAAAAAATCAACATGGAAACTCATAAAAATTGTCAACTATATAACCCATGAAAGGAAAAAATATTTATAAATTAATTTAAAACACTCAAGAATCATGTGGAATGATTAATAAAAGAAATCGACGTAAAAAACTACCTCAAAATGTGAGAACATAGTAAAACTCTTGGAGAGGGAAGAGTTAATCGCAAGGTTCAATCTAAATGCCCTAACATCAAATATTTTTACTTAAGTTATCCAACCATAAATCTAGGGTCTGGACATGAGAGAACCAAACCAATAGAAAGAATGAAAAATATATTGGATAAGAGAAGAGGACAAAAAACACACAAACAACAAAAATAATGAATTAATCACCTAATCTAGTAGGAGGAGAACCAAAGGAGAATGTGGAACCAGGGACACAATCATGGGGGACCTCACATGCACTAAAATAGAGAAATAATGATTATAAAATCAAAATGGTATTTAGTAGTTGAGTGAATTCTTGTAATTTAAAGTTTCATGAAATCTGGGCATGTATCCTAGTGTTTCCACATAGTTAAAAAAATTGGTGGTAACTATGTTCCACATAATAGAAGAAGAGTACACCCACATGGGATGACAATATTATTTGGGTAACCATTATCTAACCATGTTAATCAGATCTACCAAGATGGAAAAAACCCAATTCTTGTTTTCTTTATGGAATCATTGAATGGTGTGTGTGTCTTGTGCCCATGTTGATAACACAACTCTGAAACCACACACTTTCAAATTTTCTTCATATGATTTGGAAAAAAAATTCCATATTAACACAATTAATATCATTCATGAAAAAAATAAATTTAGAATACCATTTTTATTAAAGGGATCTATGGTATACCCCCAAACAATACATATAAACATTTCACAGGAATCAAAGACAATAGAAACATGAAAAACCCAAAAACAATTTCAATAAACTCATATCGATCCTCAACCAAAATAAAAAAGGTAAATAAAATATTTATATAAATTAAATACTATGTTTGTGGTGTTATAATTATCCCCACTACAAAAATTTACTACCAATAGAAGT
Organism: Viscum album; assembly: GCA_963277665.1. Taxonomy (NCBI): domain Eukaryota; kingdom Viridiplantae; phylum Streptophyta; class Magnoliopsida; order Santalales; family Viscaceae; genus Viscum; species Viscum album. The sequence continues at coordinate 653,074,203 of OY728145.1, read as the reverse complement.
CACTAATCTGAATGAAGATGAAATTCCAATGTCACAACTCAAGGAAGAAAACAAAAACTATTTTCCTTTATTTGAATTTTGAACTCTAAAATTTACACTTGTACAGGTCCAAATAAAACCATATTCAATAACCTGAGTTGAGTAAAATATAGGGGTTATCCCCACCAAATGAAACCATAAATCACAGAAACACACTATAAGAAATAACAATTAGATCTATGACGGTTCAACAATCCATTTATGAGGCGACTACCTCTAACCAAACAAGACTGGAAACCCAACATGATCCATCCTGGGAACCTACATCATTAAACAACTACAAAAAAGGGGACTAATGAAAGAAAATCTAAATCAAGCATTGATCTATACCACAATCAATTATTTCACTAATATACAAGCATCACCAAAGATAACACAATAAGAAACTAAATTTTTTTCAAAAGGATAACCTCATTGGTTTCTAAAAATGAAGTAAAACTACATAACAAAATATAAAATGAATCCCTAAATACATTTTCCCATGGAATAAAATTATAAATCATTGAAATTTATATAGAAAAAAATTTAACCATTCCTACTCCAACATCATGGGAAAATCTAGTCCATGGCTCCCCACAACCGAGGTTCTTAACTCTATGAAGTGCTTCATTCGGTGTCTTATATTTGAAGGAACAGTTCCATAATGAATTTTATAGACATATATTTTGATATTATAACATTTGACTATGGATTCATTGTCTAGAAACACTTCTTATAGAAATTCTCCCAATGATCCAAACAACTACCTTGACAATATGTTTTCATAGGATTGTGACATAACAACCTAGAATGCATGAAATGACCACACTAGAAGCACAAGATAAAATGTTCCAATGCATGAGTAGGAAACCCAAAAAACGATATTACTTTGGAACATTTTAATTTTTTATACACGCCTTTTTTGTAACAAAGAATTCACAAAAAATGAGAGAAAACTGATTACCAACCTCTTTTAACAGTGCTCCAAGAACCAACTGGAATGGAAATTCATCTCCTGTTGTTTTACTAAACTGAAATTCCCTATATTAATGTACATTATCATAGATCTATTATTGAAGACTATAAAATGTGAGAGGATCTTTTAGATACTCCAAAGAAGATAAAATTAAATAGAAAGATACTAGATCTTGAAAATGTTAAACATATGCTGTCAATGTCTTCTAGCCTTATTGAACACCAACGATCTCTATATATTTCCACGCCACTGCATCCCTAGTTATAAAATAGTAGAAAAAATAGTCTTAAAAATATACCAATACATCTTCACATTCAATGATAGTGGTGTGATTACCTTCCACTAGTCCAAACGCATACCCTTAAATAAACACAATGCATCTTGCCCTCTTATAGCCATATGGGTTCCAAAAGACAAGAACTATCCTTTGAATTTCTCAATCCACTCTTTATTGTCAAATAGAACTCGATCACCATAGATAACTGGCAACATCTAAGAAGAACATGAACCATAAACCCCACGAGGATTCAAGGATACGCAAATAACTAGGATATAATCATTAGAATCATTTGGTATATTTTTGGGTGAAATACAATAATCAATCAATAAAACACAAAAACCAATCATAATCAACCCAATATTAAACCGAAAGAAAATTACACAAATTAAAATCAACATAAAAACTAAAAATAAAAAAACAGAATACATATTCTTCAAAAAACACTATTTCCAGTCTAATTTCAAAACAAACTCCATATAATGATTCTTATCATAATTACAAAACCAATTTTCATATATAATTTTAATTATTGAGATCACATTTAAATTTGGAATAAAAAATATTCCAGAAAATAAATTTCATTTTGAAATGCCCTTTTTCTGAAAATAAATTTTCTATTTTAAGATCCATTCATTCCAAAGGGAATCATGATAAGACAAAAATCACACCATGATTCTAAAATATTGAACTGGAGTCCTTGTTTAATAGCGAGACATGGTTAGTGGGACATGACATGGAATGAACCAACCACTAGGAATAGCATATCTCATTGTGTTAGATGTACATGGTACACTACTCTATGTTTCTCCACCGTACAACTCCAAATCACATCCTATTTCATTTAACATCAATTAGATCAAATGAGAAGAAAAAATACGAGGACATACCCAAGAAACATGAATAATATTATGATAAATGGTTCATTAAATCCATCATAAAACTTTTTCTTGAGTCCCATTTGTCATAATATTCGAACAACCAGACACCCCAAATATAAAAGGCCTCCTCTGATACTATTTTTTCATAAACCAGGCAATCATCACTTGAACCCGACATGTGACCTTGTCAATGAAATAGCACTGGAGGCATTCCTAATCATCATGAGCTAACAACTAGTTCTGAGAATCTATTATAATCGAATGGGGATTATTTTACATAATAATGAATAGAAACAAATAGACCAAAGAGAGCATGCAAGAAAACTAGGAAAATTTAAAAATAATAAATTCAATAAAAACAGATACAATAACAATATATAAATGGAGAATATAGTAAATAAATCAAAATTGGAACCACAAAAAATCAGACCATCATAATCACCAAGTGACATGTTTTTCACCACCATCCCTAAGATATAAAATTTTCCTCCAGAAAACCTAAACAAAAACCTAAACATGAAACAAAAAATTGGACACTCGTAATTTAGTGGTACAAGTGGGGTTTGAGATTTAAAAAAATCAGTTTTTAAGAACCATAGAATCCATGCATTTCTATTTATAAACCCATCAGAAAACTATTATATGAAAGAAAAATAGTAAAAATATTATTTTATTTCATTCTATAGAAAATAATATATCTTTCCAAGTGAAATACACTTCCAAAAATGTAACTCATATTCAATTTTTTGAAAATATATTCCCATTTTAAAAACATTGTTCATGAACCAAACCCTCTAAAAGAAGCCTTATAGGTGAACAATGAGAGAAGATATAAATTTACATAATGGTATAGGTATGGGAAAAACTATAATTATTGTAAAACATGAAAATAAAAAGAGAAGATAACATAATGATAATAGTAATGGTAATTTTGTAAACATATCTAAATGAAATACCAGGATATACACATTTCAAACCCACATATAGGTTAAAGGTGTATCTCCGTATTCAATAACCAATTAGTTGCTCTAAACTGACCTCACCAGTGGAAAGTCCCCTTCACCCTATCAAACAATCCAAGGGTTACTAATACATAGAATGAAAACTAATAAGAAACCATCACATGATCCTCAAGACGATTCTCAGAATACCATTAGAGTATTAACATTATAATGTGGAGGTAATCACACAAATGGAAAGAACCAATAACCCACATATTGTATTATTCATGCCTATACCAAACTACAAAACCAACTATTTGTCAACCATGTCGTCAAAAGGATGACCATAGGGTACCCACCATGCATGTATTCCAAATAAATTTTATTTAAGAAAACACATAAAATGATTTTCTAAACCTCTTTACAAACACCATAATGTGCCAACTATTATTTTGACATATAGAAACTAAATTCATTTCTAAATCCATATCCATGACTGGGACAAGCCGTATAATATTATAAAATGGTTCCAAACATGCCTCTATACACTTGGAAACATTTAAAATTGTATATTTTTTAATAGGGAAAACATTAAGAAACATATATGAGAACTAAGTTTGAGATAATTTTGAAACAAAAGAACTATTTGTGTTTTCAAAGAACAGTTTGAAATGAGTATGACTGGGGAAAGGAAGAGGGTAATGATAGATTATTTATGAAATCTGGGGTAAAAATGTTGTCATTTTGATGAATGTACCTATCAAATGTGTGGATATATATAGGATCACCTCATTAACCTATGGATATTCCCATATGTAATGGAATATAAATGGAAACCAGTAAAATATTTGTTGGCCAATTCAATGAGTCACTTATAACTTTTCCACCATGCACAACAACTCACATTTAGGAACTAAACCACAATAAGACATTAGAACAACACACAAACTCAATTTTAAATGAAAAACAAATTCCAAATACCCAATCTAGTCCAAACATAATCGAAATTATTAGAATTAATTTTTTATAGACTAGATTACACTTCATCAAACACATTATATGTATACATGTGTTGATATAACTAGAGACACATTTTCAAACCACATTCATACCTAATTTCCAATGTGGAAAGACAAAAAATATTCCCACCAACACATTACATGTGTGGGAAGAACATTTATAAATTAAATATAAACACTCATGCATCAGGTGAAATATTCAAAAAAGAAAATGGATAGAGAAACCTATCTTAACAGTTTTTGAATGCAATGAATCACCCAAATAAGGATGAATGATGTCCAAGGAGTTATTAGAACATAGTAACAACATTGAAATTGACCAAAATTTTCCAAACCTTGCCTTAGGAATAATCCGAGAGAGAACCAAGAAAATTGAAATAATGAACATGAGAGGGGACAAGAGAAGAGGAGGGAAAAAATTCAAAACCCATGAATAACTCACCTAGATTAGCAGGCAGAGTTCTAGTATAGGAAGATGAAACAAATTAGAAGAGATTGTGATCCGGATAATGCTCTAAAATTGATAATGGGGGGATATGTGAAATATATTTTAATTTAGGGATTAAAAATGTATAATTTCTTGGTTTATGATATCTAGACATGTCAAATGGATTGGAAACACATTTTTCTAAAACATGTTCTAATCGTAAAGCCCTGAATGGATGTGGTGGTCACCCTAATGGGCTTCCCATAGGGTTTAAAAATTGTCTTCCCACTATAAAAATTAATTATGTCAAGATGAATGAACCCCCATTCACTCTTTCTACATGGCTATAACATAACATGCACAAGTCATGTGCATTATATAGGATACTATCAATGAACTTTGTAGTTTCCACATTTCCTCTAACAGTTTTGACCAAATTATGCATAAGACATGAATGCCAAAACATGTAAGAACAAATCAAACGAAAAATTCCCTCAGCCTCAATAAGTAACACTTTCTACCTATAATACATTCAAACAAAACATATACATGACCTAAATCCACCCGAAACCTCAAAAACTAAAAAAAATATCATTTAAAATATTACAAAAATTTCACATAAAGGAAAAAAGATGAAAAAGTGAATAAATTATAGGGAAAACCCTTGATGGGGTATAACATAATGGAATATTTTTCATGTAGAAAATTTATATGAAACAATGTGGTGTGATATGATTTGGATGGGGATTGGAATATATTGTGATGGATATTTACAGTAATTTGATAAATAAATTTTTTTTCTATATATGTGTATTATAAATGTTTTTTATTTCAATACCTATAATTAATGACAGTACATAGTAATACACGTTGTATGTGAATGATTTTATATTTATAATATTTTTTAATAATGAGTTGATATTTATTAATAATTTTTTAATTTAATAATTAATTTTTTGATTTATCTCAACCAAAAAATTTATCCCTCATCCTGAGGTCACACACTAGTTTCATGACCGATGTGGTAATTGAAATTAGATACACCACACTTTGATCAAGAATCGATAAGCTATAATTTTGATTTTAGGTGCATATCATTGGTGACAATAACCTTATATCAGAATAAAATTGTAACATCCTAAGATTTTATAGTTCATTGTCTTAATAATGTAATTCAATAGCTTACACTACATGCAACACTGAGTTCTAGTACACCACAACTTACCACACTAACTATTCAAAAATTGGTTATGAATAGTATTAACATCATTTTGAATATTATATACTCAATATAATTTTAACATCCATATTAGGTGTTTCATAGACATAATATAAGAATAAATTCATTTTTTTCCAATAAAAGAAGTAATTTTTTAAAAAAAATTCAATTTTACCACCTTTTAATGGCGAACCCTTTTTAAAATAGTTATTTGAAACTTTTATATAATCAATTTAATGAAATTAAATTTTTTTTAGAAGCAGAACATATAAATTTAGTTTAGTTAAATTTTTGGTACTTTTCTGATAACTTTCATATTGTGATGAATAGTGAAAAATACTATGTTTTAATTGGAAAGAATTTTTTTTATTAAAAATAATTTATAGTTATAAATTATGAATTTGAATGGTTGGGAAGTATAATTAGATTATATTTTTATTATTTAATACATTTCAGGTCACTATATGTAATTTCACATTTAAATTTTATATTAACACCAGTCAATCTTTTGAAACTTTTTAATTTTGAAAAACTCGCTTTATGTTTTTGACAATAGGAATAAATTATAAATTAATAATTGAAACATAAATATTTTGAATTTTTTAAAATAGACTTCATTTTTGAATTCATAATATCTGAATTAGCATAGGGTAAATGTTTGGTATTTTTCTGGAAACATTCAATTTTGATGAATAGTGAAAAACACTTCTTTATTACATAATTCCGAATTTTTATTTAAATAATTAGTTATTTTATTTTATTTTATTTTAGGTAAAAATAGATACATAATACCTATATATGTTCAATATAATTCATGGGATTCTTTTTATAATAATTATACATATATATATATAAATAATTTTATCAAACATTTGATCGTCTTTTACCCGCCTTCTAGGAGCATTTGCAGATTTGTATAAAACATAATTTTACCACTTCTATGAGTTGATTTTCAAAAATATAATAGAAACAGTTAATATCAGTAAGTAAAATGTCGTTCAATAAGATGTAAATAGTTTTTGGTGAATAGTAACTTTTGACTTTTATTTACCATGGTTAAAAGAAAATAGGGTAATTAAGGGTAAAAATGCTATCATAATTACCCTAACACCAATTGTAGTTCTATTGGATAAGTTTAATTAGACCCAAAAAAAATTAGGAATAAAATATGATTCTATTTGGTCTACCTGAATTAGATTAGGACATTTATTATTATTTTATTTAAAGAATATTTAATAGAGTTAAATTCAATGTTTAATAACAAAACCATTTTTATATAGGGTAATACATAATATAAATTCGACAATAAATATTCATTAGAAATATAATAATATTTACTACATAATGAGATTTTTTTATAATTTTTAGACATTTAATAATTTAATTTATTTACGACACAATGATAACGCAATAATTTCCTTAATAATGAAATATTAATATAATTAATAATATAATTATTCAAATATATGTATTTTTTTAGTATTGATGAATTAAAATAATTTTCAATGTTAATATGACATGTTAGGATTGAACATATTAATTCATTTTTATGTAATATAATTTTCCAGACTTCAACAAAAATCACTTATTAAATAATGTCAAAATTGGAATAATTGAGTTTTTAAAACAAATACTATATTATTGGTTGATATAATATTCCTAAAAATCTATAGGTTAGTCAAAAGGACTTAATAATATTATATATTTCTTTAATAAACATATTTGGGTTCTTGTGGAAGTTTATAGTAGGTTTATTAACCATATAATATAAAATTACAAAGATATATGGTAAATATCAAACTATTTAACTAAAAGTTAAATATAAAGGATAAGATTAATATGATGATGTAAACCATTATAAAACCTATTGGATGATTGGTTTTCGACCAATCCCTACCTTATCCTATAAATAATTCATTTTTGAGACATTATAAACCGAAAATAATTTTATTATAAAATAATTTTTCAAACTTTTTCTAAAGTGACCCTCACTACTCTTATAAAAGGGAACTTCCCCTTCTCTTAAATTCACACCTCCAAAGCCTTTTGGCTTGGCCAACCCCTAACTAATATCCTCCCAAAATTTCTACCTTCATCATAGTTCCCTTCCTTTGGTAATAAATCCAACCTATTGAGCCGTTTTGATCAAATCAAATGGAAGAACTGGAAGAAGAGGTAAATATTTTATCATCTCATTCATGTTTTTTCAACATCAACTTCTTCTTTCATTGTTGTTTCCATTATAAAATAATAACTCTAGTATCTTCTATAAAATATGGTGTTATTATAAAACTGGTAAAACCATATTCATTATTCTATCAATCCTATAAATAAAAAAGTCACCATACCTGTGTACGTACAGATTACAGTCTCTGTGTCATGGTGTAGTTTGTTATTCAAACACTTCATTATTTGGATGGGTATAATAATGAGTATAAAATATATAAATAATATATATAACATGTTAATTATTCTTTAAATATGATATAATATCCAATGAAATATGATTTTTTCATCATTATAATGATATTTTCTCTTGTGCAAATGTACGGATTACCATCCCCACGACGTGAAGAGATTTATTTCCACATTCACCATTTAATGATGATTTTAAAATATATATCATTAATAAATATGTAATATATGACATAATAATTATACTTATGATATATATATATATGTATGTATGTATGTATGTATGTATCTATGTACTTAGATATATCTTATTCACTTAGTTCTGTTCAATATGATATAAAAATTGAAACATCGTTTATTCGTACGTACGGTCTGTCATCTCCAAAAAAATTTTTTTCTATTTCATATATACATCTATTATACATATTTATATTCTAAATATATATGATATATAAATCGTGTTTTATATTTTTGATGTATTTAAATCATTATCAAAGTGATACAGTCACGAGTAATAAGTTAAAACAAGTATGATAAAGAAAGCGATTATTACACGAAATATTTATTTAACAAGGAAATTATTATTAAAGGGTTAGTATAAAGTCATAAATGAATTATGTAAGATATATTAAATACTAATTTGGATCTGTTATAATTTAATAACATACTACAGTCTTTAAACTAGATGTTAAATGTACCCTCAACTAAAGGAAATTGCAAGGTAAGGGTTAATTCCTCAATATTAATATTATCAGAGATTATTTATGTGTATGTTTTTTCTGGGACATATTTATTATACATGATCATGTTTCAAAAAGAATTTTTTAAAAGGATTATTTTTTAGAAAATATTTTACTAAAAAATCATGTTAAATGTATTAAATATTTATACTTCAAAACCTTTCTCATTAATGTCCATGTTTTCAAAATGAATTTAAGGATTTATTTATATGGACATGAATATTTTAAAATATTCATTCCTTTCAAAATTATCGATGTGGTATGGGACCCTTTAATTCAAAAATATCTTTTAAATGACTTTTTTATAAATTTAGTGACTTTTAAAATGATTTAATGAAAAATTGATATTTCTATCAAAGAGTTTTATGGATCATTTTAAACTATGTCAACAACTTTTACTAGATATTATTCTTGATCGAGGATGATTTATTATGATAAAAATATTCTATATTGTATTTTAGGTTTAGTGATATGAGTGGATGTGGATATGTTATTTTTATTCAATTCATGGTTTATGGATAAATTATCGACATTTTGTATTCTAGTTTTAATATGAATGTTTATGTTATGTTTAAACCTTTTTATATGAGGAATGCATTGGACTAGGAAAGTGATGTGTAGATCCCACTACAACTCCTCTAGGAATCGGTAGGTCTCATGAGACAAACTAGTTCTTTTGCACAAGGCCTTGACAAAAAAAATTTGTAGTCTTAGTAAAAGGCCCTGACTATGTTGTTATGGAGTCTGGCTTTAGGCATTCCATCATTGTAAAAGTTTCTATTGATATTGGATGTGATAATTAAACTAGTTGAATATAAATTCGAATAAGTAAATGAAATTATTTGATTTTATCTTTTCCATATTATGCTGATGTTTAAGTTTAAAAGGCTTTTGTTTAAGTCTAATACATTTCCTTAAATGTTTAGGCTTATTTATGAATGATTCCACGATATTGATATCCTTAATAAGAATCTGAGCTTACCTCTTTCTATGTTTTATTTTTCCCAAGATGTGAAGATGTAATTTAAGATTGATAAGAAGGGTTAAGCTAAGGGATTAATGGAATTTTAAAAGGATTATTTATGTTGTGTTTTATTTTATAATGTTTAATGTAATGTTCATGAATGTAATCTTTCTTCCAATACTGGTAAACTAATTGATCTTTCAGCAGTTGATTCTTTGTAATAATGACAAAGTATTAAAATAATTTACTGACACCCATAACTGGGGTGGGGGTGTTAAAGTTGGTTTCAGAGGTAGTTTGCCAATATCATTCGAAAGTAGATTTAGAAAAACTTTGACTAGAGAACACTACCCTATGATAGACTTTAAAAATTATTATAGAAGAACTTCCTAGAATTTTGGTACTGTAGAGATTTTGTGTGTTTTCCACGCAATACATCCATGTCCAGATATGATCAGGTAGAGGCGGATTTGGCACAGACATACTGAGGGGTAAAACCTGAAAACACTGCTTTGAGCTAGACTCAGACGAGAACTGGTGCACGACAACGGACCTTGATACACTATAGGCTACAGAACTCATGGGGGGTATGTTTAGGATAATTCTCATTTTCTTTACAAACCACTATGAAGGGTTTATGATTATATAATTCATTCAAGAAAAAATTTATATGATTATGGATTATATACATAAAATGATCACTTTATATTAACTTTTTTACAATTTTAAAATTATGTATTTCTATTAAAAAACTAACCTTGTGTATTCCATTGTTTAGAAATGGTGCCCAGTAGATGGAATGAGACCTCTAGCAATACACATGATTCAAAGAGTAAGAAGGATCATAAATTTCAGGGTATTATGCCTAAATTTATAAAAGAAATAGAATCCAATGTATTATCATCATATGAAGAAATAATATCATGCATTAATAAGATATGAAAATAATTATTTTAGTCCAATGGATTTGAAGGGAATCTAGAGAAGAAAAGGATGGTAGAAAGAAAGCTGGATAAAGGCAATAAGGGAATGAAGGATTTTTCCCATATATGATAACTGTGGAAAGAATCACCTTGGTAAATTATTGAAGAGAGTGGGAGTTTTTTTATAATTGTGGAGAAAAAGAACTCCAAGTAAAGCAATGCAAGGGTAATAAAAAGGATTCAAATATAAAATGCGTCATCATCCAGGATTTGTGACAATACGCGAATCAATGTCTAAATCATCAGAGTATACCCCGATTGCTGCTATTGGACAATAATCAAGTTATGATACTACCGAAGATGAAGAGGAATGATTAAGAGTTCTTATGTTTTTATTAAAGTATTAGGTCATTTGAGTATTTTATTAATGATATACATGTTAAAATAATTACATTGTATATAAGGATTGTACTGCCGAACTATTTCATTAAGGACTTGATACTATGTGGACCCAAGAAAAGTGGATCTGTGGCTTGTTACACATTTTTTAAAATACATGGTTGAAGGAAAGACAAAACATTAATATGGTCCTTATACTAATGTATTGATATTTGAATAAGAGAATATTTATTTGGATAAATTATATTGGATATTATTGACCTCCTTGAAACTAGTTAATGGTTTGTTTATTCCATTATTTTTGGAGTTTACAACATTTTTGTACATAAGGAGTATATCCATTATTGTATAAGGAATAATAGAGCATTAATTTAATAAATACAATTATATGATAATTTTGGGAGTTACTATATTTTAAAAAAATACATGATGGAGGTATTCACATGTTATTAAATGGAAAAGGTGGTCTTCATTGTGTTAATCTTCCTTATAAAATTTGGACTCTGAGTTTGGAATGAAGTATTTTGGAAAAGTCTATATCTTGGAATGGATTATTATTGATGTTGGATACTATAATTAAGGTTAAATCATTTCTGAAGATTATTTTTGGATTGTTATAAAATGGTTAACCCAGAGGTCTGTCGACAACCCGTCGCGTTTAGCAATACCACGTGACATGAACCTGCAACCAAAGGGTGAAAAAGGTGGATCGCCTACCACTAGAATACGTGATGTCCCAGTTTTTATAATGTAGTTTTTTTAAAATAGTCTAAAAATGAATTATATATTTATTATTATTGGAACACTATATGATTAGGATAAATATAATATTTTTGAATTCTATTATCTTTTGGAGTAAAAGAAGATTTTGTGGTAGGAAATAGTTGAATGATGAAACTCTACTTGTCACGTATAATTTTTTCCAATAATTGTATGAATAAATTAATTATGAAACGTTATGTAAGGGAACATAAAAACAAAAATGTGTTATCCTAATATCTTATATTTTTTTGAAGGGCTGATATTTTAAATCATCATTGATTGATAGTTTTGACACCATCAATTTTACACTTTTTTGTGATTGATGACATCATTCACTCCCTATAAATATTTACATTTTTTCTAAAATTATGTGTTTATAATTGCCACAAATTTTCTCCAAATAGAGATCATAATTTGGTGGTGACTTTTCATTTTCCATTCCGTCTTATTATAACTAAATTTTATTAACCCAATTTCTGATGTGGGTTTTCCAAAAAGTTATTTTTTATTTGTATCCTTTTATTTTCGAAGAAAAATTTCAAATTGCAAGGAAGCTATTTATTGAAGTAGGGTAGAATGTAACACCCCATGATTTCATAGTACGTTGTCTCATTAAAGTAATTTAATAGCTTGTGCTACACACCACACCGAGTTCTAGTGCACCACAACTTACCACATTAACCATTCAAAAAGCGGATATGAAAAGTATTAACTACATTTTGAATATTATATGCTCTATATAATTTTAACATCCATATTATGGTTTTCTTAGACATAATATAAAAACAAATTCATTTTTTCAGATAAAAGAAGTATTTTTCCCAAATATGAAATTTTACCGCCTTTTAATGGTGTAACCTTTTTTAAAAAAATATTTCACACTTTTATATAATAAATTAAATGAAATTAATTTCTTATTTAGATGTTGAACAGAAATTGTTTTTAGATAAATATTTGGTAATATTATAATAACTTTCATATTTTGATGAATAGTGAAAAATACCAAATTTTATTTGAAATCAACTTTTATTAATCGAAATAATTTATAATGATAAATTATGCATTATAATTTTTTGGAAGCATAATTAGATTATATTTTTATCATTTAATACAATGTAGTTCATCACAAATAATTTCACATTTAAATTTTACATAAACACATGTCAATATTTTGATAGTTTTTACTTTATAAAAACCTTCTTTTTGGTTTTGACAATGGGAATTAATTTAAAATTAAAAAATTAAATTTATTTGTATTTAATTTTTTCAAAAAGACTTCATTTTTTAATTCATAATATCAAAATTATCTTAGGGTAATTTTTTTGTGTTTTTCTGAAAAAATTCATTTTTTGATGAATAGTGAAAACACTACATTATTATATAAATCTAAATTTTTTAATTAAAGATATGGTAATTTTATATTAATTTATTTTAGTTAAAAATAGATACATAATACATATATTTTTTCAACATAATTCATTGGAGTCATTTTATAATATTTTTTTATATATAGAATTTTATCTAACATTTTACCCTCTTTTAACAACCTATTAGGAGCATTTGAAATTTTGAATAAAACATAATTTTAACACTTCTGTGAGTTGAATTTAGAAAATATGAGAGAAACAGTTAATATAAGTAAGTAAAATTTGGTTTAATAAATTGAATTTTTTTTGCTGAAACGTATATTTTGAATTTTATTTACCACGGTTAAAACTAAATATGGTAATTAAGGGTAAAAATGATATCATAATTACACTAAAGCTTATCTTAATTATTTTGGTTAATTATAATTAGATGATTAATTACCATAAGAATAAAATATGATCCTCTTTGGTCCACTTGGATTAGATTAGGAGATTTATTGTTATTTAATTTAAAGAAGAGTTAAAAGAGTTAAAGAAAATATCTAATAACTAACTCATTTTTAATATATGGTTAAAAATAATATAAATTCGACTATAAATATTCATTAGAAGGATAAAAATAATTACTATGTAATGATATTTTATTTATAATTTTTCGACATTAAATAATTTAATTTATTTATGACAGAATGAGGACGCAGTAATTACCTTAATGATGTAATATTAAAATAATTAAAATTATAAATATCCAAATAAAGGTAATTTACCCTTTTTATGAGTTCATATAATTTTATAAGACAATATGACATGTTAGTATTTATCATATGAATTTATTTCGATGTAATAATATTTTTAGGACTTTAACATAAATTATTTATTAAATAATGTCAAAAATGACATAATTGAATTATTAAAACAAATACTATATTATTGGTTGATATAAGATTCCTAAAATTTTAAAGATCAGCCAAATAGCCTTAAAAAAAATTATATAAGACATTAATGAACCTATTTTGGTTCTCTTGGATATCTATAGTATGTTTATTAACCATATAATATAAAAATACAATGTGACATAGTAAATGTCAAACTATTTAACAAAGAGTTAAATCTAAAAGATATGGTCAATATGGTGACCTAAACCTGTATAAAATCTATTGGTTGAGAGGATATTTTCCTATACCAACATTATAATTTAATGAATTCATTTTGGAGCCATTATAAAACGAAAATGATTTATTATAAAATAATATTTTAAGCTTTTCCTAAGTTGATCCCCACCTCTCTTATAATAAAGGCACTTCCCCATCTCTTAATATCACACCTCCAAAGCCTTTTTGCACGACCAAACCCAGACCAAATATCCTCTAAACTTTCTTCAATTCATACTAGAGACCTTCATTTTGTCAAAAAGGTAACCTATGGTGCCGTTTGGATCAAATGAAAAGAAAGAACCCAAAGAAGAGGAAAATATTTTATCACCTCTTTAATGTCCTTTTCTTCTACCCCATCCTCTTTCTTTTTTGTTTCCATTATACAATAACAACACCATTATATTCTATATACTATTATGTTGTTATAAAAATGGTAAAACTATATTCATTATTATATCCATCCTATTAATGAAAAATTCACGATACATGCGTACGTACGGATTACCGTCTCTGCGTCGTGGTGTAGTTTGTTATTAAAACACTTCATTATTTGGATGGGTATAATAATGAGTATAAATGATGTAAAAAATAAATATAAAATGTTAATATTTCTTTATATATTATATATCATCCAATTAAATACGATTTCTCCATCAATATAATGATATTGGCGCTTGTTTGTACATATGCATTACCGTCTCCACGACGTGATGAGATTCATTTCCACATTCACCGTTCAATGATGATTCTAAAATGTATATCATTAATAATTATGTAAGTTATGAAATAATAATGCTACTAGATATATATATATATATGAGTCTCTGTGTGTGTACTTATATATATCTTATTCACTTACTCTCGTTCAATAAGAAATGAAAACAGAAACAATGTTTATGCATACGTATGGCCTACCGTCTCCATAAACAGTTTTTTCCATTTCATATATACGTCTATTATACATATTTATATTCTAAATATATTTTTATTTATAAATCATGTTTTATATTCTGTAAAAATTTAAATCATGATCTAAGTGATGCAATCAAGAGAAACAAGTTAAAACATGTACGTTAAAGAAAGCGATTATTGAACGAAATTTTAATTTAACATGGAAATTATTATTAAATGGGTAGTATAAAGTCAAAAATGAACCATGTATGATATTATAAATATTAATATGGTTTCGGTATACTATAATCACATATTACGGTTTTTATACATGAGCTTAAACGTACCCTTCACTAAAATATGGGAAAGGTAAGGATTAATTCCTCAATCTTATTATTATTTGATATTTTTATGAGTAAGTTTTTCATGGGAAATATTTATTATCCATATCCATGTTTCAAAAAATCATTTTCAAAGTATTATTTTTAAGAAACTATTTTACTAAAAAATCCTTTTAAACGTTTTAAATATTTACTCTTCTAAACATTTCTCATTAATGTCCATGTTTTCAAAATGAGTTTATGGATTTTTATATATAGACATGAATGCTTTAAAATGTTAATTAATTTCAAAAGATTCAATGTGTTATATGACACATTGATTCAAAATTATGTTTTAAATTACATCTTTTATAAATTGTGTGGCTTTTAAAATTATTTCAGTAAAATGGGATATTTCTCTCAAAGAGTTTTATTGATCATTTCCTCCAATGTTAACAACCTTTACTGGATATTATACATGATCGAGGTTGATTTATTAAAAAAAAAATATTCCATATTGTATAGAAGGTTGTGTGATATGTTTGACTATGGATATGTAATTTTTATACCATTCATGGTTTTTGGATAATGTATTGACATTTCATTTAATGCCCTAACCCCAGAAGCCCAGAGTCAGTGCATTATTACGTATCATTGGAATGATCACAAAAGATCTAGTCTCAAAAGACTAATTAGTTTAGTAGCCCTGTAAGTATTAGATACATTCATAAGGTATACATTACATCATAAATTGGAAAACTACCACAACATTGTTTCCATAGAGTACACTGAGATCCAATATACTATCCCTATAGGCTACTCATAATATACTTCCTCGTATCCTAGGATAAATAAAACATAGAAAGAGGTGAGCTCAAATTCTCAGTAAGGATAACAATAAAGAGGAGACATTATTAATAAGAATAAATATTTAAGGCAATGTATAATACTAAAACAAAAGCCTTTTAAACTTGAATTTCAGCATAATATGGAAAAGATAAAATCAAATAATTCCATTTACTTATTCACATGGATAATCTACTAGTCAAATAATCAAATGAAATATCAATAGAAACTTTCATGCCGATGTAATGTATAATTCCAAACTACATAACCACATAGTCAATGACTTGTTCCAAGACTACAAATAAGATTTTGTCAAGGCCTTGTTCCAAGACACTAGTTTGTCTCATGAGACCTACCGATGCATCAAGCAGCTATAGCAGGCTCCACCTGTCACATACTATTTCCAATGCATTCCTTATATGAAAAGTTTGAAACATAACATAAACATTCATATTAAAACTAGCATATGAAATGTCAATAATTTATCGAGAAACCATGAATGGTATAAAAATATCAAATCCACTGTCAAATAGAAATAATTCAATACAGTATGAAAAAGTGTATTGTAACAGATTAAACTCAATCTAGAATAATGAAGGATATTTACATAGATGAAAATAATCATCAAAACTGTTTGAGAGAAATATCCCCATGTTTCTTGAAAACATTTAAAAGTAACCCTATTTGTAAAGAAGTTGTTTAAAAATAGATTTTTGAATCAAAGTGTTGATACCATTTTGAAACATTTAAAAGGATTTTTACTTTTAAAACATCAATTTACATATAAATAAAACCTTAAAACCATTTTTAAAACAAGGACATTAGTGTGAATGATTTAGAAGAATGAATTTTTAAAACATTTAATATTGTATTTTAGTTAGGGTTACTATCCAAATGGGAGACACTAGAATACAAAAAATTGGGGTAATCAGAACATTAAATTACCATGAGAATAAAATATTTCATTATATAATATTTCGAAGTACATAATATACAACATATAAAAGTGAATTAGTTCATAACAACAATGAAGTCTCAAAGGAGTGTAAATTGAGATGAAATCCCTTATAAAGAGAGTATCATTTATTAAAGGATTAATCAATTACATAATTATGTGTAAAAATATAAATACACTAAATATAATTCGATATTCATTGTAAATCAATCAGAGGACATTCACAAATATTCAAGTAAAAAAACAATACCAATGACTTTGATGTTTAACTCAGTGAATGGAAATTCAGTTATGATCAAGTTAATATCAATGACTTGATAAATTATCAATGGAATGATTATGTGTATCAAAATTATATCCACACAAGGGGGTGTACATTACTATATAAATAATAAATAGTGATTCCACACATAATCTTCGAGTTAAATAATCAATGAAGTATGCATAAATCCCACTAAGATGAAATTGAAATTTGAAATTCCTTTACCAATTTGATAAATTATGAAACATACAACCAATGAAATAAGGATCATACAATGAAGATATAAATACTCACAAATTAATTTACATTATACCAAGAATACAATGATGGACAGTACATACGTCACACAAAAAGAAATAGTGGCCAATATAGCATGAATCTCACATGAATACAAAGTTAGTTGAAAAACATTTTCTTCATTATAATCAATCGAGTCATATGAACAAAAGTTAATAACCACCAAATTAATTACATAATCCCACGAATATAAAGATAATCATGAAAATATATATTTTATGGAATTACACAATACACCACATGCAATAAATAAGTTGTGAACAATCGAAATCTCATTGAATTAAATGTGAGATAAGAAACCCATTACCTTGTTCCTTTACTTTGTCTAGGGTACGTTAATATCTTGTATAATGGTGAAATCATTGTTATTAAATTATACAATAACCATATTCATTAATATGATGTCATATATGATCTTCTAATATTGATATTTTAGTATTATCATCGTTTCAGGTGTTGACTGTTTCATTCTTTATTATATGCTTGGTTATGTAAGCCTTGTTTTTTGTGGATGGGATGTATATTATTATTAATAATAATGATATTAAGTCTTTTAATATTATTTTTTTATCATCAAATGAAAATTATTCTAGAATGGATATCAGGGGGAATGAATCTCATTGCATTCGTGGAGACCGTAATCTGTACGTTGGCACGAGCGACAATATCAGTCTTTTAATATTAAAATCATATATAATTGGATTTTATATCATATATAAAGGATAATTATCATGTTATGTTTATTATTTATACCAATTATACATCATTATTATACCAATAAAAATAATAATTAATTGAATAGAAACTACACCGTGATGTGGAGACAGTAAGCCATATGTACGCACTTATGGTGACATGTCATTCAAAGGATGGATAGAATAATGAATATGGTTGTACCATATTTATAATAACATAATATTATATACAAGATATTGGATTTATTATTTTATAATTGAAACAATGAATAATTAGGAAGTGAAAGAAGAATGAAACTTGAATGAGGTGATGAGGTATTTACCTCTTCTTCGGGTTCTTTCTTTTTATTTGATCAAAAGGGATCCTTAAGTATGATTTATGACTAACTTAAGGCCTCTAGGATGAAGGGGGGGATATTGGAGGATATTTTGGGAGGATTTTGCTAAGCCTAACGGCTTTGATGTTTTGTATTAGAGAGAAGGTTGAGTGCATTTTTATAAGAGGGGTGAGGGGTACCTTAGGAAAAGCTAGAAATATTATTTTATAATAAAATATTTTTCAGTGTATAATGGTTCCAAAATGAAATATTTAAAATATAAGGTTGGTATGGGTCAAAAATCACTCAATAAATACATTTTAGACCGGTTTGGGTCATCATATTAACATTATCGTTTTGATTTAATTCTTAGTTAAATAGTTTTACATTTTCCATATCTCTTTGTATTTTTATATTATATTGTTAATAAACATACTATAAACATCCAAGAGAACCCCAAGTTGTTCATTAGTGAATCATCTCTCTTTATATAAGTCTTTTTTCTAAATCATTATATTTTTGAGAAATGATTATCTATTAATAATAAAATATTGGTTTTAAAATTTCTCTTATGTCAATTTCGACACTATTTTGTTTTTTGTTTTTTCTAAATTCATAATAGAATTATTACTTAGAAATAAATTCATCTAACAAACCATAGAATGTCATATTAACATAAAATATTAGTGTAATTCATAAAAAGGCTCAAATTAAATTTATTAGGATATTTATATAATCAATTATGTTAATATTTAATTAATTAGGTAATTAATGTATCATCATTGTGTTAGAAATAAATTTAATTATTTAATGTCTAAAAATTATAAATAAATTAATATTATATATTAAGTCTTTGTATCTTTGTAATGAATATTTATAGTAGGATTTATCTTATGTGTAACCCTATATTAAAAATGGTTTAGTTATTAAACTTTGAATTAAACACTTTTAACTCTTCTTTTAATTAAATAATAATAAATGTCTAAATCTAATACAAGTGGACATAAAGGATCATATATTATCCCTAAGGTTATTTTTGGTCGAATTACACTATTAAAATAGAATTATGATATGTGTTAGAGTAATAATAATATCATTTTTACCTTTAATTACTCTATTTACTTTTAAATGTGGTAAATAAAATTAAAAAGTTACCAATCACCAAAAATTATTTTCATCTTATAGAACCACATTTTTCATACTGATATCAACCATGTCTTTTGTAATTTTGAAATACAAATCAAATAAGTTCTAAAATAATGTTTTACTTAAATTTTCAAATGGTCTTACGAGGTGGGTAAAAGACGGTAAAAAGTTATATAAAATTTTATATATCTAATATAATTATAAAAATGACTCAAATTAATTTTATTGATCTTGTATAGGTATTATATATTTTTTTACTTAAAATATATTTAAATAAAATAAGTAATTATTTAAATAAAAAGTCAGTTTTAAACTATAATGTACTGTTTTTCACAATTCAGCAAAAATGGAATGTTTTCATAAATATACCAAATATTTACCCTAAGATAATTATGATATTCTGAATTCAAAAATGAATTCTATTTTACCAAATCCAAATCATATAAGTTTAATTAATTAATTTAATATTAATTCCCATTGTCAAAACTGAAAAGCGGGTTTCTAAGAAGTAAAAACTATCAAAATATTGACATGTGTTTATGTCAACTTTTAATGTGAAATTACTTATAATCAACTACATTGTATTAAATGATAAAAATATAAAGTAATTATACTTCCAAACTATTAAAATACATAATTTATCACTATAAATTATTTCTATTAAAAAGGTTGTTTTCAACTAAAATTTAGTATTTTTCTGTATACATCAAAATATACAATTTATTAGAAAAGTACCAAAATTTTATCCAAATTATATTTTTATGTCCCGATTCTAAAGAAGAATTTAATTTCATTAAATTTAATATATTAAAGTGTAAAATATTGGTTTTAAAAAGGGTTTCCCATTAAAAGGTTGTAAAATTTCATTTTTTTTGAAAAATAATTCCTTTATCTGATAAAATTATTTACTTCTCATATTATGTCTAAGAAACACATAATATGGATTCTAAAATTATTTTTAGTATATAAAATTAAAATTTTAGTTAATAATATTTATAACTGCTTTTGAACGCCTATTTTGGTAAGTCGGGGTGCACTCGAACTCGTTGTTGTGTGTAGTGAAATCTATTTAATTAAAGAAAATAACATACTATGAAATATTGGGGTGTAACATTATTCCCCCTTTTGGAAATTGCATCATCAAAAATTTAAAATTGGGCTTGGGAACCTCATTGAAAGTCCCACATTGGAAAAATAATGAATATAACTATCTATTTTATTGAAAGAAAGAGAAGTACAAAGGTCAACCATGATAATGGAAAATAGAATTCCATGTAGGAAAACATATATATTGAAGATAAAATATGTGTCAAGTTCTAGTGGAGAGTGATAGAAAACATGATTTGGATAATGTTATCAAAAAGAAAACTACAAACATGTGCTGAGATAAACGTTTATTAGTTTCCGAGTAGCAAAAGTAAATAGATTACATTTTTTGTTTTAAGTTATATTTCATAAAGTAGATGAATTTATTTATAATATTGAACAAGAACAAAAAGAGATAAACTTACTTTTTTTTAGAGTTTCATCCTTTAATTAAATTCCACCACTAACTCATTTTTTCCAAAATGATGAGTATTCAAGATGATTTGGTCACAACTGACATGATATAATAAACTTTCTATACAATCACATAATCCACAAAGGATAAACTATATATATTTACCTAGTCATTAGATATTCAAAAAACCAAAATGGTTAGTACAAGATCAGAAGTAGGGGAGGGGCAGTTCTAGTGGGATGGGCCTACAGGTCATGTATTGGGCATGGTATGCCTTTGGTCCTTCGGGTCATGTATTATGGGTCATGTCGAGCCTTGTTAATTGGGCCTAAGGGTCATGTACGGTAACCCCTTAAACCCTTAAATGGGGGATTATCTATAATAAAAAAATAAGTCCTTCGGGCCATTCGGGAATCAATATAATCAAAACTAATATTGATACCAAAAAAATATAAAAGTTTGATTACGCAGTCTTCCATGGTAAATTGTATTTCCAAATAACACTAACAACTCTTAAATTCACATACTTAAATGTAATTTACATAATCACATATTCGCAATGATAGGTTAATAATTTTCATAAATAAACCAAATATCTATAAATCCGTAATAAAAATAGAGATAAAAATCCACCATTACTCTTCAAATGATATTCCATAGTATTCTTTTTTCCTTTGACATATAGTATTCCCAATAGAGTAAATGTATTCCAAAATAACATTTATCACTTAATTCCCAAATCATAATCTTATACTATCTATATCCATTTGATAAGACATAAGATCCCAAATCTACTTATTATTGATAAATAAAATCATTTAACTAAAAATAATTAGTCAAACTAACTAGGGACTTCTCGTAGACCAGTGGTAGGTGATAAATCCCAATTGAACTATGGTTGTGGGTTCGATTCCTCCATCTTTGTCTAATACGACCGGTTGTCACACAGTCTGCGTGTTTGCCTTTAAAAAAACTATATTTTATAATATTCTCAAAATGAGATAAATTCCTCAAAATAACTATAACATAATTGCAGCACAAAAGTAATCTCATACCTCAAATTTTCATCCCAAAATTTTAAAAATTGTATATTTCAAATTCAAGGATCATATAAAACTAAATGGTTATTTATAACTATATCAATAACATAAAACACAATTCTTCCAAAAATATCATTTTCAAATAATAAACTACAGGGTTACACATAAGAGAAAAGTCATCCAAAGTGATCCCATCAACAAAGAGAACTAATAATTTTAAACATTTGACAATCCATTAATTTATACATAGGTTCTTCCTTGACCAAGGGGTTATCCTATAGAATAGGGTATTCACTCGGGTATTTCTCATGTTCCCTACATTTTCATCAAATTACTGTAAATGACTTCTTGGGGTCATTTTTATTTTCTTATATAATACTCTTCATATTTCCTTGGCAATTCCTTACTTTATATCCTTCATTCCCATACCTAAAGCATTTCTTTGTTCCATTAAGAAAATTCCTTAGCTGTATCCTTCCACATTTCTTGCATGATGGAAATTGTTTTTTCTTTTCTCCATGGTCTCCACTACTATATCTCTTATCATTCACCGCCTTTCGCTTCATTGTTGAGTCTGGGAGTTGATAAATATATATATATCATTGAACATATTTTTGGAAAACTGATTCGGAATGAACAAGATATCTTTTACACCTATCAAAAACCCATTTCGTTTCTCATTTCCTTTATCGTGCCGACCATGTACATCATGTGTAATGTAACTATGACTTTCTTGGAATCCAGCAATAGACTAACACAAGAAAGCATCATGTGAGTCATAAAATAATTTTGAGAATATCATAACACCAAATTTTCAATCTAAAATACCATAGGATTAATGAAGGTTATTTATTCTCATATTATATTAAAATCTTTCAAATCATTTTGAAAAAAAAAAGAAAATTATCCTAAGCATATCCCCTGGGAGTGTCGTAACCAAGAGTTTAGAAAGGACTGTTGTCGGGTACTAAGATACCTCATGTCAAGCCCGAAACACCTTGTCAGAGTATTCACTATTGGGTACATCTCTTCCAGAGCTTCCTCTGCCTGCTCGTATCCAGAAATTGATGTATTGTTTAGAAAACCCACATAATCTCTATAGTACAAAAATTCTAGGATGTTCTTCTATACTAATCCTAAAAGACTATCTTAGGGCATTGTGCTTTAATCTGTGTTTATCTAAATCCAGATTCCAAGGTTTGTACTAAATATCCTCTGATACCAACTATAATTCCCCGAATCTAGAAGCCCAAAGTGGTTGCTTTGTTACGTATCATTGGCATTATCAGAAAAGACCAGGTCTCAAAAGAGCAATTAGTTTAATAGCCTTGTAAGTACTATATACATTCATAAGGTTTACATTACATCATAAAATGGAAAACAACAACAACATTGTTTCCATATACAACACAAAGATATAATAGACTATTCTGCAGGTCAGTCATAATATACTTCTTCGCATCCTAGGAAAAATAAAACCTAGAAAGGGGTGAGCCCAGAAGCTCTGTTAGGATAACAATAAAGAGGAATCTTTCGTAATAAGAATAAACATTTATGTCCATATAATAGACTAAAACAAAAGCCTTTTAAAATTGAATATCAGCATAATATGGAGATGATAAAATCAAATAATTGCATTCACTTATTCACATGGATATTCAACTAGTCGAATAGGCACATACAATACCAATATCCAAATTCATAATGACGGAATGCATAATTCAAGACATCATAACCACAGAGTCAAGGCCTTGTTCCAAGACTACAAATAAGATATTTTCAATTCCTTATGCCAAGACACTGGTTTGTCTCATGAGACCTACCAATGCATTGAGGAGCTATAGTGGGATCCACCCGTCACTTATTATGTCCAATGCATTCCTCATATGAAAGGTTTGAAACATAACATAAACATTCATATTAAAACTAGCATAGTGAATGTCAATACATTATCCAAAAATCATGAATGGTATAAAAATAACACATCCACAGTAAAACATAGCTCATTTAATAAAATATGGACGATTTTATTGTAACAGAATAACCTCAGTCGAGAATAATTACGTATATTGACATAGATGAAAGTAATCATCAAAACTATTTGAGAGAAATATCCCCCTTTTCCTTAAAAACATTGAAAAGTCACACTATTTGTAAAGAGGTCGTTTAAAAATAGATTTTTGAATCAAAGTGTCCCATACCACTATGACACATTTAAAAGGTAAATTAATTTTAAAACCTTAATGTCCGTATAAATAAAACCAAAAAACCATTTTTAAAACATGGACATTAATGGGAATTATTTTGAAGAATAAAATTTTAAAACATTTAAAATGGTATTTTATTTATAGTTACTATCCAAAGGAGAGATGCTTGAATACAAAACATTGTGGTAATAAAAACATTATAATACCATGGGAATAATGGATTTCATTATATACTATGTTAGAGGACAGTATATACACCATATAAAACTGAATTTGTGAATAACAACCAAGAAGTCTCAATGGAATGTAAATTTAGATGAAATCCCTTATAAAGAGAGTATCATTAGGTAAAGTATAAATCAATGAATTAATTATGTGTAAAAAATATAAATACACATAATATTATTGGAGATTCAGTGTAAATCAATTATATAACATTAACTCATATTCTTGAAAGAAACAACACCAATGACCTGGATGTTTAACTTAATGATTGGAAATTTTGTTAAGATCATGTTTATATCAATAACTTTTGAAATTACTAATGGAGTGATTATGTGTATCAAATGTATAACCACACAAAGGGGAATTGAAATTAAAACATTAATAATAAATAGTGATTCCACAAATAATATATGTGTAAAATAATCAATGAAGTATGCGTAAATCCCCTTAGTGGAAATTGAAATTTTAAATTTCCTTAATGATGTGGTAACGTATGAAAAATACAACCCATGAAAGAAGGATCATAAAATTAAGATTTAAATACTCATAACATTATGTATGTTATACTATGAATTCAATCATGGCTAGTACAGATGCCCAAAAAAGGAGATAGTGGCAAATATAGCATGAATCTCACGGGAATAAAATGTGGGATGAAAAAATCGTACTTCATTGTAATCAATAGATTCGTATGACCAAAAGTTCATAACCACTAAATGAATCATTTAATACCTTTAATATAACGAGATTCATGATAATATATATCAAATGGTAGTACACAATACACAACATGCAATAAATAAGTTGTGAACAATGGAAATCTCATGGAATTAAATGTGATATAAGAAACCCCTTACCTTGTTCTTTTCCTGGGTTGAGGGTAAATTAATATTCTTTATAATGTTGAAATCCTTGTAATTAAATTATAAAATATCCATATATATTAATATTATATCATATATGATATTTTAATAAATATTTTTATTATCGTCGTTTCTAGTGTTAACTGATTCGTTCTCCTTTATATGCATGGTTACGTAAGACATATTTTTTATGGGTGGGATGTATCCTATTAATATTCAGAATGACATTAAGTCTTTAAAAATTATTTTTAATCATCAAAAGAAAATTATTATTGAATGTATACGATGAGGAAGGAATCTCATCACGTTTGTGGAGATGGTAATCCGTACGTACGCATGTGCGACAATATCATTCATTTGATATTAAAATCATATATAATTGGATGCTATATCATATATAGAAAATCATTATCATGTAATATTTATTATTTACACCAATTATACATCATTATTATACCCATCCATATAATAATGAAATGAATAACAACTACACCATGACGTGGAGACGGTAATCTGTATGTACGCACATATGGTGACATGTCCTTCAAAGGATGGATTGAATAATGAATATGGTTGAACCATATTTATAATAAAATAACATTATATAAAAGACTATGGATTTATTATTTTATAATGGAAACAAAAAATAAAGTTTAAGTGGAAGAAGAAAGGAACTTGAAAGAGGTGATAAAATATTTTCCTCTTATTCGGGTTCTTCAATTTGATTTGATCAAAAGGGCTCTGTAGGTTCACTTTCTGACATAAGTAAGGCCTCTAAGATAATGGTTGGAGAGTTGGGAAGATATTTGGGTAGGGTTGGCCTATCCTAATGGATTTTATGGTGTCAAATAGAGATAATGGTGAGTGCCCTTTTATAGGAGGGGTGAGAGGAACCTTAGGAAAAGTATTAAATAATATTTTATAATAAAATAATTTTCAGTTTAAAATGGCTCTAAAATAAATTATTTAAAGGATAAGGTGGTGATTGGTCAAAACCACTCAAAAAATAGGTTTTAGATAGTTTTTTGTCACTATATTAACTTTATCTTTTAGATTTAACTCTCACTTTAATAGGTTGACTTTTACCATGTCTCTTGGTATTAGTATATTAAGAGGTCAATAAACTTATATAAACTTTAAAATGAACCCCAATTGTTTTATTAATGATAAAAATATCATTATAAAAAACAATTATGCCAAAAATTACATTTTTAGTAATATAATATCAATTAATAATATAATATTTGATTTAAAATAAATGAATGTCAAATTGGACTCTATTTGGTATTTTGTTTATGCTAAATTTAGAACAATATTATTACTTGAAAAAAATCCATCTAACCAACCATAACATGACATAGTAACCTAGAAAATTAGTGTAATTCATAAAAACTCTCAAATTACATTTATTTGGATTTTAATAACATCAATTAATTTAATTTCCATTAATTAGGTAATTACTGCATCATCATTGCGTCATCAATAAATTTATTTATTTAAGGTCTGAAAATTATAAATAAAATACCATTATTTATGAAATCGTTTTATATTTCTAATTAATATTTATAGTCGAATTTATGTTATGTGTAACCCAATATTAAAAATGGTTTAGTTATTAAAAGTTTAATTTAACACTTTTAACTCTTCTTTGAATTAAAAAATAATAATTGTCCTAATCTAATCCATGAGTACCTAAAGGATCATATTTTATTCCTTAGGTTTTTTTGGTCGAATTACACTTATCTAATAGAATTATGACATGTGTTTGGGTAATAATAATTTTATTTTTACCAATAATTAATATATTTAATTTTAATTGTGGTAAATAAAAGTAAAAAAAATCACCATTCACAAAAAAAATATTATCATCTTATTGAACCCCATTTTATTTAATGATATCAATCCCCGTCTCTCCGATTTTTTAAATTCAATTCACAGAAAAAGTAATATTATGTTTTATATAAATTTGCAAATGCTCCTAAGAGGTGGGTAAAAGACTGTAAAAAGTTCAATAATATTTTATACATTTTATTCTATAATAAAATGACTCCAATGAATTATATTGAACTTATATAGGTATTATATAACTCTTTTGACTTAAAAAAAATTTAAATATAATAAATAATTATTAAAATAAAAAGTCATTTTTAAACAATAACGTAGTGTTTTTCACTATTCAGAAAAAATTCAATGTTTTTAGAAAAATACCATACATTTAACCTAAGATAATTTTAATATTTTGAATTAAAAAATTAATTATATTTTACCAAATTAAAAACATATAATTTTCAATAATTAATTTCAAATTAATTCCCATTGTTAAAATCGAAAAGAGGGTTTTTTAAAAAGTAAAAAAATTTAAAAGATTGACATGTGTTTATGTCATCTATTAATGTGAAATTACTTATAATCAACAAAATTGTATTAAATTATAAAAATATAATATAATTATACTTCCAATCCATTTAAAAACATAATTTACTGTTATAAGTAATTTCGAATTAAAAAATTGTTTTCAACTAAAATTTTTTATTTTTCATTTTTCATCAAATTATAAAAGATATTAGAAAAGTACCAAAATTTTATCCAAAATAAATTTTTATGTCCCGATTCTAATGAATAATTTAATTTCATTAAATTTAATATATAAAAGGGTCAAATATCGGTTTTAAAAAGGGTTTTCCATTAAATGGGGGTAAAATTGAATTATTTTTGAAAAATAATTCTTTTATCTGAAAAAATGAATTTGTTCTAATATTATGTCTAAAAAATACATAATATGTATTATAAAATTATATGGAGTATATAAAATTCAAAATTCAGTTAATACTATTAATAACTGTTTTTGAACGGCTAGTTTGGTAAGTAATGGTGCGCTCGAACTCAGTGTTGCATGTAGCACAAACTATTGAATTAAAGGAAATACATTTCTATGAAATATAGGGGTGTTACATTTTGTATACCAGTTTTAAAAAGAATATTTATATTAGGCTTATGAATTATCGTATGAGGAATCAATTGGACTTAGTAAGTGATGGGTGGAGCCTACTATAGCTCCTAGATGCATCGGTAGGTCTCATGAGACTAACTAATGTCTTGGCACAAGTCCTTGACTATGTGGTTATGAAGTCTGGCATTATGCATTCCATAATTATTAAAATGTCTATTGATATTTCATGTGATTATTCAACTAGAAGAATATCCAATCGAATATGTAAATGGTATTATTTTATTTTATATTTTCTATATTATGCAGAAGTTTAAGTATAAAAAGCTTTTATTTTAGTCTAATACATTGCCTTAAATGTTTATGGTTATTTATTAATGTTTCTGCTATATTGTTATCCTTACTGAGCATCTTAGCTCACCCCTTTCTTTGATTTTTTTCTATGATGTGATGAAGTATTTTTTGATTGATAATCAGGGTTATGCTAAAGTATTAATGGCGTTATCAAAGGATCATTTATGTTGTGTTTTATTTTCTAATATGTAACGTAATATTCTTGTGTGTAATCTATTTTCCAAGAATGATAAACCGATCGGACTTTCGGGACTTGATTCCTTGTAAGCATTTCATTGTATTAAAATAATGTAATGAATCCCATAACTGGGGTGAGGGCGTTATAGTTGGTATCAGAGGAGGTTTAGAAATAAAATTGGAAACTATATTTATAAAAACTCTGATTAGAGAACACTAACCTAAGATAAAAATTGGTGATTATTATAGAAGAACATTAGATAATTTTTTTTACTTTAGATATTTTGTGAGTTTTCCATGAAATACATCGCTGTCTAGATACGAGCAGATAGAGGTGGATCTGGAACAGAAGTACCTAGGGGTAAAACCCAAAAACACCACTTTGAGCTTCACACGAACATGAACTAGTGTACAACAGTGGGCCTTACCGCACTCTTGGTTATGTCACTCCTGAGGGATATGTTTAGGATAATTCTTGTTTTATTTACAAATCACTATGAAGGGTTTTTGAGTATATACTTCTTCATAGAAAACCGTTTTATGATTATGGATTATATCCATAAACTGTTCAATTGGTGTTAACTGTTTTACAATTTTGGAATTATGCATTGTTTTTCATAAACTAACCTAGTGTATGCCATTGTTTAGAAATTGTGCCCTGTAGATGGAGTGAGACCTCCAGCAATACGCATGATCCAAAGAGTAAGAAGGATCACATTATTCATGGTATTAAGCAGAAAATTAGAAATGAAATAGTATCCCTTGTATTATCATCATGTGCAGAATTAGTATCTTGTGTTAATAAGATAAGTAAATAATTTTTTAAGTCCCTTGGCTTTAAAGAGATGCCAGAGAAGAACAAGAAGTTAAAAAATGATGGATAAAGGGAATAAGGGAATGAAGTATTTTCCCATATGTGATAACTATGGAATGAATCACCTTGGTAAATGCTTGAAGGGAATGAGAGTTTGTTATTAGTGTGGAGAAAAAGGACACCAAGTACGTGATTACAAGGGTATGAAAAAGGCTTCAAATGTACAATGATTCATCTTCAAGGAATTTGGACACTACGTGAATAAATGTCTAAATCATCAGAGTATACCACAAATGCTGCTATTGGATAATAATCATGTTATGATACAATCAAATATTAAGAGGAATGATTAAGAGTTCTTATTTTGTTATTAAAGTATTGTGTCATTTGAGTATTTTATTAATTATGTACATGTGATAGGAATTATACAGTATATAAGGATTGTACTGCAGTACTAATTCATTAAGGACTTGAGATTGTGTGGAACCAAGAAATGTGACTCAATGGAATGTTAATATTTTTGTAATATACATGTTTGAAAGAAAGAAAAAACTTTAATACAGTTCAGATATTGAGTTGATGATTTTGGAATAAGATACGATTTATTTGGATAAATTATATAAGATATTATTGACATCCTTAGAACTGGTTAATGGTTTTTTTATTCTATCATTTTTGAAGTTTAAAACATTTTTGGATATTAGGAGAACATAATGTATTCTATAAGTAATAAGAGATCATGAATTTAATAAATATAGTTATATGATAATTCAGGGTGTTACCATGTTTAAAATAAACATGGCGAAGGTCACATGTTATTACATGGCAAAAAGGATCTTCATTGTCTTCACATTCTTTATAAATTTTGGACAGTGAGTATGGAAAAAAGTATTTTGGATATTTATAAAGGTTTGAATGGATTATGTTTGACGTTGGATACAATTATTAATGGTAAATAATTTCATATTATTAGTTTTGGAATATTATAAAAAGGTCAACCCGGAGGTCGTGCGACATCCTGTTGCGTCTGGCAAGGCCGTGAGACATGAACCCGCAACCAAAGGGTGATAAGGGCGGATCACCTACCACTAGCTGTTGTGTTGTCATTGTTTTTATAAAGTAGTTTTTTTAATAATATGACAAATGAATTATTAATTTAATATTTTTGGAACCCTATACGATTAGGATAAATAGAATATTTTTGAATTCTAGTATCATTTGGAGTGAAAGATGAGTTTTTGGTATGAATTAGTTGAAGTATGAAACTCTACATGTAATGTATATTTTTTCCTCTTATTCTATGAACTAGTTAATTCATAAACTTTAGAGAAGGTATCTTAAAAAAATGTGTTATCCTAATACCTTATGTTTTTTTAAATAAACTATATTTTAAATTGGCATTGATTGATAGTTATGAGGCCATAAATTTCACAAATGTTTGTTATTGATGGCCTCAATCAATCCCTATATATATTTACATTATTCCTCAAATTATGTTTCTTTAATTTCCACAAATTTTTTCCAAATCAAGATCATAATTTGGTGGTTACTTTTTCATTCCCTTTCCATCTTGTTAAGACCAAATTAAATTAACCCAATTTCCGATGTGGGTTTTCCAAATAGGTATTTTATCTATTTTTATCATTTATTTTCAATGAACAATTTCAGATTTCAAGTATGCGATTTATTGAAGGAGAGGATAATGTAACACCCCAAGATTTCATAGTATGTTGTCTCATTAAAGTAATTCAATAGCTTGCGCTACACGCAACACCGATTTCTTATGCACCACAACTTACCACACTAACCATTCAAAAAGCGATTATGAATAGTATTAACTACATTTTGAATATTTTATACTCTATATAAATTTAACATCCATATAATGTGTTTCTTATAAAAAATATAATAACAGATTCCTTTTTTCAGATAAAATAAGTATTTTCCAATGAAATTCAATTTTACAGCCTTTTAATGCCGAACACTTTTTAAAACCATTATTTCAAACTTTAACATAATCAATTTAATGTAATTAGATTTTTATTTAGAAGAGCGACACAAAAATTTAGTTTAGATAAAATTTGGGAACTTTTTTGATAACTTTTATATTTTCATGAATTGTGAAAAATACTATGTTTTAAATGAAAACAACTTGTTTTAATCAAAGTAATTTTTAGTGTAAAATTATGAATTTTAATGGTTTTGAAGTATAATTAGATTATATTTTTATAATTTAATACAATTTAGGTCATTATAAGTTGTTTCACATTTAAATTGGACATAAAGGCAGGTCTATATTTTTATAGTTTTTACATTTTCAAAATCTGCTTTTTGGTTTTGACAATGAATATTAATTATAAATTAATAAATGCAACATATATGTTTTTAATTTGTTTAAATAGACTTCATTTTTGAATTCAGAATATAAAAATAATCTTAGGGAAATTTTTTGTTATTTTCTTGATAACATTCAATTTTTGATGATTATTGAAAAACAATGTGTCATTATATAAAACCAACTTTTTAATTAAATAATTATTTATTTTATTTTAATTTATTTTAGGTAAAAATATATACATAATACCTATATATGTTTAATATAATTCATTGGAGTAATTTTATAATAAATTTATATATATATATAAGTTTATCAAACATTTTACCGTCTTTTACAGACCTTCTAGGAGAATTTTCAAATTTGTATAAATCATATTTTTACCACTTCTATGTGTTGAATTTCAAAAATACGTGAGACACTGTTAATATCAGTATGTAATATGTGGTTCAATAAGATGAAATTATTTTTGGTGAATAGTAAATTTTGACTTATATTTACCGGAGTTAAAATTAAATAGGGTAATTAAGGGTAAATATGATAACATAATTACCCTAACATATGTCCTAAATCTATTTGATAATTACAATTCGACCAAAAACAACCTTACGAATAAAATATGCTCCTCTTGGCCCACATGGATAGGATTGGGACAATTATTATTATTTTATTTAATGAAGAGCTAAAAGAGTTAAATTCTATGTTTCATAAATAATCCATTTTTAATATAGGGTTATACCTAATATAAATTAGACTATAAATATTAATTAAAAACATAAAAATATTAAATTAAAAATTAAATTTTATTTCAAATTTTTAGACATTAAATAATTTAATTTATTTATGACACAATGATAACGAAGTAATTAAATTATTAATTAAATATTAAAATAATTAATATTATAATTATCCAAATAAATTTAATTTGAGACTTTTGATGAATTCCAAAAAATATTCAGGTCACTATGACATGATAGGATTGAAGATATGAATTTAGTTTTATGTAATAAATTTGTTATGACTATAACAATAATCATTTATTAAATAATGTAAAAATTGACGTAATTGAGTTTTTAAATCAAGTACTATATTATTTATTGATATAATATTCCAAAAAATATAAGGTTCGGCCAAAGGGACTTAATAAAATTATATATGCCTTTAATGATCCTATTAGGATTCTCCTGTATGTTTATATTATTTTTAGAAACCATATACTAGAAAAATACAAAGAGACACGGTAATTGTCAAACTATTTAACTAAGAGTTAAATCTAAAAGATAAGTTTAATATTATGAACTAAACCTGTCTAAAACCTATCGTTTTAGAGGTTTTATAACCATCCCCATCTTATCCTTTAAATAATTCATTTTGGAGACATTAGAAGCAAAAAATTATTTTATTATAAAATAATATTTCAAGATTTTCCTAAAGTTACTTTCACCTCTCTTATAAAATGACACTTCCTATTCACTTAATTTCAAACCTCCAAATCTTTTTGGCTCTACCAACCCCTACCTAAATATCTTCCCAACATTCCTCCCTTAATCCTAGCACCCTTAATTTGGTCAGAATTCAATCCGATGGAGTTCTTTTGATCAAATAAAAAAGAAAGAACCCGAAGAAGAGGTTAGTATTTTATCACCTCTTTCATATTCTTTTCTTTTTCCACATCCTCTTTAATTGTTGTTTCAATTATAAAATAATAACTTCAATATATTCTATATACTATTATCTTATTATAATAAATGTACAATCATATTCATTAATCTATTTATCCTATAAATGACAATGTCATCATACGTCATGCGTACGGATTACCATCTCCACATCATGGTGTAGTTTTTTATTCAAACACTTTATTATTTGGTTGGGTATAATAATGAATAAAACTGATGAAAATAATAAATAAAAATGTTAATTATTTTTTATATATTATATACCATCCAATTTCATTCGATTTCACCAGCAATTTAATGATATTGTCTCTAGTGCGTACGTACTGATTACCGTATCCACGATCGATGGGATTCATTTCCACATTCCACGTTCAACAATGATTATAAAATATATATCATTATTAAGTATGTAATATATGAAATAATTAGTCTACATGACATATATATATATTTATGTACTTACATATATCTTATTCACTGAGTTCTCTTCAATACGATATGAAAACAGAAACAACGTTTATGCATACCTACGGCCTACCGTCTCCATAAACGGTGTTTCCCATTTCATATAAACATCTATTATACATATTTATATTCTAAAGATATATGAAATATAAATCAGGTTTTATATTCTTGATGTATTTAAATCATTATCTATGTGATACAATCAAGAGTAAAAAGTTAAAACACGTACGATAAAGAAAGTGATTATTTCACGAAAGGTACATTTTACATGGAAATTGATATTAAATGGGTAGTATAAAGTTATAAATTAAACATGTATGATATCATAAACATTAATACTATTATGTTTTAATTTAATTACATACTATGGTCTTTATACCGAAGGATAAACGTAGCCTCAACTAAAGGAAAGTGCAAGGTAAGGGTTAATTTCTCATTCTCAATATTATCTGTGATTGTTTATGTGTAAGATTTTACTAGGAAAAATTTATTATAGATTTCCATGATTCATAAATATATTTTCAAATGGATTATTTTTAGGACACTATTTTACTAAAAATTATTTTTAAATGTTTTAATGATTTATTCTTCCAAACTTTTCCCATTAATTTCCATGTTTTCAAAATGATTATTATGATTTATTAATATGGACATGAATGTTTTAAAATGTTAATTCCTTAAAATTTCAAAGTGGTATGGGACACATTGATTAATAAATATCTTCTAAATGACATATTTTATAAATTGTGTGACCTTTAAAATGATTTAATGAAAAAGATCTATTTCCCTCAAAGTGTTTTACTAATCATTTTTAACTATGTAATCATCCTTTATAGGATATTATTCTAAATCTAGGTTGATTTATTATGATAAAATATTCCATATCGTAGTGAAGGTTTTGTGATATGTTTGATGGTGGATATGTTATTTTTATACCATTCATATTTTATGGAAAATATATTTACATTTTGTATGATATTTATAATACGAATGTTTATATTAGCTTTAATGATTTTCATATGTGGAATGCATTGGACTTAGTAAGTGACGGGTGGAGCCCACTATAGATCCTCGATGCATCGGTAGGTCTAGTGAGACAAACTAGTGTCATGGAATGAGGCCTTGACTAAATCTTATTTGTAGTCTTGGTACAAGGTAATGACTCTGTGGGTATGTTGTCTGGAATTATGTATTCCATTACTATGAAAGTTACTATTGATATTGCATGTGATTATTAGACTAGTAGAATATCCATGGAAATAAGTAAACGGAATTATTTTATTTTATATTTTTCATATTATGCTAATGTTTATGTTTAAAAGGCTTTCATTTTATTCTAATACATTTTCTTAAATGTTTATTCTTATTTATGAATGTTTCTGCTATATTTCTATCATTACTGAGCATCTGAGCTCATCCTTTTATATGTTTTATTTTTCTAGAATGTGAAGAAGTATTTGTTGATTGACAAGAAGGGTTATGCTAATGGATTAATGGAATTCTCAAAGGATCATTTATTTTTTGTTTTATTATCTAATGTGTAATGTAATGGTCATGTATGTAAATTATTTTCCAGGACTTCCAAACTGACCAGTCTTTCGGGACATGATTCCTTCAATTATGCCAATTTATTAAAAAAAATCACCGACTCCCATAATTGGGGTCGGGGCGTTAAAAAAATGAAACTTTGAAATTTTAGAAAAATCTCAAAAATAGAAATTAGAGTATGCTAGAAATTAAATATATCAACTATATAATACAGAAATGTTTTCCTACAAAAAACATTCAAACTCATCACCCATTTTGGGTATCACACTTTAAAAATGAATATTTACAACAAAATACTCAATACGGTTTACTACAATCAACATGTGTAACCTGATCCAGGTTCTCTAAGACCATTGATCTGTCTAAGCATAAGGATTCCCATGAATAACATACATAAACATTATATCATTCAAAAATATTATTTATTAGATATTATTATTATACAAACTCATGGAATATATAGTTTTAAATTTTTCTGATAATAAATAAATAGTTACATTATTTCTTAAATTGTCTTTAATATCTACAACGAATATCTTCATATTAATACACTTGTAAACATATAAATCTTCGAAACATCCATAAAATGGGGAAGGAAATCATTATTAAGGTTTATATTATATGATTAGTGGTGATAAAAATAAGAGATATCAATCATAATAGAATATAATGATCAAAGGGGTATGATAACATTACAACATGAATGTTCAAAATGAAAATATATTCATATTTAAAAATGATTAGACCATAAAATCTAGGATTAATTGAAATCCATATGAGAGATTGATAATGGATTCAGATATTTATTAATTTTTCATTATTCATAAAATAGTCTTCCAGACTTATCATAAAAGTAAATAATAATTCTATACAAATATCTATTCAAAATCATGTTGATGATTAATCATGTGAGTGAAACTAAAACATATTATATACACCCACTAGAATCTGAAAATATTTATTTTCAATATATTCTAAAACTATTCTAATATGTATTTATATAAATAAATCATAATCCAATAAGATAATGTGAAATTATTACCCCAAACAATCATGTATATTCATGTGAGAATAACATGAAATCAAACATTTTAACACATCAAAATGTATACACTTCTATTCAAAATAATGTCCGCGCTTGTCTTTATCCTCTAGAGATACATATTTCCATATTTAAACAATTAATCAAATTTTTATAACCAACCCAACCATAAATTAATCCTAATATATTCATATAAATGAAATATAGTCATTAAAATATTTATCATTTCATTATAGTATATCTTTTAGAAAGGGGAATTATTTTTGTCAGTATTTAATCATTATAATCAATAATAATACATTGAATTCTTAATGATTATTTCCATTGATCATTTATATAGAGAAGAATATGTATCGTCAAAGTATGTTTCCTTAAATGATAATAACATTAAATTGTCACTACAACATTTTTTGAGAAAAATCCCTTTTTTGTATTAAATAACTTATTTAATGTCTAAAAATATAAAAAATAATGTGGAAAAAAATTATTTTAATATAAACATGAAAGTAATTATTGTAGTACTTAAATGATGTGAGGATAATGATTTTGGGAATATCCTTTCAATCATTAATCATTAAAAATAACATTCTTTTTAGTATTTTGTAAAAATTTAAAAAAACATATTTGGAAAAAATTTATTTAAAAATACTGACATTAATCCTATATAAAGAAATGAATATATAATGAAAATTTCAATCATAAAACATCTCAAATATTGATATAATCATCGATAAAATAGTTTCTATGATTATGGGAATTGAATAATAAAACACACGATGAGAAAATGAAATATGGTGAATTTTCAGAAAAAACATATTCTCATCCATTATATTAAAATAAAAATATGAAAATCATAGAAATTTGAAAAATAACATTTTCATTTTTTAAAATATATGGATAATGTAATTTCCCTAAATGGTTACTAAACATAAACAATCCTGAGAATAAATGAAATTGTATCTTAATTAAATTACCTCATGTCTCCCCTTCCTTTGGTAATCTTAAAACCTCATATATAATAAATATATATTAATTATAAATTCATTCCATAACCATAATCCTAGAGGATAAATTATTTACCATACGTTTATATAGTCTGTGGAAATGGTAATGCTCTGTATTGGGTACCAGAAACCCTTAAACCGGCCATTAGAAAATGGGAAAAATGTTTTAGGATATATGATATTATTTTATAAGTTATGGATAAGGAAAAAATGAAATTTATTAAAAGATTATAATTTTTAATAGTATTACAAATTGAAAATGGATACATGAATAATTATTGTATATTAGAAGATATAGATTCTAAATATTACTAGAAAATTTGAAATTGAAATGTTTTTAGATAATTTCATCAGATATATGTTTATTTTAACCCCTCATTAATCACCTTTACCCTTTACCATGATAATCAATTTTTAAATCAATTACTATTCTTAATGACAAAAAATTATATTCACCTTATAATATATTATTAATTATTATGATCCAATATTTTGAATCAATGTTTTCAAATTTTATCTCTATAAATGGTACAATATTATGTTAAAATAAGTGTGTAAAATGTAGCAAAACATTTTTTAGAAAAATGATTTCATTGTACTAAAGTTTGTTTTCCATGATTACCTTACATATAATAAATATATGATTAATTTTAAAATATTACATTGACTAGAAAATATATTATTTACATTAATATAAATCATCAATATCAATTAATTTTATATATTATGATTACAACAGTTTTCATGAAAAATAAATTTCCAGCAAAAATTATTATTTACAATCAAATTCATGTATTTTCATTTATAAAAAAATTCATGACCAATTAATTTATTTTATACTTATTTGAAATATAATAAATCATTATTTATTTATTCCCCATTATAACCTCCAATATTTCGTCTATGAGATGACCATGAAATAATATATTAGTAATACAATAGTATATAGTTGTTCATTTAATATCGTTATCGAATGAAATGGAACCTATCAAAGTAAATAACATTAATATATATATATATATATCAAAAACATATGTTTTTAACATTATACATCCCAAAAATTAATTTCACCTTTTATATTATATCACTCATATAAAGACAACATAATATAAAGCTATATCATCACATCTTTGGATTCCCACACTGCGTCGATGAAATTTTTGTTTCACAAAAAAACCATGACCAAATTTATGGTATTATTATGTAACACATAATATCATTGTTCCATAATTTAAATTAGATAATTATAATAATAGTTATCATTCTCTATTTTTATTATTTATATATTAAATACATGTGAAATAAAATTTATGTACTTCCTTATGAGAGATACATGGAACACCGCATGAATGTGGGAGGGATATGGTGGATGTGCTAAATGATAAATAATTGTCTCGATACGATTAAGAATTATAATTGGTGTGATATATGTATGTATTACCATACCATTATTTAACAATATTACATCTTTCATTAAAGGATATATTAATCAAAATATGTTTTCACCAACTTCTATCATAATATATATAAAATTATGCGAGGTATAATTTTTCCCTCGACTATGAGCTACTATGATGCTCTGCTGAAAGGATATAAAAATAATTTTTTTTAATATAAATAAAATGTGAAACAATTTCCTCCTCTTACAATATCACAAAATAATATAGTTATATGATTCCATCCATTAATCGAATCATAATGATTTATTTTAATATCTTGGTGAATGCTATTGTTGTATGAAAATTTCATAAAGTAATTTGTGAATCTGAGTAACCAATGAATGACATATAATATGATAATTTAAAATCCTATTCATTTTTAATTATCCTCTTAGAATAAAAATATTTTCTAGAATGATATATATCATGATATTTAATATCAAGATTTAATTCTAGTTGAAGACTTCTTAAGAGCATTGAGGTAAACATCAAATCCAAATCAGATATAATTGAATGTTGTAATCTATGAAATTTTTTACATCGTTGATTTATATAACACAATTAATATAAATATATAAAAATTATTTTGTTTCAAATAATTATGATAAATTATATTGGATTTCCAATATAACCAAAACAAAATTGTTTCATGAAGATTATTCAGGTAGTCCAATGGGAAATTTATGGTAATATTTTTCCATATTCATTCTGGTGTTCATATTTATGAAAATATACCATTATACATATAACTATTATTCTTAACATTCATATATATATATATATAATTAATTTATATAAATACTTTGAAATATTCCCTTTTTATCCCATCATAAATACGCTTTCGGAAATCTAAACATCATCATATTTATAAGAAGAATTGATAAAGAAGAACTATGATAATCATCCAAGAGATTATTATTTATTTATTTTATTTATGGAAATCATAATTAGTGTTTGAACCTTATCATTCCATCACAATAATAATTGACCTTAATTATATTTCTTAACTTCTATTACCATTCTACATCCTCCCTATTTTTCATATTTAATCCTTACATGGTTCTATGGTTGAACACTCATTTGTGAATGATATGGAAAATCCCTTTCTTCAAATTATCTTGATTCATCTTATAAAATTTGAAAATTATTATATAACATTAAATCATAAATATGTATAAAATATCATGATATTTGTAACACTGAGTAGAATATATGTTTTTTACCCTCCCAATTTTGTAATGAATTGGAAGGTCATAAGATTTAATCAATTCAAACCATCGCCATGGGTGTATATTCAATTATTTCTACTTTATTATAAACAAAATGATTTAAAAATTCTTATATATATCAAATATTTTATAAATAAGATATTTCCAATTCATTTTAAATTTAAAATTACTCTTATGAGCTCCACAACACATGTTTTTTATTTTTTTCATGGTTATTAAAATATCATGAGGAACAAACTGCCAACATATCATTCTGAAGAATAAGGCATTCCATTCCATTCTATGATGAATAAATATTACCCAAAACCAATATACCCAATTAGGATTCATAATCATTAGTATGATGAACAACCTTATTTAAAGAACCTTTAAATCTTCCTCATGATATTCTATCCAAATGGAATTGGTTCTCTTTTACATTCAATTGGATATTGGATTAGAAAACCATAATGAATCCCCAAAAAATAATTTACATTCCATGGAACCTAAAATAATTATGATTACAATTAGAATTATTATCCTAATACATTTATTAACAACATAGATAATTTGAAGGAAATACTAATATCCCCTCACTAGATATTATAGGGCAATATATTGAATCATTTCATGTCTAGATCCATAACATTTTCAATATGGAATACAATATCTCTGTCCTCAAGGTCTTCAACATAATATTCAAGTTGACATTACATTATACCTTTCTTTTTGAATAGATAATTTTATAATCTATAAAGGAAACCCAAATATAGTCAATGAAACCTTCAAATAACATACTAATCAGATCCAAAAATATGTATTTGGAATTGTTATCTCCAAATAGAATTAAAAAAAAAATTATAATTAACATTCCACATATAGGAGGCTATCATTTTTATATGCTCGTATAGACCCTAAATTGATGATATCTGTAAGAAGGTCAATAATTGAATTGCATTGATCTTTATGATGTTCTTCAAAAAGTCATATACATTCTATAAATGATTCTTTTTCAAGATATTTA
Organism: Viscum album; assembly: GCA_963277665.1. NCBI lineage: Eukaryota > Viridiplantae > Streptophyta > Magnoliopsida > Santalales > Viscaceae > Viscum > Viscum album. Next base: position 653,032,120 of record OY728145.1, on the reverse strand, counting down.
ACTTGTAATGTTTGGCCCATCATACTTATTTAAAAAAAACCAGTTCACCATATGATGATGCACAAAGGTGTATGAACCCTTTTTAATGATTATATTTTATATTATTCTTCAATTCTCAAAACTCAACTAGGGTTATTATATTATATTTCTATGAAATATATGTAGAGTTATGTTCTATTTATATTGAAAACCCACATAATAATTAAGGGTTGAATTATGATAATCTATAGGAAATAAATCAGTATAATCTGGAACAATATGAATATCGTTGATTTTGATTTTCTCCTAAACCATTTGAGATAAATATTCCTCATCAGTTGGTAATAAGAATCATACAGTTGAAGTATCTTCCATAATATTTTTATATACATCCTCACACAGAAAAAACTCATATCATGATTTGGAATATGAAATGTAAAATATTTTCTGTAGGAATTGACATGGGATCTATATAAGGGTATATACTAACTATAAAAATCAAATAAAATTTAAATACTGGAATAATAATAATATTTTCATGTGGAAAATTATGATGATAATTTGTATGAAATACACAACACTACATTGGATTATATATGTTACTCAACTATCATGAAACCATTCCTCGATTGTAAAATTATAATCCCTAGATAGTTCATGGTGTTTGTCCTTAGATAAGTTAATTAACTCAAAAATTCCCATATTCCCCATACAAAATACATTAAACTGTCTGCAGAGCCATATGACAAACATAATTTCCCTCAGTCAAATAATTTATTTTTATTCATTAAGTAATTTATTTATTTATGATTTTCAAGAGATTAAATATATTCCTATTTATTTATAACATTTTCATGGGTTCTTAATACATATTTAGAACACCGAAGAAGTATAATATTATTTATTATATGGTCGTAATAATTTAAAATCGAAGGAAATCCATGTTTATGTTTCTATGTGTATTATTAAGAAACTCAAATATGATATTTTAAAGTACATATCAAGAATGTTAATTGGAAATAATCAAGTTATCTAGCATTCTAGATCCAATTTAATTTAGCTTCTCATAAACATTTTCATTATATTAATAGATACATTTTTAATCATAAATTATATTCTTACTTCCATAAATTTCCTAAAGGAAAGAATATAGTTTGTGTATCAAAATCAATTATATGAATAAGTAATCATATGACATGAGAAAATTTTTTATGATCTCATAAATTATGATGTCTTATCTCAAACTATACTACATTAGCTTTTTCTCATATCACTATTTAATATAATTTATTTTTTTCAGTTTTTTACTTCGATTCATCATAATGGTTTGTAAATAAAATATAAATTCACAAAATAATACCCAATAAGAGTTTATAGCAATTTGTTTTGTTGAAAACCCCTTTATCATGCATTGGTAATAATAGAGTTAATTTCAAATACTACACATTCATATTTATTACCCAGGAGAGAATCTGTACCATATCAAAATTTAAATTATTATAACAAGAATTGAATTTATATTCTATAAAAACAAAAAATATATAATTTACCTTAGATTTTAAATATTATCAGATATATAGGCATATCCCCTGCATTTTCAAAAAATTTCTATATTCTTTATCTCCAAAAAATTAAACCATCCCCTAATTACAAACACTGGCATCTTTAGAATATCATAAATAAATATTATATCAATCAATAGGAATATTAAATACATATCAAAATTGGACACACTCATTTAATATATTATTTTAGTATAATGGGAGGAAAGATAAATTACCAAATTATTTCTAAAATTATTTTTAACATCTCTCACAAATATCATTATATTAGTACCCTTCTAATAATATCATACTTATAACAATCCATCAAATCCTGGGGAAGTGAAAAATCATAATTTATGAGATCATATTCCCAATAATAGACAAATGTGAGATATAAATCATGAAAGCATAAGGAAATAAAAGGGCTATGATAACATAATAATATAAATATTATAAATGTAAAAATATCCAATCCAATGGAATCTTATAACACAATCTCTAAAATCTATTTATATAAAATTCAAAATTAATATTGGTTAAAAAGTAGAATTAATCATTTATGAGTCACTACATTAGAATGTGGTGTTATTTGAATATGAAATCATAATATTTTGAATATATTAATATATAGTTGTTCCCAAAAATAATGTTGTCAACCAAAATAGGAAAAATCCTTCCAAATAACAAAAATATGAACATTATATTCTTAATAATGACCATTCTTGTAATTGTGATCTCATAAAGAATGAAAACAAGAACACATATCAAAATATGAAGAAAACTATATCCAATAATTTCCATATATATTATTGTGAACATAACTAAAATTAAATCATAGTCACACATAAAAATATGAACACAACCATTCCCAATTATGATAATTATAATATTCATAATCTCATGATAAATATATACATATATATCAAATTACCCAATTCATTGGAGGGATGTAATAGACACAACCATCACATAATTCTAATCCATTCATATGTAGAATGAAAAATAATTTAAGATATTAATCATTTCAACATAGCATAGCTTGTGGGAATGGAGTTGGGTTTCATCATAATTTCAACAGCATAATAAGTAACCACCCATATAATTAATTGGTATTGTGTCATGGGATCATGTCAATAGTGAATCATGAGTAAAATCAAATAATGTTTAAATTGAAAAGTGTATATTTGAAAGATAAATGGATCATTTCTTTGGGAAAATTCCATTCTATTTTTAGATAACTTATTTTAATTTTAAACATTTCTGTAATAATAGTGAAAAACATTTCATTGAACGAATCCATTGAAATTTGTAAAGATTGATTCAAATAATATAGTGTTCAACATAATAAGAACATAAGTTCATTTAAAACTAAATAATAGTGGATATTTGTTTAAATAAATTAAAAAAATTCAGAAACCCTCGTTTGGAAATTCTTTATTCAAACATATTCCATCTAAATACTCATAAATAAATTAAATGTTATTGAAAATTAATTTTTTTTATATATAAATTATTAATAATTTCAAACATAAATATAATAATATTTATGTTTATAATAGTTGAATAAAAAATTAATTTACCAATGATTAAATGAGGTCTGGTTTACATAATAATATTTTCTTCTTCAATTGTAATACAAAAAAAATAAAAATTCAAGGAAAACATGTAAACATTAAAATATATAAAAAATTATGATAAAATATTTTATATTTATAATATTCATATCATATAATTTTTCTCATAATACATGGAATAAAAATAATCTAGAAATTAAATTCGATGGTATCATTGTTCTCATACCGTGGGTATCCACTTTAATTATTATTACTAAATGTTATTTTATAATAAATTTAAATTATTTATACGTATATATAACAAAAAATCATACAAAAAATACCATATTTTATTCCATTGTATTTCGAAATTATCTATTTGTTAAAAATACTTCATTTTAATTGGTTATTTTTTTGAAAAGGAGTTAGTTTTTAATACTTGATTCTGCTCAATCGATCTGGTATTTTTACATAGGTCAAGGTTTCATCTTGTATAGATACATATTCATGAAATAAATAAAATTTTTAATCACTATATACGTAATTATAATCATAATTATAAATAGGTAATGAAATGTTAATTTCGTAACATTGTAGAGATGGTAGACGATATGTATAGACGAGTGATGTTTCAAGTTTTAGATGCATAGAGGGATTGGAAGGAAATATATATATCACCTATCATGAATCAAAAGTATATGATAAATATTATATATATTAGTTATATATACCCTTATTATATTAACCCTATCCTTTTTGCATACATTTACATGAGTTTTTTTATAGTTTGATAACAAATTACAAGCCAATGATCTTAAAGTATAGTTTCTTGGAGGTTTGGTAAATAATTGAACATCATAGAACCAAAACTAATCCAAAATTTATTATATATATATATATATAATGATATCCTAACAACATTTATCCCATATATTTTAATAGTATAACCCGAGGAATACATGAAATAATGGGAAATGTTAAAAACGAGTAAGGGAATAATTATTGGAATAATGCAGAATACATGGGTTAGAGACATAACAAGATGACATAAAAAAGACAATTAAAATGAATAAAAAGATGTAATAATAACATGTGTAACATTAAACAATAAAACCATTACACCATAATAATGTAGAAATATCATATTACTAGATATAAACTTGATTCAAGGATAACGTCGAAGAATACATCACATTGTGGACCAAATCCCTTAAATGAATCAAATTCACTCCATATCCCAACATGAGGTCTCATAAGACTAGTAATAACACATTGAATTGGAGTTCTATCACAGTACACCAATAATATCATGTTTATGAATATTTCTAAAACATGATGAAAAATATATAAGGAATCATATAGAAACATAAGGTTTTCCGTTGGGAATAATTGTCCATTATAATCATATTAAGAGGAATACCAAATAGAAATATCATTAATGTTACCATGAAATAAAATATTTAAACCATAAATTGACGTTAATAAGAGAGGATATTCATCGATAATGATACAATGATTTCAAATTCATGTGAAAATATATAAAAATAGTGTTTATGAAACTTGGGAAAAAAACAATTGAGTGAGGTTTAATAAAAAAAATTAATATCATTTAACGCAGAAAAGGAATATTTGTTTTACTAAAACTATAAATGAACATATATATATTAAAATTATAAAATTTTTAATTTTTGAATAATAATGGTGTCTCAAAACAAAATATGTATGGAATATTAAAATGTCTATGAATTTGGGAAGTTCCCTTTTATACTTTTTTCTTTTTGGGAAGAACAGTGAAGAGATCTTTATTAAGACAGGTATACCCCGAAAAAATAAATATAAATGATCTCAATACATGATTTTGGAACATATAAATATAATATAGTATAATAGTATAAAAATAACGAATATTTATATTTGGATTTAGAGGTAGAAATCATAACCCAAAGGAAAAAAGAAGGTTCAAAACGAATCCCTTACTTTATGTCCAAATCTATTCTATACTTCATCTTAATATATAGGATAATAAAAATAAATCCATTAATTAAATAATTTAGAACATTTTATACATGTAAATGATTTTTTATAAATTTATAATGTTCATTTTTTTATTTTTTATGAGTTATTGTGTTCAATTTCTTTATTCAAGTGTGCTTATTTACATAGCTTACATGATCAGTTCGCTTGTATAAGAGTATAGGAGATCATGCAAAGTGAAAACAGAAATAAAAAATTGTGGGGTTTTTTGTTATTAATGACCATCCATGATTTTAATTTTTTAGATAATCAATTTGGTTACTTAGGGTGATGAGGGATCATTAGATAAGATGTTAGTGATAATCATTTTAGTTATTTTAAGTAGTTTTCTCTCACAACAAAATTGTTTTATTTTATTATTTCGAATTATATTTATTTAATTATTATAGAACATTAGATATAGTATAATACATATATTATTATTATTTTCAATTAAATTTTTTTTTATTACCCAATGTGACGACGTTAATGGAAAATGAAAATTCTACATCCTTAAAAGAGATATATTAACCTCTCGACAATGACATTTTCAATTTTAGAATAATAGGGAGAGGAGGGTGGTTTAATGATAGAATATTAAATTATAATAATATAATTTTAGAATATGTGAGGTAATGGTGTTACCATAAAATTTGGTTTATGGGATTAATGGATTAAATAATAAAATAACTTGATTGGAAATTAAAAGAAAACCAAAGTGTAATTTCCCTCTGGATTTTCTCCTCCTTAAAACCTCCTTAGGTAAAAGGATTTGGCCCTTTGATTTAACCAAAATCTCATGGATATTGGGAAGGGGTTTGAGAATATTGTTTTCAGAGTATTGACAATAATTAATGCTTTGATGGTGTTTCAGGAATAAGTGGTGAGAGGTGGTATTTACAGTTGAGGAGAGGGGTGTTCCCCATTATTTTTATAATTAGTTTATTATTTTGGATCAATACAAGAAATAGTTTTTATTATTGTTCATAATTAACGATCATATTTCATGTTTGTTATAAGTAATGGATTTTTAATCTACCTTGCATCAACAATGACTCAACAATTCATTTATTTAATATTTATTTAAAATTTTCATATTTTACTATTCAGTAAAAATTCATGTATTTTAAAAAAATCCTAAAAATTATCTCTAATAATATAATATAATATAAAATTAAAAAATAGACTCAATTTTATGATAATAATTTTATTAATATGAAAAATTTAATGTTTAAATAAAATCCCCATATATTTAAAAATTACCAATTATAAAATTGTAACGGGTATAATAATAAATTTAAAAAAATACCAAGTTCTCATAAAATTATTTTATAATAATTAGGAAATAAAATATTAACTTATGTGTACTTATTATGAAATAAATCATTTAAATTAATCAATTAATAATAAAATTTTAGGTAAAATATTTATAAGATATTAAAAATCCAAAAAATAAATAACGATTTCTAAAATAATTAATTATGTTTATTTTGATATAATTATATCACACCTTAGCATATAGGATGACCAAATGTTATTAATAATTTCATGGATGAGGATACTATTTTTTTGACTTTTTTACTTTAAAAAGGTTAATATTACTATTCCAATGGTCAAGTTACTGTTTCATCTGTATATATTCCATAACTTCAATAAATACCTCATATTTAATTTATTCATAATTTATAATGTTTTCATTGTGTTATTAATGTGATTTCATTTCATTATAAAATCTGACATAATTTAAGATGGAAATTTTCATTGATAGAATTATGGGTTGCAACATTCATCACCCCATATGAAATTTCTCCTTCAAAATTATATTTTATTTTGTATGTTGAAAACATGTGACAGTAATTACCCTTCATTAATTCATCTAGTTCACTTGTTACCACTTCGAAATTATGGTTCCATGATTTTACATTGACATATTGAGTGGTCTTGTTGCATAAAACAATATCTCTATGATCTATTATTATCATTGGATTCTCATCATAAGCGTTGTTATTATCTAGACATACCACCAATAAATTATGTACATATTAGAGATCTGGTTTGTACATCAAGAAGCGGGACACATGGAATTCATCAACTATATGAGTCCTGGCTAGTGGAAGTACTGGTCAATATTCCACCACTCTTACATGATCATGAATATCAATGTTCATTATGTAACTAGGGATTATCCTTCCTTTCTTCCAAAATACAGTGATCCCATTCCACTGAGATATGTTGAGGAATAGTATGTCTCCATCCATAAATACAATTTCTCATTGATCATTGTCTGCGTAGCTATTTTTCTCAATATGGTCTTCCTTGATGCGCTCTTACATGGTTTTAAACTATTCCATCATTTCATAGACAAATTCCTAGCCTAGTGTCTTATGGTCAATGACTTCTTCATATCACATCATTTATATGAACCTTTTCTTATAGAGAGATTCATATTCATCCTTTTTGATACTCGAGTGTAATATTTTTTGTAATAGTATAAAACTAGAGGAAAATGTTAGTCCTATCCATAATTGAATTCCAAATGACAAGCTCCCAATATGTCTTCCATTTTTTTAATAGTCTATTTAGATTGGCGATTAGTTAGGGGATGATAAATCGTAATAAGGTACATCACTGTGCTTCAGTCAAATTTGATACATTTCTAGAACATGAAGGTTAATCTCAGATCACAATTTGATATAATTAATATTTTTAATCCATATACTATCACACCATATTTGATTTATATTTGTGCATGTTGATCCAGTGAGATTTCCACTCAAATAGTGATAATGAGATCTTTCTTTGTAAAATGAACCATATAAATTCTTATATAATTTTTTCACCTATATTCTTTTGTTTGTTCTATGAAAAGTTCCATGGTATTGGTATCCCACTTCCATATAGTTATGGTTAGTAGTTTCATTATCACCTTATACATTTTTATTTCAGAATTAAATTTCTTACATACAAGTAAATTGTATATGTATTTAACGATCTCCATTTCATATTGTCCCAACAAAAAATATCTCAGAGATCCCTATACATATTGTTTCTCCCTGGTTGAACATATAAGGTTGTGATATGTGTATAACTTATTATATTAATATTTTAATTTGGATCATATGATCCATATAGACGTAACCCAAATCTTATAAATCCATCATCATAGAAATTGTAATTAGAGGATTTCCCTTATCTGATAGAATCCACCCTTTTCTAAATTTACACATCATTCATTTTGGTATTCATTATTTTATCAATATTAGATGGGTGGGAAATCTTTTGAGAAAAGATATGTGTTGTTTCTTAATTAATGAATCACATGTTCTTCCTTTGTAAGCCTATGAACATTGGATCGATCAAAATTCACATCATTGATGAATATGAAGGATCCTTTATACTTAGAGGACCCTATAAATAATTTTCCTTACTAGGAAGGTAGGGAATTGAGTAGTCCTATTTGCTGATGACCTCTAACGATTTTTTCCAGTTCATATTATTCTCCTTCTATGTCAATATATATTTGATTCTCTTTTAACTAGTATTTTACTAACACATCTATCAATAGAGATAATTTATCATGCAATTTAATGTAATGATTATAGCTTCCAACTCTAGGTCATCGATTGGATAGTTTTTCTCATTAATTTTCATCTTCCAAAATGAATAGGATACCACGTTATCACATTCCGAAATAAAAAACCTATTCCCTCCATTGAATCATATACATACACCAAAAAGTGTTCCCCACTTTTTGGAAGTGTGAGTACTGGTGTAGTGAGTAATCTCTTCTACAACACTTTGAATCACTTTTCACATAAAATAGTCCATACAAACATCCCTAACTTCTACATCAACATGGTTAGTGGGTTTTAAAATCCTGTTAAGTTTTTCAAAAATCATTTGTATTACCGAACTTCATAATAAAAGTACATATCTCTATTATACATGTTAACCTATGCCACACTTTTTTTTACTTTTGTCTTGGAAGAGTCCACAAATATTTAATTCTAGTGATTACAAGCCCCAATAGATATAATTCCTCTATATGGACTCACATTATCTAGATATTTCATATTGTTTCTCCCATCTCCATGTTTTAGCACAATATTCAAATTCTCCAAATGTTCCTACTTACTCTTGGAATATATAGTAATATCATCATTATTGTATTCCTCAAAATTGTATAGGTAATCTGTAAAGATAACACTCATTAAATACATGAAAATTTTAGGAGCATTATTGGGATTGAAGGGTATTAATAGGAAATCATAGTTTCATACCTCGTTTGAAAGGTAGTCTTTGGAATATATCCCTTACTCACATTTTATTAGGGATATCCTATATGGAGTCCCACCATAGGGAAGTACATGGCCCTATATAGATGATTGAACAAGTCATATATCTATTGTATGGGATATATTTTATTTATTGTGATTTTATTGGGCTAATGATAATTATTATTGAGGTGCATTTATCCACCAATATTATTGACAAAGATGACTGGTGCACCCCATCATGAATCACACATGCATATAAAACCCCTATCCATATTCTCCTATAATTGATTCTTTATTTATTCCAACTCTATGGTTTTAATTATTTATATTTTATTTGACATAGGAAGATTGGAATAAATGTATTAAACTGAGAACTCAACCATTTGATCAAGAGGAAGACCATGCATCTCTTTTGGTAACACATTAGTGTAGTCTCTCATAATGGGGATTCCATCAAACTTTATTGCCTCATTTTTCACAATCAATTGATCTAGTTTTGATTTCTTACATTGAAACAATCTCCACACCTTAGATGATTATTTTGAAGGTTATACATCCCTTCCTTTCACTTTTAATGAATTAGAGGATTCTTCACGATGTGAAGAGTGATATAAATTTCCCAATAGTTTATATTTTATTAATATAAGTATAAACAATCCATGCACAAAATATCATTAAACTCTTCCAAATGGAAAATGAAAATATTTACTGGGAGGTTCACTCTAAAAACATTATCTAAAAATGAGTTATATACATTAGATGAAATAATAAATATATTTTATATTCTCATAGATAATTCATCCTATAATTTTTTAGTTGGTGGTTTCATAGTTCTACTAAACATACAGGATATGAAAGATTGTGTGCTACCTGAATCAAGTTAATGTTTTATAATCTTGAACGAATAACTAGAGGACCTATTATAACATCATTTTTGTGTTCCACCTTAGCATTAGTGGTATAATATTCCCTTCCATGCTTCCTTGTATGTTTTTTCTATGGATTTACTCCTTCAAACATTGGTTTATGGTATTGGTTTTAATAATTACCATGTACCTTGGAGTTGTACCACTACCTTATTGGAATTTTTTTTATTTAACCATTCCCTTATTCTTCCATATTATTGGGGTTTTTATATCCCTTATGTAGTAATTTTCTATATTCCCTTCTCTTTCACATTTGAAGTAACTATTTATTCTCTTTATGAAATTTCTCAGATGCTTGTTCCCAAAAAATTTCATGTGTGTTGTTTATTATTCATTAAATTATGGGATTAATATGATGATACACCAATATTAAAATTCATTTTACTCTTATATTATCACAAGTCCCACAAGACCAATGACTATGTCAAATCTCCATTTCATCCTTTTGGGCACAATGGATAATATCCTCACATATATCAAAGTCACGAATCACAAAAAATTTAAATAATTGACAATAATCAAATAAATAATTCATCCATCATGATTTTGGTGACCATGAAAATGATTGAGGCATATAATTCAAACCCTTTGAATTTTTATTTATATTCCCCAATAGACTGAACTATATTTTATGTATTATCCCAATGAATTTTAATAAAAAAGTGGCAAACCCCAAGTTTAACATAGAACATGTATTAAATGGGGATATGTAATTATTAAATTTCAAATTTTTCCTATTGGAAAACATATCCCAAAATAGAATCTATGATATATAGGTTGTTTATGTTTAAATATCTCTAAATATAAGGTTTTCAAATTGAATCAGAAACATTTACCATGTTTGCATAAATTTTTCTTGGTTGATCTTTTTTTCACTGAAGCACATATCTAAGATAATATTATTATTGGTAATAGAATCACTATGTTCACTATTAATATCTAAAAGAATATTTATTTCCATCATATTATCACTTTATTTTATTGAGGAATGTATTACATGGAATTCAACTTCCATTTTGTTTCAAGAATATAGGATTATCTTCATTTCTTCCACATCTTATGTGACCGTACGCTGCATGCCACCCCTAAGGGTATCTTCCCAATATTCCATAGTCACTTCTCGAACAATATGTATATTAATGTTGAGAAAACCTTCCATCACCATGATGTTCATCATTCTAGAAGACTGTGTATACATTTATAATGGATAATTGGAATAATCCTTTGAGCCTTTTTACAACCTCACTACCCCTTCCTCCTTACTGGACTGCATAGGACACTACCGGGAAATTGTTATGAACATTGTCCTAAAAATATAACAGATGAATCATCCCTATACATCTACAATTGTATTCTCTACTCTTCACTAATGTTCTCTAATAGTTTTTATCTTATATAGGAAATTAATTCCCCAATTCTTTAAAGTAGTTACCCATTCAAATAGCTAGAAACTCTCCCATGGAACATGACATATAATGCCCCAACCTTAAACATTAAAAAATATTGAATTAAGTTAATAATAAACATTGTGGATATTTTCAACATTATAGCTTTAGATACATAGGTAATAATAAATACATAACAATTCGAATATTACATGTAGACACTTCTATTCAGTTTCTATTTATTCATAAAATAAATACCCTTAAAAGAAAACAAAACGGTCATGACCTGTCCCTAGGGCCCGTGATATGACTACAAAAATTCCAACATCCATATGCCAGGGGTTGGAGACTATCAATGAAAAGGAGTATCCCAAAAATGGGAAGTCATTGCACTTAAAATGTATAAAACACATCCCAAGAACACAACAAGATGAAACAATGAAGTAAACTATAGTAGTAAAAATGTGTACCGAAAGTAAAGGGTCTAGAATACAATACCAACTGAAAAGTAAAAATACAAATGAAAATAGAAAATAGCTCCTATGATCATCCACTAAATATCCTACCTGAAGGGTACGTACCACTCGTCTCCACTGATCTCCGCATCGACAAGTGACATTCGTGTAACGTATGCTCCAAGATACTAAAATCTCAACCAAGTCATTCATCCTCTACACAAGACACAACCTTGTGTTGGCGAAGCCTATTCAGAGGTGGGTATAATATTAATTAGTAGGGACACCAGGACCCCCGATTTTCTCTCTGAATTCCACAGAAGAAATAACACAAGAATATCCTCAATCACAGAGCACAAGCAATAGACATAGCTCGTACCAGGTATAAGTAAATCACATAAGTACAGATGATTAGTCGAGAAGCTAGATCATCTTATTCTTTTGAGAAGCCCCACTCCTAAACATATGGTTTTTGACTCACATAGGATCAGAAGGTACTAACCCCCACTGGACCCACATAGGATTTGACCTGCCTAGAGTCTATTGGTACTAACCCCTGCAAGTCACACAAAAGATCTGACCCACACAGGATCGGTATGCGCCAACCCACACAGGATCACTGAGCACTAAACCAAACTAAATCGGTATGTCAATGATCCATGACTGGACACTCTAGGACTTCTCCTTGTTGAGTATTGTAATGTTGATCCACATAAGATTGGTAGGAGATGATCCACACATGATCGTTCGGTGCTGACCCACACAGGATCGCTCAGTGCTAACCTCTGTATGATATGTCTCCAACCACCGCCTCACTACCAGACACTGGTTTCATACTCATAGAACGCTTGATTATAGGAGAACCAATCCTCAAGACATCAGTCATATTTCTACAAGAATGAATTTCATAAAGAAGTAACCTTTTGATCCATCACATCACATGGGTTCCAACATAACAGATGGCGCGTCAACAAGGTGCTCGGTTTGTAAGTTATTGGCATTTAAGTTCCAAGGGCCCTATTGGATTTGGAGTCCATCCAAACTGTTGGTACTCCACGTTTTTTTAAAACTCTAGTGTAGTATCTCAAAATTATTGTCCATATACAGGGATCCCAACAACACAAATGGTTCTTCAAATGAACATCTGGTTTTCAAGATACGGTCAAATATGTGTATCTGGGCCCGAGAGGGGTCCGGTTCTAGTCAGACATGATCAGACTGACCCTTCCTGACCTGGCATGTGCCGACCCAACCAAGCATGGGCTAGAAAAGTTGCACTGAACGGTGGCGGGCTCGGCAAGCGAGGCCACTGACCGGCCCGGCCCACCCCGTCGGGGCTGGGTTGTGGATGTTCTCCCTGCTAGTTGGAGAGACCCACGCAGGCTCACATGGTATGCTTCACCTGAATGGATCAAAGGAGCCCTTCGGATCCTTTATTGAATTCACATAGTGGCGTTGCCCCATAACCCATGGGACACGCATTGAGACGGTCCCCTGCATCACTATGGCTTCGAGCCCCGGATCCCATCAGTGTAGCGCACGGCGACGCGCCACTTCCACCTTTGAGACCAGCTGCCGCCGTCCCTCTACTCGACCACCGTGATGCTGAGTGGTGCCAATCATCCACCATGGCTGTGTGAGATCTAGTGGTTCATTCATCCTCTCTAATGAGCCTATGGTCCTTTCAGGATGACTCTGTCATTTTATGCCTCTCAGATTCTTGATTCCGATGATTCAAAGAATTTTCCCCTGAAGAAAACAGTAATAATGAAGCAGCATAGGGTTTGGGCCTTGTTTGGTTCTCTCTCTCCCTCTGTGATAACATGATAAAATGAAGGAGGAAATTTAAATCGTCAAATGTAACATCAATAATAAACCCCCTTCCTCATTAACTGTTAGATGTATCATGGTAATTGGTAGAAGGATAGTCCCTGTAGGAGTGAGGTCATCGGCGTTCGCGATCGTGGATTGTTGCCTTCCAATCTTCCATCCTCCGTTAGTGGAAGATGTCACATCACTTCACCAAAGGTTACTTGCTCAGTAAAGTTTTGTCAAAACTCCACCCCAAGCATCACTAAAAAAGAGGTGGAAACAATGAGTGAAGGGCTGAAGAATTAATGAGGTTCATTTAATTAATGAACATCTTAATTCCCTAATGGTTATGTTATAAATAAAAAAGTTCCAATCAATTAATTATACTAACAAGCCATCGGTCTCCACCACCGTAGAACATATGTTGGAAAAAAAACTAACTTGTTATGTTATATTATTATTTTTATGTAACATCCAATGTTTACTTTTTTCTCCCTACCAACTGTGGTTGATGTGAATCATTCTTTAAGTGAATCCTAGCACTACAAATTCAATGGTTCCCCCATATTTTTAATCCAAGCACTAGTTCAAAATATAGAAAACGACAGTGTAACATATACTAATCGTACTTAAAAAATGTTCATAAAGTCATTTCGGGCACATCAGGCTTTGGAATCAGACACTGTCAATTTTTACAGACTCATAAAAATCCCAAATAATTTAAAAACCAATTACATAGAATTTTCAGGACTTTAAATTCTCCCAACCTTAGATATTTTTGTACCTGAAAGCTAAAACAAAACTCGGAAAAAAATATGGGTATTAAGCATGCATCTCAGCCTCAAACTCCCATGTGCTCCCCTGGATAATCCCATGATTATAATGAACTCATAATAGGGGAATAAACTGCCAATGAAGGACCTGCTCCTATCAATCCTCTATCTCCACCAGAAACTCTGCAATCATCCCCTCATCATCGTTATCCTGCATTCACCATTCAATAACATGTGATGGATCATGAATGTATCTCCTCAGAAATGACCCATGGAATAAATTATTCATCAGGTGAATATGTGGGGGGATAGATAGATGGATTTCCACCTCACCTACTCTACTGAGGATCTGTAAATGTCTGATGAACCTTGAAGATAGATTTACGTCCTGTACAAACCTCTGTAATCCCTGTCTGGGTGAGACCTATTTAAAAACATGGTCTCCATACTAAAAATCGAAGGGTCACTATCTCATATCGACATAAGTCTTGTTCCAACTTTGTGTCGTCTTCATCCGCTCCTGGATGACCTGCACCTTCTCTATGGTATCATGTACCAACTCTGGACACATAAGTTATGACTCCCCTGGGTCTGTCCAAAAAAGGGTTTATCTACATGGTTTCTCATACAAGGACTCAAACGGTGTCATGCCGATGGTGGAGTGATAATGGTTGGTGAATGTAGACTCCACCAGTGGTAGGTGGTCCTACAAACTGCAGCCAAAATCAAGGATACAAGACTGAAGAATGTCCTTGAGTGTTTTTTATGGTCCGCTCTATCTGACCATCTGTTTGAGGGTGAAAGGCGGTGCTCAAGTGTAGCTGAGTTCTGAATGTCTCAAGTAATAACTTCCACAAATGGGATGTAAAATTTGTGTCATGATCTGAGACTATCATTGTAGGAACTCCAGGATGTCTCTATATCTCATTCATGTAGATGTGTCCCAAGCCCTCAAATAATCCCTGCTCTCGGATGGGTAGGAATTGGGCCGACATGGTGAGTCGGTCAATGATCACCAAGTTGGAATTGTGGCCCCTGGACGTATGTGGTAACCCTATTATGATGTCAATTAGATACCATCCCACTTCCACTCCAGTACCTCAAGTGGTTGAGCTAAGCCCATTGGTACCTAATGTTCACCCTTCCCTTGCTGATATGTGAGGCATCAGGATAAGAAATATACTACTACTTTCTTTATCCCTGGCCACCAATAATGACAAAGGAGGTCCTAGTACATTATTGTTACTCCTATATTTACTGCCTATGGGTATGTGTAGAACTTACTCAACACCTCCCCTCAAATCGTCATTGGTACCATAGTGCCTCCTCTAAAGTGGATGATGTTCCCCCTACCTTCAAAAAATCCATCAAGAGCATGTCCTAAGGATATCTGAGCATGTTGGGCCTTATAGTCTATGTCCCCAAGCTATGCCTCTCGAGATCGCTAAAAATCTGGTGGAGTGATAGTCATATACTAGAGGTATGTTGTCCCATTTCTATCCACAACAGATATCTGTAATGCAGATAACATCATTATCACCTCACCTAGAAACTGCAGGCCATGCCTACTACTAAGTGTGTCGGCTACTATGATCCCCTTCCTAGGTTTATAGACTCTCTAAAAGACATAGTCTTGGAGGAAGTCTATAAATCATCTCTATCTTAGGTTCATGTCCTTCTGTGAGAATATATACTTGAGACACTTATAATCAATGTAAATAGTGAATTTTTAACCATTCATGTGGTGCCACCACATATTCAGCACAAAGACCACTACTGATATATCCAGGTCATGGGTAGCATAATTCGGCTCGTGCTATCGGAACTACATTGACCCATAGATGTTCATCGGACACTCATGAATCATGAAAAAACCTAGTTCGGTCCCTAATGTGTCGCAGTAAACTACGTACCCAATTCCCTCTTCTAGAAGAATCAAGATAGGAGAACTCTCTAGTCTCTACAACAGTTCTGGGAAACTCTTCTAGAACTTCTCTATTCACAAGAATGGCTACCCCTTCATTATCAAGGATAACAAGGGTTCCACTCCTTAATAGAATTCAGGTACAAATCTATGTTAGAACCCAACCAATTTGAAAAAACAATGCACCTCGGTAGCACTCATGGGTGGATCCCAAGAAAGTATTGCCTCAATCTTTTCTAGATCCACTCTGACTCCAGCCTCTGAGATATCATGCCCCAGGAAGTAGACTTCTCATATCATCAACTGGAACTTCGAAAGATTTTCATAAATCTGGTGCTCTCAGAATGTACCCAATACTAATTGTAGGTGCATGGCGTGCTCCTCCTCAAGCACAAAGTATACCAAGATTTCTTGGATGAAGACCACCACAAAGTGATCAAGGTATGGTAGAAAGATACTATTCATGAGACCCATGAACACTGCTGATGAGTTAGTCATCCTGAAAGGCATAACCAAGTACTTTTAATGGCCATACAGACATCTGAAGGCTGTCTTCGGAAATTCTTCATCCCTTAATCTGAGGTGATGATAGCCTGATATTAGTTATTTCTTCTAAAATCAATGAACTCCATTTATCTAGTTGAATAGATCATCAATCGTCAAGAGGGGATAATTTTACTCCATTGGCACCTATTTCAGGTGCCGATAGTCCATACAAAGCCTCATGATCCCATCTTCCTTTTTGGAAAACAAAATCGGGGATGCCCATGGAGAAACACTGGGCCTTATGAAAACATTACCTACAAGTCGTCTAGCTATACCCAAAAATCCTATAGCTCCACATGATCCATACAATATGGTGGTGTGGATATCTATATCATCTCGGGGTACAAGTCAATGTAAAATAATTCCTCTCTGCAAGGAGGTAGTCATGTATAATCATTAGGAAATAAATCTTCATATTGGTCCACCTCTATAGGATAACATGGACTCCTCAAGTAAACTGCTTCAACAGCGAGGCTAGAAAATTGTTAAGTAATTGGATGAACTCTCCTTTATGATAGTCCATCCTGTGATGCAATGGTTCTCTTCTCAATGTTGAAGGTAAAATTGATCCCATCATCACGGACACACCGCACATTGTGCCTAAAATAGTTGATCTGATCATGGACTGTGGATGGACAATCCTTACCCAAGATGCCGTCATAAGGCCCCAATGCTGCTACTAGGAGATCCCAGCCGAAGATGTCGCCTCTTAGAGTGAGAGCACACTGACTACACTGGTGTGTAATGTTCAAATATTCTCCTATAAGACTCTTGAATCGCAAGGATCAAGCCAACTGCTCCATAGAAATATCCTAGATCCGAACAAATGTCGTGGCAATGAAAGAGTGACTGGAACTAGTGTCTGCAAGTACCTCAGCTAGGGTAGAATAGACACAAAATGTACCTATAATCATCTTTAGAGCATCATGGTTACATGCCTCTACTGTATATAGCTTTCCTCCCCACTGTCCACCTCCTCCCTATTATCAGGGTGGACCACCTCATTATGGTGGCAGTAGAACCTCAAATTGCCGACTAACTCCTACTGCACAACCTTGTCACCTGAATCATCTTCCACCCTACGAACATCCTCACTTGAATCTTTTTCTTTTATTTAGTGGTCACTCGACTATCTACTGATAATATGTATGTTGTGTCGGGCTATAAAGAGCCATTTGTCTATGACTGACGTACGTGAAGCAAAATCTGACTCCATACTGACCTTCACTACCTCACGAGCTCCGAACCTTCAACCATGTGTCCCAGGGTGGTCCACTGGTTGGTCTATCTAACATGGATAATTACATCATCATTCTAATTCATTTTGGAGATGAATCATCTACATTTCCTCCATTGGTGGCTCTCACTCTTGGGGACTTCTACAATATGAAACTCAGCAACTGCTGTGCTCACAGAACCACTCCATCCAATGTTGGGATATTCAGCGATATTAAAGACACTTATATCTCTTACTAGAGACCCTTCTCAACGTTTGAGTCCTAGAATAATGGGTCTTGTACCATGTTGGCGGAATAGTGAGAGAGGTCAATGAATCTTGCTGAGTACTGGAACAATGATAAGATTCCCTACTGTAAGTGCAAAAACGCCTCGATATGAACTAAGCATAGTGTTTCTAGAACAATCTATTCGCTGAAGAGGCTATCAATGTATGTCTAGGTGAGGGTCACCTCGTCATGTTACTGGAGATTCAGGCTCTAGAATATCCCTATTGTTCCCTAGAAAAGGTTAGCAACTATGATAATGATATGATCTACTAGTGTCTCAACCAAATGAATATTTCTAGCCACAACCTCCATCCAGTCCTCAACTACTAGTGGATCTATCTCATCACGAAACCTTAGAGGCCTTTATCTCTAGAACTCATGCAACACGCTCAGTCAGTGTTCACAATCTACTGGTGGGGCTGGTGGCATCTTCTAACGAACAGGTGGTGGTGCATGGTCAATATGTTTTACTTGTTGAGCTATCTCAAAATATATAGATGTAAAAAGATTTTAAAAATGCACATAATCAGTGGTTTAATGAATCAAGTCAAAAATAATAATTTGGGGTCCTGGTGTATGGATACATCGGCTGTCGCACCAACACTGGACTCCTGAAACTGAAAACCATACTCAAAACATGTAAAAATATATATTGCTCCATTAGAAAGATCAGAGTCTTAGTTATTACATTGAACCTCCCTCTGATACCAATTTATCATGACCCATCCCCCATGGCCCGTGTCGTGACAACCCCAAGCTCTCCTTCCATTGGCCAGGGGTTGGCGACTAGCACCGAAAAGGTGTGTCCCTAGAACTTGAAGGCATTACCTTTAAACTTGTAAAAAACAAAACTCAAGAACAGAACAAGATGAAACCACAAATAAAATGCAGTAGAAAAAGTGTGTACTGAAATTAATGGGACCGTAATACATGCCCAACTGAAAAGGTACAAATTCAAATGAAAACTAGAAATAGCTCATGTGATCATCCACCAAGGATCCTACCTGAAGCGTAGGTGCAACTCATCTTCGCGGCTCTCTATGTTGACCAATCACATATGTGTACTGTCTGTTCCTGGCTCCTACAGTCTCAGCTGATCTACTCGTCGTCTACACAAGACACCCCAAGGTGCAGGTGAAGTCTATGTAGGGGTGAGAATAAGAATACTCAGTAGGGACCCCGAGTCCCAAAAAGGGCTCTCAAAATTCCATAGAGTAAATAAAACAAGAAATATCTCAATCAAATATAACAAGAAATAAACAAAGCTCAAACTAGGTAAAAGTAAAAGATAAAATTATAGACGATTAGTTGAGAATCTATATCATCTTATTTTGTTGAGAGGCACTACTACTAACCATACGAATTCTGGACCACATAGAATCAGTAGGAACTAACTCCCACAAGACCCACACGGTTTATGACTCGTGCGAAGTTGATAATTATTGATCCCCGCAAGTCCCACACCGGATCTGACCCATACAAGATCAGTATGTTCTGACCCACAGTGGATCACTGAGCGATGACCCACATAGGATGTGAAAGACGCAATATTGGTATGTCATTGATCCATGGGGGGCTGCTCTAATGCTTGTCCTCATTGGGTTGTGTAAAAATGATCCACACTGTATCAGTAGGTTCTAATCCACAAAGGGTCTCTCGGTGCAGACCCACATTTGATCCCTTGGTACTAACCTCTGTATGATATGTCTCCAACCTCCACCTCCATGCCAGCGATTGGATTCCTGCTAATAGTATGCTTGATTCTGGGAGAACCATCCCTAAATCCATCAGTCTTATTTCAAACATCATGCAGTCCCATGAAAATGTAACCTGATGATTTGTCGCGTCATAAGCGTTCCAATGCAATAGATGGAGGGTCAACCAGATGCACAGTCTATAAGTTATTGACATTTTAGAGTCAACAACCTAGTTGGATTCAGAGGCGATCCATCCCGATCTTACTCTATAAATATCCAAACCTCTCATGGAGTATCTCAAAATGATTTTCTCACTCTATGGATCCTAGAACCACAGACAGTTCATGAAACAGATGTCTAGTTCGCAAGATATGGTCACCTATGCATATATGGGTCCGAGAGGGTTCCTGGTCTGGTTCAACTAGGCTAGACTAAGCTTGGGCCGACCCTACCCTATTTGGGTTGACCCAAACCTCCCTGAGTTTGACTCGGCCTGGTTGGGCTGGGCCACGGTAGGCTCAACCCACCAGCTGGTATCACCTGCACGAGGTCATGCGGTCTGTTGCACCCAAACAGCTCAAAGGATATGTTCAACTCCATTATTGATGGAGACTAGTGGCACTACCTCATCACCCATGGGACCCACAGAGAGAGTGTCCCCTACATTTTCTATGCTCCCTTAAGCACAGCGTGTGATAGCGCGCCACATCCACCTCTGTAGCATACTGCTTCTAGCCGCATGTCCAACCAACATGACTCCGAGCTCCACTACTCTTCCACAGCGGATGGTGGTTTTTGGATGCCTACCTCATCAACCAGTGATAGTTACCAGAAATGCCACACTGGTGTCGCACCACTGCTTCTTCTGTGGGCTACGATGTGAGATCTGTTGGTCAGTTCATCCATCTGGACACGTCTACAGTCATCTTTTAATTTAGCTATCATTGCGCACCTCTCAGATTCCATATTCTAATTCCATGAAGAATTGTCCCCCAAAGAACACAAAAACAATGAAGAGGCAGAGGTTCTGAGACTTATTCTTTTGTATCACGCCCTATGTATTAACACGATAAGAAGATGGAGGAATATTGATTCATCAAGAAAATTTCAACAATAAACCCCTACCTCGTGAGCAGTTAGAGTTATCATAGTCATTGGTGGAAGGGGAGTCTCCATCAGAGTGAGGTCATTTGGGGTCATCAATCCCAGATCATCACCACCCATGCATCAATTCTCCATCGATGGTAGATGTCGCATCACTTATCTCGTGGTTCCTTTCTTAAGGAAGCCTTGTCAAAACTCCACCTCGAGCCTCACATAAATAAAGGTGTAAATGCTGAATAACACACTAAGGAATTAATGAGGATCATTTAATTAATAATCCTATTAATTACCCAAAAGAATATTTATAAATAATGGAGAGTCAAGCCATTAATTGGTTTGAAAATTCTTCAGTCCCCACCATCTCTGCACATCCACTGTAGAAAATGAATTAAAATAACTTGTTGTGTTATTTTATTATTTTTTTATAAAGTGCAAAATTTAACCTTTTCTCTTGACCTTCTACAGTTGAAGTGAAGCTACCATTACGAAAATCGAAGTATTTTAGATTCAATTGGTCCCTAATATTTTTACTCCAAGAAGTTTTTCAAAAAATAGAGAATGTCACCCGCACATTTACTAAACAAACCATAAAAAAGTTCACAAATTAATTCTAGGCACACCAGTCCTTGAAATCATGCACTGTCAATTTTCACTAACTTGTAATATTCCCAAATAATTAAATCAATTAAATGGAATTATCATGTCATTACATATAAATGTGTAGATTCCGGTCTTAAAGAGTATGTCTTTTTGTATCCCATCCTTGAAACTATAAACCAATAATTCCTATGAAAAATATTTCACTGACATGGGATGATCATAAAATTCTCTGTAAGGGATACATAAATATGTAAAATGTTAGTTTTCAAAACAACATATAAACTATGAATAGTTTATTATAATTTAATACTTTTATCCTTAATGGTGTAGAAAAAACACTTCACTAAATATAATCTCATTTTTCATCTTTTTCTATAAAAAAGATTAACATAAATCCAACAGAAAACAATATATATCATATAAAGGTATCTTGGGACATAAATATATTTCAATGGAATAACCATACGGTTGACTTTCACACATATCACTAAATAGAATATCCATATAGCCGACTTCCATACCCAATGCATTGTAGGTTATAACGTAACCACACATCCATGGTTTATCTGGGAACCACCTGTCATTTGGTTTATCACTTATCCTCATGTCAAATGTACATGTACCATTATATAATCATCACACATAATTGATTTGAAATATAAATATATCTTTACAAAATTCATTGTCAATCACAAGAAATAATTTGAAGATATTAAAATAGTAACACAACATTGAAAAACATTTTCAATACCAAAATACTGAAAAATAAAATAAGGTGTTTATTTATCCATTTAAAAAAAATCCAGTCTTATAGAAGAATCCAAATATCTTATAGCGGTTATGGTGGTAGGAAAGTCATTGTCACCATAATATAGTTGAAAAATTATTTTTGTGATTTAGTAAAATGCCTCAGAGAAAAAGTATTACCCTTTGAATGAAATTAAGTGTCATAGGGGTTTATTATACGCCATGTAAACTGAGTAGGTGTATATTATCAAAACATGCCTCAATGAAAATATATTGAGATGATGTCCCTTAATTGAGTCTGAAATGTATTTTATACTTCTTATTCATTCTTAATAGTAGTAATAAGTTCATTTTTAATTGCTTCAAACCCATTTTCATGTTTAATATTCCTTTTATATCACAAATTACCTTTCTATAACAATTAATTAATAATTTGAGTTTATATTAGATATTTTGTTCATGATTGGAACTTGAGTAAATATTAACTTTTTAAAATTACAAATTGTACAT
Source organism: Viscum album (assembly GCA_963277665.1). Taxonomy (NCBI): domain Eukaryota; kingdom Viridiplantae; phylum Streptophyta; class Magnoliopsida; order Santalales; family Viscaceae; genus Viscum; species Viscum album. Next base: position 653,008,770 of record OY728145.1, on the reverse strand, counting down.
TAAGTTAAATGTAAATTATCACCAAGAAGATATTAATGACTTATATATCATATTTTTAATATATATCCAATATATAAGTATTTTTAATAGTCCATATCATTTGAATATAAGTAATGAAATGCACTGTTCATGGAGATCGTGCATGCATGAACGCTGATTTCATTTCATTTTAATTATTAATGGAATGAAAAGTAATTGATGCATAGGTACATTATATGTCCAGTATAATATCAAAGTTATATATGTTACATAAGATCGTTATTTCCATTCATTATATGTTCCATGTATACCATGAACATGTCTTATCACTTAGCGGGGGATGGAGTCTGTGTTTTCTTAAATAAAATTATCACATTTATACAATATGAAAAGAATAAAGTTTTGTTTTAAATGATAATTATAGAACCATTGAGATATTATAAATATAAATATAAATATATATAATTGTAGTTAAATAATAATGGCTCCCATTAGAGGTGATATAAGAAGATTGAACAATCATCGTTTCGTGAGGCTGTGGTTCGCCTTCTATAGAAACTGTATGTTCTATACCTATTAGTTAGAGGGGTGTGTATTTTTTGTTAGAATACTTCTAATAAAAAACAAAATATATTTCAACACTTTCTTATTTATTTAATCAATGAGAAAAAATATCATAGGGTGTGGAAAAGGAAATATAATGGAAAGGAACAAGAGAGAAGACATTACCTTAAATCAAGTAACTTCTTTGGATTTAAGCCAAAGGGATATCATGAATTGCTTTATGCTAATGGGAAAGATTATAGAAGTAATGGGGGGATACTAAGATATAATTTGGGTAGATTTTTTATTATCAATGGATCTATAGTGGTGTGAGTAATGTGTTAGAGGTGATGTACTTTTATAAGGGGGAGGATGGGATCTTTAAGAATGTTTGAATGTATTATTTTATTGTAAAATAATTGTTGGTATAAAAAGGCCCAAAACTCATTAACATAGAAGATAATATTAATATGATTAAAAATAAAATAAATGCAATAATAATTTTACTAGAATTGGATAAATATTAATCCTAATCTTTTTTATTTATTCCTTTTTTACGCTTACCATTTTTTCCAGCATTAAACTTTTTGAGAATATTAATTTTTTCCATAACAAGACAAATATATATTTAAATTGTCTATACTAATATTTTAGACTTATAATGAATATTTTACTAAATCATAGATTTTTTTAAATTTTATAATATTAAATAAAATATTTTATATTTTTAAATATGAATTATGCCAATGTCGACACTATTCATATCATGATTTTTTTAAAAAATCCATAATAACATTATAGATTTTTAAAAAAACATCCCTGATACAAAGATAACATGTAAATACCATAAATATAATTAATTTATGACTACAAAGTAATCAAATTTACTTTATTTTAACTTTTATAATATCATTTACATGAATCCTTTAATAGTGAAGCAAATACAACAACGTCAATGTCTCATAAATTAATTAATTTATATAATGTCTAAAAATAATAAATAAAATACCATAATATAGGAAATATTTATATATTTCTAATGATTATTTATAGTCGAATATAACACTTATATAGACCCATATACTTATTTCACTAAAAAATATATGTTTATGTTATATTTTCCTTAAAATTTAATTAATTTTTATAAAATGAGAAATTCACTTAATAGTACTTCCATGGGGTCCCAAAATATTCCCAAGGATTGCCATGGCCAGAAAAATATCATCCTATATGATTCAGACACATGTTAGGGTATTTAATATTATTATAGTACTATTTTTTACTGTTAGTAACAAGATTTATCCTTTAACCAGGGTAAATAAAATATTTACCAAATTTACTATTCATAATTTCTAAAAATAAAAAGATAACTATTTAAACTATTTGGATATCATGATTCCAAATTTGTAATCCATTTTTCTAAATTCAATTCATAAATTTTGTAGAAATTAATTTCAAATTTATTCTCGTTCTCTAAACGAAAATGCATGTTTGTATGAAGTAATAACTATAAAAATATTTCAATGTGTTTATATCTAAATAAATATTGAATTATCTTCCAATGAATAAATTGGAATAAATGGAAACAAAATAATCTAATTAATCTTTTAAACCAATTTAAAAGGACAATCTAGTCACATAAATAAATTAGATGAAAAGACAGTTTTGACTTAAAATGTTGTACTTATAATTATTCATTAAAATTTAAACATTATCAGAAAAATACAAAATATTTACACAAAGTAAATATTTATGACCTTTTTCTATAAAATAATAATATTTTTGAATATAGAAATTATATAATTTTAAAAAACTAGATTTAAAAGGGTTCTCCATTAAAAGCCGGTAAATCGACCTTTAATAGAATATTAGATTATTTAATTCTTAAAATCGGATTCATTTTTGTTTTAAGCATCTAAAATTTAATGGATAAATGTAAATAAATTTAAAAAAATTGTTTAATAATAGTTTAGTAATTTATGTCCATTCCCAAAAACACAATGGATATGATTTATCTACCATTTAAATTAAAAATATTATTATATTAATTTTTAGTATAACTCAATGTCGTGTGGAGCATAATATTTCAAAGAATCTTATTGTTGTGTGTTGAGTACAATATTGATCAAAGTTTCCTATTTATCACAAATTTAATATCATATTCATAATTATTAAAAGATATTTATAATTATTATTCAATAAATACTTGGGTGGTTACATCTCTCCCGCTTTTGGAAATTGCATCCTAAAATTTTTTAAAATTGGGCTTAGAAACTTCATTGAAAGTACCACATTGGAAAAAGAGTCAATAAAAAATCATTTTCATAGAAAGTAAGAAAATTAAAAAGGTCAACCAAGATAAAATCTACTAGGATTTCATGTATAAAAACATGGATGTAGAAGAGAAACTAAGTGTCGTGTTCTTGTGGAGAGTGATAGAAAAAAGGAATTTGAGAAAGTTAACAATATGAAAAACACAAACATGTGAGGGTTTACACAATCATTGATTCAGAACTAAGAAAATTAAACGAACACCATTTTTTTACGGTCCTTTTCATAAAGTTGTGGAATTTATTTATGAGTGGACTAAGAACATAAGGAAACATACATACATGAAAAACAGAGTTTCATCCGATAATAATTTTCTACCAAAAACTTCTCATTTCTCCAAATGATGTGTATTTGAGATGACTTGGTCACAAATAAAGCACTACAATCAACTTCTATATAATCATGTAATCCAAAAAATTTGAACAATATATTTTCCTAGTCTTTAGACATTAATCAAAAAGAAAATGGTTGGTACGAGATTAGATAATCTCCAAAATAATAATTCATAAAAAAATACATACTAATTTTAATCTAAAAAACTCAAAAAGTTGTACCCAAGTTCAAGAAATACCATTCAATAAAAAATTTCCCATATAATTCTCCAATATAATTTATCCTCTTATTGAATCCCAAAACTCAAAAGTTTTTTTCTCATAGTATTCCATGATAAATTTTAATTTTTATCCCCAAATAACATTGGATACTCTTAAAGTCTCATAATGAAATGTAATTAACCTAATAATATATTCACTATGATTGGTTAATCATATCCATACATAACCCAAAACGCCATATGTCCATAATAAAATCATATATTCTTCCAAATTAAAATTTTAACCATTACCCTGCTGATGAAATTCCATAATATTCTAGTTTCATTAGGCATATAGTGTTTCTTTAAAAGACAGATCATCTTCCAAAATAACCTTTAGCACATAATCATAAAATCAGTTTCATATACTTAGGTTATCCATTGAATACGACATATTTTCAAAAAAAATCAACATATAATGGATCCATAAAATCTTTGAACTAAGAGAATTATTCATACTAACCAAGGACATCACTTAGGCCAGTGGTAGGAAATTCACCCTAATATCCCTTCTATTGTGGGTTCGATTCCCATGGCCTTGTCGGACACGACCGGTTGTCACCCATCCTGCGAGTTTTCCTACTTCTATAACTGTATCATTCTTATAACATTCTAAAAAATATGATTATTTCCTAAAAAATAACCATAACCTATTTTATCCTCAATGTTTATCTAATACCTTTCATTTTGAATCCCAAAATGTGATAACTATTTATCACATAAAAAATAAAAGGTCATATGAACCCCTAAGGTTATCCACTATGTCCATTCAAGAAATGATAATTTCTTCTCGAATAACATTTTCACATATCAAAATTCAGGATTACCCATTCTATAAATTCTCATCAAAAGTAATCATATCATTAATACATTTCAACATTTCATCATCCATAGATCCAACACAACTCTTCAATTCCTAAAATGTTTACATCTTTAACATCGAAGATTATTCATGATCCTTTATCCATGTTTTTGCATCTTATTCATTTATACTTGTTTCCTTTAAAAAATCATGAAAAATTTCCTATGATTTAAGTAATTTCAATACATGATCTATAAAATAATCCAAAACATTCATAGGTAATTTTCAGTTTCCACATCTTTAATTTCAATGGAAGTTGGTATTGGTAAAAATATATTTGTACAGCGCTGCTAATCCCATTCTTGAACCTTCTTCATAATGAATATATTGGTATAGTGACCATGCACACCACATTTTAAACATTTAATTGATCCTTCATAATGAACTTCATTCCCTTTCCTCAGGTGAACTGGACTCTTCCATTTTCAATGGAATGTTATGGATTTATTACATTCATTACCACATCTGAAACATCTTCCTGTCCCTTAGAAGCATTTTCCAAGGTGATTCTTTCCACATCCTTTACAAGTAGATTTTTGAATATATGTACTATATGATTATTAAATGAACTTCCACTGAGATCCATTTTTCTCAAATATTATTCCTTAAAAAATCACAATGGTTCAAGTTGTCAATCATGACTCCAGATAATTGGTTGAGAATAAGAATAGGAGTTTTCATTGTAGATCCCATTTCATTCGGTTGCTTATTTAGAATATTTTCCTAGTTTGTTTCACATACATTGTCACATTGGTTCCTGTTAGATCCATTAATATACAAAAACATAAAAGGTAAGTGTGTGTATATTAGTAAAATAATCATATAATATCTTTTGAGGGGGGTAAATTCTAAGACATATATATTCATGTTTTCCTAAACACATTAAATGTATCTAAAATAACTATGACATTTTAAAATATGCTTACCATTTTTATTATGTCACTTAATCAAAAATAATATCCAAACCTATACAGTTATCTAAAATGAACTGTGATACCAACATTAAGGCCCCAACATTAATCCTTAAAAAATCATGAATTATGTTAATAATTCACATTAAGTAAATTTTCTGGTTAATAGATTTAGTTAATTAGGTCATAACTTATACATAACATCTTCATTATTACATGTAGACACTTATACATGTTTTCATAAAATATAATCACATAAATGAAATGATACATGTTTAGTTCCATGGTTTAAATATTATGAGATTTCCATGATCCTATACTTTCCCTATTCCATCATAAATACAATGAAAAACATTTCAAAAAAGTGGGATGAGCATAAAACTCCTAGAAAGGGATATATAAAGAAGGAAAACTATTTTCTTTTCAAAACAAAATGTAAACCGTGAATACTTTATCATAAAGTAATAGTTTTCACCATAAAATAAGTATAAAAAACACTTCACAATATATAAGCTCATTGCTTACCCTTTTGAAAAAAAATTATTAACATAATGCCAATAAAAAAGAACGTATAGTATAGAAAACTAACATGGGTCATATAAATACATAAATGGAATAACCATATGGTGGTCCTTCACACATTTTACTAAATGGAATAACCATATAGCCAAATTACATACCCAATACAATAGAGGTTATATTGAAACCGCATGTCTTTGGATTATCAAGGAACCACCCTTTATTTGGTTTATTATGTAACCACCCATTAAATGTCCATGTACCATTACATTATCATCACACATAAAATATTGAAAATATAAACATTTCAACCATAAAATTTCCTTTTCATTCACATGAAATAATTTGAAAATATTGAAATTGTAAATCCAATTTAAAACCATTTTCAAACCCAAAATATCAAAAAAGTAAATAAGGGGTTTCCTTTTTCCTTTAAAACATTACGTATTCTAGAAAAAGTCAATTACCAGATATTGGTTGTAGTGGTAGAAAAGTTATTGTCGCCACAATACGGTAAAAAAAATATTTTTTTTGTTAAGTTAAACGCTTTATAGAAAAATTTTCCCATTGAAATAAATTGAAATTCAAAGGGGATTACTATACATCATGTAAATGAAGGACGTGTATAATACCAAAACATGCGTTAATTAAAGGATATTGAGGTGGATTCATTTACCTTGATTACGACATGCCTTGTATATTACATGTTCATCCTAAATAATAAACATAAGATAATTTCTACTTGATTTAGAACCTTTTCCAAGTTTATCACTCCTTTTATATCAAATATTACCTTTCTATATCAAATTATTTAATTAATTGAGTTCATATCGGACATTTTTCAGAGGTTCAGAACATTAGACAAAAAATGAACATATTTTAATTACAAATTGTCCATGATTTCAAAAGTATATTATATATATAATGATATTAATGATTTAGAAATCATATATATCCCTTATATATGTATTTAGAATAGTCCATAACATTTTTATATAAGAAATTAAATGAATCATTCATGGAGACGGTAAGTCGTACATACACATGAACGCTACTTTCATTTCCTTTTTTTATTTAAAAGAATGAAAACTAAATGATAAAATGTTATATTATAAAAACAGTATAATATCTATGTTATATATGTTACATAATTTCATTAATTTCATCCTTTATACATTGCATTTATAGCATGAACAATTCATTTCACTTTGAGGGGTGGTAGTCCAGACTTCCTAAAAAGAAATTATCATATTTACACCATAAGAAAAGAATAAAGACATGTCTTAAATGAAAATTAATGAAGCATAGATATAACATAAATGAAATAAATATCATATATAATTATAGTTCTATCATAATATCCATAATGATAGGGGGTAGGAGAAGATTGTAAAAGCATTGTTTCGTGAGGTAGTAGTTCACAGTCCTCCGAAACGGTATGTTTAGTACCCATTAGATGGAGGTGTGTGTAAGAATAGTTAGAATCCCTCTCATAAAAAACATAGTATATTGAGGAAACATATATTTTTATTTAAACAATTAATAAGAATATTACAGGGAATGGGGATTGAAAAATAAAAGAAATGAACTAGAGAGAAGACATATCCTCATATCAGGTCACATCTTTTGATTTGAGACTAAAGGCTCCCTTGAATGTCCTTATGCCAATGGTCCAGCTTGTAACAACCTAGGTAAATAAAGAATATGAAATTTTCACATTTATCCATATTTTTGAATAAAATATTAATATTACTTTAAAGTTAATGCTATGCTCGATGGCGTACCCAATATACAACAACGAGTTTCTTTGAAATCTTACGTTGCACTCTAATAATAAAATAATATTTTTTTTTAAATGATAGTTAACGCCTAGCCGTTGTAATGGAGGGCATGAATGGAACTAACAAAAATATTATTATATATGTTTTTATAATATTTTTACTTTTATCCAATAAATTTTAGAGGCTTAAAATGAAAATGAATCTAATTTTAACCATTAATCTTCTAATATTCTTTAAATGGTCGATTAACCACCTTTTGATGGAGAACCCCTCTTAAATTATTTTTATTTGAAAATTTTATATGTTATATTTGACAAAATTAAATTCTTTTTAGAATCGGGACATTAAAATTTACTTTGAATAAATTTTTGGTGTTTTTCCGATAAAGTTCATTTTTTTAATGAATAGTGTAAAATGCTGTATTTTAATTCCAATGCTCCTTTTAATATAATATATTTATATGATTATATCATATTTTTAATTGTTTTTAAAGTGAAATTAGATTACATTTTAACCATTTAATCCAATTATGGTCATTGTAATTAAGTTCACTTTGATATTGGACTTAAACTGGTGTCAATCTTTTAATAGATATTTTTCGTAAAAACATGCTATTTGTTTTTACAGCGGGAATGAATTTTTAAATTAATTAATACAACATATATATTTTGAATTTTTTAAAATAGACATAATTTTTTAATTTGGAATATCAAATATAGCTTAGGGTGAATTTTTGATATTTTTCGGAAAAACTTCAATTTTTTGATGAATAGTGAAACCACTAAGTGGTAGTTAATGAAACTGATTTTTTGTTTAAATGAAAATTTTCCACTTTTGTGATTTTATTTTCAAAAATATGACAAAAATGGTTGTAATTAGGAAGTAAATGTGGTTCAATGAGATTAAAATATTTTTTGGTGAATAGTAACTTTTATGTTTTATTAATCGTGATTAAAGGTAATTAGTGTGATTTAAGGTAAAAATGATATTATAATAAAATTAAAATATATTGACAGTTTTCCTAACCCTATTGGATGAGTCATGGCCGACCAAGAAAACCCATGGGTAGATTTTTGGGACCCCAGGGATCCACTTGGGTAAGATAATGACATTAATGCGTTTTATTTAAAGTAAAAGTAAAAATGACACAAACATGTATTGTTTTACTAAAACATTTTTTATATGGGGTTATACAAGTCCGATTTTTGACTATAAATATTAATTGGAAAGATAAAATGATTTCCTACATCATAGTATTTGTTTTATAATTTTTAGACATTATATAAATTAAATTATTTATGACATAATGATGAGGCAGCGATTACGTCATTATTTAACGATTTAAATAAAATTAAAAGATAATGTAAAATATAAGACCTACACATTTCAAAACCCTATTTTATGGGTGGATTTAGAACCCTTATCACATTAAACTCTAAATTTATCAATGTGGGACCTTTAAAATCCGAAACGCATTTGAAAATAATGTAACTTTTTTGACTTTCCAAGAGTGCCCCTCCTCTCCTCTTATAAAAGGCCCCCGCCTCTACCTCCTTACCCACACCTCTCAAGCCTTTGGCCTGGAAAAACCCTGACCATTTAATCTCTACAAATCCCTATATTCATAATTAAACCCTCTCCTTTGGGAATAATTCCTTCCATGGAAGCCTTTGAACTCAAATCAAAAAGAGTTACCCAATTTAAAGGTAATGTCTTCTCTTGTGTTCTTTTGTTTTATTTTGCTTCTCCAAACCCCTAAACTATTTTTATTACTTTTTTTGTAACAACTCCAGTATATTAAATATATAAGGATTTTTTTATAATATGGATTCGATCTATACTTTCACACACCTCCGTCTAATGTTTAAAGTACATATTGTTTCTATGGATGTCGAATTACTACCTCACAAAATGATGATTGTTCAATATTAGTTTAACACCTTCAAAGGTGGCCATTACGATGTCACTATATTTATATATGATATATAATATGTTTATGTTTTCCTTAAGCTTCTGTATTTTTCATTTATGTCATACCTTTATGGTTTCCATTATGGGTAAACGCGATATCTTCATTTTAGGAAGTGCGGACTACCACCCCTTCAAAGTGATTTGATTCGTTAATGCCATATGTGGGATGTATAAGGGATGGAATTAATGGTATTACATATTATATCCTACTATAATTATAATATACCTTTATATAATTATTATTTCATTCCATTGAATACAAAAAAAAAAAGAAATGAAAGTAGCGTTCAAGCGTACGTACGACTTATCGTCTCCATGAACAGTACATTTAGATTCTTATCTCCAAATGTTATGTACTATTATAAGTACATATATATAATGTATATATATGTAATATATTAAATATAAATGATTTATATCATTCTGTAATTATAATATATATATCTCTCATTTTTTTAATTCCATTAATATGACAAAAAAATGAAAGTAGCATTCATGCATTTGTACGGCCTAACGTCCCCATGAATGGTGCTTTTAATTTTTTTTATCTAAAAATTCTATGGAATAGTATAAAATGAATATATAATGGATATATATGATATTTAAAACATAAATACTATTCTAGATATGATTTAACTATAACTACATGGAAAATTCTGTTCCAACAAGTTCAATTTTTACTCATGTACCGAACATCGACATAAACCTCTTGATATAAACTCACTATATTAACCAATTATTATAACATTATAATATGTGATATGAACTAAATAATAATATTTAAAGGAGGTCCTTATGAAATTACAAATTTAAAAAATTTTATTATTCATGAGATTAAAGAAGGATCGAGTCATGTCGGACACGAGGTAAGGGAACCTACCCCTCTCTTTCTTTTTAACTACACTCTTTTATGTCATTCCTTTTAAGCTCAAATTTCTTATGATTGGGATGTTATTTTATATTACTCATACTGTAATTTTTATGTTCATGTAACCCCCCAAGCTTCTACGGTACGCTTCTCTTTGAATAATGTGATAGTGTGTGTTGTACGCAACACAGAGTTCAAACACACCATAACCAATCAAACTAGCCGTTATGAATAGTAATACCTACTTTTTGAAATTATATATATTTTTTTTAAATGGACTAAATTTTTGGATTCGGAATATCGAATTTAGACTAAGGTGAAATTTTGGTACTTTTTGGATAACTTTCATATTTTGATGAATAGTGAAAATTACTAAATTTTAATTAAAAACAACTTTTTTAATCAAAATAATTAGTATTGATAAATTATGGATTTGAGTGGTTTTAAAGTATATTTAGAATATATATTTACCATTTAATTCAATGTTTGTCATTGGACATAATTTTACAATTAAACCGTACATAAACAAGTGTCAATCTTTTGATAGTTATTATCTCTTAAAAACATGCTTTTTGTTTTAACAACGAAAATGAATTTTAAATTAATTTCTTCCACTTATGTATTTTGAATTTGGAAAAATCGATTCCATATTTATAATCATGATGGTAAAATTGTGTAAATAGGTAAATTTTATTTTTAGACATTTTAAATAATTACTGCGGTAAATATTTTATTTACCATGGTTAAAGGTAAATCCGGTAAATAAGGGTTAAAAAATAATATTATAATAATACTAAATTACCCTAAAAAGTGTCCTAACCTTATTGGTTGATACATTTCCGACCATGGGCATCTTTTGGTCAATTTGGAGACCTCATGGAGCCACTTGTAGGTGATAGGGACACTTTATTTTAATTAAGTTAAAATAAATACAAAAATGACACGAGCATATATCTTTTAGAAAAACAATTTTTATATAGGGTTATATATGTTGGGTTTTAGATTATAAATATTAATTAGAAAGATAAAACAATTTCCTACATAATTATATTTTATCTATAATTTTTAGACATTAAATAATTTAATTTATTTATGACACAATGATGATGCAGTAATTACTATAATAGTGACAAATTAAAATAATTGATATTATAAATACCCAAATAAATATAATTTGAGACTTTTAATGAATTACAATAATTTTCTAGGATAATATGACATATTAGGATTGATTTAATGGGATTTTTTCGAAGTAATCAATCTGTTATGAGTTTTACAAAAATCAACTATTGAATAGTGTCAAAATTGACATAAAATAGTTTTTCAAACAAATATTATATTATTAATTGATATTAAATTCCTAAAAATATAAGGTTCGGCCAAGAAACTTATATCATGATAGGTGTATCATTAATGGACCACTTTGGGGTCTCTTGGATGTATATGGTATGTTTATTAACCATATAATATAAAAATACAAAGAGACATTGTAAAAGTGAAACTAATTAACTTAGAGTTAATACTTAAAGATAAGGTTAATATAAGTACCCAAAACTGTCTAAATTCTCCTGTTTGAATGGTTTTGCGACCTATCCCCACCTTATACTTGGAATAATAAACATTTTAGCCATTACAAACCGAATAGGAATTTATTATAAATTAATATTTCTAGCTTTTCCAAAGGTGCCCCTCACCCCTCTTATAAAAGGGCACTCCTTCTCATTACTTCACACCTTCAAAGCCTTTTGGTTCGGCCAAACGCTGCCCAAATACTCTCCCAACTTCCCTCACTACAACCTAGAGGGCTTATTTTGATCATAAAGCCAACCTATAGAGCCCTTTTGATCAAATCAAAAGGAAGAACCCAAAGAAGAGGTAATGATTTCACCACCCTTTTCTAAGTTCCTTTATTCTTCCACTTCTTCTTCCTTTGTTGTTACCATTCTAAAATAATAACTCCAGTATAATATATATATTGTGATGTTATTATAAATATGGTACAACCATATTCAGTATTCTATCCACCCTTTGAATAACATGTCACCATACGCGCGTGCGTACGGCTAACCGTCTCCACGTCGTGGTGTAATTGTTATTCAATATATTATTATTTGGATGGGTATAATAATGATGTGTAACTCATGTAAATAATAAATATAACATGTTAATGATTATTTATATATGATATACCATCCATTTATATAGTATTTTAATATAAAAAGATTGATATTTTCGCTCGTGCGTATGTACGGACTACCGTCTCCACGAATGCGATGAGATTCATTCTCCATCTTATCCATTCAAGTATAATTATCATTTGAATATTTAAAAATAATTTTTAAGGACTTGATATAATTCTGTATATGAATAATATACAATCTATCCATGACAAACATGTCTTATTTAAAAAAACATATAAAAGAAAACAAGTAAGTTAACACCAGAAACGACAATAATACTAAGATATTATTAACAAAGCAATGTTAAAAGATCATATATGATATCATATGAATGTATATTATTATTGTATAATTTAATAACCATTATTTCACTATTATATAGGATGTTAACCTACCCCAACCAAGGAAAATTACAAGGTAAGGGTTATTTCACAATCTCTTCATTATCCGAGGTTGTTTATACGTAATAATCTACTGGGATCTCTTTATCGTCCACATCCATGTTTCTAAAAAATGTATTTCAAAAAATTTCTACTATTTAAAATAATATGGGTTAAAGTCATTTATACCCTTGTTTAAATTTTTATAAGAGTTTTATAAAGGAATCTTTCCGTCATTTTCAAAATAAGGTGTTTTTTAACCTTTTCGCAGAATTAAGGTAAGAATGTTTTTTTAACTTATATGGCGGGTGCGGTTATTTTCCTCCGTTATAAAATCATCGAAGCTTCCCTTACAAGCTTATAATAATATTTTCAAAGAAAATGTTTTATTTTATATAGATCTTTAATGATTTCAAAAATATAAAGAGATATTTCTCTAAAAAGAGTTTTGATTTCATCTATGTCAACATCCTTTGATGGATTTTACGCTTATTTGAAGTTGATTTATTATGATACAAAACTTATATATTGTATTGAAGGTTTTGTGATATGTTTGACTATGGATGTTCTATTTTTATACAATTCATAGTTTATGGTGAAACTATTGACATTTCGTATGCTATTTTTAATATGAATGTTTATGTTATGTTTAAACCTTTTCATATGGGAATGCATTGGACTTAATATGTGATGGGTGGAGCCCGCTATAGCTCCTCGATGCATCGGTAGGACTCATGAGACAAACTAGTGTCTTGACACAAGGCCTTGACAAAATCTTATTTGTAGTCTTGGCACGAGGCCTTGGCTTTGTGGTTATGATAGTCTGGCATTATGCATTCCATCATTATGAAAGTGGTTATTGATTTTTCATGTGATTATTCGATTAGTAGAATATCCATGTGAATAAGTAAATGGCATTATTTCATTTTATTTATGCCATACTATGTTGAAAGTTCAAGTTTGAAAGGATTTTGTTTTAGTTATACATTTTCTTAAATGTTTTTTATTATTTATGAAATATTCTTCTATATTGTTATCCTTACTGGACATTTGAGCTCACCCCTTTTCAATGTTTTATTTTTTCCAGGAAGTGAAGAAGTAAATTATGAATGACCTGCAGGGATATTATGAGGGGTTAATAGTGTGGACTATGGAGACAATTAGTTATTGTAGTACTTTTTCACTTTATGATGTAATGTAAAACATTATGAATATATCTAGTATTTCCAAGGCTACTAAACCAATCGGTCTTTCGATATTTGATCTTTCTTGTGACCATGCCAATGTTTTGTAATAATGCACCGACTCTAGGTAACTAGTGTCGGGGCGTTACAGTTGGTATTAGAGGAAGTTTAGTACAAACCTTGGAAGCTAGATTTAGATAAACTCTGATTAGAGCACGTAGACCTAAGATGAACTTTGAGGATTAGTATAGAAGAACTTCCTAGAATTTTGGTATTGTAGAGATTTTGAGAGTTTTCCGAGCAATACATCCCTGTCTGGATACGAGCAGGTAGAGGCGGCTCTGGCACAGATGTACCTAGGGGTAAAACCCAAAAACACCGCTTTGAGCTAGACTCGAACAGGAACTGGTGCACGACAACGGGACTTGTTGCACTCTTGGTTACAACACTCTCGGGGGATATGCTTAGGATAACTCTCATTTTCATTAAAAATCATTATGAAGGGTTTATGAGTATATACTTCCACAAAGAAAACATTCTTATGATTATGGATTATATCCAAAAATAGTTCAATTTATGTTAAGTGTTTTATAAGTATGGGATTTTGTATTTTGATTCATAAACTGATCTAGTTTATGCCATTGTTTAGAAATGGCGCCTAGTGGAAGAAATGGAAACTGTATCAATGCACGCACTCCATGTAGGGATTTCTCCCCTACTCATGATAATTATAGTGGAGCTGGTGATGCAACTAGTGCCGATCAGCTAATCACCATACTGGGAAAACTTACTCAGGTTATGAATAATAACCTTACCCGTATGGAGCACCCTGATCCACAGCGTGGAGGATCAATGTTAGATCGCTTCATGAGGCAACAACCACCAAAGTTCAATGGGGGTACAAATCCCTTCGTAGCTGAGCAATGGATAAATTCCCTAGAGAAAATATTTCAGGCTTTGGGGAGAAGTGAATGGGAAAAGGTTATCATGGCAGTTTACCGCCTCACTGGAGATGCTGATCAATGGTGGTCATTGATTCAAAACATGAAGGAAGATGATGAATTATCAAATATGGAATGGAGGGAGTTCAAAGATCTGTTTTTAGAAAAATACTTTCCTCGCGACCATCGAGCAGATATGGAAAGGCAATTTCAGAGTCTGAGATAGAAGGAGGATGAGAATGTCGCAAAGTATGAGGATAACTTTACAAGGTTAGCAAGGTATGCTAGAGATTATACATGAAACCCAAAAAGTAAGATTGATCGTTTCATTGATGGTTTAAAACCATTTCTTTGTCGGGCATTAGTCTCACAATACTTTTCATCATACGAAGACATTGTCTCATGTGCTATCAAGATGGAAAAGGAATTCTCTAAGTCTTATGAATTTAAAGAAAAGAAAGAGAAGAAGAGACTTGTGATCAATCTGGGAATGGAAAAAAGGGGAAGAAGGTAAAGGTTGAATATCCATCCTATGGTAAATTCGGGAAGAAACACCCTGGTACTTCCTTGAAGGGAATGGGAGCCTGTTATAAGTGTGGTGAAAAAGGCCACCAAGCTCGTGATTTCAAGGGGAAGAAGGAAGCTACCAATGTTCAGTGCTACAATTGCAGGGAGATGGGACATTATGCAAATGAATTTCCTAAACGTCAGGAGAAATTACCTCAGAAAAGGCCAAGGGATCAAGGCCAAGCTTATGCTATCACTACTGCTGAGGTTGAAGCTCTGAAAGACGTGGTGGCAGGTATTTTAATGGTTTCATCAAGTTTAGAAAATGCATTATTTTATTCTGGATCATCACATTGTTTCATATCTTCCCAGTTTTCTAAGAAAATTAGATATTTCCAATTTGATTTAACAAGGGAGTTATCAGTTAAAACTCATAAGGGATGTATCATTGCAACAACGTTTTGTGAATCAGTCCCCATTAGAGAACATAAATGTTCTTTATCTACTGATCTCATCGTCATACCTATGATTGAGTTTGATATAATCCTCGGTATGGACTGGCTTTTGGACTATGATGCGAAGATTTATTGTAAGAATAAAGAGGTTACGATTCTTGATGATAATGATAAGGAACACCTTATCTTTAGAGCAGAATCATCATCACCTAATTCTTATTTAGATCCACCCCCAGTAGCTCAACTAAATTCAATTATTGGGGAGAAAGAGAATGAAATGACTGTGGGTAAGTAAAGGAATGTTCAAATAGAGGACGTACCTATTGTGAAAGAATATGTAGAGGTATTTCCGGAAGATTTACCTGGACATCCTCCAGAATGAGAAGTTGAGTTTTCAATTGACTTAATTCCTGGATCAAGGCCTATATCAAAGACCTCTTATAGAATGGCCACTATAGAATTAGTTGAACTAAAGAAACAACTAGACGAATTGAGTAATAAGGGATTTATTCACCCTAGTGTTTCTCCATGGGGAGCCCATGTTCTTTTTGTTAAAAAGAAAGACGGATCTATGAGGTTATGTATTGACTACAGGGAGATCAATGCTATAATAATAAAGAACAAGTATCCCCTACCTCACATTGATGATTTATTTGACCAACTGCATGGATCTCAATACTTTTCAAAGATTGACCTTCGATCTAAATACCATCAGTTGTGTGTGAAGAAGGAAGACATTCCGAAGACAGCATTTCGAACCAGGTATGGACATTACGGGTTTACTGTAATGACTTTTGGGTTGACTAATGCACCCTCTGTATTCATGGATCTGATGAATAGAGTTTTCAAGGAGTATCTCAATGAATTTGTGGTGGTATTTATTGATTATATCTTGGTATAATCCAAAACCCACGAAGATCATGAAAATCAATTGTTCATTATCCTGTAGACTCTGAGAAGACATGAATTATATGGGATGTTTAGCAGGTGTGAATTCTGGCTTCATGAGATTTCTTTTCTTGGCCATATTTTCTCTAAAGATGGAATCTATGTTGATCCTTCTAAGACCAAGGCGATCCAATAATGGTCAGCACCTATGAGTATAACTGAGGTATGTAGTTTTATTAGTTTGGTAGGTTATTATCAACGATTCGTCCAGAATTTTTCGCGATTGGATAACCCATTAACGAAGCTCACACGTAAAGGGGTTAAATTTTTTTGGACAAAATAGTGTGAAGAATTTTTTGAAGAATTGAAGAGAAGATTAGTCAATGCTATTTTATTGACTCCACCATCGGGGAATGATGGGTTCTTTATTTATAGTGATGCATCGAAGACAGGACTTGGTTGTGTTCTTATGGAGAATGATAGGGTTATTTCCTATGAATCACGATAGTTAAAAATTCATGAACAAAACTATCCTACTCATGATCTCGAGTTAGCATCTGTGATCTTTGCTTTGAAGATATGGAGGCACTACCTCTATGGTGAAAAATGTGAGATTTATACTAATCACGAGAGTTTGAAGTATATTTTCTCACAAAAAGAACTCAACATGAGGCAAAGGAGATGGCTTGAATTACTCAAGGATTATGATTGCACGATACACTACCACCCAGGGAAGGCAAACAAGGTGGCAGATTCTTTGAGCAGAAGAGACCATGGAGTTTTGAACGTGATGAGAATTGAAAGGGATCCAATTTTGATGGATCTAGTGAAGATAGACATGGGAATAACCAGGGAAGGTGAAACATCAATGCTTTTTCAAATGGATGGCAAACCATCTTTACTAGAAAGGATTAAGAGTTCTTAGACCGATGATGAAGAATTTCAAAAGAAGATTAAAGATGTGAATGATGGGAGACTGAGAGACTTTGTGTATGAAGATGGAATATTGAAATTCGGGAAAAGACTTTGTGTTCCTGATGTACCTGATCTAAAAAGGGAATTGCTGGATGATTCTCATAGTTCCAATTTCTCTATACACCCTGGGAGAACCAAAATGTATAGAGATTTGAAGGAACATTTTTGGTGGGACAACATGAAGAGGGAGATTGCTGATTTTGTGTCAAGATGTATGGTTTGTCAACAAGTGAAAGCTGGAAGGAAACAGCCTGGAGGAGTCATGCAACCTCTTCCCATACCGGAGTGGAAATGGGACAATATTATGATGGACTTTGTCATGGGACAACCAAAGACTCCTAGAAGTAACGATGCAATATGGGTTGTTGTTGATCGTCTTACCATGTCAGAATATTTTCTTATTATAAGAGAAGATCTACCACTGGAACATCTAGCAAGACTATATATTAATGAAGTTGTGAGAATTCATGGAGTACCCCTATCGATTGTTTCTGATTGTGGTCCCCATTTTACTTCAAGATTCTGGAAAAGTCTTCAGAAATCCCTGGATACTGAACTTCATTTGAGCACTGCTTACCACCCTCAGGCAGACGGACAATCAGAACGGACTATTCAAACCTTAGAAGACATGTTGAGATCTTGCTCACTTGACTTTCAGGGTATGTGGGATCAGTATTTACCTCTGGTAGAGTTTTCCTATAACAATAGCTTCCATTCGAGTATTCAGATGGCACCATATGAAGCGTTATACGGAAAGAGATGTTGCACACCAACCTGTTGGGATGAAATCGGTGAATGAAAACTTGTAGGTCCAGAACTGGTGGAGGAAACGATGGAAAAGGTGAAGGTAATCCAAAATCACAGCAAAGCAGCTCAAAGTAGGCAAAAGAGCTATGCCTATAATCGAAGGAAGGATTTGGAATTTCATGTCAGCGATCATGTTTTCCTAAAGGTATCTCCATGGAAGGGAGTCATACATTTTGGTAAGAAATGTAAATTGAGTCCCAGGTACATCGGACCTTTTGAAATTCTAGAACGAATTGGGGCTGTAGCTTACCGATTGGCAATGACTCCAAGTCTCTCCAAAGTTCACGACGTGTTCCACGTATCTCTGTTGAGGAAATACATGCCTGACACAACACATGTACTCACCTATGAAGAATTAGAACTGGAACCCAATCTGTCTAATTGTGAAGATCCCGTCAGGATTCTTGATACGAGAGAACAAGTACTGAGAAACCGGACGACGCGTCTGGTAAAAGTTTTGTGGAAAAACCATAAGATGGAAGAGGCAACGTGGGAACCCGAGGAACTTATGATGAAGAACCACCCGAGTCCTTTCATGCGATAAGTATTATTGAAATTTAGAGGACGAAATTATTTGAAGGAGGGGAGAATGTAACATCCCAGGCGTCTACGGTACGCTTCTCTTTGAATAATGTGATAGCGTGTGTTGTACGCAATACAGAGTTCTAACACACCATAACCAATCAAACTAGCCGTTATGAATAGTAATACCACCTTTTTTAAATTATATATTTTTTATTTTTTAAAATTGACTTCATTTTTGGATTTGTAATATCATATTTATCCTAAGGTGAAATTTTGGAACTTTTCGGATAACTTTCATATTTTGATGGATAGTGAAAATTACTAAATTTTAATTAAAAACAACTTTTTAATCAAAATAATGAATATTGATAAATTATGAATTTGAGTGGTTTTAAAGTATATTTAAAATATATTTTTACCATTTAATTCAATTTTTTTCATTAGACATAATTTTACAATTAAACCGGACATAAACAAGTGTCAATCTTTTGATAGTTAATATCTCTTAAAAACACACTTTTTGTTTTAACAACGGGAATTAATTTTAAATTAATCTCTGCCACTTCTATGTTTTGAATTTGGAAAAATGGATTCCATATTTGGAATCAGGATGTTCAAATTGTGTAAATAGGTAACTTTTATTTTTACACATTTTAAATAATTATTGCGGTCAATATTTTATTTACCATGGTCAAAGGTAAATCCGGTAAATAAGGGTTAAAAAAATAATATTATGATAATACTAAATTACCCTAAAACGTGACCTAACCATATTTTTGGATACATGTCCGACCATGGGCATCTTTGGGTTAATTTTAGGACCTCATGGAGCCACTTGTAGGTGATAGGGACACTTTATTTTAATTAAGTTAAAATGAATACAAAAATGACACAAGCATATATCTTTTAGAAAAACACTTTTTACATAGGGTTATATATGTTTGATTGTAGATTATAAATATTAATTAGAAAGATAAAAATATTTCCTACATAATTATATTTTATTTATAATTTTTAGACATTAAATAATTTAATTTATTTATGACACAATGATGATGCATTAATTACTATAATAGTGAAAAATTAAAATAATTGATATTATAAATTTCCAAATAAATATAATTTGAGACTTTTAATGAATTAAAATACTTTTCTAGGATAATATGACATATTAGGATTGATTTAATTGACTTTTTTCGAATTAATCAATCTGTTATGAGTTTTAAAAAAATCAACTATTGAATAGTGTCAAAATTGACATAAAACAGTTTTTAAAACAAATATTATATTATTAATTGATATTAAATTCCTAAAAATGTAAGGTTAGGCCAAGAAACTTATATCATGATAGGTGTATCATTAATGGACCACTTGGGGGTTTCGTGGATGTATATGGTATGTTTATTAACCATATAATATAAAAATACAATGAGACATTGTAAAAGTGAAACTAATTAACTTAGAGTTAATACTTAAAGATAAGGTTAATATAAGTACCCAAACCTGTATAAATTATATTGGTTGAATGGTTTTTGACCTATCCCCACCTTAAACATTTAATAATCAAAATTTGAGCCATTAGAAACCGAATATGAATTTTTTATAAATTAATATTTCTAGCTTTTCCAAGGATGCCCCTCACCCCTCTTATAAAAGGGCACTCCTCCTTCTCATTTCTTCACACCTTCAAAGCCTTTTGGTTCGGCCAAACTATGCCCAAATACTCTTCCAACTTCCCTCAATACAACCTAGAGGCCATAGTTTGATCATAAACCCAACCTAAGGATCCCTTTTGATCAAATCAAAAGGAAGAACACGAAGAAGAGGTAATGATTTCACCACCATTTTCCAAGTTCCTTTATTCTTCCACTTCTTCTTCCTTTGTTGTTACCATTTTAAAATAATAACTCCAGTATAATATATATATTTTGATGTTATTATAAATATGTTACAACCATATTCAGTATTCTATCAACCCTTTGAATAACATGTCACCATACGTGCGTACGTACGGCTTACCGTCTCCACGCCGTGGTGTAATTGTTATTCAATATATTATTATTTGGATGGGTATAATAATGATGTGTAACTCATGTAAATAATAAATATAACATGTTAATGATTCTGTATATATGATATAACATCCATTTATATATTATTTTAATATCAAAAGAATGATATTGTTGCTCGTGTGTACGTACGGACTACCGTCTCCACGAACGCGAAGAGATTCATTCTCCATCGTATCCATTCAAGTATAATTATCATTTTATGATTTAAAAATAATGTTTAAGGAATTTATATCATTCTGTATATGAATAATATACAACCAATCCATGACAAACATGGCTTATGTAACAAAACATATAAAAGAAAATGAGTAAGTTAACACCAGAAACGACAATAATACTAAGATATTATTAACAAAGAAAAGTTAAAAGATCATATGTGATATCATATGAATGTATATGATTATTGTATAATTTAAAAACAATTATTTAACTATTATACAGGAGTTTAACCTACCCCAACCAAGGAAAAGTACAAGTTAAGGGTTATTTCACAATCTCTTCATTATCCGAGGTTGTTTATACGTAATAATCTACTGGGATCTCTTTATCATCCACATCCATGTTTCTTAAAAATTTATTTCAAACCATTTCTACTATTTAAAATAATATGGGTTAAAGTCATTTATACCCTTATTTGACTTTTTATAAGATTTTTATAAAGGAATCTTTCCGTCTTTTTTCAAACAAGGTGCTTTTTAACCTTTTTGACAGAATTTAGGTAAGAATGTTTTTTTAACTTTTATGACGGGTGCGGTAATTTTCCGTCGTTATAAAATCGTCGAAGCTTCCCTTACAATCTTATAAGAATATTTTCAAATAAAATGTTTTATTTTATATAGCTCTTAAATGATTTCAAAAATAGAAAGATATATTTCTCTAAAAAGAGTTTTGATTTCATCTATGTCAACATCCTTTGATGGATTTTACGCTTATTTGAAGTTGATTTATTATGATACAAAACTTCTATATTTTATTGAAGGTTTTGAGATATGTTTGAATATGTATGTGATATTTTTATACCACTCATAGTTTATGGTGAAATTATTTACATTTCGTATGCTACTTTTAATAGGAATGTTGATGTTATGTTTAAACCGTTTCATATGGGAATGCATTGGACATAATATGTGATGGGTGGTGCCCACTATAGATCCTCGATGCATCGGTAGGTCTCATGAGACAAACTAGTTTCTTGGAACAAGGCCTTGAAAAAATATTATTTGTAGTCTTGGCACGAGGCCTTGGCTATGTGGTTATGATAGTCTGGACTTATGCATTCCATCATTATGAAAGTGGTTATTGATTTTGCATGTGATTATTCGATTAGTAGAATATCCATGTGAATTAGTAAATGGAATTATTTAATTTTATTTATGCCATACTATGTTGAATGTTCATGTTTGAAAGGCTTTTTTTTATTTATACATTGCCTTAAATGTTTATTCTTATTTATGAATGTTTCCGCTATATTGTTATCCTTACTGGGCATTTGAGCTCACCCCTTTTCCATGTTTTATTTTTCCGAGGAAGTGAAGAAGTAAATTATAAATGACCTGCAGGGATATTATGAGGGGTTAATAGTGTGGACTATAGATACAATATGTTATTGTAGTAGTTTTTCACTTTATGATGTAATGTAAAACTTTATGAATATATCTAGTGTTTCCAAGGCTACTAAAACAATCGGTATTTCGAGATTTGATCTTTCTTGTGATCATGCCAATGTTATGTAATAATGCACCAACTCTAGGTAAATATGGTCGGGGAGTTACAGTTCATATGAGAAGAGACGCTGTTTTTTCTCATCAATCCATTTTGGAATTTTTGATTGGCGTTGTTAGGCTGCCGAATTTTCGTAAGGGAACCTACCCCTCTCTTTCTTTTTAAGTACACTTTTTTATGTCATTACTTTTAAGCTCATATTTCTTATGATTGGGATGTTCTTTTATATTACTCTTACTGTATTTTTTATCTTCATATGATGATAGACCTTATTTTCTATCATCAATCCATTTTGGATGTTTTGATTGGCGTCGTTAGGCTGCCGAATTTTCGTAAGGGATCCAACCTCTCTCTTTCTTTTTAAGTACTCCCTTTAATCTAATTTCTCTTAAGCTCATATTTCATATGTTTGGGGATGTTATTTTATATTACTCATTCAGTAATTTTTATGTTCATATTATGAGAGACCCTATTTGATCTCATAAATCCATTTTTTAAAGTTTTAAGTGGCGTCGTTAGGCTACCGAGTTTTCGTAAGGGATTTTTCATCTCACTTTTATTCCCTTGACATTTATGCTACATTTTCCACTATTTCCATTCATTAGTGTATGTAATTCCCATTATTATACACTTTTTTTAGTATAACTTCATTTATGGGTATTTACATCTTCATTGTATTACCTTTCTTCCATGGGGTGTACGTATCGAAAGTTACCCAACTCGGCAAGGGGACCTTTCACCCTCCTCTTTTAAAAAGACTTCTTTTGTTATGTCTTTTAATTCACAAACTATTATGTTGGAATATGTTCTTATATATCCTTATTTATGTAAATTTTATGTCCAAGTGATGAGATACCATTTTCTCTCTCATCAACTCATTTTCTGAATTTTAAAGTGACGCTGTTAGGTTGTCGGATTTCTGTAAGGAAACTTCTTAACCCACTTTCAATTCATTGGGGTAAACCTCTACTTCTTGATTTTATCATTCCAAGATTATGTGTGTAATCTCTATGTTGTAATTTCTAAAAACCTTTGTGTGGATATACTATTTCTACACATAATCATCTCATTGATAAATTCTTACGAACTTGTATGGGAAATCATAACTCAATCTCATTTCATTGAGTTAAATATATGTCATTGGTTTTGTTTTTCCAAGATTATGTGTGAATGACCTCTGATTTTTTCACACTTAATATCCAATTATATTTGGTGTATTTATATTTCTCACACATAATTTTGTGATAGATTTATCTTTAATTTAATGATACCATCTTTATAATGGATTTCATCTCAATTTACATTTCCATTGAGACTTCATTGTTGTTATGCACCAATTCACTCTTATATGGTGTGTATAATGTCCTTTGGCATATTATATCATGAATCCCTTTATTCTCATGATATTATAAAGTTCGGATTAAATGTTATTCCACAATTATTTGTATTCAAGAGTCTCTCATTTTGTTAAAAACTCTTTAACAAAAATATCGTTATAAATGTTCTAAAGATTCATTATTCTAAATCTTTATCTTTTATGTCCATGTTTTCAAAATGGTTTTCAGTATTTATTTATATAGACATTAATGTTATAATTCCATTAAAATATTCAAAGTGGTATGGGACACTTTGATTCAAAAATCACTTTTAAATGATTTTTGGAAATGGATTGATTAATTCAATATCTTGGAATTACTTATTGTGATTGCAAATGAAATGTTGTTATTGAAATGTTTATATTTTCAATATTTTATGTGTAATGATTGTACTTGGACATTTTACGGGTGGTTACGTGATAAACCATATGACGGGTGGTGCCGTGAATACCAGGACGGGTGGTTACTTTATAACCTCCAATGCATTGGGTATGGATGTCGGCCGTATGGATATTCCATTAAGTGATATGTGTGGAATTCGACCATATGGTTATTCCATTTAAGTATGTTTATGTCCCAAGTTACCTTTATATGTTATCTATATGGGTTTTATGGAAATCCTTTGGTTACAAAAAGGGTAAGTAATGATCTTTTATTCAGTGAAGAGTTTTTTTACTACTTCATAAAGGTGAAAAGTGTTAATTTGATAAATTATTCTTGTTTTACTTGTTGTTTTGAAAAACTAACAGTTTTCCTTCCTTGTGTATCCTTTACTGGGCTTTTTATGCTCATCCCAAGTTTTTGAAATGTTTTCCACATGACTTAAAGATGAATAGGGTCAAGGATGGGATCAAGGACAGACTTGCTATCTAAAACATGGAACTAGACATGTTTCTTTTTAAGAGTTTTTATTTTATGGAAACTTAGTAGAAGTGTCTACTTTGTAATCTTTTTATATGTAATAGTTATGTCTTAATTATCTAAAACTCTAAACCTTAAAAGATCCTCAATGTAAACTATTCATTTAATTCAATAATAGGTAATGTTTAAGGTCGGGGCCTTATAGTTGGTATTAGAGGTCGGTTTAGATAACTTTAGAGGTTAGGGTATTCTTTAAGCCTAAGTGACAAGTTGTGTATGACCACAAGGATTATAATATTAGATAGAGTCATTGTTATTTTTGAATGTTGGAATGAGTTTGAGATAACGTGGATAAGTATATCTTAGTATTTATCTTCCTCTTTAGCACATGATGATTTTGTTGATATACACACACTGACATTTCTGTTTTCGGTAAATGGATGGATCTAGCAGGCACCAAAGTGACAATGGTTTTGATGGAAACTGTGGTGGTTTTCTGATTAAGAGACTCGATGAAATGGGGGATTCAATGAGGAATCGTGTGGTTGTGCTAAACCAACTATCAAGGAGTCATGATCAACCACTTGAACCATGGTGAGTTCTCTAATGCATCATGTATGAGATGACCAACTCGATGTGGAAGTTCAGGTAATAATTATAAAGGTAACCACTGGGGTTTATATGATCCTTACTTTTTAGGTAATTATGGGTTACTTTATGATAAGTTGGAAAATGAAAGGCATGAGATAAAATTGAGGTTAAAATATTTTATTATTATTTTTGAAGATTTTATCTCATTTTGGGGAATGTTTTAAGAATTATGTAGTTTTGGAAAAAGGACAACACATAGACCGTGTGATAACCCATTACGTCAGACAAATCTATGGGAATCGAACCCACAACCAAAGTGTGACTGGTATTTATCGCCTACCACTGGACTACGTGATGTCCCTGGTTAGTTTGAATAATTATTTTTAGTTATAAGATTTTAGGAATCAAGAGTATGTTTATTTTAGGTTATCTATGGAAATGATTAACCTATCATGGAGGATATGTGATTATGTTAATTACTTTTTAATATGAGACTTTAAGAGAAAATAATGTTATTTGGAGATAAATGTTAATTTTTACCTTGGAAAACTATGTGATAAAATCCTTCAAATATTTGGGTTTCAATCTTAGTTTGGTTTACTTTGAATAATTTTATGGACAAATTGTTTATTGAATGGTCTTTGTTGAAATTTTGGTATTGTTTGACAATTTTTGGAGATTAAGAATAGATTCTTTTTATAAAGGATTATCCTTTTCGGGTATTATATGATCTCATACTAACCTTTTTTGTTTTAGTTTTGGTTAATGTCTAAAGATATGGGAAGTATATAGTTCTATTTTGTGGATTAGGTGATTCTCTAGAAGTTGATTATAGCTCTCTTAATGTAAAAATGTCATCCTAAATACTCATCTTTTGGAGAAAATATGAGTTCGTGTAAGAAATCTAGTAAAATATGAAAGTCAACATGACAAATAAGTATGTTTCCTTTTGTTTTAGTTAAGATCAAAAATAAATTCCTCAATTAAAAGTAACTTAAAAAAATGTTGTCCATTAACTTTTCCTACTAGGGAATCCAATACCGTTTAACCCATCACAAGTTTGTGATTTCCTTATGGTTAACTTTCTCCTAGACATGTTTACTATCACTCTCAATCAGAACATGACCCTTTGTTTTTTCCTCCATATCCATATTTTAATACTTGGAATCCTATTATGGGTTATCTCGGGTGACCTTTGTACTTCTCTCCCATTCTTTTTAAGTGATAGTGTTACTGAATCTTTTTCTGATGTGTAATTTTCAATGAAGTTTCAAAGCCCAATTTTAAAATTGTGAGGACGCAATTCCCAAAAGGGGGGAAGGATGTAACACCCCAGGTAAATAAAGAATATTAAATGTTCACATTTATCCATATTTGTGAATAAAATATTAATATTACTTTAAAGGGAATGATATGCTCGATGGCGTACCCAATACGCAACAACGAGTTTCTTTGAAATATTACGTTGCACTCTAATAATAAAATAATATTATTTTAAATGGTGGTTAACACCTAGCCATCGTAATGCTGGGAATGAACGGAACCAACTACAAAATTATTATATATATTTTTAAAATATTTTTACTTTTATCCAATAAATTTTAGAGGCTTAAAATGCAAATGAATCCAATTTTAAGCATTAATCTTCTAATATTATTTAAAAGGTCGATTAACCACCTTTTGAGGGAGAACCCCTCTTAAATTATTTTTTTTGACAATTTTATATGTTATATTTGACAAAATTGAATTCTTTTTAGAATATGGACATCAAAATTTACATTGTATAAATATTTGGTAATTTTCCGATCAAGATCATTTTCTTAATGAATACTGTAAAATTATGTATTTTAATTCAAAAACTACTTTTAATATAATTTATTTATATGATTATATCATATTTTTAATTGGTTTTAAACTGAAATTAGATTATATTTTTACCATTTAATCCAATGGTAGTCATTGGAATTAAGTTCACTTTGATATTGGACATAAACTAGTGTCAATCTTTTAATAGATATTGTTTCTTAAAAACACGCTATTTGTTTTGACTGCGGGAATGAATTATTAAATAAATTAATGCAACATATGTATTTTTAATTTTGTAAAATAGACATCATTTTTGAATTTGGAATATCAAATATAGCTTAGGGTTAATTTTTAGTATTTTTCTGAAAAACATCAATTTTTTATGAATATTGAAACCACTAAGTGGTAGTTAAAGAAACTGATTTTTCATTTAAATTAAACTTTTTCACTTCTATGATTTGATTTTCAAAAATCCGACATAATTGGTTGTCATTATTAAGTAAAATGTGGTTCAATGAGATTAAAATAATTTTTGGTGAATAGTAACTTTTAAGTTTTATTAATCGCGATTAAAGGTGATTAGTGTGATTTAAGGTAAAAATGGTATTATAATAAAATGAAAGTATATTGAAACATTTCCTAACCCTATTGTATGAGTCATGTCCGACCAAGACAACCCATGGGTCGATTTTTGGGACCCCATGTAGCCACTTGGGTAAGATAATGACATTAATTCCTTTTATTTAAAGAAAAAGTAAAAATAACACAAACATGTATTGTTTTAATAAAACAATTTTTACATGGGGTTATACAAGTCAGAGTTTTGACTATAAATATTAATTTTAAAGCTAAAATATTTCCTACATCATAGTATTTTTTTTATAATTTTTAGACATTAAATAAATTAAATTATTTATGACATAATGATGATGCAGCGATTACCTCATTATTTAACGATTTAAATAAAATGAAAAGATAATATAAAATTTAAGACCTAAACACGTAAAAAACCTATTTTATGGGTGTCTTTAGTACCCTTATCAACTTATTCTTTAAATTTTTCAATTTTGGAACATTAAAATCCGAAACTCATTTGAAAATAATGTAACATTTTTTGACTTTCCAAGAGTGCCCCTCCTCTCCTCTTATAAAAGGCCCCCACCTCTACTTCCTTACCCAAACCTCTCAAGCCTTTGTCTCAGCCAAAGCCTGCCCATTTCATCTCTCCAAATACCTCTCTTCATCATTAAAGCCTTTCCTTTTGGAATAATCCTTTCCAAGGAATCCTTTGAGCTCAAATCAAAAAGAGTTACCCAATTTAAAGGTAATGTCTTCCCTAGTGTTCTTTTGTTTTATTTTACTTCTCCAAACCCCTAAACTCTTTTTATTAATATTTTTTTGTAACACATCACTATATTAAATATAATAGGATGTTTTTATAAGATGGATTCTTTCTATAATTTCACACACCTCCGTATAATGCTTAAAGAACATATTGTTTCTGTGGATGGCGAATTACTGCATCACGAAACGATGATTGTTCAATATTCTTTTAACACCTTCAATGGTGGCCATTAAGATGTCACTATATTTATATATGATATATAATATGTTTATTTTTTCCATAAGATTATTTATTTTTCATTTATGGCATACCTTTATGGTTTCCATTATGGGTAAACGCGATATCTTCATTTTAGGAAGTGCGGACTACCGCCCCCTCAAAGTGATTTGATTTGTTAATGCCATATGTGGGATGTATAAAGGATGTAATTAATGGTATTACATATTATATCCAACTAGAATTATAATATACCTTTTTATCATTATTATTTAAATCCATTGAATACAAAAAAAAAGAAATGCAAGTAGCGTTTATGCGTACGTACAGCTTACCGTCTCCATGAACAATACATTTCATTTCTTATCTGCAAATGTTATGTACTATTATAAGTACATATATATAATGGATATATATTTAATATATTACATATAAATTATGGATATAATTATGTAATTATAATATATATCTCTCTCATTTTGTTTTAATTCCATTAATATGACAAAAAAATTAAAGTAGCGTTCATGCGTATGTACGGCCTACCATCTCCATGAATGGTGCTTTTAATTTTTTTATCTCCAAATGCTATCTAATAGTATAAAATAAATATGTAATGGATATATATGATATTTAAAACATAAATACCATTCTAGATATGATTTACCTATAACTACATGGAAAATTCTGTTCCAACAAGTTCAATTTTTACTCATGTATCGAACATTGACAAAAACGTTTGATATAAACTCACTTTATTAACCAATTATTATAACATTATAATATGTGATATTAAATGAATAATAATATTTAATGTAGGTACTTAAGAAATTATAAGTTGACCAAATTTTATTATTCAGGAGATTAAAGAATGATCGAGTCATGTCGAACACGAGGTAAGGGAACCTACCCCTCTCTTTCATTTTAAGTACACTCTTTTATGTCATTCCTTTTAAGCTCATCTTTCTTATGATTGGGATTTTATTTTATATTAATATTAATGAAATTTTTATTTTCATATGATGAGAGACCCTATTTTCTCTCATCAATCCATTTTGGAAGTTTTGATTGGTGCCGTTAGGCTGCCGAATTTTCATAAGGGAACCTACCCCTCTCTTTCTTTTTAAGTACACTCTTTTATGTCATTCATTTTAATCTCATATTTCTTATGATTGGGATGATATTTTATATTAATATTACTGAAATTTTTATGTTCATATGATGAGAGACACTATTTTCTCTCATCAATCCACTTTGGAAGTTTTGATTGGCGTTGTTAGGCTGCCGAATTTTCGTAAGGGATCCAACCTCTCTCTTTCTTTTCAAGTACTCCTTTTTATGTCATTTCTTTTAAGATCATCATTCTTATGTTTGGGCATGTTATTTTATATTAATCATTCTGTAATTTTTATGTTCATATTATGATAGACCCTATTTGATCTCATAAATCCATTTTTGGAAGATTTAAGTGGCGCCGTTAGGCTGCCGAGTTTTTGTAAGGGATTTTTCATCTCACTTTTATTTCCGTGACATTTATGCTACGTTTTCCACTATATCCTTTTATTGGTGTATGTATTTGCCATTATTATACACTTTGTGTAGTATAATTTCATTTATGGGTATTTATATCTTCATTTTATGACCTTTCTTCCATGGGGTGTACGTTTCGAAATTTACCCAACTCGGTAAGGGGACCTTTCACCCTCCTCTTTTTAAAAGACTTCTTTTGTTATGTATTTTAATTCACATACTATTATGTTGGGATATGTTCTTATATATCCTTATTTATGTAAATTTTATGTCCAAGTGATGAGATACCATTTTCTCTCTCATCAACTCATTTTCTGAATTTTAAAGTGATGTCGTTAGGCTGTCGGATTTATGTAAGGGAACTTCTTAACCCACT
This sequence comes from Viscum album, assembly GCA_963277665.1. Lineage (NCBI taxonomy): Eukaryota > Viridiplantae > Streptophyta > Magnoliopsida > Santalales > Viscaceae > Viscum > Viscum album. The sequence goes on along the minus strand of OY728145.1, from coordinate 652,977,679 downwards.
TTCAATTCTTTGGGTTAAACCTCTACTTCTTGATTTTATTATTCAATGATTTTGTGTGTAATCTCTATGTTGTAATTTCCAAAAACCTTTGTGAGGATATACTATTTCTACACATAATCATCTCATTGATAAATTCTTACGAAATTTTATGGGAAATCATAACTCAATCTCATTTCATTGAGTTAAATATCTATGTCGTTGGTTTTGTTTTTACAAGATAATGTGTGAATGACCTATGATTGTTTCACACTTAATTTCCACTTATATTGGGTGTATTTATATTTCTCACACATAATTATGTGATAGATTTATCCTTAATTTAAGGATACCATCTTTATAATGGATTTCATCTCAATTTACATTTCCATTGAGACTTCATTGTTGTTATGCACCAATTCACTCTTATATGGTGTATATAATGTCCTTTAACCTATTATATCATGAATCCCTTTATTATCTTGATATTATAATGTTCGGATTAAATGTTATTCCGCAATTATTTGCATTCATGAGTCTCTCATTTTGTTAAAAACTGTTTAAAAAAATATCGTTATAAATTTTTTAAAGATTCATTATTCTAAATATTTATCTTTAATGTCCATGTTTTTAAACTGGTTTTCATTATTTATTTATATGGACATTAATGTTATAATTCCATTAAAAGCTTCAAAGTGTTATGGGACACTTTGATTCAAAAATCTATTTTAAATGATTTTTGGAAATGGATTGATTAATTCAATATCTTGGAATTACTTATTGTGATTGAAAATGAAATGTTGCTATTGAAATGTTTATATTTTCTATACTTTATGTGTAATGATGGTACTTGGACATTTTACGGGTGGTTACATGATAAACCATATGACGGGTGGTGCTATGAATACCAGGACGGGTGGTTACATTATAACCTCCAATGCATTGGGTATGGAAGTCGGTTGTATCGCTATTCCATTAAGTGATATGTGTGGAAGTCGACCGTATGGTTATTCCATTTAAGTATGTTTATGTCCCAAGTTACCTTTATATGTTATCAATATGGGTTTTATGGTAATCCTTTGGTTACAAAAGGTGTATGTAATGATATTTTATTCAGTGAAGAGTTTTTATTTACTACTTCATAAAGGTGAAAAGTATTACTTTGATAATGTATTCTTGGTTTACTTGTTGTTTGGAATAACTAACAGTTTTCCTTCCTTGTGTATCCTTTACTGGGCTTTTTATGCTCATCCCAAGATTTTGAAATGTTTTCCACAGGACTTAAAGATGAATAGGGTCAAGTATGGGATCATGGAAAGACATGCTATCTAAAACATGGAACTAGACATGTTTCTTTTTAAGAGTTTTTATTTTATGGAAACTTAGTAGAAGTGTCTAATTTGTAATCATTTGAGATGTAATAGTTATGTCATAATTCTCTAAAACTATAAACATGAAAAGATCCTCAATGTGAATTATTCATTTAATTCAATAATAATTAATGTTTAAGGTCGGGGCCTTATACATCTTCTAGGAGAAATAGAGTGACATTGGGATATTTTTTGGGTAGTGTTTTTAAGAGAGAAGAGACTAGAGAGGGTTGAGTAATGGGTAAGTAGTGATGGCCTTTTATAAGTTGGAGGAGGGGCACTTTTGGATAGTTTGAAAAAACAATTTTATTCTAAAATTATTATCGATTTCATATGGTGTAAAATAATATCATCCTATAAGAATTGGATAGGTTTTCGATGTTTTTTAATACTTGTCATTTTTATTTAACCCTTTTATACTCTTACAGTTTTATCATGAATTTATCACTTTGAGAATAAAAATTGTTACCCAAATATGACAATTATCCAATAAAAGAGTCCATAATATTATTTTAGAAAAATTATGACTATTTGGATAGATATTAGTGTTTTTGGAATTTTATAACATTTAATAAAATATTTATATTTTAAAATATGAATTATATCAATTTTGATACTATTCATATCATGAATTTGATAAAAAAATACATAACAACATGGTTGATTAGAAAATAATTCATTAATACATAGATAAACTGCAACTATCATCTCTTAAATTAGTAGATGACATCAAAATAACCAAATTACATTTTTTTTTAACATTTATATTAACATATATTTGAATCCATTATTATTGAAGCAAACAATACATAATCATTTTTTCATAATTAAATATATATATTTATGGTCTAAAAATTATATATATAGTTATATGATGTACTAAATATTTTTATATTTCTAATGATTATTTATAGTGGAAACTATCACTTATATAACCCCATATAAAAATTGTTTCACCGAAAGATATATGTTTATGTTACATTTTCCTTAACATAAAATTAATTTTTATAAAATTTCAATTTCACTTATAAGTGGATAAATGGTGTCCCAAAATCTAACCAAAGATTCCCATGGGCAGACATGATTCATCATATAGGATGAGGTCATGTTTTAGGGTATTTTAATATTATTAAAATATTATTTTTCACCTTTATTTACCAGATTCATCCTTTAACAATGGTAAATAAAATATCTACTGAATATACAATACATAATGTCTAAAAATAAAAGTTACATATTTAAAAAACATGGACAACATGATTCCAAATACGGAATCCATTTTTTCAAATTCAAAATATTATAGTTTCAAAATTTAATTTTATAAAAATTCCAATTTTCAAAACCCATGACTGTGATTTCAAGCAATAATAACTATCAAAATATTGAAATGTGTTTATGTCTAATTAAAAAGTGAAATTACTCTCAATGAGAAAAATTGAATGAAATGGTAAAAAAATCTAATTAAACTTTGAATACAATTAATTATAAAAATCTAATCATATAAATAAATTAGATGAAAATACAGTTTTTATTTAAAATGCAGTATTTTTCACTATTCGTTAAAAAATTAACTTTAACAAAAAATATAAAATATTTTTCCAAAGTAAATAGTGATTTAAATATTATATAGAAGAAGTATATTTTTACAAATGTAATATATTAATGTGACAAATTTTATATTTAAAAATGGTTAGCCATGAGAAGTTTGTAAGTCGACCATTTAAAGAATATTTGAGTATTTCATGGTTTAAAATAGATTCATTATTATTTTAAGCATCTAAACTTTATTGTATAAAATTAAATCCATTTAAAAAAAATAATCATTATTTAGTTAGTTATGTTCATTCCTAGAAATAATAAAGTTATGTGTTTACTACCATTTAAAATATTGTTAATGTTATATTATTTTTTGAAATAACTCAACGTTTTGTGCAAACATAATATTTCAAAGAAACTGGTCGTTTCTTGTTGCGTACACTATCGAAAATAGTATCCTACTTAACATAAAATTAATATATTATTCATAAATATTAATAGATATGAAAAAATTTTATTCAATAAATACCAATGTCGTTACATGACATGTTTACTCAAATTGGATCATTCTCCTATGATCCCAGTTTTCCAGTCATACCACAAAATGTAGGCACTACCTATGTATAGGAATAATCCATGAGTACATTATAACATTTCATATACTAATTTCTTGTTTCCACTCCCCAGTTGGATCCACTATAAGTCTCACTTTTGGATAACTCAAGTGGTTTGAAATCCAAAACACATCCATCAAAATCATTTTCCACATCAAATAAGACTTCTCCTGAAGAACCTTCCAAATCAGGAGTGTAAATTCCCATGTCTCCACATATTAAATATAATATATAATATAATAAGGGACTTACATCCTGATAATATCATTGTACATCATTTTCCAATGTTGGGCAGGTACAAAAATTCAATTGTCTCTTTCCAGTCAGACCTTTAGTATTCCCCTCTATATTGACATTATCTTCTATTTCTTCCCAATATGAAAACTAGTTTTTATGAATCCACTCCTAAAGTATTCTATTGTGTTTCATATTTCTTTAGAGGAAGAAAAAAAATCAATCCACATCTCAAACTCCACAAATTATTTCCACTGAAACTCGTCCACAACCATGATACAAACATGCTCAGTTGGAAATTTTGATACATCAACCCCATACATATTCGTGGAGAAACTTGATGGAAAATAGATCATGTTTTACAATATGGAAAGAAATAACTTTATAATAAAATCTATATCATACACTAAATTTCATTATTTTCATGTTGTCATAAAATTTCAAAAAATATTACCCAAATTAACAAAGTTGGGGAGTCTCATTTCTAGTGATTTTCTACTCTAAACCGGAGGAGGTAGATTTTTTGGGTGTGGTAGCTTTTGGGGGAACTGGTCCAAGCCTTAATCCAGTGTTCCTATAACATAAAATGAATCTTCACTTTCCACTTATCGATCTGACCAACTGTAGCATGATCATACAATCCCCATGACCTGAAAAGGCATTTATTGATGGAGTCCTCTTATTGTAATGACTAGAAAATATAAAATATATTAACAATGGAGTTAATCCATTATTATATGATTATAGAATCAAAAGATACACTAAAAATTTGAGTTCATTTCCACATAAATAAGTGGACCATAACTTTTGATATCTTATCATTATAAGGGAATTCATCACAATTCAAATTATTACTCATAAAAATAGTCAGTTTCATATAAACTATCGTGAAGTATTAAGAACCTCTTCTCATCATGTTTGGCGTATCGTTTGGTCAATCATCACAATAACTATCACAATGAGTGTTGGCACATGATATTATTTTTCAAGACATTAATTTTGAAAGAGAATGTTCAATCAGTTACTTGAATACATAGATCAAAATAATATTAAAATAAAACATTAAATATAATACGATAAACAATAAAATAAATGTTTAGGATAACATGTGATTTTATAGGATTCAATATATATTATCTATGATCTATTTCAAAACAAATATTCTCATGGGAATTTATACCATTAATAATTATTTATAATTAAATTTGAAATTTACCAAAGCATATCCACTAGGAGTGTCAAAACAGTTGAAGAGTAAGTCTTATTTTCATGTTCTAGGTTACCATGAGCGAGTCTTGGAACAACATGATGGAGTTTCTACAACTAGTAACATCTATTCTGCAACCACATCCACATGTTGTACCCAAATATGTATATATTTAACTAAAAAACAACTTACTCTATTCAAACAAAAATGGAGGGATCTTTTCAAATTCTTAGTCATATCCCTAAAGCTTTCACTATATTTTTCCAGTGCTATTACAAAAAATAACTAGAATATCTTTAGAAAATAGCCATAAATACACTACCATTTTATACAAAATATTACATGTATTCATTCTTAATTTATCCTCAAATTGATATCCAAGGATCATAAAGTATAGTGTCTTGGAAATTGGGTGCATAATTTAAAATCAGGTAACCAAAATAAAAACATATTTTATTTAATATTCATAATGATATCTTCACTCTATTGAGACCTTATATCAATATTAGGTAACATGGGAAAAAAATTAACATATGGGATGATCTAAAAATACTTGTAATGGAATACAAATAGGAATAAATAAAATCACATGGGCTTGATGGCATTACATGATTGCATAAAATAGAATGAAACATTATTAAACATAAGCAATAATATATAATATAACATGAAATCATATAACCATGAAATAATACGAATTTGTAAACATCATATAACCTGATTAAAACATTATTCAACTCTAAATTCCAAGACAATATCACATGGTGGAAAATGTCTCGTAATGAAGTCGGGTTCTCTTCCTCACCCAACATAAGGTCTCATAAGACTAAAAATTACTGAATGCAATAGAGTACTATCTATTTTCACCCAACATAAAATGTTCAAGAATATGGGTTTTACATGACGAAACATAAATAATAAGTCCATCAAAAAAATATGGTTTTCCCATAGATGGAATTGGGTATCATAATCATGTCAAGAGGCATAATAAAAGATATTATCATAAATTTTTCTAAGAAAGAATTGATTTAAATAGTAAATGAACATTCATATGGATAAATTTTCATAGATCATGATTATTGTTTTCAAACATTTGTGAAAATATATAAAATGTTTGTTTTTGAATCATTATAAATAAAACATTTTATTTTTGTTTGATGATGATATTAAAGAGAATTTAAAGTGGAAAATACTTATTTCATTTTATAAAAACATAAGTGATGTTTCATTTATTTTCATGATAAAAATATTAATATCAAAATAAATATAGTGTACTATAATAATTTATCTACGATATATAAAAATGGGTGTAAAATTGGGATGTTCTAGTTTATCATGTTTTCTTTTGTGATGAACTGAGATGCAATCCTTCTTAAAAAATGTATATGCCCAAAAAAAGAGTGATGAAATGATTTGGATACAAGAGTTTGTAACATATAAATAGAATATAGAATAATACAATAAAAATAAATAACAGTTACGTTATGTTAAAGAGGGATAATGTGTAACCTGAAAGAAAAAATAGAGGTTTGGAATGAATCACGTACCTTATATCTGAAATAGTTATGTACTTGATCATAATATCCTTTATATTGAAGATAAATATAATAATTAATTAAATCAAAAAAATTATTCATGGTATTGAATAATTAATATTTTATTATGTTCTTTTATGATCATTTTTATGTGTTATAGTGTTCAATTTTATCATATGGGAGTGATTGTTTTTATAGTTTTCATGCATGTCTCGATTGTATAAGAGTATGGATGTTTCTGTAAAATGGAAATAGAAATCAGGAATAAAATTTATAAGTTATAAATGAATAAAAATATATTAATATGGGTGTATATTTATTTTGTTGGTTGAGTATTAATAATTAGATAGGATGTTAGTGATAATTGTATGGATTATTTGGTGTGGTTTTCACTCACGACGATGTTGTTTTGTTTTAACATTTAACATCATTTGTATATAATGTTTCGAAAACATTTATAGTATTTAATTAAAATATTATATTTTTTAACCGCAAAAATTTATTTATGAATCACATTGAACATTATAATGGAAATGATTACTTTTATCCAAGAAGGATATAAATTAACATGTCAGGAATGACTTTTTTATTTCTAGAATAAAATGGAAAGGGGTGGGGTTTAATGATATATTATTCAATTATCATAATAATATTACTATATATGTGAGTAAACTAAGTTATAATGCAATTTTTATGAGGGTAGATGATTACTGAATAATACAGAACATGAAATGAAATTAAATGAAAAGGAGTGTGGAATTTTCCTATTGAATGTATTGTCGTTGAAAACCCCATTAGGGAAAAATGTTTAGGTCTTTTGATGGTACTGAATCTACTAGACCTAGTTGATGGTATTAGTAATATTACTGAGCTTAATTTGAAATTGGATCAAATCATGGAAGGTATGAGGAGAGGAGGTGGTGAGAATGTTATTTATAGTGTAGGAAATGAATATTTTCTCATTATTTTAATCAATAGATTATTATTTTAGCTAAAGAAATTAAATAGAGTTTATTATTGTAAATATTATATGTGGGTTCTAATTAATTGTTTTAACTTGTAATTATATCAATAATGATTATGAAAATTTTTGAATTTAGAAATTAACGAAAATTATTTTATTTTATTATTCACTTGAAATTGAAGTATTATTGAAAATTCAAGAAAATTCACCCAGACTATTTTTATATTTTTATATTTCATAAATTTACTTTTTTTTGTGAAAATAATTCATTAAATATGGGATATATAATTTTTAATTAAAATCATCATTTATTTAGAAAATACCAATTTTAAAATTTTAACTAATTTTATCACACCTTGAAAAAATTATCCAAGGTCTCATAAAATAATTTTATAATCACTAGGAGAAGATTATTACTCTAAGAATTAATTTTATCATATTTTTTAAAATTTATATAATTTTTCATAAAATTTTAATTAATTTTTATTGAATAATTAAAATACCAACATTTAATTAATTATTTTTAAAACATTTCATTACACACACAAAGAGATAATTGTATCATATATTAATTTATTATTTTCACAAAATTTATTAATATTTTATTATGTGATGTTACAGTTCTATTTAATGGATTACTACTTATGGGGGTTATATTATTATTTCTAAGGTCAAGTTACTATTTCACCAATATAGCTTTCATAACATCTATAAATGCCACTTATTTCATTATTTTGTTCTTTATAATGTTTTTATTATGTAATAAATGATATTATATATGATAATACCATATTAAATAATTAAAATGTGGTAAATTTCATTTATATTATTTTTTTGGTTTATGTTGTTCTCATCAATGTAAATAAGAATTGATAGAGAATGACATCGCTTCATGAAGGTGGTAGATGAGATGTGAGTTTGCGCGATGTTATATTTTTACAAAATATTGAATGGTAACATAGATGATAATATATTATAATTATAGAATAATAATCTTTCATTATAATCATATATAAAAATGTAATATACCAACAAGTTTCAATAATTAAATTTAGCTGAACTGGCCCATCATAATGGAAGAAGTGCATTCTTGTTCATTATGGGCTTGAGAGCAGATCCAACTAATCATATAAGAAAACATAGTTATAATTTATATACTCAATACAATAATGGTTTGATTATATTAAATAGATTTTGAATGAATATATCCATGATAAGTCATATAAAAAATAATAATTTAATCCATAATAGGTAACATCCAATAACTAGAGAAAAATTTCTCTACAAAAAATTGAATGGTAGTCATTAGGGAACACTAAGAAACACATGAGTTTGTCCCATTGTGACCACATGCCACCACAAACCCATCCAATAGACAATAAACTAGATATTGGATATTAAAATCCTCTATGATTCTTATAAATTTACCTATGAAGTCCCTAGCATTTCTAAAAAATTATGACAGTATGGTTTAATAATAACATTAAATAAACAGAATCTAATGAATGTGATTCATAGTGTCTATGAAATACTAGGTTCACAATATATCAATAAAAAATTATATTGAAATTGCATTATCATAATATCTATAATTATATCTTAAACCAATTTGAGTTCCTAAAACTTCATAGGGTAACCTTGATAATACAAAATAAAAAGGGGTGAGCCAAAAATCATTGTAAGGAAATAAATGTCAAAATGAAGTATATTATATGAGCCAAAATTCCTAACATGATAATATAAAATTGAAATATCAATAATAATTATGTGGTCAAATACCATAAATAACATTGTACAATACATTCGTGGAAACAATTGAAAGTGGAATCTACATATAGCATGCTATAATCAATACCCAATGTTATCTTCAAATACATAACCACATAGTCTATACAATTCCTTGATATATTATGATTTCTCCCTAATCCCGTACATAATTTATGATGAGACAAAAAAAATTCCCAATAAATTGGAGTTCTATCTAGTATTTCACATCATAAACTGTACACATTTATGTGTACTATAAAAGTAAATAAATCATAAAGAATAAAAAATCATAACTTCTGGAAATAAATGTGTTTTTGAATGTTGCCATATATTATAACCTAATAATATTTTTTAGTGAACCCAAAGAGTTGAAAGAATTACAATATTTGGAAAATTTCATTAGAATACATAATCATTAGACCTAATATATTTTGTTATATTTTTTGTAAAGAATGTAATGAAAAAATGATTGAAATTTTATCTAAAAATTAATATTCTAAACGGTATTTTAAGGAACCAGTTAATACATTTCAGATAAGGAGTTGGTATAGATTATTATATTCATATCCAAGATAAACTAAAATGGTTATACAAAAATAATTAAATTATATAATGTATTCTTGAATGGGAATAAATGATTCAATTGAGTATTACACAATTGTATTAATAATGAAAAATGATTCCTTTAATTATGATTGATTTTATGAATGATATACGTATAATTAACATAAGGAATGTATTAACCAAATACCATAAGGTATAACAAACAATATATAATTTTAATACATTTATATAAATACCTAAATATAATTAGATAACTTAAAATAGATAGAAAATATGAATAAAAGAGGGAACAAACTTATCCTAAAGAAAAATGATTGTTTAGAGTGATCTCTTAACTTATGTAACAAAATCAATTGTACATGGACATAACATCCTGGATAATAAAATAATATTCATAAATTTATTATTATAGAAATATTTCCATAAATATAGTATTTAGTATAAATTTTTATGGTCATTTATAAAAATATCTTAGAGATATAATGTTTAATTTCATTGTTCGGAGAGATTTCATCTCATGGTTCCATAGTCGGATCACTTGTCGATATTTTACTGGTCATTTTTAAATTTGATTAAAAATATTGATGTTAAATAAATGGTATTAGTATCCTTATACGAATTTATGTGGTTAAAAATTCTTGTTTTCTGATATATGGATGATTAAATTTATTAAAATGCTAAAATTGTGTTGTTAATTAATCTATATTGTTGTACCAACCATCACTATAATGTTTTTTTTGAAACATCAGTATTATATATTAATTCCAAAACATTGAATAAGTTATAATATAATTAATATTTTTTTATTTAACAAAAATAGTATTTTTATTGAATTTATTCAAGTTAGTGGTGAAAAACTATGTACACTATATCGGGAGCCTAGGTTATTGTAAATGAGGAATTTATTTTGTTAAAGGTATATGTAAGGATGTAAAATGGAAGCACATCAATGGTAATAACATATACGAACATTAAAGATACATATGTTACTATTTTTAAATGGATAGTGATCATATTGTATTGGTAGAAGATGATGAAAATAATAAATTATTAGTCCACAATCTTACCTCATCCTGTAGATGTCTCATCTTATAACACTACATAATGCTCCTTAAAAATCTCGTTTAGTGATACCATAATCACTATGATGTGTCTCAAATATATTGATTAAGTGCTCAGGATTATTTAGAGATGGTGTTTACCAACCTGCGACGGTGATGGATTCTGCACTAGTGTAACATCCCAAGTATTTAAAGAATTATGGATTTTCATATCTTTGCCTATTTATGAATTATATAGTGTTTTAGAGTCTTAAAATGAGAATAAATCCAATATTCAGCACAGAATTCTCTAATATTTTTAAAAGATTGTTATACAACCATTTGATGGAGAACAATTTTTAAATCTATCTTTTGACAATTTTATAAGCTCTATTTGTCAAAATACATTTATTCATTATTATTGGGACATTTAAATTTACATTGGATAATTTTTTTGTATTTTCCTGACAATTTTCATTTTTTTAGGAATAGTGAAAAATACTGCTTTTTACATCAAAATTGCGTTTTCATCTAATTTAATTATATGGATATATTATCTTTTTAATTGATTTTACATTGTAATTATAATATATTTTTACCATTTAATTAAATGCTGGTCATTGGGATTAATTTCACCTTGAAATTTGACATAAACAATTGTCAAACATTTGATAGATAATGTTTCTAAAAACCCCGCTATTTGTTTTGACAATGGGAATTATTTTTAAATTAGTTACTACAATTTCTGTGTTTTGAATTTGGTAAAATGGATTCCATATTTGTAATAATATGGTAAAAATTATGTTATTAAGACTCTTGTTTTCAGACATTATGAATAGTAACGACGGTAATTATCTTTAATTATCGTGATTAATTAGTAATTAGGTAGTTAAGGGTAATAAAATAATATCATTATAATAACAAATGACCCCAACATGTGTCCTAATTCTACTGTTTGTGTCATGGCTGATCATGGGATACCTTGTGCCAAATTTTGGGACCCCATGGAATCACTTTTGGGTGATAGTGACATTTTATTATATTATTTTTTTAAAGGGAAAATATAACCAATGTATGTATCCCCCAAGTAAAATAATTTGAGATTTTTATACATAAATGATCTCTTAAACTATAAATAGTCATTGAAAATCTAAAAAAATTTCCTACATCATGATATTTTTTTATACTTTTTAGACATTAAATAAATTAAATTTTCTATGACACCATGATGCTGCAGCGATTACCTCATTAATTAATGATTTAAATAAAATGAAAATATAATTTAAAATCTACGACTTACATATGTCAAAGACCTATTGGATGGATTTATTTCTAACCCTTATCACCCTATCCTTGAAATATATTATTTTGTGACCTTAAAAATCTGAAACTCATTATATAATAAAGTAACATTTCTTGACTTTCCAAGAGTGCCCCTCCTCCCTCTAATAAAAGGCCCGCACCTATACCATCTTAACCACACCATTAAATCCATTTTCTCGGCCAAAATATGCTCATTTTATCTCTCCACATACCTCTATTCATCATAGAAGCCTTACCTTAGGTAGAATGCTCTTCAAGAAATCCTTTTGGTTCAAACCAAGAGGTGTTACTGTAGAGACCCGAAGCTTGACGTACATGGACATTACATTACTTTTGTGTAATACTTAATACATAACAAAAACAGACACATAAGGACCGTAATAGTATAGTGTCTTTGGAAACTTGGAACATGATTTTCTAATCGTGGTGAAAGATCTTCAACATCTCCCATAAAGATCTTCCCCTTTTATTTTCTTACCTAAAACTTTTCTTTATATCTTGGGGAAAAGAAAACATAAAAAGGGTGAGCTCAAATGCTCAGTAAGGGTAATAATGGATAAAATAAAACATACCATATACATTTGAACATAAAAAACATGAACATAATGTTTAAACATAAAAATCTTGAGCAATGACATGAAACATGGAAGTACATAAGGCATAGATCATAAAGAAACATTAAGAATGATAAAATATCATGGGAATAAAACATGTAATTGTGGAAAAAATTAAGCAAATGATATTATTTCCATAGTAGCCAAGGCATTTCTTCCAAGACCATCTTAGTGGACAAAGTCCCATTCTGAATCGAGTTCACTCCTCGTTCCAGTCCTATATTACTAAACCGGTTTAACTTTCCGTTTCATCCATGTCTATATCATGAGATATAAAATCTTTACCCAGTGCATTGGAGGGAGATATAGGTCCCACCCATCTCATAATGAAATCATTCTTACTTGTGCCACAAAATAAACATACATCATTCATAATAACCCAATGAATAAAATGGGTTTCATAAACATAATCCCATCATCACATAATCCATATAAACGAAATGGATATCATTTCATAATAAGAAAATTGAAACCATGTAAATCATAGAGACATGATACTTGAAACATACACATATGAAATAATGTCATCTTAGATGGAAAATGGTTTTGATAAAACACTTGAAATGAATTCTTGAGGAAAATCTCCTTTTTTCTTCAAAATAATTTTCTTTTCACAAAATGTCATGCAATTTTAAAAGAAAAGTATTTTGTTGAAAATAGTCATGAAATATTTTGGATGAAGATTCATGAAAATAAGGCTTTATAAAACCGTAAAAATCATTTCATGTTGTATACGTTAAAAGAACATTCTTCTCATACTTTTGTCGAAAAAGTCAAAAATTACCTCGTAACGTAAAAAAAAGAATGATTCCTTACATACAATGTAGTAAAAGTAAAAAAATGCATAAAAAGGACTTTAAAAATACATGAATACACTTTTATAAAACATGTACATGGATGATATCAATAACCCCAGTAAATACTTACAAATAAGCAATCTTGGATAAAAATGAGATTTGCACATTTATCCCTTACTTTAGGTCTGATATGCTTCGTACATATCCAAACCTCCTGTATAATGATTTAAATAATTTCATTGACTTATTAAATAATCATATTCACTGTTATGATATCATATATGTTTCACTTATGGATTTATATTACCCGTTCTTTTGTAAATTCCATGTTAAAGCAGTGTTTTGGGTAAAATCATTTCATTTATCGTATGTGTTTCGACTTTTCGTTCTTGATATTATTACTTATATCATGATTTACATAATTACAGAATATAAAACATGGTTTATATATAATATATATTCATCATATACATATATATATTATTGATCGATAAAAGGAATGAAATACACCGTTCATGAAGACGGTAGGCCGTACGTACGCATGAACGATGTTTCCGTTTCCTTATTGAATTGAATGAAACTAAATAGATGACATAAATATATATATATATACATAAACCCAGTAGCATTATTATGTCATATATTTCATAAATATTTATTATATATACTTTATAATCATTCTTGAATGGTTAACATGGAGAGTGAATCTCATCGTGTCGTGGAGACGGTAGTCCGTACGTACGCACGAGCGATGATATCATTCCCAAGATCATGGAATTGTATTAAAGTGTACGTATAATATTACAGAATCAATATCACTTTACAATAATCGTATATATTCATTAATTTCTTGATTATACCCATCCATGTAAGGTGGTGGTGGAAAATAGATTACACCATGGCGTGGAGACGGTATTCCGTACGTACGCACGCGAAGTGATTTTGTCTTCCGTAGGATGTATAGATGGTGAAATAGGGTTGTTTAATACTTATAATAATATATCAGTATATGAGTGATACTGATGTTATTACTTCATGAAGAAACAACTAAAGAATAAGAAGTTGAAGAAGACATAAAGTTGAAAAAATCGGTAACGGACATAACCTCTTCTTTGAAGCGCCTCTTTGAAACCTACTCTTAGGGCACCGAAATTGGTCTTTGAATAAAACCAAGACCTCTAGGATGTTTCTAGGGAAGTGGGGATGTGAAATGGGCAGAGGTTGGCCGATCTGCAAGGCTAAAAATGGTGTGAGGAAGAGAGGGAGGAGGTGCACTTTTATAATGGAGGAGAGGGTCACCTTTGGAATTCTTAAAAATATTAATTTATAATAAATCTAACCCCACTTAAAAACATCCAAAAATGACTCATATTCGAAGCTTAGATGATATAGGGTTGTAATCTCATCAACCAAAAAAATTTAGACATGTTAGGAAATTATTTGAAACATTATCATCTTGATTCATCCTTAATGAATTTAATTTTATATGTGGTAATAACATTCTAAATTTTAAATTAAAACAAATAATTACTTATTTGTTGTGAATTATCCATAATTTGTTACTTTATAAAACTTTAAACTATGTAAATATAAATTTCTATTTTTTATATTTTTTTTTTGATTTTTAAAAAATTTTATAATATGTTATTGTTATAAAATAACAATAGTGTCAATTTTGACACTATTCATTTATTTGAATTTAAAATCAAATATATAGAGAAGATATGTTCAAACTAAAAGCTTTAATAGATTCATAAAAGTTCATGTGTATCTAGAAAGTTAGTGGAGAACATTAAATAGTTCATATAATATTTATTTTATTATTTTTAAAACCATTTATTTGGTTTATCTTTTAATAAAATAATTACTACATTATTTTTAGTATAATTATTTAATATACTTATCTTTTGAATAAAAATTAAAAATAAATTCCTATGATGAAGATAAATCTATTACCTTTCACAATAATACTTTTACTCGAATTTATCATTTTAAAATCACAATATTTAAATTGTTATATTTATTAAATTATGAAGGTGACAACTTTGGCATCATTTAAAATAAAATAATATAAGTGTCCTAATAACTTTTATAAGACTCCAAACGGTTATATATTAGGTCCTTGGATTATTATGTTATAGATATATATACTACCAATATGTTTTGGTCAGGTTTGTGGGCCTTTTAATGGGTATTATTATTTCAATAAAAACTATATTACTTAATAAATAATTTCTGCATCATTAATGTATCACCATTAATGACAATTATTTAATCCCCAAAAATTCTAAATAAATTATCATGATGTAGATAGTTTTATTATCTTTCTGGATACTATTCATGTTCAAAGTTTTATGATGTTTATCACTAAATTAAAATTATTATACTTATAAGATTTAATAGAGTGACATGTTGTCACTTTCTTTGGTTTTAATAATAATTAAATTATTTTCATAGTGAAAAGTCCATAAAATGAATCTAATCATACCCTTAGGTGATATGGGTCTACCTTTATCCATCCAATAGAATTTTGGAATGTGTTAGGGTAATTTTATAATATTATATTTACCCTTAATTACCCGATTTACCTTTAACCATGGTAAATAAAATTTACCGTAGTTACTATTCATAATTTTCAAAAATAAAAAGTAGCCTATTAACATAATTTGGACCCAATGATTCCAAATATGGAATCCATTTTTTCAAATTCAATTCAAATAAGTTGCATAAATTAAATTAAAATTAATCTCGTTGTCGAATGAAAACTGGTTTTTGTTTAAAACATTACAAAAGATTTAATTGATTTAACCTACGAATTCAATGTAAAATCAATGATAATTACATAAATTATATTAAATGGTAAAGATATATTCTATTTATACTTTAAAACCATTAAATATTATAATTTAACCATATAAATTATTGCGATGAAAAAAGTTGTTTTTAATTAAAATATAGCGTGTTTTTACTATTCATCAAAATATGAAAGTTACTAGAATAATATGAAAAATTTATCCAAAGTAAATTTTTATTTCTTGATTCAAAAGAAGAATTTTATTTTGTCAAATTGAACTTTTAAACATGTCAAAAACTAGATTTAAAGTGGGTGCGCCATCAAAAGGCGACAAAACTGCATTTTTTTAAAAATACTTATTTTACCCGAAAATTTTATTTTTTTCTTATACCATGTTCTAGAAAATTTGTAAGATGAATAAGAATGTTATAAAATTCAAAATTTAGTTAATACTATTCATAACGTCTAGTTCATAATAATATTATAATAATATATTGTTGTTTAGTAAAACCCGGTATTCCGTACAACACACTCTATCGAGGAAGGTCGTGATTGCGTGTAATGCAAGCCAAGTCGGGGTTCTGTGTTGTGAATGAATCCGTTTTTATTTTGTATAACAGAATCCAACCATATTTCATTTATACATTGAATATATATATATATATACACTGAATGTTGTGTAGAATGACTATTATAAAACGAACTTGAAATTGTGTGTAACACAATCTAAGAATAGTGTTGTGTATACTTCAAGCTAATACAATGTGGCGTATAGCACAAGATAATATTGTTATAAAACACATGAAATCAAATAAATTAAAAATAATACTTATCATAAAATATCAGGTTGTTACATTCTACCCCCCTTAAAATGAATTTCGTCCTCGAAATTCGTCGGGGTTATAAATGGTTTACTACTCCAAAGTTTCATTAATAAAATCCCATATCGTAAAAAGAAATACCAAAACTTGGATTTAAAAACTAAAGTATCAAATGTAACGGTTACCCAAATTAACTCATCACTGGGTTTCCACGTAGGAGAACATAGGTGAAAATATGGATATGGAAGAAAAATCTAACCATCAAGTTCTGATGGAGAGTGGTAGAGAACATGGCTATGAAATAGCCAACAATCACAAAGCCATAGATTTGCAAAGATCTAAGGTACCATCAGATTCATTGGATATAAGAGCACTGGGACAACATTTTTGGTTTTCAATATCATTTTCCTAAAGTTGAAAATTTTGAATTAGAATAATTACCTACTTTATTTCGATATAATCTCACCGTTGTTCGTGCCTTGAACAATTTTTGCTTCATCTCTTAAATAAATGAAGTTGAATTTTTCATTCGTGAAGTGTTAGTACATCATGTGATAGAATGATGGGTCATTATTTCTATCTCAAACAAAAGGTTATAAAAGTTATCAGAAATACATAAGTCCATATATAGTGGGATTAATCATATATGGTTCCTAAAATGGACTTATACTTCATATATCATACTGCTTAATATAATAAAACTAGTTTCTACTAAACAGGGACTTCCTGTAGGCCAATGGTAGGCGATAAAGTCCAGTCGCACTTCGGTTGTGGGTTTGATTCCCACAGCCTTGTCTGACGTGATGGGCTGTCGCCCATCCTGCAGGTTGCCCTTTTTCTAAAACTACATTACTATAACATTCCATCAATAATATCAAAAAAAAGTTTTATCCTTAAACAATACTAACTTATGGCCAACATAATCCATTACAATCCTTAGGGTTATCTAAAATACTTGAAATGTCATCAACCAAGCATGTGAATACCATCATTTATCCCCCATATATCTTGTTTGTCACATTCTAATCATGTTAATACCTTAATCATGTATTCTCTTGAAAAATGAATACCCATTAAACCTTAGTGAAAACATGAATGTTGTCAAAAGTTAACTCTTTCCACATACAAAAATCCAAAAATTCTATATACTCAAACCATGATATAACATTCTCCTTATATCAGTCATGAGCACATGAATACTATCAAACATTTAATTTTCCCCTTATCCCTTCATTATGCGCATATCATCTACATTCCAAATATATCTGAATAACCTTTCATGGATACTGGTACCATTAATCATACACTTTAAAAACTCAAGGGAAGACAACAGTGTAACAATCCTTATATGTATCTTTATTCCATAGTACCATGAGATTACTTATATAACATTACACTTGATAAACATGTAATCATTCCACTACCTTCTTAAACCATTGACCGAGCTTCCACAATTCTTTCATCTCACATATCATTTGTAGTATCTTCATCATCATCAACATAATTACTACCCATATGGCCGTACTGATTCTCTTCATGAGACTTTCCCTTAGGGAATTGGTTTGCATAATGCCCATACATTCCACATTTAAAACATTTAACCATTTCTGATTTTGTAGAAACACCATTATCCTCATCCATGGTGTTAACTGAACCTTTTCCTTTGCACTTAATAGCTTTGTGTCCTTCTTTTCCACACCCAAAGCATCTTCCAGTTCCCTTGAAACAATCTCCCCGATGCCTCTTCCCACATAATTTACATGAGAGAAATTGAACTTTCATTCCTCTATGATCATCATGAAACTCCATATTTCTCTTATTATCTGAGTCGGGAAACTTACCAAAGCTGAGATTATTGATCATATTATGGGATTTCTGATTAGGCATAATGACGATGTTTGGACTTCCAAATCCCATTTCATTTAGTTTCTCATGAAGAATATCATTCCATTTTCCGTCAAATCCATCATTATCGTGAATCTTCCTGTTTCCAGCCATTTTCTAAAACCCAAAAAGAATAGTGTGAGAGGAAAAAATCATGCTAGGGAAAACAACATAGAAAAGGGGAAGTAGCCTCAATATCTAACATCTTAGGTTAAATTCTATGATCATTACCGTAGTTCTAGGACTATATCCAATACGTATACTTATCCTTAGGGATATCCCTAGACATACCTTAGAAATATCTCTAGGGATATCACTAACGTTTTCGCATCCTAGTTTCCAAAGGTTGACTAAACCATTCTTTTGATACCAAATGTAGAGACCTGAAGCTTGACGTACATGGACAATACATTACTTTTGCGGAATACTTAATAAATAACAAAAATAGACACACAAGGACTGTAATAGTTTAGTGTCTTTGGAAACATGGAACGTGATCTTATAATCGTGGTGAAAGATATTCAACATCTCCCATAAATATCCTCCCCATTTATTTTATTACCTAAAACCTTTCTTTATATCCTGGTGAAAATAAAACATAAAACAGGTGATCTCAAATGATCAGTAAGGGTAAGCATGGATAAAATAAAACATACCATATACATTTGAACATAAAAAACATGAACATAATGTTTAAACATCAAAAGCTTGAGCAATGACATAAAACATGTAAGTACGTAAGGCATAGATCATAAAGAAACATTAAGAATGATAAAATAGCATGGGAATAAAACATTTAATTGTGGAAACCATTAAGCACATGATATGATTTCCATAGTAGCCAAGGCATTGCTGCCAAGACCATCTTAGTGGACAAAGTCCCTTTCTGAATCGAGTTCACTCCTCGTTCCGGTCCTATATTACTGAACCGGTTTAACTTGTCGTTCTAGCCAAGTCTATCTCATGTGATATAAAATCTTTAACCAGTGCACTGTAGGGATATATAGGTCCCACCCATCTCATAATGAAATCATTATAACCTGTGCCACAAAATAAACATACGTCATTCATAATAACCCAACGAATAAAATGGGTTTCACAAACATAATCCCGTCATCACATAATCCATATAAAAGAAATGGATATAATTTCATAATAAAAAAAGTGAAACCATGTAAATCATAGAGACATGATACATGAAACATACACATATGAAATAATGTCATCTTAGATGGAAAATGGTTTTGATAAAACACTTGAAATTAATTCTTGAAGAAAATATCATTTTTTCTTCAAAATCATTTTCATTTCACAAAATGTCATGCAATTTTAGAAGAAAAGGATTTTGTTGAAAATAGTCATGAAATCTTTTGGAGGAAGATTCATGAAAATAAGGCTTTATAAAACCGTAAAAATCCTTTCATGTCGTATGAATTAAAAAAACATTCTTCTCGTACTTTTGTCGGAAAAGTCAAAAAGTACCTCGTAGAGTAAACAAAAGAATGATTCCTTACATACCATGTAGTAAAAGTAAAAAAAATCGTAAAAAGGAAATTAAAAATACATGAATAACCTTTTATAAAACATGGATATGGATGATATCAATAACCCCAGTAAATACTTACAAATAAGCAATCTCGGATAAAAATGAGATTTGAAAATTTATCCCTTACCTTAGGTCTGATATGCTTAGTATGTTTCTGAACCTCCTGTATAATGATTTAAATAATGTCATTGACTTATTACAGAATCATATTCATTGTTATTATATCATATATGTTTCACTTATGACTTTATATTACCTGTTCTTTTGTAAATTCCATGTTAAAGCAGCATTTTGGGTAAAATCATTTCATTTATCGTATGTGTTTCGACTTTTCATTCTTGATATTATTACTTATATCCTGATTTAAATAATTACAGAATATAAAACATGATTTATATATAATATCTATTCATCATATACATATATATATTATAGATCGATAAAAGGAATGAAATACACCGTTCATGGAGACTGTAGGTCATACGTACGCATGAACGTTGTTTCTATTTCCTTATTGAATTGAATGAAACTAAATAGATGACATAAATATATATATATATACATAAATAAAGTATCATTATTATCTAATATATTTCATGATTACTTATTATATATACTTTATCATCATTCTTGAATGGTTGTCATGGAGAGTGAATGTCATCGCGTCGTGGAGACGGTAGTCCGTACGTACGCACGAGCAATGATATCATTCCCAAGATCGTGGAATTGTATTAAAGTGTATGTATAATATTAAAGAATCAATATCACTTTACAATAATCATATATATTCATTACTTTCACCATTATACCCATCCATGTAAGGTGGTGGTGGAAAATAGATTACACCATAGCGTGGAGACGGTATTCCGTACATACGCACGCGTGGTGATTTCGTTTTCTGTAGGATGGATAGATGGTGAAATAGGGTTGTTTCATACTTAAAATAACATATCATTATATTAGTGATACTGATTTTATTACTTCATAATGAAACAACTAAAGAAGAAGAAGTGGAAGAAGAAATAAAGTTGAAAGAATCGGTAACAGACATTACCTCTTCTTTGAAGCGTCTCTTTGAAACCTACTCTTAGGGCACTAAAATTGGTCATTGAAGAAAACCAGGACCTCTAGGATGTTTCTAGGGAGGTGGGGATGTTAAATGGGCAGAGTTTGGCCGAGCTTCAAGGCTCAAAATGGTGTGAGGAAGAGAGGGAGGAGGTTTCCTTTTATAAGGGAGGAGAGGGGCACCTTTGGAATTCTAAAAAATATTAATTTATAATAAATCTAACCCCACATAAAAACCTCCAAAAATGACTCATATTCGAAGATTAGATGAGATAGGGTTTTAATTTCATCAACCAATAAAATTTAGACATGTTAGAAAATTATTTGAAACATTATCATCTTTATTTATCCTTACTTAATCAATTTAAGTTTATTTGTGGTAATAACATTCTAAGTTTTAACTTATAACAAATAATTATTTATTTGTTGTGAATTATCCATAATTTGTTACTTTATGAAATTTTAAACCATGTAAATATAAATTTATATTTTTTATATTTTTTTGTGATTTTTAAAAATTTTTATAATATGTTATTTTTATAAAATAACAATAGTGTCAATTTTGACACTATTCATTTATTTGAATTTAAATCAAATATATACAGAAGATATGTTCGAACTAAAAGCTTTAATAGATTCATAAAAGTTCATGTGTATCTATAAAAATAGTGGATAACATTAAATAGTTTATATAATATTTATTTTATTATTTTCGAAACCATTTATTTGGTTTATCTATTAATAAAATAATTACTACATTATTTTTAGTATAATTATTTAATATACTTATTTGTTGCATAAAAATTAAAAATAAAATCCTATGATGAAGATAAATCTATTTCCTTTAACAATAATACTTTTACTCGATTTTATCATCTTAAAATCACAATATTTAAATTGTTATATTTATTAAATTATGAAGGTGACAACTTTGGCATCATTTAAAATAAAATAATATAAGTTTCCTAATAACTTTTATAAGACTCCAAACGGTTATATATTAGGTCATTGGATTATTATTGTATAGATATATATAATGCCAATAATTTTTGGTCAGGTTTTTGGGCCTTTTAATGGGTATTATTATTTCAATGAAAACTATATTACTTAATAAATAATTTCTGCATCATTAATGTATCACCATTGATGAAAATTATTTAATCCCTAAAAATTCTAAATAAATTATCATTATGTATATAATTTTATTATATTTATGAAGACTATTAATTTTCGATGTTTTATGATGTTTATCACTAATAATAAAATTATTATACTTATAAGATTTAAGAGAGTGGCATGTTGTCATTTCTTTGGTTTTAATAATAATTAAATTATTTTCATAGTCAAAAGTCCATAAAATGAATCTAATCAGACCCTTAGGTGATATGGTTCTAACTTTATCAATCCAATAGAATTTTGGCATGTGTTAGGGTAATTTTATAATATTATATTTACCCTTAATTACCCGATTTACCTTTAACTATGGTAAATAAAATTTACCGTAGTTTCTATTCATAATTACCAAAAATAAAAAGTAGCCTATAAACATAATTTGGACCCACTGATTCCAAATATTGAATCCATTTTTTCAAATTCAATACAAATAAGTTGCATAAATTAAATTAAAATTAATCCCGTTGTCGAATGAAAACTGGTTTTTTATTAAAACATTGCAAAAGATTGAATTGATTTAACCTACGAATTCAATGTAAAATAAATGATAATGACATAAATTATATTAAATGGTAAAAATATATTCTATTTATTATTTAAAACCAGTCAATATTATAATTTAACCACATAAATTATTGCGATGAAAAAAGTTGTTTTTAATTAAAATATAGCGTGCTTTTACTATTCATAAAAATATGAAAGTTACCAGAATAATATGAAAATTTTATCCAAATTAAATTTTTATTTATTGATTCCAAATAATAATTTTATTTTGTCAAATTGAACTTATAAACATGTCAAAAACTAGATTTAAAGTGGGTGCGCCATCAAAAGGCGACAAAACTGCATTTTTTGAAAAATACTTATTTTATCCGAAAAATTTATTTTGTTCTTATACCATGTTCTAGAAAATGTGTAATATGAATACAAATGTTATAAAATTCAAAATTTAGTTAATACTATTCATAACGTCTAGTTCATAATAATATTATAATAATATATCGTTGTTTAGTAAAACCCGGTATTCCGTACAACACACTCTATCGAGGAAGGTCACGATTGCGTGTAATGCAAGACAAGTCAGGGTTGCGTGTTGTGCAAGAATACTTTATTATTATTTATAACAGAATCCAACCATATTTCATTTATACATTTAATATATATATATATATACACTGAATGTTGCGTAGAATGACTATTATAAAACGAACTTGAAATTGTGTGTAACACAATCTAAGAATAGTGTTGGGTATACATAAAGCTAATACAATGTGGCATATAGCACAAGATAAGCTTGTTATAAAACACATGACATCAAATAAAGTAAAAAAATAATACTTATCATAAAATATCGGGTTGTTACAGTTACCCGATTTAAAGATAATGTCTTCACTTGTGTTCTTTTGTTTTATTTTGCTTCTCCCACCCCCTAAACTCTTTTTATTTTTTTCTTTTGTTACAACACCAGTATCTCCAATATACTAGGATGTTGTTATAAGAATTATTTGATTTTCACTTACACACACTTCCGTCTAATGGATAAAGAACATAATGTTTCTGTGGTTGGCAAATTTCTGCCTCATGAAACGATGATTGTTCAATATTACTTTCACACCATTCATGGTGGAAATTAAGATGTCACTATATTTATATATGATATATATTATGTTTATGTTTTCCTTATGATTCTGTATCTTTTCATTTATGGAATACCTTTATGGTTTCCATTATGGGTAAACGCGATATCATTAATTTATGAAGTGCGAACTACCTCCCCCTCAAAGTGATTTCATTGATTAATTACATATGTGGGACATATAAATGATGGAGTTAATGATATTATATATGATATGATGCTGGAATTATAATATTCCTTTATGATTTCACTCCATTAAATATGAAATATAAATGAAGGTAGTGTTCATGCGTAAGTACGGCTTACCGTCTCCATGAACGGTGCATTTCATTTCTTACATCTAAAGGTTATTAAATATTATAAATGAATGTATATACTAGATATATATGATATATTTGATCTCTACATCATGAATATAATTCTGGATATAATGGATATTTTACCACATGAACAACTTGTAATTATAAGAAGTTTATTTTTGGCTCAAGTACCAAAGATCGACAAAACAACCGTTATTAACTTAAATAATCACATAATGTTCATAACATGGTAATAAGTGATATAAAAGGAATAATTAACTTTAAAAAGGTTCTTAAGAAAGTAGAAATTAACTTCAGTTTATTATTCAAGAGATTAAATAACGATCGAGTCAAGTCAGACATGAGGTATGGGACTTTGTCTCTATCTCCTTTTATTGAAGCATATTTTGTTTTATACACAACTTTAATTTATACGGTGTATAAAACCCTTTTAATTTTACTTTTATTCAAAAGGAATCTCTTTTTATGAAACATTTTACAAAATGAAAAAAGGAATGTTTTGTCTTACGTATGCGGCGACAACGACTTTTCCGCCGTCGTGACCATTATTTGAGTTTAGGCTTCCTCTAAAATCCATAACTAATATTTAAATAAACAAAATACCAGGTTTTAATTATCTTTTATTTTGGTATTGAAAATGTTTTTGATAATGTTTTGGTAATATCAATGTACTGTATTGATATCTTGTGATAGAAATGTGGAAATGTTATGTTTCATTTATGCATGTTTTATGTGATACGATTATGTTATGGTTCTTGGGAATTGTTTATGAAGACGGGTGGTTCCATGATAAACTAGGGGCGGGTGATCCCGGGATAGCTCTCCAATGCATTGGGTAACACGAAGTAGTTAAACTCTAAGGTTTATCTGAAGAGATTTAGGGAATATACTGTGATGGGTATGCAAACGTAACCATGAGGGTTACTCCCTACGTAAGAATGTTATGAATGCCTCAAGTTGCCTTTATGTCTTATGTTTTCTATGATTTATTCATAAATCTTATGATTTCAGGAGGTATGATGAAGGGTTTATGTTTTATGAGTAAGGAATGATATCATTGGTTCTTATGTATACATGGACTAATGTTTTTATTCCATACATTTATATCCCTTACTGAGCTTTTTATGCTCATCCCACGTTTTTTAAATGTTTTTCACAGGTCAAGGGAAAGGTACATGATGTGATGATAATGTTGAAGAAGTATCAAGAAAGAATCCATGTTTTATTTTAAATATATCTCCTTTGATGGAAAAAAAGAATATTGTCTTTTATGTAACCACCTTGTTGAAATGTGGAATGTAATGCATGATTTATGATCTAACTCTCTAAAATTATATACCTGAAAAGATCCTCAAGGTGTATTCTTGAAATAACTCAGGATTAAGTAATGTTTAAGGCTGGGGCCTTATAGTTGGTATCAAAGGTCGGTTTAGATAAATTTAGGTGTTAGAATTATATTAAATGATTATCAAAAAGTATTTTTTTATGGTCAAAATGAAATGATATAGCATTTTAAGATCACCATGTTTCTTCATCTAAGACATGTTTGTTCAGAATGTTTTTCCGCAGAGGAAACAGGGAAGTAGTGATAGGAAGGCATACAAAAGGAAATGACCTTCTGAATCAGCATCCTAAGATGGTCAGAATTGGAACTAAACAGTTTGTTACAGTAATGGAATAGTTGACCCTAGCAATAAATGGTGGTTGTATCAGGTACTTTGTTTGTTTTTGGATTATGCCAATGTGTTGTTTGATTTGGGGTCTACACATTCTTTCATATCTGAAAAATTTTCTAGTAAATTGGGAATTTTATCTCATGAAATGACTCCTGATCTTGTGGTAAAAACACCTGGGGAAAATGTTGAGGAAAACATAATTCATAAGAAACTTCCTTTCCTAATCTGTGGAAAGAACCTACTTGAAAACCTTATTGTTTACCTCTAGTAGTGTTTGAAGTTATCCTGGGTATGTATTGACTCTCTGTTTACCATGATAAGATTTATTGTAGAGCTAAAGAAGTTTATTTTTAGAAAGACTTTCAGTTTGTGTACAAAAATGAACCCTTACTGTTGATAACTTATCAAGAGGCTGATAAACTTGTAAAAGATGAAAATGAATGTTACCTTGCACATATTTTTGAAAACAAAGGAATCATTCAGATTAATGATGTGCCAGTGGAAAATGAGTATCCTAACATTTTTCCTGATGAGCTTCCGGGAATAATACCAGATCTGGAAATTGAATTTACTATCGACTTAGTTCCTTATGCTAATCCAATTTCAAAACCCCCTTATAGAATGGATCAAATTGAACTTTTAGAGTTAAAGGAGCAATTGAAAGATTTATTAGAGAAAGGTTTCATTTGACCTAGCACATCACCATGGGGGACTCCTGTCTTATTTGTTAAAAATAACGATGGTTCTATGAGACTTTGTATTGATTATAGAGCCTTGAATAACATCACTATTGAGAATAAAGATCCTTTTCCTCATATCGATGATTTTTTTATCAGCTACAACAAGCTCAGTATTTTTCAAAGATTGACCTGAGATTGGGGTACCATCAGTTGACGATAAAGGAAGCAGATGTTTCGAAGACCACGTTTCATACAAGATATGGCCATTATGAATTTGTAGTAATGCCTTTTGGGTTGACCAATGCACCTTCTGTATTCATGGATCTTATGAATATAATTTTCCATGAGTTCTTAGATAATTTTGTGGTTGTTTTCATTGATGATATTTTGGTGTCTTCTGAAACTAAAGGGGAGTATGAATGTCATTTAAGGGTTATTTTTAAAACCATAAAATAAAAGAAATTGTATGGGAAATTCAGCAAGTGTGTGTTTTGTTTATAAAAAATTTCTTTCCTTGGTCATGTTGTTTCTATAGATGGTATAACTATTGATCTTGCAAAAACAAAGGTTGTTAAAGAATGGCCTAGGCCCACCAATATAATAGAGATTCGTAGTTTTTTGGTTTGGCAGGCTATTACCGAAGGTTTTATAAAAATATTTCATGGTTATCTTGTCCATTGACTGCGAACTCAGAAGGGTGTTACATTTATCTGGACAAAAGAATGTGATGATTTTTTTCAGGAGTTGAAAAGAAGATTGGTGAATGCTCCAGTTTTAGCACTACCTTCCAGGAATGGTGAGTTTGTTATCTATAGTGATGCTTCATTTAAAGAACTTGGTTGCCTCCTAATGCATAATGATCAGGTAATTGCTTATGCTTCACTTCCGTTGAAAACCCATGAGGTAAATTACCCTACCCATGATTTGGAATTAGCTGATGTTGTTTTTAGTTTAAACATTTGGAGGCATCATTTGTATGGTGTGAAGTGTGAAATAAATACTGATCACAAAAGTTTAAAGTATATATTCACTCAGAATGAATAGAACATGAGACATAGGATATGGATAGAATTAATCAAGGATTATGGTTGTACAATTCATTTCCATCTTGGAAAATTAAATAATATGGCTGAAGCTTTGAGTCGAAAAATTAATGCTTCATTAACCATGTTATGTTTGGAACGTGATCCTTTGGTTAAAGATTTGATGAAATTTGGCAGAAAAGTTGTTGGTGCAGGATGTTCTTTTGTTTTTTTTTCTGGTATCAGTGAAATCTTATCTATCAGACAGAATTAAGCAAGCACAGAAAACGGTAGAGCTGGTTCAGAAGGGTAAGTTTCCTGAATTCAACATTGATAATTATTGTGTTTTGAGATTTGGGAAGAGATTGTGTGTGTCGTGTGATTCACAGTTGAAGGGAGAGTTGTTATGGGAAGCTCACAGTTCTCTCTTTTCGGTTCATCCACGCAGTACTAATATGTATAGAGATCTTCGGGAGTATTACTGGTGGGATGGAATGAAAAGAGATATTGATGATTTTACTCTGAAGTGTTTGACTTTTCAATAGGTTAAAGCAGAGCGGTTGTTACCAAAGGAGATGCTTCAGCCTTTACCAGTGCCAGAGTGGAAATGAGGTAATATATCCATGGACTTTGTTGTGGGATTACCGAAGACACATTCAGGTAATTATGCAATCTAGGTTATTGTTGATCTCCTGACTAAATCTTCTCATTTCATTGCAATACAAGATACTTTTTCCTGAGATCAACTTTCTCGTTTGTATCCTAAAGAGATAGTCAGGTTACATGGAGTTCACCTCTCCATTGATTCTGATCATGATCCCAGTATTACTTATAACTTTTGGAAAGGCCTTCAGAAGTCGTTGGGTACTGAATTAAATTTTAGTACTGCTTTTCATCCTCAATCAGATGGGCAGTCAGAACAAACAATTCAGACTTTGGAGGATATTCTACGTTCTTGTTCGATGGATTATCAATGAAGTTGGGACCAACATCTTTCTTTGGTTTAGTTTTCTTATAATAACAGTTTTCATTCCAATATACAGATGGCACCATTTGAGGCATTATATGGGAAGCGGTGTCGAACTCCAGATTTTTGGGATGAAGTGGTGAAAGGAAGTTGATGGGACCTGAATTGGTAGTGTAATTGGCAGAAAAAGTTTAGCTAATACAGAAACACATAAGAATAGCTCAGATTAGGCAAAAAATTTATGCGGACAATAGGAGGAAGGATTTCTCTTTTGAGGTAGGTGATCATGTCGTCCTCAAAGTTTCACAATGGAAAAGTGTGATGTGATTTGGTAAGAAAGGAAATATGAGTCCAAGGTTCATTGGACCATATGAAATTATGGAGAATGATGGATCAGTTTCATACAGAGTGTCTTTACCTCCGATTTTATCTCAGGTACACAATGTTTTTCATGTTTCAATGTTAAGTAAGTACATGCCAGATCCATCTCATGTTTTGAGTCCAGAGGTAGTTCAGCTCGAAGAGAACCTATCGTATGAGGAACAACTGGTCCAAATTCTTTACCACAGGGAGCAAGTATTGCGGAATAAGGTGATTCATCAAGTAAAGGTTTTTTTGGAAAAACCACATAATTGAAGATGCAACATGGGAATCTGAAAATGAAATGAGGGATTAATAACCCCACTTCTTCGATAAGTAAATAAATTGCGGGGACACAATTTTATAAAGGGGGGAAGGATGTAACATCCCATGTTAGAAAAGAATTATGTATTTTCATATATATATCTATTTATTAATTATATAGTGTTTTAGAGGCTTAAAATAGGAATAAATACAATCTTAAGCAGAGAATTATCTAATATTTTTAAAAGATAGTTTTACTGCCTTTTGATGGAGAACCATTTTTAAATCTATCTTTTGAAAATTTTATAAGCTATATTTTTTAAAATAAATTTATTCTTTATTATTGGGACATTGAAATTTACTATGGATAATTGTTTGGTATTTTTCTGACAGTGTTCATTTTTTAATGAATAGTGAAAAATACTGCATTTTACTTCAAAACTGATTTTTCATCTAATTTAATTATATGGATAGTTTATCTTTTTAATTGGTTTAAAAGTGTAATTATAATATATTTTTACCATTTAATCCAATGGTGGTCATTTGGATTAATTTCACTATGAAATTGGACATAAACAAGTGTAAAATTTTTGATAGATATTGTTTATAAAAAACACGGTATTTGTTTTGACAACGAGAATTATTTTTATATTAATTTTTACAATTTTTGTGTTTAGAATTTAGTAAATTGGATTCCTTATTTGTAATCAGAATGTCCAAATTATGTAATTAATATTCTTTTGTTTTTTGATATTATGAATAGTAACGTTGGTAATTATCGTTAATTATCGTGATTAATTATTAATCGGGTAGTTAAGGGTAATAAAATAATATCATAATAATAATAAATGGCCCAAAATGTTTCCTAATGCTACTGGTTGTTTCATGGACGACCATGGGATGCCTCGTAACAAACTTTGGGACCCCATGGAATCACTTTTGGGTGATTGTGACATTTTATTATATTATTATTTTAAAGGAAAAATATAACCAAAGTATGTATCACCCAAGTAAAACAATTTTAGTTTTTTCTAAATAAATGATAACTTAGACTATAAATAGTCATTTGAAATAAAATAATATTTCCTACATAATGATATTTTTTATAATTTTTATAAATTAAATTGTTTATGACACTATGATGATGCAGCAATTACCTCATTAATTAACGATTTAAATAATATGAAACGATAATGTAAAATCTAAGAAATTAACATATAAAAGACCTATTTTATGGGTTTATTTAGAACCCTTATCTCCTTATCCTCAATATATATAATTTTGGGACCTTTAAAATCCGAGACTCAGTATATAATAAAGTAATATTTCTTGACATTCCAAGAGTGCCCCTCCCCCATCTTATAAAAGGCCCCCACCTCTACCACCTTACTCACACCTCTAAAGCCATTGGCTCGGACACAATCTGATCATTTTATCTCTCCACATGCCTCTCTTCATCATAGAAGCCTTACCTTAGGCCGAAATCCCTTCAAGAAACCATTGTGGTTCAAACCAAGAAGAGTTACCCAATTTAATGGTAATGTCTTCGCTTGTGTTCTTTTGTTTTATTTTGATTTTACAAACCCCTAAAATCTTTTTATTATATTATTTTGTAACAAAAATAGT
This sequence comes from Viscum album, assembly GCA_963277665.1. NCBI lineage: Eukaryota > Viridiplantae > Streptophyta > Magnoliopsida > Santalales > Viscaceae > Viscum > Viscum album. Next base: position 652,946,304 of record OY728145.1, on the reverse strand, counting down.
ATCTCCAATATACTAGGATTTTGTTATAAGAATTATTTGATTTACACTTACACACACTTCCTTCTAATGGTTAAAGAACATACTATTTCTGGGGTTAGCGAATTTCTGACTCACGAAACGATGATTGATCTATATTCTTTTAACACCTTTCATGGTGGTCATTAAGATGTAATTATATTTATATATCATATATATTATGTTTATGATTTCCTTATTCTTCTGTATATTTTCATTTATGGCATACCTTTATGGTTTCCATTATGGGTAAACACGATATCTTCATTTTAGGTAGTGTGAAATACTGCCCCCTAAAAGTGATTTGATTCATTAATTCCATATGTGGGATGTATAAAGGATGGATTTAATTATATTATATGTGATAATATACTGTAATTATAATATACCTTTATGATTTCACTCCATTAAATTTGAAATAGAAATGAAAGTAGCGTTCATGCGTACGTACGGCTTATCGTCTCCATGAACGGTGCATTTCATTTCTTACCAAAAAATGTTATGTAATATTATAAATTAATTTATATACTATATATATATGATATATATTATATCTACATCATGAATATAATTCTGGATAAAATTAATATTTTACCACATGAACAACTTGTAATTATAACAAGTTTATTTTTGACTCAAGTAAAAAAGATCGACAAAACGACCGTTATTAACATAAATAATTACATAATGTTCATAACATTGTAAAAAGTGATATAAAAGGAATAATGAACTTAAAAAAGGCTCTTAATCAAGTTTAAATTAACTGTATTTTATAATTTAATAGATTAAAGAACAATCGAGTCATGTCGGACATGAGGTATGGGACTTCATCTCAATATCCTTTCATTGAGTAATATTTTGATTTATTCAAAACCTTATTTTATACGGTGTATAAACCCATTTGACTTTTAATATTATTCAAAAGTAATATTTTTGTATGAATCATTTTACTAAATGGCAAAAAGGAATGTTTTGTCTTACGTATGTAGCGACAACGACTTCACTGTCGTCGTGACCATTATTTGCGTTTAGGCTTCCTCTACAATCCATAACTATTTTTTAAATAAAAAAAATACCATGTTTTACTTTTCTTTTATTTTGGTATTGAAAATGGTTTTGATAATGTTTTGATTATTTCAATGTGTCGCATTGATATCTTGTGATTGAAATGTGGAAATGTTATGTTTCCTTTATGCATGTTTTATGTGATACGATTATGTTATGGTTCTTGGGCATTTTTTATGAAGACGGGTGGTTCCGTGATAAAATTAGGGCGGTTGAGCCCGTGATATCCCTCCAATGCATTGGGTAACGCGAAGGAGTTAAACGCTAAGATTTATCTGAAGAGATTTAGGAAATATATTGTGATGGGTATTCCAAACGTAACTATGAGGGTTACTCCCTATGTAAGAATGTTATGAATGCCTCAAGTTACCTTTATGTCTTATGTTTTCTATGAGTTATTCATAAATCTTATGATTTCAGGAGGAATGATGAAGTGCTTATGTTTTATGAGTAAAGTATGATTTTATTGGTTCTTATGTTTACATGGACTAATGTTTTTATTCCGTACTTTTATATCCCTTACTGAGCTTTTTATGCCCATCCCAAGTTTTTTAAATGTTTTTCACAGGTCAAGGGAAAGGTACATGATGTGATGATAATGTTGATAAAGTATCAAGAAATAATCCATGTTTTATTTTAAATATATCTCTTTTTATGGGAAAAAAGTTTATTGTCTTTTATGTAACCACCTTGTTGAAATGTGGGATATAATGCATGATTTATGATTTATCTCTCTAAAACTCTATACCTGAAAAGATCCTCAATGTGTATTCTTGAAATAACTCAAGATTAAGTAATGTTTAAGGATGGGGCCTTATAGTTGGTCCCTCCCCCACCGGTGGGAGTAGGACCCCTGAAGTCTATCAAATGAACCACATATTTATCATTCCCCCCCTCTTCAACCTAGATTTCCCTAAAACATTATCTTAAATATATATTTTTTAGTACGGTCCCTGATCTATTTGAAAACATCCACTAGTTGGATATTTCTCCATTGGAGTTACTGAGTCTTCAGATATTCATAATCTCACGCTGGTGGCTCGCTTAAAGTAGTAGCACCATTCAGTTGTTTTTTAATGATATTATTTTCAGAACATGGTGTTTTAAATATATTTTTATGTTGGTTCTTCTAGATTGTATGGATATAATGTTTGATTTTTCCATGAAATAAGACTTGATTAGGGCTTGTCCTAGAGTCCCCCATAGTTTCAATGAACATCGATTTTATATAGTTCAGTGGACCTTTGATTTACACATGAAATGTAATAATCATATTATAGCATTGTTTGTAAGCTTCCCTGAACATCCTTTATAGTTTAATAGACCTACATTATTTTTCATTTTTGGCAATTTGGTTGGAAGGTGTTTCTCATCAGACATCATGAACCAATAATTTTTTCTCTATGTTGATCCATTAATTTGTGTGGAAGTTTATGTTTCCTTGTTACCAACTATGTATGTTTGGATTTGTGTAGGGGAGAAGTTATGATTGAATCAGATCGTTAAATTTGAGATATGGTTTTATTTTTTTCAACATACAAGACAATTTGACCTGATACATCTCAATGTTGGTGAGGAGTCCAACCATGTGATCTTCGGGGAAGGGGGATTCAGATATTAATGGTAGGGTCCAAGGGTAGTTTGGAGTCTTGGAAAAGAGACAACATAATTCATGTTCAGTACATAATGTTGTTCATGATGGTCATCCCACTTCTCTATTGAGCATACAGTTGGTTTTTGATATTTTGAAATGATTGAAGAATGACTTGGGTATTCCTAGAATTTTTGTCTAGGGTTACATGAGACATGTGAGATTTGATGTGAATTATGTTGTTAATGTAATTTGTCTATTACCTTTGGTGACCACATGTACTATGTCAAGTAGTGGTATTAATCCTGAAATATAACCTATAAAGGGGGATAAGGGAAATGAAAGGCTCATTAATGACTCTTCTAATGCAGAGGCAATGCCTTCATGACTTGGTTAAAGTGTAAGAGATGGTTATCCCTAAATTGATGCTATTGAAGTGAACATGTTTAGTATGAGGAGAGCGTTAATTACTATTATGTTGGGTAACTACTTTGAGGGACTTGGGAATGAAGGTCTTAATCAGTATGTAGACTGGGAAATGCCCCCCAATGAGGACTATGGATTCCACGACGATGATTATGGGGATGAGTGATCTGTTTCATTCTTAGAAGATAGTGTAGAGGAATTATAGGATAAATGCATCAGTGGTTCGATGAGGAGGAAGGTTCATATAGGACGTAAGAAAGGGCCAAAGGATTACTCTTATCTACCACTACCTATGGAGACTCGATATGACAAAAAAACCAATGTAAATTAATTTTATTCCATGTCGACTAGATGGTCTTTTTGAGTGGTGGTTAAGGATTGTGGAAAACATTATCCTAAGGTAGGCCTGCAAGGTGTGAAATTCCTATAGAGATGCTCATGCAATCCAATGAGGTTATTAAAGAGGATTTCCTCATGAAAAATGAATCCATAGAATCTTCTATCAAAATTATGAGAATATAAATTCTTTTGGATACTACATGGGAACTGAGGGATTTGATTATCAATATAGAACCTCCTCTTAGAAAGAGGGTTCAACGAAGAGAAGATCAATAAATAAGAGTACAAGAATGTGATTGACAAGCTGGTGATTGGTTTTGAATATCTAATAAATGTGGATCTAGAAACATTTGAAACCTCTATTTCATGGAAACCTTTTTCATATAAAACTTCAATTAGGCTCATGTAACATTTTAACAACTATGTTTTTTTCCTTTAGTTCTTCCTGTGGGTAAACCTAGGATTTATCACTTTTTCCAAATATCTATTTTTGATTCTAAAAAATGTATCTTTATTCAGTCATAATTATGTCTAGGATTATATATTGAAGGGAATTGAATGACAATTTGTTGAGAGCCATGGATTTAATTTTTGAGGATAAGGGGTTGTGTAGGGTGGTATTTATAAGGGGGAGGGGTGTTTTCAATATTATAACCATTTGATGATTAATTTTCCTCAAATGTATCAATAATGAATATTCTTACAATAAATAAAATAAATGGTTCATGTGAGTTACAAATAATGTTTTCTTCCAAAAATCATGACTCAAACATTAATGTATTTATCGTATAATGCTAAATATATTAATTTTTGGCATTTCACAATTCTCCCAAAATATTTTTTTTTAAATATGAAAAAATTAACCTAAATTTTATTAAATTAAAAAAATTAAAATAATGGAATTCATTTTATGGAACACAATTTATAAGTATATTGTATATTATTTTCAAATAAATAAAAGAAATAATTTAAAAATACAATTTTTAATATTTTGATTCATTTTTGGTGCCTTTAATGAATTCCATAAGGTCCCCAAAAAATATTTTGTTATTTTAATAAAAAAATAATATTTTTTATAAACTGTGTTTTAAAAATAAAAATTTATTTTAAATAATTTTATGTTTTATAAAAATTAGAATAATAAATATATTTCTCTAAAAACAAGACCACATATTATAAAAATTGTAAAATATATTTTACATTTATCATGATCTAAATCTTCTATATCCCCATTTAATATGAAATGAAAATATTATCTCTCTTTTAAATATGTGATATTAATATTCTAATAGTCAAATTACTATTCATAATGGCCACATTACTATTCCGATGACCAGATTACTATTCCAATAATCACATTAGTAACAGTCATATAGGTTCATATATTTGATAAATATATAATATTTCATCATTTCTCATTCACATATATTATACATATATATATATATATATATATCATAATGTATATTTCATTAATATAATTTTCCTTCATTTTTAAAATGGTGTACAATAGTATTAAAATTCTACTTTATCATAATGTTCCAGAATTTCCTTTCCTTGATGTCTTATTTTTTGTACAATTCTATTAAATTGAATTATTATATCCATAGTTATTCTCACTTGGTAATACATATATTATTATAGTAAAATTTTATTATGATTCATCATTTTGTGAATGTTATTTATATAAATTTTGAAAATATGATAACATTATTAGAAGGGAAATTACATTGATATAAATTTTGGTCATTAAATTTTCCCCCATAAAGAAATATCACCCTTTATAAAATTTTAAAATTCTATGTTAAAAATAGGTGAGGGTACTTCAGCTTTATCAATTCCTCCAATTCTTATTTTCCCTCTTCATATTTATGTTTTTCCTTTTAACATTTATAAAGAGAGTTTTCATATAGCATATCACATTATACTAATTTTGTGTGTTATTTAATAGATTATATTCATGAGGGAGATCATTCTATATCTGTATAATATCTAAATTCATTATAAGCATTGGATATGATATTTAATTACTCAATGAAGATATATTATTAAACTATATATTTTTATGAATTATTTATTAAAAATAAATTAATTCTTTTTATATTGTGTTACATGAAAAAATAATTTAATCATTCACTACATGGAATACTAGGTTAAACTGAGTTAGACACAACACAATGTTTTAATAAAACCATGAAATATAATTAATATATTTATTCACACATGGTCATTATAACATAGAAAATATATATAGAACATTGATTAATAATAAAAATGTTTTAAATATTATTTATAATTTTTTTTATATGATCAAAAAAATTTTATAATAAATAACATAATTTTCACTAATATCTATTTATGCATCAAAAATACTATTTTCTAAATTTTTCTAAATATTTGGTTTTTGAACATTGATAAAATAAATTTTCTAAAATATTAAAAATTGAAATTAATAAAATAGAATTAATTTTAAATCATCATTTTAATATTACTTCTAGGTGAGTTTCATTCATTTTGAAGAAATTATTCATGTTTTGATTGATAATTAAAATATTATATATTAATTGAAAGCTTAATTTTCATTTAATTTATATCTAATGTTATATTATATTTTTATTTTCAAAAAATTTAAATAATCTCAATAATAAATCATTTAATCCAATTTAGGTAATTAGAATCAATATCTAATTGAATGTTGATGAAAAAAATTTCAATTTTTTTAACATTTTCACATTAAAACCCTCATTTCTCATCACATCAACAATATTATTTTTAAATAAAAATTTTACACTTATTTAGAATAAATCTGGAAATAATTGATTTCATATGTAGAATAAAAATAATTAATAATATCTAATTAGTTTGACATATTTTTTGACCAATATGTCATGTAAAAATAGAAAACTATTTACCATAATTTTGGTAAAAATTTGTTCACCAGGGGTTAAAAAATTAACAGTTAAAAATAACCCAAAATTGAAATACACCCATAATATGGAAATTTCTAATCATTATACGATCTATTTAAATAAATCATTATTTGAGCCTTGTGTCATGAAAAACACTTTTGTGGAATTATTTCTTTTAAAAACACAACTATGTCAATAAACTCACTTATAAAAGGCCACCACCTTTCATAATATATTCACACTATAAAACCATATTTTGAGTTAATACCTACAAATATAACTCCAAAACTAATTATTAAAAATTTAAAAAACATAATTTAGATATAAATTCCATCTAGAAGGATTTTTTGGAAACCCAATGAGGTTACCCAAAGAATGAACAACATTCATCAATAAGGGGGTTTGTTATATTTATTCTACCATCACATAAATTAATAAAATATTTATATGAATTGGTATTGATAGTATATAACATATATTTCTATTTTTTCAGGTTATAGAAATAACCAAAAACCATATCCACTTCCATCAAATGGGTTATGAAATCACTAATCCTCTGAAATGCGGACTACATCCTCAGAAACACGTGTAATTTGTTTTTCCATTACCTCATATCAGGGATGGTAATAATTTGGTATTTATTATTGACATAATATATATATATATATATTATTGTTATTACTTTTTAGTTTTTATAAGATAGATAACTTCATATAGTCAGTTTGGAGGGAATATTATAATTTTTCTATTTTGTATGAAAGACAATTACCTGAGAAAGCAATGTGATTCAATAATGCTTTAAATGGAAGGTAATAAGTGTGGTTTTAATAAAAATATATAATATATATGATAGAAAAATTATTTCATATTGATAATATTTAATTTTAACTACTTCAATTCAAATTGAAATATAAATGGAAACAACATTCATTAATATGTACGACCCACAATTTCCATGAATTGTGTATTTAAAATTTTCCACGAAATATTATGGATTACTCAAAATAAAAATACACAAAAAATATATTTTATATTTTATATCATAGATTATATTTTGAATATTATTAAATAGTTTTAAATATAAGAGGACCAAAAATAAATAATCGAATGTAACAATAAAACAATTCATTTATTGCTAGAAATATGAAATTTACATGGAATTGGAAATAAAAGAGTATTAAAAGGTAATAAATTAATAATTTATGGTATGATATATATATGTTTGTTTATGTAATATATTTATAATAAAATTATATTTTTTACAATTTTGTTCTGAATGGTTACATAGGAATTTTAAAATTATGGTAATGGATTCTCGTCTCACTTTTTTACTTCTATGAGACACATGTAATGTTCCCCACCTATTTTATTTATGTTGTTTATTTAATGGAAATGAACTTATTTTAACATGATACTCCCAAATTGTTTTAGGAATTTAATACCCATTTTATGATACGTCTTAACTGGGGTTTATTATTCAAAAATTTCAAAACTGTTATAGTATTTTTTCTGAATTTTCATTCATTGAGACATATGTTATGTTATACTCCTATATTATATCACTATCTATATATATATACCATTCCAAATTTAATTTCATGAATTTATTTATTCTTATACTATTCTAAGACAATTTTTCTCTTCTTACAGATTATAATTCATTGTTAAGAATGTGGAAATGATTTTATATTAAAAACAAATCTTTTCTTCGTTGTATTTATGATTATATTTCCCATAATTAATTTTATATAAACTGATTAATTTTATTATAAAATATTTATGAATGATATTTCCATGTAAAATTACCATGACTCAGAATCATTGTCGTAGAAAATAATTTAGAAATTGATTTTGATTAAAGTTAACTTTATTTCTATCTTCACATAGAAAATCAATTTTATCCAAAACGACATTGATGGATTTTTTTTAAATATATTCATACTATTAAAATATTATTTTCATGATAAATTTCTATCTATATTTAATTTTTTTAATTAAATTTTAATTGTAATCTTCATGTCACCCCTTAAATAACTTAGGTTTTTATATTTCCATTAATCTAAATAGAATATTGGTCCCAAAATTTACAGCATGATCCAAACATTAATGAATCATAAAAATTATTCTCTATGAGTATTAATTTATATATTCTCAAGGTAATTTTAATGAAAACTATTTTAAAAAAATAATTTATTTTGAATATTGATTTTTCAATATGTAATTTTTTTTTTCAACCAAGAATGTTTAAATGATCAATCAAACTCATTATTTCATCTACAAGGGAATCATTTGGTGATTCCATGACAGAAATGAGATATTTTTCAAGGATACGATTCCTATTGATTAACTATTTTGTTTTTTATTATAATAATAATTTTATATGAAATCTATTTCTCTTCCCTATGTTATACAATATTAAAATCCTTATTAACCATGCTTCTTTTCGTAGACAATGGTATGATGGAAGGATTAAGAAATATATCTCTTTTATATATGTTATGATGTTATAAAAATTGTATGTATCCCATTTCATTTCATAGGTTATGATATTATCATTTCTTTTTATCTTATAGAATACATTGATATGGTTTTTATTTTGTAATTGGTGGAACCCATATCTCCTCCAATGCATTGGACAACGATTTATGTCTCCTGAGATGGATAGGACATGAATGTGAAGTGAAATAGGTTTAGTTAGAGAATTTATCCATTGTGATTGTATTAGGATTAATCCATGACTACTATAATGGTTTGGGTAGTGAACCCATTCCACTATGATATAATTTTAAATTAGCCGTGAATAATATGGAAGTAATTTTATATTCTTATGGGTATGCAAAATTCTATGATTTATGCCAAAGTTATGATCTCCTACCTCATATTCATTGAATACCTTAATATTAATTTCTTTTAAAAATAGAATATTTATTCAATGACTCATGTTTCTAATATTCGATGTGAAAGGTATGGTTTTAAAATTTTATACTGATTTTATCATACACTTATAGTAATGCTATTCATTCATATCTCCCTTATATAACATTACTAATAATCTAAAAGCACTCTTTATTTTTATTTCTTATAATAGGTTTTGAATAAATGTAATACATGTGAAATGTATATAAACGGGGATCGTTATAATGATTATATAAGGGTATGGTGTATTTTAACTAAGGAAAAGGTGTTTGTCTTTTTATGTTTCCAAAGACACTAAACCATTATATTCAACTGGAATGTTTTTTCATAATATAATGTATATTCATAAAAAATTATGTCATTGGTTAATAATTATTCAATCGGATCACTATATTTGGTAGCATAGTATAAGATTAGTTATCCTTTGGATATTGGTATGAAAAACCATTATGAAATCCCTAATGACATGTCTATAGATGAGTCAAATGTACGAAATTGTCCGGTAAATTATTTAAAAGAAAGAGAGAGTGGTTCTCAATCAGATACATTCCTATTTGAATATTAAAAGTTAATGAAGATGTATTATAGAGGTTTATATGGAAAAACTATTAAAAGGGTGAATTTATCGAGATCTGATCATCAATTGGTGCAAGAAAATAAGCCTTCCAGCACAAATTGTTTGACACTCTGTGAGGATACACTTTAGAAATTAATGAACTCTTTACTAACAATATTTTAAGATTTAAATATTCTATTATAGTAAATGAACTAGTAAATACATAATGTCTTATTTATTAACTATATGGATTCATTATTTTGATATCATATATGTAATTTTTCATAAAAGTGTGATTCTTGATCAGGATTATTAATCCTTATAGAATATTTTTTTTATTTTAATAAGTGTATGGAACCCGAAGGAACCATGTAAATGTTATGTGTATAAGAAAATGTAATGATATATCACTTTTGGATCCATAGGATCTTGAGTGAAAAATATTGTTATCATTCTCAAACAAATATTTTCAAACAATGAATAGTGTTGGACAATCAAATGAAAAAGGATGGAACAACAATTTATTGAGTTTTTCATGATGAAATTTCAACCTAATATGCATTAGTATTCCAATATTCTAGTTTTTATCCTATGTATCATTCTTACTAGAAATATTTTTTTTATTCTCTAAATTTTAGAGCATGGAAGATTTTATTTTGCCTCCCTACCAATTGGTTGGAGAAGAAAATCAATTGTGGGATCTAATTAAAAATAAGTGAAAACAAAATATGGATGGAAATGTGGATTGGGATGAAATTAAGAACATATTTTTTCATAATAAATATCACCATACTCCTTATATTATGATGGAGAATAAGTTTTTTGAGAAAAAGAAAATTATTGATGAATCTGTTGCTACCTATGAAGAAACATTTAAAATAATATATAGGTATCCTTATTGTATTATCATTCAACTTGAAATTATGGTTGAAATATACATCAGTGTCTTGAAACCATGTTTCTAAAGGGTGTTATCTGTAAGATACTTTAGGAACATTGAGGAGATTGTATAATTTTCTATAAATTAGAAAATGGTGGGGATAATTGTTTATCATAATAATTATTTTGATAAAAATTAATAATATAATTTAATGGAAAATATATTAACCATACTGAGAAAGAGCTGAGATTTTGATAATGATTAATGATTGGTTAGAAGCATGGTTGAAATTAAATTTTGTGTCATATTAAATGTTCTATGTATTGAAGGAAACGTCATCTTGAATTTTATTTCCAAATTGATTGGAGTGTGTTGGTAGAAGTGGATAATAGGGATAAATCCACACATTATGTACCACACATACACTATTGCTTGAAATTAAATCTGTATGAGAATTGTGTTACCCCATTATCAACAACTAAGGTTAATTATGATTATGCACATCTGTAACCTCTTAAGATGATTGATAAAGGGAGATATAATTCAATCCCCATTTCTGATGAGGGGGATGATAATGATGTGGTTAATTGTAAACAATCCATATAGTCTATAACATTAAAGGTCTTATTTGAATATAGATGTACCCATTTATTATTATCTGGTTAATTTTATAGTGGTATCAATATTACACCCTAAAATATTATTTCTGTAATTAAGATGGAATATATAGAATTGTATAATGATCTCACATCAAGCATATGATTTTACTATATATGATATTGGTGGCAATGTTCTTACTATAGTGGAATTTGTTGTTATATTGTGCAATAATTATATTTATCTATATAAATACCCAATCAATTTTCATATTTTATAAGTTATATAAGATATTTGAAACCAAAATATTATATTTTTTATATGTGTAGATAAAAATGAATTTGTGGAAGATATCACATCAATTATATGGTTCTTAATTCCTATTTAGATGATGTTTTCTCCTGAGATGGTTTTGGGTAAACCTGGCATCAATGAAATTCCTAATTGAATGAATTTTTTGATCAATTTCCTAAATATTTTCCTAAATATCCACCATTTTAGCTCTCAACAGAACATACACCCGATTACCCTCCAATTTTATAGATTCCCTATAGAATGGCATTGATATAGTTACATGAAAGGAATAATCAAATCTAGGCTAAACATGATAAGTGATTCATTTGGAAAACTGTGTCACCTTTTATTTAAATGATTGTTTTTATAGATAAAATATTGATCAATTCAACATGACATTGAGTATTGACAGATTGGAAATATAATAACTATGAACAAGTATCTTCTTCCATGTATTAATGTCATTTTTTATAAACTACACAGAACTCAATACATTTCCATGAATGGGCTTCATTCTGACTATCATCAATTGAGGGTAAAAAATTTGGATATAGCAAATTAAAAATTCCATACAATGTATAAAAAATTTGAATATATTGTTATGTCATTAATTATTTCTACATCCTCCAATATACTAATTGATTTAATTAAAGTGCTATTATAAGTTACATTCATTCGTTAGTGGTATCCATTTCAATTTACATTATTATCAATTCAAAAAACTGAAAGGGAATGAATTCATATAGATAATTTTAATAAATTCCTAATGGAAGTATATTCCATAAAAAATTAATACCTTCTTAATTTTTTCTCCCTTAAATTATATGTCTTGGGAAAATAATGAGGGTATTGAATGTTGTCCCAAACCATCAATGGTAATTTAGATACATAGTTTTAATTAATTAGATGTATATTATAAAATGTTTGAAGAGAATTTATCAGGAATAGAAAATATTATAAAAACTTTTTCTGATAAGGGATCCAAATTTCATTAGATATATGACTATTAGGAAATATCAAGGAACTAATGATAATGCTAGTCAGCACACCTCTATATAAATTACCCAAGAGTGGAGAAGGGATTCTAATCTCTAGTGATACATCTAAAAATGGTTTTGGAAATTTTATTATCATGAATTTAATTATTATATCTTATTAATCACTAAAATTTATGATTCATGATTAAAATTACCCAAAAAATTAATTGGTGTTAGCGGTGGTATATTTTTCATTAAATCCATAAAGGTTGTAGCACCCTTAGATTTTGATAAATATATTTTTTCAAACATATTTAATAATTATAGTATTTTTTTAGTAAAAATTTATATTTTTATTTTTCTAAATGAAAAACTATGGTTTTATTTTCTTACATATAATTTTATGTCTATCATTGGTTTCAGGCAAAACCAAGTAATAATGAAATTAAAAAAACTATTAAAATGTTATTTTTTAATATGATATGTATCAAATAGATGTTGAAATGGATATAATAAATTAGATTAACTAAATTTCAAATATATGGTTTAAAGATGTATTTATACTAAATTATCTTTTGTTACAGTGATTATAATTTTAAATTAATACTATTTGAAATGAATGGAAATAGTTTTTGGAAAAAACTATTTTTTATGAAAAAAATGTGTTCGACATCAATAAAATAAAAGACCATTTTTTATGAATTATTTTTATGAGATGAATGAAACATATATTCAATAAAAAATTTCACATTAAACATATGTGTTTTTAGGAAAAGATTTGGGAATAAATCCACTTTTATTCTTAAAAATAATATTTTTCTAAAAATAATTTTTTATTCGTTCGAATGAAAAACATATTTTTTAAAATTGATTTTTAAAATAGTTATGAATTTTCTTTAAAAAAAATATTCACAATTTTTTAATAATAATACAAAAATTATTTATATTCATTATATAAAACTATTTCTACATCTATCATATGCTCTATGAATCATTAATAATGTTTACTATGGACTAACCCCTTGAAATATAATTCCCTTAATTTTTTCCATTCCCAATTCCCACAATTAGACTTAAAAATTGTGTTATTAGTTATATTTTATATTTACTATATTTTTTTATTATTATTTAATTATTATATCAACTATAACATTATACTCCTTTTGAGAGTAGGATAATGTTGTTCTTGTGTTGGGAGGACTATCACCTCATAAAGTGATGAAATTCATTAAAAATTTACATTGAAGGTATTAAGAAAGGTTAAAAATTAAATATGTTATTTATTTCAGATAAAAATAATTTTGGAAAGATAATATATCATTAAATATATTTATTTAAATAGGAAAATAAAATAGAAATTTCATTCATGCGCATGTACGACTTACTATATTGATGAATGGTGAATTTCGTTTTCTATAACTAAATATAATGTATTACAATAAAAATGTATAGAATAATATATAAGATATTAATTTCATTATTATAATTTATTATATTATTCAACTTTTATTGATGGAAGAGTAAAAAAAACATAACAAAAACATAAAAGAAAAACAAATCATTTACTGCCTGAAATATGACTTCAAAATAGAATATTAAATAAATATGTAATAAATGTTCATAAGATACCATATATGGTATTATTTTTTAGAAGATGGTTCGTTAATATATTTATAAAAAATTATAATTAATATAATTATAGATTAAATGTGTATGATTGAATTCAAAACATAAGGATCGAGAATTTTTTATCACTTTTTACTTATATGAGCCACATAACATACTCACAATGTATTTGTTTTATGTGGTGTAAATATTTCCCATGAATTTATTTTATGATTATAATACATAAAATTATGGGTATTTAAATAACCCTTTTAGGATCACTTTTTATGGGACTTTTTGATTAAAATGATTACGAATCTATATTGTATTTTTCATCAATTTTTCATCTTTGAAACAAATGTTATGATAAGTACCTATCATCTTCTATGAGGTGTATATAATACCCCATCAACATTATATGTGACAAATATCCGAATTTTAATGATATTATTTTATTTGTTTAATTTTATTCATTTATTGGTCTTATAATTTAGGTTTACTACTGTGGTATGTGTTTTATGTTCAATTTCATCATTTACCAAGATAATTCATGATTATAAATACAATAATGAAATAATATTATATAACTCCCAAGAATCTCATTAATTTTCATATCTTATGGTTGTGTATAGATAATATATATTTTTACACCCATTATCAACTACCAATGTACTCTCTAGTTCAAATGAATTTTTAATGCAAAAAAAAATTTGGTAAAAACTGTTTTTCTTCGAAAGAGATGGTTTCTAAAAATTGTGTATTAAATTTTTTTATTAAACATAATGTATCATTTCCTAAATAATGTTTTATATTATTTTTAAATTATTAAATTATGAGATATCTATTTTTAAATAAATGGAAATTATTTTTAAAAATATTTATTATTTAAAATAAATCTTTTTCAAACAAAAGTTATTTTCTAAGATAAATATTTTAAATGAATTTTAAAAATTATTTTACATATTAGATGAAGTATTTTGATGTTTCCTAATATTTACATCGGATATTAACCAATTATACCATTCTAAATTTTTCTGTGAATTTTAAATTATGACAGGTTGATTATGAAATATGATTATCTTATATTGTTTAAACCAAAATTGAATTCAAATGAGAATCTATTTTTTCTTGTGTTCTGATATAATAAAATGATTAAATTTATATGAATATTAACCATTTTACACTGGTTATGGTATGATGGGATTTTTATAAAACCCTTTTTATTTCAAGGGTTAGGATATGATGGATTTTTTATAATATTGTGCCCATATTTGTATGGATTTTTTTATTTTATAGTAGTGATATTATAACAAAGTATATTGGTTATATTATTTTTATGGAGGGTGTTCATGGTATGGAAAAATTTGTGTGGGACCTATATCTCTCTCCAATTAATTGGTAAATATTTATATCTCACGATATTAACAAGACAAGATCATAGAGTGAACTCGGTTCATTTAAGAACTTTATCTAGTTTGATGGTCTTGGGAGTGAACCCTGAAAACTAGGGTTTTTTGGTGATTAAATTAATTCCATAATGGGGAATGGTAATCCATTGGGTATTGTGATTTTTACTACTTATAAGTTTTTTATTAAATAGATTCTGTATGTCTATTTTCTGAGGAGAATTCATTACTAAGGAATCAATTTTCTATGATTATATGTATTTAAAAAAAATTCATATGAAGATGTTCTATTCTCATGGGGAATGTTCATTTATTTCCTTATAATTATTTTTCTCTGATCTGCCAATAGTCATTTCATGATTCATGATTATGATCATTGATTATCACTACCCATCCATCAACGCCTATGTCCTGACCACCCCATACTCGCCTCCCATAGACCAGGGTATGGAGACTAGCATTGAAGCCATTAACCTGCATGTGGGTGGAATTTTATGGAGTAACTATATGAACACACGCCTCTAACCACATTCCAACACCTGAAAGGGGAAAAATTATACTGAAAAAATACTGAGTACAAAGTACACCTGAAAGCTAGTGGGCCATAATACAAACCCTACAAAAATAACTGAAACAAAAATGTAGAAAAAGGATGTCTAATGAACATACATAGAATACCCCACCAGATAATAATATTAGTGATGCTACTGGAATCCAAAGTAGTATGTCATGTCCGCCTAGTCCAACTCTGCCACACCTAGTCCAAGGCTGCCATGTCCACCGTCAATGCATCGATCGGTCCTCTCCTACTAGGGTAAACTAGGTCTCATTCCAGCAAGGTCTCTATTAAATTATCGATTGTTTTCATGGGAGATGATGTGTATAGGTGGTCCTGAGTAGGGTTGAGTAACTCAAAACTCAGTATGAAGCTAAAAAAAGAGACCTCACAAAAATACTCAATGGAAATCACATTGCACAAGAAATCTCACACAAGGAATATTCTAGGGTAGTGATAGTAGAATCCTCAGTCCTAACATCAAACTCCTCGGATACTAGACTACTCCTCCACTATCTAGTATAGTGGGCATACCTGGTCACGCAGATCTGATTCCCACTGACCTGGAACTATTGTGGTAGTCATCCCTGATTAGTACCATGGGTATGTTGGATCACAGAGATCTGCTCCCCAGGATGGGTATGTCGCGTCACACAGATTTTATTCTCACCATGGATGAACTATGATACTACTCATGTCAAGATCCATGTGTCTTTTGGGTCACATAGATTCTCTCTCCCTCGTGGTACTTTCTGGTCACATAGATCCACTTCCCATTGGGCAATCATCGAGCAAGGTTTAGGTCTCATCCAATCGAAAAATTCTGTACATAGTGAATTTGGGAGAACCACTCCTCAAGAGATTATTTTCATCTCAAATTATAATAAAGTCACCAAATATAATGAAAAAATATCATTATCTTCAAGAGGGCCCCAACTCTGTAAATGTTTCGTCAATCGGACATGCGATTTGCATGATACAAGCATTTTAGTAACTACGGGACCGGTTGCGACGTGGCCCGGTCTGACCTGATCAGACCGAACCGACCAACTCTGCCTAGGGGTCCCGCATACCATGGTCTAATTAGATGGATGAGACCTTTTCTGGTTCGGGTTAGGGTTATTCAAGTGTCTCTTGGACCATGGTTCAGGCTGAATAGGCATGGTTGATCACGACATGGTTTGCCCGAGGGTCTAGCCCACCGGGTCGCCCAACGACCCGGTCCATTCTGGCCCAGACTGTCGATGATAGTCCTACCCGCTAGCGTAGGACTAGACTACTAGGTCATGAGTTCTGCCCCTTGGAGTGGGTCTAACCTACTTGGCTGCATGTCCAGCCCCGACCGCAGGGGTGGGGGCACAACCCGCCAGCCAAATCCCTATGCACCATGTGGGTGGACCGACTGTGCGCCACCCGGTTGGGATGCAATATCCAAGCCGCATTGTGCTTTAGCTAGCCCCGCGGACACTGGGCCCCTCTATCCATGGTCGATGGACTGCATCCCACACCACTCTGGTGGCCCTGACGCAGGCCACCCCCTCCACGTGGTGCCCACTAGGTGCAGTGACTCCCACCACTGCAGTCGGTTGGCCGTTGTCTCCAGCCGGCCCTATACGCTGATAGGTGTACAATCGTACTCCAGCATGACTATTGAAGGATGACCACCTCTGCTACTATCGTGGCGTCGGTTGGGGCCACCCCCTACACATGGCTAGCATGGGTTGTCCACCACCCATGATTTTTGGTTCCTCCATTCTGGTGGTTCATTGTCGGTGGTACCACACCGGTGGTGGCACCCTAACGCAACCTTCCACGTGCCACCGATTTTGTGCTTGTGGTACATTTTCCGATCTGTCCGTGCCAATGGGCCTCTCAGGTTGCCTCCACGCTTGCTCATGCCCCAAAATCTAGTTTCCCACACTTCAAGAATTATGCCACAAAAAATGCACTATCGGAGGCTCTTGGTCCTTTTTTATGTCTTCCTATGACCATCAAGTTATAGTTTTAAATTATGTGGGAGGTTTTGTAATTGTAATTTAACCATTTCATGCATGGTTTTAATCCTGAATAATAAATCCCCAGAAAACGTTACCCTCCCACATAAATGAATGTATCACAGGTCAACGTGTTTGCGGGTTGATCTGTGTTCGTTTTTTGTAGAAAATGAAGTGTGAGAATGAAATTTTAAATAAAAATAAAACCCCTACCTTGCGAACATCTGATGCCATGGTGTTCGATCTTGAGAGTTCCAGGCGTTGACGTCATAATTTCTAGCTCTGTTCATAGACTTTTGTCGATGTTAGTGAAGTCCCTCTAGCATTTCTCATTCATGGTTTTGGAGGATTTTCATTATAGGTTAATCAGATAATAATCCCTATTTAATTATCCATCCACCAACATGATAGAAAATAAAAAATAAATAATGTCACAACATTTTAGTTAGGCTTCCATGTCACGTCGTAAAGTAGTTTCATATATAATGCAGCATCGCTATTACACTTCCTTTATTTCATCATTACACTGAATGATATGATCCATTAATGAGACTCATTAATTTACCATGTCTCAGCTTTATCTCTACACCATATCATCATTATCCTCTGCTCAATGAATGAGAAAGAATATAAAATAACATTTTATGTTTTTTTTCTCGAAATGTATGAAAATAACCTTTTCTATTCCACTCTTTCTAGCTGAATTTATTTCCATTCTAAGATAATCCCATCATTTGGAATTAAACGGTGTCATCATATTTAATATTCAAGCATAGTTTCAAAATATAGAATATGTTGCTTTTGTTTTTACTGTATGTACCTTAAAAATGATTGAAATTCTGTTTTGGGCTCTCTGAGCCTTGGAATCATGGGTTTTCAGAGTGTGTGGTCTCAATATAATTATTTATAAACTATACAATTACATGGAATTTCTATGATATTACATTCTCCCCACAATAGGGATTTATGTCCTCAAAATCAAAATAAAAAACAAATCTAACAAATGGGGGTATTGAGAAAGAATGTGAGCCCCTTCCTCCCATGTGCTCTCTTCGAGATTTCTATGATGCCACCAAACTGACACTAAGGAAATAGACCTCCCACATAAGATTGGCTCTTATATATCCTTTATCTACATAGGGAACACAAAAAAGGTCTCCCTTTCATCAATTTATAGTTTGCCCCAGTGGATGACGTGTGATGGGTCTTGCATGTACCTCCTCTGCAGCAACACATTTGAAAACATGATTCAACCAGTGCATCTATTGGGGAATGGCTGGGTGATATTCCACCTCACCAACTCTGCTCAGGATCTGAAAGGGTCTGATGAACCTCAGAGATAGCTTGTTTCCCCTGCCAAATATCTGAATCTCATGTCGGTGTGATACCCAAATGAACAGATGACCTCCCTTACCAAACACCAAGGGACTCTGTCTCCTATCATCATAAGACTTTTTTCTACTTTGTGCAGTCCTCATCCACTCCTGGATGATCTGCACCTTATCGGTCATAGCCTCCACCATCTCTGAACCCATGTGTTCCAACTCCCATGGGTCTGTCAAACATATGGTTGATCTTCATGTCCACCCATACAAGAACATAATACCTGTAACAGCCCAAGATTTTATAAAAAAATATTCTTTTTAATTTTATTAATGTCTTCTGTTGTACGCTACACCAAAAGGAGCTTGCACAACACACATCCTTGACTTGACTTGCATTACACGCAATCGCGACCTTCCTCGATAGCGTGTGTAGTACGCAATACCGAGTTTCACTAAACAACGATATGCTATAAAAATATTATTAAAACTAGCCGTTATGAATAGTAATAACCACTTTTTGAAATACAGTAAATCTTATTTTTCAAAATGAACTTTATTTTTGGATTCGGAGTATCGAATTTAGCCTAAGGTGAAATTTTGGTACTTTTCGGATAACTTTCATATTCTGATGAATAGTGAAAATTACTAAATTATAATTAAAACCAACTTTTTTAATCGAAATAATTAATAGTGATAAATTATTAATTTGAGTGGTTTTAAAGTATATTTAGAATATATTTTTACAATTTAATACAATGTTGGTCATTGGTTGTAATTTCACATTTAAACCAGACATAATCAAGTGTCAATCTTTTGATATATATTGCTTCCTAAAAACACGCTATTTATTTTTACAGCGGGATTTAATTATAAAATTAATTAATGCAACTTTTATGTTATGAATATGGTAAAATAGACTTCATTTTTGAATTTGGAATATGAAATATAGCTTGGGATGAAATTTTGGCATTGTTCTGAAAAACATCAATTTTTGATGAATAGTGAAACTACTAAGTGGTAGGTTAAAAACTGAATTTTACATAAAACTTAATTTTACCGCTTCTGTGAATGGAATTTCGAAAATCCGAGAGACACGGTTAATATCAAGGACTAAAATGTGGTTCAATGAGATGAAAATAATTTTTTGGTGAATAGTAACTTTTTACTTTTTTTACCACGGTTAATAGTAAATAGGGTAACTAAGGGTAAATATGATATTAATATTACCCTAACACATGTCCTAATTCTATTGGACAAGTGTAATTCGACCAAAAACAAACTTAGGAATAAAATATGACCATTTAGGCCCACTTGGATTAGATTAGGACATTTATTATTAATTTATTTAAAGAAGGGTTAAAATAGTTAAAATCAAAGTTTAATAAGTAAATCATTTTTAATATGAGGTTATACATAAGATTAATTCGATTGTAAATATTCATTAGAAAGCTAAAACGATTTACTACATGATGGTATTTTATTTGTAATTTTTAGACATCAAATAATTTAATTTATTTATGACACAATGATGATGCAGTAATTATCTTATTAATGAAATATTGACATAATTGATGTTATAAACACCAAAATAAATATAATTTGAGACTTTTTATGAATTCCACTAATTTTCTAGGTTACTATGATATATTAGTGTTGATTTAATCAACTTGGTTCGAACATATAATTCTGTTATGACTTTCACAAAAATCAAATAGTGTCAAAATTGACACAAATTAGTTTTTAAATCAAATATTATATTATTAATTGTTATTTTATTCCTAAAAATCTAAGGTTCGGCCAAATGACTTAGATAAAGATATGTATATTAATAATAATCAATTTGGGGTTCGTTTGGCATGTTATATTAAGTGTATTAACCATATAGTGAAAGAAAACAAAAAGACATGGTAAAAGTTAAATTATTTAACATAGAGTTAAATCTAATTGATAAGGTTAAAATAAGAACCTAAACTTGTCTAAATCCTATTGGTTGATAGGATTTCGACCCCTCCCCACCTTATCTTCGAAATAAGACCCTTTGGAACCATTATAAACCGATTTTGACTTTAATATAAAATAATATTTTGAGATATTCCTAAGGTGCCCCTCTCCTCCCTTATAAAAGGACACCTCCTCCCCCTCCTCCTCACACCAATTTGAGCACTCAAGCTCGGCCAAACCCTACCAAAATCCCTTCTCCACTTCCCTAGAAACATCCTAGAGGTTCTGGTCTTCCTCAAAGACCAATTCTAGTGCCCTAAGAGGAGGTCTCAAAGAGGCACTTCAAAGAAGAGGTACTTACCGTTACCAATTCTTTCATCTTTATTTCTTCTTCCACTTCTTCTTCTTAGGTTGTTTCATTATGAAGTAATAACATCAGTATCACTCATATACTGATATGTTATTATAAGTATGAAACAACCCTATTTCACCATCTATCCATCCTACGGAAAAAGAAATCACCGCGCGTGCGTACGTACGGAATACCGTCTCCACGCCGTGGTGTAATCTATTTTCCACCACCACCTTACATGGATGGGTATAATGGTGTAAAGAATAACTATACATAGTTATTAAAACATCATATTGATTCTGATATATTGTATAATCCACTCCAATTCAATTCAATATTTATAGAAATGATATCATCGCTCGTGCGTACGTACGGACTACCGTCTCCAAGACGCGATGAGATTCATTCTCCATGTTAACCATTTAAGAATGATTATAATGTATATATAAGAAATAATAATGAAATATATGACATTATAAAGCTACTGGATTTATGTATATATATACATATGTATGTCATCTACTTACTTCCATTTCAAGACAATAAGGAAAGTAAAACAGCGTTCATGTGTACGTACGGACTACCGTCTCCATGAACGGTGTTTTTCATTTTATTTATATATCTATTATATATATATATATACTGAATATATATGATATATAAATCATATTTTATATTCTGGAAGTAAGTAAATCATGATATAAGTAATAATGATGTCAAGAACAACAAGTCAAAACACCTAAGATAAATGAAACGATTTTACCCAAAACGCTTCTTTAACATGGAATTTACAAAAGAACGGGTAATATAATGTTATAAGTGAACCATATATGATATCATAACAATTAATATGATTCTGGAATAAGTCAATAACATGATTTAAATCATTATACAGGAGGTTCGGACACTTACAAAGCAAGTCGGACCTAAGGTAAGGGAAATATCACAATCTCATTTTTATCCGAGATTGTTTATACTTTTGTATTTACTGGGGTGTATTTTATCATCCACATCCATGTTTCATCAATATGTAATATTATTTCAATCCAACTACAATTTTTTAAATCCATTTTTACCCTTCGGTGAGTTTTTAGTAAAAGATATGAAAGGAATCTTTTGTCGTTTTTCGTACGAGGTACTTTTTGACTTTTCCGACAAAAGTACGAAGAATGTTTTTTTAACTTATACGGCACGAACGGATTTCTACTGTTTTATAAAGCCTTATTTTCATGAAGCTTCCTCTAAAAGATTTCATGACTATTTTCAATAAAATCTCTTTCTTTTAAAATTGCATGATGTTTTGTGAAAAGAAATTGATTTTGAAGAAGAAAGGATATTTTCCTCAAGAATTCAATTCAAGTGTTTTATCAAAATTATTTTCCATCTAAGATACTAAAGGGTTCTGTTTCTATCCATATTATTACATTTATTTCATCATGTTGTGATGGAATTATTTTTATGAATTCCTTTATCTTATATGAATTGTTTTATGATGTCATGTTGTTTAAGAATCCCATTTTTATTACATGGGTTACGCTATGATATATGGTTTATGATTATGTGGCACACATAAGAAAGGATTCATTATAAGATGGGTGGGACCTATATCTCCCTCCAATGCATTGGGTAAAGATTTTATATCTCATGACATAGACATGGCTGGAATGGTAGGTTATACCGGTTCAGTGAAACAGGACTGAAACGAGGGTTACTCGATTCAGAAAGGGACTTTGTCCACTAAGATAGTCTTGTCAATGAGTCTGGACTAACAAGAAATGATTCTCTATGATTATGTGTGAATGCCACAACGTTTCATGTTTTAAGTTATGATTATTGTGAATTCATTTCACTACTATGATTTATCCCATGTTATGAAATTATGCTCTCTTTTGCAGGTTAAGATTTCCAAAAGTTATGTTCTTATGAATATGATGTGATTGATTTTTATTTTGTATACCCTTACTGAGCATTTGAGCTCACCCTTTTATGTTTTCTTTTCCCCAGGATATAATGAAAGGTTTTAGGTAAAAAAAGGAAGATCTTTATGGGAGATTTTGAAGATCTTTCACCACGATTAGAAGATTATATTCCGAGTTTCCAAAGACACTAAACTATTACGATCCTTGTGTGTGTGTTTTTGTTATGTACTAAGTATTCCGCAAATGTAATGTAATGTCCATGTACGTCAGGCTTCGGGTCTCTACAGTTGGTATCAGAGGAAAGGTTTAGTCAACCTTTGGAAACTAGGATGCGAAAACGTTAGTGAGATCCCTAGAGATATTTCTACGGTATGTCTAGGGATGTCCCTAAGGATAAGTATACGTATAGGATATAGTCCTAGAACTATGGTAATGATATTAGATTAAACCTAAGATGTTAGATATTGAAGTTACTCCCCCTTTATTATGATTTTTGCCTCTAACACTATTTTTTTTGGGGTTTTAGAAAATCGTTGGAAACAAGATGATTCACGATAATGGAGGATATGGTGGACAATGAAATGATATTCTTCATAATGAAATGGTATTTGGATGTCCAAACATCATTATTATGCCGAATCAGCAATCTCATAATATGATCAATAAAGTAAAATTTGGTAAGTTTCCTGACTCGGCTAATAAGAGAAAGATGGAGTTTCATGATGATCATAGAGGAAAGAAAGTCCAATTCCCCCTATGTAAATCATGTGGGAAGAGGCATCAAGGAGAATGTTTCAAAGGAACTGGTAGATGCTTTGGGTGTGGAAAAGAAGGACACAAAGCAAGTAAGTGCAAAGGAAAAGGTTCAGTTAACACCATGGATGAGGATAATGGTATTGCTACGACATCAACAATGGTTAAATGTTTTAAATGTGGAATGTATGGGCATTATGCAAACCAATGCCCTAAGGGAAAGTCTCATGAAGATAATCAGTATGGTCGTATGGGAAGTATTTATGTTGATGATGATGAAGAGACTACAAATGATATGTGAGAGGAAAGAATTGTTGAAGCTCGGTCAATGGTTTAAGAATGTAGTGGAATGATTACATGTTTATCATGTGTAATGTTGTATAAGTAATCTCATGGTACTATGGAATAAAGAGACATGTAAGGATTGTTACATTGTTGTCTGATTAATGTTACCAGTAACCATGAAAGGTTATTCAGATACTTTTGGAAAGTAGAAAGGATAAGAAGATAATGAGATGTTTGATTGTATTCATGAGCTCATGATTGATATAAGGACTAAGTGATATCATGGTTTGAGTATATAGAATTTTAAGGATTTTGGTATGTGGAAAGTGTTAACTTTTAACTGCATTCAAGTTTTCACTAAGGTTCAATGGGTATTCAATAGAGTACAAGATTAAGGACTTTGAATGTTTGGAATGTGACCAACAAGACATATCTTATGATATGTGGGGATCAACGACAGTATTAAATCTCTGGTAATCGTTGTCACTATATTATGAGAGTGGACTGCAGTATTATGTATAAGCCTAAAGATTAGACTGGATTATGTTGGACATAAGTTAGTATTGTTTAAGGATAGAAGATTTTCGATATTATTGATGGGATGTTATAGTAACGTAGTTTTAGAAAAAGGGACAACCTGCAGGACGAGCGACAACCCATCGCTTCGGACAAGGCTGTAGGAATCGAACCCACAACCGAAGTGCGACTGGCCTTTATCGCCTACCACTGACCTACAGGAAGTCCCTGTTTAGTAGAAACTAGTTTTATTATATTAAGCAGTATGATATATGAAGTATAAGTCCATTTTAGGAACCATATATGATTAATCCCACTATAGATCGACTTATGTATATAAATTTTGCTAACCTTTTGAGACAGATGGAATGACCCGTCATTCTATCACATGATCTGCTAACACTTCACGAATAACAAATTCAACTTCATTTATTTAAGAGATGAAGTGGAAATTGTTAAAGGCACGAACAACAGTGAGATTGTACCAAAATAAAGTAAGTATTTATTCTAATTCAAATTCTTTAACTTTAGGGAAATAATCATGAAAACCAAAAATGTTGTCCTAGTTCTCTTATACCTGATAAATCAGTTGGTACCTTAGATCGTCACAAATTTATGGATTTGTGATTACTGGCTTTTCCATAGCCATGTTCTCTACCACTCTCCATCAGAACATGATGGTTAGATTTCTCTTCCATATCCATATTTTCACCTATGTGGAAACCCAGTGATTAGTTTATTTGGGTAATCATTACATTTCATACTTTAGTTTTTAAAGCCAAGTTTTGGTATTCCCTTTTACGATGTGGGTTTCTATTAAAGAAACTTTCAAATAGTAAACCATTTATAACCCCGACGAATTTCGAGGGCGAAATTCATTTTAAGGGGGGTAGAATGTAACAGCCCAAGATTTTATAAAAAAATATTCTTTTTAATTTTATTAATGTCTTGTGTTGTACGCTACACCAAAAGGAGCTTGCACAACACACATCCTTGACTTGACTTGCATTACACGCAATCGCGACCTTCCTCGATAGCGTGTGTAGTACGCAATACCGAGTTTCACTAAACAACGATATGCTATAAAAATATTATTAAAACTAGCCGTTATGAATAGTAATAACCACTTTTTGAAATCCAGTAAATCTTATTTTTCAAAATGAACTTTATTTTTGGATTCGGAGTATCGAATTTAGCCTAAGGTGAAATTTTGGTACTTTTCGGATAACTTTTAATATTCTGATGAATAGTGAAAATTACTAAATTATAATTAAAACCAACTTTTTTAATCGAAATAATTAATAGTGATAAATTATTAATTTGAGTGGTTTTAAAGTATATTTAGAATATATTTTTACAATTTAATACAATGTTGGTCATTGGTTGTAATTTCACATTTAAACCAGACATGATCAAGTGTCAATCTTTTGATATATATTGCTTCCTAAAAACACGCTATTTATTTTAACAGCGGGATTTAATTATTAAATTAATTAATGCAACTTTTATGTTATGAATTTGGTAAAATAGACTTCATTTTTGAATTCGGAATATGAAATATAGCTTGGGATGAAATTTTGGCATTGTTCTGAAAAACATCAATTTTTGATGAATAGTGAAACTACTAAGTGGTAGGTTAAAAACTGAATTTTGCATAAAACTTAATTTTACCGCTTCTGTGAATGGAATTTCGAAAATCCGAGAGACACGGTTAATATCAAGGACTAAAATGTGGTTCAATGAGATGAAAATAATTTTTTGGTGAATAGTAACTTTTTACTTTTTTTACCACGGTTAATAGTAAATAGGGTAACTAAGGGTAAATATGATATTAATATTACCCTAACACATGTCCTAATTCTATTGGACAAGTGTAATTCGACCAAAAACAAACTTAGGAATAAAATATGACCATTTAGGCCCACTTGGATTAGATTAGGACATTTATTATTAATTTATTTAAAGAAGGGTTAAAATAGTTAAAATCAAAGTTTAATAAGTAAATCATTTTTAATATGGGGTTATACATAAGATTAATTCGATTGTAAATATTCATTAGAAAGCTAAAAAGATTTACTACATGATGGTATTTTATTTGTAATTTTTAGACATCAAATAATTTAATTTATTTATGACACAATGATGATGCAGTAATTATCTTATTAATGAAATATTGACATAATTGATGTTATAAACACCAAAATAAATATAATTTGAGACTTTTTATGAATTCCACTAATTTTCTAGGTTACTATGATATATTAGTGTTGATTTAATCAACTTGGTTCGAACATATAATTCTGTTATGACTTTCACAAAAATCAAATAGTGTCAAAATTGACACAAATTAGTTTTTAAATCAAATATTATATTATTAATTGTTATTTTATTCCTAAAAATCTAAGGTTCGGCCAAATGACTTAGATAAGGATATGTATATTAATAATAAACAATTTGGGGTTCGTTTGGCATGTTATAGTAAGTGTATTAACCATATAGTGAAAGAAAACAAAAAGACACGGTAAAAGTTAAATTATTTAACATAGAGTTAAATCTAATTGATAAGGTTACAATAAGAACCTAAACTTGTCTAAATCCTATTGGTTGATAGTATTTCGACCCCTCCCCACCTTATCTTCGAAATAAGACCCTTTGGAACCATTATAAACCGATTTTGACTTTAATATAAAATAATATTTTGAGATATTCCTAAGGTGCCCCTCTCCTCCCTTATAAAAGGACACCTCCTCCCCCTCCTCCTCACACCAATTTGAGCACTCAAGCTCGGCCAAACCCTACCAAAATCCCTTCTCCACTTCCCTAGCAACATCCTAGAGGTTCTGGTCTTCCTCAAAGACCAATTCTAGTGCCCTAAGAGGAGGTCTCAAAGAGGCACTTCAAAGAAGAGGTAATTACCGTTACCAATTCTTTCATCTTTATTTCTTCTTCCACTTCTTCTTCTTAGGTTGTTTCATTATGAAGTAATAACATCAGTATCACTCATATACTGATATGTTATTATAAGTATGAAACAACCCTATTTCACCATCTATCCATCCTACGGAAAAAGAAATCACCACGCGTGCGTACGTACGGAATACCGTCTCCACGCCGTGGTGTAATCTATTTTCCACCACCACCTTACATGGATGGGTATAATGGTGTAAAGAATAACTATACATAGTTATTACAACATCATATTGATTCTGATATATTGTATAATCCACTCCAATTCAATTCAATATTTATAGAAATGATATCATCGCTCGTGCGTACGTACGGACTACCGTCTCCACGACGCGATGAGATTCATTCTCCATGTTAACCATTTAAGAATGATTATAATGTATATATAAGAAATAATAATGAAATATATGACATTATAAAGCTACTGGATTTATGTATATATATACATATGTATGTCATCTACTTACTTCCATTTCAAGACAATAAGGAAAGTAAAACAGCGTTCATGCGTACGTACGGACTACCGTCTCCATGAACGGTGTTTTTCATTTTATTTATATATCTATTATATATATATATATATACTGAATATATATGATATATAAATCATATTTTATATTCTGGAAGTAAGTAAATCATGATATAAGTAATAATGATGTCAAGAACAACAAGTCAAAACACCTAAGATAAATGAAACGATTTTACCCAAAACGCTTCTTTAACATGGAATTTACAAAAGAACGGGTAATATAATGTTATAAGTGAACCATATATGATATCATAACAATGAATATGATTCTGGAATAAGTCAATAACATGATTTAAATCATTATACAGGAGGTTCGGACACTTACAAAGCAAGTCGGACCTAAGGTAAGGGAAATATCACAATCTCATTTTTATCCGAGATTGTTTATACTTTTGTATTTACTGGGGTGTATTTTATCATCCACATCCATGTTTCATCAATATGTAATATTATTTCAATCCAACTACAATTGTTTAAATCCATTTTTACCCTTCGGTGAGTTTTTAGTAAAATATATGAAAGGAATCTTTTGTCGTTTTTCGTACGAGGTACTTTTTGACTTTTCCGACAAAAGTACGAAGAATGTTTTTTTAACTTATACGGCACGAACGGATTTCTACTGTTTTATAAAGCCTTATTTTCATGAAGCTTCCTCTAAAAGATTTCATGACTATTTTAAATAAAATCTCTTTCTTTTAAAATTGCATGATGTTTTGTGAAAAGAAATTGATTTTGAAGAAGAAAGGATATTTTCCTCAAGAATTCAATTCAAGTGTTTTATCAAAATTATTTTCCATCTAAGATACTAAAGGGTTCTATTTCTATCCATATTATTACATTTATTTCATCATGTTGTGATGGAATTATTTTTATGAATTCCTTTATCTTATATGAATTGTTTTATGATGTCATGTTGTTTAAGAATCCCATTTTTATTACATGGGTTACGCTATGATGTATGGTTTATGATTATGTGGCACACATAAGAAAGGATTCATTATAAGATGGGTGGGACCTATATCTCCCTCCAATGCATTGGGTAAAGATTTTATATCTCATGAGATAGACATGGCTGGAATGGTAGGTTATACCGGTTCAGTGAAACAGGACTGAAACGAGGGTTACTCGATTCAGAAAGGGACTTTGTCCACTAAGATAGTCTTGGCAATGAGTCTGGACTAACAAGAAATGGTTCTCTATGATTATGTGTGAATGCCACAACGTTTCATGTTTTAAGTTATGATTATTGTGAATTCATTTCACTACTATGATTTATCCCATGTTATGAAATTATGCTCTCTTTTGCAGGTTAAGATTTCCAAAAGTTATGTTCTTATGAATATGATGTGATTGATTTTTATTTTGTATACCCTTACTGAGCATTTGAGCTCACCATTTTATGTTTTCTTTTCCCCAGGATATAATGAAAGGTTTTAGGTAAAAAAAAGGAAGATCTTTATGGGAGATTTTGAAGATCTTTCACCACGATTAGAACATTATATTCCGAGTTTCCAAAGACACTAAACTATTACGATCCTTGTGTGTGTGTTTTTGTTATGTACTAAGTATTCCGCAAATGTAATGTAATGTCCATGTACGTCAGGCTTCGGGTCTCTACAATACCTTCCAAAACCAGGATGCAAAGCAGGCGTCATGTTCTAAGATGATCATCGGGGGAGCTTTGTGAAGCTACACTATTATCTAGATATAGAGGCATCACACAACCTCTACCGATCCCTACTACCAGATGGGTAGTAATTGATCCAACATGGTGATATGGTCAACGATCACCCAAATATAATCATATACATTTTACTTACATTGTAACCGAGCCACAAATTTCACCGAGATATTGTCCCACTTCAGCTACCTTACCTCAAGTAGTTGGGCCAAGCCCGCTAGAACCTGATGCTCATCCATCACTTGATAACAATTGAGGCATATTGAAATCAACTCAACCACCACTTTCTTAATCCTCTGCTAACAATACAGACATTAAAGTCCCTAGTACATTTTTTCCACTCTATGATGTACCGCTAAGGGTAATGTATGGAACTCCCTAAACATCTCCTTATACAATGTAACTGGTACTATAGTGTTCCATCTGAAACGGATGGTGTTCTCCCAATATATTGAAAATCCATAGAGAGTCTGTCCTAAAGATAAATGAGCATGGAGGGCCCTACAGTCAACATCCTCCCACTACAACACCCAGACAAGTTGTAAGAGTGGTGAAGTAACAATTATCAGATGAAGGTAGAGATCCCCCACCAATATCCAGGAAGGATAAATTAATCACATATAACTTCTCTATCGACTCAATCAGCAGCTGAAAACTAGCCCTCTTATTGATTGTGTATGCCACCACAATTTTCTTCCAATGAATATAGACTATATCAAAGAAATAGTCCTAGAGGAACTCTATCCATCACTGCTATCTCAGGTTCATGTCATTCTAGGAGATGATATTCCATATACTCTTGGGCTTAGACTAAACTTTAATCCTCTCACCCATCATGTAGTGCCACCACATCTTCAGGTAAAATACCACTACTACTAACTCCAGTTCATGAGTCACATAGTTATGCTCATTATTTATCAACTATAATGATCTGCATGTGATCAATACTTACTCTTGCACTATGAAATAATCCAGTCTAATCATTGATGCATCATAGTAAACTGCAAACCCAAGTCCCTCTTCTAGTGGTCTCAAGATTGGGGCGCTAGTCAGTCTATACCTCAGCTCCGAGAAACTCTACTAACATTTCTTCATCCAAACTAAGGGTTTTACCTTCCATATCATGGATTATAAGGGTGTTGTTACTTTGGAAAATTCATAAAAGAACCTCTGATAGTAACCATAAATCCCCAAGAAGTTATGCACCTCAGTCGCACTTCTGTGGGGCTCAAAATAAATCACTTTACTATATATTTGTTTTATCTACTATAACTCTAGTCTCTGAGACGACCTTTCCCAAAAAGTGGACCTCCCTAATCCCTAACTAGAACATCGAGTTCATACCATTAATAGGGTTGTCTATGATATTATCCAAGAATATCTATAGGTGTATAGCATGATCCACCTCGGAAGTCGAGTACACAAAGATGCCATCAATGAAGACCATGACGAACCGGTCAAGGTAAGACTGAAAGATCCTCTTCATGCATCCCTTAAACACTTTTGGTGCATTTTTCAAGACAAATGGAATCACTAGGAACTCATAGTGGTCGTACAAGAAACTAAAAGATGACTTCAGTACATCCTCATCCCATTCATGAATTGGTGATAGCTAGATCTAAGGTATATCTTTGAGAACCACTTCTCTCCCTTCATCTAGTTGAAGTTGTCATCAATTATTAGCAGTGGATATATGTTCTTCATGGTCACTGGATTTAGGTTCCATAAGCACACGCACAACCTCATCTCCCACCTTAATTATTGGAAAAATCAAATGGGTTTTCCATGGTGAAATGATGGGCCTTATGAACCCCTTCTCCTCCAAGTCCTCTAGTTGTACACTCAGCTAGTGAAGATATGCAGGAGACATCCAATATGAAATTGTGGATATCAGTTTCTACTTATAGTACATGTTGATGAAAATGGAACCTCCCTCTGATGAGGTAGTCCAGAACATCCTTAGGAAAAACATTGTGGTACTCAACCACCAATATATGGTTGCATCAACTCTTCTCATCCACTGCATTGAGGGTGAGCCTAGCCAAATTGTAAGTGATTGGTTGCACCCTCCTCCGATAGATTCTTTCCTATGATGCAATGGTTTCCTTCACCCCAGTGAAAGAAAAACATGGTCTGATATCCAAAAACACAATGCACAGTACACCTAAAATTGTCGATCTGATCATGGACTGTAGATAACCAGTCCATACCAATGATGACATCGTAAGGCCTCGACGCCTCAAATAAGAGATCCCAATTGAATCTCTCACCTCTTAGATTAAGCTCACACTATTGGAACCAATGTTTAATCACATAATCCCCTCTCTTAGGAGTCTCTATTCATAATGATTGGTCCATTGGATCCCCCATAATCTCTGAGCACTGAACGAGAGTCGTGTCAAGGAAGTAGTGACATAGGCATGTGTTTATAAGAAATTATTCTTGGGTAGATAAGACATAGATTGTACAAAAGATCATATCTAGAGCATCATGGTCATAAGACTCTCCTATATAGAGATAAGCATTCTATTTCATTCATTCTCCCTAAGGAAGGGGTGGACCACCTGGTGGTGGTGGCGGTAACACCTCAGACTATCGACTACCACCAACAACTCGACCAACTCCCCTACCATGTATTTCTTCATGAAGACCTCCTTGATCGAACCATTAACTATACCTCAAAGGTACCTTGACCATCTTGGGGTCCTCCAAATGACCGATCATGAAATCACATGCCATGTGTCCATGTCCGCTGCATAAGAA
The DNA here is from genome assembly GCA_963277665.1 of Viscum album. Lineage (NCBI taxonomy): Eukaryota > Viridiplantae > Streptophyta > Magnoliopsida > Santalales > Viscaceae > Viscum > Viscum album. The sequence continues at coordinate 652,913,147 of OY728145.1, read as the reverse complement.
GCACTTCCTAGCTCCCTATTGGCTCACCCAAGGCTGGGAGACCCACACTACCAACCCTAATTCTTGGGGTCCTCCTCTGAAAGACCTTGGCACACAAGGTCCCATGTGTCTGATTTATACTAACCTATGACGACTTCGCCACCTAGGTTCTATTAGAAGCTCTATCTATTACTTCCTACTCCAACAAGAATATATCTATAAGAAGGTATTGCGCTATCACACTAGCCTAGGTAGGGATGCTGAGAGACAACACTGATGCACTGATCTTCTTCATGCATCCTATATCAAATGGTCAATATTTGAAGAAAGGTCCTCACATCATGTTTTTGAAGTAGCGAGTTAGCTGGTGAACCTCACTATGAACTCAGCTACCATCATGCGGCCCTGCGGATGGTGAAGCAGCTTCTGAATGTGCAAAAAACGCATGTTTATGGGGAAACAAACTCCTAGAAAAGACGTTCAAAATCTTACTAGGCGTGGGTTGCCTCAGCTTGTGTCTAGCTGGTAATCCTCCACCATCTCCCTGCTTAGTCTTGTAGAAGGCCTGCACCCAAGATCTCCATCTTTTCATGTAGTGTCCTCCCTAAGCAGAATACCTACGTCATAGCCTCGAGCTTGACCTCGGCATCTTGAGGATCTGTCTCTCCCCTAAAACTGGGAGATCTCTATCTAGAAAACTCAGGTACGACACTGAGCCTAAGAACATACTCTATTGGAACTAGTGAAATTTGATGTTGATCACTAGGTTGTGTTAGCACTGGTGCATTCCCCAGTGGGGCTATATCAATCATTGGTCCCTGAAAGGATGCCTCATCGCAATTAGGTCTATCCTCATGACCTCTTATTAGGATCATTACCGGTCGTCCACATTGAGGCATCCTAAAATAGATCATGGTGTACCACAGTCAGAAGGATATACATGGTGACCAGAATTTTATTCAAAATAACATAAGGGGACACTTATGAAACCTATTTTTTAATTTATTATGTCAAAAAGTAGAATTCAAGGTCCCAGTGTATAGATATGTTGGCCTCCTCACCAATATTGGGCTCCCTGAATATCAAAAGATGCACACGTAACACCTTAATCTGTTACCCCAATACAAATCACAAACACATCGGATTTTCGGTAGGATCGACCACCCTATGATACCAAATTTCCATGACCCGTACCCTGGGGCCCATGATGTGACTACCCCAAAACCACCTCCCAAAGGCTAGGGGCTGGTGACTAGCATTGAACTCATTGACCTTCACATGAGAGGCATTTTCTTCAGTACCTATACACACACACATGCCCAAACACGTCCCAATAAACTGAATGTGGAAAATAGAATAGTAAAATAAGACTGAGTAAATAATAACTACTGAATTATAGTATTCTAGAATACAATCCAACGAAAAAGAACTAAAAAAACAATGTATAAAAAGGAGCTATGATGGCCATCAGAACAAAATTCCACCATATTGTAAGAGTAGTGAAGATACTCGAAGCTGAAGTAGTATGTCTTATCCACATGGTTCTACTGGGCCCACCAAGTCCTGGTCCACCATGTCTACCATCAAAGTGTCGATCAGTCTGGTATCACTAGGCTCCACCGAGTCCCAGTCCTCCAAGGTATATATCAAAGTGTCAATCTTCTAAATGGGTCACATCATGCTAGGGTGTGTCCCGTGAATGGTTGAGTTACATGAAAATAATTAGGGACCCAAAAAAAGAAAATATAATAACAAAATCCTCAATGTAATGCATGAAGCTCTTGAAAGCTCACTCTAGGTATATTCTGAGGTAGTGATAGTTGCATCCTAATTCCTATCATTGAACTCCTCATCAACTGGAGAACTCATCCCCTATCGAGTAATATGGGTCTACTGGGTCAGAAAGATTCTCTTCCCACAAGCATAGAACTTATGTTCTACTCATGCTTGATGAGATCCAGGGGTATGCTGGGTCACACAGAGCCGCTACCCAGCATGGGCCTACTAGGCTACATAGTGCTGCTTTCCATCTTGTCCTAACTGAGGTACTCTGCCTATCGAGTACATTGGGTACTATGGGTTACATAATGTTTTCCCCCACAATCACCATACTAGGGCACATAGAAACACATCCCATTGGGCCATCATCGAGTATTCTTCTGGTCTAAATCAACTGTATTGTTTCGTACATATTGTTCATGAGAGAACAGCACCTGAAGCCATTAATAGAATATTAACATCCATTAATGTCCCAAAAAAATAATGGATAATATTCCGAAACATCATGAGGGTACCAATACAGCAAACAACCCATCATTCATACATGCGGTTTTCATGATACATGCGTTTTAATAATCGGGGGGGCCAGTTGCTACAGGGCTCGGTCCAACCCAGTCAGTCAGGCCTAGTCGGAATAACCCCACACACCCACCCTGAAGGTCCCACATACCCCGGTTGAATTAGATGGACTCAACATGTCCTAGTTCTGGTCAGGTCAGTGTGGTCTGGCTTGGACAAATGGCTAGACCCAATAGGCCTCACTGGACGTAGCCCAGTTTCGCTAAGGTTCTAGCGTGCCGGGTCACTCGGAAACTAGATCTACTATGGCCTGACTGAAAGGGCATGTGTTGATCCTATCAGCGCATGTCTGACCCACATTGTGTAGGTCTGTCCTACTTGCATGAGATAGGCCCACTAGGTCGCGAGTCCGGCACGGCTGGCTGGGCCGTGAGGTTGACCCGACCCACTGGTTTGGTGGAGGGGCCCGTGGGGCTTGGTGAATGACCCACCATTAGAATTATAGTCTATCATAGGGGTGGACTGGCGGTGTGACGCATGAAAGGGATGTGGCTGTTGAGCTGTGTCCAGTTATAGCTATCCCTGAAGACATGGAACCCCTCCATTCGGAGTTGGTGGACAGCATCCCGCACCACTATGATTGCCCAGACGTGGGCCACTTTCTCCACGCGGTGCCAATCAGGCACCTCAAATCCCACCACTGTGGCTGGTTGGCACCACCCCCTTCACACAGCCGGTTTCTGGTGCCGCTGATGGTACTGCACTGACGAATCCTTCTGTGGGTCACCAGAGATGCTCTGGTAGTCTTTTTTCCTATTCGTATACACCTACGGGCCTCTCCAGTCACCTCTATCCCTGCTCAGAACCAAAAATTGAATTTCAGTCACTTTGAGAATGTGTCCTCCAAGAACGAACAAGCATAGTAGCTCAGGACTAGTTCATGCCTACCAGAGCCCTTTATGATTTAGGATTAAATGAATGTGTAAGTTCAGTGATTTTAGTTCAACCATTTAATTAATAGTTTAAATCCCAAATAATAAATCCCCAAGAAATTTCACCCTTCCCCATAAATGAAAAAATCATGGATCAACTGGATCATGGTTTGATCTATGTTTATCATTTCTTTTAATATAATCACAGTGAATAAATTTGAAATAAAAATCCATCCCCAACCACATTGATGTTTAATGTCATTGAGTTTGTCCTTGGGAGTTCAAGGCGTCGACGTCATCCTTTCCATCTCTGTTCTTCCAGCTTCTTCAAATTTGGGGAAGTCTCTCCAGCATTCGTCATTATTTGTTGGGGAGGAAGTTTTTTAGAGATTCGTCAAAGAATCCCCCAAGTTAAATTCTCCATCCACCAATGTATTATAAAATAAAAAGAAAATCATGTTGCATCGTTTCAGTTATGCTATTATGTCACATCATTAGGCTGTTTCATTTATGAAACTACACCGCTATTATACTTCTTTTTTGTATCATTACACTATGTAATACGATCCATTAATGTGGCTCATTAATGAACATCGTCGCCACCTCATCACCACACTGTATCGTCATCATCCACCACTCAACGGATGAGAATGAATATAAAATAACTGTTATGTAATTTTATTATTTTTCTCGTATTTTCTAAAAATTTACATTTCCATTTTTCCCTTGCCAACCGATGTTAAGTCCCTTATAAGTGAGTCCCAGTATCCTCAATTCAACAGTTTTCTTGTATTTTTATTCCAATAACCATTAAAATGATAAAAAACCCACTCGCACGTTTACTTAACACACCCTAAAAAGTTCGAATTTCTATTACGGTCTCTCCATGCCTTGGAATCACAAGAGGTCAAAGTGCGAGACCTTAGGATATATCCATATAAATGAAAAAAATTACTAGGAATTTCCATGATATTATATTTATATACAATCAATGATCTATAAATATTTTTACCATGTTCTAATACCAGTTTCATCTTGTTATATATACGTATCCAAATTGTTTAACCATACTACGTATCTGAGATAACTATTTCATAGTTTCCCATTCAAAATGTTTTGAATTAGAGGCTTTATGTATGATATGTTAGTGAATATTACTAAATGACATGATCTTCATTGGATACATTGAAGATATGCCCTAATTTAAATTTTTAGGGTTCCATGAATCTAACAGAACTAAACTATATTGTCCTCAAGCTTCAGTCATTTTAGTGCATTTAATACTAATAAAAAAGTTGTAATATCCCTGTATGAAAATCCATGGTCTCTGTTTTCTGTATAAAAATAATTTTTTAGTTAACATATGAAAACTAGGAGGAAATTTTTTTGTGATATTCAAAAGGATATTTATATGGATATATTTGGGGATGTCTCTAAGGGATTGTTTAAGGTTGTTTCATTGTATTGGAAAATGCCCTGAAATTTTGGTAAATGAAAGGCTGAGTGTTTTTTAAGATATTAAACCCCTCTATGGATACTAGATGTTTATGTGGCTCTAGAATTGTGGTACCTAGGAGTAATAGCTACAAAAATGGTTCATCGGTCTAGACCTGATCGTCACCTAGTGGCTGATAGTGGGACTTACATCACACCTGCTTTCACACACATAGTGGAAATTCTTTTGAAATTAAAAAAAAATCTTTTTGAATCATTTTGAATGATTTAAATATATGATTAGTATTAATAACATACAATAAATATTATGAATTATTAATTAAAGAATGATTCATTATTTATACATGATATCATTGATTTTCATGGTTATGTTATTTACCACTATGATTACTTTTCCACATAGTATGGTTTTCGCTTTAATACAATGTCATGATATATAAGGTATCCAATTAATATTTAATCTAATAGAAATTTAGGATAATATGAGAAACCAAATTAGATGATGAATAAAGATATATATTCTATGATTATATCAAATCATCTATCAGGATATAGGAATAACAACATGAAATTTTGTGACATTTTTAATGTTTTAAAGAAGACGAAGTTGGAAATTTATGAATGTTAGTGTGATAAGAAAAATAAAGTAAAAATAATCCAAATTCTTTAATATCATGATTCTAGGAAGAAGAACCTAAATAATATCTAAAATGGAGGGGACCATTTTTCTATGTGGAAAATAAATACATGGATATACAAATTATCAAGGAGTTTAATGACTTATATGGGGTGAAAATGGTAATTATATATATATCAATTCCCTAACACAAGAATTAACTTATTGATCAATGAAATATTGGTTCAATGTTTTTACTTAAGGTGGATGAATTTATTTTTTTATGAATTGGATTCATGAATTATATTTTAGAATCTTTTTCCAATGGTATTTGCGTTGTATGAATATAATAACATCTATGGATTATGTGATTTTTGGAAGCATATATGTCTCAATGTAATATTAAAATATGATTCATGGATTCTAGTGTGGGTTTATAATTTTACGTTGATCATAATTTCAATATCTTATACTCCCCTCATGAGTATTTACATGAAGAATGTTTTTCATGATTTAACATATTTTGGAATAATTTAATGGAAATAATACCCTTTTTTAGTAGGAATGTCGTTTAATAGAAATATTGTTAAAGGTATTGTTTATATTTAGGATTTATCATATCTCTAATTCTATGGAAATTTGTGGTTTTTTCAATTTCATAATGTTTTTTTAATATATATTTGGAATTGGATAAATTGTAATTTGGATTAAAAACTATTGCATATGGAAAGGTCACATGTATTTTACCCAAAAATGATGTTTGGAATGTTTAAAATGACTAACACTACCATATATGAATGATTATTTCTTGTGGGATAATATAAAGATTGATATTTCTGAGTATGTTTCATCATGAAATGTATGTTTAAACATCATGGATAAGATACAAATATCTAAATAATGCATTGACCTTTATCTATTCCATAATGAAAATGGAAAGATATCTCCATGGGTTTTGATATTGGATTCCCCAAAACATATTAAAGGAATAATTATACATGGGTTATAATAAATCATCATACATAAAATATATTAGAGAATATTTCTCATTGGATTATTCTAAAATTATTTACATTACTTATGTGTCATTGTTACATGATATACCAAGTCTAATTGTATTTTACTAGAATATGTAGTTTACCTCTAGGTTTTGGGGAATTCTACAATATTTCATTAATAAAATGTTGAGATTGATCACTATGTATCATCCTAAGATAGATTTCAGAATTAAAAAATAAATAAAAAAACCAATGATATGCTATGATCTTGTTTTATGTATTTCAAAGGTGGGTGTATTCAAACCTTCCACTAAATGAGTTTTCATTAAACAATAACATTCACTAAAAAATATATGGATCCTTTTGACTCACATTATATATACTATAATAATGTTAAAGAAAGAAAGTTGATGGGACCTGATCATGTTCATGAGATGGAAAAGAAGTTTATACCTATTAAAGAACACTTAAGGATGAAATAAATATTATAGAAATGTTATTTTAATAATCATGATGCATTCTAAAATTGGATGTTGGTGAGACTGCCTTTCTCTTATTTTCCCTTCGAAGAAATGTTGGAAATGTAATCCATTGGTATATCATCCTCAATATATTACATGCCCACATGTGGAAATCCATTTATTATTTTTATCTTCCACCAATCCTCTCTAGGGATCATGGAATGTCCCATGAATCAATAATGAGGAAGTACATACCTGTTCTATCACATGTACTGAACTAAGATTTCATAACATTGGATCTTGGTATTTTTTAACAGAAATGACTTTTCAATATTATTTATTTAATATAGATAGTTGGGGAAAATAAGTGAACTCAACTATTATATTTTTTTGGAGAAATAACTATCCTTAATAAGATCTGTGGGATTCTAAAGATGTAATGTGTCATATGTATACTCAACATTTTATATCAAAGTGATGAATTTTGAGCGATAAATTCCTTTCATGTTGGTATAATGTAACTACATGATATTGTTTTGATATTTTTTTAAATATGTTTAATTTTAAATAAATTATTTGACATGAAACATTTATTTCAAAATTTATTACATGCAAAACTAATTTTTTCATTTGTTATACACAATCACTAGATTACGTTTTGTTGCATGCATTAACCATTTTTTAAAAATATATATGATATATAATTTAAATATTTTTATTTTGTATTGTAGTTATCACTTATACATTTTTGTTGTAGTTATTAATGTGAGTGACTAAATTATAGAAATATAGTTTACAAATGTGTATATAATGAATTCTATGGAGGACGTTAGTTGGAAATGAAAATAATAACTATTTGGAAACAATGGAGGTCTTTTTATAAAAAACTATTTTTTAATAAATGCATTATATATTTTTTAAATTCAATAAATTATGGAAAATTAAAATATTGTTTTTTCTAGTTAGAAAATAAGAATAAATAACATTTTATACTTGAATTCATTATTTTTATAAATAGTACATCTATCACCTTTTTTTAGAGAATATTTCAAAACTAATTTTCACTAAAAATTTAAATTTTATATTAAAATATAAAATAATTTTTGGAAATCCTAATATCGAAATTATCTTATAGTGAATATTTTTGTTAACTTCTATATTTTTTATTTTTGATGAATTATTAAATACACAATTTTTTTTGGAAATAGGATTTCTATTTAAATAATGTATAATGTTAAATTAAGATTTGAATTGGTTTTTAAGTAAATTATAGTAAATTTTTCTATCAATTAATACCATTTGGATCATTGGAACAAAATTTCATATTTAATTTATATTTTACAACATTGCAAATGATTGAATATTTTCTATTTCAAATCCTACTTTCTCACCACATCCATTGGATTAATTTTAAATTAAATTTTTGACGTACTGGGTTTGATTGGAAAATATAGGCTCTATAATTAGAAAAAAAATATTTATCTTATATAATATGAGAAAATTAATTTTTAACTGACAAGAAATTTGAAAACATTTGAATATATTAAAATTGTCTAATATAATAATAGATATTTAGTGGGTCAAAATCTTATGATCTAGAACAAAATAGGTGAAAATTTTTCCAACTACATTTCGTATCCATATTTTGATTCATATCACATAAAGATATCCTTTTATGAGTTTTTGGGACTCATTTCCAAGACATTATCTAGTTTAATATGTTTTGTAAAGAAAAGGATAAAAAAGAAACCATCCTGGAATTTAAGATCAATAAATATTTTGGATAGAGAAAAAACATTTATGTTATACATAATAGTTTTATTGATAAATTTTGTTTTTATCAAAATAAATTTTATTTAATTTTTTTGAGATGAGATAATTTTTTTAAACTATTAAGGAACACCAACATATGAATTATTTACTTTATAATTAACTAAAATAAATTGTATTTAAAATTTCAAATGTTAATTAATGTGAATGAATTTTTATGCTAAATTAATATATTATATCATAATATCATGTAAAATAGGTGTGTACATAATATATTATAATTCCATTATTGTCTTTATATTATTAAATTGAAATTAAATGAATAATATAAAAATGACATTATTGTTATTTTATATTATATGATACATTATTAATTTATTTAAAATTTCTAAAAAATATATTATGACTTTTATTTATTAAATTTTATTAAATATAAAATATTTTCCATTATTGTTCCAATTTATCTTTTATAATAATATATATACCCTTAAATTGTAAAAAAAATGCTAGAGTTGTCAAGCTTAATGTAATGTTTTTACATGTTACATTCACTTTTTTTAAAACTAATTTTCATATTGCATATGATATGATTATATCACATATATATCATATTTATATACCATGGTTCCAAATTATTTATTCACGGTTAGTTTATTTTATTCTTATGGGAAAAATTAACTAGGAAAAAATGAATAGTTAACATAGTGAAACCCATTAATGGTATAAATATTGAAAACTAGTTATTAGTGACAAAATGATTAATGCATTTGTTTACTTGTGTGATGAAGGTTTGGATAGACCCTATAATGCATAAAAATAATTTAATATACATTTTTGACCCAATAGAGGTATATTGATATACCAATATTAAATATTTTTGGCTATATACCAAAATAACACTCTCAGTCAATTGTAAAAGGGAACTCACTCCCCCACTTCTTCACACCTCTCATGAAATATGGAATAAATAAAACCTTGAAAAATAACTATTAAAATTAGCTATTTCCATCCCAGAATACATAGATTGGATTGAAACTATTCATAATAAGGATTTTTTACAAAACTATTGTGGAAACCATATAAAGACGTAACATTGTGTTTTTACTTTATTTCTTCCTCCAACACCATAAATTTTTATTATAAAATTATAATATAATAACAAATTTTTCATACATATACTATGATATTATTATGTTTCATTAATTATCTAAAACTACACACACATCCATAAAATTTATTATGAAGTCGTCATTCATTTGTACAGTGGACTACATCCACACAAACCAATGTCATTCATTTTTTCTATTATTAATTATAAAGTATGGAAATAATGTTGGATTTATTATTTTTGTACAATTTCAATGATTTTATTATGATGTTTGAATTATTATGTGACACATATTTTCAAACTATCCATTTTTATGGAACATAACAATTTACCTTATGTGAACCATGAACTACCACCTTGCCAAGTGATGTGATTCATTCACAAATTAAATTGAAGGCATTTTAGTTGGTTTTAATGAAAATATTAAAAATATTTAACATAATAAATATTATTTAAATAACATATATCATTTGAACATAATTTTTTTGATATAACAAGATAATGTAAATAGACATCATGCGTACGCACAGTATACCTCCACATGAATGTTTTCTTCCAATTTATATCCTTAAATTTAATAGATCACTTGAAAAAACATTATACCCAAAATATATGATATTTATATCATGTTAAAATTCTGTACATTATTTAAGGATGATTTATTTAAGGGATCCATAGTTAATAAGGAAAAAAGTACTTGAGACACAAATAATTTATTTTCCGCAGTGTGATAGTAATAAGGAATAAATAATAAATGGAATTAAAAAACATAATAAAACCATATTTCGTATTATATAATACAATACGTCTATTTAATACATGTTTAATAAATTTATATTTATTATAAATTAATTTTTAACATGTATTAAGGATGTCATGACTTGATGTAATGGATTTCTATCCCACATTAATATTTAGTGAGAAACATACCATTTTCAACAAATATATATATATTTATGCATTGTAAATATTTCCAGTAAATGTTTTTTATGACGGTTCTATATGAAATTAATTTTTTTCTAATATCCTTTTTATAATCACTATCTTTGGGGGGGGGTTAAATTAAAATATTAATAAATATATATTGTATTTTTGTCTCAATTTTCCTTTGTCGTGACGTATGTTATGTTATGAACCTATACAATTCTATGAGATGTAAATACTACCTATTTAACATGTAATTTAATTAATATACTTATAGTAATTATATTTTAACATTTATTTAATCATATTATACCATGGGGTCTATGTGTCAATGTTACCAGTGTGTTATGAGTTTTACGTTACAATCTCATCATTTGTCTAGAGTTTTTATGAGTATACCATCAAGAATAAAATATCATGATAAATATATAAATAAACTCATTAATTTCATTATTTTATTTTTAATTAATGATAATAAATGTTCTCTAATTCATTTTACTCTATATAAATACTCAATATTTCAATATATCTTTTTTCACAAATAAAAATATTATTTTCAGTAAATAACTCTTTTTCTTCCAAAAGCATGATTGCAAAAATATAAAATATTTTTCTTTTTAAAAACCTTTCTTCAAATAATAAGTGAATTTTTTCACATGAATTTTTTTTAATTATTTATTAAAGAATACTTCCTAATATTTCATGGTTATTTTCAATAAAATGGATTTTCAAAAAGGATTCTAGTTTTTAAAATATTGTTTTAAAAGAAAGGTTATTTTCCTCATGAAATTTTTTAAATAAGATTTCTAAATTAATTTCCCTCTAAGATAACATCAATTAATGTTAAATTGTCTTTAACAACAATATCAACCATGTATTTCATTAATATTATTTATCTTAATGTTTCATTAGGACTATATGATTATGAATATTATTTTTCTTGTATAAAATATACTATGATAAAATTATTATGAAACCCTATTCATTTTCATGTTTTATAATATGCTAAAACGATTAAATTATTGTGAAACCTTTATATTTATAAAGTTAACGATGTGATAAAATGTTTATGAATCCCATTTCATTTTTGTGGTTTGGATATGATATATATTTTTTGATCTTATTTAACACATATTTTTTATTTTTATTATGCGAAAGTGGTAATGTTATAAACAATAATGGGTGGGACCTATATCTCCCACCAATAAATTATGAAATGATTAATTTCTCATGATATAGATGAAACTATATTGGGTAGGGAATAATTTCCAAATAAAATATTGAGATTGTGTCTTATCTTTCTAGGAGGTGTATCCACCCATTGTGTTCCCATATATAATTTGAAAATGTTCTTTGATCACTGAGGAAATTACTTTTTATTCTTTTTTTCAATAAAAATTCAACTCCATATTTCCATTTTATGCTCTCATGGATCTAGAATTTTCCTTTTTGATACATATCTCATAAACAAGAAAAATATATTCCATCATTAATGATTATTAACTTCGATATGTATGAAATAGTTTTTGATGAAAATTATCATGTTTGCATACCTTTATTATAATGCTATAATTTTTAATCAACCCTATTTACCCAAAATGAGAGTTTATTCTCACAGTTTCATATGTTTCCTTTTCATAGGTTATGGAAAAAGTATTTATGTCTAATATTGTTTTTGATGTGTACAAAAATTGGTGATATTTTTTGGTGAATTCGATGATCATACATGAATTAAGAATTATTCCATCAAAGATTCCAAGGTAACTAGATTATTATGTTAACTGGGAATGTGTTTTTGTAAAATGTTCCTTAGTTTTTTAAAAGTTATATTTAAAAACTGATTTTTTTTATTTTTTAGAAAATATGATTTTGGGATAAAAATAGTTCTATATTGAACGTAATATTTTTCATAAAAATAGTCTATTGATGAGATTATTACATAAATATTGGAAAATTATGTATAATTTTTTTCTCCATGAAATAAATTTAGGAGGATAAATTAATATCATTTCTTTTCAGAAATGTCAGGATATATTTCCTAGGATCTAAACACATAAACAATATAAAAAAATAATGACAGAACAACAATAAACTATTATATATCTGGTAGCATTGTTTCACAATCCTCCATATATAAAAATACTAAATTAATATTAAAATTTTATTAACATAAGGATATTCAATAAATTATATTTTCAATGGGAATTATTTAAATATCTCATAATTGTTTAAGTGTATAACATAACATACATTCCAATGAAATAATATTGATACTAGAATACCATATAGATTTGTTATCATGTTTAGTAACCCCCCATGAAGAGAGATTATTAAAAGGATTTGAGGATACCCATAATTTTATATGGAAGCATCATAAAATACATTCATGAGAAATATATAAACAACATAAAATAAATAGTCATTGAAAATAGAATTTGTCTCAAAAAAGTAAAAGTAATATTAAAACCTCTTACATTAGGATTTGACATCAGTGAGAAATTTTAAATATTCATTTATATGAAAAATATTTTTATAATAAATATATTAAATAACCTTATTCAAACATATTATATAATTTTTGGGTTTTTAATGACCTATTTTACCTATCTATTATCAATTAAATGATAATGTAATGTTTAAAAAGATTACTTCTTTGTATTTCTTGTATGTTTTGTATTTTAAATTTTGGACCCCTAATATAAAAAAGGGTATGATAATATCAATAATGGCAAAGATGATATAAACAAAATGTATTTTTATTATATAAAATTTTAGTGTTTTCTATTAAATATTGTGATAGAAAATGAAATACACTATTCATGGATACAATATTTTATATGTACACATTATGTATTTTTACATTTTCTTGTTGGATTTATGGAACGAAGTGTAAATGGTATATTATATTTACAGTAAAATTATTTTTTATAATATATCAAATAACATCATTAAAACCATCACTAATACATTACAAGTATATAATGATTGAATCACATTGTTGGGATGCACGGTAGTCCACGGTACACACAATGGACGTTATCATATTATAAAAATGGGGTGTTTGAAGTTATGTGTGATATAATAATTATAAAATCATAACAAAATCATAAATATATTATATAAAAAATAAACCCATATTTATTTCAAAAAAAATTAGATGTGGTAATGGAAAAATTAATGATAGCGGTTATCCTGTCATTTCTCTAGCGTACACATGAATGATGGTTTCCAAACGCATTTTAAGGAATTGGAGATAGTTGTATGTCCTTAAAAAAATAAGTTAATATATTAGTATATTGATTATCATTATTTTATTATATCATAATATTGTAAAAATAATTTATGGTTGTGGTGTAATGAATAAATAAAACATGATCATTGAGGAATGTCACATCTTCTTCAGGTATCCAAATAAAGTTTTCGTTGAATGCCTTATTAGGAATATATTTTTAAAAAATGTGTTCTTGGGTTATAAAATAGAATTTGTTATGTTAATGTTTTATTGGTAATTTGATCTAATTTCCCTTATATGTGTGAAGAACAGAGGAGTAGGAGTTCCCTTTTATAGTTGATTTGGAGTGACAATTTATTAAATACCCAAAATATACTCCCTATATGGAGGTCATTGTTTCCTCAAGTGTCTAAAAAGTTGATAAACAATTATTTATAGGGAATATGTGTTCTAAACAAATCCACCACATAATGAAACAAAAGTGATAAACATTTTCTCCATAACAATTAATTTTTAGTTTTTCCCATTATCCTTTTTTGTTATGGTTACTAGTATTATTAACAAAGTTAATTTTTCCATTAAGACTAAAATAAAATTACATTTAAAAATTAATTTGAAAATGTGATTTATAAATATGATATATATTTTATATAATAATATTAAAAGGGTGTTAAAATTAATTTCAAAAATTCTGCATTTAACATGTAAAAACATTACTTTAACTACAACCATGGAAATCACATTTTTACTATTTAGGGGAATTTTTATCCATTATAAAGGTGAAATTGGCCCTTTAGTGGAACATATTTTATATTTACTAGAATTTAAAAATGTCTATGCATAAGATATTATTATTAGTAATTTTCAAGTAACTAATACATTATCAATTAATATAAAATAATATTATTGCTAATTTTTTTAATTCATAAAATTTGAATTTTAAAAAATAATGGAAATGATGTAATTAAAACATATAATGTAAAAAATTATTTCAAAATATATTTTTCATATGAAAAATTAATGTAACCTATTAATTCATTCGCTTTACATCACTGTTAATATTTTTAGTATTATTTACTTATTTTATTATGAATTATATAATTTATATTTTGGCATTTATTATATATTTTAAAAGTACATAAATAATATATAAAAAGATAATAAAATTAAAATAGTAAAAAAAATATTTAAAAATAATTAATAGTTATAACCTAATATATTATCTTTTTCCTCTATCCAAAATAAATATATATATTTAATATAAGCAAGTTTCTTTTGTATTGGTTTTCTTTCTATAATGAATTATTTAGTAAAATTAATGGAAGAGTGTCTCATAAACTCATAAAAATATATTCGTAGATGACAAGTGTTGAAATAGGGATATAAAAGTGTTTTGGAAATTTTCTAGGTCATTTTTTCCTTACAATATTAGTTAAACAGCTCTATAAATAAATTATTACATTAAACTGGTCTAATAAGATTTTCTATATTTACTATTTATTTTAGTAAAAATTTTATTGGACCATATAAGATACTATATATTATTATGATTCTAAATATGGAATCAATAGTTTTATATTACATTTAATGATGTGGAATTTTTTTTAAATGAATTTTACATATGTGATGAGATATTGGGTTTTCAATTATAAAATGTTCAAACATTTACAATGTTTTTATATATTAATTCTATTTGAAAATTATTAAAATGATATATAATATATTATATGATATAAAATTTAATATTCTATTATTTTAAAAAAAATTATAACTGTATTTAATGTTATATATACCATAATGATATTATCCAATTAAAATTCAGTATTTTCCATTATTATTCAAAAATGAATGTTTTGAAAAAACAATTCACATTTTCATAATTTTTATATGAATATTTAAAAAAATAGATAAATATAATAAATATGTCTTAAATTGGTTTTAAAATATTTTTCACAGAAAAATGTCAAAACTACTTTTTAGAGAAATAAAATTTTAAGCATAAAATTAGATTTATTATTATCTCTTATATAGAAATCATGTTATCAAAATTTTAAATAGATTATTGAATATATAATATATAAATTTCATGAATATAAATTTGAAAAAGTTTTCTGTTTATTTCACGGAGGTATAAATAATTTTTCTTATAGAAAATGGTTTTTTAAGAAATATAATATTATAAAATAGTTTTTATTATTTCAAAAAAATAGGTTGCAAAAAAAATCATTATAAATACAATTTAAAAATTATTTTTATAATTTAATTTATTATTTTCATAACTACCATTAATATGAATAGTTGATAACTATAATAAAAAATAATAATATTTTAATTGTATTTTACATTTTTTTTTGAAATTAGTTTGGCGTGTAAAATTAAATGATTTAAGGATTTTGGGTAAAAAACATAGTGTCATGTGTAATAAAACCTGAAATTAGTATTTAATGAAACATAATATATATATATTATTACACATATAAAAAAATATTTAAAACAAATACCATATTGTTAGATTTTACCCCCATGAAATGAATTTTGACTTTAAAAATTAACAAGTTTGAATTGAAAACTGATTATGAAGTTTCCTCTTGATATCTTTAGGTTCCCACAAAGCATCCTTAAATAGAGTTTTCTAGAAAAAAATAATATTTTCAGTTATCTTTTCATAGAACCTTCTCTATATAATTTTGAATATTTCCAATTCATTTATCCTAAAAAATACCATAATCTAATGGTATGATGTAATATAAGTGCATTTGATATATCTAGTATGTACGTACTCATTACTGATTCATAGAACACATCGTGATCTAAACAGAGATTTTTTATAATCTCTAAATGATTTTTTTCTTTTCGTATTTGAGAAGTTATTTTAATTATTCTAATATACCAATTTATTAGTTTCCCCTCCATTATACTATGTATAAATTTGTAGAAATATATTCTCTTGAACATTAAATTTTAAATTGTTTTGATGAATATCAAAATAAATATTCAATAAAAAATTACATCCTTACATGATTCTGAATGGATATACCATTCTCTACCACCTCATTTTCATGCTCTAGTGAAAAAATTTATCTTCTTTGTTAAGAAATATAGTACATATATTAGGATTTGAATGTATCCATATAAAAGCTTCCGTGAAATATATTATCTTAAGGAAACTCATCTAGGGAGAGTTTTGACACTAACCACCATTGAGATCCACAAAAAAGATTATATCATATCCTCAGGGTTTTGAATTTGTATATCAATATGAAATTAATCTATCTAAGATACATAGTGATGAAACTGAACTTCATATCCCGGCCATACAGAGGACTTCACCAAAACATGTTCGTAAAATATAGAATCCAATAATATCCAATTAAATGGGGTATATCTTGTAACCTTACCAATTCAATAATGTATATATTGAAAGACTTATCTAATGAGAAATATTCTCTAATAGAGATGAATTAGAATGATTTAATACAACCCATGTAGCATTATTCCTAGTAGTTTTGTGGGGAGTCGGACATGAAAACTGATAGTGATATTGTCCCATTATCATTCTAGAATATATAATGGTCATATCATTATTTTGAAATTTCTCTCTAATAGATGAAGTAATAACATATATATCATTAGTATACATACACATAGATATCTCAATATATATTATCCCCCTGAAATAATCATTTATATATTCTAGTTGTAGATTTTTTTACTCTTTTAACACTTCAGTTATGGGTTCAAGTCCAACGCACATTCCATATGCAATAGGTTTTCATAATACTTATAGGTTATCATTTTGACATTATTAAAAAATTATATAATTAGAGGGAAACCAAAATTACATTTTCATCATAAATATGATAAATCATTAAAGATAAAAATTCAATTAATTTTTTTTTATAAAATTTCATTCCTCCTAAAAACCAAAGGGTTCAATTCCCATGAAATTCTCCTAAAACACAGTTAATTGTCAGAATATTTAAACGTGTAAATCATTATGATGGGTTTTTAAGACATTAAAAGTTTGATAAACCACAATATTATAAACAAATGATAGAATCAATATATCATATATTAATATTACATAGAGACAAATATGATTCCAAATATTACATAATCCCTAGATGATATATGTTATTTAAAACATAAATATTATGGAAAAATATTCTACAACATAAAAATTGAATATATATAATATATAGTTATAGACACCCACATAAATGACTAACATGGAATAGGACCTTCATAATTCTATAAGTTAATTCATGGGAAAGATAATTGATATGGATAATGACCATGTTCTCCACATATAAATTCATTGAACTCCAAGACAATTTGAATCTCTTTGTCATTATATTCAACATTGATAAAACTTTTCCCCTTTATTTCGTATATTATTCTACATTATACACCCCTCTATCTTAATATGTGAGAATCGTAATCTTAATTACTCTATGATCATTAGTATAGAGACATTAATAAATGTTTATGTTCCTATTATTTGACAGTTGTCAAATGTCACCAAATTTCATGTTGTTATTAATATATCATGAGAGATGATTAGGCATAATCAATATATATATATATATTCATCATCCAATTTTTTTGGTCATATTAATATATATATTCATTTGATTCAATGTTAAAATGATATTTTATGGATCAATACATTATAAAAAACCAAAAATCATAGAGTTAGAAACAATAATCATGGTGGGAAAACCACAAAACCATGAAAAAATCATATATCATGTATGAATCATGAAAAATATTTAATTTATGACACATAAGGTATATTATAGCTTACAAATATCCATAATCTATTTAAATCCTTCATGATGATTCATAATGACTATTTGAAATACCAAAGAATATATCCCGAGAGGTCCAGACTAGGTGTGTAGTAAGGCATGCTCTTATCCATCAGGTGATTCTCAAGTCTAGATCAACGCACCTTTTTGAGTTATTAAAACTTGGTACCTATGTTCTTTATCCACATACAATTTTACCATCCATATAGAGATATAATTCCATTAAATCCACTATGTTAAGCATTCACCAAAATTCAATTAAATTTTTTATATGTTGACACATACATAGACTTATCCTTAATGACTTCTCTAAAAATATCATTACAAATATTCCATCGTATCTCACTAAATTTTTTTTCAACCATGATTCAAAAAATTAACTATAAATTTAGGCTGATATTAGCAATAAAAAAATTCATTATAAACATGTATATTTCAGGTTTATATATCAATATATAGTAAACTACACATAAACAAACATAAAAACTATTATAGTTCACATAATAATGATTGGAAGTTCATATGACCTGAATGATAAAGAAATCAATTAACATGATCCATGAGAGTCTTTTGCTGGAAAAAGATGTATAATTATGAAATACACATAATAAAAGAAAATCCATTCTATATTAGTCAATATTTTAATCAAAAGGTGTAAGATAACTCTATAGAAGATACGCCACCTATGTGTGACACACTACCATCCACAGTTGAATCCTTTTCCCCATAGTGGAATTTGTTACTCAATAATTGCTTATTGTTGTCAAGGATTACTCAAAATACCATCAATAATGTCAATGATCATTACTAAAATGAGTTCACTTCTCATTATAGTCCAGTTTATCTATTGATATATAAATTTTTACTTGATACATTGGGGGTAGATATAAGTCAGAAAAATCATGGTTCTTAACATATCCAATATCGTTAGTTATAATATAACCACTATCATTGGTGATAATATAACAACCATTAAATTATATGTTTCATTCATATGTGTTACATAAGATCATAAAAAATTCATCCTATCATAACACATGAACTCAAAAGGGTTACATAAATATTTAATCATATCATATAATTTTTAAATTAAATAGGTTTCACTAAAATGTTATTATTTAATCGTATAAAAACAATTTACAAAGAACAATATTTCATTATAATTCTATCTTGGTATAACCCATCGAAGAGAAAAATGTTCCATAATCACCTTGTTATAATGTACTATTTAAAAAATAATTGGAATGGTATCATTGGTTAATATCCCCATTAAATAATAAGAGAGAACAACTGATTCCACCATAAATTTAAAATATATTTTAATAATAATTTAAAACATTTATTGGGAAAAATAAATTCTGTTTTAAAATCCTTTATTTAAAAATATGAAAACTTTTTTAAAACCGCAGTTATTGAAAATAACATTGAAATATTATGATTTAATATCTTATAAATAATTTAAAATATTTATTATTAAGTAATACATTTGGTTTTAAAAAACAATTTTTAAATATAAAACATTTTCAGATGATTTTTATAAACCACGGCTTGGGAAGAGAAAGATTTTTTTACCAAAATGATGGTTTTCATAAATAAATTATTTTGAAATCTTGATTTCATAGAGAGATTTAAATAAAGGGAAAAATATTTATTATAATTACATAAACATACAAAATAAAATTAATATGATTATTATTAAATATATCATAATATTTCATCAGTGGAGGAATAGTCATAAATAATCCCGACAAATTTAAATATTGAATGATAAAACACTTTGCCCTTCAGTAACATTGAATATTATTACCTATGAATTAATTAAATTAAATTAATCATAATAAACAATGAAATGAAGTATATTATTGACATAATATGTTAATTGGGATATATATACACCTCATCCAAGAGGACAAGAACACTACAAAACTAATGGCTTAATGTATGAAAATTGAGACAAACAACCCTTAATGGTTTTTTTCTAATTTGGATAATAAATCCCCAAAAAAGAGTGATCATAAAATTAATATGAAAAATAGAATAATTTTATTTAAAATCATCATAAAATACATTAATGTTAATTATATATTCAACAAAAAATAAATAATTATAGAGTATGAAGTGTGTACCAAAGAAATAAAAAGTGATACAGGAATCCTTCAACATTAGTATTGAATTTATTCATAGGAATTAGAACCTCAATAGTAGTAAATAAATTTTTATTATACATATATTAAGGATCCATATTAATATACATCATACCCTTTTTTTATGACAATTCTTTTTCATTTTATTTAAAATTCCATGTTGAAGTCACATTTCAGGCAATAAGTGCTATATTTTTTCTTGAATGTTTTTCCTTTTTTATTTAGACCTCTTAAATAAATAAATATTAAATAATAATAGGATCTTTAATCATGAAATAAATATCATATATATTCATTCTATAAATTTATATAGAAAACAAGGTGGTCGATTCATTGATTTGAGTGATTCAACCTAAAATATCTCTTACAATGATTACAAAAGACCTAATATTTAAGTGTATGAAAATGATGGATTTATAAATCATTAATGAAGGAGTAATGTATATTTTTTAAAATTGAATGTTCAATTATCTATCAAGGTAACAATAAATAGTCATAAATGAGGATTAATAGCTACCAAATAATGTTTAAAATTTTCATATGATTAACGTTGGTCATAATGGAATGACAAAGTATATAAATATGAATTTATTTCATCAATAATAGATTATATAAATGATTTATTAGATAAATATCATAGTTTATTTTTTTTATTAAGTTTTTATGTACAATGATATATTAATATTTGGAATAGTATTTCTACTTGGATATAATGAAGGAAAACATCAATGTTAGCATCTCTGTTCTTGGTATGTTATGAAATTAACATTGAAATAAAATCAACAAATAGAATATTACAACCAAAATGTATAACAGAATGTAAATGCGAAGTTTTTACAATGGATATTCTTTTGGAATCCCAAAAACATATAAGGGGAATAATTATATATATATTTTAGTCGATCACCTGACCAAAATAGTATAATTCATTATTCATAGAGAACACTTATCTCAACATTAGCTTTCTATGATATACATTAGAGAAATTGGAAAAGTTATGCGGATTATATCATTCTACAATGTCTACATTGGACAAGATTTTTTCATCAGTTTTTTTTCGAAGTCTTCAGTAAGTACTTAATATGAAATATTTTTTTTGTAATTCATTTTATACTTAGAAATATAGTCCATATATGAGAACAATTAAAATAATATAGGGAACATTGGGATCCCATTCATTTTATATAAAATGTATTTTTTATCAAGACCTTATTCTATTTGATTTTTATACAAAAAATAGATTCCTATCAATAATTCAGATTGATACAAATGATGTCTTCAATGGAATGAAATGATGTTATCCAACATTCAAGAATGATGTTAGAGAACGAATGATATTGGGACAAATATATAAGAAGAAATAGAAGAGGATTTCAATTCCATTTAGCCACATGTCATTGAATAATATATTTAGGAAATAATTAATTCTTAAAATATCAAGCATGATTTAGAATTTGAATTTTTTAAGAAGTTGTTTCGAATTATTTAACCACTAAATATGGTCACGATATATTTGAATATAGGGTAACTAAGACATTGATATTTTGGTCCCTTAGATATTATTAATCACAATGGTATGGTAACTTATCAGAAAATGATTCTACAAAATGGGACTCTGGTCCATTATGTGATCTATATTACTCTCTTTAAGATGTACATACCACACCCTCCACATATATTTAACTCATAGGTCATAAAATAAGAGTAAGATCATCTTACAAGGAAAATCCAGTTTAGAGTGTGGATTATATATATAATTTCAGAGGAATCATTACCACACACATGGTCAATGTTTTTCTGTGAAACCCCAAATGTGATGAATCTATTTGGGAACTTCTAGATATGATAAGGTAGAAGTATCCTCATTTTTTCTTATTAGAATATTAAATTTGAGGATAAAATTATGTTTAAGGGTGCTAAATTGTAACATCGTGATAATATTTTATTTTTATAAACTATTTAAATTTATTTGTTTGATTGGGTTATATGATTCACTTTTTTAATCTTTTAATACATGATATACTATTTTATCTTTAATTACCCATAGAAATGATTTTTAACAAAAAACAATATATTATTAATATATTTATTCTAACATGACTGTTATAATGACCTTATTAAACCAATACAGTATAATAAAAATGAATAATATTAAATTTTTATGTATAATGGTTATATATATTGAGAACTTATAGAAAAAATATTAAATATATTTTAATAATTTCTATATACATTTTGAAAATACTATTTTCTCAAAAAAATCATTCTTTATTTATTAGTTTGAAAAATAATAAAATAATTTTTTCACTATTTTAGATAAGAAATATAAAAAACTATACTTCATATTTTAGATATATATGTTAAAATTACCTTAGGGTTATTTTTTTGGATTTTTCAGAAAACATTCATTTTTTGATGAATAATGAAAAATATGTAATTTAATTGAAAACAGGCTACACTTTTATTTTATTAATCAAGATAAAAAATAAATTAATTTTTTTTGAAACATTAAATCAATTATACATGAAATAATCCAATTTATGTAATTGAAGTCAATTTCATATTTAAATTTTATATAAAAATATTTCAAACATTAAAGCATTTTCTATTTAAAAATATAACTTATCATCATGTAAACATGAATAATTTTAAATATTATTTTCCTGATTTTGATAACATAATTTTAGAGAAGTGATTAAATATTTGGAATAATTATAATTTATATTATCTTACATGGTAATGTTAAAATATTAGTATAATCAATTTTAAAACAGTTATAATTATTTATAACTTTTAAGAAAAAAATTCATTTATTGAGGATTAAACTAAAATGTTATTGGAAAAAAATGAAACAAAATATCTCCAAAACTGAATTTATGGATATATTTTTACCTTATCATTTATTGGATTGATAATGTTTCCTTATTTTTTTCCTTTATAGATTATAAAACATATGTAGATTTTTTTCTTTTAAAACAAAAAATACAAATATGCCACTCACCACACCTATAGAAGGTGGGCCACTATCCTCTTCTCTATTGAAAATAAAAAAAATGGTTTGGAAAATTTCTAGAAAAATGAAATTTAAAATTTCATAATCTTATACTAGAAGGATTTTTTTATAGAAATAAAACATTTGATATTTTTTGGTGTAAATCCTAGGGTGATACCTAAATAAGAGATATTCTTAATCAAAGAGTGTTTTTGTTTTATTTCATCCTCCAACCATATAATATTTATTATAAAATGATGATGTAATAACCTCATAATCATCCATATAGTGATATTTGGTTGGGTTAATTGAATTTATGTAATACATCTCCACTTCTATCAAACATGTCATAAAACATTCATTCGTGTTTGTTACAGACAAAAACAATGTGAACCGATGTCATTCATTTTTCCAATACCAAATCGCAAGGACAGTTATAATGATGTATTTAATATTTATATTTATTATATTTATGTTATTATAATTATTTTTGAATTATTATATCACATATAAATTCATGATTCCATTTATTTATTATATGATAATATCCATCGAGTGTACGGAGGACTACCGCCTAGAAAAGGGACTTGATTCATTCATGATTTAAATGGAATGTGATAACTTTTGTGTTATTGGAAGAATATAATATATATGAAATAAAATTGGGTGTCAATTTATAATATATTGTATACAATTATTTCATTCATACTGACATGAAAATGGGAACAATGTTGATGTGTATATACGACCTACCATTTTCGTATATATTGTATTTCACTTATTGTCAAAAAAAATTATAGATTACTAAAAATAAATACATAATGAATAAATATGATATTTATCTAATGTTCTAAATTATATATATTATTAATAATTATCAAAATATGAGGACTAAACATAAAAAATCAAAAAAAAATAAAAAAAATAAACCAGCTTTGGCCCAAATCGTGACTTTAACAAGGAATAATTAACTATCAGGAAATAATATGTCATAAGTAAATAATATATTTTATGATATATACTTTTATATTTTATTAATAATAGTATAAAAATATATATACATTATAATGTATGGTTGACTGATTATGAAGTATGCAATGTCTTATAGTAAGGGATTCCAGCTTCACTTTTCACTTCTATGTGAAATATGTCAAAGTCACCATCATTATCATTTATGTGGTTTATATGATAACCATTAATGTATTACATGAAGGTTGTATTAAAAATTATTTGGGCTTAAAAATCACTGTTTTTTTTTATCATTCATTAGGTTTACAATTTAAATGATACAAAATAGGTATTAGATTTTTTTTTCTCAATTTGGATTATTGAAGAAATATGTTATTCTATGACAAATGATTTTGTATGAGGTTTATATAAATAAATTTAGACATATAATATTAATAATGTTTTTATAATCAAGGTATTTTTTGTTCCCTTTTATTTTATTCCTTCAAGTGGCTATTGATTCAATGATTCCATAGTAGAAATGATTTTATGTTACAATATCGTCATTTGAAATGATTTTTTATGATTAAGATTCTACTAAATAAAACAAAACTAGAGTATAATATTATATAATGTAAAAAAGGTTTAAAACCAGGCCAGTATAAAATCTCGTGAAAGAAAACACATAAAAAAGTAAAACTACATGTCCCTAATGCTTGTCCACTAGGAAGCCTACCTAAAGGGTAGGTGATGTGTTGCTACCTGAATTTGTAGAAGTACACCTCTTGTGTCTAATCTCACTGAAGACCACTATGACCTGGTCCTCCTTGGACATCGTCAAAGGGTCAGTAGTTTTCTCCAAACATGGAATGTGTGGGAAAAGACAATGTAGGGGTGAGTAAAATAATTCTCATTAGGGGACTTCAAAACCCCAAAGGTAAAGAATAAGAGAAAAACCACAAAGGAATTTACAGTCAACTCTACTCAGCTATATTCCCTTATATATACCATTCACATCCAGATATACTCATATTAGCCCCAACGAAAAACATGTTGTCCCAAGCACACAACCTTCTACAAGAATCTCATTGAAGGCTCATGTCATAACACCCAAACAAAGAGATCACACTCCATGAGCATATCCATCCCTGATGGAACCCATCCAAGAGATGAAATACATTAGGTATAATCCTACCATTCTGAATGGTACGTCCGGGAGAACATGCTTCCCCATGAACATTATACTATGTTTAAATCCAATTCTCGATAATGGACGTCTAGTCATCAGAGCCTTAAAACGGATTGAGGACTATAGAAACCCAAGTGCCCCTCCTCATCACTATGCTCTGTTGATGGAGCACTGCTCTAGAATAACATATGATACCTTAGTTTCTCTTGTAAGGAGTGGCATGAAGCTCAGTTTATTGAGGGATCACTAACTCTTATCTTGATATCATTAACATCATGTGGAGAGGCCTACTCCTCATAGCTATGTCCTACAGTCGAGGGAGATCCAACTCCTATGGAGGACCCACTCCCCGTCGCTACTCAATGAGAGGGGACTAAGACTCTGTATGTAAGGAAACACTCCCTGGTTTCAATAGGGTATTACTACTCATGAAAGTCCCACACCCTTGATCGGAAAAGGATTAAAACTTCATATAAAGATGACCCAAACTCTACCCGGTAGGGGGCACCACTGAATGACCAGGGGACCCACACCTTGGTAAAATTATAGAGTATATACTCTGTTAGTTTCTTCTATATGGGGGTCTCGCGCCCTAATTAGTTAGGGGAGTACCACCCCCAAGCTAGAGGACCTACTCCCTGGCACAGTAGGGGTGTACCGATTCTTCAATATCACTATATAGGGAGGACCTACACCCTATAATGACAGTGGGGTATGGAATCCTATAATAGAGGACCCACTCCCCACCCGGTAGAGGGGTACCGACTCAATATGCACTAGGTACGGAGGACCTGCACCTTGGTCCCATAGGGCAGTGCCGACTCCATGGATATACAACCTGCTCTGTGGCACGACATGGGAGTACTAGCTCATCCTTTATGAACTTCTCTAAGAACCCAAGCCTTAATCCTAGAGGGGAGTGTCATTGTCAGAGTTAACCACTCAATGGATGATGAACCTTCACCCAAAACATGGGGAGTCATGTCTCTAAAAAACAAATGGGATAAGGATTACCTACTCCATGAGTCGTCAAATAGAGAAATCATCCCTAACATATCATGTAACACCCCGAGATTTTATTAGATATATTATTTTTAATTTCTTTGATGTCTTCTATTATAAACTACACCATGATTATCTTGTATTATACGTAACACCCTATTAACTTGCAGTATACACAACACTATTCTTGGATCGTGTTACACACAATTACATGTTCGTTTGATAGTAGTTATTCTACAAAAATTGAGTGTATATATATATATTCAATGTATAAATGAAATATAGTCGGATTCAATTATACGCAACAACAATGGAGTCTTTCAATACATAAAACCCTAACTTTTCTTACATTACACGCAATCATGACCTTCCATGATAGCATGTGTTGTACGCAATACCGAGTTTCACTAAATAATAATATGTTATTAAAATATTATATAAACTAGCCATTATGAATAGTAATACCCACTTTTTGAATTTTTTTAAATTTTATCTTTCAAAATGGACTTCATTTTTTGATCCGGGTTATCGAAATTAGCCTAGGGTGAATTTTTGATATTTTTTAGAAAACATTCAATTTTTGATGAATAGTGAAAACACGAGGTTACTATTTAAAAGCATAATTTTTATTTTAAAAATTATTTATTTTATTTAAATTTATTTTAGGTCATAATTGATACATAACACCTATATAAGTTCAATGTAATTCATTGGAGTCATTTTATAAATATTTTAGATATATAAAAATTTTATTGAACTTCTCACTGTCTTTTACCCACCACCTTGGAGAATTTGAAAATTTACATAAAACATAATTTTATGACTTCTCTGAGTTGAATTTCAAAAATTTGAGAGACACAATTAATATCAAGGAGTAAAATTTGGTTCAATAAGATAAAAATAATGTTTGGTGAATAGTAACTTTTTACTTTTATTTACCACGATTAAAAGTAAATAGGGTAATTAAGGGTAAAAATGATATTATTATTACCCTAAAACACGTTCTAATTCTATAGAAAAAATATAATTAGAACAAAAACAACCTTAGGAATAAAATATTTCCCTTTAGGTCCACTTGCATTAGATTAGGAAATTTATTATTATTATATTTAAAGAAGAGTTAAAATAGTTAAAATCAAAGATTAATAACTAAAACATTTGTAATATAGGGTTATACATAAGATAAATTCTACTATAAATATTCATTAGAAAGATAAAAATATTTCCTAACTGATGGTGGTTTATTTATAATTTTTAGACATTAAATAATGTAATTTATTTATGACACAATGGTGATTCAGTAATTACCTAAATAATAAAATATTAAAATAATTGATATTATAAATACCCAAATAAATGTAATTTGAGACTTTTTATGAATTAACATAATTTTATAGGATTCTATGACATGTTTTTATGGATTTAAATTACTTTTTTGGAACAAAAAATTCTATTATTAGTTTCAAAAAATAAATTACAAAATAGTGACAAAATTCATATAAAATAATTTTTAAAACAAATATTATATTATTAATTGTTATTATATTCATAAAAATCTAAATTTCGGACAAATGACTTATATATGGTTATATATATTAATAATGAACCACTTGGGTTCCTTTTGTTTTGTTATTGTATGTTTATTAACCATGTAGTGTAAGTAAACAAGAAGTCACCGTAAAAGTTTAATTATTTAACATAGGGTTAAATCTAAGTGATAAGGTTAAAATAGTAACCTAAACTTGTCTAAAACCAATTGGTAGAGAGTATTTAGACCCATCCCCACTTTATATTCTAAATAAATTAATTTTGATCTATTATAAACCGAATATTACTTTATTATAAAATAATATTTTAAGTTTTTCCAAAGGTGCCCCTCTCCTCCCTTATAAAAAGGGAACCCCTTACCTCTTCCCTTCACACCCTTTTCAGCCTTGAAGTTCGGCCAACCCCTGCCAATTACTCTTCTCAACCACTCTAGTTACATAATTGTGGTTCTGGACTTCTCAAAAGGCCAACTCTAGTGCCCTAAGATGAAGTTAAAAGGAGGTGTGTCGAGGAAGTGGTAATCTCTTCTACCGACTCTTTCATGTTTCTTTCTTCTTCTCCATTGTATTATTTAGTTGTTTCATTATAAATTAATAAAATAATTATTAATTATATACTGATATGTTATCATAAATATTAAACAACCCTGTTTCACCTTCTATCCATCCTAGGGAAAACGAAATCACCGCGTGTGTGTACGTACGGAATATTGTCTCCACGCCGTGGTGTAATCAGTTTTTCCACCACCACCTTACTTGGATGGGTGTAATGGTGTAAAGAATAACTATATATAATTATTATAACCTCATACTGATTCTAAGATATTATATCATCCCCTCCAATACCATTCAATAAATATGGAAATGATATCATCGCTCGTGTGTACGTACGGATTACCGTCTCCACGAGGCGATGAGATTTATTTTCCATGTTAACAATTCAAAAATGATTATAAAGTATATATAATAAGTAATCATGAAATATATGACATAATAATTCTACTAAATTTATGTATATATATATATATGTATGTCATTTACTTAATTCCATTCAATTCAATAAGGAAACGAAAAACAGCATTCATGCGTACGTACGACCTACCATCTCCATGAACGGTGTATTTCATTCCATTTATGGATCTATTATATAAATGTATACTCTGAATATATATTATATATAAACCATGTTTTATATTCTATAATTATTTAATTATGATCTATGTAATCATATTAACAATTACAAGTCAAAACACGGATGATAAATGAAACGATTTTATCCAAAACTCTGCTTTAACATGAAATTGGAAAATGAACAGATAATATAAAGTCGTAAGTGAATAATATATGATATTATAAATATTAATATGGTTCTATTACAAGATAATAATATTTTTAAACCCAATATATAGGAGTCTCGGACACATACTGAATAAATTGGACATAAGGTAAGGGATAATTTCGCAAATCTCAATTTTTATCTGAGATTGATTATACGTAAGTATTTACTACGGTTATATTTATCATCCATGTCCATAAAATGTTTTTCATATAGTTTTTAATATTATTCCATGTTTTTATAAAGTCATGTTTACCCTTATTTTACTTTTACTTTATGTTATGGATGGAATCTTTCTTTTGTTTAACATACGTGGTACTTTTTGAATTTTTTGATGAAAGTACGAGGAGAATGTTTTTTTAACTTATACGGCATGAACAGATTTTTACGGTTTCATAACACCTTATTTTAATGAAGATTAATCTACAATATTTTATTAATTTTTTCAACAAAATAATTTTCTTTTAAAATTTCATGTCATTTTGTGAAAAGAAAATGATTTTGATGAAGAAAGGATATATTTCTCAAGAATTCATTTCAAGTGTTTTATCAAAACTATTTTCCATCTAAGATGAAATTATTTATCATGATTATGTTTCAAGTATAATATCTCTATGATTTACATGGTTTCACTTTTCATATGTTGAAATGATATCCATTTGTTTTATATGGATTATGTTATGATCGGATGATGTTTATGAAACCCATTTTTATTCTTTGGGTTATGATGAAAGATTAATGTTTATGATGTGGAAGAAGTAATAATGATTTCATTATGAGATGGGTGGGACCTATAACTCCCTCCAATTCATTGGTTAATGATTTATATCTCAAGAGATAAACATTGCTAGAATGGTAAGTTAATCTAGTTCAGTGATACAGGACTGGAATAAGGAGTGAACTCAATTCAGAAAGGGACTTTCTCCACTAAGATAGTCATGGCAGCAATGCCTTGGATACTATAGAAATCATATCATGTGATTAATGATTTTCCACAATTAAATGTTTTATTCCCATGCTATTTTATCATGATTGATGTTCCTGTATGATATATGCCTTACGTACATCAAAGATTTATGTCTTTTCTGAAGATTTTGAATTCTAGATTTTACGTTCAAGTTTTTGCATTCAAATGTTTATGGATTGTTTTATGTTCTCTATGTTTACCCTTAATGAGCATTTAAGCTCCCCCTTTTTATGTTTTCTTTTCCCCAGGATATAAAGAAAGGTTTTAGGTAAGAAAACCAAAAGGGGAAGATCTTTATGGGAGATGTTGAAGATCATTCACCATGATAAGAAGATTATGTTCTGAGTTTCCAAGGACACTAAACTAATACGGTCATTGGGAGTCTTTTTTTGTCATGTATTAATTATTCTACAAACGTAATGAAATTTCTATGTACTTCAAGATTTGGGTCTCTACAATTTGTATTAGAGCAAAGGTTTAGTTAACCTTTGAAAACTAGTATACGATATCTTTAGTGAAATACGTAGAGATATTTCTAATGTTTGTCTTGGGATGTCCATAAGGATAATTATATTTATTGGTTATAGTCCTTGAATTACGGTAATGTTCTTAAAATTTAACCTAAGATGTTAGATATTGACAGTACTCTACCTTTATTATGTTGTTTTCCCTAGCATGATTTTTTCCTCTCACACTATTCTTTT
The DNA here is from genome assembly GCA_963277665.1 of Viscum album. Taxonomy (NCBI): domain Eukaryota; kingdom Viridiplantae; phylum Streptophyta; class Magnoliopsida; order Santalales; family Viscaceae; genus Viscum; species Viscum album. The sequence goes on along the minus strand of OY728145.1, from coordinate 652,881,734 downwards.
TGGGTTTTAGAAAATGGCTGGAAATAGGAAGATTCATGATAAATGAGGATATGATGGACAATTGAATGGTATTATTCATGAGAAACCAAATAAAATCGGATTTGGAAGTCCAAACATCGTTATTAAGCCTAATCAGAAACTTCATAATATGATCAATAATCTCAACATTGGTATGTTTCCCGACTCATCTAGTAAGAGAAATATGAAGTTTCATAATGATCATAGAGGAAAGATAGATCAATTTATCTCTTGTAATCATATGGGAAGAGGCATCAAGGATAATGTTTCAAAGGAACTGGAAGATGATGTGGGTGCGCAAGAGAAGGAAACAAATCTAGTAAGTGAAAAGGAAAAGGTTCAGTTAACACCATGGAGAAGGATAATGGTATTGCTACGACATCAATAATGATTAGATGTTTTAAATGTGGAATGTATGGGAATTATGCAAACAAATTCCCTAAGGAAAAATCTCATGAAGAGAATCATCATGGTCATATGGGTAGTATTTATGTGGATGATGATGAGGAGACTAAAAATGATATAAGAGATGAAAAAAGTGTTGAATCTTGGTCACTGGTTTGATAAGGTAGTGGAATGATTGTATGTTTATCAAGAGTTATGTTGTATAGGTAATTTAATGGTAATATGAAAGAAATAAACATCTAAGGATTGTTACACTATTGTTTTTCCTAACGTATTTGAAAGTATATGTTGAATGGTACTGGTAACCATGAAAGGTTATTCATATATTTTTGGAAAGAATATGATATGTGCATAATGAAGGGATAAAGAGAAATTGGAATTTTGATAGTATTCATGTGCTCATGACTGATATAATGACTAAGTGATATCATGGTTTGAGTATATAGAATTTTTGGGATTTTGGTATGTGGAAAGAGTTAACTTTTGACAGCACTCATGTTTTCACTAAGGTTCTATGGTAATTCATTTTTCAAAAAAATACATGATTAAGGTATTCACATGTTTGGAATGTTACCAACAAGATATATATTATGATATTTGGTGGATAAATGATGGTATTCACATGCTTGGTATATGACCTCTCTAGTAATCATTTTCTTTATACTGTGAGATTGGACAGATGTATTTTGGATAAGCCTAAAGATTAGAATGGATTATATTGGACATAAGATAGTATTATTTAATGATACATCTAGTTTTTCGATATTTTTTTCTGGAATGTTATAATAGTATAGTTTTAGAAAAAGGAAAACCCATAGGATGATAGACAACCCGTCGCGTCGGACAAGGATGTGGGAATTGAACCCACAACTGATGTACGACATGCCTTTATCATATACCACTGGCCTACAGAAAGTCCATGGTTAGTAGAAACTAGTTTTATTATATTATTCAGTATGATAGATGAAGTATAAGTATATTTTTGGAATCATATACGATTAACCTCACCATAGATGAACTTATGTATATTTAATAACTTATGCTAAATTTTTTTTGATAAAAACATATGGGATGAATTATAATTCTATCACATGATCTTCTAACACTTCATGTATGAAAAATTCAGCTTCATTTCTTTAAATATAATTGAAGTGGAAATTCTTCATGGAATGACCCACGTTGATATTACACTGAAATCAAGTAAGTATTTCTCCTTATGTAAAATTTCATCAATGCTACGGAAATGATCTTGGAAACCAAAAATTTGGTACTAGTACTCTGATATTTGATGAATCAGATGGTACCTTAGATCATCACAAATTTATGGCTTTGTGATTGTTAGCTTTTTCATAGCCATGTTCTCTACCACTCTCCATTAGAACTTGATGGTTATATTTCACTTCCATATCCATATTTTCACCCATGTTATCCTATGTGGAAACTGAGTCATTTGTTAATTTGGATAACTGTTACATTTCATACATTAGTTTTTAAAGATAATTCTGGGTAGTCCTTTTTACAATGTGGGTTTATATGAAATAAACTCTCGTGTAATAGACCATTTATAACCCCGATGAATTTCGAGGGTGTTATTAATTTTAACGGGGTAGAATGTAACACCCCGAGATTTTATGAGATATATTATTTTTAATTTATTTGATGTATTCTATTATACACTACACCAAGATTAGCTTGTACTATACGCAACACTTTATTAACTTGCATTATATGAAACACTATTCTTGGATCATGTTACACAAAATTTTAGGTTCGTTTGATAGTAGTTATTCTATGAAACATTTAGTGTATATATATATATTCAATGTATAAATGAAATATGGTCAGATTCTCTTATACGCAATAACAAAGGATTCTTATACTACACGCAACCCTGACTTGGCTTACATTACACGCAATCGTGACCTTCCACGATAGCGTATGTTGTACGCAATACTGAGTTTTAGTAAATAACTATATGTTATTAAAATATTAAATAAACTAGCCGTTATGAATAATAATACCCACTTTTTGAAATTTTATAAAATTTTTTATTTCAAAATGGACTTTATTTTTGGATTTGGAGTATCAAAATTATCCTAGGGTGAATTTTTTGTATTTTTTAGAAAACTTTCAATTTTTAATGAGTAGTGAAAACACTCGGTTACTATTTAAAAACAGACATTATATTTAAGTAATTAGTTATTTTATTTAAATTTATTTTAGTTCAAAATTGATACATAATACCTATATAAGTTCAATGTAATTATTGGAGTCATTTTAAAATAATTTTAGATATATCAAAGTTTTATTGAACTTTTCACCGTCTTTTACCCACCTCCTAGGAAAATTTAAAAATTTACATAAAACATAATTTTACTACTTCTTTGAGTGGAATTTTGAAAATCTGAGAGACACAGTTAATATCAATTTGTAAAATGTTGTTTATTAAGATCATAATAATTTTTTTTGAATAGTAACTTTTGACTTTTATTTACCACGGTTAAAAGTAAATAGGGTAATTAAGGGTAAAAATGATATAATTATTACCCAAACACATGTTCTAAAACTATTGGATAAGTATAATTAGACCAAAAACAACCTTAGGAATAAAATATATCCCTTCAGGTTCACTTTTATTAGATTAGGACATTTATTATTATTTTATTTAAAAAAGAGTTAAAATAGTTAAAATCAACGTTTAATAACTAAAACATTTTTAATATAGGGTTATACATAAGATAAATTCGAATATAAATATTATTAAAAACATAAAAATATTTCCTACTTAATGGTAGTTTATTTATAATTTTTAGAAATTAAATAATTTAATTTATTTTACACACAATGGTGATGCAGTAATTACCTAAATAATGAAATATTAAATTAATTGATATTATAAATACCCAAATAAACGTAATTTGAGACTTTTATGAATTCAAATAATTTTATAGTTTAATGTAACAAGTTATTACTAATTTAATTTACTTTTTTAGAACTAATCATGTTGTTATGATTTTCAAAAAAATCAATTAAAAATAGTGTCAAAATTGGCATCAAATTGTTTTTAAAACAAATATTATATTATTAATTGTTATTAAATTTCTAAAAATCGATTTTTTGGCCAAATGACTTAGATAAGGTTATATATATTAATAATTAACAACTTGGGGTTCTTTTGGATTTTTATAGTAAGTTTATTAACCATGTAGTGTATGAAAACAAGAAGACATGGTAAAAGTTAAATTATTTAACTTACTGTTAAATCTAAAATATAAGGTTAAAATAGTAACATAAACTTGTTTAAAACATATTGGTTGAGAGTATTTCTACCCATACCCACATTAGTTTCTATATAAATAAATTTGGAGCTATTATAAACCAAATATGACTCAATTATAAAATAATATTTTATGTTTTTCCAAAGGTTCCCCTCTCCTCCCTTATTAAAAAGGCACCCCTTACCTCTAATATTCACACCCTTTTGAGCCTTGAATGTCGGCCAACCCCTACCAATTCCTGTTCTAAACCTCTCTATTTACATCATAGAGGTTTTGTTATTCTCAAAAGTCCAACTCTTGTTCCTTAAGAATAAGTTTAAAGGAGGTGCGTCGAGGAAGAGGTAATCTCTTCTACCGACTCTTTCAAGTTTATTTCTTCTTCTACTTCCTTTTATTTACATGTTTCCTTATAAAGTAATAACATCAGTATTACTTATATACTGATATTTTATTATAAATATGAAACAACCATATTTCAACTTCTATCCATTCTATGAAAAATGAAATCACCACGCGTGCTTACGTACAGAATATTGTCTCCACGCCGTGGTGTAATCAGTTTTTCCCCCATCACCTTACTTGGATGGGTATAATGGTGTAAAGAATATATATAATTATTATAACATCATAACTATTCTATGATATTATATAATCCACTCTAATACCATTCAATTAATATGTAAATGATATCATCGCTCATCCGTACGTACGGATTACCGTCTCTACGATGCGATGAGATTCATTTTCCATGTTAACAATTCAAGAATGATTATAAAGTATATATAATAAGTAATAATGAAATATATGACATAATAATGCTAATGGATTTATGTATATATATATATGTATTCCATCTACTTAATTCCATTCAATTCAATAAGGAAACGAAAAACAACGTTCATGTGTACGTACGACCTACCGTCTCCATGAACGGTGTATTTCTTTCCGTTTATCTATCTATTATATTTATGTATATAATTAATATATATTATATATAAATCATGTTTTATTTTCTGGAATTAGGTAATCATGATATAATTAATCATATTAATAATTACAAGTCAAAACACGGATGATAATTGAAACGATTTTACCCAAAACCCTGCTTTAACATGGAATTGACAAATGAATAGATAATATAAAGTTATAAGTGAATAATATATGATACGATAAATATCATTATGGTTCTGTTAAAATTTAATAAAATGTTTAAACCCACTGTATATGAGTCTCGGACACATACAAAAGAAATTGGAAATAATGTAAGGGACAATTTCGCAAATTTCTATTTTTATCCGAGATTGATTATACGTAAGTATTTACTGGGGTTATAATTTTCATCCATCTCCATAAAATGTTTTTCATAAAGTGTTTATTATTATTTCATTTATTTCTAAAGTCATGTTTACCCTTATTTGACTTTTACTTTGTGTTATGGATGGAATGTTTCTTTTGTTTACCATACGTGGTACTTTTTGACTTTTCCGTTGAATGTTCAAGGAGAATGTTTTTTTAACTTATACGGCATGAATGGATCTTTACAATTTTATAAAACCATATTTTCAAGAAGCTTAATCTACAATATTTCATGAGTATTTGCAACAAAATCCTTTTATTTTAAAATTTCATGTCATTTTGTGAAAAGAAAATGATTTTGAAGAAGAAAGGATATTTTCCTCAAGAATTCATTTCAAGTGTTTTATCAAAACTATTTTCCATCTAAGATGAAATTATTTATAATGTTTATGTTTCAAGTATAATACCTCTATGATTAACATGTTTTCACTTTTCTTATGATGAAATTATATCCATTTGCTTTATATGGAATATGTTAGGATGAGATGATGTTTATGAAACCCATTTTTATTCTTTGGGTTATGATTAATGATTTATGTTTATATTGTGGCACAATTTAGAATGATTTCATTATGAGATGGTTGGGACCTATATCTCCCTTAAATTAATTGGGTAAAGATTTATATCTCATGAGATAGACATGGCTGGAACGTTAAGTTAATCTGATTCAGTGATAAAGAACTGGAACGAGGAGTGAACTCAATTCAGAAAGGGACTTTGTCCACTACGATGGTCATGGCAGCAATGCCTTGGCTACAATGGAAATCACATCATGTGCGTAATGGTTTTCCACAATTAAATGTTTTAGTCACATGCTATTTTATCATGATTAATGTTCCCTTATGATATATTCCTTACGTACTTCCATGATTTATGTATTTGCTCAAGATTTTGATGTCTAGATTTTATGTTCACGTTTTTAAATCAAATGATTATGGATTGTTTTATGTTATCCATGTTTACCCTTACTGATCATTTGAGCACACCATTTTTATTTTTTCTTTTTCACAGGATATAAATAATTTCTTTAGGTAAGAAAAACAAAAGGGGAAGATCATTATGGGAGATGTTGAAGATCTTTCACCATGATTAAAAGATTATGTTCCCAGTTTCCAAAGACACTAAACTAAGACGATATTTGGGCGTCTGTTTTTGTAATGTATTATGTTTTCTGAAAAAAGTAAGGTAATGTCCATGTACATCAAGATTTGGGTCTCTACATATCATCCTATGAATCACAACGATTCTTCCTAAATTTTGCGTGTACAGGTGGACCTACAATTCAATCCAAATGGTTCATACTCTAACATTATCAAAAACACACATAGAGTATCTGAAAATGATTGTCCCATCCCAATTGTCCCAACACTATAGTTATATCATCAAAAATACACCTCGTTTATATGTTACATGCATTTTTACCAAATGGGGGGGTTGGAAGGGTTAGGGTCTGGTCTGAGCTGGTCCGATCATCCCGACCCTTGTCTGACCTAACCCAATGGACTTGGACTACATCGATTGTGACCGACCCAGACTAGCTGGGAAACATGTCCATCCAATTGGGCTTGAAACGGTGTCAACTCATCCCGCCTATACCATCTCGACCCATATCGGAGCATGCCAGTTTCCTATTCCTAGACACAGCTCTTCCCCGTCCGTCAAGTAGCCCACAAGACCACCTAGAGCTACATCTCCCTCCAACTAATCTCTATGAGTGGAATAGAAATAATTCATGTAGTTGGGCCATGTGTGTCTTCTCACACTGGAGTTCTCCGCATCTAGCAACCCCACAATGCTTCTTGGTGCTCCATCCTAAGACAACTTTTCTATGTAGTGGAATGGGTTTCTCTGCATGACCTATGGCTTATTTTTGGTCCATGTAAACCTATGGATGAGGTCGTGGTTTTTACATGTGGTAGAAACATGACTATTACCATCTCCCCATTCACAGTATGCCACCCTACCCTCCAGGAAGCGGCTGCTAGCACTAACATCATGTTATGTGGACTAGCATACATGCTCTTATGGTTCGTTCTTTGATCTGAAGGGTGTTTCAGAACCCTCGGGCTGCATTCATCATCATTGAGGGATAATATATAATCTATGATCCATTGATCATCAAAACACATGATCAGTTGTATCTTCTACACCACCTCAATCAGTCCATTTTCATTATCGTTGCACCCCCATCATCATTGTGCCAAGGATGGTTATTCAAAGTCCAACCACTCGTCGCCCCACGAAGAATTCAAAGAACATGTGTCAGGGGGGAATCAAATAATAAATCATGGAACAACCCCCCCCCCACCCCCCCCCCCCAATCATTTTTCATGAATTTAATCCACTCTCGTTAGATAGATCAAGAATTGGATGAAAAATTCATTTTCAAGAACGATCAAACTGCGGGTCAACCTATTCGTGGGTAGATCCACCATTGTCATTTAAAAACCAATAATGGGGTAAAAATAAATTCAAATAACTAACCCTGCATCCAAAGGATCCCCCACTGATAAAGAATGTCTCTACGTTGTCTTCATTCTTCCACCTTTGATCTGAACATCATTCGTATATACCTTGATCTGTCATCATTGGAAATCATTTCTCATCATTATCCTTTCATCAGAAGATATCCTCTAGAGGCTTAGAGAATTTCACTCTACATTCTCAATGATTGATCTTTCTCAAATAATTAAGTGGCGTTAACCTCCTTTCTATTACTGATATGATACAGTGTCATTACATTGTTTCATTAACAAAACTACGTTCCATTTACGCTTGTGTAGAAATCTGTTATGCTACAATGATTTAGAATTCAAACAAAAATAATATAAATCCAGTTTATTTTATATAAATTTTTATTCCAAATTCCTGAAATATAACTTCTTTGGTCGACCCTCTCTGGTCGATGTTATGTCATTTCCAGGTGAATCCCGTCATTTTGAGTTCAACGGTGCCCTTATATTTTTGATTCGTGCACTGATAAAAAAGATAGAAAACCCCATTAACATGTTTAATTGAAAAACATAAAATAAGATCAAAATTCATTTTTTGCCTCTTGAGGCATCAAAATTTTGTTCCTTCTCAAGTCCTGGTCTCTTAAAACTCCTATTTAATTTTTTAAACAAAATACATTCAAATAATGGACTTTAAATTATCTCCACCATAATACTTTTCTTTCCCGTAAAGAAAAATCAAATTCTGAATGGAAGAAAACTGAGTTCATCAGGGGTGCCTATGATTCTTACAATAATGCAACTCGAGAAACCACCAATATCGACCACATTCATGTCCTAATTTTTCTATGTCAACATCATGCAACAACTTGCACATGTCTCTCTATCTATGAATATACAGAAAATTACTATGTACTAAGATCCATTTGAAGGCCTGGGGTCTATCAGATCACCTCCATGCTAACGTGACATACATACAAATTGAAAGCAACATTTTACATACACCCTCGATGAACTGGGCTGAATCCTCCACAAACAATATGCCTTCCTGGTTGACTCTACACACATAGTTGTATTTACGAATGAGACAGGGCATCCCATGAGCAATCGTTGGTTCTTGTTAAGCCCTTGGTTTACAATCTATAGTGGCTACACACCTTGCTGAAACTGGAGCCCAAAAACACTCAATTGCGGTATCTCACATTTTTATGGATGGTAAAAACCATTTCATACTACTAAAATATCATGGGGACTAACCCTACCAGCATGGAATGATTCTATCCACGAATCCTCTCGAGGGTCCACCCGGTTATGCCTTACTTTTGATTTCACAGGATGGAAAACATATTATCACCATCATGGACACACCACTTATATTGGATAATATATTCAATCTAGATCTTAATTGTAATATTCCATAACATGAATGACGTTGAAATTACTCAATGCCAAGACTGAGAGATCTCAACCGCAACACTCACCTCCAAGGTTCAGTTCACACTGTATTCCCAAACGAGTGTTCAATGGGTCTCATCATGCAAGAGTCTCTATGCATGAGGGTCAAGTACATGATCCAATGGGATCATCAATGTCTCAAATAGAACTAATGAAAAAAATACAACATCTATCACCTATGTCTATTTAAAATGGCAGTCAAAAGAAAAGACACAGATAATATCTCAAATCTCTCCTGGTGCTTCTCAAAAAAATACATGATGACATGTAGTTTTCCTCACCGTCTAGATTCTTGTGCCTAGCGTAGAACACATCCTACTTCCCATCCAACTTCTCTACCTCATCCCCCGACATATGAAACTCCTTTCCCCATGTGTTGTCTTGGCCAAGGAGGGTCATCATCTGGCTCTCACTCGATGACACGGTGGGTAAGACAATCTCTAAGGAGATTCTGCCGACCAGTTCAAGAGTAACACTGCCACTCCTATGGCTGATCTTCTCCATGGAATGGCTCTTCTTTCCATATTTTCCTCATCATGGTAGCTCTAAACAACCAGGGCTCTCTCCAGCACCCCATCATATGTCAAAATGGTAAGGGGTATAATTGACACCCTATTATAATACTTTAGTCCCTTCTTGAATTTCTTTTACCAGAAGTAAGGTTTCGACACCATATACGTATGTTAGTGAGAATGATCCATAAATTTTGCCGAGTACCCTGCTACTATCATTCTTCCTTACTGTATGTTTAGCCACTCCTATATACATACAATGTTTATAGTCATCGAAGTTAAATCCACCCCAAAGAGTTTCTCAATGTCAATCTAGGTGATTTTCTCCTCATCATGTGTCTTGATAACCAAGCCCCACCATTGTCCCATTGATCCTTATCGAAGGATCATGGCTAGAACTGCCATTAGGGCGGGCAGTGTCCTCACTAAGAGAAAGACTCACTTAGCTACCTCAATACAATCCTTAGATACCCGATGATTTTTCAAGCCATCAAACTTGGGATGTATTTTCCAATAGAACTCGTGTAGTGCACTCAGCATGCATGAATCCTCCACTAGTAGTGCTAGTAGCAAATTCTAATCAAGTGGTGGTTTCATCACTAGTGCACCACCCATATGAAACACCATAGGATCAGTTCCCTACATTGAATCCTCCATGTAGGGTGGTTTGTCCTTACAGTCACGTTGTAGAATCCTCTCTGGATGTCATCATTATGGAATCCTAAAATGTATCATGATGAACCACAGTTAAAGAGTATATTTGGATATAAATTAAAAGAAGTATATGGATCTATAAACCATTCCAACATGATTCGTGTCCCCTATATTAACCCTAAAAAATTTTACCCCTGTACTGATTTAGAAAACAGGTGCCCGGAGTCTGGGTGTATGGATACGTCGGCTGCCACAACAACACAGGAGTCTGGGGCCTAAAAGAAGAAGTCAATGCACTTAACACTGTTTCCAAAAAAAATAGACCCATAGAAATTAACATAAATCCCAGAACCTCAAATACTAATTTTTTATGACCCATCCCTTGGGGTCTATGCCACAACTACCTCATGACCTCCTCCTAATGTATAGGGGTTGGCGATTTGGACCAAAGGTATTATCTTGAAAATGAGAGAAATTTTACATGTACATATACACGTGCAAACAACTCCCAACCAAAGGTACTAGAATGTAAAATTCAGTGAAATGATGCATGAAATCCACCATGAAAAACACAACCAGAGTATAATAACAAGTAAAATAAAAGGGCATAATACTAGGCTTGTATACATAACCAAGAAATAATACTTTCAAAAAAAGTAAAACTTCATATCCCTAAAGATCATTAGCTAGGAATCCTACATGAAGGGTAGCTACCAAAGGTTATAGAAGTACACCTTGTATGTCTGATCTCTCTTAAAATATCTGGGTGCTTGTCCACAAGGGACTCCTTCAAATCATCAGTCATTTACAAAAGGCATGACACATGAAAAAACATCTCGTCCAGGGGTGATTAAAACAATACTCAATAGGGGACCCTGAAACCAAAAAGGTAATGAACAAGAGAAAATTCACAAATGAATGCACATCTAGCTCTACTCAGGTACATGATCAAACACATACCATGAACATATAGACATACTAATCAAAGCCACTATGAAAAATAAGTGGTCCCAACAACACACCCAACTTAAAGAATTCTATTTAAGGCTCGAGTCATAGAAAACAAACAAAGAGATCACACTCCATGATCTCATCCATCATTGATGGAACTCTTATAAGAGATACACACCATCGGGTATAATCCAGCTATTTAGAATGGTACGTTCAAGAGCATGTGCTCCATCAATAACATTCTACTAGGTCCAACTCTAGTGCCCAGCACTGGAGGTCTCATCGTCATAGCCTTGTGCCTGATGCATGGCTATGGAAACCCAAGTGAAGAGGCCCACACCTCATCATTGATCTCAGTTGAGGGAGTTATGCTTCAGACTAACATGTGATACACCATTTTCTACTGTATGGAGTGGCATGTTCCTCAATCCATCGAGGGAGAACTAACTGTTATCTAGGTAACATTCCCATCATGTGGATGGGCATGCTTCTCACTACTGTGTTCTATAGTCAAGGGATCTCAAAATCCTCTGGAAGACCTGGTCTTCGTCTCTACTTGATGAACGAGGAGTAATACTACATATGCGAGGACTCGTGCCCCAGTTTCAACAGGGGAGTACTACTCATGAAGGACCCACACCCTTAAACAGGAGGGGATTACAACTTCATATATCAAGGACTTGTACCCTACCTAGTAGGGGAGTGCAACTATGTGACTGGGGGACCTACACCCTGGTAATATAGGGGACTACTGACTATGTCAGTTTGTTCGTGATGGTGAACCCGCACCATAGTATATTAGGGGAAAATTAAGCATAGTCTAGAGGACCTTCTCCCTAGCATAACAAGGGAGTATTACTCGACTGTAGCACTATATAAGGAGGACACACAGCCAAGAATGGTAGGAGGTACTAACTCAAAAAATAGAGGACCCACTCCCTACCCAGTATTGGAGAACCAATATTATATTTATTTTATATGGGGGAACCTTGTCGTAGTACAATAGGGGAGTATGAACGCCAAGGAATGAGGACCTAATCCCTAGCACAACAATGGAGTACTGACTCTTTTTTTATGAATTTTGTTAAGAACCCATGCCTATTCCTATAGGAGAGTAACATTGTCTGAGGAAACCACTAAATGGAAGAGGAACCCAACCCCAAAATATGGGCTATCACAGATCTTCCAATGTTTAGGGATAAAAGATCCTACACCTAGATTCATCATGGGAGTAACCATCCATATATTGCTTCATAAGAATCGCCATGATCCTGCCTATAGTCTGCCCATAATGGGAGAATATACTCCTAAAAAATAGGTCATATTATAACATTATTAAAAACTCACCTAGAGTATTTTAAAAGGACAATATTATTTTGAGTGACCAAACACCGTAGATGGATCATCAAATAGACACCTTGTTTAGAAGTTACTAGAATTTATGTGAAATAGGGGCCAGTTGTGTCCGGGTCCATTCCCACCCAGTTGAACCAACCTGACTCAGGTCCAACCTGACCCATATCTGACCCAACCCAAAGAACCCAGTCTAGGTTGAATGGGCCTGGCCGAGACCAAGTAGGCCACCAGTCCAACCCATTGAGCTCGTCACACTACGTAATGGGTTTGTCCCACTATCGGACAAACGTTCTAGGCTGGGAGTGGCCCACCTACACATTCCTAGCCTACATGAGAGTGGGATGGCTTCCTAAGTTTAGAAATAGATCTGCCGTGTCCATATAGAAACATATGATTCCACCTCGCTCCACATCCCCCTCTAGCCAAACTGCATGAGCATATCGTAAATACAGCACACGGCACCACTGCAGTCAACGCAACGGTTCACCATGTCCAGCAGCTGTGGGGAACCACCTGGTGCCACATCATTGGTCAACAAGTCTACACAGTGAAATAGTTTTCTCTGCATGACCCACAGATTGTTGGGAATCCTTATCCCACTATAGACAGAGCCATGGTTTCTTGAGGCGGTAGTTGTGTGCCTATTTCCGACACCCCTTTCACGAGATGTTGTTGTGTTGTCTGACATGCAGCCACAGACCCCAACAGCCAATTAGGAGGACCACCGAATGCCCTCCAATGGTCCGTTCTTCAATCTGGATGGTGTTCCGGAACCCTCGGGCCACGTTCTTCAGTTATTCATGTTCAAATATCCATTGTGATCCCTTTTACCAAGAATCCCTCGAGAGGCGTCATCACCCGCACTGCCTTAATCCTTCTGTCATCATCGTTATCACAACTCTATCATCATTGTGCCATGGTATATTACACAATGACTGACCGATCATCACCCAAAGAAGAATGCGAAGAAAGTGCATCAAGTGATGGGTGGAAGGAATAATCAACAAATAAATTTCATAATGAACCCCAAACATTTTTGGTCATTGTGTTAATATGATATCATTATATGGATCAAGAATGGGAAGAAAATTTCATCTACAAGAATGATCGAACTATGGGTCAAACTGTTCGTGGGTTGATCCTAGATTTAAATTAAAAAATCATGAACTAGGGAATGATAAATTCAAATAACAACCCCTTCCTCAATAGGTTATTTCACTAATGAAGAACGTCTCCTCATTGTCTTTGTTCATCTATATTTTATCAAAATCTATTTCATCAACTCGTTGAACCATCGTTGATGGAGATCATCGCTTTTCATTCTTCGTTCAATAGTATAAATCATCCAAAGGCTCAGATCATTACCAACTACCTAATCATCTATTGATCGTTGTCAAACAATTAAGGGGTGTTAACCACCTTTCTTATATTTATGCACCATAGTGTCATTACGCAGTTTCATTAATGAAACAACCATTGGGTTTATCTAGGTGGGAAACCGGTTATACGACAATGATTTTGAATTAAAAAAACAAAAGAAATATAGATTAATTTATTTAACTTTTTCTTCAAAAAGGTATAAAAATAACATTTCTTGTCAACCCGCATTGGTCAAATATATTTTTATTTTCTAAGAGATTCCTTCCATTCTATGTTCAATGGTGCCCTAGGATTTTTGACTCAACCACCATTTCAAATGATAGAAAAATGTACTCACACTTTAAACTAATTAACATAAAAAATATCATTATTTCATTTTAGAATATCTAGGCCTTGGAATTACATTCAATCTCAGTTCCTGATCTCATAAAAATCACATTTAATGTTAAAAAATATTCAATGGAATTCTGAGCCCTTGTAATTTCTCTCATCAGTTAGAAAATAAATTTTATTCCAAACCCATGTTTTTAGAAAAATGTTTTCCTAATTTTTTTAATATTTTCTTGTGTCATTAAAAATATATTTTTACCCATTTGTTATTTTTTAAAATATGTTTTGAATGAATTCTTATTGTCATTCTTAAAATATTGAAATCATTAATTTTACTTACCAAAAATGAAAATCGATTATATTTTGTAATGTGTCAGACATGATTGAAAATTAGGTTCATCCTGAACTTCATTTTCCTTGAATATCCCATCATATGTTTTTATTTTTTTTATAAAATAAATTGTTTTTTATTTTTTTAGGAATTTTTTTTCAAATATTAATTGGTATTTCTCTTCATAAATGTTTTAAATGATCAATCAGAATAATTTTATCTCTAATATATAACTCCTTGGATTATACTAATGCCTTACTAGGGACATGTTGTAATGATAACATTATTATTATTTTTCTATATGTTTTGTTCTTTTGATGAAAATATTTTTAGTGAACATGTTTCTCTTGCATGGGTTTAACATGATAAAATGATGTTGAAACTCATTTCTATTCATAGGTTATGCTATGATGAAACGATTATGAAGCATGCCTCTTTTTCATAGCTTATGACATTGGTAATATATTATGAATACAATTTCATTTCACAAGTTGTGATATGTTCAATATTTTATTATCCTGGGGAAAACAAATATATGGGTTCATTTATTTGATTGGTGGGGCCAATAAATCCCTCCAATATGTTTTGTGGTGATTTATATCTCATGAGATATGCATCAATGGATGGGGGAGTGAACTTTGTTAAATAAGGGAAAATGTACTCTATTATGGTCTTAGGATTGATCCTTAAAAACATTGATTTTTTGGTGGTGTAAACTCATTTCACTATAATAGCCATGGAAATGAGCATTCACTAATATGGAAAGGGTTTTCTATGCTTATGAATATTACACAAATCAATATCAGATTAAAATTTTATTGTTTGGTGGATCACGATATATGATTTCCTTATAATAAATTTATTATGGAATACATCTCTTTATTCTATGAATAAATATTAAAAACTTTGATATGCATGGTGTGGTTTTCAAATGTCATATCCATGCTCTCATACATTTATGTTCATGTTATCCTTATATATCTCCCTTATTTATCATTAATAAGAATATGAGCTCAACCTTCCTTATATTTTTCCCAATGATATGAATAAATGTATTACATATGATATTTCTACAAATAGTGCTCGTTATGAAGATCATATGGGTAGATAGGTTAGTCTACCTATAAACTAGTATTTTTTGTTTCCCAGATTCCAAAAGTCATTAATGAAAAACAATCCTTTGGTGTTTGTTTTTGTAATTTAGTAAATGTTATTTAAAATAATATAATATCAATTTATTATAATCATGGGTTTTATATTCAGGGAATACACCATGCACTTGAGATTGGGTACGTGGTACATCCAGTCAACTTGAAACAAAAATTATAAGGGAAATAATCACAATGGGGATGACGTACATTGTAAATATATTTAACATTATAAATAATTTCATAACTCTATTAAATTTAAATTAGTGGAGGAACAACATATATAAAACCTCATCTCCATGTATGTTCAATTATTGTTACTATAGATATTTTTCATCTTTAAAAATGTTGAATTTTATAGAACCCCCGGTTTGAGGTATGTGACCTTTTTGATACCTTTTGATGTATAAAAAGTGGTTGGGAATTGTTTGAAAGTTTGGGGGATTGTTTGGAATGGTTTTGGAATTGTTTGGAGGCATTTTTAAGGCTGCACAGTTTTAGCATGGTTAGGGGAAACTATGCTAGAATCCTAGGTAACCATGTGAAAGTCCACTTTCCGGACAATAGCATCTACATGCTTTATACATATATTGTCAAACTGTGAGAACTGGCCATGAAGACCATTAAAATTAGTTATTTTAAAATGGTAAAAGTTAGGATCATACCAGACTCTCTGCTTTTTCATCCCATATGAATCCAACACAGGATTCTTTGATCTCAAGGGATATAGGGTCTCTCCCACACAAATTGGAAGAAAATTGAAGGGGTTTAATTACGGTTTTATGGTAGTTCATCTCATGTAAGTCTCCACTTCTGGAAACTTATGGTTTTCTCTAGATATACTCTTCACACTATTATTGTTTCCTATATGTAAATCTGTTTCATGTATATCTAGGGATATTATTACCTTAATTGATGATATTAAGATATTTTGATGACAAGAAAGTTGATATATTGTGGTTTCGCTGGGGAATTCACTCATATTTATGGTATGTTTTCAATTGGTTCAATTTCACCATAACCCTAAAGGTAGGTGGATTCTATCTCGAATCCAATTTATAATAATTATAAGTTTGGATCCAATTAATTGTGTTTTCATGAATTAATTTTTGATTTTGATGTGATATCTTTGTTAGAAATCTATTTGGTAAAGATTTGTGGAATTATTTATGGAAAAAGGGGGTTTTGCAGTTAAATATTCTTGTTGGGGAATAATAAAATGAAGATTTTAAAATCAATAACTTGGATTATTTTATAGTAATGCATTGAGAAAATTATTTCAAATAAAAATGGGAATCATTATTGATAATTAAAATGAAATCGATGATACTTCAAGTGAGTGTTTGATTATGAAATATTTATTGGCATGTTTTTGTGGTCGTTGTGTGTCATATACATTTTTATAGGATTGTGCATGTTATGATTGTGATTGGAATGATGTGAAGTGGGATGTGAGTATAACTATAAAAAGGGTATGGAAGGATGATGGTATGGAATCCATGAACGATAGGTGGGTTACAAGAACCAATTGATTTGGAATTTAGTAAATGGTATTGGATGAGAATTCCCGCCATGATTTTGTCCATATTATATTTTACTATGAAAGATAAAAACTTTTGTGCTAAATTTAAACGGTGAAATGGCTTATGGCATGGTTTTTTTTCTTTCACATGGGTTGCTTGGTGTGGGAAAAGGCAGCATTGTAAAGGTGTATTTGGATTAACAGTAATTGATGAACTATTTGATGTTTTTTATAAACTATTTTATATAAATGTGATGATGGTTCATTACTATTATTGTGTGTATGGAAGTGATTCAGGTTAATCATACTAATTATTATAACCCACCCATACTTTGGCACATTGATTCTTTTCTAGATGTTTTATTCTGGGATATAAGTAAGAGTAAAGCATTATATTTTATAAGTGGTTCGTCATGATTCCTTGAAGGTGGTGTGGTGCTTGGAGCATGTAGATTGTTGGGGAGCTATGGTTGGTGTCGTAGTTCATTGGGGTATTTTTGTTTAGTCTTCCTCTTGGTACTATGATATAGGTTTGGTTTTATTATTTTTTGGAAATTTTTATGGAAATGTTGGGTGTTTGTTTGAGACCCTAGTTACTATGTTACCTGCATCATGTAATTTTTTTGGTCATGGATTTATGTTTGGATTGTTTATGTCATGGTAAAATAGATCCCCAATTTATTCTTGATGCCCATGTCATTTAATTACAACCATTAGCACCATGGGAACATCTCTTAAGTCCTTGTAACACCACAAAATAGCTTCAAGAAAATGAGGAAGGGGTGAGGCATTACCAGTGGTATCAGTTTTTTTAGTCCTTTGGCGTTACGTGTTGGTGTTGGGGTTGGCATTTGTTATTGGACCATTCATTGAGTCGGGATGGTAAAATGGTGTAGGATTTTCAGAACATTGAATGTATATCGTAAAAGGACATTATTAACCATTTTATTATGAACATCACGTTACCAGGTTGTCGGGTACATAAGTGTTTTATAAAATCATATAGCCATTGGATATCTCATTGTCATGGGTGTTTCCAATGATATGCGGAAGGCATGCATTGTATAAATGACATCCCTATAGGAGGCATATTTCATTTAATATATTGACTTGGGTTATGGTATGGATATATTGATGTGTGTAAAATCATAAAATTAATTCAAATGTGTGGATTTGAATGTTGAATGGTTATGTTATTTTGAAACAGGGTAACTTTTCAAAATATGGAGGTTTTTTCTGAATAGTGAAACATGGGAAATTTGAACCAGTGGAAAACCTAGTTGTGATAGTTTTTATGTATTTGAATTTTACTTTTAATAAATTTCTTACTATGGGTGTAGAAGTTATTTTTGTTTATTTTTTGATATAAATGGTACCATGTAGGAATTTTAGATAACAACCGAAGGATGATGCAAGAAATATAGTTGTACCTATTCCTATGGTGAACCAGTAGCTAGTGTAGAGTATAGTTCTAGATTTCAAAGCTATGGAATGTGAGAATAATGCAGATGAACCAAATCTGACCGATTTTTCAGTCCAGTTCCAAAGGTAGAATCCACCAATTTTATTGGGTGATTCAGATCCTGAAAGGGATGAAGTGTGGATTAACAGAACAAATATGATATTTCAGTTTTTGGGAAAATTAGCAGAGTTGAATGTTATTTTAGGCATGAACATGTTGGAAAATCTTTCCCTTTAGTACTGGGAGTGGACGAAGCAAGCAGGGACAGACCAAGGTGTGACATGGGAGTTTTTTGAGGAATTTTTTAACAAACCATTATACACACATACATGAATAATTTAGTGAATAATGTATTTATTTCCATTGAAGAATGATAACCTTTTAGTAATGGAAGATACCTATTTTTTCTAAACATTGTGCAGTTTGCACCCAAGGTTGCAGGTAGAAAATCATTGATGTTGTGCATTTTTTGAATCTTTGTTGAGGAAGGAAATACTTTCCATCATGGAGGTACTAGGTATAAATGATTACTCATAAATAGCTAATGGAGATATAGTGGTTGAACTATTTCATTTGGGGGATATAGGTTGGGGAAGTATATTGGTACCCATGGGGAATAATGGGAACTCAAATGTTTGGTTCAAGCATAAGAGGGACACTTATTTTCAAGGATGGAGTAAGACTCAAAATTTGTGGGGAGGTTCAATGAATCTTCCACTAAAGCCCTAGAGTATGAGAGAATGTTTTATATGTGGATCTATGAGACACATCAAGTTGGATTGTAAGTCACAAACTTGAACATGTGGACATTTTATGCAGATAGAACATTTTCACGAGTATTTCTATAATGCTCTGAGTTCGTGTGTTTGAGACACTCCTTAGTGGTCGTAGGAATCATATTCCTTGATGGGATGAGGTAATATGCATACTCATCATCAGAATAGCCGAGATAGTAATAGTTATTGTGTAAATACCATTAAACCTATACAAGGTAATAAACAGCTGAGTATGACAAGGAAATAGCTGTTCGGAGATGAAAAGGGTGTGATGGATTTTCAGTTGGGACCATTCAACTTGAAAGTTATGGTTCTTTTTATTTTCACATTATAGGAATCATAGTTTGATATTAGTGAATCCCAATCATTTATTTCTTCTCAAGAAATTAGTTTAGAGTTCCTAACTGTAGAAATTACGCCTTCTATTTTAAAACATCAAACTCGTCTGGATAAAAGTGTGTTTGGATCCATCCAATGTATAGTCTATTTCGTATTTTTGGATGACATTGAATTGATGTGGTAATTATTAGTGCTTGATTTAAATTCTTATGATAATATCATGAGAATGGATTGATTGTAAATGTTTAAGGCCCATATAGATTTCAATGCATGAACGGTTTGTCATATGATTGATGATATAATTGAACACCTATTTAGATGTGAGATGAATAAAAACATGGGTCTAAATGATTTTTTTGCACTATTTGTGGGAACAATATTATATTAGATAGATTAGTTTCAATGTAATTACTTTAAGGTATTGAGGAGAGTATTCTCCCAATAGATGTGGATTAGTTTATAAATGTATTTACTGAATAATTCTTAGTGTTTCCACCATAATGTAAAGTGGATTTTATGATTGATCTCATTATGGGGAATAGTCCTATCTCACTATAATCTTAACATATGGAACCTGCATAATGAAGGAATTGAAGTTTCATTTTGATTATCTAGAGAACAAAGGGTTTATCTAGCCTAGAACATATCTGTGGGTAGCTATTTCTGACACTATGGCTGGGGTGTGCGCATTTGTCTGTTGGTGGATGAAAGGTGCAGTTGGTTTCCCCGCATTCCCACTTTCCAAAGGCAGACATCATCCATTCCTTTTTCAGGGATGTTTTCTCTTTGATCAGAATAGGATGATGGGATGTAAATTCTTCCTTCCATAGATTCCCCCTCAAAACTCGTCACATAGTCCTAGACTCACTTATAGATATAATATTTTTTCCTGAAACTCTTCCTAGTTCCATATCTTTATAGACACCATTTAATTACACTCCTTCAGTCAGGAAATTCCAGGGTCCAGTTAGGGCAGCAACCTTCGGTCAGGGGTGTAGTCACGTTGAGCATCACTAGAGTGTTTGGATGCTAGAGCACTGGCGTGTCTGGGTTTCTTCCTCTTATAATAGGGCTTCTTGAGGGTGCGGAATCCTGAGTAATTCTACGTCACATGCGGGGAATTATATTCCATTGGCATTTCTCTGAGGTTTTTCTTAGGTTCTTATGTTTAACACAGGGTATGTCGTGAGCTTAACATCCCGCAGAGATGGATTGGACTGATCAGAACAAAGACTGGAGTGGATAAGATTGATATATCCCCTTGAAGGAACAATGATGTCGGGGATAACCCATGGTTATTTACCCAGTTACTGCTGGAGTATAAAAGAGGTGGATTGGAATGATCTTATTGGAATGTGGCTTCCCGGGTAAGAATCAGGATGGATAATGGGTGGTTAAGTGAAGTGGGTGGAGAATGTTATGGAGTCGACTCGAGGAAATGAAGGTTGTGGTCTTGAGCCTCGAAGAGACTTCCTACGTATCCCTGTGGCACGGAATCAAAGTCTGTGTAGTTCGGTGGGATGATGGGACACTAAAGGAGGTGGAACCAAAAAATGGATGGATGGATGGGACCCAGAGGAAGTGGATCCTCTGGGTTGGGGCACGATCTTCCCAGAACACATGGGATCAAGGGATAAATGAAGATGAGTCATGGGTGCTGGGCTTGAACCTTAGGGTGTCTTCCTATGTATCCCCATGGTAGAGAATCAGAGTCAACATAGTTCATCATGACATCGGCTTATAACTGATTGGGGTTCCAACCAATTACTGCAGAAAGAGGGAGACAACCGCTTGCCGCTTGTTGGTGCTGAACCTTAGGAAGGAATCCAACGTACCTTGTCTAGGATATAGGGATCGAAACCCACGTAGTTCGGGAAGGTGTGGGTGAACCAACGTGAAGGATATCGGACCGACTGGGTGTCGGGCTTGAACCTCATGGAGGTTTCCTAAATACATTTCCTTGGCAAAGATCATAGTCCATGTAGTTCAGAAAATGGTGTGGGTGAACCGACGTGAAGGTGGTCAGAACGACCTAGTGGTAGGATTGAACCTCAGGGAGTTTTCTTAAATACCTTTACAAGGAAAGTATCAAAGTCCATTTAGTTCTTGAAATGAAGGGGCATTTTTTTCTTACGCTCTAATGCAACCCGAAGTGTTGGAGAACTGACATGAAGATGGTTGGAGCGACCAGTTGCTGGGTTGAACCTCTTGGATGCTTCATACGTACCTTACCTCAGCAAGGATGAAAATACACATAGTTCGGTAAACTTGTGGGGCATACACTATAGGATTCCCTAAGAGAATGTCGTGGTCGATGCTTACTATAAGCCCACATGGGTCATGCTCGGTGTGAAAAACAAGAGGCAGAGAAGACCTGATGTTGATGTCATGAAAGGTGCATTTGTGGGAAGGGAAGTGGGTCTTATACATGGTTAGAATTACAAGGAGAGAAATATTGGGACTTACTCCATGATGGAGGCACAGACGGAGATATAGGCCAAAGGGAGATACATTTGGAACCGAAGAAATGATGGCTCTAGTGCCCATCCCCTCCCTGGCCTTTATCCAGGAAGAAGTTAGGAGGAGTAGGGGTGCGACCTCCTGCAAGAAAATATACGAGAATACACCAAGATGGTTTACCTTTCCCCACATAGGATGTGTGGGGGGAAGTCACATTTTACTATAATGTGCTGAGGACGAGGGTGCATGGCCGTTTAACGGCCTACCGCTCGGACGAGGTGGGTTCTTTCCACACCCCTAGGACTTACATAACCAGTACCCTCTTCACCTTGGTGAAGAGAAGGGACAGGAAACACCATGGATAGGGGGTGTCGTGAGGTTTTCCCATTGGGGGTTCACGTTAGAGTGGCTATGAGAAGATGCAATTTTCATTAGTGTGCCTATGGGAAGAATCATGAGGTGAAGAAACGCACGGTGAAGTGATGTCCTGGGGACATTGTAATCACATCATGCTTACATGGAGGGTCTCATGGGAAAAGGAATTGTGAAGCAGAAGGGTTCATAGGCAGGGGAATTGTGAATCTCTGATGCTCCACGTAGTGGAGGATACTAGTGAAGGGATGAGATTTCTGAAGTGTACTATCCCAGCCTAAGTATAGGGAAAAGGTTCATATAGGATGTGCTTCCCAAAGTGGAAAGGCATTCTTAAAGAACTGCCTCGGGATGCAAAGGTGCCTCGTGAAGCAAGCTGTTGTGAAGCAATGTGTTTCGTGAAGTACAGTGACCTTGTCTTAGCATGCATATCACCTGTACATGAGGGGTGTTTCATGAAGAATAAACACTTTGTGATGACCCGGGTCCCCTTGGGGTTCCCCTTCCTTAGCGGAGGCCCGTAGGCTCTGCGAAAGGAATCCCTCTTTAAAGAGGGGAAGAAAAAAATGCAAAGGGGAGGAATTTTGCAGAGTAAAACTACCTCGTGTTGCTCAAAGTTCGCAGAGCAGAGGGTGCTTCATGATCAGGAGAAAGGAAGTTCAAAGTTTAGATGATCCACCATCTGGACTTCAGGAGTGGCCAGTATTTATAGGCAATAGGCACCGCAATATAGATCTCACTCGATGTGAAGATGGATTTTGTTGCTCCATGGCGGGTCATGAATGTCAAATTTTTTCATGGAGCATCCTCCCTCCATGCTTCGCGACGGGTCACGAACATCAAATTCCTTTGCATAGCATCTCGCCTCTTTACTTCGTGGTGGGTTGTAAATATCAAATTAGTTCGAGGAGCATCCCGCTTCCTTGACTTGCAGTTGGTCCTGATTGTCAAATTCGTTCGCAGAGCATGCCCCTCCTTGCTCATTGGTAGGCTAGCGATTGTCAAAAGAGTTCACGGGGCATCCCGCCTCATTGCTTTGTGGCTTTAGTAGGGCCTGGTGGACACCATCAAGGGGCTTCATGAGTTGACAATTTGGGCATTTGTTTCTTCATCTTCCCTAATTTTGGCGCAAACAAATTATCCACCTCATACTTAGAGTATGGGTGAAATGAAGGGTCAATGTTTCAGGTTCAATCACCACAATCCCTCAGAAATTCTTTATTTTGTCTCCCGAAGAGCACTCTGGAGGTGGATATGTGACGTCAAAGCCAAGCGCGCTGCAAATCTCAGTGTGATAAGGTTGCACCACAAAGATCTGAAGGTTGTCACCTATAAATTGGGGACTTGGCCTCTCTTTTATTCATTCTTCTCTTCAATAATTTGGCCTTTAGTGCTCTCGATTTTAAAATCTATGCATACTCCATGGTTGCTCTCTGTGAATCGGGTCTTCTGATATGCAGTGAACATCAAGTCTTTAACATTGAGACAATGCTTTGTGATCATGATCTTGAAGGCTGAGGCAGGGATCCATGAACATGCTTCTCGAACGGGGTCTGCGAACGATCTTCGTGAACCAACCTGCAAAGCGTCCAAATATTAAAATAGAATTTCTCATCAAGAAGCTGCCCAGGGGGTCCATACTGATGTTGCATAGAGGGATGAGATGACAGACAGTCTGGGTCTAGGGGAGTTAATTCGGAGCCATTGTAACCATTTCTAGTTGGTGGCACTGCAATCAGAGGTCCAGAAGAACTATCCACTGTGTAAAAGGTTTCTTTTGTATAGATTTAGGATGAGGGACGATGTATTCATCCTAGAAGGATGTCATAATGAACTAGCTTACTGAATCAAGAGCACTCCATGCCAGTGCCAATAGTTCAGGGCGGCTGACAGCCATGCCTGAGAAGACTATATGCCCGTCATCACCGACTTCTTCTACAAACACCTGAATAATGTCAACGGGAAATAATTAAATCCTGCGACATCCCCCCCCCCCACCCCTGTACCAGACGATATTGACAGAATCATTGAGGAACCCGGGGAAGGGGTGGATTGAGGAGTGGGACCTACGCCAAGGCAGAAAATTCACAAATGATTAGATATGGAATTACTAGGTAGGCACCTCATGTGAGGAGTTAGGGGTAGAGCTAAGGAGAGTGGGTTTTTATGAGGTGGCTTGGGCTTCCCCATTCAACATCTACCAACCGATACAGTTGATTCCAACGCTGTTGAGAAGATGTTCATCAGAGTCTAATACCTTCCATTTACACCATAGGGAGGCTCGTATCATCTTGTGGGATGTCCACCAAATTTTAGGGGTCCTAATACTGGGGGCTATGTATGCAGAATTCCTCCCTGTCATGAGTGTATTGGAGGACCTAGAACAAATTTCACGGTTGGCAATAACATTGATGGAGCTGGTGCCGAGAGAGGGACAATGAAGCAGTTAAAAATGTCGACTTCAGGCGATTGTTCAAGAAATAACTAAATTTTCCAGAAGATAGGTAGTTTCTATTGAGGGCTTGAACTTTCCCAAAGGGGTTCATTAGAGAAAGGAGCACTCGTACTGGTAGCACATGGAGGAAAACCAGTGGAAGACTTGTGGATTTAGCATCAGCACCAAGCATCAACCGATAGTGAGGCTGGCAGCGTTCATCACAACTCTTAAACACGGTTGGACCCTACCAGTGAGGGATAACAACATGGGAGTGTGACCAAGAACATTTTTCATGGCGTCCACATTGGTGACAGAAGGGCGAGTTATGCTCGGGATCCCGATGTTCACCAAATTGTATAAGATTTTGTGGAATATCAGTGATGGGAAGAGGCCGAAGAGGATATGTGGGCCATTCCACCTCCTGTATGGGTGGATGGTGGCACACATTAGGGGGGTATATGAGTATGCGAGCCCCATCTCGCATATGGGCTCAAACTTCTGCCCATCAATTCTTAATGTTACGGGAAGCTTTTTGGCCATACTGACCACGCCGTTGATACTGAACCGGGTGTGGAAGGAAGAGGAATTCAATTTCCACTCGTTTTTTTTGACAACGGAGGTATTCACAGATTATGGTTGGGTTAGGGAAGTGAATCAGCCAATATCCTAGACTTTTGAGGTGGATTCCTTGTTTCAAGGGTGGACCATGAGCCCCTCTGCAATCCGTACACCCAACACCAGTTTTCAAGGAAATTCCGGTGAATGCAGCGACTGACCCCGCGGGTCTATCTGGAGGTGTGCCATGAGGAATAGTAGTGTGTGTTGAGGCAGATGTGGCTAATGATCACACTGTAGGACAAGAAAATGTTAAATGAGCTACCTCCACCCACAACCGTCTTCATGCTAGTGAAGTAATATGCCCAGAACATGGAGGCAACCTACCTGGGGGAGATGCTGAAGCATCCATCCATTCGAGTTAGTGATGGTGAGCTTTCCCAAACTTGGGGCAGGGCCGAATGGCTGAAAGGGAATCTCGTGGTGGTAGGGTATCGATGGTGATGAGCCTCACACCAATTGTAGGTGAAGCAATAGTGAGAGACCCAACTACGGTAGCAGACCCAGCGATTCTAGAAGGACAGAGTCACCCAGAGGGGAGGCCACAATGGTGATTCCATAGAATACCTACTCAGGCTTCGTAGAGGAAGCTACGCCACATTGATATGCCAGTAAATGCTATATTCTTGGATGCCTCGAACATCTGGGATGTCAATAGACTATTCCTCAGCCTGTTTGAGATGTGGATACTCCTGAACCATCTAGGTAGGGATTTTCCAGGGATAGGCCCTATCAGGGCCGACCTTACATTATCCCAAGCTAAGGGGTAACAATATTTGACTAAGATGGATCACTTAGTTCACTCCTGGGGTGCTCCTTGGACAATGAAAGATCGAGTCTAGGTGTTTCTCAATCGCACTACTCCCCCGTAGTTGTCAGCTGCTGATTTAAAGGAACGAATCCCTCTGTCGGAAGAATCAGAAGAGTCCTCCTAGGGGGACGAGGCTGGGAGAGGGAGCATGTTGGAGGAGGGAAAAGTTGGAGATCAAGAATCAGATCTTGAAGAGTTCACTGTGGAACTTGAGGTAAAAATCTGAAACCCCCTTCTTCAAGGCTTGATTTTAGGTCATTCTGGACAATTTTTTAACATCTAAACTATGTCGGAGAGTCACATACACAGAACTCATTCTCGTCCCTTAGTTGATGTAGATGTGGGACCTTTTGGAAATGCGCATGCTGCTACATGTATTTCTATATCCAGTGGGGCTAGGACAGCTGAGGAGACCCCTCCATAGATTTCAGATCTTCAACCATATGCGGGGGGCCACGTCTAGGGGTCCCAATGGCATCAACCCAAGAATAAGACCATGAATTTGATCTCTTTAAGTATCCCCTACTATATTTATGATTTTCACCCACTGACCATGTCAACTGAGGTCCAAGACCCTTTTGGGTGTGAACAGTTCTTGAAATAGTGTGGACCGCCTTGGAGAGGTTGGTCGGAGCTTCTTACGGCATCCTTCCTAAGGAAAAGTCATTGGTCGTTGACGCGGAGGTCCAAACCTACCTAACTGCAGTGCTCCGGATCACTGGTGGGACCATCAGTGGGGCTACACATGAGATTATTGAGGTGGTATCTGATGATGAGGACCAATCAGATAGCCCAAGTCCCAGCAGACCTGACCAAATACCAGATGCGGACCTTGCTGATGAGTTCCTAAGGGCATTCCCATCATATGAGCATGCCAACTACACCGACTAGGACGAGAAGACGTATGATTAAGAGGACAACAAAATATTCTGTCACTGATCGTGGAAGCTGATCAAGTGCCTAATTTATTACACCCCACACGCACTATGGTTGTACGAGATGGATAGACTTCTTTCATGGCTGTGTGAGTTGTGTGCTGGGGGAGTGGATGTCTACCATCTTCACATTCTCATCTGAGATCTTATGGAGGGGAAGATTCAGGAGTATGACTGTGGCCTTGATGTGGGCTGGTAGTAGAGGAATGTGGTGAACATCAAAAGTATCCAAGAGGCTAAAAATGGGGTTCAACATCTAGAGAGCTGGGCGGATGAGCCCTCATCCCCCCTCAATGCGCAATCTGAGCTTGTGTTGTGATTAAAGGCTCCACTGACAGAGGCCAGAGAGAGTCTGGAGCGATCCTCTAAATAGATGGTTGTAATCCAGACCGGCGTGGAGCATACCCAGGTTGCGGCTAACGAGCTGCACCCCATCACTGCTGAGGAGGAGTAAGAGTTAAATATGCGGCAGAAAATCCTAGACGCCACAAGCCAGAGGGTGGTGGAGCTACAATGCTCTTTTGACAGGGTCAACCCAACCATACGAGGGGTCGATCCTCAAGTGCTGGGATGCAAAAAAAATTCAAGATAATTTCATGATTTGATTATTTTATTCCATATACATGCATGAGTTCCATTATTTGTGTTGGTTTATTGCATCCATGTGAATTTCATGGGGCATCCAACCATCATTCCATAAGCTCACATGGGGTGGGCTTGATGTGAGAAACAAGGGGTGACCACCATATTACTCCATTCAAACGTGGGAGTGAAAACCAAAATTCATATATCTGGGGTCTTGGACAACCAATATAGATTCTTGGAATGAATTGGGTAAATTCCTTGCTGGAGGGGGGAGACCTCAGAACAACTGGATTTCAATTTTCCGGATGTTCTCTTGTTCAAAAGCGGGGTAACGCCTGGGGAGTTGGAGTTAATCCGAACATATGGGAGTGGGATGTTTTAATTACGATACCCCAAATTTAAAACACTATGGGGGTGGGTTGACAATGAAGGATAATTGTTGACCGTGTTCGAAACATATTATCCAAATTGTGTTACCCTGAAATGGGGATAACAAATGAGGGCCAACCGCTGTCCATATTAGAAACACCGGGCCTAAGTCAAAATGTTATCCATTAGTATTATTGAATGTTAGACCAGGATAGTAGGTGATCCAGAGGATGGGAAACAAGCCATACGTAGTTTGGAGAGTGCAGTTTAATGTAATGTGGGACGATGAACGATATTGCTGCACCAATACACGTCCTACCAAAAACTACTAATCCCACAAGAGTTTTTCTCGATGTTGGAAACTAGAAGTAGTGGTCAGACATTCCTGACATAAAAAGTATCATGTTAGGTGTGAAGGGAAGTTATGTAAATGTCATCCCAACAATGCTAACCCATCCATGTAGCGCACCAAGATGCGTGTTGAAGTAAATCCAAGTATGATGGAATTCCACTTGAACATAATGAAGTGGAAATATGTGAATCGTGATGCTCTAGATCTGGACCACAATGATGGTGGCGTGATGATAGGGTATGACTGTTGATCATGTTCGAAACACAACATATTAATCATGTTACCCTAATATGGGGACAGACCGATGAGGGTCAACTGGTGACCATGTTCGAAATACAAGACATATCACAAATGTTGTCTGAGGTCCTTAGGGACAATGGATCGACACAGTAGGTGAGCCGAGGTGGCATGAGACTAGGCCATGAAGGGAGGTCCCTTAAGATGTGAAATAGGATGAGGATACAAGTAACATGACCATGAAGCTTGGACATGGAATGAGGAGAATGTACCCGTTAAAATTACACACTTCAGGCTCTTTGTCAAAATGCATTTGAGTACGAAAATGAGACATATCAGATGGATGGAGTTGAGTCCCTTACCAAGGAAAAGGGTCATGTAGTTGAGTTTATTGTACTGTGCACAGGGTGGTGAAATATCCAAACGCGATGCATAGTTCCCATGTGGAGTTCTTAGTTTTGGGTCATAGAACTCGGACCACAATGGGAAAAGAGTTGGGAATTGCCTGGCGTGGTTATTGAAAAACCCAACGTGAATGAGAACCTAAGAGGTACACTCCACACCATATGTTCCCAAATGAATTTGGTCCATGGGGATAAAAAAAAGGAAGGATTTTAGATTCTGGAGGCTGGACCTGGAGAGAAAAATGTCTGATTGTTCCAACATATCCCATGAGGATAGGAATCTATCCAAACGTAGTTCTATAAGATGTTGGATAGTTTAACATCTTGTAAAAAGGATGTGGGGTGGTCTTTGTTTATGGTCATATAGTTTAGAACATGAATGGTAGGAAATGTGGGAGACACACTATGATGAAATTGTAAAATCAGACGTGATAGAGGACCTCGAGTCCGGATCAAAGTGTGCTTCCTGGGGGAGGTTTCAGGTCAAGGGACTGAAAAAAGTTTATGTTGGGCCCAAGACAAGGTGCACAACCTTTCATACATACCCAGTGAGGATGGGGATCAAGCCATACATAGTTCTAGAAAGTGGCATGGTAATATAATAGTGCCAGGGATAATAAGGTTGTGTTGGTCTATCACTCACACCAAAAAGAGCGGTATTTGATATATCTCGTTTTTCCATTATGATTAATGGTCTTTTTTTGTGAAGTTACAAACCAAGGCTAAAAAGTACAAGAATTGACACAAGAATCAAGTTGTATGCAGGCATTGAAAAATGGTATGGTGTGTTATCGATACCAACCATGATGTTCCCTCAAATAAGGACACCACAACGGAGTTCCATTTTTCATCGTGTGGCCCGAATGATAATGTCACAGTTTATAGTCATGTGATGGGACTATGCGATATAGTTTAACATCATATGGCCTGGATGAATATAGGATAGATGTTGTTCTTGAGGGGAATGTACATGGTGTGGTGAATCAAACCCGACATGAATGTGGACCTTGTCCACATCACATCACGTGCGATTCTACATGAGAATCCTTGGTCAGAGGGTCCAGGAATGATTAAAGGAAAAGGAGCTGAGGAAACTAGCTCCCAATCGGGCTGGACCTGGAGATGAGATGTCCAGGTGTTCCTACGTATCCCTTGATGATGGGAATCACACCACACGTAGTTCTTTAAGGTGTATTTTAATGTCATACGGGAAAATATACAGTTCAAAGTCATGCGGGACAACAAACATTTTAACATCATGCAAGATAGGATACATTTTAACGTATTTCGGGACAAGATACAATTTAACGTCATGTCGGAACACAAAAAATTTAATTTCATGCGGGATATTATATAATTAAACATCATGCGTGATTGGAAGTAGGAGGGACTAAATCCTAGGAACGGGTGTACGTGGTGTAGCTAATTCAAACCCGGTGTGAATGAGGATATAATCATATACCACACCATGAAGTCCTATGTGAGTTCAAGCCCCAATGGAAGAACAAAAGAAATAAATTATTGGATCTTGAGGTGAACTCGAAGACAAGGCATCTAGGCATTACTTCGTATCGCATGAAAATGTGAATCAAGATGTACGTAGTTCTAGAAAATATATTATTTTATGGTCTTAGAGCTCGGACCACAGATAAGAAAAATCCTTCCAAACAGGTGCAATCCTCAGTTCAATCCCTAAGCCTATGTGAGTTGAACTTGGTGTAGGAAACATGGGAGTAGGATATCATTGCAATACATATAATGTGCATAAAGGGGAAATAGGTGTGGATCCTTGAAGAACGTCGTACCATGGATATCTATCCAATATGGATGGGAATCAAGCTACACGTAGCTCTAGAAGGTGTCATGCAGTTTAAATTCTTTCTGTATGGACGTGGAATAAGGGAAGGATATCCCAACAAAGGGTATTTATGGCATGGCGAGTGACCCAGCATGAATGGGGACATAATCCCATACCACAATGTACAACTCTTAGTGATACCTCAGTCCAGAGGCCTTGGAAAGTCGAGGGACCTGAGGCTGGGCTGCAGATAGAAAATCACAACTGAATTGTAGTTTAACGTCTTTCAGGGAGGACGATAGTGATCATTTTTTGCGGTCATAGAGCTCGGAACTTAGATTCCTATTTTAATTTCATATGCAGGTGAAATATGAATGGAATGGATGAATCATCATGCCTTTGTAATACCACTTGATGGAAACGATTATAAGGGATAGTTGTCGAAAAAAAATTCAACACAACATCCCCCCACCCTTGTGTGACCCAGAAAACCAATTGGGTGTCGATTGTTGACTATATTCGCAAAATGGGACTTGTACCAATTTGTCTCTCAAATACTTGGGGGAAATGGACCATAATTGTAGGAAAACCCTTAGGCTAAATATCTATTCCATTAGTGGGTCCTTTGGATATGAAATATAATGGAAACCCAAATGATGGGGATCGAGAAACATGGGCGGCATATATTCACACAGGGGACAATATGGTTAGAGGAATGTCTCATGGAAATGTGTGGGGTGTGGAAGAATTTCCCAACGTGAATGAGGACTTGGATTCCAAATCACACTGCATAATCATGATTAAGTACTAGATCCACAGATTCAGAAGGTTCAAGGGACCAAAAAGTATTGAAGTGCCCGAGGGTCAAGGGATCCAAGGGGAGATTCTGATATATGGGTCGGGCCAACAGGAAATATTTCCAGGAGGTCCTACATATCCCATAAAGATGATAATCAAGCCACACATAGTTCTGGAAGGCCATGCAGTTTAGCATCATATGGTGAGGACGTGAGAGATTTGATGAATGATAAGGAATCACATGGTGAGACCAACATAATCCTGACATGAGTGGGATCTAACGAAGCATTCACTACACCATGGTCCTCCAAGAGAACTATACCTAGGGGGAATAGTCAATGAACAGTGTTTGGGGAATGGACTCTAGACGTAATGTCTGAGCATTCCTACATATCACATCCGAATGAGAATCAATCAAAACTTTTTTCATGAAGGTGCAATTTAGCGTCTTACTAGACGATGTATATTTTAATGTCATGTTGACATAGAAATTTAATTTCATGCTAGACCCAATATAGTTTAAGGTCGTGTGGGACCTAAATAGTTTTTTGGGTCACACAGGACCCGACAGTTTAGCGTCTTGTGGGATGAGGTGCAGTTTAAGGTCCTATAAGGATATATAGTGTATGGTTATTCCAGACATTGTGGCTCAGGAAACGAATCCCTTGGGGAACTTGGCATTGGTGGGAGGATTTATACTCTCACAATCCATGGTCCCTATAGAGTATGCCCCATTAGGGTAGACCTTTTGGAAAACGAAATTTCCTTCCCATCTGTGTTCCTACATGGGTCATTTACTTCCAGGTATCATTGGTGTCCTGAGGTCCAGTACCATGTCACCGTGAAGGATGGAGCGGAGGTGAAATTTTAAATAAATTTCTGGCCATCGTGTTCTGGTTCCTTTCCAGATTGTGCAGGGCATGAAGCCTGTTCTCGTCGAGCGCTTTAAGCTCAGCCAGATGGATTTCAGTTACCTTATCTGGTGTATGCTAGTCATAGACCGCTATGTGTAATGAAGGAAACTAATTCTCAATGGGAAAGATGGCCTCACTTATGTAAACTAGGGAATATGGAGTCACCTGGGTAGAAATATGTGTCGTCATTCGGTAAAACCTGAGGGCGTTGGGGAGCTTGTCTGACCAACTCTTCTTTTTCTGACCAACCATTTTCTACAAGATGTTATAGAGGGTCTTATTGAATTCCTCGATCTTCCCATTTTATTGCGAGATGTAGCGAGAGGTATGGTTAGAAAGGATGATATAATTGTTGTAAAATTTCTTCAGCTCAACTTCTCGGAATTTGGTTTTGTTATCGGTGAGAATGATGTGAGGGACTCAAAATCGGTAGACGATATTGGAGATCATGAAGTCAACGATGGACCGGGCCTTGACCTACTTTATTGGAACCAATTCCTCCCACTTGGAAAAGA
This sequence comes from Viscum album, assembly GCA_963277665.1. Lineage (NCBI taxonomy): Eukaryota > Viridiplantae > Streptophyta > Magnoliopsida > Santalales > Viscaceae > Viscum > Viscum album. Next base: position 652,848,406 of record OY728145.1, on the reverse strand, counting down.
AATCTATATTGGTTAGGATAAACTGGCATAGATGAGCTGTCACTGATGGATATGGTTCCACTACATCGATTCCCCATATTGCGAAGGGCCAAGAGTACTTGGTAGTTTGGAGAGGCTCTAGTGGCCGTTGCATGAAGATATCATGAACTTGACACGCATGTAACCTCTTGGAAAACCTGATGTAGCCATGGATACTGGAGGGACAAAAATACCCCAGTCTTCGGATTTGATGGGACATCTTTGGCCTAGTCTGGTGGGCACTATAGGAAGAATCATGAACCTCCTGCTTGCACTGAGAAATCACGAATCCTTGGATGTAGTGGAGGATAACACCATCGAACCCATTCTTGTAGAGGATTTGGTTAATACTGGGACCACTCTGAAGTGTAAACTGTAGTGCACGACATTGTATTAAACCATGCTTGGGCTAATCTACCAAGAGATTACTATATTGGAGGTATTCAGCCAAAGGTATCCTCCAATTGGGAGTCACTTCGATCCCTACATCCAGGGGAATCGGGAGTCCAGACATGGAGGCACAGATAGTAAGATCGCTTACCTGTAGGATGTCATCATCATCATGGGTGGCGGGAGTAATGACTCTCCGGTGGTCCACTTGGATATTCAGATCATCATGTTTGGGATTTTCAAGTGACGCAGCTAGGCCTACCAAGGCGTCTGCTCAACCATTTTGTGATCAAGGTACATGGGTAACCTCCAACAGAGATGGGAACTAAGCCATCAGCTAGAGAGTGAATTCCAACAATGGAATGAGCTCAGGATTTCTGATGATATAATAACCATTTATTTGTTTTATGACTAATTCGGAGTCCCCATTCACATGAAAATAGGGAACAACAATCTGGATGGCCAGATCAAGGCCAGTGATGAGAGCCTAATAATCTGCCTCATTTTTTGTATGGCCTTCTGATAATAGGAATGAATACAACAAAATGGCTTGTGAAAGGGTAATGAACAAGATTCCTAGGCCTACTCTGTTGAGTCCGGGATCATTGAACCTCCTGTCGGTGGAGCTCCAGGAGGCGCCATCGTAGTGCATTTTCCAACACGGGATGGCCTAATCAACGTAGAGGATTTCCTCATCAGGAAAATCCAGGTCCGCAGACTGGTCTTCAGGGGTTGGACAGACAAACAAAGAAATATTACAATTCCTTTCCTTTGATAGCCTTCTGAGGTACGGACCTGATGTCGAACTATTGGAGGATTACCACCCACTGAGCAAGACGACCTTTCAAAATGGGGCGATTCAAGGTGTACTTTAATTGGTCTACCTGAGACAACATCTATACTTCATGGTGTTGTAAGTAGTGTCTCATTTCATTACTATGAATACCAGAGCTAGGTGACTCTTCTCAAGGGTGAGTATCTAGTCTCCATATCGAGGAGCATGTTGCTGAGGTAGTAAAGGATGTTCTCTGTCCCCTCATTGTTTTTCTATGTGAGAAAGGCACTGAGAGATCATTCTAAGGTAGTCAAATATAGGACTGGTGGATTTCTGTAGACTGGTGGAATCAAGACCAGAGGCTGGAGAATATATTGCTTGATTTCCATGAACATGGCCTGGTACTCTTTCTCCCCTTCATAGGTGATTAATTTCATCATAAGCCGTGAAACAATCTTATACTTTCCAACCAGATTCGCAATGAATCATCATATGTAGGACAAGTGGACTTGGAAACCCTGAAGATATCAAATGATTCTCAGGGGAGACATCAGGCTGATCACCTTGATCATCTCTGTGTCAACCTCAAAGCCCCAGTATCTGACAACGAAGTCGAGGAAATTCCCAGAGGTGTCATAGAAGGAACACTTCAAGGGGTTCATCATTAGGTGGTGAGAACGGAGGTATCCGCACACATTCTCAAAGACCCTAAGATGGTCCTGGTGATGATGATATTTGACCACCAGATCGTCCACATAACATTCCACCAACGTCCGGAGGATCAGCTTAAATATTCAATGCATGGCCCGTTGACAGGTGTAACCTGCATTCTTTAAACAAAAGGGCATGACTTGGTAATAGAATGTACCTTGTGGCACCCAAAACGTTGTGTAATCCTCGTCCTCAGATTTTATTCGAATATGGTTGTACCTGGAGTACCCATCCATGAAAGAGAGGGCTTGGAATCTTGCTGTAGCATCAATCGTCAACTCCATCACAGGAAGGTGAAGATCATCCTTCGGATCGTGGCGGTTGAGGTCTCTAAAGTCGATGCAAACACTTATATATCTGTTCTTCTTCCTGACTGGCACAATTTTGTCTAGCCACTTGCGGTATTGGACCTCCTTGACGAATTTGGCTCAGATGAGCCTTTCAACATCAGCCTCAACCATGGCACCATGAGAAGGGTCCATATTTCTGGGAGGTTGAATGAACCTGTGGTGATTTTCTGGATGACTGAGGTGGTGGATGGATACCTGAGGATCTAGTCCTGGAATCTCATCATAACTCCAGGAAAACATGTCACCGTTCTATTTAGGGAAGTCCACGTACCACTATTTCTCCTCAGGGGGCATGGAGGCACTTATCAATCTGGGTTTGGGGTCCACCTCACTACGGAGGTTCACCTATACCAATTATTCGATAGTAGTAGAGAAACCGTCTTCAAGGGTAGGGTGAGCATCCTTTAAATCCTCATCTCCACGTATGGAGGAGGGATCTCCTGCAGGAAGAGCTTCCTCTAGGTCAGTTGATCATGAAGAGAAGCTGGTACCTGCCTGAGCAGAAATGGATACTGCATCTAGAGATTCTGGTACTACCAAAACCATAAAAATAATGGTTGTTGACCCGATCCCATCTAGTCTTTGGCCCAAGTGGCCATGCTAGATTAAGTAAAATAATTAGTGGTGTGTTGGATTATGTCGGTTTATTACCGCCTAGAAAAACAGGCATGTATGACGCAGTGTCATTACCATGGGAAAGACATCCTGAAACCTTATGGGGGTAGGTGGATCAGGGATCCTTGATGCTTGATTCATATAAGAATATGGATTGATCTCTTGATGTATCTTGGATCTAGGAATGTGATTACCTATTGTCATAGAGACAACAATACATTTTTCCACATCGAGGGTTTTGGCCTCCAACCAATGGATTGGGAAAACGTAGGCATCATCTAGATCTATCCACGGGGTAGTCGTAGCTATGGAATGCTCGAACTCTTTGGTATGAATCTGTTTGTACTTTCTATTTTAGTAGTTAACATCCAAATAGCGGGCTTCACAATAGGCAGATAGAGATTTGTCGCCTTGAAGCACTCCCACCCGACCATTGAGGGAGTACTTAAGGCACTGGTGATATGATTAGGGAACTACTACATACAGGTGCAGACAGAATCTTCCCATCAATTCACTGTAGGTGGTGTCGTGAGAGACAACCATAAACACAGTGCTGGAAACTAGGCCACCAAATTGCGTCTTCAGACGGATCTTTCCAACCGGCGTCTGTTACGTCCTGTAATAATCCTAGATTCTTATGTCATACGGGCTCAAATCATCTTCAGACAACCCTATTTTTCACAGTTTTCAAGTTGGTATTAGGTTGATCCTAGAGCCCATGTCAACAAGTCAACAACGGACCTCCACACCATTGAACTGGCTGATGATGAACAGTGGGAAATTGTTCCCCAGTATGGGAGAGGCCTCATCCTATCCTGAGAATGAGATAATGGCCTGGTATTGAGCATTCCCAATTTCCTCTGCATGGTAGGCTTATGTGATAGTTACTTCCGTCTCAAACTAGATGAGGATTCTTAAAGCCTCGGTGAGGGAATCACCAATATATGAAGACTGGTGAAGAGCCTCGAGGATAGAGAGTCTTGATGGGATGTTAGAAAGGTGTTTGAGGACATCATACTTCTGTGCCAGGTGCAAGCTTCTAACTACAGGGGGATGCTCTATGAAAAGAGGTATGGTGGACCCTGCTAGCTAGATCGGCAGCTGAATGGTTCTGGGAATGTACTATTTCTCACTAGTCGAAGCATGTTGAGTGACTTCAAGTGGGGAACCCGACAACTTCAATTTTTCCATAGGGAAGCACGCCAGATCACGAAGAGGTCAGGGCAGATCTGCCTAATCTAGAAGAATTAACGATGGTGATTGCAGAAATGATGCCCCCAAATGAGAAGGAAGTATTTTCTGAGCTTTGTGTTGATCGAGTTTTCCGGTTTCAGTGCCACACACAGCCTCGATAGAGGTTCCAGTTGATGTGCCTCGACGACCCATATAATCGCAGCTCTGTAGAAACTGTTGTCATCTAGTGATATTGTGGAAATTCATCTAGCGCACCCCATTGTCGGGATTCATGTAGGGGTTTACCAACTCTATGGTGTTAACTAAAGCATACCCTTGAATATCACATGAATATCCATCTGGTACTGGGTGGATTCTGGGGGAATCGCTATATCCAGGGGTATAAACTCACCGAGAGTATGGGACGATGATGGCATCGGCTGGGCATGTTGCTTCCCCTTGCGCCACCAATTCTTAATCTACTAGGAAGAGGATGGATGAGATGATAATGCAGAAGTAGTGGATGCAGATTCTAAAGGCACTGGATGATTTAAGTGTGCACGGATGACACCATGGGCACATGCAACTATTTTTCGAGCCAACTAGTCTTCGTACTTCGGTGACCCATGGTTAGAAACCTGCTTCCACTTGCCCTCATTGTCACTGCTGATGTCTGGTATTACGAAGATTCATGCCACCAATGCGGGGGTAGGGCCTGACCAGACTATTCTGTTGTCGACATGGTCATGGATCCAATAATAGAACACATAGAATTGCTTGAGGTTGTGCCCCATGATTCTGTGATATGGGAGGTAGTTGGGGCGATCGATGAGATTCGCCTCTTCTGGCATTCTACACTCAAGCAAGCGTTCAATCCCCTACTCTAAGGTGTAGCAGAATTAATATGGGACCTGAGCATCATTGAATGAGTAGGTCCAGTTTCTTCTATCCTGAAAGGGGTCCCTTAGAGCCTTACCCTTTTGAGGAGCTGGACGAGCCTAATGAGGTGGTGGCACCTGGTTATCACACCTAGGCGGTGACAGATTAAGAGGGGGAACCTGCCGATTCGGAGGTAGGCACTACTGGGCTAGAGGATGAACCTGAGGTGGAGGGCCTCTACAAGGCTGTGGACCCGGTGTTATTGGCAGCAACTCTAGTTGCTTGGGGCCTCTATTTGGGACACTATGGCGGGCTCTACTCTGGAGGCCCTTCTCGCAGGAATTAAAGAAGGAAACAGACATGTCTGACTAGCCTATTACAGTGCTTTATATAGGAGTTGGGACTTATCAGAGAAGTCTCAGAATCCCCCAGGGTAGTTCTGTGATATCATTGAGGGAACCAGTTTAGTCTTGACATTCCCTAGGCACATCGTTAGTATTTTCTCCTATTTGAGTGACATATCGATGGAGTAAGTGAGCCCTTTCCACCAGGTGAAAAATTCTGCAATGCACTCATAAATCCTCTATTTTCATTTGAAGAGGTATGAGATACTCATCTTCTAGGTGGTATAATAGAACTGGTAGAGGAATTGCCTCTGGAGGTCTTCCTAACTGGCTATTGACCCGATGGGGAGCTGGTTGTACCAGACGAAAGCTGGTCCCTCCAATGTTTGTACAAAGCACTGATGTTTGGCATCTTATTTCTGTGCTGGAGTACCCAACATGGGCCCACACCTTGAGATGAAGTGGGCCATGTGCTACGGCTGGTCCCCAATCCCATTGAAGGGGGAAATTGATGGATTTAGAAAACCTTGTGGTGCTGGAATATCATCCACCCATGCTGGGTATGGCTTTCCATCAGGTGGGAGTTCCACATATCATGTTTTCAACACCTCAAGGTGGGCATTGAGTTCTTCCATTGAATCATTTGGTCGGGGGTCCCTATCCTAATGAAGATCCCTGACCACCAGTGCATTTCCAGGTTCTTTAACAAGGTATGTGGGCTCAGCGGCTCGTGGGGAGGTTGGAGGAATGACCTATGGGGAAGCTGCAGGAGCTTGAGATGGGTTTTGAGGGTTGTTATGCCACCCAGGTGGATATGGAGATATGTACCATGCCTTCCTTTAATAGGCCTCAGCCTCAACCATTTTTTTACTAGCAGGATGATCAGGGTTACCTGGGGTAGCTCATCGAGGGGATGTTGTGCCTACCCCTATTGTCCTGGCCTATGATCACTATAGTATGGACATTGTTCCATAGCACATTCGGCCAGGAGGTCATCGAAAAACGTTTTCTGTTCAGGGAGGTGATGATGCAGCGTGGCCTTTTCAGAATCTTCCTCTGTCTTCTACCCTGAGGAGGATGGGTCGGAGTGTTTGGTATCTCTTAGGTATTCCTTACCCTTACTGAGATTTTGGCAGAGGACTAATGACTTGGTAGGAATAGGGAGACCCATAAGATTTCTCTATTGGAAAGTAACCCTTACCAATGGATCAAATAGTAGGCGTACACCATCAGTGAAAAGTTCCCCATCAAGGAGTTCTAGCTCATTATTCTTTTCTGATAGGCTGACCATGTTTTCTATGACCCTTCATGGGGGAATTTCCTCAATATCACATGGTAGGTTGGGCTACCACCAGATAGGACTGAAGAGGAGGGAAGAATACTACCCCCAACCACATATCTAAACATAGGGGGAATCATCCATGATGATCTTGATGAGTAACTTGAAAATCTGGATGCATATTTGCTGGAGGGATTTATAGCAACTTAGTGACTTAGTGCGCCTGGCTATGGGGAGTGCGGAAAGATCAACAAGACGAAATTTTTCACTGATGTCCTCAATGTGCGCTTTTCACTTTGGATAAGACATTGGATGATGATAAGGACAGAAGTGAGTCACCCATAGGGTATAGTGGAAACATTCAAATTCCTCTGGAGTGAGGGAATCTGGCGCAGAATAATTCAGCACTGAAGCCGCCAAAACATCTCAGGGAAGTGGTATGCTTCAAGGATGTTCCATAAGCTCCTAGGAACAGATTCGGGGTCTGGCCTTTCATTTCCCCACTCATCATCTGGAGGCGGCTGAGGGACACGCAACGGTTCTGAGGCAGACCACTGGGATGTCATGCTAGCTGGAAAAGAATACGGCGGGCGGGCTGACTGGACACCATATATTTGGATATCCTCTTAGGAGTGTAGCGACCTGTCCACTATGACATAATAATATGGACTAGAGACCAGGGTTTCTGGCACAGAATCAGTGTCTTCTGGTGGTGGGACATTTCGTGGCTCTTCCTCCATTGATCACCAAAATAGATCTTTGTGATCCTTAGTCGAGGTAGAGGGTTCTTCTGGTGATGATGGTGGTGACTGCATGGTTGGTCACTAGGGACATGGAATATTTTAGTTCTCCTAGATGTACCTGTGGAGGGAGGTAGGACTCCGGTGGATTTTTCTTTTCAGGAGCATGAGGCTGATGCACCTCGTTCCTACCCTAGCCCTTGACATAGAGGACTGAGGGGAGGGTTCCATATCTAAGTCGTACTCTGCATCGAAATCTGAGAAGTGGACCAGTTTGATCTCAGTCTGAATCTTCTCAGTGCTCATTTTATGGTGGTGACAACCCGACTTCCTTCCCATGGATGGTTCTTTAGGACAGGGTAGATTTATGGCATGAGGAGGTCCTTTGGCAATACTAGTGCTTGGAAAGAAAGGGGTTCCCCATATGTAAACTGGGATGTGAGGAGCACCTTTGAAGATATAGAAGGGGACATGGGGAGGACCTCCATGGATAGTGATAGAGTGGGTAGGACCTTCGTTGAAGTTGAAAGGAGCACATGTAGGGCATCCGGTCTTGTTCCCTCTGGAGACATCATTATGAGGAAGTTCCTCCTAAAGGTCAGGCCGAACACGGGTAGGACCTCCATAATGGGTGTTGGTGAAGTGAATTTTCTCCCCATCACTAAGATTTCCAGGGTGGAAAATACTTTCTCCTACTGTTACAAGAACATGGGGAGGACCCCCACATTGGATAGTTACCAGATGCACAACATCCGAGCCCCGACGATCTACACCTAGAGGAATGACTCCATACCCGGTGTAGTGAGCACAGGAGATACTCCCATACTGAGTGTTGTTGTCATGGGGGGAGAACCCAATCTTGGTTGAAGCTGGAAGGGGGCCAACCTCCATGCCAAGCATTGAAGAGGGGAAGACCCGTATTCTCCAAGGTATTGGTACGGGGAGGGCCTCCACAGTGGGTGACATCACTGCAGGTTAGTCTGTGGCGGCCAATGCCAGTGCCGACGAAAGAGAGAGTCGGCCCAGCCTGTACAGGGGGTGGTTGGGGCCTCAGTCCATGTGGGGCATATAACTATTCCTTCTCAGAATATACATGGAGTTAGTGATATGTATCAGTGGTGGCCCGGGCCACAGTAGACACTAAAGCTGACTCCCCTTGGTGCGTGTCCTCTTCAATTTTTGCGCAAAGCTAGCATCGGGTCGGACGAACCAGAGAAAGTGGTGCAGGCACGTGGCTCACCTTCTCCTCAGACTGTAAGACTGAGTGGCGGTGCTAATGTGTCCTGGTGGGAGTCCTCACCTGGAGTCCCTGGAATGGGACTCTGAACAGGCTAGCCCGGACATCCCCTGCCTTGTCAGCGTATGGCCTGGAGTCATTGAGGCGTTCTAGGGACAGGCTCCTGAAATGATTATATGTTGGGATGGAGAACAGTGGCTCCCTATGTGTCCATTGGGGGCGGCATTGATGGTGAGGCACATAAGTCTCTAAATCCAGGCAGTTCATGTCCCTCATAGGGATGATCCCCTCCACCTCGTACTGGCGTACGAGGTCATTGATCACCCTTCATTTGAAGAATTCTGATGCGGATATGGGGAGTGAGAGCCCAGTGGTCATGGATGTTGAGACCATTGTGGAAGAGGAAGAACCACACGGGATTTCCGCGTTGGCATTTTCCCTTCCCCTACGTCAGTGAGGAGGAGGTGATCGATTTCTGGATACAACAACATGGTTACTGAAAGTAGAGAGATTAAATAATTAGTACTGAAAAAAATGGAATTGATGACCAATGCGCCAACGACATTCCGTCTTCCATGACTGGTAAGAGGGATCCACACTAAAAACGTTGCAGATTGGGATGCCGAACATTTTGACTGCCCCAACTTCTGCAGTGTTTCACACCCGAACAACTATTTTTTCTTGGCAGGACCCAGCGCCGAATAACTGGATCCAGTGACACGCTAATCCCTTGATGCCTCGAACACGACCAGTCACCATGTTGATGAGAATAACTTCACATCAGTTTCTCCATTTCTATTTTTGACACTTTTTATAGGGTGCGCATGTTCGTCTATTGGGGGACGAAAGGCGCTATTTGTTGGCCCACATTCCATCTTTCCAAAGGAGGGATGCATCCATTCATTGTTCAGGGATGTTTTCTCTTTGATCTAAATGAGCTGATGGGATGTTAATTTTTCCTTCTGTGTATTTCTCCTCAAAACTCGTCACTGAGACTGGATCTCCCTTATAGATTAAATAACTTGTTAGTTAATCTCTTCCCATTTCCATATCTTTATGGACACATGTTAATTATGATGCTTCTGTGGGGATATTCCAAAGGGTCTAGTCAGGGCAGCGATATTTGTTCAGGGGAGTAGTCACGTTGGGCATCACTGACGTGTCTGAACACTAGAACACTGGCGCGTCTGGGATTGTTCCCCTTATTATAGGGATTCTCGAGGGTGCGGAAGCCCGAGGCATCCCACACCACATGTGGAAGAATTATATGCCATGGGAATGTCTATAAGGTTTTCCTCACCTTCCTATGTTTAATACAAGGTTTGCCACTAGTTTAACATCCATCAGAGATTGAATGGACTGATCAGAACACTTACTAGAGTGGATCAGACAGATCTAGCCCCTTGAGGGAACACTGATGTCGCGGTTAACATGTGGTTAGTTACCCAGTTACTACAAGAAGAAGCGAAAGGGAGGATTGGCATGATATTACCGCAATTTGGTGGCCTGGGTAAGAATCGGGATGGATGATGGGTGGTTAAGTGAAGTGGGTGGAGAATGTTATGGAGTCGACTTGGGGTGATGGTGGTGGTGGGCTTGATCCTAGAGAAGAATTACTATTTATCTATGTGGAAGGTAATCAAAGTTTGCATAGATCAGTGGGACTATGGGACACTTGAAGTGGTGTTCCATGAAAATGGATGCATGGATGGGACCTGAAGGAAGTGGAACCTCCGGGTTGGGGCATGATCTTCATAGAACCCATGGGATCAAGGGATAGATCCGGATGAGACATGGGTGTTGGTTATGAACCTCAGGGAGGCTTCCTACGTATCCTTGTGATAGGGAATCAAATTCAACATAGTTCATCTTGACAAAATTTTACCACTGATTGGGGTTCCAACAGCTTACCGCAGAAAGAGGGCGACAACGACTTACTGCTTGTTGGGGATGAACCTCAGGGAGGCTTTTTGTGTACCCTATCTAATAGATAGGGATCAAAAACCACATATTTTAGTATGGTGTGGGTGAACTGAAGTGAAGGATGTCGGAACGACTGGGTGTCGGGCTTGAACCTCAGGGAGGTTTCCTACGTCCCTTTCCTTGGTAAGGTTCAAAGTCCACGTAGTTTGGGAAATGGTGTGGTTGAACCCACATGAAGGAGGTAGGAATGACCAAAAGTCTTTCTTGAACCTCAGGGATGTTTAATACGTACCGTTACATGACATGGATCAAATTCCACGTAGTTCATGAAAAGGAGTGGAATTTAGGGCTTATGAAATGATAAAACACTATGTGTTATTGAACTGTTGTGAATATGGTTAGAGCGACCATGTGTTGGGCTTGAACCGCTTGGAGGATCCCTACATACCTTACCTTGGCAAGGATCAATGTCCATGTAGTTTGGTAAACATGTAGGGCTTATGATCTGGGATGCTCGAAGAGGATGTCATGGTCGATTCTTACTCTAAGAACATGTGAGTCATGCTCGGTGTGAGAAATAAGAGGTAGCGTAGACCAAACATTTACGTTGCGAAAGGTGCATTCGTGGGAAGTGGAGTGGGGCTTAAACATGGTTAGCAGCCCGTGGAGAGAATGATTGTGACTTACTCTATGAAGGAGTCCCAGATGGTGATAAATCCCATAGGGAGAGGGATTTGGCACTGAATAAAGGAGGGATCCAGTGCCCCCCTCTCTGGTCTTCAGCTAGGAAGATGTTAGGAGGAATAGAGGTGATACCTAATACAAAAAAGGATTGGGTCTTACACCATGATGGTTTCCCTTTCCCCGCGTTGGATGCATGGGGGAAGTCATAGTTTAATGTCATGTGCTAAGGACGAGGGTGCTTGGTAGTTTAACATCCTGCATGTCGGACGAGGTGTGTTCTCTCCAGACCCCTAGAAATTACTTAACCCCTACCCTCTACAACATGGTGAATAGAAGGGATAGGCAACGCCATGGCTAGGGGGTGTCGTGAGATGATCCTATTTGGGGTCCATGTAAGCATGGCTTCGTAAAGAAGCTATAGCTATTTTAGTGCCTATGTGAAGAAGAATGAGGCAATGAAACACAATGGGAAATGGTGTCCATGGAATGTTGAAATCACTTCATTAAAACCTGGAGGGTCATTTGGGAAATGGAATTTCAATGCATAAAGGTTCATAGGTAGGTGCCTTGTGATACTATGGCGCTCCACATAGTGGAGGGTACTTGCGAAGGGGAGTTCTTTGCGAAGTGGAGTGTCCCAGCCTAAACATAGGGAAGAGGTGCATATAAGAGGTGCTTCATGAAGTGGAATGGAATTATCGGTGTACTGCCTCGCGAAGCAAAGGTGCCTCATAAAGTAAGCAGTTGTGAAGAAATGTGCTTCGTGAAGTAGAGTGACCCTGCCTTATCATGTGGATCACATGTACATGAGGGGTGTTTCTCAAATAATAAATGCTATGTGAGGAACTGGGTCCCCTTGGGGATCCCCTTCATTCTCAGAGGCTTGTAGCCTCTGCTAAAGGCTTTCCTTTATAAATAGGGGAGGGAAACAAGGCAATGGGGAGGCACTTCGCCGTGCTAAAGTACGTCGCGTAGCCCCTAGTTCACAGAGCAGAGGGTGCTTCGCGATTCGGGAACTTGGATGTTAAATGGTCAGATGACCATTCCCATGTACTTGGGGGAGTATGGTATTTATATTCAAGAGGCGCCACGAAGCAGAACTCGTTCAATGCAAATATGCATCTTGTTCCTCCAGGGTGGGTCGTAAAAAACACATTCGTTCACGGGGCATCCAACCTCCTTACTGTCTGGAAGGTTGCGAATTTCAAATTCGTTCGCAGACCATCCTACCTCATTGATCTAGAGTGGGATGGTGATCATCAATGGCATTCTCGGGGCTTCCCGACTCCTTACTTTGCAGTAGCCGCGGGGCTAGGGGGACTCTGCGAAGGGGCTTCGCATGGCTGCCATTCGTGGTTTTTGTTTCTTCTTCTTCTTCCCCCATTTTGGTGCCATCAATAGAACTATTTTTTATTGTCTAAAAGGAAAATGGAACACTGATGCTCTGTGATGATTATCGTAGACTTAATAAAATGATCATAAAGAACTGATATCCATGACCATGAATTCTGGAATTGTTGGACTATTTTAATGGATTTATTCGGTTATCCATGATTTTATTGAGGTTCAGATATCATCATTGGTGGTTGAGGAAGAAGGATATTATCAAAAAAACATTCAAATGTAAATGCCGCTTTTAAGAGTTTGTGGTTATGCCATTTGATCTAAAAAATTATCTCATGGTGTTCATGGAATTGATGAATCATATATTTCAAAACTATCTTGTATTCTATTGTGGTGATATTTTTTTGATGATATAATGGTGTATTCGAGAATAAGGGTGGAGCATGAGTAGCACATGGTCTAGTTCTAGGGATCTTGAGGGATCATAGGTTGTATGAGAAAGTTTCAAAGTGTGACTTTGGATAAAGAAGGTTTATTTCCATTTCCATGTTATTTTCTAAGAAGTGTGTCTTAGTCGATTTAGAAATAATAGAGGTGGTTATTTCATTGAAACCTCCAAAGAATATCTTCGAGATATAGAGATAACATGGCCTTTCCTACTATTATCGATGTTTTTTCCACAATTTCTCATAATTGGCCTCACCGATGACATCTTTGACAAGGAAGAATTTTCAATTTCAATGGGATGCGTAGTTTCAGAAGTGTTTTGATGAGCTAAAGGGAAAATTTACATTAGTATCAATCTTAGTTTTTTCCGAACTAGGGAACTATTATGTGTTATATTGTGATGTATTAGGACTAGGGATGGGGTTTAATATCTTACAAGGGAATCAATTGATTTTATATGGATCACTATAGTTGGGGTTTCTTGAAAATAACTACCAAATACATGAGTTAGATTTGGTGGTTTTGGTTAATTCAGTGAACATTTTGGGTCATTATCTATTTGGGGGGAAATTCCCATCATTTTCCAATCATAATTATTTAATGCATATTTTCTCCCTAATGGATTTTATCTTGAGGGAAATGGGATGGATAAAATATCTCCAGATGTTTGATTTGGACTTAATGTACACACTAGGCTAGGGAAATTCATTTTCGGATGCATTATATATATAATCATATGCTAAGGTGGTGAAATAGACATCATATTAGTGGTAGTTGATATTGGTCATATCCAATATGCAGTTTGAATGTGAGGACTCAGGTGGCATAGTGGTCTTCATTCCAGTTTCATTAGTTCTTAACATGGTTGGTTTGTCTAAATAGGCTCATGCTTTTTATTTTGAGTGAATGGAAACGAGGAAAAAACTCAATGGTGGGGAGACCATTAATGGATGGGAACTGAAAGGGAATTTAGTTTAGTGATTTTAGAATCAGATGGTGGTACCAGTGGCTTTTCAAGAGGAAATTCTCAATGATTGTTATCCTTCTAGTTGGAAAGTCCATCTAGGAATTATGAATCTTTATATGGTGATGAAAGTGAAATTTCAGTGGTTTTGTTTGAAAAGGAGTGTGGAAGAGTTTATTTCGATATGCATGAACTATCAGCAGTTCTGGGGATAGCCTTAAGAGATAACAAGAATGTTGCAATATATTCACATTCCTGTGAGGAAGTGGGAATATATAGGGATGGATTTTGATATAGGTCTCCTAATAATTGTTAGAAAGTAAGATTCCATATGGTTGATCATGGATCAGTTGGAAAAGGCAGACCATTTCATCCCAATTTACGAGTCTCATATGGTGGGGAATCTATTCTGCATCTCTATTTGAGAAGTATTAATGAGGCCTAGTGTAACAGTTTTGATTGAATTATATAGAGATTTGATGTTCACATGTCTTTTTTGGAAATCCTTGCAATGATCCCTTGGGACACAGTTAATGAGGAGCACTGTATATCATCCTCATATGGATGATGAATTTCAGAGGATAAAAAAGCATTGAACAATATTTTCAGGAATTATCTGATGTATTTTGGTGGTTCATGGGAGTAAAATATACCATTGGTGGAGTTTACTATAATATCATTTATCCGGATTAAATACATATAGTTCTGTTTAAGGAGTTTTTTGGTTATCTGTTTCGTTCTCAACTATATTGGGTAGAAACATGTCAAACATTGATGGATGGACTAATCCTTGTCCAATACTGTAAGGATAATATCATGTTGATCAGAAAGAGGGTTAAGAAAACTCAATTTTGTCATAAATTTTATGTGAACCATCTTCATTTACCATTTTCATATGAGGGGGTGATCTTGTGGTTTTGAGGATTTCTAGTACATTGGGGTATCGTTATTTTGATATGTAGGATAAGATGTATATTATATATATTTGACATTTTGAGATACTTGAGTAGATTTAGGGAGGTGGCTTATTTGTTGGATTTGGAACCATGGTTTAGTGCGGTGTATAGTGTGTTTCAAATCATGCAGTTGAAATAGTATCAGTCATATCATGAATATGTGATTCAATGGGATCATGTTGAGCTCTAGATGAATGGGTATTTAGTGAATGTGCATATGTAGTTTTTAGATAGGAATGATAAATTATTTTGTGGGAAGAGTGTTAGTCTAGTTCTGGTTTTGCGGGAGTATGGTCTGATTCTAGAGGAGACATGGGAGAGGGAGAAAGAGATGACATACCAATAGCCCGAGATATTTTAACAAAGAGATGGTTCTCCACTTTTTTGGGACAAAACATCCAATGTTTGTGAGAATTTAGCACCCTCATTTTGAGTTGTGTGACATTTGTTTCTACCTTTTTAGGTATATGAAGTTGTTTGTAATGGTTTGGGAGTGTATGAGATAGTTTGGAAAAGTTTTGGAAAACTATGGAGGCCTTTTTAAGGATTCATGTTTTGAGAACTGTTATAGGAAACAATATGAGAATATCATGTGACCCTATAATATTCCACTATTTGAAAAGTTTCATCCACATGGTTAGTACATGGTTTGTCAAACCGTGAAAGTTAACTATACAGACTACTTAAATTAGTTTTTTTAACAGGATTTGATTCCATTTAACCTAACAATCTCCATTCTATTCCTGTATAAACACTATATCTAATTACTTAATCTCAAGGTCTAGATGGGCTCGCCAAACCATTTTGGGAGAAAATCGAAGAGGGTAATTTTTTTTTTCTGAAAGCAGTTCATCTCAGATAAGTCACCATTTTGGATGCCTATGGTTTTCTCTAGATATACCCTTCCCTCTCACTCATTATTCTATATTTATATCTTTTGTTTGTAGATTATGGGATTTTGGGGACTTAAATTATTATATTAAGACTTTTTTGATGATAAGTAATTATATCTCGAGTATTTTTAGAGGTGCATTTTCCTAGATTTGTGGTGTGACTACTAGTGGGTTGATTTCATAGGATCCCTAAAGGTGGGTGGATTCTCTCTCGCCTCCACATTTTTATAACAAGAATTAATGTTACAATTAATTGGGTTTTCTTTAATAATTGGTTATATTCATGTTTTAAATTTGTTATGAATCCCTTCGGTATTGTTTTTTGGATTTTTAGGGGAAATATGGGTTTTGTAGTGAAATTTTCTTATTTTTGGATTTTAAAATGATTATTTTAAAATAGGTAACATGGGTTGTTTTATCGAAATAGTTGTATAAAATTATTTTCAACAAAAAGGGGACTCTTTTTGGAAATGGGATATGAAATGTATGATGATTCAAGGGATTGTTTTATTATGAAATGGTTACTGGTATGTTGTTGTGGCCTTGGCGTGTTATATGCTTGGTTATTATATAGTTCATGTTATGTTTGTGATTATAATGATGTGAAGTGGTAGGAGAGTCCCACAATAAAAAGGGGATGGGGAGTAGATGGAAGGTTCACCATCAAGGATAGGTGGGTGTGATGTACAACTTTATTAGGAATGTAGTAAATGGGTTTTGATGGGATGTTCCACTGTTTTTGTTTTCATGTTGTTTGTTTCTATGAAACAAAAAATTCTTGTTCTAATGTGAATGGGTGAAGTGGTTTATATCTTGGTTCTTTGGATTTTTCCTCGGATTATGGTTTGTGTAAATTTTTCTTGCTAATGGTGGGTTTAGATTATTAGTAAATTTTAACTTATTGGATCTCTAATATATTGTTTTTATATAAATGTGCTAACAATTATTTTCTAGTGGAGTGTATAGGGATGTCATTTGTGGAAATAATAATTGGTTTTATTACCCACCCCTTAATTGGAACATTGGTTTATTGGAAGATTTTTTATTTTGTTACATAGGTAAGAGTAATTCATGTCATTTTTCTTGAAGTTCATCGTGGTACATTGGTGGTGGTATGGTGTTTTGGGAATCAATCATGATGTAGAGCGATCGAAGGTGTCATAGTTCCTAGAGGTCTTATTGTTTAGTCTTATGCATGGTATTCTTATATTTTTTTGGTTTTATTGGTTTTGGGAAATGATATGGAATAGATCGATGGCATTTTATGACAAGGGAAACTATGTTACATACATCATGAAGTTTATTTGGCCATGTATGATTGTTTGGATGGTTCATCTCAAATTAAATTCATTCCCCAATTTATTCATGAGGCCCTCCACATTTATTTCCATCCTTCGGTAGCTTGGTAATGTCTCTTAAGACCTAGTAACACACTACCACCTTCTCAAGCTGACAAGAAAGTGGCGGGGAATTAAAAATTTGTAGATGAATGGTTTTATAAATTTTTACCATTTCATTGAAAAATTAAATACATATATTCTTTTGTTCCCCAACTCCATCCAATAATGTATGTGTTATAATTATATTCAAATAAAGGTATTAATGTTGATCAAATTTCATGCATGATTGAAAACTACTATTTTATAAAAACTTGAATAAAAGAATATGTTGTTCTTATCCTCCTTCGATGTCCATAAAATTTTTAATGAACATGTCAGAAATATTATAGAGAGTATAAAAATAAATTTCATCAATTTTTGTGTGATAATATATTGTACTATTCAACTCAGTGTTTAGAAAATATCATATACTATTCAAGAACATTGATTAAAATGTTGAATTTTATTAGAGACAATGGATAGTGGTGATCTTTGCAACCTCACCTATTATCTAATGTAAACCCTTTCAATTTTATAGAGTGGGATAATATATAAAATTAAAATTAAATTAGATGAATTTATAAGATAATCCTTCACAACTAATATATAATTAATTCCTATGGATTTATTCATATGTCCTAAGAATAATATTATGGAGATACTTTCCTGTTTCTATATATTTATAGTTATTGATTAAATGTTCCCTTTGGACTTCTTCCATTCATATATAACATAATAATATTTTGTCTACTCTAATGTATATTTTATGATCTCTTTCATCATATTTTCCCCTAATATTTCTCTCAGTGATCTTGATAAATCGTCATTGTTTCTTGTTGTATGATGATGTTTGACCTATTTTCAACATTCTAAAACTCCAATGTAGCAAGATTTTTTGATACTCATAGTCATGAACCATATCTTACAAAACCATCCAAATTAATTTTGAACTCTAAGTATTAATTTTTTTTATTTTTTATTCATCTGAAATTTCAAATCATATATTGAATTTTATTTTTCTATTATAGAAGGTACGATGGAGGAATCATTTTAGAATGGATAATGAAGTTATTTTTTATACCCATGTTCATCCATTGAATGTATGAGAGTTTTTTATCCATTTCATTACTCACAATTTATAAGGTCACATGATCCTTTATTAATAAATTATATTCAAATTTCTTTTCTTTCAAAATATTGTACTAGATTGATCATCCAAATTCCTTGATCAACACTATGAAATTTTTTTTATTAATATTCAAATATTTCTATGTGAATATGAATTTCAATATACTATGATACATATATATTTCTCAGTTATCTCCATAAAGATAATTACTCCTATTTTTTAACTCAATGATTACAATATATATCTCTAGATCATGAATTATGGAGTATTTCTCATGAATAGTCAACTGCCTTGTGGGGTATTCTATCACAATATCAGTTTCCATTAGTATATATCCCAAAACATTGTTTTAAGAATCGTTGTATTCTAAAAAAATGTTCACACTTGCTGGAATTGTGAGTAACAGAGTTTTGATAGTCCTTTTTTCCATTCCTTAATGATATATTCACATTTATCAGTCTAGAAAAAATTTATTCCATTTTGAATCATCTTGTGTAATTGTATAGACAATCTAGAGAAGTATCTCACGATTTATTGGCAATACATAAATAATCAAAAAACAATACATGTCTCTATTACATGCATTGGTCCAATACATTCATCAATCTCCATTTTCTAATAAGGGTCCCCAAATATCACTTTGATGGTGATAACAGGACCGTAGAATGATACATACCCAATTGGAATGCACATTTACTATTATTTTCATGTAGATTCTACTATTATATATTTTTTAAAATAATTTTCAAATACTCATCAAAATCATATTTGATTTTATATTATAAATTCACATCATCTCTAAATACCAATAACAAATTATTAAGGTAAAATGTAAAGACACTATTGATTACGTTCACTGACACTGTTGGGGTGATAGTGAGTATAATGGTCATCAATATGAACTCTTATTTCTAAAACAAATTTATAATATAACTCTTCGGATTACTATAAATCATTATATATAATTAGAATTATAATAATAGATGTTTAAGATTAAATTAATAACAGGCCCCATAATGCTAACCTAACAATTTATGTATCCATAAAATGTGATAATTATAATGTATATTTATTTTTATGGTTCCCAATAATCAATTTCGATGAGCATTTATTCATCACTCATCTTGAAAAAGAGGACTGGTACACCACATTTTGAAACACTCAGGAGAATAAATCACATGTCTAGGTTCTCTTATACCTTCTTCTAAAATCCTTCTAACTCATTAGTGTCTATTATATATGGGTTAAGTGTTATGTGAATGTGTCTAGGTTTTTGTTCTACTGTGAAATCCACAACTCAAATAATTCCAAAAAAATATCCAGGGAATAGATTGATATGATCCCTCACAATGGGAATGTTACCGAGAATTATTATATATATTTTATTACTCATTATGTAATTTTTTTATTACCCATGTGGAGATAATTTCCATTCTTAATAAGAATATTCCAAATGAGATTCATCCTCTTCCGAGAAATTTTACAAAAACAATGGTTGACTCATGATTCAAAAATCTCCCTCTCATGATAGTTTATTTTTTTATACAATGATATTGAATCCTTTCCCAGTATGGAATAAAATAAAAATAATTTATTTATTATATGATTTCTTGGATGGTTCAGTCAACCAAGAATGACTATGGATGAGATGTAGAGTTGGGATAAGATGATTTATCTTTTTTATATTTTCAATAATATAAAAACACCTATTTGTTTTGAGATTGTGTTATACTCAATATAATAATAATTTATGATATAATACATTTCATAGAACCATAATAATATAGGACATGTTATGTTCATCAATGGATGATAATAATTATATTCACTATTTTATTATGGTTTAATCATTTAATTCATCTAAATTTTGCTTACGGATGATCATTTTCAAATTATTAAAATTTGAAAGGTAAACTATGATAATTGATGGGATTACACATAAACCATATTAAAATATTTCTAGTTTATAATTTATGTTTTCAGTGTTCTCTTTCCTAAGATAAAATTTCATGGTTTTTTTCATTCCTTTTAAAATGGTTCATAAAGGTCATGTGATTTTTCCAAAACATATCAACATAGATTTTCAAGCCATGTATGTAGGAGTGACACTTTAACATACACTAAGTGATTATCATATTAATAATAATTATTACTATTTTGGTGTTATTATCCATACGTGAAGCTCTTCCATAGCCACATCAACTTGTACAATTTTGAAATGGATTTTATTTCGTGGAATCTTATAGCTATATAATTCCCAAAAATTTAAGGAAATTTTCCAATACATAGATTTATCACACGTTTTATCATCAATTATTCTTTTCTTAGTCACAAAAAGTTACTAGAACATCATCTAATTCCATATATATCATCACATTCCATTTTCACTGATTGGTACAAGATTGTTTATGAAGGAATGAAATAAAACCAATAAAACTATTGTGTGGAATAATGTATGTGTAATATAAGATTATAATTAAATCAAATTGAATCAGAAGTAAAATATAATAATCGTAATATCCATGAAGATATATTAAAACCCATTAATGTAATAAAACTAAATATTATAGCCTACAAAATATATAAATAAATGGTGATCAAAGACCCCTATAATGAAATAAACATGCAAGTGGAGCATATCATATGAGTTAAAATGCATTACAGACTATCATAAATTAGAGGCATCATGAATAAAAAACGAAATAACCCATTAATGCATGTATATGTTACTATAATGGAAATATAGGAATTTTTTAACAACATATTTCATGAAATAATCATGAGACAGAGAAAACTACCTTGAACTATAACATTGTCGATTGAGTCCTATCATCAATTTTTTTACTCTTTAATCCTATAATTAATTCTTATGAGATGAAATACCAAATAATTAAGACATTTATCTACTCCCACAAATAATATCATGAAAATTCATATGTTTCCCTTAAATTTAAATAAATCCTATAGAATAAACAAAATAATTATCCTTAGAAAGAAATTGGATTTATAATCATGTTTCATATCAAAATTATATGCCATTTTATAATTAATCAATATAGATGAAGGATTTAAATACATTGGGTATTATTATCATATTATAAAATCAATGGTCCTAAAATACAAGGTTATATTTGAAAAAATATCATTTTAAAAATGAATTTAATTTAGTATTGAAATGAGACTGGAAAATGGTGACTTAAGGATTCAGTTAATGAATTTTGGAGAATGGGTAATAATAAATTTTTTTGGAAATCTAATAGTTATCAAAAAATATTATAACAAAAATATTCCAATAAATATTTAAATCATGATAAATAATTTTAGATTCATTGTGATTTTCTTCTATTAATTTTATGAATTTAATGAAAAATGACATTTGTAATAGTTTTTTCTGTAAAAATTGAAAATGATAGATTCATGATGTATAAAAATATATTTTTTCTATAGAAGTATAGTATTTTGATTTTTGTAAGGATTATCATTAGAAGATTCATTGTAATGGAAATAAGATGATTAGTTTATTAGAAATTCATATTTTTCTATTGAGCATAAATTATTCAAATTAATATTTTTTTGAAACATTAAAAGATAATAATTTTCCCTGGGAATTCAGATGATGATTTTCAGTTTATTAATGTTTCTAAAACATTATGGCTAAGTATTCATATGAGATTAAATTTTTAAATGGTAAATTAAATAATAATTAATGGAGTTTAAAAAATTTATTTTTAGTTGTAGATCATTGGTATGGGGATCACAAGATTCAAATGTTGTTAGAAAACTAGAAATATTATTCTTCTAATTATTGAGTAATTTTCATAATTGATGATTATGAGAACCATAATATTTATAGTATAGAAGGAATTATATATTATTATAAGTCATGATAGGAAATTGAAGGGGGTGTTTTTTACCTAATGGCTTCCATATAACATATTATAAAAGGGGCATCAGATGATAAATATCATTATGTGTTACTATACAGATCTGATCAGACAAGAGGTAGTTGCAATGTTTATACCAAGGGATGTTTTGAACCAAATAATTAGGCACATATCCTCATAAAAAAAGTTTTTCATAAATCATTATGTGTCGTGGTTGATGATATAATGGAATTTTGATTAATGTGAAATAAGTAGAGTGTAAATTAGATGCACTTTTCTTCAAAAAGAATCGTAAGAACATATGTTGAAATGGATTAATCAAATTAGTTTTTGATATTTATTCCTCAAACATGTTATCGATTCTGATTTACTGGTGATATATAATGATATATATCAATCATTTAGTGTTATTTAAATAAATTTTATGTTTAACAGAAGAAGAAATAAATAATGAAATTTTAAAAATGATGGAGTATCACCTTAATACATTGAGTTAAAATGATGTCTTAATAAGTTTTAATAATTTAGTCGACATTTTTTAATTGGTTTCAAGCATCATAGTGATCAATCAAAATTTTAATTCATTTTTAGAATGATCATAGAAATAGTAAAAAATTTCAATTCTATTTTGAAATGAAGATCAGGAAAGAAAATTAGATGGACTTTTATGAAAAACACAAATGGATTACATGAAAATATAAAAAATCAATGATGTTTTCATGATCGTTTCTTTAAAGAAGAATTATTCCTAAATAATTTTCATCTGATTATTTTTCATCTAATAGATAATAAATTATTTCAATATTATTAGAGATTACACCAACATATTTCAGAAGTCTTGATATATACAGAAATGATGGTCAAATAATAGATAAATTTAATTTTTTGAATATGGGGGAGTGGGAAAACATTTAAATTTCCCATGTTTTGTATATCTGAGAGAATCTATTTATATAGTTTGAAATTATATCTTACGTAATAAATGTCTACCAATACATAAAATATGAAACTCAAATTATTTTGTGTCAGAAATGATCTTCCAACTTACATTTTTTCATGATGAATAAGTTTATTAGGATAGAGGGTTCTAATCACATGATTAGAAATAAATAATATCATATTATACAATGATGAGAATCAGGATGGGGGGACCAATTGTTGTTTTTATAAGAAGAATTATATTTGAATTTGTATAAAATAGATAGATCACAGTGTTATTATATGTAATTATTGAGTGAAGGTCAATAAAACTAATGCTACCATACTATATTCATCAGACTAATTCAACTAGTTATCATAACATTAGACAATGTTTCGTAGTGGAACATTTTAGAGAAAAAAATTTAATGTTATATTTTATATTATGGATCTAACATTTTATGATTTTTTTTTAATTGTGAGAAAAATTATAATCATTACTTTAAAAAATTTGAATGATTCCAGTGGTATTAGATATATATTATATTCACTTCTTCAATATATAAAATATACAAAACCCCATGAGAGTTTCTATGGAATTAATGTAATATTTCACATGATGAAAACACCTTGTAAATGTTTTTAGGTTGATTAAATTTCTAAATTTCCATGCATTTGAGTTTACTAAAATTGTTATGGAATATAATTTAATACTTCGAAGGTGATAAATTTCATAATGTTTAAATTTGTTAAAATGAAATCCGAGATTCTAAAACAACTTTGGATTGATTCAATGATCCTTAAAAACTTTACATCTCTCTATATGTAGGGTTAACAAGTTAAATCCATATAAAAGAAAATATCTATTTTGTTATCAATAGTGGGAATCCCACATTTTATGGAAAATATTATCATGGATTAAAAAATATAATGTATCATATCATCTATCTCTTTTCTTGGAGGTTGTATATTTAGTAACCATTAGGTTTTAAAACATCGATATAGACTCTATTATGGAAGCTATTGAGAAAATAAACACTAAAAATAATTTAAAATCTTTAAAAAATGGTATTATGTCTTTGTTAGAAATTTTTTATAAAGGTGATGGCTTTGATAAAAGTTAAAGAACCACAAGAAGAATGTGAATGTATCCTTGATAAATATACAATGTTAAAGGAATAATAACTAAAAATTAGGAAGATTATGGTTGATGATATTAAGAAAGGTGATGAAGAAACCGTTGATTATTACTTCACTAGAGATAATTGTGTTGTTTATAATGTTAGAGTTTTAAGAGAATTTATAGAGAAATATAAAATTGTCTTGAAACTAATGATAAAAATTATTGATATTTTTTATTTTAGAATACCCACATTAATATAAAATGAGGATTCATATCTCAATTAATTTCATACCATTATTGTTTCCTATGAAATGAGAAAGTATCCTGAACTCAAAAAATCATATCAAAGATTATATTGATTTTGATATTGGATAAATTTTATGATTTAAGACACTTAAAATGCTGATCCTTGTGATTCAATAGATAAAAAGTATGATGAGGTGAATTAAAAAATCTTGTCTCTTACTTAATATTTATTGATGAATATGAGAAATAAATGGAAAAAAGAATCCATTTAAATGATTTTTATTGTGGAGTAACAGGTGAATTTTGCATGAAAATATCCAAGATAAATGTTGGAGAATAGAAATAATATTCCAATGAAAAATATCCATTGAATAAGTGGAATAAAAGTTAAAATGCTGAAAAATAAATTAAAAAATTGAATAATAAGTTTTGTTTAAATAAATATGTATGATGATTAATAAATGTTGAATCTGACTCAACTCAAAACAATTATTCAAAATATTAACGTTTAGAAAATTTCAAATCCGTGATTAATTTTTTTTAGAAAAATGGAGATTCCTTAGAAGGTAATGGATTATGAAGTCAATAAACAAATATTTTATGTTACATTATTTCAAAAAATGAAACTTATAATGGAAAAATAAAAACCACAAACTCGAAGTGAGAATTATGATGAAACTTGATTGAAGAAAGTTTTACACAAGATAAGATGTTCTAACAAGTGAATAAGTGCACAATGTGGAATCTAAGAATCCCAATATTAAAGTATTATATCAATAAGTGATAGTATAATATCATTGTAAATTATTACTCTTATGAAAAATGAGGTTTAAAATGTATAATGAAATGTTTTCTAGGGTTAAATCACAATAATAAAGTTTAATTAAAACATTAAAATGTCTTCATATGATAAATACAATAATTTTATGATTTCTAAAAATTATCAAATCAAGAATCTGGTTATATCCTATCTCACAAAATGCCTTTGTTTATCTAATTTTTCTAACCATATAGGTTTTATAAAAAATTATTTGAATTTATTAGATGATAATGGATGAGAAAAATAGATCACATCAACAAAAGTTAGAAATTAACCCCAATATAAGGTTTTAATCCACCCAAGGAAACTAATGTTGAATAATTTTATGGACCTCACATAACATATTATAATAAAATATCATACATCTATAGACAATAAATATTTAGTTGATACTAGTAGGGTTGTAGTATCTAAATGAATATAACATACAAATGATGGTTTAATTCATCTCTTACAAGAAGAAGGTATGTGTATATAAGACGAAATGAATGCCGATGGATGAGTAACATTACTAAAACATATAATGCTGGAAAAATAAAATGTTAAAATATTATAAAACATCCATAGGAATAAAAACATCATTATCAAGAATGATTAATTGCATTATGTTAGTTGATCGACCAATATGATGATGAATGTTCCAAATCCCCTAGCAAGAAAATTTTATATGCTAGAAATGAAACATTTTTAAAGAAGAATGTATGAGACTGATTAATTATTGTTAATATATCTCTACAAAAAGTTAAAATAATTCATGATAGTTTTTAATCTTGAATCATGATAGGATATAAAATAATCTTGAAATATGTTAAAACATTCACTACTTGAGAAGTTACATTTTTAGATGATTATTGAATAAAAATAAAAGGAATAGAGAATACTAAAATAAGACATAAAAAATTTAAATCTATGGATGTTTTAATTTATTTATGGGATGAAATATAAATTACATAGTGTGATTCAACTATTTTACGACATAAATGAAGTGAGGTTCATATTTTTTTGTCATCATAGTTATTTAAGATTTTAATGTTTTTAAAAAGTAGAAAGATCTAGTGGAAGTGTATTTTATATAGTAAAACATTAAAACTACTATTACATGAGTTTTTAGGATGAAAAAATGGAATTACATACATTGTAATAAAATATAAAACCATTTGAACCAATATACAAAATTTTTTGTTGTTATAAAACATAATATATTTGAAATAAAGGAATGGGATTTATGTTTATCTTTTTATAAAGGGAATAAGGTTAAAATATCTAGATGAAAGTAGAAATTCATTCTGCTAAACCTCTTTATACAATTCAATTCAATTTATGTAGCCTAATGAGAAAACAATAAGAAAATATATTAATATTTTATCATATTTATTGAATATCTCATCAGGAAGACCAAAATAATATTTTTTATGATCAAGTTAGAGTTAATGTAAATGTTCATATATTTGAGAAGGAATGTTGAGAGTGAAATGTTTGTTAACATAATGAAGATGATAACTGATAATTTAATGTAATTCCCATGAAATTTATTCAAATCATATTTGAAGAAATTGGGAATTATACACCTGTATATATATCCATTCTCCACTATAAATATAATCCAGTTTTTGTAATGGAAAAATGATTCTTAGTGTAAATGAGAAGTTGTGCATATGAATAATATAAATTATTATGTTATTAGGGATTCTATTAAAAGTATTATAAATGTGTTCAATAAATGTTTTTAAAGGCCATAAACAAGAAAGAAATCATATGAAATTTAGTATAAAAAAAATACTTTAACTAAATATTTCAATTCATTAAGATGAATATCTTTACTAAAAAACTATAATATGGATCCTGCTTTTTTCAAAATAGATAAGAATGGAACATTCAAGGGACACATATCCAATATAAGAATTTAAATATATATTAAAAAAACTAAAAATGTTACTGGATTCATATGATGTGAATGTTATAGAAAATAAAACTTTTATTTACAAAATACAAGAAAAATATTATGAATGATAAGTGGATTTCCTTCTATTATAGTAAAATACATGAAGATTATTGTGAGTCAAAAAATTTACATGATGAATTTGATGAATGATGTGATGATGAAAATATAATATGAAGAAGTTTAATTAATATTTTTTACATTATTGAAACAAGTATAATAATAAAACATAAATTGATATTATAATACCCCTTTTAAATATATAAGAGTGTTGAAATTAGAAACCAAATACAACACATATCTAAAAGGTTGAACCAATTAAAGTTTCAATAGTTAAAAAAATGGATGAATCCAATGAATAAAGAGTTGGATTAAATTGAAAAAGAATTAATCAGGGGATCTTATTAGACGACCATTTGAATAAATGGTATTGAGAAAATTAGATTAGAAAAACATTTTTAATGGGAATTGATCTGTTACAATATAAATAAAAATACATGACTGTAATGGCTATAAATTAGTGGTAGGTGGGAATTTTAGAGAATCCTTCCAACCATTGAATGATTAAAAACTATTATAAAGTTTCCAGTAGTAGATTCATTTTAAAGTTAAAATATTTATCAAATGGTTATAAATATATTATTTGTTATTGGTGAGATTGAATATGAATTATACATTGAGAAAAATTGTGGGTTTATACATTACGATGATGGGAGAACAGTTTGTGTTTTGTCCACTAGATCGAATACCCTAAGGGGATGGGGGTTGTGAATCAGGGTTTGAAAGATTAAAACTTCTACCCCTTCTGATCTTGTTTTATAGTTAAATAAAACACGTGTATCTCATTCCTTTATAGAAATATATGAAAAGATATGAAATCATACACATGACACAATGACTTTTACTTTTTTTTACCCTTACAAGATTATGCCCAGTAGAACACAAATGACGATGTTCCTTTGTACCAAATTCACTAAGGCTCACTAAAAATAATAATTACAAGGTTTTTCCAAGATCATATCTTCCCAGGATCACTACCTTTACAAGTATTAGTGTTTTCTCAATCCATTCACAAGGGTCAGGCCCATTACCTCATTCTCTTGCTCATTGTTGTTGGAATAGGATACCACCTTCCTCTTCCTTAACTCACTACTCCTTGAGAAGAATCCACTCACAGTTTATAGAATTCTGGGTAAACACATGGTTATGGAAATGTAGGTCCTTTAATTTGTATAAATTAATTCATCCACATCTATAGGTTGATGATCTATTGAAGACCCTTTTTCACCCATAGTTGAAGTCCATCTTCCCCAGTATGGTGAGATACCAAAAATACATTTGAAAACTAAATTGAATATTTTTCAAGATTCATTAAGAGTTTTTCAATATAATATACCCTCTTGCATACTATCTTGAGGGATTCAGATGCAGACAACTACATCCCCAAAACCCTACCGCCTCCATGAACCATCATATTTTCACGGACATCCACCATCTTATCTATCGCATACAGCCTCCGCGTACTAAGTCTGAGTACATCCACTACAAATCACTTCCACAAATAGTCTCAACAATGAATCCTTTATTCGAGGACTGTTCACTTTCTGCAGACTTCCTCTTCCTCGAGGTATTACATGAATACTTATTTATTTCTTGTATGTAAGATTACGCTTTCGTGTACCTCATTCCTCATCCACATACTATTTATCCATTGCACACTACAACTCCCCATAAAAACACTTTCAGTAAATTTTGCGTGAACCTCTTATGCCTATGTGGAATCAATTCCCAAAAACCCCCTTCATACATCACTGAATTCTGAGAGAGGAGATATGTTCTATAATGATATTTTATCTTACATCTAATCAATGGTATTATAACTCCTTATAATGGAAAAGATATATTCTTATTCTACTAAATCATGATTTACCAAATCCTTGATTTAACACGGCCTTCACCACATACCACTTATGCCACTGTGAACCACAACAATTCCCATTTAGAATTTTTAATACGTGGTACACATAATACATTTTATTCTCTATGGTATATCACTTATGCAAACAAAAAGACATCCCACATACCGCAAATCATTTCTCCACGAACCATTTTCAGTTTTGTGAATTGCTTCCACATACTATTCCTTCTATCCAATTTCATACCCCATTTCACACTCTGTTAACTCCAATGATAAAAACCATTTTTTTCCAAAGTCAATCTTTCGAATTTAAGGACCAAAAATTTGAATGATACTAGGAAACAATGTCACATTTAAAACCTATATTTGGAAAACAGCAACCATGACCATTCATGGTCATCTAGACATGCTAACAAAGACAATCACAAAAAAACATACTGGGAGGATTCCATTAGAAATTTTTCCAAATAATCTCCCCATTTGGATTTGTTGAAAACACTTCATAAAAATATTCTTCAAATTCTCATACATTCTTATGGAAACTTCCATCATCAATCTACATTTCATTACATAGATTAGGATATAGATAAATGATTTAATGAACACATACTCTAATCCCACATGATCCATTCTTAATAAGAAAAAAATTAGTAGTATGAATATTTTGTCACTGTATCACTTTATTCAAGGCACCAATTCATGAATCCAAACGAATTATTTGATTTAGAACAATACACAACATTTATGATATTAAATTTTCGATCAATATCTTCTATCATCCTTAGATTTAATTCAACCCTAAATCACAGCTCCACAAAATAGTTATAGCTCAACTTCAACTCCCCAGTCTCACAACTCCACCTAACAGCTTCTCCCCATGTCATGAAGAAGTCGTTTTTTATTTCAACCAAAATATGTCTCCCTTGAATACTCACACTTTCTACACATTAGTTCATGAACCAGGAGGGAACATCATGGGTTTCTATAATAGGGTAAAGAACAAAAATCAGTACATTACGGAAAACACGACATACATTATGGGAGGGGGGGTTCACATCCACAAATTTTCAAGTGAAGCGATTCAAATCGGCTCTTAGAGTCGACCAATGCCTTCCATATGTTTTGTTGGTTAGGGAATTCATATGAATATATTTAACTTGTTTTCATGTAAACACATACTACCACATTAAAATTTCTTACACCACCCTCAACTTGATAAAATGAATCTTAAATTCAATAATTTTTTTTATTAGTGATTCACTGTATTTTTCTTATGATTAATAGAACATTGATTATAACAATGGATTATGATGAAGGATTTCACATAAACTTCCATATTCTCAAGCTTCTGCTTCATCAAAAATAGTTGTGTACAAGATTTTATAGCCACAATATATTCAGATTATATAGTGCTCCTTGGAATTCAATCTTGTATCTTTCTCAACTATGAAATACAAAATCCTCCAAGATAACATTCACCTCCTGATGTATATTTCCAATCATTGGCTGATCCCACTCAATCCACATTTTTATATCCCTATAAAATATGATTAATTTTGTCATTATACATTAAACTGAAAAGCATAGTTCCATCGATATAAATAAGTATTATTTTCACAACATTAATTTTACATTATATGGTATTTATTTGATACCATACATCATGATATATGGAAACTAAAATATTAGGGCTCTTCACTATCAAGTATAGTAAACATTCAATCATTTTTTTTTATTCTGTGATATTAATTTCCTTTTCATTATAATATTTTTAGAATTTTTTCTGGGTCTCAGTCAGACTTTTCATCTCCCTGAAAATTAAAATTCCAAATATTCTAAAATCATACTTGAATTATTTATTTTGAGAAAAATATTTTCCAATAATTCCTTGTGTTATTCAAGGACTATGAAAAAATGTTAGTTCACTAATCATCATCATTTCAAAATCAAGATTAATGAATTTGGGAAAAAATTTCATTATAATTCAACTTATCCTACAATTATTATGTCATCAACATAATCTAGCACCGTAATCATTTCACCACTAATGTTGTTTAAATAAAAATTTTAATCAACACTACAATGATAGAAACAAAACATCTTTAGAAACTGATAGAGACTTGAATACTAATCTCTAGGTAGGTGCTTCAACCCATAAAATGCCTTATTCAGCCAACAATCTATGTTCTCATCTTCATAAATGAGAATACCATCTAATAAATCAATATAAACTTATTATTCTTGAAACCCAATGAGAAATGTTGATTTTATTTCTTTATAGAAAAACATGAAAATTATTTTCACTACTTTGGCCAAGAATAATCTAATTATCTCTTTCCTTGATCCTAGTGAAAACGTTTCATCAACATCATTCTCCACTATATTTGTATACCCTTCTTAAACTAGTCATGATTTGTTTCTAACCCCAACACTATCTTCATTCATTTTGTTATGAAACACCCATTTAATCGCGATGAATTTTTTTGACTATTGGCCTCTAAACAATCTCCCACATCTAATTCATCTCATTTTTGTTATGATCTTCATTCATTGCCTGAACCCCATTCTCATGACCAGCCGATTCACTAATGAATTTTGGATTTACTTCTGATAAGTATGTTGCATATTGTAGATTCTTTGTTATTATTTTTTTCATCGGGGTTATATGATCATGAATTATGTTATGCCTTTCAATTTCAGCTCTTATCTACTATCATTGTTTATATACTTAATCATTCTTATTCTTCGCATCATCGGAGTCTTACTCTAACTCAACATATGGAATTGGAGCCTCTACTAATCTTCTTATCTCTTCATCTCTATCCTCATTAGACTGATCATGTATTTTTTGAAGATTCTACTCATTCTCCACTATAGTTACATCATGAATTCTAGCAATATTTCCAATAAATTTATTGAATAATTTATATCCTTTACATTTCATTATGTATTCATGAAATATCCCATAATCTCCATGAGATTTAAACAAAATGTGTTTATCCTTTTTGATAATGAAACACATACTTCCAAATATTTGATTTTACTTCAATCATCACTTCATTGTAATGAAAAAGTTCATATAGAGTCTTCTCTTCTTTTGGACACAATAATAATCTGTTTGATATGTATGCTACTTTCATCACCCCCTATTTCCAAAACGTCCTTAGAATGTATTTATCAATGAGAATTTTTCTAGTTATATTGTTCACAATCTGATTTCCTCTCTCGAATACTCCATTCTACAATGGAGTTTATTCCACTTAAACTTGGTTCCTTATTTCATTTTTCTTATGACAATCATCCACTTTGAATCTTATGATGATTGTTTCATTATCAGTTCAAATATTTTAGATTTCTTGACCAAGTGTCTTTTCACATTCCTATAGATATATTTTAATGAAACTGAAAACCTCATATTTTTTTGTGATGATTGAAACCCACTCCATTATGCTATAATCATCAATGAAGAGAACTTAATATCTCCTCCCATTAATTTCATTTTGAGAAATCATCCCACACACATTAATATTCACTAAATTAGACTATATTTTTGAGTTTTTCTCCTTTTTTTATATATCATTTTAATGATCTACCATTGTTGAATGGAATGACATGTATGAGCACGATCATGTGATAATCTAGGGATACATCGATAAATATCATATTTCTCCAGATCATCCAACGAATTTTAGCTTATGTGGAGAATACACTTGTTACATAACTTGTTTTCTTCATTTTTGGTTAGAAAGAACACATATTCTTCTCCATTGACGAGTTATACATTCCCTTTTATAATCATTATTTACAACACAACAACATCATCCATTTCCAAAATGATACATAATTTATTGGAAAAATGAATGACATGCCCTGAGTCACACAATTGACTACACTTACCAGGTTGTGACTATAATATTTAATAAAAAATTCATATTCTCGTCTCATGTATTGTCCTCTAACCATTGATTTTCCTAAAATACTAAAATTCCCACCCTCATCATTACCATATATTATTAAACAGACATTATCATAATAGATTCGGATCACTGTATACTTATTTCCAGTCATATGGGATGTGCATCCACTATCAACGATCCATATTCTAGTGTGATATGACGCCTAAAACACAATTTCGGCAACCACTCCCTACTCAAAAGTTTTCTTTTTTAATCAATGGTTCTTATTTTTGACACAGTATGAATTGAGACTCTTGATATTCCTCATAATATGATGGACCAAGTTCATCTTGTTGAGGTGTAAATTGATTTTAAATATTCATATCATTTAATGATACATTTGTCTTCTTCTAATAACCAACCATAGTTTTCTTTAGCACATTCCTCTCTATTATTTATGTGAAATATCTTACCATGTGTCCAAATAATCCACACATAATATAGTGACCATAAAATGATAATGTGGACAATTGATCTCTATATGACATCTGATGTCGGACTTGTTCCCTTTGGAATTGATTTACTATGGAATAACCATTTTTAGAATGTCGGATCATGCTATAATAATATTATCATATTTATGGTACATTCCTACCTTGAAATAATGTACCACTAGTTATCTCAAGGGTTCTATAAATCTTCATATTCTTCTTCATACCAAAATAAATATTTAATCTCAGACTGGGTACCTGTGGAGTAACTGAATCCATTAATGTTTTCTATTTTCAATTGTGACCATTACAAGGATTATCATTTGTATTTTACTATTTCGTCTATTATATTAGACACCTATGTTCCCCATTAACAATTCAAATTTCCTATGTTATCTATTTTCTTGATGATGTTTTGTTAGTTAGAAACATTACATTATCCTTAAAACTTCGTCACAAGATGACAACTTCTTCTTCATTTTCATCGATGATTTTTATATGACCATTTATATTTTCATTAAAAATATTTATCTATCTTTTATTCTCTTAAATATTAAGTTTTTAATGAACCTTATTTTTCTATTATTTCTGGCATTGAAAACCTCTACTTTTCAATTTCTATATTTATCTTATAATTCTCTTATTCCTAGAACAATATGTAGTGTTTAGCATCATGAAATTCATTGGAATCATTTTTTTAGCTCTCAAAATATCATTCACCTAAAGGGGGGAATATAATTCTTCTTGAAAATAAACTCTTCTTTCAATTTATCATTCATCATTGTCACTTTATTATATTGTTATTGAATTTCCAACAAATTCCACCCAAAAATATACTTTATAATTCTTAAAATCCACCAACTCATTTTCCTCGTATTATTATGAACATTCATCTTATGTTGAAAGGAGATTATTATTTTTGAGGAAAATTCTCTTAGTATCACTCATACCTTTAACATTTGATGAAGACATCTTTTAGTCAATTTCATTATTTTATTTATTATATTTATTAATCTTATTAGGAAATATTACATCCAAAACTCCCAATCTCTCCACATAGAAAGCATGAAAATAGAAGATTACCATTGAAATTTCCTTTTCCCATTTTCATATTTGAGAAGATAAATGTCCTGAAATCGTCCAAAATGTCCTCCTCAAGACTATCTTCAAAATATAG
The DNA here is from genome assembly GCA_963277665.1 of Viscum album. Classification (NCBI taxonomy): domain Eukaryota; kingdom Viridiplantae; phylum Streptophyta; class Magnoliopsida; order Santalales; family Viscaceae; genus Viscum; species Viscum album. Next base: position 652,813,764 of record OY728145.1, on the reverse strand, counting down.
ATTGTTCATAGACCTGATTTCCACTTCGTTGGACTTCCCCCTTTCGAATGCATTAATATCATCAATTCTCATTTGATATTCACTTATAGTACTATGTAAGTTATCTAGTGTCATCACCTTTATATATTTTTTATCCCATATAGAAACCTTCCGTTTAAACCTAGGTGGATGTTTTCATAATACAAAATTTAGAATACTTATATATTAAATAATTTCCACAAGACCATGCATGTCTTCCATAAATAAATTCACCTGATTAAAGATTGTTTCAACAGAATCATTAGGGTGCATTCTAAGATCCTCATATTTTTTTCGTAGAACAAGCACATTTCTTTCTATCAAGTTACTATTTCCATCATAAATATTCAAAAAAAAATCTGCACATAGCATGTGATGTTTTAGATGACATCACCTTCTTATAAATTTTATTTGATAAGGATCCCACTATAACATTGATCCATTTGACTCAGCATCCAATTCCCTTCTTTCAGCTTCAGATAGAGAACTATTATTGATACTGACTTAGATTCCTTTCATATATGTTATGAATAAATGAAATCATAATGATCAGAAGTACTATTACATATGATTCTTACAAATTGAAAAATTATTTCCATCAAAGATTAGAACCCCTTAGTGATTGACCACCTTTATTTCATCTTCTGATAGAGATTCACTAACTATTAAATATTACCTCTGAAAGCAATTATTAGGTCCACTCGGTCGGATAAACTATGTGGGAGGTGGGGGTAAATTAGGGTATGCAGATGAAAACATCCTCCCATTCATATCATTATTCATTTTTAAATAGAAAAATACATCTATCTTTATCCAAAACAATATATGAATATAAATGAAATAAGGCACATGCCACAACTACTTTTACATAGTTCACCTTCAATGAGATACATTTAAGGAGCATACAGTTGGCGATGAGACATTTTACCAAATTAACTAAGGCTTACTTCCAATAATGATTACAAGGTTTGGGATAGATCTTCTATTTCCAAGCTCACTACATTTAAAATATTTAGTGTATTCTTACAACATTCTCTATGGTCACTCTGTAAGCCACTTTCTAAGGCTCAATACTAATGGAATTGTCACTATCTTCCTCTTCCTACACTTACTACTCTTTTAAAGTAATTTATTCACAATTTATAGACATGTTATTGAAACACTAATTATGACATGTATTACCCATAATTTTCATGAATTTCCACATCCACAATTATAGGTAGGTTCCCAATTGAAGTATTTTTTCCACCTATAGATAATTTCTACCTTCTTGGCTTTAGATAGATACCACAAAATACTTTTTCAAACTGATTTGAAGCTTTTCTAAGCTCCCATGAGTGTTTTTTGAACCACTTTCCCCTCCTTTGTTCTATCTATCTGGTTAACTAGATGGAAAACCTCTTTTGAAGTCCACTACGGATTCCATGAACTGCCATCTTTTCATGAACTACCTTCACCTTCACTATCTCATACCACATCCCCATACTGACTTTGTAAACCTCTTATAAGAACATTTTCCACAAATAGTCACTAAAAAATATCCTATATCCATGGACTGATCTTTGTCTATGGACTAATTATTCCCACGTAAACCTCTTGTAGACTTAATTCTTTTGAGTACATAAGATTCATCCCCCATGTAATGTGTTCTTTATCTACTAGCAGTTCTTCCAATATAGATTACAAATTCATGCAAAAACACTTTCACGAACCATTCCATAAGCTTCATCATCATTTGACTAATTGCTTCCTGCAAACAACTTTTAGACATCAATAAATTCATATATTAGAGAAAATTTGTCTAATGCTATTTTTAGTAACCTATAATAGATGGGATTATAACTCATTATATGGGAAAATATATCCACTTAATATGTTGTATCGACATTTACCAAATATTTTATTCATCACCACCTTCACCACATACTGCTTCTTCCTATGTGTACAGTAATCCATCCAGTGAACCCTCCTCCATACACGTTCTAGGTACTTCCTTTTCTACTTTTTAGATCATCACATTCGAAAAGAAAAACCAATATATTATACCACAACTCCTTTTTTCATGAACTATTTTTGGTTATTCGAACCTCCTATATGTACCATTCCCTCATCATGGTACATGGCCACAAACCATTCAGGGACATGGTACGTGGTCCATGTCTTGGGGTTCGTTTTTCACTACCTTTTCATATTTCATTTTCCATTTTTCACTCCATTCTGTCCAATGAGGGAAACCTTCATCTTCAATCCTAAAAATGCCAATTTTAATGCGCAGAAATTTGGGACACCCTAGGAAACAACAGCACTTTATATATATATGTCTTTGTTAAACACCAAACATGATCATTCATAGTCATCTGGCTTTTTCAGCAATCATAATCACACCAAAAACCTACTGAGAGGAAACCTTGAGGGATTTTTCCTAATGATTTGTAAATTTAAAAATAATTGTTTGGTTTGAAATATTATTTACATTCCTAGGACTATAAACATTAACATTTTATTTGAATTTCAATTTTATTAAAGAATATATTCATAGTAAATATTAATTTATTGAAGTCTACTCTAGAACCCATATTATAACTGTGTAAGTCAATGAAATAATTTTCACATTAGATGAATAAAATGATTGTAGTGATTTTTATTTAGATGTGAATAATAATTTTCACATATCAATTTTTAGAGAATTAACATTCTTCTTAGTTGTAAAACATCAAGAAAAGAATTACATTATATTATTTCAAGAACAATATTCTAGGGAATTGTTATAAAAAATTATGGTATCAAAAAATCTTGATCAGATTATACTTGTTTTTTAGTTGGGGTGAATATAAGTAATAATGAGGCTAGAAGATTCTGAATAAAAAAGAATTTTTAAATTTTGAATGCTATTTTCTTTATCTAGTAACATCAAGACCTGATATAGCATATCTAGTTACGTTTTGATACAAATAACAGAGTGATTCTAAATAATCACATATTATGGAAGAAAAGATAATTCACAGATATGATAACGGAACAACCTCATAGGGGATGTTATTCAAATGAATATGATATATTAATTTTAATGTTTATTCTGATTCATATTGGATGGAGGTTGAAATGATATAAAATCAACTTCAATAGGAACATTTTTCATGGGATACTGTTTTGTGAGTTTGAAAAGAAAGAAAAAAAGATAATGAAATTGAGCACAGCATAATTAGAATACGTTTCAGTGACCCATGATTGTATTAAAAGGTTTTAGATTAATGTTTTGATACAAGATATGAATGTATAGAATTGAATATAATTAATGATATTTTTTTTAAATTATATTTCTATTCAAATTTCTAAAAAAATAAAAAAACTTCTTATTGAAGCATATTTATATTATGTTTCACATCATTAATGAAAAATTTTCATGTTTAGTTGTTTTTGTGGGAATATATTTTAATTAAATATTAAATTGCTGAAGTTTTCAAAGTAGATAGGAAATATTGTGGGGTTAGATGAATTATGGATACAACATAATGGTAATCCTTCACCAAAGATGTATTATACATTTAAATAAACTCCCCACTATGAATTGGATTTTATTGAAAAACGAAGTGAATATTTACAACATTATCATATAATAGATAGAGAAATGATTTTCTATCAAATATTAAGATGATATTGTTCATATTATATAATGGGGTATAAAAAGAATCATTATGGGAAACAATAAATATTTAGGAGAGTTAAACATAAAATGGACACATATTTTCCTTTAATTAGGTTTAAAATTTATTCAATTCATTAATATATCCAGTAATGTGGTTTTCAGACACTCTATTTTATGAAAGGAGGAGTTTATCATAAATTTTAAAAAATCATTGATACAATTTTATTTAAGAAAAAATATGTGTTTTGAAGGACGATGAGTTAAAATATCTATTGATGAGAGTGGTAAAAAAATAAAAATGGAATATTGAAGATCAGTTTTTATATTTTTCTAATAATATATTTTATTTATTGGAAACTATAATTTGTAAAAGAATGTTTTTATACTTGTACTATATGGGGTTTTGAACATTTATATTCTTTTATTTTTTCTAATGTACAAATATTTATTTATTGAAATTTTTCTGAAAAGAGGAATCATTAGAAGTAACATATGATGATGGAATTATATGAAATATAGTAGTTTCTAAACATGTTGAAATTGGGATGTAATAATATTTATTGAGTGAAATTGAAATATAAAATTTCAAATGAAGTTATAAGATTCTATTTTGTTTAATAAATTTTCTAAATATCTTGAAAAAGTCATGATTAGAGATAAATATTATTTAAGAAATGATAAATATCAACTTTGGTTGTTTTGAAATTTGATATTTTTTGGACAATTCTCGTTAGATAGAGAATCACTAGATCCAATCTTTTTCATAAAATTAGAAATTTGAATCATCTAATATTGGTACAATATAAAATTTTAATGATTTGAAAATACTCTGGAAGAATTGAATGGAAGAATATTTATTTTTTACAAATTAATAATAAGATAATGAATTAAATGTTCATTACCAACCACTATACGTCATATATATTATATGAGAGGCATCTGATCGTGAATATCTGTCGGTAATAATGTACAGATATTAATAAAGATAATTCTATAGATTATTCTATACAATGGTAAATTTAAATCAAGTAATTAGGCATCGGTCATCAGGTAAAAAACAATTCATAAAGGTAGATGTGTTGTATTTTCTGTTATTTTGTATTTATGCTCAATCTGAATGATGTAAATAGTATATCAAAACAACTTTTCATCATAACATTCATCAAATTATATATTGATATTGATTCATCGAATGATTTATTGATGCTAATTCATTTTATGATATGTTGATGTTTAATTATCATTAAATCTTGTGGCATCATTGACCATGTTGAGATTTGTTAAGAATGTTAATATTGCTAGATAAATAAATGAATGATTGAATACAATAAAAATTGGAGTTGATAGTAAGGGAATTACAAGAAATCTATGTCTTTAGAATATAAAATAATGCATTCAAAATTTTATAATATTCATGGTTCATTGGAGTATGATATCATATATCTGTTTTTCATTCATTGGGAAAAGAAAAACATTAGAAAATTTAAATTTTTTTTTAAATTACTAATAAGACATTCCATTGGATGGAAATATATAAATACATATAATATTTTAGTTGAGAACAATAGAAATATTATAATAATTTGTGTTCATTTGTCATGTGATTGACATTTCCCAAATAATTGTCATTACATGATCATTTATTAGAAATAAGAACAACTATATCAATATGATTTTTTAGGAATCTAAATGTTTAGAAAAAGATTGAGAAGAAATAACAATAAGTTAAAATATCAGATAAATATTTATTGCTACATTTTTTTAAGGGAAAATATTTTAGGTCACCACCGTTTCTATTTATCAGGGAAACTATACATTAAAATTTAATGTACATCATACATGATCTGTATTCACCTGTGAAAAATTTATGAAATGCACATGAAATTGAGTCAGAAAAGAGCTCCTAAAAAAATGTTTCATGATTAGAAATTGTTTCTATATAATGGGTTCAAATCAATATATTAGATAAAGAGATGTTCATATTACCTAATGGGGATATTCAGACTGATTATATCATTCTATGTTTTGGGTTGATGTTTTTTAATGAAAAATATTATTAAATAAGAATATGAAAACGTTTTTTAATATGTGAAGACTAGAAAAAGGTAAATCAGACTGAGTATATCACATATAGATAATATGACTGAGGTCTTTATATTGTGTTTCATAAGACCGAGTTTCTGGAAATACCACCATAGTGAAGAATGATTTACACTTATATTACAAAATATGGATCATATATTGTATTAAAAAATTGTTACATCATGGAGACATTATAATGATTCCTATAAAAACATATTAGTTGTCTAATGGGAGTTTAAAAAATAATTATTCATTTATTCATTATAGTGAATTTACATAGACCCCTATTAGAGTATATGTCAAGGATGTAGGGTATCATACATAAGAAAAACCTTTTAAATCATTTTAAAAAAATTTACATTCAATATTTTCATTCATATGAGTTTACTAAAATTGTTAAGAAAGAAACTATAAAATGTTATAGGGGTTATATATCATAATGTGAAAATTTGAAAAAATAAAATCACTAATTCACCCTCCAATTATGTGATTCATCAATCCTTAGGAACATTATGAATACATATTTTAAATGAGAATCACATAAAATGATTAATGGATAGAATATTTTCCGTTAATAAGGTATAATTTTGAAGAAATAATTTGAAAAATGAACTTAGGGATTATATATAAAAATCAATGTAGGAAATAATAATATGGTAATATATGTATGGTAAATATACTAATAATTTATAATCAGTTAATAAAAAATATGAAATTGGGTTAGAGATAGAAATTCCATGTAAGAAGTCGGATCACTTTTTCAGGTTTGTTTTTCTTTTATGGTCATTCTTTGTGAAAAAAGAGGTTTTTTATATAAATTTCATATGTACACACTGTGTAATTTATGAGTAAACGTCGTGTATCAGTTTCCACACGTAGTCGTGTACTAGCCGGATAATGACGGCACACACATCCGTGTTTGGTGACCTGGAGACCGCCTAATGTGGGGGCCAGTTAAGCACGAAAATATTGTGTACTTTATTTTTTTCATTAAACATAACGGGGTTGTGTCTAACAGAAATAATAATTTACTTCTAGGTTTGGTTTCACTGATAGATACTGTACGACCACAGAACATCTCTGAGCCCCCGACCGATCATCTGTTCTCTGATGCGACCAAAGTCGATTAAATTAGAATCGCTTTAGTATGCTCTTCCTTCTCCTAGAGCTTCATTTCATGATTCCTCCTCTTTCTCTAGATATCTTCATTTAAGAGTTTCCAGTATTTTGGTTGATCTACAATGTTCTTGGGAAATACCAGGCCTGGGACTCATGTATATTGATCTCCTAACCCTGAGGTAGGTGGTTTGTTCCTTTCTGTAGATAGTCGTTGAATATCCTATGCAAAAGTTCCCAATACCCATGAATGGGGTATTGCGTGATCTTGGTTTTTAGCCCTAATTGTTCTAGCTATTCCAAGTTTGATTGGATAGTGGTTATTTGTTAAGAATACGGTTTATTTTTCCATGTTATGGATGTTTTTTCTATGTATGCTTGTTTTCATAGTTTGGTCTAGTTTTTCTTGTTAGACTACTGGTTTTTTCCAGGCCTAGTATTATAGGATTGAGTAATTTTTATTTGCCTTGTTGTTATGATATAGAATGGTTATCCATGTAGTTCTTGATGTTTACTTTGGCCTCTTTCCATTCCTATGCTCGCTTGACTAACACATGGCCTTGATAACCTGTTGTAGTGGACCATAGAATGATTGGACGTAAGGGCTTAACCAGAGTGTCTGCTATTATTGTTATGATGCGAGACCATAGGGGTAATTGACGTAAGTGCTTCATTAGAGTGTCGGTAGTTCCTTGACATGGGTCACAAGGGGAATGAGATGTAGGTCCTTCCCCAGAGCGCATTTTAGTAATTGATATGAGACTATAGGGGTAATTGACGGTTAGTGCTTCTCCAGAGAGTCATTACTAAAGTTGATCTAGTGGGGGGAGGTTGTGTGTACTGTACAGAGGGTTACTTGTGATGCTTGTGTTGTTTGGTTGAACAAGAGGGGTTAGGCTGGGAGTACATCTCAGAGGGTAACCTATTTGTATTAATCCACGTACTTGATTTGTGGGTTTTTAATGATTTGAAACTGCATGAATGTTACTGTTGAGTACTTTCTTTTTTACTTCTTCTTTTGTTTATTACCTACCATATATATTCACTAACTATTAGGCATTGATATCTTGGTGGTTGCCTTTTGGGATCTAGTATCACACCCTGTTTGTCCATGCTTTTTGGGTGAAAATAGATTATAGTGTCGCTTGTATAAATAAGGTAAAGGGCCCTTCTACTATAGGTACTTCACTGCATTAGAGTGAGAGAGTATGAGACCATGCTTTGGCATGCAATGATGTGGAGTTGTCTAATGTTTTTCCTGTACTTTGGTTTAGTACTATATTTTAGCATCGTTACTTGTTTGGCTACTTTACAAGACATATGTATCATGCATCATTTATATATATGTGTGTGATCCAGTTGTTGTATCATAAATCTTCTGTTTTTTATTGTAGTTTGGTATGTTTACTGCTTCTGCTAATTGTTTTCCATTTCTCTTACATTATGTTACACTACCAATGAGGGGTTAGTTTCCCCAATATCACAACCACAGACCTCACTGCTTGTCGGCAGCATCCAGTGTTTGGGGAACTGTGCTTGAGGCCATGTGACCGACCGGGTATTGTGCATCTCTGTGTGGTTTCTGGAATCGGGACGTGACAATGTGGTATTAGAGGAATTCTTTTCCTCTTGAACTACTATTTGGAGCCTATAGTCAAGGATAATGTGGAAATAGGTACTTTGTAATAATCTGTGCCAAAGAGTTGCAAAACTGTGTACATGGAAAATCCAATTTACCTCTTTTATTTCAATTTTTTGTTTTTCAATTTTATGGTTGATTTGATATCACCATTGGGTGATTCAAATGCATTGTGCTATTATTGTTGATCTTATGTAGGTTTTATTTTAGTTGAAACCTGATGAGATGATGGTATTACATCTCATGCATCATACATACAGTTGATAATAATAATATGTTAGGCATTATTACAATGCCATTTATGTTGCATTAGCAATGTCATGTTATTATGATAGATGTTCTGCTAGATATGCATGTTGTTGTGATATATGCTTTGATAATGTAACAGATTTTTGATAGGGTATTGATTTGTGTATGGTTTTGTCTGAATGAATGCCAAACATTGGTTTTTGAGGTGTTATGGGCCCTCATGGATCAGAATTTGGTGGATCATTGCCTTCTTTCACGTATATGACATGTATATGATGCCAAGATTGGATTCGAGGGGAGTATGGGAACTAACGAATCCAAATATGAAACATTAATGTTCGTTTTAGTGTTTTTTGGGGCTTTGGAGTATTTTTTTAGGCTTGCTGTCTAGAAAATCACTTAAACCATGCCATATAGTTTAAATTACATGCCTTGTGTTATTCTGTTTGGGAAGAAATTTTTTTTCTTAACTACGCGCCATGTACACTTGGTACATGCCATGTAGTTTCTAACCACGTCACTGGCCATGTGGGCTGAGACATGGGGTTGGAAAAATTTTGGTGGGACATGTCGTGTACCGGATGAACACACCCTGTGTTTAGACCATGACTCTGCTTGTGTCATTAATGACACGAATGTATAGAAACCTATGAAATACATGCCATGTCTGTATAGAACTTATTGTGTAGTGTAATCCCTAGAATCTGGCCATGAAACTAACAACACTGGATGGTGATTCTCATCTTGTACGCACCATGTATGGTACCAACACGTCATGTAGTCGTGTTTCGGGAGAACTATGTAGCTTAGTAGTGTAGAAAGACTCAGGAAGGGGAAGTGGATTCAAGTACACGCAGTGTGGTTGGGATGTTACATGACCAGTTTTGGCAGAATTACATGCCCATGTGAAGGCTTAAGGTTACAAGCCATGTAGTTATGTAAACACTCCATGTATCCATGTTTTGTTAAACATGAATGATTTCATTATCATGTTCCCTTCATAACCATCTAGTTTTCAGTCCATGATAATCTTAGTCAAAGGTGTGCGTATGACCTTATAGTATCATGCCACCGAGACGTCCTCTGGTTGTATGCTAGTTGCAAGGCAGTGATCAAACACCAAACATTGCTGATCAGGGACTTCCACAGATCCTCTAGTTGTGCCAGTCTTTGAACCAGCCTTCATTTCAGACACAAGTGTAGATGCACAGTTCCAAGAGGGCTTTATGATGTTTATGTGGACCATCTGATGAGTACTGCATCCCTCCCCTTCTATGGAAGAGTTGATGCAGGTATTTTATAAACAACATCCTCCCACCTTCACAAGGGAAGAAGGACCTCAGGATGTAGAGTCCTGGTTAGAAGCCATGTTTTCTATCCTCGAGCATCTAGAGATGCCTTCAGAGTGGAGGGTGAAGCAAGCTACCTATATGCTTCGGGACTTTTGAATGAGATGGTGGGAAGTGTTCTGAGCGGCAGTACGCCAAGATGTTATGGAATGGTATGAGTTATAGCATGCCTTCTCTGACTACTTCTATCAATAGAATTTGAGGTCCGATTGAGCCCAAGAGTTCATGAGTTCAGATCAGGGTACACTTTCTGTTATGGTGAATTATTCTTGCTTCACAGAGCATTAGTGATTTACACCCTTTCCAGGAGGTGATGAGTTATATATGGAAATTGAAGTTTGAGGATGGTTTGGGGAATGACATCTGATCGTAGGTGAACATCTTTAGGTTGACTTCTATAACTTCTACCGTCAACCGAGTGCTGATAAAGGGGCACAATCTGAAGGATTCTAGAGTTGCGTACTAGGGTGGTTCGACATCCGGAGTTGTATTCCCTATTAATGACAGCCGAAAATGCCATAGGGGGTCTACACGTTGTGATCCAAAGAGGTGGAACACTACTTTATGATAGCCATATGGTGTATTACCAGTGTAGGAAGAGTGGGTATATGAGGCCACATTGCCGAAGAGACCCAGTGGAGTGCCGATCTTGCGGCACTATAGGCCATATACAACACATATATCAATTATTCTCACCAGCAACTGATGATAGGGGTTCTTCTATGACTCCTCATTTAATAGAAACACCACTAGTATCTCATCAGTCTGGGAACTAGATTTCTTCTAGCCATTCAGGTCGAGGTGGAGGTCGTACCCATGGTAGTCAATCTCCAGGATTCCAGCGACAACAGGGGGGATCAGGTTAGGGAGGTCATGCAGGGTCACAGGTTTGTGGAGCAAGACAAACTTTTGCAGTGTAGTACACCCAGTAGGAGCTCGATTCTAGACCCACTATCATTTGAGGTACGATCCAAGTTTCCTCAGTTTTAGCTTCATCCCTTTTGGATACATGGGATTCCCACAACAATATATCAATTACTATAGTGGAGATCATTGGGCTCTATATCATTTCTTATAATTATATCATGATGCTAGACACACCATTGGGGATAAGAACAATTAGTCTACATTAGTGTAAGGAGTTCCCTCTTTCGGTTACTGAGTGGAAGTTCTTAAGGGACCTATATGTCTTAGAGATGAAAGGTCTTGATGTCATAATTAGAATGGATTAGTTTGTTCTGTTATAGGATGTTGTTGATTCCTATCAATATAGGGTGAGTTTTACATCACCAGAAAGTAGATCGTTTCTATATAAGGGTGAATCGGATTTCCAGGCGAGTAGAGTGGGAACTGAGCATCATGGTTTGGGAGAAGTTACATCCAATATTACTAGTCTATATTTGAATGACCAAGAGACTTCACAGTAGTACTTTCCTCCAGTGGTGGATAGTAGAAGTGATTTCTTTCTAGAGGAAATTTTGGGTTTGCCTCTAGAGTGAGAGGTATACGTTTCTATTGAACTAATTCCAGGAGTGGAACCGGTGTCCATTCCTCTATATAGGATAACTACACCAGAGTTGTAGGATCTCAAGAGACACTTAGAGTAGTTGCAAGAAAATGGTATCCTCTGACATAGAACGTCTCCTTGGGGTTCGCCCTAAATATTTTCAAAGAATCCGGATGGTACCCTCTGGAATTATGTAGATTATTGGAAGTTGAACCAACAGATTGTCAAGAACCAATATCCCTTGCCAAGGATTGATGATATCAGCGATCAATATCAAGGTACCTGGGTGTTCTCTAAGATTGAATTGAGATCAGGCTACCATCAGTTGCACGTTAGACCATCTGATATACCTCTTATAGCCTTCTGGAGAAGGTATTGTCTATACGAGTATGTGGTTATGCCGTTTGGTCTCACAAACACGCCTATAGTTTTTATGGAATTGATGAACCGAGTATTCCATTAATACTTTGATTCCTTCATGGTGGTCTTCTTGGACGATATTTTTGTGTACTCTCACACTAGACATGACCATGATACCCATCTTGAGATTGTTTTTAGTACACTAAGATAGAATCAGTTATATTCTAAGCTCTCAAAATGAAACTTTCAGATGGATTAGATTCACTTTTGGGTCATGTTATCTCAGAGACAGCAGTTTTAGTGGACCCAGTGAAAGTGAGAGTTGTAGTTTTCAGGGAGCAACTGAGGAATTTCTTTGAGGTATGAAGTTTTTTGGGTTGTCTTAATACTACATATGTTTCATACAATATTTCTCATGCTTATAAGTGCATGTAACATGCCTGAATAAGAAGGGTGAAAATTTCTTCAGGTCAGTTTCTAGGGAGTAGTCCTTTCAAGAGATGAATGGGAGGTTGACTTCAATATCGATACTAGTTTTCTAGAGCCAGTTAAAATCTATATTTTTTACTATTATGTTTCAGGTATCCGGATGAGAGCTATGCTTATGCAGGTGGAGGGAGTTGTCACGTACGAGTCTCAGTAGTTTAGGCCACTTAAGAGGAACTACCTGACGCCGAATCTTGGGCTGGATACAGTTGTTCGTGCTTTATGTTGTAGGATACCCTACATTTTGGGATATGATTTTGTGGTTTCCACCAACCAAAATACTCTCAATTATATCTTCACTCAGTGTAACCTGAATTTGAGATAATGAATAGGGTGGAATACCTTAAGTCTTTAGACTTCTAACATGCCTACACGCCTGGTAAAGTCAATGGTGTGGCTGATGCACTGAGTAGGAGGACTCAAATATATGTAGTTCATGAGGCCATTAGTGAGTGGCTGCTTAAGGCTCTGTTCTTTGAGATGCATTTTCTGGTGCATGACAGACAGGGGAAGATGTTTCTTTCTTCTGTATCTGTTACCTCTAATATTGATGACTGAGTGCGAATGAGGCAGCTATCAGATTTTGAAGGCCTAGTCCAATGAGATAGTGTGCTAGGATGAGACCCTATTCCTAGAAGTTATATATGAGAAGATGATATTTTCCATTTCCAGGTGTGAAAATCAGTGTCAGAAGACATACATGATGAGCTGATACATGAATTTCATTCCTCTAATTGGGTAGTTCATCATGGTGTCACCATGATGTATCTTGATCTAAACATTCTTTTATGGTGGCCAGTTATGAATAAAGATGTTGTTGGGTTAGTCATGAGGTGCTCCACCTATCATCATGTGAAGCCATAGCTTTAATTACCCACATGTATTTTGCTGAAGTTACCCATAACCGAGTGGAAGTGGAATTATATCGCGATGGATTTAGTTATTTACCGAGGTAACCTCAAGGGAACGATGCAGTTTTGGTTCTCATTGATAGGTTTACAAAGATTTATCACTTCTTTCCGATCAAAGACCCTCAGTGTTGATCATATGGGATGACTGTACATCTGAGAGACTGTATGTTTACCAGGGGTTCAAAAATATATTGTATTCGATAGGAAATCATATTTTACTTCTCAAGTCTAGAAGGGGCTTTAGATAGCTTGGGTACATAGGTACTTTTGAGTACAGCTAACCATTCCCATACAGATGTCTAGTCTAATTGTACAATTCAGGTTCTTAAGGACATGCCTCAAGCATGCATCATGGTTTTGGAAGTTCTTGGGAGAAGCACATACCTATTGTGAAGTTTTCCTACCATAATATTTTACAAGAAACTATTCATATGGAATCTTTTAGTGCATTGTACGGTAGCCCATGCCTATCACCATAATATTGGATGGAGGCTGGAATGGATGCTATGCTGGGAACTTGTAATGTCCAGGAGACCATAGAGCAGATATAGTTGATTTTAAAACAGATGGCTACTACAAAGACACGATAGAAGTCTTATGCATATTGACAGATATGACCTATAGAGTTTGAGGGAGGGGATCATGTTTACCTACATGTCACATTGAGGTTGGGTAACTAGAGGATTAGAATATAGAGAAATAATTCACTAAGGTATGTCGGGCCATTTGAGGTTTTGGAGAGGGTCAGGAAGGTTGCCTATCGGCTGCAGTTACCTCAGATGTACCGGGCTATGCACTATGTCTTTAACATTTCTCAGCTTCGACATTTCTTCTCAAAATCATCTCATATTTTTAACCCGAGGAGGGTGATATAGTGGTGGATTCCTCGTTTGAGGATCATCCTATCCATATTTTTGATCAATGTGTGAATGTTCTCCATGGATGTTATTTTCTTATTGTATGAGTTCTTTGGAAGCATGGGTGAGTACATAATGAGACATGGGAGGGGGAGGCTGATGTACGATCGCAGTGGACGGAGTTGTTTGAGGATTCTTCTTCTATGCCACATTGCTTTGGGAATTTAGAAATGAATTTCATTATGGGGGGTATTTTGTATAAACCTGGATCTTCTTTGCAGGAATGTTTATCTTTTCTTTCCCTTTTGGAGAAAAAGAGGTTTTTCTAAAATTTATTAAGTATACATTGTGTACTTTATGAGTATAGTCCATGTACTCGGTTACTGCAGGGAGCCGTGTGATGGTCTTGTAATGGCCATACGCATGGCCGCGTATTTTGACCTGGAGACCCCCTAATGTGGTGGCTAGATAAGGCAATGACATGCCATGTACTATGAAAGTACACACCATGTACTTTCTTTTTTCATTAAATGTACCGGGGTCACGTCTGACGGTCAAAACAATCTCTTTCTAGGTATGGTTCAAAAGAGAGAGACCGTACGACCGTGGAACATAACCAAGCTTGCAACCAAGAATTCATTCTATGATTTGATTGTCATCGATTATGTTGGGATAACCTTGGCAAGCTCTTAATTCTCCCAGAGCATCATTTCCTGATTCCACCACTTTCTCAAGTTGTATTTTGTTAAGCCTTTTTAGAATTTATATAGATCTATGGTGTTCATGGTAGATTCAAGGCATGAGAATCATGTATATTGATCTCTCAACATCGAGGTAGGTGGTTTGTGCCTTTCTGTAGAGAGTCGTTGAATTTTCTTTGCAAAAGTGCCCAATATCCATTAATTGGGTATTGCGTGTTCTTGGTTTTTATCCCTAATTGTGCCTGCTAAGCCTAGTTTGATTAGATAGAGGTTATTTATTGAAAATAAGGTTTTTTTTCCATGATCTAGTGGTTTCTCCCATGTATACATATTTTTACCGTTTGATCTAGTTTTTCCTTTTAGGCTGATACTTTGTTTTCCATACCTAGTATTATAGGATGGAGTGATTATTATTTGTCTTGATGTTATGTTGTTTACTGGTTATCCTAGAAGTTCATGAGTTTTACTTTCTCCACTTATCATTTCTATTCTCGATTGACATACACATGGTTGTGAGAACCCGGTGTAGTGGACTATAGGGAGAATGGACTTAAGAGCTTCTCCAGGGTGTCCATTATTATTGATACGATGTGAGACCACATGGGGAATTGATGTAAGTTCTTCGTTAGAGTGTTTGTAGTTCCTCAAAATGGGCCAAAAGGGGAATGAGATGTATGTTCTTCCCCAGAGCACGTTTTAGTTCCCGATACGTGACTACATGAGGAATTGGTGGTGAGTGATTACCTAGAGAGTATTTACCGATGTTAAACAAGAGGGGTGAGGTTTTGGGTACTACCGAGAGGGTTACATGTGATGACTGTATTGTTTGGTTGAACCAAAGGGGTTAGGTTGTGAGTAATTCCCAGAGGGTTACCTACTAGAGTTTACATGCTTACTTGATATGTGGTGTTTGAATTCTTTAAAATTGTTAGAATATTTACTGTTGAGTACTTCCTTGTTTACTGCTACTTTTGTTTATTGCTAGCCATATATATTCATTAACTATTAGGCATAGAACTCGTGGTGGTTTCCTATTAGGATTTAGTGTTACACCCTGTTAGAGCCATTCTTTTTGTGCCCAAACATATTATATTTTTTCTTTTATGTATAATGGAAAGATCCCTTCTTCTATAGGTACTTGACTATTTTGGAGTTGGAGAGCATGGGACTAAGCTTTGGATTGGATGTTGAGGAGGTATTTAATATTTTTTATTTACTTTAGTTTAGTACTGTATTTAAGCATTGTGACTTGTTTGGATTATTTCCTAGACATATGTATCATGCCTCATTTATATATATGTGTGTTTCTTTTGTTCTTCCATAAGTCTTCCTCTGTTTGTTGTAGTTTGGCATGTTTACTTCATTCGCTATTTATTATCTGTTTCTCTTCAGATGTGTTACTTTACTAATGAGGGAATAGTATCTCCACTATCAATCCCAAGGTTGTCACTACTAGTTGGCATCCTCTGGTTTTTTGGGAATTGTGCTATTGTCCATGTGACCCACTGGGTACGGGGCGTCTCTCGGCAGCTTCTAGAAGCAGGACGTTACAGTCCATAACCCAAAAATATTGGTTAGTAATGACCCCTTACATTAGGTTGCAGAATAATTCTGCACATTTACATAACTTCTAAGATAATAAATCATGACTAATCAATTACATTATTAATTAAATTTTCTATCTATATGGGTTTTAATATATTTATATATTGTTCTTATATAAAAAAATCAATGAGATATATTATAAATTTATGTTATTCGAGTAGTCTTAATTTCTTGGTTCCAATGTATGATCACTTATATATAATTATTAATTTTCCAATTAAATGGTATATAAACTCTAGAAGTAAATGAAAATGGTACTAGTTTCCTTCTATAAATTTCAATGGCTACAAATATCCTTTTATTCTGACGTAGGGTTGTTTCATTATTTAAAATGATAATGTTTTGCAATTAGTTCATTTAAGATGTTTTTTAACCTTCATGAAATAGTTTAATTATAATTATTTTAATTATATATATTCATTCTAGAACCTGAAATAAGTTAAAATATACCTATTATCATTTTATATAACCATAAAAATATTTTAGGACTATCCGTCAAGGTGGTTGAGATAAATGAAGTATGTTGTGCATGTATTCATTGAACCCGAAATATTGTTAACAATGTTTTTGATTTATGAATGAATGAATCGAGGAAATAAGAGGGATATATAACTATAATAACACGATAACAATATATTTAGCATTATTATGATACAATATTTATTTATATGTGGATCATATGGGGGATTCATATTAGAAAAAATTAAAACATATTACTCAGGAATATGAACCATTCCCTTAGTAGTCTCTTCTTTGGCTACCCCATAAGGATCACTGAAATGGTAATTTTGTGAGAGTGGTCGAACACATACTTATGTAATAGGAATGAGAAGAAAATTTTAGAGTAATTTGGAAATCCACATATCTTTGAAGGTATGAGGAGAAGGGGTTTGAGGGGTGGTCATAATAGGGTGAGGGGTAGTTTTTTTATATATTATAAACCATAGTATATTATTTTTTCTAAAGAGTTCCAATTGTTTTTAATATTGTTAATATATACCATAAATGATGTAATTTGGTTTAAAATAATGTTTTATAACATCACCCATTAACCAAAATTCCATTAATTTAGCCTATATTATTAAATACTATGTTTTTATCTAATTTCACTATTGAAAACAAATAAATTATTCTAAAAAAATGGTAAAAGTTCTGCCCATTCATTTTTTGACAAGTAGATTAAAAAAAGTAGTTCTTTTTTGTGAAAATAATTTTCTATATATGAAAACTTTTATGTTTTTAATTAATCTATTATTTATTCGATAAATACTAATTTTGATATTACTATATAATTTGTGACCCATTGATGAATTACATTATGCATTATATAATTATATCACTACTATAATACATCATAATATTAATTTTTTAACTCATTTAATTAAATAAATATTTCTTTTAAAATAAATTATTTTTAATAAAATGATAATAAATCGGGTTTGTTTCAAAGAAATTTAAAAAAATTATTTTATAAATATTAAAACATTTACATGAATGTAGTTTGAAAAAAATATTTCATATTATTATTTTATATGTTTCTAAAATATAATTTTACCTAATGATTTCTGAGAATCCTATTCAGATAATCATTTTTCTATTCTGTGTGATCAGATTACTATTCCAATGTTTATTATACTATTCAAACTGTGAAATTTATTAGATTCATAAGGTTTCAATACTCTCATGGAATACCTCAATTTTTATTAATTCATAAATAACACATATTATCTGTGACAACCGGATCCTAGTGACAGCACATACACCCCTCCTTAACTTGGTCGTTGGGTCCTAGCCCGCTATGTACCACCAGTTGCCCCGCAGACACATGGTCCCTAACATAGGGTCCACCCACAAGCCTGAATGGGTCATATGACAAATGAGAGTCCCCAAAGTCCAACACTGGTTATTTCTTGTGTGCTTTTTCCTCACTTACACACTCCCCAAAAAACATCCCTGAAAGTCACCCATCCAGATCACTACTCAAGGACAAGCACGCTTAACTGTGGAGTTCTAATCAGGTATGCTCCCGAAAAAGAAGGTGCAACTTGTTGACATGAGTCATATCATTTATCCATTTAACCCTTTACCATTCAAGGGTGTTATAATCTCCCCCATTAGGGCACTATGTCCTCATTGTGGGTCATACATATCAAACAAGGTTGTGCGCTGCAATTTAGGATATTTACCACCTCTGCTACCAAATGTCACAATCGGTTCTTGGTGATAGCACAGACACCCACCTTAACATGGTCGTCAGGTTCTGGCACATCATGTACCACCAGTAGCCCCACAAACACGTGGTCCCCACCTTAGGGTCCACCAACACGCATGAATGTGTCATCAGACTAATGACAGTCCCCACATACCAACACATGTCCATTCTAGTATTCTTTGTCCCCACTCACACAAGCCCTATAAAACATCTTAGAAGGTCACCCATCCTGATCACTACTCCATGCCAAGCATGCATAAATATGGAGTTCTAATTATATAGGATCCCAGAAAAGAAGGAGCATGTTGTTGACATGAGTCCTATTATTTAGCCGTTTAACCATTTATCATTTGGGGTTGTTACATTTTCAATCAATGATATTTATATATTTTCATTTTAAAATTTAATATTGAATTACTTAAATTATTCATTATTTATAAAAATGTTATCATTAAAGATATTATTTATTGGGATTATGAAGATGATAATTTTAATAATAACATTTTCTATTTTTCTATTTTTTGTCATGTTCTAATACTTTCAATTCTTATTGCATTATTTTTCTCTAAATATAATGTCCAAATTATTATAATATATTTTCTTTCCATTCTTCATTTCATGTTAGCTCATTATTCTCTAATACTAAATGTAAAATACATATTAAAATGGAAATTAAATTGATTTATTTATATGATCTTACATTACATGTATCATATAGCACCAAGGATAATAACAACCAAAAGAAAGGTTGGGTGTGTGATTTAAGGATTAATAGGATACAACTAGCGAACCTATATAGTATATATCCATGTGTATCATAGTTCTTTACTAATAAATATTTCAACTGGTTTTATATGGAATTTATTTTTTAAATAAAACCAAATATAGTTTTCTATATAATGTAATATCATTACAAAAAACATCTATGAAAAATAACTATGAGGAATAAACAGGTAAAATAAAAATGATTGACCAATATAAATCTTATCACATGGGAAATGGGTATGTCCATTTATAAATCCCATGTGATATCCTCAAATAACCAAACAAACGAATAGATCACAATGGTGTACCCAACTATGATAAAGAAATAACAGTAGACAGCATAAGCTAACACTACTATCAATGAAACAAGGTTCCATAGAATGGATACCCTTGAAAAATCCCCTAGTGATAGAAAAATCATCTTAGTTATTTCATTTCTATTATTTACCAATGTACACTAATGCCTTCCAAATATTCAAATACATCATCATTTTGAAAAAGAAAAGAAGATAAAAATTCATTAAACAATTTCCTCTCCATATCAATTTTTCGTTTTTCACATATTCTCCTTAAAATATTCTATAGTGATACCAAACCACTTCTATTCATTGAAACCAATTTCATATTTATAATAATTATTTATTCAATTAATCTCACACACCATGATTAAAAAATGATATTTATTGAGAACACTTTTTTTAAAAACATTTTTATATACCTCCAAGAACAATTCAACATTCATTGTTCTCACATAATATATATTAATATAAAAACCAATTGTAAATCATATAAAAAATCGTCATTTTAAGTGATAAACCATATTATTGATATACCAATATGAAGATAGATGAAGAAAAAATTTCCCTACAGATTAGTGATGGTAGAGTTTGAGATCACATCCAATGGAACACGATAGATTAGAAACATTATCAATTCTATATGTCGATTGAATACCTAGGGATATAAAATCATAATCCTCCAAATTCATGGTCATTAATTATGTAATACATTTTGTAACATATTTCACTAACTAGATAACCTTTAATGCTGATTGAAGAATCCAAAATACTTGGTGATCCCTCCAATAGAAGTTATGATAGAGCCTAAAAAAGTCACCAACTAGTCACTAAATAAATTAAATATAAATTTACATTGAGTAGGTCAAATTAGTTATGTTAAATAAAATTTTCCAGCTAAAATAGTTATTAAAATATATTAAAGTTCACTACCAATGACATCACTAGACTGACACTGAGAATCCATTGTCTTTATGATGTGTATATGTAATTTACATATACCCCCACTCCACTAATATCTAGTATGTGTATTTTTTAGTCATACAGTGGTTCTTTACAGATATTATGGATATCCAATAGATCACACCAACTATATATTATCCTCTATCTAACAAAAACTATGAAACAATATTTTCCAAACCAATAGAATATTTCTAAATAAAAAAATCAAAATCAAATGAGGATTAAAACTAACCCCACATGATGTGGTGTGATAATTATACCAAGAATAACGTTGATTTGTCTGTATAAATTATTTGTATAAAAAACATGATAAAATATAATTTCGTTATTATATCATCAAGGCATCATGATCCCATGCATCATGAATTTCCCTATAATTCTACCATCGCAGTTTGGAAAATGTTATCATATTTCAATATAACACTTTATCGTATCAGTTCACTATCTAAAATGGACATTCAATCAATGAGGTGTTATGTAAATATTAAATATCGTTATTCTCAATAAAATTGTATAGATCTATAAGTTATTTCTTATGTTGGGAATTAAGAGATATATCATGGGTTGTAAATAAAATTATAATGTTATAGTAATCAATAAACTACCTTCTCATATATCCAAATAATCTCAACTCGTATAACATAATGAGGTGAATAATAACCCTACATTCCCAAACATTTATATACCAAAAATGGTGAAACTATGAGGAAAAATTTATAACTCAACTAGAATTCCAATGGATTATAACACTGATAGACATTTTATTTCAAATTAAATGGAGCTATCACTAATAACCAATTGATAAAATGCACAATATTTGATTTATCTTAAAATATACTCAATCCAAAAATGGTCCATTATCAGAAATATTCCAAAACAAATAGGGGGTCTATATGATCACTCATGACACTAATAAAATGGATTAAAATTGAATGAATCCTAATTACAAATATTATCAGTGAACTACAATTTATTTTTATATTTCACCAAAGATCCACTGATGTTAATCACATATTCTCAAACCATATATTCAAGAAAATAGATATATTACACTCTTTAGAAATCATAATCTTTTTTATAATCTATTCTCGACACCAACTATGAAACCAATAAGTAAAGAAATCCACTTCAAATCTATGATGTGATGTAAGGGAACCTATCTAAAAAAAATCATGAAAAACTATATATTCTTCTAATCACATGCATTTACATGTTCCCATGATCCTCCACCATTATCAACTCTTTGATAGGTAGGAAATGTAATTATTTCAAAATTCATTCAATAGTAAAAAATATTTAATCATTACCACTCTGATGATATGGTATCTCAATAATAACTTATATGGAATTATCATCCTATATACCAACTAGAATAAGAAACAGTTTCATTAAACTACAAGCATATCTATTAAAATCATAATTCTTTTAGGCATTAGGAACTACTAAAAAATATTCATCTAATCATCTCATTCTCAAAAACCAATTAGATGATTTTATGACATTATATATCTCTATAGATATTGGTTTCATAAAAAAAATTACTGGTTTGAATCATCCATCAATTATTATTTATAATACCTCGTAATAACCATCATTCCTAATAAGCTTAACACTGCATCAGGAGACAATGAAAAAAAACCAAAGGTCTCCCCACCATATTGATTATTGATAGAGATATGAAACTCTACATCATTCTCTTTTCCAGGTCAAATATGATCATTCATAAACTATCCATCATGATAAAAAACATACAATACATTTTCATTCATATCTCCATTACCCCTACTCCACTCCACAAATATGTCAATCAAGCACCACCCTCCCACTTATTTATCCACTATCTGAGTTTGAAATTTAATATAAATGTGTCAATGACCATGTTTCCTATAATCAGGGACTATAAACTATTTAAATAAATTTTTTTTAATGTAATCCAACTACATTCACTGTCTTATGATTATATCCATCTATATTAAGATTCACTATTTAATCCAGTAGTCTGAATACACTATAAATCCTTCTCTGAATAGTCAGTGAACCCATGTATTTTTTCCATTAACTAATAAAGACAAATCAAGATAATTAACTGTATATTACTTACCTTGAGGGAATAACATATGACCATCATGAGGTATAACAAATATTCATTTCATTAAAACATAATCCATAATAATACCTAGGAATCATCATAAAAATTCATAACCAACACACAATAATGTAAGAAATATGAAATCAGTTGAATTCATACCACATTAAACTCTTAAAAATATTTCATCCATTTAACTCTTTATAAACATAAAAACTTTAATGGTTTTCTCTATTAAATGACTTTCATTCTTAGACACACCCAAAAAAAGAAACTATAATAATGAGCATCTGAAAAAAAATCTATAGATCACAATAATATTCATGGGATACTAAAAATATTTCCCTACCTAAGTCATATTAAGACCAACTAAGACACCATTTTTAGAAATAACATAACCTATAAATTTCACCTATTGTATCCATTAAAATCATTTAGATAGCTTATAATTTAGATTATATACCTTTATAATCACAAGGGTAATATTTAAATTTTAATCATTACACAATTTTAATATATAATATACAATAAAATCATCCACAAATGAAATAGAAAATGAATCCCTAAACCAAATGAATATTTGATTCATCAAATCGATAAACACAACATGAGAATATTTAAGGGGAAAATTAATATTAAAATACTCAAATTACAACACATAATCTTAAAGGGAATAATATGAAAATCACCATATGTTACTCCTTACAGATTATTATCCAATATATATTCAATCTATTTAATTCACATTGATACATTGATTTAGTAAAAGGGGACACAATCATATGATCAAGGTACTTGTTCTTAACAATTGCTTGATTTATTTTTCATTAATTAACACTACATTAGATACTCGTATCCACATTCCTTACATATATCACCGGTTATTCTAAATGGGAAATACTATGATATAATAATCCCATATAATGAATATCTCCAACTTATGAAATTAATTATTACAATTATATGTTTTCTATATAGTAATGTTTATTACCACATGTCAATCATTGGAAAATTAATATTAGGAAAATATCAAAAATATATGTTAAAACATGATGAAAAAAATTCATGTTGAATAGAATTAATTTTATATTCATGGATGACCAAACAATTAATGGGTTATAAAATTGGGTTACAAAATCACAAAACCACTAATGGTAACCATGATCGTGTGACCACCACCGCACATACACAAATTCATGGAAGATAAGTGAAATATATTTTCCATGATGAAGCCTTTCCACAATTTCTAATCTTACATGGACAATATTAACCTACGATGTGCCCCTGATGTGATCATTGTTCTTCATGTGATTCCCATGGAAAGAGACCATATTATCCAATGGATCTTTCAATCCAATAAATACAATATGATTTTTTCATGTAGTTTTAATCCTTTACATGGAACACATGGAGTAATTCTCTCACCCCAGGAAAATTGGACTATGTGACTAACACTGGAATGAGGTTTTCTAGGATAGGAATATCCCTTGATCATCGATTATCACATGATTTGAGTGTAAAATTCAATATCGACATGAAATCTTGTCATGTGTGTGTCACAAACACAAGTAATTTTTGTTTATGATTACAGTGATATATTGGAATGAAATATAAAGAGGATTTGACAAATACATAGATCTATGAATAATTTTGAGAATCCAAACCCTACCACATGAAATTTGAAAATAAAATACTAAAGAAGATAAATTTTAATGTGTTTCTTTTACTAGAACACCGAAATTGATCTAGTGAGTCCTTATCACAATAACACATGTGAAATACTATATCTTGTGATGAGCATTCGGTAAGAAAATATCATAATAACCTAATGGTTATAAGATCTCATGATGATATATTGGTCATAAAACTATGTTTTGTGATCTCCTAGCCTTCCAGTATCCATGGAACTACCCGACCCCTATTAATTTTTTCAATGGACTCCCCTTGAATTTATGTTATAATAAGACCTCCAGGACATCACGTGATCAAGTGACCCCATACCCTTTTTCTTCAAGGTAATAGGAAGACCACATGTATTATTCCTGATATGATAAATCACATGGGTGTCCCTCAAAAATTATAAGATTATATTATGTTCATATTAGATATATCTATACCCCCTTAAAAATCATTCCAATATGATCATGATTTTATCCATTATTCATTACCCATTAGTGTCTAAGAAAATTTCAAATTATACATGGACTATGATTCATATTATAAAAATGATATGTATAAAACATTTACAAGGATATATCCTTATATCATATAGAAGAGTAAACTCATCTATTTTTTCATATTGATTCACTCCATGTGGCCATAATCACCATATATACTATAAGGCATTTGACATTTCATCAAATTTCATCATTTCTATAACCCTTATATAAATTAACATCCACTTTATATCACATTAATCTCCATGGTTATCATCCCTTTCACTTGATGTCAAACTACAATAAATAAAAACAATAAGGACTAGAATTCCTGTTATAATTAGGATATATAGGATTCCATTTAGAGGTTAATTTCCCATACTTAATATATACATCCATTAGTCATATCAAATTTGAATATTACTCCTCATGGATATTATATGAATATAAAAACTTCATATTATAATATTTATTTTGATGTATTATTTATTTTGATGTATATCCATATCTGTTATGGGATTAATAAACATGTTTCCCTTATGGAAGCCTAATTATGTATTCCTCCAAAAAATAAAATCTTATATTCACATGAAACATTTCATATATCCTACTAATTCATGTAATCATAATATTAATTACTCATTTGGGATTATATATTATAAATTATCATGTTTTTAATACTATTCAAATACCCCAATTTTTTTATTCCTCCTTGTAGAAGACATAGAGTTATTTTATTTTCCATCAAGAGACTGAACTCCCAGTAAAGCATCTTACAGGAGAATTAGTGTGTATAACTCATATTATCAAGAAATGTGTATGATCTTATGTGAGATATTGATTCCCAAAGAAATCAGGACTTGTATAAGTATAGTGAACTGATCTGATAATTCCCATTAGCAGAAAAGAAATTCCCCAACAATTGGCCTCCTTATTAACTATACATCCTTAATATCATATTCTACATTAGAGGTCCATTCCCCCAATGAATGTCATAATTATTTATACTATAATTCAATCCTACATATTATAAATAATATGCCTTTTGATTTTTAAACCCCTATATCACACATTCCTATTTCAACACAAATGTTCATAATGTAAGACACTACTAGAAATATGACTTTTCCTAATGCTTCTATTCCAACGGTTTCTAAAACCCGTTGGGAAATCCCACATTGAGGCCACTTTTCCCAACAGTTTGGCCAAACTGTTGGAAAAGGGTATGGATTTCCCAATAGTTTGGCCAAACCATTGGGAAAAGTCTACTTTGTGGCCACCTTTCTCAACGGTTTGGACAAACCGTTGGGATAGGTGTACCCTTTCCCAACGGTTTGGAGAAACCGTTGGGAAGAGTCCACTTTATGGACCCCTTTCCCAACAGTTTTGCCAAACCCTTGGGAAAATCAATACCAACGGTTGTCAAAATCGTTGGTATAGACCTATACCAACAGTTTTGACAATCCTTGGTATAGATCCTTTGATTTTTTATCATTTATTCTTACCGGGAACATTATATAAATCAAAATATAAAATAATTATGAGAATACATATATATATTTATGTAATTATGTTCACAAAAGTCATGTTAGGTTAGTGTTTAAGTCGTCGAATGATAAACTAGGGGTCCTGGGATCAAATCCCAGTGAATGTTTTTTTTAATACATATACCAACGGTTCCATAACTGTTGGTATATATTTTCTTATTACTTATACCAATGGTTTCCAAAACCATTGGTATAGACCTATCCCAATGGCTTACTTGGAAAAGGTTCTCCAAACCGTTGGAATAGATTAGTTTTCCAGTAGTGAGAAAATATTGAACACATTAATGTCTTATCATGTGGCCTTAAACAATGTCATTCAAACTATGTCTAATTTGAGTCAATGCATTATGGTTTAAATTTGGTTCCTCTATGGTAATAATTCCAATAATCCCTATTAATTTATCTTCTGGGGTTTATATTATATAAGTGGTAGTTTACATCATTCCTCTAACCAGCCAAACTCTTATGATACTATATTACTTTTTAATTAGGGAAGTAATCCCTATGAATTTTCTTCTTTAAATTTGTATTAATGTTTGAATCATAAATCCATATAGTATATTATATTCCATACATGTCACATCATAGAATCATCATTGGTCTACACCCCTAATGAAATGGATAGTTATGAAGTAATATTCCTTGTGACATCAATTCATTCTTATTAGATCATATTACATTCAAGGTCAACCGAAAGGGATTTGTTATGAATATGTAAAACGTAGATAATCAATGGGAACCTTGTTCCTACTAAGCATTATTTATGATTTTAAAAAGAGTTTAGTTATTTCCACATGACTACATATGGAGTGACGATTCTTGAGCTACAAGGTTTATGATTCATCTCTCACTGATACATTTGAATCCCTTATCTGGGATTGATACTGACTCCATAAACACCCAACACTTTCCTAGGAAACTGTAGAACATATAGTCTATAATTTCGTGAATTTTTAATATGTATATCATGATACTATATTCCATTAGTCAAAATGTGTATGAAGTTATTGAATAATTTAAATTTATAGTAGGTATTATCATTATAGGGACTATGATAAATAAATATGTTAATGTAAATTGATCCTCAAATTCATATGGTTACTAATGATAAAATTTTAAAATGTTATATTATCTATTTCTATATTAGAATATTTGAAATTATCCTAAACAAATTATTAATATATATGAATATCCAATAGGATGAAATAATTCCCCAAAAAATAAAATTATGAGGCAAACCAATAATCCTCTTGATAAATGTGAGTTTCTAAGTGTCATGGTAAAGGAACCCCAACAAAAATATTCCTTTATATTTTACTATCATTGTTCATCAGAGTTGATAAATCCATTAGGTATTTTCAATATAAACAACTAGTGAATCAGAATTGAATGAATTCGAAACCATAGTCAACCTACCAGAATCGTTTGACTATCGAAGAAATTATTAGTGAAAAATGGATAACTTGATGTTATTATATATAACATATAAAATAATTATCATCATCATTTTACATTAAAAATCTTGTTTATCATGATATTTAAATATGGTGAATATATAATTGTTAAATTTTTGTTTTCATCTTCATTCCCAAATATACCTTTTAAAAAACCATTTTGATTAATGGAAATTGCATCACCATTTGGAAATTCTCTAGTATTTTGGAAACAACAAGATTTAATACCTCTATGAATTGATGGATTATTTAACATACTCAATTCATTTTAAACAATAATGAATATGTGAGAGTTATAGAATACCTTGATTATAGAACCATCCAATCATGAGAGGATACAAAAAGGGATTTTCTTGTGAGGAAAAATTCTACCCCCTTTTCCCATTGAGTGCAGCAACATTGCAGATGGCACCCACCACCACCCCAAACTAGTTTGGGAAACTATCTTTTTATTATCACAATTTGATATATACTTATCGTATTATGGTGGAATATAGACACTATTATATTTTGATTCTATTTTTGGAGTCCCCCATGAGTTATCTTCGCATCCTCTTCTAGTGTCAGCACTGAAAACCAAACCCTTCATAACATACATAGGATGTATCCTAGTGATTCCATTACATATACAAGTAAATAATGGTTATCCTACTATATATCTGGAATTGGTGAGTGGAAATCCATAGAGAGATTAACCAATAATATTAATCTATTTTTGAATCATTCAAATAATATTTTTTGGAAACTCAGTTACATGAATATATCCCTTCCTTGGAATACTATGTCTTCTATCAAATCAACATGGATCCCCCTGAGTATCCTCATATCCCAACACCATAATACCAAATCCAACAACATACCGTTGTACCACCCACTATTCATTCTCATATCTATATTCAAACAATGGTATTACACCAACATATTTCATTAGTGATTGGGGGATGTCATTTATTCTTTCCCCACTCACAAATCCCATTATAATCACATGGTTGAAAACTGATATGATGAGTGGGAAGATATTCCCACTTTGATCAGATACAAAAACTAATATGTCATGGATACTAAAAACATTGATAAATATATTTGTAGACATAACTTTATAATATCATAGCATATTATAGATGATATGTAATAGTTTCTCTATAACATCCCAATATTTCATAGTATGTTATATCATTAGAGTAAGTCAATTGCTTATATGGAAGGCAACAATGACATGGCTTGCATTATACGCAATATTTGTTTTCTAGGTAACAATGGATTAATATTATAATTATTTAAATGATAAATTTATTTATTAATTAAATATTGGTATATGAATAGTAAAAAATATATTTTTATTTTTATTTATAATGTTTTCAAATAAATAAAAAATATTTATAATGAAATTTATATGTTTTTGTTTAAATAGTTATATATTTAGAAAAACTATTTACTTAAAAGAAATAATTTTTATGCCCTTTTTGTGAAAAATAATAAAATTAATACTATAAACTCCTAAATATTGTATATGGTAAAATATACATCATTTTTTTATATCGAATATCAAAATTAGCTAAGGTTGAATTTTGGGTATTTTTCTGAAAACTACCATTTTTTTATGAATAGTGAAAATTACAACATAATACATAAAAACTGATTGTTTATTAAAATATTTCTTATTTTTAGTCAAATTTATTTTAAAATTAAAATATATAAATTATATCTATCTTAGTTTAATTTAATCCATTGGAGTCGTTTTATACTAATTTTAGTGTATAAAATTTTATTGACCTTATTGACGTCTTGTACCCACCTTCTAAACACATTTAAAAATTTGCATAAAACATAATTTTACTATATATGTGAATTGATTATCAAAACTCTGAGTGACACAGTTGACATTAATAAATAAAATATGGTTCAATAAGATATTTTTTTGGTGAAAATTGTAATTTTAAATTTATTTACCATAGTTAAGATTATATGTGGTAATCAGAGGTAAAAATGATATTATAATTAACCTAACATTTTTCTTAATTCTATTGGATAAGGTTTTTTTGACCAAAATATACCTTAGGAATAAAATACAATCCTCTTTGATCGACTTGGATTAGATTTAGCCATTTATTATTATTATTTTATTTAATGAAGTGTTAAAAGTGTTAAATTCAAATATTAATAAATAAACCATTTTTAATATAGAGTTATACAAAAGATAAATTAGACTATAAATATTCATTAGTAATCAAAAAATATTTCCTACATAATTGTATTAAATTTATAAATTTTAGTCGTTAAATAATTAAATTTATTTATGACACCATGATGATGAAGTAATTATCTTATTAATGAATGATTAAAATAAATTATATTATAAATATCCAAAAAACAATTACTGATTCTTTTGATGTATTACACTAATTGTATATGTTATTATGACATTTTAGGATTGATTTAATGGATTTTTTTCAATTTTACAATGATTTTTGACTTTCTGAAAAACCAAATACTAAATATTGTAAAATTGAAATAAATTAGTTTTTCAAACTAATACAATATTATAAAATGATATAATATTCCTAAAAATTTAAGGATCAGTCAAAGGACTTATATATTAATATCTCTTCCATTAACGAACCACTTGGGTTTTTCTTGAAATTTTATTATAATGTTATTAACCATGTAATATAAAAATACCAAAAAACATTGTCAAATATAAAATATTTAATAATGAGTTAAATATAACATATAAGGTTAATATGGAGAACATAACAAGTACAAACCATATTTGTTGAGTTTATTTAGCCCCATACCCACCTTAGCATCGAAATATATCCATTTGGATCCATTATTAACCGACTATGAATTTATAATAAAATAATATTTCATTATTTTCCAAAAGTAACCCTCACCTATCTTATAAAATGGTACTACTCCTTATCTCAAAATCACTCCTCCAAAGCCATTTAGTGTGGCCAGACCCTACTCAAATATCCATCCAACTACCCTCAATAAAACCTAGAGGCCTTAAAATGATCATAAATCCATCTTATGGAACCCTTTTTATCAAATCAAAAAGAAGCACTCGCAGAAGAGGAAATAATTTTAATCACCTCTTTCAAAGTTATATTCTTATTTCATGTCATATTTCATTGTTTTTTACATACCAAAATAATAACTCCAGTAACTTATACATATTGTGATGTTTTTATAAATATGGAACAACAATATTCATTATTCATTCCACCCTATGAATGACAAAGTCACCACACGTGCTTACGTATGACTTTCCGTCTCCACATCGTGGTGTGGTTTGTTATTCAACTTTTGTTTAATTGGAGGGTTAAAATAATGAGTATAATTGATATATATAATAAATATATCTTTTTAATGATTTTGTATATATGCTATACCATACAATTAAATACAATTTATCCATCAATAGAATAATATTATCGCTCGTGCGTACGTACGAATTACCCTCTCCACAAACTTGATGAGATTCATTCACCCGTGTAACCATTCAAGAATAATTTTCATTAATGATTAAAAATAATGTTTTATAACATAATATCATCCTGGAATTGATACAAATTCATTATATCCATAAAAATAATGACTTTCAAAACAAAACATATAATGTAATATGAATTAGTTTAATCCCAAAACAATGATACTACTGAAATATTATTAAGAATGCAATATTAGATCATCATATATGATATAATATTTAAGTATGTGTTTCTTGGATAATTTAAGAAAAATTATTTAACTATTATATAGGCGGTTAACGTACCCTCGACTAAGGAAATGTTCATGGTAAGGGTTAATTTGACAATCTCTTTATTACCAAAGGTTGTTTATACATAAGCATATACTGGGAATTCGTTTATCATCCACATCCGTGTTTCTCATAAATGTATTTCAAAATAGTATATATTTTCTAGAATATGGGGTAATATAATTTATACCCTTGTTTTAATTTTTATAAAATGTTTTTAAAGGAATCTTTTGGTTAATTACCAAATAAGGTACTTTGTGACCTTTTCAAAAAATTAAGGTATGAATGTTTTTTAACATATTTTGTTGGTGCGGCTATTTTCGATAGTTATTACACCTTCGATGCTTCCCTTAAAAGCTTATAAGAATATTTTCAAAATACATATTTTTTTTATATTTACGTTACTTTTAAATGATTTCAAAATGTAATGATATATTTATCTCAAATGGATTTGATTTAATCTATGTCAATATCCTTTGTTGGATATTATACTTATTTGAAGTTGATTTATTAGGATATAATATTTAATATTTTTTTGATGGTTTTGTGATCTGATTAGTTGTGGATGTATTATTTTTATACAATTCATGCTTTATGGTTAATGTATTAACATTTTTTATGTCGGTTTTAATACGAAAGATTATGTTATGTTTCAACATTTTCATATGAGAATGCATTTGACATAGTAAGTGATGGGTGGATCCCACTGTAGCTCCTTAATCCAATTGAAGGTCTCATGAGACTAAATAGTGTCTTGGAAAAAGACCTAGTTAAAATATTATTTTTAGTCTGGGCATGAGGCCTAGATTATGTGGTTATGATATCAGAAATTATACATTCTATCCTTATTAAATTTACTATTAATATTACATGGGATTATTCTACTAGTTGAATATACATGTGAATAAGTATATGGAATTATTTTATTTATCTTTTCCATTTTGTATAGATGATTAATTTTAAATTTCTTGTGTTTTAGTATTATACATTTCCATAAAGGTTTATCCTTATAGTTTCTGTTATATTGTTTTCTTTACGGAGCATTTTATCTCACGAAATTCTTGTGTTTTATTTTTTCTAGGATGTGAGGAAGTATATTATGATTGACATAAAGGGATAGGCTAAGGGTTATGAGTTTGTTCAAAGGGGACACAATGTTATTGTTTTTTATTTCATAATATAATGTAAAACTTATATACATATCATGTACTTCCAAAGCTTCTATAAAAATTGGTATTTTGAGACATGATCTCTTGTGATCATGCCAACATTTTGTAATAAAGCACTGACTAGGGGTAACTAGGTTTGCGATGTTATAGTTGGTATCTGAGAAATTTTATACAAACCCTGGAAACTAGATTTAGAAAAACCCTAATTAGACAATATTACCCTAAGATAGACTTTGAGGCTTAGTATAGAAGAAATTCCTTGAATTTTCGTAATGTAGATATTTTTTAAATTTTCCTTGAAATATATACCTCTCTATATTGGAGAAGGTAGAGGTAGCTCTGGCACTGATGTATCTTGGGGTAAAACTTGAAAACACTACTTTGAGATAGACTTGAATTAGAACTGGTGAACAACAATGGGTCTTGCTACACTCTTTATTACAACACTCCCGTGGTATATGCTTAGGATAATTCATATTAACTTTATAAACTATTATGAAGGATTTATGAATAAATACTTTCTCAAATAAAACATTTTTTTATGATTATGGATTATAAGAATAAACTGTTAAATTTACGTTAGGTGTTTTACTTTTTTGGAATTATGCATTGTGATTTATAAACTAACCCAGTGTATGCCATTGTTTTAAAATGGTTCCCAATAGAAGGAATGAGAACTCCAAAAATACGCATGATGCAATGAGTAGGAAATATCATATATTTCATAGACATATGACAATATTTATAAGGGGAATAGTATCCCACAAATTCTCATCATATTAATAAATAATATCATGTGTTAAGAAGATATTTAATGAATTATCTGAGTCCTATGTCTTTGGTGGGATGCCACAGAAGAAAAAGAAGGGTAGAGAGAATGATGGATAAAGGGAAGAGGGGAAAAGGATTTTCCCATATGTGATAACATGGAAAGAATCTCCTTGGTAAATTCATGAAAGGAATGTGAGTTTTTTATAATCATAGAGAAAAATGAATCTAGTACGAGATTTCAAGGATAAAAAAAGGTTTCAAATGTACAATGCATCATCTATAAGGAGTTGGGACACTACGCGAATCAATGTCCAAAAAATCATATTATACACCAAATGATGATATTGGATAATAATCTTGTTATTGTACTAACATAGATAAATAGGCATATCCTGGAAATCATTGCCCCTCCAAAAGGTACTGTTGATAAGATGTAAAACATGAAGGAATCTTTTCTGTGGGATGCTAATTTTATAGGTCGCTACCATTAGGCCTCCTAAAAACGCCTGACAAAGCCGATTGTGGGAGGTTGTGTGGGTTTATGTGACATTACGGATACAATGCAGGGTTTGCAAGCCTGTATTGATTGGGATATCATTTCAGGTGATTCCTTGTGAGCGTCCCTTTTCTAGGCCAGATATGGTAATCAATGTGAGGATGGCATGTTTTAAAGAGTTTGTCCCTCTCGGTGAGCACATTGTTTGTTTTACATTTTGAAGGATATTTAGGGATCTTCCTGGTGGATTGTGGGTAAAGGTAATATCAACTTTTGTGACATGAATTGGGATGGTGTGAAGCTCTTCTTACCTGGATGTCAAGCCCCATGCAGTTCTTTCAAGGAAGTGAGTGGTTATCCATATTTGATCCAGCTACTTTTCTATTAAGAGAAATGGGAAATTTTTTAAACTATTACATTAAATGATGAGGATTATAGATTTTGTTTCATTGATTCAACCTCGGTTGTTTTTTCTACTCGTGATTATAGAAACTCTCAGCATGCAGCGTGTGTTCTTGATGAATGAGCGGCAAGGAAATGGTGCAAGGAGTTTCCCGCTAAAATGAATTTTATGGTATGGGGTGTGAGGAACAAGGTGATTTCTACTAATTTGAATGTCCAAAGGAGTGGTATTTCTATTTACTCTCACTTTTTTTGCTGCACTGCTCTATAGGGCGAGTCGATGGTATACCTATTCTTCCAGGGAGAATGGGGCTTTTCTATTTGGTCCTTCTTCAGACTATAGACTCGATCCACTGAGGAGGATTTCTCCATATATGCTTTCATCTCTTTATGGCTGCATGGGCTTGATCGTAATGGAATGGAGCTAAAGTTGTGAAATACTATTTTCATGGACATTTTCTGGACTCTTTGGGAATCCTGTAACTAGGTTAGATTTGGTAATAGTAATTCACTTCTCTATATCCAGATGAGAATGTGATCGTTGCTGGTTGAATTGTGTTCCCTTCTGAAAGGGGGTCATAACTTGGTCACCCTTGCTAGTTTTCTGAATAGACCATTGGTGGATGTCAGAACTGGTGGGTGATGGATTAAATGGTTTCCTCCTGGTTCTGGAATGAAACATAATGTTTACGGATCCCTTTTTAAGGGACAGATGCGAGGCGGGGGGATTCTTAGTGACTCTCGAGGTTCAGTGTGTGTTTATTTTAGTGCCTTCTTTGGGCCGGGCTATTCACTTGGTGAAAAATTTAGGGAACTCCATTCTGGTCTCAAGTTAGGTAGATATTTTTACCTCCAGGTGTTGGAAATTGAGTCAGACTCTGAGGTCTTGGTTATAATTATCTAGGTGAAATGCGGAGCTCCATGGGTTTTGGCTTACCTCAGTATAATTTGTTCACTTGAGTCAAAGGGTGGTTAGTTTGTGAGGCATATTTGGCGGGAAGCCAATTTCTTAGTAGATTCTCTTGCTCATGCAGGAAATATAAACAACAGGCTTATCATTTTTAATACATTGGGTTCTTTTCCTTTGGAATGTAAAAGTTATGTTCAATGGGATGCCCTAGGACTTCACCACTTTAGACCTCCTTGAGGCTTTCTTTGTTTTGGTGGTCCTTGTTCCCTCTTTAAAAAAATTAATTTTTAGTTAGTCAATAAGGGTTCTACTGCATTACTATTTAATTGATGATTTGAGATTATATTGTACTAGTAAAATTGGCTCAACAACAAGTTAAAATTTTTAGAAAATAAATGTTTTAAGTAAATATAAACATTAATATAGTCTTGATACTAAGGTATTGATTTTTGTAATAAGAGAAATCTGATTTGGATAAATTATATTTGATATTCTTAACTACCTTTTAATTTCTTAATGGTTTGTTTATTCCAACATTGTTGGAGTATTCAATGTTTTTGTTGATAAGTAATATATCTAGTATTCTATAATGAATAAGGCCTAATGAATGTAAGAAATATGGTTTTATGGTAATTCAGGGTGTTACCATATTTTAATAAAATACAAGATGAAGGAACTCACAAGTTTATATGTGGAAAAAAGAGATCTTCATTAGGTTATGTTGTCCATAGTTATAATTTTTTGGACTATAATTTTGGACACAAGTATTTTGGATATGCATAATGGTTAGAATGGAATAAATTGGACATTAGATACTATGTTATAATGCTAATATATTTCTTAATATTATTTTGATATTTTTTTATAAAAAGGAAAACCTTAAGGTTGGGTGACTAACTGTCGCGTTCAGTAATGATTTGAGACTTGAAACCACAACCAAATGGCGACAATAGTGCATCACTTATCACTGACCTACACGATGTCCTACTTTGTATAATGTATTTTTTTAAATAATCTGATATATGAAATATAAATTCATGTTTTTAAAAATCTATACTATTTGAATAAATATTTTATTTTTGATTTATATTATCTTTTCATGTGGAAGATGTGCTTGTGGTATAAATTAGTTAAACGATAGAACTATAACTGCCATCTATTTTTATATTCTATGAAGAAATTAATTCTAAAACTTTGGTGAAATGATCATAAAACAAAAAATGTGTTATCTTAAAAACGTAAGTTTTGATAAACCAATGATATTTTATGTCAACATAGATTTATGGCTTTGAGGCACTGTATTTTCTTTTTTATTTTACACTTTTTTGTGATTGATAACCTCAATCACTCCCTATAAATATTTACATTTTCCTCCAATTATATGTCTCAATTTTCCAATAATATTATCTTATTTGAAATCCTAATTTGGTGGTGAAAGTTTCATTTCGCTTTCCCTCTTATTAATACTAAATTTTATTATCCATATTTCTGATGTGAGTTTTTCATAAAGGTGTTTTATATTTTTAAACATTAATTTTTGATGAACAATTTCAAATTGTGAGGACACAATTTATTAAAGAAGTGGAGAATATTACTGCTCAATATTTCATTGTATTTTTTATCGTTAAAGTAAGTCAAAAGCTTGTACTACATGCAACACCGACATGGATTGCGTTATATGCAAGATTGAGTTTCTGTGAAACAACACAGTAGAATTATAATTATTTAAATGAAATAATTATTTATATATTAAATAGTGTGATAATAATAGTAAAAGATAATTTTATTAATTTTCACATAAGTAAAACATATTTATAATGATATGTATATGTTTTGTTAAAATAGTTATATATTTAGAAAAAATACATTCTTAAAATAACTACCTTTTATGTCCTTTTGTGAAAAATAAGAAAATTATTAATAGATAGTACTAAAATTAAAAAAATTAAAAATAGACATCATTTTTTGAATCAAAATATCAATATTATCATAGGGGGAATTTCTGTTATTTTTCTGAATACTTTTTATTTTTTTATGAATAGTGATTAATATATCATTGTATATAAAAAAAGAATTTTTATTTAAATAATTATTCTTTTCATTTAATTATTTTAAAAGTAAAGATAAATACAAAATTCCTATATTTGTTCAATGTAATTCATTGGAGTCATTATATAAAAATATTAGATGTATAAAATTTTAGTAAACTTTTTAACGTCTTTTACCCAACTTCTAGGAAAATATGAAAATTTGCATAAAATGTAATTTTAACACTTATGTGAATTGAATTTAAAAAAACTAAAAGAAATGGTTGACATAAGTATGTAAAAAAAATTTCAATATAATTATAATAATTTTATGTCAATAGACACTTTTGAATTTTATTTACAATGTTTAAAAGTAAATAAGGTAATTAAATGTAAAAATGATATTATAATTTCACTAACACATGTCCTAATTGTATTAGATAATTTGTTTTCGACAAAAATCGTCATTAGGAATAAAATATGATCATATTTGATCCAATTTGATTAAATTAGGAAATTTATAATTATTTTATTAAAGGAAGAGTTAAAAGTTTTAAATACAAATTTTAATAACAAAACAATTTTGAATATACTGATATGAATACGATAAATTTGATTATGAATATTAATTATAATTATAAGATGATTTTTTACTTCATGTTATTATATTTATAATTGTAAACATTAAATAACTAAATTTATTTATGACACAATAATGATGCAGTAATTACTTTATTATTGAATGATGAAAATAAGTGATATTATAAACCTAAAAATAAAGTTAAATTGAGTCTTTTGATTGATTCCACTAATTTTTTAGGTTAATAAGAAACGTTTTTATAGATTTAATGTATTTTTTCAATGTAATCATGTTTTTGTTTTCCATTCAGAAAAACCCAATACTAAATAGTGTCAAAATTTACATAAATGAGTTTTAAAAAGTACCATATTATTAAATGATATAATATTCCTAAAAATCTAAGGTTCTTCAAAAATAATTATATAATGATAGATATGTCAATAATGAACCACTTTATGTTATCTAGGAATTTTATAGTATGTTTATTAACCATGTAATATCAACATACAAGAAGACATAGTAAAAGTTAAACTATTTAACTAAGAGTTTAATCTAAAAGATAAGGTTAATATGCTGTCCTAAATTGTCTAAAACCTATTTTTTGGGAATAATTAGACTCATACATACCTTATCCTTGAAATAAATATATTTGGATCCATTATTAACCTAAAATTATTTTATAATAAAATAATAATTCAATCTTTTCCTAAAGTGTCCATCACTTCTCCTATAAAAGGTTACTTCCCCTTATCTCACAATCATACCTCCAAATCCATTTGGATCACCAAAAACCTGCTCAAATATCATCCCAAAAACCCTAAATTTAACATATATTCATTATTTTTATCATAAAACCATCCTATGGGGCCCTTTTGGTAAATTAAAAGGAATAACCCGAAGAAGAGATACTAATTTCGTCACCTATTTGAAAGTTATTTTTTCTTCCACCTCCTCTTTCATTATTTTTTCCATAAAAAAATAATAACTACCATACCTTAAACATATGGTGATATTATTATAAATATGTTACAACCATATTTATTATTATATCTATTCTATGAATGACCATATCACCTTACGTGCGTATATACAACTTATCGTCTCCACATTGTGGTGTAGTTTGTTATTAAACGCATCATTATTTGGATGTGTATAATAATGTGTATAATTGATGTAAATATTAAAGAGAAAATGTCAATTATTATTTATATAAGATATAACATCCAGTTACATAAAATTTCACCATCAATAGATTGATATTGTCAGTCAAGATTAAGAATAGATTACTGTCTCCACGAACGAAAGGAGATTCATTCTCCATCATAACCACTCATGAATAATTATGATTTTATGATTAAAAATGAGGTTTAATAACTTAATATCATTCTTCATATGAATCTAATACATCCTATCCATAAAAACATGATGTACATAACAAAACATGTAATGGAAAATGAATCAGTTAACACCCGAAACAATGATACTACTGAAATATTATTAACAAATAAATATTAGAAGAACATATATGATATCATATGTATATATGTGGCTCTTTTGTAACATAATAACAATAATTTAACAATTATACAGGAGGTTAATTTACCCTCAACTAAAGAAAAGTAAAATTTAAGGGTTAATTTTACAATCACTTTATTATTAGAGGTTGTTTATATATAATCATCTACATGGAATTATTTATCATCCACATCTATGTTTCTTAAAAATGCATTTGAAAATATTTTTACTATTTACTATAATATAGTTTAAAGTAATTTATACACTTTTTTAGATTTTATAATTTTTTTTAAAAGGAATTATTATGTAACATTCCAATTAAAGTACTTTATGACCTTTTCTACAAATTAAGGATAGATTGTGTTTTTAACTTATACAGTGGTTGAAACTTTTTATTTCCATTATAACACCTTATAAGCTTCACATACAAGCTTATAAGAGTATATTCAAATTAGGGTTTTTCTTTTATAATTACGTTCCATTTAAATGATTTCAAAACATAGCAAGATATTTCTCTCAAATATTTTTGATTTCATTTATACCAACATTGTTTGATTGATTTTACACTTGTTTTAAGTTGATTTATTATGATAAAATCTTCCTAATTGTATGGAAGGTTTTGTGATATTATTGAATGTGGATGTGTAATTAATATTCCATTAATGGTTAATGGTTAAGGTATTAACATTTCAAATGCTATTATTAATACGAATGCTTATGTTATGTATGAACCTTTTTATATAAGGAAGGAACCGGACATAGTAATTTATGGGTGGAGCCCACTATATCTCTTCGATGCATCGGTATGTATCATGATATAGACTAGTATCCTGGCACAAGGACTTGAAAAATCTAATGGATTTTCTTGGTACGAGGCCTTAACTATGTGGTCACGATGACTAAGATTATGCATTCCATCATTATCATATTATTTATTGATATTATATGTGATTATTTGACTAGTAGAATATCCATGTGAATATGTAAATGAAATTATTTGATTTATCATTTCCATTTTATGATAAAGTTTAAATTTTAAATTCTTCTGTTTTAGTCTTATAAATTTCCTTAAATATTTATGCTTATTTTGATTGTTTCTCCTATATTGTTATCCTTACTGAGCATCTGTTCTCATCCCTTTCATATGTTTTCATTATCCCAAGATGTGAAGATGTATATTATGATTGACCTCTAGGGATAGGATAAGTGATATGACTATGTTCAACGGGGACTTAACGTTTTTGTTGTTTTTATCTCATGATGTAATGTATAACTTATGTATGTATCTAGTACTTCCAAGGCTACTAAACTAATCAGCCTTTAGAAACATCACCTCTTGTGATAATGCCAATATTAGGTAATAATTCACCAACTCTGAGTAACTGGGGTTAGAACGTTACATTCATAGACACATTCTAGAAATGATTGATCTTGTGGTTATAGT
Source organism: Viscum album (assembly GCA_963277665.1). Classification (NCBI taxonomy): domain Eukaryota; kingdom Viridiplantae; phylum Streptophyta; class Magnoliopsida; order Santalales; family Viscaceae; genus Viscum; species Viscum album. The sequence goes on along the minus strand of OY728145.1, from coordinate 652,772,682 downwards.
GGTATGCTTCCAACCACAACATTTATTTACTCGTAATGTATCCTTTTGGATGACAAATGTCACAATTAAACTTCTAGAGAAATGGTTTTTTAAATTATCCTCAAACTTATAAATTATTATTCTTTTTGTTTTATGATATTTTAAAAGTGGAAGTAGTGGATGGGAGGCTGTAATAATGTATCTATACTTAAAACATTTAAAAAATTATAAAAAATATCCAGAACATATATTAGAACGAAATGGATGAATCCATGGTAATACCATTAATAAAAATAAATATCCATATATATTGACATCATATTGTTGATCATGTAATAAAGATAATCTATACATCACATTATACTACTAATAATTATAAAAACACATATAATTTTAAAAATATTTGTTGTACATTGAATTTTACCAACTCCATGGTTTCTAATGACGATATTTTCATAATCATAGAAAAATATTTATACCCCACCAAAAATAATTTCTTATCATTCATATCCCAAATTCCATATGCTAAAATGAAAATAATTATTACTATAACAAGTTAGGGAGATATAGTTTTTATAGTTTAGAATTAGACAAATTTATCATCAATGATATTTAATGTTCTTTAAATGAATATCAAATCGAATTATTTACCTAATCGCAATTGAGTAATAAATTAATAAATAAAAAAAGATATAGTTAATTATATACCTCCCATCATAAATCATACCCTAGGGTAAGTACTCTAATTTGAAGTATTTTAATGAGATAATGTTCAATATCATGGAAGAATAGTAGTACACAAGAAAATAGAATATTGGAGAATGAAATGAGTTTCATTTAATATTAATAGAAATATATAAATTGAATTTGAAAATAAAAATAGAAAAAAGAGTTCCTATGATAAATTCAATAGATGGAGATCTCTTAGAAAAATTGAATGAGGAGAATACTTATAATATTATACTTATTTGTATTTTTTTTAGTGTTGATGAATAGTCTTTAATTTTTAGGATGGGTGAGAAATATCATGTAAGAATGGTATGTTACTCGAATGTCCAAAAATAAATACTATCCACATAATATCATTCCCCAAAATCATCAGTATTATTGAGGATGCTTCATGTTTGAAATTGATTTTTCATGAATTTTGTCCCATAATATGATGCTAATACTATATTTCAAATAATTTCATTAAAAAACATTTATTGGTAACAAGGAGAGGAATATAAAGTGGTCCCCAAAATTTATTTCATCTTCCTAAGTAAAACAGTATCCATGATTTGTGGGGCTTCATAATTCACTATAATACATTTTTGGGGTGTGATGAGAAGATAAAATATCATAATCCTCATAGTCAACTGAAATATGGACTGGGGAATTAGGGTGTTTAGATAAGGGGATCAAGTACATAGGTTGGGTATTTATGATCATTTTGGAATTACATAAAGTATTTGTTGGGAACCACTCTTCAACGGGTGAACAAGTTTATTGGAGGCTAAAAATATTTTTCCATCGAAGTTAAATTTTCACAATGTCAAAAGGTGTAATGGAAAAATGAATTTCCTTATAATAGTATATCTCACAAACTGCTGATTTCATAGATGATTGCTGGTTTTTCTTCTTTGTATATAACAAATATTAGAAACTCCACCTTCGTGTAGCAATTTCCATAGAATTCTTGATAAAACCTTCAGCGAAAAAATTCATCTATTTTATATTTTTTCAAATATTATGATGTCGCCCGTATTCTCATGGGGTATATGATTCAAAAGGTATTCGATCTATGATATTTATTAATTAACTAACATTAGTCTTTCATCCTTTAATATAAGAAATGAATTATGTCTTATGTGTTTTGGTTCTTCATCCACTATTATCACCAAGTATCAAACCCCTTACTTGATTTTGACAAAAAAAAATTAATTATACATCCTTTGGGAAAACATAATCTTCATATTATTCAGTTGTCTCTATTGATCATATGATATTTCATTTGGTAATTTACTAGTGGAGATATAATTTTTCATTTTGAATATTCAACTCGATGATCTCCGAATTGAGTTTAATGCATTAACATTTTCTTTACCAGGTTTAAATTTATATTCTTGGGGGATATTAAGTTACATTTTATTTTTAGTTTGAATTAATATATTCCTATGGCTAGAGGTATGGATGTGTATCCATGGAGAGGTGGTTGAGTTAGTAGCAATGTTGGTTATTTAATTTTTTCCTTCATAGATTGAAAAGGACCGGTTTCCAGTAATGTATATAGGCTAGATCAATGGTATAATAAAAAATGGTGTGGTGGAAGTAGAATCTATTTTCTTACATGATAATTGTTATATTAAAACTTTTCTACTATAGAATGATTTGGAAGAATAAAATATGCGGTGTCAAATCTAAAGGTTAATAATTATTTTATTCTAGTGGTTACAAAATATTTATATGGTACCATGATGGGGGTAGTGTAAAAATACCTTATGGTAGTAGGAGTGTAACATTGGAACACCTCGAAAAAATTAGCCGATGGAGGTAGAGGCAAATTGAAATAGGTGAAAAATTTTACAATATTCACCATCAATTTTTTCAATGATATTAAATATCTTTGTAAAAAAATAAAATTCAATATTTAAAACCTATTTAACATTTAAAACCATATTAGTTTACAATTTATATTATAAATAATATAATATTCTATTTCAACATTTCAAAAATATTCAAAAAACCACTAATAAAATTTCATAACTAAAAGTGTCTAAAATATCTCATTAAATAAAATACAATTAATTGATTTTAAATAAATATAAAATGGGGATAAAATAATTTCAAAACGTCAATATCTCCAATAATTATTTAAATTCTTAATATAATCAAACAATTACATTAAAAATCCAATTCAAAATTAATTTCATCCTTTTTGAAAATTAATTTTTTGATTCATCATTATAATTATAAATGAAAATAATTAATTACCAACTTTAAATAATTTTATATATTAAATTAAAAACACCTCAAATTCTAAAAAACTGAATGATTACATGAGTTTTTAATAAAATAATGGGGTTAATTATCAATTAAAATCAATTAAAAAGTTCAATATTGTAACACCCCGAGATTTTATGAAAAATATTCTTGTGTTGTACGCTACACCAAAAGGAGATTGAACAAAACAAATCCTTGACTTGCCTTGCATTACACGCAATCGCGACCTTCCTTGATAGCGTGTGTAGTACGCAATACCGAGTTTCACTAAACAACGATATGTTATTAAAATATTATTAAAACTAGCCGTTATGAATAGTAATAACCACTTTTTGAAATTTTGTAAATTTTATTTTTCAAAATGGACTTCATTTTTGAATTTAGAATATTGAAATTAGCTTAGGGTGAAATTTTGGTACTTTTTAGATAACTTTCATTTTCTGATGAATAGTGAAAATTTCTAAATTTTAATTAAAAACAACGTTTTTAATAGAAATAATTAATAGTGATAAATTATTAATTTGAGTGGTTTTAAAGTATATTTAGAATATATTTTTACAATTTATTACAATGTTGGTAATTGGATGTAATTTCACATTTAAACCAAACATAAACAACTGTCAATCTTTTGATAGTTATTATCTCTTAAGAACACACTATTTGTTTTGATGACGGGAATTAATTTTTAAATTAATTAATGCAACTGATATGTTTTGAATTTGGTAAAATAGACATCATTTTTGAATTCATAATATCAAATATATCTTAGGCCTAATTTTTGGTATTCTTCTGGAAACATTCATTTTTTGATGAATAGTGAAACCACTAAGTGGTAGTTAAAAAAAAGAATTTTTCATAAAACATAATTTTACCGCTTCTGTGAGTGGAATTTAAAAAATCCAAGAGACACGGTTGATGTCAGTAAGTAAAATTTGGTTCAATAAGATAAAATAATTTTTGGTGAATAGTATCTTTTTACTTTTTTACCACTGTTAAAAGTAAATAGGGTAATTAAGGGTAAAAATGATATTATTATTACCCTAACACATGTCCAAATTCTATTGGATAAGTGTAATCCGACCACAAACAACCTTAGGAATACAATATCACCTTTTAGGCCCACTTGGATTAGATTAGGACATTTATTATTAATTTATTTAAAGAAGGGTTAAAATAGTTAAAATCAAAGTTTAATAATAAAATCATTTTTAATATATGGTTATATTAGACTATAAATATTCATTAGAAAGATAAAAATATTTCCTACATAATGGTATTTTATTTTTAATTTTTAGACATTAAATAATTTATTTATTTATGACACAAATATGATGTAGTAATTATCTTATTAATGAAATATTGACATAATTGATGTTATAAATACCCAAATAAATGTAATTTGAGACTTTTTATGAATTACACTAATTTTCTAGGTTATTATGACATGTTAGTACTGATTTAATTAACTTTTTTAGAACTAATAATTCTGTTATGAGTTTTACAAAAATCCATTACTAAAAAGTTTCAAAATTGACATAAAATAGTTTTTAAAAAACATATTATATTATTAATTGTTATTTTATTCCTAAATATCTAAGGTTCGGCCAAATGACTTAGATAAGTTTATATATATTAATAATAAACAACTTGGGGTTATTTTGGCTTGTTATAGTAAGTTTATTAACCTTATAGTGTAAGAACACAAAAAGACACGGTAAAAGTAAAATTATCTAACATAAAGTTAAATATCAATGATAAGGTTAAACTAGGAACCTAAACTTGTCTAAATTCTATTAGATGAGTGTATTTAGACCCACCCCCACCTTATCTTTGAAATAAATCAATTTGGAGCTATTTAAAACCGAATTTGGCTTTATAATAAAATAATATTTTTAGTTATTCCAAAGGTGCCCCTCTCCTCCCTTATAAAAGGGAACCTCCTCCCTCTCTTCCTCACACCACATTGAGCCTTCAAGCTCGGCCAACCCCTACCAAATTCTCTTATCCACTTCCTTATAAACATCCTAGAGGTTCTGGTCTTCCTCAAAGACCAATTTTAGTGCCCTAAAAGGAGATCTCAAAGAGGCGCTTCAAAGAAGAGGTAATGTCTGTTACCGATTCTTTCAACTTTATTTCTTATTCCACTTATTCTTATTAGGTTGTTTCATTATGAAGTAATAACATAAGTATAAATAATATACTGATATGTTATTATAAGTATTAAACAACCCTATTTTACCATTTATCCATCCTATGGAAAATGAAATCACCGCGCGTGCGTACGTACGGAATACCGTCTCCACGCCGTGGTGTAATCTATTTTCCCCCACCACCTTACTTGGATGGGTATAATGGTGTAAATAATAACTATATATGATTATTTTAAAGTGATATTGATTCTGAAATAGTATACAAACACTCCAATACAATTCCACGGTCATGAGAATGATATCATCGCCCGTGTGTACGTACGGACTATCGTCTCCACGACGTGATGAGATTGATTCTCCACGTTAACCATTCATGAATGATTATAAAGTATATATAATAAGTAATCATGAAATATATGACATCATAATGATACTATATTTAGGTTTGTATATATATATGTATGGAATCTACTTAATTCCATTCAACCCAATAAGGAAACGAAAACAGCGTTCATGCATACGTACGGCCTACCATCTCCATGAATGGTGTATTTCTCTTCATTTACTGATCTATTATATATATGTATATTATGAATATATATTATATATAAATCATGTTTTATATTATGGAATTAAGTAATAATTATCTAAGTAATCATATGAATAATTACAAGTCAAAACACAGACGACAAATGAAACGATTTTACCCAAAACGCTCTTTAACATGGAATTTACAAAAGAATGGGTAAAATAAAGTCATATGTGAACCATATATGATATCATAACAATGAGTATGATTTTGGAATAAGTCAATGACATTATTTAAATCATTATACAGGAGTTTCGGACACTTACGAAGCAAATCGGACCTAAGGTAAGGGAAAAATATCACAATCTCATTTTTATCCAAGATTGTTTATACATTGGTATTTACTGGGGTGTATTTTATCGTCCACATCCATGTTTCCTCAATATTTAATATTATTTACATTCACCTAAAATTGTTTAAATCCAATTTTACCCTTCCGTGAGTTTTTAGTAAAAGATATGAAAGGAATCTTTTGTCGTTTTTCGTACGAGGTACTTTTTGACTTTTCCGACAAAAGTACGAGAAGAATGTTTTTTTAACTTATACGGCATGAATGGATTTTTAAAAAAATATTTCCAAGAAGCTTCCTTTACAAGTTTTCAAGTTTATTTTTAATCAACTTCTTTTAGTTTATAATTTTATGACATGTTAAGAAAGGAAAAGTGTTTTTGAAGTAGAAAGGATATTTTCCTCAAGAATGGAGTTCAAGTGTTTTATCAAAATTATTTTCCATCTAAGATAATAAAGGGTTCTGTTTATATCCCTATTATTACATTGATTTGATTATGTTGTGATGGAATTATTTTAATGAATTCATTTATCTTATATGAATTGTTTTTTTATGTCACGATGTTTAAGATTCCCATTTTTATGTCATGGGTTATGATATGATGTATGCTTTATGATTTTGTGGCACACATAAGAATGGTTTCATTATGAGATGGGTGGGACCTATATCTCCCTTCAATGCATTGGGTAAAGATTTTATATCTCATGAGATAGACATGTCTGGAACGGAAGGTTAAACCAGTTCAGTGAAACAGGACTGAAACGAGGAGTGAACTCGGTTCAGAAATGGACATTGTCCACTAAGATAGTCTTCGAAATGAGTCTTGACTAATAAGAAATGATTCTCTATGATTATGTGTTTATGCCACAAAGTTTCATGTTTTAAGTTATGGTTATTGGGATTACATTTCACTACTATGATTTATCCCATGTTATGATATTATGATCTGTTTTCTAGGTTAAGATTTCCAAAATGTTATGTTCTTATGAATATGATGTGATTGATATTTATTTTTTTTACCCTTACTGAGCATTTGAGCTCACCCTTTTATGTTTTCTTTTACCCAGGATATAAAGAAAGGTTTTAGGTATGAAAAAAAGGGAAGCTCTTTATGGGAGATGTTGAAGATCTTTCACCATGATTAGAAGATTATATTTCGTGTTTCCAAAGACACTAAACTATTACGGTCCTTATGTGTGTGTTTTTGTAATGTACTAAGTATTCCGCAAAATTAATGTAATGTCCATGTATGTCAAGCTTAGGGTCTCTACAGTTGGTATCAGAGGAAAGGTTTATTCAACCTTTGGAAACTAGGATGCGAGAACATTAGTGAGATCCCTAGAGATATTTCTAAGGTATGTCTAGGGATGTCTCTAAGGTTAAGTATAAGTATAGGTTATAGTACTAGAATTACGGTAACCTAAGATGTTAGATATTGACGGTACTCACCCTTTATTATGTTGTTTTCCCTAGCATGATTTTTGCCTCTCACACTATTCTTTTTGGGTTTTAGACGATGGCTAGAACCCAAAGGAACCGTGTTGATCAATGTAATGGACAATGCAATGATTGTCCTCCTGAACAAACAAATGTTATGGGAGATGGAGTGCAAAATCTTATTGCTATACTTACACAAGATATGAATCATTTTGGACTTCTAAATGAGAAGAGAAGGGAACAATATTCTATTGAGTCCTTCATGAGGAAACGTCCACCTTCTTTCAGTGGGTCTTCTGATCCACTTGTTGTTGAACAATGGATCAGTACCACTAAAATGATATTTTCAGTTCTTCAATGTTCTGAACATGATAAAGTCATCTTAGCAGTATATCATTTGGAAGGTGAAGCTGATCAATGGTGGAATCTTATCAAGAATACGAGGCCAAGAGATGAAATTGAGTCCATGGAATGGGATGAGTTCAAGAACTTATTTTTCAATAATTACTTCCCTCGTATTCTTCGAACAAAGATGGAGAAGGAGTTTCTTGAACTAAAGAAAAAGTATGATGAATCTATTGGCGTATACGAAGCGAATTTTAAAAGGATTACAAGGTATGCATTTGGATTTATCATCCAACCTGAAAGTAAAGTTGATCGATTCTTCAGTGGCTTAAAACCAAATCTTTGAAGGTAATTAGCTATAAGAGACTTTAGTAGCTATGAAGAAATTGTGCGATGTGCTATTAAGGTAGAAATGGAAGTTGGTGTTACATATTCATCTCATGATTTTGACAAGAAACGAAAGATGGAGTTCAAGGAGAAATCTCATAATAATGGTGAAAAGAAGATGAATGTTTACTTGTGCTCAAAGTTTGGAAAGAAGCATGGTGGAGATTGTCTTAAAGGGACTAGAAAATGTTTTAAGTGTAGAAAAGAAGGTCATCGAGCAGCTGAGTGTCGAAGTAATGGAAAAAGGGTTGCTAATGGTGTGAATAAAGAAAAGACTGCAGAGAACGCAAAAACAACACTTCAATGCTTCAAGTGCAATGAAATGGGGCATTATGCTAATCAATGCCCTAATCCAAGGGTTAATGATGATCGACATGAGAAACCACTTAAGGCAAAGGACAAAGGGAAGTCACATGCGATCACTATTGGCGATGTTGAATATGAAAACGATGTGGTGGAATGATTAAGTGTTTATGTAATGGGATTCCAAAATAATTTTTTATATAGTATCGTGGAATATTGAAATATTTATGTATTGGTCTATTGTGTTTTTCAATAATTTTATGGTACTGGTAACCATGGAAAGTGATTGAGATATTTTTGGTAAGCAGATGATATGTGCATAATGAAGGGATAAGAAGATAATGAGATGTTTGATTGTATTCATGAGCTCATGATTGATATAAGGACTAAGTGATATCATGGTTTGAGTATAAATAATTTTGAGGATTTTGGTTTGTGGAAAGTGGTAAATTTTAACTTCATTCATGTTTTCACTAAGGTTCAATGGTTATACATGATTAAGGTATTCACATGTTTCTAATTTTACCAACAAGATATATCTTATGATATATGGGGGATAAATGATGGCATTCACGTGATTGTTATGTGACATTTCAAGTAATCATTTTCTTTATACTATGAGCTTGCACCGAAGTATTTTGGATAAGCCTAAAGATTGGGATGGATTATGTTGGACATAAGTTAGTATTGTTTAAGGATAGAAGTTTTTTCGATATTATTTGTGGGATGTTATAGTAATTTAGTTTTAGAAAAAGGACAACCTTCAGGATGGGCGACAGCCCATCGCGTCGGACAAGGCTGTGGGAATCGAACCCACAACCAAAGTGTGACTGGCCTTTATCACCTACCACTAGCCTACAGGAAGTCCATGTTCAGTAGAAACTAGTTTTATTATGATATAATAAGGTTAAGTCCATTTTAGGAACTCTATATGATTAACCTCACTATAGATCAACTTATGTATATTTAATAACTTTTTCTAACCTTTTGTTTGAAATAGACGGAATGACCCTTCATTCTATCACATGATCTGCTAACACTTCACAAATAACAAATTCAACTTCATTTCATTAAGAGATGAAGTGGAAATTGTTCAAGGCACGAACAACAGTGATAAGGTACAAAAATAAAGTATGTATTTATTCTAATTAAAATTCTTCAACTTTAGGGAAATGATCATGAAAACCAAAAATGTTTTCCTAGTGCTCTTATATCTGATTAATTAGATGGTACCTTAGATTGTCACAAATTTATGGATTTGTGATTGCTGGCTTTTCCATAGCCATGTTCTCTACCACTCTCCATCAGAACATGATGGTTAGATTTCTCTTCCATATCCATATTTTCACCTATGTGGAAACCCAGTGATTAGTTTATTTGGGTAACCGTTACGTTTCATAATTTTGTTTTTAAAGATTGGTTTTGGTATTCCTTTTTACGATATGGGTTTCTATTAAAGAAACTTTTGAGTAGTAAACCATTTATAACCCCCGACGAATTTAGAGGGCAAAATTCATTTTAAGGGGGGTAGAATGTAACACCCCGAGATTTTATGAAAAATATTCTTTTTTTGTATGCTACACCAAAAGGATCTTGCACAACACACATCATTGCCTTGAATTACACACAATCACGGCCTTCCTTGATAGCATGTGTAGTACGCAATACCGAGTTTCACTAAACAACGATATGCTATTAAAATATTTTTAAAACTAGCTGTTATGAATAGTAATAACCACTTTTTGAAATTTTTTAAATTTTATTTTTAAAAATGGACTTCATTTTTGGATTTGGAATATCGAAATTATCTTACGGAGAAATTTTGGTACTTTTCGGATAACTTTTATTTTCTGATGAATAGTGAAAATTACTAAATTTTAATTAAAAACAACCTTTTTAATAGAAATAATTAATAGTGATAAATTATTAATTTCAGTGGTTTTAAATTATATTTAGAATATATTTTTACAATTTAATACACTTTTGGTTATTGGATGTAATTTCACATTTAAAACAAACATAAACAACTGTCAATCTTTTGATAGTTATTATCTCTTAAGAACACTATTTGTTTTGACGACGGGAATTAGTTTTTAAATTAATTAATGAAACTGATATGTTTTAAATTTGGTAAAATATACATAATTTTTGAATTCATAATATCAAATATAGCTTAGGCCTAATTTTTGGTATTTTTCTGGAAACATTCATTTTTTGATTAATAGTGAAACCACTAAGTGGAAGTTAAAAAAATGAATTTTTCATAAAACATAATTTTACCGCTTATGTAAATGGAATTTCAAAAATCCGAGAGACACGGTTGATGTCAATAAGTAAAATATGGTTCAATAAGATGAAAATAATTTTTGGTGAATAGTAACTTTTTACTTTTTTACCACGGTTAAAAGTAAATAGGGTAATTAAGGGTAAAAATGATATTATTATTACCCTAAAACATGTCCTAATTCTATTGGATAAGTGTAATTCGACCAAAAACAACCTTGAGAATAAAATATGACCATTTAGGACCACTTGGATTAGATTAGGACAATTATTATTAATTTATTTAAAGAAGGGTTAAAATAGTTAAAATCAAAGTTTAATAAAAAACTAATTTTTAATATAGGTTTATAAATATGAAAAATTCGACTATAAATATTAATTAGAAAGATAAAAATATTTCCTACATAATTGTATTTTATTTTTAATTTTTAGACATTAAATAATTTAATTTATTTATGACACAAAGATGATGCAGTAATTATCTTATTAATGAAATATTGATATAATTGATGTTATAAATACCCAAATAAATGTAATTTGAGACTTTATATGAATTACACTAATTTTATAGGTTAATATGACATGTTATTATTGATTTAATGAACTTTTTTAGAACTAATCATTCTGTTATGAGTTTTAAAAAAATCCATTACTAAATAGTGTCAAAAATGACATAAAATAGTTTTTAAAACAAATATTATATTATTATTTGTTATTTTATTCCTAAAAATCTAATGTTCGGACAAATGACTTATATAAGTTTATATATATTAATAATAAACAACTTGGGGTTCTTTTGGCATGTTATAGTAAGTTTTTTAACCTTATAGTGTAAGAACACAAAAAGACACGGTAAAAGTAAAATTATCTAACTTAAAGTTAAATATAAATGATAAGGTTAAAATAGGAACCTAAACTTGTCTAAATTCTATTGGATGAGATTATTTAGAACCATCCCCACCTTATCTTAGAAATTAATCAATTTGGAGCTATTTAAAACCAAATTTGGCTTTATAATAAAATAATATTTTTAGTTATTCCGAAGGTGCCCCTCTCCTCCCTTATAAAAGGGAACCTCCTCCCTCTCTTCCTCACACCACATTGAGCCTTAAATCTCGGCCAAACCCTGCCAAATTCTCTTCTCCACTTCCCTAGAAACATCCTAGAGGTTCTGGTATTCCTCAAAGATCAATTTTAGTTCCCTAAAAGGAGATCTCAAAGAAGCACTTCAAAGAAGAGATAATGTCTGTTACCGATTCTTTCAGCTTTATTTCTTCTTCCACTTCTTCTTATTAGGTTGTTTCATTATGAAGTAATAACATCAGTATCAATCATATACTTATATGTTATTATAAGTATGAAACAACCCTATTTCACCGTCTATCCATCCTACGGAAAACAAAATCACCGCGCGTGCGTACATACAGAATATCGTCTCCACGCCGTGGTGTAATCTTTTTTTCCACCACCACCTTAGTTGGATGGGTATAATGGTGTACATAATAACTATATATGATTATTGTAAAGTGATATTGATTCTGAAATAGTATACATACACTCCAATACAATTCCACGATCATGAGAACGATATCATCGCTCGTGCGTACGTACGGACTACCGTCTCCACGACGTGATGAGATTCATTCTCCACGTTAACCATTCATGAATGATTATAAAGTATATATAATAATTAATAATGAAATATATGAAATAATAATGATAATGTATTTATGTGTATATATATGTATGTCATCTACTTAATTCCATTCAACTCAATAAGGAAACAAAAATAGCGTTCATGCGTACGTACGACCTACCGTCTCCATGAACGGTGTATTTCTTTCCATTTACTGATCTATTATATATATGTATATTCTGAATATATATTATATATAAATCATGTTTTATATTCTTGAATTATGTAATCATGATCTAAGTAATCAAATTAATAATTACAAGTCAAAACACGGACGACAAATGAAACGATTTTACCCAAAATGCTCTTTAACATGGAATTTACAAAAGAACGGGTAAAATAAAGTCATAAGTGAACCATATATGATATCATAACAATGCGTATGATTCTGGAATAATTCAATGACATTATTTAAATCATTATACAGGAGTTTCGGGCACTTACGAAGAAAATCAGACCTATGGTAAGGGAAAAATATCACAATCTCATTTTTCTCCATGATTGTTTATACATTGGTATTTACTGGGGTGTATTTTATTGTCCACATCCATGTTTCCTCAATATGTAATATTATTTCCATCCACCTAAAATTGTTAAAATCCAATTTTACCCTTCAGTGAGTTTTTAGTAAAAGATATGAAATGAATCTTTTGTCATTTTTCGTACGAGGTACTTTTTGACTTTTCCGACAAAAGTACGAGAAGAATGTTTTTTTTAACTTATACGGCATGAATGGATTTTTAAAAAAATATTTCCAAGAAGCTTCCTTTACAAGTTTTCAAGTTTATTTTTAATCAACTTCTTTTAGTTTATAATTTTATGACATGTTAAGAAAGGAAAATTGTTTTTGAAGTAGAAAGGATATTTTCCTCAAGAATGGAGTTCCAGTGTTTTATCAAAATTATTTTCCATCTATGATAATAAAGGGATCTGTTTTTATCCCTATTATTACATTGATTTGATTATGTTGTGAAGGAATTATTTTTATGAATTCTTTTATCTTATATGATTTTTTTTGATGTTACGATGTTTAAGATTACCATTTTTATTTCATGGGTTATGCTATGATGTATGGTTTATGATTTTGTGGAACACATAAGAATGGTATCATTATGATATGGGTGGGACCTATATCTCCCTCCAATGAGTTGGGTAAAGATTTTATATCTCATTAGATAGACATGGTTGGAACGGCAAGTTAAACCGGTTCAGTGAAACAGGATTGAAACGAGGAGTGAACTCGGTTCAGAAATGGACTTTGTCCACTAAGATAGTCTTGGAAATGAGTCTTGACTAATAAGAAATGATTCTCTATGATTATGTGTGTATGCCACAAAGTTTCATTTTTAATGTTATGATTATTGGGATTACGTTTCACTACTATGATTTATCCCATGTTATGATATTATGATCTGTTTTGTAGATTAAGATTTCCAAAATGTTATGTTCTTATGAATATTATGTGATTGATATTTCTTTTGTTTACCCTTACTAAGCATTTGATCTCACCCTTTTATGTTTTATTTTCCCCAGGATATAAAGAAAGGTTTTAGATAATAAAAAAAAGGGAAGATCATTATGGGAGATGTTGAAGATCTTTCACCACGTTTAGAAGATTATATTCCGAGTTTCCAAAGACACTAAACTATTACGGTCCTTATGTGCGTGTTTTTGTAATGTACTAAGTATTCCGAAAAAGTAATGTAATGTCCATGTACGTCAAGCTTAGGGTCTCTACAAATATTTTTATTTTATTTGAAATGATACAATGGAAGTTACATAATATTGTTCTCATAGACAGTAAACTATGTCATCATATAAAATATGAATAGACAACTACATTAGAGAATGAAAATATTATTTATCTATATAAGAGGATAACAACTATATTTTGAAAAAGGATGCGGCACATTAATGTACTCATATTCTCATGTCAACTAAATTTTTTCAACAATGTTTGTAAATCATAGGAGGACAGTTGGATATTCATACCGAAGAAATCCAATGGAATATTTCAATTAAAATCCATTAAAGATGCCATATTATCACTCAGTCCATAGTTTTTTAGTATATCCTAAAAATATACATAGTGTATGATCATATCTCTACCAAAAATCAGTGTATAATCAGCATATTTTAGCATCTCACTGGTTTTATGCACATATTCCTACTCCTACCAATGGATGACTACACCAAAATTTGTGAGAGGTAAAACATGGGGAGGTTTATATCAATAATACCACGCTAAAGTTCTATTGTAATATTCATGTGGGGAAATGACATTTGATTCAATCCATATTCATTCCTCAACTAGGGTTGAACTGTATATTTTGAGGGGCAGCTAAAGAAATGCTCATATTTCAAATGAAAATACATAATATCATTTAATTATCTAGGAGTATTTCCTCAAAGGACCCATATTCCCAAAATATCCATTGAACATTGAAGACATGTTTTGGCTTCCTCTACACTTAATTCTTACTCTCATACTCAAACATATATAGTAGGTTGTCATATTACAACCATTACACATAATAAGTCTAAAAATTCATCCATTATTAATTTATGAATTCTTGATGGAATACAACATATATCTGATGTGTCTCAGGGGTTTGTAGACTTCTCATTAGAACTAAAATGAGTTTAATTTCTTGATATTCCTCTTTGTGGTAGTATACAGACAGATTAATAGGGAAATAACCCTTACATCCCCCATGGAAAACCTCACCATTGTAATATATCTCTAATGAAAGGAAACAATACCATTTTTAGTGAACCAATAAATATAGAATTTCTCTAAACACTAAGGTTAAACTTATATTTTACCACACAAACCTCCATCATTTCCCCAACTCAATCAACATATGACACTGAGTGATGACTGCTATCACTTCCTTTTATAGTTTGTGAGTTTGTTTTCACAGAAAAATAAATTATACAGTTAGAATAGATATTTAAATATGAATCCAATGATAAATAATCCAATATGAATATGTGAATATTGTTTTCCCTAAAAAAATACAATCTATTTTGAATCCCATCACTAGTTCTATTTGTGAAACCTCATATGATCTAAAGTAGGAGGGAATGACATTCCTTTTGTAGAACTATTGTTCAACCATCAAATGATTATACCCTAAGAACGAAACTTCTCTAGAATAGGGTGAAAATATATAGACATGAATATTCTCCATTATAAGATATAATTTTATTCATTCCCCATGGCATAGGATCTCAGATTAGAAAATAAATCGATGATAATATAATACAATTTTCTCTAAAATGTAATGGTCCTCCGATAAATAATCATTGGAACCACAATAGATGTATGTCTCCAATAATAGTGCTAGTATGAGACATTTCACTTTTCCTCACACAGAAGACAAAAAATCCCATAGATATGTAACATTGTAATTTCATTTTCAATGATGGTGTCATAGTTCCATGAAACACATTCTCAGGTTTGTAAATGCCTTAAAATATCTAGGTCTATATATCACATATATTATATGAGAAATTATAGAGGGTTGTTGAGGGTATCCGGAGTTGATCCTATCATTATGTAAAAAACAAATCTCATATGTGAAATAAAAACTTATATATTGTATGATATCTCTGTATTGTGATTTTTACATATTCAAATCTTTTGTTGCACCTATCTGGTACATGAGGGAAAATAAATATATCCAATATGATTTCATTAAAATCATCCATGAAATCCTATTAGGTGAATCTAGATCCTGTAGTGATAGAGAGTTTTTACCAACCCCTCCACCCCTAGGGTCATGAAATCCTAGTAAGGATAATAATAAATAAATGAAGAATCTAAAAAAACCCCAAAACTTATGGATTATGGTAGTAAAAAAAAATACTGCAAACATATGTGTCAAAACAATTTCAATAACTCAACGAATATTTTTCCATGACCCTATATCATTGTATTACCATAGGGATAGAATAATTATTTCTATATCCTATAAGGAAATAATAAATATATAGACTTTATAGTTGATAAAATACTCCATTAAACCATATGTACTAACCATCAGACAAAATCCCATATTCATTTAGGTCATAGTCAACAAGGATAGTTTGAGAATTAATTACAGTAAATATTCACAAAACAATATCAAGGGAATATAAATTTTTAAAATTAATCCACCTAATTTTCATAAGATTATATGTCCTTGTAAGGGGATGAGTAAAAGAGAAGGCCTAGATATAACTCTTGAAAATGATTTAGGTAGCCTCAAGTCACTCTTTTATATGATTAATTAGTCAATGATTTATTCCTTTAGATTTTCCACTGAAAAAGTCATCTCCATCAATCAAACCGATGATATAGATCAACCCATGAATGTAGATGGGTGCACTAAAAAACCTTACATTGAGAGGCAGGTTACAATAATGACTAGTTATAGGATTTCAATATTTGGAGTCCGGGAAAGAACCATAAATTAATACCACCAAATAATGAGCTTTTACGACTATAATGTGATTCCATTGGGGTAGTGGGAAAATCATGGGAATATTTCATTATCCAACAAAACAAATATTTCACCTTCATGGATGAGAGTTAGAAATATTATTTGACCAAGAGAAATAAAATTAAATGTGAATATGAGGAATTAATCTGGGGAAATATTCCAACCAGGACTCTTCTCTAAGACGTAGTCACCACCCATCCTCCCTCCCATAAGGGAAATATTATTTTCCCACAATAGTAGAACATGAACCACTAGACTAAAATGGATCTAGATTGCAATCTACCAGAATATGTGAATAGAGTAAAACTATCATTTTCCTCTTTTTTGGAAATGACTTATCCAATATTAGGATGACCATTTGGACATAGTTGAAACTGCTATATGGATACCGATGAATAAATGGAGACTAATTAATAATCCATATTTTCCTACACATAAAATGTAGTTTATAAACAATTATACCTAGAAATCATCAACAATACCAATTCACCTAAAGAGTATATAGAATCCATGTATGGATAGTTAACCATTGTATATCCTGAAAATTTCACATAAGATAAATTCCTTGATGGCACAATACACCATCAAAATTTTACGATATGTATTCTCTCATCCAACGATGGAACGTATGATAAGTCTATGTATCACTATTACATCATATCCAGATGTGTCCCTATAGAAGTCCAGTGAGATCTAAAATAGGTATAAAAATGAAAAATTTCATGTGGACCCTATTGGGGATAGCATTCATCATATATAGTAACATTTCAATAAGTTCCATCAATAGATAGAAATTCCAGCAGTATGAATTCATCTTTCATATTGTTGTATCATAATAAAAATGATTACCACTGACCACATGAACTCTAGAAAATGATAAAATGAATTTTTTCAAACATTATCTCCATATAGAGAAGCATGAAATAATTTTCCAATATCCTTCTCTAATGTGATAAGTTTTATGAATTATATTATATTAATCATGTTTTTTCTAATACTATTGAATTATCTATGTGTGTCCATGGATGTTAATGAAAAATACCATCAATTAAAATACACAATTTGAGGAATTAGTGATATCTATATGACCTATATCATAGTTAACATGGAAATGTATTGTATGGAAACGACCAATATAACACAAAACTAGTGCAAGTTAACTTAATATATCCAACGTAGTCTCTTCATCGACAAGAACCTCTCACCAAGAAGAAAAATTGTAATCCCACACTAACCATAGGCCCAAAAGTGATCAAGGGAACCCATAATTTGTGAAATATAAAAACATAGTCTAATCGATAAAAAAATAATAGATTCTGATTTAGCTTGTAACACCTGATATTTTATGAGAAATATTTTGTTTTTATGTTATATTCATCACCAAAGAAATCTTTCACTACACACAACACTGTCTTGGCTTGTGTTATACACAAGAGAAACCTTACTCGGTATCTTGCATTGTACACAATACCGAGTTTCACTAAACAATGATATGTTATTAAAATATTATATAAAATAGTTGTTATGAATAGTAATACCAACTTTTTGAAACATTATAAATTTTATCCTTCAAAATAGACTTCATTTTTGGATTTAGAATATCAAAAATAGCCTAGGGAAAATTTTTGGTATTTTTCTGAAAACTTTCAATTTTTTATGAATAGTGAAAAACACTGAGTTATTGTTTAAAACCAAATTTTTATTTAAATAATTATTTATTTTATTTAAATTTATTTGAGGTCAAAATAGATACATAATAACGATATAAGTTCAATATAATTCATCAGAGTCATTTTTTAATAATATAGATATATAAAACTTTTATTGAACTTTTTTACCGTCTTTTACCCACCATCTAGGAGCTTTTGTAATTGTACATAAAACAGAATTTTACAGATTCTATGAGTTGAAATTTGAAAATCTGAGAGACACTATTAATATCAAGGAGTAAAATGTGGTTTAATAAGAAAAAAATAATTTTTGGTGAATATTAACTTTTTACTTTTATTTACCACGATTAAAAGTAAATAGGGTAATTAAGGGTAAAAATGATATTATTATTACCCTAAAACATGTCCAAATTCTATTGGATAAGTTTAATTAGACCAAAAACAACCTTATAAATAACTATGACCATTTATTCCACTTGGATTAGATTAGGATACTTTTTATTATTTTATTTAAAGAAGAGTAAAAGAGTTAAAATCAAAGTTTAATAAATAAAATTTTTTTAATATAGGGATATACATATGATAAATTCAACTATAAAAATTCATTATAAAGCTAAAACATATTTCATACATAATGGTATTTTATTTATAATTTTTAGATGTTAAATATTTTAATTTATTTATGGCACAATGATGATGCAGTAATTACTTTATTAATGAAATATTCACATAATTAATATTATTAATACCCAAATAAATGTAATTTGAGACATTTTATGAATTAAACTAATTTTATAGGTTAATATGACATGTTAGTATTGATTTAATTAATGTTTTGCGATCTAATCAAGCTGTTATGATCTTCACAAAAATCAATTACCAAAAAGTGTCAAAATAGACATAAAATAGTTTTTTTTTAAATATTATACTATTAATTGTTATTTTAATACTAAAAATCTATGGTTCAGCCCAATGACTTAGATATGTTTATTTATATTAATAATGGACCACTTGGATTTCGTTTGACTTGTTATAGTAATTTTATTAACCATATAGTGTAAGAAAACAAGAAGACACAGTAAACGTTAAATTATTTAACTTAGAGTTAAATCTAAATTATAAGGGTAAAATAGTAACATAAACTTGTCTAAAACCTATTGGTTGAGAGTATTTAGACCCCTCCCCCACCTTAGCTTCGAAATAAATCTATTTGGAGCTATTAAAAACTAAATATGACTTTATTATAAAATAATATTTTAAGTTTTTCCTCTGGTGACCCTCTCCACCCATATAAAAGGGAACCCCTTCCTCTACTCCTCACACCACGTTGAGCCTCAAATCTTGGCCAAACCTGGAAGATTTCTCTTCTAAACTTAACTAGAAACATCCTAGAAGTCCTGGTCCTCTTCAAAGACCATCTTTAGTTCCATAAGATGAGTTTAAGAAGAGGCTCTTCAAAGAAGAGGAAATGTCCTTTACCGATTCTTTCCAATTTCATTCTTCTTATACTTCTTCTTATTTATTTTTTTCATCATAAATTAATAACATCAGAATAAATCATATAAAAATATGTTATTATAAATATGAAACAAACCTATTTCACCTTCTATCCATCCTACGGATAATGAAATCACTGCGTGCGCGTATGTACAGAATACAGTCTGTACGTCATGGTGTAATCTGTTTTCCACCACCACCTTAGTTGGATTGGTATAATGGTGAAAAGAATAAATATATATGATTATTATAACATGATAATAATTATGAGACATTCCATATTCCACTCCAATACCATTAAATAGTTTTGAGAATGATATCATCGCTCGTGCGTATGTACGGTCTACCGTCTCCACGATGTGATGCGACTCATTCTACATGATCTTCATTGAATAATGATTATATAAATTAATTTAACGTATAAATACTATATATATTACACTAATAAAATTCTGTAAATATGCTATCTATAACCTAAAATAGGGAATAAGAATTTCTTCGACAAGACATGCATAAGAACATAAAGCAATGAACACCCAAATAGCAAGTAGCAATGAAGTATTACTAATAAGAATATATGAATATGACAATATATGATATCATAACAATGAATATGATTCTATAATAAGTAAATGAAATTATTTAAATCATTATACAGGTGGTTCAGATATGTACAAACCATATCGGACCTAAGGTAAGGGAAAATCTTGCAATCTCATTTTTATCTGAGATTGTTTATACTTCAGAATTTACTGGGGAATATTTATCATCCACATCAATTTTTTATCAATATGTAATATTATTTATATCATAAAAAAAATTTAAATCCAATATTACTCATTGGTGAGTTTTTAGTGAAAGATATGAAAGGAATCTTTTGTCGTTTTTAGTACGATGTACTTTTTGACTTCTCCAGCAAAAGTTTGAGAAAAATGTTTTTTTAACTAATACGACATGAATGGATTTTATGATTTCATAGAACATTATTTCCATGAAGCTTCCTTTAAAAGTTTTCATGTTTATTTTTAATAAACTTTTTTTAATTTAAAATTGTATGACATTTTATGAAATGAAAAATGTTTTTCAAGTAGAAAGGATATTTTCCTCAAGAATGGAGTTCAAGAATTTTATCAAAATTATTTTCCATATAAGAAAATATAGGGTTCGTTTTATATCCATATTTTTACATTAATTTGATTATGTTATGATGGAATTATTTTTATGATGTCCTTTTATCTTATATGTATTATTTTATGATGGCATGATGTTTAAGAATCCCATTTTTATTACATGGGTTATGCAATGATGTATGATATATGATCTTGTGGCACACATAAGAATAGTATCATTATGAGATGGGTGGGACCTATATCCCCCTCCAATGAATTGGGTAAAGATTTATATCTAATGATATATACATGGTTGGAACGACTGATTAATCAGGTTCAGTGATACAGGAATGAAACGAGGAGTGAAGTCAGTTCAGAAATGGAATTTGTCCACTAGGATAGTCTTGGAAATTAGTCTTGACTACTAAGAAATGATTCTCTATGATTATGTGTGTTTTCCACAATGTTTAGTGTTATTATTATAGGGATTTAATTTCACTTCCATGATTTATCCCATGTTATGATATTATGATCTCTTTTGTACGTTACGATTTTCAAAATGTTATGTTCTTATTAATGTGATATGATTGATATTTCTTTTGTTTACCCTTACTGAACATTTGAGCTCACCCTTTTGGATGTTTTCTTTTCCCCATGTCAAGAAGAAGGTTGTTAATTAATATATTCCAATAGGGACTCTAGATATGATAAAATAAAATGGAGATAGTGTAGATTATTTATGAAGCAGTTGTTTATATTTCCCAGTTTCTAAAGACACTATACATATACTGTCCTTTCATGGTTTTTTATATTTTGTCATAAGTGTGCTTCAATTTTGACGTAATAAAAATGTATGTAATGTATGGGCTGTTATATTTGGTATTAGAGGAAAGGTATAATAAACGTTTGGAAACTAGGATGTGAAAGCCTTAGTATAAACCCTATGGATAAGTCTAAGCATAGAACACAATCATAGGGTTTTATAAATGACCATAAATAACCAATGATAAGACCTTATGTGTAAAATTTTATTCTTGATTATGCGGTTTTCCTATTATGATTAATGTTTCTCACACTATGCTTATTAGTTTTAGTCAATGGTTGGAACCTGAAAGAACCGTGTTAATGC
Organism: Viscum album; assembly: GCA_963277665.1. Lineage (NCBI taxonomy): Eukaryota > Viridiplantae > Streptophyta > Magnoliopsida > Santalales > Viscaceae > Viscum > Viscum album. The sequence goes on along the minus strand of OY728145.1, from coordinate 652,750,350 downwards.
TGAATGTTACGTGCAATGCAATGATTGTCCCCCTGAGAAACCAAAAGTTATTAGAGCTGGAATAAAAAATATTATAGATATTCTTACACAACTTTCTCAAGATATGAATCATTCATGACTTCTAATCCAGCAAAGGAAGGACCAACGTTTTGTTTAATTCTTCATTAGGTAGAATCCACCCTCATTCAGCGGGTCTACTAATCCATTAGTTGCTGAACAACGGATCAGTACTACTGAAAATATATTTTCAGTTCTTCAATGTTCTGAACATGATAAAGTCATCTTAGCATTATACCGTTTGGATGGTGAAGCTGATAAATGGTGTAATATTATCAAGAATGTGAGGAAAAGAGAAAAAATTGAGTCCATCGAATGGGAGGAGTTCAATAACTTATTTTTCAATATGTATTTCCCACATATTCTTCGAAGAAATATGGAGAAGGAGTTTCTTGAACTAAATCAAAAGGATGATGAATCTATTGGTACCTACGAAGAAACTTTTACAAGACATTCAAGGTATGCTTCCTGAATTATTATCCAACCTTAGAGTAAGATCGATCGATTCTTTAGTGCCTCAAAACCAAGTCTTCAAAGGGTGTTATCCATAAGGGAATTCAATAGCTATGCGGGAATTATTCTATGTGATCTCAAGGTTGATATGGATACTCGAGTAACCCATATTTCATATGGGAATGATAAGAAGAGGAAAATGTAATTCAAAGGGAAATCTAAATAACACACTAAAAAGAAGATGAGTTTTCCCTTATGCTCAAAGTGTGGAAAGAAACATGGAGGGAATTTTCTTATAGAGGAAATTAAATGTTTCAAATGTGGAAAAGAAGGTCATCAGGCATTTGAATTCCGTAAATGATGGGAAAAATATTTCTAGTGATGCGAACAAATAAAAGGTTACACAGAATTCACCGCCTACACTTCAATGGTACAAGTGTAAGGAAATGGGGAATTATACTAATCAATGACCTAACCAAAATGTTGTTGATAATGATTGACATCAAAAAACTCTTAAGTCCAAATAAAAAGTAATGTCACATAAAATTTCTATCGGCGATGTGGAGTACGATAACAATGTGTTGAAAGGTACACTTACCATCCACTATAATGTTGAAAATGTTTTATTTGATTCTGGATCCACACACTCTTTTATTTGTAAATAATTTTATAATGGTATGACTGTATTACCTCAACAATTAGAATATCTAGTTTTCTGTGACAACCCCTAATTGCACAATGGTTGCATCAAAATTTTACAATTCTTCTCCAATTGATATTTGTGGGAAAGTGCTTCCTGCAAATCTTGTGATCCTTCCTAAAATGGAATTTGATGTCATTCTTGGCATGGATTGGATTTCTTTATATGGATCTCATATCAATTTAAAATCTAGGGAAGTCGCATTTTATATTCCAGATCAATCTATGATCATCTATCAATGCAATGATGAACATAACCTTCCAATGGAAATTTCTTCCATCTTATGGGTCTTGATTCAACTAAATGAAGGTTATTAATCTCAAATGGTTGTAGAGAAACTCAGGATTAGGAATATTCCCATTGTACGGTAGTTTGACGATGTCTTTCCAGAGGAATTTCCAGGTCTTCCATGAAATCATGAATTTGAGTTTTCAATAGAACTCATACCGGGTGCTATGCCCAAAGACACCTTATAGTACTTCCTCAATTGAGTTGTAGGAATTGAAGAAGCAACTCTAAGAGAATCTTGATAAGGGATTCATACTCCCTAGTGCATCACCTTGGAGAGAACCTATTCTGTTTGTTAAGAAGAGAGATTGATCAATGAGACTCTACATTGATTATTGAGAACTTAACAAGATAACTATTAAGAACAAGTATCATCTCCCATGCATTGATGACTTATTTGACCAACTACGCGGAGCTCAATACTTTTCCAAGATTGATCATCATTTAGGGTATCATCAATTAAGGTTCAAAAGGGAGGATATACAAAATATGACTTTCCATACAAGGTATGGAAAATATGAATTTATAGTGATTCCATTTGGTTTTACAAATTCCCCTGCTATCTTCATGGATCTGATGAATAGAGTCTTTAGAGACTACCTTGATCAGTTTGTGGAAGTCTTTATAGAAGATATTCTTGTCTATTCAAAGAGCAGGGATGAACATGAAGATCACTTGAGAATTGTATTAAAGACGATAAAAATGGTAAGATTTATGAAAAATTTAACATGTGTGAATTTTGGGTTCCAAAAAATGCATTTTTGGGTCATAAAATATCAAAAGGGGGGGTGTCTGTGGATCTAGAAAAAACAGAGGTTATCAAAAGATGGTTGAGACCAACAACAATAACTGAGATCTGAAGATTTCTTGGTTTTTCTGGATATTATCGACGTTTTGAGAATGACTTTTCACAATTATCTAATCCACACACCAAGTTGACTCGAAAATGAGTTAAGTTCGTTTGGATTGAGGAGTGTGAAGTTAATTTCAAGGAGTTAAAAATATGGTTATCCAGTGCACCTGTGCTCACACTACCTTGTAGTGGAGAATGGTTTGTGATCTATAGTGATGCATCCAAGAAGGGATTGGGGTGTGTTATCATGCAAAATGATATATTGATGTCTTATGCCTCGTGATAGTTGAAACTTCATGAGAAAAATTACCCAACTCATGATTTGGAACTAGCTACGGTAATCTTTGCATTAAATATTTGGAGGCATTATATTTATGTTGAATGGTTTGATATTTATACTAAACAAAAATGTTTAAAGTATATTTTCACAAAAAAGGAGCAGAATATGAGCCAAAGAATATGGTTGGATCTTATTAAGTATTACAAATTCTCAATTCATTACCACCCTCGGAAAGCAAACAAGGTGGAAGATGCATTACGTCGACAAGACCATGCTAGCATATCCATGATGAGGATCACAAAAGATCCAATATTTTTTGATTTACAAAGGATGGATCTTGGAATTATAATGGAAGGGGAAAATATTATCTTTATAAAATGAATGTTTAACCATCTAAAAATATGAAGATTAAAGAGGCACAGAAAGAAGATGTATAGTTAAAAAAGAAGGTGAGAAATGTTCTTGATTTCACATTGATTGTGATGATATAATAAGGTTCAAGAATCAGGTTTGTGTTCCTCCCATCCCAGAATTAAAGAAGGAAATATTGGATGAGGCTCATAGTTATTCATTCTTTATTCACCCTAGAAGCATGAAGATGTATAGGGACCTGAAGGAGTATTTCTAGTCGGATGTCATGAAAAGAGTGTTGCTGAATATGTCTCTCGATGCTTGGTTTGTCAGCAAGTTAAAGCTGAGAGACAGAAGTCTAAGGGGATGTAACAACCATTACCCATACAAGAATGAAAATGGGAAAACATCACTATGTAATTTTTCACTAGACTTCCTAAAACATCCAAAGGAAATAATGCTATCTGGGTTATAGTTGACCGTCTTACGATGTCCATACACTTTGTTACTATTAGAGAAGATTTATCTATTGATCATCTTGCCATGATAAATGTGAAAGAAGTGGTAAGATGGCATGGAGTACCACTTTCCATTATATCTAATCTGGATCCTAGGTTTACCTCTATGTTTTTGCGATGTCTTCAGTATACTCTAGATACAGAGTTGAGTTCCAGCACTACTTATCATCATCAGACAGACAGTCAGTCTGAGAGAACAATTCAAACTCTAGAAGATATGTTGAGAGCTTACTCAATGGATTTAAAAGGCGGTTGGGATCAACACCTACCTTTGGGGGAATTTTATTATAATAATAGCTTTCACTCCAGTATTCAGATGGCTTCTTATTAAGCTATCTATTGAAAGAAATGCAGAACTCCAACTTACTGGGATGAAGTTGGGGAAAGAAAGCTATTAGGACCTAATCTCATTGATGACATGGAAGAAAAAGTCTGATCTATTCAACAACATAGAAGAGCAGCTCAGAGTTGACAAAAAAGTTATGTCGATAACCGAAGAAATGACCTAGAGTTTGAAGTGGGTGATAAAGTGTTTTTACGAATATCTCCTTGGAAGAGAGTAATGAGATTTGGAAAGAAGGGCAAGCTGAGACCTAGGTATACTGGTCCTTTTGAAATACTGGATCGTGTTGGGAAGGAAGCTTACCGATTGGAGATTCCAACAAATCTCTCTCAAGTTCATGATGTGTTCCATGTATCTCTCTTGAGAAAGTACATACTCGATCCTTCCCATGTACTCAGCTCAGAAGTTGTACCGTTGGAGAATGATCTTTCTTATGATGACCAACCGATAGAGATTTTGGATCGTAGCAAAAAAGTACTACGGAACAAGACCACTTGGTTGGTTAATGTTTTATGGATGAACCACCAATTAGAAGAAGTTACATGGGAACTTGAGGATATGATGAGGGATAGGTATCCTCATATGTTTGTTACAAAGTGACAAATTTCGAGGGAGAAATTTATTTTAATGGGGGTAGAATGTAACACACGAGATTTTATGAGAAATATTTTGTTTTTATGTTATATTCATCACCAAATTAATCTTTCAATACACACAACATTTTCTTTTCTTTCATTATACGCAAGAGCAACCTTCCTCGATAGCTTGGATTGTACGCAATAACGATTTTCACTAAACAATGATATGTTATTAAAATATTATATAAAATAACTATTATGAATAGTAATAACAACTTTTTGAAACATAATAAGTGTTATCATTCAAAATGGACTTCATTTTTTGATTCGGAATATTGAAATTAGCCTAGGGTGAATTTTTGGTATTTTTCTAAAAACTTTCAATTTTTGATGAATAGTGAAAAACACTGAGTTATAGTTTAAAACCGAATATTTATTTAAATAATTATTTATTTTATTTAAATTTATTTTATGTAAAAATAGATACATAATACCTATATAAGTTCTATGTAATTAATTGGAGTAATTTTATAATAATATAGATATATAAAAATTTTATTGAACTTTTTGACTGTCTTTTACCCACCTCTTATGAGCATTTGTAATTGTACATAAAACAAATTTTACCGCTTCTTTGAGTTGAATTTTGGAAATCTGAGATACACGGTTTATATCAAGGAGTAAAATTTGGTTCAATAATATAAAAATAATTTTTGGTCAATAGTAACTTCTTACTTTTATTTACCAAAGTTAAAAGTAAATAGGGTAATTAAGGGTAAAAATGATATTATTATTACCCTAACACATGTCCTATTTCAATTGGATAAGTTTAATTTGACCAAAACTAACCTTAGGAATAAAATATGACCATTTAGGTCCACTTGGATTAGATTAGGACACTTATTATTATTTTATTTAATGAAGAGTTAAAAGAGTTAAAATCAATGTTTAATAAATAATTTTTTTTAATATAGGGTTATACATAAGAAAAATTTGACTATAAATATTCATTATAAAGCTAAAAATATTTCCTAAATAATTGTATTTTATATATAATTTTTAGACATTAAATATTTTAATTTATTTTTGACACAATGTTGATGCAGTAATTACCTTATGAAGGAAATATTCACATAATATATTTTATGAAAACCCAAATAAATGTAATTTGAGACTTTTTCTGAATTAAACTAATTTTATTGGTTAATATGACATGTTAGTATTGATTTAATTAACTCTCTCGAACTAATCATGCTATTATTATTTTCACAAAAATCAATTACCAAATAGTATCAAAATTGACATAAAATAGTTTTTAAAACAAATATTATATTATTAATTGTTATTTTATTGCTGAAAATCTAAGGTTCTGCCAAATTACTTATAAAAAGTTGTATATATATTAATAATGGACCACTTGGGGTTCTTTTAGCTTCTTATAGTATGTTTATTAACCATATAGTGTTAGAAAACAAGAAGACATGGTAAATGTTAAATTATTTAACTTTGAGTGAAATATAAATGATAAGGTTAAAATAGTAACCTAAAATTGTCAAAAACTTATTGGTTGGGAGTATTTTGACCCATCCCCACCTTATATTGGAAATAAATCAATTTGGATCTATTAAAAACCAAATATTACTTTATTATAAAATAATATTATAGGTTTCTCCTAAGGTGCCCCACTCCTCCCTTATAAAAGGGAACCTCCTCCCTCTCCTCCTCACACCACGTTGAGCATTCATACTCTGCCAACCCCCTGAAAATTTCTCTTCTAAACTTCACTAGAAACATCCTATAGGTCCTTGTATTCTTCAAATACCATCTTTAGTGCCCTAAGAGGAGGTTGAGAAGAGGCTCTTCAAAGAAGAGGTAATGTCCTTTAACGATTCTTTCTAATTTATATCTTCTTATTATTATTTTTAATTATTTGTTTCATCATAAATTAATAACATCAGTATCAATAATATACTGATATGTTATTATAAATATGAAACAAACATATTTCACCTTTTATCCATCCTACGAAAAATGAAATCACCGTGTGTATGTATGTACAAAATACCTTCTCTACGCCATGGTGTAATCTGTTTTCAACCACCACATTACTTGGATGGGTATAATAGTGTAAAGAATAACTATATATGATTATTATAACATTATAATAATTCTGTGACATTACATCTTCCACTCCAATACCATTCAATAGTTATGGGAATGATATAATCGCTCGTGCGTACGTACGGCCTACCGTCTCCACGATGTGATACGACTCGTTCTACGTGATATTAATTTAATAATGATTATATAAATGAATTGAATGAATAAATATGATATATATTACACTAATAAAATTAATTAAATTAGTTTTCTATAACCTAAAAAGAAGAATAATATTTTATTCAACAAGACATGCATAAGATCATAAAGCATTGAACACCTGAATAACAAGTAAAAATGAAATATTACTAATAAGAATATAAGAATATTACCATATATGATATCATAACAATTAATATGAAAATGTAATAATTCAATGACATTATTTAAATAATTATACATGAGGTTCAGATACATATGAAGCAAATCAGAACAAAGGTAAGGGAAAATCTCACAATCTCATTTTTATCCGAGATTGTTTATACTTCAGAATTTACTGGGGAATATTTATCATCCACATCCATGTTTCCTAAATATGTAATATTATTTATATCCTACTACAATTTTTTAAATCCAATATTACTCATTGGTGAGTTTTTAATAAAAGATATGAAAGGAATCTTTTGTCGTTTTTAGTATGAGTTACTTTTTCACTTTTCCGGCCAATGTACGAGAAAAAAGTTTTTTTAACTTATATGACATAAATGGATTTTATGATTTCATAGACCATTATTTCCATGAAGTTTTATTTACAAGTTTACAAGTTTATTTTTAATAAACTTCTTTTAGTTTCAAATTTTATGACTTGTTAAGAATGGAAAAATGTTTTTGAATTAGAAAGGATATTTTACTCAAGATTGGAGTTCAAGCGTTTTATCGAAATTATTTTCCATCTAAGATAATATAGGTTTCTGTTTATATCCATATTTTTACATTGATGTGATTATGTCATGATTGAATTATTTTTATGATGTCCTTTTATCTTATAAGTATTATGTTATGATGGCATGATGTCTAAGAATTCCATTTTTATTACATAGTTTATGCTATGATGTATGATTTATGATCTTGTGGAACACATAAGAATGGTATCATAATGAGATGGGTTGGACCTATATCTACCTCCAATGCATTGGGTAATGATGTATATCTCATGAGATAGACATGGTTGGAATGTCAGGTTAATCAGTTTCAGTGATACAGGACTGAAACGAGGAGTGAACTCGGTTCAGAAATGGACATTGTCCACTAGGATAGTCTTGGAAATGAGTCTTCAATACTAAGAAATGATTCTCTATGATTATGTGTGTATTTAAAAACGTTTCATGTTATGATTATTGGGATTACATTTCACTGCCATGATTTATCCCATGTTATGATATTATGTCTCCTTTGCATGTTAAGATTTTCAAAATGTTATGTTCTTATGAATATGATGTGATTGATATTTATTTTGTTTACCCTTACTTAGAATTTGAGCTCACCCTTTTGTATGTTTTCTTTTCACCAGGTCAGGAATAAGGGTATTTTTTAAGATATGACAAAAGGGACTCTCGATAAGATAAAATAAAAAGGAGACAATGTAGATGATTTATGAACAAGTTGTTTATATTTCCCATTTTCTAAAGACACTATACATATACGGTCCTTTAATGGTTTTGTTATATTTTGTAATAACTGTGCTTCAATTTTGAAGTAATAACAACGTATGTAATGTATGGGTTGTTATATATCTCCTAGTAACTATAGAAAGCAACCTAATAAAACCAGATACTAGGATGCCTAATGAGGGTTTTCTTAGTGACCATCATGATTATTACCATTTTTATTAGAGGATGAGGGACTCTATTAAGGGAAGATTTTACTCCAAGGACATCATATAGGGTATGAATGAGTATAGGTAGGTGAAATTATGAAAATCCATAATAGATTTAGCCTATTTATCTTCAACCCAACAAAATTAATAAAGTGGTTATAATGATTTTCCAGTTAGGCATGATGAAATATTGGATAATTAGATTACCCAAATGATATTCGAGCATGATCACTCCATTTAGTGTTGAAATGTAATCAATCAATTGTGTTCTTGAAACCTCCCACTTAATCCAAATGTATGTTATTAGTGTGCAAATATATATGTTCATTTAATAATTGGATATAGAATACAGAACTAGAATAATTTTATCATCATGCTCTCAAAATAACCTTGATTCTTATAAAATTTATAAAATCATATCCTAGATCAAAGAGAACTCTCTATTAAAAATAAAACACATCATATAATTAGATTTTTTGTTTATATGTTTAAATAATTCACATAAAAGAACCCTTATCTAAAAATAAATGTACATATAAAATTTAGATCTCAATGCCATATTTGGAAACTAGAGGAGGAGTTTCTAGAATATTAATTAATTTGGAAAGACATAGTCATGGAAAAGAACAATGTGTTATATAATTTCATTTTAAATCCAAATATGATGTTGAGACTCGTGGGAGATAACAAAAAAATCCTTGAAAAACATAGATATCCCTCGATGACATTTTTTTCTATTTAATTGTAGTTTTTCTGGATAAATATATGTACGGTGTTTTTCTGTCTGACAAGAAATCATGAGGGGGTGGAAATCTCATAAAAATTCATCTATTCCAGGAATTCATTCAATTCCTATTCAAGATCAATAGTGGTCAACCTCATGTGCATCATCCCCTAAAGAATAGGTTAAGTACATACGCCACACTATGAATAATAGTCCTCTGGTGGAGAAATATGATAGTTTCAATAAATTGGAAACCATCCAAAAAACGAGGTTGTTAGTTGATTATCTCTATCAAAATATCATAAGTAGCAATCATTATTATCCCTCTAGTGTCCCCAAGAGTTTAAAATATGAGTCACTCCAACCATGGTCTATCAAGAAAAAATATATTCACTAAAATGTTATGGCACTATATCATTTACATAGAATAATCGAGAATAATATCTCTATGGATGTATCAATCCCATGATCAACAAAAAAATTATTAAAACTGATAACATTTGATAGGGTATATTTGATAATAGATTTGTATTTAATATTGAACTAGTCTGAACTCTCTCACTTTGTTGAAATAATAATGTCAATTTATCTGCATGGTAGACATGGGATTCATATAACTATCATTTTTATATCAATATTCAATTATTGTATAAAATACCCCATTAAGAGAAAAAATGCTATTATTTTTAGTTATAAAACCCCATTAATTATTCCATAATTATGGTATTTAGGTTTCTACAATAAGTAAGGAATTTAAAAAATGAAAGATGTTGATATATTGTTTTCTACACCCAGAGGCTTAGAAACCACCCATTAAATCCCCATGTGTGTTCCCTACCATGATTTTGTTCTTCCCTTAATCATGACCAAGGTATTAAGAATTTTAAAATATATTTATATCAATTCCATTTAAAAACTATAATGTTTTCATAAGATGTCATTATTATATTAAATACATATTTTCAAATTAATTTAATATCATTTTTAGTTTGTGTTACACACACCATATAATTTAAACAAACCATGAAATTAATTTAAAATATTAATATTAAAGGTTAATTTTATATCCAAGATGTTAAATTTTAGGGTATTAATTGTACTAATTAAATTGTGAAAATTATATGTGTAAGAACCTGGACCGTCTTTCCAGGTATGGGATTTCTTCCCTATGATTTTCGAGAAAAGAGGTGGATTTGGAAATGTTTTGAGTACATTCCATGTACTTAGGAATACATGTCGTGTACCCAGTTGTTGTGGGTGAATGTGTACTGGACCTGTAATAGCCGAGTACAATGCCTAGTGGGATGACCAAGAGATCTCCAAAAGAGGGGATTGGTTAAGGGAATTAAACGCCATGTACCTTTAAACAACATGATGTATAATTTTATTTTTAATTGTTATATAGGTTTCGTGTCACATATTGTTCATAGAAACCCCTTCTTCTAATTATTTCTCATATAGGAGAGATCTAGGAGTGCGATTCTTCTCGGAGCCCCCGATCGATCATCTGTTCTCCAATTATACCGTCGTTGATTGCGTTGGAACTAGCACAATGAGATCTTCCTTCTTATGGAGCCTTATTTTCTGATTTATCTCCTTTAATGACATATCCTTGGTTGAATGTTATATATTTTTTTAGATCTATGTAATTCTAGAACAATTCAAGGGCTGATGCCAGAGTTTATCAGTTGTACATTTCTAAGGTATGTGGTTTGTGCCTTTTAGTAGTTAGTGTTTGAATATTATGTGAAAAAGTTCCCAATAACCTAGAATGGGGTATTGTGTGATTAGGGATTTTAGGCATGTTAATACCTTATATGACTTTTGTGCCTTAGTAGGGGTTTAAATTGTGAATAGGGTTATTTTACTTGATATGGATGTATTTCCCATGTTTGATTTGATATTGACTATTTGGTCTAGCTTTACCAGTTAGGCTGCTTGTTTTCTATGCCTTGTGTTATGAGGATGGAGTGATATTATCTGATGTTGTTATATAATTGAAGTTGTTTAGAAAAGTAGTTTGGGAAAGATGTTATCGAAGTATTTTTTAAGGTTTAATTTAGCTCTGGATCATCATTGTGTCTGATTGACAAACAGAAGGTTGTGGGAACCTGGTGTAGTGGACCATAGGGGGAATATATATTGAGGGCTTCTCTAGAGTGTCTATTTACTGTAACATTGTGAGACCATAGGGGTGATGGAATTTGTTATCACTCATAGTGTCTATAGTTCTACATTGTGAGACCACATGGGCAATTGGATGTTGAGTACTTCCTCACAGTGTCTATACAAACTAATATGGGACCCCATGGGGAATTGGAAGTGAGTTCTTCCTCAGAGAGTCTTTGCTAAACTGAAAAAGATGGGTTATACATTGATTACATCCCAGAGGATTGGTTGTGTTTTATTAGTTTAACCAGAAGGGTTATTCCATGAGTACTTTCGAGAGGGTTAGTTGTTTTTGATTAGCTGCTTACTTGATATATGAAAATGAATGCAACTGAAACTGTATGATTGCTTACTTTTGAATAATTCCTTATTTACAGCTTCATTTTTCTTATTCACTACAATATATATTCACTGACTAGTTGGAATTGATCATTGGGTGGTTTCCTACTAGAATTCATCTCACACCATATTTGGGTCATGATTTTAGGCCCAAAAAGATTATATTGTTGCATATATAGATAAGGATAAACACCCTTCTTTTTCAAGTACTTGATAGTTCTGGAGCAGGAGAGAATGGGAACAAGAATAGGCTTGTTTTGCTGCTGGAGTTTATTTGTTTTCTTCTTTTACTTTGGATTATTACTTTATTCCAAAATTTTGAATTGTTTGGCTATTTTATTATATATTTCTATCATTCATCATTTATATATGTTCTCTAGTTGTTTATTACTTCCAGTCTTCTGATTTTTACTTATTTCATGTTATTACTACTTATGATATTGTTATATGTTTAATTCTACTACATTACTCTTCAAATGAGGGAATATTTTTACCACTATTACACCCTAGGCCCAAACTACTAGTCGGAAACCTCTGTTGTTTGGGGAAATTTTCTTGAGGTGATTTGACCAACCAAGTATGGTGCACCTCTTGGCAGCACGCAAAACCAGGATGTAACAAAGTTGTATCATAAGAATTATTTCCTTCTATACATACTACCAGGAGACGATAGTTAGGGATATGATGGATTAGGTAGTTGGTAAGAAGTTGTACTAGAGAGTAGATAACCCGTGTATATGGAAAAGATAATTTACCTCAATTATTGAAAATTGTTTGATTTTTAAATTAATACAGTTGATTTGATTTCACCATTGGTTGTTTCATATGTATTGTGTTGGTATTGTTTATATTATTGAGGTTTTATTTATGTTGAAATCGGATGAGATGAGGTTATTCCATCTCATGCACCATATAGGAAATTTTAAGAGATCACATGTTATGAATTCTTTCCATGACATTTAGGTTGAATTACTGATTGCATGTTGTTTTGATAGATGTTTTTCTATATATTCATGTAATTTTGTTTTATGCCTTTATAGAATACATGAAATCTTATAGAGTATTTCTAATGTTCAATATTCACTTCATTGAACACAAAAATTTGGTCCCAAAGGTGTTATGGGCCTTCAGGGATCAGAATGCGGTGGATCATTGCATTGTTATTCATTGCATATGACATGTATAAGATTCCATGCATTGATTCGTTGGGTGTATGGCCCCCCAAAGATCATAATTATGCACTCTAATGTTCATTTTAGAGTTTTTATAGTCTCTAGAGTAGTTTATGAGTCTTACAATCTAGAATAACCCAGAATACAAGGCGTGTATTTCTAAATACACACCCTGTATCCTTCTGTTCATGATGGAAATAATTTTCTTAAGTACATAATATGTACTTCATGTACACATCATTTATTCTCTAACCATGTTATTGCATGTGTGGGCCGAGACATGTGGTTATGAAATCATTGGTGGAACATGCCATGTACTGAACGTACATGTTGTGTGTATGGACAATGTGTCCAGCCATGTGACCAACAACATGGGTGGATTATGGGTAGTTAGTACTTGTTGTGTCTGTAAAAAATACACCGTGTTGAGACAGCCATGTAACCGACCGTGTGACTAAGTACACTATTCGGTGATGTTCTTCTAAGTACACATCATGTTTGGCACAGACACGCCGTGATGACTTTCCCTAGGGGAACCATTTAGGGTATGTCATGTAGAATAAATCAGGTATGGAAATATGATTAAAGTACACTTCATGTTTCCGGAGAACATGATATGTGATTGGGGTGTTAAATGACTAGGGTTGTCAAGATTATATGCCTATGTGAAGACATAAAGGTACACACCGTGTAGGGGGCATAAACGCTGGGTATCCATGTTTTGAAAACATTGATTGATTTCTTTATCCTATTCCTTTCTAGTACTTCTATGTTTCAGTACTTGATAATATTGAACTAATTGCACCCTTGACCTTTTAGATTCATTCCAACGATACATCCTCTTGTTGTAAGCAGGATACAAGGCTATGATCAGACACTAGACATGCATGATCTGGGAGTACTAGCTGATCCTCCAGTCGTGCCTTTCTTGGCACAAGCCATTATCCTAGATACAAGTGTCGATGCATAGTTCTGAGAGGGATTTATGAGGTTTATGTAGGTCTTCCTATGATTACCTCCCCATACCCCGTATAAGGTAGATTTGTCTATGGGTTTAAAGAGTAGAATCCTCCCACATTTTCCTCATAAGGAGGACCTCAAGCTGCTGAATCATGGTCAGAATCCATGCCGTCATTCATCGAGCATATGGAGAGGCCTCCAGAGAGGAGGGTGAAGCTCGCTCTGTATATGCTTTAGGACTCCGCCACAAGATAGAGGGATGTGATCTCATAGGCATGAAGCTTTTAGGATATGTATTAGGAGGATTTACATCATGTATTCTACAATTACGTCTACCCGGAGACTTTGAGGGCCAATAAATCCCGAGAGTTTATGAGTTTCGAGTAGGTTACTGTCTCATTCATAGAGTATTCTTCTATCCTCACAAAGTTGTAGTAATTTTCATCCATTCTAAAGGGTGATGAGTTATTCATTCAAAAGAAATTTGAGGATGGTCTCAGCCATGACATCCGATCTTAGGTGAACATATTTTGGTTGACTTCCATCCATTCAATATTCAACCAGGTTCTAATCACGGAGTGTAATATGAGGGATTTTGGAGATGTGATCTAGGGAGGCCTGACATCCGGAGTTAGTAACCCTCAAACTAATTGCAGGAAATTCCACATAGAGTCTATGCATTGAGACCTGAGGACGCGGGATAATTACTTTTTTAGCAAGGTGGGCTGCTACTAGTGTGGGAAGAGCAGGCATATGATGCCACATTACCCAAGAGTCCTCGTGGAATGTTGATCATGCGGAAATATGGGTTATCTTCATCATTTATGCCAGTTCTTATCACTAGCAGCAGGTGATATGATTTCTTCTATGACTCCACATTCAAGAGTAGGACCACCCAATTCTCCTCGTTATGGAAACTAGAGTTATTCATGCCATTCATGACTAGGTGGAGGTCACGACCATGGTATCCATTCAGCAGGATTTTAGTGAAAACATGTTGGATTATCTTAAGGTGGTCAGGTAGGGTGGCATGGACGTGGTACGTGCCAGACTTTGGAAGTAATAAAAACCCACTAGGAGCAGGATCCTGGACCCTCTAATGTCTAGGTACAATACTTGTTGCATCAGTTTTAGCTTCGTCACATTTTCATACATGGGTAACCCATAGTTACATTTTTATTGCTATTTTGGAGATACATAGGCTATATATATTTACTTATGCTGATGTCTTGACACATGACACTAAATTGGGGACAATAACAGCTACTGTATGACAGTGAAAGGAGTACCCTATCATGGTTGGGGGGGTCACTTCTTATGGGACCTCTATGACATGGAGAAGACAGGCTTTGTTTTCATTCTCGGAATGGTCTAGTTGGTTATATTCTAGGTAGTTTTCAATTTATTTCATCATACGGTGAGTTTCGTGTCACTAGAAGGTGGATTATTTCTACACAAGGATGAATGGGATGTCCATGCGAGCATAGAGGGACCTGATCATCATGGGTTATGAGGAGTTACAGCCTAGATTTATAGTCAATATCTAGATGGACATGGGACTTTACAGTTCGAAATTTCACTAGTGTTTAATCGTTTTAGGTATGTAATTCCAGAGTACTTTTCAGGTTTTCCTCTAAATAGATAGGTATAATTTTATATTTATCTTGTGCCAGCAGAGATGAAAATGTCCATTCCTCCATAGAGGATGGCTACAGCTGAGTTATAGGAGTTCAAGATTCTATTAGAGGAGTTACAGGAAAATGATTTAACCCAACCTAGTACTTCTCCTTGGGTATCTCCAATCCTTTTTGCGAATAAGGCATGTGGTATCCTTAGACATTTTTTAGATTATTGGATGGTTAACTAGGTAATGGTCATGAACTGATATACCTTTTTGAGGATTTATTATCTATTTGATCAGCATTGTGCAACCATAGTGTTCTTGAATATTGACTTGAGATCTAGTTTTCATCAGTTTCATGCTATACCATTTGATATACCTATTATAGCTTTCAGAGTAGTTATGGTCTATACGAGTACGTGGTTATTCCATTCAGTCTCCTAAACGCGCTTGCAGTTTTCATGGCAATGATGAACCGAGTGTTACATCCATACTTGGATTCCTTTATGGTAGTTTTTTTTGCTGATATCGCGGTGTACTATCACACTCGACATGACCATGCCACACATCTCAAGATCATTTTGATTACAATAAGAGAGCATCGGTAAAATGCTACGTACTGAAGATGACACTTTTGGATGGACATGTCTCACTTCTTGGGTCATGTTATCTCATAGAAATGATTACCAATAGTCCCAGATAAAGAGAGAGTAGTGGTTTTCTGGGAGAATACAAAGAACACAATTGGGAATAAATTATTTATAGGGGTGGCTGGATTCTATAGATGTTTTATACAGGGAATTTCATGCTTATCATCTCCACTAACGAGCCTGGATTTGATGGATGCAAAGTAATTCTTGTCAAATTCCTGTGAGTCAACCATTCAGGAGCTGATAGGGAGGTTGACTTTAGCATCAATACTAGTATTTCCAGAGCTGGGAAAGTGATAAACTTCTTACTATGATGCATTAGTTATCGGCCTAGGGGAATTTCTTATATAGGGGGAAGGCGTCGTTGTGTTCGTGTCTCAGCAAGTAAGGCCACAAGAGAGGAATTATCTGATGCATGATCTTGAGTTGGATGCAGTTGTTAATACTCTGGGCTATTGGATACATTTTCTTTTGGGAGATAATATTGTGGTTTTCAACCACCAAAATGGTCTAATGTACATCTTTACTCAGCACGATCTGAATTAGAGATAGTGAAGGTGGGTTGAGTACCTTCTATCTTTGAAATTTATCTTTCCAACACACCTGTGAAAGGAAACACAGTAACTGATGCGTTGAGTGGGAGGACTCTGATATAAGTAGTTCAAGAGGCCAGTAGTGAGTGAAATCTTATGACTATGATCATAGAGATTCATTAGGAGGTACATGGAAGACAGGGGTAGACGTTGATTTCTTATATTTTTGATACATGTACTCTACATGATCGGGTACAAATGGTGAAGATATCATATTTTAAAGGCCAAGATTCATGGGAAAGTTTGTCAAGAGAGGACCCTATTCCTAGATGGATCGTGGGAAAGGATGAGATCATGTGCTTCCATGGATGCATATGGGTGTCATAAGATATACATGAGGAGATGATACATGACATTCATTCCCCAGTTTGGGAAGTTAATCCTATTGTCCCAATGATGTATCATGATCTACACTGTTATTATTGGTGGTCAATTATGATGAAAGATATTTCTGGGTTTATCATGAGGTGTTTCACCTCTCACTAGGTGAAGTTGGAGCATCTATGTCCAGTATGGATTTTATAGCAGATACCCATTCTCGAGTGGAAGTAGAATGATGTCTCAATGGATTTCGTGACATTTTTGTTGATGTAACATCAATGGAATGATTCCATTTTGGGTTGTTAATGATAGACTCATGAAGGATTCACATTTATTATAGATCAAGGAGAACTTCATTGCAGATGATATTGGATTGTTGTACATCAGATAGATTGTACATTTACATGTGGTTACACACTACATTTGTTCACATAGGGATGCCCGTTTTACTTCTTGGATTCGGTAGGGATTATAAAGGGCTTTGTGTACACTGGTACGTTTGAGTACAACTTAGCACCCCTAGACAGATGGCCAGTCTAATCATACTATTGAGGAAATGGAGGACATCCTTCGAGGATGCATCCTAGACTTTGGGTATTCCTTGGAGAAGCACATACCTATTTTGATGTTTTCTTACAATAATAATTTTAATTCAATTATTCAGACGAATCCTCATGAGGCATCATATGGTAGGCCATGCCGATCACCCTTATGTTGGCAAGAGGTAGGTGAGGTAGCTATGATGGGACATCCTCTTTTCCAAGAGGCCAACGAGAATATAGTGTTGATTCAGAAGAGGTTATATACAGCACAGTCACAATAAAATTATTATGCTGATTGATAGAGAAGACCTATAGAGTTCAACGTCAGAGATCATGTTTGTCTACATGTCACATTGAGGTTGGGAAATAGAAGGATTAGGAGACAGGGAAAGATTTTCCAAAGCTATGTTAGACCATTTTAAGTTTTTTAGAGAGTCGGTCCAGTTGTCGATTAGTTATAGTTACTTCAGAGGTACCAGACTATGCACGATGTCTTCCACGTTTCTCATCAACAACTTTACTTCTCAGACCAGTATCATGTTTTCTAACACAAGGAGGTTGAGTTGGAGGTCGATGGATCTTTAAAGGAGCATCCAATCAGGATTTTTGATCACAATGTAAAGGTTCTCTATGGCAGGTTAGTTCCTCTGCAACGGGTGCTATGGAAGTACAGTTGAGTACAAGACAATACTTGGGAATGGGAGGCTGAAGTACTATTATTGTGGATGGATTTGTTTGAGGATTCTACTTCTATGCTGCCTTGATAGGGAAATTCAGGGATGAGTTTATTTAAGGGTGTTTTTATAAGAACATGGACCTTATTTTCAGGTTTGCGTTTTCTTTTCGAGGGTTTTTGGGAAAAGAGGTGAATTGGAAAATTTATGGATTACCCGCCGTGTACATAGGATTACACGTCATGAACTCGGTTTTCACAGGTGATCGTGCACTGATTGTGTAACGGTCAAGAAAAAGTCCTATGTGGGGTGACCTGGAGACCACCTAAAGTGGGGGCTGATGATGGAAAGTACATGCAATGTACCATTAATGAACACCCCATGTACTACTATTTTTAATTTTTATATTAGACCTGGGAGACGTCTTGTTCACAAAGAACCCTTCTTCTAATGATGTCTCGTCCAGGAGCAATGGAGGAGCATGATTCCTCCTAGAGCCCCAAATCGATCATCCGTTATCTGATTCAACCTCCTTAAATTGTGCTGGAATTAACCTGGTGAGATATTCCTTCTTCAAGAGCCACATTTTATGATATCATTCCTTTCGTGAGATATCATTGTTTGAATTATTTATAAATTTTTGTAGATCTACGTCTTTAAAGACCAATTCAAGGTCCGATGATGGAGTGTATTGGACCTACAATTCCATGGTAGGTGGTTTGTGCATTTCTATAGATATTCTTTGAATATTATTAGCAATAGTGACCAATACCATAGAACATGGTATTGTGTGTATAGGGATTTAAACCCTGATTATATGTGCTATGACTTTGTGCCTGAGTTAGGGTTGTTAGATTATAAATATGGTTACTTTACATGTTGTGGATGTGATGCCCCTGATTGTTTTGATATTGAAAATTTGGTCTATCTTTTCCAGTTAGGCTGCTTCTTTTCCATACCTAGTGTTGTGAGGATGGAGTTATATTATCTAATGTGGTTATATTCTTATAGTTGTTAAGCCATGTAGTTATGAAACCTCTTATCCAAGTATTTTTTAATGATTACATTGGTTGTTGATCTTTTTTGTGCACGATTGACTTACACGTGGCTATGGGATCTTGGTGTAGTAGACCATAGGGGGAATGGATGATGAGGGTTTGTCTAGAGTGTCTGTTTAATTTTACGTTGCAAGACCATTGTGGGGGATGGACATTGTGCTCCCTCTACGTTTCTGTAGTTCCATGTTGTGATACCACATGGTGAATTTGACATTGAGTGCTTCCTCAGAGTGTCTATAGTTACCGATATGAGGCCACATGGGGAATTGATGGTGAATACATATTCAATGAGTCATTGATAATGTGAAACGAGAGGGGTTAGTCTATGAGTTTTTCATTGAGGGTTGCTTGTTTTTCATTGGTTTAACCAGAAGGGTTAGGCTTAGAGTACTTTCTAGAGGGTTAACTTGTTTTTTATTATCTTATTATCTGATATATGAAATTGAAGGAAATTGAAACTATAGGATTTTTTACTTTTGACTTCTTCATTTTTTACTACTTAATTTTTCTTATTGCATGACATATATATTCACTGGATCTTAGGAACCAAATGTTGGGTGGTTTCCTACAGGGATTAGTCTCACACATTGTTTGATCCATTATTTAGGCCCAGAAAGATTATATTGATATAAGTATTGATAATGGATGGCACCCTTCTATGTTATGTACTTCACTGATGTGGAGATAGAGTGCATGGGACTAAGCTGAGGCTTTCGAAGCTTCTGGAGTTTATTTGTTTTATTGGTACTTTGGTTTAGCACTCTATTCCTTGATTGTGTATTTTTTAGATACTTTCCTAGACATATGTATCATGAATCATTTATATATATTCTCTAGTGTTTCATTACATTCAGTCTTCCGTTGATTACTTATTTCATGTTATTACTGCTTCCACTTTTGTTATCTGTTTATTTTAGCTACCTTACTCATCTAATGAGGGGATAAGTTTCCCACTCTCACACCCATGGCCCTCACTTCTAGTCAGTAACTTCTATCTCTTTGGGAAATGTACATTATGCCATGTGACCAATCAGGTACAAGGAACCATTGGGTGGCACCCGGATTCGGGACTTTACAATATAGCATATACATGTTTAAAAAATCACTCATTATCAATTGATTAGAAAGAAAAAAAATTGAATGTAAAATATCTAATCATCTGAGAAATTTTTGTTATGTGTGTAATATATAACTTTGTTAATAACATAAAACAATAATTATTTTGGTATAATATTATGAACCATATATATATTATATGTTCAATAAAATATATTATCATTCATTCAATATTTGTTCTTGGAATGGTATAATAATTATCATGTTTTATTGAATATAAAATTTAGAAGAATGTATTATTCACATTTTTCAATCTTATTTTAAAATTAAAATTTATAAAATATAAAAAAAATTGATGAAATAAATATTTTTTTTAAATAATAACATCTACTTTATCTCAGTGTTAAGTGTAATAAATTTTATGTGAATATATTTTTCTATGAATAGTGAACAACTGTGATTTTGATTAAAACTTTTATTTTAATTTAAAGTATTTATAATGGTACATCCTATTATAAGTTTTTTAATACAGAACAAAGATTCATATTTTATTATGATTAATGAAATTTTAGGTCATTTAATCAATTCCAGGTTTAATTTTTACATAAAATATTATTATACGTTTGAAATATGTTTCATTGGAAAGTATTTTTCATTGTATCTTCATGTTAAATTATAAATTATATTGTGTTGCATCTATGAAATTAATGAAAAATATGATTAATACATTGATATTACATACATTTTAAATCAATACCCATTACATCACAAAAATACACACATTGGATCGTAATATTAGAGTTCCTTTAGAAACATGGAATCATAGAGAACATGTTCTAATTTTTCTATATATGTTACAACTCAGTTTCTCATAATAAGAACACTTATTATAAATATAAAACATAATATATATTCATAAACTATGGAAATAAACAAATAAAATAATGATATAATAATAAAAATATGGATAAATAAGGGAAATAGGTTCAAATATTTTGAACATAAGGGTATGAGAACATGAACAGAACAAATGAATACCACAAATTGAATATCAAATATCAGAATATTAAATCATGGATTAAATATTAGAAGTTGAAAATACTTGAATCATAAGAAAATAAAAAAACATAATCCATGATATCATAACATTAATATATGAAATTTAATTGGGGAATACACTTATGTCCCTTAAAATCAATTACTTTGTAGCCATGACTCATTTCCAAAATAATCATTGTTGAATGAACTTACTCCCACACCTTCATAGTAGGAATGGTTGAGTACCTAGTATTTTAGAGCAGAAAATGTTCCAAGATATATTGGGCTAACTAACAATTCATATACTATTTATCTCATGAGGTATTAATCATTAGGTAATGTATTTGAAGGATATATAGGACCCATATCTGATGTAATTAAGATACCACCTATGAGTTCCCCAAGATAGTATAACATTATTCATAACATAACCTATTAATAGAAATAGATTTCATAAATATTTAATTACAGTATATCTTATGGAAAACCAACTAGTTTAATAAAAATTTAGTCATTTCATTTTATCATAAACCATGGATAAAATTAGATTCTTTAAAATATTTTCATGATAAACATAAACCATTCAGAGAACTAATGAAAATGGAATCCTTGAATCATGAACATAGTAAATCCTCTTTAACCATAAATGGTATCATTATTGATGAAAATTATAATGACCCAGACCTTTATAAATAGAATAACCATTATGATTAAATTAAATGCCAATTTATTCATTATAAAAATAAAAATGACCTGAAATTATTTTGTTTTATTATATAAAATCATATTTAAATTACCATTAATCATAATAACCATTGATAATATATTCATTTAATAGTGATCATAAAATTACTAGAAATATAGTGTTTTGAAAAATCAAATTGATACACACAATAGAATTGATGTACTCAAACAGTAAGACCATGTTTGGTGAAGCCCATTTATAAGTGCTTTAATGGGATAAAAAATCAATAGGATTTTATGTAACACCCCAAGATTTCATAGTGTGTTATTTCTTCAAAATAATTCAAGAACTTGCACTACACGCAACACCGAGTTCAATCACACCATGTCTTACAAAAAAAAGCCATTCAAAAGAGGTTATGAATAGTATTATCTAAATTTTAAACTTTATATAATCCTAATAATTTTAGAATCCATATTATGAGTTTCTTAGATATAATGCAAGAACAAATTCATTTTCAGTATTGCACTTTTATCAACTTTTAATAGTGAACCCTTTTTAAATACAATATTTTAAACTTTTTGACTAAATGGGGACATCAAAAATTTAAAATGAAACATCCCAAGCTTCCACGGTACGCTTTCATTGAATAATACAGTAGCGTGTGTTGTACGCAACCTTGAGTTTTAACACACACCACAACCAATCAAACTAGCCGTTATGAATAGTAATACCTACTTTTTGAAATTATATATATTTTATATTTTAAAATGGACTTCATTTTTGGATTCGGAATATCGAATTTAGCCTAAGGTGAAATTTTGGTACATTTCGGATAACTTTCATATTTTGATGAATAGTGAAAATTACTAAATTTTAATTAAAAACAACTTTTTTAATCAAAATAATTAATAATGATAAATTATGAATTTGAGTGGTTTTAAAGTATATTTATAATATATTTTTACCATTTAATATAATGTTGGTCATTGGACATAATTTTACAATTAAACCGAACATAAACAAGTGTCAATCTTTTGATAGTTATTATCTCTTTAAAACACGCTTTTTGTTTTGACAGCGGGAATTAATTTTAAATTAATTTCTGCCACTTATGTGTTTTGAATTTAGGAAAATGGATTCCATATTTGGAATCAGGATGTTCAAATTTTGTAAATAGGTAACTTTTATTTTTAGACATTTTGAATAATTACTGCGGTAAATATTTTATTTACCTTGGTTAAGGGTAAATCCGGTAAATAAGGGTTAAAAAATAATATTATAATAATCCTAAATTACCCTAAAACGTGTCTTAACCCTATTGGTTGATACATGGTCGACCATGGGAATCTTTGGGTCTATTTTGGGACCCCATGGATCCACTTGTAAGTGATAATGACACTTTATTTTAATTAAGTTAAAATGAATACAAAAATGACACAAGCATATATCTTTTAGAAACAAAATTGTTACATAGGGTTATATATGTTGGATTTTAGATTATAAATATTCATTAGAAATATAAAAATATTTCCTACATAATGATATTTTATTTATAATTTTTAGACATTAAATAATTTATTTTATTTATGACACAATGATGATGCAGTAATTACTATAATAGTGAACAATTAAAATAATTGATATTATAAATACCCAAATAAATATAATATGAAACTTTTAATGAATTAAACTAATTTTTTAGGATAATATGATATATTAGGATTGATTTAATTGACTTTGTTCGAAGTAATCAATCTGTTATGAGTTTCACAAAAAATCAACTATTGAATAGTGTCAAAATTGACATAAAAGAATTCTTAAAAGAAATATTATATTATTAATTGATATAAAATATCTTAAAAATCTAAGGTTCGGCCAAGAGACTTATATCATGATAGGTTCATCATTAATGTACCACTTGGGGGTCTCTTGGATTTATATAGTAAGTTTATTAACCATATTATATAAAAATACAAAGAGACATTGTAAAAGTGAAACTAATTAACTTAGAGTTAATACTTAAAGATAAGGGTAATATAAGTACCCAAACCTGTCTAAATTCTATTGGTTGAATGGTTTGCGACCTATCCCCACCTTAACCTTTGAATAATAAACTTTGGAGCCATTAGAAACCGAATATGAATTTATTATAAATTAATATTTCTAGCTTTTCCAAAGGTGCCCCTCACCCCTCTTATAAAAGGGCACTCCTCCTTCCCATTTCTTCACACCTCTAAAGCCTTTTGGTTCGGCCAAACTCTGCCCAAATACTCTCCCAACATCCCGCACTACAACCTAGAGGCCTTAGTTTGATCATAAAGCCAACCTAAGGAGCCATTTTGATCAAATCAAAAGGAAGAACCCGAAGAAGAGGTAATGATTTCACCACCCTTTTCTAAGTTCCTTTCTTCTTCCACTTCCTCTTTCTTTGTTCTTACCATTCTAAAATAATAACTCCAGTATCTTACATATACTGTGATGTTATTATAAATATGGTACAACCATATTCAGTATTCTATCCACCCTTTGAATAACATGTCACCATACGTGCGTACGTACGGCTTACCGTCTCCACGTCGTGGTGTAATTGTTATTCAATATATTATTATTTGGATGGGTATAATAATGATGTGTAACTCATGTAAATAATAAATATAACATGTTAATGATTCTGTATATATGATATAACATCCATTTATATATTATTTTAATATCAAAAGAATGGTATTGTCGCTCGTGCGTACGTACGGACTACCGTCTCCACGAACGCGATGAGATTCATTCTCCATCGTATCCATTCAAGTATAATTATCATTTGATGATTTAAAAATGATGTTTAAGGACTTGATATCATTCTGGATATGAATAATATACAACCTATCTTTTACAAACATGTCTTACGTAACAAAACATATAAATAAAATGAGTAAGTTAACACCCGAAACGACGATAATTCTAAGATATTATTAACAAATCAATGTTAAAAGATCATATATGATATCATATTAATATATATGATTATTGTATAATTTAATAACAATTATTTCACCATTATACAGGAGGTTAACCTACCCCAACAAAGGAAAAGTACAAGGTAAGGGTTATTTCACAATCTCTTCATTATCCGAGGTTGTTTATACGTAATAATCTACAGGGATCTCTTTATCATACACATCCATGTTTCATAAAAATGTATTTCAAAACATTTTTATTATTTACAAGAATATGGGTTAAAGTCATTTATACCCTTGTTTTACTTTTTATAAGAGGAATCTTTCCGTCGTTTACAAAACAAGGTCCTTTTTAACCTTTTCGACAGAATTAAGATAAGAATGTTTTTTTTAACTTATACGGCGGGTGCGGTTATTTTCCGCCGTTATAAAATCGTCAAAGCTTCCCTTACAATCTTATAAGAATATTTTCAAATAAAATGTTTTATTTTATAAATATATGTCTCTTAAATGATTTCAAAATAGAAAGAGATATTTCTTTAAAAAGAGTTTTGATTTCATCTATGTCAACATCCTTTAATGAATTTTATGCTTATTTGAGGATGATATAATATTATACAAAACTTTTATATTGTATTGAAGGTTTTGTGATATGTTTGACTGTGGATGTGCTATTTTTTATATACCATTCATGGTTTATGGTGAAAGTATTGACATTTCGTATGCTAGTTTAATACGAATGTTTATGTTATGTTTAAACCTTTTCATATGGGAATGCATTGGACTTAATATGTGACGGGTGGAGCCCGCTATAGCTCCTTGATGCATCGGTAGGTCTCATGAGACAAACTAGTGTCTTGGCACAAGGCCTTGACAAAATCTTATTTGTAGTCTTGGCACGAGGCCTTGACTATGTGGTTATGATAGTCTGGCATTATGCATTCCATCATTATGAAAGTGGTTATTGATTTTTTCATGTGATTATTCGATTAGTAGAATATCCATGTGAATAAGTAAATGGAATTATTTCATTTTATTTATGCCATACCATGTTGAAAGTTCATATTTAAAAGGCTTTTGTTTTAGTTATACATTGCCTTAAATGTTTATTCTTATTTATGAAAGTTTTCGCTATATTGTTATCCTTACTGGGCATTTGAGATCACCCCTTTTCTATGTTTTATTTTTCCCAGGATGTGAAGAAGTAAGTTATGAATGACCTGCAGGGATTTTATGAGGGGTTAATAGTGTGGATTGTGGAAACATTATGTTGTTTTAGTAGTTTTTCATTTTATGATGTAATGTAAAACTTATGAATATATCTAGTGTTTCCAAGGATACTAAACCAATCGGTCTTTCGAGATTTGATCTTTCTTGTGATCATGCCAATGTTATGTAATAATGCACCGACTCTGGGTAATTGGGGTCGGGGCGTTACAGTTGGTATCAGAGGAATTTTAGTACAAACCTTGGAAGCTAGATTTAGATAAACTCTGATTAGAGCACGTAGACCTAAGATGAACTTTGAGGATTAGTATAGAATAACTTCCTAGAATTTTGGTATTGTAGAGATTTTGTAAGTTTTCCAAGCAATACATCCTTGTCTGGATACGAGCAGGTAGAGGTGGCTCTGGCACAGATGTACCTAGGGGTAAAACCCGAAAACACCGCTTTGAGCTAGACTCGAACGGGAACTGGTGCACGAAAACGGGCCTTGCTGCACTCTTGGTTATGACACTCCCGGGGGATATGCTTAGGATAACTCTCATTTTCTTTACAAATCATTTTGAAGGGATTATGAGTATATACTTCCTCAAAGAAAACATTATTATGATTATGGATTATATCCATAAATAGTTCAATTTATGTTAAGTGTTTTATAAGTATGGGATTATGTATTTTGATTCATAAACTAATCTAGTTTATTCCATTGTTTAGAAATGGCGCCCAGTAGAAGGAATGATAACTCCAGAAATGCACATGATTCAAAGAGAAGGAAGGATCATATCTCTCATGGTCTTAAGCTAGAATTTATAAGAGAAATAGTCTCCCATGTATTATCATCATATGAAGAAATAATATCATGTGTTGATAAGATAAGTAAAGAGTTTACTGAGTCCTATGGCTTTGAAGGGAAGCAAGAGAAGAAAAGGATGGAAGAGAGAAAGATGGATAAAGGGAAGAGGGAAAAGAAGAATTTTCCCATATGTGGTAACTGTGGAAAGAAACACCCTGGAACTTGCCTGAAAGGAATGGGAGTTTGTTATAAGTGTGGAGGAAAAGGGCACAAAGTACGTGACTGTAAGGGTAAGAAAATGGTTTCAAATGTACAATGCTTCATTTGCAAGGAGTTTGGACACTAGGTGAACCTATGTCCCAGTCAACAGACTATGCCGCAAATGATGTTATTGGATAATAATCATGTTATGATACTACCACAGATGAAGAGGAATGATTAGAGTTCTTATGTTGATTATGTCAATTGAGTGTTGTATCAACAATGTACTTGTTACAATAATCATGGAGTATATAAGGATTGTACTGCAGTACTATTTCATTAAGGACTTGAGATTGTGTGGAACAAAGAAAAGTGACTCAATAGCAGGATAATTTTTGGAAAATATATGGGTGAGAGAATGATAAACCATAATATAGTTCTGATACTGAGGTAGTAATTTTGGAATAATACATGATTGTTTTGGATAAATTATATTGGATATTCTTGACTACCCTGGAACTGATTAATGATATTCCATCATTGTTGGGGTTTAAAACATTTTTGGATTAATGAAGTATATCCAGCTTTCTATATGGAATAAGGGAGCATGAATGTAATCAATAAGGAATATGGTAATTCAGGATGTTTCGGTGTATTAAAAGAATACATGATGAAGGTATTCATATGCTATTACGGGGTAAAAAGGTTCTACATTATGTTTACCTTACTTATAAATGTTGGACTGTGAGTTTGGATAGAAGTATTTTGGATAGTTCTAGTTTGGATTATTTTGGATTGCCATGAAAGGACAACCCGGAGGTCGGGCGGCAACCCGTCGCGCCCGGCAAGGCTGCGAGACTTGAACCCGCAACCGAAGGGCGACAAGGGTGTATCACCTACCACTGGCCCACGAGATGTCCTGGATTAAATAATGTAGTGTTTATTAAAAGATCTTGTAGATGAATTATAAATTCTTTTATTTTGGAACCCTATACGAATAGTGTAAATAGAATTTTTTTTACATTCTATTATCTTTTAGAGTGAAAGATGAGTTTGTGGTAGAAATTTATTAATGGATAAAACTCTAATTATAAAGTAAGCATATCTCCTTATGATCTTAGCTAATCTCATAAATAAATTCATCAATATTAAGAAAAGAAACTTAGAACAAAAATATTTTCCTAGATGGTACCTTAAATCATCACTAATTTATGGCTTTGGGATTGTTGGCCTTTTCATAGCCATGTTCTCTACCACTCTCCATCAGATAATTGATGGTTAGATTTTTCTTCCATATCCATATTTTCCTACATGGAACCCTAGTATGTGTTATTTTCGGTAATCTTCATACTTTCGACTCTTTATTTTTAATAGAGGCCTCATTAATTCATTTTTCGATGTGGGATTTCAACTAAGATATTTTGAAACGTCAAAAATGTGTTATCTTAATACCCTATGTTTTGTTGAACCGATGGTATTTCAAATCATCATAGATTGATGAATTTAAGGACCTCAATTTTACACTTGTTTGTGATTGATGACCTCAATCACTACCTATAAATATTTACGTTTTCCTCCAATTATATTTCTCTAATTTCCACCAATGTTCTCCAAATCGAGATCATAATTTGGTGGTGACCCTTTGATTTCTCTTTTCCTCATATTAAGACTAAATTTTAGTAACCCAATTTCCGATGTGGGTTTTCCCACAAATATATTTTCTATTTTCAACCTTTTATTTTCGAAGAACAATTTCA
The DNA here is from genome assembly GCA_963277665.1 of Viscum album. Lineage (NCBI taxonomy): Eukaryota > Viridiplantae > Streptophyta > Magnoliopsida > Santalales > Viscaceae > Viscum > Viscum album. The sequence continues at coordinate 652,721,422 of OY728145.1, read as the reverse complement.
AATTTCGAGGACGCAATTTAATGAAGGAGGGGAGAATGTAACACCCCAAGATTTCATAGTGTGTTATTTCTTCAAAATAATTCAATAACTTGCACTACACACAACACCGAGTTCAATCACACCATGGCTTACAAAAAAAAGCCATTCAAAAGAGGTTATGAATAGTATTATCTAAATTTTAAACTTTATATAATCCTAATAATTTTAGAATCCATATTATGAGTTTCTTAGATATAATGCAAGAACAAATTCATTTTCAGTATTGCACTTTTATCAACTTTTAATAGTGAACCCTTTTTGAATACAATATTTTAAACTTTTTGACTAAATGGGGACATCAAAAATTTAAAATGAAACATCCCAAGCTTCCACGGTACGCTTTCATTGAATAATACAGTAGCGTGTGTTGTACGCAACCTTGAGTTTTAACACACACCACAACCAATCAAACTAGTCGTTATGAATAGTAATACCTACTTTTTGAAATTATATTTATTTTATATTTTAAAATGGACTTCATTTTTGGATTCGGAATATCGAATTTAGCCTAAGGTGAAATTTTGGTACATTTCGGATAACTTTCATATTTTGATGAATAGTGAAAATAACTAAATTTTAATTAAAAACAACTTTTTTAATCAAAATAATTAATAATGATAAATTATGAATTTGAGTGGTTTTAAAGTATATTTATAATATATTTTTACCATTTAATATAATGTTGGTCATTGGACATAATTTTACAATTAAACCGAACATAAACAAGTGTCAATCTTTTGATAGTTATTATCTCTTTAAAACACGCTTTTTGTTTTGACAGCGGGAATTAATTTTAAATTAATTTCTGCCACTTCTGTGTTTTGAATTTCGGAAAATGGATTCCATATTTGGAATCAGGATGTTCAAATTTTGTAAATAGGTATCTTTTATTTTTAGACATTTTGAATAATTACTGCGGTAAATATTTTATTTACCTTGGTTAAGGGTAAATCCGGTAAATAAGGGTTAAAAAATAATATTATAATAATACTAAATTACCCTAAAACGTGTCTTAACCCTATTGGTTGATACATGGTCGACCATGGGAATCTTTGGGTCTATTTTGGGACCCCATGGATCCACTTTTAAGTGATAATGACACTTTATTTTAATTAAGTTAAAATGAATACAAAAATGACACAAGCATATATCTTTTAGAAAACAAAATTGTTACATAGGGTTATATATGTTGGATTTTAGATTATAAATATTCATTAGAAAGATAAAAATATTTCCTACATAATGATATTTTATTTATAGTTTTTAGACATTAAATAATTTATTTTATTTATGACACAATGATGATGCAGTAATTACTATAATAGTGAAAAATTAAAATAATTGATATTATAAATACCCAAATAAATATAATATGAAACTTTTAATGAATTAAACTAATTTTTTAGGATAATATGATATATTAGGATTGATTTAATTGACTTTTTTCGAAGTAATCAATCTGTTATGAGTTTCACAAAAAATCAACTATTGAATAGTGTCAAAATTGACATAAAAGAGTTCTTAAAACAAATATTATATTATTAATTGATATTAAATTCCTAAAAATCTAAGGTTCGGACAAGAGACTTATATCATGATAGGTTAAACATTAATGTACCACTTGGGGGTCTCCTAGATTTATATAGTATGTTTATTAACCATATTATATAAAAATACAAAGAGACATTGTAAAAGTGAAACTAATTAACTTAGAGTTAATACTTAAAGATAAGGTTAATATAAGTACCGAAACCTGTCTAACTTCTATTGGTTGAGTGGTTTTCGACCTATCCCCACCTTAACCTTTGAATAATCAACTTTGGAGCCATTAGAAACCGAATATGAATTTATTATAAATTAATATTTCTAGCTTTTCCAAAGGTGCCCCTCACCCCTCTTATAAAAGGGCACTCCTCCTTCCCATTTCTTCACACCTCTAAAGCCTTTTGGTTCGGCCAAACTCTGCCCAAATACTCTCCCAACATCCCTCAATACAACCTAGAGGCCTTAGTTTGATCAGAAAGCCAATCTAAGGAGCCCTTTTGATCAAATCAAAAGGAAGAACCCGAAGAAGAGGTAATGATTTCACCACCCTTTTCTAAGGTCCTTTCTTCTTCCACTTCCTCTTTATTTGTTCTTACCATTCTAAAATAATAACTCCAGTATCTTACATATACTATGATGTTATTATAAATATGGTACAACCATATTCAGTATTCTATCCACCCTTTGAATAACATGTCACCATATGTGCGTACGTACGGCTTACCGTCTCCACGTCGTGGTGTAATTGTTATTCAATATATTATTATTTGGATGGGTATAATAATGATGTGTAACTCATGTAAATAATAAATATAACATGTTAATGATTCTGTATATATGATATAACATCCATTTATATATTATTTTAATATCAAAAGAATGATATTGTCGCTCGTGCGTACGTACGGACTACCGTCTCCACGAACGCGATGAGATTCATTCTCCATCGTATCCATTCATGTATAATTATCATTTGATGATTTAAAAATGATGTTTAAGGACTTGATATCATTCTGGATATGAATAATATACAACCTATCTTTTACAAACATGTCTTACGTAACAAAACATATAAATAAAATGAGTAAGTTAACACCCGAAATGACGATAATTCTAAGATATTATTAACGAATCAATGTTAAAAGATCATATATGATATCATATTAATATATATGATTCTTGTATAATTTAATAACAATTATTTCACCATTATACAGGAGGTTAACCTACCCCAACAAAGGAAAAGTACAAGGTAAGGGTTATTTCACAATCTCTTCATTATCCGAGGTTGTTTATACGTAATAATCTACAGGGATCTCTTTATCATACACATCCATGTTTCTTAAAAATGTATTTCAAAACATTTTTATTATTTACAAGAATATGGGTTAAAGTCATTTATACCCTTGTTTTACTTTTTATAAGAGGAATCTTTCCGTCGTTTACAAAACAAGGTCCTTTTTAACCTTTTCGACAGAATTAAGATAAGAATGTTTTTTTTAACTTATACGGCGGGTGCGGTTATTTTCCGCCGTTATAAAATCGTCAAAGCTTCCCTTACAATCTTATAAGAATATTTTCAAAGAAAATGTTTTATTTTATAAATATATGTCTCTTAAATGATTTCAAAATAGAAAGAGATATTTCTTTAAAAAGAGTTTTGATTTCATCTATGTCAACATCCTTTAATGAATTTTATGCTTATTTGAGGATGATATAATATGATACAAAACTTTTATATTGTATTGAAGGTTTTGTGATATGTTTGACTGTGGATGTGCTATTTTTTATATACCATTCATGGTTTATGGTGAAAGTATTGACATTTCGTATGCTAGTTTAATACGAATGTTTATGTTATGTTTAAACCTTTTCATATGGGAATGCATTGGACTTAATATGTGACGGGTGGAGCCCGCTATAGCTCCTCGATGCATCGGTAGGTCTCATGAGACAAACTAGTTTCTTGGCACAAGGACTTGACAAAATCTTATTTGTAGTCTTGGCACGAGGCCTTGACTATGTGGTTATGATAGTATGGCATTATGCATTCCATCATTATGAAAGTGGTTATTGATTTTTGCATGTGATTATTCGATTAGTAGAATATCCATGTGAATAAGTAAATGGAATTATTTCATTTTATTTATTCCATACCATGTTGAAAGTTCATATTTAAAAGGCTTTTGTTTTAGTTATACATTGCCTTAAATGTTTATTCTTATTTATGAAAGTTTCCGCTATATTGTTATCCTTACTGGGCATTTGAGCTCACCCCTTTTCTATGTTTTATTTTTCCCAGGATGTGAAGAAGTAAGTTATGAATGACCTACAGGGATTTTATGAGGGGTTAATAGTGTGGATTGTGGAAACATTATGTTGTTGTAGTAGTTTTTCATTTTATGATGTAATGTAAAACTTATGAATATATCTAGTGTTTCCAAGGCTACTAAACCAATCGGTCTTTCGAGATTTGATCTTTCTTGTGATCATGCCAATGTTATGTAATAATGCACCGACTCTGGGTAACTGGGGTCGGGGAGTTACATTTTACTTTATGAAATCCCAATAAAATATCCTAAAATAAAATCATGAGATGAACATTTTAAAGGATATGTTCAATCACATCAGTATCATGACCGAAACTGTATAGGCCGAACAACCCCATGAAAATATAAGCACTATGAACGTCACCCAATTGGTGGTTTTTGATGTAAAAATGTTATATATTTCAAGACCATATTGATATGAGTATTTATATTTTATTTTAAATAAAAAAATAAAAAAAATTAATTTTACTCTTCATGTTTGATACTTTTTAAATTGTACTGATTTTGATACAATAACACATGAATTGTATTTTTGGATATAATGTAATTTTATATAAGACAGTTAATTTGATTAATTATATGATTTTTAAAATTAATTATATTTTCAAAAATAATTATTATAATTAAATAATTTTTATTTACAATAAATTATATTATAACTTATATTATGTCAAATTAAATTTTTATAATTGTTTGATAACTAATTTTGTTAAAAAACTATCATTTCTTAGTAAATTTCAATTCCATTTTAAAAGTTAATATTCACATATTTTGAAAATTATTTAATTAAAATAAATTTTATTTTGGGAATCATCATATTGAAATTAAACAATGGTGAATTATTCATTAATTTATAGGAATATTGAATTTCCATATAAACTTTTAATATGCTATAAATATATGGGGTGTATAATGACATCATAATAACCCAAAATTCATGTAATAAATTCTATAAAATGTATCCATGAAAAAATATTGGTTTTTCCTTTAAAATAAATTTTTATGTTTTTTATTAATTTAATAAACCCTCAATTGTTCATCCAAAGCATATATTAGATTTTAAGGTTTTATAATAATATCAATTCGCAACTGAATCACATCACAACCCAAATGGTAATATTTTATTATGTTCGGCCCTATAATTAATAAAATTATAAAATATTGAAATCATTTTTAGAACAAAAACAGGAAAAAGGGTTGGGTATAGTTTTTTATTAAAATATTATAAGGAGTCCAATAGCTATGTTTGGGAAATAGTACATAAGTAAAACATATTTTTCCTATATAATCGTACCTAGTAACCCATTATAATTCACTAAGAAAATGATCACATTCATAATATACACTCTCATCTATATATTCATCTCATTAATCCCACAATCACTTATAAATCACATCTCATGATTTTGGAATCACCTTTTCAATTTGAGGGATCATCTCTTTCTGATCATTATTAAAGCACCTTATTTATTTATTTCACCTTTTCGTACTATAACAATTATGGAGATATGATTTTAGACACCCCTATTATTTTCCATAGGGTTCTCAAGGGGTGAGTGACATGTTCTACTCACATTAATCCCTATCATTTTTCATTATGTACACTTCCAACACTACAAAAATTATTATGTGATTTTGTGTGCCATGTTCTTATTCAAAGACGCTAAATGGATTATGATTATTAATTCCAAAATTTTAACATCTTATTCTTTTAATAAATATAAAAAAACATTCCCTATGAAATCCATGTTATTAGAGACTATTTTTTCTCTCTTTTAACAAGTTTGTGATTTTCTTAGTACCATCAATACACTGTTGAAATGTGATTGTGATATTCCAGGACAAACATATGTGTAGTATACACCCACGCAAATTTACACTTAATAGTATTCAAGTAGCTGATCCTATATAGATTTTATTTGGTTTATCCATTCGTGTAATCCAGAATTTTTAATAAATTTATTTATTGTAATGAAACTTTTTTTTATGTTATAAGATCTATGTGACACACTTATTCATGTACATGAAATGATTATAATGGATTCACCCATATATGTAGAGGAAAAAATCTTGACATACATAGACATTACATTACTTTTTAGGAATATTTAATACATAACAAAAAAAGACACAAGGATCATAATAGTTTAGTGTCTTTGGAAAATCAGAAAAATAATCTTCTAATCTTGATGAAAGATCTTCAAAATCTCCCATAAAGATCTTCCCCTGTTGGTTTTCTTACCTGAAACCTTTCTTTATTTCTTGGGGAATAGAAAACAAATAAAGGGTGAGCTCAAATACTCATTAAGGGTAAGCATGGATAAAATACAACAAATCATATACATTTGAACTTAAAAACCTGAACACAATGTTTAAACATCAAAATCTTGGGCAATAACATAAAACATGGCAGTACATAAGGCATAGATCATAAAGTAACATTAATCATGATAAAATATAATAGGGAATAAAACATGTAATTTTGGCATCCATTAAGAAAATGTAATGATTTCCATAGTAGCCAAAGCATTCCTGGCAAGACCATCTTAGTGGACAAAGTCCCTTACTGAACCGGGATTACTTGTCGTTCCAACCCTGTATTACTGAACCAGAATTACTTTTCGTTCCAACCATGTGTATCTCATGAGATATAAATCTTTATCCAATTCATTGTAGGGATATATAGGTTCCACCCATCTAATAATGAAATCATTCTTACTTGTTCCATAACATAAACATAAATCATTCATCATAACCCAAAGAATAAAAATGTGTCTCATAAACATCATCCCATCATAACATAATCCATATAAAAAATGGATATCATTTCATCATATGAAAAGTGAAACCATGTAAATCATAGAGACATTATACTTGAAACATACACATATTAAATAATGTCATCTTAGATGTAAAAATGGTTTTGATAAAACACTTGAAATGAATTCATGAGGAAAATATCCTTTCTTATTCAAAATCATTTTCTTTTCACAAAATGCCATGCGCTTTTAAAATAAAAGTTTTTTGTTGAAAATAGTCATAAAATATTGTATAGTATGCTTCAGGAAAATGAGGCGTTATGAAACTGTAAAAATCCATTCACGCCATATAAGTTATAAATAACATTCTTCTCTTACTTTTGTCGGAAAAGTCAAAAAGTACCTCGTATGGTATGAAAAAAGATTCCTTACATAACATGTAGTAAATGTCAAAATGGGTAAAAAGGAATTTAAACATACATGAAACAATTTTTAGAAAACATGTACATGGATGATAAATATAACCCCAGTAAATAATTACGAATAAATAATCTCGGATAAAAACGAGATTGGAAAAGTTATCCCATACCATAGGTCTGATAAGCTTCATACGTATACAAACCTCCTGTATAATGATGTAAATAATTTCATTGACTTATTAAAGAATCATATTCATTGTTATGATATCATATATGGTTCACTTATGACTTTATATTACCCGTTTGTTTGTAAATCCCATGTTAAAGTAACGTTTTGGGTAAAATCATCTTATTTATCGTACGTGTTTGGACTTGTTGTTCTTGATGTTATTATTACTTATATCATGATTTACTTACTTATATAATGTAAATAATTATTTATATATTATATATATTCATTATATATCCAGCATATACATGTATTAATAAAAGTACATAACAGATGGAGGTAAGAAATGAAATGCACCATTCATGGAGACGGTAAACCGTACGTACGCATGAACGCTACATTCATTTATATTTATTATTTTAAAGGAATTAAAACATAATGATACATAGTTATATTATAATTCCAGTATAATATAATATATAATATCATTAACTCAATCCTTTATATATCCCTCATAAGGGATTAACGAATCACATCACTTTGAGGGGGCGGTAGTCCACACTTCCTCAAATGAGATTATCGTATTTACCAAATATGGAAAACATAAAGGCTTTATATAATTGGGATGTGAAGAAGAATAAGGAAATCATAAACATAATATATATCATATATAAATATAGTGACATCATAATGGCCACCATGAGAGGCAGTAGAAGAAAATCGAACAATCATCATTTCGTGTGGCGTTAGTTTGCCATCACAGAAACATTATGTTCTTCATCCATTAGATGGAGGTGTGTGTAAGTGTAGTTCTAATAATTCTTATAACAACATCCTAGTATTTTTATGGTACTGGTTTTGTCAAAAAATAAAGGATTTAAAAGAGTTTAGGGGTTGGATAAGTAAAATAAAAGAAAACAACTTAAGGACATCTATTACCTTTAATTTGGGTAACTTCCTTTGGATTGAACCAAAAAAACTTCTTGGAGTGTATTCTACCTAATTTAAGGCTTTTACGGGGAGGATATTGATGTAGGGAACATATTTGGGTAGATTTTGGATGATCCAAAAGGCTTGAGAGGTGTGAATAATTGCATAGAAGTGGTCTCCTTTTATAAGGGAGTGGAGGGGCTCTTTAGGAAAGTGTGACAACATAAATTTATTATAAACTTATTTTCGGTTTCAAGAGGTCCAAAACACATTACTGTATAAGATAAGATGACTCATATTCGAAATAAAATCATTTAATAGGAATTGGAACGTTTTTGGATGATATTTTGATCATTATAATCTTATTTATTTAAATTATTTATTAATGAGGTAAATACTTCATCATTATTGTGTCATAAATAATTTATTTTAATTTATATCTACAAATTATAAACAAATACCAACATATAGGAAATCTTTTTATCTTTCCAATGAATATTTATAGTCAAAAATATAATTTATATATCCCCTTATAAAAAATAATTACTAAAAGATTTTTTTAATGCCAATTTTGCCTTTACATTAAATTAATTATTTTAATGTGTCATTGTCTTTCATAAGTGGCTCCATGGGGTCCCCAAATCGACCCAAGGATTCCCATGGTCGGACATTACTCATCCAATAAGGTTTGGACAAGTGTTATGGTAATTTTGAATTATTATAATATTCTTTTAACCTTGAATTACCCTATTTACCTTTAACCGTGGTAAATAAAAGTAAAAATTTACTATTCACCAAAAATTATTTTTATCTAATTGAACCAAATTTTACTCCTTGATATTAACCATGTCTCTCGGGTTTTCGAAATTCAACCCACAGAAGTGGTAAAATTAAGTTTCATGAACAATTGCAAAAGCTCCTAGGAGGTGGGTAAAAGACAGTGAAAAGTTCAATACAATTTTTATAAATCTAAAATTATTATAAAATGACACCATTGAATTTCATTGGAATTATATAATTATTATGTATCCATTTTTACCTAAAATAAATTTAAATTAAATGAATGATTATTTAAATAAAAAGACGGTTTTTACCAAAAACTCAGTGTTCATTATTCATAAAAAATTGATGTTTTTCAGAAAAATACCAAAAATTCAGCCTAAGCTATATTTGATATTCCAAATTAAAAAATTATGTCTAGTTTTCCAAATTCAAAAAATTAAAGTGGAATTAATTAATTTTAAAAGTAATTCTTGTTATCAAAACAAATAGCATGTTTTTAAGAAACAATAAATATCAAAAGATCATCACTTGTTTATGTCCAATTTCCAAGTGAAATTAATTCCAATGACCAAAATTGGATTAAATGGTAAAAATATATTCTAATTAAAATTTAAAACCAATTAAAAATATAATCAATCCATATAAATTATTGTTATGAAAAAAAAAATTTAATTAAAATATAGCTTGTTTTTACTATACATCAAAATATGAAAGTTATCAGAATAATATGAAATATTTACCCAAATTAAATTTGTATATCCTGATTCCAAGGAAGAATTTTATTTTGTCAAATTTAACTTATAAACATGTCAAAAACTATATTTAATGTGGGTGCACCATCGAAAGGCAGCAAAACTGTATTTTGTTAAAAATACTTATTTTACCAGAAATATTTTTTTTTTCTCATACCTTGTTCTAGAAAGTATGTAAGATGAATAATAATGTTGTAAAATTCAAAATTTAATTAATACTATTCATAACAGCTAGTCCATAATAATATTATAACAATATATCATTTTTTAGTGAAACCTGGTATTGCGTACAACACACGCTATCGAGGAATGTCGTGATTACGTGTAAAGTAAGACAAGTCAGGGTGACATGTAGTGCAAGACTCCTTCGTTGTTTCGTATAAAAGAATCCAACAATATTTCATTTATAAATTTAATATATATATTTATATACACACTCAATGTTTCGTAGAATAACTACTATCAAGATTGTGTGTAACATGATCCAAGAATAGTGTTACGTATACTGAAAGCTAATACTATGTTGCGTATAGTGCAAGTTAATCATGGTGTAGCGTACAACACAAGACATCAATGAAATTGAAAGGATATTTTTCATAAAATCTAGGGGTGTTACATTCTGTCCCCCTTAAAATTAATTTCTCCCTCTAAATTCATTAGGGTTATAAATCTTTTACTATTCATAGAAACCCACATCGTAAAATGGAATACTAAAATTTGTTTTTAATAATGAAAGTATTAAACGTAACCATTACCCAAAGTAACTCATCACTGGGTTTCCAAATAGGAGAACATAGGTGAAAATATGGATATGGAAGAAAAATATAACCATCATGTCCTGAAGGAGAGTGGTAGAGAACATGGTTATGAAAAAGCCAACAATCACAAATCCATAAATTTGTGATGATCTAAGGTACCATCAAATTCATCAGATATGAGGGCACAAGGACAACATTTTTTTGGTTTTCAATATAATTTCCCTAAAGATGATGAATTAAATGAAATACTTACATGATTTTGGTAACATCTCACTGTTGTTCGTGCCTTGAACAATTTCCAGTTCATCTCTTAATGAAATGAAGTTGAATTTTTTATTCGTGAAGTGTTAGAAGATCAAGTGATAGAATGATGGGTCATTCCATTTGTTTCAGACAAAAGGTTAGAAAAAGCTATCAAATATACATAAGATCATCTATGGTGAGGCTAAATGTATATGATTTCAAAAATGGACTTATACTTCAATTATCATACTGCTTAATAAAATAAAACTAAATTCTACTTACAAGGGACTTACTGTAGGCCAGTGGTAGGTGATAAAGGCCTATCGGACTTCAGTTGTGGGTTCGATTCCCACAACCTTGTCCGACGCGATGGGTTTTCACCCTTCTTGCAGGTTTTCCTTTTTCTAAAATTACAACATTATGACATTCCATCAATAATATCGAAAACAGTTATAGCCTTGAACAATACTAACTTATGTCCAATATAATCCATTTCAAATATTTAGGATTATCCAAAATAATTCGGTCCAAACATATAGTATAAAGAAAACAATTAATAGAAATGTCATCTACCGAGCATGTGAATACCATCATTTACCCCCGATATATCTTGTCGATAACATTCTAATGTTGTGAATACCTTAATCATGTATTCTATTAACAAATGAATACCCATTGAACCATAGTGAAAACGTGAATGCTGTAAAAAGTTAACTCATTCCACATACCAAAATCCCAAAAATTCATTATACTCAAACCATGATATCACTTCATCCTTATATAATTCATGAGCTCATTAATACTATCAAACAATTAATTATCTCCTTAGCACTTATTTATTCACATATTAGGCACTTTCCAATAATATCTGAATAACCTTCCATGGTTATCGGTACCATTCATCATACACTTTCAAAACATAAGGAAAGACAACAGTTTAACAATCGTTACATGTCTCTTTATTCCATAGTACCATTATATTACTTATACAACATTACTCTTGATAATCATGTAATCATTCCACTACCTTCTTAAACCATTAACCGAGCATCAAAAATTCTTTCATGTCACATATCATTTGTAGTCTCGTCATCATCATCCACATAAATACTACACATATGACCATGCTGATTCTCATTATGAGTTTTTATTTTAGAGAATTAGTTTGCATAATGCTCTTACATTCCACATTTAAAACACTTAACCATTGTTGATGTCTTAGAAATACAATTATTCTTGTCCATGGTGTTAACTGAACCTTTTCCTTTTCAATTACTAGATTTTTGTGCTTATTTTCCACACCCAAAGCATCTTCTAGTTCCTTTGAAACATTCACCTTGATTTCTCTTCCCACATGACTTACATGAGGGAAATTGAACTTTCTTTCCTCTATGGTCATCATGAAACTCCATCTTTTTTTTATTAGCTGAGTCAGGAAACTTACCAAAGCTGAGATTATTGATCATATAATGAGATTTCTGATTAGGCATAATAACGATGTTTCGCCTCCTAAATCTCATTTCATTAGCTTGATCATGATGAATATCATTCCATTTTCCATCATATTCTCTATTATTGTGAATCTTCCTCTTTCCATCCATTTTCTAAAACCCAAAAATAATTGTGTGAGAGGCAAAAATCATGATAGGTAAAACAACATAATAAAGGGGGGGTAACATCAATATCTAACATCTTAGGTTTAATTCAAATATCGTTACCGAAATTCTAGGACTATCACCTATACTTATACTTAACCATAGGGACATCCCTAGACATACCTTAGAAATATATCTAGGGATCTAACTAAAATTATCGCATCCTAGTTTCCAAAGGATGACTAAACCTTTCCTCTGATACCAACTGTAGAGGCCCGAAGCTTGACATACATAGACATTACATTACTTTTGTGGAATAATTAATATAGAACAATAACAAAAACACAAGGACCGTAATAGTTTAGTGTCTTTGGAAACACGGAAAAATAATCTTCTAATCGTGGTGAAAGATCTTCAACATCTCCCATAAAGATCCTCCCCTTTTGGTTTTCTTACCTAAAACCTTTATTTATGTCCTGGGGAAAAGAAAACAATAAAAGGGTGAGCTCAAATTCTCAGTAAGGGTAAGCATAGATAAAATAAAACAAATCATATACATTTGAACTTAAAAACATGAACATAATGTTTAAACATCAAAATCTTGGGAAATTACATAAATCATGGAAGTACATAAGGTATAGATCATAAAGGAACATTAATCATGATAAAATAGAATGGGAATAAAACATGTAATTGTGGCATCCATTAAGCACATGTAATGATTTCCATAGTAGCCAAGGCACTGCTGCCAAGACCATCTTAGTGGACAAAGTCCCTTACTGAATCGGTTTTACTTGCCATTACATCCCTGTATTGCTGAACCGTATTTACTTGTCGTTCCATCCATGTCTATCTCATGAGATATAAATCTTTACCCAATGCATTGTAGGGAGATATAGGTCCCATCCATATCATAATGAAATCATTCTTACTTGTGCTATAACATAAACATAAATCATTCATTATAGCCCAAAGAATAAAAATGGGTCTCACAAAAATCATCCTATAATAACATAATCCATATAAAACAAATGGATATAATTTCATCATAAGAAAATTGAAACCATGTAAATCATAGAGACATTATACTTGAAACAAACACATATAAAAATAATGTCATCTTAGATGGAAAAATGGTTTTTATAAAACACTTGAAGTGAATTCTTGAGGAAAATATCCTTTCTTCTTAAAAATCATTTTCTTTTCACAAAATTCCATGAAATTTTGAAATAAAATTATTTTTTTGAAAATAGTAATATATTCCTGTAGAGTAAGCTTCATGAAAATGAGGATTTGTGAAACCGTAAAAATCTGTTAGTTAAAAATAACATTCTTCTCTTACTTTTGTCAGAAAAGTCAAAAAGTACCTCGTATGGTAAAAAAAATATTCCTTAAATACCATGTAGTAAAAGTAAAAAATGGGTAAAAAAGAACTTTAAACATTCATGACAACATTTTTATAAAACAGGTTCATTGATGATAAATATAACCCCAGTATATACTTATGAATAAACAATCTTGGATAAAAACGAGATTGGAAAAGGTCTCCCTTACCTTAGGTCTGATATGCTTCGTACGTATCCGAACCTACTATATAATGATTTAAATAATGTCAATGACTTATTACAGAATCATATTCATTGTTATGATATCATATATGGTTCACTTATGACATTATATTACCCGTTCTTTTGTAAATCCCATGTTAAACAACGTTTTGGGTAAAATCATCTTATTTATCGTACATGATTGGACTTGTTGTTCTTGATGTTATTATTACTTATATAATGATTTAATTACTTACAGAATGTAAATCATGATATATATATCATATATATTAATTATATATCCAGAATATACATGTATTTATAATAGTACATAACATATAGAGGTAAGAAATGAAATGCACCGTTCATGGAGATGGTAAACCATACGCACACATGAACGCTACTTTCATTTCTAACAATTATTTTAATAGAATTAAAACATAATGATACATATATATATTATAATTCCAGTATAATATCATATATTATTTCATTAACTCAGTCCTTTATACATTCCACATAAGGCATTAACGAATCACATCACTTTGAGGGGGCGGTATTCCGCACTTACTCAAATGAGATTATCGTATTTACCAACTATGGAAACCATAAAGGCTTGATATAATTGGGAAGTAAAGAATCATAAAGAAATCATAAACATAATATGTATTATATATAAATAAAGTGACATTATAATGGCCACCATGAGATGCGGTAGGAGAAAGTCGAACAATCATTGTTTCGTGAGGCGTTAGTTTTCCATCATAGAAACATTAAGTTCTTAATCCATTAGATGGAGGTGTGTGTATGTGTAGTTATAATCCTTCTCATAACAACATCATAGTATTTTAAGGGTACTTTTTTTGTCACAAAATAAAGGATTAAAAAGATTTTAGGGGTTGGAGAAGTAGAATAAAAGAAAAGAACATAAGAGAAACTATTACCTTTAATTTGTGAAACTTCCTATAGATTGAACCAAAAGGACTTCTTGGAGTGTATTATTCCTAATGTAAGTCTTCTAGGGGGAGGATATGGATGTAGGGAGATTATGTGGGAATAGTTTGGATGAGCCAAAAGTATTGAGAGGTGTGAGGAATTGCATAGAAATGGTCTTCTTTTATAAGGGAGTGGAGGGGCTCTTTAGGAATGTGTGAAAACATTATTTTATTATAAACTAATCTTCGGTTTAAAGAGGTCCAAACACATTAATGTCGAACATAAGATGACTAATATTAAAAATAAAATCATCCAATAATAATTTTACAGGTTTTGGATGATATTTTAATCGTTATAATTATATTTATTTAAATCATTTATTAATGAGGTAAATACTGCATCATTATTGTGTCATAAATAATTTAATATATTGGATGTCTAAAAATTATAAAACAAATACCAAAATGTAGGAAATATTTTTATCTTTCCAATGAATATTTATAGTCGAAATGATAATTTATATAGCCCCTTATAAAGATTAATTACTAAAGGATTTTTGTTAATGCCAATTTTGTCTTTACATTAAATTAATTAATGTAATGTGTCATTGTCTTTCATAAGTGGCTCCATGGGGTCCCTAAATCCACCCAAGGATGCCCATGGTCTGAAATTACTCATAAAATAAGGTTTGGACAAGTTTTATGGTAATTTTGAATTATTATAATATTCTATTAACCTTGAATTACCCTATGTACCTTTAACCGTGGTAAATAAAAGTAAAAAAGTTACTATTCACCAAAAATTATTTTTATCTAATTGAACCAAATTTTAATCCTTGATACTAACTGTGTCTATTGGATTTTCTAAATTCAACCCACAGAAG
Organism: Viscum album; assembly: GCA_963277665.1. Classification (NCBI taxonomy): domain Eukaryota; kingdom Viridiplantae; phylum Streptophyta; class Magnoliopsida; order Santalales; family Viscaceae; genus Viscum; species Viscum album. The sequence goes on along the minus strand of OY728145.1, from coordinate 652,705,734 downwards.
CGGTAAAATTATGTTTTATAAACAATTTCAAAAGCTCCTAGGAGGTGGGTAAAAGACGGTGAAAAGTTCAATACAATTTTTATAAATCTAAAATTATTATAAAATGACTCCAATGAATTTCATTGAACTTATAAAAATATTATTTATCTATTTTGACCTAAAATAAATTTAAATTAAATAAATAATTATTTAAATAAAAAGTCGGTTTAAACCAAAAAACATAGTGTTTGCACTATTCATCAAAAATTGAAGTTTGTCAGAAAAATACCAAAAATTCAGACTAAGCAATATTTGATATTCCGAATTCAAAAATGATTTCTATTTTTACAAATTCAAAACATATAAGTGGCATAAATTAATTTTAAAAGTAATTCCCGTTATCAAAACAAATAGCGTGTTTTTAAGAAACAATAACTATCAAAAGATCATCACTTGTTTATGTCCAATTTCAAAGTGAAATTAATTCCAATGACCAAAATAGGATTAAATGGTAAAAATATATTCTAATTAAACTTTAAAACCAATTAATAATATTATCTATCCATATATAATTATTTCATTGAAAAAAGTTTTTTTAACTAAAATATAGCGTGTTTTTACGATTCATCAAAATATGAAAGTTATCAGAATAATATGAAAAAATTATCCAAATTAAATTTTTATATCCTGATTCTAAGGAAGAATTTTATTTTGTCAAATTGAACTTATAAACATGTCAGAAAATATATTTAATGTGGGTGCGCCATCAAAAGGCGGCAAAACTGCATTTTTTTTAAAATACTTATTTACCCGAAACATTTATTTTGTTCTCATACCATGTTCTAGAAAATATGTAAGTTGAATAATAATGTTATAAAATTCAAGATGTAGTTAATAATATTCATAACGGCTAGTCCATAATAATATTATAACAATATATCATTGTTTAGTGAAACCTGGTATTGCGTACTACACACCCTATCGAGGAAGGTCTCAATTGCGTGTAAAGCAAGCCAAGTCAGGGTGACGTGTAGTGCAAGACTCCTTTGTTGTTTCATATAACACAATACGACCATATTTCATTTATATATTGAATATATGTATATGTATATAAACATTCAATGTTGCGTAGAATAACTACTATCAAATTTGTGTGTAACATGATCCAAAATAGTGTTGCATATACTGCAAGCTAATACTATGTTGCGTATAGCGCAAGGTAATCATGGTGTAGCGTACAACACAAGATATCAATTAAATTGAAAGAATATGTTTCATTAAATCTTGGGGTGTTACATTCTACCCCCCTTAAAATGAATTTCTCCCTCGAAATTCGTCGAGGTTATAAATTATTTACTATTGATAGAAACCCACATCGTAAAAAGGAATACTAAAACTTGATTTTAAAAAATAAAGTATGAAACGTAATGATTATCCAAAGTAACTCATCACTGGGTTTCCATATATGAGAACATAGGTGAAAATATGCATATTGAAGAAAAATCTAACCATCAAGTCCTGATGAAGAGTGGTAGATAACATGACTATGAAAAAGCAAACAATCACAAAGCCATAAATTTGGGATGATCTTAGGAACCATCTGATTAACCAGATATGATGGCACTAGGACAACATTTTTTTTGGTTTTCAATATCATTTCCCTAAAGTTGATGAATTAAAAGAAATACTTACATGATGTTTGTACCATCTCACTGTTCTTCGTTCCTTGAACAATTTCCACTTCATCTCTTAAAGAAATGAAGTTGAATTTGTTATTCATGAAGTGTTAGTAGATTATGTGATAGAATGATGGTTCATTCCATCTATTTCAAAAAAAAGGTTAGAAAAAGTTATAAAATGTACATATGTTCATCTATGGTGAGGTTAGTCATATATGATTCCAAAAATGGACTTATACTTCAACTATCATTCTGCTTAATAAAATAAAACTAATTTCTACTAACCATGGACTTCCTATAGGCCAATGGTAGGCGATAAAGGCCTGTCACACTTCAGTTGTGGGTTCGATTCCTACAACCATGTCTGATGCGACTAGTTGTCGCCCGTCCTGCAGGTTGTCCTTTTTCTGAAATTACAACATTATTACATTCCATCGATAATATCGAAAACAGTTCTAGACTTAAACAATACTAACTTATGTCCAACATAATCAATTTCAAATCTTTAGGATTGTCCAAAATACTTCTGTCCAAACATAAAGTATAAAGAAAACAATTAATAGAAATTTCATCTACTGAGCATGTGAATACCATCATTTACCCCTGATATATCTTGTTGATCACATTCCAATCATGTGAATACCTTAATCATGTATTCTCTTGAAAAATGAATACCCATTGAACCTTAGTGAAAACATGATTGTTGTCAAAGATTAACTCTTTCCACATACCAAAATCAAAAAAATTATTTATACTCAAACCATGATATCACATTGTCCTTATATAATTCATGAGATCATTAATACTATCAAACATTTCATTATCTCTTTAGCACTTCTTTATGCACATATTAGGTTCTTTCCAAAAATATCGGAATAACCTTTCATGGTTACCGGTACCATTCATCATATACTTTCTAAATATAAGGAAATAAAACAATGTAACATTCCTTAGATGTATCTTTATTCCATAGTACCATGATATTAATTATACAACATTACTCTTGATAAACATGTAATCATTCCACTACTTTCTTAAACTACTGACCGAACTTCAACAATTCTTTCATCTCACATATCATTTGTAGTCTCTTCATCATCATCCACATAAATACTACCCATATGGCCGTTCTGATTATATTTATGAGATTTTCCCTTAGGGAATTGGTTTGAATAATGCCTGTACATTCCACATTTAAAACACTTAACAATTGTTGATGTCTTAGCAATACCATTTTCCTTGTCTATAATGTTAACTGAACCTTTTCCTTTACAATTACTAGCTTTGTGTCCATCTTTTCCACACCCAAAGAATCTTCCTGTTCCATTTATGCATTCTCCTTGATGCCTCTTCCCACATGACTTACATGAGGGAAATTTAACTTTCATTCCTCTATAGTCATCATGAAACTCCATCTTTCGCTTACTAGCTGAGTCCGGAAACATACCAAAGCAGAGATTATTGATCATATTATGAGATTGTTGATTAGGCATAATAATGTTGTTTCTCCTTCCAAATCCCATTTCATTTTCTTGATCATAAAGAATAACATTCCATTTTCCATCATATTATCCATTATCGTGAATCTTCCTCTTTCCACCCATTTTCTAAAACCCAAAAAGAATAGTGTGAGAGGCAAAAATCTTGAAAGGTAAAACAACATAATAAAGGGGGATTAAATTCAATATCTAACATCTTAGGGTTAATTCTAAGATTGTTACCGTAATTCTAGGACTATCACTTATACATATACTTAACCTTAGGGACATCCCTAGACATCCCATAGAAATATCTCTAGGGATCTCACTAAAGTTCGCGCATCCTATTTTCCAAAGGTTGACAAAACCTTTCCTCTGATACCAACTGTAGAGGCCCGAAGCTTGACGTACATATACATTACATTAATTTTTCAGAATACTTAATACATAAAAAAAACAAACACACAAGGACCGTAATAGTTTAGTGTCTTTGGAAACTCAGAAAAATAATCTTCTAAACGTGGTGAAAGCTCATCAAAAATTCCCATAAAGATCTTCCCCTTTTGGTTTTCTTACCTAAAACCATTCTTTATGTCCTGGGGAAAAGAAAACATATAAAGGTTGAGCTCAAATGCTCAGTAAGGGTAAGCAAGGATAAAATAAAAAAATCATATACATTTGAACTTAAAAACATGAACCTAATGTTCAAACATCAAAATCTTGGGAAATGCCATAAAACATGGATGTACATAAGTCATAGATCATAAATAAACATTAATCATGATAAAATGGAATGGGAATAAAACATTTAATTGTGGTATCCATTAATCACATGTAATAATTTCCATAGTATCCAAGGCATTGCTGCCAAGACCATCTTAGTGGAAAAAGTCCCTTACTGATCCGGGTTTACTTGTCGTTCCCGCCCTGTATTACTAAACCAGATTTACTTTCCATTCTATCCATGTCTTCTCATGAGATATAAATCTTTACCCAATGCATTGGAGGGAGATATAGGTCCCACCCATCTCATAATGAAATCATTATTACTTGTGCCACAACATAAACATAAATCATTCATTAGAACCCAAATAATAAAAATGGGTCTCATAAACATCATCTCATCATTACATAATCCATATAAAACAAATGGATATAATTTCATAATAAGAAAAGTGAAACCATGTAAATCATAGAGACAATATACTTGAAACATACAAATATTAAATAATGTCATATTAGATGGAAATAATGTTTTCATAAAACACTTGAAATGAATTCTTGAGGAAAATATCCTTTCTACTTAAAAATAATTTTCTTTTCAGAAAATGCCATGAACTTTTAAAATAAAAGTATATTGTTGAAAATAGTCATAAAATCTTGTAGATTAAGCTTCAGGAAAATGAGGCGTTATGAAACCGTAAAAATCTGTTCACGCCGTATAAGTTAAAAATAACATTCTTCTCTTACTTTTGTCGAAAAAGTCAAAAAGTACCTCATATGGTAAAAAAGGTTTCCTTACATACCATGTAGTAAAAGTAAAAAATGGGTAAAAAGGACTTTAAACATACATGAAACCATTTTTAGAAAACAGTTACATGGATGATAAATATATCCCCAATAAATACTTACGAATAAACAATCTCGGATAAAAATGAGATTGGAAAAGTTATCCCTTACCTTAGGTCTGATATGCTTTGTACGTATCTGAACCTCCTGTATAATGATTCAAATAATGTCATTGACTTATTATAGAATCATATTCATTGTTATGAAATCATATATGGTTCACTTAGGACTTTATATTACCTATTCTTTGGTAAATCTCATGTTAATGCAACGTTTTGGGTAAAATCATCTTATTTATCGTACGTGTTTGGATTTGTTGTTCTCTATGTTATTATTACTTATATCATGATTTACTTATTTCCAGAATATAAATAATGATTTATATATCATATATATTAATTATAAGTCCAGCATATACATGTATTTATAATAGTACATAACATATGGGGGTAAGAAATGAAATGCACGGTTCATGGAGACGGTAAACCGTACGTACGCATGATCACTGATTTATTTATATTTATTATTTTAATGGAATTAAAACATAATGATACATAGGTATATTATAATTCCAGTATAATATCATATATAATATCATTAACTCCATCTTTTATACATCCCACATAAGACATTAACGAATCACATCACTTTGAGGGGGTGGTAGTCTGCACATCCTCAAATGAGATTATCGTATTTACCAACTATGGAGACCATAATGGGGTGATATAATTGGGAAGAAAATATTCATAAGGAAATCATAAACATAATATATATCATATATAAATACAATGACATAATAATGGCCACCATGAGAGGCTGTAGGAGAAAATCGAACAATCATCGTTTCGTGAGGCGTTAGTTTTCCATCACAGAAACATTATGTTTTTCATTTATTAGATGGAGTTTTTTGTAAGTTTAGTTATAATAATTCTCATAAAAACATCCTAGTATTTTTTGGTTTCTGGTGTTGTCACAAAATAAAGGATTAAAAAGAGTTTAGGGTTTGGAGAAGTAGAATAAAAGAAAACAACTTAAGAGAAATTTTTACCTTTAATTTGGGTAACTTCCATTGGATTGAACCAGAAGGACTTCTTGGAGTGTCTTATTCCCAATTTAAGGCTTTTAGAGGGAGGATATGGATGCAGTGAGATTAGTTGGGAAGAGTTTGGATGAGCCAAAAGTCTTGAGAGGCATGAGGAATTACATATAAGTGGTCTCCTTTTATAAGGGAGTGGAGGGGCTCTTTAGGAAAGTGTGAAAAAAATATTTTATTATAATCTTATCTTCGGTTTAAAGAGGTCAAAAACACATTAATGTCGAATATAAGATGACTCATATTCGAAATAAAATCATAAAATAGGAATTGGACCGGTTTTGGATGATATTTTAATCATTATAATCTTATTTATTTAAATCATTTATTAATGAGGTAAATAATGCATCATTATTGTGTCATAAATAATTTAATTTATTTGATGTCTAAAAATTATAAAGAAATACCAACATGTGGGAAATATTTTTATCTTTCCAATTAATATTTATAGTCTAAAAAATAATTTATATCTCCCCTTATAAAAATTAATTACTAAAGGATTTTTGTTAATGCCAATTTTTTCTTTACATTAAATTAATTAATCTAAGGTGTCATTTTCTTTCATAAGTGGCTCCATGGGGTCCCAAAATCAACCCAAGGATGCCCATGGTCGGCCATTACTCATCCAGTAAGGTTTGGACAAGTGTTATTGTAATTTTGAATTATTATAATATTATTTTAACCTTGAATTACCCTATTTACATTTAACCGTGGTAAATAAACGTAAAAAGTTACTATTCACCAAAAATTATTTTAATCTAATTGAACCACATTTTACTCCTTAATATTAACCGTGCCTCTCAGATTTTTGAAATTAACCCACAGAAGCCGTAAAATTGTGATTTATGAACAATTGCAAAAGCTCCTAGGAGGTGGGTAAAAGACGGTGAAAAGTTCAATACAATTTCGATAAATCTAAAATTATTATAAAATGACTTTAATGAATTACATTTAACTTATATAATTATTATGTATATATTTTGACCTAAAATAAATTTAAATGAAATAAATGATTATTTAAATAAAAAGTCGGTTTTAATCAAAAACTCAGTGTTTTCACTATTCATTATAAATTGAAGCTTTTCCGAAAAATACCAAAAATTCAGCCTAATCTATATTTGATAATCCAAATTAAAAAATGATGTCTATTTTTCCAAATTCAAAACATAGAAGTGGAATTAATTAATTTTAAAAGTAATTCCCGTTATCAAAACAAATAGTGTGTTATTAAGAAACAATAACTATCAAAAGTTCATTATTTGTTTATGTTCAATTTCAAAGTGAAATTAATTCCAATGACCAAAATTGGATTAAATGGTGAAAATATATTATAATTAAACTTTAAAACCAATTCAAAAGATAATCTATCCATATAAATTATTGCGATGAAAAAAATGTTTTTTAATTAAAATATAGCGTGTTTGTACTATTCATCAAAATATGAAAGTTATCAGAATAATATGAAAAATTTATCCAAATTAAATTTTTTTATCCTAATTCCAAGGAAGAATTTTATTTTCTCAAATTTAACTTATAAACATGTCAAAAACTAGATTTAAATTGGGTGCGCCATCAAAAGGCAGAAAAACTGCATTATTTTAAAATTACTTATTTTACCTGAAAAAATTATTTTGTTCTCATACCATGTTCTAGAAAATATGTAAGATGAATAATAATGTTATATAATTAAAAATGTAGTTAATAATATTCATAACATCTAGTCCATAATAATATTATAACAATATATTGTTGTTTAGTGAAACCAGGTATTGTGTACTACACACGCTATCGAGGAAGGTCACGATTGCGTGTAAAGCAAGCCAAGTCAGGGTGACATGTAGTGAAAGACTCCTTCGTTGTTTCGTATAACATAATCCAACCATATTTCATTTCTACCTCGAAAATATATATATATATATATATATATACACACTCAATATTGCGTAGAATAACTACTATCAAAATTATGTGTAACATGATCCAAGAATAGTGTTGTGTATGCTGCAAGCTAATACTGTGTTGCATATAGTGCTAGGTAATCTTGGTGTAGCGTAAATCACAAGACATCAATGAAATTGAAAGAATATTTTTCATAAAATCTCGGGGTGTTACAATATAGCTCTCCAATACCATGGGTAATGGTTTAGTCTCATGAAATTCCATGTAAGGGGAATATTTTGTTATCATAGGCACCTCACATTATCACGTCTCGGTGGTTAACACTAAATAATTCTTATGATATCATTTATAATGTTATTTCCTCTTTCACATGTTGCCTTTCTGTTATCAAGATATATCATTCATCATTTTTTAATGATTATCACAACTTTTATGACACACTAAAATCAATATTGTCTAACATGAAATACCATTTTTCATTTTTTTATTTGTTTATTCACTAAATAATTTTTATATACTACCCCTTTCTTACCAATGTCTCAAGGATATCCTATGTAGTTTTTGGATCATTGGAAAAATACATGCACATTATCAATGTTTTGGGTAATGTTTATGTACCTCTATATTATGTTGTTATGTAATGTACCTAATGATAAATACACAAGACTTATCAATACTATATGTTGTATTATATGTATTATTATATAATAAATAATAAATTAATGGGTATAAATATATGGGTTTTAATTTCCTGTATCAAAGTAAAGATAATTTATTTTTGTGATTAGGATTAGGAAAATCCATAAAAGCCTTTAGGATAAGTCTGAATGTAAGAAAACGGACATAAATTTTGGTATTATGTGGTTTTTAAGAAAATACATCATAATATTGATACTACATGTTGATTTTTATCTTTCATAGATGTACACAGGGAAAATAATCCTTAATAGGGAATGCAAGTCTTGAATATAAAAAATTGAAGAAAAAAATTCCTTAGTTTACACATAGGTTTACACTCTTATTGCATATTATTGGGGAAATTCGTATGGTAATTATCAATGGTTATAATGGGAACAATAATTCCATTATGTGACTATTTTAGGGAATAGATCATTAGTAAAATATATTCAGTCATAAAAATTCAAAAGTTAATGAAATACATATTAATTATAAATCAACCATTTAATGTAATTGGACTATCATTTTAGTGATTAAAAATTTAATATAACTCATCCCAATTTTTTCCTTTATTCTATAGAATGGTATGAAATATGGGGAATTTATTATATACAAAATGCAAAGGGAAATGAGATGAATACAAAAATGTTTTTATCAAGATTATTGGAGAATCAATCAAAACAAATTTGTGGAAATACATTCTCTGTAGAATCGAGTCCTAAATGGAAACCTAAATCAGGTGGAAATCCCAAATCCCCATAAGAAAAAACCATATTTTATTATTATTGTTATGCCATAAATTCTAATAGTATTCAAGGGATCAACTGATATCCTAATCATGGAACAATGTATGAACTCCATTAATAAGTCCACATACATTCTTCAATGTTTTGAAAAAAGGATGGTTATACTGGGTGTTTATCAGATATAAGGGGAAGCTAATTAGTGGTGTACATTGATCAATAATATAACGTATTGTGAAGATATGAATGTGATGAGGTATAATGAATTCCAAAAATTGTTTCCTAAAAAATATTTTCCAATCACTCTCTGACTTAAAATGTATATGGATTTCATTACACTCCAGAATGTATATGACAAATCCATTAGAAAATATGAGAAATACAAAACAAATACTCGACCAATATTTATAAGGGATTGTCATTACAACTATATTAGATGTTTTACTATTCATTGGTTTGAGAAAACTTTTTCTATGAAGATATTTGGTAGTTTGGGACATAGACAAGTATGATGAAATTTTTTAATGTTACATAAAAGTTTAAATGGTGATCAATGAGTCACAAGGGTCTCACTAGGTTAAGTTATTGATTGTAATATTTAAATATGTTGGTATTATGGAGAAACATATAGGTTTTAATAAATTTCAACATAATACTTGTCAAATGTGTTGAAATATGAACCCAGGAAATCGTCTGAAGGGGGTGGGGAAATGTTATATGTTTAGAATGGAAAGAAACCTATAAAGAAATTTTGGATGTTAGGAACCGACCATTGTAATAGAAGAGACAAATTCTTTATCCTTCCCAAAACATATTGTCTAAATTTTTAACAGTATGGAATATGGAAACTATGTTAACCACAACCCCAAGGATATGATGGTCAGAGTCCATCATTTCCAACAACCAATATGGAAGAAAGGGAATATATATTACAGAAAAACAATTTAGGTTGACCCAATAATGAATTGGTGATATGTTTTCATGTTGTTAATTCAATAATATTGAATATAAATTTATTATATAGACCTATGGGTTATTTCATATTAAAAAAGTTTTGTATAACTATTCAAACACAACCAACAATCATGAATGTAGAGAATTCAGTGATAATGGAAAATTGGAAAATTATTAAATCCCTAGTATATGTCTCCTTTATCAAAATTTATGGGTTTGATGTCCCAACATTCCTTTCGATACTCCCTTTATTATAATTTCATGAATATTGGGATATGGATTTGCTTTCATTATATAAGAAAATTGAAATTGATGTAGAATGAAAATAATATCTTTATCATGAATAATCTGTCGATAATGTACAAGTAAAAGGATGTGGATGAATCATCCTCAACATCTACATCTATAGAATGGGTTTTTTCCCTATAAGGATGAATTTCTAACTCATTTGATTGGGTCTGAGTAATATATCATCCTTTAATGCATTCACATTTTATGATATTTCACTAATTTTGTTCTGAAGAATTTTCATGTTCCCCTACAAGACAATATGTTCCGTTTTCAATCAATAGTATTCATTAGGTGTTTATATAGTCCAAGACATTATATATAACAGAGTTTTTTGAATTTTACGAGATAATGAAATATCAACCACATAATTTACATAATAGTTTCATATGTTCAAGTGATTCCCCATGGGTTGTAGTGTCTATCTTGACAAATAAGAAGAATGAGTTGATTCACCTTTAATTCGATTATCATGAGCCCAAAATGATTATGATAAATAAAAACTATCTCTTTCCATGGATTTTTGACCTATTTAATCTACTATCTTGAGAATAATTCTTCTCCAAGGTGGACCTTCGATTAGGTTATTATATTGTAATTATGAATTAGTGGGTTATCCCAATGTCTATTTTCTAAATAAGGTACATGAACAATTTTTTAATAGTATTTCCATTCAAAATAACTGTTACTCCATCAAACATCATGTTATTGATGTGTACAGTCTTTACAGAATACATAAAATAATTATGTTAATATTTATAAAAGATATTACAATATACTCCCAAATAATTGGGGCGGGGGGGTGGAGGAAAGCCTAGAATATGAGAACCAGGCTTCTGTCCTTAAAAAGGATATGATTTAGGAACACTAAAAAAATATTAAACCTTATTAAAAGAAAACACACTCATAGGGAATATTATCACCTGTAATGTGATAATTTTGGTCCAATCTAAGAAAAAAGCAACTGAATGATGGAAAGGGACAACATTTCTAATGGAAATCCAGATTTTTTATTGCTTATATGGGTACTATTATCAATTTATATGAAATTAACCATGATTTTCAATCGGTATAAAAAATATAACATGAATGGGTCACACCATTATTGGAATAATTATTTTGATTAATTATTTTTAATGTTGAAAAAAAGGGTTTACACTATATATGTACTTATGATACTCATAAGTGGGAAATTTTTTGTCGTACTAAATGATGATTAGATTAATTGAATTGGTTTTGTAATAATTAATAATGACATTATGACATCCTATGCCTCAAGGAAATTGAATTTTGATCAATAGAACAACCCAATTAATTATCTAGAGTTGGTAGTTGTAATCATTACATTGAAAATACCAAGGAATTATCACTTTGGGGAGATGTCTCAAATATATACAAATCAAAATATCCTCAAATATATTTTTAGTCATAAAGAGATTAAATTCCACTGATGTTGATAGTTAGATATGATCAAGGACCGTGATTGTATAATAAAATAACATCATGGGTAATAATATAATGTGGTATACCCTATATGTAGAAAGGATCTGAAATTTTTTCATTGATGCTAATTGAGAGGGATCTAATCATTATAGACATTAGAAGAATGGACTTGGGAATCATAAAAAAAAGAAACATAATTAATCCATTCAAAAATTATTTCTAGAAAATTCCTTCTATAGAAGTTAATGTATTCTCAAAGAGACAATGTTGATGTTCATAAGAATATAGAACCTATAATAAATAGTTAATACTTTAAAATTAGAATCATTGAATAAGGTGTTATATTATTTGGTACAATACTATGTTTAACCTAAAATCCTGAGATAAAGAATAATATTTTGGATAATACACATTTCCAAAAATTCTCAATCCATCTATGGTGCACAAAGATGTATTGACATCTTCAAGAGAACTATTTGTAGGAATGTATGAAAAAGGGGATCGTTGAATATACCCCAATATGTCTTTTATGAAAACTTGTGAAAAATGAAAGAAAAAATTCCAAGGGGATATAAAACCATTACCAATACCTATATGGAAATTGGAAAAAAATAACCTTGTACATTTTCATTGGTATTCTAAAGACATTTTGGGAATGTAATGCTATATGGTTTTGAGTGAATCGTCCCTCAATTATATATAACATAATTTCTATTAAATTTGATTTCTCACTCAATCAAATTTCATGTATATACATAAGTGATGTGGTGAGTATGCATGGAGTGAAACAATTGATTGTGTTGGATCAGGTTTAAATATTTTCCCGCAAATTTTGATATGCAGTGAAAAATTATCTTAATAAAATTTTTTACTAAATAAATGGTTATCACCCAAAAACTGATGTCCAATATATGAATACTATTCAGATACCCGAAGAATAGTTGTGATCATGCCCGATAAACATCAAATGAAGATGGTATAAAAAATTATCATCAAGTTCTCATAAAATTATCATTTTCACTGAAATAAACAAATTGATATATGAATTACTTTATGGTAAGATATACATAGCACATGCATGAATGCATGATGTTAGTGAACACAAAAAGTTGGGTCTTGAAATTTTCGAGTAAATTGCATATAAGGTGAATACCCTTCAGTGTAACATCTGGGATTCTAAAATTTAATAAAATAGTTATTCAAAAAAAATTCAATGAGACCTAGAGTATAAGGATAGGGGAAAATAATTCCCTCAAATATCTACATAGAATAATTTCATTAGATTTGTGTATAAGTGTGTACTTAGTTAATGACACATCGTTTCCTTTTATTTCTATGATTTTGTTGGAGTGGTCGCCTATCAAATCACACTTCTACCAATCCTCTCCCAAGTACCTGATTTTATCCACATATCCCACAAAAAATGAATATAATAGACATATTATGTGTGATAATTACAAGGGAGGTACAATTGGAGAATGGTCTTCTATACATGGAGCATCTGGTGATGATCTAATATCATAGAGAAAATGTTCATCAAAATTTGAGACTGCACACATTAAAATTGCTATAGTGAAACCACATGTTTACAGAAGAAACATGGGAACTAGAGGAGGTGATAAAATGTTAATACTTTCATCTATTTTAGTGTATGAAATGAATATTTATTGGGAGGTATTTCGGAATAAGGAATATTGTAATTACAATATATTGTATATATAAAATTACTTTTATGATTTAATTAAGTGGATGATAGTTTATTATAATTATATTAAACACATGAACTAACATGGTTTTATTACATCGTATATGATTTTCAGAACATTTATGAATCATAACAATTTATATTATTTTAATTGAGTGGTGATCGTAATATTCAATTAAATATAGTCTTTTTTTATTAAAACAATTGATATAGATAAATGAAGTGATGGCGAAAACCATAAGGATTGTTCCCAATTACTTCAATTTAATTGAGAATCAAAGGGAGATAACATCACTATGATTTTTTGTTAACTAATAAAAAATTTATACCCAACAACTAAAGGAATAATTAAACCATTTATGGGAGAATTTCAAGATCATCGATATCACATCCCAAACCATGTTCACCAAATCGCCCCCTAAAATAATAACCATCATTATGCTTAAACATAGAGTAATTTTAAGTGAACTAAAGGAAAATGTATCAAATCCCTAAAAATAAAAAGGAATATATATTATTTTAAATAAAATAAAAATTATATTTACTTCGTATTATTATTACTTTATAATATATTTTTTTTAATACATTACAAAAATAATATTATTTTTGTGTAATATGAAATTTCAAATAACACATTTCATTTCATGAATTAAGGAAGTTTATAAATAAATTAATTTATAATAAAATAGTTTTATTAAATAATTCTTTATTATATATGAATGATAAAAAAATTGATCTTAAATATAATTTCTATAAGTGTTCAAAAAATGATATTATACATAACTTATAATTTCTCAATAAATGTAAATTTCTTTATAAAATATCCAACTAGCTTAGTTATAAAATTATATTGATTAAAAATATTTTATTAGTAATAATTACATAATAATTATCGAATGGTAAATTTTTAATAATTTTTTATATTAGTCCATTTTTTATGTAAACATTAAATACTCTATAAATATATTTTGTGTATTATGACATCTTAATGAACCAAATGTGATGTAATAAATTCGATAAATGTTATCCAATAACAAATATATGTTTTCCATTAAAAATAAAAATTTTTGAGGTTATATTATTTATTTTATAAAGACATTATGAATCCACCGAAACCCAAATAATATTTTAAGGCTTGAAAATCAATTCATTGTATACTTGAATGACTTCCCCATCACCAAGGATAAAATTTTATTATTCTTATCCATGAGACTTATAAAATAATAAGAACCACCAATTTTTTGGGTGAAAAAATCTGCATGAAATAATAGGTTTTTTGGTTTTTTACTTTATTATATAGATTTTAAAACAAATGTTTTGGAAAGAATAATGTACTCCCATCTCGTTTTCTATATAAAAAACACATGATACACATAATCTTCCCTAAAAAATCTGAATCATGTGACTACTATTCCCTACCATCTTTAAAGTCATCACATGGTGACTATAATCTCCAATGAATCACCTCATAGGATTTGGGAATTTTTTTCTAAATGTAATGGATCCTCTATTTATCTTCTTTATTCAAGAACCTTACTTACCTGTTTGAATTTCTCTTCCAATTACATCTTATGAGATATTATATTCTACATCATAATTACTTCCCTTTTGATTTCAATTTGAATAGTGACTCATTTCGCTCTCATTAATCACTGTCACGACTCATTATATACCCTCATTGAGCATCCAAAATTTGCATAAAATTTTTTCCATTACAATTATTTTATCCAGTTCCCTCTTTGTCTTATGCATATTAATTCCTAAATTTTAGTTTACTGTTATATCATTATATAGTCTTCATAATTTTATTATTAATTCCCTATGATGGGAGACCCATATCATTCTCATAGAACCATTTTCTGAATCATTATGTAATATCGTTATGCTGGGGAATTATTACATTGATTTTCCATTCATAACATTTGTGTGTTGAATACCTGCACCCATTTCCTCTTAGGTATATTTACATAGTTATACCTATGTATTATTAATTGGGAACATTCTTGTAAGTAACCCATAATCATTAATCATAGGATTAAATGGGATGAAATATGATCTAATGTTTTTTGATCTATGTGTCATATATATACACGTACATGTTATAATTATGATGGGTGAACCTATATTAGTATCCAATGGATTTTTCTAATGTTTTATTCTCAATCGATTTCATGTAAAGTGAATATGAGGTTATCCTAGAAATATTACTTTATGATATCTTTTTTTGTTTAACTTGACATATACTTATGATTTCCTGTTTAAATGTTTTTATCATTCCCATTTCAACTTAATATTACCTTGTTTTTTCATGCATCGTTGTTGAAGTTTATGATTATCACCCATTTTATGTTTCGTTGAAATTCCAATTGACTAAAATGAAATATTTGATTTATGTCTGGCTTGGTTTATTATCTTACTGGTCTTTGTAGCTCACCCCTTTATTATGTATGTCCCTTGGTTATACCATATAGTATTAATAAAATGGAATAATATAAGATTGTTATGGAAGTATTAAATAATACTGATGTACCTCCATTTTTATGATTTTATGTAATATATTTAATTCATAAATATAGAAGACTTGATTATATTATGATTTTTATAATATGTATTCTTATGTAAATAATAATGAATTTTTGTTTAGTAAAGAAAAGTTTTGTTACACTTGGTATCAATGGAATGTGTGATTAATTTAGTGATTAGGATTAGGAAACTCCAATAAAATCCATATAGATAATTATTAAAATAAGAACACATCCCTAAATTCTGGTAATGGATAGAATATGTAATTAAAAATTAAATACCTCCAGGTCTGAATAATATAAGCAGATGTGGATATGAAATTGAGGAACCATGGGGAAATAATCCTAAAAATTGAGACTGAGCTCGACTTGATCATCACTTAGGGAATTTCGATGGGCCTTTATGCACACTTGATATATCACTCTCAGCTGAACTGATTTTGGTAAATTCTTATGCTTTATATGGAAAATTATTTAGTGAAAATAATTCTCATATGAGTCTACTTTATGATATATACTATGGATAACATAGATTCAAGCCTAGAAATTAATATGTTATGTAAATACATATCATTTCTAAATTATCTCGCTATTTTTATTATACTCCCTTTTCTATATTTAATAGTATTAATGCATTAATCCATATGTTTACCATTATTTTAGACAATTGATTAAACATTTCAAGACCAAGAAAACATCTAATATGAATGGAAATGAGATAATATCCAAAACAAGATACCCAAACAAATTGGTGCATGAATAAATAACATTCTATAAATTAACACTTAGTTGAATTAGGTCTTGAATAAAATACTCAATCTGAACAGTTCCAATAAATTTCTAAGAATGAATACGATATTATTGAGTCCTTTATAAGGAAAATTCATATGACTTTAAATGGATCATCTGATACCATAATCCTAGAATAACAGATTAATTATTTTTTTTAGAACATATCCATAATTCTATATTTTGGATATGAAAAATCTATACTGATTGTTTATATCATGGTGGGAGAACCTAATCATTGGTACACATTGTTATGATAAATACATTGCCTTAATATGTGATCGAAGATATGGAGTGGAACGATTTTTGAAGAATTTTTTTGAGAAATATTTTCATTACACACTATGAAATAAATTAGAAATGGATTTCCATTCCATCAAGGAAAATTATACTAATCCAACATGGTGTATGTGTAAAACTGCAAAAGACACCAATGCTATGTTTTTCTCTCTATCATTAACCCCAAATGCTAGTTGAATTCATATATGGTGGACTAAAACCAACTATAAAAAATTTCCTAGCTATTTGGGACTCTAAAATCATTGTGTAAATTTTCTATTATATGCTCAAAGTCAAAATGAAGATCTAGGAATATCAATTATTTCCCAAGGATAGGAAGTGATTTTTTCTATTTTGGTTCTGTGATTGAGAAAAATAATGTTGTTATGATGTTTCAATTCATAACATATTAAAAATTTCTAAAGAATAATCGTGGAAATATCCAAAATGGGATGAATAAATAATTTTATGTGTGTAAATGAAGGGAACCTAGAATGAAATTTCCATTAGAAAAAATATACCAATTCAACATAAGAGTGGACTGATCATATCTACCCCCAACCTATTTTTTGATGTGTAAAATGAAATAAACAATAAAATGATTGTAACTACATCTATAACCAAACAATGGTTAGAGAAAATCAATGTTACAGACCTCTAATGAAGAAAGGGAGAGAATATTTAATCACAAAAACTGAGGTGGATACAAACAATGAAGTGGTGATGGGTACAATAGTTTTTCATTGCTCGAATGGCCTGAAGGCTTTCTTTTTTATTTTATTATAGATATCCCCCCTTTTAAGGGTTTAAGGGGGGCCTGTACATGACCCGTAGGCCCAAGGAACAAGGCCCGACATGACCCGTAATACATGACCTGAAGGCCCAGAGGCATACCATGCCCAATATATTAACTGTAGGCCCATCCCACTATAACTACCCTTCTCCATATTCTACATCATTGGTTCCCTTTATCTCCCCACTTGCATTACTGATCAGCAAACATTTCCCCATACAAAGCTGCATGGTGCCTAGTCCTGATGGCGGTTTCCATACCCTCTCATTCTTCCAATCCTATTAGCTCTGCTTCTAGTGACTGCTACTGGTGCTCTGATACCCATCTGGGACCTGATCTGTGTGAACTGGGCTACTTCATGGTCTTCAATGGCCTGAAGGCCCTATGGCCTGAAGGCCTTTTATGGGCCAAAGGCCCTGAGACCCATAGGCCCAAGCCGGTGGCCTGAAAGTCCAAATCAGGTGAATTGTCTGACTGCTATAGTACCGAACAATACCTACTATAGTGCCTGCAACAGTACATGCTATAGTGCATGCTATAGTACTGCTACAGAGCTTCTACAATACCCTGGAAATTCGCCTCCACCTGGTTTTGAACCCGAGTCTCTTGGATGCCAAGCAGCAGCACTTACCACTCAGGTACGTGCTCGTTGGCTACAAAATATTTTTATTCGATAATAAGAAACATACAGTTTTGTTCTAGTTTTATGAATTCTTTCAAATAATGAATTTTTAGTAAAACTATTCAAATACCACCAAAAAATATAGAATTATATTTATTAGTGAATATAAAAAATGGGTCCATTATTCTATCCAAAATATTTAATTCATCCCATGTTACTATTTATTGGTTGAACAACCTACTCAACATTGTGATACTAGACTTACAATAATTAAATTCTTTTTTTTATTGATTTAATTTATATTTATATTAAAAACACAAATTTTTGTGATATATAAATCACTATTTATATCATGAGCCATCCTCTGATTCAATAAATGTTAAACTAAGAGGATGAATCATATTAATTACTATAATCTGAAGAAGGCATATTGTTACCCTATGATAAAGAATTTCAGGCTAAAATGATTGAGTCTATGGAAAATATAATCCATGAAGATAATCCCATTGTATGAGAATTTGTTAATGTGTTTCCTAAATAATTTCAGGATTTTCCATCAAGCTTAATGGTTTAATTTTTAATTTTTTTATTCTTGGGGAATTTACATTAACCAAGAATCTATAAAAAATGGGTTTTCAGGAATATTATGAGATTATTTAAAACAATAGGATAATATTAATGAAGGGTTCATATGACATAGATCTTCACCCTGGGTTTCCCCAGTCCTCTTAATCATGAAGAAGGATTGGTCGATGCACATTTGCAGTGATTATTGTGACACCAACAAGATCACAATTTTGAACAGTTATCCCATATAATATATAGAATAATTTTTATATTATCTCTAGGGATCCTAATACTTATCAGTGGTGTATATTCCGTAAGTGGATTATTAATTAATTTTGAAGAAGGATATTACAATGGTTGTATTCTGTACAAGGTAATAGCACTATGAGTTCATTATAATTCCATTATGAATCACTATATATCAGAAGTGTTAATTTAATTAATAAATATGGTCATTAGATATTTCCTCGATAATGTTTTAGTAGTATTTATATAAAAAAATAAAATATAATTCAAAATATATTACGTGAATGAGGAGAGTCTGAGATCTACCTTAAATCCCATAAAAAAGGAGATGCGTTATGAAAATTACAAAAAAAAAATTATTGAAGGATGTCTATTTTTAGGTAATTTTATCCAATTTAATTGTATAATTGTGGATCCTCAAAATATTAAAAAAATTATATATTATTGAGGACAACATATGTGATGTATATCCCTAGTATCACATGGTTATCTTGGTACATTGGTCAATTTTTAAGAAATTTAACATGATTTCAAAACTAGTTAAATAAGAAAACATGGAAGCAATTCATGATTTTTTGGAATAATATATCCGAAGAGAGTTTCAAGGAGTTAAAAAAGAGGCCTATAATTACACATGTTCTTTTGCACCCATGAAGTGGGAGACATTGAATAGTATATAATGATTCTTCAAAGAACAGTGTGCGATATGTATTGAGGAATAATTATAAAGTGAAAGACTATGAGTCAAGGAAATTGATTGTTCATTAAGATATATTATAAGTTCATGAAATTGAGTTGGCCATAGTATTATTCACATGGAAAATATGGCATCATTTAAACATTGGGAAGTGAGATGAAATATTTACAGATCTGCAAGGCCTTGAGTATATTTCAAATATAAAGAGATGAATATATTCTAGTAAATGTTGTTATAGAGCATAATGGTGTATGAATTATTAATACACTACCATACTAGGATATCAGATAAATTGGAATATTTTATAAGTAAATAGTATTAAATTATTTTTTTCTCATTGGGAATTGAGAGGGATATCACCACCATAGAATTGAAGAGGATGAGAATGTGAATAATAATGTAAGGAACACCATTAATCCGTTCCCAAATATTTACATAACCAACCTTCTATAATAGAGAAATGATTCTCAAGGAGAATACATGTAAATTCACAAAATGTAAAAAATATTAGAGAAGGAAATTCCTTAATGTTATAAATTAATAAAGAAGGATTTATTTTATTTTTTTGTGACTAAGTGAACCATAAATTCCTTAGATAAAGAATGATTTATCTTTAAAATTAACGAATTTTTACTTCTCCAACAATCTACGAAGCATAGAAATATATTGATATATCATAAAGGACATTATATTTAGACAATATTAAAAAAATAAGATTATTTAATATACATCATGTTGTCCTGTATTTCATCATGTGCAGGATGATTGAAAAAAAGTTTATTATGTTACAATTTCACACAATGAAGTTGATGTGGGAAATCATATCCATGGTCATTTTCACAGATCTTTTGAACATACAAAGTGGAAATAATGTGATATGGGTTATGGTGGATTTTAATTAAATTTAATCACAAACCATTTCAATACAATATGAAAAATCAATCAATCAAAAATTTAGGATATATATTATTTAAATTATGAGGCTACATGGAACACCACTATTGATTATATATATTGGAGATCCATGATTTAATTACAAAATCATGAAGTGTATCTAAAGATTTTATAATAATTAATATAAATTATGATTGGATTACCATCCTCAAACAGATATCCAATATGAATTGAAAATATCGAAAATTTTGGAATTGATGGTATCATACCTGAGGACCATGAAAGGAGTTTTGGATCAACATCAGCCTATAATCATGTTCTTATACATTAACTGTTCACAATCAAGAATCCAAATATCTACCCATGAATAAAATTATTTTAATAGATTCATAACACCAGAATGGTGTTATGAAGTTGGTGAAAAATTTTATTTGTCATGAAATGGTTAAGGAAGTGGTGGAAATGTTCAAGACCATTCAGCAGCAGATCATGGATTCTCAGAGTCAATAGATGAGCTATGCTAATAATCATAGATAAGACCTAGAGTTATAGGATTGTGATATATCTCTATATAATAAATTCGTCATATTTTGGATAAAGGTAAAGTCTATAACAAGATACATCATTCCCTTTGATATACCTGATCACATCCGAGCAGTGTCATATACACTATAAATCCCACAAAACACATCTCGTGCACATAATTTGTTCCATGAATCCCTTTAAGAATTTATATTCCATTACCCATACATATGTTAAATCCAATGGTGGTACTATTTTATAATTATCATTCACATGATAATAATATGGTAAAGATCAAATATTGTAGAGATGATGTTCTATGAAAAAAGACAATACACATATTCAATGTGATACAGAGTGACCAAAAGAATGGTGAAGTGATGTGGGAACTATTGGAGGTGGTAAAAAAATAATAACCCTAATATATTTTAAAATATAAAGTAGAAATTAAAATGGTAAAATTTATAAATGAGTTAGGTTTGTATAGAACTGATCGTTTATATATATAATTCCCTTTGCGATTTAATTATATTTCCTATTATGTATTATGGATATAGAATAAATGAACATACATGGTTATATTATATACTTAAAAAATTTAGAATACCACTATGAATAAAAAACATTGAAATATAGGCATTGAACAGTGATCATATTGTTAATATGAATATTGGATTTGGATTATTTCAATTGATACACACAACTGATTTGATAGACTCGATTAGTATGGTCATACCCTATGAATATGATTTATCGAAACATATATATGAGATAAAATCATTGAGATTTTCCCTTAATGAATAAAAAATTGATTAAAAAAATAATGATTGACTGATTTCATTTATAATCGATGATGATGCTAAGTGATATCACGACTCAAACCATGTATAATGAACCACCCTTTAAAATCTCAACGTTACACACCATACCCTTAATGAATATTATAGTTTAATATATTAATATGTATTTAGACCATATTAATATTAATATCTTATTTTATTTTCAATTAAAAATTATTTATATTTTTCCTTATTATTTTTATGCTAAAAAAGATTTTAAATTTGGTATAATAAAAAATTGAATTTTTTGTGTAATATGAAATTCCAATTAACACATTCCTATTGATGAATTAATGAAACTTTGGGGTGTGATTGAATTAGATTGAGCATAACTTAATATAAATATTCAATATATATATCAATGGATATTAGGGTTTTTTCCATGATGAATCTATCTATAGATCTATTATTCAATCCAGTAGATTCTTTCGTGAGCCCATTAATGAGAGAAGATGGTGGTATCAACATAAATGGTTCTCATTTTTCCCAATTAGATAAAAATTGATATTTTTGTAATTTTAATTTCCCTTATTCATTAGAACCTATAGTTCTGATGAATCTGTAGAATCTAATGTTTGATAATGCATCGCAGGTATGGTCATATGCTTGTGATAGTTTTTTCATGTCTATGCAGTGATCCTGTAGCTTCTCATAATAGTGTTTCATGATATAATAACATAGATTTTGTTTTTTTGAAAACCCACCATAATTTTAGTCATGGTAAAATGATTTTCAGTAGTCTATAAATGTGAAGCTTGTCCCACCTGTGAAGGATGATGTGTGTAAATTTGAAGAAGATTGGAACTGACTATTATAGTTAAGTGGATTTTTTGAATGTCACGTGGTATTAAATGGTATGGAATTTATCACATTACATTCCCATAAGAAGAGCCCAAATTATAGGAATGGTGATTGTTTTTCAATATTGATCCATGTGTCATAAACTATCAATTATTTTACCATTGGATTGACTTATTTAAATACAATAGGTTCATAGTTAAGTCTTTGACCCCAGTTACAAGGCTGAATTAATTTTTTTGGCATCCATGTATACTTTAGGATGCTGCCATATAATTTTTAGGAATAAAATAATATTTTAATAAGAGACAGAGATTTAGAGGTAATATAACATTTCCTGATTTTTTGTTGAGTTTTATATATGCAATATCCTTGTTGAAATGGTTTTTTTGGTTTCTGGTAAGTTCAAATATCTTCCAGAAATTGAATATCAAAAATTGAATGATTAATGTTTAAAATGTATGTGTATTGGGGTAAGTAGATATGATTTAATCAATGGTATTGTATTCTATTAGTGAATTATATTTCCTCATCACATTGAAAATTTTAAATTCATGACATATGTACTTAATAAGAATACATCATACAAGAAAATGGAGCCCTTTTGGTTAAGAATAATGGCTAGATTTATCGTCAGATTCACATAAGTATTGATGTAATACAAAGAGGGAGTATAAGTGTATCACATGGTAGGGGTATTAATAATTATTTAATTCCTCCTAATATATTTTATAGGCATATGAACCACATACC
Organism: Viscum album; assembly: GCA_963277665.1. NCBI lineage: Eukaryota > Viridiplantae > Streptophyta > Magnoliopsida > Santalales > Viscaceae > Viscum > Viscum album. Next base: position 652,681,905 of record OY728145.1, on the reverse strand, counting down.
CATCCTAGATTAACCTTATACCTCCTTTTATGGTGTGGTAATAAGCAATAATTTGAGTTTCTGTCTTGACACACCTTCATCTCATGTCAACACTATAACTTTTAAAGGAACTGATATTGAGGCAAATATGGGATATCATCCATATATGAGTGGTGAAACATTTATGTTTAATGTTGACACAAAATCATTGGTCAGAACTAGGGTTGATGTGAGCAACATCATACCTCACATTATGTGGGTAAAGATGTATCACCTAATACTTGGTATGAGATAAAATGTTTTGATGTAATTTGACATGATTACATGAGTGATGGTAACAATAAGAGAGTGTCTTTAATGGGTGAAACCAAAAATACCACAATGGATATTTAGTTATCCTTCAATCACCTATACTAGAATAACATTCATACAGGGGTGGAATATGGTTTTCTAGTAGAAAAAATGATGTTTCCAATATAGGGAATGATCACTAGTTTGATATAAAAAGTATTCCTAATAAGAATAATTAAGAAGAGACTGTTTTAGATCAATATATTCCATAGGTACCAGTTGACCAACATTTAATTAGAATAATGCTGACATGGAATGATGGATCACTACAAGAGGAAGGGAATGCTATTTTATTTCCCATGGATCAAGGAAAGGACCAGTTTATGGTTTTGGATTTTTGTAACTATATCACCTCTTTTGGTAGTGTTTACCCCTATTCAAGGGGTTTCTTTCCCCAAAAAGGTTGTATCAGACTCTGTAAAAATTACCTTACATTGTATATTAATCATATCTAATAGTATGAAGGTCTTATGTATTGAATTCAGTAATTTCCATGGATTTATTTGAGTTGTATGTTAATTATTAATAATTGAGGATGTTATAGAAAGGATAGGTCGGGTTGGAGAATAAGATCCTCAGCCACCGGAGGGCACAATCCCACTAGACATCGACAATGTTAATCTAGAAGATTATGATCAATGGAAACATACCAAATCAAAGAGTATGTTCCATTTTCCATAAGGAAGTTGTGGTGGAATCTCCAACATATAAAGATACTTTTGTATCATGGGATACTGCCTCTTTTTTTCAGAACAATATCTTTACACCAAAATTCATTTTATTAAATTCATTTTCCACCTCCCCTTGTAAGGTTTTCTGTTATTTTTGATAAATTTTGGGACCATGGGGTCTAACTAATGGCTTATTACATCATGATAATTAGATGAATTTTTTAATAACTGCTAAATTATTTCTTTATTGTAAATTAAAAATTTTAATTAAAAATTATTCCTAAAATAATTTTAGTGATGTTAAATGTAATTTTTATATGGGTTTAAAAATTGTTATTATCAAAATAACCCAACATTTCACATTAAATGTATATTTTATTTTAAAACATAAAATAAAAGTATTTTCAAATAATATTTTTTTAAAATATGTATAATTTTTGTAATTTAAATATCTAAATAATCCAATGGTGTATTTTTCATTCTTTTTTATTAAAGATTAAATTTCAAGAAATAATTATACATGCCTAAATATACAGTATTTATTATGACATCAGGAAGATAATATAATAATGTAATAGATTCTATAAAATTTATCAAGGAAAAAATATATCTTTCCCAATAAAAAACATTTTTAGTTATTTTATCTCTTTCATATATACATTACAGTTCCTAAAAATGATATTATATTGGCTGATTATAAATTTAATTAATTGTAATTATGACACACTTCCACATTTAAACGGTTAATTTTTTCTACATAATAGTTTATAATATAGTTAAATATACCTTTACATGGTAGAAAAAATGATCAAAAACATGGTTTGTCTTGTTGTTTTTATAAAATTATTTTATATAGTCCAAAACAAATTTTTGAGAATTAATAATTAATTCCCTAAAGTTTAATTATATAAATCATCCCAGAATCCTATTAATCATCAATAAAAAAACTATTTTCAAACTATTAATCTTCCCTGCTATCTCTAGAGTCCTACCAAGGCTCTCTAAAGGTAAAATGAAGATCCTATATTTATTTTGGATTCACCTTTTCATGGTAAGGGATTCTTTATTTCTACTCTTTACTCAAGAATAATATTTATGTATGGTAGTTTGTCTTTGAATTAGTGTTGATGGGATATAATTTTCCTCATTCCAATTAATTTACAAATAATATTAATGTGATGAGTGATATATTTATCTCCCATTAATCACTCTAATTATTTATTACATACCCCCGTTATTCTACTGAAATTATCTTGGGATTTTCTATGTTGTGTTTTTATTTAGGAACCCTCCATGTATTATGCCAATTAATTCTGAAATTTTAATGATAGATGATGTTATTTTATATAACCCCCAATTTAATTATTTATATACATGTTATCAAAAACCTAATAATCTATCATTTATACATTTTTTTAAATCAATATACACTATAGTTATGAATACAAAATTTCACTATCATTTTTCTTTCCAAATATTATGGAGGGGTTCAACCAAACACATTTTCACTTAATAGTATTCACCATGTCTTATCAATAATTAATTTATAGGGTATTACATGTGAGTACCCTGAAATAATTACTTATTAGTTTATATATGATGATATATGTTCTTATATCATATGATATATGGGGAATAGTTATGCATTTACCTGATATGATTATGATGGGTGTACCTAGTCAGTGATCCAATGCATTGGGTACTATTTTAGAATCACAATATAAAATGTACAGTCAACAAGAGGTTATACAAAGAACATTATGTTATGATGTAATTGTTCTTTTCCTTGAATTCTGATTATGAATTCATGTTTACAGTTTTTACTACGTCCTTGTTTTTTTTAATGTAACTCTATATCACACCTTATTGATCATGTATATATTTATCACCCATATTATGTCCCATTGAAATTATTATTTAATAACATGTAATCGATTATTCATTGTTATTAATTGGTTATTCCTTTATTGTAATTTATTTCTCACACGATTCATATGTTGTCTCTAGGTTATGCCTTTTTGTTTTACGAACGATGTAATATTAAGGGAATGTTATGGAATTTTTGAATAACGCCAATGTATCATTTATTTTAAGATGTTACGTAATGTACCTAATTCCCAAATATAATACACTAATTTATAATATATATTTTTTATTTTAATTATTATTTAATATATAATGTGTTTTTGTTATATAAAAAGAGGTGTTATCATATAAAATTATTTTCAAATATCACTAATATAATTTACTAAGGAAATGACCATCTCACATTCAAAATTTATTTTCAAAACCAAATATACAATTAACAAATTATAAATTATATTTATTGTAAATCACCTCAGAATCCTACCAATGAATATTTTAATATAATTTATAATAATTCTTCATTAACACATCCTTAATAATTTTATAAATAATTTGAAATATAAAATATTTCTGAATATGATTTCTTTGTAAATAAATTTCTAAACATATAAAGGAGTCATTCATGATCCAAAAAAATTTATGAGGTAAATTTCCATTTAAGCATGAATAAATAATTTAAAATATAAAATAAATTAAAAATAATTATCATTTTAAAACTGAATTTGAAACAATTAATGTACTCTTTAACACATTGATTGATTATGATGGTGGGAAATAATTTTCATTCAATACATGTTAAAACAAGGAATCCATTAATTTTTTTTATAAAAAACCCAATGATTATATTTTTTAAAATGAATATAATATTTTACTTTTTACTTTTTTAATTTCAAAAAATTAACAAACGAATTAAAAATTCACAAAGGTAAATTAAAACATTCACTCAAATAGTTTTAAAAACCATGGATTTTGATGGAAAAATTTTTTCAACCAAAGAGAGAACTATTGTCTATTTTGATTAACTAAATGATTCATATATTGTATTCAGTAAATAATGTGAGTAAAATTAATAGAAAAAAAAAGAATCAATAATAGTGGAATAAAATATTTTAGTTTCATGAGAGTTTAAGCATAAAATTTAATCGTCAAAAATATAATCATAAACAAACCTAGTAAATAGTAAGGATGTAACATTAAACCGTTATAACATTGGTAACATTGAATCTTAATACCAATGAAATATGAACATTAATTGAAACATAAAATATAAATTTAATAAATAAATTCATGGTCTTAAATGTAAAAAATTCTTTATATACAAATCATAAATGAAGATAGGGGTATAACAGAACATTTTTCTCAAAGACAGAAAATTGAGATAAAATTACTTTACCTTATGTCTTAAATTCAATAATATGAATTTGAACATTCAATATATATAATGAATTATTATTTTATGTTTTATTAATAATCTTAATCATAGTTATAAATCCATATATGATTTACATAAAACCATTTATTTTTAATTTTTGATAACTCAATTTCAAAGTCAAATTCATGATAATAATTTCATTTGTCGCATATTTTAGATTTAGTATTTTCATACTTATAAAATTGATCATAGTTCCATCATATAAAATAATTTAAAAATTATATAAATGTAAAATATATCCATTCTATATATATTTAGAGTAATCACAAAAAATATAGAGATTATAATTGAGTTACACCATTCATGGAGATGATATGTCATACATACAAATGATTGTAGACTCTATTTGACATGATGAATTCAAAAATGAAATTTAAATAATTTAATATAAAAAAATATTCATTTTTATGTCACATATAAGTCATATATTAGTTAAATTATATCTTTTTATATTTCATATAAATCAATAGTAAAAAAGAATAAAATAACTTTATGTGATGGTAGTTTTTCATACACACAAATTAAATTATATAATCACCCGAATAATGGAATTTACATTGGTATATGTTATATAATAATTAAATAATAACTATTATGTTATAGATATCCTTAAAATTCATTTAATATATCTTTATTACCATTTTTGTAAATCATAAATGAAAATCAGAGCACATCAATTTATGAGGGGACAGTCCTCCGTACAAACGAATGACGTAATTATACTGAAATAGGTTGGGGATAATAAGAATGATATTGTATTAAAATTAAATTTGTATGATAATATCTCAAAATTATTAATTAATCATTATATCCCTCCATTTTATGTTTTTTTTATAATGAATAAATTTTTCGGTGAGGTGGATGTCTATTGTACACACAATTGATGGGTAAATTTTCTATTTTTGGGAATTATTGTTTAATATAGGTTATTAAATTTTAAAAAACAAAATCTCATTATATGTTATATATTTGTGATATTATATCATCATATTTGAATGATATATAAATCTTGTGTATGTGTAATTGAATTAAAAGTAATTTTTAAGAATATTACGTCTTCTTCATATAGAATTTTTAGGATAATTTTTAAATCCTAAATAATAGGGACTCATAATAAAAATAAAGGATATATGATGTGTAATGGGATTTTTTGATGATATTCATGTAATTATGTTCATAAAAAATGTTTATTGAAATTTTAAAGATGATTGGATTGTGTGTTCCTTTTATAGGTGGGGGAGAGGACACCCATGGATCTTTTGAAAGTAATAATGTGTCCAAACATTTCAAAAAGGAAAAAAAGTATTCAAATTGGTCAATTATCGATAATAAATGTTATATTATATAAATATTGTCCTAAAAATTATTTTAGAATGTTTAACGGTCATTTTACAATTATAATTGTAGTTTAACCACCCTTTTTTAATGGTTCCACTGATTCTCAACATGCTATGGAATTGTTGGGCATGATTGTATGTCTATGTATGTTTGTGGAGAAAGTGGAAGAGATCAATGGGATGGGTGTCACTATCATTCTTTAAGGACCAATGTATAGATAGGGGGACATGATGGTGATGACAAATAAAGATGAGTGCATAGAGTGGAAGGACTTTAAGGTTCATTTCACTGACTATTTCTATCTAGATTCAACGGTGTTGGCCCTGTCTATAGTGTTTTTCAAGATTGATATGGATTCCATAACTATGACTGAGTATTCAAATAAATTTTTGAATTTTATAGTTTATGTAAGAGATTTTATCTAATGATAGGATGAAGTCTTGATGGTTCTAGATGGGGCTTTGATCAGATATCAATTCTTAGGTTATCGTTCTAATTCTTCCCACTTTTGTTGATGTGATAGATATGGTGACGATTTTCAAAATGGAAATCGATGGAATGGTAGGGATGAAGGGAGTCCCATTTTTATATAGTGGTTGTGTGTGATCAATTAATGGAAACTGAATGTGTGATGATTCTCGTAGTGGTTCTTGACAACAGTGTAATTTTTTACCTCCCAATGTTCATAGTATAACACCATTGATTTTCTACTAGTGTGTTCATCCATGGAAATAAAAAAGTGTATAAACTGAGGCCTTCATGAAATATGTCTTCTAAATATGATTAGGGTACTTTTACATGGTTTTCCATAACTATTCCACTCTATCATGTTGTAGGAGATCGTCATCAACTCTGAAAATTACAAAGAAATAAAATTATTCATTTATAATAGGGTTTCAGTCACAGGCCTTTAGAATGAACCTAATTCATACAGTGGAAGTGCCCCTGTAGGAATCTGAGACTTGTCTAGTTATTTTGAGAGGTACCATTGAAATAAAATCTTCTTTAGTCACTAATATATTTTATACCAGTGCATCTCACTTGTTTATTTCAACCAGAATAATTAAATTGATCAATCATTATATAGATATTTTATATGTTCAATGGATATTACTACACCACTTTTTACAAAGAGACAAAATGGTCTATGTAATCCTTTATTTTTCTAATTTCTATCATATGTCAATCATGTTTAGATTTTTCATGTAATTGAAATGAAATATATTGAAATAATATTTACAAAACATTGGATCATTTTCTATGAAGAAAGTATTACTAGTTAACATCGACAAGTATACATTAGTACACATAGTGGTGTGCATATTTTCATTCATGGATAATGGGAAGCAAAGAGAACAAGAGTCAGACCATATTATCCAAAGATGGGGACATTAAAATTATTTTTTTCATTCCATATAGAGCATTTTTAGGTCCACAAGGCTCAATACCCTGAGAGGGGGGGTGAATCAGGGTTTGACTAATTTAAAATTAAAGCGCGTTTTGATCTTGTTTCGTTGTTAAGAAAAACACTCTTCTATCCCTTTCCTTTTGCACAATATAAATAGAAAGTAAACCAGGCACATGACACATCAATTTTTACTTGGTTCACTGCTAAGGCCTACGTCCAAGAAGCATACGCCGACTGGTTTTCGGTCGTACCGAATTCCACTAAACTTTATTAGCTAGGGATTACAAGGATTAGGCACAGTCACTCTATCCCAGGCTCACTGCCTTTACAAGGATTAGGTTCAGCTCACTGCTTTCCCTAGGGTCACTCCCTGTTTCTCTCTCTCTCTGGCTCACTGCCGGTGGAGAGGATCACCTTCTTCCTCTTCCTTCACTCACTGCTCTGGAAAGGATCCACTCACAGTTTATAGACCTGTAGGTCTCTTCATTTTCCTTAAAGAATTCATATTTCTCTATATATAGATGCACTATTGAAGTCCATATTTCAGTTGTAGAATAATCTCACTTTGCATCGAAGGTATCGGGCAATATTCCAACTTCTACACAGCTCGAAAATACTGACGAGGAATCAACCTTACTTAGAGAGCAACTCTAAACCGACGCGCAAGTATCGGCGTGCATGTCACAACTAGCGTGCAAGTCAACCTTAGATAACTGCGCTACACAAGCTTCTCCAACTCCAAAATTGCGCGACTCTCTTCCCTTTACGCCCAAACCAATATTGGCATGCAACTAACAATAACCGACTATCTTCAAATATGGCGTGCAAGTCCCACTTGTGCGACACACCACCACTTTCACGATCACCACACCTGTGCGACAGGAGCTCTGATTCTTCAAAGTTTTGAACTTCATTGAGAAATGAGGAGGGGTGTTAAAGTATTTATAGGAATTTTGAACACCCTATGTGATGGCGCGCAAGTCACCCCTCATCGCGCAAGTTTCGGCATGAAAGTCCTCTTTCATCTTAGACACTTGCGTAAACAAACCAAATACCTATGCGACCCTATTTCCTTTTCTATATTTTGATCTTTTGATCTTGAAAAACAACAGGCGCGCAAGTTTCCAAATCTCTTACTCACCGGCGTGCAAGTCCTTTCTCGGGGTACAAGTCATATGCACGACCAACCCAATACTTGCGTGATCCTTATCCCTTTGCCATATTTGTATGATCTGATCATCAAAAACATATGGGGCGCAAGTTTCCAATCTTCCAATACCTTGGTGTGAAAGTCCCTTTTCCAAAATAACTTTTCTTTATTTGTCGATTTTCAGGCCCAAAAATTTGGCGATCAATGGAAAACAACGCCACGTTGTATCTGTTCTTTTTATGCTACCTCCAGATCAACCATTCCTTTGTTGACATTATTGAATCAAACATGGATCGTTGACCACATCTCTTGAACTCGACATTCAACCATGAAATCCCCTTTTTTTAAAAATTTGTATGTCCTGGTTTGCATTGTCAACAATCACAACACCAATGATCACTTTTTCAACAAACACAATCGCCTCAAAAAAATTCAATGATTCCTTGAGGGATTTTTTCCCAACAATCTTCCCCTTTCGGATTGTTGAAAACTCTTCCATATAAAGAGAAATTGTTAAATATTCAGCCATCGTTCGCCTTTTGCAATTCTGATAGCGATCAAGGATTTACTCAACACATACTCTAATCCCACATGAGCAATGCTCGGTACGAGAAACAAGAGTAAATGAAAAGTTCATCAATGAATCACTTCATCTCTAACATCCACTGTTGACACCAAAATGATACCGATTTTTACTAAACTGATACCAGTTTTAGGAAATATTCTTCCAACACCACTCATCTACTTTTATGACGATCCTCAGCTATCATGATATCTATTCTTTGATCGATCCTATCTAGCATCGTCAGATTTAATACTATCCCCCTTCTCATTTCTCCCTCTATCTCACTGCTCCACCTGTCAGCTTCTCCCCATATCATTCATGTTTTTTCAAATAGCCATACTGTATCCCCCTTGAACAATCCCTTGAACAATCACTACTTTCTCCCCCTTTGTCAATTAACCCAAATATCACTCCTTTGTACTCTGTAATAGAGTATAGAACACATTTCAGCACAATAGGGAAAACACATCATACCTCGGGGGGGGGGGGGTCCACATCCACACTATTTCATGTGCGGGGAGTCGATTGAACTCCCAGATCCAGTCGATGCCTTTCAAATTCTTCCTTGGGTAAGGCCTTTGTTAGAATGTCTGCAACCTATTTTTCTGTAGGCATATACTCCAACATCACGATTCCCTCCTCAACCTTATCCATGATAAAATGATACTTTATCTCAATTTTCTCTTTCCTTGAGTGATGGACGTGATTTTTTCTAAGATTTATGGAACTTGAGTTATCACATTGGATTCCGATCGGAGACTTCACTTCAACTCCCATATCATCAAGCTGCTGCTTCATCCACAATAACTAATGTCCAAGCTTGAGTGGCCACAATATACTCAGCATTTTCGGTGCTCAATGAAGTGCAATATTTCTTCTTGCTTAACCAAGAAAGACACAATCCACCAAGATAGAATGCACCACCTGAAGTTTATTTTCTATCATCCGCTAAACCAGCCCAGTCTGCATCAATATATCCTAATAATTCTATTTGAGATTTGTCAGTATATGTCAACCTAAAATCCATTGTACCCTGGATATACTGAAGTATTCTTTTTTCTGTAAACATGTGTCTTTCCATGGGATTACTCTGATATATCAGTTATTGGCATGGGGTGAAATAAATATAAATCCTTGTTGCGGTTAAGTACAGTAAGCTCCAAATAATTTGCATGTATTAAGTAATATTAACTACCTTTCCATCCTCATCTTTTGATAATTTCATCTGGGTAGCAACCATAGTCTTCATCTACTTGGAATTATCCATTAAAAACCTTCTTAGAACCTCCTTGGCGTATTTGGATTCACCAATTAAAGTTCCATTACATCCTTGCGTCACCTGTATGCCAAGGAAAAATGTTAGCTCTCCAATCATTGACATTTCAAACACATTTTTCTTGAATTCGGAGAACTGTTTGCACTAAGCTTCATCTGATCCGTCAAATATTATGTCATTGACATAAACCAACACCATCATTCTTTGATTACTATCGTTGCTGAAATAGAGATGGTAATCAAATCCCCCACGCTGGAAACCATGCTTCTTCAAGTACTGATCAATCCTTGACTACCATGCCCATGGTGCTTGTTTCAGCACATACAATGCCTTCTTCAACCTGAAAACTTAGTTATAATCCTCATGAAGGAGAAAACCATCTAGCTTCTCAATATAAACCTCCTCATCCAGAACACCATTCAATAATCCAGATTTGACATCCATATAGAACAGTTTGAACTTTCATTTCACTACTATGGAAAAAAATAGTCTGATTGTCTCCAGCCTTTCAACCGGTGAAAATGTCTCATCAATATCTATTTCCTCTATCTGGGAGTATCCCATACACACTAGTTGTGCTTTGTTCCAAATCACTATTCCATATTCATTCATCTTTTTTCAATAGACCCATTTAGTCTCGATGACATTCTTGTCTACTGGCCTCAAAACAATCTCCCATGTCTGGTTTTTCTCAATTTTATCAAGCTCTTCATTCATATCCTAAACCCAGTTTTCATCTTCAGCTGCATCAGAAAAACATTTTGGCTCCACCTGAGATAAAAATGATGTTTTCTGTAGTGATTTCATTCTTCGAGTCTGAACTGGAGCAGTCTGATCCCCAATGATATTTTTCCTATCAATTTTAGCTCGACTCTTTGGCTTTATTGAAGACACGGACTTTGTTTCCTCTTGCTCGTCATCATTATCATCTTCTGAGTCAGCTTCTACCACTTCTACTCCCCATGTGTTTCTTACATAGTCATCTCTTTCATCCGAAAACTGTTCACTGGGTCGTTGAGTATTCTATTCATTTTCAACGATAGTGACATCATTTCTCTCAAAAACATTTCCCATAATTATGTTGAAACATTTATATGATATTATTTTTTTTGAGTAGGCAAGGAATATTCCTTCATCTCCTCGTGACTCAAACTTCCTATGATTTTCTTTGTTGAGAATGAAACACTTACTTCCAATGATTCGAAAGTATTTCAACATTGGCTTCTTTCTGTACCACATTTCTTACAGAGTCTTTCCTTGCATCGGACACAATAGAGACCTATTCAAAATGTAGACCGATGTCTAAACTGCTTCCTTCCAAAATTTCTCTGGTAGGTACCTTTCAATAAGCATTGTTCTGGTCATGTTATTGATGATCTTATTTCTCCTTTCAACAACTCCATTCTGTTATATGAGTTCTCACTGATGAAACATGATTCCTTATCCCGTGTCTCTCAAGATAGTCTTCCAATTTACTATTTGTGAATTTTGTACCATTATCTGAAAAAAAAACTTCAAATTTTTCTGCCCAAGAATCCTTTCTGATTCCCTCCTATAATTCTTGATAAAACTGAACACTTTTGTCTTATGGTTAATGAAAATTTCCCAAGCCATTCTACTATAATCATCAATGAAAAGAACATAGTACCTTATCCCATTTATAGCTCGTGGTGAGATAGTCCCACATACATTAGCATGCACCAATTCAAGAACTCTGGTTGATTTCTGTTCCTTTGGCCTATATGTCATTCTGATGATCTTCCCTTGTTGACAAGCATCGCATGTATGAGTACGATCACGTGATAGTTTTGGAAGGTCTCTAGCCGCATCTCATTTTACCAGATCTTCCTTGGATGGTGGACATAGGTGACCAAGTTGCTTATTCCACAGCTGGTTTTCTTCCTCTCTAGAAAAAAGGCACATATCTTCTTCCCCACTTACAAGATAAAGATTTCCCTTTTTCTATTTTCCGTGTAGAACAACTGCTCCATCTTTTTCTTTCACAAGACAAATCTTCTTGGTAAATTAGATAGAGTGCCCAGAGTCACATAATTTACTGACACTGAGTAAGTTATGACAAAGCACCTCTACTACCAAGACATCAGCATGTCTCATTTCTTTTCCCCCAAATTTTGCCTTTCCGGAACCAACAATATTTATCCCTTCATCATTTCCAAACCTGACAACTCCTACTTTGTCAAATTTTATACCTGTAATTAGATCATTGTTCCCTATCATATGGGATGTTAAACCACTTTCAAGGATCCATATTCCTAATTGATCTGAATCTTTAAGGGAAATTTCCAAAACTACTGCCTTTTCTTCATTATTCTTCTTGGTCCATAATTTTTCCTTCACACTTGGAATGAATTGATACTTCTGTTATTTCTCAGAGTATGATAGACCAGCTTCATCTTGAAAAGATGCAAATCTATTCTGCATTTTTAACTCACCTGTGGGTTTATTGATATGGTGCTTGCAAATGTTTTGATTCTTCTTTGGATCATTTCTCTGTATGGTCGAATTACAGTACCTAGCCATCTATCCAAATCCTCCACACCAAAAATAGTTTCCTTCGAAATATGTTCTGGGAAACTGTTCTCTATTTGGCTGCATCCTCTTTTATTGTTCCCTTCGATATCTCCTGTCTACGGAACACACATACTGTGAATGTCCCATCTTCCCTCAATAATAACACTTGATATATGGTGCATTCCATTATGGTACTTCAGCACATTGAGTTTCCATTGGGGTCTTTGAATATTCTGATTTACGACTAAATCAACCTTCAATATTGGAACGGGTGCTTGCGGTCTGACTTTAATTGTCACAGATTTCTGTTTCTGATTAAGCCCTAAAACAGCCTTAACTTCTGAGCTCAATTACTGCTTCTTCCCTTCTAAACTACTAGGGTCCTCTTTCATCTTTTTAGTCTTCGTAACAACCTGCCTTCCCAGGAATGTGTTAGGAATCAATGGTTTTTCCTAGTCTTTGAATTTTATCTGCAGACCGACAGCTTCTTCTTCAAGATCTTTGATATGCTTGACATGATCTTTCAATTTTCTGTTGAATCCATCAATCTCTCTTTTCTATTCTTCAATCTTGAGCTTATGATCATAAACCTTTTATGTTCTCTCTTTCCTTGAAGACTTAAGGTTTTCTTTTTATTTTACAAGCTCAAAATTCTCTTCTTCCAATTGTTGTATGTAGAGTTTGGCATCATGTACCACCCTGTTTTCTTTCTTTTTTTTATCTCTCCAAATATTTATCTCTTTAAGAGCTACTTCTAATTTAGCTTCCATGTAAACTTTACCTTCAATTTCTTCTTCTTCTTCATCAGCGTCGGTTTCTTCCTTTTCATGAGCACTACCGACAACAACCACCATTTCATTTTTTCCATGATATTTACAATTTTCAAACTCTTCAACCTCTTCATCCTCAGACAAATCTGAACTGTCTATTTCTTGTGAAAGAAGATTCTTTTTCTTGAAGAAATTTCTCTTGAACTTCTTCTTCCCTTTCTTATAGGCTGAAGATTTCTTCATGGGATTTTCAACTTCATCTTCATCATTTTCTTCTTGGAAATTTTTGGGGCATCTTCCCAGAAGATGAAAAACTTTTCTACATCTAAAGCAAACAAGTGGAAGTTTCCCTTGGATCTTTCCTTTTCCTCTCTGAAGATTTGAGGAAAGGAATGACATAACCTCATCTGTCTATTTTTCTTCCTGAGAATCTTCAATGGTGAGCTTCTTCGTTCACTTAAATGTCATCTCTTTGTATGTCCCTTTTTTCCACAACCTCATTATCTTCATTCCTCATCTCATATGCAACCAAGGTACTGTGCAAGTTGTCCAGTGTCATATCTTTGGGATCTTAATCTTCTAGTACTGAAACAATAGAATTGAACTTAGGTGGAAGCTTCCTCAATATGTGCTTTTCGATCTTTATGTCTTCAAAGAATTCCCCAAGTCCTCACATATCTTCCACAAAAATATTTACCCTATCAAAGAATGCATCAACAGACTCATATAGGTTCATCTTCAGATCTTCATACTTATTCCATAGCACTTGCAGCTTGGCCTCTCTGACCTTTGTATCTCCTTCATATATATTCAAAATCTTTTCACACATGTCATGTGATGTTTTTCAGGACATCACCTTTGTTTATATGGGATTGGAAATGGCTCCCCCTAAGGAATTGATTTCTTTTGCATCAGCATCCAACTCTCTATGCCCAGCTTCTGATAATTCACCACTAGTAATATCAGTTGTGATACCATGCATAGCTGCTGAAAACACATTCATTCCCATAGATCAGCAATATTGTTGCATTCAATTCTTCCATATCTGAAAATTACATCCGTCGAAGATCGGAATCCCTTTATGATTACTGACCTCCATTGAGAGAAGAACTAATATCAAACTTTCCCTCTGATCCCAATTGTTAGGTCTACAAGGCTCAATGCCCTGAGAGGGGGGTGGTGAATCATGGTATGACTAATTTAAAATTAAATCTCGTTTTAATATTGTTTTGTTGTTATTCAAAACACTCTTTCTCCCTTTCTTGTTGCACAATATAAACAGAAAGTAAAGAAAGAACAGGACACATCAATTTTTACTTGGTTCACCGCTAAGGGCTATGTCCAAGGAGCATATTCCGACTGGTTATCAGTCATACCAAATTCCACTAAACATCACTAGATAGGGATTATAAGGTTGGAGCATAGTCACTCTGTCCCAGGATCACTGCCTTTACATGGTTTAGGGTCAGCTAACTTCTTTCCCATGGGTCACTGCCTGTTTATTTATCTCTGGCTCACTGCCGGTGGAGAGGATCACCTTATTCCTCTTCCTTCGCTCACTGCTCTGGAAAGGATCCACTTACAGTTTATAGACCTGTTGGTCTCTTCATTTGCATGAAAGAATGCATCATCCTCTATATGTACATGATCTATTGAAGTCCAGCTTTCACCCATAGAAGAATCTCACTTTGCACCGAAGGAATCAGGAAATCTTCAAACTTCCACGCAGCCCGAAAACACTACCGGGGAATCAACCTTACTTGGAGTGCAAGTCTAAACTGACGTGAAATTACTGGAGCGCATGTCAAAAATATCACGCAAGTCATCCTCACCTACTTGCGCGACACAAGCTTCTCCAACTCCAAACTTGCATGACTCACTTCCCTTTATGCCCAAACCTATATTGGCGCGCAACTAACAACAACCGCCCTTCTTCAAATCTAGCATGCAAGTCCCACTTGCACGTCACACCACCACTTGCACGACCACCACACCTGCGTGACGGGAGCTCTGATTCATCAAAGTGTTGAACTCCACTGATAAATGAGGATGTTTGGTCCATTATTTATAGGCATTTTGAACACCCTGCGCGATGGCGTGCAAGTCACCCCTCAGCGTGCAAGTTTCAGCATGCAAGTCCTCTTTCCTCTTAGACACTTGTGAGACCAAACCAAATACCTGTGTGACCCTCTTTCCTTTTCCATATTTTGATCTTCTGATCTTGAAAAGCAACAAGCATGCAAGTTTCCAAATCTCCTAGGCACTGGAGCGCAAGTCCTATCTCGGCGTGCAAGTCACCAACGCGACCAACCCAATACATGCACGATCCTTATCCCTTTTCTATATTTTGGTGATCTCATCATCAAAAACATATGGCGCGCAAGTTTCCTATCCACCAAGACCTCGACGCGCAAGTATCATTACCAAAAATACTTTTCTTCATTTGTCGATTTTCAGGCCCAAAAATTTGGCAAACACTGGAAAACAACGCCACCTCGTATCTTTTATTTTTATGCCACCTCCAAACCATCAATTACTTTGTCAACATTATTGAATCAAACATGGATCATTGACCATAGATCTTCAAGTTGACATTCCACCATGATCTCCCCTTTGTCAACAAATTTTTATCTCATGGTTTTCATTGTCAACAATCACAACACCAATGTTCACTTTGTCAACAGACACAATCACCTCAGAAACACTTCAATAATGCCTTGAGGTATTTTTTCCCAAAAAGCATGAATGATAGAGTAGTGATCTTTACCCATTTCTTATTGAGTTCCTCGATATATTCTGTTACTACATGTCTAGTTTTCCAATTGTAAGGGTGGTCAGGTTTTTCAATGACATAATATGTGGTACACTACCAATTTACATTCCATGTTACTACATGCCTCTAGATGAACTGAACATGATGATGTCCCAATTATATGATATTCTTGGGTAAGGCTTAATACACTTGATTGTGTCACCCTGGGTGGCACTAGTTCGCTCTGCTAAGAAATATGATGGTTCTCTTTGACTATGTGTTGATTACTGAAACCTCAATCGAGTTACAGTTAATAAAAAGTATACATTGAAATGGATGGAATAACATTTTTGATAAGTTGAATAGGTATAAGTGGTTTTCAAATATTGACATTCAAACATGATACCTTTAGTTTCGGATAACATAATTGGACTTTCATAAAACCCACTATTTGAGCTATTCTAACCATTATGAGTACCTTGTTATTCCCATTGTACTAAAAAAGATCCAGAAGTTTTCATGGATTTGATTACCATTATTTTCAATGATTAACCTAATACCAATTTTTTTTATTTTTGGAATACATCCTCATTTACAGAAAATCCAAGTAGGATCATGCACATAATCTCATATTTATTCTGAGTCTGATGATTAATCATAGGCTTAATTCCATTCATTCAATGTGTGACTTGTGGATTAAAGATGTGAAATTATGAGGTCATGTTGTGTATAAATATGGTATATTAGATTATCCTGATAATGTAAATTCTATTATGACTTATAAGAACTTCATAATATCTTTGAGATTCAAAAGTTTATGGGATTTGGCGGGATATTATCATCAGTTCATTAATGTATTATCGATGTTGGAATCAATGAAGACCACTATATCTCAGAAGTGTTGAAATTCATTTGAAATGATAAATTTTAGAGATATATAGTTCAAGTGAAATATCTTTTGACTATCACACTAGTGTTTACTCTTCAATAGGTCGGGAAGGGATATGTGACCTTTTGTACTGCATCATGATCAGTATTGGGATCCATTTCAATACTAGGAAATTATGTAGTTTTGAGGGATATTTTTATCATAGGAAACCTGATAAGAATTATCATATCCATAAAAATTATATTAAGGCTATGATGGACACACATAATAGTTGTTGAAAATACCATTTCTGAGAAAATTTGACGATGTATTCATACCGCAAAATCTTGTGTTATATCTTGTCTAATTTTTTTTGAATATTCTATTGAGGCATTTCAAGGAGTACCTAAAATCGTTTCACATTGACATCAAATATATCTTGGGTAAAGGTAATTTCATTGTAGATTCATTAAGTAGGAATCTTCCAACCAATGTAGTGAATAAATCATCAGAAGATTGGAATTTGAAGGCTCTATTTTCAAAATTTCATAGTGGAGTTAAGAAAAATTGGATGAGGATTAATTATCCAACTGTTAGGTGGGATATTATATTTTTTTAGATGATTATTTAGGATCATGATATTGATGATGACTTTTGTTTCATTAGATACTCTCATTATCATGGAGAGACAGTTGACCAGTGGCCATTCTATAAAGAGTGTGTTGAATGCAAACAGGGTCACACTTTAGGGTCTTTCATAACATGGAAGTATTTGATGTGGGATTTTCATATTCCTAGTGGGATAAGAACCCAAGAACCAAAAATATGTAATAAGAGATGTGACGGTAGTTATCGGTCTATCCAAGCACAAGAAACATTCAGGTTTACAACAACCAGTTATAACCCCTACATGAAAGGGGATGAGATCTATTTGGAATTTTTGGTTAGGTTAAATTTTACCTAGACTAAAATGAATGAAATATTGGTTGTTATTGACATATTGAACATGTAATCTCACTTCATACCCATTCCTAATACAACCAATGTTGATAAGTTTAGAAATATCTATGTGAAATTGATTTATCATTTAAAAAGTGTACCATCAATTATTATACTTGATAGGTATCATTGGTTCACATATCTCTACTATAGAGGCCTTCAAAATTTAATGGGATCTGAGGTCAGTTTGAGTATGACATTACTTTTACATTCATATGGACAGATAAGGATATTTATATTGATTTCTAAGGATATTCTTTGTGCTTGTGTTATAGACTTCGGTGGGGCATGGGATGATCAGATATGACTGGTTGAGATTTATTATAAAAATAGTTACCTATCTGTGATCATTATAGAACCATTTTAGGCCTTGTATAACATTCCCTTTAATAACATTGTTGTGTTGGACAAATAATGGTGATTGTTCATTGGTTATACCATGATTGGTGTAAGAGATGACAACAACAATTCAGATAATTGGTCATAGAATGTTGATGGAACAAATCCCATATAAGTCTTATGATGATAAAATCCATAATACAATGGAGTTCATAGTTGGTGAACATGTATTCTTGAATGTTTCACACTAATTTGGTCATTGACGACTTGGGAGGCAAGGAAAAGTTTCTCCTCATTTTGTGGGGATTTTTTTGGTTGTTGAATATGTTGGAAATTTTTCATACATTTTTTCAAATTACACCGCGCTACAATCAATACATAATGTGTTCTATGTATCACAACTATAAAAGTATCACATTGACACATATAATGTTTTGAACTGGAGTGATATTGATATTGACCATGATATACCTTTGACTGAGTAGAGAGTCATGATAGATGATTCTGAGACCGAGGTACTTCATGGGAGGATGATACCTTTGTATTGTGTATTGTGGTAGCATGGATTATATAGTCATGATATATGGGAATGTAAGGAACTAAGGAAAGATAATTGGTCTCATCTTTTTGACATGGAAGCTTCATTATAGTGTTTATGTGGATATAATGTTTTTATGGTGGGGAGGTTGTAACATAATGTTATCGATCTAATAGGTACCTCATTAACTTTTTCAAAGTTTTCCCTTTTCATTGATTCAGTATGGATAAGAATGATTTTGAAGGATAGATATAATGATGAAGTTAGATATTTGATGGAATCTCAGCTTTTACAATCCATTTTCCATAGGCTACCAGAGTGTTTCATGTCATGTGATAAGGATACACATAATGTAATAGTTCTATTTATATGTCGGGTTGGTTTCATTATGTAAATGGTAAATAAAGTGACCAGGAATTATAATTCAAGAGTGAACTAGAGAGCAGTTTTAAACATGGATCATCAATTTTTTATATGAGGTGACACTTTTTTTAGTTGTTAAAAAAATTCATTGTTTCAGGATGTGTATTGGTTCTGCTGAGTGTCTAATACCCTGACTATTGTTTTTGAAATATGAAACAAATCGATGATCCCCTTTTGTACTCCACTCTAGTTTCTTCTCCCTCAACCAAAGGACATCCCCTAGAGATCTTATAGATTTTTACCTCTTTAATATCCTCTTGTTTGGAATTTTAATGTCATTTCACTTGTGGTGTGATACTTGAGTATGTTTTCTCCCACATTCTTCATGTTTCTATATTTCTCCTCTATTGGGATTTCAATATAACATCATGAAATTGACAGATCAATTCTCCATGATGTTTTATATCATTATTGGTTGTGTTCTGATGTCTTCTACACCTTCATTCTCATTGATGGGTTCCATTTTGAGTGTTGAGGTTTTGGAAAGATAGGTGGATCCGTCGCAATTAGCTAAATCGATTATCATTTAATTACATGTTTATATAATTTTTTGATTTTAATTAAATCTCTAAAAAAGTATTTTAATTGATTTTATAAAAAATGAATCTAATGAATTAGGATATTTGAAATGGTTTTTTTGCATAGAATATAAGAAAACTCCCAACTCTAATGAAAGGATCTATTTATCTAAATTAGTTGATTTGAATTATTGAATTTAAATATTAGATTTTATGGATGTAATTTCAATTAATTTTTTGAATTTAATTGTGGAAATGAGTTGTGTTGTGATATAATTTGTTCTAAATGGATTTCAAACTCATGATAATGTCTTAAAATGATTTGATCAAAACCTATCTATTTTATATTATTAAAGAGGGATGTTTTTTATTAAGGGAACATTCAATCCTAATGATGATTATTATTTATTTAGACACATTGTATGATTATACAATGTTCTATTACATACATGCAGAATGTCACAACTGATAGGAGATGATGATGTGTCTTATATGAATAGTGTCCATATGAAGTAATTTTACACATATTTTGATGATCACAGATAGAGTACATATTCATGTAGCTGAAAACGTATATTTCTATTGTTTAGATGACCATGTGTATCTTTTTTATATATTATAGATATAAAAATATTACAGATATTGTTAAACTATTTTAAAATTCATTTTTATATTTATTTAAACTGTTTTATATAAAAATTTTAATTTAAAAAATTTGTTATAAATAACCCATTACCTGTAAAGTAACGCCTATACTAAATTAATTTTCCAACATTTTAACTGTATATTATGATTTTTCTATAATATTCATTTAACTGACCCACCTATTAAAATTAAAAATTGGATGCTTTCTGTTGGTTAATACTTTGTTGGCATCATTTATGGATTACTATGTGAGATCCTATTGGGATTTTTACGTCACACTATAATTTTTTACATCGGGTGTTTGTAGACATTTTTCTTCTAGGTTGAGAAATGGACTATCATCACATGGAGATAGATCCATATATTAAACCATGGTGTGGGGAGTTACGTCATTATAGATTTGGTATTTTCCCCTTATTTGGGAAATTAGTTTGTAGTACATTGGGCATGTTTAATCATTATTGTATTCTAGTACACTACCCCCTGTGGAGATTCTTTTGTTATTCATATTGTGTTGCTACATTTTCTTCTTCAATATTAGTGGTTAAATCATTCTGACACTCAATTAGTATTATTTCAAGTTCTATTCCAAACCTATGGGTATCAGGATCAACATTCAGGCTATGTGAGGGCTGGCTCAGTTATCCAGTTATTAGTATACCCGAAATGGTACATGACATAAGATATTTTCATCTCAAATTAATTTCTATAAGACACATGTCTTATGCAAACAATTTTTATTTTGTGTGTTTTTATAGTAACCAAGATGTTATTCTATTATTATTCAAATAAATTTATTAAGATTACATATTTATCGAATAACCTTTATGTCCTTGGTATTATCATTAAATACATACCAAGGTGGTAAGGGTAATATGTTAAAACATAATTTCTTAATTAAATCAAAAAATTTCCATTCAGTTTCCTAATAGTGATTACATAAGATATAAAATATTTTTTTATGAATAATAAAATTTACTTCTACCTTCAGGGATAAATCATTAAGAATCTTCGTCTATGTCGTATAAAAAGGTTTTAAAGAATTTTTTAATTATTCTTTAATGATTTATTAATATTTTTGTCATATTTTTATTTATTAAATAAATCTAACGAAAATATTATTATCTTATTTTTGAAATTATGAACTGTAAACATTTCAAAAATAATATTAATGGAATATTTATTTTAACATGTACGAGAAGAACAATATTTCATGGAATTATAACCAGAAAACAATTTAAAGCTTCCCTTAAACATTTATAATGATATTTTCCAATATGATGTTGTTATTAATAATTGTAAATTTTTAAATTAAATATATGTAATTTTAAAATGTTTTTTATATTTTCATCATGAATTATTAATGATATTTAATGAAATTTATATTAATAAATGAAGGAGACCTCTGTTGTTAACTATGATTTACATAAGATATGATCCAATGGTAAAATAATTATTATTTCTGTAAATGGATTATTATTATTATTATATAATATTTATGAAAACGATATGTTCTAATGGGTTATGAAATATAAATTTTTTTATAATTTTTATGAAACATGTGTCCCATACTTGTGTGATGATATGATGATTTGATGAATGTTTTATGATATTGTGGAACACATATATATATATATTTAATGTTGTCATTGGTGGTTCCATTTTAAACCTCGGATGGAGGTTATATTATAAACAATGATGGGTGGTTATGTTATAATATATGGACGAGAGGTTATGTCATAAATTGAGGTGATGTAAAAATGTCATTTCTCTAAAAAAAATTGGGTATTGATTAATATATCATTGGTAAACATGTTTGGTATGATCATTTTCTCACAATCACAATATCTTGTCTGGACATGGTTTTCATGTTTATATGATTAATCATGGATCTAGCCAACTTAAATGACTTTATATACATTAATATGCTTTCCTGGAAATATATTTATGTATAGAACTAGATTTCATGTCCATATGTTTGTGATTATAATTTGTTTCATGTATATTTGTTTAGTAAAGGACCTAATTT
This sequence comes from Viscum album, assembly GCA_963277665.1. NCBI lineage: Eukaryota > Viridiplantae > Streptophyta > Magnoliopsida > Santalales > Viscaceae > Viscum > Viscum album. The sequence continues at coordinate 652,659,456 of OY728145.1, read as the reverse complement.
CATTCCTTTAACATAATGAGTGAACATATTTATATTCACAAATATACATAATATTATAATCATACGTTTTTTCCATATTCAAATGTCTATATTATACTCTCATTTCTTATATTCATTAATTTATTTTAGGAATCATGTCTTATAAACATCCATGATTTATTCCAATACACATGCTTGTTATCATTGATATGTAGAGAATGTATATCAAATTTTATGACCATTTTATCATATAATTAGGTTCATGTCATATTGATATCTCCCTGACTTACCCTAATTAAAAATTTGGGCCCACACATTCTTATGATTCCTTTTCCCATGTTATGAATATAGGTATTATTCTTGAAAATTAGAGTAAGTGCGTTTGTTATGAACACAATATTGGTTGATGATTTAGTTCACATACTATTTTGTTGTTTATGTATCTATGCTTCCAAAGATACTTGACCTATAAAATTTCTGTGTGGATAATTACGTTATATAATCAATATTTATCTAATAAAATTAAATTAATATGTTTCAACATTTTATTTTTTGATGAGAAAGAATTATAAATATTCTCAGGGATAAGTCAAAGTATGTTAAAATGTCATGGAATCGTGTTGAATGACTGAGTGAGTTTTTTTCATGAAATTTCATCCCACTATAGATATTATAAGTTAATGTGTATCTAGTATATTTGTTCACAGCGGTAATCACTCTAAAAATATTTCATTTTTATTTTTCATGATCTTCACCTAGTCAATGAAAATTGGCCTTACTACCCACCAATTTTGACACTCTAAGAAGGTAATTTTTAGAGACTCACAAACTCTATATAAATAACCCTTAAGGGTATGAAGAGATAATGATGTTTAGTAACATAGGTAATAATACATTTTTTATAAAATGAATTGTTTCCATATTTATATATCCTATAAATTATTATGTGTTTTTTCACTTTGATTAGGGTTTCCCAAAATATTATTTTTGGTTTTAGTTGATGTATTAAACCAAGAACAGTCATGTAAAAACAAAATGTGATGGAAATTTTAATGATTATGATAAATCAACTATATAATGAATGTTGTGTAAGATATTTTCATTATTAATAATCACCTTTAATGATAAATAATTAACCACATGAGCTTTAGTGAGATTCCTAACACATAAAATGATTGGATGAAAGACTTTTATGATGGTTTGTACGGTAATAAACAAAATGTAATGAAGATTCATATTCGTACAAGTCAGGAATGTGGGAAGAAACACATAGATGAGTATGTGGAATGGAGGGGATAATTTTTATATATGGAAATTATTGTCAAAATGATATGAATATTCAAGGTATTTATTGTATTATATTGGGGGAATATGGGAATTATCCAAGTCATTGACCAAAACTAGGGGTTATCCCCTATACCATGTTTTGACTAATGTAATACCAAATCATTAATGTAATAGGGATAAATTATATACATATATGAATTAAATCATTAATATATTTATGTATGTATATGAATAGTAATTTGTTATAGGACTCATTAAATAACATTGGACGATGCGTATTATGGAATAAATTACGCCTTCAAGTATGATTAAACTATGAATAATCGATGACACTATGGGTTAATGATTTTAAAGGTGGCAATTAGTTAAATGGTTTTAGGGTATTTTATTTTAGTGTTATTTAAGTTATTTTGTGAGATTATTTATTTGAATATGGTATATGTATCTCTTAGGTTTAATATGACATATTAAATGAGGAAGGCCTTCGTTCCATTGGAGGATATTCACAATAGTTCATTTTAAATTAGATGATTATAGATATTTATAATTATTATATGCATATTTGAGTGATTTTATTGGAATTATATAAATATAATTTTGTAAAAAGAAAAATATGTAACATCCAATACAATTATTGGTCTGGGACCCACAAGGGAAGGATGATAAGGGAAGACTGTCGAACATATGTATAAAAGATATATTGGTTAGTATGATATTTTTCTTTAGTTTTGTAAAAAGTAAAGTTTATGTTTAATTTGAGAATATATGTTTTGTCATAGAGATAACTATGGGATTGAAGAGTGATTTACTGGTTAATGAATTTTCATAACAACATATATAATTTGGGATCTTTTTATGATTAAGATAAATTGCACTTTATGGGATTTTAATTTTGAATTAATTGAGATTTATCATATGGATACATATACTGTTTTATTTTGTATTTATGGTTAATAAAGATATATTCAAAAATTATTATAATACATACATAAAAATATGATTGGGTAATATGATTTTTTTGTATGATGTATTAAGTGTGATAGATGTTATTTGGAGATAAATAAAAATTTTATCTTGAAAAAATATGTTATCAATTTATTATTATATTTGGGTTCCAATTTGAGTCAAGTATATTTTTATAATTTTGGAGTCATTTATTTATTGAATTTTGTCTTTTGAACTTGTTCTGTAATTACATGGAACATTAAGATTAATGTGCTATGGTGATTTATTAAATTTAATAATTATCTTATTTTATCATTTTTAGTTTTGGTGAACATATAATGATGGTATGAAGAGAAAATTATCCTTTTTTTATATTTTGTAATATATTTGATGTTAATTTTAGTGATTTATGAATTAAAAACATTATCATTGAAATTTATTTCCAGGAGTAAAAATTTGAGTTTGAAATTAACCATACCATAAATAAATAATGAAATTGGTAATATCAAATAAAAATATATCAACTAAGTATATTTTCATTTTTTCAATATCATGATTATAAAATAATCCATCAACATTACAAAAATTATAATGAAAAATGTTATACAATTACCTTAATATCCAATGAATTGATGGTATTCTCTATCAAATAATTTGTATACAATTTTTTTGGTAATAATCATTCTCTTGATCATTATCATTCTTTTGATTAACAATTTATGGTCATTTCTATTCCCCGATATCCATATTTTTACTTCCCATAAATTTTTTGTAATTTGGGAACATAGTTATATATTATTATCGATTACCATTTTATATTTTTTCCCTCAATTAAAAATTAAATATTATTAACCCTTTTTACAATGTGGTTTTTCTACAATGGAATTTACAACTATAAAACCCTTGATTACTAAGAACAAGACCAAATTGTGGAGTTGAATTTTTTTAAGGAGGATGGTGAATGAATCACCCCATAATTTATTGAAATATAGTATTTCAAAAAAAAATTCCTTTTATAACATTCATGACATGAAACACCTTGTTTAGAAGAAAAACAATGTGTTATTAAAATATTATTATTTTAGATGATAGTTGTACCCTAGTTATTAAATTGGATGCTATTAATATTAATAAATAAATTAACAAAAACAATATTTTTAATACTTGTATTAAAATAATTGATTTTTTATGAATTCATTATATGATAAAACTCATATAATTTGATTGTAAAAAAATTATTTTACTAAAAAAATTATTTTTATTCAAACATTGTGTTTTTTTCTTATTAAATTATATTAATAAATGTTGGTAGAATATTTAAACTTAATTATTAAATTATATATTGTGTAAAGGATTTTACCATTCATTTATTAATGTTATTAGGCATGGGGGATGAAAACCATGTTTTATCATACAATTGTATTTTTCTAAAAAATAGATTCATCACATTGTTGATAGTTAAATTAAAATTAAAAGTTTCCAATATAGGAAATTTAATTTGAACCAATTTACTTCATTTTAAAAATAATAATTTCATAAATATATTTGAGTGATTATTTTATAATTTTATAAACTGGTTTATTTTTTGATGAATTTTTTAAAAAAAAGTTATTCTTATAAATACAATAGTTTATTTGTTTAACTAAATTTCAAAGATATATCTTATATGAATATTTATTCATGTAAAATGAAATAATTTTTTTATTATTAATCTAATATATATAATTTTAATTGATATAATTTATAATATTATTTTAAAAACATTTTATAGTTTTGAAATATTTTTTTATTTAGAAAACTAATTTACATCACTCACCTTTGTTTAAAATAAATAAATTCTACCACTAATATTAATTAAATTTTATAAAATTAATTAAATATTTGGAATCATTATAATTAATTTAATATAATATGGTCAAATAGATTTTTTTTTTAAATAGTGAATATATTAAAAATATTACCACAATTGATGTTAAAACAAGGTTATAATGGAATTAACATAAAATTAAGAGTCAAATAATTATAAAAACATATTATAATAATAATGTTTAGACATATATTGATCTTATATCATCTATTAATTGAAAATAACTCGTTTAGTATACTTCTAGCATGTGTAAAACATGGATTTACTTTTTATTTTAAAAAATTCATTATGTGTCCTCTCCCCCCTTATAAAAGAGTATCTTCTCTCCACTTCTCTTCAAAATTTAAATTCACATTTAATCCCACGATGAAGTTCCCTGTTAGGATCCAAGTATCACTAAGAGGGGGAGGGGGTGAATCAGTGACATCTTTTTCATTTTATGTTTCCTTATTTTTGAAACAACCTTCACCTCCTGTTAAAGAGTTTCTTCCCTGCTGAACACACACAATCACATGAAAACAATATTTACAAGGTTCACTACTCAATAAGAGTTCATATGTCCTTGGTATGGTAAGTAAACAATCTATTACCACACAATACACTAGAAAATAGTTCTTTTAAGTGTAATACAATGAGTAGGATATACCCTAACACTATTATAGCACTTGGAAAACAATCTGCAAGCGTGTGTGCACCCTCTTAGGACAAATAGGTTAATGTGATGATTCTGTGCTTTTTAATGAACTTTCACAAATCAAATATTTAAAAATAATTCTTCACTTTTCTACCCAGAAGCTGGTAAGAACCTCCTAGTGAAAATAGCTTGTGCCCCACTCCATACTTACACACCTCCCTGCTTGGGTGCCACCTGTTTTCACACCACTCTGCTTTCGTGCCACATGCTTATGCGCTACAAAACTTGCGTGCCACTCAACTTGCGTGCCTACATTATTGTTTTACACTAACAACTTTTTCACCACTATTTTTCACAACTAACAACTTGTTCACCACTTTTATATTATAGAGAACACACTTCTTGAAGACACCTCCCTACTTGCGTGCCTCTAACAACTTATGCGCCACTTCTGCTTGCGCGCCACTCTATTTGCGCACCACCCAACTTGCGCGCCTTATAAATAACCCTAACCTTGATTTCCACTTCATCTTTAATGCCACCTTTACTACTTGCGCGATCAGAGATAAAATTGTTTCTTAAGTGTTGAGCATTAAAAAATTAGGAGTCTAGTCATCTATTTATTGGAATTTTGGTTAGTTGCACGAAACATACACTTGTGATACGCTCCAGCACATGCATGCCACTCCAGAACTTGCACGCCACTCCAGCATGTGTGAGCCACTCTAGCACTTGTGCAACACCTTCCTTCCATTGTCATATTTCAATACGATGATGTTGAAATATGACTTGCACGCATCATACACTTGTGCTCCACATATACTTGCACGCCACACTTGCGCGCCACTTTTGACATGCACACCGCTTTCTTTCTTTTTCCAAAAATAGTTATAAACTCTCCCTATACTTTGTAAGGATTTCATCACAAGTTCTAAAAAAATATTACATTTTTGAAATAAAAAATAGCAATGCATCATTATAGATTCAATCGAAAGTACTGGAGCTTCCCAATCTTCCAACAACATAATTCCTTCAAATCAAAATTGTATATGATGAGATTCATAATTTCTCCCCCTTTCCATCATAAGGCTAGCATAAAAAGTTCTCCTGACTTACAATATTTGTAAAATACATATCAGCAATGCCTTTTTTGGTTTACAATTCCATGACAAAGTTAATTGATTTAGCTTATTTGACAACAAAAAACAACACTCTGTAACAACAAACTATTCTTACTTCCTTATCCTTCCAACTTCGTCCCAACAATATCACCCTTTGGATTTTGTTTTCAACCAAGATTCATAAATCAGTGAAATTTGTAACCTTATGAAATGGATTAATTATCTACAATTCAATGCCTATTTGAGCTAACTCATTGTAGGAAACAAGAATTTTTGACAGCCAAAACCATGCTATCCAAAAGTAGTGACTATGAAATCTAATTATTGAATCTCCTCAGCCTGTTTTAGAACATCTTTCAAGATTCTACTTTAGCATTCTTCACTTCTTCAACTTTCCTGGAAAACAACATTGTTTCCTAAAACCACTCCAACAAACAGTTAGAATAGTTCACACACATACATGCTGGATTCACAGCTTACCCACAACTCCCCCTTTATGCATGCATCTATAAGGATAGATTTATGAAAAAATTCTCCTCCTTAACAACACTATCCAAAGGAAACATGATAGTGGGGATAGAAACATGTATCTTAAAAATGATGATAAGGAGGTTGGAGACCCATGTTCAACCTTAATTTTGAAAATGGTTCCTTCGGTAATCGTTTTGGGAATATATCAACCAATTGTTTAGATGTAAGAACGTACTCCAGCCTCAAGTCCTTCTTCCCCTTATACTCTTTGATGAAGTGGTACTTTATATCAATTTTTTTGAATGATAATGTTGTACAAGATTTTGGGAAAGATTGAATGCACTCTGATTATCACAACCCAAGAGAAATTGTATCCTTAATTCAACAAGTAGATCTTCCAGCTGAGTCTTCATCCACATTAGTTGATTTGCAGGTTGAGTAGCAGCAACGTATTCAGCTTCAGATGTGTTGAGCATTAATGAATTCTATTTCTTGGTATTCCAACTGACAAAAATTTTCCCCAGAAAGGAAAATCCACCTGATGTTGATCTTCGATCATCAACATTTCCTGCCACATCAGCATCAGAATATACAAATAGATCAATATTTTCTGAGCCATCATACATGATTCTAAAATTTGTTTTTCCATTGATATATATGAGAATTATTTTTCAAGAAATAAAATGTGATTCTTTTTTATCACTCTTAAATCATTCACATAAAGTGAAAGCACAGACGATGTCAGGTCTTGAGGATGTCAAATAAAACAAACTTCCAATCAGCTTTCGAAACTCTTTTTGATCAACTTCTTTTCCTTCTCCATCTTTATAAAACATGGTTCCCACTGATATTGTGTGTGGAAACTGGTTTTGAATTTTCCATGGAAAACATCTTCAGAAGTTCCTCAGCAAACTTTTCTTGAGACAGTAAAACGTGATTCATATTCTATGAAATTTGTAGCCCAAGAAAGTACTTCATTTCTCCCATCATGGACATCTCAAATAACTTCGTCATCTCATTAGCATATTTTTCACATGATCTTTCATTATTTATAGCACATATAATATCATCGACATAAACAATAATGAATAGTGAAAACTCTTAACATTATTTGATGTAGAGATTGTTGTCAAATATCCCTTTCTTAAAGTTCATTTTCTTTAAGAAAGTATCTAATTTAGAATATGATGATCTCAGAGCCTATTTTATCCCATAAAAAGCCTTCTTCAATCTTCATACGTAACATTCATCCCTTCCAAAAATAGATCCACATGGTTGATCAATATAGAATTCCTCATCAAGGTCGCCATTCAAGAATTCATATTTTACATCCATTTGAAAGATTTTGAAACCTTGTTGAGCGGTAATAGGAAGAAAGATTCTGATTGTTTCTAATCTTTCCACTGGATTAAAAGTTTCATGAAAATCAATGCCTTCAATTTCTTAATACAATTTGCAAACCAATATTTCTTTGTATCTTATTACTTTACCTTATTCATTTAGCTTGTTCCAAAAAAACCCACTTTGTACCAATAATGTTCTTGTTTTCTTGATTGGGTATATGTTCCCACATATCATTCTTCTATATATGATCAAGATAGTCATTCATTGCATAAACCCATTCTAGATTCCCAAATTCTCCATTAACATCATTCGGTTCAACTTTTTAATAAAGATAATTATGTGATATAACATTAATTGTTCTTCTTGTTTGAACCCTATGATATTTATCTCTAATAATATTTTGTACCTACAATAGTTTCCTCAACTTAGGATGAGTTGTTCGAACATCATCCTCATCACTCGATATTTTGGAGTTAGATTCCTCTTCACCGGTAGGATTAACATAGTCTGTATAATTATCAAAATCATTAATAAAAGTTTCTCTATCTTTCTCAACTTCCACATCATCATATGACCGCTTTTCATTGTCAAAATTTTCAATAGATTTTACAACTGAAGAATCAATAATTCAACCTATTTCTTTGTTGAGAAAACTATATCCTCTTCTATCTAGATCATAACCAAGAAATATTCCATCATCTTCTCTTTGCTAAAACTTTCCAAGGTTTCATCCTTTCTTCATTATAATGCATGGAATTCCAAAAACACTTATGTGTTTCAGACTAGGAGTTTTTCCATAGAACATTTCGTATGGATTCATATCCGAGTTTGGTGTAAATAAAAATTGGTTCTAAATATACAAAACAGTGCTAATGGAATGCCTCCAATAATAATGAGAAAGACTATGCTGAAGCAACATATTTCTCCCCATTTCCACCAAACATCGATTCTTTCTTTCAGCAACCCCATTTTTTTAAGGTGTGTATGGTGAACTGAACTCATGCTGAATTCCATGATTCATGAGAAAAAATTTACACTCTACATTCATATACATACCACCATTATTAGTTCTAAACTTCTTCACTAAATACTCACATTCCTTTTCTACTTTCCTCTGGAAACTCTTAAGCATTTTCCGAACATCTGACTAATGTATAATGTAAATAACACAGGTAATGTGTGTAATGTCATCAATGAATTAATTATTTCCATTTTTGTATTGCTTGCTCATTGGTCCAAATATATCAGAATGAATAAGTTCCATGGGTTTTTTTGAAATAATTTTAACTCTCTTATGAAATGTGTTTGTAATCATCCCTTTTTCAAAGATAGTGAAAAACCAATCTTTTCTTCTTGATAAATCAGTCATATCTCAGACACTGTCTCACGTTGATAACATACACATGTATCTCTGACACATATGTCCCATCCATTTATGCCATAACTAATTTTCATCCACCATTCCCATGTAACAAGAACATTGTACTTCAACTACATGGAACAAGTTTCATTTTTTATGTTGGCCTCTTGTAACCATATATCCATCATTTTCAAATTTCACAACATACCCATATTTTATGAATATAACTTTGTTTCCCGCATGACAGAGTAGTGAATCACTGATATGATTATGTTTCAAACCATCAACATAAAATGTTTTCCTAGATTTCATTTTTTTCTTTTCAGATGATGGCTGATCCAACACCTTTGATTCTCAGATATTCATTATTTCTAAATGTAACTGTTCTTTATTTGAATTCATTCACATTCTTTAGAAACATTAACTCTCCTTTAATATAAGAAGAACACCCACTATTAATAATCTATGGACGTTCTCCTTTTTTTCATTCAAAGCAGTTTCAACAACAAGGGCTTTTTGTTCTTCCTTTTCCTTCACATTCTGTTGTGATTCCTCCAATTTTCTAGCCAGGTATTGTGTTCTGGCCAGAAAAAATGTAGTATTTCCTATAAGACTTATTAGATATGTCCCTTTTAGATTTTAAAAACTGTTTATTTTTGAAATTATTATGAATCTTTTGTTGCTCTGGTGATATACTAACCCAACCCTTGGCATGATGTCCAGGTCGATCACATCTTTCACAAGTAGTTTCTAGTGGTTGGAACCTATTATCACCAGTCTTATCATATATCTTCTGAAATTTTTTTGGAGACTTTCTATTTTGAAAGGATTGACTGCCCCTCAATCCATGTATTTCAAAACTTATGGAATAGTTGTAAGTTATTTGGTTGAATGAACACATATTTTCCATGTATTTGAATCCACCACAATACCAGCAGTATCCATTGAAAGAATATTTGTCTCTGAAACTTCTATACTGACCCAATTTGTGAGCACGCTTCCCAAAATGATTCTTAATATAAATATACTACCATCACCCTTCATGTTTTCATTTGTAACTCCATTTTTCATTTAAAATTTAAATGCAATTGATGTATTAGAAGTCTTTCTTGACTCTTGTGTTTAATGCACTTCTGGTTTTTCATAATTGCTGACTTTGACCACATACATAGTTTATCCAGCCTTGTTCTTATCAGAACTAGTTCTATCTTTAATTTCTACCTTTGAAGGATACTTTTGTGGATCCTTTTTTGGTTTATTATTACTTGAACATTCACCAACTTCTGAGATAGAATTTTTGAAAATGATATTCTTTTATTTAGCTTTATAAAGTTTTTTTTTGGATAAGTTCCAAGTCTTCTTCTTTTTCTTTCAGCTTTACTTCAGGATGATCATTACGATTCTTTGTATTCTCAATAGAATTTTTCAGGTCATAAATCTCCTTTTCCATATTGATTCTCTCATCAGTAAAACCTTCATTATTGTTTAATGTGGATTTTTCATTTATCAGATTGTTGTTTTCCTTCTCAAGCCTGCTGATCATCCTCTAGCATTCTTCCACCTCTTCTTTCAGATGATATTGAAGTTGAGTTTTTTTTTCCTCTGAACTATTACTCTCTCACTTTTCATTATTCACTACAGTAATAAAGGTATTCTCAGTAGTTTTTTCAGAAAATAATTTCTCAAGTTCATATTTGATGTCTTCATCATATTCATCTTTATATAAAATGCTTCTTATTTTTGATTTGAAGAAATTTTTACCCTTCCCCTTTGAAAAATATTTATCTTTGTTTTCTTGTTTCTTCCAGAACCTACACGACCTTCTGTTATCATCATCATTGTATTCTTCTTTATTATTTTGAGGATAGTTAGCCACAATGTGACCAACAGCTCCACACTCAAAACATTTCAATGGAATTTTACCCTTTTATTTCCTTGTACCTCTTTGCACATTTTTAGAAAAAAAGGATAAAATTTCATCAAAATTTTTTCATACCTCATCTTCATAATCGGATTAACAAGTATCATCATCAATAAGAGTCTTCTTTTACTTCTCTCTCTTTGTAGCCTTGAATGGATTTTCTCTATCATCTTTTGTTTTTCCCTTCATAGTCTTCCCCCTTATCATATCATAAGTAATGAGAGTGCTATGAAAATCATCAAAAGATAATGTTTTAGGATCTCTATCCTCTAATGAAGACACTTTAACATCAAACTTGTCTGGAAAAATTCTCAAGATCCTTCTGACAACTATATAATCCACCAACCTTTCAACAAGACATTAGATTGTACTTACAATATCATTTATCCTGGAAAAGAAATCCCCAATAGATTCAGGTTCACCCATTTTCAAGTCTTCATACTTCAGTCTCCAGATTTTTAGTTTAGATTTTTTCGCTTTTGTATTTCCTTCATAGATGACCTTCACTTTGTCCCAGATTCCTTTCTCTGTACCAACACCTTTCACTCTTAAAAACTCACTCTTAGAAAGATATTATAGTAATGAATTTTTAGATATTCCATTATTCTCAAGATTCTTTTTTTCAACAGTAGTAAGAGGAACCTTGTCATCAATAGCAAGAAAACCATCTGTTTTACTTTCAAGAACTTCTTATCCAAGAGACATAAGATAAAGAATCATTTTTTCCTTCTAGAAGTGATAATTTATTCCATAAAAAATTGGAATACCCTTTCTGTTCGCGCAATTTAGATTCTCCATCACAACTTCTCTTCAACCACTTTAGCAAAGAATAAAAGAAGGGAACTTGTCCCTCCAATACCAATTAAAGATCACATTCAGGATCCATGTATCACTAAGAGGCGGAGGGGTGAATCAGTGATATCTTTTTCTTTTTATGTTTACTTCTTTTTGAAACAACCTTCACCTCTTGTTAAAGAGTTTCTTCCCTGCTGAACACACATAACCACATGAACACAATATTTACAAGGTTCACTACTCAACAAGAGTAGCTACGTCATTGGTATGGTACAGAAATAATCCAGTACCACACAATCCACTAGAAAACAATCCTTTGATGTAGAATACAATGAGTAGGATATACCCTTACACTCATGTAGTACATGGAAAACAATCTGCAAGCACGTGTGCAGCCTATTAGCACAAATTGGGTAATGTAATGATTCAGTGCTTCTTATTGAATTTTCAAAAATCAAATCTTTCAAAAAAATTCATCACTTTCTTACCCAGAATCTTGTAAGAACCTCCTGGTGGAAACATCTTGAGTGCCACTCCCTGTTTGCGTGCCACCTGATTGTGCGCCACTCAGCTTGTGTGCCACTTGCTTGCATGCCACACAGCCTAAGAACCACTCATCTTGTGCACCTACCTACTTACATGCCACTATTGTTCACAACTCACAACAGGTGACCCACTTTTGGTTTATACCCAACTCACTTCTTGAAGACACATCTCTACTTGCGCGCCTTTGACAACTTGCATGCTACTTCTTCTAGCTCGCTACTCTATTTGGTCGCCACCCTACTTTCACACCTTATAAATAACCCTCATCTTGCATGCCACTTCAGCTTGCATGCCACCTCTACTACTTGCACGATCAGATCACAAATGTTTTCTTAAGTTTTGAGAATTAAAAATGAGGAGGCTAGTCATCTATTTATAGGAATTTTGGGGAGTTCCGTCCCACATACACTTGAGCACCGCTCAACCACTTGGGCACCGCTCTAGCACTTGTGCACCGCTCAGGAACTTGTACGCCAATCTAGAACTTGCATGACACTTTATTTCCTTTTTCATATTTTTTTATGATGATGTTGGAATATGACTTGCGCGCAACATACACTTGCGTTCCACATATACTTTCGCGCTACACTTGCACGCCACTTTTGACTTCTGCGCCGCTTTCATTATTTTTCCAAAAACACATCTTTACTCTCCCTATCCTTCATAAACCTTGCATCAAAATTTCTCCAAACTTATGATATTTTTGAAATTCGAATCATCAAAGCATCGTCATATTTTCAATGGAAAGTACTGAAACATCCCTATCTTCCAGCACCATCATTCATTTAAATCTAAATTGTATATGACTGAAATCATCATTTATCCCCCTTTACATCATAAGGCTTTCATCACATGTTCTCCTAACATATGATATTTGTGAAATAAATATCAACAATGGATTGTCTGGTTTACAAGTCCTTTACAAAGTGAATAGATTTAGCTTCTTTTACAACAAAAAACACCATTTTGTAACAATAAACTCTTCTTACTTCCTTATCCATCCAACTTGGTTCCAACACACAGGACCTACCATAATGTATTCCATAATTCCATACCAATATATTAAATTCCTAGTTTTATTTTTGATACCATATAATAGAGTATTTATGTGTAAATTTAAATAGGTTCTCAAAATAATTTGTATTATCTGAAACCATGTATTTATCTCTAGTTTCTTCTTCATTATATTACAATTATTATAACAATATGATAATTTTATAAACTTTTATATAAAAAATAATGATATTTTAATAATTTAATGAAAAAAATTCATCCATATCCTTCACCATAAGGTGGAAAATGAAACTATAAAATGTGTGTACAATATACCACCTCCTCATGAATCGATGTAATTTTGTTTCCATCACCACAAGTCACAGTTGAACATGTTTATGTATTTAATAGAAATATATATATATATATATATGTAATTATCAAAATAATATAATTCCATCAATATAATACAATATCTTCTATCTCACCTTCAACTCCTTAGAAAATGATGATGTAGCTCGTGAATGTGTTTGGACGGTTTTCTCCACGAAGAAATATGATATATTCATGAGTTTTATTATTACATGGATGGTAAAAAGGGTATAATTAATGAAATAAATTTATATCAATGATTTATTTATAATCAGTTACAAGTGACATAATATTTACCTTTATTTTATTTCATATTTCAAAAAATGATAATATTGATCAAGCGTATGTACGACCTTCTGTTTCCTTGAATGGTGTAAAACATTTTATATCACAAAATTATAAGTATGACAATATAAATTAAAATAATTAATTGATTTGATAATAATATCATTAATGATATTATGAATCTTAAAGAATCATAATCAATGTATAAGGAAAATATGAATTGCACCAAAACACAGATTCAAAATGAAGTGGTTATCAATTTGACAATTGATATATACATAGATATTTTTTTAAATATGTGGTAAAATGGTATAAATAAATTGTACATGGTATGATATAAATTATGATTTTTTAATATTTTTTTCAGAATAAATTTATATTTGGTACGCTGTAATTTCGAATGTGAAAGAAGTATGTTTCGATATGAAGTAAAGGAATATTGACTAAAATGTTTGTTTTGGGGACATGTGTTATGTTACGAACCAATATTATCTTATGAGGAATATATAAATCCCATTTGAAAAGTTATATCATGAATTTATTTATTATAATGATAACTATTTTATTCAACAAAAATATTCATTCAAGGGGATTATGATTCAAATGTTACCATAACATATAATGGATTTTCATCTCACATTTATTTCTACGGGATACAATACATATACAACACTTTTTTATTTTATATTGGGTATATACTACCGATGAATATATTTTATGATTATTATAATAATACTTTGATATATAAATTTCCATAAAATTTTATTCTATTTATGGGGCCTATGATTCAAAAGTTACAAAATCTATATCTGTAATATGTTACAACCTCATAATTTATCAGGTTTGTTCATGATTAAGTTACGATAAGGAAATATTCTTATCTATGTCAAAATTAATTCCTGAAATTTATCCTGAAATAGTTATTTCTATAAATTAGATAACTTCCATTCATTTTTCTATTTTTATGATTATCTATATCCAAATAAACTCATGAAATTTATCATGATATAGTCAATATATTTTTATGGAAAATCATATTTTTTTATCTCTTATATTAAAAATAATTTATTTTAACTAAATATGTTTATAAAAATGTTTTTAATATTACCCAAATATTGATTAAATTATCTTTTTATCTTTTTTAATTTTTAAAAAATGGTTTATCGTTAATGTTCTTGTTATTTTCTTTAATGAGGTACATTTATCATTTTCTAAAAATATGAAATGAATCATTTTTTAACACACATTTAATTAATGATGTTTCATATTATCAAGGAAACTAAATGATTTATATATTACATTAAATATTTTAAAATCACTTTTTATGTAATGTTAATTATTTAATATATTTTTAATTATTTTATTTTAAGGAATTTAATTCAAAATGGAAACGATATTATACTCAAGAATGATTTACTGATATTTGATAGAATCTATATTTTTCAATAAAAATATTTTCATGTGGATTGCGTATAACATGGAATATTTTTTAAAGGTTTCATGCCTACTTTTTCATTAGTTGTATTATTATTATGATGGATAAACAATTAAGAATCTAATTTATTCTCAGGCACTATGTTATAATAATTTATTGTAATTTTTGTAAATATTCCCTAGTAATGCATATGATTAGATGAAAAGATTATTGTTATATGATCCTTTGGAACACATATATTTTTTTCAATGATGTGTTGGTTTGTTCCATTTAATACATTGTATGTTGAATTCTTTATAATCATGGATGTTTGGTAATGTCATAAACTATGATATATAATGTCAAAAAATAACCTGAATACCCTAGTACCCTAATAACAGAGCTAGATCATTCATATCCCTTTGAGGATTACCAATCCACAAGGGTTGGGAACAATAACTTGGAATCATTCATGAAATATAAGGAATCAATATTCAATAATATAGTAAATGATAAAAAAACCTTATAAGCATGCTCAATAGTCCAAAAGGGGAAGCTACCATAAACCAATCTATGTATAAAAAAACCCAAAGTAGTACATCCACAAATTGATCTAAATAAATATTAACATCCTTAGACAACTCCCAAAACACATGGTAAAAAGGATCACGAATATCATGCACCTCTATGTGGTTCTTTACCATTTTTCTGACCCAGAATAATAAAATCATTAAATTATCAAAGGATATGGTAGGTTGTGAGATATAAGTCCCATTTGGGTCTCACTATGTGATCACAATAGAATCCAAAATAACAATCAAAATTGTGACTTCGACATGAATATGTCAAGAAACTGTTTAATATATAATTTTCATATTTTTTTAAAAATAATTCATATTTTCCATGAATACAAAACATATTAATAATTGATTAAATAAACATTATATAGAAATGAAATTTTATAAATCATTTGGAATGATTAAATGGTTATATAATCTATGAAACCTAAAATCAAAATAATCACATTAAGATCCAAGTTAACATGCTCAACAATACAAAAGTCTCTAGATATTGGATCCTAACAATTCGCAAATCAACCACCGTAAAATGTATATGTACCTGTATCCCTCTCACTTAGGCTGAATAAGACTCATCCACATCCATTTAGAGAAATCACATGTCCAACTAGTTTTTTGTTATATTTTTCATCATCATTCCATTGATATTGAATAATAATCAAAAAATTATTGTCTAAAACAACCAACTAACTACCTAGGCATGTATGATTCCCATAAATAAATCAATAAACAAGGTAAAAATCATCTCATTTTGAGTCAATTGTCATTCACAATTCATTTTCACAATTTTTAGTATTGAAATACTAATTTAGAATCAAAACATAATCATGGGTTTTTTATCAGTTAATACATTTTCAATGCAAAACTAATCAAAGGATTTCAACAAATCAATTTAAAAATAATTTAAAAATAATTTCTCAAATTATTTCATCAATTCTATAATTTTCAAAATAATGCCCATATTCCATTTCAATTTAAATTGAGAATTATTCCTATAATAAATTTAATTTCAAATTTGAATACCAAATCATATAAAATTGGATTTTTATATATCAATTGAATATCATTTAAATAAAATCATGAAAACCATGACATTATTCATATTTAAAATATCAAACGGAACCACCTACATTTCATCAATGATCAATAAACTAAATAGACAACAAGATTCACTAATGATAAACAAAATATTCAACTATCAATAAACTAAACAATGATTAAATACCCAAATATATTTATTTAGGTTAAGAAAAAAATGATATGTTCTATCAAATATAAAGAATGAATTTGGAGATATGGGGAGAGACTATTAGATAGGAGATCCACAAACTGAATTTTATTAAACATGAACATCCAACCATTGATCCACCTTGATAAGAGGTTTTGGGATCTAATAACCACTTTATAAGAGATTCTAAATAAAAGGAAATTGAATTAGGTTTAGTGGGGGACTATCATAGATTAAACCATTGGTTAAATAGTATAAAATATAAATTCCAAATAATGAAAAACTTGACATAGATGGTTTCCTGTGGTGTGATGCACGGTTAGAAAAATATTGTTCGATAATAGTACACCGCATATGAACTAACTATACAAGGTTCATGGTTTCTCCTATCTAGGTTCAAAAAAATTTAAAATAGTGTTCCAACCCTAAAAACACTTATGGTATAGTGTTTGTAGTTATACAATGTTGGGGTTCATAGTGTCAGAAAATCATAAATCAACCGATCAAAACCCATAAAACATCTAAAATTTTCCTTTCACCCCCAAAAAATAACCTACTAATGGATGATAAAATATATTTGAGTATTCCATAAAACATGTAACATGATTTTAAAACCTAAACACCATAAAAAAATTCAAACACCTTAAATAATATTAAGAAATTTCCATATCAAATAGATGAGGGAATTGATCACTATTCACTGCCTCACACACACAGGTCTCATAGAAATCATAATAATTCATCCATAACACAGAGAATTAATGTATTATCATCACATGTTATACCCTCATCTCAGAATAAACTACCAAGAATAGATTTTTAGTTACAGATAAGAATATCCTAACATACAAATCCTTCAACCTTAAGGCATTAGATTGGTTAGAAAGATACTTCCAAATCTAAAATACATGGAACACATTATTTATAAATGAAAACTATTATGAATTTTTTAAATGTTATGAAACCATACACACTGTCACAAAAATATAAAATATCCCTACAAATTGAGGATTACACTTCCATTTAATCCCAATTTATCAGTGTCAAAACTATGGTGAAAATGACATCAACACCAAATTTTAAATAAGGAACTCTGATGATCTACAATAACAATAAACATAAAATTTATACCATCATTTTTACATGAACATGTTATTACTATTAAACTAATTTGTTTTTTCAAATCACAGATAAAACATGGTTTGACGAATTATGCATCACCCTTTTCTAACATGAACAATTTATATCTACAATTCCATCAATACAAGCCCTCCATAAGAACCATTATAATCATGGAAAGGTAACAATTTTTTAATTTGAACTCAATATATCCGAAATGGTCATCCCATTCTCCACAAATGCCGAAGATGTAGTTCTGAAGCATGTCCTCTAGAATCTTTATATCCCTCTTTACATGGTCATACATCTATGGATGGTATATCGTACTCAAATGAACATGAAACACCATCAACTAATGTTGGCCTCACTAAAAAAGGGATGTGAAATTTGGATATCTATCATATATATAGACAATGAAAAACCATGAAAATAGGTAATAAATTTCAAATAAAGAATTCCCTAAAACTCAATTTATTTTGATATATATGGGTATAAAGTGGGATGATTTTTTCATCCTATCGATCATAACATATATTGTATTGTTTTTTGAATTGGTTTGTGGAAATCCAACAACAATGTCAATAGAAATATTATCCAACATCTATATAAATATAATATGTGGCTGATGAAAACCATATGGTCTCTAGCATTTTTCGGTGACCATTAAATATATATATATATATATATATGGAAAAACCCATAAATTTCTTATAGCATACTTGTCCACTTGAATTATCATAGCATATTATAGAACATCATTTTGGATCATAGATTAACAACATACTAAGAAGTATTGAGAAACCCCATCATAACATTCCTCACCAGTAAAGGTACAATATATTATTCATGGAAACATTGGATACCCCATGTTGAGAAAAACCACTCACCAATGGTCTCTCCATTAGAAAAGGAAACCTATATTCCACACAAGCGATGATCAAACTATTCTTCCTAATGATTAATCAGGATAATAATGAAGTTGAACTAAAAACAATCAAATAGAATATCCATCTCTATTTCATATTCTCCAGAATGAAACTCTATAAATTGAGACATTAAATTTTACACTTCAAATGATTCATTCATTCTTGACTTAGAATATTCTTTATAATGAATCATAAATGATGTTCCCCTCCTATGGATATAGGAAATGTCAAAATCAACATATAGAAGGAAATACACACATTTCATTTGATATAGATTAAAAAAACTTATTGAGGATATATTTGAATTTATTGGGGTAGGAATACATAGTAAAAAATTCTATGAAAAGGAAATTTTTTGTAATGTTAAGAAGATTCCTCATGCATACATGTTCATTTTCATGGGTAAAACAATTATTCTCCTATGGTGTATGATATTTAGAATCATATGATTCCACATGATCACCCAAAATAAGATCATACCCAAAACTCAATCTCGATGCATCATATAGGACCACATTGTCCTCTCCAACCTTAGGAAGTATCAACACTAGTGTAGAATTAAAAATATTTTTCAAAATCAAAAAATAACACTTATATTTATCAATCAAAATAATTTACCCCTTTTTGAGTAAGAGAATTTATTTGGAAATACATACTTGATAAATACTTCATAAACTTCTGTGAATACCCAACAATAAACAAGATACTCAAAATTTATAAATCATTTTTTGTTTTATCCATTTTATTAAAATAATTCTCAATTTTAGGATCAACATTTCTACCCTAATATGACACCACATGTCCCATGAGTTTTGATTCCCAAATATATAAATATCATTCTGGTAACATGACATTAACTCAATGATTTAAAAAAATCAGAAAGACCCCTCAGATTATGAACATGATCCTCATTAGATAAATAGTAAATCATGATCACATCCACAAAACCTCCACCAAGGTATCAAGTTACTCAAGGAATACATAGTTTGTCACATCCTGATAATTTATTAGGTCATTTTTTCTACCAAATGTATTGGAATGAATCTCTTAATGGATATACCTAACCTATAATGATGATTTCTAAATAATTAATTCTTTTATTCTCAACCAATGGTAACTATAACAAAGGTCAATCATATAGTAAAATAACATTCATTTAAACAATTAAAAAATAATCAATTTAGGGAAATGTATACTTTTCCATAACATAACTCGATTTTCTTCCTAGTAATAAAAACATAGGAGAAGTGTTCCATCAACATTCTGGGAAATGATAAACTGAACTACCAAATATGAACAATTAAAAATATGAATCCTTTTTTAAACATACCATATAACTAATTATAAAACACTTCCATTTTAGATGGTTCTATATGGTAAGAAGGAATAATTTTTTTTCAAGAACTAAATCAATAGAAAAAAAAAATCTCAATTACCTCTGGAAAGATAGTGAAATTTTTATAAAAAACACCAATAAACTCAATAAAAACTCAGGGGAGACCATCATTCAATTATTCAGTCACAATATCAAAATCGAACAGTAATATCACTTTTCCCAAATCCAGATAATATGGCCTATCATTAGGCTATCTAGAGTCTCATTCCTCCTAAATTATATAGAATAACTCATCGAGCATCATAATGGGGACCCATTGAATATATATATTAATTTCAACCTTTTTAGCAATGACCCCATCCATCATGATCATAAATCAATATCATTATTGTTGAGACCGAAAATTATATGTAAGATCAATATTTGATAATAGGGAAAAATAAGTAAGACAATAATCTCTCTTCATTCTGATGGTCAAAGTAATATCCATCACATAAGACAACTACATTATTGGATGAGTTAGGATGTTCACAATGTGAGTTGAAATAAATTAATGTTATGAAATAGTATTAATTAATCAATTAACTATAGATATAAATCTAGAGATGGAACCTCACAGAATCATTAGACCACTATCACCTTCCTCGGGAGACACTTCCACAAATTGAATTTGTTTTGTTCTGAATTTCTATAGATAAAATCCCATTTTTCAGAATCGTATTATTTAACAGTAATAATTTTAGATAGTGGTGATCCTATGCCATTATATGTAGTAGAAAATATGTGACATGATTTTTGCAGGTAACCTAAGTGTCAAATGAACTTCAGATCACGGTTTCCATAATACAAACCAATTTTGAAGGCCCATGCTTCAGACACATGAATAAAACTCAAAGATCCACAATAATCCACCTAAACGGTTCTCATAGATATATGATATCAATATCTACTATGATACTCATATTGAATACTCTTTCCTTTAAAATAACTCACATAATTTTTTCTATGAGAAAAAGCAACTCCCGTCAATCCAGAATTTCTAGCACAATCATGATCAACCATCAAATACATATAAAAAATATAATAATAATAAGTGTGATTTAGTACTAATACTTTGGAATGAATATAATCTAGAAGACCCATAATGTGCCACCAAGAATTCATCTTTTTATTTGATATAATATCATGTATAATCTATATATACATGGAAAAGTGGTTAACTTACTCAGTCTTGGCCTTTTCAGCCTATTCACGTTTGAAAAACTCCACATCTTTAATACGAATAATAGACTATAGATAGATCTAGATAGTGATAATTACACAATATACATTCTACTATATACTATATTAATAGTGATAATAACCCAAAATACATTCCACTATATACTATCATGCTTCTTCACTATAACCACTGAGCCCCACCATCTCCTTGTCGGTAACCCTAGCTTGAAGCTGGAACTTTTCACCTTAACCTAATCTGGAACATTTTGGAAATAAAATTGATGATCTATCTTCCACCAAAAATCTTTTTCCTCATGGGGGTTATTAGATCCATGGAACACTGTTGGACTATCTCTCTTGAATTGATGGAAATGATTTTGAGATTCACCCTGTTGAGGACCCACAACTGCATCCTGAACAAAAATGGATGAAGGTGACAATCCAAGTGTTTGGATGAAAAAAAAATATAATCATAACAATATTTGGGTCCATGGAAGGATATTCCCTATATGGTTCAAAATAAGAATCTCCATAATTTATATTATAACATTTTATAGGATGCATAATTCAATTGAACATCATCAAACAATAATTAATTTATTTTATGATTTACTCATATTGACAACTAAAGTAAGAGAAGTGGAAAAAATTTATCCCATTAAATAGATATATTGATTTTGATTTCAACCAATATAAATAAAAATGTGAAAATGACTATAATTAGATTATATTAGACCTCATATAATGTATCCTAAAAAATACATGACGAATTATTGATTTTTGTGATGAGATATGTTGAGGAACATTCTTTTAAGTACCTTCTATGTCAGGAAATGATAACAAAAAATACATACTAACCACAATGGAGGTTCCTAAACAAACACAATTGATACCAATTTTTCAAAATTCAAGCCAAATACCCTACTAAACTAGTATCAATTCCCAATATAAAATATCCACAATGGTTTTCTTAATCTGCATCAGTTGGTGAGCTGAACCTAGTAGCGTACGTGAACAATAAGGAACATATTTTCCATAAAAAAAATAAAAGATAAAATATTACAAGTCCATATAATTTAAATTAAAAATGTATAATATTAAAATAAAAATTGGGTAAAATAAAACCCAAGGTTGTAAATCATTAATTACCTCACCATAAAGACAAATATCATAAGACAAAAACAACTGCACGTGGTCTAAATGATCATGAACATATACCGCCTCCATGTGCAGGTTTCCATTCCCCCTAACAATAATTAGTAAAATCTATAGAAGCCCAAATTCAATTGAATATTGTGATATATAATTACTAGTAGGTCTCACCAACAGTTCCATAACAAATTACCTAATAGTAAACCTAATCATTATATCCACTTAAACAAAATAGGACATGGAATAATATATCATTTTAATATTTGAATCAAATTATAATTCATATAAAAGGATGAAAAACATTTGAATCCATAAATAAATTAATATAATATTTAAAATTAAGTATACAAATCATTTTGAAATAGTAAAAATGATCAATAATCAATGGAGTATATAATAAAAAAAAAGATAGCAAGCTGCATGGACATCAACCATGTAATATTATAGTTACTATATAATAGATCCCCACACATCTTATATCATTGATCACAGACCATATGGGTACACGCAACCCCAGGGATTAAGCTGAATAAGTCACATCCACATCCCATTAGGGGTATGATATATTAAATTATGTTTTTTAGTGTTTTCCTCATTAACCTATTATAAGGGATTCACCATCCTCGAATGATTCACCCAAGTAACCCTACCAACTACATAGGATCACTGGTTCTCAATTAATCAATAAATAATTGGAAAATCATCTCATTTCAAATCAATAATCTTTCATAATTATGTTTCCCATTATTTTGATTCAATATAAAAAATTATATTCAAAACCAAAACATTTGAATTTCATCATTTTATTCATTTTCAATGAAAACCAAATCATAGGTTTTCATCATTTCAATTAAAAAAAAATTGGAAATTCATTTCTTAAATAATTTATTAAATTCCAATATTTTTAAAAAACTATGTGATTTCCAATTCCACTATAAATTAATTTTTTTTATCAAATTCCATTCCCTTTTAATTCCAATACCAAATAACATAAAATAGTATTTTTATAAATTAAATAAATGTAATTTAAAAAAATTCATAAAAATAAAGGTTTTAATTATATGTAAAATCACAAATGGAACAACATATCCCAAACCAAAGTTCAATAAACGATACCCTTCATTGGATTCAAAAATTAACAATGAAAGAATTGGTGATCATGAAACGAAAATATAAAAATTATTTAGTTAAATGGATTTTATATACATAAAATAATAGATGTCCCATAAAACATGATGTATAAAGGATGGATAGATAAGGTGAGGCCATTATATAAGATATGAATATACTAGACAGGATTAAACATGGTCATATATGCTTCAATTACCAAAGAGAAGGGGTATGAGGACCGAAAATTCACTCATAAGATCCACTAAAACCATGTAATTTGAATTATTTATTGTAGGGATAATTCAGGGATTGAACCAGGTTTTAATGAATTTAAAATATAAATATATATTAAAAAATTACAAATAAAATGTTTCATTTTGAGGGATGAATGGTTAAAAAACTACGCACCCTAACTACACATCCCCTTTAGAATCACTATCCAAGGTGCACAATATTTCATTAGTGGTCGCACAGTTTTTTAAACAGTTCACTATTCTTTTAAACCCTCAATATCAAGGTGGTCAAACTTTTTGAAAATTGTGAACCAAAAATTCACATCCCTAAAAACCTATATTTCTCTTTATTTCACCAAAATCCTTAAATAAAACCCAACAATAGTATGATTTTAAAAATATTCAAGAATTAAATAAAAATATTATAAATGATGTTACAATATAATTTCATTATATACTAAGGACTTGAGATCTTGATATAAAACTATAATGTATTGGGTAAATATGGATAACAAATTTTAAAATATGTTATGTGTGAACCAAATTTCATGTTCAATATTTCAAGCATTTGCATAGTTTTCAAGTGTGTAGGACTATATGTACCCCCGGTTTTCATTTTAGTATTGTTATGAATTGACTTGTTTTCATGTATATATGTTTATTTATGGTCATGGAATTCATGTCGATAAGGTTCTACATTGAACTGGTTTCTTGTCAAAGAGTTTGTGAAATTGTATATTTTCATGTACTTTTCTTAGTCAGTGAACGTATCTTTATTTATAAAAATTAAAAAATTTATATGCTTATATTATTTCCCTATTCCAATATCAATGGTATTCTATCAGTGATCATGATCATTTATTTCCATTAGGATTCATGTCAAATGATCTACCATGATTTCTTCTATGAGTAACTTTTATGATCTATGATATATAGTGTATGGTTTTTAACTATTATTAAAATTTTCTCCTACCTTGAAAATATAGAATACAGGTGATGCATGAAGTATGAAATTATTAATCCAATGGTAAATAGATAGTGTTCAACATTGCAATAGAGTTTACAAATATTTGTTTCATCCCCTCCCGATATGTCATCATCTACTAGTCATGTGTAATATTCAAGTTTTCTGATGTTCCACTTCATTACAGAACCAAATATCAACATTTTCCACAGAGAATCTACCATGGGGTTAGATCTTATATATTCTAGCAAAAAATCATATTGATATGGGTGACATGATTTATCTAGTTAATTCACTACTGTATGTATTTCCATAAAACATTCTTGGTTGTTTCCATCACATCAATGACAACTATTTCAGAATAAAAAATAATCCATTAGGAATTTCACTAATAATAGAAATTATGTTTTATGTAATAAATATATTCTATATTTCAGATTTATAAGTAGTTTCTATTATAATATAGTAAAAAATATTCCTTTCACAAATCCATAATTGATTAGTAAAATATATCCAAACCTTGAGGGTTTTTCAATGGTAGCATCTGCACCATATCATGTTATCAATCCCTAATGATAATATTATGTTGATGTCCTCCTTTTTTAATATTAAAAATACTTTTTTTCCACCATTTAATTTGTTACCTTTTAAACTATTATAATGAAAGGAATTATTTATGATATGTCTATGAATGGTGACGGTTATGGAAAACATAGTGAGAGGTGATGTTTTCCATTTATATACCAATTTCTCATTGTCCATATATTCAATTATGCTAGACCTATATAATTATAACAATGAATGTTATGTTATGTAATTGATATGAATATTATACAATGAAACATCTATGTATGAATAGTATGGGTCCCTAAAATATCCATATACTTTCAACATTAACAAATAATGACCCTATGGAATCTCTTGAAACTCGCAATGTGTATACGTTTTATGAACCCACTATTAACAAAGAGGAAAGTGAAAATCTCATGATTTATATAAATTATTACACTTATGAAATGAGAATTCAAGATCCCATGGGTAGAAACATACCCAATATTTATTAAATAGGAACTCTCATGTTTACAACTAATTATGATAAATCTTTTTTTGACATGGGGGTGGATGATGAAGAACATAACCTCATAGATTTACCGTTAATATTTGAGGAAGGTGTCTCCTAGACAATTGACGAGCTCCAATTAGTGAATTTGTAAGTATAAGAGGACTCGGGTCATATATATATATCAGGTTTTCTATTTCCTTGGAATAGGAGTAGTTATATATTTAATTCCTAAAGATGCACCAGCATGTGTTCTCTAGAGAAGTCAATAATTACTCCAATATGGAATTACAAGCACGACCTACCATCCTATCATCTAAT
The DNA here is from genome assembly GCA_963277665.1 of Viscum album. NCBI lineage: Eukaryota > Viridiplantae > Streptophyta > Magnoliopsida > Santalales > Viscaceae > Viscum > Viscum album. The sequence goes on along the minus strand of OY728145.1, from coordinate 652,632,874 downwards.
GTATGTTCCTTAGTGTCATTGGAAAGGAACCCCAATGAATTTATTACTTTGGATAACACGTCCATAAATAGTTATAGAGGAATAATTCATTAGAAAATTCTATTATAATAAAAATCAAGAACTACTCAATATAACATGTGAAAGTGAAGAATACCTCCCATAATCACACGTGATAAAATGAAATTCCATGGAAGAAAATCTGTAAATTATGAAAAGGTCATCATCCCTAGAATAAAGTCTACAGAAAACTCAACTTCCCACTATGACATAAACACTTATAAATAATCTATTAAAAATTCATGAAACTAACTATCCAACATGGTAATATGGCCTATTTGATATGGATGAAAAGTATGTAGAAACATTTCCATTACCTAGAATGATATTATCTCATTAGTAGGTAAAACAACCATATCATGTACACCTTATATCCAAAATAACATAAAATACATGATTATCTCAATGAAAATAATTAATCTATTACCATGAATTAATAAACTAAAAATGAAATTTGCAAAAAAAACATAAAATATAATTTAATGAAACGATAAAATATTTCAAGATTAATAGATAGAAAGTTTTAAATGGTTTAATGGTCTAAAATTAGAATCTAATTGTTGGGGCCAATATAAAATGGATCAAACTATCATCCAAAATGAGTGGAAGGATTCAAAATTAATGGATTATGTTCTCACATAGACCTGAAGACATTAATAGTCATGGATAAGATAAAGGAACAAGTTCCACCATGATCAAATAAGGGAAACCATAGAATAATAAATAAGAATACTATTGGTCATAGATTACATTACAACTTTAGACTCCTTGGGTTCACACTATACTACATACAGGCATCCTAACTCAATATTCAATTTAATAATGTCATGATAATAACCCTTGAAATTATGTTTATTTCCCACTATTTTTTCTTCATTAGATCAAATATAAGATCCCATGGTGATGGTTGATCTATCTCTTGTAAAATATGAATCTCACATATATAGATAATGAAGAATAATATATTTTCTATAGGCATAGAACATATTAGGAGTTGCTATAATATCGGTTATGAGGTCTTTCTTTCTGAAACAACAGAAATAAGCTACATTAAAGTATTGTGCAATATTTTTCACTCATCTGCCACTATAATGGTTTGGTTCAAGATAATTTGACTTATAGTTAAAAAATAGACTATGGTTGCATCCCATTTTCATATATTCTCATATAGTCATACCTTCCCATCTATACTTACCTCATCCATAGATATATTTTACATAAAATTTATGATGGTATATAGGAACATAAGAATCAATATATATTTAATATTTTCCATCAATACCAATCTATAAAAATTTATTACATATAGTATTTCAAAAAAATATCTCTATACTTTTTCATCATGTTGGAATAACTTGTAGAATAATCCATGAATTCATGATAAACCTAGTACATAAAATGAACGCACATTCCTCCTCCTCCCTCGTTTTTTAATGATAATAATTGTTTTTAAGGATTTCTAGAATTGTTTTAGGATGATATCATTATGAAAAATAGCTAGAATTAAATATTTCTATTAATTATTTCATGTATGTTCAATCATATATGTGGTGAAACATAACTAGAAGTATTTTTAATATTTCATTATGTTGAAAATTATTTAAATCCTCTTAATATATTATTCACATTCATGTTATCACATGTATTTGTGAATTATCATTGGATATTGCTTTGTGAATTTCATTGGATGGTCCCTCATCAATTTTGGCTTAGCCTTAGAATATTTTCCCATGTAATATACCATTCAAACTATATTTCACATCAAATTCAAGTTAACAAAAGGATTCCACAATGTGTATTGATATTCATATAGACTCAAAAACCTTTTATACATAGACACTAGATCGTTTAATTATAATATTAATTACATATTAATATAATATGTTATATGAACTAAAATATTAGGTCTGTTTAATATATGTATTCATGAAAATGTAGGACATAAATGATGTATATTTTTTAAATTGTTTTAATCATAACAACAACCCTACTTAGGCTCATCAGACATTAATACTTTTTCAATGACCTAGGGTAATGAAATATAACAATGGTTGACCTCATTTTCTCTGAAAGTGTAAAAATATTAGATATTTTATCAGTGATCATAAATGAGAAAATGGTAAGGAGAGTGTTATGAAAAAATGATCAAAATATAAAATAATCATACACAATCATTTAATGATCATTAACCTTGAATTATTAATTAAGGTTTAATCAATAAATTTATATTTTTCATATGGGAGTGGAATAATATATAAAAAATAATGACTTATAATAACATATCATAATCATATAAAATATGTTTTTGGAATTAAAATAGTCATATAAAATCAATCACCAGATAATGGTAACACCATGCACTATCATTATGGAAAATGTACCATATTTGGAGGGCTGCCAAATAATTTCCATCATTCTCATAGGAGTAATTTTCATCTCATTAATTCTTACATTGCATTATAGATTATTATTTGTATAATATCTAATGAGATTCTCAAAAACTTCATCACGACCCCATGACTTAGAGGTATATAACTGACACATGTATCATTATTTTATAACATAGTCACTATTCCTTGGTTTTATAACATTTATACGAATCTAATAATTTCTATTTATTTATAAAAATTTCACATGGTCCTGATAATGTTTTTCATTATAACAATTCTTAACTAATTCAATTAAAATGGCTTCCCAAATAATTTCATCGTGAAAAACATAAACCATACAAGGACAAAACAAATAAGATAACCTTACCTCATTTTTCCCAAAAATTATAAGAATCATTAATGGTTGTTTTAATAGATAAATGTTACCTTAAAATATCAGTTGTAAATTTCTTGATTAAAATTCCATTACATTCTAAAAAAATTATTTATAATATAATGAATTAAAATATTGTTATGTAATATTATTATATGAATCTGGACAATAAATATTATAAATTAATAATCAATTTAATCAATAATAAGGATTTATTAAATTCTTCTCATGTTGTGTTTATAGAAAAAAATTTGATTTACATTTTTAGAATAAAGTCAAATGAACCTCATTCAAAAAAATGATATGAATATTCCAATAAAACTTTTTATTAAAATTAAAGCATGGGTAAAATTGAAATTATAAAATATGTCAATAATATTGAAAGAATTATTAATATTATATTAAATAATATATAAAATACGGATAAATATTCTCCACTAAAGTTGAAATTAATGTTGACTTTCCTTAAAAACGTTCTATCGTTCTTATGAGTACTAAAAGAGAAGAAAATGTAATCAATATGTGTAATATGTTGAAATAAAAAGAGGAAATAAATAATATAATATTTCGGAGAGATATATAATACAATTTATTCGTTGGGAATATTAGTATAAAAAGTCCATATAATAATGATACTGTAACAAAAATCATGTATTTCTTTGTTAACATGTGATTCATGCACCCCATTAATGAAATAACTCCAAATGAAATGTCAAATACAATTACAGTTAGGATATACATGAAACAATGCCTAAAAGTATAATTAAGTACACATTATAAAATTATATTGGTGTGTTATATTATATATGTCCCAAATAATTCAAATTTATATCTAAACCATTTACGCCTTGGTAATATATGAGTCCAACCCACACGATGAAAGAGTTTGAAATAATACATTAAGTACCATGAATAATGAAGTATACATGATATAAAATACTAATTAATCTATATATATACCTCAAGAACATAAATTGGTGAATATAATAAATCATATCATAATGAAAAAAAATTGAAATGAAGAACCATTACAACATTGGAAACCTATGATTCAAAACCATATGGAATAGGGAAGCTTATATAGATTAGAAAATACTCATAATATTAACCAAAATAATCATAAAATATATTAATAGACATCACAAACACCCCAAAAATAAAAAAAAATAGGTTAATACAACTTGTGTTTGATAGAAATTAATATAAGCTCTGAATCCCTTATAGCTTCGTTAATATTTGAAATGAAATTCATAAAAAGATTGAAAACAAAATTGTTTTGTATATACCTTTTATTAAATAATTGATTATAAGAACTACAATATTCAATAGTGTTATACCATTTAAATTAAAAAGATTTGAATAAAAATTAAAATATTTCTCGATGAAGAAAATTTAGATAAAACACTTGCCTTATATCTTACCAGATTCATAATCTCCCTAACAAAATCTTCTTTGAGATACCTTCATTTTCATACACATTAATAATTGAAGGATTGTTCATAGGGGAATACCAAAAGATTTTGGATTTTGAAAACTAATCTAGGGATGTATACGATAAGGAATTTTCTACTCGATAATTTATATCCATGATGTTTTTAAAATATTTTTTAAATATGTTTAATTTATTGTCATTTTTCATTATACACAAAATTGAGATTAAATCAAAAATGAAAGCCTATTAAAATATTATTTTTAAATATTATATTCATCACAAAAATATATATTTAAAATGTGTATAGTCATAGGAATATCTTAAATAATAGTATATTTGTTTTTAACATGTATATAAAATATAAGGCCCCAACCTTAAACATTAATTAATATTGAGTTATTTCAAGAATACACATTGAGAATCTTTTCTAGTTTAGAGTTTTATAGAATTATATCATAAATCTTGCAATACATTCCACTTTTAAACAAGTCGATTACATAAAAGACAATATTCATGTTTTCCATCAAAGGATACATTTTTAAAATAAAACATGGATTCTTTTGTGACACTTCTTCGACACTATCAACACATCATGTAATTTTCCCTTGACCTGTAAAAAACATTTAAAAAACATGGGAAGATCATAAAAAACTCAGTAAGGGATATAATAGTACGGAATGAAAACATTAGTCCATGTATACATAAGAATTAATGAAATCATAATTTACACATAAAACATAAGAACTTAAACGTACCTCATGAAATCACATGATTTATGATTAACTCATAGAAAACATAATACATAAAGGTAACTTGAGGCATTCATAACATTCTTACGTAGGGAGTAACCCTCATGGTTACGTTTGGAATACCCATCACAGTATATTCCCTAAATCTCTTTGGAGAAACCTTAGCATTTTACTCCATCGGTTTACCCAATGAATTAGAGAGCTATCACGGGCTCATCCGCCCTTAGTTTATCACGGAACCACCCATCTTCATAAACAATGCCCAAGAACTATAACATAATCATATCACATAAAAAATGAACAAAGGAAACATAAAATTTCCACATTTTAATCACAATATATAAATAAAACACATTGATATAATAAAAACATTATCAAAACCATTTTCAATACCAAAATAAAATAAAAGTAAAACATGGTATTTATTTTTCATTTAAAAGAAGTTACGTCTTGTAGAGGAAGTCGAAACTCAAATAATGGTCACGGCAACGGAGAAGTCATTGTCGCCAGATACGTAAGACAAAAACATTCCCTTTTGTCATTTAGTAAAACGATTCTTATAAAAAAATATTCCTTTTGAATAAATGTAAAAGTCAAAGGGGTTTATAAACCATATTAAATAATTTTGTGTATAAAACAAAATATGGCTCAATGAAAGGATATTGAGATGAAGTCCCTTACCTCATGTCCGAATTGACTTGATCGTTATTTAATATCCTAAATAATAAACTAGAGTTAATTTATAATTGTTTAAGAACCTTTTTCAAGTTAATTATTCCTTTTATATCACTTATTACCATGATATGAACATTATTTAATTATTTAAGTTAATATCGGTTGTTTTGACGACCTTTGGTACTTGAGCCAAAAATAAACCTCTTATAATTACAAGATGTTTATGTGGTAAAATATCCATTATATCCAGAATTATATTCATGAGGTAGATATCATATATATCATATATATCCAGTGTATACATTAATTTATAATATTACATAGAATTTTGAGGTAAGAAATGAAATGCATCGCTCATAGAGACGGTAAGTCGTACGTACGCATGAACACTACCTTCATTTCTATTTTGTATTTAATGGAATGAAATCATAATTATATAATGTTATATTAAAATTACAGTATTATATCAAATGTAATAACATTAACTCCAACCTTTATACATCTCACATATTGCATTAACGAATCAAATCACTTTGAGAGGGCGGAAGTCCGCACTTCCTAAAATGAAGATATCGCGTTTACCCATAATGGAAATAATAACTGTATTCCATAAATCAAAAATACAGAATCATAAGGAAAACATAGACATAATATATATCATATATAATTATAGTGACATCTTAATGGCCACCATGAAATGAGTTAAAAGAATATTGGACAATCATCGTTTCGTGAGGTAGAAATTCACCATCCACAAAAACAGTATGTTCATTAACCATTTGACGGAGGTGAGTGTAATTGTAAATCAAATACATCTCATAAAAACATCCTAGTATATTTAATATATTGGTTTTGTTACAAAATAAAATAATAAAAAGAGTTTAGGGGGTTGGAGAAGTAAAAAAACAAAAGAACATTAGAGAAGACTTTACCGTTAAATAGAGTAACTCCTGTTGGATTGGACCAAAAGGGTTTCTAGAAGAGATTTTTGCCTACGGTAAGTATTTTATGATGAATAGAGGGATTTGGAGAGATAAAATGAGCATATTTTGGCCGATCCAATGGCTTGAGAGGTGTGGGTAATGTGGTAGAGGTGGGGGCCTTTTATAAGAGGGAGGAGGGGCACTATTGGAAAGTCAAGAAATGTTACTTTATTATATATTGAGTTTCGGATTTTAAAGGTCCCAAAATTATATATTTCGAGAATAATTTGATAAGGGTTCTAAATCCACCCATACAATAGGTCTTTGACATGTGTAAATCTTAGATTTTACATTATATTTATATTTTTTTTAAATCGTTCGTTAATGAGGTAATCGTTGCATCATCATGGTGTCATAAAAAATATAATTTATTAAATGTCTAAAAATTATTAAAAAATATCATGATGTAGGAAATATTTTTATCTTTCCAATGACTATTTATAGTCTAAGATATCATTTTCACAAACAAAATTAAATTTTTTTACTTGGGTAATACATACTTTGGTTATACTTTCCCTTTAGAAAAATAATATAATAATATGACACTATAACCAAAAAGGGATTCCCTAGGGTCCCAATGTTTGGTACACGGCATCCCATGGTCGCCCCTAACACAACAAATAGCATTAGGACACATTTTGGGTCATTTTATATTATTATAATATTATTTTATTACCCTTAACTACCAGATTACTAATTAATTGCGAAAATTAAACATAATTACCACTGTTAATATTCATAATGTCCAAAAAATAGTCTTAATTACATAATTTGGACCTTCTGATTCCAAATATGGAATCCATTTTACCAAATTCCAAACACAGAAATTGTATTAATTATGTTAAAAATAATTCTCGTTGTCAAAACAAATAGCGTGTTTTTTAGAAACAAAATCTATCAAAAGATTGACAATTGTTTATGTCCAATTTCAAAGTGAGGTAAATTACAATGACCACCATTGTATTAAATGGTAAAAAAATATATTCTATTTATACTTTAAATCAAATTAAACAGATAATCTATCCATAGAATTAAATTAGATGAAAAAGAAGTTTTGCAGTATTTTTCACTATTCATTAAAAAATGAACATTGTCAGAAAAATACCAAACATTTATCCAAAATAAATTTAAATGTACCAACAATAAAGAATATATTTATTTTGACAAATAGATCTTATAATATTGTCAAAATATATATTTAAAAATGTTTCTCCATCAAAAGGCGGTAAAATAATCTTTAAAAATATTAGAGAATTCTATGCTTAAGATTGGATTAATTCTCATTATAAGTCTCTAAAACACTATCTAATTTTTAAATAGACATAGATATGAAAATACATAATTCTTTACTTATATGTGATGTTACATCCTTCCCCCATTTATAAAATTGTTTCCCGACAATTTATTTTCTTATCGAATAAGTGGAGGTATTTATTCCTCATTGCATTTTCATATTCCCATGTTCCCTCTTCAATCATGTGGTTTTTCCACAAATCCTTTACATGATGAATCACTTTATTCCACAATACTTGCTCCATATGGTCATGAATATGGACCACTTTTTCCTCCTAAGATAGGTTCTCTTCCAGCTGAACTACCTCTGGACTCAAAATATGAGATGGATCTGGAATATACTTCCTTAACATTGAAACATGTAAATCATTGTGTACCTGAGATAAACTCAGAGGTAATGCCACTCGGTAAGAAACTGATCCCACTCTCTCAAGAATTTCATATGGTACAATGAACCTTGTACTTAGCTTTCCTTTCCTACCAAATTGCATCACACTTTTCCATGGTGAAACTTTGAGGAAGACATGATCACCTACCTCAAAAGAGAGATCCTTCTTCCTATTGTCTGCATAACTTTTCTGCCTGCTATGAGCTGTTCTCATGTGTTTATGTATTAGCTGAACTTTTTCTACTAACCCTTCTACCAATTATGGTCCCATAAACTTCCTTTAACCCACTTCATCCCAAAAATCTGGAGTTCGACACTGCTTCCCATATAATGCCTCAAATGTTTCCATCTGTATACTGGAATGAAAACTGTTATTATAGGAAAACTCAACCAAACAAAGATGTTGGTCCCAACTTCCCTGATAATCTATCGAGAAAGCACATATCATATCCTCCAATGTCTGAATTTTTCATTCTAACTTCCCATCTGATGGAGGATGATAAGTTTTACTAAAATTTAATTCAGTACCCAATGACTTATAAAGGCCTTTCCAAAAGTTAGAAGTAAACATGGGATCACGATCAGATACAATGAAGAGGGGAACTCCACGTAACCTAACTATCTCTTTAAGATATAAATGAGAAGTTTGATCTAGTGAAAAATTATCTCGTATAGCAAGGAAATTTTCATATTTAGTCAAGAGGTCAATAATAACACAGATTTCATTATTACCTCGATGTGTCTTCGACAATCCCACAATGAAGTCCATGGATATATTCTCTCATTTCCATTATGGCACTAGTAAATGCTGAAGCATCCCCTTCGGTAACTGCCGCTCTACTTTTACCAGTTGAAAATTCAAACACTTCACAATAAAAATCAGAAATATCTCTTTTCATTCCATCCCACAAGTAATACTCTCGAAGATCTCCATAAATATTAGTACTGCATGGATGAACTGAAAACAGAGAACTATGAGTTTCACATAACAACTCTCTCACACATAATCTCTTCCCAAATATAAAAACACAATCATTATCAATGTTGAATTCAGGCAACTTACCCTTCTGAACCAGCTCTACCTTTTTCTGCAACTCAATGTCATGCTTCTGTGCTTGCTTAATTTTGTCTGATAGAGAAGATTTCACTGATACATGAAACAAAATAGAAGAACATCTTGCACCAACGACTTCTATTCCAAAGTTCATCAAATCATTAACCAAAGGGTCACGTTCCAAAGGAAACATGGTTAATGAAGCATTGCTTTTTCGTCTGAAATCATCAGCCACTTTATATACTTTTATTGGATTGTAGTGAATTGTAGAATCATAATCATTGATTAATTATAGCCATCTCCTCTGTCTCATGATCAATTCTTTCTGAGTGAAAATATACTTTAAACTTCTGTGATCAGTATTTATTTTACACTTTACACCATACAAATGATGCCTCTAAATTTTTAAAGTGAAAACCATAGAAGTTAATTCCAAATCATGTGTATGGTAATTTACCTCATGAGTTTTCAAATGGCGTGAAGCATAATCAATTACCTGATCATTATGCATTAGGATGAAATAAAGTCCATTCAATTAAGCAGCATTGTAGATAAAAAACTCACCATTCCTGGAAGGTAGTTCCAAAACTGGATAATTCACCAATCTTCTTTTCAATTCCTGAAAACAATAATAACATTCTTTTGTCAAGATAAACATAACACCCTTCCGAGGTATCTTAGTCATTGGACTAGATAACTGTGAATTTTTTTTAACAAACCTTCGGTAATAGCCTTGAAAACCAAGAAAACTATGAATCTCGGTTACATTTGTGGGTCTTGGCCATTCTTCAACTACCTTTCTTTTTGCAAGATCAATAGTTCTTCAATATTTAGAAACAATGTGACCAAGGAAAGAAATTTTTTGCAACCAAAACTCATACTTGCGGAATTTCCCATGCAATTTCTTTTATTTTAAGGTTTGTAAAATAACACTTAAATGACTTTCATGCTCCTCTTTACATTCAAAAAACACAAAAATATCATCAATGAAAACAAACACAATATTATCCAAGAAGTCATGGAAAATTATATTTATAAGGTCCATGAATACGGAAGGTGCATTGGTTAACCAAAAAGGAATTACTAAAAATTCATAATGAACATTTCATATACAAAATGCAGTCTTCGTAATATCTTCTTCCATTACCTTTAACTGATGGTACCCTGATCTCAGGTCAATCATTGAAAAATACTGAGCTCGTTGGAGTTGATCAAACAAATCATCGATATGATACAAAGGATATTTTCTCTTAAAAGTGATGTTATTCAAGGCTCTCTAATCAATGAAAAGTCTCGTTGAACAATATTTCTTTTTAAAAAATAAGATATCAGCACCCCATGGTGATGTGCTAGGTAAAATGAAACCTTTCTCTAATAAATCATGCAATTTCTCCTTCAACTCTAAAAGTTCAATTTGAGCCATTCGATAAGGGGGTTTTGAAATTGTCTTAGTATCAGGAATTAAGTCAATAATAAATTCAACTTCCCAATCCGGTATTATTCCAGGAAACTTGTCAGGAAAAGAGTCTGGATACTCATTTACCACTGGCACATCATTAATTTGAATGGTTGCTTTGTTTTTAACAATATGTACAAGGTAATATTCATTTCCCTCTTTTACAAGATTCTCAGCCTCTCGATATGTTATCAATAGTAAGGGTTTATTCTTGTACAAAAACTGAAATTCTTTATGAAAAGAAACTTCTTTATCTCTACAATCAATCTTAGCACGGTAAACAGAGAGCCAATCCATACCCAAGATAACATCAAACTCTACTAGAGGTAAAACAATAAGGTTTTCAAGTAGGTTCTTTCCACAGGTAAGGATAGGGGGATTCTTATAAATTATTTTTTCCTCAACATTTCCCCCAGGTGTTTTTACCAAAATTTTAGTAGTCATTTCTTGAGATGGAATTCCCAATTTACTAGAAAATTTTTCAGAGATGAAAGAATGTGTAGACCCCGAATCAAACAACACATTTGCATAATCTGAAAAAACAAACAAAGTACCTCGTAGCACTTCATTTAATGGACCAACATCTGCCGAAGTAGTTACAAAGGATTTCACCACACTTTTCTTCTTGTATTCTGACTACTTCCCATCATTTGAGATCTTTGTCGTACACTCGTTTTCATAATGACCTGTCTCATTGCACTTGAAACACTTCACTAACTGGAAATCAAATTTGGTCATACCATCACACTGATCTTTTTCAATGCAATCTCGAGCCTTATGTCCCATCTTACCACATCGGTAGCACTTTCCAGAATTCAGAAGACATTCCCCAGCATTCTTTTTACCACATTTATCACAAACTGATAACATAGTTTTCTTATCATCAGACATTTTTGAAGGATTCTTCCCTTTCTCCTTCCACCTTGGTCTCTTCTTCTGTTGGTTGTTATAGATCAATTGATCATCAGTAAACTCCATTTCCACCTTCTCAGCACATCAAACAAGATTTTCATAACTTTTGAACTCATGAGAAGCTAATTCCATTCGATATTTTGGCTTTAATCTCGAGTAAAAAAGATTGATTTTACTATCAAGGTCTCAGATAAAATTTGGAGCATACCTTGTCAATCGAGTGAACCTTTCTTCATAAGTAGCAATTGAGTCTTCCTCTTGCATCAATTCAAAGAATTGTTTTTCTATACTATGTTTAACAACCTTAGGAAAATATTTCTCAAGAAAAAAACCTTTGAATTCATCCCAGTCAAGAGCATCAATCTCATCAGTGTCCCTGATATTTTTAAGCATCGACTAACATTGATCTACTTTACCCTCCAAACAGTAAACAGCAAGGCTAACCTTTTGATTTTATGAGCACCCCATGACAAAGAAAATATACTCTAGTTATTTAATCCATCCTTTTGCTAGAACAGTGTCAGATGATTCTTTGAATGATGGGGGATGTTTCCTCATGAAATGTTCCACCACTGATATGTTCCTCTACGGTTGATCTAGTTGATCTCATGCTTGGATACCCCCACCATTTATCTCTTGAGTCAACTGCGCCATTACTGCAACAAACTATTCAGTTCCAATTCTGACCATCTCTGGATGCTAATTTGGATGGTCATTTCCTTCTATATGCCTTCCTAGCACTACTTCCCTATTTCCTATAATAAAAACCATTCTAAAAAAATATGTCTTAGATGAAACAACAGTGTAATCTTCAAATTCTATATTATTTAAATTTGACCATAAAAAATATTTTTGGATAATCATTTAATAGAATTATAACTCGTAAAGTTATCTAAACCGACCTCTGATACTAAATATAAGGCCCCTACATTAAACATTACTTAATCTTGAGTTATTTCAAGAATACAGATTGAGGATATTTTCAGGTTTAGATTTTTAGAGAATTAGATCGTAAATCATGAATTACATTCCACATTTAAACAAGGAGGTTACATAAAAGACAATATTCATTTTTCCCATCAAAGGAGACATATTTAAAATAAAACATGGATTCTTTCTTGACACTTCCTCAACACTATCAACACATCATGTACATTTCCCTTGACCTGTAAAAAACATTTCATAAACTTTGAATGAGCATAAAAATCACAGTAAGGGATATAAAAGTACGAAATGAAAACATTAGTCCATGTATACATAAGAATTAATGAAATCATACTTTACCCATAAAACAGAAGCACTTAAACATACCTCATGAAATCATATCGTTTATGAATAACTTATTGAAAACATAAGACAGAAAGGTAACATGAGGCATTCATAACATTCTTATATAGGGAGTAACACTCATGGTCAAGTTTAGAATACCCATCACAGTATATTCCCTAAATCTCTTCGGATAAACCTTAGTGTTTAACTCCTTTGCATTACCCAATGCATTGGAGAGATATCACGGGCTCACCCTCCCTTAGTTTATCATGGAACCACTCATCTTCATAAATAATTCCCAAGAACCATAACATAATCGTATCACATAAAACATGCATAAAGGAAACATAACATTTCCACATTTCAATCACAAGATATCAATACACCACATTGATATAATAAAAACATTTTCAAAACCATTTTCAATACCAAAATAATATAAAATTAAACCAATGTATTTATTTTTCATTTAAAAAAATTTATTTCTTGTAGAGGAATCCGAAACTCAAATAATTGTCACAGCAGCGGAGAAGTCGTTTTCGCCGCATTTGTACGACAAAAACATTCTCTTTTGTCATTTAGTAAAACTATTCGTATAAAAAAGAATCATTTTCAATAAAAGTAAAATTCAAAGTGGTTTATACACCATATTAAATAAAGTTTTGTAAAAAAGAAAATATTCCTCAATGAAAGGAGATTGAGACAAAGTCCATTACCTCATGTCCGACTTGAATCGATCATTCTTTAATCTCCTGAATAATAAACTAGAGTTAATTTATACTTTCTTAAGAACCTTTTTCAAGTTCATTATTACTTTTATATCACTTATTACCATGTTATTAACTTTATTTAATTATTTAAGTTAATAACGATTGTTTTTTCATTCTTTGGTACTTGAGACAAAAATAAACATCTTATTATTACAAGTTGTTTGTGTGGTAAAATATACATTATATCTAGAATTATATTCATGATGTAGATATCATATATATCATATATATACATTATATACATTCATTTATAATATTACATAACATTTAGAGGTAAGAAATGAAATGCACCGTTCACAGAGACGGTAAGTCATACCTATGCGTGAACGCTACTTTCATATCTATTTCGTATTTAATGGAATGAAATCATAATGATATAAAGGTATATTATAATTCCAGTATGATATCATATGTAATACCTTTAACTACATCCCGTATATGTCCCACATATGGCATTAACAAATCAAATCACTTTGAGGGGCGGTAGTTCGCACTTCCTAAAATGAAGATATCGCATTTACCCATAATGGAAACCATAAATGAATGCCATAAATGAAAAATACAGAAGAATAAGGAAAAAATAAACATAATATATATCATATATAAATATAGTGACATCTTAATTTCCACCATGAAAGGTGATAAAGGAAGATCTAACAATCATCGTTTCGTGAGGCAGAAATTCACCATCCAAAGAAACAATATGTTCATTAAACATTAGACGGAGGTTTGTGTTATTATAAATCAAATAAATCTCATAAAAACAAACTATTATATTGAAGATACTTTTCTTGTTACAAAATAAAAGAATAAAAAGAGTTTAGGGGGGTTGGAGAATCAAAATAAAACAAAAGAACATTTGAGAAGACTTTACCTTTATATCGAGTAACTCCACTAGGTTTGAACCAAAAGGGTTTCATGAAGATATTTCTGACTAATGTAAGGATTATATGATGAAAAGAGGGATGTTGAGAGATAAAATTATAAGATTTTGGCCAAGCCAATGGCTTTAGTTGTGTGGGTAAGGTGGTAGAGGTGGGGGCCTTTTATAAAAGGGAGGAGAGGTACTCTTGGAAAGTCAAGAAATGTTACTTTATTATATAATGAGTTTCGGATTTTAAAGATCCCACAATTATATATTTCGAGGATAAGGTGATAAGGGTTATAAATAAACCCATCCAATAGGTCTTTGACTTGTGTATGTCCTATATTTTATAGTATCATTTCATTTTATTTAAATCGTTCATTAATGAGGTAATCACTGCATCATCATGGTGTAATAAAAAAATTAATTTATTTAATGTCAAAAAAATAAAAAAAAAATCATGATGTAGGAAATATTTTTATCTTGGAAATGACTATTTATAGTCTAATATATCATTTACACAGACAAAACTAAAATTGTTTTACTTGGGTGATACATAATTTGGTTATACATTCCCTTAAAAAATAATATAATAAAATGTCACTATCACCCAAAAGGGATTCCATGGGGTCCCAATGTTGGGCACAAGGCATTCCATGGTCAGATATGACACAACCAGTAGCATTAGGACAATTTTTGGGTCATTTTATATTATTATGATATTATTTTATTACCCTTGACTACATGATTACTAATTAATCACGACAATTAAAGATAATTACCATCATTACTATTCATAATGTCCAAAAACAAAAGAGTCTTAATTAAATAATTTTCACCTTATTATTCAAAATATGGAATCCATTTTACCAAATTCCAAACACATAAATTATAGTAATTAATTTAAAAACAATTCTCGTTCTCAAAACAAATAGCGGGTTTTTTGAAACAAAATCTATCAAAAGTTTGACAACTGTTTATGTCCAATTTCAAAGTGAAATTAATTAAAATTACCACCATTGGATTAAATGGTAAAAATATATTGTATTTACACTTCAAAACCAATTAAAAATATAATCTATCGATATAATTAAATTAGATAGCAAAGCAGTTTTGCAGTATTTTTCACTATTCATTAAAAACGGAACATTGTCATAAAAATACAAAAAATTTATCCAAAGTAAATTTAAATGTCCCAATAATAAATAATAAGTTTATTTTGACAAATAGATATTATAAAATTGTAAAAATATAGATTTAATAAATGGTTCTCCATTAAAAGGTGGTAAAACAATCTTTTAAAAATATTAGAAAATTTTATGCTTAAGATTGGATTTATTCTCATTTCAAGCCTCTAAAACACTATCTAATTTATAAATAGAAATAGATATTAAAATCCATAATTAATTACTTACTTGGTATGTTACATAAAATGAATTAATTGTGGACTAATTAAATAAAAATTAAAATAAAATCCATTTGAGAATAAAAACTTCTTCTTCAGATTAACTATATTTTAAAAAAACATATTTTACATCAATAGATTATCCAAACCAATTTTTATGAATTATTTTACATAAATTTAAATTTATATATATTTATTGAACTCTTTGAAAATCATCATCATTGTTTCTTATTAAATTGATAATAATGAATCAAATTTTATGCCTACAAAATTATATATCTAAAAATAAATTTTGACCAAATTTTGAGAAACTATTTATGAAATAATTTGGGAAATTTTATAAAATATAATTTAAAAAATAAATTTAATTTTTAATATTATTATATAATAATTGTCCAAGGGTGAAATTTTGGTAATTTTTTAAAAAGATTAACATTTTGGATAAATAGTTGAAAATACTGAATTTTAATAGAAAATTAATTTTTAATCTAAATTAGATAAAATTATATATAATATTTTAACATTATATTATATTAAAATTATATCAATTATACATCTATTAATCCATTTTATCTTAATTTAATAAGTTATATAATAAATTTTTACATGAAAATCTTGTAATCTTTTGAGATTTTTCACATTGATGACTAACATTCTCATCTAGTCCATGAGAATTATATGAAATTT
Source organism: Viscum album (assembly GCA_963277665.1). Lineage (NCBI taxonomy): Eukaryota > Viridiplantae > Streptophyta > Magnoliopsida > Santalales > Viscaceae > Viscum > Viscum album. Next base: position 652,616,116 of record OY728145.1, on the reverse strand, counting down.
AATATGAAGAATTATGTGAATGATATTTCCAAAAAATTTAATTATTTTTAATCATCATTCATATAATATTCAATAATTTCAACATAAATTTTGACACTAGTGAATAAAAAGATTAATAATAACTATTTACGACTGTTAAAGATAAAATGAGTTTATATGGGGGTTAAAATAAATAAATATTGACTAACATTTCCTTAATAAATGTCCAAAATATATTTTATGGACACATATCTACCATATAATTTCAAAGTGTAGATAATAATCCTTTTTTGAACATTTTATCTAGTGAAAAACATGAGTATTAATTTTTTATTTTGAAAATTTTATTTGTTCCCCTCCCCATATTTATAAATAGTTACCCACTCTCCTCCTATATTCAAACCATATTAATTTTTTTTGTTGAACAAATAACTACCCAAAAAACTTCTTAAATTCCATTTTATCAATCATGAAGCCTCATTTCAGTAGACAACCAACCAAATATTTCTATTGGTGCAAACAAATGGAGGTTACTCCAAGAAGATGAAATGTTCTTTATCAAGGTGTTTTGTTATATTACTTCCTCAAACTACTAAAATTATTATCAAAACATTATTATATATATAAATATATATCTTCCATATTCATATTTTTTTACATTTAGGTAATTACCTACCATCACCTCCAAATCCATCAAATTTGTTTTGAAATGTTGATTTATGGGCTTGGAAGACTATTGCTTCATGAACTGATACCATTTATCTTCCCATGACCAATTTTCATGATTTAGTGTGATAATGGAGATAAATTATATATGTGGTATTTTTAAAAATAATATATTTTTTCATCATTATATCATATATAAAATTTCAACATCAATTCTATAGGGGATATGATAATGTCGCTCATTTGTACAACAGACTACTGCTTCACGAAGCGATATTATTCTTTTTCATTCCTTTCATTGATGACTATAATTATATTGTGAATGAATATATATGTTATACATGAAATAATTATTATATTAATGTAATAATTATAATTCTTAAAATATAATAAATATTTTTCTTTAAAACATTTTCACTCACTAAATGATGACAACCTCATTCATGTATGTGTTAACAAAAACATTAAAGAAGCGGTGTGAATATAAATTTCCATCACCAAACCACATGGATGATAAATATATATAAATTTTAATAAATAATATGTTATTTAATATTTTATTAACATTATTAATATAATAAATATTACATTCATGTTTTCTGTAATGATTATAAAAAAATAGAAATGTAACTTATCTGTATGTATAGCCTATTGTCTCCAGGATCGTAACATACTTCATTTCCCCAAAATAATCTCATGATTAGTTTTAAAACTATAATTTATGTATTAATAAGATAATAATTTTATTATTATTATTTTTCTATATATTATGGAATCATTATCCAACTTATAAGGCCGAAAATAAAAAATCAAAACAAATAAAAAACAATGTGGTTATTACAAGAAACGCAATTTAATAAGGAATTGGTAATAAACATGTAATAAATTGTAATACATAAATAATATATGTTATAATATAATTAATTATTGTTCAGTAGAATTTTTATTATAAAAATATATTTCTAATAATATAGGATCGAACCTGCATGGAGGAATCTGATACATAATTAAATGAATTTTCATCTCAATCTTCAATTCTGGGAGACACAAGACATATTCACCAATAATTTATTTAATGTGGTGTATATACTTCCCATTAATATGTTTTAAGATTATTTATCCTAAAATTATGGTTATTTAATAATCCATTTTATGATAACTTTTTCATCAGATTTTTATTTCTATAATTACATAACTTGAAAGAGATTTTTGTCTAAATTTTCATTCCATTAGACATATGACATGTTATTCCCCTCTCTTCTATTATGATATATATAGTTCCATTGATATGTAAAATAATTAATTTATTTATTCTATTGTTATTTAATGTTTTATTTAATATTATTCTTTCATTGTTTCATATGATTCAATACCACCAATGTGATAAGGGTTTATGATTCAGTGTCCTCACTTATCATAATATATTATGTTTTGTCCTCTGATGATAAAATATTGTGAACAGTAACTCAAAAAATAAATATTTTTCTATTTTATTTATTTTATGATAATAAATTATTTCCATTAATTTTTCTCCATTTATGTAATCCATTGTTCTTGATAATGTTTTTTAAAAAAATTGACTTTATTTCACTCAATAATTAAAATCTAATATTCCATAGAAAATAGTGTTTTAATAAAAGTGATGATTTTTTCTAAAAATTAAATATTAAAAAAATGTACACTTGTTATAATTTTTATGAAAAAAATTAATGTAATCTTCATTTATTTTTCCAAGAAATTAACATATCAATATTATCAAAAATGTGAAAGGATTATTTGAATTAGAATGGATGTCTTAAATGGAAATTACCACCACTATTACCATTATATATTTTCAATAATCCTTTACAATTTTTCATCGGTTTTCTGAAATTAAATTATCATAAAATGTTTACATATTAAAATGTTTTTTTTCATCAAATATGAATGGATATATAAAACATAAAGTGTTTGATCTAATCATTCAAAAAAAATTATTTATATATGTTTACATACTTTTATGTAACTTATAAATTGTTGGAAAAATGAACCAGGTAATCCATTTTTATTCATTATATGAATGTTTCATTATGAAAATAAGATTATGAAATCCCATTAAATTCCACTCTTTCTTCCATGATTAAATTCTAGGATCCCTGATTTGTTTTACAGGGTTAAGGATATGATGATATAATGAAATGATTATGAAACTTGTCTATCTACAAAAGGATATGATGTGTCTGAATGTTAAAGAAACCCATTTCATATTATTGGATATGATACATGAATGTTTTATGATGTGGTTGTATGCATATGTATTTTTTAATTATTTGATATGTGGGACCTATATCTCCGACTAGTGAATTGGTTATAGATGGATAACTCATTAGTAAATTAATTATGTGTTAAATAGAGAACATGTTGATAACATTAATCATGAACATGATTACATTTTCACAATTTTATTCATGTAGCATATTACATGTTTACAATGTTATTCATGGACCTCTCATTAATTTTCAAATTTTTATTGATAATAATAATATCATGTGTAATATTTTAAGTGAGGGAATGATATCATTTCCATTACATAATGACTGAACCATTATCTCTCAATATATATGACCACAATGTTATATGTTGATGTGTATTCCATATATCGTTGTCTTATGTCATTTTTATGCTCCCATAGATCATGTTATTTTTTTTCTATATGATCCTTGACATATTCATATCCAATCACATTTTCATGACTCAATATTATGAATATTGATATGTTGGGTATCATTCTCAGATGTTGTGTTCATATTCTCAGACACTTATGTTCATGTTATTCTTACAGAACTCTTTTTTACCCTAACTGAGGGTATGAGGTCTCCCTTTATTTTGTTTCCCTTCCACATGTTATGAATATTGGAATAATTAGGGTATTTTTTGAATTGTAATAGAGGGGATGTCATTTATGGGTGATGTTGAAGATCTTTCACAAAATTAGAGGATTCTATACCTAGTCTATGAAGACATTACAGTATTATGGTTCCTAGTCTAGTGTATGTATCTTGTATTGAGTAATCATATAAAATATGTAATAACTATATATGAAAATATTAAGTTTATATAGATGGAATCATAGGAAAGGTTTTGTTTACTTTTGGAAAATATAATGATAAAAAATTATTGAGATCCCTAGGGATATTTCAGAGAATACATCTAAAAATGTATATAATGATAATTCTATGGTTTATACGAATTAATTTAAAATTTCAATGAGTTTTGGTATGGCATAGATTGAGTGGTTCCCAAAAAATAAAATCCTAAAATGGATACTTAAAATTTATGTCACATGGGTATAGAGGGACAATGGGGTAATAATGATTTAATGGGTGCACTATCAGGGATATGATCATCACCTAGTGCACAAAAATGCTCCTCACAACACACCTATATTGGAAATCTTGTGCTATATGTGTTTGAAATTTAATATCTATTTAAAAACCATCATAAATGTTTTAAATAGGATATAACTATGAATGATCAAAAACAATCATAATATGTCAAATATTAAAAAGAAGGTGCAAAGATTTAGACACCCTATAAGTGTGTATCATTACTATGTATTACCTCGCTATGAATAAAGTTTGTCACAATATATATTTTTTTTATATTCAATGGATTGAAACCAATGGAACCATGTTAATACAGAATGAAAATGATAATGAAATTATTTTTATCCTGTGAAACATAATTTTATGGTAGATTAATTTGATACAATTTTTCTTATTCTTTGGAAAATTCCTCAAGTCATGAATCAATATGTACATCCAATAGATTAATGTAGGGAACATCATTCTATTCATTCCATCACTGGAAAACACCCACCTTATTATAGTTGTTCCACTTATCTACTAGTTGCTAAGAAATGGTTTTGTTCAAATGAAAATTAATTTTCCATTATCTAGTGTTAAGTCCATTAGAAAATTATTTAGGTTTGAAACCATTTGTAAGGTTACATAGATAAATTTGGTACTATTTCTAATATTACTAAGAAATTATATGTGATTGACTCCATGGTGGTGGATGAGATGATACTTTTTTTTCAAAAATTAAATTCAATATTTTCTTTTTAAAATAAAATAGATTTAATTCATCAACTATAAATATTTGGATGAAGAATCAATTATTACCTATGAAGAATATTTTATAATAATTATGAAATAATCTATTGGTATAATAATGTTTTTTAAAATAAGTATTGTTCGATTCATTATTAACACAATGCCAAATATAAAATGATTTCTAGCCATAAAGGACTTTGGAATCTATGAATAAATCATTTTATGTTCACTAAATCTGGAAATAGAATCCATAATATATTTTTTCTGGTGATATGAAATTTAATATGGCTTCCAAGAAAATTCCAATGATATTTCACATGGATAGAATAAAAGGATTCAAACATGTTCTTTCTAAAACAATGGGAATGTGAACATCGGTGTATTCCTGAAATGAATAAGAACGGTTTTCATGTGTGGGGATCTTATCCATAAATCATAACAATATAAATCTTATTTGATGAGGAAATTCAATGATATGAATGGATAGTGTGCTCAGTGTAAATTAACAATCACACACAAGTGTTTCATGTACATGGATTTTGGGAATTATAAAAATGAATGCCCCAATCAATGATATATTGTAAATGATAATGCCAAAAATTATCTATACACAATGGAAACATGGAAATATTTATTAAATAATCCTAGATGATGAGAATCAAAATAATGTGGTCTCATATATGCTTCTCTCCATGGTTATGAATTATTTGTGTGTTTCTTGTATAAATAAGCCTCTGGAAATATTGTAGTTTCTCATTTAGGGAAAATTCATGTGAATAAATACACCCACATGGACATTTAAAAATGAAAAGAGAATTGATATTCATCACTACATATTTGAACCCATGTTTCCAATTAAAATGATTTTGTATAATATAGGATCTTATATAATGAAAAGAGGGAATTGACATTTGGATGTTTATACGTCCCTATTTATGATTATGTTAATTGTTATGGATACTGTCATGGGATTATAAGTTATGGTTGATCATAAGAATAATGGAGAACATGATTAATTGAACAACAACAGCACAAAGCCTGCTAGGCCCCCTTATTTTGAATATTTTATTATATAAGGCTGACAGGATTCCACAAACACCAATCCAAAAAAATAATTATCACTTAGATTTTTACACCATATCTATGATGGAATAAAATATGGATAGTGGTAATCAATAGACCTTCCTTTAATGACCTAATATAAAAGATAATATATTATGAATGTAATAATACACATAAATTTGGTTTATTATCAAAAGAATACTCACTTGAATGAAATTGTTATCGTCTCTATGTGTTATGTTCATGAAACCACGGAAAATGGTAGATTTAATGAATTATATATCAACAGTAGTAAATTAGGTAAGAATATCGATTTTTAAACTACCAAATAATAAATATAGTAGCTATCATTTCTTCAAGAAACCACCGTTGTCATCTTCTTGTTAAACAGATCCACTTGATCAGGGATACCCCTCACTGGGTTAGATATCCATTTTGTTACATATTTCTATTCTCCCCAGTATTCACCATATCTAGTATGGATTTATATTTACCACATGTAACTCCACTCAAATAAATAATATTTGGGATTTGACTATATGGATTACATGGTTACTATTATTCTATGTAAATTAATCATCCACAATCAATCGGTTTATAGAGACTCTTCTTGGAAGATCAAATACAACATCTTCATTGATTGGAATACCAGACGAATGACATCATTGTTTCAAATATCATTTAAGTGGTTCCCTTGGGTTTATTATTGAACAAATATTTATTCTTGTGAATAGAGGTGAGGACTCTATTTACCTTCATAATCCTACCTCCAAATGAAAAATTATTTTTTTTTGGAAAGGATGACTACGTGATGTTGTTGATAATTACTATCAACAAAGCCTCCATTATCCAATTATATAATATGGGGGGAATATCAAACACCATTAGGAAGGAAAAATTAAATATTTAATTTTTATCATAGATGTTTTTAACATTTCTACATTACCATATTTAGATATGAACTTTATAAATTTCCTATTTTAAATCTATTTCATACTATAAAATTTATTACATTCTAGAATGTCATTTAAACCATCAATTGAATATTAGATGTAATTGATAATGAATATTATATCACCATATGAAATTATGTGTGAAATCGATCCATAAAATGATCTATTAATGAATAGGTAAATAATAAACTCCTCAAATACATGTTAAATTTTATTATCACAGAGCCTCTTTGGAAAAATTGAAAATTCTTTTTGACATCGGGTCGCACATCCTGAGAACTCGCATCAATTTAAAAAAACAAAAAACTATACCCATGATGTTAATAGAGAAATGTGTTGATTTATATAATCTTAAAAATAATCCCAATTCAATTATATGAAGACAAAATGTCTGATTGACATCAATATAAAGCTCTACTAAATCCAATCAGATGCCCATTCCAGGTAAAAATTGATAACATTTTTGGATATAATACTCATATTGTTAATTATATCAATATTTTTATAAATTACAATCGTCCCATGAATTATTCTAACATGTATAAATCCATGATATTCCATTGAGATGATCATTGGAAGAACCATACCAGTTATTTGTTTCGTAATTCCAGTGAGAATTGTGTAATTAATATTGAAAATTCACATAGGTCTATTTTGGTTAAGAACATCGTGATATATGTATTTTGTAAAAAGAAACATGATTGAACGACACACCAACATGGTAAAACATGACAATTTAAAATATATTTCACATCTTTAACCACAATCAACATGATAACATCACATACTAAAACAAAGAATGTGACTGAAATTGCATCGTGACCGAGGGATCATTCTGGATGAGTATTTATTATTTCCTAATTAATTTCTTCATCATTTAGAATACTACAGAAATTATTATTCCATATCGACAAGATTAATAATTCTTCTTAGAAAACAATACTATCAAGAAACTGAAAATCCCTTCCATCCTCTTAAAGATTATGATTCGGGAAAAATATTCTAGAAGATATCTAGTTCGATGTTCTCTAATATTTAGACATCATTTTTGAACATTCATTCCTTAACAATAAAATTGGACCTCCTAGAAAAACACTTTTCATTCATACAATGATAAAAAAAGTTCATTTTTATGTCACCTATTTGATAGAAAGATCCTATTAATTTTCCCTAACAACCCCTTCAATATCCATCTATTTCCAAGAAATAATTTTTCGTTTTTACACTAAAAATGATGAAGGATCTTATCCCATGATATCATGATGTTTCTCTAAAAATATTCCAATATCCTCCATTAACATCTCCATACTAGGGTTGGTTGGCCTGTTATAAATCCCACAATGTATATCCTTCATAAAGCATTGATTATGATTGTATCTCCCTACAAACGGGGAACCCAATGTTGTTTGTTCCTATAATATCATTTCCTCTTGAAGGAACACATAGAGATGAACATATTCCATAGCATAAAAGATGGTGTTTGACCAATTAACTAACCTCTTTTGATACACCAATAAGGGGGAGTGATTTTATAAAGAATGAGTATGGTGTATAAATAAAGCCTGATGGATGGAATAAATACCTTTCTGGTCTGTGACACATCATTTTTCCTACCCAGCCATCTTTCCCCACGATTCATATTTTTGGACCATTTAAATTTATTACCCAAAAATTCCACGTATATTATGAAATTTAAGGTATCTATGTATCCAAAATCAATAAATGCATTACTGAAAAAATAAACTCTACCTATCTTTTCTAAAGCCTTCTTAATTGTATTAAAATTACCACTAATAATCAAAGACCAAGTATTTGATTGTATATTGGGGATATGTTTCCATAACACTTTTATTCCCACCAAATTACATTTATAAAAGACCAAAGGGAAAATAAAAATACACCCAAAATTATTCTTAGAGGTGAGTTGTTGAGTTTAGGTATCCTAATGTATACCAGAACATTATTCCTCTAGAAAATTTATTTTTTATCATTTTTAGGAGATCAATGTTTTATATTCAAAAAAATACTTCTTGATGTGTTTCATGACAACACTGCTTTTTTTCAAACATAAACATGATTAATTACATAAACTATTCACTTGATACAACATGGATGATCGAGAGGTATAGGGTATTTGGTGCTTAGGATCATTACATAACAACTTAAAATATGAAATACAACATCTTTATTGAAAACATCCTTAACATGACCTCTAAATTCCCTCATACTTATCATTGCATGGGATACCCTGAGGACATGCATAAAAAAAGGGTGATCTATAAATCCCTGTAAGGGAATAAACACGGAATACATGAGGAGTACAATACATGTTAGATAATAGGCATATCAATATAGCACAATAGAATCATGGACATAAAGGCATGATAAATCATGATAATCATAACATGGAAATGTGGCAATAACACTTAACATGGAATCAGCATGAGCCAAGGCCCATTAAAAACATGAAGCATGATTAAATCCTCATTGTACATGAAGCTAGAGTAAACCCTCATTTCACTTGAATTAGAATGAGTCACCACTCATTGCACATGGAGTATCATGATATTATACTTTACCCAATGCATTGGATCACTATAACGGCGCACCCTTCTTAAACATTTCATTTCATGCATAAGTGTGCCACATGGATCATAAAACATGGATTCATAAAACATAATTATTTATTCTAAGACAATGTTATGTGTAATGAGACTTTATAATTAATAAGTAAATGTTCATTAAGGTGAATACCCTTGATGGAGAAATGGGCATGGTATTCACTACACAATGGCATTGGCTTAGAAAATTGGTGAAATTTCGGCAGTGTAACAGCGTGATATAAGAATTAATAAAAATGGTTGATGAGGGAGAAATGGGTTTCTCATCATATCTACATGAAATAGAAAGTTATGGGGTCATATAGATACATGTACCAACAATTGTAATAAAATTTAGAATCATGATACAAAAGTATTACTTGAATGTAAATGAGGAGAGAGAAGTTCCTTTAGGAATTTCGGCATAGTAACAGGAGTTCATGGGAGGAATTTAATGTGAGAGAAAGGGATCTCCCATCCTTCAAAAAATAATAGGGCAGTATGGGGGAGGTGCGAAACTATACACCATCATTTATAATTGAAATTAAAGGGGCATAAAAATATTAAGAAAATTGGACAAAAGTAAAAGGAAGGAAAAACCCATACTTGGAAGTGTGCTTCTGAAGGCTTGAGAGAGGCTTGAGAGAGGATTCTTGGGAGATTGGGGCACCTTGGGAAGATTCTAGAGAGAGTAGGGAAGAGTTTGTATGAACTCCAAAGGCTTTTAGTGAGGTGGAAGTGGGATCTTGGGTGGGTTTATATCGGAAAGATGAGTGAATTCTTTATTATTTAGGTTTGGGACCCCCTTACATTAAACTATTCCAAACCACAAATAAGCTCATGGTTATTGCCCATGTTTTTAGAAAAGGGAATAGGGAAAAAATATTTTATATGGCCAAAGTCCAAAATTCATAAAATAATGGGGTTGCGTATGTGGAGATGAGTCACACTCCCATATAAGATAATTTAAAAATACAAGATGTTTAATAAGTCGTGAGGGGTCCATTTATGCTTTGTAAAATATATCAAACAAACCCAAAATCACATTATTTTAATTTTAAAATATATATTGGCCGAAAATAAAGATTATATTATTTTATTACATCACTATTGGGTCATTATGATGTCATAAAACACCTTATATATTTAAACGGTATTATATTTTTACCCAAAAATTTGACTGTCTCATAAAATTATGAAAAATTCCCCGTTGGATAATTTAAACATTATGATTCCATAAATAACATTTATTTTATCTAAATAATTTTCTAAATATGTTAATTTTCACTTTTAAAATAAACACCGACATTTATCGAAAATTCAAGGGTTTTGACAAAAATCGCTTTCAATCTTTAATAAAAATTACAATTGCATCCATAAAATTATAAGATCATTTATATTAAATTAAAATTAATTAAATAATATTATTATTATTTTATTAAGGTATTATTTAATTCAAAAATCCATCAAAATAGATTTCTTATCTGAATATTAACTAAAAAATTACTATTTCTGCTTTTAAAAAAACTATTTACAAAGTGACAATAATGACAAGAAGGTATATTCATTATTATATAAAAAATATAATATAAATGAACATAGTACTAGTGATTTTTTACATAACCCCTTAAAACAGCCACATAAGACCTAAGGGTAAGGTGTGTGATGGTGACAGACTCATGGGGTGTCTTGGATAACATCGCTCGAGTGGTAATCTCTATCAACTTCCACTATTCCCGTAGACGATCCCTTTCGATCTTGACATGATGAAGCTCATCTTGGGATTGGTCAAGAGCAAAACCCAAGGATTCCGTCTCTTTTCTGAGCTCTGACAAATGGGCTTCATATAGAGAAATTCTACTGGATGAGGCCATCACTTATTATGTCTAAGTAAATTGGATTTGTTAATGCCATATATTTATACTAATCATGTGATCACTGCTCAATGACTATATTAGAAACGTTAATAATTCATAACATAAAACCAAAGAAGTTGATATTTTATATAAGCATTCTACATTAATAGACATTTAATTAGATCATGTGGAATTTCCATTAATTAAACATTGGGTTGTTACATGTTTCTCATAGTGCTTCAGCTCTATAATAACTGCCATTAAATTATGATGACATTGAGCTTCATTATAAAGGATGGTACATTTCAAATGATCTCTAACACTTTGGTACTCTAGATTATAACTAGAAACATTAATAACATGGGAATATTCCTTGTTTTCAACATGTTATCTCAATATGGTAGTATAATACGAATCCTAAACCTCCTTCTACTTTTCACAAGTTAGAAGATTGTCATACATCATGTGGAAACAAGTCAAAAATAAGTGGGTTCTTTTAGATGTTGCAGAAATCCATTAATCTATTATAAAACTATGTCAATTTCCTAACTCAGAGATGATAATATTGGTCAATGATGGATGTAGATAGGATATATTGACCCTCCCCTAATAATACTGAGGGGATGGAGGAGACTCTGCGAGCTCCTACATGAAGGTGACTATCATATTCATCACATGATTAGCATACATATGTTATCCTACCTAAACCACTATATCTAAAGCATCTTTTACATCAAAAACATCATTAAAATAATAATTAAATCACATATATTTAACTATAGAATCGTGAAAGTAGAAAAATCTTGAAAACGTCAACATCAGTGTGATCATGATAAAATGATAATAAATGTGGGTCCAGGTTGGTGTTAAGGCTGGACCACAGATACTGAAATGGTTTAAAAATCTTGATCTTGAAAAGTTGGAAGCAATCACAACAATCATAATAATGTATAGAGTGTGTTTCATATTTCAAAAAAACTAATGTCACCACAATAACAAAATATGGTTCCAATGACATAGATCATATGATGCCCATTGAAGAACTACAAAATGTGTGAGAAGACTCCATATTCACCATGTATGCTACACAATGGGACAAAATTTACTTTAAATTAACACCTCCACCATGTTCCCATAAAGATTAAATTATAAATATTAAATATGGATTTCATGGAAGAAGTCTCATTTCCAACAAAAAACTTCTCTCCGTCCAAGACATAAACACGTGATGGTAACAAAGACTAAAGTTGCATCTACATATATATATAATGAGAATAGGTTGATTAGAGTTAAATAGTATCATTATCCATTAAAAAATTCATACCATGTTATTTAAAAAATATTTCATAATATAGGGGCTTTTTAGATGAAGAAGAAGTCCTAAAATCAAAACCCACATCACTGATAAATTTTATTTCATCCCAAAGTGGAAATCTCATGACAATCGTGATTATAAAAACCAACACCTACAATAATAATGAGCCTCTATAGAAAATTATTTCAAAAATAAATCCCAATAAAATAACTAGATACATAATGAAATAATTAATACTTCTCAAACCACTGATGGTTATATGATACCACACAATCAAACATGTTAGGGGAAAAGTAAAGTGACAGTTTATCACATAGAAATGTCACTACCAGTGAACAAGGATGGTATCCCCAAATTGTATCATGTTCAATTTGAAATAAATCAAACATTTAGAATCTATAAAAAAACCATAGAATGGGGTGAAGGAGTAATAATCAAGATTCATGGAAGAAGAAGACAACATGCAGAAAGGAATATGTTTGAGATGATATCCTCAAATTATACATCCCTTAAGGATCTAATCCCACCTAGAGGGAGTCCCACTGAGATTACTGAGGGTTGAAGATTGATGAAAAGAATAGATATAGATAGTGAGACAACTGTGGTAACCTTCAAAGAACCATGAATAAGAAGATGATGTTGAAGAATCCCAATAGGATCATTCTATGGAGAGTGACAATAATTTTCGGTACATAAATTTCATTCTATGTGTTTTTATTTTATGCACATAAAACATCATTCTATTTCTTTATTAAATTTATCTACATGATTCTTAATTAATTATCAACATGTAGGAAACTGAATCAACATTCTTCAATTAAATTCTTGAATATCCATTTTTTATTATTTGGTTTATTAAATAAGTCACCATTTTTGGGTTCATAAAAATCGAACGAGATTTTGTGTTTGAAATAAAAAAAATATTTTGAATTCTATCTTTATTATAATTTATATTATTATGAGGAAAATAATTACATTATCAATCATAATTTTAAAATATATGGTTCATTCTAATTACATCCCTTAAATAGAAAAAAAAATTATAAAAAAATTCATAGAATAAATCATAGGACAATGAAAATCATATATATGATATAAAAATCAGGGATCATTATTTTCATTCTAAAATTCATAAGTTTTTTTCTAGTTAATACATGGTCATTATCTCTCTAAATTATGAATATTTTTTCATAATGAAAATATGATTTCTCATAAGAATATTATCTTGATGTGTCCAACCATGAATTCAATAATGGCACATTCACTATACTGTAGAATTATGGATTAGATATACTCAACCAACTAGTTTCAGTTTTATTAAACATATATTCATTTCTTATAAGACAATATTCACTTATATTATATATATATATAATAATAATTACTGAGAAATCATTATTCGTTTATTTATAATAAAATTATATTTTAGGATATACATATGATTACATTAAGTGGTTTTCACTATATTTTTATCATCCTCAATTAAAAAATCAAATAAAAGGTGATTTCATACCCCATAAGTGTCTTAAAAAATTCATAGATAAATAATAAGAATCATTATTTGAATATTCATTTCAAATCAATATGATACATGCAAGAAATGTAATGGTTCAGTATCATTAAAAACTTGAATACATAGACCACTAATACAAGAAATATCCTTATTATTTACCTTTATTTTTTTCATAATAAGAACCCTTATTAGACACATGGTACAAAAAACCATTATTCATATCCAAGGGGAAGGAATCCTAATAAAATGTGAGATCATATTTTTAGTAAAGGGTAATTTATTATATATTAGGCAATTATGATATATTGGAATAAGAAACAAATATGGTTATATGAACATGATGAAAAAAAATTTCTTAATACCGAGTAAGTCAATGATACATAAACATTAATCAATGCATATGATACTTTCAATAAACATAAATAAGACCTATGTGTATATCATCATCAATAATAAATCATAGTTCTTGATAAAATCTCATAATCCATGGAAAAAAGCTTATTTGATTGACATAAGAATATAAAATCTATTATTAATGGTTTGCACATAAAACTATCATCATGGATTATTTCCTAGATTTGAATACATATGTTGTCATTTCCAATATTTCATTAAGAGTATAATCTATCCATGTAACTTCAATATCTCTTAGAAAATTATCTAATTTGTTGTATATTTTTATTTTTAGAACATTTTAATCATTTCCAAATACAATGGATGGAAAAAATGGACACACCCATACATTATTTAAAATGTAACCACCCACCATTGATTTATAGAAGAATCACCTATCAAATATTTATACTCTATTCATATATATTCCACAAGTTCATTAATTGTATTTCAATAAACCAAATATTAACCACCGTAAGGAAAACAAGATCATAAATATTTCATTATCATAATCATTATTCATATAGACTAGTAATATTGTATTAATATTAGATCCTAAACTCAGTATTTCATTGGAAATATAAATTCATGTTTTCATATAATTTTATTACATTGAAATATCCTTAAAAATTAAATTGGTGAAGATACCCCCATTAATATGGTGTCACATATTTATAATCACAAACTTTTAAAAATAGTACAGATAAAATTTAATTTGAAAATAAGAACAGAATTATATAATTTAAGATTAATGTAGAACAATATTAATGATGGTCAGGAAATATGTTAACGCAGTGTATGTTAAAATAATTGTTTCGTTCATATTTTAAAAAAAATGTGAACAATAAATCATTTTCAAAATGAAAAGAAGATAAATTTCATAAAAATTACATTAAATGAAAAATGGGTAAAAAGGAATTCAGTAAATAATTAGATAAAAATTGAAATAATCATGAACATATTATAAATAAATCATATACCTTGAATAAATGATTCCCCACTAAAGAAAGAATTTACAATAATTTTCCTTAAAAAATATTTTCTTATATTATGTAATAAAATTCATGTAAATGGAAGAAAAACATGAAACATACAAAAAAACTCCTTTGGGTAAATAAAAAATATTTTATAGAGATATAACACATAATTTTATTATAATGAATTCTAGAATAATCAGTCCATATAAAAAAAGGGACTGTACCGAAAAAAAATTCTCATGTGGAAATATTTGAGTCAAGACCACCAAGAAATAAAAAATATTGAACGAATAAATATATATCTTGAAAATAATAATATTAATGAAAATACATATAATGGAGGTATAAGATATACCTCATAAACTTATATTATATTACAAATATAAATATTTACTAGAGAAGACAATTTTGGAGGATAGACACATACCCCTTTGGAAAAATTTGAATCATAACACCTTTATGATATAGATTGAATTGTAACAATAAATAAAAATAAATAGAAATTATACATGGTACAATATGTAAATGTTTCTATTTATAGAACACATAATCATAAATATGTTTATAGGATTACAAATTCCTAAATGAATAAAAATTTAGATAACTAAAACATAAACCATTGGTAATCACTAAACCAAATGATCATGAAATTAATTACCTTATATGGATTTTTAAATCCCCCTAATTTTCCTGAAACTGTCATAATATACATTTAGGGGTAGTATATTAACCTCACAAAGGAAGAAACTATTGAATTATTCTTAAGTTTCCTGAAAATTAATATGAGATGAAAAATCAATATAACTGTTGTAATTTTTATCAAATTAAATCATCATTTAAAAATTCATATAAATATGTAAATCACATGAATTAAATCAAGTATTGTGGTTTAAAACATTCCTAGAAAGTACATAAACATTATAAATATGAAATCGGTTCATAAATTAGAAAAATATATCAATTGATAGAAAATGAGATGAAACACTTACCATACATATATCATGATTTGTAAGCCTAATAAATTTATCTTCATGGAGATACCTCCTTTATATTACACCATAAGACATCATTAAAAGCTTCATAAAAAATAAAAATTATCAATATGATTATGGAAATGAATCTAGTCTAGGTTTGGATCTAGGATGGGTTGAGATTGAAGGCACAAATGATGTGAATTTGAGAGAAGAAGATGTTCACATTTTTATGTGAGGGAAGGGAAACATGTTTATTTTTGTAAAATATTTAAATGATATAATGAAAATTTCCTAGGAATGAGGAACCGAATGGACATTTATTCAATGTTCAGATTAAATAAGGTTTAGATATCTAAAATATTAAAAAATTATACTAGTGCTGATTGATATCCGAACAATATTTTTTGTTTAACCCCCTCCACATGCAAATCCCATTTTAACCATTAACATAGTTAAAATTAACTTTTTACTATTCTCAACGATAAATCATAAGTTAAACCAATTAAATAATATTGGATATTCTAATTCCAAATATTGAATCAATTTCTGTAGATACTATTTCATTGGGTGGAAGAATTTAATTTTTAATAATCGTGAAAACAACAATGAAATACAATTTTAGAAATAATAATTTGTAATAAAAAATAATTTCCTTTAATTCCAATCCATGTAAAAACTATAAAGTGAATATCAAAAAAATTGAATGAATATCGAGTATATAAATTTCATTTAAAAAATATTCTAGTAAAAATTACTTTAATTTATTATGATCGAAACACATTACACTCAAAATATTTATTTTTTGTAAAAATGTGATCCATGTGAATAAGTAATATTTTTCCAAAATTATGATTAATGACAATTTTGTTGTAATTTATTACATTATTAACAATTTAATGATTCTAATATTACATTAGTAGTATATTTCAATTAAAATGGCACTTTTACATGAAATTAACTAATATTTTTTCCATAAAATTATTAATTTTTACAATTCAATAAAATATAAATCTTTCTAAAAGTTTCCTAAAAATTAACATTTATATAATACTGAAATAACTATTCAAAAATAGATACTCATTTTATAAAATAAAATTTAAATTTTCAATAAAAATAATTATATTTTACTGAAATAATGAAATTTTTTTAACAATATATATATGTGAATCATTAAATGATATTAGTGAAAATTTAGTACATCTTTATTATTATTTAAAAATAATTATTTCAAACAATTTTAAATTTTTTTTGTGTTGTTTTAATAATTATTCATACCTTCAAATTAAATTAATTGGTTATAATGTGTTTTGGTTTATCATTTAATTTATACTCAGGGTTTCATAAATAAAAAACTGTCAAAAACATTAAATTTATTTATTGATTAATTTATTCGGAAGTATTATGGTGTACTGAAGTATTTTCCACTAGTATTTAGTTGAATTATTATTGACGGATAAACAATCTATTAAACATGTGTATGAAAATCATTTAAAAATTTATTTTATATATTTATAAGAATATGAATTTTATAAAAATAATCCCAACTAACATATACATCAAATAATAATTATAGTCAATCTTAGAATTAGATTATTTAATCATATATCATTTTCAAATTTATGATTCCAATCACACTACCAAACTACGTCTACAGTTCCAACAATCATAAACCTCTATTATCAATAAACTACAGATCCAATTGGGTGACATAAAAGAATTTGTTTATGAATTAGTAATAACCTTTCATGTTCAAACTAATTCGGGATAGAAAATCTCTAGTCAACATATAGTGTCATGTAAATCAGAATAACAAAAGCCAAAACAAACATTCCCAGTGACCATAGGTTGGTGTCGAGGAAACATTTATCATACAATGTAACATGGGAATCATTTAAACCCATACTATACATATGATAAGATGTTAATAATAAGTGTCTCGTTGTAGATATCCAATATAAATCATATTAAAAAAACATCCCACATCATAATAGTTGAAACCCAACAATAATATAATTTTATATTGATGAAAAGCTAATATGCCATAAAAATGGAAATAGAAGAATCCCATGGTTTACTATTCTTATTGAGCTATGTCACCAACATCCAAACCCACTAAAAGAAAACATTATAAAGGAAACTCGTCATTTATATGACACACTTCCCTTTTCCTATATCCAACAAGACCTAGGCTACAACTTCACAATATAGAAAAATAGTGTGGGATAAATAAATTTTATTTGTATTCCACCAATGAATCTCTAAAAATTATATCATGTCAACTATAAATTTTTATTAAATTTACCTCAAAATCATTTCAAAAGAAATTATCTCTCAAATAAAATTACCCTTTGGTTTTTTTCTTAAACATGATTTATTTAAAAACCATGGAAATAATATATTAAAATTATACATGAGACATAAGTTGAATAAATTATTGTTTTTCAATAATAACTACCATATCATGTTTAAATTAAGAATATTAAGTTTCTTGGAATTTAATATATCCAAAACCAACCAAATAGACAATAAAAACATAATGTTATGAAATAATAAGCCACATAAACAAACACTAGTAGAAATAATTATACTCTAATGTCCTAGAACCCTGGATCCCATTAAATGACACCCTTAATAACCTATAATAGTGAAATATATCTCTGTAATAGATCATTTAGGTATTTTTTTTCCTATGTACACCAATTTCTTCCTAGTGTGATAATAAATGAAAATTATGTTAAAGAAACAGTATTCTCAATTCATATAATAGTTCCCAAGGAAAATTCATTTCAATTATTTCCCAAATAATCATAACACATTTTCTACAGAATAAAAAAAACATACATTCTTTTAAAAAATATGAAATTTAAATTCATATTTGAGGAAATTAAAAATTGATCCAATTCTGGCCAAAATGTATTTTCATCCAAAATACCTTTTCATAAAACATTTTTACTGACCACAATGTATAATTTAATAAAAAATTATTTAAAATAAATAGTTTTATAAATCATAATAAAAGTAAAATAATAAGAACACAAGTCGTGATATGGGATAGACCATATGATAGAAAATGATAAATCATGATAAAGGAAATCCACTCCTCATTCAAAACATGTGATGAGAGAGGAAGATGTCTGATACTAGAGATCCTAAATCCAATGAGAAAAATTTTAATTTTCATTATTCATGATAAATATAGTGGTATATCCCCATAATATATCAAAAACATAAATAAAAATTGAATAAAATGGGTGGTAAAATACTCTACATTCTGGATTACACCCAATAGAGATCTTATCATCCAACCAGCATGAAGATACTAAATCGTATTTTTTTTAATGGAAAATAACTTACCAAAAACCCTAAAATCCAAAGAAAATTAATTTGTGTTATATATAAAATTAAAAAAGTAAATAAAATTTTCTAGTTTCATGGAAAATATTGTCCTCTAAATTACTACACACCCAATAATGTCACTATTTAGGAGTAGGCATCCATCATATGGCTGGTTTGTACTTATATAGAGGCTATATACATATGCATATATGAGAAAATAAATGGGATTACACTAGTTATTCATTTGATTATTCATAACTTCGGTTTTTCTTTCCACCCCCACATGCTTGCTGGTGTCCCTCACTGACTAGTAGGTGGCCTCCATCTATCACATATAATACAAAGCACTTATCCCAACCAAAAAATGCCCCCATAATTCTGGAATTCATAATTAGAAGAGGATCCTAATATATTTTTACATATCTGGGTATGATGAATAAAATTAAATTAATCATCATAAAAACAAGTATTATTGTTTATGTAAAATAAAATACATCACTTCACTTGGTGAAACCCCACAGATATTAATGATCAACTCTTTAATTTTTTAATTGATGGAGAGAAAATGAAATAGTGATTCATTAATAATATAATAATATATAATTAATTCTATGATATTGGACTAATAATCGTATGATGGAAATAATATGTTTAGAGAATGTGGAAGAAGTAATAAAATTAAAATCACTCTCTTAAGAGTTATATTTCTTCACTAATATTCCTCTTATGGAAAAAAAATAAATACATGAATGGATAAAATTATGATCAAACTAATACCTCATATATGTTGGAATAAATTTTAGGAATGGAATTGTTAATCCCATTACTTACATATAAGTCTCATAATGTTTGAGGAAGAGGGGATATGTGTTGTCTGATTATATTGGAGTGAGAGGATAGACATTGAATTCTTAAAATGAATAAAATATTACAATATATTTTTGAATAAAATTGTATAAAACGAATTTTATAAGAATATTAGATTATAAATTGGAAAAAAATGTTTGAAATTTAATTTATAAATTTTTATTGTTCATTTAAGCCCTTATATATTTATTTTACCACCACATTAATACCATTTAATATTTTACTTCATTATTAATATTTACCTTGATTAATATAGATATAGAATATAATGAACTTAAATTTTCTATCAAATATTAGATTTTATTATTTTAAATATGGAATCAATTTTTCCAAATACAATATCAATATATTAGATAAATTATTTTTATAATATGTTTGTAATATTCAAAAAAATAGTTTTTATTAAAATTAATGTTTGAGAATAAAATAGAGGTTACCTTCATTGATTTCCATGTAAAAAATACAAGATTATTGTTAGAATATTTTTTATAATAAATCATTTATAAATAAAAATAAAACATATCATTAATAATATTTAATTTAATTTAATATGAATATAACACATTCTTAGCAATATAAATATTTCTAAAAAAATAAATTCCTTTTTTCTATCAATTATTTTATTTTCTATTGTAAAAAATTATTAAACAATGAATTAATCTTATAAACATGTTAACATTAAATTTTCATAATTTATTCACTCTAATTCATACCCACCAATCAAATAGATTGGAAGAAAATCTAAATTAAATAATAATAATTAGATACTATATCATTGTTTTATTAATCACTATTTCATAAGTAAAATAATATATCAATTTAATTAAAATAATATAATTTCATGTATAACATAAAATCCGACAGTTTTATATATCTAGATCCTCTAATCATATTTTGAAAAACTAGAAATCTATTATATGGGTTTCAAAAACATTTATGATCCCATTATAGGTAGGATAAATACATTTTGATAGGGTTCTCAATAATTTTCATTAATATAACTTGTATATATAGTATGTGAGTGTTTGTCGCATCCACAACACTTCAGCACAACAACATCTAGCTACTACATATTCAGCTTCAGTAGTGGAAAGTAATACTGAGTGTTTCTTCAGCTTCACTAGAAGTCTCGGATGTAATTTTTCTATCCATTATATATCCACCCATGTCAGCAACCGAAAAACTATTTAGAACAAAATCATTTCAAGATGTATAAAAGAGTCCTAAATCCCTATTTTCCTTTATGTAGCAAAAAATTATTTTCACTGCCTTTAAATAATATTCCATAGGATTGGATTGATATCTTGCAGATAAGCATAATGAAAACATTATGTCTGGATGACAAGCTACGAAGTAAAGTAAACATTATATCATAGCACTAAATGATGTTTTATCAACTGGTTTCCCATCTTCATCCAGATGAAGTGAATTTGAGATAGAAATGGGATTACTTATACACTTTTTGTTGTCAAATCGATATATTTTAAGAAGATAATTAATATACTCATTTGGGGATATATAGATTCTTTATGGTTTTTTACAAACTTGAAAACCAAGAAAAAATGATAACTCACCCATAATACTAATTTTGAACTCATATTTTAGTAGATTCGCAAAGGAATCAGTTAAATATTACTGAGTTTAACCAAATATAATGTCATCAACATAGACATGAACAATTAAAACATTTTTTTCTCTTTCTTTATAAAAGGTTGGGGTCTTTATTTCCCATAACGTGATGATTTTGAAGCAAAAATCATGTAATTCTATCATACCAAGCTCAAAGGGCTTGCTTAAGTCCATACAAGATTTGGTAGGTTTATAAACATGATCAGGATGTTTTTTATCTTCAAAACCAGTAGGTTGTTCATAAAAAACTTCTTCTTGAACATAATCATTAAGGAATGCACTTTTCACATCCATTTGAAAACTTTTGACGTTGAAGAATGCTGCAAAGTCATGTAGAATATGAATAGATTCAATTATAACTAATGGAGCATAGGTTTCTTCACAGTCCATTCCTTCTTGTTGATTATAGCCTTTAGCAACCAATATATCTTTATTTCTTATGATGATTCCATTTTCATAACACTTATTTCTAAAGACACATTTTACACTAATAACAGAATTTTCCTTAGGTCTTTCAACCAAGTTCTAGACTTTATTCTTTTCGAATTCATTTAGCTCATATTTGATATCTTTTATCCAATCATCATCAACTAAAGATTCATCAATGCTTTTTGGTTTTAATTGGTAAAGAAATGCTAGATGTTCTACTTCATTTCATAAGGAAATTCTAGTCTTTAAAGGTTGATTCACATCACCAATGATACTATCACTAGGATTATTCTTGAGAAACAACTGATTTGGGTTTTGAAAAACCAATTCTTCAACATAGTATAGGAAATATGCTGGGATAAATGCTTCAGAAACATTTTCTTGGGCATCATCCTTATCAGAAGAATCTTCTATTAAGGGTTGATAATCAGTTTTTGAAGACACATCTGAATATGTGTGTTGGGGTTGTTTAAAAATAAAATGATCAGTTTTATAAAATTTAACATGTACTGTTTCTTCAACAGTAAAAGTGTTTTTTTAAAACTCTATATTCCTTAGAAGTTGTGGAGTAACATAATAAAATTCATTCATTAGATTTTGGTGTAAATCTGTGTAGAATATCTTTAGTATTCAAAATGAATAACATAATACCAAAAAACATTAAGTAGGAATGTCTACGTTTTCTTCCATTCTATTAATCATAAGAATTTTTATTAAGAAAAGGTCTAATAAAAACACAATTTATAGTATAACAACCAGTACTTACAACTTCATCCCAAAAATGTTTGGCTATATAATACTCACTCAACATGGTTCTAGTTATCTCTTGAAGAATTATATTTCTTATTTCAAAAAAAACATTTTGTTGAGGTGTTTTTGGTGCTAAGAAGTTATGAGTAATGCCTTTTCTACTACAATAGGTTTCAAAATTAGAATTTTGAAATTATCCTCTATGATCACTCTGAATAGATATAAAATGAAGATATTTATCATTTTTAACCTAGGCTCTAAAACTTTTGAAATAAGAAAAATCATCAGACTTTTTTGCTAAAAATATACCCACCAAAATCTATTATAATCATCAACTAAGACAAATAAATAATACTTGCCTCCAATTCTTCTATTTTGTGTAGGACAAAAAATATCCATATACACCAACTATAATGCATCAATAGTTGAGAATTCACCGACTGATTTAAAACTTTATTTATGTTGCTTTCCATATTGACAAGGATCACACATTTTTGAGGAATCAAATATAAGCTCTGGTTGATCCTCAACTAGTCTATTCTTTGATAGTTTGCATAGTTTCCTAAGATTGTAGTGTCCTAATCGTCTATGTCATAACCAATAATGATCTTCCATTTCACTAAGGCAAGGTATGTCTTGTCTCCTATGTTCTTCTATGTTTATTGTGTATACATTCTCTTGCCTATCGGCAAAATGAATAATCTCTCCCTTGGAATTCTGTACTATGCACTTGTCATTACTCAAATTCACAGGGTAACCTTCATCACATAATTGACTTATGCTAATGATGATGTGATTAAGACACATAACAAACAAAACATTAGAAATCAAAAAATTTCCATGAATAAAGTTGTTACCTATAGTAATAATTTCCCCATGAACATTATCTCCAGAATATTCTTTTCCTCCATTCATCTTGATAATATTTTCAAAGTATTTTTGTTACTAGTCATATATCGGGAATATCTGATATCTATGTACCATGTACTTCTATTGATATTTTCTCTATTTTCCTGAAAATAATAGATTTAGACTTTTGAAACCGAAACTTTCTAGGATACAGAAATTTCCGAAATAAAAATTTTAGGCACCCACATTTTCTTAGAAAAATAGGCTTTATGAAATCCTAAAGACTGAGTTTTGATTAGGGAACAATTTTTTGCCCAGTGTTCACCACATTGACACTTAGTGAAAAAAGGAGCACTTTGAGGAACAAAATAATTGTTACTAAAAATTTCTTTAAAACTAGTATAACTAAATCCCGAATTATTCCTTAGATGTTGGATTTGAGAATACATATCATAAAAAATTTCCTTACCAAAGGTAATGTTTGAAAAACACTTCCTCAAGGAAAATATTTCATATTTTAGTTTGATAAATAAGATATTGTCTTCAAAAACATTAGCATTATAACTAGGGTTAGGCTAAAAATCATTTTTCTTAGAAATTATATTTTTTATATCTATTGAATGTTTATACTTCTCATAATTTACTTCCTCAAGGTTTGTTGAAATACTTTCAAAATCAAGGGATTTATTATCAAGATCATTGAAGAGATCCTATATTTCCTTAGTTAGTATAGAAATCCTAGAATTTTCTTTATTAAGATTCTTGTTGACTTTATAATTCTCATTCTCAAGAAGCTTAGTAATCCTAGAAACTTCTTCATAGGAAGGTAAATTGTCATCTTCATCAGAAGAAGATTATTCATCTGAATATTAATAGTATTTATCATTAATATAATTTTAATTAAATGAAACATTGGTCAATGATTCATCATTTTTTACCTCATCCATTATGAAATTATTTTCAATAGTTATTATAGCTATTACAACAAGATTCTTCGGTCCAGAAGATTCATAATTTGACGATTCATCAGAAAAGTCACCACCACTGGAACTCGAGGTGTCATTGCCTTTCAAGACATTCATATATTTAGATTTTTAGTACATATTTCTATTTATCTCAAAATTCTATTCCTTTCTTTATTTTCTCTTAAGCATAGGAGAATAGGGTCTTATAGGTCCAGCTCTCTTGCATTCATAACAAGTGACTTCTAAGACATTATTATCTTTCCTTTCCTTATTCTTGAATCTGGATTGAAATTTCATCTATAAAAAAATCATGTTCATCCATCGAGAAAGATCGGATAATTCATTCTCTGAATATTCATATCCAATAGATTTGGACTGTATACAAATATTCTTAGAATAGGATCTTGTAACTCTCTCAGGTGACTTGGCTTTAATATGATTTGCAGTTGTAGTGAATTCAAAACTGCCATTCCCATTATTCTTCATTACATTATCAGTGTAGAGACCCGAAGCCTGACGTACATGGACATTACATTACTTTTGCGGAATACTTGGTACATAACAAAAACACACACACAAGGATCGTAATAGTTTAGTGTCTTTGGAAACTCGGAATATAATCTTCTAATCGTGGTGAAAGATCTTCAACATCTCCCATAAAGATCTTCCCTTTTTTTACCTAAACCCTTTCTTTATATCCTGGGGAAAAGAAAACATAAAAGGGTGAGCTCAAATGCTCAGTAAGGGTATACAAAAGAAATAAAAATCATATCATATCTTTTTGAAAATCATAACCTGCAAAAGAGATCATAATATCTTAACATGGAAGAAATCATAGAAGTGAAAATGAGATCACCATAATCATAACATGAAACTTGAAACTTTGTGGCATGCACACATAATCATGGAAAATCATTTCTTGTTAGTCATGACTCATTGCCAAGACTATCTTAGTGGACAAAGTCCCTTTCTGAACCGAGTTCACTCCTCGTTTCAGTCCTGTATCACTGAACCGAAATAACCTTCCGTTCCAGCCATGTCTATCTCATGAGATATAAAATCATTACCCAATGCATTGGAGGGAGATATAGGTCCCACCCATCTTATAATTAATCCTTTCTTATGTGTGCCACATAATCATAAAAAATACATCATCGCATAACACATGTAACAAAAATGGGATTCTTGAAACATCATGGCATCATAAATCAATTCATATAAGATAAAGGAATTCATAAACATAATTCCATCACAACATAGTCAAATCAATGTAAAAATATGGATAGAAACAGAACCCTTTATTATCTTAGATGGAAAATAATTTTGATAAAACACTTGAACTCCATTCTTGAGGAAAATATCCTTTCTTCTTCAAAATCAATTTCTTTTCACAAAACATCATGCAATTTTAAAAGAAGGAGATTTTATTGAAAATAGTCATGAAATATTTTAGAGGAAGCTTCATGAAAATAAGGCTTTATAAAACAGTAGAAATCTGTTCGTGCCGTATAAGTTAAAAGAAACATTCTTCGTACTTTTGTTGGAAAAGTCAAAAAGTACCTCGTACGAAAAACGACAAAAGATTCCTTTCATACGTATTACTAAAAACTCACCGAAGGGTAAAAATGGATTTAAACAATTTTAGGTGGATGGAAATAATATTACATATTGAGTAAACATGGATGTGGATGATAAAATACACCCCAGTAAATACTTACGAATAAACAATCTCGGATAAAAATGAGATTGTGATATTTCCCTTACCTTAGGTCCGACTTGCTTTGTAAGTGTCCGAACCTCCTGTATAATGATTTAAATCATGTTATTGACTTATTACAGAATCATATTTATTGTTATGATATCATATATGGTTTACTTATTACATTATATTACCCGTTCTTTTGTAAATTCCATGTTAAAGAAGCGTTTTGGGTAAAATCGTTTCATTTATCGTAGGTGTTTTGACTTGTTGTTCTTGACATCATTATTACTTATATCATGATTTACTTACTTCCAGAATATAAAATATGATTTATATATCATATATATTCAGTATATATATATAAATAATAGGTAGATAAATAAAATGAAAAACACCGTTCATGGAGACGGTAGTCCGTACGTACGCATGAACGCTGTTTTTCTTTCCTTATTGTCTTGAAATGGAAGTAAGTAGATGACATACATATGTATATATACATAAATCCAGTAGCTTTATAATGTCATATATTTCATTATTATTTCTTATATATACATTATAATCATTCTTAAATGGTTAACATGGAGAATGAATCTCATCGCGTCGTGGAGACGGTAGTCCGTACGTACGCACGAGCGATGATATCATTTCTATAAATATTGAATTGAATTGGAGTGCATTATACAATATATCAGAATCAATATGATGTTGTAATAACTATGTATAGTTATTATTTACACCATTATACCCATCCATGTAAGGTGGTGGTGGAAAATAGATTACACCACGGCGTGGAGACGGTATTCCGTACGTACGCACGCGCGGTGATTTCTTTTTCCGTAGGATGGATAGATGGTGAAATAGGGTTGTTTCATACTTATAATAACATATCAGTATATGAGTGATACTGATGTTATTACTTCATAATGAAACAACCTAAGAAGAAGAAGTGGAAGAATAAATAAAGATGAAAGAATTGGTAACGGTAATTACCTCTTCTTTGAAGCGCCTTTTGGAGACCTCCTCTTAGGGAACTAAAATTGGTCTTTGAGAAAGACCAGAACCTCTAGGATGTTTCTAGGGAAGTGGAGAAGAGATTTTTGCAGGGGTTGGCCGAGCTTGAGTGCTCAATTTGGTGTGAGGAGGAGGGGGAGGAGGAGGTGTCCTTTTATAAGGGAGGAGAGGGGCACCTTAGGAATATCTCAAAATATTATTTTATATTAAAGTCAAAATCGGTTTATAATGGTTCCAAAGGGTCTTATTTCGAAGATAAGGTGGGGAGGGGTCGAAATCCTATCAACCAATAGAAGTTAGACAAGTTTAGGATATTATTTTAACCTTATCAATTAAATTTAACTCTAAGTTAAATAATTTAACTTTTACCATGTCTTTTTGTTTTCTTTCACTATATGGTTAATAAACTTACTATAACATGCAAAAAGAACCCCAAATTGTTTATTATTAATCTATATATCCTTATCTAAGTCATTTGGCCGAACCTTAGATTTTTAGGAATACAATAACAATTAATAATATAATATTTGATTTAAAAACTATTTTGTGTCAATTTTGACACTATTTGATATATGATTTTTGTGAAAGTCATAACAGAATTAAATGTTCGAACCCAGTTGATTAAATCAACCTTAATATATCATAGTAACCTAGAAAATTAGTGGAATTCATAAAAAATCTCAAATTACATTTATTTTGGTGTTTATAACATCAATTATGTCAATATTTCATTAATAAGATAATTACTGCATCATCGTTGTGTCATAAATAAATTAAATTATTTTATGTCTAAAATTTACAAATAAAATACCATCATGTAGGAAATCTTTTTATCTTTCTAATGAATATTTACAATCGAATTTATTTAATGTATAACCCCATATTAAAAATGATTTACTTATTAAACTTTGATTTTAACTATTTTAACCTTTCTTTAAATAAATTAATAATAAATGTCCTAATCTAATCCAAGTGGGACTAAATGGTCATATTTTATTCCTAAGTTTGTTTTTGGTCGAATTACACTTGTCCAATAGAATTAGGACATGTGTTAGGGTAATATTAATATCATATTTACCCCTTAGTTACCCTATTTACTATTAACCGCGGTAAAAAAAATAAAAAGTTACTATTCACCAAAAAATTATTTTCATCTCATTGAACCACATTTTAGTCCTTGATATTAACCGTGTCTCTCGGATTTTCGAAATTCTATTCACTGAAGCGGCAAAATTAAGTTTTATGAAAAATTCAGTTTTTTTAACTACCACTTAGTAGTTTCACTATTCATCAAAAATTGATGTTTTTCAGAACAATGCCAAAATTTCATCCTAAGCTATATTTCATATTCCGAATTCAAAAATGAAATCTATTTTACCAAATTCATAACATAGAAGTTGCATTAATTAATTTTATAATTAAATCCCGCTGTTAAAATAAATATCGTGTTTTTAGGAAACAATATATATCAAAAGATTGACACTTGATTATGTATGGTTTAAATGTGAAATTACATCCAATGACCAACATTGTATTAAATTGTAAAAATATATTCTAAATATACTTTAAAACCACTAAAATTAATAATTTATCACTATTAATTATTTCGATTAAAAAAGTTGTTTTTAATTTAGTAATTTTTCACTATTCATCAGAATATGAAAGTTATCCGAAAAGTACCAAAATTTCACCTTAGGCTAAATTCGATACTCCGAATCCAAGAATGAAGTTCATTTTGAAAAATAAGATTTACAGAGTTTTAAAAAGTGGTTATTACTATTCATAACGGCTAGTTTTAATAATATTTTAATAGCATATCGTTGTTTAGTGAAACTTGGTATTGCGTATTACACACGTTATCGAGGAAGGTCGTGATTGCGTGTAATGCAAGGCAAGTCAAGGATGCGTGTTGTACAACACAAGACTTTAATAAAATTAAAAAGAATATTTTTTATAAAATCTTGGGCTGTTACATTCTACCCCCCTTAAAATGAATTTCGCCCTCGAAATTCGTCGGGGTTATAAATGGTTTACTATTTGAAATTTTCTTTAATAGAAACCCACATCGTAAAAGGGAATACCAAAACTTGGCTTTAAAAACTAAAGTATGAAATGTAACGATTACCCAAATAAACTAATCACTGGGTTTCCACATAGGTGAAAATATGGATATGGAAGAGAAATCTAACCATCATGTTCTGATGGAGAGTGGTAGAGAACATGGCTATGGAAAATCCAGTAATCACAAATCCATAAATTTGTGACGATCTAAGGTACCATCTGATTCATCAGGTATAAGATCACTAGGACAACATTTTTGGTTTTCAAGATCATTTCCCTAAAGTTGAAAATTTGAATTAGAATAAATACTTACTTTATTTTGATACAATATCACTGTTGTTCGTGCCTTGAACAATTTCCACTTCATCTCTTAAATAAATGGAGTTGAATTTGTTATTCGTGAAGTGTTAGCAGATCATGTGATAGAATGACGGGTCATTCCATCTGTCTCAAACAAAAGGTAAGCAAAAGTTATTAAATATACATAAGTCATTCTATAGTGAGATTAATCATATATAGTTCCTAAAATGGACTTATACTTCATATATCATACTGCTTAATATAATAAAACTAGTTTCTACTAAACAGGGACTTCCTGTAGGCCAGTGGTAGGCGATAAAGGCCAGACGCACTTTGGTTGTGGGTTCGATTCCTACAGCCTTGTCCGAAGCGATGGGCTGTCGCCCGTCCTGCAGGTTGTCCCTTTTTCTAAAACTATGTTACTATAACATCCCATCAATAATATCGAAAATCTTCTATCCTTAAACAATACTAACTTATGTCCAACATAATCCAGTCTAATCTTTAGGCTTATAATACTGCAGTCCACTCTCATAATATAGTGACAACGATTACCAGAGATTTAATACTGTCGTTGATCCCCACATATCATAAGATATGTCTTGTTGGTCACATTCCAAACATTCAAAGTCCTTAATCGTGTATTCTCTTGAATACCTTAGTGAAAACATGAGTGAAGTTAAAAGTTAACACTTTCCACATACCAAAATCCTCAAAATTCTATATACTCAAACCATGATATCACTTAGTCCTTATATCAATCATGAGCTCAGGAATACTATTAAACATTTCATTTTCTCCTTATCCCTTCATTATGCGCATATCATCTTCATTCCAAAAATATCTGAATAACCTTTCATGGATACCGGTAACATTAATCAGACAACAATGTTACAATCCTTACATGTCTCTTTATTCCATAGTACCATGAGATTACTTATACAACATTACACATGATAAACATGTAATCATTCCACTACATTCTTAAACCATTGACAGAGCTTCAACAATTCTTTCATCTCACATATCATTGGTAGTCTCTTCATCATCATCCACATAAATACTTCCCATATGACCATACTGATTCTCTTCATGAGTCTTTCCCTTAGGGCATTTGTTTTCATAATGCCCATACATTCCACATTTAAAACACTTAACCATTTTTGATGTCGTAGCAATACCATTATCCTCATCCATGGTGTTGACCGACCCTTTTCCTTTGCACTTACTTGCTTTGTGTCCTTCTTTTCCACACCCAAAGCATCTTCCAGTTCCTTTGAAACATTCTCCTTGATGCCTCTTCCCACATGATTTACATAGGGGAAATTGAACTTTCTTTCCTCTATGATCATCATGGAACTCCATCTTTCTCTTATTAGTCGAGTCAGGAAACTTACCAAATTTTACTTTATTGATCATATTATGAGATTGCTGATTCGGCATAATAATGATGTTTGGACTTCCAAATCCCATTTCATTTGGTTGCTCATGAAGAATATCATTCCATTGTCCATCATATCCTCCATTATTGTGAATCATCTTGTTTCCAGCCATTTTCTAAAACCCAAACAGAATAGTGTTAGATGCAAAAATCATAATAAAGGGGGAGTAACTTAAATATCTATCATCTTTGGTTTAATCTAATATCGTTACCATAGTTCTAGAACTATATCCTATACGTATACTTATCCTTAGGGGCATCCCTAAACATACCTTAGAAATATCTCTAGAGATCTCACTAACGTTTTCGCATCCTAGTTTCCAAAGGTTGACTAAACCTTTCCTCTGATACCAACTGTAGAGACCCGAAGCCTGACGTACATGGACATTACATTACTTTTGCGGAATACTTGGTACATAACAAAAACACACACACAAGGATCGTAATAGTTTAGTGTCTTTGGAAACTCGGAATATAATCTTCTAATCGTGGTGAAAGATCTTCAACATCTCCCATAAAGATCTTCCCTTTTTTTTACCTAAACCCTTTCTTTATATCCTGGGGAAAAGAAAACATAAAAGGGTGAGCTCAAATGCTCAGTAAGGGTATACAAAAGAAATAAAAATCATATCATATCTTTTTGAAAATCATAACCTGCAAAAGAGATCATAATATCTTAACATGGAAGAAATCATAGAAGTGAAAATGAGATCACCATAATCATAACATGAAACTTGAAACTTTGTGGCATGCACACATAATCATGGAAAATCATTTCTTGTTAGTCATGACTCATTGCCAAGACTATCTTAGTGGACAAAGTCCCTTTCTGAACCGAGTTCACTCCTCGTTTCAGTCCTGTATCACTGAACCGAAATAACCTTCCGTTCCAGCCATGTCTATCTCATGAGATATAAAATCATTACCCAATGCATTGGAGGGAGATATAGGTCCCACCCATCTTATAATTAATCCTTTCTTATGTGTGCCACATAATCATAAAAAATACATCATCGCATAACACATGTAACAAAAATGGGATTCTTGAAACATCATGGCATCATAAATCAATTCATATAAGATAAAGGAATTCATAAACATAATTCCATCACAACATAGTCAAATCAATGTAAAAATATGGATAGAAACAGAACCCTTTATTATCTTAGATGGAAAATAATTTTGATAAAACACTTGAACTCCATTCTTGAGGAAAATATCCTTTCTTCTTCAAAATCAATTTCTTTTCACAAAACATCATGCAATTTTAAAAGAAGGAGATTTTATTGAAAATAGTCATGAAATATTTTAGAGGAAGCTTCATGAAAATAAGGCTTTATAAAACAGTAGAAATCTGTTCGTGCCGTATAAGTTAAAAGAAACATTCTTCGTACTTTTGTTGGAAAAGTCAAAAAGTACCTCGTACGAAAAACGACAAAAGATTCCTTTCATACGTATTACTAAAAACTCACCGAAGGGTAAAAATGGATTTAAACAATTTTAGGTGGATGGAAATAATATTACATATTGAGTAAACATGGATGTGGATGATAAAATACACCCCAGTAAATACTTACGAATAAACAATCTCGGATAAAAATGAGATTGTGATATTTCCCTTACCTTAGGTCCGACTTGCTTTGTAAGTGTCCGAACCTCCTGTATAATGATTTAAATCATGTTATTGACTTATTACAGAATCATATTCATTGTTATGATATCATATATGGTTTACTTATTACATTATATTACCCGTTCTTTTGTAAATTCCATGTTAAAGAAGCGTTTTGGGTAAAATCGTTTCATTTATCGTAGGTGTTTTGACTTGTTGTTCTTGACATCATTATTACTTATATCATGATTTACTTACTTCCAGAATATAAAATATGATTTATATATCATATATATTCAGTATATATATATAAATAATAGGTAGATAAATAAAATGAAAAACACCGTTCATGGAGACGGTAGTCCGTACGTACGCATGAACGCTGTTTTTCTTTCCTTATTGTCTTGAAATGGAAGTAAGTAGATGACATACATATGTATATATACATAAATCCAGTAGCTTTATAATGTCATATATTTCATTATTATTTCTTATATATACATTATAATCATTCTTAAATGGTTAACATGGAGAATGAATCTCATCGCGTCGTGGAGACGGTAGTCCGTACGTACGCACGAGCGATGATATCATTTCTATAAATATTGAATTGAATTGGAGTGCATTATACAATATATCAGAATCAATATGATGTTGTAATAACTATGTATAGTTATTATTTACACCATTATACCCATCCATGTAAGGTGGTGGTGGAAAATAGATTACACCACGGCGTGGAGACGGTATTCCGTACGTACGCACGCGCGGTGATTTCTTTTTCCGTAGGATGGATAGATGGTGAAATAGGGTTGTTTCATACTTATAATAACATATCAGTATATGAGTGATACTGATGTTATTACTTCATAATGAAACAACCTAAGAAGAAGAAGTGGAAGAAGAAATAAAGATGAAAGAATTGGTAACGGTAATTACCTCTTCTTTGAAGCGCCTTTTGGAGACCTCCTCTTAGGGAACTAAAATTGGTCTTTGAGAAAGACCAGAACCTCTAGGATGTTTCTAGGGAAGTGGAGAAGAGATTTTTGCAGGGGTTGGCCGAGCTTGAGTGCTCAATTTGGTGTGAGGAGGAGGGGGAGGAGGTGTCCTTTTATAAGGGAGGAGAGGGGCACCTTAGGAATATCTCAAAATAATATTTTATATTAAAGTCAAAATCGGTTTATAATGGTTCCAAAGGGTCTTATTTCGAAGATAAGGTGGGGAGGGGTCGAAATCCTATCAACCAATAGAATTTAGACAAGTTTAGGATATTATTTTAACCTTATCAATTAAATTTAACTCTAAGTTAAATAATTTAACTTTTACCATGTCTTTTTGTTTTCTTTCACTATATGGTTAATAAACTTACTATAACATGCCAAAAGAACCCCAAATTGTTTATTATTAATCTATATATCCTTATCTAAGTCATTTGGCCGAACCTTAGATTTTTAGGAATACAATAACAATTAATAATATAATATTTGATTTAAAAACTATTTTGTGTCAATTTTGACACTATTTGATATATGATTTTTGTGAAAGTCATAACAGAATTAAATGTTCGAACCCAGTTGATTAAATCAACATTAATATATCATAGTAACCTAGAAAATTAGTGGAATTCATAAAAAATCTCAAATTACATTTATTTTGGTGTTTATAACATCAATTATGTCAATATTTCATTAATAAGATAATTACTGCATCATCGTTGTGTCATAAATAAATTAAATTATTTTATGTCTAAAAATTACAAATAAAATACCATCATGTAGGAAATCTTTTTATCTTTCTAATTAATATTTACAATCGAATTTATCTAATGTATAACCCCATATTAAAAATGATTTACTTATTAAACTTTGATTTTAACTATTTTAACCTTTCTTTAAATAAATTAATAATAAATGTCCTAATCTAATCCAAGTGGGACTAAATGGTCATATTTTATTCCTAAGTTTGTTTTTGGTCGAATTACACTTGTCCAATAGAATTAGGACATGTGTTAGGGTAATATTAATATCATATTTACCCCTTAGTTACCCTATTTACTATTAACCGCGGTAAAAAAAATAAAAAGTTACTATTCACCAAAAAATTATTTTCATCTCATTGAACCACATTTTAGTCCTTGATATTAACCGTGTCTCTCGGATTTTCGAAATTCTATTCACTGATGCGGCAAAATTAAGTTTTATGAAAAATTCAGTTTTTTTAACTACCACTTAGTAGTTTCACTATTCATCAAAAATTGATGTTTTTCAGAACAATGCCAAAATTTCATCCTAAGCTATATTTCATATTCCGAATTCAAAAATGAAATCTATTTTACCAAATTCATAACATAGAAGTTGCATTAATTAATTTTATAATTAAATCCCGTTGTTAAAATAAATATCGTGTTTTTAGGAAACAATATATATCAAAAGATTGACACTTGATTATGTATGGTTTAAATGTGAAATTACATCCAATGACCAACATTGTATTAAATTGTAAAAATATATTCTAAATATACTTTAAAACCACTAAAATTAATAATTTATCACTATTAATTATTTCGATTAAAAAAGTTGTTTTTAATTTAGTAATTTTTCACTATTCATCAGAATATGAAAGTTATCCGAAAAGTACCAAAATTTCACCTTAGGCTAAATTCGATACTCCGAATCCAAGAATGAAGTTCATTTTGAAAAATAAGATTTACAGAGTTTTAAAAAGTGGTTATTACTATTCATAACGGCTAGTTTTAATAATATTTTAATAGCATATCGTTGTTTAGTGAAACTTGGTATTGCGTATTACACACGTTATCGAGGAAGGTCGTGATTGCGTGTAATGCAAGGCAAGTCAAGGATGCGTGTTGTACAACACAAGACTTTAATAAAATTAAAAAGAATATTTTTTATAAAATCTTGGGCTGTTACAATCAGCATCTCACATCATTCTAGTCTCATGTTGATGAAGAGTTCCTAAATGTTCATCAATAGTAATCGGATTAACCTTTCGGTTCTCATCAATAGCAGTTCTCTTGGATTCCCACTCATTGGTCAAGATTTCTATGCTCTTGTCCACAAGAGCTTCATCATCTAATCCTTTCACACCCATGGATTTTAAACTATTAATGATAATAATAAATCTATGTTGAACCTTACTTATGTGTTATTCATAGGTAGATAAAAAACCATTATATTAATCTCTGATAATGGATCTTCTAGTTTCAATGAATTCTGAAGTTCCAAAGTGTGTAACTTCATGTTTCTTCCGAATAAAATTTGTTGCTTCACAAGATGAAAATTTGCTATATATATTTCTAGTCATAGAACAAAGAAAAGTATTCCATACCATATAATTCAGTTGATATTCATAATTTTATTGATTTCGGAAAGTACTAACTTCCTTGTCTGAGATTTTATATCCTCCAGTAAGCATAGAAAAATTATCTACTACAGTATTTATAATGAATGAATTCATGAAATATCTCCAATATTAAAAATCATTACAATAAAAAATGGGTGGTCTACTAGTAATTATGTTTTCTATGGAACCAACATATATTCCTGCCATCTTAAAAAATACTGACTCCACACAAACATGTTAGTAGTAAGGTTAAGTAAATAAGGAAAATATTCCTCAATAAAGAAAAATCAGAACAATGAATAATTGAGCATAGAAAACCTATATATTATTATAAGTATTTTAGAGACATGCTATGATACCAATTGTTGAATTGTTATAGGTTATGAGGTCACCACCCTCGAATAACAATTTTTGAGATGGTATGTGGAGTATGATAAACTCTATAATACCAAATATAGGATCAGAAAAATATAGATACTGAAAGAAGTATATAATAATGCTCAAAATACAAGGTGGTGAATTTTATACATTAAAAAATTCCATTGGAACATTTAAATATGATTATGATTAACAAGGTTAAACAATGTAATTCACAATACCTCTAGTAATACACACTTGCTAGATTCCAGAAATATGATTTCGGGAAAGTAATTCTAAAAAGATGTTTCTGGAAAATGGGACTTAATGAAAGTTTACAAAGATAACGATTCTACCTTAAAGAATATAGAATTTTACTAAATCAGAGTATACAAGTATAAGGAAGTATAAGATAGTTATACTTTCCTCAATAATAAAAATGCATCGGAAAACCTAAAACAAACCAAGTAACAATTAATAAATCTTTTTACCCAAAGAGAAGGGTATCCAACAACCTTGGATAAAGGTCCCTTGATTTATACATTCAAGAAAGTCTGTCTTACCCACACTAGGGTAATCCCTCGATACAATGATCAGAGTCTGTCTTTCTATCCCCACAAGACCTAAACTTCAACGTAGTTGGAACCTCTGTCTTCCTCAGCACGGAAGTCCTCAACATCAAGGTAATCGGCATCTTTGACTTCCTATCCCCAGAAGCCCTAGAATGTACTCAACAATATTTGGAGTCTCATGAACCAAATATGAAAAAGACCTTCTGTACGCACTGAGAATTAGAGCCTCTCTCTATAAATCACTTGAACGGTATGTAATCTCTAGATTCATTGAATAGTTCATCAATATTATTGAGATCGTTCAAATGATCCCCTATTTATATGCACAACTCCAACGGTCAGCTCCCTCCTCTAACGGTCGTATTTTTCCTTGAATTTCGTAGGGACCTATAATAATGTAACTCAATCAATGGTTAGTTAGTAACTGAATGCATGAAATCATTTTATAACAGAAAAGAGTGTAAGAAAAAATATGGAAACATAACCAAAATCAAATATTCCAAATGTTAGAAATTAAAAGTTTAGAGTCTAACCAAAAATACATTCGGTGTATATAATACAAGGATTTTCAGATTCTATTTTCTATAGAATTCAGAACCTAAACTCTATAGAAACATGGAGTCTGAATTTCATAGAATTCAAAATCTGGATTCAAAATAATTCGGAACCTGAACATACAATGTTTAGAGTCAGATTTCATGAGAATTCAGATTCAGAACTTACAAAGTACGGAGTGATAATTCATTAGAATTCAGATTCAGAACTCACAAAGATTGGGGTCTGAATTCATTAGAATTTGTAGTCAGAACTCATAAGAATTCTGATTCTGAATTCAATGAACTCAGAGTCAGAACTCAGAAGAGTTCAAAGTATGAATTTATAGAACTCAGAGTCAGAACTTAGAAGAGTTCAGAGTCTAAATTCCCATAACTCGGAGTTCGAACACAGAAGAGTTCGGAGTTTGAATTTAGAGAACTCAGAGTTTGAATTTGGATTCTAAAGACAGAATTCTCTTTATCTAATCATTATATGATTACATGTTTTCTAGTTATGAAACCAAATTTTTTACTTAGACAAGATAATGAACAATGAAACACATGGTAAGGATAAATTTCCATGGGGATGGAAAATTTCCTTATGAAAGTAAAACATAGTGTAATATGAAATTTTCATGGAGATAAGGTGTTTGTGATTTTCAAAACATGATGAATAGTAAAGTCATAAAGAAACCGTATTGACTCATCAATCTCCCCAAACATGAAGGAATGGAAAAGTCATAAGGAAACCTTATTGACTCAACACCTTCTAGGACACAATGTCTCTAAAGATGGAATATCTATAGATCCTACAAAAGATAATGGTTGTGTAACAATGGACTACTCCAACAAACATAACTAAGGTACATAGTTTTATTTGTTTAACAGGTTATTATTGATGTTTCATTTAGAACATCACTTGTTTAGCCAACCTAATGAAAAATAATACAAGTAAATGGGTTATGTTCATGTGGAAAAAAATTGAGGAATGTTTTAGAGAAATAAGTAAGAGTTTAGTGAATCCTCCGACCCTAATACTACCATGAGGGATTGATGGGTTTGTGATCTTTAGAAATACATCAAAGAAAGGGCATTTTTCTGTCCTTATGACGAATGATACAGTTATTTCCAATCCATCAGGGAAATTAAAAATTCTTTAAAAAGACTACCCCACTCATTATCTTGAGGTACCAGCAGCAATCATTGCTCTTAATATACGGGGACATTATCTCTATGCCAAAAAAATTGAG
Source organism: Viscum album (assembly GCA_963277665.1). Lineage (NCBI taxonomy): Eukaryota > Viridiplantae > Streptophyta > Magnoliopsida > Santalales > Viscaceae > Viscum > Viscum album. The sequence goes on along the minus strand of OY728145.1, from coordinate 652,576,704 downwards.
ATATATACAGATCACTAGAGTCTGAAGTATATCTTCTCACAGAATGAACATAACATGAGGCAATCACGATGGATATAATTTCTCAAGGATTATGATTGTACTATACAGTAACTCCCTAGAAAGGAATACATGTTAGCTGATGAATTGAGCATGAATTATCATGGTGTTCTCAAAAAAATAATGATTGACAAGTATACTTTGTACATGGATCTTGTATGGATGGACATGGGAATTATCAAAGATGATGAAAAATCAATAATTTTTCAAATGGTTTCCCATCAATATTTATTAGAAATATTTACTTCTTCTCATCCTGATGATGTAAACCTATAAAAGAAAATTAATGTTGTGAAAGATGGGGATATGGCTGACTTTGTGTGCAATGATGGGGTTATAAAATTTGGGAAGATGCTTTGCATTCCAGCTATACCTAAGCTAAAAAGGGATTTATTTGATGATGGAAATAGTTAAAATGTGTCCATACATTCTGGTAACACTATGATGTAAATATAATTGACAGAATAATTTTGGTTGGATAACATGAAGATAGAAATTGCAGGTTATGTATCAATTTTTTCAGTCTATCTTCAAGTGAAGGATGAAAGCCTACATCCAAAAATAGTCATAAAACCTCTAACTATTTCTTCATGGTAATGAGATGATACTGTCATGACTTTGTTTTTTCTAAATTACCAAAAACACTAAGGACAAATGGTGCGATATGGGTAATTGTGCATCGACTTATGAAATTTGCACATTTCCTCACTATAATGGAGGATTTTCCACTAGGGAACATTGTAAAAATCAATATAAATTAAATTGTGGGACATCATGGAGCACCTCTATCAATTGGGCCAGATTGTGACCCACTAGTTACATAGATATTCTAGAAAAGCCTTTAGAATTCTTTGGATACCAAACATCGATTGAGTATTTCTTACCACCCAGAAACTGATGGGAAATTAGAGAGGACGATCCAAACACTAGAGGACATGTTGAGATTATGTTCACTTAACTTCCAATATATGTGGGATAAATATAAACCTTTAGTGGAAATTCCCTGAAATAATAATTTCCATTCATGTATTCAAATGGAACTATATAAAGCGTTATATGAAAAGAGATGTCGTACACTTACATGTTGGGATGAAGTTGGAGAAATGTGGCTTGTGGGTCCAGAGCTTGTGGAGGAAACAACAATGAAGGTAAATACTATTCAACTTCATATCAAAGAATCTCAAATATGAAAGAAGATATATTTCGAAAATCAAAGGAATGTTGTGGAATTTCTTGTGGGAGATCACATTTTCTTGAATTGTCGACATGGAAGGGTGTTATAAAATTTGGGAAAAAAGGGAAACTAAACCCAAGGTACATTGGGCCTTTTGAAATTTTAGTAGGAATTGGAGATTTTTTATATGATTTGGCTATGCCACTGAGCCAATACAAGTTACACAATGTGTTCCATGTTTCATTACTATGAAAGTACATTCCAAACCCAATGAATGTCATCGCTTCTAAAGGATAAAAATTGGAACACTATCTATCATACCGTGAAGAGCCAATTTGGATTTTGGACAATAAATAAAAAGTGTTGAGAAATTAGACGACTCATATAGTAAATATAATTTGGAGAAATAATAAAATAATTGAGGCCACATGGGAGCATGCAAAGCTTATGTTGAAGACCTACCAAATACTTGTTTTGAGTTATCATTTTGTGAATTTCAAGGATGAAATGTTTGTATGTAGGGAAGAATGAAACAACCCGTGATTTTGAAAATAAAGACTGAATGCATGAAAAAATGTGCTCCAACAAAACAACATGTTTTATTATATATATGTTAAATAGAACTATTCCTCTATAATTATTTAAATTTCGTTAAATTCTCATCTAGATTCATGATCAGTAAGTCATTTGGAGTATGAAAGAACCAACATGATTTTTTTGTGAATACTAGCATACCCTTCTAAATAGTAATATGAATAGTAATATTAACATTATGAATAGTAAATAATTATATTATTTTTTCTTCTTATGGTAATAATAAAATGATATCTTAATTAATTTTTCAATGTGATATAAACCTATTTATATATTTAAAATTTTTATTTTTTTAAATAACAATTATTATTTTTTAAAATTAAATTAATAAAAATTTTAAATTTTTATATGAAAAAAGGAGTTCATATTTGAATTGTATACACTAATAAACATTGACGATGAATTTTTTGGATTTTTCTGAAATTCATGAATTTTTTAGGAATAGTGAAATTTGGTAAAATACCGAATATAACCATTATCAGTTAAATACACTATTTATGACATCACAACTGATGTAACTCCACCTGGATCAATCTAAAATGCACTTATTACTCTTATTGGACACATGAAACAACACTATTGGTTTTCTTGAGGGAAATAATAATATAATGAATAAAATATTCAGAATTTACTCCCCTCTTCCACTATAATCCCCCCACTCCCTCTTCTCGTTATTTCTCTATGCATTGATGATCTTCAATGATATAATTATTTAACCTTAACTAGTCACTCCCCATGCACAATAATCTCATGGTATTTCAAAAATTAAAAAACTCATACCCTTTAGTAGGTTCTCAATGAGGTTATTTCATGATGTACAACACCCTTCTTTTTCATATAATTTCATTTCCACTTATCTTATTTTTTTATACTCTCCCTACATCCTCAGTCTGAATTTCTATGATATATAAGGTATCATATATATAATGTAATTATATCATATGAATGTATGAACCACCATAAATATTCTTAATCCCTTTTATTTTATAAATGAAATCAACGTCCATGAGGTTCAAATTTATAACCTTGGTGGATAACAAAGATTCATTCTTCGATATCTCCATCATTACTAGACATGAAATCATTTTAATGGTTGAAAAAAATATAATATATGTATAATAACATAATTAATATTCATTAACTAGTATATGTACATATTTTAAAATTATATGACCAAACTAGTTTTAAATAATCAAATACCGCTAAATTAATCTATGTGGATGTCATTAATATTTCATCTTATTTTTCATCCTTGTTCCTGGTAAAGAAATGATATAAATGAAAATTAACACTGATGGATTCTCCTATATTATATTTAATTTCAATTATGGATATTTACAACCTTTCCTCATGAACTCTATTACTTAAAAACAACTGAATCGATTATGAAAATCATGAAAACGAACTTGTTGGAACAACAGAATTCAATATAATAACTTCTCAATAAGGATAGAAATGAATTAAAAATAATTATGATAAATTAATACATGAATAAGGGGTTCCAAAATAAGTTATTAATTACTATAATTTCATATTCTTGGACCTTATGTTCAAGATAAGTACACATTCTAACATAAAAGATAGGTATTTCACCCGAACCACCATTTTCATTCCGGTTACTTTTATTGTATACATACCTAAATTAAATTCTTAGTCATTAATATTTACTCATAATAATTGTTTTTAATTATATATATATATATTTACCAACAATATTCCTTCGTTAGTTTATGTGTAGTTTCACATTTTATGACGAACAATCAAAAATATTATCGAAATACAAGCCAAGTTTAGGGGAATTTTCCAAATTCATAACTTTGTTCAAGAGAACACTATAATATATTTTTAGAAACCTTTAGATTTATAAAATCACACATTTTTTTATTAAAATACTATCTTAATTCAGTTATATATTTGTACAAATACTTATCTAAAAGAAATATTTGTTTCAAAATAAAATTCAATTTATCTCAAAAAATACTTAATAGTAATATAAGAGTATTTTTTCTGTTTCCACACTCTTGTCAATTATTTTGTATTATTGAGTTTAATAATTTATGTTGTCATATAAAATATTTAATTTTATGTTTTATGAAAAATTTTATTTAGGATAGGATATCCTAAAACCATTCAACAAATTCACTTTGAATGGTTAGTGTTTATGTTTATTGCTCTGGGAAAGTTATTTACATTTCATATGTGGGGTTAAATATGAATATATATGTTGATTATGTTTATCCCCACTAATTTGGGGAATTAATTGGACATATTAAGTGATGGGTTGTTCCTACTATATCCCCTCGATGCATCAGTAGGTATCATGATACAAATAGACATGGAATTCGCCAAGGCCTAGACCAATTTGTGATATGGTTTTGGCCGAGGCTTAATCATTTTTATACGCCTTGGATGAGGCTATGAAAATATGATTCAGAATGTCTGGAATATGAACTACCATCATTATGAATCTAGTAATTTAATTTTTACTTTTTCATTCGATTATTAGAATACCCATGATATTGTGGGTATTATTTACTCAGCTCATATAGCGAGAGAATGTACAAAAATACCTAATGAGGGGATGGTACACCGTGCGTACCATTGTGTACATGGCGGGTACACCAAACTCCCCACTCTAGGAAGGCATCTCTAAACACTCTGAAGTCAATTTCCAAACTATATAGTTGTCACAAAGTCACACATGGTGTTTATTCCATAAGGTGTATCAAGTCATATACTTTATCCCAAGATGTGTCCTCCTAAATGATATATCAGGTAATAATACAATTTATATAGCTCACAAGGGTTGTATGATGGTGTACATAGAAACACCAGGAATAATTTTCCTAATAGACCAACACAAAATTTTCGTATGTGAAATAATATTATGGATAAAATTACAATCCCTTCCCCCTTCCACAAACTATATGGTGTGTTTTTTAATTTACACATTAGGTTTTCAAGATTTATAAATTTTGTACCCCTACTAAACCCCAGTCCACCCATTCAGTTGAAAATCACTCAGTAATATGATTTAGAATTTTCATAGAAGGAAAAATTTTGTAATATAAATTTTGAGTGGAAAATAAAAGTATAAGTATTAAAAAATCATCCCCACATCACTTACAATCACTTATGCTTCAAAATCACCCACCAACAATATGTTCTTTGTAGATTTTTTATCTAAATCCGTCTAGGGTTACATTATCAAATAATGCCTAATTCACCCCTCCATCTACCATGAGATATTGAAATACATGTGGGAGTATTATCACATTATATTTAAAAATATTGGTAAAAATATGTGCAGGTAGAAATAAAAAACAAAAATTGAAAATAAAAAACCAATTAAAGGCCCGAACTAAGCCCCAAAACAAAAACATACTATATACCTTAAAAAGGTAAATTTATAATACCAGAAATAATTTGTATGATATAATTATCATATAGATATATTTTTAGTATATATCATCATCCACACATCATATAATTATTATCATTTATTTCATAAATAAAAAATATGAAAAACCAACAAATAGATCAATCATTCACTATATTCGAGCCCTATATAAAATTATTTATCCTAAGATTGATGACATCATTAAAAACTTTTTCTATGATAATATTTGATGTCAAAATAATAGTGTACCCCTAATATGGTGTCAATAATAAAAAAAATTCAAATGATCACACAAAAAAATTATGCTTCCATCCATGTCAAACAATATCTAATAGAAATGATCCAGACCTAGGAAACTAAAATCTATAAATATCCCATACTATGAAAATAAAAATTAAAAATCCCCCTATATTATATAACTACGAAAACATTGGTTCATTATAAACACACCACCATAACACATTTATATCGTGAGAAAAACTTAATAGCATCCATTGACTTCCAATCTTCCAATCAAAGTATTATAAAACTATAAATTTCTAATTCTAAATTGAATCATCTACGTATCAACCATTCAATCAAAAATTGAGATCCAAGAAAACATTATTATAAACAAACCCAAATAATCCATGAAAACGTCCTTTTTATTAAATATTACATACTTTTTGCGTGTTTCATGATTGTATATCTAATTATTTTCCATATAATTATTAATTATACACATGGTTGACTTATGAAAATCATTCATAGTTTTATTTGTTAGCTGTTCACCACTTAAATCAATCATGATGAATATATCATATTGTAATCATATAATATTGAAAATTTTCAAAATTATATCTGAATATACAACATAGTGAAATTCCAATATAAAATCCTCAACTAACTAAATTCTCTATCATATTTTGTTGGGAGAATCTATACATCTTTGATTTGACTCTATCATAGATCACATAAAATTATACTTAATATTGATAACAAAATCCAAACTCTATTGTATACATCATCTGAATCCAAAATTAATGTATTTGAAATGAATCCAAACCTAATAAGATATACCTTCTCTCCAACATCCAAATTTCATCAAGTGATACATCCTTCTAGTCTCATTATATCTATAGCCCTTTAAATCTGATGTTTGAGCCTCAACAGCTAATTTAATTCTCTAAATAAAAAGAATTATTTTTACCATACATAAATTAAATGAAAAAAAATTCTATATATCTTACATCCATTTCATTACAATATGTATTTACTAATTGTGAAATATGATCTCATACATGACCTTTATCATTAATAATTAATCACCTCTTATTCATTTCTCACCAGGAAGATCTCTCTTCGAGACAATCAAATTTCAAATAACATGAGTTTTTCACCCACTATAATCGAATTTTTCCACCTCCCAACACATTTAATCCATTACTACACTCCTCGATAACAACACTAAATTTATTCCATTATAAAATATGAGTCACTCATCCAAATCCACACTCAACCATTCTTACAAACTGTATTAATGACTAATCTTAGATTGAGAATACCATGGTACTAAACTGACTCCCTGACTTATAAAAATATAAAATTGTTGAAAGCTATTATTCTCATAAAAACATTGTACCTCAAGGGTTGAATGCATATAATTGACCATATAAATAATTAGTTGGATAATATAAGATCATGTCCTTTTCTGATGTTATCTTAGGTGAAAATTTAATTACTTTTTATTTTATATAAGTACATTTTTTGGAGTAGTGAATTGGGTTAAATGGTTTTTTAAAACAATATTTAGAAAATGGAACTTCGTATTATTAGTGCAATTATAAAGTAAACTAAGCACCCAAACCGGAAATCCATGAGATCCTAGATAGTGAGGTCCACAAGGTTGGTGCATGGTTGGTTATACAATAGGCCCTTGCATAGAAAAATTGTGTTTGTAGTTTCTTTTAACTTAAAAATTATTTTAAAATATACTGAATGCCAGAAACACCCTCATTTTGACATTGTCATAGACATAAAAATATTATTATATTCACATTTTTTTGGAGGAGTTCTAAGGCCACCCAACCTCCATTATTCAATATTCAATTCCAAGAGAGATGACCATCTCTTATCATGGTATGTGGATCTCATCCCAATCCATATTTTGTCTATTCTTCCTTCTTATATTGATATTTGTGTGGATTTTCATATATATTTATTTATAATGTAATCCTAATTTATGAGATCAATATATAGAATTGTAGATAAATTTATATGTTGATTAGATCTTGATATATTTGATCTTGATTTAGGGGTCTACATATGAAAATCAAATCTATGTCGTTGTGCTACTTGAATTTTGAGGACTTCCATTGAGTTGAAAATGTTTAATGAATTGATGTGCGTGGTATAATTTCTAAATCACAATGTGATAATTTTTTCTGGTATAACCATGTAGTAGGATTTCTATATTTTTTAGAAATTGAGGAATCAAATTAAATTAATTAATTAGTTATATTAATTATTTTTAATGTTGTGAAATTGTTGGATTTATGGATATTTTAAGAACATAATTAATTATGAGAATTAATAATGATGGTTTGAGAAATTGAGTTAATTATATTGAATGGGAAATAAGTATTATTAAAAGGAGAATTATATAAAATATAAATGGTCACGAAAATTGGATAATTAAATTAAAATTTAATTATCTTGTTTTTTGATAAATAATGATTAATTTTCTAATTAATTATTGACTTTCCATATTTGAATGTTCCATTGGCTATAAAAATAATTAATAGGAAATTGATGTTTTTAATAAGTATTTTAATTAATTAAATAAATTAATTAATTAATTTATGAAATGATTATTAGATCAGAATTTGGGGTGTCAGACATTGTTTTCAATACCAATGATATTTTGGGTGTTAGATGTGTTGTTCTAAACTTTTAATATAGATAAATGAATGAGATTTTCAGTGTTAGACATGATGTACAACACTAATGGGTTTTTTGGGTGTAATTAATGACATTCTACACTTGATATATATAAATATATGTATTTTTGAGAATTATGGTGTTAAAAATGGAGTTCTAAACCAATGATAAATTATAAAAAATGGGGTTTTAAGTGTTAGATATTGAATTCTACATTGATGAGATTTTGGGTTCAAGACATGGTGATATACACAGATCGGTGCTTCCCAACTCTCGACTTCTCTTCTCCACTAGGGATCCAGATCCTCTTCATGGAGGCTCTCCTATCTTTTATTAATACTTCTTCATTCCCCTTTCATTCTTATTATCTTCTTTGAATCTCACTATTGTGGTTCTCCTCCTACATATCTTTGGGTTTTCCCATTGAAGGTTGTGTGCTATGGAATCCCTCAACCTCCCTAACCCTACTCTGGCATCATGTTACTCTCCACCTCTCTGATTCAAAACTAGAGTGGTGTCTGCCAAGCAGCTTTGGGTATGTGGTTTGGTAGATGATGGGTTTCAAGGAACTACTAGTGTCGGTTCGCTTGTGATTTTTTGCTTCAACAGTGATGGCGGTGTTTGGAAACCTACTTTCAAAGCACAACTCTTGCCTGATGTTCCATGGGTCCTCTCCAAGTTAGATCAGGTTCGGTGAAATCTATGTAGTTTTGGTATTTACATTGTGACGACCATCGGGGCTCTAGGCGCGACCTTATTTGGTATGTTCTTGTGAAGTCGGTTTCTAATATGTTTGATCTGCTTGGAATTTCTTCTTCGAAGCAATTTATGAAAGTATATTTGGTATTTTTCTTGTTCATATTTCGTGCTCGATTAGGGATCTTGTTCTAGTTGGTGTATTTTCATTTTCGGTGTGGCGTTGGAGTCAACATTGATGATGATTATAAGGGTTAATCGATGAAAATTTCATTGATTCAGTTTATGGTAGTTGAAGATTATTTTGGTGTCTGTGAAGAGATTTTTTTGCTGGCATAGATGCAGCAGTTCTAGTGTTGAGTTAGAGGGTCTCTGATGGGATGTTCTCGATGATGTAGTTGATGATGATGGGAGGTTGGGTGTGTTAGGGTATGAGGCCCGAGATGATGGCATGTTGATTTTGACAGCTCATGTGGACCGAGTCTGTGGCATGCCTCCGTTCATTTTAATTTTAATTTGGTTTATCCCAACACTCATATGACTCTGTTGAATTATGTATAGTGTTTTTGGGGTGTTTGATTTAGTTATTTTAAATTTTTTGGTTTTCACTTTTTTTAATAATGTGGTTTTGAAAAAAATACTAAAATAAAGATTGTGGGGAATGGGTGATGATATTCAAAATGATAGTCTATGTGGTTAATAGATATTAATTTATAATGTGATAACTATTATATTTTGTATTGTAATAATTCTCATTATACAACTGTATACACTTTTTTCTGACTAGATTTGTTTTGAAATCATTGGTGGTGCTATTCAGACATACTCACGCCATATTCTGGCTTCCAGATCAGTACCCAAATATACATTATTAATGAATGGATGGTTAAGGGAAAAGGCCCTTTGTTGGATTTTTTTTATTTAGGTTAGACCATGGATGAGGGAACTAGACATCATTTGGGAACTTCTTAGGAGTCGTTCATGTAATTACATTCAGTTGTGTTTTGGACACTTTGACACATACCTTGTCATGGCATGTTTTACCATTAATTTTAGTATTTTATTTCCTGTTTTTGTTATCTTGTGACAGTGTTATTATTCTGGTTATATATGCTTCTTCAATTGTTCAATTATTTTCTCTCGTGTTTTTCTCTGACAAAAGCAGGTATAGAAACCCTGTAATTACTTAACAAAAACTTGATACTAGTTAGCATCCTCTAGTGTACGTGGAGGCACATTTGACTTCATGTGACCAAATGGATTAGGGAACCGTTGCATGTCACCTGGGCTAGGATGTTACAAAGTGGCATCAGAGGAGTTTTCTTTTTGTCATTTTTTTAATATTTGGGGAAAGGTAGAAAAGATACATGGATGTGTTAGGGATTGGTAATTATCACATTCATGGGAGTTGCAAACCCACGTATGGGGGAAATCCCTTATACTCAGAGTGTGATTTTTGTTATTATTTTGTTACATTATAGTTGAATATTACTTCACCTTGGAAGACACAATTTTATTCTTCTATGATAATTATTGTTGGGATTTATTAGAATTGTTATGTACTGATTTATGGCCCAGAATGGGAATATATTGGAGTCTTCAATGCATCATTATAGGCCCTCAAAACAATTTTGATACATTCCTTATCTTATGCATGCTTTAGAAAATGGGTTTTGGGAATGTTTTGAAACATAAACTACTTTCCTAGATTTTTAAAATGAATTTAAAATAGTGCATAACATGAATTTGATAATAGTAAAATGTTAAGAATTATAATGAGTGCCTTTCCTAATGAGGATATTGAATATGATAATGTTGTTACCCTTTTTAACCTTACCTCAGTGTAGAGTTGTTATGGATATAAATAGCACCTCCATATTGTCATTTTGGTGTGGGGTGGGGAAAAGAATTCTTTTGTCTGATAGTAGTTATTCTTATAATATAATGATATAATTTTTGTTATGAGTCCTATGATGTGTTTTAGTTATTTTAGTAAAATTCCTCCAAGAATTAACTTTTTTAGAGGATGACCAAAGGAAATGGATGTGGATGATCCTACATTGGTGGACATGAACCACCAAAAGTGATGAGGGGGGAATCATGATAGATGTTTTGGGAGAAAATATTTGTTTTCAGGAAATTGATTGAATGATACCCAAGGAAGGTAGTGAATATCATGACTAATCCGACAAGAGAGATTCAGTGGAATTACCCTCCAAATTTCACAGTATAGGGTGGAACTAAGGGAGATGTTTTTTGATAGTGTCTATTAATAATATACATGACCACCGGGATACTCATACTGAGTTGAGAGTCAGGTTGGCATCATACATGATGCATGGTCATGAAAAATATTGGTGATAAGTCCATGCACAGACTGTAATGAACCAAAAATTCATTAATGAAAATTTCTCTTGGACCATTTAAATGTCTTTTTATGGTTATGTAAAACGTATGAAATCATTTGGTTTTATGTTTTTGATTTAAAATACCATTAAAAATTGGGACCATTTCTAATGTAGATGTTGAAAAATGATCACAGGATTAATATAAATGTTAGGCTGTAACAGATCTAATTTTCTTAGACAATGAATGTGATGGCCTCATCCAATATACATTCCCAATATGAAGCCCATTTGTCGGTGCTCATAAAGAAGGTGTCTTCATTGGGATTTTCTCTTGACTCTGCCATAGCTGAGCTTCAACATGTGTATCTTGAATTGAACTGTCTGCGGGAGAAGTGGAAGTTGATAGAGATTACCACATGAGTGATATTATCTGAGCCACCCCAAGAGACTTTCACCATCACACATATTACCCTCCAGTATTATGCGGGTGTTATAAGGGGTTATGTTACCAGACCATAGCACTATGAATATGTGCATTATTTATTTATATAATAATGATTATACTTTCATTTTAATTCTGTTACATTGTAAATTGTTTTTAAGGAACTACTTGTACTTTTTAGATAATTCTCAAATGAAGAATCTATTTACATAATTTAATGGATTTTTGAATTAAATAATATTTAAATAAAATAAAATTATTAGCAAATTAATTTTTATAAATTATAAAATATCTTGTAATTTTTATGAATACATTTACAATTTTAATTTTGGTTTGATATATGTTTTTGTTAAAACCCAAGAAATTTTGAAACATGTCATCTTTTATATCAAAAGTAAAAATTCCCATATATAGATAATTATTTTAAAAATTGAATATTATTTTTGGAATCATGACTTTGAAATTATCTAATGTTGAATTTTTCATAATTTTATTAAACTTTCGAATTTTTTTGTAAAAATTAAATACCATTTAAATATACAATGTGTTTTATGAAATCATAATGAACCAATAATTATGCAATAAAATACTATAAATGTTATTTTTGGCCAATATATTTTTTACCACTAATATAATTTGATTTTATTTATTTTATTTTAAAAAACCTAAATGAACAATCCATGACTTATAAAACTTTTTATGTTTTTAAACAGTTTTCCATGATAGTGTGACTCACCTCAACAAAAGAAACCATATTATTTAAAGAAGTTTGGCCTTTGGCCTTATAAAATAGTATTTTCCACTCCCATTTTTGAAAACCCATGGTCCAACACCATGGTCTGGTTTTTGGTTTTGATTAGATTAATGTGAGGTGTCCCAAACCTAAATAATAACGAATTTATTCTTGTTTCCTATATAAACCCACCCATGATCACACTTCCTATTCACTCAAACATCATGGAGTTTGAAAAACCTAAACACTCCTCTCTCTAGAATCCTCCCAAGTCACCCAAGCTCCCACGAAGCATCTCTTAAGCCCTTCCCAAGCCGTTGGGATCACACTTCCAAGTAAGGGATTCGTTCTTTCCTCTTTTTATCCATGATTCTAAATATTGTTATGCCCTTTTATTTTCCATTATTAATGTTGGGTTATGATTTCAAAACTCCCATGTATCTCCCTCATCGTGTTTTAATGATTATATATACAATTTTTATGTCTTTAATGCCTCTAATTTACACTTTTTTCCATGTCAAAATTCCATAAGGAATTTCTCTCTCCTCATTTACATTCAGGAAATTATTTTATATTATGAATCAAAACACCATTCCATATATTGATACTTTATATCCAATTATCCCCTTATTATCCACTTAATTTATAAATAATTAGATACCCAATTCAATCTCATCAATAATTTGAATAATTTCTATTTGAAGTCATTTTGCTGACAAAATTAGACCAAAATTTCATTGTCAAAATCATTGTGTAGTAAATACCATACCCACTACTCTATCAAGGTTATAAACCCTTTTGAACATGTACTTGTTGGTTGAGGACATAAATTTATGTATTCCACATATCATATTCATGTAATTAATTATGATTTTAATTTATTAATGTAATATGAGCCATGTATCACACTTATGCATGAAATAAAATGTTTACAAAGGGGCCACCCTAATAGCGGTCCAATGAATTTGGTATAGTATAGTATCATGGTACATAATTTGAAATGGGTGTTTTCTCATGATAATTAATGTGTAATGAGGGTTTACTAGTTATTATTGTGAAATTATGGTTTACTCATTCTCTATGTGCTATGAACCATGGATCATGCTAATTTCATGTTTAGTGTTGTTGAAACATTTCCATGGTATGATTATCATGATTTATCATGAATTTATGGTTATGTTTCTCTTTTTCTCCCTTGATATGCCTATTGACTAACATGTATTATATTCCTCATATTATTCAATGTTTATTCTCTTATTGGGCTTTATAGCTTACCCTTTTCTTGTGCATGTTCTCAAGTAATCTTATGCAACACTATGTATGAGAGAATGTAGTGGTCATGTAAATAAAGTTTTCAATAAGTTGTTGTGTTCTCTATTTTAAGTAGTTATATAATGTTCCTAATCCCCCAAGACACTAGACCTCTCGATATTCTATGTTTTATCAAGTTAATGTTTTATGTAATAAATCATGTCTATGTGTGTAATAAAAAGAAGGGTTGTTATAGTTAGAATCATATGAGGGGTTTTATTATTTTTTAGATTAGGATTAGAAAACTCTAGTGAAGCCTTAGAGACTAGATTGAGTATAAAAAATATACCTATGTTTTAGTGAGTATTTATTAAGTTGTTTATCACGAAAATATATCATTGTCTATATATAAGCAGGTAGAGGCGGCTCTGGAACATATATACCTAGGAGTGAGAACACAAAAAAGGAATATCATGCTTGACCTAGTGTATCCAAGTACATGACAATGAGCCTTGCTTCAATTTTGGTTATGAAACTCCCAGGGGATATTCATTGGTAATTTAACAATCTTTGTATGATCCATTATTAAGGGTATTTTAAAAAATCCCTCAATGAATACATGTTATAATGTAGATCATGAATAACATAGATTGAAGCTTATAGATTCATAAGTTAAGGAAATAAAACTAATTTATAAGACATCCATTTTTTTGTTTGGATTACCCTTTATGTGTTACCCCAAAAAAATATTTTATTCCAGCCAATGGTCTATATGAGGTGGACTCGGGAAAACAAGTGATGTAATGATCAATGTGGTGACTATTCTAATTAGATCCCAAATCTTATTGGAGTGGGTATCACGAACATTTTCATGATACGCTGTTAGTTAACTAAATAATTTAATATAAACATGGGTCAAGAGAAACATTTAACCCCCCTATGAATGAAAAAGTCGCAATCAAAAGCTTCATGTGACAAAGGCCTCCTACTTTAAATTGATCATTTAATCACTCAATCGTCGAACAATAGATCAACACTATTGAAACGATATTCCCCATCATTCAATGTTCCTAACAAGAGAATGTACATCAAGATACATATCATATGGAAGGTGAATCCAATCAATGGTGAACATTGATCAAAAATATGATGCCTCATGAGGAGATCGAGGTGTTGGAATGGAAGTATTTCCATAAAATGTTTTTCGAAAAAAAACATTTAGTGCACCCTCTAGCATTAGATGGAAAGGGACTTCCTTCCCCTCAAGTAAAAAGACGACACATCTGTCAGAGAATATGAGGAAAACATAAAAAGGGTTTCACGGTATGCTTCCGGCTTTGTAGTTTCCCCCAAATGAAATGTTAACTACTTCATTGGTGGGCTAAAACCTAGCCTATGGAATGCTCTAGCGATTTGTGACATCATTATCTATGGGGAAATTTTCCGATTTACCCTAAATGTCGAAATAGTGTTCGAAAAATATCAGATGTATCATGCGTATAAGAATCATAAAGTATATTTCAATTCTGG
The DNA here is from genome assembly GCA_963277665.1 of Viscum album. Classification (NCBI taxonomy): domain Eukaryota; kingdom Viridiplantae; phylum Streptophyta; class Magnoliopsida; order Santalales; family Viscaceae; genus Viscum; species Viscum album. The sequence continues at coordinate 652,561,560 of OY728145.1, read as the reverse complement.
TGGTCCGATCAAAATATCCAACGGTGCTAAGAAGATCCCACACCCCACTTTCCAATGGTTTGGAAAGAAGCACCCAAGAGATTTCTTGAAGGGGATCAATAAATGCAATTGGTGTAGAAGAGAAGGACACCTAGCTGTTAACTGTCGATAAGAAAACCCCACAACTGCAACATAGGAGATGAACGCTCCGTTCAAATCTCAACTAATTTTTTTATTTCTTCAATTGCAATAAACCTAGGCATCCTGAACATCTATTCCATATGAAAAGTGTTTTCAAAGGCATATAACCACCTCCTAGGTAGAAAGGGTGAGCTTTTTCCATCACTACCTCCTAAGTGAGCCTCGACAGTGATGTGGTGACATTTATGCTTTTTATTCATTCAATAATAGTGATCGTACTTTTTGATTCATGTTCTACGCATTCTTTTATTTCTCGAAAGATTAGTAGAACAATCCCAACACCACAAAAAATCATGGAATTAATGATGTCTATGAGTATGGAATATTGGGTATTCATGGAATCCCATGAATATAATTCCTCCCATGTCATAATCGAGGGATTGAACATCCCATGGAATCTCATCATACTCCCTGTAGTGGAAATTGATGCAATTCTTGGCATGGATTGGATTTACCAATATAGATCCAACATAAATTTCCACATGAGGGAAATCACTCTCCATGTGGAGAATCGACCTGCAATTCTATAAAAGTGCAAGAAGGAGGAAGGAGCTTCAATAGTTCAATCACCTCAAGCATTGATATTTCTACCCTCTAGGCACGCATATCATGATCAAATTATTAAGTCTAAGGAGGTAACCATCCTTGAAGACATGGATATTTTGAGAGAATTTTTTGAAGTGTTTCCCAGGGAATTTCTTGGTCTTCCTCCTAGAAGAGATGTTGAATTCTCAATTTGCCATATACTTGGGGCATTTCCAATATCCAAGACTCTATATAGAATGGCTATTGTAGAGAATGAGGAGTTGATGGAACAACTACAAGAGAATCTAGATAAAGGCTTAATACGCCCAAGTGATTCATTATGGGGTGTAGTATTCATCATTTTAATGAAGAAGGATGGGTCAATGAGGCTTTTCATTGATTATCGTGAGCTCAAAAAAATCACAATAAAGAACAAGTATCATCTTCCAAAAACTGATGACTAGTTCGATCAACTCTGTGGAGCATAATACTTCTCCAAGGTAGATTCTTGGTCGTGATATTATAAAGTAAGGGAGAAAAAGGAATATATCCCCAAGACTAATTTTTGTACTAGATATGGGCACTATGAATTCATAGTAATTCCTTTTAGACTCATTAATACTCTAACAATCTTCATGGGCTTGATGAATAGAGTCTTCAGAGTTTACCACGACAAATTTGTGGTAGTCTTTATAGATGATATTTTAATATACTCAAATACAAATGAGGATAATCAAATTATCTAAGAATTGTATTAGAGACCATGCGGAAGGTGAATCTATATGAAAAGTACAACAAGTGTGAGTTCTGGTTGAAGGAGGTCTCATTCATGGGTAATATCATCACTAAAAATGGGATATCAGTGGATCCCTCCAAGAAAGCTACAATTGAAGGATGGAAGAGGCCAACCTTGGTAACGGATATCCATATCTTATTGGGGTTAGGTGGATATTATCTCTGATTTGTGAGAAATTTCTCATGATTGTCCAACCTTCTTACCAAGCTAACTCGGAAGGGAGTATCATGGAGTTTTGAATGTGAAGAGAGATTCATGGAGTTGAAAAGGAGGCTTATCACTGTGCCCAACCTCACATTACACGTGAGTGGTGAACTTTTTTTTTATTTATTGATGTTTCGAATAAGGGCATGGGTTGTGTATTGATGAAGAATGATAAAGTTATAGACTATACCTCATAGAATCTGAAAATACTTGAGAAAAACTATGCCACACATGATCTGGAGTTGTATTCGGTGATCTTTGCATTGAATATATGGCAGCATTATCTCTATGAGGAGAAGTGTGAGATATATACTGATCACAAGAGCCTCAAATATATATTCACATAGAAAGAGATTAATATGTGAAAATGTAGATGTATAGAACTCATCATGGATTATGACTGCTCAATCCATTAAAACATAGGGAAAGAAAACAAGGTGGAAGATTCTATATGTACAAAGGTTCCAATGATTCTATCATTGGTGAGAATTGATAAGGATCCAATATTCATAGAATTATAGAGGATGGTCATTGGAATCATTATGGGAGGGACATTATCAATACTTTCTCAAATTATTTCTCAACCATCCCTCTTGGAGAATATAAAGGATGCTCGAAGAAGGGATGTGTAAATTCTGAAAATGGTGGAAGCTATCAAAAATGTAAAATCCTTATAGATCATGGTTCAAAAGGATGGAATTGTAAGATTTGTGTCACGATTATGTGTACCATTATATCCAATGATAAAGAATGAGTTTTTTAATTACGCACAAATTTAAACCTTCTCAATTCACCGAGGGAGGACAAAGATTTATCGAGATCTCAAAGAAAAATTTTGTTGGGACAATATGAATAGGGATATTACTGAATATACATCAAATTTCCTGGTATGTCAGCAATTGAATGCTAAAAGGGAAAAGTATAAGGGGATTATGAAACAACTACTCATACCTACATGGATGTGGTAGAACATTACCTTGGACTTTTTAAATCGACTTCCAAGGATATCTAGAGGAAACAATTCCCTATGGGTTGTTGTGGATCGTCTTTCTAGGATAGCTCACATTATTGTGATTCCATAGGACTTCTCAATGGATCAACTTGCATAGATTTACATCAAATAAGATGTAAGGATGCATGGATTACCACTCTCTATTGTATCATATCGTTATTCTAGATTCACCTCAATGTTCTTGAAAAGTATCCAACATGCTCTAAGTAGTGAACTAAACATTAGAATGCCCTATCATCCTCAAAATGATGGCTAAACTGAGAAAAATATTCATAAATTGGATTATATGTTAGGATCATAGTATATGGACATCAGAGAAGTGTAGAAACAACATCATCCACTTGTTGAATTCTCCTACAATAACAGTTTCCACTCAAGCATCTAAATGGAACCACATGATTCCCTTTATTGGAAAAGTTGTAGAACAACGTTGTTTTTGGATGAAGTCGGTGAGCGTAAGCTGGTAGGACATAAAATGGTAAAATAAATGGTGGAAATGGTTAAAACCATTCAGCAACATATCAAGGCAGCCCAAAGTCGACATGGGAGTAATGTGGATAAACATCGATCATACCTTGACTCTAAAGTTAGAGACATGGTGTTTCTACGCATATCTATGCAGTAGAAGGTCATGGGGTTTGGAAATAAGGGGATGTTATGTCATAGGTACATCAGCCCCTTCAAGATTCTAGATCGTGTCGTGGAAGTGGCCTATCGACTAGCACTTCCACCTTCAGTGGACAAATTACCTGATGTCTTTCATGTATCCCTCTTAATGAAGTTCATAGCACACCCAACCCTTGTACTCCCTACAGAGGTATTACAACTATAAGATTATTTTTATTATAAGGAGAAACTAGTGATGATATTATATCATAGAGAAAAAGTTCTATGAAATAAGACAATTCCCCTCATCAAAGTGTTGTGGAAAAATAAAAATTTTGATAAAGAGATGTTGGAATCAGAGGAAGTGATGAATTATAGTTACCCACAACTATTTTATTTTTGGAAATGGAATCTTAGAGGGAGAAATTTCATTAGGGGGGAAGATTGAAACGACCCAAAAATTCATTAATAAAAATTCCTCTTGGTTTATTTAAATATCTTCTTATAGTTATGTTAGATGAATGCAGTTAATTTTTTTTATGATTCAGAATTTAAAATACCATTAATAATTGTGAGCATTGCTAATATATCTATTGAGCAGTGATAAGATGATTAGTATAAATATAGGGATTTAACAAAACCAATTTACTCATAAAAAGGTATTGATGTCTTCATCCATTTTAGTTTCCTCTTACAAAGCCCATTTTTCAGATCATAGAAATGAGAATGCATCATTGGTCTTAGCTCTTGACAAATCCCAACATGGGATTCAACACATGAAGCTTTCACGGAACCACCTATGGGAGAACTGGAAGTTTCTAAAGATTACCACCCAACCGATGTTATGTGAGCCATCCAAAGTTTATATCACCATCGCACACCATACCCTTCATTCTTATGTGGGTATTAAAAGGGGATATGTAACAAGTCATTAGTACTATGAATATGTGCATTATTTTTTTATATAATAATGAAAATAATTTCATTTTATTATTGTTACTTTACATATAGTTTTAAAAGCACCAATTGTATTTTTTTGTTAATGTTCTACTAAGGAATCAATTATGATAAATTAATGGATTTTTTAATTAAATAATATTTTAATAAAATACAATTATTAGTAAATTACTTTTTATAAAGTATAAATGATCGTGTAATTTTTATTAATGCAATAGTAATTTTTATTAAGTTTTGAGAGATTTTTCTATTAAAACCCATGATTTCTTGATAAATGGCCATTTATATTTTAAATAATAAAGTACACATAATTAGATAATTATTTAGAACAAATGAATATTATTTTTTGAAACCGAACATCGAAATTATCCACTTTTGAATTTTTCATAATTTTCTAAAATAGTCAAATGTTTTGTAAAAATTAAACAATGTTTTAATATATAATATGTTTTAGGACATCATAAAGTCCCAATAGTGATGTAATAAAATACTATAGAATTTATTGTTTCCAATGCATTCTATAGGGTGTGCGTGTCCATCCTCTTGGGCACGACAGGCACGGATTTTTGTTGCCCCACATTCTCGCTTTCCAAGGGTGGGCGACATTTGTTTTTTATTCAGGGACGTCTGCTCCGTGATCGAAACCGAGATGATGGGATGTTGGTTCTTCCTTCTGTGGATTCCTCCTCGGAACTCGTCACCTAGTACGTGTCTCCCTCATATATTTAATATGTTGTTCTTGAAAATCTTCTCAGTGCCATATTTCCATGGTCTCCGGTTAATTACATTGCTTATGTCAGGACATTCCAAGGGGTCTGGTCAGGGCAGCAACCCGCAGTTGGGAGAGTAGTCACGTTGAGACATCACTGGCATGTCTGTGCATTGGGGAATTTACGTGTCTTTCTTTTTTCACTTAATAAAGGGCTTCTCAATGGCGTATAAGCCCTAAGCATCCCACATCGAGTGTGGGGAATCATATGCCATTGGCATGTATCTGAGGTTTTCCTTAGCTTCCTGTGATTAACATGGGGTATGCGGCAAGTTTAACGCCCAACGAAGATGGGTCGGGATGATCAGAACACAAGCTATAGTGGATCAGATTGAAGAACCCATTGAGGGATCAACGATATTGGGGCCAACACGTTGGTGGCTTCCTGAATACTATGGGAGGGGAAATCAGGTGGCATGATCTTATCGGGATGTGGCGGCCAAGGTAAGAATCAGGATGGAAGATTGATGGATGAATGAAGTGGAGGTGAATGAAATGGGACCATCATGGAGATGACAGTAGTTATGGGCTTGAGCTTTGAAGATACCTCCTATGTATCCCTATGGCAGGGAATCAAATTCCTCGTAGTTCGGTTGGAAAGAACTGACGTGAAGGGGGGTCGGAGCGACTAATGAGGGTTGGTATTGAACCTCAGGGAGGCTTCCTACATACCATGCCTTAACATGGATCAAAGTCCACGTAGTTTGGGTGGTGTGAACCGACGTGAATAAGGACCTTGGCCTAGATGAATGGTGGTAGGGCTTGAACCTCAGGGAGGCTTCCTATGTACCATGCCTTGACATGTATCAAAGTCCTCATAGTTCTGGTTGAAAAGGTATTGTTGAACTAACATGTGGGGATGTCGGAACAACTGGGCCACGGGATCATGATGGATTACCGCTGGATTGGGATGCAGTTTAATGTCATGCAGGAGGAGGGTGAGTCAGAGAACCGGCCTGAAAGGGGACCTTGGTCCATTATGTGTTGGGCTTGAACCTCATGGAGGCTTCCTACGTACCATGCCTTTACATGGATCAAAGACCCCATAGTTCGAAGGGATGAGGGTGTCGGCGAACCGACGTGAAGAAGGACCTTGGTCCAATGGGTGACAGGCTTGAACCTCAGGGAGGATTCCTACATACCATGCCCTGACATGGATCAATGTCCTCATAGTCCGGGTGGTGTAGAATATAGTTTAACGTCATGCGGGATGGGGGTGAACCGATGTGAAGGAGGTCGGAATGACTGAGTGGTGGGCTTGAATCTCATGGAGGCTTCCTACGTACCATGCCTTGACATGGATCAAATACCTCGTAGATTGGGTGGAGTTTCGTCAGTGAACCGGCGTGAAAGTGAACACGGAGGTCCACTGGTGGTGGGATTGAACCTCATGGAGGATTCTTATGTACCATTCCTTGACATGGATCAAAGTCCTCGTAGTTCAGGTGTTCAATTTAACGTTGTTCGATACGGGGAATTTTGGGGCTTACACTCTGAGTCGGCCCATGGTGTTGGGACTTAGTCCAGGATGGAGGCCTGAGGGAGACAAAGTGCAGCTGGAGAGGGATTTGGGACTGAGGAAAGGAGATTCCTCATCCCCTATCACGTCCTCCACTGACCCTGGTGGTGGGGAAGTACGGAGGTTCATGGGTGCTACGTGTTGTAAGAAGCACCAGGGGCTTATACCAAGATGGTCGCCCTTCCCTCATGGACAAACGCGACTCCGATAAGGAGGATATCATCCCATGTGAGGGGTGATCCCATCCCCAAGGAGACAAGTGGGAATAAATAATGCCCGAGCCGGGGGGACCCTGCGTGCGAGGCATGGGGCAGGATCACAGTTCAACATATTGTGTTAAGGACGAGGTGCTTGGCAGTTTAACGTCCTGCAGCTTAGAGGAAGTGGGTTTACTCCTCACCCCTAGTACTTACATAACTAGTACCCTCTGCTCCTTGTGGGATGGAAGGTATTGGAAAAGCCGTGGAGAAGGGGGGTCTTAGAGCGAACTATTGAGGGGTACACATTAGCATGTCTATGCGAAGAAGCAATAGCCATTAGAATGCCTATTCAAAGAAGAATTAGGAGATGTCATGCTAAGGGTGGTATCGTCCAGGGGACTTTGAAGTCACCTCGTGCAAACTTGGAGGGTCGAACGGGAAAAGGAATTTCCAAGCAGAGGGGTCCATAGGCAGAGGCCTTGTGGAGCTCGGTTTATTTGTGTGTTGAAGGGAACTTGAGAAGGTGTGGGCTTCGCGAAGTGGGTTTCGTTAGCCTTAGCATGAAGCAGATGTGCAAGTGGGAGGTGCTTCGCGAATGGGAAGGGTGTTCATGGAGCACTGCCTCATGAAGCAGAGGTACCTCGCAAAGTAAAGTGTCGCGAAGCAGTGTGCTTCACGAAGTACAGTGACCCTGCCTTGGCATGTGGATCACGTGTACAGGAGGGGTGTTTCGCGAAGCATAAAAACTCCTCGACTTCCCAGGTCCCCTTGGGGATCCCCTTCCTTAGCGAATTCCCTTAGGCTTCATGAAAGGAATCCCTCTCTGAAGAAGGGATCAAAACGAGACAAAGTGGAGGCTCTTCGCGAAGCAAAAATACCTCGCGGAGCTCATGGTTCGTAGAGAAAAGGGTTATTTGCCATTCGGGAGATGAGAATTCGAAAGGTCAGATTTTTTTTCCCCTGGGCACAGGGGGAGCCAGGTATATATAGGCAAGAGGCGCTGCAAAGCAGAGCTCATGCGGCGTGAAGGGCACTGCGGTTGCTTCTCGGCGGGTTGCGAACATCAACTGGGATCGCGGAGGGGTAAAGCCTCCTCTGCTTCACGGCAGGCTCGAGAACGTCAGGGGTACTCGTGGGGCGTCCTGCATTTGTTGCTTCATGGAGGTCGAGTTTCTTGAGGTGGATCTGCGTCGGGGCTTCACAGGGCAGGCCTCAGGGCCTTCTTTTTTTCATTTTTTTCATCCAATATATTAGTTCCAACAAATCCCCCCCCCCCTCAGACTTGGAGCCATAGAGGGATCAAGTGTCAAAGTCTGAGGGAAATCATAAAAATTATCAGCAGTTCGTGGTGCTCGCTCACGAAGCCGGCGTGCGAGGTGGACAGGGGTCGCGCGGTCCGGATGCGCCGCAAAGCTCCGTGCATGCTGGACGATATTGACAGAAATCACTCATGTTTGTGCGAACTGTGTGATGGGGGAGTGGATTCCTAGTGTCATCATATGCTCATCCAGGATCTTATGGAAGAGATGATCTGGTAGTATGATCGCGGGCTCAGCATGGGAAGTCCACGGAGGAAGGCGACGAACATCAAGAAGCTCCAGGAGGATGAAAATGAATTCCAACACCTATAGATCTGGGCGGATGAGCACTAATCCTCTCTCAGTGAACAATCTGAGTAGATATTGTGATTAAAGGCCCAGCTGGAATTTGCAGAAGAGTGTATGGGGCTAGCTACCAAAGAGATGGTCATCATTCAGGCTGACGTATATCGGGACCGAGCTGAGGCTGTTGAACTGCGCCCCATCACTACTGAGGAGGAGTGGGAGCTGAGATGGTGGTATCAATTCTTGGACACCACAAGTCAAAGGGTGCAAGAGTTGCAATGCTCTTTTGACGGGGTCAATCCGTCTATGGGGGGAGTTGACCCCCGGGTACTGTAATCACTACAAACCCTTAAACGTACATTCGTGCTTTGATTTTATTTTTTTTATTTTTATTTTGGATATTGTAGCATGTAGAAGTTCCGTTGTTTGCACTGGTTCATTGCATCCTTACAACGTTTGCAGAACATCCAGTGACAATTCCCTAAGCTCACGTGGGTCAGGCCCAATGTGAGAAAAAAGAGATAGCCGCCTCATCGCCCCAGCCAAACATAGGACTGCAAACCAAGCATTGGGAATCTGAGGTTTGGATAACCCGTCTAGATTCCCAGGAAATGGGAGAGACCTGACTAGAGACGAAAGTTCTCAGAACATCTGAATTACCGTTTTTCCAGCAAGCTCTTGTGCACGAACAGTGCAATTCCAAGGGCACTGGAATCGATATGAATGAATGTGAATTGGATGTGTGAATCACGATACCCAATATTCGGAACACTATGGGGTGGCGTGACAATGTAGGATAGCTTTTGATCGTGGTATAAACATAGCATCCATATTTCATTAGCCTGAAATGGGGACAAAAAATTAGGGTTGACTGCTGACCTTTTTCACAACACGAGGCCTAACTCAAATATCATCGATCAGTCTTCTGAGATGTTGGCCCAAGACGGGAGGCGGACCATAGGTCAAACATCCATACGGTTAGGGGGTCCCTCCAGACATGACCAGTCTTCTGAAACATTGGACATGGACAGCAGGCATACCATAGGTCAGGCATCCATACTGTTAGGGGGTTCCTCCAGACATGAAAGTGGACTAGGGTCTGAATAAAAAGTGCATGCAATGCGTGGAATTTGGAGTGAGAGTCTGTTTGAACAGAATTCAACACTCTTGAAATTATGCCACCATGGTGGGAATACCCTAGGTGGGCGCATCGGTTTGATCATGGATCATTCCTTCTTTCAGACTGGGCCTCTCTAGTGAGGGGGATCTGTCGCTTCCCGATGTCATATTGGGGAATCCTGAATTTGTTTAGGGAAAAGTTATAGTTGTATGGTCCCCTACGAGGGGTCAGGCCATGGGCCAGAAGATGGGGAGGAACAGGGTTTATGATTCCTATGGGCTGGACCCTAGGATAAATACTTGGGTGTCCCTACGTATCCCATGAGGATGGGAATCCAGCCACACGTAGTTCTGGAAGCACAATTTAACATCATGCAGGACAAAAAGAAGCCTGGTTGTTCCGGTACACATCCTACCAAAACTACTAATCCCACGTCAGTCTTGCTCGATGTGGGAAACAAGAAGTAATGTGAGACTTTCCTGACACATGAAGGGGCAGGTTAGGGTGAAGGGATGCTCAGTGAATACCAGCCCAATAATGCTAAGTTGTCCGTGTAGCGCACCTAGACTCGTGAAGAGATAAAGCTGAATATGTCAGAATTCCACTTGAACATGAGGATGTAGAAATGTGTGAATCATGACGCCTTATATTTGGATCTCAATGATGGAGGCGTGATGATAGACGATAACTGTTGACCGTGGAGGAAACACATAACCCATATCGTGTTAACCTGGAATAGGGAGAGACAAATGAGGGTCGACCGTTGACCATGTTCGAAACATGGGACCATGTCGCAAATGTTTTTAGATATCTGTAGAGACGTTGGCCTGAAATGATTGGAGAGCCCTTAGGCCCAACATCCATGGAGAGTCCTTAATCCTAGCATCCATGTCGTCCGAGGGTCCTTGTGGATGTGTAAGAAGATGAGGATCCAAATAGCGAGCTCACAAAGCTTGGTCATGGGACGAGGGGAATGTCCCCATGAAAATCCCACACTTTGTGCTCTTTGTCAAAATGCATCAAAATACGAAAACTATAAGTATTAAATAGAAGTAGGAGAGTCCTTTCCCATAGGGAGATCATAGTTTAGGGTCATAGAATTCAGACCATGGATGAGAGGAAACACAGGAGGCACGTGGCGGGTAATTACAAAAACCCGACGTGGATGGGAACTGAGGATGTGTACGGCGCGGTAAACAACCAGATGTGGATGAGGGAATAATCCCATACCACTTATCAAAACCCCCATCAGGAGAGGTTTGGGTCACGGGACCAAAAACGAGAGTTGATCTGGGCCTGATGAAAAGAGAAAAGGCATTCATACGTACCCCATGGGGATGGGGATCAAGATGCATGTAGTTCTTGAAGATGTTTTAGTTTAAGGTCTTAGAAGTTAGACCACGAATGGGTAAGGAGAGTAGGGGACACACAGTATGGTGGTTTCAAAACTCGACGATGAGGGCATAAGACCTACATTCCATGTGTTCTCTGGAGAAGTTCCTGAGTCAAGGGACCGAACACAGAAGTTAGGAAGGGCCCGCAGGGAAGTTCCTGGGGACTCCTATGTATCCCATGAGGATGATAATCAAGCCATACGTAGTTATAGAAGATTTAAGGGGCACTTGGGTCTAGCCCTCGCACCAAGAGAATCATTATTTGATAAATCTTGTTTGTCCTTTAAGGTAAGTGGTTTTTTTTGTGAAGCGACAGGCCTTGGGTAGCAAGCCCTGGTGTCACCACAAGAATCAAGTCGTAGTGGGCGTTGACAAATGGTATGTCATGTGACCAATACCCAACGTGATTTCCTCTAAAAAGAGGTCATCAAAATGAAGTTCTATTTTTCATCGTGCGGCCAGGACGATAATGTCACAGTTTAGGGTCATGTGATAGGACCAAGCATGCATTTTAACATCATGCAGCGCAGATGTAGAAGAGACGATTCTAGGCAGGGAATGTGTACGGTGCCATGAAAAATAACCGACATGGATGAGGACATGATCCCACATCACACCATATGCAATTTTGAGATAGTAACCTCGGGACAAGGGGCCCAACTAGGGGTGAGAGTGAAAGGGGCATGAGGAACTAGCTCCCAGGTGAGCTGGACTCGGAAAAAAGACGTCCGGCTGACCCATCTCATCCCATGGGGATGAGGATCGAGCCTCACATATCCCTTAATGAAGATCTTAGTTTATGGTCTTAGAGCTCGGACCGTGGATTCCTCGTAGGACTCCGTATTGCAGATTTTTCCCCCTGACATGCAGAGGTGCACTGAGGGATAGCACCAAGAGTGTTGAGATTCCACCTGGACATGATGGGGTGGAACATAATGTGAATCATGAAACAAATATTCAATGTCTGAAAGGGCTAGCGTGACGACAAAGGATTACTACTGACCATGTTCTCAACGTAGTATCCTATCGAGTTAGCCTAAAATGGGGACAAACAAATGAGCATCGACCGCTGACCATGTTCACAACACGGTACTTGTATCAAATGTTTGTCTAAAACCCATGGGGGCATTGGCCTGTAATGGTAGGAGAGCCATTAGGCATGGTATCCAGGCCATTTTTTGGGGGTCCATTTGGGTGGGAAAGATGATGGAATCCCGAATGCAGGGGAACACAAATCTTGACAAGTGGAAGGAACTTGACCCAGCTGAATCTGACACTCTTGGTCCTAGATCAGAATAATCTTAACACATGGGTAGACCACCGCAAGGGGTCAATGGACTCAACTTGAGGCCAGCCAAGAGGTGGAAGATTCCCAGGTGAAGGGTGGAATGGTTCCAAAAAAACCATTTACCACACCTATATATCCTCCTCGTGTAGGGGGACCAGCCAAGGGGCCTAGGCGACCAGGAGATCGGGAGGTCTCTAAAAGGTGTGGATGGACCCGAAGTCTAGAAATTCGGGTTTCCCTACGTATTACATGAGGATGATAATCAATCCATACATAGTTCAATAATGGTTCCTTTTAATGTCATGTGTAATAGGGAATATGAGGACTAATGTTTTAGAACGGGTGCATGTGGTGCAGTCATTGAAAACCAGATGTGAAAGAGGACATGGTCCTATAACATACCATGAAATCCTATAATCAAGGTCCCAAAGGTGGGAAAGATAAGATGAATTTGCAGAACTCAAGCTGGACCCAAAGACAGAAGGTCTAGGCATTCCTACATATCCCATGAGGATGGGAATCAAGACAAACGTAGATCTTCGATTGTCTTAGTTTAGGGTCTTAGAGCTCAAACCATGAATGGATAGAAGCCATCCAAGTAAGCGAAGACATCGGCCCAGTCCCTAAAGCACACGTGAGTCAAAATATTTTTGGAAAACAATGGGGGAATATCCTTAATGCAATACATGGAACATCCATCAATGAGAAATCGGTGGAGAGACCCGAAGGACGCCCTTACTATGGCTTTGTTCCCCTGACATGCAGATGCACACTGAGGAATATCATCAAGAGTGTTGAAGATCTACTTGGGCATGATAAGGTGGGGAAGGATGTGAAATGTGTAACCGATATTTTGGGCTTAATGGGGTTGGCGTGGCGATGGAGGATAACTATTAACAGTGGAGGAAAAATAGTATCTATATCGCATTATCCTGAAGTGGGAACAACAAAAGAGCATCGACCGCTGACCATGTTCGCAATGCGGGATTTGTATCAATTTTTTGTCTCAAACCCTCAGGGGAGTTGTCCCGTAACGGTAGGATATCCCTTAGGCGTGGTTTCCAGGACGTTTTTTAGGCTCCCACCAGGTATGAAAGGTGATTAAATCCCTGATGAAGGGGAACACAAAACCTGAAAAGCGGGTGAGGACATGTCCGAGCAGAGTCTGACATTCTATGCACCAAACCAGAGTACCCTTATGCACATTGGTGGACCGCCGAAAAGGGTCAATGAAATGTCTTAGGAGAGGTAGTCCAACGGGCCATGGTGGGATGTAGAATTCCAAGAGATGGGGTTGGACCCGAAGCATAGACATTCATGTGGTCCTACATATCTGATAAGGATGGGAATCAAGCCACACGTAGTTCTTGAAGACACCCAGGGGCAGGATACCTTAATGAGGATGTGTAAAACATAGCAGGTAACCCGACGTGAATGAGGACATAATTGGCTACCACACCACATAGTCCCATACGAGAGAACATGATCCAGGGGCCCGAAAAGTCCAAGGGGCCTGATAGTTGGGATTTGGTCTAGAAGACCTGACCTACTCATAGTTTAACGTCTTGCAGTGAGGATGAGGGTCGAGGAATTGGATTACCTCGACAAGGGAGGTGTACAGCACGGAGGGTGACCCAGTGGGAATGAGGACATAATCCCATACCACGCCATACACTCCGGGTATGAACATGGGCTAAGGGGCTCAAGAAGGCCAAGGGTCCTGAGGGTGCGCCTCGGTCAGGAAGGCCTAACCATCTTTTGGTTTAACATATTGCAGTAAGGATGAGGGCCAGGGGCCCGAGAAGCAGCTCGTCACTTCCAGATGGGGCAGAATGAATCACAACACTCGGTGTTTGGGACATCTTGAGGTGGACCTGAAGATCCAGGGCAGCTGTCGACCATGTTCGAAACATAGCGTCCCTATGGTGACCTGAGATGGGAGCGACAGATGAGCATCGACCGCTGACCACATTCAAAGCACGGGACATGTATCGACTTGTTTCTTTGAATATCCAAGGGTGTTGGCCTGAAATGGTGTGAAGATCCCTTTGTCTTAGTATCCATAAATTTCAAGGTCCCTCCCTAATGGGGAAGGTTATGGAATCCCAGTCAAGGAGTGGGTGGAGCATAGCTGTACCCATCTATGAAAGAGGCGAACATCTCATAGGGATGGGGGACGTACAGCCAGATCGACGCTAGCTTGATGTGAATTGGGGGAAAACGTATTCACCCTACCTTATGTCTTGACTAGAGGGGAAGATTATGGCTTTTGGGCTGGGCCAACAAACTTATGTCTAGGCATTCCTACATATCTCATGAGGATGAGAATCAATCCATACGTAATTCTTGAAGACATGTCGTGAAGTGAAGACAGGGGAGGATAGAAGAATGGTAGTTGGAACATGGTTTGACCATTATAATCCTCGTATGACTGGGGCTAAGGAAGCCTACTCTGCCTCATGCAAGGACCCTTCAAGGAAGCTATACCCAAGGGGATAGTCAAAGAGAAGAGTTTGGGGATGGGCTCAAAATGAAGCATCTTAGCGTTCTTACATATCCCATGAGGCTAGGAATCAAGCCATACGTAGTTCTAGAAGCACATTTTAACATCATGTAGGATGAGAATATGTGCATCTAATATGGGGATGTGTATGGTACGACGAGTGACCCGGCGTGAATGAGGACATAATCCCATACCACACCATACAATCCCACAAGAGAGCCTAGATCGTGGAAGGCCAAGGGGATTGATGCTGGTCCTCGATCAGGAAGGATTGGCCAACTTGCAGTTTATCGTCTTGCAATGAGGACGAGGGAGATCTTAGTTTAGGGTCATAGAAATCCGACCATTTTTCAGTTTATTTTTATGTGGGACGATAATGATTAGTTTAACTTCATGACGGATGATGATGTAGTTTAACTTTATGCAGGATGATGTTGGAGTTTAAAGTCATGCAGGACTGGACAGTTTAAGGTCATGTTGGACCATCGTACAGTTTAATGTCATGCGGGACTAGTGTGCAGATTAGGGTCATGTGGGACCCTGAGGGTCAGAAAAAGTATTTCTTGTGGAACTTGGAATTGGTGGGGGGGATTTATGCACTCACCATCCATGGTTAACAAGTAGTATTCTCCATTGGGGTAGACCTTATGAATTATGTATGTTCCTTCCCATTTGGGCTCCAGCATGGGTGGTTTCTTACAAGGGATCATTGGTGCTCGGAGGGACAATACCATGTTGCCTTGCAGAAAAGGGCGAAGGAAAACCTTCTTATTGAAGGCTCTGGCTATCTTATTCTGATTCCTTTCCAGATTGTGGAAGGCACAGAGCCTGTTCTCGTCCAGTTCTTCCAATTCAACCAGATGGATTTTGGCCACCTTATCTGGTGCCTGCTGGTCAAAGACTACAGTGTGTAACAATGGTAGCTAGATCTCAATGGGTAGGACGGCATCATACCCACACACCAGGGAATATGGAGTCACCTGGGTGGAATTGCGAGTCATTTTCCGATATGACCAGAGGGAGTTGGGGAGCTTGTATGGGAAACTTTTTTTATTCTGACCAACCATTTTCTGAAAAATGTTAGAAAGGGTTTTGTTGAATGCATCGATTTATCCATTTTCATGCACGTGATAGCGAGAGGTATGGTTCGAACGGATATTGTACTTGGCGTACAATTTCATTATCTCAGCTACTCGGAAGTTGGTGTTTTTATTGGTGAGGAAAGTGTGAGGGACTCCAAACTGGTGGATGATATTGGAGCTCATGAAGTCAATGATGTAATGGGCCTTGACCTCTTTGAGTGGAACTACCTCTGCACACTTGGAAAAGAAATCTATAACGATTAGGATGAAACTACATTGGAAAACTGTCACCGGTGGATATGGTCCCATGAAATCGAGTCCCCACACCGCAAATGGAAAAGAGTAATTGGTGGAGTGGAGAGGCTCCGGTGGCTGATGTAAGAAGTTAACATGAATTTGGCACGCATGGCATCTCTTGGAAAACCCAATACAATCATGGATCATAAAGGTCCAGAAGTACCCCAGTCTCTAGATCTGATGGGACAGCTTTGGCCCAGCCTGGTGGGAAACACAGTAACTAGCATGAACCTCTTGCATGACCTGAGAAATCTCGACTCCTAGAATGAAACGTAGGAGAACACCATCAAAACATCCCTTATAAGGGATCTGCTCAATACAAGGATCACTCTGAAGGGTAAACTATAGTGAGCGGTGTCGAATTTTCTCACGCTCGGCCTGATCATCAGGGAGGCAACCATTTTTGAGATACTCGACAAAAGGGGCCCTCCAGTCGGGAGTGGCCTCAACCACTGCATCTGAAGAACCTAGGGCTCCCGGCATAGAGGATCCGGCGGTGATATGGCTTACCCGTGGTCCGTCATCATCCTATGGGTGATGAGGGAAATGACTCTTAGGTGTGCCACATTTATAATAACATCATCCTGCTCAGGTTCTACAAGTGATGCAGCTAAACCTGCCAAAGCGTCCGCTCCACCATTTTGTGACCAAGGAACATGAGTAACCTCTGTTCGAGAAGGGAACTCTGTCATTAGATAGAGGGTTCACTCCAACAATGGAATGAGCTTTGGCTTCCTGATGAAATAGTCACCATTGACCGTCTTGATGACTATTTTGGAATCCCCTTTCATGTGCAAATGGGGCACATCGATCTCAAGGGCTAGCTCGAGGGAAGTGATGAGAGCCCGATACTCTGCCTCATTGTTGGTGCAACCATTTGACAACATGAATTAATATGGTCGCACAGCTTATTCCGGGGTGATGAAGACGACACCCAGACCCACTCTATTGATCCTAGGATCATTTAGCCTCCTACCGGTGGGGCGCTAGGAGGCACCGTCGAATTGAATTTTCCCACATAAGATGGCATGATTGACTGAGAGTATTGCCTCATCAGGAAAATACAGGTTCATGGATTGATCCATGGAGGTTGGATGGGCAGCTAGGAAGTCTTCCAATGCCTGCCCCTTGATATCCTTTTGAGGAACAAACATGATGTCGAACTGCTGGAGAATTACTACCCACAGTGCAAGCCAGCCAGTCAACATGGGGTTGTTTAGAATTTACTTCAGTGGGTCCACCTAAGAGACCAACTATACCTCATGGTGCTGCAGGTAGTGTCACAATTTCATTACGGAAAACACGAGCGCAAGGTGTCTCTTTTCGATGGGGGAGTATCTTGTCTTCATATTGAGTAGCATGTGGATGAGGTAGTAGAGGATGTTCTCTATCCCCTCATTGTTCTTCTAGGTGAGAAGGGCGCTGATATACCGTTCCAGTGCGGTCATATAAAGGATCAATGGATTTCCGGCGACAGGTGGAATCATGACCAGAGGCTGGAGCAGATATTACTTGATTTCCTCAAAGGCGGTCTGACACCCTTCATTCCATTCATAGGCAGAGCCTTTATTCATGAGTCAGTAAAAGTGACTACACTTTCCATACAGATTCTAAATGAATCGATTTTTATAGGATAAGTGGCCTTGGAGACCTCGAAGCTCCCGAATATTGCTCGGGGGAGGCATCTGGAAGATGGAATTGATCTTCTCTGGGTTCATCTCGATGCCTCGGTACCTGACAACGAAGCCAATAAACTTCCCGGAGGAGACCCTGAAGGCACATTTAAGTGGGTTCATCTTCAGGTGGTGGGAACGGAGGAAACCAAACCATTTATCAAGGTCCTTGAGATAGTCCTGGCGCTAATGAGATTTGACCACCAGATCATCAACATAGCACTCCACCAATGTCTCGAGAATTTTCTTGGATATGTGGTGCATGGCCCACAGATAGATGGAACCTATATTTTTTTAGGTCGAAGGGCATAACCTGGTAATAGAAAGTACCATGGGGGCACTGAAAGTGGTGGACTCCTTTTCTTCGGGGGCCATCCAGATCTGGTTGTACCCAGAATACACATCCATGAAGGAGAGGGCTTGGAACCCAGCCGTAGCATCAATCAACAATTCTTTCACTGGGAGAGGAAAATCATCCTTCGGACAGTGGCGGTTGAGATCGTGGAAGTTGATACAAACTCTGAACTGTCCATTCTTATTCCTGACTGGCACGATGTTGGCTAGCCACCTGGGGTACTAGAATTCCTTGACGAAGTTGTCTTTGATAAGCTTGTCAATTATGGCCTCAACCATGGCTCCGTGAGAAGGGTGCATCTTTCTGGGAGGATTCTTGAACCCGTTATGGTTTTTCGGGAGGCCAGGGTGGTGTACGGATACCTGGGGATATAGTCCTGGCATCTCACTATAACTCCAAGTGAACAAATCATGGTGATGATTGAAGAATTCCACATACCACTGATGCTCCCCGTGGGACATGGAGGCACTGATCAATGTGGGTATCGGATCTGCCTCGCTACCAAGGTCCATATGTACCAGTTCATCGACCGTGGTAGAGACACCTTCTTCAAAGGTGGGGAGAATCTTCTAGATCCCCTTCTCTAGTATTGGAGGGATCTTTTTTCGGGGGATTCGTTTCTGATCCATTAGACTCTAATGGGAGGCTGGTGCCGGCCTGAATGGCAGTGGTCATCATGTCAGGAGATTCAAGCGCCACTAAGACCATGGCGATGAAGGTAGTTGACCCCACCCCATCTGGTCTTCGGACCATGGGGCCGCACTTGATAACATCAAAATAGTAGTGGCACATTGTCTTGAGCCGGTGAATTCCAGCCTGTTGAAACAGACATGTATGACGTACAACCATGGCTATGAGCCAAAAATCCCAATACTGTACGAGGGTAGGAGGTTCCGGGATCACCCGATCCTGGTTGGTGTAGGAGTACGTGGTGATTTCCCACCGTCTCTTGGACCTAGGAACATGCCTTCCTCTTGTACCCAAAACGACAAAGAATTTCCCCATTTTGGGGTTTTTAGCCTCCAGTCGATGGATTGGGAAGTCATAGGCGTTATCCAAACCTACCCAAGGATCTCTTGTGACCAGGGCGAGTTCAACCTCTCTTTCCAGAATCTTTTTATCCTTGATCTTGTAGTAGTCAGCGTCTATATAATGGCCTTCACAAGTGGCGAAAGGAGACGCATATCTTTGGAGCACGCCTACCCAACCATTGAGAAAGTATTTGAGGAATTTGGGATATGACGAAGGGACCACTGCATGCAGGTGGTGCCATGGCCTTCCCATCAATGCATTGTACACAGTGTCCTGAGAGACAACCATGAATTCAGTACTAGAAATTAGGCCACATAACTGGGTCTTCAAACGGATCATGATGACCGGGGTCTTCTTGGTCATGTCGAATCCCTGGATTCTGAGGTCGGAGGGGGTTAGATCATCCTCATACAACCCCAGCATCCTTAATTTCCGATTTGGGATTAGGTTGATCCTAGAACCCATGTCAACAAGACAGCGGTGGACTTCCATGCCATTGAACTGACCAGTGATGTATAGTGGGTGAATGTGCCCCTATATGGGAGACTCTTCGTCTTTACCGGAGAATGAGATAATTGACTGACATTCGGCATTCTCAATTTCCTCAACGTGGAAGGATACTGCATCTACTTCCTCCATCTCAAACTAAAGGGGGATCCTTAGGGCCTCGACAAGGGCCTCACGCATTTCAGATGACAAGAGAATGGCCTCAAGAATAGAAATCCTTGCTGGAATACTAGTAAGGTGCTTCAGAACATCATACTTTCGGGCCGGATGTGAGCCTCTTCTTACTGGAGGCCGCTCTGTAATTGGAGGCGCGGCGGGCCCTAACAGCTAGTCCGGTGGCTGGCTAGTGATAGGTACGCCCCATTGCTCGTTGGTCAAGGACTGAAGAGTTACTGCCGGATGCGGGTTGGGCAATTGAGATGGGCATGTAGTAGGGAGAGATTGGCTGCGGTACAGATGAGGTAGCTCTGCCCGATCTAGTAGCACAAACGGTGGTGGAGGTAGATATGAGGGCACTAGATGAGGAGGTTGCGCATGCTGATCTTTGCGTTGGGCCTGTTGTCTAGTTTCAGTAGCATGCACAGCTTGGATGGAGGTTCCAGCTGATGCACCCCTATGACCAATGTAGTCATAGCTCCATTGATGTTGACGTCAACAGGAGACATTGGAGAGGTTCTCCTGGAATTCCCCCTTGTCGGGATTCAGATAGGGATTTACCAAATCCATGGTATTAACCGAAGCGTACCCCTGGCTATCGTTTTAGGAGTCATCCATCATTGGGTGGATTCTGAGAGGACTCCCTATCTCTGGGGGCATGAATTCACCAAGAGTGCGGGATGACGATGATAGGGTTGGAGCGTGTTGCTTCTTCTTACGTCGCCGCTGCTTGACCTTCTGGGAAGGGGCTGGCTGAGATGATGATACAAAGGTACAGGTCACATCTTCTGAATTCTCCGGATGATTCAGTCATGCCAGAATAATACCATGGGCACGGGAAACTGTTATACGAGCCATCCAGTCATCATACGTCTGGGATCTGCAGCTGGGAACCTACTACCACATGCCTTCATCGTCGCTACCACATTCGGACATCACAAAGACACCTTCCACTTGCATCGGGGCTAGGCCCAACGAAAACTATGTTGTTATGGACCTGTTCTTGGATAAAGTATTTAAACAAATAGTACTGCTTGAGGGTGTGCCCCAAGATTCGATTATAGGGGCAGTAGTTGGGGTGATCGGTGAGATTCGCCTCTGTCGGCCTTCTTCACTCAGTTAAGCGCACAATCCCCTTATCTAGGGAACTACGGAAGTAACCGAGGACCTGAGCCTCGTTGAACGAGTAAGGATGGTGCCTTCTTTCCGGATAGGGGGCTCTGGGATACTGGCCCTGCTGAGGGTCCTAAGGGGCCTTCTAAGGATACAAAGCCTTATTGTCCCACCTAGGCAGTGGTGGTGCACTGTGCGGGGGTACCTACCGATTCTGAGGCGGTCGTTGCTAGGCAGGAGGTTGTGCCTGAGGTGGAGGGCCTCTAAGAAGTTGCGGGACTGGTGCCATTTGAAGCAATTATAGCTACCTGGGGCCCTCTATTTGGTCCACTGTGGTAGGCTCAGCTATGGTGTACCTCCTTGTTGGGATCACAAGGGGCAGCAGATGTGCCTGACTATCCTGTTTCAGAGCTTCCTTGAGGCGCTGGGCCTTATCTGAGAAATCTCAGAACCCTCCAGGGTAGTTCTGAGTGATCAGGAAAGAAACCAGTTCTTCTATAACATTACCTATGCACATTTTTAGTAACTTCTCATGATTTTGTGGCATATAGAGGGAGTATGTGAGCCCTTTCCACCAGGATATGAAGTTCGAGACTCTCTAATCAAGCCTTTGTTTTCACTTGAAGAGGTCTATGAGGCTGGTCTTTCGCGTGGTGGAGCTGAACTGGTATAGGAAATGCTGGTGGAGATCCTCCCAGCTGGTCACCAATCCAATATGGAGCTAGATGTACCAGATGAATGCAGGTCCCTCCAACGTCTGCATGAAATATCAGAGCTTGGCGGCTTCCGGCTGTGCTGGGGTCCCAAACATGGGGCCACACCTGGAGGAAATGTGAGGTAAGTACTGCGGCGGGTCCCCCATTCCGTTAATGGGGGAGAAATTGGGATTCCCAAAACCCGGATGTGCAGGAATATCATCGACCCACGCGGGATATGGCTTGTCATCTAGTGGGACTACCACCTGTCGCGCTTCCAAAACCTCGAGGCGGGCGATGAGTGCTGCTATAGGACCATCCAGGTGGGGGTCTCTATCTTGAGGGGGATCCCTAACGATGAGTGTGTTTCCAAGATCTTCGACATGGTAGACCACTTCAACGGCTTGTGGAGCGACTGGCAGAGCAGCCTGCGGGGCATCTGGGGGAACCCAGGCTAGATTCCTCGGATTGCCTAGCTATTTGTGAGGGTTTGGTGAGAAGTATCGTGACCTCTTTCCGTGAGTTCCGGCTTCAGCTCTGTCTGCGTGAGTATCTTGATCGGGGTTGCTTGGAAGCACCTCACCTGGGGCAGATTATTCCTACCCCTGCTGCACCGGCCTGGGATTACCATTGTCGGGTTGCCTCTCTATAGCGCGCTCGTCTTGGATTTCGTCAACCAGCCTCTTCTGGTCAGCAAGTTGTTGGTGCAACGCGGCCTTCTTGGGGTCTTCGTTGGTATTCTACACTAAGGCAGATGGGTCGGGTTGCTTGACAGCTATGACATTCTCTTTACACTTACCGACATTCTGATCGAGTACCAACAACTCTGTGGGTGCAAGGAGACCTAGGTGGTTCCTCTGCTGACGAGTAACCCTCCCTGATGGGTCCAACAGTGGTGGTACACCCTCAGGGGGTCAGTCTCCATCAAGAAACTCCAGATCATCCTCCTTCTCAACTATGTCAGCCATGTGGACTGCAACCCTTCTTGGAGGCATGTCCTCAATGTCGCATAATGAATCAGGTTGCTGTCGAATTGGACAGAAGTGGAGGGAGTAATACTGTCCCCAGCCACAGACTTGCATGTGGGGGGTAGCTTCCCTGATGATTTTTCAGAGTACCTTGATACTCTGAATGCATTTTTGATTGAGGATGCTCTAGAGACCTGGTGACTTAGGGTGATGGGCCATAGAGAGTGCGGCCAAATCAACCATATGTCATTCCTTTCCGATTTCCTCAATGTGCACTTGGCTCTTAGGGTACACCACCTAATGATAATGAAGACTAAAGTGCGTCACCCATAGGGTTTGACAGAAGCAATCGACTTCCTCTAGGGTGATGAATTCATTCGCATGAAAGTTTTATGTTGCCGCTGGCCAGAACTTCTCTGGGAAGTGATCCGCCGTGAAAATGTTCCAAAATCATCTGGGCTCGGATTCAGGGTCTACCCCTGTATTGACCCACTCGTCAACTAGAGGTGGATGAGGAACCAATAGTGGTACTGAAGCGGACCACTAGGATAATAAAATGGGTGGCAGAGAATAAAGAGAACGACCTGACTGGCTGCTGAATTCCAGCAATCCTCCGAAGAGTGCGGTGACCTGACCACACTGTCACAATACGACGGGCTGACAGCCACAGCTTCTGGTGCAGGTATGCGGTTACCAGTGATGGGTCATGCTGTTTCTCAACCTCCATCGGTCCCAAAAATAGTTCTCCATGATCTCTGGTCGAGGTAAAGGGAGCTTCTGTTGACGATGGTGGTGACTCCATCGTCAGAACCTATGGGACTCCCAAAATTTCCTCCTCCTAGATGTACCTACAAAGAGAGGATGGAATCTGGTGGACTTCACATTCTGGAAGGATGAGGAAAACACTCCTTGTTCCTACCTCGGTCCTTGACATAGAGGACTGAGGGGAGGGTTCCCATGCCGAGTCATATTCTGCTTCAGAATCCAAGAAGCGGACCGTTTTAATCTCTGTCTTGGCCTTCCCAGGATTCTTTTTGTGGCAGAGGCGACCCACCTTCCTGCACCTAGGTGGCTCCTTGAGACAAGGATGATTCCTGACATATAGTCTTGGGGTTGCACTGTTGTTAGGGCGGGGAGGTCTTCCACTTGAGACATCTGGGGTGCGAGGATCAACAGGACAAATGTCAAAGGGGACATGGGGATGACCTCCATGAATATCACATGAGTGGGTGAAACCTCCATCACAACCAGCAGGAGCATGGGGAGGACCTCCATGCTTTTGTGCTGGTGGAGTGAGGGTGACCTTCTCCCATTTGTTTTCCAGGACGAGGGGGACCTTCGCCAGCTACAGAGAGAATGTAGGGAGGATCCCCACATTAGAGAGGGATTGGATAGGCAATGCCTTTAAATCGATGATCAGTGGCATGAGGCATAATTCCATACCCAGTGTGGTGGGCACGGGAGAGGCTTCCGCACCGAGTGTCACTGTCACAGGGTAGTCCTTCATTCGGGTTGGGGGTAGCATGGGGCATACCTCCACGATGAGCTTCGGAGTAGGGAAGGCTCGTGATTTGTGGAATAGTGGTATGGGGAGGACCACCATAAAGGGTTACATCACCACGGGTTGGTTCGCGGTGATCACTACTCATCCCTTTGAAACAGGGAGTCGACCCAGCCTTTCTATGGGGCAGTTGGGGCCTTGATCCCTGGGAATTGGAGTTCCCCTACTCAGTGAGGGAAGGGACCTTATGATATGTGTCGGCAGTGGATCGGGACATAGTAGTTGTCGATATTAACACCCCTTGGATGGTGTCCTAAGCTAGGGCCCTACGTTGGCGTCGGGTCAGGTCAGCCGGTGCGGGTGGTGCAGGCTCATAACCTACCTGTTACTCTGGAAAAGACAGGCGACGGTGTTGACATGGAGAGTGGGGGACCTTGGTTAGGGCCCTTGAATCGGGACTCTGAATAGGCTGAGCCGGACGTCACCCACCTCATCGGCGTAAGGCAGGGTGTCGACAAGTCGTTCAGGGGATAGGCTCCCGAAACTAATAAATGTTGTGGGTGGGGAGCAGAGGCTCCCTGTGGGGCCATTGAGGGTGGCGTTGATGGTGGGGCATGTATGCCTCTAGGTTTAGGCGGGCCATATCCTGGGTTGGTATTATGCCCTCCTCCTCGTAATGGCATTCGATGTCATTAATCACCCTATGTTGGATGGATTCTAATGGGGAGATGTGGCATGGATGCCCCACGTTTGTGGATGCAGATGCTGTTGTGGGAGTAGTGGATCTACATGGAGAAGTTGTGCTGGTGTTTCCCCTGCCACTGCGTAGGTGGGTGGGCAGTGATCATATCCTTTAAGCAGCAACCTGATTCTAAGGAAGAAGGGATATTAACTCATTAGCACTGCGAGGAAAAGAAATCGACAACCAGTGCCCCAGTTCCATCCCGTCTTCAGTGGCCAGTAAGATGTATCCATTCCGACAACACTGCAGAATGGAATTCCCAACATTCTATTGCACCAACTTCTAGTGAGTTTCACACCAGGCCCGCTATTTTCTTGGCAGGACCTGGCGCCAGATAGCTGGATCCGGTGACACATCAATCTAATGATGTCTTGATCGCTACTAATCCCCATATTGAGGAGAATAATTTCACTTTTGGTTCACCATTTTTGTTTTTGACACTTTCTCTAGTGCGCACACATCTCTCTGCTCGGGTGCTACAAGCACGGCTTTTTGTTTCCCCACATTCCCGATTTCCAAAGGCGGGTGGCATTCTATCTTTATTTTGGGACGTATGCTCCTTGATTGAAACTGGGATGATGGGACATCAGTTCTTCCTTTCGTGGATTCCTCCTCGGAACTCATCACCTAGTCCGGGTCTACCACATAGATTTAATACGATGTTCATGAAACTCTTCCCAGTTCCATGTTTCCATGGTCGCTGGTAAATTACACTACTTCTGTTAGGACCTTAAAAGGGGTCTGGTTAGGTCAGCAACGTGCAGTTGGGGGAGTTGTCATGTTGATACATCCCCGGCATGTCTGGGCACTGGGGAATTGGCATGTCTATCTTTTGTACCTTATTATAGGGCTTATCAAGGGTGCAGAAGCCCAAAGAATCCCACATCGAGCTTGGGGAATCATATGCCATTGGCATTTATCTGATTTTTTCCTCACCTTCATGTGTTTAACACGGGGTATGCCGCAAGTTTAACATCCAACGGAGATGGGAAGGGCTGATCAGAACACTTACTGGAGTGGATCGGATTGAATAACCCCTTGAGGGATCACTGATATTGGGGCCAGCATGTGGTCGGCTTCCTGAATACTGTGGGAGGGGAAATGAGGTGTCATGATCTTACTGAGATGTGGCGGCCCGGGTAAGAATCAGGATGGATGATGGATGGATGAATGAAGCGGAGGGGGGATGAAATGGGACAATCATGGAGAGGATGGTAGATATGGTCTTGAGCGTCAAAGATACCTCCTATGTATACCCGTGGTAGGGAATCAATGTCCTCGTAGTTCGATTGGCATGAACCGACATGAAGGGGGGTCAGAGTGACCAATGTGGGTAGGGCTTGACCTCATGGAGGCTTCCTACGTACCATGACATAACATGGATTAATGTCCACATAGATCAGGTGGTGTGAACTGATGTGAAGAAGGACCATGGTCCAGATGAATGGTGGTGGGGCTTGAACCTCAGGGAGGCTTCCAACATACCATACCTTGACATGGATCAAAGTCATCGTAGTTGTTGTTGAAAAGGGGTTGTTGAACTGACATGAAGGGATGTCGGAACAACTGGGTGGCGGGATCATAACGGCTTACCGCTGGATCGGGATGAAGTGCAACGTCATGCGGGGTGAGGGCATGTCGGAGAACCGACATGAAAGGGGACCTTGGTCCATTGGGTGTTGGGCTTGAACCTCGTGAAGTATCCCTACATACCATGACTTGACATGGATCAAAGACCCCTTAGTTCATAAGGGGTGAGGGTGTCAGCGAACCGACGTGAAGAATGACCTTGGTCCGATGGTTGACGAGCTTGAACCTCATGGAGGCTTCCTATGTACCATACCTTGACATGGATCAAAGTCCTCATAGTTTGGGTGGTGTAGAATATAGTTTAACATCATGCGGGATAGGGGTTAACTGATGTGAAGGTGGTCTGAACGACCGAGTGGTGGGATTGAACCTCGTGGAGGCTTCCTACGTACCATGCCTTGACATGGATCAATTTCCTCATAGTTTTGGTGGGGTTTCTTCAGTTTACTGATGTGAAATTGAACCCGTGGGGCCACTGGTGGTGGGCTTGAACCTCATGGAGGCTTCCTACGTACCATGCCTTGACATGGATCAAAGTCCTCGTAGTTCGGGTGTGTAGTTTAACATCTTGCGAGACGGGTCATTTTGGGGCTTACATTCTGAGGCGGCCCATGGTTTTGGGAATTAGTCCAGGATGGATTCCTGAGGGAGAAAAATCGCAGCGGGAGTGGGATTTGGGACTGAGGAAAGGAGATGCCTCATACCCTATCATACCCTCCACTGACCTTGGTGGTGGGGAAGTACGGAGGTGAATGGGTGATACCAGTCATAAGAAAGACCAGGGGTTTATACCAAGATGGCATCCCTTACCCTGTGGACAAAATCCACTCTGAGAAGGAGTATATCATACCATATGAGGGGTGATACAATCCCCATGGACTCGAGTGGGCGTAAATAATGCCCGAGACGGGGGGACCCTACCTGCGAGGCATAGTTCCAGATCACAGTTTACTTCATGTGTTGAGGAAGAGTTCCCTGGCAGTTTAACGTCTTGATTCTCAGATGAAGTAGGTTTACTCTGCACCCCTAGGACATACATAACCTATACGCTCTTCTCCATGTGGGACGGAAGGTACCAGCAATGCTGTAGAGAAGGGGGGTCGTAGAGCGAACCATCGAGGGGTCCACTTTAGCATGGCTATGCGAAGAAGAAATGTCCCTTAGTGCTCCTATGAGAAGAAGGATTAGTCAAATCAGTGCTATGAGCGGTATCGTCAAGTGGACATTGAAGTCACATCATGGAAACCTGGAGGGTCACACGGTAAAAGGAATTTCCAAGAAGAAGGGTCCATAGGCAAAGGCCTTGTAAAGCTCAGTTTCTCTGTGTGGTGAAGGGAACTTGTGAAGGGGTGCGCTTCGCGAAGTGGGGTGACATAGCCTTTGCATGGGGTGGTGGTTAAAGTGGGAGGTGATTCGTGAAGTGTATGGGTGTTTGTAGAGAACTTCCTCGTGAAGTAGAGGTACCTCCCAAGGAAAGTTCCGCGAAGTAGTGTGCTTCGCAAATTACAGTGACCCTGCCTTAGCATGTGGATCACATGTATTGGAGGGGTGTTTCACGAAGCATAAAAGCTCCGTGACTACCCGTATCTCCTTGGGTATCCTATTCCTTTATGAATTCCCTTATGCTTCATGAAAGGAATCCCTCTCGGAATAGGTGATAAAAACGAGACAAAGCGGAGGCTCTTTGCGAAGCCAAAATAACTCGCAGAGCTCATGGTTCACATAGAAAAGGGTGATTTTTGATTCGGGAGCTGAGAATCTGAAAGGTCAGATTTTCCATCCCTTGGGCACAAGGGGATCCGGGTATATATGGGCAAGAGGATCCATGAAGCAGAGCTCACTTGGCGTGAAGGGCGCTGCGGTTGCTTCGTGGCGGGTCGCGAACATCAACCGGGATCGTGTAGGGGTACCGCCTCCTTTGCTTCATGGTAGGCTCTTGAACATCAAGGGCGCTAGTGGGGCATCCCACCTTTTTTATTCATGAATGTTAGGGGAGTTTGCGGGGCGTCCCACCTTTGTTGCTTTGCGGAGACCACGTTTCTTGAGGGGGCTCTGCATCGGGGCTTCGCAGGGCAGGCCGCGGGGCCTTCTTCTCTTCCTTCCTTTCATCCAATATTTTGACACCAACAATTATGTATGGAAAATATATGTTTTATAATTAAAATAATGTTATTTTAGTTTTTTTTTTTATTTATTTTAAAAATCCTTAGTGAACCCTCCAATAATTATTAAACATTTTATATTTTTTAATTGTTTTTCTTGAGAGTGTGACTCACCTCCACAAAAGAAACCATATTATTTTGAGAAATTCGGCCATTGGCTATATAAAATATTCTTTTACACTCCCCTTTGGAAAAAACCATTGGAAAAACCCATGGGAATGTTTTTGGTTGTGATTAGTTTAATTTGAGGTGCCCCAGACCAAAATAATAATGAATTCCCTTTCATTTTCTATATAAACCCACCCAAGATCCCTCTCCTCTTCACTAAAATCCCTCGGAGTTTGTCCAAACACTACCATCCTATCTCTTGAATACATCCATGGTGGTCCAATCTCCTAATAAGCCTCTCTCAGTCCCCTCCCAAGCCATTCATATCACACTTCCAAGTAAGGGATTCCATCATTCCCCTTTTTAAACTTGATTTTTAATATTGTTATTCCCTTTTATATTCAATTATAAATGTTGGGGTATGATTTTGAACCTCCCCCATACATTCCTATTCATGTTTTAATGATGTGAGATCCCATTTTTCACTCATTAGTGCCTCCCATGTACACTCGTTAACATAACTAAATTCTGAAAAGGAATTTCTCTCTCATCATTTACATTCAAGAAATTCTTTTATATTATGCATCTAAATTTCGATAAATTTGTTGGTATATTATCTCCCATGATCCATTTAATTTCCATTTAACTTATAAGTGATGAGAGACCCCTTTCACTAACAAAAACCCAATTGATGAATTTCTATTTGACATTGTTATGCTGCCGAAATTATAGCAAAATTTCCATGCAAAAATGGTTGTGTAGTGAATACCATACCCACTCCTCTATTGAGGGTATTAAACTTTATGCACATGTACTAGTTGGTTGAGGACTTACACCAATGTATTTTACATCTCCTATTTGTGTAATTAAAATATATGGTATTTTATCCATGTTATATGATCCATGTGGCACATTTATGTATGAACTAAAATGTTTACGAAGGGTGCACCCTGATAGAGCTCCAATGCATTGGTTAAAGTTTAGAATTAGGGTACGTCATGTGAAATGGGTGTTTAATCATGATAATTAATGTTTAACTAGGTTTTAATCATGCTTCATGTGCAATGAAGGTTTACTCATGCTCTATGTGCAATTATCTTTGGCCCATGCTAATTCCATGTTAAGTGATGTTGTCACATTTCCATGTTAAAATTATCATGGTTTATCATGAATTTATTTTCATGTTTCTCTTATGATCCATTGATATTTTTATTGTATAAAATTTATTATATTCTTCACGTTATTCCATGTTTATTCCCTTCCTTGGAATTAAATATCATTCTTTTTATATTCATGTCCTCATGTTATCCCATGCAATGCTATGTGCGAGGGAAGTGGTGGTCTTTTAAAGGATGTTTTCAATTAGATAATGTGTTCTCTATTTTAAGTATTCATTTAACATTAAAAAGTTCCAAAGACACTTGAAATCTTGATATTCTTTGTTGTATCAATTGAATATTTTATGTATTTAATCATGTATAAATGTGTAATAAAAATAAGGGTTGTTATATGGATTGCTCTGGCTGATAGCATGGAATAAAAGGAATTTCAGGAGAAGTTATTTTAACACATATACCCAAATACATTATGGATGGAAAGAGAATGTGAGTTAATGATGTTGACTCAATGTTCTATTATGGATTCTTTATAGACAAATAGATATTTTCTCTAGCATTGGTAGTAGATGAGGGTACTTCATCAAGATGATTTTAGGATGGAATTAAATATGAAATCAAGTATCAATTGATATTTTTTAGGTCAAAGAAGTTTATATATGTGGTAAATAAGGCTTTCATTTATGAGGGGTACCTGAAGGAGGATTCCAGTGGAAACCATGTGATTCTTGTTTGATGGTGAGTTGGTATGACTTTTGAGAGAAGGAAACGACATTCTGGGAATGTCAAATAGAGGAGTGGGAAGAGGGGACCATTAGGGGGATCAGTTACACAAGATCTTAACCATGTTATTTTCCACTAGTGTGGCCAGCCATGAGACTTATTGAAACATTTTTCCATACCTCTAGTAGATTACTGATCATGTGACAACATAGGAAATCAACATTAGTTTTATAGAAACACGAGGTATTTGGGTAGTGATGGAGGGTCCATATTGAACCTGAGTGCGATTATGGTGTCCTCTGCACCATTCATGTTTGGCAGCAGGAGTTCGATTATCCAGTGTGGTAGGGGTAGTAGATGTGGTGGTTCTATGAATGATATCCCATATTTGTAGACTAGTGAAACTCATAAAAATTAGAAAGTGTCTTTTGTAAGAGGTATATTACAGTTACATGTTGTACAAAAAACACTCATGGATTGTGATGTTAGGCCATTAATAGTGAGAGTTACCATTTTGTAGCCAATTATTTGGATAGTGCCTTATTTGTTTTTGGTGCCTCACATTCCAATATCATTGCTTAAAACTTTAATGGATAGATCATTGAAGTGTAATTCTTGACGGGGTTTATAATAATTAATATACATTTGGTAGTACGGTCTAGAGACATCTGTTTGTGTTTGGGACGTTCTCTATATATTGGGGAGCACTATTTTCTTTAGGATATCCATATTATTAAAATAAAAGGATTAGACATACTTATAGGTATGTAAAATAAGTTCATATACAAATCCAACATAAATTGTTTCCATAAGAGATTTACATTTTTGTCTTCAACAGGTCACCTCAAAATTCACCTAGGAGAGTGGGATATCTAGGAAGGACGAGAAAGGACAGTAATTCCACTATGGGGTGATCTCACATCCCAGGATTATAGTATTTTACTTGATGATAAAGGCATTAAGAATGTTTTACTCCAAATATTAGTATAATTGTTTCAGGATAACTTCTTCAAGATTTTTCAAGTTTTCAACCTAAGGGATATGTGGAATTCACACTTCATATCATTTATAGGGCCAGGTCAGTATCTATTCCACTATATATAATGAAACTAAACTAGAATCAAGACCTCAAATCACATATGGTGGAATTATATGATAATTGTTTTTCTTTCTGATTACATATCCTAGGAGATCACCTATGTTTTTTTCAAATATAGATAATTGGAGTTTACATTTGTTTTTCAATTACATTCTGTTAAATATGATGACTGTAAAGAACTCATATCCTCTTACGCAAATCGATTTTCTTTTTGAACATATAATGGTGGACTATTTATTCTCAATGATTGACTTGTGATCAGGGTATAATCATTTGAGAGTTTAGACGTTTGATATACCGACTATATCTTTTAAGAGTAAGTTTGGACTTTAAGAGTTTTTGATAATGTAATTCAGGTTGACAAATGACCCAGTGGTGTTTATGGACATGATGAATAGAATATTCCATTAGTCTCTTTATTAGATTTCTTTTTGTGCCTATGGATGAAATCTGAGTTTACTCCACAACTCTTGAAAAACATGTTTGACATCTGGACATCTTCATGAGTACCCAAAGAGAGCATCAGTTATACTCCATGCTATCAAACTGTGAGCTTTTGATTGATGAGGAACATTTCATAGAGCACATCATCTAGGATGAAGGTGTTTCAGCGGACCCATAAAAGGTTCAAGAAGTGGTTTAATGATTTCATTCCAAGAATATTTTTTATATTTAATGCTTTTTTAGATTTTATGGATGTTAATGGATGTTTATCCATGACTTTTACTGTATGGCAGTTCCACTTTTAGTCTTGTCCAAGAAGGGGGTAGTGTGTGAGTCGACAAATGACTGAGATAATTCTTTCTAGTGGATGAATATGAATTTAATATCGACCATCATTTTGTTCTTTTTTAAGTATGGTGAGGACTAAACAGTAGAATGTGATACTACTGGGATTAGACTCAATATTGTTCTTATGCGTGGATATCATGTTGTGGCCTATGGGTCCCAGATGTTGAGGCCTCATGAAAAAAATTACCCTACACTCAACCTTGAGTTGGGTTCAGGTACATATACAATGATTTTTTGTGGATAGTATCTCTTGGGAGAAAATTTTACTATTTTCACACACCATTTAATATTTATGAATATCTTCACCATGATATATTTTAATATTCAACAATAGAGTTGTTTTGAATATATATATTGTCTTTTGACATTGAACTAAAACATAATCCTGAGAAGGGAAATGGTGTGGAGGTTTAGTTGAGTATGATAAATTATAATCAATTTATTATATAGTTGAGTGATAAGTTGAAGATGATTCCTTTATTAACTGAAATGCATGAGGTTGTTTAGGAGAGTCAAAAGTAGATGAATCTTGTTTCAGATGTAGTGGATTCTACACTTTTGACAAGGATCAGGGACTGAAAGTATGATGTTCTATATAGATTATACATACGGGAAAGAATTTAATGTGGGGAGAAACCATTGTATTGGTTGATAGGACAGTACTATATGATCTATGTGAAAGATATAATTGATTTACCAATGAGAATGCGAAAGTATCTCATGTGTAAATTTCATGCCTCAAAGTGGGAGGTATATCTGGGTGTGACCTAAATGTTTTATAACTTATGAATATAGTTTTGGTAGCCATGCATGAGAATATAGATAGAAGGATTACTGATATAATGGTTCACCTATCAACAGGTGAATACATGGAATCAATGACCTTGAGGATTACTAAAATTGTTACCCATTCCTATGTTCATGTGGGATGAATTTACAATGAACATTGGTATAAGTATTCTAAATATTATTTGTAAGAATGAATAAGTCTTGATTTTTTGTGGATTTAATGACCAATGATGCAAATTTCATGCCAATACAGGAAACCATTACAATATAGCATTTGGGAGGAAATTATGTTCAAGAGATAGTTTGTCTTCATGGGGTTTCATAGACTATCATTTCATAATGTGATTCAATCTTTACTTCATTATTATGGAGGGGATTGAATAAAGTTCTTGGTACACATATAATATTTACTACAGTTATTAACAAAAATATGGATAGGCAGACATTGCATAATATAATGGTGCTTGAGGTTATGTTGTGGTCATGAGTTGTTGAATTTATTGGTTTTTGGTAGAATCATATAGCTTTACTGGAGTACTCCTTTAATACTAGATATCAGAAAAACTACAAAAATAGAACCATAGGATCCTCTTTATGGTGGTCTATGTAGATCACCTCTATGTTGAATTGTGATTTATGGGTTAGAGTTGTTGGGGCAGAGTATCATGTAGGATATGTTGAAGAGGGTTCAATTGATTCTTAAACATATGGCTATAACTCAAAGTAGACAAAAGTGGTCTACCAATAGATAGATATGACTCCAAAAGTTCATAAAATGTGTTCTTATATTCCATCAATTGTTTCGTAGTTTGGTTCACCATAGGATATGGGTATAGATCATGTTGGCACCCCTATTTTATAGAATTTCTTATATATTTTGGAGAAGTAGGTTGTCATATTGATTGACTCTTACAAATAAATATAGTGTGATGGATGACATTTTCATGAGTCAAAATACTGAAGGATTCACCCACACTGTTATCATGTGATCTACATGGATAAGACTGTTATTGAAATAGATGATTCATATGAGGATAATTTTATTTCAGTGTTGGATAATGTAGAGAATGTGTTGTGGGGAAATACCATACTGATAGTTCATGTGTTATCGAAACATGGACATTGACCTGATGATTCAATAGAAATAGAAGAATATACTTGTGCTTAGTGGGAAAAAAACATTTTCAATTAGAGTCATTGTGAGGCTTGGGAGTGATGCTCTAGGATGAGTTTTTATATGGTGGGGAGATTGTAAGATCCTCACATTTTCTAGAGTTATCTATAGCGCAAATTCATTAACTTTTTTTTATAAATGTACATTTGGTTAGAGCATTGACTTAGGGTGTGTTTCGGGGAAGTTTTAAAAAACATTATAAAAAGGGGGTGGGAATGGTCAGCTCTAGGTTTGAGAATACCATGATCCTACCCCAACTAACTATCTGACCCCAAACAGTTAAGGATGCATAGTTTTTCCATGGTTTATTAAACTGTGAACCCTTTCAAAGAAAAACCTTTTGCGAGGTTTATTTTGACCCAAAAATTTATATCGAAATCCCATAATCCCCCTAAACCACTCATTTTGTCCTTTCCTTGGGTGTAAACATTTTTCGGGCAATTCAAAATAATTCTGTAGTGTTTTCATGGGTATACAACCATAGTTTTTAAAGATTCAAAGCTCGGATCAAAGATCTTCTCTTCTCCTAATAAGTGGATCTAACACCAATCATAATTCCATTTATTATTCCATATTCACTTGATATTTTTGGGGATTTTATTCTTTGTTTAATTAGATCTAATCCTAATTGGAATGATCTAGATCTATAATTGTATATCTATATCTATATTGATTATAAGTTGGTATCATTAATATTGGTTTAGTTATCTTTATCCATAACTCATATCTATGTTGTCGTGCCAGTCATATTTTGGGGATATCTGTTGAGAGAGCATCCCCCAATGAACATAGTTGGGTGGTCTAATTTATAAATCCCATAGTCTTTATTTTTTCTTGTAAATGTATGTTTTAGGATTTATAAATTATTTTAGAAAATGAGACCTCTCATTAAAAAATTAATGTGTTAATTAAATAATCATAAATGTTATGAAATTTTGGGTTTTAGGTATTGATGAATAAGGTAAATAAATATGAGTATTAATTATGGCTGGATGTGATAATTGAGTTGCATAATTTTAGTGACAAATAACATTAATTAATTTGTGAATAATTATACAACTAAATGATCTAGAGATTATGATTATTAATTGTCCAGTTAGCCATAATTTTTTTGTTATATAGAATAATTAAATGATAAATTATTTATGAAATTTTCTAATTTAATGGATAATTGATTTTATAAATAATTAACAATAAATTGATATTGTTAATTTTTTTGGAAGAAATTATCCAACTTGATTAATTAATTTTTGAATTAACTAATGGATAGGATTATTTGGTGTTAGACATACCATTCTAAACTAATGGGATTTGGGGTGACATACAAGGAATTGAGCACCAATAATATTTTTAAATGAATTTTATTTTGGGTGGTAGACATTACGTAAGGAAAAAATGGATTTAAGGTGTTATAATTACAGTTTTACACCAGATAGATCTATCTATATTATTGAGAATTGTGGTTTCATAAATGTAGTTCTTTACAAATGATAAATACAACCATTGTTATTTTAGGTGTTAAACATGGAACTCTAAAACTATGTGATTTTGGGTGTTAGACATGGCATTCTACACCAATCGTATTTTGGGTGATTCAAATGTAATTCTACACTAAGGAAAAATATGTATAAAAAGTGTGTATTAGATGTGTGGTACGATTCAAAATTTATAGTCTATGCCTTTAACAAATATTTATTGATAATTTAATAACTATTAAATTATTTATTTTAATTATTTATTTATACAGCTTCATACACTTTTTGTTGACTACTTTTATTTAGGGAGCGTTGGTGGTGGCCTATTGATTCTTACTCACACCCTATGCGGGCTACCTGATTAGTACCCGAATAGACATTATGGTTGTAGGGGAAGTAAACAGAATGTTCTCTTCATTGGATTTCTAATTTTGGTTTTAGCTTGGATGTGGGAACTATATGTGGTTTGATACCATCATGGGATTCCATTGCGTCTTTAATTTTAGTTTCATTGTAGACATGTTGACACATTATTTTGCATGTAATGACTTCCCTTTAAATTTAGTATTCTATTTTATGATTCTGTTATACTATGACATTGGTATTTTTATGGTAATATATGCATCCAAAATTTATTATTTATTTACAATGGTGTTTTACATAAATAAAATAGGTTATAGTGTCTCCATAATGACTTAAGGGAACCTCGTTGCTAGTTGGTAGCCTTTATTGTTTTGGGAGGCATGTTTGGGTTCATGTGACCAATAACCATGAGAATCCATTGTGTGGCACCTGATAAGGGATGTTACAGATAAATAGATATTAATCGATCCATAAATTAAACATGAAATGTATATAATCAACATGCACTTTCCTATATGAATCATGTCATTATCAAAAAACCTAAACAGCATCACAACTCAAATACTATTATATAATTAATCATCATAAAAACTCTCATAGTTTCACACTCACAATCTAACATGATCTCATTTTAATACATCAAGCGTATCATTCCCAACAACTTCATCAAAAATCCTGAACAAAACTCCCTTGTGTCACATGTCATCAGACGTAGGCTCATGCACCTAACAAACTGAATAAACTACCCCATCATGTAATCCTAATATATCCAAAAGTACAATGTTTATTCCTCTATAATCAACTTCTATCAGCTCATACAAGTTAATTCCAATAACTTTATCACTCTAAATCCAGGAATTGTCACAAAGAAAAAACTATAAACCCCCCACTCTATGCATACAAGAAAATACCATCTCGGATCTCAATCAACAATCCCATCACAAGTTTCACAAATATTCAATAGTTCAAATTATTTAATTTAACATATCTCTAAAAACCTATCCTCAATAAAAAGAACCCTCCATGTTTTTTAAATAATGAATGTC
Organism: Viscum album; assembly: GCA_963277665.1. Classification (NCBI taxonomy): domain Eukaryota; kingdom Viridiplantae; phylum Streptophyta; class Magnoliopsida; order Santalales; family Viscaceae; genus Viscum; species Viscum album. The sequence goes on along the minus strand of OY728145.1, from coordinate 652,524,326 downwards.
ATGGAATATAATATCCATATAGTGAACCATCACAAGGTTATCCACATTCTCTATGAAAATCATGTTAAAACACATTATCTCTCAGGATCTAAATTATATATAATAGGAATCTATTTCTATGTCAACCACACTGTCAATGTTTATATTCATCATCAACAATTCATAGACCAAACTAAACCTAAAGGATATAGGTAACCTCTATCCAAATTTTACAACATCCCCCAATGGTGATTCATATAGATTAAAACAATTACCTTCTTTTGTAGTTAAATAGAATTTAGTAAATTTATATTAGAGAAAAATTGTAATGTTTTTGTTAACATATTACTTATCTAAAACAACTTCATAACTACCTAGAATGCGGATATCACCATTTTATATAGTGTCCCAATTAACCTTATATTGGTAACTATATATCTCGTTCATTAAAAAAAATATATCCATTATCATTAAACATAAATTGGTTCAATCAAATAGACATTAAAAAATGAAATTATAATTTTAATCTATAAATAATTAAAATAACTATATTTGGAAACACCTTATATGTTTTTGTACATTATTTATAAAATTAAATCCTTTGTCCACAGTGATATTAATATCAATGAATAATGTGATTTTCAAATGAATACAGAGTTCCACAAATGATGTATGTAAAAAATAGTCTTTCAAATTTCTGATAGTAGGTAAAAAATAAATAAACATTTAAAATTTGATCAAATTTTAATGAAATATTAGAAATATATAATTTAATATAAAAAATAAATTACTCATAACCTTGGTAACATAGATATACATATAGAAAATTTGTTCATAGCTTACCAGTATAGTGCCCATCGGAAGCTATGACACACCTTTATTCCAAATATAACATATCCTAAATAGAATGTTGAAGGAAAATATTATTTGACATCACTTTATCATGCCCTTAACTTGAGACCACTCAATAGTGACATGACTATAGTTTCACATGACCTTAGGCATTCCACCGAGTACAATAGAAGCTATCGAGTAGCATGGACCAACTAAAGTGTGATCATGGAAGGATCAGAACTTTAAAGTAATGTAAAAAAAAGAAGAAAAAACATGACAAAAACATCAATAATTTTATTCAAAATATGTATAAAAATTAATCATACCCATGTTATAATAATGAAATGTGTTATTTCAATAACACATCCCAAATAATTTAAAACTATGATGATCACATATCATAATAAACCATGTATATAAAATACCAAATAAGAACTACTATTTTCCTCATTCCCCAAATTAATCACTGCCTCGATGACCAAATTGCCACACAAACATGACCCATTGGTCATCCTTGACTCAAAATGAAATAATAAATTTATCTAGAACCTATTCAGGGTACCAAATTAGTGTGTGAGAAACATATCTCTATAATATCTCCCCATGTTACACTACTGTAACTATCATATAATGATTATAAACATTTGATATTATTAAGGACATTTAAAAAATGTGTAAAAATAAAATTAAATAATTATAGTTGATTCTCATATTCTATGGTGACACTTGAGATTGATCATACATTCTTTATTTAATATAGAATACATATGAGAAAAATACATAACCATCTTGAGGATAATATGTATTATTGTGGAACTTATTTTATAATACAAATATCAATGTACCAAGACCAACCATGTATCCTATAATTGCATATATTACCAAAGGGGGAAAACATGTTCTCCCAATAACATCTCCCCAAATATCATACACCACGGTTTCATATCCCCTATATATGAAAATATAGATCATCCACTCACATGGTCATATAAATACATAGAACAGCATATATAATACTCAAATGGTTATCGTCACTTACAAGGAAGATCATATATCATCTACATAATGGGTCATACCACCCATAGAAACATTGAATACGATCCACGTATGGGGTCATGTTCCATGCCCAAAACATCATATATCATCCATGGGGGCATCTCATCTAAAGCCTAGAACATCATATATCATCGACCTTTGGGGTCTCAAAGCCTACCCAGGAATGTTTTTGGGCATTCCCTACTCAATGGTTATCATCCCACTTTGAACCTAAAGACACATACACATGAAGTGAACTCTTCTTACTAGATCCTCATATACATATAAATGTCATATACAACTCAGGGCCTTATCTGACCCTTTATGTACAAGCTTCATAAAGGTAGCACCACAACATATTAATGACTAAAATAATGTTTTCATTCTTATATGACATGAAATAAAAAATTTATATGATAATATAAATTATTTATATATTAAAATATATTTTATTTATAATAAATTTAATTACATCTATAGCATGTGATGTACATGATATCAGGTTTACATAAAACACGATTATCTACTATTTTAAAATGACCATTTTAACCAGGACATTAAATTAGATGGTATGAACAAAATACAATACATATTAATAAATATACACATTACACACATTCATTTTTATCATTTTAATATATATTAAAATAATTATTATTTAAAAGGTAAGTAATTATTTTATTATAAATACAATACTTTTTATGAAAGACTATTTAGTCGTGCATCAATTAAATAATTTCATTACCCCCTTTCTGGAATTTATTTGATAAAATTATGATAATTTTGGAAATCATTAAATCAAAAAGAAGTTAGGATGAGTTTTTGAGACTTTATTGAAAAGTCTTGTTTTTGGATGAATAATGAAAACATATGAATTTTAAATCAATACCACCTTTTTGTTTAAATGATTTATAAAATATAAATATTTTTTAAATTGGATTTAAATTAAAAAAATTAAATTATATTTTAACTAATTCATATTTTTTCATTGGATTAATTTTAATAATGATTTGTGATATAAAATCACTATAACATTTGGAATAATTTCTCTTTCAAAACACAATTTATCTTCACATTTGTGAGATTAAATTTAACTTAAAAATTCCAATTATAATAATGTATTTTAATCAAATGGATTCTTGACTTGAAATAATAATAATTTTAAATTTTAATTAGGTGAATATTAAATTTTTTCTAAAATTAATTCTAAAAATAGTAAATATTAATTATCATTGTTAGGTTAAAAATGGAATTAAAATGAGGTTAAACATAGAAGATAATGGTTTAAGGGAAATGAAAATGTGAATAAATCAAAATATATAGTAATATTTAACCATTATCCATTCAAATATATTATATATAATAATTTTTATTATAATTAAATTTTAATTTTTTTATCCTTTTTTATTATTTTGTGAAATTTACATGTAATTTACAAAGAGGTATCATTACCCAAATTATAAAAAATAACTCATTATATATAATAAATTACACTATAAATGATATTATTCATGAAAAACCCTTAAAATATATCTCCTTAATATACATATTCACATTATCTCTCTTCTGGTCCTACTAAAACACTATCCCTAGGCTTCATTAGAGCACATCTACAAGAGGTTCCTCTTAAAGACTGCAATTATCATGAAATATATACATTTTTTTAATTGTACATTTTCTACCTTAAATAATGTATTGTAAATTATAATATAATAAGACAATAATAATTCATAAATTTAGATTTAATTGTGTTTATGTAATAATATTTATCCATCTTCCCATCTGTTATATTGGACACTAAATCATCAATCATGTATGCGGTGGGAAACCTCCTAACATACTAATGCACATTATTTTCCATAACAACTAATAAAGTATAGATATAAATATAGATTTATTAAATTTATATGAAATTTATGATAATATTATAATTATTTATTTTTGGTATCACAAATACCTTGTTTTATTCCATTCCCTTTCAAATGCCACTACATTGCTCATATTTACGGTGGAATACTGTATCACGAAGTGATGTGATTTGTTTTTCTCATTAACATTATTTGGAATGTAATAAAAATAAATTTTTTAATATATGTGATATATATGATATAATATTTATTTTTAAAATTAATATATATCCAAGCTTCTCATCCTTTCACCCATTAAGGGAATGATAATGTAACTCGTGCGTATATACAACCTATTCTCTGTAAGAAACGAAGCAATTTATTTTCACAAAAAATAATTCAATAATATAACTAATAATTTATCTCTTGAGTGTATAATAAATTTATTCCATAATATTAATTAATTATTTTAAATAATTATAAGGGATTTACATGAAGCTAATCATCAATTAAAAAAATAATGAAGTGTAATACACATCAACAAATATAAAAAAAGAAAATAAATAAATATTATTGATGAACATTTTCACGTCCACTATAATGGAGGTCAATGAATTTTTAGATAAAAGGAATTATGTGGTAAGGGACTTCATCCAAATTTCTCTTAATTAAAGATTATTATGATATTATTATGATTAATATGTATCTAGTATAGTTTAATAAAATTTTCATTTCCACTATAATGGAGGTTAATGAATTTTTAGCTAAAAGGAATCATGAGGTAAGGGACTTCATCCCAATTTCTCTTAATTAAAGCTTATTACAATTTTATTGATGTAGTTTCATTTATATGATGTGTATAGTTCCACTTATACATGTAATTTAATGATTACTTAATAATTTATTGTTTTTAATTTTCATTTTTATTTTTTTCAATTAGGTGGATATTAATTAAAAATTACTTTGTTTTAAGGAACTTCTTAACTTAATTTATTTTTACTATGTTATATTACATCTTCATTGTCTTAGATGTTCTAGGATTAGGGGTTATTACGAATTGAAAATATTATGTTTTCAAACCCATGATTTATATAAATTTTATGGATATAATTGAATAATGTTTTAATTTCCACATTAACATTATGATCATTATACGATAAATTTAAAAATATCATTTTAATCAAGATTATTTCGGATAGAGTTTTCATTAATAGAAATTATATAATAATTGTATAGTAATACCATTAATGTTTCTTTTCATATAATCATTCATGAGTTTTTCATGTAATATTATTATTTACCCCACATTTTTACATAAAATAATATTGAAAATGTTTTAAATAAAAGTAAAGAGTATTTATCTACTTGAAAAAATTAGTTTAATCAAATACCATGTTTTCTAATGAAAATTAAAAATTAATTTACCAATTTCGATTGTCTAATTAAATTAAAATTTACCCATTATTATTTTTTTACAGTATTATTTAAATTGGTTGTCCATGTCGTTTTCATAATATAACCCTATTGTATTTAATAAAATATTTAAATATAATCATTATTTTAACACGTGATGAACGAATAACACTTTCTACCATCTGGGAATATATTAATGGTTGTTTTAAATGTTTTCAATTTTTATTTTAATAAAAAATAAATTTTCATAATTTTTTCGAAAAAGTTTTTTAAAATGGGATTTTGGAAATTTTAAAGGATATTTTCAAAAAAAAATAATGACATACTTATAGTAATTCTAATAAAAAATGAAATCATGAATTCATTATACTTATGATCCATTAGATGTATTATATATTGATATTATTATTATTTATTATTTTGATGGATTATGATAATTTTTATTTGGTATGTACAATATAGATACAATTCATTTTACTATGGATGGTTGATTATTATATACATTGATTGGGGGGAGTAATTACATTTCATATTCTAGTTTAAATATTAATGTTTTTGTGTATTATTATTCACCCTAATAATATGAAAAATTCATTATATTTAGTAATTGGTGGGAGGTGATTGATATAGCACCTCAATGCTTCTTTTTGTCTCATGAGACATACTACACTGATTTTCAACAAATTCCACACCCATTAATATAAATATTTTTAAACAAGGTAATGAAAAAATTTAATTTCTTAGTATATGTCCTTGAAAAAGTTTTAGATGTCCATAATTATGTATTCCATTATTATTATTCCAATTATTTATATCACATTTTCTATTTGATTACTTAAAATTGTTATGATTAAGTTTCAATCACATATGACTTTTTTATGGAGTAATTTTATAATAATTTAATCCATACATTTTATTATCATGCTATTGATTAAATGATAAGAAATTAACTTATTTATTATTACATATTTATTACGACTTCATTATTTGTTGCATTGTTTTGTACACTTAAAATTATAGAGTTTCCAAGATCACCCCTTTTTAATGAATTATTTTCCTTAATATATCATTACATTTTTTATTTTTATTCTTAGATAGGCTATAGGTAATAATTAAATTATAAAATAATATAGTTTTTGTATTTATTTTATCAAATATATTACATTTTTAATTTATTTTCATATTTTAAATAGATTTCTATAATATTTATCCCTTCAGGATGTGATTAATTTTTTCATAATCTACTATAACAATCTAGATATAGGCTCTCTATGACTGGGCTCAGGTCAAAAAATTTATTATAAAATTTAGTATAATATATTTCTTGCTAACTAGTTTAAGGGAATCATAAATTGTAGAACAAAACCCAGTGATTGACATTGAGGATATATATAGAAGAAAAAAATAATGTTATGGTAAGGTATTATTATATTGGTTTTACTATAAATACATCCTTGTTTGGATACTATATGTGGACATAATAATTGAACATAGGTACCTAGGTGTAATAACTCTGACAAGGGCTCATTGAGTTTGACCTATTCGTTACGGTTTTCCATGAAAATGGGACTAACTATGAACCTGAGTTTTAACTCTCATTTTATATTCATAAAATAAACCACATTTTCATTAAAAACAATTATAATTAATTGTAAAAACCCATCACCAAGGAAATTATATTTAATATTCTATGATTAGTTATGCATAAATTTTTCATTTTATGTTAATTATTTCAATTGTTTTAGGAGTAAAAATTATGATTCATAATGATATGATCTAATATAGTGTATTCCATAAATTATAATTGTATCATAATAGAATAAATTTAATCCAAATAAATGAATTAAATCCATATTGTATGTTTTTTGGTTTTGGGGATATAGTTAATTTAATATTTTAGAGGGAACCAATATCCCAAAAATTCTCATCATTGAGAACATTGTATCATTGGATTAAAAAAATAGGAAATAATTCTCTCATTATTATGAAAAATAAATAAATAAATAGAAAAATATTGTGAAAGAAAAAAATATGGATAATGAGAAAAAGGGAAAAAGTCTTTCCCTACATGTGATAATTGTGGTAAAACACTAGTACATGTGTAAAAGGAATGTGGGTTAGTAACTCTTTGGAGGTAAAGGACCCCATGATTTTTATTTAATGGTAAAGAAAAATGTTTACAATGTTCAATTCATAAAATGTATATAGATGGGGAACTACACGTATGAACTCCCCAAGAATCCAAAAAATTAAACATAAAATGTTGCTAATGGATCAGTGTCAATATTATTCTATTAACACTTATAATCTTGAATTATTAAGGTTATTTTATTATCGTAGAATTATATCATTTTATTATTATATAAATGATATAATATTTATAAAAATTATATAATTTTTATGGATTTTACCATACTATATTTTAATTACGGATTAGGAATAATATGTTAAATTGTTTTACTGACAAGTTCAAATGATTCAATGGAAAGTTAAAATTAATTGAAAACATGTAATTGAGGAATAATATTCCCCTATTTTGTTCTTAATTTTTAGATAATTATTTTTTGGTATAGATATGGTTGTTATAGATAAAGTAATTATCACTTTAATAAATACTATATATCAAATTGGTGATTTATTATGAATTTTTTTTATTTAATCATTGATGTATTTAACATATTTTTTAGAATTTCAAGAATTTATCAAATAAACGAATTTTTGTTCAATTAATAAAATTTTATGCATGTATTCAACATGGTTTTATAGTTATTATGGTTATAACATTGTTTCAAGAGAATAAATGATGAAATATTTGACATGTTTTGTATGTGATGATTAATATATACTACACATTGATTGGGTGATTGATGTTAAGTTATTTTTTAAATAAAATTACCTGAATTCATGAGTTTTTAATATTACTAATTTATAATTTTCATAAGGTTATCCTTTTAGGAAATGTTTCATGTGTATATTTTCTTGTGGTTTTAAAAAAATATTATTTTACCATATAAAAATTTATGCATATTGGATGACCATTACAAACAATTTTGTTATAAAAACCACATGATGTAGAAGGAATTAATTATCAATCTATTATGGATATTATGATCTATAAAAGTGAATTTTAGTGCTTAAGAATTAAAATCTATTGAGGTATTCATTTCATGGATTAATAAAGGAATATTAATGTTCTCAAAGAATAAGAGGATAATATACAATCATATAATATAAATGTTTCATGTAATTCTATGTCCTTATATTCATAGATTGTAATATAATTCCTCACCATTAGGAAATGGTTCATAAAAAAAATTTATCATATTACCTTCATATCCAATGGATCAAATAGTACCTTAACGAATCACATGTTTATGGTTTTGTGATCCATAAAAATCTCTAGAATATCCAATTTATTTTCATTAATGATCTATATCACCCTTTCCTAATCTTTGGGTGTTAGTATTATCATCTATGTCTATGTCTTCATTTCATATATATGTTTTATAAAATTTTAAATGCATTAATTTTTTTATTATGGATGGAATTTTTACATACTCTACCTCTTATCAACAAGATGTTTTATCACCCATTCTCATGATATAGAGTTTTATTATAGATATTTTAAATTGAAAATCCTTAGATTACTGATATCATGATTAAATTGGGAAGATTACATTTATTTAAGGGATGGGGTATAATGTAACAAACCATGATTTTTAAAAGAAGAATATTATTGTTGATAAAATATATGACATGAAACACTAAAATTTGGTTAGAATATTACACCCAGATACTTTATGATATTATTATTTTAGAAATAATTTAATTTCATCAGTATCTTGTGATACACACAATAAAGGGTTTTAATGAAACTTGATACTCCATTATTTAAGGATGACCAATAAAAAATATCAATAATATTTTTGGTTATTTTTATAAATAACTAAATTATGAAAAATATATATTTTACACAATATAAATTTTTATATAAGGATTAAATATATTTATAATGATCATTTAAAAGGATGAATGGTATAGAAAAAATAGTATTTTTAATTAAACATGATTTAGTCACAATTCAAAAACATAATTTAAAATTAACTTTTAACACATTTTTGAAATTTATATAATAAAATTAACTTATTTTTTTTAAATCACAATATAAAAATTATCATTTCTATAATTTTTAGGATTTTTAAAAAATGATTCATTTTTTCAACGAATAGGGAATAATAATGAATTTTATGTGAAAACGTTGATCTCATTTGAATAAAATATAATGTAAAATTATATATCAATTAATAAAATTTATCTAATTGGAATAATTTTCATATGGATTATTGATATTAAGACATTGTAAACTTTTGAGCATTTTCTTTTCAAAACACTTCTTTCTTATCAAGTCTTCGAGATAAAATTTAAATTAAATATTGAATCATATATGAGGATAATTCATCAAATTAATTAAATTGTACTAATTAGAATAAATAATATTATTTAATATGTTAAAAATAATTTTTTACCAATGTGAATAGTGAAACAAGTTAAAATTAACTACTGGGATTAAGATAAAAAGGGTTTTTTGTGTTGTTAAACTAATAAGTTAAGGGTCGAATGGCATATGAACATTCCAATATAATTTTTTAAGGAAATATGTAAGACTAATAATTTGAAATTTTGAGTCCAGGGTAATTCATATAATTTTTGAAGGTGATTGTCTATCATTTTAGAATCATTTGGGAAATTTCCCTATAATCTCCATAGAGGTAACCTTTCAAAAACATATAAAATAGAAATTCATCCCCAACCATGTTTATAAAATTATTACCCATTATCTAAAAAAATCCTTAAAATTTCTCTCCCCAACATCCTCTGATACATTCTATTGACTATTTTATTAAAAATGTCAATATTTAAGGTCATTGAGATGATATCCAAATGAGGTTTCTCATTGAGAATATAATCATATTAACAAAGCCTTTTCATTTTATTTCAAAACTTTACACCATAAGGTATTTATTAATAGTTTCAATATAATAAAAAATTTATATATCATATACTAAAATATTATTAATTTTAAGGAATAATATTTATAAATCTCCACTTACATCAATTTTGAAATGAAATCATCGATCGTGTGTATGGAATACTATCACCTTGAAAAAAGAACTAGTTTTTTTTCATCACCACATATACAAGATAGATATAATGATTGATTTATCATATATATATATATGATATTTAGGATAATATTATAATTCTTTAATATTAATATCACATGTACCATTTTACAGTCACTTTTGTTTTAAATTCTATAACATCACTCATGTGTACGAAGGATAACTGACTTTCAAGGAAAAGTGATACATTTTTCACTCAATATTTAAATTGAATGTAATAATTATAAAATTTATGAATATAAGTAATATATATTGAAGATCATATTTATTTTGGAATGTGAATATATTACACACTTCTTTATCCTCTTACCCAGTGAGGGAATGATATCGTCACACGTGTGTACGTACGGTCTACCATCTGTACAAAATAATGTGATTAATTTTAAATTAAACACGTTTAAGAGTAGTTATGATACTATATATACTATGTTAATAATATATTTATACTATTATTATCATTTATATTATTTAATTACATATATCCTATGTATAATAATTTGTGAATCCATTATAAAACATGAATATGAAATCATGGTAATTAAATCACAAAATAATGAAAATAATGAAATATTGTTATCTAACAAGTGATATGATGGTCCAAAAGGATCATATATGATATTATAAATATTAATTTTCTTGTGATATAATTTAATAATGTGTTAAATACCACTATAAATAATTCAATATCATGCTCAACCAAAAAGAAGCATGAGATATTGGACTTCATCTCAATTTCCCTTCATTAAGGAACATTTTAATATTATTATCCTAATTTATTTTATTTAGTGTATACAAGTCAACAATTAAAAGTAATATCCTTATTACACAATTACTCTTTTTATTTTATGTTTCATTTAGAAATATTTTACCAAAACGGTATTTGAGTGTAAACATACGAGGTAGTAATTTTGTTACATTGTGATATACTACTTCTTCATTTCCATTGATATTAAATGACTATGTTTTGATTTAGTTTAATATCTATTAATATATATATCACATTTTTTAGTCAGTATTTTAATTTGAAATAAATAATTGATTCATTAGTAAATTATCACTTCAACGTTATGATTTTTAAGGGATTATTTCAAAATATCATTTTAATTGGGACTCTTTAGGCCTAAATTTATATTAAAGGAAATTATCAGTGAAATGGATAATAAATGAATTTTATTTTCATATCATCTATTTAATCATGAATTTTCTAATTAATTTTACATTTTACATAAATTTGAATTAAAATTAATCGAAAACTATTTTTTATGAAAATTGAAATTTATTTCACTCTTCCATCAGAAATCATTTTTAATTAAATTTTACACTTTATAGTAATAAATTGGAAAATAGTTTTAAAATTTTAAAAATATTTATTATGTAAATTATAATCCATTTATTTTTTTACAACTGAAATATAAAAGGAAACTTTATTACATTATCAAGACAATGCCCATTTTACTCTTGCAAAAAATGTGAAAGGATATTTTTTTAACATGTAACACCTATTTTTTTTTCTTCCATCATAACAAGTAAATGTTTTAATTTTTATTTCAAATGTTTTTAATGGATATTTTCATATAAAATTATTTTCAAAAAAATTAAAAAAAATCTCGATGATGTAATGATATTTTACTCAAAAATACTTTTTATGAAATTCTTATGGTATTTAAATTGATTGAAAAATACATAATTCATTGTAATTATTATAAAATGGATAATTATTTTAATATAATCATTATTTTTTATTTAGATGTTTTATAATCATCTTTATTGGGATGTATTAGGTTGAAACCATTTAATTTACATTATACATGTTAATATTGTGTTTATTTATTAGGAAACATATTTAAAAACATTATAATAGTTTAAATATTAATGGATACATAATTTATGTTTCAACCCTTAAAAATATTGAATGAATTGGACTTACTATATAATGGGAGGTTCTCTCTATAACTTTTCAATGCATCTATAGTTATCATAAGATGATATTGATTGGGTTTGGGTCGAGTGATTTCCTATTAATATTGACATATTTACAAAAATGAGTCAAAGATATTATGTGTCTCGGCATATGAACACTGTGGTAGGTTTTAGAAATCAATAATTATGAATTCAGTTTTTGATATCCCAACTGATTATTCAATTAGGTAGAATACCCATGGTTATGATTCCAGCACATGGGTTTATTTATATAAATTTCTTTGATTATAATTTATTTCTCATGTATTATTATCATGATATTGATTAAATGCAATAAGTTTTTGATATATACATTATATAATGATTACAAAGTATTAATTTTTATATGTTATTTTACACTTATCCTTAATTATCATCTCAACTCACCTCTTTCATATCTTTTTTATCCTTGGATACTAGGAAGTTTTTTATTATTGATATGAAGGGATACACTACAGGGAATATTGGTATTATCATAGAAATTTAATTTTTTTTTACTTCATTAATTAAAATTTAATTTGAATATCATGTGTACATGTTATTTATAATCACTACTACATTATAAAGTCCTTCTGGGTATGATTCCATGTATCATATGAAGATATAAAATGTTAGACACCAACTCCTGGATATTGGGACCATGTGGTGACAATAAATACTAGAAGCATACTCTATCTCCCAAACTTATAACAAAATACCTAATATGTAGGAAAATATCTCAAAACTATCACACATTCCCCTTTCCTTTGTCTCAAGAACACAAAATATATTCATATCTTGTGTCATAGATCCACCATGAAGCACATATCCTCATCCATCAATGCACACAAATTTATCACCTCTAAATGATCCTATATTTATATGTACATACTTATAATATCATTGAAATAATTATATATACAACATGACAATCAACTAGGGTTATACAAAACCATACTATTCTCTACTCAGCAGTAAAAATCTATATATAATGCCCATGATGTATTCTTTGTTCATATGACCTTTTTTGATCCAAAATATTTCAGACTGATCCAAAAACACATCAAAAACATAAATCTCAAATTATTTCATCCACCTTATACCATTACTAATATATATCACAATATAAAACATTAAAATCATGTTCCAATTCATAAATTAATAAAAATTAACCCCACCTAGTTCTCATTATATGTATCTCTTATGGTAAATCTCTACCCATTACTTATAGTGAACCCTCTTATCATACTTTATTCATCCCCAAATGATATTTCTAATGGCCATTGATATTTATGAGGTAACACCCATTTCATATTATGTGTAATGAAACTCATAATGGACTTATCACCTGTCTAATTCCATCCCTAATGAATGATATCACAATATAAATGTTTGAGGTGAAGGTACGTGACTTGTTCCATGGATTACACAAAATGTACACACAATGGACAACTCTATAAATGTACAATCACCTGTCCAAATATTTATGTCTAAAATATATATTATGTTTGATTTCATAAACAATATGTATGTAACATAGGTAATCCAATTGTGAATAGTCCCTAAATTAATTTTTTATAACCCAGATTGGATTGTACTGTTAAATTTCATGTTCCTAAAACATGTTATTTGTCCTTTTACATGGCCACACACTTGGTTACATATAGGAATTTCCTACACATCATTTCTATAATGACAAAATGTCGTGTGAAAAAACTCCCCCCTTTGTCACTCTAAGGAACTATAACAACATGTTTTCATAGACAATATTTTCAGTGATCCAAATTTTAAAATGAAAAACCATAATACCAAACAAATCACTTAATTTGTTATAAATATATCATCTATTACATACACACATATCACAAATTCCTAGAATTATTAAAAACATTTAAAATAGAAAATAAATGGATGTGGTTTAAAATAAAATAAACCTAAAACTCATGTAAAATCATTGATTGTGACAACTGGGTCCCAGTGACAGCACAACAACCCTGCCTTAACATGGCCGTCAGGTCCTGTCCCACCAGGTACCCCCCCAGTTGCCCCGCAGACACGTGGGGCCCACCCCAGGGTCCACCCACGTGCCTGAATGGCTCATCTGACTAATGACAGTCCCCACAAGCCAACACTTGTCCTTTCCAGTGTGTTTTGTCCTCACTCACACACACCCTGGGAAATATCCCAGAAGGTTGGCACAGGTCGCCGGTGCGGGTCGCCGGCACGGGTCGCCGGCGTGGGTTGCCGGTGCGGGTCGCCGGCGCGGGTCGCCGCCGCGGGTCGCCGCCGCGGGTCGCCGGCACGGGTCACCGGTGCGGGTCGCCGGCACGGGTCGCCGGCGCGGCGATGCTGGCGGTTGGAGGCGGCGGCGACCCGGGGCGCCGCCGAACGGACCCTCCGTGGCTAAAGCCGCTGTGGCAGCAGCGCGGTCCCGCAACTACGCGGGACCGGAGGAGCGGGACATGGCGGCCCGACCGCGTCCACTGGCGAGGGCGGCCCCACGCGGGGCTGCGGCTTTCCTTCACGCGGGGGCAGCGCGCCCCCGCCGCGGTTTACCTCGCTCGGCCACTCGGCCGAGCCGAGCCGAGCTGACCCACCGGTTTGGGCCGGGCCGAGCCACTCTGGCCGGGCCGGGTCGGTCCGGGCCCAGACCCCCCGTTTCCGAACCTTTTCGGTCTTCTGCTCATAACTTGAGCTACGGGACTCCGAACGACGCGCCGTTAGCGGCGATGCGATCCTTGGATCGAGACGGTCGTTTTAGTATATCACACTCAAGGTTTTGGAATACTTGGGTTCAGATAGGTTGGTTCGTACACGAAACCAACCAGGCCCTCGGAGTGGAAACGCTCATATCTTGAGCTTCGAACGTCCGTTTGACGTGCCGTCGACTTTGTTGAATTCCTCTAAGTGAGACGGATATTTTGTATTACTCTTACCGAGGTTTGGACGTAGATGGAGTACGGTCGGGTTGGTTTTGACTTAAAAACCAACTTGTCCCCTGAGACGAAAAAGCCAATAACTCTTAGACCGGGCGTCTGATTGACGCGTCGTCTGTTGCGTTGAGTTCCTGTTGACGATACGGAACTTTTGGATACATCAACTCTGGACTTTGTGTTAGTTGATGTATCAGCCTCTCGGTTCGTGGAGCAGACCCTCCCGAACGAGCTTGCTATGTGCGGGAACCCTAGATCTGGTTGCAACTGCGATGATGATGAAAACAGTACGGGAATCCTCCGTGTTTTCGGCAGTGACCAATACGGTACATCTTGGGATACATCAACTCCGGACTACATGTCAGTGGATGCATCGACCTCTTAGCTCGTGGAGTGGACCCTCCCGAAACGAGCATGCTGTGTGCGAAAACCCTAGAGCCGGTTGAGACTTGATGACTGCTGATCGAACGACTCGGTGTGTTACGGATAGCCCAGTGGGGAGTGCTTGGTTGTAGCAGCAGACCCGCGGCGGAGAAGCGCTTGGTTGTAGCGGCAGACCCGCGGTACTCAACAAAAGGAGTACCTCTAGAGGCTATGAGGGGGAGCGCTTGGTTTTAGCGGCAAACCCATGACAGAGAGCGCTTGGTTGTAGCGGAAGACCCATGATGGAGGAGCGCTTGGTTGTAGCGGCAGACCCATGACGGAGGAGTGCTTGGTTGTAGCAGCATGGGGGAGCGCTTGGTTGTAGCGGCAGTCCCACGACGGAGTAGCGCTTGGTTGTAGCAGCTGACCCGTGCTACTCAACAGAAGGAGTACCTCTAGAGGCTATGAGGGGGAGCGCTTTGTTGTAGAGGCAGACCCATGGTGGGAAGCGCTTGGTTGTAGCAGCAGGCCCACAATACTCGATAGGTGGAGTACTACAGTAGTCCAAGGTAAGAGGGAAGCACTTGGTTGTAGCGGCATAACCACTGTACTTGATGGAGAAGGAGTTTCCCAATAGCTATGGTTTCAACTTCATGATCGATCATGTGTGGGTCATTGCGGGGGTTAGTACCTACCGATCCCTTGTGGGTCCGACGGCTTAGAAGAATCAGTGGCTACATCTGATCATCTCTATCATCTTAAGAAGAAGTATACCTGTGTGAGCTGAATCCTGTTTTTCTTTCCTTTGTGGATTGTGTTGTGCTATCCTGTGTGGATTTACGTTTTTCTTTCCTGTGTGGACTGGGTTGTACTTGGGTTCGGATGTTGGAGCCGAACGAGAATTGATGACTTAGGTATATGTATGGGCATATACCTAAGCCGTGTCAGATTTTACTTCGTGATTGTATCTTTCCTTTGTGGTTTATCCTTTGTGGATTCTGGGAGACCTTCGGGGGTCTCAGGGTCCATACTGAGTAGCTTATACTCACCCCTGCACGGGCTATGCCCGCACTACGTTGTGTTGGTTGCAGAAGAAGGACAGCGCTGATCATGGTTGAGGCTTGCGGAGCAGGACAATACCTGGAGGTGGACCACTGGGCGAGATGTACTCGGAGCGGTCGGCTGGACCCGAGGAGAAGTGGAGGCTATCTGTACCCACCCTTCAGGTGGTATTTCCAGTGGACAGCTCAGCATTGTGGGTTTACTTTTCAGCTTTTTTTCCCTTTTCAGTTGTACTTTACTTTCAGTTTGGGTTTGTATACTGGCCCACTTACTTTTCTGCACTTGCTGTTGTACCAGTTTTTACTTAGTGTTTACTTCTGGCTGCTTGCTCTGTGGTGTTTTTGGTTTACTTTACAAAGGAAATTCCTTCCCTTTTTCCGGGATTTACGCCTTGGTGCTAGTCGCCAGCCTCTGGCCTATGGAAGGCGGGCTTGGGGTAGTCACGACACGGGCCCCGAGGATGGGTCATGATAAATTGGTATCAGAGGAGTTCGGTTCTACCGCAGAACCTTGGGACTCTGATAGTTTCTATGTGAAGCAATAGTGTTAAGCATATTCAGTGTGTTTATCAGTCTAGGGAGCCCAGTGTTGGTGCGGTGGCTGACGTATCCGTACACCAGGACCCTGACTTCTGATTTCTGACTTAATGCACGAAAACATTGATTGAATGTGTGTTTCAAGTTTACTTTGTGATTACTTGTATCATATCACCAGGTATACTGTTATGACTGTGGCGCACCTGTTTCCTTTTCAGGATGGCCCCACGATGGTAGCCATCTAGGGTTCCGAGAGTTGAGCGTGACGACAGCCTGCCGAGCGAGGAGGCCTCGGTGCAGGGCCCTTTGACAGCAGAGGCACCGGCGGTACCTCTACCCGCTGAGCCACCGGTGCTTCTAGCCCCAGCTGCTGATGATGCACGTCGCCTTAGTGCACTGCATGAGTTCCAACACCAGCAACCGCCCAAGTTCCGTGGGGAGACGGACCCCCAGGTAGCCGAGGACTGGCTGGAGGCGGTTGTACGAGTTTTCCGGTTAGTGAGGACACCAGCAGACCTTATGGTGGTCCTTGCAGTGAGCCTCCTGTACGCGGTAGTAGGCAGATGGTGGAGCTTGATGCTCCAGGTGCACGACGATGCATCACTCCTTTGGACGGACTTTGAGAGCCTTTTTCGCTCAGAGTTCATCCCAGCCACCCTCCGAGCGGTGCGCATCCAGGAGCTACTACAGCTGCGGCAGGGAAGCATGACAGTAGCCCAGTACGCGGCGAGGTTTATTGATCTCTCGCGCTATTCCACGGACATGGTACGAGACCCATTATTCAGGGACCAAACCTTCGAGCAGGGGCTCAGGCGAGAGATCAGAGATTTAGTTGTTTCTCACAGCATTCCGACACAGACAAGGGTGTTGGAGTGAGCCCTCTTAGTGGAGAGTTTCCTTGCTGAGTAGTCTCTAGCAGCAGGACCCACCACTAGCCGGCATGCGGCAGAGACTTCTGCAGTAGGCAGTAGACAGATGACGCAGGGGTCCAAGAGGACTAGACCTACCGGTGGTCGACTGCGTGACACAGGGTCGTTTGTGCGAGGCACCCGGGGTGGATAACGACTTACCATGAGCAGACAGTGTTACTCCTGCGGCGGGGTTGGTCACATGGCTCGTGACTGTCCGACCCTCCATACGGATGACCAGCAGATGAATGAGGGACCTCCCAAGCTGAGGCAGAGGTTCGATCGAGGCGGACCGTGTGGAGCAGGAGACCATGGCAGGGGAGCTAGCCCTGTATCTGGAGGTGGAAAATGCTTCGAGGTGTTGCCACCACCACCACTAAGAGGTCCACCCCGACCGCAGGGAGCTGGTGGACATGGGAGAGCTCAGCTTCAGGCAGCTGAGGCCTACGATCGTGGAGCTCCGGGAGCAGATGAACAGGAGCGGGACCAGCTCCAGACCTGGAGACTTTTTTTATGTTGCTTCTAGCGTTGTTGATGTTTGTTTGTAGATGTTTTGTGTCTTTGTACTTTGAGAATCAGTAATAAAAGACACTTTTCTTGTGGCGTTTACATTCATGTCATCTCTTTTAGTTGTTACTAAGAGGTTCCAGTTTAAAAACTATTGACTTGACCCTCACTTTGAGATACCTACTAGAGGAGACCCAGTGACCACACACTTATGCCGATAGTGTGACTCAACCCTTGGAGGTGAGAGTAACGGTTGGATCTCTTGGTAGTAGCGTCGAGGCCTTGCGACATCATACTTGGTATGGAATAGTATCATCCATGTCAGGATTGACTGTATTAGGCGAAAAACATGGTTCATCCAGGGGATGAGACCGGATTTATCTTATCGGCAAAGAAGAAATCTCAGCAGCTCTTGTAGGACCAGAAAGTTCCAAGTCATCCAAGAGCGGATGAGGACAGCTCAGAGCCGGCAAAAGTCTTGTGCTGACATAAGGCGAAGGCCACTAGAGTTCGAGGATGGCGACCACGTCTTCTGGAGTGTCTCACCTCAACGTGGATTACGGAGTTTTGGTCAAGGCGGCAAGTCGTCTCCACGCTTCATCGGATCATTCCAGGTCCTCAGCAGGTTTGGCGAGGTGGCTTATCGCCTAGCTCTACCACCTCAGTTGCACCGGTTTCACGACGTCTTCCACGTATCTCAACTGAGGAGATACGTGCATGACCCGACGCACATCATTGACCATGGGGAGCTAGACGTTCATGATGGGGTGACTTTTGCAAAGGTCCCGGTGGAGATCGAGGATCGACAGGATCGGGTCCTACGTGGACGGTCGATTCCTCTGGTGTGCATCAGATGGCAGCACGGGAACCTCCAGGAGAGCACTTGGGAGCGGGAGGCTCAGATGCGTGCTCAGTACCCACATTTGTTTCCCTAGTTTATGATGTATCTTTACGGGGACGTAAAGCCCTAAGGTGGGAGTGGTGTAAAGACCCATAAATTTCAAGGAAATTTTTTTCTTAATTTTCGTTGGAATTTTACAAGAACGCAGTTTCTGAAGGCACCTGATTCTGAGGCCCGGTGTGCCCGGAATCATTTTCCGAAGTTTGGCTCGGGTACGTTTAGTGAACGAACGAGCGAGTTTTTCTAAATTTTGAATCGGTGCTCGGAATCAAATTCTGAGGGCACCGATGGAATCACAGCACCGGTATTTGCTTAGAAACACCTCTTCTGGAGTTGTGTTTGCTCGGGTGTGGTTTTTAAATTTTTGGGCTTTAAGTTAAGAAATAAAATAATGTGGTACGACAAACCTAATTTTATTTCACTTAAATCCGCTTAAAGCCACTTAAAGCTGCTTAAGCTGAGTTGAAGCGGATAGGGTGGAACCCAAAATATCCTACCCTCTTGGTAGGATATTTGTGAGGTGGGGCCCGCACGAGCCCCACCGTTTCTTTTCCGCTAAGTAACACACCCGCGAAAACCCCTTTTAAATGAAAGTCAACTGACACGTTTTCTAAATTCTTAACGCCCCTATTAATTGGGCAGTTAGCTCGTTGCAATTAATTCTATGAATTAATTTTTTGTTACTTATCTTTGTTTTTAAAATTATTTAGTTGATAATAAAATAAGATGATGATTTATTTTATTATCTAGTTGTTGTGTTAAACCTTTGGAGAATCTCTAAAGATCTTCATCCTCCTTCGCAAAGAACGTGAAGAACGCGAAGAACATGAAGAACGCGAAGAATGCGAAGAACGTGAAGAACTCCGGCCTCCGATGAAGGGTGACGAAGAACGCCAGACCCCCCGGAGATCGACGTGACGTGACACCGATGATTCTTCCGCGACGTTCCATCCCCGCGACAATCTTCGATCGGCATCTTGAGGTAGGGGATTGCGGTCCTTTTAATTCATTGTGGATTATAACATCAACCTTGATTTAATTGTTATAGTTAAATCTGTATGTCCTTGATCATCGGAGTTTGTCTACGCGACACCGAGTACCGCACGACAGCGACGCCCTTCCGCGACGCGACAATCCTTTTCTTCCGCGACGGTCAATTCCGCGATGAACTCGTGTTCGACGATGACGAAGGTAGGGGTCGTTTTGAAAATGATTTTTTACCTATTTTTGTTTTCCTCCAAGGCAAGAACGCGGATCAACCAATTAACAAGTTGGTCTGCGGATTATTATTGCGGTTCGAGGTTTATCAATTTCTGGGAATTATGGTGTGGTTTCAAACCGCTAACGCGGTGGTTGCGGACCAACGAACAAGTCTGAACCCACAGCCCTTTGTTTCTTGGTGTGCGGAACGGAGGACGATGACAAAACATGCCGCAGAGATGATTTGTTGATTCCGCAGTGAATAACAGGACCCGGGATGAGCTACGGCGCAGACGGAAATGAAATCGGACCACCAGAGCAACTCTGGTGGCCCGCGGACTCCACCGGTGGCGCGGGTCGCCGGCGGCCGGAGGTGGCGGCGCCCCGGGGCACCGCCGGACGGACCCGCCGCGGCTGAAGCCGCAGCGGCAGCAGCACAGTCCCATGACTGCGCGGGACCGGAGGAGAGGGACGCGGCGGCCCGGCCGCATCCGCTGGCGAGGGCGGCCCCACGCGGGGCCGCGACTTTCCTTCACGCAGGGGTAGCGCGCCCCCACCGCGGTTTCCCTCGCTCGACCACTCGGCCAAGCCAAGCCGAGTCGACCCGTCGTTTTGGTCCGGGTCTCACCCAGGCCAGGCCGGGCCACTCTGGCCGGGCCGGGCCGGGTCGGGTCGGTCCGGGCTCAGACCCCCCGTTTTCGGACCTTTTCGGTCTTTTGCTCATAACTTGGGCTACGGGCCTCTAAACGACGCGCCGTCAGCGGCGATGCGATCCTTGTATCGAGACGGTCGTTTCGGTATATTACAATCAAGGTTTCGGAATACTTTGAGTTCAGCCGGGTTGGTTCGTACACGAAACCAACCGGGCCCTCGGAGCGGAAACGCTCATATCTTGAGCTTCGGACGTCCGTTTGATGTGTCGTCGACTTTGTTGAATTCCTCTAAGTGAGACGGATATTTTGGCTTACTCCAACCGAGGATTGGATGCAGGTGGAGTATGGTCGGGTTGGTTTTGACTTAAAAACCAACCGGGGATGAAAAGGCCAATAACTCTCAGACCGGGCGTCCGATTGACACACCGTCTGTTGCGTTGAGTTCTTGTTGACGATATGGAACTTTTTGATAAATCAACTCCGGACTTTGTGTCATTTGATGTATCATCCTCTCGGCTTGTGGAGCGGACCCTCTCGAACGAGCTTGCTGTGTGCGAGAACCCTAGAACTGGATGCGACTGCGACGATGATGAAAAAAGTACGGTAATCCTCCGTGTTCTCGGCAGTGACCACTACGGTACATCTTGGGATACATAAACTCTGGACTACATGTCAGTGGATGCATCGACTTCTTAGCTCGTGGAGTGGACCCTCCCAGAACGAGCATGCTGTGTGCGGAAACCCTAGAGCCGGTTGAGACTTGACGACTGCTGATCGAACGACTCGGTGTGTTACGGATAGCCCAGTGGGGAGTGCTTGGTTGTAGCGGCAGACCCACGGTGGAGAAGCGCTTGGTTATAGCGGTAGACCCGCAGTACTCAACAGAAGGATTACCTCTGGAGGCTATGAGGGGGAGCGCTTGGTTGTAGTGGCAGACCCACGACGGAGGAGCATTTGGTTGTAGCAGCATGGGGGAGCGTTTGGTTGTAGCGGCAGACCCACGACGGAGGAGCGCTTGGTTGTAGCAGCTGACCCGTGGTACTCAACAGGATAAGTACCTCTATAGGCTATGAGGGGGAGCGCTTGGTTGTAGCGGCAGACTCATGGTGGGAAGTGTTTGGTTGTAGCAGCAGGCCCACAGTACTCGATAGGTGGAGTACTACAGTAGTCTAAGGTAAGAGGGAAGCGCTTGGTTGTAGCGGAATAACCATTGTACTTGATAGAGAAGGAGTTTCCCAATAGTTATGGTTTCAACTTCATGATCGATCCTATGTGGGTCATTGCGGGGGTTAGTACCTACCGATCACTTGTGGGTCCGATGGCTTAGATGAATCAGTGGCTACATATGATCATCTCTATCGTCTTAAGAAGAAGTATACCTGTGTGAGCTGAATCCTGTTTTTCTTTCCTTTGTGGATTGTGTTGTGCTATCCTGTGTGGATTTACGTTTTCTTTCCTGTGTGGACTGGGTTGTACTTGGGTTCGGATGTTGGAGCTGAATGAGAATTGATGACTTAGGTATATGTATGGGCATATACCTAAGCCGTGTCGGATGTTACTTCGTGATTGTATCTTTTCTTTGTGGTTTGTCCTTTGTGGATTCAGGGAGACCTTTGGGGGTCTCGGGGTCCCTACTGAGTAGCTTATACTCACCCCTGCACGGTCTATTCCCACACTACATTGTGTTGGCTGTAGACGATGGACAGCGCTGATCGTGGTTGAGGCTTGCGGAGCAGGACGGTACCTGGTGGTGGACCACTGGGCGAGATGTACTCAGAGCGGTCGGCTGGACCCGAGGAGCAGTGGAGGCTATCTGTACCCACCCTTCAGGTGGGATTTCCAGTGGATAGATCAGCGTTGTGGCTTTACTTTTCAGTTGATATTTTTCCCTTTTTAGTTGTACTTTAATTTCAGTTTGGGTTTGTATACTGGCCCACTTACTTTTCCGCACTTACTGTTGTATCAGTTTTTACTTAGTGTTTACTTCGGCCTGCTTGCTCTGTGGTGTTTGTGATTTACTTTACAAAGGCAATGCCTTCCCTTTTTCCGGGATTTACGCCTTGGTGCTATTCGCCAGCCCCTGGCCTATGGAAGGCGGGCTTGTGGTAGTCACGGCACGGGCCCCGAGGATGGGTCGTGACATTGATGGTTTAAAGAAACATTTTGACAATATGTGCTTCATGGATTCTAAATCCAAATACTATTCTAATCAATTCATTTGAAAATACAATTTGTGCATCACCTCTCCCTTGAGATCTATGCATCTATGTGAGATTCATTGATCCTTATCAACTAATCTAATGGATTGACTATTGGGAGGGAAAAATAAACACAAAAATTAAATTTAATGTCCAAACATGGTTCCCAAATCCAAAATGTAGTTTATAATTATCATTACTAAACCTAGTCATTCCATACTATACACAAGTGTATATTCCTAAATCTATATCTCCATTTTGAAATATACAATCAAAAAATTATATATGAAAAATAAATTTTAATTTAATGAATAAATAATAATGAAAAAAATATGTTTGGAATAAAATTTAAACTAATTCATTACCATGGTGAAAAATATCATCATGATTTCAAAATTACAATTATAAATGTTTTAAATGGAAATTATTATTGGAAATTACTCGATTACATCTCAAAAAAATTCCAGAAAAAAAAAATTTCCATAGACATGAAATATATTATAGGGGTCAAAAAAGGCACCAAAAAATATCTTTGATATGTTCTTACCCTTTAAATCCTGATTTGAATCCCAATACTCAAAAAACCCCAACATAAGTAATTAAAAAAATTCCCACGAATTTCATCAATCATAAAGATGAATTCCATTATAAATCTATTATATAACATAAAATAAAGATATATAAATTGGAAAAAATTATCATGTACTATTATTGAACACACAATGGGTGTTCGATAGGACGTGGTCCAAGATTACCATTAATGAAATGATTTTATGGTATGATTATTCATAGAAAGTGGATACATGGTATTTCTATGAAGTAAAATAATGGGGATAATATGTCTGATCTCCCTAGTAATATTTAATTAACAATTTTAAGGATGAAAAAAATAAATACCATGGAAATATTTAATTGATAATATTTTAAAAATTAAATAATAGAGGAAGAAAAATCATTATTTAAAGGAATTATATCATGATATCAATATATTTTTTATCAAACTATAATTTAAAAAATGGGATATTTTTTTAGATTGGTGAATAATAAATATTGAGTTATAGATATGAAGAATCACATCACAATGATTTAATCCACTTCGGGGTTTTGAAAAAATCATGAAATAAACTATTTAAATGTTAAATACAAATTATTTCATTTATATGATAATTTTATCCCCTATATGGTTTCATTTTTTATCGCATTAAGTAATGAAGATGTTATTAGAAACATGTAGATGTTTTAGGGCGGTTATAGAAAACATTTCACTCTTTTATAAGATAAAAAATATAATTATGCAGTTACAACTCCATCCATGACATATTTATCTTATGTGACTAGATGTTTTCAAGGTTTATTGGTGAATCTGGTCGACACTGCCCACCATGAGGATCTCTTCATGATGACTTTTGATATTGGTTTTAACTTTCCTATATTTTATTAATTATAAATAATTTTTTAAATCATCTATTTTTATGGAAACTATTAGTAAAATATTATAATAATTTTAATGAAAATCACATAACGTATGAGGGAAATTAGTAGTATATAGTAGTGTTAATTAAACATTGTAAGATTCAATAGATATAATATTATATAAGGATATCGATAATTTATAGAAATAATTCATTGTATTAGATAAATATATTAAAACCAATAGGAAGGGACATTTTCTATAGTATTTAGGAGTTAAAATGTTGTGGGTAGAATTTACAATGAGTATTTATTTTACTCAGTTATTCTTTTATGAATAATTAAATTTGATTGTCTTAAAAGAGAGAGTGTAACATTTTTTATAGAATTTTTTCATGAAATATGATTGAGTATTTACTTTTTTTAATATTTATTCATATTTAACTTTTTCTTTATGTTACTTTTCTACATACATTATTATTTATTTTTAGATTGGGCAATGTTTATTGATTGATTAATTAACATTTTAAAATGATAATGTTTCCTGAATTCATTTTTAATCGCGGAATGAGTTTAAATACCTATGTTAAACTATCATATTGGATTAATTAGATATTAAATTAATAGATGTAATTTATTCCCAGAAAATTTAAAATTATTATTTATATAATTAATACTATTACTGAATATTTATTTGGATTCAATTTCAACAACAAGAATAATCCTCTATTAGGAAGTTTAGGACGTCAGTTATTTCAATAAAATGGATTTATAATGTACTTCTATATGTTAAATTTTAATATATTATTCTATAAATTATTATACTAATAATATTTTTTGAGACTTTACAAATCATCAATTCCTGATTATTTTGAAAAAAACATTCATCCTGTCACCGATTTATTTATTAACACTATACATTTTAAAATTAATTTTTTTTCATTTACATTATTTAAATTTCTATAAAAAATAAATGACAATAGAAATTTTTTCATATATCACCAATAGAAAAAAAAATTGATGAATCATTTCTACAAAAATGTATCATAAATTTTATCATCATCTAATAGAATCATCCAATGGAATAAAATGATTATGTTTTATCCATAAAAACCATGTTCATATAATTGTTTCCAAAAAAATAAATATACATCTATATAAAATCATTATATCTCAAGATACTACATGTATCAAGGATCATCTATGGCCAATAAGAATCTTCAAATCAACTATCAATACAGTGTCATCTTAGCTTTTTCTAATTACATATTTAAAATCTAATTATTTTTAACAAAACCATTAATTTAGTCCTTCAAAAATATTCCTTTGTAATTAACATTAATATTTGGATGTATATCCAAACATATAATCATTTAAAAATTAACAAACAAAACTATAAATTAGTGAAAACACCCTATAGTGAATATTCATAAAAATAAATCATTTTTAATTTATTATATATATATATATATATATATTCATTTTAGAATAACTTTTGACAAATATTATATATAATTCCTCTTAGGTTTCATTCATTCATCTTTACCCCTCTTTATTTAAATCACTATTTATTCAATATATTTCTTTTATTCTCTTATAGAAACATCCTTCTATGTTTTAATATATATTTTGAGTTAAAAATTAAATAAAAATCATTATGTACTAAACTTTCCGAATTTAATCAATCCATTGTATACATTTATCCCAAATTTTAAATATTTTTATTCTTTTGGTATTCAAAAAAACAATTTGAAGTATCCCATGTGTCAACCTTGAGTACGCATCATTAATAAATCATCATATGGATAAATCAAATGATAATGAAATTCATTATATATTTTTTGATGTAATCACCTACATCTAAGATGATTCTAATAGTAATTATCAAAATCAATGATTTAAATAGTGGTAATGGAATTAGTGAATAAATTTTTATATTGTTACACTACAAAAAAAGACATTGTTTCAATATAAAGTGATCAAAATTATTGATTTTTTGAAATCTTTTATTCTTTTAGATTAAAAATTATTGATATTAATAACAAAAACCACAAAAAAACACACTTAAAAATATTAATTATTATTATCATAGGGTATTCAAATGATCCACTAATTGAAAAATTATACATCCTTGCTATGATTTGAAAAACCAAGGATTACATGATCTCTAAATAAATATAGATACAAAATAAAAAGTGATTCCTTTGAACATGTGTTGTATAAAATATATCTTAACTTATATATTGTGATCATTTATAATCAAAATAATAATATTCATGAAATTAAATAATGTGGGTCAACCAATATTTAATTGTAAATCCAATATTCTATAGTCAGACATCATATTTAATTAACCTTTTCAAGCAATAATTTTTCAACATATAGTGATTGTACCTCATCATTAACAATTATACATTATATTCACCTATGCAATGAGTAATAATGAGGAATGAACTAATATATTAACATAAATATGTATGAATATTATACAAAACAATGTAAATAATATTTCAAATCACACTTTCTTATAAATTAACAAAAAACATTAAATTTAAGGAGTTTTAATTTTTAGAAATTAATGGATGAAGAATCTTAAGACTATATATATTTTATTTGATTTTTATATATTTTCTCAATCATTAACTCTGTCAGTTTTATTGAATCCCTTAACATTATCTTAGCATCACTCTACCAATACAAATTCATAGGAAATTTGATTTAAAATAGAGAAATAAAACAAAATATTCATCATTCAAAAAAATTTCCATAAATATAATTCATCACTTCAATCAATCCTTATTACAGAAAATTTGTATGATTTATTTAGTTAATGCGTATATTTGGGGCATCCCAAGAATCATTTAAATAAAAATCACAAAACAATAAAATTTTAACTTTTTTATACCCATCATTGTATATTGTTCCTAAAATAATGGATTAATAAATATACAACCTATTTAAAAAATTTCTAAAATGTTATTTGTTTATGTATTTTCTGATTTAACCCTAGAATAGTGATCCCCATTTTAGTTCCATATAATGGACTATAAATAGATTCTACCCCTAAATTATCATCGTGCCAAGCCCCTTTATGGTTAATTTTCAGACCATGAACACAACACATAGTCATTTTACAAATGGTTCAAAGTGGACCAATACTAGGTTACAAGAGGTGATATGCAGACTAAGAAATCCTCATGTAATGTCACTATTATTGTCTCATATGGTTACTAGTATGGTTAATTTATAGAACTAAAAACACAATATGGTTCTCATATCTATAATGATATACATGAATCTATTTTAAAGTCTAGAGTTCATTGGTGTTTCTTACTAATGGATTTTAGAAATAACACTTCCCAGGAGGTTGGTAGATTGTGATTATCACTCCCTGTTGGGTGGGAATTGATTCTTACTCCAAGAATATATTATATAATTATGTTGTGGTCATGATTCATTCCTTAACCATGGTAAAAAATAGACTACCCTGACATATGTAATGGGTACTATTAATATGATGATGTGAATATCTGCATATGAACATGGCCATATTTATATATCATTACTTCACTATCAATGAAACCATCTTTATGTATCAAAGGGTATCCACCATGATACTAAATATTACATAGTAATTTTTTGTGTGTATAACTATTTTTTTAAGATATAAAAATCAAAATGTTATAGTGTATCACTAATTAAGAGATAATTTTTAATTATGGTGTTAAGATTGGGCTCATAATAGGAATTACATTGTATCTTTGTGAATGGAATCATAACCCATGTTTTTTGGATATATTTATATTGGAATTATATACCTATAATTTTCATATGATGAGTACAGATGAATATAGTAAAATGTAATTCAATAACTATGACTATCGAATTGATTCCATGTAATTATTTTTATGGGAAATATGTTCTTAGGTCCCTTTATAGTTTACATAAAATGGAATATGATGTAATTATGATGGGTTGGTGTCATAGGGAATATTTCACAATAATTATATATCTAACTAGGAATATGTCTTCGTGAGTATGATATGTTATAACTCATAATGATTCTCAACCATCATGTGTATGAATGATATTATTGGGATCATTTTTAGATAGAGATTGATTCATAGTAAATATATCTCAATAGAAGAAACATATAGACTAATTATAGTATATCCACTTGAGGAGATTACATAATTGATCTAATTGTGAGTATAAAATAATATTTATAACCCCTAAAGAATATACCACAAATGGATGTGGTATTCAAAATTATAGTAGAAAGATTTTGTAAGGGGGGGAATTAAATGATATCATTATGATTATTATTTAATGGGGATACTAATGAATGATTACTAATATTGGGTTTGAACCCTGGGGGATGATCCAAATTTTTTCCATTGAGAAGAGAATCATGGCCCATATATTTTAAATGAAAATGTTTAAGTTCATTTGAATAGGTTATAAGAAAATTTTTTATAAAATGTGGTTTCTGAAGAAAACACAATGTTTTAATTCATGTTTTCAGAACAAATATATCAAAAAGGTATATCGGTAGGTCATTGGGTTGGGATTTCATAAACAAGGCATCCCTAAGATTCTTTATTTTATATATATCCCTTTGATGGTATGTGTTTTTGATAAATATGGCCCATTAAATGTACCTATCATAGATAAAGAAGAATGTTGGAAAGAGAAATTGTGGTCAAAGATTTCATGTGACATGGTGTCAAATAATAGGGAAATTCCATACATGATGATAGTATAATAATCATAGAACACAAATCCCATGTGATGCATTCATAGTGTTATAAAGGTGTTCTATTAATATATAAGACACATTTCATGTGAGAATAAAATTTAATTTTAGTGAGTCATGAAAAATGATCATATCCTAAGAGAAATATTGTTATGAGATTCATTTATAAAATTTCTATACAACATATGGTTTGGATATCACATTTTATCCTTAAAATGGAATCCTATATATCTATTTTATAACAAGATTAGGATTGATAATATTTCATAATTTTATATCCCTTCAGTGGGCACAGAGGTATCATTTAAATCATTGTGAATATTTTCAAATTAATTTAAAAAATATATCACATACAAAATTGTTTATTCCCTTTATGGAAATAGTCTTACTTGATATGTAAATAATATCGAATTAAGAGGATCAAGTGGAACTTTGGTAGAAGGTGGACACATACAGTATAGATAAGAGTTTGGTGATCAAATGTATACCATGGGGTCATGTGATCTGTTAAATCGGTTGTGTCATTTGGTCCTATAGAGGAAAAGTATTCATGATATCATATAAATTTATAAGGGTTATGTGATCACATACAAGAAATGGGGTCCCATAAATTCATAAAGTTAAGGGGTTCATGTGAATGTGTAATGGGAATGGAATTGGGTGACCGTAAAAATATAATTAGGTCTGGTGATCACACGACATGTTCTCATGAATAAGAGTTCATCATGTGATGACATTAATGAGGGAAATTTACATTATCTATACATGAAAAGGTGTTCATGTTGACATGAACTGCATAAATATTTTAATAAATTGATAAATGGTCATCACATTCTATACATTCCCATCATTAAATGTTTCTCAACAAAGTACCTAATTTGATACTTTTATGATTTATAACTGTTCTTATCCCTTAATTCTTTTATCTATGAATCTCCATTTTTATATAAACATAGTTGGAGGATTTTATATGCTTCATATTTCAATATATGAATCACTTTATAAGGTAATATAGCTATATATATGTGATTTTTTGTGTTGGTAGAGATATAAAAATATCAGTATCATGCTCTCCCTATTAAAATTTAAAAATAATGTCTGCGATATCTTCTAGTTTGTTTCATAATAAAGATATACCATAAAGGTGTTCAATAATCGATTTCATTTTCCAATACAGTATTTTTTTTCATTGTTTGAGTAAGGTGATCCTATATTCTTAGGGGTATCATATGATAATTAGTGTTCATGATATGATTCTGTCATGTATATCCTCTATTAAATTTGATCTAATGGAGGAATTGGTGGAAGGAGAACACCTGACTGTAGTTAAATCTCATAAATGAGATAGTTTACTAGAAGTTTATTTCATGGAAAACCTTCTCAAAATAATATAGTGTGAA
Source organism: Viscum album (assembly GCA_963277665.1). Classification (NCBI taxonomy): domain Eukaryota; kingdom Viridiplantae; phylum Streptophyta; class Magnoliopsida; order Santalales; family Viscaceae; genus Viscum; species Viscum album. The sequence continues at coordinate 652,493,270 of OY728145.1, read as the reverse complement.
TTATTTAGGGTTGTGTTATTGCGTATCAAGGTGAAATAAAATGATATTGTGAGGCCATATTTGGGTTATAAAATTGAAATTATGTCTTAATCTAGTAACATGATTACATATGAATAAAATAAATAAGTATCTAAGGTGGTGTTGAATTATTCATGACTTACCACTAAAGCAATCATTATGGAATGCATCCCCAAAATCTATGTAACACCCTGAGATTTTATGAAAAATATTCTTTTAATTTCATTAATGTCTTGTGTTCTATTCTACACCAAGATTACCTTGCGCTATACGCAACACCATATTAGCTTGCAGTATACGCAACACTATTCTTGGATCGTGTTACACACAATTTTGATAATAGTTATTCTACGCAACATTGAGTATATATATATATATATTCAATGTATAAAAGAAATATGGTTGGATTCTGTTATACGAAACAATGAAGGATTCTTTCACAACACGCAACCCTGACTTGGCTTGCATTACACGCAATCGCGACCTTCCTCGATAGCGTGTGTTGTACGCAATACCGGGTTTTACTAAACAACGATATATTATTATAATATTGTTATGAACTAGCCATTATGAATATTTTTAACTAAATTTTGAATTTTATAACATTATTATTCATTTTACACATTTCTAGAACATGGTATAAGAAAAAAATAAATTTTTTGGGTAAAATAAGTATTTTTCAAAAAATGCAGTTTTGCCGCCTTTTGATGGCGCACCCACTTTAAATCTAGTTTTTGACATGTTTATATGTTCAATTTGACAAAATAAAATTCTTCTTTTGAATCAGGATATAAAAATTTACATTAGATAAAGTTTTGATATTTTTCCGATAACTTTCATATTTTAATGAATAGTAAAAACACGCTATATTTTAATTAAAAACAACTTTTTTCATCGTAATATCTTATGTGGGTAAATTATAATATTGAATGGTTTTAAAGTATAAATATAATATATTTTTACCATTTAATATAATTTATGTCATTAGCATTGATTTTACCTTAAATTTGTAGGTTAAATCAATTCAATCTTTTGCAATGTTTTAAAGAAAAACCCGTTTTATTTCGACAACAGGATTAATTTTAATTTAATTTCTGCATCTTTTGTGTATTTAATTTGTAAAAATGGATTCCATATTTGGAATCAGTGGGTCCAAATTATGTTAATAATCTACTTTTTATTTTTGGGCATTGTGAATAGTAACTACGGTAAATTTTATTTACTATAGTTAAAGGTAAATCAGGTAATTAAGGGTAAATATAAGATTATAAAATTACCCTAACACTTGGAAAAATCCTATTGGATTGCTAAAAGTAGACCCATATAACCTAAGGGTCTTATTAGATTCATTTTATGGACTTTTTTCCATGAAAATAATTTAATTATTATTAAAACCAAAGAATGTGACAACATGTCACTTTCTTAAATCTTATAAGTCTAATAATTTTAATAAAGTGATAAACTTCATAAAACTTCGAACATGAATAGTCTAAAGAAATATAATACAATTATCTACATCATAGGAATTTATTTATAATTTTTAGGGATTAAATAATTATCATTTATTATGACAGAAAGATGATGCAGTAATTGTCTTATTAATGAAATATTGACATAATTGATGTTATAAATGCCCAAATAAATGTAATTTGAGACTTTTTATGACTTACACTAATTTTATAGGTTAATATGACATGTTATTGTTGATTTAAGTAACTTCTTTCGAACTTATCATTCTGTTATAAATTTCATAAAAATCATGTACCAAATAGTTTCAAAATTGACATAAATTAGTTTTTAAAACAAATATTATATTATTAATTGTTATTTTATTCCTAAAAATCTAAGGTTCTGCCAAATGACTTAGATAAGGTTATATATATTAATAATAAACAACTTGGGGTTCTTTTGGCTTGATATAGTAATTTTATTAACCATATAGTGTAAAAAAACAAAAAGACACGGTAAAAGTTAAATTATTTAACTTAGAGTTAAATCTAATTGATAAGGTTAAAATAATAACCTAAACTTGTCTAAATCCTATTGGATTAGATTATTTAGACCCATCCCCAATTTATATTTGAAATAATACCCTTTGGAATAATTATAAACCGAATTTGACCTTAATATAAAATAACATTTTGAGATTTTCCTAAAGTGCCTCTCTCCTCCCTTATAATAGGGCACCTCCTCCCTCTCCTCCTCACACCAATTTTAGCATTCAAGCTCAGCCAACCCCTGGAAAAATCTCTTATCCACTTCCCTAGTATCATCCTAGAGGTCCTAGTTTTCTTCAAAGACCATCCTTAGTTCTTTAAGTGGAGGTTAAGTGAAGGCGCGTCAAAAAGAGGTAATATCCATTACCGATCTTTTTCAATTTATTTCTTCTTCAACTTCTTCTTCTTTAGTTGTTTCATGATAAAGTAATAACATAAGTATTTATTATACACTGATATGTTATTATAAATATGAAACAACTCTAATTAACCTTCTATCCATCCTACGGAAAAAGGAAATCACCGCGCGGGCGTACGTACGGAATACCGTCTCCACGACGCGATGAGATTCATTCTCCACATTAACCATTCATGAATGATTATAAAGTATATTTAATGGATAATAATGAAATATATGACATTTTAAATCTACTGGATTTATGTATATATATATATGTATGTCATCTACTTACTTCCATTCACGACAATAAGGAAAGGAAAACAGCGTTCATGCGTACGTACGGACTACCGTCTCCATGAACGGTGTGTTTCATTTCATTTATCTATCTATTATATATATATATACTGAATATATATGATATATAAATCATGTTTTATATTCTGGATGTAAGTAAATCATGATATAATTAATAATAATGTCAAGAACAACAAGTCCAAACACCTACGATAAATGAAACGATTTTACCCAAAACGCTTCTTTAACATGGAATTTATAAAAGAAAGGGTTATATAAAGTCATAAGTGAACCATATATGATATCATAAAAATGAATATGATTCTTTAATAAGTTAATGACATTATTTAAATCATTATACAGGAGGTTCGGATACGTACAAAGCATATCGGACATAAGGTAAGGGAAATATCACAATCTCATTTTTATCCGAGATTGTTTATACTTTGGTATTTACTGGGGTGTATTTTATCATCCACATCCATGTTCCCTAAATATGTAATATTATTTCCATCCACCTAAAATTTTTTAAATCCAATTTTACCCTTCGGTGAGTTTTTAGTAAAAGATATGAAAGGAATATTTTGTCGTTTTTCGTATGAGGTACTTTTTGACTTTTCTGACAAAAGTACGAGAGGAATGTTTTTTTTAACTTATATGGCATGAATGGATTTTTAAAACATTATTTCCAAGAAGATTCCTTTACAAGTTTTCAAGTTTAATTTTAATCAACTTCTTTTAGTTTAGAATTGTACGTCATGTTAAGAAAGGAAAAGTGTTTTTGAAGCAGAAAGAAAATTTTCCTCAAGAATGGAGTTCAAGTGTTTTATAAAAATTATTTTCCATCTATGATAATATAGGAATCTGTGTCTATCCTTATTATTACATTGATTTGATTATGCTGTGATTGAAATATTTTTATGAATTCCTTTATCTTATATGAATTTTTTTATGATGTCACGATGTTTAAGAATCCCATTTTTATTACATGGTTATTCTATGATGTATGGTTTATGATTTTGTGTCACACATAAGAATGGTATCATTATGAGATGGTTGGGACCTATATCTCCCTCCAATGCATTGGGTAAAGATTTTATATCTCATGAGATAGACATGGCTGGAATGGTAGGTTATACCTGTTCAGTGAAACAGGACTGAAACGAGGGTGACTCGGTTCATAAATGGACTTTGTCCACTAAGATAGTCTTGGCAATGAGTCTTGACTAATAAGAAATGATTCTCTATGATTATGTGTGTATGACACAAAGTTTCATATTTTAAGTTATGATTATTGGGATTTCATTTCACTACTATGATTTATCCCATGTTATGAAATTATGCTCTCTTTTGCAGGTTAAGATTTCCAAAATGTTATGATCTTATGAAAATGATGTGATTGATATTTCTTTTGTTTACCCTTACTGAGCATTTGAGCTCACACTTTTATGTTTTCTTTTCCCCAGGATATAAAGAAAGGTTTTAGGTAAAAAAAGGAAGATCTTTATGGGAGATGTTGAAGATCTTTCACCACGATTAGAAGATTATATTCCGAGTTTCCAAAGACACTAAACTATTATGATCCTTGTGTGTGTGTTTTTCTTATGTACTAAGTATTTCGCAAAAGTAATGTAATGTCCATGTACGTCAAGCTTCGGGTCTCTACAGTTGGTATCAGAGGAAAAGTTTAGTCAACCTTTGGAAACTAGGATGCGAGAACTTTAGTGAGATCCCTAGAGATATTTCTAAGGTATTTATAGGGATGTACCTAAGGTTAAGTATAAGTATAGGTGATAGTCCTAGAATCGCGCTAACGATCTTAGAATTAAACCTAAGATGTTATATATTGAAGGTACAACCCCTTTATTATGTTGTTTTCCCTAGCATGATTTTTTCCTCTAACACTATTCTTTTTGGGTTTTAGAAAATGGCTGGAAACAAGATGATTCACGATAATGGAGGATATGATGGACAATGGAATGATATTCTTCATGAGCAACCAAATGAAATGGTATTTGGAAGTCCAAAAATCATTATTATGCCGAATCAGCAATCTCATAATATGATCAATAAAGTAAAATTTTGTAAATTTCCTGACTCGGCTAATAAGAGAAAGATGGAGTTTCATGAAGATCATAGAGGAAAGAAAGTTCAATTTCCCCTATGTAAATCATGTGGGAAGAGGCATCAAGGAGACTGTTTAAAAATAACTGGAAGATGCTTTGGGTGTGGAAAAGAAGGACACAAATCCAGTAAGTGCAAAGGAAAAGGTTCAGTTAACACCAGGGATGAGGATAACGGTATTGCTACGACATCAACAATGGTTAAATGTTTTAAATGTGGAATGTACGGGAATTATGCAAACCAATGCCCTAAGGGAAAGTCTCATGAAGAGAATCAGTATGGTCATATGGGTAGTATTTATGTGGATGATGATTAAGAGACTACAAATGATATGTGAGATGAAATAATTGTTGAAGCTCGGTCAATGGTTTAAGAATGTAGTGGAATGATTACATATTTATCATGTGTAATGTTGTATAAGTAATATCATGGTACTATGGAATAAAGAGACATCTAAGGATTGTTACACTGTTGTCTTTCCTTGAGTTTTGAAAGTGTATGATTAATGTTACCAGTATCCATGAAAGGTTGTTCAGATATTTTTAGATGATATGTGCATAATGAAGGGATAAGGAGAAAATTAAATGTTTGATAGTATTCATGAGCTCATGACTGATATAAGGTTTGAGTATATAGAATTTTTGGATTTTGGTATGTGGAAAGAGTTAACTTTTGACAGCATTCATGTTTTCACTAAGGTTTAATGGGTATTCATTTTTTTAAGAGAATACATCATTAAGGTATTCACATGATTGGAATGTGACCAACAAGATATATGGGGGATAAATGATGGTATTCACATGCTTGGTAGATGACATTTCAAGTTATCATTTTCTTTATACTATGAGCTTGGACCGAAGTATTTTAGATAAGCCTAAAGATTGGAATGGATTATGTTAACCATAAGTTAGTATTTTTTAAGGATAGAACTTTTTTTGATATTATTTATGTGATGTTATAGTAATGTAGTTTTAGAAAAAAAAGGACAACCTGTAGGACGGGTGACAGCCCATCGCGTCGGACAAGGCTGTGGGAATCGAACCCACAACCAAAGTGCGACTGGCCTTTATCACCTACCACTGGCCTACAGGAAGTCCCTGTTTAGTAGAAACTAGTTTTATTATATTAAGCAGTATGATATATGAAGTATAAGTCCATTTTAGGAACCATATATGATTAATCTCACTATAGATGGACTTATGTATTTTTTGATAACTTTTCTAACCTTTTGTTTGAGACAGATGGAATGACCCATCATTTTATCACATGATTTGCTAACACATCACGAATGACAAATTCAACTTCATTTCTTTAATAGATGAAGTGGAAATTTTCCAAAGAACGAAAAACGGTGAGACTATACCAAAATCACGAAAGTATTTCTTTTAATTCCAATTTCATCAACTTTAGGGAAATGATCTTGAAAACCAAAAATGTTGTCCTAGTGCTCTTATATCTGATGAATCAGATGGTACCTTAGATCGTGACAAATTTATGGCTTTGTGATTGCTGGATTTTCCATAGCCATGTTCTCTACCACTCTCCATCAGAACATGATGGTTAGATTTCCCTTCCATATCCATATTTTCACCTATGTGAAAACATAGTGATTAGTTTATTTGGGTAATCGTTACATTTCATACTTTAGTTTTTAAATCCAAGTTTTGGTATTCCTTTTTACAACGTGGGTTTCTATTAAACAAACTTTCGAGTAGTAAACCATTTATAACCCCGACGAATTTCGAGGGCGAAATTCATTTTAAGGGGGGTAGAACGTAACACCCCGAGATTTTATGAAAAATATTCTTTTAATTTCATTAATGTCTTGTGTTGTATTCTACACCAAGATTACCTTGCGCTATACGCAACACCGTATTAGCTTGCAGTATACGCAACACTATTCTTGGATCGTGTTACACACAATTTTGATAATAGTTATTCTACGCAACATTGAGTATATATATATATATTCAATGTATAAATTAAATATGGTTGGATTCTGTTATATGAAACAATGAAAGATTCTTTCACAACACGCAACCCTGACTTGGTTTTCATTACACGCAATCGCGACCTTCCTCGATAGCGTGTGTTGTACGCAATATCAGGTTTTACTAAACAACGATATATTATTATAATATTGTTATGAACTAGCCATTATGAATAGTGTTAACTAAATTTTGAATTTTATAACATTATTATTCATCTTACACATTTCTAGAACATGGTATAAGAACAAAATAAATTTTTCAGGTAAAATAAGTATTTTTCAAAAAATGCAGTTTTGCCGCCTCTTGATGGCGCACCCACTTTAAATCTAGTTTTTGACATGTTTATATGTTCAATTTGACAAAATAAAATTCTTCTTTTGGATCAGGATATAAAAATTTACATTAGATAAAGTTTTTATATTTTTCCGATAACTTTCATATTTTAATGAATAGTAAAAACACGCTATATTTTAATTAAAAAAAACTTTTTTCATCGTAATATCTTATGTGGTTAAATTATAATATTTAATGGTTTTAAATTATAAATAGAATATATTTTTACCATTTAATATAATTTATGTCATTAGCATTGATTTTACCTTGAATTTGTAGGTTAAATCAATTCAATCTTTTGCAATGTTTTAAAGAAAAACCTGTTTTCTTTCGACAACGGGATTAATTTTAATTTAATTTCTGCATCTTTTGTGTATTGAATTTGGAAAAATGGATTCCATATTTGGAATCGGTGGGTTAAAATTATGTTAATAAGATACTTTTTATTTTTGGGCATTGTGAATAGTAACTATGGTAAATTTTATTTACTATAGTTAAAGGTAAATCAGGTAATTAAGGGTAAATATAAGATTATAAAATTACCCTAATACTTGGAAAAATCCTATTGGATGGCTACAAGTAGACTCATATAACCTAAGGGTCGGATTAGATTCATTTTATGGACTTTTTTCCATGAAAATAATTTAATTATTATTAAAACCAAAGAATGTGACAACATGTCACTTTCTTAAATCTTATAAGTATAATAATTTTAATTTAGTGATAAACTTCATGAAACTTCGAACATGAATAGTCTACAGAAATATAATACAATTATCTACATCATAGGAATTTATTTAGAATATTTAGGGATTAAATAATTATCATTTATTATGACACAAAGATGATGCAGTAATTGTCTTATTAATGAAATATTGACATAATTGATGTTATAAATGCCAAAATAAATGTAATTTGAGACTTTTTATGACCTACACTAAATTTATAGGTAAATATGACATGTTATTGTTGATTTAAGTAACTTGGTTCTAACTTATCATTCTGTTATGAATTTCATAAAAATCATGTACCAAATAGTGTCAAAATTGACATAAATTAGTTTTTAAAACAAATATTATATTATTAATTGTTATTTTATTCCTAAAAATCTAAGGTTCGGACAAATGACTTAGATAAGGTTATATATATTAATAATAAACAACTTGGGGTTCGTTTGGCTTGATATAGTAAGTTTATTAACCATATAGTGTAAGAAAACAAAAAGACACGGTAAAAGTTAAATTATTTAACTTAGAGTTAAATCTAATTGATAAGGTTAAAATAATAACCTAAACTTGTATAAATCCTATTTTATTACATTATTTCGACCCATACCCACTTTATCTTCGAAATAATACCCTTTGGAACCATTATAAACCGAATTTGACCTTAATACAAAATAATATTTTGAGATTTTCCTAAAGTGCCCCTCTCCTCCCTTATAAAAGGGCACCTCCTCCCTCTCCTCCTCACACCAATTTGAGCATTCAAGCTCGGCCAAACCCTAAAAAAATCTCTTCTCCACTTCCCTAGTATCATCCTAGAGGTATTTTTGTTCTTCAAAGACCATCCTTAGTTCTTTTAGTGGAGGTTAAGTGAAGGCGCGTCAAAAAGAGGTAATATCCATTACCGATCTTTTTCAATTTCTTTCTTCTTAAACTTATTCTTCTTTAGTTGTTTCATAATAAATTAATAACATCAGTATTTATTATATACTGATATGTTATTATAAATATGAAACAACTCTAATTAACCTTCTATCCATCCTACGGAAAAAGGAAATCACCGCGCGTGCGTACGTACGGAATACCATCTCCACGACGCGATGAGATTCATTCTCCACATTAACCATTCATGAATGATTATAAAGTATATATAATGAATAATAATGAAATATATGACATGTTAAATCTACTGGATTTATGTATATATATATATATATGTATGTCATCTACTTACTTCCATTCAAGACAATAAGGAAAGGAAAACAGCGTTCATGCTTACGTACGGACTACCGTCTCCATGAACGGTGTGTTTCATTTCATTTATCTATATTATATATATATATATATATATACTGAATATATATGATATATAAATCATTTTTTATATTTTGGAAGTAAGTAAATCATGATATAAGTAATAATAATGTCAAGAACAACAAGTCTAAACACCTACGATAAATGAAACGATTTTACCCAAAACGCTTCTTTAACATGGAATTTACAAAAGAACGGGTAATATAAAGTCATAAGTGAACCATATATGATATCATAACAATGAATATTATTCTGTAATAAGTTAATGACATTATTTAAATAATTATATAGGAGGTTAGGATACGTACAAAGCATATCGGATATAAGGTAAGAGAAATATCACAATCTCATTTTTATCCGAGATTGTTTATACTTTGGTATTTACTGGGGTGTATTTTATCATCCAAATCCATGTTCCCTAAATATGTAATATTATTTCCATCCACCTACAATTTTTTAAATCCAATTTTACCCTTCGGTGAGTTTTTAGTAAAATATATGAAAGGAATCTTTTGTCGTTTTTCATACGAAGTACTTTTTGACTTTTCGGACAAAAGTACGAGAAGAATGTTTTTTTAAATTATACGGAATGAATTTATTTTTAAAACATTATTTCCAAGAAGCTTACTTTACAAGTTTTCAAGTTTAATTTTAATCAAATTCTTTTAGTTTACAATTGTACGACATGATAAGAAAGGAAAAGTGTTTTTGAAGCAGAAATGATATTTTCTTCAAGAATGGAGTTCAAGTGTTTTATAAAAATTATTTTCCATCTATGATAATATAGGAATCTGTGTCTATCCCTATTATTACATTGATTTGATTATGTTGTGATTGAAATATTTTTTATGAATTCCTTTATCTTATATGAATTGTTTTATGATGTCACGATGTTTAAGAATCCCATTTTTATTACATGGTTATTCTATGATGTATGGTTTATGATTTTGTGGCACACATAAGAATGGTATCATTATGAGATGGGTGGGACCTATATCTCCCTCCAATGAATTGGGTAAATATTTTATATCTCATGAGATAGACATGGCTGGAATGGTATGTTATACCGGTTTAGTGAAACAGGACTAAAATGAGGGTGACTCAGTTCAGAAATGGACTTTGTCCACTAAGATAGTCTTGGCAATGAGTCTTAACTAATAAGAAATGATTCTCTATGATTATGTGTGTATGCCACAAAGTTTCATGTTTTAAGTTATGATTATTGGGATTTCATTTCACTACTATGATTTATCCCATGTTATGAAATTATGCTCTCTTTTGCAGGTTAAGATTTCCAAAATGTTATGTTCTTATGAAAATGATGTGATTGATATTTCTTTTGTTTACCCTTACTGAGCATTTGAGCTCACCCTTTTATGTTTTCTTTTCCCCAGGATATAAAGAAAGGTTTTAGGTAAAAAAAAAGGAAGATCTTTATGGGAGATGTTTAAGATCTTTCACCACGATTAGAAGATTATATTCCGAGTTTCCAAAGACACTAAACTATTACGATCCTTGTGTGTGTGTTTTTGTTATGTACTAAGTATTCCGAAAAATTAATGTAATTTCCATGTACGTCAAGCTTCGGGTCTCTATAATCTAGTCTCTTATAGGCATAAGGGTTAAGAGATCAAAAAAATATTAGGCATTTTATAATGATGTGTTACCAAAAGGGGGTTCCATCGTGGATATATTCCCCCAATGAAGATTTAATGATGAATTTTTTTTTCAAACAATCACTAAAATTGGGGGACTCACCTAATTATGAGAGACTGGGAGACGATTATGTTATGGAAATCCTCCTATGAAGAAGAGTGTTTCAAAACACTAGGGTCAAAAGATCAAATATCTCGAGGGAAATCACATAACAAATAGTGAAAAAAGTATGTTTATGACATTAACATCCTCCACTAGTGGTAATCACATAAAGACATTGGGTTCAATCGATGACATGACTCTAAGGCATCACATGATGATTTAAAATTTATATCATCATGTAACATGATAAATTGGATATCAAGTTGTAATGTCATCTAGGAATGATGTGGTATCACCCTTGTGTATTCCTTTTGAATGAAAATGGTTCTCTTTTATTATTTATTTTTTAAACATCAATATTACAATGTTCATATTTAGGGATTCAAAACATTTGATCCATTTGAAATGTAGTTCAGAAAAGAGGAATCAGTTTTGATGAAGTGGATACCTACTATACTACCATATGATATCATATTCTCTTTGGACATTCAGACATTTTTTTCAAATTATATTAATCCATCAATATAAATTTGAGGGTTAGGGTCTATTTTAGTACAGTCTACTCTACGTGATAGAGAGATTTGGTTATTCTCATTCACATGATTTCTTCTCACGATCCCTTTTGTGTAAAAGAATCACAAGACACCAACATATATACATCATTATAATGGAAAATTGTTTAACCAATACTATACAACCTATTTAAATTACCCTCATCTTATAATAAAATTTTTAATTTACATATCCATGTATTGGGGTTGTGAATCATTTATAAGTTTATGTGATCAGGTGATCACGTTATAGTCATGTTATCCCCTAATGATAGATGGTTCATGGGATTTTGTTACTCATTAGGGTAACATGACCATGTGACATTATAGTTATTATATGATAACATAATAGTTTATGATTCACATTAAATTATTATTCAATACCATATAAACACAGACTCCCCACCTTTCAAACATATACTGAATCATACACCTTTAAGATAAAGATGACATTTCAAATATGAAATTTAAGGGTTTTTTGATTATAAAATAACCATATTTAATATATTAGAATTTTTCCAACCAATATATTTTAGTTATATCATGATCTTATTACAATATTTATAGGGATTAAAATTTAATAATATAAGTTTTCTACCTATATATATTTATATGTTTTTGCTATTTAGAATGATGTTATAATCTATTCTTACATGGGAAAGGACCCTTCCTCCATCATGGATCATCAAGACACCCAACACATTCAGAATGAGTTTTTCATATGTGCGTCATTTAATTCACAAACATTACATGTATAAAATATTTGTGTCGAGTTATTTGTAATAAATATTTCACTTAATTTTCTGGAATTTGATATAGAAACCAATTCTTATTGGTCGATAATGTTGAAATCTATATTGAATTAGTAATTATGGTGGAATTATAGGTGGTATATTTAATGAATATGGATCATAAAAATGGAATTGATATGAACATCTTGGTGAAATGTAATAAATTTCTTTTTAAAAATTAATTAACAAAAATAAGCATATAAGATGTTATTTTTGTCTCATAAATCGGTTATTATTATAATAAATGTCTTATAGGAAGCATTGTCAACCATTGGATCCCAGATTATGAAACATTCCATCTAAATCATATTGAATTTGGAATAATCAGTTGAATTGGTGATAGTATTGGGAATATACCAATAATTTGATAAAATAATTCAAATTCCCCTCCCCATCCCATTTTCATCTGTGGATGATTATAAACAAACTCCTCCCATTCGAACTGATCTTATCAACAAAGAGAAATTAGTCCTTAGGATATATATCTTTCTTTGGGGAAATATATCCTCTATGTAGTGGGTTTTTTAATATAATAATATGAAATTATATGATTAACTTGATATTATTTTCATTTAATTCCCATCATTTAAATGTAATGGTATTAATGAATCTTATTTTCCAATGAATGAAGAAGGAAATTTTAATAGATGGATATGGATTGTCAATTCATTGGATGACATAATTGTTTTCTGTTTCATAGGGACACTCCATAATATGTATCTATTATTGTTTCTATAGAAATGTGGATTAACGGTTTCCATGAGAGGTTTTGGGTTTAGAAAATTAAATTTATTCATTATTTGGGTTTGGTGTATTACACTAAACAATAAGGAGATAATAAACTATCTAATCCAATGTAATTAATTAATATTCATTTAATATAGTGAATAAACTTTTTCAATCAGTAAAAATGGAAATAGAGATATTGATACATGAAATTACTTGATATATGTCTATGGTGGTCCCTTTTCCAATTCTATTAATGGAAGGATATTCTTGAAGTGTTAACCACAGTTCTTATTCAAGTGATAATATTATAGAATCCAAAAAACATTGAAATTATCCTTCTTAAAACATTCATTCAATAGGAACCAGATGGTTTCCCATCAGTTATAGGTTGTTTTTTCTAGAGGAGAAACCTAAATCATAGTTAAATTACCTCTAATTAGATCGGACATAGGTATCTCAAAGATCTACATAGATATATGGATATAGTCATATACTAATCGTCATTGGGTATTACTAGTTTTGGGAGAAATCTAGAAATGAATAACTGTTAGTGAAAATGCCCATGAGGATCTTTCATTATCAACAATTGAGATTCCTCTTAGATATCAATCTTACTGTAGACCCATACATCCATAAGAACCCTAGAATTTAAATAAGAACATAGAAAAACATCTATCATCATGATGAGTACTGATACACATAGAAATAGTTGATGAAGTGTTCATGACTAATGTTGTGGTTGTTGAGCTTTCCAATATATGCATGATGGAGAACACTACAAAATCTCTACATTGGGAGACATAGAGAAGAATGTCATTAGTTGTAGAGGTTGAGAATATTCTTTTTCATGAATCGATTGAATTGGAGGGATTCAGGAGCACAAAGGAACTCGACTGAATCTTTTGGGAACAATTTCGTATCAGTTTTGGCCACTCTGTCAATACCTCGACACTATAATTCTGTATTCTAAATCCAAAGGATTTTACAAATCCTAGATACTAAAAATGATAATTTCGAATATAATGGTAACTTCTGAAGATGAGGTAAAATAACATAGTCTGATTGAAGAGTTGAAAGAAATTTAAATATTGGAAAAACATTATTTACTTTTGATTTAAAATATTCTTATATTTTACATTAACATTTTTATATAATTGATATAATTGATCACCACATGACTCTATAGTATATTATCCCCAATGTATGATGGATGAGGCTCACTAAGAATACATTGATTTAGTATATCCTAGTCATATAGAACACTTGTATGTGGTACATGCTAATTATAAGAAATGGAATTTTTTCCACTAATTCCATTTATTAAAGCTTAAACATTAGTTTATTCTGATTTTGTTCCTTTATAAAATTCAACTATGAGAATGTGAGTGTGTTTATCGATGAAGAAACCTTAATTAGTGTAAATAAGTTATTATATTATTCAAAGAGCTTATTGTTGAATTATTATATAATATATACATGAAATTATAAAATGTATATGTTTGAATTAGGTCCATTTATGTAAAAATGATGACCATGATTGAGGAAAAAATACATTGGATCTCCTAGAGGGAACTCATGTTATAGGAAAGGTATATAAAGGGAAGAAAATAGATATAATCATGATTCAATAGTACACACTGATAGGTTTTAATGAATATTACCATAATTCTTATAATATAAAAATAGAGAGTGTTCTATTGGATGATGCTGACATAAATAGATTAATTCATAATTATATTTCTTTGACAGAGGAATCATTTGATGAGTGTTGGTTTTTCCTTCAATATTAGGTGTCCCATTAATGTGATAACACATTTTATGACATTTTACTATGTTTGGTGATATTCCAGGGTACTACAATTATATACTCCAAAAGCATACATTGTTAGTGGAAGGGGAATCTATAAAATCCCTGGGTCACTAACCATTGGATATAACCTCTATTTCCCCAAATGTTGCTGTTGACGAAATAATAATAGATACTACCTATTCTAGAAAAAGGTACATTTTCAATGGTTATCATAGTTATAAATTTTTTATGACATTGTTTATTTATGCCAACTAATTCGATATGAGTTATTAATGAATAAATTTTTAACCATAATGGTGAGAGATCATAGATCCTTCTAAATCATGATATCTCTAAATAGAAACAAGTGAGGTAAAATATTATTCTGTATAAATACTTTCATGTATTTTGAGTGTAAATCCCTCATTTAGTGAAATATTTTTAGAATAAATCCCAATTTTTAGGCAATTCCTCGGATAAGGTTTATATAAAAAATATTCATTTGACAGTAGATTTAATTTTTGGGAACACATCTGGAGTGGGATCATAGAGTTATATTGTGAAGATCTCAAAGACTGATTTGGACATCTCCAATACATGTCCTCGCCCACCATTACTATTTTATTATACTATCGAGTACTCCATACTAGGTTGAAGGAGACAGTATCCATTAGGGAGAAAATATTGTTCTTAAATTTTATGTCTCAATAGAATTTGACTCAATATCAAATAGATAAAATCAAAATTTGGCCCTAAAAAAGACCTGTATAATGCAATAAAAACAAAAACACACTTACACAATATCATTGTTGTGATATAGTAAATTGATATTCTTTTACAAGAGTTTTATCTCTTATTTTAAATGTTCAATTGTTATTAGATGATTGATATATATTATAAAATAAATCCTTTTGGAATAAAAGTAAATACAAGATGTCTCTCCAATAGGGGATGCACTGTAATAGAATTTTCAGACAGAAACAAAAACCGAAGATCAATTATTCCAACATATTCACAATTAGGGATCAAATGATAAACATACTATGGAGTATACTAATTAATTTTTTCCTAATCATGTAATCTTAGGCACTATATTTATTTTTTGGATCATAGGGTAAATTATGAGATAGTAATTTTATACCTTATTACGGGCCATAAATGACTAAAATTTAAGGGTTTTTTATTTATTCATATTATCTTGATTACCAAAAAGATTATAAGTCTGCAATACACGTTAAGCTTCTTGAAAATATAAATCAATCATAAATCCACATTTCTATACATTTTATATAATGAATCATAATATGTGTGGCTTATTGATGACCATTAGTAGAAACACCATCGTCGACACAATATATCCTTTCAACCTGGAATAATGCTAAATTTTTATGGGGTTCAGGTCATAGATTAATATATTAATAATCAACATAACCAAAACACTAGAGTAGTTATATTCAAAAAAATTAAGAATTAATCTTAGAAAAAAATAAAATATTGATATAATTATGAACACCATAACTGAGTCACTAGATCCGATCCATTTAGAATAAATATGTAGTCAACCAAGGGGTTTGTGACCAGAAGATATCATAATAAACACCCTATTCAAAGCACTAGAACCATAAATTTGAAACAATAATAAATTCATCATGGGAGTGGATCTCATATGAATATCGGTATAAACAACAACATAGATGAAAGAGAGTAAATATGTTAGGAATAATGATGGATTTGTATTGGTAATGCTTATATTAGCCAATTATTATTGGAATTATTTTTTAATATAATTTTTCTTTCATCGACAACTTTATTCACAGACAAATTAAATTTTTAACTAAATGAAACATACTATCTAAATATTGGTATATAAAATTGTAATTATCTACTAGCTATTCTAATTGAAGTTTGAATATGATTTAAAAAATTATAAAATATATATGTTCAACACATGTATATAAAATTAATAATATTGGGACCAATTAATTATAAATGAAATTATGAAATGTGTTAAAATGATTGAAATCATTTAAAAATACCACTTTTCTATGAAAAAACGCATTTTACCATCATAAAATAAACAAATACATTGTGGTGAAATGATTTTATGACATTAATAATATATATATTAAATAAAATGATTATCATTCATGTTTTTTTATTTTTATATATTAGGAAATAAGATATGAAATATTATGTTTCAAAATTTTATTTTTTTCAAAAACACAATTTTGTTGATTTTTTTCAATAAATGATAATATGATTTTTTTTAAATTTCAGAGATATTATTATAAAAAATTAAATTCATTATTGAAATAATAATTTCAAAATATTTTTGTGTGAATTTTTGATAATAATCTAAAATTATAGTTTTTTCAATAAATAGTGAAAATTTCTATTTTTTAATAAAAACTATCTTTTCGTTCAAAATATTCAATAGGTACATTTTTTTCCTATGGTATTAAAAATAAAATTATCTTAAATATATAAATATATAAATATTAATAAATTTAATTTCAGTAAAAAAATTTCATATTATATTTTGATATAATATCTTTTTAATCTTACGAAATGTTTATCTTAGGAAAAACACATTTTCAGCATGTTTGTGAGAATTTTTTAAAATTAAATTACATATTTTCTTGGAATAAAATTGGAAAACATTATTTCATTATTTATAATAATTATAATATATAATACTTACAAAATTAATGATAAATAGTTATAAAATTTAATAGTAGAACAAGTAAAACATAATTTCAATTGTTAAGGTTAAAACATGTTTATAGGAGTGTTGGAAAACAAAGACAGGGGTAAATTAACGCATAAAAAATTTCAAGAGAAACTTTATAATGCTAGTTAAACATTATAAATTATATTGATTTATAATTTTCTATTTTTTAACGTTATTGTATGTGAAAAATGATGAAACACTTTATTATTTTCAAAAATTTCTTATATGCCCTCCCCACACTAATAAAAGACCATCCTCTCCAATCCTCTTCAAAATTACTCAAAAATAATTTCAGTTATGACTGCCCTATATATATTCCTTAAGTCATTACAAAATATTATAAACCATATTTTTATTTGTAATCCATCCAATTAAGGCTTCATATATAAACCTAAAGAGGCTCTATGAAAAATATGTAATATTTATTGACATGTGTTTTTCTTTTATTTAATATTTCAAATAATTTTAATATTATAGAAATATTACCATATAATAATACATGTATAGATAATATACATTTATTTATTAGTTTAATATACTAAAATATAACCATCACCACATCCATCAAATTTTACGAAAATAAATAATCTAGTGTACAATGTAATACTGCATCCCGAACCGATACGATTCATTTTCCATGAAATATTTTTCATTATAGATTTAATGAAGGATTTAATGATTATATATGATAGTTATGGTATTATTAAAAATGTTTAATTAAAATAAATAATCAGACTTATTTCATCCTAGATATTTTGAATACAATATAATCTATTGTCTGTGTGACGGACTATCACCTCACGAAATGATGTGATTTGATTTTCATTTATGTCTTAATTTGATGGTAATAAGAAAAAATTAAATTAATATACATAATATTTTTAAACTAATAATTTTTTTTATTATAATATCACATATACCTACTTACATTACATTTCATTTGGGAGATTATGATGTCATTCATGTTTAGGACAAATGACTGCCTCGCATAGCGATGTGTTTAGTTATCCACTAATTATGTTCGTTGATGGTAATATGGATTCATTTAATAAATATATGTGATATATATGAAATAATAATAATTTGGGTATGTTAATATATTATTTACCTTTAATTCATTTTCTTCATCAGGATAAATTGATAAAGTATTCCTACGTACATACGACATACTATCTCTCTGAACATTGTAACCAATTTTTTATCTCTAACATTATTAGATTATTATAAATACCTATATAATGGCTATTTATGGTATTTATACCATCTATATAATTATTCATATTATGGAAATATGTTCAATATAAGAGGAAAAAATATAAAAAAATAACATTTGTAAAAAGAAAATCAGTTATTACTCAAAACTATATTTTAACATGGAATTGAAAATAGACTAGTAAAAATTTTATTAATTAAATATTATACTATATGATAAATGTGATTATATATATATTATGTGTATAATAATTATATTATTAATATACATTAGTTTTAAAAATGTATAATGGAAATCAAAACATAATGTAGGAGATTTTGGTATCTATTTTCATTTTCTGAAACATATACTTTATTATGAACCTAAAAAATATTATGAGACTTATATACGACCCCATTCCTAGGTATTATAGTTTATTTTTTTATTCTCCTTTATTTTATATCTCATATAATCTTATTCATCCCTAGGGATTATGATATAGTGAAGCTAATGTGGTTACAATTTTATGTTAGAGTCTCATTGTTTATCAGGGTGTTTATGTTTAAGAATCCAATGATTAAATACTGTGATATTCCTATCAAGAAACAAAATAATTATTTATCCTATGTATTTTTCATTTCCCTCTATTTTCTTATATGTATTTACTCTTTTTTCTAATATTATGTTTTGTAAAAACTAATTTATTTATCTCTTTATTTGAAAAACATTTTTCATCCATAAATTTTTTCCTAAAAACATTTTCATGAATTATATAATATTATTTTAATATTATATAATTTATTTTTACCCTGTTTTACTATTAAAAAAAGTTTTAAATGAAATATTCATTTCTTTTTCAAAATAATTATCATATTTATTTAACTTAAAATGAGAAATAAATTTTTTTATTTATCTTTAACAGAAATATATCGAATTTCCCTCCATCATGGCCCCATAATGATGTATATATATATAATTTTATATATCAAAATGGTTTTTTCATTTAAATATTTTTAATATTTTTAACATCTTCAATTTTTTTTCAAGCGGATTAATATTTTTATAAAAAAAATGTAATATATGATTTTTAGTGATTCTTTTATATGTTTCAAAATGTTTCATCAATGTGATTGATTATAAAAATATTTTATGTTTTAAAAATGGGTTTTTCAGGGTGGAACAAGTATTTACCCCAAGAAATGTTTTCAATGATATTTACTTCTTCATTTGTGCATTTAAATTATCAGTTTAAAATTAAAATATTTTCATTTTTATTTTTGATTCAAAAGTTATTTTTCAATGTAAGAAAACATATATTCAAATATAAATTTTTTATCTGATCCTTAAAGCATCATTTATTAGTTTCTAGAATTAGTTTTTTAAAATGGGTTTCAAATATTGTTTTTGATTTATATTATTTATTCAATGATAAAATGACATTTTACTCATTAAATGTTAGAAATGATATTTAATGGTTCTCTTATATGGTTTCCAGTGAATTTTGAAACAGAATTATTTCTAATATGTTTTATGAATTTACAGTTTTGAAATGTGAGATTTAAAGTTGGCAAGAATATTTCCTTATGAACATTTCAATTAGATCTGTCAAAATATGTTTCTATATGTGGTGAAAACTTTTGATGTTACATAATATTTTGTAGGTATATTATAGAATGTTATCAATAATATTTTTTCAAATTTTTTTTTAAATTGTAATGATGTTTATTAATACCAATATATTTCCCATTAGTTATTCTAGGATGTTCATATGAAATGTTTATGAAACCAACTCATATTCCATAGTTTCTGTTGTGATATACTTTTTCTTAAACCCATTTCATTTCAGTGCTTATGATATAAGGATTTTCATCTAACATTGTGGACCACAAATGTATGCATTTCATTATGTGATGTGTGTAACTTATATCTACCTTCAATTCATTATGTAAAAACTAATATCTTCTGAGATGAAAAATACTATAATGTGGAGTGAACATATTAGATTTTGGTACTTTTTCCATAATGATTATCATGGGAGTGAAATTTGACTATTATAGTTGTTTATGATGTGAACCCATTCTACTGTTATTATTTTAAAAATGATCCATTACTATTGAAGAAATTAATATTTATACATGTTTCATTGCCATAATTCTATGTATTAAATTAATTTTATGATCTCATGGCTCATGTTCTTTGATTCCCTTAAGAGAAATTCCTTATAAACTGTAAATATTTATGCGATGAGTCTTGATTTTTATCAATGATATGCAATGTTGGTTTTGAATTCTTTTAAAAAAAATTAATATAGTTAATATCTCATTATTTTTACGTATTTCTCTTTGTTAACCTTAAAATGAATGTCATCTCATCATTTCTATTATTTATTTCTCTGTGGTTATTTCGATTGTTTTTACGTGTGATATATATATATATATTGATTTCATTTTATAATGAATAATGTGGAAGACGATGTAGAACACTTAATAACAAGTTTTCTGTGTTTTTATGTTTCCAAAGTATCTATACCATTAGTATACTCAGGTGTGAGACTTTTCATTGTAATAAATTTTCATTAAAAAATATGTAATATCTATAAATGAAAACCATAGGTTGTTAAAGTTGGTATCATAGGATATGATAAGTTAATCATTTGGAACTAGAATGAGAAAACATTAGTTAGATCCCTTATGATATGTCTAACGATAATTATAAGCATAACTTAATGCATAAGAAAATATCCTTGAATATTATGGAATAATATAGTGATTAATTTCCATGAAATATAATGTAGTCTGGATACTAAAAAAGTACATGATTCTGAAAATTATTTACCTATCGGAAATAACTCCAAAAATAGTGTGTTTGGATTTTCTCAAGAATTACCTGGTACTTGGCAGTGGGAATTACAACACTACTTGTTTGACACTCCTAGGCGATATTGTTTCGAAATTCATAAACCTGTAACAAAAAATTGTAATTTATTTTCATAATGATAATTAATTATATATGTTAATCCTAATATGCATTACATTATAATGATTGTGTCATGATTTAGACATAAAATACCTGATTCTAAATGATAATGTGGTTTACAATAATAATTATTTTTAACCAGACCCGTATTTATCATTTATTCAAAGGACATAATCCTAAAGAAATGGGCTAATACCCAAGTCATTGGAAAATGTATAGATAATAATCATGAGAAAAAATGTAATGAGGGGTGGAAGTAAAAAATATCATTTCAATTCTCAAATAACATTGTCAAGGAATCAATTATAATGAACTTCTAAATGAGAATGTGATAGAACAATGTAAAATTATTTCCTTCATAATGAAACATCAACCAAAATTTAGTGGTTTAATATATCCTTTAGTTGCTAAAAATTAGATTAGTACCAATTAATAGACATTTCTGATACTCTAGTGTTAAGAATATTCCAATGTCATTTTGTAAATCTATCATTTGAAATGATAAGTTGATCAATCATGGAATTTATTCAATAATATGAGGAAACATGATGAAATTTAATCCATTAAGTGGTATTAGAGTGAGAGATTATTTTAAATTTTTACATTACTCTAAATTTATGTTTGAGTATGGATGATGAATTCATTGAGATAAATTTCAATGATAATGAATCCATTGGTACTTCTAAGAATATTTTTACATAACATTTGACGTAAAAATATAGAGATATCATCCAACCAATTTGTTTGGTTGACCATTTCATATTTGGATTAAACACATGTATTCGAAGGTAATTATACATAAGGAAAAGTGATATCTATGATTAAATCATTCAAGGTGCTCTCATGGTGTAAATAGATATCAAATTTAACCATCAATTTCCCAGTATTGAAATGAAATGAGATATTGTATTACCCTTGTTTTCTGATATGTAACCCTTAATTTTTTATTTTAATATTTATAATGTTTATGGGTGATGTTTGGGATTGTTTAGGTTCATTTATTTAGTTTCTAGGGCTAAAGGGACTGTTCACAAGATGTAAAAAATTTGTCTAAACTCTGTTGAAATACTTGGAGAAACTGTGAACAATGCATATTTGAGGTAGTAGCTTCAACATGGTGGGTGCACAGTTAGGGAGAGCATGTGAGGATTCTATGATATGATATCATTATGTATTTATCTAGTACACAATATGTGAAATGGTTGATGAATTTTGCTATCTATCCATGCATTGGGTCAATGTTTGATTCTCAAAAGTAATATATCAATCGTTTTGACTCTAACTCACTAGTTGTTTTTTCATAAGTGGCCCAATATTGGTATTATTATACATTAAAGGAATTTTAAACTCTCCCATGTGATTTGGAATCAATATTGAGACCATTTTTTCCATTTTCAATCCTCATTACAGGAGTATATGTTGTTCCACATCATTCATTTCACATTTTCCTATATATAATTAGATCTTATCCACTTCTCCCCTTGGACTCTCAGATATACACACTTTATGGATATCTATTATAATTTTAGGCAGAATTTTATGATATTTGGTATTTATCTTGATAGGAGAAGTGATCAATGTTAGTTTCGTGCAGAATCAACTCGGATTTATTGACTATTATTCATTCATTTATAGTTTTCACCCAAAACAATAATTTTGGTGTCCTTACTCTCGAATCCACCTTATATAAATTTATGGAATGGTTTGAAATTGATTTCTAATTGTGACTTTTATTTTGATTTGGATATTTTTTTTGTAATTATCTCCCTTTGGTGATGGTTTTGCAAAATCTCTAAAATTGGTGATTTTGATTAAATTTTTAGGTTCATGATTTAAAAATGTTTATTTTAAAATGGGTTCTCTATGTAATAATGGTGAAGTGATTTATTAAAATTTATTTCAATAAAATTAAGGATTTTATTGAAATGGATTTGGTGATTGGAATTGGTTGCTAAATTAGGATTCAATAAAAGAACAGTTTTATTGAAATGATTTGAAATGTTTATTTGAAATGGATTTTGAAAAATAGTGGTGAGGGTTTTTAACGCATTTATGAGGCTTGGTTGGAATATTTCATTGTGCTCAATTTCAATGGTGTAATGAAAAAATGGTTTAATTATAAAATAATTACATGGTAGATCAATGAGATATCGCTAAGAAGTATGGAACATCCAAAATTAAGAAAGCATGGATGGATACTCAAATAAGTGAAATTAAATGGTTATGAAAAAATGATATAGGGAAATCGTATTACATCCTTGAGAGTATTTTTAGGGATTTTTTAATTACTGACAATTTTTTTTTATTAGAACATGTTCTCATTTGAATTTAAATGGTCTGGAAGCATTATTATATTTTGTTATGCACTGTTTGGGGAAAGTTTTTTATAAAAAATTTTATATAAATGTTGATAAATATTATATTCTAGTGTAACTTATAGGAAAGAAATTAAGGAAACCCTACTAAGTTTTACATTAACCCCTACTTTATAACATTGGTTCGTTTGTAGACACTGTCTTCTGAGACATGTAAAAGTTTATTGTATCACATGTATTTAGAACCACCTCGTGATACACGGGTAGTTTTGTGATGTAGGAGAATGGAACTATATAGCATGGAGTCTTGTGGTCATCTTGGATTCTTTAGTTTATCTACTATTGTTTACCTTCTTTTTTTAGCTTCTTCCATAACAAGGTTTGGTGTGGTTTTTTTATAATATTTATGATTTACTTGTATTGTTCTTATCATGAATCATGTAGTATTTTTTTTATGGGTGTTAAGTTAATGGTTTATATCATTAAGTGTAAATCATCCCCCACTTTCATTGAAACCCTTCAACATTTATTATCATCATTTTTCATCTTGGGGAAGTCTCTTAAGGCCATGTAGTGATTCATTGTATTCATAATTCAATGAGAATCAATGGGTCATAAAAAATGGAATCAGTTTTTTCCTTCCAAAATATTGTTTGAGATAATGGGTATCTTCTTGTTCATTTCCTTTTGGAATAAGTAGTCATCAGTTTTCATGGTCCATGATTTGATATTCAATACTGTCTATTCCTTAGGTTGTGAACATAGAAAGGAGTAGGATTGTGAGGACATGAAATGAATATTGTAAAAATTCATATATAAATTTTTTATGTTAAACATCAAACAACCAAGGAGTGGGGTACATAAGCATTTTAGTGACATTTAAAGGATTGTGAAATCTCATTGTCATTGGATTATCCAATGGTTCCAACAAGTCATACATTGTAGAGGGATGAATTCCCAATAGGATTTAATTTGTAATTTTGAGTAATGTTTTAGGATTATGTAAAAACATGAAAATTTAGAAAAATGCTACAATTGAATTCAACCGAAATATATATAAAGGAGCATGATTTATGGAGTTCGAAAATAGATTAATTTTCAAAAGAAATAATTGATTTTTTAAAATTAGTTGAATTGGGACATTATTTTTTTAAAAAAATAATGTTTTGATAGTTGATGTGGAAAACTTTTAAATGAAAATCCATCATTTTTTAGTGAGTGAGATATAAAAAGATCATCTTCTACTTAGAAAATAGTACTCAGTATGCATTGTAGAAACCAACTGAAAGAAGATGATGAGAATTTCATTGCACCAAAATGATAGGTGAACCATGATTTGGTTAATTGTATCATCCATGCATTTCATAATGTGGATACGGGGATCTAGAGGGATTATCCAAGGCACATGGATCATTTTATCTAGTTCATCAAGAAGAATTCACCAATCTTCCAACATGATTCTAACCCTGAAAAGGTGGAGGTGTGTCTGAATATGAAGAATCATATATTCGATTTCATCGGATTTCCCTATGAGATGAAATTCAAGATTGAGACATATGTATTTTAGGATCTTGCATGCAATCCATGGGATCGAGAAGTTTATGCTAAACTGAATAAAGGCCTTACATGCGTGGATTTTTTGTAATTTTAAACCAATCAATTTTATCATAACATGTAAAGGATCTATTGAATGAAGGGATTCATAAGCCTAAAGTTGGAAAATTTCACTATCATTGAATATGGGGAGAAATTAATTCATTTAATATTATTTTTACCATAGTTTCTATATACTACATCTATTAAGGCATTATTATTTGAATTAGGGTTATGGAATGATATTTGATCAAAGATTATAGTGCTCTATATTGCAGAATATACAAAGATAGTGAACAGAGCAACAGTGGCTGAACATGATATATCAGGATCTGTGTGATTAGGGAATATGATGATACATATTGAAAATGGTATGAAATCAAATACTAGGATCAGGAGGATGATGGACCCATATTTCAATAGTTTCAGTGGGAATCATACTCAGATTGAAGGATTTTTAAACATTTTTCCAAGACTAAACATCCAAGATGAATGTTTCTAAAGTGTCACATTGGACCACAAGAAGAAGGAATACACATCACCCCATAAAGCATTCCATAATTTCAATAATATAGGATATCTTAAGAGATATTTTCACCATTCCCCAGGGATGGTTGTCGAGACACATCTCAAGTGTATTAAGAATCGTGTGCTACAACATGATGAGGCCCGCAGAATCAAACTCATCAGTAGAGAAGACCTATCCATGGTGATTTTTTGAACACAATGACTCCACGTTATAGGAAATATTAGTATGGCCACAGGGTATAGAGTATATCAATGAAATAAATTTATGGAGATGAGAATATGATTGAGGATGATCAATTTGGAGGATCTTTTGTGTATGGTATGATTCTATTTCATTCTACCACTATAAAAGTGATGTTTGGTATTGGTTTATCTCATTACTTAATTTCTAATCATGCTCTTGATTTTAAATGTTTAAAACGTGAGATGATTCCATCCATGTTAAAACATAAAACTCATCTTGGTGAAAGAGAATGTTTTACCATTGTGTTATAAGTATATTATATAATTTTTTATATAGATAAAATGATGTAGGACTTCATAGTTTTGGAGTTAGATGTATTTTATGTAATCCCATGTATGGATTGGTTGAAAAAAATAAATTCTGACATACACTGTTATTGAAGAATTTTTAGTTTCACAGCTGGGAATGGAGTAGATAATATCATTAAAGTAGAAGGTCTTCTAAAGGAATTTTTATGGATATTGTTTTCTCAGGTAGTGGGAACAATCTCTTGTTAGAATGTGGAGTTATCCTTGTTATTGATGGAAGAGATTGAGGAAAACTATCTTCCATTAATTGTGAATCATTTTAGAAGTTGTTTTTTCCAATAAATTCTTTGGGTTACAACGTTTTGGGAATTGGTGTTTATTGTTGATATCCTTCTGGGAGCTAGATGTATTAAACATCCAAATTATAAGATGTAACCAATAGACATAAGGGAATTTAATGGTCCATTTGATGATCTTGAAGGAAAAGGTTTCATTTGATGAAGCACGTCCCCATGTGCAGCCCTGGTCTAGTTTATGAAAAATAAAAATGGAATTATGTGGATGCATATGGATTATTGTAATCAATACCATGTTATGATAAAGAGTAAATATTGACTTCCACTAATTTATAAATTGTTTCATCGATTGAGGGGATCCTAGTGGCTCTCTAAAATTGATTTGTGATCATGATATCACTAATTGTGAGTTTGGAAGGAGGATTGTTTGATGATAACCTTTTGAAGCTGATTGGGACACTACGAATTTATAGTCATTCCTTTCATTATTATGAATCCAAAAGTTGTCTTTATGGAATTGATTAATTAGATATTTCATAGATATCTTGATTAAATTTTTGTGGTGTTTGTGCATTCCATATTGATGAATTCACAGATTTTGGTTGATCATGAGAAACAATTAACGATATTGTTGGGAATCCTGAGAGTCCATCATTTGTATGACCAAATCTCAATGTGATATTTTTCAATACTAGAGTTATTCTTTATTTGATATTTAATTATTGAACTAAGAGATTCGGTTGATTTCGAAAAGATAGAAGTTGTTATATCTAAGAATCCACTAAAGAATTTATTTTAGATATGATGTTTTCTTGGTCTAGATAGTTATTACTGAAGTTTTTATTCATGAGTTTTCAAGAATTTCATCACCTATGACAACATGGACAAGGTTAATGTTTTTTTACAATGGACTGTTTAATTATAGAAGTGTTTTTAAAAGATTAAAATCCATCATTTATCACCACTTATCTTGATTCTTTAGAAACATGATAGGGGTATGTGTTTTACCATTTTAATCATGATCTAGGATGGGATTTGTTCCCACACAACGAAACCATGTGTATGCTTATGGTACATGTTATTTGACATTGAATTAGAATAATTACCCAAGACACGATTTGGAGTCAGCTATTATTCTCTTTTACTTAGAGACATAGAATCATTATCTCTTGGGTGAGAAATTTAATGTGTTTTTACATCATAAGATCATGAAACAAATTTTTTTACAATGTGATTTGAATCTGAGGAAAAGGAGATATATGGATTATCTTCAAATGTTTGACATCGAATTCATGTATTCACTAGGAAAATGTAGTTCTATCACAAATGCATTAAAAATAAATTCATACGCACAGATTGAGAATGATGCTTTAGATGATTTGTAGTTAATGAAAATCCAAGACATCACGCACATGGAATGTGAAGACCAATGTGGTGTTATTGGTTTCCTTTCAGTTTTATGGTTCCTGATTTGGTAATGATGGGAAATGGGGCACAAAAATCTCATGCATAATTTCTGGGTATGAGATAAAAACTCAATGGTGTGGAGACCATTGAGGGACGGAATCATTATGGGAGTTAGAATTTATGGTTTAGAGATTGAATATATTTTCCTTTGTATTATCATAAAAAATTTCTTCATTCTTTTCACCATTCTATAGGGTATGTTCATTTAGGAATATAGAAGATGTATAAGACATTGAAAGCATAGTTTTGGTAGACTGGTATGAAACATAATGTGGATGAGTTCATTTCAAGGAGCTTAACATATCAGTGAGTTAAGGAAAAACATCAATGAACATAGGTTTGTTATATTCTGAATCTATCCTAGTGTTGAAATGGGATCATATAGGTGTAGATTTTGATATTAGACTCTTATGAATGGTTTGAAAACCCGATTCACATTGCTGATAGTAGATCAGATTACGAGGGCATCCCATTTCATCCCCATTCATGAAACTCAAATGGTTGAGCATATATATGTCGTATATTTCCACGAAGTTATAAAAAAATATTTTATACCCATTTCTATCATGTTTAACAGAGATCTGAGGATCAAATCTCATTTCTGGAAATACGTACTAAAATCCCATGTGAATCAGTTGGCTATGAGAATAGCATATCATTCTCAGAACGATGGGGAATCTGAAAGGATGATATAGGCATTGGAAGCCATGTTGGAGGATTTTGTAATTGATTTGAGTAGCTCATGGGAGGATCATATACCCTTGGTGAAGTTCTCTTATAACAACACCAATCCGACCTTGATACATATTTACCATTTTAGGCATTGTATGGGCATCCCTGTCTTTCTCCACTTCACTAGTTGGAATCAAGTGATAATTCACTAGCCATGCCTAACCATGTAAAAGAAACATTTGAAAATATTCAAATGATCAGGAAAAAGCTAGAGACTGTTCAGAATCATACAAAATATTATACATATCATCTCTATGGCCTTTTTCAGTCACTTTGAGGGATCATGTGGTCTTGGGGATCCCACCAAGGCTTGGACATAGTCATTTCGGGTAGCATGGCATATTATCTCAAAGATACATTGTCACATTTGAGATAATGGAATGAGTTGTAGAGGTGGAATATAAGATGGTGTTTCCAACATGGTTCTACTCAGTACATAATGCGTACTACGTATCATAGATGGAACAATATCATCCTGATCCCGACCATGTGATCAGAGGGGATCTCATCAACCATGTGTTAGATGCTTCAGTGGTACATATCTCAGGGAAAATTATGGATAACAAGGATGATGTCCTTCAT
This sequence comes from Viscum album, assembly GCA_963277665.1. Classification (NCBI taxonomy): domain Eukaryota; kingdom Viridiplantae; phylum Streptophyta; class Magnoliopsida; order Santalales; family Viscaceae; genus Viscum; species Viscum album. Next base: position 652,463,552 of record OY728145.1, on the reverse strand, counting down.
GGAATATTCATTGGTCTATATTAGGATTTATGGAATCATGGTTAGATTCAAGTAGAGATTTTGCAGCACTGTAACATAGTGTAAGAGCAATGACATGAACTCCTTTTGGGAAGAGATGGTTTTTGACATTCCCAGGATGGAATGACCAATGGCAGAGAGAATGTATTATGTATGTATTCTAGTTGGTACAATTAATTTGTTCTTATTACATTTATAATGTTTTTGGATGATGGTTGGTAGATTTGGTCTTCTTTAATATGGTTTTTGGGGTTAAGGGGATGGTGCACGGTATGCATGTGGTCTATCTAAATAGTACATATATCCTAGGTGAAACCATGAACAATAGAACATTTGTGGAATTAGATTCCACATGGTGGGTGCACAATTAAGAAGACCATGTGACGAATCCATGTGAGGCTTTCATTAAGTATGTCGCTAATAAACAGTTACCAAATAAACTATATAACAGTGCTAACAAGTTCTTTGAAAGTTCAATGATAGATCCTAAAAACTAGGATCTCACTCATTTTGAATGTAAATCCCTAGTTTGTGCTCCAAATAGGACATAAATCATGATTTCTCTTCAATTAAAGTAGGATATCCCCTTTGAAGCAATTTGGAATGAATTTGGAGCTCTATTTTGGCGTTTCAAGGCTAATTCTAGAAGTAAGGGACATTCTTCACCGTTCTCATCACGTTCTCTTTGATCTACCAAGATATACTTCTCCTCTCCTACAGGTTTCAGAGATCCATTTTATATGGGAATATATATTATTTTTATGTAATATATGATGATATTTGGTCTTGATCATGATATAAGAATATATCTAAGGTGTTGTTGTAGAGAATCAAAAAGGATATCTTGAGCGTTCATTGTAAATTTTTGGTCTTCCCCAAAACCATTTTGGTATGTGTCTTCACTCCCAAATCCTATTAGCATATATGAATATAATAGTTTCAATTTTATTTCATTGTGTTTATTTTATTATGATTTTACTGCTTTATGATTTCTAGAAACCATATTTGGTGATGGTTTTGGAAAATTTGAATAATTAGAGATGTCAGTTAAAATGTTTAATTACGGAATTTAAAATGTTGATTATAAAATGGGATTAATCTAGAATAATATAGAATGAATTTTATAATATGGTTTCATTAAAATTAATTCTTTTAATTAAATTGATTTTTTTTTAATTTTTTAAATGTTATTAAATAAAAGAGTGGTTTTATTGAATTAGTTTGAATTTTTTATTTGAATAGTTTTGGAATAATAGTGGTGAGTGTTTATAAAATATTCATGTGGCTTTTTTTGGAATATAAAATTATGATGATAGCAATGAGTTAAATTGCACATGGGGAATAATTATCATGTGAAAACATGGTATATCGATGAGAGTTTGCTCATGAGTATGGAACTGTTATAATGAAGTGTGCAAAGTAGGATGCATGAATACGTTAAATGGAATGATTATGCCCAAATGATATTGAGAAATAGTTTTAATAACTTTTGTGGATGTTTTTTGGAATAATTACTTGATAAAATTTAGTTTTAATAGGAATTGTTTTATCTTGGGTATAAATGGTTTTGATGCATTTATAAATTTATTTATAAATTTGTTTTTTGAAACTTTTTTATATAATTTTTTTATATAAATTATTTAACCCATTATATCTTAGTGGAATGAGTAGGAATGTCACTATAGAAATCATATTGAGTTGTGTAGTCAATATTTCTATGGTTCTTCAGTTCTTTTGTAGACACTATCTTTCGAGACATGGGAATGGTATATTGTCAAATGTATATATACCTAACTAGTGATACTGGGGTTGTTTGGTGATGTTAGATCATGACACTGTAGAAAATGGAGTCTTGTTTTTATCATGGATTATTTAGTTTTTCATTGACTATTTACCAGGATTTTGGTTTGGATTCATCAATAGAATTATTTGGTGTTCTCTTTTATTAAGAAAATGATTGAATTGTCTTTTTTTTATGAAGCATCATATAGTGAATGTTTTTTATGGTTAATTGTTTTATATTTTGTTTCTTAATGTTTATGTCATCCCACCATTCATTGAAACCATTTGAAATTTATTTCCAACCTTTTGCATCATCGGGATGCATCCTAAGGCCATGTAATGATTCATTATATTCTCATAGCAAATAGAATATTAGATTAATTGAAGATGTATTGTTTAACTGAAGAAATAAAAATTATAGAGAGAAGAATATGATCATCTAATCATGTTTTATTTCATCAAGGAAATATGGAGAAAATTGTATTAAGGGTAATTATAAATATTTTATTACTAGAAGTGATGTTCATTGGGAAGTAAAATGATTAAATGATGGGAAGAATATATCTAATAACTAAACTATTAATATATATATATATATATACATAACACACCACCAATAATATAGTTATTCAAGTGAATGAAGTTTGTTAATTATTTGAATCAAATACCCAATCCATAATCCAATGAGGCTTATAAGTCATAAAACCTCTAAGGAAAAGGGGAAAGGGGAATTCATATTCATTCACAATGACTTAAGTGAATTAGTATAATTAAGGGAATATTATTTTTCAATCATTAGAATGGAATTTAAAGTATCATTTGGTTTTAATGGGCCTATTTAAAATAATATTATTCATTGTTTATTGATATTTAATTCGATAATGAGCATTAATTTTCTCCCTCTATATGGATTGCAGAATATTGAATTAACTTTTAAAATCCAATATGTTCACATAAAATCTGAAATATCCAATATAAATGCTTATATAAAAAAATATTATTTAGGGAATAAATCGTGGATTTATTTCTATATTTGAATTCAATAATTATGTTTTATTATTATTCTACAAATGGTATTTTGGTTATAAGAATTTTGAAACCTCTTAGTATTGTGTCAATTTGGGAATATGATACATCTCTATTTATAATTAATATAAGATTTATGGATGCCATAATGGGTTTATGAGTTTAATGATGATCACAAGTTCATTGTCTAAGAAATACCATTTGGATGTTTATGTGATGAATTTTTTTATCATGATTTAGGTTATTTTGGGATAAAATTATGGAAATACAAACCTACAAAATTGTATATCTTTTACTGAATAAAATAATTGAGGAATAATTACTTTACATTTTTTGGATATGATTAAATGTATTGGTAACCATTATGGTTTATGTTTACATTGATGATGAGGTAAATATGGGTTATTTAAACAAGGTAATTCTATTAATATTTATTTGGAAAATGGACAACCATAATGTCTGGTTAAATCTTGTCACTTTATTATTGTTTATAGAACTTGAACCCCTAAATAAAATACTAAAATAGTAGATTTCTTAGCACAAGACTATATGAAAGAGTACTAATGGGGGAAAACATGAATAGATATATTATTGATTATTTATTAAAATGATTGGAATGTATCCATGTTATGGTTGAGGTACAACAATTTAAGTGTATTCTCCATGAATTATCCATATATGAATTGATACATGAATAAATCCCTAGAGAATATATTGTTTGACTCCTCAAAATTTCTAAAAGGCACAATTTTTTATGGGTTTTAGTCTATCACCAAAACAATTAATCAAACTTAATCCATTAAAATGATTATATCTCCATGTATCAACATTCTATGATATTCAATAAAATGAAATACAGTTGTGTGAAGTAATACATTCCATTGTGTCTGATAAGGTTTTGTGGATTAACTCAATGATTGAACAATGTTTTATATTTGACCAAATATGGAGATAATTTGACAAACAATGTATCACAATTAAAAATATGTTAATATTTAATTAAAAATAAAAACATTGGAGGATATTCGAATATATTTTTGTATGTATTTAAAAAGTGGTTTTGATCAACACTGTTCCATAAAAGAATTCTCATAAAATATTAGTTTTCAATCAATTATTCTGATTGATTGTTATGAAACCCTTTATTTAATAATGGATACATATGAAATAATCCAATATGGAGATGAAAAAAACTAGGGTTAGGTGAAAAAATGGTAGAAATTGATAGATTTATTTAGCAAAACATATATGTGGAAAACATTCTATTAATATATTATACTGATAATCTATGATGAAATATATAATTCTATATTGAATATATGAATTATGTATGAACTTCTCTATAAAATAATTATGCTCAAAAAATTAATTTTGTATATGAATCCCTTTTAAATTTTTTATCATTTTGGTATGGTATCTTTTCAATTGTTGTGCCCTCAAAACACTCTCATGTTCATATTGTGTTCAATGTATATCTCCAATAGAATTAAATAGAAGATCCATCTCCTGTAATAAACATAGAGGATGTACTATTAGACAAATATATTTATTTTCAAGAAAAACATGTATACATTCTGTGTCATATAACAAATATACTACAAATAAATATCGCTCTATAGGTCAATGTTTTTATATGTAACCACTGACTTCAGTAAGCTATATGGGAAACTAAGGATGCAATGATGTTGATGTATCCTCAATATTTCTCTATATAAGTGATATAAATATTATTTTGAATCAAAATTTAATTTTTAAAATGTAACACCGCATTTATTTATGAAATATTTTTCCGAATAAATTTAATTTCCTCGATATCTTTAATTATATGAAACATAAGTTTTTATCAAATTGAGATATATTATTAAATAAATTATTATTTAATATAATAGTTATATTCTAAAATAATTAATGGATGGTAATAACAGGATTAACAAAATAAAGAAAATATATTGTTTTCACATATATTAAAAATCAATTACTTGGTTTTCAATTAATAATAAATTAAGATACGGATCGTCTGAAAATAAGAAAAATCCTTTTATGAAAAATAATTTATCTTTGTACAAAATAATCATAAAGAAAGAAATAAAAAATAAATTTTTGGAATTATATTAAAAAAATATATATATATTATATTAAATTAAATGTTAAATGTTCATCTTATTTGGGTTTTACACCTGCGATAAGAATGAATCTGATTTTACGCACAAAAAAGAATTTTTCCAACCTGATTTTTAGGAAACTTTTATGGAAATATTTTAAAATAAATCTATCAAAAAAATTTAAAAGTAATTTGAAAATATATAAATTAATTTCCAATATAATATTGAAATTATCTTAGAGTGAATAGTAAAAAATTTCACGAATAGATAATATTTTTATTAAATAGTGAAAATAATTATTTTCCTAAAAAAATATATTTAATTTCAATCATTTACAACATAAATTTCTTTTTTAATTTTAAATTTCAAAAAAAAACTTATATATTTAATACTCCAGTTTAGGTCATTAGAATAAATTTCATTTTTATTGTCGGTATACAATCTTTTTAAACATTTAGCAAATTGCTCTCTAGAAAACATCTTTGTCCACATCATCGTCGGGTTTAATATTAAATGAAAATATTTTACTTATATCGAATATAAATTTGATAAATAATTCCATATTTAATATTTAAATAATTTATATTATTTAATAATTTAAAAAATATTTTTTTCTATATGAATAGTAAAAATAGTCAACATTAATTATTGTGGTTAAAATTTATATGGGTGTACCAAGGGTCTAAAAAATAAAAAATCAATAACAAACCATGAAACATGTCCAACACTAATTTAATATCCTTATATAGAAAATTTATATTATAATTTGTTTAGAATTCCCCATTTTGATAGCCTGTTTTAATCTGAAAAACATCAGTAAACATTACCCTTTTCAAAAATTCCATATTTGTCCTCTCCGCCACATATAATACGAATCCTCCTATAATATAATCATCAATCATAAAACACTTATGGGATCAAAAAAACCAATCATAATATATTCCTTTAATTTTATTCTTAAATCCAAGAGTAATGTTTTTATTCTGAATCATTCCAATGGTGGCTTTAGTTGTAACCCTATAGAGGCTCTATGAAGAAGATTTAACAGTCTAAAACATGAACTTCTATTTTATTTCTTTATCATATTCATTAAAATATTATTTAAATATATATAGATAATTAAATTACTATGTACTATATATTGATAATTTATTATTCTAATTTAGTAACCTATATCCACCTCTACATCAATGAAATGTGAAACAAAATTTTACATTAAGTGTTTAGAGGAGAACAACCATATAAATCAATAATATTAGTTTTCCATCGCTACTAATCAAAAGTGAATAAAATCGTGTATTTATAGATCAAATGTTATATTTATGGTTTTATTATACCACTGTAACTATAATATCACATCTACCATATTACATCCTAACACATTAGATAACCAAAAAGTCTCTCATGGGTATGCTAGGCTACATTACCTACATCTCCAAAAAAATTATAATCAGAGGAAATGGTATGAATAGTGTTGCATGACCAATTTACATAACCTACATCTCCGATAAAAATTGAAATTAATGTATCCTTTTCAAGCATTTTTATATCTTTTATTTGTTTTTGAGATCATGTGATCGTTGTATAGTAATGTGACCCCCTATGCTACAAGGTTCGTGTGATCATGTGAACCTATTAGGGTCACATGACTGAGTGAAAATATATAAGTTATATGATCAAAAGAGATTTTATAAGTTATGTTACCTTTTTACTCAAGAAATTATCGACTAAAACCGTCCACTTATCAGGATAATACAAATATTTCCATTTTTAAATATTTTTTTAAAGGAATCTAAAGGGTATTTTTCTCATAGAATGACCAACGTTAATAGTATAGAGGTTGTCTAACGTGATATTTTTATATATGATCATGATATTTTTAAAATAAATATTGATATGATAATTTTTTAATATTAATATTCTTAGTAGATACCATTATATGGGTTCAGAAACTAGAATGATTCTCTTCTCTACCCACCATTAGAGGTGATCCTACCTGCCTCATGAATTTTCATGACTCACAACTTTTTCCAAGATAAAATATTATATGTGTATTAACTCATTAATTAATAGTAATTCTATTAATGATACATTAAAATATATTTGAATCACATTTTTATCTTATATGTATTAAGTCTGAGCTTTAAACCCTTGTATATAGGTTTATAATTCACAAAAAAATATTGAATATGATTTTTAGTAATCTTGTTGGGTTATTCAATCAAGAAATATCATTGTAATATAATAGGGATATCCCTTCTAGGTGAAATTTAATAAGTTTTATTGTTTCATTTAATAAATGAAAAAAATATTTAATATAAGGATTTTTCGGTTTCACATGCCATTTCCTATTACAACAATGTTTCATAGGGGCCATGTCTGCTAGTGGAGCCCGTATAAAAGAAAATTTCATCGAAGGATGGGGAAGTTGGAATATGAAATTAGAACATTGAGTGTATTTTGGGTGTACCAATAAAAGGATACATGTATGATAAATTTCACCCCCAACCCCCTTATCTAAATGGGATGATGTAGAATATTATCCCTTGATAAAATTAATATTATCAACTTAACCAAATAAGTCATTAGGAAGCATATTTATCCATCAGCCGATATATCCATCATGAATTGGACTTTGATATATTTTAAGTATACATGACATGAACAACTAATTAATATTGCAAATGAATTATCGTCATGAAAATATCATGGTTATAATAGAACTTATTATCCAATGATTGAAGAAGTTAATTTTAACATATGTCAGTTTATAGTCAATTCATATGTTGAATAGAAACAATTCTTGTTCTATTTCATAGTGATTCTACTTAATAGGAATATATTCATATTCTGAGATAATTTTGTAGTAAGGGTTTCAACCTTCATGATGTTGAGGGAGATGGGAAGTGGAAGATGCATTTACATGGTTATTCCAATGATGGAAAAATTTTATCACTGGATTGTATAGATTTATATGGTAATGTAACATTAAATTATTTTAGGAATCATTTATTGTATATGGTGTTGGATGGGAGTTCACACGAGTGAATATCAGTATATCAATACGTTGGCCATTCTGGTTGTTTAGTTCAGGCCATTAAATCAAATCAATTGAGGGATGAGGCCCATTAATCAAATGAACATTGATATAATTGACATGGTAAAACAAAAATACTCTTTCATCATAATTCCATATAGTGTGCAAACATATTCCAATTCTAAAAATTTAAAAGGAGATCATAAATCACGATCATACATTATTAATATATATGGGGCACCTTTCCCAATGGATTAATGAAAATATATTATTTTAGTGCTAAAATATATTATGATTCGAGAAAAAAATTAGAAAATGAATAAAAGTTTCTCTCTCCCCCTCAAAAAACATATTTCATGAGGTACTTCAGGGTTTCTAGATAGGTTGATAACATTGTTTCTAGAAAAGAAACTCAAATACTTGGGAACAAAACTATAATTAATACATCTGTCAGTCTCTCAAAGGCCTTCACTAACTCTTAGATATAGTCGTATCCCAATGGTTCATATGTTTTGATATTAATTATATCCATTTAGTTAATAATGGTTTTCGATGGTTTGTTATGAGAGGATTTTTTAGATTCATACAGACAGTGGCCTCTTATGAATCCATATTATAGTAAACCCACAACTCAATATATTCCATAGAAGCAGTCAAGGAACATGAAGCCTATAATGGCCCATAATTTTTACACATAGATATAAAATCTAAATACAATAATATAATATACATAACAAATAAAACCCACTCTATAACCCCAAGGTTTCTGTGTCTCTATAAAATTTGAAATATAAATAACTAGTTTATAAACCTCTACATCATATCCTTCTTAATACTTTATTATAAAAACCTCTTTCTAAACCACTTACTCAATACATTTTTTCATGTACTGGGAAAATGACATAAGAAAGGTGGAGTTCAAATCCTCAATAAGGGTAAGAATGGAATATTTCTGACATATCATAATTCTGATTCATATAAATATCTGAAAAACATTTGAAAATTATATCTTTCATATCAAAGGTCATTATATAATTTCATGGGATAAATCATAGAAGTTAATAAATGACTTATTTCTTGAGATTATAATAGAATATTTGATATTTTTTTATTCACAAATGAATGTAAGCTCATTTAAATATTATCAGTGCTCTATTCCTATACCATCAAAGAAGACAATGTTTTTATTGAATTTTAGTACAACCATGTTCCCGTGTTTTGTTATTGAATAGGGTTTACTTCTCATTCAGACCTCTCTTACTAAAACTTTATCATTTCCCATTTAAATAATAAATATATTTGGAGATATAATCTTTACCTAATTTTGTGGATAGTGAAATAGGAACCACCATACACTTAATGAAATCCATACCTATATGATCCACAACAACATTAAATATTTTTCATATCATAACCTGTGAAATGAAACATGATTCATAAACATCATTAAATATTAACATAACCCATGGAAAATAAATGGGATTCATATTTTTCATTCAATCATAATCATAAACCCAATATTAGAATAATAAGGATAGTATCCTTGGAAAATATACCCATTAAATCTCTTGTAACATAAAATAATGATATATTAGATTGAAAATAATTTTGATTTATCACTTGAATATAATTCATGAGGAAAATATACATTCATATTTGAAAATGATTTATTATCATAATTTATGAAAAATTTTAAATTTAATATATTTTTTGAAAATAAAATTTAAATCATTGAAGGTATGTTGAAAGTAATTAATGTCGTAATTTTTTTTTCATGTCATATAAGTTATTGAATCATGTATCATGTACATTTTCCCCAAAAGTGTAAAATTACCTCCATAGAAAAATTAAACAGATTCATTTCAATACAATTAGTAGATACTAAAATATGGGTAAAAATAAATTCAAATGTTTTATATAATTATTTAATAATGTTATGGAAATTTTTTTTGGAAACGTGTACATGGAATATAAATATTTCTCAGTAGATACTTATGTATAAACAATCCAGAATAATAATGAGATTGTACAATTAACCCATACCTTATGTTCGATTTACATCATACGTATTTTAAAATACTATATAATTCATTAAATAATATTATTAATTTATACTAGAACAATATTTGTATTTATGATATCATATAAGTTTATATTATTTTCCATTTATTAATAATATTTCATTATTATTCTTTTTTGAGTTGTTAAGAGCTTCATTATCCTCAGCATTTTTTCCATAAAATTATTAATTCGTTTTAATAGGATAATGTTAGAAAATTTTAATTATGATATTAATGTAATATATATCATAATTATTCATCATATACATTTATATAATCATTCTAGAATGGTGATTATGGAAAATGAATCACATCCCTTCGAGGAGATGGTAGGTCATATATACATTGGAGAGATGATATCATTCCATTAATGATAAAAGGGGAAGTAAATTGGATAATATATATATTTATAAATAATAAATATCACGTTATAATTACTATATATTAAAATTATTTCAATCGTTATACCAATTCAGGTGATGTAGTGATGAAAAACATTTACTCTATGACATGGATATCGTATGCTATAAATTCATAAGTGTGGTACTTTCATGTTTTATGATGGATAAATTGTTTAATATTTCTTTTCAATAATAATAATAACATATTATATTATATATGATACTGGTTACATTACATGATAATGTAAACAACACATCATGATGATGTAGAAGAAGAAGTAATATTAAAATAGTCGGTAATAAGATTACCTCTTTTTCAGAAAACATTTTTTATATCTCTCATTCGAGGTACTAGATTAGTTGTTTTGGGAATAACATCACCTATAAAATTTTTATTTAGAGTTTTGTAAGGGAATATTTTATGGGAATTCTGATCTTGAAGGCTCAATGTGATGTGGATTAGTGAAATAGGAGGTTCCCTTTTCTAATTGAGGCGAGAAGAACTTTTAGAATTTCCCAAAATATTAATTTATTATAAAATAAATATTGATAAAATTAATTAAAAAATACCATTAATTCTAATATAATAAGAGATAAGGTTTTAATCTTAATAACCAATAGATCTATGAGTTGTTTTGGAATTTGTTTAAACATTATCATTTTGATGAACCCTTAGTTGGCCTAATTTAATTTTAATTTTTGCAGTAATATTTTACATATTAAAAGGTTTAAAATTTTACTTATTTTAAGTAAATTAAATAATAAATGAAAATATTATATAAATATATAACTTATTATAAATTTTTAAGATTTTCTAAATCTTTTTATGAATAGAAAATAATTTATGAAATTATTATTGGACAAAATATAAGTACTTTCAAATTTGACAGTCATTACTTGGTCCTTTAAAAATATCCATATAACAAGTTAAATTCCGTCAAAATGTTTTATTATATATATTAGAGATCCTTTTAATCTATAAAATTTATTTATCGCATTAATAATCTAATATTATATTTATATTAATATTTTTAGTAACATTCATTTAATATTTCCATAAAAAATTAATTACTTCATCAGTATTGTGTAATTATTTAATATAAATATTTTTTCAAAAAAAATTATGTAAAAACCCATGAAGAGGATAAATCTTATATATTTCATTAAAATATCAGTAATTTTAAATATATTTTTTATAGCACTATATAAAATTCATAGAGTATTTAAAACATTAATGTTACTCCATTGAATTTTTATTATTTAAAATTTTATAAATACAATTACTTCATCTACACGACCCAAAAAATGAAAAATAAGTTTATATCAAAAAATTATGTTTATTAAGTTAAATATAAATAGTTATAATCATTCAAGACATATCCTTTTACTCATATTGACTCCTAATGGATAATTAATACAAATAAATGAACATTAGTTGTCTTTATTTGATTTCTATATCATATTAGCCATGTTCATAGAAAAGCTCCCATATAAAAACTTAATTTATATAATTAGGTTATAATGGTATAATTTGGTTAATCCAATAAAATTTGGGAAAATGTGAAGAACATTTTATAGTCCTAATAATTTTATTTTTATCCAAAATTACGTACTTTATCATTTATCAAGGTAATACGATTTACCAATATTAATATTCATAAAGTCTAAAAATAAAAAGTTCATATTTACTATATTTGGACATTATGAGTCCAAATTCAACACCTATTTTTAAAAATTACCAACCTAGATGATTCAAAATTTAATTAATTATAAGATTAATAAAATTCCTTTATTTTTTTTCCAAAAAAAACCTTTAAAAAAATATTAGATTAAATTATCTATAAAATATGTATAAATACATAATTTTATGATTTTAAATAAAAATTGAATACATTAATTTTTATTACAATTACAGTATCTAATTTTACAATGTATATTCTTTAATAAGAAATATATTTTCAATAAAAATTAATATTTTCACAATTACATAAGTGTTCTCATTAAATTTTAAAAAAAATTATTTTCATAATATTATTACATTATGAATTAAAAAATTATATTAATTTTCATATAATATATTTTATAGAACTTATAAAAAATTAATTAATCCCTTGTTATGGAAAATATATTTTTGACTAATATAGTGATTTTACTTAAAATTATTTGATCATTTTTTTATGAACATCCAAATATATCCATATAGAGTAATAAACAATTACTAAATTAGTTATTATTATTAATTATCACCATATTAATAGATAGGTTATATTAATAGTATCTCATTGTTTTTCTAAACTCACAATTGTGTGCTATTCAACCTGTTGAAGAATTAAAATTATTTAAAGGGAAATATTTCATATAAATATACAAATGTTACATTTTACCCCATTAAAAAGAATGTCAACCTCAAAATTTAACACTATGATAAAAACATATTAGGAAAACAAAAATTCATCACATCACTAGGTTTCCACATACCTTCCAAATATTTGTGGTTCCACCATAAAACTGTAACCAAGTGAGTGGTATTCTTTTGTAGACATTTCTATCTATGATCCAGAATCACTATCAGTTGCTATTATTAAGAAATATCATTCTCTAAAGGTATTTTTTCTGAGTTTATTTGATGTGAATGATAAGTTATATACATTATCTGAATAAATAAAAGGAAGGCATAATGAACTTGATATAGATTCAATGGTCTTCCAATCAATAAGATACCATCTCCGTATAAATCATAATTTGAATGGGGCCAATATCCCTTTTTTCTTAGATTCCCCTTATTTCAAAATATCATCCCTCTCTTCCAGGTACATATTCATATAAATAAATTTTCACCCTCTTTATACTCTTGGTCACTACATTATTTGACATCATAAATTTTTGTTTTGATGTTGAGGAACTATTATGTGACATTTAATAGATATAAAATTCATATAAATCACCTCATCTATATTAGATCCATATACATTTCTTTCCCCAACTTCATCTAATAATGTCAATGTTTGAAACTTCTTTCTACATATAGATTAATAATTAGCCATCTAAATACTGGAGGGAAATTTTTTGTGGTATTAAAATTATACCAAAGGTATGTTTAGATCCCAAACACCAATGAAATACATAGAACCATCTCTCAAAAATCCTTCTAGAGATATAATTTTCCTCTCAAAATGACCATCTATCTGATGATGACCAGCAATGCCAAAATATATCCCTATATCAAAGGCCTACAAAAACATTATCTGGATCATCGAAGTAATCCTTTGATCTTGATCAAAAATAAATAAAATTGGAACTCCAAGTAGTCTTACCACATCATTATATATATTCTTGAATAAGGATAAAGATAGAATTATTCACTGAAAACAATAAAGTGTTTCATCTTTATTAGGAGATCAACTATAAAAAATATAGAATTGTGGAATTTAGTTATTTTGGGAAGTCTGATGATAATGTCTATGATGATTTTTACCAATTTCTAATCTAGTATGTGAAATTTTTGTAACATCCCCCATATACTTATGTCTCATAGCCTAATATTGTAGACAAACAAATAAATGAGAAACCTATTTTTTAGTATCTTTCTTCATTAAATCCCTCCCGAAATATTTTTTCAAGTTATTATTCATCTATGATCTTCCAATGTGAATATAATATGATGAACAATTATCCTCTTCAAATTTATACTAATAAAATATGATATGTATTGGAGACAAAAACATTTCCTAATCTTTATTATTCCATCATAGTCAATGTATAACTCAAGAACATTTATAAACATCTTTTGTTTTTATACATCATCCGTCTACAGCTCCTTAATATTCACATGCATAGATGGTTGAACATTCATTTGATCCATATAATATTTCTCGCCTTCATTTAAAATTTTCATATCCATCCTTAGAAAATCCCAAATTATTGGATCTTTTTTGAGCCTTATAAAAGATATACATGTATGTTCCTTTTGAATCAATGAATCATCAACCATGATTACTTTTTGAAGGTGGTATGTATGGAGAAATAATAATCCTAATCAAATCCCACCATCTCCTTTGTCCCGTATTCAACTCATTTTGTGTAAAAAAATACATTAAACACTTTTTTAAGTATATTTATCACACCATTCCCTATAAAGTTCATTCCTCATTATATTTAACTAAAGGAATATAATAGATAACTTTAATTAATGATTTGAATAATTTTTTTAAAGGATTATTATTTTTTTGGGCATAAAAAATCACCATATAATTATTCCTGATAACAAAACTCAAATTACTAATTGCTGTACCAAATTCAAATAACATGATTTTATAAACTATATGGTATGGTGAATATATGTGAAATAACTAACTTTCATTTCATACCCTTGAAATTCTCTTCACATTCTTCCATCCATAAGAACTAAACTCCATTCTGAATCAAATTTTTAGTGGAATAGAAAATAATGAGGAATATTTATAAAGTATTGGATAATATCTAACATTATCAAGGGGACGTATGATTATAGTTATCATTGTTGTAATTGTATGATGTTCATTAACTTTTTACTTTTTTGGATCCACAGATATCTACTATAATTAGATTATGTGGCCAAAAAATAAAAATTTCTAATGTTAAAATTCACACTTGGTAAATTTTTCAAAAAGATTATCCTTTCTCAAGATATTCAATATAATCATAATGTTATCCTCATGTTCTTATTTTATCATCAAATATAAAAAATTATTTTATATAGTTATGACCACACACATATCAGTATTGTCTCTAAGGTCTCTATTCATTAAATCCATGATGATAGTGAGGGAATTTAGAACACCGAATGGAATCACTATAAATTCATAATTTCTATACCTAGTACGGAATTTTTTATTTGGTATATCCTCCTTCTCAACCCATAATTGATGATATCCATAATGATGATCATTTTTGGAAAAATATTGAGCTCTATATTTTTGGTTAAATATGTAATCAATATAGAGGGGAAGAATTGTTTTTCTTAAAAGTGATAATGTTATGTTTTAGATATTGAATGAGTATTATCATTGATACTTATATCTTGTTAATAAATACAATATCTCCACCCCAAGAAGACACAATAGTGAATATAAATCCATGACCCAGATTCTTTGTGAGATGCTTATTAAATTCATGAAACTAAATTTGGGAAATTTTATAATAGGTAATTGAAATAGGCATAACACCTTATATGAGGTCAATTGAAAATTGAACATCATGATTCTATAGATGTCCATAAAATTCATTTGTCAATTCATATAAAAACTATTAAACTGTAGGATTATCCTTAATTGTGAGTTTCTCCCTAACCATCTGAGATAGATGGCCTTCTTTTATAGGTATTAAAACCTTCAAGATGGATATAATTCCCACCAATAGTCATATTGATCCATGCATCGATAGATAATCATATATTCCTTTAAAATATGAAATGTGACTTCCATTCCTTATAAATTAGTTTGAGCTCGACATAGTGAAATCCAATCCATGACAAGAATCAAATCGAATTAAAAAAATAAGTGATGAAATGATTTAAAAAAACCACTTTCCCATAGTCTTCAACTAAAGAGTAATTATAAAATTTTTATGCAATAACAATTCCATTAAGAGTTATCATATATGACACAATATAAATTTTTTGATGTAATTCAATGATACACATTGATAATTATTAAGAAATAAAAAATGTTTATTGATTTACAATTAAAGATAACATTATTTGTTTTAAAGTTTATCATCAGTTTACCTTTCAATACATCATTGTTGCAATACACATCGCTAGTAGTGATCTCATGTGATTTTCATTTTCAATTATCCTTAATAGTTTAATGACATTGATCATAATCAATAAACCTTTGAGTAGTTAATTGAAAATCATACTTCCCATTTACCATTCAATCATAACATTGAAGTGTGGGTGGTTCATTATTTTCATTCTTTTACCAATTTTCTTCATTCTCTTTCGTTTTCCAATCATCATAGTAGTTATTTTGTCAATGACCTTATTTCCAAAACATAAAATAGTTTTTGGTTCCCTTAAGACAATTTCCACCATGTTTAATTCTAAAATATAAGAAAAATGGAATATAATTTACTTTCACTATGGTTTTCTCATTTTATATTTAATTTAATAGTTCTCTTCTTATCAAACATAAATGATTGATGGGTGAATCCAATCTCCATTTGAACATTGATATCACATTGAATAATTTTGGAATTATTATTGAATTCACTTATATCTAATACCATATATAGAATCAGTTATATAAAAATAAATAATTGATCAACATTACTCTCATGTTGAATGATAATTACATAATGATAGGTAGCAAATGTTTTATAATTTTATTAATTTGTACCAACAGAATCATCATCATTTTTCATAAATCAAGGAAATATTTATCCATGTTCATAAGAATAATATGATTAAAGTACATATTGAAAAATAAGTTAATAAACTCATCCCATTACATAGACTCAATTTCATCTCCTTATCATTATTATTGATAAGATTGAACTATTGATATGATTCACCTTCCAAATGATAGACTTCCAAAATAATATTCTCTTGTTCTTAACACTGGACAACCAAAAATTTATATTTTTTGTACTAAATAATTATTATTCCACTATTAGATTAGAATAGAAACTAATAGATGGTTGAAATTATCCCATGAAGTAGTTAATTGAATTTTTTCCATCTTTTTCTAATTTGGAATTCAATAATAATTCATAAATGAGAATTTTATGAGTGTAAGAACACGATTTTTTATTCTAGATCCCATTATATATGGTCGATACAGAGGAAAATCCTTGAATTTCCAATCACATTCATCTTTAATGTGGTTCCTTATTGTTTTATACATCGTCTGAAACAAACAATAATAGTATGGGAAACAAAAATCATAATGGGAAAACAACATAATCAAGGATAATTATGTAATAAAGATATCAATTCTGAAAACATTTGTTTTTATCCTAGTTTATTTATGGTCAATATAAAAAATTGGGGTTTGTATTATATATTTATTATTATAATTATAGTTATTAATAAGGATTTATCGTCTATGTTTCCAATGTTTATCTAAACCCTTCTTTAAGGTCACCTAAAATAGGCCATAATTTTCAACCATTGGAATTAAATCTAAATAGATGAATATTAATTATATATCATAGAAAACCACACATGAACTATGTGGGTTTAGTGTCTTTTGAAACTGGGAAATATAATCATCTATTTCATAAAAACATATACATTTTCTCCCAATTTTTCCATAATAACTAAAATCCATTTTGAAATATCTTGGTTAATATTTTTCTTCATGTATTGAGAATGAAACCAAATAAAGGGAGAGCTCAGATGCTTGTTAAGGATAATCAAGGGAGTTATCAATCATATCATAATCATGATACATACCAATGTTTGAAAAACATTTAAAACGAAAATCTATTATATATGTGATCATGATATAATCTTATATGATAAATAATATTTGTTCATAAAGAACATATCTCTTGACATCATAACACAAGACATGAAATTGTGGCATACCCATAAGAGCATAAAATCGTTTTGATATTAATAAAGGATCACTAAAAATAACATAATTGTGGATAAATTATTTTATTGAACTAGATTCACTCCCTATTATATCCATGTGATACTGAACATGATTTACATCTTATTTCCCCCATATATTTCTGAACAAATCTCATTTCCAATTCAATTCCTATCTATTTCCTGAGATAAAAATATTTTCCAAAAAAACAGGGGGGATATAGGTTCCTCATATAATATAATTAAAACCATACATAAATGTTCTATAAAAAAAATCCATCCATCATATCAGAACCCATGAAATGAAATAGATTTCATTAACATCATTTAATAACAATGTAACCCATTGGAAATAATTCGATTGCATTGTTATCCTTTCATTACAAACATAAACCATAAATAAGAATAATAGAGATAGTATCCTTGAAAAATAAGAACATTAATACATAAGTGACATCATGTAATTTTATCCTATAGGGAAAGTAATTTTTAAATATAATATGAAAATAATCCATCCATAAATTGACATTACTACATTTAAAATGATTACATTTATTAATATACCATTCAATTTTAACATAATATATTTTATTTTAATATGAAATTATATTCATGTAATGTATGTTTAATGTAATTAAGGCATCACGAATGTATAAAAATCCATTCAGGACATACAAGTTTATATTATATTATAGTCATTTTTTTTTGAAATGGATAAAGCACCTCGTTAGGAAAATGGATGCATATTCCTTTCAAACTGTTTCGAAAAAATTAAACCATTAGTAAAAATGAAATAATAAATTTTAAACGAATAGTTTAAAAAAGAAAATATTTTTAAGAATCATGGCTATTGACAATAATTATTTCCCAATAGATAGTTACATATAAACAATCCCAAATAATAATGAGATTATATAATTTTCCAAAATATAGGTGATATTTACCTCATATGTATTTGATAATAATATATAATGTATGGATTAATTTTTTTAACATATTACAGAGAAAAATTAATATTTATTATATCATATATTATCCATTTATCACCTATTTTTTAATAATATTTCATTATTACTCTTCTTTTAGTGTTCACTACTTTATCTTCCAATGTGATTTTTTAAATTAAAACATATTTTGCATGGGTTTTAGTTCTATAATTTTAGGAACTATATTATGGTAATATATATCATATTTATTCATTATATATATTTATATAATCATTCAAGGAATGTAGAATATTGAAAATGATTCACCTTCCATCCTAGAGACGATAGGTTATACGTACACACATGCAATGTTATAATTCCACTAATGGAAATGGGAAAGGAAGTGGATAGCGTATACATTGTAATACAATAAATTCATGTCATAATTATTATACATATCTATTTTTTCCATATTTATTCCAATCTAGGAGAGGTTGTGATGAAAGAAAGACTACACCAAAATGAGGACATAGTCAGTTGTATATACAGATACATGATACATTATTTTATCCAAAGATATATAAAATGTTGAATATTGTTTTTATGTAATCATAATTATACATTTGAATATTGAATAAAATAGAGTTATTACATGAAATAGTCATTAATAATACTACATTTTCTTTGAATAATTCCACTTAGTCACCTCTTTGGGACAATTGAGATAGTGTTTTTAATGTTCAATACCTATGAAATGAGGAATGGGAATTTGATAATAAAAAATAGTAAGTTATGGATATTCTTGAATTTTCAATGTGATTTTATGTTGTGAGGGAGGATATGACCTTTTTTTAATTTCTATGCAAGGAATTTTGGGAATTTCACAAAACTATTAATATATAATAAAATCAATATTGATCTAATTAAATAACAAAACTCATGTATTAAAATTGCATACCAGAGTAGTTTTTAATATCATCATCCAATATATTATTGACTTGTGATGATATTATTTTAAACCATATGATATTAATTATTCTTTAATGAACACATTTTAATATTAATTAACGTAAAAAATTTAAATATTAAATGGTTGTTAATTTTACTTATGTAATATTAATAAAATAAAAAATGAATATTTTATAAAATGTTAGACCATATTATGATTTTTTATATTTTCAAATATATTTTATTAATTGTGAATTTTTAAGAAAATATTATTTTGAAAAAAATATCCTTAGTTTTAATTATGATACCAGCCTCTACATGGAATTTCAAAAATTCAAATTTATCATGTTATCTTCTAACCAAATATATTATTACATCCCTTTTAGGTTAGGTAAATCTATAAAATTATTTTATCAAATTAATTATCTAAAATTATATTTATGATAATATTTTTAGAAACATATATTTAATATTTCCATTGATAAAATAATTACTACATAAGTGTTGCTTAATAATTTTTTATAAATATTTGTTAACAAAATATTTCCAATAAAATACCAAGAAAAATATAAATATTATACTTTCTAAAATAATATTAATATATAATATCAATTTTTTTACTCCTATAAAAAGTATATAATATATAAACAATGAATTCTACTTCTTAATTTTTTTAATTAAATAAAATATTATAAATACCATAACATCATATAAAAGTATAGAAATGTAAAAATAATTTTTTTATACTGAATATATGTTTATTATGTAAAAAATAAACATTTTTAATCATTCATAAAAAAAATACTCACCCATGTGAAATAATATGGCATATTACCGACAAAGAAAGTGATATTTTGTGTCTTTATTTGATTTAAATATTCTATATGTCATATTAATTTAAATTTGTTTATATAATTACATATATAGAACCATATGTGTTATGGGTTGAATTATATTAATTCATATAATTTGTTTCAAGAGATTGGGTAATTTTATTGTCTTTATACAATTATTTCTAACCTAAATAACTCAATATACCATTAACATCATAATAAGATCCTTCATAGATAACATTTATGTTATCTAATAATAAAAGGGTCATGTATTGTAAATCGTAACCATATGAATCTAAATTTTTAATCCATTTTTCAAAATTTAAACAATATTAATCATATAATTTAAGTTATAATAAAATTGAAAAAACATCATTAAAAATATTTTTTAGGAAAAATGTCTTTTTAAAACTAAAATGTTATATAGAAAAGTTTTATAAAATATATTACTAAAAAATAATAATATGAAAAATCTAAATCAAAGTGAACTAATTAGAATACATGTATAATAACAAAATTCGATTATGTAATGTCTCAAAATAAATACACAACTTTCAACAAAAACATTATTTCCCCTATTACATAAATTATTCAAAAAATATAAAAAAATAACATTATGAAAATTTTACATGATGAATAAAAATATTAAATTAAATATATAAAAAAATACATATCATTTAAAAAAGATTAATTCAGTTATAAATAAAACATATTTTCTTATAATAAAGTGATTTTACAAAATATTTTTTGAGAATTTTTATAAGATCTAACTAAGATATACATATTTTGTTATACATATTTCATAAATAAATTATTCATATTTATTCAAATGTAATTAACTAATAAGTTATATTAATAGATCTTCTCAGTACGTCTAAACTCATGTTTGTGTGCAATGCAACCTATTGTTAAAATAAAATTTTTTAAAGAGAAATATTTTATAAAAATATCAGGGTGTTATAAAGCCAATACCCTCACTTGAAAAAGTAGTGATAGTCATATAAATCGTCGGTAAAGGTCTCATTATTGAGAATATAGTTGTTAGGGTTCCCAATTTATTCCCATTGGTGATCATAAGTACATATCAACATTTGAATACATATTGATGAATGATGTTAGTTATAGAGGTTGGGACGCTTCTCTATCAAGAAGAGATAGAATTGTAGGGGTTCATTGGAATAATGTTTTCTAAATGAATCATGTATGCTCAATTTTCTATAAATTTCTAGGAACTACTTCAGGACATCAATAGTAAAATTCACTACATTGAAGTCCAGGTCTAATACAAAGCTAATGTAATTCAAATGATAATTTCTAATATAAAGGTAGCTAGTAAGGATGGGTGATATGAACATGGTTTGAGTGAACTGGTGAGATAAAATTCATTATTAGTCAAATATTCCTTATTTGTGATTGAATATATAAATGTATTTCAATTTAAAATTATATGGAAATAGGGACACTTATTATCTAATCAACTCTCTATTACACTATCCCCATTGAGTGATGGATGAGGTTGGGTCACACAATGTATAAAAAGATATCGATATAGTCTCTCATATAAAAATATAAGACATAGAATCAGTAATTGTTGATTTAGAAGAAATAAAATTTTTGTTTCCACTATTTTTCATTCTACTACCTCAGGAATCTGTTCATTATGGTGATGATCCCTTAGAAAATATCAGCCTGAGAATGTGATCATGTTCATCAATGACGCAACCTCATTCATATTAACAAAATATTTATTTTAATTTTAGAAATTATTTTTCGATTACTCATGTAGATTTAACTAAATGTATAAATGTATAGGTTCCTGTTAGGTCCCATTTTAGGAAACGATTAACGTGATTTATTAAAATATATATTCCCATTGCCTAGTGAGACATTTAGTGGTATAAGTGATCTATTGATGTTTCTAAATAGATATTTTCCATTTTAATTTGGACCAAGTGTTTGATTTGATTTCATTTTACCTTATTCCATTTAATATAGAAATAGAGAGTGTGATATTGGATGTTCTTGATATATGTATCATTTTTCATGATTTCTTTTTCTAATAATGAAGCATCATCAGATGATATCATATTTTTTTCATTTTAATTTAGAATACCATTGTGATAATATTATATTTTTCTATAATGTTGGTTTCGACTATCTAGTACTCAATCAAAGTATTAAGGAGATTTTATTCATTACGGTAAAAATGAGTGTTCTTAAATAGGGAGTATCAATGGAAGGTATCTCACCTACATCCATATGATATCAAAATGAGGCACTAAACAAAGCCCCATGTCTTGCGATAGAAAATGTGACACCCATAATATTTGTCAATATATTGAGTGATGAAATTTATTTTATTAAACATGAGTCTTCAATCAATTGATACATGTGAAATTTATCTGATATGATGGTTATAAAATATATAAAACTCATTAAGGGGGAAAAATATCCTTACACGATGTTGTTCCAAAAGATCAATCACTATAATTGACTAGTGATCCATAAACAGAAATTGGAGTTCATTTGGTCTAATCAATACATAATTTAGCATAGAACTTGGTACATCTCATGGATTATTCTGATCAAATTTTTTCATAGTCATGTAACCATAGTCACTAAATTTATTTGGAGGATCTTGGTATAAAATATGAAATGTGAATTTTCTACCCATATTTTGTATCACCAATTAATAAACCAATCTATATTTCAAGACTTTGTATAACTTTTTACTTATTCATATTATCTAGATGGCACAACTTTTAATTAAACAAGACACATTAATATTCTTCCACATGTTATACCAAAATAATGAAAACATATAAAAATGTTATGTAATGAAAACTAAATCAGTGACTCTTATTCATGAAAATTAGTATAAACACAATAAATAATGCACAACAGACAGTCTATGTAGAATGATGATAAATTCATCCAGGGTGGGGCCATGTATTAAAATTGGTAAAATCACTATCACCAACACACTAGAGAATGTACATTCAAAATAATGATAAATTACTCATGGAATGGATCACAAAATGATATCAATATGAGAACCATCACAGAATCAATAGATCATATCCATTTAGAACAATAATTAATTCCAACTATGTGTGTCAACCCAAGGGATATCATTATAAACACCATTAACAACGAACTAGATTTATAAATTTGAAATAATGATAATTTCCAAATGGTTGTGAAATAGGCAAGAAAACTAGTATAAACACCATAAAAGATGGAATAATGAGTGTTTAATATGATTAATTATGAATTAATATTTGAATTCCTAAAACACCCAATGTTTTAATGAATCATATTCTTGAATAAATTTAATTTCATTGATAACATGGTTCACAACCATTTTTTTTAAATGCGACACAATATTAAAATATTAGTATCTATTATGATAATCATAAGATAACTATTGGAATGGTTGAAATAGATATGATTAACTAAATTATAAATATAAATGGTTTACACATTTATATATCAGTAATTCTTACATGATATATTAATTACAAACATAAATAAGATCCATTAAAAATAAATGAAATCTATTCCTAAAAAACTATTTTTATATGCACAAACTCATTTCACAATAATAAATTTAGCAAATCACTTTTAGAGAATTAGTGTAGATAAATATAAATATAATATATTCAAACAAATTTTTATCATTCAACATAGGTGTTTTATAATCATGGAATAATAAAAAATCATATTTTATGCATAAAATGTTCTTTTAGAAAAATAAATTTGGTTAAATTTTGATCACATATGATAAAACTATTTTATGAAATTGTTGGCGTAAAAAACACATAGGTTTCTGACTCATTCAACAAGCTTAACAATCCGATTGGCCATAGCCCCCTTGAACAGGTGGGAACCCCCCCCCCCCCCCCCCGAGACCTGTATCGAAATGGCCTTGTGCGAAGCCCACCACGTGGCAGGTGCTGGTTCCTCACAGGCAACTCTATGAGAGGCTCTGCAGCACCCCTTCCTAATAGGAGTCCTAGACGATGACAGTCCCTTCATAGTGTTAGGTCCATCGTGAGGCTCTCGCCCTCAACCTCATCTTCTGAGCCCTACACAGCATCTCTCCCCCTCCTTAAGACCCCCTGCGGGCCGATGAAATGGAACCTTTTTTCCACGCTGCACGACTCAATGGTGAGATCATTGCCCCAAATCCAAGATTTCCCAATAAATTGAAGGTGAGGACATCTCCCAAACCACTATGTCTCTAACCTTTCACCGTCCTGTTTTGCATAGACCTATGTGAATACTTCACATGGATTCCCAATGGTAATTAGGCTTTGTGATCTGTCGCCCTTTTCTTCCATTTCAACCTCCACCTACAGTGGAGATTCCCATCGTGAAGAATCAATCACTTCATAGAGGAATGATTTCCTTCGGGGTGCTCGAAGTTTCGCGAAGCGTAATAGATTTTTGAAATTCTCCAAAAATAATTATCATTTGCTACAACGAAGCCCTGATCACTTAACGGCAGTGCTTCATGAAGCCTTGTCCTCTCACAAATACCCCCCTCTTCGTGAAGTGTTTTACCTTCGCGGATCAGGTCTTCTCCAAGTGGTCATTTCCCTTCTTAAGGTGTTTCTTATTTGTGAAGAGCAATCCCCTCCAGACGCATGTTATCTTCACGAAGAACAACCTCTTTGTAAAGCCCATCCTCTTGAAAAAACACCACCTTCTAGGAGCAAAAACTTTCCTCACCCCTTTCCTTTATGAACCTTCAGGCATGTACGATTCAACTTCAAAGTCTCTTGGGTGGTGCTTCTCGTTGTGCTACTTCACCTCATGCTTCTTTGTGTAGGCACGCTAATTGATAATTCTCATTCACAAAGCCATGAAAACGTGGCCCCCACAATGGATTAATCCATGACACCCCCTCACCACGACATGGTTGGTACCATCCCTCACCCAAGGGTGGGTGGGTATCATTTACGTAATTCCATGGGGGTGCAGAGTGAACCCACCTCGTCCGAGTTGTAGGACGTTAAATTTCTAAGAACCATCATCCTCAGCGCATGATGTTAAATTGTGACTTCACCCCATGAACATTATGTGGGGTGCCCCATCTCAAACATCCCTAATGCCAACTATTCTCCATAGGAGTGTAATATTCCTCCCATGGAATCAGATCCTCTTCGCTGGAGTAGTGCCTATCTAGGGTGAAGGGAAACCACCTTGGTGTAATCCCCTATCCTTTCATGCAGTAGTTAGAATCACATCTCCTCCTCTCTTCATTGGTGTCAAAGTAAAAAATGAGAGATTGGCATCATGACCTTTATTATCATGTCCCTCTCCCATTGGGATTTTCCGCCTCCCAGCCCTCAATCCTGGAGTAAGTCCCAATCACCATCTCCCTCAGCTGCTAACCACGAGTAAGCCCATATTTCCGCTTTGGTCCCCAAACCATGTGTAATCCCTACTTGACATCCCATAGAACCACCTTTCATGACAGGATCGTCAGGTCTTTGTTGCCTCTTGTTTCTCATACCAAGCATTACTCTTATGGGCTTATAGTTAGAAGTAACCATTACCAAACCATTCATAACTACATGTAATTTTATCATTTCCAAGTAATTGTATGTTGGATTCCACCTTGAGGTTCAAGCCCAACATTCCTATTGGTCCTGACACCCTTCACGTCGGTTCCCCAACACTTATGAACTACACTGACTAGTATCCTTTCCATGGAAACGTACATAGGAAGCCTCCCTGAGGTTCAACCCCAACACACCTATTGGACCCAACCTCCTTCACGTTTGAGCACAATCACCTCTAATCTATGTGGACTTTGATCCTTTCCATGGAAAGGTACATAGGATGCTTCCCTAAGGTTCAAGACCAACACACCTATCGGTCCTAACCACCTTCACGTCAGTTCACTAACACCTATGAACTGCGTGGACTTTGATCCTTTCCAGGGAAAGCTACATAGAAAGCCTCCCTGAGGTTCAATCCCAACACACCTATCAGTCCCGATCCCATTCATGTCGTTTCACCATCTCCTTAGAACTATGTGGACATTGATTTTTGCAAAATTAAGGTATGTAGGAAGCCTCTCTGAGGTTCAATCCCAACACCCATCGGTCCCAACCACACCACATCGTTCCACCCCCGTCCCGTAAGAAATTAAATAGTATGCCCACTTTTTTCTGCCTGAAACTAAATTTTCCACCAATCGACGATAATTTTTTGTTTCCCTCAGTCGACGGTAAGACATTTTCCCTCCCAATTGACGGTAATCCATCGTATCCTATCCAATGATAAGCCATTGTTATCCCCACATGACAGTAATCCATCGTAGGATGAACTACATGGGTTTGATCTAAGTCTCCTAGACAAGGTATGTAGGATGCCTCCATGATGTTCAAACCCAAACACTGCTAAAATTTGGGGTCACCCAGTTTTGATCCACATCTCCAGTCCTCCCATTGAGCATTATACCAGCCCGGGTAGCTTACCACATATAATCCCCATTATATCATTAGGTTATTGTCTTCTACGCGAACCCCGTTTCAATACACCATCCTGATCTATGTTGACATTGATTATCTTCCATGAGAATACATAAGAGTACTACCTGAGGATCATGCCCATTATTCATGCCACTTCCTAATCTCTCCCTAGAGATTATGTGTTTCGGGAGGGAATTCCCCAACGTGGTTGTTCTATTTTATTCTGAGTCCCAGCCATACGTTAATTCTTTTGGAATGCCTCTTCAGGTGTCCCATAGACTCATGAAACAACATGGAATTTTATTCCCTTCCACATGGATATGTTAGAAGTCTCTTCGTGGTTGAAGCCCTATATCACCAAACCTCATACAGCGGTTCCACATCATTATACATTCACTCTCAACAACCCATTTCCATTCGGATTCTTTCCTAGGCCACCAAATCTTGGTGAGATCGTGATAATTAACATCTTCAATGATCTTAGTAGCAGTCTGCTAACTAACCATGTGTTATGACTAACATCAGTGTTGACTCTAGGGGTTTCACCCATCTGATCCACTCTAGTCAGTGTTCTGTTCGGTTTGATCCATCTTCACCAGACGTTTAACTTGCAACATAACCTCTGTTAAACATGAGATGATAAGGAAAACCTCAGAGACATGCCTATGGCATATTATTCCCCACATTTTACATGGGATTTCACAGATTTATGTGCCCTTGGGAAACCCTATCATAAGGTTAAGAAGCCTAGATGAGCTAGTGTTCCAACGTCCAAACACGCTAGTGATGTCCAACGTGACTACTACCCCAACCGAAAGTTGTTGTCCTGGCCAAAACCCATGTAATGTCCTAATCGAAGCAGTTTAATTAACAGACGTCCATGAAGACATTGAACTGGGAAGAGTTTGACTAACAATGTCTTAATCTATGTGGGAGATTCGGACTAGGAGGTACACCACATTCCCCTTTCAATCCAAATAAGGGTCCTCTCGACAATAGTGACACTCAGTACAGAAGCCTCTTCTTCTCTTATGACATCGGTTATGGAGTTGTTCCTCCTGCCACAAGACACTAACATGGATATGGTACACATCTGATCAATCCCTAGCATGGGGTCCCTCCTCATGTGCATACAACACCCAACAAAGTTCTTCCTCACCCCAACAATCATAGGAGTGAAGGTGAGATTTTATTCATCGACACCTCGCATAGTGGTCCTAACCGTGTTCGGATTAACCAGTATAAGGACCCTACATGCATTGACACTGTGAGGGGAAATAAACATGGAGGTCCTATGTAACGACCCAAAGTTTCATTAATGGAAAATCCCTCTTGGTCCAGTTAAATGTTTCTTTATGAAAAATGTTTTTATAAGATGTCAACTTCTTTAAGTTTTACGTTAAGATTTGTGAACGTTACTTTTATAGCCGTTGAACAGTGATCATCTGGGTAGTTTAAATATAAGGCTTTAACGAACCAATTTTCTACTCAGACAAAGGAAGCGATGGCCTCATCCAGTAGAATTGCCCCTTACGAAGCCCATTTGTCGGAGCTAGGAAAGGAGGTGGCGTCTTTGGGCTTTTCCCTTGATCAAGCCCAAGCTGAGCTTCATCAAGTCAAGCTCGAACGTGATCGTCTACGGGAAAAATGGAAGTTGATAGAGATCACCACTCGAGCGATGTTATCCGAGCAACCCCAAGAGTCTGTCACCATCGCACACCTTACCCTTATGTCTTATGCGGCTATTTTAAGGGGTTATGTAACAAATAAGTAGCACCATGTTCATGTAAATTATTTTTTTATATAATAATGAATATAATTTCTAGTCATTTTTGATACTTTGTAATTAGTTTTTAAAGTACAAATGGTGTTTTTAGTTATTATTTAATTAAGAATTACATTTTATTAAATTAAAGGATTTTTGAATTAAATAATATTTTAATAAAATATTATTAATAATATTAAATTAATTTTTATTAAATATAAATGATCTTATAATTTTATGAATGCAATTAAAATTTTTATTAAGGTTTGAAAGCCATTTCTGTCAAAACCCGTGAATTTTTTATAAATGTCGGTTTTTATTTTAAAAGTGAAAATTCACATATTTAGAAAATTATTTAGATAAAATAAATATTATTTTTGGAATCAGGACGTCGAAATTATCCAACGGTGAATTTTTCATAATTTTCTGAGACAGTCAAATTTTTGGGTAAAAATTAAATACCATTTAAATATATAATGTGTTTTATGACATCATAATGACCCAATGGTGATGTAATAAAATACCATAATCCTTATGTTCGGCCAATATATGTTTTATCATTAAAATAATGAGGTTTTGGGTTTGTTTGACTCACTTTTCAAAGCATTAATGGAGCCCTCAAGACTTATTCAACACTTTGCCTTTTTAAATTAATTTCCATGGGAGTGTGACTCACCTCCACATAAGCAACCCTAATTTTTTAATAAGTTCGGACCTTGGCCTTGTAAAATATTGTTTTCCTCTTTCCTTTTCCAGAAACCATGGGCAAATACCATGGGATGGTTTGTGGTTTGGATTATTTTAATATAAGGGGTCCCAAACCTAAATAATAAAGAATTCTCTAACCTTTCCTATATAAACCCACCCAAGCTCCCACTTCCTCCTCACTCAAAGCCCTTGAAGTTCGTCCAACCTCTTCCCTACTCTCTCTAGAATCCTCTCAAGGTGCCCCAAGCTCCCAAGAAGCCTCTCACAAGCCTCTCTCTAGCCTTTGGAAGCACACTTCCAAGTAAGGGGTTTTCTTCCTTTCTCATTTTTTTGTCAATTTTATTTAAGTTGTATTGCCCTTTTAATTTCAATTATGAATGTTGGGGTATGGTTTTGCACCTCCCACATACTTCCCTCTTATTGTTTGAATGATGGGAGAACCCTTTCTCTCTCATTAAATGCCTCCCATGTACACCCGTTACTATGCCGAAATTCTGAAAGGAACTTCTCTCTCTTCTTTTACATTCAAGCAATACTTTTGTATCATGAATCTAAATTCCATTTATATTGTTGGGACATGTATATATATGATCTCCTTACTGTCCATTACATGTAAATATGATGAGTAACCCCTTTCTCTCTCATCAACCTTTTTTATGAATTCTTATGTCACGCCGTTACGCTGCCGAAATCGCACCGATTTTCTAAGCCGATGTCTTTGTGTAGTGAATACCATGCCCATTTCTCCATCAAGGGTATTCACCTTTATGCATATTTACATATTGATTATAAAGTTTCATGTATGAATTCCACTTTCCTTTATCGTGGAAGAAATGATTATGTTTTATGAATCCATGTTTTATGATCCATGTGGCACACTTATGCATGAAATGAAATGTTTAAGAAGGGTGCGCCCTTTATAGCACTCCAATGCATTGGGTAAAGTATAGTATCATGATACGTCATGTGCAATGAGTGTTGAATCATGCTAATTCAAGTTCAACGAGGGTTTACTCGTGCTTCAAGTGCAATGAGGGTTTACTCATGCTCCATGTGCAATGAGCCTTGGCTCATGCTAATTCAATGTTAAGTGTTGTTGCCACATTTCCATGTTATGATTATCATGCTTTATCATGCCTTTATGTTCATGTCTCTCTTATGCTCTATTGATATGCCTATTGCCTAACATGTATTGTACTCCTCATGTTATTCATTATGTACTCCCTTACTGGGCTTTATAGCTCACCCTTTTCTTATGCATGTCCTCAGGTTATCCCATGCAATGATAAGTACGAAGGAATGTAGTGGTCATGTAAAGGAAGTTTTCAATAAGGATGTTGTATTGCAAGTTTAAAGTTTTTATGTAATGATCCTAAGCCCCAAAGACACTAAACCTCTCGATCTTCTTTGTTGTATCAAGTGAAGTTTTATGTAATAAAGCATGTTTAAGTTGTAATAAAAAGCAGGGTTGTCATAGTTGGTATCAAAGGATAGGTTTAGTTATTTTTGGGATTATGAAACCCTAGTAAAGCCTTAGATACAAGACTAAGCATAATAAAAACATCCCTAAGTTTTGGTAAATACTAAGTAAGTGTTTTATCAAACAAATACATCCCTGTCTGGATACGAGCAGGTAGAGGCGGCTCTGGCACAGATGTATCCTAGGGGTAAAACCCGAAAACACCGCTTTGAGCTAGACTCGAACGGGAACTGGTGCACGACAACGGGCCTTGCTGCACTCTTGGTTACGACACTCCCGGGGGATATGTTTTGATAAATTCACAATCTTAGTATGAACCCTTATTAAGGGAAAAATTCCCCTAAGAATATATGTTAGAAGGAAGATCATGAAAAGCCTGGATTGAATCCTATAGACTCATGAGTTAAAGAGATTAAAGTTTATTTATAAATCATCAACTTTTGTCTTTGGATTACCCTTTATGTGTTACCCCTAACTTTCCTTTTATTCCAGCCAATGGCCGGTAATAGGAGAACTCGGGCTAACAACCGTTGTGAAGATCAGTGTGATGATTGTACTTATGAGATGCCCAATCCAATGGGAGCGGGAATCGCGAACTTTGTCACGCTTCTCTCTCAGCTAACTCAAGTTTTGAATAGAAACACTGGTCAAGAGGAACGTTCAACCCCCCCTAAGAAAGAACAAGTCGCTATTGAAAGCTTCATGAGACAAAGGCCTCCTACTTTTATTGGGTCATCCGATCCCACGATTGCTGAACAATGGATCAACTCCATTGAAAAGATATTCTCCATCCTCCAATGCTCTGAAAAAGAGAAGGTTCTCCTGGCGGCTTATCGTATGGAGGGTGAAGCTGATCAATGGTGGACGTTGATCAAAAATACGAAGCCTGAGGAGGAGATCGAGGCTTTGGAATGGAAGGTATTCCGGAAGATGTTTTTCGATAAATATTTTCCACACACCCTCCGTCTTAAGATGGAAAGGGACTTCCTTTCCCTCAAGCAGAAAGATGAGGAATCTGTGGGAGCGTACGAGGCAAACTTCACAAGGCTTGAACGATACGCTTCCGGCTTTGTCGTTACCCCCGAATGCAAGGTTGACCGCTTCTTTGGTGGGCTGAAGCCTAGCTTGCGGAAAGCATTAGCGATCCGTGACTTCGACAGCTATGAGGAAATTGTCCGATGTGCCCTCAAGGTTGAAATGGAGATCGTAGAATCACAGGGGTATCATGGGGACAAGAAGCGGAAGGTGGACTTCAATGCTGGTGGTCCGATGGATAAATCCAACGGCGCTAAGAAATTCCAGCACCCCACTTGCCAAAAGTGTGGAAAGAAACACCCTGGAAATTGCCTTAGGGGGACAAGAAAATGCTTCAAGTGTGGAAGAGAAGGGCACCTAGCTGTTAACTGTCAGCAAGAAGGACCCGCGGCTGCGACGGAGGGGAGGAACACTCCGTTCGAACCTCAACGCGTTGTTCAATGCTTCAAATGAAAAGGACCGGGTCATTTTGCGAATCAGTGCCCTAATACAAGGGTTATCGGAGGCAATCAACAACCTCCAAGACAGCAAGGAAGAGCTTTTGCCATCACTTCTGCCGAAGTGAACCCCGACAACGAAGTGGTGACAGGTACGCTAGTTATTCATTCAAGAATAGCGAACGTACTTTTTGATTCAGGTTCTACGCATTCTTTTATATCTCAAAAGTTTAGTAGAACAATCCCTGCACCACCACAAATCATGGAAGTAAAGATGTCGGTGAGTACGGCAAATGGGGCAATCATTGCATCCCATGAGTATAAGTCCTCCCCTGTTATAATCTGTGGATTGAATTTCCCGGCGAACCTCTTCATACTCCCTTTGGTAGAATTTGATGAAATTCTTGGCATGGATTGGCTTTCCTTATATAGAGACAACATAAATTGTCGGGAGAGGGAAATCACACTCCATATGGAGAATCGACCCCAGATTCTTTACAAGTGTCAGGAGGAAGATGAATCTCCTTTAGCTCCATCATCTCAAGCATGGATATTACTGCCTTATGAGCACGCATATCTGGCTCAGATGATTGAGTCCAAGGAAGAAACCATCCTTGAAGAAATGCCTATTGTGAGGGAATTCGCTGAAGTATTTCCCGAGGAACTTCCTGGTCTTCCTCCAAGAAGAGATGTTGAGTTCTCAATTGAACTTATACCTGGGGCGCTACCAATATCCAAGACTCCATATAGGATGGCTGTGGTTGAGCTTGAAGAACTGAAGAAAAAACTACAGGAGAATCTGGATAAAGGGTTTATACGCCCAAGTGCATCACCATGGGTTGCACCAGTCCTCTTCGTCAAGAAGAAGGATGGGTCAATGCGGCTTTGCATCGATTATCGTGAACTTAACAAAATCACGATAAAGAACAAGTATCCTCTCCCAATAATCGATGACTTGTTTGATCAGCTGCGTGGAGCACAATACTTCTCCAAGGTCGACTTGCGGTCGGGATATTATCAAGTAAGGGTGAAGAAGGAAGATATCCCCAAGACTGCTTTTCGTACAAGGTACGGGCACTATGAATTCATAGTAATGCCTTTTGGACTCACCAATGCTCCAGCAATATTCATGGACTTGATGAATAGAGTCTTTAGAGATTACCTAGATAAATTTGTGGTAGTCTTTATAGATGATATTCTAATATACTCCAAAACCAAGGAGGACCATGAGGAGCATTTAAGAACTGTACTGGAGACTTTGCGCAAGGAGAAGCTCTATGCCAAGTACAGCAAGTGTGAGTTCTGGTTGAAGGAGGTCTCATTCTTGGGCCATATCATCACAAGCAATAGGATATCTGTGGACCCCTCCAAAACAGATGCAATTGAGGGATGGCCGAGGCCAACATCGGTAACTGATATCCGTAGCTTCTTGGGGTTAGCTGGATATTATCGACGATTTGTGAGAAACTTCTCACGATTGTCCAACCCTCTTACCAAGCTAACTCGAAAGGGAGTAAAGTTTTCTTGGAGTGATGAATGCGAAGAAAGCTTCAAGGAGTTGAAAAGGAGGCTTATCACTGCACCTGTGCTCACTTTACCCACAAGTGGGGAGCTTTTTGTGGTATTCAGTGATGCTTCGAAGAAGGGCTTAGGATGTGTGCTGATGCAGAATGATAAAGTGATATCCTATGCCTCAAGACAGTTGAAAATCCATGAGAGAAACTATCCAACGCATGATCTGGAGTTGGCGGCGGTGATCTTTGCCTTGAAAATCTGGCGGCATTATCTCTATGGAGAGAAATGTGAGATATATACTGACCACAAGAGTCTTAAATATATATTCACACAGAAAGAGCTTAATATGCGCCAGAGAAGATGGATAGAGCTCATAAAGGATTATGACTGTTCAATACATTACCACCCTGGGAAGGCGAACAAGGTGGCGGATGCCCTAAGTAGAAAGGATCCAGCAATTCTATCAATGATGAGAATTGAGAAGGATCCAATCTTCTTAGACTTGATGAAGATGGACGTGGGAATCATAAAGAAGGGAACATCATCAATCCTTTCACAAATGATTGCTCAACCATCTCTTTTGGAAAGGTTAAAGGATGCTCAAAAGGATGATGCGAGAATCCAAGAAAAAGTGGAAGCTATCAAAAAGGGAAAATCCTCAGAGTTTAATGTTAATGAAGAAGGAATTGTGCGGTTTGGGAAAAGACTATGTGTCCCATCAAGTTCGGAGCTGAAGAAGGAACTTTTGGATGATGCACATAGTTCAAATTTCTCTATTCACCCAGGGAGCACAAAGATGTATCGAGATCTCTGAGAAAACTTTTGGTGGGATAATATGAAGAAGGAGATCGCCGAATATACATCAAAGTGTCTGGTGTGTCAGCAAGTGAAGGCAGAGAGGCAGAAGTCTAAGGGGATGATGCAACCATTGCCCATACCAGAATGGAAATGGGAGAACATCACCATGGACTTCGTCACTGGACTTCCAAGGACATCCAAAAGCAACAATGCAATCTGGGTTATTGTGGATCGTCTTACAAAGACTGCACACTTCATTGCTATTCGAGAGGATTTCTCTTTGGATCAACTGGCACGGATATATATCAGGGAAGTGGTACGGTTTCATGGAGTACCACTATCTATTGTGTCTGACCGAGATCCAAGATTTACCTCTAAGTTTTGGAAGAGTCTTCAACATGCTCTGAATACTGAACTGAACTTCAGTACGGCCTATCATCCTCAAACTGATGGCCAATCCGAGCGGACTATCCAAACACTTGAGGATATGTTGAGAGCATGCTCAATGGACTTTAAAGGAGGATGGGATCAACATCTTCCTCTATTTGAGTTCTCTTATAATAATAGTTTCCACTCGAGCATCCAAATGGCACCATATGAAGCCCTGTATGGGAAAAGGTGTAGAACACCGGCATGTTGGGATGAGGTCGGTGAACGTAAACTGCTTGGACCAGAAATGGTCGAAGAAATGGTGGAGAAGGTGAAAACCATTCAGCAGCATATCAAGGCAGCCCAAAGTCGACAGAAGAGTTATGCAGATAATCGTCGACGAGACCTTGAGTTTAAAGTCGGAGACATGGTGTTTTTACGCATATCTCCGTGGAAGAAGGTCATGAGGTTTGGAAAGAAAGGGAAGTTAAGTCCAAGGTACATCGGCCCATTCGAGATTCTTGATCGTGTTGGGGCTGTGGCCTATCGACTAGCACTTCCACCTACTATGGCCAAGGTGCATGATGTCTTCCATGTATCCCTCTTAAGGAAGTACATACCAGACCCTTCACATGTACTCTCTTCTGAGGTGGTACAATTAGAAGACGATCTTTCTTATGAGGAGCAACCAGTGAAGATCTTAGATCGTAGAGAAAAAGTTCTACGAAATAAGACAATGCCCCTCGTCAAGGTGTTGTGGAGAAACCACAAGTTTGAAGAAGAAACATGGGAGTCGGAGGATATGATGAAGCTAAGTTACCCACATTTGTTTTAGTGTGGGAAAAGGAAAATTTCGGGGGCGAAATTTCTTAAGGGGGGAATGTTGTAACGACCCAAAGTTTCATTAATGGAAAATCCCTCTTGATCCAGTTAAATGTTTCTTTATGAAAAATGTTTTTATAAGATGTCAACTTCTTTAAGTTTTACGTTAAGATTTGTGACCGTTACTTTTATAGCCGTTGAACAGTGATCATCTGGGTAGTTTAAATATAAGGCTTTAACGAACCAATTTTCTAATCAGACAAAGGAAACGATGGCCTCATCCAGTAGAATTGCCCCTTACGAAGCCCATTTGTCGGAGCTAGGAAAGGAGGTGGCGTCTTTGGGCTTTGCCCTTGACCAAGCCCAAGCTGAGATTCATCAAGTCAAGCTCGAACGTGATCGTCTACGGGAAAAATGGAAGTTGATAGAGATCACCACTCGAGCGATGTTATCCGAGCAACCCCAAGAGTCTGTCACCATCGCACACCTTACCCTTAGGTCTTATGCGGCTATTTTAAGGGGTTATGTAACAAATAAGTAGCACCATGTTCATGTAAATTATTTTTGTATATAATAATGAATATAATTTCTAGTCATTTTTGATACTTTGTAATTAGTTTTTAAAGTACAAATGGTGTTTTAAGTTATTATTTAATTAAGAATTACATTTTATTAAATTAAAGGATTTTTGAATTAAATAATATTTTAATAAAATATTATTAATAATATTAAATTAATTTTTATTAAATATAAATGATCTTATAATTTTATGAATGCAATTAAAATTTTTATTAAGGTTTGAAAGTCATTTCTGTCAAAACCCGTGAATTTTTTATAAATGTCGGTTTTTATTTTAAAAGTGAAAATTCACATATTTAAAAAAATATTTAGATAAAATAAATATTATTTTTGGAATCAGGATGTCGAAATTATCCAACGGTGAATTTTTCATAATTTTCTGAGACAGTCATATTTTTGGGTAAAAA
Source organism: Viscum album (assembly GCA_963277665.1). Taxonomy (NCBI): domain Eukaryota; kingdom Viridiplantae; phylum Streptophyta; class Magnoliopsida; order Santalales; family Viscaceae; genus Viscum; species Viscum album. The sequence goes on along the minus strand of OY728145.1, from coordinate 652,426,443 downwards.
TTAAATACCATTTAAATATATAATGTGTTTTATGACATCATAATGACCCAATGGTGATGTAATAAAATACCATAATCCTTATGTTCGGCCAATATATGTTTTATCATTAAAATAATGAGGTTTTGGGTTTGTTTGACTCACTTTTCAAAGCATTAATGGAGCCCTCAAGACTTATTCAACACTTTGCCTTTTTAAATTAATTTCCATGGGAGTGTGACTCACCTCCACATAAGCAACCCTAATTTTTTAATAAGTTCGGACCTTGTCCTTGTAAAATATTGTTTTCCTCTTTCCTTTTCCAGAAACCATGGGCAAATACCATGGGATGGTTTGTGGTTTGGATTATTTTAATATAAGGGGTCCCAAACCTAAATAATAAAGAATTCTCTCACCTTTCCTATATAAACCCACCCAAGCTCCCACTTCCTCCTCACTCAAAGCCCTTGAAGTTCGTCCAACCTCTTCCCTACTCTCTCTAGAATCCTCTCAAGGTGCCCCAAGCTCCCAAGAAGCCTCTCACAAGCCTCTCTCTAGCCTTTGGAAGCACACTTCCAAGTAAGGGGTTTTCTTCCTTTCTCATTTTTTTATCAATTTTCTTTAAGTTGTATTGCCCTTTTAATTTCAATTATGAATGTTGGGGTATGGTTTTGCACCTCCCCCATACTTCCCTCTTATTGTTTGAATGATGGGAGAACCCTTTCTCTCTCATTAAATGCCTCCCATGTACACCCGTTACTATGCCGAAATTCCGAAAGGAACTTCTCTCTCTTCTTTTACATTCAAGCAATACTTTTGTATCATGAATCTAAATTCCATTTCTATTGTTGGGACATGTATATATATGATCTCCTTACTGTCCATTACATGTAAATATGATGAGTAACCCCTTTCTCTCTCATCAACCTTTTTTATGAATTCTTATGTCACGCCGTTACGCTGCCGAAATCGCACCGATTTTCTAAGCCGATGTCTTTGTGTAGTGAATACCATGCCCATTTCTCCATCAAGGGTATTCACCTTTATGCACATTTACATATTGATTATAAAGTTTCATGTATGAATTCCACTTTCCTTTATCGTGGAAGAAATGATTATGTTTTATGAATCCATGTTTTATGATCCATGTGGCACACTTATGCATGAAATGAAATGTTTAAGAAGGGTGCGCCCTTTATAGCGCTCCAATGCATTGGGTAAAGTATAGTATCATGATACGTCATGTGCAATGAGTGTTGACTCATGCTAATTCAAGTGCAACGAGGGTTTACTCGTGCTTCAAGTGCAATGAGGGTTTACTCATGCTCCATGTGCAATGAGCCTTGGCTCATGCTAATTCAATGTTAAGTGTTGTTGCCACATTTCCATGTTATGATTATCATGCTTTATCATGCCTTTATGTTCATGTCTCTCTTATGCTCTATTGATATGCCTATTTCCTAACATGTATTGTAATCCTCATGTTATTCATTATTTACTCCCTTACTGGGCTTTATAGCTCACCCTTTTCTTATGCATGTCCTCAGGTTATCCCATGCAATGATAAGTACGAAGGAATGTAGTGGTCATGTAAAGGAAGTTTTCAATAAGGATGTTGTATTGCAAGTTTAAAGTTTTTATGTAATGATCCTAAGCCCCAAAGACACTAAACCTCTCGATCTTCTTTGTTGTATCAAGTGAAGTTTTATGTAATAAAGCATGTTTAAGTTGTAATAAAAAGCAGGGTTGTCATATCCTACCCATGATCTTACCATCTTGGGCGGTGGTCCTACTACCTCCAGAACATCCAACGATGAATCCCCCAACACCTTAGCCCATGGACACAGAGGTCCTCCCCTTTCCCTTTTGACATCTGCCCAGGTGCTCCTTGCACCCCTACTCACTCAAGATGAAATACTCTCCACCCCTGTACTAGTTTGGCTAAAGGAACTCCTTGAGCTAGAAATATACCCTATCCCGAAGTGCCATCCTGGGGTAGGATGGTAGGTCCTTAGTTCTATAAAATGAATTTTGGGAAGATTCGTACTGCTTTTAAATTTGTCAGCTTCTCATATCCCTAGGTGGAATACGACTTAGTAATGGAACCCTCACTTTGATCCTCTATTTTAGAGGATAGGGTAGTAATGAGTTGCATTAGCCTCATCCATCTAGAATGTGAGTTCCACTAGATTCCTTCCTCCCTCTGTAGATACATGCAGGTGGACGATGATTTGGAACCCCCCTTGGCCTGGCCATGCAATCACCACCATCTTCTCCGAGAGAACTCTCTACATCTACCATAGATCATGAAGAGTTATTTTAGTGAAATATGGTGGACGAGCAACAACATTGTTCACCACCATCGGTCGTAGTCCCTACAACAAAAACAGTGGCCACCGGCCTATCTTATCGCGTTGTGGTGGCCATGTCACTGCACTCTTCGAAGAATAGCCTGAGAGGCTGTAGTTTGTCAGCCCGCTCACCATATTATCCACCTACTAGACTATCATATCAGTATTCTACATTAGTACGACTACTGGTTCCACAAACACCACCCGGTAATGAGTGGGGAAATGAAGGGACAGACCCCGAGTCTGAGTCGAGGAGCTTGTGGGACATTCTTACAATAGGCCATTTCCCGGATATGTTTTGGCTAGTTGGAGCATCGAATTTCAGTGTTCTAGAATCACTCGCGTAGGGGGAAGTTGCATGCTTTTAACCAGACCCTCTGGGTGACTCACTTTCATCTTCTACATCGACGAGTGGCGTACCCCATGATGTAGGCACACTTTGAATACATTGGTCAGTAGTTTCGTTTGGATGATTTGGTAGCACTCTCCCGGGCCCAGTGCCTTGAGTCACTAGGTCTCTATAAGACCCTCCAACAATGATACATCCATAACATTAAAGGGATCCTCATGATTATCAAGGGGGATTCACCCACATGCATATTGTGTATGGGGGAAGTACAAAACTCTCCACTACAATTCAATCAGGCACCTACCTGACATGCCAGACGATATTGAGGACTTCCTCCAAGGAAGAGTCGCAGTTAACTTGGCTGACCTATCCGTGGGGGAGAATCAATTGGAGCTACTTGGTGGATAATTACCCCTGAAAGAGTGCCAAAACTATTGAATCTATTGGGAACAGTCATTCACCTACAGAAAAATCTACTGGGTCATCCAGTACCCACTAAGGAATTAGCCCTCAGTCGAAATCCAAAAAAGGTTAAAGAACACCATGGAGCCATCAAACCCATCGACACATCTGGATTAGTACAAAAGAAAGAGGACAATCCCCAAAAATACACATTACATCAATTGCTCATGATGCATAAAAAGATCATCAATGACCTCCTTACTAAGTGTGTCGCGGAGTGATGACTAGACTATCGTGATCCTCTATCAGGGAAACAGGGACATGCACATCTTCAACTGGACAAATTTCCTCCAGGTGTCCCTGGCCTTCCTTCTCATGTAGACAGGGTTTGACGGGGGAACTTATTTCACGAGGGAACATAATGTGTTGCCAAATCTACTAGATCATAAAGACGATCCCTGGGACCCATCTTTGATTCCCTAGCTCCTTCACAGGTCGTCCCACCATCCTCTCCACGAGCCGTTGGGCCTACTTATCATGTTCAAGAACCCCCCCCCCCCCCAATGAATTGGTGGTCAGGTATCCCAATCAATATTAGATCCCCACCTAGATGTTCCCAAGGAAATGTTCATTGCTCGCCTCAAGGCATTGGAAATGTGGCTGGTGGATATCATGCCCAATGAAAAGTCGTATCCAGCATGAGTGGATGATATTCCAGTACCCTCAGGTTTAAGAAGTCCCACCTTCTCCCTATTTAATGGGATGGGTGACCCACTTCAGCATTTGGCCCACATCATTTCCAGGTGCGGACCCATATTGGGAACTCCGACACAGTAGGAAGCTGCCAAACTCTGATGCTTCATATAGACATTGGAAGGACATTCATTTGTCTGGTATAACCTGCTACCCATCGGGTCAGTAGCTGGCTGGGAAGATCTTCATAGGAAATTTATTTACCAGTCAGTACCACCACTCAGAAGTTGAGTATTGAAGACCTCTTCATGTGCAATCAAAGGCCTGACAATCATGTCGCGGACATTGTCACCTGGTTGAAAGGGAACACATACTTTTTGGAGAAGACATTGAATTGGGATAAATTAATGAATATGTGTGTGGGGAATGTCATGAAAAAATTATTCACCTGTCTGATCCCCCAGAATTACCCCAGGGGATTCTAAGACATCTCTGATAAGGAAAGTGTCATGAATAATCCTAGCAGAAGGCCATCTAGGCACGTTCATTTCCTCTGGCACTTCCCCTGAGAAGCGCCGCCAAGGCCGAGCCCACCGTGGTGTCCCAAATAGATCCCCCAAAACAATTGGAATTATTACCAGTGGAGTCATCTCTAAATCCTCTTAGAGGCCTTCCATCATAGGTGTTTCCTCCGGCCCAACAATACCCACCACAGAACAGGCAGGGGCCCTGCGTAATGCGCCACTACAACCTAGGGAAGATAACCAGGCTCCAACTCCTACACAAAATCCACCACCCCCCCCATCAGGGTCAGGCCCCCAAATCCCCCTTTATATATAGAATAAACTATATCCACTCATTCAATGAGGATCAGGTCCCCAATTATTTATTAAGTGTCTTAGAATAGGTAATTGTACATTTTCTTGAAAGAAGGATGCCGGAAGAGTCGGATCTAACTGATCTCCCCAACTACTACCACTATCACTAGATCTTGGGGAACACTCATAATCAGTGCCATATGTTTAAAAACATGCTTCAAGAATAGTATGACAACAACATAGTCAGGTTGGGACCAGCTCCAACATATGTTGCATGTGTATTCATGATGCCAGATATCCGCATTGACAATAAGGGTGAAAAACATTAGGTTTCTAACCGCAGGTCCCAAAAATATGATGACATGATTGATCGTAAGGCTGTTTCTCATACCCATGGTATTACAAGAGCATGCCTAAATTGACCAAAACATTCAGAAGCCATAGCTACTACTTATTCTTCATCATCTCAGCCTTCCCCTTCTCATAAGAGAAAGCATCAGCAACACAATGGAAAATAAAGTCCCATGCAAATGCCATCATCATCTCATACCCTCGGTGACATCATGCTCCCAGAGATGGCGATTCCCCTAAGAATATGTCAAGTAGTGGAGGATTTTTCAAGTTAAATTCAATGGTACGCATCTATTAATAACATAGATTGGGTAAATCCCTATATGATTTTTGGTGATGAGGAGTGTAAGGAAGACCCTCCAAACGTCCCCAGTCGTCGCCAGCATCGACGGAGCCATGACTATATGGGTCATTAGAGTGCCATGATCAGTAATTTCCCCCAGGATGTACATCCCATTGCCACTAGACATTAATAGATGTGCAAATATCATCACGCACAACAATTTCATCTGGTGACCTGAACACCACCTTTGATTCCATTCGTGTTGCTTGATCCGGAGGAGCCACCTCGAATCTACCATGATTATCCATGCTCTACTACAAACCAGTTTTAGTCATCTGGCCCTCAGCCAGTAGTCACTCCACATGCTTTAGCCAGTATGTTGCAGGACATTCCCTACACTAGTCAATCGCCGGTCTATCCATTAGTGCCCTACATAACACATGTCATAGAGCGACCTCCTATAGAGAGAATCTCTCGCCTGGCACAGATGTATGACGTCTTCATGAATCTTCCCAACATTCCAGTGAGGTTTTCCATCCTTGAGGCCCTTCCCCTGTCCGCAGATAAGCATGATGCCCTCACTGATGCTCTATGAATCCCCCTCTTGTTTGATGCAAATGTTGAAGCTGTAGAAAAGTTCCATGCTAAGGTAGTCAAGCATGTTCAGTGCCAGACTATTATCTCATTATTTTGATAATATGAAGGAACTCCCATACAGAGGCACATATGCCAATTTTACATCATTAAAAACATAAATGGCATGGAGATACTTCATTTTCTTGTTGACACGGGCTCTGGGAAAAAACATTATCCCAACACAGACACTTAATAAGATGGGGTTGTCTGAGTATGACCTAATTCCCTAAGACATGAAAATCCAAGGCTATGACAAGAAGAAACAAATACCAGTCAGTATGATCTACCTAAAAACCAAGTTCAGTTGTCTGGTAGACAGTACCGAGTTCATGATTGTTTGGCAGGACACTGCTTACAATGCATTGAGGGGTAGGCAGTGGGTTCATCTGCATTCGACATATCATTCATCGTATCACCAGTGCCTCAAATAATCCTTTAATGGTGGGGTGAGCATAATTCAAGGTGACACCTCACATTTTTCCTCGTGTGAATCCCTCTATCTAGATTCCATCTATTATGAGAGAATCGACAAGAAGATTCTTGCTATCGAGGTTGAGCATGTTATGGTTGTGACTGACCTTTGGATAGATCTAGATGATTCCAACATCATTCTAATCCATCAATTGGAGGCTAAAACCCCAGACATGGGACAATGATTCATATTTTATCGAATGAGGGTGGGTGTACATTTCAAAATCTATGTGATGCAGGAAGATCACCTCAAAATCCTACATGAATTAGGCTCAAGTTATCCCAGAGCCTCCAACACCCATAACATATTAGGATGTCTTCCCCAGGGAAACCAAAAAAGGCCATACATGCTTGTTTTTTCAGATTGGGATAAACCATCTCAAGTCAGCATGAACTTATTTATTTTATATCATCAAGCATGGACACTTGGTCCGGAGCCCAGATAGGATTGGAATGAAAGTTTTCATCGTTATGGTTTCGGCATCATGGGGGTCCCCAGATGCAGTTTACACCATTTCTAAGGATGGCACCAGCTTCCTATAGGAATCTTGTTGACTGAGAGTAATATCCTATTGCCTTTGAAGAGGGAGTCTCCTCCACGGTCGATGAATTGGTAATGGTGAACCTAGGTTGAATGGAGGATCAGAAACCCACATTTATCAGTGTCATTATGCCTCTCGAGGAGAAACAACAATATGTAGACTTCCAGAAGAAGCACAATTATGTGTTCTCCTAGTGTAAAAATGATATTCGAGGGCTAGATCCTTAGGTAGCCATCCACTACCTCAGTCTCCCAGAAACCCATTGCAGGTTTAAGTATCCTCCTAGAAAGATGCACCCTTCTCACAATGTCATGGTCTAGGATGAAGTTCATAAGAACATCAAAGACAATTTCATTAAGGATGTCAAGTTTCCTAGATTGCAAGGTAACACTGTGCCCATCATGATAAAGAATAGATAGATTAGGCTCTATATCGACATCCGAGATCTGAACTGTAAATTTTTGAAAGATTATTTTCCCATTCATGTGTAGGAATTTTTTATTGATGCTATATTCAGGTTCCAAGACCTCTCTTTCATGGATGGGTACTTTGGTTATAAAGATCTAAATATATCCTATTTATGAGAATTCTACGGCCTTCAGGGCACCACCAGGTACTTTTTTTTACAATGTAATGCCCTTCGGTTTAAAAAATGTTGGTGCCACCTATCAGCATTCCATGCATTGCATATTTAAGATGATACTCTGGAAAGTAATGGAATTCTACATGGACAATCCGGTGGTCAAATATTTCTAGTGTCAGGACCATCTCAAATACCTTGAGAATGTGTTTGTCTTCATCTGTTCTTTCCAACTGAATATGAACCTGTTAATTTGTGCCTTTGGGGTCTCTTGTGGAATGTTTCTTGGCATTGTTGTCAGATACATGGGCATTGAAATTGACCCAGATAAGATCAAGACCCTCAGCCAGATGCCTCTCCCAAGTAACATCCATGAGCATCAAGATTTCCGATGACACTAGGAATACATATGCTGATTCATAACAAATTTGACCAGAAAGTGTAAGACCTTTTCTTGGATCATGAAAAAAGGCATTGTTTACCAATGGGATGATGAATGTCAGATGGCTTTTGAGGAAATCAAGTAGTATCTACTCCAGCCTCCGGTCTCGATGCTGTCAGTTTCTAGAAAGCCATTATTCTTGTATGTTACTGCCCTGGAACTATATCTCGGTGCCCTTATCTCTCATAAGAAAAATGTCACGACCCGTCCTCGGGGCCCGTGCCGTGACTACCCCAAGCCCGCCTTCCATAGGCCAGGGGCTGGCGACTAGCACCAAGGCGTAAATCCCGGTAAAGGGAAGGCATTGCCTTTGTAAAGTAAACAAGCATCTCAGAGTAAGCAAGCGAAAAAAGTAAACACTAAGTAAAAGTTGGTACAAGAGTGAAGTGCGGAAAAATAAGTGGGTCAGTATACAAACTCAAACTGAAATTAATGTACAACTCGAAAAGGAAAACAGCAACTGAAAGGTAAAGCCGCAACGACGAGCTATCCACTGGAAATCCCACCTGAAGGGTGGGTACAGAAGCCTCCACTGCTCCTCGGGTCCAGCCGACCGCTCCGAGTACGTCCCGCCCAGTGGTCCACCTCCAGGTACCGTCCTGCTCCGCAAGCCTCCACCACGATCAACGATGTCTGTCGTCTGCAACCAACACAACGTAGTGCGGGCATAGCCCGTGCAGGGGTGAGTATAAGCTACTCAGTAGGGACCCTGAGACCCCCGAAGATCTCCCAGAATCCACAAAGGTTAATCCACAAAGGAAAGATACAATCACGAAGTAACATCCAACACTGCTTAGGTATATTCCCATACATATACCTAAGTCATCAATTCCAATACGCTCCAACCTCCAAGCCCAAGTACAACCCAGTCCACACAGGAAAGCATACGTATTCCACACAGGAAAGCAAAACGTAATCCACACAGGATAGCACAACACAATCCACATAGGAAAGCAAAACAGGATTCAGCTCACACAAGTATACTTCTTCGAAAGACGATAGAGATGATCACTGATCCATCTAAGTCGTCGGACCCACAAAATATCGATAGGTACTAACCCCCGCAATGACCCACACAGGATCGGACCCACACAGGATCTGTAGGCGCTGGCTCACACAGAACCGTTGAGCGCTGACCCACACAGGATCAGACCCACACAGGATCGGTAGCACTGATCCACACAGGATCGCTGAGTGTTGTAGTCGTCGTCGTCGAATCCACTGAGGATCTCTGCACAGTCTTCGTCACAGTCACAGTAGCAGTCGCATCCAGCACTAGGGTTCCTGCACACAGAAAGCTCGTTCGGGAGGGTCCGCTCCACGAGCCGAGAGGCTGATACATCAACTAACACATAGTCCAGAGTTGATGTATCCAAAAGTTCCGTATCGTCAACAGGAACTCAACGACGCAGACGGCGCGTCGATCGGACGCCTGGTCTGAGAGTTATTGTCTTTTTCGTTCCAGGGGCCTTGTTGGTTTTTAAGGCAAAACCAACCCAACCGTACTCCACCTACGTCCAAACCTCGGGCGGAGTAAGCCAAAAGATCTGTCTCACTTAGAGGAATTCAACAAAGTCGACGACACGTCAATCGGACGTCCAAAGCTCAAGATATGAGCGTTTCCGCTCCGAGGGCACGGTTGGTTTCGTGTACGAAACAACCCGGCCGAACTCAAAGTAATCTGAAACTTTGAGTGCGATATACCGAAACGACCGTCTCGTTCCAAAGATCGTGTCGCCGCTGACGGCGCATCGCTCGGAGGTCCGTAGCCCGAGTTATGGGCAATTGAACCCAAACGGTCCGAAAACGGGGGTTTCGGGCCCGGACCGACCCGGCCTGAGACCCCCTGGGTTGGCCCTTACCGGGTCGACCCGGCTCGGCCCGGCAGGCGCGGCCCGGCCCGGCGGCCCGGACTGGCGACCCGCGCGCTGGGCGCGCAGGTCGGTGCTCGGCCAAAACGGCCAAGCTGTTTTGGCTTGCGCGGGGGGGTGGGGGGGTGGGGGGGTGGGGGGGGCGTTTCCCCCCCCCCCTGTTTCTTGTAACTGCGGCCCCTTAATTGGGGCCGCAATAATGGTCGGTCGGGGGATTCATTTCCCCCGGCTTCTCCCTGTCCGGCCGGCCCGACCTGGCCGGCCGGTTCCTGCTCAACGGGACCGGTGATGGCTGGTCCCCTTCCAACTCCGACGCCGGCGGCCCGGTACCGGCCGCCGATCACCCTGCTCCGCCGCGGCCCAGAACCGGCCGCGGCCCTTGTCATCTGGCGCGGCGCGACGGCGTCGCGCCCCTCCGCCGCAGCCCCGTTACCGGCCGCGGTGTCTTCGGTTTTCTTTGACGCGGCGCGACGGCGTCGCGTCCTTGATCAACTTCATGGCGCGGCGCGACGGCGCCGCGAAGTACTTGTCGTGGGATTTCCATGTGATGCGACGACATCACGTCATTCCGTCCAAAACAAAAAGTATCAACAAGGATAAAGAGGAGGGTCGGCCGTGTTTGTGCGGTCCGGCCCCCTCTCGTTAAACGATAACATTTAGTCGAATATCCATGAAGATCAACAAACTAGAATCATGAACGGAAATAATTAAATAAAATAAAACCCCTACCTCAGTTTCAAGAATGGTACACGTCAACGAGCCACGGAAGATGAGCGTCGCGGAGGTCGGGCGTCGCGGAAAACGAACGTCGATTCCGTTGTCATCGAGGTGCGTTCAAAGAGGAAACGTCGTTGGAGAAGTTCTCCGCGTTCTTCGGCGGAGATGTTCTTCGTTGAAGAACGGTGTTCTTCGTCAGAGTCCGAGGTGTTCTTCATGTTCTTCGTTGAAGATGTTCTTCGTTGGAGATGAAGAAGATCTTCACGCTTCCCAAAACCTCTCAACGACAAAACTCTAACAACAAAATAAAATAAGCTCCTTTCTTATTTTTTTAACACAACAAGCCTTTTGAAATTCAAGAGTTTGAATTTCAAAAACTCACATTAAACTTACCACATTAATTCCATAAGTTTAATAAACTTAAGTTATCAACATTTAATGGGAGTTGAGAGGGGTTAGAGGATATGAAGGCGTGGGGTTCGTGTGGGCCCCACCACCCTCATAACCTCCCAAGGGAGGTTGGGTGGTTACCCAACTTCCATCAAGAACTAAACACTTAGAGTAAAAATAATAAAAATTGTAGAATAATTATAAGATAAACTTCCACAATTTTTATCATCAACTCTCGTGAAAACGCAACTCCGAAACAGGTGTTCCTAAGCAATTACTGGCGCTGCGGTTCCATCGGTGCCCTCGGAATTCGATTCCGGGCACCGGTTCAAAAGTTAGAAATTCACGCTCGTTCGTTCACTGAACGTACCCGAGCTAAACTTCGGATAGAAATTCCAGGCACTCCGGGCCTCGGAATCAAGTGTCGTCTGAAACCGCGTTCTTGTAAAATTCCAAAGAAAATTAAGAAAAAAATTCCCTTGAATTTTACGGGTCTTTACATTACTCCCACCTCAGGGCTTTACGTCCCTGTAAAGATACATCATAACCAGGGAAACAAATGAGGGTACTGAGCACGCATCTGAGCCTCCCACTCCCAAGTGTTCTCCTGGAGGTTCCCGTGTTGCCATCTGATGCGCACTAGAGGAATCGACCATCCACGTAGGAACCACTCCTGTCGATCCTTGTTCTCCACCGGGACCTCCGCAAAAGTCGCCCCATCATCAACGTCTAGCTCCCCATGGTCAATGATGTGCATCGGGTCGTGCATGTATCTCCTCAGCTGAGATACATGGAAGACGTCGTGCACCCGGTGCAACTGAGGTGGTAGAGCCAGGCGATAAGCCACCTCACCAATCCTGCTGAGGACCTGGAATGGTCTGATGAAGCGTGGAGACAACTTGCCACCTCGGACAAATCTCTGTATTCCACGTCGTGGTGAGACACGCAAGAAGACGTGGTTGCCATCCTCGAACTCTAGTGGCCTCCGCCTCCTATCAGCATATGACTTCTGCCGGCTCTGAGCTATCCTCATCCGCTCCTGGATGACCTGGACCTTCTCTGTCGTGGCCTGAATCATCTCCGGTCCCACAAGTGCTGACTCCCCCGGGTCTGTCAAGCACAAAGGAGATCTACAAGGTCGGCCGTACAATGCCTCGTATGGTGCCATCCTGATGGTGGAGTGGTAGGTGTTGTTGTACGCGAACTCCACCAAGGGTAAGTGGTCCTCCCAGCTACGACCAAAGTCGAGGACACATGCGCGGAGCATGTCCTCGAGAGTCTGAATGGTCCTTTCCATCTGACCATCTGTCTGAGGGTGAAAGGCTATGCTCAGACGTAGCTGCGTCCCGAACGCCTCCTGCAACCCCTTCCGAAGCCGGGAAGTAAAGTGAGCATCTCGATCGGAGACGATAGATGATGGCACACCGTGAAGTCGCACAATCTCCTGAACGTAAAGTCGTCCCAAGCTCTCCACTGAGCTCTGCTCTCTGATGGGTAAGAAGTGAGCCGACTTGGTGAGTCAGTCGACAATCACCCAAATGGAGTCGTGACCTCTGGAAGTGCGTGGAAGTCCAGTCACGAAGTCCATAGATATCTCGTCCCACTTCCACTCTGGGACCTCCAAGGGCTGTACCAAGTCTGCTGGTACCTGGTGCTCAGCCTTCACCTGCTGGCAGGTGAGACATCGTGAAATGAACTCTGCCACAGCCTTCTTCATGCCCGGCCACCAGTGCTGTCGTCTGAGGTCCTGGTACATCTTCTCCACTCCAGGATGTACTGCCAAAGGAGAAGTGTGAAACTCTCTCAGCACCTCCTCTCGTAAAGCGACTGGTACCAAGGTACGTCCTCTGAAAAGGATGTCGTGCTCTGCTCCAAAGGAGAAACCATCAGGTGCATGTCCTGAGGATATCTGTGCACGCTGCGTCTCACAGTCAGTGTCCCCACGCTGTGCCACTCTGACCCGTTGCAGTAGTGGAGGAGTGAATGTGAGAGACTGAAGGAAGGCTGATCCATCTCTATCCACGAAGGATATCTGCAAAGAGGCTAGCTGCTCTGTCGCCTCCTCAAGTAGTTGAATGCCTGTCCTCTTGCTAAGGGCATCGGCTACCACGTTCCCCTTTCCAGGAGTATAGACTATCTCAAAGTCATAGTCCTGGAGGAACTCGAGCCATCGCCGATGTCTCAGATTCAGATCCTTCTGAGAGAAGATGTATCTGAGACTCTGATGGTCAGAAAAGACTGTAAAGCGCTCGCCCATCAGGTAGTGTCGACATGTCTTCAGAGCGAAGACCACTACTGCTAACTCCAGGTCATGGGTAGCGTAGTTCTGCTCATGCGGCCTCAACTGACGTGATCCATAGGCGATCACGGCCCGCTCCTGCATCAGAACACATCCGAGTCCGGTACCTGATGCATCGCAGTAGACTACGTACCCTACTCCCTCCTCAGGCAACTTCAAGATAGGTGTGCTAGTCAATCTCTGTCTCAGCTCCTGGAAGCTCTGCTGACATCTGTCTAAACATACGAAGGGTTTCCCCTTCTTCGTCAAAGCTGAGAGTGGTGCCGCAACTCTGGAGAAGTCTGGCACGAATCTCTGGTAGTATCCAGCTAGTCCCAAGAAACTCCGCACTTCCATCACGCTCCTGGGTGGCTCCCAAGCTAACACTGCCTCAATCTTCGCAGGATCCACTGCAACTCCTGCCTAAGAGTTGACGTGTCCCAAGAAGTGGACCTCACGTATCCAGAACTGACACTTCGAGAGCTTACCATAAAGCTGGTGCTCTCGGAGTGTGTCTAGTACAACCCGCAAGTGGTAGGCGTGCTCCTCCTCAGTCGTCGAGTAAATCAAAATGTCGTCGATGAAGACCACGAAAAATCGATCGAGGTATGGCTGAAAGATCCTGTTCATGAGGGCCATGAACACTGCTGGAGCATTGGTTACGCCGAAAGGCATAACCAAGAACTCATAGTGGCCATATCGACATCTGAAGGCCGTCTTCTGCACGTCCTCGTCTCGAACTCTGAGATGATGATAGCCTGATCTGAGGTCTATCTTCGAGAACCACCGTGCTCCCTTGAGCTGATCAAAGAGGTCATCAATCCTCGGTAGCGGATACTTGTTCCTCACTGTCACCTGGTTCAGGCGACGATAGTCGACACACAGTCGCAAGCTCCCGTCCGCCTTCTTGGCGAACAAAATCGGGGAAGCCCAGGGTGAAACACTGGGTCGGATGAACCCCTTGCCCTGCAAGTCCTCCAACTGTACCCGCAGCTCTCGAAGCTCGGCGGGGGCCATCCGATATGCTGGAGCCGATATCGGGGCTGTCCTGGGGTACAGGTTAATATAAAAGTTTACCTATCTGCGAGGAGGTAGCCCTGGAACGTCGTCGGTAAAAACGTCCGTATACTGATCCACCACTGCAGGAAAACTAGGACTCTGTGCGTCAACTGCTCCTAGGATGAGGCTAGCCAACTGATGAGTGATGGGTTGTCCTCTCCTCTGCGGAAGTCCATCCTGTGCTGCGAAGGCTCCCTTCTCGCCGGTGAAGGTGAACCTGCTCCCGTCGGTGCGTACACATCGCACCTTGCGCCTAATACAATCAATCTGTGCATGGACCGTAGACAACCAATTCATGCCCAAGATGACGTCGTAAGGCCTCGACGCTGCTACAAGAAGATCCCAGCCGAAGCTCTCGTCTCCTAGAGTAAGCTCACACTGCCGGCACCAGTGCATAATCATCAAGTCTGCTCCCGTAGGAGTCTCTAGCCGTAAGGATCGAGCCAACGACTCTGTCAGAATCTCCGAGCTCCGAACAAGGGCAGCGACTATGAAAGAATGACTGGCTCCTGTGTCTATAAGAACTACAGCAATGGTGGAATAGACACAGATAGTACCTCGAATCATCTCGGGCGCGCCGTGGTCGTAGGCCTCCGCTGCTTGGAGCTGTGTCTGTCTCTGTCTGCCAGCTCCCTGTGGTCGGGGTGGACCTCCTGGTGGTGGTGGTGGTGGAGCCTCAAAGCGTCGCCCACCACCTGCTGCTCGGCCAGCTCCTCTGCCTCATCTGCCTCCTCCCTGCGGACCGCCACGGTCGACCCTCTGCCTCTGCCTCGGTGGTCCCTCAACCGATTGCTTCTCCTCCGCACGGCGGGTCGGGCAGTCACGAGCCATGTGGCTCTGCCCGCCGCATGAGTAGCATTGCCTGCCTCTCGAAAGACTGACTCCGCGTTGTGTGCCCCGTACTGCTGAGCCAGTGTCCTGAGGTCGTCTGCCTGAGGGTCTGGTCTGCCTGGACTCATGTTTCATCCGTCGACTGCCTGCTGCAGAAGACTCTGCTACGTGCCGCCCTACGGTGGGTCTCGGCGTTGGTGTAGACTCAGCAAGAAAGCTCTCGATCAAAAGGGCTCGCTCCAGTACTCCTGTCTGAGTCGGAATGCTGAGGGAGATCAGTGATGCCCTGATCTCGTGTCTCAATCCCTGCTCAAAGGTCCGGGCCCGGAAGAATGGTTCTCGTACCATGTCTGTCGAGTAGCGCGAGAGATCGGTAAATCTCGCCGAGTACTGGGCGACCGTCATGCTGCCCTGCCGCAACTGAAGAAGCTCCTGGATGCGCACCGCACGGAGGGTGGCTGAGACGAACTCCGAGCGGAAGAGGCTCTCAAAGTCCGTCCAGAGAAGAGATGTCTCATCGTGCACCTGGAGCATCAAGCTCCACCATCTGCCTGCTGCTGCGTGAAGTAGGCTCGCTGCGAGGATCACCATGAGGTCTGCTGGTGTCCTCACTAACCTAAAAACTCTCACCACTGCCTCCAGCCAGTCCTCGGCTGCCTGGGGGTCCGTCTCCCCGCGGAACCTGGGCGGTCGCTGGCGCTGGAACTCATGCAATGCACTGAGGCGACGTGCATCGTCAGCGGCTAGTGCTGGAAGCATCGGTGGCTCGGCGGGTAGAGCTACCGCCGATGCCACTCCTGACAAAGGGCCCTGTACCGAGGCCTCGTCGCTCGGTGGGCTGTCGTCACGCTCGACTCTCGGAACCCTAGCTGGCTGTCGTCGTGGGGGCATCCTAAAAAGGAAACAGGTGCGCCACAGTCAGAACAGTATACCTGGTGAGCTGATATAAAGTAATCACAAAGAAAACTTGAAACACACATGCAATCAAATGTTTTCGTGCATTAAATCGGAAATCAGAAGTCAGGGTCCTGGTGTACGGATACGTCGGCCGCCGCACCAACACTGGACTCCCTGGACTAATAACCACACCCAATACAGTAAACACTATTGCTTCACATAGAAAAAGATCAGAGTCCCAAGTTCTGCGGTAAAACCGAACTCCTCTGATACCAATTTTTCACGACCCATCCTCGGGGCCCGTGCCGTGACTACCCCAAGCCCGCCTTCCATAGGCCAGGAGCTGGCGACTGGCACCAAGGCGTAAATCTCGGTAAAGGGAAGGCATTGCCTTTGTAAAGTAAACAAGTACCTTAGAGTAAGCAAGCGGAAAAAGTAAACACTAAGTAAAAGTTGGTACAAGAGTGAAGTGCGGAAAAGTAAGTGAGCCAGTATACAAACCCAAACTGAAAGTAAAGTACAACTCGAAAAGGAAAACAGCAACTGAAAGGTAAAGCCGCAACGACGAGCTATCCACTGGAAATCCCACCTGAAGGGTGGGTACAGAAGCCTCCACTGCTCCTCGGGTCCAGCCGACCGCTCCGAGTACGTCCCGCCCAGTGGTCCACCTCCAGGTACCGTCCTGCTCCGCAAGCCTCCACCACGATCAACACTGTCCGTCGTCTGCAACCAACACAACGTAGTGCGGGCATAGCCCGTGCAGGGGTGAGTATAAGCTACTCAGTAGGGACCTCGAGACCCCCGAAGGTCTCCCAGAATCTACAAAGGTTAATCCACAAAGGAAAAATACAATCACGAAGTAACATCCAACACTGCTTAGGTATATGCCCATACATATACCTAAGTCGTCAATTCCAATACGCTCCAACCTCTGAGCCCAAGTACAACCTAGTCCACACAGGAAAGCATACATATTCCACACAGGAAAGCAAAACGTAATCCACACAGGATAGCACAACACAATCCACAAAGGAAAGCAAAACAGGATTCAGCTCACACAGGTATACTTCTTCGAAAGACGATAGAGATGATCACTGATCCATCTAAGTCGTCGGACCCACAAAGGATCGATAGGTACTAACCCCCGCAATGACCCACACAGGATCGGACCCACACAGGATCTGTAGGCGCTGGCTCACACAGAACCGCTGAGCACTGACCCACACAGGATCGAACCCACACAGGATCGGTAGCACTGATCCACACAGGATCGCTGAGTGTTGTAGTCGTCGTCGTCGAATCCACTGAGGATC
The DNA here is from genome assembly GCA_963277665.1 of Viscum album. Classification (NCBI taxonomy): domain Eukaryota; kingdom Viridiplantae; phylum Streptophyta; class Magnoliopsida; order Santalales; family Viscaceae; genus Viscum; species Viscum album. The sequence continues at coordinate 652,409,193 of OY728145.1, read as the reverse complement.
TCTGCACAGTCTTCGTCGCAGTCACAGTAGCAGTCGCAGCCAGCACTAGGATTCCCGCACACAGCAAGCTCGTTCGGGAGGGTCTGCTCCACGAGCCGAGAGGCTGATACATCAACTGACACATAGTCCAGATTTGATGTATCCAAAAGTTCTGTATCGTCAACAGGAACTCAACGTCGCAGACGGCGCGTCGATCGGACGCTCGGTCTGAGAGTTATTGGCTTTTTCATTCCAGGGGCCCGGTTGGTTTTTAAGGCAAAACCAACCCGACCGTACTCCACCTGCGTCCAAACCTCGGGCGGAGTAAGCCAAAAGATCCGTCTCACTTAGGGGAATTCAACATAGTCGACGACACGTCAATCGGACGTCTGAAGCTCAAGATATGAGTGTTTCGGCTCTGAGGGCCCGGTTGGTTTCGTGTACGAACCAACCCGGCCAAACTCAAAGTAATCCGAAACTTTGAGTGCGATATACCGAAACGACCGTCTCGTTCCAAGGATCGTGTCGCCGTTGACGGCGCGTCGATCAGAGGTCTGTAGCCCGAGTTATGGGCAATTGAACCCAAACGGTCCGAAAACGGGGGTTTTGGGCCCGGACCGACCCAGCCCGAGACCCCCTGGGTCGGCCCGAACCGGGTCGACCCAACCTGGGTCCGGGTCGACCCAGCCCGGCGGCCCGGACCGGCGACCCGCGCGCTGGTCGGTTTCTTGTAACCGCGGCCCCTTAATTGGGGCCGCAATAATGGCCAGCCGGGGGATTCATTTTCCCCGGCTTCTCCCTGTCCGGCCGGCCCGACCTGGCCGGCCGGTTCCTGCTCAACGGGACCGGCGATGGCCGGTCCCCTTCCAGCTCCGACGCCGGCGGCCTGGTACCAGCCACCGGTCACCCTGCTCCGCCGCGGCCCGGAACCGGCCGCGGCCCTTGTCGTCCGGCGCGGCGCGACGGCGCCGCGCCCCTCCGCCGCGGCCCCGGTACCGGCCGTGGTGTCTTCGGTTTTCTTCGACACGGCGCGACGGCGTCGCATCCTTGATCAACTTCATGGCGCGGCGCGACGGGGCCGCGAAGTACTTGTCGTGGGATTTCCGCGTGATGCGATGGCATCACGTCATTCCGTCCAAACCACAAAGTATCAACAAGGATAAAGAGGAGGGTCGGCCGTGTTTGTGCGGTCCGACCCCCTCTCGTTAAATGATAACATTTAGTCGAATATCCATGAAGATCGACAAACTAGAATCATTAACGGAAATAATTAAATAAAATAAAACCCCTACCTCGGTTTCAAGAACAGTACATGTCAACGAGCCGCGGAAGACGAGCGTCGCGGAGGTCGGGCGTCGCGGAAAACGAACATCAATTCCGTTGTCGTCGACGTGCGTCCAAAGAGGAAACGTCGTTGGAGAAGTTCTCCGCGTTCTTCGGTGGAGATGTTCTTCGTTGAAGAACGGTGTTCTTCGTCGGAGTCCGAGGTGTTCTTCACGTTCTTCGTCGAAGATGTTCTTCGTTGGAGATGAAGAAGATCTTCACGCTTCCCAAAACCTCTCAATGACAAAACTCTAACAACAAAATAAAATAAGCTCCTTTCTTATTTTTTTAACACAACAAGCCTTTTGAAATTCAAGAGTTTGAATTTCAAAAACTCACATTAAACTTACCACATTAATTCCATAAGTTTAATAAACTTAAGTTATCAACATTTAATGGGAGTTGAGAGGGGTTAGAGGATATGAAGGGGTGGGGTTCGTGTGGACCCCACCACCCTCATAACCTCCCAAGGGAGGTTGGGTGGTTACCCAACTTCCATCAAGAACTAAACACTTAGAGTAAAAATAATAAAAATTGTAGAATAATTATAAAATAAACTTCCACAATTTTTATCATCAACTCTCGTGAAAACGCAACTCTGAAACAGGTGTTCCTAAGCAATTACCGGCGTTGCGGTTCCATCGGTGCCCTCAGAATTCGATTCCGGGCACCGGTTCAAAAGTTAGAAATTCACGCTCGTTCGTTCACTGAACGTACCCGAGCTAAACTTCAGATAGAAATTCCGGGCACTCCGGGCCTCGGAATCAAGTGTCGTCTGAAACCGCGTTCTTGTAAAATTCCAAAGAAAATTAAGAAAAAAATTTCCTTGAATTTTACGGGTCTTTACAAACAATGAGGGAACAGAGAATAGTATCTACTATCTGAGTCTCGTATTCCTCAATATAGAGACCATATACTCCTATATAGAGATGATCTTCCTTGTAATGGTATTAATAGTAAAGAAATTGTGAGATTACTTGAAGTGCCAGGAGGAATAATTGGTGTCCCTGGTGGATCCATTAAAGTACATCCTAAACAAAAAAATGTTGATAGGCCATCTAGCTCGGTGGGTTGTAATCTTCCATCAGTTTGACAACAGGTTAACCCCCATAAGGCTATTAAGGGGCCAACACTAGCATACTTCCTTAATACACATCTAGCTCTTGTTGAATAATCCTTGGTCCATGATTTTCCCGAACAGGCCATCTTATCAATAGATCAAGCCATTCCATGTTGGAAGATGAATTTTGATGGAACTTCCTAGAGCCTTACCGGTAGAAGACTCAATGACCCCTGACTCAATAGGGTGGGCCTTTGTATTGTCTTTATCAGGGCAACACAAATCATTATACCATATTTAGTCTTGTTATTATAAGGTTGTACCGTCAATGAGGCAGAGTTTCAGGATCTTATTACTGGCCTTGAGGTGGCCCTCGAGATTGGTGTTCCCAATTTTAATGTTAAAGGGGACTCCAAAATAGTCATCAATCTAATCAATGGTGACTATTTCGTCATATATCTAGAACTCATACCACTATTGGAATGCACCATCCTGCTGATGGCCCAGTTCCATTCTCAGCCAGATGTTACTCATGTCCCTTGATCCCAGAACGATCGAGTTGATGCCTTGGCCAACCTAGCTACATCACTGGCAAATCCTAAACATGGTGATTTGATTATCCATGTGTTATACTGGAGTGTCATCTCCCACATAACTCTGGAGGACGTTGATAGCGCTCAGGTAAGCCACCTTACCATCATCACCTCCATGTTAGGGCCTTTAGGTCCCCCTGTTGGAGGGATGGAGGTGACATCAAACTAGAGGATTCCATTTTCTATGTACCTCCATCATGATAGTCTCCTGACAGCTTGAGCCGAGCATGAGTGAATCTGAAGCTATGTGTTGCAGTTTACTCTTAAGAGCGATCATGATCTTGAGAATATCGTCTAAAAGAACGAGTTTTATGGGGTTATAATATGTTTCATTCAATGAATTGATATTTTTTAGGTAATGTAGGTGGTACAAGAAGGACCGTTCTGTGCTCATTAGACTGAGCTGAAACTATCTCACCAGATTTAGAGGTTGGGTTATTTTTTCCCTCCATGATATGTGACTGCATCAAGTTTTCCAAGAGGTGACAAACATACCAAATTCTTTCCAAATCGGAGCATCATCCACCAGAGCCTCTAAAAACTTCCATGTCATATTGGCACTTTTCATTCAGGGGACTTGATGTTGTGGGACATATCCACTGGTGACGAGTCACCAGCACCAACTCATCCTGACCGCCACAGATTTCACATCTATGTTGGTAGAAGTGATTCTGGTCAAAGAGGTCAATGCACATTCTATCATTGAATTTGTGAGATCCAATATCCTCTATAGATTAGGAGTCCCTCATGATGTACTCACCAATAATGGTACCAACTTCCAGGCGGCCACGTTGACGAAATTGTACAACAAGTACAATATTTTTCTAACCATACCTACCACTGTCACGTGCAAGAAAATTGTCAGATCGAGTAATTAAACAAAACACTCTCTAAATTATGGAGAAAATGGTTAGTCAGGACAGGAAGAGTTGGCCGGATAATCTCCCCAGTGCCCTCTTTCCATATCAGATGACGACTTGTAATTCCAGAAGAGGTGACCTCTTACCCCCTGGTGTACGAAACAATGGTCATCCTACCCATCAAGTTTCATTTGACTTCATTACGCACATCGTTCTATGATTAAAAAGCACCAGATAATGTAAGTGTAATCTTTCTGGATGAATTGAATTAAATCTAAGAGATCTGGCTTCATGCCCATCCCAATTTGTAGAGGCATTAGAACAAGATAGATAGAGATTTAAACAAGAATTATCACCTCTTCTCATTCATGTAAGGTGACGTGGTGTTAGCCTTGAGAACACCAATGATACCTAGACAAAAACCACCAATATTTGAGCCCAAATGGAACGAAACTTACATCATTCACAAGGTTTACCTCATTGTTGCATACTCTCTGGTGGCCTTGGATGGTGAGAGTATAACTCCAACCACCAATTCTAAATTCTTAAAGAAATGCACTACTTGAGAACCACAGTCCTACATGACTTTAAACTATATGTCATCTTGCATGTTGTTAAACTGTAGACGATCATGAATGACCATGAACCAACCAAAGTCTTTGTTTCATGACATTAAACTTCAAAGCACCTACAAGAACTACATATTTCTTGATTTCCTTCCTCATTGTATACGCACAAATGCTCGGACGTGAGCCCAACCCCAATTTTTCCCTTTGACTACCCCTCTGTGTGGTTCTATCGAAGGATCCTGCATGGTGTCGCATAAACTTATTTGTCCCCATTGGAGCCATGGTCATGATGACCTCCCAATATTCCCCTCACATTATTGAATTCTCCCTCATCCCTCCTACATGACGTTAAACTACATGGCATTTTCATAAATACATACAACTTGACTCACATCCTCATGGGATACGTAGGAATGCCCGAATATTTTTGTTCATTTCCCCATCCCCAAGATCCTTGTTTACTCCTTTTGGTCTAGCCTGTTGTCCTAGATACCTCCCCAAATGCATGGTATAGTGTGGGATTATGTTCTCATTTCATAGCAGGTTTGTCATAATTGCACCATTTGTTCCCCTACATTGAGGTCTTCACCCAACATCATCCTCACCACACAATGTCAAAATGCATGGACTTTTAGAACTATGTACTGCTTGATCCCCATCCTCATGGGATACGTAGAACAGCCCAAACATCTAGTCTATGGGTCCATCCCCATCTCTTAGAAACCACCTAATCATTCTGGCCTCTGGGCCTGAGTTCTTTTATGGGAGGGGTATATGATGTGGTAAGGTCATATATCCCCATTCACGTAGGGTTTGTAACAACCATGCCACATACATCGTTCTCCTAAGATACCATCACACCCCTATTATACACACAACTTTTTGGTTTGGCTGCTCTTAATTTGGGCCCATCGACCCTCACCGGCGATTCACCAATCTGCCTAGTAATACACTGGTTCCAAACCTGGAGTGTCAGATTCTACCTAAACATGCTCTCACCATTTTTTAGGCTTTGTGTACCCTTGATTTGGGTTTTCATTACCTTTAACATCCAAAAGGACCACCCAAATGGAATGGATGCTCATTCCAAGGGCACTCATACCATTTGATTCCAATGTCCTCGAGGGTTTCGAATGAAACATTGATACAAATCCCTTGTTGAGAATATGCTCAGTGGTTGACACTCGTTTATTGTTCGGATTTCAGGTCACATGATATAGATAATGTGTTTTGAACATGGTAAACTGTTATCCTCCATTTTCATGCCAGCCCCATATATCCTTAAATATTAATTTCATGATTCAAATCATTTTCCACCCCATCATGTCCATGTGGAATTTTGAAAATCATGGTATTATCTATCTGTGTGGATTTTCATGTTAGGAGGACAATGAAGCTCTTAGGGGTCATTTGTGTCTCCACGCCGTTTTTTCCCTTTACATATAACCCATGTGTTGGAAAGACCTCTTCTACCTTTGTTTCCCACCCTGAATTTGACTTATATGGGCTTAGGTATCGGATCTAGGTTCGTGGCCGCATGGAAGAGTTTCACTTCTCCGTGGTCTAAGCTCTATGACCTTAAACAAAGATCCGCTTATATGACCTCAACATAGAACTACGTCTAGCTTGATTCCCATGATCATGTGATACGTAAGAATTACCATACGTCTCATATTTTTTTCCATATTAGGTTCCAATAATTATCTCTTCTATTCAATCTTTTAGGCCCCGAATCTTATAGGATTCTAGTGTTTGGCATGTATGGGATTATGTCCTCATTCACATTGGGGATTCAATAGTCACATCATGTACTCCCATTCTAGGTGCTAGTCTCTCCTACCTCATGTCCCACATGACATTAAACTGTGTGTTGTCCCGCATGATGTTAAATTGTATACAGTCCTACATGACCTTAATCTATTATGTCCAACATGATGTTTAACTGCATTCCCCGAACTATTTATCGTTTTATTCAAATTTTCATGGGATACATAGGAAAACCCAGAAGTTTCATCTATAGGTCCAACAGAATTTTTTTCTGACCTCTCTCGGCCCCTCGAACCAAGGTTTCATCCTCGTAATTTTTTGTGGTGAGGTGTTGACTAGATCCTCATTCACATCGAGTATGCTTTATGAACCCCCAAATGTAATCCCCTGAAGCATCATTCTTTCTATGTGTGTCCAATACATATGATGTTAATCTATGATTCCAAGTCCCGCATGACCTTAAATTTTTGCGTCTTTATTGCACAATGTTAAAATGCATGTTTTGTCCTATATTATGACCCTAAACTATGATATTATCATCCCGGCCACATGACGAAAAATGACAGTGCATTTTGATTCATCACTCAGGTCGACATCATGTTGGGTATTGGTCATCCATCATACCTTTTTCTGATGCCTACATTTGTCTGGGTTTCTTATAGTAACACAGGGATTCATTGTTCTATATTTATCTCCTCACCAAATAAATACAAACATCTATCCTAAATGACAAACAATATCTATCAAACACTGCTTCATTTGGTGTGTGGACTTGTCCTGCATGACCTTATTATCCCTGAATATGGTACCCTACAGATACATTTTTAGAATTGTATATGTGTTGATCCCCATCATCATTTGGTATGTAAAAATGCCCACACACATTTCTTCCAACACATCCTAACTTTCACTTTTCATCTGACAACCAAAAAGCATCCCGTGGAGCACATTGTGGTATGGGTGTCCATCCTCATTCATTACAGATTTATACATACCGCACCATGTGTCTCCCACACTCAATTTCATATATGGTCTCAGTTCATTGATAGTAAACTATGATCACTCCACGTCCTTGTTGCTTGATGTTTAACTACATGACATTTTCTAGAAATACATATTTATCAATTCTCTTACTCATGGTTGCTTGATGTTTAACTACATGACATTTTCTAGAAATACATATTTATCAATTCTCTTACTCATGGGATACGTAAGAACCCCCATACACCTCGTATTGATGTGTAGACCCATGAATATAAAATCCTATCCATTTTCATACCCCATGGCCTAAACCCATTCGGGAACACATAATGATATGGACTCATACTATCCTCATTTGAGCTGGGATATGTACCACATTGTGTGTTCTCGTATTGAGTTACCATTTCTTCAATGTATGAAATTAAACTACAAATCTACCCTGAACAACTTATGGATGCCCCATTATAGTTGGGGGATGCGTCATCCTTTTCCCCAGAGTGGTTCTATTCTGAAGTAAATTTGATATCTGATCAATCCAATGTGCTAACTTAATGTGTTTTCATCAAAGTGGCGTAACTTCATGAGTGTTGGATTTCATTCGAAAAACCACTCACTCCACCCTCCATGCATTGTGTACCCTTTATTTGGATCCCGAACATCTTTTTTGTTTGAAGGAACCATATAACAGTACAACTTCTCATCCTATTACTCTCTTACTATCACGGGCTGACATTCCAAAATATTGAAAGATGACATTTTGATTTAGTCCTCATCTTTTGAACATGGTCAATTGTCAGCACTCATTTTTTGTCCCTATATTAGGCAAATACAATAAGGATTATACATTTCAAACACGGTCCACAGTTATCCTTCATTGTCACTTTACCCCGAAAGTGTTCAAAATATTTGGTATCATGATTCACACATTCCACTACCCTATATTTCGATAGATTCTAACGCCCCTAGCATCACCTCGCTCATGCACTTGATCATATTGGGAAAAAGGAAATCCGACTATTCAGAGAACTCTATACTCAAGTTAGGCCTCACTCATTCCTCCTGAAAATCTGGATTGGTTGTTTGAACTTCGGAGGCCCAAAACATGGATGACACCCATACATATGGATGGAATAATGTGGTAGACATCCCTTATTGCTCATATCAGGACCGACTCACATGAGCTCATGGATCGATCACTTGATATTTCATGAATGTTATGGGTATGTAGTGGACCAAAACAAATAACAAATTCCATGCATAAACCCGACATAATCAAGTAATGCATGAAATTGCATTTTTGGGTTTTCATAAGTTACAGCTCCCAAGGATCAGCCGATCCCATGGATTGGTTTATTTCTTCAACATCACATTTCATCTCCTCCACTATGTGTCTTGTGGCTTCCATGATCCATTTTCACCTATTTTGCTCATGCTCTGCTTCGTCGGCAAGAGGGTGTAGTTCATCAGCCTCATTCTGGGCTTGGTCTTTGTCAGCTAGGATTGTGGCCATCACTTCAAAGGCATTATTCATTCATTCTTCATCCATTGATTGCAGGCCCTTTAGGTGTGATATGATCCCCGACTATGACACTATGAAAAAATAATGCTCATTCTCTCACTCCCTTAAGCAATGTAATTCATGCTTAGCCTTCTAGAGCCTTTTAATGTTGACAGACCTTCTACACTACCAACTTAATATGAGACCGCGTGCGTCCTCCCACACCGACTCTACAAGGTAATCCCGAATAAGCACATTAGGGTGTTGGGATTTTAATCCTTGCAACACTTAGTTTACACTGCAAGGTACGAATTATCCACATCTTATATCCCCATTGAATTTGTAGGGTATCCATGATAAAGTGATGAATTAGCTTCCATGATCATTGAAGCACATGCTTGTTGTCCTCTTCATTAGAAGAAATTTCATCTTGATCCAGTGGGTCAATAGGTTTGTATATGGGAAACTCCACAAAGAGATCAGCAGTAGTGTCTTCCTCAAGTTGGTCCTCGTTATTGGATTCCACTTCTATGACATCAGCCCGGTCCATCTTAATGTCTGTCCCACAAGAGACATTTTCCTCCTCCAGTAGCCATTCATAGGGAACTATGTCCTGGTCTTCTAGGGTGCTCAATGTGACATGGATTTGCACTGCGAATTGGAGCAGATCCTCGAGACTTCCAAACATCTGCATTATTAACGTACGGACCATCCAAGAAACTATGAATGTAATGGTCATGTTAGCCAGTTTTACCAACCCGATGAAGAGTAAAGTTCTATAGTGTCAGACTCACCTTGGTCTAACCCTTGGTCTTGCCCCAGGTCTACCATCATTGGGAGCCCAGGGCATGGCCCCTGTATACGATTGTAGGCTCCGAGGATTATGAGAATGTTTCTCATGCTTCCCCTGCATCGTTGGACTCTACCACCACCATCTCCCTAGTTCCAGCACCCGGCATTAGGTCTTCTGCGATTGGCACACCATCATCCCCATTAGCGAGGGTGGCAGATTGAAGGATCCCCTGCAATGATGTGTGTTAGTTAAGCATTTAGGAAAATAATGGGATATTATTAGTGCATTAAATAGAAGTGGAAACATACTACCAATGTTGTGGATAACTCACCCAAGTAGATTCCCCTTGAGGCTGGTATCTCACCTTCTTCAGTAGAGGCTTCCCTGGAGGCCCCCTCTATTACATGATGGGGGTCTCCCATGTTGGCATCTTCTGGCCTCAATTCATCTGCATGGATTGTCAAGGGGAAGTGCTCCACCAGTAGGGCTACCATCAACTCTTCGGAAGTTATCATGTTCAGAAACACCCTTTCCTGGTGCGACATTAGCAGCATCTCACCACCAGAATGTATTACATCCTCTAGCTCCATTATATATTTTCTCCCCTGGAAGAAGTAGCATTGAAGCATCCATTAACTAGGCCTAGATCGCCTCGCTACAACCAATTAAAGTTTAGGTTTGTCTTTCAACCATCAATTCCTAGGTATTGTTTGTTATTTTACTTGTCCTTCCATGCCTCTGAGAAGACAGAATATAACTGGATTGATACCAGGAGTTGCTGCATCGTATGAGCTTGAGGGGTGATTCTGCGAAAGCCCCGAGATGACTCACCTTCCTTTGGGGGACTCCTAAGTGGATCCACTGGGCTTGGCATTGTCCTCTCACCCTCATTATCCCTAGTGAACATCGACCCTATATTTTCCAGTTTGTGGCCTACCACTCTCGTTGTCACAGCTTCCCCACCATAGTGAGTGTCTGCACCACCTTCTCGGTGTCCCCCCATCACCAATGTCAAACGTCATGGTGCTGGAACTACAATGATGGCCCACAAGGTCACTTGCTTCAGCATCTCTCAAGGGTAGGTATCCTCCATAAATTCTGCATACTCGTGGACCAATCCAAATGTAGCATTAGATGGGGTAGATCATTCAACATCCTCCCATCCTCCTTTGAAAAAATCCTCCAGAGTGGTATTATCACACAAGAGTTATACTCATGGTGCACGGTTGTATACACCCAGTGAGTTAGCCTATGCATGCAATGGATCTATCTAGAAAACTTGTACGGGGTGTATGGTTCACATATGGGATCAGAATCCACTCATGCCACCGACACACCACCATGAAAGGATAGCAGATACGACAATTTCTCTATTTTATATTTGTTGTTGTCGGAATAGGCCTCGATTGGCATTGGGACTGGATGAAAGATAATCTGTTCTGCTCACCCCATTTTACCCAGCATGGTCGCAAGATCTAGATTCAGTGGGGCGCTCCCTGAAATGTTCAAAATTGCTGGGCAGGAATGTTTCCCTGGTGGAGAAACGGGGTTGAGGTATTTGTAACCCATATGTGTGTCGCGATCAAGCAATTCAAAAAATGGAGTTGGCTGCATACTCATAGCGACCACTTATCCTCAATAACATTCCGAAGAAGACGGTACAAATTTTCCAGCATTAGAATTCCCAGGTTTATGCGATTCCCAGATGCCAGCAAAGCTGATATGATAAATAGGATTGGCTGAAACCCCATGTGGAAATCCGTTACCAGTAATACCACCGACAGATTTGCGTTGAGATAAACATGGAAAGCCTGACTATAGTACGCTGATATGTATTGAAAATGTATCCCCATAGCTTCTAATGGATGTCTTATAAGGTCCTCTAGTATGAACCCTCTTTTCCCTACTAATCTCCTCATAGAAAAATTGGGTGCCTCGTTGGTAGAATCCTCTATCATAAGGGGAAATCGATGAAGTATCCAAACCACTTCTTGAAGTGGATTTCTCATGTTTTTTGTTCGACCTTTTCTGTGCCAAGCAAAAGTCCCAGCATTGTCAATGCCAAAGGCCCCATTTACTCCCCGTCTCCCCAAGTATCTGTGGTAGGGAGAAACTCATCATACATTCCCCTAGGATTGTGATTATAGAAATAAAGTAGAGGTCCCAATGGATGATTCCCTACTCTCCATGATACCAGTTGAAAGAGATGGTATTTGGGGGCCATCGGCGTTGTAACTCTGTTATAAATTCCTTCAGCTGGGAGATGCTAAATTGGGGGGGGGGGGGAGGGGGGGGACCATGCTGGTTCATACAGGCCAACCCACCTCAAGAAATTATTGAACTCCTCACAGGACCCGCATGACTAGTAGGCCAAAGCCCAGTCGTCAATAATGATTCCACCCTAGCTCATGTCCCTTCTCGTGATCCACCCCTTGTATGGATTTCCAAGCATGACCATGAGGATCATCTTATATAGGGGTGGTGACATCTCTAGTGCCAGTTCCCTGCCAACGATGTCATTGATTTCAATGTATAGGGAATGCACTGTGATCAGGGTATGATCTTTCCTAATGAACCCATATATAGCCCTATGCCACTTATATTGCTTGGGATTCCCCCTGATCCAATAGGTTGTCCCATCTCTGCTGAAGTCGGGAATAAAGACCTTGTCCAGCAAACCAAAAACATATAATTGAAGATGCTTGCACAATAGTTATTCCCTTTTCCCATCTGTCAGACTCTTCATCAACGATGTATGATTGGATGTGCTCTAGATGTACTCAACTATTTTTGGGTTGTTGGCCATGGCCTCCCTCCAAGCAGCATCAGCATAAACCTCTTGTGTGGCCTGCCGAGTTGCCATTGAATTGAATGACTTTTGAACCTTTTCCAATTGGGAATGAGAGAATTCGCAAGACCCTTCCTAAGGAGCCATCAAGAAGACCATCACTTACTTATTTTCTCCATGAAGAGATGTGGGGTTTTTGCTCGTTTTTTCAAAAAGGTAGTGGTTCATGATACACTAGTTCACTAAAAAAGCGTTCGGGAAGCACCATGCCAAAGAATCTGGTTCGCTTAGGCAATCACGGAGAAGATCAGTCACGAAGAGGGCTCACACACCATTATTCGAAAATATGAAACTATAGACAAAATACCTTGGATCCCCTATATATAGGCATAAGAGGCATCGATCTTTTTAGTGCCCCTGACATTGTGGTGACCCCTGCTTCGCGATTCCCCCACTTCGTGATGGGAAATGCGCATGCCTGCCAATCCCGAAGTGCTCCGCTACCCTCCATTTCCCCACATACATCACTCTCGATTTGTGATTACAAATTTGTGAGAAGTGTAAGAACTCTCCCAAAGTTGACCAATTTCGCCCATACCTTCTCGTTCGGCCACAAGTTCAAACATCCGTTTTTGTTTGGTGTTTCTCCCTCAGAATTCGAACCTCTTCTTTCATCGGCTCCAATTCTGAAGTGGGTCATTTGTTGGCGCGAAAAACAAACAGGTGTCTAAATAATCCCACAAGCTCAACAATATTATTGGACAATGAACCTTTGAATAGGTTGGGAAGAACTGCCGACCTGACTAAAAAAGGCCCTATGTGAAGCCATTTGTGCGGCGGATGCCACTTCCTTGCAGATGGCTCTTCAAGAAACACTTTAGCACTCCTCCCTAACAGGAGTTTGAGCCGGTGGTGGCCCCTTCATGGCGTCATGTCCATCACAAGGAACTCTGCGTCGACCACATCTGTCGAGCCCTGTGTGGTGTCTCGCCCCTAGCGAGAGGCTCCCCGCGGGACGACGAACTTTTTCCATTCTGTAGTGCCACATGTCTCCGCGGTGAGATTGGTTCCCCCAAAACCAGGGTTTTCCTATAAATAGAAGGCACACCCCCTCTCCCGAACAATTTTAACTCTGACCTTTCAACTTCACATTTCACGTAGACCTTCACAAAGCCTTCACATGGATTCCCAAAACCAGGGTTTTCCAAATGTACTTCTCCATTATGAGATGTTTCCCTATACTTCTTTTTCAACATCCGCCAATTTTAGAGATACACTTCGTGAAGGCCCATGACCATAGTAGAGGATGGAGCCCCTTCTCGGTGCTCAAGGTTTCACGAAGATAAAATACTTCATGAAATTCCCCCAAAACAAAGAGTTATTCGCTATGGCGAGGCCCTGCTACCTTAACATTAGCGCTTCGCATAGCCTTGGCCTTTCGCGATGACCCCCCTCTTCAGGAAGTGTTTTACCTTCGTGGATCCAATCTTATCCTAGTGGTCCTTTCCCTTAATGATGTAATGCTTCTTTGAAAATACAAATCCCAACGTGATGCCAATTCACTTCATAAAGACCAGCATCTTCGCAAAGCCCATCCTTTTCATAAAACACCGCATTCTGGGACCAAACGCTTCACACAACCCTTTTTCATACGGCCCACCAGGCTAGTAAGAAGAAACATTAATATACCTTGGGTGGTGAATCACGTTGTGTTTTTTTTTTTGCCTCATGCTTCTTCACATAGGCATGCAAACAGATATTGCTCCTTCCCATAGCCACGCAATTGTGGGCTCCTCAATGGATCACTATATGACACCCCCTCTCCAGGGAATTGCTGATACCTTCCCTCACCAAAGGGAGTGTGGGTATCAGTTATGTATTTCATAGGGGTGTGGAGGGACAACACCTCATCCGAGATGTTGGGCATTAATCTTCCAACACCGTCATCCTCAGATTATGTCGTTAAACTGTGACTTCACCCTGTTCATTTTACACGAGGTGCCCCATCTCGGACATCCTCTACACCCACTAGTCACCATGAGAGTGAAATATTTCTCATATAGAATCATATCCTCTTTTCTAGAGCGACTCCTATCCATGGGGAAGGGAATCCACCTTGGATTAATCACCTAGACTTTATTATAGGAGGTAGCATCCCTAATCCTCCTCTCTTTTCGGTGTCAATAACCAAATGGGGGATGAGCATCAGGACCATCATTATCTCATCCGTGATTTGTCGCCACCCGATACTCCATCTTCGAGTATGTCACAATCTCCATCTTCATGGGATGCTAACCACATGAAAGCCCCTTTTTTAATCTTTGGTCTGCTAACCACGTGTGAGCCCCACTCCACTTACCACAGACTCATCCTTCACAACATTATCGTAGGGTCTATTACTGCCACTTGTTTCTCATACTGAGCTTGACACATGTGGGTTTAGAGTATGTACTAACTATGACCAAACCATTATAAACAATGTGGAGATGAATCCTTGTCAAGGTAAGGTACGTAGGAATCCTTTTTCAGGTTCAAGCTGAACACAACTATTGGTCCCGACCCCCTTCACGTCGGTTCACCAACGCCTATGTACTGCGTGGAAATTGATCCTTGCTAAGGCAAGGTATGTAGGAATCCTTCCAGAGGTTCAATCCCAACAAACCTGTTGGTCCCAACACCCTTCACATCAATTCACCAACACCTCTGACCTACGTGTACTATGAACCTGTCTAAGAAAAGGAATGTAGGAACCTTTCATGAGGATCAATCACAACACACCTATTGGTCCCAACCCCCTTTACATTGGTTCACTAACACCTCTAAATTATATGCACTTTGATCCTTTCCAAAGAAATGTACGTATAAAGCCTCCCTTAGGGTCAAGACCAACACACATATTGGTCCCGATCCCCTTCATATGAGTTCACCAACACCTATAAACTACATGAACATTGATCCTTGGTAATGCTAGGTATGTAGGAAACCTCTCTATGGTTCAGTCTCAATAACCATCGGTCTCGTCCACTCTATGTTGGTCCACCCCCATTCTGCATGATGTTAAACTATACACCCCTTTTTGTCCAACATGACACTAAATTTTCCCCCAATCAATGGTAATCCATTGGGTCCCTTAGTCGATAGTAAGCCATTGTGTCTCCAAATCGACAGTAAGCCATCCAATCCTATCCAGCGATAAGTCATTTTCAACCCCACTCGATGGTAAGACATTGTAGGATGAACACCATGGGTTGGATCTGTGTCTCCTAGAAATAGTACATAAGATACCTCCGTGAGGATCAACCCCAAACACTGGAAAATTTTGGTGTCCCCCCTATTAGGATCCACATCTCTGTTCTTCCACTCTAGAGTTAGACCAACCTGGGATGCTAACCACCTGTGAGCCCTAGTATATCATCGGTTTGTTGTCCTCTCCAAGCACCCAAATTTTATACCCCCTCTCGATCTACATGGAATTTTATTCCCTACCAAGAGGAATCTTTGGAGGACTCCATGAGGCTCCAGACCCTCAATGATGTCCCATCATGGTCTCTCCCTTGAGCCTCTGTGTTTTGGGAGGGTTGTGACCCAACCTGGAGGTTCTACTTCCTCGTGGTCACATCCATGCGTCAATTCTCACTAACTACCTCATCAGGTGTCCCATCGACTCACCGAACAACGTGGAAATTGATTCCCTTCCATAGGGATACATAGTAATTCTCTTAGAGAATCAATCCCAACATCATTGTCACTCTTACGGTGGTTCCACATCCTTATAAATCATCTCTAAACTACCCATATCTATCCTGAATCTTACTTAGGCCACCATATCCTGGTGAGATTATACTAATTCACCACACCATTGTTCTTTTGTGGTACTTGGGTAACTAACCATGTATTATCCATAGTGTCAGTGACCCATCTAGGGTTTCACACATCTGATCCACAACAGTCAGTGTTCTGATCAATCTAATCTGTCTCCAAATGACATTAAACTCGTGGCATACCTAGTGTTAAACATGGGAAGATAAGAAATACATCAGGTACATACCTATGGAATATAATTCCCCGCATTTAACATGGGATGTCTCAGGATTCCACGCCCTCGAGAAGCCCAATCATAAAGTTAAGAAACCCTAATTCCCTAGTGTTATAGTCTCCAGACATGTTAGTGATGTCCAGTTTCAAAACTCCCTCGATTGAAGGTTTATATCCTAGTCAGACCCCTTGGAATGTACTTATTGAAGAAGTGTAATTAACCTGTATCCATGAAGACATAGAACTTGGAATATTTTCATGAACAAAATCTTATTCATTAAGGGAGACCTGGAGTAGGTAAAAAATTCTAAGGAGGAATCCATAGAAGAAGATACAGACATCCCA
Organism: Viscum album; assembly: GCA_963277665.1. NCBI lineage: Eukaryota > Viridiplantae > Streptophyta > Magnoliopsida > Santalales > Viscaceae > Viscum > Viscum album. Next base: position 652,392,602 of record OY728145.1, on the reverse strand, counting down.
TAATCAAATTTTGATTAGTGGGAAAACATTCAAGAACAAGTGACAAATGACGCCCACCTATGGATAACTACAATGTGGGGAAACAATCAGCACGTCCTCTGAAACAGACGGAAGTGTGCACCCTGGCCAAGGCATCGGAAACAAAAACATTTAAAAAATATTTAACAAATTTATGTTAACTCACGATTTATTAATTTTAAAATTTTCTTGGTGGGAATTTTTATGAATATTCTAAAATGTTATTTTTCTACAAATAGTGAAGACCCTCGTCTTTATTAAAAAATCCTTTTTATTGAAATCATTCAAATGAAACAATTTATTTTTTTTCATGGTTTTAAAATTTCAATTAGAGAAACTATATATATTGTATTATAATTTTTTTCATTTAAATAAACTTCATATTTAATTTTGAAATAATCTCATTTCAATCTTTTGAAAATTATATTTTTTGGAAAACCACTTTTTCCTCATGTCATTTTGCTTAATTGTAAATAAAATCATTCCTATTTTGAGGATATAATTTTGAAAAATGAATTATATATTATGAAAATTATAATTAATAGTACTTAATAATTTAAACATAAAAGTTTTCAACTTTAATTGTAAAAATTGTAAAAATAATATTTGATGTGTAAGGATAAAAAGAATTTATTGGAGGGTTAACTGAAAAAATGGGGTAAATATCCTAAAAATCTATAAAAACCCACATTATAGCATTATTTTGAACTTATAACCTCTCTAGTTTGATAATTAATCATTTTGGGAAGTTACATTATGTGAAAAAAGTGCACAAACATTACTGTTTTATGAAATTTAATGTGTTTCATCTCCCCTCCATATTAAAATCCACCCCTATCCTATCCATCGCACACATACTTAAACCTTTAGATCAAGTTATATATTCCATGTTCACATCCTTACGTACTAACAAAATCTAAGATTCCTTCATTTTCTTATGAATCCCCATAATTATGTCTTTTGGTTTCATCATATAGAGGCTATCTAAAGAGGGGATAATATTTATTTACTAATGTATTTATTTTAATTCATCTTATATATCCTAAAAAAATTGAATTTATGTTGATATTATAATAACCTTATTTCCTATGTAGTGAGATGTTATTAAAATATTTTATGAACCTATATGCATCTCTACATCAATCATATGGGAAAAAACTATTGATCCTGTGTATGACTGACTACCTCCCTGTGAACTGATATTATTTATTTCACATCACCGCATCTGAAAATGGATATAATGAATAATTTAAGGATTATATATGATATTTATGATATTATTATAAATATTAAAATTTAAAAACTCATATATAATATTACCTCCCATCTTTTTGAAAAACAATAATATCACAAGTCTGTATTGAAGACTAGCACCACAAGAACCGATGTGATATGTTTTTAGTTTTAGTTTTATATTGATATTAATAAGAATTAATATGTATATAAATGAAAATTTTAACATAATTGTAATTCCATTATTATGACATCACATTTACCTTTTTATATTCCATTTTATTTTCGGAACAATAATGTTGTTCGTGTGTCTGGTGGACTTCTTCCTTGCTACGTGATGTGGTTCATTTTACACTAATGCTTTAAATTGAAGTAATAAGTAAAAATTTAACTGATACATGAGATATATAAAATAAAAACTTAATCTATTATGTTAAAATATCATCTAAAAATTATTTAATTTTATTCAATTAGATGAATGGAATCTACGTTCATGCATGTGTATGACCTACCATCTCCAAGAACCGTGTAACCCATTTTATAGCTCTATTATTATTGTATTACTATAAATACTTATATAATGGATATATAAGATATTTAAATAGTGGATAAAAGTATATATATGTATTCAATAGTTTCATTTAAAGAGTACACAAAATAAAAAATAGACATATAGATAGAAAACAAGTTTAGTTATTGACCAAAACATGATTTTAATAAGGAATTCTTACGAATCTAGTATTAAATTCAAATATGTAAATTTAATACAATATCATATATTTGATATTGTTTCTATAATATATTTATTATAATTTTACATTTACCATATTTTAGTTTAAAAAGTTTATAAATAAAGTCATGATTTAGGATAACTGATTTTTTTCCTCAATTATTTATCATTGAAACATATTTTATTCTATGTGTAAATCATATTTATGTGGTTTATATACATCACCTTTGATATTTATTATCATTAATTGATTTATTTTTTTTATTTGATATATCATTTAATTTTTTTGGTTGATGGGTCGATGATTTTGTGATTTTAATTTGATAATGGTTTTATATATCAATCTCAGTACTTATTGATGTTGATTATGATTAAGTTTATGATGATAAAATATGTTGATATACATCTCTTTAAACTCAAATATTTTACTCTTCTATGTTTTTTTTTGTTTTTTTCCATTCATTTTCATCTATTTATGTACTATGGATTCCAAAATATTTTTTAATATAAGCCAACTTTACTTCACTCTTTAATCGAAAACCCATTTCCATCCAAATCTATGCATTATAAAAATGGGTTCACGAATTTTTTAATGTTTATATATTATTTTAAATGTACGTATAAATTTTTTTAACTATTTAAAAATTTAATTAATGAAATATTAATTTTAGTTTCCAAAAAATGATAAAATTTATTTTATTGAAAATGTAAAAGGAATCGTTGACTTGTCTTTTACAAAATTTATGAAATTTCATGTTGTCATGACTAATATATGATATCCAATGTTCATTTATATGTTTCAAAGGTTATATTCAAATTAAAATATTTTAAAAAAATAAAAAATTTAATATAAACTTTTGAAGTTGAAATGATATTTTCATCAAAAAATTGTTTTAAATTATCATGAATTATCTTTTTATATGTTTTAAATGTTATTTTCTATGAAAAGCATTTTAAAAATGGTTTCAATTTTCAAAAGTTTTTTTCAGAGGTATAATTTTATTGTCTGGTGATTTTTTTTCAATAATAATTCATGCTTCCTTTACACATTTGGAGTGTTATTTTCATATTATTTGACTTTGAATGTGATTTATGTTATAAAAAAATTCAATGTGAAATGGATTTTTTCATCACGAAATTTTTTAAATGATATTTAATTATTACTTTATAATTTTCCATGTTTATTTTCAAAAAATAAATTTCAATATGTTTTAGTGTTTAAAATAATTTTTTAATGTGGATTTTTTATTTTAATAAATATAGGTTTTCAATAATCTATAATGATTCATATATTCTTTACAAGTACATAATTACAAAATTGATTTAAAAAAGTGTAATTATTTTCAAATTTTGAAAATTCATTTTTATTGTGAAAATGATATTTTAGTCCAGAAATTTTGCATGTGATATTTCAAAATAAATTTTCATCAATGATTTTATACATTGATATTACTTATGTTTTATTTGGAATTTTACCCAAGGAATATAATATTTTTTTTCATGATTTGTTTATGTTAATGATGATTAAATGTTTATAAATACCAATACTTTTTCCATGTGTTATGTTATGATGAATTGGTGATTTATGTATTAAATCTATTTCATTTCCATATGTTACATTATGATAATATTTGTATGAAATGTATTTTTAAAGGGTTATTATTTTATTAATGTTATATGAACCTGTGAAACACACATATATGATTTTAATTATAAGAAAGGTGTGACTTATATCTCCCCTAAATTCATTGGATATGTATTGACATCCGAAGTGATAATAATGACTAGAATAGGGAGTAAAAGAAGTTTAGTAAGGGAATTTGTGAATTTTGATAGTGTTGTGAGTTAACCTTTAATACAATGATTGTTTTGGGAGTGACCACATTCATCTATCATATATTTGTAAATGATCACAGACTAAAAAAATGATTTTTATGCATTTTTATGCCACAATTTAATGTATTTTGTCAATTTTATAGTCTTGTGAATAATGCTATATTATTTACATGGGAGAAACTTTATAGAAAGTACCAATATTTATGCCATGACTCTTGTTTTATATAATTTAATTGAAATGTTTCATAAACATTCTTATTAGTTTCTCATACAATTATTAACACATTAGGTTTTTGAATTTTCATTATTTATGCTTACTATGCATCTCACCTATAAATTCCATTTTTTTATTTTTTCATTGTTATGATGATAATTATTATGTGTGATATGTCTAAGAGGGATTAATTTTATGAGGTACTAATTAATGGATAATATAGAACATTATTGATAAATTTTTCTATGTTTCTAGGATTCTAAAGTCACTATACTATAATGATACTCAAGCGTGTGATTGTGTAATGTAATTGAGATTCATTAAAAAATATGTAATCTCACTAAATTAAAATCATATGATTATATAGTTTGCATCATATGATAGGTTTTATCTACCCTTTAGAATCAAGGTTTTGAAAATTTAATTTATATAATTAAGGATATGTCTTAAGATAATTCAGTAGATACTTTTATTTACAGGGATATTTACATGAATATTGTTTAAGGATATATAGAATCCTTTCATAGAAATAAACCCAAGTTAGGATACCACTAGTGGAAACGTTTTTGAAATAAATGTAACTCTAGGTAATTAAAAAAAAGTTGTGGTAGGCTTGACTTATGTGTTACCTGGTACATGAAAGTGAACATCATTGTGCACCTAGTTTGACACTTCCATGGGACATTCTATGAAAATTATCAAACATTTTGTGAACCATTGTGAAGGATTTAAATAATGATAATGAATTACTTACATTATGTCTGTGGTTCCATACATTTTAATGATGTTTTCTTGATTTAGAGATATTATATTTCATTGAACATGATAATCTGGTTTCCCACAATCAGTATTGTAAATAACAATTTGATTTTGGTTTTATTCAATGATTAGGACCCTGGGGAACCATGTTAATACATAATGAAACACAGTAATAAATGATTGTCCACAAATTAAATTGAATGTTATTGGAGATGTAAAGAATAATGTCATTACAATGCTCACTTAACATTATAATGAAATTAATCAGGACAGAATTACAAATGAGAAAATTATGATACTATATTTTTTTGAATACTTCAAAAGGAAACTTCCACTATATTTTATTGGATATCTGATCCGCTACTTGATGAGAAATGGATTTGTTCTACCTAATTGATATTTTCTATTATTTATTGTTTGGAACCAGAAAAAATAAATTCCCAAAATATATGTTTTCAAATATGAACACTATCTATGGTAGAATCTCATTATGAATATATAGAAAGATGAAGAAATTGACTCCATGGAGTGAGATGAGTCAAATAGATTATTTTTCAATACACACTTTAATATAATTCTATGTATAAATGTAGTAGAGTAATTCATTAATATAAATTAAAAGGATGATGGGTCTATTGGTAGCCATAAGCAAAATAATAGAATACTTTTTAGGAGTTCTTCATTAATTATCATCAAACATGACAATATGTTTGATCAATATTTTATTGGATTAAAATATTTTATAGAAAAATAAATCATAAGGTACATCAATATAAATGAATGAATAATTAAATGTTGTCTTGTGAGGGAAAAGGAAATTGATTTACCCATCAATCTAATGGTTTTTATATGAAAAGAATGTTGGAGTTCATGGGACGAAATAAGAACCACGGAGAGAAGAATATGATTTTTCCACCATGATATAAGTGTTCTAAGAAACATGGATTAATGTCTTATAAGGGTATTGGTATATTTTTTATTATAGAAAGACTGTTCTTTAGGTATTTGAATGATAAAATGATGTGAAGAAGATATATAAAAATTACAATAGAGATAAATCAATACATAATTCCCCTAGCACACTCTTTTTCTTCCTGTTAATTGAGTTTCATAAATTTATTTATGACATTACTCAATACACAATTTAATGAAAATAATCATAAAAACATATGAAGAAGAAGATCAAATATAAATCTTATACAATCAAATTGAATGAATTGAATTATTTTAATTAAGTGATACTTATCTTTCAATACTTAGTTGGGAATTTCATATAGGATTTTTGGGGAATGAGAACTATCAAAATAATACTTTATTTCATAATTTAAATTTTTATATGATTATAATCATTGATTATCTCTCTCCATATGGATTCTAAAATTGTTAAATCACATTTGATATTCCATTAATTTGAGGATGATCCAATTATTTTGATGGAAATGTTTTTTAATATAGAATATCTTATTTATGGAATATTGTGTTAAAGTATTTATATATTTTTTTTGAATAATTGTGTTTAATAATAATTTGATAAATGGTATTTTGGTCATATAAATTATGAAAAATCTAATGATTATGTTAATTTTTGATGAATATGCATATCAATGTATAATTATATTAATAGTTTTGGACACCATAGTGTGTTTAGGAGTATAATGTTAATCATAATATCAAAGTGTTAGAATGAATATATGATTTTTTAGGTGATTAATGTTTATCATGATTTTTAATTTTTGGGAGATATTTATGGAAATAAAAATCCATTTTTTTTAATATGTTTTAGCGAAAATTTAAATTTTTTTGTGAATTCCATTACATTTAGGTGTTAAGATTATTGGTATTGGTAACCATTATCGTTTATCATATCATTAATTAATATTTAAATATGGTTTATTTAAAAATGAGGATTATATTATATTGATTTTTAAAATGGATAACAAACTTGTAGGATTAAAACATGTCTCATTTGAAAATGCTGGGAGGCATAAACCTATAATTGAAGGATGACAAGGGTATATTTCCAACCACAATTCGATATAATAGTCATCTTTTAGTGTAATAAAATTAATAGTGATATTGATAAGTATTCATATCGGTGTTTGGAATTAAAGTAATATAATTTTGAGCAAAAACATTTGAATGGTACTCTATAACTAATATCGATACTAGAATCAAAATTGTAAATCATCACCATTGATTTTTCTGAAATACTCTTAAACATGTTTAAAGGGAACAACAATATATGAGTGGTATCTTATCTCCTTAAAAAGTCACCACATGTCATCAATATAATTGAATATTACTCTTGAGAGAATCTTGAATAGATATGAATTAAAAAATAATTAAGGTTTCACAAAGTACCATATTCAATTGTGCCTAATCAGGTTCCACGTTTTACCTCAACGTTTTGATGATGTTTTCATTATAAAAAGCATAAATAAATAAGTGTCATAAAAATGTATCATCCTTAAATATATGTATATTATTATATTAAATATTTATAACCAATTAGATATTCTAAAATCTTATTCCTGGTATTTCAATGGTGGTTGGGACAAATACCACCATCTATTAGAATTTTGATATGACAGTATCTTTTACATAAGAATTCAGATTGCTTCATATGAATCCCTATATAAAAATAAGATCATAACTCAAATCTAATGTGATGGATCTAAAAAAGGATAGAGCTAGAAAATTAATTGGTAGAAAATTATCAATCCATTTAGAAATAAATAATGGATAAACAATGGGGATAGAAAATTTCTAATCATATTATTCAATGCACTATGGAATTTTATGTTTTCTATATGTGTTTTCAGATCAATCCCTCAATATATCAGTACCTATGAAATTTTTATACATATCAGTATTGTATATTATCCTTTGGTGATTTAAGGAGGACCATCTAATGTACATGGTGTGTTCAATATATCCCTCCAAATAAAGTTCATAATTGATCAATAACATGTACTAAATATAGTGGTTATACATCTAGAGAACAATATTTATTATTAGGAACTATTTCTTAAATTATCAATCATACATATGAAGTAATATTAAACAATACCACTCTCATTTTCAATATTTTTTCAAGAAACAAAAGGCATGGATAAGATATATGTTACCCTATGGATTTAAAGATGTATAAGTACCCTCGGTTTCTTTAGAAATGTGACATAATTTTGAGGATTAAACTTATATTATTTGGGAAACGATGTAAGAACCAATGATTTAACAATTTTTTTCAAATAAATTTAATATCATTGATATCCTTAATTTTTTGTATCATTGGTTTTTTTCAAAATGTGACAAACAATTAAAATATAATTATTGTATATTATAGTTACAAAGTAGAAGACATAATTATTGGAATTGAGAGGAATACCTAAATTAGGAAATTATATAATTTATATATATATAATAAAATATTATGTAACTAATTATTTTCAAATTAAAATAAGTATAGTTTAAGAATAATAGAAATAATTGTATAAAATGATTATTTTCTCTATTCAGAATATTTTTTCCTCATTAATTTTTTTTTAAAAAAAAATTTTGAATTTTTTTTTAATAAATTATATATAATATATATTAAATAAAATTATCAACACTCATCATATTTTTTTTTGATATGATATAATAATTTATCCAATTTTATTCATAAAACATTCTTTTTATAAAATATAGTTTAGTTGAATTTTGTGAAATTATTTTAAAATAAATTTATGAAACATTTATAAATTCTATGAGTAAAAAATTAAATTTTTTGAAATCATAATTCAAAATATACCTTGAAGGGAATTTTTTTGAAATATCTGAAAAGATAATTATTTCAATGAAATGTGAGAATACCGGTGTTTATAAAAAAAATTATTTCCAAGAATTTAAAATACATTTTTAATTTTTATGGATTTAAAATTAAAATTACAAAAATTATAAATTATGTATTAACATTTAGGTTATGGGAAAAAAATTATATTGAATTTCGGGATAATTGTTTTTAAAGTTTTAAAATGTTTCTCACCGAATAACACTTTTTTGTCTCATTAGAAGGGTAAAATTTAAATTAAAATGTAAAAAATCTATGCATTGAATTTGGAAAATAGATTTATTATTTATAATAATAATAATTTATATAATTTCTTAATTTAAATATAGTTTTTGGTCAACATTATTAGTAAAATATTAAAAATTATTTCTGAGGGAAACGAATAGAAGATGTTTAATAGAGGTCAAACTAAAAAGATAAATGGTAAAATAACCTGTAAATTTTTAGATAACATTTAATGGTCATATGAATAAATTTTAATCTATGTTGTTTTTATTGATTTAATATTTTCAAAACCTTTCTTAATGTGAAAGATGTTGGTAAAATTAATTCTTTTCCAAATGTCAATGTGTGTCCTCGCCCCCACATTTAAAAGGCCACCCCTCTCATATCCTCTACTCACTTCCAAAATCTATTTTTTTATCCATGACCTTTGAAAATGTATATTATAATTCCATTCCCAAATAAAAATAGGGATTAATTTTATTTAAAATACATCATTTGAAGGCTTATGGTATAACCCTGTAGAATATCTCTTTATTAGAGGTAAAATTATAAAACATCGCATCTGGTTTCCCTTCTCCACCTCACTAAAAAATTATTCAAATATTATGATATAATTACACAAGTATATCCTATATAATGATATATTATTATGTTATTATAGAATCATATATCCTCCACCACTTCCATAAAATGTGAGATGAAATTGTTGATCATGTGTATGGTGGGATACTGTTTCATTAAATGATATTATTCATTTTTAAACACCACCACTCACTAGTGGATATAATTATGTATATAAGTATTTTATATATGATATTAATTATATTAATATACCTCTTTAATTATAATAAAATATCTTTCATATTACATTATAACCCTTTTTAAAATCATTTATTCTCTAATATCAGTACTAGACTACAACCTCACAATCTGATGTTGTGTGCTTTTCATTTATTTTTAACATGAATTTTAATAAGGATTAATTAAATTAACTTATATTCTATTTATAAAATAATTTTACTTAATGAACTATGATATGAAATATAAATTCTTATATTTTATTATGTGGGAGATTTGATAACATTGTTCATGTGTACGGTCGACTACAACCTCACAATACAATGTTACTCATTTTTCATTAATGATTTACATGGAAGGTAATAGGGATATATTTAATTAATATATGGGATATTTATGAAATAAAAATAATTATATAATGTGAATATTTTATTCATAATTATATAATTTCATATGCGAAGATAAATGGAAAAAATAATCATGTGTACGTACAACATACCATCTCCATTAATGGTGTAACTCATTTTCTATCACAAATATTATTGGATTAATAAAAAATAATATATAATGGATATATATAATATATACATAGTAATATACTTTTTTCACTATTTCCCACCATTGGGAAATATGTTATGTTATGAATCAATATTCTTTTATGATGTACATATACAACAAATAGGATATTTAAAATCTTGATTTTATTGGATATAATTATATTTAATGTTTTTATTTTATATTATTATTTCATGAGGTCTATGACTCAATGTAATTGATGTGGCCAAAATTTTATGTCAGAGTCTCATTATTTATTAGGGTTATTTGTGATTATGATTCTTTTGATGATATCTAATTATATACCTCTCAATAAATTAATTTATTTACATATCATATGGTTTTTTCAATTTTTACCATTATTATCCGAACATTATATACCAAATATTGCAAAAATAATTCTTTAAATTGGTGTGAATTTGTTTATCTCCTAAATCAAAAACAAACCTCCATCAAAATCCTTGTTTTCAAAATTTGTTTTTATTAATTTATTCATGTTTATATATGATTATTTCATGTTATTTTTATTTTAGGTTTTATTTATCATATTAAAATAGATTCATAATTTTATTTTCCACAAATTAAAAATTTAAATTTTTTCAAAAATAATAATGAAATAATTTTTTAAAAAGTGTGGATTGAATATAATTTTTGGTTATCATGGCCACCCAATGTCATAATAATCATTTATATGTATCATTTGTTATTTTCAATAAAAAATATTTTTAAAAATATTTTATTTTATAAAATAATTTTTAAAAAATGGAAAGTATATTATTCCTATGAAATATTTCAAATAGTATTTTATAATTCATTTATTTATTTCTATGGTTATTTTAAATAAAAATTATTTTAAAATTATTTACCTTATAAAATGTTATTTTCAATGTGGAAAGTATATTTTAAGAAAAAATGTTTTAAATGGTATTTAAGTTCATTTTTATATGTTCCCAACGATATATTCATTGAAATGTAATTTGAAAATGATTAATTTTTTTCTATATATTTTTCAAAGTAATTGTTTGTTTTATAGATGATAATTTTTAAATGATATTCATAACAACCATTATAAGATTTTATTGATATTTTCAAAGAAATTTATTTTTACAACCTTAACAATTTTTTTTTCAAAAGTGGAATGGTTAATTTACTCATGAGATATTTCAAAAGATATTTTAATTGTATTTATAAATATCAAATTTTATTTTCAATGATTTTTTTATTAAAATTATTAATAATTTTTTTTGTTATTTTCAATGAGTGAAGGCTATTTTCTGAAATATATTTCTAGTCGATCTTTTAAAACATGATTTCATTTATGATGACGTCTTATGAAGTATCATAATATTCACTAAGGATATGATATAATGAATCCCTTTTTTTATTTCTCTAAATGTTTTATATATTTGATTAAATTATGTTTTTAGAGGACATTTATTCTCTCATTTAATGTTCGGATAAAATGATGAAATAATGAAATGTTTATGAAAATTGTTTCATTACAAATAGATTATTCTATGTTGATTTGTTTATGAAAATAATTTCTTTTAAGTGGATATAATATAGTTAATGTTTTATCATATTTTGGAATATTTATTTATGATTTTATATATGATGAGGGACTAAACTATATCTTCCTCCAATTGATCAGGTAACAATTAAAATATCATGAGATAGAAAGTAATCGAATGATGATTAAATAATGATATATTATGGAATATTTTCACTATGATTGTATTTAATGTGATCCATGAAGACTATATTTGTTTGGGGAGTGAACCCATTACGCTGTTAATGTTTCAGTACTGATCCTTGACTACTATTATAGAGATATTAAATGATTATGTGTATTCATTTATTTGGTAAAACACAATGGCGAAGAAATGAGAGAACATTGAGAAAATAGGATAAACCTAGAGATAGAGAACATAGTTCATGTGATAAGATGTTTCAAGTATAAAATCAATGTTGTCAAACCATCACCAATCATTTTGGTCCTAAGGACCATTTTAATTTTTCATCAATGGATCCAAATGTGGATGAGCGGGATCTGGTTGATGATAATTGTCTATTAGATAACATTGATGATTTTGTAAAATCTACTTCTAGAAATGTATTTTAGATTCTGACAGTCCTCATTCTGGAAGGACCTTCTATAAGGAATGAGTACCACATTTGTTTATAAAATTTGGAGGCCGATGAATAGAGGGTATATCAATGTTGGAATTCCCTTATAGTGTGGGTTTCAGTTAAAAAGGGAAATTGTCTGTGATAATTTAATGATTTCATTATAAGTATAGTGGAAATATGGGTCTTTGGTGAATGGAAGCTTAAAGAAATGGGTATGGGATTCAACCTTGTGGTTTTTCCCTCTGATTATCATATGTGTTAATCCTAGAGCATGTGTTAATATCCTTAAATCTAGTATTTTTAATCACCCATGAGTGGAATAAGTTCTTTAATCATAATAATGTATGTAAAACTCCTAAAATTTTATTGATTAGCATCATTAGGTGGAATTGGATACATTGTCACCCCAGAAAAAATTGGAACATAGCATCGGCCACTTGGAATCACATAAGGATGTAAAGGAAAAAATAAAATCCAATATTTGGGAACTATGATAAAATATTGGTAGTGGTAAATATGTCATGCACCCTAGTGGATGTGTTAGTTCTCACAAACAATATTATAGAAACAGTATTATGATTCAATATTAGTGGAAGACAATGCTTTTTGGGAATTTAATGTTCTTTGGGAACATTTCATGTTAATGAGTCATGGATAATGATTGCATGGTCCGATGAATGAATTGGAACAATAAAGATAAATATATATTGAAAAAATAAAAAGATAAAATCTTACTCTTGTAAATAATTGGTATTATGGGTATTAGAACTTATATCTCTAGTGAGGCCACTATGTGGAAGGCTGAATTGTTTTTGATCACATATATAAAGGGTGACAACAGTAACTCTAAATAGATATCATAATCCTCTAATGGAATGAATGATTTATAAAATAATAATCACCTACTCGCTGATATCATTGAAGTTGGTTAGGTTGTGAATGACCTAAACAAAAAAATTTGGATATAGACATCACAATCCAATGGGACATGAACCCAACTCTGCACTGGGATTTTTTTACCATCTCGAAGAAAATGGAGGCCACCAATTTTGGAATAGTTATGGATGATCCATGAGTTCCCATCATAAATGGATCACCACAAAGAAGATATAAGATTTATCAATATGTATGAGCATAGTGTCCTAGGATCACATGAAGGAGGACTCAAAGTGGTGATAGAGGAAGAGAACAAAGAACATCATTTAGGTACCACTTTAAGTGTGATCACATCATACAATGTGTAGGAACATGATTCACATCGACCAATAATGGAACTACGATCATCGTAATAGGAGACACAACAAAATAAGATCAAAAAACAATTTGTATACATGGGAAATTTATTAATGATTCAGATTGAGTGAGCACAATGATGAAGTCATAAACTGGGAAATAGTCATATCATTTAAGAATTTAGGTTGTAAACACATCTTCCTATAATGTGAATTTCAAAAAGGTTTACTAGTTAGGAATTCCAATTATTTCCAGAATAACATTTAGGAGGATCAATAGTCATAATAGAATGATAAACCATATAAGGACATATTCTTATTCGAGGTTCCCTATTTGTAACACCCCAAGGTTTTTTTGTACATTATCTCATTAAAGATATTAAATATCTTGGACCTCACACAACATTGAGTTCAATTGCACTACGAATTACCAAACAAGTTGCTCAACACTATTTATGAATAGTATTAACTGTTTTATGAATGTTATATATCCCATATAATTTTATCATCCATATTATGTGTTTCTTAGACCTAATATAAGAACAAATTAATTTTTCAGATAAAATATGTTTTTTACAAAAAATAAAATTTTACAGCCTTTTAATGAAGAACCCTTTTTAAATAAAAAATTTGATAATTTTATATATTAAATTTGACAAAATAAAATTCTTATTTAGAATCATGACATAAAAATTTAGTTTTAATATATTAGTTTTGTTTTTCTTTTAATGATATAATGTTGAACTTAAATATGTATATTGATTCCAAGACTACTAATCTGATCGGTCATTTGAGACTTGATTCCTTTTAATCAAGATAATATATTAAAATAATGCCCCAGCTCCTAGATTTTTAGGGTCGGGGCGTTATAGTTGTTATCATAGGAAGTTTAGTACAAACATTGGATACTAGATTTAGATAAACTATGATTAGAGAACATTAACCTAAGATAAAATTTGAGGATTAGTATATAAGAAATTCCTAAAATTTTGGTAACGTAGAAATTTTGTGTATTTTAGTAACAATACATCCCTATCTGGATACGAGCAGGTAGAGGCAGCTCTGGCATAGATGTATATTGGAGTGAAATATCTGATAAGGAGTTTTGGGCTTAACCCAGGATATCTTGGTACATGAAAACATGCCTTTCTGCACTGTAGGTTATGAAACTCCTAGGGGATATGGTTAGGATAATTTAAATTTTATTTACAAACCAATATGATGGATTTTAATAAAAGATGGGAAAAATTTCCTAGGTTAATCCTAAGGTGTTTAAAATTTATAATATGGATTCATTATATTATATAAATGATTTTATTACTATGGTTACTCACACAATTAATTATAGTTTTAGTCAATGGTGGGATTCCAAGGAAGTCATTGTAACTATGACCATGATGTACAATGTGGGAATGGTGCTAGAAATGAGAAAAAAAGGTGGAAATTGTGGTGGAAATGAGCAAATATATAGAATATTGATAGGTGTAAAAGATATCATGTTCATGCCGAATCCATTTTCCAAAAATATGATCAAAAACATATATATTAACCAACTCCCAAACTCAACAAAGAAGAGAAACGAAATGAATTATAAGAGTTCCAGAAGTTGAGAACATGGAGAAATGAAATTTCAATTTACATCATGAAGGAAATTTGGAAGGAGACATCTAGGAACGTGTCTCAACGGAACAAATAAATGATTTATGTGTGGGAAATAAATCCATAAAGTAATGAATTGTCGAGAAAAAAATGAAGAGTATTATGGTTAAAAATAAAAATAGTCCCAAGAATACATTTATAGTCAGTTTCCATAAATGTAGGGGACATAGACATTGCTCGAGTGAATGGCCTATTCTAAAGGAAATCCCCTTGGTCAAAGAAAATTCTATGTGGAAATAAACTGTTGGAGAAATGTTTAAAAGTATTAGTGATCTTTGTTGATGGGATTATTTTGGAATAATTTTCTCTAGTATCCGTAACCCTGCAGTTTGTCATGTGAAAATAATGATTGAGGAAGAATTATCTTTTTTCTAATGGATATAGTTATAAATAACAATTTGGTTTTATATGATCCTTGAATTTGAATCAATTACAAGTTATTAAATTTTGGGATTAAAATGTGAGGTATGAGATAGAATTTGTGGTTAAATTATGTTATTGTAATTTTGAGAAATTTCTCTCATTTTGGTAATTTAATAAAATACAGTTTTTGAAAAAGGACAACACGTAGACCGTGTGACAACCCATCACGTCGTACAAAGCTGTGAGAATCAAACCAACAACTAGAGTGCGGTAGAGATTTGTCACCTACCATTGGAATGTGTGGATTCCCTGGTTGGTGTAACTAATTATTTTTAATTAAATGATTTTATTATATTTATTTGGGAAATTATGTATTATCAAATGGATATCCTTAGTTTAGGAAAAGTATTTTTCATTAAGTGATAATTGTTATTTTGGAAGATGTTCGGTCGGTTGGGAACACTATATTCCTAATGAAAATAGAATAAAATGGGATTTCATTTGAGGATTAAAGGTGGATATTTTTCAATTTTTTATTGTGGATTTATAGTCATTCAGGTTATTTTATGGAAATTATTAACCTATCATAGAGAATATTTTATTAGGTTAATTACTTTTAAGTATATGACATTAAAAGTAGTCGATGTTATTTGGAGATACAATTTAACGTGGAATTCTATGTAATCAAATTCTTCTACGTTTTTTGTTTTAATCCTAGTAAGGATTAAATTGAAGTATTTTAAGTAAAATTTTTCATTGAAGGTTCTTTGTTTAACTTTGGGTATTGTTTGTTTAAATTTTGAAGACTAAGAGTAGTATTTCATTCTATGAACGATTCTCCTTTTGGAGGATCATATATTCACGTTCTAAAAATTTTAGTATTGGTTTATGTTTAATGACAATGGAAATATATAGTTCTTCCTTTGTGGATTATTTGATTTTCTATAAGTTGATAGTAGTGCTTCTGGTGTAACCAAGTAAACTTTAATACTCATCCTTTGGAGAAAAGATGAGTTTGTGGTCGAAATTTATTAATGGATTAAAATATACATGTATAGTAAGTGTATATCTTTATAGTCTTAGTAATATCCTATATAAATTCATCATCATTATGAAAAGGAACATAAAACAAAAATGTTGTTTTTTTACTTTTCATACTGGGTAATCAATGACCTTTCAACCCATCACATGTTTAGGGATTTCAGATTGTTAACATCTATTAATAATATTCTTGATCACTCTCCATCAGTACTTGATAATTAATTTTCTCTTCAATTTCCATGTTTTCCTACATGTAACCCAAGTATGTGTTATTTTTGGTAACCTTCATACATACCAATATTTGTTTTAAAATAGTGGCCTCATTAATTCATTTTTGAAGTGGGATTTCAACTAAGATATTTTGAAATGTCAAAACCCATGATTTCAATCCGAAGTATAAATTGTGAGGACATAGTTTAATGAAAGAGGGGATAATTTAACACCCTAAGGATTCATAGTACATTCTCTATTTAAAGTAATTCAATAGCTTGAACCTCACACAACACTGAGTTCGAGCACAAGATGACTTACCAAACTAGCCGTTAATTTTTTTTATGAATAATATTAACTGAATTTTGAATTTTATATATTCCATATAATTTTTAATTACATATAATGTGTTTCTTAGACATTATATAAGAACAAATTCATTTTTTCAGATAAAGTATTTTTAAAAAAAATTCAACTTTGCTGCCATTAAATGGAGAACCATTTTTAAATCCAATATTTGACACTTTTATATATTCAATTTGACAAAATAAACAACCTATTTAGAATCATGACATTAAAATTTAGTTTTAATAAATTTTTGGTGTTTTTCTGATAACTTTCATATTTGTGGGAATAGTGAAAAATACTAAATTTTAATTGATAACAAATTTTTCTATAAAATAATTTATAGAGTTAAATTATAAATTTAAAGGGTTTTTAAGTATAATTATATTATATTTATCCCATTTAGTCCAATATTTTCCATTGGAATTAATAAAAATTTGAAATTATACATAAACTAGTGTCAATCTTTTGATAGTTATTGTTTCATAAAAACATGCTATTTGCTTTGACAACAGAAATTAATTTTAAATTAATTAATTCAACATATCTTATTTTAATTTGGTAAAATATACATCATATATAAATTTGGAATATCAAATATAGAATAGGCTGAATTTTAGGTACTTTTCTGAAAAAACATAAATTTTTTATGAATAGTAAAACCACCTAGTAGTTGTTAAAAAACTGAATTTTTCATTTAAATAAAATTTTACTAATTTTTTGAATTGAATTTTGAAAATCCGACATACATGGTTGTTTTAGTACGTAAAATTTGGTTTAATCAGATGAAGATAATTTTTGGTCAATAGTAACTTTAGACTTTTATTTACCGCTATTAAAGGTAAATAGGGAAATTCAATGTAAAACTAATCTTATAAAAATAAAACAATTACCTAAACACTTGTCTTAACCTTATTTCATGAGACATGGAAGACCATGGGCATCAATTGGGTCAATTTGTGGACCCCATGGCGCCACTTATGAGTGATAATGACACTTTATTTTAATAAACATAAAGTAATGATAAAAATGAAATCAACAAATATCTTTTAGTATATCAATTTTTATATGGGGTTATAGAAGTAATATATTATAATATAAATATTAGTTGGAAATCTAAAATTATTTCCTCAATCATGGTATTTTTTTATAATTTTTAAACATCAGATAAATCATATTATTTATGACACAATAATGATGCAGTATTCACCTCATTAGTAAATGATTTAAATAAATATGATTATTAATATTAAAAAAATAACCAAAACCTATCCAATTCTTATTGGATGATTTTATTTAGAACACGAGTAATCTTATAATCAACTTCAATGAGTTTTGGATCTTTTGAAACTGAATTTATGTTTAAAATAAAATAAAAATTTCAAACATTCCCAAAGAGCCCCTCCTCTCCCTTATAAAAGGACTCCACTTTTAACCCATTCTTCACTCATATCAAGCCCCTTAGTTCATCTAACCCTTGAACAAATAAGATCTCAATATACTTCTCTTACACCTTGAATCCTTACCTTAGGCAGAAGTCACTTCTATAATTCCTTCTAGTTCCAACCAAAGAGAGTTACCCAAATTAATGGTAATGATTTCTCTTAACTTCATTTCTTTTATTTTACTTCTCCAACCCCTAAAAACTTTTTATTAATTTCCTTTATAACAAAACCAATATCTTCAATATACTAGGATTTTTTTATGAGAAGTATTCTAACTACGTTTATACACACCTCCAACTAATGGGTAAAGAACACACAGTTTCTGTAGATGGAAAATTAAGGCCACATGAAAAGATGATTGTTCAATTATCTCCTACCGCCTCTCATGGTGGCCATTAAGATGGAAATGTATCTATATATGATATATATTATGTTTATGTTTTCTTTATGAATTTTTATTTTGCATTTATATCATACCTTTATGGTTTCCATTATGGGTAAATGTGATAATTTAATTTGAGAAAGTGAGGACTACCACCCCTCAAAGTTATATGAATCATTAATTCTTTATGTGGGATGTATAAATGATGTGTTTAATTATATTTTATATGATATTAATCATATTTATCATAATTTTTTAATTCCATTAAAATAAAAAATAGAAATGAAAGTAGTGTTCATGCGTACGTACAGCTTACTGTCTCCATGAACGGTGCATTTCATTTTTTATCTCCAAATGTTATGTACTGTTATAAATACATTAATATACATGATATATAATATATATGTGATATATAAATAATGTATATAATTCTGGTGATAATGAACTTTTGACCACATGGAAAAATTGTAATTATAACAAGTTCATTTTTGACTCAAGTTCTGAACATCAATAAAATATCCAATATGAACTCAAATGATTAAATCGTTGTTATAGAAACCTAATATGTGATATTAAAGGAATTATAAACTGGAAAATTTTATTTTACTATAATAGAAATTAAATTTCAGTTATTTATTAGGAAGAATAAGGAACATACAAGACAAGTCGGACTTGAGATAAGTTGTTTCTTATCTCAGTTTTAATTCCATGAGATTTCCATTGTTCGCCACTTATTTATTGCATGTGGTGTATTGTGTACTAATGTTTTATATATATTATCATGATTATTTTTATATTCATGGTATTCTGTGATATATTTGGTTATTTTTATCTTTTGTTCATAAGACTCGATTGATTACAACATTGTAAGTGGTTTTCATCTCACTTCTTATTCCAATGAGATTCATACTATATTGCCACTATTTACTTTTTTGTGGTGTATTTAATTAACATGATTGTATTATTTGTGTAATATAAATTAATTAAGGGAATTTACATCTTCATTTTATGATACTTATTTCATGGGGTGTATGCTTCATAAGTTACTAAATCGGTAAGGGAATTTCAAATTTCAATTTCCACTCATTGGGAATTACGCAAACTTTATTGATTATTTTACTCCATGATTTATGTGTGGAATCATTATTTTTATTTTTTCAGTAATATACACTCCACTTTCTATGGATATAATTTTGATATGAATAATCACTCCATTGATAAATTCTCAAGTCATCGATATGAACTTCATAACAGGAATTTTAACTCAATCTCCATTCGTTGAGTTAAATATCCATTTCATTGGTGTTGATTTTTCTAGAATATGTTAAATGTCCTATGATTTATTTACACTAAATATCCAATCATATTGAGGGTATTTATATTTTTCACATATAATTATGTCATTTATTTATCCTTTACCTAAGGATACAGTCATTATAAGGTATTTCATCTCAACTTACATTCAATTGAGTCTTCTTTGTTGTTGTGCGCCCACTCACTTTTGTTTGGTGTATATACAATACTTTTACATTGTATATATTGAATTCATTTATTCTCATGATATTATAAATTTTTTATTCCCTCAATTATTTGAATTCAAGCATCTCTCATTTTGTTAGGAACACTAACTAAAATATAATTTAAAATGTTTTAATTTTTTTTAAATCTTTATAACTAATATCCATGTTTTAAAAATAGTTTAAGGATTTATTTATATGGGCAAGAATGTTTTAAAATGATAATTCCTATCAAAATCATCAATGTGTTATGGGAAACATTGATTAAAAAAATCTATTTTAAACATCATTATGATAAATAGTAAGACTTTTAAATGTTTTCAAGAAAAAGGGATATTTCTCTCAATGATTTTTACTGATCCTTTTCAATTATGTCAACATCCTTTATGGGATATTATTATTGATCTATGTCGATTTATTATGATACAAATATTTAATACTCTATGGAAGGTTTTGTGATATTTTTTACTGTGGATGTGTTATTGTTATACCATTCATGGTTTATGGATAATGTATTGATATTTCGTATGCAAGTTTTAATATGAATGATTGGGTTATGATTAAAACTTTTCATATGAGGAATGCATTGGACTTAGTAAGTGACAGGTGGATCCCGTTATAGCTCCTCGATGCATCGGTGGGACTCATGAGTCAAGCTAGTGTCATGGCATAAATCCTTGACAAAATATTATTTTTAGTCTTGGCAGGAGGACTTGACTATGTGGTTTTTATATCTGGCATTATGCATTTCATCATTACGAGATTAGCTATAGATATTTCATGTGTTAATTAGACTAGTAGAATACCCATGACTATGTATTAATATGTCATTATTTACTCATCTCATATTCCTGCCATAAAGTGTTCATGTTTATTAGTTGTAAAGGCATGTGTTTTAAATTATTGACCATGCCTAATGTTTTTGTTATCATTTGCTACACTGCTTACTCTTACTGAGCGTTAGATCTCACCCCTTTTTTAGGATTCATTTTCCTAGGATATGATGAGGATATTTATGAGTGACTTCTTGGCATAAACGAAGAAGGTTGGATGTTTCTAATGGAATAATTTTTTTTGTTTTTCTTTTCAAGTTGTAGTGTTGAACTTATGTATGTATTTTGATTCCAAGACTGCTAAACGGATCGGTCCTCTATGACTTGATTCTTGTAATGATACCAATGTATTAATATAATGCACCGGATCCATGATTCTAGGGTTAGGGTGTTACATCAATCTAGGTTTTTTATAATAGAATAAACTACTAGAAAGTTTAATAATCCTATGTAATACAATAACATATTCAATCCTCTATGTGATATTTCATGGGATGAAAAGGCTGGTGAAGTAAAACCCCCTTAGTATATTATTGCTATGGAAGGAAATAGTGATGAATGAAAAAAAATTAGAACTACAATAATAATGAGAAATCTGAGAGCATCGAGATCAAAATCATTGAATGAACACTAGTAGATGATAATATTAATGTATGGGGGAAAAAGATATAGGAATTCCATATATGAAACAATAAGGGGGATCTAATACAAGGACAATTTCTCTCAAACAATAAATATTTCAAATTTAATTTTCAAAGAATTGGGAACCCAGAATCATACTAATCACTTAAACATTTTCTTTTGGATCATAAACCCATGATTATTAGATTTTATGAACCAAAAATTGTTTTTAGAATCATGAAGAATTTAAATATGGAATCACTTATATTAAATTTTGTTTCTCATAATATACATGGTATCAACAAGAAACACTTATTGGTTTTCAAACATGAGATAATTATAATTTATACATGCCACAAACATCCCATAGTATGTTAGTATCTTTCAGAAATCAAGGATGAACTAAATCTATCTCTTTTATTTTTACATCCACTTCTTAAAATGGGAGAAGAGGTCTCTTTAGAGATATTGATGATATTTCTATGAATATGAATAACTAATGATAGATTATTAGAAGTTTAAAATTTTATTGGGACCTGTGGAACGAATTGGATCCAATTTTAATTCTATAATATCTCTCTAATGCTCCTCATGTATTTATCAATGCAATATTACCATGGTTACAATTGTTGGAGATGACTTCATATGATGTAGTAATACATTTTTTTGAAGAAATGGTATTAAAATAGTTTGATAATTTGACCAAACACCTATTATTTGTTATTATGAGATTATATATATTACACGATCCATATATATCATTCATTTCAAAATCCCATTATTATTGAGAAACCACATTTATATGGTCATCCCCTCTTCCTTTTTTCGTCAATAGTGGATTTTTTGGTCTTCCTTGTTGATGGAAGTCTGTCTTGGATTGGTAGAACATTGTAGATACATGATGGGAAATAGAAAAATAAATAAATAACTTGTATGAAAATGGAGTAGGGTATCATTCTCTATGAAAAATTTGGATACCATATAAGATGATGAGAAAAATTTATTGATGAAGCATAATAAAAAAAATACAATCATTCCCTCTATAATTGAAATTAATACACAATTCATGAATGATAATGTATTCGGTGAAAAATAAATGTTAGAAATGATTTAGTTGATTCTGAAATGGATAATGGATGGATATAGGAAGAAAATATTCTTCCACATATCACACAAGTTAAAAATAGTTATAGTAGGGAACATTGTCATAATAAATAATAGATACTTGTACAGACCTAAAGAGGGTATTTCAAAAGTAGTGGTGGTAAGTTATAATGGTCTTTATGATAATGATGAGCTATATAATACATAATGGATGATAAAAAACATTTATCCCTATAAATTAAACAATAAAATCTAATCCCTCATCATGAAAAATCATAATATAAAATTCAAGGAAGATCACCTTTCCTGCAATATAGAATGTGATCTTGTACTATATGAATTCACAAAAAATTTCATCGTATTCTATTAATATATTTTATAGGAGGGCGTGCTCAATAAAAACATGAAATTATTCTAACTTGCATCAATTACTTAGCATATCAATACTAATTTAGTTACATTAATTCAATAAATTAATATTGAAAGTAATGTTTAGGTTTATAGGCTATTTTATAGGGGTAACACAGTTCATAACGTTATTTGAAAAATATTGATGACTAGAATGGGATATGTAATTAGTGATCATATTTACCCAAATAAATTTTGGTTTGTACAAGATGTATATTCCATTGATTTTTCATTAAGTCCTTAGTAAGATTAAACAAGATATAGATACGAACCAAATAATGTTATTTTTCTTTTAAGATAGATAATTCTAGGGATTTTTATACCCTGAAATGGAGATTTCCATTCACCTTACTATAGAGATGTGGATTTTAAAGTGATTTCATCTAACCCATTAACACTATATAACATGTTCAAGGATTTAAATAATTTTTAATGGATCCCCTTAAAATTATTTCAATTAAAAAGGTGTGTTAGAAAACGATACCCACTCCGAGGGATCCTACTTTCCTATGATGAATTATATATAAGAAGATGTATATGTGATATTTTATAGTTTGGTATTTAAAATAAAATCAATGTAGTTGGGAGTGATTTCACTCCATGAAATTTTCAACATGTTGATGATATTCTTCATCATAGACAACCTTCAAGTGGAACTAAATATTCTATCAAAAACCGCATTGATCACAATGAGGAGGTGGATATACATTCCATTAGTTGGAGAAAATCCATGTCTGACATTGGTGATGAAAATTATACCAGAAAACAAAATATGATCACTAAAAAATAGGGATTAAAGAGGGGTGATCCTCCCATAAAATACCATGTATTTATGCTATTCTAGGGAAATATCAATATTAAATTTCCCAAATTAATATTTTTGGTCGGAGTGGATACTCAAGAGGGGTTGAATTGAGTTCCAATAAAAATTTCTGTTAAAAATATTTCTCTATTTAAAAACCCCCAATTTATAAAACAAGTTAAACTATAGTGAGTTTATTCAGATTGTAGATGTTCACTTAGCTTCTCGAAGATTGATTAGGTCCAAGTTAATTTAACCAAAAGATTAAACTAACATTTGAAACTAACCTACTGATTTACAATAAGTATAAACACTTGCTAATTTAACTATCAAAATAGCTTTAAAATAGTTTTGTATTTCAAAGTAACAGTAGCAGAATATAAAGGATATATGTAATATACTTTAAATGTAAACTAAATATGCAGAGAAGATTCAAAAAGAGGTTCAGTCTGATGCTGAGACTTAGTCCTCTCATATTTATATAAATTTGATCCACACCATGGATCGGGGTTAACAATAGTTTACAAAACTGTCCAGGCCACGCAGGGACCTCAACCACAGTTCTTCGTGGGAAAAAAAACAAAGGCCAGGCCACACAAGGACCTATTCCACAGTTGACATGGGTAAACAAGAGTTAAGAGTTTTGGAGTGAGTTTTTGATATCCTACAGTTCAGTGCATGAGACAGTGTGTATGTGTAAGATATACAATGTACACCACACTGCTCGAAATTAAATAAAAAAATCACTTAGAGAGAACAGAAAAGAGTTTAGAAATCTCTAGTTATTATCAATGCAGCTCTGGACACGTTGGATTCAACAGAATTTCTTCTTAGTCCTTCTCTGTGTTTTCTATTGAAAAACAGAGTGTCGTAGTTCTGCTTGTGTTCTACAGGAGTGAAATATGATCTCTTGATTCGTCGTGTGTTCTTCAGTGGTGTTGGATTGCACTCATGAGAGTTATTTTTAAAGTCTTTCAATCTCCTTCTTGCTCAAGATTGTTCTCCTAGTTCAACACAGTGCTCTCGGGCATATGTAAGTTCTTCTTGTTGTTCCATCACACTTCCACATGTGTACTGCATCTCAATCTTCCTTATATTCCATGAGTTCTGGCAGTAGGAATGATTCCATTTTCATAGGTACGAGATACGTTTTCTTGACATGCCAACAACTATCATTATATAGCATTAATTACATTAAAATCATCAAATATGACTGTTAGAATTATTTAAATAATATTGACAAAAAGTTAAGAAACGGTGTCACGGTGATTATGTAAATGGTGTCTTCATCACGGTATGGTCTTCACGGTATGCAGTTCATGGTGTCTCCATGTCACGGTGTGTAGCTCATGGTGTCTGGGTCACGGTTTGTCCTTCACAGTTTGTCCTTCACGGTTTGTCCTTCACGGTGTGTCCTTCATGGTGCGTCCTTCACGGTTTTTCCTTCAAGGTGTGTCCTTAACGGTGTGTCCTTCACGGTTTGTCCTTCACAGTTTGTCTTTCACGTTGTGTCCTTCACGGTGTGTCCTTCATGGTGTGTCCTTCATGGTGTGTCAATACTTAGAAAAATATCTATATTTAGACTTAAACAGTGATATGCAGAATATGAATTAAGTTTAACCAGTAGAGAGTAAGAGAAATTGAATCATAAATATCATGTCTTGATAATATAAGTGAGATTTGTGATCATGCATGATACTTGTAAATAATAAAGAGAGTAATTAACATCAATAATATTTCTCAGCATTTAAAACATGATGTTTAATTAAGATTTAGATTAATTAATTGTAATAGGATTTGTGATCATTAAAAAATGATTATTACATGGGGATTCCAACAATCTCCCCTTTTTGATGATCACAAATCATATATAGTCAAAATATAAAAGAAATGTATCATAAAAGAAACTAGCATATTATAATAGCAAAAATTAGAGAATAATAGATTCGATAATAACATATCTCATTATAGTACTAATACTTGAAGTTTTTCTCCCCCTTTTAGTATTATCAAAAAGTAGAGAAAATGAAATGAAACACTGAATTTGTCATTAAAAAGGGTTCAGAATATAAAATACAAGAGAAATACAAACAGTAAACAACAAATGACATCCCATAAAAAAAAATAGTCCCTGGAGTCTTCAGGGATCCACCTTTTCCTTTCCTTTATCAGCAGTAGGATCTTGTGATGAAGTAGAAGAAGGCATATATGTGGAAGATAAAGAGGGTGAGGGTAGACCTTCAAAAATGAATGGAGACAATGTAGGAGCAGTAGAATATATAGGCTGTAGTTGGTCAAGAATGACTGGACGGATCTGAGAAAGAGCTTGGCTAACTGACATGGCGGTGGAGGCAAGGGTAGGAATACCAAGTCTAAGGGTGCAGCAGCTAGAGTAACTATAGCAGTACTCTGCACATGAAGATATGGCTTCAAAATATTGATGAAATCAGAAATGATTTCTCTACCATATTGCATAGCCTTTTCAAAATCTTCCTTATTCTCCATGAATTTTTCCAACAATCTGATGAATTTTGTAAGCTTCTGAACATGAACTTTAAAAGCATGAGTTATAGGAGGGATTTTCAGGTTTTCCACAAGATATCTAAAGTGATATTTCATATCAGTTTTGGAGAAAATCTGGGTGAGATAAAAATATATTTTCTTGGTGATCTCCTATTGAGCATCATTGGCTATTTTATAATGAATTCTAACCAAGTCCAATGCTCGATCACTGTCCTTAACCACTTCTGACAAAGAGGACAGATCCAAGCCACTGAAGGCATTCTAAAGTTCTTCCTTGATTATGGATCTCAGCTGAGAATCTCCAAAGGAGGAACAAAAGGTTGACCTAAAGCAGGAGAAGCTTTTATGGCTATGGATAGAACATTGAGCTGTTTCAAAACTTTTTGCAGGAACCTAGTGTACTCATCTGTGAGTTTATTCAAATTTTCCACAAGCTCCCTCATGCGTTCCATCATCTTGGTGTGTCTTGTTCCAATATTTTCATCAAAGTATAGTAGATATGGATGAACATGAGACACAATCTCTCTACAAAGGGTAGAATCGGTTGGATTAGGAGAAGCAGCAACTGGTGTAGGGGCAGAAATAGGAGCAAGCTCTGATCTCAAAGACAACTCATTCTACAAGTTGGATACTATACTTTTCAGGTTTGAAACACCAACACTCATCAAATTATTTTCTACTCTGACTTATTGAATTTCTCATATCATCCTTGGTTGAATATGAAATATAATATATTCCAAGAGAATTTATGCATCTTCTTGACTTAACTGAGTCACTGGACGAGGTTGAGTAGATAATATCTTCTCAACTCCTGCTAACAGAGTCTCACCATAAACATTCAGATCATCTTTAGTTACAAAGGAGTGTTGCTCGGGTAAGAGTGCAGGTAAAGGGAGTGGAGCAGGTTCTGGTTACGGTTCAGAGTCATCTTCAACCTCAGATTCTAATTCAGATTGAGGCTCTCGTTCTGGTACTGGTTCTGGATGAGCTACATACTTCAGTTGAAACACAGAATAAAGATTCATTCCTATTGTAGTCACTTGCTCTGATTCATTCACATCATAAAATCTTGGGAAAGCATAATGGGTGTACACAGAGTATGAGACAGTAGGTTGAGAAGCTTCAGCAGATCCATCTTCTATAATCTCAAGCTTTTGAGGTTCCTCCCCCTCAAATTGTGTTTCCATTTCAGAGACTATAGGCTCAACAACGTGGTCAAGATCCACAAGATAATCTCTAATCTCTTTATAAAACTCTTTACTTGCTAGATGAAAGGAAATTTCAATCCTCTCTTCAGCAGAGGGAATTATATCAGGAACCGATTGTTCCTCAGGCAGTGCTTCCAGATTGGCATTCTTTTCAACTGGGAGATCCTCTTCAACAGGATATGTCTCCACCACTGCTTTCTACTCTAAATTAGGAAAAACCAATTTTCTTGCAGTAGTAGGATGAGCTTCTTCCTCACTAAGAACAATTGAAGGATCCATAGTCCTTTCCTTTTCAGCAACAACTTCCTCTCCTTGAGGTATTTAAGTAGGGATAACAGCAGGGACAACAACCCTTTCTTTTTTAATAGGAGTTGTTTCCATTGGAGGTATTCCAGCTTCTTCTTTAGGTGGTACTTCAGCTTCCACTACCTCTTCTTCTTATTCTTCTTCTTCTGAATACTCAGCTACTTCATCTGGTTCCAAACCAGGATCAGCTAGGTTCTTAGGTCTTCTTGGAAAATCAACAGGATTAAACTTCTTATACAATTGATCATTATCCTCAACCCATTGCTTCTTCTAGGGGTTCCAACTAATCTTCATCCTTATGATGATAGGCTTGGATAGGCAGAAATCAAAGTCCTCTAAATTTTCTTCATTCGGTCCAACCATTCCTTTGGCAACTAGCATGGCTGAAATAATCCTTGAGTAAAATAATGTGGTGGATTTGGAAGTTACTTTAATCCGCTCACAGATATGGTTAATAACATACTTCCATAGGTTTATCTTATGGCCATTCTTCAACTGGTGAATCAAGAATACATCCTGATACTTCATTACAGCAAAATCCCCCTTTCTTAGACTGATCAAATTCTGAAAAAATTTGAATAGAAGTATAGTTTCTCCATCTAGCTCTGTAGTAATATCCCTTCGCTTGGTACGACTACCAGTTATAATCTCCAAGGCATTTTCTAGATCGAAGATGTCAGTTGTTGGAGGAGGGTCTCTCTGGTAATCTTCACAAACTCCTTCATATGGAATTCTGAGGCATGCATCCCACATCCTCGAAGAGAAAGAAAAATTTTGTCTATTTATCCATATTTTCACAAAAAATCATTCTCCAAAATCAACGGAAAACATCACATATTGGTATAATTGAGATACCAATCTCGGGTAAATCGGTCTATCTTATCTAGAGAACCACTCAAACCATCCTTGTTCTCTCAAGACATTCAGGACCAAAGATCTTCTAGACAGCAGTCATTCAGGGCAAATTTATTTTTCAGGTACAACAGTACGACTTACCATGTTTAGGTTTAGAGGTCCTTCGGGAGCTATCCTCGGTATTCTCTTCTGTTTCTTAGCATGACACTTCTCGGGCGAGGGTGAAGACGGACGCTTCATCCTTGTCATCCACTGAAGGTTCGAGCGAGAGGGAAGAGAAGGTTTTCAAGAATGAGAAGGTTCAGGAGAGTGTTCAGGTAAGGAATCGAAAGAAACCCTTATGTTTTATCATTTGGGAAGGTCAAGCATCATAAAAATAAAAATATCGGAAATCAAATAGTGGTGAAATAAAAATTACCGCGATACCGGTTAAAATAATAGTAAAAAAAATATCTTCACGGTGAGACCGTGAGTAGGCATTATAGTGTGAAAGAAAATAATCATCACGATGAGACATTTGGTGATCGTCATGGTGAGACATTGACCATCCTGTGCAGTCATGGTGAGCCAGTGAGCTGACAGATCGTGGGCACAAGGTCTTAACGGTGATACCGTAAGCATAAAACAATAACTGTAAAATAGTGTGCATGAAACCATAAAGTAAAACAGAGTAAAGTATTAAACATTAAGATCATTAAGGTATCTATTTATGATAAATCATGCCAAGATCATGTATTATGTAGTATAATCCCTCAAAATCTAATGGTTTATTGAATATATCAGCAAGTTGATATTCAGTACCAATGAATTCCAACATGATATCACCTTTTTGATAATGATCCCTCAAAAAGTGATGTCTTACATCAATATGTTTTGTCCTCGAATGAGAAACAGGATTATTAGAAATATTAATAGCACATGTGTTATTACAATTTATTGGGACATGTCTGAATTGATATCCGTAGTCTAGTAATGTGTGTTTCATCCACAAAATTTGTGTACAACAACTTCCAGCAGCTATGTATTCAGATTCTACAGTAGATAATGCAACATAATTTTGTTTCTTACTACACCATGATACTAGTGATTTTCCTAAAAGATTACATGTTCTAGAGGTTCTTTTTCTATCTAACTTACATCCATCAAATTCTGCATCAGAATAACTAACTAAATAAAAATATTGTCCTTTGGAATAGAACAATACTAAATTGGGATTATGCTTGAGGTATTTGAAAATTCTTTTTACATCATTTAAATGCGACTCTTTAGGGTTTGATTGAAAATGAGCACACATACACACAATCAACATAATATTAGGACGACTAGTAGTCAGATAGAGTAGAATTCCAATCATTCCTCTATAAGTGGTTTGATCAACAGATTTACCATCTTCATCAAGATCCAACTTACAAGTGGTACTCATAGGAGTGTCACTAATTTTTGTGCTATCCGATCCAAATTTTTTTAAATGATATCTAGTATATTTACTTTCAGTTAAAATAATTCCATCATCATTTTGAAAGACTTGAAATCCAAGAATGAATTTTGGTTCACCAATTAAACTCATTTCAAATTCATTTTGCATCATTTTAGAAAAATCAGTACATAGGGAATTCCTTGAAGATCCAAAAATAATATCATCTACATAAATTTGTACAACTAAAACATCTTTAGAAATTTATTTTATAAAAAGAGTAGGATCAACTATACATTTTGTAAAACCTTTAGAGATTAGAAAAGTACTTAATTTGTCATAAAAATCTCTTGGAGCTTTCTTTAAACCATATAAAGCTTTTGATAATTTGAAAATATGATTTGGAAAATGAGGGTTTGAAAATCCAGGTGGTTGTTCAAAAAAAAACTACCTCAACAATATATCCATTTAATAATGCACTCTTGACATCCATTGGAAATAGTTTCAAATTTAGATGTGCAGCATAAGAAAGTAAAATCCAAATGGCTTCTAATCTGGCTACTTGAGAAAAAGTCTCCTCATAGTCAATTCCTTCCTATTGACTATAGCATTGTGCAACTATCCTAGCTTTGTTTCTAACTATGTTTCCAGATTCATCTACTTTATTTCTAAACACCCATTTAGTGCCTATGGTGAAAGTGTCCTTAGGTCTTTCAACAGGATTCCAAACTTTATTTCTTTCAAATTGATTGAGTTCATCTTTCATAGTAATCACCCAAAATTCATCATTAATAGAACCATTAATGTTTTTAGGTTCAAGCTGTGACAAGAAGGCTTGATATTCAACCTAATTTCTAAGAGAAGCTCTAGTCTATGTCCCTATATCTGGATGTCCTACAACAACATCTAAAGGATGATTCTTTAGAATTCTAGTTGATCTAGTAAAGGTAGGAATATAAATTTCTGGTTAATCTATAGGTTCGGGTTCAATAGAAGCAGATTCTGAAATATGTCTAGAACTGGATTTCTTTATATCAGGTTCATTAGATTTGTTAGTAAGGTCCAGAACACATAAATCTTCTTCAAGATTTTCAAGAGAGGTTTTAGACTCATGTGAATCAGTTTCATCAAATTTGGTGTGAACAGATTCTTCCACACACTGGGTTCACTTATTGAAAACTATATAGGCTTTTCTAGTTAAAGAATATCCTAAAAAGATTCCTTCATCACTCTTAGAAGCAAACTTATCCAGATTATCCTTTGTATTATGAATAAAGACATTGCATCCAAAGACTCTAAAGTAACTAACTTTAGGTTTTCTATTATTCTACAACTCATATGGGTCTTCTTAAGAACTGGTCTAATTAAGACTCTATTAATGATATAACAAGTTGTATTTATAGATTCATCCGAAAAGTAAATAGGCAAGTCATATTCATTAATCATGGTTCTAGCTATTTCTTGAAGGGTTCTATTTCTTTTTTCTACTACATCATTCTGCTGAGGTGTCCTAGGAGCAGAAAAGTTATGACTATAGCAATTATGTGAGCAATGAGATTCAAATTCATGATTTTCAAACTCACGTCCTTGATCACTTCTTAGAGTTTTAATCTTAATTCCACTAAGGTTTTCTACATACTTGGAGTATTTAACAAAGTAAGAGCAATCTTCACTTTTCTGAGCTAAGAAGTATACCCAAGTATATCTAGAAAAGTCATCTACTAATACATAGACATAGTGCTTCCCATTTAAGATAGAAACTCTTGATGGTCCAAACAAATCCATGTGAACCAACTCGAGAGGTTGAGAAGTTGAGACTTCTTTATTTGATTTAAAAGAATCTTTATGTTTCTTTCCATTTTGACAGGGATTAAAAACATTTTCATTTGGAAACTCAAGTTTGGGAAAGTCTCTAACCAAGTTTTTCCTAGTTAGTTTCTTAAGTGAGTGTATATTGCAGTGTCCTAATCTTCTATGCCATAACCAAGATTCATTATGAAAAGCATTTAAACAAGTAAAATTTCACTTAGCTAATGAATTTAAATCAACAACATAAACATTTTTATTTCTTAAATCAGAAAATACTAAAACATTTTTAGAATTAAAAACATTACAAGAATCGTTTTTGTCACGACCCGCCCTCGGGGCCCATGCCGTGACTACCCCAAGCCAGCCTTCCATAGGCCAGGGGCTGGCGACTAGCACCAAGGCGTAATTCCTGGTAAAAAGGGAAGACATTGCCTTTGTAAAGTAAACAAACACCATAGAGAAATCAAGTAGAAGTAAACACTAAGTAAAAGCTGGGTACAACAGTAAGTGTGGAAAAGTAAGTGGGCTAGAATACAAACATAAAACTGAAAGTAAAGTACAAATGGAAAGGGAAAACAATAACTGAAAGTAAATCCGCAATGTCGAGCCATCCAATGGAAGTCCCACCTGAAGGGTGGGTACAGATAGCCTCCACAGATCCTTGGGTCCAGCCGTCCGCTCTGAGTACGCCCCGCCCAGTGGTCCACCTCCAGGTACCGTCCTGCTCTGCAAGCCTCGGCCACGATCAGTGCTATCCATCGTCTACAACCAACACAACGTAGTGCGGGCATAGCCCGTACAGAGGTGAGTATAATCTACTCAGTAGGGACCCCGATACCCCTGAAGGTCTCCCAGAATCCACAGAGGATAATCCATAAAGGAAAGATACAATCAGGAAGTAACATCCAACACTACTTAGGTATATGCCCATACAAATACCCAAGTCATCAATTCTCGTTCGGCTCCAACATCCAAGCCCAAGTACAACCCAGCCCACATAGGAAAACACAACAAAATCCACACAGGAAATCATAACGTTATCCACACAGGATATCAAGTCAAACTTATCGAAGATAAGGATTGAAAATCAAGACTCAGCTCACACAGGTATACTTCTTTGTATGATGATAGAGATGATCAGATGTTTCCACTAATTCATCTAATCCGTCAGACCCACAAAGGATCGATAGGTACTAACCCCCTAAATGACCCACAAAGGATCTGACCCACATAGGATCGATAGGTACTAACCCCCGCAATGACCCACACAGGATTGGATCCGCACAGGATCTGTAGGCGCTGGCCCACACAGGACCGCTGAGAACTGACCCATAGAGGATCTGACCCACACAGGATCGGTAGCACTGATTCACGTAGGATCGCTGAGTGTTGTAGTCGTCACCGTCGAATCCACGGAGGATTTATGCACAGTTGTCATCGTCATCGTAGTCGCAGCCAGCTCTAGGGTTCCCGCACATAGCAAGCTCGTTCGGGAGGGTACGCTCCACGAGCCAAGGGGATGATACATCAACTGACACATAGTCCGGAGTTGATGTATCCAAAAGTTTCGTATCGTCAACAGGAACTCAACGTCACAGACGGCGCGTCAATCGGATGCCCGGTCTGAGAGTTATTGGCTTTTTCGTCCCAGGGGCCCGATTGGTTTTTAAGTCAAAACCAAAACGACCGTACTCCAACTGCATCCAAACCTCGAGCGGAGTAATCCAAATGGTTAGTCTCACTAAGAGGAATCCAACAAAGTCGACGAAACATCAATTGGACGTCCGGAGCTCAAGTTATGAGCGTTTCTGCTCCGAGGGCCCGGTTGGTTTCGTGTACGAACCAACCCGGCCGAACCCAAGTACTTATAAAACTTGATTGTAATATATCGAAATGACTTTCTTGTTCCAAGGATCGCATCTTCACTGACGGTGCATCGATCGGAGGTCCGCAACCCTAGTTATGGGAAAAAGACCGTGAGAGGTCTGGAAGTGGGGGTGTCGGGCCCGGACCGACCCGGCCTGAGACCCCCTGGGTCGGCCCGAACGGGGAGACCTGACCCGGGTCCAGGTCCGGCCCGCTTGGGCACGGCCCGACCCGGCATGGCACGGTCTGGCCTGGCATGGGAGCGGCCCAGCCCGACCTGGGCGGCCCGGCCCGGCGCGCTCGCGCGCTGGCCAAGGCCCGGTAGCTCGGCCGTTTTGGCTGAGTGGGTGCGCAAGGGGGGGGGGGGGGCACCCCCTTGAATGAATCTGGAGCCCCGTATGGGGGTCACTCCCCGCCAACGAATGCGGCCGAGCGCCGCGTCCCACCTCGCGACGGCCCTTCCCGGCGGCGCGCCGGGCGCCCCCTCCTCCGGCTGCCGGCGCCGTCGTGCCGGTGAGGCGCACCGGTGGAGTGTTCTGCGGGCCACCGGATGAGCTCTGGTGGTCGGTTTTGCCTTCCATCTTCGCCAATGGCCCTCCTGGGACCAGTTCTTCAATGAAAATACCTCATAACGCCCATGCGGCTTGCTTCATCATCGCCCGCCGATCCGCACACCAAGAACGAAGAGACAGTGAGTTCGGACTTGTTCGTTGGTCCACACCCACCGCGTTAGTGGTTTAAAAAGGCTTCCGAAAAATTTTAAATACATTCCAATGATATAAATCACATAGATTTAATTGAACCAAAACCCCTACCTCAAGTTTCGTCAAGCGAGGGTTGTTCGCAGAAAAGCACGTCGCGGAAGAAGGCGTCGCGGAAGGGGGATCGTCGCGTCACGGAGAAGGAATGTCACAGAAGAAGCGTCGTGGAAGAAGCATTGTGGAAGAAGGGTCTTTGGCGTCACGGTACATGGCACCGCATAGTCGATCTCTGAGGATTTGGTGTTCTTC
This sequence comes from Viscum album, assembly GCA_963277665.1. NCBI lineage: Eukaryota > Viridiplantae > Streptophyta > Magnoliopsida > Santalales > Viscaceae > Viscum > Viscum album. Next base: position 652,357,319 of record OY728145.1, on the reverse strand, counting down.
GTCGGAGATCGGTGCGTTCTTCGCGTTCTTCACATTCTTCGCGTTCTTCGACGAAGAAGATAAAGATCTTCAAGCCTCCCCTCTTTCTCCAAATCCCCTCTCAACACAACTAGGCTAATAAAATAAGAGTTATCTTATTTTATTTCTCAAGCCATGCATTTTAAAATTCAAAAACGAATCAAACAATTAATTGAATTAATTGCAATGTTTAAACTACCCAAATTAAATGAGGCGTTTCATAACAGAAAAACGCAAGGGTTGACTTCCAATTAGTAGGGGGGTGCGAGTGCGTTACCTTAATTAAAGGAGGGGGTTTAGGAAGAAATGAAATGGTGGGGCTCGTGTGGGCCCCACCTCACAAATATCCTACCAAGTGGGTAGGATATTGTGGGTACCGCATCATCCACTTAACTAAAGTTAATCAAAATAAAATAAAAATCGGTTGCACCACTTTTATTTTATTTGTTAACTTAACCCCAAAAATTAAAAACCACACCCGAGAAAATGCAACTCCGGAAGAGGTGTTTCTAAGAAATTACCGGAACTGCGATTCCATCGGTGCCCTCTGAATTGGATTCCGATCACTGGTTTAAAAGTTAGAAAAACCCGCTCGTTCGTTCACTGAACGTACCCGAGCCAAACTTCGGAAAATGATTCCGGGCACACCGGGCCTCAGAATTATGTTCCGTCAGAAACTGCGTTCTTGTAAAATTCCCAAGAAAATTAAGAAAAATATTTCCTTGAATTTTTCGGGTCTTTACATCACTCTGACCTCAGGGCTTTACATCCCCATAAAGATACATCAAAACTATGGAAAAAATGTGGGTACTGAGCACATATCTGAGCCTCCCGCTCCTAAGTGCTCTCCTGGAGGTTCCTGTGCTGCCATCTGATGCGCAATAGAGGAATTGACCATCCACGTAGGACCCACTCCTATCGATCCTAGATCTCCACTGGGACCTCCGCAAACGTCGCCCCATCATCAATGTCCAACTCCCCATGGTCAATGATATGAGTTGGGTCATGCACGTACTTCTACAGTTGGGATACGTGGAAGACGTCATGCACCCAGTGCAACTGAGGTGGTAGATCCAGGCGATAACCCACCTTTACAATCCTACTAAGGACCTGGAATGGTCCGATGAAGCATGGAGACACCTTGCTACCTCGGCCAAATCTCCGTAATCCACGTCGAGGTAAGACCCACAAGAAGACGTGGTCGCCATCCTCGAACTCTAGTGGCCTCGGCCTCCTGTCAACATAAGAATTTTGTCGGATCTGATCTATCCTTATTCGCTATTGGATGAACTGGACCTTCTCTGTCATGGCCTGGACCATGTCCGGTCCCACAAGTGCTGACTCCCCAGGGTCTGTCCAGCACAGCGGTGATCTGTAAAGTGGGCCGTACAACGCCTCGTTTGGTGCCATCCTGATGGTGGAGTGGTAGATATTGTTGTATGCGAACTCCACCAAGGGTAAGTGGTCCTCCTAGCTGCGACCAAAGTCGAGGACACATGCATGGAGCATGTCCTCGAGAGTCTGAATGGTCCTCTCCGTCTGACCATCTGTCTGAGGGTGAAAGGTAGTTCTCAGACGTAGCTGCACCCCGAACGCCTCCTGAAACCCTTTCCATAGCCGGGAAGTAAAGCGAGAATCTCGATTGGAGACAATAGATGATGGAACACCGTGAAGCCGTACAATATCCTAAACGTAGAGGCGTGCGAAGCTCTCCACTGAGACCTTCTCTCTGATGGGTAAGAAGTGAGCTGACTTGGTGAGTTGGTCAACAATCACCCATATGGAGTCGTGACCTCTGGAAGTGCATGGAAGTCCAGTCACGAAGTCCATAGATATGCCGTCCCACTTCCACTCTGGGACCTCCAAGGGCTATACCAAGCCTGCTGGTACCTGGTGCTCTGCCTTCACCTGCTGTTAGGTGAGGCATCGAGAAACGAACTCTGCCACAACCTTCTTCATACTCAGCCACCAGTGCTGTCGTCTGAGGTCCTGGTACATCTTCGCCACTCCAGGATGTACCGCCAAAGGGGAAGTGTGAAACTCTCTCAGCACCTCCTCCTGTAAAGCAGCCAGTACCATGGTATGTCATCTGAAAAGGACATCGGGATCTCCCCCTAAAGAGAAACCATCAGGTGCCTGTCCTGAGGATATCTGCGCATGTCGCGTCTCACAGTCGGCGTCCCCACGCTGTGCCTCTCTGACCCACTACAGTAGTGGAGGAGTGACTGTGAGTGACTAAAGTAAGGCTTCTCCATCTCTATCCACGAAGGATATCTGCAAAGCGGCAAGCTGCTCTGTCGCCTCCCCAAGTATCTGAATGCCCGTCCTCCTGTTGAGTGCACCGGCTACTACGTTCCCCTTTACAAGAGTATAGACAATCTCAAAGTCATAGTACTGGAGGAACTCGAGCCACGCCACTGTCTCAGGTTTAGGTCCTTTTGCGAGAAGATATACCTGAGACTCTGGTGGTCAGAACAGACTGTAAAGCACTCACCCATCAAATAGTGTTACCACATCATCAGCGCAAAGACCACTGCTGCTAACTCCAGGTCAGGGGTAGCGTAGTTCTGCTCATGCTACCTCAACTAACGTGATCCGTAGGCGATCACTGCCCACTCCTGCATTAGGACACATCCGAGTCCGGTCCCTGATGCATCGCAGTAAACTACGTACCCTACTCCCTCCTCTGGCAACCTCAAGATAGGTGCGCTGTTCAATCTCTGTCTCAGCTCCTGGAAGCTCTGCTGACATCTGTCTGACCACAAAAAGGGTTTCCCCTTCTTCGTCAAAGCTGAGAGTGGTTCCTAAACTCTGGGGAAGTCTGGAACAAACCTCTGATAGTACCCAGCTAGTCCCAAGAAACTCTGCACCTCCGTCACGCTCCTGGGTGGCACCCAATCTAGCACTTCCTCGATCTTCGTAGGATCCACCGCAACTCCCGCCTTAGAGATGACGTGTCCCAAAAAGTGGACCTCACCTATCTAGAACTAACCCTTCGAGAGCTTTCCATAAAGCTGGTGCTCTCTGAGTGTGTCTAGTACATATCGCAAGTGGTAGGAGTTCTCCTCCTCAGTCGTCGAGTATATCAAACTTTTATCGATGAAGACCACGACAAATTGATCGAGTTATGGCTGAAAGATCCTGTTCATGAGGCCCATGAACACTGCTGGAGCATAGGTTATTCCGAATGGCATAACCAAGAACTCATAGTGGCCATACCGACATCTGAAGGCCGTCTTCTGCACGACCTCGTCCCGAACTCTGAGCTGATGATAGCCTGAACTGAGGTCTATCTTTGAGAACCACCGTGATCCCTTGAGAAGATTGAAGAGGTCGTCAATCCTTAGTAGCAGATACTTGTTCCTCACGGTCACCTGGATCAGGCGACGATAATTGACACAAAGTCGCAAGCCCCCGTCCGCCTTCTTGGCGAACAATACCGGGGAAGCCCAGGGTGAAACACTGGGTCAGATGAATCCCTTGCCCTGCAAGTCCTCCAACTATACCCGTAGCTCCTGAAGCTCAGTGGGTGCCATTCAATTTTCTAGGGTGGATATCGGGGTTGTCCCGGGGTACAGGTCAATACAAAAGTCTACCTCTCTGTGAGGAGGTAGCCCTGGGATGTCAACAGGGAAAATGTCTGCATACTGATCCACCACTACAGGAAAACCAGGACTCCGCACGTTATATACTCCTAGGATGAGGCTAGACAACTGATGAGTGAAGGGCTGTCCTCTCCTCTGCGTGAGTCCATCCTGTGCTGCGAAGGCTCCCTTCTCACTGGTGAAGGTAAAACTGATCTCGTCGGTGCGTACACATCGCACCTTACACATAATATAGTCAATATGAGCATGGACTATAGATAACCAATACATGCCCAAAATGACGTCGTAAGGCCTCGATGCTGCTACAAGAAGATCCCAGCTGAAGCTCTCGCCTCCTAGAGTAAGATCACACTGCTGAAACCAGTGCGTAATCGTCGAGTCTGCTCCTGTAGGAGTCTCTAGCCGTAAGGATCGAGCCAACGACTCTGTCGGAATCTCCGAGCACCGAACAAGGGCATCAACTATGAAATAATGTCTCGTTCCTATTTCTATAAGAATAGCATAAAGGGTTGAATAAACACAGATAGTACCTGGAATCATCTCTGGCGCGCCGTGGTCATAAGCCACTGCTGTCTGGAGCTGTTCCTGTCTCTTCCCGCCAACTCCCTATGGTCGGGGTGGGCCTCCTGGTGGTGGTGGTGGTAGAGCCTCAAAGCGTCGCCAACCACCTACTGCTCGGCCAGCTCCTCTTCCTCGTCCGCCTGCTCCCTGCGGACCGCCATGTTCGACCCTCTGCCTCTGCCTGGGTGGTCCCTCAACCATCTGCTGCTCCTCGGTACGGCGGGTCGCGCAGTCACGAGCCATGTGGCCCTGCCCGCCGCATGCGTAGCACTATCTGCCTCTCGAAATACTGGCTCTGCGCTGTGTGCCCCGCACCACTGAGCCAGTGTCTTGAGGTCGTCTGCCTAAGGGTCTGGTCTTCCTGGACCAAAGATTCATCCATCGACTGCCTGCTACAGAATACTCTGCTACGTGCCGCCCTGCGGTAGGTCTCACTGCTGAATTAGGGTCAGTAAAGAAGCTCTCGATGATAAGGGCTTGCTCCAGTACTGCTTCCTGTGTCGGAATGGTGAGGGAGATCAGCGATTCCCTAATCTCATGCCTCAATACCTACTCAAAGGTCCGGGCCCAGAAGAATGGGTCACGTACCATGTCCGTCGAATAGCACGAGAGATCGGTAAATCTCTCCGAGTACTGGGAAACCGTCAAGCTACCTTGCCGAAGATATAGAAGCTCCTGGATGCGCACCACACAGAGGGTGGCTGGGCAGAACTTCGGAGCAGAAGAGGCTCTCAAATTCTGTCAAGAGGTGAGATACCTCATCATGCACCTGGAGCATCAAGCTCCACCATCTTCCTACTCCCGCATGCAGGAGGCTCGCTGTGAGGATCACCATGAGGTCTGCCAGTGTCCTCACTAACCTGAAAACTCGTACAAATGCCTCCAGCCAATCGTCAGCTGCCTGAGGGTCCGTCTCCCCGCGGAACCTGGGTGGTCAGTGGCGCTGAAACTCATGCAGTGCACTAAGGTGACATGCATCGTCAACGGTTGGGATTGGTAGCATTAGTGGCTCGGAGGGTAGAGGTACCACCGGTGCCTTTGCTGTCAAAGGCCCCTGTACCTAGTCCTCATCGCTCGGTGGGCTTTCGTCACATACAATGCTCGGAACCCTAGCTGGCTGCCATCATGGGGCCATCCTTAAAAGAAACAGGTGCGCCACAGTCAAACAGTATACCTGGTGAGCTGACACAAAGTAATCAAAACAAAAACTTGAAACACACATGCAATCAATGTTTTCGTACATTAAGTAAGAAATCAGAAGTCAGGGTCCTGGTGTACAGATACGTCGGTCTCCGCACCAACATTGGAATCCCTGGACTGATAGCCACACTCAATACTCTTAACACTATTGCTTCACATAGAAAAAGATCAGAGTCCTGAGTTCTGCGGTAGAACCAAACTCCTCTGATACCAATTTTTCACGACCCGTCCCCGGGGCCCGTGCCGTGACTACCCCAAGCCCGCCTTCCATAGGCCAGGGGCTGGCGACTAGCACCAAGGCATAATTCCCAGTAAAAAGGGAAGGAATTGCCTTCGTACAGTAAACAAACACCATAAAGCAATTAAGCAGAAGTAAGCACTAAGTAAAAGCTGGGTACAACAGTAAGTGCGGAATAGTAAGTGGGCCAGAATACAAACCCAAAATGAAAGTAAAGTACAACTGGAAAGGGAAAACAGCAACTGAAAGTAAAGCCGCAATGTCGATCTGTCCACTGGAAGTCCCACCTGAAGGGTGGGTACAGATAGCCTCCACAGCTCCTCGGGTCCAGCCGTCCGCTATGAGTATGCCCCTCCCATTGGTCCACCTCCAGGTACCGTCCTTCTTCGCAAGCCTCAGCCACGATCAGCGCTGTTCGTAGTCTGCAACCAACACAATGTAGTGCGGGCATAGCCCATGCAGGGTTGAGTATAAGCTACTCATAGGGACTCCGAGACCCTCGAAGGTCTCCCAGAATCCACAGAGGATAATCCACAAAGGAAAGATACAATCACGAAGTAACATCCAACACTACTTAGGTATATGCCCATACATATACCTAAGTCATCAATTCTTGTTCGGCTCCAACATCCAAGCCCAAGTACAACCCAGTCCACACAGGAAAACACAACCAAATCCACACAAGAAAGCATAACGTAATCCACACAGGATATGAAGTCAAACTTATCAAAGATAAGGATTGAAAAGCAAGACTCGGCTCACATAGGTATATTTCATTGTATGATGATAGAGATGATCAGATGTAGACACTGATTCATCTAAGTCTTTGGACCCACAAATGATTGTTAGGTACTAACCCCCGCAATGACCCATAAAGGATCTGACCCACACAAGATCGATAGGTAACTAACCCCCACAATGACTCACACAGGATCAGAGCCACACAGGATCTGTAGGCGCTCACCCACACAGGACCACTGAGCGCTGACCCACACATGATCTGACCCACACAGGATCGGTAGAACTGATCCATGTAGTATCGCTGAGTGCTGTAGTTGTCGTCGTCGAATCCACGGAGGATTTCCGCACATTCGTCATCATCGTCGCAGTCGCAGCCAGCTCTAGGGTTACCGCACATAGCAAGCTCATTCGGGAGGGTCCGCTCCACGAGACGAGGGGCTGATACATCAAATGACACATAATACAGAGTTGATGTATGCAAAAGTTTTGTATCGTCAACAGGAACTCAACATCATAGACGGCGCGTCAGTCTGACGCTCGGTCTGAGAGTTATTGGCTTTTTCGTCCCAGGGGTTGGGTTGGTTTTTAAGTCAAAACCAACCCGACCGTACTCCAACTGCGTCCAAACCTCTAGTGGATTAAGAAAAAAGGTCTGTCTCACTAAGAGGAATCCAACAAAGTTGACGACACGTAAATCGGACGTCCGGAGCTCATGTTATGAGCATTTCCGCTCCGAGGGCCCAGTTGGTTTCGTGTACGAACCAACCCGGCCGAACACAAATTACTCTGAAACCATGAGTGTAATATATCGAAACGACCTTCTCGTTCCAAGGATCGCATCTCCGCTGATAGTGCGTCGATCGGAGGTCCATAGCCCTAGTTATGGGAGAAAGACCGTGAGAGGTCCGGAAGTGGCTGTTTCGGGCCCGGACCGACCCGGCCCGAGACCCCCTAGGTCGGCCCGAACTGGGTCAACCCAAACCGGGTTCGTCCCGGCGGGGCGTGGCCAAGCGCGCTGGCGCGCAGGCCAGGGCCAGGTGGCTCGGTCGTTTCGGCCGAGCGGGTGCGCAGGGGGGGGGGGTTCCCCCTTGAGTGAAACCACAGCCCCGCGTGGGTGCCACTCCCTGCCAACGGACGCGGCCGAGCGCCGCGTCCCACCTCCCTCGGTCCCGCGTGGTCACGGGACCTGCGACCTGCCGCCGCGGCTTCATCCGCGGCGGGCCATCCCGGCGGCGCGCCGGCGGAGTGTTCCGCGGGCCACCGGATGAGCTCCGGTGGTCGGTTTTTCCTGGCGTCTTCTCCAACAGTCCTCCTGGGACCGGTTCTTCACTGCGAAGACCTCACAACGCACGTGCGGCCTGCTTAATCATTGCCTGCCAATCCGCACACCAATAACGAAGAGACGGTGGGTTCGGACTTGTTCGTTGGTCCGCACCCACCGCGTTAGCGGTTTAAAAAGGCTTCCGACAAATTTTAAATACATGCCGATGATATAAATCACATAGATTTAATTGAACCAAAACCCCTACCTCAAGCGTCGTCGAGCGAGGGTTCGTCGCGGAAAAGCACATCACAGAAGGGGGATCATTGCGTCGCGGAGAAGGAACGTCACAGAAGAAGCATCACGGAAGAAGCGTCGCAGTAGAAGGGTCGTTGGCGTTGCGGTACACGACGTCGCGTAGTCGATCTCCAAGGATTCGACATTCTTCATCGGAGATCGATGCGTTCTTTGCGTTCTTCGCGTTCTTTGCATTCTTCGACGAAGAAGATGAATATCTTCAAGCCTCCCCTCTTTCTCCCAATCCCCTCTCAACACAACTAGGATAATAAAATAAGAGTTATCTTATTTTATTTCTCAAGCCATGCATTTTAAAATTCAAAAATGAATCAAACAATTAATTGAATTAATTGCAACGTTTAAACTGCCCAAATTAAATGAGGCGTTTCATAACAAAAAAACGCAAGGGTTGACTGCCAATTAGTAGGGGGTGCGGGTGCATTACCTTAATTAAAGGAGGGGGTTTAGGAAGAAAAGAAATGGTGGGGCTTGTGTGGGCCCCACCACACAAATATCCTACCTTGTGGGTAGGATATTGTGGGTCCCACATCATCCACTTAACATAAGTTAAGAAAAATAAAATAAAAATCGGTTACACAACTTTTATTTTATTCCTTAACTTAACCCCAAAAATTAAAAACCACACCTGAGCAAACACAACTTCGGAAGAGGTGTTTCTAAGCAATTAACGGCACTGCGATTCCATCGGTGCCCTCAGAATTCGATTTTGAGCACTGGTTCAAAAGTTAGAAAAACCCACTCGTTCGTTCACCGATCATACCCGAGCCAAACTTCGGAAAATGATTCCGGGCACACCGGGCCTCGGAATTAGGTACCGTCAGAAACTGCGTTCTTGTAAAATTCCCAAGAAAATTAAGAAAAAAATTTCCTTGAATTTTTTGGGTCTTTACATCACTCCGACCTTAGGGATTTACATCCCCGTAATGATACATCAAAACTAGGGAAACAAATGTGGGTACTGAGCACGCATCTGAGCCTCCCGCTCCCAAGTGCTCTCCTGGAGGTTCCCGTGCTGCCATCTGATGCGCACTAGAGGAATCGACCGTCCACGTAGGACCCGATCCTGTCGATCCTCGATCTCCACCGGGACCTCTGCAAACTTCATCCCATCATCAATGTCCAGCTCCTCATGGTCAATGATATGCGTCGGGTAGTGCACGTATCTCCACAGTTGGGATACGTGGAAGACTTCGTGCACCCGGTGCAACTGAGGTGGTAAAGCCAGGCGATAATCCACCTCGCCAATCCTGCTAAAGACCTAGAATGGTCCGATGAAGCATGGATACAACTTGTCGACAGTGCCAAATCTCCGTAATCCACGTCGAGGTGAGACCCGCAAGACTAAGTGATCGCCATCCTCGAACTCTAGTAGCCTCCGCCTCCTGTCAGCATAAGACTTCTGCCAGCTTTGAGCTATCCTCATCCGCTCCTGGATGACCTGGACCTTCTCTGTTGTGGCCTAGACCATCTCTGGTCCCACAAGTGCTGACTCCATAGGGTCTGTCCAGCATAGCGGTGATCTACAAGATCGGCCGTACAATGCCTCGTATGGTGCCATCCCGATGGTGGAGTGGTAGCTGTTGTTGTACGAAAACTCCACCAAGGGTAAGTGGTCCTCCCAGCTGTAACCAAAGTCAAGGACACATGCACTGAGCATGTCCTCGAGAGTCTGAATGGTCCTCTCCATCTGACCATCTGTTTGAGGGTGAAAGGTGGTGCTCAGACGTAGCTGCGTCCTGAACGCCTCCTGCAACCCCTTCCAAATCCGGGAAGTAAAGCGAGCATCTCGATCGGAGATGATAGATGATGGAACACTGTGAATCCGTACAATCTCCTGAACGTAGAGGTGTCCCAAGATCTCCACTGAGCCCTGCTCTCTGATGGGTAAGAAGTGAGCCGACTTGGTGAGTCGGTCAACAATCACCCATATGGAGTTGTGACCTCTCGAATTGCGTGGAAGTCCAGTCATGAAGTCCATAGATATGTCATCCCACTTCCACTCTGGGACCTCCAAGGGATGTACCAAGCCTGCTGGTACCTGGTGCTCTGCCTTCACCTACTGGCAGGTGAGGCATCGAGAAACGAACTCTGACACAACCTTCTTCATACCCGGCCACCAGTGCTATCGTCTGAGGTCCTGGTACATCTTCGCCACTCTAGGATGTACCGCCAAAGGGGAAGTGTGAAACTCTCTCATAACCTCCTCCTGTAAAGCAGTTGGTACCATGGTACGTCCTCTAAAAAGGTCATCGTGCTCTCCCCCTAAAGGGAAATGATCAGGTGCCTGTCCTGAGGATATCTGCGCACGTCGCGTTTCACAGTCGGCATCCCCACACTATGCCTCTCTGACCCACTGTAGTAGTAGATGAGTGACTGTGAGTGACTGAAGGAAGGCTTCTATATCTCTATCCATGAAGGATATCTGCACAATGGCTAGCTGCTCTGTCGCCTCCCCAAGTAGCTGAATGCACGTCCTCCTGCTGAGTGCATTGGCTACTGCATTCCCCTTTCCAGGAGTATAGACTATCTCAAAGTCATAGTCCTAGAGGAACTCGAGCCATCACCGTTGTCTTAGGTTCAGGTCCTTCTGAGAGAAGATATACCTGAGACTCTGGTGGTCATAATAGACTGTAAAGCGCTCGCCCATCAAATAGTGTCACCACATCTTCAACGCAAAGACCACTGCTACTAACTCCAGGTCATGGGTAGCGTATTTCTGCTCATGCTTCCCCAACTGACGTGATCCGTAGGCGATCGCTGACCACTCCTACAACAGGAAACATCTGAGTCCGGTCCCTGATTCATCATAGTAAACTACGTACCCTACTCCCTCCTCCGGCAACCTCAATATAGGCACGCTGGTCAATCTCTGTCTCAGCTCCTGGAAGCCCTACTGACATCTGTCTGACCACACAAAGGGTTTCCCCTTCTTCTTCAAAGATGAAAGTGGTGCCTCAACTCTGGATAAGTCTGGCACAAACCTCCTATAGTACCCATCTAGTCCCAAGAATCTCTGCACCTCTGTCACGCTCCTGGGTGGCTCCCAAGCTAGAACTGCCTCGATCTTCGTAGGATCCACCACAACTCCCACCTCAGAGATGACGTGTCCCAAAAAGTGGACCTCGTGTATCCAGAACTGACACTTCGAGAGCTTTCCATAAATCTGGTGCTCTCGGAGTGTGTCAAGTACATCCTGTAAGTGGTAGGCGTGCTCCTCCTCAGTCATCGTGTATATCAAAATGTCATCGATGAAGACCACGAATAATCGATCGAGGTATGGCTGAAAGATCCTCTCCATGAGGCCCATGAACACTGCTGGACCATTGGTTACGCCGAATGGCATAACCAAGAACTCATAGGGGCCATACCGACATCTGAAGGTCGTCTTCTGCCCGCCCTTGTCCCGAACTCTGAGCTAATGATAGCCTAAACTGAGGTCTATCTTTGAAAACCACCGTGCTCCCTTGAGCTGATCGAAGAGGTCATCAATCCTCGGTAGCGAATACTTGTTCCTCACGATCACTTGGTTCAGGAAACGATAGTAGACACAAAGTAGCAAGCCCCCGTCCGCCTTCTTGGCGAACAATATCGGGGAATCCCAGGGTGAAACACTGGGTCAGATGAATCCCTTTCCCTGAAAGTCCTCCAACTATACCCGTAGCTCCCGAAGCTCGGTGGGTGCCATATGATATGTTGTGGTGGATATAGGGGCTATCCTGGGGTACAGTTAAATATAAAATTCTACCTCTCTGTGAGGAGGTAGCCCTGGGACGTCATCGGGGAAAACGTCCGCATACTGATCCACTGCTGCAGGAAAACTAGGACTCCGCATGTCATCTACTACTAGGATGAGGCTAGCCAATTGATGAGTGATGGGCTGTCCTCTCCTCTACGTGAGTCCATCCTGTGCTGCGAAGGCTCCCTTCTCACCGGTGAAGGTGAACCGACTCCTTTCGGTGCATACACATCACACCTTGCGCCTAATACAGTAAATCTAAGCATGGACTGTAGATAACCAATCCATGCCCAAAATGACGTCGTAAGGCCTCGACGCTGCTACAAGAAGATCCCATCTGAATCTCTCACCTCCTAGAGTAAGCTCACACTGTCGGCACCAGTGTGTAATCATCAAGTCTGCTCCCGTAGGAGTCTCTAGCCATAAGGATCGAGTCAATGGCTCTGTCGGAATCTCCGAGCTCCGAACAAGGGCAGCGGCTATGAAAGAATGACTCGCTCTTGTGTTTATAAGAACTGCAGCAAGGGTTTAATAGACACAGAGAGTACCTCGAATCATCTCTGTCGCGCCGTGGTCATAGGCCTCCACTGCCTGGAGTTGTGCATGTCTCTGCCCGCCAGCTCCCTATGGTCGGGGTGGGCCTCCTAGTGGTGGTGGTGGTGAAGCCTCAAAGCGTCGCCCACCACCTGATGCTCGACCAGCTCCTCTGCCTCATCCTCCTGCTCCCTACGGACTGCGACGGTCAACCCTCTGCCTCTGCCTGGGTGGTCCCTCAACCATCTGCTGCTCCTCGGTACGGCGGGTCGGGCAGTCACGAGCCATCTGGCCCTGCCCGCCGCATGCGTAGCACTGTATGCCTCTCGAAAGACTGGCTCTGCACTGTGGGCCCCGCACCACTGAGCCAGTGTCCTGAGGTCGTCTGGCTGAGGGCTTGGTCTACCTAGACCCATGAGTCATCCGTCGACTGCTTGCGGCAGAAGACTCTGCTACGTGCCGACCTGCGGTAGGTCTCGCTGCTGAATTAGGCTCAGCAAGGAAGCTCTCGATGAAAAGGGCTCACTCCAGTACTCCTTCCTGTGTCGGAATGGAGAGGGATATCAGTGATTCCCTGATCTCATGCCTCAATCCCTGCTCAATGGTCTGCTCCTGGAAGAATGGGTCTCGTTCCATGTCCGTCGAATAGCGCGAGAGATCAGTAAATCTCGCCGAGTACTGGGCGACCGTCAAGCTGCCCTGCCGCAGCTGTAGAAGCTCCTAGATGCGCACCGCACAGAGGGTGGCTGGGACGAACTCCGAGAGAAGGAGGTTCTCAAATTCTGTCCAGAGGAGAGATGCCTCATCGTGCACCTGGAGCATAAAGCTCCACCATCTTCCTACTGCTGCGTGTAGGAGGCTCGCTGCGAGGATCCCCATGAGGTCTGTTGGTGTCCTCAATAACCTGAAAACTCGTACAACTGCCTCCAGCCAATCCTCGGCAGCCTGAGGGTCCGTCTCCCCACGGAACCTGGGCGGTCACTGGCGCTGAAACTTGTGCAGTGCACTAAGGCGACGTGCATCGTCAACGGCTGGGACTGGTAGCATCGGTGGCTGAACGGGTAGAGGTACCGCCGGTGCCTCTGCTGTCAAAGGGCCCTGTACCGAGGCCTCATCGCTCGGTGGGCTGTCGTCTCATAAAATGCTCGGAACCCTAGCTGGCTGCCATCGTGGGGCCATCCAGAAAAGAAACAGGTGCGCCACGGTCAAAAATTATACCTGGTGAACTGACATAAAGTTATCACAAAGAAAACTTGAAACACACATGCAATCAATGTTTTCATGCATTAAGCTGGAAATCAGAAGTTAGGGTCCTGGTGTATGAATATGTTGGCTACCACACCAACACTGGACTCCCTGGACTGATAGACACACTCAATACTCTTAACACTATTGCTTCACATAGAAAAAGATCAGAGTCCTGAGTTCTGCGGTAGAACCGAACTCCTCTGATACCAATTTGTCATGACCCATCCTCGGGGCCCGTGCCGTGACTACCCCAAGCCCGCCTTCCACAGTCCAGGGGCTGGCGACTAGCACCAAGGCGTAATTCCTGGTAAAAAGGGAAGGCATTGCCTTTATAAAGTAAACAAACACCACAAGGCAAGCAATAAAAAGTAAACACTAAGTAAAATCTAGGTACAACAGTAAGTGCGGAAAAGTAAGTGGGCCAGAATACAAACCCAAACTGAAAGTAAAGTACAACTGGAAAGGGAAAACATCAACTGAAAGTAAAGCCGTAACGTCGAGCCGTCCCCTGGAAGTCCCACCTGATGGGTGGGTACAGATTGCCTCCACAACTCCTCGGGTCCAACCGTCCGCTCCGAGTATACACCGCCCAGTGGTCCACCTCTAGGTATCGTCCTACTCCGCAAGCCTCATCCACGATCAGCGATGTTCGTCATCTGCAACCAACACAACGTAGTGCGGGCATAGCCCATGAAGGGGTGAGTATAAGCTACTCAGTAGGGACCCCTAGACCCCCGAAGGTCTCCTAGAATTGAAAGAGGATAATCCACAAAGGAAAGATACAATCAAAAAGTAACATCCAACATTACTTAGGTATATGCCCATACATAAACCTAAGTCATCAATTCTCATTCGGCTCCAACATCCGAGCCCAAGTACAACCCGGTCCACACAGGAAAACACAACCAAATCGACATAGGAAAGAATAACGTAATCCACACCGGATATCAAGTCAAACTTATCGAAGATAAGGAAATAAAATCAAGACTCATCTCACACAGGTATACTTCTTCGTATGATGATAGAGACGATCAGATGTAGCCACTGATTCATCTAAGCCGTCGGACCCAAAAAGGATCGATAGGTACTAACCCCCGCAATGACCCACAAAGGATCTGACACACACATGATCGATAGGTAACTAACCCCCGCAATGACCCCCTCAGGATCAGACCCACACAGGATCTATAGGCACTGGCCCACACAGGACAGATGAGCGCTGACCCACATAGGATCTTTCCCACACAGGATCAGCAGCACTAATCCATGTAGGATCGCTGAGTGCTATAGTCGTCGCCGTCGAATCCACGGAGGATTTCTGCACAGTCGTCATCGTCGTCGCAGTCGCAGCCAGCTCTAGGGTTCCCGCACACAGCAAGCTCGTTCGGGAGGGTCCGCTCCACAAGCCGAGACTCTGATACATCAACTGTCACATAGTCTGAAGTTGATGTATCCAAAAGTTCTGTATCGTCAATAGGAACTCAACGTCACAGACGACGCGACAATCGGACACCCGGTCTGAGAGTTATTGGCCTTTTCGTCATAGGGGCCCAGTTGGTTTTTATGTCAAAATCAACCCTAACATACTCCAAATGCATCCAAACTGTGAGTGGAATAAGCCAAAAGGTCCTTCTCACTAAGAGGAATCCAACAAAGTCGACGGCACATCAATCAGACGTCCGGATCTCAAGTTATGAGTGTTTCCTCTCTGAGGGCCCGGTTGGTTTCGTGTACGAACCAACCCGGACGAACCCAAATTACTCCGAATACTTGAGTGTAATATATCAAAACGACTATCTCGTTCCAGGGATCGTATCGCCATTGACGGTGCATCGATTGGAGGTCTACAACCCTAGTTATGGGCAAAATACCGTGAGAGGTCCGGAAGTGGGGGTTTCGGGCCCGAACCGACCCGGCCCGAGACCCCCCGGGTCGACCCGACCCGGGTCCAGCCCGGCCTGGCCAGCCGGCCCGGCGCGCTAGACAAGGCCAGGTGGCTTAACCGTTTCGGCCGAGCGGGTTCGCAAGGGGGGGGGGGGCTTTAATGAAACCGCGACCCCACGTGGGGGCCGCTCCCTGCTAACGGATGCGGCCGAGTGCCGTGTCCCGCCTCCCTCGATTCCACGTAGTCGCGGGACCTGCAGCCGCCACTGCGGCTCTTCCCGGCGGCGCGCCGGGTGCCACCGCCTCCGGCTACTGGCGCCGCTATGCCGGCGAGGCGCGCCGGCGGAGTGTTCCGTGGGCCACCGAATGAGCTCCGATGATCAGTTTTGCCTGCCGTCTTCGCCAATGGCCCTCTCGGGACCGATTCTTCACTTCAAAGACCTCACAATGCCTGTGCATCCTGCTTCATCGTCGCCCGCCGATCCGCACACCAAGAACGAAGAGACGGTGGGTTCAGACTTGTTCGTTGGTCCGCACCCACCGCGTTAGCGGTTTAAAAAGGCTTTCGAAAAATTTTAAATGCATGCCAATGATATAAATCACATAGATTTAATTGAACCAAAAACCCTACCTCAAGCGTCATCGAGCGGGGGTTCGTCTTAGAAAATCACGTCGCGGAAGAAGGTGTCGCGGAAGGGGGATCGTCGCGTCGCAGAGAAGGAACGTCATGGAAGAAGCGTCGCGGAAGAAGTGTCGTGGAAGAAGGGTCGTTGGCGTCATGGTACACGGCGTCGCGTAGTCGATCTCCAAGGACTCAACATTCTTCGTCGGAGATTAGTGCGTTCTTCACATTCTTCGCGTTCTTCGCTTTCTTCGACGAAGAGGATGAAGATCTTCAAGTCTCCCCTCATTCTCCCAATCCCCTCTCAACACAACTAGGCTAATAAAATAAGAGTTATCTTATTTTATTTCTCAATACATGCATTTTAAAATTCAAAAACGAATCAATCAATTAATTGAATTAATTGCAACATTTAAACTTCCCAAATTAAATGAGGTGTTTCATAACAGAAAAACGCAAGGGTTGACTTCCAATTAGTAGGGGGTGCGGGTGCGTTACCTTAATTAAAGGAGGGGGTTTAGGAAGAAAAGAAATGGTGGGGCTCGTGTGGGCCCCACCTCACAAATATCCTACCAAGTGGGTAGGATATTGTGGGTCCCACATCATCCACTTAACTTATGTTAAGCAAAATAAAATAAAAATCGGTTGCACCACTTTTATTTTATTCGTTAACTTAACCCCAAAAATTAAAAACCACACCCGAGCAAACGCAACTCCGGAAGAGGTGTTTCTAAGAAATTACCGGCACTGCGATTCCATCGGTGCCCTCAGAATTGGATTCTGATCACTGGTTTAAAAGTTAGAAAAACACACTCGTTCGTTCACTGAACATACCCGAGCCAAACTTCGGAAAAAGAATCCGGGCACACCGGGCATCGGAATTAGGTTCCATTAGAAACTGTGTTCTTTTAAAATTACAAAGAAAATTAAGAAAAAAATTTCCTTGAATTTTTCGGGTCTTTACAGTTTTCAAACTTGACATTAAAACCATCATCACACAATTGAGAAATACTTAACAGATTATATTTCAGTCCATCAATAAATAGAACTTTGGAAATTAAAACTGAATCAGTGTTACCAATTTGGCCTAGGTCGATGATCTTTCCTTTAGAATTTTCACCAAAGGTGACATAGCCTCCATCAACCTTTGTTGAACTCTTGAAGAATGAGTAATCCCCATACATATGTCTCGAACATCCACTGTCCAAATACCATGTCTTCTTGTGGGAACTCATCAAGCAGGTTTCCTACAAAACAGATTTAGATAGAGAATGATTTTGGTACCTAGATATTCTTGGGTCCAGATAGGTAAGAAATCAAAGCTTTAGGTACCCATATTTGTCTTATGGGTCTCATATAATTTACAGAATCAAAAGATTTTGAGAGATAAAAATTAGTTGATCTATAACCATATGAATAACTGGTTGAAGCATAGGGATTTCCAGAACATGAACTAGCAGTATTCTGTCCAGATTTAGGAATAAATCTATTCTTAGTAATCTGTCTCTATCCAGGTTTATAGCCTATTACAGTAGTTTATTTTTGTTCCACTTGATTTCCTATAATTTGAGTCAGTGTATCCTTTCCATTTGTGAATTTCTCTAAGTCCTTTCTAAGTTTCTCATATGAAATTTTTAGTTTAGTGTTCTCTTTTAATAGTTGAGCGTTCTTCTCTTTTTCAATAGTAAGTTCAGTTTTAATAGTTGTAGTGAGAGCATGTTGTTTCATCAATGATTTTTATTTATCCTTAAGCTCATTGCATGTCTCTTCCAGCATATTATAGTATTCAAATAATTCCTCACTAGTCATGTTATCAGAATCCAAATCAGATTCAGTTCTAGAATAATAGGAATTTAAAGCAGGTGTATCTAAGGATACCTCATATGTGTTTGTCATGAAACAAATGTTGACACGTTTCTTTTCAGAATCAGACATTTCAGATTCACTTTTACGGTCTTCAGAAGGACTCCAGGTATCCTTCATAGATTTTTTATACTTACTATCCTTGTAATCATATTTCTTCTTGAATTTTAGCTTTGGGCGGTCTGATTTAATGTGTTCTTTTCTTTTTCACTCGTAGCATACAACTTCATCACTTTTATCTGGATTTTTTCAGTCCTTCTTCCAATTTCCCTTATTTTCATACATTCCATTGTAATGTGATTTTCTTAATAATATCTTCTCCCTATAAAAGTTCATAATCCTCTTGGATATCTGAGCCATTTCAGCGTCACTATCAGAGTCTGAACATTCACTTGTTGAACTATCAGTTTGTATGTGAGCTTTTTCTTTGTCCTTTTTCATTGAAGCAGTAGTCTTGAAATCCACTGATTTCCTTTTTGGTTCATCCTCTTCCTCTTTATTCACCTTGAGTTCTTCGTCATACATCATAATCTTACCAATGAGTTCTTTCATAGGTAGAGCAGAAATTTCACATGACTCTCTGATTGAAATAGATGTGCCCCTCCATCGGTCTGGTAGACACCTCAATATCCTCATAATTTTTTCCTTTGCAGGAACAACCTTTCCGAGTGAATTCATTGTATTGACTATCTAATTGAATCTGAGATACATATCATAAATAGGTTCATCAGTCTTCATTTTAAAATTATCATATTTAATAGTATAATTATTTAATCTCATTTCTTTAACATTAGTTGTTCCCTGATGAGAAACACCCAAAGTATCCCAAATTTCAAAAGCAGTTTTTCAAGAATATATTCTGTTAAATTCCTCATCTCCTAGTGCATAGTACATGGCATTCATGTATTTATAATTATTATTGTAAGAAGTCTTTGTAGGATCATTTCAGGTTGTTCTTTCAGTTTTTGGAATTTTATATTGAGATTATATAGCAGTCCAAATATCATAACCCATGCTTTCCAAATTAATTTTCAATTTAAGCTTCCACTGAGCATAGTTTGTTCCATTTAAGAAAGCTGTCCTGTTAGTAGCAGCACCCTCTAGTCTATTATCCATAACTAGATTTTATAAAGTAAATTTAAAGAGATAATAATTTAGAAATAATAGAAATTTAAGATCTTTAAATATGCAACTAAAATCATAGTTGAAAAATAGAGTATCAAAAAATCCTTAAACAAAAATAGAACACCTCTAATACCAATGTTGGTCAGAGTGGATACTCAAGAGGGTGGTGAATTGAGTTCCAAAAAAATTTATGTTAAAAATATTTCTCTATTTAAAATCCCTCAATTTATAAAACAAGTTAAACTGTAGTGAATTTATATAGATTATAGATGTTCACTTAGATTCTCAAAGATTGATTAGGTCTCAGTTAATTTAACCACAAGATTAAACTAACTTTTGAAACTAACCTACTGATTTACAATAATTATAAACACTTTCTAATTGAACTATCAAAGTAGATTTAAAATAGTTTGTATTTCAAAGTAACAGAAGCGGAATATAAAGGATATATGTAATATAATTTAAACATAAACTAAAGATGCATATTAGATTCAACAAGAGGTTCAGTCTCAAGCTGAGACTTAGTCCTCTCAAATTTATATAAATTTGATCCACACCCTAGATCGGGATTAACAATAGTTTACAAAACTGTCCAGGACACGCAGGGACCTCTACCACAGTTATTTGTGGGAAACAAAACAATAACCAGTCCACAAAAGGACCTCTTCCACAGTTGACGTGGGTAAACAAGATTTAAGAGTTTAGGAGTGAGGATTTTGATATCCTCCAGTTTAGTGCAGGAGATAGTGTGTATGTGTAAGATATACAGAGTACACCACACTGCTCAAAAGTAAATAAACAAATCACTTAGAGAGAACAAATAAGAGTTTAGAAAGATCTAGTGATTATCAATGCAACTCTGGACTCATTGGATTCATCAGAATTGCTTCTTAGTCCTTCTCTGGTTTTTCTGTTGAAAAATAGAGTGTCGTAGTTCAGATTGTGTTCTACAGGAGTGAAATATGATCTATTGATTCATCGTGTGTTCTTTAGTGGTGTTGGATTGCACTCATGATAGTTCTTTTTAAAGTCATGAAATCTCCATCTTGCTCAGGATTGTTCTCCTAGTTCAGCACAATGATCTCGGGTGTGTGTAAGTTCTTCTTGTTGTATCATCACAATTTAACACATGTACTGCATCTCAATTTTCCTTATATTCCACGAGTTCTTGCAGTAGGAATTATTCTGTTTTCATAGGTACAAGATACGGTTTCCTGACATGCCAACAACTATCATTAAATATCATTAATTTCATTAAAAACATCAAATATGACCGTTAGCATTATTTAAATAATATTTTCAAAAAAGTTAAGAAATAGTGTCACAGTGATTATGTAAACGGTGTCTTCCTCACAGTATGGTCTTCACGGTATGTAGTTCACGGTGTCTCCATGTCATGGTGTGTAGCTCACGGTGCCTGGGTCACGGTTTGTCCTTCACGGTTTGTCCTTCACAGTTTGTCCTTCACGGTGTGTCCTTCACGGTGTGTCCATCACGGTTTGTCCTTCACGGTGTGTCCTTCACGGTGTGTCCTTCACGGTTTGTCCTTCACGGTGTGTCCTTCATGGTGTGTCCTTCACGGTTTGTCCTTCACGGTGTGTCAATACTTAGAAAAATATCTGTATTTAGACTTAGTCAGTGATATGCAGAATATGAATTATGTTTAACCAGTAGAGAGTAAGAGAACGTGAATCATAAATATAAAGTCTTGATAATATAAGTGATATTTGTGATCATGCATGATACTTGTAAATAATAAACAGAGTAATTAACATCAATAAGATTTGTTAGCATTTAAAACATGATGTGTAGTTAAGATTGAGATTAATTAACAGTAATAGGATTTTTGATCATTAAAACATTATTAGTACATGAGGATTCCAACAAATATACTATAGTTTCATTAATAAATTTACTAAATTTAAGGGGAAAATAATTTCCTAGTAAATAAGGGAATTCCTTGTTAACATAATGATCTTGAATAATTTTACCTATTCAATTTTTCACTAAATTTAGGAAATAAGCCTCATTCATGAGCTATAGTACAAGATAAAGAACTTGATATGGATGAGGCTAGTGAATGAAAGGATCCTTGTTACATTATCATGGAATGAATGTGTCAATCATATTATTATGGTGTCCTTGGTTTGAAGGACATTACGATCTTCAATGGTAGTCTCATTAAGAATTTCACAAAGAAATTTATCGTCTCTGTTGAATAATAATATTAAGTTCTAACAATAAGGATAAAAAGATATTGTAGGATGGGTTCCCCTATTATATCACATAATATGTTTGGCCCTCAATCAAGCAATCATTTTATATTACAACTTGAAACACAATGTGGTTGGTTAGCTGGAATTCTGAAATAAACTTCTATGAAACACTCTGGATAGGCATGTCACTCCAAAAATATTGACTTTCCAGAAATGAAGGAAAAAAATTTAAATTACTAATTTGATAGTTAATTATATCATATTTGATATTCTTACATCATAGACTAGGATGGAGTCCTATTAT
This sequence comes from Viscum album, assembly GCA_963277665.1. Taxonomy (NCBI): domain Eukaryota; kingdom Viridiplantae; phylum Streptophyta; class Magnoliopsida; order Santalales; family Viscaceae; genus Viscum; species Viscum album. The sequence continues at coordinate 652,335,845 of OY728145.1, read as the reverse complement.
ACATTTTCATGGCCTATGACACACCAATTTGGAAGCCTAACAATAATGGAATGTATAATGAAAATAATATTATAGGATTGATGTGATAGATAATATAAAATACCATGATAGAATCTCAAGATGATGTTAAAATTTATAAATCCATCAATATTTTGTAATCCCTGGAGAATCTATAAAATAGGTTTGCTACACATGATCAACTCTATAGTACTAGAAAATACTTGGTTATAGCTTGTTACCTTAGCTGAGAGCTGATGAAAATGTACAACATCTATTTCTACGTTGTGATCATTCCCATGAATAGTATAATTATGAATGAACATTTTTTAAAATGAACATGAATGTGAAAAAAAAATTGAGGTGTTTTTTTGATTTCAACAGTAATGCAGCATAGAGAACCCATGTCTATCATCAGCTTCTGGTAGTAGAAGTTTCAACCATTACATTCATTTGGATTAAATTAAATGCAATGATTGTTAAGGACTATGCACCCTAATCCATACGTTCCTTACTTCAATATATATGGAGTTACACATGGATGAAAATTAATAAATATGAGGGATTGATAAAAGTAAAGGTGACTAAAACATCCAAATAAGGTTTATATTCACAATACGACTGATGGAGCACCTAATTCTAAAATTTGTCTTCTCGATTCGCCTAATATCATTTTGGATTAAGGTAAATGTTGATGGGGTAGCCTCTAAAAATCCATTCCCTTTGGGTTATGGAGTTAAATTTCATAAACAACATAGTTTTATTAAAGTATGTTTTCTTCATTATATTCTAAATTGTATTTCATATGAATTATAAATATGGGAATGAATTTTTATTATAAATAGGATGTCAAAACAAACAAGAATACCCATTTCATCGAATATGATTCAGAAGGGGAATTTAAAAATTATAATATGATAATAATGAATTTACAATGGATTATCAATACCAATTAGATAAAATTCATTTTTAATAGCAATAAGCTTCATCTAATTGCCTCACATTTTTATTAGAATTCAAGTCTAGATGTATATTCTCTTCCAACGAGGGTGACAAAGAAGATGAGCATGAATTGATACTTCATAACCCTTGAGTAAAATTCACTAAATGGTAGAGGAATATATTAAAAGAGTTTATATATATTATATATGTAAAAACCCTTTTAATGATTGTTGTATGATTACTATTATTACTAAATTTTTAAGAACAACCTTATCTGGATCATATATTTTTTGGTATGGATATCTTTATTCCACAATTCCATTTCTTATGTCAATGTTATTGTATAATGGATCATATTTATTCATTACTCTATAATTAATGTATTATGATCACCTAATATTAATTCTAGGACTCACAGAATTTTTCTTTTATATGCATGGTATGGTTTGAATATAATACTCTCATGTTTTAATACCCTTTTGTTCTTTTTTTATTCAGTCATTTCCATTGATTTCCCTTAGTGGGAAACTGATTTCAGCCTTTATTTTGATTTTTTTTCAATTTCTATAATTATATATATGACAATTTATATTTCATGTATGGTTTATAGTTTGGATAACTTATATGGACGCGATGTAGAACTATTATGAACCAGTGTTCTATGATTCCACTCATCAAAAGGAATTATAACTTTACTATCCTCATACGTATTTTTTTTGTAATGAAATGAATATCTATATAATATGATTTATTATCCATGTATGAAATTCCTAGGAAAATGCAGTGCCTCATATATGGATATTCATATAAATCCCATCACATAGATAGTTGATTATTACTAGTTGATCAAATGGTGAATTCCACTTAGGTATTACTCGCATATGGATATAGTTATATGAATCATCACTAAAATATTATATTTGGTCATATAATAATAATTATTAATTACCATGGGCATGTATCATATATGTATATTAGTTTACAAAACATAAAATATGATAAAAAACCATTCAATTTGAAATAATGATAAAAGACACCAAAACAATGGCTCAGTGATAGATATTGATTTTAAAACTATCAATGAAGCACATGATCTACTCCTTAAGTAATAATTATGAATTCTTCCTTGGTGTGTCTCATAGAGATATTTTAGTACAAACACCATTGATGACACAGTTGACATACTACCTTTTAAATAATGATTTCTTTTTCTCAAAGGGGTGATATGGGTGATTGTTTCATGGAAAATGAGTTGTATAATGTTTTACTAAGTGAGGGGCCTAGAGAGAATAGATTGAATGTAGTTGAGATCATATAGTTTCAAAAACATGAATTGACCCTCTCTTGTTTTTATTTCCCTAACATTTGACTATACATCACACGAGGAAGGAATAACAGGCAGGTACATAAATGTCTTTCCCTCATATTGTGTGCTTTAGTCAATTCAAAATTTATACCATTTTAAACCTTCTCTTATATGCATAAGTTTTCCAAGATCATTCATGGTGCATATCCAATATTCATGGAAAATAATTTTACCATAACTCCCATTATGGGATTTCAGTCTCATTATTACTATTTCAATTCCCTTAAGAAATTAAGGCTCATGTATATCAAACCAATGCATCATGAAATTTAGTGGATTTTGGAAAATAATTTCAAAACTTTATATTAATGGATACCACATCATATCAATATTGTAATTTTCAATGTGAGATGGAATGAAATCAAGGATATCCAATCCACCTGATCATTATGAGATGGGATATGTAATGCTTACCTAAATGGAAATGAATTACGGTTGTGAGATGAGGAACACTTTTCAAGGATAATCATGAATCTCTATATATAGAAAACATACAGTGCAATGTTATAAAGTCACACAAGGATTATATAAGCATTTTATAATGAAAAAAACGTCTAAATTTTTGGGAAAATTGGGGGAACATATGAAAATGGTGATTATGGTAATATATTCATAGTTGTGTGGATGATTACCTTAATGTAGGATACTCTTCCTATTGATAACCATAAACTATTTTTGTAGATTATAACACTGAATGAATGATTTTTCATGTAAAATTATAACTCAAGAAATTTTATTGTTCCCTAAAAATCACCAAAATTCATGTTGAACATATCAGTATGTATTTGGATTCATTTATTTTCTACTTTTCCTGAACATAGGTGGTCCGGTGATGGTGGATTAGATTCAACTAAGGCCACATGGTGAGACTAATGATATTTTTTCCCTTTTTCCATTACACTTTATCATCTTCTAAACCTATTATAGAGTGAATCATACTGACTAGATACTTGAATTTATATGAGACATTCCATAATGGGTTTTTAGTTTGAATGTTTTTTGTATCATTCCATATTATTTAATTGGATTTCTATTTAGACCATATATGGGGAATTTTAGGGCTGTGCAGACTTAAAAATAGAGAACCCAATTTCTAGTCATGTTGTGTAATATATCTATGGAATAGATTTTAAATAATATATTGATGATGGAACCTCAATATAAATGGAGGGTTGAATGAAAATATATAATAATTTAGAATAAGTTAATTCTGTTTATTTTCATGAAACTGAGACCAAGTGCCATGAATTTTTAGGTAACATGAATATGGAAATCAAAAAGTACATGATTTTTGTGTTTCATTTGTTCCATAAGAAGATGTAGAGTATTTATAGGTCTAAAATGGATGATGTAGAGTCCACTTGAATAATAGGATATATAATTTCTAAATCACACCTCAAAGAGCATAAAATAGGGTGATGGAATGGGCCAGATATTTGTGGTATGATCTTGAATCACACATGAGTCATCAGTTACACTAGAGTGTTTTTAGGGAACACATGGGTCATTGGTCATTTTAGTACGGTGAAAAGTCCAGTAGTTTAGAGGACAATGTAGGGTCAAAAGTAATGGAGAATATGAATCATCTAAATACTTATTGAAGAAGAGAATTCAGTTTACGATGTCTATGATTCATAAGGATGGATTTAAAATAATTTATATGATTCAAAAAATTAAAATATCATGTAGGTTATGATGAAGGGGATATCCAAGGATAGTTTTGGAAAAATAAAAGTTTTACTATTTTTTAAATCAGATTGTATAAAGGAAAAGGTATATGATAAATATTTTATCTATGTTTTTTTATTGCAAGGGGCCATGTAGAATAAATTAGTTCTTAAATTGGTCATAATATGATCCATATATTTTTTTTACTAAATTTACAAATTCTTAATTTTTTTCTGATATCATTAAAAGTGAAGAATATCAAGAAAGGACATGGATATTTATTATTCCTCCCTTGGTGAGATTTTATTATGAGATGTTTTGTGTCACTATCAATAGGATTTTATGGTCTTATGAGATGGAACATTCATGAATATATTATATAATTTTATTGATTTAACTAATGTGCATATAGTTTATGTTATTCAAGGATGAATTGGGTGTCAATGAGAAGTGTGACACAAAAACACCAATATGATTCCTTAGTTTGAGAGTAATCCAACACCCTTTTGAATGTGGAATTTAGATGCTGTAAATCATGGATTCAAGTTATTATATAATGTGTAATTGTATATGGAATAAATTTTAGTTATAACTATGAAACATACTACAGTGAAATATCCCACAATATCATTATTATGACACAATGAGATTAGAGGACCTTTTTTCATGTAATAACACCTCTTATAGAAAGGAAAAAATTGGTGTTAAATGATCTAATGTGGAATATTTAATCATATCCAAAAAATAGTGTCCTTTACATCAGAATATGCTCATCTCTTCTAGCGATGAATGGTTAGTGGTGAACCGTTTCACTAAAGAAACAAAGATTTATTTATGGATTGAAATGTTTCAAAATATTAATGGTAGAATATAAAACCTCAGTTGACCTTGGGTTTGTTACAAAAATCCATTGGTAAGGACGATATAATGGATTATAGTAATTGTAGTTTAAAATCATAAAATATTGAAAAAAAATTAAATAATTCAACCTAAGTAAAAAATTTCTCAAATGTTCTATAGTTTAGGGTTATCTGAGAAGGACCATATGCTATATAGTCAAATATTCTATAACTTGGATAATGTACTTCGATTTTATCATCAAGTTGGTTTGATGGTGTAAATACATGGGACATTTTCTCCATTGTATAAGGTTATGGATAAGTATAAATATATTGGGGTCCCTTTCCATGATCTAACTCATACATATATAGGGTTAGTCTATGAGACTAGACCGTTATTGTTTAGTTTGTGGTCGTGATCGGTCTAAAATTTTTCCAACCAAATTTATTGATGAAATTATAATTTATGATCATTAAGAAGATTAGTAAGACATATATGTACTACTGAGCCCTCATTGATGTGATAAATAAAAGGGGATTTGAAAATATCACATACAATTCTTCATAACATTTATTGATCATAATGGATATAAAATTTTGGTCACAATTTATCATTTTAGAAGGTATTAATGGACCGGTACGAAAAAATATATTACGCATAGGAGATGAAGGAATATCACCTTGTAGTACAATAGGTATATTCCTTGAATATAGTAGCATTCCATATCAGTATATAAAATAAATCATACAACATGTAGTTCTTATTATTTTTTTAACAAATATTTATCATATATAGGGAGAAAAGGATGGTTTTATGAATTGGTCTATAAATTGGGGAACCCATGATGAAGGGTCCTATAATAACCAAGTGCATATGCAAGAGGGGTACTTTTGTAGTTTATGGTTGTATGTGGATCTGATTCACACATGAGGGAAGGAAAATACTTCATAAAGATGATAATGAAAAAAAATCATTTATTAATGATGGGTGATCTAGTTAGGAAACCTGATTAAGTGGGGGAATTTAGGACTAATATTGCTAAAACCATCTAGGATTATTTATTTATCTTGTTTGGGTTGGAATCAAATCCCACATAATACCTATATTATAATTACAAATTTATATCAATCTATTTCATCGAGATAATGACATTTTTAGTGTTGGTTTATAAAGAAATAAATTATTAATATTCAATCATATATTACAATCATGAAATGAAGTGGGAGATTTTAATTACTTTATTCAATAAAAAAATGTTATTATGTTGGAGAAGAATGTTGAGATTCACTATGGTGCAGTGTTATCCTAAACACATAATACTATGATTTGAAGATATATTTTTAAACTATAATTTAAACAAAAAATAAAGAGTCATATATTTCGAATATATTCTATAATAATAAGAATCATTATATACTTAGTTTTTATATAGGATATACTAGGTGATGATCTGGCTCATTAGAAGGTGAATTTTCCCATTACATTTTTATTGTGTATTGGACTAGGGTAAAGTGTCAAGCAATTTTTATGTAACTTTTGCTAACATGAATCATGGAAAATATAGTTCTTGAGAAATTGTTCTCTAGGATGATCATGATTATGTGTTGAAGATAATATTTTCATCATGGTTTAACATATTAAAAATAGTGTGACAAAGAATAATATGTTGATATATCACATATATAGGATGTGTGATTTTATAAAAATTCAAAAATTATTTTTTTGGTCCTTCCAATACATAGATAGAAATAATCTGTAGGTAAATAAAATTTATCATATCCTTATTAAAGGAAAAATTATGAAGTGAAGTAACACTGTAAAAGAAAAAACACTATGTTAGATGGGGGGATGAATTTTTTATAAGTAGAATCAGATAAGTATAGGATATCAGTGTGACACTATTTAACCTATGAGAATAAGAATCATTCCATATGTATTTCATTAAAAGGTTCTTAGAATCATTGATAAATCTCATGTTCAATGGTAGAAAAATAAGGTTTCATCTATGCTCATATCCATTCCTTAGGATGATAGAGGGAAACACACTAAGGTGAAAGGGGACAATATCACAAATTAATATTATAATGAATAAATTTGTGGTTTTTCATAGGATTAGAGAATAAGGTAGAAATATATATCCATAAAAAATATGAATCGACACTCACATAGTTCATGAGGAAATTTACCATACATAGATATGTCTTAGGCATAGGGGAAAAGGGTATTATGATTTTTAATATTTAAAAATTTAATTAGTATAGGATATCATGGAATAATAACATATCATTTATTAACTGGAATCATGACATGTGAATTTATTTTAACATTATATGGATATAAGATCTTTAGAATTTAATTCTATTATGAAGTTAATGGGATCTCATATTGGGCGTGCATATCATATATGAGAGTACCTTAATAAAATTATATTTAAATAGCAGTGAATAGTTTGGATATGGATCCAGAACTATGTAAAGTAATGAAAACTATAAAATTCTTGTTGGGGATTGGATAATATACTAATGTCTCACTAGATATCTTTATAGTACTTTAATAATGTAAATTTTAGTTCATATAATGAAATCCTCCACATGATTCTAAATCAAATATTGGGTTTGTGAATTTAATTGAAATTTTAGCTTATCATAGGATATGATATAATGGTGTCACTATATATAATCTATTAAGAAGAATAATTACACATTTTTTTAATGAATAATACACACCTTCACTAAATATGGATCATAAGAAGGGGAAAAATGAATTTATTCATAAACGGATAAGTTATCAACAATGATTCATTACATGGATCTGCCTAAAATTCCAAGAATGATTCCATTAGTGCTATATGGAATAGACACATTATGTAATATTAAATATTTGAGATGGATAGATATCTCTATCGGTGGAAAAAGGGGCCATATGGAATTTTCCACCCTGACCAGTTTTGTTTTATTTGGGATGGAGTTCCACCTTAAAGAATAATTTCATTAATTATGGATGGTGAAAATGTAGTTTAATGTTATACTATGATAATTTGGATGCAATGATGTAAAATTTGTTTCATTTATAATAGGGAAGTTGTGTATTTTATGGTATTTATTATTTTAATCAATTTCTAGAATTAGAATTATGAAAATTACTTCATGGGAAACATTTCATTGGAAGGGGTGCGATATATAATTAATCCATTGTGGACAAGGTATAATATTCATTATAATTGACCTTGTAGATACCATAAGGTCCTTATCACCATGAATCAATGTATTTATGATTCATTATTTGTATAAAAAGTATTTAAAAACCAATACTCCTTATACATGAAATAATGATAGGAGGAAAACTGTCATATTGAAGGATTTACCAATCAGATTCTATAGGACATCTAGATTCTGACATATATGAAATACATTCTCAGCCATTTTGTTTTCTAAATCACCAATATTATTCTATGATTATTCATTATTAAAGTGATTTTTTCTAATCGATATTGGAATAGAGGTTAGAGGGAATTGGTTTCAAACACTACCTCTGTTCGAATTGAAAATTCAATATGGTGTTTCTTGAGTGGCTAAGATGGTTGTGGTATGATTGACATACAAGGAATTATTTAGATCATAATGGAAAGACTTCAAGGATTTTCCAATAATTTTCAGGATTATATTTGATATATTATTCATTAATTACTATATTTTCCCATTTTTTGTACGTGGTAGAGAGAGGAATGGTTTCAATCAATTATATATTGGTGGTATAAAGTTTTAAACTATGAATAATATATATTATAACAATTATCAATAAATATTGTATGATGGACACTAAATGTGTATATAATGATGGAATTCTAGATGTGGAAGATGTTATTTATGCATAATTCAATGAGGGGTATGGTCTTGACCCATATGGAATAATATTCTGCGAAATTATTAATCTACATAAAGAACAATGTTATGGATGGAATATATAGATCTGTGATATCTATTCCCAATATGAATAATATAAAGGGATACTTTACAATATATAAAAACATTACTTATTTAAGAATGAAATTTTTATTTATTTAAATTGAATTGAACTTCTTGGGAAATTCCATGTATTAATATATTATCATTGGGAAAAAACAATGATTCCGTTAAATTTGGTGGGCATGTCTCTTTTCTGACTAATAAGAATAATAAGATCCTACATTGTATACTTTTATGATTGTGATGATCTCCCCTTATTCTCTAAATATGATTAGGAATTCATAAATAACCCACAATAGGCATACTTTATGTAATTGCTTTCCATCCCATAGGATGAAGATCATATCTCAATGTTATTTCTATCCCTTTTTTTCTAAGTCTAATTGGAGGGGCGTATTTTAGTGGTATATGTTTCTATCATAAAGGTATGTTTAACCAGTTTTATGAAAAAGTTTGGCCAATTAATATAATTATTGAGTTATTAAACCATTTCATGCCTTTTTAATAGGTTCATCATCATTTTTTTTGTGTTTCTATATTGGGGGGCCAACAATTGATTTTGGGGAGGGAGGAAATCATGGTTTCATAAAAATTAATGTTGGTTTTACCATATTCATCCTTCATGGAAAAAACATGTGGGTCCCACATCCATAAAAATTTATAATCTCGTGACACCTAGATAATTTATGAAATATTCATTTTCAATAAATTTAATCATTTTTAATTTTTTTTCATTTTTTGCATCATTGAATATATATTGTGTTATATGAATGTTCTATGTATATCATTTTCTTTGCATACTTACAAGTTTAGATTCAAATATACACATCACAATAATTAACTTATGATACACACAACTCCATGATTGGATTGTTTTATATAATATTATGAGTTCTCGGGGTAGATTTCATTACATGAAAGTCATTTTTTTACAAGACTACAATATACTATAAATATTTTAATTAAAATGTTGTCATAGTTACCACCATTCCATTTCAATGGACTTTATCAATAACATCATCTAATGAATGATACAATTATTTATACATGTTCATAAAATGAGTAATTTAATTTTCAATTAGTTATAAATTAAATGTAGAACTATTTGAAAATAAATAAATAAATTTTATAAGGAAAATATTTCTCTAGGAACAAACACCATTTTAACTTGATAAATTTAAAAAACCACTTTTGAGGACTTTTTTTATTAATATTTATATTGTATATATTCAATAAACTTTTTTGAACTCATCCAAAATATTTTATAGGAATAAGGTAAGAATAAATAAAGTTATATGAATAAAAATATGTATTTTGATAAAATATAATTTTGCCACCTTTTAATGGGGAACCAATTTAAAATGTATGTTATTAATTATCTATAAGTTATATTTGATAAAATAAACACAATTTTAAATCTGGAATATCAAAATTTACAATGGGTGATTTTTTGGTTTTTTGTTGAGATATTTTATTTTTTATGAATAGTGAAAACACTAAATTTTAATTGAATATAAAAAAAATTTGATGCTTTTATCATTTTCAAATTAAAAACAAATAGTCTCTTCATGTATGTAGGATTATTTATTATTATTTTTTTACCACTTCTGTGACAAGAATTTGAAATAATTAATTCAATATATGGAATAAAAATACATTTTAACATCTATTAATTTGCTGTTTTTAGATAAAAAAGTTATTGAAATTAATAAAAAATTTACAGTTATTAGCGTTAAAACAATATGAATGATTAATCGTTGAATATATGGTCCCAAAATGAACATTAAATTGCATACAATTATTTTCTGGTAAAATTTAGACTACTAAATCCTATATGAATAAAAAAATGGTCAATAATGACCCTTTGGGGACAAATAAAATGTCGTGAGCAGTCAAATTTTATAAATAATAACAAATGTGACCTTTTTTACAAAAATTAAAGCACCCCTCTCCTACTTCTCTAATCAAACCTCTAAATACATTTTTTATTAACCAACCATAGACCAAATTAACTAAATACATAACTAATCTCGTCCTAAAGGCCTAAATGATGGAATAAATACATTCATAGATGTGCTATGGTGAAAACCAAAAAGTGTAACCCAAAGAATAAGTGACATTATTAAAAAATATAATTTGTTTAATTTCTTTCTCCACCCCATAAAAAATTATTATTAAATGACTATATAATAAACTATTTATCCCCAAAATACATAAATTGTTTTATGATATGGTTATAAAATAAAATTACACACACATCCATCAAATGGGATACACAATCATCATTCTTGTGTATAGAGGATTACCACCTCATGAATGGATGTTGCCTTTTCTTCCATTGACATATTTCAATGTGGGGAATAATTATGGAGTTTAATATTTTATATGATATATATGTTTATTTTTTTATTTATTATTCATAAATTATCATATAAAAATTATCTTAATTCATTATATTTTGTGGAAATAATATAAGTTTTTTTGTTGTCGTGTGGACTACAACCTCTTCAAGGTAATGTGATTTTTTCGCACATAACATGGAATGTATTAAAGATGCTATTATGTAATATTTGTGATATATATGACATAAGACAACTAATTAAATGTATATTTATATATATTTATATGTAATTTTTTTTCATTATTTCATTAAGACATGAAAACGTAAATTGTATTCATGTGTACGTACGATATATAGTCTCAAAGAATAGTTTATTCCATTTCCTATTATCATAGTTATAAATTATTATATATAAGTATATAATTTATAAACTAGAAATTTAAATCATTTTTACATTATTTAAATAATTAAATCATCTATTGTGTAAGAGGGATAATAATATCAAGTCATATAATATATTAGAAATAAAGAACATATCACCAGAGACGTAACATTAAAACGAAATTTTTAATAAACAGGTAAAATAACATCTTAATAAATAAAATATGGTATGATTTGTAATAATATGATTCATGTAAATATTTATAATATATGTATATAAATTTTATTTCATTTTTGGACATGTAAGAATAAATTAATGACTTAATGTAAGGTTTTTATCATGTCACTTTCATTTCTGTGAGATATATTCTACAATCACCACTTATTCATTCTATGTGGTGAATATGAATTGTAATGATATATTATTTCATGAAATGATTTTATTTCAGATAAAAAATGTCCTATTTTATTATGTTACTTCCTAGATATCCCGAATCCAGTGATACGCAAATAGTACATTGATTTTTAGTCTCTATTTCATTTCTATGAGACTCTTATATTATTCACCATTCATTTTTCATGTGCGGTATATAATTCTAGTGAATTTATTATATGGTTCATATCATTATCATTACAGTCATTTAAAGATACATTTCATGATATCTCTAGTATGGGTTTTTCTATTCAAATGTTACCAAATAAGTAATTTATTTTTTTCTCAGTTATCCTTAATTGGGAAACATGTTATTTTATTCACTAATATTCATTAAAAATGACTATATACGTCCCATGGAAATTATATATACAATAAATACTTATTTTTTAGATATTTTAATTATTATTTAATGTAATTATTCAATGGTGATTATGATTCAATGTTAATAATGTGTTATGAGATTATTAATACAATCTCATCCTTTATCCAGATTATTTATTATTACATTTCAATTGATGAAATATTATGAACCATATCTAAAGAACACTAATTAATTTTATTCTACTATATTTACTCCTAACAGATTCAGATAATGGTATTATTTTCCCTCCCTTTGGTTCTTAAGACAATTAATTTTATTTTTTATGACAATCCATCATTATTTCACTCTATAGACAGATATATATTATCTACCCAAACAATGACCTCTAAAAATGCTTATCAAAAAAATGATTTATTAGTATTCAATAGATTTTAAAAAATCCCATTTTTACTTTTTACCGAAATGGTTATAAAAATTGAATCTCCTTACTGTATTCTGATCAAGCTAGTCCACAAATATGTGTATAGTGAAAATAGAATGTAAAACATATACAAATTTACCCATCGTCATGACCTTATTTCATATAATATTTTATTAAAATTTTATATTCTAGTATATAAATAAATTATTGTTCATAATATTCTACAAGTTATTTATTTTAATTTTCTTCAATAAAAATAATTTAAAAAATGACCCATATTTTTAAATGTGTTTAAAATGGATCTCCAAACATTCATTTTAATATTAAAAATAAATTTTCAATGATAAATTTTTTTAAAATGTTTTATGAATTTAAATGTGCTTTTCGGTGGAAGGGCTGTTTTCCTGAAGAATGTTATTTAAATAAGACTATAGTGTTTATTTATATGAAATGTATATTTGAAAATATTTTCTAAAAGTGTTTTCCATAAAAAGGATATTTTCAATAAGAAATATTTAATGTAATATTTTAATATCCTTCTCCTTATACTATTACTTTATTTTATATAGTTTACGTATTATTAGTGATATGATCAAAGTATACCATTAATATTATTTCTATTAATGGTTTATGCTTTGATGAAATGATGTTCGTGAAACCTGTCAACCTTCAATGGGTAATAATATGGAAAATTATTATGAATCATGCTTCCTTTCACTGTTCATTCTATAATGAAATGATTATAAAACCTCTCTCTTTTCATTAGGTTATGATATAATTAAATTTGTAGGAATCTCATTCCTTTTCTTGTGTTATGATATGAGTTTTCTAAAAACCTTCTATTTTAATGGGTCTTGATATGTTGAATGTTAATTATCTTATGGCACGTGTACATATTATTTCATTATAAGAAGGGTGAGATGTATATCTATAAAATATTTATAGGGTACATATTTATATCTCTTGAGATAATGATGTGAAAAAAATTGATGATATTGATCCAATATACGAAGAGTGGGAATCAAAATCCTCTCTTGGATGAAGGGGTAACATGATCCCCTATATGAATAAGGTAAAACATGATCCACTATGGGAAGTAGGAGATACTCGATCCAATATGGGAAGAAGGTTTGACCAATTCAATATAAATAACGGACTATGATTAAGGATGGTGGTGTGTCCATTCTAGTACGTTTACCCCCTTTGAGGTTATAAGATATATTGTAAGAACTCGGACCATTGTTTCCGGTAAGTTTTTCCTTTTTTTAGAGTTTTTGAGAAAAGAGGAGTTTTAGGAAATTTTTGAAGTACACACCGTGTACTACGATGCTACGCAAGGCCCTGTGCTGGCCGTGTCCGGGCCGCACATACCGTTGTGTGGGGTGATGTGGAGGCCGCTTAAAGTGGAGTATGGAAAAGCCTAGTACACATTGTGTACTCCAAAAGTACACATCACATACTTTATTTTTTTCCATTAAACAGACCAGGCTCACGTTTGACTGCCAGAATCATCTTCTTCTTGGTCCTGTTCGACCGAGAAAAGTCGTACGGTGCCTGAACTTATCTAAACCATCATGCCTCTATCAGTTCTCTGAATCAACCTCCATCGATTGCATTGGAACTACAGCGGTAAACTCTTCCTTCTTCTAGAGCTTCATTTTCCAATTCCTCCTCTTGTTCAAGTTATCGTGGGTTGAATTTTTTGTGCATTTTCATTGATCAAAAACGTTCTAAGGAGATTCATGCCTCATGTTTCATGTATATTGATCTCTTTGAATCAACGTAGGTGGTTTGTGCCTTTCCGTTCAATGTCCTTGAGTATTTTGTGCAAATTCCACCAATAACCTGGAACGGGGTATTGCGTGATTACTATTTTACCCATGTTTTTTTCCTTCATTGATTGTATGATTTTTTAGAGGTAATTTGGATATTTATAAGGATAATTTCTATGCTTGGATGTTTTTCCAATGCCATGTTCTATTTATGACCATTTATTCTTGTTAAGCCTTTGGCCGTTATACTTGTTTTCCTTGCCTTGTGACTGTAGGATGGAGTGATGTTCCACGACATGCTTGTAATGTTGTATACTAGTTATCCAAGTAGCTCTATAGGTTTACTTTGGCCGTATAGAATTATTATGAACTCACATGCACAGGGCCGCGAGAACCTGGTGTTATAGACTATACGTGGATAGACCGAGTGAGCTTCCATAGAGAGTCATGGACATTATAGACTATAGGGGATAGATCAAGTGATCTTCCCAGAGAGTCTTGGACACTATAGACCATATGAGGATAGAACGAGTGAGATTCCATAGAGAGTCTTGAACTTTATAAACTATAAGGGGTAGACAGAGTGTGCTTCCTCGGAGAGTCTTTATTTGTTTGAATTTTCTTTAACCATTCCAGGCTATAGGTGGAATTGACTGAGTGATCTTCCCAAGAGATTATTTGATCAACCTAAGGCTCTAAGAGGAATTAAACAAGTGAACTTCTTTAGAGAGTCTCTACACCCTAGGGATATAAGAAGAATTGACTGCTTGATCTTCTTCTGAGAGTCCCCGATTACATTAGACTATAAAGGGAATTGACTGAGTGTTCTTCCTCAGAGAGTCTTATATTTTCATATGACCAAACTAGAGGGGTTAGGGTGAGTGTGTTGCCCGAAGGTCGGTTGGTACTTCTTGGATAGGACCAGAGGGTTTGGCTGTGAGTACTTCCCAGAGGGATTCCTGTTTGTGGTTAGCTGTTTGCTTCACTGCTGCTTGTTGATCTGTGGATTGTTTACTGTTTTGTATCATCATTTTTACTATTTACTATTTACTTCTTACTAAACTTTTACCTACCATATGCTCATTGACTATTAGGCACAGATATTCGGGTGGTTTCCTACTAGGATTTAGTCTCACACGCTATTTGGGTCATGCTTTTGGGCCCAAACTGATTATATTACTGCAGGTATAGACAAGGTCAAGCACCCTTTGACATCAGGTACTTGATTGCATTGGAACAGGAGAGCATGGGACCAAGTCAAGGCTTTCGATGATGATGAGTTTCTTATCTATTTTTCCTTTGTAATTTGGTTTATTATTGTATTTAGAATTGTGACTTGTTTGGCTGTGTTCCTATACATATATATCATGCATCATTTCATATATATATGTGTGCTCCAGTTTAATGTTTTAGCCTTCCACTGTTTACTGTTGCTGGATATTTACTATTTCCACTATTGTATGTGTTGTTAAATTCTGCGATGTACTCTTCCAATGAAGAAATAGTTTCCCCACTAACTCACCCAAGGCCCTCACTACTAGTCGGAATCCTCTGGCGTTCGGGGAAATGCGCTTGAGGCCATGTGACAAACCGGGTATGGGGCACCTCTGGGTGGCTTCCGGAACTGGGACGTTACATAGTGTTATCAGAGGAATTCTTTTCCTATGTATTACTGTTTGGAGCATATAGCCAGAGATAGGAAATAATAGGTACTTTGTAAGATGTTGTGCCCTGGAGTATCTAACCCGTGTACATGGAAAAACCAATCTACTTCGGTTATTTCAATTTCTTCGGTTTTTTCAACTTTTATAGTTGATACGATTTCACCATTGTGTGATTCACATGCTTTGTTCTGTTACCGTTGTTATTATTGCGGTTCTATTTCTATCGCAATCCAATGAGATGAGGGTATTCCATCTCATGCATCATATAGGCACTTGTGAGAAATCACACGCCATGCATTCTTGCCATGCCATCTAGGATGCATTATGTAACAGCCCGAGATTTTATGAGAAATATTATTTTTAATTACTTTGATGTCTTGTGTTGTACGCTACACCAAGATTATCTTGTACTATACGCAACACCGTATTAGCTTGCAGTATACACAACACTATTCTTGGCTACTGTTACACACTATTTGAAGTTTGTTTTGTGGAAAGTATTCTACGCAACATTAAGTATAGATTTTGTTTAATGTATAAATTAAATAAGTTTTAATTATGTTATATGCAACACCAAATGGAGATTTCACTACACGCAACCCTGACTTGGCTTGCATTACACGCAATCAAGACCTTCTTCGATAGCGTGTGTAGTACGGAATACCAAGTTTCACTAAACAAGATATTATTATAATATTATTATGAACTAGCCATTATGAATAGTAATACCCACTTTTTGAAATTTTATCTTTCAAAATGGATTTCATTTTTGGATTTGGAATATCGAAATTAGATTAGGGTGAAATTTTGGTATTTTTCTGAAAACTTTCAATTTTTGATGAATAGTGAAAACACTGTGTTACTATTTAAAAACCGAATTTTTATTTAAATAATTATTTATTTTATTTAACTTTATTTTAGGTAAAAATTGATACATAATACCAATATAAGTTCAATGTAATTCATTGGAGTCATTTTATAATAATTTTAGATATATAAAAATTTTATTGAACTTTTCACTGTCTTTTTCCCACCTCCTTGGAGAATTTTCAAATTTACATAAAAAATAATTTTACCGCTTTTGTGAATGGAATTTCAAAAACCCAAGAGACATAGTTGATGTCAGTAAGTAAAATGTGGTTCAATGAGATGAAAATAATTTTTGGTGAATAGTAACTTTTTACTTTTTTTACCACGGTTAAAAGTAAATAGGATAATTAAGGGTAAAAATGATATTATTATTACCCTAAAACATGTCCTAATTCTATTGGATAAATTTAATTCGACCAAAAACAACCTTATGAATAAAATATGACCATTTAGGCCCACTTGGATTAGATTAGGACATTTAATATTAATTTATTTAAAGAAGGGTTAAAATAGTTAAAATCAAAGTTTAATAAGTAAATAATATTTAATATAGGGTTATAAATAAGATAAATTAGACTATAAATATTCATTAGAAATATAACAAGATTTACTACATAAAGGTATTTTATTTTTAATTTTTTGACTTTAAATAATTTATTTTATTTATGACACAATGATGACGTAGTAATTATATTATTAATGAAATATTGACATAATTGATGTTATAAATACCCAAGTTAATGTAATTTGAGGTCTTTATGAATTAAAATAATTTTCAATGTTAATATTACATGTTATTATTGATTTAATTAACTTTTTTCAAACTAATTTTTCTGTTATGATTTTCACAAAAATCAACTACCAAATAGTGTCAAAATTGACATAAAATAGTTTTGAAAAAAATATTATATTATTAATTGTTATTTTACTCCTAAAAATCTAAGGTTCAGCCAAATGACTTAGATAAGCTTATATATATTAATCATAAATAACTTCGGGTTCGTTTGGATTGTTATAGTAGGTTTATTAACCTTATAGTGTAAGAAAACAAGAAGACATGGTAAAAGAAAAATTATTTAACTTAATGTTAAATCTAAATGATAAGGTAAAAATAGAAAACTAAACTTGTCTAAATTCAATTGGATGAGAGTATTTCGACCCATCCCCACCTTATATTCGAAATAACTCAATTTGGAGCTATGAAAAACCGAATATGACTTTATAATAAAATAATATTTTTAGTTATTCCAAAGGTCCCCCTCTCCTCCCTTATAAAAAGGGCACCTCCTCCCTCTCTTCCTCACACCACATTGAGCCTTCATGCTTGGCCAACCAATTCCAATTTCTCTTATACACTTCCCTAGAAACATCCTAGAGGTTTTTGTCTTCTTAAAAGACCAATATTAGTGCCATATGAGGAGGTTTCAAAAAGGTGCTTCAAAGAAGAGGTAATGTCCGTTACTGATTATTTCAACTTAATTTCTTCTTCCACTTCTTCTTATTTAGTTGTTTCATTATGAAGTAATAACATCAGTATCACTCATATACTGATATTTTATTATAATTATGAAACAAACCTATTTCACCATCTATCCATCCTATGGAAAACGAAATCACCACGCGTGCGTACGTACGGAATACTGTCTCCACGCCGTGGTGTAATAAGTTTTTCCACCACCACCTTACATGAATGGGTATAATGGTGTAAATAAGTAACTATATATGGTTATTGAAAAGTGATATTGATTCTGTAATATTATACATACACTTCAATACAATTCCACGATCATGGAAATGATATCATCGCTCGTGCGTACTTACAGACTAACGTCTCCACGAACGCGATGAGATTCATTTTCCATGATTAACCATTCAAGAATAATTATAAAGTATATATAATGAATAATAATGAAATATATGACATAATGAAGATACTGGATTTATATATACATATATATATATATATGTCATCTACTTACTTCAATTCAAGTCAAAAAAGAAAGGAAAATAACGTTCATGCGTACGTACGGCCTACCGTCTCTATGAACGGTGTGTTTCATTTCATTTATCTATCTATTATGTATATATATATACTGAATATTTATGATTTATAAATCATGTTTTACATTATGGAATTAATTAAATCATGATATATGTAATAATAATATCAAGAACAACAAGTCCAAACACATATGATAAAAGAAACAATTTTACCGAAAACACTACTGTTTCCGACGCTTTCGCCGAGGCGCGCGCATCCATCTGTGGGGAGGATGCACTGCTTGTTACCCCGAATTCCCGCTTTCCAAAGGTGGGCGGCATCCATTCCTTGTTCAGGGATGTCTTCTCCTTGATCGAAACCAGGATGATGGGATGTCAGTTCTTCCTTCCGTGGATTCCTCCTCGGAGCTCATCACCTAGTCCAGGTCTCCCTCATAGATTTAAGACGGGTTCGTGAAGCCCATTCCCGATGCCATATCTACATGGACGCCAGTTGATTACATTGCTTCCATCGAGACTCTCCAAGGGGTCTTTTCGGGGCAGCAACCTTCGGTGAGGAGAATGGTCACGTTGGGGCGTCGTTGGCATGTCTGTCCTTGGTCCCTCATCACAGGGCTTCTCGAGGGCGCAGAAGCCCAAGGCATCCCACATCAAACGCGGGGAATGTGTACCATCTGAGGTTTTCCTCATCTTCCCATGTTTAACACGAGGTATGTCGCGAGTTTAATATCTTGCGGAGATGACTACGCTAAGGGCGTGTCTTCTGAGGTTTTCCTCAGGTATCTCATGTTTAACAAAAGGTAGGCCGTGAGTTTAACGTCTTGCAGAGACAGATCAGGTTGAAGGACCCCTAGGGGGAACACCGATGTTGGGGCCAGCACGTGGGCGGCTTACAGGATGCCATGGAGTGGGATGGGGTGGCATGATCTCACCGGGATGTGACGGCCCGGGTAAGGATCAGGATGGATGGTGCAGTGAGACATGGGGCTTATGTTCTGAGACGACCCAAGAGGGGGGATACAGTTTAACGTCATGCGGGACGAGATAAAATTTAACGTCATGCTGGATGAGATACAGTTAAACATCATGCAGGACGAGATATAGTTTAACGTCATGCAGGACGAGATACAGTTTAACGTCATGCAGGATGGGATACAGTTTAACGTCATGCGGGACGAGATACAGTTTAACGTCATGCGGGACGCGATACAGTTTAACTTCATGTGGGACAGGATACAGTTTAACGCCATGCGGGACAGGATATAGTTTAACGTCATGCGGGACGAATATAGTTTAACGTCATGCAGGACGAGATACAGTTTAACGTCATGTGGGACGGGATACAGTTTAACGTCATGCGGGATGAGATAAAGTTTAACGTCATGTGGGATGGGATACAGTTTAACGTCATGTGGGACGAGATACAGTTTAACATCATGTGGGACAAGGGGTTTGGGGCTTACACTCTAAGGCGGCCCAGGGTGGTCAAGGAACCAACATGGAGAGGTCGGGATGACCGGGTGGTGGGATTGAACCTCGTGGAGGCTTCCTACATACCATGCATTAGCACGGATCAAAGTCCATGTAGTTCGCTGGGATGGGGCTTATGCTCTGGGGTGGCCCATAAGAGGATGTCATGGCCGATTTTCACTCTAATCCCACGTGAGTCATGCTCGGTGTGGGAAACAAGAGGCAGCATGGACCAGACGATCACGTCGCGAAGTGCGTGTCCGTGAGAAGCGGAATGGGTCTTACGCGTTGAGCGGCCCAAAGAGGAAACAGGGGCTTACGCGTGGTTAGCAGCCCTTGGTGCCGGGGCTTACTCCAGGGTGGAGGCCCGTGGTGCGACAAAGAAAAGTGGGAAAAGGACTCCACTGGCCTTGGCAGGGGGAAGTACGGAGATGCATGGGTGCAGTCATCCGCAAGAAAGACTAGGGGCTTACGCTCTGAGGTGGACCTTCCCCCGCGGACAAACGCCACTCTGACAAGGAGGATCTCATTCCATGTGAGGAAGAGTCCATTCCCCTGGAGACGAGTGGGCGTAAAAAATTTCTGAGCTAGGGGGACCCTACGTGCGAAGCACGGGGTCAGACCACAGTTTAACGTCTTGTGTTAAGGACGAGGTGCTTAGAAGTTTAACGTCCTTCAGCTTGGACGGGGTGGGTTATCTCCACACCCCTAGGGCTTACATGCCCAATTCCCTCTAACCCTTGTAGGAGGGAAGGCATCGGTAAGGCCATAGTGAAGGGGGGCCGCAGGGCGAACCACCGGGGGGTCCACGTTTGCGTTGCTATGCGAAGAATCAATAGCCGTTAGCGTGCCTATGCGGAGAATCATAAGGAAAAGCAACACAACGGGAAACACAGCCCAAGGGACCTTGAGGTTACTTCACACGAGCCTGGGAGGCCGTATGGGAAAACAACGCATGGAGCGCATGCCCGGCAGGGGAGACATCAGGTGCCGGTGCAGGGAGGCAGCCAAGGGGCGTCAAGGTGAAGGGTCCTGGGCTTTGCGCGTAAGAAAGAAGGTTTGCGCGCAAAACACCAGGACGGTGCGCAATTGGATCAAGGGAATTGCGCGCGGAGAGGGAATTACGCGCAGGGTTTTGCACGCACAGCAGGGTATTGCGCGCACGAGACACGGATTGCGTGCAAGGCTAGAACCCGAGGAAGGGGGAAAATTCACTGAAGCCGGTGGAGTTACGCACAAAGTCTTACTCCAGGGCAAGGTTGCGCGAAATGAGGGATTACCTGGAAGCCATCTTGCACGCGGGGGAAGCCGAATTGCACGCACGAGAGTCGCTTCGAATTCTGGAACCCCCAAACCGTTCGGGCTCACCTTCTATTTATAGGTGACCTCCGGCGCGGAATCCAGGTGGCGCGTGAAATTCTTCGCACTGAGCGCAGCCGGCGCACAAAAACTCACCGCGCAGAACCGGGGCGTGCAAAGATTGCGCGCCTCATCGGCTCAATTCCGCGAAACCCGGTGATTCTACGCGCGTAGAACAATTTTTCACACGGATCCTCCTTTATTTCACACACCACATCCCGGGCCTCCGGATCGGGCCTCTGATTACGAATATGACTTCGCTTTGTCATTTCAAAACTTCCTCCGAGAGTTACAGACTTTTTTTCAGAGTCAACAACTACTTTAACATGGAATTGACAAATGAACGGGTAATATAAATTCCTAAGTGAACCACATATGATATAAAACAATGAATATGATTCTGTAATAAGTCAATGAAATTATTTAAATCATTATAAAGGAGGTTCATATACAGACGAAGAATATCAGACATAAGGTAAGGGATAACTTTTCCAATATCGTTTTTATCTGAGATTGTTTATTCGTAAGTATTTACTGGGGTTATATTTATCATCCATGTCCTTGTTTTATAAAAATGTTTTCATGTATTTTTAATTTCATTTTTACCCATTTTTGACATTTACTACATGGTATGTATGAAATCATTCTTTTACGAGGTACTTTTTGACTTTTTCGCAAAAGTACGAGAATAATGTTTTTTTAACTTATACGGCACGGACGGATTTTTACGGTTTTATAAAGCCTTATTTTCATGAAGATTCCCCTAAAATATTTCATGAATATTTTCAACAAAATATGTTTCTTTTAAAATTTCTTGATGTTTTGTGAAAAGAAATTGATTTTGAAGAAGAAAGGATAATTTCCTCAAGAATTAATTTCAAGTGTTTTACCAAAACCATTTTCTATCTAAGATGATATTATTTAATATGTGTATGTTTCATATATAAAGTCTCTATGATTTACATGGATTCACTTTTATTATTATGAAATGATATCCATTTCTTTTATATGGATTATGTGATGATGGGATGATGTTTATGAAACCCATTTTATTTGTTGGGTTATTATGAATGATGTATGTTTATTTTGTGGAACAAGTAAGAATTATTTCATTATGAGATGGGTGGGACCTATATCTCCCTCCAATGAATTGGGTAAAGATTTATATCTCATGAGATATACATGGCTGAAATGGTAAGTTAATCTGGTTCAGTGATATAGGACTGGATCGAGGAGTGAACTCGATTCAGAAAGGGACTTTTTCCACTAAGATGGTCTTGGCAGAAATTCCTTGGATACTATGGAAATAATAACAAGTGCTGAATGGTTTCCACAATTACATGATTTATTCCCATGCTAATTTATCATGATTAATGTTTCTTCATGATATATGCCTTACATACTGCCATGTTTTATGTCATTGCTCAAGATTTTGATGTTTAGATTTTATGCTCATGTTCTTTAAATTAAAATGTATAAGGATTGTTTTATGTTCTCTATGCTTACCTTTACTGAGCATTTAAGCTCACCCTTTATATGTTTTCTTTTCCCCAAGATTTAAAGAAAGGTTTTATGTAAGAAAACAAAAGGGGATGATCATTAATAGAGATGTTGAAGATCTTTCACCACGGTTAGAAGATTATATTCCGAGTTTCCAAAGACACTAAAATATGACGATCCTTGTGTGTCTGTTTTTGTTATGTATTAAGTATTCTGAAAAAGTAATGTAATGTCCATGTACGTCAGGCTTCGGGTATCTATAATTGGTATCAGAGGAAAGATTTAGTCAACCTTTGGAAACTAGGATGCGAAAATGTTAGTGAGATCCCTAAAGATATTTCTAAGGTATGTCTAGGGATGTCCCTAAGGATAAGTATACGTATAGGATATAGTCCTAGAACTACAGTAACAATCATAGAATTTAACCTAAGATGTTAAATAATTAGGGTACTCCCCCTTTACTATGTTGTTTTCCCTAGCATGATTTTTTCCTCTCACACTATTCTTTTTGGGTTTTAGAAAATGGCTGGAAATAGGAAGATTCATGATAATGTTGGATATAATGGACAATGGAATGATATTATTCTTGAGAAACCAAATTAAATAGGATTTGGAAGTCCAAACATCGTTATTATGACTAATCAGTAATCTCATAATATGATCAATAATCTCAACTTTGGTAAGTTTCGCGACACAGATAATAATAGAAAGATGGAGTTTCATGATGATCATAGAGGAATGAAAGTTCAATTTCCCTCATGTAAATAATGTGGGAAGAGGCATCGGGGAGATTGTTTCAAAGGAACTGGAAGATGCTTTGGGTGTGGAAAAGAAAGACACAAAGCTAGTAAGTGAAAAAGAAAATGTTCACTTAACACCATAGACAAGGATAATGGTATTACTACAATATCAACAATGATTAGATTTTTTAAATGTGTAATGTATGGGCATTATGCAAACCAATGCCCTAAGGGAAAATCTCATGAAGAGAATCAGCATGGTCATATGAGTAGTATTTATGTGGACGATGATGATGAGACTATAAATTAAATATGAGATGAAAGAAATGATGAATCTCAGTCAGTGGTTTAAGAAGTTAGTGGAATGATTGTTTGTTTCTAAAGAATAATGTATGGTACTATGGAATAAAGAATCATCTAAGGATTGTTACACTATTGTTTTTCCTAAAGTATTTGAAAGTATATGTTTAATGGTACCAGTAACCATGAAAGGTTATTCAGATATTTTTGGAAAGTAGATGATATGCGCATAATGAAGGGATAAGAAGATAATGAGATGTTTGATTGTATTCATGAGCTCATGATTGATATAATGACTAAGTGATATCATGGTTTGATTATATAGAATTTTTGGGATTTTGGTATGTGGAAAGAGTTAACTTTTGACAGCATTCATGTTTTCAATAAAGTTAAATGGGTTATTATTTTTTTCATGAGAATACATGATTAAGGTATTCACATGTTTGTAATTTGACCAACAAGATATATCTTATGATATATGGGGGATAAATGATGGCATTCACGTGATTGTTATGTTACATTTAAAGTAATCATTTTCTTTATACTATGATCTTGGACCGAAATATTTTAGATAATACTAAAGATTGGAATGGATTATGTTGTACATAAGTTAGTATTGTTTAAGGATAGAACTTTTTTTTGATATTATTGATGGGATGTTATAGTAATGTAGTTTTAGAAAAAGGACAACCTGCAAGACGGGCGACAACCCATCGCGTCGAAAAAGGCTGAGGGAATTGAACCCACAACCGAAGTGCGACAGGCCTTTCTTGCATACCACTAGCCTACAGGAAGTCCCTGGTTTGTAGAAACTAGTTTAATTTTATTAAGCGGTATGATAGATGAAGTATAAGTCCATGTTTGGAATCATATTTGATTAACCTCACCATACATGGACTTATGTATTCAATACTTTTTTCTACCCTTTTCTTTGAGATAGATGGAATGACCCATCATTCTATCACATGATCTGTTAGCACTTCATGAATAACAAATTCAACCTCATTTCTTTAAGAGATGAAGTGGAAATTGTTCAGAGCACAAACAACAGTGAGATTGTACCAAAACCAAGAAAGTATTTCTTCTAATACGAATTTTTCAACTTTAGGGAAATGATATTGAAAACCAAAAATGTTTTCCTAGTGCTCTTATATCTGACGAATCAGATGGTACCTTATATCATCGAAAATCTATGGCTTTGTGATTGTTGGCTATTTCATAGCCATGTTCTCCACCACTCTCCATCAGAACATGATGGTTAGATTTCTCTTCCATATCCATATTTTCACCTATGTTCTCCTATGTGGAAACCCAGTGATGAGTTAATCTGGGTAACTGTTACATTTCTAACTTTCTTTTTTAAAATGAAGTTTTATTATTCTTTTTTTTACAATGTGGGTATCTATGAAAGAAACTTTCAAGTAGTAAACCATTTACAACCCTGATGAATTTTGAGGGCGAAATTCATTTTAAGGGGGGTAGAATGTAACAACCCGAGATTTTATGAGAAACATTATTTTTAATTACTTTGATGTCTTGTGTTGTACGCTACACCATGATTATTGTGTACTATATGCAACACCGTATTAGCTTGTAGTATACGCAACACTATTCTTGGCTAGTGTTATACACTATTTGAAGTTCGTTTTGTGGAAAGTATTCTACGCAACATTAAGTATAGATTTTGTTTAATGTATAAATGAAATAAGTTTTAATTATGTTATACGCAACACCAAACAGAGATTTCACTACACGCATACCTGACTTGGCTTGCATTACACGCAATCAAGACCTTCTTCGATAGCATGTGTAGTACGCAATACCAAGTTTCACTAAACGAGATATTATTATAATATTATTATGAACTAGCCATTATGAATAGTAATACCCACTTTTTTAAATTTTATCTTTCAAAATGGACTTCATTTTTGGATTCGGAATATCGAAATTATCTTAGGGTGAAATTTTGGTATTTTTCTGAAAACATTCAATTTTTTCTGAATAGTGAAAACACTGGGTTACTATTTAAAAACCGACTTTTTATTTAAATAATTATTTATTTTATTTAACTTTTTTAGGTAAAATTTGATACATAATACCAATATAATTTCAATGTAATTCATTTGAGTCATTTTATAATAATTTTAGATATATAAAAATTTTATAGAACTTTTCACCTTCTTTTACCCACCTCATAGGAGAATTTACAAATTTACATATTACATAATTTCACCGCTTTTGTGAATGGAATTTCAAAAATCTGAGAGAAATGGTTGATATAAATAAGTAAAATGTGGTTCAATGAGATGAAAATAATTTTTTGTGAATAGAAACTTATTACTTTTTTTTACCACGGTCAAAAGTAAATATGGTAATTAAGGGTAAAAATGATATTATTATTACCCTAACACATGTCCTAATTATATTGGATAAGTTTAATTCGACCAAAAACAACCTTATGAATAAGATATGACCATTTAGGCCTACTTGGATTAGATTAGGACATTTAATATTAATTTATTTAAAGAAGGGTTAAAATAGTTAAAATCAAAGTTTAATAAGTAAATCATTTTTAATATAGGGTTATACATAAGATAAATTAGACTATAAAAATTCATTATAAAGATAACAAGATTTCATACATAATGGTAGTTTATTATTAATTTTTAGAAATTAAATAATTTAATTTATTTATGACACAATGAGGATGTAGTAATTATATTATTAATGAAATATTGACATAATTGATGGTATAAATACCCAAAAAATGTAATTTGAGAATTTTTATGAATTAAAATAATTTTATATGTTAATAATACATGTTATTATTGATTTAATTAACTTTTTTGGAACTAATATTTCTGTTATTATTTTTACCCAAATCAACTACCAAATAGTGTCAAAATTGACATAAAATACTTTTTAAAATAAATATTATATTATTAATTGTTATTTTATTCCTAAAAATATAATGTTCGGCCAAAGGACTTAGATAAGGTTCTATAAATTAATCATAAACAAATTTGTGTTCGTTTGTCTTGTTATTGTATGTTTATTAACCTTATAGTGTAAGAAAACAAGAAGACACGGTAAAAGAAATATTATTTAACTTAAAGTTAAATCTAAATGATAAGGTTAAAATAGAAACCTAAACTTGA
Source organism: Viscum album (assembly GCA_963277665.1). NCBI lineage: Eukaryota > Viridiplantae > Streptophyta > Magnoliopsida > Santalales > Viscaceae > Viscum > Viscum album. The sequence goes on along the minus strand of OY728145.1, from coordinate 652,308,332 downwards.
ATAAATTCTACTGGAAGAGCGTATTTAGACCCCTACCCACCTTATCTTTGAAATAACTCAATTTTGAGCTATTAAAAACTGAATACGACTTTATAATAAAATAATATTTTTAGTTATTCCAAAGGTGCCCCTATCCTCCCTTATAAAAGGGCACCTCCTCCCTCTGTTCCTCACACCACTTTGAGCCTTCAAGCTCGGCCAAAACCTACCAATTTCTCTTCTCCACTTCCCTAGAAACATTCTAGAGGTTCTGGTCTTCTTAAAAGACCAATCTTAGTTCCCTAAGAGGAGGTTTCATAAAGGCGCTTCAAAGAAGAGGTAATGTCCGTTACCGATTCTTTCAACTTTATTTCTTCTTCCACTTCTTCTTATTTAGTTGTTTCATTATGAAGTAATAACATCAGTATCACTCATATACTGATATGTTATTATAATTATGAAACAACCCTATTTCACCATCTATCCATCCTATGGAAAATGAAATCACCACGCGTGCGTACGTACGGAATACCGTCTCCACACCGTGGTGTAATCAGTTTTTTTCACCACCACCATACATGGATGGGTATAATTGTGTAAATAAATAACTATATATGGTTATTTTAAAGTGATATTTATTCTGTAATATTATACATACACTTCAATACAATTCCACGATCATGAGAATGATATCATCGCTCGTGCATAAGTACGGACTACCGTCTCCACAAACGCGATGCGATTCATTTTCAATGATTAACCATTCAAGAATAATTATAAAGTATATATAATTAATAATAATTAAATATATGACATAATGAAGCTACTGGATTTATGTATACATATATATATGTCATCTACTTACTTCCATTCAAGTCAAAAAAGAAAGGAAAACAGCGTTCATGCGTACGTACGACCTACCATCTCCATGAACAGTGTGTTTCATTTCATTTATCTATCTATTATGTGTATATATATATACTGAATATATATGATATATAAATCATATTTTACATTTTGGAAGTAATTAAATCATGATATATGTAATAATAATATCAATAACAACAAGTCCAAACACGTACGATAAAAGAAACAATTTTACCCAAAACACTACTTTAACATGTAATTGACAAATGAAAGGGTAATATAAATACCTAAGTGAACCATATATGATATAAAACAATAAATATGATTCTGTAATAAGTCAATGAAATTATTTAAATCATTATACAGGTGGTTCAGATACATACGAAGCATATTGAACATAAGGTAAGGGATAACTTTTCCAATCTTGTTTTTATCCGAGATTGTTTATTTGTAAGTATTTACTAGGGTTATATTTATCATCCATGTCCTTGTTTTCTAAAAATGTTTTCATTTATTTTGAGTGTCATTTTTACCCATTTTTGACTTTTACTACATGGTATGTATGAAATCTTTCCTTTACGAGGTACTTTTTGACTTATCTGGAAAAAGTACGAGAAGAATGTTTTTTTAACTTATACGGAACGAACGGATTTTTATGGTTTTATAAAGACTTATTTTCATTAAGCTTCCTCCAAAATATTTCATGACTATTTTCAAAAAAATATTTTTCTTTTAAAATTGCATGATGTTTTGTGAAAATAAATTGATTTTGAAGAAGAAATGATATTTTCCTCAAAAATTCATTTCAAGTGTTTTATCAAAACCATTTTCAATCTAAGATGACATTATTTCATATGTGTATGTTTTAAGTATAAAGTATCTATGATTTACATGGATTCACTTTTCTTATTATGAAATTCTAACCATTTCGTTTATATGGATTATGTGTTGATGGGATGATGTTTATGAAACCCATTTTATTCGTTGGGTTATTATGAATGATGTATATTTATTTTGTGGCACAAGTAAGAATGATTTAATTATGAGATGGATGAGACCTATATCTCCCTCCAATGAATTGGGTAAAGATTTATATCTCATGAGATAGACATGGCTGAAATGGTAAGTTAATTCAGTTATGTGATACAGGACTGGATCGTGGAGTGAACTCGATTCAGAAAGGGACTTTGTCCACTAAGATAGTCTTGTCAGCAATGCCTTGGCTACTATTGAAATCATAACAAGTGATGAATGGTTTCCACAATTACATGATTTATTCCCATTATAATTTATCATGATTAATGTTTCTTCATGATCTGTGCCTTACGTACTGCCATGTTTTATGTCATTTCTCAAGATTTTGATGTTTAGATTTTTTGCTCATGTTATTTACATTCAAATGTATAAGGATTGTTTTATGTTCTTTATGCTTACCCTTACTGAGCATTTGAGCTCACCCTTTATATATTTTCTTTTCCCCAGGATTTAAAGAAAGGTTTTAGGTAAGAAAACAAAAGGGTAAGATCATTAATGGAGATGTTGAAGATCTTTCAACACGATTAGAAGATTATATTCCGAGTTTCCAAAGACACTAGACTATTACGATCCTTGTGTGTCTGTTTTTTTATGTATTAAGTATTCCGAAAAAGTAATGTAATGTCCATGTACGTCAGGCTTTGGGTCTCTACACATTAGCAATATCATTTTGTTGCGATAGACGTTGTGTAGATTATGCATGATGTTGTGATAGATTATTTGATAGAGTCTCTTATGTTTGATAGAGAATTTGTTTATATAGTACATTGCTTACATGTATGCCAAACTTTGGTTCTTGCGGTGTTATGGGCCCTCAAGGACCGGAATTTGGGGGATCATTTCCTTATTTCCTTTTAATAACATGTATAAGATGCCATGATTTGATTTGCGGTGAGTATGGGCCCTCACGGATCGTAAATTGGCACCTTAACTCTTGTTTTCTATGTTTTCTGGGCTTTAGTGCAGTTTTTGAGTTACTGCCCGGAAAAACCCAGATTACACGGCATGTACATTATTAATACACACCGTGTAGTTTTTAAACCGTGTCACTGACTGTGTGGGTAGAAACATAGGGTTGTGAAAAATCTTCAGGAACACACCATGTACAGTAAGTACTCATTGTGTTGTAGTGACCGTGTGTCTACCCATGTGACTGACGACACGGATGGATGAATCTTCGACTATACACGCTGTGTCCTATTATCACACATAGTGAAATGTAACCTAAGTACCCGGTTGTGTCACAAACAACATGGGTCGGGGAAAACCTTCAAGTACATGCCATGTTCTTAGGGATCACGCCGTGTAGAGTGAACCATTTAGCTGACTGTATAACTAACAACACGGGTCTTTGAGACCTTTACTAGTACACATTGTGTCCTTCGTGAACACTCCATGTAGTTTAATATTAAGAGGATCGTGTGGGTTAGCCGTGTAAGGAGACTCGGGCAAGGGAATAGAGTTCGAGTACACGCCATGTGTGGGGAAAAAACGCCATGTGGTGGGGGCGTTACACAACCAGTTGTGGGAGAAGTACACGCCAATGTGATTGGCTTAAAAGAAAACGCTGTGTAGTTTTTATACACGTTGTGTAGTCATGTTTTGTAAATCTTAGTTTTTTTCTTTCTCTTGTTCCCCTATTGTACTCTTGTGTTCTCAATATTTGATAATCCAAATATTTGGTGTGCTTTTGACCTATCAGATCTATGCCACTGAGATTACCTATGATTGTAATTCAGATGCTATACAGTGATCAGACACCAGATATGGCCGATCAGGGACTTCATGTAGATCCTCCCATTGTGCTAGCCTTGGCACTAGCGGTTATACCAGTTGGAGGAGCCTATGTACAATTTCGGGAAGAATTTTTGAGGATGATGCATACCTTCCAGTGAGTGTCGCCTCCTGCCCCGCCGATGGAAGAGTTGTCACGGGTTTTCTAGTAGCAGTATCCTCCTTCTTTCTCGGAGGATATAAGACCTCAGGCTGTAGTTTTGTGGCTAGAGGCCACACTGACAATTTCTGTGAATCTGGAGATACATCAAGAGAAGAGGGTGAATATTTCTACCTATATGCTCTGAGACTCTGCCAAGAGGTGGTGGGTGGTGATCTCACAATCAGGGCGCCAACAAAATATGACTTGGGATGAGTTTCAATGAATCTTCTATGATTAATTCTACCTGGAGACCTTGATGGCAGATCATGCCCGGGAGTTTATGAGTCTGGAGCAGGGTACTCTTTCTGTTATGGAGTACTCATCTCGCTTTACTGAGCTACAACGTTTCACACCTATTCCAAGAGGCGACGATTTGTTCCTTGCACGAATGTTTGAGGATGGTCTAAGCCACAACATTTGCTCATAGGTGAACATCTTCATGTTGAATTCGATATCATCTAATGTCAACTAGGCATTGAACACTGTGTGCAATCTGAGGGATTTTGGAGTAGTGAGCCAAGGCGGTTCGAAATCCGGAGTTAGCGTTCCTCCTTTTGATAGAAATAAGTGTCATAGGGAGTCTGATCGAGGAGATCAGAGTAGAAAGAGTGTGTCTTCCGGTAGCCAGGTAGTAGTCTACCAGTGCGGGAGGAGCATGCATACTAGGTCTCAGTTCCAGATAGACCCAATGGAGTGCCGATCTTGTAGTAATATTGGCCATCTTCAACGTTTTTATCAGATCTTCTCACCTATAGCTAGTGGTAGGGATTCCTCAATGACTCCGCATCTAGGGGATGCATCGCTAATTTCTCACCAGTCTGGGAACTAGATTTCTTCCAGCCGTTTAGGCTGAGGAGGAGGTCATTCCCATGGTGGTTAATCACCAGGTTACCAGTGACAATAGAGTGGATCAGCTCAGAGAGGTCAGCTAGGTCCGTAGGAACCCAGTATAGGCCAGACATTCATTGTGGAGCAGACCCATCAGGAACAGGATCCCAGACCATCCACAGTTAGAGGTATGATCTTAGTAGCCTTAGTTTTATCTTCAGATCTATTCGATACTGGTGCTACGCATAGCTTTATCTCTGTTTCTATTATAGAGAGCCTTGGGCTCTGTATCTTTTCCTCTACCGATACTTTGAATCTGGAGACACTATTGGGCACTAGAACGGTTAGTGTACGTCAGTGAAGAGAGTGACCTCTTGAGGTAGCAGATAGTCACTTCTTATGGGACCTCTATGTCCTAGAGATGACGAGCTATTATGTCATTCTCGGAATGGACTAGTTAGTCCCCTTCTAGGCAGTCATCGATTACTATCACTATAGAGTGAGTTTTGTATCACCAAAGGGTGGATCCTTTCTTTATAGAGGTGAGTAAGATCTCCAGGTGAGTCGAGCATGACCCGAGCATCATGGGCTAGAAGGAGTTACAACCCATATTTCTAGTCATTATTTGGATGACCAAGGCATTTCACAATTAGACTTTCCTCCAATGGTGGATCATTTCAGGGATTTTTTTGTAGTGGACATTTTAGGTTTTCCTCCAGAGTGTGAGGTAGACTTTTCTATTGAGAATGTTCCAGGTGTGGCACCGGTTTCCATTCGTTCTTATAAGATGGCTACACCTAAGTTAAAAGAGCACAAAAAAGATGTTTGATGAGTTGCAGGAAAGAGGTTTCATCAGAACCAGTACTTCTCCTTGGGGTTATCCTATACTGTTTGCAAAGAAGGCAGATGATACCCTCTGGCTTTGTGTGGACTATCAGAAGTTGAACTAGTTGGCAGTCAAGAACTGATATCCCTTACCAAGGACCGATGATCTCTTCTATCATCTTTGAGGAGCCTGAGTGTTTTCATAGATTGAATTGAGATCCGGTTATCATCAATTTCACATTATATCATCTGATATACCCTTTACAACTTTCCGGAGCAGGTATGGTCTATACGAGTATATGGTTATGCCATTCGGTCTCATGAACATGCCTACAGTTTTCATGGAACTGATGAACCAAGTATTCCTTCCATACTTGGATTCCATCATGGTGGTTTTCTTGTATGACATCTTTGTGTACTCTCACACTCGACATGACCATGTTACCCATCTTGAGATCATTCTGAGTACACTGAGAGAGCATCACTTATATGCTAAGCTCTCAAAATGCCACTTTTGGATGGACCAGATTCACTTCTTGGGTCATTTTATCTCAGATACAGGAGTACTAGTAGTCCCAGAGAAAGTGAGAGAAGTAGTTTCATTGGAGAATCCGAAGAACATCTTTGAGGTATGAAGTTTCTTAGGGATGGATGGATACTACATATGCTTCATACATGACTTTTCACACATAGAATCACCACTGACAGGTCTGAACTAGAAAGGGCAAAAGTTTTTATGGTCAAATTCCTTTGAGTTAGAATTTCAGGAGTTTAAAGGGAGGTTGACACCAGCACCAATACTAGTCTTGTCAGAGTAGGGAAAGAGCTATACGGTATACTATGATGCTTCAAGTATCGGGCCGAGAGCTATGCTTATACAAGGAGATGGAGTCATTGCGTACGGGTCTCGACAGTTGAAGACACATAAGAGTAATTACCTGATGCATGATCTAGGGTTGGTAGTTGTTGTTCATGCCTTATGCTATTGGAGACATTAACTTCTGTGAGATCATTTTTTGGTCTTCACCGACCACAAAATTCTCAAGTACATCTTCACTCGGCGTGATTTGCATTTAAGACAACGTAGGTGGGTTGAGTATCTTCAGTCCTTTGACTTTGAACATACCTATACACCTAGAAAGGGAAACACAGTGGCTGACGTGTTGAGCATGAGAACTCAGATAAAGGTTTTTCAAGAGGCAGGAACTGAGTGGTAGCTTATGGCTCTATTCTCTGAGACGCATTTGGTGGTGCATGATAGATAGGGGCAGAGATTTCTATATTCTGTAGTTGTTACCACTACTCTTCTTGATCAGGTACGAATGAGGCAGCTATCAGACTCGGAAGGACTAGTCTTGCAGGAGAGTGTGTCAGGAGGGGACCCTCTTTCTGAATGGACAGTAGGAGATGATGAGATCTCACATTTCCAAGGACACGTATGAGATCCAACAGAAATACATGAGGAGATGATACGGTATTTTTATTCCTCAGTTTGGGAAGTTCATCCTGGTGTCACCAAGATGTATCGTGATCTACACCACCAGTATCGGTGTCCAGGTATGAAGAGAGATGTTTCTGGTTTTGTCACAAGATGTTCCACTTGTTAGTAGGTGAATGTGGAGCATCGGTGACCAGCAGGTCTTTTGCAGCAGTTACCCATTCCGGAGTGGAAGTGGAACAATTTCATGATGGACTTTGTGACTGGTTTTCCAAGTACACCTTAAGGGAATGATGCGGTTGGGTTGTCATTGACAGACTTACGAAGGTTTCTTACTTCATGACTATCAAGGAGACCTTCAGTGTTGATGAGATTGGATGGTTGTATATCTGAGAGATTTTACGTCTACATGGAGTTCCACACTCCATTGTTTCAGACATGGATACATGTTTTACTTCTCGGTTCTGGTAGGGGCTTTAGAAGGCTTTCAGTACACATGTACTTTTGAGTACAACATACCATCCCTAGATAGATGGCCAGTCCAAGAGTACGATTCAGGTTCTTGAGGATATGCTCCGAGCATGAATTATGGACTTTGGAGGTTATTGGGAGAAGCATATATCTCTTTTGGAGTTCTCCTACAACAACAATTTTTAGGCGACTATTCAGATGGAACTTTACAAGGATTTGTAGGGTTGGCCATGTCGATCACCTTTATGCTGGCTGGAGGAAAGAGAGGCAGCTTTACTGGGACCTTATCATGTTCCGAACACCTCAGAGCAGATAGAGTTGATTCAGAAGAGGATGGATACAACACAGTCTCAACAGAAGTCTAATGTTGATCAGCAGAGATGACCTCTGGAGTTTGAGGTCGGGTATCAGGATTTCCTACTTGTTGCACCAAGGTTGGGACATAAGAGGATTCTGAGACACGGTAAGCTTTCACCACAGTTCTTCAGGACATTTGATGTGTGGGAGAGAGTTGGGTTGGATGCCTATCATTAGTAGTTACCTCATAGGTATCGGGCTATGCACGACGTCTTCTATGTTTCTCTACTCCGATGTTACTTTTCAGACCCATCTCATGTCTATCAATTTGAGGAGGTAGAGCTCTAAGTAGATGCGTCATTTGAGGAGAATCATATCTGGATTGTCGATTGTGGTACGAAGGTTCTCTGTGGCTAGTCTATTCCGCTAGTATGGGTTCTATGGAAACATGGCCGCGTATAGGAAGAGACATGGGATAGGAAGGCCAATGTATGATCGGAGTGGCTAGAGCTGTTTGGGTTTTCTTCTTCCATGACATGCAAGGGAATTATGGGGACGAATTTCATTAATTGGGGGAAGTTTTTAAGAACCAGGACCATTGTTTTAGTCATGTTTTTCCTTTTTCTGGAACTTTTGAAAAAAGAGGAGTTTCTGGAAATTTTTTAAGTACACGCTGTGTAATTTGATGCCGCGCGAGGCCGTGTGCTGGACGTGTCTGGGCCACACACACGGTCATGTGTGGTGATGTGGAGGCCACTTAAAGTGGAGTAAGAAAAAGCCTAGTACATGCCGTTTACTCCAAAATTACACGTTGTGTACTCTCCTTTTTTCATTAAATGGATTGGGCTCACGTCTGACTACCAGAATTGTCTTCTTCTATGTCCCGTTCGACCAAGAGAAGCCGTATGGCACCAGAATTTCTCCGACCAGTCGTGCCACCTTCTGTTCTCTGAATCGACTATCATTGATTGCGTTGGAACCGTAGTGGTAAGCTCTTCCTTCTTCTAGATCATCATTTTCCAATTACTCTTCTTTTTCAAGTTATCATGGGTTGAACGTTTTGTGCGTTTTCATTGATCTAATAATATTTAAGGAGATTCAAGCCTCATGGATCTAGTATATTGGTCTCCTAGCATCACAGTAGGTGGTTTGTTCCTTTCCTTTCAACGTCCTTGAGTATTATGTCCAAATTCCACTAATACCCTTGAACAGGGTATTGCATGATTACTGTTTTACCCCTGTTATTTTCATTCCTTGATTGCATGCTTGTGTAGAGGTAATTTGGCTATGTATAAGGATAATTGGTATGATTGGATGTTTTGCCCATTCCTTATTCCGTTTATGACCTTTTGGTCTTGTTCACCCTTTGGTAGTTATACCTGTTTTCCATGCCTTTTGGCCGTAGGATGGACTGTTGTTCCCTGACATGCTTTTTATGTTGTAGACTAGTTATCCAAGTAGCTCTTTAGGTTTACATTGGCCATATAGCATTATTATTCATTAACTTGCATGGGGCCGTGAGAACCTGGTGCAATAGTCTATAAAGGGATTAACCGAGTGAGCTTCCTCAGAGAGTCTAGGACATTATAGACTATAGGGGATAGACTGAGTGAGCTTCCTAGAGATTCTTGGACATTATAGCCCACATGAGGATAAACCAAGTGAGATTCTTTATATAATCTCGATATTTATACACTATAAAGGGGTAGACCGAGTGAAATTATTCCAAGAGTCTTTGTTTGTTTGAATTTACTTAAACCATTCTAGGATATAGGAAGAATTGACCAAGTGAGATTCCACAGAGAGTCTATGATCGACCTGAGGTTATAAGAGGAATTGACAGAGTGAGATCCCTTAGATATTCTATAGACCTTGGGGCTATAAGGTGAATTGACCGAGTGTTCTTTCTTAGAGATTCCCCGAATACCTTAGAATATAAGAGGAATTGACATTGTGTACTTCCTCAGAAAGTCTTATATTTTCGTATGACCAAACCAAAGGGGATATGCAGAGTGTACTGCCTAGAGGGTTGTTGGTTCCTCTTGGATAGGACTAGAGGGTTTGGATGTGAGTAAAAAATAGAGGGATTAATGTTTTTGGTTAGCTATTTTCTTCACTGTTGCTTATTGATCTGTGGATTGTTTACTGTTGTGTATCATCCTGTTTACTCTTTACTGTTCACTGATTACTGTACTATTACCTACCATATCCATATTGAATGTTAGGCACAGATGTTCGGGTGGTTTTCTACTAGGAGTTAGTTTCACACCCTGTTTTGGTAATGATTTTGGGCCTAAACAGATTATATTGATATAGGTATAGGCATGGGCAAGCGCCCTTCGACTTCAGGTACATGATTGCATTGGAGGAGGAGAGCATGTGACCAAGCCAGGGATTGCGATGCTGAGGAGTTTCTTATCTATTTTTCCATTGTACTTTGGTTTAGTATTGTATTCAGCATTGTGACTTGTTTAGGTACTTACCTAGACATATGTATCATGAATCATTTCATATATATGTGTGTGCTCCAGTTGTTTATTGTTTTTTCCTTCTGCAACTTACTGTTGTTGGAAATTTACTAACTCCACTATTTTATGTGTTGTTTAATTCCACGATGTACTCTGTCAATGAGGGAATAGTTTCTCCACTAACACACCTAAGGGCCTCGCTAGTAGTCGGCAGCCTCTGGCATTCGGGGAAATGTGCTTGAGTCCATGTAACCAACCGGGTAGTGGGAGCCTCTGGGTGGCTTTCGAAACCAGGACATTACATATATTTTGAAATGGGTGTTGAATTATACAGAATGTCTTTATATAATTGAATATCCTACATAGATTCAACGTCTTAATCCTATTTTAATATTTCATGTCATATTATTTTTATCAACTTATGATTAATGTCATATGAACTTCTAGTATTTATGCTTTGACTCTTGATTATTATTCTTGATATGCAGGGTATGATCTTTAAATGTTATGATCTTTTTCTCATACCCATATGTCCAAGTTATTATTATATATCCACTTGATTTTTAAAATTACTTAGTATTTCAAAACAACCATTCAAAGGATTTATTTACCATGTTTATGAATAATCATTTTTTTAGGATTGCCATTGTGGATGATCATTGTGAGAGATGTTGATGATCTTCCACCAAATTATAAAAATGTGTTTGTAGATTTGAAAAACTCTAAAAATATTATAGTCATTGAGAACATAATTTTTTATGTGATGAATATTAACCTAAAATTATATTATATCCATGTATTTTAAATATGAGTCTTCATATTTGGAATCAATGGAATGGTTGAGTCGACATTTGGAATCTTGGATAAGAAATATTTAGTGAGATAACTAGTTATATTTCTAAGGATATTTCATTGAATTTCCATACGGATAAACCGATGTTATTATATATTTAAAATTAGGTGTAATGATTTAGGATCCTATATATATTTTTTCATGACTATTAGGTTTTCTAAAATAATATGTGTTTCTATCACTATGTATTCTATTCTTAGTCAATAGTTATAACTACAAGGAATTTGGATAACATTGAATGTTTTAGATGTGGAATGTATATGCATCACAAAAATTGATTTCCTAAGTGAAAACTTCATGAATATAATCATGAATTTGGAATGAATATTACATATATTCCTTATGATAAAGAGATTGTAAATGTTAAGTAAAACATAGGAGATGTTCTACCAGTTTTGATTACATTCAATGTGAAAAGCGTTATTAAATTTTCCTTGAGGACCTTTAAGACATGAAATCAAATGAATATTATAGTAAAGGTGTATTAAGGAATATGATTATTAATCTTGAAATTTTTTGAAAGAATTATGTTCAATGATTTATGTGTATATCTTTTAAAAATCACAGACTATTTTACATGAATCATGAGGTATATATGGATGTTGTGTATAATTTTCACATTATGGATTATCTTTAATGTGTTAAATGATACCAATGAACTAGGAAATTGAATTACTGTCAAGAATATATTAATGGAAGTTAAACCTTAAAAATATCATTAGGATGATAAAACATTATTTTATATGTATTGAAATATGGTGATATGGATAATGTAAATTTGATTTATTTATGACCTCAGAACTGATAAAGTAATTTTTAAGAAAGTGTTTATTCATTCAAGCATATAGTTTATGACAATTTGTATTTAAATAATATATCCAATTATTTTTAATAAGAAGTTATTCATTTATTCAGATAGTATTTTTTCTAATTCAGGTTATCAAAAAGATTTAAGAGAATAGTATGATAAATTAATTAACCTTTTTAGTATGTGAAAACAAAGAATAAATTTATGATGTTTCAGAGATCAATGATTATGTGTTTTTGAGAAATTCAGTGACAATATTTCTATTTATTAATTTCATCATTCAAAAGGGTTAAAAACTTTACCATTTATGGAATTCATTTTATTTATCATTATATGAGATTTTATATATAAATGTATTACCCATCTCTATGATGGTTTATGAATATTAGATAACTTCTTCTAAAAATTGTTGAGATAATGATAGATAGTATGACATATCGTTAAATTTATGGATCTCATTATATTATTATACTTTAGAAATGAAAATTTTTCATTCATTTCATGAAATGATAGAAGAATAATAAAGTTTTATGTTTTCTTAAAATCATGTAATTATATCTTCTCATGAAAATTCATCAAAAATAAGAGAAATTATCCTTAAATAAATTATTCTAGGATAATCATTTTTGATGATATCAATGACCTCTTCAATTAATTATTGGATATTTATTTGTGAGCATTAAATTTATCCTAATCATGTTCTATATAACTATACATCATAATATTATTGGTAAATTTCTCTTATAGGAATATGTTTCCAATTACGACATATGATCATGTATATGGAAACCTTGTTATGTGTGACATTATGTAACCAATATGGTTCCAACATTCTCTTTTAAAACAATGATTTACAATGGATTTTTACATTTTAAATATAATGAATGGAACCTTAATGTTGTAAACCATCAATGTAAAGAAAAAATATAAAGGGATAATTTCATTTTAAGGGAGGTAAACTGTGGAACCATGAGATATTTTTAATTTTGTTCCCATTAATTAAAACATTTAGAAATTTTTCATTTCATGTAACACTGAATATAGATTGAGATATATGAAAGCAGTATGTTTTGGTTACGTTACATGAAAAAAATGTTAGGCTTACACTATACAAAAAATATCAATTATATTTCAATACAAAAAAACATCATGATTTTCTTATATTACCCACGGTGCTGAATTTCGTTGATTTCTTCCATTACACACAAGACAAAGTTCTAACAAACTACAATATACTGTAAATATTATTTCTAAAATAAAACTATAGTTACCTCATAGACATTGGAATATATGTTACCATTATGTTTAACTAATTGATTAAAATTAATGTTAAATATTTATAGAATAAAATTCCTTTGTTTTTAAACTTTATAGAAAAGAATGTATGAACTATTTTTCAAAAATTAAATTCCTTGTCTAGGAATACTATTTCTCTATATACCAAAAAAGTTAATATTAATAAATTAAACCAACATCTTTTAATGGATTTTTTCTATAAAATTTATATATTTTATATTATTTAAATTTTCTATATGTATCTAATATTTTTTTTGGAATAATATTATAATAATTCCAATTAAATGAGAAAAAACTATATTTTGTAAAAGTTAATTTTCACACCATTGAATGACATACCAATTATAATTGTTAATTTTTAAACATTTATAAATATTAATTGGAATTTTTTTCTCTTTATTGGTAATATAAATATTTAATTTTTGTTAATTTTTTCCATTTTTCAAAGAAGCATTTTTTTATTAATGGTGAAGAACATTGAATTTTAATTGAAAAGTTTGTTTTGTCATAAAATATTTAAATAGATAAATTTTGTTTTTAATTTATTTGAAACTATATTTAGATCATTTATATATATATTAATAAAATTTGGGCCGTTGGAATCAATTTCACTTTGATATTAGATACAAAAAAAATTGAACTTTTTAACATTTTCACATTCAAAGCCGGTTATCTCATCCCATTTGGTGGATTAAATTTAAATTAATTTATTACATTTATTTTAATAGAATATAGAAAAAAATATTAATTTTTTTAATAATGATAATTAGTAATTTCTATCAATGTAAACATATTTTTTGACCAAAACATTTAGTGAATCTAATTAAAATATATTATAGTGATCAATGTAAAAACAGATTTACATAATAACTAAAAATATAATATAATGCGTTAAACGATCATAAAAAATTATTAAAAATAATTTATATATATTTTAAGTACCTCAAACCAGTAAATATATGTATTTTTTATTGTTAACCCTTTTTGGTTAATTAAAACATTGGGAGGACTAAAATATGTTTAATTATACCTGATGTTCCCTCTTCCTCAGTTATAAAAAGCCTCCTCTCCTTCTCATATCATCATAGAAAAAATTATATTTTAAGTCATCCAAACCCATCCAAATTAAAATCCAAATATAACTACCCTTATCCTATAGGAAACATATTTGGATGAAAGACAACCAAGTAATCGATATGGTGAAAATCAATAGGAGTTACCCAAAAAAGCTAGCATCGTCAATAAGTAATTTTGTTTTATTTCATTATCCATGAAATAAATTATTATTATTAAATTATTATTGTAAATACCCATCGATTGACGTAAATGTACATTAAATTACTTTTTCGGAATACCTAATACATAACAAAAATAGACACCAAAGGACCGTAATAGTTTAGTGTCTTTGGAAACTTGGAACATAATCTTCTAATCTTGGTGAAAGATCTTCAACATCTCCAATAAAGATCTTCCCCTTTTTTTACCTAAAACCTTTATTTATATCCTAGGGAACATAAATAATATAATGGGTGAGCTCAAATCCACAGTAAGGGTAAGCATGGATAAAATAAAACAAACTATATAGATTTGAACTTAAAAACCTGAACATAAAGTTTAAACATCAAAATCATGAGTTGTGAAATAAATCTTAGCAGTACGTAAGGAATAGATCTTAAAGGAACATAAATCATGATAACATAGCATGTTAATAAAACATGTAATTGTGGAAAACCATTAATCACATGATATAATTTCCATAGTAGCCAAGGCATTGCTGCCAAGACCATCTTAGTAGACAATGTCCCTTTCTGAACTGAGTTCACTCCTCGTTCCTATCCTGAAACACTGAACCGGATTATCTTACTATTCCAGCCATGTCTATATCATAATATATAAATCATTACCCAATGAATTGGAGGGATATATAGGTCCCACAAATCTCATAATGAAATCATTCTTACTTGTTCCAAAAAATATACATAAATCATTCATCATAATCCAAAGAATAAAATGTTTTTGATAAACATCATCTCATCATGACATAATCCATCTAAAAGAAATTGATATCATTTCATAATAAAAATCAAACCATGTAAATTATAGAGACATTATACTTGAAACATAAACATTCTAAATAATATCATCTTAGATGGAAAATAGTTTTGATAAAACACTTAAAATGAATTCTTGAGTAAAATATCCTTTCTTCTTCAAAATCATTTTCTTTTCACAAAATGCCACATAATTTTAAAAGAAATGGATTTTTTTTAAAATAATCATGAAATATTGTAGAAGAAGCTTCATGAAAATTTGGCAATATGAAACCGTAAAAATCCATTGATGTCGTATAAGTTAAAAAAACACTATTCTCGTACTTTTGTTGGAAAAGTAAAAAACTACCACATTTGGTAAAAAAAGAAAGATTCCTTACACACCATGTAGTAAAATTAAAAAATGGGTAAAAGGAATTTAAAAATAAATGAAACCATTTTTATAAAATAGGGACATGGATGATAAATATAACCCAAGTAAATACTTATGAATAAACAATCTCGGATAAAAACGAGATTGGAAAAGTAATCCCTTACCATAGGTCTGATATGGTTTGTACGTATCCAAAACTATTGTATAATGATTTATATAATGTCATTGAATTATTACAAAATCCTATTCAGTGTTTTGATATAATATATGGTTCACTCAGGACTTTATATTAACCATTCGTTTATAAATTCCATTTAAAGCAACTTTTTGGGTAAAATCGTTTCATTTATCTTACGTGTTTCAACTTGTTGTTCTTGATATTATTACATATATCATGATTTAAATAATTACAAAATGTAAAACATTATATATATATATATATAATATATTCTTCATATAAATATATATGATAGATTGAAATACACAGGTCATAGAGACGGTAGACCGTACGTACGCATGAACACTGTTTTCATTTCTTTATTGAATTGAATGGAATTAAGTAAATGAAAAATATATTTACATAAATACAGTATAATTATTATTTAATATATTTCATGATTATTTATTATATATAATTTATAATCATACTTTAATTGTTAATCATGGAAAATGAATCTCATCGCGTTTGTGGAGACGGTAGTCCGTACGTACGCACGAGCGATGATATCGTTCCCATAATTATTGAATAGACTTGGAGTGGATGATATAATATATTAGAATCATTATGATGTTATAATAATGATATAAAGTTATTTTTTACACCATTATACCCATCAAAGTAAGTTGGTGGTGAAAAAACTGATTACACCACGGTGTGGAGATGGTATTCCGTACGTACGCACGCGTGGTGATTTCGTTTTCCGTAGGATAGATAGAAGGTGAAATGGGGTTGTTTCATATTTATAACAACATATCATTATATTAGTGATAATGATGTTATTAATTTATAATTAAACAACTAAATAATAATAAATTGAAGAAGAATGAAACTTGAAAGAATTCGTAGAAGAGATTACCTCTTCTTCGACGCACCTCTTTTATGCTTCCTATTAAGGCACTAGAGTTTGCCTTTTGAGGAGAGCATAACCTCTATAATTTTTATAGGGAAGTTGAGAAGGTAAATCGGTTGGGTTTGGCTGATCTTGAAGGATAAAAATTGTGTAAAGGGAATAGGGAGGAGGTGCCCTTTTTAAGGGAGGAGAGGAGCACCTTAGAAAAAACATAAAATATTATTTTATAATAAAGTAATTTTGGTTTATAATAGCTCTAAATTGATTTATTTCTAAGATAAATTGGGTATGGGTCAAAATACTCTCAACTAATAGGTTTTAGACAAGTTTAGGTTACTAATTTAACCTTATCATTTAAATTTAACTTTAAGTTAAATAATTTAACCTTACAGTGTCTTATTGTTTTCTAACACTATATGGATAATAAACATAAAATAACAAGCCAAAAAAACCCAATTGGTTAATTATTAATATATATAACCTTATATAAGTTATTTTTCTGATCCTTAGATTTTTAGGAATACAATATCAATTAATAATATAATATTTTTTTAAAAACTATTTTATGTCAATTTTGATAGTATTTGGTAATTGATTTTTGTGAAACTCATAACAGCATGATTAGTTCGAAAAAAGTTAATTAAATCAATAATAATATGTAATGTTAAACTATAAAATTATTGGAATTCATAAAAAGTCTCAAATTACATTTATTTAGGCATTTATAACATTAATTATGTTAATATTTCATTAATAAGGAAATTACCGCATCATCATTGTGTCATAATTAAATTCAATTATTTAAGGTCTAAAAATTATAAATAAAATAAAATTATGTAGGAAATATTTATATATTTCTAATGAATATTTATAGTCGAATTTATCTTTTGTATAATCCTATATTATAAATGTATTAGTTATTAAACTTTGATTTTAACTCTTTTAACTCTTCTTTGAATTAAATAATAATAAATGTGCTAATTTAATCCAAGTGGAACTATATGATAATATCATATTCCCAAGGTTGTTTTTGGTCGAATTATACTTATCCATTAGAATTAGGATATGTGTTAGGGTAATAATAATATCATTTTTACCCTTAATTACCCTATTTACTTTTAACCATAGAAAATAAAAGTAAAAAGTTACTATTCGCCAAAAATTATTTTTATCTTATTGAACCACATTTTACACCTTTATATTAACCATGTATCTCGGATTTTCAAAATTCCACTCACAGAAGTGGTAAAATTATGATTTATGTAAATTTTCAAATGCTCATATGAGGTGGGTAAAAGATGGTAAATATTCATGAAATTTTTTATATATCTAAAACTATTATAAAATGACTCTAATGAATTACATTGAACTTATATAGTTATTATGTATCTATTTTGACCTAAAAAAATATAAATAAAATAAATTATTATTTAAATAAAAATTCAGTTTTAACCAATAACTCAGCATTTTTCACTATTCATCAAAAATTGAATGTTCTCAGAGAAAGACCAAAACTTTACCCTAGGATAATTTCGATTTTAAAAATCCAAAAATGAAGTCCATTTTGAAAAATAAAATTTAAAAAATTTAAAAAAGTGGGTATTACTATTCATAATGGCTAGTTTATATAACATTTTAATTACATATCATTGTTTAGTGAAACTCGGTATTGCATACAACACACGCTATCGTGGAAGGTCGCGATTGCGTGTAATGAAAGACAAGTCAGGGTTGCGTGTAGTGCATGATTAATTTGTTTTTGAATATAATAAAATCCAAAAATATTTCATCTATATATTGAATATATATATATATACACTCGATGTTGCGTATAATAACTTCTATCAAACGAACTTGAAATTGTGTGTAACACGGTACAAGATTAGTGTTGCGTATACTTCAAGCTAATATGTTGTTGTGTATAGTACAAGATAATCTTGGTATAGTGTACAACACAATAATCAAATAAATTAAAAAGAATACTTCTCATAAAATCTAGGGGTGTTACATTCTTCCCCCCTTAAAATGAATTTATCCTTCTAAATTCGTCGATGTTATAAATTGTTTACTACCTCAAAGTTTCTTTCATAGAAACCCAAATCTTAAAAAGGAATACTAAAACCAAATTTTAAAAACTAATGTATGAAACATAACGGTTACCCAAATTAACTCAACACTGGGTTTCCACATAGGAGAATATAGGTGAAAATATGGATATAGAAGAGAAATATAACCATCAACTTCTAATGGAGAGTGGTAGAGAACATGGCTATGAAAAATCCAACAATCATAAATCCATAAATTTGTGAATATCTAAGATACCATATGATTCATCAGATATGTGGGCACTAGGAAAACATTTTTGGATTTTAAGATCATTTCCCAAATGTTGAAGAATTTTTGAATTAAAATAAATTCTTACATGATTTTGGTTCAATATCAATGAAGCTGGTGCCTCAAACAATTTCCACTTCATCTCTTAATGAAATGATGTTGAGTTTTTCTTCCGTGAAGCATCGACAGATCATGCGATAAAATGATAGGTCATTCCATCTTTCGCAAACATATGGTTAGAAAAAGTTATATACATAAGTCCATCTATTTTGATATTAATCGTATATGGTTCCTAAAATGGACTTATACTTCATCTATCATACCGCTTAATAAAATAAAACTAGTTTCTACTAACTAGGGACTTCCTGTAGGCTAGTGGTAGGTGATAAAGGCCTGTTGCACTTTGGTTGTGGGTTCGATTCCCACATCCTTGTCCGACGCGACAGGTTGTCACCCATCCTGTAGGTTTTCCTTTTTCTAAAACTATATTATTATAACATCACATCAATTATATCAAAAAAAGTTCTATCCTAAAAAATACTATCTTATGTTCAACATAATCCATTCCAACGTTTATGCTTATCTAAAATACTTCTGTCCAAGCTCATTGTATAAATAAAACGATTCATAGAAAGGTCAAGCATGTCAATACCATCATTTATCCCCACATATATCATAAGATATATCTTGTTGGTCACATTCCAAACATGTGAATACCTTAATCATGTATTCTTTTGAAACATGAATTACCATAAAACCTTTTTGAAAACATGATTTTTGTCAAAAGTTAACTCTTTCCACATACCAAAATCCCAAAATTTCTATATACTCAAACTATTATACCACTTTGTCCTTATATCAGTCTTGATCTCATTAATAATATCCAAAATACTATTTTCTTCTTTTCCATTCATTATGCGCATATAATCTTCTTTCCAAAAATATATGAATAACCTTTCATGGTTACCAGTACCATTCAAAATATACTTTCAAAAACTTTAGAAAAAACAATAGCGTAACAATCCTTAAATGTGTCTTCATTCCGTAGTACCATTACCTATACAACATAAATCTTGATAAACATAAATCATTCCACTACCTTCCTAAACCATTGACCGAGCTTGAACAATTTTTTCATCTCACATATCATTTGAAGTCTCTTCATCATTATCAACATAAATACTACCCATACGACCATCCTGATTCTCTTCATGAGAATTTCCCTTAGGTAATTGGTTTGAATAATGCCCATACATTCCAAATTTAAAAAATTTAATCGTTGTTGATGTAGTAGCAATACCATTATCCTATTCCATGGTGTTAACTGAAACTTTTCCATTAAAATTACTATATTTGTGTCCTTATTTTACACATCCAAAGTGTCTTCTAGTTCCTTTGAAATATTCTCCTTGATGCCTCTTCCCACATGATTTACATGAGGAAAATTGAACTTTCATTACTCTATGATCATCATAAAACATCATCTTTCTCTTATTACTCATGTCAGGAAAATTAACAAAGTTTATATTATTTATCATATTATGAGATTACTGATTAGGAATAACAACGATTTTTGGACTTCCAAATCACGTTTCATTTGGTTTCTTAGGAAGAATATCATTCCATTGTCCATCATATCCTCAATTATGGTGAATCTTCCTATTTCCAGCCATTTTCTAAAACCCAAAAAGAATAGTGTGAGAGGAAAAAATCATGCAAGGAAAACAACATAATAAAATGGAAGTACCTTCAATATATAACATCTTTGGTTTAATTCTAATATCATTACCGTAATTTTAGGACTATAAACTGTATGTATAGCTAACCTTAGAAACATCCCTAGACATACCTTATAAATATCTATAGGGATTTCAATAAATTTTTCACATCCTAGTTTCCAAAGGTTAACTCAAACTTTCCTCTGATACCAATAATAGCGGTCTCGAATTACTTCCAGTAGACTATAATTGATACCTATCAAGGCACTCCTTTTGCGGCTACACCCCCTGGGCGGGACACACCACCATCCCTAGTGGCAGCCATTTCCTCATGAAGCCCTTGGCCGGAGAGCCATGCTTCGTCCAACGCTCACATGTGAGAGTTCCCAAGGATTAGATTTATTCCTAACTCCTTTTCCTCTGATACCAACCTTAGAGACCCATAGCTTGACATACATGTACATTACATTAATTTTGAGTAATACATAATACATAACAAAAACAGTCACCCAATGACCATAATAGTTTAGTGTCTTTGGAAACATGGAACATAATATTTTAATCTTGGTGAAAGATCTTCAACATCTCCCATAAAGATCTTACCCTTTTTTACCTAAAACCTTACTTTATATCCTGGGGAAAAGAAAACATATAAAGGGTGAGATCAAATGCTCAGTAAGGGTAAGCATGGAGAAAATAAAACGAACCATATACATTTGAACTTCAAAACAAGAACATATTGTTTAAACATCAAAATCTTGAGTTGTGAAATAAATCTTGGCAGTATGTAAGGCATAGATCATAGAGGAACATCAATCATAATAAAATATCATGGGAATAAAACATGTAATTATGGAAATCTATTAACCACATGATATGATTTCCATTGTATCCAAGGAATTACTACCAAGACTATCTTAGTGGAAGAAGTCCTTTTCTGAATCGAGTTCACTCCTCATTCCAGTCCTGTAACACTAAACCAGATTAACATACCATTCCATCCATGTCTATATCATGAGACATAAATCTTTACCAAATGCATTAGAGGGAGATATAGGTCCCACCCATCTCATAATGAAATCATTCTTACGTGTGCCACAAAATAAACATAAATCATTCATCACAACCCATAGAATAAAATGGGTTTCATAAACATCATCTCAACGTGACATAATCCATATTAAACAAATGGATATCATTTCATAATAAAAGTAAAATCATGTAAATAATAGAGACATTATACTTGAAACATAAACATTCTAAATAATATAATCTTAGATGGAAAATAGTTTTGATAAAACACTTGAAATGAACTATTGAGGAAAATATCCTTTATTCTTCAAAATAATTTTGTTTTCACAAAATTCCATGAAATTTTAAAAGAAACGTATTTTTTTGAAAATAATCATGAAATATTGTAGAGAATGCTTCCTGAAAATTAGGCATTATGAAATCGTAAAAATACATTCATGCTGTATAAGTTAAAAAACATTCTTCCTGTACTTTTACCGAAAAAGTCAAAAAGTACCATGAATGGTAAAAAAAGGAAATATTCCATACAAACCATGTAGTAAAATTAAAAATTGGGTAAAAATTACTTTAAAAATAAATTAAAACATTTTTAGAAAACAGGGACATTGATGGTAAATATAACCCCAGTAAATACTTACGAATAAACAATCTCGGATAAAAATGAGATTGGAAAAGTAATCCCTTACCATAGGTCTGATATGCTTAGTACGTATCCAAAACTCATGTATAATGATTTAAGTAATTTCATTTAATTATTAAAGAATCATATTCATTGTTATGATATCATATATGGTTCACTCATGACTTTATATTACCCGTTCTTTTGTAAATTCCATTTTAAAGCAATGTTTTGGGTAAAATTGTTTCATTTATCGTACGTGTTTCGACTTGTTGTTCTTGATATTATTTCTTATATTCTGATTTAATTAATTCCACAATGTAAAATATGATATACATATATATATATATATATAATATTCAGCATATAAATATATATGATAGTTTGAAATACACCGTTCATGGATATGGTAGACCGTACGTACCCATGAAGGATGTTTTCAATTCCTTATTGAATTGAATGGAATTAAGTAAATGAAAAATATATGTACATAAATAATAATAATTATTATGTAACATCTTTCATTATTATTTATTATATATAATTTATAATCATACTTGAATGGTTAATCATGGAAAATGAATCTCATCGCGTTCGTGGAGATGGTTGTCCATACGTACGCACGAGCGATGATATCATTCCCATAATTATTGAATAGAATTGGAGTGGATTATATTATATCTCAGAATCATTATGATGTTATAATAACCATATAATGTTATTTTTTACACCATTATACCCATCCAAGTAAGGTGGTAGTGGAAAACTGATTACACCACGTTGTGGAGACGGAATTCTGTATGTACGCACGCGCGGTGATTTCGTTTTCTGTAGGATGGATAGAAGGTGAAATGGGGTTGTTTCATATTTATAATAACATATTAGTATATTAGTGATACTTATGTTATTACGTTTTAATGAAACAACTAAATAATAAGAAATCGAATTAGAAAGAAACTTGAAAGAATCGGTAGAAGAGATTACCTCTTCTTCGACGCACCTCTTTTAAGCTTCCACTTAAGGCACTAGAGTTGATATTATGAGGATACCAGAAGCTATATAATGTTTCTAGGAAAGTTTAGAAGGTAAATTGGCAGGGTTTGGCCGAGATTTAAGGATCAAAATTGTGTAAAGAGATGAGGGAGGAGGTACCCTTTTATAAGGGAGGAGAGGAGCACCTTAGGAAAAACTTAAAATATTATTTTCTAATAAAGTCATATTCGGTTTATAATAACTCCAAATTGATTTATTTCTAAGCTAAAGTGGGTATTAGTATAAATCCTCTCATCCAATAGGTTTTAGTCAAGTTTAGGTTACTAATTTAACCTTATAATTTAAATTTAATTCTAAGTTAAATAATTTAACCTTTACCGTGTATTCTTGTTTTCTAACATTATATGGTTAATAAACTTACTATAACAAGAAAAACGAACCCAAAGTGGTTAATTATTAATATATATAACCTTATATAAGTCATTTGGCCAAACCCTAGGTTTTTAGGAATATAATATCAATTTATAAATATAATATTTGTTTTAAAAACTATTTTATGTCAATTTTGAAACTATTTGGTAATTGATTTTTGTGAAACTCATAAAAGAATGATTAGTTCGAAATAAGTTAATTAAATCAATAATAATATGTCATATTATCCTATAAAATTAGTGTAATTCATAAAAAGTCTCAAATTACATTTATTTTGGCATTTATAACATCAATTATGTTAATATTTCATTAATAATGTAATTACCGCATCATCATTGTGTCATAAATAAATTCAAATATTTAATGTCTACAAATTAAGAATAAAATACCATTATGTAGGAAATATTTTTATCTTTCTAATAAATATTTATAGTCGAATTTATATTATTTATAACCCTATATTAAAAATGTTTTAATTATTAAACGTTGATTTTAACTCTTTTAACTCTTCTTTGAATTAAATAAATATAAATGTATTAATCTAATACAAGTGGACCTATATGATAATATTATATTCTGAAGTTTTTTTTGGTGGAATTATAATTTTCCACTAGAACTTGTACATGTGTTAGGGTAATAATAATATCAATTTTCCCCTTAATTATACTATTTACTTTTAACCGTGGTAAATAAAAGAAAATATTTACTATTCACGTAAAATTATTTTTATCGTATTGAAACACATTTTACTCCATGATATTAAAAGTTTCTCTCAGATTTACGAAATTCGACTCACAGAAGCGGTAAAATTATGATTTATGTAAATTTACAAAATCTCCTAGGAGGTGGGTAAAAGACGGTAAAAATTCAATAAAATTTTTAAATATCTAAAACTATTATAAAATGACTCCAATGAATTACATTGAACTTATATAGTTATTATGTATCTATTTAAACCTAAAATTAATTTAAATAAAATAAATTATTATTTAAATAAAAAGTTGGTTTTAACCGATAACTCAGTGTTTTTCACTATTGATCAAAAATTGAATTTTCTCAGAAAAATACCAAAAATTCATCCTAGGATAATTTCGATATTCCAAATCCAAAAATGAAGTCAAATTTGAAAATTAAAATTTATAAAATTTAAAAATGTGGGTATTACTATTCATAACGGCTAGTTTATATAATATTTTAATAACATATCTTTCTTTAGAGAAACTTGGGATTTTGTACAACACACGCTATCGTGGAAGATCACGATTGCGTGTAACGCAAGCCATGTCAGGGTTGCGTGTAGTACAAGATTCCTTTGGTGTTGCGTAAAATAGAATTCAAATATATTTCATTTATACATTTAATATATATATACACACACTTAATGTTGCATATAATAACTTCTATCAAATGAACATGAAATTGTGTGCAACACGATCCAAGATTAGTGTTGCATATACTGCAATCTAATACGATGTTGCGTATAGCGCAAGATAATCTTGGTGTAGCATACAACACAACACATAAAATAAATTTTAAAAAATAATTCTCATAAAATCTCGGGGTCTTACAATTATATAATAACCTCAGTATCCTAAAAATATAAACATGTTTTTATTATGATGGTAAAACCTACACTCCTATATACTTCTATCAAATGGTACAAACAATCATTTTTCATGTGTAAGGTGGACTAGCATTTTGCAGAATGATATCATTTCTCTTTTAGTTGAGACAATTCATGGTTGAAAACAATGATGTGAATTTGATTTTTATATGATAAATATGGTATATATGAGGTATATGATTTAATTATTCTTCATAAAATATTATATAACAAAAAAAATCATGTTTCCTTTTTTGAAACATGATATACTTGTTTGGGGACATATGGAGTACTACCACATTAATGAAATGTGATTCAATCGCAGCTTAAATGGAATGTATTAAGTATGGTTTTATTTAAATTATATGATATGTATTACATAATAATTCTAATATAATTTTATTATATATATACATATATTTAATTTACTTTCACTTATTCAATATGATAATAAAACATAAAATACATTCATTCATAGGTATGATCTACCATATCCATGAACCGTGTATTAAATTTCTAATTTCAATCAGTTATAAATTATTATTAATATTTATATAAAATAATTTATATGATATTTATATAATGAAATAAATTCCTTAAATTAGTATAAAATTATCTATTTGCGAGTTTCCAGAATAATAAATCAAAACATATATGAAAAACGAAGCATAAATTACCTGAAATATAATATTATCATTGAATTATTTACAAAAAGGTAATATAATGTCATGAGAAAAACATATATTTTTTTATATATATTAATAATTTTTTTTATTAGATTTATAGTAATCTTATATTTATTATACATGTGTATTAAACATGTAAAACAAAATTTTGGACATAAGGTAAGGGTTTTATTATCGCACTATAATTTTTGTGAGGTATGCACTATGTTCACTACTAATTATTATTGTGTGGAATATATACTGTTATATGAAATATAATATATTTAATTTAATTTACCTCATTAAATACAAAGTTCTGAGTCATTTTAATTTTAATGTTTCTCATTATTAAAATGTACTGAATTGGTAAGGGGATTTCTAGTCTCTCATTTATTTCATTAAGACATATGCCTCATTCACCATTTTTTCTATTATGTCGTGTATATATGTCCCTTGAATGTATTTTATGATAATTATCCTTATTTTTTTGGAAATTTACTTATCTAATTTGTGATATCTCTTCCATGGTATTTTTGGTTCAAATGTTTCCAAATCGATAAAGTAATTTGTGTCAATTTCCTTCTATAAAAAACATGATATGAGATTAAACTATATTATTTAATGAGTTTTTAATTCTTATCTTCTATATTTTTTATCATAAAACATCATCTTTTAGTTATAGTTTAATTTTCATTTAGTTTTATTACTCATTGGGGATTATAATTCATGGTTACAAAAGTGGTAAGAGTCTAATGTTACCATATCATTATTTACCAGGATTGTTAACAATTTTTATTCCATGGATTAAATCATATGATCCAAATATTGAGAACTCTTGTTAATTTATTTATATTATATTTGTTAATTTTATCTAAATTTTTATGTTCCATTTTTTAACTCATTGTAACTAGATATAATTAAGATATTTTATTAAAAAATTTAATAGTTATTCTCTCTTCATTTGGAAATATCTTTTTCCCCAAAAAACCTTTTTTGATTGATATGGTTTTTAGAAAATATTTCATTAGTATTAATGGGATTTTTTAAATAAAACATTCCATTTATTGTCTTTCAAAAAAATTAAAAGGAATAATTTTCTCATTTTCTGATCAAGGATGTTATCAAAAAAAATTATAGTAATGGAATGAATTTTTATTATTTATAGATTAACCATCCATCATTATTAAAATTTCCTAGAATATTATTTTTAATTTTTTCAAGTTTATTTTTAAAGAAAAATTTTATCCAATTATTATAGAAATCATGTATCATAATGAGGTATTCTGATAAAAATGTTTTGACCAATGTTTCATAATATTATGTGTTCAAAATGGGTTTTAAAAATTCATCTATAATTTTTCAATGAAATTTTCATTGAAAACTGTTTTGAAAAATCTTTATTTTTTAAAAATAGGTTTTTATATTGATTATATACTTTAAACATGAAATTCATTCATATAAAGATTTAAATCATTATTTATAAGAATTTTCTTAAAAAAAAATTTGAAATTTATTTTCAATGTTAGGATATTTTCATAAAACATGATCCAAGTGATCATTAAAAATACTTCTCCATCTAAGATGGAATACATTGAAATAGTTTATTCTTCCCTAGGAATATGATCCAATGATAGATTTCAAATTAATTCTCGGAAATGGTTTATGTTTTTTGGGAATTATGTTCAAGAAACACATTTCCCTTATATAGGTTTTAGAATAATAACTTCTTAATAGAACTTCTTCTATTCGTGGGTCATTATAGGATTAAATGATTATTAAAACTATAATTTTTCCATAGTTTATGATATAATTAATTTATAATGATATCCATTTTAATTCATAGATTATGAAATTCAGATTAGTATATCCAGTTAATTTTTTTTGTTTCATGATTTGATAAATGTTTATTTAATTATGGCATACATACATTTCATTTCATAATGTAAAAGGTGGAACATATATATCACATATAGTTATTGGTTAATGAAAAATAACTCTTGAGATAAAGATGGAAAACAAGTTGACGGGGTTTATAAAATATTAAAATAAGGGGAAACCTAATCCACTCTATGAGATGGAAAACCAGATTCACAACAGGGAGAAGGTAAAAGTAAACCCACTATTGGAATAAGGTATAACATAGTGAAATTTAATGAAAGGACTATGAACTGGATATGGTGGTGTGTCCCTTCAAGTTGCTGAATCCCCCATGATGTTTCCCTTATATCGAATATTTTTTGGTAGACAAGAACACCCTTCTAGTAGCGTGGTTAGAATTTTCTCTCATTAGTGCATAACCCTCTTCTATTAAGGATAGTTCTGTAATAAATGTGGTCCTCAAGGAAATTTTAATGGATAAGGGTCTAGATGGTGTATGTACAAGTGTTTCTTCTAGATATAATTGAAATTGCATTTCATGTCTCCCTTAAATAATTGAAATTTGGTAGGATTACTACATAACATTGATGGCATGTGAGGGGATGTGTTCTGGACATGTCCTAGAAGTCTTCAACACATATAAGAGGACTGTCAAGTGATACGACAATTTTTTTTTGATATTTAATTGCGGGAAAAAATTAACATGTCCTGGATGTATTCACATGATTAAGAAAACATATACAAAATTTATTTTCATGATCCAATTAACATTTATTCTATGTCTTCACATGATCTCTATATCATTCATGATGTGTATTGACAAGATCAAACTGACTTGTCCAAGAAAAAATGACATGTCCAAGTGTTTTTATTAATAGAACATAGGGAAAATGACAAATTTATATGATTAGATCAGATGATATTTACAGAGTCAGTTGACATGGTAACATGAACATGTTCTGGAGCTAAAAATTGGATACCCATGTACAGATAAGGGTTTATAAGACATATGGGTTATATGGATAAGGGATCAGGTCAAGGTATCATACCATTGGGTTTGAGTAGAAGAGCCAAAAAACTATAAAGGAATCCTTATATAAAATGAATTCTTTTTGTGAATCATATTTTTACTGATGTCAAATTATGATATTATATTCATCAAGAAATCATGTGTTTTTCAAGGGATCATGTGATGGGTTTTAATAATAATAAAGAAAAATTCTTTCGAAGGTAGAAGCCTTATTTTTCTAATATAATTATCACCTCTATTATCTATCTTCCTTATATAGTCCCCTCCTCTATATTGTTCATTAAATATTTAAATATTGGGGTTTGGAGTATATATTGGGGAATGAAACTAGCATTCTAGCAACATCTAAAAGTGTGAATTCTATGGGCACCACCTTGATGTGATGAGGAAATATCATCATATATATTTATATCAAAGCCTGGTCACACTCATTTCATACATAGGTCAATGCATGATGTATTAGTATAAAAATGATTATCCTACCTTTACACAATGGTATTATGTGATCACATGATCAATCCTTATTTCGCTTCACATGATCTTGCAGAAGCTATATATGATAAAAGTCTCTTTTTATGGGAGAAAAAATATTTATTCACATGGATAATTAGTGATATCCACATTAAATCTCCTAATTATCACCATTTACTCACATTATTCATAGTTCTTCTTGTGATGGATTTATAATAGGAATCATATGAGCTACTACATGTTATCTTGCATCACGTGATTATGAGTTAATCAAGTGGAAAACTATTTCATCAAATGCGGATTTCATCAGAATTATAAATGGACATGAAATGAAATCATACTCTTAGTTCAAGATACTTTACACATTGTTTGGATAATCATGAAATCACAATATTCTTTTCAATAATTCTTTCACCATCATGAATGATCACATGTATCTAGATAGGAAACCGGTTTAGGGATTTTTGTATAAGTAGAAACCATCATGAACTAATACTATGTGTTTATTTTCATATGATCTATTTAAATATATAACATATTCACATGATCATTAGTGATTTGATCATGTTATATTTATAATCTATAATTATGGATTCATTTGGATCTCATGGTTTCCCTCTTGTGATGGATCTAGAGTCTTTGAAAAAGGGAATGCAGGTGAGATAATGTCAGATGACTATCTATTTTCTATCAATCAAATATCCATTATGTAATCATTATCATTATTGAAATTTGATATGGTGTTATTCAAGAAATAGGGTCAAGCAGGATGAGAGTGTAGATCATGATGTTGAACCAGTGGAAACAGGGAGTATGGATGATTAATAGGGGGTTCAACATATAACATGGTGTGATCAGGCATATCAGATCATCTTGATCAAATGATATAAATTAGGCATGTCTTTTTTGTGGAGGAGGAATAATAATATCTACTATGTGATTCCCACATCATCTTCATGGATATGTGTTTTGTTCTTACATTTTAATCATAGAACTACAGACCATAAGAAGAAAGTACCGATGTCTATTCCCAACACATGGTAGAACCTACATGTGTCAGATCATTTCTACATTTTTATGATGGAATGTGGTGTTTATTTACTCCTCTTATACATGAACATGAACATTTTCCTTCGCACTACTACATGTGTTGTCTATTTATCAATATCCTACTAATGGTTATAGGAAACTCTTTCCTCTACCAAAATTGATGTGTCTAGCTGGCTGGCATGACTGCCCATTTTTTCATATTTAAAAATATATAAAACACATAGAATAAATATACCAATAAAATTTATCAAATTATATTCAATATATGCTCCCATATAAATTAGTCCCAACCCCAACCATTTCTCTTAAAGTATACTTCTTCCAAGTCCTCCACACATTGTATATTAATATTCTTATGCATAGGATTCACACTCCTCAAAACATGAAGGGAAAATTTAATCGTATAAAATCACTAGTGCCAAAAAAATCCAACTTATAATTATATTATTTTTTTAACCAAATATTTTTCTATCAATTTATATCACATTTTCATATATTTGAATAACTGTTAGCCATTGATATTGATTCCTATGAGATGATTAGTTAAGATTATGTTGATTGAGGGATTTATTGTGATATCGAGAAAATAATCGTTACATTCAGTACATGGATGAATCTAAAATAATAATTTGTATTGTCATGAGGAATTCATATACTAAAATTGGTGTGTATAAAAATTCTAGGTTGTGAATTAAATTGTGTATATGGGAACTTGTGGATGGATCTAAAGTAATGAACATTGATGTTGCTATGTATCCCCTAGGGATGGTAAAAAAGTCTCAAATAGTTCTTAGAATGAATCCTTTGCAGCCGAAGCTCATGCATATGTGAAATATATTCATTGATAAAACATATATGATCAATGGTCCTATAGAAACCTAGATTATACAAAGGGAAGGGGATTTAATCACTTATTGATCAAATTTTAGGTTAGAACCCATGTACATTTGGGATAGTTCATGTATCTAGATCTCATTCCACATTAAAAACCACTGATATTAGTCCAATATAATTATTTTAAGGTTCTTTATGATAAAACAAACATCATTTAGTTTTGATATAGGAAATAACTAGGTCCCTTTAGAATTATCTCGACAAATATATACATGCTATATTTTTTCATAGGTTAGTAAACCCTGTGAACATAAAATAATTTTTAGTAGGGACCAAAAATTATACCTAGATGATTTATATGACATACATTCTTTTATATAATTTATCAATGTTTAATATGGTGAAAAAATAGTGGGCATGGAATGTGATTTCTTTTGTGCCAGTGATTTTCAAGTTTCCAACCTAATAGGAATTTTTCCTTTTCAATTACATATGTTTATAACATTTCATACATTACACCAAGTTCAGATCCATAAATATAAGAACAGGATTTTCCGTGTTTTTCTTTACATTTCCCCATTATAGAGACTATTATGTCATATTTTAATGAATTTTTTGGTGTTGAAAATTAGATTGTTTCACTAAATTTTTTGTTTGTCTAGAATAAATAATCTAGTGATGTTTTTAGTGTATTTTCACATAGATTTTTTTGTTTTTTAGTTTAATGTATATTAGATCATACCACTTGTTTATGAATTTTAGGGTATTTTAACTTTGAGAATAAATTGATGTATTTTAGGCTCTTTTTCTTAGACCTTCTTCTATAATAGTTTTGGGAGAACATATGTTCTTATAAATTTGGTGATTTTTGTTTTTACAGTCTATTTTGGTATTTTTGGATACATTACCTTGAAACCTTTTTACATTCATTAATTATATTTTAGCTCAAACCCACTATTTTATATATTTGTAGTCTTTTATCTCAAACCTTCAATTGTGTTCAGTAAAGGATGTGTATTTATTAATGGTGCAGGGATCCTACTTCCATTCATATATTCTAATGAATTAGTATCCAAGATGGTTTTTACACCCTTATTTTTGAATTGATAATATAATGAATGAAAATTCATGAAGTGTTTTCAAAACCAATGTTCTTGCATATATATTTGAGCTTATATATTTAGGATTGGTTGAGACACCAAATATCCTTATTGAGATTTGGGTAGATAGAGAGAGTACAACTATTAGGGAAATCAAATGTAATTTCATTGTTTCAATATGTGTTTTGTATGTAATAACAATGATGATTGAAATGAAGGTGATGATACTATAATGACATGTCAGGGATTTCCAACATGGAATCTGATCTATTACCTTCTTCCACATTATTATATGGTCCCTCATAGACTCGAGGTTATTTTTTTAATGTAGTGGATGCCTCAAGTTATTAGTTCCAAAATCCTTATCAATTACACCATATGGAATGTAACCGTGGTAAAATATTTTTTCCCCTATCTATTCCAAGGGAAAACAATGATTTTTTATGATTCAATTATTTTGAATATTCAATGGGGTTATAGAGAAAAAAGCTATCAATGAATGTTTTTAGAACACTGGGGATGTTTTTTTATGTCATGGAGGCCATGCTAGACTGCATGTTGATTCATATCAAATGGTGCACTCATTCATATGGGTTTAGAGTGTAACATTTCATTCATAATTTGAGAATTTCTATAATACACAATGACATAATGTAAATTATATCAAATTTTCCTAAATTGTTTGGTTATGGGGATTTTATATCATGATCTTAGTATAACTAATTCATATGAAAACATGGTATAGTGGATATAGGTTGACCATTAGTAATGGTATAAATCAATATCTCATTTATCCAAGATAGTAGTTTATATGGTTAATGGGGTATTTCCACAGGGAATAATAAATTGACTAGGGGCATGTTCAAAGGAATTGTTTTATTAATGATCAGATCTCAGTGGCATCCCGTTAGATTAACCAGTCCCTCAAAAAATCTTTCTATATGGGGTAACTATTAGTCGGGGAGCCATAGGTCCATGGGGTTACAATAGAAGAATAAAAAAATAAAAAAATTAGTTGGAACCATCTGAATTATTAAATATATGATGATGATTTGTGGAAAACATTATATTCACAGAGGAGTCTTGAACCCTAAATGTTGTGTTGCAGTATATTTAACAAGTTATCATGATGAAGATATGTGATAAACATTTACTATAATCATTTTTTCTAGAATAGGGGTCAAAATGGGCATTGATTGACTGTTAATAAGGTCAAAATATAGTCACCGTGAGCTTTATTAATTTTTATTTATGCTAAATCTTTTTACTAATGCATAGAGGTGAAGAGTTTTGAAATAATAGACATGAATTTTTCATAGAACTCACTTTTTATGTTATTATCCAAACTTTTTTAATTTTTCATTCGCATCATAATTAGAGTATTGTGATTTATACCATACAATGATAATAATTATGGTTATAAAAATTTGGCCAAATATCATGATGTGTACGTTCCAAATATATATGGGATTGATATAAGGGTAGTGTTTTAAAAAATATTAATTTACACTCCCATCATTAAAATTAATCCATTATTTATTTGAGAAGGAGATATAAAAGTTGTTAATAATTCCCCATGGTTCGACATTCATGAGTAATGGTTTGGGAGAGTCTTTCCAAAAAAGATCTTGAATACCTATATGTTGTTGAGTTTTTCTATTATTATTTCAAACTTTACAAGTGTCTGAATAACGTTTTTGGAAGGTTGAGATACATTTGGTTGACAGTATAACACTTATATGTAGTTGAAAAGGGAAAATGAAATTTCATAAAAATGGTTCATGGGATGCCAGATATCCTTTCTGATGGTCTACGGTTGGTTTTTGGCAACCTAAGGTCCTAAAGACATGAATTTTTATTTATAGATTTATTTTCTCAGAAAGATAATGGATGTACACTAATCTTGTTTTGTCTTGGGTCAAGATCATGTGGTCATTTGATAAGGAGTGACTATGTATGATTTTGTTCTTAGTTTAACATAATCTGGTGGGCATATTTTTTTATACAGTTCAATGACATGTGATGAGGATTTCTTCTATTTGGTTTTATGTCATATGGTTTGGTCGTAGGAACTTACATGGCATTGTAGAATATATAATTAATGTAAAAATTAAATACTAAGGTTATTTTTGTTTTTGGAATTCTTTTATCTGTGCATTGTCTTATTGATGGGGTTCCATAGGTTAAACCCCATCCTATGAAGACGTATCTCATGGAAAATAATGTTTTACAACAATATGACTTCATTCATATGTAGAGTGAGTCAATATGACTCATATCACATCAAATAGTGAGATATGTTGTATTTATTCCTTGGGTACCTTAGGATTAATTATATTTATTTTTCAGTCACTATTCACTTCTAACTCCTTTAAGGAGGTTTGACTTTATATATTGTACTATTTTATAGGGGTTAAGAGAATATTTTTTCATCGTATAGTGATTTTCGATATCAAGATCAGCATTGGGGTCTTTATCGTATATTGTGATCATACTTGAGGATAATGAAATTCAATATTATATTCTTATATAGAGGGGAAAAAATTATTATGATAACATATTTCCTCTATTATGTTTTATATCATCTTCCATAGAAGATATGTCATGTAGTTTAATGTCTTATGACTTGGAAATTATCTCTCAATTGAATTTCTTACCACTAGAACATCATTATGAAGTTTACTGTCATGAAAATTGGATTTATCTACAAGAGGAATAAATAATTTAGGGATTTTTTTTCATAGAAGAAGAATAGCCAAAAATTGAATTGTATATGAATATGATGTCATAACCATTATTTGAAAATTGTTATAATTCATAGATGTTTTACATCAAGAGATTATAAATCCTCTTGAATAATTAGGCCATATTAATTTTAAATCATGACCCATAATATCTATGTTATATAGAGATTTAAAACCGTGGGTATAGTTCAACCATGGATAATGATGGTATCCAATGCTCCACACAGTCATGAAAATAACTCATTAGATTATGGTGGAATTTTATACGAGGAAAATAAATAAACTAGTAGCTGGATCAAGGTAAAATATTATTAATTAAATAATCATAATGTTGTTCCTTTGGTTTAGACATTTCTTGTGTCCATTTTCTATAAGTTATAACCAATAGCAAGGAATTTTGAATACATGGGGTTGTAAGATAAGGTTATTACCTTGAAGAATTGGATGGTATCAACCCAGATATCAAAGATACCAAGTTGGTTCTTTTAGGACATACGATTCTAGAATGATTCGATTTTACTAAAGGGTATTTATTCATTTATTAAATACACTTCAGGGTGAATGGATATAACATTTTACTATTGAGTACATAGTTAGTAGAAAGTATGTTTCTGTCATGGTAAATACCTCGTTAATGGTAGTTTAACATAAATCTACTTGGAAATTGTCATTTAGTTGAGTGCAATGATACTAGGTTTTGTTTCACTATAGTTGGACAGAATACGCCATAATAATGATGGTGAGAGTTACATTCTAGGTTCCCTAGTATAAAATTACTCATTCTTTACATGTGAAACTAGGGACAACTGGAATATCAATTGAACTATGAAAGTGTTCATGATAGGGAAAATGTGATGGAAATAAAAAAATATCAAATACAATCCTCATAGAAACCTATTACTAATATAGATACAAGGATTAAAATCACGAGAATTAATCGATGTGACTGAAATGGATGACCTAGGAATCACTACGATATATACGTTAACAAGAATCAAACAATACTTCATTCTAAATAATAAATCACTCACAATACATTGATTTCTGTATTGGGAGAGGGAATTTTTATTATAGTAATGTTGGGCCCTAGAATAGGTATATAGGAATCACTATGGATCCTTTGTTAATAGGAATGTATTAAAACATTAATTTGGAAGTTATTTTCATAGGTTTGTCACTTATTTTTTGAGTAGAGAATTTATCTATATATATTGGATGGATAAAATTGTTCAAAACATGGTATTAATACATCAACTATGGGATGATGAATCAAACCGTATATTGTGTTTGAAAGGGTGAATTATCATGGTAGGAATGAAGAATACACATAGTGGGTGTAATATATTTAAATTGAATATGAAAAAGGTATTTGA
Organism: Viscum album; assembly: GCA_963277665.1. NCBI lineage: Eukaryota > Viridiplantae > Streptophyta > Magnoliopsida > Santalales > Viscaceae > Viscum > Viscum album. The sequence continues at coordinate 652,271,861 of OY728145.1, read as the reverse complement.
GATTTAGGTGTGACAATATATCGTATGTTAATAGGAATCAAGACACACAATGTTCCTTAAATAGAAAATTCCCAATTCATGTCTGACCCATATGTAGCGATTAGGAGTTGTTTTGATTTATATTGAAGGTGAACCTGGGAGTTGGGATATGGGGGTCACTGCCTATCTCGGGTAAATTGGAATCAACCCCCACATAGTTCATGAATGGTAAACTCACTATATAGGATTGGAATATACATATAGGAGTGTATTTTCTAACTCATATTTTATATTCACCAATGATTTTAGATCATGGTGTAACTATATATCCAATGGAAATGTTAATCAAGTCCCACATAGTACTAGAATGGAAATCCCTCTATGTGGATTTGAAAAAAATAAAGGGATGGGAGTTATTCATTTAGTTTTCTAAAGGATCTAGATAATGTGCATTGAATGGGACATGATGTAAAAAAATTCAACAAATTTAACAAAATTTATTATGGACATGTAAAACATGGTTTATCATGATTTGATTAGAACAACATCTATGAAATTTAAAATATCACGATAAGGTAGAATTCCATGATATTTTACATTGTGCTGTAAGGATGAATTTCATACATTTTAACTTCATACAGTAATGAGGAATTTGGAAATGAATTTTGAAAAAATGATATTGGGTATTATAATATTGGATGGACGATAAGAACTTTACTTCTAGAGAAACATTTAATATTTTGGGGGCATAACACATTCCCCATTCATTATATCCAATGAGTTATATCCACTATAAATACACATTATAAATGATTTAAGTCCTTTTTCAAGGGGGTTCAAACATTGATGATTTATTTCATGATATCATTGGGATTCTGATATCCAATACCTGTTATCATTAATGGATATATTGGGGGAATATATTCTTTATTATGGTCATTGAAATATGATTCTGATTGACTTCGTGGTTTTATTATGGGAACCACCATTTTTCATCGAGTTCTTCCAACTAATCTGACCTCTTCTATAATTTCTCATCATCTGAGAGTGGTCTACATATTTCTATTTAAACTTAAGGTAAAAATAATTTTATGGGAAATACTATTATTATATATAAACTAGTTAATAAGGAATCCCTTTTGTGGTAGTTCATGTTGTGGTTTAATTAGACTATAAATCCTGATGGATCTCGGTTTTCTTGTACAAAAAGTCTATGTTGACTATTTTATGGAGTGTTTTTTATACAGTCTTTGTTGAGGCGTCTATCTATTCATTATACTCTATATGATAGTGGGATAAATGGTTGTATTCAATGTTTTACTAGCAGTACAATATTTTCATCTATTTTGAATACATGTTAGAATATTTGTCCATTAGTATCATATGAAGGATAGTGAGTATAGGAATAATATTAAAGATATTGATATTCTTCATCATGATTTCCTTGAGGATTATATTATCATCCCATTTGAAAAATATTTTTGTGTATATAATCATGTACTTAAACACCTTGGTTGTAGCTAGGGGATATAGACCCCCATATCCATTCCCTATTTGTATAATATCTATCAAAATTTTTATATTTGAAAATACTATGGTGGTTAGTGGATGATGTTTTCACAAATCTTTCATTAATGTAATTTCACAATGAATTCAATATAGTCACATGTCATTGTTTTGTAGTAGAAACCAATACTCTAAATTTGTTAGGACAATCTAGTACAAAAATATTGAGAATATAACGATCCTTATTGGAATTCTTCCTAGAAAGAGTGAATGTATCATTATACAATGAATCTAAGGACTAGTTAATGGAGGAAGATTATATCATAGATATTGTTCATGGTTTTGGTGATCTATTAATTTGTATAGTGTCACTCAGGTCGAATCGTCGATGATGGTACATTTTAATGTTTGATTTTTTTGTTTGTCTTTATAGTGTGGAGGTTTTTTCATAGATTAATTAAAATGATTAGAGGATGATTTTTGATTAAAACAATTAATAAATATTGGGGTTATTTCATTATTGGGGATATTAATCAAATGATATTCTTGTACATTGCATTATATTTCATTAAATTAACACCCACTTGACATAATAGTTTTTATCAAAATTCCCAATAGTGTAGGATTTATTCAAATCCATAACATAACATAGGATATTAATCTAATCATAAAATTTTTATGGTAGTGTATTTATGATCCCAATAATCCCTAGAATCCACATGTAAATAAAAACATGTCACTAATCCATTACATTTTATGTTCAACTTACACAGTGATAACATAAAGTATACTAAACGGGAAAAAGAACTTAATCACTTAATATCTCCATGTAAGGACTCACCCAAATAGTATATTTACGCATCCATTTTTATAGTTTTAAATGATTAATGTGATGAGATAAAAAAATTAAAAGAACGTGATAATAAATACATAGTGTGACAAACAATCAAAAGAAATGTGAAGAAATGTAAAAGCACACTTTCAATTTAATTAGAAATTGAAAAAATATAACGGTTTCCAACTTGATTTAATTTTTTTAGGAAGATTAAATTTTCAAAACATATAGTATATGAGAATTTGAAAATATTATGATGAAACATAATTTAATATTTAATTAAAATTAAAGTAGACCTACATGATTACAATTGAAAACAATTGAAAACAAAAAAGAAATAGAAAGTGGGGGAGGGGTCTCTCTTTTTGAAAAAAGATCTTCGAATGTTTTCATAGGCCCCAATAATGGATATATTAATTTCAATCCTCTCCACTAATTTCTTAAATGGAATCCACTTGTATGGGAAGTAAGGGGATGTATTTATTTCCCACGGTGGTGGATTGTTTGGATTCAAAATCATCACCTCCACTAGGCTCCCCGATTTAATAATTCAGTATAGGAATATAGAGAAATATAATTCTTAAAAGTGTTATATATGAATTTTATTTATCTACCATAAAAATGTGGCGACCATAGGAAATAAAGAGCCAATTTTATGGTCATTTGAATAAATATTATTTAATCTGTCCATTTCAATTCGTATTTTTTCAAAGGATGATATGTGAATATGTTAATCAATAGGAATATTCCCTCCAATATGAATCATTTATTTAAAAATTTTGTCACCTATATCTTAGTTTTCTCTATATAAATTATCATTTCCATTTTCTGTCTATATGAGGTCAGACATCTTGGATTGTTTGTTGACATTAATTCTGAGACATAATGGTGTGATGGATTTTAAATCATTAATTGGGATCATTTTTGGGGTGTTGTGAATTATAATTATTATCCATTGTAATAATAGATATTATATAATATATTATGGATTTTCCTAAAATTTGGGATTTTGTACTAATACCATAATTTCAATCATCATGGATGGTTTGTCTTTTTCACTAGTTATTTGGGCCTTCTTATGTGGACTACATGACCATTAAAATTTCCTAATTATAGAACTCTTCATTTTAATGATTAGATGGGAATTGAACAAGGAAGAATAAAAATATTCATAACTCGATTTGGATTAGTAGAATTAGAGTTATGATTAAAAAATTAATCTCACTCAAATTTGAATGGATTTAAATAAATATCAAAAATTATATTTAATATGATAACATGAAGACTTGGCGCCAATTATGCTATTTTAATATAAAATCTGTAAAGGGAGTAAATAAAAATCTATTAATAAATTAATTACATCAACTCCCACAGACATAGCCTTCTGAATGTCCTCATGTAAAACAGATATAAAAATATAATAAAATCATTATCACACACAAAAAATTATTAAAATTTTGATTTCCCTAATTATGGGAGGTTTATACCATTTCAATCATCCATATTATATTCCACAAATAAATTTTATGCAATCATTGTTGTAAAAGACAAATAATTTTTAATTCTCAAAATTAAAAATGGAAACTTTAGACACTCATAACATACCCCTATCAAGATAATAAAATTTATTTATGGAGGTTCACTCAATAAGAAACTAGATGTGAAATTCATAGAGTTTTAATGTGATATAATCATACATTACATATCCTAATGTGGACAAGAATTAAGAGGTATTTTTACTTTTTTTAGATTCTATGGGACGGTAAGAATATAGTGCCCAAAAGAGAAAATATGTGGAGTAAGAAACCAGCATGGGTAAAACAATGAATAAATTTTATTAAAAGAAAAAATGGAATGAAATGGAAACACATATTTACTAGGGAATTATTTTGTTGAGGATAACATAAAAGAGATGAATAAAATTTTAAGGGGATGAAAAGGTGAAATATTTACAAGACACAAAACTTCTCCCAATGCTATAAGAATATATTATGCAATTTTTCTCATTTTACATTTAATTTGTTGTGATTTAATTTTCAAAATTTGAACATTAAACATATATCAAAATACTCTAAAAAATGTATGATCTCCATCGAAAAATAATTATAATAGTTATAACATGATCAAAGGTTGATATATAGTAATTTTTCCATCCCAAGACATAACACAATTTTTTTTTGTATCATTTTTTTCTTTTTTAAAAATTTTAATAACATGTACTAAATTACATAAATAAAAAACCATTCCCCAAATTCACAGAATTGCAACCTGTCCCCCAAACAAAAATAGTTTTTTTATCAAGTATATTATAATACGTTGAAAACATATAAATGGATACCCAAAATTAAAACCATTCCTAAAGCACTAAAACATAAAAAATTTATTCAATGAAAATCCATGTATATTTTGGGTTGTAAAATGGTTTGGCATGTTTTTATGGTTATAAAGACAATGTTTTTTATTTTCTAAAATAGTATTTCAATAGGATGAAAAATATAAGAGTAATGGTTGAGTATATTGCTATTGTGATTCTCATGTGGTTCAGAAAAATCCTCTATTGTATTAATGAACAATAAATTAGTAAAATAAAATTGATGGTCCAAAAACTCAAGAATCACAATTGGGGGTGAAAAAAAACATTTTAATATGATGTTTATTGGTTAAAATGGTATGATAGTTAATGTTGTTCATCAAATTTTGGGATGAAATGGTTCCCAAATCAGAAATTTTACCCTACAAATTTATTGGTTTAGAAAAAAGGTGATTTAACAAAATTTATGATGAAAATGCGTAATTTTTTTTGATGTAAACATGTGTTTTGACTCCAAAACATTGTTGGGCAATGTTTTAAAAGTTTATAGTGATTAATTATGACTCATTATTTCTTATTTTTTTAGACTTTTTAGTTTTTTATAATTTTACACCCACACAAAAGAGAATGAGTAAATAAAATGATTAATGAGGAATGTTGACAAATATGAGAATGAGATATTAAGAAGAAGATAAGAGGGAGAGGGAGAGAGAGAACACAATTAAGTTAATGTGAAAGAGGTTTCCCTTTATTTGGATTGGATGGGTCACCATCACCATCCATTATTTGTACATCTATAGAAGTTGGGGATCTGATGTAAGTCAATATGGTTCTCTGAATGTGTATCCTCTCATGGTGATGCATTATCCAATGTATTTTAACTATGAATGTTCTTTTTAAAGAGGGGTCTTGGATTTCCACGACATCAAATGGGTAAACATTAGTTATAATAAAAGTACCTTCACCAAGAGAATTAAGATTGATTAGGTGATTTTGAAGTCAATAATTTAATATCATTTCCTGTTCCCCATCGTGATATTCTTTTTGAAGGATATTTTTTTGTTTAGTCCCTTAGAAGTTTCATTTAAGTGATTGGAATTCTTATAAAAATCATGCTGAATACCCTCAAGTTTATTTATTGTAAATATTTTCTCTTCACCAAATTTTTCACAAGAAAATTTATGATTTTTTATATAACAAAATGACTTATTTTTTATTTCAACAGGTAAATTACATACATAAAAGAATGAGCCTAAATGGATACAACCCTATGGGGGTTTTAATGGCGATTTGAATATCCCAAAGCACTTCACCAAGTCTTCTATGCCAGTATTTTCTATTGGGGATTACAATTCTCTCAAGAAATTGTTTTTACTTCTCTATTAGAAATTTATTCCATTCCAATTGTTTTAGGGTGATAAGTAGTTGAATATTTATGTACAAAACCATTCAATTTCAAACAATAATCCACAGAATGATTATAGAAATGAGTTCTTATGTTACTTTTAAAGGAGGGCGGTGTTCTAAATTGAGGGAAAATGTGGGGTTTTAAGAAACCTCTAATTGTATGTGAATCATCCTTTCTAGTGGTTTTGGCCTTGACCTAACAAGAAACATAGTCAATAGTCTTAATAATATATTAGTATCTTTAGGATGGGGGAAATGGTCCCATGAAATTAATTACCAAAAAAATATAAGATCTCATCGATGATTAAGGGCTTTGGGGGATTTTCACTTCATTTGGAAATTGTGACATTATTTTGGAATGTGTGAGTCCTTGAAGAGTGAAGGATAGGTGAATCATAAGTCAATGACCTTTCAAGAGTTTCTTTGTGGTCAAAAGTGTCCACCCCAAGGTATTGAGTGAAAAAATTTCAATATGGGTGAATTTTCATCATCATCCATACATCTTATAAATAACATGTTAGCAAAATATTCCTAATTTAAATTTTCTTCCCAAAAATATATATTTGTACAACTATGAAGCTTTACCTTTTGTTATTTTGGTGGGATTTTACAAAAAAACTCCTTCTACGAAGAAATTTACAATTAGTGAATTCCATGGTATAATTGTACAACTATAAAGCATTACCTTTTGTCCTTTCATGATATCCTTTCTTATATAGGAACTTCAAATTGGAATGGTTTTTAAAAATAATGATTTTTTTCACCTAAAGTGGATATCTTGAATTGATCTAAGAAAAAACGATAGCTAGAAGTTCCTTATCATACACAATGGCATGAGATTAAGTTTCATCAAAGGCTATTGGGGAATAAAGGATGACCGGGATAATATTTTCTCATATTTGGAAATGAACATCACCAGTAGACCTATTAGAACCATAAATGATCAATTTGAAGGGAAATGACAAATGTTTGGGTTTGATTATAGGGGAAGATGTAAGAAAATATTTGAGTTCAATTAAGGCTATCTTTATTTCTTTTCAAAATGGAATGTGACATCATTTTTAATTATTTGATATAGTGAGAGGAAAATACTGCTGAAGAAACTCCCTCATACAGGTTCATTAATATATGGAACCCATTTACATTTTCATAAGCCACTTCTATAAGTGTGATATCCTTTGAACCTGATTTATAAATCCTCAACATTTTAATAATTTTGAAGTGAACATTCCACTCTTAGATTCCATCAAACAAATTCCTATGTATAAAAAGTTTCAAAAGGAGTTACCTAACAATAAGAGGAAACTTAAGACCTTTAAAACTATTATTACCCATGAATCCATACCTATGATGTGAAATGATATTGGTAACATTATATTTCCATTCCAAATAAGATGTTCAAACATTTATGAGGAAATCATATAACTATGAGTGTATTATCATATTTATTGAGATGTTAATTCTCATAATAATTTTTCTGAAGCTCCTCCAGTTCATTTAACTAATAAAATCTATCTTTATTATAATTTTCAAAATAAAAATTATATGTTTTGATATATAAGAATGACTTATGTTGGATTTAAATAATATAATGACATGATTTACCAGAAACTTGACTAAATACTGAAATTGCAAATGGGGTTTTTATATATAGTTCGATAAGACAATAATGATTCGGGTTATATTTCTATATTTTTTTCTAATAATTTTCATGCTCCATGTTCAATGTCTCATTTGAGGAACCATCATGATGTCAGACAATTTTTTACCCAATTTATGTAAAATTACACTTATATTACCCATCAGGTTTGGCAATGGTTGATCTTGGAGTTTGGAAGATTTGGATGATTTCTACTGAAAAAGTTGGGATGTAAGTTGAAAAATTTGTGTTTCAATATTTATAAGTATATAATTGATGAAGGAGGCTATATATTCTATATCTAGTTCCCATTGTTTCTTAGAAGAGGAGGCGTGTACCATATTGGGATTACCTTTATCATCATTATTGGGAAGGTTTACATATTGGGATAGTAATTGGTAAGGTTCATTGGGATAGAGTGATCCAGGATGAACCATGGGAGGATTGATCATTTAAGTTTGATGGTAAAAAGGATAAGGTTTTTAGACGTTACCTCCTCCATGACCATATTAGAATTGGTTTGTAAATTGAGGAAGTAAGTGAGGGGGATGAGAAATGAGATTACCATACCTCAAGCCCAGGTTAAAGGTAGAAGATAAGGGCTCAGCATGGGGTTGATTGAAGTTTCCAATTAACTAACATTATTATTTAGGGTTGGGGTTCATCAAATCACATGTATCATTTATCTCAGTTGGTCCAGAGGAATCTAATGTATCCTCTTAATGTAGTGGACATGCGTCTATAAGATGAGATGTTGAGTTTCATATTCCACAATTTTTTATAGTTTTTGGCTATATTGATTGTGTTGAAGTTGATGCTGGGTCTTTGGAATCCATAGAAAGTTGTCATAGAAGACTTGTAAGTTCAATCACCCACTATGTCATCTTATTTGCTTAAATGGATTGATTCTATTAGACATATTTGACTTGATCATGTGCTCACATATTGAATTTTTTCAGGTTTGTATCCATGTTTCTTAAGATCTGTCTTGTAGCCGTAGGAGTTTTATCAACAAGAGTACCACCACTTGAGGCATCAATTAGGGTTCACCAAATTCCAAATAAACCCTCATTGATTTATTTGATAAAGACTTGGCTAGGTATTTGGTGACATGGTTAGGTGGAGACATGAATTTTTAACATCTCCCAATAGTCTTGGAGTGAATCATTTGGGAATTTATTGATAAAACTAATTTCATTTCAGAAAGAAGAATAATTATAAGTAAAAAAATAATTTTTCAAAGAAGGTTTGCTTCCTGTAATTCCACTTTTTTATGGAACCATGAGGGGGTATCAAATCCATGAGATTTCAGTGAATTATAAGGAGAAAGGTAATGTAAAAATTTTGATTTCTAATTTACAAACCCATTGAGGCATCATTGTAGAGAATACCACATAGAAATATTAGAGATGATGATATGGATCCTAACTTGTTTGTTTTTGGAAATGAGGTAGAAGATGAATCAAACCTGATTTTAGTTCTAAGTGAGAAAATATGTTTGGATACTGAATACCATGTAGTGTGTAAGACATATCAAGAGAAGATTGATCATTAATGGTTTATTACCTAGTATTTTCCATATCATGTTCAATTGATTGGACAATGAGTGTATCTTATTTGATTATATTATCCCTAATGTTCATCCTATGTTGGATAATGGTTCTCTCTATTTCAAGGAAAAAAATATATAACAGATTATTTGGGAGGCTATATGGAATTTATATATGTTTCGAAGGATGAGGAATGCATGGTCTTCTTCGTGTTATTTTTTAGAATTTGTTTTCATTTTTTTTAATTTATCATTTTTTTTAAATAATCCAAAATTACCAACTACTTAATGCACCATCCATAGAAATAGCACCATGTTAAGAGCATTAAATTTAATAATTAAAGGGTTTGATGATTTTCTAATTTGTATAGTGGAACTCTAGTAGAATCCAAAGTGATGGTAATTTTTTGTAGTTTACTAATTTTTTTATTTGAATCCTTTTTAATGGGGGGTTGAAGAGATAAATTAAATCGATTAATGTGTGATAAATTATTTAACAATTTATTAAATATTGAGGTGATTTTATTATTGGGGGTTTTAAACATATTATATACTTTAACATGGATTTATATTTTATTAAAATATCACCCACATTAGTAGATGATATTTAATGGAATTTCAATGTTTTTAGGCATTAGTCCAATGCATAACATAACTGGGGATTCTAATCTAAATAAGATTTTTTATGGTGGTGTCATTTTGGTTTTAATTTTCCATGGGATACAAATGTTAAAAAACAATTCATTAATCCATGACATCTAATATTCAACATACATAATGTTATCCTAAAGAATAGTCAGTGAGAAAATTCCCTGCATCATTTAATATCCCCAAATCATGAATCACCCCAATTGTTGATATAATCATACAATGAGATAGTTATTAATATGGTTTAATATGTTTATAGTGATGAGTGAGAATAAAAAGAAAATAATGTGGTAAAAATAGAGTAGTGCATTGAACACACACATGAAATGTGAAGAGTGGTAAAAATGAAATGTCGATTAAATGAGAAAGTGAAATTATATAATGGTTTTCAACATTATTTAAACAATTTTAAGATGTTTGAAATTAATCAACAATGGTTTTATGATACTTATAATCTATAATTATGAACAATGATTTAAGTTTTAATTGAAATAAATTAAAATATACACGATTATAATTGAAAACAACCGAAAATAAACATGAAAAGAAAGGTTTATGTGAGGTAACTATTATTAAAAAATGATAAAGGAATGTACTTCTAGGACCTTATAAAGGATATATCATGAAAAAAATATTCTTTATGTTCTAAAAATCCATCAAATTTTAAGGATAGGAGGGGGTGAATTTATATCCCAGATTGGTGGACTGATTTCATTCCAAATCCTCCCATCATATTGGCTCCCTAAATAAATAATTATGAAAGAAAAATATAGAGAAATATTATTCTACAATGATTTATATAAGTATTTGGAAAGTATATTCACGAATTATGTTATCCATTGGACTTAAGGAACTGTTCTTATGGTGGTTTGAATAATATAATTTTATTTCTCCATTTTAATACAGGCTTCCTAGAAATCCAAATATAGAATGGGTTGTAGAATTGGAAGATTAACTAAAGTAAAAACCATTTACTAAAAATAGGTATCCTCTTATATCATGGATTTTAAATTTTAAAATTTCAGATCCATTCGTTGTTTTTACCATGATAAATTTCTTGGATTGGGTGCTGAGTTGAATTCTCTAGATGAATGGTGAGATGGAATTCAAACCATTATTTGCGCCCATTTTCGGTGTCGTTGGGAATTAAATTATTAATAAATGATTATTTTGGATATCAAAAAATATATTAAATAGTTTTTTAAAATATGGGCTTTGAGATTGAGCATAAAAATTCATTCATCACAGATGGTCCAGTTTGTTTATAGATTCATTGGGCCCTTATGTGTGGACCAAATGATCCTCAAAATGGCCGAATTGGCCAAAGATTCATTTAAATAATATGTTAAAAATTGAACAAGGAACCCTAAAAATTATGAATAATACAATTTTTATCCAAAGGATGAGTCTTATGATTAAACAATTAGACTAACTCATATCTGGATTAATTCGAATACTTTTCAAAATTTATATTTTATCATTAATCCTTAATATGTCAAACCAATTATACACCATTCATAGAAAATAAGTAAAGAGAATAAATAAAAAGTTAATAATAAATTCATAACATCAATGAGTCTATTAAAGACACATTTTTAGGACCATTTTTCTCATTCTTCTCATCTCAAATGGAGAAGTTTACTTCTATGCATTGATTCTATTTCCTTCTAGATCTATCTAATATGAGGGTGAAAATTTGGAGATATTTGACTATACAATTCGTCCACCTTTTTTAGTATATAGTCTCATAATGATAGGGGGTTTAATATACCTAATTTATTTACTTTACGTCATATATGACGACTAATGAAACTAATCATTAGTAAGTATTATGGATAACCACATCTTTATATTCATGATCTATCAATAATATGGTTTCATTTTATAATACATCAATGTGAGGAATTTTTTTATTAATGTTTGTGATGAAATTTTAGTTAAAAATAGAATTAATCCATTAACCCCCCTATAATAACCAAACATAGCAAAAAATTATTTATTCATTCTATTGTACACACAAATTGATTTGGTTATTACCTTGCACTAACTCCCCTTTAATGATTAGGAATGATATTTACTACTGTATTAATAGTTCTATATTACACTAATTCTTGGTTCTCGCCATCATTATTTATGAAGATTTTGAACCATAAAAAATAGTAAGGAAAATTTTCATTAACCCAAAAATAAATAAAATTTCTAGTCTAACGTAGTAGAGTATTTTTTTATACTCCTTAAAAAAACCTTCTATAGGATTCCTCAAAATAAATTGACCCTATTCTTTGAGCATTATAGGTATAGAAAACATCATCTTGTTGATGTTAATTTTATAATGGTTCTCTCTTATGGGAAGGATGTTCCAAAAGAAAATTAGAAATTGAAATCTCTTTTACTTCCTCATGTGACATGAACAAGATTTCTTACTATTTCAAAATTTTCTCCCAACAGTCAAAAAACCAATTGATGATTAGGTTTTGAAGGATGTACATGTTCTATTCAATAAAATATACCACATGGACTTTGTGATATTTTAATTAATGCCTCATATAATTTAATATAAATATGAATGAAAAGTCGTTTCTCATGATATTATAATATTAAATCATTATACATAGAATAGTTTGACTGAGGTAATAGAGGATATTTTTGTTCCCTGTATAGTTTTTTGATGTGTGGGTGGACCTAGATATCATTCCCTAGTGGAAAAGTATATGACAAGTTCCCTTCCATCCATCGATAGCCTCCAGGCCAAAGTGTCGAGTAGGTACATCATGTGATTCAAGAATTATTATTGGTATTCCTCATCCTACTAGTTTGTGACATTATTATTAATTGTCATGGTGAAGGGGAGATATTTTCCAACCAAGATAGATAAAAAACACTAAATATATTTTAGGTTCTCTAATATCCCATTCATTACCTTATGATTTTGATGTTTTGTTGCATCTATTATTTCAATAGTATTTTATAAATTGACCCTAATTCCACTATGGAATGTAATAATGAAATGTAATTTCACTAATGTTACAATAAAGGACTCATCATATGATTCAAATTCGAATTGTACAACTACAACATACAAATAATTTTTTGATTATATGTTTGGTGATCACATCGATCTAAATATTTCACCACCATGTCATATACATATGATTTTATGACTCACCCAAATATGTTATTAATGATATGATTCATGGCACACGGGTTAACATCTCTTTCATTATTTAATTTAATGGCATAACCTGATACAAAAACTTCACATTAGGAATTATGATTATGGAGGATTCCCTTATTTAGGGGCCATATATAACTAATTACACTAATACTAACAGTCATTATTGTAATGGTATTTTAATCCAATAGTTTCATTGATAGATATAACTGGGATCAACAATGGGAAATCATTATTTGTGAATTGTCCATTATGGTCTCGAAAATAAATGAAGAACAAAATAAGTTCTCAAACATCCTGATGAGGATGATGTAGGTGTTCCATTTTGGGATATTCATATCACATACATTGTTTTCATGGAATATAGTTTTAACCCTCGATTCTACATCATTAGAAATAATGTGGTTCAACCTCTTGGATTCCACTTTCCAACATTTATGGTCATTAGTTAATCATAAGAGTCTTTATGAAGTCATCCATTTATTAAAACATCTAAAATTATTCGAGGGTATTATTTATTATAAATAATAATTCAGGTACATATTCATCAATATACATATATGAGAGATAATGGGAAGAGATATTGGTATCCTGAACTACTAGGGATTTCTCATAGTGATTTGGTTGATTCTTGACTTTTTTTGTACTATTACCAGGATTAGTGGAGATATTTACAACTTTAGTTGCATCGAATATCATATGGGAAACATGATGTCTTCTATTTTGATAGGATAACTAGCAGATTTGAATAGAGAATTATTTTTTTACTACAATTTTATGACTCCATTATAGCTAATTTGATAGCTATCACTAGGAAATGACCTATTGATTTTTTTTCATAATATATTTCATGTATTTAATATGTTGTCTTAATCATATTTTTGAAAAATACATAATTAATTTTGAGCATGATTCTCAGATTCTTAGGGGAATTACCCAATCAATTCGGTGTTGAAACATCGTTATCATCATAAGACATTTGTTTTTATTTTTCATCATTATTTAGAATCATACCATATCATATATGTCTTTAGAAGAGTGCAACGATGTCCAATCACAATGTATTATGCTGATATTCCAATAAAAATTTTATTTTATTAATGGATGACATGTTGAATGTAATTAAATGTGTATATGATGACAAGGTCATCGAATAATGAAATTATATTCTATTCCTTTATAGATTATCATAAAAACATGATACTATTTGATATCCATTAATTGATCCGGGATATTGAACTTTATTAGAGGTCTTTTCTTGCACTAATAATACCCACGAATGTCTATAATTTTTTGGAATATGACTCCAACTCCATATCCTAAGAATGAAGAGGTTAATATTGGTATGAGGTTAATCCCAAAACCATTTTCATGTAGATCCCCTCTGATATCAATAGTATCTATTTTTATTAAATCATACATTGGTCTGATAAACCCATTGATAACTTCCTCCTGATGTTTTTTTTCAAATGATATGGTTTTATAAATTTCTGATAAAATATTCTCCACTTGGAAAACCTCAACTACAATGAATTTGGCCTCAAACATATATAGGATAAAATTGTCTACAATGAGTGATTATATGAGTTAATATGAAATATGTCGAGCATCCTTGATTTGTAGTTGTGCTGGGAAAATTGAAAACTACCTTTGAATTTTCATGTTTTCCCCAATGTTTGGAACATCCAAAGGTAGGGCTACTACCTAATATAGGTATCATGAGTTGACGTGTTTGTGTTAGATGATTTTGGTACATTGTTAGAGATCTAGGGAGATTTTCCTGATGGTGGAATAGGTTGTATAATCCTTCCCCTTTCATGGGATGATTGGACAAACAATCACCGTCTATATGATCATGTAAAATTATTGGAAATGATTTATCATTAGATTAAATATAGTAATCTTCATTATTTTTGTTGATCATGTTGATGTTCTCACCCTATGGTCTTGGATTCATATATATCTCATGGGGAAAGGTGACCAATAAATATGGTTTGGTTGCTCCTGTGTTAACCCATGTATTCTCACCTTCCACGTAATTAACTTCTAGTTTCATTGTAATGTATGTGGAAACCTTACTCAGGGTTGTATTCATCATCAGCGAACGTATTTGAAAATTGAACTGTGTTAAAGGAACCAAATATGATATCTTCTTGGGAAGGGGGTTCTATTTGGTGGGATAGTTCCCATTATTTAGATACTGAAGGAATGAAATTTGGAAGAGATATAACCTATAAAGAATTTGTATATTTGTTTTATCTTGTTACTTTTTTCTATTTTGTATGTTTACTTATACCCCCAGGAGGAATATTAAATGATTTTACCAGAGGATTGAGTATTAATACTACTTTTCGATGTTTCATTCTCATTTATAAATGAGTTCGGTCAACTATATTTTGATTCATATAGTTTTAAAACTTCAATCCAAACATAGTTAGATCTTCTTTTCACTCACCCTCTTCATTTGGTATAGTGATGTTTAAAAAATTAAACCATGTTAGGACCATATCTGGTATCACATGCCAAAAATAAACCATGATTTAGAGGATTGATTTAAAAAAATGAGTATTTGATGTTGTGGGTGAGTGTCATGTGAAAGGTAATCATCAAGGGTTACCATTGTGGTTGACCTCATTAGGCTTCTTAGGCCCAGGAAGCTTATATAAGTTATTTATCATGCAAAGAATGAAATTACAAAGGACCCACACATTTCAGAAAAAATACACTTTATTCATTAAATCCTCAAATTATTTTTGACCATTAACATTTTTCTTCTTCTGTCGATCGGTGATTCAGTTACTGTTGCCACTCCATACAGGGTTCTCAAGGATTTAAAACTATATGGTTTCATAAAAAATTCTATTGGTTTAAGGGTATCTATAGGTATCTATAGCCAATCAATCCTTTTTTACATATGTACATGTAATAGGATTCAATTTTCATAGGGTATTTGTAATTGAATCAACTTGGTGTGCTATATTTGTGAACTCAAAGGATCTTATTCGGTACTTCATCAATGAAAATGTTTTATGTAGCTAATCACAAGTATTCCCTTCACAATGTTCCATAAATTATTTTTTCAAGTAAAGGATATTGAGTAAATAGTAAAAAAATTTAATCTTCACATTGAATATTAAATCCTCTCAATTTTTTGTTTTTTAGATATTTTTGAGGATGAAAATTTGAATGTTTCTTACCATATAGATGAATTTATAATGGAATTTATGATGAAGGATTTATTATCCCAAAACATTTCTAGATGGAAATTTTTGAATGAAATGCATGTTGTCCCTACGATAGAGTGTAAACTCTATCTCAGTTTTATCAAGTCCTACTAATCATTAGGACCCATAATTATACTATAATGGGATGAAATGTGTTGTCGATGTTTTTTAGATCAATTTTACCATTAAAGGATGATTATATATGATTTTTCAAATTTTCCAGGTGAAAGTATCATAGACTCATTTCAGATATGGAATCATTTTTGGTTTGATGGTGGAATTCATCCCTTTGATGGACTCAATTAGAATACCCCTGGATTCAATGGAATTGGTAAATTCTATAGGTGTCATTATATGTACCTCCTATCGTATAAAATTAGTGGATGAGTTATAATGTGGTGATCCAATTTTCATATCCCACTAAATATCGATCATTTTCTAGTTCAAATGATCAACCTAATTGAGTAAGGCTATCACTGTAATTGAGGTAATTAAAAATCATCCTCATATTCAGAATTTATCCATATAGAATTCTTGGATATAGAGTTATTTTGGTGATCAGGTGATGCGATTACATAAGGATTAAATCTATCATGATGTATGGGAGGGAGGATAAAAATTTCTTTTTGATGATGATACCCTGTGAAAATATTTCCCCTCTATAATTTCTCATTGTGTTCCTTAGATTATGTATCACATTCTTTAATTGTTATAGTCATTACATTGTGGAGGTAATTTGGATCATATGACTATTGACGGGGATATAGCAACACATTTCCATTTTTTCATGAAATAGTTTCTCCAAGGAAGTGGAAATTTATTATTCCTAGGTCTTAGGATCTGGATCCTTCTCAAATTTCTAGTACATTGAGCCTCAGTTTGTGTGTCTAAATTTCTCACCTCCCATGGAATGTTATTGACATTTCATCCCTAGGTTTTTATAGCATTGTCTACATTTTTTTACTACAGTTTTGATAATCACATAGGTATATCAAATAATGGTTATTATCTCATCAATATCTACAAAATATAGAAGCCCGTCACACATTACATCCCTGTTATGGGTTTCATCAGGATCAATTTTCTAACCCCTCATTTTATTGGACTATTTTTGTTTATGAACCTTAGGTTTATTTAATTACCATGTCATACGTTCTTATTGTCTTGGAATATGAATATCTATCTTAAGTATCTACTTTAACTCACAGAATGGGTCCCAAATGAATAATGTATGAATTGTGGATGGAGAAATGGTTAGAATGTCGACTATAGATAAATACTTACTAACGTAGAGAATTCTATTACCTTTAGAGTGATACTAAGGATAAAAGTTCACCTATCCCCATGGAAGGTGGGTGATTTGGTGTTGTTTTTACCACTATATGATCCTATTACAGGGAATCATTGGAATCTATTTGATGATCTGATGGATATTGGGATGGATATTGTGATATAAATGCACATGTACCTATATGATGGGGTTGATCTAGAACCCCAACTAATTTTTACAAGACCCTATATGATTGTGATGAACCTAGTAGTGGGGATTCATATAAAATACATCATCCATTTGTGCTTATGATGGTAACTAGGAACCACCAATATTTTTATAATACTCTCAAGGGATAATGATCCTAGTTGAAGAGGGGGGGGGGTTAAAAATATTCTACCTTATGGGATGGGTTCTCTTCAACATGGATTCTATGGTTGGTATAATTTCAATATGTATTAATTTGCATAATTTTATTCTATTAAGATATAGGTTAAATGGAATCATATAGTTGCATTAAAATATTAGGGGAAGCTACTGAATATTCAACAACATCATATTCTACATTTTAAGTGTATTTCCATTTTCTAAGAGTACCATATTATGATTTTACTATATTCGATATCCCTTTTCATAAAGTATTTACTTATTTAATGCAGAGGAGTTTCATTGAAATCACCAATGCGATAGACTTTGCACAGTCCCCAACTTATCCCAAAACAAAAAAATTTCATGATACAATATCTGGTGATATTTTATATTATAGAGAAATATTGATGTGAAATACTCTATTTTTTCTCCATCAAAGGATTCATTTTTTGGCATGGATCTAGATTTCAATCGATGGAGAGTGGTTATGATATGTTGAAAAACACATCAATAGTTTTTTCATCAATTTAGAATCCTAGTTTTTGGAAACCATAGGTCACTTCTACATCCAACTGATAATAGAGTGTATTTATGATAGTGATATTACCATCATATCCTTGATAATGTATGGGTATATCCATAAACCATTGATTATTTATCCAAATGTTATGGAGTAATAATTATATTCACCCCTTCTCAATATCATCTAGGATATCATATTTGGATGTGGTAGGGGGATATTACATGGTTGAGGTTATATTCGTAAAATAATATCAATATATCCATGTTATATACTTCTTCATAAAAAAAATATGACACCACTTGTTCATGCCATGGAAGTGGATTCAATTGGTCACATTTTGATCATGGTGAAGTGCAATAGATAGTTTATGGGGAACTATATATGGTTCAACTTATGTTATGAAAACATATTTGTAAGAAGTTGTTTGGTAAAGGGTACAATTTAGTTTTATCAATGATTTTTTACTATATTTATTCTAACTAAAAAATAGTATTAGGAGTATGGACCTTGAAATGCTTATATACACTATTATGAGGAATATAATTCATGTATTGAACCCATTCTGATTTGGTTGAATAGTATAGGCCCCCTTGATGTATTGAATATATGAATTCCATAGAATCATTGAAATTGAAATTGTGTATAATGGTGATACAAGCCTCATATTACATCATGTTCAAAATATTATGAAATAATTTTGGGGTTTGAGAAGGTATATCATCAAAAATCCTGAAGATTGTTGAAAAATGTTGAAAAATTTTATGTGTGACAAGGTTATCAAACCCCTTATATGAAGTTGTTGTCATATATTAGTGTGGTTGTGTAACATTGGAAGGAATATGAGACTATATGTGATTAGTTTTCAAAATATTGGAATCAATACTTGCTAATTAAGTATAGTGACCCTAGTAAATTTTTGAATTCCAAAGTAGAATATTTAATAGGACCTTAAGAATTAGATAAGGTATATACTCCACCTCTTATATATCACATATAGGTTGTAGGTTCAATCACTCATAGATGGATGTAGGGATATATGGCCAGCATCCATAAGCTAGTATAATATTCTATGTATCTTCATTAGCAAAAATATGGTCATTCCCTTGTATGTTTTCCAGATTGTATTGAAATACCTCAGTTGATGTGGGGTTATTAGTCTGGTCATGTTATTTTAGGGTATATTGTAGGATATTTTCAATTTTTGTGTGTAAATATTCCAAGGTATAAGACCAACTAAATTTGTGAGATCCATAAAAATGGGGGGTATGAATCTGGTCTTCTTCCTCATAATTATGCCACTGGGATTTATTGATAGTATTTTGAACATATCATTTGAAATGATTCATGATTAGATGGTGAGACCCTATCAAAATGTGGATATGAGCTTACTTTTTGTGCCTCATCCTCTACAAAAACATTCTAAAAATTATCCTCGATGAAAGAAACAATGTGTTCTTTATCCATAGAAGATATCTATTCATACTAACAATATGAAAATGATTTTATAGCTTTTAGGATATGTATATGATCATATCCCTATAACATTACAAGTGTTGGGATATGACATCCAAGATAGAATTTGTCACAAGAAGATAGTAACACTTTATAAAAATGTGTGGAGGACTTTAGTAATGAAAATTATCAGTATCCAAGATATAATTGAATATGTCTTCAATTGAAGTGGGGATATAATCCCACTCTTATTCTATTTGCCCCACCTGAATATGCCCCTTGGATTTATATATAGGGAAATGAATATGCGTCTTCACAATTCTTACTACAGGAATATATTTGAAACCATGATCTAGTTGAGCAGAGATATGATCAAACTAAACACCACTAGACTATATAGATGGTCTCTATTAGTGGATGTGGGGATACAAGCCCACTATTTTTCAGCATCTTTCCACTCCCCATGAGATCTAATTGGTACTTGCGTAATAGTTTCAAAGGTGAAAATTTTCAAAGTTGTACACTTAGTGGGTGACTAAGTAGAACCAACTAGATGAAACTTGTTACAATGTATGATAATTTCCATCAAAAGTACCACCAAAATTGAGATGGAGCCTTATTTGACAACATTATCTATCATTTTATGGTATGTAATGATCTAATTATATCACTCTGGGGAAATATTCTAAATAGTGTGGTTGTGGTGATATGTTGTTTTAATTTCATTAAAAAATATTTAAATTTGAAGGAAATAAAAAATTCAATTTATGGATTCTTCTAGGTAGAGAATTGTGGTTCAGGATCGTACCACATCGATTATATTCCTAGATTTCTGGTCTCACCAACCAAAGCTGAAGGAATCATGTGTTTTATTTTGTATTGAAGCCCATTGATATTACTGACATAGATCAGGTTATAAATCAATATCCTTATAAATAAAGGATCTTAGTTCAGGATATTTATGAGAATAATTTCTACAGTTAAAAAGAAAATAATGAACAATGACATCGATCAATTCATTATATGACACAAAAGGCACTATCAAGTTTCTATTCATGAGTAACAATATTTTTTCTTTATTGATCTTAGTTCATCCATTTTTATCACGTGAAATTTTCACATCACTGATGGTCTTTTTCATAGTATCCTCTCTTATGTTTATTTATTGAATGATTTTATGTCAAGAGTACTATTGGGTGTTATGAATTGGATATAAAAAAAATATAATTAACACATGGTCAACCATTCATCTTTATTGTTCGAGAGATTTCAAGAAGTTTCAATATTTTTAGTTGGAATGATATAGTTACCTAGGTTTAGGATACAAGGTAGATAACACATATAATTACTCACTTATTCTTACTTTACATACATTTACATTGATTTCATCATCAATTCCTCCCATTTAAAATTTGGGGGAGGATGTCATATTATGGGGCTCAAATATGGTTTTACAATACATCATATTGGGAGTACTATTATCAACTTTAATGTAGAATCCCAATGTCTCTTACAACTATAATAGGGTATAGAGATACTTTCCAATTTTTTGATATCATTTAGGGTTTCAATCCAAATGATGGTTAGGAAATCACATTTTCTGAGAGGTTAGGAGTTTGGGTGCATATCCCATTGTTTGTAGAATTATTTCCTACTGGAGGAGTCTCATATTGAATTAAGATGTTTTTGGGAATTTCATCGAAATCCCAAAATATGATAGGTTGTCCACATAAATTGAGAAAGATTTAAATCGTTAAATATATAATTTTTGGCATATTTATGAATCCATATATGTATATATGAATTTACCCATCTATTTATTGTTACTTCACTATAATAGGATTCATCTTGAATTATGATTCTATATTAAAAATAAATCCAGAGTTTACTACTGTCCAGGGAGGTGATTAATTTCTCGAGGATGTAATTTTACTATCATAAGTCATAGTAATGAAACTGTTTATCATAGGAATATAAAACCATATTGATTTTTCATATTGATATCATGAATTTTAATTTCATATGTATGAGACATAAAAGTGGTCACATAAGAATCATGTATCAACCTTGATCCATGGGATGGTTTCATGTATACTATAATTATAATAGGAATTTATGTCTATATAGTTTGGTCTTCCCTCATCCTATTGATGGGAAGGGGAATATGATTATAATGGATCAGGTTTATCTCTAAAACATTTATCAATATGTTAGTTTCTTTGACACATACACCGTCACAGATACTCTGTCAGGGAGGTAATGTAATTATTTTACTTAATAGTCCATACACACTCAGGATCAACAGATTGGTAAATATTATGATTTCCACGATATTATCATTGAATGTCCTTATGGTAACTTGATTTATGCAAAGTACGAGAATGATGGGATAAAAAACAAACATTCTGTCAATATATGGATATGAGACTAATGCAATATGGAGTCCCTGATGAAATGGATCACATTATGATCATGCCTTTGGGGGGTTTCCTACAAATCCTTCTTATATGTAATGATATTTATCATAGTTTAGTCAATAAAACACATACTAATGGATTTGGAAAGGTGATTACACTGATAAGGAATATTATTACCCCCGTGGTTTGGGAATTTTAGGGACACCGACCAGGATGGGATTCCATGTTACATATTTATCCTCAATCCTCATATGGATAATGAGATTTGATGACCGAGAAAGGACTATTCAATATATTTTGTATAAAATGTATTACTTTCATATAGAAAGACATGAATATGGTCAAAAGAGTGATTATAACCCTTCCATTAAAGTCCCTTCCCATATAAAGGGGGAGCTTGAAACATGGTTCATGGAAATGGGTATACATGACGTATGACCAATTGTATCTTCTAAATAATGTTTAAATTTCATTGGATTTATAATTGAAATGTTTTACATTATAGAGGGTTTCCACGTGACATACTTGATATTTCATAGGATCTCTAATAGAAATGTTCATTTTTTTCCTTATATGTCTATGGACTATTCTTAGATCTAGATTATTTGTATCTAATGTCTTTACATGAAAAAACCAACATGATCATTATGTCTTCATATGAATAATCGAACATTCTATGATTACATCTCATGATCAAACTGACTAGTTGGGGATTTTTTCCTCTGATCAGCTTGAATTTTCTCAAGTGCCATCACATGATTATACTAAAGTTTCTGGGAAACATATGAAGAGGTCAATAGTTTTATGGTTATATAGTAGAGAATATATTTCATTATTTTTATGTGATCACATTTTCTTAAACAATTCATGTGACGAGGATGCATGATCATGTGGTGGGGATTCAAATTGTTGATGCATGCACATATAATTGTTTGTAAGACATTTGGGGTGCATGAATGAAGGTTTATCCTGGACACACACCCTCGTGTTTTCATAGAAGATTCAAAAAACCAATGATGATTCATGTGACCATATCAATTTTTCAATTAATTTGGTTTTTCCTACTATCATTGTATGACATTCAATTCATCATGTGATAATGTGATGTTCAGGGTAATACATGTTTGGTTCTTAATATCACCAAGAAAAAACACAAAAAGGTGGAGACAAACTTATTCTCCACTATTTTCATCTTTATTTCACTATTTTGACACTAGATATCCCTTATATATCATAGAAATAATCTTTATAATGAATTGGGGTAGGTGTTTATATATTAAATGGAAGGTTAGGTTCACGCAGCTTTGCATAGTTCACATGCCACATATACTATATTGAGGTGGTGGGAACTTATCTTCTGATCTATATATACTTCATTATTTCAACCTTAAAATGATTCCCATGGGTTCATTTAATGGACTTAGTTTCATATTATTTTCATACCGTCATGAAATGTAATTATATGATCTCATAATCATTTAGCATTTAGCATTTCATGATCTTGTGGGGGTAGGGGTGGCGAGAGGATCTTGTGATGGAAGATATATTCTCTCATACATGAATCCATACTTATTTTCATATTTCCTCTCTTAATCATCACAATTTTTTTAAAATAGAAATATTTATCTATGGATTTGATCACAAAGGGTATGACATGATCATCTAAAAGTTTTCGTGATTTATATGTTCACTTGATTATTGAGTTGGAAGTCACTTCATCAATGGTTATGTGATTTGGTATAAGAAATAAACATGCAATGAATGTATTTTCCTAGTCTAAGAGTCTTATTGTTTCATTAGTATAAACATGTAATTTCATGATCTCTTAAAATTATCTCTTTCCTGATCATGGATTATTGTGGTGTTCATATGATATATTTTTTTAAGTTGTTAAGTTAAAGATGGAACATTATTACACTGAAAAAATAAATATATTTTCTAGTGATCTAGGTGATATTAGAATTACATAACATGATTATCACTAAATTGATCACATGATATTAAGAATCTCTCATCTTGTATTCTTGTGTCCTACATGTTTTGTCTTATAAGATGGATGTAGTTTCATAGAAAATAGAAATTCATGTGAAATGAAGTCTATTCTCAAGACATAGGATGTTGAGAATGTATTATTTTTATTGGTCTCATATAACACACACTATAAGAGCCCCCAATTGTATTCATGTATAGGAAGGATGTTCTTTATTACTTAGTATGGACATAAGAACATATAAAAGTGAGTATTTGGGTCCACTCTTGACATCATCTGGCCCAAACTATTGTCAGACCATTTTTACTTTTGGTTTCCATTCTTTATGTCATATTTTCTCCTCTTGTAATGGTACATATGCAAAATCTTTCATCATATCAGTTGTTATAGATAGTTGGATTCCTCTAATATGTGGTGTGAGGACTCTCTCACATGATCCCCAGTTGAGGTGGTCCGATGGTTAGCATGACTAGACAATAATGTTTTGCAAAAAATATCAAAAATACAGAGAATAAGCATCTATGTATTATGGATAAAATAATTTCCTAGATTTTACCAATTATAAAATGAATAATAGCCTTACATCATTTTCATCAAGTATGGGACATCCAAGTCCTCCATTCAATGTATATTAGTATTATTTTAAACATGGTTCACAGAAAAAAATCCTAATGAGAATATACTTTGTAAAATATTATGTGTTCTAATATTATCATATTATTAGGTTTATCAATATGATAATAGACATCAACTAATAATCTATAAATTTAATGTTTGTCAGACAAATCAAGTATAAATTAAATATGATCATGGGAAGTCTTACCTTTTGATATCATTTCAAAAAATATATCACAAATTTTATTAAATAGAGGAATATTAATAAAAAATTACATACCGCATCATTACAATAACTCTGTGATTGGGGGATGTGATTTAGTATCAAATAGTAAGATATTTTTTCCATCAACCCCTTTAAAAATATATAAGTGGGTTTAAATATTTATTATTGATCGAATATTTACAATAGATCTAATTAACCACTAGTTTTGAATCACTATTGACATTCAAATGATCTATCTTTACCTTTATGATGAGTAATGGGAATGTAATTAAATCATGGTATTCCACCTTACTTTTAGTGTATACATTTCATAGAATAAATTATTTGGGATGATTTTGCTTTGGAAGGGTGGAATAAAATATACCTAAACCAACCAAATTTATCTTATAGAATACCATTATTTTCCTAGTAAATCATTGTGAGGCCCCGTCAAGATATGTATTCCACATGTGGGAGTGTCATGGTCATAGAAAACCAATTATTTTGGAATTTTAATATTCCAATACAAGGTCTCGGTGTAGGATGTACAATGAATAATTAAGATATATTTTTTTGTTTAATTTACATTTATGAATATAACTAACATTTATTTGGGATTACATCTCATCAAGTCAGATTCCCTGCCTTTAAAGGGTGGATGAGAATTTATTTAATTCATTCAATGTGATTTACTAAGAATACATCATGATGTTGGGAGTAGACTCTCATTATGTTTACTATAACAATATGTTCAATTCACTTATTGATAGAATCAAAATATGGAGTCTTAGTTTCTAGAATCATTCTACATTGATGAGAAATATTTTTTATTTTCCCAGATCATTCATCTATGAGATATGGGATACATGAAATCACTCAATATATTCCACATATATGATTAGTGGATTTGCCAATCCAGGTGGAAATACTACTAGTGTTTGCAGTAAGTATCACTACAGATTCTCGATGGCCTATTGGATTTCATCTTCCTCTCAATGTGTCACTCCATTATTTATTAATTTTTTCTAGAGAATGAAATTATTGTCCCTCCTATATATGAAATTCCCAATTTAATTAAGGATTCCAAAAGTCCCAATAACCTCATTATGGTTTTTATGTCGTTAAATTATACTAATTATAGTAGTCTTCTCATCATTGAACCTAATTTTATGGTGGTTTACAAGATAGAAAATAAATTACCAGGATGTAACCCTAAAAAACAAACATCATAAGGTGTATATTCATGTTTCAATTATGAATTTAAAAGATTATTATTTTATGGATGAAGACATAATCATAATGTTATGAGAAATTAACCACGGTATCATCAAAATATCATTTTATGATTATAAAATGATTTGTTTTTTAAAACGTGACACATATGGTATTGTTAATTGGGACCAGCATTTGTCAAAATTATGGGAATTGACTAGTAGAGGAATATCCTATTACGATAAAAAAGGTTTTGGATTACAAATATTTATGGGTCATCGTGATCTGATTATATCCTTAGTAAACATCCATTATGGAAATGGAATATAATATCTAAATTGCATATATCAGGATTTCAATAATAAGAACTAGGAAGTCATCCTACTGAGATTGTTGATTGAGATATGTCAAACTATAAGAGTTTTGGATCTTTTTATTCTCATTTAATTTTGATAAAAATTTTGTTTACCAATTTTTGTATTACACCTCGCATGTTTTTTTATGACAATCATAAATTATTATGATCCCAAATAGTATAATGTAAGAGATTAATTCTCCTAACATCCTATTTTAAACCTCTAATATATTTTGCAAAAATCATGTGATGTGTATTCACATCTTGATATTTACCAAGATTTTTTTTATCTTGGTTAACATGTAATGGTAAAATTTTAAGAAAAAAATTACATATCTTTATCTTCGGGATGAATACAGTTTCTGATCATTATAGGTTGTAAATATTATTATATTCAAAAATATACATCCTTAAGATCATTAATTGGAGTGTAGAAGCATTCCTCAAATATTGGTGTCGGGTCTCTATGGACATACTCTTCATCATTCATCTCAGGTTCGGTGTATGTTCCATCATGAATAATAGATAATAATGTAGAATATTTATCATTAATGAAAATTATTTAGAAACTACAGAGTAATAGGGGAAGTAATTCATTTTTATCAGGATTGGGAGACCTCTGAAATTTCCCACTTTAATATAAAATGTCATCAATAGAATAATAAATATTAAAATATAATTTTTTAAGATATGTAATGTGGGAATTATATATATCTACCAATAGTAATGGGGATCTATCTGATCATGATTATGAGGGAATGAGATATATCTTATTTTGGTAATTTTTCATCTTGATTATAACTCGAACACCTCTTGATGGGATATAATATTGAAAAACAACATTTTATTAAGTAAATATTGAATTATTTTAGTTATAAAAAACATATTAGTTATATATTCATGGATCAAGGGGTTTAGTAGCTTGGGAAAATTGGGATCGTTCAACACATATACATATTAAATCGTTATCATTTATTTAAATTTCTTTTATTTATCCTTCTAAATTATTACCTTCTCTTTAATATATATATTCCCCTATAGAAATAAATAAAATATTTTAGTTTGGTAAAATCTTACTAAGAGAGCGAATAATGAACTTGAGTCAATATAACATGGCTGAGAATAATAATCATCACAACCTCATAATTATTTCATCAATATCATAATCAGGATGAAAAATATAGATAATGGAATAGAATTTTGTTATTCATTAAAAGGAAACAACATATCATACTTTTAAAAAATCATTCATATCATTGAAAAAAGGTAGCATTATGTACACTCAAAATATATTTACATAAAAACATCATTTTCATTATCTAAAATGAAAAGATATAGTTCACACATACAATAAATTATATTTGGATATTTGTCACATTTCCCAATTCATTGGAGTGTTATATTATTCTAGGCCCACTCAACACATCATTTTAATTAAATTATCTTTAATTCCATATAGAATGTATAACAATCAACGTCATTAAAATACCCACATAATGGAATGGTTTTAATAAGGATTTTTTCTAGAGAAATTTTATTTTTAATCTTGGGGTTTTCAATTTAATAAGGGAAAACCTATTTGGAATTTACATCACCATTCTCGACAGTAAAATAAACAACATAATAGTAGTAGAATATGTGTTTTGGAATGAAAATAATATATGGAAACATTTTTAATTGTATTATAAATTATTGTGTATAAATTTCTATACAGAAAAGATAAAAATAAGCAATAGTTAAAGGATAGTTATTTTAAGTTATATGGGAATCTATAAATAGAGACATGAAATAGTTTTAACCCAAATAAAAGGAGTTTCTTTGATAATGCACATACCGTAAATCTAACTATATTTATTCATATTATGTCTCTTGAATAATGAATATATATTTATTATATCATTTAAATAAAAATTAATTATGTCAATTTATGTCAATATTTTTCAATTATAATCCTTTGATTATATTTCTCAATTTCCAATATTCAATTAGAAGTGTTTTGATATCATGTTAATTTCACATTTATTTCCTTATTATGTTCATGTTAATTTATATATAATTATAATAGAGTACAAAATATTAATATTAAAATATTTATAAATTTAAATATTACAAAAAAAATATTTTTCCAATCCAAATTTTTGGTTATAAGAAAATAAATTTTAAATTTCTTCATGGGAATTAATTGACCATTGTTGGGAATATTGTCTAATATAGGAGAAATATAGTTGTAAAATATGAATACTATAAAAATATAATTTTTAGAGTTGGATATCATCATTAATATAAATTTATAATAATTTATATTTATTTTTTTAATATTTGGTAGTGAAATGGACAAAAAATGATAGTTAGTGATGATGAAAATGAAAATCTTAGTTAATTAAATGATACCATCTTCTAGACATTTCTTCTCTTCCACGAAACTGGAATTCCTTTCTGATTGGATTTAGATTACTCTATAATACCCTAGTGTTTAAAAGAGTCTTTATGGATTGAATTTTAGTATATTTGTTATATATAAAGGGTGAGAGGATTGGTTTTCCTAGGGTAGGGAATGGGGTTATTTATAATATAGGATATTGGGAATTTTAGAATAAAATATTGATTAAATTATATATGCATTGTAAACCATCTAATATTTAATTTTTTATGATATAAATCATTTATAAATATAATAAAATGCAATTAAGACATAAAATACACAATAGAATAACAATTTAGTTATATTATCAAAATATTAAGTGTAAAGATGATTAAAGTCTATTTTATGGAATCCTTTTTTACATGAAGTTGTAAATTGATATTTAATTTTGAAAATTAAGATAGTTTTATTTTAATTACATATTTATGAACATAAATATATTTTGGATGATCCTAATATTCTATAAATTAATATTTCTTTATTCAAATATGAATGATGTCATTTAAGAAACAATAATAACAGGAAATATTCCATTTTTACTATTCTCATGAAAAATATTCTATTTCAATTAAAAAACCATCCTTGGATAATTTTAATGTAATAATTTCAAAAATGAAATTCATTTTTTATATGAAACTGTATACATAGTAATTTTTTATTTTTAATATTAATATTATCATTTTATAAAAATATTTTAAAATACCTTTCATTAAAAATGATCTTATAATTTATTTTAGTTTTTTCATCATGACATCTCATTAAGTTTTCGATTTATATTTACTAAAATTAATCATGATAATTATAATTTAATAAACAATATTTTATTTTGAGGTCAAATTACTATTCCAAATAACTTTTTAATTATTTCCGATTTTGGTGTTAATATTTATATAGGGGTTTTTACTATTTGAATGATCACATTACTTTAATAATGGTCACATTAATTTATATTAATACATATAAATTACATCAATAATTATTCAACCCAATACTTCTCAATTCACTATGTTAATATTTTTTTATAATGTTGATTGGTTTATTAATATTTTTTTATATTACTGTTTTTAATATGGATGATATTATAAAATTAGGGTTATCCATATTATACCATTATAGTTTTTTCATTTATTCATATTTCCCTTATAATATATAGATTTTAATGGGCATGATCTTTTTCAAATATATTTATCTTTATCAATGGAATAACTCAATCCAGGTTTTTTTTTGTTGAATGTGTATACAACTATATAAAATAGTACTAAAAAACTATTTCAATAAAAAATAAGAATAAATAAATTTAATGTTGTTACATTATTCCCCCATTTATAAATTTCACCCCAAAAATATCACCTCATAATATTAGTTGAGAGTAATAGAGGACATTTCTTTTTCATTATTTCCATTGGTTCCCATATTTCCTTTAAATTATTATATTATCACCAATGATATTTAACAAGGATAATATTCATATTTCATATAAATTTATCTATAAAATCAAAGATCATAACCATATTCTCTTAATTGTAGAGGGACATCACGAGTTCTTCCACCAACAAATTCAGTACAAGTGAGGGGAACATATGTACTTCCTTGAGAGAGTAATGTGGAATATGTAATGATCATGAACCAAATTTGGTATAAGTGAAGGAAGATAAGCCACTACTCTTATGTGATAAAGGATATCAATGATTCCAATAAGTGAGGTCTAATATTCCCATTACTTCAAAAAAACATGGTTATCTTCCATGGTGATATTTGAACGATATTTTTTTGATAACATCAATCTCCAAATCCCATTTAAAAATTTCATCATTCTAATTTTTCTAACTCAGAGAAATATTTATATGTTTTTTAATTGTTTGAAAATTTTCTATAATATCTTTTAGAAGAATAGGTGCAACAGTATTTTAGTCACTAACATCATCCTAATAAGTTGGATATATATATATATATATATATATATTTGTGTGTGTGTGTGTACCATATAGATAATCACATGGATCCATTTGGATACCTATTTATAAGATTTTATTGTATGATAACATAACTAATAGGAGATTTTGATCCCATTCCCATTTCAAATTCATTGAGTATGATCATATAATGTAAAAGAGTTTCTGAATAGTACTTTCAAATAAGCCTCCAGTTTGGGGTTGAAGGACATTCAAATGTTCAATTTCGTATTGAATGGATTGTCAAGATGTCTCTATAATTTAAAATGAAAATATTGTATCATGATCATATATGGATATAAGTGGAGCCATATACCAACTACGAACACCCTTCATGTAAATAATGATTTTTTTTTTCAAATGAAATGTCTTCCAAAAATAGTGATTATATGGTATGTCATGGTGATTTGGTCCAACACAACCAATATGACATTCTTTCATTCGGATTATATTAGGATATTTATGAAAATTTCCATCGAGGAATTCTTTAATTTCCAAAATGGTATATGAAATTGTTTCATTCTAACTTTTAACATATTCCAATCAACTTTAACATAATGACATACATAACACCTTGAGATATAATATGAAATATCCTTTTTAATGTTATACCACCATAATTTCCTTTAATGTTTTCATTACATATTGGTACTTCTAGGGTGGATAGATATTTATGAGATCTATGAATTACTGAATATACTATTCTGTATCATAGGTTATGAAGTGAGATAAAGCCTATTTTCAAACCAAATCACACTATAATCATCTTTATATAAAATATATAGTTTCTATTCCTTTACATAATTCAAAATATTTTGTATCTCAAGATCATATGTTTTTTTCTCCTTAATATGATATTTTTTTATATAGTTTAAAAATAATATGGGAAATGTATAGTATATTACACTATTTTATTATTTCTATATCTATCTTATACATATCCAAAAATATAGGGTCCTTATTAAACAATATCATTGGTAGACTATATGAGTTTTCCTTTTTGATAATATCTTATTCATTGTTATCCTATTATAGATGGTAGTGAATAATAATGTTGTAATACTTGATTATCTATGGACATATTCATTAACTCACGTTGAAATCCATTTATGTGATTATATACATTGAAATTTATTATCATTATGTGTGCCACTCTTTTCACCATATATATAGTGTTACCAAATAATTTAGATGAAAAAAATATTTTATCACTCTGGATCATGCACTATGTAGTTTTTTTCATGGATCATCAACTATTTTGTGGTATATGATATAAAATTATCATTATTCATTAGTATACAACACAAGCATTTCATTGATGAATTTTTGAATAATACAAAATATTATCCACTTTATGGTATTATGAGTACATGTATAGTGATTAGCCAATTCTTTATCTCATAAAATTATTCCTCACATTATTATATAAAAAGATATTTTACCCCTTTTCTTATTAAAAAATTTAGTGGGATGCATAATCATGATAAGTTTCCCAAACACCATTTATAGCACCCTTCTAATCCTTGAAAACCCTGTATTTCAATGACACCAATTTACCTTATTCATTTCACAATTTTATTTTTCATTGAAGGGTCAACATATATTCCCTAACTAGTGATCACGTTCCCGAAAAAGGTACTTCGTGCATCCAAAATTCAGATATTCCTAAATTTTCATTCATTTTTTCCTTTTGAAATTTTTCTATTATAATTATAAGGACCTGACCTTAAACATTACATAATCTTGAGTTAAATCAATAATTCACATTGAGTATCTTTTCAGGTTTAGAGTTCTAGAGAATTAGGCCATAAATATTAATATCAATGTGAATATTTCAATGAATACACTTCTATTATAACCGATTTTAAAAAATAATAAAACTCCTTAAATAAAGTAAGAGTTATTTTCTTGATATAAATCGTCTTGAATACTTTTTTTACCCTTCCATATATCCTATGAAAAAAATTCAAAAACATGGGATGAGAACTAAAATCTCAGTAAGGGTTATAAAATAAGGGACTGAATCATTAACCCATAAACAAATACAAATCAATGAAACCATAATTTTTAATCATAACATACCTTCTTAAATCATAATATTTATGAATAACACATAGTAATCATAAATCATAAAAGAAAACATGAGGAGACCCTATTATACATAAATTTTAGCTATCACATCTACATAGGGAGTCACATTTGGAATACCCATCACAGTATATTCCTTATGTCTTTTAGGAGAAACAATCACGTTTACCTCTTTCATGTTACCCAATGCATTTGAGAGCTATCTCGAGCTCACCCTCTCTAGGATTATCATGGAACCACCCATATATGTAAACAATTACAAATAAACATAACATATTAATAACACATAACACAAGCATGAATGAAATATAAAACTTCCACATTCCAATCATAATATATTAAATAAAGATATCGAAATAAACAGTGCTTTATCAAATCATTTTCAAAACCATTTAAAATATTTAACAACGATTTTTTTGAATCACAGTGTCCCATACCAATTAGAGGATTTTAAATGAATTATCATTTTAAAAAATTCATGTACATATAAATAAATAAATCCTAAAAACCATTTTGAAAATGTGTATATTAAGGTGTAATATTTAGAAGATAAAATATTTAAAGCATTTAAAATGATATTTTAGTTAATAAGTTTTTACCAAAATGTGAGACGCTTGAATAAAAATAATCGATGAATAACATTTATTATGAAAATTATAATATCATGAGAATATATTTATTCATGATATAATATTCCAATGGATAGTATATACACCATATAAGAGTTAATTGGTGCATAACAATAATGAAGTCTTAGTGGAATGTAAATTGAGATGAAATCCCCTATAAAAACTATATCATTAGATTAAAGATTAATCAATTATGTAATAATGCATGACAAATAATAACATAATAAATATAATTGGATATTATGTGTGAATGAATTAGATGTTATTCACACATATTCATAGAAAAACATAATTAAGAAGTAGAAGTTTAACCCAATGAATTGAAACTGGGCGATGACATTCCCTTACAGAAATTTGACATCCAAATGAAGTCACATTAAAATAAATAAAATTAATTTATGAGAGAGAAAATGGTATCTCATCACATGGACATAATATTTTAAAAAATAAGGATATTTAATAACATATCCCAACATAAGAATATGTAAATTAAAAGACATATCAAAAATAAATCTATTAAAAATAGGAGGGTGAAAAGGTTCCCTTACCGATTTGGTAACTTATGAAACATACACCCCATGAAAGAAGAATAATTAAATTAATATTTAAATACTTATAAATTAATGTATATTAAATTAATAATACAATCATAGGCAGTACATCCACCACACAAAAGGAAATAGTGGCCAATATGGCAAGAATCTCACGGGAATAAAAAGTGGGATGAAAACCTCTTACCATGTTGAAATGAAACGATTCGTATCAAAAAAAAATCAATAATCACCAAATGAATCACAAAATCCCAGGAATATAAATATAATCGTTATAATATATATCAAATTTCAGTACCCAATACACTATATGAAATAAATAATTGGTGAACAATGGAAATCTAATGAAATTAATAGTGAGATATGAAATCCCTTACCTCATGTCTGACTTGACTTGTTTGTTAATTGTTCTTCCGAATTTATAAACATAAGATAGTTTATACATTATTAAGAAAAATAAATTCATGTTTATTATTCCTTTTATATCACTTATTATCATGTCATAACAAAAATGTAATCATTTATGTTAATAATGGTAATTTGTCGATATTTGGTACTTGAGTAATAAAATGAACACCTTATAAATACAAGTTGTCCATGTTATCAAGAGTTCATTATCTAAATAATTATATTCATGATTTAGATATATTTTATATCATATATATACTATATATATATATTTATTTCTTACAGTACATAACATTTGGAGATAAGAAATGAAATGCATCATTCATGGAGATGGTAAGTCGTACGTTTGAATGAAGGCTTTTTTTATTTCTATTAATTTTTTTAACTAAATGAAAAAATAATGATACATAGTAATATTATAATTACATTATAATATCATATATTATTTTAATAACTCCATCCGTTATATGTCCCACGTATGGTATGAATGAGTAATATGACTTTGAGTAGGAGGTAATATGCACATCCTCAATTGAAATTATCGCATTTACTCATAACAGAAACTATAAAGGTATGAAATAGATTAAAAATAAAAAATCATAAATAATACATAAACATATTATATATCATATATAAATATAGTTTCATCATAATGGCCACCATATTAGGTGGTATGAGATAATTGAACAATCATTGTTTTGTTGAGCGTTAGTTTGACATTCACATAAATATAATGTTCTTTAACCATTAGATGGTGGTGTATGCAATTTTAGTTATAATACTTCTCATAATAAACATCCTAGTATATTGAGGATATTATAGTTGTTATAAAAAAATGGAATAAAAATATTTTAGTGGTTCTAGAAGTAAAATAAAAGAAAATAAGTTAAGAGAAATTGTTACCTTTAATTTGTGTAACTCCCATTAGTTGGAACCAAAATGACTAGTTGAAGTGCCTTTTTCCTAAGGTAATGATTCTAAGAGGAGTATAGGGATTGTCAGAGCTTATTTGGGATGTGGTTGGATGATCCAAGGGGCTTGATAGGTGTGAGGAATGAGCTAGAGTTGAGGGATTTTTATAAGGGGAAGGAGGGGTTCTTTCGGAAAGTGTAAAAATATTATTTTATTATATACTGATTTTTGGTTTCTAAAAGTCAAAAACTAAATAATGTTGACTATAAGATTAATCATGGTCGAAATACATTAATTCAATAAGAATTTGATAGTTTTTGGATGTTATTTTATTATTTATAATCTTATTTATTTAAATAATTTTTTAATGAGGTAAACACTACATCATTATTGTGTCATAAATATTTTAATTTATTTGATGTATAAAAATTTTAAAAAAATATCATGATGTAGGAAATTTCATTATATTTACAATGAATATTTGGAGTTGAACACATAACTTATATAACCCTATGTAAAAATCAATTTAATAAAAAATATTTGTTTACGTCATTTTGGTCTTTACATTTAATTAATTAAAATAAAGTGCCATTATAACTCTTAAGTGGATCCATGGGATCCCAAAATTGACCCAAATATTTCCATGGTCGGCCATGACACATAAAATAAGGTTAGGATAACTTTTTAAGTAATTTTGTTTTATTATGATATTCTTTCTACCTTAAATTACCCTATTTACATTTAACCGCGGTAAATAAAAGTCAAAAGCTATTATTCACGAAAAAAATTATTTTTATCTTATTGAACCAAATTTATTTACTAATAATTTTGATGTATTATGGATTTTATAAATTCAGTTCACCTAATTGGTAAAAGTTTATTGAAATGAAAAGGCCAGTTTTTTTAACTACTACTTAGTGGTTCCACTATTCATCAAAAAATTATGTTTTTCAGAAAAATACCAAAAATTCAGCATAAGCTATATTTGATATTCCGAATTAAAAAATGATGTCTATTTTT
Organism: Viscum album; assembly: GCA_963277665.1. Lineage (NCBI taxonomy): Eukaryota > Viridiplantae > Streptophyta > Magnoliopsida > Santalales > Viscaceae > Viscum > Viscum album. The sequence goes on along the minus strand of OY728145.1, from coordinate 652,235,201 downwards.
GAAGATTTTAAAAATAGATGTTTCATTAATTAATTTAAAATTAATTTCTGTTGTCAACAGAAATAGTGTGTTTTTATGAAACAATATCTATCAAAATATTGACACCTGTTTATATCCAATTTCAATGAGAAATTAATTCCAATGACCACCATTAGATTAAATTGGAAAAATATAATATAATTACAATATAAAACTAGTTTAAAAGATATTCTAAATATATATAAAAATTATATTAAAAATAATATTTTAATTAAAATACAGTATTTTTCAGTAATAATCAAAAAATGAATTTTATTTGAAAATTTCCCAAATTTTACCCAAAGTGAACTTTGATGTCCCGATTCTAAGGATGGATTTTATTTTGTCAAATATAACATATATAAGTTACAAAAACATGATTTCAAGTGGGTTCTCCATCAAAAGGTGTTAAATCATCCTTATAAAGTAAATTATGCTTAAAATTGGATTTATTAACAATTTATGCCTATATCTTTTATTGGATAAATGTAAAAACATTTAAAAAACTTGTATATTAAACATTGTTGTTAGTTATGTTCATTCCCACTAATAAAATGGAACGACAATAACCATCATCAAAAATAACAATATTATATTATTCATGTGCAACGTAAAATTTCAAAGATACCCATTGTAACTTATCGGGTATGCCATCAAACATAGCATCCCCTTTAGAGTAAAATTAATTCTTAATACAAAAAAATTATTAAATATTAAAATATATTGTTCTTTATTTACCTGGGATGTTACATCCTTCCCCCTTTTTTAAATCACATTCTCACAATTTTAAAACTGGGCTCGGAAAGATTATTTAAAGTCCCACATCGGTAGAAGAGTCAATAAAATTATCACCTATAAATAAAGAAAAAGAAATGAAAAGGATACCCGATAAAATCTATACTATGATTCCATGTAGAAAAACATAGATATGGAAGAGAAAACAACCCATCATTTTTTGATGGAGAGTAATAGAAAACATGATTAGGTAAAAGTTAATCACTAGAAAATCACCAACACGTGATCTGTTAAACGGTCTTTGATTACCCATTATGTAAATTAAATGGACAACCTTTATATATTATGTTATTTTTCATTATGTTGAGGAATTCTTTTACTACTTAAAATAATAATATAGGGAAATATACATAATTTTTCATGTGGAGTTTCATCCATTAATATGTTTTACCAAAAACTCATATTTTCTCCAAATGATGAGTATTCAAGATGACTTTGCCACATCTAAAATGCTTGAATCAGCGTCTAGAGAATCACATGATCCACAAAAGATGATCTATTTATTTCCCATTTATTTTGTCAATAACCAAAACAAAAAAGGTTAGTACAAGATCAAATAATCCTCAAAAAGTATAATTATTTATTAAAAGAAATACTATTCCTAATTTCCAAAATTCAACAAACAGTACCCTCAGTTGGTCATAGACCATTCAATACACAACTGTCCTTAATATTCTTTAAGATAATCCATACTAAGATTGAAACCCAAAACTCAGAAGGATTTAATCACATATTCTTCCACTGTAAATCTTAACATTTAACTCTAAAAAACATAGACTACTCTCAAAGTCTCATACTGATTCCTAATTTACCAAATCACATATTTTCTATAATAGGTTATTCATTACCATAAATTACCCAAATCACTATATATCAACAATAATAAAATATATTCTTCCAAAATAAAATTTCAACCATTACTCCAAAAATATAATCCATTGGTATTTTATTTTTCTTAAGAATATAGTGTTCCCAAAAGAGAGAAATTCTTCCAAAATCACATTTATCACTTAATCACCCAATCATTTTCTTATACTAATATTATCCATTTCATAAAATATAAGATCCCAAATAAACATATTCTTGGTTAATAAAATAATCTAAATAAAAATAATAAGTCATAATAACTAGGGATTTCATGTAGTCTAGTGGTAGGAGAAAAATCCCAATCTCACTTTGGTTGTGGGTTTGATTCCCACATCTTTTTCCAACGCGACAGGATGTCACACGGTCGGTGTGTTTCCTTTTTTATAAAACTCAAAAATAACCGTAACATGTTTTATCTTAAATGGTTTCATTATACCTCTAATTTTCATCTAAATTCATTATGATCTCAATATCTTAATTCTTGAAGTATTAAATATAATGTCATTTTTTTATTTTAACGACTTATGATAAAATTAAATGATCCAAAAAATAAAAAACATCATACCTTGATTACAGTGAGCATTGGTTTCATTGTCCTCTTGTTCACGTAGGTACAATGTTCATGCATTGTAATAATGATTTAGAGATCCTTAAAAATTATTTGCTTCCTTCATCCAAATACACCTTTCACAACATGGGTCATATGGGTGTTAATAGAAAAGTTTTTTTAAAAAAATAATCATGTATGACATATAATTTCAAATCAATTGACAAAATATGATTTATATAAATTTGTTGGACTGAATTTGAGTTTAAACATTCAATTAATGGTCCTATTAAAATACCATAGGTATGTTATAAGAGAATATATTCTAAAAGAAAATATAAATAGGTTTTTCATGGGTCTCCTTCATCAACACCTTTTTCAAAATCATAATATTGTTTAAAATCTGGTTATAAGGTAAAATATTTGTAAATTCCTTGATAATATTAACCTTTCATGAAAATTTGAGACTATTATAAAAATGTGATTTTTTTTAAATACAACCATGATCCACAATGATAATGAGGTATAGTGGAGGTGTTTGATATCTGAAAATACTGATAGCAATTGAGTTGTATGCTAGAAATGATTCACAATCATCTGAACATGAATTTGCAATAATTATTGCAAGGAAGTCATCAGGAAGAGATAAAAATGTCATTTGAGATCTTCCTCCTTCCATTTGTAACTGACATTCCATGATCTGATAAAGTTATAAAACAGGGATTTAACTAAAATAATAGACATATGCTCTACCCATGTGTCTAAAGAAAACTCATAATCCCTAATTTTGTCTTAACCGACCTCTCATACCAACTATAAGGACCCAACATTAAACATTACTTAATCATGAGTTAAATTAAGAATTCACATTGAGGACCTCATCAGGTTTATATTTTTAGATAATTACACCATAACTATTACATATAAACATGAATAATACATAGAAGACCCTTCTAATATAACCATTTTTTCACAACAATAAAACTACTTAAATAAAATAAGATTTCTTTTAGTGATATAAATCATCATAAATACTTCCTTTCTGTTACCCATCTTTATAACCAATGAAACCATTTCAAAAACTTGGGATGAGCATAAAACTCTCAGTAGGGGTTATACAATAATGAATGAAAACATTAACCCATCAGTAATTACAAATCAATGAAACCATAAATTTCAATCATAACATACCTTCTGAAATCATAATATTTATGAATAACACATAATAATCATAAATCATAAATGTTACATGACAAATCCATATGATACAAAAATTGTAGCTATCAAAGCTATAGAGGGAGTCACATTTGGAATACCCATAATAGTATATTACCTAAATCTCTTAGAAGAGACATTCCTATTTACGTCTGTCACATTACCCAATGCATTGGAGAGAAATATCCAGCTCACCAACCCTAGGTTTATCACAGAACCACCCGTATACGTAAAAAATTCCCAATATCCATAAAAAATTCATAACACATAACTCAAGAATTAAAGAAAGATAACATTTACACATTTCAATCATAATATATTAAAACAAGATTTTGAAATAAACAAGGCTTTATCAAATCATTTTCAAAACTATTTAAGTGTTTTAATAAAGATATTTTTGAATCATAGTGTCATATACCACATAGAAAATTTTAAATGAGTTATCATTTGAAAACATTAATTTATATATAAATAAATAAATCCTAAAACCATTATGAAAACATGGATATTAATGACTAATATTTAGAAGAATAAATTTCTACAACATTTAAAATGATATTTTAGTTAAAGTGTTTTTAACAAAATGTGAGATGTTTGAGTACAAATAATTAAGGAATAAAATTTAATTAGAATTTTATAATATCATGATAATAAAGGTATTAATGATATAATATGCCAAAGGAATGTATATCCATAGTAAAATATTTAATTGTTTAATAACAATAGTGAAGTTTCAATGGAATGTAAATTGGGATGAAATAACTTATATAAATTATACTTTAGATTAAGGATAAAAAAATTACATAATAATGTGTAACATATAAGAATAAATTAAATATATGTATATATTAATTTTGAAACAATAAGATGTTACTCACACATATTCATAGCATGACATAATCTAGATGTAGAAGTTTAACCCAAAGAATTGAAATTGGGTGAAGAAGTTCCCTTTCAAAAATTTGACAGCCAAACAACACGACATTAAAATTAAGAAAATTATTTGACGAGAGATAATAGGGAATTTTATCGACTGGAAATAATATTTATAGAAATTAGGATATAGAAGAACATATTCCAACATAATAATATGTAAATTAAAATACATTACAAAAATATGTCTTTTAAAAAGTGGTGGGTGGAAATGTTCCCTTACCAATTTGGTAACATACAAAACATACACACCATGAAAGAAGGATAATTCAATGAAGATTCAAATACTCATAAATTAATTTATAATACATAAATAATACAATCAAGTGTTGTACAGCCACCACAAAATGGAAATAGTGGAAAATATAGCCTGAATCTCACATGAATGAAAAAAGAGATGAAAACCCCTTACCATGTTGTAATCCATCGAGTCAGATGAACAAACGATAATAACCACAAAATAAATCACATAAATAAAATAATATTAAGTGAATAATGATAAAATATATCAAATGGTAGTAACCAATACACCACATACAATAAATAAGTGGAGAATAATGGAAATCTCATGTAATTAATAGTTAGATAAGAAATCCATTACCTCGTGTCTGAATTGACATGTTTGTTCTTTGTTATTCATGAATAATAAATTTAATTTAATTTATACATGATTAAGAACCCCTTTTCGATTTTATTATTCTTTTTATATCACTTATTTCCATGTTATAAACAAATAGTAATTATTTATGTTAATAATGATATTTTTGTCGATATTTTGTACTTGAGTAAAAAAATAGACACCTTATAATTACAATTTATCCATGTTTTCAAGAGTCCGTTATCTCAAAAATTATATTCATTATTTAGATATCATATATATCACATATATCCTATATGTATATTTTTTTATAACAGTACATAACTTTTGGAGATATGAAATGAAATACACCATTCATGGAGACAGTAAGCTGTATGTATGCATGAATGATACTTACATTTCAATTTTGTATTTTAAATTATTGAAAACATAATGATACATAGTTATATTATAATTAAATTATAATATAATATATAATTTCAATTACACCATCCTTTATATGTCCTACATATGGTATGAATGAGTCTTATCACTATGAGGTGTGGTAGTCCACACTTTTGCAAATGTTATTATCGCGTTTACTCACAAAGGAAACAATAAAGTTATGATATAAATTCAAAATACATAGAATAAAGAAAACATAAACATAATATATATCACATATAAATATATTTTCATCATAATGAGCACCATATGAGGTGGTCAGAGATAATTGAACAATCATCGTTTCGTGCGAAGTTAGTTTTTCATCCATTGAAATAGTAAGTTATTTACCCATTATATGGAGGTTCCTATAAATTTAGTTCAAATAACTCTCATAAAAACATCCAAGTATATTAAGGATTCTATTTTTTTATAAAATAAAGTAATAAAAAGAGTTAAGGGTTGTATAAGTAAAATAAAAGAAAAGAAGTAAAGAGAAACATTTACCTTTAATTTGGGTAACTCCGTTTGGTTTGAACCAAAAGGACTTATTTAGGTTCCTTATGCCTAGAGTAAGGATTATAAGATATGGAGAGGGATCTAGGGAGATTATTTGGGCAGTTATTGGTTGATTGAAGGGCCTTTATAGGTGTGATTAATGGGTTATAGGTGAGGGATTATTATAATGTGGGGAGGTGTTATTTAGAAATGTATGAAAATATTATTTTATTATACACATATTTTCGGTTTTTAAAGGTCCCAAACTAATTAGAGTAGAATATTATATGACTCATGGTCGAAATTAATTCATCCAATTAGAATTGGACAGGTTTTGGATGTTATTTTAATATTTATAATCTTATTTTTTAAAATTATTTATTAATGACGTATACACTGCATCATTTTTGGGTTATAAACAATTTCATTTATATAATGTCTAGAAATTATAAATAAAATACCATGATGTAGGAATTTTGTTTTAGATTTCTGATGAATATTTATAGTCAAATAGATAACTTATATAACTATATGTAAAAAATTTATTTATTAAAAGATATTTGTTTATGTCATTTTCTTATTTACATTAAATTAATTAAATTAAAGACCCATTATCACTCTTAAGTGGCTCCATGGGGTCCCAAAATCGATAAACAGATTCCTATGGTCATCCATTACTCATCCAATAAGGTTAATACAATGGTAAAGGTAATTGTTTATAATTATGATATTCTTTTTACCTTGAATTACCCTATTACAATATAACCACGGTAAATAAAAGTCAAAAGATACTATTCCCCAAAAAATTATTTTTATCACATTGAACCAAGTTTTACTTACTAATAACATCCATGTATGTCAGATTTTTGAAATTTAATTCACCAAAGTTGTAATATTTTATTTTAATGGAAAAGTCGTCTTTTTAACTACTACAAAGTGGTTTCACTATTCATAAAAAAACTGATATGTTTCAGAAAAATTCCCAAAATTCAGACTAAGATATATTTTTTATTCCAAATTCAAAAATGATGTCTATTTTATAAAATTCAAAACATTGAATTTGTAATAATTAATTTAAAATTAAATCGCGTTGTCAAAAAAATAGAGTGTTTTTATGAAACAATATCTTTCAAAAGATTGACACTTGTTTATGTATGATTTCAATGTGAAATTTATTATAGTGATAAATATTAGATTAAATGGTATAATTATATTCTAATTATACATTAAAACTAATTAAAAATAGAATATAACCATATAAATAAATTATATTAAAATGAAAATTTGAATTAAAAAATAATTTTTTTCAGTATTCATCAAAAATGAATTTTATCAGAAAAATACAAAGATTTTACCCAAACTGAATTTTTTTATTCTAATTCAAAAGAAGAATTTTATTTTGACAAATATTACATATAAATGTGTCCAAAACATGATTTAATGAGGGTTCAACATCAAAATGTGGTAAATCAACCTTTTAACGTAAATTATGCTTAAAATTAGATTTATTCAAATTTTAAGCCTCTAACCTTTATTGGATAAGTGTAAAAACATTTAAAAAACATGTATAATTAATATTGATGTTAGTTATATTCATTCTCACCAATAAAATGTCTAGGTATTAACTATCATTAAAAATAATAATATTATGTTATTAGTGTGCAATGTGAGATTTCAATGACACCCATTGTTGCGTATCATGTATGACATTGAGCATAACATCCCCTTTAGAGTAAAATTAATACTTAATCCACAAATATTAATAAATATTACAATTTAAAGTTCTATATTTACCTGGTATGTTACAATAATCATTGAATTATCTTTATTTTCCTCCATTCACATCGTGTAAATGAGAATTTTATTTTGAAACACTACAAAAAAATCATTCTGGTCACCCATAATTATACTATTAATCAAATAAATCATGATTTTAAGAGAGTTAGTAACCCAAAATAGAATCAAAATGAAAAAATTTATCTATATCATTTATGGAAGTATTTATTCTAAATATATTCCTTCATCAATGTAATCTAATTATATATTGAATAAAGATCCATTGTTTAGAAGTATTATGTTCAATGTAGTTGATTTATAATTTCATCAAAAGATGGAAGTGGATACTTTTTATTTATGATGATAATCTTCATATGTCATGACCCCCTCCCCACAATGTTTTCCCCTCTTAGGTTGGAAATGTGAGAAGGGAGATAATGACCCCTGAGTCCGGCCTCCTGTAGGCCCCAGTTTGGAAACTAGCATCGAGGGTATAGTAAACACACAAATGGGAGGCATTACCCTCTAAGAGAACACATGTGGAAGAGAGAGATAAGATAGAAACCAATCAACTCCATCTCAGAAAACAATATAAACGAAAACCCAAGTACACATATGAAATTCCATGTAAAAGAACTACAACTGAATGGGGATAAACTACAAGTACCCAAAAGAAAGTAAAAACAACAGCAACCATAATCCCGAATAGCTCCTGCAACCACATGATAGTAAACACAAGCCTGATCTCCATCCTGCTCCAAGTGACCTGAAAATAGTTTATATATACATAGGGGGAGTATAACATCATTCTTAGTAGGATCCTTCTAGAAACATCTAGTGAAAAAGTAAAGAATTCATGCTAAAGTACAGTGATGAACAAGTGAAACTAACTCGTCACCTAAGCAGTTATACTATGTTCTCAACCTCACCATGGAAACTCTCACCATGTAACGCATACACGAATATATCATATAATAATTAATATCAAGGATACTCCACTACTACTTCCCCACTGGTTTTCTGCTTTGCCCCTCGCATGTCCTGAGCATCTCTTTCCAAAAAGGCTTTCCCAGAGACATCTGGGTGAAGCACCACAATATGCATCTCGTGCAAAAAAACTACCACGTCCACAAACTCCAAAGTAACCAGGTATTTCTTGGGAGCCACCACTACTCACATATCGTGTATTATACGTCACTTATTACACCTCAATCCATTGAAACCCATACAATGAGTAAGGATCCTCAAGCCATAACAGCCTATACATGTTACACCTATAGTTGTACATAGAAAACTATATCCAGAAAATATGTTTGTGAATAACCACAAGCCATTACACCCCTCTAGACACATATATGGGGAAAACTAACCAATGTTCATGCCAGCACAATGAACTACCAAGAGAAGAGAGTGGGGCCAATGGGGGTAGTCATCCATCCATTCTCCCACCATAATGTTGGGAAAAACACCCTCCCCGGGCTCAGAATCCCTGGGGTGTCAATTTCCCTTACTTACAGGGTGGAGTAGCGTATAGAAACACAAAAAGTACAGAGTATATTATATCTCACAACCAAATTATGGGCATTACCAAGTCTTAGACACAACTGCAGCTAACGTCTCTCAGACTCTGGGCTGCTACTTCTAAGACTAGGTATCCGATAAGCACACTAACATTTAAAGAAAATTATTAGATTACTTCATTAACTTTTTATCACTTCCATTGTACGTTAATTAATTATTTAAACAATAAATAACCATGAAAAATTCCACATTAAATTTCATTATCATTACACCCAATGTCAAATGTTCCTTAAAAAACTTAAAACATCATCATTATGTTCCAGTATCTCCATCCCCATGGGTTAACACCATTTATTCAATTATTCATTATAGAATTACTTTCCGACATTCCCAGGAATTCTAGAAAAACATTCTATGCTACTAAACACAAGGGGGATCAGCACTGTGAGATGATGTACTACCCATCGAGACTTTTCCACTTATAGCAAGAGCATAAACCCATCGTTCCTTGAGAAGCTAAACATAAAAAGCGCATGTCATACCAAGTGTGTCTTTGCCTCTTTCAGAAGAAGGGTAAGTAAGACCATCATCCTTGAGCAGTGGGGAAAAGTAAAGAAGATAAACAACCAATAAAAAAATAGAAATCATCCAACAATCACATCAATCCCATTCAATCATCCCTAGTGTCCTCCCAGACACCCACATGCATAAAATGAGGCATCTTGCCACTCTAGGGGTCATCTGCTGCCACAACCAAAAAGGAATCCATGCCTCTACATATCACAACAGCCATCTAGGATCACATCACAACACAATCAGTAGTAAAACAAAAATCACATTAATTGGGCTCTTGATCCTTTAATAATCAAGAGGGTAACTCATAAACCCTTAAGAAATTTTCAAACAATCAGTTCTTTAATACATATTTAATTAACAGATTTTTTACTCGTAGGTTCCAAATTTGGGAAACCTAATCAGTAAGCTATCAATAATTAAACATGCATTCTACTTTAATTTGATTAACATCAGATTACAACTAGAACCAAATTCATTTACCTGCCTCTTTATCTTTAGCCAAACAATAATTAATTAATTCCAATTTACGTTCTTTACCGGTTTCCATCAAGAATGAACAACTAATCAAAGAAATCATAGATATCACACTACTTAGGAAAACAGGAGTCAATAACATACGACCGATATCAATTTATTTATCCAGTTAAAATATTTATTATTTCAATTCCATTTTCATCCAGAGGGGTTAAAACATGATAAAGATACAGTTTCACATTAAAGAAAGAGAAGCAACAAATCCCCAAACTCAAATAGTTCCTCATGTTCTTTATCCACACAACGGGTCACGATCCTCCTCTTGAAACAACTGCATACACCCAAGGATTCCACTATAAAACAACACCAAATAAACCCCAAGAAAAACCGCATTAGAAGCAGGGAGATTACATGCTATAACATGGAAAGGAGAAATTGGAGGAGATGATCCCCAAAGGAATGAATATAAAACATACCTTATATCAAATATTAACTGATGTAGCTTGGTTGCATTAAAATAGAGTGGAACCAATCCGATGATTAAATTTTGATTGTGGAACTCCTATGGGATTGATTGAAAGTTTCTAGCATCTCATAGTCGAGAACAAAGATGAAGAACAAGGGAGGAAGGTATTTTGTCCCTTTTGAAGATTTAATGGTGTGACGGTTTAAGATACGCTTAATTACCCATTAAATGTAGATCACATTAACCAATGTCATTTGACCATATAAAAACATCCCGAGCTATAGGAATAATTAATATATGATTTATGGCATTTTATTCGGCCTTAGAGTCCTTAAAAAAGGCTTTAAATGTATTTTATGTCAAAGGAAATGTTAAAGGGGAAAAACTATAGAAAGCTGGAAACAATGTTCACATACTCAAAATTGGAAAAGGAAAAAAAATGTCACTATTAGACTTCATCGTTAGAGGTTACCGATAGACCTCACCATTAGAGGTTACTGATAGAACTCACCATTATAGGTTGCCGATAGACCTCACTATTAGAGGTTACTGATATACCTCACTGTTAGAGGTTACCGATAGACCTCACCGTTAGAGGTTACCGATAGTCCTCACCATTCTGGAAACATAGTAAACCTGCCATTATGGAAGCACTGTACACCTACCGTTATATAAACATTGTACACCTACTGATAGAGGTTACCGATAGACCTCAAAAATAGAGTACTATTCACTGAACCTCACCGATAGAAACAATGTCCATTGAACCTCACCGATAGAAACACTGTTCAATAGACCTCGTTGATAGAAACACTATTCACTGAATTGGAAATTTGGAAATTTTTTGGTGATATGTCACCTTGACCTCTCGGAACACCTCAAAACCCATATTTTCAGAATGTAATGGACCAGAGATGTTTGGGCCATTACATCAGATACCTCTCAATAATAGCGGTCTGAAATTACTTCCAGTAGACTATAATTGATACCTATAAAGGCACTCCTTGTGCGGCTACACCCCCTGGGCGGGACACACCACCATCCCTAGTGGCAGCCATTTCCTCATGAAGCCCTTGGCCGGAGAGCCATGCTTCGTCCAACGCTCACATGTGAGAGTTCCCAAGGATTAGATTTATTCCTAACTCCTTTTCCTCTGATACCAACCTTAGAGACCCATAGCTTGACGTACATGTACATTAAATTAATTTTGAGTAATACATAATACATAACAAAAACAGTCACCCAATGACTGTAATAGTTTAGTGTCTTTGGAAACATGGAACATAATATTCTAATCATGGTGAAAGATCTTCAACATCTCCCATAAAGATCTTACCCTTTTTTACCTAAAACCTTACTTTATATCCTGGGAAAAATAAAACATATAAAGGGTGAGATAAAATGCTCAGTAAGGGTAAGCATAGAGAAAATAAAACGAACCATATACATTTGAACTTCAAAACAAGAACATAATGTTTAAACATCAAAATCTTTAGTTGTGAAATAAATCTTGGCAGTATGTAAGGCATAGATCATAGAGGAACATCAATCATAATAAAATATCATGGGAATAAAACATGTAATTATGGAAAACTATTAACCACATGATATGATTTCCATTGTAGCCAAGGAATTACTACCAAGACTATCTTAGTGGAAGAAGTCCTTTTCTGAATTGAGTTCACTCCTCATTCCAGTCCTGTAACACTAAACCAGATTAACATACCATTCCATCCATGTCTATATCATGATACATAAATCTTTACCAAATGCATTATAGGGAGATATAGGTCCCACCCATCTCATAATGAAATCATTCTTACGTGTGACACAAAATAAACATAAATCATTCATCACAACCCATAGAATAAAATGGGTTTCATAAACATCATCTCAACGTGACATAATCCATATTAAACAAATGGATATCATTTCATAATAAAAGTAAAATCATGTAAATAATAGAGACATTATACTTGAAACATAAACATTCTAAATAATATAATCTTAGATGGAAAATAGTTTTGATAAAACACTTGAAATGAACTATTGAGGAAAATATCCTTTATTCTTCAAAATAATTTTGTTTTCACAAAATTCCATGAAATTTTAAAAGGAACGTATTTTTTTGAAAATAATCATGAAATCTTGTAGAGAATTCTTCTTGAAAATTAGGCATTATGAAATCGTAAAAATCCATTCATGCTGTATAAGTTAAAAAAACATTCTTCCTGTACTTTTACCGAAAAAGTCAAAAAGTACCATGAATGGTAAAAAAAAGGAAATATTCCATACACACCATGTAGTAAAAGTAAAAATTGGGTAAAAATTACTTTAAACATAAATTAAAACATTTTTAGAAAACAGGGACATTGATGGTAAATATAACCCCAGTAAATACTTACGAATAAACAATCTCGGATAAAAACGAGATTGGAAAAGTAATACCTTACCATAGGTCTGATATGCTTAGTACGTATCCAAAACTCATGTATAATGATTTAAATAATGTCATTTAATTATTACAGAATCATATTCATTGTTATGATATCATATATGGTTCACTCATGACTTTATATTACCCGTTCTTTTGTAAATTCCATGTTAAAGCAATGTTTTGGGTAAAATTGTTTCATTTATCGTACGTGTTTCGAATTGTTGTTCTTGATATTATTGCTTATATTCTGGTTTAATTAATTCCACAATGTAAAATATGATATACATATATATATATATAATATTCAGCATATAAATATATATGATAGTTTGAAATACACCGTTCATGGATACAGTAGACCGTACATACCCATGAAGGATGTTTTCAATTCCTTATTGAATTGAATGGAATTAAGTAAATGAAAAATATATGTACATAAATACATAATAATTATTATGTAACATCTTTCATTATTATTTATTATATATACTTTATAATCATACTTGAATGGTTAATCATGGAAAATGAATCTCATCGCGTTCGTGGAGATGGTTGTCCATACGTACGCACGAGCGATGATATCATTCCCATAATTATTGAATAGAATTGGAGTGGATTATATAATATCTCAGAATAATTATGATGTTATAATAACCATATAATGTTATTTTTTACACCATTATACCCATCCAAGTAAGGTGGTAGTGGAAAACTGATTACACCACGTCGTGGAGACGGAATTCTGTATGTACGCATGCGCGGTGATTTCGTTTTCTGTAGGATGGATAGAAGGTGAAATGGGGTTGTTTCATATTTATAATAACATATTAGTATATTATTGATACTTACGTTATTACGTTTTAATGAAAAAACTAAATAATAAGAAATCGAATTAGAAAGAAACTTGAAAGAATCGGTAGAAGAGATTACCTCTTCTTCGACGCACCTCTTTTAAGCTTCCACTTAAGGCACTAGAGTTGATATTATGAGGATACCAGAAGCTATATAATGTTTCTAGGGAAGTTTAGAAGGTAAATTGGTAGGGTTTGTCCGAGCTTTAAGGATCAAAATTTTGTAAAGAGATGAGGGAGGAGGTACCCTTTTATAAGGGAGGAGAGGAGCACCTTAGGAAAAACTTAAAATATTATTTTCTAATAAAGTCATATTCCGTTTATAATAACTCCAAATTGATTTATTTCTAAGATAAAGTGTGTATTAGTATAAATCCTCTCATCCAATAGGTTTTAGTCAAGTTTAGGTTAATAATTTAACCTTATAATTTAAATTTAATTCTAAGTTAAATAATTTAACCTTTACCGTGTATTCTTGTTTTCTAACATTATATGGTTAATAAACTTACTATAACAAGAAAAACGAACCCAAAGTGGTTAATTATTAATATATATAACATTATATAAGTCATTTGGCCAAACCATAGGTTTTTAGGAATATAATATCAATTGATAAATATAATATTTGTTTTAAAAACTATTTTATGTCAATTTTGAAACTATTTGGTAATTGATTTTTGTGAAACTCATAAAAGAATGATTATTTCGAAATAAGTTAATTAAATCAATAATAATATGTCATATTATCCTATAAAATTAGTGTAATTCATAAAAAGTTTCAAATTACATTTATTTTGGCATTTATAACATCAATTATGTTAATATTTCATTAATAATGTAATTACCGCATCATCATTGTGTCAAAAATAAATTCAAATATTTAATGTCTACAAATTAAGAATAAAATACCATTATGTAGGAAATATTTTTATCTTTCTAATAAATATTTATAGTCGAATTTATATTATTTATAACCCTATATTAAAAATTTTTTAATTATTAAACGTTGATTTTAACTCTTTTAACTCTTCTTTGAATTAAATAAATATAAATGTATTAATCTAATACAAGTGGACCTATATGATAATATTATATTCCGAAGTTTTTTTTGGTGGAATTATAATTATCCACTAGAACTTGTACATGTGTTAGGGTAATAATAGTATCAATTTTCCCCTTAATTATACTATTTACTTTTAACCGTGGTAAATAAAAGAAAAATTTTACTATTCACGTAAAATTATTTTTATCGTATTGAAACACATTTTACTCCATGATATTAAACGTGTCTCTTAGATTTAAGAAATTCAACTCACAGAAGCGGTAAAATTATGATTTATGTAAATTTACAAAATCTCCTATGAGGTGGGTAAAAGACGGTAAAAATTCAATAAAATTTTTAAATATCTAAAACTATTATAAAATGACTCTGATGAATTACATTGAACTTATATAGTTATTATGTATCTATTTAAACCTAAAATTAATTTAAATAAAATAAATTATTATTTAAATAAAAAGTTGGTTTTAACCAATAACTCAGTGTTTTTCACTATTGATCAAAAATTGAATTTTCTTAGAAAAATACCAAAAATTCATCCTAGGCTAATTTCGATATTCCAAATCCAAAAATGAAGTCAAATTTGAAAATTAAAATTTATAAAATTTAAAAAAGTGGGCATTACTATTCATAACGGCTAGTTTATATAATATTTTAATAACATATCTTTCTTTAGAGAAACTTGGGATTTTGTACAACACACGCTATCGTGGAAGCTCGCGATTGCGTGTAACGCAAGCCATGTCAGGGTTGCGTGTAGTTCAAGATTCCTTTGGGGTTGCATAAAATAGAATTCAAAAATATTTCATTTATACATTTAATATATATACACACACACACTTAATGTTGCATATAATAACTTCTATCAAACGAACATGAAATTGTGTGCAACACGATCCAAGATTAGTGTTGCGTATACTGCAATCTAATACGGTGTTGCGTATAGCGCAAGATAATCTTGGTGTAGCATACAACACAACACATAAAATAAATTTAAAAAAATAATTCTCATAAAATCTCGGGGTCTTACAATTATATAATAACCTCAGTATCCTAAAAATATAAACATGTTTTTATTATGACGGTAAAACCTACACTCCTATATACTTCTATCAAATGGGACAAACAATCATTGTTCATGTGTAAGGTGGACTAGCATTTTGCAGAATGATATCATCTCTCTTTTAGTTGAGACAATTCATGGTTGAAAATAATGATGTGAATTTGATTTTTATATGATAAATATGGTATATATGAGGTATATGATTTAATTATTCTTCAGAAAATATTATATAAAAAAAAATCATGTTTCCTTTTTTGAAACATGATATACTTGTTTGGGGATATATGGAGTACTACCACATTAATGAAATGTGATTCAATCGCAGCTTAAATGGAATGTATTAAGGATGGTTTTATTTAAATTATATGATATGTATTACATAATAATTCTAATATAATTTTATTATATATATACATATATTTAATTTACTTTTACTTATTCAATATGATAATAAAACATAAAATACATTCATTCATAGGTATGATCTACCATATCCATGAACCGTGTATTAAATTTCTAATTTCAATCAGTTATAAATTATTATTAATATTTATATAAAATAATTTATATGATATTTATATAATGAAATAAATTCCTTAAATTAGTATAAAATTATCTATTTGCGAGTTTCGAGAATAATAAATCAAAACATATATGAAAAACAAAGCATAAATTACCTGAAATATAATATTATCATTTAATTATTTACAAAAAGGTAATATAATGTCAGGAGAAAAACATATATTTTTTTATATATATTAATAATGTTTTTTATTAGATTTATAATAATCTTATATTTATTATACATGTGTATTAAACATGTAAAACAAAATTTAAGACATAAGGTAAGGGTTTTATTATCGCACTATAATTTTTGTGAGGTATACACTATGTTCACTACTAATTATTATTGTGTGGAATATATACTGTTATATGAAATATAATATATTTAATTTAATTTACCTCATTAAATACAAAGTTCTGATTCATTTTAATTTTAATGTTTCTCATTATTAAAATTTACTAAAGTGGTAAGGGGATTTCTAGTCTCTCATTTATTTCATTAAGACATATGCCTCATTCACCATTTTTTCTATTATGTCGTGTATATATGTCCCTTGAATGTATTTTATGATAATTATCCTTATTTTTTTTGAAATTTACTTATCTAATTTGTGATATCTCTTCCATGGGATTTTTGGTTCAAATGTTTCCAAATCGATAAAGTAATTTGTGTCAATTTTCCTTTTATAAAAAACATGATATGAGATTAAACTATATTATTTAATGAGTTTTTAATTCTTATCTTCTATATTTTTTATCATAAAACATCATCTTTTAGTTATAGTTTAATTTTCATTTAGTTTTATTATTCATTGGGGATTATAATTCATGGTTACAAAAGTGGTAAGAGTCTAATGTTACAATATCATTATTTACCAGGATTGTTAACAATTTTTCTTCCATGGATTAAATCATATGATCCAAATATCGAGAACTCTTGTTAATTTATTTATATTATATTTGTTAATTTTATCTAAATTTTTATGTTCCATTTTTTAACTCATTGTAACTAGATATAATTAAGATATTTTATTAAAAAATTTAATAGTTATTCTCTCTTCATTTGGAAATATCTTTTTCCCCAAAAAACCTTTTTTGATTGATATGGTTTTTAGAAAATATTTCATTAGTATTAATGGGATTTTTTAAATAAAACATTCCATTTATTGTCTTTCAAAAAAATTAATAGGAATAATTTTCTCATTTTCTGATCAAGTATGTTATCTAAAAAAAATATAGTAATGGAATGAATTTTTATGATTTATTGATTAACCATCCATCATTATTAACATTTCCTAGAATATTATTTTTAATTTTTTCAAGTTTATTTTTAAAGAAAAATTTTATCCAATTATTATAGAAATCATGTATCATAATGAGGTATTCTGATAAAAATTTTTTGACCAATGTTTCATAATATTATGTGTTCAAAATGGGTTTTAAAACTTCATCTAAAATTTTTCAATGAAATTTTCATTGAAAACTGTTTTGAAAAATCTTTATTTTTTAAAAATAGGTTTTTATATTGATTATATACTTTAAACATGAAATTAATTCATATAAATATTTAAATCATTATTTATAAGAATTTTCTTAAAAAAAATTTTGAAATTTATTTTCAATGTTAGGATATTTTCATAAAACATGATCCAAGTGATCATTAAAAATACTTCTCCATCTAAGATGGAATACATTGAAATAGTTTATTCTTCCCTAGGGATATGATCCAATGATAGATTTCAAATTAATTCTCGGAAATGGTTTATGTTTTTTGGGAATTATGTTCAAGAAACACATTTCCCTTCTATAGGTTATAGAATAATAACTTCTTAATAAACCTGCTTCTATTCGTGGGTCATTATAGGATTAAATGATTATTAAAACTATAATTTTTCCATAGTTTATGATATAATTAATTTATAATGATATCCATTTCAATTCATAGATTATGAAATTCAGATTAGTATATCCAGTTAATTTTTTTTGTTTCATGATTTGATAAATGTTTATTTAATTGTGGCATACATATATTTCATTTCATAATGTAAAAGGTGGAAAATATATATCACATATAGTTATTGGTTAATGAAAAATAACTCTTGAGATAAAGATGGAAAACAAGTTGACGGGGTTTATAAAATATTAAAATAAGGGGAAACCTAATCCACTCTATGAGATGGAAAACCATATTCACAACAGGGAGAAGGTAAAAGTAAACCCACTATTGGAATAAGGTATAATATAGTGAAATTTAATGAAAGGAATATGAACTGGATATGGTGGTGTGTCCCTTCAAGTTGCTGAATCCCCCATGATGTTTCCCTTATATCGAATATTTTTTGGTAGACACTAACACCCTTCTAGTAGCGTGGTTAGAATTTTCTCTCATTAGTGCAGAACACTCTTCTATTAAGGATAGTTCTGTCATAAATGTGGTGCTCAAGGAAATTTTAATGGATAAGGGTCTAGATGGTGTATGTACAAGTGTTTCTTCTAGATATAATTGAAATTACATTTCATGTCTCTCTTAAATAATTGAAATTTGGTAGGATTACTACATAACATTGATGGCATGTGAGGGGATGTGTTCTGGACATGTCCTAGAAGTCTTTAACACATATAAGAGGACTGTCAAGTGATACGACAATTTTTTTTGATATTTAATTGCGGGAAAAAATTAACATGTCCTGGATGTATTCACATGATTAAGAAAACATATACAGAATTTATTTTCATGATCCAATTAACATTTATGCTATGTCTTCACATGATCTCTATATCATTCATGATGTGTCTTGACAAGATCAAACTGACTTGTCCAAGACAAAATGACATGTCCAAGTGTTTTTATTAATATAACATAGGGAAAATGAAAAATTTATATGATTAGATCAGATGATATTTACAGAGTCAGTTGACATGGTAACATGAAAATGTTCTGGAGCTAAAAATTGGATAACCATGTACAGATAAGGGTTTATAAGACATATGGGTTATATGGATAAGGGATCAGGTCAAGGTATCATACCATTGGGTTTGAGTAGAAGAGACAAAAAACTATAAAGGAATCCTTCTATAAAATTAATTCTTTTTGTGAATCATATTTTTACTGATGTCAAAATATGATATTATATTCATCAAGAAATCAGGTGTTTTTCAAGGGATCATGTGATGGGTTTTAACAATAATAAAGAAAAATTCTTTCGAAGGTAGAAGCCTTATTTTTCTAATATAATTATCACCTCTATTATCTATCTTCCTTATATAGTCCCCTCCTCTATATTGTTCATTAAATATTTAAATATTGGGGTTTGGAGTATATATTGGGGAATGAAACTAGCATTCTAGCAACATCTAAAGGTGTGAATTCTATGGGCACCACCTTGATGTGATGAGGAAATATCATCATATATATTTATATCAAATCCTGGTCACACTCATTTCATACATAGGTCAATTCAAGATGTATTAGTATAAAAATGATTATCCTACCTTTACAAAATGGTATTATGTGATCACATTATCAATCCTTATTTCGCTTCACATGATCTTGCAGAAGCTATATGTGATAAAAGTCTCTTTTTATGGGAGAAAAAATATTTATTCACATGGATAATTAGTGATATCCACATTAAATCTCCTAATTATCACCATTTACTCACATTATTCATAGTTCTTCTTGTGATGGATTTATAATAGGAATCATATGAGCTACTACATGTTATCTTGCATCATGTGATTATGAGTTAATCAAGTGGAAAACTATTTCATCAAATGTGGATTTCATCAGTATTATAAATGGACATGAAATGAAATCATAATCTTAGTTCAAGATACTTTACACATTGTTTGGATAATCATGAAATCACAATATTCTTTTCAATAATTATTTCACCATCATGAATGATCACATGTATCTAGATAGGAAACCGGTTTAGGGATTTTTGTATAAGTAGAAACCATCATGAACTAATACTATGTGATTATTTTCATATGATCTATTTAAATATATAACATATTCACATGATCATTAGTGATTTGATCATGTTATCTTTATAATCTATAATTATGGATTCATTCAGATCTCATGGTTTCCCTCTTGTGATGGATCTAGAGTCTTTGAAAAAGGGAATGCATGTGAGATAATGTCAGATGACTATCTATTTTCTATCAATCAAATATCCATTATGTAATCATTATCATTATTGAAATTTGATATAGTGTTATTCAAGAAATAGGGTCAAGCAGGATGAGAGTGTAGATCATGATGTTGAACCAGTGGAAACAGGGAGTATGGATGATTAACAGGGGGTTCAACATATAACATGGTGTGATCAGGCATATCAGATCATCTTGATCAAATGATATAAATTATGCATATCTTTTTTGTGGAGGAGGAATAATAATATCTACTATGTGATTCCCACATCATCTTCATGGATATGTGTTTTGTTCTTACATTTTAATCATAGAACTACAGACCATAAGAAGAAAGTACCGATGTCTATTCCCAACACATGGTAGAACCTACATGTGTCAAATTATTTCTATATTTTTATGATGGAATGTGGTGTTTATTTACTCCTCTTATACATGAACATGAACATTTTCCTTCGCACTACTACATGTGTTGTCTATCTATCAATATCCTATTAATGGTTATAGGAAACTCTTTCCTCTACCAAAATTGATGTGTCTAGCTAGCTGGCATGACTGCCCATTTTTTCATATTTAAAAATATATAAAACACATAGAATAAATATACCAATAAAATTTATCAAATTATATTCAATATATGCTCCCATATAAATTAGTCCCAACCCCAATCATTTCTCTTAAAGTATACTTCTTCCAAGTCCTCCACACATTGTATATTAATATTCTTATGCATAGGATTCACACTCCTCAAAACATGAAGGGAAAATTTAATCGTATAAAATCACTAGTGCCAAAAAAATCCAACTTATAATTATATTATTTTTTTAACCAAATATTTTTCTATCAATTTATATCACATTTTCATATATTTGAATAATTGTTAGCCATTGATATTGATTCCTATGAGATGATTAGTTAAGATTATGTTGATTGAGGGATTTATTGTGATATCGAGAAAATAATCGTTACATTCAGTACATGGATGAATCTAAAATAATAATTTGTATTGTCATGAGGAATTCATATACTAAAATTAGTGTGTATAAAAATTCTAGGTTGTGAATTAAATTGTGTATACGGGAACTTGTGGATGGATCTAAAGTAACGAACATTGATGTTGCTATGTATCCCCTAGGGATGGTAAAAAAGTCTCAAATAGTTCTTAGAATGAATCCTTTGCAGCCGAATCTCATGCATATGTGAAATATATTCATTGATAAAACATATATGATCAATGGTCCTATAGAAACCTAGATTATACAAAGGGAAGGGGATTTAATCACTTATTGATCGAATTTTAGGTTAGAACCCATGTACATTTGGGATAGTTCATGTATCTAGATCTCATTCCACATTAAAAACCACTGATATTAGTCCAATATAATTATTTTAAGGTTCTTTATGATAAAACAAACATCATTTAGTTTTGATATAGGAAATAACTAGGTCCCTTTAGAATTATATAGACAAATATATACATGCTATATTTTTTCATAGGTTAGAAAACCCTGTGAGCATAAAATAATTTTTAGTAGGGACCAAAAATTATACCTATATGATTTATATGACATACATTCTTTTATATAATTTATCAATTTTTAATATGGTGAAAAAATAGTGGGCATGGAATGTGATTTCTTTTGTGCCAGTGATTTTCAAGTTTCCAACCTAATAGGAATTTTTCCTTTTCAATTACATATGTTTATAACATTTCATACATTACACCAAGTGCAGATCCATATATATAAGACCAGGATTTTCTGTGTTTTTCTTTACATTTCCCCATTATAGAGACTATTATGTCATATTTTAATGAATTTTTTGGTGTTGAAAATTAGAGTGTTTCACTAAATTTTTTGTTCGTCTAGCATAAATAATCTAGTGATGTTTTTAGTGTATTTTCACATATATTTTTTTGTTTTTTAGTTTAATGTATATTAGATCATACCACTTGTTTATGAATTTTAGGGTATTTTAACTTTGAGAATAAATTGATGTATTTTAGGCTCTTTTTCTTAGACCTTCTTCTATAATAGTTTTGGGAGAACATATGTTCTTATAAATTTGGTGATTTTTGTTTTTACAGTCTATTTTGGTATTTTTGGATACATTACCTTGAAACCTTTTTACATTCATTAATGATATTTTAGCTCAAACCCACTATTTTATATATTTATAGTCTTTTATCTCAAACCTTCAATTGTGTTTAGTAAAGGATGTGTATTTATTAATGGTGCAGGGATCCTACTTCCATTCATATATTCTAATGAATTAGTATCCAAGATGGTTTTTACACCCTTATTTTTGAATTGATAATATAATGAATGAAAATTCATGAAGGGTTTTCAAAACCAATGTTCTTGCATATATATTTGAGCTTATATATTTAGGATTGGTTGACACACCAAATATCCTTATTGAGATTTGGGTAGATAGAGAGAGGAAAACTATTATGGAAATCAAATCTAATTTCATTGTTTCAATATGTGTTTTGTATGTAATAACAATGATGATTGAAATGAAGGTGATGATACTATAATGACATGTCAGGGATTTCCAACATGGAATCTGATCTATTACCTTCTTCCACATTATTATATGGTCCCTCATAGACTCGAGGTTATTTTTTTAATGTAGTGGATTCCTCAAGTTATTGGTTCCAAAATCCTTATCAATTACACCATATGGAATGTAACCGAGGTAAAATATTTTTTCCCCTATCTATTCCAAGGGAAAACAATGATTTTTTATAATTCAATTATTTTGAATATTCAATGGGGTTACAGAGAAAAAAGCTATCAATGAATGTTAATAGAACAATGGGGATGTTTTTTTATGTCATGGAGGCCAGGCTAGACTACATGTTGATTCATATCAAATGGTTCACTCATTCATATGGGTTTAGAGTGTAACATTTCATTCATAATTTGAGAATTTCTATAATACACAATGACATAATGTAAATTATATCAAATTTTCCTAAATTGTTTGGTTATGGGGATTTTATATCATGATCTTAGTATAACTAATTCATATGAAAACATGGTATAGTGGATATAGGTTGACCATTAGTAATGGTATAAATCAATATCTCATTTATCCAAGATAGTAGTTTATATGGTTAATGGGGTATTTCCACAGGGAATAATAAATTGACTAGGGGCATGTTCAAAGGAATTGTTTTATTAATGATCAGATCTCAGTGGCATCCCGTTAGATTAACCAGTCCCTCAAAAAATCTTTCTATATGGGGTAACTATTAGTCGGGGAGCCATAGGTCCATGGGGTTACAATAGAAGAATAAAAAAATAAAAAAATAAGTTGGAACCATCTGAATTATTAAATATATGATGATGATTTGTGGAAAACATTATATTCACAGAGGAGTCTTGAACCCTAAAAGTTGTGTTGCAGTATATTTAACAAGTTATTGTGATGAAGATATGTGATAAACATTTACTATAATCATTTTTTCTAGAATAGGGGTCAAAATGAGCATTGATTGACTGTTAATAAGGTCAAAATATAGTCACCGTGAGCTTTATTAATTTTTATTTATGCTAAATCTTTTTACTAATGCATAGAGGTGAAGAGTTTTGAAATAATAGACATGAATTTTTCATAGAACTCACTTTTTATGTTATTATCCAAACTTGTTTAATTTTTCATTCACATCATAATTAGAGTATTGTGATTTATACCATACAATGATAATAATTATGGTTATAAAAATTTGGCCAAATAGCATGATGTGTACGTTCCAAATATTTATGGGATTGATATAAGGGTAGTGTTATAATAAATATTAATTTACACTCCCATCATTAAAATTAATCCATTATTTATTTGATAAGGAGATATAAAAGTTGTTAATAATGCCCCATGGTTCGACATTCATGAGTAATGGTTTGGGAGAGTCTTTCCAAAAAAGGTCTTGAATACCTATATGTTGATGAGTTTTTCTATTATTATTTCAAACTTTACAAGTATCTGAATAACGTTTTTGGAAGGTTGAGATACATTTGGTTGACAGTATAACACTTATATGTAGTTGAAAAGGGAAAATGAAATTTCATAAAAACGGTTCATGGGATGTCAGATATCCTTTCTGATGGTCTACGGTTGGTTTTTGGCAACCTAAGGTCCTAAAGACATGAATTTTGATTTATAGATTTATTTTCTCATAAAGATAATGGATGTACACTAATCTTGTTTTGTCTTGGGTCAAGATCATGTGGTCATTTGATAAGGAGTGACTATGTATGATTTTGTTCTTAGTTTAACATAATCTGGTGGGCATATTTTTTTATACAGTTCAATGACATGTGATGAGGATTTCTTCTATTTGGTTTTATGTAATATGGTTTGGTCGTAGGAACTTACATGGAATTGTAGAATATATAATTAATGTAAAAATTAAATACTAAGGTTATTTTTGTTTTTGGAATTCTTTTATCTGTGCATTGTCTTATTGATGGGGTTCCATATGTTAAACCCCATCCTATGAAGACGTATCTCATGGAAAATAATGTTTTACAACAATATGACTTCATTCATATGTAGAGTGAGTCAATATGACTCATAGAACATCAAATAGTGAGATATGTTGTATTTATTCCTTGGGTACCTTAGGATTAATTATATTTATTTTTCAGTCACTATTCACTTCTAACTTCTTTAAGGAGGTTTGACTTCATATATTGTACTATTTTATAGGGTTTAAGAGAATATTTTTTCATCGTATAGTGATTTTCGATATCAAGATCAGCATTGGGGTCTTTATCTTATATTGTGATCATACTTGAGGATAATGAAATTCAATATTATATTCTTATATAGAGGGGAAAAAATTATTATGATAACATATTTCCTCTATTATATTTCATATCATCTTCCATAGAAGATATGTCATGTAGTTTAATGTCTTATGACTTGGAAATTATCTCTCAATTGAATTTCTTACCACTAGAACATCATTATGAAGTTTATTGTCATGAAAATTGGATTTATCTACAAGAGGAATAAATAATTTAGGGATTTTTTTTCATAGAAGAAGAATAGCCAAAAATTGAATTGTATATGAATATGATGTCATAACCATTCTTTGAAAATTTTTATTGGGGTTATTTCATTATTGGGGATATTAATCAAATGATATTCTTGTACATTGCATTATATTTCATTAAATTAACACCCACTTGGCATAATAGGTTTTATCAGAATTCCCAATAGTGTAGGATTTATTCGAATCCATAACATAACATAGGATATTAATCTAATCATAACATTTTTATGGTAGTGTATTTATGATCCCAATAATCCCTAGAATCCACATGTAAATAAAAACATGTCACTAATCCATTACATTTTATGTTCAACTTACACAGTGATAACATAAAGTATACTAAACGGGAAAAAGAACTCAATCACTTAATATCCCCATGTAAGGACTCACCCAAATAGTATATTTACGCATCCATTTTTATAGTTTTAAATGATTAATGTGATGAGTTAAAAAAATTAAAAGAACGTGATAATAAATACATAGTGTGACAAACAATCAAAAGAAATGTGAAGAAATGTAAAAGCACACTTTCAATTTAATTAGAAATTGAAAGAATATAACGGTTTCCAACTTGATTTAATTTTTTTAGGAATATTAAATTTTCAAAACATATAGTATATGAGAATTTGAAAATATTATGATGAAACATAATTTAATATTTAATTAAAATTAAAGTAGACCTACATGATTACAATTGAAAACAACTGAAAACAAAAAAGAAATAGAAAGTGGGGGAGGGGTCTCTCTTTTTGAAAAAAGATCTTCGAATGTTTTCATAGGCCCCAATAATGGATATATTAATTTCAATCCTCTCCACTAATTTCTTAAATGGAATCCACTTGCATGGGAAGTAAGGGGATGTATTTATTTCCCACGGTGGTGGATTGTTTGGATTCAAAATCATCACCTCCACTAGGCTCCCCGATTTAATAATTCAGTATAGGAATATAGAGAAATATAATTCTTAAAAGTGTTATATTTGAATGTTGTTTATCTACCATAAAAATGTGGCGACCATAGGAAATAAAGAGCCAATTTTATGGTCATTTGAATAAATATTATTTAATCTGTCCATTTCAATTCGTGTTTTTTCAAAGGATGATATGTGAATATGTTAATCAATAGGAATATTCCCTCCAATATGAATCATTTATTTAAAAATTTGGTCACCTATATCTTAGTTTTCTCTATATAAATTATCATTTCCATTTTCTGTCTATATGAGGTCAGACATCTTGGATTGTTTGTTGACATTAATTCTGAGACATAATGGTGTGATGGATTTCAAATCATTAATTGGGATCATTTTTGGGGTGTTGGGAATTATAATTATTATCCATTGTAATAATAGATATTATATAATATATTATGGATTTTCCTAAAATTTGGGATTTTGTACTAATACCATAATTTCAATCATCATGGATGGTTTGTCTTTTTCACTAGTTATTTGGGCCTTCTTATGTGGACTACATGACCATTCAAATTGCCTAATTATAGAACTCTTCATTTTAATGATTAGATGGGAATTGAACAAGGAAGAATAAAAATATTCATAACTGAATTTGGATTAGTAGAATTAGAGTTATGATTAAAAAATTAATCTCACTCAAATTTGAATGGATTTAAATAAATATCAAAAATTATATTTAATATGATAACATGAAGACTTGACGCCAATTATTCTATTTTAATATAAAATCTGTAAAGGGAGTAAATAAAAATCTATTAATAAATTAATTACATCAACTCCCACAAACATAGCCTTCTGAATGTCCTCATGTAAAACAGATATAAAAATATAATAAAATCATTATCACACACAAAAAATTATTAAAATTTTGATTTCCCTAATTATGGGAGGTTTATACCATTTCAATCATCCATATTATATTCCACAAATAAATTTTATGCAATCATTGTTGTAAAAGACAAATAATTTTTAATTCTCAAAATTAAAAATGGAAACTTTAGACACTCATAACATACCCCTATCAAGATAATAAAATTTATTTATGGAGGTTCACTCAATAAGAAACCAGATGTGAAATTCATAGAGTTTTAATGTGATATAATCATACATTACATATCCTAATGTGCACAAGAATTAAGAGGTATTTTTACTTTTTTTTAGATTCTATGGGATGGTAAGAATATAGTGCCCAAAAGAGAAAATATGTGGAGTAAGAAACCGGCATGGGTAAAACAATGAATAAATTTTATTAAAAGAAAAAATGGAATGAAATGGAAACACATATTTACTAGGGAATTATTTTGTTGAGGATAACATAAAAGAGATGAATAAAATTTTAATGGGATGAAAAGGTGAAATATTTACAAGACACAAAACTTCTCCCAATGCTATAAGAATATATTATGCAATTGTTCTCATTTTACATTTAATTTGTTGTGATTTCATTTTCAAAATTTGAACATGAAACATATATCAAAATACTCTAAAAAATGTATGATCTCCATCGAAAAATAATTATAATAGTTATAACATGATCAAAGGTTGATGTATAGTAATTTTTCCATCCCAAGACATAACACAATTTTTTTTGTATCATTTTTTTCTTTTTTAAAAATTTTAATAACATGTACTAAATTACATAAATAAAAAACCATTCCCCAAATTCACAGAATTGCAACCTATCCCCCAAACAAAAATAGTTTTTTTATCAAGTATATTATAATACGTTGAAAACATATAAATGGATACCCAAAATTAAAACCATTCCTCAAGCACTAAAACATAAAAAGTTTATTTAATGAAAATCCATGTATATTTTGGGTTGTAAAATGGTTTGGCATGTTTTTATGGTTATAAAGACAATGTTTTTTATTTTCTAAAATGAGATTTCAATAGGATGAAAAATATAAGAGTAATGGTTGAGTATATTGCTATTGTGATTCTCATGTGGTTCAGAAAAATCCTCTATTGTATTAATGAACAATAAATTAGTAAAATAAAATTGATGGTCCAAAAACTCAAGAATCACAATTGGGGGTGAAAACAAACATTTTAATATGATGTTTATTGGTTAAACTGGTATTATAGTTAATGTTGTTCATCAAATTTTGGGATGAAATGGTTCCCAAATCAGAAATTTTACCCTACAAATTTATTGGTTTAGAAAAAAGGTGATTTAACGAAATTTATGTTGAAAATGCATAATTTGTTTTGATGTAAACATGTGTTTTGACTCCAAAACATTGTTGGGAAATGTTTTAAAAGTTTATAGTGATTAATTATGACTCATTATTTTTTATTTTTTTAGACTTTTTAGTTTTTTATAATTTTACACCCACACAAAAGAGAATGAGTAAATAAAATGATTAATGAGGAATGTTGACAAATATGAGAATGAGATAGTAAGAAGAAGATAAGAGGGAGAGGGAGAGAGAGAACACAGTTAAGTTAATGTGAAAGAGGTTTCCCTTTATTTGGATTGGATGGGTCACCATCACCATCCATTATTTGTACATATATAGAAGTTGGGGATCTGATGTAAGTCAATGTGGTTCTCTGAATGTGTATCCTCTCATGGTGATGCATTATACAATGTATTTTAACTATGAATGTTCTTTTTAAAGAGGGGTCTTGGATTGCCACGACATCAAATGGGTAAACATTAGTTATAATAAAAGTACCTTCACCAAGAGAATTAAGATTGATTAGGTGATTTTGAAATCAATAATTTAATATCATTTCCTGTTCCCCATCATGATATTCTTTTTTAAGGATATTTTTTTGTTGAGTCCCTTAGAAGTTTCATTTAAGTGATTGGAATTCTCATAAAAATCATGCTGAATACCCTCAAGTTTATTTATTGTAAATATTTTCTCTTCACCAAATTTTTCAGAAGAAAATTTATGATTTTTTATATAACAAAATGACTTATTTTTTATTTCAACAGGTAAATTACATACATAAAAGAACGAGCCTAAATGGATACAACCCTATGGGGGTTTTAATGGCGATTTGATTATCCCAAAGCACTTCACCAAGTCTTCTATGCCAGTATTTTCTATTGGGGATTACAATTCTCTCAAGAAATTTTTTTTACTTCTATATTAGAAATTTATGCCATTCCAATTGTTTTAGGGTGATAAGTAGTTGAATATTTATGTACAAAACCATTCAATTTCAAACAATAATCCACGTAATGATTATAGAAATGAGTTCTTATGTTACTTTTAAAGGAGGGCGGTGTTCTAAATTGAGGGAAAATGTGGGGTTTTAAGAAACCTCTAATTGTATGTGAATCATCCTTTCTAGTGGTTTTGGCCTTGACCTAACAAGAAACATAGTCAATAGTATTAATAATATATTAGTATCTTTAGGATGGGGGAAATGGTCCCATGAAATTAATTACCAAAAAAATATAAGATCTCATCGATGATTAAGGGCTTTGGGGGATTTTCACTTCATTTGGAAATTGTGACATTATTTTGGAATATGTGAGTCCTTGAAGAGTGAAGGATAGGTGAATCATAAGTCAATGACCTTTCAAGAGTTTCTTTGTGGTCAAAAGTGTCCACCCCAAGGTATTGAGTGAAAAAATTTCAATATGGGTGAATTTTCATCATCATCCATACATCTTATAAATAACATGTTAGCAAAAAATTCCTAATTTAAATTTTCTTCCCAAAATTATATATTTGTACAACTATGAAGCTTTACCTTTTGTTATTTTGGTGGAATTTTACAAAAAAACTCCTTCTACCAAGAAATTTACAATTAGTGAATTCCATGGTGTAATTGTACAACTATAAAGCATTACCTTTTGTCCTTTCATGATATCCTTTCTTATATAGGAACTTCAAATTGGAATGGTTTTTAAAAATAATGATTTTTTTCACCTAAAGTGGATATCTTGAATTGATCTAAGAAAAAACGATAGCTAGAAGTTCCTTATCATACACAATGGCATGAGATTAAGTTTCATCAAAGGCTATTGGGGAATAAAGGATGACCGGGATAATATTTTCTCATATTTGGAAATGAACATCACCAGTAGACCTATTAGAACCATAAATGATCAATTTGAAGGGAAATGACAAATGTTTGGGTTTGATTATAGGGGAAGATGTAAGAAAATATTTGAGTTAAATTAAGGCTATCTTTATTTCTTTTCAAAATGGAATGTGACATCATTTTTAATTATTTGATATAGCGAGAGGAAAATACTGCTGAAGAAACTCCCTCATACAGGTTCATTAATATATGGAACCCATTTACATTTTCATAATCCAATTCTATGAGTGTGATATCCTTTGAACCTGATTTATAAATCCTCAACATTTTAATAATTTTGAAGTGAACATTCCACTCTTAGATTCCATCAAACAAATTCCTATGTATAAAAAGTTTCACAAGGAGTTACCTAACAATAAGAGGAAACTTAAGACCTTTAAAACTATTATTACCCATGAATCCATACCCATGATGTGAAATGATATTGGTAACATTAGATTTCCATTACAAATAAGATTATCAAACATTTATGAGGAAATCATATAACTATGAGTGTATTATCATATTTATTGAGATGTTAATTCTCATAATAATTTTTCTGAAGCTCCTCCAGTTCATTTAACTAATAAAATCTATCTTTATTATAATTTTCAAAATAAAAATTATATGTTTTGATATATAAGAATGACTTATGTTGGATTTCAATAATATAATGACATGATTTACCAGAAACTTGACTAAATACTGAAATTTCAAATGGGGTTTTTATATATAGTTCGATAAGACAATAATGATTCGGGTTATATTTCTATATTTTTTTCTAATCATTTTCATGCTCCATGTTCAATGTCTCATTTGAGGAACCATCATGATGTTAGGCAATTTTTTACCCAATTTATGTAAAATTAAACTTATATTACCCATCAGGTTTGGCAATGGTTGATCTTGGAGTTTGGAAGATTTGGATGATTTCTACTGAAAAAGTTGGGATGTAAGTTGAAAAATTTGTGTTTCAATATTTATAAGTATATAATTGATGAAGGAGGCCAGATATTCTATATCTAGTTCCCATTGTTTCTTAGAAGAGGAGGCATGTACCATATTGGGATTACCTTTATCATCATTATTGGGAAGGTTCACATATTGGGATAGTAATTGGTAAGGTTAATTGGGATAGAGTGATCCAGGATGAACCATGGGAGGATTGATCATTTAAGTTTGATGGTAAAAAGGATAAGGTTTTTAGATGTTACCTCCTCCATGACCATATTAGAATTGGTTTGTAAATTGAGGAAGTAAGTGAGGGGGGTGAGAAATGAGATTACCATACCTCAAGCCCAGGTTAAAGGTAGAAGATAAGGGCTCAGCATGGGGTTGATTGAAGTTTCCAATGAACTAACATTATTATTTAGGGTTGGGGTTCATCAAATCACATGTATCATTTATCTCAGTTGGTCTAGAGGAATCTAATGTATCCTCTTAATTTAGTGGACATGCGTCTATAAGATGAGATGTTGAGTTTCATATTCCACAATTTTTTATAGTTTTTGGCTATATTGATTGTGTTGAAGTTGATGTTGGGTCTTTGGAATCCATAGCAAGTTTTCATAGAAGACTTGTAAGTTCAATCACCCACTCTTTCATCTTATTTTCTTAAATGGATTGATTCTCTTAGACATGTTTGACTTGATCATGTGCTCACATATTGAATTTTTTCAGGTTTGTATCCATGTTTCTTAAGATATTTCTTGTAGCCGTAGGAGTTTTATCAACAAGAGCACCACCACTTGAGGCATCAATTAGGGTTCACCAAATTCTAAATAAACCCTCATTGATTTATTGGATAAAGACTTGGCCAGGTATTTGGTGACATGGTCAGGTGGAGACATGAATTTTTAACATCTCCCAATAGTCTTGGAGTGAATCATTTGGGAATTTATTGATAAAACTAATTTCATTTCAGAAAGAAGAATAATTATAAGTAAAAAGATAATTTTTCAAAGAAGGTTTGCTTCATGTAATTCCACTTTTTTATGGAACCATGAGGGGGTATCAAATACATGAGATTTCAGTGAATTATAAGGAGAAAGGTAATGTAAAAATTTTGATTTCTAATTTACAAACCCATTGAGGCATCATTTTAGAGAATACCACATAGAAATATTAGAGATGATGATATGGATCCTAACTTGTTTGTTTTTGGAAATGAGGTAGAAGATGAATCAAACCTGATTTTAGTTCGAAGTGAGAAAATATGTTTGGATACTGAATAACATGTAGTGTGTAAGACATATCAAGAGAAGATTGATCATTAATGGTTTATTCCCTAGTATTTTCCATATCATGTTCAATTTATTGGACAATGAGTGTATCTTATTTGATTATATTATACCTAATGTTCATCCTATGTTGGATAATGGTTCTCTCTATTTCAAGGAAAAAAATATATAACAGATTATTTGGGAGGCTATATGGAATTTATATATGTTTCGAAGGATGAAGAATGCATGGTCTTCTTTGTGTTATTTTTTAGAATTTGCTTTCATTTTTTTTAATTTATCATTTATTTTTTAAATAATCCAAAATTACCAACTACTTAATGCACCATCCATAGAAATAGCACCATGTTAAGATCATTAAATTTAACAATTAAAGGGTTTGATTATTTTCTAATTTGTATAGTGGAACTCTAGTAGAATCCAAAGTGATGGTAATTTTTTGTAGTTTACTAATTTTTTTATTTGAATCCTTTTTAATGGGGGGTTGAAGAGATAAATCAAATCGATTAATGTGTGATAAATTATTTAACAATTTATTAAATATTGAGGTGATTTTATTATTGGGGGTTTTAAACATATTATATACTTGAACATGGCATTATATTTTATTAAAATATCACCCACATTAGTAGATGATATTGAATGGAATTTCAATGTTTTTAGGCATTAGTCCAATGCATAACATAACTGGGGATTCTAATCTAAATAAGATTTTTTTACGGTGGTGTAATTTTGGTTTTAATTTTCCATGGGATCCAAATGTTAAAAAACAATTCATTAATCCATGACATCTAATATTCAACATACATAATGTTATCCTAAAGAATAGTCAGTGAGAAAATTCCCTGCATCATTTAATATCCCCAAATCATGAATCACCCCAATTGTTGATATAATCATACATTGAGATAGTTATTAATATGGTTTAATATGTTTATAGTGATGAGTGAGAATAAAAAGAAAAGAATGTGGTAAAAATAGAGTAGTGCATTGAACACACACATGAAATGTGAAGAGTGGTAAAAATGAAATGTCGATTAAATGAGAAAGTGAAATTATATAATGGTTTTCAAAATTATTTAAACAATTTTAAGATGTTTAAAATTAATAAAAAATGGTTTTATGATACTTATAATCTATAATTATGAACAATGATTTAAGTTTTAATTGAAATAAATTAAAATATACACGATTATAATTGAAAACAACCGAAAATAAACATGAAAAGAAAGGTTTATGTGAGGTAACTATTATTAAAAAATGATAAAGGAATGTACTTCTAGGACCTTAGAAAGGATATATCATGAAAAAAATATTCTTTATATTCTAAAACTCCATCAAATTTTAAGGATAGGAGGGGGTGAATTTATATCCCAGATTGGTGGACTGATTTCATTCCAAATCCTCCCATCATCTTGGCTCCCTAAATAAATAATTATGAAAGACAAATCTAGAGAAATATTATTCTACAATGATTTATATAAGTATTTGGAAAGTATATTCACAAATTATGTTATCCATTGGACTTAAGGAACTGTGCTTATGGTGGTTTGAATAATATAATTTAATTTTTCCATTTTAATACAGGCTTCCTAGAAATCCAAAAATAGAATGGGTTGTAGAATTGGAAGATTAACTAAAGTAAAAACCATTTACTAAAAATAGGTATCCTCTTATATCATGGATTTTAAATTTTAAAATTTCAGATCCATTCGTTGTTTTTACCATGATAAATTTCTTGGATTGGGTGCTGAGTTGAATTCTCTAGATGAATGGTGAGATGGAATTCAAACCATTATTTGTGCCCATTTTCGGTGTCGTTGGGAATTAAATTATTAATAAATGATTATTTTGGATATCTAAAAATATATTAAATAGTTTTTTAAAATATGGGCTTTGAGATTGAGCATAAAAATTCATTCATCACAGATGGTCCAGTTTGTTTATATATTCATTGGGCCCTTATGTGTGGAACAAATGACCATCCAAATGGCCGAATTGGCCAAAGATTCATTTAAATAATATGTTAAAAATTGAACAAGGAACCCTAAAAATTATGAATAATACAATTTTTATCCAAAGGATGAGTCTTATGATTAAACAATTAGACTAACTCATATCTGGATTAATTAGAATACTTTTCAAAATTTATATTTTATCATTAATCCTTAATATGTCAAACCAATTATACACCATTCATAGAAAATAAGTAAAGAGAATAAATAAAAAGTTAATAATAAATTCGTAACATCAATGAGTCTATTAAAGACACATTTTTAGGACCATTTTTCTCATTCTTCTCATCTCAAAAGGAGAAGTTTACTTCTATGCATTGATTCTATTTCCTTCTAGATCTATCTAATATGAGGGTGAAAATTTGGAGATATTTGACTATAAAATTCATCCACCTTTTGTAGTATATAGTCTCATAATGATAGGGGGTTTAATATACCTAATTTATTTACTTTACGTCATATATGACGACTAATTAAACTAATCATTAGTAAGTATTATGGATAACAACATCTTTATATTCATGATCTATCAATAATATGGTTTCATTTTATAATACATCAATGTGAGGAATTTTTTTATTAATGTTTGTGATGAAATTTTAGTTAAAAATATAAGTAATCCATTAACCCCCCTATAATAACCAAACATAGCAAAAAATTATTTATTCATTATATTGTACACACAAATTGATTTGGTTATTACCTTGCACTAACTCCCCTTTAATGATTAGGAATGATATTTACTACTGTATTAATAGTTCTAGATTACACTAATTCTTGGTTCTCGCCATCATTATTTATGAAGATTTTGAACCATAAAAAATAGTAAGGAAAATTTTCATTAACCCAAAAATAAATAAAATTTCTAGTCTAACGTAGTAGAGTATTTTTTTATACTCCTTAAAAAACCTTCTATAGGATTCCTCAAAATAAATTGACCATGTTCTTTGAGCATTATAGGTATAGAAGACATCATCTTGTTGATGTTAATTTTATAATGGTTCTATCTTATGGGAAGGATGTTCCAAAAGAAAATTAGAAATTGAAATCTCTTTTACTTCCTCATGTGACATGAACAAGATTTCTTACTATTTCAAAATTTGCTCCCAACAGTCAAAAAACCAATTGATGATTAGGTTTTGAAGGATGTACATGTTCTATTCAATAAAATATATCACATGGACTTTGTGATATTTTAATTAATGCCTCATATAATTTAATATAAATATGAATGAAAAGTCGTTTCTCATGATATTATAATATTAAATCATTATACATAGAATAGTTTGACTGAGGTAATAGAGGCTATTTTTGTTCCTTGTATAGTTTTTTGATGTGTGGGTGGACCTAGATATCATTCCCTAGTGGAAAAGTATATGAAAAGTTCCCTTCCATCCATCGATAGCCTCCAGGCCAAAGTGTCGAGTAGGTACATCATGTGATTCAAGAATTATTATTGGTATTCCTCATCCTACTAGTTTGTGACATTATTATTAATTTTCATGGTGAAGGGGAGATATTTTCCAACCAAGATGGATAAAAAACACTAAATATATTTTAGGTTCTCTAATATCCCATTCATTACCTTATGATTTTGATGTTTTGTTGCATCTATTATTTCAATAGTATTTTATAAATTGACCCTAATTCCACTATGGAATGTAACAATGAAATGTAATTTCACTAATGTTACAATAAAGGACACATCATATGATTCAAATTCGAATTGTACAACTACAACATACAAATAATTTTTTGATTATATGTTTGGTGATCACATCGATCTAAATATTTCACCACCAGGTCATATACATATGATTTTATGACTCACCCAAATAAGTGATTAAAGATATGATTCATGGTGCACGGGTTAACATCTCTTTCATTATTTAATTTAATGGCTTAACCTGATACAAAAACTTCACATTAGGAATTATGATTATGGAGGATTCCCTTATTTAGGGGCCATATATAACTAATTACACTAATACTAACAGTCATTGTTGTAATGGTATTTTAATCCAATTGTTTCATTGATAGATATAACTAGGATCAACAATGGGAAAGAATTATTTGTTAATTGTCCATTATGGTCTCGAAAATAAATGAAGAACAAAATAAGTTCTCAAACATCCTGATGAGGATGATGTAGGTGTTCCATTTTGGGATATTCATATCACATACATTGTTCTCATGGAAAATAGTTTTAACCCTCGATTCTACATCATTAGAAATAATGTGGTTCAACCTCTTGGATTCCACTTTCAAACATTTATGGTCATTAGTTAATCATAAGAGTCTTTATGAAGTCATCCATTTATTAAAACATCTAAAATTATTCGAGGGTATTATTTATTATAAATAATAATTCAGGTACATATTCATCAATATACATATATGAGAGATAATGGGAAGAGATATTGGTATCCTGAACTACTAGGGATTTATCATAGTGATTTGGTTGATTCTTGACTTTTTTTGTACTACTACCAGGATTAGTGGAGATATTTACAACTTTAGTTGCAGCGAATATCATATGGGAAACATGATGTCTTCTATTTTGATAGGATAACTAGCAGATTTGAATAGAGAATTATTTTTTTACTACAATTTTATGACTCCATTATAGCTAATTTGATATCTATCACTAGGAAATGACCTATTGATTTTTTTTCATAATATATTTCATGTATTTAATATGTTGTCTTAATCATATTTTTGAAAAATACATAATTAATTTTGAGCATGATTCTCAGATTCTTAGGGGAATTACCCAATCAATTCGGTGTTGAAACATCGTTATCATCATAAGACATTTGTTTTTATTTTTCATCCTTCTTTAGAATCATACCATATCATATATGTCTTTAGAAGACTGCAACGATGTCCAATCACAATGTATTATGCTGATATTCCAATAAACATTTTATTTTATTAATGGATGACATGTTGAATGTAATTAAATGTGTATATGATGACAAGGTCATAGAATAATGAAATTATATTCTATTCCTTTATAGATTATCATAAAACCATGATACTATTTGATATCCCTTAATTGATCCGGGATATTGAACTTTATTAGAGGTCTTTTCTTGCACTAATAATACCCACGAATGTCTATAATTATTTGGAATATGACTCCCACTCCATATCCTAAGAATGAAGAGGTTAATATTGGTATGAGGTTAATCCAAAAACCATTTTCATGTAGATCCCCTCTGATATCAACAGTATCTATTTTTATTAAATCATACATTGGTCTGATAAACCCATTGATAAATTCCTCCTGATGTTTTTTTGCAAATTATATGGTTTTATAAATTTCTGATAAAATATTCTCCACTTGGAAAACCTCAACTACGATGAATTTGGCCTCAAACATATATAGGA
Organism: Viscum album; assembly: GCA_963277665.1. Taxonomy (NCBI): domain Eukaryota; kingdom Viridiplantae; phylum Streptophyta; class Magnoliopsida; order Santalales; family Viscaceae; genus Viscum; species Viscum album. The sequence continues at coordinate 652,196,628 of OY728145.1, read as the reverse complement.
TCAAATTGTCTACAATGAGTGATTATATGAGTTAATATGAAATATGTCGAGCATCCTTGATTTGTAGTTGTGATGGGAAAATTTAAAACTACCTTTGAATTTTCATGTTTTCCCCAATGTTTGGAACATCCAAAGGTAGGGCTACTACCTAATACAGGTATCATGAGTTGACGTGTTTGTGTTAGATGATCTTGGTACATTGTTAGAGATCTAGGGAGATTTTCCTGATGGTGGAATAGGTTGTATAATCCTTCCCCTTTCATGGGATGATTGGACAAACAATCACCGTCTATATGATCATGTAAAATTATTGGAAATGATTTATCATTAGATTAAATAGAGTAATCTTCATTATTTTTGTTGATCATGTTGATGTTCTCACCCTATGGTCTTGGATGCATATATATCTCATGGGGAAATGTGACCAATAAATATGGCTTGGTTGCTCCTATGTTAACCCATGTATTCTCACCTTCCACATAATTCACTTCTAGTTTCATTGTAATGTATGTGGAAACCTTACTCGGGGTTGTATTCATCATCAACGAACGTATTTGAAAATTGAACTGTGTTAAAGGAACCAAATATGATATATTCTTGGGAAGGGGGTTCTATTTGGTGGGCTAGTTCCCATTATTTAGATACTGAAGGAATGAAATTTGGAAGAGATATAACCTATAAAGAATTTGTATATTTGTTTTATCTTGTTACTTTTTTCTATTTTGTATGTTTACTTATACCCCCAGGAGGAATATTAAATGATTTTACCACAGGATTGAGTATTAATACTACTTTTCGATGTTTCATTATCATTTATAAATGAGTTCGGTCAACTATATTTTGATTCATATAGTTTTAAAACTTCAATCCAAACATAGTTAGATCTTCTTTTCACTCACCCTATTCATTTGGTATAGTGATGTTTAAAAAATTCAACCATGTCAGGACCATATCTGGTATCACATGCCAAAAATAAACCATGATTTAGAGGATTGATTTAAAAAAATGAGTATTTGATGTTGTGGGTGAGTGTCATGTGAAAGGTAATCATCAAGGGTTACCATTGTGGTTTAACTCATTAGGCTTCTTAGGCCCAGGAAGCTTATATAAGTTATTTATCATGCAAAGAATGAAATTACAAAGGACCTAAACATTTCAGAAAAAATACACTTTATTCATTAAATCCTCAAATTATTTTTGACCATTAACATTTTTCTTCTTCTGTCGATCGGTGATTCAGTTACTGTTGCCACTCCATACAGGGTTCTCAAGGATTTAAAACTATATGGTTTCATAAAAAAATGCTATTGGTTTAAGGGTATCTATAGGTATCTATAGCCAATCAATCCTTTTTTACATATGTACATGTAATAGGATTCAATTTTCATAGGGTATTTGTAATTGAATCAACTTGGTGTGCTATATTTGTGAACTCAAAGGATATTATTCGGTACTTCATCAATGAAAATGTTTTATGTAGCTAATCACAAGTATTCCCTTCGCAATGTTCCATAAATTATTTTTTCAAGTAAAGGATATTGAGTGAATAGTAAAAAAATTTAATCTTCACATTGAATATTAAATCCTCTCAATTTTTTGTTTTTTAGATATTTTTGAGGATGAAAATTTGAATGTTTCTTACCATATAGAAGAATTTATAATGGAATTTATGATGAAGGATTTATTATCCCAAAACATTTCTAGATGGAAATTTTTGAATGAAATGCATGTTGTCCCTACGATAGAGTGTAAACTCTATCTCAGTTTTATCAACTCCTACTAATCATGGGGACCCATAATTCTACTATAATGGGATGAAATGTTTTGTCGATGTTTTTTAGATCAATTTTACCATTAAAGGATGATTATATATGATTTTTCAAATTTTCCCGGTGAAAGTATCATAGACTCATTTCAGATATGGAATCATTTTTGGTTTGATGGTGGAATTCATCCCTTTGATGGACTCAATTAGACTACCCCTGGATTCAATGGAATTGGTAAATTCTATAGGTGTCATTATATGTACCTCCTATCGTATAAAATTAGTGGATGAGTTATAATGTGGTGATCCAATTTTCATATCCCACTAAATATCGATCATTTTCTAGTTCAAATGATCAACCTAATAGAGTAAGGCTATCACTGCAATTGAGGTAATTAAAAATCATCCTCATATTCAGAATTTATCCATATAGAATTCTTGGATATAGAGTTATTTTGGTGATCAGGTGATGCGATTACATAAGGATTAAATCTATCATGATGTATGGGAGGGAGGATAATAATTTCTTTTTGATGATGATACCCTGTGAAAATATTTCCCCTCTATAATTTCTCATTGTGTTCCTTAGATTATGTATCACATTCTTTAATTGTTATAGTCATTACAATGTGGACGTAATTTGGATCATATGACTATTGACGGGGATATAACAACACATTTCCATTTTTTCATGAAATAGTTTCTCCAAGGAAGTGGAAATTTATTATTCCTAGGTCTTAGGATCTGGATCCTTCTCAAATTTCTAGTACTTTGAGCCTCAGTTTGTGTGTCTAAATTTCTCACCTCCCATGGAATGTTATTGACATTTCATCCCTATGTTTTTATAGCATTGTCTACATTTTTTTACTACAGTTTTGATAATCACATAGGTATATCAAATAATGGTTATTATCTCATCGATATCTACAAAATATAGAAGCCCGTCACACATTACATCCCTGTTATGGGTTTCATCAGGGTCAATTTTCTAACCCCTTATTTTATTGGACTATTTTTGTTTATGAACCTTAGGTTTATTTAACTACCATGTCATACGTTCTTATTGTCTTGGAATATGAATATCTATCTTAAGTATCTACTTTAACTCACAGAATGGGTCCCAAATGAATAATGTATGAATTGTGGATGGAGAAATGGTTAGAATGTCGACTATAGATAAATACTTACTAACGTAGAGAATTCTATTACCTTTAGAGTGATACTAAGGATAAAAGTTCACCTATCCCCATGGAAGGTGGGTGATTTGGTGTTCTTTTTACCACTTTATGATCCTATTATGGGGAGTCATTGGAATCTATTCGATGATCTGATGGATATTGGGATGGAGATTGTGATATAAATTCACATGTACCTATATGATGGGGTTGATCTAGAACCCCAACTAATTTTTACAAGACCCTATTTGATTGTGATGAACCTAGTAGTGGGGATTCATATAAAATACATCATCCATTTGTGCTTATGATGGTAACTAGGAACCACCAATATTTTTATAATACTCTCAAGGGATAATGATCCTAGTTGAAGAGGGGGGGGGGTTTAAAAATATTCTACCTTATGGGATGGGTTCTCTTCAACATGGATTCTATGGTTTTTATAATTTCAATATGTATTAATTTTCATAATTTTATTCTATTAAGATATAGGTTAAATGGAATCATATAGTTGTATTAAAATATTAGGGGAAGCTACTGAATATTCAACAACATCATATTCTACATTTTAAGTGTATTTCCATTTTCTAAGAGTACCATATTATGATTTTACTATATTCTATATCCCTTTTCATAAAGTATTTACTTATTTAATGCAGAGGAGTTTCATTGAAATCACCAATGCGATAGACTTTTCACAGTCCCCAAATTATCCCAAAACAAAAAAATGTCATGATACAATATCTGGTGATATTTTATATTATAGAGAAATATTGATGTGAAATACTCTATTTTTTCTCCATCGAAGGATTCATTTTTTGGCATGGATCTAGATTTCAATCAATGGAGAGTGGTTATGATATGTTGAAAAACACATCAATAGTTTTTTCATCAATTTAGAATCCTAGTTTTTGGAAACCATAGGTCACTTCTACATCCAACTGATAATAGAGTGTATTTATGATAGTGATATTACCATCATATCCTTGATAATGTATGGGTATATCCATAAACCATTGATTATTTATCCACATGTTATGGAGTAATAATTATATTCACCCCTTCTCAATATCATCTAGGATATCATATTTGGATGTGGTAGGGGGATATTACATGGTTGAGGTTATATTCGTAAAATAATATCAATATATCCATGTTATATACTTCTTCATAAAAAAAATATGACACCACTTGTTCATGCCATGGAAGTGGATTCAATTGGTCACATTTTGATCATGGTGAAGTGAAATAGATAGTTTATGGGGAACTATATATGGTTCAACTTATGTTATTAAAACATATTTGTAAGAAGTTGTTTGGTAAAGGGTACAATTTAGTTTTATCAATGATTTTTTACTATATTTATTCTAACTAAAAAATAGTATTAGGAGTATAGACCTTGCAATGCTTATATAAACTATTAGGAGGAATATAATTCATGTATTGAACCCATTCTGATTTGGTTGAATAGTATAGGCCCCCTTGATGTATTGAATATATGAATTCCATAGAATCATTGAAATTGAAATTGTGTATAATGGTGATACAAGCCTCATATTACATCATGTTCAAAATATTATGAAATAATTTTGGGGTTTGAGAAGGTATATCATCAAAAATCCTGAAGATTGTTGAAAAATGTTGAAAACTTTTATGTGTTACAAGGTTATCAAACCCCTTATATGAAGTTGTTGTCATATATTAGTGTGGTTGTGTAACATTGGAAGGAATATGAGACTATATGTGATTAGTTTTCAAAATATTGGAATCAATATTTGCTAATTAAGTACAGTGACCCTAGTACATATATGAATTCCAAAGTAGAATATTTAATAGGACCTTAATAATTAGATAAGGTATATACTCCACCTCTTATATATCACATATAGGTTGTAGGTTAAATCACTCATAGATGGATGTAGGGATATATGGCCAGCTTCCATAAGCTAGTATAATATTCTAAGTATCTTCATTAGAAAAAATATGGTCATTCCCTTGTATGTTTTCCAGATTGTATTGAAATACCTCAGTTGATGTGGGGTTATTAGACTGGTCATGTTCTTTTAGGGTATATTGTAGGATATTTTCAATTTTTGTGTGTAAATATTCCAAGGTATAAGCCCAACTAAATTTGTGAGATACATAAAAATGGGGGGTATGAATCTGGTCTTCTTCCTCAGAATTATGCCACTGGGATTTATTGATAGTATTTTGAACATATCATTTCAAATGATTCATGATTAGATGGTGAGACCCTGTCAAAATGTGGATATGAGCTTACTTTTTGTGCCTCATCCTCTACAAAAACATTCTAAAAATTCTCCTTGATGAAAGAAACAATGTGTTCTTTATCCAGAGAAGATATCTATTCATACTAACAATATGAAAATGCTTTTATAGATTTTAGGATATGTATATGATCATATCCCTATAACATTACAAGTGTTGGGATATGACATCCAAGATAGAATTTGTCACTAGAATATAGTAACACTTTATAAAAATGTGTGGAGGACTTTAGTAATGAAAATTATCAGTATCCAAGATATAATTGAATATGTCTTCAATTGAAGTGGGGATATAATCCCACTCTTATTCTATTTGCCCCACCTGAATATGCCCCTTGGATTTATATATAGGGAAATGAATATGCGTCTTCACAATTCTTACTACAGGAATATATTTGAAACCATGATCTAGTTGAGCAGAGATATGATCTAACTAAACACCACTAGAATATATAGATGGTCTCTATTAGTGGATGTGGGGATACAAGCCCACTATTTTTCAGCATCTTTCCACTCCCCATGAGATCTAATTGGTACTTGCGTAATAGTTTAAAAGGTGAAAATTTTCAAAGTTGTACACTTAGTGGGTGACTAAGTAGAACCAACTAGATGAAACTTGTTACAATGTATGATAATTTCCATCAAAAGTACCACCAAAATTGAGATGGAGCCTTATTTGACAACATTATCTATCATTTTATGGTATGTAATGATCTAATTATCTCACTCTGGGGAAATATTCTAAATAGTGTGGTTGTGGTGATATGTTGTTTTAATTTCATTAAAAAATATTTAAATTTGAAGGAAATAAAAAATTCAATTTATGGATTCTTCTAGGTAGAGAATTGTGGGTCAAGATCGTACCACATCGATTATATTCCTAGATTTCTGGTTTCACCAACCAAAGCTGAAGGAATCATGTGTTTTATTTTGTATTGAAGCCCATTGATATTACTGACATAGATCAGGTTATAAATCAATATCCTTATAAATAAAGGATCTTATTTCAGGATATTTATGAGAATAATTTCCACAGTTAAAAAGAAAATAATGAACAATGACATCGATCAATTCATTATATGACACAAAAGACACTATCAAGTTTCTATTCATGAGTAACAATATTTTTTCTTTATTGATCTTAGTTCATCCATTTTTACCACGTGAAATTTTCACATCACTGATGGTCTTTTTCATAGTATCCTCTCTTATGTTTATTTATTGAATGATTTTATGTCAAGAGTACTATTGGGTGTTATGAATTGGATATGAAAAAAATATAATTAACACATGGTCAACCATTCATCTTTATTGTTTGAGAGATTTCAAGAAGTTTCAATATTTTTAGTTGGAATGATATAGTTACCTAGGTTTAGGATACAATGTAGATAACACATATAATTACTCACTTATTCTTACTTTACATACATTTACATTGATTTCATCATCAATTCCTCCCATTTAAAATTTGGGGGAGGATGTCATATTATGGGGCTCAAATATGGTTTTACAATAAATCATATTGGGAGTACTATTATCAACTTTAATGTAGAATCCCAATGTCTCTTACAACTATAATAGGGTATAGAGATACTTTCCAATTTTTTGATATCATTTAGGGTTTCAATCCAAATGATGGTTAGGAAATCACATTTTCTGAGAGGTCGGGAGTTTGGGTGCATATCCTATTGTTTGAAGAATTATTTCCTACTGGAGGAGTCTCATATTGAATTAATATGTTTTTGGGAATTTCATCGAAATCCCAAAATATGATAGGTTGTCCACATAAATTGAGAAATATTTAAATCGTTAAATATATAATTTGTGGCATATTTATGAATCCATATATGTATATATGAATTTACCCATCTATTTATTGTTACTTCCCTATAATAGGATTCATCTTGAATTATGATTCTATATTAAAAATAAATCCAGAGTTTACTACTATCCAGGGAGGTGATTGATTTCTCGAGGATGTAATTTTACTATCATAAGTCATAGTAATGAAACTGTTTATCATAGGAATATAAAACCATATTGATTTTTCATATTGATATCATGCATTTTAATTTCATATGTATGAGACATAAAAGTGGTCACATAGGAATCACGTATCAACCTTGATCCATGGGATGGTTTCATGTATACTATAATTATAATAGGAATTTATGTCTATATAGTTTGGTCTTCCCTCATCCTATTGATGGGAAGGGGCATATGATTATAATGGATCAGGTTTATCTCTAAAACATTTATCAATATGTTATTTTCTTTGACACATACACCGTCACAGATACTCTGTCAGGGAGGTAATGTAATTATTTTACTTAATAGTCCATACACACTCAACAGATTGGTAAATATTATGATTTCCATGATATTATCATTGAATGTCCTTATGGTAACTTGATTTATGCTCAGTACGAGAATGATGGGATAAAAAACAAACATTCTGTCAATATATGGATATGGGACTAATGCAATATGGAGTCCCTGATGAAATGGATCACATTATGATCATGCCTTAGGGGGGTTTCCTACAAATCATTCTTATATTTAATGATATTTATCATTGTTTAGTCAATAACACACATACTAATGGATTTGGAAAGGTGATTACACTCATAAGGAATATTATTACCCCCGTGGTTTGGGAATTTTAGGGACACTGACCAGGATGGGATTCCATGTTACATATTTATCCTCAATCCTCATATGGATAATGAGATTTGATGACCGAGAAAGGACTATTCAATATATTTTGTATAAAATGTATTACTTTCATATAGAATGACATGAATATGGTCAAAAGAGTGATTATAACCCTTCCATTAAAGTCCCTTCCCATATAAAGGGGGATCTTGAAACATGGTTCATGGAAATGGGTATACATGACGTATGACCAATTGTATCTTCTAAATAATGTTTAAATTTGATTGGATTTATAATTGAAATGTTTTACATTATAGAGGGTTTCCACGTGACATACTTGATATTTCATAGGATCTCTAATAGAAATGTTCATGTTTTTTCCTTATATGTCTATGGACTATTCTTAGATCTAGATTATTTGTATCTAATGTCTTTACATGAAAAAAACCAACATGATCATTATGTCTTCATATGAATAATCGAACATTCTATGATTACATCTCATGATCAAACTGACTAGTTGGGGATTTCTTCCTCTGATCAGCTTGAATTTTCTCAAGTGCCATCACATGATTATACTAAAGTTTCTGGGAAACATATGAAGAGGTCAATAGTTTTATGGTTATATAGTAGAGAATATATTTCATTATTTTTATGTGATCACATTTTCTTAAACAATTCATGTGACGAGGATGCATGATCATGTGGTGGGGATTCAAATTGTTGATGCATGCACATATAATTGTTTGTAAGACATTTGGGGTGCATGAATGAAGGTTTATCCTGGACACAGACCCTCGTGTTTTCATAGAAGATTCAAAAAACCAATGATGATTCATGTGACCATCTCAATTTTTCAATTAATTTGGTTTGTCCTACTATCATCGTATGACATTCAATTCATCATGTGATAATGTTATGTTCAGGGTAATACATGTTTGGTTCTTAATATCAACAAGAAAAAACACAAAAAGGTGGAGACAAACTTATTCTCCACTATTTTCATCTTTATTTCACTATTTTGACACTATATATCCCTTATATATCATAGAAATAATCTTTATAATGAATTGGGGTAGGTGTTTATATATTAAATGGAAGGTTAGGTTCACGCAGCTTTGCATAGTTCACATGCCACATATACTATATTGAGGTGGTGGGAACGTATCTTCTGATCTATATATACTTCATCATTTCAACCTTTACATGATTCCCATGGGTTCATTTAATGGACTTAGTTTAATATTATTTTCATACCATCATGAAATTTAATTATATGATCTCATAATCATTAATCATTTAGCATTTCATGATCTTGTGGGGGTGGGGGTGGCGAGAGGATCTTGTGATGGAAGATATATTCTTTCATACATGAATCCATACTTATTTCCATATTTCCTCTCTTAATCATCACAATTTTTTTAAAATAGAAATATTTATCTATGGATTTGATCACAAAGGGTATGACATGATCGTCTACAAGTTTCCGTGATTTATATGTTCACTTGATTCTTGAGTTGGAAGTCACTTCATCAATGGTTATGTGATTTGGTATAAGAAATAAACATGTAATGAATGTATTTTCCTAGTCTAAGAGTCTTATTGTTTCATTAGTATAAACATGTAATTTCATGATCTCTTCAAATTATCTCTTTCATGATCATGGATTATTGTGGTGTTCATATGATATATTTTTTTAAGTTGTTAAGTTAAAGATGGAACATTATTACACTGAAAAAATAAATATATTTTCTAGTGATCTAGGTGATATTAGAATTACATAACATGATTATCACTAAATTGATCACATGATATTAAGAATCTCTCATCTTTTATTCTTTTGTCCTACATGTTTTGTCTTATAAGATGGATGTAGTTTCATAGAAAATAGAAATTCATGTGAAATGAAGTCTATTCTCAAGACATAGGATGTTGAGAATGTATTATTTTTCTTGGTCTCATATAACACACACTATAAGAGCCCCCAATTGTATTCATGTATAGGAAGGATGTTCTTTATTACTTAGTATGGACATAAGAACATATAAAAGTGAGTATTAGGGTCCACTCTTGACATCATCTGGCCCAAACTATTGTCAGACCATTTTTACTTTTGGTTTCCATTCTTTATGTCATATTTTCTCCTCTTGTAATGGTACATATGAAAAATCTTTCACCATATCAGTTGTTATAGATAGTTGGATTCCTTGAAGATGTGGTGTGAGGACACTCTCACATGATCCCCAGTTGAGGTGGTCTGATGGTTAGCATGACTAGACAATAATGTTTTGCAAAAAATATAAAAAATACAGAGAATAAGCATCTATGTATTATGGATAAAATAATTTCCTAGATTTTACCCATTATAAAATGAATAATATCCTTACATCATTTTCATCAAGTATGGGACATCCAAGTCCTCCATTCAATGTATATTAGTATTATTTTAAACATGGTTCACAGAAAAAAATCCTAATGAGAATATACTTTGTAAAATATTATGTGTTCTAATATTATCATATTATTAGGTTTATCAATATGATAATAGACATCGACTAATAATCTATAAATTTAATGTTTTTCAGACAAATCAAGTATAAATTAAATATGATCATGGGAAGTCTTACCTTTTGATATAATTTCAAAAAATATATCACAAATTTTATTAAATAGAGGAATATTAATAAAAAATTACATACCGCATCATTACAATAACTCTGTGATTGGGGGATGTGATTTAGTATCAAATAGTAAGATATTTTTTCCATCAACCCCTTTAAAAATATATAAGTGGGTTTAAATATTTATTATTGATCGAATATTTACAATAGATCTAATTAACCACTAGTTTTGAATCACTGTTGACATTCAAATGATCTATCTTTACCTTTATAATGAGTAATGGTAATGTAATTAAATCATGGTATTGCACCTTACTTTTAGTGTATACATTTCATAGAATAAATTATTTGGGATGATTTTCCTTTGGAAGGGTGGAATAAAATATACCTAAAACAACCAAATTTATCGTATAGAATGCCATTATTTTCCTAGTAAATCTTTGTGAGGCCCCGTCAAGATATGTATTCCACATGTGGGAGTGTCATGGTCATAGAAAACCAATTATTTTGGAATTTTAATATTCCCATACAAGGTCTCGGTGTAGGATGTACAATGAATAATTAAGATATATATTTTTGTTTAATTTACATTTATGAATATAACTAAAATTTATTTGGGATTATATCTCATCAAGTCAGATTCCCTGCCTTTAAAGGGTGGATGAGAATTTATTTAATTCATTCAATGTGATTTACCAAGAATACATCATGATGTTGGGAGTAGACTCTCATTATGTTTACTATAACAATATGTTCAATTCCCTTATTGATAGAATCAAAATATGGAGTCTTAGTTTCTAGAATCATCCTACATTGATGAGAAATATTTTTTATTTTCCCAGATCATTCATCTATGAGATATGGGATACATGAAATCACTCAATATATTCCACATATATGATTAGTGGATTTACCAATCCAGGTGGAAATACTACTAGTGTTTGGAGTAAGTATCACTACAGATTCTCGATGGCCTATTGGATTTCATCTTCCTCTCAATGTGTCACTCCATTATTTATTAATTTTTTCTAGAGAATGAAATTATTTTCCCTCCTATATATTAAATTCCCAATTTAATTAAGGATTCCAAAAGTCCCTATAACCTCATTATGGTTTTTATGTCGTTAAATTATACTAATTATAGTAGTCTTCTCATCATTGAACCTAATTTTATGGTGGTTTACAAGATAGAAAATAAATTACCAGGATGTAACCCTAAAAAACAAACATCATAAGGTGTATATTCATGTTTCAATTAAGAATTTGGAAGATTATTATTTTATGGATGAAGACATAATCATAATGTTATGAGAAATTAACCACGGTATCATCAAAATATCATTTTATAATTATAAAATGATTTGTTTTTGAAAATGTGACACATATGGTATTGTTAATTGGGACCATCATTTGTCAAAATTATGGGAATTGACTAGTAGAGGAATATCCTATTACGATAAAAAAGGTTTTTGATTACAAATATTTATGGGTCATCGTGATCTGTTTATATCCTTAGTAAACATCCATTATGGAAATGGAATATAATCCCTAAATTGTATATATCAGGATTTCAATAATAAGAACTAGGAAGTCATCCTACTGAGATTGTTGATTGAGATATGTCAAACTATAAGAGTTTTGGATCTTTTTATTCTCATTTAATTTTGATAAAAATTTTGTTTACCAATTTTTGTATTACACCTCGCATGTTTTTTTATGACAATCATAAATTATTATGATCCCAAATATTATAATGTAAGAGATTAATTCTCCTAACATCCTATTTTAAACCTCTAATATATTTTGGAAAAATCATGTGATGTGTATTCACATCTTGATATTTACCAAGATTTTTTTTATCTTGGTTAACATGTAATGGTAAAATTTTAAGAAAAAAATTACATATCTTTCTCTTCGGGATGAATACAGTTTCTGATCATTGTAGGTTGTAAATATTATTATATTCCAAAATATACATCCTTAAGATCATTAATTGGAGTGTAGAATCATTCCTCAAATATTGGTGTCGGGTCTCTATGAACATACTCTTCATCATTCATCTCAGGTTCGTTGTGTGTTCCATCATGAATAATAGATAATAATGTAGAATATTTATCATTAATGAAAATTATTTAGAAACTACAGAGTAATAGGGGAAGTAATTCATTTTTATCATGATTGGGAGACCTCTGAAATTTCCCACTTTAATATAAAATGTCATCAATAGAATAACAAATATTAAAATATAATTTTTTAAGATATGTAATGCGGGAATTATATATATCTACCAATAGTAATGGGGATCTATCTGATCATGATTATGAGGGAATGAGATATATCTTATTTTGGTAATTTTTCATCTCGATTATAACTTGAACACCTCTTGATGGGATATAATATTGAAAAACAACATTTTATTAAGTAAATATTGAATTATTTTAGTTATAAAAAACATATTAGTTATATATTCATGGATCAAGGGGTTTAGTAGCTTGGGAAAATTAGGATCGTTCATCACATATACATATTAAATCGTTATCATTTATTTAAATTTCTTTTATTTATCCTTCTAAATTATTATGTTCTCTTTAATATATATATTCCCCTATAGAAATAAATAAAATATTTTAGTTTGGTAAAATCTTACTAAGAGAGCGAATAATGAACTTGAGTCAATATAACATGGCTGAGAATAATAATCATCACAACCTCATAATTATTTCATCAATATCATAATCAGGATGAAAAATATAGATAATGGAATAGAATTTTTTTATTCATTAAAAGGAAACAACATATCATACTTTTAAAAAATAATTCATATCATTGAAAAAAGGTAGCATTATGTACACTCAAAATATATTTACATAAAAACATAATTTTCATTATCTAAAATGAAAAGATATAGTTCACACATACAATAAATTATATTTGGATATTTGTCACATTTACCAATTCATTGGAGTGTTATATTATTCTAGGCCCACTCAACACATCATTTTAATTAAATTATATTTAATTCCATATAGAATGTATAACAATTAACGTCATTAAAATACCCACATAATGGAATGGTTTTAATAAGGATTTTTTCTAGAGAAATTTTATTTTTAATCTTGGGGTTTTCAATTTAATAAGGGAAAACCTATTTGGAATTTACACCACCATTCTCGACAGTAAAATAAACAACATAATAGTAGTAGAATATGTGTTTTGGAATGAAAATAATATATGGAAACATTTTTAATTGTATTATAAATTATTGTGTATAAATTTCTATACAGAAAAGATAAAAATAAGCAATAGTTTAAGGATAGTTATTTTAAGTTATATGGGAATCTATAAATAGAGACATGAAATAGTTTTAACCCAAATAAAAGGAGTTTCTTTGATAATGCACATACAGTAAATCTCACTATATTTATTCATATTATGTCTCTTGAATAATGAATATATATTTATTATATCATTTAAAGAAAAATTAATTATGTCAATTTATGTCAATATTTTTCAATTATAATCCTTTGATTATATTTCTCAATTTCCAATATTCAATTAGAAGTGTTTTGATATCATGTTCATTTCACATTTATTTCCTTATTATGTTCATGTTAATTTATATATAATTATAATAGAGTACAAAATATTAATATTAAAATATTTATAAATTTAAATATTACAAAAAAAATATTTTTCCAATCCAAATTTTTGGTTTTAAGAAAATAAATTTGAAATTTCTTCATGGGAATTAATTGACAATTGTTGGGAATATTGTCTAATATAGGAGAAATATAGTTGTAAAATATGAATACTGTAAAAATATAATTTTTAGAGTTAGATATCATCATTAATATAAATTTATAATAATTTATATTTATTTTTTTAATCTTTGGTAGTGAAATGGACAAAAAATGATAGTTAGTGATGATGAAAATGAAAATCTTATTAATTAAATCATACCATCTTCTAGACATTTCTTCTCTTCTACGACACTGGAATTCCTTTCTGATTGGATTTAGATTACTCTATAATACCCTAGTATTTAAAAGAGTCTTTATGGATTGAATTTTAGTATATTTGTTATATATAAAGGGTGAGAGGATTGGTTTTCCTAGGGTAGGGAATGGGGTTATTTATAATATAGGATATTGGGAATTTTAGAATAAAATATTGATTAAATTATATATGAATTGTAAACCATCTAATATTTAATTTTTTATGATATAAATCATTTATAAATATAATAAAATGAAATTAAGACATAAAATACACAATAGAATAACAATTTAGTTATATTATCAAAATATTAAGTGTAAAAATGATTAAAGTCTATTTTATGGAATCATTTTTTACATGAAGTTGTAAATTGATATTTAATTTTGAAAATTAAGATAGTTTTATTTTAATTACATATTTATGAACATAAATATATTTTGGATGATCCTAATATTCTATAAATTAATATTTATTTATTCAAATATGAATGATGTCATTTAAGAAACAATAATAACAGGAAATATTCCATTTTTACTATTCTCATGAAAAATATTCTATTTCAATTAAAAAACCATCCCTGGATAATTTTAATGTAATAATTTCAAAAAATAAATTCATTTTTTATATGAAACTGTATACATAGTAATTTTTTATTTTTAATATTAATATTATCATTTTAAAAAAATATTTTAAAATACCTTTCATTAAAAATGATCTTATAATTTATTTTAGTTTTTTCATCATGACATCTCATTAAGTTTTCGATTTATATTTACTAAAATTAATCATGATAATTATAATTTAATAAAAAATATTTTATTTTGAGGTCAAATTACTATTCCAAATAACTTTTTAATTATTTTCGATTTTGGTGTTAATATTTATATAGGGGTTTTTACTATTTGAATGATCACATTACTTTAATAATGGTCACATTAATTTATATTAATACATATAAATTACATCAATAATTATTCAACCCAATACTTCTCAATTCACTATGTTAATATTTTTTTATAATGTTGATTGGTTTATTAATATTTTATTTTTTTTATATATTACTGTTTTTAATATGGATGATATTATAAAATTAGGGTTATCTATATTATACCATTATAGTTTTTTCATTTATTCATATTTCCCTTATAATATATATATTTTAATGGGCATGATATTTTTCAAATATATTTATCTTTATCAATGGAATAACTCAATCCAGGTTTTTTATTTGTTGAATGTGTATACAACTATATAAAATAGTACTAAAAAACTATTTCAATAAAAAATAATAATTAATAAATTTAATGTTGTTACATTATTCCCCCATTAATAAATTTCACCCCAAAAATATCACCTCATAATATTAGTTGAGAGTAAGAGAGGACATTTCTTTTTCATTATTTCCATTGGTTCCCATATTTCCTTTAAATTATTATATTATCACCAATGATATTTAACAAGTATAATATTCATATTTCATATAAATTTATCTATAAAATCAAAGATCATAACCATATTCTCTTAATTTTAGAGGGACATCACGAGTTCTTCCACCAACAAATTCAGTACAAGTGAGGGGAACATATGTACTTCCTTGAGAGAGTAATGTGGAATATGTAATGATCATGAACCAAATTTGGTATAAGTGAAGGAAGATAAGACACTACTCTTATGTGATAAAGGATATCAATGAGTCCAATAAGTGTGGGCTAATATTCCCATTACTTCAAAAAAACATGGTTATCTTCCATGGTGATATTTGAACGATATTTTTTTGATAACATCAATCTCCAAATCCCATTTAAAAATTTCATCATTCTAATTTTTCTAACTCTGAGAAATATTTATATGTTTTTTAATTGTTTGAAAATTTTCTATAATATCTTTTAGAAGAATAGGTGCAACAGTATTTTAGTCACTAACATCATCCTAATAAGTTGGATATATATATATATATATATATATATATATATATATTTGTGTGTGTGTGTACCACATAGATAATCACATGGATCCATTTGGATACCTGTTTATAAGCTATTATTGTATGATAACATAACTAATAGGAGATTTTGATCCCATTCCCATTTGAAATTCATTTAGTATGATCATATAATGTAAAAGAGTTTCTGAATAGTACTTTCAAATAAGCCTTCAGTTTGGGGTTGAAGGACATTCAAATGTTCAATTTCGTATTGAATGGATTGTCAAGATGTCTCTATAATTTAAAATGAAAATATTGTATCATGATCATATATGGATATAAGTGGAACCATATACCAACTACGAACACCCTTCATGTAAATAATGAATTTTTTTTCAAATGAAATGTCTTCCAAAAATAGTGATTATATGGTATGTCATGGTGATTTGGTCCAACACAACCAATATGACATTCTTTCATTCGGATTATATTAGGATATTTATGAAAATTTCCATCGAGGAATTCTTCAATTTCCAAAATGGTATATGAAATTGTTTCATTCTAACTTTTAACATATTCCAATCAACTTTAACATAATGACATACATAACACCTTGAGATATAATATGAAATATCCTTTTTCATGTTATACCACCATAATTTCCTTTAATGTTTTCATTACATATTGGTACTTCTAGGGTGGATAGATATTTATGAGATCTATGAATTACTGAATATACTATTCTGTATCATAGGTTATGAAGTGAGATAAAGCCTATTTTCAAACCAAATCACACTATAATCATCTTTATATAACATATATAGTTTCTCTTCCTTTACATAATTCAAAATATTTTGTATCTCAAGATCATATGTTTTTTTCTCCTTAATCTGATATTTTTTTAGATGGTTTAAAAATAATATGGGAAATGTATAGTATATTACATTATTTTATTATTTCTATATCTATCTTATACATATCCAAAAATATAGGTTCCTTATTAAAAAATATCATTGGTAGACTATATGAGTTTTCCTTTTTGATAATATCTTCTTCATTGTTATCCTATTATAGATGGTAGTGAATAATAATGTTGTAATACTTGATTATCTATGGACATATTCATTAACTCATGTTGAAATCCATTTATGTGATTATATACATTGAAATTTATTATCGTTATGTGTGCCACTCTTTTCACCATATATATATTGTTACCAAATAATTTAGATGAAGAAAATATTTTATCACTCTGGATCATGCACTATGTAGTTTTTTTCATGGATCATCAACTATTTTGTGGTATATGATATAAAATTATCATTATTCATTAGTATACAACACAAGCATTTCGTTGATGAATTTTTGTATAATACAAAATATTATCCACTTTATGGTATTATGAGTACATGTATAGTGATTAACCAATTCTTTATCTCATAAAATTATTCCTAACATTATTATATAAAAAGATATTTTACCCCTTTTCTTATTAAAAAATTTAGTGGGATGCATAATCATGATAAGTTTCCCAAACACCATTTATAGCACCCTTCTAATCCTTGAAAACCCTGTATTTCAATGACACCAATTTACCTTATTCATTTCACAATTTTATTTTTCATTGAAGGGTCAACATATATTCCCTAACTAGTGATCACGTTCCCGAAAAAGGTACTGCGTGCATCCAAAATTCAGATATTCCTAAATTTTCATTCATTTTATCCTTTTGAAATTTTTCTATTATAATTATAAGGACCTGACCTTAAACATTACATAATCTTGAGTTAAATCAATAATTCACATTGAGTATCTTTTCAGGTTTAGAGTTCTAGAAAATTAGGCCATAAATATTAATATCAATGTGAATATTTCAATGAATACACTTCTACTATAACCGATTTTAAAAAATAATAAAACTCCTTAAATAAAGTAAGAGTTCTTTTCTTGATATAAATCGTATTGAATACTTTTTTTACCCTTCCATATATCCTATGAAAAAAATTCAGAAACATGGGATGAGAACTAAAATCTCAGTAAGGGTTATAAAATAAGGGACTGAATCATTAACCCATAAATAAATACAAATCAATGAAACCATAATTTTTAATCATAACATACCTTCTGAAATCATAATATTTATGAATAACACATAGTAATCATAAATCATAAAAGAAAACATGAGGAGACCATATTATACATAAATTTTAGCTATCACATCTACATAGGGAGTCACATTTGGAATACCCATCACGGTATATTCCTTATGTCTTTTAGGAGAAACAGTCACGTTTACCTCTGTCATGTTACCCAATGCATTTGAGAGCTATCTCGAGCTCACCCTCTCTAGGATTATCATGGAACCACCCATATATGTAAACAATTACAAATAAACATAACATATTAATAACACATAACACAAGAATGAATGAAATATAAAACTTCCACATTCCAATCATAATATATTAAATAAAGATATCGAAATAAACAGTGCTTTATCAAATCATTTTCAAAACCATTTAAAATATTTAACAATGATTTTTTTGAATCACAGTGTCCCATACCAATTAGAGGATTTTAAATGAATTATCATTTTAAAAAATTCATGTACATATAAATAAATAAATCCTAAAAACCATTTTGAAAACATGTATATTAATGTGTAATATTTAGAAGATAAAATATTTAAATCATTTAAAATGATATTTTAGTTAATAAGTTTTTACCAAAATGTGAGGCGCTTGAATACAAATAATCTATGAATAAAATTTATTATGAACATTATAATATCGTGAGAATATAGTTATTCATGATATAATATGCCAATGGACAGTATATACACCATATAAGAGTGAATTGGTGCATAACAATAATGAAGTCTCAGTGGAATGTAAATTGCGATGAAATCCCCTATAAAAACTATATCATTAGATTAAAGATTAATCAATTATGTAATAATGCATGACAAATAATAACATACTAAATATAATTGGATATTATGTGTGAATTAATTAGATGTTATTCACACATATTCATATCAAAACATAATCAAGAAGTAGAAGTTTAACCCAATGAATTGAAACTGGGCGATGACATTCCCTTACAGAAATTTGACATCCAAATGAAGTCACATTAAAATCATTAAAATTAATTGATGAGAGAGAAAATGGTATCTCATCACATGGAAATAATATTTTCAAAAATAAGGATATTTAATAACATATCCCAACATAAGAATATGTAAATTAAAAGACATATCAAAAATAAATCTTTTAAAAATAGGAGGGTGAAAAGGTTCCCTTACCGATTTGGTAACTTATGAAACATACACCCCATGAAAGAAGAATAATTAAATTAATATTTAAATACTCATAAATTAATGTATATTAAATTAATAATACAATCATAGGTAGTACATCCACCACACAAAAGGAAATAGTGGCCAATATGGCAAGAATCTCACGGGAATAAAAAGTGGGATGAAAACCTCTTACCATGTTGAAATGAAACGATTCGTATGAAAAAAAAATCAATAATCACCAAATGAATCACAAAATCCCAGGAATATAAATATAATCGTGATAATATATATCAAATTTCAGTACCCAATACACTATATGCAATAAATAATTGGTGAACAATGGAAATCTAATGAAATTAATAGTGAGATATGAAATCCCTTACCTCATGTCTGACTTGACTTGTTTGTTAATTGTTCTTCCGAATTTATAAACATAAGATAGTTTATACATTATTAAGAAAAATAAATTCATGTTTATTATTCCTTTTATATCACTTATTACCATGTCATAACAAAAATGTAATCATTTATGTTAATAATGGTAATTTGTCGATATTTGGTACTTGAGTAATAAAATGAACACCTTATAAATACAAGTTGTCCATGTTATCAAGAGTTCATTATCTAAATAATTATATTCATGATTTAGATATATTTTATATAATATATATACTATATATATATGTGTATTTATTACAGTATATAACATTTGGAGATAAGAAATGAAATGCATCATTCATGGAGATGGTAAGTCGTACGTTTGAATGAAGGATTTTTTTATTTCTATTAATTTTTTTAACTAAATGAAAAAATAATGATACATAGTAATATTATAATTCAATTATAATATCATATATTATTTTAATAACTCCATCCGTTATATGTCCCACGTATGGTATGAATGAGTAATATGACTTTGAGTAGGAGGTAATATGCACATCCTCAATTGAAATTATCGCATTTACTCATAACAGAAACTATAAAGGTATGAAATAGATTAAAAATAAAAAAGCATAAATAATACATAAACATATTATATATCATATATAAATATAGTTTCATCAAAATGGCCACCATATTAGGTGGTATGAGATAATTTAACAATCATTGTTTTGTTGGGCGTTAGTTTGACATTCACATAAATATAATGTTCTTTAACCATTAGATGGTGGTGTATGCAATTTTAGTTATAATACTTCTCATAATAAAAATCCTAGTATATTGAGGATATTATAGTTGTTATAAAAAAATGGAATAAAAATATTTTAGTGGTTCTAGAAGTAAAATAAAAGAAAATAAGTTAAGAGAAATTGTTACCTTTAATTTGTGTAACTACCATTAGTTGGAACCAAAATGACTAGTTGAAGTGCCTTTTTCCTAAGGTAATGATTCTAAGAGGAGTATAGGGATCGTGAGAGCTTATTTGGGATGGGGTTGAATGAGCCAAGGGGCTTGATAGGTGTGAGGAATGAGCTAGAGTTGAGGTATTTTTATAAGGGGAAGGAGGGGTTCTTTCGGAAAGTGTGAAAATATTATTTTATTATATACTGGTTTTTGGTTTATAAAGGTCAAAAACTAAATAATGTTGACTATAAGATGAATCATGGTCGAAATAAATTCATTCAATAAGAATTGGATAGTTTTTGGATGTTATTTTATTATTTATAATCTTATTTATTTAAATAATGTTTTAATGAGGTAAACTCTACATCATTATTGTGTCATAAATATTTTAATTTATTTGATGTATAAAAATTATAAAAAAATATCATGATGTAGGAAATTTAATTATATTTACAATGAATATTTATAGTTGAACACATAACTTATATAACCCTATGTAAAAATCAATTTAATAAAAAATATCTGTTTACGTCATTTTGGTCTTTACATTTAATTAATTAAAATAAAGTGTCATTATAACTCTTAAGTGGATCTTTGGGATCCCAAAATTGACCCAAATATTTCCATGGTCGTCCATGACACATAAAATAAGGTTAGGACAACTTTTAAAGTAATTTTGTTTTATTATGATATTCTTTCTACCTTGAATTACCTTATTTACATTTAACCGCGGTAAATAAAAGTCAAAAGCTATTATTCACGAAAAAAATTATTTTTATCTTATTGAACCAAATTTATTTACTAATAATTTTGATGTATTATGGATTTTATAAATTCAGTTCACCTAAGTGGTAAAATTTTATTGAAATGAAAAGGCCTGTTTGTTTAACTACTACTTAGTGGTTTCACTATTCATCAAAAAATTATGTTTTTCAGAAAAATACCAAAAACTCAGCATAAGCTATATTTGATATTCCGAATTAAAAAATTATGTCTATTTTTGAAGATTTTAAAAATAGATGTTTCATTAATTAATTTAAAATTAATTTCTGTTGTCAACAGAAATAGTGTGTTTTTATGAAACAATATCTATCAAAATATTGACACTTGTTTATATCCAATTTCAATGAGAAATTAATTCCAATGACCACCATTAGATTAAATTGGAAAAATATAATATAATTACAATATAAAACTAGTTTAAAAGATATTCTAAATATATAAAAAAATTATATTAAAAATAATATTTTAATTAAAATACAGTATTTTTTAGTAATAATCAAAAAATGAATTTTATTTGAAAATTTCCCAAATTTTACCCAAAGTGAACTTTGATGTCCCAATTCTAAGGATGGATTTTATTTTGTCAAATATAACATATATAAGTTAAAAAAAACATGATTTCAAGTGGGTTCTCCATCAAAAGGTGTTAAATCGTCCTTATAAAGTAAATTATGCTTAAAATTAGATTTATTAACAATTTATGCCTATATCTTTTATTGGATAAATGTAAAAACATTTAAAAAACTTGCATATTAAACATTTTTGTTAGTTATGTTCATTCCCACCAATAAAATGGAACGACAATAACCATCATCAAAAATAACAATATTATATTATTCATGTGCAACGTAAAATTTCAAAGATACCCATTGTAACTTATCGGGTATGCCATCAAACATAGCATCCCCTTTAGAGTAAAATTAATTCTTAATACAAAAAAAATTATTAAATATTAAAATATATTGTTCTTTATTTAACTGGGATGTTACATCCTTCCCCCTTTTTTAAATCGCATTCTCACAATTTTAAAACTGGGCTCGGAAAGATTATTTAAAGTCCCACATCGGTAGAAGAGTCAATAAAATTATCACCTATAAATAAAGAAAAAGAAATGAAAAGGATACCCGATAAAATCTATACTATGATTCCATGTAGAAAAACAGAGATATGAAAGAGAAAAAAACCCATCATTTTTTGATGGATAGTAATAGAAAACATGATTAGGTAAAAGTTAATCACTATAAAATCACCAACATGTGATCTGTTAAACGGTCTTTCATTACCCATTATGTAAATTAAATGGACAACCTTTATATATTATGTTATTTTTCATTATGTTGAGGAATTCTTTTACTACTTAAAATAATAATATAGGGAAATATACATACTTTTTCATGTGGAGTTTCATCCATTAATATGTTTTACCAAAAACTCATATTTTCTCCAAACGATGAGTATTCAAGATGACTTTGCCACATCTAAAATGCTTGAATCAGCGTCTAGAGAATCACATGATCCACAAAAGATGATCTATTTATTTCCCATTTATTTTGTCAATAACCAAAACAAAAAAGGTTAGTACAAGATCAAATAATCCTCAAAAAGTATAATTATTTATTAAAAGAAATACTATTCCTAATTTCCAAAATTCAACAAACAGTACCCTCAGTTGGTCATAGACCATTCAATACACAATTGTCCTTAATATTCTTTAAGATAATCCATACTAAGATTGAAACCCAAAACTCAGAAGGATTTAATCACATATTCTTCCACTGTAAATCTTAACATTTAACTCTAAAAAACATAGACTACTCTCGAAGTCTCATACTGATGCCTAATTTACCAAATCACATATTTTCTATAATAGGTTATTCATTACCATAAATTACCCAAATCACTATATATCAACAATAATAAAATATATTCTTCCAAAATAAAATTTCAACCATTACTCTACAAATATAATCCATTGGTATTTTATTTTTCTTAAGAATATAGTGTTCCCAAAAGAGAGAAATTCTTCCAAAATCACATTTATCACTTAATCACCCAATCATTTTCTTATACTATTATTATCCATTTCATAAAATATAAGATCCCAAATAAACATATTCTTGGTTAATAAAATAACCTAAATAAAAATAATAAGTCATAATAACTAGGGATTTCATGTAGTCTAGTGGTAGGAGAAAAATCCCAATCTCACTTTGGTTGTGGGTTTGATTCCCACATCTTTTTCCAACGCGATAGGATGTCACACGGTCGGTGTGTTTCCTTTTTTATAAAACTCAAAAATAACCGTAACATGTTTTATCTTAAATGGTTTCATTATACCTCTAATTTTCATCTAAATTCATTATGATCTCAATATCTTAATTCTTGAAGTATTAAATATAATGTCATTTTTTATTTTAATGACTTATGATAAAATTAAATGATCCAAAAAAAAACATCATACCTTGATTACAGTGAGCATTGGTTTCATTGTCCTCTTGTTCACGTAGGTACAAGGTTCATGCATTGTAATAATGATTTAGAGATCCTTAAAAATTATTTTCTTCCTTCATCCAAATACACCTTTCACAACATGGGTCATATGGGTGTTAATAGAAAACTTTTTTAAAAAAAATAATCATGTATGACATATAATTTCAAATCAATTGACAAAATATGATTTATATAAATTTGTTGGACTGAATTTGAGTTTAAACATTCAATTAATGGTCCTATTAAAATACCATAGGTATGTTATAAGAGAATATATTCTAAAAGAAAATATAAATAGGTTTTTCATGGGACTCCTTCATCAACACCTTTTTCAAAATCATAATACTGTTTAAAATCTGGTGATAAGGTAAAATATTTGTAAATTCCTTGATAATATTAACCTTTCATGAAAATTTGAGACTATTATAAAAATCAGATTTTTTTAAATACAACCATGATCCACAATGATAATGAGGTATAGTGGAGGTGTTTGATATCTGAAAAAACTGCTAGCAATTGAGTTGTATGCTAGAAATGATTCACAATCATCTGAACATGACTTTGCAATAATTATTGCAAGGAAGTCATCAGGAAGAGATAAAAATGTCATTTGAGATCTTCCTCCTTCCATTTGTAACTGACATTCCATGATCTGATAAAGTTATAAAACAGGGATTTAACTAAAATAATAGACATATGCTCTACCCATGTGTCTAAAGAAAACTCATAATCCCTAATTTTGTCTTAACCGACCTCTCATACCAACTATAAGGACCCAACATTAAACATTACTTAAACATGAGTTAAATTAAGAATTCACATTGAGGACCTCATCAGGTTTATAGTTTTAGATAATTACACCATAACTATTACATATAAACATGAATAATACATAGAAGACCCTTCTAATATAACCATTCTTTTACAACAATAAAACTACATAAATAAAATAAGATTTCTTTTAGTGATATAAATCATCATAAATACTTCCTTTCTGTTACCCATCTTTATAACCAATGAAACCATTTCAAAAACTTAGGATGAGCATAAAAATCTCAGTAGGGGTTATACAATAATGAATGAAAACATTAACCCATCAGTAATTACAAATCAATGAAACCATAAATTTCAATCATAACATACCTTCTGAAATCATAATATTTATGAATAACACATACTAATCATAAATCATAAATGTTACATGACAAATCCATATGATACAAAAATTGTAGCTATCAAAGCTATAGAGGGAGTCACATTTGGAATACCCATCATAGTATATTACCTAAATCTCTTAGAAGAGACATTCCTATTTACGTCTGTCACATTACCCAATCCATTGGAGAGAAATATCCAGCTCACCAACCCTAGGTTTATCACAGAACCACCCGTATACATAAAAAATTGCCAATATCCATAAAAAATTCATAACACATAAATCAAGAATTAAGGAAAGATAACATTTACACATTTGAATCATAATATATTAAAACAAGATTTTGAAATAAACAAGGCTTTATCAAATCATTTTCAAAACTATTTAAGTGTTTTAATAAAGATATTTTTGAATCATAGTGTCATATACCACATAGAAAATTTTAAATGAGTTATCATTTGAAACAATTAATTTATATATAAATAAATAAATCCTAAAACCATTATGAAAACATGGATATTAATGACTAATATTTAGAAGAATAAATTTCTACAACATTTAAAATGATATTTTAGTTAAAGTGTTTTTAACAAAATGAGAGATGTTTGAGTACAAATAATTAAGGAATAAAATTTAATTAGAATTTTATAATATCATGATAATAAAGGTATTAATGATATAATATTCCAAAGGAATGTATATCCATATTAAAAGATTTAATTGTTGAATAACAACAGTGAAGTCTCAATGGAATGTAAATTGGGATGAAATAACTTATATAAATTATACTTTAGATTAAGGATAAAAAAATTACATAATAATGCGTAACATATAATAATACATTAAATATATGTATATATTAATTTTGAAACAATAAGATGTTACTCACACATATTCATAGCATGACATAATCTAGATGTAGAAGTTTAACCCAAATAATTGAAATTGGGTGAAGAAGTTCCCTTTCAAAAATTTGACAGCCAAACAACACGACATTAAAATTAAGAAAATTATTTGACGAGAGATAATAGGGTATTTTATCGACTGGAAATAATATTTATAGAAATTAGGATATAGAAGAACATATTCCAAAATAATAATATGTAAATTAAAATACATTACAAAAATATGTCTTTTAAAAAGTGGTGGGTGGAAATGTTCCCTTACCAATTTGGTAACATACAAAACATACACACCATGAAAGAAGGATAATTAAATGAATATTCAAATACTCATAAATTAATTTATAATACATAAATAATAAAATCAAGTGTAGTAGAACCACCACAAAATGGAAATAGTGGAAAATATAGCCTGAATCTCACATGAATGAAAAAAGAGATGAAAACCCCTTACCATGTTGTAATCCATCCAGTCAGATGAACAAAAGATAATAACCACAAAATAAATCACATAAATAAAATAATATGAAGTGAATAATGATAACATATATCAAATGGTAGTAACGAATACACCACATGCAATAAATAAGTGGCGAATAATGGAAATCTCATGTAATTAATAGTTAGATAAGAAATCCATTACCTCGTGTCTGAATTGACATGTTTGTTCTTTGTTATTCATGAATAATAAATTTAATTTAATTTATACATGATTAAGAACCCCTTTTCGATTTTATTATTCTTTTTATATCACTTATTTCCATGTTATAAACAAATAGTAATTATTTAGGTTAATAATGATATTTTTGTCGATATTTGGTACTTGAGTAAAAAAATAGACACCTTATAATTACAATTTATCCATGTTTTCAAGAGTCCGTTATCTCAAAAATTATATTCATTATTTAGATATCATATATATCACATATATCCTATATGTATATTTTTTTATAGCAGTACATAACTTTTGGAGATATGAAATGAAATACACCATTCATGGAGACGGTAAGCTGTATGTATGCATGAATGCTACTTACATTTCAATTTTGTATTTTAAATTATTGAAAACATAATGATACATATTTATATTATAATTAAATTATAATATAATATATAATTTCAATTAAACCATCCTTTATATGTCCTACATATGGTATGAATGAGTCTTATCACTATGAGGTGTGGTAGTCCACACTTTTGCAAATGTTATTATCGCGTTTACTCACAAAGGAAACAATAAAGTTATGATATAAATTCAAAATACATAGCATAAAGAAAACATAAACATAATATATATCACATATAAATATATTTTCATCATAATGAGCACCATATGAGGTGGTCAGAGATAATTGAACAATCATCGTTTCGTGCGAAGTTAGTTTTTCATCCATTGAAATAGTAAGTTATTTACCCATTAGATGGAGGTTCCTATAAATTTAGTTCAAATAACTCTCATAAAAACATCCAAGTATATTAAGTATTATATTTTTTTATAAAATAAATTAATAAAAATAGTTAAGGGTTGTATAAGTAAAATAAAAGAAAAGAAGTAAAGATAAACATTTACCTTTAATTTGGGTAACTCCGTTTGGTTTGAACCAAAAGGACTTCTTTAGGTTCCTTATGCCTTGAGTAAGGATTATACGATATGGAGAGGGATCTAGGGAGATTATTTGGGAAGTTATTGGTTGATTGAAGGGCCTTTATAGGTGTGATGAATGGGTTATAGGTGAGGGATTTTTATAATGTGGGGAGGTGTTATTTAGAAATGTGTGAAAATATTATTTTATTATACACATATTTTCGATTTTTAAAGGTCCCAAACTAATTAGAGTAGAATATTAGATGACTCATGGTCGAAATTAATTCATCCAATTAGAATTGGACAGGTTTTGGATGTTATTTTAATATTTATAATCTTATTTTTTAAAATTATTTATTAATGACGTATACACTACATCATTTTTGGGTTATAAACAATTTCATTTATATAATTTGTAGAAATTATAAATAAAATACCATGATGTAGGAATTTTTTTTTAGATTTATGATGAATATTTATAGTCAAATAGATAACTTATATAACTATATGTAAAAAATTATTTATTAAAAGATATTTGTTTATGTCATTTTCTTATTTACATTAAATTAATTAAATTAAAGACCCATTATCACTCTTAAGTGGCTCCATGGGGTCCAAAAATCGATAAACAGATTCCTATGGTCATCCATTACTCATCCAATAAGGTTAATACAATGGTAAAGGTAATTGTTTATAATTATGATATTCTTTTTACCTTTAATTACCCTATTACAATATAACCACGGTAAATAAAAGTCAAAAGATATTATTCCCCAAAAAATTATTTTTATCACATTGAACCAAGTTTTACTTACTAATAACATCCATGTATGTCAGATTTTTGAAATTTAATTCACCAAAGTTGTAATATTTTATTTAAATGGAAAAGTCGCCTTTTTAACTACTACGAAGTGGTTTCACTATTCATAAAAAAACTGATATTTTTCAGAAAAATTCCCAAAATTCAGACTAAGCTATATATTTTATTCCAAATTCAAAAATTATGTCTATTTTATAAAATTTAAAACATTTAATTTGTAATAATTAATTTAAAATTAAATCACGTTGTCAAAAAAATAGAGTGTTTTTATGAAACAATATCTTTCAAAAGATTGACACTTGTTTATGTATGATTTCAATGTGAAATTTATTATAGTGATAAATATTAGATTAAATGGTATAATTATATTCTAATTATACATTAAAACTAATTAAAAATAAAACATAACCATATAAATAAATTATATTAAAATGAAAATTTGAATTAAAATATAATTTTTTTCAGTATTCATCAAAAATGAATTTTATCAGAAAAATACAAAGATTTTACCCAAACTGAATTTTTTTATTCTAATTCAAAAGAAGAATTTTATTTTCACAAATATTACATATAAATGTGTCCAAAACATGATTTAATGAGGGTTCAACATCAAAATGTGGTAAATCAACCTTTTAACGTAAATTATGCTTAAAATTAGATTTATTCAAATTTTAAGCCTCTAACCTTTATTGGATAAGTGTAAAAACATTTAAAAAACATGTATAATTAATATTGATGTTAGTTATATTCATTATCAAAATTAAAATGTCTAGGTATTAACTATCATTAAAAATAATAATATTATGTTATTAGTGTGCAATGTGAGATTTCAATGACACCCATTGTTGCGTATCATGTATGGCATTGAGCATAGCATCCCCTTTAGAGTAAAATTAATACTTAATCCACAAATATTAATAAATATTACAATTTAAAGTTCTATATTTACCTGGTATGTTACAATAATCATTGAATTATCTTTATTTTCCTCCATTCACATCGAGTAAATGAGAATTTTATTTTGAAACACTACAAAAAAATCATTCTGGTCACCCATAATTATACTATTAATCAAATAAATCATGATTTTAAGAGAGTTAGTAACCCAAAATAGAATCAAAATGGAAAACATTATCTATATCATTTATGGAAGTATTTATTCTAAATATATTCCTTCATCAATGTAATCTAATTATATATTGAACAAAGATCCATTGTTTAGAAGTATTATGTTCAATGTAGTTGATTTATAATTTCATCAAAAGATGGAAGTGGATACTTTTTATTTATGATGATAATCTTCATATGTCATGACCCCCTCCCCACAATGTTTTCCCCTCTTGGGTTGGCAATGTGAGAAGGGAGATAATGACCCCTGAGTCCTGCCTCTTGTAGGCCCCAGGTTGGAAACTAGCATCGAGGGTATAGTAAACACACAAATGGGAGGCATTACCCTCTAAGAGAACACATGTGGAAGAGAGAGATAAGATAGAAACCAATCAACTCCATCTCAGACAGCAATATAAATGAAAACCCAAGTACACATATGAAATTCCATGTAAAAGAACTACAACTGAATGGGGATAAACTACAAGTACCCAAAAGAAAGTAAAAACAACAGCAACCATAATCCCGAATAGCTCCTGCAACCACATGATAGTAAACACCAGCCTGATCTCCATCCTACTCCAAGTGACCTGAAAATAGTTTATATATACATAGGGGGAGTATAACAGAATTCTTAGTAGGATCCTTCTAGAAACATCTAGTGAAAAAGTAAAGAATTCATTCTAAAGTACAGTGATGAACAAGTGAAACTAACTCGTCACCTAAGCAGTTATACTATGTTCTCAACCTCACCATGGAAACTCTCACCATGTAACTCATACACAAATATATCATATAATAAATAATATCAAGGATACTCCACTACTACTTCCCCACTGGTTTTCTGCTTTTCCCCTCGCATGTCCTGAGCATCTCTTTCCAAAAAGGCTTTCCCGGAGACATCTGGGTGAAGCACCACAATGTGCATCTCGTGCAAAAAAACTACCATGTCCACAAACTCCAAAGTAACCAGGTATTTCTTGGGAGCCACCACTACTCACATATCGTGTATCATACGTCACTTATTACACCTCAATCCATTGCAACCCATACAATGAGTAAGGATCCTCAAGCCATAACAGCCTATACATGTTACACCTATAGTTGTACATAGAAAAATATATCCAGAAAATATGTTTGTGAATAACCACAAGCCATTACACCCCTCTAGACACATATATGGGGAAAACTAACCAATGTGCATGCCAGAACAATGAACTACCAAGAGAAGAGAGTGGGGCCAATGGGGGTAGTCATCCATCCATTCTCCCACCAGAATGTTGGGGAAAACACCCTCCCCGGGCTCAGAATCCCTGGGGTGTCAATTTCCCTTACTTACAGGGTGGATTAGCGTATAGAAACACAAAAAGTACAGAGTATATTATATCTCACAACCAAATTATGGGCATTACCAAGTCTTAGACACAACTGCAGCTAACGTCTCTCAGACTTCGGGCTAGTACTTCTAAGACTAGGTATCCTATAAGCACACTACCATTTAATGAAAATTATTAGATTACTTCATTAACTTTTTGTCACTTCCATTGTACGTTAATTAATTATTTAAACAATAACTAACCATGAAAAATTCCACATTAAATTTCATTATCATTACACCCAATGTCAAATGTTCCTTAAAAAACTTAAAACATCATCATTATGTTCCAGTATCTCCATCCCCATGGGTTAACACCATTTATTCAATTATTCATTATAGAATTACTTTCCGACATTCCCAGGAATTCTAGAAAAACATTCTATGCTACTAAACACAAGGGGGATCAGCACTGTGAGATGATTTACTACCCATCAAGACTTTTCCACTTATAGCAAGAGCATAAACCCATCCTTCCTTGAGAAGCTAAACATAAAAAGCACATGTCATACCAAGTGTGTCTTTGCCTCTTTCAGAAGAAGGGTAAGTAAGACCAGCATCCTTGAGCAGTGGGGAAAAGTAAAGCAGATAAACAACAAATAAAAAAATAGAAAGCATCCAACAATCACATCAATCCCATTCAATCATCCCTAGTGTCCTCCCCGACACCCACATGCATAAAATGAGGCATCTTTCCACTCTAGGCGTCATCTGCTGCCACAACCAAAAAGGAATCCATGCCTCCACATATCACAATAGCCATCTAGGATCACATCACAGCACAATCAGTAGTAAAACAAAAATCACATTAATTGGGCTCTTGATCCATTAATAATCATGAGGGTAACTCATAAACCCTTAAGAAATTTTCAAACAATCAGTTCTTTAATACATATTTAATTAACAGATTTTTTACTCGTAGGTTCCAAATTTGGGAAACCTAATCAATAAGCTATCAATAATTAAACATGCATACTACTTTAATTTGATTAACATCAGATTACAACTAGAACCAAATTCATTTACCTGCCTCTTTATCTTTAGCCAAACAATAATTAATTAATTCCAATTTACGTTCTTTACCGGTTTCCATCAGGAATGAACAACTAATCAAAGAAAGCATAGATATCACACTACTTAGGAAAACATGAGTCAATAACATACGACCGATATCAATTTATTTATCCAGTTAAAATATTTATTATTTCAATTCCATTTTCATCCAGAGGGGTTAAAACATGATAAAGATACAGTTTCACATTAAATAAAGAGAAGCAACAAATCCCCAAACTCAAATAGTTCCTCATGTTCTTTATCCACACAACGGGTCACGATCCTCCTCTTGCAACAACTGCATACACCCAAGGATGCCACTATAAAACAGCACCAAATAAACCCCAAGAAAAACCGCATTAGAAGCAGGGAGATTACATGCTATAACATGGAAAGAAGAAATTGGAGGAGATGATCCCAAAAGGAACGACTATAAAACATACCTTATATCAAATATTAACTGATGTAGATTGGTTGCATTAAAATAGAGTGGAACCAATCCGATGATTAAATTTTGATTGTGGAACTCCTATGGGATTGATTGAAAGTTTCTAGCATCTCATAGTCGAGAACAAAGAGGAAGAACAAGGGAGGAAGGTATTTTGTCCCTTTTGAAGATTTAATGGTGTGACGGTTTAAGAAACGCTTAATTCCCCATTAAATGTAGATCACATTAACCAATGTCATTTGACCATATAAAAACATCCTGAGCTATAGGAATAATTAATATATGATTTATGGCATTTTATTCGGACTTAGAGTCCTTAAAAAAGGCTTTAAATGTATTTTATGTCAAAGGAAATGTTAAAGGGGAAAAACTATAGAAAGCTGGAAACATTGTTCACATACTCAAAATAGGAAAAGGAAAAAAAATGTCACTATTAGACTTCATCGTTAGAGGTTACCGATAGACCTCACCATTAGAGGTTACTGATAGAACTCACCATTATAGGTTGCCGATAGACCTCACTATTAGAGGTTACTGATATACCTCACTGTTAGAGGTTACCGATAGACCTCACCGTTAGAGGTTACCGATAGTCCTCACCATTCTGGAAACATAGTAAACCTGCCATTATGGAAGCACTGTACACCTACCGTTATATAAACACTGTACACCTACTGATAGAGGTTACCGATAGACCTCAAAAATAGAATACTATTCACTGAACCTCACCGATAGAAACAATGTCCATTGAACCTCACCGATAGAAACACTGTTCAATAGACCTCGTTGATAGAAACACTATTCACTGAATTGGAAATTTGGAAAAATTTTGGTGATATGTCACCTTGACCTCTCGGAACACCTCAAAACCCATATTTTCAGAATGTAATAGACCAGAGATGTTTGGGCCATTACATCAGATACCTCTCAAAACATTCTCATCCTTGAGAATTTAAAACCAACCTAAAGAGACAAAAAAAGATACGGGGTCCGAACAACCACCCATCGAGATACCACTCAAAATAGAGCAATCCACAAAGCAACAAAAGAAATTCATAAATAAAACATGAAAGGTATAAACACAAAGGGAACATTGTTACATCAAAAGATTGAAACATCAAACAACTTTGGTTACTAAGAAAATATCTCTAACTCACTCTCCCAGGTACTCTCTTCGATTCCACCGTGTCTCCACGAGACACGAACTAAGGGATTAGGACACCCACACAACACCTTCTCTTTGTGGTCTTGGATCTCCACAGGTCACTCCACAAAGGTTGCATCATTATCAACATCGACCACTCCCCAATCGATGATGTTAGAGTCATCATGAAGATAACGATGGAGCTGTGATACATGGAAGAAATCATGTATCCAACTCATCTGTGGGGGAATTGCTACTCGTTATGCCACAGCTCCAACCCGATCTAACACCATGAAAGGCCCAACAAACCGCGGATAAAGATTACTTCCACAACAAAACCTTCACTTCCCACGACGGGGAGTAACCTTCAACAACACCTGATCCCCAACATTAAACTATAAGGGCCTCCTTCTTTGATCAGTATATGATTTATGACGGCCTTGTGCTTTCATCATCCTCTCACGAATCACCTAAACCATTTCTGTTGTATTTTGCACTAGTTCGGGTTCGAGAATTATTGACTCTCTGACCCCAGACCTGCACAATGGAGAATGGAATGGCCAGCCATACAACATTTCAAAAGGCACCATAACGATGATGGAGTGATAACAATTATTGTAAGAAAACTCCACCAAGGGTAAGTGCCTCATCCATGAACCTCCAAAATCGAGAACAGAAGAGCATAACTCAAGGATATGCTTAATGCTTATGTCCAAAATTTTGGCCATAGTTGGGAGGACCGCCTACCACTAGTGGATTTCACTTAAAACAGTAGTTATCACTCCACCATAGGATGGATCTATTTGAGGCCCATAAGGGAAACCTTGAAGGTCAAAAATATGCTTAACAGACTAAGGCGTTTCTTCACTTATGGGTCCATAATTTGTACAGGTAACCATTGAGATGGTGTAGATCATCCAGGACAGAATTAATACTCCATAGAGCTGACCGAAGCCTTATTCTTATTGGATACGAAGACCCTTGGAGTTTCAAGAGGGAGACCATGTGCTCTTATAAGACTCTCTCCAATAAGGATTTCAGAGGTTTTGCAGGGGCATCAAGCTATCACCGAGGATCTTCTGATCATTCTATATCATCAGCTAAGTAGGCGAGGCGGTGTACTGTCGATATCTTCTCCCATCTATGAAATGGGTGCATAATGTTTTACATGTGTTGCAACTGGGGAGGTACGTGCATGATGCATCCCACATCATCGGCTGGGGAGAGCTGGATATCAATGATGGGATGATGTTTGCTAGTTCCTGGTGGAGATAGAGGATCGACAGTAGTAGGTTCTTCATGGGATGTTGATTCCTCTGGTGTAAGTTTGTTGGAATCACGAGAATATCCATGATAAGACTTGGGAGTGGGACGCTCAGAAACTAGATCACTATCCCTATTTGTTCCCATAGTTTTTTGGTAGATTTTAGGGATGAAAATACATAAGCGGGGGAGAAATTAATCACCCGTAAATTCCAAAAAAAAATTTGTTTTATAATATTTTGGATAATTACAAGTCTATGAAAATTGACAGCGCTTGATTCTGTGGCCCGGTGTGCCTGGAACATAATTTTAATCCCTTTTAAGGTATGTTTAGTAAATGTGCGAGTGGTAATTTATAACATTTGAATTGTTTCTCAGAATTTAAAATATTAGGGCACCATTGAATTCATTGTGTCGTCATTCACTAATGGAAATCTTAACCTTTACTATAATCAGTCAATAGAAGTAGTTTTCTTCACATAATTTTGGAAAGTATAATAAAATAACAAAATATGTTTTTTTTATTTTCATAGCACTACTTTAGTGATGGTTGCAGGGACCATAGAGGTGGTTGGATTCTTAATGAGGGAAATTAAATGCTGGTTACAAATAAATTGTGTTACCTATCCTCGTTTAATTAACGAGGTTCATTAACTACACCAAATAATGAAAAACTAATTAAAAAGAGAATTAATCTCATAAATCACCCTTGGGACCTTAATATTGTGGGAGAACTCTGACGATAAATCACCAATTAATGTATCATGTGATATTTTGTGAGAACTCCGACGAAGCACCAACAATCAACCCTTACAATGTTCAATAAAAGAGGATTGAATGACGTCATTGGAGGAATCAATGCAGGATCAACGAACGGTAGTGGCTTCAACAAACATCGATTCATCTTTCACAACTGCAGAATCCCAAAAGTTTTCACAGTAGGGGTTGTTATTAAATTCAAGTAAATTCTTGATTCAATATTGTTGGGCAAAAATACCTCAAGGTAACATTGAAGTATTTTTGGGTTGATTGTGTTTGTTGAAAAAGCAGGTTTTCCATGGAGAATTGTGAAGTTCCTGAGAATTTTTTGACAATCCTTGTTGACAAATAACGATGACAAAGGAAAGGACGATCTGGAGGCGGTACAAAATAGCAGTACAAGGTGGCACTATTTCCTAGTGTTTGCCAAATTTTTGGGGTCCAAAATTTGGAGTTTGGTGAGCATCGCGAAAATAGGATTTTCATGAAGATCATAATTTAATATGGCAAAGGAATGAATTTCTCGAAGATAGGATTCATGGTTTGGAAATCGCGAAGACCAGAAGAAGGGAGGCGGTGAGTCTTCACGATTACGACAAGCTTCGCGAACAGTAGAGGCTGAAGTGCATCGCGATGGTGAAGGGCTTTGCAAGGGAGCTTCGTGGCGATGAACGGCATTGCGAGGGAGCTTCACGGTGAAGGTGTGAAGGAATTTACGGGATGGTCCGTGATTATGACGAGCTCCGCGAACGGAAAATTTCCGTGGTGCTTCGCGATTTGGACAGAATTCCGGCGGAAACTTCGGAGCTTCACGATTTGAGATGACGTGGCGGTAACTTCGCGGGGAAAGTTCTAGGGTCGGTGGAATCGCCTATAAATAGAGGCTGACCCCCTCGAGAGAAGTAGAGAGAATTTTCATAGAAGATCATTTTCTCTCGATTTGCGAAGGTGGTTCGCGGAGCCAATGTGATTCACGAAAGAGGAGCTTCGCGGCAGCTATTGTAGCTATGCGAAACTTACGAGCTCCGCGTTAGCTTAGCAAGCTTCTTGAGGGATGTTGGTTTACGATGGTTTGAGCTTCGTGAAAGTGCTTCGTGAAAAGGCAGGAGCTTCGTGAAGGCTTGTTTGAGCTTCACGAAATTGGGAGCTTCGCAATGTAGGGTGCTTTGCGAAGGTGTTTCCAAAAGGAATTGCCTGGTGTTCAGAGACAAAGAGGTATTCATCAGTGGATGAAATTTGGACTTCAATAGAGAATCTACCAATAGTTGAAGATTCATTATTTCATGCAAATTAATAGACCTACAGGTCTATAAACTGTGAGTGGATTCCCTTCTAGAGCAGTGAGCTTAGGAAGAGGAAGAAGGTGATCCTCTCCACTAGCAGTGAGCCAGAGAGAGAGAAACAAGGAGTGACCCTTGGTAAAGCAGTGAGCTAACACTAAACTTTTT
This sequence comes from Viscum album, assembly GCA_963277665.1. NCBI lineage: Eukaryota > Viridiplantae > Streptophyta > Magnoliopsida > Santalales > Viscaceae > Viscum > Viscum album. Next base: position 652,159,226 of record OY728145.1, on the reverse strand, counting down.
AAAGGCAGTGATCCTGGGCATAGAAGTGATCTAGCCTGAACATTGTAATCCACAGCTAGTAAAGTTTAGTGGAATTGGTATGACCGGAAACTTGTCAGCATATACTCCTTGGACGTAGCCCTTTGCGGTGAACCAAGTAAAATTGGCATGTCCTGTGCATGCTTTACTTTCTGTTTACTTTGTGCAACAGTAAAGGGAGAGAAGAGTGTTTTGCTTAACAGCGAAACAAGATCAGAATGGGTGTTTATTTTAAATTAGTCATACCATGATTCACCCCCCCCCCCCCTCTCAGGGTATTCAACCTTGTGGACCTAACAATTGGTATCAGAGGGAAAGGTTGACAGTTGTTCTTATCTCAAATGGAGGTCACTAATCATAGAGGGATTTCGATCTTCGATGGATGTAATTTTCAGATATGGAAGAATCAAATGTAAAACTATTTCCTATCTTTGGGAATGGATGTGTTTTCAAAAGCTATCCATGGTATCATAGCTGATATTACTAGTGGTGCATTATCAGAAGCTGAGCATAAAGAGTTGGATGCTAATTCCAAAGCAATCAATGCCTTAGGGGGAGCCCTTTCCTATCCCATATATACAAAGGTGATGTCATTAAAAATGTCACATGCCATGTGGGAAAAGATTTTGAATATTTATGAAGGGTATACAAGAGTCAGAGTGGCAAAGTTGCAAGTGTTGCGGAACAAGTATATAGATCTAAGAATGAACCCGAATGAGTCTGTTGATGCATTCTTTGATAGTGTTAATGCTGTCGTAGAAGAAATGTGGGGTCTTGGAGAAATTATCGAAGATATAAAAATTTTGAAGCACATATTGAGAAAACTTCCACCGTGGTTCAATCCGAAAGTTTCTGTTTTAGAAGATAAAGACCCAAAAGAACTGACATTGGATAAACTTCATAGCATGCTTATTGCATATGAAATGAGAAACTATGATAACGAGATTGTGGAAAAGGGGAAATCCAAAGAGGTGGCATTCAAGGCCATGAAGAAACTCACCATTGAAGATTTTAATGAAGAAGAAGAGACAGATGAGGTGATGTCATTCCTTTCATCAAATTTGTAAAGAGGACAAGGAAAGTTTAAAGGTAAACTTCCACTAGCATGCTTTCGATGTGGAAAGGTTGGTCATCTTGTGGTAAGATGCCCCAAGAAATTTCAAGATAACGATGATGATGATGACGAAGTTGAAATTCCCAAGAAGAAATATTATGCCTATGTGAAAGGGAAGAAGCAGTTCAAGAGAAATTTCTTCAAGAGGAAGAATCTTCTTTCAGAAGACATAGACAGTTCAGATGAGTTTGAGGATGAAGAGGTTGAGGAGTTTAAAAATTGTAAAGATCATAGACAAAATTCTATGGTAGCAGTTGTCGTTAGTTCTCAGGAAAAGGAAGAAACTGACATTGAAGGAAGAGTTGATATGTAAGCCGAATTAGAATCAGCTCTTGAAGAGATAGATGTTTGGAGAGCCAAAACGAAGAAAGCCAATAAAGTGGTTTGTGATTCCAAACTCTATATGCAACAACAGGATGAAGAAAAGTCAGAACTGTTAGAAGAAATTGAAATACTAAAATCCTCAACACTAGAGAGCTCAGAAAATATTGTTGAGCATAAGCTTAAAATTGAGGAACAAAAGAATGAAATTGATCGTTTGACTAACACATGAAAGGAGCAGGTCAGACGTATCAAAGAGCTTAAAGAATAAGTGGTCAGTCTACAACGAAAAATAAAGGATCAAGAAAAACTCTTGACGCCCAATGTGATATCAGAAAAGCAGGCCATTTAGAAGACATAGAAGATGAAAGAGGAGGCCCGTAGTTCAGCAGGAGTGAAGCATCAAGAAAGATCAAATGCTAAGGTTGATTCAGGGCTTGATAAGAAACAAAAATCGGTGGCAGTTAATGTCAGACCGCAAGCACTCGTCCTGAAATTAAAGGTTGATTTGGGCACAAAACAGAATCAGAATATTCATAGATCCCAAAGGGAAAATCATAGTGCTAAAGTATCACGAAGGAATGTATCCTATATCAGGTGTTATTGCTGTGGAAAAATGGGACATTCACAGTATGTGTGTTCTATAGCCAAGAGATATAGAAGGGAACAGGAACAGAGATGATAGCCAAACAGAGAACAATTTTCCAGAAAATATTTTCAAGGGAACTGTTTTTGGTGCGGAGGATTTGGGCACATGGCTAGGTACTGTACTTTGACCATTCAGAGAAATGTTCCAAAGAAGAATCAAAACGTTCGCAAGCAGCAGGTCAATAAACCGATAGGTGAGTTAAAAACATAGAATAGATTTGTGTCTTTGCAAGATGAGGCTGGTCCATCATACTCTGAGAAAGAATAGAAGTCTCAATCCATGCCGAGTGTGAAAGAAAAAGTATGGACCAAGAAGAAGAAAAATGAGAAGGCCGTTGTGGCAGAGATTTCCCTTAAAGCATTAGATCGATCTGGTGTTTGGATCCTTGATAGTGGTTGAAAATCCCACATGACGGGTAATAAGGATCTTGTTACATGCATCAAATATGACAAAGAAGGAGTTGTCAAATTTGGAAACGATGAAGGCCTAAATATTATTGGCTCAGGGAAAGCCAAGTTTGGGGGCAAAGAGATGAGACATGCTGATGTCTTGGTAGTAGAGGGTCTCAGTCATAACTTACTTAGTGTTAGTCAACTATGTGACTCTGGGCACTCTATCCGATTTACCAAGAAGATGTGTGTTGTGAAAGGAAAAGATGGAGCAGCTGTTCTGCAGGGAAAAAGTTCAAAGGTAAATCTCTACCTTGTAGGTGGGGAAGAAGATACATGTCTTTTATCTAGAGAGGAAGAAAACCAGCTATGGCATAAGCGACTTGGTCATCTATTCCAACCATCTATGGAGGATCTCGTAAAGTGTGATTCTTCTAGAGACCTTCCCAAACTATCACATGATCACACTCATACATGTGATGCTTGCCAATATGGGAAGATCATCAGAAAGGCATACATGCCAAAGGAACAGAAATCAACTAGAGTGCTCGAACTGGTTCATGCTGATGTATGTGGATCTATCTCACCACGAGCTATAAATGGGAAAAGGTACAATGTTCTTTTCATTGATGATTACAGCAGAATGGCCTGGGTATTTTTCGTTACCCATAAGACAGAGGTGTTTAGTTTCATAAAACAGTACAGGAGGGAATCAGAAAGGATGCTTGGGCAGAAAATTTTGAAGTTTCGTACAGATAACGGTACAGAATTCACAAACAGACAAGTGGAAGATTATCTCGAGAAACACGGGATAAGGCATCAAGTTTCATCAGTAAGAACTACCCAATAGAATGGTGTGGTTGAAAGAAGAAATCATATCATCCACAATATGACCCAAACGATTCTTATTGACAAAGACCTACCAGAGAAATTTTGGAAGGAAGAAGTGTTGACATCGGTCTATGTTTCAAACAGGTCTCTGTTGTGTCCGAAGCAAGGGAAGACTCCGTATGAACTGTGGTACGAAAAGAAGCCAACGTTGAAATACTTTCGAATATTTGGAATTAAGTGTTTCATTCTCAAAAAATAAAATCACAGGAAGTTTGAGGCACAAGGAGATGAGGGGATATTCCTTGGATACTCAGGGAAAAGCAAAGCATATAAATGCTTCAACAAGAGGCTGGGAAAAATCGTTGAGAGAAATGATGTCACTATAGTCGAAAATGAACAGAATACTCAACAATAGAGTGAAACGTTACTGGATGAAAGTGATAATGAGGTAAGAAACACAGGGGGAGCATAAGTGGTAGAGGCTGACTCAGAAGAAGATACTGATGATGAACAAGAAAGTGTCAAGTCTGTGTCTACAAGGAAGCCAAAGAGTCGAGATAAAATTGATAGGTAGAATATCATTGGGGATCAGACAGCTCCATTTCAGACTCGAAGAATGAATTCAATACAGAAAACATTATTTTTATCTTAGGTGGAGCCGAAATGTTTTTCTGATGCAGCTGAAGATGAAAACTGGGTTTAGGCTATGAATGAAGAGCTTGATCAGAATTGAGAAGAATCAGACGTGGGAGATTGTTTTGAGGCCAGATGATAAAAACGTCATCAGGACAAAATGGGTCTATTAAGACAAGATGAATTAATATGGCACGATGATTCGGAACAAAGCACGACTGATGTGAAAAGGAGACTCCCAGATAGAGGGAATAGATGGTGATGAGACATTTGCGCCAATTTCATGGCAGGAGACAATCAAATTATTCCTAGACGTTGCAGTACAAAAAAAGTTCAAAGTGTTTCAGATGGATGTCAAATCATCATTCTTGAATGGAATTCTGGAGGAAGAAGTGTATGTCAATCAGCCCGATGGTTTTCTCATTCATGAGGATGAGAACAAGGTTTTTCGGCTAAAGAAGACATTATATGGGCTAAAACAAGCACCGAGAGCATGGTACTCAAGGCTATATCAGTATTTGAAGAAGCTTGGTTTTTAGCATGATGTATTTGATTACAATCTCTATTTCAACAACAATATTAATCAAAGGATGATGAGGCTGGTCTATGAAGAAGACATAATATTTGGTAGATCAGATGAAGCACGGTGTGACATAGGGAAGGAATGGAACATTTATTTCTCAATCTGAATATGTCAAGGTGGTCTTTGGAAATATTTGGAATGGAGAATTACAAAGAGATGAAGACTCTGGTTTCTACCCAGATGAAATCATCAAAAGATGAAAGTGGTAGGGCAATTAATATCACAGAATACAGGAAAATTATTGGAAGTCTATTATACTTAACTGCAACAAGGCCCGATATTGTTTTCTCCACATGCCAAACAGCAAGATATCAGAGTAATCCCAAGGAAATCCACATGATTGCAGTGAAAATAATACTTCGGTATATCCAGGGCACAGTGGATTTCGACTTGACATATATTGACAAATATCAATTAGTGTTATTGGGTTACACAGATGCAGATTGGGCTGGATCAGCAGATGACATAAAATCAACGTCAGGAGGTACATTCTATCTTGGTGAATTGTTTATTTCTTGTTTAAGAAAGAAGAAAGATTGCATTTCATTGAGCACCATATAAGCTGAGTATATTGCGGCCACTCAAGTGTGCATACAGTTATTATGGATGAAGCAGCAGTTTGAAGATATGGGAGTTGAAGTGAACTCTCCGATCGGAATCCAGTGCGATAACTCAAGTGATATAAATCTTAGAAAAAATCGCGTCCATCACTCAAGGACAAAGCACATTGAGATAAAGTATCATTTTATCAGGGAGAAGGATGATCAGAGAATCATGAAGTTGGAGTATGTGCCTACTGAACTGTAGGTTGTAGACATTCTGGCAAAGGCCATACCCAAGGAAGTATTTGAAAGACATCGACTGGCTCTGGGAGTTCAGTCGACTCCTTGCACTTGAAATAGTGTGGATGCGGAACCCCCCCTCTCCCCGAGGTATGATGTGTTTTAGCCTAATGTGATGATATGTGTTCTCTACTATGTTACAGACTACAAAGGAGTGACCTTTGGGTTCATTGACAAAGGGGGAGAAAATAGTGATTTTTCAAGGGGGAGAAAGTGTGGCTATACGAGAAATCATGATAGATAGTGGAGAAGCTGACCAGTAGAGCAGCCAAATAGGGGGAGAAATGAGAAAGGGGGGGGAGTATTAAATCTGACGATGCAAGAAGTGATCGATCAAAGAATAAATATCATGACAGCTGAGGATCGTGATAAAAGCAGAACAGTGATGTTGGAATGGTGTGAAAAGGTGTCTAGAAATCACCAATTGGGATCAGTGTGGTTCAACAATTGGTATCAATTTATGAATTGGTATCAGGTTGGAATCAACAATTGGTGTTTGACATGAAGTGACTCATTGATGAACTTTTCATACTAATCTTGTTTCTAACATCGACCATTGCTCATGTGGGCTTAGAGTACATGTTAAGTTAATCCTTGAACGCTATTAGAATCGCAAGAGGCGAATGGTGGTAGCAGCTGGAAGAAGACTCAGTGAGGTATCAAAGTGCAGAAAATAATTCTGAGTAGAGTTGTGAAGAGTTGTCAACAAACCCAAAGGGGGAGATTGTTGGGCAAAAATCCCTCAAGGTAACATTGAAGTATTTTTGGGTTGATTGTGTTTGTTGACAAAGCAGGTTTCCATGGAGAATTTTCAAGTTCCTGAGAATTTGTTGACAATCCTTGTTGAAAAAGAGCGATGACAAAAGAAAGGACGATCTAGAGGCGGTACAAAAGAGCAGTACAAGGTGGCGCCGTTTCCCAGTGTTTTCCAAATTTTTGGGGTCCAAAATTTGGAGTTTGGTGAGCATCGCGAAAATAGGATTTCCATAAAGATCATAATTTAATATGGCAAAGGCATGAATTTTGTGAATATAGGATGCATGGTTTGGAAATCGCGAAGACCATAAGAATGGAGGCGGTGAGTCTTCGTGATTGCGACAATCTTTGCAAACGGCAGAGGCTAAAGCGCATCGCGGTGGTGAAGGGCTTTTCAAGGGAGCTTCGAAGCGATTAAGGGCATTACGGGGGAGATTTGCGGTGAAGGCGCGAAGGAATTGACAGGATTCTCCGTGATTACGACGAGCTCCGCGAATGGAAAATTTCCGTAGTGCTTCGAAATTTGGACAAAATTCTGGCGGAAACTTCGAAGCTTCACGATTTGAGATGACGTGGCGGTAAATTCGCGTGGAAAGTTTGAGGGTCAGTGGAATCGCCTATAAATAGAGGCCAACCCCCTCGAGAGAAGTAGATATAATTTTCAGAGAAGATCATTTGGTCTTGATTTGCGAAGGTGGTTCACGGAACCACTATGCTTTGCGAAAGAGGAGTTTCGCGGCAGCTATTATTGCTCCGCGAAACCTGCGAGCTCCGCGTTGGCTTAGTAAGCTTTGCGAGGGACGTTGATTTGCGATGGCTTGAGCTTCGCAAAAGTGCTTCACGAAAAGGTAGGAGCTTCGTGAAGGCTTGTTTGAGCTTCGCGAAATTGGGAGCTTCGAGAAGTTGGGTGCTTTGCGAAGGTGTTTCCAAAAGGAATTGGTTGGTGTTCAGAGACAAAGAGGTATTCATTAGTGGATGAAATTTGGACTTCAATAGAACATCTATCAATAGTTGAAGATGCATTATTTCATGAAAATGAAGAGACCCACAGGTCTACAAACTGTGAGTGGATTCCCTTCTAGAGCAGTGAGCTTAGGAAGAGGAAGAAGGTGATCCTCTCCACTGGCAGTTAGCCAGAGAGAGAGAAATAGGGAGTGACCCTTGGGAAAGCAGTGAGCTGACCCTAAACTTTGTTAAGAAAGTGAGCCTGGTCATAGAAGTGATCTAGCCTGAACATTGTAATCCAAAGCTTGTGAAGTTTAGTGGAATTGGTACGACCGGAAACTTGTCGGCGTATGCTCCTTAGATGTATCCCTTTGTGGTGAACCAAGTAAAATTGGTGAGTCCTGTGAATGCTTTACTTTCTGTTTACTTTGTGCAATAGGAAAGAGAGAGAAGAGTGTTTTGATTAACAGCGAAACAAGATCAGAATGGGAATTTATTTTAAATTAGTCATACCTTGATTCACCCCCCCTCTCAGGGTATTCAGCCTTGTGGACCTAACAAATATCTCAATCGTGAAATGAATGGTGAATGAAGATGAAGTAAAATGAATTTATCCGTGAATCATATGACATTTCGTGTGGTTGTTGTCATAGTTTTTGAATTTGTTTTATTTCATCAATGTGATGTATCATTACTACCCACTTGATATGATGCTAATTCAGTGGGTGTGGTCCAAAGAGACAAGGCTCATACCCTCAGAGACTTTGGATTTTGTCGCATTCATTGGAGGTGGATTTCCAACTCAATGAAATCTAGAATCCCAAAGCCACACAGTAACAACAATATCCCAGGAGGCATGTTAGCATAATATAAATTGAAAATGGACCACCATAGCAATCCCGGTGGCCCCCGAAAGCCTATCCAGCATGGCACCTGTGTCTGGTTCCAGAGAGAGATGGCGGCGGCCAACACTGGGTAGCTGCGAAGGAGAGGTGGCATCCGTAGGTGCCGTGGTGGACATTGGGGGTGTTTGGTCCTTGCTCGGCCACATTGGTAGTGGTGGCGCACCGTAGTGCACCTTAGAGAGAAGATTTGGTGGAGGGGTCCCACGCCTTGTGGGTCCCACTGAATGGGTATGTTTCCATGTGGCACCACTTTTTCAATACAAACGGTCCCTTGTCCATTCGGGAGGAGAAGTGACCCCCCGCATGGGTCGTGCCCAACAGGTCGGCCAGACCAATCTACAGCCCAGCCCTCCCAGGCCAGCCCAGACAGTTCGGGTCAGGCCGGGTTGGACCCAGTCCCACCTAGACCATGTCGGATCAGCCTAGGTCAGGGAACAGTTGGTCGGTATGACCAGGTTGGGTTGAAATTAGAGCCTTTTCGGCCTACAGACTTTTAAAATGTCATATCACACAAATGAGACCTCTTTTTGACGAACTATCTACATCACTAGAATACATGGAACAACACCGTCCTTTTGAGATACTCCACCTGTTTGTTGGATAATGCTGGCATATGACTGGGTTGGATCAAAACCAAAACCAACTTGGCCCTCGATACTAAATTACTTTTAACTCACAACCTGAGAATTTGATTAAGGCACCATTTATCGTGTTTCAACCCTTTCAACATGGAGGACCTTTGGGTAACTCCATTGTGAATCTTCGTGGCAGTTGAGGCATGATTGATATCTTTATGAGCATATTCTATAGTACCTAAGTGCAACGAGTGTGGGGAATCCTGTGGCTAGCTGTCAATTGAAGAGAGACCCTATGTGGATCAATATCATAGAGACCTTGTAAACATCAGCATCATAGCTACCTTATGTGGATCAACATCATACCAACCTAGTGTGGATCAGTATCATAGAAACCCTATGTGGATAAAAATAGAGAGAACATGTGTGGATTAGGTTCATATAGACCCTATGTGGTCAGCATTCTAGTGACACCGTGTGGATCAGTATTCTAGAAACCCTGTGTGTATCAACAGTGTGAGACCTGATGAGGACCATCCTTAGAGCGACCCATCGTTGATCAACATCATATTCCCCAGTGTGGATTGATAATGGAACAAATCTATAGTGGTTCAGTTGTGTTAAATTTCTAATGGAATAAAATGAAATAGATTAAGAGTAATCATAATTATTCCTAAACTCTGTGTTGAATACCAGTTGTGAGCTATCTCTACATTTTTCTTTTTGATTGAGATTGTGCTTTTTGGTTTTTACATTACAGAATTCTAGGAGACCATCGGGGGTCTAGGGGTCTTTAATGGGTAATGTTATAATCACCATTGAATGAGCTTCACCCACACCTTGTTGGGTATTTTGAAGAGGATGAGTAGCTTGGCTGAGACTTTAGGGAGCCAGGACCTAGCAGTAAACGGAGGTGAATGGTTGACGTAGAGATTTTAAAAGACGATCTGTATCTACCCTTTAGGTAGGATCCCTGGTGGACGATCTTAGAATATGCTTTCTATTGTACTTGTATCTTTTTAGTTTGTCTTGTATTCTAGTCCTGATTATTTCAGTGCACACTTTTTCTACTACAGTTTTACTACGTGGTTTGTATCTCGTCATGTACTTTGTCTCTGAGTTTGCAGGTTTAAGGCAACACCTACCCACTTTCAGGGATATACCTTTCTTGTGTTTATCGCAAAAACATGGAATATGGATGGTGGCTATGGGGAAGTCACGTCATTAACCCCATGGGACAGTTTGTGAAAAATTTGTTTCTTTAAAATTAATTTAATATAATTAAAAATACTCTTTACATGTTTATAGAAATCAATGTTTTGAAGAAACAACGATTTTTAGCCGATGCGAGAATAAAATTACATGAAACATATAATATCATGAAATGAAGGAGTTAAATGTTATAATATGTCAAGGGTCAGTATATACACCGCCTAAATTAATATATGTTCATAATTTAATATTACTCCCTATGAATCCAAAATTGAGAAAAAAATAACCATATCAATTTGGTAACTTTTGAACTATAAACCAAATGAAAGGGTAATCATCAATTAGATATCTAAATACCCATGATTTTAAGTATATGAATAATATAATACATTCAATTTTAGTATTCAAATGATACATAATATATGAGTAGTGTATAAGGCATGTGACCCACATAAAAAAATTGAGACACAAATCACTTATTACATGAGTATCATTAGAATTATGAACCCCATTAATGAATAAAATAAATAAAGAATTTAATATATTTAATCAAATTTAATTAATTATATAACATTTTATAATTCATTATATACACCACACAAAATATGTGAAAAGTGAATAAGGCATGTATCGCACGAAAGTACAAGTTAGGTGGACATTCCTTTACCTTCAATCCAGATTTACATAACACACATTAAATCCCAATGTGTAATAAATATATGATTATTATGAATATATAATAAAACGATATTCACATATTTAATAATATATATTATTTACTTATAACCCTATATTAATTTCTCATTAACATTCCCATGTTAATATTTTATCTTTGGTAATAACCACATTACTTTTAATTTATGTTTTGAATTTTTATCATTTTCCTTCTTACATAGATAATGATTTAATAATTTTCATAACGATAAGCCTGAAATTAATATAATATATATAATTATTATATTTTTATTTATGGTAATTCATAAAATATATAGATTGAAGATAAAATACATCATCCAGAGAGACGGTCGGCTGCATGTATGCATGAGTGTTACATTAATTTTCATGGAAGATTAAATGAAATGAATTTATATAACATATTAATATTCCAGAATATTTTTCAATATATTATATAATAGAAATATTTATAAAATTCATCATTATTACCATCTATTTAATATATATGTGAATAATTAATCATATCACATAGTGGAGATGTTATTCCTAACATATGCATGAACGATGTTATAATTTTCTCAAAATATTTCATGGATGGTAAATGGTAAAAATTATATTATAATTAAAGAAGTATAATTATATATTAAATTACATATATAAAAATTAAACCTATCCTAAATCATAGTCATTAAAAATAGTGATGGATAATTTTTTTCCTTTGGAATGTGTCTTCAGCTTTGGAATCATTATTTTCAAATTGTTTCCAAAGGATTTTTTAAGGGACGGGAATCACCCAATAGTTCTATATCCATATGGACCTATATTATAGAGTAATTAACTCATTTTGGATTTTGACCCAAAATTATTATAAACTCACATTGGTCAAGATGATGGGAGTTCCAACTCATCACACCCTATTGAGGGTAATTATTGACTACTATGGGACTCTCTTATTCATATAATATAACTTCATGAATATAAATTAATTTGAAACTAATAAGGTAGGTTTCCATTGAAATTTTCAATAAATTATTTTCATGTATGGGATTAAAAATCATCATTATGTCTTTAAGTGTCTTCATCAATAGAGATATCTTTTGTATATGTGGTTCTCCATTAATGGTGTTGTCTTATATAATACATTGAGATGTTTTCATCATTATAAAGATGCTTGTTTTTTTTCACGTAGTGGGAAAATCTAGAATTTTATGCCCATTTAGTTAAATGAAGGTCACTCTGGAATTTATCATCCTCCAAGAAGATAAAAATTTACTAATGATTTTATTGTCCTCCAAGTAGACAGAGGTTACTCTGGACACTGTCGTCATCCATGGAGATGAATGTTGTTTTGATGTTGGGAGCATACCCATAGGTGGGATTCTTACATATCCTTGTGAATGGAATCAGAACCCATGTAGTTAGGTGCCGATTAACGAGAATAGGGTTGATTTGTAATGATGGGTGTGAACCTCATAGAGGCTTCATACATATACCATTTGGATAGGAATCAAAGACCGTTTAGTTTGGTACGTCTTGTAGGGTAGAACAACCAATTTAGAGAAATCGGATTGGGATTACTCTAAAAGATGATTCCCTTGTAACATAGTCCACAAGATATTTCATAACTCTTTAAGATTTTATGAGGTTTTAATTTGTGGATTACTTATAAAGAGGATGCATGGATTTAGAGAATTTGGGTTGTACTCATAAGGATAGTTTAAATTTAGATCGTGCACTAGGTGAAGGATTTTTAAATATCCGAGTTATAGTGGAAATCATAGATCTTGTAGTTAATTCCTTTAGATTGGTTATGTGAATGTTTTGATCAATACAAACCTCAAATCCCACTAGAATCATGAATAGTGTCTGAAATAATTGGATGTGAAATATTCAACAAACCACACACATTTTTTCCTTTGATGATGGAAGAGATTGTGGCTACTGCGAAAGAGGTCGGTTCTATGAAACGTCCCTTTATTCTCATTACACTGGACTAGGTTCCGATTTATGGATGGGATAAAGTAGAAGGGTGTAGAATGGAGAATGATGAAAACCACCTATATGTTAGGCTATGGGATTACACGAGGATGGATGCCCTAAAATGGGTTATGTAGTAGGGAGGGAGACTTATACATTTTTCCAAAAGGAAAAGGAAAGGTGACCATTATCCTCCCTAATATAGACCATAAGCTCCAGGTCTTAGATATGAGAAGGGGAGGATACAGTTCTATCCATTGTATCTGAGACTAGAAACTCCTCATCAATATGATTACAGTAAGCTTCCACATGACCCTAGATATAGTATTATTCACATATCCTGAGGATCTTGACCCTTTAGAAAAGAAATTGTTGGAAACCACTATTTGTAGAAATATAAATATAAATATTAGAGAAAAATTCAATTATTTATTATATTTTTTCCATTAATTTTATAATTTACCAATTATCATGTTAATAAACATTACTAACGTTAATATTAATAAATGAAAAAAACAAAATAAATATATTTATATAATATTAAACAACTAATTAAAAATGTGGATGAAATTTTCTATTTTTAATACACATAATATTTAGTAATAAATTCATTATTAATCATGTTTAATGGGTGAGAAACAAGTTATTAATGATAAAATATACACAAGATTGATAAGTTTTTATATATAAAATAATATACAATCGATCCCAACAAACTAATTTGGATTAAATTATAATGAAATAATATTACTAATTTTTAACTAATAAATAATATAAATTAACACTATAATCCATTTAGATGAAAATAATGATTTAAATTATAAATTTAAGTATTTATTTACTATTCAACAAATCATGAAACATATTATAAAAATTACCAAATTTCAAACAATATAAAATTTTATATCCCTTTATTATATAATATGATTATTTTTCATATAGAATATATAAAAAATTGGGAATTGGATTTTAAATGGGCTATCCATTAAAAGGTGAAAAAATTCCCTTATTAAAAATACATGTTTTATCCATAAGATTGGGATGGATATTATATTATGCTTATACAATATCTATTGGATTAATATTAAAATATTTTTTTGACTATATTAAATATAAATTTCATCAATATCATATACTAATTTTATTTAAATTAATTTTTTATGGAAAAAAGGCTTCTAGAGCCTAAAGATTAAACTATTTTCTTTATAATTAATTTTTATATATAATCATTTCTAGTGAATTGGTAACCAAGGAATTCATATTATAAACCTTATATTTTTATTAGTTAGATAATAATATTAAAAACCTATAATTTAATTTCTAGGTTATATCACACTATATATTTAATAATTATATTATATTAATATACTATTATTCATTAAAACACTGTCTTTCTTATAACTCAATCTATTGTATGAAATCAGAATTTTGTGTAACACAAGAAAAATTAAGTGTATTTTATATCACAATCTATGGTTGTGAACCATCTAGTGAAATTTTATCTTGGGGTTTGATATAATGAGAGTCAAACATATTTTATTTATAACAAAAGCTATATTCTGTATTGTGTGAAATGAAAAATATCAAAATCAAGAAATAAATTCAGAACTAATATTTCACAAAATCTCATGGGGTTCTACTATGTTCCCCAAAAATTAATTTCTCCCTTAAAATATCTTTGAGTTATCAATGATTGTTATAGGAAATCATCTTTTATAGAATCCCACATCGTAAAAATTAATACCAAAAAATCCTTTTTAAAATTAGCATTTTTAAAAATTAACAGTTATCCAGAGTAACTCATAATTGGGATTCCACATAATAGAATATAGTTTCCATGTGAATACATGGTTGTGCTAGATAAATACATATGTCATGTTATGAAGGAGGGTTATATAGTATATGTTTAGGATATAGTTAATAATAATAATCACATAAATCTATGATTTTTTAATGGCCAATTTAATTCCTCGAAAATTAAGGTACTAGGATAAACTTTTCTGTGTCAAAATTATTTTTATAGAGTTGAATAATTTAAATGAGAAGAAATACATAATTTATTTCATTACATTTCATAAGTACAATATCACACTTTTTTTATAACATGATTAATTTTCACATCATTTTTCATTCAATTAAATTAATGAGGGATTTCTCTTTCTAATGCATTAGTTAATCATGAGAATCATAAATTTTATGATCAGTCATTCACTCTATATTTATTGCAACAAAATGATTGAATAATTTATCTAATATACATAAATCATCATATTATTAGATAATAATTTCATATCTAAAACCACATCCAATATTTAACTATAACAATTCCACTATGGCTATACACTTATTCCTTATGTATGGTAAGTCTCCATAAAATTAGAAATAAGCACAATAAATTAGATCAACATTTATAACTATTATATCATAAGGCACCTCTAGGTTACAACATTTTAAAAAGGTGAATACAAGAATCCTCAAGTTTCTTGAATCTTGTAAATAACCTAAATTACCACACATCCTTATTGAAAACATGCATGTTTCCCAAATCTATTTTTTTGGATATATATCCTTAAGAAAAAAAACTTGTAAACTTCATCCCTGATAGAAAAAACCACTTGTCAGCAAATCCTTAAATAATTCAAAGGTTATATGTACCATCCTATTTATTCAATCACAACCAATATACCATTTTCATTACATAATGAACATATTAAGGGTTATCATTCATTTTTAAAAATATCACCTTGATATTAAATAACTTTTCTTGTCTATTATAACCACTCAATATAAACATATAAATATAGATTTAATAACATAAACTGAAAAATTCTGTTATGTTTCACCATTCATAAAAAATAATTATTAAATCCAATCACATTAAAACATCGATTATTCCACTTCAACATTAATAAATAATAAAGGAACATCATTATATTATATAAAACCTATTTCCTTTAAAATTCAATATATAGTATCATCATTATCAGTAATATAACCATTAATCATAAAACCTTATTGATTATCTTCTTGATCATTCTACTTGGGACATTGATTTCCATAATGACCATTCATACCACACTTACTGAATTTAATATTTGACAATGGATTAGAGAGGCCAATATTCTAATTAATTTTTTTATCTAATTCCTTCAATCATCCATTTTAGTTACTCTAATTGCGTAATTATTTTCTACAGTCAAATCATCTTCTTATTCGTCTAAGGTATTTTATTTGGTGATTCATTCCACATTGTTGACACAAAGTAAATTGAATCTTTGTTATTCCACAGTATTAATTTACTGAAATCATTTTAAAATCCTTCTCAGTCTTCTTTGGTGATTTTGAGAGTTGGTTAAAGTATTTTTTTAACTATGTTTTGTGAAAAATGTTTATACATGGTCATAACATCTTTTACTCCAATAAAAATACCATTTGACTTCTCATCAGAAATTTTTTCAATCACAATCAGTGTTAACATAGTTCATGTTGATTTCCCCCATTGAATATAATTAAAAATAATTGAGTAAGAAATTATTATCCTAGAGTTGAACCTCATAGTCATGAAAAACTAGTCATACCATGTCATTGTTATAACACTATACTTAATATGTGATACCCATGGTCTATCTGAAGAAATTCATAGACAACATCCATTTAAATCCATCGTTATCATTACCAATGTGCTTGTGGCTTTCAGAATCAAATTTCCTCGAGTTTCAACCTATGTGTGTAGAAAGGTGCATTATCATGTAACTATTTATTTTGAGTTAGGCTCAACATATATTATTGGAGTTGTTACTCTTAGATAAATCAATACTAGTTCCACATATTCTTGTAGTAACAATTTTGTGATATATTTCTATAAAACTAATCCTTTTATACTTTAACAATATTCTAGTAAATTTTACATTACTTTTCATTATACTTATACTTATCCATAGTCAATAACTTAGGGTTTACATTTAGTTATTCTCCACCATAGCTTCTAATAGTTAAATAAAATTTTTCTCTAATACGAACTATAATGACCTATGGGTAACATAAATTTACATTGTATCACATTTTATGAATAAAAATACATTACAAAAACAAACTCCAAAAGGATGTACTATTATATTGTGTTTGAAAACATGGAAACATAAAAACTAAAACATAAGAGAGCTATGTTATCTCAGACTGGGTTCTTATTGACTATAACCCTTCTTAGACACATCAATAATAATTAATTTATTAATACTATAGGAAAGAAAACATAAAAAATAGATATAAAATTCTCAGTAAGTGTAAACAATGTAGACATGAAATTGTAATTAAGTGAATATTTGTATGAGAACATTATCATAAAAATAAAAGATTATATCCTACATATCAATAATACTATATTTGAATCATGTAACAATGATGTGTAGATCATAATACTTGAATCCGAAGAAAATAATAAAACCTGAGACATTAAATAATAAAATAGGAATAAGACAAGGTATTTATTGATAACACATAACACTATAAAAATTATTTATATAGTTGTCATGGTATCTCTACCAAGGCCATTATAGTTTTATAATATCACTCCTCATACCATATTCATTATCATTGTTCACTCCTATAAATGTCTTTGTAAAAATGGTTCACTATCATACCAATATTTTCAGTCACGATTTACTAACATAACATTCTTAGATACCAAGGTCATCTCCCAATACTATTATAGCATACAATATTCATTATGTATATCACATGATATATAAATCATTACCCAATGCATAAGAGAGATATATAGGTCAAACCCATCTGATAATTAAAATTATATATACAAGTGCCAAAATATCATAAACAAATTTAATAAAAAAAATCGTGAAATGAAATCGGTGTAGTAAACATGTAATCTTATCCTATCCTATAGAAAATTGGTAGGTTTCATAATTATCGAAGCATAACCCGTGAAAAGATGTGAGATTCATTATAATATGATCCATGAAAGAGAAACATATTTCATGAACATTGTGATAAAAATAACAAAAATTTAGAGAAATATTTTAATGGAACCACGAATCATATCCCCAATAAGATATTACAAACACCAATTTATGTCATCTGAGATTGGAAATAATTTTTAGAAGTCATATTAAAATAATAGTTGTTAAAATATACTTTCTCCTTTGAATAAATTACTTTCAAATAATGAAACATTTATAAAACAATTTTCATTAAAAATATCCTAAAAATATATATAGGACGCATTTGAAACAATTTTAGACATTTTTTTAATCAGATTTCTTGAAAATTAAAAAAATGTCATTTTAAAAACTATTAAAAAATATTTCGATAACGTTATTTTAAAAGAACACTATTTTCTGACCGAAGAGATAATAAAGATACAAGAAATATTATATAATAATAATAAGGATATTGAAGATATAAAACATCCAAGAGATATATAAAAACCAAATAAAATAATATAGGTTCATAATTTGACATGTTTCTCAATGAATAAAAATCGAGTAAAAATTACATTACATATATAATCCCCTAACCACTTGAGTATCTTTGGATTTATTAACCCCATGAATTAATAACATTAATTAAGGATTTTAATAAAATTAAATATCATAAATTAATGATATAAAAGGTCATTGTTCCATATATAAACCATACAAAAGATGAATGTGATGAATATGGCATGTATCACATGGAAATGAATGTGAAATGGAAATTCATTTTCCATAAGTCATGATTACCATCACACATGTTAAAAACACCTATATAATTGATATATGTTTATTATAAATCTGTCAAAAAATAAAATAAATATATCTAATACCATATATTATTGAATTATGAATTTATATTACTCGTTTATAAACAATTCCATGTTAATGTTATGTCTTAAGTAGTAACCACAATTCTTTTAATTCATTTTTTGACTGGGTATCCTTGTTATTTTTATATAGTTCATGTTTTTTTCATCTCCAAAAATATATTCATGATATAAATATAACATATATATTATGTTTATTTTAATTCATGTTGATTCATTATATGTAGATATTTAATCAAAAATACACCATTCATGGAGATGGTAGGTTGTACGTATGCGTGAATACTATTTTAATTTTATTGTTGGGTTTAAGGAAACAAAATTATTTCCTATATTGTCTTTAAATGATATTTTTTATATAATATATAACATATATTTTCATAAAAGTAATCATTATTATCATAATTCTGAAATATAGGTGAATAATGAATCAAAATGCATTGTGAAGGTGGTAATCCATACATACGCAAGAGAAACATTATCAATTTAACAAAATATTATCGGGTTAATAAAAAGATAAAAGTGATATTAACATTCCATAAGTATAATTAAATCATGGATATCATATATAAACATTAAAACCATCATTATTCTCACTCATAAAATATTACGATGAAAAATAAATTGTATCTCTATGTGGAGAAGGTAAGTCATACATACAGAGAATCAATGCTTTCATTTTTTATGCGAAAGTGGATGTATAATTGTGTATTAATAATTATAATAAAATTATATAATATAGAGTACTATGAATTTTTTATTTAATGATATATATAAATGATTTATATAAGTTATTGAAGAGTCAAAAATGATAATGATCGGTTTGAGTGATTACCTCTTCTTCAAAACAACACTGCTAGATCTCTTCTAAAGGCCGCTAGAGAAGAACCACTGGCAAGACCAGAACTACTAGAATGTGGATCAAAAAGTTGATAAATTAAATGGTCAAAGGTTGGTAGATATATAAGGGTCAATTTTGAGTGGATTATTGATGTAGTTGTTGACTCTTTATAATTTAATTGAGGGAATATTTTTGAATATTTTCAAAAGAATAATTTATAATAAAATCAATATCAATAAAAATAACTAAAAAATTACATTTATTCAAAGATAATATGAAACAATTTTGTAATATCATCAAAAACTAAATTTTATAAAGTTTTTTGTGTAATATTAATTTTTAACTTTTTTATTAACTCTTCGATAGCCTATTTAAATTTAAATACGCTAACTAATTTTACAATGTTGTGAGAATGTAATTTTAAAATATAATCTGTAAATTGGAAAATAAATGGTAAATTTATAATTATGTAGACTATATATGATGACAATTTCTTTATTTAACATTTATAGGAATTTTTTAAATCATTATGAAATTACTTTCATAAAAAATCATTACTGTCAATATTGAAACAATTTAGTATTTTTCTTTTTAAAAATATCATAAAAAATGATATCTTTAATCCAAATATATAATATAACCCCAAATATGACAATGAAATCCATGAAATTCATAGATGAAATTAAATATATATAATTTTTCATTTAATTCAATATTATTAATATCATTTATTTGGTATTTTCATTAATTTAATGATTATTTCATCATCACTATGTACGCCATTAATGTATTTATTTATCCCCAAAAAATTAAAAAACTAACCATGATAAAAAAAAATTAATTCAAATTACTATTTAAGGTTCTATTTATCTTCTTTATAACATAACATTAAAAGTTATATTGTTATTGAAAATAAGTATTTGTCATTTATGTAACACCCAAAAATTTCATAGTATGTTATTTCCTCAAAATAATTCATTAACTGGCCTTATACACAACACCGAGTTCAAACGCATCATGACTTACCAAACTAGCCATTCAAAAGTTGTTATATAGTATTAACTGAATATTGAACTTTATATAATACTTATAATTTTAGAAACCATAATAATAATTTCTTAGACATATATACAAACAAATTCATTTTTTCGAATTAAATAAGAATTTTTAAAAAAAATGCAATTTCACTGCCTTTTAATAGATAGCCCTTTTTAAAACCTATATTAGATAATTTAATATATTCAATTTAATGAAATTAAATTATTAGTTAGAATAGTGAAATTAAAATTTATATTGGATAAATTTTTTGTACTTTTCTAATAACTTTCATATTTTGATGAATAGTGAAAATTACTAAATTTTAAGTAAAAACAACTTTTTTAGTTGAAATAATTTATAGTGATAAAGTATGAATTTTAATGGGTTATAAGTATAATTAGATTATATTTTTATCATTTAATACTATATAGTTCTTTATAATAAATTTCACATCTAAATTTGACATAAACACATGTCAATATTTTGATAGTTTTTACTTTTCAAAACTCGCTTTTTGGTTTTGACAATGGGAATTTATTTTAAATTAAAAAATTGAACATATATATTTTGAATTTGTTAAAATAAGATTTATTTTTGAATTCAGAATATCTAAATTACCTTAGGGTGAATTTTTGTTATTTTTATGAAAATATTCAATTTTTTATGAATACTGAAAAAACACTACATTATTTGTTAAAACCTACTTTTTGCTTAAATAATTGGTCATTTTATTTTATTTTATTTTAGGTCAAAATAGATACATAATAACTATATATGTTGAACATAATTCATTGGAGTAATTTTATAATAAGTTTAGATATATAAAATTAGATCGAACTTTTTACCATCTTTTACCCACCTCTTAGGAGCATTTTCAAATTTGTATAAAACACAATTTTACCACTTCTATGAATTGAATTTAAAAAATTTGAGAGACATGGTTAATATCAGTATGTAAAATGTGGTTCAATAAGATGAAAATAATTTTTGGTGAATAGTAACTTTTTACTTTTATTTACCACGTTTAAAAGTAAATAGGGTAATAATGGGTAAAAATGATATTTTAATATCCTAACACATGTCCTAATTCTATTGGATAAGTGTAATTCGACCAGAAAAAACCTTAGGAATAAAATATTATCCTTTAGGTCCACTTGGATGAGATTATGACATTTATTATTATTTAATTTAAAGAAGAGTTAAAAGTGTTAAATTCAAGTTTGCATAACTAAAATATTTTTAATACAGGGTTATACAAAAGATAAATTCCACTATAAATATTCATTAGAAATATAAAATGATTTTCTAAATAATAGTATTTTATTTATATTTTTTAGAAATTAAATAATTTAATTTATTTATGACACATTAATGATGCAGTAATTACATTATTCATGAAATATTAAAATAATGGATATTATAAATATCCAAATAAATGTAATTTTAGAATTTTTATGAATTACACTAATTTTCTAGGTTAATATGACAAGTTAGGGTTACATAAATGAATTTTTTTTCCAAATAATAATGTTGTTATGAATTTATAAAAAATTCCAATAGTTTCAAAATTGACATAAAAGATTTTTTAAAAAATATATTATATTATTAATTGATATTATATACCTAAAAATCTAAGATTATGCCAAAATAATTATATATTGATAGGTGTATCATTAATGGACAACTTGAAGTTCCCTTTAATTTTATAGTATGTTTATGAACCATATAATATAAAAATACAAAGAGACATGGTAATGTCAAACTATTTACCCAAGAGTAAAATCTAAAAGATAAGGTTAATATAGTGACCCAAACCTGTCTCAAACATATTTTTTGAGTGTCTTTCAACCAATGCATACCTTATACTTTAAATAGTTCATTTTGGAGCCATTAGAAACTGAAAATGATTATATTTTAAAATAATATTACTAGCTTTTCCTAATGTGCCTCTCAGCCCTCTTATAAAATGAAACTTCCCATTATCTATAATTAACACCATCAAATCCATTTAGATCGGCCAAACCCAGCACAAATACCATCTCAACTATCCTACCTTCATCCTAGAGGCCTTACATTAGTCAAAAATCCAACCTAATGAGCGCTTTTGATCAAATCAAAAAGAATTACCCGAAAAAGAGGTAAATTTTTCATCACCTCTTTCAAGTTCCTTTCTTATTCCACACCCTATTTCTTTGTTGTTTCCATTATAAAATAAAAAATCCAGTATCTTCTATATACTATTATGTTATTATAAATATGGTACATCCCTATTCATTATTTTATCCATCCATTGAATGACATGTCACCATTCATGTGTACGTACGACTTACCATCTCCATGTCATGGTGTAATTGTTATTCAATGCATTATTAAATGGATGTGTATAATAATGATGTATAATTGATGTACATAATAAATATAACATGATAATGATTATTTATATATGATATAACATTCAATTATGTGTTATTTTAATATCAAATTAATGATATTTTCGTGCGTGCGTACGTACAGATTATCATCTCCATGAACGCTATGAGATTCATTCCCCATCATATCCATTCAAGACTAATTTTCACTAGATGATTAAAAATAATTTTTAGAGACTTAATATCATTATTAATATCAATAAAATACATAATATTCATAACAAACATTACTTACATAACAAATCATATAATGGAAAACGAATCCATTAACACTCGGAACGACGATAGTACTATGATATTATTAACAAAGCAATGTTGAAAGATAAAATATGATATAATATTAATGTATATGATTTTTTTATAATTTAATAACAATTATTTCACCATTATACAAGAGTTTAACCTACCATCGACCAAGGAAAAGTACAAGGTAAGAGTTAATTTCACAATTTCTTTATTATCCAAGGCCATTTTTACTTAAGTATCTACTGGAACATATTTATTATCCATGTCCATATTTCATAAAAGAGTATTCAAAACGATTCTTTTTAGGGAATTTTCTACTGAAACATCATTTAAAATTTTTAAAATATTTATTCTTCTAAACATTTCTCATTAATGTCGATGTTTTTGAAATGGTTTTAAGGATTTATTTGAATAGACATGAATTTTTTAAAATTTCAATTCCATTCAAAAGTGTCAAAGTGGTATGTGCCACTTTTATTCAAAAATATATTTTAAATGAATTCCTTTATAAATTATGTAACTTGTAATTGATTTAATGAAAAAAGGTATATTTATCTCAAATAGTTTTACTTATCATTTTCAACTATGTTAACGTCCTTTACGGGCTATTATTCTTGATCAATGTTGATTTATTATGATACAAATCCTCTATATTTTATTGAAGGTTTTGTGATATGTTTGACTGTGGATGTGTTAATTTTATACCATTCAAGGTTTATGGATAAAATATTAACATTTTGTCTGCTTTTTTTATACAAATGTTTATGTTATGTATAAACTGTTTCATATTAGGATTGAATTGGACTTAGTAAGTGATGTGTGGAGCTTGATATAGCTCCTCGAAGCATCGGTTGGTCTAATGAGACAATCTAGTGTCTTGGAACAAGGCCTTGACAAACTCTTATATGTAGTCTTGGCACAAGGCCTTGACTATCGGGTTATGAAAGTATGGAATTATGCATTCCATCATTATGAAAGTGGCTATTGATATTACATGTGATTATTTGACTATTATAATATCCAAGTGAATATATAAATGGTATTATTTGATTTTATCTTTTCCATGTTATGCTGAAGTTCATATTTAAATGGTTTTTTTAGTTTTATACATTTATTTAAATGTTTATACTTATTTATGAAATTTTCCTCTATATTGGTATCCTTATAGAGCATTTGAGCTCACCCAATTCTATGATTTATTTTTCACAGGATGTGAAGAAGTATATTATAATTGACCTGGAGGGATAGTCTATGGGATCTCAGTGTTTTCCATGTAAACTATGTTGTTGAATTTTTTCATTTTATAATGTAATGTAAAGCTTATTAATGTATCTAGTATTTCCATGGCTACTAAACTGATTTTTCTTTTTGGAAATTATTTCCTTATATCATGCCAATGTTATGTAATAATGCACCGACTCTGGGTAACTGGGGTCGGGACATTACAGTTGGTTTCAGAGGAAGTTCAACAACAACTTTGGAAATATATTTAGATATACTCTAATTAGAGAAAACTACCCTAAGACAGACTTTGAGGATTAGTATAGAAAAACTTCTGAGAATTTTGGTGAGGTATAGATTTTGTGAGTTTTCCATGCAATATATCCCTGTCTGGATATGAGAAGGTAGAGGTGGCTCTAGCGCATATGTACCTAGGGGTAAAAACCGAAAACACCGCATTGAGCTAGTCGCAAATGTGAACTGGTGCACGACAAAGGGCCTCACTTCACTCTTGGCTACGACACTCCCGGGGAATAAGCCTAGGATAATTCATGTTTTCATTAAAATCCATTATGATGGATTTAGGAGTAAATACTTCCTCAAAGAAAACATTTTTATTATTATGGATTATATCCATAAACTATTCAATTTACATTAGTTATTTTACAAGTTTGGAATTATGAATTGTGATTCAGAAACTATCCTAGTGTATTCCATTGTTAAGAAATGGCACCTAGAATAAGGAATGAGAACTCCAGCAATATGTATGATCCAAAAAGTAAAAAAGATCATTTCTTTACTGCTATTAAGACAACATTTATAATTTAAATTGTCTCCCATGTATTCTCAACATATGAAGAAATAGTATATGTGTTAATATGATAAGTATAAAATTCCCTAAGTCCTATGAATTTGAAGGAAAGCAAGAGAAGAAAGTATTGTAGAGAGAAATATGGATAATGGGAAGAGGGAAAATATGGATTTTTCCATTTTTGAAAATTGTGGAAATAATCACCTTGGTAAATGCTTGAAAGGAATGCGAGTTTATTATAAGTATGGAGAAATAAGTCACAAAGTATGTGATTGCAAGGGTAAAAAAAATTCCAATGTAAAATGCTTTATCTGTAAGGCGTTGAGACACTATATGAATAAATTTCCCAGTTATCAGAGTAAACTGAAAATGATGCAATTGGACAATAATATAGTTATGATACTACCTCAGATGAAGAGGAATGAATAGTGTTGTTATGTTATTTTTATAGAATTATTTCATTTGAGTGTTGTATAAAAAATTTAATGGTCATATTAATTATGGAGATAAATAAGGATTGTACTGAAGTACTATTTCAATGAGGATTTGAGATTATATGGTTCTAAGAAAAGTGACTTATTAGTAAGCTACACTTTTTGGAGAATACATGGTGGTAGGAATGGTAATCCTTAATATGATCCAGATATTGTGGTAGTTATCTTGGGATAAGAGATGTTTGATTTGGTTAAATTTTATTGGATATTCTTGAATTACGTGGAACAGATTAATATTTTTTTTATTTCATCATTGTTGGAATATTCAAAATTTTGGGGTATAAGGAATTTATCCAGTATTATATAATGGATAAGGGGGCATGAATGTAATAAATAAGTTTTTATGGTAATTCTTCACGTTGTAGTGTTTTAAAAGAATACATAATGAAGGTGTTCACATGTTATTACATGGCCAAAAAAGATCTTCATTGTTTTTACCTTGCTTATAAATTTTGGACTAGGAGTATGGACAATATAATTTTGGATAAGTCTAGTTTGAGATTATTTTTGGATTGCAATAAAAAGGATAACCCAGAGGTTGACCAGCAACCCATTGCCTCTGGCAAGGCCGTGAGACTTGAACCCACAACTGAAGGGTGACAATGGTCTATCACCTACCACTGTCCCATGTGATCTCATGGATTGAATAATTTAGTTTTTTTTAAAGCATAGGTAGATTAATTATAAATTCATTTTTTTGGAACTCTGTATGAATAGGATAAATAGAATAATTTTATATGTTCTATTATAATTTAGAGTGAATGATTAGTTTGTGGTATAAATTATTTAATGGATGGAACTATACATCTCAAGTATATATTTTTTTCTCCTCTTATTCTATGAATAAATTAATTCCAAAACATTAGGTAAGGGATCTTATAACAAAAAATATGTTATCCTAATACCTTATGTTTTGTTGAACCGATGATATTTTAAATCATCAGAAATAGATGGATTTGAAGACATCAATTCTATAATTCATTGTGACTGATGACATCCATCACTCACTATAAATATTAACATTTTCCCTCCAATTATGTGTCTCTAATTTCCACCAATTTTCTCCTAATCGATATCATAATTTGGTGGTGACTTTTTCATTCCCCCTTTTCCTCTTATTAAGACTTTTATTAACCCAATTTTCGATGTGGGTTTTCCACAAAGGTATTTTTCTATTTTTAAACTTTATTTTCGAAAAACAACTTCAATTTGTGAGGATTAAATTTATTTAAGTAGGGGAGAATGTTACTCTCCTAAATTTCATAGTACGTTATTTCTTCAAAGTAATCCAATAACTAACATTACATGCAACACCGAGTTCAAGCACATCACGACATACCAAGATTTCCATTCAAAAGCAGTTATGAATAGTATTAAATGGATTTTGAAATTTATATAATCCTTATAATTTTAGAATCCAAATTATGAGTTTCTTAGACATAATATAAGAACAAATTCATTTTTTCGTATAAAATAAGTAGTTTTCAAAAACTAATATTTCACCGCCTTTTAATGGAGAACGTTTTTTTAAACCAATATTAGACAATTTAATATATTCAATTTAATGAAATTAAAATATATTTTAGAATAAGGACATAAAAATTTAGTTTGGATTAATTTTTGATACTTTTCTCATAACATTCATATTACGATGAATACATAAAATTACTAAATTTTAATTATAAACAACTTTTTCAATAAAAATAATTTATAGTGATAAATTATTAATTTGAATTTGTAGGAAGTATAATTAGATTATATTTTTATCATTTAATACAATTTAGGTCATTATAAGTAATTTCAAACTTAAATTTGACTTAACACATGTCAATCTTTTGATATATTTTACATTTCAAAACCGTTCTTTTTGGTTTTGATAATAGGAATTAATTTTAAATTAAAAAATGAAACTTATATGTTTTTAATTTGGTAAAATTCAATTAATTTTTGAATTTATATTTTTGAAATTATCTTCGGGTGAATTTTTGTTATTTTTCTGAAAACATTCAATTTTTTATGAATAGTGAAAAAACACTACATTATTGTTTAAACCCAGCTTTTTATTTAAATAATTTTTTATTCAATTTTAATTTAATTTAGGTCAAAATAGATACATAATACCTAAATATGTTAAACTTAATTCATTAGAATCATTTTATAATAAGTTTAGATATATAAAATTTTATCAAACGTTTTACCATCTTTTACTCACCTCCTAAGAGCATTTCCAAATTTATTTAAAACATAATCTTACCACTTCGGTGAGTTGAATTTCAAAAATCTGAGAGGCTTGGTTAATATCAGTATGTCAAATGTGGTTCAGTAAGATGAAAATATTTTTTTTTGTGAATGATAACTTTTTACTTTTATTTAATACGGTTAAAAGTAAATAGGGTAATTAACGGTAATGGTGATATTATAATTACCTTAACACATGTCCAAATTCTATTAGATAAGTGTAATTAATCCAAAAACAACCTTATAAATAAAATATGATCCTTTAGGTCCTCAGGGATTATATTAGGACATTTATTATTATTTAATTTAAAAAAGAGTTAAAAGTATAAAATTCAAGTTTTCTTAAGTAAAACACTTTTTATATAGGGTTATACATAGGATAAATTCCACTATAAATATACGTTAGAAATATAAACTTATTTCCTACATAATGGTATTTTATTTACATTTTTTAGACTTTAAATAATTTAATTTATTTATGACACATTAATGATGGAATAATTACCTTATTAATGAAATATTTAACTAATTGATATTATAAATATTCAAATAAGTGTAATTTGAGAGTTTTTATGAATTAAAATAATTTTATATATTAATATGACATGTTAGGGTATATTAAATGATTTTTTTCGAAATAATAATTCTGTTATGAATTAAAAATAAATAAAATAGTTTCAAAATTGACATAAAACAGTTTTTAAAACAAATATAATATTATTAATTTGTATTATATTTCATAAAAATATAAGGTTCTTCCAAAAGACATGTATAATGAAAGGAGTATATTTAAATTAACCACTTTTAGTTCTCTTGGATGTTTATTGTATGTTTTTAACCATATAATATAAAAATACTAAGAGACATGGTAAATGCCAAACTATTAAACTAAGAGTTAAATCTAATAGATAAGGTTTATATAGTGACCCAAACTTGTCTAAAACCTATTAGTTGAGTGGTTTTTTATCCGTAAACACATTAGAATTTAATTATGTCGTTTTTGAGCCATTAGAAACCGAAAATAAATTTATTATAAAATAATATTTCTAGATTTTCCTAAGTTGCCCCTCACCCCTCTTATAAAAGGGAACTTCCCGTTCTCTGTAATTGACACCATCAAAGCCATTTGGCTCGACCAAACTCTACCAAAATACCCTCTTAACTTTACTAACTTCATTATCAAGGCCTTACATTAATAAAAATGCCAACCTAATGAGCCCTTTTGATCCAATTAAAAGGAATAACCCGAAGAAGAGGTAAATATTTCATGACCTCTTTGAAGTTCATTTCTTCTTCCACTTCCTATTTCTTTATTATTTCAGTTATAAAATAATAACAGCAGTATATTATATATACTGTGATGTTATTATTAATATTTTACAACCATATTCATTATTCTACCCATCCTTTGAAGGACATGTCACCATACATGCTTATGTACGACTTACCGTATCCACATCATGGTGTAATTGTTATTCAATACATTATTATTTTGATTTATATAATAATTATGTTTAATTGATGTAAATAATAAATATAACATGATATTGATTCTGTATATATTATATACAATCAAGTTATTTATTATTTTAATATCAAATGAATGATATTATCGCTCGTGCATACGTACGGATTATCGTCTCCACAAACGTGATTAGATTCATTCCCCATCACATCCATTCAAGACTAATTTTCAATAGATGATTAAAAAGAATTTTTAGAGACTTAATATCATTCTGAATATGAATAAGATACATCCTATACATAACAAACTTTACTTATATAACAAATCAAATAATGGAAAATGAATCAGTTAACACCCAAAAGATGATAACACTATGATATTATTAACCAAGCAATGTTGAAAGATCATATATGATATCATATTAATGTATATGATTCTTGTATAATTTAATAAAAATTATTTCACCATTATACAGGTGGTTAACCTAACCTTGACCAAGGAAAAGTAATAGGTAAGGGTTAATTTCACAATCTCTTTATTATCTGAGTTTTTTTTTACGTATCTACTTGGACATATTTATTATCCATGTCCATATTTTATAAAAGAGGTTTCAAAAGGATTTTAAGGGACTTTTTTACTAAAACATAATTTTTAATTTTATAAAGATATATTCTTCTAAACTATTCTCATTAATGTCCATGTTTTCAAAAATGGTTTTAAGGATTTATTTATATAGACATGAATGTTTTAAAATGTCAATTTCTTTAAAAAGTTTCAAAGTTGTATGGGACACTTTGATTCAAAAATATCTTTTAAATGAATTACTTTATAAATTATGTGAATTTTAAATAATTTCATGAAAAAAGGGACATTTCTCTCAAATATTTTTAATTATCATTTTAAACTATTTCAACATCCATTATGGGCTATTATTCTTGATCGAGGTTGATTTATTATTAGAAAACTTTTCCATATTATATTGACTATTTTGTGATATGTATGAATGTGGATGTGTTATTTTTATACCATTCATGGTTTATAGATAAAGTATTGAAATTTAATATGCTAGTATTTATATTAAGGTTTATGTTATGTTTATACCTTTTCATTTATGGAATATATTGGACTTATAAGTGATGGGTGGAGACCATTATAGCTCCTAGGTGCATCGGTAGGTCTCATGATACAAACTAGTGTCTGGGAACAAGGCCTTAACAATGTGGTTATGAATGTCCTAAATTATGCATTCCATCATTATGAATGTGGATATTGATATTGAATGTGATTATTCAACTAGAAAAATATCCATTGGAATAAGTAAATGGCGTTATTTGATTTTATCTTTTCCATATTATGCTAAAATTAAGATTAAAAGGTTTTTTTTGTTTTATACATTACCTTAATTTTTTATACTTATTTATGAAGGTTTCCACTATATTTTTATCCTTACTGAGCATTTGAGATCATGACTTTCTATGTTTTATTTTTCCTAGGATGTGAAGAAATATTTTATGATTGATCTGCAGGGATAGTCTATGGGATCTCAGTGTTGTCCATGGAAACTATATTGTTGTAGTTTTCCATTTTATGATATAATGTAATCCTTATATATTTATCTAGTATTACCAAGGCTACTAAACTGACCGTTCTTTGAGGACATTATTTCCTTGTATCAGGCAAATGTTATATAATAATGCACCGACTCTGGGTAACTAGGGTCGGGGTGTTACAATCTATAAATTTTAATTAGATAAAATATACTAAATGTCATATTCTCATCCATGTGCCTTAAAAAGGTTATTATTTCTTCCCAATGATGATTTTGGCCAAAAACAACTACAATAATGAAATTGGGACACATTTATTGGTAGTTTTCTATTATATATAATATTAGTTTTTACCTTTAATTACTTATTTTACTTTTTATTTTATTAATAACAAATTACTAATGTTAGTATTCATAACTCCTAAAATATTAACCTAAATATATAATAAGGAACCAATTATTAAAAATATGGACTCAATTATTTTAAATTCAAAACATATAATTTTTTGTAATTAATATACAATTAATCCCATTGCTGGGGTGAGAAAATGGGTTATTAAGATAAAATATTAAAAATATTGAGGCATTTATATATATAATAAATTTAAAATTGATGACAATAATCAAAATTGGGTTAAATGATAAAACAAAAATATAATTATTCATTAAAACTATTAAAAAAAATAATTTAATATAATAATAAATTTAGTTGATAAATATGTATTCAATTAAAAAATTTTGTATTTTTAACTATTGCTCAAAACATAAATCCTATAAAAAATTAATAAAATATCAACCACATTAAATGTTTACATATCAATATAAAATAAAAATTTTATTTTTTCAAATAAAATATATAATTTAATAAAAAAAAGATTTCAAATGGGATCACCCAGAAAAAGAGATAACATTAAACTTTTAGAAAATATAGGTTATTATGCATATTATTTGGTAGATTCTTTTCTTAAGTATATAAAATCTAGTGGATGAATATCAAAAATATTTTATTTAGTATATAAAATGTATATTTAATTAATATCTTTCAATAATTGAAAATATTTTATTCTATTAAGAATAAAATACTATAGGATAAAACAATTAAAATTATTGACTTTATAATAAATTGGTATATATTGTCATTTCTACGTAATTTGTTTAAAATGAATAATTATTATAAACCTTATAGGTTCATAATCTACTTAATACTATTCATAAATGAATATTTAATATATAAACTTTATCTTAATGTGTATTAAATATAAATATTTTATTAATAGAATATTGTTTAGTAAAATTCAATCTTGCTTGGAACACGAGCTATCAATGGAAGTCGACGTTGTCTGTAACACAAGCCAAGATTTTTTTTTCATATATCAAAGTCTATGTCGGTGTTCTATTTAATGAAAGATTATATTGTTGTTGTATAATACACAATCCAAACCTAGTGTTTTTCTTTATAATAAAATATATATTCAGAATTGTGTTAAATGAAAAATATTGAAAATGATTAATTAATTTAAAAAAATCATTCTCAAAAACTCAGTGTGATACATTTCCCATTACGGATACAACCTAATTAGTTAATAAGTAAATATATATTGAATATGTTCATGTATTAATTTTTTGAAAGATGAATTAACTTGTTTAAATGGGTGATGGTTGATGACATGAATATGATTTGGTCATGCTATCAAATAAAGGAGTTAGGTTCATGGAGTTTCATAATTGAAAGGTGGATACAAGATTTCTAAGTGTAACAGGGTCGTTCAATTTCATAATTGTTTAGGGTAGGTGATAGGGTTTTAGTTTTTTGATTGAATAATGATAAATTAATTTATTATTTACCTAATAATAAACAATTTTCTTAAATCAAAAATTTGATCACATGGAGACCTCATACAGAAACTAAATTTATAATGTTATGAATATAAATGAACTAATATAAAAAACTTATATACTAATAATATATATGGGGTTTTTAATATTTAATTAATTATAAATGTATATTTAAAAGTAAATACAAATTATAAATTATTAAAATAAAAAACAAAATGACGTCAAAAGAATAAAATTGTTGCACTCAGAGATTGATAATAAAAATATCATTGTTATTCATAATATAGTCTTCATTATTCTGTTAAATATATTGATCTAGAACTATCACTCTGATCTCTATCATTATAATGGAATTACCCTACAATGGGACCTATGAATGTAAGTGTAATATCTTTAACATCATTACCTAATCCAATTGGCAGTATTTTAATAACATTTATATCAAAGTGATAAAAAAAATTGAATGCTGTGTAAGAAAATAATAGAGGATAATGTGGGGTAACTACTCATCATAATCATTTTATCTACAAATTTTATATTATAATAAAACATTATAAATTATTAAATAACAATAAACTCAGACTATACCCCTCCCCATTGAACTTTAATGTGTGTTAAGTCTCCACAAAGATAGAGTTCTAAAGAAGTACATTGGGATAATCATAAAATTGAATATATGTGAATGGAAGAAAAGAATATATGATTTTAGAAAAATATTTTATTTATATAAAAAATATAAACATGTTGGGGGGATCCACCTTCTCCCTGCAAATGGCTATCCTTTAAATGGGAGGGTGATAATTTATTGTGAATGAAGTGGGATATTTTTTTTCCAAACTATTTTCACCAAATATTAGATTGTTTTTACATTATAAATGTAAAAATTTATTAAGGGATTGTTATGAAAAATTTATTAATTTATTAATCCCCCAATAACTATTGAATATTGAGATTTATTTGCAAAATGATTTTTCATTTTTATCTTACTTAGTCCAAAAAATTATTCAGTCCTAGTTGACTATTGGAATTCTAAGGATTCAATATCGCATTCATTATAATAGTAAAGGAGGATGAATCTTCTTAAAAAATTGTTATTATTGTTATTACAAATAATATAGACTATATATATGTATATTTTTAGCTCATTTTGTTTGATATGTGTTAGATATAATTCCATATTTAATATTATCCTGACATATACACAGATTTCTATTCACAGATTTTGAGATGGATTTGGGCCTTTAAATGATGGATTGAACATTGACCCTAGTTTATGTAAGTAATTCACATGGTGTGAGGAATCTGAATAATAATTTATTAATTTAATTATAAATATATATTATTATCATTTAAATAAAAATTAAAATTAAAATTATAAAAGTAAAAAGGAGGACGATTTTGACTATTAAATTTGAAATAAAAATAAAGCCTAAAAATTAGAAAAATCCACATAAAATAAAAATATGGTAGAGATAAATATTTAATTATAGTTTAAATATTTAAAATTATTTGATTTATCACTCCCCCATACATAATAATTTTACTCTTGGATAGTAATGTAATTAAATTCCCAAAATCTGAATCCAAAATACGAAATGTCAACCATTCTCAATATATCAAATAAATGAGAATATCATTCCTCATACAATGATCAATATCCCTAACTCCTTAAAATTCAGAAAAATACATTATATATAATGTTAATCAATAAGTCAATTTCATACATAGGTCACAAGATAAATATTTATCCTTTCACTAATTGTTTTTTTTTTCATTGGTTATTTTGAGGCTAAGTGATGTATTATATTTAATATAAAAAATTAGACAAATAATGTGGAGGGATTGGATTTAAAGTGGCTTAAATCTATAAAAATATCTTTATTCATTTACAGTTTGATCCTAAATCAACTAGAAAATGAATAAAATATAATCCCCATTTTTTACCACTTGAATTTAAAACATTGAGTGTTAATATAAATGATATATTTATTCCCTATTTTATATATCTGTAGAATTGTTTCAACATGATTTTTTTGTAGAATATCTCTTCAAAATTATATTTTTTTAGGAAAGAATTAATCATCCATTTATCATTAAATATTGTTTAAATCAACGCTCAACATTTTAATGATATTTATGAAAACTATACATCATGGAATCATTGATTTGATTCTTATAAATTATAAATATATGTCAACACATTCAATTATTCTCAAAAAAAGTTCTTCAAATACACAAAATAATATTATCTTCTCTATCACACATACATGAGTTCGAAAATAATAATGAAATTAACTTAAAAGGTATTTATCGAAATGATAAATTAATTTTAATGGGGATACTTAATTATATATTCCATGGATTCAAAGGGATAATAGATGGTCAGATTTAAAGTCAGGATACAATGAGAGTACAAGTGCACATGTGTTTCATAATCAATCATAATTTATCAAATGAAAATATTGTAAATCATGAAACACGATCAATTATATAATTTTTAATTTACTAAACTATTAAATTCAAATTATTTTTCCAATATAAAATGTTGTTTTTAATTTTCCATTGTATTACATTCAGCTCGTGATATCTAAAAATACATCAAAAAGGAAATGATCAAAATTAAAAATTCAGGAAATAATTTAAAAATAAAATTGAATCACAATTAAAATTCTAGAAAATATATTTACATCCATTTAATACCCTATTTTAGATAGATATAAATTAATATTATCATTAATCATTTTAATTTGGAATGAAAAAAAAATTAATGGAATGACACAACAAGATTTATTTTCTTGTGAAATCCATGAGTTAAAATTGTAGCACATACCAGATTTAGCCAAAAATAATTAAAGTACAAACATAATGTAAATATAGAATATGAAAGTAGTAAGGGAAATTAAAGTGTCAATTATTCCTTTTATCCACAATATGGTACTCTGTTTCAAAATCCCTTTGTTGAGAATTTATATGGTGTTATACCAAATCATATGGTGGATATTGTTTAATTTTGATTGACAAACACTTTTAACTTTTCTCAATGTCCTTAACAAGATACCAAGAATTAATATCACAAAATAAGAAATAAAAATTACAAACCCAAAGAAATAATAAATAAATAATTTTATATCCATAGTGAGCGGGAAAATAAGATAGAGGTAAAACCAATTGAAAATAGTAATGTATTCCATCAGGTGGTAGACAGGTTTTCGTAACAGTGTTAATCACATCAACACGTTATTATCAAGAACATATTCTTCAGCCACTTCTTGAATAAATTATTCATTGACATCCATGTTTGAGATATCATA
Source organism: Viscum album (assembly GCA_963277665.1). Classification (NCBI taxonomy): domain Eukaryota; kingdom Viridiplantae; phylum Streptophyta; class Magnoliopsida; order Santalales; family Viscaceae; genus Viscum; species Viscum album. The sequence goes on along the minus strand of OY728145.1, from coordinate 652,123,507 downwards.
TAGTTTTATTACATTAGAATTTTTAGGATATGATAATTAAGATTAAAAACATCACTAATTATACTATAAAATGTTTTATCAATATAAAAATACACCCATATAATTAAGTCAACATGGAAATTGATCTATTATAGTAGGACTATTGGAAATTCAGTCGTAGAAGGAGATTCATAATTGATATACAAATAATGATAGATGTACTGAGGCTTTGATTTATCATTTATAATAATTGTATAATCAATTACTATATTATGATAAATTAAAAATGACAAATTTTATATAGAATTCTATTTTGATCCCATAGTTGTATCCTCTTTAATGTATGCTTTATAAATATCATCATGTAAATAAAAAAGAGAGGAGATTTGATCTAGTAGTTGAGAATACATGTCTACTATGGGGTTTTGAACTAAAAATGTATGTGTAATAAGAATCATATCTTTATCTTTTGTTTCCTTAAGTTTTTTATTCAAACCTTTGGACATTATATTCATGAACTTGGATATAAAGGTTGTTTAATTTATTTCTAAGCACCACCATTATTCTAAGACATTATTCAACTTGATTCATCAATTGTTAACTAATTGTGAAATATTAAATATAAGTAAATGAATATGAATAAACACAAATGAAATCCATATCAATATAAAAAATGATATGTAATGAATTACATTATTTATATTTTGAAAGGTTTGTTGTTTTGTTGTTTTTTTATAAAAATATAGTATACAAGAACACACCCTAATTGTAAATATAAATAAACCAATAATTAATTATAATTTTTTGAATAACTAATAAATTAATTTTTATTTACCTATGAATGTACCGTAGTGGAATATCCTAGGGTAAATCAAGTGGATACCATATACTCACACTATATTTCAATGGGAACTACTAAAAATTAAATAATAATAAAAAACATATATATTAAAAATATGGATGTTGGGTTCTTGTTAATTTAATTTGACATATATTAATTCTAATTTATATCATATTGTATGAACATAAAATATAAATTTATGTCATATGAATGAAAATTTTTCTCTTTGGGATTTGTAGTGATGTTATTGTTATTATTCAAAATATATTCTTTATATACCAATTCTATATTGAGATCCATATGATTCAAACTTATTCATTCTAATGGAATTACCCTTAATGTATTAATATAATTGTATGATTACTCTCTTCTATATTAATACCTAATCCAATCTCTACTATCCGAAAAGCTTATATGTCAAATAGAAGAAAAAATAATTAAATATTGAGGAAGAAGACATAAAAATAGATAGTTGGGAGACATCTCACCATGATATTTTTCAAAAATACTAAAATATTATAGAAATAAATGATAAATGAGTATATATTTATTAATTAAATCATCACCACTTCCCCGTTGAATAATAGTTATGGCTACCTCACCAAAATCATGGAGTTTAAAAAGAGTATGGTGGGAGAGAAAAATTTAAATATAATACCAATGAACATAAGAATGTTTTTAAAAATATATATGTAAAATATAAAATTCAATAATAATGTATTTATAATCCTCAATTTTTAATTAAGATGGATATCCAATGGAATTTGAGGGTTTGTGCCAATTTTTACAAAGTGAAGTGATAAATTTGACTCCAAAACCTGTATGAAAATTGTAATCATTTTTTAAATATTTAATTGATGAATACTTAATATATTTTTATTGTAAGTTTGTTCATTTTTTTCTCCTTATATAACTAATGAAATTTTATCTTCTTTGGAAACCAAATGTAAGCTATATGGTTGATTTACTCTGCATAAGTATCATATACGTGCTAATTTTTTTAATTAAAAGGCTCTAAATTAATATTATATTATAACCTTTATGGTGGTTTAATAACGTTTCCCATTATTATTAATGATTTCCAAAAGAATATTCCATATATCTCTGGTAAAATATATATTCATTAGTCAAGAAACTTGTAAATTAGAATCCCAGATTTCAAAAAAAAAATCATTTATGCATATATTTCTATGAATGAATTGTGGCCTTATTTAGGGACATATAATAGTATACTGATCTTATAATCTATTTGAATAAAATTAATCCCTTAATTTATGTAAGAAAAAAAATAATTTCAAAATATTATTAAATATATACAAATGTAATGTATGAAATACTAATTAAAATTAATCCTATTAATATCAAAATTATATAATTTTAATAATTATGCTCGAAATGCTTTTCAAACCTAAAAATATATCATTATACATTAATATTAGACTATTTTGGATTTTAAAAAATTTAATTACATGATGAAATATGTAAAAATTATGAGCTTCATTATTACGGAAGTCTTGTTATTGATATTATGTTTAGCGATCACAAAACATGATCACATGAACAGTTGGTCATCATACGATCAAAAAATTCTAATGTATTCATTATTAAACATCATGTATAAATAATTTATGTGATTGAAAAACATTCAATCAAATTCCATGTTCTATTTATTAGATGTTACTTTTATAATTTCTAAACGGTGGTCTCAGAACTCATGAAATATCCCTCATACATCCATTTATAAATTTTGTGTATATATCTCTACAATGTTTTTCCAAGGAATTTAGGTTGTGGGATTAAATAATATATGTATTCAAATATCAACGTCACATAATAAGAAAGGTGATCCATATCCTTGTGTTTGAGGAGGTGGGAAATATCTATGTAATTTGAAATTATCTCAATCCAATCACATGATTATTGTTTCATGACACCACTAAGGTCCTCTAGTCTGTTGCATAGCTATGGGTTAAAACAAAATTAATTTATTAGATAATGAATATCCCAATATATATTCATGGAATTTATCTCATTTAGATGATCACATACCCCAGGGTCTTCACATAATGAACATTAACTATAATATGGTTTTCTCATTGATAGTAACCTCTAAAAATGATCATGTGGAGATAATAGGGGAATATGATCATGTGAATATATTATAATTTCATGAAAAAATGAGACTATGAGAAGGTTGAACCATAGATACAATCCTTCATATTAGGTATTGTGAACTGATTATGTTAAAAAGATATCATAACTTGGTTTTTTCTCATGATTATGAGTGAAAACAACATAATACCATCATAAATTGTGTCTCCTGATATTGTTAAAATATTTCAATGAGGCAAGAGATCATGTATCTATAGTAATAATTACATTATTTAGAGTCAATATGAGCGGGTTACATTACGGAAAACCAACATTAAAATCTATCCCATGAGAACACTAGTGGATGTATATCACAAGATTTTGGTGGCCCCTCATTGGGATGTGTGATCTAGATAAGCTTACATCATAGATAACCACCTCTAATGATGATCATGTGAAAATGTAATGGTTATGAGATCACATAGATTGGGGGTATCATATGATGATGATTTATAGTAAATAAATTATATCAGGGATATTGTCTCTTAAATTCAGTCACATTATCTCATAGGATACAAGTAATCTAATTAAGTATTATTTATATTTAAGAAAATCATCTATTTGGATTATTCCTAAAAGGAAAACAATGAAATGAAATAATAATGTTGATATAGATTGTCTAAACACTTAGATGTACATTTTAAATTCAGATATATTTATTCGTACTAGTTTAAATATAATTACATTGTTTTATGATATATTTCTTGTAATCAATGATGAATTTAATATATTTACATTGTTATATTTTATTTCATATAAAATAGAGGTATTAAAAAAGCTTACTCCTAATAGAATACTAGTTCATAATTACAATAGTCACTTGATTAAATTTATTCATACTAAAAGAACAAAATAATATCAAAACCTATAATTTTAATGTTTATTTTAAAAAATTAGTTATTAGGATCATAATGGTGCCCATAAAACTATGTAGAAATTTATATTTTTAGAAGTAATGGATTTTAAATTACAAGAAATAATTCTATCTATGTTATGTGAGTACAATTTTCCTATATATTTTTAGTTCAACTCTATTTATATAGATTGTAGTATTTAAATTAAGATTATTTTTATTCATATTTTAAATAAATGAATTATCATGTTTTAGAATCAGTGTCACTAAAAGTTATATATTTTTGTGTTTATAGAGGAAACATTTCCATACATAATATGATTGATTGTTTGGATGAATTTGATTCAAAATCAATTGATAGTAAATATTTTCTATATTATTGTTTGCTAAAACATATATAATTTATAATAATATATTAATGATTGTTGAAGATGATGTTTTATAAGGTCTGATTAATTTAATTTAAAGGATAATTTAGCTAATTAGTTCATGATATAATATAATTTTTGGATAGTCATGTATAGTTAAACCTGAATTTGGATCATTCAAGGATTCGAAAATAAAATTTTGAACAATAACATTTATAAAATTAAAATGAGAAAATAATATTTTTATTGAATTTATGATCAAATCTCTTGAATCTAAATCAATAATAATTCTTTCATTGTGATGGTTTCTATTGGTTTTCAATAACATATATTCATCTTCATATTTTTAGGGTGTAATTTTGAGAAAACAATTATATGTGGCATGTGTTACATTTTAGGAAAGAGTTTAGTTTATTAGGATTTGAAGATGTATTAATTAGTAACATTATCTTTGGCTATAGAAGAGTTTATTATTTTAAATAGATGTTAATAACAGAATATTATTACTAAAAAAATTATCTAATTTTGAAATAAAATTTTTGAGGATACCTATTATATGTCATAACTCATATATTATTTATGTTTCTAAAAATCCTTCATATCATTCCAGACCACATCATATAAAAGGTAAATATCTTTTTATTTGATATAATCATAAAAAATAAGTTAATTTTTTTTAATTTTTTTATACATATTTTTTATTGTTTTATTTTTTAGAAGTAATTTGGATGCAGTGAAATTTGAAAAAAACATGTTGATAATTGAATGATTGAAGTATGAACTTATCATTTGTAAAAGACGAAAAATATTATTCTTTTTAAATGGAATATATAATATAAATAGTTTATAATATATTTATTAATATTTCATGAATATATATATATATATATATATAATTTTATAATCTACATTATGGTGATTGATATGAATTTTTTGAATAGGTTAACAGTTCAAAAAAATCAATCACATCAATATTTCATTCTTAGAAGGAAACATTATTTTTATGGGGAATATAATTACTATATTCATTATATAATTTATTAAGTAATTATTTTATAAACTGAAAAATATATTTTTATAATCTCTTTATTTATATTTATATATATATTTACTTATAATCTTTTATAATATATTAACAATTCATCAAAATAGGGGGAATTCTGAACATGTATGAAATATTCTTAAGGTTTTATAATTATCATAAAGGGAATAATGTTTCGTTGCCCCATGTTCCACACATATTTAATTATTTTATTAATTAAAATTTTCATCTTTTTATTTTTATTGTAAGTTATTCTTCTTTTTGTTATTTTTACTAATAATTATTGTTTTCTTTTATTTGATATTATCATTATGATTTTTATAAAAAAATTATACTCATTTAAAATATCTAATTAAATAATTTTTTGTATTATATTGTATATAAGAATATTAAATATATATTTTTTAGCCAAGTAAATTATCTTATATATTATAATGAATAATTAATATCTTACATATTGATATTTCACTACAAGAAATGTAAAATGTATTGATAATATATATTAAAATCATGATTATTTTATATGAGAAAACTGTATGCATTACAACTTCTTTTAGATGGAATGACTAAATAAAATATAAATATAAATACAATATTTATTATTATTTCAACAGAGAAAATTACATTCATATATTGTGATTCATAAATTTTTGGCAACATAAAATATGTTATGTAGATGAAGAGTATTATGAATCCAATAATTTTATAACATATAAATATTTTAAAAAATATATTATCATATAAATAAAAAACACTTATTAATATATATTTGATTTTTAAAAATATTACATAATAAAATTTCCCTAGGAAAATAATATTACACATTACATTAGAGTAATAACTTATAATATGCAACTTTCAAAATATATAATATTAGGAATTTATCTTTTTAAAATATGATTTTATTATATATTTACATCATGGTGGAAATTGAAAAAATATATTATGCATCATTGGAAGATAAGTATTTTTTATGAAAAGAATTTTTATATTTTCAAAATTATAGAAATATATTATATTATATAATCATAAAGTATAAAAGTGGTTTTTTATCATATATCATATAGTTGAACAATTTAATGTCCTGATTTATATTATAGTTAGGGAGGAAATGTAAAATAAAAATGGAAAGGTGTGACCACAACATCATTCACTTGGTTAATCCATGAAATATTTATTTATCTAAACATATTGAATAAATTTGTTGAATTTATATAATTATATTATTTAACTATGTTTTTTTATTATTCATAAAATGATACAATAACATTTTTGAGGAGTCATAAAAGTTAATTTCAAGAATCCATATTTATGATGATTATTTTTATACTACTATATTTATGATCAAATAATGAATGTTATAAAGATTTCAATAAATTAATTCCCATCATTGGATTGGTAGATTATTTAAAATAGTGTATTGAAATCTCCTATTCAATTGAAAGACATTATTCACTAGATATAGATATTTAAATTTGATTATTCTAATTGTATATATATTAGGATTATAAAAATCCATAACCAATAGGAATATTATTTTTATAATAAAATGTATTCCTGAAAATTATTCAGGGATCAAAATATAGCAGCAATTTTTCATTGAATTTCATCATCATATATGATCTAATTTTATAATGTGGAGGAATTATAATATTTTATATGATTCATCAATATAACTATTTTTTGGTCACTATACTGTTTTATATTTTTAATTTTTAATACTTCAACACATTACTCATTCCACAAAAAAAAATAATGGTTTTTTTGTTATACCTATATAACTAGTAGGTATCCTATTTTATTTTCTTCAACTAGAATTGGTATTTTATAACTAAGCTCATACATCTTGTAAAAAATTAGGTTGTTCATGGTTTTTCATCAAATATAAAAAGAAAATTTTAATTATTTTCCTCAATCCTTTTAAATGATTAGTTCTTAGTGGGTTTCTTACTTATCAATGAGTAATGTTACACAACAACCATGCTCTTTAACACACATTATTTCATGATTTATTACATAAAAGTACACATAATACAACCAAAATGATCAAGAAGACTATTATCACTAGGAATTTATTACATATAATAACATATTTAACATGGGGTACAAAAACATTATTGAAAACAACCTTAACATGCATCTAAAATTTCTTGACTTTTTAAAAGGGGTGGGATATCATGGGAACAGATATTAGAAATGGGTTAGATAAAAATACAAGTTTATTAATAAACTTGGAATTAGGTGACACATGATTGAAAATAGGTATATCAATGGTATAAAAATAATATGAATCACAAAAATTAATAATGAGTTATGATAAGACAATATAAAAATTAAAGAAATCCTGTAAAATGTGGTAATATTGGAAAATTAGTAACATGGAAAATCTGGAAACATGAAAAAAGAGGTAATAATTTAAAAAATTACATCTTAAATGTAGGCTAAGGTAAAAATTACAAAATTCATAGTAGAAAAAATTCCCAAAATAGTATCATATTCGCTCAATATCCCAAAAAGGATTATAGTGATACTATATATTACACAATTCGATGGAGCGCTATATAATTTTGGGCACACCTGTCTCATTCATTTAATTATCACGCTTAATCATTCCACATAGATAATATAACATGGATTCATGAATCTCCATAAATTAGTCCATAATAATTGAGAGTGTAATAAATAAATAAATATATATATATATCCCCCCTCAAAAAGTATTGGTGTATAAAATTAAAAACCCTTGATTAGAAATGGGTATGATATTCACTATATATTTGAATTGTAATTGAAAATAGTTGTGAAATTTTAGCAGCATAACAACATCACTTAAGGATTCATACAAATGGATTTATGTGAGGGAATGGGTTCCCTCATAACATAGAATTAAAATTTGAAATAATATTTACCTGAAAAAATGTATCCCAAATTTTTAAATTTGAAATAGAATGCATTAGATAATAAGGAAACATGAATAAAAGGCGAGGATCCCTTTTTAATTTTCATTGTGGTACGGGATGTACATAAAAGAAAATTCATGTATTTAAATAAGTTAATGGAAAATATAATTACTTATGCGTCAAATGAGAATCATGTTTGATATGTAATAATGTGTCCCAACATATGAAAAAACAAAATATAATGATATAATAAAAATGAATTTCTTGAAAAAATAATGAGAGTGGAAGATCCCATGCTTGTGTGTGTGAATCAAAATGTTAGGTAAGGGATTATTTAGAGCATTGGGGATTTTTGGATGGACTATATTGACTGTAATGTAGAGTATGGAAATAATCCAAGGAGTTTTGTGGAAGATAAATGAGAGAATGTGCGGGTTTATATAAGAAGGGAGGGATATTTCATTATTATTTTGGTTTGGGACTCTATATAATAAGAAAACAAAATCACAAACCATTAGATGGTTTTACCCATTTATTATTATAAATAAGATAGTTTTTAATAATTTTATAAGTACATGGTCCAAACATAATAAATAATTCTATTATTTTGGGAAGGTGATTCATACTCTTAATGAAATTATTTTAAACCATAAAATATATTACATGTTTTCAAATATTCATAATGGATATAAAAAAATTAAATAAACCTAAAAGAATTTTTTTTATTGTTAAAACATGTATTTGGTCTTCTATCCCATTTATAGTATCTATTACATCACTTTTGGGTTATTATTATGTCATAATTAACAATGTATATTTTCCATTTCATAAAAAATTTGATTATCTCCGAAAATTATGAAAAATATATCATTGGATAATTTTAGACGTTCTGATTCGAAAAATAATATTCATTTTACCTAAATAAATTCATATATATATATATATATATTTTATCATTTTAAATAAATCTAACATTTCTTATTAAATACTTTTTATTTTCAATGCAACAGTTTTCAAACACTGAAAAAAATTTCATTTGACTTAATAAAAATAATATGTCCATTTATGGTTAATATAAAATATTTACTAATAATATTTTATTGATATATAATTAATTTAATAACTTCCATTTATTCATAAATATAAATTATCTAATTGAATTTGAATATTACCCAAAATAATATTTATTTCTTATTGAATAAAAAAATTATCAAGGAAAAATAATAAGATGAAAATATATTCAACAGTCTATATAAAATAATGTACATACTCATATTTATAGAGTCCTGATACATAACCATTTAATAAAATACAAAATTCTATGTGGGTAAGGTGCATGATTTTAGTACATTCATTGGATGGTTCTGTGACCATGGTTTGGGACGTTATCTCAAAGATATTTAACTTTTCACATAAATGGGTTCTCTCATGCTTAAGTAGTTGGATCATATCTTGTGATTGGTCAAGGGAAAATACAAATATTTTTATCAACCTCATAAAATCTTATAAATGGGATTCATAGGGTATGATCTAACTGGTTGACGAAATCACATCATTTTTCTACATCAATTGGAATATTTAACACCCTATATTAATAATAATCATGTGATCACTATTAAATTACTATATTACCTATGAAAATGAAACTTATTGTTATTTTATATATAAGTAGTTATAATTAAAAATATTATTTCTTGTTCTTTCTATAATATTATAATATATTTAATTAAATACAAGTAATATTTTATTTATAGCAGTATGGGTCATTACAATATTCTACCATAATGAAATTTTTCCCATGATATTTTCATTTCCTATATTAAAAATGATTCGGGTAACCCTATTTCACCACTTACCATGGTTCTAAAATTTCTTCCTCAATCATTTGGTTTATCCACACCACTAGTATTGGTTGCCTTGTCATCTTTTGTAGATATCGTTCTCCATGATCTATTATTTTCACACTCTCTTCCTCATATGAGAGATCATTCTCCAATAGTACCACCTCTAAATTTAGAACATGTGAGATGTATGTTATATACATTCTGAAGAGGGATTCATGTAATACATCATGTACATTATATAAGATATGTGGGAGTGCTAGTTAGTAGTCCACCTATATAATGTGATGAAGGATATAAATGGGGTGATGTTACTTGTATTATGCCTTCCTATATTCCAAATTAAAATCACTTAATTAAATTAATATATGTGTGAGAATACCATGTATCCCCATAAAAATCTATGTCTGATTGATGATTTTCATCATAGCTCTTTGTTGACTCTTAGAAGCCTCAATGTGTTGCTGAATAGTTTTAACCTTTTTTACAAATTTTTTGGCCAAATAAAGAGTTAACCATTTTCTGCTCACAACATCATCCACACATGTATGTGTTCTAAACCTCATCCTATAAAGGGTATCGTAGGGAACCATTTGGATGCTCGAGTGGAAACAATTTACGTAATAGAACATTCATAGATTTAAATGGTGTTCACGTCCCCCTTTTATGTTAGTTGTAAATAATATCAACATGTCCTCATGTGAACATATAATCCACTCATATTAGACATCATTTTTAGGGTGATAATCAATGATGTAGTTTATATCTTTATTCAGATAATATATGAAAATCATTCAGAACAGATAGGTTAATATATGATCTCTTTTGGAATTAATTTACAATGGTACTTCATGTAGCCTCACAGCTTCTTTAATGAATATCCTCGCAAGTTGATTGAGTTACACGTCAATTAGAATCACAATTATGTGTAATGTTATTGTAATACTATCAACCTCTATCCATATAGAATTATACATCTTGACGTATTTTTACTACCAATGAATATGTCTTCGGAAAGGTTTCTCCATTTCCATGAAGTTACAGGTTTTGATTTCCTCAACCACACTGATTTTTTCTTCTCCAGATTATCTTATTGAAATAGAGGACATCTTGATATATATTTTATGATTTCCTTCTTCATATTTTTCCAAAAATACTTATATGATGTATCTCGATACATATTTCAATTTCTTGGGTTACTGGAGGCTATTGTCCAATGTGCATCGTCCAATAGTACCTTCATTGCCTCAAGATTTGAGGGAACACATATTCTTCATCTGAATATCATGACTACTTTATTAATATTGACTTCCAAGGATTTCACATTCCATATAGTTAATATTTTCTTCTAAATTCACACGTCATATCATGTACATTTTTATCCTCTCTAGAAGAAATTGTGGGGAAATCATTTGTGAAAGAAATTATGATTTTCCTTTATTTATGATTCGCATATCCACCCTTTCCCATTATAACAAGAACATATCCCACTCAATTATCATCAATTATAAATTTTTTTGATAATTTATACTTAAAAAATCATCCACATTATTCACTTTCCTAGGATGGTAGTAGATTGAGAAATCATAGTCCCTAAATAGCTCTAAAACTTTTTGTTGGCACATATTCAACTCTTTCTATGTAAATATATTATTGAGGCTTTGGAGAACTATATATGTTTCCAAATTCTCCCAAATGAGTTAATATTTTCATATTATAAAATTGAATATGTCTGAAAAAAAACTCTATATCATTAATGAGTTGGTATTGTTCATTAAATTTCAACTACCATGATGTATTGGATATCACGTTTTCATTCTGCATTAACACAACCCAATACCTTCTTCAATGAAATACTAGATACTACAAAAATTTATACCTATGTTTATAGTGAGAGAAACATTTTATTGAAAGAATCTTTTTTAGTTCCTTAGAACACTTCTGAATTCTTACTTCTATGAAAACATGACACCCATCCGAGTTATCCTGGTAAGAGGGTTTGAAAATCATGAGAAATTTCATAGAAATTGATGATAATATATAACTAACCTATGGAAACTATGGATATATATCGCATTTGTTTTCCTCTTACATCTGTCAATTGCATCATGTTTTGAAGCGTCAAAGGTTATCACATTTATTGTGATGATATTTTCCATGAATGTTACTCCATTCTACCAAAACAAAAAGTTTATTTACTCTTCATATAGATTCCCCTTTCGAATGGTCGTTAAAATATTGATTAGATGATACAAATTATCCTCCTTGGTTTAGGAGTAAATTATAATATCTTATATAAATACTATCACAAAATTTACAAGGTAGTCTCTAAATATAATATTCCGTATGTACATGAAGATTCCTACATAATTAGTGGGCCTCATGGGAATCACTATGAACACATAGTGCCCGTACATTGAATGAAAATCAATCTGGGAGTTATCCTCCTTCCCCACACTAACAACATAATATATGAAATGTAGACCCACCATTGATAATTATTTCCATACAAATAATTTATTTATCAATTTATCAATATGGTGTAGTGGATACATGTTCATAATCATTATCTTTTTTGTCTCATGATAATCAATTAAAAGGAACATTTGCACATCATTTCTATTAAAAAATAGAATGGGTGCACCCAATGGTGAATCAGTTGGGCATATAGACCCTTTACCCAGATTCTCCTATTGTTTTTCATTATCACATATAGTTATATTACCTATAATCTATACAATATAATGGATATTTCTAACATTTGAGGCATAAGATCAATCGAAAATTCAACCTCTCAGCAAGGAGTAAGACTTGTAAATTCAGTGGGAAACATATCAGTGTATTAACTAACAATGGGAATGGCTTAAAGGATGATTCATTCTATAGAATCAATCATTTGAGATATGTACACTTTTCCATTGGGTAAAAATATCCATCCATGTGATTTTGGTGCTAATGAATATTATTCATCCTATATAAACTTGTACAGAGTAAATGGTCGATTCACAATACAAAGTGTGATTTTATTTTCATGTAAATTTATGATGGATCTATATAAGGAATTCTAATACATCCCCAAAAATGTTTCAATTTAAAAAAAATGGAGTATGAAAATTTCTTTATGAATTTTTATCCCCTAAATTATGATAGAATAAAAGTTATGTACTCGGGATGCAATAATTTCCCCATTTTCCATTTTCACTGATGGCTCATCTTCTATGATTCTTTGTTTTGTTTGAATAATTATAGAAAACATGCATGATATGAGAGAATTCGTAGAATTATAATCAAAAAATGTGTTCTCTATCCTATATTGAATAACTATCATACATTTCAACACTTCATAGTCAGGATTCACCTCATAGGTTTTCGTTGAAAAGTCTCACCCATTCTACATTGGAGGTTGTTTGATGTCTCTGAAAACCCATGTCTTAATGAGTTGATTGGGAAATTTCTCCTGGTTCCTTATAGTTATATAAATGAACAATTCATTATTGGTGGACTAGAGAATTATTTTCCTCCTACACATTATCGAGGTTATCCTTTCAGCAAACATTAGTTCAGTTCCATTCCTTCCCATTCCTAATGCATTTCATCACCCCCTAAGAAAGGTTTAATTGTGATTCTTTCCACACCATTTATAAGTATGATGCTAAAGTTTAATTGAACCATTATATTTTCCCATTATAGTTCCATAATTAAACTTCAGTTTTTATTTCATAAACCCATGACCGTAACACCCCGCACCTACCTCATTGGATTGAGGAGGCTGTGAGGGTAACTTGGCCTTAAGAGACACTCCCAAGGTGCCAAAGGATATAAATAAATGCCGAGGGCTTCAAGATCAAGTTGGGGAATGATTTACCTTAAGACAAAACCAAACAAAACATCCACTAACAGTCATTATATGATTCACATCAATTCCATTACCCAACCATGCATTCTCAAAAGACATCCAAGTTATTCAACAACACAACTCAAAACCATCACAATGAGACATGTCCACATAGCATCATTGTACACTGTGGAAACTAAACAACCAAACACCATAATCCATGACACCACCACAACTCCACGCCATGCTCCAAGCTCCAAGCTCCACCACTGGTTCACAATGCTCCACTAAAGGAGGGTGACACCTTACCTTGGCCAACGTCACAGTACACGTCATCTGCAAAGACACCACAGTGCCAACGCATGGGGTGAGTACTAAAACTCAATAGGTCTTCCCCAAATGACATCCGTACATCGGGAATTAGGATAAAATCTTAAGCACATTTATATAAAATAGTTTATATAAAATAATCACAAGTGAACCCATTACCATAATCCAACCATGCTCTTACCAAGCCATCACACCCAACCCAAGAAACCAAAGGAAATCCAACCAAACCTGGAAGAAGATATCTAATCATTTACACATTAGAACAACAACTTCCATCTTATAAAGAAATGCACTACAAAAAACCAAGAAACCAAACAACCAAACAAACAAACAGTGGATCTTCCATCCAACCCGTTCACCCATTTACACCAAGCGGCACTTCCCGTCCACGTACCATTGATGGTGGCCCTTCCGTCCAGTATACATCATATTTTTATAGTGGTACTTCTCGACAATTACACACACCATCCAAAACAATCCAAGCCAAGCATATAACCCACCAAGGACACAACCACATGCAATCAACCAATTCCATTGCATATCAATTCACTTCAATGAATCACCCATTTTTTGAAAACCATATTCCAGGACAAACAAAATTTAAATAAAACAACCCTTTTATTGAAAACCATTTTTATCATTCATTTTCAGAAATCTACCATAGCATCCCATTATAAAATCTCCATTTTGAAATCCACAAGAATAGTATTTCACTATAAAACACCCATTTTCCCAAAAATCCCCAAAACATCACCCAAGGGATTTCTAACCAATTTCGCACACCAAACACAATTAATTTCAAGCACAAAAAATTAATTGTAACTAGAAAAAATATCTCCAACCATGTGGAGTTGAGAGATAATCCACCTACCTTTAGGGTTCTAGAGAAAATGAACCACAAACAACCGTACCTCCAATCCGGTGAACAAACCACCGAAACATCTCTAGATCACCTTCCCTAACCATCACAAGCCATAAAATTAACATACAAGGCAACCCCAACCCTAGAAATACACCCAAAAAGTGTAGATATAGTAAAACATGAAAGAGAGGGATGTAGATATAGGGGGAAACACATGATAAGCAAGAGGAGAGACTTAACCGGAAGTAATCACCTTCAACCAACCTTGAATCATCTTTGAAACGCTTCTAAATCGAGTGGGAGAACACCTTAACCCATGAGAACCCAAAATCCCGAGTGAGGCTTGAGTGGGAGGATGATTAGAGTGAAATGAGGCAATCCTAAGTGAGACCGGAACTTATAAACCTAACTTTAAGTGACCGCACGGTTTGGAAAACCGTGCGCAAACCGTACACACACCACTGCCTTGAGAGCTGGGGTCTGCATGGTTTCATCACATGGTTTGGAAAACCATGTGTATGCCGTACGAGGCCTACTGTCTCGAGAACAAGGGTCTGTATGGTTTCCTGTGGATTCCGCATGGTTTCCACTAACTGTGATCAAACTGTGCACCCCTTTAAAGCCCTCCAAACTCATCCAAAACCATTCCAAAATCTCCCAACCTCTTCCCAACTCATCCCATGAATTTTAATCACATAAATATGCATAAACAAGGACACATACCGAAAACCGGGGGTGATACATTCTCCCCTCCAATGGACATTCTGTCCTCAAAAAGTAGTGAACCTGCCCTTTGCCGAAAGTGCTCGGTCCACTGCTCGACCATCTCTTTCTCCCGCTCCCAATTATCCACTTGAATATGACCATGTTTCTACAAAACACGACCTCAACCAATGATTTTATCCCGCAAGACTTTCTCTTTCCTATCCACAACCCAAACTAGCACGTGAACCAACGAAACATCCGGTTCTAGCTCAACATGATCCCATCGAATCACATGGTCACAATCTGGCTGATACTTTTTCAACTGCGAGACTTGAAACACATTGTGCACTACACTAAACTATGGTGGCAAAGCAAATAGATAATCCACCTCACCAACCTGCTCAAGAACCTCAAAAGGCCCAATATACCTAGGATATTGCTTTACCAGCATCCCAAACCGATGACGTCCAAACCTAGGAGCGATCCTCAAGAACACATGATCACTCACCTATAATGAGAATGGCTGTCGATGATGATCCATATATGATTTCTGACCACTCTGAGACGACTCCATTCTATTCCTGATCAACTTGATCTTCTCCATAGTCTCCGGGACAAGACTCAGTCCAACCATCAAAGACTCACCCATTTCCACCCAACATAGTGGAGAACGACACGACCACCCATACAATGCTTCAAACAGAGCCATCTGTATGGTTTCCGGATAAATGTTATTGTACGAGAACTCAACCAACGACAAGTGATCCTCCCATGAGCCACCAAATTCCATGACACAAGCCCAGAACATATCCTCCAGAGTTTGTTTCATCCTCTCGGGTTGACCATCCGTTTGAGGGTGATACACCATACTCATCGTCAACTGTGTTAAAAGGGATTGCTCTAAAGATTTCCAGAAACGAGATGTAAAACTCATATCTCTATCTGATACAATCGAAACAGTAACATCATGCCTCTTTACCACCTCCCAGATATAGATTTTTGACAGATCCTCCACTGTATGAGATTCACGAATCAGGATGAAATGGGCCGACTTCTTTAGTTTATAGACTATCACCGAAATGGTATCATGCTTCTTTACCGTTCTTGGGAGGCCTATGACAAGATCCATCGCTATCTGTTCTAACTTCCAAACAAGGATTGGTAAAGACTACAACACTCCAGCTAGCCTCTAATGCTCTACCTTGACCTGCTTACAAGTTAAGCATCTCGAAACAAACTCAGCCACACATCTTTTCATACCAGCAAACCAGAACTGCGCCTTCAACGCTTTATACATTTCTTGAATTCCAGGATGAACATCCCACCTGGAATGATGAGATGCCCTGAGAAGATCCTCCTGACAAGAAACTTGTACAACAATCTGATTTCGAAAACCCAAAACTGAATCTCCATTCAGTTTCCAACCCTCAATGGTCTCCCCACTATTGAGACTCGACCCCACGGTCACACAATCAGAATCAGATATCTGTGCCTCTCTAACCAGGCCAACCAAGTCAGGAATCAACAAAACTAGAAAGTAAACTGCTCTATTTCTCTGGTCCTCACATTCCAACTGCATATCAACTATAACTGACATCAACTGCCACTGGTCTGATGCATGTTTCACCACCTAAGGATATGATTTTCTACTTAATGCATCTGCCACTAAATTTCCCTTACCTGGTGTGTACATAATGTCAAAATCAAACATCAAGAGATATTCCATCCATCTTCTTTTCCTCAAGTTCAAATACCTTGTGAGAAAATCTGTTTCAAGCTCTTATGATCTGTACAAACCATGAATTTCTCACTAAAGAGATAATAACGCCACACTTTCAAAGAATGGAATACTACTACCAACTCCAAATCATGAGTTGGGTTGTTCTTCTCATGCACTCTCAACTACCATGAGCCATATGAAACCACATGATTCCCCTTCATGAGAATGCTCCCCAACCCGGATCCTGATGCCTCACAATACACCACATGCCGTTTTCATGATTCTTTCAAAACCAAGTTTAGTGCTGATGTAAGACGACCCTTTAGGTCCTCGAAACACTGATGACACTGTTCATTCCATGGGAATGGAAAATTATTTCTTGTCAAAGCTGTCATCGGCGAAGCCAAACATGAAAAATCATGAAAAAAACACCGATAATACCCAGCTAGACCATGAAAACTCCTTATGTCAAACACATTCTTTGTTGGTTCCCATGAGACAAAAACCACTATCTTTTTAGGATCCAATTAAACAACCCTCTCAGAAATCACATTGCAAATAAAACTAACGTCCTATATACAAAATACACACTTTGACAATTTGGAATACAACAGATGATCCCTCAAGATCCCCAACACTGTCACCAAGTACTGCTCATGCTCTACCATTGTCTTTGAATACACCATAATATCGTCCACAAACACCACCACAAATGAATCCAGATATCTCTGAAATATCTGATTCATCAGTCCCATAAACACCACAGGCGCATTCGTTATACCAAAGGGAATAAAAACATATTCATAATGGCCATGTCTACATCTGAAAGCTGTTTTAGAAATATCCTCCTTCCTCCCCCCACAATTGATGATATCCAGACCTTAGGTCGATCTTGGAGAACAACTGGGCTCCCCTCAACTAGTCAAAAAAATAATCAATTTGTGGAAGTTGATATCTATTATTTATCGTAACATGGTTAATTCTACGATAATCAACACATAGCCTCACGGTTCTATCCACCTTTTTCACAAAAAACACTAGCACTGCCCACAGAGACATGCTAGGCTGGAAAAACCATTTGTTTTCTAACTCTTACAACATGATTTTTAATTCCCATAATTATGTAGGTTCCATCCGATAAGCTGTAAGTGACAAGGGACTGGTCCCCGAAAGAAGATAAATCATAAACTCTACTTCCCTTATGGGAGGTAACCCAGAGAATTCATTAGGAAAAACATCCATGACCTGATCCACTACTGCCCGAAGAACACACTGCTCAACACTGTCTACTGATTCTAACTACAACACTGCCAACTGATACGATAATGTACCCACTGTTGGTGCCAACAAACTCGTTGCACCATGCCTTTCATGCTTCTCTCCTCTAAAGAGATGTCTAATGCCATCGTGTGTTGTAAAATCCATTGCCCGTGCATCACAGTCGATGTGGTCCTTAAAATCCACAAGCCAGTCTATTCCCAAGATTACATCATAACCATCCATCTTAAGCATTGAGAAGATCCATAGTATCTCAACCTCGCCCACAACAATACAACATTCTCTACACAAGAAGTCTCGACACTCACTTCGACCCAGAGGAGTTTGAAGATTCAAAACCGAGGGCATCATTTCTACCATTAAACCCAACTAATCAACCACACATGCGACAATAAAGGATTGTGAAGCACCCATATCAAACAACACTTGAATCAAGGTAGAATTTAAAAGAATGATACCTCGCACTGTGGATGGTCCCGACTGATCATCCACAATAACATGTTTAGCTCCAAACACATGTTTTCTTTCCACACATTGCTCTTTATTTCTTTTCTGAGGCGTCGGGGTATTCTGAGAATCACCATGACCCACTTTACTCTGCTGACGAGGGGTATGTTGTTGCCCCCGTCCCGTCAAAGAACACGACGTCAGTGATACTTGAGGAATGCCCCGTGCACCTGACCTTGGAGAATTCCGACAATAACGCTGCAGATGACCCATATGCTTACAATTATGACATGCTTGTAGTTGCGACATACAATCCCACTTGATGTGGCTCATCAAACCACACTGAAAACATCTCATCTTTCTTTGGGGTTTCATAGAAAGATTTACTGATCCTATCGTCAGATTATATGACATATTCCTACCCTAGGAATAAGTTTCCCTCCTTCGCTTGAACCCATCGTTAGAGTTCCCACAGTATTCCCCATGGATACCACCATGTTTCCCCCGCTCGGAGCTCCCAACAGATCCCGCTCAGCCAATGAGGCTCTATTCACTATCTTCATGTAATCATCTATACATAGCACTTCTATCTTTGAATGGATTTCTTTCCTTAACCCTACTTCAAAGATCCTTTACTTCAACGACGTGTTACCCACCACCTCCAGTGCAAACCGCACTAAGTTCATAAACTTAGCTGCATACTCCGTCACAGACTTAAGTTCTTGCTTCAAACTGAATAAATAATTGGTACGCGGAATTCTAAACGTACATGGGTAGAATTTGTTTTTAAATAATTCCCCAAAGCCTTCCCACATCATACCCCGGTCCATCCCTACTTTGACTACCAACTCCCACCACTAAAGTGAAAGATATTCCAACATATATGTGGACAACTTCACCTTTAACTCTATCGGTGTTCCCACGAACTCTTAGATCTTGTTCATTCTATTCAACCATGCTTCTTCCCTTTCCTTCTATGAATCACCCCTAAAGATGGGTGGATTTTTCTTTTGAAACTGAACCACATGATCCACATTCCTTGGTTCATCCAGTCTATTTCCACTTCCCACAGCATGGAAGGATTACACTATACTTTTTACTAGCTGCTGGTTCCCCGGAGGTCCAGGTGAAACCACATTCTCAGCAGCCTCCTCCGGTTGGTCTCTACAACTCCTACCCTATGCCATTTATATCAATAGAAAACAAAAAACCTTGAGTCTCACTTTTGTAGACATCCCGAAATCCCTTTTCAAATCACATTACACTACACTATCACAACAAGGCTTTGCACCAGTTCACATTTTTCTACATGTGCCATGTTTCAGCATTTTTAAAACCAAACCATTTTCAAAATACCAATTTATTCATATTACAATTTCACATATTCATATCACTTCATAAATCATAATACCCCAATGAAATATTCATCCTATAGGGAAGTAATTTCTACCATGAATGTCATGGTCATATCATTGGCTACACCAATGACAATGAGATATCCAATTCCTAGAAGTGTCTCCAAAACACTTATGTACCCAACTCCCTGGTAACTTGAATTTTAGCATAAAAGGGTTAGATACATCCTTTTATGTTATACGTTCCAAGTTCCGACAATCCTACGTCTTGCTACCATCCCGACACAAGGAATGTAACAGAATGAATGTCAACATGAAATCCGAGAATCATCTCCAATGGACCGAACAAACTGATAACACTTGTAACACCCTGCCCCTACCACTTTGGAATGAGGAGGCAGTGAGGGATACTTGGCCTTAAGCGACATTACCAAGGCGGAAAAGACTCGAAATAAATACCGAGGGCTTCAAGATCATGTTGGGGAGCGATTTTCCCTTAATACAAAACCAACCAAACCGTCCACTAATAGACACTATATGATGCACATCAATTCCATTACCCAACCATGAATTCTTGAAAGACATCCATGTTGCTCAACAACCAAACTCAAAACCAACACAATGAGACATGTACACACAACATTAGAGTACACTACAGAAACTAAACAAACAAACACCACAAGCCATGAAACCACCACAGCTCCACGCCAAGCTCCAAGCTCCACACTCCACCACGAGATCACAATGCTCCACTAAAGGAGGGTGATGCCTTACCTTTCCCACGTCACGGTACACGACATCTGCAAAGACACTATAGTGAAAAAGCAGGAGGTGAGTACTAAAACTCAGTAGGATTTCCCCAAATGACTTCCCTACACAGGACACTAGGATTAAACCGTTAGTAAATTTATATAAAATAGTTTATATAAAATAATCACAAGTAAAACCATTACCATAAGGAAACCATGCTCTTACCAAGCCATCACACCCAAAACAAGAAACCAAAGGAAAGCCGAAAAAACATGACACAAGCCATCTCATCATTTAAATGTTAGCACAAAAACTTCCATCTTGCAAAGAAATTCAAACACACAACCAAGAAACCAAATGGTGGAGCTTTCATCTAACCTGTTCACCCATTTACACCAAGTGGCACATCTCTTCCACTTACCATTGATAGTGTCCCTTCCGTCCACTATCCATCCCCTTTTTATAGTGGTACTTATCAACACTTCCACACAACATCCTAAACAAGCGAAGACAAGCATATAACCCACCAAGGAAACAACCGCATGAAATCAAACAATTCCATTGCATATCAATTCACTTCAATGAATCACCGATTTATTGAAAACCATTTTCCATGCCAAAAAACATTTCAATAAAAAAACCCTTTTATTGAAAACAATTTCCATCAATAATTTTCACAAATCAACCATAGAATCCCATTTTAAAATCTCCATTTTAAAATCAATAAGAATAAAATTTCACCATAAAACACCCTTTTTCCCAAAAATCCCCAAAACATCACCCAAGGGATTTCTATCCAATTTTTCACATCAAACATAATTAATTTCAAGCACAAAAAATTAATTGTAACCAAAACCATTATATATAACCAAGTAGAGTAGAGAGAGAATCCTCCTACCTTTAGGGTTCCCGAGAAAATGACCCACAAACAACCACATATCCAATCCGGTGAAATCACCTTTGAAACCTCTCTAGATCACATTCCCTAACCATCACAAGCCTTAAAATTAACATACAAGGCAACCCAATCCCTATATCTACACCCAAAAAGTGGAGATCTTGAAAACCTTGAAATAAATGGATGTAGATCTAGAGGAAAACACATGATAAGCAAGAGGAGAGACTTACCCAGAAGCAATCAACTTCAAACTTCCTTGAATCCTCTTTGAAACTCTTCCAAATCGAGTGGGAGAGAACCCTTAACCCCTGAGAACCCAAAATCTAGAGTGAGGCTCGAGTGGGAGGACGATTGGAGTGAAATGAGGTAATACCGAGTGAGCCTAGAACTTATAACCCTAACTTTAAGTGGTTTCACGGTTAGCCCAAACTGTTTGTCAAATCATACGCTAACCATCCACATGCCACTGCCTCGAGAGCCAGGGTCCACATGTTTTCCTCGCACGGTTTGGAAAAACATGTGCATGCCATGCAAGGCCTACTGTCTCGAGAAAAAGGGTCTGCACGGTTTCCTGGGGAATCCGAACGGTTTCCCCTAACCATGATCAAATCGTGAACCCCTTTAAAGCCCTCCAATCTAATCCAAAACCATTACAAACTCTCCCATCCTCTTCCAAACTCATCCCATGCACATTAAACACATAAAGATGCATAAAAATGGCCACATACCTCAAATCGGGGGTGCTATAACGACACCCTAGTGATTATTCACTCAACATTTAATCTTTGAGGGAATATTAGAATCCTTCATCATAGGTATCAAGATCAAGGATACCCAAGTATTTGCATATACTTGTTTTTTATCACAAAAAAGAAGACTCCATCCTTTTATGTAGGTGTTAGGACAAAGAGAGCGTTTTATCAAGAATGAAATCTAAATATTTATTTATAATACATGATATATTCTTATATATTTTCACTAGGGAGAGGAAATATGTTACACATTTATGTTGAAGTGTAAGAGGAAAATATTTATTGAATAAAAATTCGGAATTCATTACACTACATCACTTTAATCTCTTCCTCGAGCATCATCTATGTAACCAATCACCACAACTAAAAATCTTATCCCTCCATCTGATAAATAGATTTTAGAACATTCTATTTTATATATCATTAATGGATAAAGAATATATTCTCAATTGAGTTGATACGATGGCCAATTATTAAGAGAACAGATGATCCGTTGAATGTAGGAGGCCTTTGTGACATGAATCTCTAAATTGTGGCATGTTCTATCTGAGAGGATTTCAGAACTTCTCTTTATCTAGGAATGTATTCAGAACCTGAGTCAGCTAAGAGAGTATTATCATAATGTATTCGATCCATTATCCTAATGGGTTTGGCAAACCTTTTGGATTTCATCACATTAACCTTAACATTGATTGTTTTATCAATTACTTCTATTTTCGTACATTGTCTTGATTAAAGGAAAAATTATGGACGATTATTTTTAAACTATTATTCACATAAGGGGAATCCAATGATATTAGAGAGATATTTTTTAAATTGAATTTATTTCATAACTTAAAATTTTATTGGGTATACTCTATGTTATCCATGATCGATTTTCTAAGGTATATTCTTATAGGATTTTTTGGTTCCTTAAATAATGTTTCATTATGAGCTTTTGGAATTTCTAAATCATATCCCTTAAATTTGTCAGACTAGGTGTGTATTATGTTTAGTTTTGTGTATCAAGATACACTATGTCAAGACTTACACACCTTGTTGGTGTTGTTACCCCAAGGAACATCAATGCAAGAACCATGTCCACTCGTGGTATATATACAATGATATATTTTCATGAAGATCCACTCACTATGTACATACCAAACATAAGGTATGTTTTCATATACATACTCTTATGTTTATGTCGTTCTCTAGAGTTTTATAATCATAATCCTAAAAATACTAATCATTTATTCTAATACCATCTATAAGAAACCTACTCTCTAATACACATTAATTGATAATTAATTACATAAATATACACATAATACATCAGAAAAATATAAAAGTACAGTTTATTTAGGAATAATGTATTTATAATAACATCTTTATCATAGGGTATATCAACATTATTGAAAACAACCCTATCATGCTTCTATAATTCAATGGATTTTAGAATGGTATATGTTAACATGGGGAAAAAAGAAAATGGGTAACTATAAATTTCATTAATGGAATAAAAATGGCATAACATGTAATGTGTAACAGAATAGAAATATAAATGGGATATAAAAAAGCGTAATAATCATAAATATGAATAATGAGAATTAATATAGCATGATAATAATAAAGGAAACATGGGAAATGTGGAAACATATGGAATTTGACAACATGGGAAATGTGGAAAAAAATATAAAACACTACATCATAAGTATTGGTTTAAGATAAACCACCGAGGAATCATGTTAAAAAAATTCCATTAAGGAAATCAGGTTCACCCTCTTTCCCAACATGAAATATTATGAAATTAAAAATTAACCAATGTATTGAAGTGAAATATAATTCATGGTGTACATATTTCATTTCATTATCGTGCTTTAGTGTCCCACATAGATCCTACAACATGGATTCATTCACATCATAATTTAATCCATAATAAATTATAGTAGAATACATATATGTTATTCCACAATAAAAAATTATATGTTAATAAATATTAACACCCTTTATATTAAATGAGTATGTTATTAACTATATAATTTTTTTTGCATGGAAAATTTTGATGACATTTCAGAAGCCTAATAGCGTGAATTAAAGATTCCTAAAAATTATTATGAGAGGTAAGAGGGTGTATCGTCTCTTAGAAGACAAATTTTTAGTAATATATACATGAGAGAAACATATCCAATCATTATAAATAAGATATATAAGTCACAAGATAATATGTAATCATTGAAAAAATAGATAATGTGAGGTTCACTTAATACTTTTTAGAATTTAAATTGGTGTACATAAAGTATCATATAATTATTATAGAGTTTTAAATGAATATATAATAATTTATACATAAATTATAAATTAAGGTGGATATTAAGTTACTCATCCCATCATAATTTAAAATGAAATTTAAAGACATAACAAAAATAAGTGCTTGATAAAATGAGGAGTGTTTAAGATCTCTTACATGAGTGTGTGACACCAAATTCGTGTATGAGACTTATTTAGAGCTTGGGATAACATTGAGAGGACACAATAAAGTTGAGTTATGTTTATGAAAGATTTCAATGGTGTATGTGTGCAATGAAATGAGAGCTTTAATAGGATTATTTCGGAGTGGATTGGGATTTTTAATTATTTGGGTTTCAGAATCTCCATGATAAAACAACCAAAACCCCAAACCATACAATATATTATGTAAATGTTTTCATACATATGGGAGTGGTTCTCTTAATTTTATAAATCCAGGGGATGAATATAATAAATTATTCCAATTTATTTTGTGGAGGTGAGTCATACTCTTAATTATATGATTTTAAAAACCTAAAATATATTTGAGGTTTGGTGGGATTCATAATAGCATTATTAAATAAAACAATTAACATAAAAAAAATATATTAAAGATAAAATATAGATTTGTTCATGGATCCCATTTTGAGTATTTATCACATCACTTTTGGGTCATTATGATGTTATAATTTACAAGGTATATATAATTTTTACAAAAAAAAATAAAATATCCTGGAAAATAATGAAAAATTAAATGTTGGATAATATAAATTACAGAATTCATAATATAGTATTAATTTTTAGAAAATAATTTTTAAGATATGTAAATTTAATATTTTTAAATAGAATTTACAATTATTGTGAAAATTATGGGTTTTTTTGAAATAACGGTTTTTGAACCATTATAATAATTAAATTCAACTTGTTATGAATTATATGTTAATATAGATTTAATAAAAATTAGTTAATTATAATGTTTTACAAAAATATTTCATTCATTTAAAAATTCCATTAATTTATAAATATAAATTCATTACTTGAGTTTGAATATTACCAAAAAAAATAATATTTCTGGCTAATTGAATAATAAAACATTATAAACTAAAGATAATATGATGAAAATATATTTATTTTTCTTTAAAAAATAATTAATGTTATAATAATCCTAGTTTTATTATACATATCTTATTAATACTCTATTAAATTCCCTAATGATAAGGTGTGATATTGGGGGACATTTATGGGGAGAATTAGTGAACATGGTTTGGGTCATGATCTCAATGATCTTGAACATCTCCAAAAAAAATTCTATGATTCTTATGTGTTATAAACCAATTTTGGGATTGATAAGGGGAAAATCCAAGTGATTATAACTCCCATATATTAACTAATAAATGGGATTAATAGGGTACAATTCTACTAGATTAGGCCATCATGTAATTTGTTTGTGTCAGTTGAATTTTTAAAAACCCTATTTTTATACAAATCATGGGATCAATATTACATGACTATATAATCAATGTTAATGATAAAAAATGGTATTTCAAATCCAATTGGATATAATAAAACAAAATATTTTTTTTTTATTTTTATATCCTAATAATACATTTAATTAAATCAAAAGGGTATATTTATTTAAAAAAAATTGGGTTGTTACAATGTCCCCCAATTAGAAATTTATCTATAGAAATTTTCATTTTACAAACTAAAATTGATAAGGGTAACACAGTTTCATCACTTAATATACTTCTGACATCACATCCTCAATATTTTGGTTTCTATAGAACAATTTCACCCGGTCTATTGTCTTCTTTCATATAAAATTGTCTATATGATTTATAATTTTCACCAAAAACTCATCATAAAAAAGATCAATCTCCAACTGTACCACCATTGAATTGTGTTCTTGTGAGTGGTTTGGTATGTACATTCTCAAGAGGGATACATGGAATACATCATGTACTTGACAATGTTTATGTGGGAGTTCTTGTTGGTAGTCCACCATTCTGATGTGCTCAACTTTCCAGAAGGGGTCAATATACATTGGACTAAATATTTCCTTCTTCCCAATTCCCTTCACACTTTTCCAAGGAGATACGCAGAGGAATAATATGTCTATAATATCTTGTTCTAGGTCCTGTGGAGAGTTTTTTTCATAGATATTTTTTTGAATCTGAGCATCCTTGAAGCATTGTTGAATGGTCTTATCCATTTCCCATATTTCCACCACCATTTTATGTACTATAAGATTTTCTCCCCAACATCATTCCAAAATGCGTGTGTTATGCACATCTTCCCATAAAGGGTATCAAAGGGATCCATTTGAAAGCTATAGTAGAAATTGTTGTGGTAAGAGAACTCAGCCAAAGAATGATGTTGGTACCATCCTCTTTCGATGTAAATTGAACATGAACTCAACAAATCCTCATGTCTCTGGATAGTCTGCTCAGATTGGCCATCATTTTGTAAATGATATTTCATGATGATGTTCAAAACTATTTTTAAATTATGTTTTAGATATATATAGAACATATAGGATAATATTTGATCTCGATTTTAGAAAATTGATATTTTTAATTCAGGCTTTTTAACCACTTCACTGATTCACTTCTTTAAAAATTTATCAAAGGGATATCCTATCAAATTGCAATGAAGTTCATTGTTTTTGAATGTTGATCCAACATAACCCATATATTAATATTACAATATTATTTATTTTAAATACCTATGAGATTGAAGATGGAGATGTTTTCCCCCTACCATGTATATATGGGAAATGGTTTTATCACCCCCTTGTATTTTTTCATATCACCTTTCATTATCTAAAATACAATACATCTTGATGTTTATTATGTGATAACCTTCATCATATCTTCCAACCAATAGTTCCCTTAGAGATCTTGATGTATATTTATGCTTCCTAGTGAATTGAGAGTGTGATCAATGTTTATCATCATGAATTTACTTCTTCAACATAATCATTAGTTGAACAAATATCCTTGACCCAAATTGCACAACTCCTTCTTCATTAACATTAACTTCCAAGGATTTCCCGTTCATTAGAGTCTATAGTTTCTATTGAATTCCCACATATTATATTTTATCATCATTTATCTGCCCTATATTAGATGCTTGATCAATCATTTATGAAAGGATTGATGATGTTATTTCCTTTTTGATTCCCATTTGAATCCTTTCAAACTCTAGGAATATTGGAACCCTATCCATTCTCATCAGTGAAATAATTTCATGATCATTTTTTGTTATACCATCTACCACTTTATTTTCTTTCCCATTATGTTATAAATTTGTGATTTTTCATGACCATGATCATCCTTAACCATCTTCATTAGTTCATATTCATCTATTTTTCTATAAATATATACTTTGGGATTTTGACCCTTATATATTTCAATATTCTACCTAAAGTTATATTTTTTTCCATATTTTCCAAGAAAATATTACAACATCCAACTCACTATAATGTGTTGGGAAATTAAAATTCTAATTTTTCAAATACCATGAAGTTTAGGATATGACATTTTCATTTTACATTGACACATAACCCATTCCCTTCTTCGAACCATCGATGAAAACATTGAAAATATATACACATGTTAGTAGTGTGAGAACATGGGAAATGATATTCCTCATTTTTTTAATGTATGAACTCTTAACATTCATAATTATTTTAAAACATAACTCCCTTTTGGGATAAATTGGTATAAGTTTTTTCCAATAATGAGAAATTTCTACACAATTAACTATAATAAACACCTAGACAAGAAACATTATGAATATCTATGATAGATGTTGTCCTTGGACCTCCTTAAATTGATTTAGTTTTTTAAGAATATATATATATATTCCATTTTTTAGGATGATATTCCCCAATAATTATAATTCCTTCAACCATAAGTCCAAATATATATACTTAGTATAGAGATTTTCCTTTAGTATTGTCATTAGCACGGTTCTCTTATACTCATTATGCTCCTCCATGGTTTTGGATTATATAATAATATCATTAAAAAAATATTCCAAATTTTATTGAGGTAATATTTAAAGTCAATATTTATCATGTCCCAGAATATTGATTGAGCATTTGTGATCCTAACAGACATAACAATGAACTCATAGTCCCATACATATATGAAAATCAGTCTTGAGGACATCCTCATCCTTCACCCTAACATGGTAATATAATGACCACATATTCACCATGTAGACATATTATTATCCACATAGATAAGTGCACAAGTAATCAATTTGTTGAAGAATATTATTTATATTTATATTTATCTTTTTGATCCCATTATTATCAATTCAAAGGAACATTGACCCACCCTTCATATAAAAAAGAGGACTAGTCCACACCATAATGAAGAACATGGTCATATGAAACATATTTATTGATTCCACTATTTTTTTTCATATCCTAATGTTCCAAAATTGACATTCCATATATATTATTGGATATTGGTAGCACCCTAGGTATAAGAACAATTAAAACTTCATCCTCTCATCTAATATGAATACCATGGAATAAATAAAATGGCAAATCAATGTATATATTTATAAAATTCATGTCTTTGAGCATGATTCTTTCCTTAGAATCAAATTTTTTATAGGTATACATTATCATAGAGAAATAATATGCATGATTGAGATGTTGGTTATAAAAAATTCTAGTTCCTCAATGCAGTTGTACAAAATCTGGGGTTGAGTCACAATATGAAGAGCTATATAATTTTTATGGAAATTTATTATGGTTATATATAGGGAATGCTAATACATTCCCATAATTGAATTAAATTTAACCCATGTGATAATGATAGGGTTTTCAAGATGGTTCATCCCTTAAATTATGATAGGGGAGTTATATTATATAGATGCAATAATTTCACAGTTTTCACTTTTGAATGATAACTCAAAATCTATGATTTGTGGTGGTGTTTTAATAGTTCTACTAAACACTCCTAATATGAAGGAATGCATAGAACAAGAATCAAAAAGAACATTTTTTATCATTGATTGAAAAACTATAATATCAATCACCTAATTTTCCAGTTTTCACCTCAATAGTTGTGATTGAAATATATCACCCTTTCTTGTTGGAGGTTATTTTATTTCTTCAAATACCCATGGCTTACAACATTGGTTCGAAAAGATCTATGGTTTTCTATAACTGTAATAATGAACAATTCTTAGAGGGATGTCAAGATAATTCCTTTCCTCCTTTGTATTTTTGAATTTATCCTATTTTAATGTGTTATCATGGTATCATTCCTTCCCATTCCTAAATCATTTCATTATCCCTTAATAAATTT
This sequence comes from Viscum album, assembly GCA_963277665.1. Taxonomy (NCBI): domain Eukaryota; kingdom Viridiplantae; phylum Streptophyta; class Magnoliopsida; order Santalales; family Viscaceae; genus Viscum; species Viscum album. The sequence continues at coordinate 652,093,005 of OY728145.1, read as the reverse complement.
ATAGGGTGATTCTATACAAACATTAAAAATGTTTAAGGATGAAATTTCTGGCACCGTTATATATCTCCATCAAGCATCTATAATTAAACTCCACTTTCCCTTTCTTATCTTCTTAATAATAATTAGATTCTTTGATCTCCATTTCAAATATTAGGGAAGATAAGATAATATCATCATAGCTATTGAATCAAATATTTCTAAGGATTTATGTAGTCAGGGATTTATCTAACCAATAAAGTGCTCAACCATGAAATTTGGGGATAGGAAAATCCACGAATTTAATAGTGCATTTATTGTGATGTTTTCCTCATACTCCAAGATATATTTGTAATTATTTTTCTTGAGGGTGAGGAAATCCTATTCCATTTAATGTAGGAGAGTATGCAGAAAATACTTATCAAATTATTTTATTCTAAAATTAATTCCACTCAATTTCATTGCTCTCTCCTTGAGGCTTCATATTTTTTACTAATTCCCACAACTAATTAGATTCTCCCACCATTTGAAAAATGGATAGTAGAACATTCTATTTTTTGGAACATTGAAATACAATGAATAACCATTCATTGGATTTGATCTACATTTCCATGATTAATGGATTTGAGGATCGATTGAATATAGAAGTCTTATGTCGCATTGAATCTCTTGGCTGTGGGTTGTTCTCTCATATGGGGGGTTTTGGTTGCTCCTCTAGATCTAGGATTCTATTCATAACATGAGATAGATAAGAGATTATCATCACAATGATCATGATTACACCTCTTAATTGGTTGGAATCTCATTGGGGTTGTCGTCAATATGTTTGTCACATCGATAGTTTACCCAATTCCTCATATTTCCTGTCATTGGATACAATAAAGGGATAATAATCGATGATTATTTTTAAATGATTAAATTCACAAGTTTAATTTGATTTATGTGAAGATATATTTTATAAATTATATTTATTTCATAAAATATCAATTTCTGGGATCTAATTTATGTTATCCAATATCAATATATTAATTTATATTCATACAAGATTTTTCCGTTAACAATGATTCAAAATGAGAATTTGATTTTAAATAATAATAAACCTAAATATTATCAAATTAGGTGTACATTGAGTCTCAATTTTGTGTACCCTGTCAAATCGAGTCTGGCATGTCATAACATGTTGGGGTTATAACCCCTAGGTCCATCTATTCCAAAACCACATCAACTTGTAGTATTTATAGAGGGATTTATTTTATAGTTAAAATAAATAATATATTCTTAACAAAATTTATTGGTGTTTTCTTATACATACTCTAATCCCAATAGAATTCACTAGATTTTTGTAATCTGAATCTAAAAAAATACTAAACTTTTCCATTGATACTAAAAATAAAAACCTATCTCCTTATGGCACAATAATTCAATATTTATTACATAAAAGTGGAAATAATACAACCAAAATGATCATAAAGTATAATGTATTTTGTAATTAGGTACATAACATAACAACTGAAACATGGGATACACCAACATTATTTTAAACTTCCTTACCATGATTTTAAAATTCTACGTGTTTTAAAATTGCATGTGATAAGCCAATAGAAAACATAAGAAAGTGGTAATAAATAAATACCATTAAGGGAATAAACCCTAAATAAGGTTCTTCAGGATGTAAAATTAGAATATAAATTGGAAATGAAAAGTCAATATCACATACATGACCAATTAAATTTGATATCCCATGATTAAAGAAAATGAAACAAGGGAAATATATAATATTGGGAAATGTAAAAACAAGGGATGTGTGGAAACAACATAAACTACTATCTCATAAACATATGTTAAGGTTAAACTATGATTAAATCATGGTGGTAAATGTTCCCTAAAGGAATCAAGTTCACTCCATTTCCTAACAATATGTATCATGATACTAAATATTACAAAATTCATTTCAATGCTATATAATATTAGGTGCACCCATCGTATTCTTTTATTCTCATGCATAAATATTATCCGTAGATGATAGAAAATGGTTTACCCATCATAATATTTTTTTCCATGATCATGGAGATTGTAATTAGTTTATTTAATTATCAAATAAAAATTATATGTTCCTAAATTTGAACATCTATGATAGGAAATGCCTTTAGTATTCACTAAACCATTTCTTTTCTATGGAAAAGCATGGTATATATCGATATCATATTAAAATAAAATAAATATTAATAAATATGATTATATGAGAGGTAAGAGGGAATACAATGACATATGAAAAAAATTAGATTTTATAATGACCAGGAAAAAACATATCCCAATATTATAAATTGGAAACAGAAGGAATATAATAATAAGGAAACTCGAAAAAAGAGAAGGTGGTGACAAATTACTAAATATTGGAATTGTAACTACTGTAAATAAAGGATCATGGATGTAATAATTAGGGAGAAAATAATATATAATCATGTAAACATCAAATGGGATGAATTTTTTATATTTAAGAACACATAACAATGTATGGAATAATGATTTTTGGGGACATATCAAAAAGATGATCTTGATAAAAAGTTGATAGTAAAAGATCAAATACATGAGTGTGTAAGTTCAAATTTTTTGGTGGGTATTATTCAGAGATTGGAGGATACTTTGGAGAACTCTTGAGAATTTAGAGATGAGTATAGATTTTTAAACAATAATAGAGTGAGCATAAATGGGAGATTGGATGGATTTATATAGGAAAATAGGGGGATTTATATATTATTGTGGTTTGGGAAACAACATATTAAAATAAAAAACCTCAAACTATACCATGGGGTTTACTATTTTCTAATCCAAATCGGAGTGGTGATAATTTTTTATGACGCCAAGGGATGGACTTAATGAAATAATGAACTTTATTATGTCGATATTTCTCCTACTCTTAATGAAATTATTGCAAACCAATTGAATATATTACATATTTTGGAAGATTGATAATGGTTCAATAAAATAAATTAAATAAATATAAAATCTCATTATTTTAATTGGAAAACATTAGTTTGTACAAGGATCGCTTTTTATCGAAGTTATTGTAACACTTTTGTATAATTTTGATGTTATAATATACAAAGTATATTTAATTTTTACCTTAATATTCTACTGTCTCATAAAATTATAAAAAATAAACCATTAGATAATTTCAATGTTATGATTACAAAAATAAAATTCATTTCATCTTAATAACTTTACAAATATTTAATTTTCTGCTCTTGATATAAAATAATCATTTGTTACAAAATGATGGGTTATTTTACAATAAAAGTTTTCAAACACTTCTAAAAATAATATTTCACATCAAAATAATTATAGGATAATTTATATTTAAAAAAATACCTTATAAGAATATAATACTAAAATATTTGTTATTTCAAAAATTCTATTATTTCATTAAAATAACTTCCTAAATTGAATTTCAAAATTACCCAAAAAGTACTATTTATATCATAATGCATCAAACCAAAAAAACCAATATAATGTACCAATAATATGATGAAAATATATTAATTATTATCAAAAAACAATAATGTACACACTAATATTTCTAGTTTCTTGATATGTATCCCTTTATTAAGCATGGAAACTATCTATGGGTACAGTGTGTGATCGTAGGACTTTCATGTGACTATTTACCAAACATGGTTTGGGTTGTGATATCAATGAGCTTGTAATTATACAATAGATTGTTTCACTCATTCTTATGTTTTTGGATATGATCATGGTATTTTTAAAGGGAAATGAACAGTGATGCTATCTTCTTCAGAATATCTGATAAATGGGCTTTGTATGGTAAAATCTTACAAATTGAGTTCATCAATTCCTTTTTCTATGTCAATTGGATGTGTTAAAACCCCATATTTATACTATTCAAGTGATCATTGTTCAATGATTATATTATCAATAGTAATTATACATAACATTATTTTAAATCCATTTAGATATAATAAAAAATAATTAGACCATGTGTTTTCTATAACAATATAAAGAATTTAATTAAATAAAAATTTTAATTTTATTTAGAATATTTTGGGTCATTATTATTGGTGTTGATAATCAAAGTTGGATCAATCTAATATTAACTTGAATAAAAATATAATTTGTTTATATGTATATTTCATCACATTGTATTAAATTTGAAAAATATAAAATAAACCCCCTTTATATTATTTGAACATATATTTTCTAGGGAAACATCCACATTTTTATCGTCCTCAAGGAAATTCTCTTACAATAACATATATTTGATTGCTATGATTTTTCATTAATTTGTTTAACATTTAAATTTCTTCTATACACATCACATTAAAAGTATCTTCCTTCTTAATTTCATAACAAATGAATATTCTATTTAAATCATCCTAGGATAATTTATCAAATTCAGTTCCATCATGTGTTTATATATTATAAAAAACATATCTTTAATGATATGGTGTAAAATTTAAAATACCAAAAAGAAATAAACAGTATCTTAAAAACCCATAATGGAGATAAATAATTCCATGAACCATTTTGATGATATATTAAAATATTTATTTTGATTATATCATATTTCATCACAAATAAAACTCAAAATATATCATTTATTTTCATTTACTATATCATTATATAATGTCCCACACCATTCCATGTTTTTAAAATTATTATTATTATGATTTCGGTGTTCCCATATTGGTGGATGTTTTGATAAGTCTGATTAGGATCAATATTTTGAAAAAAAATCACCATCATAGGATTTTTTTGGATGTGATTATCAGACCAGTTTTTATTTTTAGTGCTTATAAGGATATTGCATAAGGGTTGGGGTGGGATTTATGAATATTGTATATATATATATATAATCATGTAATGAAATTTTAGTGTCATTCCATGTTGCGGGGTTGGATGATTTATCAAATCATTTCCATGTAGAAACCATGAAATGTTTGATTTATTTAGAATTATATACGAATAAACTCTTATATATGGGAAACACGCCATTGTGGATGGTGGTTTTTGTATTGATTTCATTTTTATATTTAGTGATGGCATGTACATTTTTGTTTCATTTCTTTGTTAATGGAGTGACAACATGGTTATGTTCCTTCTTCATTGGATTTATAAAAAAATGAAAACATAATAATTTTTTATGAGGACATGTACTTATTTTCTATTTTGAATTTATTAAAGTATCCAAAAAAATATACAACCCATCAGAATACACCATAAAGATGGTAGATGTGTCTGATGTGGGAGATTTCATTTGCTAAATTTATTTCTATAATGATTTTGTTTTTCCCTATGAAGGAGGTCTGCAACTGTGAATAGTGGTGTCATGACATGAGGGATTATAGACATTGTATTTTTGTCAAATTTCATTTCATGAAGGGAATTATTAAATAATTAGTTAATAAAACACATAGTTTTATTCGAATCAATGGAGTTTTGTCACACCATGAACCAATTTTCCACACGGTTCTTGGTTACCTCAAAAGGGTGTCAGTAGTTACCCCTTTAAGTCAGAATATGAAGGGACCCTACCCCAATTTTTAAAATAGGGGACTAACCTTCATTTGAGTTTATTTCCCCATAATGATTTCAATTAATTCGGGGTTTGAGAGATTCCAATATATATGATTTCACCCCCTTTCTTCCTCACTTTTGTCACCATTATTTAAGAGACATTATTGGATGATTTCTAGTTGAATAAAGGCATGTTATTACCCAAATTTAGCATTATTTTAATCCCATTATTATCCACTAACCTTTGGATTAAGACTGTGTTTTTTTTAATGATAACATCAGATCATAGTATAATCCTTCAGTGACTATGGAATATTCCATTTGGTTCATATAAAATATCACAATATGATAAATTCATGTCATCATTCAATATTTTATTAATTGTATAGTTATGTATTGAGAGTTTTTTAAAATTTCTAATTTCACATTTATTTAGGTGAATTAGTTTTTCCATTTAATTTTATTATTAGCCTGTGTAAGTGTTATGATATATCTATAAAATTATTCATAATGTCAAAATATCATTACACTATCTGGAGTGACACTTCTCAATTATTAATATATATGAACTATTAAATAATAAAGTTTTAAAATTTTAACTTAGTTAATTTATTTCTACTTATGTTTTGTTAAATTGTATGGGTTTGGGGTCTATTTGGATGGATGATGTATGGTTGGCCTTAGAAAAGTATCATTGATAATTGTAAAGATTATCCAAAAGAGGGAAAAACTATATGAAAATATTAGTGGTCCTTGAAAATAATCCTATGGTTTATTAATTTTTTTTATTTTCATGGGAAATGAGGCCTATAATATGGTGTTCAATTTTCCCTAAAACGTAAACGAATTGTTTTTATTGAACTACCATTAATTGAATATATGATTCAAAAGGGAAAAATATACCCTTGATCAATAGTGGACACCCTAATCGTAGATGAATCAATGTCTAATAATATATTTTTATTAAATATATGGAGATTGTATGGTTATGAATTCAATGTGTAAATATAATAGAAATTTATTTACTTCCCTTATCCCGCTCTAATTAGTTATGTTTGTGTAATGACCCGGATTTTCTATGTATTTTTTTCATTAAATGGAATTATTACCAGACTACTAAAATTGATGGTGTGTGATTCTGATGCCCAGTGTGCCTAGAATAAATTGTTGGATTTTTTTAAGGTACATTCAGTTAACACGTAATCATAATTTTCTAACTTTTGAATAGGTGTTCAGATTAATAATCCAAGGGAACCATTGAATCCATAGTGTCGGGATTCACTTATGGGAGGCTTCTTGTCAACCTTAGTAGGTCTGGATAAAAAGTTAGGTTTTGGACTTATAAATAATAAATAATATAACCTTGTTGTTTTATTTTATTTCAGTCTTTTCCTCTTATGGATAAGAGGATGTGTGGGACTGGTGATGTGACAAGCCATTAAATGGCATCACCCTTCAAATTCTATGTAACGATATCGTCAAAATTTAGGAATGTTCCAATTAATGAACTGTCATAAATTTTATGAGTGTTAAACACCCTCCCCCTCTCTTATATATATGTTGTTTTGAGAGGGGTTTCGACACTGCTTCACCAATTAACGAAGTGCTGGTAATGTGTTGAAATGACAAACACTTGGAGGGGGAAGCCAGTTCTGTCTTGTGGTGATGTGTGACACTGAAACCCCGAACTGAAGATCAATGATCGAGCGACGTCATTGGAGGCTAGTTGTTGGGGACGATGAACACCGACCCACTTCACTAATTGCAAGAATTTCTCAATACTTTTTGTGTTAGGGATTAATATTGATTTAATTTTCAAGAGTTTTTTGTATCCTTACTACCCTATTGTTATCAACATAATGTGGAGGGAGGGGGATAAACAAACAAGGCCCATTTCCTTCAGTCTTGTTGGAATTTTATGCATTATTCACAAGTGAATGTTCAAGATGAATAAAACCAAATTTTTATGGGTTTCTAGCAATGAGGATGTTCGTTGAGGTTCAACGACACCTTAAAAGGGAAATACAGGACACCAGACTTCAGCTTGTGACCCACGAATTGACGCCTGCCTGGTCGTACCACTAACCAGTGCCAGTGGGGACCAAGGAGACGGCAGACACTGATCAGCCGTGAGGGAGGAGGTGGTGCACCCACACCACTGGAGGAACCAGACATAGCTCATCTTCTGTGGAGGATGGAAGAGGAGTCCAACACACCAGATAGTCGCAGAAGCGGAGGGAAGCATGACCAGCGCGCTGCCGGAGGGGCCGCTATCTGACGTCGTGGTGGTGGGACCCGAATCAATCCCTATAGTGAATTGGAAGTGTCCTTAGGCACATACTATTCACTTTCCAAATAATGGGCTACTCCCCTTCTGTGTTAGCTCATGCGGACCCCACCCAACGAGCTATGCTCTTCTTGGAGCATGGACACACGAGCTCAGCGAGCTGCTCTTCCATGGGCCAGGACGTACAGGCCCAGTTAGCCTCCCCCTTGAGGGTCAGGCTGCTCGTGCCAAGTGGGCTACCCCCTTGTGGGTCGGGCCGCGCCCACCTTTGCTAGCCTAGCCACGATCCTTTGTAGGACCAGCAAAATTGCGGCCCAGTGGGCTGAGCCCGCCATGGCCCCACCTAGCATGGTAGAACAGGGTCGGGTCGACCAAGACGGGGTCGGGTAGGGTTGGCCCAACCTAGTTGACCCGGACACAGAAACACATAAAGGGCTATATCTTGAGATCCAGATGACCATTGGAAAAACCATCTATGGCACTAGGACCCATAGAGTGAGACACACCTTTTGATATACTCCACTTCATTTTTGAAAAAGTTGGACTGTGGCCTGGCTTGATTGAACCTGAATCCAATCGGTCCCTCAGAAATAAAACAATTATAACTCACAGATCGAGCATCTGATTGACACACCATATTCCATGTTAGAACCCTTACAACATTGAGGTTTGTTGTGGTACTCAACTGTGGTACTTAGTGGTAGTTGAGGTATGATCGATATCTCGAGAGGTAGATTATATGGATCTCAAGCACACTGGTTGTGAGGAATCTTGAGGCTGGTTTTAATGTGATAGAATAACATTGATCCTATGTGGGTAGGCATCTATTGATCCTATGTGGGTAAAAATATATCGATCATGTGTGAAAGTATCTATCATATCCTTTTTGGGACAGGTCTCAACGATCCTGTGTGTGTCAGCGCATACGGATCCTATGTGTGTCAGATACTCTGTGTGTCAATGTGGGTTATTACCTATTGATCATGTGTGGGTCAACAGTATTTCATCATAACATAATAATATTAACTATAATTATGATTAATCATCTGTATTTCAGTACATAAGTTATACCTAAGTGTGAGTTGAGTCTTTTACCTTTGTTGTACTTCTAACTTTTTGGTGTTACCAGTGTGGTACTTCTATCTATGTGGTGTTACCTGTGTTGTTTTCTACTGTCGTGGTGTTGTCTACGCGGTGTTACATGTGTGGTACTTCTACATTCTTAGTGTTACATTTGATGTACTTATAACGTTTTTGGTGTTTTCATCATGGTGGTACATTTGTGGATATTCTACCTTCATGGTGTTACTTTGATGGTATTTTTACCTCATGTATGACATGGCTAGATCTTGATAACTTAGGTGTTTGTATGATAATATACCTATTTAAGTTTGATTTCTTTCATTTTGTGATTTACTTTGTGAAACTCTTGGAGATCTATGGGGGTCCTGGGGTCCCTTACTGAGTATCGTTATACTCACCCTTGCATGGGATACTCCCACACGTTGTTGTGTCTTTTGCAGACGACATATGACATTAATCGATGCTGAGGGAGATAAGACTATATGTTGTCCGGGGTAGACCATTTGGCATGACATGATGCAGGGACTAATTTTGGAGAGTTGTACCTACCCTTCAGGTAGGATCCATAGTGGGAGATCCAAGATATGTTTAGTAATTTTCAGTTTTTTTGTACTTTTTAGTTGTACTTGTACTTTTCAGTTGGGCTTGTATTCTAGCCCCTTTACATTCACCACACTTTTACTATAGCATTAGGGATTGATAATTGATAGGAGCATGTCTTTCATGGGTGGTCGATTCCTCTAGAGTGCTTTCATTGGTAGCATGTGAACCTCTATGAGAGAACATGGTAGCAGGACGTTCAGATTCATGCTCAGTTCCCCCATTTTTTTCTTAGTCTATGTTGATGATTTCAGGGATGAAATCCCTAATATGGGGAGAATGTAAAGACCCAAATTTTCAAGGTAATTTTTTATTATATGGATTTATGAAGAGTATGTTAAAATAGATGGAATTTGATTCCGTGGCCCAGTGTTCCGAATGAATTTCTATAGATTTTTAAGGTATCTTCATTAAAAAATCCAGAAAAATTTCTTAACATTTGAACTGGTGTTCAGATTAAACATCTGAGGGAACCATTGAATCAACATCACTGGGATTCACTTAAGGGAGGATTCATTTCAACCGATGTAGTTCTGAAAAAAATTTAGGTTTTTTTACTTTTAAAAGAATAAATAAAATTACATTGTTATTTTATTTTATTTCATTATTTCCCTCCAAATAACAAGTGGCAGCATGGGACCAACGATGTGTCATGTGATTAAATTTATTGACCATTAAAATCCTATTTAATTACATCATTAGAATCCTAGAAGGTTCATATTAATGAACCCTCATAAAAACTATGATCTTTAGACACCCTCCCCCTCTCTTATTTTTATGGAGCCTGCGGAGAGGTGTCATCACTACTTCACCAAGAAACAAAGTGTGTGAAAGTGCCACAATGCCAAAACCATGGATGAAGGAGCTGGTTTTGTAGAGTGGTGATGAGGGATAATGAAACCCCAAACTAAAGATCGATGATATAGCGATGTTGTGGAAGTCTAGTTCTGGGGGACATCAAACACTAATCCACTTTTTCAATCGCAGGCACTTATCCCTCATTCTTTAGGTAAAGTATAATCCCGATTTGTTGTTAAATAGTTATTGGAATCTTTTATACCCAATTTTTATTAACCAAACATGGAGGGCATGGAAAAAATGAACAAGGCCTTGTTCCTTCACCTTCGATGAAATTTCTTGAATTCATTGTGGGAAAATATTCGAGAAGAAAGAAACCAAATTTTTATGGGATAAAAGTGACAGTGATTTCCCAAGAGGTTCAATGATAGCTTCATATTGGAAAAATGGCCACAGGAGTTCACCCGGTGACCCCTGAAAATCATTCGGTGCAACGGTACCGTCGACCGATGCCAGTGGGGACCAAGGCGACGGTCGGACCCAGCCGACCGTGAGGGGGGAGGTGATTCACTCGCACCATATGAGGAAATGATCGCAGGACATCAGCCACAGAACTCATAAGAGTTGGTTGGAAAACTAGACGGTTGGGAAAGTGAATGTATGCATGACCAGTGCGTCGGTGGAGGAGCCGATGCCCAATGCTGGAGCGGCAGGACCCGTAGTGGGTATTTTGGTGATCAGGTAGCACCCTTAGGTTCTTCCGCTCCATGTTCCAAATGGGGAGGCATCTCCCCTCCCGTGCCAGCTCGATTGGACCCCACCTAGTGGGTCGTGCATTCCAGCAGGCCATGCTCCACTGCGAGTCGTGTTGTGCGAGCCCTTTGGGCCACATGTTTGCGGGTCGGTCCATGTGAGCCCTGTAGGCCACCCCCTTTAAGGTTGGGCCACAACCCCCTTTGCGGGCTGACCTATGCTCCCTTGAAGACTGGGACAAACAATGGACCAACTGTTCGAGCCCTCAGCGACCCCTCCTGGCCAGGATGGACCCGGACTTGGTCGGGTCGACCCAGACTGGGTTGGACTGGACTCGGGCCCAACCAAATCTGGAAACACATAAAGAGAAATATCTTTAGAATCAGATGCTTGTTTGATGAACTGTCTATGGAATTGGATCCCTTAGAGATAGAAGATCCATATTTTATTCTCCACTTGTGTTTCGGAGAATGTAGGAATGCAACTAGGTTGGATAGAACCTTAATACAACTGGGCCCTCAAAATTAAAATACTTATAAATCACAGACTTGGGGTCCGATTGACGCAATGTCTATCGCGTTGGAACCCTTACGACATGGAGGTCATTTGGGTTACTCCTTTCTAGAACATAATGGTGGTTGAGGTATGAACTATATCTTGGAGGAAAGTTTCTACAGAACTCTAGTGCAATGGGTGTGAGGAATCATGTGGCTTGCTGTAATGTGGAAGAAGAACATTGATCCTAAGTGGGTCAACATATATTGACCATAATTGTGCCAGAATCTATAGATCTTGCATGGGTCAGCATCTATCAGATCAAGTGTCAATCAGGTTTCAGCGATCCTATGTTGGTCAATGCATACAGATCCTGTGTTGGTTAGCGGGGATTATTACCTATTGATTATATGTGGGTCAGCAGCAATACATATTAATAGAATAAGATGATATATCCTTACTAATAATCATTTTTATTTATGTACTAATGTTATACTTGAGTGCGAGTTGAGTATTTTACCTTTATGGTACTTCTAACTTTGTGGTGTTACCTGTATGGTACTTCTATCTTCATGGTGTTACATTGTTTTATTTCTACCATCGTGGTGTTGTCTTCATGGGGTTACATGTGTGGAACTTCTTCCTTCATGGAGTTACCTATGTGGTACTTCTACCTATGTGGTGTATACTTCTTGGTGTTACCTATGTGGTACTTCAACCATAGTGGTGTTACCATTGTGGTATTCATACCCCAGGTATGAGATGGGTAGATCTTGATAACATAGGTATATATATGGGCATATACCTAAGTATAGTTGATGTATTGCTTTGTGCTTTTTTCCTTTATGGAACTCTAAGAGGACTACGGGGGTCTCGAGGTCCTCAAGGAGTATCGTTATACTCACCCATGCATGTGTTATGCATGAACCTTGTTGTGTCTAGTGTTGATGACGTACAAGATTGATAGAGGCTGAGGGAGCCAGGACTGGACTGTTATAGAGGTGGACCATTTGGGGTGATGTGATGCATGGACGATTGTTCGTGATCTGTACCTACCCTTCAGGTAGTATCCTCTGTGGATGATCCTGGAACTGTTTAGTACATTTAGATGTTTTTTTATCTTTTAGTTTTACTTGTACTTTGTAGTTGGGATTGTATTCTGACCCCTTTACATTCAGCACACTTTTACTACATCAGTTTACTATGTGGTTGCATCTTGTGGTGTTATAGTCAGTGTGATTAAATAGGTTTAAAGGAAATTCCTTCCCATTATTGGGATATGCCTTTCTGATTCCAGTCACCATCCCCTGGCCTATGGAAGGTGGGCTTGGTGTAGTAATGGCACAGGCCCTGGTGGATGGGTTTTGATAGTGTGAATCAGTGGAAATGATAAATTTTTTGTTATACCATGTAATGAATCAATGTGTACTTTAGTGAGAATAATGGACTTTATGTTAATTATAAGTTGAATGGTATTTATTACATATATAAAGTTATATTTTACTTTTTATCACTTATATTGATGGTTTAATAATGTGATTATCAAGGTATTATTTATAGATGTGATTCCCTCTTAGTGAGGTGATGTGAACATGTATAAGGGATTGAGATAAGGGATTCTGTATAGGGTGTCCCTTCTATGATTTTACATCATGGACCATATAGGTTTACCAATAATGTGTTGTTATTGATTTTATGTTATTCATAGAAATCTGGATTTTATACCAGTATTAATGTAGTAATGAGAATAAGATTGGGAATGTGTGTTGTTTTTGAGAACGAAGCCTACTAATATGATATTGTTTATTATATGAGGCTACATGCTGTAGGGTGGGATATGATCCCTTAAAAATAATAGACTAGTAATTGTTCTCAGTGATTTATGTGACCCCCCAGATAAATTATATGAGGTTACTTGCACTATGGTGAGACATGGCCCTTAGTAATGATGATATCATATCATTTTGAGTTAGGTGAGGTTGCCCTCTATAAAAATCACAATTTTAATATATATAGATATATATATTATCTTAATAGATAAATATTGATTACATAACATTTTTACCCATTCAATAATTTTATAGATCAATTATTATTCGAATCATCGAATCATTATCAACTTGTTCATAAAATATATATGTATTCTCCCACACATTTCATCATTACTATATTTGTTCTAAGATATATCTTAATAAATACCATCGTTCAAAACATTATAAATAGACTCATAAAATATAGGCGATATAAGATTTATAATAAGGGTTATGAAGAAGACATATATGATAATGTAAGAATAATATGCGCATAAGGGTATAAGAACATGAAATTAAAAAACTGTATCGTACATAAAATATATGAAAATCTTGAGTCATATCCAAATATTGATGTTAAAAATACATGACTCTTAAAAAATTAAACAAAAAGTGAAATTATATAATTACATTGGAATATTATAAATAATTTTCACATGCACATAAGCATAGAAAATCATTTCCATAGTAATCAAGGACCTTTTTCAAGACTATCAGTATCGAATGGTTCCACTCTCCACTATATCATAGAATTGACAGCTCACTCCCAATAATATCATAGTGAAAAATGTCTCATTATTATTATGGTTCACTTACAAATATAACCATTTGTATCTCATGAGATATCAATCATTCCCAAATTCATTAGAGAGATATATATGACCCACACAATACATAATGAAATTTACAAATTTGGGTTCTAAAAGATCAAAACGAATTCAACAGGTGATAATTTATTAAATTAAATAGGGTTTATTTAAATTGCATCATAGCATGACCCGTGGAAATTAAATGAGTTTCATAATAATTTAGTTGTTTCATCAGTGAATATCCTGTGAAAAAGAAATGAGTTTCAAAAAACTTATTTCTTCTTTTCCTAAAACCATCCATGTAAAAAATGAGTATCATATCCATTGATCATATCCTTATCAAATCATAAGTTAATTGTACGTTTTTTGTACTTGAATAAAATTAGTACCATTAAAATATCATTAAAAATTTCATGAGGAGAATACTAATTATATTTTGAAATCATTTTATAAAAAAACTACCAAATTAATATGTAAAATAATTATTTTAAGAAAAAAATGTAAAATTTTAACAGAATCTTTAATGATTTTTTTCACCACAACTGAAAATTATATTCATGCCATATTGGTTAAAAATTATTCTATTCATAGTATTAAAAAACATATAAATGAACCATTTTGAGAAAATTGAAAGAATATTCAATTAAACCCATTTTAAGTATTAAAAAACATGTAATTATGTTTTTCAAAGTTTCATTTTAGAAAAATAAAACATTCTATAAAACAGTTAATTAAAATAGGATATTGAATAAAAAAAATTTGATTGAAGAGTGAAATTAATTTGATGTTCATTTCAAAACATATTATCAATATATTGAACACAAATGGTGATGAAAATGTAAGGAAAACAAGTATTTTCATGAAATTACATGACTGGATTAAAATTCATGATATTTATGATGGATATATCATTAAATTTTTTTCATATAATCATAACCATAAATAATCTCAATAAATAATGAGATTGATACATAAAATAATAACATGAGTTATCCATTCCTCTAATTCAGTCTAAAATCATTTTAATAAATTTAAATTTGTTTCAATTCAATATCCGAGTCATTTTAATATCTATAATATCATATATGATAACTGTATAAAATTTTAACACAGCCTTTATTCACAATTATTTATCAAAATCATCACTTTTTGTTGTTTACTATGTAGTATATAATTAGTATTTTAGTTCAGTAACACCAGTACTTTTATATTTATCTTTGTTTTATTAGATTTATAGTATTTTTAATGATATTAACATCATATATTATCATTATATACATATTTATATTCATCTATAAAAATGGATATATAAAAATGATTAACATTGTAGGTTGAGGTGGTGGGAAATGTGTAAGCATGAATGTGGTTTTTATTTGTCTATAGAAAGAATTTAAGAAAATTAAACATTATTTATACATTATTGGATAATTATTATATCATATTTATTCACCAAATTATTCAATATTTCAATCCATGAAAAATTTAATTGAAAAATTAAACACATCGCTTAATTGAAGTTGTTTTCCACAAGTATGCATGAAAGACATCATTATTCTACTAAGGACATTATGGAATGAAGGAAGAAAAGATATTATCATTAATAATTAATAATTATATCACAAATATAATATATTAAATTTAAACCCATTATAATAAAAATCTATAATAATGGTTTTGAAAAATGAATTTTATCACTATGTGGACATGGTAAGCCCTACATACTCACAAGCGATACATTTACATTTTATTTTATGGTAAATAGGGATTATAATTGGGTTTTGACAATAATAATAACATTTAAATAAATTTATGATACTTGATTTATTATTTAATGATAAATATCAAGTATTTATGTATGTTATGTATGTTTTAAAAAATTATGTGATTATATAATATCATTACATCAACATTGAAAGGATTTCACTAGATCTCCACTAAAGGAACCTAGCGTTATTATTTTCACAAAACCATAACCACTATAATTTTATTAAGAAAATTAATTTGTTAAATTTAAATAGTTTTTTAATGCTATATGGAACAATGTGATGTGAATAAGAAAGGGTTGAGGTGACATTTTAATATTGAGGTGATGGTACTAATGGAATTTTTAAAAATGTTAAATTATAATCGATTAATTCTAAAGAAAAATGTATAAAAATACATGTGTATTTTATGATAAAGTAGAATATGATTTTTTAATATCAACCAATCCAATTTATATAACATTTGGTTTAATTTGAAACCACAACCTCTGGATTTACCCTTTGGTAACCAATTTTAATGTTAATGACTATAACCAATTTTTCAATATTAATGGCTATAAGTATTAAATAAATGGGGGAAATTGAATCATAAAGATATAAATAAGGATATATTATATTATATAATAACCACCATGATTTATATAAATAATATTGTTATAGAATGTTTAAAAAATAATATTTTGATGAGGTATTATAATTTTCAATTTTTACCCAACTCATTAAATTTGACTTATATGTCATAATGAATAATTTTTATATAGAATAAAATCCTTTAAACATAAAATAGTATGTCATTTAAACCTACATAGTTTTTGACACACTATTATTTACTCAAATTATACTACTTGTAATATTTTTTGAAACATTTGTTTTTATTTTTTATTTAATTTAAGAACACTACTTCAACATTATTTAAGAATTTAATGGAATTATATAATATTAAAAAATTAAAAATAAATTTTCACCATGAATATAAATTAATATTTCAAAAAATTACTTTTAATATTCATTAATAAATATTTTTGGTTTCTATATGATGAAATAATTTTTATTTTAAACAATTATAGTTACATTTCATAAGATTCATCGATTTAAATAATTTATATGTTAATTACAATGAAATTTATCAATTAAAAATCAAAAAATCATAAAATAGGTATTCATTGTGGAATTAATATGAAAAAAATAATAAATATTATGAAATTGTGTTTCAAAATCACTAATTTAATACCTATATTTATGTGATTTACCCATTACCGAGGTAATAAATTTTATCATTGCTACATTTCATACTGACACAAAAAATGGCCATTTTAACAAATTTAAAATATCTGATTATAAATATATAAAACATTAAATGTAATTAGATAACTCAAAATGTAAATGATTAACTTATATTTATTTTTTAAGGATGAAAAAATGACTTCTTTTTCAAAAAATACATTTTTAAGCATTAAAATTGATTTATTCTTACCGTCAGACTCAAAAAATAAATGAGGAATATTTATAATATATAATAATATAAGTTATATATAAATTTAATTAGAATAATTCAATAATTGGTATTAATTAAAAATTATTATTTAAAATTAAATTGTTCTCATATAATAATTCAGAAAAAAAAACAACACTTTTATTTTCAAGTAATTTTGGATTTTAATTATAATTAATAGATAACTAAGGAAATTATGTTTTAAATGTTTATACTGTATAAATATCTTAATTTAGATAATAATTTCATAATAACCAATCAAACAGCTAGACTACAGTGACATAGTATTAACATACATTGGTATTAAATCAATTTATATGAATATTAAAGGAATTACAAAATTACATGCTCAAGGACTGTAACAGTTTCATGTCTCTGGAAACATTGAATGATAATATTATAACTTGGGGGAAAATAGTCAACATTTACCTTATGTATCATATTTTTATTACTCATACATAAAACCTATCTTCTTAACCCATGGAAGGGAAACATAAGAAATGCCTGAGCTCAGAAACTCAAGAGGGGTAAAAAAGGAGATCTATAACAGAAGCATAGAATAAGAATATGATAACATTATTATAACATTATAAGATAATACTGTACATATGAAATATCTTAATCAAGATTCATGAAATTATTATCATTTCATTATACATTAATAAAAAGTCAAGAGCATAATCTATGAAAGAACAACATAAGAGTACGACATAGAATTTTTGGGAGATATATAAACATGTAAAATAAATATCTAGCCTATGCATAATTGCTAATATTTAACTCTTCAATTCATTGGGATTACACATATTTAGTAGGACACACCACCATTCTTAGTCATAGTTCTTTCCTTAGAGTGGAATTTGGTTCCCTTCCCACATTTTACAATGCTTCTTGACTTGTTCCAATCATTTTACTATGATTAATAAATATTTACCTAATTAATTGGACCTAGATACTGGTCCCAATATTCATTTAATCTCTAATTTGACCACGTATCATTATCAGTGAATCCCATTAAATTATATATAATGGTATTAACCTACAATATATGGCCACCACATCATATAAGTTATAACATGTTTACATAGGGTTATCTGGGGAACACCCAAATCTAATATTTAATGGGATTACCTAGTTCAGTCTACACAAACCTGTCGTATATGTTGTAATTGGGATACATGGTGGTATCTCGGCCTCCTCATCATCTACACTATAAATAAATTAAATTGTCAAAATTATGCCACACTATGGAATAAGATGAAACGATATTACCTAGTTTTATCTGATCCGCCCCTTCATTTATTCCATTTACTTGAACAAAAACATGAATAAATCACCAAGATCCTACATGTCATCCTAAAAACAGATAAAAAAATATACATTCTTGACATTATTAACCTGTAGAGAAATAATGGGTTTCATGTCAATCTCTTTGAAAAAAATTTAGACCATCGAAAAGAAATGGGCATCATAATAGTATATTTAAAATGTGATAATACCATGTAAACAAAATAGTTTTCTTAAAAATTGACTAAAAATATGATTTAATGATGGAAAAGAAATGGTTTCAATAAAATTTATGACATCAATACATAAACCATACATAGAAATAATAGGAATTGTATCCATGGATAATATTCCTTTTAAATCATAAACAATATAAAATCATGTTATCTTATATAGATAAGTGTTGGTAAAAATCACTTGTTACATAACTTTTCATTGAATATCATTTTTGAAAACATATAGAATTTTTAAAATAAATTTTGTTTAAAAACACTTTGAAAACATATAAATTATTCATTAAAAACAATTTTAAACTAGTTCAAAAATATAAATCATTTTTAAAATCCATTTAGTAAAATCTAATATTAATATTTTAATTGAATTTATCACTTATTTTTTTTAGGAAAACATATATTTTAAATAATATAAATATCCCAATGAATAGGAAAATAAATTCATATTTTTGTAAAAACACATTCATAATTATTTAAAGTAAAAAATAATAGAGAAATTGATCCAATATCGGAATATATGATGAAAAAATAGATTATAATAAAACTCATGAAAATTTTTGAGATGTGGGTTATAATATTTCATCAATGGAAGAATAATATTAAACAACCTCAATAAACGATGAGATTGTATAAATATACTTTTACTACATTGGTAACCAGGAATCCTAATCCACATGAAATAATAAAATTAAAAAAATTAAATAATATGCTAAAAATATATATTTATTATATAACCTGTCAAATGGATGTATATACAACTCATTAGAAAATATAGGTCTTTAACATTCCATATATCAATAAAGTTAATTGAAAAATGAAATTTACCGATTTGGTATCTTTTCAACCATAATCTCTGAGAATGATAGATCATCAAATGGATTTATAAATACACAAAAATTTATGTAAAATAATATTATTATATATTCATTGTAATTACATACAACACTTTAAAGAAATGACTATTTAATAAGGTAAAACTCTCATAGATATATAATTGAGGTGATAAAACCCTTACCAAATGTCTTGATTCATGCCATACTAATTAAAAAATATAGTATAAGTTATTTATTTATATTATAAATATACCACAAGAAACATAATATTATATCTAATCAAATATATGATTTTATTTTTACATTATATTACCCATTTATTAACAATTAAATAAAAATTTTATGTTTTGGAAAATATATTCTTTGTTTAACCTATATGTTTGGAATTATTAATCTCAATCCTCATTCTCAAATAGTGATTTTTTATTAAAATAATTTTAAAATTTATATTATTAACATACATATTCATTATAGAAATATTTTTAATAATAAATAAAAAATGGAATATTAAATGGAATACACCATTCAAGGAAATGGTATGTCATACATACACTTGAACGTTGTTTCCCTTTTTTGTCTTATTAAATGAATAAATGTAACAAACATATATGAAGATATATAAATATATATGTATATTATAATTCAAGTAGAATTATTATTTTTTCATATGTATCATATATATTTACTAAAACCATCATTAATACATTCCTTGCAATGTGTATAGAAATCACATAACATTGATGCATCGATAGTCCACAATTCCACAAATGAATTTATCATATTTATTGAAAATCGAAGACATTTAATTATTTATTATATAAAAATTATCTAAGTATAATTATATCATAAATATAAAATATAATATATAAAAATATTAATAGCATGATAAATCTCTAATGATGAGATGTGGTATAAGAAAAACAAATGACATCATTTCACGAGGTAGTAGTCATCCACACACAAGAATGATAAGTTCATTACCCATTTGATGGGTGTGTGTATATTTTCAGGTTGAATCCTTATAATTAAAAAATATCAGTATATTTATTATAATTATGTTATTATATAAAAATGTTATAAGTATAATTTAGGTGGTGGACAATGAAAATAAAACAAAAATGCTTGAAAAATGGTGTGGCCTCTTCAATGGTAAATAAATTAGGTTTTAACCTAAGGGATTCATTAGATCGATATCATTATAATGTGAGGACTATATAATGATGGTAGAGTCGTAATAATATGATTTTCATATGTTTGGGATGATCAAAAGTGGCTTGATATGAGTGAGTAAGGTGAAATGTGAATGCCATTTTATAGAGTTGAATGGATGAAATTCATGAACGTACAAAAAGGTAAACACTATTGGTGGTTCTCCGTTCCCAAATTTTCATGGAAAATGGAATCATAATTGAACTATGGGAACTAGTTTCAGGCCAAAACTCAACCACACAAAAATAAGGGATTTTTTATAATTTTGTTCCTCAATATCTATTTTCCTCACAATCAAAATTCTGGTTTTATATAAAGGAATCTAGTTTTCTTAAATATGTAATTAAAAATTTACGAAATATTTAATTTGGGACATTTTTAAAAAATATAGAAAAAATCAATTATAAATATTATATATAATTTACTAAATAAATAAATCACATGTTTGATGGAAACTATTTTTAATGTAGGCACATGTAATGTTAAAATGAACTTATTTAACCTATATCATGCTAATAATGTTTTTACTGTATAAAGTGTATATAATCATTTTTTAAAAGAAAAATTGGTCCATTAATATACTATATTTTATAATAACTAAATTTTCAAATAATTTTTCTGAATAATCATTTTTTAATTTTAAATTTATTATTAAAATTTCATTTATTATAAAATATAATTATTTTCAATTCGGATATTATTTAGTTAATTAAATTTTATAAAAATATAAATAAAATTCAATAATTTGACCATATTAAATTCAAAACTATATATAATGATATATTCATCTACAAATATTATTGGAAATAATTCCATCAATTTACATTAAATTTAATATTTATCGTATCATTTATTTTGGTTAATTATTATCTAAAACATTACTAGATTTGGAATTCCATATGTAGATAATCAAAATAAATATCCTATAGAAATTAAATATTAATTAATATGATGATGAAAAATCCTTTAACTTTATTAATAATCGGTAAAATTGAACTAATGCGGTTCTTTGTTAATATCTCAATGCATTATAAATGTTGAAGGTAAAGAAAGATCATTTTCACTCATTTTCCTTACTTAACATATTATATAGGTTGAATTCGATGAATAGTTTCCCCTACAGACCGTTAAATTAGAGAAAAGAGGCTATATGGTACTAACATTAGAATATAATTTTTGTGGGACATGTTTTTAGGCCATTTTCCTTAATATTAATTTTTAACCACCACCTAAACTAATTTATTCATTCACTATAAAAAAAATTAATAATTTCCACAAAGTATTTGGGTAAATAACTAATTTTAGATTTCATGAAATTATAATATATGATGATTTCATATATGGAATACATTTTTTCATATTATAAACATAGAATATTCAGAAATTAAATAAAAAACTATAGATGGGATGAAACAATGCATTTTTAAAGTGGAAATGTTGAAAGGAAGGAAATGTTTTGATATACAATTTCATTGTTAAATAAGTTTCAATTCCCTCAATTAGATTTATTTAAATCTAATTGATATACTTATAAATTAAAAATAAATTAAATTAAAAACTGACTAGAGAAATAAATATGACAAAAAACTAATTTTCATTTTAATTTCACTATTTTCACTATTAATCAAAAAATGAAAAATCTCAAAAAAATGACAAAAATTCACCAAAACTAAAATTTGATATTTTTGTTTAAAAAATGATTTTTTTAAATAAATAATATTATTTATTAAAAAATTATATTATTAAACTTCTAAAATTATAGGATGGTAAAATTTCATTAATAAAAAAATACATCTTTTTATTCACTAAATTAGATTTCGCTTTCTATTTTCTAGAAGAAAATAAGTTGATCATTAAATAGACTAATGAATATAATATATATATATATCATTAAAACAATTTATAAAAATTGTTGAAATCTTATTTATAATGGTAAAACATTTTTTATTTAATTAATATAGTTTTCTAGAAAATTATTCCTCATATTTCCTATAGTGTATTATTTTCATTTCTATTTAATAGGTCACCGAATAATTATGCTTATATATATATGTAAATAATATTTTGATAATATATTTAATATTATTCATAACCATAATTCAAATGGATATGTGAAAACTATAATAGTATTTTAATTGATATTTTAATATTACGCAGTAGATTGGTAAAACTATGTCTTGCATGTAATGCAGGCTATCGAAGGAACTCATCATAATGTGTTTCCTACGAAAAAAAAATTCTTGTCCTAAAATCCAATATATTTTTTTCATTTACAGAAATATTTTATTGTTGTTGTGTACAAAGAATTAATAACATTATTCTATCATATAACGAAATATATATTAAGTCTTGTGTGAGATACAAAATATCAGATAGTTTATATAATTTCTAAAAGTCACAAAATCTCATTGTGTAACATTCTAACACCATTAAAATGATTTTCCACAAATAAACTCCTCTTTTATAAGAAATGAATAATAATTAAAATTTCATTTTCATGGAATCAAAAATCATAAAAAGGAATACATTAATATTATTTAAAAATGGATAGTCAGTAATATGACGATTACCCAACAAAAATCTTAACTATTTTTCAGTATAAGAGAATATAGGTGGAATGTGATAATATCTAAATGTAAGGAAAATTTAACTATTAGGTTCCAATTGGTTTTGATTGAATATATCGTTAAGTGCATGTTAATGATTACAAATCCATAACCCAATGAGAATTGAAAAAGGACATTAATATTTGAAAAAATAATGATAATATTTAATCTTTTTTACATTAAGAACCATTCTCCTAATGTTGAATTATTTTAATTAAATTATATAATAATATTATTATTGGACAAACTATAACTTTTTTCCTTCATTAATTTCTACTTCATCTCTTACTAAAATATATAAAGGAAAAAAATTATTTCTTAAAGTAAAAATTATTAATGCAGTATAATGATAAGTCATTCAATCTATCTTTGGTTATAATCCCATAAGAAGCGTTAAAAATAGTCATCCAATGTGAATAAATTCTCATGTATCGAGGTTACAAATTAATCACTAATAAATCATCTAATAATAAAATTTAAACATTTAATAAATATTTTACCATGAAAACCTTTTGAATAATGAAAATAGAAAACATTATAAATAATGTCAGCAAATTATCTTAACATTGATCCCCCATATAAAATAAACTATTTATTGGTTTTCAAATTACAAATATGGGACTACCCACATAATATATCCCCTTGAAAGTGGTTAATATCCTAAATTATCATATTTTATGTAACACCCCAGGTAAATAAAGAATATGACATTTTCAAATTTATCCATATTTGTGAATAAAATATTAATATTACTTTAAAGGGGACGCTATGCTCGATGGCGTACCCAATACGCAACAACGAGTTTCTTGGGAATCTTACGTTGCACTCTAAAAGTAAAATAATATCATTTTAAATGGTAGTTAACGCCTAGCCTTTGTAATGGAGGGAATGAACAAAACTAACTAAAAAATTAATATATATGTTTTTCAAATATTTTTACTTTTTACAATAAATGTTAGAGGACTAAAAATGCGAAGGAATACAATTTTAAGTGTAAACATTCAAATATTCTTTAAAAGGCCGGTTAACCGCCTTTTGATGGAGAACCTCTTTTAAATCCACTTTTTGACAATTTTATGTGTTATATTTGACAAAATAAAATTATTCTTTTGAATCGGGACATCAAAATTTACTTTGTGTAAATTTTTGGTATTTTTCCGATAAAGTTCATTTTTTAATGAATAGTGAAAAATGTTGTATTTTAATTCAAAACCTCTTTTTAATCTAATTTATTTATATGATAAGATTATCTTTTGAATTGTTTTTAAAGGGAAATTAGAATATATTTTTACCATTTAATCCAATAGTGGTCATTGGAATTAATTTCACTTTGAAATTGGACTTAAACTAGTGTCAATCTTTTAATAGATATTGTTTCTTAAAAACACGCTATTTGTTTTGAGAGTGGGAATTAATTATTAAATTAATTAATTAAACTTATATGTTTTTAATTTTTTAAAATATACATCATTTTTGAATTTGGAATATCAAATATATCTTAGGGTGATTTTTTGTATTTTTTTTGAAAAACTCCAATTTTTGATGAATCGTGAAACCACTAAGTGGTAGTGTAAAAACTGTTTTTTTCGTTTAAATTAAACTTTACCAATTATGTGGTTTGAATTTCAATAATCCGACATACATGGTTGTCATTAGGATGTAAAATTTGGTTCAATGGGATTAAAATAATTTTTTGGTTAGTAACTCTTAAGTTTTTAATCGCGGTTAGAGGTAATTAGTGTAATTTAAGGTAAAGATAATGTAATAATAATATGAAATGACCTTGAAACATGTTCTAACCTTATTGGATGAGTCACGTCCGACCAATAAAATCCATGGGTCAACTTGGGGACCCCATGGAGCCACTTTGGTTGGAAAATGACATTAATTCCTTTTTATTTAAAGTTAAAATTATAATGTCACAAACATGTATTTTTTTTAATAGAACAATTTTTACATGGGGTTATATAAGTCATATTTCTGACTATAAATATTCATTATAAATCTAGAATTATTTCCTACATCATGATATTTTTTTATAATTTTTTGACATTAAATAAATTAATTTATTTATGACACCGTGATGATGCATTGATTACCTCATAAATGAAAAATTTAAATAAAATGAGAAGATAAGGTGAAATCTAAGTCTTAATCTTGTCAAAAACCTATTGTATGGGTGGATTTAGAAACCTTACCACCTTACCCTCTAAATATATACTTTTGGGACCTTTAAAATCCGAAAATCATTTTATAATAAAGTAATATTTTATAACTTTCCAAGAGTGTCCCTCCTCTCCTCTTATAAAAGGCCCCCACCTCTACCACCTTACACACACCTCTCAAGCCTTTGGCTCGACCAACCCCTTCCCATTCCATCTCTCCACATCCCTCTATTCATCAATGAAGCCCCACTTTGGGCATAATCCTTTCCAAGGAAGCCTTTGAACTCAAATCAGAGAGAGTTACTCGATTTAAAGGTAATGTCTTCCCTTGTGTTCTTTTGTTTTATTTTGCTTCTCCAAACCCCTAAACTCTTTTTATTACTTTTTTTTGTAAAAAACCAGTAACTTATATATACTAGGATGTTTTTATAAGAAAGATTTGAGCTACGCTTTCACACACCTCCGACTAATGGTTAAAGAACATACTGTTTCTGTGGATGACGAATTACTGCCTCACGAAACGATAATTGTTCAATATTCTTTTAACACCTTCAAAAGTGGCCATTAAGATATCACTATATTTATATATGATATATAATATGTTTATGTTTTCCTTAAGCTTATTTATTTTTCATATATGTCATACCTTTATGGTTTCCATTATGGGTAAACGCGATATCTTCATTTTAGGAAGTGCGGACTACCGCCCCCTAAAAGTGATTTGATTCGTTAATGCCATATGTGGGACGTATAAAGGATGGAGTTAATGGTATTACATATGATATCCTACTGGAATTATAATATAACTTTATATAATTATTATTTCATTCCATTGAATACAAAAAAAGAAATGAAAGTAGCGTTCATGCGTACGTACGACTTACCGTCTCCATGAACGGTACATTTCATTTCTTATCTCCAAATATTATGTACTATTATAAGTAAATATATATAATGGATATATATGTAATATATTACATCTAAATTATGGATATAATTCTGGAATTATAATATATATATCTCTCATTTTTTTTAATTCCATTAATATGACAAAAAATGAAAGTAGTGTTCATGCGTACGTACGGCCTACCGTCTCCATGAACGGTGCTTTTCATTTTTTATCTCAAAATGATATGAAATGAATATATACTGGATATATATGATATTTAAAACATAAATACTATTCTGTATATGATGTACCTATAACTAAATGGAAAATTCTTTTCCAACAAGTTCAATTTTTACTCATGTACCGAACATCGACAAAAACGTCTGATATGAACTCACTTTATTAACAAATTATTATAACATTATAATATGTGATATGAACTGAATAATAATCTTTAAAGGAGGTCCTTAATAAATTATAAATTGACCAAATTTTATTATTCAGGAGATTAAAGAACGATCGAGTCATGTCGGACACGAGGTAAGGGATCCTACCCCTCTCTTTCTTTTTATGTACACTCTTTTATGCCATTCCTTTTAAGCTCATCTTTCTTATGATTGGGATGTTATTTAATATTACTCTTACTGTAAGCTTTATGTTTATATGATTAGAGAGACTACTTTCTCTCATCAATCAATTTTTTAAGTTTTGAGTGGCGCCGTTAGGCTGCCGAATTTTTGTAAGAGATCCAACCTATCTCTTTCTTTTTAAGTACTCTCCTTTATGTCACTTATTTTAAGATCCTATTTGTTATTCTGGGGGATGTTATTTTATATTACTATTTATGTAAATTTTATGTTATTATGATGAGATACCCTATTTGATCTCATCAATCCATTTTTAGAAGTTTTAAGTGGCACCGTTAGGCTGCCGAGTTTTCATAAGGGATTTTTCATCTCACTTTTATTCCCGTGAGATTTATGCTAAATTTTCCATCATTTCCATTGAGTGGTATATATACTACCCATTATTCTACTCTTTGTATAATATAATTTCATTTATGAGTATTTACATCAATTATTTATTGTCCTTCTTTTCTGGGGTGTATGTTTCGAATGATACCCAAGTCGGTAAGGGAACCTTTCACCCTCCTCTTGTTAAAAGACTTCTTTTGTTGGGTCTTTTAATTTACATATTTTTATGTTGGGATATGTTCTTATAAATCCTTATTTATGTAAAGTTTATGTCCAAGTGATGAGATACCCTTTTTCTCTCTCATCAACTCATTTTCTGAATTTTGAAGTGACGCCGTTAGGCTATAGAATTTTTGCAAGGGAACTTCTTAAGCCAATTTTGATTCATTGGGATAAACTTTTAGTCCTTAAATATGTAGTTCTATGGATATGTTTGAATAAACTCTGATTTTTTTACACGTAATATCCACTTATATTTGGTGTATTCGTTTGTCACACATAATTATGTAATTGATTTATCCTTAATCCAAGGATATCGTCTTTGTATGGGACTTTGTCTCATTCTCCTTTCATTGAAGAATATTTTGTTTTATACATAACCTTATTTTATATGGTGTATAAACCCTTTTTACTTTTACATTTATCCAAAAGGAATATTTTTATACGAAGTGTTTTACTAAACGACAAAAAGGAATGTTACGTATGTGGCGACAACAACTTCTCCGCCGTCGTGACCATTATTTGAGTTTCGGCTTCCTCTACAAGCCATACATTTTTTAATGAAAAATAAATACCATGTTTTACTTTTCTTTTATTTTGGTATTGAAAATGGTTTTCATAATTTTTTTATATCAATGTGTTGTATTGATATCTTGTGATTGAAAAGTGGAAATGTTATGTTTCCTTTATGCATGTTTTATGTGATATTATTATGTTATGGTTCTTGAGAATTATTATGAAGACGGGTGGTTCCATGAAAAACTAAGGGTGGGTGAGCCCGATATAGCTCTCCAATGCATTGGGTAACGCGAAGGGGTTAAACGTTAAGGTTTATCCGGTGAAAGTTAGGGAATATACTGTGATGGGTATTCCAAATGTAACCAAGAGGGTTACTCCCTACGTAATAATGTTATGAATGCCTCAAGTTACCTTTATGCCTTATGATTTATATGATTTATTCATGATTTGATGAGGTATGTTAAAATGCTTATGTTTTATGAGTAAAGTATGATTTCATACATGGACTAATGTTTTCTTTTCGTGCTTTTATATCCCTTACTGAGATTTTTATGCTCATCCCAATTTTTTGAAATGATTTTCACAGGTCAAGGGAAAGGTGAATGATATGATGATAGTGTCAAGGAAGTGTCAAGAAAGAATCCATGTTTTATTTTAAAAATATTTCCGTTGATGGGAAAAAATGAATACTATCTTTTATGTAACCACTTTTTTTAAATGTGCAATGTAATTCATTATTTATGATCTAATTCTCTAAAACTCTAAACCTAAAAATATCCTCAATGCGAATTATTCATTTAATTCAATATTAAGTAAGGTTTAAGTCCGGGGCTTTATAGTTGGTATCAGAGGTCGGTTTAGATAACTTTAGAGGTTAGGGTATTCTCTAAGCATAAGTGACATTACCATAATGGTTAGGATTTCAGAATGAGTACAAGTTTTAGATAAAGTGAATGAGTAAGTATATCTTAGTGTTTATCTTCATCATTAGTACATGATGGTTTTGTTGATATACTCACACTGACATTTCTGTTTTTAGTGAATGGATGGATCTAACAGGCACCAAAGTGACAACAGGTTTGAAGGAAACTGTGGTGGTTCTCTGATTAAGAGACTGGATGAAATGGAAGATTCAATGAGGAAACTCATGGTTGTTCTAAACCAACTATCAAGGATTCATGATAAACCACTTGAACCTTGGTATGTTCTGTAATGCATCATGTACGAGATGACCAATCAATGTGGAAGTTCGGGTAATAATTATAAAGGTAACCATTAGAGTTTATACGATCCTTACTTTTGAGGTAATTATGGTTTATTATATGTTATGATGGAAAATGAAAGACATGAGGTAAAGTTGAGGTTAAAATATGTTATGATTATTTTTGAAGATTTTATCTCGTTTTGGGGAATGTTTTACGAATTATATAGTTTTGGAAAAAGGAAAACACGCAGACCGTGTGACAACCCGTCGCGTCGGACAAAGTTGCGGTAATCGAACCCACAACCAAAGTGCGACTGATATTTATCGCCTACCACTAGACTACGTGAAGTCCCTAGTTAGTTTGACTGATTATTTTTAGTTAGATGATTTTATGAATCAAGAGTAAGTATAATTTGGGTTATCTATGGAAATTTTTAACCTATCATGGAAGATATGTGATTAGTTTAATTAATTTTCAATATGAGAATTTAAGAGAAACTAATGTTATTTAGAGATAAAAGTTAATTTGTACCTTGGATGACTATGTGATTAAATCCTTCAAATATTTGGGTTTCAATCTTAGTTTGGTTTACTTTGAATAATTTTATGGACAATTGTTTATTGAATGGTCTTCGTTGAACTTTGGGGTTTTTTTGGAAAAATTTTGGAGATTAAGAATAGATTTACTTTTTATAAAGGATTATACTTTTGTGGATTATTTGATATCATACTAACAATTTTGGTTTTGGTTTTTGTCTAAAGACATGGGAAATATATAGTTCTATTTTTTGGATTAGGTGATTCTCATGAAGTTGATTATAGTACTCTTAATTCGAACAAGTCTTCCTAAATACTCGTCTTTTGGAGAAAATATGTGTTTGATTAAGGAATCTAGTAAAATTTGAAAGTCTACGTGACAAGTAAGTATGTTTCATTATGATTTAGTTAAGCTCAAAAATAAATTCCTCATTGAAGAGTAACTTAAAACAAAAATGTTGTCTAATAACTTTTCTTACTGGGGAATCGAATACCGTTTAACACATCACATGTTTGTGATTTTCTTATGGTTAACTTTCTCCTAGACATGTTTACTATCACTCTCCCTCAGAACATGACCCTTTGTTTTTTCCTCCATATCCATGTTCTCCTACAAGGAATCCCAGTATGGGTTAACTTGGGTGACCTTTGTATTTCT
This sequence comes from Viscum album, assembly GCA_963277665.1. Classification (NCBI taxonomy): domain Eukaryota; kingdom Viridiplantae; phylum Streptophyta; class Magnoliopsida; order Santalales; family Viscaceae; genus Viscum; species Viscum album. The sequence goes on along the minus strand of OY728145.1, from coordinate 652,062,273 downwards.
CTTTATTTATTTTAAAGTGATTGTTTTACTTACACTTGTTCTGATGTGGGATTTTCAATGAAGTTTCCAAGCCCAATTTTAAAATTGCGAGGATGCAATTCCCAAAAGTGGGGAAGGATGTAACACCCCAGGTAAATAAAGAATATGAAATTTTCAAATTTATCCAAATTTGTAAATAAAATATTAATATTAATTTAAAGGGGATGCTATGCTCGATGGCGTACCCAATACGCAACAACGAGTTTCTTGGGAATATTACGTTGCACTCTAAAAATAAAATAATATTATTTTAAATGGTAGTTAACGCCTAGCCATTGTAATGGAGGGAATGAACAGAACTAACTACAAAATTATTATATATGTTTGTCAAATATTTTTACTTTTTACAATAAATTTTAGAGGATTAAAAATGCGAATGAATCCAATTTTAAGTGTAAACATTCTAATATTCTTTAAAAGGTCGATTAACCGCCTTTTGATGTCGAACCTCTTTTAAATCCACTTTTTGACAATTTTATGTGTTATATTTGACAAAATAAAATTCTTATTTATAATCAGGACATCAAAATTTACTTTGTGTAAATTTTTGGTATTTTTCCGATAAAGTTCATTTTTAATGAATAGTGAAAAATGTTGTATTTTAATTCAAACCCACTTTTTAATCTAATTTATTTATATGATACGATTATATTTTGAATTGTTTTTAAAGTTAAATTAGAATATATTTTTACCATTTAATCCAATTGTGGTCATTGGAATTAATTTCACTTTGAAATTGGACTTAAACTAGTGTCAATCTTTTAATAGATATTGTTTCTTAAAAACATGCTATTTGTTTTGACAGTGGAAACTAATTATTAAATTAATTATTGCAACTTATATGTTTTGAATTTTTTAAAATAGACATCATTTTGAATTCGTAATATCAAATATAGCTTAGGGTGATTTTTTGGTATTTTTCTGAAATACTCCAATTTTTTATGAATAGTGAAACAACTATGTGGAAGTTTAAGAACTATTTTTTTGGTTTAAATGAAAATTTACCACTTCTGTGGTTTTAATTTCAAAAATCCAACATACATGGTTGTCATTATGATGTAAAATGTGGTTCAATGGGATTAAAATAATTTTTTGGTGATTAGTAACTCTTAAGTTTTTAATCGCAATTAGAGTTAATTAGTGTAATTTAAGGTAAAGATAATGTTATAATAATATTAAATGACCTTAACACATGTTATAAACTTATTTTATGAGTCATGGCAGACCAAGACAATCCATGGGTAAAATTGGGGTCCCCATGTAGCCACTTTGGTTGGAAAATAACATTAATACCTTTTTATTTAAAGTTAAAATTAAAATGTCACAAACATGTGTTGTTTTAATAGAACAATTTTTACATGGGGTTATATAAGTCATATTTATGACTATAAATATTAATTAGAAATATATAACTATTTTCTACATCATGATATTTCTTTTATAATTTTTATACATTAAATAAATTAATTTATTTATGACACTGTGATGATGCAGTGATTACCTCATAAATGAATGATTTAAATAAAATGAGAAGATAGGGTGAAGTATAAGTCTTACACTTGTAAAAAACCTATTTTATTGGTGTATTTAGAAACCTTACCACCTATTCCTCGAAATATATCCTTTTGGGACCTTTAAAATCCGAAAATCATTTTATAATAATGTAATATTTTATAACTTTCCAAGAGTGCCCCTCCTCTCCTCTTATAAAAGGCCCCCACCTCTACCACCTTACACACACCTCTCAAGCCTTTGGCTCGGCCAAACCCTGCCCATTTCATATCTCCAAATCCCTATCTTCATCATTGAATCCTCAATTTGGGAAGAATCCTTTCCAAGTAAGCCTTTGAGCTCAAATCAGAGAGAGTTACCCGATTTAAAGGTAATGTCTTCCCTTGTGTTCTTTTGTTTTATTTTGCTTCCCCAAACCCCTAAAATCTTTTTATTAATTTTTTTTGTAATACCACTAGTGTCGTAAATATATTAGGATGTTGTTATAATATGGTTTGGAGATATACTTTCACACACCTCCGTCTAATGGTTAAAGAACATATTGTTTCTGTGGATGACGAATTACTGCCTCACGAAACGATGATTGTTCAATATTCTTTTAACACCTTAAAAGGTGTCCATTAAGATGTAACTATATTTATATATTATATATAATATGTTTATTTTTTCCTTAAGCTTCTATATTTTTCATTTATGGCAAACCTTTATGGTTTCCATTATGCGTAAACGCGATATCTTCATTTTAGGAAGTGCGGACTACCGCCCCCTCAAAGTGATTTGATTCATTAATGCCATATGTGGGACGTATAAAGGATGGAGTTAATGGTATTACATATGATATCTTACTGGAATTATAATATAACTTTATATAATTATTATTTCATTCTATTGAATACAAAAAAAAATGAAAGTAGCGTTCATGTGTACGTACGACTTACCGTCTTCATGAACCGTACATTTCATTTCATATCTCCAAATGTTATGTACTATTATAAGTAAATATATATAATGGATATATATGTAATATATTACATCTAAATGATGGTTATAATTCTTGGATTATAATATATATATCACTCATTTTTTTAATTCCTTTAATATGACAAAAAATAAAAGTAGCGTTCATGCGTACGTACGACCTACCATCTCCATGAACAGTGATTTTAATTTTTTATCTCCAAATTATATGAAATGAATATATACTAGATATATATGATATTTAAAACATCAATACTATTCTGGATATGATGTACCTATAACTACATGGAAAATTCTTTTCCAACAAGTTCAATTTTTACTCATGTACCGAACATCGACAAAAACGTCTGATATGAACTCACTTTATTAACCAATTATTATAACATTATAATATGTGATATGAACTGAATAATAATCTTTAAATGAGGTACTTAAGAAATTATAAATTGACTGAATTTTATTTTTCAGTAGATTAAAGAACGATCGAGTCATGTCGGACACGAGGTAAGGGATCCTACCCCTCTCTTTCTTTTTAAGTACACTATTTTATGTCATTACTTTTAAGATCATATTTCATATGATTGGGATGTTATTTTATATCAATCTTAATTTAATTTTTATGTTCATATTATGAGAGACCCTACTTTCTCTAATCAATCAATTTTGGAAGTTTTGAGTGGCGTCGTTAGGCTGCAAAAGTTTTGTAAGAGATCCAACCTCTCTCTTTCTTTTTAAGTACTCTCCTTTTTGTCACTTCTTTTAAGATCCTATTTGTTATATTGGGGGATGTTATTTTATATTCCTATTGATGTAAATTTTATGTTAATATTATGAGAGACCCTATTTGATCTCATCAATCCATTTTTGGAAGTTTTATGTGGCGTCGTTAGGGTGCCGAGTTTTCGTAAGGGATTTTTCATCTCACTTTTATTCCCGTGAGATTTGTGCTACATTTGCCACTATTTACGTTGAGTGGTATATATACTGCCCATTATTCTACTATTTTTGTAATATAATTTCTTTTATGAGTATTTACATCAATTATGTATTGTCCTTCATTCATGGGGTGTATGTTTCGAATGATACCCAAGTCGGTAAGGGAACCTTTCACCCTCCTCTTTTTAAAATACTTCTTTTTTTTGGGTCTTTTAATTTACAAATTGTTATGTTGGGATATGTTATTATATATCCTTATTGATGTAAATTTTATGTCCAAGTGATGAGATACCCTTTTTATCTCTCATCAACTCATTTTCTGAATTTTGAAGTGACGTCGTTAGGCTCTTGAATTTTTGCAAGGGAACTTCTTAACCCAATTTTGATTCTTTGGGATAAACTTTCACTCCTTGAATATGTCGTTCTATGAATATGTTTGAATATCCTTTGATTGTTTTACACATAATATCCACTTATATTTGGTGTATTCGTTTTTCACACATAATTATGTAATTGATTTATCCTTAATCTAAGGATACCGTCTTTGTATGGGACTTCGTCTCAATCTCCTTTCATTGAGGCATATTTTGTTTTATACACAACCTTCATTTATATGGTGTATAAACCCCTTTGACTTTTAAGTTTATCCAAAAGGAATCTTTTTATACGAATCATTTTACTAAACAACAAAAGGGAATGTTTTTGTCGTACGTATGTAGTGAAAACAACTTCTCCACCGTCGTGACCATTATTTGAGTTTCGGCTTCCTCTACAAGCCATAACTTTTTTAAAATGAAAAATAAATACCATGTTTTACTTTTCATTTATTTTGGTATTGAAAATGGTTTTCAAATTTTTTTTATATAAATGTGTTGTATTGATATCTTGTGCTTGAAAAGTGGAAATGTTATGTTTCCTTTATGCATGTTTTTTGTGATATGATTATGTTATGGTTCTTGGTTATTTTTATGAAGATGTGTGGTTCCGTGAAAAACTAAAGGCAGGAGAGCCTGATATAGCTCTCCAATGCATTGGGTAACGCGAAGGGGTTAAACGTTAAGGTTTTTCCGAAGAGATTTAGGGAATATACTGTGATGGGTATTCCAAACGTAACCAAGAGGGTTACTCCATACGTAAGAATGTTATGAATGACTCAAGTTACCTTTATGACTTATGATTTCTATGACTTATTCATGATTTGATGAGGTATGTTAAAATTCTTATGTTTTAGGAGTAAAGAATGATTTCATACATGGACTAATGTTTCTTTTCGTACTTTTATATCCCTTACTGAGCTTTTTATGCTCATCCCAATTTTTTGAAATGATTTTCATAGGTCAAGGGAAAGGTGAATGATATGATGATAGTGTCAAGGAATTTTCAAGAAATAATCCATGTTTTATTTTAAATATGTTTTCGTTGATGGGAAAAATGAATATTATCTTTTATGTAACCACTTTGTTTACATGTGGTATGTAATTTATGATTTATGATCTAATTCTCTAAAACTCTAAACCTGAAAAGATTCTCAATGGTAATTATTAATTTAATTCAATATTAAGTAAGGTTTAAGTCTGGGGCCTTATATTTTATTTAGGAAAACATTCATGATTACTTATATTATATATTACTAAACATATTAATTAAATCCACAGAGTTTCCAAAGTCATCCATGGTAACATAGAACACATTTTGAACAAATAAACAATGAGTTCCTTTGTAATCAGTACTATACAATGTGATTTATCAATATAAATTACCTCTTTATCCATGATAAATATATTTTTATCATTATTATGAAAAAATAAATGGTTAATTTACATTAATCAAAATATCACCTTTCCATTAAATAACATTTCATTGTCTTTGAGACCATTATACATATCATTTTACATACTCAATTAAAAATCTATACCATTAATACATATATATTTCATGATTTTTATAACATAATCCTTGAATTATAAAACATATTCACATCAATAATAAATATTTATTCATAAATCATAACTCAGTCTTTGTCATCTTATTTCGTAATACACATTTTTTAAAATATAAAATAAGAGTCATGTCTTGAAGTTCCGCAAGATCAATATAATAATTCTTATTATATTTAATTTTACCAATTATATCATAACATCACATAAATTTCAAATTTCGTTTTTTTCCTTTATCTTCATCACTAATATCAATACTCATACCAACATTATAATTTTATTTATCTAATTTTCACATCGTAAAAAATTTTTCAAAATGATCATATATTACACATCTGAAATATGAAATGATGACAATGTTATTATTATTGTTTCCTTTCACAAAAACTAGAAAGAATATGTTTTCAATAAATAATCCTAACATAAAACAACATAATCATGAAATATTATGTATACGATTACTAAATCATAACACCTATATTAAAATATATGACACATTTGGATTATTCATAGAGAAATCCATATAAATATACATATAAATATCACTAGGGATATCCATAAATTTTTTTAATCAATGTGTTTAATGGTTTACTAAACATTTTGTTTCATACAAACAATAGTGACCCATGCATAACATACATGGATATTACATGAATTTATTTCAATTAATGTTACATTAAAAAAACAATCCCAAGGAATAAAATATTTTATTGTCTTGGGAAAAAAGAAAAAAATTCTTCTAACATTGCGAAAAATATTCAATATCTCCAGTAAATAGCATTCTAATTATTACTCTGACATAAACCCCTTCATTATAACATGGGGAATGGAAACCTTAGAAATGGGTTATCTATTTAGATAATTATATTTAATCAAGGGTGATATATAATAAAAAATCATGATCCAAAGGGTATGTGTTCATGAGAATAACATTAGAAAATCATACCCTATTTATCAATGACAATAAAAACGATTCATTGAATAATGATGGACTATTTAAAAGTCCTGAATCATAAGGGAATAAAAATATGAGAACATAACACTGTATTAAGACATGTAATTTTTTGTCAAAGAATAAAGTTATAAAACCCATCCCTAACCAAAATTATTATTGTAAATAATTATCTAGGAGCATTATTCAATCTATGCCTGTAACACCCCAGGTAAATAAAGAATATGACATTTCATATTTATCCATATTTTTGAATAAAATATTAATATGACTTTAAAGGGGACGCTATGCTCGATGGCGTACCCAACACGCAACAACGAGTTTCTTGGGAATCTTACGTTGCACTCTAATAATAAAATAATATTATTTTAAATGGTAGTTAACATGTAGCCGTTGTATTGGAGGGAATGGATATAAATAACTAAAATATGATTATACATGTTTTTAAATGTTTTTACATATATCCAATAAAAGATAAAAGCTTAAAATACGGAAAGAATTCAATTTTAGGCGTATGTGCCCTAGTTTTCACTAAAGGTTCACTTATCGCCTTTTGATGGAGAACCATCATTAAATATAGTTTTGTTCACTCTTATACATTATTTTGGACCAAATAAAACTCTTCTTAAGAATTGGGACATCAAAATTTACTTTGTGTAAATTTTTGGTATCTTTCCGATAAAGTTCATTTTTTTTAAATGAATAGTGTAAAATGTTGTATTTTAATTCAAAACCTCTTTTTAATCTAATTTATTTATACGATTAGATTATATTTTGAATTGGTTTTAAAGTGAAATTAGAATATATTTTTACCATTAAATCCAATAGTGGTCATTGGAATTAATTTCACTTTGAAATCAGACTTAAACCAGTGTCAATCTTTTTATACTTTTTGTTTCATAAAAACACGCTATTTGTCATGACAGCGGGAATTAATTATTAAATTAATTAATGTGACTTATATGTTTTTAATTTTGTAAAATAGACTTCATTTTTGAATTCGGAATATCAAATATAGATTAGGGTGATTTTTTGGTAATTTTCTGAAAAACTTCAATTTTTGATGAATAGTGAAACCACTAAGTGGTACTTATAAAAACTGATTTTCTGTTTAAATGAAATTTTGCCATCTTTGTGTTTTTAATTTCAAAAATCCGACAAACATGGTTGTCATTAATAAGTAAAATGTGGTTCAATGGGATTAAAATAATTTTTTGGTGAATAGTAACTTATTAAGTTTTTAATCGTGATTAGAGGTAATTAGTGTAGTTTAAGGTAAAAATAATGTTTTAATAATATGAAATGAACTTGAAACATGTCCTAACCTCATTGGATGTGTCATGGCCGACCACGACAAGCCATGGGTCAACTTGGGGACCCCATGGAGCCACTTTGGTTGGGAAATGACATTAATATCTTTTTATTTAATGTTAAAGTAAAAATGAAACAAACATGAGATGTTTTACAAAAACAATTTTTACATGGTGTTATACAAGTAATATTTTTGACTATAAATAGTCATTGGAAATATAATAATATTTCCTACATCATAGTATTTTTTTTATAATTTTTAGACATTAAATAAATTAAATTATTTATGACATCATGATGATGCAGCGATGACCTCATTATTTAATGATTTAAATAAAATGGAAAGATAATGTAATATCTAAGACCTACACATGTAAAAAACCTATTGTATGAGTGGATTTCTAACCCTTATCACCTTATCATCGAAATACATCAATGTGGGACCTTTAAAATCCGAAACTCTTTTGAAAGTAAAGTAACATTTTGTAACATTACAAGAGTGCCCCTCCTCTCCTCTTATAAAAGGCCCCCACCCCTACCTCCTTACCCACACTCCCAAAGCCTTTGGCTCAGCCAAACTCTGCCCATTTTGTCTCTCTACTTCCCTGTCTTACTCCTTGAATCCTCACTTTGGGCATAAGTCTTCCCAAGTAAGCCTTTGAGCTCAAACCAAAGGGAGTTACCCGATTTTAAGGTAATGTCTTCACATGAGTACTTTTGTTTTATTTTGATTCTCCAACCCCCTAAACTCTTTTTATTCATTTATTTTGTAAAAAATCGAGTATCATCAATATACTATCATGTTGTTATAAGAAGGATTCGAGCTACACTTTCACACACCTACATCTAATGGTTAAAGAACATATTGTTTCTGTGGATGGTGAATTTCGGCCTCCCGAAACGATGATTGTTCAACATTCTTTTAACACCTTCAAAGGTGGCCATTAAGATGACACTATATTTATATATGATATATAATATGTTTATTATTTCCTTAATCTTATGTATTTTTTCATTTTGGGCGTACCTTTATGGTTTCCATTATGGGTAAACACGATATCTTCATTTAAGGAAGTGCGGACTACCGCCCCCTCAAAGTGATTTGATTCGTTAATACCATATGTGGTACGTATAAAGGATATATTTAATGATATTATATATGATACCATACTGGAATTAAAATACTATTATGTATCATTATGTTTTAATTCCATTAAATATGAAATAGAAATGGAAGTAGCATTCATGCGTACGTACGGCTTACCGTCTCCATGAACGGTACATTTCATTTCTTATCTCAAAATGTTATGTAATAATATAAGTACATATATATAATGGATATATATGTAATATATTACATCAAAATTATGGATATCATTCTGTAATGATAACATATATATATATCTCATTTTGTTTTAATTCCATTAATATGACAAAAAATGAAAGTAGCGTTCATGCGTACGTACGGCATACCGTCTCCATGAACGGTGCTTTTCGTTTTTTATCTCCAAATGATATGGAATAGTATAAAATGAATATTTACTGGATATATATGATATTTTAATCATTAATACTATTCTGGAAATTATTTACTTATAACTACATGGGAAATCTTTTTTCAAACAAGTTCATTTTTGACTCATGTACCAAACATCGGCAAAAACGTCTGATATGAACTAACATTATTAAACAATTATTATAACATTATAATATTTGATATGAACTGAATAATAATCTCTAAAGTAGGTACTTAGGCAATTATTAATTGACCAAAGTTTATTATTCAGGAATATAAAGAAACGAACAAGACAAGTTGGACTTGAGGTAAGGGATCTTACTTCTCTCTTTCTTTTTAAGTACACTCTTTTATGTCATTCCCTATAAAGCTCATATTTCTTGTTATTTAGATGTTATTTTATATTACACTTACTGTAATTTTTATGTTCATGTGATGAGATACCCTATTCTCTCTCATCAATCCATTTTGGAAGTTTTGAGTGGTGCCGTTAGGCTGCCGAATTTTCGTAAGAGATCTAACCTCTCTCTTTCTTTTTAAGTACTCTCCTTTATGTCACTTCCTTTAAGCTCCTATTTATTATGATGGGGGATGTTATTTCATATTCCTCTTTCTGTACATTTTTTTGTAATGTGATGAGATACCCTATTTGATCTCATCAATCAATTTTTGGAAGTTTTAAGTGGCGCTGTTAGGCTGCCGAGTTTTCGTAAGTGATTTTTCATCTCACTTTTATTCCCGTGAGATTTATGCTACATTTACCACAATTTCCTTTGAGTGGTGTATGTACTTCCCATTATTCTACTCTTTGTGTAATATAATTTCTCTTATGAGTATTTACATCAATGATTTATTTTCCTTCTTTCATGGGGTGTATGTTTTGAAAGATACCCAAGTCGGTAAGGGAACCTTTCACCCTCCTCTTTTTTAAAAGACTTATTTTGTTGGGTCTTTTAATTTACATATTTTTATGTTGGGATATGTTCTCATATATCCTTATTGATGTACATTTTATGTCCAAGTGATGAGATACACTTTTTATCTCTCATCAACTCATTTTTATGTGACGCCGTTAGGCTGTCAAGGGAACTTCTTAACCCAATTTCGATTTCTTTGGGTTCAACATGTAGTTATTGAATATGTCATCCTTTGAATATGTGTGAATGACCTTTGATTATTTTACACTTAATATCCACTTATACTTGGGTGTATTTATATTTGTCACACATGATTTTTAGATTGAATTATCCTTAATTTAAGGATACCTTCTGTTGGCGCCAAAAATGTGGCCCGAAAGGAAGGAACGAAAAAGACAGCCGGCGCGCTGCCTCGCGAAGCACAGCCGCGAAGAACAGCCGCGAGGTCCCGCCGCGAAGCGCCCCAACCATGACGAGCCGCCGCGAAGCTCCGGAGGCGGTAATCCTCCGCGAACCCGTTTGACGTTCGCGAGCCGCCGCGAAGCTCCGGAGGCGGTAATCCTCCGCGAACCCGTTTGACGTTCGCGAGCCGCCGCGAAGCCCCGAAGGTGGCGCGCGAGCCCTGCTTCGCGGCGCCCCTTCCCTATAAATAATTGACTCCCCCTGAGTCCCGAGGACGGAAAATCCGACCTTTCGGCTTCTCCTCTCCCGAATCGCGAAGCACGCTTTGCCCCGGGAATCATGAGCTCCGCGAGGTATTTCTACTTCGTGAGACGACTCTGATTTGTTCCGTTTTCAGCCCCTCTTCCGAGAGGGATGACCTTCGCGAAGCTCAAGGGAATTCGCGAAGGAATGGGATTCCCAAGGGAACTCGGGCAGCCGCGGAGCACTTGTGCTTCGCGAAACACCCAACCCATACGAGTAATCCCTATGCTAAGGCAGGATCGCTCCACTTCACGAAGCACATTGCTTGGCAGGACCCTGCTTCGCGAACCACTCCTTCTTCGCGAGGCAGTGCTCCGCGAACACTGTTCCACTTCGCGAAGAACCTCCTACTCCCACCTGTGCCCCATGCTAAGGCCAAGGCACCCCACTTCGCAAAGAACACTCCTCTGCTTAGCGATTCCTCTTTCCGTGCGACCCTCCAGGTTTGCACGATGTGATTTCAAAGTCCCATGGACAACACATCCCGTAGCGTTGCTTCGCCTAATGCTTCTTCGCATAGGCACGCTAAAGGCTATTGCTTCTTCGCATAGCCACGCTAACGTGGACCCCTCGATGGTTCGTCCCACAACCCCCCTTTACCATGGCCTTATCGGCACCTTCCCTTCCCCAAGGACCAGAGGGTACCGGTTATGTAAGCCCTAGGGGTGTGGAGTGAACCCACCTCATCCGAGCTGCAGGACGTTAAACTGCCAAGCACCACGTCCTCAGCCCATGACGTTAAACTGTGACCCAACCTCGTCTCCCTCACGAAGGGTCCCCCCAACTCGAACATTTTTTACACCACTCGTCTCCACGGGAATGGAACTCTTCCGCACATGGAATGAGATCCTCCTTGTCGGAGTGGTGTATGTTCGCAGGGGAAGGGTCGCCTCAGAGCGTAAGCCCCTAACCTTTGGTACAGATGATTGCACCCGTGCATCTCGGTACTTCCCCACTACCAAGGTCAGTGGAGGACGTGATAGGGAACGAGGCACCTCCCATCGTCGGACCAAGGTCCATCTTCCCCGCGCTTTGTCGCGCCATGGGCCTCCATCCTGGAGTAAGTCCCAACACCATGGGCCGCCCAACGCGTAAGCCCCTCTTCGCTTCTCACGGACGCACCCTTCGCGACGTGATCGTCAGGTCCATGAAACCTCTTGTTTCTCACACCGAGCATGACTCACGTGGGCTTAGAGTGAGCACCGACCCTGACAAACCCATCTGAACTACGAGGAATTTGATCCATGTCAAGGCATGGTACGTAGGAAGCCTCCACGAGGTTCAAGCCCGCCCGTCTTTCACGTCGGGTTTCACCCACGTCCAGCACGACGTTAAACTGCACTCTGGTCCAGTGGTAAGCCATTGCGACCCACCATCTGAACTACGAGGACTTTGATCCATGTCAAGGCATGGTACGTAGGAAGCCTCCACGAGGTTCAAGCCCGCCCATCTTTCACGTCGGGTTTCACCCACGTCCAGCACGACATTAAACTGCACTCTGGTCCAGTGGTAATCCATTGCGACCCGCCATTTGAAATACGAGGACTTTGATCCATGTCAAGGCATGGTACATAGGAAGCCTCCACGAGGTTCAAGCCCGCCTGTCTTTCACGTCGGGTTTCACCCACGTCCAGCACGACGTTAAACTGCACTCCGGTCCAGTGGTAAGCCATTGCGACCCGCCATTTGAACTACGAGGACTTTGATCCATGTCAAGGCATGGTACGTAGGAAGCCTCCACGAGGTTCAAGCCCGCCCGTAGTGGACCAAGGTCTACTTTCACGTCGGTTCACCGACAAACCCCACCTGAACTACGAGGTCTTTGATCCATGTCAAGGCATGGTACATAGGAAGCCTCCACGAGGTTCAAGCCACATTTCTCGGTCGTTCATTTACGTCGAGTTTCGTCCTCGTCCGGCATGACGTTAAACTGCATTCACTTTTGAACTACGAGGTCTTTGATCCATGTCAAGGCATGGTACGTAGGAAGCCTCCACGAGGTTCAAGCCCACCCGTCGCTCATTCACGTCGGGTCCCATTCCATTCCAGCGGTAAGCCGTTGTGACCACATGAACTACGGGGTCTTTGATCCATGTCAAGGCATGGTACGTAGGAAGCCTCCACGAGGTTCAAGCCCACCAATAGTGGACCAAGGTCTACTTTCACATCGGTTCACCAGAGAAACCCACCTGAACTACGTGGTATTTGATCCATGTCAAGGCATGGTACGTAGGAAGCCTCCACGAGGTTCAAGCCCACCCGTCGCTCATTCACGTCGGGTCCCATTCCAGTCCAGTGGTAATCCATTGCGACCCAGCCATCCGAACTACGAGGTCTTTGATCCATGTCAAGTCATGGTATGTAGGAAGCCTCCACGAGGTTCAAGCCCACCCGTCGTTTATTCACATCAGGGTTCACTATCGTCCGACATGACGTTAAACTACATTCTGGTCCAGTGGTAAGCCATTGCGACCCAACCCACCTGAACTACGAGGTCTTTGATCCATGTCAAGGCATGGTATGTAGGAATCCTCCCAGAGGTTCAAGCCCAACTCCCATCGGACCAAGGTCCAACTTCACGTCGGTACGCTGACGATGCCCATCGGACCAAGGTCCACCTTCACGTTGGTTCGCCGACGACATTCATCGGGCCAAGGTCCAGCTTCACGTCGGTTTACCGGCACCAACCCGAACTACGCGGACTTTGATTCCCTGCCACAGGGATATGTAGGAAGCCTCCTCAAGGCTCAAGCCCAACTTCACCATCGCCCCTGCGATGGTCCCATTTCATCCTCCTCCACTTCACTCATCCATCCATCACCCATCCTGATTCTCACCCGGGCCGCCACATCCCGGTGGAATCATGCCATCCACCTCCTCGCTGCTCCTAGCGGCGCATGGGACGCTTTCCATGTGTAAGCCCCATAATATCTCTGGGTCGCTGTCCTCTGTGTACACCCCGATTCATCACCCTCATTCCGTCTCCGTAAGACGTTAAACTCACGGCCTACCTTGTGATAAACATGAGATGCCTGAGGAAAACCTCGGATGGAACGCCTTTGGTGTAACCGTCTCTACTAGACGTTAATCTTGCAGCATACCCTGTGTTGAACGCGGGAAGCTGAGGAAAACCTCAGAAACGTGTCTATGACATGTAATTCCCCGCGCTCGATGTGGGATGCCTCGGGCTTCCACGCCCTCGAGAAGCCTTGTGATCAAGGATAACAGACAGACATGCCAGGTACCCCAGCATCCAGACACGCTACTGATGCCTCAACGTGACTACTCCCCTGACCGAAGGTTGCTGCCCTGACTGGACCCTTTGGAATGTCCCGACAGAAGCAGTGTAATTAACCGGCGTCCATGGAAACATGGCACTGGGAAGAGTTTCACGAACTACGTATTAAATCTATGAGGGAGACCCGGACTAGGTGACGAGTTCTGAGGAGGAATCCACGGAAGGAAGAACCGACATCCCATCATCCTGTTTCGATCAAGGAGAAGACGTCCCTGAATAAGGAACGAATGCCGCCCGCCTTTGGAAAGCGGGAATGCGGGGCAACAAAGCCGTGCGTTCCTCCTCACAGACGGATGCGCGCACCCCGACGAAAGCGTCGGAAACAGAAATGGTGAACCCGACGTGAATATCTTCTCCTCAGCATGGAGATTAGTAGTGTTCGAGACACCAGTAGATTGACGTGTCGCCAGATCCAGATATCCGGTGCCTGGTCCCGCCAAGCAAGTAGCGGGCCTGTCGTGGAACTCACCGAAAGTCGGGGTAGTAGAGCGTGGGGCACTCCGCTCTGCAGCGTGTTGGCGTGGATCCTTCTCACAGACACGGAGAATGGAAGAACGCTGGGGCACTGGCTGTCAATCCATTTCCTCTCAGTACTGATGAGTTGATCCCTTCGCTTTCCAGGAACCAGTTTGCTATTTCAGAGATGCGGTCACCATCCGCTCCTCGCCCGCGCAGGGGCAGGGGCAACACCACGACGGCCACTCCACATGGCGCCACCACCGCCACGACGGCTGCCACATCACAGAATACGGGACGTCCACGTCCCCTTTCCCCATCAAAGGTCATCCAACGAAGGGTGATCAACAGCCTCGTGCGCAGGTACGAGGAGGAAGGGGTCATCCTGACTAGGGATATGGCCCGCTTGGACCTGGAGGCCTCCAGGCCCCGCCATCAACGCCGCCCTAACCGGCCGTGCAGGGAGCCCCTGCTCCCCACCCAGAAATTCAACCGTTTCGGGAGCCTATCTCTGGAAAGCCTTGACGACTCTTCGCCTTACGCTTAAGAGGCAGGAGCCGTCCGGCTCAGTCCGCCTAGGGTCCCGACCCAGGGCCCCCAGGCGAGAGCTCCCGTCCGGCCGCGTCAGCGCCGCCGTCCGGCCCCGCAGGAAGAGCAGGCAGACTACATCCCTGCAACACCTGCACCGGCCCGCCTGACCCGACGTCAGCGCCGGGCCCGGGCTGAGGACGCTCGCCTAGGCGCGTCCACGTCGACAGCTACAGTGGCCCGAGCCACCGCCGACGTACATTATGAAGCCCCAGCATACATTGAGCAGGGGAACCCCTTCGCCCAACCAGGATCGAGACCCCAACCGCCCCACGGGCAGGCTGGGTTGACTCTCCGGGTTGCAGGCCCAAGTAGTGATCGCCGCGAGCTAACCCGTGGTGATGGCACCCCGTACGGAGTTCCTCCCCGTACCACTACTCCACAGAGCGTGGGCCTTCCCCGCTACGAGGTTCGTCATGGAGGCATGCCTCGTGCTGCCCCCATCCTGCAGGAAGACCTGCCCCGCGGCAGTGATGCTCAGCGCGGAAACATTTCCCGCGCCCGCTGTACAGGGTATGGAGTCCATCCTTCTGAAGGCATCATCCATCCGGTCCTTCTTCAACGTGGGGGTCCCCCCTACGTCCTCTCCGTGACTAGCGAAAGTCCTCCTCGCCCCAGCAACTCAAGGAGTGAAGGTCAGCCTCACTCCACTCGCATCGACCATGGAGGCCTTCACCATGCTCCTGCCAGTTCCAACAGAGGCCCCGCCCACATGGGTACTGTTCATGGAGGTCCTCCCCATGTACCCTTCGACATTTGCCCTAGTGCCCCCCACACCCCGGCTGTCTCGAGTGGGGGCCCTCTCCGCCACGGCGCCAGCGCCGCCCCAAGGCTGCCTGATAGGGGTCAACCCTGTCCCGAAGAGCCACCCAGGGGAAGAAGAGCAGGTCGTCGCCGCCACAAGAAGAATCCTGGGAAGGCCCAGGTGGAGATCAAACCTGTCCGCTTCTCCGATTCGGAAGCGGAATGCGATTCAGCGATGGAACCTTCTCCCAGCTCCTCTGTATCAAGGACTGGGGCAGGAACCAGACGCGTCAGCCTCGTTCTCCCAGAATTTGAGGTCCACCGGATTCCCGTCTCTCTCCGCAGGTACATCCAGGAGGAAGAAATCCTGGGAATTCCGCAAGTTTCGACCGCGCAGTCACCGCCACCGTCACCCGAAGCGCCCTCTACCTCTACTCGGGATCACGAGGAGCTATTTTGGGGGTCAATGGTGGTAGAGCCACGACATGACCGGACACCGGTAACGGCGATTCCCATACCCGAAGCAGTGGCTGTTAACCCGTCCTATCGTGACATTGTGGTCAGGTCACCTCGCTCTTCGGAGGAAGGCCCAGAATTCGGTGGCCAGTCTGCTCGCTCACCGTATTCTCCACCGCCGAGTTTTCTATCCCAGAGGTCCACCTCGGTACCGCTACCGGTCCCTCAGCCGCCCCCGGTTGATGAGTGGGGTAATGTAGGGCCGAACCCCGAGGACGAACCCAGGAGCTTCTGGAGTATTCTTGCAGCGGACTACTTCCCAGAGAAGTTCTGGCCCACGGTGGCGCTGAATTTCCGCGTACCCGAGTCGCTTACCCCTGAAGAAGTGGGGTGCTTTTGTCAAACCCTGTGGGCGACGCACTTCCGCCTCCGCTGGGAACGGGTAGTATACCCCAGGAGTCGAGAGAACTTCGAGGAGATTGGCAAACAGTGCCGCCTGATTGTTGCAGCGGCGCTCCTTGTGGCCCAGCACCCCGAGTCGCCCGGTCACCAGAGTACCCTCCATCGAAAATGCGTTCAGATTTTCAAGGCACTCCGCAAGATCGTCGGGGAAGCCACCCCCCCATGTGCAAGTCTATGGCTGGGGACACTATGCTGCCCTTCTGTTCGATCCTATTCGACGACAACCCGATTCGCTATGCGACATCGAGGACATGCCCTCGAGAGGAATTGCGGTCCACATGGCCGACATTGTGGACAGGGAAGACGAACTGGAACTCCTTGATGGAGACTTCCCCCCAGAGGGTGCACCGCCACTACTCGACCCATCAGGGAGAGTCACCCGTTTGCAGAGGAACCTGCTAGGCCTGCCCGTACCCACCGAGTCGCTGGTACTCGGTCGAAGCACTGGCAAGGGTAAGGATCACGTTGGAACCGTCAAGCACTCCGACCCGTCCGCCTCTGTGCAGAAAACGGACGAGGATCCTGAGAAGGCCGCATTACGCCAGCAGCTTGCTGAGCAGAAGAGGCTGGTTGACGAACTATTGGCTGAGCGCGCCGCAGAGCGACGACCCGACTATGGTAATCCCAGGCCGGGGCAGCAGGGGCAGGAACAATTTCCCCCCGGTGAGATGCCTCCAGGCAACCCTGATCATGCTACTGCCGCGGACAGGGAGGAAGCCGGAACATACATCAAGAGGGCGCGATACGTCTTGCCAAACCCCCCTGAGCGACGGGGCAATCTGGAGAATCCAACCCGGGTCCCCCCAGTCGCCCAGCAGGTCATCCAGCCAGTTGACCCGCGAGCGGCCGAAGCCGTCTACCATGTTGAAGAACCTGGCAATGCGCTTGTGGTTAGGGATCCCCGTCAAGACAGGGACCCCCACCCGGAGGACCTTATTGCGGCACTCACAGCCCGCCTCGAGGTGTTGGAAACACGGCAGGTGGCGGTCCCACCGGATGGCAAGCCTTATCCCGCGTGGGTGGATGATATGCCCGCGCCTCCGGGCTTTGGGAACCACACTTTCTCGCCTTTTAACGGGACAGGGGACCCACCCCATCACTTGGCTCATTTCTCTTCCAGGTGTGGCCCCATGCTGGGGACCCCGGCTCAGCAAGAAGCCGCTAAGCTCCGATGTTTTGTACAGACATTGGAAGGTCCGGCATTCATCTGGTACAGCCAGCTCCCTATCGGATCAGTGACCGGTTGGGAGGATCTTCGTCGGCAGTTCTTATACCAGTTCAGCTCCACCACGCGAAAGACCAGCATTGCGGACCTCTTCAAGTGCAAACAGAGGCCTGATGAGCGAGTTGCAGACTTCATCGCCCGGTGGAAAGGACTTACGTATTCCCTCGATATGCCACTGACTCAGGAGTAATTACTGACGATGTGTGTGGGGAACGTCAAGACAGATCCGGTACCCTCCTTGATTACTCAGAACTACCCTGGAGGGTTCAGAGATTTCTCGGATAAGGCCCAGCGCCTCGAGGAGGCCCTGCAACAGGCTAGTCAGGCACGTTTGCTGCCCCCTATGATCCCAGCCAGGAGGGCCTCCAGGGCTGAACCCGCCGCGGTGGCTCAAATAGAAGCCCCGAGGCAGCTGGAATTGCTACCGGCGGCACCACCCCCGCAACCCCGCAGAGGTCCTCCACCTCAAGCACAGGCTCCTGCCCAGCAGCGACCGCCTCAAAACCGACAGGTTCCCCCGCGCAATGCGCCACCGCCACCTAGGTGAGACAACCAGGCACCGCCTCCTCGGCAGGCCCCTCCGGTCCCTCGACAGGACCAGGCCCCCAGGTCCCCCTATCCGGAAAGAAAGTACCATACCTATTCGTTCAACGAAAATCAGGTCCCTGGCTACTTCCGGAGTGCTCTAGAGCAAGGGATTGTGCGTCTGCCTGAATGCAGGAGGCCGGCAGAGGCGCATCTCACCGATCACCCCAACTAATTCCCTTATCATCGAATCCTGGGGCACACCCTCAAGCGATGTTATGTGTTTAAAGACTGGATTCAGGACCAGGTCAACAAAAACATAGTCAAGTTGGGCCCAGCGCCAGCGCAAGTGGCAGGCGTCTTTGTGGGATCAGAAATCGGCAGCGACAGCGAAGGTGAGTGGCAGCAGGTCCCTAGCCGCGGGTCCCAGAAATACGACAACTGGATGGCTCGAAAAACCGTCGTTCGTGCCCAGGTTATCATCCGGGCACGCCTGAAGAAGTCAGAACCTTCAGAAGAAGTAGCCGGTGCCTCAGCATCGTCTTCACAGTCGACCTCTGCCCAAAAGGGCAAGCAGCGACGACGCAAGAAGAAGCAACGTGCACCGCCAGTGCCGTCGTCATCTCGCACTCTCGGCGACTTCATGCCTCCCGAAATGGGCATTCCTCCCAGAATCCGCCTAGCGGTGGATGACTCTTCGAGCGACAGTCAAGGGTACGCTTTGGTTAACACCGTGGAGCTGGTAAAGCCCTATATGACCCCCGACGAGGGGGAACCCCAGGCAGACCTCCCCAACGTTTCCAGCCGACGTCAACGTCGGCGGAATCGCAATCGCGTCGGTCATCGAGGTACGTCAGCGGGCACTTGTGACCAAGCCGTGCACGCTACCGAGACCAGGCAGCAGGCTCAGCGCAGATCTCAGCACGCGCAGACCCATCCGGCACCCTCGGCTCTACCTCCACCGCCGTTCGTGTTGCTGGATCGGGGAGAGCCACCTCGTTCATATCACAGCCAGTCTTGCCCGGCGACAGGCCAGCCTCTGCTGTCCGATCCTAGTCCGGCGACTACTCTTCAGGCTTCTACTGGTAGGCAGCAAGATGTACCCAGTACTAGTTACTCGCCGGTTCAGCCAGCCGGACCCGCTGTGCATCCAAATGCCGAACGACCTCCTGTAAGAAGAGGTTCGCGTTTGGCACGAAAGTACGATGTTCTGAAGCATCTGGCCGGTATCCCGACGAGGCTTTCCATCCTCGAGGCCCTTTGCCTGTCGTCTGAAACGCACGAGGCACTTTCCGAGGCCCTAAGGATCCCCCTCCAGTTCGAGACGGAAGTGGCAGCTGCGGAAGCCTTCCATACCGAGACGATTGAAAACGCCGAATGTCAGGCGTTTATCTCGTTCTACGGTGAAGATGAGGACCCCCCTATACAGGGACACATTCGCCCACTGTATATCACTGGCCACTTCAACAGTGTGGAAGTCCGCCGATGCCTCGTTGAGACGGGTTCTGGGATCAACTTAATTCCGACCCGGACGCTGCGAAAGCTGGGTCTTTCCGAAGGTGATTTGACTCCCTCTGACCTCAGGATCCAGGGGTACGACAGGACAGAGCAAACCCCAGCCGGCAAGATCCTCCTGAAGACCCAGTTCGGTGGCTTAATTGCCAGCACCGAGTTCATGGTTGTTTCTCAGGACACCGCCTACAACGCATTGATGGGTAGGCCATGGCTCCATCTGCATGCAGCGGTCCCCTCGTCGTATCACCAGTGCCTCAAGTACTCGCTTAACGGTCGAGTAGGCGTGCTCCAAGGAGACGCGTCCCCTTTTGGTTCCTGTGAGGCCCGCTATATGGATGCGGGTTATTACAAAAGTAAGGACAAGCAAATCCTGGTAAGCGAGGATGAGCCCGCCCCGATCACAAGTGATCCCTGGGCAAGCATGGACGACGCCTACATCCTCCTGATCCACCGGTTGGAGGCCACGACCCCCGACATGGGGCAATGTTTCGTTGTTTCGGGTACGCAAGGAAGGTATGTTCTCGTGTCCAAGCGACGGCGGAAAATCACCTCATACTCCTACATCAACCAGGCTCAGGTGATCCCGGAACCTCCTACCCTTGTACGGTACCGGGACGTCAAGCTGATGACAACGGCGGTGCGCCATACGTGTCTCTTTCGCCGGGCTGGAATTAACCGACTCAGGCCGACGCGTCACCACTGCTTTGATATCATCAAGCGTGGCCCCTTAGGCCGAAGGCCAGATGGGATCAGATCAAATGCATTCATTTCTATGGTCTCAACGACAAGTGAGTCTCCTGATGTGATGACCGCTGCTGCCCAAGTCGGCACCAGCTGCCCCTCGGGTTTTGAGAGCCCAGAAGTATCTTCCGTTGCGGGAAGTCCCCCCACGGCTGGGGAGGAAGACTTGGAGGATGCTCCCCCAGCCTTTGAAGAAGGCGTCTCTACCACGGTTGATGAACTGGTACATGTGAACCTTGGTAGCGAGGCAGATCCAAGACCCACATTGATCAGTGCGGCCATGTCCCTCGAGGAGCGGCAGCAGTATGTAGACTTCCTCAAACAGCACCGCGATGTGTTTGCCCGGAGTTACGATGAGATGCCAGGGTTGGATCCCCAAGTGGCCGTTCACCGTCTGGGTCTCCCGGAAAAACACTGTGGGTTCAAGCAGCCTCCCAGGAAAATGCACCCTTCTCATGGTGCTATGGTGGAGGCCGAAGTTGACAAGCTTATCAAAGCCAACTTCATTAAGGAGGTCCAGTACCCCAAATGGCTCGCCAACATTGTGCCGGTCAGGAAGAAGAATGGGCAGATCAGAGTCTGCATCGACTTCCGCGATCTCAATCGCCACTGCCCAAAGGATGACTTCCCACTCCCAGTGATGGAACTGTTGATTGACGCCACGGCCGGGTTCCAAGCCCTCTCTTTCATGGATGGGTATTCCGGGTATAACCAGATCCGGATTGCCCCCGAAGATGAGGAGTCCACTGCCTTCAGGGCTCCCCAGGGTACCTTTTGCTACCGGGTAATGCCATTCGGTTTAAAAAATGCAGGTGACACTTACCAGAGGGCCATGCATCGCATATTCAAACCGATCCTCGGGACATTGGTGGAATGCTACGTGGATGACCTTGTAGTCAAATCGCGCCAGCGCCAGGACCATCTCAAAGACCTTGAGAAAGTGTTTGGTTTCCTCCGTTCCCGTCACCTGAAGATGAACCCGCTGAAGTGTGCCTTCGGAGTCACCTCCGAGAAGTTTCTGGGCTTTGTTGTCAGATACCGAGGTATCGAGATCGACCCAGATAAGATCAAGGCCATTATCCAAATGCCTCCCCCGAGCAACATTCGGGAGCTTCGAGGCCTGCAAGGCCACTTAGCCTATATACGCCGATTCATTGCGAATTTGGCCGGAAAGTGTAAGCCCTTTTCCCGGCTCATGAAGAAAGACGCTGCCTACGAATGGGATGAGGAGTGTCGGGCCGCCTTCGAGGAAAACAAGCAGTATCTGCTCCAACCTCTGGTCTTGATTCCACCCGTCTCCGGAAAGCCGTTGGTCCTTTACGTGACCGCCCTGGAGAGATCCCTCGGTGCGCTGCTCGCCCAGAAGAATAACGAGGGCACTGAGAACAGTCTCTACTATCTCAGCCGCATGCTTCTCGATACGGAGGTCAGATACTCCCCTATCGAAAAGAGCTGCCTTGCGCTCGTCTTCGCTGTGCAGAAGTTGCGGCACTACCTGCAACACCACGAGGTACAACTGATCTCTCGGGTAGATCCGCTGAAGTACATCCTGAACCGCCCCATGTTGACTGGCCGACTAGCATGGTGGGCGGTGATTCTCCAGCAGTTTGATATCAGGTTCGTGCCTCAGAAGGCCGTTAAGGGACTGGAATTGGCAGACTTTTTAGCTGCCCATCCAACCTCCGCGGATCAATCCCTGGACCTGGATTTCCCCGATGAGACGATCCTCTCAGTCGATCATGTTGTCCCATGTTGGAAAATGCATTTCGACGGCGCCTCCCGGAGCCCCACCGGTAGAAGGCTCAACGACCCCAAGCTCAACATAGTGGGTCTGGGTATTGTTTTTATTACCCTGGCGCAAGCCATCCTGCCGTACTCGTTCCTGTTGTCAGAAGGTTGTACAAACAACGAGGCAGAGTACCAGGCTCTCATCACCGGCCTCGAGTTGGCCCTTGAGATCCATGTTCCCCATCTGCATGTGAAGGGAGATTCCGAGCTGGTAATCAAACAGGTTAATGGCGACTACGTCGTCAGGAAACCAGAGCTTGCACCGTTGCTGGAGTACACCCTCCTCCTAATGACCCAGTTCTCTTCTCGGCCAGAGGTTACCCATGTCCCAAGATCGCAGAACGGACAAGCGGACGCCCTGGATGGCTTAGCCGCATCGCTCGCAGAACCCGAGCAAGATGATTTGGTCATACACGTGGCCCACCGGAGAGTCATTGCTCCCGTCACCCAAGAGGACCGTGATGGCCTACGGGTAAGTCATCTCACCGCCGGACCCTCCATATCGGGAGTCCCGAGTTCGTCATACGCAGTGGTTGAAACCACCCCCGACTGGAGAGCACCTTTTGTCGAGTATCTCCAAAATGGTCATCTCCCGGACAACTGGGCCAAACGCGAGCGAATCCGACGCCGCGCACTTCAATTCACCCTCTAGAGCGGCCCCAGTCTTGAGCAGACCCTTTATAAGCGGAGCTTCGATGGTGTCCTCCTCCGTTGCATCCAGGGAGTAGAGATACCTCAAGTTATGCAAGAGGTTCACGCCGGTTCCTGTGGCGCCCATCAAGCTGGGCCGAAGCTGTCCCAGCAAATCCGGAGGTTAGGGTACTTCTGGCCCTCCATGATCCACGATTGTATTGGATACGCCAAGAGATGCCACGCGTGCCAAGTACACGCCATCTTCTTGCATCAGCCGCCAGAACCCCTCCACCCCACCAAGTACTCTTGGCCATTTGCGGTATGGGGACTTGATGTAGTGGGACCATATCCACCGGCAACAGCCCACCAGTGCAGGTTCATCCTGACTGCTACAGATTTCTTCTCCAAGTGGGCAGAAGCAGTTCCGCTCAAAGAGATCAAGGCTCGTTCCATCGTTGACTTTGTGAGCTCCAACATTATCCACCGGTTTGGAGTCCCTCACGCTGTCCTCACCGATAACGGCACCAACTTCTGGGCAGCTGAATTGAAGAAATTGTACGCTAAGTACGACATCCGTTCAAACCATACCTCCCGCTACCACGCACAGGCGAATGGACAGATCGAGGCGTTCAACAAGACCCTCTCTAACATTATGCAGAATATGGTTGGTCAGAACAAGAAGAGTTGGCCGGAAAAGCTCCCCAACGCCCTCTGGGCTTACCGGACGACGACTCGCAACTCTACCCAGGTGACCCCATATTCCCTGGTGTATGGAGCTGAGGCCGTCCTACCCATGGAGATACAGCTGCCGTCACTGCGCACTGCAGTTTATGATCAACATACATCAGATGAGGTAGCCGAGATCCTTCTAGCTGAGTTAGAGGCACTGGACGAGAACCGGCTTTGTGCCCTGCACAATCTGGAAAGGCATCAGGACAAGATAGCGAGAGCTTTTGACAAGAAGGTTCGTCTCCGCTCTTTTCTACAGGGTGACCTGGTACTGGCCCTTCGAGCGCCAATGATTCCTGGTAGGAAACCACCCAAGTTAGAACCCAAATGGGAAGGGCCTTATATCATCCATAAGGTTTACCCCAACGGAGCATACTCCTTGGTGACCACAGATGGAGAGCGTGTAACTCCTCCCACCAATGCCAAATTCCTCAAGCGATACTTTGCCTAGGGAAGAAATTGGTCCTGCACGACCCTAAACTGCGAGAGGGTCCTGCACGACCCTAAACTGCGACTTGGTCTCGCATGACCTTAAACTGCATCTTCGTCCTCACTGCAAGACGTTAAACTGCAATCCAGTCAGGTCTTCCTGACCGAGGCTCAGCCCCAGGCCCCCCGGCCTCTTTGGGCCCCTGGCCCCGTCTCCACCGCGGTCTGGCCCCAGGCCCCCTCGTTTCTCTCTAATTTACCCTCTTACGGGATTATACGGTATGGTGTAGGACTACGTCCTCACGTTGGGATCATGTACCATACCGTACACATCCCCGAATGAGATACCCTTCGTCCCGCATGACGTTAAACTGCATGTCAAGAACTACGTATGGCTTGATTCCCATCTTCATGGGATATGTAGGAACGCTTGGACGCCTCGTCTCGAGCCCAGCCCCAAGATTTTCTCTTCCGCTATTCCCCCTGGGGATAGTCTCCTTGGAGGATCTTTGTGTAGCAGGGAGTAGGCTTTCTTGGCCCCGCTCATGCAACCCCGCTCGCGCAAAGATTGTAAAGGTCGCACCATGCGCCCACTCCCGTTCTTCTCCCCCCCCCCCCACGTCCTCACCGCATGACGCTAAACTACATGGCCTTCAAGAACTACGTATGGCTTGATTCTCATCCTTATGAGATACGTAGGAACTCCCGGACATTTCATCCGTTGGCCCAGCCCAAAAGCCAAAATCTTCCCCTCGGGTCAAGACATGGCAGGGTGCACACTTTTTCCCCGACCCACGTCGAGAAAGCCTCGACCCGGCTGCACATTCCCCCTGGAGGTGTTTTCCCCTTTCGTGGATGGACGCAATTGAGCTTCACCCACTCCTTGACTGGGATTCTGTTACCTTTTCACACCTGGAGGGACCCCCGATAACGGCCTGGATACAATGCCCAAGGGCTCTCCTACCAATACGGGCCAACGCCCCCGAGGGTTTTTTTAAGCAACAAGTCGATACTAGTCCCGCGTTGCGAATTTGGTCAGCGGTCGACGCTCATTTGTTTCCCCCATGCGGGTCACCATAGGAACGCTGTGTTTTGAACATGGTCAACAGTGTCCTGGATCTCCGGGTCCACCCCGAGGTGCCCCAGGCATCAAGAACAGTGATCCCCTCTGCCCCATCCCAAGGTGACAAACTTCCCCCAGGTGGTGCTAGCGATCCGGGCCACGGCCCAGGATTCCCCATAAGGGTGTACGGTGTGATGTAGGACTGCGTCCTCATTCACGTCGGGATCATGTACCATGCCGTACGACTCCCCTTACGAGGCTCAGCCTCAGGACCTTTGGCCTCCTTGGGCCCCTGGCCCCCCGTCCTCATGTAAGACGTTAAACTACAAACCAGTCAGGCCTTTCTGACTGATAACTTCCCCTTTTCTCCGGGCCACGGCCCAGGATTCCTCACCTGGAGTGTACGGTGTGGTGTGGGACTACGTCCTCATTCACGTCGGGATCATGTACCATGTCGTGCAACTCCCTTTACAAGGCCCAGCCTCGGGCCCCTTGGCCTCCTCGGGTCCCCGACCTCCGTCCTCAATGCAAGACGTTAAACTGCAAGCCAGTCAGGCCTTCCTGACCGAGGCTCAGCCCCAGGCCCCTTGGCCTTTCCGGGCCGCGGCCCAGGACCTATCTTATAGGATCGTATGGTGTGACGTAGGACTACATCCTCATTCACGACGGCTTCTTTACCATGCCATACACCTCCCTCGTTTAGGGGTATATTACTCCCCTCCTCGTCCTGCATGACGTTAAACTGCATTTCAAGAACTATGTGTGGCTTGATTCCCATCCTAATGGGATACGTAGGATCACCTGAATGTCTAAGCTTCGGGTCCAGCCCCATCTCTCGGGAATCCCCATCCCATCTTGGCCCCTTGGCCCATCCTTCCTCCATGAGGGGATCATATGGTGTGGTGTGGGATCATGTCCTCATTCACGACGATCTCGTAATGACCGCGCCATGCTCCCCCCCCCCTACTGAGTTGTTTCGTCGATCCTTTTTCTTCAGCGGTTCACCAATGTGCTTAAGAGTACTCTGGTTTATTACCTGGAATTCCAAGCTTTACTCGGACACGTCCGCACCCGCTTTCCAGGCTTTGTGTATCCCCGCATCAGGGCTTTCATCATCTTTCACACCCAGAGGGACCCCCAAGAACGGCCTGGATACAATGCCCAAGGGCTCTCCTACCGATACGGGCCAACGCCCCCGAGGGTTTCGGACAAAAATTCGATAAAATCCCACGTTGCGAATATGGTCAGCGGTCGATGCTCGTTTGTTGTTCCCACCTCAGGCTAACGCGATACAGACGCTGTGTTTACGTCATGGATAACAGTTTTCCTCTGTCGTCACGCCAACCCATTAAGCCCAAATGCCGGGTACACGATTCACACCCTTCATCACTTCATCATGTCCAAGTAGAGTCTCGGGACTCTTGGTACTTTTCCCCCGTGCACGTCTGCGCGTTGGAGGAACAAGCTACATCAAAAGTGTCCTTCGGAACTCTCTGCTGACTCCCCATTGGCGGACGCCCCAAGTATTGCGATGAGGATACCCCCCTTGTTTCCCACACCGAGTTTATCTCACGTGGGCTTAGGGATTGGGTTAACATTTGTGCTTACTCGGGAGTTGTTACCATCCACGGTCCGAGCTCTAAGACCATTAACTAAGACTCTCATCTGGAACTGCGTTCAAGACCCCTTGTCTTCGGACCCAGCCTGAGTTCATCAAATTTACCTCTCTAATCCTGCCTTCAGGACCCTGATCACAGGACTGCGTGGCGCAGTGTAGGACTACGTCCTCATTCACCTCGGGTTTGCAATAGTTGCACCACGCACGCCCCATTCTGAGGTTCAGTCCTCCTATTCCCTGTCCTGCATGACATTAAAAGGCACCTTCCAGAACTACGTGTGGCTTGATTCCCATCCTAATGGGATACGTAGGACCACCTGAATGTCTAAGATTCGGGTCCAGCCCCACCTCTGGGAGATCTCCTGATTTCCCGGTCACCTAGGCCACTTGGTCCATCCCTCTCCAGCGGGGGGGGGGGGGGGGGGGTGTAGGTATGATACAAGGTTTCGGGCACCGTGCCCCCTTCCCCTGGGAATCTGTCGTCTTTCGATCACCTTCAAGTTTGAGTCCCTTGACTCCCTGCAGTGGTTCACCCATGTATTAAGAGCACTCTAGTCTAGCACCAAGAGTGTCAGATTCAACTTGATCAAGTTCCTTCCACTTGTCAAGCTTTGTGTTCCCCTCTATTCGGACTTCCATCATCTTTCACACCCGGAGGGACCCCCAAGAACGGCCTGGATACTACGCCCAAGGGCTCTCCTACCGATACGGGCCAACGCCCCCCAGGGTTTCGGACAACAAATCGATAAAATCCCGCGTTGCGAATATGGTCAGCGGTCGATGCTCGTTTTGTTAATCCTCATTTCAGGCTAACGCGACAGGATGCTGTGTTGCGAACATGGTCAGCAGTAATCCTTTGTCGTCACGCCATCCCCTTCAGTCCTTGAATGTTGGTTGCATGATTCACATCATTTTCCACCCCATCATGTTCAGGTGGAATCTCGACACTTTCGGCGCTATCCCTCAGTGCACCTTTGCATGCTAGGGGGACAAAGCTGCAATTTGGCGTCCTTTGAGACTCCCATGGTCCGAGATCTAATACCATAAACTAAGATCCATTCGGGACTACGTTCAACTTGATTCCCATCCCCATGGGACACGTAGAACCGCCCAGACGCCCTGTCTCCGGGTACAACCCATTCAGGAAGCCAGTCTCTCTCCCTATTTCACCTCTGTGTAGGCCCCTCGGCCTAAGGTTTTCCTCTCCGGATGGCGTACAATCTGATGTGGGGTCATGTCTCCGTCAATTGTGTTTTATAAAACTGCGCACATTTCCCTCCTAGCATCGTCTCTGCTACGTCCGCGCTGCATGACGATAAAATGCATGCTTGGTCCTATCATACGACCCTAAACTGTGACATTATCGTCCTGGCCGCACGACGAAAAACGGCACCGCATTGTGGTGACCTCGCTGTATAGGACATCACATTGGGTATTGGTCATGTGCCATACCATTTTTCAACGCCCATCACGGCTTGATTCTTGTGGCGACATCACGACCTACTGTTCTAGGCATGTCGCTTCACAAAAAAAAACCATTCACCTTAAAGAACAAACAAGATACATCAAATTCCGCTTCTTTAGTGCAAGGGGTATGCCCACACTTCCCTTCTCCCCTGGCACTGGTACCTTACCGTGCCACCTTCCAGAACTACGTATGGCTTGATTCTCATCCTTATGAGATACGTAGGAGCGCCCGGGTACTTCCCCGCGGGCCCAGCCTAACCCTTGAGTTCGGTCCCTCAACTCGGGCATTTCCCCAGAGAATGCATGGTAAGTAGGATTATGTCCTCATTCACGTCAGGTTTTGATGTCATGCGTCCCCTGATCCCTTTTTCCCATCCATGGTCCGAATTCTATGACCCTAAACTAAGATCTTCCCAAGGGAAAGGAATCTGCTCCCTCTCTCTAATACGTTTCGTTGACATATTCAGATGTGTTTCGACAGAAAGCCCGAAGCATGGGATTTTCACAGGGACATTCCCCTCACCTCATGACCAAGCTTTGTGAGCTCTCTATTTGGATCCTCATCCTCTTCCACATCCAAAAGGACCCTCGGATGACGTGGATACTAAGCTTAAGGGCTCTCCATGAATGCTGGACCTAAGGGCCCTTCAATCGTTTCGGGACAACGTCCCTACGGATATCTGACAACATTTGTGACATGGTCCCGTGTTTCGAACGTGGTCAACGGTTGACCCTCATTTGTCTATCCCCGTTCTAGGCTAACGCGATAGGATGCTGTGTTGCGAACATGGTCAGCAGTAATCCTCCATCGTCACGCCACCATCATCGTGATCCGAATCTCGAGCGTCATGATTCACACATTTCCACTCCCTCATGTTCAAGTGGAACTCCATCATACTCGGCTCTTTCTCTTCGCGCATCTAGGTGCGCTGAATGATCGTGTTAGTGTCATCGGGCCGGTAGTCACCGAGCATCCCTTTGCCCCAACCTGCCCCTCTCTGCGTCGGGAAATTCCCACCACTACTGCTTGTTTCCCACACCGAGCACGACTCACGTGGGCTTAGTAGTTTTGGCTGGATGTGTACCGACACGGCCAGGCTACTCCTCGTCCAGTATGACGTTAAACTGCGCTTCCAGAACTACGTGCGGCTTGATTCCCATCATCACGTGGGATACGTAGAGACACCCAGGCATTTCACCTAGGGTTCATCCCCTGGGATCACGAAATCTTGTTCCTCCCCATTTCCAGCACTCGCCAGAGGCCCTGTCTGGAAGAAAGAATGATCTGTGATCAGGCCGATGCGCCCATCTGGCATACTCCCACCACGGTGGTGCAACTACCGAAGTGTTGGATTCTGTTTGAACAAACCACCACTTCATGTTCCACGCTTTGTGTGTCCCTTATTCGGACCCTCGTCCTCTTTCATGTCTGAAGGAACCCCCCTAACGTCCTGGTCTTATGCCGCATCGGCTCACCTACCGTCCTGGGCCAACGTTCCGGAAGACTGGCCATGTCTGGAAGGACCCCCTAACAGTATGGATGTCTGACCTATGGTCCGCCAACTGTCCTGGGCCAACGTCCTGGAAGATTGATCGACAACAGATTGATAAAATCCCGCGTTGCAAATATGGTCAGCGGTCGATGCTCATTTGTTATCCCCATTTCAGGCTAACGCAGTAAGGATACCGTTTGTCCTCCACGGTTAACGGTTGTCCTTTATTGTCACGCCATCCCCACAGTGTTCCGAATTTGGGTATCGTGATTCACACTTCCCATTTTCATCTGTTTGAACCGATTTCAGCGCCCCTGGTGTTGCCCCGTTCGTGCATAAGAGCACGTTGGAGAAACGGTAATTCGGCTATCCTGGAAGTTCCTCCTCCGATCAAGCCTTCCCCATCTTTCGGGAATCTGGACTGGCTTGAAGAATTGTCGTCAAACGTCCCGCAAACATTGTAGGGATGTAACAAGGCAATTCAACAGTGGAAATCGTGCGTGCCACAACACTCAAAACAGAGGAGAAAGAAAGAGTTGAAGCACAAAAGTGTTAATAAAAGTTTCTTTCGGGTTCGCTACAATACTCGGGGGTTGACTTCCCCCATGGACGGGTTGACTCCGTCAAAAGAGCGTTGCAGCTCCGCCACCCGTTGACTTGCGGCGTCCAAAGCCTGTTGCCGCTGATTCAACTCCCACTCCTCTTCAGCAGCGGCGGGGCGTAATTCGTCAACTCTGGCCCTGGCCCTTTCTACCTCGGCCCGAACGTCAGCCATCCTTCCAGAGGTTTTCCCCATATGTTCCTCAGCCTCCGCTAGCTGGGCCTTCAATCGTGAGACTAGCTCGGACTGTGCATCGAGAGTGGCTGAAAGCTCGTTGGCCCGGATCTGCATCTGTTGGACCTCGCCTTCAGCCTCCTGGAGCTTCCTAATGCTGGTCGCTTTCCTCCGCTGCCATCCCACGCTCCACCCACAGTCATGCTCCCGGATCTTCTCAGCCATGAGGTCTCGGATGAGCGCGTGAGGGCGTTGGGCATCCACTCCCCCGGCACACAGTTCGCGCAATCGCGAGCGGAGCCTATCCATTTCGGCCAGCCATTGCGCTTGGGGAGTGTCCCTGATAAAGCGTGTGATCAGCTTCCACGACCGGCGACGGAATATGCTGCTGTCTTCCTCATCAGAGGCCGTTTCGTCCCAATCCGCGCGGTCGGCAGGCTCGTACTCAGGATATGCCTGCAGGAATTCCTCAGCGGGATCCGCATATGGTGTTGAGTCTGAGTCCACCTCGATGACTTCAGGTATGGCCCTGCTGGTGGTCCCGCCAGTGATGGTGTGCGCCGCAGCTTGAGGAGGTGAAGGGACTATCGTCACCATCACCGGCATGCCCCTGGGAGGGACGCCGCCAGACATCCCGACCAGCCTCGCTGTAGCAGCCCACGCTAGTCGGAGAACTGTATGATAGAAAGAGACATAAACGTTAGTTGGCATGCCCCACATGTGGCAACGAGGAGACCGGTGGAGGAGACTTACGAAGATCGACTTCCGAGCGCTGCTCCTGGGCCGGTACTGATGGGACCCCGAGACGAGGCCCCCCGTATACTGTTGGAAGGTCTGGAGATTCCAGAGGAGCCGCCTCAGACCCCCTGGTCCCACCAGACGCAGAACTGGACGCAACCATATGCGCAGGTTCTGAAGGTCCCGCAACATCACCCGCCAAGGAGCGAGAACGAGGCCTACGAACAAGTTCCTCCTGCATGGCGCAAACATTGGTGAGAAGTCCGTAGGGATTCAAAAACAGGTCGTAAGGAGAGAAGTTCGGAATGCTACCTCGAGAGCCTCCGCAAAGTCGTCGGATTCTGAGCTTCGGTCTCCGACCTCGCCCTCCTCCAACGGGCTCCCTCCTCCAGCCTCGTCCCCCTGAGAAGAGTCCCCTGATTCCTCCGGCAAAGGGAATCGCTCCCTCAGATTGGCAGCCGATAGCTGCGGGGGCACCGTCTGATTCAACAGTACCCTTACACGATCCGTCATTGGGCGAGGAACACCACTGGAGTGGACGTAATCCCCCAGCTCATTCAAGTATTGTTCCGCCTCCACCGGAGACACCATGAATCCAGCCCGAACTGGGCCTATGCCCGGCAGTTCCATCCCGAGGCGATTCAGGTGGGCCCACATCTCAGGTGGGCTGAGGAATTTCCGGTTGACATCCCAAATGTCCCAAGCTTCCGGAAAGACAGCATCTTCTGCCATATCGATGTGACGCAGCTGCTTCCCCGGAGCCTGAGTGGGTATCCTACGGAACCCCCTCGGTGGCCGCCCCTCCGGATGACCCTGCTCTCCCGGAACCACCGGATCCGCCGCTGCTGCCATACCCTCGGCCGGTGCGGGTCTCGCCGCCATGGAAACCCCGCTGCCGCGAGCGGCCCTAGCTGCCCTCCGACCCCGACCTCGAGATAAAGGAGGCCCACCGTCACCAACCCGGATCGTTGGCTGCTTCAGCATCTCCCCGGGATAAGCGGCCTCCGAGCTGATGGCGTACTCCTTCGCTAAGCCGAAGGCGACGGTGGAAAGAGGCAATGCGACCTGCATCTTTCCATCCTCACGTGTGAACATGAGCCACAGCTGCCTCATCACACACGGGTGCTCCTTGTGATGCACCTCCCAGTATACCTGCAGGGTCAGCCGCTGGAGGCACCGGAACTGCCTCGCAAAACGATGCGGGGTGTACGGTTCACAGATTGGCTCACGATCTATCCGAGCCACCAAAACTCCACCTCAGAAGGCCAGGAGGTAAGACCGATGCTCTTTCGTTCCCCTTCCATCATCAGTAAGCCTCCCCGTAGGCAGTGGGAAGGGATGAAAGTTGAACTCGTCCGCCCTCCACACCCTATTCAGCACCATCGGAACGGCCAGTTTGAATGGGAAGCTCCCAACTGCGTTCAGAATGGAGGGGATAAAGTCTGATCCCGGCGGCGAAATGGGGTTTGGATACTCGTAAATCCCCCTGATATGCGCCGCGATCCACCCATACAGGAGGTGGAAGGGCCCGCATATTCTTGGCGGCTTCTTGCCCTCACTAATACGCCGCAGCATTCTGTATAGTTTGGCGAGCATCGGGATCCCCAAGTTGATCCGCTGCCCCATGGCCAACATCGATGCCATGATGAACGAGTTGGGCCGTACCCCCATGCTTGTATCTCTCACTGGTAGGATCCACCCACAAATGAGAGCCGCGATGAACGCCGCCAGCCTGACTATTGGCTGTTGCCCAGTGCTAACACTGAAACCCCAAGTCTTCCATTGGTTGTCCTCCAAGACCCGCCAGTACGAGTGTCCCTTGCCCCGCTGGGCTGCCCTCGGACAAGTTCGAGGCCTTGGAGGGAACTCTCGATCTTCTGGGAAGTTCAGGAAGCGTTTGAACCATCTTTTGAAGTGGACATCCCTCACTGCTTCCTTGTCCTCTCCAGGGACAAGCGCCATCAGCGCTGACGCCAGCCGTGGCATTTGCTCAGCATCTCCCCACACGCTGGCAACGGGGAGGAACTCGTCATTCATGGCCCCCAAGATCGGGACCCCAGAAACCTGGTAGACATCCCACAGGCTGATGCCCACCTCCCCGTGATGCAGGTGAAAAGTGTTGGTTCTGGACGACCACCTAATCAACAGTTCCGGCATCAGTTGCTTTGGTTGGTAAATGTGGAACTAGGAGGCCCATGCCGCCTCATACAATCCCACTCTCCTCAACTCGGCCTCGAACTCCTCGCATGAGGCGCCTACCCAGTAGGCCCAGGCCCAGTCATCGGTAAAGTTTCCGCCCTGGCGCAGGTCCCACTCATCGGACCATCCCTTCTTCGGATCTTGCAGAGCCGCCTTCAGCATGGTGTGGTAGAGAGGAGGGGACGTTTCTGGTTGCAGTGGCCTCCCGTCAATGTCGTTCACATGATTGTAGAGGCAATCAGCGGTGACGGGTGTGAAATCCTCCTGTGCATGACCATCGGCCGCCCTGAACCATTGGTGCTGGCATGGTGTGTTCCTGAACCAGCAAGTTGGTTCATCCCTTCTTGCCTCAGGGATGAAGACGTCATCCCTCAGCCCGAAGCCGTACAACGGCAGTTTCTTGCACTGCGGGTAATCCTTATGACCTTCCGACAGCAGGTCTGTCAAGGAAGTGTGGTCCGAGTGGCTCTGAACCATCTCCCCCAAGCCTGGACGGTTGGCCATCTCATCTCGACGAGCAGCATCTGCGAGGACCCCCAAGACAGCTTCTTGATGGGCCATTTTAACTCTGGCCCTCAGAAAAGGAATCTTTCGGATGGATCGCGAAGCTCGATCATGAAGCTCGATCGCGAAGCCGGATCGCGAAGGTCGGTCGCAAGTTCAAACCGCGAAGTCCGGCCAAGGCAGACAAGCAAAGGTTCGCTTGGCGCGGACGCGGAGTCGGAGACCCGCGGTTCGCCGTGAAGCTCGATTCGCGGAGGGCTGTCGCGGAGTACGCGGAGCTTCACGAAATCGAGAGCACAAAAAGACAAGGAAGGCACGTAAAGACAAAAGAGGGCGGACCCCCTATTTATAGGCGACGACCCCGGAGCATCGCGGCGCGCCTCACCCGCGCGAAGCATCGCGGCGCGTCCGGATCCGCGGCCCCGGCGAGCAGCGCGGGCCCCCTGCGCGATGCTGCATCGCGAACCACCGACAATTTTGGCGATTATCCCTCAGACTTCGACCCTTCGCCCTCCGCGGCTCCAAGTCTGAGGGGGGCATTTGTTGGCGCCAAAAATGTGGCCTGAATGGAAGGAACGAAAAAGACAGCCGGCGCGCTGCCTCGCGAAGCACAGCCGCGAAGCACAGCCGCGAGGTCCCGCCGCGAAGCGCCCCAACCATGACAAGCCTCCATGAAGCTCTGGAGGCGGTAATCCTCCGCGAACCCATTTGACGTTCGCGAGCCGCTACGAAGCTCCGGAGGCGGTAATCCTCCGCGAACCCGTTTGACGTTCGCGAGCCGCCGCGAAGCCCCGAAGGCGGCGCGCGAGCCCTACTTCGCGGCGCCCCTTCCCTATAAATACTCAACTCCCCCTGAGTCCCGAGGACGGACAATCCGACCTTTCGGCTTCTCCTCTCCCGAATCGCGAAGCACGCTTTGCCCCGTGAATCATGAGCTCCGCGAGGTATTTCTACTTCGCGAGACGACTCTGATTTGTTCCGTTTTCAGCCCCTCTTCCGAGAGGGATGCCCTTCGCGAAGCTCAAGGGAATTCGCGAAGGAAGGGGATTCCCAAGGGAACCCGGGCAGCCGCGAAGCACTTGTGCTTCGAGAAACACCCAACCCATACGAGTAATCCCTATGCTAAGGCAGGATCGCTCCACTTTGCGAAGCACATTGCTTGGCAGGACCCTGCTTCGTGAACCACTCCTTCTTCGTGAGGCAGTGCTCCGCGAACACTGTTCCACTTCGCAAAGCACCTCCCACTCCCACCTGTGCCCCATGCTAAGGCCAAGGCACCCCACTTCGCAAAGCACACTCCTCTGCTTAGCGATTCCTCTTTCCGTGCGACCCTCCAGGTTTGCACGATGTGACTTCAAAGTCCCATGGACAACACTTCCCGTAGCGTTGCTTCGCCTAATGCTTCTTCGCATAGGCACGCTAACGGCTATTGCTTCTTCGCAAAGCCACGCTAACGTGGACCCCTCGATGGTTCGTCCCACGACCCCCCTTTACCATGGCCTTACCGGCACCTTCCCTTCCCCAAGGACCAGAGGGTACCGGTTATGTAAGCCCTAGGGGTGTGGAGTGAACCCACCTCGTCCGAGCTGTAGGACGTTAAACTGCCAAGCACCACGTCCTCAGCACATGACGTTAAACTGTGACCCAACCTCGTCTCCCTCACGAAGGGTCCCCCCAACTCGAACATTTTTTACACCACTCGTCTCCACGGGAATGGAACTCTTCCGCACATGGAATGAGATCCTCCTTGTCGGAGTGGTGTATGTTCGCAGGGGAAGGGTCGCCTCAGAGCGTAAGCCCCTAACCTTTGGTACAGATGATTGCACCCGTGCATCTCGGTACTTCCCCACTACCACGGTCAGTGGAGGACGTGATAGGGAACGAGGCACCTCCCATCTTCGGACCAAGGTCCATCTTCCCCGCGCTTTGTCGCGCCATGGGCCTCCATCCTGGAGTAAGTCCCAACACCATGGGCCGCCCAATGCGTAAGCCCCTCTTCGCTTCTCACGGACGCACCCTTCGCGACGTGATCGTCAGGTCCATGCAACCTCTTGTTTCTCACACCGAGCATGACTCACGTGGGCTTAGAGTGAGCACCGACCCTGACAAACCCATCTGAACTACGAGGAATTTGATCCATGTCAAGGCATGGTACGTAGGAAGCCTCCACGAGGTTCAAGCCCGCCCGTCTTTCACGTCGGGTTTCACCCACGTCCAGCACGACGTTAAACTGCACTCCAGTCCAGTGGTAAGCCATTGTGACCCGCCATATGAACTACGAGGACTTTGATCCATGTCAAGGCATGGTACGTAGGAAGCCTCCACGAGGTTCAAGCCCGCCTGTCTTTCACGTCGGGTTTCACCCACGTCCAGCACGACGTTAAACTGCACTCCGGTCCAGTGGTAAGCCATTGCGACCCGCCATTTGAACTACGAGGACTTTGATCCATGTCAAGGCATGGTACGTAGGAAGCCTCCACGAGGTTCGAGCCCGCCCGTCTTTCACGTCGGGTTTCACCCACGTCCAGCACAACGTTAAACTGCACTCCGGTCCAGTGGTAAGCAATTGCGACCCGCCATTTGAACTACGAGGACTTTGATCCATGTCAAGGCATGGTACGTAGGAAGCCTCCACGAGGTTCAAGCCCGCCCGTAGTGGACCAAGGTCTACTTTCACGTCGGTTCACCGACAAACCCCACCTGAACTACGAGGTCTTTGATCCATGTCAAGGCATGGTACGTAGGAAGCCTCCACGAGGTTCAAGCCACATTGCTCGGTCGTTCATTTACGTCGAGTTTCACCCTCGTCCGGCATGACGTTAAACTGCATTCACTTTTGAACTACGAGGTCTTTGATCCATGTCAAGGCATGGTACGTAGGAAGCCTCCACGAGGTTCAAGCCCACCCGTCGCTCATTCACGTCGGGTCCCATTCCAGTCTAGCGGTAAGCCGTTGTGACCACATGAACTACGGGGTCTTTGATCCATGTCAAGGAATGGTACGTAGGAAGCCTCCACGAGGTTCAAGCCCACCAATAGTGGACCAAGGTCTACTTTCACGTCGGTTCACCGGCGAAACCCACCTGAACTACGAGGTCTTTGATCCATTTCAAGGCATGGTACGTAGGAAGCCTCCACGAGGTTCAAGCCCACCCGTCGCTCATTCACGTCGGGTCCCATTCCAGTCCAGTGGTAAGCCATTGCGACCCAGCCATCCGAACTACGAGGTCTTTGATCCATGTCAAGGCATGGTACGTAGGAAGCCTCCCCGAGGTTCAAGCCCACCCGTCGTTTATTCACGTCAGGGTTCACTATCGTCCGACATGACGTTAAACTACATTCTGGTCCAGTGGTAAGCCATTGCGACCCAACCCACTTGAACTACGAGGTCTTTGATCCATGTCAAGGCATGGTACGTAGGAATCCTCCCAGAGGTTCAAGCCCAACTCCCATCGGACCAAGGTCCAACTTCACGTCGGTACGCTGACGATGCCCATCGGACCAAGGTCCACCTTCACGTTGGTTCGCTGACGACATTCATCGGGCCAAGGTCCAGCTTCACGTCGGTTTACCGGCACCAACTCGAACTACGCAGACTTTGATTCCCTACCACAGGGATACGTAGGAAGCCTCCTCAAGGCTCAAGCCCAACTTCACCATCGCCCCTACGATGGTCCCATTTCATCCTCCTCCACTTCACTCATCCATCCATCACCCATCCTGATTCTCACCCGGGCCGCCACATCCCGGTGGAATCATGCCATCCACCTCCTCGCTGCTCCTAGCGGCGCATGGGCCGCTTTCCATGTGTAAGCCCCATCATATCTCCGGGTCGCTGTCCTCTGTGTACACCCCTATTCATCACCCTCATTCCATCTCCGTAAGATGTTAAACTCATGGCCTAACTTGTGATAAACATGAGATGCCTGAGGAAAACCTCGGATGGAACGCCTTTGGTGTAACCGTCTCTGCTAGACGTTAATCTTGCAGCATACCCTGTGTTGAACGCGGGAAGCTGAGGAAAACCTCAGATACGTGTCTATGACATGTAATTCCCCGCGCTCGATGTGGGATGCCTCAAGCTTCCACGCCCTCGAGAAGCCTTGTGATCAAGGATAACAGACAGACATGCCAGGTACCCCAGCATCCAGACACGCTACTGATGCCTCAACGTGACTACTCCCCTGACCGAAGGTTGCTGCCCTGACTGGACCCTTTGGAATGTCCCGACAGAAGCAGTGTAATTAACCGGCGTCCATGGAAACATGGCACTAGGAAGAGTTTCACTAACTACGTATTAAATCTATGAGGGAGACCCGGACTAGGTGACGAGTTCTGAGGAGGAATCCACGGAAGGAAGAACCGACATCCCATCATCCCGTTTCGATCAAGGAGCAGACGTCCCTGAATAAGGAACGAATGCCGCCTGCCTTTGGAAAGCGGGAATGCGAGGCAACAAAGCCGTGTGTTCCTCCTCACAGACGGATGCGCGCGCCCCGGCGAAAGCGTCGGAAACACCTTCTTTATAAGGGAATTCATCACATTTGACATTTCTACTGAGACTTCATTGTTGTTATGCACCAATTCACTCTTATATGGTGTATATACTGTCCTTTGGAATATTATATCATGAATCCATTTATTGTCATGATATTGTAAAGTTCTGACTAAATGTTATTCCTCAATTATTGTATTCAAGTGTCTCTAATTTTGGTAGAACCCCTTTAACCAAAATATCGCTTTAAATGTTTTAATTATTTGTTCTTATTAATATCCATGTTTTCAAAGTGGTTTTAAGGACTTATTTATATGGATATTAATGGTTTAAAATTTTAAAAGCTTCAAGGTGGTATGAGACACTTTGATTCAAAAATCACTTTATTAAATGTTTTAAATGGTTTTGGAAATGGTTTCTTTTTGAATGGATTCACTATTTCAATATCCTAAAATGTTATATTGTGATTGAAATGTGGAAATTTTATCTTTACTTCATGCATGTTTTATGTGATACATTTATGTTATGGTTCTTGGGCATTATTATGAAGACGGGTGGTTCTGTGATAGACTAAGGGCGGGTGAGCCTGATATAGCACTCCAATGCATTGGGTAACGCGAAGGAGTTAAACGCTAAGGTTTATCCGAAGAGATTTAGGGAATATACTGTGATGGGTATTCCAAACGTGACAAAGAGGGTTACTCCGTACGTAAGAATGTTATGAATGCCCCAAGTTACCTTTATTTATTATGTTTTCTATGATTTATTCATGGTTTGATGAGGTATGTTAAAGTGCCTATGTTTTATGGGTAAAGTATGATTTCATTCTTATTTATATATGAACTCATGTTTCCTTTCCATATTTTTATAACCCTTACTGAGATTTTTATGCTCATCCCAAGTTTTTGAAATGTTTTTCACAGGTCAAGGGAAAGGTACATGATGTGATGATAGTGTCAAGGATCTGTCAAGAAAGAATCCATGTTTTATTTTCAATATGTTTCCGTTGATGGGAAGAATGAATACTGTCTTTTATGTAACCACTTTGTTTAAATGTGGAATGTAATGAAAGTTTCATGATCTAATTCTCTAAAACTCTAAACCTGAATAGATCCTCAATGTGTAATCTTGTAATAACTCAAGATTAAGTAAGGTTTAAGGCTAGGGCCTTATAGTTGGTATCAAAGGTCTGTTTAGATAACTTTAGAGGTTAGGGTATTCTTTAAGCATAAGTGACATTACCATAATGGTTAGGATTTCAGAAAGAGTCCTAGTTTTAGATAAAGTGAATGAGTAAGTGTATCTTAGTGTTTACCTTCCTCATTAGTACATGATGGTTTTGTTGATATACTCACACTGACATTTCTGTTTTTAGTGAATGGATGGATCTAGCAGGCACCAAAGAGACAACAGGTTTGAAGGAAACTGTGGTGGTTCTATGATTAAGATACTAGATAAAATGGGGGATTCAATGAGGAAACTCGTGGTTGTTCTAAACCAACTATCAAGGAGTCATGATCAACCACTTGAACCTTGGTATGATCTTTAATTCATCATGTACGAGATGACCAATCCATGTGGAAGTTCAGGTAATAATTATAAAGGTAACCATTCGAGTTTATATGATCCTTACTTTTGAGGTAATTATGGGTTATAATATGATATGCTGGAAAATGAAAGGCATGAGATAAACTTGAGGTTAAAATATGTTATGATCATTTTTGATGATTTTATCTCTTTTTGGGGAATGATTTAAGAATTATATAGTTTTAGAAAAAGGACAACACGCAGACCGTGTGACAACCCGTCGCGTTGGACAAAGCTGCGGGAATTGAACCCACAACCAAAGTGAGACTGGTATTTATCGCCTACCGCTGGACTACGTGAAGTCCCTGGTTAGTTTGACCGATTCTTTTTAGTTAGATGATTTTATGAATTAAGAGTAAGTTGATTTTGGGTTATTTATAAAAATGATTAACCTATCATGGAGGATATGTGATTAGGTTAATTACTTTTCAATACGAGACTTTAAGAGCAACTGATTTTGTTTGGAGATAAATGTTACGATTTAACTTGGAAGACTATGTGACTAAATCCTTCAAATATTTGGGTTTCAATCATAGATTGGTTTAATTTGAAGAATTTTATGGACAAATTGTTTATCGGATGGTCCTCATTGAACTTTGGGTTTTGTTGGACAAATTTTGAGATTAAAAATAGATTTTCATTTTATAAAGGGTTATCCTTTTCTAGATTATCTGATCTTGTAGTAACCTTTTTGGTTTTAGTTTTGGTTAAGGTTTGAAGACATGGGAAATGTATAGTTCTTTTTTTTTGTGGATTAGTTGCTCCTATAGAAGTTGTTTATAGTACTCTTAATGCGAACAAGTCTTCCTAAATACTCGTCTTTTGGATAAAGTATGAGTCTGTGTAAGAAATCTAGTAAAAGTTGAAAGTCAGCATGACAAGTAAGTATGTTTCCTTATGTTTTAGTTAAGCTCAAAAATAAATTCCTCAACAAAAAGTAACTTAAAACAAAAATGTTGTCTATTAACTTTTCCTACTAGGGAACCCAACACCATTTAACCCATCACAAGTTTGTGATTTTCTTATTGTTAACTTTCTCCTAAACATGTTTTCTATCACTCTCCATCAGAACATGACCCTATGTTTTCTCCTCCATGTCCATGTTTTCCTACATGGAGTCCTAGTATGGGTTAACTCGGGTGACCTCTGTACTTATATTTCTTTATTTTAAAGTGATTGTTTTATCGACTTTTGTTCTGATGTGGGACTTTCAAGGATGTTTCCAAGCGTAATTTTAAAATTGTGAGGACGCAATTCCCAAAAGGGGGGAAGGATGCAACACCCCAGGTAAATATAGAATATGACATTTTCATATTTATTCATATTTGTGAATAAAATATTAATATGACTTTAAAGGGGACGCTATGCTCGATGGCGTACCCAACACGAAACAACGAGTTTCTTGGGAATCTTACGTTGCACTCTAATAATAAAATAATATTATTTTAAATGGTAGTTAACATGTAGCCGTTGTATTGGAGGGAATAGATAGAAATAACTAAAATATTATTATACATGTTTTTAAATGTTTTTACATTTATCCAATAAAAGATAAAGGCTTAAAATACGGAAAGAATTCAATTTTAGGCGTATATGCCCTAGTTTTCACTAAAGGTTCACTTATCGCCTTTTGATGGCGAACCATCATTAAATATAGTTTTGTTCACTCTTATACATTATTTTGGACCAAATAAAACTCTTCTTACGAATTGGGACATCAAAATTTACTTTGTGTAAATTTTTGGTATCTTTCCGATAAAGTTCATTTTTTTAAATGAATAGTGTAAAATGTTGTATTTTAATTCAAAACCTCTTTTTAATCTAATTTATTTATATGATTATATTATCTTTTGAATTGGTTTTAAAGTGAAATTATAATATATTTTTACCATTAAATCCAATAGTGGTCATTGTAATTAATTTCACTTTGAAATCAGACTTAAACCAGTGTCAATCTTTTTATA
This sequence comes from Viscum album, assembly GCA_963277665.1. Lineage (NCBI taxonomy): Eukaryota > Viridiplantae > Streptophyta > Magnoliopsida > Santalales > Viscaceae > Viscum > Viscum album. Next base: position 652,019,978 of record OY728145.1, on the reverse strand, counting down.
CTTTTTGTTTCATAAAAACACGCTATTTGTCATGACAGTGGGAATTAATTATTAAATTAATTAATGTGACTTATATGTTTTGAATTTTATAAAATAGACTTCATTTTTGAATTCGGAATATCAAATATACCTTCGGGTGAATTTTTGGTAATTTTCTGAAAAACTTCAATTTTTGATGAATAGTGAAACCACTAAGTGGTACTTATAAAAACTGATTTTCCGTTTAAATGAAATTTTGCCATCTTTGTATTTTGAATTTCAAAAATCCGACATACATGGTTGTCATTAATAAGTAAAATGTGGTTCAATGGGATTAAAATAATTTTTTGGTGAATAGTAACTTATTAAGTTTTTAATCGTGATTAGAGGTAATTAGTGTAGTTTAAGGTAAAAATAATGTTTTAATAATATGAAATGAACTTTACACATGTCCTAACCGCATTTGATGTGTCATGGCCGACCACGACAAGCCATGGGTCAACTTGGGGACCCCATGGAGCCACTTTGGTTGGGAAATGACATTAATATCTTTTTATTTAATGTTAAAGTAAAAAATGACACAAACATGAGATGTTTTACAAAAACAATTTTTACATGGTGTTATACAAGTCATATTTTTTACTATAAATAGTCATTGGAAATATAAAAAGATTTCCTACATCATAGTATTTTTTTTATAATTTTTAGACATTAAATAAATTAAATTATTTATGACATCATGATGATGTAGCGATGACCTCAATATTTAACGATTTAAATAAAATGGAAAGATAATGTAATATCTAAGAACTACACATGTCCAAAACCTATTGTATGAGTGGATTTCTAACCCTTATCACCTTATCCTAGAAATACATCAATGTGGGACCTTTAAAATCCGAAACTCTTTTGAAAATAAAGTAACATTTTGTAACTTTCAAGAGTGCCCCTCCTCTCCTCTTACAAAATTCTCCCACCCCTACCTCCTTACCCACACTCCCAAAGCCTTTGGCTCAGCCAACCTCTGCCCATTTTGTCTCTCCACTTCCCTCTCTTACTCCTTGAAGCCTCACTTTGGGCATAAGTCTTCCCAAGGAAGCCTTTGAGCTCAAACCAAAGGGAGTTACCCGATTTTAAGGTAATGTCTTCACTTGAGTACTTTTGTTTTATTTTGCTTCTCCAACCCACTAAACTCTTTTTATTCATTTATTTTGTAAAAAATACAGTATCATCAATATACTAGGATGTTTTTATAATAAGGATTCTAGCTACACTTTCACACACCTACATCTAATGGTTAAAGAACATATTGTTTCCGTGGATGGCGAATTTCGGCCTCCCGAAACGATGATTGTTCAACATTCTTTTAACACCTTCAAAGGTGGCCATTAAGATGACACTATATTTATATATGATATATAATATGTTTATTATTTCCTTAAGCTTCTGTATTTTTTCATTTTGGGCATACCTTTATGGTTTCCATTATGGGTAAACGCGATATCTTCATTTAAGGAAGTGCGGACTACCGCCCCCTCAAAGTGATTTGATTCGTTAATACCATATGTGGTAAGTATAAAGGATATATTTAATGATATTATATATGATACCATACTGGAATTAAAATACTATTATGTATCATTATGTTTTAATTCCATTAAATGTGAAATAGAAATGGAAGTGGCGTTCATGCGTACGTACGGCTTACCGTCTCCATGAACGGTACATTTCATTTCTTATCTCAAAATGTAATGTAATACTATAAGTACATATATATAATGGATATATATGTAATATATTACATAAAAATTATGGATATAATTATGGAATTATAACATATATATATATATATCTCATTTTGTTTTAATTCCATTAATATGACAAAAAATGAAAGTAGCGTTCATGCGTACGTACGGCCTACCGTCTCCATGAACGGTGCTTTTAGTTTTTTATCTCCAAATGATATGGAATAGTATAAAATGAATATTTACTGGATATATATGATATTTTAATCATTAATAATATTCTGGAAATTATTTACTTATAACTACATGGGCAATCTTTTTTCAAACAAGTTCATTTTTGACTCATGTACCAAACATCGGCAAAAACGTCTGATGTGAACTAACATTATTAAACAATTATTATAACATTATAATATTTGATATGAACTAAATAATAATCTCTAAAGGAGGTACTTAGGTAATTATTAATTGACCAAAGTTTATTATTCAGGAATATAAAGAAACGAACAAGACAAGTTGGACTTGAGGTAAGGGATCTTACTTCTCTCTTTCTTTTTAAGTGCACTCTTTTATGCCATTCCCTATAAAGCTCATCTTTCTTGTTATTGGGATGTTATTTTATATTACACTTACTGTAATATTTATGTTCATGTTATGAGAGACCCTATTCTCTCTCATCAATCCATTTTGGAAGTTTTGAGTGGCGCCGTTAGGCTGCCGAATTTTCGTAAGAGATCTAACCTCTCTCTTTCTTTTTAAGTACTCTCCTTTATGTCACTTCCTTTAATCCCCTATTTGTTATGATGGGGGATGTTCTTTCATATTCCTCTTGCTGTAAATTTTGTTGTAATGTGATGAGATACCCTATTTGATCTCATCAATCCATTTTTGGAAGTTTTAAGTGGCGCTGTTAGGCTGCCGAGTTTTCGTAAGTGATTTTTCATCTCACTTTTATCCCCGTGATATTTATGCTACATTTGCCACAATTTCCTTTTATTGGTGTATGTACTGCCCATTATTCTACTCTTTGTATAATATAATTTCGTTTATGAGTATTTACATCAATGATTTATTGTCCTTCTTTCATGGGGTGTATGTTTTGAAAGATACCCAAGTCGGTAAGGGAACCTTTCACCCTCCTCTTTTTTAAAAGACTTCTTTTGTTGGGTCTTTTAATTTACATATTGTTATGTTGGGATATGTTCTCATATATCCTTATTGATGTAAATTTTATGTCCAAGTGATGAGATACACTTTTTATCTCTCATCAACTCATTTTGATGTGACGCCGTTAGGCTGTCAAGGGAACTACTTAACCCAATTTCGATTTCTTTGGGTTCAACATGTAGTTATTGAATATGTCATCCTTTGAATATGTGTGAATGATCTTTGATTATTTTACACTTAATATCCAATTATACTTGGGTGTATTTATATTTGTCACACATAATTTTTAGATTGAATTATCCTTAATTTAAGGATACCTTCTTTATAAGGGAATTCATCACATTTGACATTTCTACTGAGACTTCATTGTTGTTATGCACCAATTCACTCTTATATGGTGTATATACTGTCCTTTGGGATATTATATCATGAATCCATTTATTCTCATGATATTGTAAAGTTCTGACTAAATTTTATTCCTCAATTATTGTATTCAAGTGTCTCTAATTTTGGTAGAACCCCTTTAACCAAAATATCGCTTTAAATGTTTTAATTATTTTTTCTTATTAATATCCATGTTTTCAAAGTGGTTTTAAGGATTTATTTATATGGATATTAATGGTTTAAAATTTTAAAATCTTCAAGGTGGTATGGGACACTTTGATTCAAAAATCTCTTTATTAAATTTTTTAAATGGTTTTGGAAATGGTTTCTTTTTGAATGGATTCACTATTTCAATATCCTAAAATGTTATATTGTGATTGAAATGTGGAAATGTTATCTTTACTTCATGCATGTTTTATGTGATACGTTTATGTTATGGTTCTTGGGCATTATTATGAATACGGGTGGTTCGGTGATAGACTAAGGGCGGGTGAGCCTGATATAGCTCTCCAATGCATTGGGTAACGCGAATGAGTTAAACGTTAAGGTTTCTCCGAAGAGATTTAGGGAATATACTGTGATGGGTATTCCAAACGTAACCAAGAGGGTTACTCCCTATGTAAGAATGTTATGAATGCCTCAAGTTACCTTTATGTCTTATGTTTTCTATGATTTATTCATGGTTTGATGAGGTATGTTAAAGTGCCTATGTTTTATGGGTAAAGTATGATTTCATTCTTATGTATATATGAACTCATGTTTCCTTTCCATATTTTTATAACCATTACTGAGATTTTTATGCTCATCCCAAGTTTTTGAAATGTTTTTCACAGGTCAAGGGAAAGATACATGATGTGATGATAGTGTCAAGGATGTGTCAATAAAGAATCCATGTTTTATTTTCAATATGTTTCCGTTGATGGGAATAATGAATACTGTCTTTTATGTAACCACTTTGTTTAAATGTGGAATGTAATGAAAGTTTCATGATCTAATTCTCTAAAACTCTAAACCTGAAAAGATCCTCAATGTGTAATCTTGTAATAACTCAAGATTAAGTAAGGTTTAAGGCTGGGGCCTTATAATGCATACTAATTTGGACACAAAACCATCCTCTATCACATTATTTACCATATAGTGGATCATGTTTCTACTTCTCCCCAAAGTGTATCATGCTTGTTGACATGTTACTATCATTATCTGATTATATTTATGTCATTTATCAATGAATTGGAAGGAGATATAGATACCAACAAACCTGAAAGCTATAATTGGATCAATATGTGTAATTTAGGCCACTCGATCATATAATATTTAACAAACCTACTCAGTACTATCTGGTTCACACCATTGTATATGTTTTAATGGGATTAGTCGATGCTATCTGACCCTATGTAATAATCTATAATGAGATTACCTTGAAATATCTAGGCCACCCCACCATAGAAGTTGTAATGGGAAAACCCGACACTATCTAGGCTACCCCATCCTAGTGTAGTAACAGGTTTACCTAGTGCTATCTAGGTAACCACATCATATAATTTTTAACGAGGTTACTTAGAGATATATATTCAATACCATAATAAATGATTTAATTGGAATAACATATTATATTTAGGAAAAACCAGCTTATATTCAATGTCTAATAACCCCAACATAAATAGAGAACAAATAGCTTACATATCATGATCAAATTAGTTAAATACTATTATTGTTTCCAAACCAGATTAATCCATGGATATAGATGTGGTTTCATGTAAATTTACATGAAATGTGATTATCCCATGTAAAATAAATGGTTTTCATAAATAAAATTTTAAATGTGATTATCCTAGGGAAAATAAATGGATTTCATAAAAATCTCATTGAATCATGTTTTACCAATGAAAACAAAATGCATTCCATAAAACATTTAACCAAAAAACATAAACCATTCAGATAAATAATACGAATAGTATCATATGATCATATCCCTATTAAATCCAAAAATATACCTAATGATTTTATATTAGATGGAGAAGGATTTTTAAAAATAACATCGAATAGAACATTCCTTTGAAATGCACTTTTAAAGAAAATAATATTTTCCAAATATTTTTCATTGAAATCATGTTTGAGAATATATAAAAAATTATTTGAAAACCATTTTAAAATCTTTTAAAATAAATATATATTTTTAAAATTACATTAATTGATCATAATTTTAAAATTTATCCAAAAAACAACTGATATAAAACATTTAGAAACATTTTTATTGAATCAAAAAAAATTTGATCAAAGAGATAAATATGTTCTTAATTTAAAAAGCATTCAAAGTAATATTTTGTAAAAAATTGTGGAAAAATTATACCAATACATTAATATTTCCTAAAAAAATATATGACAAGAATAGAAATTTTAACACTTGAGGTATGTATCTTATGTTTTCATCAATGTAATCTTGATGATAGAAAATTATGATAAATAATCAGATTATTGCAATAATCTCTTACTATATTGGTAACATTGATTTGTTATCCAAGTGAATGATTAAACTTACTCAAAGAATATAATATATGGAAAATAAATATATTTTTTATATAAAATGTAAATTTTTTTTATATAGACTACATGGAAAATTATATGGTCATTACATGGAATTTATATCATTGAAAGAAAATTGATATAAAATTACATTACCGATTTGGTAACATTTAAAGCACAAACAATATGATAGATAAATCATGAAATAGATATGTTAATACATATATTTTTTTATTATAATAATAATATAATATATTCTTGGGTAGTATATACCCCACACATAATAAATGAGTGGTGAATAAGGCATAAGTATCATAAAAATAAAAGTGAGACGAGAAAACCACTACTTTATGTATTCACTCATGTCATAATCAATATAAAATGCTATATAATAAATATGAGATTATCATAAATCTACCACATGACCAAATTATTATATCTAATATGAAATATGATTTCATTATTAAATTATATTAATCATTTACTAACAATTCCATTGTAATGTTATGTTGGGTGATATCCTCATTGTGTATCTGATATGTTTTGAGTTATTATTAATGATCCTCTAATTTGGATATTGATTTACTTATTTCGATTATATAAAAAATTATATAAATATTTTGTATTATAAATATGTAAATATTTATAATAATCTATAAAATATATAAATATCAAATGAAATAAATGGTTTGACGAGACAATAGGTCGTTCATACATGTCAATGTTATTAACAGTTTCATGTCATACAGAAAGAGAGAAAGTAATATGAATAAATATATTTATTTATTTTATCATTAAATTTGAATTATTATTTTAATCGTATCATATATATTTACTAAACCTATCCTTAATTCATTCCATGTAATGTTTTAATGAATCACATCACTTTGATGAGGTAGCAGTCCAGCCATCCACAAACGATTACATCATATTTAATCAAAATAGAAACCATAATGTTATGTTCAATATAAAAATTAATGAACAAAAAATACATCATGAATATTATGTATATTATATATAAATACTATGAAATTCATAATTATTTATGATTAGAGGTGGTAATGGAAAATTTAATGGCATTGTTTCACGAGGCGAAAGTTCATTGTACACATGCATGGTATGCTCGTTAACTATTTGATCGATGTGTGTATAGTTATAGCATTAACCATTAGAATAAAAAATTAACTATAGTTTTTATAATTATTGTAATATATATTATTTAATCTAGGTGAATTGAGGTGGTGGATAATGATAATTAATCAATAGTGCTTGTTGAAGCATGATACCTCTTCTTTGGGTAACTCATTTTAGTTTCACCAATAGGGTTCCATAGATGGATTTTTTACAATATTTTGGACTCTATTATGATGGTAATTAATTTGGAAGATTATTTTTATTATGTTTGGATGATCCAAAGTGTCATGATATGTGTGAGAAATGGTAAGATTGAATGCCATTTTTATAGAGGATGAGGGATGGAATTCTTATAAATACAAAAATTTAAAAGCAATTATGATGTATCTATTACCTCAAGAGAATTAAAAATAGAAACCGAATTTATTAAAGGTGAAATATTTTTTATTAAAACCTATATCACTCAAAAAATGGGAATTTTTATAATTTTGAACTTTCACCTCAATGTTTCCACACATTTATCTATTTGGTTTTTATTAAGGTAACTAGTTTTCTAACTTAACTAATTTGACCATTAAGATTAAATTAAAGATAGATTTATTATACAATAATGTACCACATATTTATAAATGTTAAATATAGTTTATAAAAATTATAAATCCCATGAGTTATGGATATTAATTTTAATGTAGGCACAAGTATGGTGTAAAAACCCAGCTTTATCCCAAACTGTACTAAGGAAGTTTTCAATATTTAATTATCTATCTCATTATCGTAGAAGATAAAATTCTCCATAAATACACTATAGTTTATGTTTAAGAACATTTTAAAACAACATTTCAAAATATAATATATTTTTTTGTAAATTTTAAATATTTTTTTGTAAATTTTAAATATTTTAATAATATATTAGTTATTATAAAATAACATTAATGTCAATTTTGACATTGTTTAATTCATTTTAATTTAAAACAAATATCTAGATAATCAATAATGTTTAATATATAATGTTAATAACTTTTTAATATGATATATTCATATAAAATGAAATATAATAATTTAATCAATTTACTTTATATATGGTATTTTTAGTATCATTTATTTTTTCTTATTATTAACTCATTAATTACCAAATATAAAATATATTAATTTTATAAACTAAATAATTCATCTAAAGATTTAAATATAAATTAATATGATTAAAAAATAGTATATATTTCAAATTCATTTTTACAACTTAATTAATGTGGTTTTCTCCATAACATAATGACTTATAAGTGATTAAGATATGGATATTTCTTTTTTCAATTTTTCCTTACATAACATACAATATAGGTTACATTCATGGAATATTGAAAGAATGACATATAAAATTAAATAAATTATGTAATTTGAACAATATATTAGGATGAATTGTCATTTCTACAAGTTTCAAATCCATTTCCACCTTATGGTTAATGTTTAACCACTAAGTAAACTAATTTTTCCCTTAATCCCAATAATTATTTTTATTCAATATCACTAATTATTTTAGTAATAAAATATAATATAATATTACTAGAAATTATATATTTTTAGTATTTCATATAAGGAATATATTTTTAACATTTTTATACAACTAATTTGAAGAAATTAATTTAACAATAATCATACAGAAGGGATAAAACAATGGGTTTTACAGTGAACTTTTTTACAATTTTGAGATGATTTTTTATTGAAAGGCAATGTTAAATTGGTCCAATTACCCGGATTTAATTTTTTGAATTAATATAATGTATGTAAAAATATTTAATAAAATAACCTATAATATTTATTTTAATTTTTTATAATGGTATTTTTTTGATTTCATAAATATAGTTTTCCAAAAAAATATTTCTATTATTTTATATTGGGTTTTATTTTCATTTCATGTAAATCTGTCTCTAAATAATTCATCTTATATTTATATATAATCAATAATCAAATAATTTAATTAATATTAATCATAATAATAATTCTCACTCTTATGTGTCATCTATAAAAATATTTTAATAATTTTATTAACCATACATTAAATTTTCTTAAAAATAGGTCTGGCGTGCAACACGAGTTATCGAAGGAAATCATCATTGTTTATAGCTCAATCCGAAATTTGTGCTTCTTGTACCATAGTTAATTATACGGATTTTGTGTAGTTCATGAATTTCATGGTGTTGTGTATAAAGTACGAATAATAGAGTGCCATTATATATCAGAATCTATGCTTACTTTTGTGTGATATAAAAAATATCACATAGTTGAAATTAAATGAAAAAACAAAATTAACAAAATATGAGGGTGTTACATTCTAACTCAAATAAATGTATTTTCCCCCCTCAAATTAGTCAGGTTATCTATCATTTAATATGATTTATTTTCATTTATATAAACCCACATAGTAAAAATTACTACAATAAACTCCTTGAAAAAGTGAATGTTGAAACATAACGGTTATCCAATGTAACCCAGAAAATGATTTCCACATAGGAGAACATAATAGGAATGTGAAATTATTGAGATATATAGAAAATAAAACTATCAGGTTTTTATTGAGGGTGATATAGAACATGGTTAGGAGAACGACAATAGTCATAAATCCCAAAAAAAACTTAGATTGAAAAGGGTCATTTGTATCATCAAAATTGATGATAACAAGATAAAATTTTTATTCAATACAATTTTTCCTAATGTTGAAGATGTTTAATTAATATTTAAAAATTCAAGATTCCCAACAAAATCTATCCCTTAATTGTTCCTTGTACATTTTTAATTTCATCCCTTACTCCATTAAATGAAGGTGAAATTTTAATTATTAAAATACAAATAGATCATGAGGTATAATGTTAAATCATTAAATCTATATTCATTTTTGAACATAGAAAACAAATTAAACAAAAGTTATCAATTAAACATAAATAATCATTTGTAATTATAATACAATTATATATAAAACAACATCCCATGTTTAACAAAAACCATTCCATAAATAGTCATCCTTGTAGTAATACAAAAATAGAAAAAAAAGTATGGTAAATAATTTGTCTTAAAATTGATCCCCATAATATTCTAAAGTATCTCAAGGTTTTAACATTGAAAACATGTGAATACCCTCATTGTGTACTCTCTTGAATCATGGTAATATCCTAAATTCGTATAAATACAATTGAAATACATGCATTCATCCTTTTTCTGAAGATTAATGTATATATTCATTAAATAAAGATGTTTTAAACATCATCTTTGGTATCATAGAATACCTTTTAAGAAAATAAAAATTCAGTAACACGGTAAATAGTACATACAACATGCTTTATTTATATCAATCATCTATTCATCCATGAAAAACCTAATTTTATAAATATTAAAAAAAATTAATGGATATCCTTCCATAATCAAAATATCATCTTTCAATGAAATCAAATTTTAATGTATTCCACACCATTTAAGAAAACATTTTCAATCCTCAGTGAAAAAAATATAATAATAATAATTATAAATTTCATTAGTTTTAAAAAATTATATTTTAATTCTGAAAAATAAACATCAATAATCCAACATCAACCCTAAACCATTACCCATGCATCACCATCTTATTTTATAATTACTCTTTACATGAATAAGAAATATGAGTTTTATTATAAGGTTCTTAAACATCAATTTAATCTTGATTATTATGATTAATGTAGAAAAATAAAATTATCACAAACTATAAATTTCACATTTCTTTTGTGGTCCCATTATCATCAACAATATATGTAATTCCCATACTGCCTTCCTGATTCTATTTATGATATTTCAACATAGGAAATATATTTTCATAGTGATCATAAATTTAACTTTTGAATCATTCATTTTAAAGAATATTCATTTTAGATCCCTATATTAACTAAAACCAGAATGAATATGATAGGAAAAAGTTATCCTAGAATAAACCACATAAGCATGAAATACTATTATAGGATACCTATGGCATGACACCTACATTTAAATATATGCCACCTTTTTCTTAACCTAATATAAATCCCTAAAAATATCCTTTTAAATATGGCCAGGAACCTCACTAATTTTTTCTTATAATATTTTACTGAGGATGACTAAAAATTTTATTCCCTATAGTAATCATACTCAAAATAATTTTTCATATCTTGGGGAAAGGAAACCGAAGAATGTGTTGAGATCAAATGCTCAATAAGGTAAATCAAGGGAGATATGTAAGAATAACATGGGAATAATTGTATGCGAACATGATCATAAAATCAAATGATCATATCACGCACATCAAATATCATAATCTAGTATCCTGGAAAAATGATTAGTAGTTCATAATACCTGAATCATAAGGGAATTATGATCATAATCCATTAGAAATTAACCTTCAAGAATGTCACTGAATTTGTGGCAGAATCATTAACGTGTAATAAAAATCAATTATAATGACCTAAAATTTTATCAAAGTAATTTTATCCTTATTATAGAAATTTCATTTTGTATGAATTTAATAAAATCACTTTGAGACCATAATAAATTAATAATAAATTAACAATTAACCAATAAAAAAGTATATATAGATGTTTATGAACCAATAATGATGAAAATGTAACTTGACCTTTGTAATAATAATATAACCATTATGAATAGTAAACCATACATTATAATAATAGCTTCACCAATGAAATTATAAATAAAATATTGGCATCTTATAAGTGATGTTATTATATAATTATATTATAATTCATGTAAGTAAATGTTTTTAAATATATTAATTAAGTGTTTGCATTTCATATAAGATAAATAAATTTAATTAAAATTTAATGATTAATTTAATGATTAATTTAATAAAATAAATTAATCATTATTTTCATATAATTAATTAATAAATTAATATTATGATCTATTGTGATTATATGTTAATTTAGTGTAACATAAGTAAATTTTCAACATGTTATTGAAATAGATATCATTTTAAAATATGTATTTTCCCAATAAATGTGATATTTAATGAAAAATTCAATTACTCAAATTTAGAAAATTATTCTCATAAAATGGATTATATTTTGGAATCGTAAATTTAGAAAAATTCATAGTTTGAAATTTTGGGTCTTTTCTGAAATTCATCAATTTTTTTTGAATAATTAATTACGATATGTTATGATAAATGATAAATACATGAATTTTTGAGTAATTACTAATGCAAGGATGATATAAGAACCTTAATCTATAACCATACATAAATAAATTAATATATTCAGTGATAATTATCAAAATATTCTTATTCTTTATCAAAATTAATAAACTAATGTATATAATAATGAGAAAATACACCCTATTTCCCTATAGATTCCACCCTTCCCCCACTCCTCCTAATAGCTATTAATATTCGATCCATTCACAAATTATACAAAATGCCCATTACTATATCCTTACCCATGTCTAAGAGCTCATGGTCTCATAAAATTAATAGAAACTTTTTCCTAAGGATGTTCTAATAGATTGTAAATTGAATAGCTAAAATCCTCAAACTTTTTTAAATTTCTTTTCATTTTCATTTATTTTATTATATTATCCTCATATTATCTTATATAACTTAAATGATATCTGTAGTATGTTATATATATTTCTATTATATCATGTTAACGGATGATCCCTTATTAAACATATCTCACTCTCTCATTTATTCTAAAAATAGAATTGTCGCTCGTGGCGTGTAAATTTACAGAAATCATGGGCGATTCACCATCATTGTCCATTAACACTATCAAGGATGTTAATAAAATTTTGATAATGGTTTAAACATAATTAAAAATTTATTTTAAAATCCTATTTATGTTATGTAACAAACTTATATACATATTACTATTTTATAAATCAAAATGAGTTTGTTGTAATTGAAAAATAGCCAAAATTAACCTAATAATATCATCATTATCATTTTTCTTAAGATTCGTCCTAATATAATATAAAATATTTTTTTATAATGAAATTTATGATTCCTTTATATCAATATGTACATATAATAATAATTTAGGGTGTTAATCTACATTTCACATGCACTTACATTCATGTATTGAAGTGACCTGATCATTAAAACTATGAAAACAAACACACCTGAATGATGAAATTAAATTCCATAACACATAAGAAATTCCATAATGGATCTTAATACAACCATAATGAGTAAAATTATGGTATAAAAGGATTGATTTTTTAATTATTGAATCTAATTTTATTATAAAGGATATTAATGCGAATAAATCATTTAAAAATCAGTCAAGGGGAATTTTCAAACCCAACATTGTTTCATTGGGTTTTCCCTCTTTCACAACATTATCAGAATGGATATTACATAAATACTTTTTCTTCATCATTATCATACCTTTTATGTGATATAGATTTTTTCTACATGATTTTATGACGAAAAAACATTTTTCAAAAATTGCACTTCCTTAAAAAAACACCTTTTACCTCTTGATATTTTTTCTTCTTCATTCGAGGGTGATGATGATTATACCCAGTATGTTGTTCCCTATTTCATTTGAGAACAAAAAATTTAATAATGTTTAATTTAATTAATGAAAACAATTTCTTAATATGGTTTTTTTATTTCCAATATTGATGTAGATTCTATATGAGACACCTGATAATGTAGATGTTACGATGTCACGGGTGTGCCCAGACTTATATAGAGAAATTTAAATTTTATGATGTGACAGGTGGTCAAATAATTGTATATTTATCCAGTGAGTAGAGTAATGTGATGTATCTCATAATAAAAATGAAATATTCTTTAAAATCATAATATACTTGTTAATAATAATGATTAATATTTGACCACTAAGACACAATGTGTAATTTTTAATCATTTCCACATACATTGCATTTGCCTAATGCTTCATATAAAGACTATGATGAATATTTTATGATTATGCTCAACCCATTTTATAATGTTCAATTTTATTATATATTCTTATGCTGTGTTTTTCTCTCACCCTTTTCATTGAAGAGCATCCTTAGGTTACTACTAGTATTACAAGGAATTCAAAGAATAATGAGAAGCTAGAGAAGAAGGAATTAAATAAATTTTGTGTTTTAGAAATTATATGTTATGTATAGACCTAATTTCCCCAAGAAACTAAACCATTCAATCATGGTCATGCATTTTTTTGGCATTAAAAATGATTTAAAAATGCATTTAGGAAAATGAAGGGTTTATATAGATTGTATAATAAAATGGTTTAGTTAATTTGGAAATTTGGATTAGAAAACCTTTGTGAAAACCCTTAGTATGAAACAAATTATATGTAAGTACTCAAGAATATTCCCTGAACACAGGTATCCAATAAGATATTCCATATTGTTGTTTTCAAAAAAATGATAAATTATTGTTGACTTGTTGTCTTTTTTTTGTTCAAACAATTTATATTTTACAAAATGGTGGGAACCTGGAGAAACTAGATGTCACACCTGTCATCCTGGAATTAATTATTTTATCAATTTTCTTTACGTCGGGTGGTTCAGGTTGAGACACGACAAAAATATTTTCAGTACTTATTTAAAAATGTGTCTTTTGGCCTTGATCGCGTCTAGCGCACCGTAGTCGAAGCTGCACGACCTCTCCTAGGTCACCGTGCGGCCTTGCTCGGTTCCCCACACACCTACACGATGTTCATCAAATGAAATAAAAGAGTTATTAATAACGAAATAAAATTTAAAGAGGGATAAAAAGAAAATAAAATAAAATAAGAGACATGATAAAAATTTAATGGTTTTTTTTAATATTTCGGGACCTTATTATCATTATTGTTATTAGTTCTAAGGATGAAAAATTATTAAATTTGTTAATACTATTCCAATTATTATTATTATTGTTAATGTTTTAATTAATTTATTATTTACTATTAAAATTATTATTACAATTTCTATTATTATTATTATTATTATTATTATCTTCACTATGTTTATTATTATAAGGTCTATTATTAATAAGTTATTATTATTAAATTTTATTTATATTTTGTTATGTTTATTATATTTATTAATATCATGTTAAGTTTATTATAATTATTATGATGATTATTATTATTAATATTATGATTATTTTTGTTAATTTATATATCAATATTAATATTATCATTATTAATGTTATTGTTTGTATTATTATTACTAATTGGTATGATGAACATATTTAAGTTGATTTTTAGGGCCTTTATTTATTTTCTTTTTTTCCTCTTATTTTCTTTTCTTCTTTATTCCCTCTTACCTCTTGCTCCCATCCTCTCCAACCCATCACGCCCCAACCTCTAAACCCTAACCATTAGTCGGATCTCCTCCCCTTTCCTGGATCTCGTCGCACCGCACACCCAGCTCGCCCCTACTAGTCGACTCTGACTCCCCATCCCACCGATCCACTCCATCATTCTCCTTCCCCCGAGCTGTCGAACCCCCTTCCACGGGCCTCCTTCCTCGTAGTGCATCATACAGTCCGCACCATGCTCCCTCTCCTCCCGTACAGCTATAGTCATCCGACCAACTGCCTCCCTCCCTCCTACCAAGCCACCGTCGCGCCCTTCTTTCCCTTGTGCAAACCAAGGCTGATGCTGCCTTCCTCCTTGGAGGCTAGATAGCCTTCCCCGCCGAACTCCTACAAGCACGCTGTACCCTCCCAAGCTGAACCACCAACCGCCCGTCTCATCCCTGGACTCGCGCTGTCTCCCTTAATCTGGGTGCCGCACACCACCTCGCATCGCGCACTTCCTTGCGCAGCAACCTACGGTGAACGGGCCTTCCTCCACCTGTCTGCCACTTGTCATCACACCCACTTCTCGGCATAGCCGGCTCTGGTGCATCCTCCGTCTGCGGCTCCCAACCTGTCTATGAACCCACCAGCCGACCTACTTCCCTCCGGCAAATTCCCCGCTGGTTGAGCCTCCACACTACTGTTTGTTTATCTTTCATTGATTTTTTGGGTTTTCTAGTGGGTTTTAGATCTGATTTTGATGATTAACCATTTAATTTTGGGGCCGATCTCTTTGGTTAGGGCTCCTCTTTGATTCTTCATGGTTTGAAGGATGTACGAGTTTGTTTTTCTCCATTTTCAGAAGGATCTCCATTCGAGGTAGGTTTTTCACCATCTAATTGGTATTTGATGAATTAATTTACAAAGCTAATTTTTTTTATCATATTATTTAATTAATTTTTATTGTTCAAAGTTAGTTTTATTTTATGTTTTATTTGCATTGAAATTTTCTAGTATATTGTTCATATTATTGGGTGTTTTCTACTGAGAACTCTATTAGTGGCTTTTGAATTCTGCGATTACCTAATTATGTTGTGCAAGTGGTGCGAAATATATTTTTGACAGGACGTCGTGTGTTTTTGGTCGTAAAAGAAGTTTTTTCTTGAGGTTAGTGGTTAACGCCAAGTGATTTCTGCAAAATTGTTTTACAATATTTTATTGTTGGCTTGCTAAAATATGTGGTTTATTCAAGTTTTTTTCATATGGTGTTTTGTTTTCCATCAAACTATTTGGGTGGGGCAGGTCACACTTTAAAATTTTATTTGAGTGTGTGTGATGTGTGAATGCGTTAGAATTTATAAATCGATACTTTATTTTGTGCAATGCCACGTGACACCCTTTATCTATTGCTTTATTATTATTTTCGGTTTACATAGTTATAAAAAAGGTTTGAAATGTGTTTGGAAAACGCTTTAGAGTGTGCCTTATTTGAAAACGTTGTTTACATGTGTAAGTGGTGGTTCGATTAGTGATGAGTTTCTTTTAAATTGTCCAAATGGTTTAGTTGTGTATGTAACATATGCATATTATGTTTTTAAAAGTTTTTGGTGTGTGTATGGCTTAAAAGTGGGTTGGGTGTGAAAATTGTGATTTTGTGAGTGTGTGTACCATGTCTAGCTTTTATGCATTAGTGTGACGTGTGACATGAACATGAAAAATATTTGAGCACAGACTGGGAAACCCAGGTAGCTAGCAGGGTAGACTAGACTAGTGGCTAGTGTTCCGTAGGTGACTAGACCATGTTTCCCTAGAAGAACAGACGATTGCCACACTAAAAAAACATATGCTTTTCTGAGGGTGGTTTCCTTCTATGCCACATTTTTTGAGGGTCGTGGCCTTCTAATTCATGTTTTCTGAGGGTCATGGCCTTCTAAGAAATGTTTCACCGAGACCTGAAGATCTAGGGGCCCAAGCTAGTCAACACTAATGAGGCCTCTCCCATATTTTGTGCTCATTGGTTACATTATTCTCGATAGTGTGACACATTTGTTATTTTAAAAGTGAGTGTGTGTGTTTTGATTTAAGTTGTTCCATTTGAAACTGATTTCATTGATCTCGTTTTCTTTAATATTGTTCAACCATTTACTTCTTTCCTATAATTAAAAATTAAAATATATTTTTCATTGAATAATTATGCGTGGAACCTTTTTATTGGGTGATGTCCTACTAGGCTCTTGGCTCCCACCCTACATACAAATGTGGGTGTATGTAGTTTCTGTTTCTTTTGTATTCCTGGGCGAAGCGTTGAGCTCATTGATGGTGGTTCTGGTTGCAGTTGGTCTTCTCATGCAGGGTAACATTGATGTGGTCTCTCTTGTTGTCGGGGGGTTTGTGTCAGAGTATTAGGACTTGTGGTGTCGTTTCCATTTACTTTGGGTTTGAGTTATAGTCCATTATGTTGGTTTTTTTGTTTCAGGGTATGTTTGGTGGTTATTTCTCAATTTTATTTTATTTAATTTGTTAGTGGTTTTGTGTTTACGATTTCGGGTAAATCATTCCAACAAGCTATTCTTGATACCTGGGCCCTTGTGTCATCCCGTGGGGATCAGGAACGCCCTTCGGGCCATGTCGCAGACCGGGTCGGGCGCCGGGTCGAATGGTGAACCTGCATGGTTCATTACAAAATGGTATCAGAGAGAGGTTTTCTTTCTTAGGTCGTGTTCTTTTGGGATGGAGTCAGGGTAGACTGAAGTTAAGGTTGTCGGGACTCGACGTCCTGACAACGAGTTAGGTGCCAGACCAGCACACCTCGTGGCAGGACTCGAGCTACCAAAGTATGTTGAGGTTTCCTGAGTTGCTGGTCATCGTGATTTATATTGTTTTGGGGAAATGAAAATGGAGTAGGGCCAGTATTCCCAATGAGCTCATAGGGTCTGGAAATCCATGTGTAATCGAGGATGTTATCCTATAATACTCTCTGTGTTGGTGGCGTGATTGACATATGGCCGCCAACCATATGTCTCAGTCACCCGCTGACAGTAGTCTTCTCTTGCACCGTTCCTTGTCTCTTTGTTTTGGATTCATGTAAATCTGGTTTCTATGTAAAAATGATTTGGTCTTGGAAACTTTTTTCAAATGCAGTGCTTTAAAAAAATGAAATGATGTGTATGTTTTCAAAAGTGTGGGATGAATGTTTGGTTGTGAAAATTGGAATGGTCCGATTTTGATCCTTTGTTCTTTCAATGGAATCCACTTGCATGGTTATATAAGAAAAGGGAATTGGTTAATGAAACGAGCAGATGAGTTCCTAGATGGACATGACGTGTGTGCCGATGTGGCACGAGAACATGCATGTATGAGGCCCATGGGACACCATTGGTGTTTGTGAAAACCCACCAGGTTTTCTGATTTTCAATAAAAAAATTACATGATAATTTGGTGTTTTAAATAACTGATGATCGTGTCATGTGTCCTTGTGTTTTTGGAAATGTTGTGTGTTAAGCGTTTTGAGCTGAGAATCATTTTTAACTGTTTGGTGGATTGATTTTGAATTCTTATTTTAAAGTTGGAGTGCAAGCAGGTGGTTAGAGGTTTCTTCTAAAAAGTGTTTCGGAGAGCCCTTGAAATCGATCCCCCAGCACTCTTACTGTTCGCTTGCGATATTTTTTGGCCATTGGACCATTTTGATTGGGTCAACTGCTCTCTCTCTTGACTAGTGTACACCCCCATAATGAACTGACATGTGATTTAATCATGGCCATGGGTAACTCATCATTGGTTGGCCCTATAGTTGATTAAAACAATGACTCTCACATTTGAGTGATAGTGATAAGTTTGTTCCTTGTCCTTTTTGGTTAACCGGATCCTCTTGCGGTGGGATGATGGACGCGAGAGGAGTTGAAGGGGACTTTGGTCTCTTTGAGTTATCTTAGTTGTCAGGTATGAAGTTTTACATCGTTGCGTTTGAAGGTTTACCCCTAGAAGTGGTGAAAAGAATTCTATCAGGGAAGAGTGAAGGCGGTTCAAAATCATCAGTGTTGAATAATGTCTTGAAGGGATTTGAAGTACTTTAATTAACCTCACGGGTCTTGTTTGGTGACATCTTGCAGTGTGAGTCTCTTTGAAGAGAAGGGGAGGAATTCGTAGGATCCTTCGAGAATCCCTGTTTTCATAAGAGTGTTGCGATTCATTCTTTTTAAAGGGTACTGTTTGTCATGCATCTTTCCCCACTTTATATTCTCTACTTAAGGTGAAGAGGTGATGGATGTGAATCATCTAAACACCTACATTGGTGGACGTGTCGCAAGAGAGTGGTTGGATGTTGAGGTGTGTAGTGTCTGATGGTGTTGTCTCGATTTTAGGATGGTTGCGTGTGATATTGAAAGGAGAAACTCTGTTCAGAAGTCTTCAATATCTGACTGCAAGGCATGAGATGCTTCAAACATCCGGGCTCCTTCCATAGGGCTCAGAGAGAAGCTGGTGCATTTTCCAGAACCCCGAGAGTGTATGGGACCCCAACCTTATTTCTATCATCAGTATTGAAGGGGAAGGAGATTTAAATTGTTTCCTATGGTTGTTCCATTTCGAATGACCCGTTTAGGGTACATGAGGTTTCCTGTAGCTACGGGGAGGCATGGTCCTCTTGTCCCCTTCAAGTCCTGGTGGTGGCGTACCACCAAATGTATTTTCTTTTAGTGCTCCGTATGGGGTTCTATTGGGTAAGTTAGTCTAAATTTTGAATAGTTCTCTTCCAGGTATGTGAAGATGTTGGCTTGTCTTGGGTCGTGGTTTTGACGCCCCGGTAGTCGAGCTCCACCCTTCCTTCCCATTGTGGTGGGTTGTTTGGTCCCTATTGGTAAATTCTCAATTTTTGGTATCATTTGTCGATCCTAATGGTTGGAGACTGACAACGAGTCTCGCTCAAAAGCCTCTGTAATGAGTCAGTATTGGCCATTTTGATAATGGTGGGGATTCCACCCAATCCTCCTCGTGTTGATTTTCTAGTTTCTTCTCGGGCATCAATAAGTTTCTAATGGTGGGGATCCCCTTTGGGCTTTTTACTATTGGCCTTTTAGTTTTGTTTCTAGAGGTGTCTTGGTTGTATATGATAATAGTATTCATTGGGCGTGCTTGACCTTTTTTGTTCATTCCAGTCAAACGACATGGTTTTTGTTCAATGGTGCTTTAGATGTTTTGGCTTGTGAAGTTGGTTTCCATGGGTGTGGGAGTTCCCTTCTTTGATCGGCTGACTGGAGGTGTTTTAGCTCTTTAGGGTGGGCGACACATATTATAATGTCTTTTTACGAGTTTTAGATTTTTTTTTTCATCACCTTCTTTGATCACGACGTGTTTTCCTTTTTTCGCTTGTTTTCATAGGGATCCTCTTTGAACCTTAAGAGGGTGTCGTTTATTCTTTGAGTCTCAACCTTAGTTGTGGCTTTCTGGGGACAGAAAACATTATGGTTGGGAGAACTGTCACACCCTTCATCCTTAAATCAATTATTTTATCAATTTTATTCACGTCGGGTGGTTCAGGTTGAGACACGACATAAAAATTTTGAGTACTTATTTAAAAATGGGTGTTCTGGCCTTGATTGCATCCAGCACACTGTAGTTAAAGATGCGCATCCTCACCTGGGTCACCGCATGGCCTCGCTCAGTTCCCTGCATGCCTATCCGATGTTCAACTAATCAAATAAAGGATTTGTTAGAAAAGAAAAAAAATTAAATAGGGATAAAATGAATATAAAATTAAATAAGAAACGTGATAAAAATTTAATGGTTTTTTTTAATATTTAGGAATGTTATTATCATTATTATTAGTTCTAATAATGATATATTATATAAGTTGTTAATGTTATTCCAATTATTATTGTTATTGTTGTTAATGTTTTAATTAATTCATTTTTTATTATTAAAATTATTATTACAATTACTATTATTATTATTATTATTATTATTATTATTAATATGATCATTGTGTTTATTATTATAAGGTCTATTATTATTAAGTTATTATTATTAACTTTTATTTAAATTTTGTTTTTTTATTATCTTTATTAATAGCATGTTAAGTTTATTATAATTAATATTATTATTGTTATTATTAATATTTTCATTATTTTTTTTAATTTATTTATTTATTATTATTATTATAATTTTTAATGTTTTTGATTATATTATAATTAAAAATTGTTGTGATGAACATATTTAAGTTGATTATTTAGGGCCTTTATTTCTTTTCTTTTTTTTTCCTCTTATTTTCTTTTCTTCTTTTTCCCCTCTTCCCTCTTGCTCCCTTACTCTCCAACCCGTCATGCCCCAACCTCCAAACTCTAACCATCCGTCGGATCTCTTCCTCTCCCCTGGATCTCGTCACGCTGCACACCGAGCTCGCCACCTGATAGTCGACTTTGACTCTCCCTCCCACTGATTCACGTCGTCTTTCTACTTCCACCGATACATTGTGCCCCCTTCCCCAGGCCTCCTTCCTCGTCGTGAAGCAAAAAGCCACACCATGCTCCCTCTCCTCCTGTCTGTCTATGGCCATCCGCCTGACTACCTCTCTCCCTCCTACCATGACGCATTTGCGCCCTTCTTTCCCTTGTGGGAACCAAGCCCGATGCAGCCTTCCTCCTCCCAGGCTGGATAGCCTCCCACGCCGAACTCCTTCCACCTCACTGCACCCTCCCAGGCCAAACCACCAACCGCCCATGTTTCTTCCCCAGACTGATGCCATCTCCCATAATTCCTCACACCGCACAGCACCTCACGTCGCGCTCTTCCTTGAGCAGCGAACTCCGGCGAATGGCCCTTCCTCCACATACCTGCCACATGGCGTCGCACCCCCATATGGGAAAAGCCGGATTCGGCACGTCCTCCATCCGTAGCTCCCCACATGTTCATGAACCCACCGGCCGACCAACTTCCCTCCGGCGGCCGCCCCTCTGGTTGAGCCTCCCCTCTATTGTTTGTTTATCTTTCTTTGTTTTTATTTGGTTTTTCCAGTGGGTTTGAGATCTGATTTTGATGATGAAACATTTATTTTTGGGGTCGATCTCATTGTTTAGGGATCCTCTTTGATTCTTCATGGTGCAAATGATGTACCAGTTTGTTTTGCACCATTTCCGGAAGGATCTCCATGTGAGGTAGGTGGTTCCCCTTCTAATTGTTATTTGATGAATTAATTTTCAATGCTAATTTTTTTAGCATATTATTTAATTAATTTTTGTTATCAAATGTTGGTTTTATTTCAAGTTTCATTTGTATAGAAATTTTTTAGTAGATTGTTCATATTATTGGGTGTTTTCTACTGAGAACTCTATTAGTGACTTTTGAATTGTTTGATTATCTTATTATGTTGTGTAAGTGGTGTGAACGTTATTTTTGAAAGGACGACGTGAGTGTTTGGTCGTAAATGAAGTTTCTTCTTGAGTTTAGTGGTTATCGCCACATGATTTCTTCTTAATTTTTTATAAGCTATTATTTTTGGCTTGTTAAATTACATGGTTTATGCAATTTTGTTTTTCATACGGTGTAAGGTTTTCTATCAAACTATTTGGATGGACTAGGTCACAGATTAAAATTTTATTTGAGTGTGTGTGATGTGTTAATGAATTTAAATTTATAAATCGGTACTTTTGTTTGTGTAATGACACGTTACACTCTTTGTCAATTTCTTTATAATTTTTTTGGTTTAATTAGTTATGAAAATGGTGTGAAACTTGTTTGAAAAATGCTTTAGTGTGCACCTTATTTTAAAACGGTGTTTATGTGTGTAAGCGGTGGTTCGTTTAGTGATGACTGTCTTCCAAATTGTTCAAATGGTTTAGATGAATATGTAACCTATGCAGATTATGTTTTGAATATATTTTGGTGTGAGTATGGTTTTAAAAGGGTATTGGGTGTGCAAATTGTGATTTGGTGTGTGTAAGTACCATGTATGGATTTTATGCATTAGCGTGACGTGTGACATGAACATGAAACATATTAGAGAACAAACTAGGATTCCTGGTTAGCTAGAGGGGTGGACAATACTAGTGGGATAGTGTTCTGGAGGGGATTCGACCCGGTTTCCCTGTAAAGACTAACAATTGCAGCACTAACTAAACATTTTCTTTTCTGAGGGTCATGGCCTTCTAAGACACGTGTTCTAAGGGTTGTGGCCTTATAAGACATGTTATCTGAGAGTTGTCACCTTCTAAGACATGTTATCTGAGGGTTGTGGCCTTCTAATCCACGTTTCACCAGGAAGTGAAGATATATGGCCAATACTATCCAACACCCCCAAGGCCTCTCCCATATTTGGTTCTCATTGGTATATTTATGCCCAATAGTGTGACACATTGGTTATTTTAAAAGTGAGTGTGTGTGTTTTATATTAAGTTGTTCCATTTGAAACTGTTTTCCTTAATCACGTTTTCTTTAAAACTGTTCAAGAATTTACTTCGTTGCTTTAATTAAAATTGGAAATGTATGTGTCATTTAATAAATATGTGTAGATCCTTTTAATTGGGTGGCGTCCTATAGGGATCTTGGATAAAACCCTACATAAAACTTTGGGTGTATTTCATTTCTATTTCTATTGTATTCCATGTCAAAGCATTGAGCTCAATGATGGTGGTTCAGGTTGCAGTTGGTCTTCTCATGCAGGGTGGCATTGATGTGGTCTCCCTTGATGCCGAGAGGTTTGAGTCAGAGTTTTAGTTTATGTTGTGTCATTTCCTTTTAGTTTTGGTTCGAGTTGTAGACCTTTATATTTTTTTTATTTAAGGGTCTGTTTGATTGTTAGTTCTCAGTTTTATTTTATTTATCTTGTTAGTGGTTTTGTGTTTACTATTTCAGGTAAATCGTTCCCACATGTTATTCTTGATACTCGGGTAGTTGTGCTAGCCCGTGGGGATCAGAAACGCCCTTAAGGCCATGTCACGTACCTGGTTCAGCATCGGGTCGGATGGCGACCTGTCTGGGTTCGTGACACCAGCCCAACAACCATTCAAGGGGAAATACATAGATTTCTTGATAGATAACCCCAATTATTTGAGAGGTGGAATTGAAAATATCATGGTGATTCATACCCAACTATGTCATTTTTTGAACATTATCCATAATAATGTGGAATATACTACTTCACCTATGTGGTAAAAACAACAAATCGAGTGTTTTATGTAGAAAATATCACAAATTTATAGTTGATCTTCTGATCCACTAGTTTAGAAATAATTGGTCAACTCAATATTGATGATATATTATGTACTTCACCATAATTAGATGGATATGTTGACTCTATCTACTTATCATCTAGATGTTTATGCAAATCATTAGCTGGTTTTGATTAAGAACACCTAGATGAAGGATGAAATTGAAAAGAAGGAGAGGGAAGAAATTATATTAATGTTTCCAAACAAGTATTTCATTAAAAATCATCAGACAATTATGAAGAGAGAATTCATAGATATTAAGTAAATGAAAGGAGAATCTGTCATTCCCTATGAAGAATATTTCACAAGGATTTTATGATATGATTCAGGTTTTGGAATAAAAAATTATATCAAAATTGAAAGATTTATTAGAGGTTAAAAACCAAAAAAATTTAAAGGATCTAGGAATTTTAGAATTTTGGATTTATGAATATGTTGTTCCGTGAGATATCAGAGTGGATATGGAGTTTGGAGAATGGTCTCATTGTAATTATGATAAGAGAATAAGGGTTGAGTTTCTATATGGATTATCTAATGAAAATATATAAAGAAAACTCAACCTCACACGTGTCAAAAATGTGTGGAGAGGAATCATGGGAATGTCCTCAAATGGGTGAGGAAATGATTCAAGAGTTGTAGATATGGACACCAAGCTCATGAATGGAGAACATACATGAGGATGTAGAAACAATTGGTGGTTGAAAGGAGAGCACAACTCATGGTTTAATGCTTCAACTATGGGGGGAAGGGGACAATAAAATCCAGTGAAATAATCCCCAAGACATTGAGGGTAATCTGGGTCAGCAGCCACCAAATCCAAAGGATCATGTAAATGTTTATTCCATTATTACTTGTGGAGATAGAAAAACTTTTATACAGGGTAGACTTTATATTCACCCAAAAATAGAAAAGGATTATTTGATTACGGTTTTATTTATTTATTTATATATAGAAACTATTCTATAACTATAGAACCATTTCCCCGAATATATGAAGTATATATATCCATAAAACACCTATTGGTGAAATCATTACATCCTAGGTGTTAGACACTACACCAACTGGAGTATGTGGTATGAATCATCCAACGAATCTTGTAATAATTTTCTTGGTGGAATGTGATGATATTCTAGGGATGTAGTGTCTCTTGATATATAGGTAAATTATCAAATATCGTGAAAATAAAACATCTTCTCACCTTTTAAAAAATCCCATGATCCTATACAAATGAAAGGATGATCATGAATATACTTTTAAAAGTCCTATAATTTTATGGGTGTTTATTTCCTATGATGAATCATAACTCGATCTAATGGTTGATTAAATGGTAGTTACTAAACTACTGGAAATGTCCATCATGAGGTAATACAATGATATATTTCATAAAGAGTTACCTATACTTCCCTAGATTATGAGGTAGAGTTATCAAGAAAACAAATACACGACACTACTCCTATCATAATGTGTTCTTATTGGATGTGTCCTAATGAATTAGTGGAGTTACAAAAGAAGTTGATAGAGAATTTGAACTCATGGTTGGCATGACCTAGTGCATTACCATGGGGTGCTCTGGTGCTATTATTACCAAAAAATGATTAATTAATGGGGATGCACATCAATTATCAAGAACTCAACTTGATCACCACAAAGAATAAGTATCCTCTTCCAGAGATTGATGAATTTTTAAATCATTTAAATGGAGATTTGAACTTATGAATGGTGGATATTTGTTCTGGATATAATTACAGAAATGTAATGAAGAAAAATATTTAGTAAGAATCCTTCTGTAGATGATATTGGCACTATATCTTTTTGGAGATTGCATTCATAAATACAAAATCCCTGAAATCATCACAGATTATATGTGTAGGTTATTTACAAATTACTTTGATTTTTTTTTGTATTGTTTATCATGGATAATATCATCTACACCTAGAGAAAGAAGGAATATTATTAATATATATGGATTGTGTTGGAATCATTTAAGAAGGATATTTATTATTCAAAATTCAAAAAGTTGGATTTTTTTGTATAGAAAGTCTCATTTAGGGGACATGTGATGACACATTAGGGGATCTATGTATTCCCATTAAAAAAGAAGGAAATTGAGGAATGGGAAATACCCTCAAGTGTCAGGAAAATAATAATTTTTTTAGATAATCTTGGTACTACAAACGTTTGGTGATAAATTTATCATTATTGTAATGTTTGGTAAATATTTAAACACGAAAGGGGTAAAAATATATATAGATGAAGGAATTTTAGGAAAGTAGCATGGAGATAAAAAAGGATAATCATTGATCCTATAAACGCATTTTCAAAAAATGGAGAATTTTTTTGATATTAATTAATGATTAAAAAATAAGATTTAGTTGTGTTCTCATGAAGATTGATAATGAGATAGCCTACACCTCGCAAAAATTAATGATCCATGAGAAAAACTACCAGACAAGAGAAATAGATATATAAACTATGATTTTCTTCCTTGAAAAAATTGAATCATAACCTCTGGTGAAAATTGTGGAATATATACCTGTTTTAAGTGCCTAATGTATATATTATCAAAAAAATGATCTCAATATGAATCAATGTATATGGTTAGAGCTAATCAAATACTTTGTTTTCTCTATTCCTTATCAACCCAGTAAGGATAAAATTATAACTGATTCTCTTTGAAGAAAAGAACATTCTACACTATTGTTGTTGCGTATTGATAAATACCATATCTTATTCAACATGAAAATGATGGATTTGTAATTCATAATATAATGGAATAACTCCAATTGTTCCCAAATGGTTTCCCCATCATCTATATAGGATAAGATAAAATAGGATCAAAGGAGTGATATAGAGTTACATAAAATAATGAATATTAAAAAGGAATGATAAATACACAAGTTTAATATTGATGATGATGGTTTGATTCAGTTTTGATTGAGGATATGTCGTTCTTCATCTCATAGGATAAAGAAAGAGATATTTGATAATGAACATTTCACAACATTCTATATCCATCCTTGAAGTACAATGATGTACCATGATCTCCAAGAACACTTCTGGTGGGACAACATGAAGAAAGATATTGCGGAGTATATCTAAAGGCGCTTGATATGTTAGAAAGTTATGATTTTGTGAAATTATTTGAATGGGATGATGTGACCATTTTCTATACACTTGTTTATTTGTGAGAATGAACCTATAGAATTTGTCCACGGTCTCCTAAAGTCATCCAAAGTAAATAATATGATATTGGTTTTGGTGGACTAACTCACCAAGAATGCCCACATTATCTATACATTGGAAGTTCTCTTAGTTGAAAAAATTGATAAGATATGTGAATGAAGTTGTTAAACTATTGGGAGTTCAACTCATGAATGCTTCTGATCATGATCTCGGGTTCACATTTAATTTTAGGGGAGACTTCCATAAGCTTTATGTACTGAGTAAAATTTTAGTACGACATATCACCCCCAAACAAATGGTCTATCTAAATGGTCAATTCAGATTCTCGATGATATGATAATATCCTTCCTATTAGAATTTAAATTTGTACGAGATCATAATATTTGATTGGATGATTTCTCATATAATAATAGATTCCACTTAGGTATTCATATTTCCCCTTATGAAGCTCCTTATAAAAAGTGATGTAGAACTACACCCTTCTGGGATATTGATGGAGAATGAAATATTCTTGGATCATATCTTGTGAAAGTGAAGTAGGAGATATCTCAATCCATCCAACAATATAGCAAATATCTTGGGAGTTAGAATAAGTTCATTAATGATGACTATCGAATGGACATGACGTTTTACATTGGAGAAAATTTCTTCCCTTGAATATCACCATAAAAGTGATTTATGTCATTTGGAATGAAAGGGAGGCTATATCTATTGTACATTGGTCCGATTGAGATCCTTAATAAAATAGGATCCATAGAATAATTTAATTCAATTCCACTAAATATTGATCAAGATTATTATGTTTTCCTTGTACCACATCAAGTACATAATAGATCTATTCCATGTATTGAACGCATAGGTGGTACAACTAGAAGATGATATCTTTTATTAGGAGAAAATGATAATGATTCTAGACTAGAGATATAAGGTTCTACACAACAATATAACACTTCTTATAAATGTTTTGTGGATTAAACATAATAATTTAGTAGCATTTTGGGAATAGTAGGAGGCCATGAAGGATAATTACCCTCACAAGATTAACTAAAACTAAATTTCGAAGGAAATTTTTCAAAAGGCGATTGAACGTAATTACCCAAACCATTATCATAGTAATGTTATCCCTTTTATTTTAATTTTATATGTTATAAATCTCATAAAATAACTTGGAGACCGTAATATATGATTTATAAATGACTAATTATGGAGAAAAGAATCATTTCATGATGTTAGGGAACCAATACTGATGAAAATATAACTTCACCTTAGGAATAGTAAAATTACATTTATTAATATTAAACTAGCCAAATTAATATCATCCTCAAACAAGAAATTATAAATAAAAATCATGAATATTATAAAAGAATGAATTATATTATTATATCATAGGCCATGTAAACAAATGTTTTAAAATTTA
Organism: Viscum album; assembly: GCA_963277665.1. NCBI lineage: Eukaryota > Viridiplantae > Streptophyta > Magnoliopsida > Santalales > Viscaceae > Viscum > Viscum album. The sequence continues at coordinate 651,990,995 of OY728145.1, read as the reverse complement.
TTAAATATGTGTTAGTATTTTTGTAAGTCATAAATATATAAGATCAATTTTATGACTAATATAATAATTGAAATGAATATTTTCTTTTCATAAAATGTATTGATATATTAAAATTTTGGTTACTTTTGATTTTATGATAATTTTATGATACTTTATGTAATTGTTTAATGTGTTATAATGTACAATTTAACATAAAAATTTGTGTTTTCCACGTTAATGATTATTCTAATTAAAAATTAAATAACTATTATTTAAAAACTAACAATCATAAAATGGAGTTATTTTTATGTTATAAACATTGAAAAAGTATTTCTGTGATTTTTTTAAAATTTTTCAAAAAAAATCAATTTTTATGAATATTAAAATATGATAATTTCCATTAATTGCTAAATAAATGGATTTTTAGTCAATTTTGATGTAAGGATGATGTAAGAACATTAATATCAAAACATAAATTATTATTATAGTATATAGATAAATGTAAAAAATATTTGTATTATTGAGCTTAAAAAATAAAATAATGGTTATAATAATGGAAAAACACCCCTCTCATCCACTATATATACGACCCCTTAACCAAATTCTCATCACACATCTCAAGATTTGAGCCTTTCCCAAATTAAACCCAATTCACTTATTTTTCCACTGAGTAAATTCTAGGAGCTATTTTTCTCATCAAAATACCAAAACCTATTGCCTATGGATGTTATCAAGAAGGATTGATCCCATAGGTAAAATCCTTTACCTTTTTCATTTATTTTCATTCCTATTTCATATATTTTATTATCTTTTACTACACTTCTCTTATCCAAATTTCATGATAAATCCATTATTTTTAATATACGATTATTCTATCATGTTAATTAATGATACATGATCAATCCTCTCCATCTCCCACTTTTATTCTAAAAATGAAATCATCGCTAGTTATGTGTTAATTTACTAATGTCCTGGGCGATGTACATTCATTTTCAATTAAAAACATCTAGGATGATAATAAAACCATTTTAATGGTTTAAAATTAATTAAAAATATTTTTTAAAATCCTAATTATGATATATAACATATTTATATAAATAAAATTAAATGATGAAGTAAAATCGGGTTATTGTGATCAAAAACCCACCAAAATTTATATTAAAACACAATCATTAACTTTTATCAAATGATTCATCTCCTTAACATATTAAAAATTTATTTATAAGATAATTTAAAATTTGGAATATAATTAATAACATATAATAAAAATTATGGATATTTTCCTTTATTTTACACAATCATCATTTCAAGTACATAAGTGAACCATTCAAAAAAACTATGAAAATAAACACTCCAAAATTATGAAATTAAAATTGAAAACTTGTTATAAATAAAATAAATGAACTTAATAAAATTGTGTTGAGTAAAATATATTTTTATACGGTTCTTTATTAGAAATATTTCAATCTAATGTAAATATATATGTTATTAATGTGAAGAGAGAATTTAGACATATGTTTAGTGGAATTATCAAACCCAACTCTCTTTCTTTAGGTTTTCCCAGTTACGCCCCATTTTCAGAATTGATATTCCCTGAAAATAATTTTTCCGTCATTAGCTTAACTTTTATGGGATATAAATTTTTCATACTTTTGTTCATGACAAACATACTGTTTTCCACAAAAATGATTGTTTCAAAAAAAAACAATTAAGATCTCGAGGTTGTTTCTTGATCATTTAATGTTGTTGATTATTATATAAATATATTATTACCAATATAATTAGAGGACCCATTGTTTATACATTTATACCATATGAAATGAATCACATTATTTTATATGTGGTATTTTTTTCTATTATTAATATATATTCATTCTGGAATTCATGATAATGTAAATTATCGGATGTGACTGGTGCGCCCAAAACATAAATAATGAAATTTAATTTTTTGATGTTATGGGTGCACCTAATATTATATAGCACTCTAGTACATTGGTTAGAGTGATTTATCCCATTATAAATGTAAAATATATAAGAACACGATATTATCTTTGTTTACAACTATGTATTGTAGTTGACCAAAAAAACATTATGTTTCATTTTTATGTACTGCTAGATTCTATGAAATTACAGAATGCTTCCTATCATGATTATGATGATGATGTTATCAACATACTCTTCCCATGAAATATTTTTCCATGTTTTTATCTAACCAATTACTAGGATTTTATCCTACACCGTTATTTGATGTACACCCTTAGGTGACAACTTGTACTAATTGTAATTCAAGGCCCAATAAAAAGCATGAGAAGATTGAATTTAATAAATGTTATTTTTCATTTTATAAATGTTATGTATGATCCAAATTTTCCCAATAACCTGAAACATTTGATCATGTTCATGTAAGGATTTGATTTTATTTCATTTAAAATGATATCATAATACATGTAAGAAAAAAATAATTCTATATCCCTAAGCAAAGACTAATTTCCAACAATTATCTATGAATATCCTAGGGACTAAACCTACATGGTGGGACATACAAACTTCCCCATTCACTATCATCTCATTAAAATGGATCAATTTTCATATTCATTGAATAGTTCAGAAACCACTAGTTTTCATCCCATAATTAAATTAATAAATATAAATATTTAAAAAGGGATTTCAGTGAGATATAGGTACCCCCTTCTTATATGTTGTAATAGGATGACCTGGCGCTATATGGTCGACCACATTGTATATGGTATATCAGGATTACCCGCCATTATCTGAGTTACTTAATTATATAAGATTTAATTGTGTTACCCACTACTGTCTGGGTCCCCCATCATATAAGATGTAATTAGAATACCCATTACTAACTGGTCCACCCCTTTATATAAGTTATAATTGGATTAACCATCGTTATCTAGCCACCCAATGTTATATGTTGTAGTTGCATTACGCAATGCTATCTGGGCCACCCCACCCTATAAGCTATAATGGGCCTACCCAGTTCTATATAGGACAACCCATCATATAATAGGCTAAATTTTTATTATGTTCTATATGGTACACCCTATCTTTAAACAATGTATATGAAAAAATATTAATGATGCACAAAGTGATTTCATATAATCATAAAAATAAATTAAAAAACCATTATTTTATAACTTGATTAAACAAATAAAAAGGAAAGGGATATATATGAAATTAAATGTTACATGAATAGCCCATTGAAAAGAAAAGTGTTTCATAAAAATATCTTTGAATTGTAATTATCCCGTGGAATTTTTTTTTTCATAACAATCTCATTGAATCATTTTTTACCTGTGGAAAATAAACACCTTCCTTAAAAATTATTCCAATAAAACATAAACAACTTGAAAAAGAAAATGAATGGTGCCCATCATTCATATTCCTAGTAAGTCATAAAAAACATCAAAGGATGTTATCCTATATAGATTAGTATTATGAAATATTACACGGAACATAACTTTTATTTTAAAATAATGTTTGGAGACATATGAAATATTCAAATTCATTGTGAAAACAACCTTCAGAAGAAATAAATCATTATTTTAAATCCATTTTAAACAATTTTTAAAATAGATAATTTTTTTTAAATAATATTAGATTAAATTAATTTTAAAATTTCACATAAAAACACATTTTAAAAATGTTATCAAAAACATCATTTTAGAATAAATCAATATTCTTATTGAAGAGATAAATATGGTTAGATTTTATTAAAAAAAATTCTTAATTATCATAAGTTCTAAATAAAGTGAAAATGGTACCAATACATGAATATATAATGAAAAATAATAGTATAATAAAAATCAACAGAATTATTGGGATAATATTTATAATATATGATATTTTTGGAATAAACTACGACTAATTTGGTAACCATGAATCATAATCCCTATGAAATAATAAAATTACAGTAAGAGTAATAAATAATTAAAATAAATATATTCAAGATATATGTTTTCAAAAATATGTATGTATATATCAATGAACAATATATAGGCATAACATGGCATTTATCTCATATAAGGAAAATTGAGCCAAAATTACCTTACAGATTTGGTAACATTATAAACATAAACTCAATTAATGAGATATAGTTAAATTATTATTAAAAAACCATAACATTATCTATATTAATAATATAATAATATAAATGGATTTTTATTCACCAAATAGAAAAATGAATGGTGAATAAGTCGTAATTCCCATAAAAATAATTGTCTGATGAGATTACGCTTAATTTTTCCCTATTTTATGACAATTCCATTTTAATGCAATGTTTTAGGTAATATCTTCTTTGCATTTCATATTAATTTTTAATTACATTTTGTTATCATTTTAATAGTATATTGAATTAATTATATAAAAAAGAATATAACATTAAAAAAATATGATATGTATTAATTATATAAATAATTTAAATAATCTATAAAATATAGAAATATGAAATGCGAGACACTTTCAAGGAGACGATATGCCATATCTATTTCTATATTAATTCAATATTTGATGAAGGAATGTAAATTAAATATATTAAAAATATTTTAATATTATAATAGATTATATATTTCATATATATAATATAAATTTAATAAACCCATCTTTAATACATTCCATGTAATAGTGAACTAATCGTGACATTTGGAGGTGGTGGTAGTCAAAAAATCCAAAAATTAAATTATCTTATATTCCAAAAATATAGAGCACGAAAGTATTTTTATATAATAATTATATAATAAATAATAAATAATAATAAATGATAAATATAATTTTAAAAATATTTTAACATTATTCCAATCATAATTCCTATCTTCTAGAGGCGATAATAGAAAAAATGAATATCATAATTTAGTGAGGCGGTAGTCTTCTATAAACACAAATGGTCGCTTATTTACAAATTTGATGGAAGTGTGTGATGTTTTATTTCTATTCCATAGAAAAATAACATCTATGTATATTTACGATGAGTCGAATATTATATTGAATAAGAATAACTGAGGTGGTGTTGAAGTAAAAAAATAAATGTTCTTATTAAAGAATGTAACATATTATCGGGGTAACTCCTTTTTGTTTGAACCAAATGGATTAATTTTATAGATTTCATCTAATGTGGGGTATCTTGGATTATGGTAGATAAGGAGTTATATTTATTGGGGGTTGGATGATCCAAAATGTCTTGACATGTGTGAGGAATTGGAAGAGTAAATTCCTTTTACGGAATTGGATGTGTGACACTCTTGTAAATACCAAAAGTTTAATGTTATTGGGAGGTCTAACTTACCTAATGTTCATAAAAATTGAAATATAATGGAGAAGATTAGAATTATGGTTGATAAAAACCTCTACCAGAAAAATAATTAAATTATTATAAATTTTTCCCTTTACGTCTATGTTTCACCACTTTTTTCATCTTGATTTTTTATTAAGGTAACTCATTATCAAATCGAAGAAATTTAACCATTAGGAATAAATTAATGTGATAATTTTTAGATAAAATATAACCATTTATTTTTAAATATTACACAAAAATTAGCAAAAATGTCTCATTTTTGGTGGGAAATTATTTTATAGACAAGCATGAGTAACGTGCAAAAACAATTATTTAACCAGAACCGTGCAATCAATGATATTACTATTTAATTTTCTATTTAATAATTATAAATAGATAAATTATTCAATGAATATTACATATTTTTTATTTAATAATATTTACAAATATTTTCTATTGAAATATATTTTTTTTGTAAATTTTAATTCCTTTAATAAAATATAATTTATTATAAAATAACATTAATGTTAAATTTTACAATTTTCACTTAATTTAAATAAATAAATATATATCAATAAAAATTAATAAACAAAATTTAAATTTGAAGCCTTCTGATCATGAAAAATTCATAAAACATTTTTAAACAAAATAATTCAATCTGTTTAACTTAATTTAAATTTAAATTTTATTATTTTTAGTCAATTATTAAAAAAATAACAACTACATTTGGATTTCAAAAAGTAGGCAATCAAAATATTTCATCAGTTAAAATTTAATAAAAATTAATATGACGAAAAAACTATTTTAGCTTTCAATATAATGTGATCAACAAAAATATTGTGGTTTTTTTACCATATATTAATGCTTCTAAATGATTAAGGTTAGCGAGTCTCGTTTTATAAAATTTTTCAGTACTAATGATATTATATTAGATAATTTTAGGAATTATTTTCCCATTCTACCATATAATTCAAAAAAGAGGGGATATGGGCTAAAAATAGGCCTCCAATTGATTTTAAATAAGTTTCAAGGTAATTTTCCCCTTAATATTAAAGTATAACCTCAAAGTAATCAATTATGTTCCTCAATCATAGGGATTATTTTTAATTAAATTCACTAATAATCTATGTCAAAAACAACCATTACCTTAATATATATTATAAATTTCATGGCTTTAAAATATATAATCCATTTCTATAAATTAAAAACACTATTTTGGAATAAATTTATTTAAAAATATTCACGTAGAAGAGGTAAAAGAGAAGGTTTTTAAAGTGAAAATTATCATTAAGTTTAAAATGTATTTAAATACAATTTCAATTTGAGATTTGATTCAATTATGAAAATTTAATTTATTAATTTATATTTTATCTAATTATACTTTTAAAACAAATTGATGACTAATTTATCTATATAAATAAATTAGTTGAAACAATAAAGTTTAATTAAAATTCATTATTGTTCACTATTGATTAAAAAAGTTAAAATCACAAAAGAATATCAAAAAATCACTCAATGAAAAACTAGATATTTCTAAATAATAATATATATTTTTATATTCAAATATAAAATATTATATTTTCAATTTTTTTTTAAAATCCATGTTCCATTAAAAGGTGGTAGAATTACCTTTTCAAAAAATACATATATTATTTGATAAAATTAGACTCGATGTTATCTATTTTATAGAGAAAAAAATGAATAATGTTATATATTATATTAATAATATATATATATATATATATATATATTTAATTCAAATATTTTATCCAAAGTTATTTAATTAATTAAATAAGTTAAAATCTTGTTTGATTACATAAAAATAGATTTCCAGAAAAAGTTTTCATATATTTTCAATAGTTTTTTGTTATCATTTCATTTTAATTATTAAAAAAATAATTCTTCTATATATACATGTGTAAACAATATATTTATAATTTCTTTAATCATATTCATAAGTGTCAATTCAACATCTAGGTGACATCTATTCTAACAGTTTAATATTAATATTAATAGTACATTGTATTTTGATAAAACTAGGTCATTTTTCCAACTAATGTTATTGAAGGAACTCAACAAATTGTTTTACACTAGAAAAAATAGTTTTTTTGTACATCATGATAATTTAAGGGTTGATTAAATTTCAATCTCGTATGGTTTCTATATATAAAGAAAGAATAAATTTGTTCTTTCATGTAACATATGGTTTATTTACTGTTGTGTGAAATGTAAAAAATAAAATATTGTGATTTAATTAGAATTAAAAATCATCATATCTCAAGATTTTAGATAGATGATAATTAACACATAATAATTTAGTATATTTATGTGGTTCATCTTAAGTAATTTTTTCAATTTGCCACACTATAAAAAAATATTTAATGATATATATTTTATAAAAATCAGTGGATGTTACATTCTACCCCCAAAAATGAATTAATTTCACCAAATTCAATCCCTATACCTAATTTGGTAAGGATATGTCTACCTCATTACATCCTCGGGTCACTGTGTAGATTTTATAAATTGGTTGTCTCAGTAAAAAAACACTATTAAGTTGAGTGGTATTGATACATATTAATTTATCTTTGTGAAATAGATTCAGTATATATTGATCTTTATAATTAAGATCACAATAAAACATTACATCCTATGAATTTATTAAATAAAAAGAGACTAGTTATTTACTTCATTAGGAGAGATTAATGGAACCAATCCTGAGTTTAAGTGATTTTTTGTGGATGCTCCAATCGTTATGATACCATCACGAGCCGCTGAAAATTTCAAAAGAAAAAAAATATAACATGGTTTTAATCTTTCATTATATTTGTTATCCCATCACTCAATTTAGGTATCAATTCAAAGTAATTCATTATCATCAACATTAAACTATATATCTTTCTATTGATTTATTTCATTAAAATTCCTTACACTAATATCCACTTATGTTGTATTTAATGTCTTTAAACTTAAATTTCATTTCATTAGAAAATTCACATCCCAATATAATATTTTCTCCAACATTATTCCAAAATTTTTGAGTTCCTAGCATCCTTCTATAATGGTATCCAAAATGATCCTTATGAATTCTATAGTGAATGCCATCATTGTAATAAAATCCAACCAAATGAAAGTGTTTACCCTAAACACCATTAAATTCCATAGAAAATTTATCAATATGACTTCATTATTTTGCATGGTCTTATAAGAATATCCATATGTCTGAGGAGGATAATAAGTTATTAGACATCACATTGTATCTATATCATACTAAATAATTAATCACAATAACATGGTAAAACAAGAATCCCAATTAGGTTCAAAAGATAGATATACACCATGTAATTTTCCCCCTTATATAATATTTAAGTATGTATGATTATCAGTAGCTAAATATCTTCTAATAGATATTCATTTTTTAAAATTTTTATGTTTAATTACTATAGAAAAATAAAATTATTCCCTTTAGATATTTAGGGATTTTTGGTAGAAAAAATCCATGTTAATTTTTTATCATTTCAATTATGTTATGGGAAATTATTGTAACACCATATATACATCTATCTATCATCCATAACATACTAAAGAACAAAAAAAAACGAAATATACTTTGAAATATCTCTCTTTATTCTATTCCACAAAAAATAATATTTCAAATTAAAAAAATTATATTAAATTATTTGATGAATATATAATGATGAAATATTATCCACTATTAATCATTCCATGTAAAAATATTTTCTGGATAGAAGCCATTATGTTTACAGAATAATATAATTCCATCATAATCATGCTTAATGTTAGAGACAATTGATACCTTTGTTTCTTGTTCTACAATATCCTTCTAAAACTATTTTATTATAATATCGATATATGGTTAAACACACTTTTTAAAATGATATCATTTCTCCCCTTTTATCTATATTAACTGATCAATAATTTTTATTTCTAGAAATATTGAATGTTTTGTTGTCCACTTCATAAATAAGATATCATTATACTTTTGAATAATATTATCATCCACTTTTTTTCTCTTTTACATACATATTATGTTTTTAATTCATATATTCTTTAATCATATAAAACCATATTCTATAGTAATTTTAATATATTTATAAGTAAAAAATATACATAATTTTTTTTATCAGTATATATGTATCACATTTCTCCTTACAAATATTTACACCATATCATTAATGAAAAAATACCATATCTAACTCCAAAACATTTTTTATTTTATTTTCCCATGGTCTTTAAATTATCATGTAGCATATGAAATTGAAAAATATTTCTACTTGAGGATTGATCCATGTCCCTTAATTGATGTGTCATTATATATTACAATTCCTTCTATAATACATTCTAATGAAACAATAGGTTCACTAACATGCGTTATCTCCAGTTCATTTAAACAATATTAAAATTCATCCAACCTAATCGATGTAGATACCTTCTCATATAACATTAAGAGTTGATTTTACATCCACATTAAATTATCCACGTAAAAATTATAAGATATATGAAAACATAGAAAACATCATATCTCAGTCACAATAGTTAGTATGGGAGAATGTTTAACATGTTTGTTCTATTATTGATCTACAAATATACCCCAACATTTTATTATATGACCCAACAAAGAAACATTCAAAAGATAAAATTTAAACATATTAATTTTCACATAAAATACCACTTCATTAGGATCATTATAAAAATTAAAAAATGATCATTATTCCCTTCATTTCTCTTTGAATATATATTTATATTCTCAATAAAGGCATCAATAATCTAATAAAGCTAACATATAAATACTATATTTATTAAATCCATGAATATTGTAAGGTATATAGTTTAGAAATATTCATATATATAATCTTATAGACTTCATACATTCATGTAATGTAATAGTAGATATTTCATCCATCATTACAAAAAATTAAAGATATCTAGAATAATAGTAAATCATTTAATAGTGTTGATCTCCATGATTTTGATCAATAATGTCATCAATACGGTGTAGAGGACACTTTTCTGGATAGAAATGTTGTTAATTTATTGATAGTAATTGTAGACCCACATTGAAAAATCATTATTCTAAACAAAAAACAATAGTATAACTCCACCAAGATTAACATAGCTGAATTAATATCTCGTAAATATTTCATGGAGGTTCTGATTCAGTTCCTTAAAATCAATCAGAAACATTTTAATTGAGGTATTTATAATAGGTGTTAAAACAGGTATGAAATCTATTGAAAATACAACTTCCTGATTCAAGAAAAGTAAGTAATTATTTTTTTAAATACATTTATAAAATCCTAAAAAATAAAAATGTATTTGATGTACAGTTTGTACCAAACCATCAAAAAAACACTCGTCTTGAGGAGGAAACATGGACGATATGATGGATATTATTTTCATTGGAATATAATTTTTTCAACCCAACAATCAGTGATCAATGTTTTGTATAAGAAATCAAATGTAACATCCCTTCAATGAAAATTTATGAGTGATTTATGTAAATAAATATAGTAAATGTCCAAATTAACCTCGATTACAATAATAGGATGAATTAAAATTTGTTGGAATGATATTCCAATTTTCATTAATTAATTAACACTCATAGACTTGGGATGGGATCATCATACCATTATTTGGTTTTATTGCTAACTCAAACTGCATTCTTAGTGGTGGTAATTTGATTCCATTATAGGTGTATTTAGGTATAATGTAACAGGTAGATCTAAAATAAAATAAGGCTTTAGTGGATCTAATATCACATGAATGTGTACCACATTCCACATCATTATGTATAAATCAATATAAATATTTATCACATTATATTTTCCTTAATATTTCGGACTAACATGTTTTTGATGTTCATCATAATCATTAATCTTCTTATTTGGTCACCATTTTCCATTATTTGCATACACTATTAATTTTAAACGCTAGAGTGTGGGTGGTTAATTAAGTGTAACATTCACTCTATTTGAATAATAAGATAACATATTTTCATCACATATAATTCAATTTCTTGATAAACCTATTTTATAGACATGAAATATTTAACAATTACCTTAAAAAAGTCCCCATGCACCATTCCACATATTGACCATAAAAGAAGGCTCATATTCTTCTCAATATAGTTTTTAGAGTTCCCTTTGAATTCCCTTTTCTTTTAATTCTAAAAATATGATATTTACGGTTATCTCTAAAATCTAACTACAACATAAGAGAACATTAGACAATTTCATCATATATAATAAATACACACATGGATAATAACCTTTGTAGACTTGGTTTTATGCCAATAAGTAATCAATTAACCTGACTTTCATGATTGATGAAAATTCCATAAGAAATCCTCACATGTCTTATGAATGTTTCCCTATAAGTAAAAACCCATTCAATATCCTTTTCCTATTAAAAAATGAATTATTTACCAATTATATTATAAATTAGAAACAGAAAATTAATTTTTAATATATTATTTTAAATTTATCCAACTGTATATATTCAATTTCATCTTTTTCTATCATGTTCTTGATAATAATCCACAACTAGAATGCTTCCCATCCAAGTGGTAAATGGAATGAATATCTTTATCATAACTTGAATAACCACTAATGGAAAATATCATTTAATTTGAAGTTATCAATTTCATAGAGACTAGTGGATTAGTGTACCCACTAAAATAAGGTATATGTGTCCTCATGGGCGAGCCAATGTTATGGTTTTCCCTCTAATACATTATTGAAAACCCAATACTATTTATATCTTTATAAATATGTATGTGTATTACAACATGATTTTTCATTCCCTCTTCAATGAAATTTAGTATTTACTAAGGTATATCCTTGAATTTTAAATAAAATTAATCATTAAAATGATTTCATTGGGTTATAGGCATTGAATTAAAAAAATCATAGTGTGGAAATAAATAATTGTAAACTATTTAATCAGGAAAAATAATTTTATGGCATGTATAATTTTTTTTATCATTTTACTATGAAACCATTTGTCAATTTTATTTCATTAATGATCACTAAAAAATGTTACCATTTTATATACTACATAAATATATCGACTTCGTCGTTAGTAAATATCACTCATCCAATTTTTTTGATTATTTATAAAATTCTCTAATACCAATTAGAACATAAAATACATTTCATATGAAGATATTACATCTTAATATAAGAATAATCATTTAAAACAGATTTTATCTGTTCTATAGTCGTTTAGGTTTATATCATTGGAATCAAGGAATTCTAAACTACATGTTCATAAATTATCATCAAAGTCTCTCACTTATTTCAACAAAATGATAAGACTTATTATAAATATCATATTAAATACCATTATTCATACTCTGGGATGGAAAAACAAGAAAATTGTGAGATCAAATGTTTAATCAAGTTAAATAAAAAATATATTAATGATAACATAATAATAACATGTTTATAGAGGTATTAAAATAATAGATTAAGAAATAAATCGAACATATTATAAATAATAATAAAAATTAATTGAATAATTTGTGGACTATCAAAGGTCGTAAATCATAACATAATCATAGAAAGTGACCAATGATTGAATTAAAATGGAATAAGAAATGGAATTTTGGCATGCACATAATCATATAATGCGATTTTCTAGTACCGGTTATCCATTTGATGAATATCATAGTGGAGTGGGTTAACAACCAAAACAAATTTTAGATTGATTTCTCACTTATAAAACTTACATAGTGGATAAAATCCCTTACTAAACTAGAATCAATCCCTATTCTTATCTTTTTTATCTCATGAGATATAAATCATTACCCAATGAATTGGAGAGAGATAAAGGTCGTAGAAATCAAATAATTAATATAACAAATATCTGTTCTAAAAGGTCATAAATTATTCATCATATCATCCCACATGAAAAAAATGGGTTTAAAAACATTTAATCATAGAATAACACAAGAAAAAATAAATTGGTTTTAAAATCTTTTCAAAATTTATCACAACATAAACCATGGAAAATCTTCATATTTCCTAATCATTGATTCATATTATTTAATATCCTTTCAGAGATAGAATTAGGATGATAAGGATTGATTAATTTTCCAATAAATAATTAATGAAGTCATGGTATTTTCTATTTAATGAATAATAATACGAGTAATGAATCAATAATAATTCTTGAAGAGTATAAAAATTTTAGTTTGGATTCATATATTTAAAAAACAAAAAAAGGTAAATAATTTTAATTAAAATTAAACATCTTACATTTATTTTTAAAATAAAATATAAATTTATTCATGTTTGTGGAGAAATGCATTTATTCCATATCTGTAAAAAAACCAATCCTCCCACAACATAAGGAAAGGAAAAAATAATATCATTAAGTAAAATTAAATAATATACCTTTAAAATAAATTTTACAATAGTAAATAATGGCTAAAAATGAATATAAAAATATTCATAGAATATACTAAGACATCTTTGAAACATTTTTTATATAAATTTTATGTGGAGAAATGTTTTATCTACCAAAATGATTGATGATAACAGTTTTACATTAAGATATATTTTCAATATTTGATGTACAATTGGTATGAAAATTGAATTTAAGGTCTTATCTTCATGAAATAACCAAAATTGAGGAATAATTTTCATATTCTTCATATGTATGTAAAAATATTTCATCATCATATGAATAATCATAAACAATCAGGACAAACAACAATATTTCAACATAAAACCTTTACCTCAAGTTATCGTTACTTCGAAATCACTATATCAACTAGAATAATAATTAAAATTTTTATAATTTATATAAAAACAAATTTTTACTTAAAATATAAAAGATAATACAATTAAAAAAATTAAATACCACCCTTATATTAATAATTACTTATTAAAATCATCATTTCTACGTATTACCTATTTTATTTTTCCTAGGTACATTAATTATATAGTTATGGTACATGTAAATTTATCAAGGTTACGAGAGATAAAAAATATTAATCATGATGTGAATATAATATATATTCATTATATACACAACTATATTCATCCTTGAATTTCAGTGATGGAAAAATGAATTACACTATTATTTGAAATGGTGGGTCATACATACACATGAATGTTGTTTTAATTTATACAAATATAGAATAAATGAAATATAAATTTAATCTAAATATCGTAGTATAATTATTAAATCATATATACTCATCAAATTATTTCTTATTTCCATTCTAGTAATATATAAATAAAAAATGAATCACATGGCTTCATAGAGGTGGAAGTTCACACGTAGGAATAAAGGTTGTTGTTATTTACTAAATGATTGGATGATATGAAGGTAGAGATGCCATTATCTTTTAAAATGTGAAAATATTTCATAAATATTATATATAAATATTAAATCTATCATTATACCCATCCACAATTTATTGTGATGAAAAAATTAATTGAATCGTTACGTGGGGATGGTAAGCCATATATATTCTCAAGCGATACTTTTACTTCTTATTTGATTGGAAAAGGGGTTTATATTTATTTTTATATAATCATAATATAATATAATAATATTTAGGATACTAGATTAATTAATTTCAAGAAAATAAATTAAAATTATACGAGGTAAATAAGTTTATAAATTAATTTTATTGTTTAAATATTTTATCATATTTTTTAAATAATTTGTTTAGACTACCCTAAATAAAACATGTGATATATTTCAGATAAATAAATAAATAATGTGTATAGGGACGTTTTGAATACATTATTTCAGTGTATGGTGAGCTATAAGTAAAAAATTCATGTGAATTTGTGAGTTATGAGGTTCCCTTTAATACATTAGGTGAGGGAAGCTTTTGGAATTTCTCAAATAATTAAATTATAAAAAGTTCTTTCTTAAACAATTCCTCAAAATGGGATTAGATTCTAATTTAATTTATTAAATGGTTTTAATTTTATCATATAAGATAACTTAGACATGTTTTGTTTCATATTAAACCATATCATTTTTATGAATCCTTAGTTAAACAATTTATATTTTTAATAAACTAACAACTATTTCAATATTGAAGGTTGTAATTTTTAATATAATAAGGAAATATGATGATAAATTTAAAAATAATGATATTTTATATCATATCATAAAAAACATTTATTACTTCATGATCCTTATAATTATAAGTAATTTCATAATATTTTTTATGATAATGTACCATTGTGTTTTTAATATTGACAATATTAATTTAATTTGAATTATAATACATTCATAAAAAGTTTTAATATGACTCTGATATTTTAATAACCAACATTATGTAATTTTCAACTATAAACTACTTGTTACACTATATATTTCTTAAATTATACAACTTTTTAAATTTTCATATTCATTTTTTATATCATTTTGTTAATTGAACAAATACTGCTTTTTTGTTTTATAAAAATTTATTTTAATTATATAATCCATAAGAAATTTATATATTTTACCACAATAAGTATATTTTCATTATATAAAACATTAAATTTAATAGTATGTAATTAATATTATTTTTTACAAATATAGTTTAATTAAAACATAAAGAGTGACATTTTGTAATGTTTTATTATTTAAAAAATATATAAGTCATTTTCCTGGAACATTATGCTATAAAAACATCATTTTGAACCAATAGTTTTAATGTAATAATTTATTACATCCATTAATAATATGGTAAAGAAATTATAACCTTTTAGATTATTTGTATACTACATTATTCGAATTTTCCCTTTATAGATGTGGTAACTTTTATCACAGTTACTATTCTTATTGAAAACAAATAAAAGAATCCAATAAATAAATTTTGTACCCTAAAGTTATATATTTGAAATTAATCTTATCTAAATAAGTACATATCAATTGTAAAAATTAATTTTACAATATGTCAACGCAATGCGACAAAACAGGTTTTTTGAAAAATTAACATTTAACACTAATACTAGAGTTCTTCTCATCCTATGTCTTGAATTTTTTTTAATATATTAATATGTTTATAATGAAAATTTCACAACTTATCCCCCAGGTCTTGTGCTGTGACTACCCCAAGAACAACTTCAATAGGCCAGGGGCTTCCAACTAGCACCGAAAGGCGTTTTCCCTAAAATTGGGAAGGCATTACATTTATAACTGGTAAGCTCACGAAACAAAACTCACAGCAAGATATGAACATAGGCAAACTGTATAACCAAAAGAGTGTTGAAAGTAAAAGGGGTCAAGAATTCAATCCCAACAGTAAAGGTACATGTACAACCGAAAAACAATACAACTGTTGAAAGAGAAAAAGCCAGCTACTGGATAATCCTTCAAGGATCCTACATGATGGGTATGTACAAATCGGCTCCTCATCACTCCACGTCCACCCATCTCATCTTTTTACCGATACGTTATATGGTCCACCTCAGGACACTATCCAGTCCGGGCACTCCCAACCTCAATTAGCGTTGTCATTCGTTTGTAACCAACACAATAAGGTTCGGGAATAGCCCGTGTAGGGGTGAGTATAATGATACTAATTAGGAACCCTGAGACCCTCAAGGTCTCACAAAATCTACAAATGATAAACCAAAAATCAGGAAATTAACTGATAAAACTACCAAGGTATATGCCCATACATATACCTAATTTATCATGTAATCCATCTAAATCATGAGGAAAACCAAGAGATACTGACTCAACTCACACCAGGATTTATTCTAGGGGTAGTAGAAAGTAACATCTCTAGTCACATCATTGATCACCTCAACTGATAGAAAACCCCTCCTCTATTGAGTATATTGGGTCTTCCTCATCACGCAGTGGCACTTACCACTAATCATTAACTGTTAAGATACTCCTCATGTCGACTACCGTGGGTCTTCCACGTCACACATAGGCCCTCCCCACCGTGGGTCTGCTGTGTAAAACAAAGTTGCTTCCCCTCGTGAGTTGCTCAGGTACTCCTCCTATGGATTACCATAGGTCTTCCACATCACAGAGTGGTACTCCCCATTGTGGGTCTATTGAGTCACATAGAATGACTCCACACTGGGCCTGTAATGTCACTCTAAGTCGAAAAGGTCAGCAGTAATCATGTCTTAGAAAGATACTGGGTTCCCATACTTTGCTCACTTGTCTCTGGGAGGATCCGCTCCACAAGCTATTGGTCAATATTCCAAATTCCACTAAGTCCCATGATGAAGGATCTCAATGGTCCGTCACATCATAGGGGTCTCAACAAAATAGACTGCGAGTCAATCGGACGCCTAGTCTGTGAGTTATTAGCCTTCATGTCCTAGGGGCCCAGTTGGATTCATGCTCGATCCAACCTGAATGTTTTCCCATCTTAATCCGAAACTCTGGTGGCGTATACTCAAAGGGATTGTCTCTATCCAAGATTTCAAACTCCGCGGACTGTTCGTCAAAGAGACCTCCAATGCCAAAGTTATGGCCTAAATTAGTAAATGGGTCATAGTGGGCCTGAGTCCAGTCGGATCCACTGGGTCTAGTCCGGCCCGTAGTGCGGCCCGGTCTGTTGGGTTCAGACTAGCCCGCTGGGTCCGGCCCAGCTAGCTGTGCGGTCGGGCAGGCCGTGAGGGGACATATGGGTTCAGTATTGGATGGAGAGAGGCTGCAGGGCCACTCATCTGGGCGGCTGGTCCAGATGGGCGGAGGCTGTGGGGAGGCTCGGTCGGAGCAACTCTGTGTCACAAGGCGGCTCAGTCGGAGAAGATTGGGGCCACAGGTGGTTCGGCAGGAATGTTTATGGGCAGCTAGAGTCTCTGTAGGAGCGGATCGTCCCTAGGGGGCTCTACTAGAGTGGCTCGTTTGTGGGTGGCTCAACCGGAGTGGCTCGGCTGCAGGAGGCCACCAAGCGGCGCGGAGGGCCGCAGCGGCGCTGCTCAGCCTCGGGGTTTGGCTGCAGATGGTGGAACAACCGTGGGGTAGTTTGTCCTTGGAGCAGCGGCCCGGCCGCAGGGCAGCAGCTCGCCTGCGGGGCACAGAGGCCTTGCGTTGGTGGTGGCCACAGGGCGGCACCGTTGTGCCGTCGCCTTCATCGCAGCTGGTGGTGTTGCCAAACAACATTTTCTTGCCTCCTAGGTGTCCAAAATCTCTCTCAGGTTTTCATCACCAATGTTTTCTTCTTCCATCATGAAGGTTACACCATTCAAGAAGAACGACGGAGGGGTCGGGCCATGTTTTTTTCCCACCACATATGCATTAGAGTGGTAGCAAGTGGCTTATCAAGAACATGAACATTGAATATCAAATCCTATCCCCCTGCAATGATTGTTTCCAACCCACAAAATAAATCATCTGCGTTCATTGTTTTAAAAAGGTATGAACATGGGAATATAATCATACACAAACTAAACCCATACCTTGGATTATTCATTGACACAGATCGCGAGGGAGGGGAAAATTTTATTGGAGAGGGAAAGAAGATCATTGATTGAAGACGTCCCATGCTGGAGGATGTCACGTGGATGAAAGTTGAAGTCATGTGTCGACGTTCATCGTTGTAGAGCATTCCCCCAATTCACCAAAGCACTCCCCTCTGCCAACCCTTTTCCCCAATTCCTCTAAAATGAAAATATAGACAATATCTTAATTTATGATTTCAAATTTAATAATGTTAGAAAAATTTCAAAATGGATTAATTAATTAATTGATGGGTGGAATAATATATTATGTGGAGGTTGGCATAATTAAGAGGGGTGCATAAGAGGTTTCTCCCACTTAATAGGGAGTTCATGTTGTTCCAAACCTCGGGTGGTCCCCACCACCATAACCTCTCATGGGAGGTTAAGATCGGTAGTCCCCACCTCAATAACCTCTCCTGGGAGGTTTTAGTTTAGGTGTTCTAGACCTGTGAAATATCCACATGGGTGGTTACAACAAATAAAATAAAATTTCTGATTATTTTATTTTATTATCTCTATGAAAAATCCAAAAGTTAACTTTCACCCTCGACCAACTGCCTTCAATATGATGGTATTCTTAAGAGAATACTGGCGCTCTAAGTTTAAAGGTGCCCTCAAATTTCAATTTCGAGAACCAATTCAAAAGAGATAAAAACCTACATGCATGTTTACTAAACATACCTGAACAAAAGTTCAGAAATTAATTCTAGGCACTCCAGGTCTCGAAATCAGACGTCGTCTTTTTTCACAGACTCATAATATACCCATATATTAGAAAAAATTACATGGAAATTCTTGGTCTTTACAAAAAATTATTCATAAATTTATATAAATTAAACTCACAGGTATCTACGATTTTAATTAATTTACATGAAATACATTACACAGAGAAAAAGAAATTATTAGGAAAAAATATCACTATTATTTTGATATAAATTTTTATAAATTATAATAATTTGATAACAAATGAATTCATTTTATAAATTTGTAGAACATATATTTTTTTGTATTTATATTTTACAATTAATATCCATTATTCCAATTCATATATGAAAATTGAGAAATAATATTTTTATAGTTCTACACTGTTTTTCTAAAATTTCAGTTCTGTGTAACAAATTCTATCAAAGAAATAAAATTATTAAAAGAGAAACAACTCATAGTAATTAAGGGTATTACACGCTCTCAATCCCTTTGAATCAGTAGTACATAATATGATGTTCTAGAATTTTAGGGGATATGACCCTCAAATAATGATGGGTTGGTAACTGTTCTGTGTAAGGGATATACTGTCCACCCATGTAGATAATAAGAGGTTCTATGCATTGAGGTGGGATTCCACAACCTAGTATTGATGGAATAGTAATTAATCATGGTCAGTGATGTACCCCCATTTTTTGATGAGATGATATCCTATGATGATATTATTGACCCATGCCCCCAGTGATATGATATATTCGATACATTGTGGGGTAACTTCCTCCCCAATGTGACAAATGATATTTCTCATGGCTCTTTATTTCCACTTATTTTGATCAGAAATTACATGGTGTGTTCTATATCCCTTAGTAAAAATATATTATATATTATATGAGTGAAATTTTGAGACACATTTCATGGTCATGTAATTTATCATATACATATGGAACTTTTCTATGTAGTTATAGTCAATCTATAGTTTCTCCTTAGAAGCCAAGGATATACTATAATTTCATTTACTATTTTGGTAGTTCATTTATTTTCCGAATCATAACTCCTTTCACATGAACAAACTATTTTAGTTATGTTATGGATGCGATTGGGGGATCCATAGATGTTTTTATTTACACACAACTCAAGTGATTAAAGAAATTTTATAACTAAGAAGGTCCCATGTTCATAATAATTGTCAATAAAGAGTTCTATTGATAGGTTATATATGTTACAATGGGATGTATTGGATTCCATTAGAATATGTAGCTGATTAGGTACTATAGACCATGGTATTACTATTTTTTTATATTAATTTTATCTGAGAAAAATATTAATAGAAAAGGTGATATCATAGTAATTCATATTTGAATGTATTCTATTTAAATGGTTCATTTGTTATATTATGAGGATAATAGTTATATCTATTTTTTATGGCATGTCACTCCTTTGATTTATATTGATTGTTTGAGGATTTGTTATATATTTTTTTCATTAATTTTCTCCCTATGATATTAGATTATAGTATTCCAATATCAACACCCTAAACAATTCATAACAATCGAAAACTCCTAGCAGTCATGAATTTATTCCTAAAGACAAATATTAATCTAGTACAGTTACTATAGTGTGATTTTTTAAGGGGCGTTACAATGTGGTATCAATGAATTGAAATATTTTTATTTCTATTTAGGATTTGGAAGATATGCGATAAGTCTAGTAATTATTTTTATGAATTATTTCTCGTGTCATTAGATATAACCAACTTGATATGTAGTCCTTGTTTACTGGGATACAATATTGTTGTCTTTTTATTTCCGTTGATATAGTTGTGTTCATTATCACTAAATATAGTGTTTTAGGTTCATGATGTATGTATTTATATATTTTTATCTTGGATTTTGATGGTAATAAGTGCGTATCCAACCATAATATTATTCACATAGATTCACATGGCAGGTTAATTCTTGTGAGTTATTGAGACACTAGGTTTGCAAAAAGAAAATTTTAATATGTATATATTATATAATATGTCAAAAAAAATCATATAAGGTGATATCCTTTGTAGATTTTTGGGGGAATTCTATATAATAAAACCATATGATACATTTTTCTTCCCAGTGGTTAACGTTTCTTCTTTTTCATACATAATCGATTAAATATAATTTAAATGTAATCCAATAACATGTTTTCATTTATAACATATTGACAGTGTTTCATTTAACTAAACAATGGTTATGATCCAATTGATCAAAATAATTATTGGAAAACTATATATATATATAGCCATGATATCTTAATATAAGGCCCCAGCCTTAAACCTTACTTAATCTTGAGTTATTAAAAGATTACACATTTAGGATCTTTTTAGGTTTAGAGTTTTAGAGAATTAGATCATGAAACTTGCATTACATTCCACATTTAAACAAAGTGGTTACATAAAATACAAAATTCATTCTTCCCATCAACAGAAACATATTTAAAGTAAAACACAGATTCTTTCTTGACACATCCTTGACACTATAATCACATCATGTACCTTTCCCTTGACCTGTGAAAAACATTTCAAAAACTTGGGATGAGCATAAAAAGCTCAGTAAGGGTTATAAAAATATGGAAAGGAAACATGAGTTCATATATACATAAGAATGAAATCATACTTTACCCATAAAACATAGGCACTTTAACATACCTCATCAAACCATGAATAAATCATAGAAATCATAAGACATAAATGTAACTTGAGGCATTCATAACATTCTTACCTAGGGAGTAACCCTCTTGGTTACGTTTGGAATACCCATCACAGTATATTCCCTAAATCGCTTTGGAGAAACCTTAACGTTTCACTCCTTCGCGTTACCCAATGCATTGGAGAGCTATATCGGGCTCACCCGCCCTTAGTTTTTCATGGAACCACCTGTCTTCATAATAATGCCCAAGAACCTCAACATAATCGTATCACATAAAACATGCATAAAGGAAACATAACATTTCCACCTTTCAATCACAAGATATCAATACAACAAATTGATATAAAAACATTATGAAAACAATTTTCAATACCAAAATAAAAGAAAAGTAAAACATGGTATTTATTTTTATTTTAAAAAAAAGGCATGGCTTATAGAGGAAGCCGAAACTCAAGTAATGGTCACGGCGGCGGAGAATTCATTGTCGCCGCATACATACGACAAAAACATTCCCTTTTGTCATTTAGTAAAACGCTTCGTATAAAAAAGATTCCTTTTGGATAAAAGTAAAAGTCAAAGGGGTTTATACACCGTATAAAAGAAGGTTGTGTATAAAACAAAATATGCCTCAATGAAAGGAGATTGAGACGAAGTCCCATACAAAGACGGTATCCTTGGTTTAAGGATAAATCAATTACATAATTATGTGTGACAAATGAATACACCAAATATAAGTGGATATTAAGTGTAAAATAATCAAATTTCATTCACACATATTCAAAGGATGACATATTCAATAACTACATGTTGAACCCAAAGAAATCAAAATTGGGTTAAGAAGTTCCCTTGACAGCCTAACGACGTCACATCAAAATGAGTTGATGAGAGATAAAAAAGGGTATCTCATCACTTGGACATAAAATTTACATCAATAAGGATATAAAAGAACATATCCCTACATAATAGTATGTGAATTAAAAGACATAGCAAAATAAGTCTTTTAAAAAGAGGAGGGTGAAAGGTTCCCTTACTGATATGGGTATCTTTCAAAACATACACCCCATGGAAGAAGGGTCATACAATGAAGATGTGAATACCCAAAAAAGAAATTATACTACACAAAGTTTATAATAATGGGTAGTACATACACCACTCAAAGGAAATTGTGGCAAATGTAGCATAAATCTCACGGGAATAAAAGTGAGATGAAAAATCCCTTACGAAAACTCGGCAGCCTAACGACGCCACTTAAAACTTCCAAAATGGTTTGATGAGAGGAAATAGGGTCTCTCATCATATTAACATAAATTTTACAGAAAGAGGAATATAAAAGAACATACCAATAACAAGAAATATGGGATTTAAAGGAATGACATAAAAGAGTGTACTTAAAAAGAAAGAGAGGAGTAGGATCCCTTACCTCGGGTCCGACTTGACTCGATCGTTCTTTAACGTCCTGAATAATAAACTTGAGTTAATTTAAACTTTATTAAGAACCTTTTTCTAGTTCATTATTCCTTTTAGATCACTTATTTCCAGGTTATAAACATTATTTAATCATTTAAGTTAATAATGTATGTTTTGTCGATATTTGGTTCTTAAGTCGAAAGTGGACTTCTTATAATTACATGTTGTTCCTGTGGTCAAATGTTCATTATATCCAGAATTATATTCATGATTTGGATATCATATATATCATATATATCCAGAATATTCATGTATTTATAATATTACATAATCATTTAGAGGTAATAAATGAAATGCACCGTTCATGGAGACCGTAAGCCGTACGTACGCATGAACGCTAATTTCATTTCTATGTCATATTAATGGAATTAAAACTAAATGAGAGGTATGTATATTTTAATTCCAGAATTATATTCATCATTTAGATGTATCATTAATCATATATATCTATTATATACATGTACTTATAATAGTACATTACATTTGGGGATAAGAAATGAAATGCACCGTTCATGGAGACGGTAAGCCGTACGTACGCATGAACACTACTTTCATTTCTATCTTAAACTTTAATGGAAAGAAAAAATAATGATATAGAGGTATATAATAATTCCAGTATAACATCATATATAATAACATTAAATCCATCATTTATACGTCCCATGTATGGCATTAACGAATCACATCACTTTGAGGGGGCGGTAGTCCGCACTTCCTAAAATGAAGATATCGCGTATACCCATAATGGAAGCCATAAAGGTAAGCCACAAATGAAAAATACAGAAGCTTAAGTAAAACATAAACATATTATATATTATATATAAATATAGTGACATCTTAATGGACACCTTTGAAGGTGTTATATGAGTGTTGAACAATCATCGTTTCGTGAGGCATAAATTCGCCATCCACGGAAACAGTATGTTCTTTAACCATTAGATGTAGTTGTGTGTAAGTGTAGATCGAATACTTCTTATAAAAACATCCTAGTATATTGAGGATACTGGAGTTGTTACAAAAGAAAATAATAAAAAGAGTTTAGGGGGTTGGAGAATCAAAATAAAACAAAAGGACTCAAAAGAAGACATTACCTTAAAATCGGGTAACTCCCTTTGGTTTGAGTTCAAAGGCTTCCTTGGGAAGACTTCTTCCCAAAGTGAGGCTTCAAGGAGTAAGGGAGGGAAGTTGAGAGACAAAATGGGCAGGGTTTGGCCGAGCCAAAGGCTTTGGGAGTGTGGGTAAGGAGGTTGAGGTGAAGACCTTTTATAAGAGGAGAGGAGGGGCACTCTTGGAAGGTAAAGAAAAGTCACTTTATTTTAAAATGGTATTCAGATTTAAGAGGTCACACATTGATGAGTTTATAGGATAAGGTGATAAGGGTTATAAATACACTCATACAATAGGTTTTGTACATGTTTAGGTCTTAGATATTACATTATCTTTCCATTTTATTTAAATCGTTAAATAATGAGGTCATCGCTGCATCATCATGATGTCATAAATAATTTAATTTATTTAATGTCTAAAAATTATAAAAAAAATACTATGATGTAGGAAATATTTTTAGATTTCCAATGAATATTTATAGTCAAAAATCTGATTTGTATAACCCCATGTAAAAATTGTTTTAGTAAAACATTTCATGTTTGTCTCATTTTTACTTTAACATTAAATAAAAAGTTTTTTATGTCATTTCCCAACAAAAGTGGCTCTATGGGGTCCCCAAGTTGACCCATGTCTTGTCTTGGTCGTCCATGACACATCCAATAAGGGTAGGAAATGTGTAAAGGTATTTTCATTGTATTATAATATCATTTTTTCCTTAAATTGCACTAATTACCTCTAATCGCGATTAAAAACTTAATAAGTTACTATTCACCAAAAAATTATTTTTATCTCATTGAACCACATTTTACTTCTTAATTACAACCATGTATGTCGGATTTTTGAAATTCAAAACATAGAAGTGGTAAAATTTCATTTAAACGAAAAATTCGTTTTTATAAGTACCACTTAGTGGTTTCACTATTCATCAAAAATTGAAGTTTTTCAGAAAAATACCAAAAAATCACCATAAGATATATTTGATATTCCGAATTCAAAAATGATTTCTACTTTTCAAAATTCAAAACATATAAGTCACATTAATTAATTTAATAATTAATTCCCACTGTCAGAGCAAATAGCGTGTTTTTATGAAACAATAAGTATCAAAAGATTGACACTAGTTTAAGTCTGATTTCAAAGTGAAATTAATTCCAACGACCACTATTGGATTTAATGGTAAAAATATATTCTAATTTCACATTAAAACAAATTCAAAAGATAATCTAATCATATAAATAAATTAAATTAAAAAGAGGTTTTGAATTAAAATACAACATTTTACACTATTCATTAAAAAAATGAACTTTATCAGTAAGATACCAAAATTTTACCCAAAGTAAATTTTGATGTCCCAATTCTTAAAAAGAGTTTTATTTGGTCAAAAGGATGTATAAGAGTGAACAAAACTATATTTAATGATGGTTCTCCATCAAAAGGCGATAAGTGAACCGTTAGTGAAAAACTAGGGCATATACGCCTAAAATTGAATTCTTTCCGTATTTTATGCCTTTATCTTTTATTGGATAAATTTAAAAACATTTAAAAACATATATATTCATACTTTAGTTATTTCTATCCATTCCCGCCAATACAACGGCTACATGTTAGCTACCATTTAAAATAATACTATTTTATTATTAGAGTGCAACGTAAGATTCCCAAGAAACTCGTTGTTGCATGTTGGGTACGCCATCGAGCATAGCATACCCTTTAAAGTAATATTAATATTTGATTCACAAATATGGATAAATATAAATATTTCATATTTTTTATTTACCTGGGGTGTTACATCCTTCCCCCCTTTTGGGAATTGCATCCTCGCAATTTTAAAAATTGAGCTTGAAAACATCCTTAAAAGTCCCACATCGGAACAAGAGTCGGTAAAACAATCACTTTAAAATAAATAAATATAAGTACAAAGGTCACCCGAGTTAACCCATACTAGGATTCCAAGTATGAAAATATGGACATGGAGGAAAAAACAAAGGGTCATGTTCTGATGGAGAGTGATAGTAAACATGTCTAGGAGAAAGTTAACCATGAGAAAATCACAAACTTGTGATGGGTTAAACGGTATTCGATTCCTCAGTAGGAAAAGTTAATAGAAAACGTTTTTGTTTTAAGTTACTTTTTATTGAGGATTTTATTCATAAGGAAACATAATCACTTATCATGTTGACTTTCAACTTTTACTAGATTCCTTAATGAAACTCATATTTTTTTTCCAAAAGACGAGTATTTAGAAAGACTTGTTCGCATTAAGAGTACTATAATCAGTTTCTAGAGAATCACCTAACCCAAAAAAAAAAGAACTATATACTTCACATGTCTTTAGACTTAAACCAAAACCAAAACCCAAAAGGTTAGTTCAAGATCAGGTAATCCAGAAAAGGATAACACTTTATAAAAAGAAAATCTATTCTTAATCTCCAAAATTTGTCCAACAAAACCCAAAGTTCAACGAGGACCATCCGATAAACAATTTGTCCATAAAATTATTCAAAGTAAACCAATATAAGATTGAAACCCAAATATTTGAAGGATTTAGTCACATAGTCTTCCAAGTTAAATCGTAACATTTATCTCCAAACAACATCAGTTGCTCCTAAAGTCTCATATTGAAAAGTAATTAACCTAATCACATATCCTCCATGATAGGTTAATCATTTTCATAAATAACCCAAAATAAAATTACTCTTAATTAATAAAATCATATAACTAAAAAGAATCAGTCAAACTAACCAGAGACTTCACGTAGTCCAGTGGTAGGCGATAAACACCAGTTGCACTTTGGTTGTGGGTTCGATTCCCGCAGCTTTGTCCGACGCGACGGGTTGTCACACGGTCTGCGTGTTGTCCTTTTTTTCCAAAACTATATAATTCTTAAAACATTCCCCAAAATGAGATAAAATCATAACATATTTTAACCTAAAGTTTATCTCATGCCTTTCATTTTCCATCATATCATATAATAACCCATAATTACCTCAAAAGTAAGGATCATATAAACTCTAATGGTTACCTTTATAATTATTACCTGAACTTCCACATCGATTGGTCATCTCATACACGATGCATTACAAAACATACCAAGGTTCAAGTGGTTGATCATGACTCCTTGATAGCTGGTTTAGAACAACCACGAGTTTCCTCATTGAATCCCCCATTTTATCTAGTATCTTAATCAGAGAACCACCACAGTTTCCTTCAAACCTGTTGTCTCTTTGGTGCCTGCTAGATCCATCCATTCACTAAAAACAGAAATGTCAGTGTGAGTATATCAACAAAACCATCATGTACTAATGAGGAAGGTAAACACTAAGATATATTTACTCATTCACTTTATCTAAAACTAGGACTCTTTCTAAAATCCTAACCATTATAGTAATGTCAATCATGCTTAGAGAATACCCTAACCTCTAAAGTTATCTAAACCGACCTCTGATACCAACTATAAGTCCCCAGCCTTAAACGTTACTTAATCTTGAGTTATTACAAGATTACACATTGAAGATCTTTTTAGGTTTAGAGTTTTAGAGAATTAGATCATGAAACTTGCATTACATTACACATTTAAACAAAGTGGTTACATAAAAGACAATATTCATTATTCCCATCAACGGAAACATATTTAAAATAAAACACGGAATCTTTCTTGACACATCCTTGACACTATCATCACATCATGTAACTTTCCCTTGACCTATGAAAAACATTTCAAAAACTTGGGATGAGCATAAAAAGCTTAGTAAGGGTTATAAAAATAAGGAAAGGAAACATGAGTTCATATATACATAAGAATGAAATCATACTTTACCCATAAAACATAGGCACTTTAATATACCTCTTCAAACCAAGAATAAATCATAGAAATCATAAGACATAAAGGTAACTTGAGGCATTCATAACATTCTTACGTAGGGAGTAACCCTCTTGGTTACGTTTGGAATACCCATCACAGTATATTCCCTAAATCTCTTCGGAGAAACCTTAATGTTTCACTCCTTCACGTTACCCAATGCATTGGAGAGCTATATCAGGCTCACCCGCCCTTAGGTTTTCACAGAACCACCCGTCTTCATAATAATTCCCAAGAACCTCAACATAATCGTATCACATAAAACATGCATAAAGGAAACATAACATTTCCACCTTTCAATCACAAGATATCAATACAAAACATTGATATAAAAACATTATGAAAACAATTTTCAATACCAAAATAAAAGAAAAGTAAAACATAGTATTTATTTTTCTTTTAAAAAAAGGTATTTCTTGTAGAGGAAGCCGAAACTCAAGTAAGGGTCACGGCAACAGAGAAGTCATTGTCGCTGAATACGTAGGAAAAAAACATTCCCTTTTGTCGTTTAGTAAAACGCTTCGTATAAAAAAGATTCCTTTTGGATAAAAGTTAAAGTCAAAGGGGTTTATACACCGTATAAAAGAAGGTTGTATATAAAACAAAATATTCCTCAATGAAAGGAGATTGAGACGAAGTCCCATACAAAGATGGTATCCTTGGTTTAAGGATAAATCAATTACATAATTATGTGTGACAAATGAATACACCAAATTTAAGTGGATATTAAGTGTAAAATAATCAAAGGTCATTCACACATATTCAAAGGATGACATATTCAATAACTACATGTTGAACCCAAAGAAATCGAAATTGGGTTAAGAAGTTCCCTTGACAGCCTAACGACGTCACATCAAAATGAGTTGATGAGAGATAAAAAAAAGGGTATCTCATCACTTGGACATAAAATTTACATCAATAAGGATATAAAATAACATTTCCCTGCATAATAGTATGTGAATTAAAAGACATAGTAAAAGAAGTCTTTTAAAAAGAGGAGGGTGAAAGGTTCCCTTACCGATATGGGTATCTTTCGAAACATACACCCCATGGAAGAAGGGTCATACAATGAAGATGTGAATACCCATAAAAGAAATTATACTACACAAAGTGTATAATAATGGGCAGTACATACACCACTCAAAGGAAATTGTGGAAAATGTAGCATAAATCTCACGGGAATAAAAGTGAGATGAAAAATCCCTTACGAAAACTCGGCAGCCTAATGGCGCCACTTAAAACTTCCAAAATGGATTGATGAGAGGAAATAGGGTCTCTCATCATATTAACATAAATTTTACAGAAAGAGGAATATAAAATAACATCCCAATAACAAGAAATATGAGCTTTAAAGGAATGACATAAAAGAGTGTACTTAAAAAGAAAGAGAGGAGTAGGATCCCTTACCTCGGGTCCGACTTGACTCGATCGTTCTTTAACGTCCTGAATAATAAACTTGAGTTAATTTACACTTTATTAAGAACCTTTTTCTAGTTCATTATTCCTTTTAGATCACTTATTTCCATGTTATAAACATTATGTAATCATTTAAGTTAATAATGTTTGTTTTGTCGATATTTGGTTCTTAAGTCGAAAGTGGACTTCTTATAATTACATGTTGTTCGTGTGGTCAAATGTTCATTATATCCAGAATTATATTCATGATTTGGATATCATATATATCATATATATCCATAATATACATGTATTAATAATATTACATAATCATTTAGAGGTAATAAATGAAATGCACCGTTCATGGAGACGGTAAGCCATACGTATGCATGAACGCTACTTTCATTTCTATGTCATATTAATGGAATTAAAACTAAATGAGAGGTATGTATATTTTAATTCCAGAATTATATTCATCATTTAGATGTATCATTCATCATATATATCCATTATATACATGTACTTATAATAGTACATTACATTTGGGGATAAGAAATGAAATGCACCGTTCATGGAGACGGTAAGCCGTACGTACGCATGAACGCTACTTTCATTTCTATCTCATACTTTAATGGAAAGAAAAAATAATGATATAGAGGTATATAATAATTCCAGTATAACATCATATATAATAACATTAAATCCATCCTTTATACGTCCCACATATGGCATTAACGAATCACATCACTTTGAGGGGGCGGTAGTCCGCACTTCCTAAAATGAAGATATCGCGTATACCCATAATGGAAGCCATAAAGGTAAGCCACAAATGAAAAATACAGAATCTTAAGTAAAACATAAACATATTATATATCATATATAAATATAGTGACATCTTAATGGCCACCTTTGAAGGTGTTATATGAGTGTTGAACAATCATCATTTCGTGAGGAATAAATTTTCCATCCACGGAAACAGTATGTTCTTCAACCATTAGATGTAGTTGTGTGTAAGTGTAGCTCGAATAAAACAAAAGGACTCAAAAGAAGACATTACCTTAAAATCGGGTAACTCCCTTTGGTTTGAGCTCAAAGGATTCCCTGGGAAGACTTCTGCCCAAAGTGAGGCTTCAAGGAGTAAGAGAGGGAAGTGGAGAGACAAAATGGGCAGGGGTTGGCTGAGCCAAAGGCTTTGGGAGTGTGGGTAAGGAGGTTGAGGTGGGGGCCTTTTATAAGAGGAGAGGAGGGGCACTCTTGGAAGGTAAAGAAAAGTCACTTTATTTTAAAATGGTATTCGGATTTAAGAGGTCTCACATTGATGTGTTTCGAGGATAAGGTGATAAGGGTTCTAAATACACTCATACAATAGGTTTTGGACATGTGTAGGTCTTAGATATTACATTATCTTTCCATTTTATTTAAATCGTTAAATAATGAGGTCATCGCTGCATCATCATGATGTCATAAATAATTTAATTTATTTAATGTCTAAAAATTATAAAAAAAATACTATGATGTAGGAAATATTTTTAGATTTCCAATGAATATTTATAGTCAAAAATCTGATTTGTATAACCCCATGTAAAAATTGTTTTAGTAAAACATTTCATGTTTGTCTCATTTTTACTTTAACATTAAATAAAAAGTTATTTATGTCATTTCCCAACAAAAGTGGCTCCATGGGGTCCCCAAGTTGACACATGGCTTGTCTTGGTCGTCCATGACACATCTAATAAGGGTAGGATATGTGTCAAGGTTTTTTCATTTTATTATAATATCATTTTTGCCTTAAATTGCCCTAATTACCTCTAATCGCGATTAAAAACTTAATAAGTTACTATTCACCAAAAAATTATTTTTATCTCATTGAACCACATTTTACTTATTAATGACAACCATGTATGTCTTATTTTTGAAATTCAAAACACAGAAGTGGTAAAATTTCATTTAAATGAAAAATCAGTTTTTATAAGTACCACTTAGTGGTTTCACTATTCATCAAAAATTGAAGTTTTTCAGAAAAATACCAAAAATTCACCTTAAGCTATATTTGATATTCCGAATTCAAAAATAAAGTATATTTTACAAAATTCAAAAAATATAAGTCACATTAATTAATTTAATAATTAATTCCCGCTGTCAGAGCAAATAGCGTGTTTTTATGAAACAATAAGTATCAAAAGATTGACACTAGTTTAAGTCTGATTTCAAAGTGAAATTAATTCCAACGACCACTATTGGATTTAATGGTAAAAATATATTCTAATTTCACATTAAAACCAATTCAAAAGATAATCTAATCATATAAATAAATTATATTAAAAAGAGGTTTTGAATTAAAATACAACATTTTACACTATTTATTAAAAAAAATGAACTTTATCAGTAAGATACCAAAATTTTACACAAATTAAATTTTGATGTCCCAATTCTGAAGAAGAGTTTTATTTGGTCCAAAATTATGTATAAGAGTTAACAAAACTATATTTAATGACGGTTCTCCATCAAAAGGCGATAAGTGAACCGTTAGTGAAAACTAGGACATATACGCCTAAAATTGAATTCTTTCCGTATTTTATGCCTTTATCTTTTATTGGATAAATGTAAAAACATTTAAAAACATATATAATCATGCTTTAGTTATTTCTATCCATTCCCTCCAATACAACGGCTACATGATAGCTACCATTTAAAATAATATTATTTTATTATTAGAGTGAAACGTAAGATTCCCAAGAAACTCGTTGTTGCGTGTTGGGTACGCCATTGAGCATAGCATCCCCTTTAAAGTAATATTAATATTTGATTCACAAATATGTATAAATATAAAGATTTCATATTCTTTATTTACCTGGGGTGTTACATCTAACCCTCAAGTTGGTAGTCTAGAATAATCGTTTCTAGTAAGGATTTCCATGATATTGTGGGTATTGCATAGAGTGAGATATTTTTGATAAACATCTCTACATAATAACAAATATTATGTTTCTTAGAGAATGATTTCATTTTTGGTATATATTATATGATCATGAATGATAGAATATAAAACAAGAGCTCTGGGAATTATATTAGAGACATTATTGTAGATAATCATTTTATTGATATATGAATCATGATATTGTTCAGTAAACATTAGAATTGAATATAATGATTCATTGTAGTTACTTCATAAGATGATCCATGATATCTGTGGTTTACTAGATAATGAGGATTTAGAATTGAATTGCTAGTTAAAACAATTATTGTAGGAATATGAATATGAATTATAATTTAAATTGATTATTGTAATGTGATATAAAAAAGATGGAGTAAGCATGTAGATGAATTATTTATTGAGTATGTGAAAATATGAGCAGTTATTAAGTTCTAGTAATTCTAAAATACCTGAGGTTATGATTATCAATTTTATCAGGGATGCTATCCAATAATTTTTTTATATAAAACTGAACGTGGCACATCTAAAATTCTATATGTTCAGTAACACCAAGGTGTATAGTTAATAGGATTGTTTCATATCGATAATGGGAGTTTTTGAGCCCTATAATAAATAAAAATATTTTTTGCAAAACAATGTCACTTTAAATTGGTATTAAAACTTGTCTGAACTATAATTGTCTCATGGGAAGTGGAATTATAAATTGATTATAGTGTGATCATGTTTCATTTAGTGTTTTTGTTGATTTAATGAAAAGTATCAATGTATGGGGGAATTTTTATACTATAAAAAAATGGATTTTTGACGTTTTTATGAGGAGGATGGTTGTTATATCTGAAATAGATAGTGATATAGTTTATTTATTAGATAACTAGAGATTAGTTGATTTGTGACTAGTCCTTGAAATAAAATCGGGGTTGGGATTATCAAGGATCAAGAGGATTAACAAATATTTGAAATTAGAATTCATCTGTAATTTCCCTTTATGAGTTTAATAATGAATGAAATGTCATGTGGAGATAACCATTTCTTAATTTAGGGTGTGAGCATCCGAGTACATGTTTTTCCTCATATAGTGATTATTGTGGATATTGATTATATTTGTTGATAACTGTGGATATAGATACACCTCTAGTGTGGGAATACCAGTCATAGAATTATGATATTCTTAAATGAAAGTTCAGGTGTAATGTTAAGCTTCCTTGATCATTCTAAAGTAAGAGTTAGGATGTCATTGTGTATGTAGGTTCATTTATAGTTGGTTTTCTTGGAAATAATATATTTTGGATTCATATGTTATTTTATATGGTGAATATATGTTTTCATTGAGATCAATAAGATTTTTATGTGACATGAGAGTGAGATAGATTGGTGGTTAATGGAAGATCATGGTGAGAGTTTTAAAGATATTTTTTGTTTTTGAGAACTCAACCACATGATTTCATAAATTAAAAGGTTCATACATTAGTGTGGTTGTTTGGAAGAACTAGTGAGTTCTTTTGGAGTGAAGGGATCACGATTTGGAGATGTTATAATGCATCAGTGAGTGTAGACATGTTTTTTTGGAAAATTATAGAATGAACCAATTATTTTTTATTTTGATGTTGAATACATTGAGATGTAAATTTCAATGGTATTATCGATATTCCATTGTTAATTAATTTAAAATAGGTGATTCATATTGCAGGGAGCATTGTGCCTAGGTATCATATTATATAAGTGAATTGTTATGGCAACATAACTATATGATTAGGAATTAACTAGTAATTAACACTTAGGTGTCTCTGGGTAGACAGTTCTAGTTAATCTCTATCATTTTTTTTGTGATAGTTATGATTCAATCATGAATTTTTTTATACATGATATTTATTATGTTGGCAGTTTCATAGAGTAAATGTGTTCAGTGTCTATGGACATAAAATGGTGTGTTAGTAGTTTATTCATGATTGTAGTGGTTGTGAATTTTTTTTGAAGGACCATGATGAATTATTGAGGATGATAAGATTTTTTATGTGGAGATTAACTAACCTCCATTAATGGTGGTTCTAAATATTGTTGAAAATTTGAATTTCTATTCTAGATGTAGGGGACACATTGAAAATTTAGATTCATATAAAAATTCCATAAATTGGAACATATTGAGAAGGTTTCATTGGATGTTAATAGGCCATCACTATGTATTTCCATTTGTTTTTTAAATATTGGTGTTGCGTTTTTGTGGGATTTTTGAAAATTTTGATTCTTGATATATCATCTTGTAAAGATAGATAAGGGAAACATTGTAATGAGGTGATGGAAGAGTGGTTAAGATGTGGCTATGAACGAAGACATGGTGGATTTCTTGGTCTTCCACAATAGAATTAATACTACATGTATGAATTATACATTGGATTATGGTTTCATGTACTAGTGAAATGAGTTAAATATTGGGTGAAGAAGCCTATGTTTTGAAATCACGCCTTGTTGGAGAGAATCACATTATAGACAAGGTCATTATATTTTGGGTTTGGGAAAGGGAAAGATCCATACATATTGGGTAAAAATATATTTATATATTGGCCTCAGTGATTTCATGAATCTGGATCCTCTTTCCATCACTACTTGGGAAATGTTTTCATATGGTTCATGGTCTTATATAAGCAATATGTAACACAATATGGGGATGGAAATGAAAATTTTGGTTTGAACTATAAAGGATGATCCATGTTGTGGCCATATGGTTTATTCAACTCGGATCATATTCCATGGGATTTTCTATTTTAGATGGGGTTATTCCATGTATTCACTATAGTTTTTATTCTATTATGTCACCGGTCATGGGATCGAGTATAGGATGATGTAGGTGTGGCATGTTATGAACTATGTGGACATTCCATGGTGTTTGACCTCAAATTAGAGCCATGCCATTCTGATTTGATGGAAAAGATATCTATGTCATCATGTGATATATAACAATAACGAATTATCTCACTTGGTAATGAAGAAAGACTTGAACATCTTTATAGAAGACGTCCCCATTCTCCAACAACACTACAGAAAACTAGAAACTCCAAACATCCACTATACTATGGTTTGGGATTTCAAAATGAAGAGTGATCTTATGATCCCTCATATGCATGAGTATATCATGCACTACCAGGGTTTCTATTTACTCAATAATGGAGAACCTGGTTCCGTCACTAAGGACACACCACACCCTTCACCTGGAATAGTCTATATGAGAATGAACTATGGGTGATCAATCCTAACCAAGAATGATATCATAAGAGTATGACACTATTACCATGAAATTCAAAATGAAAATCCCTCTTCCAATAGTCATGTCACACCGTCATCTCAAGGGTGTGATAATCAATTCTTCTCTAGTAGGAGTCTCTTATCATAAAGGTCGAGTCAATGTTCAACCAAAATATTTAATTATGAAAAATAAAAGTGGTGGGAAAGTAATGACAGGAATATATTTATATATGTGTTGTGTCTAATGTGTAAAAGAGAGATATCATACCTAAAATCATTCATGGATATTTAGAGTCATATATTTAAAGCACCTGTAGTTGTCCCCCATTATCCTTCGCATCCCTATTCCTAGAATGGACCACATTGATGTGGTGGTGGTATCATGTTCAAATGACGACAACATCCTACTACCCTCCAAGTCCCTCTTCCCAATTGATTCCATATGTAGTGCCTACCATATCCTATTAATATATCTACCTCAGTGTCACATCCATAGATTCATTATTAGATATATGTTTGGTCATAAAATATCATGCAATATGTCCCCTTCCATCATAATAGTAGCACCGACTCCCTCTAGGATAATTGGACCCATCCTATGATCCCTAAACTATAAATCCTCTATCATGAGACCTCCTAAAATGTTTCCCAGTTCTTGGTCTCTATGGCTAATGTCAGATTCCTACCACCAAGGTCTCTACACTGACTTCTCAATAGATGACAGCCATCACTGCTATCTTCTAAACATAGAATTTCTCAACCTCCATATCTCGCTCTAGCACCCCAACATAATAAGGAATTCATGGATGTATAATGTTGGATCTGATGTCTCTATAAACAACCCATTTGATGGAATGATCCCTGATGAAATGAACATGTACCTAAAAGGGTTGTAAAATATCTATGAATACTCAGCTAATGTCCGAATTGCCTTCAGAAGCTATAGAATCTCCTGGATATGCACATCCCTTCGCATACCTGATCTGAAATCCTCTCTGAAGAGATACTTGAACTCTATCCATGATAGAGTCATCTCCTCGTAAGAAAGAGTAAATAAACCACATAATCACCTTGATGATCCAATAAGAATAATCGCTTCAACGACATAAATATGATCTGAAATAGTCCTAACTAGATTGAAAACCCAGGCCACCACTTGAATCCAGTCCAGTACCACATATGGGTCATGCTCCTCTCAGATCCTGAGGGGTCTCCATCTTTGAAACTTATTATGCATGCTTAGCATCAACTCCTCATATAATAGTATTTTTGGTACCCCATGTTTCTCTATTGTTGGTATTTGTGGAGCACTATGTTGAGGTCACATCTCAGGAACTGATCCCCGTATCAAAGCCCGATCAATAAAGGGATTATTCTCATGATTTTCATACTTAAT
Source organism: Viscum album (assembly GCA_963277665.1). Lineage (NCBI taxonomy): Eukaryota > Viridiplantae > Streptophyta > Magnoliopsida > Santalales > Viscaceae > Viscum > Viscum album. Next base: position 651,953,502 of record OY728145.1, on the reverse strand, counting down.
ACAAACTGATGTACATCACATAGGCATCTGAAAATAATCAATATGTAACACAATAAATTGGAATATATGGAGAGCTGAATCCATAAGGACATGTAAACAAAACCCATTAATATATGATACATTCACCATTCAGTTTCTTGAAATAAGTTTTCTCATGTATAGAGTCAAAAAGTTGGTGATTAGAGGTCTGGTGTATAGATATGTTGGATGCCACATAACACGTGAGTCGCTATCCTAAAATATGAACATGAAACACATAACAATTCTTCCCCAAACCAATCTCCTAAAAATCTCATTCTTATGTATTTCAAACCCCCTCTGATACCACTCTTCCACGAACCTTTCCATTGGGGTCATGTCATGAAACCCCATGCCTGGATCCAGAAGTCTACAACCTAGTGACTTGCACTGAGTAGTCATATCACAAACATTGGAGGAATTTATAATGTATATGTACAGACAAAAATATCTCCAAGGCCACAAAATTATAAAATAAAAAAAACATAATGACCAATATATGATTACATCTATTACCACAACAATAGTATGATTGGAATTAAATAAAGTAAACATGACCAAAAACAAGACCCACATAAGGAATTATGTAAACCTCTTCGAACCATAATATAAAGGTACTTTTAATGTTATTTAAAACCCATTGGAACACACCAAGGGCAGTATTGTTCCAACAAAATCTATTTGGACTAGGTCCATCTAGATTTCCAATTAATGGGTGGTCATCTTCACAAGATATGACCCATGTGGTAAAATCCCTTGTAGGGGTGAGTATATGAATACTCAGCTGGACACCCCGAAACCCCAAGGCATATAACAAATGAAAAAAATATTCATTACATTGGTATGTTTTTACATAATATATAATTTGAATATCCATATATAATCAATCCATGACACATATTTTATAGGTAATCCACCACCATATAAAAAACCTTGGAATTCAACTTCAAGATTCAATGAATCACTCATCTGTTAGATCATATTCCTATTTCTGAGAGCACTGACGATGTCCATCCTATTGGTAATACTTTTTTGGTCTCATCACAACAATGATTTCAATGATAGATCCTATGATATTACGATTCATTTACGAGGATCACTATCCAAGCCCTGGGATGACATAAAAAACTCAATATATATTAACCTTTCTAATTAAAACATCATTGAACTGGTGGTGTTGGTCACAAAGATACTAAAAACCCAACTGAGGGTAAGAAGATAAATATTGGATTTCATTATGGGCCTCTCAGAGGGATTCTAATGACTCTATCTTTGACGTCCTACTGAATAGATTATTTTCATAATAGTGGAAAATGATTTATACCAATCTGCATGGAATGAATAAGGGGAACAAACCCTAATGAAACATGTCTATTATATGGAGGAAATGAGTTATAAGCCTTCTAATAAAGAGTATGCAGCATGTAGAATGGTTAATTTCTAGGTCCATTGAACCTGGTTTATGCCTGTGTAAATTCACAGTGTCATTAAACCATGTCTGTAAAGTAATAAAAAAAATATGGACTGTCCATTTAGTTTACCCATGTATCAGTACACATCTTCATTTTATATATATATGATTGTGTACCAGAACATTTCTTCTCTTATGTATGTGGTCTGAGAAATGTCATGTGGGGTAGTACAATCCACGTAAGAAACCCATCTACTCCACCTTATGTATGAATACACTCCATGTTACACATTGAGTATCTAATGAGGTACCAAATGTCTTGTGAGAGGTGTCACATGTTGTGTGATATTTAACTCCCTCTAGAAACCCTAGACACCACTATGAGGGAACCAAACACTGTGTTATCACATATCACAAACCGTGTAATATGGTATTTTATATAAATCCCTATTACTTAATCTGCACTATTTGGTCGATCCTATGGCCTCTGATCCAGCCATCTCCATGCCAATAAAATATAGATCGAGCATCGATGAGTCCCACCATCACCAAATGAAATTTTTTTGGGCATTTTACCTATTTAGAAAATGAGATCCTATATCAATATTCATTATGTAATGCAGAATGTGAAATTGGGAACCATCCAGAGTTTTACATTATCTTCCTCCATAGTCAGGCCTCCTTCATTTTATTCTTATCTAGGATATTTGATATCCAATTATTGTGCCATGACTTGGGTGTACAACGAATGATTGATCCGAATTTTTTGAGTTGAAGAAATAATGACGAATTCCCATAAATAATGATGAATCAAGGTATAAAATAACAAGAAACTAAGAGACAAAAGATCCCCAATCAAGGATTTTTTCGATCACAATCTATCACCATTTTAATGAAAATCATATAAACAAAAAAACTCCAATATTAATCTATCATCAAAACCTCGCAAATAAATTCCAAACCTATAGTATGAAAAAATGTTGAATCAATCCATTCTACAATTGATTCATGTTCATTTTAGAAATAAAAAATGGGCCGCACATAAAATAAAATAGATTCCCTACCTCAACATTGATTACATTCTGATAAAGATATATTGTTTTGTCTTTATCATTGTAAAGATTCATTGAATCCATTGTATTTCAATTGTCAATCCATTATCTGTTATCGATCATCTGAGATTATTCTCATAACTCTCTCCAATGGTCTTTCGAATTCTGCTAGGTTATGTGGATAACCCTAGTATTCATGCCATAATAACATATTTATTGATGAGTAAATAAATACCTTGTATAAATAGAATAAAATAATTTATCCTAATTATTTTCCTCATTTTTGTGGAAATGATGCCTTTCCAATAGATGATTGGAATCACCAAGAATTATTTCATGCCTAGGATAAACAGTATTTTTTTTCAACAATTCCTTTAGATATCTGATTTGGGAATACATTTAGATGTTATTATACCTATTCAGAAAAACTATGTTCTTGTCTGTTCTAATATTTTTAATATATTTGAAACATTTTTTTATTAGCACATAGAGATTCATAATCACACAATGTTTCAGTTTCAGGTCTAGAAAATAATTTATATTACATGAACAAAATTACACAGTAAATCCGAGTCCTTATACATGATATAGTTATGTCAAAGGATAATTACGTACTCATTATATAATATATTCAAATAAAAAACATGTGTCACTAAGAAGTAAAATGGAGACCAAATTTTCATAATGATTTGCTTACCTTGAAATTGCAACACAATGAATGAGAAATCCTGAAATAAATGATTAAATAACCAAAATATATTGTTGAATAATCATAATTTAAATTCATGGTTGGTATATAATCTATATGGAATTAATATGTGGGGAATAAATCATATGTCTCACAAAAATAAAAAAATGAGACATAAATCCCTTAGTAATATACTAACTATGAGACTTTTGGAAAATAACTTCAATAAACCCATTTATATAATTAAATTAATTACATTCATTATATAATATTTCATACTGATTTATATACACCACACACAAAAATAAGCGTGTTTAGAATGGAAAAAGTCTCCAAGAAATAAAATCAATACTATAAATCCCATACCTTATATTGTGACTTCCTTCATACATTATCAATACACAAATATAAAAAATATATGTTTATTTTAAATATCCCACATAATACTCTTTATATAAATTATACGATATATGATTTTATTAGAAAATTATGTTACATAATTATTATTAATCCCATGTTAATGTTATGTTTTTTATAACAACCACATTATTTTTGGTTAATTTTATTAAATTTTATTATTGGTCATATCTCATTAATAATTATTTCCCTAATTAGAGAAATTAATTTATGATATAAATATAATATATTATGATCTATATGAATATGTATTTATAAAAACATAAAATATATAAATATGAAATTAAATGTACCATTCATTAAGAGGGTAGCCTTTACGTATTCCTTAATGATGTTTCAATTTTCTTATAGTATTGGATGAAAAAAGTAAATAATATATTTTTACATTTAATAATTCCTATAGAATTATTTTTTTTGTGTATATCACATGCACCCAGTAAAAATTTACTTAATACATTGAATTTAATTTTTGAACGAATCATATCACTTCACGAGGTTGCAGTCCACCATAAATACGAATGATGTTATCATATTCTCACAAAATAGAAATCATGTGGTTAAATTTTATATTAAAATTAAAAAATGGTATCATAAAAAATTAATATATATACTTTATAAACAATAAATCCATCATTTATTCGTCACTAAAATGGTGGTAAGGGAAGAATGTACAACATCAGTTTGTGAGAAGACAGTCTTCAATACAGATGAACCATGACTATTTGTCCCATTACATGGAAGTGTGAATTTGTAGGCCATTACATTAAAAAATTTAAATATCTAAATGTTAAGGATAATTTTGTTTTTATATAATCATAATATAATATAATTATAGGTATTGAGGAAGAAATAAAACAAAAACATCTATTGATGAACATTACCTCTTCTATGAGAATCTATATTTTGTTTACACCAAATTGCTTATTTACTTATATTTTTTGAGAAAATGGAGGCCCCATGGATTATTTTATGGATTTTAGGATATTATTTGTTTATGGTATTGAAAATACAAAGTCATTTATTTAAGTGAATTAGGAATAGGGTGATATACATTTTTTATTGGAGGAGAAGTGCCATTATTTTAAATACCAAATGGAAAAAACTATTAGGAGATCCCCCTTATATAAGGTTCTTTCAATAAGAAATAATTTTTTAAGAAGATGATAATATGGTATAAATGTTTCTATAAATGTGTTTTGTACAATATTATAGGTCAATTTTTCCTTTATGTTGAAATTTTTGTCACTTAGTAAACTCACTTTTCTTTTAATTGATGTAGATAATTTTATGTGTTTCAGTAATAGTTTTATTGAAAAAGAAATTTCAATATAGTATACCTTATGTATTATTCTGATTTATCATATAGAATACATTATCCCAATTTCCAGTAATTTTTTTCTAAAATTTATTAAAAATTAATCTCAAAGACGGGATAAGAAAATGATTTTTTAAGTGAAAATGATAATTTTTTTGAAATGTTTCTATATTAAATGTAATTGTAAAATTGATTATAATGAAAAAAATTGTATTAATATAAGTATAAATGTACTAATTATACCTTAAAACGTATTCCACATATAATATTACATTACAAATTAAAAAGATGAATAGTTAGGTTTCTATTTAATGTAAGTATTTAATGATATTCATAAAGAAAATAATATTATGAGAAAAATACTAAACAATGGCCCTAAAAAATATAGAAATTAACAATATAAGAAAATGTTTATATTTTAAATTTAATTTTTAAATGTTTTAATAATAATTTTTAAAAATAATTGATATATTAAAATGTTGTAATGAAACCATTTAAAAAACACTACTGTATACACAAAATTATATTTATTCTTGCCTATTGAATAAAAACACAATTGATGAATTTTAAAGATAATATTTTAAATATAATATATATATATTTGAACTAATTAATAAATTTTTTAATTGAATTTTTAATATAAAAAAGACATATGTTCAAATAAATAGTTTTCTGAAAAATTATTTCCATTTATTTTAAAAGGGATTTATTTTAATTTATAAATAATTGGTCACTACATAATTTATTTTATATACATTTAAATAATAATTTATGATATTTTTTAATCCAATTTGATCCTAGAATTCAAAATTATATGTGATAATTTTTATATTAAAAATTAATATTAATATAATATTATAGTTATCAAAAACATGGTCTTGCTTGTTATGAAAGATATAGAGGGAAATCTTTATTGAATGTATGTAAAGCTAACCATTATATTTTTATAAATTCATGAATATCACATTATAAAATATAGAAAAATATTCAAAAATTCTTATAAATTATTCTCAGCATGGTTTGGCATGAAACATAATGAATCAATTAATTTAAAATATTTAAAAAATAATAATAATTTAAAAAAACATGAGGTGATTAAATATACACACATAAAATGAATTACACTATTAAAATTTCATTTTATTTTTTAATGGTTTAACACATCAAATTACATTCATATAAATAGAAATTGTTAATATTAATAATAAAACATCATTTAAACATGGAAGGTTAGAAACATATTAGTTAGAGAAAGTAACTTATAATGACGTTTCCATATAGGAGAGTATTGGTGGAAACTGAAGACATTATCATTGATGAATATAATAAATAAATAAATAAATATTAAGTTATATATATCAATTATCACATGAAATTTTGTGATCCAATTAATTTTTTTTATCATAACATCATAGGATAATGAGGCGTGATGGAAAAATAGACATTGGTATCATCAAAATGATGATAAAATGCGAAACATTTTGACAAATTGCCTAATGTCGGAAGGTTTTTAAAAGAAGATATTATTATGTGATTAAATTAAATTTAATATTCAAAGTCTCACTCTTTGGTTTATCAATGATCAATTTCAAGATCACCCTTTACTCAAGGAAATGGATGTAAAATTTGTATCCCTAATTCACTAATGGGTCATAAAATCCATCTGTAGAAGGATATGCCATTTCTTTTTCTTTTGTACCCAAAAATACATTATTTTTAGCATATGTTATCCAATTTAAATAGATATTTATTTTATTATATAATAAGTTAACCATAAAAACCTCATCTAATGCTAAATTCAACCAATTTAATCAAATAACAACCATATAACCCATCCAAAGTACAATTCACACATTATTCCATAATTATGCTCATATGTTATACCAAAAAATTATCATAAAAAATAGGGTTCTATATTTCTATAGATATACTATCAAATGTGATTATATTATAATAAAAGTTATGTATAGGTAGATAATCACGTAAAAATTAAATAAAGAATGAACAATAAGGTTTTAAAAGGGAATATTCAAACAAAATAAAACATAAATTTCCAAACTAATAAAGGTAGGAAAGGTGTTACATAATTATCATTATTCTCATCATTCATTGTGATTGAATAGTTTTCCAATTTTTCCTTTATTCTCCTAGGTTATTTGGGATATTAATCAATATTATCCCATGATTTGGGGAATTTATTAGAATAATTCAAAAACACCTTGTACAAGAAATAAAGAGGTGTTGGAGATGAGTTCTGTTGATATCTCTCTCATGTTATTTCATTCCCTAGACTCATCACACCACTTCTACATTTTTTATTAATGGTCATGAATCCATAACAAGAATAATCCCCATATTATTTTTTGGAAAATAATATATGTTATCATACCCACATTTTTTGAAAGTAGGAGTTTGAAGCATTTTCTTCTTACCATATATCAGTTCATTGGAGTTTCTAAGGAACCACATTATACTTTTCTTATCATTAGATCCGAGAGAGTTTTTATCTTAAATTTACAATTTTATTTTTCATAGAATTATTTCTTAATAACGTCCAAAGTCCATTATGTCTAATTCCCTTCAATGATTTGGTTTTAAGACACTAATGAATCAGTAAAAAAAGCACACTAAATTATAATGCCATATTATTATTTTTTATATCATTTAAAATTTACTTTATATAAATTAATATATTCACTATCCCTCTAAATGATCTATTGGAATTCCTTAAAAAAAATTACAAAGAATACCATGGATGTTATTAATAAAAAATATGATCATTTATACTCATCCAACATAATGAATTAAAAGTATTATTGTTTTGAAAAATTCATAATAATTACCCATCATTGATCTTCCATACCTTAAAAATAGTAGACATGCATAGTGACATTTTCATGGATTTAACACTGGATAATGAAAATTATCATTTCAGTGATACAGATACATTTCTCATCACTTAATGGGTCAACTGATCCACTGAATGATGTTGGTTGTTTCCACATGAATAACTCAACAAAATGATCTTCCCTCATATTCTTGTTTGGTTGTTGAGAATGATTCATAGTTTTAAAAAATTAATATAGTTGTGAGATTCTTTATTCCAACTCCCTTATCATTCAGTTTCAAAGGAGGAAAATCATTCCATCTTCAATTATAATCATTATTAACATGGATCCATTATGCCATATCCATAAACTAAATCCAAAAATAGTTTATGATAACACTAATCACATGGGAAACCACATAATCATGAAAAATAGATTATAATATCTTTAAATCATAAAAAATCATTTTAATCTAATAAAACATTGGTTCATCCTAGTATATTCATGGTCATCATCTATTTAAATCATTCATAGTGAATCATAAATAGTGTTCGAATTTAAAATTTATATTCCTAGAGAGTATGAAATCAGGTGTGTAGAAAGCCCCACTATTATATAACTATTTTTGATCGAGTCTATATCAATACCGTGTTTTATGGGTTGTTACCCCAAGGAACATCTTCATAGAGACACACACACACACACACAGAAATATATATATATATATATATATATAGTATCCCCATAGGGATTTATTCCATAGAAACTAATTATTCTATAATTTAACAAAATTATAGGACATTTTATTATACATTAACTCATCATTAGACTTATCATTAGAGACATACCTAGACATATCCATATAAATAACCCTAGGGAGGTCACTAATGTTTTCAAATTATAGTTGGATAAGGATAAGTAAAACTCATTTAAATCATCTATAACTACAAATGATTAACATAAATGGATATTACATCTTTCAAGATGAATATTATTTACATTACAATATTTCATTCCAAAGGACCATATTAGTTTAGTGTATTTGTAAAATTGAAAAATAATATTCAAAATTTCAGAAATATCATCAATGTTTTCTGCATTAATCAAACAATTTAGTACTCCTACATAAAACATTTCTCCATAAACTAGGGAAAGGAATCATAAAAATAGTTGAGCATAGATTCTTCATAAGGATAAACAAGATATATATATATATATGTATAACCATAAACGTAATCATATAAGTACTATATCATAACATTAGTATATTATACCCTATATATCACAGAATATAATTTTCACTCATGACTTAATGATTTTCAGTTTATATGATATAAATAAAAGTTTATAATCAATTTGATAATAATATAGGCATAAGGCACTATATTTTGTAATATACATCAGATAATGATAATGTGAACAAGTGTAAATATAAATAAGCTATGTTATTATGTAATGAACATGAAATCAGGTCCCCACCTGAACATATGGACATGAAACCAGTTCCACACATAACATTCTGAACATGTAATTAGGTTCACGCAAATCATTGTAAACATACAATCGAGTTCATACATAACATTGTGATCATGTAATAAAATTCTTGCATATAATAATACCACTAATTGGAGGAATATTCCACCATCCCATGTAGCAGCCCTACCATACTGTATTCAGTTCCCTCCCTATTCATGTAATTTCTATCCCATGATTTATTTAAATATTTACACAATACACTACTGGTAGATATAAATCCCACCCTTCAAATTATAAAATCATACATTCATTTTCCTCTAGATAATAAACAATTCCTCCTATCATTACACATAAAATGATATGGGGTTTCTAAACATTATATCATAACCCATGATTTGAAATAGGAATGATAATCATTTCATCATATCATTACTTCTCTATAAAATAATGGTTGCATGATCATTACATATTACAATAACCCATGAAAAGAAGTGGGATTCCAAAAAAACATATCATATTAAATAGAAAAAATTAAATAAATAATAAAAATGGTTTTCTTGGATCACATTTGTAAATTAGAACATTTATTTTCAATAAAATAATTTTACTTTTAAAAGTATCCTTTAAAATATAGAACAATACGAAAACCCGTTACTTTGAAAATAATCCTGAAAACTAAATTTTGATGATTTAGAAACCAAAATAAAAAAAATTAAAAATAAGAAAATTTTAAAATAAACTTCCATTAAATTGATAATAATATATCAATTAAATTCAATTTTGAAATTATTTTTAGAAAACATAGTTTTTGATTAAAATTGATTTCTCGCTGAAATGAGAAATTAAGATGGCTTTTTAATAAACATTTTATTATTTATATTATGTACCATGGAGTGGAAATATGTTCAAATTACATGAAAATATGATTAATTTACATAGGATAATAATAATCAGAATATTTTATGTTATATATATATTATAAAATTTAATTAATTTAAAAATAATCATTAACTATCTCGATAAATGATGAGATTATAGTAAAAACCTCTTACCACTTTGATGAATTAAATCATAATTATCAGGAGAGAATAAAATAACTGTAATATTTAAATATAATTATAAGGTGGATAATAATTAACTTATTCATGTAAATGTGAAAAAAGATATACCTCTTAAATGAATAATGGTGCATAATATAACTTGTGTCACTATGATGGAAGATTTAGTGAAAATTATCTTAACGATTTAGTGAATATAATATTGTAACCTCAACAAAAAGAGAATCTAAAATTAATGGGTAAATACTGAAAATATAAAAAATAATAATAAAAAATTACAAAATTTTCAATATATAGAACTCATATAAATATTTTTTGGTGATTATATCATGTGTCTCCCAAAAGTAAAAATGATCTATGTAAATTTCATACCAACTTTAGAATAGTCATTACCATGAAAAAACATATTTAATTTAACCTTTTAATATCATGAAATAAAATAAATAAATTATATATCTTTTCCTAGGTATATAAACCAAAACAAGTGTTGAATATTTCATGATTTTCATAAACACTAATGTTTGAAAAATAATTAAATTAAATTAAGTTTTTACATCCTTCATAAATGTTAAATACTATCATAAAATAAACACATTTTTATTATAAATCTACCATTTAATATAATTCATTTTTTATTATACCATTTATTATTTTGTTAATACATTAAATTATCCATTTATTTACAATCTCGTTTTAATGTTATGTTTCGGGTAACAACTGCTTTATTGATAGTATATGTTTTATGTTTTTATTTTTTCTCCTATTACATTTAAATTGATTAACTTATTTAAAAAATTATAATAATCATTAAAATTTAATATATTTTCAATATATTTTGATTTCTAATATTCTAAAAAATATATAAATAGGAACTAGATACACTTTTCATAGAGAATTTCGTTTGTACTTATGAATGAACATTGATTCAATTTTCTTGTCATATGAAAAGAAATAAAATTTAATTATATATATATAATGATAATATTATAATTATTATTTCATATATATCACATACATATATTAATCACAAAATTAATTTTTTTCCATGTAAATAATGAATTATTCACATCCCTTTGTTAGGTGGTTGTCTTTCGTACAAATGAATGTTGTTATATTATTCTAAAAAAATGTAAGGTATAAAGGTAAATGTTATATAAATATTAAATAATTATAATAATTTAAAATAAATACTATTCATCTTATATAATGTATAAATTCATTATTATTTCAAATTCTTATATTTGGTATTGGAAGTTTGAAGGACATCTGTTCACCAGACAATAGTTTGTCGTACACACAAATGATGATTATGTGTCCCATTTGATGTATGTGTGTGTTATTGTAGGTCATAAACAAAACATAACAATATATATTAAAATAAATGATAATTATATTATTATATAATTATTATTTTATAATTATTAAATGGATTTTTGGATGAAATAAAATAAAAACTTTTCTTGAAGAATATTTCCTCTTATTTCAGTCAGTTTATTGGTTATCACTAATGGAATTCCTTGGATGCATTTCTACTAAAATGTAGTCTTATAGGATGAGAGGTGAAAACATGGAAGTTTAATATAGCAGATTTTTAAGGAGGAAAATATTTTTTTTGTGTTCATAAGTGAAAGAAGGGTACCCTTTTTTGTGGAGGAGTGAAATTTTTATAAATACCAAAATATAAACACCATTGGAAGATATCCCTTACATTGTGGGACTCCAATAATAAACCGTGTCCTATATAATAGAGGATATGGTTCATATTTGTCCAGAATATTTTATTAAATTTTTCAAGGACATTTACCTCTTAATATTATATTTCAGTGCCTCAGTAAACTCATTTTTATTATTAATGATCCGAACCCATTTTTTATTTTCATGAAAAATTAGGTTGAAAATAAAGATTAAATTATAATATATTGTAACATATGATTATTAAGAAAGTTGAATTTTTTTTCAAACTCATTGCACAAAATTATATGAAATTAATTTTAAATTAATCGTGTTGATGGGATGAGAAAATATATTGTTGATGTCAAAACGTTCAAAGGTTTGCAATGTTATTATATCTAATTTTTTTAATAAATTGATACAAGTGGCCTAAACTAGATTAATTTATTTATAAATTTAATATTATACATTATCAAAAATTAATTAAATAACTTATAATTATAAATTACTTAAATAAAATGTTAGTTTCAAAATAAAATTCGATTTCTTCACTTTTTTTAAAAAAATGATACTTTTTTGGAAAATTCCAAAAAATAAACCTAAGATAATTTCGACATTTTACATTAAAAAAATGAATAATATTTCCTCAAATATAATTTATAACAATTTAAAATTATATATTTTTAATAAGTTCTCCATTAAAAGGAAGAAAATGTACCTTTTTAAAAAACATTTTATGTATTAAATTAGATTCCTTGCTATCTGCTGTCTTAGTAACAAATAACAATAATTTTAAATAGTTGATTGAATATAATATATATATATATATATTAATTTAAAATTAATTATAAATTTTAATTATTTAATTTTTTCATCTAAAATAATATTTTTTGAATAAAAATAAATTTTTGAAAATTGGTTTCCTTTTACTCTATAAACTATTTTATTTTCATTTCTTCTTAAATGGTCACCAAAGAATTGATTCTATATATATATTATAATATTTTAATAATTTATATAATCTAATTCATACACTCCATTAAAAAATCTAAAATGATAACTATTATATGGAATAATATTATTAACAGTATATTGTTGTTCAATAAAACTCGATCATATATATTACACAAGATAACGAAGGGACTCATTATTGAATGTAACATAATAAAAATAATGTGTCCTGTTTAATGTAAGTTAATTTTAGTGATTTTTATATTGGATTATTAACTAGGTTATTTATATAAATAATGATTATCCTGGTGTATCTTGTACTGCAACCCAATAAACAATTTTAATTTTTTTCAAAAAAAATTATTTCATTAGAACTCATGCTCTTACAATTCCCATTAATATTTAAACCATATTAATTGATCATGATTCTTTATAGACCTATATAATTTTCAGATATTCTAATTCAAAACTGATGTTTCATTCAAGATATGGTTGTTATTCCACCCTTGGATCATCAACAGATCAAAAATAATGTCATGTTCTCACACAAACTCCAATGATTCTCAAATATGAAAAATGGAAAGGTCATGTAAAAAAATATCTTGTATGTTGTTGATGAATGGGATCTATCCAATAAAATATATGAATCATAATTATAGTAGTAAACATTTGAAATAATAAATCTCATTCAGTATCTCACAAGCATTTAAATATCCAATTAACAATCCATGTACTGCTCCTATCTTACCCAAGACCTAACCCACATGAGGTTCATAACACTCTATCACATGCCATTTTTATTGCCATGCATAGTGTGTGGAATTGTTTTTACCTCTCGTATGAATACACCAATATGAATTATTAAATATACATCATTCCCTATGCACTAGGAATGATGTCCCCAACATCAACTCAATTCTAAATTATAATGATGCTCGCACTCTCCAATTTACAATGGAATTCTCTCAACACTATGTATTTCTTTGTATTTCACCTTGAGTGTAACATCAATAGGATAAATCATTTCTCACATGTCATTCCTCCTATTCCATGCCAACAACATTCGAATCCTTATACCATGCCATCCATAATGTCATTTTCATCATAACGATGTCACCCATCATTCACATCAGAACATTGGGTTTGAAATCCCAAAATATGTTTACCAAAAAATCTATATTTATCACACACATTTATTCACACTAATTTACAATTCAGCATGCACTATATATAACAAGCGTGTTTACCTCGATCTCATCTGTACTCATTGGGTGTGTATTGTCATACCATCTAATTACACAATATAATCCATGATCTCAAGAATTTTATATCATCAAAATTATACTGTCAGAGATTAAAAACTAAACCTTCTCCTATGTATGCCGATATCATCAATGTAGAAGCATCCCAACACTCTTTTTAAAACTGAGTAATTTTATACATGATATGGTTTATCAGATGACTACCTACCTTCCATGAATGATTATAAATCAATAGTGAATACTTGATCTTATATCGTTCTCTCAAATTTGCATCCATAGTCAACATGGTCTGACACAGTGCATATCACACCATCTAAAACTATCCATGACACCAACACATTTGCAATAAAAGGATTATCCAATGTAAATATTATTCATTATCATGTCAAGAAGATTAATAAAAAAATAAATTATACATTTATCCCATAAACCAATGAATATACCCACACTTCTCATTTACAATGGGACTCACTATCTTATGAAAACCCCCTATCACAAGTTTCTCTCAAATATTTTAACTCCTAAACTCTATTAAATGTTTGAAAAAAATTCTATTTCCTACCTCAAACAATTTTCTTTCCATGATTAAATATAGTTAATATCTCACATAATGAATTACTAATACGAAACCCCTATGTATTCCAATTATAATCATTAAAAGGAAAATAAAGTGGAAAACTTCCCACTCAATGATCATGCATTTATATTATGAATCACAATTTGAGTCATTATCCAACATTGTCATATATCCTCATTGGGAATTAGAGTATAAGAAAATCCCTTACGAATCCTCATCATAGTAACATCCTCACTAGGCATTCGTATATGGGATCCACACCCTCAATGGTCATGTTCTCATATATATACACACACACACACACATAGATGGATATATATATATATACAAGAACCTTAACTTTTCATGATTTATATCATGTATTCCAAATTAATATATTTTAGTGTTTTAAAATTTGATTATGATAATACATGGTAAAATAAAACCTATGTTATTGTTGACAATTTAATTAACAAAACATGTATTATATTCATAATCAATTCCAAAAAATCACCTAATATGGTTCAACCTATAAGGAAACTAATTCATGTAGCAATCTATTTAGGGTCATTGTACATCACAAACATGAAGGATTTTATAGCAATCTGAAATATCATCATTGTTCTATATAATCTATATGACATATCAATAGAGAAACATATAATATGGTTTAGTTATTTAGAATATCACCAAAATTATATTTGGTAAAATTCCATAAAATCTTTTAGTTAAATATTAAATAACATAACCCTTTAATAATTTAAGGAATCCACCCATGAAATATGATTTTCATGTGAATCCTATTTTCCAAAAACGATGCATGTAGGTTGACACTCCTTTCCATCATAGAGTCTGAAGGAATTTAAAAAAGAAATACCTTGAACCCAAAGTGAGTCATCATTTGAAGAAACATCAAAAATTGACAAAGGCATGAACCAAGATTCAAAAGCCCTTGGACCGTGCAAGTTCCACTAAGGTCACGCAAGTATACTTGTGCACCACCCATTGGTTGCGCAGGTGACTTGCTGACTTCTTTGAAATTCGCCCAGGGTCTTCTCCAGCCAATAAATACCCCCTGTGGGCCCACCAATTTAGGGAGAAAAAATTACAAAAACTCAGATTTGAGCTCCCGGTGCCCTAGTCTCTTATCAAAGCTTCTAAACTCTTATAAGGTAATTTCTTACCTAGAATAGAATATTTAAAGAGGGCGGATAAGGCTTAAGTGTTGAAACACATCAACACATGCACGCCTAAGTGGCCAACACTTAAGGGAAATGGACACACTTGTGCGCCGCCTTACCCCTTCAACAGAACTTTCACACCTCTCTTCTGGATGCCTCTATGGATTGTACTAAGTGATTGAGCCAAGTCTCGACCAAGTATTACATTATGGTTTGACCATCGTGCATGTACACCTGTGTCGCGCAAGTATATTTGCATGACCAGGACTTGGGCGCCCATGCAGGACTTGAGAACCACCTTTTTTTTTGGGTTCCCCTCCTGCTTATTTCACCTCTCCTTTGTCTATACACCTATCCTCTTCAAGATTAAGCCTTCAGAACTCTCTCAAAATCCAATTATGGCATTTTTCCTTTGTTGGATTCGTTATTTGAAAGGAATTCTGTGGAAAATCTCTTAAAACCTAGTGATTTACACATCGTTATGTGACTAAGGATAAAGATTTCATTTATTCAACCTCATCCTTTAAGATGAGAGAATCCTTAACATGGGCCTCCTTTTCTAGAATAATCCCTAGTCTGGATTACCGAAAGATGGGAGAGGCCTGGCCGGAGAAGGAAGTTCTCAAAATAGCCGAATTACCGTTTCTCCAGCATTCCCTCATGCACGAACGGTGAAATGCCAGGGGCGCTGAAATCAGTCTGAACAGATAGAAATGGGAAGCGGGAATTACGATGCCCAAAATTCAGAACACTGTGGGGATGGCATGACAATGAAGGAAAATCGTTAACCGCGACAGAGAAACGATATCCTTACTGTGTTAGCCTGAAATGGGGACAACAAATGAGGGTCGACCATTGACCATGTTCGAAACATGGGACCAGGTCACAAATGTTTTCGGTCAATCCTTCGGGAAGTTGGCCCAGGACAGTTGGCGGACCCTAGGTCGAGCATCCATACTGTTAGGGGGGGGGGGGGTCCTTCAAAACATGACTAGTCTTTGAGGATGTTGTACTAGGATGGTAGGTGAGCTGATGTGGCATGAGACTAGGCCGTTAGGGGGTCCCTTCAGACATGAAAGGGGACGAGGGTCCGAATAAGGGGCACACAAATCATGGAGTATGGAGTGATGGTTTGTCCGAACAGAATCTAACACTCATATAATTACACCACTGTGGTGGGAGTACGCCAGATGGGTGCATTGGTTTGTTTATGGATCCTTCCTTCTTTGGGACAGGGCCTCTCTAGCGAGGGGTCCGGCCAGGGGGCCAGAAAGGGGAAGGATAAGATTAATGATTCTTATGGGCTGGACCTTAGGAAAAATACCAGGGTGTCTCTACGTATCCCATGAGGATGGGAATCAATCCACACGTAGTTCTGGAAGCACAGTGTAGTTATAGACCAACACTGGCAGGTGAATTCCTCTCTGACAGAGGCTCTGGTGTATCCCATGATTAACATGGGGCATCCTGAACATGTTCAGGGTAGAACGGCAGTTTAGTGTCATGCGTTGAGGACATATGGACTCTTGTAGTTTAACATCATATGATAGGACATGAAGTGAAAGAGAAGAGCCCAGGGAGCATGTGGTGTGGTAGTCATGAAGCCGACGTGAATGAGGATATGGAGTCCAAATCACACCACGTACCCCCGGAAGAAACTCTCCAGGTTGAGGGACCAAGTGTGAGGATAAGGCTTGGGCTGAATCAGAGCGTTAGGGAATTCCTACGTAGCCCATGAGGATTGGAATCAATCCATACATAGTTCTGAAAGCGTAGTTTAATGTCATGTGGGACGATCAGAAGCCCAGCCGTGTTGGTACACATCCTGCCAAAACTACTAAGCCCACGTGAGTTATGCTCGGTGTGGGAAACAAGAAGTAGTGGTGGGTCTTTCCTGACATAGAAAAGGAAAGGTTAGGGTGAAGGGACACTCAGTGAATACCGACCCCATGATACTAACACGACCATGTGGCGCACCTAGATGCGCGAAGAGATAGAGCCGAGCATGTTGGAATTCCACTTCAACATGAGGAACTGTAAATGTGTGAATCATGACTCTCGAGATTTTGATCACAATGATGGCGTGTTGTGATGATAGAGGATAACTGTTAACCGTGGCGGAAACACAGTATCCATATCACATTAGCCCAGAATGGGGATAAACAAATGAGGGCTTACCGTTGACCATGTTCGAAACACGGGACCATGTCAAAAATGTTGTCAGAGATCCGTAGGGACGTTGGCCTGAAACGATAGGAGGGCCCTTAGGTCCAACATTCATGGAGAGCCCTTAATCCTAGTATCAATGTCGTCCGGGGGTCCTTTTGGATGTGGAAGAGGATGAGGATCCAAATAGTTATCTCAAGAAGCTTGGTCATGGGACGAGGGGAATGTCCCTATGAAAATCCCACACTTCGGGCTCTCTATCAAAACACATCTGAATACGACAACGGGACATATTAGATAGAGGGAGCAGAGTCCTTTCCAATAGGGAGATCATAGTTTAGGGTCGTTTAATTCGGACTAAAGGGCGGGAGGAAACATTGGAGGCACACGATGGGGTATCTCAGACACCTGACATGAATGGGAACTGGGGGTTCCGACCACCATGTGCTTCTTAGACAATTTTAGGTCGAGGGATTATAAATGAGAGTTCAGCTTAGCCCAAAGAAAAATTCAAAGGGTATCCATACATACCCCATGAGGATGGGGATCAAGCTGTAGGTAGTTCTTCAGGGAGTCTTAGTTTATGGTCTTATAACTCGAACCATGAATGGGTAAGGGGAGCAGGGGACACATGGCAAGGCGGTTACAAAACCCGACGTGAATGAGGACCTAATCCCTACTTACCATATGTTCTCTGGGGAAATGCTCGAGTTGAGGGACTGAACACGAAGGTTTGGTTGGGCCCGTGGGGAAGTGCCTGGGCACTCCTACGTATCTAATTAAGATGATAATCAAGCCATACATAGTTCTGAAATGTAGCACGGTAGGGTACCAGTGCTGGGAAAAAAGGGGAGTGTGGGTGTGGCCCTTACACTAAAAGCAGCGGAATTTGATAAATCTTGTTTGTCCTTTATGGTGAGTGGTTTTTTTTGTGAAGCGACAGGCCTAGGGTAGAAGGCCCTGGTGTCACCACAAGAATCAAGCTGTGATAGGCGTTGACAAATGGCATGGCACGTGGCCAATAGCCAACGTGATGTCCTCTATAATGAGGTCATCACAATGCAGTTCTATTTTTCGTCGTGTGGCCAGGATGATAATGTCACAGTTTAGGGTCGTGTGATAAAACCAAGCATGCATTTTAACGTCATGCAGCGCAGACGTAGCAGAGACGATGCTAGGCGGGGAATGTGTATGGTGTTGTGTGGCATAACCGATGTCAATGGGGACATAATCCCACATTATACTGTACGCAGTCCCGAGAGAGGAACCTCAGGCCGAGGGGCCCACATAGAGGTGAAAGGTAACGGGGGAGAGACTAGCTCTCAAATGAGCTGGACCCGAAAATGATGTGTTTGGGTAGCCCTATGTATCCCATGAGGATGGGAATCAAGATGAACGTACTTCCAAGGAGATCTTAGTTTATGGTCTTAGAGCTCGGACCAGGGGTGGATGACAACTTTCCAGGTACGCGCAGACCTCGACCCTATCCCTAAGCCCACGTGAGTTAAACTTGGTGTGGGAAACAAGGGGGGGAAGATCCTTATCGCAATACCCAAAACATCCATCGAGGGGAAGTTGGTGAAGATCCCCAAAGGGCAACTTTGACACAGCTTTGTTCCCCCAATGCGCAGATGTGCACGAAAGAATAGTACCAAGAATTTCGAAACATCACTTGGACGCGATGAGAATGGAGAAGGATGTGAATTGTGTAACCGACATTTTGGTCTTAATGGGGATGGCGTGGCGATGGAGGATAACTGTTAACCGTGGTGGAAAAACAGTCTCCATATCGTGTTAGCCTAAGGTGGGAACAACAAACGAGCATTGACCACTGACTATATTCGCAACACGGGATTTTTATCGATTTTTTTTCCATAACCCTCAGGGGAGTTGGCCCGTAATGGTAGGAGAGCCCTTGGGCATAGTATCCAGGACATTCTTGGGGGTCCCTCCGGGTGTGAAAGATGATGGAAGCCCTGATGCAGGGATACACAATGCCTGGAAAGCAGGTGCTGATGTGTCCAAGTAAATTCTGGCATTCCAGGTAATATACTGGAGTACCCTTAAGAACATTGGTGAACCATCGGGAAGGATCGACGAAACAGCTCAAGAATGACAGGTACATGGCGTGGTCATTACAAGACTGACATGAATAATGGCATAATCCCACACCACACCATATAATCCCCTCGTGGAGGAAGAGTAGGACCAGGATCTGAGGTGGGAAAGAGATTACCAAGAGATGGGGATGGACCCGATGTTTAGATATTCGGGTGGTCCTATGTATCCCATAAGGATGTAAATCAAGCCATACATAGTTCTCTAGATGTAGTTTAACATCATGCGGGACGGGATAAGGGAGTAAGATACCCCCAAGAAAAGGAAGGGGAAGTGTACAGTACGACGGACCAACCGACGTGGATGAGGGCATAACTGCGTACCACACCATACACCCAGGGTAAGAAGTTGGGCTAGGGGGCCCGAGAAGGCCAATGGGCCTAAGGCTGAGCCTCGGTCAGGAAGGCCTGACTGGTTTACAGTTTAATGTCTTGTAGTGAGGATAAGGGTCATGGGCCCGGAAAGGTCGCGAGGCCTGAGGCTGGGCCTCGTGAGGGAAAGCGTACGACATGGTACATGAACCCGACGTGAATGGGGACATAGTACCACACCACACCGTACACTCTGGGTAAGAGGATGGGCTAGGGCCCAAGAAGGCCAATGGGCCTAAGGCTGAGCCTCGGTCAGGATGGCCTGACTGGTTTGCAGTTTAATGTCATACATGAGGACGGGGAAAGAGATATCTGTATCTCATCCGGGGATGTACATAGTGTGGAAATTAACACAGTGTGGATGAAGAAGTAATCCTTCACCCCACCGTACATCCTTTATAAGAGAGTCGGGGTCATGGGCCCGACCGCTGGCACCACCCGGAGGGAAACTTGTCACTTCGGGATGGGGAAGAACGAATCACTGCACTCAATGTCTGGGACATCTTGGGGTGGACCCGAAAATCCACGACACTGTCAACCATGTTTGAAACACAGCGTCCTGATGGTGACCTGATATGGGAGCAACAAATGAGCGTCGACCGTTGACCAAATTCACAATGCGAGACTTGTATCGGCTTGTTGCTTAGAGACCCTCGGGGCATTGGCCCGTGTCGGTAGGAGAGCCCTTGGGCGTAGTATCCAGGCTGTTGTTGGGGGTCCCTCTGGGTGTGAAAGATGATGGAATCCCAATCAAGGAGTTTTTGAAGCATAGCTGTATCAATCCACGAAAGAGGCGAACATCTCCAGGGGGACGTGCAGACGGGTCAAGGCTTTCTCGACATGAGTTGGGGTAAAAGTGTGCACCCTGCCATAAGTCTTGACTCGAGGGGAAGATTTTGGCTTTTGGTCTGGGCCAACAGACGAAATGTCCAGGCATTCCTATGTATCCCATTAGGATGGGAATCAAGCCATACATAGTTCTTGAAGGCCATGCAGTTTAACGTCGTGCGGTAAGGACATGGGAGAATAGAAGAACGAGAGTGGGCACATGGTGAAACCCTGATAATCCTTGTACAAGCGGAGCTAATAAAGCCTTCTCCTCATCATGCAAGGATCTTCCAAGGAAACTATACCCAGGGGGCAGCAGAAGAGAAGAGCTCAGGGCTAGGCTCAAGACGAGGCGTCCGAGCATTCCTATGTATCCCATTAGGATGGGAATAAAGCCACACGTAGTACTTGAAGCTCAGTTTAATGTCGTTCTGGACAATAGATGCGTCTCATTTGGGGATAGGTATGGCGGGTAACCGGACGTGAATGGGGCGTATCCCACACCACACTGTACAGTCTCATAAGAGAGCTTGAGCCGACGAAAACCAAAGGGCCTGCGGCCGAGCCGTAGTCAGGGAGACCTGACTGGCTTGTAGTTTAACGTCCTATAGTAAGGACGGGGGGAGATCTTAGTTTAAGGTCATAGAGCTCGAACCGTTCTGCAGTTTATCGTCTTGCAGTACGGTGGTGCAGTTTAAGGTCATGCAAGACAATACAGTTTAAGGTCCTGTCGGAAAATTTTTCTTAGGCAAAGTACTGCTTGAGGAACTTGGCATTGGTGGGAGGAGTTACTCGATCACCATCTGTGGTCACCAAGGAGTATGAACCATTGGGCTAAACCATATGGATGATATAAGGCCCTTCCCATTTGAGCTCTAGCTTGGGCGGTTTCCTACTAGGGATCATTGCCGCTCAAAGGGCCAACACTAGGTCACCCTGTAGAAAAGAACGAAGGCAAACCTTCTTGTTGAAGGCCCTTGATATCTTATTCTGATGCTTTTCCAGATTGTGCAGGGCACAAAGCCTCTTCTCGTCCAGTGCTTCTAATTCAGCTAGATGTATTTCAGCCACCTCATATGGCGCCTGGTGGTCATAGACCGCAGTGCATAACGATGGAAGATGGATCTCAATGGGTAGGATGGCCTCAGCCCCATACACCAGGGAATATGGGGTCACCTGGGTAGAGTTGCGAGTCGTCGTCCGATAATCCCAGAGGGTGTTGGGGAGCTTTTCTGGCCAACTTTTCTTTTCCTGACCAACCATTTTCTGCAGAATGTTAGAAAGGGTTTTGTTGAATGCCTTGATCTGTCCGTTTTCCTGTGCGTGATAGCGGGAGGTATGATTCGAACGGATTTTGTACTTGGCGTATAATTTCTTCAGCTCGGCCGCTCGGAAGTTGGTGCCGTAATCAGTGAGGACAACATGAGGGACTCCAAACCGGTGGATGATGTTAGAGCTCAAAAAGTCGATGATGGAACGAGCCTTAACCTCTTTTAGTGGAACTGCCTCTGCCCACTTGGAGAAGAAATCTGTAGCAGTTAGGATGAACCTATACTGGAAAGCTGTCATCGGTGGATACGGTCCCACAACATCAAGTCCCCACACCGCAAATGGCCAAGAGTACTTGGTGGGGTGAAGGGGCTCCGGCGGCCGATGCAGAAAGATGGAATGAACTTGGCATGTGTTGCATATCTTGGTATACCCGATACAATCATGGATCATAGAGGGCCAGAAGTACCCCAACCTTCGGATTTTATGGGACATCTTTGGCCCAGCTTGATGGGAACCACAGGAAATGGAGTGAACCTCTTGCATAACCTGAGAAATCTCTACTCCTTTAATGCAATGTAGGAGGAATCCATCGAAGCTACGATTATAAAGGATCTTCTCAAGACTGGGACCACTCTTAAGGGTAAATTGTAGTGCACGACGTCGGATTCGCTCGATCTTGGCTCGGTCGTCCGGGAGGCAACCATTTTGGATATACTCAACAAAAGGTTCCCTCCACTCGGGAGCGTACTCGTCCACTATTTCTGACGGACCCGAGACCCCTGACATAGCAGGTATGTCAGTGAGATGACTTACCCGCATGCCATCATTGTCCTCTTGGGTGACGGGGTCATTGACTCTCCGGTGTGCCACCTGTATAATCAAATCATCTTTCTCGGGTTCTGTGAGCGATGCAGCTAGGCCGGCCAAGGCGTCTGCTCGACCGTTCTGTGACTGAGAGACATGGGTAACCTCTGGTCGAGAAGAGAATTGGGCCATTAGACGGAGGGTTCACTCCAACAATGGTATAAGCTCTGACTTCCTGACGACATAGTCACCATTGACCTGTTTGATTACCAGCTTGGAATCTCCTTTCACATGTAGATGGGGAACATCGATCTCGAGGGCCAACTCGAGGCCGGTGATGAGATCCGGATACTCTTCCTCGTTGTTGGTATAGCCTTCTGACAATAGGAATGAGTATGGCAGGATGGCTTGTGCCAGGGTAATGAAGAAAATACCCAGACCCACTCTGTTCAGCTTAGGATCATTGAGCCTCCTACCGGTGGGGATCCGGGAGGCACCGTCAAAGTGCATTTTCCAACATGAGACGACATGATCGACTGAGAGGATCGCCTCATATGGAAAATCCAAGTCCAGGGACTAATCCGCGGAGGCTGGATGGGCAGCTAAAAATTCTTCCAACACCTGTCCCGTAATGTCCTTCTGAGGCACGAACATGATGTCAAACTGCTGGAGGATCAATGCCTATCGCACAAGTTGGATAGTCAACATGGGGCGGTTCAGGATGTACTTCAGTGGGTCTAACCCAGAGACCAATCGTACCTCATGGTGCTGTAGGTAATGCTGCAACTTCTGTACGGAAAAAACGAGTGCAAGGCAGCTCTTTTTTATAAGGGATTATCTGATCTCCATATCGAGAAGCATGAGGCTGAGATAGTAGATACTGCTCTCTGTACCCTCGTTATTCTTCTGGGTGAGAAGTGCATCGAGGGACCATTCCAGGGCAGTCACGTAAAGGACCAGTGGCTTTCCAGAGATGGGTGGCATCAAAATTGGAGGTTGGAGTAGGTACTGCTTTATTTCCTCAAAGGCGGTCCGACACTCCTCATCCCATTCATAGGCGGTGCCCTTCTTCATGATCCGGGAAATGGGCTTACACTTGCCAGCCATATTCACGACGAATCGGCGTATATAGGATAAGTGTCCTTAGAGACCTCGAAGTTCCCAAATATTTCTCGGGGGAGGCATTTGGCTGATGGACTTGATCTTCTCTGGGTCAATTTCAAAGCCTCAGTATCTAACAACAAATCCAAGAAACATCCCGGAGGTGACCCCGAAGGCACACTTCAATGGGTTCATCTTCAGGTGACAGGAACGAAGGAAACCAAACACTTTCTCAAGGTCTTTGAGATGGTCCTGGCACTGGCGCGATTTGACCACTAGGTCATACACGTAGCATTCCACCAGCATCCCGAGAATTGGCTTGAATATGCGATGCATGGCACTCTGATAAGTGGCACATGCGTTTTTTAGGCCGAAGGGCATAACCCGATAGAAAAAGGTACCTTGGGGAGCCCTGAAGGTAGTGGATTCCTCGTCCTCAGGGGCCATCCGGATCTGGTTGTACCCGCAATACCCATCCATGAAAGAGAGATATTGGAACACGACCATGGAATCAATCAATAACTGGGTCATCAGGAGGGGAAAGTCATCCTTTGGGCAGTGATGATTGAGGTTGCGAAAGTCGATGCAGACCCTGATCTGCCCATTCTTCTTCTTGACTGGCACAATGTTGGCAAGGCACTTGGGGTACTTGACTTCCTTGATAAATTTGTCTTTGATAAGCTTGTCAACTTCGGCCTCAAACATAGCACCGTAAGAGGGGTGCATCTTTCTGGGAGGCTGCTTAAACCCACGATGGTTTGACTGGAGGCCCAGATGGTGAACGACTACCTGGGGATCTAGTCGTGGAATCACGTTGTAACTCCATGAAAACACAACACGGTGTTGCTTGAGAAAGTCTACATACTACTGCTGCTCCTCGGGGGGCATGGATGCACTGATCAATGTGGGTTCCAGATCTTCCTCGCTACCAAGGTTCACCTGTACCAGTTCATCAAACGTGGTAGAGTCGCCTTCCTCAAAGGCAGGGGGAGTATCTTCCAGATCCTCCTCTCCACCAGTGGAGGGATTTCCCGCAAAGGGAGCTACTTCTGAGATATCAAATGCTGACGGGAAGCTGGTGCTGGCTTGGGCAGCAATGGTCATCATATCAGGAGACCCACTCGCCACAGAGATCATAGCAATGAAGGCAGTCAATCCTATCCCATCTGGCCTTCGGCCTAAGGGGCCACGTTTGATGACGTCAAAGCAGTGGTGACGCGTCGTCCTGAGTCGGTTGATTCCATCCTAGAGGAAGAGACACGTATGATGTACTGCTGTTGTCATAATCTTGACATCCCCGTACCGCACAGGGGTTGGAGGCTACGCGATCACCTGATCCTATTTGGTGTAGGAGTACGAGGTGATTTTCCGTCATCACTTGGACATGAGATCATTCCTTCCATTCGTACTTGAAACAAAAAAACATTGCCCCATGTCATGGGTTGTGGCCTCCAATCAGTGGATCGGGAGGACGTAGGCATCATCCATGCTTGCCCAGGGATCGCTTGTGACCGGGGCGGGTTCATCCTCACTTACTAGGATTTTCTTATCCTTGCTCTTGTAATAATCGGAATCCAGATAGCGGGCTTCACAAGAGGCGAATGGAGATGCATCCCCTTGGAGCATGCCTACTCGACCATTGGGGGAGTATTTGAGGAACTGGTGATACGACGAGGGGACTGCTGCATGCAGATGGAGCCATGGCCTACCCATCAATGCGTTGTAGGTGGTGTCCTGAGAGACAACTATGAACTCGGTGCTAGCAATTAGGCCACCGAACTGGGTCTTCAGGCAGATCTTACTGACTGGGGATTGCTAGGTCATGTTATATCCCTGGATTCTGAGGTCGGAGGGAGTCAAATCATCTTCAAACAGACCCAGCTTTCGCAGTGTCCGAGTCGGGATTACGTTGATCCCGGAACCCGTGTCAATGATCCAGTGGCGGACTTCCACGCCATTGATGTGGAAAGAGATGTATAGTGGGAGAATATGCCCCTATATAGGAGGGTCCTCATCTTCACCGGAGAATGAGATAACCTCCTGACATTCGGTGTTCTCAATCTCCTCAGTGTGGAAGGCTTCTGCGGCCGCCACCTTCGTCTCAAACTGGAGGGGGCACCTTAGGGCCTCGAAAAGGGCCTTGCGCATTTCAGACGATAGGCGAAGGGACTCAAGGATAGAAAGCCTTGCTGGAATGCCAGCTAGGTGCTTCAGGACATCATACTTTTGTGCCAAGCGCGAGCCTCTGCTTATGGGAGGACATTCTGCAGTTGGAGGTATAGCGGGTCCTGCCAGTTGAACCGGCGGTTGGCTAGTGCTGGGTACATCCCACTGCCTACTAGTTGAATCCTAGAGAGTAGTAGCCGGACTAGGATCGGACATCAGAGACAGGCCTGTAGCTGGGCAAGACTGACCGCGATATAGACGAGGCTGCTCTGCCTGATCTAGTAGCACAAACGGCAGTGAAGGTAGATCCGAGGGCATCAGATGAGGTTGCGCGTGCTGAGCCCTACACTGAGCCTGTTGTCTGGTTTTAGTAGCGTGCACGGCCTGACTGAAAGAGCCCACTAATGTGCCTCAATGATCGGTGTGGTTTTGGTTCCACTGGTGTTGACGTCGGCTGGGAACGTTGGGGAGTTTCGCCGGGCATTCCCCCTCCTCGGGATCTATATAGGGCTTTACCAGCTCCATGGTGTTAACCGAAGCGTACCCCTAGCTGTCTCCAGATGATTCATCCATCACTGGGAGGATTCTGGGAGGGATACCTATTTCAGGGGGCATAAATTCGCCAAGAGTGCGGGATGACGACGGCAGTGGTGGAGCGCGTTTTCTCTTCTTACGTTGTCGCTGCTGGCCCTTTTGGGAAGAGGTTGGCTGTGAAGGCAATGAAGAGGTACTGAATACTTTCTCCCAAGGCTCTGGTTGATTCAGGTGTGCCCGGATGATCCCATGGGCGTGGGCGATGGTTTTTTGAGCCATACAGTCATCGTATTTCTGGGACCCATAGCTGGGAACCTGTTGCCACTCGCCTTCGCTGTCGCTACCGATCTCTGACCCTACAAAGACACCCTCTACTTCTGTTGGTGTCGGGCCCAACCTTACTATGTTTTTGTCGACCTGGTCTTGAAGCCAGTCCTTAAACACATAGAATTGCTTGATGGTGTGCCCCAGAATCCGATGATAAGGACAGTAGTTGGGGTGATCAGTGAGATTCTCCTCCGCTGGCCTTCTGCACTCGGGTAGGCGCACAATCCTTTGCTCTAGAGCATTTCAGAAGTATCCAGGGACCTGATTGTCGTTGAACGAATAAGTCTGGTGCCTTCTTTCGGGATAGGGGGCCCTGAGGGTCTGGCCTTGACGAGGGGCCGGAGGGGCCTGCTGAGGAGGCGACGCCTGATTGTCTCACCTAGGTGGTGTTGGTGCATTGTGCGGGGGAGCCTGTCAATTCTGAGGCAGCCGCTGCTAGGCCGGAGCCTGCGCTTTAGGTGGAGGACCTCTACGGGGTTGCAGGACTGGTGCCACTGGTAGTAATTCCAGCTGCCTGGGGGATTTTATTTGGGCCACCGCAGCGGGTTCGGCTCTGGCAGCCCTCCTGACTGGGATCACAAGGGGCAGAGAACGTGCCTGACTAGCCTATTGTAGAGCCTCCTCAAGGCGCTGAGCCTTATCTGAGAAATCTCGGAACCCTCCAGGGTAGTTCTGGGTGATCAGGGAAGGAACCAGCTCCGTTTTAACGTTCCCTACACACATTGTCAGAAATTTCTCCTGAGTCAGTGGCATGTCGAAGTAGTATGTAAGTCCCTTCCACCAGGCGATGAAGTTTGCGACTCGCTCATCAGGACTTTTCTTGCACTTGAAGAGTTCTGCAATGCTGGTATTTCTTGTGGTGGAGATGAACTGGTATAGGAACTGCCAGCGGAGATCCTCCCAACCGGTCACTGATCCGATAGGGAGCTGGCTGTACCAGATGAACGCGGGACCCTCCAATGTCTGCACGAAAGATCGGAGCATGGTGGCTTCTTTCTGGGCCGGAGTCCCCAGCATAGGGCCACACCTAGGAGAAAAAATGGGCCATGTGCTGCGGTGGGTCCCCTATCCCGTTGAAGGGCGAGAAAGTGGGGTTCCCAAAACCCGGGGGTGCGGGCATATCATACACCCACACGGGATATGGCTTGTCATCCAGTGGGACTGCCACCTACCACATTTCCAACATTTCTAGGCGGGATATGAGTCCCACTATAAGATCATCTGGGTGGGGGTCCCTGTCTGAAAGGGGATCCCTAATCACAAGTGCGTTGTCGGGTTCATCGACACGGTAGATTGCTTCAGCAGCTCATAGGGCGACTGGCAGAACGGCCTGTGGGGCGAATGGGGGAACCCGGGCTGGATTCATCAGATTGCCCGGTCGTTCAGGAGGGTTTGGCGAGACGTATCGCACCCTCTTTCCGTGGGCTCCGGCTTCTTCCCTGTCTGCGGAAGCAGCATGATCAGGGTTTCCCGGAGGCATCTTGCCGGGGGGAAATTGTTTTGGCCCCTGTTACCCCGGCTTGGGATTACCGTAGTCGGGTCGCTGTTCTGCAGCACGCTCGGCCAGGAGTTTGTCAACCAGCCTCTTCTGTTCAACATGCTGCTGGCGCAACGCGGCCTTTTCGGGATCTTCGCCCGTCTTCTATACAGAGGCTTACGGGTTGGATTTCTTGACAGTTCCGACGTGATCCTTACCCTTACCATCATTTCGACTGAGTATCAGTGACTCGATGGTTACAGGGAGGCCTAGAAGGTTCCTCTACTATTGGGTAACCCTCCCTGATGGGTCCAGCAGTGGAGGTACCCCCACAGGGGGTAAGTCTCCATCGAGAAATTCAATCTCGTCTTCCTTGTCCACTACGTCAGCCATGTAGACTGCGACCCCTCTCGAGGGCATGTCCTCAATGTCGCATAACGAATCAGGTTGTCGTCAGTTAGGGATGAAGAGGAGAGCGGCATAGTGTCCCCATCCACAGACTTGCACATGGGGGGTAGCTTCCTTGATTACTCTGCGGAGTACTTTGAAACTCTGAACGCATTTCTATTGAAGGATGCTCTAGCGGCCTGGCGACTCAGGGTGCTGGGCCACTTGGAGTGCGGCCGAATCGATCAGCCGTCATTTCTAGCCTATTTCTTCAAAGTGCTCTAGACTCTTGGGGTACACCACCCGCTCATAACGGAGGAGGAAGTGTGTTGCCCATAGGGTTCAGTGGAAGCACCCCACTTCCTCCGGGGTAAGGGACCCCGGTGCGCAAAAGTTCTACACTGCCATCGGCCAAAACTTCTCCGAGAAGTGATCCGTTGAGAGAATGCTCTAGAAGCTCCTGCGCTTAGATCCAGGGTCCGGCCCTGTATTTCCCTACACGTCAACCAGAGGCGGCTGAGGGACCGATAGGGGTACCGAGGCAGAGCGCTGGGACAGTAAACACTGTGGTGGATAATATGATGAACGAGCTGACTGACCTCCGAATTCCGGACCATCCTCTGAAGTGTGAGGTGACCTGATGGCGATATCACGATATGATGGGCAGATAGCCACATATTCTAGTGTAGGAATTACGGTTGCCGATGATAGGTCATGTCGCTGCTCTACCGCCGCTGGTCCCCAAAATAGCTCTTCATGATCTTTGGTAAAGGTAGAGGGTGCTTCTGGTGACGATGGTGGTGATTGCATGATCAGGACCCGTGTAATTTCCACAATTTCTTCCTCCTGGATGTACCTGCGGAGAGAGGCGGGAATCCAGTGGACCTCGCATTCTGGGAGAATGAGGCTAACGTGCCTGGTTCCTGGCCCAGTCCTTTATGCGGAGGAGTGGGGATAAGGTTCCATCACTGAGTTGCATTCCACTTCAGAATCTGAGAAACGGGAAGGTTTGATCTCCACCCGCCCCCCCAGGACTCTTCTTGTGGTAGACACGACCCACTCTCCTGCCCCTGGGTGGCTCTTCAGGAAAAGGTTGATTCTCAACATGTAGTCTCGGGGCGGCGCTGGCACCGTGGTGGAGAGGCCCCCCGCTCGAGATTTCTGGGGTGCGAGGGGAACTAGGGAAAATGTCTAAGGGTACATTGGGATGACCTCCATGGACAACACCCATGTGGGCGGAACCTCTGTTGGAATCAGCAGGACCATGGGGAGGACCTCCATGGTCGATGCAGGAAGAGAGAGGCTGACCTTCACTCCTCGAGTTGCTGGGGTGAGGAGGACCATCGCCCGTTGTAGAGAGGACGTAGGGAGGACCCCCACGTTGGAGAGGGACCAGATGGGCAATGCCTTCACATCAACGGTCGGGGGAAGGAGGAAGGACTCCATACCCTGTATGGTGGGTGCATGAGAGGTTTCCGCACCGAGCATCACTGCCATGGGGCAGGTCTTCCTTCGGGACGGGGGTAGCATGAGGCATTCCTCCGTGATGAGCTTCGGAGCGGGGAAGGCCCATGCTCTGGGGAATAGTGTTACGGGGAGGACCTCCGTATGGAGTGACGTTACCGCGGATTGGTTCACGGCAATCATCACTCGGGCCTGCGACCCCGACAGTCAACCGAGCCTACCCATGGGGCGGCTGAGGCCTCGATCATGGTCGGGTGAAGGAGTTCCCCTACTCAATTTATGCAGGGATTCTATGATGCACGTCGGTGGTGGCTTAGGACATAGTAGCTGTTGACGTCGACGCACCTTGACGAGTGTCCTCAGCTCGGGCCCAACGCTGACACCGAGTCAGACGAGCTGGCACAGGTGGTGCAGGGGCATAACCTACGTGCTCTTCTTGCGAAGCCGGATGACGGAACTGACGTGGCCAGGTGGGGGCCCTTTCCTGGAGCACTTGGATCGGGACTCTGAGCGGGCTGAGCCGGACATCACCCGCCTCATCAGCGTAAGGCGAGGAGTCGTCGAGGCGTTCTGGGGACAGTCTCCCGAAACGATTGAATGTTGGGGTGGGTAGTAGGGGCTCCCTAAGCGGCCTTTGAGGGCAGCATTGATGGCGGGGCCTGGATGCCTCTAGGTCCAGGCGGGCCATATCCTGAGTTGGGATGACCCCTTCTTCCTCATACCTGTGTACAAGGCTGTTGATCATCCTTCGCTGGATGATCTCTGACGTGGAGAGGGGACGTGGGCGCCCCATATTCACGGATGTAGAGGTCGTCATGGCGGCAACGGAGCAATGCGGGGAGGTTGTGCCGGTATTTCCCCCGCCCCTGCGTAGGCGAACGGGCGATGATCGTGTCTCCACAACAGCAACCTGGTTCCTGGGAAACGAAGAGATCAACTCATCAGCAATGCGAGGAAGAGGATTGACAACCAGTGCCCCACTGTCATTCCCTTCCCCATGTGGGTAAGAGGGATCCATTCATCATGTTGTAGAACAGAATGTCCCACGTTCTACTGCCCCAACTTCCGGTGAGTTTCACGCCAGGCCCGCCATTTGCTTGGCAGGATCCGACGTCAGATATCTGGATCCGGTGACATATCAATCTACTGGTGTCTCGAATTCTACTAATCTCCACATTGAGGAGAATACTTTCACGTCGGGTTCACAATTTCCATTTTCGACGCTTTCGCTGGGGCGCACGCATCCGTCTATGGAGGACGCGCTGCTGTTTCCCCGCATTCCTACTTTCCAAAGGCGTGCGACATTCGATCCTTATTTAGGGACGTCTAATCCTTGATTAAAACCGGGATGATGGGATGTTGGTTCTTCCTTCCGTGGATTCATCCTTGGAACTCGTCACTTAGTCCGGGTATCCCTCATAGATTTAATATGTTGTTCGTGAAAATCTTCCTAGTGCCATGTTTCCATGGACGCCGGTTAATTACACTGCTTCTGTTAGGACATTCCAAAGGGGCTGGTCAGGGCAGCAACCTTCAGTCGGAAGAGTAGTCACGTCGAGGCAACAATAGCGTGTCTGAACACTGGGGGACTGGAGTGTCTGTCTTTGGCCCCTTGTCATAGGGCTTCTCGAGGGCGTGGAAGCCTGAGGCATCCCACATCGAGCGTGGGGAATTATATGCCGTAGGCATATATCTGAGGTTATCCTTAGCTTCATATGTTTAACATAGGGTATGCCGCAGGTTTAACGTATAGCAGAGACAGATTGGCCCGATCAGAGCATTGATTGGTATGGACCGGATTGAGGAATTTCCCTTGAAGGGATGCTGATATCAGGGCCAACCCATGGGCGGCTTCCTGAATGCTGTGAAGAGGAGCGGAATGGTATGATCTCGCCAGGATATGGCGGTCCGGGTGAGAATCAGGATGGATGATGGATGAGTGAATGATGTGGAGGGGGAATGAAATGGAACCATTGCAAGGGTGATGGTAAAGTTGGGCTTGAGCCTCAAAAATACCTCCTACGTATCCCCGTGGTAGGGAATCAATGTTCGTGTAGTTCGGGATGGTGTCGGCGAGGCGACGTGAAGGCGAACAGGGAAGTCCACTGGTGGTGGGCTTGAAAATATGGAGGCTTCTTACGTAACATGCCTTGACATGGATCAAAGTCCCCGTAGTTCAAATGGTGTGTTGGTGAACCCACATGAGCAAGGACATTGGTCTAGATGGTGTAGGGCTTGCCCACTAGGCTTCCCGGGTGTTGATGAACCGATGTGAAGAGGATCGGAGTGACCAATGGGTGGTGGGCTTGGACCTCTGGGAGGCTTCCTACGTACCATGCCTTGACATGGATCAAAGACTTCGTAGTTCAAAGGGGCTTCATCGGAGAACTGACGTGAAGGTGAAACTGGGGGTCCACTGGTTGTGGGCTTGAACCTCGTGAGGATTCCTACGTACCATGCCTTAACATGGATCAATGTCCTCATAGTTTGGGATGGTGGGTGTCAGCGAACCGATGTTAGAAATGGACCTTGGTCCGATGGGAGATGGGCTTGAACCTCAAGGAGGCTTCTTACGTACCATGCCTTGACATGGATCAAAGTCCTCATAGTTTGGGTTGGTCCCAACAGCTTGCTGTCAGAATGGAATGCAGTTTAACGTCATGCTGGACGAAGGTAGAACTCGACGTGAAGAAATGACAGGTTGGCTTGAACCTCGTGGAGGCTTCCTACGTACCATGTCGTGACATGGATCAAAGACCTCTTAGTTCAAATGGGTGTGCAGTTTAATGTCATGTGGGACAAGGGCATAATGTTTAACGTCATGCTGGATGAGGGCATACAGTTTAATGTCATGATGGATGAGGGCATAAAGTTTAACGTCATGCTGGATGAGGGCATACAGTTTAACGTCATGCTGGATGAGGGCATATAGTTTAACGTCACGCTGGATGAGGGCATATAGTTTAACATCAGGATGGATGAGGGCATACAGTTTAACGTCATGCTGGACGAGGGCATATAGTTTAACGTCATGTTGGACGAGGGCATTGCCATGGCCGATGCTCACTCTAATCCCACGTGATTCATGCTCAGTGTGAGAAACAAGAGGCATCAAGGACCTGACGATCACGTTGAGAAGGGTGCGTCCGTGAGAAGCGAAGAGGGGATTACGCGTTAGGCGGCCCATGGTGCTGGGACTTACTCTGGGATGGAGGCTTGTAGTGCGGAAAATCATAGAGAGAGAGGGATTTGGGACCAATGGTGGGAGGTACCTCATTTCCTATCGCACCCTCCACTGACCTTGGCAGTGGGGAAGTACAGAGGTGCATGGGTGCTACCTTCCGCAAGAGGGGCTAGGGTATTACACCACGGTGGTTTCCCTTCTCCCATGGACATATGATGCTCCGATAAGGAGGATATCATCCCTAGTGGGGGGGGGGGTGATTCCATTCCTGTGGAGATGAGTGGCGTAAAGAATGTCCGAGTTGGGGGGACCCTACATGCGAGCCACGAGGTTAGGTCACAGTTTAACGTCATGTGTTGAGGATGAGGCTCTTGTCAGTTTAACGTCCTGCAGCTCGGACGAGGTGGGTTTACTCCGCACCCATAGGACTTATATGACCGACACCCTCTGCTCCTTGGGGGAGGGAAGGTACCAGTAAGGCCGTGTTCGAGGGGGGTCGCAGAGTGAACCATCGAGGGGTCCACTTTAGCGTGGCTATGCGAAGAAGCAATAGCCGTTAGCATGCCTATGAGAAGAAGCATTAGGAGAAGCAACTATACGAGTGGTGTTGTCCACGGGACTTTGAAATCACATCATGCAAACCTGGAGGGTCGCACGAGAAGAGGAATTTCCAAGCAAAGGAGTGTGCTTCGCGAAGTGGAGTGCCTTGGCCTTAGCATGCGGCAGAGGAGTGAATGGTGGGTGCTTCACGAAGTGGAATAGTATTCGCGGAGCACTGCCTCGCAAAGCAGAGGTGCCTCATGAAGCAAGGTGATGCGAAGCGGTGTGCTTCGTGATATGCAGTGACCCTGCCTTGGCATGGAGATCACTAGTACAGGATGGGTGTTTCGCAATGCATAAGCGCTCCACGGCTGCCCGGGTTCCCTTGGGAATCCCCCTCCTTCACGAATTCCCTTGGACTTCGCGAAGGTCATCCCTCTCAGAATAGGGGCTCAAAACGAGACAATGAGAAGATCTCTCGCGAAGTAAAAATAACTCGCGGAGCTCATAATTCCCAGGGTGAAGGGTGCTTCGCGATTCGGGGGTTGAGAAGCCGAATGGTCGGATTGTCCATCCCCTGGACTGAGGGGGAACCCAGTATTTATAGGCAAGGGGCGTCGCAAAGCAAAACTCATGTGGTACGAAGGGGCGGCGGGTGCTTCATGGCGGGCGCGTGAACGTCAGGCCACTCACGGAGCGGTACCAACTCCTGTGCTTCGCGGAGGGCTCGCGAACGTCAGGCCGTTCGCGGAGCGCTACCGCCTCTTGTGCTTCGCGGCGGGGTTGCGAAAGTTACGCCGTTCGCGGAGCGGTACTGCCTTCTCTGCTTCGCTGTGAGCTCGCGAACGTCAGGTCATTTTCGGAGGGGTACCGCCTCCTATGCCTCGCGGGGCTGTGATGATTGGGGGAGCTTCGCGTTGGAGCTTCGTAAGGAAAAATGTGGGGCACTTTTTTCGCCCCTCATTTCCGTTCCATATTTTTGGCGCCAATAATAGTACAATGTGAATTTGATGAAAATGTAACACCAATCACCGTGAACAACTACCTAGACCCCCTATTAAAATAAATTTCTAACCAGAAATATTGTTGACAACAAATTAGTGTGATATTCATCATAATCTCTGATATATTCTTATTTCACATGTATAACAACTTGATAAAGAGTAAAATAAATATAACATTGATACATTTTTTGATATCAATAAAATAATATCATATTTCGAGATATAATATTTTCATCCCTTATGACCTCAAATAGTTTTTTAATTAATGATATATGACGAAATTATGCTCAAATCCCCATAATCCATAGGCTATCATCTAGTAGAAATCCTATAATATTGTAACATGTGGATATTAACCACAAACATAAGAGTGAACAATAAAATATGTATGTATCAAAACTATTTTAATAATAAATAGAAATCCATAAATGTATGTAAATTAAATATGAATAATCAATACTATATGTCATGTGAGGTCAAATAGTAATAGAAACCCATATCCATATCACAAAAAAAGCAATTGATCACCCATTATCTTATTATGATATACAAAATGAAAAATCACATATGACGATATACAAGTATCCCCAAGAATCATGAAAACTAATAATCCAATTTTGAACAAGATAAATCACATGGTCATGAAATTATAGTCATGTTTCTAACATTAACATGTGATTAATGAAGTATACTCTAGTATCGATGTTCCACGGCTACCTGGGCAGGGAGTGACTATAAATTATTTTCAAATGACAATCAAAAAATCGTTGATAACTACCAAATAAAATATAATTTTTTTCTAACAATAAATTAATAACCATGGAATAATAAAAAATAACCTATTTTAGTTTTCATATAATTTGTTTAAACATGAGATTGAAAAAAATCCTACTTTGACATGTGACAGTTTTCCTTTGAGCTCATCACACACAAATGAATACCAGTATCCAAATCTATAAAAAGCATGTAACTAATCCATAATAAGAAATCCTCATATATAAATGATGTAAAATACTATTTTTGGAATCCAAAACCTTGATCTATGGTGTACCATACCAGGAAATCCATCAACTAGATCCAGATCCGTGTCTATCCATTCTAGGAAAACTCGTTGTCTGAGTGCAATGGTATATCTATCCCCTTTCAAATATGGCATCATAAATGCCTAGGGGTGTGGGTCCCACTTCTAAATATCACATCATATGTGTCCATAATTATAGTTCTATACTGTCAAAAATCACATATCTAGATCAAAGGAGTGCGTCCAAGGTATCCCAAACTAGGTTTCATTATCATACTCAACATCTAAACCCATGGAGAATACCATTGTCATCTGACGTATACCAGTTTATTTATATGAAAAGTGTTTCCAACCTATGATATATCTTTTAATGTATCACTATCTAGTAATCATCATACCCAATCCCACAACAAAACCTAATGTCAGCAACTCAAGTACACACCCTTCACAATTATAGTAATTATAAAATGATTTGTTTGATTCAACTTCAATGTTGACACCCATAATTATAATTAAAAATTATAAATAACCCCAACTAGGGATCAACCTATAAGTATGTCCCCATAACATTCCCCTAAGTCTCATATCTAATAGTATATCCAATATGGACTCATTTATCATGTTCTCATCTTTGTTTCAGACAACAATTACTTGGTAGAAATAGTTTTTCTTTTTTCATTATGAACTTACTAAAGACTCAATTTCTTTAATTAATTATCTATATATTCACCTCTCTAGTGATAATTCCTAATTAACATATCATTAACCATGTAATCAATAATTTTGTGACCACAAAAAACATATCTATGAAACTATACATAGTACATCCACCCTTTAAAACATATCTTTGAGGGAGGATCACTGATGTCATGATAATCTCAACTAGAACAATGGATCTACGATATCTCAAGATCATCACAAGGCCAATTCATATTCCATCTATCACTCAAAAACACCAATTGGTCTCTATGATTACCCATCACTATGGAATCTACATCATACTGTTTTAATTTAATTTAATTCATACACCTAAAATTGACTATTTATCGAAAATCACCAATTTATAATTACAACCTCATCAATCAAGTGTTGTGGTAATCAATCTTGGGTAAAGGGGTCCATCACCTTCCCTGTCACATTTTTTAATTCATTCAAATGTTTTAAAAAAATAAATAATTTTTTTTATATTTTAATTTGATAAAAACCCCTTATGATGATATCAATCACATCACATGTTACATAAAACAGGAAAATTACCATTTTAAATTTGCATATGGACCACATACCTCAATTCAAAATTACATCCATTCATCAGTACTGCCAAACTAAATACCAAGTTCATGCATGTTCAAAAGGTTATCATTGACCATTGTGAATCCATATCTCATGCCTTGAGACCCAATTTTATAAATTAATAACATTTATAAATAATTCAACTATTTTTAGTTAATAACATTATTCATTTTAAATAATACTAAAAAATAATACCCCATTAGGAGGAATTTTATCATCGAACCATTGATCTATGGGGAAATGAACCACTCCAAGAGCAGCCCATAAACGAATCCACATAAAATCACCAAAAGATACACCTATTACTGTGTCTAGTTTATTCAAAATTTAAAAGGAAATACATATGAAGACAATATAAAAAATTTCTTTCACATAATAAACTAAAATTGTGTAAATGAAGCATCTCAAGATTTCTACTATAGAAGAAAACATAAATCCTCATCATTATCAGATAATTTTAATATTTGTTGAGTGATATGTACAAATTATTAATTTTCCAATCTTTTTTTGAAATCTAAAACACCTTCTCAAAAAAAATTTATAATAATT
The DNA here is from genome assembly GCA_963277665.1 of Viscum album. Classification (NCBI taxonomy): domain Eukaryota; kingdom Viridiplantae; phylum Streptophyta; class Magnoliopsida; order Santalales; family Viscaceae; genus Viscum; species Viscum album. Next base: position 651,915,012 of record OY728145.1, on the reverse strand, counting down.
TATATCATATGTTTTTAGAACTATTTTTTTGAGATAATATTCTTTTAAAATAAATAGAATTATTTAAAAATTATTCATAAATTTAAAATATCATTCATAATTATGATAATTGTAATTTTTATGTGTCCAATATAGATTAGAATCACTTTCATCATATCAGGAGTTGTAATTTCTAAATTTTCAATATTATTTAGAAATTAAAAAATAATTAAACTCTTAACAGCACTGATAAACATCATAATGATAATTAATAGTGTTTTAATATTGATGACTGTAAGGAATCCCATCATACCTAATTTAGTTTACTATCGGAATACATAAGAAATGATATTAATTTATTGAATACATTTTATAATGTAGTTATGTAAATGATTCCAACATCATAAAATTAGTTACAATAGATATTTTGATGTTCTACATGTCAAAGTGGTTACAAAAAACTCGATGAAATATCACAGATGGGAGATAATTACTTAAAAGGGAAATAATTTTTTATCGACTCAAAATTTTTGAATGAAAATTATTTCATTCATATTTGAGTTATATAATTTTATTCACTATATATCCATATAATATATGAGTTATATTTAAATGAAAATATGAAAATCTTGTTTCAAGCATTATATAATCATTGTTCAATTATGATCGTTGATAAATATGACTATTTGGAATTAGACTCTTCATAATAATTTTAACATTTTAATTTGTGATTATAAGTAATATTTTCACAATAGAAATTTTTTACAGACAGACAATTTGATGGACTCATCTAATATAGTCATTTTTTTAGAAACTCATTTTTGGAACATGGTTGGGAGATATCATCATATGGGTACTTTCTTGACCATGCCCTACCTGAACATCAATATGTGAATCTTGAACAAAATCAGTTATGGCATAAGATCATTCTATTAGAGATTACCACCCAGTCAATATTAGTTATGGCACCCCCAGAGACTACCACCATTTCGCACCTTACTGTTAATTAACATACAGGTGTAATAACGGATTATGTGTTGAGATCCTAGTTAAATAACATGGAATTACATTGTATGAATAATTTTTTTCAATCAATTATATTTTAAGAAGTGTATTTCCTAAAGATATAACTAAATTGATAATATTATTTCTCAAAAAAAAGATATGTTCTTGACCATTAACTGGTTTAGCATCTGATAATTCAGACAAAGCCTGAGGGTTCCTTCTGCCTTCTTCGTAAATAGGACAGGCGAAGCCCAAGGATAAGTACGGGGTTAGATTGAACCCTTTTCCTACAACTCCTACAACTATTTCTTGAGTTTCTACAACTTTGTTGTATCCATCCTATAAGGGGGAATGGACACTAGTGACTCCCCTAGCACAAGATCAATAGAAAATTACCTCACACTGTGGAGGTAAACCTAAAAAGTGTTATGGAAAGACATCCCTGAAATGATCCACAACTGGAGGAAAGTATAACTGTGAAGTCCCCTGGTCATCCAAATACAGTCTAGAAATCTGGGTTGTAACTCCTCCCATCCCATGAAGCTCTGGACCCGCTCTCCTCTCCTGAACATCCCACTCATGCTTATGAAGAATAGATCCACCCATTAGTGATATGAAACTCACTCTACGGAGATAACAGTCGATGAATTCCTGGAAGGGAACAAACAAGTCCATTCCAAGAATTAAATCATATCCTATCATCTAGAGAACATTATGATCCTAAAGGATGTGAAGCCCACCAACCTCAAGAGGGAACACCTAGCACTGATGTACACCAGATGTTCATGTCCCCAATGGAGTGTCTAGTGTCAAAAAATTGGCAGAAGAAAAGATATAGAGCTCAAGGCTCTCCACAATATTGAAACATATAAATCTATGCATAACACCAGTATAAAAATGAGAGGAAGATAAAAATGAGGCAACTAGGATCGAACATCGAACTATATAGGGGTCGAGATCCTTCTCTTGATGGGTCTGCTCCACTATAAATGTCTGGCCAACTTCGCAGCCCTGTGACCCTATATGAATACTCTGAGCTGATACACCCTGTTGTCACTGGTGGCCTGGTGACTGACCATCATGGACGTTCCCATCACCTCGGCCTGAATAGCTGGAAGAACTCCAGTTATGAGACTGGTGAGAAACTAGTAGTGATACTCTTGTACGAGGAGTCATAGATGAACCCCTTTCACCAGGTGATGGTGAAATGATCTTACATGATCACTGATAGTGTCCCAGCTAGCCCCAAGATCGGTACTCCACTGGGTCTCTCTAGAACCATGGCCTCATATGCCTAGCCCTTCCAGATTGGTAGCATACCACCTAGCTACATGAAGATGCATCCCGCCTACTCAGATCACCCTGTGTAGTCTCTCTACGGCACTTCAGACTATTATATTGTGGAGAACTATCTCTGGATGTCAAGCCACCCTGGCTCCTAACCCCGAATTCCCTCAGATTCCGCTCCATGATCTATGCATGGTTGATGATGGAATTAATGGAAGTCAACCTGAAGATAATCACCTTAGAGCGGATGTCCTGTCTGAGGCCATCCTCAAACATCCTTTCCATAAATAACCCATCTCCTCCAAGGAACAATGTAAAATTCTAAAGCTCAGTGAAACGAGAGGAGTACTCCATAACCAATAGGGTACCTTGCTCAAGGATCATAAACTCCCGGTCTCAGTCAGCCCTCAAGGTCTTTGCATAGAAGTAGTCATAGAAGATGCGCTGGAACTCCTCCCAAGAGATGATCTACTGATAACCTGCCTGTGAGATCACATCCCACTATCTCTTAGCGGAATCACGTAGAATAAAGGTAGTGAGCTTCATTCTTCTATCTGGAGGCATCTCCATATGCTCAAAATTGTCAGCATAACATCAATCAATAACTCTGCAGCCTGACGTCCTCCTTCCCCTAATAATGTGGGAGGATGCTGCTGCTAGAAGACTCGTGTCAAATCAGCCATCAATGGGGCAGGAGGTTGTGCTGCTTGAAAAGTCTCCATCATCCACATGAAGCCTTCCTTGAACTGTATGTCAACACTGGTAATAGGTATAACTACTGGTTCTAAGACTAGCACTACATGAGGATCCCCAGGTGGTCCCTGATCATCCATGTCCGGTGGCTGATCACCACCTGGAAACTGCTGTACAATTAGAGGATGTCTCGATGGCATGACTCTACAAGGCCAAGCACACACCTTAGATCACACTTATCAAGGACTGAAATCAATGAGTGTAAGAAGAGAACAAGAGGAAGAAAGCATTCATGTTTTTCAAAACACGACTACATGGTGTGTACACTTCCTATATGGCATGTTCCTTGAAGTAATTCACATGAGCGGGTAATTTTTCCTAAACTAGTCGTGTAAAACCCCAAAAAACATGGTGTGTTCTCAAAATACACATTGTGTTCTTGAATCCACTTCCCCTGCAAGGGTCCTTCTACAGGGTTAATCCACACAGCTCTACTAAGACAAGACTACATGGTGTGTTCAAGGTATAAATGACATGTGCTGGACAAGCTTCACCCGACCTGTGTTGGTAGTGACATAGTGTGACCAACGGCTCAAACAACACAATGTGTTCCTGATAGATACGACATGTACAAGAAAGGATAACACTGAACTCTGTTGTTTGTGACACGACCAGGTACCTGGGTCAGACTACACGACATTTAAAAGGTGGACATGATGTGTATAAGGAGAGACTCCACCGACCCGTGTCTTTAGCAACATAGCTGGGTTCCAAGGATTATACTACATGGTGTATTCAACATGGAAACAACATGATTCCACCAGAATTTTCCCATCTTGTGTCTCTCCTCACACAACCTATGACACGGTCTGAGACTACATGGTGTGTACATAATGTACACGACATGTACATAAGAAAAACTATTTCTTCCCGAACAGAATAACACATGGAGTGTACATAACGTTACATAGTGTGTATTCTGGGTTTTCAAAGACAATATTCCTCATAAACTACTCCAGAAACCCAGAAAACACTAAAACATGCATTGAAAGTGCCAAATTCTGATCTGGGAGGTCCCATACTCCCCACAGAATCAATTTGTGGCATCATATACAAGTTATAAACAAGAAAAAAGTTCATTGATCCACCAAATTACTGTCCACTAGGGCCTATAACACCTCAAAAACAATAGTTTGGCATTCATTCAAACAAACCTTACACACAATTTCCTATCAGACGGTAGGTATTGCTATCAAGGAACCTATCACAACAACATGAATATTCTACACAACATCTATCACTACAACATGAAATTGCTAATGCATCCTAGATGGCATGGCAAGAATTCATGGCATGTGATTTCAAACAAGTTCTTATATGATGCATGAGATGGCACAATCTCATATCATGAGGATGTGACAAAAATATAACCTCAATGAAATCAATAGTTACCACACAAAAAATGTGAATCACCCAATGGTGAAAATCTAATCAACCATAAAATTACAAACCACGAAAAATTAAAACAACAAGGTTTATTGGATTTTCCCTCTACACAGGTTAGCTACTCCCAGGAACATCTTATTACCAAGTACATATTCCTTCCTCTCCCCGGAAATAGTATCCAAATAGTAAATCAAGAGAAAATAACTCCTTTGATTCTACATTGTAACGTCCTAGTACCGGAAGCCACCAAGAGAAAAGTCGTAACCGGTTGGTCTCATGGCCTCAAGCGCATTTCCCCAAATGGCAGAGGCTGCCGACTAGCAGCGAGGGCCTTGTGTGTGATAGTGGGGAAACTATTCCCTCAATGTCATAATACACAGTAGAAGTTAACAAAACACAATAGAAGAAGCAGTAAATATCCAACATCAGTAATAGTGGAAGACTTATAAAGAAACAATGGGAGCATAAATATATATAAATGATGCATGATGCATATTTGTCTAGGAAAGTTTCTAAACTAGTCAAAATACTGAATTGAGTTCTAAACCAAAGTATAAAAGGAAACATATGAGAAACTTCTCAGTATCGCAAGACTCATCATGGTCCCATGCTCTCCAGCTCTAATGTAATCAAGTACCAGAAATCAAAGGGCATTTTTTCATGTCTATACCTGTAGTAATATAATCTTTATGGGCCCAAAAGCATGACCCAAATAGTGTGTGAGACGAAATCCAAGTAGGCAACAACCACAACTTCTATACCTAATAGTCAGTGAATATATGGAAGGTAAAAGTACCAAAAATTGTAAATAATGAAGCACTAAGCAGTAAACAATCCTTAGTTTAAGCATTCAAAACACCCCAAAGAATGCAACAGAAAAACATATAACACAACAGGTAACCCTCTGGGAAGTACCCACAACCTATCCCCTCTGCTCCTACATGTCATGTACAATCAACCCTCTGGGAAGTACACAATGTATCACCCCTCTGGTTCAACTAAATTATAAACTCTCTAAGGTAGCACTCACCATCATTTCAACCTATAGTCTCGTATCATACTAAAGGAACTCCGGGGAAGCACTCAATTCCAATTACCTACATGGCCCACGTCGTGGAACTACAGACACTCTGACGAAGCACTCAATGTCAATTCCCCCTGTGGTCTTGCATCGTATAATTTTAAAGACACTCTGGAGAATCTATCAATGTAAATTCTCCAGATTATCTATTCACTGGGTTCTCAAGGCCCCGTGTAAGTCAAGAAAGTATAGTGCACATAATGGCCAAAGTAAACCTCATGAAGTATTTGGATAGAATTCTATGGCATATCATCACTTTACGACTACACTAATACAATCCTACAATACTATATAGGGAAAGTAAACTAAAACCATATAGGAAAACTAGACCCAACGGTCCATGCAGGAAAAACATTCATGGAAATATTTTCTAAAGATAAATAATTAACCCTATTCACATTCAGTATCCTCTACTCTAGTATATAATCAAAGTGGTCAAACAATATGTCAAAAATGTTAAACAAACAATACCCTATTCAAGGGTATTGGTGGAATGTTCACAAAATATTTAATGACATTCAATAGAAAGGAAAAAACCACATACCATAGAGTTAGGAGATCAATAAAATTGAACCACAAGGCTTGAATCGTCTTAAAATTCTATAGATATATGAAAACGCACAAAACTCTCATCCCACGATAACTCATGAAAGATGTGAAATTGGAAAACAATGCTCTAGTAGAAGAGAGAACTCACCGATGTGATTCCACCACAACCGCCAGAGTTCTATTCAAAGGATGGATGGAGGATTGGGGGTTTTTCAATGTTCTGCGGCTGTATGGTTTCCCTCAGACAAATGGATCCTAGAGAAAGATGGTTCTGTCTATCAGACGCATCCCCGATGCGTTTAATGAAAAATAAAATACAAGGTGTGTACTTTTCAAGTACACGTCATGTACTTTCCCTTTCGTTACTCTGCTTTAGGCAGCCTCCACGTCACCCCACTCGACCGTGTGTCTGTGGCTATGAAACGACCATCACACGACCTCCTACGGAAATGAAGTATTTGGCGTGTACTCATAAAGTACATGATAGGTACTTCGAAAATTCCCAAGAACTCCTCTTTTATCAAAAAATCCAAAAAAAGATAAAAACATACCTGAAAAGAAGATTCGGGTTCTTACACCATGGGGTGCATAGGGCCATGATCTGGCCCAAGTATACATGTTCCCCTACTCAGCTTACAAAAGTGGTTGATGATATACATTGGCGACGGCCCCAGCCACAGTAGTTACTGACGTTGACGTCCCTTGGCTGGCATCCACCTCGGCTTGTTCATGACGGTTGCGTCAGGTCAACTGGACTAGGGGAAATGGTGTAGGAACATGGCTTACATATTCTTTGACTCATGGGACTGGGTGGCGATGCTCGCATGACCTTGTGGGAGACCTCCTCGGGGCCCCCTGAAACGGGATGCCTACTAGGCTAGCCCAAACATCCCCTTCCTCATCGGCGTAGGGGAAAGAGTCGTCGTAGAGTTCTGAGGAGAGGCTCCAAAAATGGTTGTATGTTGGAGTGGGGAGTAGTTTCTCCCTGCATGGCCCATGGAGGTGTCACTAGTGACGATGCACAGATGCCTCTAGATCCTGTCGGGCCATATCCCGAGTCTGGATAATCCCCACCTCTTCGTACCAGCGTATGAGGCCACTGATCACTCTCTGATGAATGAATTTAGATGGGGAGATGGATTGTGGGCCCATGACGTTTGTAGGCATGGATATTTTCACCAAAGTATTGGAGCCATGTGGGACTAACATGGAGGCATTTCCCCTTCCCCTGCACCTGTGGTTGGGATGTGATTGAATTCCTATAGCATCTTGGTTCCTAAAAATAAGGGAGATTAACCCATTAGTGCCGAAAATAAAGGAATCGATTACCAGTGACCCAACTCCATTATGTCTTCCATGGCTGGTAAGATGGATCCATGTTGACAGTGTCATTGAATGGGATGCCCAATGTTTTAATTACCCCAACATCAGGTGAGTTTCACCCGTGCCCTGAAATTCTCTGGGCAGGACCTGGCACCAGATAGCTGGATCTGGTTAAACGCTAGTCAACTGATGTCTCAAATGATACTAATATCCATATTGAGGAGAATATCTTCATGTCAGTTAAATGATTTTTGTTTTTTATGATTTTGTTAGGGCACACACATTCTTCTATGGACGCCACACATCAATTTGTTACCATGTATTCTCACTTTCCAAATGCGGTCGACATCTTTTCCTTGTTCAAGTACTTTTTATCCATAATCGAAATGGGATGATGGAATTTCAGTTCTTCCATCCATGGATTCCTCCTCAGAACTTGTCACCTAATCTGGGTCTCCCTTATAGACTGAACAAGTTTCTCATGAAACTATTCCCAGTGCCATATCTTCATGGACACCATTTAATTACACTCATTCTGTCGGGACATTCCAATGGACCTGGTTAGAGTAGAAACATTAGTTCGGGGGAGTTGTCACGTTGTACATCACTGGCATGTCTAGATGCTGGGACACTGGTGCATCTGGGTTTCTTCTACATATTATAGGGATTCACAAGGGTGAAAAAGCTCGAGGCATCCCACGCCAAATGTGGAGAATTATATTCCCTAGGTATGTATCGGAGGATTTCATATGCTTCCTATTTTTAACACAGGGTATGTCGTTAGATTACCATCTAGCGGAGATAGATCATACTGATTGCAACACTGACTAAATCGGATCAGGTGAGTGCAACCCCTAGAGGGAACACTCGTGTGGGGGATTACACATGGTTAGCTTCCCGATGGTTGTTAATGGGAATGGGGAATGATGTGGCATGAACCCAATAAGATGTGGAAGCCTATGTAAGAAAAACATTGTATGATGGATGGTTATGTGAAGTGGGTGAAGAATGAGATGGATTCGACTCGTGGACGATGGTGATGTTGGGATTGAGTTTTGAAGAGACCTTCTACGTATCCAGATGGAAGGTAATCTAAGACATTGTAGTTCAACTAACAACGACTTACTGCCGATTGGAGACATCAACGGCTTACTGCCGAATGGGGTTGACAAAGACTCACTATTGAATGTGGGTCTCCATGGATTACCGCTGGATTGGGTCACAACGGCTTACCGGTGGATGGGGTCACATCATCTTACCACTGGATGGGGCCACAACGGCTTACCAATGGATGGGGTTACAACAACTTAACACTAGATGGGGTCACAATGGAATTCCACCGGATGGGGTCACAATGGCTAAACGCTGGATTGGTTCACAATGGATTACCACTGGATGGGGTTGCAATGACTTACCACTGGAAGGGGTTGCAACGACTTACCACTGGATGGGGTCCCAATAGTTTACCACTGGTTGGGGTCACAACGGCTTACCGCTAGATGGGGTTGATCCTTAGGGTGGTTTCCTATGTAACTTATCAAGGAGACAATGATCAAATCCAATGTAGTTCGGGATGGTGGATGATGTTTAACATTGTGCAGGATAAAAACGGGGCATGCAGTTTAACGTCATGTGGGATGAAGGTGGTCCGACATGAAGGGGGCTGGAAAAAATGGTTTTTGGGATTAAACCACTGGGAGGATTCCTATGTACATTTACTTGGCATGGATCAAAATCAACATAGTTCAGTAGGAGTGGGAATAGACGTGATGATTTTCGGGACCGATATGTGTTGGGATTGAACCTCATAGAGGCTTCTTATGTACCTTTACTTGGAAATGATCAAAGTCAACATAGTTTGGAATGATTTGGAACTGACGTGAAGGTGAGTTGGAACCAATGGATGGTGGGCTTGAACCTAAGGGAGGCTACCTATGTACCTATCCTTGGCAACAATCAAAGGTCATGTAGTTCCAGAAGGGTGTGTGGGGCGTACACTCTATGATACCTAGATAGGATGTCATGGTCGATGCTTACTATAAGAACATGTGATTCATGCTTGGTTTGAGAAGCAAGAGGTAGAAAATGACTGATTATCACATCGAGGAAGTTTCATCTTTGTGATGTGGAGTGGGGCTTACATGTGGTTAGTAGCCCAAAGAGGAAACAGGGGTTTACACGAGGTTAGCAGCACAAGGAGATGAAGATTGGGACTTACTCCAGGGTGGAGGCTTAGGTGGTGACAATGCCCATAAAGATGAGATTTGGCACTCATGAAGAGAGGAGGAGTAGGGATGCTATCTCCGGCAAGAAAATCTAGTGGCTTTCACTAGGGTGGTTAACCTTTCCCTAAGGACGAATTTTGTTCCCATAAAGAGGATGTTATTCAATGTAAGGAATGATCTCAATCCCATGGAGACCAGTGGGAGTAGAGACTGTCCAATATAGGGAACCCAACATGAAAGGAATAAGGAATGGTCACATTTTAACGTCATGTGTTGAGGATGATGGGGCTTGGTAGTTTAAATTCTTGCAGCTCGGACGAGGTGGGTTCGCTCCACACTCCTATGAAATTCATAACCGATACCCGCCCGACCTTGAGGGGAGAAAGGAATCAGCAATGCAATGAAAGCGGCGTGTTTTTTAGAGATCCATTGGGGGTTCCACGTTAGCTTGGAAATCCGCAAAAGAAATTTTTGTTAGTGTGCCTATGCTATGAAGCATGGGGAAAACCAACAAAATAGAAATCACCACCCAAGGGACATTGAAACTGCTTCGTGAAAACTGGAAGGGCCACAAGGGAAGAGAGCATGTGATACAGGTGTGTTGCACATAGGAGGGGCTCAGACAAGGTTCCCTATCACGAGGTTAACATATGGAGTGCACATAAGAGAATTATCTGAGACAAGATAGAAGGTCTTCACAAAAGATGAAATGGTAGCACTCAAGATGAAGTGGTTGCACACAAGAGCGAAATATTGTGCGCAACATAGATACATTTCATGCTAAAAGGATGGTTTTCGTGAATGAAGGATGAGTTGTGCACAAGAAGGAATGGTTTCCCACAAGACTGACGAGGGGCACACAATAGTTCTGGACGCAGAGGAAACATGACTAGAAAGGTGGATACCTTGAACGAAAATGACTTGGGTATAATAGGGTGTCCCGAGGACAAGGCCTAAGAGGGCCCACCTGAAGGAGCCCCCTTGGGGGACCTGTCATGAAAAATCTAATACCTAAAAGCCCTGGGGTTTTTTGCAAGGCCGCAAAAGACGTGGTTTTTCATAACATAACATCGCTTCATCTTCTATTAAAATCTTGGAAGGGTGGGTATATGGTTCATTTTATAGCCGGAATACTTCGGGAGGTGCGCAAGGGTCGGGTGCAAAAACTCTTATCGGACTCTAGCTTGGGAGCACTAGGGGGGTAGGGTGTGCAATCGCACGTTTGACGTCACATTGAGTGTGGAAATGGGGTCGGGTGCAGAAACACCCATTTGATGTCTCCTTGTTGGCAGAAAGGGGGATGGGCGTGAAAACACCTGTTTGACGTCGCATAGTGCAAGGAAAGGGGGTAGTGTGCAGAAACACTCATTTGACATCGCCTTTTGCGTGGAAAATATACCGTGCACACAAAGACGTGGTTGATGTATCCTTATGTTTGGAAAGGTGTTTGGGCACCAAAACACTCGTTTTACATTGCCTTGTGTGTAAAAATGGGCACGGGCATGAAAAACCACAGTGGACATCACCTTTGGCGTGGAAAGGGGGCTGGAGCACATGCTTTTTTTGTGTCGAAAGGCCACATGCAAGTGTCCCCCTAGTCATGTGCATTCTAGCCTCCTTGGCCTTGGAATATCCTCTTACTATCCCGAATTCCTTCGTTTCACTTTTATCAACCCAATACGGTAGTTCTCCGAATTGTGAAATCAATAGGAATATTGAATCTATGGAGTGGGGGGGAGTTCAGGGTATCCTTTTCAAAATATATTTCCCCCTTTTGATGCATATGAAGATTGATAAGTAATTATTAATTCTATAACCTAAGAAGACAAAATCTTTGGAATGGTATAAGATGAATATTACAAGGAATTATCAATACACCTATTGATTTTCATGGATCCTAATGGAATAGTTAATAGATTCTTCTATTTAACAAGACAAAATCTACAAAATAATCTATAAAATAAAGAATATGATTGCAATTAAGAGTTATTATGAGGTTCTATGAAGGTTGAACTGCAGTTCGGGGAGAATTTAGGGTCTCAAAAATAGAATGAAAATAATGGATCTTAGGATAAAATCTTATTAAGTATAATTTATCACAAAATAGGAGGAAAGAAAATGAATATTTCAACATGATTTTTTTGGGAACAATCATATAGGGAACAACTTACTCAAGAGTGTGAAGTGTAAAATTTTTGTAAGAGATGGCCATATTTTTTTTAACAATTATATTGATGTAAATCCAATACTTCTCAACACAACAATATTAAGGGGATATGGTGGTGGACCAGCTTAAATTTCAATTATTCAAGTGTGGATGGCTTGGGTAATGTTTTAGTCACTATCCTTATCTAATGTTAATTGAGGGGAATAACCATCAAACTCATCATAAAACAAGGGTGAAAGGTTGGTATTTTATTATCCTGACAGCTAAATTTTATGTTCCAAATTTTGTTTCAATCGATGCTATCATTTTACCCTCAAATCTAGGATGTACATTATCTAATTTTGATTATATGCATTCCTTTATTAATTCCATGTATCTAAAAGAAAATAGAATCAATATCTAAATGTATATAAGTAGAGTAATCAATCAAGACACTTCGAGGTGTTATCCCTTCATCAACAATGTATAAAAATTATTTTATTTACATTTTGGAGGATAATATCATTGAATATCAAGTAGTCATCCCCATACCAGAATTTCACAGTATATTAGAGATAGACTGTCTCTCAACGTGTATGAAAAGATAAATTATAGAAGAAGAAAAATCAGTATAGTATTGAATGAAAAACAAATTTTTTTTTTAAAATGAGAGATATCTCGACTTAAGATTTGTTTAGAACCACCACCCATATCCTTCATTATAGAAATGATTAGAATATAAGATGAAATAAATAAAAGTATAAGAATCAGAAATATCCCTATAGTTCAAGAATACATTGAAAATTTTCATAAGGAGTTACCAAGCCCCCCAGAAAGGGGTGTAGATTTCCCAATTGAAATCTTTTCGGGATCCATATTGATATCAATGCCCCATTGTAGAATGGAAAACATGGTGCATGGGGAATAAAAAAATAAACATCATTATCTTATGAAGAAGAGGTTTATTTTACCAATTTTTTCTCATTGGGGAGAAAATTTTCACTTTATGAAGAATAATGATAGATCAATGTGGGTGTGTATTGATTAGAGATAACATAATGGGATCATAATTAAAAAACCATCATCCAATAATTGATGATTTTTTACCATCATATTGGGGCTCAATTATTCTCCAAGATTAATCTTTGATTTGGTTATCATCAATTGAGATTTATGACAAATTCTATTTCTAAAACAGTGTGGTAATCATGATATGGGATTTATGAGTCTGTTATTATACCTTTTGGTTTGACAAAATAACCATTTATTTTTATGTAAATGGTAAAAATAGACATTAAGAACTACCTTGAAAACATTATGCAAGTTGTTTTTGATGAAATTATGATATATTTTAAATTTTTAGTGGAGAATAAGTTATATATATGTGTTATATTAACGACTATGAGGAAGGAAATGATATTTGTAATGTTTAGAAAATTTTATTTTTTGACTAAAAAAATTATCATTTTTAAGGCACATTGTAACCAATGAAGATTGTCTGTTGATTCAACATAGACAAAGGATGTAGCAGAGTGGCCTTATCATACAACATTAATTATTATTCACAGTTTCTTTATCTTATCAAGATATTACAGGATTTTTCTGAAAACACATTCACAACATTATAATGCACTAAAAAGGTTTACAAAAAATCATGTCAAGTTAATTGGGATAATGTTTTCTAATGTATGTGTCAAATAGATAAATAATATATTGGAAAATAAAACTATGTTAACACTACCCTCTATCAAATAAGTATTCAATGTTTTTAGCGATTATAAATTGAAAGGAATTGGGTACTTCCACATGAAAAATTATTAGGTGGTTACTTATGCAAATCAAAAATTAAAGCCTCATTAGATGATTTATCCTTCGCATGAACTTGAGTTGGATGCAGTTATTTTTTTCTGAAGTTATAGAGGAAAAATATTTAGGATGAAAAATGTGATATATACACATACCAATAAATATTGACTAATATTTTATTACAAAATGAATTGAACATGATATGGAGTAGGTGGTAAGAACTTTTTATTTTTAATGATTGTTCAGTGAATTATATCATTGGAAGATAAAAGAAATATCTGATTCATTATGTCCGAAAGACCCTATTATGTTAGATGTGATGAGGATTCCAAAATAACATTTCATGAAAAACCTATTATAACTGTACAAGGGAATCATAAGGGATGGGACATCATCAACCCTATCAAAAATTATTTTTCAAATTTCATTTATTGATAATATAGAAATATCTCAAGGAGATTATAAATTTTTATAAAAGATTATATAGTATATTAAGAGTGGGAAGTTCCCTATGTTTAATATTTATCAAAAAATTGTACTGAAATTTCACACATGGCTATGTATTCCTTCTCTTATGGAAATAATGAAGGATGTGATGGATGTAAGAATAAACATCTACATTGTCAATATATCCAGGAAGACCTAAAATGTGTATGAACATTCATTATCATTACCAGTGGGATTAATTGAAAAGGGAAATCATCGATTGAACTAAAAGGTTCAGGTTGTGTCATCAAGTGAATGTAAAAAGACAACATCCTATTGGGGTAAAATAACAACCACTATAGAAAAACAAGGCGATTAGAAGGGATATTTTTCATTTAGAAGGGTTTATATCCCCTTCTAAACACTTTAGTGGTTGTTAACAAAACACGCCACTAAAGTGCCTTCCTACTCTAATTAGATGTTGTACTGGGTAAGCATTGGTAATATGGTTCTTTGTTTACATGTGGTTAGATTATATGTGGATTTATCCATATCTATGATCTAAAATATTCTCCACAAAAGGTTATTTAGTGGTGTTTTTAACTGCCCCCATTGAAATCTCTATTCCCTCCATGATAGGATTGATCTCCCCTCCCCCCGACAAGCCCCCCATGCCCCATGGACACCCAAATGATTCCCCACATCCAAGGACACACCATGGACAACCCCTAACACCACAATCCCCCCTGAAAGACACCAAGAAACTCCCTAACTACACCTTGAAACCCCATCCCACATCCTCGGAGAACCCATGGACAACCCTAGATAGACTTCAAGACATGGCGCTGAAACCCCCAAACAAAGTCACTGACACAAATGAACACACCCACACCCCTGTAACCTATGTCTTAAAGAAGGTAGAAAAAACATCCCATTTGAGGATTCAAAGATGGAATCTTCTTCATGAAGATGTTGCACCTCAACTAGTGTTCCTGATTGTGCGTTGTTATATTATCTACCATAGAGTATATATATTTATATATATTAAGTTATATTTACTTACTTATAAATATTATATATATATAAACATATTTTTGATAATTAATTAACAAAATATAATATATTTGGGTATAGAAAATATATTAGTGTATAATATATATTTATAATATATATAAATAAATATATTTACATATATAAATATATACTTATACATTTATATTTTTTCGTGTCTGTGTTTAGTTATGTATTTATATGAAATTTATCTTTAAAATACAATTATAATACATTCCTATATATTTATTTTTATATACTTATATATTTTTCTATGTCTATTACAATAATATTATAAATTATTATTATAACATATACTTTTTAAACTATTACAATTATATGTTGGTTTTATAAATTCTATACATTTTTATATTTTTTATATATATTATACATATTTAACAATAAATGAATTTATATTATATATTTATGTATGTAATTATTTAAATTTATATTATATAATGTATACTGACATATATATACCAAAAAATGTAAAATTTCCTATAATTAGAAATATATAATATAATCAAATGATATATATATATACATATCATAAAATAAATTTTAAATAATACATTTTATTAAACGATATTTAACATATTTATATAAAAAATATAAATTTATATTAATAAATTCTTTATATTATAATGTATAATATATTTTTTATTTCTCTTTAATTTTTTCTTTGTTATTTATATTATTATACATAATATAACACAATCTTACTTATATGTAAATATACAACAAAAATGTATTTAATTTAATATGTGTATAATATAAATCATAATATAAATGTATTTTATTTATAAAACCAAAAATATATTTTATATATTTGAATAAATATATTTAATATTACAATTATATTTTATATACCGATATTTATATATGTATACATTTTGTATATTTGTATAAGTTTTTAATGTATTTATATAATATCATTATATATATGTGCGTGTTTATAATGCATTTAAATAAATTTTTATAATATAATTATATAATATATATATATACATACTTGTACACACAGACATATATCTTATAACATTTTAATTTATATGGAAATTATTAAAAAAATTATTTGTGGTTAAAAATCCCCTCTATTCGAATGGACTAGTGGCGATTCATGAACCCCCAATAATGTCATAAATTAGTGGGGGTTCACAAAACCCTTTAATTTCTTAAAATAAAAGGTTATAAAACACCCCTCTAATATAAGGGATTAGGGGTGGTTCTTGAACCCCTTTAATTTCAAATATTAGAGGTCGTTCAAATTCATGAAATATTTTATACATTAGAGGGGGTTCAGAACCCCCTATAATCTATGGGACTAATGGTGGTTCATGAACCTTATAATTTCATATATTGGAGGGTATTAAAAACCCCTTATAATTTCTTATATTATATAGGGTTCAAAATAACGTTATGATTTCTAAATGAATATATATATATATCACATCTAAAATCTAACTGATCGTTTAACGCCAATAATTATCAAATTAACAGTTCTTTTGAAATAACCACCACTAAAACACATACAAATATAAAAAATTTATTAATTTTAGATGGGTTAGTGAACCACCTATAAAAAATTCCACAAATATGATATTTTTTAGTGAAATAACCATACCAACATGGATGTGGGACAACATCACTGTGGGATTTTCCACAAGTATCCTGAAAACATCCAATGGAAAAAATAAGATATGGGTAATATAAGATCACATCAACATGTCTTACCATTTTATCTCCATTTGTTATGATTTATCTATTAAAAAACTTACTAGGATATACGTGAAGGAGGTTTTAATAATAAATTGGGCACCACTCTTCATAATATCTAGTCATTATCCAAAGTTTGCATCAAAATTATAGATAATTGTTCTTCATGTTCTGAGTACCAACTTAAATATTATTTTGGAATATCACCTCTAAAATGAAGGCCAATCTAAGAAGACTATTTAGAA
This sequence comes from Viscum album, assembly GCA_963277665.1. Taxonomy (NCBI): domain Eukaryota; kingdom Viridiplantae; phylum Streptophyta; class Magnoliopsida; order Santalales; family Viscaceae; genus Viscum; species Viscum album. Next base: position 651,898,035 of record OY728145.1, on the reverse strand, counting down.
ACTTGTGGATATGTATAGAAAAATATCAATATAATTTAAACAAAGATGGGATCTTCATATCCCATCAATTGAGTTATCATAAAACAATTGCTTCCATGAGAGTATTAAAATGGTACCATATGATTCTCTATACAAGAAGTGATATAGAATTCCTAATTTTTTTGATGATTTTATTGAGAGAAATATTTTTGGACCAAAAATTAAACAGGAGGTTGTAGAAAAGGTTTATGTCATGCGAACAACACAAAAATGATTCTCAATGTCAGGAGAAGATATTTGTTGACAGTTGTTGGAGGGAATTCGCGTTTTATTTTCATGAAAAATTTGTCCTTGGAATTTCATCCAGTATGGGATTCATGCAGCTACAAATGAAAGGGATGCTTAGACCTACGTCAATTGTCCCTTATGAAATCATTTGTCATATATGATCACTATCCTATCGTCTAGTACTTCCACCAAATCTTCTTCATGTTCATGATATATTCCAAATTTATCTATTAAGGAAGTACATAACTTACCCTACATATTTCTTTAATAATGATGTGGTGCAACTGGAATATGACCTTTCAAATGATGAGAAATCAACAAAAGGTCAAGGATTGTAGAGGCAAGGTTCTTGGTAAAAAGTCTTCCGAACTCGTCCAAGCGTTGAGGCTGAACCAAAAATATGAAGAAGTAACATGGGAATAAGAGTAGAAAATGAAACAGAAGTACCAACACTCTTTTAAAATAGGGAAACTAGTTGAAAATTTTTGGGATGATATTTCTTATTTTGGTATAAATGAAAGGACCCAAACTTTCTGAATTATAATTTTTTCCAAAATATATGATATTTATTATTTAATTCAAAACCATACAACATTTTTTATCAAGTGAATATTAATGGAAATGATAAAATCCCAAGTTGACTGATATATGACAAATGGAAAATTATGATAGGTGTTCAATATTATTATTTACATAGATACACGTCATAATAATATTAAATTTATACTTTATATTTATAAGTATTGTTTTGAAAAAGGTAAATTGTTAGAAAAAGAAGAGTATATGGCCTCAACCAATATAGTCATTCAGTTTGAATTCCATATTTTGGAATATTGGATAGATCTATCATCATTTGGATTTCCCATTGACTAATCACTTGCTGAGCTTCAGTAAGTGAAGCTTGATCAATATCACATACAAAAGATATTCAAGTTAGTGGAGATTAACACTTGATCGATGTAAGCGGAGTCACCCAACAAGTATACCAACATTTCGAACATTACCCATAGTGTGAATGTGGGTTTAATAAGTGTTTGTGTGACCACACTGTAGTTACTTATAGTTAATTCCATTTTTTAAATAAAATTATTATCTATAAATTCAATTTTATGAATTGTTTTTTCTTAAAAATATGTCAAATTTTATAAAATTATTTTCCAAAAAAATTATACTTAAAAATAATATAATAAACTACTGTATTAAAAATAATGTCAATTTCTAGGAAATTTTATTATTTAAACACACTTAATTTAAAATAAATGATAAAATAAAATTTTTCAAATGTAAGAGATTTTACTATGTACGTCCATCTGTTATTATTATTAATAAATAAATATTTTTATATTTTAAAGTGAAAAGTATGATATCTATAAAATTATATTAATAATATAATTATCTCTTTTTAGGTCAACATTTAAAAAATATTTTAGTGTGAATTTATGATAAATTTCTTAAATGATTTATTTATTCCATGAATAGAAAAAATATAGTTTGAGTTTTTTTGGACTGTTTAACGAAATCATAATTATTTCATCATGATATGATTTCTAATAAACTATATTATATGACTTAGATTTTTTAAATTATTATTTTCATGTATTTTAATATATTATTAGTTTTTTTCAAATATATAATTTACATTCATGATTCTAAAATGTAATCTATAATATTAATAATGATATTTTTGATCACATTAATTTTCCTTGATAAAATAAGAAATTTAAAATTGTCATCATCTGTTATAGAAAAAAATGAAAACATATATGTTCCCCATGTACCATTCTTTGGAAAAATACCATATTAAAGATTATGGTCTCTCAATTACAACTACCCTAGTGTCAAAACACATTATTTAGAAATTAATAATCCAATACCTAACATTTTCTATAAATAACCACACATTTATCATTTCATTTCTCTCCCAATTCATCCCCCAAAAAGCTCTGACTGTATAACATTGCAAAAATTCATCCCAAGGTGTCTTTAATCCCCTAAAGTCCCAATATTTGTGGTTTTAGAACACTCTTCAAGGTAATGAAAATCTCAATCTCTCTTTTTCTTGCATATTCCCTTTCTATGTGGTATAAATTTCATGACTATAATCCATGTATTTAAATACATTTTATTATAAACCATTAATTTATTATGATTGTTTTTTGAATGAGATTCCCTTTTACTCTCTCTATTTACCTTTTTCTAAAACCATTTTTTATTCTGATATGTTGCCATCTTTTCTTCTTAAAATTTCTATTTTTTGATAAGAAAATTCCCATTTTGTTTTTTCTCTATAATAAAAAACCATATTTATTTTATGGGATATTTAACTAGATATAAAAACAATCTAATTGTTTCATGGATTAACATACATGAAACCATATTTCTCTTTTGGCTGTTTGAGAAGGAGGTAATGATCTTATTATTACAAACTTCTTAAAAACGTCATGATTTTGATATGAAACGTGTTTCTCTAATTCTCCATTGTTTATTATTCAAATGATAAATTATGATATACGTGATTAAAATTAAATATAAATTATTATGGAATCACCACAATATCCCACCAATTAATTTGGTAATGAATTTAATTTATAGGGATGAGATGTTTTATAACACATTAGTAAATAAACATGATAATATTTATGATACCTAGATGAAAAATCAATGTAATTTTCTTATCAATGACTCAATTTAATTTTTAATTCACTTTCACATGATATGATTATTGTAATTTTTTACAAATATATGTCTAAATTACATTTTGTCATGATTTTATGATATTCCTCATGTTCATACTGATAAATCTAATGATAAAATGTTATCAATTTTCTTTAATTTTATATACATGGCCTTATTCTCACCCTTTGAAAATTAAAATTTTATTTTCCAGAATGTTTTGAGGAAAATGTGAGAAACCAACCAACACTATTAAGGAAAAGTGATAAACCGAACATGAATTATAAGCTCATCACATTCTAAGAATGTGAACCCAAACCAAAAAAACCCAAGCATCAACTAAAAATCATAATAACCATACCATTCACCACATCCATCATAAGGATCCTCCCCTGCAATGGCTAATTCCCAATAAAAAGTTGGGTTGAACTACAACCAGATATTGGTGTACTTCAGTTTCTCCAAAAGATGCAGTGCCGAGAATAGCTGATTAGCCGCATAATATTTTTTAAGAACCAGGACAACCCCTCTTTCCCCCTCTGAAGAAGTTTGGGTCTTCATCTATTTTAGTAGGTAAGTACAGTCATTTCTCTTCATTCTCCCTGAAGCAGCATGAATAAGTTTTTCACATTCAAGAATCTTGTTTTCCCTTGTTTGAATAATATCACTATATTATGGTCTGGAAATACCACTAACAATTTCTTTATCATTCTAAGAGCCATCTCCCCAATTTTCAATCATATGCACAAAACTATTACCCTTGAGTTCATCTTTACTTCCAATCTACCATGTGTGCATATTAGTATATATCAGAACAAGACATCGCACCACATTTTCATGGTCATCATATGAATCGTTTCCTTTAGAAACATCCTCAACCATTTATGGCTGGTTGGTGGACATATTTTACATGACAACAAGTCCAAGATTTTGATTTTTACCTGATCGTGTTTCCATCTGTTTTAAAAATTGGGTGTAGTCCTTGTGCCCCTCCCTTTCTTCCTCTTCAGGATCTTCCCCTCTTTGTGAACCTTAGCATCTCTGGAATCCTCCTCAGACTCCACACCTTTTGAAGTGCCTCCATCCAGAGCGTAGGCCAACTCTTATGTGGAAACCTTTATTCCCAAGCATTCAAAAGAGGAGTGAGTTTGTATACCATCACAAACCGATCCATTCCCTACTAATTTCTATTTGTTGACCACCGAAGTGGAGTCACTATTCTTTATGGTGATATAGGGATCATTCACCACTCCCTCTGTCTAATGCACAATTTCTATTCCACATAAATTCCCACATTCAGAATGAGTCTTCTTGACCTGTGCTGCTATTGTTCTACCCCTATCCTAGATCCTCAAATCCTCATTGATCAGATCCGAGACCCCGAACACTATTGGTTTAACACCCTGCCATAACAAAGGCTAAAACCGCGTCGTGCTATGGGATTCCTTCCTCACCAACTCTGAATTCATCCCCTGGTGACCACCACATCATTATGTGTCGCTCGTATGACCCAGCTACTGGAATGAAGATAATAAATCCCCTAAACGATCACAGACAATTGGTTGTTTACACCAGATCATATCACCAACTTTATCAACACATATTCAGTCGGTGCTCTCGACACTTCAACCTCTACACACATTCGAGGATTGATATTATGATAAAAAGTAGTGGTACATGAATAAATATTGAGAAATTGACACACCACATTCCCTAACAGGAACATAATAGTAGGATTCTGAAATAGAATTTGAATATGAGGAAGGCATACCCAAATCCGAACCATAGTTGAGTTGTGATGTAGATAGAATTTATACCTCCACTAAGATAGATGGAAACTAAAGTCACCGCACTTTATGGGAGCACATGATAGGGGAGGAACAATTTCCTCTGTTAATGACCATCAAACCATCATCTTATTTTTATCTAATAGACTGACAACTACAAAATCATGAAGCCCCAAAAATCAAATACGAACCTATCGAAGTCATCAACCGATGGTGGTTTTATCCTAAACCTTGAAAGCAATGTTAGAATAAGGAAGATCTCTACCTCTATAAGCTCAAATGTAAATAATGCATTCACTGGCGTGCCATCTCAAAAACAAGGGACAGTCAGATCTATGTTAATCGAGGGGAACCTCGAAATCAAATTATTTTTGGTGAAAAAATTGAATATGCATCACCGACCATTACTATGATGTCGAGTATCCTCCCCCCACACGTCAATTATCGATTAAGGTGGGGGGGGGGATTTGTTGACCCCATTATGGTTGCTCTATAGGCAGTGCCAATCCCATAAAATTCAAAATGTATGTATGAAAATATTCTTATGCTCACCCATTCATTTGAAGTATTTATCCTGGTTATGAGAAGAAGTCATTATACATAGTATGAATATATGATTAAGTATTTATAGTATATTTTAATGATATTTTTTTCATTTAATATGTACTGTGTGTCTATAGAAATAAACATTAATTGATGTTTTCTTAGTACCATGTAATTATAAAATTATGTAATAAAAAGAGGGGATTATATATTTCCAATATAGACTTGGTTATTCAAAGTGTCTAGAGAATAATTGAGATATTATACTATAATTATTTACTCTTATTTATTCCAATTAAAAATTCCCTTTGTGTGAGTGCTCAAGTGGAATCATACTGTGAAAGTATTCTTCAAATTAAATAAAATTGATTACAGTTTTATACTACTAAGGAATCTATGTAGGGTTTTAAACAACCAAAATTTTCCTCTAAAATATATTTTCAATCATCCAAATGATCTAGGGATTCTAATTACTGGAGTATAAAGAATCATATCCATTAGATCGAGGGATATTAGTGACAGGTTGATAGGGGACCAGGCCTTTGTATTGAGGTATCACAAGGATTGGTTGATAGATCCATTCCAATCTGTATATCTAGGACTTCCATGGTATGGAATGAAAGAAATTATTTTATGTATAAAATAAGGTATACATTTTTTCTGGTTTATTTACTTCCTTTCTATAATGGATAATGTAGGTCTATTCATTTAATATCTTTTAAATCCATCTTATATTTGATCGTTTTTCTATTTCATGTTTTTACATGATTTTTACATCATTATATATTAAATATAAAGTGAAACACTGTATTCCAATTTATAGTTAATTTCATATATATATACTATTATAATTCAAATAATAATAATAAATTTTAATTAATCTTATCCATCATGATTATGAATCGCATAATCCGACTAATTAGATCATTTTTTTTACTTTTATATATTACACTCGTATAGAATCATATTGATTATTAATGTTATCATGGGTCTTAGTGAATTAGAATAAGGTCCATGTATGATATTTATACAGCTATTGGATTTGGTTTTGTTTAAATTAAATTATTCTAAACTAGTGTTTTTAAATATACATAACCACCTGATTGTATGTGGGTTTTTTCATATCTTACAATGAAAAATATTGTATCATATGATTTTTCTAACTGTTCAAATACATCCTATTATTTTGATTATTTAATTATTAAATTCATGTTATGTTTTGTTATAATTATTTTTTTTATAAAACATTTATACAATATCATGTTTGAAAAATATTGTTTTTTAGTTAATATAAAATGATTTAATGTATCTCTAATTGACAACCTATGCATGAATATCCCACCTATCTTTGATAGTGATAACTATGAGTACTAGAGAGATATGATGAAATATTTTGTTATTAAAATATGGGTAGATAATGGTTTTATGTTGATATGTGAATATAAACGTTTTGATAACGAAGTGACAACTATTATTCATCATGAAAAATATGAATACCATAACAACAATAGAGAAATTGAAATGTTGTTATGTTAAATGAAAAGAAGAATTTATAGATATATTTCTTATTTAAAGGAATATAAAAGAATATAAAAAATTAGAATTTAAAATTCTTATAATTCCAATGATGTTGAACCTAGGATAGCTATGTTAAGAAAGTATTAAAAAATATTATATTTTCTCCAAGGTGAATTAGTTGCTAAGATGAATTTAAGATTCATGACTATCACTAATAGTTTGAATTATATTAGAGATAAAGGATTAGATGGTGAAATCATTATGGATTAGATAATAGATATAATTCCCAATGAATATGAATCTAAGAGAAATGTAATTAATGATACTCGAAAGTCTAATAATCTTACCTTCAATGATCTCATTGAAAATTTATGTAATATGAGCATACAAAAAAAGATATTATGAAAATAAAAATAGAGGAATGGTGGTCTTTCATTTGATAAATCATTTACCTTACCTTCTAAATTAATATCTATTGAATATTTTATTTGATCATTAAGAATTAATAACGATGTTTTTTCAATCCAATGAAAAAACATTTGATATTTCAAAAATTGAATTAGCAATCATTTTCCAAATAATGAAAAATATTTTTAGAAATAATAAATTTCAATATATTTTTATGGATATTCATCAGTATAGAGGTGATAAGATACACTATATTACCTTTTTTTATGTTATAGAACTGGAAACAATAGACCAAATTTTCAAAAGCCAAACCTAAAAGATTTGAAAAAATCAGAATGGAATGAATAGTAATATTATAAATATAATGGAAATTGTTTTTTTAAAGTTTTATAACACATTGAGTTCTAGTGGAGGTGATTCTTTAGAATTTTCTTTTGGGAGTGAATATTCTGGACAAAGGAACATATGTCTTGTTTCTAATGTACCACTTCTAAATCATTATTTAAAGGCTAAGTTATGAAAATCGAAAAACCACACCAAGAAGTAGTTAAATAATAATTTTCATTATGATATGAAATATATATCATTTGATTAAGAATAATTCATACGTAGTTATGATAATACTCTTCCATCTTATGTTGATGTTTCAAGATTTTCTCTATTTCATGAGAATTAATATTGTAAAATATAAAAAACACAAATAATGATAAGGGAAAACTAACTAAGGTTCAATCCAGAATAGATGTTATAAAAAATAAATGTTATATCATTATAAAATTTTTATGAGACTATTTATTTAAAGGTTATTATTTCTAATGAATATTTAGAATTAAATTCAGAGTAATATTTCCTAGGATTAAATCTCAATTATAAATCTAATTTTGTTGAGGTTAATATATTAACCATTAAAATAAAATACAAAATAATTTATTTGATTAATATTTTTCTAGAATTACCAGGGAAAAAGTTGATAATATATAGATACCAAATTCTTCCTCATGAAACGAGATTCTGGACACAGTTTTATTATAAATAACTTATTTTCAGTAATATTATAATTATTCTAAAAAGTGAACTCTTTACTCCAAATTCTAAATTTGTGGCTATTGTAAAAATAATTATTCACTAAATAATAATCAATATCTCATTTTTCACAGAGAAATTTTTTAAAAAGTAAGTGCATTTCTATGATTTTGTTTTCTAACATTACTGGACCAAAAATGGATTCGGTTCTAATAGATTAATTATTTTCTTTTCAGAAAAAATGATTGTACCATAAACAAGAATTCATAATATATGGATAGTTTATATTTTAGTAATATTAGTAGTAATATTTTTATTTGAAAATATATTCAAATTTAAATTTGTAAAATTTAATTTTCAATATAATTCACATATATATATTATCATAATAGTTAATATTGTTCTTATTGATAAATCCTAAATTTCAATTTTTTTTGTTAAACTAATTAAGAACAACCATATAAGAATAAGTAAATTTTTTAATGTAACCTTATGAACGTTTGGATTGATATATGTTTAGTACATATTAAGGAAGATAAATTCATTATTCTTTACAATAAACAAGAAAATGTTTATATAAAATTCCTATAAGTCCGTAAAAGCGAAGGAAAATGTGAATTAGTGAAATCAGAGATCAATAATGGATTTTAAATATAATTTCTAGACAATATAACCTAATGAACTTATCTATGTTGACTATGAAATGGATTTTTATAGATCTAATAGAACATATGGTTGATTCTTTAAAATATGGTAATAATTATCAATATGATAAGAAACATATGTCTTGTTTTAAATCTAGTACTAAATTCTCAACATAAAATCATTCCTGTTTAGTACACATGGGTGTATTTGGTCTTTCACAAAACGGGCTTATTGGTGGAAAGTACTATGTATATGTCTTAAATGATGATTACATTAGATAAAAAGGCATTTATTTTATTAAAAAGTAACCCGTATAATTCTTTTATATTCAATCATTTGTAGCCTATGATTAAATGAGAAAAACCATTAATTTATTTATATTTATAGTGATCATGGTGAAAAAAAATTAAAATTATGATTTTGAAACTTTTTGTTGTATGAAATATATTGAACATAACTTTGAAGCACCTATAAGAACTCAAATAAATTTTGTAGATGAAAGAAGAAGTATAAATCATTAAGAATTAATGAAAACCATGTTACATGAATACACAATTTCTAATCATTTTTTGGATTAGGTGGTAACTATTTCTTACTATACTATAAATCGTGTTTTGACAGTACTATTTTTTAATAAAAATCATTATGAGTTGTGGAAAATTAGAATATCAAAAGATTCATACTTCATGTTCTTTTGTTTCAATGTATTTATCATGAATATGAAAGATAACATACAAAAACTTTCACCCAAATATAATGAAAACATATTTGTACGATAATACACTACTTTTAAGGAATATAGATTTTATAATAAGAAATCTTGTAATATTGAGGAAATATTTCATGATATTTTGGATGATATAAAACCTTTTTCTTTCAAAAAACCATAACCTACATACTCATTAGTTGTCAATTCTAAAACTATTTTTCACCAATAGTTGGGAATTTTTGGTGATAAGGATATAACACAAGAAATAGTTTTTGAAAATTTTCCCTTTAGAATATTTTCTTATGGCAGTTGAAGAACATGATTTTAAAAATCCATGATGTTTGTAGTTTTATTTGAATAGTCCTATTAATAATATAATTGGATATATAAATCATGTAGTTCGGACTAGAAGTTCCTTAAGTCATGTTATTCAAAAACTAACATTCTTATCCCAGTTTAAACATAAGAACCAAGATGAGGCATTATATGATGAGTATAAGATTAATAAAATTCATGATGAAATCAATGAATTTTAGAAGGAAAAAGTCTATACAATATTTGAATGAAATAAATAAACTTCTATAATTGGTGTAAAATGAGTTTTTAGATACAAATGGGATGAATGCAGACTAACTATTATAAATAATGAAATAGTTGTTACTATGGGTTATAATAATAAAGAAGGTATAGAATATAATAAAACCTATGAAACATTATATATTCATAGAGCCATTCATATTTAACTAGAATTTGAAATGTTATTTAATTTCAATCATTTTAAAATGGATTAAATGTGTATATTTATTAAAAAATATGTTCTACATGATTTTTTTTGAAAAAACCATATTTTTTAAAATAAAAATCATATTGAATACATTTGAAAACATTCTAATTATTGATATGGACAAAAACAACCCCTACAGAATTGTATGATATATTAACAAGATTTTTTTACAACTTAATTTGGTGAAGGTATTTGCGGATCTAGACACTTTTTATAAAATAAGTTAACAAAAATATTATTATTGTTCAAATATATGTTGATTACATGATATTAAAACAAAATCCACAATATTTATCACATTCCTTTGCGGATTTTATGAAATTATTATTTTAAATGAGTATGGTGGGTGGGTTAACTTATTTTTTTGTGATTTCAAAACTCATAATATCTCAAAAGAACATTTAAATCACAAAACAATGTATATAAAATATAATTGTATGGTGTTTGGAAAAAAAATACAAAAATTATTAGTACAACCATTGAAACCTGCAATACCCTTTATCATGATGGGTCTAGGAATCCAGTTAATCAAAAGTCAATTTGAGGAATGATATGAAGTTTAATTTGCATAATATACAATATAAAAAATTAAATGTTTTTTTTGTATTCCCTTTTAATTGAAATAATGAAAATCCAAAACAATCCCATAAAAAATATGTATAGCAAATTATTGGTTATTTAAAAATAACTTTGGATTTTATAATATTTTATTCATTTTGAAATGTTTTTGAATTAAAATATCATTTAATTCTTACATTATTAGTTGTATAATGGATATATAATGTACTTCTAGAACATTATATTTCAAAATATATTCTTTAATTTATTGGTCTGGTAAAAAAACACTAAATAATACATTTCATTACCAATAAAAAATATGGGTAAACTAAAAGTTCTTGTTCTCAAGTGTATTGGATTAAGAACACACTCACAAAAAAGGGATATGTTATAAATTATCATCGAATAGAATGTGACTATAAATGTTATCTCTCATTCAATTAAAATAACTAAATCACTCATGTTCTATGTTCATAGATACTAGACATTGTTTCCATTACAATCATAGACTTAATGAGGATATCAATTTACAATTCATTATAATCCAAGATCAACTTTCAAATATTAATATGAATCATCTTTATTCTTATATATTTTAATATATTAAACAGAATCTATGAATAATAAATTTAAATTAATCATTCATAAATACTTCTAATTTACTCATCTCCTTATATTTTGTTACCCATTCTCTAAGGGGGATTACATATGTTTGTTTTCTTTCAAAAACATTCATTATATTAAAAATTATTATTTCCATAAATATGTTCCTATGGAGTATTTTGGGAGAAATTGCTTTTTTATGAAATTTTAGGACATATATGTTACGTGGAATTCAAAATTTTTATAAAATATCTGGAAATAAATTTTTATAAAAACAGTTTTCAATTTAAAATGTTTTTAAAATGAGTTTGTATTTCTGGAATATTATATTTAGTTGTACATCTAGAAAAATAATAATTTGAATTTTATTAGAAACCATTTTAATTTTTTTTGATTTGGAAAACTATATTCATTTTTTAATATAACACCCAGGTATTTTTTGAGTTATTAATTTTGTAATAAATTTTATCTTTTTTATATTTTTCATTTCACGAGACACTAATAATTATTAATTTTATATTAAAACTCTATTCTTGGCTTTTGTTATATGAAACACCATGTTAATCACTCTCTAAATTGAAAATAAACATTACCTTTATATGGAAAATAATTTCAGGCTAGCTTGGAATACACAAAAAAAATTATTTTCCATGATGTCATGTGTAGAACGAAAGAACGAGTTTTACTAAAAAAAATATATTATTAAAATTTCAATACAATAAGACATAATCTAGACATTAAATTAGATTTTATGAATAATATAAACTAATTTATGTATATATATATATGTTTAAAAACTATGAATTGAATTTATTGGTTTCCAATAAATTTGAAATGAATATGAAAACCAATTTACTATTAAATGTAATATTACTATTTTTATGGTAACAAAACTGTTTTACACTAATAAATAAAATTTAATTAAATTAGTGATTATTATTAATTTAATACATATTTCAAATATTAAATTATATATGTTTGATATTTATTCTATAGATAGGATATACATAAGATAAGAATAATAAAAATTTGATGTTTAAAACCGTATATTTTTATAAAGGTATTTTTACCATCTTATAATGGAAAACCCATTATAAATCCAAAATATAAACATTGTCAATATTTAATATGTAAAAATAAACTAATATTTCAATGAAAATCCTAAAAATTTGGGTAGATTTTTTTTTGTATTTATTTGTAAGGGATGATTTTTTATGAATAGTAAAAAATTATGAATTTTAATTCAAAACTACATTTTTTCTAATTACTTTATAATGATAAATTTTATATTAAATATTTTTAGATTTTTTATTTAGATAATTTCTTATATCAATTAATCCAATTTATCCCATTGGATCCAATTTCACATTTAAATTGGAAATTAGGATTTTTCAAACCTTTGATCATTTATAAATTTAAAACCTATATTGTAGTCCCATCAGTAGGATTATATTTAAATTAATTTATTCCCATTATATTATTGGAATTTTGAAAAATGAATTCATTATTTGTAATCACTATTATTTATAATTTATAATATGTTCAACATAGATGTTTTAACCAAATTACTCGTTAATGTAATTAAAATTAATTACAATGACTATGGTAAAAATATGCCAAACTATGGACTAACCCATAAATGTTAGACCAAACATGACCTATAAACATAAAAAAGATCTATTGTAAATCCATATATAAACCCTATAATCCCTTGGATCAAAATTGGTCAATTATTGGATCCAAATTAAATATTATAAATGTTGTTGGAATTCTCTCTTTAAATATTTACAAGAGTCCCACTCCTCCTCAACTATAAAAATTCCCCCTACTCACCCATTTACTCAGAACTCTCAAACCACATAATTTAGACCAATATCATCTCAAATATCCCAAAAAACCCTCCCTTTTTCCTTGAATACATCTTTTTTTCGCAAGTCCTTCCAAGGAATCCCATTGGTGCTAACGAAATGGAGTTACCATATTAAAGCTGACACCCTCCCTCAAGCTCATTTCTATTATATTCATTATTAACCTCCCCAATTAATATTATTCCATTCTGATTAAATCCCACTAGTATACAAAATAATATTATATATTGTTATATTAATGTTTAATCCTTAACTTACTCACACATTAAACTAATTGTCACAAACATATTGTTTATGTGTATGGTGAAGTACTACCTCACTTAATGATGATTATTCATTTCTCCATTATTTCAACTCATGGTTGACATTATTATAGAATATAAAATTATATATGTTATATGTTATATATTATATTTATTAATTTTTAAATCTTATTTAATAATTTTACCACACATATCATTATACTTTTTATTTTGTAGAAAAACAATAATTTCATTTGTGGAAGTGTGGTTACCGCCACTATAAATAAATGTGATTCTTTCACAAAATACATTGAATGTATTAAATATGAGATTAGTGATCTTATAGGATAAATGTTATATAATAATTATATTGGATTAATGATATATATATATATATATATATGTATTCATATAGGTCATTCAATTTCTCTCTTTCCATATGCCAATAATACAAAATTAACATTCATAAGTACGTATGGACAATCATCTCCTTGAAATTATATTCCATTTCAATAATTATATATTATATAGACTATTAAAATAAGTATATGTCGAATATACCGTGTATTTTAATCATGGTTTACATTATGTAAATCAAGATATATGTTTATGGAGAATGAATATAACCAATTAAGAAACAATCAAATAATAAAGGGAGTATTACCCCAAGTGAAACATTAACATAAGATTGAAAATAGTGGGTAATAAAAGGTCTTAATAAACCATATATGGTATCATATACAATTATATTATTATGTTAAATATATATAATAAGATTTAATTTTTTATACATGAATATTCATTATGTATGAACAATGTCATGACAGAAGGTAAGGTAATTCCATCTCACTTTTTATTCCCACACGATAGATGCTTCATTCACCACATATTTCTATATTTATGGTTTTTATAATTATGAAGGTTTTATTTTAAGAAACTCATAATTATAATTATTTATATTCAATTAACAATTTAATGGTCTTTCTATCACAATATTAATTTTTCAAAAGTTACCAATTCATTAATGTAATGTTACCTCAATTTTCCTACTTTGAGACATGTTCCATGTTATGACCATATACATTTTTATGAGGAGTATATACATGTGATGAAATTATATATCACAAATATCCTTCTTCTCATGATATTTTATGAATCTTGTAATTTAATTTTGTTATATGGGGTGTACGGTTTGAATTTACCACGTTGTATGTGTTTATTGAAACAGTCACAAGATTTTTTCATGATTATCATGAAAATGTTTCCATTAATGAAATCGTATGATCCATTTCTCAAAAAACTCATGAAGTCATAGATTTTTACCGTGAATCCAATTAAGTGGCTGATGCTCTTGGAAAAATGGAAATTAATGAAGTCACCTTCTTTTTGGTCCATTTTTTCTCCTGATTATTGTGATAGTATTGTCCACTAGAATTATTGTGGCGAGGTTTACACTTGTCTTTGTAGAGAAACTCTGTGATATCATGTCATGTACTTTAAATTTTTTATTTGATTTCCCTAGGAGCAGGTTCTCCTGACTCCTAACTTTCATGGTATTCGTATATTGCTACCATTTTCAAACTTTTTGGTACCAAAATTTTTAATAATTTATTTATGGAAGATCAAATTTACCTCTCTCTTTATTCATAAATCTATTTTCCCTGAATAAATTTCAAAAAAATATTTTGATGAATATAACCCAATTTGAGTATAATATTTAAAATATATTTTAACCCTTTTAATCTAATTTTAAAAGTTGAATATTCTTGTCACTATCTAAAAATGATATATTTCTTACCATTTTCCATAGTAGAGAAATATTATTTTCACCTCATACAGCATGTACAATGATATCTAATATCATATTATGAATATTGATTCCATGTTTTAAAAAGATTTATGAAATATTCTACTTAAAAATAAATTTTGATGACATTTTTTTAGAAGTTTTTCTTTTTCCGTTCATATTATTTCAAGTAATGATGTTTTAAAAAAATATCATGATTTATTTACATGTTGTCAATTTAATTTTGAGAGAAATAGTTTCCAAAATATTTTAAATATATTATTTAATTTTTTCATATTAGTTTCAATGAAATTTATTTAAAAACATTTTCAAACTTTCACTATATTTTGCTTCCAATTTTTTTCAATGAATATGGTTAAAAAAATGTTTTCAACATTTATTCATATGTTTTTATAAAAATGGTATTAAAACTATTTTTAAGATTTATTTATATATTTTAAAATTATTCTCAATGAAATATGTTTCAAAAATATTTAACCTTATATTATATGTTTTCTATTCATATTAATTTCAAATGTTATTTTGTATTTAAAAATTTCTTCTTGATAAAAAATAATTGATATTTATCTCAAGAAAAATTTTTAAAATATTTTTCAATGTTATATTCCATCTAAGGTGAAATAAATTTAATTTACACATAATCTTTCAATAAATTTTCTGATTTATCAATTTATATTATTTTCTAAGTGGATTATGTTTCTATGTAATGATTCATATGACAATCATTTCTCTTCCAAGTGTAACATGCATGTGAAACCTACATTCATTAATGGGTTATTATTATATTAAATTATCACCACACCTATATTTTCCTATAAGATATTTTATGATGTCATTTTTCTATTTCCATTTTCATTCATGGGTTATGATAATATTTTTAGTGATATTGTTGAAGATGTATGCATGATTTAATTATGAGATGTTTGGAATCTCTATATCCCTCATATGGATTGGGTAAATATTTATATCTATTGAGATTGACATGGATGAAATAATAAATTAAATCATTTGTACTAGAAGGCTAGAACAAGAAATGAACTAAGTTTGGTATTACATTGCTGGAATAAGGAGTTAACATCCTTCAATATTAGATGGCCAGAACGAGATGTGAACCCAAATTAGTAAAGGAATATCTTCACTACGAAGTCCATAGTAACATTTCCTTGAAAACTATATATATAATTATATATGACTATGTAACGAGAAAAATTCCATCTATTATTCATATTTTAGGATTTCTTGAATTCAGTTCATTACATCCTCATGATTCTTATCTTATGAACTACAATACTTTATTCAATGATTCATTTATATGTCAATTTATATGTGGGTATGATATTCTATTTTCATGACCATGTTTTCATACCAATATTCTCTTGTTCTTTCTTACATGTATTCTTTGTTTAACTTCACAATTCTTATGATCGCACCCCTTTTTATGTTTCCTTCCCAAGGTTATGAAGATATATTTCTTGTATGATATGTTTTTGAGGGGTTCTAATCATGGAGAACCTAGCGAGAAATAATGTATCATGTTCATGTATCAGTGTGTACATTTACAAATTTCCAAAGTCACTAAAAAATATGATCTTTATGAATATTATATATAATTTATTTTGTATTCTAAAGGTGATGAAATGTTAACAAATGAATTGTTAGGGTAAGTGTGGTTGGTGTAAGAGAAAAGGTTTAGTTAACCTTTTGAATGTAGGATGGAAAAACATTTTAAACATCTCTAGATGTTTTTCTAGTGATATGTCTATGAATATATCTAAGAATAAGTACAAAGATGAGTTGTGTTTTAAAGAAATATACATGCATTTTTTTAAAGTATAGAGTCATTGTTTTCTTAAAAATACCTAAATATTTGGACACTAAAAGTGGATGAGGGTATAGAATTGATATAAATATGGGTAACAACTGTAAAAATATGATCTGAACCAGACTTAGTGTAATCAGGTATATGATAATGGACTCAGATGAAAATCAGGTTTCAAACTCCCATGGATATGATATGTGAATTCAAAAACTCTTCTTGAAAATCATGAATTATTTAAATATAATTTATCTATGAATAAGATATGATGATACTAGGGTGTCTTGGATTAAGTATGGTTTCAATATTTAGATAGCATATATGTAATTCATTTCATTAATATGTGGTTTTATACTATGATAAGTTATCATCACACTATTCTAATGTTTATAGTCAATTATGGGACTATAAAGAATTTGATTTATGTGGAATTTTATTGATGATTTTACAATGAGTAGTCATCTAGATAATCAATATATGGGAATATTTTTTTCATGCCTAATAATTTGTTAAGGATAATTGTTAAAACTGTGTACCTTATTTAACATTCAGACTCATAAATGAATATAAATAAGGAGTTTGCTGAGAGTTTTTTTTAATAGAGACCATTTATAAAAGAATATTTGGTTTCCTTTGTGTAAATAATGATTAAAGAATAACATAAATGAATGTCTCATAGGGTAAAGAAGATGTTTTTACTTTGGGATATAATTACTCCAATAATGTGAATGATGGGGAAAATTAATAGTTTAGTTCATGAAATGGATGATAATATTTGTCCCCATAATACATCACTGACCATTAAATGTTTTAATTGTGAATAAATGATCATTATGAAACTTATTGTCCCATGAATTAAATTCATAATGGGAATCAACAAGTTGTATCTAGTAACAATTAGAATACTGATGATAAAAAGACTATATAATAAATGTGAAAGGAAAGAGGTATTGTTAAATTAGTTGAGGTAGCCTTATTAGTGGATTAATAATGAAATAATTGATGTTTTTATGTATTTTTGATTCATTAATTACTAATGGTGAAATATATGAGGATTATATACTCTTTAATTTATCTATAATTATTTACAAGAATATGTATAATGGAACTACTAGAAAATAAAATCGATTAAATGGAAAGGTGATATCCCTAAAAAACGAGATTAAGGGAAACAGAACTGTTAATAAGCTCATTATGTAACATTAATGTTGTATGGTTAATGATATGTTGTATGTAAGAAAATTGGGAAGAACATATTACCTTGGAACAGATTAGATACATGAAGAAAAGTTTATTAATTTATCATGGATTATGTTAATAAATTCTTTGATTTAGGTAATATATCTTGTAATATATAGAATAATGATGAAATTATGGTTTCCAGAAATATTTATAATAATTTAGGTTATTACCATATTCCTAGAGAATATATGAAGATGTTATTCAAAATGTGTGTAATGTGACAATCAATAACTACCTCTTGATATACAAGGGATCAATTTTATACTCACTTCATGATTTTTATTACTAATGATTTTGAAATTAATCATTCATAAGGGGTATAAGGATAACCATTTATAGATAATTTAAGGTATTATTTTGAGGAAATATTTTTTATTATGATTTTATAGAAAACCTAGGTTATAATGCTATTTATGGATTAACATTATTTCAAGGATGTAAATATTTTATATTTTGTAAATTATATTATTGTCATCTTTGAAAAAGATATCATGTATGTTGGTTGACAACCAAATAATTCCTAGCATGGTTGTGGGTATTTTATCCTTGATCGAAGGATGATAAGGTTTTTACCTTTACCATTATCTACCATGTTGTCAAGGAAAATGTGTAATTATTATTTTTGAATAACAATTAATGAATAACTAATAGAGATAATTTTTACGTTTAATGAATAATGTATTAGAAATATATATTTTGAAGAAAATTTAGAGAAAATTGTTACACATTCCATTATTTTATGTGACATAAGATGTACTAAGATTATATTTATCACATCATGCATTGAAATTATTTTCTTAAAATCCATTTTTTCATGTAATGTACAAATTAAATATATGGTAAAAAACCAATTAATGATACTTTTTACATAAAAATATATCATGTATGTATATTTCCGTATATTTTTGGTCAATAAAATAGTTACTGAACAATATGATATGATAAAAATATATTATCCTGATACATTAATTTTCTTTGAACCAATAGCCTTTCAAATCATCATATTTGTATGAAATTAAGGACCTCAAAATTTCTTAAATCTTTCATTTGTTTGTGATTGGTGACCTCCATCAGTCCCTATAAATATTTTTGTTTTTCATTCACACAAAATATACACTCACAAAATATGTTCTATTATGTGTAATCCTAGTTAAATATTATTTTTTGAGGCCACTATTTTTCCAACATTGAATTTTAAGGGATGTTTTAGTATAAATTATCAATATGTGGGTTTATATGAACGAAACATTCAATTATATAACCATCTGATAACATAGATTATTTTCATGGGAAAAAATCATTTTAATGTGGGGTAGAATGAAAAATCCTAAAATTTTGTGAATTAATTATTTGTGAATTAAGTTATCATTTTTTATATTTTTCCTTTCATGAAACACAAAAAATTATTTCTTCTATATTAAAGGGATATGTTGTGATTTTGTTAAAAAAACACAAATTTAATCATAAATTAATAAAAACATTTATCTTTATCTTCACATAACACTGAGGTTAGATAGTGTTATAGGTAACAATGAGTTTCCTCGATGGATTGTGTTACACAAAATACTGAGTTTTACAAAACAATAATATATTACTGAAATGTTATTATAAAAAAATAACCAAGAAATTAAATTTGATATTAGAAATTATATTAATTTAAGAAAATATATTGTTATAAAAAATATAATATGAATTCATAGGTTACCAATTGAATTGAAATAAATATGAAAATTAATTGAATTTAATGGGAAACATTACTATTTTTATAATCAGAAAAACAATTTATCATAAAATTTTAAATTAAATTAAATTATTATTTAATATTAACTTACTAAAAATGTTATATATTCAATGAAATATTATCGATATCCATTCAATAGATTTTATAGAAATAATATAAGAAAAACCCAATTTTATGTTTTAAATCTTATTTTTTTATAATGGTAGTTTTAATGCCTTTTAATGGAGAACACATTTTAAATGAAAATTCTGAACATTAAATAGAATTAAAATTTAAAAAATAACATCAATTTTTAATTAAAAACATAAAAAGTTGGTTATGATTGATTTGTATTATTTTTCTGTATGGCTTCATTTTTAAATGAATAGTTTAAAAAGTGAATTTTAATTCAAAACCACATTTTCATCTAAATATTTTAAAATGTTAAATTATATTTTAAAATGGATTAAAAGTTTTATTAGATAATATTGTTATCAATTATACTAATTCTAGGAATTATAACTAATTTTACATTGGAATTTTAGATAGAATCAGAGCAAATGTTTTTGATTATTTTTACATTAAAAGAATTCATTGTCCTCCGATCAACGAGATTAATTTTAAATTATTATTTGATACTCATGTTTTTTAAACATGTACAAATTTATAACATATTTTTAATAATAATAATATCTAATTTATAATAATATCATAATTTTTTTCACAGAAAATATTATTCAATGTAGTTAAAATTAATTACATCGATCAAGGAAAAATTAATCTTAACGGAGGGATAATCATTAAATATACGACCCAAAAGGACCAAGAAACATGTCCACCAGCTACTTGATAGAAATATATCAACCCTATCCTTACATTTTTTA
Source organism: Viscum album (assembly GCA_963277665.1). Lineage (NCBI taxonomy): Eukaryota > Viridiplantae > Streptophyta > Magnoliopsida > Santalales > Viscaceae > Viscum > Viscum album. The sequence goes on along the minus strand of OY728145.1, from coordinate 651,876,938 downwards.
ATTGGATACATTATTAGATACAATTTCCAGATGTGAAATGGGTGTGTAATTCTGTCTTACAAATTCACAAGAGTGATATTCCTCATTGATTATAAAAGGCCTCATCTCCTCCTACTTCTTCAAAACTATCAAAAGACATAGGACCGTCCAATATATGATAAAATATCATCTAAAAAACCCTTCATTATTCTTTTTAGACTACAGTTATTCATAAACCCTTGCAATTAATCCCATTAATATAAACGAATAAGAGTTACAAGATTAAAGGTTAACACCATCTTTCAAGCTCCATTATTTTATTTTATTTCTGCTCCACCTAAATTAATATTATTTCGTTACTTTGATAAAAAAATAATATGAAAAATATAATCATATGAGTTGATGAGATTTTATCAACATACACTTACATATACATCCATCTGTTGGTTAACGAACAGAATGGTTAAGTGTATGACAAACTACAACATCACTAAATGATGATAATTCATTTTTTTACATTAATATCTCTCACAGAGGACATTATGACAAACACACTATTTATATATGTTATATATTATATTTCTCATGAACTTATGATTCTGTTATCATTTAAACAGATATATCTTTATAAATTCCATTTGGTGTAAATATTATAATTTCGATTAAGGAAGTGTAGACAACCACCCCCTCACAATGATGTGTTTCATTCACACACTACCGGGAATGTTTTAAGGTTGATATTTGGGAAATTATATGATATATATTATATAATAATTATACTTGACTAATTATATGTATTTATACATAGATATATATGTATATTTAATTTGCATCCATTATTTCAATACGTCGATAAAATGGATGTAGTGTTCATCCCAATGTAGGACCTATCATCTCCATGAATGTTGTATTCCATTTCCACACTTCTATATTATATAGATTTTTATAAAACACATATAATTAATTGAATTGTATATATATTATGTTTCACATTCGAAAAATTACTATATATGTATAAGGAACAATGATATAACAAATTAAGACAATGCAAAGAACAAAGTGAATATTACCTGAATTGACATCTGAACGTATTATTGTTAAAAATTGGATTATACAAGGTAATAATAAAAAAATATATGTTATTAGATATACTAATATGATTCTACATAATAAGTATATTAAACATATAATTATTATATTTAAATATTATATTATTAAAGAAAGATTCAGGGTATATGGTACAGAAATATCATCTCACATTTTATTTTCATTAGATACATGCTTTATTCCTCACCCATTCCTTTTTTGGTGTGTTCAAGGTCCATGAAATTATTCTATGATTCATATAATTAAAATTTTGGGAATGAAAATACATATATTAAATATCTCTATCATGGTATTTATGTTTCAAATTATTGTAAATCGGTAAAATAATTTTCTCTCAATTTTTCTTCATTTAGACAGAGGTGATGTCATATTTCTATAATTTTCCATGAGTTGTACATACTACCTTTGAAATTCCATTTCATGAATATCATTATTCATAGGATTTTTCATGCTTAATGTAATTTCATTTGATTACATTGTGAGTATGGTTCAATGTTACCTTGTGGTAAGATTTTTCTAAAATAATCTAAACTCATTTCTTGATTGTTATTAATTATGCCTCTTATAATGAAGTATTATGATCCATATCTCAAGAAGACTCTTTAAACTTCTTATATTCTAGTTATTCATGATATATTGATATATTGGTACAGTTTTTATACACATTGTTACATAAAATAGTAATTAAATCATTTTTAAGGATGTCTGAATTTACCTATCTCATCGATCGAAAATCAATGTTCCTTAAAAAAAGGATTTCTAATAGGGTTTCCTTGAATATTACACAATTATCCTATAGAATTAAAATTTATTTTTCTCATTTTTAATTATAACAATGTGTTTAGTGGAATATTATCTCCTATTTATGGAAATGATATTCTTCATACCTTTTACCATGAATAAAGGAATATTCATTTTACCTTGCATGACCTGTACGCTGTTACCCTCCTCTATTCTATGTAATTCTATTACATGTTTACAAATGATAGTTTTTTTATAAAATGTTTTTTAAAAGTAATTTTAATGGAATATTATTTTGAAATCATTTTCAAAATTTATTTACATGTTTCCAATGTTATTTTGAAAAATAATGTATGCTAATTTATTTCAACAATTATTTTATAATTTTTATGTATTTTTAATGATATAGTATTCAAATAGTATTCATGATTTTTTTATATGTTCTCAATGTATTTTCGAATAATATGGTTTTCAAAATGTTTTCAATCATCCTTCATAACTTTTCAACAAATATGTTTTGAAAACATGTTCAATATATTTTTATAAGATTTAAATTTATTATCATTGAAATGGGTTTCAAAAAAATTTCAAGCTAATTTTATATGTTTTGAATGAAAATGGTTTTAAAATGGTATTATGTTTTTAAAAAATGATTTTATATTAAATAATGATATTATCATCAATAATTTATTACAAAGTATATTTCCATGTTATTTTTATTATAATATGACTATTTTTAAATTTTATTCATGCCTTTATTGAGAATGATCCAAAGGATCCATTCACATTATTTATTCAATGCTTTATTTTATTATGGTATGCTATTTATGAAACATATTTATTTTCCATGGATTATATGTTTTTGAAACCCAATTCTTATCATGGGTTATTCTTTGATGAAATGATTATGAAATATGTATTTTTACATATGATATGATGTAATTACATTTTTATGAAACCCAATTATTTTCATGTGTTCTGAAAAGATTTTTGTATAATATTGTGGAACATGTATATAAAATTTCGTTATGAGGTGAGTGGGACCTATATATACCTCTAATGAATTGACTAAATATTTATATCTCATAAAATAAATATTTATAGACTAATAAATAAAATCGGTTTCATATTAAAGGTAAAAAATGTGAAATGTACTCGGTGTAGTATTAAAGGAAGTGAATGAGTAGTGAACTCATTAAATTAATATAAGGCTACAATGTGGTGGGAAATCGGTTTAAAAAAGGATTGTGTCCAGTAAGACAACGTTCACAAGGATTCATAGACTACTATTTAAATCATTATATATGCTTATGGGTCTTCCAAAACTCTATTATTCATTGATATTTTATTCATTCATGGATTGCATTCTTTATTTCAATTTGATTATTGTCTTACGAACTGTAAATATTTATTCTATAATTCATGTATATGATTTTTATATACATGGTATGATCTTATATTTTCAAGATCATATTCTCATATCTATATGATCATGTTTATTATTAAATTTATACCTTATGATCCCTTACTGAGAAACAAATCTCACCCAATTTTAGGATTCTGTTACTAGGTTTTGTAGATTTATTTCTTTATGAAATTTATATTATGAGTTATAGTATTGGTTAAAATTATGCAAGATAATGTAGGTCAATCATGTATTAGTGTTTATGTTTACCTTTTTTCAAATGAAAAAAAATTAAACTGGTCTTCCGGAATTTAGTTTAATAATGTATTAATTATTTAAATATATTTATGTAATGTTATCATATGATATACCAGGGTCTCTATATTTTAACACTATCAAAATATGAAACTCTACAAAAATTAGTAATAATATGTTAATCATATTGATTTTTATTTTCACTATAAGAGTTATGTTTATATTCTATAAATTTTTATATATTTCATTATGAAAATTTATAAATATTGTTGTGGTATTTTCTGTTTTTTCTAAAAATTATTAATTGTTTCTAATTTTTTTTCTTAATCATAATCTTTTTTAATATGATTAAAATTTATAGAAACCTGAGTGTTCCAAATTATTAAAATGTTTCTTCAAATTGACATGAATAATCAGATCAGAACAATTTGATTTTCTTCTATTTGATATAATTTTGGAGTTCAGCTGACACCACGAGCACCTGGGTATAGAGGAACCCCCTATGTCCCATATTGGGGTTTTCATGTAATTATCTATATATTTACTGCAATATTCCAAATTTCCCATCTAAAAAGTCGTATTATCATCTTATTCTCCAGAGCTAGTGTAATTCTAATGGAATTTGATGAATATTATAGGGAATGCAATCTTTTTTATGAAAAGGTTTGTTGAATGCCACTTTTATAATATATTTGATTCTACATTGACGAACATTATATAATTACAATGAGGAAAATCAATGTAAATAAAAAATAATCCTATGGATTTTGAGAAATTATATCCTGGTCTTATTCAAGATTTTTGTTCCTATATTATATTTTTTGAGGAATACGGGATAAGAAAAATATATTTTTCTTTGTATGGGAAGTGGTATAATAAATCTTATATGAATACATCGAGTCCTGTATGAGTAAACTCATAAAGGAAAAATTTTGTGTCTAATACATATACTTCTAGATAGTATTTAACCATTCAACAAAACTATAACAGAATACTTTTTTTATTATCATTAAATAAATAAGAAAAGTATCACATATGAAAATATAAAACCATGTTTTTGGTTTATGGATGAAAGGGTTTCTCAAACAAAGGTATGGAGATCATGATACTCTCAATGTTTATATTGTTTTTATATTTTTTAATCAACATAAGTACGATTTAACATTCTAGTTTCATATTTCATAAAATTGACTACATCAATACCAGTTTTATAACATCTTTGATCACCATGTTTCCAACATTTTGTATAATTATAGTGGTTGAGTGAATGAATTTCATTAAAATTACCAAAAAATCCCAACTTATGAATGTGAAAATGTATTTAGTTTTTGGTGATATGAAAAAACATATTAGGTTGGTGTCTGATACAAAATCACATAAGATCACTAAAATTTGTTAGGGAGTGTCATGAGGTGTATAAGAACCATGGATACTAGGGAAATATAATAAGGACAAATAATTTTGAGACCACCCCAATGATGAATGAGAAGAAACAAAATAATATTCCTAATGATGTGTGTGAAAAGTGGATGAAATTGAATGTTGAAAAGAATTTAGGGAGTCCATTACTTTGAGTAAACCCTTTTGAATTCATTTCATGACGAATTTATATTTCTAATAAGTTAAAAAACAAAATAATACGTATGTAATGAAATGAATTCAAGATGCTATTATTTGTGAAATTTTACTAAAAGCATTTGAGAGAGCCTATGAGTGTCTAATTTTACTTAATATTACATCATCCAGATAATACTGTAATCAAGGATATTTTTTAGAGAAACATTAGTAGACCAGAATCAATTCCTTTTTGTGAAAATAAATGAAATTAAATTTTTTTAATGTGAATCTGTACAGCCAGTTTAATAAAAAAACCACAATCAACTCTACCATGAAAATGAGATTTATGAATAAACAAATTGATCAAGTAGGACCATGAAAAGGAAAATGATGCAGATGTTAAAAAAATATAATGAAAATGAAGACCCTGACTATGAATAAAATATTGTTTCCATTGAATAAGAAGTAGAATAATAATAGGATGAACATTAAGTGGATGCGAGTAGAGATTATGTGGATGAAGAGGAAGATGAAAATGGAAAAAATTAATCATATAAGAATTAATCGAAATAATAATTAAAATTATCATAAAATTTACCCTCTACAGGAAATAAAGAGGATAATTATGGATGTTATGAATAAGAACCATCATCATCAGAGGAAGTCAAGTCCTCACCAATGAAAGTCGATGATCATAATTCCAAAACTAATATTTATTTAAAAGAAAAAACTAATAAAGTTGAGGGGATCCATAAATTTTCTAATAATAAGGATGTGGATAAAAAGGTTATTGAAATTGAAAAGAGATTTACAAATAACTGTGGGAAAAAAATCTCAAGGTAGTTATATAAAAATAAAACATCCTGATATTTGGGACGAACAATCTAATACAATAACAATGATTTATATTAATTGTTTTGACTATATTTTTAATGCAATATAAATATCAAAGGATCAACTCAATATTTCCCATGATATTAAGAAAGCGGAAAACCAATTTATGAATGTATAAATATGGAATTAGAATAAATAATATATTCAACAGAGAATGTGAATTGGATAAAAGGTGATTTGAAAATTCTCATGAATATTCCCATGTACACAAAAAGGTGTGTAATAAATTGGTAATTTGGTCTCACAAAGTTGATGTTGATATCATGTCCCATGATGATAATTTTTTTTTGATTTCCAAACCTCATGAATGAATCATATGATTCATTAAATCAGTTTTCAATATACAAGGATTATAGATTCATGTTTATAAAACACATCAAGTATACATCTAATAGTCATTATGGGGAAGTAAATGTTCTTGATGAGAAATATCTGATATTTGAAACAACACATGACAAGAAAAAAATATTATGAATAAAAATTTATCTTATTAAGGACTCAAAAAAGTTAATTTTCTACAATCATCGGGGCTTAATAATATATTTTAGTGAAGTAACTAAAAAACCAAAAAGAGTTCATGAAAACGATGATTTTTGTAGAAACACAAATAAAGAATGTTTGAAAAAACATATTTTGACAACATTGTGTTATATCTTTATTAATCATTTCAATATTTATTTATGAATTAATTACCTCTTTTTCAAACATTAAATTTCTAGAATTATTTCTAATTTTGATTGGATTAATGTTCTTTCATTATTTTTTCTAGATGATTGTTTATTTTATTTTATAGTTATGTATGTATGTTTTTATAAAATTTCACTAAAATCTAGAGTTTTCCACATTATTTTTTAAAATAAAAAGGGGAAGAAATATTTATATGTTGATATGTATATTCAAGGGTGATAAATCCTTATGAAGCTATATTTTATATCAAAGGTATATTTTTTTGAATTAGGAATAAGTATTAATAATGAAAGAGATTTCTATATTGATTGTTAAATACAATAATTATTGTAAGATATTGTCATATGGGGGGATTAATAATATTCAACATCATACACTCCATCATATTAAGATATAATATAAAAATAGTGGAGTTAATGATTAATGTTTAACTCTGAATAAAATTCATATAAAATAAAATTAAATATAAAATTTGCATTCATATTTTTCATTAATGTTTTGTGGCTTGCACATTCCAAAAGGGGGAAGTGATGGTTCATAAGTTATAATTATTACTTATCTATTTCTTACATTTTTGTATCACAAACACTATCTTAAAAACATATTTTACTAAAAATTTATGTAAAATGTGTTTTAGAATGTTTTTTATGAAACAAATTATTTTATCATACATAGAATAAGTTCTAATGTATTTATCAATTTAAACAATCTTTCTTAATTATGATTATCATAATGAGTATGTGTCTGCTAAAAATCAGACACACTATTATAAAATCATGTAATAGAAATTATGTTCTATATATCAAACAAAATATTTCATCAAAAACCAACCTTTTATTGGTACTGATAAACATGATACTGACACACATAAGGGATTACATACTGAAAATCGTAATGACTTCCATCCGACTAACTTATGATTACATTCTTAGTATGGATGGATTTTTTCTAATATAAGGAATCCATTTTACATTTTAATAGTGTAAACATATAAGAACATGTACTATCAATTACAGGAGATCCATTTAAATTCCGTTTATCCAAGACAATGTGACAGTCCCAAGGAAATCCGACTGTTGTTATAGGAATATTAATGTTGGGATGATTCATATTTTTTGTAAAAAGGAGGGGGATGAGTCCCCAATTATAATATAAAAAATCCAAGCAGGAGAGTATCAAGTACATCCATATTCAAAGGACAGTAATTTCAAGTGCCTACTTCTGGATGGCCAATCTTCTTTCTAATTTTATCTGTGATTAACCGTTCTTTATCTCGCAACTCCTTCCATAGTTGGATATCAATGCGCCCACGTCCCCTCCGTCCTCTCCCTCCATTGTATCGGTTTTCTAATTCTCACACTTGGTGAAGTAGAGATTCCATATCATCATCTGAATTGTCGTCCTGTGCCACATCTTTCTTCTTCTCTTCTTCAATTCTTTCAGCATGTTTATTTTGGCTGCAGGTTCTAAACTTTGGATTCTTATAAATTCCTAGTCATTTGAAGTATTTGGAGATGATGAAAGATCTCATGCAATAGTTATTTCTACTAATGGATTTCATTTGAAAATTATTATTATCTTAGAGATATGATTATTGAATTCCATGAACATCTTGTTCATAGTCATTTTAATTGTTTAGAGTTTCATATTACCAAACAATCCTTTCACATGTTTTTTAATTATAATATTTTTCATTGAAATGTGTGCCCAATATTTTTAACTGTTAATGGATTCCAAGGTTATGATGATATAGAATCTAATCCATTAGATAGAGGGATATCAAGGATATTTAGATAGATAATATGATATTTGTATCGATGGATTCTATGAATAGGATGACAGAGCCATTCTAATCTATGTATTGAGGGATTCCATGCTAAAGGAAGACAAACTTTATTGTACGTATAGAATAAAGGATTCATTTAGTTCAGTTTATAGACACCTGTAATCTTATAAAAAAAATAGAATTAATATTTTAATATCATATAATAAATTTTTTATTTGATAGATATTTATATCTAGTTTTTTGATGTGTTTTATTCTACTTCATTTTTAATTAAAATTTAAACATCATATTCATTATTCTAGTATTTATATTATATTTATATTATTCTAATTATGATAATAACATTACATTATAATTGATCATACCCATCATTATTAAGATTCAGGTACTGTAATTAATTAATTCTTTTTTTCCATTCTATTAAACTATATTTTAATCATATTGATTCTTATTATGATTCTAAAATATATTTAGTTTGAATAGGGTGAATGTTTGATATTTATAAAGAAAAATGTTTTGGGGTTTTCTATTTAATTTATTGGGAGATTATTATTTTTCAATACATTTCACCCCATTTATGTATTTTTTTTATTTTGAGAAGATATTACAATCTATCAAATTTATCTGGTGGAATCGACACGTATCTCAGTGAATCAATTTACCAAAATTAGTATTTAAAAAATAATAAATAAGAAAAATTGTGGGGGAGGAGGAACACAAAAAAATAAACATAATATACCGTTATGAAATATCCACTCTCAAGGGGTGGTCATAAATAGAAGGGGAGGAGGGTGAATCAAAAAAAATTCTCTTTACCCTTATAGAGGACCTGGAGAAAGGATAAGTTTTCTCCCATATAAAAAATGCACCCATTATCCTTTCAAAAAGTGACCCCCTATTTCTTGTTACGAAAACCCATAGGTATAGGGTTACCCACTTGTCCAAACCAACATACAATGTCGAAACCACAGTTCAAACCTAGAATGATCCATATGAGGGTGCCCAATCCCAAATATAATGTTCAACATGATGATGCTTATGACCTGTTTATAGAATGAATTCTTATGCATGGTTACTTTCCCTACATAAAGATCAACAACAGTGTGAATAAAAAACATCAAATAGGGAATTCCTTACTGTAAAAAATTGATCCCCACAACAACTATAACCTTCTCTAGCCATCACATATTCATGGACAATAAAAATAGGTCTTATACTAAATCCAAAAAATCCATTTGATATTTTCCAAACATTGGTATTCCATTATAAATCGTGATTCTCAAATATATATTCCTTGTAAAATTTAAAATCATGTTCCCAAAATAACATGACTTATCAAGGAGGGGTATTTTATATTGCAATTAAAATATTTTTTTTTATAAAAATGGATATTTCTGGAATTAATTAATTTATTAAGTTACTTGGGTTAATTTTCATATATATGAAGAATAAATTTTATATTTTATTTGATTTTATATAAAAATATAATATTATTTTGTGATTCTGTTGATGAATCTAATTGACCAAACATCAATATCTTTATAAACAATATATATTTTAGGGAAAATATTTCGATTTTGTTAACTATTATTGGAAAATTTATTTTAGTAAATTGAATTTAATATTTTTAATCCATTACATCCATTTTTTCTAAGATTTTTTTAATAAAAATTGAACATATTTTTCACATTTATTTTAATTTTCGTAAAAAAATCATTTTCTATGTCTTTCATGTTATATAAATTTTAACACTAATTAAAAAGAATATCTTATATTATATTTAAATATGATATCATTTTACATTGGAGTTAATTATTTTTATATAATATATATGAAAATCTTATTCTTGTTGATGAACATTATAATTCTCTTTATTACAATAATTATAACTAATCAAATTAGGTATAAGGTTTTTGTAGTCACATAAAATTTTAATAATTTTGTTTATTCAATGAATAATAACTGAATAAGGTTTCCAAAAATAGTAAATAATGGTTTTCATTTTTCAATATTGGACATAAGTTTATTAATGATGTCAAACCTAAGTTCGTGGAAACCATTTTCGAGTTGGGGATTAATTTATATCACACGTTTTAAACTATTTTAAAAATAATGAAAAATAATTAGTATACTTCGAAACATATATGTGATACTCTGTTATTGTTGAAGAAATGTTCACCTGAGGTGATTTAAAAAATTCCAGAATGGAATCACAGATTTAACGACTCGATAAGAGTAATGATGACCAATTTTGGTGAAAAACATTATATTGGGTGAAATAATTAATTATAGATGGAGATTCTATGCTTCCTGAAGAATATGTAATCTATATAATGGTATCTATAAGATTTCATACATTTATTGAAGGGTTTTGCATATACATATCGTGAGGTGTAATAGATCACTAATTACAACATTAATTTCATGGAATGTATTGCGAAAGGTTATTGTTGAGAATTTCAGTTTTTATTTAAATATTTAAATTTAGATGGATATTCAAATATGTTATAGTAAATCACTCATTAAGGTACCACTATAAATTCTTTAGAAATAAGATACTGATACCATGTCACCTTATTTTTTTAATTGTTTTTCATACATAAACTTGGTTGCGGTAATCATAACTATATTTATCAAAGGGTTCCATAAATGGATCATCGATGTCTTAAACCCATGTAAGGATAAATTCATGATTTATTATATATATAGGTGTACAAATAATATCAATTCTATATTGGGTTCCAATATCAATCAATAATAAAAATCAAAATTAATATTAGGGGGAGGTTCATGATCAATGAAGAAAATCACATGTGATGCTACTGGATATTATTAACAATGTATAAGAGGAGTATTTAAATATATGATAACATTGACAATAATGATACCTTCTATAAAAAAGTTTCATATTGGGGTGTTTCATTCCATAATAGTGGGTTTTTTTGATAAAATCATTGGGGATGATAATAAATAGATAAAACATCCAAATGTGGGGTTAAGGAGATAGATTTTTACTAAATGTCTATGAGTGAATAAACTAAGAGTTTTTACTTTATGTTGTGCATATCATGTGTGGGGTATTTTTGGAGATAAACTTCTAACAAAGAACATAAATAATAGCTATAGAGATGTGGGGGAAAGAAAAAATTTGATGGAGAAATAATATATACATTATGGAATACATATAATTATAATCCACGAAAGGATAACCACTGAAAGAGATAACATCTCTTATTCATTTATTCTCTTTTATTATATTTATTTTTCTTTCTGATATATTCTTTAATTTTTTAAAAATTAACAGTAGTTAAATATTTGATTGGGAATTCAATTATTTTTTCATTCCTTCATGTAATTTATTCATGTCATTGGGACTATAGTTCAATCATCTTCTCCATTTTTGATTCAATTCAGTTCAAGAGTATATTATATAATTCAACATATTAAAGTATTCAACATGACTATTTTTATATTTTCCTTCTATTTATTAATTTTACATATTGACTTTGGTACTAGATGAATAGATATTTGATGTTCAATTAAAATTCATCATTGAATTAATTATTAGTCTCCAAAAATTATTGTGAAATTTTATTAAGAACTTCATATTTGACAAAGTTCACCATTTTTATATTACCATGATTTATTATTTGAATGTCTTCATCCAATTACCCTTATAATAAGTTTCTAAAGATAAAAAATTACCCAAAATGATTGAATTATAATTCATTATTATTCTTAATCATCACAAAAAATTCAATTTACTTTCTAGTATTTTAGTTCCAAACATTCAGTAGTTTAGGTCAAAAAATCCTTTTGATATTCAACCACATTCCCATGGGATAAACATGTAATTATATTATTTTATGGTGACTATAAATATGTAAATTGAGATTTTTATATTATCAATGATAGGATATCACCATGATATATAATGTATTATTATCCTTGTTATTATTGACCCATGTAAAAAACCCTCTTATGTGACATGGTCATCAACATTAAAATATCATTTCAAAATGTTAATCTTCAAAAAATATCTAAATTATTTTACACATATAGTTAGTCCATTTTGGTGGAAAGATAGTTATATTTCCTTATAAAAATACGAGGATAATCAATTATGGAAGATTGGTCTCCTAAATAAGGCCATCAATCTCTATGATTAATTATATTATCATAAGTATAATCCATAGAGTCATGACCGAACAATATAACCCAGTTAAAATTAGAATAAAAAGTTGGGTAGAAAAAACTATATTATAAAAAAATATTTATCTATTTCAATTACATTATAATTCTTCTATTTCAATAATATATTAAATTAACAAAATTTTTCAAAATGTATAGAACTATATAAATATACAAGGATAAACAATTGTCCATGTAGATTTTTATTATAGTACATCGACTATATCCATCAAACATCATTAAATAAAATACATGAGATAAATAATATTGTATGGGTTATTTCATCAAAAAATATTTCATATCCTAATTATCATTAATATCATTATCTTTATTTAGACTAAAATGGATATAACATTTATCATACATTTAATATAAATCTACTTTAGTGGAATTTATTGGTTCTTTTTCAAATTTTAATTGAGAAAAATAGTTGAAATTTTATTTTCATCAATAATAGTTGATAGAGTAGTTGAAAACCCTCCACTTTTTTTCATGAATAATTTTTGTCTCTTCGAGGATTCATTATGGATGGTGGTAAATATAACAGATGAATAAACTCCCTTTGATGTCATTTTTTTTTGATTTGGAGCCTCTACAACTATCCCCTTCCCATTTTCACATATGGAGTTGTAAAATTTACCTTTTTATAATTATTTTCTACTCTAAGGTGCTCACCCAGAATACTTGTACCATTATTCTTAGGTGAATTATCATGAGTAGTTTCATTTTGAACATGATTTTGAGGTAGACAGTTATAGGAGACACATTGGATGATTTAGTGACTAAGGGATTAATATATAAGTTATAATATTTTAACCCACTCTTAATACACATGTGGAAGAATTTTTTTTAAAAGCATGCTTAGAAATATTTTTGAGACTAAAGAATTAGTTAATATTACTATGTATATGGATGATAAATCCACATACATTAAATAGTTTATCAAATGAGGAGTATACTAAAGGGATGTCATGGTATATTAAATGTTTTATATTTTCCCAATTTTTTATAATATCATGAAAATTATTTACAAAAATAGTAATATTCATTTTCATGTCATTCATCTTGTTTTATCTCTGGTGGCATTTTTTAGGGGATTATAAGCATATAGATGGATTTTGGATTTTAAAATGTTTTCTGAAGTTGCTGAATACAAGTAAAAAAATCATTATATGGAGCTCTATGACTGTTTTAAAATGAAATACATATAAGGTTAAATTTATTTAGAATTTCTAAATCCAATATTTTTAGGATTTTGGTTATTTAAGTCAATATTTTGATGATTTTTTAGTCAGTACATTATAACCTAGAAGTCACACTACATTGGATTGTTTTTAGATTTATGTGTTCACTATTTTGGAAATAAAATGTTGTTTTAACATGACATGTAAAATTAATATTTCATGGTACCAAGATTAATAATTTATGTGGTACAAAAATGTGAAATTATGAATATTAAAAATATATATTTCACTATAATTAATTGTTAACATTAAAATGATCAAGAAATGAGAATTAGATACTCCTCGTTTATATAATACTCTAAATTTTAATAAATTAATTCTATAGGATACATCATATTTTATTTTATTATTTTAATGTGATTGAAGGATAACTACATTGTAATTTAGTGATACTTTGGTTTTCACAATGATATCGTGGATCATATTGCATGGATACCTTCCATTCAATGATATTGATTAAAAATTTTAATTTGTTTTATTTCCAAATATAGAACACATGGTAATTTTTTGTTTTCAAATACTCAATAATTGTATACCTTAAATCATATAAAAATGTTTCTATAAGACATAGATTGATCTAACATCATGAAATTATGTGGGTGTTGTAGAAGTTGATGGTAATCATTTACCTTAGATTTGGAATGGTGTGACATAGAGATATTTTTACCATATAAAAAAAATTGGGGGATTAATGATGAGAGATATATTGTAGTTTTATATCATAGAATATAGATATGTAGAGTAAACAAATAAGAGGAGATAAAGATGAACAGAACGAGATAGAAGCTTAACATAATGTTTAGGGATGTATACATTTCTTGAAAACTCTCTCATTATATCGATATCGTATTATATAATATTTATTTTTAATGTATTAAAATACCAAAATTGAAATCCCCATTGCGTTTAAATGGTTTACAGATAATAAAAAAATATATTAAATCAATAATGAAACGTTTATTTTGCAAATAATAGTTTACACCACTAATCAACATGGATTAAATATGTTCGAGGATTACACTTAAACCCTTGATACACAATATAACTTATTAACCATGAAATATTATTATAATACAAGAATTTAGAATGGTTTTAGTCTTGATGTATTTGGGGATTCAATTCATGCATTTTCACCACATTCTAATGGGGTTACTATCATACATAAAAAATTTAATGAATTTTTATATTGATGGTAATTCTTTTAAGGACAACATATCATCTCATACATAAAATGAAATTATAAATATGAAACTGATAACAAAAATGAATTTTTGAAGCATAAATTTGAAAACATTACAGAATGTAATTAAATATTGAATCCAGACAATTAATTTGTTTTGATATGTAAATTTGATGATTTTATTTTTCATGATGGTCAAATAATAAATTATTTTATACTAATTTTCAATTTATTTTTGAGAATCGTTATAGGTTTTGTTCAGATGTTAAAACATTCTCAACCTAATAAAAATATATTATATACCCTACTAAAAAAATTATGCTAATATTATTTAATTGAGGACCATGATTTAAGCACACTACAACTAGATTATTTTCATAAAATATTCCCATATGAATTGAATAAAGAAATTCATTTCATGATTAAGAGTATTGTTGATAAGAAAATAAATTTTAATTTTTAAAAAAAGTGAAGAGTTGTAATGACATTTTTAGAATATAAAAAAATTTATAAAAGAGTCAAAAATGATTAAATGAACATTTAAAAAAATTTATCATTAAACTAAAAATGTTTTATATGATATAATTGAAAGTTCCTTGGATTTATGTATATTATTTTTCGAATTTTGTTAAAATTAGACATTACACATAATATAAATATTCAAATATTTATTTTTTTGGTTGAAAACTAAAATAATTCAAGATATCTTTAGACAGTAAATATATATTCTTAAAAAAGAAAAAAAAATAATTCAAAGGGAATGGAAAAATCAATTCAAAACCAAAATAAATAAATGTATTATCAATGATTGAAAGTGATTATACTAGTGAGGATGGAGAGATTTTTTAAAATATTAATTTTTTTTGTGAGATGTTTTTAATTATTAAATTTTATGGGTTGGAATTTACTAGTATTTAGATATTAAATAATATAAAAATGGAAGGAACAATATTGGTGTAGATTTTATATGAACTTCATAAGATAAATCATTAAAATATTTTAAAACAATGGAAGTAAATAATAAATAGGTTAAATCATACTGAAATGATGAAACCCTATATTGTAAAAAGGGTTCAATGATGATTAATTATAATTATATCTTCATGAAGATTCCTATTTAAGATAATAAGTTAATTGTTAACTTCATGGATAAAAAATAAATTGATAAATATCGTGAAGCTATTGAATATAATTTTGTTAAATCATAGAAAAAATTAAAAAAATCACATATATATTTTATAATTTCACTCCTAATGTTAAGGAAATATCATGTAGAAGGAATATTGAAAAGGTATAGGGAAAGACTCAGGTTGAAAGAATTCATATTTTTTTATTAATAAAATATACTAAAAAATCATGAAATAATGGGAATTCTAAAATTAAAGAGAATGTTATTTAAAATGAGGAGTATTAAATATATGGAATGGAGAGTAAAAAAGAAAAATTCTCTGCTTATATTCAATATATTTTATCATAAAAATAATTTAACGATGATTCTTAAAAGGTAAAATAATATCATCATTCCACCACATGACAACATGTAGTGTCATGTTTTTTTAGGATAGTGATGGAATTGTGGATGATTTTAGAATAAATAAAAGGTTTAAATTATTAATTATTCATTTTTTTAAAATACATTAGGTTATATGAGGAATATTTAATTTTTGAGTAAATATACTCCATGAAGAGTAGTATGTGACAATAATAGAATTATATATTTATAATTAAAACAATATTCATTCAAAGGAAGAGGGTTACATAACATGTCAAAAACATGGTGACTATGATGATAATTATCTCACTATAATACATGTATGTCTCAATATGAATATTAGAAATTAAAAATGAAAAAATAAAAAATAATCATGGAAGGGAGAAGGAATTATTCATTGAAATATATCATTAATAATTTCAAATGGAATATCCATGAATGATGGAATGTAGATTTTCATTAAAAAATTAAAGAGATTTGATGGTCCTGATGGATTTCCAAGAGTTAATGGAAGGGTTAGTGACTGATGGAAATTATGTTCCACTCATAATATGAGAATTTTTTTCAGGGGTAAATGGGAAGAAAAACTAATAAAAAATAACACCATATTTTTTTTATTAGATAAAACCCAATATATTGTTTATGTCAAAACAAATTGTTCAAGTAACAGAATTATTTTATAAAAACAATTAATGAATATTTGAAATGTTTATATATATATATTAAGATATTATATAAAACATGTGGAAACTAGATTCATGATGTTGATTCTAAAATCTAAAAATAAATATATTTTATCATGGAAATCAATTATAGAATTAATGATTTGACTTGATCTGACAAATAATATCAGTAAAAAAGAAAATAGAAATAATATTGGGGGAATTTAAATGATTAAAATAGAATGAAATTAGATACGATCTATATTAAAAATGTTAATTATTGATAATATATCACTTAAAAATTATATATTCAACCACATCAACCATAAAATAATTTTCAATTAGTTTGGTTTTCTATAATGAGGAAGAAATAATCTGGTAATGGAAAGTATTTTTTATTAGTTTTCTCATATTACATTCATTATATTCAATAAGAATGTGTTATTGTCCTTGAAAATTTATAGGTGATTTAAGATAAATATACAAGGAGATTTTGGTTTCACTATAGTGAATTGATGGATGATAAATGTGTCTAAATAAAAATGTATTAGTTTTGATTTTTATATTAGTATGTGTCAGATGTTTTATTAGTTTTTACTTCATATACCCAAAAAATTGAATTTATACAAATAAGAATATTAGTGTAATGGAAATGGTCAATTTCATATTAACCGATAATGATAGTTATATATTTTTATATTATCATTATAGGTATTATGATTTAGAAACTAAATTATGCTATTTCAATTTATATAGAACAATATATGATATATATGAAAAATACAACTTAATATAAATAATATATGTTGTGTATTAATCCTTTAATTATTATTTATATAGGTGAAAAAACTGGCTATGTCTTGAAAAAGAGGATCTATAGATATCATACTTGTTTATGCTAAAAAATTTATGAGGATAGCATTGCAACAATAATGATATAAGGATTTTTATGAATATTGTTGATGAAAATTTACTAGAAAAATAAATGAATAATTATCACCTTATAAAAGTAGTTATATAAATAGAAATTATAATTCTAAATTATATTAAAATATGAAAAAAATCTAATAAAAATGGATTCTCGAAGAATCGTTTGATGAAATTATCATGAAACCATTTCTAAAGAGGCGAAAAAATTTATATCAACCAAGGATGATAATTTATGTGGATTCCCAAAATTTAATATAGATAGTTTATTATCCATCCAATTATGCATAAATTTCGGTAATAAAAATTCCCCTGATTTTCATCACAAGTTATACAGGAGATGTGAGAAATTATTTTGAGTTTCAGGTGTTGATATATTATTAAACATAGGGATTTTATTTGAAAAATAATAAAGACACATGGGAGTTCATACCTAACCCAACTAATTATAATTAAATAAGTTAAAATTCATGTATTCCTTATCATTTACTGTGATAATGGAGAGGTAATGTGAAACAATGTATGTCATGTTTATAATGGTTGATTATAAGTTGATGTAAATGATTTCAAGAGACAATTATATAGGAATCACTGATTGATAAATTTATAATTTTTATTTATATCCCCTTCCAAATGTCATTGATGATGTTCCAAATGTATTCCATGCTATCATTATTCAATATAAGGTCAGGAGAGGAGGTTTACATTTAGAAATATGAAGGATTCATTCTTACAGATAATGAAGTTTTTTTTGTCAAAGAAGAATATATATATATATATCTTAAAAAATTCCAAAAATAAAGCTATTAAATGTTAGAAACATTAATTATGTCATAAAAATCAAGAAATAAATATTAAAAAAACAAATTACACATAAAATTAGATAAATAGGTGTCTTTAATTGTGACATTTTTCATAGATGATATATTTATTGTTTAAAATTAATATTTTATTATTGATGAGTTTTTTTGAGATGGAAATATTTTTTCGGATATCCATGATTTGAGAGACTAAATCATTCTTAGGATGAAATATTTCACAGTATAATGATATTATTTTCATCTCTTATGATCTATATACTAGATAGAATTTCGATTTTTTTCAAATAAGGATTCAATGTATGTTTCTGTCCTACTTTCCATGGAATAATTCTAAAAAAGAATGAATAAATAAAGGAAATAAATTTATGGTTTTTTAAATAATATTTTAAGGTTACTCAATTTGAATACTATTAGGATGATTTACTTGTATGATACATTATAATCAATATATTATAGACTATTAATAGAATCATATCTTATTATTTTTTAGAGTATATGTAAATATAACAATGGTAAAGTGAATTATGAAATGAAATTCTTTCAAAAATAATTTCTAACTATTAGAAATGGATTTTATTTTGGGTTTTTGGTCAATGCACATTGTGTTGAGCAAGGAGGATTCAATTCATGTGATCTAAATATTCATGTGGCTTTAGCATTGATGTATAAAGTATGGTTTTCACGGATTGAATATCTGAAAATATGTAAAATGAATTTTTTAAAGTGATTATTGATGATTTATGAAAATTTCTAGATTCCTGAAGTAATATATTTTTGAGAAGGAAAATGGTTCCAAAAGGATTTTTTTGATAATTAATTAAGTTGTTATGGAATGAAGGTAATCTATATGAATAATATATGTTTCATGAAAAGAAAATTCTCACTTATATTTGAGAATAAATTGATTTTTTTAAACATGAATGAAGGGGATCAAAACACGTCTTTGTGAGTTTGAAATATTCACAATGAGGTGTTTCTTATAAATATTCAACATCACCGAATTTGAAAATAAATTGAATTATGAAAAAGGGTGAATCCCTCTAATTTCTAGAGGGTAAAATTATTTTGGATTTGGTAAATCCTACAAATCCTAACAATAAAGACAATAATGGATCCGATGTAATTTTCAATTTTTTTTATTCAATGGAGTTTCACTAAGATTGAGATATTTTAGATAATTTTTGTTCCATGAATGGTATGAGATTCACAAATAAATTGATATTCACAAATTATATGATCATAGTGAAGAATGTTATATTTTTAAAATAATGTGGGATCATTAAGCTTGAAAAATAAATTATATTAAATTGGATTTTCATAAATGTGGAGTTTCAAAAAGGGTTCTTCCCAAACATCTGGTATTTAACATCTAGTTTGAGTCAATGGTTCATTCAATTAAATAAATTAGGGGTTGTTGTATGTTTAAAGTCTTATTCTAATTGGTAGCAAAAAATTATGTTCCCAATCTAGTGAGGTGTTCGTTATTTGACAAACTGAGTAATAATTATCCCTATGTATTGACCAAGGATGGGTTAATGAAAGAGATCTTGGGGAGGTACTATGTTATCCATAAAAAATGTGTAATAAAAGTGTTCTAACCATGGAATGGTTATGTGAAAACAATTTTAGTCATTTATAACTATTGAATATTAGTGGATTTATGTATGACTAAAACACTTCTAGTATATACTCCATGTACTATCCCTTAGTGGTTAACTGTGAAAAACTATTGTTCCATGTTTTTTTCTCTACATAATGTGTATTAATATTTCTATGATTCCATTAGAAAGGTATACTATGATCCTACGAATGTGGGGAAAAGATCCAAATCATTGAAATAAATATTTTACACCCTAATTCAACAATCCACACTATGGGTTTTCTGTGATCCTACATGTGTTATAAGAGTATACAAGTTGTATTTGTTAAATCTATCATATGATGTTTTTCTCATAGTGAATTCAATTAATATATTGAAAGTACCCCTTTTATGGAATCATCTTCTATATTGTTATGAATATAATGAGATATCATTTGTGATATATTTTAATTGAGGTTCTCAATAAAACAATTCAAGGGATTTAGGTTACTGATACAAAAAGCCTTTATATGACTAAAATATAATTGAAAGGGCTTGATGAAGATTCCATAGTTCAAAATGATTTTAATACAACACTATCTAACCAAATTACATTTAAGGTGATGATTTTAACTAAATCCATGTCCATTTGGGAGAATATATAATATATATAAAAATTCAATAAATATGTGAAGGATAATAATCATAATGTTTTTCACAATCTATTTTTTTATCTGAAAATGCATATAGAATAAAATTCAGATAGTTTCTTTTATCAAATTACTAAATTTGGTGGATCTATTTGAGGTCTTTGGGAAGTAATCAAGGAAGTATGGTTATACTATGATTGAGGGAATATTCTTGGGATACAAAATGGTGTTTAAAGAAAAAAATGCAATAGAAATTTCCATATATACATTATGGAAAAAACTTTTAACTAGATAATTGTGTATAAAACTATGAATAACTCTAGGAGCTCATATGATAAAATTGAAGATGATTAAGAATGTGGAAAATGGATAAATACAATGATTAAAATTTGAGAAATGTTAACACAAAATTAGGATTTTTTATAATATGATGATTTAGAATTAGAATTAGAGATGTAACCATTTCTATAAAAACTACATTAGATTTTGGTATGTGAACTATAACACAATATGGTGACTAATACAATATTATCAGGTATTAGACCATACATAAAAAGAAATTGAAAATGATAAATGAGCCAGATTCTACTCCCATATCAATTTTGGAACCAATATCATTTCTAGAAGTGGTGAAGGATGAATCATTGGATGAGGCCATAAATAATGAAATGGATTAGAATGACAATAATAAGACATGGGATCATGTTAAGATACTATAACATCACAATGTTATATGAACAAAGTAGAACATCACGGAAAAATTTGATCATCATGGAAATATGATAAAAAAATCTATGAATGTTGTGTAAAATAATTTCAAATATATAAGACATTAAATGTGAATAATTATTTTCTTTAGTGGGTTAAATAGAGTTGATTAGGCTCATCCTAGAAATTAAAATTCCAAAAGGGTACAATTTTTATCATACATATGTAAAAATTAGATCCATAAATGATGTTCATGAAGAATAACTATACAAATAAACCATCAATGGGATTTTCAATTTAAAATAATTAATCAAAGATTTGTAGATTAAATAAATCAATTTAAGGTATAATACATTCACCATTAGAATGTATTTCTCCACAATATTCTTTTATTAAGAAGAATCATTTTAAAAGATGAAGTACTTATTATAATCTCAATGTTATTTTTTTAAATGTGATTAGCTTATGGTGCTTCTGTATAAGGGTAATATTATATTCAGTGGAAGACATAATGTATCAATGTATTAATTATCTGTTCACATGAAACCGTAATTTGAAATTTACAATATTCGTGAACCCAGATTATTAATATTATTTCAAATGAATCAAGGAAAGAACAATATTTCATTTCTCAAGAATAGTATAATAGTGATCTTCAGAATAAATTCACATATATATGTATCTAAACTAGTATCTACTCTAATTTTGATAGGGAAAATCATATAATGAACAACGGTGGGAAATATTTGGATCCAATCCTGTATTGGAGGATAATTGGAATATAATTATAAATTACTATATTATGGATATATATCTTCTTTGTAGAATGTTTAGTGGAACAAATCCAAATTAATATAAAGGAGGATCATTTTTTAGTAGTTTAATGAATCATGAGATATATTCAAGGAACTCTTTTTTGGAGTATTCTTTGTAGCAGAGAATAATAATGAATCATATGGATTTTCTAATGTAGAATTGGATAGATATATTGTGGCTCAAAAGTCTAGCAGTGGGGGTTCATTAATCATTAGAAAACAAATTTGGGATGGTTGAGAAATAAATGAGATTGAACCTCTATTAATATGGATTCTATATTGTATATCTTAGTGAGAAAGGGCTAAACTCACATATTTTGGATAAAGAATAAAATTAATGACATTGGTGATGAGGTGATGTAACCAATAGTGATTCATTATGATAATAGGAGGGTGATCGATATTTTGAAAAATATTTTTCAACTATCTCATAGAAAACATATTGTGATTTGATATCACATAATCATAATGAAAATTGAACATGGTGGAATTAAAATAGATAATTTTGAAACAAATGATCAAGTACCGGACATCCTGAATAATTGTTTAACACCTCCAATTTTTTAGAATCATTTTTTGAGCATCAGTGTTATGCGAACTTCTATTTTAAGAGAAGATATATGGGGGAGAAATAATTCATGTGGTTTTTTTCAAAATAAGATCCCAATATAGGTTCTTTGGGATTATTCCAAAATGTAGATTATGAAATGTATTTAATTTTAGTTTTACATGATAGGTGGATTATAATATTTTTCTGATCTCTAAAAGAATTATATATCTCATCTTATTATCATGTATACTACAAAATTATTTTATCACATTTAATTATAGTGATATATGATTAATTTCACGATTATCAGGTTTTTTATCTAATATTGTTCTTTGATGAATTTAAGTACAATTTTAAAACAATTCCAGGGGAATATTTTTTAAACCATTGATTTTCATTATTATAACAATATTTTAATTTTTTTATGTTTTATGTACACACTAGGTTGAATTACAATTTTCCAAGAGAAGTGATCTTACGGTGTAGGTGGCATTACAGTTGTATGTGGCATCATTGTCCAGTGGTGTATAAACTTTTTTATCTCAAAAAATCAAGGATGTAGTGAACATCATGAATAATGTTTTTCCAATATTGGAATAGTGAAAAAACAAAAAATGAAATAATTTCATGATGATTGTTGTTTTGTGATGTTATGATGGATTACAATGAAATATGGCATCTTAATGGATATAAGAATCATTATATAGGTTTATGAAGAATGGTTGAGTCATGATGACATAATGGTAATCTATGCATCATTTAGAAGCTTCAGGAATGGATTAATTACACTATTGTTTCATAATTAAAAGAAGATTCACAAAAATGAAAGAAGATGTTCCAAGAAGGAAAATGGCCATCATGAAAGATTTACTAAGTGTTTTTGCCTATAAAAACGCATACTCACATCATTTATGTCATTGGGTGAATTTTTATAAATGGTAAATCACTATGATTTCATAATATTTTAATTTTTCATGTATCGTGAAATCTTCATGAGCCTATATATCATTAAAATAATGGTTGTAAAGAAATTACCCTATGAAATTTCAGAAAAAATAGAGATTCTAAAATGTTGAGAGCATTATAATAACTATGAGTTCAATTAATTTTATTTGATTCATGATGCATAATAGTTTTTTTAATGGTTGGTAAATTCACAATGGGTGTGATATTCATGAATTTAGGTGTTTTGGGAGAATCGTGAATGTGTGTGGGTTGGGGATGTCTATAAAATCATTGAAATAAAAATGTGGTGTCAAGAAGGAAAAAATTGCATGAATGTTAATTACCTAAAACATGGATTTCAATATATTTTTTTAGTGATCAATTCATTCATGTTTTTAGAGGAGGTGCAAACATAAGAACTGGGGGTTAATTGAGTCCTACATAAAATTTATGTTAAAAACATTATGATAAAATACCCAATTTGAAATATCCAAATTAATAATGGAAGTGGATATATAAATGTTCAATTTCTCAAAACGCCTCTCAATGGATGATTAGTCTTTAGTTGTATCCATGTAAGAACACTTATACAACTTTTTAAAAGGTTTCAATGAATTAACACTTATACACACCCACCAATACTAACTATCATAGTTATTTTTAAACAATTTTCTATTCATGAAATTATAATGACCGGAAAATAGAAAAACATAGTATTACAAAATAAAGTACACATCAAAATTAAACAAGAGGTTAAGTCTCATGCAAAGACTTAATCCTATCAACTCGTTGATCACCTACCACCAAGCAGTTTATATTAATATACATTGATACACAACCTATAACATAAGATTTCACAAAATCTCTAAGTATCACAACCTCTACCATAGTTCTTCATGGGAAAAACAAAAAAACTGGCCACACATGTCCTCATACACAATTATAGGTGGTAAAAAAGAGTGTAAGTAATGATTAGTGTGAGGATTTTCAGTATCCTCCATTTTAATAAAACGAGACAATGTGTGCCTAACAGACAAACACAAAATACTTAGAAATTTAATATAAGGAACAAAATAGAGCTAATATTATTATTATTGAATTTATAAGGTTATATGTGTTTAATGTTAATCTCTGGACTCTTTTTCATGATGAAATTAATGTTTGATCCCTCCTTTGGTAGATGTCTCCAAAACAGAGTGTCCCAACTTCATGTTCGGGTATCCAGGTACTGAGATGTTCTACTTCGTTATTTGAAAGCAATTTTATGAAGTACAAAAATGAAGCGTTGAATTTGTTCTCTCAAAATGATCTAAGTGAAGCTCTTGGGTTCATAGAGAATGTATTGGGGTGTTCTCCTCATTCTTTAGGACTTTTGGTATATTGTCTCTCACCTAGTATTATTATTTTTTATCTATTTTCTATTGTATTAAATATTCTTGAGGTCCAATAGATGGAATGATCAACCCATGATTTTTCTTCCACGTACCTCATAAGGTCTCCAGATATGTCGAAAACCAACATTAATTAATGTTAGAAGCATTAAATTTAATAAATATGACCGTTAGAATAATCTCAAAAATAGAAAAATTATAGAGTAGAAGGATATTGGAATCAGTTGACATGTAGTGGTATCCTTCAATCATTTTCTTTTCAATGGTATGCTTCATTAGTACACTTATCAGTAGTATCCTTCATAATAGTAAGCTTATCAGGGGTAGCCTTCAATGGCAGGCTTCATCGGTAGGCATATCATTGGTGGACGTATGAATACCAATGATTCTTTCATCAGTAACCATTCATCAGTATAATTCCAATAGTTATCTTAAAATGAAAACTATCAAAGAGTAACCTATTATCAGTGAAATTATTATGTTTTTAGTTTCAGGGTTCCCATCAATGACATTGTACTAGTAACCTCTAGAAATATCCTTTAGTTGTAACCATCAAACAGTAACCTCATGTGATAACCATCCATAGAAATAATTTAGTGATAACCTTCCTATGGTAATATCTAGTGGATACATTCTCGCAGAAACCTTTAATGGTATCCTTCCAATGGTAACCTCTGAAGGTAACCTCATATGGTGACTCAAACATAAGCTCTTAACATAGACCATCATACTGGTGACCTTTTACATAAAAATGGTACACTATAAACTCAATCAAGAAGGTTATGAGATTTAAAAAACATTATTGTTACTTGATAAAGACTATAAACAATAAGGAAACATTATTAACATATAGATGAAATAATATTTGGGATTATTAAAATAGGTGAGTCCAACAATATTCCTCTTTTTGATAATCATAAATTATGACAGCGAATGTTAGAACAAATATTGTTATATTAGAGCTAAGTACATATTCTAATCTATATAGTGGTATCCATATAAATTATGTCCAGGAAAAAATATAATAATATTTAAGAAATTTTATTCTTGAAAATATATCATAGCATGAAGGCATTGGAATGTCATATATGTAGAAATTTCATATATGTAAGGGCTGAAATCTGAAAAACTCTCCCCCTTGTGATTAGAAAACAAAAAAAAAGACAAAAAGAGAAAAATAAATATCTTTGTATTAATATAATAACAATACATTATAATAAAATAAAATTATCCATATAAAAGAAGATTTTCTACATTCAATCCAAATCAGATATATCCAACTGAGCTTTGACTTTTGGAGCTAAGAAGGTAGGTGAAAGAATATAGAGGTACAGTCTGAGGTATAGCAGTATGAAAGGTAGGAGGAGCAACTATTAAATCATCAGTAGACTAATAATGAGTAGATATTTGATAAATCATATGAATAAAACTTCTAAGGGCCTGTACAACAGTCATCAATGTGAAAGAACTAGTAGATCCTGGTGTAACTAATGAAAAATTCAAGGGAGGAGGGACAATAATGGGTGTTCAATCCACATGGAAAAAGAAGGAAATTCCAGAAATCCCTAGTGGTGCTTCCTCCTTTTTCCGTAGTTGAGATAAAATCATCTTTATTCTCCATGAAAATTTCCAAAGTTGGAGTCATCTCTCTAAGCCTACAACCTAGATTCTTAAAAGTAAGAGTGATTGGAGGTATCCTCATGTTCTCCAATAGCTTCTTGAAGTGAATATCCATATAATTCTAAAAATAAGGAATTTTATAATAGAAATGAATATTTTCATTGATGGATTTATGGTATTGGGTATCCAAACATAGGTAATAACATACAAGCTAATGAATGTATCTAGTAGTTTTAATGACTTGAGTCAATGACTGATGGTCGGAGGTACTTGTAATAGATATTTTTTCAATTTCTTCTCTAATAAATAATCTGGAGGCATCTAAATCAACACGAGGAGATTCATATTATACACTAGATGAACATAGAGGATATATGGTAAAATATATTTTCATATTAAAAGGCTTGGTCAATCCACTTATCATTCTCTTCACATCATCGTCTTGACCAGTCACATGTGCCTCCATAGACATCTTAAAGTCATCAAACACAGTGACCATATATTGAACAACACCCTTAACATACCGAATGTATTTTTCCATTTGATCTATTGAATCCATATATGAGTCTAAATTCACATTTGTGTGTTTCACGTACTCTATTGATTCTTCCAAGGTTCTTAACTGATTTTCGCATTCCTTAACTTCATGGTTCAGATTAGATTGAATGCTGGACATTATATTTTCACGAAAAGATTCCACAAGATCTTGATCTATAGCTATTGTTATCTATATCCCAATGGATATTTCATCAATTTATCATTGAAAATATTATTTCAAATACTCAAGATCATCCTTATTTATAGAATCATGATGTAATAGAACCACTAGTTTCACAATAGGGGTTTCTAAAATAGAATGAACTGGAGGTCTTATGTAAGGATTTTCCTCTTCAGATTCTTCATAGTCAATGCCCAAAACAATGAATCTAGGGTCCTCCGACTAGCCATCAATTTTATGAATTTCAATATTTAAAATTGTGGAAAATGGTTCCTCGCCCTCACATGGATATTCCTCTTAGATAACTGCATTATCCTCTGCCAGTATTACTTGATCAACTGAACCAGCAGGACCGTCTACTACTACTTATTCAACAGAATCTTCAACCACATACATTGCATTTCCATCGTGAACAGATTCAATATCATCTTAATTTTCATTATCTTCTATTATTGTATGTCCTATCAAAGTAATATAACATAGGTGTTCTTAATTACATTAATCATCATCAGTAGTCTAAAACTCCACATGATCAAAATCAACTTCATCCACATCCTCTAAGGTCTACCCAATAGTATTGTAAATTAAGAAATTCTCCTCATATTATTCTTCAGTGGTTTCATCCTTTTCAGTGTCCCTTAAGACAATATCTCTTCTGGAAAAACTCATTGGTAAACTAGTCTAACCAAATTATAAAGCTCCAATATGAGGACTTGCCAGAAGATCTTGATCACTCCGGTCATCTACAGGAGAATCCTCACACTCTTTCACATCAACAACATCCTCTTCTACATATTAATACATTGATTCCACTTCATAAGGTTTTAAACCTGGATCTCTTTTATCCTTTGGCCTAGAAATATTGTATATATTTTTCATGTCTTTATATATCTTACCCTTATAATTTACCCATTCCCTTTTCCTAGGGTTCTAGTTAACATCATAAACATGAAAATCATTTTGGTAATATAGAATTTGTCCTTTAAAACTATTTTTTCTTTCTTATATCCATAAAAACCATAAACATGAAACATAATACATAATAACTTGGCATAAAATAAATCATTTGAATTGGAACCAGGACAATTCATATCCTCTATCTGAACCATCCAAAATATGCAATGGTTTATCCTTTTCCCATGCCTCAAAAAATATTAGAAAAAATATCTTTTGATATTTCTTTGTTGCAAAGTCTCCTATACTTTGACTAAATAAATGTTAAATTTTTTTAACATTAACATGTTTTCCCCATACATCTCACCAAAAATTACCTTTTAAGGGATTCCACTCCATGTTAGTTCACCCAAAGCATGTTCATATCAAAAAAATTACTAGTTGGAGGCATCAATCTGGAATAATATTTAAACATTTCATCATGTGGTACTCTTAAACATTAATAAAATTCAACAGAAGAGAAGTTCACACTAACTCCATTTACCTTTGAAATCATTCGGTTCTCATAATTATACCGTTCAATCATAAAAAAATCATAATACTCATTTACTAGATTCAGGTAATATGGACCATTGTTGTTGGTGAAGCATTCTACACAATCTTGAGATTCTTGTGTCCTCAGCACTATAGATAATTTTGACAATAGTCTATTTGAATATAAATCATTCTCGGCCACAATATACCACTTTGAAAAATGAGGATTGATCTGCTTTAGCACAACCATGCTTCCACCATTAGACCAGCTCAAGTTCTCTTAGGGGTTTATTCATATAATTCTTCACCAACCACCAGTCTCTTAACTCTAACCATTGAAATTTGTTGCGGTTTGGGGGTTTTTAGCAATATTTTATGTTCAAGGCTTTGGGAGAATGATGTTTGGAATAGTATTGAGGTGGATTAAAATGTGACCTGTACATTGTTTTTATCATTTAGAGGTAAAAAACTATGTATATTAAATAAATAATATTAAAACGTTTCAAATACCATTAAAAAACATGATGTCCAAGACCTATATGTAAGGTCAACTATTTGTAAGGTGCCAATAGTAAGGTCTATCTATGAGGTCCAATGTTAAGCTATTCTATTGGTGAGTTGCAACTGTGATGTGTCCTAATGGTAAGGTCCAACGGTAATCTGTCCTATTGTTGAGGTACAGTGGTCAGGTGTCATAACGGTAAGGTCAAACAGTGAGGTGTCCTAATGGTAATGTCCAACAATATGTGGTCCTAAAGGTAAGGTCCAAATATGAGGTCCAAAGGTGATGATTCCTAATGGTGAGGTGTCCTTAATTAAAATTAATCATACCTAACTGTGGTTTGATGTAATTTAACCTCTCATAATTTACAATCATTATGATTATATCAGCCAATTTATGGTTTGTTCCAGTTAATTAAATAGTGATATCACTTCTTCGATAATGATTGCTCAAAAAGGGATGTCTCACATCAATGTTCATTTTCCTAGTATGAGATACTATAATCATAGTGATGTTAGTAGCACCTATATTATCAATATTTATTGTGAAATGTTTTGATTGATATCTACAGTCTATTAATTTTTTCTTCATCTACAGAATTTCAGCACAACAAATACAAGCATTTATTTATTCAACTTCGGCAGTGGATAATGAAACAAAAAATTATTTCATACTATATCATGATACTAGTGACTTTCCCAAAATGTGAAATATTCCATAGGTTATTTTTCTATCTATCATACAACCAGAAATTCCAACATCAGAATAACATATCAAATAAAAAGAATTTACACATGGATAAAATAGTCCTTTGTATGTACTATACATGATATACATAAAAATCCTTAAAAAATTTAAATAATATTCTTTGGGATTGGATTCAAAACAAGAAAACATACATAAGTAAGAAAAGAACAGATTCTATCATACCATGCTATAGGAGCTTGTTTTAGACCATATAAATCATAAGAATGATTAAAAACACGATTTGAAGAATTGGAATTTGTATGTCCAATGGGTTGTTTAACAAACACTTCATCAACTATATAACAATTTATAAATTAGCTTTTTTCATCCATTTGATAGAGTTTGAAATTAAGATGAGCTTCATAAGCAGGTAAAATCCTAATGAATTTTTGTCTAGATACAGGTGTAATCGTTTACTCATAGTATATTTCTTATTATTTATTATATCCTTGTGCAACTAATCTAGCCGTGTTTCTAATAGTATTTCCATACTCATCAACAATTTTTTTAAAAATCCTTTTAGTTCCAATTGTCAATATATCATTTGGTCCTTCTACTAATTCCCAATCAATGTTTCTTTCAAACTAATTTTATTCATCTTGAATAGCTATCACGACAAATTCATAATTGATAGCATCAATAGTATTTTTGGGATCAAGATGTGAAGGAAAAGAAGGATGTTTAACATGGTTTCTCAGATAAGCTCAAGATTGTGTTAATCTATTTATATCACCTACTACAACGTCTATAGGATGATTCTAGCGAGTCATGATACCTCTATTAAGTGTTTTACTAGACTCCTCAAGGTTTTCTATAGGTATATATTCAAATAATATGGTATATAATTATTTATTTCTTAACATTATGAAATTTAAATCTCAATATATAATTCCAAATCTGATGTAACAAATAAAATTACTTGAATGTATATTCATTTTCAATCTATGAATCATAAACATCATACCATTAGATATATCATTAAAATGTTTTCAAATATTTTATAATGTTTTATACTGAAATTGTTAATTATACCAATAATATCACTAAGAGGTTTTAAATATTTGAATAATAATGGAAGAAACACAGTACAATAGAATAATGGTTCAGATATACATGAATAAATATTTTTATGCTCATTACCCAAATATAAATCATTATTAAAACCACATCTACTTGTAGTATCCAAATAAAGATGTATTTCATGGGGGAAAAAATAATATATACTTTCCAAATCTTTATAATGTTGCACAATACTCTGTATTATCCTCAAATTCATTCATCTAGTTATTGGAACTAATCTATTGCGTTGTTAAATATAGTTCCCAATGATTATATTAAAATGTGTTTGATTCTTATAGTAACACACTTGAATCTAATAAAAAAAACTTATTGTCAAACTTATTATATTTTCATACATATATGGGTAATAATAAAAAACTATATCGACCAATTTAGGAGTAATCTATGGAGAAATAGACACCTGATTCCCATTAACAATGAGTAACAAATATAAACCACAGTAATAGAAAACATTAAATATCCTTGTGCCTAATAAAATTATTCTTTGCCATATCATGGGAATATGATGAAATTAATTGTGAGACAAAATTCATAGTAAGGGTGACATACAATGAAATATATCATCAGTACATAAGGAATAATCAATATGGAATGATAAAAATTGAAAAAAATATCATTCAGATTATAGAATGAGAATTAAATAAATTTATTGATAATATCAATTAAATATTAAAATAAATAATTATCAGTTAAATTTCAATGAATAAAATACATAAAATTTGGTTTTGTGACCTTAGAGAACAATATCTCTAAAAAATAATTATATAGTGCTAATAAATTTAATCGATGGGTAGCTATACACAAAAAAATTAACTTTTCATATAATTTGTGTACGGTGACATGTTGATGAGTCATGGGTATATCTATAATTAGGCACAATAGTCCCTTCATTTGTTATTCATTACTTATATTTTGAATGATCAATTAAATTAATAATCAATATTCATCATCATTAAATGTATATACTTAGTAAAGAATACCAATGTATCATGATTTTCTATATTCAATCAAATAACATTTATAGTAACACATCACATTTAAAAAATAGTATATGATTCTAGAAAAAATAATATTCATTAAAAACAATATGCTTGTTTAAGAAAAAATTTAATTTCTAGTGATCAAAATAATATGAATGATTCTTGGGAAATATAATGACCACAAAATTAATAAAAGAAAATATATTAGTATAAATTACATTAAACATCAGTTTTGAAATTTAATCATTTCACTAGGAAAAATAAATAAAATTATAGTTCCTTGATCCCTTAACTTGGACCCAGTGTCTACTACAATTACATTCTACTGATTACTTGGAATCAAATCGTAATGGATCACAGAGTTTAGCAGAATAGTAAAATTAGATGCATACATGGGTCTTGTATAACCAATTAATACACTAATTACAACAATATGTTTTCCTTCAATCATGGATGATAATTTTATACACTCTAGAGTATATTTTAATATCATATTTAGCACATTTTCTTGATTCATGTGTAATGGAATAAAAATAATGATGGGTTTAAATGGTCACTAACTGTTAAATATTGTGGAATAAATAATGATCCAATGTGCATAATCAATATAAAATGGTTATAACTTTATACACATGACATGTAACCAATTAAATGATATAAAGTGAATAAACAATAGGGATAGATAAATAACTAAGAACCCATTCCATGTAAATAACTGAAACATGAATAATAAATATGAAAATGAAAGTAAATAAAAGAAATTCATTTTAATCAATTAACTGACAATTAAATACATCAATTATTAATTTCAAAGAAAAATATCATTAATACTAATAATAAAATATTAAATGAATGAAACACATAATTAATGGATTCTAGGTTTTACAGGTACATGGAAACATTACATTTACAAACATTCAGAATATATTTTACAACATATTGGGTTAACCTACCCATTGACATAGGCTACACAATTTTTCAATCCCAAGAGACTATAGATGCATTGAGATGTAATATATAAAATTTTTCCAACTCATGTAAAAACTATCAATATCATTCCTTATATATCAAATAATTTATTTAATTAATGAAAAATTTTCCTCCTAAAATAACAACCTAAAGGAAGAGATATATTTTTTAAAGAATTTACCCAGATATAAATATCATTATATGTCAAAATCATAAGTAAAAATGTAATACATTTTATGCAATAATAATATCCATGATAAATGATATGGCTGTTTAAGGGAAATTCCTTGATTAATGAACATTCATAATTTAATATTTCAAGGGTACTAACAATGAAATCATTATAGGGATTCTCAATACTACCCATGGTCAAGGGAGTCATAAATCATCCAGATAATGATTAAATATTGTATCAATAAATAATATACCAATTGGATAAAAATATAATGATTTTTTCAATTGTTAATAAAAATTATAATAAAAATATCCACTAAAAACATTCTTCACAAAAATATAGTTTTTTATTTTGAATGAGAATGGAAATTATTTTCATTGAAAATCACATTAAAATATGTTTTCCATAAAAATTAATCATATAAACTTATAAATGAAGGCTCAAAAAATTTTAACTGAGTAATTTTGTACTTTCTGAACAAGTTAAAAAGAACATTCATTTTATAAGGATTTTTTTGAAATGATATTATTTTACAAAGTGAAAATAGATTACATTAAAAACACTTAAAAAGAAAAAATAGTAAAATATATTAAGTAAATAAAAATTTAAATGGTAAAACAACCTTTGTAATATCTTTATAAAATATATTTTTAAAAGAAAGTAGGATAACTGAATAATGAGAAAATAATGTCAGGATTTATTAAAATCCCTGTACAAAAAATATTGAGTACCTAAACGTGAAAAAATGGTACTATTACATGAAAATGATAATTTCAAAACATAGAATGATAAAATGAAAAATTTAATTAAACTCTGGCCAAATAATTTCCTCTAATAAAAACTCAAATGTAAACAATCCCAAATAAAATGACACTCTGAAGTACACCCTTGAAAAGACTATAACATTGTTGTGTGAGTCAAACAGATTGTATGTATGAAATGAATATTTATATATAGTAATTTTTAATAAATAAATATATATTCATTCTCATTTTACAAATAATAATTTAATAATAATGACAATGAAGATGTAATAAAACCCAATGAAAAGGAATTATGTTATGAAATTACTTTAAAACATAGTCATTTTACATTGAAGATCATTTATATGTAATAATTAAA
Source organism: Viscum album (assembly GCA_963277665.1). Taxonomy (NCBI): domain Eukaryota; kingdom Viridiplantae; phylum Streptophyta; class Magnoliopsida; order Santalales; family Viscaceae; genus Viscum; species Viscum album. The sequence continues at coordinate 651,842,031 of OY728145.1, read as the reverse complement.
AATAAAACTCAAAATAGAATGAATAATAAATTAAAAATGAAATTAAATGTAAATTTTTTATTATTTAAACATTATATAATAATTCATGAGGAAAAAATAATGTATTTTTTAAAGAGTATAAATTGATCTGATGTCCCTTAACAATGCGATAACATTTGATTTTGAAGACCCAAATGTGATCTTCACAACATGATATATTTAGAAAAAATTAATGTAAAATAAATCAGGATATATTATATCAAAATTATTAATGGGTGAACAATACAAAATAATTATGTGGTGTTAATGGCGCATCCCTCACATAATGAAAATTGAGAAAAACCCCCTAATTATTTCATTCTTTTTGTGTGAACACCCTGTAACAACATGTAAAATGGTATTAAACATGTTACTAACATATTTAATAACCATATTAATATTTATGATTACATATATTTTATTATTATAATATATTATTATAATGTTTCATAATCAATCTTTATTTTTGTTACTTATGGTGTTAATTGCTTACTATATGGAATATTCTTTCACTATTTATTTCTTTTTGTTATTACGTAGATCATGATTTCATCATCTACCTAATGTAAAAAATGATCTAAATATTTTATATATTCATTATATATGTATTGATAACAATACATAATATTTTTATATAGGAAATGAAAAGCATCATTTAGGGAGACGGTAGGTCGTACGTATGCATGATCACTAATTCTATTTCAATATCATATTTAAAAGAATGAAATGTAAATTATATATATATATATAATAAGTTTATAATCACAATATAATATTTATTTATTATATTTGACATAGTTTTATGATTTTTATCCTTAATAAATTATAGGTATAGAGTGAACGAATCACATCACTTTGAGAAGGCGGTAGTCCATGCTTTTAAAAATTATTTTTTGGTATTTACCAAAAATCGAAATCATGAAGTTATGTGTCATGTAACAAATTTATTTTGGTGAATAAATTATAAATAATATATATATATATATCATATAAAAATATTTTATCCATCATAATTCTCAACCATGAGAGGTGGTATAGAAAAAATGAAATACGTTTTGTGAGACTGTAGTTTTCCATAACAGAATGGTATGTTTGTTACCCATTTAATGGAATCATGTGATGTTTTAGGGTGAAACCACATAATAAAAAACATATAGTTATATTTTTTTATATATTATGTTATATAATAATGTAATAATAAAAATTAAATGGTTTTAGAAATAATAAAAACAAATGTTATCGTTGCAAAATGTAAACTTGTTTTGAGGTAACTCATTTTGGTTTATACCAAAATATGTACTTGGTTTCATTTCTACAATATTTATAGACTCTAGGATGATTGAATATATTTTCAGTCCATATTGGTGAATATAATCAGTGATTAATTATAATATATAGGTGTTAATAAGTGGGAATGAAGAGAACCTTTTTATAGTGAATGAGGAGTTTCATTCTTTTATGGTTTTGAAAATGAAATTACACCAATGATTTTTTCATTGAAAATTGGATAAAATAATGTTACCTATTATATAATAGTTATTATATGGAATAATAAGATGATAAAATGTATTTTTGACAACATTATATGTCATTTAGGGAATTAATTTTATGGTTTAGTCTGTTGTGAATCTAATCATTCACTTATCCTTTGTAGTCAATTTTAATCAGATTGATGTTTATTTTTTGTAAAAATATAATTTAAACATGTTTAAATTATAAAATATTGTTATTCTAAATATTTGATCCATTTTTAAAAATTCAAATCACAATAGGTTCAGAAATTAATTTAATATTAATCTCATAGATGGGACGACAATGCGTGTTTTTAAAGTAAAAATGTTTAAAGGATTGATTTGTTTTTATATCCAATTTCACTGTGATATTTATTAAAATTAACTAAATTTGAATAATTTATTTTCAATTGATCATATTTAAAAAATTAAAAATATAATTTCAACATATAAATAAATTTGATTAAAAGGATTATTGATTTAAAATTTGGAATTTTTCAATAATAAAAAATAGTAATATTCTAGAAATAATAAAAAACATCCCCCCAAAACACTTTGGATTTATCAATTTAAAAATTTATTTTTTAACAGATAAAAAAGATAAATGATAAAAAATGTATTTTAAAAATATTTTCCACTAAAACGTTTTAAAATCACCATTATAAAAATAGAGGGTTTTTGCATAATACTGGGTTAGTTCTCATATTATTCCTATAAAATCAATTGGATGAATATAAAAAAAATATGTTATTTAATATATAATATATTTATTACATTAATGGAAATAAATTATTTTAATTAATTTAATTTAATAAATAAACCACCCTTATGAGAAAAAAATAATTCCTTTATATTCAATTGGTTTTTATATTCATTTAAAATTATTTGTATCCCATGAGTTCATATTAAATTTTTTAAACAATATATTTTCATATGATAGTTAATAATATTCATCGAATTCAATATAATGTATTTTTAAAATCCTATTAAAATCAATAATAATATTTTAAAAATATATTTTTGTTCGGAAAAAATATGTATTGCATTTAACACATTCCATTAAAAAAACTCATTATTGACAATGATGAATTCTAACTAGGTATATTGTGCATTTAAAGCTATATTATAGGTTTAATTTTTAAAAAATATTAATATATTTTAATTTCTTGGAGATATTATATTTACTTATTCAATTTTTGTTTCAATTGACACATGATATGAGATATAATGTTCTCACATTAGAATTACGAGGTGGTACATTCCCCCACACCCTTAATTAAATTGTATATTCAAAATTTTAACACGATCATGGTAGTGAAATGATTCATATTTGGAAGTTCCGTTATGGAAAACCCACATGGTGTAAGTGTTCAAAAACATTCCTCCTGAAAATATTCAATGAATAGTTTAATGGACTCATTGAATAAAAGTTAACTAGGCCATCAAATTGGAGGATATTAATGTGAATTTTTGATATGTTCATAGAGGAAAAGATTAAATATTAATAAAGAGTGATTGAATTCATTTATAACAATAAATTTAATTATCATTATAAATTTTTTGTCCCCAAAGCCATAAATTTATGATAATCAATATGACAATATGTGGAAGCAAATAGTATATTAGGATAATATTTTTATTTTAAGATTATTTTCCAAATATCACAGAATTATTATATAATACAAGTTTATATAGAAATATACATACATGATATATTTTATGAAAAAATCACACTTAGGTTGTACTTTGTTTTATTTCCAACTCATCCATTACATCGATTATAGTATTTTAAAAAATTAGCCTTTACGACTGAAGCACTAACATATTCTTTATATTGATTTTACGAGAAATAAAAGATGAACAAGTGTAATTATTTTTCTATAATTATTATCCAGAGAAAAAATAGTCGACATATTAATCACTAAACCCAAAAGGTAATAATACCATATAATCATCATATATATATTCATAAAAAATGTTATCTGAAATTTAATAAATTTACTAAGACATTGTATAGTCCAATGGTAGGCATGAATACCTTATCATCCTTAAATAAGGGGTTAATGTCACACATATTTACTTGAATTTATGGGTCTTCACTAACATGCAATGGTTTCAATTTTCTAAAACTATATAAATATAGTTTTTATGAAGCTCCCATAAATGTGATTTTCTACCTTGGAATAATGATAATCACTAAATATCAAGTAAAAAGTATTTTAAAAAAATTTACAATATATGAATAGTTAAATTGTGTTTTTCTACATATAAAACTCCTTCTTATATGTTTAAACGTTGCCATAAAATTTCACAATCTATTAAAATCAATCATAATGGTTAGTAAATAAAATGTTAATTAACTTAATAATATCACATTGGGGTGTAAGACTATGTGAAATGTAAGGCCCCTTTCCATGTACCCATTTATACTCACGTTAGGAATAGTTCCCATTTTATAGTTGTTAACCCTTTGTATATCTGTTATTGAACAATGGACAGAAATAGTATCTAGAAACGGGTCAATTTATAGTAAATCCCACATAAAAACTTCCTTACAAAAATCCTTGTATGTTCTTATATACTTATCCCCAAATTATATTATAGTTTTGTGTTTCCTATACTATTTTATAATATATATTTTTATAGGTTTCTAATAATCTTTATCTGATTAAAATTATATCATCTTTTCCTTAGAATTCCATATTAATAGTCTAATATCATTATAATAGTGTGATTACATGTAATCATACCCAGAATGAACGAATATTTTTGTAGTATTGGTAAAATAAATATAAAAATGATTCATGTATTACCAATTAATTCAAAAATTACAACATGAAGTTTTGCCTTTCTAAGATTAAAAAAATTATTCCATCTTCCGTATTATTGCATATGTTCCTTTTTAAACTAATCAATTTCATTTTTATATGAAAGAAATAATGGTGACCACCAATGATCAGTAAGTCTTAAACGTAGAGGAATTAATAATGAATCAATTAGAATAATTGTTATAGTAGGGTAATAACATCACACACAAACCATGTAATCAATAATATGACAGGGAGTGTATAAACAACCTAGAAATGTATATAACTGAAAACACAATCCATGTAAATATCTAGATAATAAATAATCAATGTAGAATAAAAAATAACTGACAAAAAATCATTTTAATCAATGAAATGGGAATTATATTCAACCATCTATTATGTAAAAGAATACTCCTCATGGAAAATTATAAGTAAATAATGAATGAAAGAAATTATTAATTATTAGAATCCTTATATACTATGTTAGCTATGCTATAAAGACTATTCCAAATATGGTTTATAACATACATGGTGAAAACCCCATTAGACTTGGCTAGCCTATATTTTCGTCCTATTAGACCACTAATGCATCATGGAGGTATTTATAACAAGGGAAGACATTTTTCACACTTCTACAAACCATTCCTCATGGAGTGAATAATTGATTTAATTTACAAAAATTATTTATGATCAAATATACATATAGAGTTATAGATATTAATTTAACAAAATTTCCCCATATATCAATTTCTATTGAAGACAACAATGTATGTGAAAGATATATGTTGTTTAGAAAATAATTACATATATGGTAATTGGTATTTATTTTAAGGGGAAATTCGATGATTTATGATCATAAGAAATTTAATATATTAGGGTTACTAATAACGAAATCATGTTAGTGGATTTCAATGAAATACTTCATAAAAGGGGTCATGAACCATCCTAAAGAAGAATAAAGATGGTATCAATAAAATATATCACATGTGGATTAAAATAACCGTCTTATGTCATTGATGAATTAAAAAAATAATATAAGGTTATTTTAAAAACATTCTCAAGGATAATATAATTATTATAATGAAAAAAATGAAGAAACTATTTTATTAAAATCAATTTAAAAATACATTCCTAAAAAATAAACTAAAAAATGTATTCTCAAATAAATAGAGATATGTACTTCTATACATTCTATAGAATGTTAAACGAACATTCATTTTTTAATGTAAAACATTTAGAAGAGTTACTTGTTATAAAAGAATAAATAATGCTAATTTGAAAAAGAAATTAATGAAAAAGGGTCAAAAAAGTTAATAAATATTTTTGAAATTGTTAGAAACATCTTTGAAACCCTTTTATTATAAAATACTGGTTTAGATGAATATGATTTCTTGGACTAAGTTGGAAAATGATGTTTGTTTTTCATAAATATATTATATAAAAAAATCAACTTCCTAATAGTGAAAAATGGTTATATAACCGGAAAACGTTCATGAACCAAAATATGAGTGGAAATATAATGTTTTTATTAAATGAGGATCAAATAGCTTCCTCTAATGGAAATTCAATTATAAAGAAATCTGGAATAAGAAGATATTGTTAATTAAACCATTGAAAGAAGACAAAAAAAGAGTGAGAATAAAATATATTATTTGTATCATCCATATAACCTCAGATAATATGTGTAAATATATAAAAATATTTTTTAATTAAAAAGACACATAATAAAAGAATATTAACAACAAAAACGAAGAAATATAAACTAGGAAAATCAATTGATTTATGAAATTTCGTTACGACTCTGTAATTTTAGGTTCATGTCCCAATAAATGAAATAATTAAACATAAAACAAGGAATATAATTAATAATGAGTTTATAATGATATTATACTTATAATTGGATTTATGAAACCCTAATTTAATAAATTAGTTACATAATAATAATGTATGTCTCAATGAATGGAATTTGTGATGATGTTTGTTACCAATGTTGTCATATATGAATTCGATTACCAGAAGGTAATAATAATAAAATAATAAATTTAAATACAATTAACCTAATATATATAATTATATAATTTATCAAAATATGTTTTCGTTTCACTAAAAAATAATAATGGTGTTAATGGCATTTTCCGCACGAAAATAAAATTGAGACAACAATCACTTACCTAGTGTTTAATTTCTGGTGAATGTCCATTGACATCTTGTATAATGGTTGTAAACATGTTAATAGAATATTTCATATCCATATTAACTATTAAAATATCATATATGTTCTTTTTATAATATCTTATTACCTTTTTGTTAGTAACCATTCATTATTTTCACTATTTTGAGTGATAATTTCTATTTTCTCGAATATGTTTTGACATGTTATTTGTCGTTCCTGTAACATAGATCTGGATTATATCATCTAATGAATATAAAAAATGGTGTAAATATTATATATATTCTATTCATATTAAGTAATAATTATCCATAATATTTTGAGATATGAAAGGAAATACACAATTCATAGAGACAGTATGTCTTACAAATTCCTGAATGCTACTTTAATTACATTCTATCAATTAAAATATTAATATATATATATATTATAACTTAGGTAATATATCTATTTCATAAATTTCACATAGTCTTATTAGAACCATATTTAATGCATTCCATGTATATCATGAATGAATCACATCACTTTGATGAGGCGGTAGTCTACACATCCACAAATGATGTCATCATATTAACACAAAATAGAATGAATGAAGGTATAAATTATGTAATTATTAAATATGTATTAATTAAATATAAAAATTATATATATTATAATAATAGAGTGTCCATCATAATTCACAACCAAGATAGGTGGAAATGTGAAAACGAACAACATCATTTCACGAGGCGGTAGATCACAGTACATGAATGGCATGTTGGATACACGTTTGATTGATGTGTGTGTTGGTGTAGGTTGAACACACATCATAAAAATTAATTAGATATAAGATACTAATGTTGTTATATAATTATGTAATAAATATAATTTAATGTATTGTGAATGAAATTAAACAAAAGTGATTGTTGTATAATGTTACTTCATTATTGGGAAACTCAATTTTGTTTTTACTAAAATAATAAATTGGTTTGATTTATTCCAATGTTAAGTATTATAATATTAGGTTTGGGATGTTTCTATAAAATTGAAATAGAGGTGGGTTGATCAGAAGGGCTTGAGAGCTTTGAATAATTGGGAGAGGTGACTGCCTTTAATTTTGATGTGGGGGTGGCATTCATGTAAATATTTAAAAAGGGAATTCCCCACACGTTTATCCCGTGTCATGTTGATCGAAACATTGTATAATATAGTTTAATGGAGGATAGGGTCTAAATATCATCATTTAATGACTTTTTTACATATCTATAGGTCATTTTTGTGCATATGATTAAGGTTTATTCCTATGTTAAGCTATTGTTTCTCTGAAACAATGCAACTAATTGTAATCCCATTAAATAATATTTTTGGTCGAAAAATAAATCCCACTTATTGTATGTTAGAAATTATTATCATTAAATATAGGGAATATTTTTTTAGAATTTATTATCACATAAGTGGAAGAAATAAATTTAAATTTAATCTCCCATACTGGATGACAATACGAGGTTTAAAAGTAACCCTTTTCCAATAATTAATGTGTTTTTATATCCAATTTCAAAGTGAATTTGATAAAAATTAACTAAAATGAATTAATACATGTAATATTGATCTATTTATTCTGAAAAAATTAACAATATCATTTATCATTACACATAAATTACATGAAAACCCAATTTTGAATTAAAATTTAGTATTTTTAACTATTCATCAAAAATGATATATTTCAGAGAAATCCAAGAAAACCATCCAGACATAATTTTTATATTTATATATGAAAATTTATAATTATTTTTACATATAAAATTGATAAAATTACAAATACAATGATTTCAATCAAATATTCCTTAAAAAGGTGTTAAAATTGAATTTATAAAAATATATGTTTTTTCGTGAAATATTGAGATTGTTTTCATCTTGTGACTATAAAATGAATTTGGTGAATATAAAAATATATTATTTTATATATTTAATATATATATATAAGAAATATCACTCACTAATTTATATTAATATAATTTGTTGAAATAAAACACCCTTGTGAGAAAATAAACATTTTATTTATATTCAATTTGTCTTCATATTCATTTCAATTTTATTAGTAATAGATAAATTCTTATTATATTTATGTATGAAATATATTTTTATATGTTATTTAATACTATTTATGACCTCTAATTTATTGTCTATGTTAAATCATATTATTTTATGTAATGGTATTTTAATAATATATTGTTGTTTGGTATGTCTTGGTCATACATGTAACAAAATACACTAAAGAAACACGTTCTTGCGATTCATTTTAAAAAACTCACATTCATTTGAATTTCAGGATATATCATATATTGAACTTATTTATAATAGTAAATATATTTTAACATCTCGGGATATTATATTCCCTTACATGATTGGTTTTTCCTGTTATACATAATATCAAATAAAATATTCTCACTTTAAAATTTCATGAAGTTACAAAAATGGACCATAAATATTAAAATAAAAATACATTTATGAATTTTATTTGAAAAAATATATTAAAATTTGTGAATAAGGTAAATATATTGAATTGGTTTCGGCTGTGGGAATGTCCATTACCTAAAAATATGCTAAAACTATTTCTTTTGACTATTTAAAAATAATTTAGTAAAAAACCCTTACAAAAATATAAATATTACATTTAAATTTTTTTAATAGTCATGGGTAACCTAAATTTTCCATATTATATCATATAATTATGGAAAACAACGTTTTAAAATTATTTTTAAAAAAAAAATTACAAAAAAAGTAAATATGTTAGATTAAATGTTAAATAAAATATATTTTTTGGGGAATTTTTTTTAATTTATATAAAATATTAAGGAATAATATTACTAAAATATTAAGACTCCTAAAATACCCGTTGTGAAATAAAATAAATATTTTTTATGAATGATGTATTATAATAACCATCCAATAAAAATTAAGGTAACACAAAAAAATTAATATCATAGAATAATTGCATACAACATTTCTAAATATTAAATTGATACCCCTAAAAAAATAATAATAATAATAAAAATTACTCATAATGAATAAGTATGTATTCTTGTAATATATATATATATATAGTCCATTATATGCTTCATAGAAAATAAAAAATTTGAATAATAACAAATGTGTCTAAATAGAGTGGAAATTGAGACAAAATTACATTACCATACACATCTATTTAGTTGAACATGATTTACCTGCTAATATACTAGTTTAAAATATATTATTAATGTATAAACACCCAAATTAACAATTATAATATCAATTTATTTCTACATTTAATTTAGTTTTTACCTTATCTTTATAATATTTCATTATAACCATTATTATAGATGATAACTACATTGTTTTATCATTAATATTTTATTAGGGAAGTTATAAATAATTTTAATATTATGTAGTTAAATTATTCAAAAAATAATATTATTTCTATAAATATAATTTTTTTTCTATACCATTATATAACCATTCTTGAAATATAATCATGGAAAATGAATCACATCACTTTGGGGAGATGGTAGATCCTACATATACATGAGTGACATTATCATATCTATAATGGGTATGTGGGTAAACAAGTAGATGTTATATTAAATTTATATAATATATATAATCTCATATGGATCATATATATTAATTATTTAAATAATAATTATTAATGAGAGTCAGTAATGGAAAAAAAATTCGATTGGTTTGTGAGGTGGTGTTCAACCATACAAGTGATCAATGGGTTTACATCCAATTTCAACGAGAATGATGTAAATATATATTATTATATTAATATAAAAATATCACATTATAATGTATACATTGGGGTAACTATATTGAAATTATCAAGACATTATTTATGGTGATAAATGAAAAAATAAAAACAAAGTGATTGGTGAAGGCAGTTACCATTCCTTTAAAACCTACTTTGGATCTATTTTATAGGACCCTAGGTTTGGTGTATGTGGAAAAAAATAATTTATATTTTGTGCATTATTATAGTGAGGGGATATTGTTATATAGTTTACTTGAGCTTAATGGAATTATAATTATTATATGTTAGGGGAGTAGGTGCCCCTATATAATTTATATTATTGTTGTGCATGTATTTTTTAAAATATTTTCAATAATTCAACATCGCTTTCACTAAAACAGTGTTCTATTAAATATTATAATATAATGGAATAAGATTAAATCCAAAATAAAACACTAAAATTTGGGTTCAACTTTATTTAATTGTAACAATTATCATTATAGATTCACCCCGATTAAAATATTTTTACCTTTATTATAAAAATTAATTAATATTTCATTCAATATTCATTAGGGAAAAATTTTGTTTTGAAAATAATTACTAATATTCATTATACTTTCTCTAAATATGAATAAATTTTCTTTAATCCAATAAAGATTAGCGGGGGAATTTAATTTAAAAATATGTCAGTAAAACCTATCTCAAATAGTATTTTAATATTTGAATTTTTTCAAGAGTTAGATAATATCATATTAACTATGTGAAAATTTATAAACATTATATGGTTTCAAATTACATTATATAGATATATCATTTATAAATTTTATTTAATTAATTAATATATAAATGTTATTTTTATTAATTATAATGGAGTGATATTATTCATTAAAAAATTATTTTTTAAAAAATGTCCCCATTTAGCTCCAAACAAATTTTTCTTCATTTATATCAAATTGATAGAAAATAAACTACTGACTAAAAATAATATAAAAAATAATATAAATAAAATGATTTACAGTAGAATATAAAATTTCCAATTATTCTTAACAATCAATCGTAATGATAATTTAAAAAATATATTTTCTAGGATTATTTTTACTAAGTATGTTCCTAATCAATACTCTTCTTATCAAATTAACAATCTGCGACTTGAAATAATAAAATTTTTACTGTATTTTAGGATTATTAAAATAGAATATTAACTTGGTATAATTGAATCCTGGGTGTTATGGTGAAGACCCCCTCCAGAAGAGGCCAACATTGATATCCTCGACCCTTTAAAATTAAATTATGTAAAATCCACTATTGAATCAACGAATAATAATGAATTGAAGAAAAATAGAAACGAAATTAAGGGAAAATTCATTATAAACTAATGTTTTCCTTTCGATTAATTTTATTCTAATTTTTTTCTTTTCCCCCATCATCTATCACATCGTCATCTTATTGTAGTATATTAAAAAAACTAAACCATTATACACCTTCCAGAGGAGTTAAGATATATTTTATTTACATCTTCATGGAACTATTGAATATATAACAGAAAGATGAAAATAATAATCTATTAATTTCTTTATTATGATATTTTTTCATCATTTATTCATAATTTTTCTTATTCGGTAAGTCATGGTATATTTGATTATTTCTGGGATTTAGTTGGGTTAAGGTAATAACTACACTAATGAGACTATAAAATGTTATTAGATCATAGACTAGGTAGTAGAGATTAATTAGAAATCAATTTTTTTAGGATTGTTTTTTCAAATACCAAAATACTATGAATATTTATTCATTAATTGGATGTTGGATGTGTGATTGATGTGGAAGTAGCAATGTGATTTAAGTATATGAACTGATGTTTCATTTATTGTGCTGTCTACCCAAGTCTTCTTTTGTTCATGATGAAAATCACCAATGATGGTGAGGCCCTACAATAGGCTCTTAGGATGTAAAATTTAATTGAATTAGTGGTGATATTGTAATGATATATTTTGATGAAACTGATATTGTTTGATAGTTTTACTAGTTATCCGGAAGTGAATAACTATATAAGATCTTGGGGCATTAAATAATGAGTGATTTCGTACATGAATACTACATATGTGATTAGTTATAATGGAGATATTTATTTTAATGACATAGTGGTGTCTATTAATAATGGATCTTGTTAGTGATTTAAGTGGTTCACTAGAGTATTGGAGTTAGTTTCAAGAGATGTTATACTATAGCATACTCATGTTTTATTGGTTGATGGCCAAATAATGGAAATATATTGAATAAACCTGGTGAGGTTTTGAATAATTTATTCAGCTAATTTATTGAGATTGGTTCACCTATATCCACTACAGTTCATGAAGTAAAATATGTTTTTTTTGGGGTTTGTTTTTTAAATTTATACATTACAAGTATTCATGGAATACAATGTGTATCAGTTATTTTAAGTTATTTCTTAAGATTCAATCATCATTATTCAAATTGAGAAAATTAAAATGGGTGCTCATGATATTTATGTAATAAAATTTATAATTATATATTTAATTTTCAAATTATCATTTAAATATTTATATTAAACAATTTAATAAAAGGAAATAAATTATATTTTATAATATAATTTTTCCATGACATTAAAAAAATATGATGATTTCTTTATTTTAAGATTCATTTATTCTAATATTTATCATGATTAACATATTAAAATTAATCAATACTTTCCTTTTATCAATTCTCCCACACCTATAGCATTCGCTCATGGAAAATAAAATTCATTCGTATTATAATTTCCAAGATTATTTCTATTTAATATTTATTCTATTTCTATCTAACTTCAAATTTATAGGCTTCACATTTCAAGTTCAAATGATCATTTAAGATCTAAATATATTGAGATATCAATATGAACCTAAAACCTCAATCCTTATATGATGATAGATGTTTATATTAGTCTAACTCCCAAAAGATTACAGGAAAAATACACTTGTATCAAAATCAATATTTATATAAAAATAATCAATTTCTCCAAAACTCAATTTTCAACTAAAAATGGATAAATAATTTGTTTTATCTGAGAGAATTTTTAAATAATCCCTGGATTTGAAAAAAACCTTATATGAAAAATTGAATTTACAAAAAATATAAATTAGATTGAAAAGTATTAGTCATCAATTTTTTATGTAAATGACATTATATTATACATTTAATCTTCTTAGTTTTTTTAGATGTTTTTCCAAAATTATATAATGATCTGATTTCATCCCAATATCAATGTTAGAAAATCATAAATTATATTTTCATTTAAATTTATGAAATATATTCCCAATATTAAAAATCATAAAATATTAATTCCTATACATATTGAAATCAATTAAAATCACAACTGAACCAACACTATTATTCAATCAGTTAAAAACTGATATATAATGTAGTTTATTATTAAAACTCATATCAATATCAATAAATAAAATAAAAATAATAGAATAAAAATAAATTTTTTAAATTATAAAATTGAATTCAAATACATTTTAGCAATTCAGTTTATGTAACATAATATTGAGAATGAAATAATTAATTTAAATAAAATATATGAAAAAAATAAATATACCATGTAAAAATGATTAAAAAGTTTTCAATTATTTTCCACACTAGTTCATCATGTTTATTTTGTAAATTTTAATTTATATTCTATTATTTATTCTATATATTTTTTCATATTTCTTTTGGGGATTTATAGGCCTCTTAACACTGATTGTTTTCCTCTTTGATCAGCAAATATCAAGTGAATCCTTGTTCAAATTTTTGAAGGAGACTCTGCATCACAGGACATTGCAATTTCCTACCATGAATCACTCTAGAGGAGTCTATTGTCTTTAAAGGACGATGAAACCATAACATTAATGCCTCTACCATTGAATTGCTTTAATCTAATTGGGGTTTTTTAATCATGTGGACATGTTGAGGGATTTTCAAATTATCTAGACAACATGTACATGTCCCATCATGAGTTTAATTTTCCAGTTAGAATGAATTAGTATGATATCAATAATCTATTATTAAACTTACTCAGTACAAAATATGGATTTTATGGTGTCTTGTGAGACCAAGCATCTGATATACTTGGTGTGTCCCATCAATTTTACAACCAAAAGAGGCTCCAATCATTCCACCTATTAATTTATCTATTTTTAAAATGTTTTGGATCTCATGAGGTTCAATCAAAATTATTTAAGATAATCACACTACCTCTTAGTGATGCGTTGGGTGGACAACAAAGGACATATGGTCTGGTTTGTGCATTTTGGGGGCAATTCCATTTGTTTGTCCTCATAAATCCAATGGTGGATCACAATGTCTTCTAGACATACCTAAGGCCCTTTTCATTGTGAGCGTGACATGATAATGATATTTCTAAAGATGAGGTGTAAATTTAGTTTGGTTCTTGTGAGGTCTTGTGTATTTCAAGGGGTATACTTCGTGAATTTTTAGGCCACTATAGGCTCCCACCTCCTCAACTTTTAATTTCAATTCTTTTATATAAAAAATGTATAGGGATACAGTGAGTTATATTTAATGTTTCAAATGAAAATATTTCTTCCCATTACAGATTCATCATGTGAGTTTTATGACCACATGAGGCTTTGAAAATTTGAATATTTTCATCCTGTTTTTGTATGAATTTTGGATGGATTTTCATGTGCTCACCGGCTGAAAATATGACTGAACTTGGGGTGCATATGTGGCATAAAAAAAAGATTATTCGTTGTTTGGAGCCCCTATTGAAGATAATACAAACATTACAAAGGGTATTCATTATTATTCAGGGGATATGTGTTGTTTTTGACCATTCATATAACCTTATGTGGGTCATGTCATCAAATGTCTCCACGAAGTTCACACGATCCATGTTATAATGGGAACCATATTTTTCGTTTTCTTTTGTTGGTATGATAATACCAATATTCATGTAATTCATATAATTTGAATTATCAAATGATAATATTCCTAGAGTGAACCCCCCCACCCACTCAATATCAAATTCCACTTGTACTAGGAATTTTTTCCGAGAAATATAAATTCCCGCCTGAGTCGTTGGTCGTATCACATATTGGTTTCTTTTTCCAAAAAATATAATTATATTCCACTCTCAGTATTCAATGGGATTACCAAAAAATAAGTCATTCTATAAGGGTGAATAACACATGCTTTACATTTGTTCAGGGCCCTCACCCTACTTTCATCATGTAACATTGTTGCAATACCATTTGGAAAGACTGATTCATGAGACATTTCCATGAGTCCATTTCTCATGAAATTATCCACAAGACTTATTTTAATTAGGTTCCCACAATAACCAACCATGATCTATACATATAATGTTTTTTGAAAAGTGGGTGTGTGGATGTGATTGTCTATAGGTTTCTGTTTGATCTGTTAGCCTGATTGGAGGATATATCAGTTATCACATGGATCCTATGATAATGTCTTGATCTGAAGAACATGAGTCATTTAGTGTCCATAATTTTATGTGACTCCATATTGTTTTATGAAACTTTTGATATTTTTATGATTTAGGTGATTTATTAATTCATTATGTTATTTTTGATTCCCTTTACTGATTGAAAAGATTCACATGATGCTTTTTATATTTATAGGTTCTTATTTTAAATAATTTTAGTTTATAAATTTCACATATGCATCATAATTTTCACTAGCTAGAATTTGACTCACAATGATATTATTCATCCACCAATCAAAGGGGAATTTTTTCTATAAATGAAAACCTTTACTGTCATTATATCAAGTATTCTAATAATGAGTCTTTGATGAATCTCCTCTCATCTGAGCACAATGAATAGCCTAGATCAAACCAGTTTCCTCTATATAGTGTTTGGACAACATAAAAATGATTTCATTCCTCTATCAGACTTCAACTTGTCATCCTGTATGGTTTCAACTTCTTCTGAATCTATGTAGTTCATTATTACTGAGGATGGAGGGTTGGACCCAACTCATTACCCTAAGATCCCCTAAATGATGGAATGCTCCCATATGGATCTTGAGGGCTATGATTTCACTAATTATTTCATTTCTCAGAGCTACTCAAGTATATATTCATCTTCTTTGAACTGTATAAGTGGTGGATAGTGCTCAAAATGTTATCTCCATCATATAGTTAATTTCATTGATAAGAGGTCTGGACCCTTCTAGGTCGAGGAATGATCCTTAGTGTTTAATAACGTGTTATAAATGATCTGTCATTATGATATAGTATGGATTTACCATTTTATTATCTATCCACAATGATATATTATTAGAGATCTAATTATATGTTGGTGTCATTGAACCAAAACATTCCATTTTTCCTATATTGAAGTGGGCATTATCCAATGGGACATCTACCATCTGGTTGTATTCCCCCACCCCTCAAAGAGATTTATGATGCGTTCCTTCTTACTATGGATGTATTGGATTACCATTTACACAATACACTCTTAGAGAGGCACATACTCATCATTATGAAGGGTAATTTATGTAAATAGCTAACCATTTCCTCTCCAATCTACATGAAATACTTGATCTTCATTTTCCTTCTTCGTAGCAGGATTATGACAAACTCAATCGGCCCAATCTGGTGACTTATGATAATTTTCAATAATGTGATGGATAATATAAGTCCATTTTGATAAAAAGTGATCACACTTCATGGAGATATTTTTTGAACTCTAAGATCTCTCCAGGCCTTAGACCGGTGGGCTTTATGACCATGTTCTTGAATGGATGGATTTTCCCAGCCAGGGATGTGCAGACAGGAATCCATTTTAGAATTCAAGTGATGGAGGCATAAATATCATAATGACATCCCATTAATGTGGTAGTTCCATCCCTTTAACGATATCACAGTCCCCTACAGCATATTCACCAAAGAATCATCCCTAATAGGATCAATGGACACTTCCAATTTTGTGATGGATATATTGGGGGTCATTTCCCATATTTTAATCATTATATCTCTACCATGTTTTCAGATGATTTGATCCTAAATGGATGCATCAATTTAAACTGATATCATTCACTTAATGGGACAATAACTGATAATGGATTTGTTTCCCTCATTAAATGTTCATAAATGATCTCCCTTCCTGATGGGTTTCTCACAGCTAATATGAATGAGCTAATAATCTACCAGCCATATACTCCTTATATGTTTTCATGTCTAATATTATGCACTTAACTGGTCTCCACTCTTATATTGGATATCATATGTGGAAAGTGACACCCTTTTATCATCATCAAATTTTGGATGATATTGGACTATGAATGATGTGATGATGTGATTATTCTTACACCCATAGATGCTCATGAATTTCATACCCAAGATTATACCCAGGAATGGGTAACAGATTATCCAGGTGGTGTGATGATATGATTGTCCATCATTAGGAAAATGAATTTTAGTTATCAACCCCTCAGTGTGTGGGAAAAAATATAGCTGATTCAGGACATGACCACGAATTTTAGGTATCCTCATCATCAAACCAATTACTATCTGGATAGTGAGAGGGAATATATTAATATAATTTAAACTCCAATACATACAATGGGTGATACCTATATTAAAGTGGTTATATTTAGATCCTCCTCTCATACATGCATTACATATCATCTAGGTATTCATTTCTCTGGAATTTCTATCCCTTCTATCACACTAGATCAAACACAACAAAAGATTTTCTGGATGAAAATTCACATTGTAATGATTGAGAACCCATTATGAAAAAATTCTTGATGAAGAGAAATATCTTCATCGTATTCCCAATGACTCAGGGTGGATGGATTTTTTTTCTAACATCTATATTAAATCATTAAAAGTTTGACCAACATGGCATGATTTGGCCACTATGGAGGGGGAATTGCATAATGTTATGAAAGATGCTCCATGTTCCTTCAAATTGCTGCAACCTTCATAGGAACAGGAAAATAGTATATAGTTTATATCTAATTGGTAATCCCATATGGATGTTTGGACTGTGAATATATGGAAATATGAGGAAATCATAGCTCACCAGAGGTATGTTATTTAAGTAGACTAAACTTCATCTGAAACTACTCAATAAATTATTGAGGGCATGACTACTTTTTTCAATACTATTCATCATAGGGTTGTTGCATAAGAGGTTGGACTAGTGGAACATCAGAATTAAATTGACACTTCTATCTCGAAATTGTCCAACAGAGAAAAACCATCTGTTCAGATCTTATTATAATTGGATATGATTTTTTCATGAAATTCTAAGAGTCTTTGAAATTTGGTGATTCCACCACTTTTATTTAGTTAGTTAAAAGATCATCCATATATAATATGTTTCTTTCTAGTTTTATTTCATTCATGATTTTCATAGTTTTTTACTAATCAAATATAATATGATTCACCAATGATTCCATTCATTTTCATAATTTCAGCTATACTTGAATATCATCATAGAATATTCATATCATAGTAGATTATTTTTTATAAGAACTCATTAATTCCCAAAACAATTGATGTTCCTTACTAATAAATATGTTCCGGAGATATTAATATCCAATAATTTGTAAATGGATCATTTGGTCAGAATATTTTTCCAAGAGGGGAAGAACTCTTTCTTTTTAAAATTTTGATAGCCTTCAAATGTTTAGCATGGATGTCATCCAAGGCCATTTAGTGGGACATTAATGCTTCTTAAATCATGGAGACCTTGTTTTTATGTACATCTATTTAGACAATTTTAGATCAGGGATCCTATCAACATAGATTTATGGTATTTTGGCACATAACTTCTATCACATTAGTTTAGGGTCTTTTAGATCAAACATTCTATTACATTATTTTAGATTCCTTTAGAATATATATTCTATCATTTTAGTTTTAGGCACTTTTTTCTCAGACCATATATTACTTTGGGTTTTGATCAATTTTTATTAACCTTATATTCCATTATTGTATAGTCATTTAAATCAAAACTACTATCCCTTTATTTTATGGACTTTTTGATCATACCTTATATTTCCATATTTTTGGGTCTTTTAGCCCGGACATGGTTGATGATCATGGGACACGATGTAAATATACCAGGTTTTTCCTATAAAATACTATGATTCTTGGTTAATCTATGGTTATTTCAATGCTCATGATGATCTAATCTCATTTATTGTTTGTAGGATATGCCACTAGTCCATAGTGAATGGAATATATGCCTCAGTATCATTATAAAATAGAGGTGCCTCCACTCTTTTCAAAGGACCATGGAATGTTCCTTTGGGTAATATCAGTTGATGGTGAAGTACTAGGGATACCAAGTCTACCTGGATAGTTAGAATATGATTGATATAAGTCATAAATGAAATGTTTGAGTCCATTATTATGTGGTGGGAAAGACATACTAGGTATGACTCGCTACACCCTAAGATTTTAGTTTTTTTCAAGGTGTTTCTAGGTCCCATAGGGTTTGAATCTGAATGCTTTAAAATATGAGATTCCTATAGTTGGTGAGACTAGGACCTTATGTGTCAGTATAATGTCCATGAAAAGACAATATTAACTCATTTTTGACAGCCCTAAAATATTTATGAAGACTAAAAAAACTAGATTATGAGGTTGGGTATTAAAGGAAATCTATATAGGATGGGTTATAGAACCCTATGAATGTTAGGATCTAAAATTGTGAAGTTTGAGCCCTATGACTAGTTGTTTTGAATCATGATTTATTTGACATCAAAGACGTGGGAATTGGAGTGTCGCATTCCGTCCTTGTGAATGGGTACAAAACATAGGGATATAATGCTAAGGATATGGAATCTTCAGGAATATTTTGATATATAATATGTAGGTCAATGTTCAATGTTCTCTTATTAAGAGAACTACATTGGACAATCATACCAAGAATGACAGAAAACATTTTGAGTTGATTGGTTCTTCAATAGATATTTCTAGAATGACAAGGTTTGGAAATCATTTTTTAGAGTGACACATTTGGTTGATGTATATAGCCATATATTCAAAAGATATACGAAAAATATTTCTGTGATAGATGGTTCCATTGAATCCATGTAACATTTCCATGTGTCATGAATGATATCAGTGATTAGAGGCACTAAATCATGAAATATGATTTGTTGAATGTGTAATAACAAAGAAGGGTTTGAAAACCATAAATGTTGTTTAATCACCTAGAGATCATATTCTCATTGAGAGGAGATGAGAAAAATCATTTCTCTTAATTTTTTCCAAAATAGATTGTTCAGTTATATTTTAATTATTTTTAGTAGGGCTATAATGTATGATCTATGAACTATATGAAATATGTATTTATTAATTCCAAAATATAACATAAAATATATTGATGAAGTATTTAGTGATTGGAGACAATGATATTTCAACAGCCACCCTTTTTAGAGTTTCCAAATTGAAAATTATTGGTTCCACTTCACTATAATTTTATTGTAATGTGAACTGGATCATTATAGGTTGTAGTTAAAGATCATAATGATATGACTAAAGTGCATGTAGCATAATGTAGTGACACAAATGGACCTATTATGGGTGTTAATACAAAAGATCCTAAATAGGATACTCATGGTTAAGTTTACCATATCATTTTTGTTTCTGGGATATGGAAATATTGTAATCCATGGATCAAGGTTCACAGTTCATGACTAATTACATGTGACAATCATACCATAAGAAGTATTGATCTCAATGAGTTGTTGATTTCTATTACAATGATAGCATGGATCTTAAGGATACAAAATATCTTTTTTAGACTGACACATTAGGTTAATGATCATAGTAGGATATGAAAGAGACATATGAATACAGATATAGTATCAAAAAATATCTTTATGCCGAGTACATTTTTTAGGTGCTATAGAAGTATTTTGAAACCTGAGTTACTCATGAAATAACGTATGATTAATGAATTGTTTTTCTTAAAATATTGTGTACAAAATTTTTTATCTCATTTACCATGGAAAGGATCATGTGATTCATTGTAAAATGATTATAAATTGATGATGGTATTCATTTTTAGCTCCATAATGTGGGGATTGTTTACCATATGTGGAGTTTATCATCATCCTGTAAGGACATTTTTCATGTATGTTATCGTCTTGTGGTAAGGATTCATTGGTTGTGCAGTTTTAATGTTATGTGACCAGGATATTTACGTTATAATATAATGTTAGGTTTTATGGATATGTGAAATTAGATGAATGATTGTGCTTTATATATTACTTGAATCAACAGGCCATCCATATACTTGTCTTGTACATAGGAAATATGAGCTTGTATGACTCAAACCCTATGAAATTTGGGTTGCTTCTTTTAATTTATTTAGTTATTATATTGATTGGTGATTTTGACATGACTACATATCCTTTTATTGCTGGAATCAAGCCCTACATAGTTATAGAGGAAGGGCATTCCTATGATAGTTTGGACTATATGCAGAGAGAATCATTTTTTGTGATTGGTTCAATGATTGACAATCCATGAGACATAATGTATGCTTTGATTTTAGGAATTTGTTCACACATATTAATTAAACTGAGCTATAGTAGGAGACCATCTCCATCAATAGTGGTAATCTCATATGAGGTTTTCTAGAATATGGAGTTTTATATCATGAAATTGTCATCATCTGTGTTATTTTACATCATGTCGTACTGAGTCAATGTAGAACATTTATGTTTTTGAACATAGGACCATCACGAACCCATAAAATATTGTTAATCATTATTTGTGAGGGTAATCCTTTAGTAGAATTATTAATCTCATGTGAGATTTTCTCAGTGTTAGACCCAAGGAATGGAATGTGTTTCTATCATAATGATGAGGAAATTAAGTATATGATGGATTTATTTTTCATAATTTGGTGGATGGACTATGAAATAGGGAAATTTCATCCCTATATATATCATTGAAAATTTCTATCAAGAAATAAATTATTCTATAATACCCATGCAATTTAATGATGTGGGGAATGCAAAATTTTTGTGTAGTTTAATGTTTTGCATTAATGATATGGATCAAAAAACATTAAAGGAAATTAACATGATGTAAAAGCCAAAAATCAGAGGTTTGACTATCCCTATGTATCCAATGGTAATATGAATGAATGTATAAATTGTTATTCACACTCATATAGTTTAATGTCATTTATTATAGAAATCATCCATTATGGTTAACATCATACAGTGAGGAAGTGGATTGCATAGTTTAATGTAATGTGGCCAGGATGATCTTCTGGGCTATTTAATATCATATAGTGTGTATAAATTAGTGTGTTTTATCACCAAACAAAAAGGAATATAATGTAAAATTTTACATCATATAATCAAGAAGATACATGCCTGATTATATTTTGGAAAAGTATTTATTGTGAAACATCACATTTGTGTGGGGTGTGACATGCTCCCCATACTTTATAGCCCACAGTTAATCCCCACTTTTATAGTCCTTAAAAATTATGTATGTCCCTTACCATTTGTGTTCTAGATTTATATGCTTCTCTCCTAGAATCATTGTGGGTTTAGGAGAAAATTCTAGTTCTATGTGGATGAATGAATAGAGGAAAACAATTTTTATTAATGGCACGTGAGATATGATTTTAATGGACTTCGATGATATCTAAAGTATGAAAACAATTCTCATCATGATAATCATATTTATTAATAAACATATTTACTTCTCATAACCTACGATCTATTAGCAAATAGATATTTGGAGAGAAGGTATCTGGTCTTCTATAGATGACACTACATCAGTCTCGTACACTAGAAAATAGAGTGTTTCTTCTATAGCAGTACTAGTGGTTTTACATTATCCCTGTAAAGCATGAAAACCCATGTTCAGCCAGATCTTCTTTTCCCTTGTTCATAATTATCTATATTATATTTATATTAACATATTATTTTCTTATATCATTCCATTTTCTACTTCATGATAGTGAGAAGATTTATTTGACTCAATATTTCACAGCTTGTAAAATTTCATCAACTCTGTTGAAAAGAAGTTGATGGCGATGTCAATCACTGTTAGGTGAGAGACACTAAAGAGGGTTTTGAAATTTTACTTAATGGAGTATTTTATTTTCATTATCATGACATCATTGAGGATTATTGCCTCATCCCATTTGGATATGAATTTGGTTATAGTGAAGATGTACTAGAACATCGTGGTTGTTGTAGGGGGTATATCACCAAAACATCCATTCCACAAATAAAAAATTTCCCAGACTATTTTATTGTATGAATCATTTTCATGGGTATATGGATGATATTTTCATAGATCTACACTACATATTTTTTTTATTTTATCTACAAAATCATGTATCATGTTTTGCTAGAACGATCATAGCCACCTAATTGGGTGGGAAATTGTGGTCCGCAACATATGGGTGCTACATGATCTTTCATTGACCTCTTCCATGATGGGGATAATTTCCCATCCAGCTATACATCTGATGAGTATTCTCTCATACCCTCACTTTTAGAGGTCCCTCTATTCATTTGGACAAAACTTTAAGGTAAATTTTGATGCATGGTTTCGAATCGGTTCCCTTCTGGATTGATCTTTTAGGAGTGTCTCATTTTTTCAGTTAGCTAGTTATGGGATCCATCTTTCATGGGGTCAATAAAGATTCATCATGCTCTTCAAAGTCTACAAACTAACTGATTTCATCCAAAAAATATAATATGATCATTGATACCTATATTTGATGTGTGATGTAGAATATTTCTTCCTCAAGATTAGTATTGGCGTTGACTATTGATGCAACAACCAATGCATCAGTGCGAGCACACTACAATCAGGGAACTTGATGCAATGTGGTAATAAAATGGAAATATACCATAAACCCCCAAAATATTCAGTAATGGAGGATATTTCTTCATTCTTGATGTTATATTCTTCATTTATCTTCTTTATCACTTGCACTGATTCTCCTAAGATATTAAGGTAGGAAATTTGTAGATGTAGGTCATCTTTAAAGCTAGTGGTGAGGATTTTTATTCAACCTTCGTATCCATGCATCCCTAAAACAGTGATAGATATTAGGGAAAGTTGATTTTTGTATAAAGATAAATATAATCCCTAATCCACCTTATTGATCATGGAGGTTACCATCTTTTCCATATAATACATCAACAAGCTCCATCAAAATACATCTCCCATGTTCAGGGATCATCATTGGAATAGAATACATCATAATCTAGATTCTTCATCTCCATTTATATATTCACAGGGGTAGGAAGTGCTATGATTAAATTAACCATGGATTTCCTTTTCCTTGACTTCTGGTATATGAAAATAATTTCATATAGTTGTAGAATTACTGCCCATCGATCCAAGCTTCTAGTCATCATAGGATGACTTAAAATGTAGTTAATCATATCAATAAGATAGTCCAAATGGAATTTATGGTGTTTCATGTAATTATTATGCTTTTTCACAATTTATTTGAGTGTAATGAAGTTCTTATAAACATTAGAGTATCATTTCTTAGTATATATAATTGTTTAGCTAAGGTGGTAGAGAATATTCTTGATCCCCACATCATTTTTAATTATTAAGTAGTTTCCTTGTGAGCGTTACAAGGTGGCCAAATATAAAATAAGTGACAAAACTTCCACAAGAGGAATCATAAATAGTGTGTTCCTTAAATATTTATTGATAATTTAGAATGATTATAGGTAGTCATTGTCATATTGATAGGTGATTCCCTTCTTCATTTTCCTAAAGAAGGGGATAGATTTTTGGTCATCTTTTATATGGAATGATGAATGTAGGATGGATTACCATGGGACCCCCTCAATTTTATGAGATTTATGGGGGTGGAATTGATAAAATAGAAATTGTATTCTATAAGAAAACCTTGATGTTGTTGTGGAAAATTAAAATCACATGAAACATCCATGAGGATACCCTGAATGTCAATTTTGGTAGATTCATCATCAGACTGTACTACCTTAACATGTCATAGATTCATTAAATATCCATGAAGTGATTATATCCATACCGAGTTATGAAATCCAGGTCATATACATAACTTTTTGATACAGTACCCATGAAAAGATTTATCAAATGATTCACAATGCATTTTTAAGTGGTACCCACGTTATTAAATCCAAATTCCATTTCCTAATAAAAAACGATACAATGAGGTTCTATGAAGGTAGTGACTTCTCCTTCATTAGGGGACATAATTAGATTAAATTTACCTTAATACCAATCCAAAAAGTAATAAACATGGAATCTAGATGTTATTTAGATCAAGATTTCATTTATTGACAATGAGAAATAATCTATTGGGTAGTACATACTATTTTATTCGCAATAGTTGAAGACCCTAATATATCCAATATTCATCGTAAGATGGGTGATTTTGGAGAGAAAACATGGGTATTGTGCTTCTTGAATAACATGGATTTGATCAGTTTGTTAACTTCCAACACTACATTGATGACATGATATGGTTGAATCCTCTTGGATACCTTCTTGATGATTTAATTTTGTTCGTGTAAGCCGAGATGACACAAAGACACATCATGATTTTCTCAGAGTATTTATGTATACTTCCATGTGATGAAAAATAGACACTACTTTATAAATGAAATATGAATCACATTCTCTTTGAGGGGAATGGTGGAACTAATTAGTGTAGGGAAAATGTATTATTCTGTACCCATATTTACCTACCTAAGCTCAACAATAGTTGTGTAAATTCATTCAACAATTGCGGTTGGGACATTATTGAGTTCATCATGATTTTCCTTCCACTATATGTATGTTGATAAATTTACATATTTATTTTAATATTCGGGGATAATATTTTACTATTAGAGTGAGAGAGGACATAAAAAGTGATATTATCAATCCATGCAACTAGGATCATTTTATAATGATAATAGATCTGACTATATATTAACATTTTACTGGGGATAAAATGGTAACTGACCTCTGGTGTCAATTCCATAAAAATAACTAGACTTACAGAGAGAACATATTCTCTATTGATCATATTCCATTGATTTCCAAGGGATGTTCACAAGCTGTTGGGAGCTTAAACCTATATATTATCATCCATCATTTCCTCCCTTCTGGTAAAAACATCCCTCAACATATTTAGCTTCTTATTTGTCATGGTACACACTATCCCCATGTAGTATGCTGATTTTTCCATCGATGGAGTATTTCAAATGTATATGTAGTTTTTAAGGTACCTAAATGTGGATGTAAATCTTGTGACATCGAACCATTAAATATTAGGTGGTGTCTTGTTGGATAACCATAAACTCATCTTCCTACATGAGATCCCCAAACTGAGTTTTGAGTCTTATATTTACTATAGGTATTTTATCAATCATATTATACACTTGAATAGCTAGATCTATATGATATACTTCCCCGTAATTATATCCCAAACATTGGAGTGTTTTCACTGGGGTGAGGTTGAGCCAAGAAACATTATAAATCAAAGATCTTTGGATTTTGACACTATTGAATCAACCTAAAACATATAGGGGCCCAATATTTCATTGGATTCCATCTTTTATATCATGTCCATTTTAAAAAATATATTAATGGGATTATGATTGTATAGTCACCATCAAATAGGAATCAGATTTAGAAAATTCTCTCTAAAATTCATGTCAGCTGTAGAGGTCTACAATGAGTGCATATGATAGTTCTTATGAATGATGGAGCACACTTAGGAATGAGATCTATGTTGGATAAATTTTTCACTATTTCAAACCATTGTGCATTCCTACTAGAGGGTGGATCATACTAAGGTGGGGTTTCTCATAGGTAGGTGACCCTATAATCGAGTAATTCAATGTTCAAGGTCCTGATACTTCTGCAGATGTTGAGATGGAATCTTATGATAATGGAAAATGTTTCAACATGTTTCCCTATTGGGTGGCATAATCAAATAATCTAACCCATTTAGGTGTTCATTATGTAAAACTAGGAGTGGAAAATGACTAGAGGGTCATGTTATGACTCTATTCCAATTTTTATAATCATGAAGCACTTTCACATGAGTCTCAGAAATTGTTTTTACTCTTCAGGGATATGACATAAATATTGGGTCATACCATGTTTTTTTTCATCCCATGGATCCTTTTCTCCTACTCATGCATCCTCTCATTATCCTTTTATTCATGGGAAAGTAATATTTTGATCCTTATTCAACATCATAGATAGGGTCTTCCACATGTATATCATTGACTAAACTAAATATGAGTTCTTCATCTGATCACTATTTTATATGTTGGGATGGTGACCATGTTGCGTATATCACAAGTTATAAATTTGTATGACTAAGAATATGCATTGGAGATGATCAAGGAACCTCCAATTAAATTTACTTTTTCTTATTGTAGTCATGAACACTCTTGGGAGACTTATTTAATTCCATATTCCTCTGTTGTGGAGGTTTTTGGGACCGTGTTGTTGATATCTTTAAGTGGAATGAGATCGATCAACTATATTTCAAGACAACCAGTTGACAAATTTATACTACAAAATATTTAGAAAATTCTACCAAATATCATATTCATTGAACCAAAAACATTCATTAAGTCCACTTACTTGAAGAAGTTATGTATCACCACTTATCGGTAATCGACTATTCGTTGAATGAAATAATTGAAGATGAACCAGTCTTTGACATTATGTCCTAAACTATGATTGAAATGAAATTATTGAAACCATCAGTGAGGATGCACTAATAATGTTTTCAGAGCTATTAAATCCTAAGAAAGTTATTTTCCAATGAATCCATGAAAGAGTCAATGACTTTTTCATATAAAAAGAAGTGTTTTTCTTCATCTATTCCTAAAATTCCACGTGTCCATGATTTATCTACTCTCATTGATGAGGGTTATTATGTGGTTTTCATTGATCGATTAGAGGTGTTGACTGGTTCAAGACATTCTTAGGTAATTTGATGAGAACCATTTCTTTCTTCAGGGGGATATCTATAGCTTTTCAATTGCCTATACATTTCCCCGGTGTTGATGGAATGAGTTTAGATTTAGATCATGTTCACTAAATGTAATCCTCAAGATGTTTTAATATTCCTATGAACTATGAAAATATACCTAGATAATTCATTGGGATCATTGTTTTAGAAACTCAACCCTAAGAGTTCACTCTTAGAGTTATAGTAGTTTCTATAGCGAGAGAGTGATAATGAGTTAAAAGTATAATAATTTCCACATGGATATAAATTTTGACACCCTCTCACTTTTTCCATTGATTTTAATTAATTACGTCGATTGTTTTTATTCTCATTAGAATGGATATAAAATGATAAAGTAAATGATGACAAAGCTATTCCCATCAAGAAATTGATCCTGCTAGTAGACAGATGTACCATACAAAAGGTGGACCTATTTCAGTCTCTAGAGAACACCTCGTCTCTATCACCTCATATTGATACTGAGGTCCCCTCATCATCCGAAATAAAATTACAA
This sequence comes from Viscum album, assembly GCA_963277665.1. Lineage (NCBI taxonomy): Eukaryota > Viridiplantae > Streptophyta > Magnoliopsida > Santalales > Viscaceae > Viscum > Viscum album. The sequence goes on along the minus strand of OY728145.1, from coordinate 651,813,264 downwards.
GGTGTGATATATATTTTTTGGGGATCCATGTGTCATCAATGTTGGAGAATGTAAGATGTATAAAATTGGAATGGGGAAAAGCTTCATCTACACATTCAGGATATGGCTTCCTCTTAGGGTGTACACATGCATGCCTCCCTCCCATGGCTTCCATTTGAGTATTGAGGGACTCCATGAAATATGGTGACTCTGGGGGAGCTAATTTCTAATCAATCTATTGTCTATAGGGAGTGGGTGGGTCTCGATGAGTTGGTATTTCCTTTGTCTCTCGATAACTTATGACTTATCCTAACACATGGTAATTACCCTAGAGGGGGAGAGACTATCTCTACAACAGAATGAATTCACAATCATTATTGAATTCCTTATCTATATAGACAGGTTACGTGGATAAATATCCAATCTGATTCACTAATACCTATCTTTTTTCAGGATATTAATTGGGAGGGAGAATAATCATCTCTCCCTAATGGCGATACATAAAGGGATTATTTCCCAGCAGTATCTCTTCATTATGATTTCTAAGAGATTGTATCTCTATCATGTATTGTGAAATCCACTCTTCCATTAACAGGACTTAAAATGTTATTCATTGTGACCAGGATATATCCATACCAGCCCCTTTCCCATTTTGTAGTGTTTTTTCATATATGTGGTAACTTGATATTTAGATATGCTATATTTTTTATTGTTCATTGGTTATGGGTGGTTTCAAAATTATGGGTGAATATAGATCTCCATTCTATTATTGATGGTTTTCTATATGTAAGCCATATACATTTTCATCTCGATTCAAAATTTCTATCATATGGATAATGACATCATTCATAGATGAATTTTGGGAAATGTGGGTTGTACAATTACTTTCTATCAAACATGATTATTTTTTAAAACATTCATTATGGTCATTATTGGAAACCCCTTTTATATTGGTCCATTATTACATGTCACACATGAAGGTTTTGATCTCATTCACAATGTTTTACCCCATTTTGTTCAATGAATAGTGACTTGGTGGGCTTTCTCATTGGGATTTTTTAATGGTCCATTAATTCTGGTGGTTTTTATTTTGTATAAATGAATGGATGAGATGCTGATCATTTATTTTTGTCCTCCAAGCATGGAGGAGATTGATTCTCTCTATGGTAAGGATGTTGAAGAGAAAAATACACTCAACCCATTTGGTTGGGGTCATTTGGGGCCTTAATTGGCATTTATAGATCCTGTATTTTAGGATTAAATGAATCAAGTTATCGATATGTTGACTCTTGGGACATATATAATGATATAAATTCCCCATCCCTGGGGGATGGGTTTGATATAGAAACACAATTTATATACCTAGGACCCTCTCAATGGATAATGAACCACATGGGGGGGACTGAGATATAAATTCCCACAACCAAGTGCGATGGGGTTGTCTTCTTTTAATGTCGATATGTCCTCAATCCTCTATGGAATTGACAACCCCAGAGGTGGAGGCCATTATTGATATTCACATAGCTCAAAGATATGGTTAATATCCTAGATGTATATTATTATGACTTCTAATTTGGAAAAAATGATGCATCACAAATGATCTCATGTATGAGATATGAGCGATGGTTGGGTATTGTGGGAATCATTCTTTATTCGAAGTTGTCTTGTTAACAAGATCTACAACATCCATGTCTAAAATTCATTGATAATTAATTTAGGGGCCCAATTTTGAGTCATGATGGCTACCATATCTATCCATTTATGATTAAAGAAAATTTTTCCAGTGGGGGAATTCTATATAAGTGACTAACTAGCTCAAGAATTACTTGATTCCCAGATATTTTCGGATGTTTTGTCATTAACATACATGGTGTCTTTGTGGGTATGTTTTTCACATGTTGAATCAATTTTTAACACCCTATACAATGAGTATCTTCATATAAAGATACATTTTATGGATTTAAAATTAATTTTCTGAAGTGTATTGATGTAATGTAGGCTTGTGTGTTGTAGATTTTTACTTGCATTTTCTGGATTCAGATTCTAGGACCAGGAAATAAATGATAGGTTCAGTTGAAAAAATAGAATCATGATGGTAGGAAGATGATCCATATAACCTAAAGAAGGGTTTTGACTAACCATAAGAATATGATTATTAGGCAATATATTTCTCCATATATATGGAATACAAACCTTTTCTAGCTCATCTATGATTATATGTTATAAGTGACATGGGCCCCAAACAAGAGGGGATGTCTATTTTGGGATAAATCTGTATATATTTCAATGATGGCCTCCAATTCATTATACATACATGAATTTTTCAATTAAGACCATAGAAGAATCTTCTAAGGGTTACATGTAGACCAGTGTGGTGTTCTACTATAATTTGATAGGTTAATATATGTGGTTGTCCTGGATGACTGAATAACATCACTATACAATGGAATCATAGTTTTGAAATCCTCTCTATATGAATGATTTTGAGAAAGGATATGATTTTATTTTTCATGAGATATATCATCATGGTGATCTTGACCAATGTGGATTTCTAGAGTAGGTTCCTTGCATTCCATCTCAATACTACCATAAATAGGACTATCATAGTAATGTTCATAATCTTATTTTTTTAAAGAGTTGAATGAACCTTAGGGTGTTGCTAATATATATCAAATGAACTTGGGTGCATTGAAATTTAGAAAATAATAAATATAAGTTTTATTCTTTTATATGGAAAAAATATGCTGACCTTCCTTTTGGAATTATGGGGAGATATGATCATGTTGTACGATGGTTACTGGAACATTTGTATAACCATATGGTGTTGTAAAAATATGGGTCTTATACTGAGATGCTTCTGGAATATACCAATGAACAATCTTATTTTTTACAGGAATGGGAGCCTATCTAGAGTTAAAGTCCATTACCTTGTAGAGAGGCTCTGTTATAAGGGGAATATGATCCTAATCCCATTACATTGGTGTTTTTACGGTCTTTTATGGATGTAATATGATCCTTCTTCTTGGAATGTGCATCACTCACCTGGTTATCCCTGGTTGGAAAAATAAAATAATACTAGAATGAATATGAATTACCTACCAAGACATTTTGATGAACCTATGGAATTGGTGAAGGGATGCATGCCTCATCCTATATTTCGTCATAATGATGATGGTTTAGTATTTCATCTACAGAAGTTGGAATATGCACCTTTATTTTGTTATCTTTTAGAATATTCTATGAAGATTCACTGATTGGAATATGACCATATCCCAAGGAATGTCCCTTTATCACATGGTATGCGTCATCCAAAACTGAGGTATGAGCCCGATCATGGGCCTTTTCTGTATTCTATAGGATATCCTCAATAATAATATTAGAAATTACAATGTCATGGTCCCCTATCACTAGGTGAGTGTAGGTCAGAACATGGATATGATCATGATCTTGGAGAATTAGAATATGCTGCCAGATTTTTTCTACATGAAAGTGCCCCTATATCGATGAATGTTCCACTCTCACCTAGGGATTCCCATTTAGAATGGTAAGGCGATCATTGTACAACACCTAATTCTTTAATAAAATATACTAACAATCCAAATGTATGATAGAAGAATGTGTTCTTACTCTAATGTTCCCACTTTTTTCATGATGATCGGAGTGTATAATTATCGTGGTTATAGGGTTTGGAATATACACCTATCCATATATCTGAACTAGTACTAGAATATACTAGTGGAGTTATTCAACTATTTCTATGATGTATTAGAATTTTAGAAAAGTGTGTGTAGGGATAGAATCATTCACATTTTACATCTCCTTTTTGTAATTTCATATGTATTTCATTGAAGAAGAGATGTTATTCAAATTATTTCGTCATTGTACCTCAATAAGATGGTCATGTACTTCATTCTTGGGGGTAGTGATATTCCCACATAATTTTTTGACATTAGCCGAGATATGATCTATCTTAATGGTTACTATCATAATATGTTATAATACATCATCAACATGTGTTGCAATATTAGCACACCAATGCATATCAGATTCCTTCCAAACCTGGTGTGTCTTCCTTACATATTTTGTTTCTGACACATTCACCCAGGCACATGAATCCATCTGTGGAGGGAACATAATTGTTTCCCCGTATTCCTGATTCCCAATGGTAGGATGCATCTATCTCTTATTTAGGGACATTTTCTCATTGATCGAAATATGGTAATGGGATGTCAGTTTCTCCTTCTGTGGATTCCTCATCGGAACTCATCACCTAATACACATCTCCCTTATAGATAAATATGTTGTTGGTGAAACAATTCCTAGTAAAATTTCACTATGGAGGCCAGTTAATTACACTGCTTTGGTCGAGACATTCCAAGGGGTCAGGTCAGGGCAGCAACCTTCGGTTAGGGTAGTAGTCTTATTGGACATCATTAACATCTCTAGACATTGGAACACTAGCACGTTTGTGTTTCATCCCCTTACTCTAGGGCTTCTCGAGGGCATGGAAGCACAAAAAATCCAACTTTGAATGTGAGGAATTATATTTCATAGGCATGTATCAATGTTTTTCCTCAGCTTCCTAGGTTTAACTTAGTGTATGTCACACGATTATCTTCTAGTGGAGATGGATCCGACTGATCAGAACACTGGCTAGAGTGAATTAGATGGGTGTGCCCCTAGAGAAAATACTGATGTTAGGTGGTGAATTGGCATGATCTCACCGAGATGTAGTAGACCTAGTACGAATTTGGATTGATGAGGAATGGTTAAATTATGTATATGTATAATGCGATTTAGTTGTCTTGAGGGCGATGATGATGTAGGGATTGACCATCGAAGAGACCTCCTATGTATCCCAGTGGTAGGTAATCAAATTCTGTGTAGTTCGTGAAGCTATGGGACACATGTGGAGGTGACCCATATTGAGGGGACCTGAAGGAAGTGGAACCTCTAGGTTGGGAAAGAAAATGGGGTGCGTGAGAAGGAAAACGACACGATGACATGTTGGGCCTTTTGCATGATTATCAGACAGAGAGTTGGTTTGATGCCATTGGGACATACCTGCGGTATGGGTCCTAATCGAAGGGACAATAACGGCTTACCACTGAGCTTGTATTGAAAATGACTTACTTTTTACATTTACTCACAACAGCTTATCGTTGTGTGAGGTCCCCAGTGGCTTGTTATTGTGTGAGGTGCACAATGGATTATCATTTGGTACGAAGTCACAAATACTTACCACTAGATGTGGTCACAATAGCATATCGCTGGACGGGGTTGAACCCTGTGGAGGCTTTCTATGTACCTTGTCTAGGACACATGGATCAAATCCCATGTAGTTCGGTAGGAGTTGGACCGACATGAAAGGGGGTCTGAACCAATGGTTGTTGGACTTTAACCTGAGGGAGGCTTCCTACGTACCTAGCATTGGCAAGGATCAAAATCCATGTAGTTCACGAGGAGTGTTTAGTGAACCGCTGTGAAGACGTTCGGGACCGATAGGTGTTGGGATTGAACCTCAGAGTGGTGTCCAACATACCTTGACCTGACAAGGATCAATTTCGATATAGTTTGGGATGGATTGTGGGGAGTACACTCTGGGCTACCTAGAGTGGATTTCATGGTTGCTGTTTTATGAAAGCCCACGTGTGTCATGCACAGTGTGAGAAAAAAGAGGCAGCAAATACCTGAAGATCACATCGTGAATGGTGCGTCCGTGGGAAGTGGATTGGGGATTACATTTATTTAGCAGCCCATAATGGATACATGTGGGTCTTACTCGTGGTTAGTAGCCTAGGGTGACGGATATTGGGACTAACTCTAGGGTGGCGACCCCAGTGGCAACAAATCCAAGTGGTAGAAGGATTTGGAACTAAAGAAAGGAGGGATCCAACCCCCCCTTATGGCCTTTAACATAGAGGAATAGAAGAGGAGCAGGGATGCTACCTCCTACTAGAAAAGCTAGGGGCTTACACCATGGTGGTTAGCCTTTCCCCATGGACGAAAGCCGCTCCAATAGGGAGGATGTCATTCCGTGTGAGGAATGTTTTCACTCCCATGGAGACTAGTGGGTGTGTAGAATTTCCTAGGTGGGGGAACCGACATACGATACAAGCAGAGAGTTCAATATATAATATCTTGTACTGAGAATGTTGGTTCTTGGTAGTTTAATATCCTGTAGCTCGGATGATGTGGGTGCCCTCCGCACCCCTAGGACATACATAACTGTTACCTCCCACCCCTTGGAGAAGGTAAGGCCTCATCAGTGCCACGCTGAGGGGTGTTTTAGGGAGTGACCAATAGAGGGTTCCACATTATATGGGGATATGATAATAATCAATATCCTTTAGTGAGTATATGAGAAGTAGCATGAGGCGATGAAAGGAAACAGAAAGCACCGCCCAAGGGACATCGAAGTTACATCGTGAACACCAAGAAGGACGTATGATAGAGGGGTGTGTGATGTTGATGATTTGGGCATAAGAGGCCCCTAAAAATGATGTCCAGAAGAAGGACATCAAACAGGTGTGAAAAGTTATGCATGAGGAGGGAGGCTCACGCGTAAATGGGGCAGTTGTGCGGAAAAAGACGGGGTGAGTGGTCTAGATGGTTTGCGTGCAATTGTAGAGCTTTGCACACAATTGGAATCCAATTGGAATATTTGTGTAGAAGAGACCCAATGTGCACACATTTGGAAAGGGTGGCACATAATTGGAATGGAATAGTTGCGTGGAAGTGACCCGGTGTGCACACAATTTGAGAGGTTCACGTGCAATGGGGTGTCGAGGTTTGCACGCAAATTGAAGGGATTGCACGCAGGGTTGGGCGCACATGTAAAAACAGTTGAGCTCAAAAACTGGTTGTATTTTTGCACACAAGGGGAATAGATTGCTCAAAAGGGGTGTGAATTAAGGGGATTCAGGTGAGAGTTAAGCCCGAGTGGTCCTACGAGAAGGAAAACCCATGGGGGACCTGTTGCAAAAAATATCTTACCTGAAAGACATGTTTTTCACGTGGGAGAGGGGGATTTCCCATGGAGGAGAAGGGTTAGATTCTATATCCTTCATAATATGAAGGCACATCCTTCTATTTATTGGTTCTCGGGGCCGTTGGTTCCATGTGGAGGTCGACCCCTACAAAATATTGTCTTCCTGTGTCAGAGGCACGAATGATTTATCACCCAAGGTAGGTGCCGTGTAATTTTCCATGCCTGTGAGGAAAACTACCTCGGATCCTGCGGTTTTACGCACATGAGATTATTTTTTTGTGGACATATTTAATTTTTCATACAACCCTTCCAGTCCTCCCAGAATTGAACGTTGGGTTGATATATTCCATCTCATTATCCGTAAATACCTGCTTTAGGCCATGAGCATTTTTTGACATCTAAAAATTCCCCCTTTGTAATTGGATTGCTGAGGGGACACAAAGGTCGGATTCTGAGGGAAATGACGAGATGCATGTCCTCCTGGGTCGGTGCATGAATATAACTGCCTATGCATGTTAAACCATGTAGTGGATTGTAAAACAGGTTTCAGGTGATCGAAAACCCCGCTCTACGATGAAGAAAACCCTTGTGGGACCCATAATCTGTATGGATTTTTCTCGCATGATAAGCCCTGAGCTCTCACATGCGATAAACCTTCCTTGGCTTGCATGAAAAATACTTATGTTGCGAATTATTCCTCGAGTTTAGTGGTTGTTTTATGTGTAGGATCGGGGGTTTTCACGTCGTTTCCTCTATTTTTCACGCTGCCTCTTCATGTTTTGCTCTGCCACCTAATTTTTCACACACCATACTAGTCTTTACATGTTGACTCCTTTGGATCATATTGTAAGAATATGGCTGCAAATTGGACTGACGCTGAGAGAGAAGCTGTGTGTGTCTCTCGAAGGGCCGAGATGGCTTCCATCCTTGAGGTTTATGGCTCCCAAAAGTTTGTATCTAGAAACCAAAAACTCTTTAACATGTTTACCACGGCCCAGAAGGATTATGCACTGTCTGACTACTAACTGATATGAGTCTTTGGTATATTGGAAGAGGTACCCATGCCAATATTCGAAGTTGACACACCGTAGTATTAGTTGACACCTGAGGATTACCTCCCTCTGTATAATATCAAAAACAATGTCCATCCTACCAGAAATACCATACATTTGGATGTTTACATCCTAAACCCCAGGACCAGAACCATTTCATGACATGAAAAAGTCATCGAGGATTCTTCGACCCATTACGCAAGAACTTTTCGACAGAGTGACACTAATGAGACTAAATGTTGGATGCATGATTAAGACTGGAGGTATAGAGGAAAAATCACATTTGAGTGGGCCTGGGCGTATTGGTTACGCCAAATGTGTGACCAGTTTGGGGTCGAGTTGCTGCATATTGGGATATTTGAGACCGTGTGGATGTTTCAGTTCCATTTCTACCACTAGTATGAACTTGGGCCGAAGTTTTTTACCTGGTGGACCCCTGATACCATCACCATCTATCTCCACCATGGGGGGGGGGGGGGGGGGTTGGTATCAGCCATTGGGACATTCATTGCATTGGGGTAACCCTTTTGGATGGGCACCAGTATGATGAATTCCTTCCAATGGGGATCATATGGGGAGACAGATCATGGGCACCCGCCTTGACATGGAATCTATTAGAACTAGCCATGGAGAGGCTGAAAGTCAAGGAATTTTTGAATGACATCGCATAATCAAAGTTGTTAATTCTATTCCTATAGAAAGACCCAAATGTCCTGATACCAGGGTGAGGAAAATTGTGTCTGACTACCATACAGAGGAGCAAAAACGGATCATACATGAGGATCTTGGAGGTGGGGGAATATCAATCTCGGGCCTTTAATGTGATTAAAATAAGGGATCTGAATGTTTAGTATGCTGAATTTTTGGCCACCTTCATGTGTTGGTGTCTCCTTTTAGTGACGGACACAAGGATGGGAATTCATCCATCAATATTGGTGAAGACAGGCATCATGACTGCTAATAAGAGGTTCAATCTGGGAATCCCTGTGTTGGACCATTTGTAATCCATTTGGGGACACATTTTGACAATGTGTTCACCGAGGAGGATCAGTGGCCCTTTCTAGATCCATTGGGGTTGGATTATAGCTTATTGCGGTTGGAATACCTTTCCAAACCCCATTCGTCCTCCAGGTAATGGTCTGTGGCCCTCCTTGTTGAATATTGTCAGGGACATGCCACTAATGCTCAATGAAGAGGGGGTAAGGATTAGGATTAGAAATATTTCTAATTTTACCATTAGTCCATTCCCTACACAAACTGGTCAACTGATAGACAACATGAAAGGCTCTCTAGAGAAAAGGGAATAATTCTACTACTTTAGTGGTGGGTCGCTTGTTGCCCGGGATGACGTGAAGATCCTTTGTGAGCCCTATGTGCCATCATGATTTTACAGGAAGTTCTGATAACTCTAGAAGATGCCAAAAAATTGTATACAGAGGCCTTGTAGGAGATGAATCCTTATTTTCTTCCCCAAATGTAGTTTATGTTTATAGCTTTAGGCGCGGGAAATGTCATTACTTTTCCACACCCCCCCGAGGGGATGATGGACTTTCAATAAAAAATGAAAAACATTAGGTTGTGGTATAACCTGAAGGGATTCTAAAGAAGTGATTCCTACTGGTCAAAGTGGAAAGTGTAGAACCTGTGTAGCAGGAGAGAAGACAAGGATCCGTTTTGGAGGAAAGGTCTGGGGAAAGTCGAGAAACTAGGCCAGGGTGCACCGGGGCTACAACTGCAGGAACGACGCACAGTTTGGATGTGACTTCAATGTCTGGGGGATGATGGGCTCAAGAAAATCCTTGTGCATCTATAAGGGTGCATCTTGGGAAGCAGATAAGGTACATGCTTCAGCCTTCTGATGATGCAATCTACCCTACCGTGTGGTCGTCCTGGTTGATTCTGCAGTATTCAATGGGCACCGAAGTTCTCTGAAAAAAAATAGTATGAGTTGGAATCTATCTACAGGTGGTCGGACTCATTTGGATTGAGGAAATGATGACCATCCATTATCAGCACACATACATAATACCTAGGGAAGTGTACGGACACCAGCGGGGTCAGCATTGTGAAGCACCTCTCCTAGTGATGTTAATGCTCAGCCAAGAGCATGATCCAGAAAATATGCCATCCGATGATGAGGACAGTGATGAGGAGCTAGGGGGCAGTGAGTCAGAAAAGAAGTATAGAGAAGAAGAGGTTAAAGGAGAAGGATAAGAAATAGGGGGATGTTGAAAAGGATCTTTAAGGTGTAGGGTCTTAATGGATGACCCACCAAGGAAGTCTTCGACAGAGTAGTCAGAATGTTAGCTCTGATGCAGACATAACTGAGCAACTTGAGGTATTACTCCACCCTTATCCATAACCCCCTTCTATTTTCTCATAATCCTCCATCATATTTATTTGTCCATCTCATATGCATATTGGCGATGACCAAGAAGGTCCATCAGATAGGGTGAGGATGTGCCAGTGGAACAAGGTGGGGAGCCAAGACCCATCATTGAGATAATTAGCACTGAGGGATCCCCTACAATGACGACTCCTGTAGAAACAGGAACAACCAAGGCTGATGATTTGGGATCTTGTAAATTCATCACCTAGACACCGGTATTTATCGTCAGAGAGCTCAGCTGATCCATGTGTTCATTGTGTGAGTAGTAATCACAACCTTGGAGGCTTGTCAGGCCATCGAATCTAGGCCATCCACAGATTCCATGGGGGCGAGTGCATTGACCCACTCGAGACCCACTTCTTCATGATGATCTGGTCCGAGCACTTGATAAGAAATAATTTGTTGATACTGGCGATGTCAATGTCAGAGCAATGTTCAATGTTGGAAGGGTCGAAGCTACCAGGGATGAGGCGTGAGAGGAAGGCCTCCCACATGTCGAGGAGCCTAATCTCTCAGGAGTAATATATGAAGACAATGTTGCTTTTTTGTGGATGATTTTCACAATTATGGACCTGTAGACCCAGAATAGATAGATGGATCTGATTCAGAATCCTTTGGTGAATGTTATATGAAGTGGCATAAGGGATAGTAGTGCATCACCCACATCCTTAGTTAGCCCGAGGAAGAAGGTATGATGTTTATAGGATCACACCACACATGGTTGTGCTTCCTCTACGATGTAGGGGTTGATTCCCACCACCTTCTTCTATCAATCCTTGACAACATGGCTTAGAATATACAGGAGTACATCTAACACATGTAAATTTTCTGATTCCTATCAAAGTCAGGGAGTACCTAGGATTTCTTGAAGGTAGATCAGTAGGTATGACTCCTTAAGGGGAAACAAAAGAAATTAAGGTGTTTATCGCAAATAGTTCTAGGCTCGTCGAGCAACTGAGTGACAAGTTGGTAGACGCCAAAGAGAATATAGAGGAAGCGGGTCATTAAATGACTAAATTTCAATCTTAACAGTCACGATAATAGGAAAGGGCCAATGAGCATCACTCCAAGGCCACTGATGAATAGAGGTTTCTGAGGGGATGGACAACAATGTTAGAGGCTACAAACTAGAATTTTTCGATATTGGTGCGCTACATCCAAAAGGCTAATTCTTAAGACTCATGTCTAGGAAAAACACAAAAATGTATTTATCTTTACTTCCACTTGATCTAAACTGCATGTATGAATATATTATTCACCTGTTGATTTAGATTAATGCATTCCAACCACAATCCTAAAATAAATTTCAATCCATTCCTATAATCACATGGGTTGTTCCTGATGTGAGAAACACAAGATGCTCTCATTATTACTTCCCTTGAATGTAAGAGTGAAACCACGCTTCGAGCATCTGACTTTTGACCAAACAACCTGAATTTATGGGATGTAATTGGAGAGGCACGATTGGAGGATGAGGGCGTCAGAAGAATGGATGTGTAGTCTCCCCCATGTGCTCTAGTGAACACGCGGGATAATTCCAGAGGCATTTTAAAGAGGTGTTTGAAATTAATCTGATCATAGTGTAGTGTAATGTGTGAATCATGATACAAAAAATTTGGAAGGCTGTAGGGATGGAATGTTAATGAAGGATAAATGTTGACCATGTTCAAAACATAGTATCCTCATTGCGTTAGTTTGAAATGGGGATAACAAATGAGGACTGACCGCAGACCATGTTTGAATCATGGGGCATGACTTGAAATTTCATCCATTAGCCTTCTAGAACATTGAACCAGGATAGTAGGTGAGCCATAGGTCGAGCATCAAATACTATTTGGGGGTTCTTTTAGGTGTGAAAGAGGAAGAGGGTCCGAATTAAGGGCTTGGAATGTGTAGAGTGTTGCATGATGGGTTGTTCTAATAGATTCCAACACTCCTAAAATTACACAACCATGGTGAAGGCACACTAGGAGGGTGTGTTGGTTTGATCAGGGATCATACCTAATTCTAAACAGGACCTCCATCATAAGGACCTGTAATGACATGTAGTTTTATGTCATGTAGTGGGGACAATGCACATAGTTCAAAGATCATACTACCTGAACCATGGTTAATAGTTTAAAGTCATGGTAATTGGAAAGTATGCCCCTAGTTTAAGGTTATAGAGACTGGACCGTGATCGGGGTAGAGGGGCCAAGAGAGTTAATGTCCCCGAGGTTGGGCCTAATACAGAATGCATGGGCATCTCTATGTATCCCATAAATATAAGAATCAATTAAAACGTAGTTATTAAGAACGGCCTGGCTAGAGGCCAACATTGATAGGGTAAATCCTCTCTGGCAAGGGATCTGGTGCATCCAAGGACTAACATGGGGAATTCGGAACATACGTCAAGGACATGTAGGTTCGTGTATTTTAACATCATTCGATAGGATAAAGGTGAAAGGGGAGATCCCATTAAGGGATTATGTGGTGCGGTATTTATAAACCCATCGTGAATGAAGACACAATGAGTCTTCCCTACACCATGTATCCTTAAATGAATGTCTTTAAATCACGGTACAAAAGGTGAATGTTAGGATGGGCCCAAGTCAAGGTGCATGGAAGTTCATACATACCCAATTAGGATGGTAATCATGCAATACGTTGTTCTAGGAGACGTCATGCAGTTTAAAATCATTCGGCTAGGATGAAGAGTGATCTTAGTTTATGGTCATAGAACTCAGACTAGATATGGTGGGAATGTGGGAGACACATGGTGAGGTAAATTTGAAACCTGGCATGAATGAGGACTTGAAGTCCAAATCACTATGTGTTCCATTGGGAGGTTTTAGTTCAAAGGACCGAAAACTAATGTTAGAATGGGACCAAGGAAAAGTGGTCATGCATTCCTATATATCCTATGAGGATCGAAATCAATCAAAATTTAGTTCTAGGGATGGAATGGTAGGATACCAGGTCCATAGATAATAAGGTTTTGCAGGTCTAGCCATTGCACCAAAAGAAGCTGTATTTGATAGATCTTGTTTTTCCTTTAGGATGACTGTGTTTTTTTTGTGAAGCGATAGACCTATGATATAATGTTTGGGAATAGCCACAAGAATCAAGCCATATGTAGGTGTTAAAAAATGGTATTACATGTGACTGATATTAATCATGATTTCCCCTCGAGTGAGGACACCATGTGGCAGTGCCCTATTTTGTCGTGCGGCCAGGATGATAATGTCAAAGTTTAGGTCCATGTGATGGGAGAAACTATCGGCCTAAACATCATACAGTCTAGACGCAACAATATAAATTCATGGGGAACTAGGTATCATAGTTTAATTTCATATTTCTTAAACATACGCAGGATAGATGATGATCAAGAGTGAATGTTCACTGTGTTATAAAGCATAACCGACATGAATGAGGATGAGGCCCACATCATATTGTGTGTGATTCTATGGATGAGACCTTGGGCCAATGGTCTAGAATAGGTTAAAGGATATGGTATAGGAGTGGATGGCTTTTAGTTGACCTGGACCTGAAGACATGATGTTCATGTCTTCCAACTTATCCCATGAGGATGGAAATCACGCCAAATGTCATTATTGAAGGTTCCTTTTAATGTCATCCAGGACAAATTACAGATTAATTTCATTGGGATAGAATGTAGGATGGGCTAAATCATTGATAGGGGAATAAATCATGCGACAAATGTAAACCCAATGTGAACAAAGGCATAATCCCACACACGCCACATTGCGCTGTCCTATAAGAGTTGGGGCATTGATGGTAGAACAAAAGAGATAAATTAGTAGAACTATAGATAGACCCAGATCCAAGATGTCTAGGTGTTCCTATGTATCCAATGGTAATTGGAATCAAGTAATATATAGTTCTAAAAGAGATCATAGTTTAAGGTCTTAGAGCTCAGACCATGTAGAGGAAAAATCCTTCCAAGTAGGCGTAGACCCAAATCTAATTCCTAAGCTTACATGAGTCAACAATAGTGTGGGAAACAAGGTAAGAATAGGTTTTTTAAATACCTAGAATTCACACCAAAGGGAAGCCGGTGCAGAGCCCTAAATGATGCCTTACCACAGCTTTTTCCCTCATAACGTGCAAATACGCACTGAGGGATAATGCGAGGAGTGTCGAAATTCCATCTGTAAATGATGGGGTTGAAAATAATGTGAACCATGTATCAAAAATTCAAGGATTAAAGGGGTTGGTGTGATGATGGAGGATAACTGTTGATCATGTTTGAAACAATGCATCCATATCCGGTGGCCGCAAATGGGAACAACAAATGAGTGTCGACCATTGAACATATTCGCAATGGTGGGAAATGTATCGAGTTGTTGTCTAATAACTCTGCGGACGTTGCCCCGTAATGGTGGGAGAGCACTAAGGCCTATCATCCATTCCATTTGGGGGCCCCTTCTGATGTGAAAGATAATGTAATCCCAAATGATGGGGAACACGATGCATGTAAAATGGGTGAAAGAAAGTCCATGTAGAACCTGACACTCTAGGTTATAGACCCGAGTATTGATGGAAAAATTGGTGAATCACCATAGAGGGCATAGGCACCTGACTTAAGGGAATCCGGCTCAACGAGATGAGTGTAGGGAATGTGAGTGAAGGCTACTCTGGAGAGAGTGGTATGCAGCGTGGTTGTTATAAACCCGATGTGAATGGAGACCTAAGACAATGTCACACCGTATATCCCTCTTCTAGAAGAATGCAATCCAAGTGGTCAAAATGATAGGGAGGTTTCAATGAGATGGGGTTGTAAGAAGATGAAATTTCTGGTAGTTTCTATGTATCCTATGGGGTTGAGAATCAAGCCATATGTAGTTCTAGGGGAGTTGTGCAGTTTAATGTCTTGATAGTAAGGATGAATATAGTGGCAATGTATCTCATCTAGGGATGTGTACAGAATAACGAGTAACCCTACATGAATGAGAACATAATCCCACCCCACACTGTACAACCCTAAGTGAGAACATGGTCCAGGGGCCTGAAAATGCCATGCAGCCTATGGCCAAGCCACATACAGAATGTCACATCCAAGTTGTAGTTTGACATCTTATAGTAAGGAAAAAGGTGACCTTAGATTAGGTTCATAGATCTAGAACCATATATTCCTAGTTTAATTTTCATATGCGTGGGACATAGAGGGAAAATTGTCATGCCTATGGAAGACCACAAAGCTACAAAGATGATAGAGGACAACTATTGACCATATTCGCAACACATTATCCACCATTGTGTGACCAGAATTCGGGGAAAACAATCGAGCGTCGACCATTGAACATAATTGCAACATGGTACTTGTATCAATTTTCCACTCTTAATCCTCTAGGATGTTATACTGTAGTGGTATTAGGGCCCTTGGGTTGAGAATCCATACCATTCGGGGGAGCTTATTGATATATAAGGTGATGGAATCCCAAATTATGGGGCTCGCGAAGCATGACAGGGAATGTCCTAGTGTTTCAGATGATAAATGAAGGGAGGGATGTCTCCAGGGGATATGTGTGGCATGGAGAAATAGCCTGACATGAATGAGGACATGAGCCCATACCACACCACACAATACTAAATGAGAACATGGACCAGGGGGTTGAAGGGATCGAAGTACCTGAGGCTGGGCGTCCCAGCCTACTATAGCCATATGACCTCTCTTGCGAGAATTACCTTCATAGCTCCTAATCATACCTGACCAATGCTTGGTGTTGAAAAAAAAGAGTAGTACTAGGCTCTCCCCATTATATAAGTATCCTACAACAAGAATTACAGTTATGCTCAAGGCAGACCGAGATTTGGGAAGACGTCATGGTAGAGTGAACCTCTACACTCTATGTTTGGGACATATGAGGTGGTGAAAATGACAAAAGATAGTTGCTGACCAGATTCAAAACACATAATCTATATAATATGACCTGAAATGGGAACCAAAAACAAGCATCAACTGCTGACCATATTCGCAATGTGATACTTGTATCAATTTTTTGTTTGATACCCTTGAGGATGTTGGCCCGTAATGTTAGGAGAGCCTTTAGGCTAAGTATCCTTATCATTTAGGGGACCCTTCAGATGTGAAAGATAATGGGAACCTTTGTGACAAGGTATATGGACAATAAATGTTCCTGTGCAATTTAAAATAAAGTTAGACTACAGAAGAGATATAGATCTTTAGGGGAGAGGGATACTTGGTACTGTCCTGATGAGCTTGATGTGAATGAGGGTGAAAGCCTGCACCACATCATGTGTTTGGTGGATCGATGTTTGGGGATGGGCCTCCAAATGAAATGTCAGGGTGGTCCTACATATCCCATGAGGATGATAATCAAGCCACACATAGTTCTAAAAAGGCCACACAGTTTAACATCCTCTGGTAAGGATGTGGGAGGATTAGAAGAATGGAGGAGGGCACATAGCGTAATCATTGTATCCCTAACATGGGTGGATACAAATAACCCTATACAATTATATGTGGGATCATCAAAAAAATATGTCTAGGAGGGGATAGTCAAAGAGGATATTGGGGGCTGGACTCAAGACGAGGCATCTGAATGTTCCTACACATCCCATGGGGATGGGAATCAGGCCAAACGTAGTTCTTGAGGTGCAGTTTAACTTCTTGTTGGATGATACAAAACATTAATGTCATACGGTATATTTCAAAGTTTAATGACATGTAGGAATAGACAGTTTAAGGTCATGCAGGACTGTAATGCAGTTTAGGGTCATGCAGGACCATCACGTAGTTTGGGTTCATGTAAGACCGTACAGTTTAAGGTCATGTAGGTCTATGTTGGGACTCAGGAAAAGTCTTTCATCAGGGACATGTCATTGGTGGGAGGGGTTATATGCTCACCATCCATTGTAACTAATGAGTATGCTTCATTGGAGTAAACATTGTGAACAGTGAAATGTCCTTCCCATTTGGGTTCCAACATGGGTGGTTTCCTACTAGGTATCATTGGTGACTTCCTAGCCTATACCAAGTCACTTGGGAAGAAGTAGTTGAGGTGAATTTTTTTTTGAAATCCCTAGAAATTTTGTTCTGATGCCTTTCCAGAGTGTGCAGAGCATGAAGCTTGTTCAGATTGAGCGCTTCAAGCTTAGCCAGGTGGATTTAAACTACTTCATCTAGCCCTCAATGATCATATAAAACCATGCGCAATTTGGGTAATTTAATCTTGATGGTCAATATGTCCTATATTCCATACACTAGGGAATAAGGGGTCACTTGGGTGGAATTACGAGTCGTCATTTGGTATGCCCAGAGGGCATTGGGGAGCTTGTTCAGCCAACTCTACTTATTCTGGCCAACTATTTTATGCATAATGATAGAGAGGGTTTCGGTGAACTCCTCGATCTATCCATTTTCATGTACATGATAGAAGGAGGTGTGTTTAGAATAGATGATTTCCTTAGTGTACAATTTATTCATCTCAACTACTCAGAAGTTTGTATTGTAATCGGGGAGGACAACATGAGGGAATCCAAATTAATAGATGATGATAGAGCTGATAATGTCAATGATGGAGTGGACCACGAACTCCTTGAGTGGTACAACACCTGCCTCAATGGAGAAAAAATCTTTAGTGATCATGATGAATCTGCACTGGGGAGCTGTAACTGGTGCATATGGTCCCATGACATCGAGTCCCCATACCAGAAATGACCAATAGTACATGTTGGAGTGGAGAGTCTCTAGCAGCAGAAGCATGATGTTATTGTGAGTCTACCATGCATGTATCCTATTGGATATCTTTATGTAGTCATGGACCATAGATGGACAAAATTTCCCCATTCTCTAGATCTATTTAAAAAGTTTTGGCCTAGTTTGATGAGCCTCATTGGAAAAAGCATGATCCTTCTACATGACATGGGAAATATCGACTACTTGAATGCAATGAAGGAGGACCCCATCAAACCCGTTGTTGTAGAGGATTTTCTCATGACTAGGACCATAAAAGAAGGTAAATTGTAATGCACAACATTGGATTTGGTCCCTCTTAGCCCGAACTACTAGGGAGATTACCATTATAGAGACTCTGTACAAAGGAGGAAATCCTATTGGGAGTCACTTCAATCACTGCATCCTGGTGACCTGGGGATCCTGAAGTTAGGGCCCCAATGATAAGGAGTATCACCTGTAGGCCTTCATATTTATCTGGGGTGACAGGTGAAATGACTATCCGGTGTGCCATGTAGATAATCAGATCATCCTTCTAGGGTTCCTCCAGTGATGCTGCTAGGCCAGCCAGGTTGTCAGCCCGACCGTTCTAAAATTGAGGGACAAGTGTAACATCTGACATAGATAGGAACTAAACCATTATCTAGAGAGTGCTCTGCAATAACAGTATGAGATCTATCTTTATGATGACATATTCACCATTGATCTGTTTGATGAAAAGTTTGTAATACCCATTCTCATGCAAATGGGGCACATCAAGCCCGAGGGACTCCTCGAGGCTAGTGATGAGAGCCTGATACTCTACCTCATTAATGGTGCAACCTTCTGTCAATAAGAATGAATAAGGAAAAACGGATTGTTCATTGGAAATGAAGATGATAGGAAGGCCTACTCTGTTGAGTCTGGGTTTATTAACCCTTCTACCGATGGGGCTCCGGGAAGCACCATCAAAGGGAATCTGCCAGTATGGTGTGGCTTGGTCTATTCATAGGATGACCACATCATCAAAATCAA
Source organism: Viscum album (assembly GCA_963277665.1). Classification (NCBI taxonomy): domain Eukaryota; kingdom Viridiplantae; phylum Streptophyta; class Magnoliopsida; order Santalales; family Viscaceae; genus Viscum; species Viscum album. Next base: position 651,794,140 of record OY728145.1, on the reverse strand, counting down.
GATCCAAGGTCTGGTGAGAAGCAGACAGATGGACATCGAGGAATTCTCCTAGTGCTTTCCCCTTAATATCCATATGAGTGACACACCTGATGTCGAACTGCTGTAGAATCACGGCCCACTATGCTATATGTCATGTCAACACGGGGCAATTCAGGATGTAATTTAGTGGGTCTACTTGGGACACCAATTGTACCTCATGGTGCTACATGTAATGTTGCAATTTCTGTAATGAGAATACCAGTGCAAGGCAGCTCTTTCGATAGGGTAGTATCTGCTCTCCATATCTAGGAGCATGCAGCAGAGGAAGTAAATGTTGTTCTCTTTCCCCTCATTGTTCTTCTGGGAAAGAAGGGCATCAGGTAATCATTCTATGTAGGTCACATAATGTACCAGTGTCTTTCCAGAGAAGGGTGGCATTAAGAATAGAGGCTGGATCAGATACTGCTTGATTTCCTCAAACGCAGTCTGACAGTCTTCATCCCACTCATAGCGCGAGGATTTCTTCATGATCTGAGAAAAGTGAATACACTTTCCGGCCAAATACATGATGAATCAGCATATGAAGAATAAGTTGCATTGGGATCCTCAATGTTCCCGAATATTTCTCAGAGGAGAAATATGGTTAATGGCCTTAACTAAATATGGTTGATCTCAATACCCCTGTATCTAGAATGAAGCCAAGAAACATTCAAAAGGTGACATTGAAGGCACACTTCAATGGGTTCAACATCAATTGATAGTATTCAAAGTAACTATACACTTTCTCAAGGTCTTCGAGATAATCCTATTGTCGAAGATATTTTCCCACCAGGTCATACACGTAACAATCCACCAATGTTCTAAGGATTGGATTAAATTTGAGATGCATATCTCGCTAATAGGTGGTACCTGAAATCCTTAAACTGAATGGATTGACATGGTAACAGAATTTACCTTCTGGTTCCTTGAAGGAGGTAGAATCCTCATCCTCAAGGTCCATTCAGATTTGGTTAATCCCAAAGTACCCATCCATGAAGGAGAAGGATTAGAAGCTAGATGTGTCATCAATTAAGTGTTATGTCACATGAAGGAGAAAATATTACTTTGTATACTAATAGTTGAGATCTTGAAAGTCAATGTAGACTCTGATTTGTTCGTTATTCATCCTGAAAGGAACAATGATGGCTAGACATTGGGTTTTGGACAACCTCGATGAAATTGTCTAAATGAGATTATAAATATCCACCTCTACCATGGCACTGTGAGAAATGTGCATCTTCCTGGGAGGCTGCTTGATTCTGTGATGATTTGCTGGGAGGCCAATTCGGTGGATGACTACCTGAGGATCTAGTCTTGGAATATCATCATAACTTTAGGTGATCACATCATAGTGTTGTTTTAGTAAGTGTATGTACTATTGTTTCTCCCCGAGGTGTATAGCGACACAAATCAATGTGGGATTCAGGTTTTCCACTCTACCAACGTTCACCTGTACCAAATCGTCAACTGTTGTGGAGACGCGCTCATCAATGGCAGGGGAGCATCCTTTAAATCCTATTATACACATATAGAGGGGGAAACCTCAGTGGGAGGAGCATTTTCTGAGTTGGAAGCTACCAATTGGAGGCTCGTACCAGCCTGAGTGAAAGTGGACACTATACTAGGGAACTCCTATGCTACAGCAACCAAAGCGATGAAAGCTATTGATCCAATCCCATCTGTTCATCAGCCCAAGGGGACATGCTTGATGATTTTGAAGCAATAGTGGTGAAAATACTTGAGCCAGTTAATTCTTCCCTGACGAAACAAGAAAGTATGAAGTATTTCCATTTCCATGGGGGTAGACATCCCGATACCTTATGGGAGTAGGAGGCTCTAGGATCATGTGGAAAAGATTTGTATAAGATAAAAAGGTGATCTTCGAACATCGCATCGGCTTTGGAATGTGTTCCCCCATCATTCTAGAAAAAATGAAGCATTTTCCAATGTCTAGGGTCATAGGCTCTTATCGCTGGATTGGAAATATGTAGGCATCATCTAGATCTATCCATGGGTCGATCACGACCATGTAATTCATAGCCACCATAGCCTAAATCATCTTGTATTTACACTTGAAGTAGTCAGTATGTAGTTAGAGGTCATTACAAGAGGAAAAGGGAGACGTGTCACCTTGAACCATGCCCACTCAAACAGTAAGGGAGTACATGAGGCACTGGTGATACGATGAGGGAATAACTACTTGCAGGTGGAGCCATAGCCTTCACATCAACGCATTTATGTGGTGTCCTGGGAGACAAACATAAATTCAGTAATGGCATGTTGGCCACCGAACAAGGTCTTCAAGGTGATCTTGTCAACCAATGTCTATTTTTTCCTATCATAACCTAGGAATATTATGTCATAGGGACTCATATAATCTTCGAAAAATGCCAATTTTTGCAGTTTCCAAGTCTAGATGTGGATTATCCCAAATGCCATGTCAATAAGAAAGTGGAATAATTCCATGCCATCAAACTGGCTAGTGATGTATATTGGGTGAATGTTCCCCTATATGGGAGAGCAATCATCTCCTCTAGAGAATGATATGATGGCCTTTTATTCTATATTATTAATCGCCTCAGCTTGAAAGGATTTTGTGGCCACTACCTCATCTCAAACTGAAGGGGGCTTCTTAAAGACATAGCGAATGCCTCACACATATCTAAAGATAGGAAAATGGCCTAATGGATAGAGAGTCATACTGGAATTCTGGAAGGATTCTTGAGAACATCGCACTTCCGTTCCATGCAAGATCTTTTTCTTATAGGAGTTTTCTCTAAGATAGGAGGTATAGTGGGCCATGCCGACTGGACCAGCAACTGACTTGTTGTAGGATTATCCCACTGCTCACTTGTCGAATCCTGCAGAGTGAATACCGAATGAGGGAAAATTGACGGAGACTATCCTGTAGTAGGATTTGTCTACTCACGACACAGTTGGGGTGGCACTACCAGATCCAACAACACGAACAACGGCAAAGGCGAGCCTATTGCCACCAGATGAGAAGGATTTCCGTGCTGAGCTCTACGCTGAGCATATTTCCTGGTATCGGTAGCATGCACAACTTGGATGGAAGTGCTGACCAAGGCACACCTAAATCCCATATAGTGCGGCTCTATCAACACTGACGACGACTGGGTATGTTGGGAGAATCTGCTGGGTGATAATCATTGTCAAGAATCATGTAGGCGTTTACCAACTCTACGGTAATAACAAAGGCATACCCTTGACTGTCACTCAAATATTCTTCCACTACTAGAGGGATTATGCAAGTAATCTCCATCTCTAGGGGCATGAATTAATCAATATTACGAGATGACGATGGCATTGGAAGGTAACTTTGCTTCCCCATAGGTCGTCGTCGTTTTCTCTTCATGGAAGAGGAGAGATAAGACGACAATGTTGATGTAGATGATGCAGCTTCTGAAGGCTCTGGCCAATTTAGGCATGTAAATATAACACCATGGGCATTCAAAACTATTTTATGGGATATTCAGTCATCATACATCTAGGACACATGACTAGAAACCCGAGTCCACTCACCCTCGCAATCACTACTATTTTCTGGCCTCATGAAGATACATGCCACCTATGCCGGAGCTGGGCCTAAATGTACTATGTTGTTATCTTCCTGGTCTTGAATCTAGTGTTTGAACACATAACACTTCTTAACAGTTTTCCCTAGGATCTTGTGATAGTGCTAGTAATTATGGCCATTAGTGAGGTTTTCCTCTTTTGGATTTCTCCACTCAAGCAAATGTAGAATCCCCTACTCCAAGGTACTGCAGAATTAACCAGGGACATGTGCCTTGTTTAACGAGTAGGTATGGTTTCTAGTCTCTAGAAGGGGTCCTTTTATATTAACACTAATGAGGGGATAGAGGAACCTACTGAGGAGGTGATGCTTCGTTTTCTGACCAAGGGGTGGAGGAACATTTCATGGTGGCACCTATGGATTCTGAGGTGGGAACTGCTGGGCTGGTGGCTACGTCTAAGGTGGAGGGCCAATATGATGATGTGGAGTTGGCTTCATTGGTAACAACTCTAGTCACCAGGGGGCCTCTATTTGGGCCACTAAGATGGGATTGACTCTGGAAGCCTTTCTTGCGGGGATTACATGAGGCAATTTACATGCCTTCTTAACTTGTTGTAAGGCTTCCTTTAGGCACTAAAAATTATCATAGAAGTCACAGAATCCCACAGGATAGTAGTGGTTGATCAAAAAAGGTACAAGTTCCATCTTGATATTCCCTACACACATCTTCAGTAGTTCCTCATATGTCAGCATCATGTCAAGAGAATACGTGAGTCCTTTCCACTGGGCGACAATGTCAGCAACATGCTCATCTGGCCTCTACATGCACTTATAGAGGTCTTCAATACTCATATTCTGAGTGATGGAACAAAACTGGTAGAGAAATTGCTTATGGGGGTCTTCTCAGCTAGCCACTGATCCGATGGGGAGCTGGTTATACCAGACAAAATCATGCCCTTCCATTGTCTACACAAAACACTAGAGATTGACGGCTTCCTACTGCACTGGAGTTCCCAACATGGGGCCACACATTGAGATAAAGTGGGCCAGGTGCTGTGGTGGGTCCCCCATCTCATGTAAGGGAAAAAGTGGGATTTCTGAAACCTGGGGGTGCTGACATATCATCCACACACGCTGGATATGGATTTCCATTGGGCGGGTGTGCCACATGTCACATTTCTAAAGCATCGAGACGGGAAATGAGTGCCGCCATTGGATCACCTGGGTGGGGGATCCAGCCTTGAAGGGGATCCCTGGACACGTGTTCATTAGCAGGTTCTTCAACATGATAATAAGGCCCAAAGGCTCGTGGATTGTATGGTGGAATTACATGTGGGGTAGGTGGGTGAACCTAATCTGTGTCCCGAGGATTGTCACACCGTTCAAAAATATTTTGAGAGACATACCCCAACTTCTTTCTATAAGTTCCAGCCTCAATCCTACCAGCGTGGGATGGATGGTCAGGGTCACCTGGAGGCAGATCACCTAGGGTTTGTTCTGCCTACCCCTGTTGGCTCAGTCAAGGATCAACATAGTCTGGTCATCTCTCTATGGTGCGTTAAAGAAGGATTTCATCAACCATCTTCTTTTGTTTGGAGAGTGGATGATGAAACATGGATTTTATAAGGCCGTCTTCCACCTTTTTCACTAATCGAGTTAGATCAGAGGGTTTGACAACTCCCAATCATCCTTGCCCTTATTGGGATTCTAGTTGAGGACTAGTGCATCAGTGGTCACATGAAGGCCCAACTGATTCCTCTATTGATAATTAATCCTTCCAAATGGATCCATGAAGTGGGAAACTCCCTCAGGGGGGGTCCTCTCAATTAATCTGTAGCTCATTCTCACCCTATGGAAGGTCATCCATGTTAACTGCAACCCTTTCAGGAGGCATATCCTTGATGTCGCATTGAATATCTGGATGACATCGTATAGGACTGAATAGGAGGGAAAAATAATGCCCCAAACCATAGATCTATACATGGGGAGAAGCCTCTTTGAAAATCTAGCGGTGTATCTGGATACTCAGAATGCACCGTTGCTGGAGGGATCTACGACAATCTGGTGACCCAGGGCACAGGGCCACAGGGAGTGCGTCCAAATCTACATGACATAATTTTTTTCCAATGTCCTTGAGATGTACTTAGCTCTTAGGATAAGACACTCACTGATTATGAAGACATAAAAAAGTCCCTAGTGGGTTAGGTGGAAACAATAAATTTCCTCTTAGGTGAGGATTTATAGCACACGATAGTTCAATTCTGAAACAAGACAAAACATCTCAGGGAAGTTGTCCACCGTGATGATATCCCATAAGCTCCTAGGCTCAGATTCAGTGTCTGGCCCTTCATTACCACACTTGTCTACTAGAGGCGGCTTGGGAACCGGTAGTGGTATCGAAGGAGACCGCCGAGACGGTAGGCTGGCCAGTGGAGAATATAGTGAGCTAGCTGAGAAACCGAAGTATCTTGGACTATCCTACGAAGAGTGTAGTGACTTACCCACCACATCATGGTAAGAAGGGAAAATGGACACAGTTTCTGGCACATGAACTATGACTATTGGTGGTGGACCCCACTACTGCTCGTCCACCATTGGACACCAGAATTGCTCTCTATGATCTCTAGTTGAGGTTGAGAGTGCTTCTGCTGATGATTGTGGCTATTGCACACCACTAACCTATGGAGTTTCCATATTTTTGTCCTTCTGAATATACCTGCCGAGGGTGGTGGGAATCAAATGTAACTCACATATGTTAAGTATTAATCTAATGCACCTTTTTCTTTCCTCAGCCTTTGACATGGAGGATTTCAGTGAGGTCTCCTTCACTAAGTCGTATGCAGCCTTGAATTCTAAGAAGAAAAATAGTTTGATATCAGTATAAATCTCCTCAAAATTATTTTTATGGCGGTGATGACCAAACTTCATTCACATGGTTTTTTCTTCATAATATGGTTAATTTATGGCATGATGAGGACCTTCAGTCATACTGGTTCATGGGCGGAGATGAATTCTGCCTGAGTAAGCCGGGGTGGGAGGAGCACCGGGACAGATATCAATGGGGTCATGGGGAGGACCTCCATGGGAAGCACTGGAGTGGGTAGGACCTTCATTCGAGCTAATAGAAGTATGTTTATGGATTCCATGGATATTTCCCCTGGTGATATCAGTGAGAGGAAGGTCCTCGTACTGGTCGAGCTGAATACAGGTAGGACCTCCATGCTAGGTGCTGGTGAAGTAAAGCTGGCCATCAACCCATTCATTGTTGAGGCATGGAGGACCTTCTCAAGCTGTTGTGAGGAAATGAGGAGGCCCCCCCATGATTGATATTGATGGGGTGATAGACGACCCCCCCCCCCCCAGCGGTTTGTTCCGGGAGGAATTACTCCATTCCTGATGTAATTAGCACAGGAGAGGATTCCATGATGAGTGTCAACATCATGGGGATGACCTTCATTTGGACTAATGGTAGAATTATGTGGAACTCTATGTCATGGTTGGAAGCATGGAAGACCCGCATTCTACATGGTGGTGGTACGAGTTGGGCCTTCGTACTAGAGGCAGCTATAACCTACACCGACAGCTGGGAGAGGTGACCCAACCTACCCGTGGGGAGGTTGGGGCCTCGATCTGGGCCTAGTATAGAAGTCCCCCTTCTCACCATACATAAGGGGATTATGATATTCGTCATTTGTGTCCCAATCCATAGTAGTTTATGACTTTTACACCCATTAGATGGCGTCCTCCTCGGCTTGTACCCGTCACTCGCATCGGGTCAACCGGACTACGACCAGTGGTACAGGCGCATGGAATAATTTCTCCTCAACTCATGGGACTTGATGGTGATGATAGAGAGACCTAGTGGGAGCCCTCATTTGTGGTATTTGAAACGGGATCCCACCTAGGTTGGCCCAAACATCCCCATCCTCATTGGTGTAGGGGACAGAGTCATCGAGGCGTTCCGGGGAGAGTCTCCTGAAACGATTATACATTGGAGTGGGGAGTAGTGGCTCCCTACATGACCCTTGGGGTTGTGGTGGTGATGTGTAATAGACACATCTATATCATTTAAGACCATATTCTGATTGGAGATAATCCCATCCTCCTCGTACCGGCGTGTATAGGCGTTGATCACCCAACGATGAATTAATTTTGAAGGGGAGACAAGGCATCCGTGCTAAGAATTTTTTGATCTGATGATTGTTGCAAAAGTGGTGGAGAAAAATGAGAAATTAGTGTTGGCATTGAACCTTCCACTGCGTCGGTGGTTGAGCGATGATCAAATTACTGCATCAGCTTGGTTCCTCAATAGTAAAGAGATTAACCCATTATTACTGAAAGGAAAATATTTAATGAACAGTGCCCCAATGACATTCTATCTTCCAAGGTAGGTAAGATAAATCCACACTGAAAACAATGTAAACCAGGATGTCCAACATTTTGACTGCCCCAACTTCTAGTGAGTTCCACCCTATGCCCGCTATTTCAATGGCGGGACCCAACACCATATAGCTAGATCTAATGACACACTAATCCACTAATGCCATGAATGCAACTGATCTCCATATTGTGGAGAATATATGAACCTTAGGTTCACCATTTCTATTTCCGACACTTTTTCTAGGGCATGAACATCCGTATATGGAGGGCGTGTAGATTTTTCCCCGCATTCCCGCCATCTAAAGGTATGTAACATCCATCGCTTATTCAGGGACGTTTTCTCCTAGGTCGAAATGTGATGATAAGATGTTGGTTCATGCATCTATGGATTCCTCCTCAGAACTCATCACCTAGTCAGGGTCTCCCTTATAGAATAAGACGTTGTTCGTGAAACACATCCTAGTGCCATTTCATTATGGACATCGGTTAATTAAACTGCTTCGGTCGGGACATTACAAGGGGTCCAGTAGGTCCATCAACCTTCAGTCGGGTGAGTAGTCATGTTGGACATTACTGGCGTGTCTGGACGCTGAAACACTAGCGTGTCCGAGATTCTTCCCCTTATAAGAGGGATTCTCGATGGAGCGAAAGCCTGATAAATCCCACGTAGAATGTGGGGAATTATATTCTATATTCATTTATCTAAGGATTTCCTCTAGTTCCTATGTTTAACATAGGGAATACGATATGTTTATCGTCTAGCAGAGATAAATCAGACTGATCTGAACACTGAATAGAGTGGATCAGATGGGTGTGACCTCTGGATGAAAAGTTTAAGCTAGGAGGTGAATTGGCATGATCCCACCAAGATTTTTTGGTCCTGATACAAATTAGGATAGAAGATGAATGGATAACTAAATTAGATTGAGAATGAGTTCGAGTCAACTTGAGGGTGATGAAGATATTGGGCTTGATCCTCAAGAAGTCCTCCTAAGTATCCCAGTTGCAGGGAATCAAAGTCTATGTAGTTCGTGAAGCGATGGGACAGCTGAGGAGGTGACCCATATGGACGGGACCTAAAGGAAGTGTAACCTCAAGGTTGGGACATGAAATTGGCGTGTGTTCAAATGACATCAACCTGATGACTTGCTTGGGCTTACGCACGATTAGTGTCCTGAGAGTTGGTCTGAAGCCACAGGGACGGACCAACAAAATGGGTCCTAACAGAATGGACAACAAAAACTTACTGTTGTGTTCGGATTTATAATGGCTTTCCATTGACATGGAATCACAACGGCTTAATATTGTGTAAGGTCCACAACATATTACCATTGGGTATGGAGTCACTACGGCTCACTGCAGGATGGGGCCACAACAACATACCAGTGGATGCGGATTAACCTCATGCGGTATTCCTACGTACCTTGTATAGGAGACATGGGTCAAATCTCACATAGTTTAGTAGGAGTGGGAACCGACGTGAAAGGGGGTTGGAACCCATAGTTGGTGGTCTTGAAACTTGGGGATGCATCCTACATACCATTCATTGTCTAGGATCAATGTCCACATAGTTTATGAGGTGTGTTTGGTGGACCAGCGAGAAGATGGTTAGGACTGATAGGTGTTGGTCTTGAACCTCAGTGAGGCTTCCTATGTAACTTTTCTTAAAAAGGATAAATTTCCACATAGTTTGGGAGGAGTGTTTGGTGAACCTATGTGAAGGGGGTCAGAACCAATAGGCATTGGTCTTGAACCTCAGGGAGGAATTCTACAAACCTTTCCTTGTTAAATATCAAAGTCCACATAGTTTGTGATATATTGAGGGGTTTACACCCTAGGCTGCCCAGAGTGGATGTCATGGTCGGTGATAGCTCTAAGCCCACATGAGTCATTCTCGATGTGGTAATAAATAGGCATTAAATACATGATGATCATGTCATGAAAGTTGCATCCGTGGGAAGTGGAGCGTGGCTTAAACGTATTTAGTGGACCAAAAAGGAATCATGGGTGGGTGTATGCATGGTCAGCAGCCTAAAGACGAATCAAGGGCTTACGCATGGTTAGAGTCCAAGGTTTATGGAGATTGGGACATACTCTAGGGTGGAGGTTGAAGTGGAGACAAAGCCCAACATGAGAGGGATTTTTGCACCAAAGAAACGAGGGATCTGGTGCCCATCCCCCCCTTATGGCCCTAGGAACCAAGGATGATAGGAGGAGGAGGGATGCTACATCCTACTGGAAAAGATAGGGACTAACACCAATGTGGTTTCCCTTTCCCCATACACAAACGCCACTCCAATAGAGATGATATCATTCTATGTGAGGAATGTTTTCACTCCCATGGAGACTAATGGGAATGAGAAATGTAAATGGTGGGGGGAAACCATGTACGATGCATGGGGTGAGGTCACAGTTTAACATCATATATTGAGGATAATGGTTCTTAGCAGTTTAACGTCCTACTTCTCGGATGATGTGGGTTCATTCCGCACCCCTAGGACATACATAACTGATTCCTATCGCCCCATGGGTAATGGAAGGAATCAATAATGATGTGGTTAGTTATATGTTATAGATAGATCCATTGAGGGGTCCACATTATCATGTCTATGAGAATAAGCAATAACCATTTGTGTGCCAATGCGATGAAGGACGAGGTGAAGCATCAAAATGGAAAGCACCGTCCAAGGGACATTGAAGTTACCTCGTGCAAGCCGAGAGGTCCATATGAGAGATGTGTGTGTGATTTAGATGGTTTGGACATAAGAGGTTCCCAAACATGATGATAGAAAGGGGGAAAATAAAAAATGTGCCAGAAAGCAGGCACAAGGATGGAGGATCTCATGAAAATGGAGCAATTGCGTGGAAAAAGTCAGGGTGATTTGTCCTAGAGGATTGCATGAAATTGTAGAGGTATGAGCGCAATTGGTTCACAATTGGAATAGTTTCATAGTAGAGAACCAGTGTGCACACAATTGGAGAGGTTGGTATGCAAGTGACATGGAATAGTGGTTCTGAAGATACCCAGTGTGTGTGTAATTTTATAGTATTACTTGAAAAGGGGAGCCGAGGTTTGCCTGAAAATTGAAGGGATTGCATTTAGGGTTTGGAGATAATGTCAGAACAGCTGTGCGCAAGAACATGTCACTATTTTGTGTGCAAGGGGTGTAATGCCCCGACCCCAGTTACCCAGAGTCTGTGCATTATTTTAATTCATTGGCATGATTACAAGGAATCATGTGCCAAAGGATTGATCGGTTTAGCAGTCTTGGAAAATAGATGATATATATGATAGTTACATTATAATTCATAACATACAAAACAACATAAATAATCCTTCATGAATGCCATTATTACCTTATCTTAACCCTGCATATCAATAACAATAATCTTCTTGAAATCCTGGGAAAAACAAAACCTAGAAAGGGGTGAGCTCAGATACTCAGTAAAGATAACGATACAGTGGAAACTTTCATAAATAAGCATCAACATTTAAGGCAATGTATAACTAAAATAGAAGCCTTTTAAACTTGAACTTTCGCATAATATGAAAAAAATAAAAGGAATTAATTCCATTTACTTATTCACATGGATATTATAATAGTCGAATAATCACATGCAATATCACTAACCACTTTCATAATGATGGAATTCATAATGCCAAACTTTAATTTCCGTGTCAAGGCCTCGTGCCAAGACCTACGGGATAACTGTAACAATAACCCAACACGGAGTGCCTCTAATAAACGAACACCAACCCAGAGTGCCTCTAATAACCGTACACTATCCCAGAGTGCCTCTAATAACTGGACACCAACCCGGAGTGCCTCTAATAACTAGACACCAACCCGGAGGGTGTGCTGTAACCATTCCCCAACCTGGAGGGCTTACTTTTACTGGTCCCCAACCGGGAACTGACTAGTCCAAAACATTCATCTTAAGAAGAGGATGAAATATAACGAAATCATTCGCATTAAAACTAGATTATGAAATGTCAATACTTTCTCGATAAACCATGAATTCTATATAAATAACACATCCACAGTCAAACATATCACAAAACCATCAATAAAATATGGACGTTTTGTATCATAATAAATAAACTTAAAATAAGCATAAAATCCATCAATGGATGTTGACATAGATGAAATAAAAACTATTTGAGAGAAATATATCATTTCCTAAATCATTTAAAAGTCACACTTTATAAAGGAAGTAATTTAAAAGTGATTTTTGAATCAAAGTGTCCCATACCAATATTAAACTTTTGAAAAGAAATATCATTTGAAAACATACATGTCCATATAAATAAATCCTTAGAATCATTTTGAAAACAAGGACACTAATTAAAAAGATTTAGAAAGATAAATCTTTAAAATAATTAAAATTCTGATTTTGATAAAGTGTACCTTTCAAAAATTCGTAAAATATTCATTTTGAAATAATTTAAAGGTCACATAAATATAAAATAAAACATTTACATTAAAAATATTCTTATAAGCATGTAAGGGAAGCCTCTACAATTTTATAACGGCAGAAAATATTTGCAACCACCATATAAGTTAAAAAACCATTCTTACCTTAATTCTGTCAAAAAGGATAAAAAGGAACTTGTTTGGAAAACGAAGGAATGATTCATTTATAAAAATCATATAAAAATTAATACAAGGTTATAAATGAATTTAACCCATATTTTGTAAAATAGTAAGGATTCCTTGAAAAACATTCTTAAGAAACATTGATGTGGATGATAATGAGGTCCCAGTAGATAATTACGTATAAACAACCTCGGATAATGAAGAGATTATGAAATAAACCCTTATGTAACATAAAACCCATGAAAGAGGTATCATACAATAAATATTTAAATACAAATAAATTAAAGTGTATTACACAAAGAATACAATTATGGGCAGTACATACACCAAACAAAAGGTAATATTTGCAATATGGCAAGAATCTCACGAGAATAAGGAGTGAGATGAAAACCCCTTACCTAGCACTTTCCTTTAGTCGAGGGTACATTTAGCCTCCTATATTAATACTATAGTATGTTATTAAATTATACCAAAACCATATTAATATTTATGGTATCATACATTATTCATTTATGACTTTATACTACCCATTTAATAATTATTTCCCGGTTATATTAATATTTCGGATAATAATCGCTTTCTTTATCGTACGTTTTTTAACTTGTTACTCTTGATTGTATCACTTATATCACGATCTAAATACATCGAAAATATAAAACATGATTTATTTATCATATATATTTAGAATATAAAAATTTATAATAGACGTATATATGAAATGGAAAACACCGTTTATGGAGATGGTAGTCTGTACGTACGCATATACGCTGTTTATGTTTTCATATATTATTGAGAATAAGTAAGTGAATAATATATATATAAGTACATAAATACATATATATATAGATATATATATCTCCAGTAGCATTATTATGTCATATATTACTTACTTATTAGTAATATATATTTTTATAATCGTCGATGAATGGTGAACATGGAAATGAATCTCATCGCGTCGTGGAGATGGTAATCCGTACGTACACATGAGCAAAAATATCTTTCTTTAGATATTAATATAATATATAATTGGATGGAATATAATATTTACAGAATAATTATCATGTTATATTGATTATTTACACCAAATACAAATCATTATTATACCCATCAAAATAATAATGTATTGAATAACAATTACACCACAACGTGGAGACGGTAAGTCATACGTACACACGTATGGTGACATGTCATTCAAAGGGTGGATAGAATAATGAATTTGGTTGTACCATAATTATAATAACATCACATTATATAGAATATACTTGATTTATTATTTTATAAGGAAACAACTAAGAAAAAGGAAGTGGAAGAAAAAGGAACTTGAAAGAGGGTGGTGAAATCATTACCTATTCTTCGGATTCTTCTTTTTGATTTGATCAAAAGAGCTCTATATGTTGGATTTATGATCAATATAAGGACTCTAGGATTAAGGGAGGATTTTTGAGAGGTTATTTGGGCAGGATTTGGCCGAGGAAAATGGCTTAGAAGTTGTGAGTTAGAGAGAAGGGGGATTGCCTTTTTATAATTGGGGTGAGGGAACCTTTGGAAAAACACAAAATATTATTTTATAATAAATTCATATTCGGTTTCTAATGGCTAAAAAGCTTATTATTTAAATTATATTGTGGGTATAGGTCGAAAACAACTCAACCAATAGGTTTTAGACATGTTTAGGGTACCATTTTAACCATATCATTTAGATTTAACTCTAAGTTAAATAATTTAACTTTTACCGTGTATTCTTGTATTCTTACACTATATGGTTAATAAAAATACTATATATAGACAATATAACCCCAATTAGTCCATTAATTTCATATATATTATTATATAATTCTTTTGGCGGATCCTTATATTTTTAGGACCATTATATCAATTAATAATATAATATTTGTTTTAAAAACTATTTTATGTCAATTTTGACACTATTTGGTTTTAGTTTTTTGTTAAAATAATAACAACATTATTACTTCATAAAAATACATTGAATCAATCTTAACATGTCATATTCACCTATAAAATTCGTGAATGTCATAAAAACATTGAAATTATATTTATTTTAATATTTATAATACCATTTATTTGATTCATTCATGAATAAGGTAATTACTTCATAATCATTGTGTCATAAATAATTTTTTCATTTAATGTCTAAAAATTCTAAATAAAATACAATGATTTATTAAATCTTTTTATATTTCTAAAAAATATTTATAATCGAATTTATATTATGTAAAACCCTATATTAAAAATGTCTTAGTTATTAAACATTGATTTTAAATCTTTTAACTCTTCATTGAATTAAATAATAATAAATGTCCTAATCTAATCTATGTGGACCTAAATAATAATATTTTATTCCTAAGGTTTTGTTTGGTTGAGATAAACTTGTGCAATATAATTAGGACATGTTTGAGGGTAATATTAATATCATTTTACCCTAAATTATCCTATTTACTTTTAACAGTGGTAAATAAAAGTAAAAAGATACTATTCACCAAAAATTATTTTCATCTCATTGAACCAATTTTTAATTATTAATTTTAACTGTGTCTCTTGGATTTTCGAAATTCAGCTCACAGAAGCGAAAAAATTAAGTTTTATGTGAATTTTCAAAATCTCATAGGAGGTGGGTAAAAGACGGTAAAAAGTTCGACAAAATTTTTCATATATCTAAAATTATTATAAACTGAATCCAATTAATTAAATTGAATTTATATAGGTATTATATATCTATTTTGAGATAAAATTAATTTAAACAAAATAACTTATTATTTAAATAAAAATCTGGTTTAAAATAATAACTCTGTGTTTTTACTTATTCATCAAAAATTGAAATTTTTTAGAAAAATAAATAAAATTTACCCTATGAAATATATGATATTATGAATTCAAAAATGATTTCTATTTTACCAAATTGAAAAAATATAATATTCATTAATTAATTTAAATAAATACCCATTTTCAAAACAAATAGCGTGTTTTTAAGAAATAATAACTTTCAAAAGATTGACACTTACTTATGTCCAGTTTGAATGAGAAATTATTTTCAATTACAAAAATTGTATTAAATGGTAAAAATATATTCAAAATATACTTTAAAACCACTCAAATACATAGTTTATCACTATTAATTATTTCGATTAAAAAATTTGTTTTTAATTAAAATTTAGTAATTTTCCCTATTCATCAGAATATGAAAGTTATCCAAAAAGTACAAAAATTTCAACCTAAGCTAATTTCGATATTCCAAATCCAAAAATGAAGTTAATTTTGAAAGATAAAGTGTATAAAATCTCAAAAACTGGGTATTACTATTCCCAACGGTTAGTATGATTGGTTATGGTGTGTTAGAACTCGAAGTTCCGTATAACACACGCTATTGTATTATTCAAAGAGAAATGTATCGGGAAATAATGGGGTGTTATATTCTCCCCTCCTTCAATAAATTGCATCCTCGGAATTTATGCTCAGTATTAGAAACTTGGGGTTCATATTTCAAAACATCATAGTTGAAATCCCACATCGAAAAATGTATTAATAAGGCCTCTATTTAAAATAAAGAGTGGTTAGTATGAAGGTTACCGAAAATAACACATACTAGGGTTCCATGTAGGAAAACATGGATATGGAAGAGAAACATAACCATCAATATCTGATGGAGAGTGGTAGAGAACATGGCTATGAAAAGTCCAACAATCACAAAGCCATAAATTTTTGATGATCTAAGGTACCATCTCAGACAACGTTTTTGTTCTAAGTTACTTTTCTTAATGTTAAGGAATTTATTTATGAGATTGGATAAGATAATCAGGAGATATACTTAAATTATAATTATAGTTTTTTCCATTAATAAATATCTACCACAAACTCATCTTTCACTACAAAACATAATACAACTCAAAAATACTCTAGTTATCTTAATCGTATAGGGTCCCAAATATAATGAATTTATAATTCACATATTAGACCCATTAAATAAAGAAACTACATTATACAATCCAGGGACTTCACGTAGTCCTGTGGTAGGCGATAAATCCCAATCGCACTATGGTTGTGGGTTCGATTCCCGCAGCATTGTCCAACACGACGGGTTGCCACACGATCTGCGTGTTTCCCTTTTATGAAAATCCAAAACAACCTTTCAAACATAATCCATCCCAACCATTAGACTTATCCAAAATACTACTATCAAAACTGACAGTCCAAAATTTATAGGTAAGTTAAACACAATGAAGATCCTTTTTTCCATGTAATAACATGTGAACACCTTCATCATGTATTATTTTAAAACATGGTAACATCCTGAATTACCATAAAACATTATTGATTAAATTAATGCACCATTATTCATTATAGAATACTGGATATAATCCTTCAATCCAAAAATTTTGTAAACTCCAATGATGAAAAATCATTAATCAGTTTCAAAGTAGTCAAGAATATCCAATAAATTTTTTTTTCACATCACCAATCTCTTATTCGAAAATCACTACCTCATTATCAGGACCATATTAAAGATTACCATTCCTTCAACCATGTATTTTACCAAAAGTGTAGCTCACTATTAAGTTACTTTTCTTAGAACCATATAATCTCAAATCCTCAATAAAAATAGTAATACATTACAATCCTTATTTATCTCTATAATTCATGTAACCAATATACTTTTGATACAATACTCGATGAAATAATTATATTGTAACAACATAAGAACACAAGTCATTCCTTTTTATCTGAGGTAGTATCATAACTTGATTATTATCCAATAGCATCATTTGGTGCATACACTGATGATTTGGACATTCGTTTGTATAGTGTCCCAACTCCTTGCAGATGAAGCATTTTACATTTGAAAAACTTTTCTTACCCTTGCAATCATGTACTTGGTGTCCTTTTTCTCCACAATTATAACAAACTCCCATTCCGTTCAAGCATTTACCAAGGTGATTAATTCCACATTTATCACATATTGAAAAATACTTCTTTACCTTATTCCCTTTATCCATATTTCATTCTATCATCCTTTTCTTCTCTCGCATCCTTTCAAATCCATGGGACTCAAAAAATTCATTACTTATCTTATTATTGCATGATACTATTTCTTCATAGGATGATAATATGTGGGAGACTATTCCCCTTCTAAATTCTGTCTTATGACCATGAATGATATAATCCTTCTTACTCTTTGGATCATGCGTATTGCTGGTGTTCTCATTCCTTCTACTAGGAACCATTTCTAAACAATGGCATACACTAGGTTAGTTTTTGAATAACAATTCATAATTCCAAACAAGTGAAATACATAATGTAAATTGAACAATTTATGGATATAATCCATAATAAAAAATGTTTTCGTTGAGGCGATATATACTAATAAAACCTTCATATTGGATTGTAAAGAAAACGAGAATTATCCCAAGCATATCCCCCGGGAGTGTCATAACCAAGAGTGCAACAAGGCCCGTTGTCGTGCACCACTTCCCATTCGAGTATAGCTCAAAGCGGTGTTTTCAAGTTTTACCCCAAGGTACATCTATGCCAGAGTTTCCTCTACCTTCTAGTATCTAGACAGTGATGTATTGCTCGTAAGATGCACAAAATCTCTACAATATCAAAATTCTAGGAAGTTCTTCTCTACTAATCTTCAAAGTCTATCTTAGGGCTATGTTGTCTAATCAGAGTTTATTTAAATCCAGCTTCCATGGTTGTTGCTAAACTTCCTATGATACCAACTATAATTCCCCGACCTGAGTTACCCAATGTCGGTGCATTATTTTAATACATTGGCATGATTATAAGTAATAAAGTCCCGAAGGACCAATCGGTTTAGCAGTCTTGGAAAATAGATTACATATATGAAAGTTACATTATACTTCATAACATACAAAAGAACATAAATAATCCATCACGAATTCCATTATTCCATTGGCTTAAAATTGCATATCAATCACAATACACTTCTTGGAATCCTAGGAAAAATAAAACATAGAATTGGGTGAGCTCAGATGCTCAGTAAGGATAACAATACAGTGTAAAATTTCATAAATAAGCATAAACATTTAAGGTAATATATAACTAAAACAGAAGCATTTAAAACTTGAACATCATCATAATATGGAAAAAATAAAATGAATTAATTCCATTTACTTATTCACATGGATATTCTACTATTCAAATAATCACATGCAATATCACTAACCACTTTCATAATGATTGAATTAATAATGGCGAACATTAATTTTTTTGTCAATTCCTCATGCCAAGACATTTGGGATAACTATAATTGGAACCCAACCTGGAGTTCCTCTAATAACCGCAACTCCAACCCGGAGTACCTCTAATAACCAGACACCAACCCAGAGGGCCTCTAATAACCGAACACCAACTCGGAGTGCCTCTAATAACCGGACACTAACCCAGAGGGTCTGCTGTAACCAGAACCCAACCCGGAGGGCTTAATTTTACCAGTCCCCAACCCGGAACTTACTATTCCAACACATTCATCTTAAGAAGAGGATGAAATATAACATAATCATTTGTATTAAAACTAGCATACGAAATGTCAATAATTTCTCCATAAACCATGAATGGTATATAAATAACACATCCACAGTCAAACATATCACAAAAACTTAAATACAATATAGATGTTTTGTATCATTATAAAACAACTTCATATAATCTTAAAATCCATCAAAGGATGTTGACCTAGATGAAATAAAAAACTATTTGAGAGAAATATCTCGTTTTTGAAATCATTTAATATTCACACATTTAAAAAGAAATTAATTTAAAAGAGATTTTTGAATCAAAGTGTCCCATACCACTTTTAAACTATTGAAAATAAATTTCATTTCAAAACATTAATGTCCATATAAATAAATCCTTAAAATCATTTTAAAAACATGGACATTAATTAAAAATATTTATAAAGATAAATCATTAAAACATTTAAAATTCTGATCTTGATAAAGTGTACCATTCACAAATTATTAAAATATTCATTTTGAAATAATTTAAAGGTCACATAATTATAAAATAAAACATTTACCTTAAAAATATTATTATAATCTTGTAATGGAAGATTCGAAAATTCTATAACGGTGGAAAATAGTTTCACCCACCATATACGTTAAAAGAACATTCTTACCGTAATTCTGTCGAAAAAGTTAAAAATGACCTTGTTTGGAGAATGACGGAAAGATTCCTTTATAAAATTATTATAAAAAGTAAAACATGGGTATAAATTACTTTAACCCATATTCTGTAAAATATTAAGAATTCTTTGAAAAAAATTCTTAAGAAAAATGTATGTGGATGATAATGAGGTCCCAGTAGATTATTACGTATAAACAACCTCGGATAATGAAGAGATTGTAAAATAAACTGTTACGAAACATGCAACCAATTAAAGAGTTATCACACAATGAATATGTAAATAAAAATAAATTAATGTTTATTACACAAATAGTACAATTATGGGAAGTACATACTCCACACAAATGGTAATAGTGGCAATATGGCAAGAATCTCACAGGAATAAGGAGTGAGATGAAAACCCCTTACCTTGCACTTTCCTTTTGTCAAGGGTACGTTTAGCCTCCTATATGAAGACTATAGTATGTTATTAAATTATTCAAGAACCATATTAATATTTATGATATCATAAATTATTCATTTAGTACTTTATAATACCCATTTAATAATAATTTACATGTTATATTAATATTTCAGACAATAATCGCTTTCTTTATCATACGTGTTTTAACATGTTACTCTTGATTGGATCACTTAGATTATGATTTAAATACTTCAAGAATATAAAAAATGATTTATTTATCATATATATTTATAATATAAAAATTTATAACAGACGTATATATGAAATGGAAAACATCGTTTATGGAGACGGTAGTCTGTACGTACGCATAAACGCTATTTCTGTTTTCATATAGTATTGAAAAAATGTAAGTGAATAAGATATATGTAAGTACATAAATACTTATATATATAAATATATATATCTACAGTATCATTATTATGTCATATATTACATACTTTTTAGTAATATATATTTTTATAATTTTCAATGAATGGTGAACTTGGAAATGAATCTCATCGTGTCGTGGAGACGGTAATCCGTACGTACGCACGAGCCAAAATATCATTATTTTGATATTAATATAACATAAAATTGGATGGTATATAATATATATATAATAATTATAATTTTGTATTTATTGTTTACATCAGATACACATGATTATTATACCCATCCAAATAATAATGTATTGAATAACAATTACACCATGACGTGGGGACGGTAAGCCGTATGTACGAACGTATGGTGACATGTCATTCAAAGGGTGGATAGAATAATGATTTTGGTTGTACCATAATTATAATAACATCATAGTATATTTAATATACTGGATTTATTATTTTATAAGGAAACAACAAAGAAAAAAAAGTGGAAGAAGAAAGGAACTTGAAATAGGGTGGTGAAATCATTACCTCTTCTTCGGGTTCTTCCTTTTGATTTGATCAAAAGGGATGCATAGGATGGATTTTTGATCAAACTATGGCCTCTAGGTTGAAGGGAGTATAGTTTTGAGAGTATTTGGTATGGGTTTGGCCAATACAAATTCCTTAGATGGTGTGAATTAGAGAGAAGGTGGAGTGCCATTTTATAAGAGGGGTGAGGGGCACCTTAGGAAAAACATAAAATATTATTTTATAATAAATTCATACTCAGTTTTAAATTGCTCAAAAGTTGATCATTTAAAGTCTAAGGTGTGGATAGGTCAACAAAAAGTCATCCAATAGGTTTTAGATATGTTTAGGTTACCATTTTAGCATTATATATTTGATTTATCTCTATGTTAAATAATTTAACTTTTACGCTGTCTTCTTGTATTCTTACACTATATGGTTAATAAACATACTATATATAGCCAATAAAACCCCAATTGGTTGATTAATGTCATAAATATAATTATATAAGTCCTTTGGTCGAACCTTAGATTTTTAGGACCATTATATTAATTAAAAATATAATATTTATTTTAAAAACTATTTTACTTCAATTTTGACACTATTTGGTATTTGTTTTTTGTTAAAATAATAACAACATTATTACTTCAAGAAAATACATTGAATAAATACTAACATGTCTTAATCAACTATAAAATTCTTGTATGTCATAAAAACGTTGAAATTATATTTATTTTAATATTTATAATACCATTTATTTGATTCTTTCATGAATAAGGTAATTACTGCATCATCATTGTGTCATATATAAATTTATTTATTTAATGACTAAAAATTATAAATAAAATATCATGATTTATTAAATATTTATTTATTTCTAATTAATATTTATAATATAATTTATCTTATGTAAAACCCTATATTAAAAATGTTTTAGTTATTAAACTTTGATTTTACCTCTTTTAACTCTTCTTTGAATTAAATAATAATAAATGTCCTAATCTAATCCAAATGGACCTAAATGATAATATTTTATTCCTAATGTTGTTTTTGGTCGAGATAAACTTGTCCAATAGAATTAGGACATGTGTGAGGGTAATATTAATATCATTTTTACACTTAATTACCCTATTTACTTTTAACTGTGGAAAATAAAAGTTAAAAGCTACTAATCAGCAAAAATTATTTACATCTCATTGAACCACATTTTACTCCTTGATATTAGCTATTTTTATCTTATTTTCTAAATTCAGCTCACAGAAGCAGTAAAATTATGTTTTATGTGAATTTGCAAAAGCTCATAAGAGGTGGGTAAAAGACGGTAAAATGTTCGATAAAAATTTTTATATATCTAAAATTATTATAAACTGATGCCAATGAATTATATTGAATTTATATAGGTATTATGTATCTATTTTGACCTAAAATGAATTTAAACAAAATGAATTATTATTTAAATAAAAATCCGGTTTTAAATAACAACTCAGTGTTTTTCACTATTCATCAAATATTGAAAGTTCTCAGAAAAATACCAAAAATTCTACCTAAGATATATTTGATATTATGAATTAAAAAATGATATATATTTTAAAAATTGAAAACATATATGTTTCATTAATAAATTTAAATTAAATCGTGTTGTCAAAACAAATTGCGTGTTTTCAAGAAATAATAACTTTCAAAAGATTGACACTTAATTATGTACAGTTTAAATATGAAATTATGTCCAATTACCAACATTGTATTAAATGGTAAAAATATATTATAAATATACATTAAAAACATTCAAATTCTTAATTTATCACTATTAATTATATCTATTAAAAATGTTGTTTTTAAATTAAATTTAGTAATTTTCACTATTCATAAAAATAGGAAAGTTATCCGAAAAGTACCAAAATTTCACCCTAATAATATTTTGATATTACGAATCCAAAAATGATGTTAATTTTTAATGATATAATGTATAAAATTTCAAAAAGTGGTTATTACTATTCTTAACGGATAGTATGATTGGTTGTGGTGTGTTAGAACTCGAAGTTTCGTATAACACACGCTATTGTATTATTCAAAGAGAAACATATTGTGAAAGCTTGGGGTCTTACATGGAGAATGGATTTGTTGAAAGGGTCATGAAATAAAGGGATTTGGGCGAGGGTTAAGCCTGGGTGGTTCTGCATGAAGGCAGACCCCTAGGAGACCTGTCACAGAAAATCTCATAACAGAAAGCCATTTTTTCATGGGAGGGGGGATTCTCATGGAGGAGATGGGTCAGATTCTTTAGTAGTCAAAAAATCTCATACCTGAATGCTATTGGGTATGCACTAATTTCATCCCACACGATAGATTGTGTGCTCAGGTCAAGGGCGCGAAATATCATCGCACGGGGCTGATGGCCTATAATTTTCTATGCATGCATGGAAAACTCCCTTGGATATTGCTGTTTTCTATGGAAGAGAGATGTTTTTAGCCCACATCATGGATTTTTGTCATGACGCTTCTGGTCCTCCCAGAATTTATCACCAGGTCAAAATATGCATTCAAAATATCTGAATATAACCACTTTAGGCCTTGAGAATTTTTCGGCATTTGCAGTTGTGTATTGGAATTAGAGAGGGAGTGTGTCTGGTGTTACCATCCACAAGTTAACAGTGGGTAATCGTGGTGTGGTTCTATAAATGACATATGATAGGGTCCCTACTTAGTATCACATGAACTAGGTGGAATCTATATTTGACTCCCTTGTCCACCTCCATCAAATACTAATGATTTCTGTATTCATGCTCCAATGAAATGTTCCAAAATCATTCAATGTTATAAATGATGGCCACTAGCTAAGTTTCATCTATTTTTTGAGGATGGAGCTTCCTTGGAATCAGTACTATTAGACACTCATGAGTGGTCTGG
This sequence comes from Viscum album, assembly GCA_963277665.1. Taxonomy (NCBI): domain Eukaryota; kingdom Viridiplantae; phylum Streptophyta; class Magnoliopsida; order Santalales; family Viscaceae; genus Viscum; species Viscum album. The sequence goes on along the minus strand of OY728145.1, from coordinate 651,770,206 downwards.
AGGGTTAGGACTAAACCGTTTGGATGGTACCATTATACCATAATGTTATCCACATTTCATTGAGGTATTCAGGTTTGTGAGATCATTTTGTGACTCATGGGGATTATATCCATAGGTGAATTACTGGAATGGTCCCTGAATGATGCAATCATTATTTCAGATCGGGATTTATATTAATTAGATTAATATCTACAGTCATGAAAACAATAATTATCATGTTCAAAAATTAGTGAAATATTGCAGGCATGAGGTTCGCTCAATCCGGTATGATTGGTTTTCATTAATTTTGTTTTTTTCATCGATCCATCCATTCAACTATTATGGATATATCAATGTGAAAATAGAATAATTTCATGAGAATATCAGTTACATATGAGTAGCTTCATGATATATTCCACACACATCAGCTTCATTTTGAAAGATATGAAAATTAGAGGGGCCTAACACATAATTACCCAATCATTTTTTTAATATATTCACATCTGGTTCACCATATTTTATTTCCTATAATTTCAAAAAATGGACCAATTGTAATAACAAATTCATTATGTTCTTAAGAGATTCATTTCATGTTCACCATTTTTGTTTAGGAATAGTGTGCAGAAAAAATGGTCCAATAGATAAAAACCAAATACTTTTGTTATTCAAATATTCTCATCGGGTTCACCATTTTTTTTGCATACGATATGACTTCATGGTTTGATTGATTTTATTCAATGTGTGACATTTAGAGGCTTATTTCAATCAACATTATTAACTATGGTCCACTATTGTAATTCTTATGGAAACACCCAGTGTTTCCATCATCCCTATCCTTATACAAACCATCATTCCAAAGGTGGTTGTTCAATTGGTGTCTCAGTCCACACATAAATTGGGAACCCACATTAATCTAGAGGATGGGATGTCAGGGTCATCAAACCATTGGTTGGGTGGATTATTTCATACTCTGATACCCTCCCATATATTTAATACATATTCAAGAATCTATTCCTAATCCTAATATACGACCTCTTATCCTAAAAAACAATGATAGGAAAACTCTATTTTTGGGGAATGAAAGGGGAATCTAATGGGAGTATCCATTTATATGTATATTAATATCTTCATTTAATTCATATAGATGAATAACATCATATATTTTGAAACTCTATTACAAGGTGCTTTAAATTTTTCCCCTTACTAGGAGGCGGTTAATATTCTGAGTTGGGGATTGACCCATTATTACGCATCCAACATATCCTAGATATTTTAGGAATAAAACCCCATGTTTTTTTGTTAATCCCATATAGTTTACTATAATGTGTAATGGATATATGTTTTGACACTTAGGCACAAGGAATTAAGATCGAGTCATGAGGATATGTTTTTTTGTATTCTGGTTTTAGAAAGAATTGCAATTATAAGGGAATAGTTCCATCAAAGCTTTTTCAAAGACTGAACAACGATGTCAGGTCCATGTGGTGATGATTCTAAATTTGTGACTTTGGTTGGTTAGGATTCTTTTTCTATTTCAATATCATTACACTTTGGTGATGCACCAAATTCATTGTTCTTTACCACAATCATTCTAGGTGTATCCACATACACTGGTTTTTCCATATCATCATTTATAATGATTTTTTCTTGATAAGGTGATTCATATTACCTATCTAATAGCAGAACTATTTTATCTTCATCAACTACTTTCTTCTTGATTCCTTCCTTAACATCCTATGGCTATATGAAATCATTCTTGCTACTTTACTCTTCAGAAAACATATTCACTTCATCCTCACCCTTCTAATGTTTTCCTGGCATATCATGTTTCGAAGACTCGCCTTCAGAAGTATGGATATATAATATCTCAGAAGGACTTTCCTTCACAAAGAAATCCTCTAATTGCTTTATCATGTCCTCAGTATCACCACTGCCTTCATCTAATTTTTCCACTTCCTTATCTTGCAATATTTCTTATTCTTGATGTCGTTTAGGAATCACTTACTTCTTTCCCAGAGTCTATGGAAATGGTTCTTCTATGAAAGATTCTGGTACTGGAATTTAATCAACGGATTTTTTAGAAGCCTTGATAAGATATTGAATGACTTCAGCTTTCGATTGCTTCTTCCTTTGCTTCTTTTCTTTTTCTTCCTTTTTAATATTTTGAGCATTCTGTTCCTTCAAATTCTTTTGCCTAAGTAGGGCCCAATCCAAACATAGGCTCCCCTTCCTTCTAGTTTTTCTTATCCTATCTCCATTTATCCACAACTTCATCAGGATAGGTTTTTTTATTCTTTATCATTGGAGGTGCAGATTAGGTTACCTTAGCCACTGAGGTTTTTCCATTCTCTTCCAATTCCTTCACCTTCCTCTTCTTTCCACCCTTTTTGGAAGTCTCAGCCACTTCCTATTTCTCTGATAAGGATTCTACATTCTCTTTCAGAAAATCATATAATTCTTCAGATTCAGTAGAGAAACCCATATTCATCCTTCTCAAAGTATCATCACTCAACAAAATGACTATCCAATTCCTCGACATAGAAGTGCAAGGAATTATGAAGGATTCTAAACAACAAACCATAATATTTGAAAAAATAGCTGGATACATGATAATTTTGGATTTCAAATTTTCATTTTTGATATTTTCAATCGTAACTAGAATGTAAATAACCAAATTTATCTTCCTCAAATTCACCTAGAAATCCATAATGTAGATTTCACTCTTCTTTAGGGGATCTTCCTCACCTTTTCTCTAAATTACAAAATCATGAACACATATTTCATGAATCTGTATGATCATAGACAGATGATGAAAATTTGGAGTCTTTAAATCTGAAAAACCGAGGAAAGATATGGCCTTCTATTTATTAAAATGTCCTTGAACATCAGGTAGCTTGTGAGTAACGAACTCAGCTTCCCCATCATAGGGAATTCCAATCAAACTTGTATCCCTGGTGCAAGAAAGAGAATATGTCTTTCCATAACACTTGAAAGAGATCCTGTCTATGAATTCTACTACGATGAATGTTATTTTATTATAGAACTCTACTAATAACTCTGGATACACCATATATTGTGCTTTTGGTTTCAAATTATAAACACTCTCCCATCCATTGAGCATGATATTCTTATATTTTATAGAGTCATATTTGGAATAAAACTTCAGATCGACAATCCTTTCTTGATAGATGTTCCACTCTGATATTTCTTTAATAGTTGACATTTCTTTCTGAGCAGAAGATTCATAATACATTTGGAAGTAACAAAAACATGAAAAATTAAGAACGAGCTTATGTAGGAAGGGAAGAGCTTCAACACACAAGAGCACGAACATTGATGTGGGACAAGCATCGAGTGGTCTTTAAAAAGGAAATTGATGTGAAAGTTCAACATCCCTAATTGATCCAATGGTTGAAAACTTTTTGAGATTATTTAACTGCTGAGATGATAGTCGAGAATGGATTTTGATAGATTCTGATCTTTTGATGGTTTTTAAGATTAAAAATTGGATTTAAGGAAAATTGAATATGAAGAGTTTAAAATCAAATGTAAATACCAGCAAGTGAAATATGATTACAAAAATTTAGGAAAGGAAACATACCTTTCATATTTCTGGGAAGAATATTCGTAATGAGGAAAATTTTTCTTGGGGAACTTATGATTTTGAAAAATATTGTTCACGAAATAATTTTAGACTATGAAAATATTGACTACAAAAATTTTGAATCTGAAAATTTTGACTACAAATATTTTGACTACGACAAATTTGACTATTAATATTTGAATAATAAAATTTGAGCATGAAAATATTACTACGAAAATTCGACTTATAATTAAATGTACTCCACCTATAAAATATTTTCTTTCTGTAAGGTGATAGGATTTAACAAGGTGTTAATGTGGAATATTTCATTATGGTTAACTTTAATAACTTCTATTTTATGTATTCAAATCTATTAGATGGTAATGATTTCGTGAAAATATTATCATTATAATCTTACTTCTCGATAAATTGATGAATGTCATCTCTTTTTTGTGTGTGATCCATAAGAAAGTGATACATAATATCAATGTGTTTTTCACAAGAGTGATGTGTAGGGTTTTTACTTAAGTAAAAGGAAATAGTATTATCATAAAATATTTGGGTTTTAGTAAAACTCATACAATTGTTTGCGAGTGTGTGTTGCATCCACAACACAGGAGCACAACAACTTCCAGCTGCTACATATTCAGCTTCAGTAGTGGAAAGTGCTACTGAGTGTTGCTTTTTCATGACCAAGAATCCAATGAATCCCCTATGAAATGAAAAATTCTGGATGTACATTTCCTATCCAATCTACATCCACCAAAGTTCTCATCCAAAAGTTTTTTAAAACAAAATCATTTTCCAAAGTAAAATAGAGTCCTAGATCTATGATTACCTTTATGTATCATAAAATACTTTTCATTTCATTTAAATTATATTCCTTAGGAATTGGATTGATATCTTGAAAATAAGCATACTGAAAACATTATGTCTAGACGACTAGCTGTCATGTAAATTAGACTTCCTATAATACCTATAAAATATGTTTGATCTACTTGTTTCCCAGCTTCATCAAGATCAAGTGAGTTTTAGGTACCAATGGGAGTATATATACTCTTAGTGTTTTCATATCCATACTTTTTAAGAAGATAATTATATATACTTATTTTGGTATATATAGATTACTTCAGGTTTTTGAGAAATTTTAAAACAAAGGAAAAATGTTAACTCATCCATCATACTCATTTTTAACTCAGATTTCGCTAGATCCGCAAAGGGTGTAGTTAAAGATTGCTGAGTTGAACCAAATATAATTTCACCCACCTAAATTTGAACAATCATAACATTTTCTATATCTTTATTTATAAAATGTTTTTGATCATCATTTCGCATGATGTTATTGTTTTTAAGAAAAAAATATTATTAGTCTCTCATACCAGGCTCTTGGGGATTGTTTACATCCATATAAAGCTTTGGTATGATTGAAAACATGTTCATGATGTTTTGTATCTTCTAAACTAGAAGGTTGTTAAAAAAAATTTCCTCTTGAACATAACCATTAAGGAAATCACATTTAACTTCCATTTGAAAATGTTTGAAATTAAATAATTTTTCAAAGGAATGTAGAATACAAATTGATTCATTTCTAGATAATGGAGAATAGGTTTATTCATAATCTTTTCCATCTTGTTGATTATAGACTTTAGCAACTAGTATAGCTTTATTTCTTAAAATGAATTACTTTTCATAACACATAATTTGGAAGACCCTTTTTACTCCAATAATAGATGTTTCCTTAAGTCTTTCAACCATGATCCAGACATTATTCCTTTCAAATTCATTTACCTCATCTTGCATATCTTTTATCCAATCATCATCACCTAAAGCCTCATCCATGCTTTTTTGGTTTAAAAAGGGAATGGAATGCGAGATGTTCTACTTCATTTCATAAGAAACATCTAGTCCTTAAAAGTTGATTTACATCATTGATGATACTATCACTTGGATGATTCTTAAGAAACAACTGATTTGGGTATTGTAAAACCTATTCATCAACGTATGGTAAAAATTATTCAGGGGTAAATGATTCAAAAATATTTTCTTGAAAATTTCCTATATCAGAATGATCTCCTACCATGGGTTTATAATCAATTTTTTTTAAAACACATTTGAGGATGAAGTTTGAGGTTTTTTTAAAAACAAACTTATCAGTTTTATCAAATTTAAGATGCACTGTTTCTTCCATAGTACAATTATTTTTATTGAAAACTAAATAATCCTTAAGCGTTGTAGAGTAGCCTAATAAAATTCCATCATCCGATTATGTTATGAATTTTGGAATATTATCTTTAGTATTTTGAATGAATACCTTGAACCAAAAACCTTGAATTAGAAATGGCTTGGTTGTCTACCATTCCATAACTCATAAGGAATTTATTATGAAAATTTCTAATCAAAACACGATTTATAGTATAACAAGCATTAAATACAGCTTCAACCCAAAAATGGTTTGCTATATAATATTCACTCTTCATGGTTGTGGTTATATATTGAAGAATTCATTTTTTTCTTTCAACAACACCATTTTATTGAGATGTTCTTGGTGCTGAAAGTTATGAGTAATTCATTTTATACTAAAAAAATATTTCGAAATCAGAATTTTGAAATTCTCCTCCACGATCACTATAGATAGTAATAAATTGAAGATTTTTCTCATTTTTAACCTGAGATATTAAACTTTTGAAATAAGAAAAAGATTCTGATTTATTTACTAGAAAATAGACCCATGTAAATATAGAGTAATAATCAACTAGGAAAAATAGATAATATTTGCATCTAATGATTCCATTTTGAGTTAGAAAAAAAAGATCCATATGCACTAACGGTAATGCATCAGGGGTTAAATCTTAACCTAAAAATTTAAAACTTTATTTATGATTCTTTGAATATTGACAATGATTTCAAACATTAGAAGATTCAAATACAAGGACCGGATGATCTTTAAATAGTCTTTATATCGAGGGTTTTCATAGGTTCCTAAGGCTATAGTGTCATAACCTTCTATTCCATAACCACGAATGATCTTCAATTTCACTAAGACAAGGTAGATCTTGGATCCTAATGTATTATATGTTTAGTGTGTAAAACGTTTCTTGCCTATGGGAAGAAATAATAAACTCTTCAATGAATTGTTTACTGAAAACTTTTCATTCCAAAAATTAAAAAAGTAACCTTCATCACGTAATTGACGTATGTTAATGATGTTTTTATTAAGACCCTTAAAAAATAAAGCATTTGAAATCAAACTTCTTCCAATAAGAATAGTATTACCAATACAAATAATTTCTCCCTGAGCATTATATCCAAAATTTACTTTTCCTCCTTTCATCAGAATAATCTTTTCAATGATGTTTTTGTTACCAGTTAAGTGCTGAGAACATCCACTATCAATGTACCATGTATTAATATTGGTAATATCATTATTTTTATGAAAATAAGTGTGTTAGACTTTTATAACCCAAATTTTTATGGATCTGGAATCATCAGAAAGAAAAATAATAAGAATCCACATTTTCATTGAAAAATAAGCTTTATGAAAACCTAAATACTGAGTTTTGTTTAAGGAACAATTTTTTCCTAATTCCCACCACACTGATGTTGAGTCAATAAGGTTTTCCTTATGACTTTTCCATTCCTTCTTGTTTTGAAAATCACAAACACCTTATCTTTAAGAAAATTGCTTTTATAAGGAAAATTGCTTTTATAAAGAAAATTGTTTTTATAAGGAAAATTTCTTTCTTAAGGAAAATCGCTTTTATAAGAAAAATTATCCTTATCATATTTTCATCCATATTTTTCTTAAGTATGAGATTCAGATTCATTTTCTCGGAATCGTTGAAACTTTGATATAAAGCATTCTGTTTTAGGATTCAGATTCTGGACAAGAACTATAAGGAAGTTTCATTCCGAATTCCGGATATGAACTCTGACTAAGTTCTATTCCAGATTCAGGATATGAATTCTGAAGAAGAATTCTCATTACGAATTCTAATGAAGAAATCCCATTCCAAATTCTCATTACGAATTCTGAAGAAGAATTCTTATTACGAATTCTAATGAAGAAATCCCATTCCGAATTCTGTAGAAGAATTCTCATTACGAATTCTAATGAAGAAATCCCATTCTGAATTATCATTACGAATTCTAAAGAAGAATTCTCATTATGAATTCTAATGAAGAAATCCCATTTCGAATTCTCATTACGAATTCTGATGATGAATTCTCATTACGAATTCAGATGACGAATTATCATTCCGAATTCTCATTCCGAATTCACCTTTTAAACAGAATCTGATTATCTTTGTCTTATACACTCTGAATTTATTCACTCCGAACCTTCACTCCGAAGTTTTCATACCGAACTTTTATGTTAAGAATTAAAATTATGTCGTACATTCTGTTACAGTTGTTTTGTTATAAAACGATGTCGTCTGTTTTGTTAAAAACTAACCGTTGTCTAAGTGACACGTGTACAGGTCCCTCCGATATTTAAGGAAAATATGACCGTTGGAGAAGGAGCCGACCTTACCTATAAATAGGAGCTCATTTGAAAGAGCTGATGGCTGATAGCTGATGAAAGTGCTGAATGGCTGAAAAATTTTCTTGAAGTGATTTCTAGAGAGAGAGGCTCTTATTAACTCTCAAATCTTCGTGCGACTCCGAATGTTAGTGATTACATTCGAGGGCTTCCGGGGATAGGAAGACAGAGGTTGCCGACTACCTTAAAGTTCGAGGGCTTTCTTGCTGAGGAAGACAGAGGTTGCCAACTACCTTGAAGTTGAGGGCTTGCGGGGATAGCAAGACAGAGACTCCGATCTTCGTATCGAGGTCTTACCCTGGTGTGGGTAAGACATAATTGCTTGAAAGTATAAATCAAGGGACCTTTATCCAAGGTTGTTGGATACCCTTCTCTTTGGGTTAAAAGACTTATATTTTGTTACTAGTAGTTCTACTACTTGTATTTATTTCCGCTGCATTTTGTATTATAAGGAAAGTATAACTTTCCTATACTTACTTATTTGTACTCTGATTCATTTAGATTCTATACGCTTTAAGGTAGAATCTCATATTGTAATTGTTTGTTAAGTTTCAATCTTCGGAACCATATTTCCGGAACCTACTTTTGGAATCACTTTCCAAGTTTAGTTCGGTATTAGAGGTGTTGTGAATTAGCTTAGTTTAACTTTGTTAAAATTAGCCTTTTCCTTTACTTAAGGAAACTATAGTTATTCATAACTAACTTTAAAGGTTCCAAAGGAATTTTTAAAGTATACAATTCACCCCCCCTCTTGTATATTGAGCATCTCATACTATATTTCGATCCTACAATTGGTATCAGAGGTTGGAAACCTCTTACTCTATACCAATCTTACATTTGGTATCAGAGCAGGTTACTGAAATACTTGTACTCACATACAAGTTTTTCTTGCTCACTTTATCCTTCCGAACTTTGTCATTCCGAATTTTTCCATTCCGAACTTTTCCCATTCTGAACTTTGTTATTACGAATCTTTTGCTACTAACAAGTTTGTGTGCAAAGTTATTTTTAGTATGGCAGGAATTAATGTTGGATCTATTGACAATCTAAATCCTACAAGACCACCTATATTTGATGGTAATGACTATGAATACTGGAGAGATCGTATGAATACATTTGTTATCAATACTGGAGTAGACAACTTTTTCATGCTTACTGGTGATTATAAAATTCCTGACAAGGAAGTTAGAACCTTTACTAACCAGGAAAAGCAAGAATATCAACTCAACTATAAGGTACACAATACTTTACTATGTTCAATGACTAGAAATATATATTGCCAAATTTCTTCTTGTGAAGCAGCTAACTGTATATGGAAGAAGTTAGAAGTTACACACTTTGGAACTTCCAAGGTGATTGAGACTAGAAGAGCTATGCTTAGAGCTGAATATCATGGCTTCAATTTTCCTTATGGAGAACCTATCTGTAAAGTTCAACAAAGATTTATGACTATCTTCAACAGACTACAATCTATGGGAGTGAAAGGTTTAGATGATGAAGCTCTTGTGGACAAGATAATTGATATTATGCCCAATGAGTGGGAATCCAAGAGAACAGCTATAGATGAGAACAGGAAGGTCACTCAAATTACTCTTGATGAATTATTTGGAACTCTTCTACAACATGAAACAAGAATGATGAGAGATGCTGACAACATCAAGAAGAAGAATGGAAATGGTACTGTTGCCTTTACTACAACGTCGAATCAGATGAAAGCTAAGACTCCTGAGAAAGTAACCAGATCCAAGTCTAAGAAAGTCATTTTTCAATCAGAATCTAGTGAGAGTGAAGTCTCAGAAAATGAATTAGACAATCTTGCTCGAAGGATGAACAAGATAGCTGGGCAGAGAAACTTTCAATCTAAGTATAAGAAAAAGGTCAGGAAAGATAAGAAAGAAGGAGAAGTTACTTGTTATGAATGTAAAAGAGCTGGACATATTAGACCAGATTGCCCTATGCTCAAAAAGAAAGAAAGGAAAGACATTCAGACAGAAACAGAAAGAAGTATTATAAAGCTAAAGCTTAGAAAGTTCTGAAAGCTAATGACACCTCGAGTGCCAGTGGTGGTGACTCTTCAGATGATTCTTCTGATTATGAATCTTCAGTAAAGAAGAATCTTGGTCTTATAACCAGATTACCTATTGATAATCATTGTATTATGGCTAAGGTACAAAATGCTGAATCATTGACCAATGTTTCTTTAAATCCTAATGATAGTAAGTATTATAACTCTTCTGATGAAGAATCATCTTCTGATGAGGAAAATACTTTACCTACTTATGAAGAAGTCTCTAGGTTTGTTGAACTTCTTGAGATTGAGAATTCCAAACTCAACAAGAAACTTGATAAGGAAAATTCTAGGAATTCTATTCTTATAAAAGAGATATCAGATCTTTCTAAAGATCTTGATAAGAAAAATGCTGATTTTGAAAATATTTCAAAAAATCTTGAGGAAGTAAGTTCTGAGAAGAACAAACTTTCTAAAGAGTTAGAAAAAGTAATTTCTAATAAAAATGTTTTTGAGCCTAACTCTAGTTCAAAAACTAATGATTTTGAGGATAAAAACTTGGTTGTAAAACTCAAGTCCGAAATTTTTTCCTTAAAGAAGTGTTTATCAAACTTTACCCATGGTAAGGAAAATTTTGATAAGATGTATTCCCAAATACGACCTTTAAGAAATAAATCCGGATTTGGTTATACCCATGCAAAACCAGTTTTCAGTAACAATTATTTTGTTCCTCAAAGTGCCCCATTTTGTACTAAATGTCAATGTGGAGGTCACTGGGAAAAAATTTGTTCCTTAAATAAAACCCAATCTCTAGGTTTTCACAAAGCTTACTTTTCTAAGAAAATATGGATACCTAAAATTTTATTGTCTGGAAATCTCGAATCCAAAAAAGTTTGGATTACGAAAGTCTAATTTTCTTCTTGATTTCAGGATAATAAAGAAAGTACCAGCAACAATACATGGTACATGGATAGTGGATGTTCCCGGCACATGACTGGTAACAAAATCTTTTTTGAAAAGATTATCAAAACGAAAGGAGATATTATTCTTCAGTTTATCGGAATGCAAGATCAACTTGCTGATATTTTCACAAAATCTTTGCCTTTTGATAGACTTGAATATATTAAACAGAAGTTAGGAATGATAACCGTAAGGTAATCTTTCTTAATTAACTTTCTGTTGAAAAAGTCTTCTTACAGTAATAAACTCCTTTTCATAGGGGGAGTACATTTGATTGTTTGTTTAACAAAGTTTTTCAAAATTTGTTTTCAAACATTTCGGAATGAATATTTCCGGAATGGAACTTCTGGAACTAAAATTTTACAAATTGGACATTCTCGTACAGAACACTTCTGGAATGGAAGTATTCATATTGGAAATTTCCGGAATGAAAATTTACGTACTGGCAGTTTCATAACCAGATATCTTTGTACCAGTTGTTTTTCGTACTAAAATTTTTCGTAATGTATTTTTTCGCACTAAGTTCTTCATACTGTTTTTCTTCTTAAGTTTGTTTTTCGTACTGTGTTTTTCGTAATGAGTTTTTCGTACTAAGTTTATTTTTCATAGTTAAATTTTTGAGAAATCTGCCATTACGAATAATCCTCCTAAGCCAATCCGAAAGGTATGGTTACCCTACTCAAGTCTTCGTAGTCATATTTTACTTGCTGAAATTTTCTTGTATTATGATTTCAGATTATAGTTTTCTTAACTCTTTGTTTTAATAAAAACCTCAAAAAGATCGGATTCAAGCTTTAACCGTCAGATCTGATCTCAGATCATTCCAACCGTTAGATCAATCGAGGTAGGTGAACCGTCATCTCGTTGCCTATATAAAGGGGACCCAAATACTCGTCCCACATCAATCTCAAAGCTCTCGTGTCCCGAATCTCTACCTCTCTGATTTAAGGTCGTTCCGAACTTCAGTCTTCTCCGTTCCGAACTTCTCAGAGAACTTTAGATCCGAATGTTTTCGGAGTTAGCATCTCAAGAAATGTCATCTACTAAGCCTATTTCTCAGTGGTTAGTTTACAGAGAGAGGTTAGTTCATCCGGTTTTCTTCAACAACTATGATTCCCTTATCTCAAAGAACATCAAGATGAATAGCTGGGAAGATGTTGCGGTATCAAAAACCGGGAATCAAGTTGAAGTATATTCAGACTTACTTATCGAGTTTTATGAGACAGTTTCTTTCTTCAAGGAAGATAATAGGGAGAAGTTCTCTTTTAAGTCTTATGGCAAGACTTACAAGCTTTCTCACACCAAGGCCGCAAGCCTGGTAGGATTGTCTTATGAAGGAGAAGCATAATTTATTTCACATGTTTTACCGGACTCTAAGGGTAGCTTTGACAAGAAAAAAGCCTTAGAAACTCTCGGACTGGCTGATGACAAGGCTCTGAAGATTGCAAGTCTATCTACAAATTTCCGGATTCTAGAGTTATGGGTACAAGGACTTATCGTACCGAGGAAAGGTGATAAAGACAGCTTGAAAAAGAGTGAGATCTATATCTTAGATTTCCTGATAAATCTACGGAAGTTCAACTTGATGAAGCATATTCTTCTTACTATTGAAAATTTGAAGAAGGGGAATCTGAGAGCTCAGATTATTATGTATCCAGCAATCCTCTCCAAGTTGATTGTTCGATGCCTTGAGTCTTTCAAGGAGGCTTGCAAATCTAAGCCGAGAGTTTGCAAGATCATGCTGGTCAGCGATGGCACTCTTAAAAGAATGAATGTAGCTTTTGACAAGAAGTCTAGAATGTTTATTGATCTACCTGTTCAAGAAGTAGTGGCTCCGAAAGTTGCTGATCCGGAATCATCTAAGCCAGTAAGGAAGAGAAAGCTGAAAGAAGTGGAAGTACAAGCAGAGAATCTTATGTCTAAGGAAGTCTATTCCGCACCTCCAAATCCTAAGAAGAAGAAAGCCTATCCTGATGAAGTTGTTTCAAAGTGGAGAGCTAATAAAGAGAAAAGGAAAGAAGGGGATCCGCAGTTCGGATTGGACCCTACGGAGGCTAAGGCTTTGAAGGAGAGAACCACTGATGAGCTTGAAAAACAAGCAAAACAAAAGAAGCTCAAGAAGAAGATGTCCGAGGCTGAGGTAGCTCAGGCCTTGTTAAAATTCAATGAAATGGTTTCAACAACTATTCCAGTTCCGTGATCTTTCTCCCTGGAATCTCTACCTGAGACTCCAGGAAGCAATTTCGCTGCTCCGGAAGAGGCTGTTGCTAACAATTCTGAGGAAGTTGAGCAAGTGGAACAAATAGAAGAGGGTGCTGAAGGAAGTGGTGAAACCGGAGATGTGCTGAAACAAGTATATTATTACAAGGGAACACCTTCGGAACACTTATCACTCCGGACATCAGAAGTTGAATCTTCGAAGTTAGTTACTCCAGCAATAGAAGAAGAGAAAGGAGAAGAAGAAGTTGCTTATCATGGAGAAGAAGAACAACTTTTACATGATATTTCTCAGATGAAAAACGTAGAGGAAGGTATTCAGGAAGTTGCTGATGAGGAAGATAATGTCGTTCAAGTTTCTGATAGTGAGAAGAGAACTCCGGAACAGGACTCAATTCCGAAAAAAGATAAGGGGAAGCAAATTCTTGCTGATACTCCTAGCTCAGGAGAAAGGAAGAGAAAGGAAGCTGGTAGTTCTTCTAAAAGGAAGTTGGAGCTTATTGAGGAAGAAAACTCTCCAAGAAAAATTTCGGATTCGGATTTATCATCATTGGAGCATGATTTTGTTGTCCAGTCTTTAAAGAAGTTGGTAGGAACCATTCCGACCTTTTCTAGTATTGACTCAAGATGCCAGATGCTCCAACATGCCTTAAATCAGAAAACCGACTCCGTATCTATGGTTATGGATAAGTGCGTTGAGATTGAGGCTCAGTTCAAAACCTTCTTTGTTGGTTACGAAGCCCATAAAAGATCTTGCAAGAGGATGACAAGCTGGTCGAAGAAGAATGTGGAAGAAATGAGGTTTCTTGATGAGTTTCAAGAAAATTTTAAAGATGCCTTTGAGATAGAGGACAAGAAGATAAACGAGCTGACTTCCTCCTTTGAAGAAAAGCTGACTGAAGAAAAGAACTTCCGAATTCAAAAAGTCAAGGATCTGAATGGGAAACTGAATTCTGTTTCTCAGAATTAGAAATTTGAAAGAGATCATCAGATCAATTTTGAAGAAAGGATGAAGACTCAGGAAGAGAAGATCAAAGCTCAGGAAGAAAAGCTGAAGGCTCAGGAAGAAAAAATTGAAGCTCAATCCGAAAGAATAGTTGCCTTAGAGAAGCAAGCTGAAGAAGATCATAAAGACCTGAAGAAGATCAAGACTATTCTTAAGGGGCTCATGTCGAAGGAGAAAGATCCGAAATAACCAAATCCGATCTTTTTGTTGTATTTCTTTGTCGCTGAGATTCCAAATCTAATGAAAATTGTGTATCTCATTTCCATTATTGTCATTACTAATCTTTCAGGTACTTTGTTTTTTTTCCATTCCCCCCAATTATTTTTGAAAACCACAAAGGGGTAGAAGGAAAAGATCCTTAAGAAAAAGAATAACTCTAATAAGAGTTTATCAAAGGGGGAGAAAGAAAAAATACCCAAGAAAAAAGAACTCTAATAAGAGTCTGTCTAAGGGGGAGTTTTTCTTAAAAGAATACCTTCTTATGAAACATCACTCCGGAAATATGAATACGATCCTTAGAGTTTCAAAGCCTAAGGGGGAGTTAGTCGTATTCATCTATATCCTTAAAACAAGGGAGATAAGCATTAATTTGTTTCTTTCTTCTTAGAATTTTTTTTCTTTCGTAAGGATGTTTGTGCTTTCCAAAAAGGGGGAGATTGTTGAGTCAATAAGGTTTTCCTTATGACTTTTCCATTCCTTCTTGTTTTGAAAATCACAAACACCTTATCTTTAAGAAAATTGCTTTTATAAGGAAAATTGCTTTTATAAGGAAAATTGTTTTTATAAGGAAAATTGCATTCTTAAGGAAAATCGCTTTTATAAGAAAAATTATCCTTATCATATTTTCATCCATATTTTTCTTAAGTATGAGATTCAGATTCATTTTCTCGGAATTATTGAAACTTTGATATAAAACATTCCGTTTTAGGATTCGGATTCTGGACAAGAACTATAAGGAAGTTTCATTCTGAATTCTGGATATGAACTTTGAATAAGTTCTATTCCAGATTCAGGATATGAATTCTGAAGAAGAATTCTCATTACGAATTCTAATGAAGAAATCCCATTCCGAATTCTCATTATGAATTCTGAAGAAGAATTCTTATTACGAATTATAATGAAGAAATCCCATTCCGAATTCTCATTACGAATTCTGTAGAAGAATTCTCATTACGAATTCTAATGAAGAAATCCCATTCAGAATTCTCATTACGAATTCTAAAGAAGAATTCTCATTATGAATTCTAATGAATAAATCCCATTTCGAATTCTCATTACGAATTCTGATGATGAATTCTCATTATGAATTCAGATGACGAATTCTCATTCTGAATTCTCATTCCTAATTCACCTATTAAACAGAATCTGATTATCTTTGTTTTATACACTCTGAATTTATTCACTCCGAACCTTCACTCCGAAGTTTTCATACCGAACTTTTATGTTAAGAATTAAAACGATGTCGTACATTCTGTTACACTTGTTTTGTTATAAAACGATGTCGTCTGTTTTGTTAAAAACTAACCGTTGTCTAAGTGACACGTGTACAGGTCCCTCCGATCTTTAAGGAAAATATGACCATTGGAGAAGGAGCCGACCTTACCTATATATAGGAGCTCATTTGAAAGAGCTGATGGCTGATAGTTGATGAAAGTGCTGAAAGGCTGAAAAATTTGCTTGAAGTGATTTCTAGAGAGAGAGGCTCTTATTAACTCTCAAAGCTTCGTGCGACTCCGAATGTTAGTGATTACATTCGAGGGCTTCCGGGGATAGGAAGACAGAGGTTGCCGACTACCTTAAAGTTCGAGGGCTTTCTTGCTGAGGAAGATAGAGGTTGCCAACTACCTTGAAGTTGAGGGCTTGCGGGGATAGCAAGACAGAGACTCCGATCTTCGTATCGAGGGCTTACCCAGGTGTGGGTAAGACAGACTTTCTTGAAAGTATAAATCAATGGAACTTTATCCAAGGTTGTTGGATACCCTTCTCTTTGGGTTAAAAGACTTATATTTTGTTACTAGTAGTTCTACTACTTGTTTTTATTTCCGCTGCATTTTGTATTATAAGGAAAGTATAACTTTCTTATACTTCCTTATTTGTACTCTGATTCATTTAGATTCTATACGCTTTAAGGTAGAATCTCATATTGTAATTGTTTGTTAAGTTTCAATCTCCAGAACCATATTTCCAGAACCTACTTTTGGAATCACTTTCCAAGTTTAGTTCGGTATTAGAGGTGTTGTGAATTAGCTTAGTTTAACTTTGTTAAACTTAGCCTTTTCCTTTACTTAAGGAAACTATAGTTATTCATAACTAACTTTAAAGGTTCCAAAGGAATTTTTAAAGTATACAATTCACCCCCCTCTTGTATATTGAGCATCTCATACTATATTTCGATCCTACAACTGACACTTAGTGCAGAATGGAGCACTTTGAGGAACAAAATAATTATTACTATAAATTGTTTTTGAATGAATTTAACCAAATCCAAGAATTATTCCCCAACAGTCGAATTTGGGAGTACATATGATTAGTTTTTTCATTACCTAAGGTAATGTTTGACAAACAGTCCCTCATGGAAAATATTTTGGACTGTAGCTTATTAACCAAGTTTTTATCCATAGAAGATTTAGCTTTATCACTAGAGTTTGTCTCGAAAATAGTTCTCATAGAAATTACTTTTTCTAGACCTTTAGAATGTTTATCCTTCTCAGAATTCACTTCTTAATGGTTTTTTGAAATTAATTCAAAATAAATGGTTTTTTATAATGATCATTAGAATGATCTGATATTTCTTTTGTAAGAATAGAAATCCTAGAATTTTTATTATGAATATTTTTTGTGAAATTATAGCTTTCATTCTCAAGGATCTTAGAAAACCTATGAACTTCTTCATAAGTAGTTAAAGTAGTATCATAATCCAAAGAAGATTCTTTATATGAAGATTCATAATATTTACTATCACTATTATTAGCATTCACAGATCAATTAGTGACAGAATCAGTAATTTTTACCTTATCCATTAAATAATGATTCTCAATAGGTCAAATGAAAAGTAGACCAATATTCTTCCATATAAAAGATTCGTACACTTAGAATTATTTAGAAGACTCACCTCCACTAGATCTCCGGGTGCCATTTTCTTTTAAAACATTCTTAGATTTATCCTTGTAGTTATTTTTTCTATTCATCTCAAAATTATTTCCTTTCTATCTTTTCTCTTAAGCATAAGACAATCTGTCCTTATACAGCCTTCTTTTCTTCATTCATAACAGGTGGCTTCAGAGTCTTTCTTATCTTTTATTTCTTTCTTCCTATATCTATACTGAAAGACATTCTTCTTAACTAACTTATTTATAATTTGAGCAAGATTAACTAGTTCATTCTCAAAATAGTAACTTTCACATGATTCAGATAAAATTGTAACATTATTTGACATAGATCTATTAACCCTTTTAGGAGTATAGGATTTCATATGATTTGATGTAGTTGTAGAAGAAACACTTCCATTTCCATTCATCTTATAATTTAGATCAGCATCCCTTTTCATTCTTGTCTCAGGTCGAATAATAATTCCAAAAGGCTCCTCGAATGTAATCTGTTATACTTTCGTATTCTCATTAATAGTTGTTCTCTTTGATTCCCACTCATTAGGAAACATATCTATAATCCTGTCCACAAGTACCTCATCATCTAAACCTTTTCACCCATTAATTGTTAACAGTAAAAAATATTAATAAACCACTGTTGTATCTAGCATACTTGTTCTTTGTAAGGAAATATAAATCCATAATATTTATCTCTAATCATAGCACTTATAGTTTTGAAAATATTAGAAGTTCCAAAATTTGTAACATCCAATTTATTCTAAATAAAATTTTCAGACTCACAAGAAGAAATATGTCTATACATATTCCTGGTCATGGAACACAACAAAGTATTGCGTACAATATATTTAAGTTTATATTCTGACTTTTCATGATTTGTAAAAGTTATGACCTCTATATCAGGAATCTTCTAATCACCCGTAAGAATGACAATTGTTTCCACTACAATGTTAATGAAAAAGTATTCATATGATATCTATAATATTTATAATCATTCCCATCAAACATAGGTGGTCTAGTAGAATTAAGATTGTCAATATAACTTATATTCATTACTGACATATAAAAGAAAAATCATTCCACACAAACTTTGTTAGTAATAAATGTTTTAAACAAAGATAAAAATCCATAGAATGGAAAATATAGAACAATAAAAACTGAGAAAGAAATCATATATGTGAATATAGTTTTTTTAGAGACCTCTCTCTGATACCAATTGTAGGATCAGAATATGATGTAGATGCTAAATATACAATGGGGGGCGAATTATATCCTTTAAAAAAATGAGAACCATTAATGTTTGTTAAAGAATTCTATTGTTTAAAAAAGTTAAACATGGTAAATTCAGAAGACCTATTAGTTCTACAAACTTTATAGATTCCAGAAATATTGTTATGGAAATTAAACTCAAGAGAAGTTTACACGGAAAAAGATTATACCTTAAATCATATATAATCTTACTAATTAGAGTACAATTATAAGAAATTATAAGACAGTTACACATTCCTTATTAATCAAAATGCAGCGGAAAACAAAATTGAAAAAATACAAGTATCATGTATATAATATTTTAACCCAATGATTAGAGTATCCAACAACATTGGATAATGGTCCCTCAATTTATACTTTAAATATTTTTTGTCTTACCCACACCAACGTAAGCCCCCGATAGAAATATTAGAGTCTGTCTTGCTATCCCCACAAACCCTCAAACATCAAGGTAGTCGAAAACTTTGTCTTTCTTGTCAAGGATTTCCTAGAACATTAAGGGAGTCGGAACCTCTATCTTGTTATCCTCAGAAGCCCTCGATTGTACAAAACTACAATCAGAGTCGCACAATTCAATCTAAACAAGATATTTAGTACGCACAAAGAAAGATAGTCTCTCTCTCTAGAATTCACTTCAGCATGTAATCTATAGAGTTATAGAAGAGTAATCAATGTTGTGGTATCATTCAAATGATATCCTATTTATAGGCACATATCCAATAGTCTCCACCCTCCTCCAATGGTCATATTTTTCCTTGAATGTTAGAGGGACCTGTACACATTTTACTCAAACAACAGTTAGTTAGAAATAGAATACGTGACATCATTTCATAACTATAACAAATCTAAGAAAAATATGGTTTCTCGACCAAATCTAATTTTCTGGAGACTTTAAAAATTCAGATTTTATAATGCATGAATATTCCGATTCTGTTTATCAAGGAATTTGGAATCAGAATTCTATAGATTTTAATGTCTTAATTTTGAGTTATTTGGAGTTTGAATATAAGGCCCCAGCCTTAAACCTTACTTAATCTTGAGTTATTACAATATTACACATTGAGGATCTTTTCGGGTTTAGAGTTTTAGAGAATTAGATCATAAAACTTGCATTACATTCCACATATAAACAAAGTGGTTACATAAAGATAGTATTCTTCATTCCCATCAATGGAAACACATTTAAAATAAAACATGGATTATTTCTTGACACATCCTTGACTCTATCATCTTATCATGTACCTTTCCCTTGACCTGTGAAAAAAATTTCAAAAACTTGGGATGAGCATAAAAACTCAGTATGGGTTATAAAAACATGGTAAGGAAACATGAGTTCATATATACATAAGAATGAAAGCATACTTTACCCATAAAACATAGGCACTTTAACATACCTCATAAAATCATGAATAAATCATAAAAATCATAAGACATAAAGGTAACTTGAGGCATTCATAACATTCTTACGTAGGGAGTAACCCTCTTGGTTACGTTTGGAATACCCATCACAGTATATTCCCTAAAAATCTCTTCGGAGAAACCTTAACGTTTCACTCCTTCGCGTTACCCAATGCATTGGAGAGCTATAACGGGCTCACCCGCCCTTAGTTTATCACGGGACCACCCGTCTTCATAATAATTCCCAAGAACCATAACATAATCATATCACATAAAATATGCATAAAGAAAACATAAAATTTCCACATTTCAATCACGAGATATCAGTACAACACATTGATATAATAAAAACATTATGAAAACCATTTTCAATACCAAAGTAAAACATGGTATTTATTTTTCTTTTAAAAAAAGAAGGTATGGCTTGTAGAGGAAGCCGGAACTCAAATAACGGTTACGACGGCGGAGAAGTCGTTGTCGCCGCATACGTACGACAAAAACATTCCCTTTTGTCGTTTAGTAAACGCTTCGTATAAAAAAAGATTCCTTTGAGATAAACGTAAAAGTCAAAGGGGTTTATACACCGTATAAAAGAAAGTTGTGTATAAAATAAAATATGCCTCAACGAAAGGAGATTGAGACGAAGTCCCATACCTCGTATCTGACTTGACCCGAACGTTCTTTAATCTCCTGAATAATAAACTTGAGTTAATCTCTACTTGATTATGAATCTTTTTAAAGTTCATTATTCCTTTTATACCATGTTATGAACATCATGTAATCAGTTAAGTTAATAATGTTCATTTTGTCGGTATTTGGTTCTTAAGTCAAAAATAGACTTCTTACACTTACATGTTGTTAATTTGGTCAAAGGTTCATTATATCCAGAATATTATTCATGATGTAGATATCATATATGTCATATATATCCAGTAAATTCATGCATTTATAGTATTACATAATCATTTAGAGGTAAGAAATGAAATGCACCGTTCATGGAGACGGTAAGCCGTACGTACGCATGAACGCTACTTCCATTTCTATTTCATATTTCATGGAATGGATTCATAATGGTGTAAGATTATGTTATAATTCCAGTATAATAACATATATAATATCATTAACTTTATCCTTTACACATCCAACATATGGTTTTAACGAATCAAATCACTTTTAGGGGGCGGTAGTCCGCACTTCCTAAAATGAAGATATCGTGTTTACCCATAATGGAAACCATAAAAGTATGACCAAAATGAAAAAAACAGAAGCTTAAGGAAAACATATACATATTATATATCATATATAAAAATAGTGACATCATAATGGCCACCTTTGAAGGTGTTAAATGAGTATTGAACAATCATCGTTTCGGGAGGCAGAATTTCGCCATCCACAGAAACCGTATGTTCTTTAACCATTTGATGTAGTTGTGTGAGGGTGTAGATCAAATAAATCTTATAACAACATCCAAGTATATTGAAGATACTGGTGTTGTTACAAAAGAAGTAAATAAAAAGATTTTAGGGGGTTGGAGAAGCAAAATAAAACAAATGAACATGAGAGAAAGAATTACCTTTAAAAGTGTAACTCCTTTTTATTTGAGCCTAAAGGCTTCCTTTGAAAGGATTCTGCCCAAAGGGAATCCTCTAGGATGAGGAGAGGGATGTGGAGAGAGTAAATGGGCAGGGGTTGGCCGAGCCAAAGGCTTTAGGAATGTGTGAAATGAGGTAGAGGTGGGGGCCTTTTATAAGAGGAGAGGATGGGCACTTTTGGAAAGTAAAGAAACATTACATTATTTGAAAATGTGTTTCGGTTTTAAAAGGTCCCACATTGATATAATTCGTGGCTAAGGTGATAAGGGTTCGAAATCCACTCATCCAATTGGTTTTGGCCATGTGTAGGTTTTAGATGTTTCATTATCTTTCCATTTTATTTAAATTGTCAAATAATGATGTCATCGCTGCATCATTATTATGTCATAAATAATTTAATTTATTTAATGTCTAAAAATTATAAAAAAACTACTATGATATAGGAAATCTTTTTAGATTTCCAATGACTATTTATAATCAAAAATTTTACTTGTATAACCCCACTTAAAAATTTTTTTCGTAAACCATATTATGTTTGTGTCATTTTCACTTTAACATTAAATAAAAATATATTATTGTCATTTTCCAACTAAAGTGGATCCATGGGGTCCCCAAGTTAGGCCATGGCTTGTATTGGTCGGCCATGACACAACCAATGAGGTTGGGACATGTGTCTAGGTCATTTCATATTATTAAAGTATTATTTATACCTTAAACTACACTAATTACCACTAATCGTGATTAAAGACTTAATAAGTTACTATTCACCAAAAAATTATTTTTATCCCATTGAACCACATTTTACTTCTTAATGACAACCATGTATGTCGGATTTTCAAAATTCAATATACATTAGTGGTAAACTTTCATTTAACTGAAAAATCAGTTTGCTTGATTACCACTTAGTGGTTTCACTATTCATCAAAAATTGAAGTTTTTCAGAAAATTACCAAAAATTCACCCTAAGCTATATTTGATATTCCGAATTCAAAAATTAAGTCCATTTTAAAAAATTCAAAACATATAAGTCAAATTAATTAATTTAATAATTAATTCCCGCTGTCATGACAAATAGCGTGTTTTTACAAAACAATAAGTATCAAAAGATTGACACTAGTTTAAGTCTAATTTCAAAGTGAAATTGATTCCAATGACCACCATTGGATAAAATGGTAAAAATATATTCATATTACACATTAAGACCAATTCAAAAGATAATATAATCATATAAATAAATTAGATTAAAAATCAGTTTTGATGTAAAATGCAGTATGAACATTGTCAGAAAAATACCAAAAATTCACACAAAGTAAATTTTGATGTCCCAATCATAAAGAATAAGTTTATTTTGACAAACATAGTTTATAAAATTGTCAAAAGATAGATTTAAAAAGGGTTTTCCATCATAAGGCAGTAAAACAATCTTTGAAGAATATTAGTGTATTCCATGTTTAAGATTGGATTTATTTTCATTTTAAGCCTCTAAAACAGTATCTTAATCATTAATAGACATAGATAAAAATATCTATTATTCATTACTTACTTGGGATGTTACATCCTTCCCCCCTTTAGAAAATTGCGTCCCCGCAATTTATTTACTTATCGAATAAATGGGGGTACTTATCCCTCATTGCATTTTCAGATTCCCATGTTGCCTCTTCAATCATGTGGTTTTTCCACAAAACCTTTACCTTATTAATCGCCTTATTCCGTAACACTTGCTCCCTGTGGTCAAGAATCTGGACCGGTTGTTCCTCATAAGATATGTTCTCTTCCAGCTGAACTACCTCTGGACTTTAAACATGAGATGGATCTGGCATATACTTTCTCAACATCGAAACGTGAAAAACATTGTGTACCTGAGATAAACTCGTAGGTAAATCCACTCGGTATGCAACTGATCCAACTCTCTCCATAATTTCGTATGGTCCAATAAACCTTGGACTCAGCTTTCCTTTCTTACCAAATCTCATCACACTTTTCCAAGGAGAAACCTTGAGAAAAACATGATCACCTACCTCAAAAGATAGATCCTTCCTCCGGTTATCCGCATAACTCTTCTGCCTGCTCTGAGCTGTTCTCATGTGTTTCTGAATCAGCTGAACTTTTTCTGCCATCTCTTCTACCAATTCTGGTCCCATCAACTTCCTTTCACCAACTTCATCCCAGAAAGCTGGAGTTCGACACCGCTTCCCATATAATGCCTGAAATGGTGCCATCTGTATACTAGAATGGAAACTGTTATTATATGAAAACTCAACCAAAGAAAGATGTTGGTCCCAACTTCCCTGATAATCCATAGAACAAGCTCGTAGCATATCCTCCAATGTCTGAATTGTTCGTTCTGACTGCCCATCTGATTGAGGATGAAAAGCTATACTAAAATTTAATTCAGTACCCAACGACTTCTGAAGGCCTTTCCAAAAGTTAGAAGTAAACCTAGGATCACGATCCGATACAATGGAGAGAGGAACTCCATGTAACCTGACTATCTCTTTAAGATACAAACGGGAAAGTTGATCAAGAGAGAAAGTATCTCGTATAGCAAGGAAATGAGCAGATTTGGTCAAGCGATCAACAATAACCCAGATTTCATTATTACCTCGAGATGTCTTCGGTAATCCAACAACAAAGTCCATGGATATATTCTCCCATTTCCACTCTGGAACTGGTAAAGGATGAAGCATCCCTTTCGGTAACTGCCGCTCTGCTTTAACCTGTTGACAAGTCAAACACTTCACAGTAAAATCAGCAATGTCTCTTTTCATTCCATCCCACCAGTAATACTCCCGCAGACCTCTGTACATCTTAGTACTGCCAGGATGAAAAAACAACTCATTCTTCAACTGTGAATCACAAGGCACACATAACCTCTTCACAAACCTCAAAACACAAACACAAACTTATCCAAGAACTCATGGAAAATTTTATTCATAAGGTCCATGAATACAACAGGTGCATTGGTTAACCCCAAAGGCATAACTACAAATTCATAATGGACATATCTAGTACGGAACACAATATTCGGAACATCTGCTTCTTTTACTTTCAACTGATGGTACCCCGACCTCAAGTCAATCTTCGAAAAATACTGAGCTCCCTGGAGCTGACACCACTTCATTCGATGGCCCAACATCTGCTGAAGTAGTTGCAAAGGATTTCACCACCCCTTTCTGCTTGTAGTCTAACTGCTTCCCATCACTCAAGCTCTTTGCCGGACACTCGTTTTCATAGTGACCCATCTCATTGCACTTATAACATTTCACTAACTGTAAATTAAATTTGGTCTTACCTTCACCTTGATCCTTTTCAGTGCAATCACGAGCCTTATGTCCCATCTTACCACATCGGTAGCACTTTTCAGAATTCAGAAGACATTCCCCAGCATGCCTTTTTCCACATTTATCACAAACTGGAAACTTAGTTCTCTTACCATCAGACTTTTTTGAAGAATTCTTACCTTTCTCCTGCCACCTCGGTCTCTTCTTCTGCTGGTTGTTATAGAAAACTTGGTCATCGGCGAACTCCATTTCCACCTTCTTAGCACATCAAACAAGCTTTTCATAACTTTTAAACTCACGAGAAGCTAATTCCCTTCGATATTTTGGCTTTAATCCTGAGTAAAAATGATTTATTTTACTATCAAGGTCCCGGATAAAATTTGGAGCATACCTTGCCAATCGAGTGAACCTTTCTTCATAGGCAGCCACTGAGTCTTCCTCTTGCCTCAATTCCAAGAATTGATTTTCCATCCTAAGTCGAACAGCCTTAGGAAAATACTTCTCAAGAAACATACCTTTGAATTCATCCCAGTCAAGAGCATCAATCTCATCGGCGTCCCTGATATTTTTAACCATAGACCACCACTGATCTGCTTCACCCTCCAAACGGTAAATAGCAAGACTAACCTTTTGATTGTCTGAACACCCCATGACATAAAAAATCTTCTCCAGTGCTTTAATCCACCCTTCAGCTAGCACATGGTCAGATGATCCTCTGAATGATGGGGGATGTTGCCTCATGAAATGTTCCACCACTTACATGTTCCTCTGCGGTTGATCTGGCTGATCTCGTGCATGGATACCACCACCATTTATAGCCTGAGTCAACTGTGCCATCACTGCAACAAACTGTTTAGTTCCGATTCCGACCATCTCAGGTTGCTGATTTGGAAGGTTGTCTTCCTCCTGATGTCGTCCCAACATAGCTGCTTTGTTTCCTCTACGGAAACCATTCTGAACACCGAAATATCTTAGGCGAAGCAACATGGTAATCCGTTAATGCTATATCATTTCAATCATATTATAATTTAACACTTTTCTAACTCCTAAAGTTGTCTAAACCGACCTTTGATACCAACTATAAGGCCCCAGCCTTAAACCTTACTTAATCTTGATTTATTACCAGATTACACATTGAGGATCTTTTCGGGTTTAGAGTTTTAGAGAATTAGATCATAAAACTTTCATTACATTCCACATATAAACAAAGTGGTTACATAAAGATAGTATTCTTCATTCCCATCAATGGAAACACATTTAAAATAAAACATGGATTATTTCTTGACACATCCTTGACTCTATCATCTTATCATGTACCTTTCCCTTGACCTGTGAAAAACATTTCAAAAACATGGGATGAGCATAAAAACTCAGTATGGGTTATAAAAACATGGGAAGGAAACATGAGTTCATATATACATAAGAATGAAAGCATACTTTACCCATAAAACATAGGCACTTTAACATACCTCATAAAATCATGAATAAATCATAAAAATCATAAGACATAAAGGTAACTTGAGGCATTCATAACATTCTTACGTAGGGAGTAACCCTCTTGGTTATGTTTGGAATACCCATCACAGTATATTCCCTAAAAATATCTTCGGAGAAACCTTAACGTTTCACTCCTTCGCGTTACCCAATGCATTGGAGAGCTATAACGGGCTCACCCGCCCTTAGTTTATCACGGAACCACCCATCTTCATAATAATGCCCAAGAACCATAACATAATCATATCACATAAAACATGCATAAAGAAAACATAAAATTTCCACATTTCAATCACGAGATATCAATACAACACATTGATATAATAAAAACATTATGAAAACCATTTTCAATACCAAAGTAAAACATGGTATTTATTTTTCTTTTAAAAAAAGAAGGTATGGCTTGTAGAGGAAGCCGAAACTCAAATAACGGTTACGACGGCAGAGAAGTCGTTGTCGCCGCATACGTACGACAAAAACATTCCCTTTTGTCGTTTAGTAAATGCTTCGTATAAAAAAAGATTCCTTTGAAATAAACGTAAAAGTCAAAGGGGTTTATACACCGTATAAAAGAAAGTTGTGTATAAAATAAAATATGCCTCAACGAAAGGATATTGAGACCAAGTCCCATACCTCGTATCTGACTTGACCCGACCGTTCTTTAATCTCCTGAATAATAAACTTGAGTTAATCTCTACTTGATTATGAATCTTTTTCAAGTTCATTATTCCTTTTATACCATGTTATGAACATCATGTAATCAGTTAAGTTAATAATGTTCATTTTGTCGGTATTTGGTTCTTAAGTCAAAAATAGACTTCTTACACTTACATGTTGTTAATTTGGTCAAAGGTTAATTATATCCAGAATATTATTCATGATTTAGAAATCATATATGTCATATATATCCAGTACATTCATGCATTTATAGTATTACATAATCATTTAGAGGTAAGAAATGAAATGCACCGTTCATGGAGACGGTAAGCCGTACGTACGCATGAACGCTACTTCCATTTCTATTTCATATTTCGTGGAATGGATTCATAATGGTATAATATTATGTTATAATTCCTGTATAATAACATATATAATATCATTAACTTTATCCTTTACACATCCAACATATGGTTTTAACGAATCAAATCACTTTTAGGGGGCGGTAGTCCGCACTTCCTAAAATGAAGATATCGTGTTTACCCATAATGGAAACCATAAAAGTATGACCAAAATGAAAAAAACAGAAGCTTAAGGAAAACATATACATATTATATATCATATATAAAAATAGTGACATCATAATGGCCACCTTTGAAGGTGTTAAATGAGTATTGAACAATCATCGTTTCGGGAGGCAGAATTTCGCCATCCACAGAAACCGTATGTTCTTTAACCATTTGATGTAGTTGTGTGAGGGTGTAGATCAAATAAATCTTATAACAACATCCAAGTATATTGAAGATACTGGTGTTGTTACAAAAGAAGTAAATAAAAAGATTTTAGGGGGTTGGAGAAGCAAAATAAAACAAATGAACATGAGAGAAAGAATTACCTTTAAAAGTGTAACTCCTTTTTATTTGAGCCTAAAGGCTTCCTTTGAAAGGATTCTGCCCAAAGGGAATCCTCTAGGATGAGGAGAGGGATGTGGAGAGAGTAAATGGGCAGGGGTTGGCCGAGCCAAAGGCTTTAGGAATGTGTGAAATGAGGTAGAGGTGGGGGCCTTTTATAAGAGGAGAGGATGGGCACTTTTGGAAAGTAAAGAAACATTACATTATTTGAAAATGTGTTTCGGTTTTAAAAGGTCCCACATTGATATAATTCGTGGCTAAGGTGATAAGGGTTCGAAATCCACTCATCCAATTGGTTTTGGCCATGTGTAGGTTTTAGATGTTTCATTATCTTTCCATTTTATTTAAATTGTCAAATAATGATGTCATCGCTGCATCATTATTATGTCATAAATAATTTAATTTATTTAATGTCTAAAAATTATAAAAAAACTACTATGATATAGGAAATCTTTTTAGATTTCCAATGACTATTTATAATCAAAATTTTGACTTGTATAACCCCACTTAAAAATTGTTTTCGTAAACCATATTATGTTTGTGTCATTTTCACTTTAACATTAAATAAAAATATATTATTGTCATTTTCCAACTAAAGTGGATCCATGGGGTCCCCAAGTTAGGCCATGGCTTGTATTGGTCGGCCATGACACAAACAATGAGGTTGGGACATGTGTCTAGGTCATTTCATATTATTAAAGTATTATTTATACCTTAAACTACACTAATTACCACTAATCGTGATTAAAGACTTAATAAGTTACTATTCACCAAAAAATTATTTTTATCCCATTGAACCACATTTTACTTCTTAATGACAACCATGTTTGTCGGATTTTCAAAATTCAATATACATTAGTGGTAAACTTTCATTTAACTGAAAAATCAGTTTGCTTGATTACCACTTAGTGGTTTCACTATTCATCAAAAATTGAAGTTTTTCAGAAAATTACCAAAAATTCACCCTAAGCTATATTTGATATTCCGAATTCAAAAATTAAGTCCATTTTAAAAAATTCAAAACATATAAGTCAAATTAATTAATTTAATAATTAATTCCCGCTGTCATGACAAATAGCGTGTTTTTACAAAACAATAAGTATCAAAAGATTGACACTAGTTTAAGTCTAATTTCAAAGTGAAATTGATTACAATGACCACCATTGGATAAAATGGTAAAAATATATTCATATTACACATTAAGACCAATTCAAAAGATAATATAATCATATAAATAAATTAGATTAAAAATCAGTTTTGATGTAAAATGCAGTATGAACATTGTCAGAAAAATACCAAAAATTCACACAAAGTAAATTTTGATGTCCCAATCATAAAGAATAAGTTTATTTTGACAAACATAGTTTATAAAATTGTCAAAAGATAGATTTAAAAAGGGTTTTCCATCATAAGGTAGTAAAACAATCTTTGAAGAATATTAGTGTATTCCATGTTTAAGATTGGATTTATTTTCATTTTAAGCCTCTAAAACAGTATCTTAATCATTAATAGACATAGATAAAAATATCTATTATTCATTACTTACTTGGGATGTTACATCCTTCCCCCCTTTAGAAAATTGCGTCCCCGCAATTTATTTACTTATCGAATAAATGGGGGTACTTATCCCTCATTGCATTTTCAGATTCCCATGTTGCCTCTTCAATCATGTGGTTTTTCCACAAAACCTTTACCTTATTAATCGCCTTATTCCGTAACACTTGCTCCCTGTGGTCAAGAATCTGGACCGGTTGTTCCTCATAAGATATGTTCTCTTCCAGCTGAACTACCTCTGGACTTTAAACATGAGATGGATCTGGCATATACTTTCTCAACATCGAAACGTGAAAAACATTGTGTACCTGAGATAAACTAGTAGGTAAATCCACTCGGTATGCAACTGATCCAACTCTCTCCATAATTTCGTATGGTCCAATAAACCTTGGACTCAGCTTTCCTTTCTTACCAAATCTCATCACACTTTTCCAAGGAGAAACCTTGAGAAAAACATGATCACCTACCTCAAAAGATAGATCCTTCCTCCGGTTATCCGCATAACTCTTCTGCCTGCTCTGAGCTGTTCTCATGTGTTTCTGAATCAGCTGAACTTTTTCTGCCATCTCTTCTACCAATTCTGGTCCCATCAACTTCCTTTCACCAACTTCATCCCAGAAAGCTGGAGTTCGACACCGCTTCCCATATAATGCCTGAAATGGTGCCATCTGTATACTAGAATGGAAACTGTTATTATATGAAAACTCAACCAAAGAAAGATGTTGGTCCCAACTTCCCTGATAATCCATAGAACAAGCTCGTAGCATATCCTCCAATGTCTGAATTGTTCGTTCTGACTGCCCATCTGATTGAGGATGAAAAGCTATACTAAAATTTAATTCAGTACCCAACGACTTCTGAAGGCCTTTCCAAAAGTTAGAAGTAAACCTAGGATCACGATCCGATACAATGGAGAGAGGAACTCCATGTAACCTGACTATCTCTTTAAGATACAAACGGGAAAGTTGATCAAGAGAGAAAGTATCTCGTATAGCAAGGAAATGAGCAGATTTGGTCAAGAGATCAACAATAACCCAGATTTCATTATTACCTCGAGATGTCTTCGGTAATCCAACAACAAAGTCCATGGATATATTCTCCCATTTCCACTCTGGAACTGGTAAAGGATGAAGCATCCCTTTCGGTAACTGCCGCTCTGCTTTAACCTATTGACAAGTCAAACACTTCACAGTAAAATCAGCAATGTCTCTTTTCATTCCATCCCACCAGTAATACTCCCGCAGACCTCTGTACATCTTAGTACTGCCAGGATGAAAAAACAACTCATTCTTCAACTGTGAATCACAAGGCACACATAACCTCTTCACAAACCTCAAAACACAAATACAAACTTATCCAAGAACTCATGGAAAATTTTATTCATAAGGTCCATGAATACAACAGGTGCATTGGTTAACCCCAAAGGCATAACTACAAATTCATAATGGACATATCTAGTACGGAACACAATCTTCGGAACATCTGCTTCTTTTACTTTCAACTGATGGTACCCCGACCTCAAGTCAATCTTCGAAAAATACTGAGCTCCCTGGAGCTGACACCACTTCATTCGATGGCCCAACATCTGCTGAAGTAGTTGCAAAGGATTTCACCACCCCTTTCTGCTTGTAGTCTAACTGCTTCCCATCACTCAAGCTCTTTGCCGGACACTCGTTTTCATAGTGACCCATCTCATTGCACTTATAACATTTCACTAACTGTAAATTAAATTTGGTCTTACCTTCACCTCGATCCTTTTCAGTGCAATCACGAGCCTTATGTCCCATCTTACCACATCGGTAGCACTTTTCAGAATTCAGAAGACATTCCCCAGCATGCCTTTTTCCACATTTATCACAAACTGGAAACTTAGTTCTCTTACCATCAGACTTTTTTGAAGAATTCTTACCTTTCTCCTGCCACCTCGGTCTCTTCTTCTGCTGGTTGTTATAGAAAACTTGGTCATCGGCGAACTCCATTTCCACCTTCTTAGCACATCAAACAAGCTTTTCATAACTTTTAAACTCACGAGAAGCTAATTCCCTTCGATATTTTGGCTTTAATCCTGAGTAAAAATGATTTATTTTACTATCAAGGTCCCGGATAAAATTTGGAGCATACCTTGCCAATCGAGTGAACCTTTCTTCATAGGCAGCCATTGAGTCTTCCTCTTGCCTCAATTCCAAGAATTGCTTTTCCATCCTAAGTCGAACAGCCTTAGGAAAATACTTCTCAAGAAACATACCTTTGAATTCATCCCAGTCAAGAGCATCAATCTCATCGGCGTCCCTGATATTTTTAACCATAGACCACCACTGATCTGCTTCACCCTCCAAACGGTAAATAGCAAGACTAACCTTTTGATTGTCTGAACACCCCATGACATAAAAAATCTTCTCCAGTGCTTTAATCCACCCTTCAGCTAGCACATGGTCAGATGATCCTCTGAATGATGGGGGATGTTGCCTCATGAAATGTTCCACCACTTACATGTTCCTCTGCGGTTGATCTGGCTGATCTCGTGCATGGATACCACCACCATTTATAGCCTAAGTCAACTGTGCCATCACTGCAACAAACTGTTTAGTTCCGATTCCGACCATCTCAGGTTGCTGATTTGGAAGGTTGTCTTCCTCCTGATGTCGTCCCAACATAGCTGCTTTGTTTCCTCTACGGAAAACCATTCTGAACACCGAAATATCTTAGGCGAAGCAACATGGTAATCCGTTAATGCTATATCATTTCAATCATATTATAATTTAACACTTTTCTAACTCCTAAAGTTGTCTAAACCGACCTTTGATACCAACTATAAGGCCCCAGCCTTAAACCTTACTTAATCTTGATTTATTACCAGATTACACATTGAGGATCTTTTTGGGTTTAGAGTTTTAGAGAATTAGATCATAAAACTTTCATTACATTCCACATATAAACAAAGTGGTTACATAAAGATAGTATTCTTCATTCCCATCAATGGAAACACATTTAAAATAAAACATGGATTATTTCTTGACACATCCTTGACTCTATCATCTTATCATGTACCTTTCCCTTGACCTGTGAAAAACATTTCAAAAACATGGGATGAGCATAAAAACTCAGTATGGGTTATAAAAACATGGGAAGGAAACATGAGTTCATATATACATAAGAATGAAAGCATACTTTACCCATAAAACATAGGCACTTTAACATACCTCATAAAATCATGAATAAATCATAAAAATCATAAGACATAAAGGTAACTTGAGGCATTCATAACATTCTTACGTAGGGAGTAACCCTCTTGGTTATGTTTGGAATACCCATCACAGTATATTCCCTAAAAATATCTTCGGAGAAACCTTAACGTTTCACTCCTTTGCGTTACCCAATGCATTGGAGAGCTATAACAGGCTCACCCGCCCTTAGTTTATCACGGAACCACCCATCTTCATAATAATGCCCAAGAACCATAACATAATCATATCACATAAAACATGCATAAAGAAAACATAAAATTTCCACATTTCAATCACGAGATATCAATACAACACATTGATATAATAAAAACATTATGAAAACCATTTTCAATACCAAAGTAAAACATGGTATTTATTTTTCTTTTAAAAAAAGAAGGTATGGCTTGTAGAGGAAGCCGAAACTCAAATAACGGTTACGACGGCGGAGAAGTCGTTGTCGCCGCATACGTACGACAAAAACATTCCCTTTTGTCGTTTAGTAAATGCTTCGTATAAAAAAAGATTCCTTTGAAATAAACGTAAAAGTCAAAGGGGTTTATACACCG
Source organism: Viscum album (assembly GCA_963277665.1). Lineage (NCBI taxonomy): Eukaryota > Viridiplantae > Streptophyta > Magnoliopsida > Santalales > Viscaceae > Viscum > Viscum album. The sequence goes on along the minus strand of OY728145.1, from coordinate 651,736,863 downwards.
TATAAAAGAAAGTTGTGTATAAAATAAAATATGCCTCAACGAAAGGATATTGAGACCAAGTCCCATACCTCGTATCTGACTTGACCCGACCGTTCTTTAATCTCCTGAATAATAAACTTGAGTTAATCTCTACTTGATTATGAATCTTTTTCAAGTTCATTATTCCTTTTATACCATGTTATGAACATCATGTAATCAGTTAAGTTAATAATGTTCATTTTGTCGGTATTTGGTTCTTAAGTCAAAAATAGACTTCTTACACTTACATGTTGTTAATTTGGTCAAAGGTTAATTATATCCAGAATATTATTCATGATTTAGATATCATATATGTCATATATATCCAGTACATTCATGCATTTATAGTATTACATAATCATTTAGAGGTAAGAAATGAAATGCACCGTTCATGGAGACGGTAAGCCGTACGTACGCATGAACGCTACTTCCATTTCTATTTCATATTTCATGGAATGGATTCATAATGGTATAATATTATGTTATAATTCCTGTATAATAACATATATAATATCATTAACTTTATCCTTTACACATCCAACATATGGTTTTAACGAATCAAATCACTTTTAGGGGGCGGTAGTCCGCACTTCCTAAAATGAAGATATCGTGTTTACCCATAATGGAAACCATAAAAGTATGACCAAAATGAAAAAAACAGAAGCTTAAGGAAAACATATACATATTATATATCATATATAAAAATAGTGACATCATAATGGCCACCTTTGAAGGTGTTAAATGAGTATTGAACAATCATCGTTTCGGGAGGCAGAATTTCGCCATCCACAGAAACCGTATGTTCTTTAACCATTTGATGTAGTTGTGTGAGGGTGTAGATCAAATAAATCTTATAACAACATCCAAGTATATTGAAGATACTGGTGTTGTTACAAAAGAAGTAAATAAAAAGATTTTAGGGGGTTGGAGAAGCAAAATAAAACAAATGAACATGAGAGAAAGAATTACCTTTAAAAGTGTAACTCCTTTTTATTTGAGCCTAAAGGCTTCCTTTGAAAGGATTCTGCCCAAAGGGAATCCTCTAGGATGAGGATAGGGATGTGGAGAGAGTAAATGGGCAGGGGTTGGCCGAGCCAAAGGCTTTAGGAATGTGTGAAATGAGGTAGAGGTGGGGGCCTTTTATAAGAGGAGAGGATGGGCACTTTTGGAAAGTAAAGAAACATTACATTATTTGAAAATGTGTTTCGGTTTTAAAAGGTCCCACATTGATATAATTCGTGGCTAAGGTGATAAGGGTTCGAAATCCACTCATCCAATTGGTTTTTGCCATGTGTAGGTTTTAGATGTTTCATTATCTTTCCATTTTATTTAAATTGTCAAATAATGATGTCATCGCTGCATCATTATTATGTCATAAATAATTTAATTTATTTAATGTCTAAAAATTATAAAAAAACTACTATGATATAGGAAATCTTTTTAGATTTCCAATGACTATTTATAATCAAAATTTTGACTTGTATAACCCCACTTAAAAATTGTTTTCGTAAACCATATTATGTTTGTGTCATTTTCACTTTAACATTAAATAAAAATATATTATTGTCATTTTCCAACTAAAGTGGATCCATGGGGTCCCCAAGTTAGGCCATGGCTTGTATTGGTCGGCCATGACACAACCAATGAGGTTGGGACATGTGTCTAGGTCATTTCATATTATTAAAGTATTATTTATACCTTAAACTACACTAATTACCACTAATCGTGATTAAAGACTTAATAAGTTACTATTCACCAAAAAATTATTTTTATCCCATTGAACCACATTTTACTTCTTAATGACAACCATGTATGTCGGATTTTCAAAATTCAATATACATTAGTGGTAAACTTTCATTTAACTGAAAAATCAGTTTGCTTGATTACCACTTAGTGGTTTCACTATTCATCAAAAATTGATGTTTTTCAGAAAATTACCAAAAATTCACCCTAAGCTATATTTGATATTCCGAATTCAAAAATTAAGTCCATTTTAAAAAATTCAAAACATATAAGTCAAATTAATTAATTTAATAATTAATTCCCGCTGTCATGACAAATAGCGTGTTTTTACAAAACAATAAGTATCAAAAGATTGACACTAGTTTAAGTCTAATTTCAAAGTGAAATTGATTCCAATGACCACCATTGGATAAAATGGTAAAAATATATTCATATTACACATTAAGACCAATTCAAAAGATAATATAATCATATAAATAAATTAGATTAAAAATCAGTTTTGATGTAAAATGCAGTATGAACATTGTCAGAAAAATACCAAAAATTCACACAAAGTAAATTTTGATGTCCCAATCATAAAGAATAAGTTTATTTTGACAAACATAGTTTATAAAATTGTCAAAAGATAGATTTAAAAAGGGTTTTCCATCATAAGGCAGTAAAACAATCTTTGAAGAATATTAGTGTATTCCATGTTTAAGATTGGATTTATTTTCATTTTAAGCCTCTAAAACAGTATCTTAATCATTAATAGACATAGATAAAAATATCTATTATTCATTACTTACTTGGGATGTTACATCCTTCCCCCCTTTAGAAAATTGCGTCCCCGCAATTTATTTACTTATCGAATAAATGGGGGTACTTATCCCTCATTGCATTTTCAGATTCCCATGTTGCCTCTTCAATCATGTGGTTTTTCCACAAAACCTTTACCTTATTAATCGCCTTATTCCGTAACACTTGCTCCCTGTGGTCAAGAATCTGGACCGGTTGTTCCTCATAAGATATGTTCTCTTCCAGCTGAACTACCTCTGGACTTTAAACATGAGATGGATCTGGCATATACTTTCTCAACATCGAAACGTGAAAAACATTGTGTACCTGAGATAAACTCGTAGGTAAATCCACTCGGTATGCAACTGATCCAACTCTCTCCATAATTTCGTATGGTCCAATAAACCTTGGACTCAGCTTTCCTTTCTTACCAAATCTCATCACACTTTTCCAAGGAGAAACCTTGAGAAAAACATGATCACCTACCTCAAAAGATAGATCCTTCCTCCGGTTATCCGCATAACTCTTCTGCCTGCTCTGAGCTGTTCTCATGTGTTTCTGAATCAGCTGAACTTTTTCTGCCATCTCTTCTACCAATTCTGGTCCCATCAACTTCCTTTCACCAACTTCATCCCAGAAAGCTGGAGTTCGACACCGCTTCCCATATAATGCCTGAAATGGTGCCATCTGTATACTAGAATGGAAACTGTTATTATATGAAAACTCAACCAAAGAAAGATGTTGGTCCCAACTTCCCTGATAATCCATAGAACAAGCTCGTAGCATATCCTCCAATGTCTGAATTGTTCGTTCTGACTGCCCATCTGATTGAGGATGAAAAGCTATACTAAAATTTAATTCAGTACCCAACGACTTCTGAAGGCCTTTCCAAAAGTTAGAAGTAAACCTAGGATCACGATCCGATACAATGGAGAGAGGAACTCCATGTAACCTGACTATCTCTTTAAGATACAAACGGGAAAGTTGATCAAGAGAGAAAGTATCTCGTATAGCAAGGAAATGAGCAGATTTGGTCAAGCGATCAACAATAACCCAGATTTCATTATTACCTCAAGATGTCTTCGGTAATCCAACAACAAAGTCCATGGATATATTCTCCCATTTCCACTCTGGAACTGGTAAAGGATGAAGCATCCCTTTCGGTAACTGCCGCTCTGCTTTAACCTGTTGACAAGTCAAACACTTCACAGTAAAATCAGCAATGTCTCTTTTCATTCCATCCCACCAGTAATACTCCCGCAGACCTCTGTACATCTTAGTACTGCCAGGATGAAAAAACAACTCATTCTTCAACTGTGAATCACAAGGCACACATAACCTCTTCACAAACCTCAAAACACAAACACAAACTTATCCAAGAACTCATGGAAAATTTTATTCATAAGGTCCATGAATACAACAGGTGCATTGGTTAACCCCAAAGGCATAACTACAAATTCATAATGGACATATCTAGTACGGAACACAATCTTCGGAACATCTGCTTCTTTTACTTTCAACTGATGGTACCCCGACCTCAAGTCAATCTTCGAAAAATACTGAGCTCCCTGGAGCTGACACCACTTCATTCGATGGCCCAACATCTGCTGAAGTAGTTGCAAAGGATTTCACCACCCCTTTCTGCTTGTAGTCTAACTGCTTCCCATCACTCAAGCTCTTTGCCGGACACTCGTTTTCATAGTGACCCATCTCATTGCACTTATAACATTTCACTAACTGTAAATTAAATTTGGTCTTACCTTCACCTTGATCCTTTTCAGTGCAATCACGAGCCTTATGTCCCATCTTACCACATCGGTAGCACTTTTCAGAATTCAGAAGACATTCCCCAGCATGCCTTTTTCCACATTTATCACAAACTGGAAACTTAGTTCTCTTACCATCAGACTTTTTTGAAGAATTCTTACCTTTCTCCTGCCACCTCGGTCTCTTCTTCTGCTGGTTGTTATAGAAAACTTGGTCATCGGCAAACTCCATTTCCACCTTCTTAGCACATCAAACAAGCTTTTCATAACTTTTAAACTCACGAGAAGCTAATTCCCTTCGATATTTTGGCTTTAATCCTGAGTAAAAATGATTTATTTTACTATCAAGGTCCCGGATAAAATTTGGAGCATACCTTGCCAATCGAGTGAACCTTTCTTCATAGGCAGCCACTGAGTCTTCCTCTTGCCTCAATTCCAAGAATTGCTTTTCCATCCTAAGTCGAACAGCCTTAGGAAAATACTTCTCAAGAAACATACCTTTGAATTCATCCCAGTCAAGAGCATCAATCTCATCGGCGTCCCTATTATTTTTAACCATAGACCACCACTGATCTGCTTCACCCTCCAAACGGTAAATAGCAAGACTAACCTTTTGATTGTCTGAACACCCCATGACATAAAAAATCTTCTCCAGTGCTTTAATCCACCCTTCAGATAGCACATGGTCAGATGATCCTCTGAATGATGGGGGATGTTGCCTCATGAAATGTTCCACCACTTACATGTTCCTCTGCGGTTGATCTGGCTGATCTCGTGCATGGATACCACCACCATTTATAGCCTGAGTCAACTGTGCCATCACTGCAACAAACTGTTTAGTTCCGATTCCGACCATCTCAGGTTGCTGATTTGGAAGGTTGTCTTCCTCCTGATGTCGTCCCAACATAGCTGCTTTGTTTCCTCTACGGAAAACCATTCTGAACACCGAAATATCTTAGGCGAAGCAACATGGTAATCCGTTAATGCTATATCATTTCAATCATATTATAATTTAACACTTTTCTAACTCCTAAAGTTGTCTAAACCGACCTTTGATACCAACTATAAGGCCCCAGCCTTAAACCTTACTTAATCTTGATTTATTACCAGATTACACATTGAGGATCTTTTCGGGTTTAGAGTTTTAGAGAATTAGATCATAAAACTTTCATTACATTCCACATATAAACAAAGTGGTTACATAAAGATAGAATTCTTCATTCCCATCAATGGAAACACATTTAAAATAAAACATGGATTATTTCTTGACACATCCTTGACTCTATCATCTTATCATGTACCTTTCCCTTGACCTGTGAAAAACATTTCAAAAACATGGGATGAGCATAAAAACACAGTATGGGTTATAAAAACATGGGAAGGAAACATGAGTTCATATATACATAAGAATGAAATCATACTTTACCCATAAAACATAGGCACTTTAACATACCTCATAAAATCATGAATAAATCATAAAAATCATAAGACATAAAGGTAACTTGAGGCATTCATAACATTCTTACGTAGGGAGTAACCCTCTTGGTTATGTTTGGAATACCCATCACAGTATATTCCCTAAAAATCTCTTCGGAGAAACCTTAACGTTTCACTCCTTCACGTTACCCAATGCATTGGAGAGCTATAACGGGCTCACCCGCCCTTAGTTTATCACGGAACCACCCATCTTCATAATAATGCCCAAGAACCATAACATAATCATATCACATAAAACATGCATAAAGAAAACATAAAATTTCCACATTTCAATCACGAGATATAAATACAACACATTGATATAATAAAAACATTATGAAAACCATTTTCAATACCAAAGTAAAACATGGTATTTATTTTTCTTTTAAAAAAAGAAGGTATGGCTTGTAGAGGAAGCCGAAACTCAAATAACGGTTACGACGGCGGAGAAGTCGTTGTCGCCGCATACGTACGACAAAAACATTCCCTTTTGTCGTTTAGTAAATGCTTCGTATAAAAAAAGATTCCTTTGAAATAAACGTAAAAGTCAAAGGGGTTTATACACCGTATAAAAGAAAGTTGTGTATAAAATAAAATATGCCTCAACGAAAGGATATTGAGACCAAGTCCCATACCTCGTATCTGACTTGACCCGACCGTTCTTTAATCTCCTGAATAATAAACTTGAGTTAATCTCTACTTGATTATGAATCTTTTTCAAGTTCATTATTCCTTTTATACCATGTTATGAACATCATGTAATCAGTTAAGTTAATAATGTTCATTTTGTCGGTATTTGGTTCTTAAGTCAAAAATAGACTTCTTACACTTACATGTTGTTAATTTGGTCAAAGGTTAATTATATCCAGAATATTATTCATGATTTAGATATCATATATGTCATATATATCCAGTACATTCATGCATTTATAGTATTACATAATCATTTAGAGGTAAGAAATGAAATGCACCGTTCATGGAGACGGTAAGCCGTACGTACGCATGAACGCTACTTCCATTTCTATTTCATATTTCATGGAATGGATTCATAATGGTATAATATTATGTTATAATTCCTGTATAATAACATATATAATATCATTAACTTTATCCTTTACACATCCAACATATGGTTTTAACGAATCAAATCACTTTTAGGGGGCGGTAGTCCGCACTTCCTAAAATGAAGATATCGTGTTTACCCATAATGGAAACTATAAAGGTATGACCAAAATGAAAAAAACAGAAGCTTAAGGAAAACATATACATATTATATATCATATATAAAAATAGTGACATCATAATGGCCACCTTTGAAGGTGTTAAATGAGTATTGAACAATCATCGTTTCAGGAGGCAGAATTTCGCCATCCACAGAAACCGTATGTTCTTTAACCATTTGATGTAGTTGTGTGAGGGTGTAGATCAAATAAATCTTATAACAACATCCTAGTATATTGAATATACTGGTGTTGTTACAAAAGAAGTAAATAAAAAGAGTTTAGGGGGTTGGAGAAGCAAAATAAAACAAATGAACATGAGAGAAAGAATTACCTTTAAAAGTGTAACTCCTTTTTATTTGAGCCTAAAGGCTTCCTTTGAAAGGATTCTGCCCGAAGGGAATCCTCTAGGATGAGGAGAGGGATGTGGAGAGAGTAAAGGGGAAGGGTTTGGCCGAGCCAAAGGCTTGAGGAATGTGTGAAATGAGGTAGAGGTGGGGGCCTCTTATAAGAGGAGAGGAGGGGCACTTTTGGAAAGTAAAGAAACATTACATTATTTGAAAATGTGTTTCGGTTTTAAAAGGTCCCACATTGATATAATTCGTGTATAAGGTGATAAGGGTTCGAAAGCCACTCATCCAATTGGTTTTGGACATGTGTAGGTTTTAGATTTTTCATTATCTTTCCATTTTATTTAAATTGTCAAATAATGATGTCATCGCTGCATCATTATTATGTCATAAATAATTTAATTTATTTAATGTCTAAAAATTATAAAAAAACTACTATGATATAGGAAATATTTTTATCTTTCCAATGACTATTTATAATCAAAATTTGGACTTGTATAACCCCACTTAAATTTTTTTTTCGTAAACCATATTATGTTTGTGTCATTTTCACTTTAACATTAAATAAAAATATATTATTGTCATTTTCCAACTAAAGTGGATCCATGGGGTCCCCAAGTTAGGCCATGGCTTGTCTTGGTCGGCCATGACACAACCAATGAATTTGGGACATGTGTCTAGGTCATTTCATATTATTAAAGTATTATTTATACCTTAAACTACACTAATTACCACTAATCGTGATTAAAGACTTAATAAGTTACTATTCACCAAAAAATTATTTTTATCCCATTGAACCACATTTTACTTCTTAATGACAACCATGTATGTCGGATTTTCAAAATTCAATATACATTAGTGGTAAACTTTCATTTAACTGAAAAATCAGTTTGCTTGATTACCACTTAGTGGTTTCACTATTCATCAAAAATTGAAGTTTTTCAGAAAATTTCCAAAAATTCACCCTAAGCTATATTTGATATTCCGAATTCAAAAATTAAGTCCATTTTAAAAAATTCAAAACATATAAGTCAAATTAATTAATTTAATAATTAATTCCCGCTGTCATGACAAATAGCGTGTTTTTACAAAACAATAAGTATCAAAAGATTGACACTAGTTTAAGTCTAATTTCAAAGTGAAATTGATTCCAATGACCACCATTGGATAAAATGGTAAAAATATATTCATATTACACATTAATACCAATTCAAAAGATAATATAATCATATAAATAAATTAGATTAAAAAGCAGTTTTGATGTAAAATGCAGTATGAACATTGTCAGAAAAATATCAAAAATTCACACAAAGTAAATTTTGATGTCCCAATCATAAAAAATAAGTTTATTTTGACAAACATAGTTTATAAAATTGTCAAAAGATAGATTTAAAAAGGGTTTTCCATCATAAGGCAGTAAAACAATCTTTTAAGAATATTAGTGTATTCCATGTTTAAGATTGGATTTATTTTCATTTTAAGCCTCTAAAACAGTATCTTAATCATTAATAGACATAGATAAAAATATCTATTATTTATTACTTAATTTGGATGTTACATTGAATTCTAATGAATTCGGAACCCAAATTCTATGGAGTTCAGAAACTGAATTATGAGGATTTAGGAGTCTGAATTATAGGGAATTTTTATTATGAAATCTACAATATTCAGAGATTTAATTCTATAGAATTATGAGTCTAAATTTTTGGGAATTCAATGTTGGAATTTTACAGAACTTGGAGTCTGAATTTTATTGAATTCGAAGTCTGAATTTCAGAGAATTTGGAACTTGAATTCAAAAACTCAAAACAGAATACTCTATATCTTTGTATTTATATAATTTAGAGGTTTTAAATTTGAAACATAATTTTACACTGATGAATAAAAAGAGTTTGATTTAGAGAAACTAAAACATGAACAATGAAAACATGGTAAGGATAAATTTTCCCTGGGGGTGGAATCTCTTCCTTATTAAGGAAAAGGAAATTTTTATTAAGATAAAGTGTTTGGGATTATCAAAACATAATGGAATGGAATTGTCATAAGAAACTATATTGACTCAACATATAAGTAACCATATTAACCTTATCTTTTAGATTTAACTCTTAGATAAATAGACTAACTTTACCATTATTCTTATATTATTATAATAAATGGTTAATAAAAATACTATAAAAATAATAGAGTACCCAAAGGGGATCATTATTGATATATCTAACCTTATATATTTCATTTGGAAGAACATTATCCTTTTAGGAAGATAATATCAATTAATAATATAGATATTTTTAAAAAAACTCATTTATGTGAATTTTGACACTATTTAGTATTTGGTTTTTGTGAATGTCGTAACAACATTATCAGTTCAAAGTTTTTTTTAATCAACCATAACATGTCATATTAACCAATAAAATATGTGGAATACATTAAGAGTATCCATTTAAAATTATATTAATAATTATAATATCATATATTTTAATCATTCATTAGTATGGTAATTACGTCATCATCATTGTTTCATAAATAAATTTAAATATTTAATGTCGAAAGGTTATTTATAAAATTAAAATATGTTTGAAAACTTTTTATATTTATATTTAATATTAATAGTTGAATGGATCTTAGGTATAACCATATATTAAAAATGTTTTAGTTATGAAAATTTTAATTTATCATTTTTAACTCTTCTTTAAATATAATAATAATAAATTTCCCAATGTAATACTTGTGGATCAAAGTCGATCTTATTTTATTCTTAAGGTTTATTTTGTTCAAAATACATTTATCCTGTAGAATTAGGATATGTTTTAGGGTAATTATAATATCATATTTACCATTAATTACACTATTTACTTTTAACTATGATAAATAAATTCCAAAAGTTATTATTCAAAAAAAATTATTTTTATCCTATGGAACCTAATTTAACTTAATAATGTAAATAGTGTCTCTCATATGCTTAAAATTCAATTCATTGGGGAAATAAATTTTTTTTATGCATATTTGATGATGTTAATAGAAAGTGGGTAAAAGACGTTAAAATGTTCAATAAAATTTTATACATATAATAATGTTATAAAATGACTCCAAGGAAATAATTGAACAAATATAGGTATCATGATACTATTTTTAGTAAACATAATTTTAATGAAAATAAATAATTATTTAAATAAAAAGTTGGTTTTAAATAATAACGCAGCGTTTATCACTATTCATCAATAATTGATTGTTTTCAAAAAAATTCTAAAAATTCACCCTAAGAAAATTTGGATATTCCGAATCCAAAAAGAATGTCGATTTTGAAAAATAATATATATAAAACATCAAAAAGTGGTTATTAATATTCGTAATAGTTAGTTTTTTTGGTCATGGGGTGCTGGGAATCGAATTTTCATACAACAAAAGATGTTGCATCATTCAAAGCGAAACATACCAAGGAAGATTGGGGTGTTACATCATCTTATGCAATGAATTAGGACCCAATAGTTGATATATCAGATACAATGCGGGACATAAATTGATGTGGAGACCCATTTGATTTCTTGCTTGGGATATATGAATCAATGCAACATATCCTATTAATGTAAATAATCAGAGTTCACATAGTTCAATATATTTATTAGTCCACTAATAGATGAGGTACCATGATCAAACAATAGTAATTATTGGGTCCTAATGGTTGTAATGTATAAAACATTGAATGACTTATATTGAGGTGGATGCTCATTTTAGTTTAAGATAAAGCCTTAGGATGTGTTCCAATGAATCATAGTTATCATTGGAATCAGAGTCTATATAGTTCAACTAGGCATGTCTTACACCTTTATGTTTCTCTTATATAGACAAATATACGTCAAGTGAAGGATATGATCATTTCCACACAATAATATTTCTTGAGAAATTCATGGTGTTGGAAATATGGGATAAAATGTTATCAGTTTCATTCCTTGAAGATGTGGGCCTTATGTTCATGGAAATCCGTTTAATGAATAATGTAGAGCTCATGCATCTGGTAGGTATCCAAAATATTCATGTAATAACTTGAATTAGAGTCATCATAGTACCTTTCATTGGGGATGAAAAATTGACTTTTCCATTTTGAGTATGGGATTGGGCCATATGTATAATACTACATATTCTGGTTATCACAGGAATTGGAATCACAATAGTTTAGTTTATTGGGGTTTAAACACATAAACTACGCATACCACCAAAGAGGCTTACGATGCAAATGATATTATTCATGAAACTACCTAAGTACACATGAACAATTATTAGTTTCAGAATCAAGGGATGAAAATGGTCATTCTCAATAATTATGAATAAGAGACTTATACACCCGGACAACCCTTAAAATGGACAATATGAAGCATATTCCTTAGAGAGGTTTTCTATGTATCATGGTTAAGGAAGGAATATGAGTCCTCATAGTTCCCTTGATTGTGTTTTACACACTACCATTTTCTCTTTTTGTGTAGAATGTCATAATATGACACAATTCTTGGCTTACATAACGTTATTTCCCTTTGGTTAATGTTTACACACCAAGGGTGGACAATATAACCAAGCCTTGATATTACCTCTTATGTTGGCCTAATTTCCTAGCAGATATTCATAACAACCTAATTGACAAGCCCTAATTATCAATTTTTGTCTTCTTAGAGGATGTTTGGTCATGTCTGGATATATTGAGGACATGTCCAAAGATAATAACCTATTGATGTTTTTTATCTAATGGAAATTTAATATCCTATAGGGAATGTTTGAGTGTCATTATGTGATCAAAGAGTAGAGGCTTATAAGGTATTATATGATTTAGATGATACACTAAGGTCTCATCAAAAGAGGTTGATGAATTTTTTAGATGGAAGCATGAGAGTTGATGCGACACGTCTCTGAGGGTGTCACATGTCCACAATGACATGTCTAGAAGCCATCATGATTCTTTGATGGCTTGTTGGAGGGAGGGATCGTGATCCATTTGGAATACATGGGTGCTACTGTGAGACATTGCAAACATAAATTGGTGCCTTGATAAGGATCCGACGACACATCTGAAGGACATCACTAGACATGGATGTAAATCCTTGAGTAGTTCACAATGCTTGGACAACATGTCCATAGGGGGCCATATCTTATGGACTTTGGAAGATCCATATAGAAAAGGATAATCTTTTGATTTGGATGGAATGTATTGGTATTGTCACCTGACCTGGTCAGACCATGAGAATATAATGATGATCAATGTGAATGTTCATTGTGTAATTCTCCCACTAGAAACCATTATTCTATCATTTATATTGTGAATTCCGTTTATTTATTTAGTGTTAGATTATATAATGTATCATAAGATATAGAATATGATCATGAGAATATAATGATGATTATGGTACCTGTTAAAATACCTTGGAATTTCATCATGACTACTATCTGGAACATTTTTTGACATACGGATTGCATTCTATGATTTTCCCAGACCATTATTTGGACTATGTAGGGAAATCACATGTATTTTAAGATTTCAAGAGTCTCCCGTCAATCTAATTTATATATTTTTTTATATTTGATAATGGTTGTGGATCTCGTGATGTTGTATGGGAATTATTGATGACAATCACTATACCTCTTGGTGTGGAATCGCATAACAAAAAATGGCCCCTGGGATATGCAAGAGAATTTCAGGGAAAATACCATATGTATTTCCATGATTATCATATAGGGGAGAATATGATCACATGAACATACCTGATACCCTTCATGTGATTAGGATGACATTCTATCGGGTTTTCATGAGATGAGGTAGACATGATATTGGGTACATGTGGTGTATTTAAGGTTACCAAGGGAACATAACATGGTTTTTATAGCTAAAAAAATCCCATGCATCATCTACATTATTATTTCCATTATTAATTTTTCAATGTCTTTGAGGAGATCATGAGTATTCCTCAACATTTTCATGTGAAATTCATTTTTCCCATCCATGATGGCTAGCATGAGATTTATGACCAAAAGGGGATCTTTCTATTTAGATATTTTCCACCCATAGCTAATGGAAATTTTAATGGGTTGCATGTTTCTCACTAGTTGACATGCAGTGTGACCTGGGGAATAAAATTTGGTTCTTACAATGTGATTACTGGTTGTTTAGGGTTTCTCAAATAAAGAAGAAGCACATATCAAGGGTGGTGAGTGATATTTTTTGATTTATGCATTGTACATGACCATTGGTATGACCTTCTTGTGGTCATGTGATCATGTATCCCTTGGGGTCTCATGTGATCTGTGTGTTAATGGAATACTTTATCTTCCTTTTCTTTTGCAAGGAAAATATACCAAAATTCATGTAATTATTAATTTGGGAATTATCCAATTTTGTTTTGGTGTGCCTAAACAATTATACATCTTTGTATGTTAATTGTATGTTTTGGATGATAATTTCAACTCCATCACAATTTTTGCATATTTTTCTTCATTAATCAATCATTCTTGTTCATCAATGTCAATTTCATCATTTATTTTTCCTTTTTTACAATAATTCAATTATCTGATGAAAACATCCACCTAGTCATTAAATTGTTGTTCATGATATGATTTGTGGATAATTTTTTATAGATCATAAATATTTTTTGGTTTATCATCATTTTAACACAATACCTAGGATTCCCATTGATGACATGTTATGCACAGATCATTTTCAATTATTTGGTATGGATGGGTGATTCTCACATTCATTCAAAAGGATGATTTGTCAACGTTTTTCATATAAGGAATCTCACTATGATTTTATAGGTAATGTGGTGGGACATAGATGATTTGGTTTTTTAGTGGTCCATGTGTGCTAGTTTTTTAAAAGATATTAGTCACATTAAATGGGTTTTAGCTCATTTACATTCAGATTATAGTTGATTTGTGGTTCAATGAAATATAAGTGGGTGTTTTTTCTATTTTGAATATATCAATGAAAAGGGGAAGTTTTATAGGTTCACATATGAATATGTAATGTGATATGAATATGTCATTGGTTGTTGTTTTGGTATCCCTTGAAATCATATCATTCATATATCTAATTCATTGAATAAGTGCCCATGTTTAGGTGAATTGGATTTTAAAATACGGAATGTTTTTGTTGATGTCCCATTAAAATAATTAATTATAATTGATATCTATTTTTCAACATATGGGTTGAAAAAATACGATTAGTTTTTATTGGAATCTACTATAGGAGTGGATCAGGTGATTTAGGAATGTGAGTTTTTTTAGTTTTTTTATTCTACCGTGTTATTTCTCACAAGATTAATTGTTTATTTTTTTATTCATAGATGATATTTTCTTCAAGTATGAGTATGTTTCTGTTTTCTTCAGTGGTCATATTCAATGGTGCTTTTATATAGAGAATGTTTCATATCCTTTTTGTGATATAGTTCTTCCTAGTACTTCAAATCCTCAGGAATTATCCTAAAAACTAAAAATATGGGTCCTTTGGATAGAATGACTCACAAAGAAAGTCCATGAAATCCAAAAAAAAATATAAATCATATTATCACAAAATGAAATTTCTTATTTTTTTATGTTGTTATAGAAAAAAATAAACTATATTTTAAAATATTTTGGCCACATATCATATATACCTATAATTTGAACTTTCATCTTAAAAATAAATTATTCAAGATGAAAATGGATAATATTTTGTTCAAAAACCACTAATAATACTATTATATATTTAGGGTTATGATTGTGTATAAATGACACAAAAGAAGAATGTGATTTCCTTATTAGATAAGATCATTCATTATATATCCCATTAATCAAAGATTTTGAGGGAGATTTTTTCATTGGTATTTGTGTATGAATAAGACAAGATGAAATGCACCGAATCAAATATGATTGAAAAATATTATTGTAGAATTTAAATATTATCGTGATCATTTACTAAACCAGGTTCATCAAACAACCATAATAGAGTAAAATCATTGCACCCCATGAACTTAGGGAATATACTAGGGAAATAAGTTGTTATGAATTTAGAACCCATTTTTATGAATATTTAAATATTAATTTTTAATAATATAAATAATATACATATATCCCTTTCATTATAATTTCCACATGGTTATAGAATCTGTTTAATAAAATACATTTTATGATGTGATAAACAATGATGGTAATATATTGTTGTAATAGAAAAAAAATATTAAATAATATATTGAAATTGTAAAATAAATAGAATTTTCAATAAATATTAATATAATAAAAATATATACTAAAAAAATGAAAAACAATTAATGATATCTAATGTAATTTTATGTAGGACCAAGAGTTTTTTGTGTCATAATAACTTATTTTTTCGTGTAAATGAGAACTTTTTAAGAGAATATATTAATATAATTATAATAATATTTTTTTAAAATAAATAATAATTTTGAATTGAAAATATTGATATTGTCCAATTTTTAATGATTGAAATTTTTTTGATACTGTTTAAATGTTTCGTAAAAATTAAATTGTGTATAAATATATGTTATGTATAATGACATCATAATTTTCAAAAGTAATGTAATAAAAACAACAAATGTACACCATGAAAAAAATGTTTCCTCTCTGAGGTAAAATACTTTTATGTTATTTGATTTATTTTAAAATAAAATACAAAATCCTCTAAAAATATATTATATTCTATCATCTTAAAACAATTGTTTATAAAAATGACTCACTTACATATCATAAATGGTATTATTTCACGGATTTCATTTTTTGTTATAATAAATTATTTAAAACCACTACTCATTTTAATAATCCATGTTAAGAATACTTATTATGTTTTGTGGTTTTTATTATTTTATCACATAGATTAAAAATCATATGTTTTGAAATTAATAATGAATTTCCTTATCTTTTCATAGACACCCACCTATGCTACCACTCATGTTCAATAATAACAAATTTGGTTTGAGTATCCTCCCCCTATCACTCTCCCACATTATATATATCCTACAATTTTCACGAGATCTCTATAAGATCCTACCATTATTATAGAAGAACCCTCTAATGGTAAGGGATTCTTTTACTCTTATTTTTTTCTTCAGGATCTCTAATTGTAATATACCTTTTGAATTCCAATTATTCATGTTTTTATTATCATTACAGATCCCATTATTTTACGTATAATTCCCCACTTACTAGAGACAACCTTTAGCTGACAATAATCAAGTTCACAAAGTATTACGTAAAATATTCGAATTATAGAAATTATTACAAAATTTTCCCTAGCAATCATTTGTTTTGTGAATACTAATACCAATTTACACTCGATGGTATTCATTGTGATGTAACAATAATTAACTTATTAGGTGATTCCATGTGTTTAATACACACTCCTTATTTTTGAGATTACATTTAATAAATAATATTCCTATATTATTTGATCTATGTGGCTCCAATGTACGTGTAAATGATATAGATATAATAGGGGGCCCATAATTATATATCCCTTTATTATAGTTGGTAATGATTGTATAAAATGATATACCATGTATAATGAATGATATTTTTTCAAATAACATGATGTTATGATGTCCTGATTGTTATCCTTGACATATTCATATGATTTAGAGTTATATGTTTCTTCCCCTACCTGTGATTCGTTAATATTATAATTTTATATCATTATTTAGTGTTAATGATTATGAAGGTCACCCTTACAAATCATAATTTTATGACTATTTTCTCACATTTAATACATTAAATTATTTTATTCCTTTTATATTTGATTACTGTCCTTTATTGATCATCTATTTTGTATATGAATCTACAGGTTATCTCGTGAATCCTTAGATGAGAAGAGAAACATTAAGATAATGTTATGAGATTTTAATAGTGTTTCTATATCACTGTTCAAAATTATTATGATCAGTAACTAATTTCAAAAAGATAAAATTTATCTTCATCCTTGGGATTATATTATCAATATATTTTTTAAAAAAATTGAAATATTTGTATAATATTTATCGGTTCTCATAATTTTTATCTGAAGAATTTTTAGACATTTTTGTAGATAATTATTATAAAAAATTACTCAAATCCTCAATGAAAAGACTAATAAAATGAAAAAATATATAATACTTGTAATGTATAGTGTTCATGATTATTTAGAAAAAATTCATTTGTGTCTATATACTAGATATAGCATACAACTATGGAAGAGATATACCTATGGGTAATAACCATGTAAGGGATTTTTGGGCATTTACTCCACCTGTATTGAGTGCCTAAAAAAGTGTACTATGATTTTAATCATGTGAGGAACCTAGTTGGAATTATTCTTTTCTTAATCATGCTCTTCATGAACCTAATTTTAAAGGCCAAAATATTTCTATGAAATTTCATTTTATGAAATGGACTATGGATAACATAGACTAGATCTTATGAATTAATAAGTTAAAGAACACATTTCATTTATCAGTTATAAAATAAATTATCATAGAATCACTATTACATGTTTAGTAGTTTGAAAATTATCAACCATGGTTTTTTTATAATTTAGTCAATGTATAAAAATTAGGCGAACTGAATTAATAATTAATGCTATGGGACATGTAATTATTTCTCAAATGAGAGGCCTAACCAGATGAAGGAAGATGTTTAAAATTTTAACAAAAGATTTTCAAAACTCACTCATATTTAAAATAGAAACATGAATATGGAGGAACCCTTATATCAATATATTAAATATAAAGAAAAAATATATATCTTATGAGAAAAAGGCATCCATCATTCATTAGATCTTACGAACCCATATTCATGGAATAATGGATCAACTGCCCTGAAAATATCATATCTATTCTTCAATTATCTCTGAAAGTGAACGACATTTTTTTATTTAACTCTGGGTGGGAGAAGATGATCAATGATTTATACAGATCAAGAATATAATGGGAATTTAAAAAATTGGCTCTATAGTGTTGAATTAATTTGGGTAAATATTTTAGGTAATTTATTTTCATTTAACCATTTGAATTTATTTTGAATGGAATTAAATTGTCCTAATGAAATAGGAGGATAAAATTAGAGAGTATCAATTAAACCATCAAATATTTCCATGATACAACTCCATATTTTTCATTTATTATTAATTTTAATTTGATAACTTCAAAAATGGTCTAATTTTGAATCTTTTAAACTATTTAGTTATTCAAAACTTCAAAAGATGTGAAGAAATTCTCTGATATTCCCTAAAATTTGAAATGAAAAATGGTGAATCTCAAGGTTATATTCATACATATGATATGAAACCAATGATATATTTCAATTATAGCGGATCAATGTAGTAATAAAATAGTTGAATGAAAGCACAACATCCATCTTCTCAAAATGGAAGGAAGAAGTATATCAGAAATTACTTAAATGGGACAAAGAAATTCCTTAGAATTGGTTAGGAGGGTCACCTAGTTATCTAAAGTGGACAGGAGATAATAACCAATATTATGAATTGATTTAATGATACCAAAAACCACTATCTTAGTTTCTATTATATTTAATACACAAAATAAAGACACTATGATAAATTATTAACTACTCTAAGGGTTTTTGAAGATAACCAACAACAACAACAACCAAGACCCACAGAGAGAGAGTGAGAGTGGGTGTCACGACCCATCCTCGGGGTCCGTGCCGTGACTACCCCATGCCCGCCTTCCATAGGCCAGGGGCTAGTGACTAGCACCAAAGGCATAAATCCCGATAACTGGGAAGGCATTGCCTTTATTAAAGTAAACAAAACACCACAGAGTACAAGAAGAAGTAAAACACTAAGTACAAAAGAAAGTGATGAAAGGTAAATGGGCTCGAATACAAACCCAACTGAAAGTGCAGCTATAACTGAATGTAAGTACAACAGAAAAGGAAAAATGGCTGGAAGAAAGGAAGAAGCTCTGGGTTCGTCCTCCTAGGATCCTACATGAAGGGTAGGTATAGATAGCGCAGCTCCTGGATCATCCACCACGGATCCTACCAGAAGGGTAGGTACAGATAGCCTCAACAACGCTCTCTCCCGTTAACCTCCTCTGAGTGTCGTCTCGCCGTGAAGTCCACCTCCGGATACTGACTCGTCGTGTGGTCCACCTCCAGGTACTATCCAGTCCTTGAACACTCGGCCTCTATCAGCGCTGCCCGTCGTCTGCAACCAACACAACAAGGTACGGGCATAGCCCATGCAGGGGTGAGTAGACGATACTCAGTAAGGACCCTGAGACCCTCAAGGTCTCACTAAATGCAACATGGATAACCACAAAGAAGGATCTCAATAGATAACCTTTACTTAGGTATAATCCCATAATTATACCTAAGTTATCATGTAACCCATCTCAATCATGAGGAAACACAAAGGTTATGAAATCAACAGATAACCACCACCCATGTATATACCCATTCATATACCTAAGTTATCAAGTGACCCATCTCAATCATGAGGTAAACACAATGGTCATACACTCAGCTCAAACCAAGATTTTAATTATCGAAACTGTAACTGCTGAAGAGCCTCATCTCTGGAGTGTACGGTGATCCTGTCACGACTCCGAGGTACTGCTCAATAACCTAAGACTGATGAGGTACTCCTCCTGTTGAGTACCGTGGGTCAGCCACCCAAACATAGTAGTGCTTCCCGTCGGGGTCTTCCACCCAAACACAATAGTTTATCCCCCCTAATATCCTGCAGAGGTACTCTCTGGATGAGTACCGCAGGTCTGCACTCAGGCTCAGTAGTGCTCTGTCCACCATGGGTCTGCACCCAAACAAAGTAGTGCTACATCCACTGGGCTAGTCGACTCACTCCAAGTCGAGTCGGTCAAGCTGTCGTCAGGTCTCAGCCGGCTACACTGTCTCCATACTCCGCATGCTCATCTTCAAAAGGGTCCGCTCCACGAGCTACTGGTTGATACTCCAAGTATCACAAATTACCACGACGAAATATCTCAAAGTACCGCCTCTTCATAGGGTTCTCAACGCAACAGACGGCGCGTCAATCGGACGCCCGGTCTGTTAGTTATTAGCCTTTTCATCCCAGGGGCCCGATTGGATTCGAGTGTGAACCAACCCAGCCATATCTCAACTGTACCCCGAACTCTCATAGGGTATACACATAGGGACCGTTTCTCAACGTAATCACCAACGCCGCTGACGGTTCGTCAAATGGACTTTCGGTCTAGAAGATATCACCTTTTCCGTTCGAGTGGCCCAGTTCGATTTTAGGTACAATCCAATCCGGAAATACTCCAACTGCATCCAAACCTCAGGAGAAGAATGCCAAAAGTTCCATATCATCAAGAGGAATCAAACAAAGTCGACGGTATGTCAATCGTACGTTCGGAGCTCAAGATATAAGTGTTTCCGCTCCGAGGGCCTGGTTGGTTTCGTGATCGAACCAACCCAGCCATACTCAATTTTCTCTTAAACATTGAGTGTAATATACCGAAACGACCATGTTGATCCAAGGATCATATCGCAAGTGATTGTGCGTCGATCGGAGGTTCGTAGCCCAAGATATGGACATTTGAACAAAACTGTCCGGAAACAGGGGGTTCGGGCCCGGTCTGACCCTGCCCGATACCCCCCACGGGTCAGCCCGAACCGGGTCAAACCAACCCAGGTCTGGGTCCGGCCCTTTAGGGCGCGGCCCGGCCCGACCTGGGTGGCCCGGCCTAGCGCTGGCGCGGTGCAGCGCCCGCGGACCAGGCGGCTCGGCCGAAACGACCGAGTGGATGAAATGGACGGGGGGTGCCCCCCCTGTATGGTAACTGCAACCCAACGTGGGGGCCGCTCCTCTGCCAGCGACGCGGTGGATCACCGCGTCTCCCCCACCGGATCCCGCGCGGCCGCGGGATCCCGCCTCCGTCGCGGCTTCAGCCGCAGCGGCTCCTTCCGGCGGCGCATCGAGGCGCCGCCGCCTCCGGGCGGCCGGCCGGTGCGGGTCACTGGCATGGCCGTGCTGGCGTGGCATGCCGGCAGCACCTTCCGCGGACCACTAGACCCACTCCGGTGCTCTGATTCGCCTGCCATCTGCGCCTAAGGCCCTCCCGGGACCCGTATGTTACTACGAAGGGTCCAAATCGACTTTGCGACCCGCTTCATCAATGCCCGTCGATCCGCACGTCGAATAAACAACTGCAGAGTCTTTGATTCACCTCTGCAGCCCCGACTCCGGTCGCGGTTTGGTTCGGCCTCAACGGCGCGGCGCGACGGAGCCACGCTCCTTCGTCACATTCCTTCTTGTTCTCACGCGGTGCCGTTGCACCACATCGCCATTGTTCGAGTCGCAACGAACAAACAACAAAGGGGGAGGAGGGTCGACCGTGTTCGTGTGGTCCGACCTCCTCCTGTTATTGCGATAACTGGAGGCCCAAAAAGACGAGAAAACATCAATGAAAGTAATCAGGAACAAAAGAAATAATCTCCCTACGGTTTTTCCGCAATCAAAAGAAAAAATATTCCAAACCCGCAAACAAAAACTTTTGAGGATCAACTTAACAATGAGTTGATCCGCATTCTAGTATTAGAAGGAAAACAATAATGAGATTATTAATATTCTCAAATTAAACCCCTACCTCGAGCGTTGTCGTCGAATGAGGTTTTTCACGGAACGAGATGTCACGGAATTGTTCGTCTCAGAAAGAGACGGATCGTCGCATCACGGAGGAATGGTGTCTCCCTTCCTTTGACGCAAAAAGAAGGAATGAGGAGATGCGCATCAGGTCGTCGATATCCGAGGAAGGCATCTCTCACCGTCGTCCGTCGTTGGAGGTTGGCGTTCTTCGTTGGCGGCAGTGCGTTCTTCGTATTCCTCTATGAAGAATGAAGAACTTCAAGACTCCCCTTTTTCTCCCAAAAACTCAACACAACAAGCCCAACAATAATAAAATAAGACTTGTCTTTTTTTATTAACACACAAGCCAACGTCTTTGAAATTCAAAAATGGAATCAACCAATTAATTGAATTTAATTGCAACGTTTAAACCTCCCAATTAATAGTGGCTTTTAATATTTAAATAAATGCACGAGTTGACTTTCTTTAAAAAGGGGGTTCGAGTGCATTACCTAATTAAAGGTGGGGGGTTTCGAGGAAGTTGAAAAGGTGGGGCTCGTGTGGGCCCCACCCAACAAATATCATACCTAGTGGAGTAGGATATAGTGGGTTTCACTTCAACCACATATCTTAGATTAAAAAACCTTAAATAAAATAAAAATTGGTCGCACTATTTTTATTTTATTTCTTTACTTAACCCAAAAACATAAAAACCACACCCGAGAAAACGCAACTCCGGAAAAGGTGTTTCTAAGCAATTTCCGGCGCTGCGATTCCATCAGTTTCCTCGGAATTTGATTCCAAGCACCAGTTCAACAGTTAGAAAAAGCCGCTCGTTCGTTCACTGAACATACCTGAGCCTAACTTCGGAAATTAATTTCCGGCACACCGGGCCTCGGAATCAGGCGCTGTCAAAAACTGCGTTCTTGTAAAATCCCAAAGAAAATTAAGAAAAAAACTTCCCTTGAATTTTACGGGTCTTTATAGTGGGAATATTTTTTCACATCTTCTTTGGGGGATACCTATATGGTTATGGTGGAAAGAGTGATAATTTTTCATTTAGGGATAGAAAATATACTATTTTATTCTTTTTCTATATGTTATTTCATTTCAAACATGGTTAGTAAAACTATTAAAACTCCACCTCAAATATTTATGCCCAGCATTCAATAGAAATGGAAAATAGGGAATTTATAGAATCAAAATGCTAAAAATTATCACATATAAATTTTATTCATTTAATTTCCATGTAATCCATTTGATACTACCTTTAGTATAATTTGATTCTATTTTTGATATGTATTTTTTCCTTATATAGAAACAATATAAATTTTCTCGAGAAAAAAATTACCCTCTATATCATGAATAAACCATATATTTTAATCAAGTGAATGGAGTATGATGAATATCATTTTTTATAATATCATGTATATATATTTTATCCTTTTGAGAAAAAATATCTAACTCAAATTATTAAACTAATATATAAATCATTCTTGATGATATCCCCATAGAAATTGTATAAGCTTCTGTATTTATTTTTCTTTTACTATACTGAGAGGTCCAGTTCTGATTCAATCTTATACGCAGTTATTGTATATATACAAGACTCTATATTGAATGGAGAAATTATAAACTCATGGGTTGAATAATAAACAATAATAGAATCTCGTATATCGTATATATACCTAAGTACATCCCATTGATATTTGTTTGGACCAATTTTTTAGAATAATGATGGGTTAATTATCCACTGTGTAGATTATTATGGGTATAAAAAGATCATGATAAATAAATAGTATCCCATTCAATGAGTTTATGTCTTTTGAGATCAGCTATTTATATCCTAGTATAGTTCCATAATGGTTATTTATTTTGGATACTATCATGTAATGGTTATAAATTAGGATGTCCCCAAGTATTATTTTCACATTAGGTACAATCACTTTAATTTATTAGATATTTCATTTTAACTAAATAATTATCAGTTTATCTTCATGATCATAATGAATATAGTATTTAGGAATTACCCAAAAAAATTGTGGGAATATTTCTTTATGGTATTATTATCTACGCCAAAAGAAAATATGATCATGAGAAGATATTTAATAATGTAATGATGATCTTGATAATTGATATGTTATTTGAGAATGAAAATTAATTATTGATTTTTATAGAATGAATAACATTTTTTGGGTATGTTATCACAGGAGAAGGGATACCTTTTAATCATTTATTGATACTGTCTACTGATGGATATCTCAAAACAACCTCTATGACTAAGATACATAGTTTCCATCAAATAAAACGATATAATCATCATTTTCTAAGAACAATATATGAAATATAGTCCCCCTAATCAGGATAATATACAAAGAAGTAGATTTTTTCTAAACTAAATAATGTTAATTAAGAAATAAAGAGTTAATTTTTAGGTTAATTACTTTACATGTTCTAAGTTTACGCACCAATGGGGAAGGAATTTTGATCTACAATGATGCATCAAAAAAAAGATTATGTTTTTTATTAATAAATGTTGAAGAAGAGATACCATAGATAGTATTAAAAATAAATATTCACTATACGAACAACCTAATACATGATTTGGAATTAGATTCAATGATCATCACATTTCATATTGTGTGACATTATCAGTGTGGTGAAAGGTGTTACACATGTCAAAATCATAAAATACTCAGGTACATACTCACATAAAATTAGATCAATATAAACGAACGAATCTAGTTAAATTTGATATTTTATAATAACTGTTCAATCCATTTCCAACCTAGGAAGGGAAAACTTGGAAGATAATATGATTAGATTGGATCTAGTTACCCTATGTTGGATGAGTATTGAAAATGAGTTGATCATCTTGGAAATTGAATTAATGAGCACGATAAACATAATGGTAACTCCATTCTACCCTTCGTAAAAAATTTACTAATTCATTATATAGATATTGGTGGATGTCCACAAAGTTGATTAGAAGTTATAGGGGAAGTTAAAGAATATTTAAATTTTGAACGGTTCAAAATATGGTATTATAAGGATTTCAACATGGATATGTTTCCCTTATAAACATGAATGGGTGAATGATTTTTTTATAATGTGTATATATCCTATTTTACTATTCATCCATAAATTACTATGTTGTATAGTGATATGATGAAAATATTTTGGTGGGATAACATGAATAGTGGGATTGCATATATTATATTTATCCATGATATAACAATAATTTATGTTGTAATTGAGATTTATAGAGTATGATCCATCAATTAACGAAACCAAAATAGGAATTTTAAAACATAATAATTGGGTTTTTAATGGCTTCTATAGGTAATCTAAAGGAAATAACACCATTTGGGTAGTATTGGTCACCATACAATGTCAATGATTTTTTTTCTCTCTATTAAGTATTCTCTATTGACCATCTAGAAAAGATATACATAAAAGTAATTTTAAGACGACATTGAGTAAAACACTCTATTTTATCTGATCAGCATCTAAGGATTACCTTATTTTTCTGTATAAGTCTTTCATATGAATTGGATTTCTCATATTATAATATTTTGAATACTATAATTCAAATGAAAGATTATGAGTCTATATATGGTATGGACATTCATACTCCAACATTTTGGGATGCATTTTGTATTGGAATAAAATAGTAGTAGATCTTGTAAAATATATGTTAGAGAAGGATCAAACCATTCATCTTCAACTGAAATATTCAAAACAATGTTATAAAATCAATGTAAGAAATCATTGATTTGGCATCTAGTTTTAGAACAGAGACAAATAGTTCATTCTTGTATTACTATGGAATGACTTCCTGAGGTTTGAAGAAAATTAGTCTACTAGTCCTCGATACATTGACCCCTTTGATATCCTTGATCGGATAAATGTTGTGGCATATATACTAGAAATATCACCTAATCTACCTCACATATATGATATGTTCAATGTTTCCATTGGATTAATGTATATTCCAAACCCCTAAAATGTATTCAATACATAGTTGAAAATTTTGTAGAAAAATAATTAATATATTGATAAACATGGAATGTTATTAGATAAAATTTAAAATATTCTATGATTTAAGAAAATGGAAATTGTCAAAGTATAATGGTGGGAACACAAGTTTGAGGAGGAATAATAGGAACTAGAAGTGGTGATGAAATATACGTACCATCATTTGTTTAAGAATGAAAAATAAAATAACCATGTTGAAATATTATATGGGTGGAAATGTATCTACCCATAAATTTAATAATTAAATTATATTCTAAACAAATTTTTTATTTTTTATTGTAGTTATAGAAAAAATGTAAACTAAATTTTAGTTCTTATATTGGACCCATATAACTTGAAGATATAATTTGATCTTTGGGATTAAAATACCATAATTCTTGATAACTTTTGATAACATAATTTTTCTAAAGTGACCATTATGACTAGTATATATTCAATCTTATGATAACATGCAATTTTTGTTAAATTGTATAAGAGATAATCTCATCCAATAGGCTCATACACTATGAATCCAATATATTGGGGCATCAGTGGGATATAAAATCATTGGGAATTTTTTATGACCAATTTAGGATGATATTTAAAAGTCAAAACATGAGTGAGACAATTTAAATGTTCTATTCAGTATTATCAACATCATGTCTCAAACTATTTTCCTCAAATCACCCTAAGTAGGCACAACCATCAGACACATTACCATTATGTTGTACACTATTGTAATAATGTTTTATATATCTTGACCCTAGTAATATGAAATTTTATGTTTCACATTTTAATAAAATCATCATTATATCTGTCCAATTTCAATATTTCCCTACATAATACAACTTTTTATAAAAAAATGGAGTAGGCATGAAGTAAAAAAAATTAATTTGGAGATACAAATTTTTTAAATTAGGGAATATTTTGAAAAATACAATTATTTTTTGAATAATTTTATTCAATTGAATATTTATATAAATATAAATTATTTTATTTTTAATTAAGTCCAATGTAATTTTAATAACGGTTAATAAAATTACAGTTTCGTAAAAATTATAATTTTTTAGTAATTAATGTTTTGTATTTAAAAGTTTTAATTTTCATATTTAGATATTTAGTTTTAATAAATTAATATAATTTTTAAAATCAATATGTTAAAATTATCCAATAATTATTCTTTTACATAATTATTATGATATTATGTTTTTATGGTAAAAAATAAATATATCAAAAAAATATTTGGTCCAGTTAATTACCTAAAAGAAAAATAATAAGTAATTTAAATGGAATAAATGATGAAAAATATAATTAAACATTAAAATTAAATTTTAATGTTATTTAATTAATTTTACAAACACATAAGGAATCATACAAAAACATAATCATATTTCAGTGTTTAAAAAACTCTCTATAAAATCAATTGATTCAACATAATATGTGTTTTTAACATTAATTGTTCAGTTAGTTGAGAAATAAATTTTTAAATGACACTCCACTATGGTAAAGACAACGGGGAGAATATTTGATGGTTTTTTATATTGATTATTTAGTCACATAGAGTAAAAAACATGTGTTAAGGAATTAATATTTAAATCACTTATACTT
Source organism: Viscum album (assembly GCA_963277665.1). Lineage (NCBI taxonomy): Eukaryota > Viridiplantae > Streptophyta > Magnoliopsida > Santalales > Viscaceae > Viscum > Viscum album. The sequence continues at coordinate 651,709,310 of OY728145.1, read as the reverse complement.
TTCTAAAAATAATAACTCAACCATCCACTCCCCATTACTTATAGCCCATTTTTCAAGAAATTCCTCTCCCACTACCTCTATAAATAACTCTCATGGTCATCCCATTATAATAAGATGCTCCTCTCAAATATTATAACCACCATCTAATGTTAATGGATTCTCTTAATCCTCATTTTTAATTTTAATTCTCTGTACTAAGACATTTAGTTTAAAATTGTTCAGGTTTTAATATTCGTTAGTAATACCTATAAAATACATACAATTCCCATGAAATGAGATACCAGATTTCACTCTCATTAAAACCTTAATTGACCCCTCTAGTAGATTTTTTTTTCAGAAATTATCAAATGTTTTTTCAGGAGAAAAACTTTTATTCTGAAAGCACATAATGATTTTTACACAATTTTATTCACATGGATATTTTTATCATTAATTGAATGGGGACTTTCTTTTTGGAATCCCCCAATCCATAATCATGGGACTAAATGTGGTAATAGATTTTCCAATGTCGTATGATATATGTTTCATAAAAATACTTGTTCATTATAAAAATATTATGTCCATGATCAAACATATATCACCATTCAATGTATTGGGTAATGTTTGTATCTCATGAGATTCAATGTCTAGTTCATTGGCTATTACCCTACGAATCTTATATTATAATTTCATGGTGGTTATTATATATTTATATTTATGATGTGATATTTTATATTATTTCCACATTACTTTGATTACTTAATGATATAATATTATTTCATTGTTTTTTGTTAATGTTTTTTATTATTTCCCTTCCATATAATAATGTTATTCCCTTACTATGGTTAATGGATTACCAGATATTATATAATCCTGGGTTATCCCATGTAGTTTTAAAGTATCAATGGAATATAAATTTCATCTTTTGGAATTTTAAATTATGTTTTTGAATCCTTTATTCACATTATTTATATATGTATAAAATTTCATAAAGACGCTATCACTCTTGATCTTTCATAATTTTATTATGTGTATCTATATTTGTAAATAGTGACATAAAAAAATATAGAATATTTAAATTATAATAATCTTTTATATATATTGTTTTTTAATAATATATCATGGAGACAAGTGTCTCATGTTGGTATATGTTTTCATATAATAATAATGGGTAATATATTTTCACACATAATGTGGGAATACTTCATATTTTAAGGAAACGACGTAGCTCAATCATGGGGGTATTTGAATGATGTAAGCAGATTTCATTCCCCAATATATGATTAGAATGTTTTCTGCCAAGAATGTAAAATTTCGTATTCAACATTCTCATCAATCATCAAATAAATTCCCAAATTTAAATCCTCATTACTTTTATCATTAAGAATCTCGGGTTTTAAATTAAACTAAAAAGGACCCGAACTACTGTATTTTTTCAAGAAACATTTTACTAATATCATGTTTAGAAAAAAATTAAGATCCATGTATTATGATTTCCTAATGTAGCGAACCATCCCCATTAGAGGCATAATTATTACTAATGTTTAATAGTGTAAAAAAATGATTATAAAAAGTGTTAAATTTCATCTATTATATAATATTAAGCGTAAACATTTCATTAAAAAATTCCATAGAAATAATCCCTTCAAGCCTAAATATTATTTATATAAATATATTTTAAAAATTGAATTCAATTATTATCTGTATATGGGAATGATATATTTTATCATTGATATATAAAACAAAAAAATAATTAGTAAGAATAATTTTCTTACCCTCAGCAAATCATCTACTAGTACTATAACAGGGTAAGCATTTGACCAGTTTTCTAGTTGTATCGTAAATTATATTGGATAAAAATGACAAAAAATATATAATATGAAATATAATGATTTAAATCATTAATATATAAACCAAAATCTCAAATGTTATTAAAAAAATTCAGTTTTTATATATTATAATGAATGTAGAATACCATAGGATCATGTAATGTAAACAATGAATAATGTAAAATAATATTAAATATAGTATTCCTAGGTGTATATTCTCATCATAATTAAGTCATATCCTCTTCATAAAAATTAATTTAATAATTTTATTGTTTCCATGGGATTTAGTTGATATATTTTTATAGTTAAATATTACATTCATCAATTTTTAATGTTTATAGAACTTTTTTTTATAATACATATTCTATTGAAAATTTTTATGGGTTAATCCTCAGGAGAAAATTTTGAGTTGGTTACGGTGGTTCCATTATATGTTATTTCGGTTATACTATATCTATCATTATTTATTTAGTGTATTCCCCTAGTTTGGTGGAAGTTCACTCCTTCTCTATATGATTTGGATAAAATTTAATTTGTTTCAACATGTTATGGGAAATTTACCTTCCACTCATAAATAATAACACTCTATGTTCTATATGGATTATGAATATATATATAAGGATATTTACAAATATATTGTTTTACTAATTTATTCATTTTTTTTATCATTTACCCAAATTGATCATTTAAGCCCATGATATTTGTATGTTGATTATTCAATTCATTTTTCTAATTTTTCAATATGGGTTTCTCATTAAATTGTCTCTCCATATGTAATGTCAAAAAATATTTCATAAAATGTCCATTTATAACATGAACATATCCTTGAGGATGATAACAAGGTGATGGTTAAAACATTTTGGATACTGGATTTGATATCAATAGTTCACATTAGTGTATTTTCAAACATTAGTTCTTGAAAAAGTATATTCTAAGAACAATATCAATATTTTTATTCCCTAAACATGTTGTGAAATAACATGAAATATATTATTGATATTTGTAATGCATATATATTCAGGGTGGAACATATGATGATTTTCGTCTACAAATAATTTATTTCCACAGATGAGAAATAATTTCGATGATATAAGATTCATATAAAAGATCATTGAAAGATGTTTCCTCATCGGATCCTCTTCATTTAATATTCCGAATTCCTATTTAATAATATTTTTTAGAATTTTATGTAGAAAAAAATTAGATTATACATTATAATTACAATATTTGAATTCTTTTTATGGTATAAACAATATATTTCTAGAACTTTCAATAATACCTTGATAGAAGGAGGCAGGGACATGATTCGACTCTATCACATGGTGTGGAAATCATTAATAAATCTTTATAAACCTCTCTGATCACTAATGTAATGTATATCCATTATAATTTCCTATTTTTTTAATCCTACCACTATAATATACTTTTGGAGTTTGGAATGAACTTTTATATAATAAATTAACATAGTTATATCTAAAAAAATATTTAACTTGGTTATAAGTTTTACATTCCATCCACTGTATCACCATCATATACAAAGGGGAATTCCCTCCATTCGATTTCATATTCAGGTAAACCCCTTTAATTAAATGTTATACAAATGATTGTAAATTTATTTAATTTTATTGACTTCTATATAGAGGACCACACAATTTTAGTATAAATCAAATTAGAAATTGGTTCAATTGAAAATATATACCCCAATTATAGGGAATGAGATAATTTTTCATTTGTATTAAATTAATCTAAAGCTTATGTTTTTAGTAAAAATGAGAAAATTTTAATATATATAGTAAAAATATGAATTAGAATTAGGTAACATATAATAATGAATAGAAACATGAAAATCATTTTTATAAAATAAATTTTATTGATGTTAGACTTTTCTTAAATATTTTTTCTCATTTCATTATTTTTCAATCAATATTGAATTTATTTTAATATTTTTTATCAAAATGTTGTAATTTCAAATTTCAATATACATTAAATAATAAATTAAAATTAAAATAACAGATTTTTTTAATCATGTTATAATATATTATAATCCCATGATATATTTCTATATTTACCATACAAATTATTGAGTGCTTTTTAAAAATATTATTAATATTTTGATATATATGCAGTTTAGTTCAGACCATGGGAGGTCTCTCGAGGATGACTATTATTACACAGTATTTCTTTAGTGTCAAATTTCATAAAAAAATAAATAGATTCAAGTAAGAAATAAATTTTTTGTCGATATTTAATGGTATACAAATTTATGATAGAAATAATATGAACATATATAAATATATATATATAATTAGTCATTTGTGAGAATATATTTAATTCGTTAGACAGATCCATCAAAGATATCATTAATTGTTTGAAATTTAATTTTAATTAGTTTTTTATTTTGATTCAGTGAAAATTTCTCCCTAAACACATACCATCGCTACATTAAACATTTTATTTTGTTGAGTAATAGAAAGTATACAAAATGTATGAACTAACACTCATTTTTTCCCTATGAATAATTTTTATTACTACTTTAAGTGAGAATAATCTTAGTGTAACATTGTTGTTCAGATTAATAGGACACAAAATTAGTATTCAATCATCTAAAAATTTATAACAATTAAAACACAAGAAGAATTAATTAAGATAAATACATTTCGTTGATGATAAAATAGTTCAAGAATAATAAAATACAATGGATTAAGAGAATCCATAATTAAAAAGATACAATATTTATTCTTGGTCACCAAAGTTTCCACTAAAGATAAAATAAAATCAATGAATATGGATGTTATGAGAATTAACTTGGGATAGTCTCTAGGTTAGTCCATGTTTTAATCAACCACAATAGGTGTATTACCTATCCAATAATTTATAATAGAGACTATTGAATATAAATAAAGAAGTAAGAAGGCTTTACTTTTAAAATTAAGTCCTTTGATTTTAATGGTCTCCACCACAACCCAAAAAAATAATTATATACCCTCCACTATTATCAGGTAAACCTAAATGAACTCCCTGAGAGAAAATTAATAAAAATAATTCAACAAAAATAAATATAGAAAGAAATTATATTGATTAATATCATTTAATTTAATCAATATAACTCTCCATTTTATCATTCTTAACCATTCTCATTCATATGGATATCATGTTGAATTTCCTCTGATGAACTAGGACTCAATATGCCTTTTTATAATTCCATGTCTTATTCAATTCACTATTCATGAAACAGTGGATAAGATTTTATTAGTTTATAAAATACCTATAAATGATTTTAAATTTCATTTATCATATTCTATGTCATATTCATCATTGTGAATCATTAAAAAGTTGGGTTTTATAGTTTTTATATTTGGAATATACAGATGAATAGAGGGTTGGATATAAACTAAGTGATGATATTTTAGGCCTGAAGGTATGAATCATTTTAATATAAATTTGGGTGAATTATTTTCGGTATTTATCATGTATTGGAGAAAAAAACCTAAATAAATAGGTGGATTTCATTTTGGGTTTATGAATATAACGATATTGATGGTTGGGAACATATAGTTTGAGGATTGTGTCGTTTTATTCATCTATCTTTTTTCATCACATTAGATACCACTGATAGTGAGGAATTAAAATAGAGATCTGATGTGGATTCGTTATAGAAAAACTATTGATATTTTGTATATATTCATGGATTGAACTATGGGTGAACTGTGGGATAAAGGGGTTGACAAATGTGGATTACTAAAAATGCTCTCATTGGATTCACCTAATGTGTAAGGTGTTTTTAGTGCTATAGGGATAATGTTTTGGAAATTTATCTTATAGAACTATGATGGAACATAATATGGGAGGAATAAAATATCATTGTTAATGGATATAGGTTCATTAGATTCTAGACCAAATATTACTCGGCCTGAATGCGTATAAATCTTAATGATGGATGACTAAAATGTTGACCTAAATTATTGATAAATCTTTCAGGTATTTAACTAGGATATGGAATTGGACTAATATTACCAATTCCTTTATACTACATGGAATTAAATGGGTTTTGGGAATTTTTTTGGTGACATCTGGCCTTAACCTTATTCTATTATTTTAATGTATACTATCCTTGTGAATCACAATACATATGATACCAACAATATTTTTAAAATTTTCATAAATAATAGTGATTCAAAATAAACATATATATATATTTGGATTTATAAAAACAATTATTTAACAAATAAGTTTTTGTTCAATAAAGTGACATTATTTTCAATTTTTTATTTACTTATAAATAACACCAAAAAAATGAATTCTTATACATAATATATGATTATTGGATAAATAATATGAATAATATATGAAATGGAATAAATTATTTTATATTATTTATGGGTTTAGACAGGCTGCTGATTTCATAAATTTTATTTTGATGTAAGTGATCTATTTTATGTGAGAGTAACCTCAAATATTATATAGACATATTAAGAGATTGGAAATGTTGGTAACCAATTTTTTGTATCTAATTTAAAATATAAATAGTATTTGTAAATTTGAACACCAATAAAAACATACATTTTGATAAAATGTTATGAATAAAATATTACATTTATTTTAGATTCAAATATATTATCTAGAACGTTATCATGTGATTAATATTGAGAAAATCAAGTTTCTTTTGATGAATCATTTGAGCTGTGACTATTGTGTTTTTTTATCAGGGTTATTAAATAATCAATAGAATGATGGTACCCCATATGGTGAATGTAATGTGGTTAAACGTATGAATCATAGAGATGATATTTTTTTAGAGGCCAATATTTGAGCTTAGTTACAGGATATTATTTTGGGAGTTTCCATGATATATCATAATAATGAAAAATTTTATGAAGATGAGTTTGTAACAACATAGTAATTTTTATGGGTACTTTGAGATTAATTTTTAGCATTTAAATATTTGAGAGGGAAATTTTTTTTCTAGAAATCAATATTATTTTAGGATGTTCTTGTATTTTTATAAAAATGAGGGAAGTTATTCTCATTCTATATTAAAGACACCACTATGTACCTGGTATGAAATTGTTGATTATACGGTGGGTCTCAAATTCAAGAAACAATTTCATGATTGATCAATAGATAGTTAGTGACACATGAAAAGTTATCATGTGGACAATTTGGGTGTTTAGAGGATGACCAATATGTAAATGGTAGATTTTATTATGGTATTGTCAATATTGTAATGAAATATATAATTTTATTTTTAAATTATCTTTACCTTTTAGGGAAATTAATAATCATCAAAGAGGGACCCCTCATACTTACCCCTTACATGTGTTTTTCCCTCATTTTAGCACTAATACACATGTTATTATTGACATGGGATCTCCCGTAGTACTTGTAATCCTCTTAAATAATTATTTTTTCCCTTTCTCTATTCACTATTACATTAATCAAAATAAAAATATATTAGGAAAATGGTAGGTTTTTTGATTTTCATTAATGAATAATTATTAATATCATTATTAATTATCAATAAGAACCTACATCAAATAGGTTGATTAGACAGAAAATTTTCATTTGATTTTATATAAAATTATTTCACCACATTACATATAATCCATGAAGAGTTGTGTGAAACATCCTAAAATAGAGATAAATATTATTTTCAATGTGTGTTGATAGTAGAGTGTGAGTTTTTAGAATTATATTGAACCCTCTATATATATGACCTAGGTTATATAATCGATGTTGATTTTGCTTCATATAGAAGTTATGGGTGGCCTTACATTGGGTTTTTATAAGCAAAACGAATGTGCATTCCACCATGTGAGTTAATATCAAAGAAAATGATAGGTTTCCCTAGACATTCACATATAAATAATGTGATATATAATATATTTATCAATATAAATAAGGATTTTTTGGGGATAATTCGTATTCATTATTGCTAGATCATCATTTTATGGGTGATTATGGAAGATCATTACATAATTAATGAATTGAAGAGATTGATTTTATTAATACTAGGTACACAAACCATGAGCAATGTGTCAAAAATTATTATTGTGTTACTGTCTAACATTTCATTGAGCAAATTTTATTGAATTTAAATAAAAACTTATTTGTAGATATTTATTATAATCGGTAATTAAAAATATTTCTGAAATAACGACCCTATATTTACGAGGACAGATGGTTGGTCATACTGTTATCCTAATTCCCTTATATTTTTGAAGATGGTCATTTGGAGTCATTGAAAACGTATAATACAAATATTATATGTGTGGTCTGGTTGGGAATAATGATAAAAAACAATCTTATCATTTCTAAGGATAGATGGTTGGGTACAATGCCATCCTGGAATCAGGTTCTTTTGAAAAAATTATTGGTTGGGTGTTGTATCACCCTCAGGGACAATATTTACTAGTAGATATGGGTTGCATGCTTTGTTTCCAAGGTGTGAGACATTTTTAACATCAATTTTTTTGAATTCATTGAACTAGTTACCAAAGAAAATTATAATTTTATAAATGGACATAATTCAAAGCTACCATTAAACTATCAGCTGTAGAGTCTAATATGTATATGAAATATCATTATATGATAATCATTGGGTGAGTGATTTTATGGTTTTCCAAATAAATGTATGTGATCATGGCTTGAAAATTTCACATCAATACACAAACAGTACTAGAATATTGTAATGTTTTACATATAGGGGTTCCATTAATCACTTTAGTATCTTGTAGGTTTTATGTTAGTTACTAATATTTCTTATATATTTCATTTTTCAAACAGAAAATTGACAGTTATTAAATTTTATGGCCATGATGTTAGTGTCTTACTCGGTATGTTATTCACACCTTGTAAGATCACATTTGGAGAATTCAACTTCTAAGTTTTGTGATGTAATAAAGGAAAATTACATGATGACTCATAGTTGATTATGATCTATGTAATGGGGAGAAATGGATTGTTCCATTTGAGACACTATCAAACATTTTTATAATGACTTCATTATTTTTTATTATAATCTTATATTATGTATAAAATCGACCCATTGGATGATCCTCCTTAATTTATAACATCCATAACATCATAATGTTTTCATATTCTGTTATATCATAACACCGTTTTATTATGGTTAGATTACAACTATAATTATAATATTAAACATGAGGACTATATTTTTTTTGTCCTTCATTTCACAATTATTTATGATTTTTTGATTGAGCGTGTATTCCAAAAATTGAATATATAATCCCTTATTGCTTGGTAGTATCATTAAGAATATGAGGGGTTGTGTCTAAGATAATTAAGGGTATGTTTTTTTCAAGGAATGTTTGGCATAGAATGTGGATGTTACACCTTATAAGAGATACATTATGAAAATCATAATGGTTTAGTATCAAATATAATCAATAATGAGGTAGTCACAATCACTCTAATATTTAAAAGGGGAAATATACATGGGACTTATATTTACCGTCCAATAAAAAATATTTACAATATTTATAGGATACATTTTATAAAATACATTTTCATTATATTTAATCTCTAAATCTCAGTAACAGTTTATATAAATATTTTCTACTAGTTTTGAAATGATAAAATAAGTAATTAATTATTTTTCTCATTCTATGTGACAAATTGAATAAACTCTAGGATAATATATTTAATTTAATTTAATTTATCATATTTGGATGGATATTAATACTTTTCCCAATATATATCATGTTATAGTTCCTCGTTACCTCCCACATGATTGCTACTATTAAGAATAAATTTTAAAATAGCAAGGTATTATTCAAAAATATCATAGAAATTTACTGAGAATGACTTTTCCATGTCTTCTAATTTCAAGATAATAATTTTTAATATATATATATATATATTTAAGGGCCATATGTAATGATAATATTAAACATTGTATCATGTTCTCATTGAATCATCTTCATCGAGTTTTTTTGAGCCATAGATCATGATTAATGATAGATAATCAAGGTACAATTTCAATCCATTACAAAATATTGATCATAAAAGGAATTCTAACATCATTTTAATCGATACAAATTATTATTGAGTGATTATATAGATATAGTAGTATGGTATTACATATTCTAAAATTCACAAATGAATCATTCTTTGTTTATTGGTCATGTGATTATGTTCAATCCATATTGAAGAGAGTGTTCCAAATTACTTCTGATTATGGGAATATGATACATTATTCACCTTTGTAGAATAATAATGGTGGGGTTATAAGCATTTATTAACTCTCATACATCACCTATGATTCTATTTAATTACATAAGTGTGAATATTTATTTTATAGTTTTATCTTTGGAATATATATCCCACAGTTATGCATAGTGGTAATGATGTCATATCATTATAAAAAATACCATTAATGCCAATATGGAATTGTGAGTAACATTATTTTTTCCACGAATCCACAACTCTCAATATGTATTTATTATATAATTATCATTCTAAATCTATAAAAAAAATTTAAACATCTTCATCGATTCATTTTAAATAATTTCCCATGAATCATTAGGAATTAATATTAGTAGAAGTTTAGTAACTAATCTTCTCATGTTATATTGGATGATTTCATCACATTTTAATTCAGAATATACATATCCCATTTCTATCTTATCATGATTAATGGGTTAGAAAATAATTATAAATATAGTGACCAAACGTTTTTTAATTAGATCTTTACATCATTTTCAATAAAAACAACATAATACTGACAAAATTAAGGATATAAATGTTTAGTTTCTTGTATAAATTTTCCTCATACATCACTATTAAATAATAAACTATAAAAAATATATAATTCCATATTAATTTTCACCTATAAGTTCTAACTTACTCCATAGTTCATTTATTCACTTATGTATGTACATCCCCGAATTTAGTGAGATAAAATACTATTAAGTGATGGGATAATAAAAATAAATAAATAAATGAATCGGTAGTACATGGATGATTTGAGTCATCATCATCATGTCATAATCAGGTGTTCATCCTCATAAAAATACAGGGAACATTTGATAAATGAATTTAATTTTTCATATGTATAGTAATAAAATAAAATAAAATATGTCCCAAAATCCAGAAATTTTTGTTACCCACGCTATCATCATGTTCACTCATAACATATGTGTATAAAATATATAATCTAAATAGTGAAAAATTTTATCATCATTCAAATTTATAATATACATAATTTTATGTGATATATCACATTAACCAATTCAGTATATGGACATGTCATTCCTAGCCTACCCAAAACATCACAATTTTTTCATAACCATGCATGTCACAAAGAAGCAATATAGATTAATATCACAATCAAGAAATAAATACATTTAATAGAATTATATAATTTAGTGAGTCACATATCATACATATAGTATTAACCTTTGGGGTTCCAAAAATAATAATAGAGATAATATTTTTCCTTAAAATATAATTATTCATTGATGAATTAACAAACTAAATATTACTCAAATATATGATTCAAAAAATGAATTCCATGTCAAAAAATATTACTAATTATAATTGGAGACTATTATAAAAGGTAGAACATGTGTATAACTGAAATTAAAAGGGATTGATTTTTTAAATTATACTTCATATATAATAGACCAAAATCCATGTTGATAATGGGGTGTAATGGAAGGTAAGTCAAAAAGAAGGAATTATGTTTGAGAATCCCCCTATTTTAAATCCCTCTATATAATTTCATTTTTATAACTAATTAATAATAAACATTAGTTTATTACAAACTATAACCAAGATATCATTATGATCATTTTTGTCTCCCATGATAAATTTATCCCTTAAATTATATTCCATTAATAACATTTCTATAAGAGAAATGTTTTCATATCATATTTTTCATAAAATATACCATACTTCTTTGATTAAATGATATTTATTTATTGATATTTACAAATTATTATGATTAATTATATAGTATTGTAATACATATATTTATATATTTAAATATTATAATTATCTTATTAGTTTTCTCCATATGTGTTTTGATATGAAAAGATTCAGAAACATCCTCACAAGTGGTTAACTGACGAATAATAGGACATTGTTCCAAGGGATGGTTTGTGCAATACAAGAAATTATTATATTAAAAATAATATTTTTGTAGTATATTTACATTACGAAGATCATTTTAGTAAACTGTTTATTTTTTTTATAATTTTTTCATTACAAATCCAATGGAGTGTATTAAATGGGAAAATGTTAAAGTATGAAATCAAATTACCAATTTCATGAAGCTGTACAATTTATTAGGACCATGAATTCATTGAATATGGGTGTTTCAATACTTCATTAAATCACTATGAATGATAAATGGACTAGAATAGGGTATATTTTCATATGAGTGTATTTAGAAATTTTGGGATGAGTTTGATTCCATGGGAGGGATGAGGGGTTATATTTACATGAATAAAAGGGAATCATAAGGATAAAACGGTGAATAAATTATTTTTTCCTTGTTAAACCATATTGTATTAATAAATTTAACATTATATACAATATTCTAATTATGTATCATTATTTTAGAAATTTGATTAACATTATACTTATTTATTATTAGATTAATCTATTGTAAATATTGAAGATGAAATAAATATTACTTTATTCGAATACATTAGACTATAGTCATTGGAATATACATTTCAGTTCATGAAAACATGTTAATTATATATAAATTCTACATTGACAAGAAATAATTTGATTTTTTTGACCCAAAATGTCAATAATGTCACGATACATGATGGGATTTCATCTAACTCGTTGCCAAACTCGGTTTGCAGTAAGGCCTGAAGGGTGATTCTAATCCCCACGGGCTGATATAATTTCCCCGGTACCAATAAAAGTATGTGGGAATTATTTAGCTAAAGATAAAAATATAAAACAATAAAAAATATAAAAAAAGAAGAAACTGAGAAAAACGTAACCAAGAAATCCATAAGCAATTTCATATTTATTGTTTACAACCTAACTCAAAAACCAGAAATGTCAACAATTGATGGAAAACTAAAAGTTCATCCCCAACCCCAATGACAGTAGAATAGGAACATCCTGAAGCCACCTCCACCAAGATTCACACCAAACTCTAGTAGGAACTCATTTAGCCAACACTAAATATCATGCATGTACATGAAAAAAAACATTCAAGATGATCTACATACACCCAATGGTGTATGTAGGTTGTGATATAATTCCTAACAAAATGCCACCCAAAATTGACTTTATTCCAAAACATTTATAATATAATATAACATGTTTACTTAAGAAAATACTCTTAAAATAATTTGTATCAAAATTCATCTTAAAAGATTAAAACATTAAAAGAAAAATTTACAATGAAACCAATTTTTCAAATTATTTCATAAATAATAAATGGGAATTTATAAGGACACACACATTCACACAAGAGGCCCACCATATTACGACAGTTGGAACCCCATCATATAAGGTAGATCACCACGGTTAAAACCCTAGGGTTAATCTAGCTCATGTGGGATTCAAGGAATCACCAATCTCGGTGAAAATATGATATATAAAACCTGACCATTATTTTTCTCATGCAGGAGACACTATTATGGAAAAAAACCATAACCTAGGGGCCTCCAATAATAATCCACATATTTTTTTTGTAGTCATCCATAATGCTATCTAAAGAGGGTCATATCCCCTTCTGTATCTCTTGAAATCTTGTCCTAGTCCCCCACCATAGTTACCTGGGGTTTTGTGGGATCAAGTTCATGTTCACATATCATTAACACATCACATATCCACACATAGGTATAGTAAAAAAAGTTTCACATAGTGTTCCACTACTTTCACACCCAAAACCCATTTTATAAATATACCTACACCAAATAATTCTCCAATCATTCCCTAAAACTCTTCTTAAATCTAATAATTCATTTAAAAACATTCTATATAATTCCAGGTGTCACCACAAGATGTTACACAAAAACACAATCTCAAAATACTTTTTATACCAAACACACTCTAAAACCACTCCATTTCATGATTCTCATCACATAAATAATATAAAAATACATTTGAACAATTTTTTTTGAATTAAAAAAGGCACAGCAAGTTTTTACCTAAGAAACACTCCCAATGTGACATTGGAAAGATACATTAAAATAAAACTCATAACATACCCATATCGAGACATGATTTGCAACAATTAAATAATTTAATAAATCCTTTAACAAATTTATCAAAGACTAAAAATTAACAGAAATAGTGTTTTCTTGATTGGAAATTAATTACATGGAAATTCCCTTTTTATAAATATATAAACACCCCAAAATCATTTTAAATTTTTTTTTGAAACATTTAAAACGATTTAAAATAAATTTTTAGAAATGAAACCAAGTTCAACATTCCAATGTATGTCATATTCATATAATAACATACCTACATTACAATATAAACATTATTTTCCTTTGAATATATGGTTTTCACATTTAAAAAACCAATAAATCCTTTCAAAGAAACAGGACACCAAATCACCCACACAACATATCAACCTTCTATTATGAAATCCATTCTAAATACATAAACATGGGAAACCCCTCAAAAATATACTTCATAGCTTGAAATGAAACCATAAAAGAATTTTATATGTTGAAATAAGTATATAAAATTCCTCAAATAATGCTATGGCATGAAACCACCTCACTCAGGTGTTGAAATCCCCAAAAATCAATGCGATACTTCAATCTCACCATAATCATAATACAAGGAAACCAAATTTAACCCATATTCTAGATACTGAACAAACAATGTCATTATTGGACACTAAAAATGGAACCTTAGTCTCTAGAAAAACTTTAAAACCTTAGGAGATGTTTAAATGGCTCGCTCAAAGTGAATTGTACTTGTAGGGAGGTTGCGATGGTAAGGGGGAACACCAGAGGTGGCTTCACTAGTAGGGGTTTCAACGAATAAAGATTCTCTGGAATGTGGTCATGTCGGAAGGTGGAGTGATGGAAATTCGGGTGTCATGAGGGAACACTACTGGAAATCATTGTTTTCCCAACACTTGTATACTAATATTTATTTTGAATAGTCGGTATAGTAGTTCTTTAACAACGGTTTTCATGAACAGTTGTTAAAGATGGAATTTAGATGAGTTTTTCCAATAGTTTGAAGAAATCATTGGGAAATTATTGTGCTTTACCAACAGTTCATGAAAACATTGGTAAAGATGGATTTTAGATGAGTTTTCCCAACATTTAATCAAACCGTTGGGAAAGAATTGTTTTATTAATGGTTTTTAATAATTGTTTGAAAAAACCCCAATTTCAACTAAGGCCGGTGACCCCCCCGATTGCAGAAGCATATTGTAGAAGGTGCGCGACTCTCCCAGAAGCGATTCACGACTCCCTGAAGCCCTTGAGAAGCCCCAATGTAGGTGCACCTCTTTCATCCGATCAGCTTCCAGGTTAAACTCCTTCCACCTATTCTCAAGGATATCCTTGTATTCTCAAGGATAACGTTATTCCCTATTTCTTGGGTTTTTGGAAAATTTTATGATTCACTACTCTACATGTACTCAAATAACTAAATCCAGTAATTGTGTACTCAAATCACTAAATCGGTTTTCAAATTGTCTAATTAATTTTTTCATTACACATATACATTTATAAGGTCATGATGTCACTTTCTTGTGTTTTAATTTTAAAGATTCATAGTTTTTCTTATTCTCAATGATTCAAATATTATAGATTTATGTATATGAACTCATAAGAAAATGTTTGTAATATTTATTCATATTATTTCATGAAAATCACTCCTTTCATTAAGATCATGTCAAACACGAAGATCTTATTCATCTTAATTATTGTACACTATATATATATTACATAACAACAATGTGTCATGTTTCTCTCAATATATATATATATAATGACAAACTATTCACTTATCCTTTGCACAATAGAACATATGGGGTATCTTGTTGAACATTGCAAGATAGTAAGTGGTCCTTAATTATTCTTCATAGAGGAAAAAGAAATACATAACTGTATAATCCAATGTTTTTTATGAATAAAATAAATACAAAGGGAACTCTCTGTGGGACCTCTCCTTTTCCCTTGTTGTACTTCTTCCTTCTTCATGAAACTAATTCACAGAATGTAAAATTCTCAATATTAATGAATATTAGTTTTCCTAATATAACTATTAATCATTTTGACTTCAACATCATACATGGGTTATTCAATCAAATTTTTAAAACACAATGACCATTTTCATGGATTCGGGGTTCCTCAAAATGCTTGGGAAAATAAAAAAACACATGTATAGAATCGTGTTTCTCATATGGTTTCATGGATACAAGTTCATCTTGATAATCATGACTGTGTTGTTCAAATATCAAGAGGACCATTGGATTATTATTATTCACACAAATGAAGTTGTTTTCTGCCACTATGTGTTTTTTATTTCACTTTTGATTTGGCCTAAAGGGGAGCTTTGTGGTCATTAATCATGTTTGTGGGTGGTCGTTTAGGATGTCAGATAGTACGACTTCATTTTACTTGATATATACAATATTATTATTGATTTGTGTTCAATTTGATTATATTTCACAATTGATGTTGTTTACTAAGTTGTTATTAATGGTTGTAATAATGAAGATATGGTATAAGGGTTTACATGGTGTGTATAATGGTTGACATTGTGTCTACGATAATATAGTGTCCTAGGAAAGTACATTGCAATGTACACACACCACATGACTTTGTTAGCCATGTAAATATACATGGACAATCCCTTATGGTGAAAAGTATTTTTGGCCAAATTGGTTGGTAAAAACGTCCCATTTACTCATGGATTTCTTTCATGGGTATACCCTCATTATGTGTTGGCCATAATATAGAGTAAGTATTAATTATCTCAGTCAAAACACTCTCATCCCTGAAATTCAAGACTATATGGTTAAGTTGAAGAACCCATGTTCTAATGACATGCCTAACTTTGTTTCAAACTCACCTCACCTAAAAATAATCTAGAACACTGGTTAAATGAATAAACCCTACCAACCTATGATATATGGCCCCAAACATGTGATCATTTAATCCCTGGTTAATCTAAAACATGATGAGGCCACAATTACTTTTGATGTGATCCTCATCCTACTCCTCATCCTGATCTCCCTGAAAGTGTTAAATTATAAAACTCACATACCCCCATAAAGACCCTTAAGGATTATGTATTCCTTGATCCACTTCTAATTTCATACTGGGCAATCCTTGAATATAGTAATTAGAAATTCTGTATCTTATTTTCTTATATACACCGTATTTTGTTGTATTTTCTAATATGATTCTCATATAGAGTAATGTGTCAGTTTTGGTTTTATGTAAAGTAAACAATTTCCATTTACTTTAATATGTTTTTGATTGAACATCAATATTTTCGAATTTATTTTAATTTAATTATTGCAATTTTTTTACTTAATGGATAAAATTTGGATGTAAAAAATATATCGGATTTCAACCGATTTTCAAAATAATTTGAACTGCTTTTTAGATTTTTCATTTGGCAAGGCTTTATATAGTGGTCACATACACATCCCATGTTATAGTTGTGTTGGAAGACCTAGTTTGGGTCATGAAGCAGTTATCTATCATAAAACCAAATATGGTTTCCAAAAAAACTATTATGTGTGGTATCACAATGGAGAGAAAATGGAATTTCAAAATGATGATGATCCAAATGATAGGATTGAATTGGAGAGTTTGATATATGATCAGTTTCCATTTATTCAGCATAATGGGAAGGAAAGGATGTCCAACCAACAAGATTTAGATACACACAAACATGATACATCCAATGAAAATGATGATGTGGATAGGGTGCAAAAATTAAAGGATATTGCGACGACTATAGAATATTGGAAATGTGGTAAAATGAAAAAGTTGGATTTTTTAGTCTGATTGTTTCATGGGAAAACTATGTATGGGATTTCAAATACTACAGTTGATTACATTCATACCTTCTTCAAGGATTTACTTCTATATGGTGTGGATATTTCCTCAAACACCTATATGGCTTGAAAGTTAGTTGATATACTTGGATTCTTAAAAAAAATAATCATGCTTGACCGAATGATTGCAGCTTATTATGGGAGGAAAATGATGAAAGAAATGATTGTATAAAACGTGGAACCTCTCGATTGAAGCCAAAAGATGATGGAACCCCATCTCGTGTGCCACAAAAAGAAATGTGGAACTCTCCATTGATCCCCAGATTACCGAACCTTTTCATGTCTGATGAATTATCAAAAAAAATGTGATGGAATGACACCATGAGATAAAAGAATAATGAAGAGTTGGTTCACCTTGAAAATGGATTTTCATGGCAGATATTTGATGGTCAATATCTGAAATTTGTAGCCGACATGCATAATGTGAGATTTTGTCTTTCATGTGATAGTTTTAATCCATTTGGGTAGATGCTTACATCTCACAACACATGGTCGGGTTTCAGAAATATTTATAACCCTCCCCCATGGTTGTGTATGAAAAATCCTTACACTTTATTGAGTATACTGATATCTAGACCTTATAATCCCGACAATTATATAGATGAATAAATGTAACCTTTAATATAAGAGTTGAATCTTCTTTGGGATGTGTGTGTTCCCACATATGATGCATGTTCGAAATACATATTTCAAATGCATGTTGAGCTTATGTGGCCGATCAATGATTTTCCTGCTTATACAATGATGTCTAGATGGAGCATAAAAGGAAAATTGTCTTGTCCTATCTGTATGAAGAATAATAGACCGAGAAGACTGAAATATCATCATAGTTTAGTTTTATGGGACATCGAAGATTCATTCCAATAAACCATCCATATGAAAACAATCATTGATGATTTGATAAAACCATGGAGACTGATGATCCACCTCAGAGTATGTCTGGAAATGATGTGCATAATGAATTGAATGATTTCAGTTATTCATTTGGGATGGGTGTAATGAAATCTAAAAAGAAGAAAAATCTTTCCAATGATACTTGTTACAATTATAAGAAGATGATTATATTCTTTGAGTTGACATATTGGTCAACCAACTTGTTATGTCATTTCTTAGATGTAATGCACATTGAAAAGAATATATGTGAAATGTTGATTTCAATTCTTCTAAATGTCAATGTGAAGAAAAAATATGATTTACGATCTCAGCGTGACTTGGTAGATTGGGGGATCAGACCGGAATTGCATCCTATATATATCAGTGAAAATAAATGGCATGTTCCATGTGCTTCTTATGTGGTGACACTTACTGAAAAAAATCAATTTCTGGAAGTTCTAAAGACTATTAATGTTCTTGATGGCTATTCAAGAAATATATCAAAATGAGTCAATAGAAAATAATTATAGCTGAAATCTATGAAGACTCATGATTATCACGTCCTTTTTCATCAGTTTATTCCAATAAAAATCCATCATCTCTTGTACAATAATGTAAGAGTCTCATTTTTTGGTTGTGCTATTTTTTTGGAGATATTTCTGCTAAGAGGTTGTCCAAATCCTTCTTGCAAAAACTATTGGTAGAGACACCATTAATTTTATGTGAGTTAGAGAAAATATTCCCTCCATCATTTTTTACATGCATGTTTCATATGACAGTCCATATTTTGACCGTAATACTTGTTCGGGGACCTTTTGCTTTCCGTTCGATGTATCCATCTGAAAGAAACATGTTCACAATGAAATAATATATTTTGAATAGTAATTATCCTGAAGGTTCTACTGTGAACGGTTACTGGGCTCAAGAATGTATGGATTTCTGGTCAATGTATTTGTCTGATCATACTATGAGAATAAACCGACCAATGAAAAATTAAGAAGAATAGTATGGGAAAAATGAACCCAGTTTTCCATTACTTCCTCAGACAAGAAAAAATCTCATGATCATATACATTGACGACATTAATCCTTGAAGATCGAGAGATGGCACATAGCATAGTGTTGTTCAATTGTGATTTGTTGGATGATTATAGAAAGTATGTAAATTGTACATGTATCTCTTATCTTATCTATTTACATTTGAAATATTTGTTAAACTATTATTATTTTTATCTACATGGAACATAAATAATTGATATATAGAAAGCATCGTTCATTATATTTGAGATGGAAAAATACTTTTCATAATAAAGGGTTTTATTCTTGGTTGAAAATGAAGGTAAAAATATTTCAGTAATAACTAAATAAAAATAATATTTAATTAAGTTTACTATTTGTTTATATTTCAGGTATCATGTTTGCATGCAGACTCTATTTCTGAGGAAATAAGAGCTTTGGGTTTTGCTCCTAATATCATGGTTCGTGCTTGTAAATCACTTGTGATCAATGGAAACAAATTTATTATCACTTAATGAGCATGAAACATGAGAACACAACATGATGGTGTTATGGTAACTGCCACAATAGACTCTTATGCCATTTCATCAGATAATAGACCTCGTTCTGAAAATGAATCTTATTATGGAGTCATGGAGAAAATAATAAATATGTATTATTACTCGAATGGTTGAGTCACGATGTTGAAATGTAAATGGATTGATTCTATGCTGAGGCGGGTAACATTTATTGATGATTCTGGATTTCAATTTAGTGACATGACTCACACTCTTGCCACTGATGAACCATATATATTGGAATCATTGTTGAAACAAGTTTTTTATGTCAAAGATCACTGTCATACTAAATTCGGTGTAATTATTGAAGTAAATCCCAGACATGTTTTTGATGATGGTGATGATTAAGTTGACACTATCCTTACTACAATTGGATGAAATCCATTTATTACTTATGATAACTCCAATAGCTCAATTGTCAGAGTTGATTATGATCCCAAAGTTGTGGTTGGAAATATGTAGAATCATACAATCATTTTCTCACCTACATGTTTCACCTACATCATTCAGAGTTTATATCCTAGTACATACCTTCAAACCACCATAAATCTTCCTTTTAATTATGTATTTTTATCATAATGGTTTTTGTATATTTTTTTATTTGGGTTACACATTATTTATCTATTTCTAATTACTTAAATATTTTTTTCATTACATGAAATGACACACATTGAAGAGAGGCAGTGGAAAAAGATGACAAGAAAATAATCATCGCATGACATAGATGGGAGTTCCTCCACTCATCCCTGTTGTGATTATTTTATTTCAAATATATATATTTCAATAACATAAAATATCATGTGTTTACTTTTGTGTTAAACATTTTTTTAGGTTCCACCCCCTAGAAGAGAGATATTAAATGAGGAGCCTAATATTGCTCCCAGTATAAAGGCTGGTGGTGGGAGGGGGCGGTGTTAGAGTTAGACGATCATCTGGTTGTCCTGGTATTGAGGCCGTTGGTACAAGCACACGTGGTGCTAGAGTTAGATGATCCAATGCTTGTACCCGATTGGACTATTCCCCTTCCAAGACATATCTTCTACACCCCATTTTGATCCTGGTGTGTCTTTAGGGACACACGGGATATTTAGGCCTCCGATGTTTACACTACCAGTTGGCCAAACGTCTGTGCCATAATCTTTTTTTTTTCTGGTTAATCATCTCTGATATAATATATTCCGCCTTCTTTGACTCCTTCTCTGACACAGAATGTGGCTGAGGAGCATACACTGAGGGAAACTCCACTTGTACAAGATATTCCTTCAGCTTCTTCACATCCAGTGACACCCATTTATCTGACTACCACATGTATATTTATATAACTCTAACAAATTTTTATACCAAAATTTATTTTTATCATAACATGTACTAATATTTTTTCTTTAATAACAGATTCATCTACTGATAAGGGGATATGGAGGCGGCGTACTCACTTGTGTGTGGTATAGAACTACCAGGCATAGTTGATGGTGGAATTCAATGATGATGGATAGATGATTGATAAATCTAGGTAGGTATGTCGGGGTTTTTTGGCGACGCATGCCAAAAACTCTGACATCATTCCGGTCATCCCTCTCTCTTGGAGACATCTACCACATGAAGTCAAGGATAATGCGTGGGAACAAATATGAGTAAATAATCTACTAGATTTAATGTATTATTTTTTTTAATTATATTAAATATTCTATTAGGTGTTAGCTTTGGTATAACATCCCTGATGGCGAACATGCACGACCATCACATTTAAAGGATCTAGGAGAGCTTTGGAGAGCTTATAAGAATGATATGAATGTTGGATGGTGTGATTGAGTGGGAAACAAATTGGAGACATTACCTATTGTGGATGACTGCCTGATAGAGCAATGTCTCTAAATGATTACCCACTGGGCGACTGTCAAATTTAAGGTATTAATCCCATTTGTGGTATTTAAATGACAGTTTCTATATTTTTCATTAATAATATGTAATTTATTATTAAACATTATTTAGTAATCTTATGAAAAAAACATTGATTCAACGGAATACCTCCACACTTTGGGGCACACTACTATGTCAGATCATGAAAGGAAACTAGTACGATATAGTTGTTTATAATTTCTCTTTCGGACTTTCCCATTTTATTGTTTCCTACATAAATTTTGTGATTTATTGAATATTGAATATATGATTATACTTTCACTTTATATTGTTTAAATTTCATTACTGAAGTAAAAATTGAATATTTATGGATGTATCGCTCGAGCAAAATTATTTTTCTCGAGTAGAAGGAAAAAAGATAGAAATGCGGTTAATGAAACGACACAAGAAAATATTGTAAGTTTTAATTTGTTTATATCAATGTTTAATATCTATTTTGAAATTTAATAATCTATTAAAATTTTTAACAGGCTGCTTTAGAGTCCCTTGATGCCCAGGATCCTGACAATTTTGGGACACATGATAATTTATATCACGTTTTTGGAGATGAGCACTCGGGTCATGTACGTTGCCGACCTGGTAAGAATATAGTCCCGGCGAGGTATTGGTCCTCTCTAGGTATACATTCTATTACCACCGAGTTGGAAAAGATCAAGAAGCATGCAATAAAGTATGAAAAAGGGTCACAGAGTTGGAAGTACAAGTTCAAATGAGGGAAAAAGAATTTATGAAACTGATGAAAGCATTATCTTCATCACTTCCACAAGAGGCCAGCGTGGCTTGTTAGACATATATATGATGACGATTGGTGCATTATCCAATGCACTAGGTTGTTGTTCTAGTGGCAGTCAAGATGATGACGTTCCTGGTGCAGACGAGGATGCTAAAGGGAATGAGGGAGAGGATGAGGATGAGGACAAGTGCGGGGATGGGGCCGAGGGTGAGGATGGGGCCGAGGGTGAGGATGGGTCCAAGGGCGAGGATGGGGATGAGGATGAGCATGTTGATGATGACGAGGAAGATGACAAGGACACAGATGGCGGCAAGGATGAGGCTGATGATGACAGTGGTGATAGTGATGGTGATTAGGGGCAGATTGATCCATTACATTTTATAATTTTGTATAACTCTTTATTTTTAAACCTGGGTTTTCACTCTGGTATGGATATTTTTGAATTTAGGATAACTTTTTATTTTTGACCAAATATGGAAGCCTCTTTAATTTAAGAATTATTTAAATTGAATTTATCTTCTTTCATAATTTTTCTTAATTATTTAGAATCGAATATATTGAATTAGTTTTTTATATATAATTTTTTCATTTGATAAATAAAGTCATGCTTTTATAATAAAACCCCTGAAATAGTGGCGAGTTGTCTACGAATACTCACATTGATTGTTTTGGGTGTGATAATTTGACTCTCAATTAGTAGTTTCAACTAACTAGTACCACTTCTAAAACCAACAAATATAAAATATTTATGTTTATCATTAAACAATACTGAATCAAGAGTCTATTTTTTATAACATAAGATCATTTTCTATAATGTGAAGGACAAATACATAGGATTTATTTGAAATCCTGGCCAGAAGATGCTACCCCGTGGATGTCGCTGTACTGGGCCAACACGCCGCGGTCATGCCGCAGTCACGCCACGGTCACGCCGTGGTCACGCCGAGGTCACGACGCTGTACGCTGCGGTCACGCCTCGGTCACACTACGGTGACGTCAAGGTCACGCCATGGTCACACCAGAGTAATGCCATGATTTGACCCTGCTCTATGACGACCCAACACGGCGGTTCACAGTCCTATCAAAATTCGATGTATGATACCTTGATAGAATTTTAGATACATTACCCATTCTCCTTAATGGACCTAGATAGCCACCCACCCTCCTCCCTAGTCCCTGGACAACCCCCCATGTGCCTAAATCCGAGGCACAGTGTGGCTGGTACCACTTAAGGGGTCTTTCTTTTATTTAAAATGGACACTCTTTTAAGTAAAAACAACTGGCATACAAAAAACTGACAAACACATTCGGATTGTGTTGATACTTTAGGAAGATGATTCATGGGTCATTTGTGATGTGTACAAGCCACCCCCACCTCAATCTGAGGCTCGGTGTTTCCAGCACCTCTCAATGTATCTCACAGTTATTTGAAATGGTAAACATTTTAAGTGAAACCAACAACTGGCATACGGAAAACCTACTAAACACATTCAGATTATGTTGATACTTTAACACAATGATCCATGGGTCATTTTTGACGTTTATGAGTCAACCTCACCTCAATCCAAGGCGCAGTGTGGCCAACACCACTCAAAGTCTCTCTTTTGATTCAAAAGGACATCATTTTAAATGAATATAACAACTGACATATATAAAACTAACCAAAAGCATTTGAATTCTGTTGAAACATTAGGACAAATATCCATGGGTCATATGTGACTTTTACAAGTCAAACCCACATCAATTCGAGGGGCGGTGTGACTAGCATCACTGAAACTGTCTCACTATTACATGAAATTGGAATGATTTTAAGTGAAAACATCAACTAGATTAATTAAAACCGACCAAATGCATTCGGACACACGGTTTTCATGGAACGGCTGAATTTGTGCTTTTTAGGTGTTTGGAATGCTTGAAAACGTGTATTGGGTAGTCAAAACTAGCCGAACGACCACAAAATTCCATGAAATTAGACGAAAACAAAGGGTGGGTGAATCGTGAAATGGTAGGACAGACGACACGTCAATCAGAGGTGTCGCATGACCGCGCTGACCGAAAACTACCTCCGCATGTTGTAAATGGACAAAACATAGGTTTTATCATCAAATGCATGACGAAAGACATCTAAATGACTTGAAATCACATGAAAACACCATAATTATTATTCTTGAGATGTACGAGTACAAGTCATGTCATTCGGATGCACAGATTGTGCAGCACAACTAAATATGTTTTTATTAGGTGTTTGGCGCACTTGAAAATCATGCTTGGGGTAGTCAAAACCAACGAAAAGTCCTCTGAATTCCATTAAATCGGACAAAAAAATAGGATGGGTGAATTGTGAAATGGTCGGCCAGACGACACGTCAATCGAAGGTGTCGTGTGACCGCCCTGGCCGAAAACACACTCTGCGTGTCATAAATGACCAAAACATGTGTTTAATGGTCAAATGCATGTAGAAAGACATCAGAATGACTTGAAATCACACGAAAACACCATAATTATTATTCTTGAGGTTTACGAGGAGATGAATCATAATTCAGACACGTGTTTTCCGCAACACGACTGAATGTGTGTTTTTTAGGTGTTTGGCTGCGCTTGAAAAGTGTGCGTGGGGTGGTCAAAACCATCCAAACGACCTCGTAATGCTATGAAATTAGACGAGAGCAAAGGGTGGGTGAATTGTGAAATGGTCGACCAGAAATCACATCAATCAGTGGTTTCGTGTGACTATGCTGGCCGAAAAGGCACTCTGTGTGTCATAAATGGTCAAAACATGGGGTTTATGGTCAAATGCTTGACGAACTACATCAGAATTACTTGAAACCACATATAAACACCCTAATTATTATTCATTATTTGTACGAGGATATGACACATCATTTGGATGCACAAATGTTCATAATGGCTGAATATGTGTTTTTAAGGTGTTTGGCTCACTAGAAAAGCGTGTGTGGGGTGGTCGAAACCGGCTGAATGACCTTGGAATGTCAGGAAGTCGAACTACAACAAAGGGTGGGAAAATTGTGAAATGGTTGGCTAGACGACACATCAATTGAATGTTTTATCTGACCGCACTGGCCGAAAATGCACTCCGCTTTTTGTAAATCGCCAAATCATGCGTTTAATAGTCAAATGCAAGCCGAACGACATCATAATGACATTAAATAATAGGAAAACATCCTAATTATTATTCTTGAGGTGTAAGAGGATACGACATGTCATTCAGACACGTTATTTAAGCCGAACATCTGAATATGTGTTTTTTAGGTGTTTGTCATGTTTGAAAACTGTGTGTGGGGTTGTCGAAACCGGCTGAACGATCTCAGAATGCTATGAAATCAGAAAAAAACAAAGGGTGGGTGAATAGTAAAATGGTCGGCCATACAGAACATCAATCAGAGGTTTCGTGTGACTGCGCTGGTCGAAAACACACTCCACATGTCGTAAATGGCCAAAACATGCGTTTAACGGTCAAATGCATTCCGAATGACAACGTAATGACTTGAAATCACATGAAAACACCCTAATTATTATTCCTATGTTGTATAAGGAGGTGAAATGTCATTCAGACACTTAGTTTGCATGGAATGTCTGAATATGTGTTTTTTAGGTGTTTGACGCACTTGAAAAGTGTGCGTGGGGTGGTCAAAACCAGCCGAACGACCTCATAATTCCATAAAATTGGATGAAAACAAATAGTGGGTGAATTGTGAAATGGTTGGATAGACGACACATCAATCGGAGGTGTCGTGTGACCGCGCTGGCTGGAAACATTCTCCACATTTCGTAAATAGACAAAACGTGCATTTAACGGTCAAATGCATGCCGATCGACATTGTAATGGCTCGAAATCACTAGAAAACACCCTAATTATTATTCTTGAGGTGTAAGAGGAGACGAAACATCATTCAGATGTGAAGTTTGGGAGCCACTACTGGATATGATTTTTTTAGGTGTCTGGCGTGCTTGAAAAGCGTGCATGGGGTTGTTGAAACTTACTGAACGACCTCAGAATTCCATGAAATCAGAAGAAAAAAATGGGTGGGTGAATTATGAAATGGTTGTCTAGATGTCATGTCAATCAGAGGTGTCGTGTAACCACACTAGCCGAAAATGCACTCAGTGTTTTGTTAATGGCCAAAACCTGCGTTTAACGGTCAAATGCATGCCGAACGACATCAGAATGTCATGAAATCACATGGAAACATCCTAATTATTATTCATGAGGTGTACGAGGAGATGAAATTTCATTCGGATGCGATGTTTGAGCGGCACAACTGAATATGTGTTTTTTAGGTGTTTGGCGTGCTTGAAAAGTGTGTGTGGAGTGGTCGAAACCGGCCGAATGACCTTAGAATTACATGAAATCAGACGACAACAAAGGGTGAGTGAATTGTGAATTGGTCAGCTAGATGACACGTCAATCGGAGGTGTTGTGTGACTGTGCTGCCTGAAAACACACTCAGCGTATCGTAAGTGGCCAAAACACGGGGTTTACAGTCAAATGCATGTCGAACAACATCAGAATGACTTCAAATCACACGAAAACACCCTAATTATTATTCGTGACGTGTATGAAGAGATGAAACGTCATTCGTACATGCGGTTTGCACGACATGGCTGAATATGAATTTTGTAGGTGTTTGTTGCGCTTGAAAATCATGCATGGGGTGGTTGAACTAGCCAAATGGCCTCAGAATTTCATGAAATAGGATGACAAGAATGTGTGGGTGAATTGAGAAATGGTCGTCTAGAAAACACGTCAATAGGAGGTGTCGTGTGACCGTGTTGGCTGGAAATGCATTCCACTTGTCATAAATGGCCAAAACATCTGTTTAAGGGAAAACATGCATGACGAAAGACATCGAAATGACTTGAAATCACAAGAAAACACCATAATTATTATTGTTGAGGTGTACGAGGGGACAACACATCATTCGAACACATGGTTTGTACGGAAAAACTGAGTATGTGTTTTTTAGCTGTTTGGCGTGCTTGAAAAGCGTGCATGGGGTGGTCAAAACTGGCCGAACGACCTTGAAATTCTATGAAAAAGGATGAAACCAAAGGGTGGGTGGATTTTTAAATGTTCGTCTAGACAACACATCTATTGGAGGTGTCGTGTGACTGCGCTGGCCGAAAACGCACTCCGCTTATCGTAAATGGCCAAAACATGCGTTTAACGGTCAAATGCATGCCCAATGACATCATAATGACTTAAAATCACACTAAAAAACCCATATTATTATTCATGAGGTGTATGATGAGAGGAAATGTCATTCCGATGCATGGTTTGCGTGGCCCGACTAAATATGTATTTTTTAGCTATTTGGTGCACTTGAAAAGCGTGCGTGGGGTGGTCAAAATCGTCCGAACACATTCAGATTGTGTTGATAATTTAGTAAAATGATCCATGGGTCATTTATGACGTTTACCAATCAACCCCTCCTCAATCTGAAGCATGGTGTCGCCGGCACAACTCAAAGTGTCTATCTTTTGATTCAAAAGGACATCATTTTAAGTGAATACAACAACTGATATATGGAAAACCAACCAAATGAATTCGGATTTTGTTGGAACATTAGGAAAATGTTCCATGGGTCATATGAGATGTGTACATGTCATCCTAGCCTAATTCCGAGGGCTGGGGTGGCTAGCACCACTCAATTTGCTTCTCTTTTGTTTGAAATGGAAAAGATTTTAAGTGAAAACAACAACTGGCATACATAAAACTGACCAAACACATTTGTATTGTGTTGATATTTTAGGAAAAAGATACATGGTTCATTTTTGATGTGTAAGAGTCATCCCTGCCTCTATCCGAGGTGCGGTGTGGCCGACACCACTCAAAATGTCTCTCTTTTCATTAAAATGGACATCATTTTATGTGAAAACAATAAATAACATACGGAAAAACGACCAAATGCATTCAGATTCAATTGAAACTTTAGGAAAATGATACATGAGACATTTTTGATGTGTAAGATTCAACCCCATATCAATATGAGACGTAGTGTGGTCGGAACCACTAAAATTATCTCACGTTTCTTTGAAATGGACAACATTTTAGGTGAAAGCAACAAGTGACATATGAAAAACAGACCAATCTCATTCGAATTATATTTGTACTTCAGTACAAAAATACATGGGACATTTTTGACATTTATGATTCACCCCTGCATCAATATGAAGCATGGTGTGACCGGCCCCACTCAAAGTGTCTCTCTTTGGTTTCAAAAGGACATCATTTTAGGTGAATACAACAACTGAAATTTACACTCATCAATGATAGTCACAAAATATTTTTCCTGAGTTGTGTAGTTTCAATCATGGGATCATAAGTGAAGTGACTCCTATGAAAATAACTTGTCACCATATATTATAAAAATTACATTATGCAATGAAAAATGCAGCATAAATCATTACATACCCAAATCTAGGATCAGAAAAAAAAATTGGGATTTGAGCCAATTTCAATCTCTTATTCAACTATAATATGTTTTTCTCAGACTATTATTCCTATTATAATTTGATGTGGAGGTGGGGGGGCTGTGCTGGTTGGGGGGGTTGTGCAGGGTTGAGGTGAATTACTACTCGAAGAGTGGTTGTCATATGAAGATTGAAATGGGTGTAAATAATGTTTGAGTTATTGAAATTGTTATTGACTCTACTAGATGTTTATTTTAATATAAATATTGTAATATGGAATTGTACTACATGACATATTTGGAAGAGTTTTATGGATTTATATGTTTTTTTGGGTGCTATTTTATGTGTTTTTATGCTGTTTTATGTCTGTTTTTATGTGGTTTTTGTGTTATTTTTTATGCAGGTGTATAATGGATGGGATACTAGAGGGGCTGCTGTGCAGTAGGTCTGGAAAAACACAATAAAACTATTTAAAACCATTGGTATACTTTGATAGAAATTTAAATACTATCCCAACAGTTTTAAAACTGTTGGTATAGTGTTTTGTATTCAATATATACAAACGGTTTCTTGAAACAGTTGGTAAAAATCTTATACAAATATATACCAATGGTTATTATACAACCTCTAGTAAATAAATTAATATAGTGGGATATACCAACGGTTAATATTAAACCATTGGTATAGGGATTTACTCATGGCTTACACTCCTACAGTTTCTAAAACAATTGGTATAGGCAATACCAATGGTATTCTAGCCTATACCAAAAGTTTAAAACCGTTGGTATAACATTCTTTTCTAGTAGTTGTTTCCTGAGGGAGGTCGGTGCACTATATAAGACCCCTCTATAGACTTTACCAATAAACTCTAGAGACTCAAAATGGAATCCACACCATGTGACACCCACACCTAATAGTAAAGACCCCTCCAATTGATAATCAAAAAATGGAAAATCACATAATACACTGTTCAATATCCAAAATACAAAATATATTAATCATTCTAAATGATGCCCACATATTTTACCCAAAACAATGATAAACTCAATAATGTGGATTGGGGTTGGATAGCCCTAAATGAGACTTCCAACCGGAAAACCAACACAGATGATGAAAACGAATTACTGAAATGGGGTGGCCTGACCAGAATCCCCACCATAAAAGGAGACTAACACCTGAGATGGAATCTGGGATACAATCATGGGGAGGTCTGAACAGACTCCAAACCATAATGAATATTCTAACATTGATTAATATTCATTGAATTTCAATGAGATATATGGTGGGTATCCCCATCATAAAGACCAACTATAATAGCTGAATAAAAGTAGAAGGAACATAAAGCCAAAAATAAGCTAATTTAGGAGCTCCATGAACAACATAATACACCACCTAGAAACATATTCAACATGACCACTACACCAAATGATACCATTTAGATATTAACTATAAGGCCCCAGCCTTAAACCTTACTTAATCTTGAGTTGTTACAAGATTACACATTGAGGATCTTTTCAGGTTTAGAGTTTTAGAGAATTAGATCATAAAACGTTCATTACATTCCACATATAAACAAAGTGGTTACATAAAGATATTATTCTTATTTCCCATCAATGGAAACATAAATTAAAATAAAACAAGGATTCATTCTTGACACTTCCTTGACACTATCATCATATCATGTACCTTTCCCTTGACCTGTGAAAAACATTTCAAAAAACTTGGGATGAGCATAAAAAGCTCAGTAAGGGATATAAAAATATGGAAAGGAAACATGGGTACATATATACATAAGAATGAAATCATACATTACCCATAAAACATATGCACTTTAACATACCTCATCAAATCATGAATAAATCATAGAAATCATAAGACATAAAGGTAACTTGAGGCATTCATAACATTCCTACGTAGGGAGTAACCCTCTTGGTTACGTTTGGAATACCCATCATAGTATATTCCCTAAATCTCTTCGGAGAAACCTTAATGTTTCACTCCTTCATGTTACCCAATGCATTAGAGAGCTATATCGGGCTCACCCGCCCTTAGTCTATCAGGGAACCACCCATCTTCATAATAATGCCCAAGAACCTCAACATAATCGTATCACATAAAACATGCATAAAGGAAACATAACATTTCCACCTTTTAATCACAAGATATCAATACAACACATTGATATAAAGACATTATGAAAACAATTTTCAATACCAAAATAATAGAAAAGTAAAACATGGTATTTATTTTTCTTTTTTTTAAAAAAAGGTATGGCTTGTAGAGGAAGCCGAAACTCAAATAATGGTCACGACGGCAGAGAAGTCGTTGTCGCCGCATACGTACGACAAAAAAAACATTCCCTTTTGTCGTTTAGTAAACACTTTGTATAAAAAAGATTCCTTTTGAATAAACTTAAAAGTCAAAGGGGTTTATACACCGTATAAAAGAAGGTTGTGTATAAAACAAAATATGCCTTAATGAAAGGAGATTGAGACGAAGTCCCATACCTCGGGTCCGACTTGACTTGATCATTCATTAATGT
The DNA here is from genome assembly GCA_963277665.1 of Viscum album. Taxonomy (NCBI): domain Eukaryota; kingdom Viridiplantae; phylum Streptophyta; class Magnoliopsida; order Santalales; family Viscaceae; genus Viscum; species Viscum album. The sequence continues at coordinate 651,677,393 of OY728145.1, read as the reverse complement.
CCTGAATAATAAACTTGAGTTAATTTCTACTTGTTTAATAACCTTTTTCAATTTCATTATTCCTTTTATATCACTTATTGCCATGTCATGAACACTATGTAATTATTTAAGTTAATAACGGTCGTTTTAACGATCATTGGTAGTTGAGTCAAATATAAGCCCTTTATAATTACAAGTTGTTCATGTATCCATTATATCCAGAATGATATTCATGATGTAGATATCATATATTTCATATATATCCAGTACATGCATGCATTTATAATATTACATAATCATTTAGAGGTAAGAAATGAAATGCACTGTTCATGGAGACGGTAAGCCGTACGTACGCATGAACACTACTTTCATTTCTATTTCATATTTTATAGAATGAAATCATAATGATATAAAGGTATATTATAATTCCAGTATAATATCATATATAATATCATAGTTCCATCCTTTATACGTCCCACATATGGTATTTAACGAATCAAATCACTTTGAGGGGGCGGTAGTCTGCACTTCCTTAAATGAAGATATTGCGTTTACCCATAATGGAAACCATAAAGGTATACCCAAAATAAAAAATAAATAAGATTAAGGAAAACATAAATATATTATATATCATATATAAATATAGTGACATCTTAATGGCCACCTTTGAAGGTGTTAAAAGAATGTTGAACAATCATCGTTTCGGGAGGCATAAATTCACCATCCACAGAAACAGTATGTTCGTTAACCATTAGATGTAGGTGTGTGTAAGTGTAGCTCGAATCCATATTATAACAACATCCTAGTATATTGAGGATACTGTAGTTGTTACAAAAGAAAGGAATAAAAAGATTTTAGGGGGTTGTAGAAGCAAAATAAAACAAAAGGACTCAAAAAAAGACCTTACCTTAAAATCGGGTAACTCCCTTTGGTTTGAGCTCAAAGGCTTCCTTGGGAAGACTTCTGCCCAAAGTGAAGCTTCACGAAGTAAGAGAGGGACGTGGAGAGACAAAATGGGCAGGGGTTGGCCGAGACAAAGGCTTTGGGAGTGTGGGTAAGGTGGTAGAGGTGGAGGCCTTTTATAAGAGGAGAGGAGGGGCACTCTTGGAAAGTAAAGAAATGTTACTTTATTTTAAAATGAGTTTCGGATTCAAAAGGTCCCACACTGATATAATTAGAGGATAATGTGATAAGGGTTCGAAATACACTCATGCAATTGGTTTTGGCAATGTGTAGTTCATAGATTTTACATTATCATTTCATTTTATTTAAATCCTTGATTAATGAGGTAATCGCTGCATCATCATGATGTCATAAATAATTTAATTTATTTAATGTCTAAAAATTATAAAAAAAATAATATGATTTAGGAAATAGTTTTAGATTTCTAATGAATATTTATAGTCAAAAACTAATTTTTATAACCCCATATAAAAATTGTTTTAGTAAAACATATCATATTTGTGTTATTTTTTACTTTAACATTAAAATAAAAGTTATTTATGTCATTTCCCAACAAAAGTGGCTCCATGGGGTACCCAAGTTGACCCATGGCTTTTCTTGGTCGGTCATGAGACAACCAATAAGGGTAGGACATGTGTCAATCTCATCTCATATTATTAAAACATTATTTTTACCTTAAACTACACTAATTACCACTAATCGCGATTAAGAACTTAATAAGTTACTATTCACGAAAAAATTATTTTAATCCCATTGAACAACATTTTACTTTCTAATGACAACCATGTATGTCATATTTTGGAAATTCAAAACACAATGATGGCAAAATTTCATTTAAACGGAAAAATCAGTTTTTATAAGTACCACTTAGTGGTTTCACTATTCATCAAAAATTGATGTTTTTCAGAAAATTAACAAAAATTCACCCTAATATATATTTGATATTCCGAATTCAAAAATGAAGTCTATTTTAAAAAATTCAAAACATATAAGTCACATTAATTAATTTAATAATTAATTCCCACTGTCATGACAAATAGCGTGTTTTTATGAAACAATAAGTATCAAAAGATTGACACCAGTTTAAGTCCAATTTCAAAGTGAAATTGATTCCAATGACCACCATTGGATTAAATGGTAAAAATATATTCTAATTACACTTAAAAACCAATTCAAAAGACAATCTAATCATATAAATAAATTAGATTAAAAAGCAGTTTTGATGTAAAATGCAGCATTTTTCACTATTCATTAAAAAATGAACATTGTCAGAAAAATACCAAAAATTTGTCCAATGTAAAATTCAATGTCCCAATCATAATGAATATGTTTATTTTGACAAATATAGATTATAAAATTTTCAAAATATTGATTTAAAAAGGTTTTGCCATCAAAAGGCAGTAAAACAATCTTTTAAGAATATTAGTGTATTCCATGCTTAAGATTGGATTTATTTTCATTTTAAGCCTCTAAAACACTATATAATTCATTAATAGACATAGATAAAAATATATATTATTAATTACTTACTTGGGATGTTACATCCTTCCCCCCTTTAGAAAATTGCGTCCCCACAATTTATTTACTTATCAAATAAATGGGGGTACTTATCCCTCATTGCATTTTCAGATTCCCATGTTGCCTCTTCCATCATGTGGTTTTTCCACAAAACCTTTACCTTCTTAATCACCTTATTCCGTAACACTTGATCCATGTGGTCAAGAATCTGGACCGGTTGTTCCTCATAAGATAGGTTCTCTTCCAGCTGAACTACCTCTAGACTCAAAACATGAGATGGATCTGGCATATACTTTCTCAACATCGAAACGTGAAAAACATTGTGTACCTGAGATAAACTCGGAGGTAAAGCCACCCGGTATGCAACTGATCCAACTCTCTCCAGAATTTCATATGGTCCAATAAACCTTGGACTCATCTTTCCTTTCTTACCAAATCTCATCACACTTTTCCAAGGAGAAACCTTGAGAAAAACTTGATCACCTACCTCGAAAGATAGATCCTTCCTCCGGTTATCCGCATAACTCTTCTGCCTGCTCTGAGCTATTCTCATGTGCTTCTGAATCAGATGAACTTTTTCTACCATCTCTTCTACCAATTCTGGTCCCATCAACTTCCTTTCACCCACTTCATCCCAAAAATCTGGAGTTCGACACCGCTTCCCATATAATGCCTGAAATGGTGCCATCTGTATACTGGAATAAAAATTGTTATTATATGAAAATTCAACCAAAGAAAGATGTTGGTCCCAACTTCCCTGATAATCCATAGAGCAAGAACGTAGCATATCCTCCAATGTCTGAATTGTTCGTTCTGACTGCCCATCTGATTGAGGATGAAAAGCTGTACTAAAATTTAATTCAGTACCCAACGACTTCTGAAGGCCTTTCCAAAAGTTATAAGTGAACCTGGGATCACGATCAGATACAATGGAGAGAGGAACTCCATGTAACCTGACTATCTCTTTAAGATACAAACGGGAAAGTTGATCTAGGGAAAAAGTATCTCGTATAGCAAGGAAATGAGAAGATTTAGTCAAGAGATCAACAATAACCCAGGTTGCATTATTACCTTAGGATGTCTTCGGTAATCCCACAACAAAGTCCATGGATATATTCTCCCATTTCCACTCTGGCACTGGTAAAGGCTGAAGCATCCCTTTGGGTAACTACCGCTCTGCTTTAACCTGCTGACAAGTCAAACACTTCACAGTAAAATCAGCAATATCTCTTTTCATTCCATCCCACTAGTAATACTCCCGCAGATCTCTATATATGTTAGTACTACCAAGATGAACTGAAAAAGGAGAACTATGAGCTTCACATAACAACTCTATCTTCAACTGTGAATCACAAGGCACACACATTCTCTTCCCAAATATCAAAACGCAATCATTATCAATGTTGAATTTAGGCAACTTACCTTTCTGAACTAGCTCTACCTTTTTCTGCAACTCACTGTCTTGCTTCTGTGCTTGCTTGATTCTATCTGATAGAGATGATCTCCCTGATACCTGAAACAAAACAGAAGAACTTCTTGCATCCACAACTTCTATTCCAAAGTCCATCAAATCCTTAACCAAAGGATCACGTTCCAAATGCAACATTGCTAATGAAGCATTACTTTTTCGACTCAAAGCATCAGCCACTTTATTTTCTTTTCCCGGATGGTAATGAATTGTACAATCACAATCCTTGATTAATTCTAGCCATCTCCTCTGTCTCATGTTTAACTCTTTCTGAGTGAATATATACTTTAAACTTTTGTGATCGGTATATATTTCACACTTTACTCCATACAAATGATGCCTCCAAATTTTTAAAGCAAAAACAACAGTAGCTAATTCCAAATCATGTGTAGGGTAATTTACCTCATGAGTTTTCAACTTTCGTGAAGCATAGTCAATTACCTGATCATTCTGCATTAGGACGCAACCAAGTCATTTCAATGAAGCATCAATATATATAACAAACTCACCATTTCTGGAAGGTAGTGTCAAAACTAGATCATTCACCAATCTTCTTTTCAATTCCTAAAAACAATCATCACATTCTTTTGTACAGATAAAATTAACACCCTTCCGAGTTAGCTTAGTCATTGGACTAGATAACCGTGAAAAATTTCAGAACAAACCTTCGGTAATAGCCTGCCAAACCAAGGAAGCTACCAATCTCAGTTACATTTGTGGGTCTTGGCCAGTCTTCTATAACTTTTGTTTTTGCAGGATCAACAGTTATCCCATCTTTAGAAACAATGTGACCAAGGAAAGAAATTTTTTGCAACCAAAACTCACACTTGCTGAATTTCCCATAGAATTTCTTTTCTTTTAAGGTTTGCAAGATAACCCTTAAATGTCTTTCATGCTATTCTTTACTTTTAGAAAACACCAAAATGTCATCAATAGAAACCACCACAAACTTATCCAAGAACTCATGGAAAATTCTATTCATTAAGTCCATGAATATAGAAGGTGCATTGGTTAGCCCAAAAGGCATTACTGAAAATTCATAGTGGCCATATCTTGTATGGAACGCAGTCTTCGGAACATCTTCTTCCTTTACCTTCAGCTGATGGTACCCCGATCTCAAGTCAATCTTTGAAAAAAACTGAGCTCCCTGGAGCTGATCAAACAAATCATCGATATGAGGCAAAGGATATTTGTTCTTAACAGTGATATTATTCAAGGATCTATAATCAATGCAAAGTCTCATTGAACCATATATCTTTTTAACAAACAAGACAGGATCACCCCATTGTGATGTGCTAGGTCGAATGAAACCTTTCTCTAATAAATCTTGCAATTGCTCCTTCAACTCTAAAAGTTCAATTTGAGCCATTCGATAAGGGGGTTTTGAAATTGGATTAGCATCAGGAACTAAGTAAACAGTAAATTCAACTTCCTGATCTGGTATTATTCCAGGCAACTCATCAGGAAAAACATCAGGATACTCATTTACCACTGGCACATCATTAATCTGAACAGTTCCTTTATTTTCAACGATGTGTGCAAGGTAACATTCATTTCCATTTTTACAAGTTTCTCGGCTTCTTGATAAGTTATCAACAGTAAGGGTTCATTCTTGTACACAAACTGAAAGTATTTCTGAAAAGAAACTTCTTTAGCTCTACATTCAATCTTAGCATGGTAAATAGAGAGACAATCCATACCCAGGATAACATCAAACTCTACTAGAGGTAGAAAAATAAGGTTTGCAAGTAGGTTCTTTCCACAGATAAGGATAAGAAGATTCTTATAAATTCTTTTTTCCTCAGCATTCCCCTAGGTGTTTTTACCCAAAGTTCAGGAGTCATTTCTTGAGATGGTATTCCCATTTTACTAGAAAAGGTTTCAGAGATGAAAGAATGTGTAGACCCCGAATTAAACAACACACTGGCATAATCTGAAAAAACAAACAAAGTAACTGATACAACTTCATTTGATGGCCCGACATCTACTGAAGTAGTTGCAAAGGATTTCACCACCACTTTTTGCTTGTAGTCTAACTGCTTCCCATCACTCAATTTCTTTGTCGGACACTCGTTTGCATAGTGACCCATCTCATTGTACTTATAACATTTCACTAACTGTAAATCAAATTTGGTCTTAACTTCACCTTGATCCTTTTCAGTGCAATCACGAGCCTTATGTCCCATCTTACCACATCGGTAGCACTTTCCAGAATTCAGAAGACATTCCCCAGCATGACTTTTGCCACATTTATCACAAACTGGAAACTTATATTTCTTACCATCAGACTTTTTTGAAGAATTCTTACCTTTCTCCTGCCACCTCGTCCTCTTCTTCTGTAGGCTGTTATAGAACACTTGGTCATTAGAAAACTCCATTACCACCTTCTCAGCACATCGAACAATCTTTTCATAACTTTTAAACTCATGAGAAGCTAATTCCCTTCGATATTTTGGCTTTAATCCTAAGTAAAAACGATTGATTTTACTATCAAGGTCTCGGATAAAATTTGGAGCATACCTTGCCAATCGAGTGAACCTTTCTTCATAGGTAGCCACTGAGTCTTCCTCTTGCTTCAATTCCAAGAATTGATTTTCCATCCTAATTCAAACATCCTTAAGAAAATACTTCTCAAGAAACATACCTTTGAATTCATCCCAGTCAAGAGCATCAATCTCATCGGCGTCCCTGATATTTTTAACCATAGACCACCACTGATCTGCCTCACCCTCCAAACAGTAAATAGCAAGACTAACCTTTTGATTTTCTGAGAACCCCATGACATCAAAAATCTTCTTTAGTGCTTTAATTCACGCTTCACCTAGCACAGGGTCAGATGATCCTCTGAATGATGGGGGATGTTGCCTCATGAAATGTTCCACCACTGACATGTTCCTCTGCGGTTGATCTGGATGATCTCATGTATGGATACCACCGCCATTTATCTCTTGAGTCAACTACGCCATTACTGCAAAAAACTATTCAGTTCCAATTCCGACCATCTCAGGATGCTGATTCGGAAGGTTATTTCCTTCTGTATGCCTTCCTAGCACTGCTTCCCTGTTTCCTCTGCGAAAAACCATTCTGAACAAACATGTCTTAGATGAAGCAACATGGTAATCTTAAAATGCTATATCATTTCAAAAAAAATATTTTTGGATAATCATTTAACAGAATTATAACTCCTAAATTTATCTAAACCGACCTCTGATACCAACTATAAGGCTCCAGCCTTAAACCTTACTTAATATTGAGTTATTACAAGATTTCACATTGAAAATCTTTTCAGGTTTAGAGTTTTTGAGAATTAGATCATAAAACTTGCATTACATTCCACATATCAAAAACGTGGTTACATAAAGATAGTATTCTTATTTCCCATCAATGGAAACATATTTAAAATAAAACATGGATTCATTCTTGACACTTCCTTGACACTATCATCATATCATGTACCTTTCCCTTGACCTGTGAAAAACATTTCAAAAAACTTGGGATAAGCATAAAAAGCTCAGTAAGGGATATAAAAATATGGAAAGGAAACATGGGTATATATATACATAAGAATGAAATCATACTTTACCCATAACACTTATGCACTTTAACATACATCATCAAATCATGAATAAATCATAGAAATCATAAGACATAAAGGTAACTTGAGGCATTCATAACATTCTTACGTAGGGAGTAACCCTCTTGGTTACGTTTGGAATACCCATCACAGTATATTCCCTAATTCTCTTCGGATAAACCTTAATGTTTCACTCCTTCACGTTACCCAATGCATTGGAGAGCTATATCGGGCTCACCCGCCCTTAGTCTATCACGGAACCACCTTTCTTCATAATAATTCCCAAGAACCTCAACATAATTGTATCACATAAAACATGCATAAAGGAAACATAACATTTCCACCTCTTAATCACAAGATATCAATACAACACATTGATATAAAGACATTATGAAAACAATTTTCAATACAAAAATAACAGAAAAGTAAAACATGGTATTTATTTTTCTTTTTTTTAAAAAGGTATGGCTTGTAGAGGAAGCCGAAACTCAAATAATGGTCACGACGGCGGAGAAGTCGTTACCGCCGCATACGTACGACAAAAAAAAAACATTCCCTTTTGTCGTCTATTAAACGCTTCGTATAAAAAATATTCCTTTTGAATAAACTTAAAAGTCAAAGGGGTTTATACACCGTATAAAAGAAGGTTGTGTATAAAACAAAATATGCCTCAATGAAAGGAGATTGAGACGAAGTCCCATACCTCAGGTCCGACTTGACTCGATCGTTGTTTAATGTCCTGAATAATAAACATGAGTTAATTTCCACTTGTTTAATAACCTTTTTCAAATTCATTATTCCTTTTATATCACTTATTTCCATGTCATGAACACTGTGTAATTATTTAAGTTAATAACAGTCGTTTTAACGATCATTGGTACTTGAGTAAAAAATAAGCCCTTTATAATTACAAGTTGTTCATGTATCCATTATATCCAGAATGGTATTCATGATGTAGATATCATATATTTCATACATATCCAGTACATTCATGCATTTATAATATTACATAATCATTTAGAGGTAAGAAATGAAATGCACCGTTCATGGAGACGGTAAGCCGTACGTACGCATGAACGCTACTTTCATTTCTATTTAGTATTTTATAGAATGGAATCATAATTATATAAAGGTATATTATAATTCCAGTATAATATCATATATAATATCAATGTTCCATCCTTTATATGTCCCACATATGGTATTTAACGAATCAAATCACTTTGAGGGGGCAGTAGTCCGCACTTCCTTAAATGAAGATATCGCGTTTACCCATAATGGAAACCATAAAGGTATACCCAAAATGAAAAATATAGAAGCTTAAGGAAAACATAAACATATTATATATCATATATAAATATAGTGACATCTTAATGGCCACCTTTGAAGGTGTTAAAAGAATGTTGAACAATCATCGTTTCGGGAGGCATAAATTCACCATCCACGGAAACAGTATGTTCGTTAACCATTAGATGTAGGTGTGTGTATGTGTAGATAGAATCCATATTATAACAAAATCATAGTATATTGAGGATACTGGAGTTGTTACAAAATAAAATAATAAAAATAGTTTAGGGGGTTGGAGAAGCAAAATAAAACAAAAGGACTCAAAAAAAGACATTACCTTAAAATCGGGTAACTCCCTTTGGTTTGAGCTCAAAGGCTTCCTTGGGAAGACTTCTGCCCAAAGTGAGGCTTCAAGGAGTAATAGAGGGAAGTGGAGAGACAAAATGGGCAGGGGTTGGCCGAGCCAAAGGCTTTTGGAGTGTGGGTATGGTGGTAGAGGTGGGGGCCTTTTATAAGAGGAGAGGAGGGGCACTCTTGGAATGTAAAGAAATGTTACTTTATTTTAAAATGATTTTCGGATTAAAAAGGTCCCACATTGATATAATTCGAGGATAAGGTGATAAGGGTTCGAAATACACTCATACAATTAGTTTTTTCCACGTGTAGTTCATAGATTTTACATTATCATTTCATTTTATTTAAATCCTTTATTAATGAGGTAATCGCTGCATCATCATGATGTCATAAATAATTTAATTTATTTAATGTCTAAAAATTATTAAAAAAATACTATGATGTAGGAAATATTTTCAGCGTTATAATAAATATTTATAGTCAAAAATCTGACTTGTATAAACCCATATAAAAATTGGTTTAGTAAAACATAACATATTTGTGTCAGTTTTACTTTAACATTAAATAAAAAGTTATTTATGTCATTTCCCAACAAAAGTGGCTCCATGGAGTCCCCAAGTTGACCCATGGATTTTCTTGGTCGGACATTACACAACCAATAAGGGCAGGACATGTGTCAAGCTCATCTCATATTATTAAAACATTATTTTTACCTTAAACTACACTAATTATCACTAATCGCGATTAAGAACTTAATAAGTTACTATTCAACAAAAAATTATTTTAATCCCATTGAACCACATTTTACTTCTTAATGACAACCATGTATGTCAAATTTTTGAAATTCAAAATACAATGATGGAAAAATTTCATTTAAACGGAAAAATCAGTTTTTATAAGTACCACTTAGTGGTTTCACTATTCATCAAAAAATGATGTTTTTCAGAAAATTTCCAAAAATTCACCCTAAGCTATATTTGATATTCAGAATTCAAAAATGAAGTCTATTTTACAAAATTCAAAACATATAAGTCAAATTAATTAATTTAATAATTAATTCCTGCTGTCATGACAAATAGCGTGTTTTTATGAAACAATAAGTATCAAAAGATTGACACCAGTTTAAGTCCAATTTCAAAGTGAAATTGATTCCAATGACCACCATTGGATTAAATGGTAAAAATATATTATAATTCCACTTCAAAAAAAATTCAAAAGATAATCTAATCATATAAATAAATTAGATTAAAAAGCAGTTTTGATGTAAAATGCAGTATTTTTCACTATTCATTAAAAAATGAACATTGTCAGAAAAATACCAAACATTTTCTAATGTAAAATTCAATGTCCCAATAATAATGAATATGTTTATTTTAAAAAATATAGATTATAAAATTTTCAAAATATTGATTTAAAACGGGTTTGCCATCAAAAGGCAATAAAACAATCTTTTAAGAATATTAGTGTATTCCATGCTTAAGATTGGATTTATTTTCATTTTAAGCCTCTAAAACACTATATAATTCATTATTAGACATAGATAAAAATATCTATTATTCATTAATTACTTGGGATGTTACATTAACCACTACTTAGAAATCATTAAATGTATATATTTATCAAAATGAAGAAAGACATTGAACTATGGCCCATTACATCCCAGGGGGTTTTTGACTACGTGAAAGATTCACTTTGAGACATCTTAATGCCACTCTGATGATTCAATCACCTCCTTCCTCGCAATCAAGCACTGAAAACCTCTAATAAAAATTCTTCTTATGGGGCCACTTGCAAGGACACTGTGATCCACCAATATCCCACCCACACAACACATCTCGTAACTTGTATACTCTTATAGGATACATTCTACATGTCAGGGGAATATAAGATTCATACACAATGTCTCTTTCGACATTGAATGAAAAGCATATGGAGGAAGGACACAAATAATGTGGTCTAATTAAAATAGAAAAAAACCTAATTCCATGAATGAAACACATGCTTCTGGTAAAATATAGGCTCTCTAAATTCCCAAAAACATCTTCTTGCTCATTTGGGAAATAACTTGAAACTAAAAAAATTATACAAAACATGACCATTGTAACATACAATCCATCCAAAGGAAGGGACCATAAACAGAGTCTCGAACATCCCGTGATCTATGAAAATGATCCCAACAACTTATTATAATCAAATTATCCATATTAGGGGACTAACACAAACCATCATTTAGACAAACCTGACAAGGGTTACAAATTCCCTTCTAGACATGGCCTTCACCAAAAACATAGACTGAATTAAACTTTCCTAATAGGAATTCAATTCATTACTCCCAAATATAACCATCATACACAAAAGTGTTAATATTAACAATTGAATACATAGTTAACTAAAGAAACTAAGTTCTATTGAAACATTCCACAACTCCTCATCCAACACAATAGGATCCGCTCAATCGAAAATTAGGATAGTTTAATTCAATTTCCCATGAATAAGAGGAAATTCTATACGTTAATCAAAATGAGGGTCTTATAATGGTGAATCCCACATTAACACACATCAAGCATGCATTAATTCTTAATGTGGAATCAAATATCCATGAAATAAAACAAATGACCCACTCAAACTGGTCTATTAGACAAGACATACCACTAACAAACACCAACCATACAATGGAAACCACCAAAATAGATTCTCGATGCACTTTTTTTGGAAAAACCACCAACCACACATTATCACATCAACATAAAAACAAGAACTCAAACAAAATCCAAAAGTTAACCAAAAAAGATTCCTCGCAAAAAACCCCCTTAAAACAATGTTCCTATAATACCAAAAGACACAAAACAAAATCATCAGTTATCAAAACACTAAATTTTATTTTAAAATCAATTTTTAAGGTAATCAAGGTCGGTTGGTTGCACATTCACCAATGAAATCCCATGAGTCTCACACATGAACTTTCCCATGACACATCGGGAATCCTCCACATGTATAACCAGGCCCACATCTGATCATGTATTTTTTCAATCTACCATTCTATATATAGTCGTGATTATGGTTACCCATGAGAATACAATAGTCCAAAACCAAACCATTCCACTTTTAAAAACCAAAAAACTCACTCCCACATTCCCTTTCTCAAAACATAATGCCAAAAAAATCTAAAACAAATTTAAATCTCATAATAATTTTTTCAGAAAATTCATAACCATTTTAAAAAATTCCCATCAAGTTTCACAACTACCTATTTTTATCAATAAACATTTCATTTGAACTTTGTTGTTCATGTCCAAACCATGTTTCCTAAAGAAATTTGAAAATTTTACCCCATTTTCCTGTAAAAACTTTTCCCATAAATTTTAAACATTGATTATAAAAATTTTATCTCATTGAGATCATTCTCATTTATTGACACAACAAAATTTTTAGGAAAGTCAACTTTCTGACGATCTGATATAAAGGGATTCCGAAAACACATTTACCACCTCTACAGACCTGATTCATGCTTAAATTTAAATTATGTTTCCATGATTTAAAAAAATATATGTGGGATGATGCAAGAGAAAACTTGTTCTAATTGTTAACTCATCAATATGGTTAGAGTCATTATGAATGCCACACCAACCTCATGAAGTGTTTTTTAGGACAACTTCTCCACTATGCATGGCTCTCTAGGACCTGTGATTACACTAAGACCATCGAACGAACAAACATTTCATTTCTCCAAAAAAAAAACTATAAGGTCCTAGGAACATAGTTGAATCTTGACATCCCCTTGTAACTTGTGTATTTCCATGAGGTGTGTTGGCTAGGAACCCAACACATAAATGGAATGTCAAGTCCCTAAAAACCTTGATCCTGATTACCCAGATTCTTTCCCTATGAACAATACTCAAAATAGCATAACCTGACTATGATACCATTATGTCCCAAACCATTTCTGGATTTCATCCAACATGGTGACTGACCTGGTCTGTGGTGCATCCCGAAGGGCATTCATATTACCCAAAGGTTTGTAATATTTCCCCAAGTACCAATAAATACATGTTGAAATTATTTACGTAATGATTGAAATATCAAACTACCAACAATAAAAAAGAAACTGAAAAATGGAAACCAAACTGGATTTATGACATTTCCAATTTAATGTTTACAACCTATCTCAAAATCAAAAAAGTTCCACAATGGAAAAAACACTTCATCCCAAATCTCCATGCCACTTGAGTTGAAATATAATCAAGCCACCACCATAATGATTCACATGGAATGATACTAGGAACTCATTCTTCAAACAGTAAATATCATTCATTTACTTTGAAAAAACATTCAAGATAATCAACATACTACCATGGGTGTATATAGTGTTTGATCAAAATACCATTACAATTCCACCCAAAATAGATTATATGTCAAAAATTTACAATATAATATAAAATTTTTACATAATTAATGTTTCTTAAATTCATTGTTAATAAAAATAATCTTTTTAAGTAAACACTAAAAAAGAACATTTTCATGGAAACTGATTTTTGAACTAATTACATAAATAAAAAATGGTCTTTTATAAGTTCAAAGACATACACAAAATAGGTTGACCATATATCAATGGGGGAATCCCAACAAATTATGTAGAGAAACATGTGGAAATCTCCATGTTCAAACCAACTCAAGTGGGATTCACGGAACCTTACATCTTACAGAAAATGTTATATAGAAACCTTGACCATCAGTGTTCTCATTGACTATCCACTATTAGGGAATAGAACCATAACCTAATGGTCTTAAATAATCATACATATAATCTTATTAGTGTTTTAATATTCCATCCATCAATTAGAAAAATTTTCATACCCACTTCCATGTCACCAGAGAGCTTGTCTTAGTCTCTCCACCTAGTTACATAGGATCCCATGAGCTCTAGATCATGTTCACATATCACTATAACATCACATTTACACACCCAAGTCAAGAAAAGTCAATACACAGTGTGTTACTCTATATTCACACCCTAAACCCCATTTTAATAAAATATACACACCAAATTCTTTTCGAAACTTTCCTCACGCCTCTTACGAAATTTAACAATTCATTTAGAAACTATTTATAATAATTCCTAGAGGCGGCGCAAGGATTTACACCAAACAATTATCAAAAACATTTTTTGTACCAAATTCACTCCAAAACCACTATTATTCATGATTCACATCACCTATAATTTTAATTAAACAATTTAATAATTTATAAATAACTAACAAAAGGATCAACATGATTTTACATAAAAAATAGTCCAAATTTAACATAAAATCTCCATTAAAATTAAAGGAACAACAAAACCATATCATGATATGATTTTCAACACTTATATAATTTAATAAATCTATTAAAAAATTAATAGAACACATAAAATTATCACAAAATGAGTTTACCCAATTTCACAACCATCTCCCTCGCAGGAACTTTTTATAAATCTATACACAACCCAGAATCATTTTCAAAACATTTATTGAATCTTTTATAATAATATAAAATTCATATTTTGAAATGAAAATCATGTTCATCATACTAATGAATTTCCAATTCATATAATAACGTACCTTCATAATTATCTACACAAACATTATCCTTTGAAAATATGGTTTGAATTTGTCAATCAACCCATAAATCATTTCCAAGAAACACCACACTATTGTACGCACACACAACATATCACCATTCCATTTAAAAATCCATTCTCAAAACATAAACTTGTCAAAGACCATAAAAATTTTTTGTATACCATGCAGTGATACCATAGAACACTTTTATAAATTCAATGATATATAGTAAATTCTTAAAATATTTGAAGATCATAGAACCACATACCTAGGGTGTTGAAGTCCCCAAAAATTGGTGCGAAATTACAATATCCCCTTAATCACCCCACATGGAAACTACAATTACCTCTAATTCTAGAGACCGAACAATAAAAGTCAAGAATGAACAATAAAATGAAACCCTAGAAAGTAGAAAAGGATGAAACCCTATGTATTTGAAGAAATGGAACTCTGAGTGTAGATTGAACAATTAAGGAGGTCACACTGACAAGGGGGGTTATGTCGGAGGTGGCTTCACCGACCGGGGGATGAGGCGATGGTGGATTCAACAGAAGGGGTTACACTAGAAGGCACAAAGAAGGAGAGAGGGATGGCATAATGGTGTCATAAAGGATGTAGGGTCACTTGAGAAGGATGAACTTGTGAAGGTCCATCAAAAGGATCACTTGAGGGAGGTGTTGCGTGCCTAAAGGAGTCGTCGGCCTGAGGTTCTCCTAGGGGAGGTGCAGCTCACACGAGGTGGAAGATAGGGGGAGGTAACCTTGAAATACAAAAACTATAATAGTATTAGTAATAATAATAATAATATTAATAATAATATATGAAATTATTTTCCAAATACTAATAATAATTATAATAATATTCATAAACAATAATAGTACAATTACTATTAATATATTTCATTAACTATTATTTAATAATTTTTAATGTTTCTTTTATATTAAATTTATGTTCATTTTATTATTCATTTAATTTATTATTTATAAAAATTACCGAGCATCCTACATGGGGACTTAGGATATGATGCATGGTTTCTGAACAGTTCTCTGCCCATGCGTCGAATGCTGCCAAGCCCATAAAAACTCATTTTCCATAAAAACACAAAAAATACAACTGTGTTTCAACATGAACCCTAAAAATATTATCCAAATACATTAAGACAATAAAATAAAATAATTACCAGTGTTATGGTGGGACAACTATCCTCATCATAACACTTTCCACCACAAAAAAACCATCCCAAAATTATATACAAACGGAACTGGTACACCTTCTTTGATCAACAAGGTTCTCAACAAAAAACATACTAGAGTGAAGAAAGAACATTATTAGAATGAATACAAGTCTTGAAATATAATCTCAGGAGACTTAAAATGGACTCCCCTCCACATGGTGCCGACACCCAATAATTAATACTCATCCAATTGGAAAAAAATATATCACAACATACCATTTATAAGCCCAAATACAAAACAACATAATCATTCCCAAAATGGCTGACAGATTTTACACGAATGAAATGAAAAATACAAAAAGTTGATTTGGGTTCGATTGCACTCAATGAGACTATCACCAAGAAATCCAATAGCAATGATGAAAATGAATTTCTAACATGGGGAGGCTCGAGGGGAATCCACTCCATAAGAGGAAAATAAAACCTGGGATGGAATATAAGATACCAACATGGGGATGTCCAAATGGAATCCTCACCATAACGAAATGGATAACATTGATTTAATTTTAGATAATTTAAGTTATATGTTTGGTGGGTATCCCCATAATAAATACCAACTAGCCTAACTAACTGAAATTGGATTACATGTATGGCCTAACATGAGCTAATTTTGGAGCATCCATCACAACATAATACCCCACCCAAAAATAGGGTCCATAAAACCCTCCCCCAATTGGAACATTTAGAAATGAACAAATACATTAAAATATAAAACTATATCTATTTCCCAATATGAATAAATACACTTGACCATGGTCCCTTATAACCCTTGAGTTCCTGACTACACAAAAAATCACCTAGATACATATGGATACATCTCTGATAATTGAAGAACCTCCTTCATCACAATCATGAACTAAAACCCCTGATTGAATCTTATTCTTATGGTGCCACCAGTAACCACAATGTTATCCGATAACCTATGATGGACACAACAAATATTGTAACCCACATACACTCATATGATACTTTCTCCATGTTTGGGGAATAAAATAGGAATAGGCATCACCACTTTTCAACTTCAAATGATGAACCTAGAGAGAATAGACACACATAAAGTTCTTCTAACTAAAATATAAAAACACAGAACTCCCTAAATGGATTACATGATTCATGTAAAATAGAGGCTCTCGAAATGCCCCAAAATTTCTACCGTCTCATTTTGGAAGGAATGTGACACTGTAGAATGCCACTGAACATGACCCTTGGATCCGAAGATACCTTATAAGGGAAGGGAACATAACCCGAGTCTCGAACGTCATGTGATTCTTGCAATTGAACCTAATGAATTCTTATGACGATATTTTCTATATTGGTTGAATAACAAAAAACCTTCGTTTACATGAACCCAACGAGGAGTCTAAATTCCCTTCCAGACATGACCTTCACTAATAACCCAAAATACATTCATCTTTCATTACTGGAATTCCATTTAATGCTTTGAAATAGAAGAATAAGGCACCACAATGTCAATCTTCGACAAATAATACATATTTAAAATAAGAAACTAAGGTCTCTTGAAACCTTCCACAGCCACTATTCCAATACAAGAGGATATGCTTAACAGAAAATGAAGAGAGTTTGATTCAATTTCCCATGAACAAGAAGAATGTACTTACATTGATCAAGTTGAGGGTCTTCCAATGGTGAATCACATGTGGCCACATTTCAAATGTGCATTAATTATCTATTGGTCAATATGCTAGCAATGATAGAAAAACAAGGACCTAATAAAATTGTTCTACTTGACAAGATATACCATAAGAGAACACCAACAATACAATGGGAACCACCACAAGGGATTCCAGAAGATCTTTTAGGAAAAAACCACTAACCACACATTTTCAAACCAACATACAAACTAGAAGTCGAACAAAATACACAAGTAAACCAAAATCATTTCTCACCTTAGAACCCCTTGAAAACAACATTACAAAAATAAAAAAAGTCCCACCACGAAATCACCAGTTATCACAACACTAATTTTTTTTTAAAACCAATTTCTAAAAAAACTCACAGTTGGTTTATTGCACATTCACCAATGGTATCCCTGTGGTCTCACATATGAATTTTCAAATGACACATTGGTCACCCACCACATTTCCATTTAGTAATTAATCAACTTGTTCATTTTTTCCAGCCACCATTCCATATATACATGTGCATGAGGTACCCCATAGAACTCGAAAGTACAAAACCCAACCTTTCCGCATTTCAGAACCAAAACATTCACTCACTCATTCACTTTATCAAAACATAAAGCTACAAAAATCAATAACCACAATGAATATCATAATCCTTTTTTAGAAAACCTCCATCCATTTGCATTAAAACCCTCATCACAATTCACAATATCCTCATTTTATCAATAACAGTTTGATTAGAAATCGGTTATTCGTACTCAAAACAAGTTTCCGAAAACAATTTCAAATTAGTACCCCATATTACAAAAACCTTTTTACCTAAAATCCCAAACATCAATTATGAAATATTATTCTCATTGAACATTCTCTAATTGTTTTACACAAAAAACATTTTTTAATATTTGACTTTCCACACCTCCAATATAAAGTGATTACAAAAACTCATTTTCCACCTCTCCAAAGTAGAATCATACATACATTAAAATTATGATTCCATTATTCTAAAACGAGTAGACTTGGTATTATTCAAGAGGAAACTTGGGTGGAAGGGAAACTCAGGCATATATTTGAGATAGTATGCCAGTCACACTACCCTCATAAAGTGTGTTTTAGTACAACTTCCTTGCTCGACATGGAATTGTAGGCCCTACGAGATCACTATAACCATTGACCCAACACCCATTTCATTAACCAAACTACTAGAAACCAGAAAGACCAAACAACATAGATGAATCATGACATCCCCTAGTATCCTGAATCTCATAATTAGGTGTGCTATCTAGGTACCCTACTCGTAATTGGAATGTCATGTCCCTACAATACTAAATCTAGAATAACCACAATATTACCAAGAAACTTGACTAAAAATCCCATAACCTTCCAATAATACCACTTTATCAGGAACCATTCTAGGAATCCATCCAACCCTATTCCCAACTCAGTCCGCGGAATGTCCCGATGGGCATTCCCAATCCCCACCGGCTGACACAATTTCCCAAGTGCCAATGAAAACATTTGGTAATGATTTTCCTCAAGATATAAATAAAAATATACCAAAAAAAATAGAATATGAAAAAACAAAACTGAACATTCCTTAATGAATTTCAAATTTAATCATTAAATCATAAATCAAGAACCCAATAAAATTACAATAGAATTAAAAAACCTCCATCCTAAACAACCATGCCACAAAAGGATAAACATAATTAATCCACCACCACCAAGATTCACACCAATATCCACTAGGAACTGAATATGTCGATACTAAACATCTTTCCTTTACCTAGAACTAATATACAAGATAGTTTACATCCACCCAAGGGTGCATATTATGAGTGAGATAAAGCCCAGTAGGATTCCACCCAAAAGATAATCATGACAAAACATTTATAAGATATTCTAACATGATTATATTTGTAAGGGATCTTAAAAAGAGTATTAAGAAAACGAATCATTATAGGAAACCCATTTTCAACCAATTTTGTAAATGAACAAGGTGAATTTATAAGGATACACACATGCGCACATATAGAAAAGAGGTCTACGGTATGCCGACATTTGGCACCCCATCATATAACGTAGTACAATTTGGGATAATTCATAGGGTCAAACTATATCATGTGGGACTCTAAGAACCTCTAATCTCAGTGAAAATGTGGTATTTGAAACATGAAAATACACATTCTCATGTACGATCCACTATAATGGAGAACTACTATAACATTGTGGTCTCTATTTATCATCTATGTATTTATTTATTATTGTAATCATAAATCCCACAAAGTTAAATCATTCAGTTGCCACATCTGCAGCACCAGTAATTTAGTCATAGACTATCAACCTATTTACTTAGGATTTTGTGGGCTCAGTTCAATGTTTAATAACACTAATACATCACATTCACACACAAAATACATGAATAACAAGTTACTCATATTTTGAAACCACTTGCACAACTAAAACTGATTTTATCAACATACATATGCCAAATAAATTCCCAAACATTCCTCATACCTCAAACATATTTTAATAATTCAATTAAAAAAATTATATAATAATTATAGGAGGCACTTCAAGTATTTACACCCAAAACATACTCAAAATCATTTTTTAGAACAAATGTACACTAAATGATCCCATTTTATGATTCAAATCACATACATAATTTAACAAAACATTTGAACAATATATAAAGAATTATCAAATTGAACAACTTGGGTTTAAAAAAACACCCCCAATTTCACATAAAAGAGCAACATTAAAATCAAATGCACAACATTACCATATCAAGACATGATTTTAAACATATATATAAGTTAATAAATAAACTAAATGATTTATATAACTCTTCCAATTAGCACAACAAGAGTTTACACTATTTTTGAACCAATTCAACTACAAGCCCCAATTTTATAAATCTTTACACTACCTGAAATCAATTATATAACATGTGTTACATCATTAAAGAAAATTTAAAATTAATATTTAGAAATTCCCAAAATTTTAAACATTCCAATATATACAAGT
The DNA here is from genome assembly GCA_963277665.1 of Viscum album. Lineage (NCBI taxonomy): Eukaryota > Viridiplantae > Streptophyta > Magnoliopsida > Santalales > Viscaceae > Viscum > Viscum album. The sequence goes on along the minus strand of OY728145.1, from coordinate 651,656,749 downwards.
TTCATTTAAGTACATACTTTCAATCATATTTACACAATAACTTCCTGGGAAAACATGTTTTTCACATTTCAAACAACCAGTAAAACCATTCCATGAAACCCCTCAAAACAATACTCACCAAAAAGACAAATTTCATTATAAAAACCATTCTAAACTCATAAACATGTCAAAAAACATAAAAAATTACATCATCCAATGAAATGAATCCATAAACAATTTAATAAATTAAAAAGAGCATATTAAATTCAACAAAAAATGCTAGGGAATAGAACTACCAACCTAAGGAGTATAAATACATAAAAATTGGTGAGAAACTCCAACAACACCTTAATTCACTATAAAAAAATAAAATACCAACCAAATTCAAGAGGTCGAACCAACAATGTCAGGATTGGACCTTAAAAATTTAACCCCAACACCTAGAAAATCCAAAAACCATAGTGAGGTGGGGAAATGTCCTACCCAGCGTAGATCACATCGGTAGCAAGGTCGCATTGATAGGGGGTCACACTGGAGGTGGATTATACATATGAGGGAGACTGGAAGGCGGTGGGAGGGAGATCTAGGTGACATGAGGGTGGTCTGATAGAGGTTGGGGTGTAGGAGAACGTCGTGCTAGTGAGGGTATAGTTAGGGTGTCACCTGAGGGTGGCATGGTTCCTAGGAAAGAGCTTCCATCCTGGGGTTCACTTGGGGGGGGGGAGCTATTGCGCATGCAAGGAGGAAGACAAGGGGGAAAATAATCTAAAAACATAGTAATTTTAACAACATCAACAACTAAAATAATAATAACATAATAAAAAAATTATTTTCTGAACACTAATAATAAGGATATTATTAATATTATTAAAAAATAATTATATTTTATTTTTCGTTTTATTATTTCATTTTATTTTCAATTTAAAATGATTTTATTATTCAGTTAATTTCTTATTTATTTTGAATACAAGGAATGTTTCACAGTGACCGAGGTTAATCCATGTGGTTTGAAAACTCTTCTCTACTCCTAATTCAGATGTTTCTAATCCAAGAAAAAATCATTTTCAATTGATCAACTGGATGAGGCGGTCATTGTCACTGATGCTCATGAGTTCGATCCCTTTGGTATGATGGTGGTATTGAAGTTGAAGCAGGTATATGTGCCTATGTGAGTGTAACATTAACATCATCTTCTTTTCTTATCCTCCTCTCTAGAGGTGATTGAATTACACAAGTTTTAGACTTATTTTTCATAATAGATTCTTCTATCTGTTGAGCGATTTATGTTTGGTCTCGAAACCCTCCTAAGTATTTCATAAGGATCAATCATGTCCATAACTCATAACGTAGATTTTCCACCCAAATTGGAAGCAATTTATCATGAGGGTGTTCTAGACTAATGGAATATGTTAATCCTTTCCATCGGGTAATGAAATATGAAACTCTTTCATTCCCACTTCTTTTAAAATTGTTAAAATAAAAAACTGTCGTATTTGGAAGCATTGATCTCAATTGATGAAGGAATTTATTTTTGAGATCCTCCCATATAGTAATTGATCAAGATTATAAACTTGTATAATAGTCAAATTCTAGTCCCTGTAATGACTGCACAAAACACCTAATCATTATTATTTATGTTGTTTAGGAGTTCCCATAAAGGGATCACAATGAGAAACAAATGTGTTATGTCTTTTCCACATCTCTCGAACCATTAATGATTGGGAATGTGGTATTTATAAAATTTGGTGTGGGAGGAGTTTCATCCACACATTTTTGGTAATCTCTCTTTTCCAGCTGAACTGGTGCACGTCATTCCTATATATCTTTGAATCGAGTCGATAGTGCCTTATGTGTGTTCATAATCAATTGGGGAATATATAGATGATCTTGAACCTGTGTATGTATAGAAACTTGACCATGAGCTTTTGTAGTGACCAACAAAACCCCTAATGGTGGATCTAATATTTTCCTTGGATAACCCATTATAAGAGGTCTATGAGGATTTGTCTATTTTTTTCTTGATTATATACCCAGTGGAGGGAATTCATCATTAGAATATGAAGATACTACAACCAATTCTCTTTGATGAGGAACTAATACATGAATTTCATGTTGAGGAAATGGTTGGGGAGTACCTCAACACGAAATCATGCATTGAAGCAACGCTATATTAAGCCTTTTCAACACTTTAATTTCCTCTTCATTCTTTGAAAATATTTCTTCCTGGGATAAATATTGACCTTCTCTAGTGTAAAAGTGATATTAAATCTGAAATTTTTCTTTTCCACATGTTAGATTCCTTTTGAAGGGGTGGGTGTTGGTTATTTGATGGCATACCTAAATTTTGGGTAAACCACTGATTTTGAGTACACACAACTTCTTCATTTTCTTCAGTATGTATTTTATTATGGACAAGACATTGACCTTCTAATTCCCCTAAACTGGACTCATTCTCTAGAGGATATTCTGCAGTGGTGTTAATGACGTTCACTGATGCATAATGCATCGATGACATTCTATCAGTATTTTTGTATGATCGCCTCCCTCAATATCTTGCATGAGACTCTCTTATCCTCTATGATGGATTCCTATGAACTTTTTCATAGATAGTATCATGAAGGGAATCCTCTGTTAGTTTATTTGTATGCTCTTCTTCTGGCTTCTTCCCTAATCTAGAGAAAACTAAATTCTGTTGAGGAGGGTAGTACAGATGTGAAAAAGCCCTCATCCCTTCAATATAGGGATATTCATGTTCTTCTTCACAAAATCATTGAAATTTTTATTAATGAATTTGATAGTTGAATTAAATGAGCCCCCATACATGAATTTAAGGTGATTCATTAACTGTTATGGACATAATTCGTGCGACTACACATCTGATTTTGTGAATTTTTTTTAGATGCTAGCCATGTGCATTATACATAAACCTCTCATATTTCTTGTTTTAGAAGAGTTATTTAGTATTTCAAATATTTTCATTCATTGATGGTTGAAATCCTCTATGTGGGATGCCTACTCATTTTTCTCAGATGCATGATGTAAAAGTAACATGCCAACTTCATTTTATTGAGCCTGACTCTAATAAGAGCATATTGAGGCCTGTTCTTGACCGTACATTCGATTACATATTAAATTTATTGATTTTGGCCGACCATGGGAAATAACATTGCATGAGACCAGATTTTAGGGACATTTCTAATTTTGGAGTGCAGTGAAATGTAGTGCTCCTTGTGCACCCCATTCTCCGATAAGAACACTCATTGGAGAATCAGAAATTAACTAGCATAGCATATTTTGAGCATTGAGGAATGCACACTGAAGGATTCTCTACTATTTTTCAACCATTGGATGTTTGGAATCTGAGGGAGATGCTAAGTCAAATTTCCATTGTAACCCTTTTATTACATTTACATGAATTTTATATTTATCATATGGTAATACAGTGGGTTTAAAATGATGACGATTATTCCATAGGTTGAGGAAGATATCATGAATGCAATCATATGCAATCAATTCTGGAATTTTATATTGAGAATTTTCAAAAGGCCAGAAAATGACTAATACTTCTCCCTTAGCCAATTATTTCCTAATGTTTAACACATATTCATTGACCTTCAATAAGGGATTATCCATATGGTCTGACTATACTAGATGCTCCGTATTAGAAGAAAAATGACTGAAGAGAGGTTAGAAGAATGGACATTCCATTAAGATACCTTCTTATTGAGAAAGTGATTCACCTTTCAATCACAAGGTATCATACAAGGATAGAATTTTGTTTTCAAGTCCCTCAATATAGGAGGGATTTTCATCGCAACATTTCCCATTATATAAATTTCATGACATTATGAAATAATACTACGGGGAGGAAATTCATAGCGAATGAAATCATGGGTAGGATCACCATGGTGGATTACAACAAGGGATAAATCATCTTCATCCTTGGTCTTCTAGCCACACAGAGGATTTTTGTGGCTCTCATCCAATTATTGGCACTCTGGATTGATTTAATTTTCATAATTAAAGGCTTCATGATGATGTTTCTAGTGAGGAACTTCAGAATTACAACTACCACTCCAACAATTAGGTAATTAGAGGATGGGATCTTGAGCTGCAATAGACAAATATCGGAGTGCTTCAAGAACTCCAGCATTAAGAGGATCCAAATTGTCAGTTGACTCATGAATTTACAACATTTCTTGGTGATACTTTTATTTGTTTGTTCTCTTATAATTTATTGGGGCCATTTGCTGGGAAAAGTGGTTATCATTGGCAGCTGTATGTACCTACCTTAGATTGATTACTGGAATGGACCGATTACCATTATTTGGAAAGGGTGTATGTTATAAATATTGTTGTCTGTATGATATGGGGGAGTATTCCCCATGACCCTCTTAGAATGGAACATACATGTGTATCTATTCTGGGATGGCATTCTGATGTGTCATCCCATGTGTGGGGACATATTTAAGTGTTTTTTCCCCAGTACAGCTGAAGTGGTTATTATAATATCTTGGAATGCTTCCAGAATATTGATAGATATTTGTGCTTTACCTTTCACCATTGATAAGATGTGAATGGTTACATCAGTAGCTGAAACGATAGTATAAGTCCTTTCCATATCAATAGTAGGTGTTTGTGCCTACTCTTTTCCTCCTTTTTCCAATCAATGGGTATTGAGAGTACTCATGTATAGGGGAAGAGAGTTGGGTCTCCACCTAAATTTTTATTGGATATTTATGATTGACTTGTCTAAGAGCTACCAAACGAGTCAGTTGGAAGACATGAGGTACATTGGCATGTTTATGTGTTTTTTGGATGTTTCTCTACAAGTATGGTTGATGGAATTCCTTCCATACTGGAAGACAAGACTGCTGGTAGAATTGGTGATTGTAAACAGGTGTATGTTCTTGTTTACCAGTTGCCACCACATAAGAATGGAGGGATACTTTAAATATAATCAGACGAACAAGATAACGGTATGATAACATATAATAACCTGTATGTCCCTTTCCATGGTATTCCAGCAGATTTATCTAGTGGGATTGGTGGGTTGATTCATGGTGAGTCTGATGTACAACAATATTAAGACAGAAAGGTGTATGTGGTCATTCATATTTTCATCAAGTTATGTTGATGGATTCTTTAAAAGGGGTAGAGGTAAGAAACTGCTCCATGTTGACTGGACTTTGTCCCTAGTGGTTCGTCTTGCCTGCTCGAGTCTGAGAGACCTTGGCCGAATGTCTAGGGGAAACACCCCAATCATGTTGGGGGTCCACTACCTCACGATTTGGATGGTGGCGATAGCTGGTGGTAGTCCTCAAGAAGGGATCCTTAATTCTTAAATTGAGGCCTTGAGTGGCCTCTTGATTCACCTCCCTTTATTACGAGAGTGATTCATTGTTTCATTTTATTGATATGAACCAAAAATAGTTGATAACCATGGTTGGAACCATCTTCTTTTTTATCATTGGTCGTCATTGGCTAGATGATTGAGTATTTTATTTGACATGGAGGTCCTACTAAGTAGCCTCTAATGTCTGGATTGTACCAAGTTGGTGTAATTATTTTACCATAACATTAGATACCAAGTGATGAAGACACTATATTGGTGATGGCATCCTTCTCGTGGATGGGGATATAGCTTTAGCAGTGGTCATGACGTTCACAAATGTTTTCTTGAAGAAATCCATTTTGGAATGAAGGTAATTATGCGATAAATTTGAAACAACAACCAAATCGATTAAAGAAACATCTTTTTAGATAGACAAATTTGGGATTGATTAATTTTTCTGGACTTCCTTTATCAATTGACAGGTGCATAACAGGTGGGTAAAATTATTAACATTATTAAACGCTCACGTTAGGTTCACAATTTTTGTATCATAGTTCCTTGAATATTTTGTTATAGTTTTAATAATCTCTAATTCCATTTGTTTTGCATTGTATTTATTTATGGAACAAGAAATAGAAAATAGTTCTTTATCCAATGGGGACATGCTTTCCAAAGGCATGATTTTGTTATGATTGAACTTCATGATTCTTAAAAATGTTCACTGGTCGAGTGGATGGGAGGTCAGACTCATCACACCCTTTTGGGGGGGATTTATTGTCCATTAGAAGACACTCTTTTATAATTTAAGATATTTTTGTGAATCCTTATTTTTTCACCAAGTATATCATATGTATCCCTTGTAATATACAATCACATATTTTTCTTGTGAAAGATTTAATATCATCTATATGTTTTAGATGTTCTTCATTAATGGTGATATCCCTAGTAATTGAAGGGTCTGGATCAATGTTATCCTCTCTTATACTACCTAGAGATTTTTTTAATCATCAATATGATGATACCCGTTTTTAGGCCACTCAGTGGGGTAACCTATAATTTAGTATCATCTAGGGAGACAACGGTTTGGATTTATCTTGGGATCGTGCCCATAAACTGGGCATCCTATGTATCCTTGTAAAATGAATCAGAGCCATCGTAGTTCAGTTCTACTGAATATATCACATTATACCTTTTAAGGTCATGTGATAAGGACCTATACGTATAGTTTAATGTCATGTGGTATGGACATCTAAGAGGATGGTGCTTAGTCAAAACACAGTGTGGGACTTATGTTGATGTATCCCATTAGTCATTGAATGGATATGGGTTTCTAAGTAGGATCAGACCCTATTGAGAATATGGACCATGGAGAATGGGGTTGATATAATGTACTGGGTTTGAAACTCAGGGTGGCAACCTATGTATCCCATATTAATGGGTATAAAATCTCATGTAGTTTGATATGTATCATAAGATATTATAGTCCTTTGAGAGAAATGAGTTTGGGCTCACTTCGTGAATGGAAGATTTTGTGATTTGAGGATTGAATTTGTGGATTATTCCTAAAGTGGATCCCTATATTAGTGGAATTAGGGTTGGATTCTGGAAGATGACATCCAGTGAGCTCGATCCTTAATAAGACTTCCTACATATCCCTATTATGGTGGGAATCATAGTTCTTGTAGTTAATTTAATTTTGAAAATGTTTTGACCATGGAATATCTATAGGCCCACGTGAGTTATTCATGGTGTGAGAAACTAGAGAATGTTAGCGATTCAACGAAAGCATCCATGTTTTTCAATTTTTCTAATATAAGGGTGTGCCCCTATTGCGGTGAGAGTGGATGAGGGTGAGGCAATGAGCCTTACCTCTATTCTATTTACATTGGACAATGGTCCAATTCAATGAAGAAGGGATGATGGTTAGGGGATTAAAACAGGAGGGCTTCCCATGGTGAAAAATCCCAATGTGAGAGCGAAGGGGTATCAAAATTCCATGTTCCCATCTCTCCACCGATCTTTGGAAACGAAGAAGAAAGGGAGGGCAATGATGCTACATCATGCAAGAAAAGATAAGGGATTATTCCATGATGGTTGACACAAAATTATCATGTTATGGTAGGGAGACTTCAGCTTTTCTTAAATGGAAATGCAAGTGTGAAACATACCTTCCCTACCAAAGACCAGAGGTTCCGATTCATCTCTTTTAGAAGGGAGAGGATAGGACCCAAACCCTCCTACAAACATGGAACATCCCAACATTGTTCTAGGAGAAAGGTATATGTGACTATAGATATTCCATCCCATAGAAATTCCATGTATCCTAACATCTTTATAAATAATTTTTGGAAAACCATTGATTGTGGAATTAAAACCCAAATAGGAGACCCACTGATTTTCCTTTACCATAGGTTTGATAAGTCAGGAGGTTTTTGAAAAGGTCTCAACAGAATGAATTTCTAACAAGAGAGACAAGGAATAATAAGCCTAATAGAGATAATATTTCCACTATTTTTAATGTATATTTAAATTATTTAAACCTCACTAATTTACGAATTTGATCTTACTTGTACGAATTTTGGATTTAGAGTGTGTTTTGGGATAAAATGTTAAAATTGCATAATTCTGGATTTTTAACAGATTTTTAGCACAGGGGTATTTTGGTCATTCCTCATAAAATATATTTAAAAATTTTGTTATTAGAATTTTTTTCACTCTTATTTTATTTTAATCTTCTTTTTTTCATGACCAGGGTAAGATTCATGCATCTTGAGGCCCAAAACAATCCCTGATGTTGACAATTGTTCCGTACGGACTGCCTGGACCCCTCCTCAAGAGTGGAAACATAAATCATCTTACACCCCTCAAAATGATGGTATTCCACTTGGATATCGATGAGGAATCCAATTCACGTTCACACATTTAATTTCATGTTGTTTGGAATCCGTTATAATGGCCATTGAATGGCATCATTTTGGGGGAATATTCCTAGAAGCTTCATCCAGATAATGTTATCAACAATAAAAAAAATCATAACTCGTTATAGGAGCTTCCAATAAATCTAAAATTTGGATGGTGGATGACCCACACATTTTTGAGCCAAATTTATAAAGGGGTCTATACGTGATGCTTCCAATTAATTGGTAAAAATATGACAACCTTTGGAAGATGAAATAGGTCTATAAAAGGAGGGGACCTCCTACCTCTAAATGACATTCCATTCATCACCACACCATCCGTCATGAAGGGAGTTGTCATGAGAGAGAAAAGGGGAAGTTAGAGATTTTTATCCTTAAGAATATTCCACCCATTGAGGATCCAATAGAGATGATGATGGTTTCTCAAGTGATACAAGGCTAAGAGGCAAGTGGTTGCGGAAGATGACACCCGACGAACACTCTCTTCCGAGTTTTGATTTTAATGTGTAATCTACTTTTGAATTTCTATTGAAACTATATTTTTGAATGAATCTTGTTTCTTTCTTTCTTAAATATATTTTAAATTTTTTTTGATCGGTCTTCCATCTATAAAGTAGATCAATTGATTTTTCTATTTAAATTTTTTTGGTGAGGTCTTCCCCTTGAGAATACCGAATTCAATTAGGTTTAATTACATGGAGGTCTTTAAATAATTGAGTCACTTATATAGGTGGGACCACAATCATATTGAAGTCTTAATATGATGTCTATACAAATTTTAGTGTACACCTGGGGGTCCTTGGGGTTACATTTAGGATTTTAAATTAAGATATATTTATTATATACAAGGAAGAGGGGAGTGTCCAAAAGAGTGAATCTTGTCTACAACCGCTGTTTTTAATCCTGATTTCAAACCCACTTTATATTTTCTTTAAAATTAATTCACTTTATTTTTTAATTGAAATGTTATTTACAAATTGTTAATCAAATCCAAATTTTCATTTATGCAAAAATAACAAAATTGAAAGTTTTGCAACTCAATCTGCAACTTCCTTAAGAGACAACCCTTCTGGTCACCACTGTGCTACATTAAACGAGAAAATACTGATAGATGTTTTTACGACACAAAAACACTCACATCGACCAGCACAATTGCTGGGGAGGTTTTTAGAGTTGATTTTTTTTTTATTTTTTTCTTGCATGACCCGAACATCTGACCCGAACTTGTTACCTTTGGATCCCAAAATTTATAGAACATTTCACACTAGGGTTAGAGCTACTAATCCCAAAGATTCAAGTTGTGAATCATCCAGCAACACACATAGGAGGGTCTTGGTGGAAAATAAAATCCAAATGGTTGAAAATAGAACTTTTAATGAACTATCTCCGTGCTATGACGAAAATCAAGAGAATCTTGTAGAGTAACCTGGTGACCCTACTAGATTTGAAATCATGTTCGGTTTCATCCAACAGCTTCCCAAATTCAATGGGTTTCCCAGTGAACACCCACACAAACAACTCCAAGAATTCTGCTACTTATGTATCAACATGAAACCTCATAGAGTCGATGCTGATCAAATGAATCTTAGGTCATTTCATTTTTCTATAGATGGATTTTCTATGGAATGGTTTGTCTATTAACACTCATCCTTGAATAGAAATCATAATTAATTAGAAAAGATTTTCCTTGAAAAATATTTCCTTGCGTCTAGAACTTCCTTCATTCGAAAGGGGATTTTTGGAATTAGGAAGACACAAGGAGAAACACATCACGAATATTGGGAAAGGTACAAACGTCTTTGTTTTAGTTGCCCCCATCCTCAAATCAGTGACCAACTTCTCATTCAATAGTATTATAAAGGATTGTGTCTCACAGATAGAATTATGATCGATGCTGCCACATGAGGAGCTTTATTTGATAAGAGACCTGCTGCCACTAGGATTCTAATTGCAAACATGGCCAAGAATACCCAACAATTTGGAACAACATGCCTTCTTAATGTCAAAGCTGCACAACAATTCCCTACAACTTGTCCTAAAAACAACACAATTGCAAGGCAACAATGTGATCATACCACCATGGTAAGGTCAATAATGTTGTCTAACACCCCACCAAACAAACCCAAACCTGAAGAAGCTTTCCAACTACAAGTCCACTATGGGATTTGATCTTTGAATAAACATTTACTGACCAATGAATGCAAATTTAAGAGCCTCCTGAGAACAGAAATACTGTTTTTCCTAGAATACTATTTCAATCAATCCAACAAAATCCATTTTAAGACAAAAAAAATTTCGATCAGGGATGGATCAAGAACTCAAATGAAAGATTTTATCAACTTTAACAACCAATAGGATTCTTTCAAATACAATCAATAAATTATCAACCAATATATTTCAATGAGAAAGCTAATGCTCATTCTTGAAGCAACATTCATCCTACCCTTACCACTCAAAACACCGATAGGATCCATGAAGAAGAAACGAGGAATCAAAAAGAGGGAATAAGGAAACAACAATTGGAATTAATGGAACTAAAAAAATACTCAAAACAACAATATAACAAAATGAATACCTTGATGACTCAAGTGGGTCAACTTTCCTCTGGTATTAATTGCATAACAAATCAAATAAGTGGTGGTTTACCTTCACAACCATAATTTAATATGATGAATAATGGGAATGAAAATGTGAGTGCAATTGAACATAGGAGTGGCACAAAATTGAATATCCATCAGATTGAGAACATCAAGACTACTGCTGAAAATATTGATGAAAATCCTATCCATGATAAAAATGCAAAAAAATCTGATGTTGATAGAAACACAATGTCAAGAGAGAAAATCTAGTTTGAAAGAACAAAGAATGATTGGAAGAGGATATCTTGTCCTTATGTTCCTCTAAAACATACTATGAATACCTCAGAAACATTAAAACCTCCACTGCCTTATCCAAGGTGTGAACCACCACCGAAGTCACATGTTGAAAAAGAATTGGATGAGGAGGTTTTGGAAACATTCATGAAATTCCACATCAATATTCGATTTCTTGATGTTTTGAAACAAATTCCAGGGTATTCTATGTTTTTGAAAGAAATGTGTACCAATATGATAATGTTCAAAGGAGGTGGAAATGTAATCTTAGGAAGGAATGTTTCATCGATGATTCAACATGCCCATACTATAAAGTGTAAAGACCCTAGAACATTTAACATTCCGTGTACCAATGGGAAATGTGAACTCCAAGATGTGATTCTCGATCTAGGGGCCTCTATTAATGTCATTCCACATTTGTCTACTCATCTCTTCAGGTTGGAGACTTGAAACCCTCTGGAATTATCATTCAACTTTCCAACTAAAGTACCACTGAACCTGCTGGAGTTATAGAGGATGCTCTCCTTAAAGTGAGAGACATGATTTTTCCCATTGACTTCTATGTTTTGGATATGGAAGATGATCGGTTCAGCACACATGCTCCCCTCATCCCGGGGAGGCCATTTCAAAAAATGGTGAAAACGATCATCAATATTCACAAGGGAATAAATTTACTAGAATTTGGAGGAGACTTTGTTAATTTCAACATTTTTCATTCAATGAAACACCATGTTGAGAATCATTCAACTCCCCATGTCAACTTTATTGATTGGTTTTCCTCTGGAAAGTTACCTAATTTTTTCTGTGATGAAATACCAACTGATGTGGAAAAAGTGGGAAATTGTATTATACTGAATATGATCGAAATGAGAATGAAATTGGAGAATATGAAGTGTCTTAGGATGTTGAGACAAGATATGTTAGAATTGATGAAGTTGAATTTATAGAAACCACTGAACCTGTTAGTGTTATCCCAATATATGTTTCCATGTTTTTTACATGAAACAAGTCTTGAGATCATGGATCACCATGATGAACAGAGAGCTTCACTAAACAATATAACTTCTGGGATTTTCCATGTATTCAACGAAACCAGCCCACATGAGATAGAATTGAAACCCCTTCCGAATAACCTCATGTATGCATTCTTTGGTCATAAAGAAAAAATAACTGTAATCATCTCAAAAGATTTTTTAGAAGTCTCATGTTCCACAAGGAATCCATAGGACAGACTCTCTCTGATCTTACAGGAATCATCCCCTCAGTTTGAATGCACATAATTTTACTAAAGGATAAAGCTAAACCGGTAAGGCAGTTTCAAATAATACTAAAACCATCACTTTTGGAAGTTGTGAATAAATAAGTCACCACCCTACTGGCTGCCAGAATTATTTTTCCCATATCTGATTGCCAATGGTTAAGTCCAGTCCATGTTGTTCCTAAAAAAGGTGGATTTACAATCTCATGGAATGAATTTGGAGATCTTTTCCCCATAAGGCTTCCAAATAAATGGATCATGTGCATTGATTATAGGAAACTCAGTATGGTTAAAAGGAAAGACAATATCTCATTACCATTCCTTGATCTAGTCCTTGAATGAAGAGCTAGGAAAATGAACTATTGTTTTATTGAGGGATTCTATGGATATTTTCAATTCACGTTTTACCATAGGTTCAACAGTGAACCTCCTTCACATGACCCTTTGAAACTTTTTCATACATAAGGATGCCCTTTGGTTGATGTAATACCCGAGGAACTTTTCAAAGGTGTATGATACGCATCTTCTCTGAATTTTTGGAAACATGCATGGATGTTTTTTGGATGATTTCACTGTGTATGGATCATCTTTTGAATGTTGTTTGAAAATCTTGGAACAAGTCCTTGAAACATGCTTTGAAAAGAACCTTGTTCTAAATTATGAAAAATTCTATTTTTTGTTGATAAAGGGATTGTTCTTGGAAATGTTGTGTCCGGTGAAGGAATTCAAGTTGATCAATCCAATATTGAGGTCATTTATTCATTACCATACCCAAAAACTGTGAGAGATGTGTGATCCTTTCTTGGGAATGCTGACTTTTATAGGAGTTTCATTAAAAATTTTAGTATGATTGCTCTTCCATTGTTCAGATTACTCCAAAAAGATGTCACATATATCATTGATGAGAATTGAAAAAATTCATTTCATGAGCTGAAACAAAGACTGATAACCCCTCCCATTGTTCAACCTCATAAATGGGAGATTCCCTTTTAAATCATTAATGATGCATATGACATTTCTCTTGGGGAAGTATTGATTGAACGGACAGAAAATAAATCTCATGTGATTGCATATGCCTCCCGGAATCTAGATCAAACCCAATAAAACTAAACAACAACTGAGAAAGAACTGCTGGATGATGACTTTTCACTAGACAGATTTAAAAGTTATCTACTAAGAACCAAGGTGATTGTTTGCACCGATCATTATGAAATTAGATTATTGACGAAGAAACATGATGAAAAACCATGGCTTCTGAGATAGATCATACTTTTACAGGAGTTTGATGTTGAAAAAAAGATAAGAAAGAATGTGAGAACCTTGTTTCTGGTCATTTGAGCAGGATACCATTTATTGTGAATAGAAAAATTCAGATGTGTCCACTGATTAAAGAAACCATTCCAGATGAGAATTTATTTTCTTCTCAATGTTAAATACCATGGTTTGATAATCTTGTTAATTATTTAGATTCTTAGGAACATCCCCACTTTTTTTCCAAAAGTCAAATTGATAAACTCTGAGTGATTCAAAGAAATACATTTGGGATGATCTTTATTTAAGGCACATTGGTAGTGATAAAATGGTACGAAGATGAATTCCAAACACTATATTTCAATCCATCCTACATTTTTGCCACACATTAAACTATCAAGGACACTTTGGAAAATAGAGATAAAAAATAAAAGATATTGATTCAGGATTTTCTTGGACCACCATTTTTAGAGATGATTTTGAATTATGCAGAACCTGTAAAAAATGTCAATTCCAAGGAAACATTTCCAAGAGGAATGAAATGCCACAAAAACAACTTATGTTTTTTGATGTTTTTGATGTATGGGGAATGGATTTTATGGGGCATTTTCCAAATTCATATGGATATCTATACATATTTCTGACTTTTGATTATGTTCCCATGTCGGTAGAGGCTATCCCCACCCGAACTGATGATGCAATGATTGTGTCAAAATTTCTGAAAGGAAATTTGTTTTCAAGGTTTCTATTTCCAATGTTTGAAATTACAGATCAAGGTACCCAATTTTTTATTAGGACTTTGGAATCTCATTTGAACAAATAAAATGTTAATCATAGGGTCTCTATGCCCTGTCATCCTCAGATAAACAGAATGGATGAGTTGTCTAATAAGGAGACCAAACAAATCCAAGTAAAAACAATGAACCCAAATAGAAAGGACTGGAGTTTAAGACTTGATGATGCTATTTGGGCCCACAAAACTGTTTTCAAAACCCCAATTGGAATGTCCTTATTTAGATTAGTCTATGGAAAATATTGTCATCTACTAGTTGAGTTAGAACAAAAATCCTTTTGAGCTGTCAAAATATGTAACATGAACATATATTCTACTCGGAAAGAAAGAAAATATTGTTTGCAGGAGTTGGAGGTGATCAAAAATAATACATACTAAAGCTCAAGGTTATACAAAGAGATATGCAATACCTTTAATGATGGGAGGATTCTCAATAAAAACACAAAGGAGGGAGACAACATTCTGCTATTTGATGCTCGATTGAAACTCTTCCTAGGTAAATTTCATTCCAAATAGTCTGGCCCATTAATCATTACTCATGGTTTTTCTTTTAGTGAAATACAAATTAAAGATCCCAAAAAGGGACATCATTCACTGTCAATGGGCATAGGCTGAAGCTATTTATAGATAATTTTAAAGATCCTCAAGGGTATGAGATTCAACTTCATGATGAAAAATACAATTAATGACCAGTTGTGTCTTTCCTTATCATTTATTCTTATTATTTCCTTAATTTCATAAATTTCATGGTCAAATAAATTTGCATCACAGTGAGGAAATTTCATAAAATAAGTGTGGGGGGAGGCACAATGATGGGTAGATTATGATTTTATGAGCTTTCGTTTGAAATAATTTTTTCTCAAAATTTTCATTCCAACTTTGGTGTGTTTTTTTAACAAATTTTATTTGTTTTATTTTCAAATTATTCCTGTTAAAAAAAAGTTTTGTAATTTCTTGAATTTTTTTTGAAACTCATGCCAAGTAGTGAACCAATTAATTCTTTGAAACTTAATATAAATGAATACTGAAAATGGAATTGTTCTAAGTTCACAAATTTGGAAAATTCATGAAAATACCACTGATTTTTAAATCTCATGGCACATATCACTGATGTTGTAATTTAAATTCTCATTCCTGTGATGCCTATGGACCGATTTATACATCATTTTCACATTCACCTCTTTCTTGAGAGAGCCAAATCCTGTTTGTTTAAACCAGAACATGATTTATTTATTTCAAAACATGAGAACTGAGATACATTTGATTAAAATGATTGAAGAAATTTTTTGGATATTGAAGCCCCCGTTTCATGATTATCATTTTTATTTCATCCTTCTTTGAATATTTTATTCTTATTTATCCCTTAGTATCCATGTATAGCCTATAAGATTAGCCACATAAGAAGCCAAATTTCCAATTTCCAAAAAGATTTGGATGTATAAATGCATGATCTAGTTGGACTTAAGTTTAGGTGGGGGGAAGAAGACATGTGATGTGCTAACTCATTTGGTGTATCTTTGGAAGGACACTAAAAAATTGAATTTATATTTCTGATTTAAGAATATATTTTCTTGAGAGTTTTCCCATCTAGAGCTTTCAAATGAAATGGAGATGTTCATATTTGGAGAAATCAAATGAAATGGAGTTGTGCCTATCTAGATCTCGCAATAGAAATAAGTTGGGCCCAAACTGGGGATTTAGAAAAAAAATTCATATTTGCTTTTGAAATATTGATGGAAAAGAGATGATCAGAACTAATTATTTTTCATAGCATAATAAGGAGGAGACAACACTTGAGTGAAAATTAGAATCATGCATTTTTGCTTCAAAAAGTGTCAAACCCTCCTTATTCAGCCACATTATTTTTCATATTTAAATCCTACTAACACCAAACCACATAAAAACATTGCAATGTCCTCATGATAATCATATGTTCTAGGATCACATAGGGTGTAGATTTAGAAATTTATCATGACTATGGTATTTCATTCATGAGTTGGATGAGAAAAGAATTGTTACAAATCTATATTATGTGCTGAGAGAAAAGAAATGAGAGTTAGGCATGTTGTGTGAATGAGAAGACAAAATATGTGGAAATTGATTGAATTATTTATATTTATAATTTTAAATATTTGTCTTTAATGAGGCATAATATTTTTTTCATTCTTTTTGGTAAATTGGTAAACTACATTGGTATGTATTTTCTTTTTTCTGATTCTCTGCTCACCTGTCCTGGAATCCCAGAGCCTAGTGTTGGGGAATTGATAGAGCTAATATTTAAACTATTTTTAATTTATATTAAAATTATTTAATACTCTCCAATTTACAAATTTTATTTAATTTTAATTAATTTTGGATTTATAGTGTGTTTTGCGATAAGAAGTTTAAATTGCATAATTCTGGATTTTTAACAGATTTTTATCAAAGGGATATTTTGGTCATTTCAAATAAAATATATTTCCAAATTTTGTGATTATAATTTTGTTTGAGCCCTGATTTTATTTTCATCATATTTTTTTTCAGGACCAGGTTCAGATTCAATTCATCTTGAGGGCAAAAAAATCAATGAGTTTGACAATGTTTCCGGGCAGACGGTGTGGACCGCGCCTCAGTAGTGGAAACATAAATCGTCATAAACATCTAAAAATGATAGAATTACATTTTTATATGGACTAGGACTCACATAATAGTTCACAAATTTAATTTCATGTTGTTTGGAATCCATTATGGTGGCCATTGAATGACATCATTTTGAAGGAAGATGCTGGGATGCTTCATCCAGAAAACGTCATCAACAATAAAAAAATCATAACTCTTTATAGGCGCTTCCAATAAATCTGAAATTTGGAGGGTGGATGGACAAAAAATTAAGAAACACTATTTAAGATGTCATCCATGCGTGAATCTAAAAAATAATGGTTCAAAACATGACATCATTTGGAAGATGAAATCGGTCTATTAAACGAGAGGAGCTCCTACCTCTAAATGACATTCCATTCATCCCCAGACCATCCTTCATGAATGGATTTGTCTTGAGAGAACCAAGGGGAAGGTGGAGATTGAGATCCTTAAAATGATTCCTTCCTATGAGGATCCAATAAAGAATATTATGGCTTCTCACGTGATGCAAGGCTAAGCGGCAAGTGGTTGCGGACGACGACACCCGATGAACACTCTCTTGAAAGTTTTGATTTTAATGTGTAATATCCTTTTGAATTTCTATTGAACATATATTTTTGAAAGAATCAGAATTATTTATTCCTTATATATATTTTCAAAAAATTTGTTTGATTTTTGTTCTATATAAGAAGTAGAAAAATTTATTTTTCTATTTAAAATTATTTGGTGAGGTTTTTCCATTGAGCATAACAAATTAAATTAGGTTCAATCACATGGATGTAATTATGTAATTAAGTCACTTCTATAGGAAGTACCAAAATCATATTAAATTCTTAATATTATGTCTATTAAAATTTGAGTGTACACTTCAGAGTCCTTGGGGGTACATTTATGAATTTAAATTAAGAGATATTCTTTATATACTTAGAAGAGGGGAGTGTCCAAAAGGGTGAAGCATGTCTGCGACCATTATTTTTAATCCTGATTTCAAACCCTCTTTATATTCATTTTAAAATTATTTCACTTTATTATTTAATGTAAATTTTATTTTCAAATTGTTAATCAAATCCCCATTTTCATTTCTGAAAAAATAACAAAAGTGACATTTTTGCAACTCAATCTGAAACCTCCTTGAGAGACAACCATGTGGTCACCACTATGCTACATTAAAATGGAAAATATTGATTGAGGTTTTTACAACACAAAAATTCTCACATCAAATCCTAGCCATTAATTAATTTCATGAAGGATGGATGGCTTGTAAACTGAAGATATTATGTGAATCAAAAAGGGGTGCTCAAGTTGATATTGTTGCGCAAGTATGGGTGTGCAAGTAGACTTGAGCGACTTGATATTTAATTATGAGATGAAAATCCTATATTGTAATACTTTGGAGAGACTAGGCTCAAAAAATCCGGAGTATTCATAGGTAAACCCAGAAGTGGGGCGCTCAAGTTCCTATAAAAAGAATAGGTGGAACGAAAGTATTTTTAATTTATGGAGGATGAGAGCTTTAGGAGGGAAAGTGTAATGGTTTCCAAACACTAAAAGGACTTAATTCCAATGATCCTCATTTAAATCCTCCACTCATGGTGTTAATTATCCACCTTGAGAGTTTAATACGTCTTGGGAGAATCACTAGTCAACCCGTGCATCAATTGGGCTTCAAGAAAATTTTAACTACAAATGAATGACCCAATGGTATATTTATAGGTAAAAATTGTAGCTTGAGAGAAAATAGATTGTGTGTGCATGTGGATTGTTTTCTAGAATTGGGATTTTATGTACCTTGCACACCGACAATTTCTTTCTAGACTAGGGAACCACATTGAGGACGTAGACAAAATAATTACTTCATTCAACTCCAACATGGTGGCATACTGGTATTTGAGAACAGGTACCTTGGGATCCACTTTTGGGACTTTGCCAAAATAATTTGATCCATACCACCGTGGATTCACCCCCACACCCCTACATGTGATCTGTGCTGGGATGCAGTCCCGCCCATTCATGTCAGTTACTTCGCTACCCTCACTATGCCCCATGAAAACAACATAGTCACACTGTGAACCATTTGTTCATAGTTGAGGTCATTTTATGTCGCGATAAATTGAAATACATCCTCAATTGTGGATAAGTTCATGAAACAAATTTCATGGTGTCTACATACCCTCTAGACGGTGGTGACCAATTGTCTAGTTGGTAGCTAATCATTGGCATACTAGTGTAATATATATAGCCATGTTTTTCCCATAATAGTCCACTGGTTGATCATTAGTAGTCATCGTCTATCCGGTGGCCCCCCAACAAATTTTCATTCTATAGGTTTAGTTCCACAAATAAAAATCCCATCATGTCATTACCCTGAACCATCATAACATTGAAAACTACATAAACAATGAAGAATCATTAATATGATATTTAAAATGAAACATGACAGTGATCATATGTGTAACAAACACTGATATATGAGATATAAGAACGTTATCCATTTCTATTTATTATTCCATTTTACATCATGTGCTTATAATTGATGTAATAATAAATGATAATAAATACATGGTTCAACAATTTTTTTAATCTCCATTATGAGGTAATAAAATTCAGTTTCTTTGATTAATATCTTGTATGACATAATTACTTCCCATGATCAAATATTTTATTATAATTAGAAAATATATTTATTAATGATATACATATAGTCTATGGAATCAAAATGTATCCTAAAACATGGGGTTATACAACTCCCCAACAATAAATAAATTACATCTTCAAACAATTATATATATCACAATGATCAAAAGGATTGAGGGTATCTATAAGGGAGACAAGATTTTTTATATAATATAAAATGAGTTATCAATCACATGATTTTTGGAAGAAAAAGAAAACATTTTATAAAATTTATTATATTGGATCGCAATAGACATATCATTAATACATTTCATTCTTCATAACCATTAGATTTATATACCAATCATTATTGGGAATTTGGACAAATATAATTCAAGTTATTCCCATAAGGTGTTCAAACCTAGTAAGACACAAATGTGTTATAATAGGACAATTTGGGATATAAAATGTGACTTCATTATTATAGAAATTAATATGGGGTCTTTATAGACAGATCAAATCCATTCCAAAAAATGAAATTAGATTCAACTAATTGGAGAATAATAATATTTGTACAAGAAAATTCCCACACACGATTTTGGGAGATAAGTTATAGTCATGGGATGTAGCCCACCCAAAACATTCAGTATTCAATTATAATTTAGTAAAAATTCATTTATTATAAAACATAACAATCATAGATATCATTCACGATATAGTGGATCTGAATGAAATAATTTGAAATATGTATTCAATATTGAGTATACCTATATGAGCCTCATTTTTATTATCCACATTATTAATTGTGAAGTATATATTTTACCATTGGCCTTTGTCTTAAGAGGATATTGATGTGGATAATCCACAATATCCCATTGGTTTGATATTTTTTCATATTACCAACATTAATATCATTTAAACTGTGGAATAATTAGGGTTTCAATAGTAAGAAATATATTTTTATCCAATAGGCTGAGAAAACATTTCACTTTTCCTATGTATTTTTTTTCACGATTCACTCTATTACAAAAAAATGAAATAAAATATCATTCAAATATAATGAGAAATTTCCCTGAACGCTTCGACCAATATTATTAATACATAAAAAGTTGAATATTATTACCTCCCAATTATATATCGCATCAACATCAATGAGATTCTATTCGTATTAAATTTGTATTCTTTCAGAGTTCATCATGGATCATTTTTTAATCATAACATGAGATAGTTGGTAACGAATAAACGTTATTTTATCAGCAACAACTCCAATCTAATTTTGTTGATCAAGCTAAAATTCCTTAAACAATGCAAATAAATCATTTTTATCTAATATTTTCATGGGTTTATCCACTAAATAAGTGAAAAAAATAATAATTTGACTATAAAGTAATAATAATTAGTTAAAACAAATCACACCCCCTAATTAAGATGACCAGAGAATACCATATGTACATAATACATCGATTTATATGAAAAATAATCACATATAAAAACATATCACACCCCAAAAACAATAGGTTATGTGAATTTTAAGATTATATTGATAACCAACATGAAATAAATAATAATCAACATCTCAATTTTAGATATATAATAAATAATATTGTTATTTAATACCAGTGGAATGGAAATATTAAATATGGGGAGCTTAGATTATCAATATGGGTAAAGATGGGGTAAAATATTCAAATATCATAAGTGAGACTATGATGTGCTTGTGGTAGTGATACCTTAATCATGTCACATGGATTAAACATAATATAATCATACCAAAAGAACCATAGATAATTTATCATGAGTTATAGAATAATTATATTTTCATAACATAAAACATGAGTAGTGGGAGTCTATAAAAAATATTAAATAATCATAATAACATAACATAGCCATTATAAGGTTCAATATATATAATAATAGACAATTATTCCCTATATTGTGCCTCAAATCCTATACCATCACCACATCATTGTTATATTCTCATAGTATATTGGGTTTACTCCCTAATCCATGACATATTTACTCATGAGATATATGTCTTTACCTAGTTATTTAGAGGGATAGGAAGGATCCACACATCACTTTGTTGAAATATTACCTTGGTGTTTTGGGATTATCCAATGCATTCAAAAAATAATAATTTTCCGACCCTTCATTTTATGATAAACTATATATAGGTTTTCAAAAAGAAAATAAAAAATACATTATATAATCAATACTTAATTAAATAATTTAAAATATGCGGTTTTCATGAAAAATTAAACAATACAAGATCATAACTCATACAAATAATTTTTATGGGTAGTATCATAAAATTATATCACTAGTGAAGAATAGTAAATATTAATGAATATTGACTTATATGAAAATCAATTATAAAAAATCATTAGAATTCTTCTTTTAATAATAAGAAGAATAATAATTTATTTAATGAAATTTTCATTTTATTATAAAATATTTTATAAAACAATGGGAATATAGATTAGATTGGAAATCGAGAAAAACAAGGAAACAAACCAACATAATAAAAATGTATATAATAAAATTTGTAAATGGTTTCATGTGAAAATAGATGAAGATGATATTCCTCAAACACTTTTGTAAATAATAGTAATGTAAATGACAGATGAGCCATGTGGAAAATATTAATCACATGTTATATTAAAGAAAATAATATAATAACATATATATTATTTCAAAATTGAATAATATTCTTCACAAAACATAAAAATACATTCGATTACCATATAGGTTATATGTTATTTGGAAATAGGGAATCATGAAAAAACTAGTTCATAGGACATCTACATTATCCCCCACTAATTCTTTCATAATTAGACCACTTTTGGAAATATCTTACTAATAATGTTTTTAAAAACTATGGAAAAGGAACCTATAAATGCATGAGCTCATATTTTGATTAATGTTAAAAATAGGTAGATATAATTCATATATATATTGTATGTCATAGGAACATTAAATTTGAAAATATTATCAAGGATATGAAATATCTTGATATCATTTCATTCGATAAATCATAAAACTTCATAATGAATCAATAAACGAATTCCAAAATTTCATAACATAAGACATGGAATTCGTGGAATAATTATTGGAATATAAAATAATTCTTTATTAGTAAAGGATAATTTCCAAGGCCATCAAATTTGAGTATGTCCATTAATATATCGAGCCTTCACCTCATTCTATCATTGTATTACAGAACCAATATCATTTTCCATTCCATCCATGTCAATATCATGAGATATAAATCATCACCTAATGAATTTGAGGAAGATATAGGACCCACCCATCTCATAATGAAGTAGCTATTACATGTTCCTCAAATCACAAACCATTTAGCATAGCATGACCAAAGGATGAAAATATTTTCTTAAACATCATTCCATCGATACATAATCAATGTAAAACAAATGGATTTCATATATATAATTTCAGAATAAACATAATAAAACTATAGAAATAATTTGGATAGTATACTTGAAACATGACCCTATAAAATAATTCCATTTTAGATGTGAAATAATTTTTGTAGAAATCATGAATTTAATTCTACAGAAAATATCATTTCTTCATCATTTTTTTGTATAAATGACATGAAATTTTTAAAGAAAATAATTTATTTTAAAATAAACGTAGAATATTTTAAATCTCAATTCATATAAATAAGTTTGTATTAAAATGTAATCATTTATTCATTTGGTAGATGTTTAAAAAATATATTCTTGTTGTTATTTTATCAGACATGTGAAAAAGTCCATCATTTAAAAAATGAAAAAATATTCAATTCATATAGTTTAATCAAATTAAAAAATGGGTAAATTTTTTCTTATACTGTTTTATAAGAATATAAAAAATATAATTTAATACATATTTGGGAAACATGGACACTGATGAATAATATACCCCAATAAATACTTATATATAAACAATCTCAGTTAATTATGAGATTGTGAAATTATCCCATATGTTATGTATAATATCTTTTGTAAGTATCCAAATGTTGTTTATAATTATTTAAATGATTCAAATGACATATTCAATAACTTTATTAATTTTTATGAGATCATATGTGATTATATTATCATCAGTTTTTAGTAACATTTCACTATTACAATTAATTTGGTATTGACTGATTTATTTTCTTAGTCATGTTTTGTATAATATGTTCTAGTTATATTTCATATATTATTGTTATATATTTTTCAAAATTATATTAATATAATATATATCATATTTATTCATTCAATAAATTTATATAATTATTATTTAATGGATATCATGTATAATTAATCACATTGCATCGTGGAGATGATGGGCTATATTTGAGCAAGAGAGATGATATCAACACTATAATTGAAAAATTTCATAGAAGTGGATGGTAAATATATTTTTTACAATCTGTGTCTCATTATAATTCTAATATATAGTTATTATTTCCACAATTATATCACTCCAATTATGGTTGGTTGAAAAACATATTACACCGAGATGGGGAGATGGTAAACTGTATATGCACACGGGGGTGATTTCATTTCTCATAGGATTGATAGAAGTTAAAATATGGATTTAACCTATAAATAGTAACAACCCATTATATAATTTTTGTTATATTTGTTACTTTATAATTGAATTAACTATTTAAGAGTATGTGTGTGAAGAAATTAGTTTTCATGAATCGGTAGAGGAGGTTACTACTTCTTCGACGAGCTCCCTCTAGATCTCCTCTTAATTTACTAATGTTGGCCTTTTTAGAAGACAAAAATATATAGAATATGATTAGTAAATATGAGAATGTAAATAGTCTAGGTATGACCAAACATGAAGGCTCATATTTAAGTGAATAAGTAATAGAGAATGTTCTCGTTTAATAATTATTTTTATGGGAACTTTAATAATCTCCCAAATTATTAATTTATAATAACCTAAACCCACATCCAAAAAACCTACATGATATCATATATTAAATGATTATATTAAATACTTTTGTTATGTAATAAAAAATAAATTTTATAAAAAAATTTCTGTCAGTTTAATTCTTATCATTTTAGTTAACAGTTTTCTATTCAATTCTATTTTTTACTATGGTAAAAACTATTTCATTATTCAATAGTTAAAATATTTAACTATTTGGGGTAAATTAGAACATAAATTAATACTTTAAATCTTTTTAGACCATATTATAATTGTTATATATTTTTATTATTGTTTTATGGATTTTAAAAAAATTCATAATACATTATTTTGATAAACCATCAATAGTATCAATTTTGAAACTACTAAATTAAGTGATTGTTATAAAAATAAAGATAAAAAGTTATATTATAAAAAAAATTATTATATTCCTAAGATCTGAATTTCATCTAAAAAATTTATTTCATATATCGATTATCCCACATTATATTTATTTTAATATATTTATAACATTTATTTGTTATCTAAATTAATAAGATAATTACAAAATCAGTTTTGGGTAATTATTTAATATTCTTAATTTTTTTAATAAAAACAAAAAATAATATTATAAGATGATGAAAAATTAAATATATTTCATAACAATAATTATAGTCGAATATATATTAGATAAAATCCTACGTTAAAAATGTTATATGTAATAAAACATGAATGAGGAAACTTTAACATCACATTAAAAATAATATTATAAGTGTCATGATCTATTCAATATAGCCCCAAGTTGTTAATAAATAATCCCATAGATATTTATTGTCTATATAAACTCTACCAATAATATTTTGTGATGTTTTTATGTCGTTTAGTAGATATTATCATTTAAATAAAAATTATTCTTTCGATTGTTTATTAATAAAAAATTTCCTTCCTCATCAATCTATAAGCATATAAGGTAATTTTTTATTTATAAAAATTAAATTTTAATTACCATGATAAAATAAAAATAAATTTAAAATAATTATTTATAGTCAAACTTATCTTCTTAATAACATAAAATTAAAAATGAAATATTTATTACACATTGAGTAAGAGATAATTAACATTTAATAAACTTTAACAAATTCAATGTCCTAATATCATCCAAGTGGCTTTCAATGAATGTCATTTCAACCCTAGAATGAATTAAAAAGAGACACAATTATACAATGATATTATTACAGGTGTCATGGAAATTTTATAATATTATGTTAACCAAAATTTAACAATATAACATTTTACAGTATTAATAAAAATTACAGCAGTCACTATTCATAATCCCCAAATATGAAATAAATATATTTATATAATTTGATCATAAAAATTTCAAATATGGAATCAATTTTCATAATTGAAAACAAATTTGATTCATTAATTAAAATAAAATTAATATATTTTTCTAAATATGAAAAATAGTTTTAAATGTTAAAACATTGCAAATCATAAAGATGTCTTTACAGAATAATTGAAAGTCAAATTAAAGACAATGAACTAAATTACATTAATTAATAAAAATATAATATATTTATACATTAAATCCAATATATAATTTTATTTATCTATATAATATATTTCATTGAAAAAAGTTTCTTTTAATTAATATTTAATATATTTTTACTATTCATCAAAACATAATGTTTTCCAAAAAATATCTAAAATTCAACCAATTTAAATTTTTATATACCGGTTTCAAATAATAATTCCATATTTTTATATAAAAATTAATAATGTGTCAAAATTTTATTTTAATAATATTTCACCATTAAAAAGTATTAAAATCAGCTATATGAAAATATAGGGTTTTATATATAAAATACTGTTAATTCATATCCTTTGGCTAAATTATCTCTCTAATGAAAATAAAAAATATTATATATATATATATAACATGAATATTTTTATATTTTTATTTATTATTTTTTATTCACATAATTTATTAATACAAAAATAAAAATATTTCATTATAATTTAATTGTTTTATATTTTTCATAAATTATTGGTAGCCAAAGAATTTAACATACATTTTAATATGTTAGTTATATTTATTAGCACTAGCATAATGACTATATTATAAAAGCATGGTTATGATAATGGTATCTTGAGGTTCATTTAATCTCATGATTGTGTGCAACATAATCTATTAATTATTTAGAATTATTAAATGAAAATATTTATCAAAAAATACTAGTATTAAATCCAACACCATTTAAATAGAATTTATCCCTTGAAATTCATAACATTTTTACAAACAGATGAAGATACCTCTATCTCGTCACATCCCTAAGTTCCCATGTAGCTTTCCAAAATTGGTGTTTTATTCATAAAACATTAACGAAGTGAGTGGCCTTGTTTTGTATAACTTTTTACTACCATCCAAAATCATAGTCAAATGTTCTTCATAAAAATGACCTTTCTCCAGGGGTATATATTTTCTATTTAGTACAACTAAAGGAACTGGTATGTTCATTCTCATGAGATATACATGGAACACATTATAGACATGGTAGATATTTGGTTGATGTTTCTATCTATATGCCACTTACCCAAAATTATCAAGAATTTAAAATGGATCACTATACCTAGGTCTCATCGAGAACTTATTTAAAAATACCATTACTCTCTTCTAGAGAGATATTCATAGAAACACCTTATCACTCACATCAAAATCTAGGTATTTTTGTTTCTTGTCACCGTTAATTTAATAACATCCTTGCACTTCTCTTATGTGTTACTGAATATATATGACCTTATCATCTATGTCATCATCAAAATCCGGTCCAAATAGATTTATATCCTCAAAATCATCCCAGATGGTAGGTTTTGTACACTACTTTCTATATAGGGCTTCATAAAAATCCATCTAAAAATAGGTGTGAGATCTTCTATTGTAAGAAACATTCTTCCAATAGTAGGTTTTGATCCCAGAACCCTTCTAAATCCATTGACCAAGATCTCAACATGTCTTTTAATGTTTCAATTATCCTATTAAACATTATATTTATTTTTTGATGATAAGATGTGTTGAAACATAACTCTATATCTAGATCATAATGAAGACTTCACATGATCATCAAATTAAACCTAAAATCATGAGTAGAAATAATATAAATCATTACTCCATGAAATTATACAACATAAATTATATATTTACTATAAATATAATCAATATAAAAATATGATCTTATTGGAATGAAGTGTGTCGACTTCATAAGGTGATCTACTATAACCCATATGGAATAATTGAATTTATATGTTTTGGGAGCCATGATGAAAATTTCCAAAATGATGTTTTTTTTCTAATCTTGTTTGGTTAATGTTTGAAACATCACCATAGAATTCATTCCCTCAACCTTAACATATTGACAAACCAAGAACCAAGAGACATATTTCGCAACATTTCTTCCCATTCCCTCCATCTAAAAATTATCATTATTTTCCCTATACTTCATAATGCTTTTAGAATTAATAGATAATTAGTAACTATGTGCCTCATCCAATATCTCTTTTAATTATGGTATGGGAGGAATAAAAAAAGGTTCCGGAACTGTGTTATTCCATATCAAAAAGTGTAGAATTTAAGAACATTTCTCATATTATTTTATAGTCCAATATCTTCATTCTGTGCCTCCTTAGTCTTCACACACACACATGTATATATATTTGAAAATTGTTTTCAAAATGAAATGATTTATCCCATAACTTTAAAATTTCAAGATCCATACATTGAAAATCCATAAATGTTGGGTCATTTTTTATCATCATCATGGATATGCTATCATGGTCCATTCGACTCAATGCCTCTTCTACCTTTTTTTATTTCCTATGGTGGTAAAGTTTTGAGAAATTGAAATATTTAAAGTAATAGAATCATCTTTTTTAGTTCATAATCATCTTTTTTTTTGTGTGGAAATATATATTATACATATAGGTTCTGTATAAATATCACACCTTTCACCATAAAAATAGTTCCTCTATATCATTAATGAAAATATTATAAAAAATAACTGAAAATAACGAGTCAATTAATTATACTCATGTATTTTCAATTGTCATGAGGTATATTCTTTTACCACATCTTTTTGAATTATGACATATCCTAGCCCCTTATTGGATTCAACACTATAGGTCACCAACCTATCTCCACTACACGGATGTTTCAACACATGTGCACTAGCTAAATATCATTTTACATCATTGAAATCATCTTCAAATCCCTCAATCCAAAAAAATATAACTCATTTCTTAGTCAAAATGTTGATTTTGTTACATAATTAAGAATAATCATTCAAAAAAATTGATAATATTGATCAAAACCACGAATACATTGGATCTAAATTACTTTTTTTTACCAAGGACAATGTTCAATTATTATTGTTTTTACTGGTTACATATATTTCGCTTATCATAGGATTATGTGGCACAAAAATAAACTTTCTAATCCAAAAATCACACGTCTTAAATATTTCATAAAGCTTCACTTTTCTTAAGGTCTTCAGTATAATTCTCATGTGATCTTTATGTTCTTCCTTCTTATTCCAATATACAAAAATATCATATATAAAGACTACCACCAACTGATTGAGATAGTCTCTAAAGACTAATTATTATATCCTTGAATATTTCAGGTGTATTAGCAATACCAAAAGGCATCACTCAAAATTCATGGTGTATATACATTGTATATAATTTCATCTTTGTTATATCCACCTTTATAACCCCTAATTTATGATTTCTAGAATGAAGATCAACCTCAAAAAAGTATTATTATCCACATATATAGACGAATAAGTCATCAATGCAGGGAAGATGATTTTTTCCTTTATAGTGATTGCATTAACAACACATTAATCAATGTAGAGACTCCTTGAATCCTATTTATTCTTAAAAAATAAAATAGACGCACCACATTGTGATGTAATTATGTTTATAAATCCCCTTTCATGATTCTCTTAGAGTAATTTCTTATGTTCCTAGAACTCAATTGGGTCTATTCAATAAGGACTCTTTGAAATAATAATTTCACTCGATATGAGTTCTATTGAAAATACAACATCACAATTCGGTCAAGGGCCATAAAATTAGTCCACAAAGACATTAGTAAACTCCCACAAAACATGTGTATTATTAATTGTAAGTTTATCTCCAACCATTTGACATATATTACAATCATTTATTGGAGAAAGACCCATAATATGGAAGACATTTCCCCTATAAGGTCATATTCATCCTTGCGTTGATAGATGATCGCATATTGATCAAAAATTTGAAATTTGAATTCCCATACCCATAAATTGATATGATATCCATATAGAGAAATCCAATACATTCCACGAATCACCTTAATTTACACAAATAGAAGGATAAAACAATTTTTGGGAATCAATTTCCCATAAACATCAACTAGAGAAGAATTGTAGACTTTTGATTTCACAATTGTGACATTTAGAGTTGTCACAGCTAACTCAGAATCAAATTGTTTAGATAATAATATGATCCTTATAAAAAATTATTCAAAAATAAATGAGCGGGTGGATCAATAATCAAATAAATAATTTTCTACTACAGAGTAAATGGTACATGTACATTTCACCACTTTATTTTCATTCTAAACAATGTCAATTGTGAATTCAAGTGACTTTCCATTATCATTGGGAATACGTGTGTGTATAAATTGATGATAATTTATATACCTTGGATTCATGAATTGGTTATTATAATTCCTTGTTTTCATGAACTGGTAGCATTGATGTATGGGAGGTTCATTATGTGTTGTCTTTTCTATATTCCCTTCATTAGTCAACTATTCCCATCACTTCAGTTCTCAATTTCCTAATGACATTCTCACCCACACATAAACCATTTTATAGTCCCTTTAGGACAATTTCCTCCATGTTTATTTCTACAAGTTGAGAATAAGGGAAAAATAATCTTCTTTTTAGGGTGCACATTTTATTTTCACATGAATTCCATGTCTACATACATATCAAAACCATATCACTAATGGGTAACCCTAATCACTTTCTAAACCAAGAGAGAAAATAAAATGATTTTCTTATAGATATTGATGTCCCTTATGTATAATTCTCATTAGATACTTGGTTTTGAGCAACTAACGAATAGATAAATTTAACTCCTAGGTTGTATACTTTTTCCACAGGCATACCATGGATGTCAGGTAATCATTTTATCATAGGCACTAACAGATTTATCATACTTTTCCCTAAGGTCAATGGACTCATTCTCCATATTTTTTTAAAGAATAAAAGGAATGAACTTGTTGAAAAAATTTATTGAAATCGCCTATTTTCATAGACTCAATTTAATATAATTCCTCTTTTTGTTAATAATATTCTACCATTGATCAGATTCAGCTTCCAAATGATTGAATTACAAAAAGAATTTATCATTCATTGAAAATTGGAGAATGTAAATATCTGTTTTGTGGTACTAATACATTGTTCATACATAAGAGGTTTTGAAGACCCACTAAATGAAGGTCGAATCTTCCAAATAAAGGACTCAAACGAATGATGTTCTCTCCTTCTATTGTCTGGATGTCTAGCATTATTTATATCTAGATAATTTTGGTGAGAATAGAAACAATACATAGCATTAAAACTCCACGAATCTTCATTTTCTCATGTGGAAAATCATTTCATTTCCACCACATTCAAAACTAATAGGGTTTCTTTAGGTTCTATCCCTTGCCTAAATGAAAGAATCATAGTGTGAGAAACACAAATCATAATTTGAAAACAACATAATTGCGAATAAAATTTGAATTTAAAACATGTTAGGATTTACCCTAGTTTATTCAGGATCATTTCTAAAACACTAGGATTATAACCTATACATCAGAATATCCATAGGGTGCTAACTATGGTTTTATCATCCTAGTTTCAAATGATTAACTATACCTTTTCTTTTATACTTACTAAAATTATTTGTACTTTACAAACATATATATTATGTCAAAATAGAATAATATTCTTAAAAAACATAACAAAACCATGCAAGAAACAAATAGGTTCAATTTCATTAGAAAAATGGAATCATAAACAAATGGATCATAAGACACCTACACTATCTCACAGTTATTCCTTCATAACTAGTTCCCTTTTTTTACAAATCTTACATATAACATTCTCAACTCATTGGGAATTAAAATATAATAAGTTGTGATATCATATGGTTACTAAAGAAAAATAAAGGGGATATCAATAATATCAAAATCATAAGTCATAATAATATAACATTGGAAAATCATATCCGAGAAATTGAAGATCACGATTTCATTTAATGGGATAAATCATAAAGGTTTATAATGGTTCATTATACTAAAAAAATTCATAAAATAAATAATTTAACTAGTGGTGGTCAAATCATTAGAAAAATCATTTCACATTAGTCTTGGATAATTTAAAAGTCCATCATATGGACAAACTCTTTTACGGAATTGAGTTCAGTCCACATTCCATCTATATATTGATGAACACAGATAAAATCCCACTAAAACCTTATATTACTTAATCAAGATCATTTCTAATTTTAGATATATATATACCATGAGGTATAAATATATACCCCATTCAATGGATGGATTTATAGGTATCACCAATGTCATCATGAAATCAATCTTATGTGTACCTCAAAAAATAAATTATTACTTATAACATAACCCATTTAAAAATATGGTTTTCCTAAAAATCATTTCATCAAAACATAAACCATGTAAAAAAATCGATTTCATTAATAATATTCCAAAAAAATTATAATCTAACAATAGTACTAATAGGGATAGTATTTTAGAAGCATAACCCGATTAATAAATTCCATCGTAGATTGAGAATAATTTTAATAGAACAATTCAAATTAATTCATGTGGAAAATATCATTTATTTTTCAAAAAAAATTCACAAAACTTATTTAAAATATAAATGAAAATAATTTCTATTAAAATATCATTCCAATATTTTAATGGAATATTTATTTAAATTAGTCACTATAAAAATATACCATTCTATTCATGCCATATATGTTAAAAAAAAATCCTCTAATGATTTTGTCATATAATGTCAAAGAGTACCTCGTACCGAAAATGAAAAAATATTCATTTCATACACTTTAATATTTCTTTTGTCATATAAGTCAAATAATTACGTAGATGTGTTTCATAATCCATAATGAAAAAATTTCATTCTTGAGTGAAATGTTATTAATGGATATTTCCAAGACATATTATTTCCTTCCAAATTTATAGAAGATGATATATGGACAATTTTGTGGAATAAAAATTTCACCAAAACTTCCATGCCCATGTTATAATTGGCATGTTTATTTTAGTTTTTCAATGAAATATGTATCAAGAATATAGTTTTGTGACACATCTGTGTAACATACATAATGGGATACAATGAAATTGGATTTATATTACATAATGTGTGTTATTGTGTGGATATCAACATTACAACATTATGTTCATTATCTTGGATTCATGACCCATTTCTAGATAGTAATATTTAAATTAAGGAAATCAATCCAAATGGAAATGAAAAATAGTCCTAGAGGCTCACACAATATGTGATTCCAATAATCTCGATTAAATTATTTTTGAATTTAATTATTAGAATAAATGTTTTTCATAATATATTGGTATAATATTGTTAATGGTATATTGATCATATAAATTCAACAAAAATATAATATTTTTTATGTGAATTACATATTTATTTTTGAATAAATTTTTTATTCAGGTATTCAACAAATACCGAGGTTTTTGAACAGTCTAATACTATAACTGTTGATAAATAATTATATATATGCTAGTAAATATTATTATCTATTTTTTTAGTGTAGAAAATTCCATGAAGAAATAATTATTTTATTATTATGTTTAATTTGTCTTACTAATGGATTTAATACTATTTATGGAACAACATGAAATTAAATTGTATTTTAACATACAACGAACCTCTATAGATTACCTGTTATGGATATTGTGGTGGAAATATAAATTTGTTAATTTTTTCACACAACATGTTCTCATTAAACTTATCCATCTCACTCTCTATCTCATCAATGATAAATGATAGGTATATTTATTCAATTTTTAAGAAAAAATCATAATAAAAAACAAATAAAAAATTTGATTCTCCATTCATGTCCCTGAAGATCATTTGAAATTTCAATGTGATCAAAAGAGCATGTGAAGAACACCACTACAGGGATTATATAATTTTTTCCTCACTATAAAAATGAAGTATATATAAAGTAGGATTTCTGGATGATCATTAAAAATCTTGTAGAAGGAAACATAGGATAATTTATTTATTTTCATTATATCTAAATAATTTAATTTTAAAATTTACAAGAAATATCTTCACCGACAGTTTTGGCTATATAAATTTTAAAATAAATTTTTATATATCACCTACCAATACACACTTTTGTTCTTCCCTGAACCATAGTGTCATATCAGATAAGTCACATTAATATTTAAAATTATTTATTTCATTATAGATCTATGTGTAATTTTTGTTATCTTTATATTTCATGTAATATTTTTCACAATTTTATTTTAATTAATATTATTTGAAATATTAATCATGTCTGATCAGTGTTTCATTTTCAGAAATGTCTGAATACAAATAAAGAATGAATTATTATTCCCCCAAGAACTACCATATTTTTTCGGGAATGAAATTGTTATACGACAATTACTCTAATGTGCCTATTGTGTACCCTAGTGCACAACATCAGGATATACTAAGGGATACAAGTATTTCCATTCAATAATGACATGTTTTTGATTCCACATATTTCTTTTCCAACATGTAACATGGTGGTCAGATTTCCTGATGAGTATCATA
Source organism: Viscum album (assembly GCA_963277665.1). NCBI lineage: Eukaryota > Viridiplantae > Streptophyta > Magnoliopsida > Santalales > Viscaceae > Viscum > Viscum album. The sequence goes on along the minus strand of OY728145.1, from coordinate 651,622,276 downwards.
GTACAAACATTGTAGCATACATTGGATGGATTCATAAATCACACAATATGTGTGTTCACAATACATGGTCAACCCCTGTGAGACTAAAAATATGAATCCTTAGTTTTATCTCCATCCTATATATGGTTGAATTTACATATAGTTCATCAATTTCCATTTTTAATATACATTATAATTTAGTAAGAAAAAACGGAATTATATATATATATGTCATGTCCACAGAGTTCATAAATTGTGTAGCCTCAATTCCGAGAAAAAGCCGAAATTTTTGGACTATTACATAGGCACATGGAATTCAAACCACAAATCGTGTAAATATCTTGTGCATGATGTGTAATCTTCTAATATACACACATTAAACCACAGAGTGTATCACATGAAAATGACAAGATGATACACGGTGTGTAGAGGTCATTTACATATTATTTAGTACGGTCGATGTACATAGCATAGACCATGTCATGTTCCCAAGATACATAGTAATCGAGATACACTATGTGTAGAGGGTCTATATAGACTATTTAATTGATCTTTTAAGAATAAAATATAATATTAGGTTAAATTAAAAAAAATTATTATTAAATCCTAATTTTACTGATTAATTAACCATTTGTGTATTACAATTTAATAATGGATTCAATGATATATAAATTCTCAATTTGTTTGTTGCAATTAATTTTTTATTATCAGTTCTTCTAGTTATTTTAATATAATTCCATAAATGATGTGTATATCCAATTTTTATCGTATGGTAATTAAGATAAAAGGGGATTAATTAATTAATTAATTATTTAATGTATTTGTGCATTATTTTATTTTATTTAATAAATAAGTAAATGAGTGTTAGTCGATAACATTTCTATATTTGTTTCATGTATTACCCGTCAAGATCTAGACCAAGACCAATGTATGTGTTGTCATTTATATAATTTAAATTATTTAGTGGGTTTGTAATTAATTTAAATTAATATGGGGGCATGTGAGTCATCCTTCAATCAAATTCTTTAAAGGAAATCTATTTCCAGATTTTTTTTGTGAAATCCACTTTAACAAAATCATTTGGTTCCCCTCACCATGGGTTGATTTATAAATTAATCTAATGAATAGAGTATCCTAATGTGTATTGTGACATCTTGGACCCAAATACCACATAACAGGTGCCTTGAGCCTGGTGGGACACTTGGCCTCAAGTGCATCTCCCTGAATGCAGGATGTTGTTGACTACCACTAAGAGCCTAGGGTGTGTCCTTGGGTAGACTATGCCCTCAATACTAGTGTAACAGGTGGATGTAAACATTGGTAAATAGTAGAAGAAATATATGTAAACAGAAGGCACATGAAAAAATTTTATACATATATATATATATATATATTATTAAAAATAACTGAAACCGTAGGAATAAAATTCAACAAACTGAGATATTTCATTTCATTAGAATAAAATTAAAACATAGATATAAGAGATCTAACATAATATATTCTGTAAAAGTATAAATAAATGAAAATACTTTCCAAAGAATCCCATGATATGGATCCCTGAGCTACTATCAAACCCCATACTAAAGAACATGTTGCTAAGTGTTTAAAGATATATGATTCACATTATCAACACCTCTAATCATGTTATCTATCCCATGTACCCAATGCCACCTTGCGAGGGTGTGAGAAAAATCTCAGTGGGCCACCACCAATGGTGTATATAATAGTCAAACATTGAAATGTAAATGTAATAGTTTGAAAGCATGAATATATAAAGTAATGTAGTATAATGAAATTAAAAACCCAATTAAATATATCTACCCTCATCTGGTGTTAGAACCAATTACCAATTCATTATTTTATTGTTAAGAGTTTATGACATATCACATGATAACAAAAGTGAAGGTTCCATGTTATAACAAGAAAACATGTAATCATATTTCATAGTGAAGTCCCTATTTAATAACCTAGGAGATATTTCCCTCAACAGTTTCCAACTCAATAATAATTGTACCTAGGCATGGGTAAGACTTTAATCCAGGGACCATAGTCTGATGCATTCCCCAATGATGTGCCTACTGAATCCTAGGTGATCGTTAATGGTAAAATGAGGTTATGTAGGGACAAGGACTTATGGGATGTAACAATGGAACCTTTATGTCAATGATGGATCTTAGGAGTGTATCCAGGGCTTCCTGTAATGATATTATGTGATACTATAGTTTCATACTAGGTATCCAAGATCAGATATGGATCCAGATCATGGTGGTTCACAACCTATGAAATCTATATCTCGGAATCAGAATGGGGTTCATGAGTGCTCATGGAATTATTCGATTGAAATCAATGGTGAACTCAAGTTAGGCCATTCTTGTTTTTGTATGAATTCATGTAATATTCTATTTGGTTCAATACTTCCTTTCTATTAGTCCAATAAGGTCTACTAGAATGCATCATTTTAATGAAGTTATTTGGATCATTCCTTTCTATTAATTAGTTTAAAAAGGACAAGTAGCATGAAACCATTCATTTAAAAAATTTGATTCCTATTCCATATTCAAGTATCATTCTAAAACCATATAGTAATGAGGAAAGGGGTGATACAGTTATGAAACCTACCATTCATTTACTATTAATGCCATGTCATATACATTTTATACTTTACAATTCACATTTCAAATTTCATTGTCAAATTGAAGCACTTACCTTAGGCATACCAAGTGGTGATCATAATTTGTACTTGAAAGTATAAAATAATCCTTATAAACAAGAAATTTAATATATAATATAATACCCTAAGTCTGGTCAAGACAAGGTACACCTGAATGGTTTCACAAACATTTTAAAACACTAAACAACAATTATGGTGTAATGTTCCACATAGAAATGATGTAGTTTTGGTCGTAACAATGAAAAATTTATGACATGTATTTAGTAATCATATGCATATGGTTATATTGATTATATTCATGTCATATAAATTCTATAAATGGAACACGATGAAATTGGTGGTCCACACAAGACAATTCACAAGTTAACAATCATTAGGTTTGAGTTATAGACCAATAAATTTTGGATTCTATGATCCTTTACCCTTAATATTTACCCTTTAATTGTCTTATATTGGAGTATATATATTAAAAGGAGTAAACCAATCACACCATGATAACATGATTGAGATTATAAGTAAATGATAATTGCTCTGGGGGACACCATTACATACCGCTACACATCCAACGTGTTAAATAGAATCCTAAACACATCCCAGATGAAGTAGATCATTGAATAAATATATTTGATAATTGATAATAAAAAAACAAAGAGATAAATTGGTAAATAAATTTGAAATATGTATTGAGGAATAAGATGGGTTCTAATAGTTCATTATGGAAAATTTGGGCATTTAACAAAAAAAATTGTCATTGCATGGTTTTTCTGCAAGGTTTGACAAGTCGTGCATAAACCATGAACAATTATCAGGGAAGATGGGGATCTCAAATTGTTAAGACACACAATTTGGCACTAACCATGTGAGCTAGATCAGTCTACAAAAACACAATATGCATGGTTTAGATTAAACCATCTTCCTAGCCAGCTTTTTCAAAAAAGATGGGTTCTAGTATATAAACATTTCATAGACACACCTTGTAGATTTTATAAAACATTAGGAATCCTTATTAGGTCCAAAATAATTATTTATACTAAAATTTAATGTATCCAAACCTGAGTAGAATCTCTAGGTCTTACCGTATTCCACCCTTAAAAGAACTCATCCATGAGTTCACCTTCCAAGGGTAGAGAAACACTGCCTGGTAACAACTCTTGACATTCAAAATGTGCATTTTATTCTATCTCCCATGTATCATCTTGTACTCAAAAATTATTCCATATAACATATACTATACGGATAGACTAGCCTAAGAAAACCTTTGTGCTCTGGTCAACGATGTGTTCTAGATTTTATCAAAAGTTAGCATCAACATATAACTCTACAAACTCGAGAACAAAGTATGAAAATGATACATATGATTCTAGTGAAGGTACTACTTCACGAATCTAAAACATTCTGACATAACAAGACGATAACTTCACTTGTTTCTGTTACCATGTATTCCCTATCCTAGGTGATACCTGATGGAAAAAACAAGACCCAAACTCAATCTACAGAGTTCAACGATGATGATTGACATAATATTTTTTCCATAATGAGAAGTAGACATATAATTTTTGATCAGATGGCCATTCTCTAAAGTCTGCTGATTTGGATGAGGACCAAGAAGGGCTACTTCACATACATCTCCCCAGTACCAATGTGTACAACACATCATGCTATTTAAGGCATCTAATAGATCCATGTGAACTGTCTCAGAAAAGATCTTATTTTACGAGTACTCAATGAGTGGATTATTATAGTCCCACAAACCTCTATAATCAATGAAACATTCTAAAATTATATCCTATAGAATTTTAATTTTTTTATACTAATTGTCTATCAGTTTAATCGTGAAAATATGTTCATAGAAACTCTTGTGTTTTCATATCCTATGTCAATCCCTATGAGAACCATGACGTGAAACGAGTGTCCCTTACTAAAACGATGATACGGAAGACCCCATATATTCATATAATCTCATGGAAATATAGACTTCTCATCTCTATAACATAGAATGTCTCCTAAATATGAATGAGTGGGGTGATTTTTCTTAGTTGGTCTTTGGCTACCCATATAGTACTACATCCCCTCGTTGACCTATGTAAGCCCTATATCAAATCAATAAGAACATCATCCCATTTCTATTCTGAGACTAGATGTGGCTATAGAAACCCTACAGTGATATGGTGTTCCACCGCCACATTCTGATAGGTGGAATTCATAGAGATAAATCCTTCTATATGAGGTTTCATCCCTGCAACCCAATACTAGAATCCCAAATATCGATACATCTTAGAGATTCCTAGATAAAAATCCCACTATGATGATTGTGAAGCATTCATCAACTGCTATTTCATATCTGTAAGAACCCAGATATGTCTATGAAGAAGAAATATGTCATCTTTATCAACCGACCAAACTGTAGGTGGCTTGTCTCATGGTATACTATCATAGAGAAAAAATCCTTCCGTATATGAAGCAATCAACTTATCACTTTCTTAAGGGGATAAAAGGTAGTTGCTATATATTAGAGTGAAGATTTCATGTCACTATCATGAATCCCCAGATGCAGCTCAGAAAAAAGGACCATTAACATTAATTCATCACTGGATTCTTATACTACCTATGCCTACATTATTCAATTCAATGCATATGCAACCACATTTCCATTCCTAGGAATATATTCAAGATCCAAATCAATGGGATTTATAAATTATATCCATATTTTCTATCTGAGGTCTAATTGATAGTGAGAAAATATATATTTGAGGCTATTATGGTATGTGTACAAAGAAAATCAATCACCCAAAAAATAATTTTCCAAACAATATAATGCATGGAAAACTTCTTCTAGACCATGGTTGTGTGTAGGGTAAATCATATAAAGAGGCCTAAAATTCCAAGATCGGTCTGCTACAACATTTTCCTCCTATGTTACATCCACTCTAAGGTTGTTTCTTGATGCATCACAGAAAATTGAATTACATATTCCTAGATTTGAAAAATATAGAATAACTGTAGGTAGAAGCCTCCCATTCTTCTCTTAAAAGGGTTTATCACATGCTTCCGACCATTGGCACAAGACACCCTTCTTTGTAAGGTCAGTAATAGGTGAAACAAGATATGAGAAGTTGTGTTGGAAATGCATGTGATATACATAAATCCCTAAGAATATATGTATATCAAACAAATTCTTGGGATACTCACATGGATGTAAATCACTAATCTTTTCATGGTCATAAAGTACTCTAACTTCTAATATTATATAACCCAATAAGTGGACATTTTTGATCAAGAAGTAGTTTATAGAAAGCCTCGTGTAATGATGATGCTATGTCAGTGTACGTAAAATGATCTCTAGATGTTTGGAATGATCTCTATGATTGTGATAATACACCATGATGTCATTGAAAATGACCATGACAAAAGGTACTAAATATTGGTGTATCAGTATATTCATAATAAACCTGAAATTAGAGGGTGTTTTTGTATGACTATATGGAATAACTAGGTGTAACATCCCAGGTAAATAAAGAATATTACTTTTTCATATTTATTAATATTTTTGAATAAAATATTAATATTACTTTAAAGGAAACTCTATGCTTGATGGCATACCCAATACACAACAACGAGTTTCTTTGAAATCTTACGTTGCACTCTAATAATAAAATAATATTATTTTAAATGGAAGTTAGCGCCTAGCCGTTGTATTGGCCGAAATGAATAGAAATAACTAAAATATGATTATATATGTTTGTTAAATGTTTTTACATTTATCCATAAGAGGTAAAGGCTTAAAATATAAAAAGAATTCAATTTTAAGCATAAATACTCTATATTCACTATAAGGTCGATTTATCACCTTTTGAGGGAGAACCATTTTTAAATATAGTTTTGGTCACTATTATACATTATATTGGACCAAATAAAATTATTATTTAGAATCGGGACATCAAAATTTACCTTGTGTAATTTTTTCGGTATTTTTCCGATAAAGTTCTTTTTTTAATGAGTAGTGAAAATGTTGTATTTTAATTAAAAACCTATTTTTAATCTAATTTATTTATATGATTAGATTATCTTTTGAATTGTTTTTAAAGTGAAATTAGAATATATTTTTACCATTTAATCCAATGGTGGTTATTGGAATTAATTTCACATTGAAATTAGACTTAAACTAGTGTCAATCTTTTGATATATATTGTTTCTTAAAAACATGCTATTTGTTTTGACAATGGGAATTAATTATTATAGTAATTGATGCAAATGATATGTTTTGAATTTTTTAAAATAGACATCATTTTTGAATTTGGAATATCAAATATAGCTTAGGGTGATTTTTTGGTATTTTTCTAAAAAACATTAATTTTTGATCAATAGTGAAACCACTAAGTTGTAGTTAAAAACTGATATTTCGTTTAAATTAATCATTACCAATTTTTTGAACTGAATTTAAAAAATCCTACGTACATGGTTTTCATTAGGATGTAAAATTTGGTTCAATAGGATTAGAATAATTTTTTATTGAATAGTAACTTTTATGTTTTATTAATCGCGATTAGAGGTAATTAGTGTAATTTAAGGTAACAATAATGTTTTAATAATATTATATGACATTGAAACATGTCCTATATTTATTGGATGTGTCATGTCCGACCAATAAAATCCATGGTTCAACTTTGGGACCCCATGGATCTACTTGGGTAAGAAAATGACATTAATAAATTTCTATTTAAAGTTAAAATAAAAATTTCACAAACATGTATTGTTTTACTAAAACAATTTTTACATGGGGTTATACAAGTAATATTTTTGACTATAAATATTAATTAGAAATCTAAAATGAATTCCTACATCATGATATTTTTTTATTAATTTTATTCATTAAATAATTTAAATTACTTATTACACCATGATGATGCAACGATTACCTCATTATTTGACAATTTAAATAAAATGAAAAGATAATGTAGATTATTTGACCTAAAATTGTCAAAAAGATATTGGATGGGTGGATTTTGAACACTTATCACCTTATCCTTGATATATATAATTTTGGGACATTTGATATCTGAAAATCATTTTATAATAAAGTAACTTTTCAAGTCCTTCAAAGAGTGCCTCTCCTCCCTCTAATAAAAGGCTCCCACCTCTACCCCCTTACCCACACCTATCAAGATTTTGGATTGACCAAAATAGGCTCATTTTATCTCTCCACATTCCTATCCTCATCCTAGAAGCATTCCATTTGGATGAAATCTCTTCATGAATCCTTTTTTCTTCAAACCAATAGGAGTTATCCGATTTAAAGGTAAAGTCTTCCCTAATGTTCTTTTGGTTTATTTTGCTTCTCAAACCCCCTAAAATCTTTTTATTACATTCTTTTTTAACAACAACAGTATGTTCAATATAATAGGATTGTTTTATGAGAATTATTCTAGCTACACTTACACACACCTTCCTGTAATGGTTAGAAAACATATTGTTTCTATGGATGGTGAATTACCGCGTCACGAAATGATGATTGTTTAATCTTCTCTTAACACATTTCATGGTGGCCATTATGATGTCATTGTATTTTATATATGATATATATGGTATTTATGTTTTCTATATGCTCCTTTATTTTATATTTAAATCATACCTTTATGGTTTTCATGTTGGGCAAATGTGATAATTTTATACGAGGACGTGTGGACTACCACCCCCTCAAGTGATGTGACTCGTTAATGCAATACATGGAATGTATAAAGAATGAAATTAATGAAAATATGTGACTTATATAACATATATATTATACTGTAATTATAATATATATATCTCTCATTTATTTTTAATTCCATTAATATGAGAAAGAAATGAAAGTAGCGTTCATGCGTACGTACGGCCTACCGTCTCCATGAACGGTGAATTTCATTTGTTTTTATCTCCAAATGCTATGGAATAGTATAAAATAAATATGTACTGGATATATTTGATATTAAAATCATTAATTCTATTCTGGAGATGATTTACTTATAACTACATGGACAATCATTTTCAAACAAGTTCATTTTTCACTAAGGTACCGAACATCGACAAAAACCTCTGATATGAAATCACATTATTAACCAAGTATTATAAAATTATAATATGTGACATGAATTGAATAATAGACATTAATGGAGGAATTTATAAAATTATAAATTGACCAAAGTTTATTATTCAGGAATATAAATAAACAGACAAGACAAGTTGGACTTGAGTTAAGGGATTCTACCTCTCTCTTCATTCTAAGTACTTTATTTTATGTCATTTATTTTAATCTAATATTTCTTATGATTGGGGATGTTCTTTTATATTCCTCATTCTATAAGATTTATTTTCATATTTTTAGAGACCATATTTGATCTCATAAATCCATTTTTGGATGTTTTATGTGACTCTGTTACTCTGCCGATTTTTTGTAAGGGATTTTTCATCTCACTTTTATTCCCGTGAGATTTATGCTACATTTGCCACCATTTACTTTGAGTGGTGAATGAACTGCCCATTATTATACTCTTTGTGTTATATACATTCATTTATGAGTATTTAGATCAATGTTTTAATGTCCTTCTTTCATGGGGTGTACATTTCGAAAGTTACCCAATTCGGTAAAGGAACCTTTCACCCTCCTCTTTTTAAAAATACTTATTTATGTTATGTCTTTTAATTTACATCTTCTTATGTTTGGATTTGTTCTCAAATATCCATATTGATGTAAATTTTATGTCCAAGTGATGATTTACCATTTTCTCTCCCATCAACTCATTTTATGAATTCTAATGTGACACTGTTAGGATGTCAAATTATTACAAGGGAACTTCTTAACCCAATTTTGAATGTTTGGGTTAACCTTATACTCCTTGAATATGTCATTCTATGAATATGTGTGAATCAAATCTGATTGTTTTACTCTTAATATCCACTTATATTTGGGATATTTATTTGTCACAAAAATTTTTGTAATTGATTTATCCTTAATCAAAGGATACCGTCTTTATAAGGGATTTAGTCTGAAATTATATTCCATTGAGACTTCCTTGTTGTTATGTGCCAATTAAATTTGATATGGTGTATATAATGTCCTTTGGAATATTATATCATGAATAACATTATTCTGATGATATTATAATGTTTTTATTAAATGTTATTCCTTTAAAAGCTTCAAAGTTGCATGGGACGCTTTGATTCAAAAATCTCTTTATTAAAGGGTTTTGAAAATAGTTTGATAAATCATTGATTTTGTCGATATCTTTAAATGATAAATTTTTATTTAAAATGAAATTTTAATAGTGAAATGTTTATATATGTGCTAAGATTTTTATAATGTTACTTGGACATTTGACGAGTGGTTATGTGATAAACCATATGACGGGTGGTGTCGTGAATACCAGGATGGGTGGTTATGTTATAACCTCTAATGCATTGGGTATGGAAGTCGTCCGTATGGATATTCCATTAAGTGATATGTGTGGAAGTTGAACGTATGGTTATTCAATTTAAGTATGTTTATGTCCCAAGTTACCTTTACATGTTATGTGTTCTTTATATGGGTTTTATGGTAATATTTTGGTTACAAAAGGGTAATTAATGATATTTTATTCAGTGAAGAGTATTTACTACTTCATAAAGGTGAATAATATTACTTTGATAATGTTTTCATGGTTTACTTTTGGTTTTGAAAAAACTAACAGTTTTCCTTCTTTGTGTATCCCTTACTGAGCTTTTTATGCTTATCCCATGTTTTTTTGTAATTTTATTCACAGGAAAAAATGTGGAATAGGTTCAAGGATGTGATCAAGGAAAGACATGCTATCTAAAACATGGATCTAGACATGTTTATTTTTAAGAGTTTTTATTTTTTTGGAAACATAGTAGAATTGTCTACTTTATAATCTTTTGAGATGTAATAGTTATGTCTAATTCTCTAAAACTCTAAACCTAAAATGATCCTCTATGTGAATTATTCATTTAATTCATGATTATGTAATGTTTTCAGGTTAGTCCCTTATTATTGGTATCAAAGGTCGGTTTAGATAAATTTAGAGGTTAGAGTGTAGTTTAAGCATAAGTGATAAGTTCTGTATAACCACAATCGGTATTATATTAGATGGTGTCATTGTTTTTTTGAAAGTTAAAATGAGTTTGAGATAAATTTGACAACTATATATTAGTGTTTATCTTCCTCATTATTATATGATGATTTTACTTAAATGCTCACACTGACCTTTTTGGTTTTAGTAAATGGATGGAACTAGCAGGCACCAAAGTAACAGTGGATGTGAAGGAAACCGTGTAAGTTTTCAGAGTGTGCAACTGAATGATATGGGAGATGTAATGAGAAATCTTGTGTTTATCCTCAACCTACAGAAGTTCAGGTAATAATCATAAAGGTAAGTGTGTTCAAAAACCTATGTGTCAATGATGTGGAAAGAAACACCTAAGAAAATGTTTCAAAGGGAAAAAAATATGTTATAGATGTGGAAATAAAGGTCATAAAGCAAGAACCTTCCATGGAAAAAGGAAGCATCCAGTCGACTCGAGGAAAGGGAAAGAAGTTCCTTCTGAGGGATCAATTGAATGTTTTAAATGTGGTATGCATGGTCATTATGCAAACACATGCCCTGCGAAGATGTTTCGGGAATGGGATCACCAAGAGCGTACAAATATTCATTTACCAATACCTAATGCCATCCCGATTGAGGATTAAGAAACTAACAATGACCAATCAAATGTATGGATTATTTATTAACTTATGTTTTTCTATTTTGGAATATTATGATACGATTCATGATTTTTTTGTAGGAAAGAAGTATTTTAGAATAATTTGGAAAGGAATGGTTAATGGATCATGAATAATGTTGAATGAGTGAGAAGTCAACGTATAAGGGATTCAAGAGGTATGGTAGATTTTAGGATTGTGAAATATTTAAATGTATTATGTCTCTTTTAATGATGTGGTTACATTAGAAGACTTTTTATATTTTGTGAAACCCTGATGTTCGATATATGAAAATTTTATTCAAGGAATAGTTATCTGTTCATTTGTGGACATAGTTATAAAGAACCATTTTGGTTTATATGATCCTTACTTTTGTGGTAATTATGGGTTACTATATGTTATGATGGTAAATGAAATGCATGAGATAAAATTGAGGTTAATTTATTTTATGGTTATTTTTCATGATTTTATCTATTTTTGGGAAATGTATTGAGAATTATATTGTTTTGGAAAATGGACAACACACAGACCGTGTGACAACCCGTCGCGTCGGACAAAGCAGTGGGAATCGAACCCACAACCAAACTGCAACTGGTATTTATTACATACCATTGGACTACATGAAGTCCCTGGTTAATATGACAAATAATTTTTAGTTATATAATTTTATAAGTCAATAATAAGGTGATTTTGGGTTATCTTGGAAAATATTGACCTATCATGGAGGATATATGATTTCGTTAATTACTTTTCAATATGATACATTAAGAGAAAGTGATGTTATTTGGAGATAAATGTTATGTTTTTGTTCCTTGGAAGACTATGTGATTAAATCCTTCAAAGAATTGGGTTTCAATATTAGTTTGTTTTAATTTGAAGAATTTTATGGAAAATTGTTTATCAAATGGTATTTGAAGAACATTGGGTTTTGTTGGAAAATTTTGCAGATTAAGAATAGATTTTCTTTTTATAAAGGATTATCCTTTTTGGGTATTATCTGATCTCATACTAACAACATTGGTTTTGGTTTTTGTCAAAAGACATTAGAAATATATATTTCTCTTTTTCGGATTAGGCGATTTTCTAGATATTGATATAGTGCTCTGAATGTGAACAATTCATCCTAAATACCTGTCTTTTGGAGGAAAAAAAAGAAGTTTGTGTAAGAAATATAATAAGATATGAAAGTATAAATGAAAAAAAGTATGATTCCTTGAGATTTAGAAAAGCTCATAAATAAATTCTTCAATGAAAAGTAACCTAAAACAAAAATGTTGTTTGTTAATTTTTCTTACCAGGGAATCAAGTATTGTTTTACCCATCACATGTTTGTGATTTTCTGGTGGTTAACTTTCTCCTAATCACGTTTTCTATCACTCACCATCAGAACATGACCCTTTGTTTTCTCTTCCATGTCCATGTTTTCCTACATGGAATCCTAGTATGGGTTAACTCGGGTGACCTTTGTACTTCCCTTTCATTTTTTTAAAGTGACTGTTTAATTTACTCCTTTTCCGATGTGGGGCTTTTAATGAAGTTTCCAAGCCCAATTTTAAAATTGCGAGGACGCAATTCCCAAAAGGGGGGAAGGATGTAACATCCCTGGTAAATAAATAATATTACCTTTTCATATTTATTAATATTTGTGAATAAAATATTAATATTACTTCAAATGGAATGCAATGCTCGATCGTGTACCCAATACGCAACAACGAGTTTCATTGAAATCTTACGTTGCACTCTAATAATAAAATAATATTATTTTAAATGGAAGTTAGCACCTAGAAATTTTATTGGAAGGAATTAATATAAATAACTGAAATATGATTATATATGTTTTTTAAATGTTTTTACATTTATCCAATAAAAGATAGAGGCTTAAAATAAGAAAAGAATTCAATTTCAAGCATAAATACTCTAATATTCACTAAAAGGTCAATTTATTGCCTTTTGATATAAAAACATCTTTAAATATAGTTTTGGTCACTCTTATACCTTATATTGGACCAAATAAAAATCATCTTTAGAATCGGGACATCAAAATTTACCTTGTGTAAATTTTTGGTATTTTTCCGATAAAGTTCATTTTTTAATGAATAGTTAAAATGTTGTATTTTAATTCAAAACCTCTTTTTAATATAATTTATTTATATGACTATATTATCTTTTGAATTAGTTTTAAATTGAAAATAGAATATATTTTTACCATTTAATCCAATGGTGGTCATTGGAATTAATTTTACTTTGAAATTAGACTTAAACTAGTGTCAATCTTTTGATATATATTGTTTCATAAAAACACGCTATTTTTTTTGACAAAGAGAATTAATTATTAAATTAATTGATTCAACTTATATGTTTTAATTTTTTTAAAATAGGAATCATTTTTGAATTTGGAATATCAAATATAACTTACGGTGAATTTTTGTTATTTTTCTGAAAAGTTCAATTTTTGATGAATAGTGAAACCACTAAGTGGTAGTTAAAAACTGATTTTTCGTTTAAATTAAACATTACCAATTTTGTGAATTTAATTTCAAAAATCTGACATACATGGTTTTCATTAGGATGTAAAATGTGGTTCAATGAGATTACAATAATTTTTTCGTGAATAGTAACTTTTTAGTTTTATTAATCGTGATTAGAGGTAATTAATGTAATTTAAGGTAAAAATAATGTCTTAATAATACGAAATTACCTTGAAACATGTTCTACCCTTATTGTATTTGTCATGACCGACCAAGAAAATCCATGGTTCAACTTGGGGACCCCATGGATCCACATGGGTAAAAAAATGACATTAATAATGTTTTATTATAAGTTAAAATAAAAATGTCACAAACATGTATTGTTTTACTAAAATAATTTTTACATGGGGTTATAAAAGTCATATTTTTTACTATAAATATTCGTTAGAAAGAAAAAATGATTTCCTACATCAGGATTTTTTTTATAATTTTTAGACATTAAGGAAACTAAATTATTTATGACACCATGATGATGAAGCGATTACCTCATTATTTAACGATTTAAATAAAATGAAAAGATAATGTAAAATATAAGACCTACACTTGTCAAAAACCTATTGTATGAGTGAATTTAGAACACTTATATGCTTATCCTCTAAATATATAATTGTGGGACCTTTGATATCCAAAAATCATTTTATAATAAAGTAAGTTTTCAAGTCTTTCCAAGAGTGCCCCTCCTCCCTCTTATGAAAGGCCCCCACCTCTACCCCCTTACCCACACTTCTAAAGAATTTGGATCGACCAAAATCTGCTCATGTTATCTCTACACATACCTATACTCATTTTAGAAGCCTTCCCTTTGTTAGAAAGCTCTTCAAGAAACCCTTTTGGTTCAAACCAAGAGAAGTTAACCGATTTAAAGGTAAAGTCTTCCCTAATGTTATTTTGGTTTATTCTGATTCTACAACCCCCTAATCTCATTTTATTCCTCTATTTTTTAACAACACCAGTATATTAAATATACTAGGTGTTTGTTATGAGAATTATTCGAGCTACACTTACACACCGCTTCCACTAACGGTTAAAAAACATATTGTTTCTCTAGATGGCGAATTACTGCCTCACGAAACGATGATTGTTCAATCTTCTCTTAACAAATTTCATGTTGGATATTATGATGTCACTGTATTTTATATAGTATATATATGGTATTTATGTTTTATATATGATTATTTATTTTATATTTAAAATGTACCCTTATGCTTTGCATGCTGTGAAAATGAGATAATTTCATACAAGGAAGTGTGGACTACCACCCCCTCAAGTGATGTGACTCGTTGATGCAATAAATGGAATGTATAATGAATGAAATTAATAAAAATTGGTGACCTATATGACATATATATTATAATTAAATTATAATATATATATATCTCTCCTTTATTTTTAATTCCATTAATATGACAATGAAATGAAAGTAGCATTCATGCGTACGTACGACCTACCATCTCCAAGAACGGTTCATTTCATTTATTTTTATCTCGAAATGTTATGGAATAGTATAAAATGAATATGTACTGGATATATATGATATTTAAATCATTAATTATATTCTGGAGATTATTTACTTATAACTACATAGACAATCATTTTCAAACAAGTTCATTTTTGACTCATGTACCGAACATCGACAAAAACGTCTGATATAAACTGACATTATTAACCAATTATTATAAAATTATAATATGTGACATGAATTGAATAATAAACATTAAAGGAGGAACTTATGACATTATAAATTGACCCATGTTTATTATTCAAGAATATAAATAAACTAACAAGACAAGTCGGACATGAGGTAAGGGATTCTACCTCTCTCTCCTTTTTAAGTACTCACATTTATGTCATTTCTTTTAAGCTCATCTTTCTTATGTTTGGGGATGTTATTTTATATTCAGAATTATGTATGTTTTATGTTAATATTATGAGAGGCCCTATTTGATCTCATAAATCCTTTTTTTGGAAGTTTTATGTGGCGTCGTTAGGCTGTCGTGTTTTCGTAAGGGATTTATCATCTCAATTTTATTCCCGTGAGATTTATGTTACATTTGCCACCATTTCCTTTGAGTGGTGTATGTACTGCCAATTATTCTACTCTTTGTGTAATATAATTTTGTTTATGAGTATTTACATCAATGTTTTATAGTCCTTCTTTCATGGGGGTGTACGTTTCGAAAGTTACCCAAGTCTGTAAGGGCACCTTTCACCCTCCTCTTTTTAAAAAGACTTCTTTATGTTATGTCTTTTAATTTACATCTTATTATGTTGGGAAATGTTATTTTATATCCTTATTGATTTAAATTTTATGTCCAAGTGATGAGATACCATTTTCTCACTCATCAACTCATTTTATGAATCTTAAAGTGCCGTCGTTAGGCTGTCTAATTCTTACAAGGGAACTTCTTAATCCAATTTCGATTCTTTGGGTTAAACTTGTACACCATGAATATGTCGTTCTATGAATATGTGTGAATAAACTCTGATTGTTTTACGCTTAATATCCACTTATATTTTGTGTATTCTTTTGTCACACATAATTATGTAATTTATTTATCCTTAACAAAAGTTTACCGTCACTATAAGGGATTTAGTCTCAAATTACATTCCATTGAGACTTCATTGTTGTTATGTGCCAATTCAATTCAATATGGTGTATATACTATCCTTCAGAATATTATATCAGGAATAACATTATCTCATGATATTAGAATGTTTTGATTAAATTTTATTCCTTTAAAATCTTCAAAGTAGTATGGGACACATTAATTCAAAAATCTCTTTATTAAATGGTTTTGAAAATAGTTTGATAAATCATTGATTTTGTTGATATCTTGAAATGATATATTTTGATTTAAAATGAAATGTTAATAGTGAAATGTTTATATATGTGATATTATTTTTATAATGGTTCTTGGAAATTTTATGGGTGGTTACGTGATAAACCATATGATGGGTGGTGCCGTGAATTCCCGGACGGGTGGTTACGTTATAACCTCAAATGCGTTGGGTTTTGAAGTCAGCCGTATGGCTATTCCATTAAGTGATATGTGTGGAATTTGACCGTATGGTTATTCCATTATAGTATGTTTATGTACCAAGTTAGCTTTACATGTTATGTGTTCTTTATATGGGGATTATGGTAATCTTTTGGTTACAAAAGGGTAAGTAATGATATTTTATTCAGTGAAGAGTATTAACTTCTTCATAAAGGTGAAAAATATTACTTTGATAAAGTGATCATGGTTTAATTGTTATTTTGAAAAAACAAACAGTTTTCATTCTTTGTGTATCCTTTAATGAGCGTTTTATGCTCATCCCAATTTTTTTTGAAATGTTTCTCACAGGACATAATGTGGAATAGGGTGAAGGATGGGATCAAGGAAATACATTCTATCAACAGAATGGAACTAGAAATGTTTCTTTTTATGAGTTTTTATTTTTTTGGAAACATAGTAGAAGTGTCTACTTTGTAATCTTTTTAGATGTAATAGTTATGTATTAATTCTCTAAAACTCCAAACCTGAGAGGATCCTCTATGTGAATTATTCATTTAATTCATGATTATGTAATGTTTTAAGGATGTGTCCTTATACTAGGTACTCATATATACCATACCTTCCAAAAAAATTTGTATGAGTTATGTATGATGGTATGACTCGTACCTGATGATAACATGATCTCATGTTGATCATGGATAAGAGCTTTTGTCCCCGGAGATTGTAGAAGAGATCATCCATTTGAGGTAGTGAATACGAGTTCATGATTGTATACTGATTCAAAATACAATAATCCATCCATTAATGTAAGGTACAATCTTTATTAAATCCACAATGGACGGGTGAACCCCAAGAGGATGCACTGGGCCATATAAAACCTTTGGCCTTTAAATCCACTAACTACCACTAGAGTTCCTGATGATCTATAGGTGATATCCTATATAGAAAAATGGGAACCTGAGCTGCTCCTTGATTAATTTTGATAGTACAATCTACCAATGTTTCAAGAGGTAATATAGAAAAATAATTTACAAATACATCCCTGAAACGATCCACTACTAGGGGAAAATTAGTTTGGTTAAAACTCTAACCATCCCAAATGACATTTTAAATATGGGTGGCCACTCCACATAGCCAATGATTCTATGGTCTAGATATAACAACATAACCAATCCACTCACCCTTATATAGATAACATTTTCCCTCTGTTGATGTAATACATACTGTGTGATTATAATAATCTGCAAAATGTGATGATGAACCAACATGCTGATCCTTAATATGACATCAATACCGGTCGTCTCGATAACAATGAGGTTTCGTAAGAATGTGTTAATTCCTATTTCAAGGGGATTGTACCTACACTGGTGTATACCTTTTATTTTTACCCCTAGTGGGATATCAATTTTTATTTCACCATAATTATTTTGTATCTTCTGTTCGAGTCATTCCATGATGATTTTATAGAAAAAATATATCGACCCACATGTATCAAATAAAGCAGATAATATTGTAATGTCCACTAGAATTTTATCTCATATTATAGATGGTCTAGTAGCTTAATCCTCAGGTATTGGCTATATTACATCCACCTGACATGATCCATGACCCTATAAAACAGATGGACTACCAAGATCATAACTGCTCGGTTGGTTCTTCTGGTGATTTGGGGGATGGCTACCACTGCTACATCCTCCTCCTCATCCATACAATACAGTGTTATTCCAAATCCCCTCCAAATGCAGCATAAAAGAACCTTCTCTTTGAATTTTGTGAAGGGGAAGACCATTTTACACTCGAAATTGGTGGAAATGTCTTATAGAAATGTTTTAGGTTCCTCATACGTCTGCATACCCAACACTGCAGTGGGTATCTATCACGCTGAGGCTTAAAATACCCCCATCATCCATAATGATTAAACATTTTAGAGCTATCAATACTGGTACTCTATATTTCAATGTTCATATGATAATCATTGAGAGAACGCTTCCAACCACCGAATGAACTACTGGATTAATGTGGCCTTAGTCCTCTATGCCAAATACTATTTTCATCCCTCATGTTGTGTTCATTCAAAATATATATATTTACTATTGATGAAAATGTAAGATGCTCGAATACATTGACTTTCATACGTATGGTGTACTAAATCCCATTCACAAGGAATATATCACACGAATGGTCATCACCAGATATATGCAGTTAAAATTATAGAAACTCTATTGAATTTTGTAAATATTTTATAATTGACATAGAACCCTCCTTAAGATGCATGAATTTATAGGCTCTATAATCTCTCAACATCTGTGGAAAGAAATGATCATGCAAGGGATTCTAGAATTTATCCCATAACATGCCCTGATGAAGACCTTCCTAGGAAATGAAATCCCATGAGATATTGGAGGAGTCCCGATGAATGTATGTGGAATGCTTGAACCATCAATCTTGGGGCATCTTCAGATGCCCAATAGTAGATTGGATGGATTCTATGCATGTCACAGTTTTCTATAGACTTCCATTGATTTTAAAATTTAGTAGTATGATGTTGTTGAAACTCATGAGTCATATCTACCATCGTAGGTGCGAGCCGTGGAGCACCAAGAATGGATTACAGCAGACGTAGGGAAATATCATGAACATGTGCTTTGTTTTCCTAATATGTTATAGGAGTTGGTTCCTCTAGTGTAACTCCATGATGTAACACTAACAGCTCAAGGGCCCCCACATATGGAGAATGGTCATTTCCACCTTCCTATCATATGATACGAGGATATCATGGAGATGTTAGTATAAAATTTCTAAGTACATACCTCATAACATGCTCACGAAAACATATAGCATTACTACTAGAAGATTCTCTAAAAAACACACTACCCATGGTATACTACCCAAAATACACACATAGATGGCCATGTATTCATATGTGATCATATATAAGTTTCATTTCATTTTAAATTTAATTACCAAGTGTGTTTCTTTACCTTTCATAAATATGGAATTATGGGATAACAATGTGGAACTATTCAATATTATAATTTATATTTCATCTTATACTCAATATTCATTCACATTGAATTGGTTCCCATACAAATAATCAGTGATAATGACACCCATTTATTTATAGCATAATGTCTCGAATTGTTTTATTACTAATCGTAACCCAAGAGGTCCCATACAACTCCTAAATTCATATAAGAAATCAATCAATCAAAAATAAGAGTAATACAAGAATTAAATAAATATCCTACAACCACTCAAGAATCAAAAGAATATCAAGAAATAATAAATAGTAAAATTAACCTATATGTCATGGAAATATTCTTAACAGTCAATTCTATATTCCTATAACAATTCATGGAACAATACTCATTTCCCTCATATCACCAGGACAAGGATGAATGAAAATCCTTAAACAGAGTAATAATCAACAACACCACAAAACTTATGTGTTACCCAATCATGAAATAATATCAAATCTAATAGGAACATAAGAACAATAATTATATTTTTTTGAATTTTATTTTACCCCAAAGATGGTTTTATGACACCAAAACACAGATTATGTCCAAACCCAACCAATTTTATTATCCAACAAATTGTCTCGAAATGGTGATGAACTAAATGAACTCCTTTGATACCAATTCATGATTTAGAGGCATCATATAGCACTTAACATGTGCACTGATCCCAGTGGGCCACATGGCCTGAATCACATCTCCCAAAACACTGGAGGCTTCCATTTAGTAGTGAGGGACTAAGGTGTGTCCATGAGGATACAATGCCCTCATAACCCAAGTGTTGTGTAGCAGTTGGAAGTAAACATAGGTAAATAAAAAATGTAATAAAAGTTATCCAAATTCATAATGGAAAACAAAGAAAATAGTAACTATAACAAAAATAACAAGAATTCCATTCAAAAATTCATTATTTTTCATGTAACTAGAAAACTGGAAAATATGGCTATAAGATTGCAATCAAAACATGTTCCAAAAAATTATATTGAAATTGAAATACCATCTCCAGAATCCCACATTGTAGCTCATTAATATTCTATCAATATCCATATTGAAATGCTAGAAATCAAGTGTTTGATGTTTTATGCTTCCCTTTATTGACACCTGCAACCATGTAATCTGCCCCGCTTACTAACGACGATTAGAGAGTGTGTGAGATACTTCTTAGTGGGACACCACTAACTGTGTCTATAACATCCATCCTATGTAATTGAAATGTAATAGTGTTAAAGAATTCATATATAATGTAATTAAGTACAATTTAATTAATAACCCATGTACCTGCATCATCCCTCAGCTAGGGTCAAAACAGGAAACATAGTCATTATTTGATTTTTACCGGTTTATAAAATATCACATGTTAACAATTTTGAAGGATCCATGTTACGACAAGGAAACCTATTATGCTTTTTCATAGTGACGTCCCAAAATAATTACAAATGTTATGAATACCTTAAGGCTTTCCAACTGAGTAATGACTATAGCCTGGAAAGGATAATAGTGTAATTCAAGAGCATAGAACAAGGAATTCCACAATGAGGTGCACACTAATTCGATGGTGATCATATAATGTAAAATGGGGCTATGCGGAGATAGGTCCCTATGGAATGTAAACATGAAACATACTTCTCAATGATAGATAAAAGTATTGTATCCATGGAATCCTATAATAATATGGAGTGATCCTATGGTGTCATGCCAAGTATCCATGAGCCGACAAGGATCCAGATCTATGTGGGTCTCATCCTGAGCATGTTTTAACCTGGAATCTGAATGTGATTCCGGAGTAGTCATGAAATTATCTAATCAAATTCCAAGGATAATTTGAGTCAAACCATTTCTATTTATTTAATATTTCATGTAATATTTCATTTGGTTTATGCTTTCCCATTCATTAGTGTGATAAGATCATGTAGTATACAAACCTTTAATGATGGGTTTTGGTTAATGCTTTTCCTTTCATTACTATGACATGTCTAAGTAGCATTAATCCTTTAATTTTATACATTTGAATAATATTTCACATTAAAGGTTCATTTCAATACCATAAATTAATGTGGTAAGGTGTGATAAATATTTTTAACCTATTATTCATTTACATTTATGTTTATGTCATATTCATAGATTAATTTCCATTTCACATTTCACATTTCATTTTCAAATTGAATAACTTTACCATGGTATGTAAGGTTGTGAGAATATATGGTACTTGGAATTATGAAATTTGAATTATAAAAAATCCATTAAATAATGAAATTCTTACCCTTTAAGTGCTCAAGCCAAGGCACACCTAAATGGTGGCACAAACCTGTCAAAAGACTAAACAAAATTTATGGCATAAGATTCGACATTAGAATGATGTATTCGTATTCATAACCAAAAATACATAATAACATATATAGAAATATAATATCCATAGGGTTAGATAGATTATAGTCGTGAAATAAAAATTACATAAATGAGAACCCATGAAATATGTGGGGCCCAGAAAACAATTACAAAATCAACAATTTTTTTGGCGTGAGTTATGGAACACCCACATTTGGGTTGTATGATCGTTCTCCTCCAATATTGGCCTTGATTGGCATAGATCGGAGTAGATCTACGAAAAGGATAAATTTTCTCACACCACGATACATAGGTTGAGAGAAAAAGAGAAGGAAAGTGGATCAAGAGGACTCGACTACTTATTGTTGCGCATCCAACGTGACAAATAGAAGAGTGAAGGTATCCTAGATGATGGAGATCAATGAATCCATAAATATGATCATCCAAAATAACACAATTGGTAGATAAATATTTTAATCCCACTAATATATTGATTAGAGAGGAAGATATGTTGTAATAGATCATAAAGGGAAGTTGGAAAATTTTATGTAGAAAAATAACATGTTCACGGTCCTTCCCCATGGTTTAACAAACAATGTGAAAACCATGCATGGTTACCTAGGCAGAAGATACCCTCACATAGTAAGGCCACATGGATATTCTATATATGTGTGATGTGGATATATCCAGAAAAGCACAATCCATACAATTTTCCACACCATGCGGCATTCCTGCACAGTTTACTCTAAATAGTGCACCAATCATGTTTTCCCAAAAATATGGGTTCTAGACACTAAAAATTCCTCAGAAACCCATAAGACCTTTTCTATCCCCTTTTGAATCCATATTATGACGAAAATATTGGTTTATATTATAATTTAAAGGATCTAATCCTGAGTGAAATCTTAGGTTATTACATGTGTGGAGGTAGTTCAAGAAATAACCATTATGATGGAAACTCAGGTTACCCAAGGGTGAATAGATGGTATGTTATAAATCAACTAAATATTGGAAAATGGTGGTATTCACTTAATCCATTGGTTTATTTAATTCATTATCATTAAATCAATGGTTATAAAATCTCATGGTCGTGTTATTTTTTTTATTTTTTATTAATGTCTCTACATTATTTATTTTATGTATGGATGACAACAATCATATAAATAAATAAATTAATTTGAAAAGAAACAAATCAGATAAATTATGCACAAATTTTTAATTCAACATGGTTAATTTATTAAGTATCATATACATAATAAAAAAAGCCATGTAAATTATAAAAAAATATAAAATTAATGAATAATTACATAAAATCACTCAAAAAAAAATTATGTTAATTTGGGACTAATATTAAATTATTGGTAAGGAAACCATGTAACAATGTGAATTACATGTCCAATGTAAATAAAATTAATTTAAATAGGTTATTTTCATGAGGTTTTCTAGTTTATTTAGCTAAACATGTATTTAGATTAGTAGCCAATGTATGTCCAAAATAAATTTGGATGAATGTATTGAAGAAATCCAAGTCATAATTTTAGGATATATGATTTCACTCAACTGGTCAAGGAGATACTAGACTGTAGTTTGAATGACTGCCAACCTAAATACATTATTATGGTATTCATGGAAAATGTATGAATCATTAAGAAAAGTAATGGGGAAAAATTTCAAATCTAATGTTATCAAAATTATAAATTATGAATTATATTGTTAGGGCTATTGTGATTGAATATAATTGGGGAAAAATAAATACAATCAATTAATTTACTATTTCTCAAATAAATTGTAATCAATAAATGTAATAATAGTATTATATTTTTAATTCCAGAATAAAAAAGGAAATAACATCATAAAATTTATACCTATACTAAGTAGTTTAAAAATAAAACCTCATTACTGGAATTAAATTTTAGAAATAGTATAATCACCTTGGGTTTGTTCTACACCATGATATGAAATTTTTGGTTCCTGAATCCACACATAGAGATATGCCTGATAAGGACACGAGTTCTGAATTGTTTGCAATAAACTAAGAACATATGAATCATATGATCGATAATCAATGTTTTATCCATTCATCCATGTGTAATGATCTCTTAATGTATCACAAAAAACAAGGATTTATAGTTTATTCTTTCGCATAATTGTGTCTTATATTAGGAGAGATCATGAATAAAATGATTTTATATTTCCAATATCCCCTTTTAGGTAAATAATTTATATTGTTCTCTTTTTTCCCTCATAATGTCATGATCATTGGATACATTTATCACATAGATGATCAAGGGTTTAAACTTCCTTATGTACTAGACAGTGATCTAATTTTACAATTACAACCTCAGATCTTTCCGAGTTCTATGTTGAATTTTTATATGAATAACATTGATAAGTATATTCCAAAACATCTAACTTTTCTTCTTCATATGGATAATGGGATGAGTCATGAGAATCCTTCTGTCCTTTTGGGGAATAGATTAAAAGACAATGTGAAAAACCTCTTGTCCCATTATTATTTTCAATACCATTACAAATAGAGGAACAATAATGAGATGTAATGGGTTATGATGTTGTTTATTTCTCATATGGAATAAAGGGACACCATAATAAAAAATTCACAAAAAAGAAGAGTGGGTTTACAGTAGGTACATTTTTATTGATTAAAATGTATCTATTTATAAAAAATGATATCTGATATATCATTTGTTTTTTACCTATGTATTGAAATTCAAG
The DNA here is from genome assembly GCA_963277665.1 of Viscum album. Taxonomy (NCBI): domain Eukaryota; kingdom Viridiplantae; phylum Streptophyta; class Magnoliopsida; order Santalales; family Viscaceae; genus Viscum; species Viscum album. The sequence goes on along the minus strand of OY728145.1, from coordinate 651,597,293 downwards.
AACCATATAAATACCTAAGAATTAACTATGGGGAGGTGGATCATTGAGTATCAAATAAATATAAACTATATTTTTTATATATTAGGGACTACTACTATAAATTTCTCACTAGAATGATATTGGATTTAATGAATTTTTATTATATCCCTTAAATTACTAGAGACATTAGACCATTTATAGTCTAGATATAGACTATTTTATTTAAAAATAATAATTATATGATTCAAATTTTATAAATATATAATTTATTGTGTTGTGAAATAATTAAATAAATATTTTAATGCATTGATCTAAGAAACCATGTATTGTAAAAAGATAACAAAACATCCTCACCTGAAACATAGCACATTTAATTTTTCATTGATAGTTAGGTTATAAAAATGACATGTGTTTGACTAAATTACACAAAAATAAATATTTATATTCTTTTTTGCAAAATCCACTTGGTTTTTGTCATGCACGGTACATGTAATTATGAGTAATGACCCATTTAGTTGATATGGTGAATGGTCAGATGATGGTTTGGAAATAATGTACACAAAAATTTGTAGAAAATTTCATATTTAGGTTGGTGTGGGTACTCATAAATAATAACATTAATTGATGATTTTATTATAAATGAGTATATCTAGTTAATTAGGTATTTCTTCAAATACATTTAGAAGTCTATGGAATACAATAATTAATTGGAGAATAGAATTATTCATAAGATCATGAAATTATTCACATAAAATGGTGTACAATTAATTACGGAATGCGTCATTGATTACAATTGGGTGTTTTTTTATTATATCTCAAATCACTCATCCTTATACTCCTCAGTGTAATTGTTTATGTGAATGTAGTAACCACACATTGTTATACATGGTAAAATTAATTATGATCCATATGAGTCTTAAAATATACATTTGAGGATACATATTACAAACAACAAAAAATAAACTAAATTTAGTGCCAACTAAGGTGAAATATGGTATACTATACAAATATTTGAATGGAAATAAACATTTTTTGTCATAATTTCATGTGTGGGGTTTTAACACATTTTTTATTTCTTTTTAGGTAACAAGATTATACACTAAGTCCCATATTGTATCATTATAGTATACCCAAAAAAACATAGGGATGCTACCTAAATAGTACTTCAGATAAAAATATTATCATTAACATAAATACTAGATTTATTGAGAATTATATTACCTCAAAATTAGTAAATATGGGATATATAGATACTATGATGAAGTCTAGGATCAAGATTCAAATGAGTTTTTATAGTAAAAAATTCCACAATTCCCCATGGAAGAATTTTTTTTTCTAGAGACACAAGTAATGAGTATGTATATTAGAGTAGTTAGATTACAAGATTGTTATGTTTTTCTGGTCCCCTAAGATGGTAACTCTTTATTATTTTAAAATAATGTTCCTCTAATATGATTTCATGTAGTGAATGGAATATTTTTTCCCAAGTTGAATTATATTAAGTATTTTAAAAAGGATTCCATATACAAAAACAAATTCTAGGTTTTGGTAGATCCTCTAGTAGATGTAAATCATGATGGTTATAAATGGGTATGCAGGATAAAATAGGGCATTAAAGGAAAATATGTACTTATATGTAATTTATGGTATCAAATGGTTAAAAAATAACGTCATTGAATATGATTAACCATTTTCAATTGTTTCAATATTGAAATCCATTAAAACTATACTTTCCATTGCATCATATCATGATTATATGATATGGAAAATGTATGTATAAATATAATTCATTACCTAGAAGTTTCATGAATGTGTCAATATGACACAACTAAAAGTTTTTAGGTCTCAAATGGATTCAAACATGATTTGAAAAGTTAAAAAAATTCTATTCATAGATTAATGAAATAATCAATATAATGTAACAATAATATTAATAAACCCATACTTGAAGTTTCTTTTATAACCATTTAGTGTTATAATTGTGTCTATAAATTAATTCATATAATTTAATTCATTTTATTAATAGAATATATTGATAGCATATTACTACTTATAAAAAAATAACAATCATATAGTCTATTAAGGTATGGTTGAATAAATGGTTCAGTATGAATGAATTGGATGTGGATTTATATATTTTTGGGATCTATATATATCATTATAAATCTAGTAGTTTCATACACTAAGTCAAATTACATATATTTACATGATAATGAATATATTCAGTATATAACTATCCAATAGGGGATTGTTTCTAGTGTCATATGGTGTCCACATTTCTAGGAAAATGTGTCCACAGACACATGATGGAAGAGATATGAAAAAAAAGATTCCAAATTCATAGTATATTGGATCATTTGAGTATGAAATTTCATGTAACGAGATAGACATCTCAAACAAATTATGTGTTTTGAGATGATATCATGAAGACACTAGGGGCCACCCTTGGATGGAAGTGAGGTCTATCATAATGTTTCTTGAGGTTTAATAAGGATATGTTCTTATTTTATAGAGTAGATGATGAAATAGTAATTATAGGTTATAAAGATGATATATTAAAAAATGATAAACAAGACATGAAGTCAAAAAGGGATACAAATTATCAATAAATGGATGTGTTGTGAGCTAGAAGAGATCTAATATGTGTGTAGTCGATGAATATATGGCAGCCCCTGAATACATTTTGGATTATAATTATGCTAAGGAAGTAGTGTGGATGAATAAAATTATCTGAGAGCATTATCTTTACCAATAAGTAATTATACTCTCACTCTCTACTAGGATAACACTACAGTGATGGATCTCATAAAACAATCCAGGTCACACTAATGGAAGAAGAACATACTTCATAACTGTCATATATAGAGATATTTTCCTTCGATATGAAAGGTTGAAGTGAGTATTATAGCCATGTAATAAAATTAGGTGGACCCCATGACTAATCCTTGAAATAGTACAAAAATTATTATCATGTGAGGTATAGAATTCTGAAATTCATTGGTAGTTTCCTCTAGTCCATGAATGAGTTTCTTGGAGTTCGTATCATAATACCAACTATTTGTACAATGATTTCATGAATGTTCTATGTGTTGATTATTAATAAAACAAATGATCAAATTTAATTAATTTTGAATCATAAATAAAATTTAATAATGCTCTAGGGTATACCTTGAATTGATATGGTCTTATTAGTTTTTTCTCATTGAGGGGAACCTTGACATGTTGTGCTGGTATTATTAAATAATTATCTTTGGTTTGATAACATATTACAATGGGATACAAAGTACATAAAATGTTTGGTGTGATTACTCATAATAAGATAAGGCTTATTATCATGAAGTTCACACTTGGAAATCTCCATGATATGATATTTTGATAATAGACTTACAAATAATAATATGACATGTTTTTTCTGCAAATATATTGTCTTATATAGAAGTGTCTGTAATGGTACTTATAATTTAATATTTTTTTAATGCATGTTATGAATCATGTAAATAGATTTGATTCTTAAACCATGATGATAAAATATTATAGAGAATTTCAATATATTTTTTTGACCACAAGTTACATGTCATTAATGTATAAGTTGAGGAACAATTTTCCCTTCCAGATTTATGGAAGACGATATCTGGTTTCCATGATTGGAATGGAACCATTTTCAAAAATTACATGTCCATGAGGTAATGATTTTTTTGTTTATAAAATTCAAATAATGATGTATTTAGAATATAGTATTTGATAAATATGTGAAACCATAATAATGATACATTGAGACAATGGTATTATATTAAAAAATGTATGTTCATATATTGTTGTTGATGTTATGACATTATGATATTTATTTTAGTTTTAGAGGATATTTTTTATACAAAAATCCTGAAATTTATTAAATCATACCTAATTATAATGAGAAATATTCATAGAGAGTCACACAATAAATGATTCTATTCATATCGATGGTAATCTATTTAAATTTAATTAACTGATGATATATTATTCACAATACTAATAATATATTTATAATGGTTATATTTATCAACTAAATTAAATAAATATTTATTCCATAGTATGGGAAAAACTATTTATTTATTAATGAAATATTTATTTTTATATATAATAAATAATAAGAATTTAATATAGACCTATATAATACCTGGGGATAAATAATTATCTAATGTCCGGTAAATATTATATATCATTTTACAAAATGGAACATGCCATAAAATATTAATTAATAAATCATTATGTGGAATGGGTTTTATTAAATGTTTTAATGTTGTTTATGGGATTCCATGAAAGTAATCCAAATTATAACTAAAACCCTACATATAAAAATGGAATGTAATTGAAATTGTTTAGGAAATCTAATATAGAGAATTTTTGCGCACAATGAATTATCTTTTGAATAATCCTTCTCTCTCTCTCTCTCATGAACTAAAAACACTTGAGAGGATTCTATAGGACCCAGTAATTTGTGAAAAAAAGATCTATAATAGTAATTTGATACCACATTCTTGTACCTAGAGAGAATTTTTCATTATATGGATTGAAAAAAGGAACATGTAGATCAATTCTATAGGGTTTCTACCCTGGGATCATCACACTCACAATGAAGGAATCATGAAAGATCCTTTTCGGATGATCAACATGGACATCATATAGTCAAACCTAAAATAATGTAATTGATTTATTCTAATGTAATTAATTTAATTTTAAATTTCACATAAAATATCCACACTCATGGTTTCATTTATATAAATATTTAATGAAATTTTAATATATATCCCACCACTAAACACTTTTATTATTCCTGAAACCACCACCATATCTATAACACAAAAAATAATTTCATTTTAAATATTACAAATTTTAAATTCTTGTAATTCAATCAATTTGAAAAAGGGTATTATAGTTTTTCATAGTTCTTGTATGTGTTTTTGAAAAAAAAATAAACATAATATACTATTTAATGAGTAAGAGTAAGGATATTTATAAAAATAAAATCATCTATTCATAATCATAATGATGTCAATATAAAATAATTTTTTTGATGAAATATATTTAATAATATCAGATATGATACTATGGTTGAAGAAGATTGTGAAAAACATGGGACATACTTTGATGATTTCTCTCATTCTTGAAATGGGTCTTTGGAGAATGAATTATTTCGGTCATCCTATAGAAACTAGAAGCTATGCATTGATGGGTTAGTACTAAGGAGAGGAAAATTTAGTTCATATTAAAGATATAAAATTATGGAATAGAGTGGTTTTTCAAGGGTATTAGTGGGGTCAATTTATTACTGAGTTTTATGAGGAATTTATTCATACACAAATTACTTATTTTATACAGTTCTAAATAAAAACATTATTGTGTAAAAAATAGAAAAAAATTCCATATAATATAGAATTTAAGGATTAAAATTACTTCATACATCCATTTAGAGACAATATTTCATCATATTTTTAGATGTTGTACCTTAGTTACAACTATTTTACTCATTTTACCATAAATGTTGAAACAAAATTTATAAGTTGGTAAAATAAATTTTTTCCAAAAATATTTAACTTATCCCCAAATCTAGGAATCATGATTCTAAATATGAACTCTATTTTATTGGATTTAATTTTTAAATCTAGTATAATTTATTGATAGTATAAAAAATCATAATGATTAAAAATAAATTTAGAGAACAATAATTTTGAATCCCAAATGGAATTTAATCATGAAATTGTAAATTTAATAGACATTAGAAGAATAATAATTAATTTGACTGTATAAATTATTCATACATGTCATTTAAAAAATTCTATATAAAGGAATAATTTAAATTATTATGGACAAAATATATTACACATAGAAAATTTGTTTTACAAATATGTATTTTAAAAATTCAATGAATTTCCATTATTTATTACTGATTAAAAATGAATACATGATTTGTTTATTAAATTATATATATATATATTAATTTTTTTTAAATTTCAAACTCGAAATATGATAAATTATTTATTATAACAAAAAATTATAATTACTCATAATAAATGATTATAATTAAAAAAAATTAACTATGAAAAATAAAATTAGTTTTCTTTTTTTCAATATTATTTAATGGATTTTATTGCATTATTTTACAAATAATTCCATTAAATTTAACAATATAGTTTATTAATATCATTATTTATCATTAATTAATTAAAAAATTATATATTTAATTTATAAAAACAATTTCGTTAAAATATATGGTGTTTTCATAAATTTATTTGTATCTAATAATCATATAATAAATAATTATTATATTATATTTTTTTAGAAAAAAATATATATTTTTATACATCCAAATAAACATTATGTATATTAACTATTGAATTGTAATTCCAAACTAGTCACACGATTTCTAGATTTATATCCATGTAAAATCCTTCATTTTCTATTATTCATATAATGTATATAATACCCACATTACAACCAATATATTTATAAAATTATTTCGCCCCAAATAAAACTTCTTATTCATATAGATCTCATTTTGGATGTGAAAAAATTATTCCCCCTTTCAAAAAATATCTCTACAGTATTTTTTACTAATGGTGGTTCTCAAGAATGAAGATGATCATGGGTATTTATTGATAATAATGATTTTATTGTTTCAATTTATTACAATATTTAATGTCTGCATGTTTAGCGATTTAATAGGGAATTATGTGTAAGACAATGTCCACTCTACAGATGTTGTGATGCTCCATTTTGAGTGAATTAAATGAATTTGTTTTGATTAGTTTATTTTATTATTTATTTACTACTCAAGATAAAATAATTTAATAGAAAATAAAAACAAATATATCATTTATAGATATATGATTAATGGAAGAAAAAATGTATCTTATAACATTAGGTGTTATTGAGCTATAGAGTGTTCATATAAAACTATCATTGATGGATCTTATGAATTTCATTATACTAAGTGCATTACCACCAATGTTTTGGTGGGATGTTGAACTAATTGTATATACATTATATTTAGTAGGTTATTATTTTTTGATCATTGATTATATGGTTGGAAGGTTTTCACATATAAATATTGTATTCATATAGTCATTATACATCATTAAAAGATGGATAGTAATATATTTATTAATTTATATATAATTTTTATGCTAATTTTATATGTCATACTTATATCAATTTTTTTCAGCTATTTTGTTGGTATGATAAATGTATAACTGAATATGTACATAAATTTTGTTATAAGGAACAATGATTGTGGTTAACCATGAAAAATCATGATTAGTTTTTTTTTGGCTTTATAAATTTAGCTGATATAATATTTATACATTATCAATTATGATTTTAATATTTATATGAGTCATATAAGATAAATACTTATTATATGTTGGTGATTCATGTTTATATAAACGGTGAGGTAAAGATTCCCCATGTGAGTCACATTGTGATAAGGTGGCTTGGATTTGGGAAACTTTTGGATGTATTCAAGAATGTTTGGGTGATCTATAGTGGTTCATGGTAAATGTTTTCTGATTAAAATTCAACATGAATGATATGGTAATTTAGATCTATTGGCGATCAAGTGGGGTCATCATCATTTTCTTCATTGAGATGGAGTGGGAATGAGATATTAGAAAGATCCTATAGAGATATTGAATTGAGTGTATAAACAGAAGCACAAATAATTGGAGTAGAAGTATTATTATATGAATGATTAAATATGGAAACATGAACATGGTCTTGGGATAGAGTATCCTATACTATATGGAGATAATCTATTTCCCCCTTAATTAGTGGCTTAATTATTATTTTGTTTTTTATAAATTTATATTGTAATAATTTTTTTAAAAAAATTAGGAATATGATTTTATAGATTTCATTTATTAATTAAATATAATATAAATTTTAATTAACTGTTATTTAGAAAAATATAATAATAGAATTGAAATCCATCACATATTTACTTTTTTATAGATTTCAAAGTATATCACTGTTAATTTGTATGAAATTATTTTTAAAGGAATAAAGATCAAATTAAAAAAATATTTTTGATGGATTTCTATATTTTAATAAAAATATCAATCTATAGGTAAATATATTAGGTCCATAAACAATAAAACTATCTTCCAAGAACATTTCATTAAAAATATATTTGTAAATTATTTCTCTATAAAATAAAACGTTTTTATTGAAATTAATCCCAAATTACCCATCATAAACCTTCAAATAATTTTACTATGTAATTATTCAAACATTAATTTTTTTCAACAAGTAATGGAATAATATTCTTCTATCATCTAATTTATATATTCATCATCAATATTTTTCATATTATAAATAGATTAATTACATTAATATAAATAAAAATATGAATTTCCAAAAAATATGGGTAAACTATTCTTCCCAAACGTAGTATTAAAAAATTTCTAACTTCTTGTATCGTTCATTACTCTATAAATGTCTGCAATTCAACCGTCAACCACACTATATTTACACTATTATCAAATATGAAAGGTAAATAGTTCTCGTTATGGATTTTTTTCATATAATGTGTCTTTCTAACAATTTTATCAATGGTTTTAAGGGATGAATTGAAATTTCGTATTTATGGGTGGCTTCAAATAGAGATTTAATAAATTGAGTTTTTAAAATGTTCATCAGTTGTTGTTTAAACACTACATAGATCAAAATTGATATTTGAAATTTCTATTCCTAGATTCCCAATTTCCATTATTTTTACTATTGTCTCAATATTATCTATCCTTAAAAATAAATGGCGACGTAAGACATATCTATTAATGATACAAGCCATTTTTATAGTAAATTTTAAATTTAATTTTATCTTTTAATTTTTTGGATAGTTTTTTCCAAGAATCCTATGTCAACCTAATATTATTCATTCATAAAAATACTTATGGAGAGTTTTTATGATTGAATATATATATGGTTTTTCAATCAGATCATGAAAGTAGGTTAGAGGCTTAGTCAAGATAATAGATAATGAAAAAATGTCATTAATGAGTGAAATTTCATTAATGGATAAGTCTAGGAAGGATTATTTCCTTCCATATTTATAGAATATGATATTTAGAAAATTCTGTGGAATAGAAATTTCACCAAAAAATTCCCTGCCTAGGATGTAATTGTCATGTTTATTTCGTATTTTCAATGAAATACGTATTGAGCATATAGTTTTGTGACACATCTGTGTAGCATACTTAATGGGATAATATGAAATGAGGTTTATATTACATAATGAGTGTCTTTTGTGTCTTTCGACTTTGCAACATTATGTTAGTTCTCTGGGTTCCATAACCCATTTCCTGATAGTAATATATAAATTTATGAATTCTCTCTTAATATAAATGATAAGTAATCTAAGAGGATCACACAATATGTGTTTCAAATTATCCCGATTAAATTATATTTGAATTTAATTAATGGAATAAATATTATTTTTACGATAGAGGTATTATTTTATTAATGGTATATTGATCATACAAATTCAACCACAATTTATTAATTTTAATGTGAATGACATATTTATTTATGGATGAAATTTTTATTCAGGTATTCAACAAATACATAGGTGTTTGAACGGCCTTGTACTATGTCTGTTGATAGATAATTATATATACGCTAGTTAATATTATTATTCATTTATGAAATATGGAACATTACAAAAAAGAATAATTATATTATTATTATGTAGAATTTGTTTTATTAATGGTTTTAAGACATTTTATAGAACAACATGAAAATAAATAGTTTTTAACATACACCCAACCTCTATAGATAATCTTTTATGGATATTCTATTGGAATTTTAATCAAATAATTTTTTCACACAACAAGTTCTCATTAAACTCTTACATATCTATATCTTCCTCAATAATGATAATTTATAGATACATTTATTCCATACTCAATCAAGAGTGATCATGAAAAAAATGAATGAAATTTGATTATACATTCATGTACTTGAAGATCATTTGAAATTTCAATGTGATCAAAAGTGCATGTGCAGAACACCACTAGCGAGGTTAGATAATTTTATCCTCACAATAAAAATGAAGGAAATATAAAATTGTCTTTCTAGATGATCGCTAACAATATTGAAGAAGGAAACCTATGACAATGTTATTATTTTAATCAAATCAATATAATTTAATTATAAAATTTTCATAAAATATCTTCACCAATGGTTTTGTATATATAAATAATAAAATAAATTATTATATATCACCTACCAAAACACACCTTTTTTGTTCCCTGAACAATAATGTTGTATTAGATAAGTCACATTAAAATTTAAAATAATTTATTTAATTTTAGATCTATGTGTAATTTTTGTTATCTTTAAATTTCATGTAATATTTTTCTCAATATGATTTTAATTAATATTATTTGAATTATTTTTCGTGTTTGATCAGTGTTTCATTTTCATAAATTTCTAAGCTCAAATTAAGAATGAATGATTATTCCCATAAGAACTACCATATTTGTTTTGGTATGAAACTGTTATATGACGAGTAATTTGAAGTGAATCTTGTGTACCCTAGTTCACAACATCATGATATAATAAGGGATACAAGTATTTCCACACAATAATGACAGGTTTTTTATTTCAAGTATTTCATTTCCAACATGTAACATGTTGGTGGGATTTCCGGATGAGTATCATAATACACACTTTGTAACCTACATGGGTTAGCTTCATAAATGAAATAATACGTGTTTTCATTGTACATGGTCAACCCATTTGAGACTGAAAATATGAATACTTAATTCCACTGCCCATGTGATACTGAAAATATTAAGGTGTGTTTTGTCAGTCTTGGTATGTTCTTAGATGTTATATGAAATATCATGTAACATATGTGGAATTATTATACTGCTCAATGGTATGGGAACTAGCCAGATATGGTTACCCCTTTCATGGTGGATAACTCATGTCTTATAGACAATGCAGTAACTATGCATAGTGCAGGGGTATCATTTAATAGAGTCCAGACCCGTGACATCATTCCTTATGTTAAAAAACCATTTTTATATTGAGGAACATGTTCACTTGATGCATTGATGATATATAGTATCAATTTTTATTTTTACAACATGGAAACCGAGTTACATGTGTTCTTAATTGCGTATAAATTTTTAGAATGAAGTTAAAAAAATGAATGAGGATACTGAAATAAACCTTATCATAGATCTTTGTGGATATAGGGTGACATGGGGTATCAATACCTAAGTGGACCACTGAGATGCTCACTCTTGATTACTCATGACATTAGTTATGCATATCCATATAGCATATAGCTGAAGTAGGTACATTAAGGGGTCATGAAATGTTTGCAAGTACATGATCGCTCCACACATGGTTGTTCTATCATGTTTTTAGTTTGTTATTATGGTATATATTTTTAGTTAATATATTTCATATTTAATATTTACTAATCATACCAATTGTGCATAGACATCACATTAATTTTCGAGTATTAGACCACATTGGTGGTGTCCTACAAACCTCTACTAATTCCTAGCACGAGCATCCATTAAACAAGGGTACATTAGAATCCCTTAGTTCTTACAGGTATAACATATGATAAGGCCCAGGTTGATCATTGAGATAGATAGCTCTCTATGATTCTGTAGAATATGATGAGGTGATTCTTAGAGATGTAGTTCTTAGTTTACTTTCTTATACTTTCTTATATTTATATGTTACAATCATAGTGGGAAATGAGATTTGTGTTTCATGTATTATCATTCAAGTCTATTTCTTTTATATTAACTGACATGTTTACTATTTTTTGTATCTATGTTTTATGATTTTTGGTTTTGATATTTTTAGTTATTTTTTTAAACACTAATAGAGGGTATATTTTCCTAATGTTTTGAATCGAGAATATCTATTCTAGTTATAAACACTTGGCCTAAGAGGAGATATGCCTGAATTCATGAGTAATAATAAATTAGACCCAATGATTTGAATCAAGATGTTATAAATGGGTACATTTTGATGTTTTCATTTTTCCAAAAAAATTTATTTTGTAGATTTCTTTTATATTAGTTTATCTAAGCACGTAACAAGATTTATTCTAGTGATTCATAATAACATTTTTGGGTGTAATACTTGATTACATGGACATGGAAATCATCATCTTGGATTACTTAATTATTATAAACTATTTTCACCATTTGTGATCCATATTGATTTTGATGTTGATAACTAATATTTTTTAGACTCACTAATTTTTTGGAAAGAGGAATTCAAATAATCATATTCAACTTGATTGTTTTACATAACAAATATTCTACATGGGAATAATTTTACTAATGATGGATAAATTTTATTCTTACATTTAAATGGCCTCTATTGTGTCACATATATGAGTTCTTGATTACATTATTTCATATTATCCCATATGTGTGTCTAAATCGTATAGTTATTCATGGGATACTTCGATGTGATTAAAATAACAAACGACGATGATGATGATGCTAGAGAGGTTAAGGGAAATGTAGTCCTTCTAAGGATACTAAGAACATCATTCCTTCATTGTTTTATTGTTTGGTGTTTAAATCATTAGTAATATCAATATACGGTTATCCCATGTATTGGTTTGTTCGATTAGGGTTCAAAATATATCATATGTGGCTTGAACCATCTAGAACCCACTGAAACCCTAATTAACTAATCGATGTGTCAATGAATCTCTAAATGGATCTTCTAAGAGTGATCTACCATGGAATACAAAATTAGATGTTTCTAGATGATGTTATGTGTGTTTTAACCATAATTAAAATCAATTAATGGGTTTTCATCAGAATTTTTAGCCCTTATTGTGTTGGTCTAGAAACAAGAAGGTTGATTCCTCATGTATTAAAGAAGTAACCATATTTTTTATATTTCATATAATGTTTTTGTTATGTTTTTTATTGTGGGTGGTTTTCCCGGGTATAAATTTATTATTCATGAGAGTAACATATGAAATGCCTAGAGGGTGTTATTTAGATTTCTTATTGAATCCATATATCATATTGAACATTGGGTTATAGTATTCATGATACAATTTTTTGATTAAGATTGTCGTAAATGACCAATAGCATGATCTGATTCTAGTGTGATGGGGGGTGCATAGTGACCATCTGTCAAAAGGATCCCCCTTTTCTATTGATGAGAATTGTGAGTTATCATTTTACTTGTGATAGTTTCTTGTAGTTTGTGGAGATCTCCGAAGTATATTGATTTTGTCATTAGTGAATTTAACTCAAGAATTAATAACATTATTATATTAAATAATAGTTCATCACGTCATTTGGGGAAAGCAATTCTGTTTTATTTATATTCTTTTGGTTACAACTAGATTTCAATGATGTATTGTAGATGACTACTTATCAGAGCATTGAGAATTTACTGGTTTAAAGGATATTCCTAGAGAATATTGTGATAATAATTCAGTAATTTTATTAGGTGTAGGAACAACTTTGAGATTGGAAAATAGTGAATTTTGGAAATAGGATATTATGGGGTATCCTTTTATTTGTTAATTCTTTTGGTGTTTTCTTATTTATGGAATCTAGAATAAAAAATGTATTAGGGAACCATTTTGTGGTTAACCTAATTTATTTTTCATGCATGTGTCATGGTATGAAGTAAATACCTACATCAAGGGATGATAATAATTTTAATGAATGTAATAAACTCTTCATAGGATTTCGGATAATGTTTCTCACATTGAGAATGGATTTTTTGAAATAATGAATTGAATTTTTGAGTAATCTGTGTATACATCATGCTTGATGTTTTTTTTGGAATTCATGTGAATATATTTTTACACTTGAAGAACATGATTGGTAACTAGTGGTCATTGAACATATTTAGAAATGTGTCTGATATCCTAGAAAGGTAGGATAATCCTATTCTGGAGATCATTAACAAGTTTCTGTATGCAATAGTCTCTCCTGTGATAAGGGTCATACTTTAAGAAATACTGGCCATTGGGTGATTATAGAGACTATGGATGAACAATGTATGGTTGGCCCAAGAGTATCTATTTCATTATTAAATGTATGATATTGATTCATATATAGAACTGTATATAATCTTACTATTATCATTTGAGTTAGAGGAAAATATGTTTCAGATTAGTGGGAGTTGGATCATTGGTGATTTGATACATAGTCGAGAACCGCATGGATGGTATAAGAGGATGGGGGACCAAATTGGAAAAGTACTTCAAAGTTTATTTTCAATCAACAATGAGGTCAAAAAAATGAAAAATTATTTTTATGATTAAGGAATAATTATCAGTGGATTTATAGATAATCAGTTGTTTTGGTAATTTTCATTTGTAGGAAAAGTGTTGTAAATTAATTATTTTGAATTTTCAAATGAACATGGATATTGTAGTTGGAACCGAATTTAGTTTCTCTTGTTAGGTGTCATTGATGTGTTTAGAAGTTTACACGGAATTCTAGAAGGGATGCTATGTTTAGTTAATAATTGGTCTGTAGAGGATCATTGGTTCTTCTATGAACTATTAATGAAGTATTTTTATCTACTATAATTCCATGACTTACATTTGATCAAAAATGATAGAATTAAACCACACTATGCAACTCTTTGTACATTCAAATCCATGTTCTATATGATTATTTTTATTTTGGGGATCTATATGATTTTTTGGAATGAAAAAAATGATTTCTCTATGGTGTGTCATGTTATTTGGATGTTGTGATCACATACTCAATATTGGACAAAATTTATCTTTTGGGTTGCCTTAAGATGTTCATTCCTGCAGACATGAAATTGTAGCCTGATCATCGTTCATGATAATATTCATCCATGAGTAATAATAAAAATAAAATGGTGGAAAATATAATGTTCCTTAAAAAAATGATCAAAATAGATTTGTTGAAAGGTTTTTTATTCTATTATAACATATTGAGGAATAAAACATGTTATTATGGGGTGATTACAGTAGACCCAGTGATTATATTTGTTAATTTTAGAGAGAACTGTGAATTTTCAATGGGTGAAAGTAATGTTAATGGAACCAGGGTTGACCTAATATTTTTCAAGTTTAAATGTTCTTGACGTGTGATTTTAAACATTAAGGTAATCAAGGTGGGTGACTCAGAACATGGAAGATGATAGAAGTCTTGGTTGGGACAACATTACTGCAGCTACAACACCAACTCACTAGTAACCTCGCCTTATAATTGGAAGGGATGGAAGATGTCATGATACCTAGTATGTATCCAAAAATAATATATGATGTAAGAATTGTTCATTCTATCAAAATATTATTGTCTACTAGTCGGTGATATTGTACTATCTAGTCAGTAGACCATGACTATCTAGTGTATGGGGAACAAATTTTAGTGTGAAATTGACAGATTTACTATTATTTAGGCTTCCAATATACCCTCAATTTAACATCCCTTGGATTATTATTTCAGTATAAATTCATCTATGAACCCCTGATCTTAAATCCCCGTGATTTTAACTTGGTCTACGGTGGATCTTGATGAGAATTAATAGTGAATTCTGGATAGATACTTAATATTATTCAGGAGTAGCCTCATTCTCTATTTTATAGTTTTAGATTGTGTTTCTATACAACAAGGATGATCTAATGGTAATGATTAACCCTTCATGTGTTTTTAATTTCACAATTTAATTTTGATTTTTATCCACTCAAGCATATTGCTTCTTGATTGATAAACATAATTCCCTTATATATAGAATTAGAAGACAATTTCATAACATCTAGATGGAATTTTTTGAGAAAGCTGGATATTTTGATAGGTATTGATAGAGGAGGTCTTGTGACAATGAATGCATTACATATATGGTTGTTTTGATGGAAGTATTTCACATGATATTTCTTTATATTTTTTGGTCAGTTTATGATGAATTAGACATCAAAACATGGAATTTCAAAGGTTTTTTTTTTATTTTTGAATTGGGAGTGTTCCAAGAGTGGCTCAAACTACCTTAAAAATTGTTAGATCTACATAAATATTCATGGTATTTTTATTTATATGGTTCTAAATTAATTTTAATAAAATTTACTAATATTGTTTCTTCATGATTGTTATTTTCCCTTAGTGAATACTGATGTTTTATAATGACCATTTATTGATGGATCATTGTGGTTAAAAATACATGGTGAAATCATGTTAGACTTTTGTAATGACTACCTTCTCATTTAAATATGATCTCCATGAAAATAATTTATGTAAATATAATTTACTAATGATTAATTAATTGTAATTAAATGTATTTATAATAACATAATAGGGAGTGTTGGCAGTGGAGTGGATTTGGGTGATGAAGTTATTGATTTTTGTCCTAGATATAGATAGATTTTACTCTATTTGAGGTAGTTAGTATCACTTACTCTACCATATGGATTACCCATGGATTATTTTCATATGATATCAATTTCTCTACCATATGTCAAATAACGTACAATAATTATTTATTTTATGTACATGTATGTTATAAATAATTAATGATCATCAAGTAATTATTTATTAAAGGAACCATAACCTATAGTCAAATAACTATTGATCTTGATGTCTTAATTCATTAGTTTAACATTCCCATATACTTAATTAATTAGAGAAATTGCATAGTTAACTAACTAATGGATCCTAGTCAAAGTCATAATAAATTAATGATCCATGATTCCTAATTAACTAAATGGGTTGTGACTAATTTTCATTAAAAAATATCAAGAGATTTGATAAACCCTATGTAATAGATAATTATTTTCCATCAACTGATAGGACATGATTAAAAATTAGTTTCTACATTTATATTGAATCCCTATGTTTTTTTGTGCATGTGTGAGTTTCCTATTATACCATGTATTTTAATTTATTCCATAAAAACCTATATATCATAATAGTACATGATTTATTTTGATCTCATATAGAATTTCTAGGAATATTTATCATAATCCATTAATTTATAAGAAAATTATAATTAAAGTATATATGTGATACATATTTTTCCATAACATTTTGACCATACACCATATTGTTCATTTTTGGGTTCTTCTGTATCTGGTGAACACCACTTATGTTTCTTATTTATATGAGTGTTCATGTGTAGTTACTGTGATTTTTTTTAAAAAATCATATATGTTATATATTTCTATTAAATACTCATATTCTTATCTTATTTAATTCCTAAATAAACTATCTTACATTTTATATAATATCCCATGTTTTTGCTATATGAATTCTTATAGTACTCAAATATTGGTGAACCATCATGATATGTTTACACTTTGATGGGGGAGTATTAATGTCTTACAAAATTGATAATGAACATTTTCATAGGGTAGGGGTATAATGACTTAGATTCCTTCCCCATGACAATAGAAACTATGGTATTATGATCATGTGGATTATGAGAGATAAAATCACTCGATTACTTATGGATTTAGTGTGACATGTTATCTCAATTAACAAAAGGTAAAAACTAATATTCTATATTAATTTATTGTAGTTTTTGAGAAAAATATTCCCTCAATGCTTTGAGGTTCTTAGATACAAGTTATCTTAATACCTTGTGGATGCTAGGAGATATTGTAACAACCCAAACATTCATTAATGGAAATCTCTCTTGATATAATTAAATGTCTATTTATGTAAAATGTTTATATTAAATGTCATCATCTTGGGTTTTATGTTATTAATTGTGACCATTTATAATATAGTCATTGAACAGTGATGACATGATTAGTATAAATATTGGTCTTTAGCAAATCAAATTTACTCGGACAAAGGAAACGATGGCCTCATCCAGTATATGTGCCCCAGACGAAGCCCATTTGTTGGAGCTCAAAAATGATGGTGGCATAATTAGGCTTCACTCATTACCAATCCCAAGCTGAGGATGAATATGTTAAGCTTGATAGTGACCACCTTTGAGGGAAATGGATGATGATAGAGAATACGACCCGAGCAATGTTATCTGAGCCACCCCAAGTGTCTATCACCATCGCACACCTTACTCTTCAGTCTTATGTGAGTGTTATAAGAGGTTATGTAAAAATTCCATATCTATATGGTTATGTACATTATTTTTGTATATAATAACTTTTATTCTTTCATTTTATTATTGTTTCCTTGTGAATAGTTTTTAAAGAAAAATAGTATTTTTAGTTAATGTTTAACTAAGAATACAATTTTGATGAATTAATGGATTTTTGAGAAAATAATATTTTATTTAAATATTATTGTTATTTTTAAATTAATTTTTATTAAATATACATGATTGTATAATTTTATGGATGCAATTTTAATTTTTATTAATGTTTGAATGCCGTTTTTTTCAAAACTAATGAATTTTTGATAAATATTTGTTTTTATTTTAAAAGTGAAAATTAAAATATTTAGAGAATTATTTAGATAAAATGAATATTATTTCTGGAATCAGGAAGTCAAAATTATCCAATGGTGAAATTTTCATTATTTTCTGAAATAGTCCAATTTTGGGGTAAAAATTAAATACCGTTTAAATATATAATGTGTTTTGTGACATCATATTGATCCAATAGTGATGTAATAAAATACTATAATCATTTTTTTTTGGAAAATATATGAGTTAACATTAAAATTATGTGATTTAGGATTATTCTGACTTATTTTACAAATCATTAATGGACCATTCAATGTTTATTAAACATCATGTCTTTTAAAATTGATTTCTTTGGGAGTGTGACTCACCTCCACATAATAAACCCCATTATTTTAAGATGTTAGGTCTTTAGAATTCTAAAATATTTTCTTACACATCCCATCTCTAAAAACCATGGGTAAAAACCATTTGCTGGATTGTGGTTTGAAAGTGAAGGGTGCCAAATCAAAATAATAAATAATTTCCTCAATTTTCTGATATAACCCACCGAATCGCCCACTTCCTCCTCACTCAAATCCTTTGGAGATAGTCCAATATCTACCCTCCACTCTCTATAATCCTCCCAAGGTTCCACATTCTCCCAATAATCCCCTCTCAAGCCTCTCTTCAGCCTTTAGAAGGACTCATCCATGTAAGGGTTTTTTCTTCCTTTCTCATTTTTGTCCAAATTTCATAATGTTGTTATACCCTTTTAATTTCAATTATAAATGTTGGGGTATGGTTTTTTACCTCCCCCATACCTCCCTATTTATTATTTAATGATTTATGACCAATTTCTCTCCCATTAAAAGGCTCCCATGTAGACCCATTACAATGTCGAAATTCTGAAAGGAATTTCTCTGTCCTCCTTTACATTCAAGAAATTATTTTGTATCAGGAATATAAATTCCATTAAATTTCTTGGGACATGTATCTATATGTCCCATTAATATAAATGCAATTTAAATATGTCAATACATCTCTTTATCTCTCATCAACTATTTTTATGAATTCTTATGTTACACCGTTAAGCTACAGAAATTGCACTGATTTACCAAGCCAATGTCATTGTGTATTGAATAACATTACCGTTTCACTGTCAAGGGTATTCACCTTTATTCACATTTACATATTGATTATATTTTTTAGGTAGAAATTGAAAATTCCTTTATTTTGGAATTAATGATGATGTTTTATAAATCCATGTTATATGATCCATGTGGAACACTTATGCATGAAAAGAAATGTTTAAGAAGGGTGCACCCTTATAGAACTCCAATGCATAGGGTTAATAATAGTATCATGATACATCATGTTAAATGGGTGTTTAATCATGCTAATTCATGTGTAATGAGTTTTTAATCATGCTTCATGAGCAATGTGGATTAACTCATGCTCAATGTGTAATGAGCCTTGGCTCATGCTAATTCCATGCTGAGTGTTGTTGCCACATATCCATGTTATGATTATCATTTTTATCATGCCTTTATGTTTATGATTCTCTTATTCTATATTGATATGCCTATTGTCTAAAATTTATTTTATTACTCATGTTATTTCATGATAATTCCCTTACTAGGGTTTATTGATCACCCATTTCATATGCATGTACTCAGGTTATCCCATGCATTTCTAAGTACGAGGGAATGTAGTGGTCAGGTAATATAAGATTTCAACAAAGATGTTGTATTTAATGTTTTATGTTGTTATTTAATGATCCTACTCCCCAATTACCCTATACCTCTTGATCTTCTATGTTGTATCAAGTGATGTTTATGTAATAAATTATGTTTAATTGTGTATAAAAAGATCAGGGTTGTCATATAGATGATATCTCAATACACATTGGAAATACCTTGTTTATTTATCTTCATAAAACATGACATATATTATGACTATCATAAAAAAATGAATCAGAAGGAAGTATATTCGGGGTTCATGGAATCATGTTTAGCACACAACTGCTCGGTATGTGGTTGTTATATATTGTTAGTTGATGGTGAATATGTTATGCAATAAAAGTTTATATAATTAATTTTTTACATTCTACTAAGATGATAACATAGAAATACAGTTCATATAACTAGTTTGATTCAAGATCATGTTGTTAGATTCCATCTGAGTTTTACATAGACACTAAATAGACAAAAATTGTACTTAGGCACGAATGCATCCCTCCGTAGTTGTTGTAATATGAACTTTTGAGCTTTGGTTTTGTCATTGAGTAAGATTGGACTCTATGAGTAAGTAGACTAGGGTGAGGTGAGGCATAGATTAATAAATCATCTTATACATTTTTCGGATTCTTATT
Source organism: Viscum album (assembly GCA_963277665.1). Classification (NCBI taxonomy): domain Eukaryota; kingdom Viridiplantae; phylum Streptophyta; class Magnoliopsida; order Santalales; family Viscaceae; genus Viscum; species Viscum album. The sequence continues at coordinate 651,576,568 of OY728145.1, read as the reverse complement.
TTTATATGTGATCATCTTTGTGGGAGATTACTGCATTGTTTCATGTGTTGTTATTTAGGTATATTATTTCTATATTCTCTTATATTACTGGTATATTATAGGTATATATTTATATATAGTTATTTTATATTTTTATAATAATATTTAGTTATATTATAAACTCATATATGGTGAATAATTTCACCATGGTCCCAGTGAAGAAACTCCCTACCATTCAAAATCTTATGGAATATGAGGAGGAAGATCTGAGGTCATGTGAAATTATGGCTGAGTCCAAATAATTTGGGTTTGAATATTTCATATTTCATTTTTTAATTTTAATTTTAATTTTATTTATAATATAATTTATAATTTTATATCCAATTTCTTTTATTAAATGTCAGAAAGTTTCTTGAACAATCTTATTGGTGATGTTCAAGGATATTTTGATTACATGAGTGATTTTTATAACAATATTAAATTTATAAAATAAATGGATAATAATTACACCAGGAGTAAAATTATACCTATGTTTGGATTAAGTATTTTTTTTAAATTTCATATTATTTAGACAATTAGCCTTTATTATAAAGTGTTCTCAAGGAATTTAATTTTTTTTTATTTATTAAATGTTTTTTGGTTTTGGTCACCTCATTTCGTTACTCTATTATGATGTAAAATGACATGTGTGGTTTTTTTCATCAGATTAAGGGTCTATGATAATGAAAACATATTTCTAAATTGTGCGTTATTATTTTTATTGAATAAATTTATAAAAATAGTTGGAAATAAAAAATGTAAAAGGATTTACATTTATTAATAAATTTCAATAAAACAAATATCTCGTGTTGTGTTCATTTATTATTATTTAATATTCTATTTAGTTTATATTCTCTTAACTATGAAAATATTAAATCCCTTAGTGTGTTTATTATTGTGTTAGGGCTGGTTATCCAGGAGGTGAAAGAAATATCTTTTTTGGTAGTTAGCCCTAATATGTGAGAAAGTCATATAGAAAATTTCATTCTTTTTTTAATGGTTACTCCCGGTCAGTTATTCGGGAGTACCCCTCTCCTATCTAAGTCCTTCAATTTGATATAGTTTTCTATTATTGGAAAAAAAATTATAATCTTGATTTTTTCAGTGTCATTTCGATTCATGAGATATCTTGGGATACTAATTTTTAATAGATTTATTTTAGCAACAAAAGCTCATCATACATGGATATTACCTATTATTTGATGAGTATTAATTAAATTACATAAATAAATTCTTGAGGACAGTAATATTTCTATAAATATGGAATCCTAAGAACATAAACAACAGGTCCATAGTTAAAATGAATCATATAAAAATCTGGTATTAATAAAAATAACCCTCCCTATAAATATCCTAATTAATACATTTATTCATAACCTGGGGAAAGTAAAAATAATAATGGTTGAGGTGAATTTTTCATTAATGTTATAAAAAGGTATATACCTAACTTTAACATGAAAATATGGGTTAGATATCATAATCAAAACATTTTAAAAACGTACCATTCATATCAATGATCGTAATCATGATTCATGGAATAATGATTTTTAGTTCTTAAGAAATAAAATATAATAGAATGAATTAACATAAGCCATCTTAGCCAAAAATATCATAAGACATAGATTTTTTCGTAAAAAAAAATAATAGAAATTAATTTCCATATTAGTGAAGAATAATATAAAATGATATCATATGTGATATTGTTTCAATCCCATAACCATTATAGTAGTCTGGGTTCACTCACATGAAGACTATTGAGGACATAGCCCTGTACTGAACCGAGTTGAATTCCTATTATAGTCTTATAAGTATAGAGAGATATAAATCATCAAATAATGAATTAGAGGGAGATATAGGTCTCATCCTCCACAAAATGAAAATAATACACATGTGTGGCTCATGATTAGAAATAATTTATCATATTTTAACCCATGAAATGAAATTTGTTTCGTAATCATTTCACCATATCATAGTTTGGTCAAAATTTACCGATCTCCTAATATTTTTGGAATTTCATCATAACATTACTTGTTGAAAAATAATATGGATTCCTAAGAATAATAGAATTTTATAGCATGGTGATTAGAAAATTGTTTCAAAAACATCATTCCATCAAAAAATAAGAAATTTGGAAATGGATTATGAATGGTATTCGTGGATTATATCCCATATAAATAATAAGTAAATTAATTGGATGTTATCACCGATTCAAAATTATTTACAAATTTCACTACTATCATTTATTGAGCAAAAAAAAATTTAAATGAAGTTGTAAAAAAACATAAAAAATAATGAATAATTTTTTATTTTAATATAAAAATTGGAACATATAATTGAATATTTAAAATTAATTTTAAAATTTCCATAGGGAGAATATCCATTCCACTTCTAAAAAACATCATTAAATGTAAATTTTTATGAAAATTATTTTATTTGATAAATAATTGAATCAAATAAACGGATATTTAATAATTATTTAAAAATTTTATTGACCAAAATATCCTTAATGATATAAAAAATCATTATTAAATAGAATTCATTTTAAAAAAAAAATGAATGAAATTAAATTTGAAAACATATAAATTATTCTAAAAATAAAATAATGGAAATTATTATCATAGGTTTTGTTCTTGATATAAATGTAAAAAACATATTCCTTTTATTTTTTCAGAAAAATTCAAGAAGTAATTATTTGTAAAATTATATGAATATTCTATTAAAAGCTTTTGGTAAAAAGTAATTTTTTTTTTGCAAAAATGTATTCTAATAATATTAGTATAAAATTGATGCTTTTTTTGAAACCATTTTATAATAACATTTATTTGGAAGAACAATTTTTTTTAAAAAAATAGATAAATAAATTTGGATTTTCATAAAAAGGATTTCCCAATTATTTTAAGTAACAATGATTATAAAAAAGAAATAATTAATTTAAAATCTCATGATCAAATATATGATAATAATCAACCTGAGTTTCATGAGATTACGATCAAAATATTTTATAATCAGATACAAAATCATAAATAATCTCTATAATTGAAGATATAGTTACATAATAACATTACCACTTTGAAAATATTGAATTATTATCCCCATGGCGAGATAAAAGAAAATGGAACATAAAATTTAATGAGAGCAAATAAATCCATGATATTATTTTTCAAATAGGTAGTATATACACCTCAAGAAAGAATATATTTGAATAACATAAAGTATGACTCAATGAAAATTATGTGAGAAAAATATACCTTGTTGCGTTGGAAAATTTTGAACCATAAATCGCATTACAGATATATCATATAATTGATATGTAAATCAAAATAATTCTATGGTTAAGAATCATAAAATAAATTCATGTTCAGTATATATATAGCATTAGTGAAATATGTCGTTAATGTGGCATATGTCTTATATAAAAAAAAGAGAGATGACAATCCATTACCTTACATACGGACATGTATCATATACATTAAAAATCATTTATAATAAATATTTTATTATTATAAATATTTTATAGAATAATTAACACTCACAAATATAAAAATATATATCGTGACATATATGAGTAACTTGTGAACTTTTATTACACATTATTATAAATTCAATGTCAAAGACATGTTTCGGTAAAAAAATTATTATTTTTTATGTAAGTTTTCATTTTTTGTTACTAGTCCTGTCAATTTGCTCAATGTTCATTTATATACATAATTTTATTCATGATATGTATATCATATATATTTATTATATATTTATTTATAGTAATCATTAGATTTTAGTGACAAAAATTGAATCACACTACTCATGGATTTGGTAGGACGAACGTAAGCATGGATATTAGTAAAATATTCTTTTCTTCTTAAAAGAAAGGTTAATTATATATATTAATTACAAATAAATTTTATGTAATATATATCAAATTTGTTCATTTATCACGTCCTTATTACCTTCCAGGTATTGTGTGAATGAATCACATTGCTTCGCGGGGTGGTAGTCTGTTGTACACATGAGTGAAATTGCCTTATTCTAACAAAATTTTATGAATAAAATAATTCTTCATATAATAATTATAAAATAACAATAATACTGTATATATCATATAATATTAATAAATAATTATTTATATATATTTTCGATAGGTGTTAATAGATAAAACTAATCACATCAATTCATGAGGTAGTAATCCACTATACACATGAATGGTGATTCAGTAACCCAATAGTTGGAAGTGGATATGAATGTGGGAAATTAATTTATCATAAAAAAATTATTGTATATGTATTATGTAGGGGTTATTATATCTACATGGTATAATTATAATTAATGGATTGGAGGTCAAAATAAAATAGAAACACTCATGGATGAATGTTACGGGTTCATCTTGTATCCTCCTTTTTCTGAACCAAAAGACATACCCAGTTATATTTCATCCCATTATACGGAATATATAATTAGTTAAGGGATATTTGTATGGAATGTGAATATATTTTATACAAACATTTTTTTTAATTTTATTATGAGTACACGAGAAGTGGTATTCTCTAATTAGTGAGGCGTGTGACGGAATTGTAATTTTTTTTAAAAGAAAGTATTTTCAAAACATGTAAAGTCATTACCTAAATTATATAATTTTCAAAAAACATGTTTTATTTGTTTAAAATCATTATTCATAATATTTTGAAATTATTTATGACTATTTCTATTTGTATGTTTAATGAATATATTATAATGGTATTGTTTGAATGACTCTATTGATAATATATCATGGTTTTATTAAAACTCATTTTCATTTGTAACAAAAGATATAATATATTCATGTGTAGTGGATGTTTAACTAGGTGTGTTTTGTAATGTAAGATTAAAATTAAATATAAATTATATGATAAAACAAAATATCATTAAAAATTTTGGTGTTTCATTTTTTCACCATTAAAAGTAATTTATCCATAAAAATTAGCCACTCAAATACAGAAAATGATAGTAATAATACCTAATCATATCCTGATGTTTTGACATAAATCCCAAAAACTAGTATTTTTTACAAAGAACCATAGAACATCTGATTAGTCTTATTTCATAGAACATTCATTGTATGATCTCAAATCATCCTTGGTTTCCCCTCAGAAGAATTGTCTTTCTGCAATGGTATGACTCTAACTATTTTACATATAAAGGTTCGTGTAAATAATTAATTATGAGAGATACGTGGAATACATCATGTCATTAAGAGAGGTTCAGTGAAGCAACATACGAAAGGCTACATCAATGGTAGAATTTGTAATTTTATCAGGACCGATGTACCTATGGATCAATCTATCATTCTTCTTGAATATCATATCTTTCATCCATGGATAAATCTATAGATACCAAATTTCACGAACATAATATTCTAAATTATTCCAAAATAATCTGAATAACTTTTCTTCCATCTCTGAGCTTTCACAATGTCTTGGTGAATTGCTTAAACATTCCTTACCATTAATTCATCAATCTCGGTTTCCAACTGCTTTTTATAACTAGCTACATTCCAGCACATTGGAGCTCTATATTTATTCCCATATATTGTTATATATGAAAAAATATGAGTTCTTGAGTTAAATATATTGATTTTTGGAAACCTAAGTAGAGAAATTTGCTTTTCCCAATTACCCCTATAATCAATATAACACGGTCTCAAAATATGCATTGGGGTTTGAACTATTAACATAGACTAAATATCAGTTAGATAATGATATCCAGTGTGGAAACTCGACTCTATTTTAACATCATGTTCAATAAGTATCTAGAACATTCTGGTAATCCTCATATCCGAATCAACCATAATTGAGTTTTGTACCCCATGTAACAAAACAACATCCTAAATGTATATCCTGACAAGTTGATCTAGATAGAAGTAATTTCTAATAGCAACTAAGTGTGTTCTCCGAGTATGGAGATTAACTAGAACCCATAGAGAATTTTGAAATTTTGATTTATTAGGGATTATAATAACAAATACCATTGTGATGCCTTCAAATTTATTATCTATTATGTATAATGGTTTATCATCCTTTTAGACATTTGAATCATATCCTTGACCTAATGATTTAATAAGAATTGAGAAACACACTTAGAAACATCTATATTTATAGTTCCCTAAAAAAATTAATCAGTCAGGTTTTCAAGAAGTGGGTACTATAGTTTTATCTCTAATGGGTTGTGGGATCTAGACCTATAGCCTTCCAAGTAGAAATATGTTGTTTCCCAACATACTGGGTATTTTATTTCTAAAACTAATAAATAAAAATTTATGGAAAATATAATAAACCATAATTAATTTAACATCCCTCATAAGAGAATACCTAAAGGATACTAATACCTTTAATCATATGTTCACGAAATTAATTTTTATTCAAATCCATTGAGTTTTATTTCAAAAAATGTATCCAAAATTATACATAATCATGATAAACACATATCACCTAAATCCTCATGAGCTGTGTCTCTAACATTGAATAATCAATGAAAAACATTTAAACCCCTGATGGAACCCAAAAGAATTATTTTAATATTAAATAAATATATATATACATCATTAAATAACAGAATCCTTATAAATTTCATGACTATTAAAACCCTTATATCATTCAGAATATAATTATACCACATAATACATGAATCCCAATACATAAATAGTTTAATTCATTCAGATTAATTATTTACATGGAATATGTTCTTACTTGGTGTGAAATTAATTTTTAGTTTGGGACATCAATTTGGATATTTTCGATTTTCCACAAACATATAACATTTAAATCATTGAAAATATATCACGATATGGCTATATTTTCAACATAGATACCATCTTCCCCTCTATTTTATATATTCTTATTGGTTCTTTATTCCATATTCTTAGAATATAGGAAGCAGAGTCATTTTTTATATATGTTTATTACCACAAAAAATTGTAATAAAATATATTAATATTATATTATGGTTTGGGAATCTCAATGAAGGTCATGTTGTTAATTATATAACATGATATTTGATTAGGGATAATCATAATATATACTTCTATCGTCATAATCCAATTTTTTTAATCATAGTCGTAAAATAATCCCTTATATTCATTTTTACCAGATTATTTTTCGTTTCATCCATTAGAATAAAACTAAAAATTATAGTGTGAGAATATGTAATCATAGTGAAGAAAACAAATTGTCAGTGTAAATAACATATAAAATGTCTACACATTGAAACCATATATTTTAAATATGATCCATTTTTTTTACTAGTTCGTTCATATTTATCATTTATTTAAATAATTAATGAAGGTTTAAAATGTGTTTGTGAATTTTAAAATCATATCCCCTTGGAGTTTCCCACTACTGGTGAATCAAATATCATTGTCATGTACCAGGTGATTACAGCCAATATAAATTCACCATTCATGGATTTCATTCCCCTAGGTACATATTTTCTTAATCCAAATCAAATTTTTTTATCCACACATAGATGTAATATATTGGAAACCTCCTACTATTTCGATAAAAAAAATTCCAGAACATTTTACTAAACACATTTTTATCCTTATAAATACAAATAGACAAATCTATAGACATATCCTTCGATATATCCCATTTGATCTAAGTAATTTTTTTTAATAAATATTTCTAACGATTAACTATACAACTCATTTAATACCAACTATAAAAACCTTGGCTTCTCATATAGGTATATTACATCATTCAATTTGAATAGTCATTACACTATACGAAATACCTCTATGAAGAATAGTAGTATAGTATTTTTGGAAACTAGTAAACCCAAAAAACAATTCATTATGTAAACTAGACCATATCACACCATGATCTTCTTAACTAACAGAATTCTTAAAGATATCATACAAAATATATTTCATCATAGAATTGGTAAAGGAACCACAAGAAAGGTTGAGATTTTTTTTACCAGTTATGGTAAATAGTAGATATATTCAACTATTAAATTAAAATAGGGGTATGGGAACCTGATCATTAAATTTGAATACCATTCCCTACATATAAATTATTTTAAGATTAATAAATATAAAAAATATTGGAAGATCATAATATATTAATCATAAGGGAATCCAAGAACAAGATCCACGAGGGAATAACATTGGAATAAGACACAGATTATTGGAATACACATAAGAATTGAAAATAATTTCAATTTTATATAATGATCATGTCCAAATCTATCATCATGGAATGGGTTTGCTCTCTAAACATTCATAGTAGTCAACTTACACTCTTAAGACCATCATTTGTGAAAAGTCTCTTATTGAACCAGTATTAGTCCCCATTATATTACAATCTATCAAATGAGATATACATATTTAGTAAATTTATTTTAGGGGGATATATGTTCAAAATTTCCTATAATTCAAATCATATATATATGTGAAATAAGAATATAAAACATTCATCATATCAATACCCATGAAATTCAATTGGTTTCATAAAAATTACATCACACTATGACCTATAAAAGAGTGATAGTTGTAATAATCATTTCACCATTTCATCATAAATTAAAAAAACAAAAAAAGAACAGTATTCATAACTATATAAACTTTGTATAACCCTTGGAAATTAAATGGGTTTCAGAAACATCATGTCATCGTAAATATAAAAAATTCGGAGTAATAATAAAAATGGTATCCATGGATCACATCCATTAAAATTTTTATATAACATAAATGGATGTAATCTTGAAAAGAATATTATTTTGAGATATATCATAGATCAATTCATGAAGACATAATCTGTTCAAATAGAATCACTTTTCTAATCATTATTCATTTTAAAAATCATTTTATTTGAAAATTACAATTGATACAATTAAAAATTACTTATATGTAATTTAAGAATTTATTTTTGAAAATATATATTCAAATATAAATAAAATCACATTATAAAACATATAACTTTTTTTATATAAATATATTTTAAAATATTCATTAAAGCACTAATGGAAATAATTGAAAATATTTTAAAAATTTTATTTATGGAATACATAATTCATCAATGAAAAAATACATTCAAAAACATAAAACATATTTAAAATAACCGTGCCTATTTTTAATTTTATTTTGAATAAATATAGTTTTCATAATGATAGAATGTTTTTTTCTTGTCTTACACATTAAAATAATGATTCCATGAACATTTTTGGTAAAAATACAAAAAAGAAATATTTGAAAAATACATGAATATTCCTTCAAAAATATAATGTTAAAAAAGTGTAAAAATTAATTTTCATAATAATATGAGAATATTATAACATTTTTTATTGAACTTTTCTGAAAACAAGGTTTTATATGAAAAATTATTTTCAGACCAAAGAGATATGTAATGTTATATATTATTAAAATAATTTGTCAATTATTTGATCTATGAAAGATTGTGAAAATGGAAATATTACATGATAATATCTTGAATAACCATATAAGAATAAAATTCATTAGTTTCATTAGATTTTAATCTTAATATTCTATCATTGGAATCATAATCACTAAAAGTCCTGATAAATAATGAAATTATAACGTTAAATCATTAGAACATCGGTAACATTGAATGAAATGACTCATTAAGGAATAGTATAACATGGAACATAACATATAATAAAGATAAATAAATTCATGATATCAAATATCAATGTGTATTTATATACTCATCACAAAGTAATATAGGGTAAAAAACAAATGTATGTCTTAGTGAAGGTAAATTGACACTAAAATATCATACCTCTTTGATAAATTTTGTACTGTAAACACCATGAATGAGAGATCCAAAATGGATATATAAATCCCAATAATGTTTATGATAATCACGTTAAAATAAATTAATTTTTAGTATATACAACACATAAAATAAATCGGTGGTGAATATGGCATGTGTCTCATAGAAGTAATAATTATGATGGGAATCCCTTACATTAAGTATTTAAATCCTTCGTAAATTTTAAATCCTAATTTATATTAAATATATATTCATTTTAAATATATTATATAACCATAAATATATATATCTTAGCATAACAACTTTACTTATTACCATTTATTATGATTTTATTAATAATTCCATGTTAAGGTGAGGTTTCACGAATAACTACATTGTTTTTCATGTAATATTAATTTTTATTATTATTTATAATGGATTAAATTTTAATTAAATATATAAATCCATTTTACCAAGATATAAATATATTATATATTTTATATATATGTATTTTGAATAATCCATTAAATTTAGTGATTAAAAAATGAACTCCACCATTTTTGAGAATGTTGGCCATATGAACCCATAAACATTGTTTAAATCTTGTTTCGGTTTGAATGATATAATAATAAATGATATATTATAATTATGGAATTATTTTTGGTTCCTATATATAATATTATTTCATTAAAACCATCCTTCATACTTCCCATTTAAAGCATGAATCATTCACATCGCTTCACTATGCACTAGCCCCCTAAACAGACGAGCGATGTAATCATATTACAAAAAATGGAAATCAATATTTTATCTATGATATAATAATTAAATAATAATAATAATATGTAAAATATCTTAAATAAACAATAAATCTGTCATTATAATGTTCTATGAGAGGTTGTAATGAAAAAATGTATGACATTAGTTCTCAAGCCGGTAATCATCCATACACATAGACGATGATTTCATATCAATTTTGATGGAAGTGTACATGGTTTTAGGTCATGAAATAAATATGAAAAAAGGTAAATATATATAATATATTATGTTTATTATATAATAATGATATATTAATATTTTATTGTGTTGGTGGAATAAATAATAAGGCACTTGTTGATTAATGATACCTCATCTTCGAGTATCCTCCATAGGTTTGTACCAAAAATAATTCTTAGATTAGATTTATGTACAATGTAAGGATTATTTAATGACATTAGTGATTAAGGTAAGGGTTTTTAATGGTATTTCCAAACCAATAGGGTTTTAAGGATTAATTATGAATGGTGTATGAGTGAAATTTTAGAATTGAGGTGAGTGTCACACCGGTAATGCTTTTTTTAATCTCTTGGGATTTTTATGAAAATTTGATCATATGTGAATTAGTATAATTGGTTGGGATATCTATTAGATCCAAAAATCTAAAAAATCAGTTCTAATTAGACTTTTAATGTTAATTATATATTTAGTGATATTTATTAATACAAAGTGATGAATTCTGCATTATTTTGTATCCAAAAATATAATAATTGTAATAAGATTGAGAATATATTTCACTACATTCTTGTATATTTATATATTTTCTATTTAAAATTATATTTTTCTATGGATTTGGTTTTCATTTTTTGAATGAGGATTTAATGCGCACTATTGGTTAAGATTTTATGGGTATATTTTTTTCTCATTTAGACTCTTTGTACAGTCATTATTTTTCAACTGTTCAGACTCTGGTCTCTAATTCTATGTAATTACATAAGGGACTAATTTTATTATGTGGATCAGTTTGATGAATGTTGTGGAAATTTTGTTTTGTGGTGTAGTGTTTCTTATATGATGTGTATGGAATATATATTTTGGTTATATTATATATGGAATAACATATAAAGGAGTATAACATGTTCCCACACATGCTAGTTTTTCCCTCGTTCTTTTACTGAAGGACCCTCAATAATGATTATATTATAATTTATATATAACATAAATTGAGGACATTTGTCTTTGTAATAGTCATTCTTTCATGATGATAAGTTTGGAAGACATTGCTTTCATTTCTATCAGCTATTGCTCTATTCTAGAACCATCACATATGAGAGTCCCAATTTTGTTGGTATACCAAATATGGATGATCAGTTATTAAAATTTAAAATCATACTAATGTGATGTAATTTTATAATTTTTTTAGATAATATGATGTGATTTCATTAACATATAAGGGAAATAAATTTTTATTTCCCACAAATTACATCCATTCCAATGCAGATCAATGTTTCCTTCACAATTTTTTGTGTAGAGACATTTAAAAAATTAATTTCATTTGCATTCAAAAATTATTATTCAAATTAAAATGTATTTAAAAATTTCTATAAATATTTGTACCCAAAATAAAATTTTTAAATTTATCATTCTAATTAATTTGATAGTTTTTATTTATAACTACCTGAACATCAAAACTGAACAAAAATCATTGAATTAGGAAATTATAGGGTTATTGGAAACATAATATATTTTCTCACCTAAGAGTGAATCCCTTAATGAATTATAATATAGATTATTAACCATTGTTTTGTATTATTTCAAGTTAATTTTTATCCATTAGGTTATTTGAAATAATATTTTTAATCTTCGCATTAATCATATTTTAAAAAATATCCAACTTATGAGTTTTTTTAAACATAATTCCTCATCAATTTACATTAATATGAAATGTTTGAATAATATTTTTAGTTTACATAAGAATAAATATTAAAAAACATTTAATGAAAATATTTTTTGAAAAAATACTTCTCTATTTTTTTAGTTTATTTGGATAGTATTCGTTTTCAATATTTATAATAAATGAAATTATAGTTATTCGAAACAATTTTTAATAGAAATAATATTACATCCCTACTATATGAATCAAAAAGAAGATCATTGGGAAGATCTTGGTTTGGTGTTTAAATGATCATTGTGGTTGTGTTACTTCTCTTTAAGTCTTAAAAGATATTTTTAAATGCATTTTCCAACAAGAAATTTGTGTTTTTTATAACATCGTAGTCAAGGTAATGAAAATTTAAATAAAATAAATAAATAATAATTATTAAAAATTAAATTGTTCAAAAAAATGTCTGACATAATGAACACAAATTCCGTATATAAATGATAAAATAATTTTAATTAATTATTTATAAATGTTAATTACCAGTTTAGAAATTACATATCCTTGTATTCTTCTATATATAAAATAAAATTACCAATGTTTAAATTAAATTTATTTTCCACACATACCTGTAAAACATTATTTATATTTGAGAGGTAGTGATTAAAAGTTGATCCATAGACTATAAAATCTTCAATGAATACCTATATGAAGTGTTCAAATATTTCATTGAAAATAATTACCATTTACCATTAATATGATCCTGGGAAATTGTATAGATCAAATAAAATTATATGATATGGAAAAATAATAAAATGGTAAGATAAGTCAATATTCTCTAAACCATATGGTATAACTAGAATTGAAAAATAACCAAAAACCAATCCAAGAAATAGTATTATTTGTGTCATATAAATATCTGTAGTATTATGTATATCAATGCGATTGAAAAGTGTCTATTCCATGTTACATGTTCCATATTACTATAGATGATATGCATGGTCTCTTTATTCTAATTATTACACATATAATCTCATTTCTCTCATTTTTTAAAATATGGTATCTAGATTTTGAAGGTATACCTGCATAGGACATACCATTTATGAATCCAAAAGCATATATTTGAATATATACCTAAAAATAGTATAATTTTTCTAATACAATGTACAATAATATCAATTTAAACTAATTTTTATTTGATATATATAAAAATGAATCCATAGAAAATGTATTTCTCCATTTTTATTCCCCCTTTGAATATCATTTTAGGGGTTCTATAGGTATATGTAATAGAGCCTTATGTGGATTCCTTATATATTCCATCATTTTTTGGTTGATAAGGACTTAATATCGAAAATATATATTTCTTCATTAATTCATCTTCATTCATTAGATATATGTATTTTTTCCTTAACTTTTCATATTTTTATAGATCTGTGTATGGTATGATTCATACATCCTCTCAATGTGTAATTTAGTTTTTATTATATTATTTCAAACATCTTTTAGATGTATCATAAATATGGTCAGTTTCAATTTCATATATACACTATAACGTGGTTTCCCATCAAATTATTGGACAAAAACATTTCCATTTTTTACCTTGGTGTTGTTGGTTTATAAATTCATATTATCAATGGGATTTTTAGTCCATGATCTGATAATGTTTTCTCTCTCCAGGACATTATTTGTATATAAGTGTTTTGAAGATGATATTTTATTCATACGGTCCCATGTGTGTCACATTATCATCAAGACATGGCTATATTCAAGGTATTATATAATGAATATATACACATTATAGTTGATAGGTTTTTTATATAGACTCTCCTGGAAGATGTCAGTTGTGTGGTAATTTCAAAGAGATTTTATGATTTTTGGGTTCCCTTATTAATCTGTATAGTGAATCGAAGTTGATATTGGTAATAAACTGTTTATATGTCCTTTAAAAGTCAATCCCAATTAAATATATTTAATTTTCCATGTCCCTATTTTTAGGAAATAATTTTATAAAAATGATTGAATAGTTTCATTGAGGTCCAATAAATGTTTTTCAACATTAATGATGTCTATGATAGAATATATGGAGTAAAAAAATTCAATTAATGATTAGTGTAATGTATTATTAGCATAAAACGTTTCTATTTGGACTATTCTTTTTGTTTTATGGATTTTTCATGTCATGTGGTATTTCTATGTGAATCCATTCACAGTTTTGGTTCTTCTCAAATGATTGGTGGTGGTAGTGTGACTGGTGGTATATTTTCATTACAGATCTCATTTGATACCGTTATGGTAATAAGATGTTTTATTATTCTTATATATTTTTAATTATATATAGTTTTAGTCAACAATAGGTAAAAATGGACATCATAATGGTAGGCTCTCTGATCATGGGGCCTCATGTTTGTCACCTTGTTACTATAATAAGGTGGATCATGAGATTCTTCGGTGTCCACAAGGGCACATATTTGTTGTGGGGGAAGATGACGTCCTTAGTTTGGTTTAACCCAATGGATTAGTTAGTCATTATAGTTGTTTAGTGTGTATTCAACAATTTTGGATACCCTTTTTTCATGATATATTTTACTTTATATCTCTTCATTTGTTAATGATTCTCGATAACATGTCTATATCTTTAAAAATATTTGTTCTTTATGTCATGGGATGTAATATGGAACTATTTGGATAATTGATGTCGTGATGGAGTAACATTTTAATTAAAAAATGTGTAAAAATTGCTAAATTTTTTTATAAAAAACTCCTTGAATGTAGGGTTCAACCTATTGTGGCGATTTTCATTAGGTTTATCCTTATCCTAAAGTAGAATCACATGCATGAAAATTATGTGACCTAGGCCCAAAATGTCTCCCAATGTCAGTTCTCTAGCTCAATTTTTTTCATATGTTATCATTGATCTAGGTGTCCTTATTAGAAGGATCTTACATGCATTAATAATTTAAAGAGTATTTTAACATATCTAGTATTCATAAATCCAATTCAAATGGACATGTTTAATCACTTTCTTGTCAGAATTTCACTATAGGAAGTCACATTGGTTCATCAATTCTTGTATATCTAGTATGATATCTATGTATTATAATTTCCTTTTATTCATTTTCATGAATCGTGAAATTAAATCCATCGTAAATAACATCAATAATTCCATTTTAGATCAACACATGTTCAAATTTATATTATAAACAACTCTTTAACAATATTTTTTTATTGTCCATACATATTATTTTTTAAATAAATTTATATCATGAAGTTAAATTTTTCTACATAATTAAACCATCCTTATATACTAAATATTGAATATTAAAGAGTGACATTCAAAAAATTGAATAACATTTAATGTATATTTCTTTGATTCTAGAACATTAATGTTTAATGTGTTATTTTCCAATTTAATAGAATTTATTTCTTATTGAATATTTATAATTTCTATGATATTTTATTAATTTTCTTTCTATAATTATTTGATCATGTGAATTTATTTTAGTATATGTGTAATCTAAAATGGAAACATTTTTATAAATAAATAAATGTGAACCCCTAATCAAAACATATTCTAGTACTCTATCTAGGCACTCAATAAACTAATTCTCTAAATATCCATAAAATAATGTTACATTAAACTATCGTATAATTAACGATGTATACATAGTGTGAGGGATATCATTGATAGATGTAACCAAATCACAATGGGTATAATATAATTCTATGGTTATTATAGTACAAGTATTGTTGAATCTAACATGGTCATGGAATTTCACACGTAATTGAGGTGAATTCAATGTAGAAAATTTCATCTGACGATTACATTATTATATATTTAAATTCTCAGTGTCTTCATAATACATTCATTAGAAATGTTTTACATATATTGGGATTTAGAAAATTAAATCTAGGAGGGTAATATTGATTTAAACCCTTTTAAATGTTCATAAACATCCATCTGTAAATTTTCTTCTATGTAATCCTATTATGGTTAATCCTTGATGAAATAATGGTTTTTATAAAGGTAATTCAAAAATTTATTATTTCCCTATATATAATTACTTATGTAATCTCGTTATTTGTGTGTCCAATAGTTTCTTGAAATTATCCTCCTTTTCTACATTAGTGGTCTTAAACTTAATAGATTAATGTAAATAATGATGAATTTACCTACCACTAAAAAAATAATACATTTGAAATTTCATTTTAAATTATGTATATAATGACATAGAACTACAATGAACCCATACCTGACTAATGTATTAATGGTTATAATCATTTTCATAAACTGAATTGTTAACACTATAAGAACATTACCTTGAATTGTGAATTTTTTTTTCTATTTTTAAAATATATTTTATTCATTACCAAGACTCTATATAAGTTATTTCATAAGATATATAATAAAATAAACCTTTTAACATTAAAATTCTATTATGTTAAATTGATAGGTGATGGTTGGTAATTAATTCATATTGGAATAGTTATTGGTTGTATGATTACTGTTTGTCTTTTTGAATAGAGGCCATTGTAGTTCAAAATTACTATATCAATATTCCATAATATAGTATCAATTTCACCTTTCATTACCTATTAGTTGTTTAAGTAGACTATTCATGTAATCTAAATTACTACTATCAATTCCTTTAACATAGTAGGCAAAATATATAATATACTAAACCAATTTTAAAAATTATATATATTCCATGTAGACCATATAGTGATTCAATTGCAAGATTTAATGTTATTTATCTCACCAGATAACTATTTTCATCAATATGATATTAATATAATTGAGAGAAAAAATATTTTACCTCATCAACACCTATTGAGTCAGTATTCCTCATACTTAATTATCATGAGTTTTAATAAATTTTACATATAAATCATTTATCATATGAAAGATATTTTTTTAAGAGTATCCCTCTTGATGATACATCCAACATATCTTCTCACTATCAGTTAATACTTCATAAATTAAAACTAAGAAGTTATTCTCCACTATATCATGGTTTGGGATGTGTGAATGTAACTTTTTAAAGATCTCCCAATACTCATTTAGTATCCCTACAATGGGATGTCTTATATAGTATATCTCCTTTATAAAAAATTACTCAAGGAATATGGAAAACCATTATTAGAAAAAACCATTTAATTTTTTTATAACATGATATATAACAAGCTAGTTATATATACATTCATTCTTTTATAATCATTTCTAGTGAAAATGGTATTCCACTTATTTTACATGATATTCAGAAACAAACCTTTCATTCATAATGAAAAAATAAAGTTTATGTCATTTACATAGTTTTTTGGTCCTCTACTGCGAGACCCTAAATTTTTTTTAATAATTAATGCATCCATTGTTTTTTCCAAAAATATATTTTCTAGTCAGTACAAAAATTATATTTTTTATGTATGTGAAATTTGTTTCCAGAATATACCTATGTATTTAGTCCAAATGGGAATTTATTTCATCTGTAGTGTCATAAAGTGAATTATACTCATAAAACATAGACAAATAAATAGAATGATATAAATAAATATAAATTAATTATTTTTATATAGGTTGAAAATTTAGGAAATATCTGTTGGTATAAAAAATGTTCACCCCACCTAGAGATATATTTCAAAGTGGGCATAATTTTTGGATTCAGTTATATATAAAAATTTATTATATAATGAATTAAAAATAAAATCAAATTTACCTAATAGAAATCAAGTCATAAAATATTTTCCTCTCTGGTACTAGAGTAATGAAACTTTATTTGATCTATCACATTATCATCAAAAATATTATTTATATTTCGCCAAGAATAATGTATAATGGAAACCATGTTGTTTCTCTAGTGGAGGCATATTTTAATTTAAAATTATTTTAATTATTTTTTTTCATACAATTAAAAAATAAAATAAATAGTTTATTTATTTTAAATGCATTATATATTTAGCTTATCAATCATGTGTAAATAGGGAATGAATTAACCATGTGTGATAATATTGTTTATTCGTAGATAGGATCACATGTTTATCATAATCATTGTTTTTAAAAAAAAATTATTTTTATTCTTTATAATTTCCTATTGAATACTTTTGTTCACTTCCATACACAAATTGTGTTTTTGAATATCAATATATCCAAAAAACTAAAATAACATTCCCTTTTATGATTTCTATATGAACTTGAAGAATTTCCCCTATCTTTGAGAAGGGAATTAGTGGACCTTAACAACTTCAAATAAAAAATATAAATTATTTATTTCATAATTTAGTCTAATTAAAATTTATAGAGTATAAAATAATATAATTGAAAATTATTAGTTCTAAAATATTATAAGAATGACAAATTAATGGTTGATTAGAACAAACTCGAGTAAACAAAAAGACAATATATTCAATCATAATCACTGAATTTTCAATCTCATAAATAATAATAAAATAGAAAAAAATTATTTAACGATCTTGGTAGATTTATAGGGTTATTCCATGTATATATTAACTAATGGGGTGTCCTATCACCCTATTAAATCAAAATAAACATTTTATTATATAATAAATTTGAACGAATAAGGATCCATAAAAAATGATTTTTTACCTAGACAAAGAAGTTATCCACTATGTCACCAACCCCAAAATATATCCCAAAAAATTTTAATTAGTCAACAATCAAGATACCCTTTAGAGTTGTTGGATAAAAATGAATTATAAAATAAGAAAAATGAATTTTTACAAAAAACTAAACATCAATCATCTTTTTTTGTTTCATTAATAAACATATCTAAATAATCTTATTAACCAATCCCTTTCCATGTGAATTTATTATTGAAGAATCTCTAACATTATATGCATATATAATCCTTTTAAATGATTCAATTTTAATTTTATTCGTAATATTGAAAAGTAGAATGGATTGGATTAGTTTGTGAAATTTTCTTTTCTTTTCTTTTCTTTTTCTTTTTGGGGATTTCTTCTCTTCCACGTCACCGCTCCGTGATGACCTAGGCAGATGGCGGTGACTCCACCGTCACCCCCCCCCCTCTGGAGTGGGTGGATTTTCCTCATCATCCCTCAATCCCTACCCGGCCACCTCCTTTTCCCCTTTTCTAACCCGGATTTCCTTCCTCCATTCCCTGCTATCTCTCTCATCATAAAGGTTCCATATCTGTAAAACGGCTCGCTCCAACTTGCACTCTCAACTTTGGAGTTTTTGGCAACATATGGTCTTCTTAATCTTACCGTAGTGGCTCATTTCAGCTGACACATGCCCTCGTTCAAAACATTTGACAGGTTCCTATTTGTATCTTGTGGTCTTTAGGATCGTGCGATTGTGGGACTTTTGGACAAACGTCACTTGATCATCCACTTTGGATTAGAAGAAGACCTTATTCTTTCATTGTCCATCGCCCCACGAGTTTGCAACAGGTGTTCCTTCTATCTCTTTCGTTGGTCGTATGATTTGACCCTGAATCGTGATTCTCCCATGACGGTGCTATGGGTAAGGTTCCCAAATCATACAATGCCCTTTTAATATCCATCAATTTTATGCAGGATTGGGAATATGTTTGGACACTATTTGTGGTATGATAATAGGACTGACACTGTATGCCACCCAATTTCACCACGCATTTGCGTGGAAGTTGAAGTGTCAAGAACACCAGTGGAGTGGTTCTGGATTGCTGCTGGGGAAGAATTCAGATGTAAGTAGGAGGTCACCGTTGAATCTTGGAAAGAGATTTGCACGATCTGTAACCTCTTGGGACATTATTCCTGCTCCTTCCGTTGGGGACTAAGGGAATAGAAAAGGTTTCTCGATGCTGGACAATATCTTATGCTAGAATGCTCTAGTGCTCCCGCGGTAGATCACTTGAACAACTCAGATTCTTGTGCCACACCCTTACAGAAGGAGGCAAGACTGCTCAATCCTAATCCAATGGTGGTGGACATTTTCAATAGGTTGAGGAAAGACATGGCTGAGTGTAATTTGTCTGAGAAGGCTATTATCGGGACAAGGGTTGCTGGTGTTGCTGATCCTTTGCAGGCTGAGGACTTTTCTTCTAAGAATCCTTATTATGCTGATGTTGCTCAAATTAGAAATAGACCAGGGGAAACTAACAACAAGGGCCACAATTCTCAGATGCAAGCTTTACCAGACATGTTGGGTATGTGGGTGAATGTTAGGGGAAGAGAAAATCATAATTCTATTTTGTCCCTCGATTAACATTAGTAATCGTTTCGATGGACGGGGATCAGATACTACTGATCAAGAGACAAATGGTTCAAGGTGTTTCTCAGGTCCATAGTTGGAGGTGGGGAGTCATGGCCAGCTCTCGGAAGACAGTTTAATGGGAGGGTCCAATAGAGGTCTTCACAGTCCAAGGAGGAAGATGGGACAAAAAGAAAACATGGACTGAGGTAGTTTCATTGTGAGTGAGAGGACGAAATCTAAAGGCCACAAGGACTACTCTTATCTTCCAAGACCTATGGAAACAAGATCAGCTAAAAAATATGATCCAGGATTAAGGAGGTCAAGCCATATAAAAATGAACAGGTGAAGGAGGTCAGCTTGAATTTGGTGAGTGGAAGCGAAATGTTTGAAGGCTTTTCTCCTAAGGATGATGCTTTGGAGAAGAATGATGTTTTTTTGAAGAATGCTCTCAAATCCAAGAAGTCCCTGTGGGTTTTAAGGATCCCCCAACTGATCATCCAGAGTTGTTCGATAATGAGGCTTATAGTGGTGACCTTGCATTGGTTAATACTATTAGGCTCATAGTGGGATGAAGATGCAATGACCATGGAAATCCCATGGGTCCTTCTTATACACTTTGAGGAGGGGATTCTATAGGAGGTCCTAATTATTCTTTCCTCTCATGAGGATGCCGAAAGGATTAATGGGAGGCCAATTCAAGTGGTCACAAACAATGAGAAGGGAGAGTGGATCGACAAGAAACATTTAATCCTTACCAGAGGCTTCAACGCTAAGAAGATAACAGTGGAAGAGTTCATAAATTCATGGGACAAAGTGGCAAATAAATTTGAAGATACGATCATAGATGATCCAGATAAATAGGTAACAGATCTTTCATAGAAACTATATAGGGAGGAAACTTCTAATATATTTAATTTTGCTTTTAACAATTTTGTCATCTTCCATAATGATTGATTCTCT
The DNA here is from genome assembly GCA_963277665.1 of Viscum album. Lineage (NCBI taxonomy): Eukaryota > Viridiplantae > Streptophyta > Magnoliopsida > Santalales > Viscaceae > Viscum > Viscum album. The sequence goes on along the minus strand of OY728145.1, from coordinate 651,555,006 downwards.
TGGTAGAAATTGATGGTTTCATACTTTTTCCATAAAAGTGTTTTAAAATAAAAAATTTAAATTTCAATCTGTGAAAAGAATAGCTATGTATATTTTTACAGGTATATATTTTTTATGTACCTAATCATTTGATATTAATAATAATATGGATGGATTATATTTTTTGGTAGATTGAGATAGAATGTATGGATGATTGGTGGATTGTATCTTGGATAAGTGATGAGTTCATAGATATAGAATATACATTGTATTAAAACACAATTTTTAATGGATTTTTGATTATATATACTATATCAGAGCATAATGACTAATGATATAATTGTATGTGAGATAGATTGTAAGGATACATGAATTTTTATGTTTTTGAACTCCTTTTTTATGTTGATGATGTTTAACTTGGCCTGATTGTAACACCCCAAGCTTCCACAGTACGTTTCCCTTTGAATAACAGAACAACATGTGTTGTACACAACCTCGAGTTAAAACACACCAAAACCAATAAAACTAGCCATTATGAATAGTAATAACCACGTTTTGAAATTTTATAAATTTTATCATTCAAAATGGACTTCATTTTTGGATTCGTAATATTGAAATTAGGTTATGGTTAATTTTTTTATTTTTCTGAAAACATACAATTTTTGTTGAATATTGAAAAAACACTGCTTTATTGGTTAAAAATAGTTTTTTATTTAAATATTTAGTTATTTTATTTTATTTTATTTTAGTTCAAATTAGATATATAATACCTATATATTTTCAATATAATTCATTGGAGTAATTTTATAATATGTTTATATATATATAATTTTATCGAACTTTTTACCGCCTTTTACCCACATCTGAGGAGCATTTGAAAATATGAAAAAAATATAATTTTACATCTCATGTGAGTTGAATTTAAAAAATCTAAGAGATTTGGTTAATATCAGTATGTAAAATGTGGTTCAATACGATGAAAATAATTTTTTGTGAATAGTATCTTAGGACTTTTATTTACCATGGTTAAAAGTAAATGAGGTAATTAAGGGTAAAAATGATATAATAAATACCATAACACATGTCATAATTCTATTGGACAAGTATAATTTAACAAGAAACAATATATGGAATGATATATGATCCCCTTTGGTCCACTTGAATTAGATTAGAGAATTTATTATTATTTTATTAAAAGAAGAGTTAAAAGTGTTAAATTCAATGTTTAATAAATAAATCATTTATAATATTGGGTTACACAGAATATAAATTAGACTATAAATATTCATTGTAATGATAAAAAATATTTACTACATAATGTTATTTTATTTATAATTTTTATACATTAAAATTTTAATTTATTTATGACACAATGATGATACTGTAATTACATTATTAAATGTTTTTTAAAATAATTGATATTATAAATATCTAAATAAATGTAGTTTGAGAATTTTGATGAATTACACTTATTTGGTAGGTTAATATGACATATTTGGGTTTATTAAATAATTTTGTTTCGAAGTAATCATGATGTTATGATTTTAACAAAAATGAAATACTAAATAGTGTCAATATTGAAATAATTGAGTTTTCGAAACAAATACTACATTATTAATGGATATAATATTCTTAAAAATATATGGTTCTACCAACAGACTTAGATAATGTTATATATATTAATTATGAACCAATTGGGGTTCTATTGGAAGTTTTTATTATGTTTATTAACCACATAATATAAAAATACAAAGTAGCATGGTAAATGAAAAACTATTTAACAAATTGATAAATCTAAAAAATCGGGTTAATATGGTATCCTAAACATGTCTAAAACATATTGTTTTAGTGGTTTTCTAACCATACACATCATAAATTCTAAATAAATCATTTTGGAGCCATTTCAAATAGACAATGATTCTATTATAAAATAATATATCAATCTTTTCCAAAAGTGACCCTCACCTATCCAATAAATGGGCACTTCCCATTGTCTTTATTTCACACATCCAAAACCTTTTTTTCTCATCCAAACAGAACCCAAATATCCTTCCAACATAAATTTATTCCTACTATAGGACTTCCTTTGGTCATAAATCCAACCTATGGAGCCCTTTTGATCAAATCAATAGGTAGAACCCGAAGAAGAGGTAAATATGTCATCACCTATTTCAAGTTATTTTTCTTTGTTGTTTCAGTTATCAAATAATAACTTTAGTATCTTATTTTTATTTTGATATTATCATAAATTTGGTACATCCCTATTTGTTATTTTATCCATCCTATAAATGAAAAAGTCACCATACATGCAAATGTACAACTTACCGCCTCCATGTCGTGGGGTAGTTTGTTATTCAAACACTTATATATTTTATATTATTAAATAATAAATATAAATATTTTAAATAATAAATATAACATGTTAATTATTCTGTATATATGATATACCATGTAATTACAAATGATTTCTCCATCACTATAATGATATTTTTTATCGTTTGTATGTACGGATTACCATCTACACGAACGTGATGAGATTCATTCCCCATCATAATCATTCAATAATAATTTTCCATTTCACGATTAAAAATAATTTTAATGAACATAATATTAATCTGTATATGAATCAAATACATCTTATACAGTACCAATATAGCTTACGTAACCAAGAATATAATAGAAAATGAATCACTTAAAATCCAAAATGATGATACTACTAAAATATTATTAACAAAGAAATGTTATAAGATCATATATGATATCATATTTATGTATATAGTACATTTATAATTTAATAACAATTTTTTAACTATTATACTGGATGATAACATACCATCGAATAAGGAAAACATCAAGGTAAGGGTTAATTTTACAATCTCTTTATTATCTGAGGTGGGTTTTACTTAAGTATCTACCGGGACCCCTTTATCATCCACATCCATGTTTACATAAAACTTTATTTCAATTTTTTTTACTATTTACTAGTCTATGGGTTAAATTCATTTATACCCTTATTTTACTTTATATGTTTTGAAAATAATCTTTCCGTCTTTTTCCAAACAATGTACTTTATGACCACTACGAAAAAATTAAGGTAACAATGTTTTTTTAAATTATATAGCTGGTGCAACTATTTTTTCGGTTATAACATTTTCAAAGCTTCCCTTAAAAGATTTTATGAATTTTTTCAAAATAAATGTTTTCTTTTATAATTAAATGACTTCTAAATTATTTCAAAATAAAAATATATATTTCTCACAAAACCTTTTGATTTCATCACAATAAACATACTTTGATGGATTTTAAGCTTGATTGCAGTTGATTTATTATGACACCAAAATTCTATATTTTATTGAAGGTTTTGTGATATTTTTTACTATAGATGTGTTTTTTTAGACCATTCATGGTTTATGGATAAAGTATTGACATTTCATATGATAGTTTTAATATGAATGTTTATGTTATGTTTAAACCTTTTCATATGAGGAATGCATTTAACTTAGTAACAGATGGGTGGAGCCTTCTATAGCTCCTCAATGCATCAACAGGTTTCATGAGACAAACTACTTTCTTGTTACAATTCCATGACAAAATCTTATTTGTAGTTTTGGCACAAGGCCTTGAATATGTGGTGTTAAAGTCTGGCATTATCCATTCCATCATTATGAAAGTGGAAATTTATATTCCATGTGATTATTCGACTAGTTTAATATCCACGTGAATTAGTAAATAGAATTATTTTATTTTATATTTTCCATATTATACTGATGTTTTTGTTTAAAAGTCATTTGTTTTAGTCTTATAAATTGCTTTAAATTTTTACGATTATTTATGAATGTATCCTCTATATTGTTATCTTTACTGAGCATCTGAGCTCATTCATTCTCTATGTTTTATTTTCCCCTAGATGTGAAGAAGTATTTTATGGTCGACCTATAGGGATAGGCTATGGATATAAGTGTGTTAAAAAGGGGAAAAATGTTATTTATGTTTATATTTAATGATGTAATGTAAAACATATGAATGTATCTAGTACTTCAAAGGATACTAAACTTCTCGGCCTTTCGGGACATGATACATTGTATCATGCCTATTTTATGTAATAATGCATCGACTTTGGGTAACTGGGGTTGGGGCGTTACAGTTGGTATCAGAGGAAGTTTAGAACAAACCTTGGAAGCTAGATTTAGAAAAACTCTAATTAGAGAACATTACCTTAAGAAAGAATTTGAGGATTAGTATAGACGAAATTCAAGAATTTAGGTACTGTAGAGATTTTGTGAGTTTTCAAGCAATACATCCTTGTCTAGATACGAGAAGGTAGAGGCAGCTCTGGCACAGATGTCCCTTGGGGTAAAACCCCAAAAAATCACTTTTTGCTGGACTCGAACGAGAATTAGTGCATGACAATGGGCATTGTGGAAATATTGGCTAAGAAACTCTAGGGGGATATGCTTAGGATAATTATCATTTTTTACAAGAAATTATAAAGGGTATATGAGTATATAAATTCTCATGGAATCATTTTTATGATTATGGATTATATCTATAAATTGATTAATTCATGTTAACTGTTTTACATGTTTGGAATTAGGTTTTGCGATTCATAAACAAATATAGTGTATGCCATCATTTAGAAATAGAACCTAGTTGTAGGAATGGAAATTGAATCAATGCACGTAATCCATTTAGGGAATTACCTCGCACTCAAGATATTTATAGTGGACTTGATGAAGCAACTGGTGTTGATCAGCTTATAAACATAGCTGGACAAGTCACTTAGGTTATGAATAATAACCTTACCTGTATAGAGCACCTCTATCCAGAACTTGGAGGTCCAATGTTAAACAACTTCATGAAGCAAAACCACCAACATTAAATGGGAGTACAAATCCATTAGTAACTATGAAATGGATAAATTCCTTAGAGATAATATTTCACGGATTAGGGAGTATCAAAAGTGAAAATATTGTCATGACAGTTTATCACCTCACCGGAGATGCAGATCAGTGATGGTCATTGATTCAAAACATAAATTAACTTGATGAAATATCAAATAGGGAATGGATATAGTTTAAAGATATTTTCTTAGAAAAATACATTCCTCATGACCATAAGGTGTATATGGAAATACAATTTCTGATTCTGAGGCAAAAGGAGGATAATAATGTCCCAAAATATGAGGCTAACTTTACAGGGTTAGCAAGCGATTGAGTGAATTATATTATAAAACCAAGGATTAATATTGACAGATTATTTGACGGGTTATAACCATTTCTTCATCGTGCATTAGTCTCATAATACTTCTAATTGTACGAAGATATTTTCTCATGTGCAATCAAGACAAAAAAATAATTATCAATGTCTTATGACTTTAAAGCAAATCAGGAGAAGAAGAGATCAGATGAACACTCTGGAAATGAAAATAACGGGAGGAAGGGAAATTCTGAATATCCATCCTGTGGTAAATGTGGGAATGAACACCCTGGTACTTGACTAAAGGGAATATGAGTATGTTACAAGTGTGGTGAAAAAGACCTCCAATCTCATGATTTCAAGGGGACAAAAGAGGCTATTAAATGATACAATTGTAGAGGAAAGAGGCATTATGAAAACAAATTTCCAAATAACCAAGGGAACATATCTCATAAAAGTCCAAGGGAGCTAGTCCAAGTTTATGTGATCACTATTGCGGAGGTTGAATCTCCAAAAGGAATGGTTGTAGGTAATTTAATGGTCACCTCATGATTAGAAAACACTTTATTTGACTCTGGATCGTTACCATGTTTCATATCTTCCCAGTTTTCTTTGAGAATTTGATATTTACAATTTGAATTAACAAGGGAGTTGTCAGTCAATGCACCTAAGGGAAGTATCATCGCAACAATGTTTTGTGAATCAGTTACCATTAGGGCATATAAATTGACTTTATCTATTGATCTCATCGTCATTCCATTGATTTATTTTGATGTAGTCATCAGAATGGATTGGAATTTAGAGCATGATGCCATAATTTATTGTAAGAAGAAATAGATTAAAATTTTCGATGACTATATGGTGTACCTTATATTTAGAGCAGAAATGTCACCACCCTATTTTTAACTAGATCCACCCTTCAGTTTCTCACCTAAATTACATTATTGGGGATATAGAAAATGAAATAACTATGGGTGAGGAAAAAAATGTTCTAATAGAGGATGTACCTATTGTGAAAGAATATGTTGATGTGCTTCCAGAGTATTTACCTGGACATCAACCAGAACCAGAAATTGAGTATTCGATTTGTTTAATTCGTGGTTCAAGGCCCATATCGAATAACCCTTATAGAATGAACATTGTGGAATTAGTGGATCTAAAGAAACATCATGAAAAATTGATTAATAAGGGACTTATTTTACATTGTGTTTCTCCATATGGATCCCTTATCCTTTTTGTTAAAAAAAGATGGGTATATGAGGTTGTGCATTGACTATACGAAGATCAATGCTATAATAATAAAGAATAACTATCACCTACCTCACCATGATGATTTATTTGACCAAATTCATAGAGATAAATATTTTTCAATGATTGAACATCTATTTGGATATGAACTATTGTGTGTGAAGAAGGATGAAATTTCAAAAATAGTATTCCAAACTAGGTACGGGCATTTCGAGTATATAGTAATGCCTTTTGGATTGACTAATGAACCCTCTGTCTTCATGGATCTAATGAATAAAGTATTCCAGGAATATCTTGATGAAATTTTAGTCATATTTATTGATGATATATTGGTATACTACAAATGCATTGAAGATCAATAAAATCACTTGCGCATCATTCTAAAGTCTCTTAAATGTTATGAGTTGTATGGGAATTTTAACCTGTTTGAATTTTGGTTTCAAGAGATTTATTTTCATGGCCATATTGTCCATAATGATGTAATATCTATTGATCTGTCATAAACCATGGCTATCCATGAATGGAAAGAACTGACGAAAATAACTACGATATGAAGTTTTATTGGTTTATAATATTATTATCGATGTTTTGTCACGAATTTTTCTTGGTTGGATAACCCTTTTAAAAATCTCACACGTAATGGGGATAAATTTATTTGGACAAAGGGGTGTAAATAATGTTTTGAAGAACTGATGTGAAGATTATTCAATGCCCATTTCTATTCTCTACCATCAGGGAATGATGGGTTTGTTATTTATATTGATGCTTCAATGAAAGTACTTGGTTGTGTCTTTATGGAAAATGATAGATTTGTTGCCTATGTAACATGAGAGCTAAAAATTAAAGAGAAAAGCAATCCCACTCATGATCTTGAGATATCAGTTTTAATCTTCGCTCTGAATATTTGGAGACACTTCCTCTATGGTGAAAAATATGAGATTTATTTTGATCACAAGAGTTTGATGTATATTTTATCACAAAAAATAACTCAACATAAGTAAAATATGACGGCTTGAACTACTCAAGGATTATGATTTCACCATACACTACCACCCCGGGTGGACATGTATGGTGGAAGATGCTTTGAGCAGAAATGATCATGATGTTTTGAAAAAGATGAGAGTTGTAAGGGATCCTAATTTTATATAACTAGTTAAAATGGATATGAAAATAATAATGGATGGTGAAACATCAATAAATTTTGAAATGGTCTCCAAAACATCTTTAAAATTAAGGTTAAAATGTTCACAGACTGCTGATGAGGAATTTTAAAAGAAAATTAAAGTTGTAAATGATAGGAGATTGATCGACTTTATATATGAAGATGAAATTTTGATATTTGGGAAGAAAATTTGTGTTCCTGATATACCTGATCTAAAAACGGAATTATGAGATGATGCTCATAGATCCAATTTCTTTATAGTCCCTCATAGACCTATGTTGTATATAGATTTGACGGAAAATTTTTTGTGGGGCCACATGAAGAGGGAGATTGCTGATATTCTGCCAGGATGTATTGTTTTTCAACATGTAAAAGCTGGAAGGCAACAAACAAGATGATTCATGAAATATTTTCCCATACATGAGTGTAAATGGGGTGATATTACGATGTAATTTGCCATGGGACTACCATAGACTAGTAGAAGGAATGATGCAATATGGGCATTTTTGATTGTCTTACCATGAAACACCATTTTCCTCAGATAATAGATGATTTACCACCTAAACATTTAGAAAGATTGTATATTAATAATGTTATAAGACTTTATGGAGTTCCTATATCAATTATTTCTGATCATGATCCCCATTTTATATCATGATTTTGGAAAAGTCATCAGAAATCCCTAGATACGAAACTTCGTTTGAGCACTACCTACCACCCTCAAACTGATGGATAATCAGAAAAGACAATTCAAATATTAGAGGACATGTTGAGATCTTTCCCACATGACTTTCAAGGTATGTGGGATCAATATTTACCTATGGTAGAATATTCTTATAAAAATTTCATCCATTCAAGTATTCACATGGTGCCATATGAAACATTATATGGAAAGAGATGTCGCACAAAAATTTTTTGGGATGATGTTGGTGAAAGAACAAACATAGGCCTAGAACTTGTTGAGGAAACAATGGAAAAGGTGAAGGTTATCCAAACCAACATCAATGCAGCTCAAAGTAGGCAAAAGAGATATGCTGATAACAGAAGAAAGGATTTGGAATTTCATGTAGGAGATCATGTTTTCTTGAAGGTATATCCATGGAAGGGTGTTATACGTTTCAGTAAGGGTAGATTGGGTCCCAGGAACATTGGAACTTCTGAAAATTTAGAACGAATCGGAGTTGTAGATTATCTTTTGGAAATGACTCCAAGTCTCTCCAAGGATCCTGATGTGTACCATGTATCACTATTGACAAAATATATGCCTGACCCAATGCATGTAATCAACTATGGGAAAATTGAACTAGAAGCTGATATGTCTTATTGTGAAGGGCCTGTCAAAATTCATGATACCAGAGAACAAGTGCTGATAAATCGGACTACTCATCTGGTAAAAGTTCTATAGAGAAATCATAAGACGGAAGAGGCTACATGGGAAACCGAGGAAGTTATGATGAAGAACCAATTGAATCTTTTTACGTAGTAATATTCTAAAATTTTGAGGACAAAAATATTTTAATGAGGGGGGAATGTAACACCCCAAGATTCCATGATATGTTTCCCTTTGAATAATAAAATAGCTTGTGTTGTACACAACATCAATTTCTAACACAAAAAATCCAATCAAATTAGCCGTAATGAATAATAATACTACCTTTTTGAAATTTTATAAATTTTATATTTCAAAATGGAATTCAATTTTGGATACAGAATATTGAAATTAGTCTAGGGTGAAGTTTCGGTATTTTTATGAAAACATTCAATTATGATAAATTGTAAAAAACCTTGTGTTGATGGATAAAAGCTAATTTTTATTAAAGTAATTAAATATTTTATTTTAATTTAATTTTTCTCAATATTTATACATACTACCTATATAGGTTCAACATAATTCATCAGAGTAATTTTATAATTTGTTATGATATATTAAATTTTATCAAACTTTTTACCGTCATTTACCCACCTCCAATGAGCATTTGCATATTTTCATAAAACATAATTTTACCACTTCTATGAGTTGAATTTCAAAAATCCGAGAGACACATTTAATATCATTATGTATAATGTTGTTCAATAAGATCAAAATAATATTTGGTGAATAGTAACTTTTGACTTTTGTTAACCACAGTTAAAATTAAATCGGGTAATTAACAGTAAAAATGATATAACACTTATCCTAACACATGTCACAATTCTATGGGAAAATTAAAATTTGACCAAATAAAATCTTAGGAAGGAAATATGATCCTCTTTGGTCAACTTCTATTATATTAGGACATTTATTATTATTTTATTTAAAGAAGTCTTAAATGAGTAAAATTCATAGTTTAATAACTAAACTATTTTTAATATAGGGTAACACCCAATGTAAATTCAACTATAAATATTAATTAGAATGAAAAAACTGATTTCATACATAATGTTATTTTATTTATAATTTTTAGACATTAAATAATTTAATTTATTTATGACACAATGATGATGCAGTAATTACATTATTAAAGAAGGATTAAAATAATTGATATTATAAATATCCCAATAAATGTAATTCGAGACATTTGATAAATTCCACTAATTTTATAGAATACTATGATACGATAAGTTTGGTTAAATAATTTTGGTTGGAATTAGTCATTATGTTATGATTTTCACAAAAATCTAACACTAAATAGTGTCAAAATTGACATAATTTAGTTTTTAAAACAAATACTATATTATTAATGGATATAATATTCCTCAAAAAGTATAGTTCGTCAAAAGGACTTAGTAAGGATATATATATTTTAAATTAAATACTTGGGGTACTATTGGATTTTTATAGTCTATTTATTAAATATATAATATAAAAATACAAAGAGACATGGTAGATGACAATCTAATTAACTAAGAGTTAAATCTAAAAGATAAGGATAATATGGTGACCTTAAGCTATCTTAAACATATTTTTTGAGATTATTTCAACAATCCCCACCTTAGCCTCTAAATAAATCATTTTAGAGTCATTAGAAATAGAAAATTAGTTTATTATAAATTAATTTTTAAATCTTTTCCTAAAGTGATCCTCACCTCTCCTATAAAAGGGAACTTCTCCTTCATTTAATTTCAAACATAAAAATCATTTTGGATCATCCAACCCTTGACCTAATATTCCCCTAAATTTACTCTCTTCATTCTAGAGGCCATCCTTTGGTCATAAAACCATCTTATGGAGCCATATTGATCAAATAAAAAGGAAGAACCCGAAGAAGAGGTAAATATTTTATCACATCTTTCAAGTTCCTTTTCATTGTTTATTCCATTCTAAAATAATTACTCCATTATCATATATTTACATTGATGTTATCATAAATATGGTACAATCATATTTTTTATTCTATACATCCTATAAATTACAAAGTCACCATACGTGCATATGTACGGCTTACCGTCTCCATATCGTGGTGTAGTTTTTTACTCAAACACGTCATTATAGTGGATAGCTATAATAATGAATATAAATAACATAAATAATAAATATAACATGTTAATGATTCTGTATATATGATATACCATCCAATTATATACGATTGTATCATCAATATAATGATCTTTTTTCCCGTGCGTACCTACAGATTACCATGTCCTCGAAAGTGATGAGATTCATTCCCCATCATAATCATTTAAGAATAATTTTCATTTTTTTATTTAAAAAAATGTTTAGGAACATTATATAATTATTTATATGAGTAAAATACATCATATCCATTAAATATATGTCTTACGTGACCAATCATATAAAGAAATACGAATCAGTTAGCACCCGAAATGATGATACTACTAAAATATTACTAACAAAGCAATATTATAAGATCATATATGATATCATAATTATGTATATAGTTCTTTTATAATTTAATAACAATATTTTAAATATTATACATATGGTTAACATACAATCATCTTAGGAAATTTACAAGGTAAGGGTTAATTTCACAATCTCTTTATTATTCGAGGTAGTTTTTACGTATGTATCTTCAGGGACCTCTTTAGCATCCTCATTCATGTTTTCCTAAAAATGTATTTCAATTTTTTTTACCATTTATTAGAATATGTGTTAAATTAATTTATACCCATTGTTTTTTATATGTTTTGAATGGAATCCTTCCATCGTTTTCCTAATATGGTACTTTATGACTTTTTTATAAAAACTATGGTAAGAAGGTTTTTTTAAATTATACGACCGGAGCATCTATTTTCCTCCATTATAACATCGTCGAAGCTTCCCTTAAAATATTATAATAATTTTTTAAAAATAATTTTTTTCTTATATAATTAAATTATTGATAAATTATTTCAAAAGTGAATGAAATATTTCTCTCAAAATGTTTTTATTTTGTCTATGTCATCATCATTTGATAGATTTTAATCTTTTTTGATGTTGATTTATTATGATAAAAAAAATATGTATTTGATTGAAGGTTTTGTGATATGTTTGTCTATGTATGTGTTTTTTTACACCATTCGTGGTTTATAGATAACGTATAGACATTTCATATACTAGTTTTAATACGAAGGTTTATGTTATGTTTAAACCTTTTCATATGACGAATGCATTGGAAAAAGTATGTAACAGGTGAACCCCACATTATCTCTTCGACGGTAGGTCTCATGAGACAAACTAGTGTCTTTTCACAAGGCCTTGACAAAATTTTATGCTTATTTAATAATATTTCTGTGCTATTTTTATCCTTACTGAGCATTTGAGATCACCCCTTTCTATGTTTCATTTTTCCCTAGATGTGATTAAGTATTTTATGGTTGACATGCATGGATAATCTAATGATATAAGTTTGATAAAAAGAGTAAAAAATGTCGTCAATGTTTTTATTTCATGATTTCATGTAAAAATTATGAATGTATCTAGTACTTCTAGGGCCACTAAACTGATCGTCATTCGGGATATGAATCTTTATATAATTCCATTGTTATGTAATAATGCACCGAATATGGGTAACTGGGTCAGGGAATTATAGTGATTTTCCTATTACGTGATGGACTAGGGTTGGTGTAGTAATAAAATGGATATTTATTGTGGATTCCTAATAATACAATGTGTTTTTTCGGTGTATATTTTATTAGATATAATTGCTTGTGTATGAATTCTATAATCCATGGAATGAGTATGATTACTACAAAGTCACATAGTGTATTATATATATGTTTGATGTTATGGACAAGTACTATTTATATTCAAGTAAAATATATTTGAATGTATTTGGTTAACTTAGTCAGATGGATATATAGTGGAAACTACTTTGTGTAAAAGACAATCATTGCAATCATAGATGTAGTCTATAGATATTATCGACTAATTTTATCTCAATCAACAAGGGTATATGTCTAAGAAATTGAAGTATTCTATGTAAAAATTTGTAATTGTTAAATATTTTATGTATTTTATTGAGTGAGGAATTGTAATACTTCACCTAAGTCTACTATATAACATGGAAATAAATTATTTGTGGGTTTTCCTTGTTTATTGAATTCATACAAAAAAATTATTATTATATTTTGATATAGACTAGACTTCTGGAGCTATTTACATTTTCATCCTAAAATACTATTTAAATTATAAAAAATTTTAGTTATTCATATGAAATTTAATCACTAAAAAATAAAAAAATACTTACGATTTCTATTTTATATTTCTGAGCATGTGTTTATTAAATTAATAAAAGGAAATTATTCAATATTAAAAAACACAGAATTAAATAAATATGTTATGATATGATGGGGTATTTAGTATTAATAATGGATGAAAAATAAGATTTCAATTTATTTTAATAGTTTTATTTTACAGAGTGATGGAATTAGTCCATGGAGTTTAAGGTAAGTGATTTAGTTTTCTTAAGAGTTTCAACTCAGTTAGGAAAATGGCATTTCAACTAATTACCATACTAGTTAAACACTACAAGAGTATATTTAATGTCCTTGAACGGATTTTTATAGTGGAACACAAAAAAACACTTCCTTAATGATATAAAAATTGTCTAGACATGTTCCATGTATATCAATTTCATATATATGTCCAAAATCCATCTCATTTAATTATTTTCAATGGAAATGGTGTTGTGTTCTATTTAGAATTCATCAAGTGGCTATTTATTATATTAAATTTAAGTTGAAATATACTAAATATAAATATGGATCCCCATGTATATGTACAATGATAGAATGTTTTTATCCTAGAGGATACATGTGTTATGGATTATGATATGTGATCTTAGTGAATGGAAATTTTTTGGTGGAGTGTACGAGATGTCACAAATCAATAATGGAAAATGTTATTATGCTGATTTTTCAACAACATGAAAATTTTTAAATTTACTTTTAGTATGATTTTAATCCATTAATTTTCTATTTGGTTTTCTTTTTCTATAATTAAAAAATTTGGAGTAGTTTTCGGTTATAAAAAGAAAATTTGAGGTTATTTATATTGAAATTATATAGTAGATACCAATATGTTCCCAATATGCTAGTACTAAGTACCTTTTGGTCCTATTGTGGATGATATAAAGGAAATATTGATCACAATATTCTCAGTGATGCTTGGCTAGTTTTATAGTATACAACTAGATACATATTAGGGGAATATTTAAAGGTTGGATTTTTGAATGGTGTTTTTTAAATTTTATTTGAAATATAATTTTTATTTTTGAATTCACCTTACCTCACTTCGTAATTTTCATTGTCCCAATTTTACATCACACATATTAATCCATTCCAAATTTCCCCTTATAATTAATTTATATCTAAATCACATCTCATCATTTCTATTTGATACCCCCTAGAAATAATAACACTCTCAAGATCTGGATTTTTGGGTTCTTCTGTTATTCGTTTTTCATCAAACTACTTCCATTTTTTAGAAATAATGATGTTATAGAAATTTTTCACAATTGGGAATGATTCACCCCATATTTTATTATGCTCAAGATCTTATTAGAATAAGTTTGTTGGTCTCTAAATTTTCAATTGTTTTAAATGAAATTATTGTAACAAGTGAAATGTGTTCCATGGAGAGTGGTTTTTAATGATGTAAAATGGAACAAAAATATATTATTACAAGATTTGAGAGGTGAAAATGTTTTCTGGCCCATAATAGACCCTATAAATATTTGAAATTAGTCATAGTCCCACTAATATTTATATTTCATATGGATTTTATTGATATCATGATATAAAATATTTATGTTGTACCATAGAGGGAGTTCCATAAAGTTACCTATGTTGTTGGAACCTTATAGGTTCCCCTATACATTAAACTATATATGTTCATGAGATTGGATAATGCTGATCATTTTCTTAACAGTACAAATTTGATTAGTTCATAGTCATCCTGGTTCGGTCATTGTGTGGGTGTGATTATGGGCTAAAATGAGCTAATTTGAGTGTGGGGAGGCATAATTGAGGTGATTCAAGGTGAATAATGTAGGGTCATGTGTTGTTCATTCTTATTATATGTGTACCTACTATTTATTTTTATTATTTTGGAATGAGTATTTTTATAAACATGTAACATGATATTTATGATTAATATAGGATAGAAATATTACCATCCTAGTGTAACAATATTTATATGGACAAATAGAAGGATGTATTTCCATATTACGTCACAATTATTTGTGAGAAAAATTAGTTGGAGAAATTTATATATTAGGGACGTTAAATTATAAATATGGATGGATTGGGAACAATGCTGACATATTATCTCATTATTTTTATGGATGGGTGGTTGGGTGTGATTCCAACCCAACACACTGACATTTCAGATTATGGGATTGGTGATCTACAAAAAACATGTGATGTATTTAAATGTTGGGACAGGTTAGGTGTGTTTTTACCCTCATAAACAATTTTTTGGAATATAGAGATGAGTAATTATAACAACTATGTATTTGATCTGATTACGTTTTTTTAATATAAATGTTTTTGAAATAAAAATTTATTATAGACCATATAGTTATATACGTATATGAAATCTCATATTATGGTGAGACTTGGGAGAGTTATTATATGTTATTCATATACCATGTACGTGATTGTACAATTACAATTACATTTTAATAAACCCACACTAACTGATATAGGTAAAGTTTCTCATTGAGTTGGCTCATTTTGAACACAAATATGTCATCTTGTATGATATTATTGGTAATTATTGATTTCATGTCATATTTTTCTTGAACCAAATCTATATTGTATCATTTTTGGGGTATGAAAGAGGTTTCATTATGGATTTTTATATCAAACCTTGCATGTACACCATTAGGGAATACATATTTCAGGGATTTTGATAAAGGAAAGGGAAAAGAACTGATGATTGATGGGTTATTTTTATCTAGGTATATGGGATAATTTGAAGAGACTATGAAATGTCTTAGGAATTTTTTTATGTTAACCCCATTATTTATTTGATTATATTATTCACATGATTAACCCATTGGGAGATACTTCTAGATATACGACCATAATGACTATAAATGGGTATTTCACTCTTTTATAGAATTATCTATTTTATCCATATTGATTTACTATCAATACATTTAAAAAACAATATTATGATTTATATATTTTTAATTACCATAATTTCAATATTATTTAAGATTTTTTAATTGGGGGTATATTCTAGCCCTGAAATTTAAAGAACCATGCATCAATAAAGTAGCCTCTAGCATGAGTGGAGTAGTACCCAAGGTCTATTATTCTCTATTATGAGTCATAAAATATAGAACTAGGATTTGGAATTTACACTTTAAAAGAGTTACATGAAGTCAATAACATATTTTATAATGGTTCATTAGTGAGGCTATTCGATAAACAACATGTATGACTCTGTCTATTATATCAAATATGAAAATATTGTGTTGGTTTGTATTTTCATTCCATCTAAACAACATGATGAATTTATATGAAGATATATTTTTGAATACTCGATAAATGTCAAAATAATGTAAATCTTGATATATATTATCAAACAGAGATTTTAGATTTATTTT
Organism: Viscum album; assembly: GCA_963277665.1. Taxonomy (NCBI): domain Eukaryota; kingdom Viridiplantae; phylum Streptophyta; class Magnoliopsida; order Santalales; family Viscaceae; genus Viscum; species Viscum album. The sequence continues at coordinate 651,538,383 of OY728145.1, read as the reverse complement.
AATTTCTTTGATATGTTGTTGTATAATCTCTAACATTTATTTGATCAATTGAGTCAGCTCTATGTCTAAAAGTTTCCATAAATAAAAATTTAGCCAAATAAGGTAGAGTTTTTACTATTTTCATAATATTTCTCATCATAGTGTTCCATATGAGAACTCAAATAATATTGATTATTATATGAGAGTTCCATCAATAGAATGTATTGTTCTAGGTCTTTAAGGAAATTGAGTGAATGAGACCATGTTATTTCATATACTATCAATATGGTTATTTTGAATTATCCTTTTGTCTGGGAGAGGTAAGAAATGATTAAAAAAATCATTCATCATGGAGGATAATAAACCACCATTTCAATATTTATGTTAACCTTGGATAATGATTATATATCATAGTGTGTGGTACACTATTATTCCTCTCAAATCCTTTGTATTGATCAAATTAGATTGTTAGAGGAAGTTAATTTTCTTGTAATGATGATATACAATCCATATAGGAATAGGTGATACCATTATATCATTATGATTATAAAATCAAACTTCAATATATCATTATTCAAGGGATCAAGAACTATCCTAAGATAATAGAGTTTTATTACCATTCGTACTCAATGAATCCGTTTCCTCAAACACCAATATGTGATGATAATAGTATAATCATTATCCTCAAAAACTCCAACGATATACTTTTAAAAATATTTAATTATTTATTTATGAATATTTATTTATGAATTTTATGATTTTTCTATATATCAGACATTTATCCCTTTAGATAAAGTATTAAAATCTTTATTTAATTTATTATTAGTATTTTTTCCAAAACATGTGTAGGATAGTTTTCCTCACGAATCATTAACTCTCAAGATTTGTATGTTGTATGATTCTCATTCCACATCAAATAAAAATCAACAGACTTCATTGTATAATAATTATAGATGATAAACTAATAAAAATTTGGAGATAATGTTAGTACATGTCCAATAACCATACTTCACATTTGATCATAGAATATTTCATCACATTTTTTAATCAAGATAAACATAACCACCATCTGTGTTAATTGATGTTTTTATACAAATGATTTTGATTCTTAAAATAAATGATCCTCATAATGATGATGTAAAATACATTTTTGTTGAAAATTTATTGAAGGATAGAAATGAATAGTGACATGTTCCGGAATATGTCGTTGAACCAATTTATAATGAGAAGGGTGGTATGTCAAGTGATTTATCTAATGTCAATTCATCTAATTCAGCACCTAATAAGAAAATATGGGAAGGTAAATTATCATAATTGGCATAAAATTAGGATATTTATAGAAAATAAAGAAGTGAATATGGCTAGTTGGTTGAACTTGTTAATATAGAGGATATTCAAAAAAAAGTTGATCCACAACGTTTATAATAATGTATAATTTCATTCAGAACTCAATTGTGTAAGAATTTTTTAGATTTTCACTCTCTATTGAATTATAAAGTTGTTTATGCTTCATCAAAACAAATCGTGGATAAATAGGGATTCCAATTTGTCTCTGACAAGAATACATTATCTTTGGTTAACTCTCATGTGGTCTTTGACCAATCAGCTAAATGTAAGTCATCTCCTTTGGGTGAAAAAATAATTCCTTGTACCAATAAGATACCAGATACAATTTTTGGTTCTTTGGATACCCTTTGTAAAGATAAAAAACACCAATAGAAACTTCCTCATGTTGAAACAATAGTGTTTGAGGGGATGTTTAATATTTTGGCAAGGGGATCCCCTCAAAAAAATCAAGGAGCAGCAAAATGGTATAATTGACTCTAAAATCAATAATGATGGGCCTGCACTTTATAGGATTAAATATCATCCTTCATATATGTGTAAAACTAGTGGTTGGGGGGTATAAGTGGAATATTTCACCAAAATAAAATTATAATGGATGAATAAATATTAGTTGAAAGGTTGAGAAAAATGATATGGGGATATATTTTATTGATTTGGAATTTTTTATTTCATTCATGTGCCATATTGAATTTTATCACATTTTTTCTTGTATGTAATAAATGAGGTTTCACATCCATCCTTTAAAGAAATTCTTTATATTTCACATACAAATGTATATTGACCATAATAATAAAGTGTCTTTAGAAACATGGAAGCACTATCTACTAGTCCATATGTAAACTACATAATCTCCAACTATGATATTAAAAACCAGAACCCTAATTGGACATATCTTCATCAATCCTTATCTTCATAAACTTGGGAAGGGAAACAAAATAATCATTGATATCTGATTTGTAGTATGGGTAGATATGGGTGATATATAAGCATAACAATAACATAAGTTTATTGAAATATAATCAAAACATTTCACAAAAAACATTATAAATCAGAGATCATAATATTCAATCGTGGAATAATGATTTTTATTTCAAAATACATGATTCATAAGGGGATCAAAGATTGTGATACATTATATCATAATATTTTAATAACTAATAAATATTTCTTATCTAATTAATCATATAAATTCACTAAAATATAAATAAAGGCTCATTTAAATGGCTCTCCTAGTTTAATGTGAACACTCTAAAAATAATCACAGTTGGTAAGGTTTACCCCCAATACCATCATTGTAGATAGATTATCTTATATAATGAGGTTCAAACATTATTCTAGTCCTATATATCTTATAAGATATTAATCACTGACTAATTCATTGAATGTAGAAATAGGTCACACACATCTCATAATGAAAACCATATTAATGTCCACCAAAGATCATAAAACAGTTATCGTATCATAACCCACTAAATGAATTGTGTTTTTAAAAAAAATTCAATATATCATATCCTCTAAAACATAGAAAAGTTTCATAATCATTTTATCATCTCATCATAGCATTACCAATTTATAAAAAGAGACTTTTATTAGAATATTATCTTGGTAAACCCCATGTAAGTGAAATTGTTTTAATAAACATCATGTCATCGAAAACATAAAATATGAACAGAAATAAAAATATTTTTATATTTGGATCATATCATCAGTAAAAAATATGTAACAAAAATGAATTTAATATAACATATAAATTTATTTGGATCGATCATTTCAAACATTTTTGGATGAAAATATCCTTTATAATATGAGAAGACCATTTAAAAACATAATATTTTTGTAATTGTTATATTTATTGAAAATAACCATTATAAAATATAATTCAGTTAATAATGAAATTAATTTTTATTACAATATGAAGTTTCTATCATACCATGCCTATTTAAAAAATGATTCCTTTATCAATTTCAATAAAATCCAATAGGGAAATGTTTAGAAAATGACAATATGATTCCATTAAGAATTTTTTTTCAAAATATAAACATTGGTAAAAAATTCTTTAAAAAAAGTATAATAACAGTAAAGCATTTTAAGAAAACAATTTTTGTATGAAAATGTATTTTTCAACCAAATAGAAAAATAATTTTGAATATTAAAGAAAACAATTTCCCAAGTATTTTACGCACCGAATTGTATAAAACATGTTACAATTAGTTTAAAATATCATTATTAACCAGAGGATATAAAAACCTATTTATTTCTACAAATATGGATCATAAACCTTTATCATTGGAAACATAATCATAAATATTCCTCGAAAAAAATAATATTTTAGCATAAAATCATTACCACATTTGTACATTTATATTATAATCCCAAAGATCGATTAGTTTAAAATAGAACATAACAATATGTGAGGATAAATAAATTCTTGACATTACATTCTAGAGGGGATTTATATTAACCTCGTGGGAAATATAAATGAATTAAAATCATATTACTCAATGAAGAAATGTGAAAGAAAAATCTATAACAATAAGTCGACAATTTAGTTTTACATTTTACACACCCATTTATATTAAAATAGAAAATCCCCCCATGAAAATTCACGAGATTTAATTTGTGGTTTCATTTAAAAACAGTGAGTTCAATTTTTATAATAAAATAAAAAATACATTTTAAATGTATCTTATGAAACATGTTTAATATATATTATTAATTAATTTGGATTGGTAAATACTTATAACAAATTAATTTATATATAAAGGTTTTTATTATTAAATTGTTTTATAAATATCATTTGTAGTTGTATCAATTTATTTCTATTACAAATGTAAGAAACACATTTGAAACACATATGATATGATAAAAAACTATAATATTAATATGAGACAATAAAAATTTATTAATAATACAACATATTATAAATAATCTTATATTTACATGTGAGATTTTACTCTAATTATAGATAAAACACTAAAAAAAACACCTGCCATACATAAATTGTTTACTATAAAACAATAAAAATTTATTTTGGTTTTATAATTGATCATGAAGGAAAAAAACAATTTATACAAAATCATATTGAGTTTGGATCAGAACCTAATCATCTTTAGTTTTGATAATTGATAATGAACTTAAAAGAAAAATATGCTAAAAGTATCTTTGATCTGTCAAATGTCATCCATCTTTTCTGGAAGTGTCAATAAAATCGGGTGGTTCAGCGAGTAATAATCCCTAAAAAAATAATATATACAAACCCAAATCTTGAAAAACATGCATATTGTTGTTTGAAACCAGTAAGGAAGGTGATTGTTTTCTTACATACCTAAATGCACTGATGGAATATAGAAGCTGAAAAGATACAAGAAGAGAAGACAATATTCTTATGCAGTGACTACCACTCCAGGTCATTTTTAATCGACCACCTCATTTATTATTCAATAAAGAATATTCCAAAAATACATAGGTAAAGCCTCAGCCTCACATCTTATGTCTTCTTTTTATGAATGAACATGTAGAAAATAAAAATCGAAAACATATACACAAAGAATGATTTGATTAATATCGATTAAACCAACATAGATAATTGAAGGTTTAAGAGTGTTTCCAATATGACAAAAATGGATTCTTGCATTGATTTAGAAGTTTCATGTGACATTAAATGCACCAACATCATGAAACTAATGTATAAAAGAAGGGGGAAATGGTTCATGAAGGAAGCATACTAGGATGCTAAAATTAACTTTTTATTTTTAACCAGATGGTTATGGACTTGTTTAAGTTGTTACTTTTTATGGAGAAGAAATTATTATTTTTAATGACTGAACTCAGATAGATGTTTTATAGATAGGTCTCTCTACCTTGGAGCTACCAGTTGAAATCCCCTTAAAATCCAATGTCCATTGAGGGCCACCGATTACCCATCCAAAATATCAATTTTCATATCCAAAAACATTCATGGCATATTCCAAATATCATCATCTCTATTTTGGACTCTCCATCTTCAAAAAAAATTCACTAACACCAGAGATATAATGGTCAAATTCAACAGCCTCATTTAAACTATATAATACTGTTATTTTTATTTTTTAATCCTATCTGAATCATTGGTATTGACTCCCAATAATTCCATCAAATTTTATTATAACCTTCCTCCAACTATTATTAAAATCATGGATTGAAATATTATACAACCAGGAGAATTACAACATATATCCCAACATAATTCATGATCATTTCATGAAAAAATAAAAAATAATTCCGATAAATATAAAAAATCCATACAAGAAACAAATAATAATAATTTATTGCCTTGATAGAGTAAAAATTCATGTGTTTCTTTAGATGCATTGTCTTATTACAACTAACACCAAATCCCTCACATGTACTAGATTTATCAATCATACATCCTGATGTTAAGATATAAGAATAAAAAATGTGAATGCTAAAAAAACATTACAAGTGGTTAATTTCGAGTAAATATGATAAACCAATTAAATTAGTGAAAAAAGTTTTTAATAGGGAATAATGTAAATGGAGAAAATAAAACTTTTTAAAAAATATTCTACAATTATAGATAAATTAAAACTTGATGATTTATAAAAATGGATTGATAGAGTAAAATATAGAATTAAATAGCAAAAAATAGTTCAATAAAAGATTATACCATGGTGTTGGTAGTCCATATAATCAAACACACAAAAATTATTTTGCATTGAGGAAATATGAAAGCCTATCAAAAAATAAAAATTCATATAAGAAAGTATGTCAAAAACCCACTACATGGAGGGAATATATTTGGAAAACAAATATGCGGTTTTCTTTATGCACTATAAATGACAAGACTCCCCATCAATGTGAAAAATTTACAAAAAACATACCCTTATGATAAGAACATAAAATAAAAACCCCATAAAGAATTCAAAAAAATTAATACTTAGTTCCAATGGCATTGAATTTGCTGATGAAGATCAACTAAGTGATACCTCATCTATCACAATAATGGTACCCGACCTATACTCATTCCAAAATTGTTGGCTGACTATATTTATGGGAACATGATTGAATGACACCCACTAATTTTGAAGAGTGAATGTAATAGGAATGAATGATTAATACAACAAAAATGGGAAGTTAGAATAATTATTGTAAATGTAGTGTAACAACAATACTGATTTCATGATATTTCTATTAATTTAAATAAATCTATCCCCTAGAATGAAATGTTTCACAGCACCAATAGATAAGTTTTATCCTGCTATAATGGATTTGAACATGAAAAAATATATGCAATATAACGACCCAATGTTTTTCAATGGAAATTCCCTTCTTATATTTATGTCATAAAATAACATGAAAACAGAACATAATTAACTACTAAGTGATAAGTGACCATTAAACATAAGTTTGTCACTTGTATGTTTTGAATTTCAAAAATCTCACATACACGATTGTGTTGAAGATAATTTATGGAGTCTAATGAAACAAAAATAATTTTTGGTGAATAATGACCAAACCTTATGAATAGAAACATACCCTTATGAATAGTAATACGACCCTTATTAATAGTAAATCATCCAACATAAGATTCACATTACCTATGAATAATTAAATAAAATTTAGACATCTTCGAAAGTGACAATTTGACCTTAGTAAATGTTTTGGTGTTTTGTAAGTCATAAATAATTAATTATAATTAAATAATTAATTTAAAAGAATATTAATTTCCTTAAAATGTATTCATAAATTATTTAATCAATGTCTTATAGTTTTTAGATAATTTTATATGACCCTACGTATTTTTCGAATGCACTATATAATCATTTTGATCTTAAAAAATGTGTTTTTAAGTAAATAATGATTTTAATTAAATATTAAATTAATAATATTTAAAAAATAATTTTTAAAAAATGGAATTATTTTTTGAATTCTACACATCAAAAAATGGTTGGTGTATATTTTTGGGATTTTCCTGAGATACTAGGATATTTGTTGAATAGTAGAATCCGATAATTTACAATAAATGCTAAATAATGGATTAATGGATTCATCAATGATGTTCTCCTAATGTAAGACCACTCGTTTTAGGATAACTGGATAAAATTACTATTCTTGGTCTTTCAAGATTCACTATTCCTTGTGTTAGGGGAAATTAATAAGCAAATGAATTTTATATTAAGGAAACCCCTCTTCCCTCCACTATAAAAGTCACCCTTCACAGCCTCATTTCCTCACACGTCTCAAGCTCCAAGACTTCTCTAAAATATACCCAAACACCTTCCCTATCCCCTCCCTAACTTCCAAGAGCTATTGGTCTCATCAAAAGTCCAATATTAGGCCCTTACGGAGGTTTACAATGCAATGATTCAAGAGTTAATTTCTCTTCCTCTTCTCCTTTAATTTTTTTCAAGTTCAAGTTCATTTCTTGATCTCTACCCACCTATAATCATCCAAATGGTATTGTAATTACTGTATTATACATATAATAAAATTTTATTATTATAATGGGATATTGTATCATCCAACCCTGTTTCCCTCTTCCTTTTATTTTATTAAAGAGAATGTTGTTCAAGAGGTGTTAATTTATCACCTTCAAGAATGACATGATTTTTTCTTTCATTTCTACCTTCCGATCAGGACATGATACCATTTTTATGGATGAACCAGAATATGTTATATGTATTATTTCCTATTTAATGTTCTGGAACTGTCTTATGAACATATTAGTAAGTGATAAGTTAAAACAACTTCAATGTGATCGAAAAACCGTCCTAATAAACCCAAACAATCTTCATTTAATTCTTATCTAATGATTCATCCACCTGAATCGAAAAAAATCATTATAACATCATTAAAACTCGTGTAATAAAATTATTTACATGTAATATCATTTCTTTATGTTTACCCATGTTCTACTAAAACTTCAATTTAAGAATACGAGTGAACCACCCGGGAAAATCCATAAAAACAATCATCCCCAAACAATGTTTTTTAAACTCTATAAGTCATCCAAAGGAACATAAAATTACATAATGAAACCAGAATGAACCCTATTAATGTATAAAAGGTTATTTAATTTCTAATTAATGAATATAATGTCATTATACATGACATTAAAGAAAAATAAGCATTCAGATACAAGGTAAGGCGAAATATAGAACCCAATTTTCTTGCCTTGGGTTCTCCCTCTTTCACTCCATTTTTTATATGGTTACTCCTTAAAGATAATTTTTTGATAAATTTCTTTTATTTTCTGAGATATAAATGTTTTTCATTGGTTTTTATGTCAAAAAAATGTTTTCTAATAGAACTCATCTTTTAAGAACACCCCTTTTACTTCTCACTCAAAGTGGACGGTTCTTGTAACATATATGATATTCCACCTTTATTTTGGGAACCTAAAGCTTATTAATTTGTTATTATGAGATAAAACCCATTCCATTAAATGGTTTAGTTATGTAAATTTTTTATATATGTTCTCTGTGTCATGCATGATGATGATAATGTTATGATGTGACGGGTGCACCCGTAATTATATAGTTCAATATGAATGTTTCAATGTGACGGGTGCACCCGGAATTATAAAGCGCTCCAATGCATTGTTTAAGTGATGAATCTAATGAGTAAATGTGAAATGATGTGTGAACTAGATGCTATCTTGGTTCACAAGTATGCACGGTAGTTAACCACTAAGAAATGATGTTTCATTTTTATGCATTTCCACATTTCAATTCTTTTATTTATGCTCCTCTCATGTTCGTGATCTTTTGCCTATGTTATGATTATGCTCACCCCATTCTATATTGTTCTTATCTATCCTCTTACTGTGATTATAGATTACCCCTTTTTATGTGTATACTTAGGTGTATACATGTACTAAGGAGAGGACAAGTGCCAATAAGAAGCTAGAGAAGAAGTAATTAAATAAATGTTTATGCATGATGTTGTATTTGTTATGTATGGTACTAGTTTTCACAAGACAATAAACCTTTGAATACTCTATGAATAATTCTATTATGTTTTTTATCTTTAAAATTATGTAATATTAATGTAAGAAAAATTTTGGGTCTCTATTCTTGGTATCAAAGGCAAGGTTTAATTAATTTGGGAATTAGGATTATTGAACCCTAGAGAAAGCCTCAAGTATGAGATTATGTACAAATATGCACACTAGAGTATTTACATTGAGATCCCATAATTTGAGTAAACTTTTTTCAAATGAATAATTTATGTATTCATGACATGTTTACTTATGGTGTGTTCTAACCTTTTCTATTTTAGAAAATGGTTGGAACTAGGTGAAATCAGGCCAAAAACTCTTACGAGGGCCAATGAAACGTTTTCCCGAACGACATACCCAATGATTTGAGAAGTGGAGTTCAAAACATCATGGCAATGCTTACCAAATTATCTCAGGTTATGAACAATTACCATAAAAATGGGGAACATCCTCCTTCACCAAAGAGGGAGAAACATGATATCGAATGTTTTATAAAGCAACGACCACCGACGTTTAGTGGATCTTTTGATCCACTAGTTGCAGAACATTTGGTAAACTCCTTGGAGATGACGTTTTCTATTCTTCACTATTTTGAGATGGAGAAGGTGACCCTAGATGTTTATCGTATAGAAGGAGAAGTTGATCAATGGTGGGATTTGATTAAGAACAGCAAGCCAAAGGAAGAAATTAAATAGATAGAATGAGATGACTTTAATATAATGTTTCTTAATAAGTACAGCCCATGAACTCTTCGTACGAAGATGTGGAGAGAATTTATAGAGCTTAAGAAAAAAGAAGGAGAATCTGTCACAACCTAGGAAGTTAATTTCACAAGGCTTTCAAGGTACGCTTCAGGTGTTGTTATCAACAATGATGGAAAAATTGGTAGATTCTTTAGTGGATTAAAACCACACCTTCAAAGGGTCTTGCAATTTGAGACTTTGGGAGTTATGAATATGTTGTTCGGTGTGCTCTAAATGTTGAGATGGAGTTTGGAGATGGCTCCCATGGCTATATTGATAGGAAAAGATAGATGGAGTTTCAAACTTTTGCATCTAATGTCAAAGTTAAGATGAAAAATCGATGACCCACATACAAAAAATGTGGGAATTTGCACCATGGGAACTACCTCAATGGGATGGGGAAATGCTTCAAGTGTGGGAAAGAAGGACATCATGCTTAATAGTGTTGAAAAGACACGAAAAGGAAGGAGAATGTTGCCAATTAAAGAGGAGAACCACTCATGGTTCAATGCTACAACTCTAGGTAGCTAGGGAACTATGTAAACCAGTGCACTAAACCTTGTGTTCTCGTGGGTAATCAGTGTCAGAAGCCACCAAATCCAAAAGAAAAAGGGAAGTCTTATTCCATCACTACTTTGGAGGTGGATAATCATCATGAAGTCATAAAAGGTAAACATCCTATTCACACAAGAATGGAAAAAGTTTTATTTATTTATGGTTCTACGTATTACTTTATATCTTGCAAGTTTTTAGAACTATTGAATCGATGCCTCGAAACCTTGAAGTGGAGATATCTATAAAAACAATGAGTGGTGAAATCATTGAAACCCAAGTGTTTGAATATTCTCTCATTGGCATATGTGGGAAGATTCTTTCGGAAAATCTCATAATACTTCCCTTGGTGGAATTCGATGCTATACTGGGAATGGATTGGCTCTCGTTATATAGAGAACATATCAAATGATGGGAAAAGGAAATATATTTTCATATTCTGAACCATCCCTTGCTCCTCTAAAAATTCAAGGAAGATCATGAATCTCCTTTGAAAAATCCTTCAATGGTGTGTGTTTTGATTCCCTTTGAAGAAGCATACCTCAGCCAAATGGTTGATTCGAAGGAAAGTTCCAAACTTGAGGAAATTCCCATCGTGAGGGAATACGACGTTGTATTTCCTGAAGAGTTACCCAGAATTCCACATGATCGTGAGGTATAATTCTCAATTTAACTCATGCCCGAAGCTACTCCAATCTCGAAGTGTCCCTATAGGATGGATCCTATCAAACTGGAGGATTTAAAGATGCAGCTGCAATAGAATTTATACAGATGTTTCATACGCCCTAGTTCATCACCTGGGGGTGAACCAGTGCTCTTTGTGAAGAATAATAATGGAATAATGTGGGTGTGTATCTATTATTAGGAACTCAAAAAGATCTCCATCAAGAATAAGTATCCTCTACCAAGTATTTATGACTTGTTCATCCAGTTACGAGGAGCTCAATATTTCTCATAGTTGGATCTTCTTTATGGATATCATCAGGTAATGGTGAATAATGAAGATATTCAGAAGACTGCATTCCGTACATGGGTATGGTCTCTATGAGTTTTTGGTGATGCCATTCAGACATACTATTTCCCCTTATATCTTCCTGGATTTGATGAATAGAGTATTTAGACATTACCTCGACAAATTTGTGGTAGTGTTTACGGATGATATTTTCATCTACTCCAAGATAAAGGAGGAACATGAAGAACATCGAAGACTTGTGTTGGTGACATTGAGAAAGGAGAAGTTGTACCCCAAGTTCAGCAAGAGTGACTTTTGGATGAAACAAGTCATGTTATTGGGACATGTGATCACATGTGAGGGAATTTCTGTGGTCCTTCAAAGACAAAGGAAATCGAGGAATGGCCCAGGCCCTCTAGTGTCACAGAAATCCGTAGTTTTCTTGGATTAGCTAGGTACTACCGATGTTTTGTGAGAAACATCTCACGATTGTGGAGCCCGGTAACTAAGGTAACAGGAAAAGGGGTAATGTATGTCTGAACAGAAGAATGTGAGGGAAGCTTCAAGGAGCTAAAGAGAAGGTTGATCACTGCACATGTACTCATACTTCCGAAAAGTGGAGAATGTTTTGTGATATACAGTGATGCTTCATAGAAAGGCTTGGGCTGTGTACTCATGCAATATGACAATGCGGTAGCCTATGCCTCATGAAAGTTGAAGATCCATGCAGAGAACTACCTGATGCAGTATCCAGAGCCAACATCTGTGATTTATGCCTTGAACATCTAGTGTCAATACCTTTATGGCGAGATGTGTGACATATACACCGACCACAAGAGCCTAAAGTATATATGCACACAAAAGGAGATCAAAATGAATCAAAGGATATTGTTATAAATAATAAAGGATTACGATTTCTCTATTCACTATCATCCTGGAAAGGCGAACAAGGTAGTTGATGCTCTAAGATGAAAAGATCCTGCTACTCTATCCATGCTATGGATTGAGAAAGACACTATCTTCATGGATATGAAAAGATTGGATTTGGAAATCATAAGGACATGGGATACATTCTACCTTGCCCAAATTATTGTGCATCCATCCATCTAGGATAATATTAAGGAAGCATAAAGGAATGATGTGGAGATAAAAAAGTGGGTGAATGCAGTAAAGAAAGGGAAGCTGCAAGAGTTCCATATCGACGATGATGGTGTGATTCTGTTTGTAAAGCGGCTTTGTGTGCCTTCATCACCCGGGATAAAGAAGAAACTATTGGATAATGCACATAACTCAACATTCTCTATCAATCCTTGGAGTTCCAAGATGTATCGGGACCTCCAAGAACACTTCTGGTGGGATAACATGAAGAATAAGATTGCAGAATATATATCAAGGTTCTTGGTAAGTCATCAAGTAAAATTTGAGTGACAAAAGTCCAAGGGTATGATGAAGCCATTTACTATACCCATTTGGAAATGGGAAAATGTTACTATGGACATTTTCATGGGTCTTCTGAAGACATCAAAGGGAAATAATGCGATATGGGTTGTGGTTGATCGACTCATCAAGACTGCCCATTTTATTGCTATTTGGTAAGATCTCTCGCTTGAACAACTTGCAAGGATATATGTGAAGGAATTGGTGAGACTGCATGGTGTTCTATTGTCAATTGTCTCTGACCATGATCCAAGGTTCACATCTAAATTCTTAAGGAGCCTTCAACATGCTTTGAGTACTGAATTAAATTTCAGTATAGCCTATCACCCCCAAACAGATGGCCAATATGAAAGAACTATTTAGACTCTTAAATATGTGCTAAGAGCCTTATATCTTGAATTCAATGGTGGTTGGGATCTGCATATCCCATTGGTTGAGTTCTCATACAATAGTAGATTCCACTCAAGTATCCAGATGGATCCATATGAAGCTCTGTATGGAAAGCGATGTTGAACTACAACCTGTTGGGATGAAGTTGGAGAAAGGAAGCTACTTGGACTCGATCTTGTTCAAGAGATTATAGAGAAGGTTCAAGTCATTTAGAAACACATCAAAGCTAGTCAATGTCAGCAAAAGAGAAATACTGGCAACTGTCAAAGGGAATTGGAGTTTGATGTTGGAGATAAAGTCTTCCTTCGAATATCTCCATGGAAGAAAGTCATGAGATTTGGTAAGAAATGGAAGCTAAGACCAAGGTATATTGGCCCCTTGGAGATCCTTGACTGCATAGGAGCTATGGCCTATCGTCTTGAACTTCCACCAAATATTTCTCAAGATCATGATGTGTTTCATGTATCACTACTAAGGACGTACATACAAGACCCCTCACATGTACTAAACTCAGAGGTGGTGCAGCTGGAAGATGATCTCTCCTATGAGGAGCAGCCAGTACAGATTATGGATTGAAGAGATAAGGTTATACGCAACAAGAAAACCCATCTTATCAAAGTGTTATGGAGGAACCATAAGTTTGAGGAAGAAACTTGGGAACCATTAGAGGAAATGAAGGAAAAGTACCCTCACCTGTTTGTGTAATGGGAAATTTTGGGGAAGAAATTTCTTAAGGTGGGAAGAATGTAACGACCCAATGTTTTTCAATGTAAATTCCCATCTTATATTTATTTCATAAAATAACATGAAAACACAACATAATGAACTACTATGTGATAAGTGACCTTTAAACATATGTTTTTCACTTCTATGTTTTGAATTTCAATAATCCGACATACACGGTTGTGTTCAAGTTGATTTTTTGAGTCTAATGAAACAAAAATAATTTTTTGGTGAATAGTGACCTACCCTTAGGAATTGTAACATAACCTTATGAATAGTAATATGGATCTTATGAATAGTAAATCATCCAACATAAGAGTAACATTACCTATGAATAATTAAATAAAATTTAGACAGCATAGAAAGTGAATGTTTGACCTTAGTAAAGGTTGTGGTATTTTGTAAGTCAAAAATAATTAATTATAATCAATTAATTAATTTAAAAGAGAATTTATTTCCCTAAAATGTATTCATAAATTATTGAATCAATTTATTATAGTTTTTAGGTAATTTTATAAGATGATACATAATTTTTAAAGCACTATAAAATCTGTTTTGATATTAAAAACTGTTTTTTAAAGTAAATTATGATTTTAATAAAATATTTAATTAATAATATTTAAAAAATTATTTTTGAAAAATGGAATTCATTTTTGGATTCTACACGTTGAAATATTGTTGGGGTAAAGTTTTCTGATTTTTCGAAGATACTCGAATTTTTTATGAATAATAGAATCCGATAATTAAAAATAAATGCTAAATAATGGATTAATTTAGTCATCGATGATGCTCATTTTATGTAAGCCCACTTGGTTAGGGATAACATGATAAAATTACTATTATTGGTCATTGAATACTCACTATTCATTGTCTTAGGGGAAATTAATAAAGTAATGAATTTTATATTAGGGAAACCCCTCTTCCCTCCACTATAAAAGCAACCCTTCACACCCTCATTTCCCCACACCTCTCAAGATCCAAGCGTTCTCTATACTCTACCCAAACACCTTCTCTATCCCCTTCCTCACGTCCATGATCTGATGGTCCCATCAAAAGACCTATCTTAGGCTCTTAAAAAGGTTCTCAAGAAAAGGATGCAAGAGGTAATTTATCTCCCTCTTCTCCTTTAATTTACTTTCATGTTCAAGTTCATTTCTTGATCTCTCCCCACCAATATTCATCCAAATGGTATTGTAAATCCATTATTATACATATACTGAAATTGCATGATTATAATTTTATATTATATCATCCATCCCCATTTCCCTCTTACTTTTATTTTATTAAAGAGAATGTTGTTCATGTGGGGTTAATTTATCACCTTCAAGAACGACATGCTTTATTATTCCATTTCTACCTTCTGATATGGTTATGAAACCATTTTTATAGTTTAACCTGAATAATTTATATTTATTATGTCATATTTACAATTATGTAAATGTCTTATAAACATATTAATAGGTGATTAATTAAAACAACTTCATTGTGATCGAAAAGAATGACAAATTAACCCATGCAATATTCATTTAATTATTATCTAATGATTCATCCATATGAATATAATATAATTCATTATAAGATCATTCAAACTCCTATAATATCATTAGTGACATGTAATATCATTTATGGATGTTTACCCATGTTCTAATCAAACATAAATTTATGAATATGAGTGAACCACCCACGAAAAACCATAAAAATGAACATCCTCGAACAATGTTTTATAAACTCTATAAGTCTTAAAAAGGAACATAAAATGAAATAATGAAACCCAAATGAACGTTATTAATGTATATAAGGTTCTGGAATTTCAAATTAATGAATATAATGTCATTATATAGGACATTATAGAGAATGAAGCATTCGATACAAGGTAAGGGGAAATCTCGAACCCAATTTTCTTCCTTCGGGTTCCCCTCTTTCACTCCATTTATGATATGGTTACTCCTTAAAAATAAATTGTTCGTTATTTTCTTTACATTTCCGGGATATACATGTTTTCACTGGTTTTTATGTCAAACAAAATGTTTTCCTAAAGAACTCCTCTTTTAAGAACACCACTTTTACTTCTCACTCAAAGTGGACGGTTCTTGTAACATGTATGTTATTCCCCCTTTCTTTTGGGACCCCAAAGCTTATGAATGTGTTATTATGAGATGAAACTCGTTCCATTACATGGGTTAGGTATGTACATTTTTATATGTGTTCTATGTGCCATGCATGATAATGATAATGTTATGATGTGACGGGTACGCCCAGAATTATACAGTGCTCCAATGAATTGGGTAAAGTGGTGAACGTGATGAGTAAATTTGAAATTTTGTGTGAACAAGATTCAACTTACTTCACAAGTATGCGTGTTAGTTAAACACTAAGACATGATGTTTCATTTTTATGCATTTCCAAATTTCAATCCTTTTATTTATGCTCCTCTCATGTTCAAGATCTTTTGCCTATGTTCTGATTATACTCACCCCATGCTATATTGTTCTTATCTATCATCTTACGGGGCCTCTAGCTCACCCCTTTTGATGCATATCCTCAGGTGGCCATATGTACTAAGGAGTGGAAAAGTTACAATAATAATTTAGAGAAGAAGGAAATAAATAAATGTTTATGCTTGATGTTGTATTTTTTATGTATGGTCCTATTTGCACAAGACACTAAACATTTGGATCCTCTATGTGTAATACTATTGTTTTTTTATCATTAAAATTATGTAATAGTAATGTAAGAAAAGGATTGGGTCTCGAAAAGTCAAGTTTCAAAAAGATAATAAATAATTTGCATAGAAAACACAAAATGTGAGATGTTTTATTATATAAATTAAATTTCAAAACAATACAGTCATGTTTGATAATTGTCAATAATTTTTTCCATTACAGGAAGTCAACCCACATAACCAACAATGAAATCCAGCTCCATTATGATAGATTTGTAAAAGAGAATATAATATTAATTAGGGGAATGTGATAGATAATTCATGTGGAGGGATATTGACATACCTTAGCTAAAAAAATATAATAAATTATGTAGGATTATTTCATACAATCATTTGAAAAACAAAATAAAATAGATCAAAAGATGAAATATATTTATCACATATAATGTTTCCTCAATTGTCAAAAAATAATCACATATACGTTTTCCTGATTTGTCAAAAAATTATCACATATAAGATTAATGAATTTGTCAAAAAATTAACACATATGTCAAAAATATATCACATACATATATGTTTGATTAATTTCAAAAAATCAGACCTCTAAACCAAGATGTTGAGCATCTGCACAAACAATGTCTTTTGAATAATATGACGATTTAACAAACCACATATTGAAAATTTGAACTTGGACTATGAGAGTATCATAATAATAAATTATGATGTCACTAATTAGCTTTTTTAATGTATTGAACTGAAATAGAGAAACAATTATATGTTAGAGCAGAAAATCATTTAGCAAATCAAATTAATTAATCCATACAGATGATAAAAAAAAGAAATATCACAAGAATATGTCATTGTAAAACTATAAAAACAAAATAAAATAGATCAAAATATGTCAAAACAATTATTACATATAATCTTCCCTTATATGTCAAAAATATATCTCATATATGGTTAACTCATGTGTATTAAAATTATTTTATATGTTAAAAAATTATCCCATACATATAAGTTTGATTAATTTAAAAAACGCTTAACTCCACACATAGTCATCGTGCACCTACACCAACTATGTCTCTTGAATAATATTAATATTTAACAAAAATATATTGATAATTTGAATATACACCATGAGAGCATCATAATATTCAATTGTGATGGCACTTATTAACACAAAAATGATTAGATATGGAACAATGAAATAAATAGATGTTTGAGCAGAAAATCAGTTAGTATTTCATAGTAATGATTTCACACATGAGAAAAATAATTAATATTTACATGAAACAAAAAAATACAAGTCATGTGGAACTGGAAATTTTATGCAATGAAAAATTATTTTTAGGATGTTTTATGCATCAAATTCCACAATTAATCACAAGTTATCTCCAAATTATTTTAATTAAAACCTATTAATCTAGAGACATTATTATTATAGTCATAAAAATAATAGTATAAAACTATCACATGAATATAAAAAATATAAATGGATGATGAAAATACAATCTATCTTGTTTAGAAACTAAAGCAACATAGATAACCTGTCATATATTTCGTATGAAGAATTATTAGGGTTGAATGAAGAAGGAGATGAATATGAGATGTTCAAATGATTATTGTAAACGTAATAAAATACTTCATTCATGAAAGCTCTATTAATTTCAATTAATCTATCATCCAGAAGAAGACGTTTCTCAAAACTAACATAGAAATATAACCCAGCTGTAACTGATTTGAATAGGAAAAATTGAATTTATGTTAGAAATGTATGATCAATAATTTAATGAGAAAACAAAAAAATGTGGTATGATTGATTAGTTTAAATTAATTTCAAAAAACAATCATATTTGATTAATTTTAATAATTCTTACCTAAATAAGAAGTCCTTGCACATAACCATAAATTAAATATGGCTCTGTTGTGATAGATATGAAAATGGAAAATAAGATCATAATGGGGAAAAGATGATAAATAATTTTTGTGGAGTGGTGATAACATACTCAAACAAGACCAACATAACAAAACAAGTTGGTATAAAACATACTTATCTGAAAAAAACAATAAAACATATATCGAGATATGTCAAAAAATTATTTCATACAAATAATTGTACCTCATATGTTAATAAATTATCACATATATCCCAAGCCTGTATAATAGAAGAAATTAATGTTAATAAATAAAAATATATTATTATCAAATATGAACCAATGTATTTCAACAAGAAAATATGAATATATATGAACATAGAAGTAGAATATGAATCTATATATAAAAAACTTGAACAAATAAATCGCTGAATCATATTCTATATAATTCTTGAATAATCTAACAATAACCACTTCATTTGGTATCAAATATATCAGTTACACACTACTTAAATGGAATGAGTATAACATAAAATTATGCGAATGAACACACATTCCTCCTCTCTAAATAAGAAACATTCCAAAAATATGATTGTAGTGATATTTTAATATTACTAACAAATATAAACTAATATATTTCAATTATAAATACATATATGTTCCATCAAATATTCGATAATGAATATGTATAGACCTTATACATATATATTCCAAAAATATATATAAATACAATGTGATAGTTAAACTATAATTGTAAGGGCATGCGAATAGTATCGAATGACAGTTGACCACCGGTATTTGATGTCATTGTATTTTCCTTATTGACGTGTTTTCAACTTGAATTGACCATTAAGGATTTTATATACGAACAAAAAATTTTGTTTTTCTTGTCTAGAACATAAAAAAAAATTATTTTATATGTCAATGAATTTTATAATGATTGAAACATAAAAATATTAATAAATTGATGTCATTTTATAACACAACCATATATGAACATGGTATTTGCAAGATATTGCAAGATCAGATGAACTTTTTTTGATCAATATGGTATCATAGATGTTCGATACTATGTTTCACAGATGAAAATTGTTAATTTTTATAAAAATGATAACCTTAAATGATATATTTTAGTGTTCAAAACATACCTCGATATAAAACATTACAATATATCATCACGAGGTATTGTCCTCGAATCAGATCCATCGGTCAATGAAAGCAACATGGGAATAGATAGTGCGAAAACTGTATATGATAAATACCTAGCATTTTTCCTTTATTATTAGATGTATTTTTAGGTTGTTGTCTGGTAATGGTGTTTGAAACAATTTATGAAAAAAATAAAAAACCTTTTATAGCTTGCATATATTAGATAAAACATGTCATTATTAGGAAACTAAGAGTTTAAACTACAAATTATAACATAAGCATTGAATAATGAGTGGAAGGTACCATTTTCAGTCTTGTTAAATAATGGATTTAGGTTTTGAAGCTGCATTTTATTATATATTGAAGACGATTAACTTTTTCCACAAACATTACTCATCGTGCATTTAGAGAATGAATATGCCCATCCATCATAGCTCTCTATAAACACAACATAATATTAATAGCTAGAAATAAATAAATACAAATTAGGTTGATGTGGGATGTTGAAATACATCAACATCAATACAAGTATAGATAAGATATATCTCCATCCCAAAGAGTCATCTACTTCATCATTATCATTTGTTGTTGTCTTTCCACTTTTCATATTGAATGTTGAATACCAATCAGATTTGAAAACTATTCCATAATTATTTTTGAAGGTTGGTAAAGTGTTTTATTTTTATGTATTTATTGATCACCGAGTTAAGGATGCTTATCATTATCAGTTCTTTTGCCAAAATGTATATTATATTCTACTAAAAACATTATGTTGGTTGTTTTATTTTGTGATAATTTCAGGATGCATTTAATAGTGAATGGAATATAGTATAACAATGTATCAAAGAGTCACCTGAAATTATTAAATAACAACCTAATATTTTTCAATATTTGTATACATGAGATATATTATAATGTCATTAAAAAATTTCATAAACTAGTAGTAAACACAGATATAACCTAGAAGACCTCAAACGTAATGGTAACATGTGAAATTAAACATCATAATGTACATAACTGGGAAATGATATTTCGATTTAATTAAACCATAAATGAAATTACAATTTTTTTCTAAAAATACAATATAAAGCAGAAAACATGATCAATAAGAAATAGTTTAGGCCTGATGTAGGAAAGATCCAGAATATGCATGACCGAAATCATAGAAACAAAATAATAAAATGTAAAATGTAAAAAAAGAAAAGATGATGACATAGAGTAAAAGTGAATACATTGATAAATATGTACCTATAAACTGTGTGGAGAACATGAGGGGATGATCAGACTACATCGATGAGATGGGTATAGATCACCAATAATGAGAACCAGGCTCTTGACGATAGATATATAGATAGTACTAGAAGCCTTCTGAAACCTTACCACCTCTATAATATAACTATATGTGACATAGAATATGTATGATGCTACAATGGGAGGCGTTTCCTATAGGAATGGATGGATAACTATTTTTTCTTAGTGGAATTTTGAGAAACAAATTGATGGTAGGGTCAAGCAGTAGCATCTATTGGCACCTGGGGTAAGATAAAATCATAAATGAACAATAGTAACCATTGAATTTGGAGACCATAGATTGGTTGCAATGTAGTGGAAGAAGAACAAGAGATTGTGCAGGATTTTGAGGTTGCAGAATCCTGGGAGGATAATCGAACTGCTGGACTATATAAGGTTTTGATGGTTTCAGAATCATGGGAGGAGGTTGCAGAATCATGGGATGATATTTGAACAATGAGATAGAGCAGAGTATTGTGTTTAGAGATTCGTGGTAGGAGTATGAGGGAGCCATCAGAAAAGATTGGAACAGAGGTAATGTGTATGGTTTGGAGGTTGTAGTAGCATGATAGAAGAATGGAATTGAGGGATTGAAGTGTATGGAAGGAGTTTGAGTGTAGGGAGTGTGAAACTTCGAATAAATCCATTCATATTAGTATAATTAATATATTTTTGTTTATTATAAAAATATAAAATAACAATATTTATATATATCACATTATATATTATTTTCTTATGACCTTTTGTTACGCATTTATATAACATTCTATATTATTGTTACATTTTAGGTAATAAATAATTTGTTTTTTGTATATGTTTTGATTTATTTTATTTTGAATCCTCTAACTCTAACATAATATCAATAGTTTTTACCATTATATAAATAACATATATATTTAGTATATATGTATTAAGTGTAATCTATTAAAAGTAGTGATAAAAAATGGGAAACACCATTCATGGAGTTGGTAGGCCATCTGCACACATGATCAATGTTTCAAATTTATTGTCACTTTAAAAGAATGAATGATAAACGGTATATTATAATTACTTAATAATTTTCTATTAAAACATATCATCCATTTTCATGAATCCCATCTTTATTACCTTTCATGTAAAGCATGCATGAATCTCATTTCATCGCATGGCAGTAATCCTCTGTACAGATGATCAATGTTATCATATTCCAAAAAACATCAATTTTCAAGTGATATAATAATTCTATAAGTAATATAATTTCATAAAGATCATATATAATCAATAAATATGTCGTTATTTTATACTGTGAGAGGTGGTAATGGACTAATGAAGGACATTGGTTCATGAGGCGGTAGTCCCCCGTACATATGAAAGATGATTTCATAACCCATTTTTACTGAAGTGGGGATTGTTTTGGGTAATGATCATAAAATAACAATATTTTAGTATATTAAATACAGATACATTATTACATAATTTTTTTAAATAATTATAAAATGGGTGGAGGAAAAAATAAAATATAAATTCTTTATGTTGAACATTAACTCTTCTTCGCATATTGTCTTTAGGTTATCAACATAAGTCTTGCAATGTTGGATTTATGTTAATAAATAGGGCTTCTTGGATGATAGTGGGGAAGATGAGAAGTTATATGGGTTGGTATTGTCCGAACTAAAATTTTTTGAGAGTGTGAATAGATGATGATATAGGATTACCTTTTATAAGTGAGGTTATTGTCACACATTTAATGTTCAGTAAAAAAGAATTTCATCCAAATATTTTATGAGTTAAAGGATAAAATAATCGACCATTTTATATACTAAATGTAATGAGTTCTAAAAATGTATATAAAATGTTTTTGGACATGGTTTGGGTTATTTTTAACCCTTATCCATTTTAATTGACCCCTTGTAAAACCATTCTTACATTTACCTCTTTAAATAATATTTAATATTTTAACAATTAATTATTGTCAAAAATATTAATTTGAACATATTAGATAATATAGTTTTCAATAATTAAATATACGGAATCCCTTTTTCTAAATAATAAGTACATAAGTGGAAAAATTGATTTTAAAATTACTTGGGTAGATGCGATGAGAATGCGGGTTTTTAAATAGAAAATGATAAAAACATTAATATGTTTTTTTTTAAAATTTGATCTAAATTTGATTCAATGTCCTAAAAATGATTAATATATATATATAATGTCACTAATTTCAAATTATAAAAAATAAAAAATATAACATATAATAACAAAAATAATAAAATATATATGAGTTTCTCAACAAATTTTTATGATTTTTTAATTATTAATCAATAAATTATCCTTTTTAAAAACATTACATACAAATATTTTTGATATGGTGATTTCAAAAATGATTTTTTATTGAATTATTGTTATAAAATTTTGATAAAATAATGTTATTATTATTCATGGAAATTTAAAAAAAAATATTTTTGAATATAGTATTTTTACTATAGTATTTTTGAAATATTAAAATGGTTTACCAAAAATTAAGTGCTTTTTTTCAATATGATTCCTTTATATAAACCCATTATAATAAATATTTTCAAATTACATATTACTATTCATATTTATACTTTTAACATCACGGTTATAATGGCCAGGCTTAAATAACATTATTATTTTTATATCATAGTTTTGTTAAAACTCAATGTTGTGTATAATGAATGATATCCTAGTATTTCAAAGACTGAAAGCTGAACATGTTGTTGTGTGTTATGAAATATTACAAAGTAATCTAATTTATTAAAAAAAATTAATAAAACCTTACTGTGATAAATTATTCCCCTATTATACTTAATCTCACACCCAGAATTCAACACTTTGGTACAAATAAATGGGGATTCTTTTTTATCATAATATCCTCAAGTTCCCGTAAAGCTTCTTCAAACAGGTGTATTCACCACAATACATTGAGAAAGTGATTTTTCATATTCCATGGAATAATATATAATTGATCCAGATTTTCTAATGGTTGTTCCTCAAATGAAATATCATGATCCGAAAATTTATCTCTAGGTCCAATACAAGTGATTGATCAGTTATGAACACCATTATGAGAGATACAAGGATCATGTCACATGCTTGAGAGTGGTTTGGTAGAAGAATAAAAGGATAATTGAATATCCTGATATAATCATGAATTTTAATGGAACCCATATATCATTGGTTTAAATTATCATTTACTACTTTGTTGATAAATTAAATGAAAAAAGTTCAGAGTAACATCAAATTTATGATCAGTACGACAGTTATCGTCATATCCATAATTTCAATATTTTTAAATACTTAAATGTTTCTAAATATATCTTTACTTATTTTCCATATAATCTACTATATTTTTACCCAATACAAATTTGTCTATAACATCATTCCAGAACATAAATTAGGATTCATAAAAAGTCATCTAAATAATTATTTGAGAACAATTATTCTATAGAATTTAATCTAAAAGAATGTTTGATCCCAACCAAATTATAAATCCATATGACAAGATCTTATCATATCCTATATAGTTTGAAATCTTGAATCATGATTCTGATCTATCTTTTCATTATTTTTACTTTTGAAACAGAATACCATATCTAGGGCATTCTGAAAACATTGAAAAATCATGGAGGAAAACTCATTGATATGATCATATATAATTGAATGTAGTGCCCGAAGAAACCTCAAAACAAAATTAATGTATATCTTAAAAGAATCATAAAAAAATATTCATTAATATAGTTGATTTATTATGATTTTGTATAACCCATATGAAATATTTTACTTTAGATTCTTTGGAGTGTCAGACGTTAATCCCCTTAATGTGTCTTCCCATTTCATTTCTTATAAGGATAATATTCCTACAATCATTTTATGCCTTTTTATCTATCTATGATTTAAATACTAACTATGAATATATATACATACTCCAAAATATCATACATTATATATTACAGAAAATAATAATAACTCATATAGGCTAGTGTTTTGAATTACACCCATTTCAGCCATCAGATGTGGGATCAAAACTCATGACCTTATCAGATACAACCGTTATTCATTGGCTTGAAGGTTATCCATTTTTAATCTACAAAATTAATAAGTTTTTTAATATAAATAAAAAATAATGACCTCAACCCAAAGTAACACAAACTATATAGGATAACAATACCTTTAATCATATGTTTGTAATAATGCTTTCCTTCTTGAAACCAAATGGTTGTTTTTCCAAAAATCTATCCTAATATATCCTTATTATTGTTAAACTCTCATCACATAAAATCACATGATGGATGTTTATGAATTTTAAATTATGATAATCCTCCATCTAATAAACCCATGATGGAATCCATAACAATGATGTTAATCATACATGTAGAAACTTATTTTACCAAAAAAATAGATATTCCTTAAATGTTTCACGATTCATACAACCACAATATAATTTTGCAAATTCTTTTAAAACATAATCCTTGAATAAAAATACATAAACACATTAATACATCCACTTCATTTATTGAAATAGAATATTTTCTTCCTTCTAATTGGAATTAATTTTGGGGTTAGGGAATTGAATTATATAATTCTACTATTCATAAAAAATAGGTCATTGAAGACCTCATCAATTTTACACTCCATATAATAATTTTTAACACATATTACATCTTCCACTCAATTAGATATATCATTCTAGGTTATTTTTCTAAGCTTCATGATATTTTGGAAGATGAATCTTCTTTCATTTTTGTTTATTTTAAAACAGAATTTCATAAAACATCATCTTCATATTATCACATATGTCCCAAGCCTGTATAATAGAAGAAATAAATGTTAATAAATAAAAATATATTATTATCAAATATGAACCAATGTATTTCAACTAGAAATTATGAATACATATGAACACAAAGTAGAATATGAATCTATATATAAAAAACTTGAACAAATAAATCGTTCAATCATCTTCAATATAATTCGTGAATAATGTAACAATAACCACTTCATTTGGTATCAAATATATCAGTTACACACTACAAAAATGGAATGAGTATAACATACAATTATTCGAATGAACACACATTTCTCCTATCTAAATAAGAAACATTCTGGAAATATGATTGTAGTGATGTTTGAATATTACTAACAAATACAAACTAATATATTTTAATTCTAAATACATATATATTACATGAAATATTCGATAATGAATATGTATAGACCTTATACATATATGTTCCAAAAATATATATAAATACAATGTGATAGTTCAACTATAAATGTAAGGGCATGCCAATAGTATCGAACGACGGTTGACCACAGGTATTTGATGTTATTTTATTTTCTTTATTGATATTTTTTCAACTTGAATTGACCATTGAGGATTTTATATACGAACATAAAATTTTGTTTTTCTTGTCTAGAACATAAAAAAATTAATTTTATATGTAAATAAATATTAAAATGATAGAAACATAAAAATATTAATAAATTTATGTAATTTTATAACACCACCATATATGAATATGGTCGTTTCAAGATATTATAAGATCATATGAACTTTTGTTGATCAATATGGTATCATGGATGTTCGATACTACGTTTCACAAATGACAATTGTTAAATTTTATAAAAATGATAACCTTAAATGATATATTTTAGTGTTCAAAACATACCTCGATATAAAACATTACACTATATCATCATGAGGTATTTTCCTCGAATCATATCCATCGGTCAATGACTGCAAGTTGGGAATAGATAGTTTGAAAACTCTATATGATAAATACCTAGAATTTTTGCATTATTATTAGATGTATTTTGAGGTTGTTGTCTGGTAATTGTGTTTGAAACTATTTATGAAAAAAATAAAAAACATTTTATTGCTTGCATATATTAGATAAAACATTTTATTATTAGGAAACTAAGAGTTTAAACTACAAATTATAACATAAGAATTAAAGAATGAGTGGAAGGTACCATTTGCAGTCATGTTAGATAATGGATTTAGGTTTTGAAGCTGCATTTTATTATGTATTTTAGACGGTTAACTTGTTCCACAAACATTACTCATCATGCATTTAGAGAATGAATATGCCCATCCATCATAACTCTCTATAAACACAACTTAATATTAATATCTATAAATAAATAAAAACAAATTAGGCTGACGGGGGATGTTGAAATACATCAACATCAATACAAGTATAGATATAATATATCTCCATCCCAAAGATTCTTCTACTTCATCATTATCATTTGATGTTGTCTTTCAACTTTTCATATTTAATGTTGAATACCACTCATTTTTGAAAAATATTCTATATTTATTTTTGAAGGTTGGTAAAGTGTTTTATTTTTATGTATTTATTGATCATAGAGTTAAGGAAGCTTATCATTATAAATTCTTTTGCAAAAATGTATATTATATTCTACTAAAACATTTTTTTGGTTGTTTTATTTTGTAATAATTTTAGGATCCATTTAATAGTGAATGCAATATACTATAACAATTTATTAAAGAGTCACCTAAAATTATTAAATAACATCTTAATTTATTTCAATATTAGTATATATGAGAGATATTATAATGTCATTACAAAATTTCATAAACTAGTTGTAAAAATAGATATAACCCAGCAGAACTCAAACTTAATGGTAACATGTGAAATTAAACATGATAATTGACAGAACTGGGAAATAATATTTAAAACTAATTAAACCATAAATGAAATTAATTTTTTTTTTCTAAAAATACAATATAAAGCGGAAAACATGATCCATAAGAAATTGTTTAGGCCTGATGTAGGAATGATCCAGAGCATGTATGCCCGAAATCATAGAAACAAAATAATAAAATGGAAAATGTACAAAAAAACAAGATGGAGACATAGAGTAAATGTGTTTACGTTGATAAATATGTACCTATAAACTGTGTGGAGAGCATGAGGGGATCATCAGACTACATCGATGAGATGGGTATAGATCACCAATAATGAGAACCAGGTTATTGCCGATAGATAGATAGATAGTACTATAAGCCTTCTTAAACCTTACCACCTCTGTAATATAACTATATGTGACATAGAATATGTATGATTCTACAATGGGAGGCGTTTCCTATAGGCAGAGATGGATAACTATTTTTCCTTAGTGGAATTTTGAGAAACTGATTGAAGGTAGGGACAAGGAGTAGCATCTATGGGCACCAGGGGTAAGATCGAATCATAAATAAACAAAAGTAATCATTGAATTTGGAGACCACAGATTGGTTGAAATGTAGTGGAAGAAGAGCAAGAGATTGTGCCGGATTTTGAGGTTGCAAGAATCATGGGAGGATAATCAAACTGCTAGACTATGTAAGGTTTTGAAGGTTGCAGAATCATGGGAGGAGGTTGTAGAATCATGGGATGAGATTCGAACAATGAGATATAATAGGGTATTGAGTATAGAGATTTGTGGGAGGAGGATGAGGGAGCCATCAGAAAAGATTGGTACAGAGGTAATGTGTATGGTTTGGAGGTTGTGGTAGCATGATAGAAGAATGGAATCGAGGGATTGATGTGTATGGAAGGAGTTTGAGTATAGGGAGTGTGAAACATTGAATAAATCCACGTATATTAGTATAATTAAAAGATTTTTTTATTATACATATATAAAATAACAATATTTATATATATCAAAGCATATTTTATTTCCTTATGACCTTTTGTTACGCATTTTTATAAAATTCTATATTATTGTTACATTTTAGGTAATAAATACTTTGTTTTTTGAATATGTTTTGATTTATTTTATTTTGGATCCTCTAACTCTAACATAATAGAAATAATTTCTACCATTATATAAATATCATATATATTCAGTATATATGTATTAAGTGTAATCCATTAAAAGTAGTTATAAAAAATGAGAAACACCATTCATGGAGATGGTAGTTGTAGAGACCCGTATCCTGACGTACATGGACATTACATTACATTTGCGGAATACTTAGTACATAACAAAAACACACACTAAAGGATCATAATAGTTTAGTGTCTTTGGAAACTCGGAACATAATCTTCTAATCCTGGTGAAAGATCTTCAATATCTCCCGTAAAGATCTTCCATTTTTTTACCTAAAACCTTTCTTTATATCCTGGGGAAAAGAAAACATAAAAGGGTGAGCTCAAATGCTCAGTAAGGGTATACAAAAGAAATAAAAATCATATCATATCTTTTTGAAAATCACAACCTGCAAAAGAGATCATAATATCTTAACATGGAACAAATCATAGAAGTGAAAATGAGATCCCCATAATCATAACATGAAACTTGAAACTTTGTGGCATGCACACATAATCATGGAAAATCATTTCTTGTTAGTCATGACTCATTGCCAAGACTATCTTAGTGGACAAAGTCCCTTTCTGAACCGAGTTCACTCCTCGTTTCAGTCCTGTATCACTGAACCGAAATAACCTTCCGTTCCAGCCATGTCTATCTCATGAGATATAAAATCTTTACCCAATGCATTGGAGGGAGATATAGGTCCCACCCATCTCTTAATGAATCCTTTCTTATGTGTGCCACATAATCATAAAACATACATCATCGCATAACACATGTAACAAAAATGGGATTCTTGAAACATCATGACATCATAAATCAATTCATATAAGATAAAGGAATTCATAAAAATAATTCCATCACAACATTATCAAATCAATGTAATAATAGGGATTAAAACAGAACCCTTTATTATCTTAGATGGAAAATAATTTTGATAAAACACTTGAACTCCATTCTTGAGGAAAATATCCTTTCTTCTTCAAAAACATTTTTCCTTTCATAACATGTCATATAACTTTAAAATAAAAGAAGTTTATTAAAAATAAACTTGAGAACTTGTAAAGGAAGCTTCTTGGAAATAATGTTTTAAAAATCTATTCATGCCGTATAAGTTAAAAAAACATTCTTCGTACTTTTGTCGGAAAAGTCAAAAAGTACCTCGTACGAAAAACGACAAAAGATTCCTTTTATTTCTTTTACTAAAAACTCACCGAAGGGTAAAAATGGATTTAAACAATTGTAGGTGGATTTACATATTGATGAAACATGGATGTGGATGATAAAATACACCCCAGTAAATACTTACGAATAAACAATCTCGAATAAAAATGAGATTGTGATATTTCCCTTACCTTAGGTCCGATTAGCTTTGTACGTGTCCGAAGCTCCTGTATAATGGTTTAAATAATGTTATTGACTTATTCCAGAATCATACATATTGATATGATATCATATATGGTCATATTATTAGCTTCTTGTTAGTAATATTTCATTGTTACTTGTTACTCGGGTCTTTATAACTTTTTGTTCTTATGCGTGTTTTGTCGAATAAATTCTTATTCTTATCTTTAGGTTATAGATAATTCATTTACAGAATGGTATTAGTGTAGTATATACCATATTCATTCATTCAATTCATTTATATAATCATTATGAAATGAAGATCATGTAGAACGAGTCACATCACATCGTGGAGACGGTATTCCGTACGTACGCACGAGTGATGATATCGTTCCTATGATCATGGAATTGTATTGGAGTATATATATATTATTTCAGTATCAATATTACTTCATAATAATCATATGTAGTTACTCATTACACCATTATACCCATCCTTGTAAGGTGATGGTGGAAAATAGATTACACCACGGCGTGGAGACGGTATTCCGTACGTACGCACGCGCGGTGATTTCATTTTTCCGTAGGATGGATAGAAGGTGAATTAGGGTTGTTTCATATTTATAATAACATATCATTATGTAAGTAATACTGATGTTATTACTTTATCATGAAACAACTAAAGAAGAAGAAGTTGAAGAAGAAAGAAATTGAAAAGATCGGTAATGGATATTACCTCTTCTTTGGAACGCCTCTTTGAATCCTCCACTTAAGGAACTAAGATTGGTCTTTGGAGAAGACCAGAACCTCTAGGATTATTCTAGGAAAGTGGAGAGGAGAAAATGGCAGGGGTTGGCCGAGCTTGAGTGCTCAAAATTGGTGTGAGGAGGAGGGGGAGGAGGTGCCCTTTTATAAGGGAGGAGAGGGGCACCTTAGGAATTATTAAAAATATTAATTTATAATAAATCTAACCCCACTTAAAAACCTCAAAAAATGACTCATATTCGAAGATTATATGAGATAGGGTTGTAATCTCATCAACCAATCAAATTTAGACATGTTTGGATATTATTTTAAACCTTATCAATTATATTTAACTCTAAGTTAAATAATTTAACTTTTACCGTGTCTTTTTGTTTTCTTTCACTATATGGTTAATAAACTTACTATAACATGCCAAACGAACCACAAATTGTTTATTATTAATATATATATCCTTATCTAAGTCATTTGGCCGAACCTTAGATTTTTAGGAATAAAATAACAATTAATAATATAATATTTGATTTAAAAACTATTTTGTGTCAATTTTGACACTATTTGATATATGATTTTTGTGAAAGTCATAACAGAATTATATGTTCGAACCATGTTTATTAAATCAACATTAATATATCATAGTAACCTAGAAAATTAGTGGAATTCATAAAAAATCTCAAATTACATTTATTTTGGTGTTTATAACATCAATTATGTCAATATTTCATTAATAAGATAATTACTGCATCATCGTTGTGTCATAAATAAATTAAATTATTTGATGTCTAAAAATTACAAATAAAATACCATCATGTAGGAAATCGTTTTAGCTTTCTAATGAATATTTACAATCTAATTTATCTTATGTATAACCCCATATTAAAAATGATTTACTTATTAAACTTTGATTTTAACTATTTTAACCCTTCTTTAAATAAATTCATAATAAATGTCCTAATCTAATCCAAGTGGGCCTAAATGGTCATATTTTATTCCTAAGTTTGTTTTTGGTCGAATTACACTTGTCCAATAGAATTAGGACATGTGTTAGGGTAATAGTAATATCATATTTACCCTTAGTTACCCTATTTACTATTAACCGCGGTAAAAAAAAGTAAAAAGTTACTATTCACCAAAAATTATTTTCATCTCATTGAACCACATTTTAGTCCTTGATATTAACCGTGTCTCTCGGATTTTCGAAATTCCATTCACAGAAGTGGTAAAATTAAGTTTTATGCAAAATTCAGTTTTTAACCTACCACTTAGTGGTTTCACTATTCATCAAAAATTGAAAGTTTTCAGAAAAATGCCAAAATTTCATCCTAAGCTATATTTCATATTCCGAATTCAAAAATGAAGTCTATTTTATCAAATTCATAACATAGAAGTTGAATTAATTAATTTTATAATTAAATCCCGCTATTAAAACAAATAGCGTGTTTTTACGAAACAATATCTATCAAAAGATTGACACTTGTTTATGTCAGGTTTAAATGTGAAATTACGTCCAATGACCAACATTGTATTAAATTGTAAAAATATATTCTAAATATACTTTAAAACCACTCAAATTAATAATTTATCACTATTAATTATTTCGATTAAAAAAGTTGTTTTTAATTATAATTTAGTAATTTTCACTATTCATCAGAATATGAAAGTTATCCGAAATGTACCAAAATTTCACCTTAGGCTAAATTCGATACTCCGAATCCAAAAATGAAATCCATTTTGAAAAATAAAATTTACAAAATTTCAAAAAGTGGTTATTACTATTCATAATGGCTAGTTTTAATAGCATATCGCTGTTTAGTGAAACTCGTTATTGCGTACTACACACACTATCGAGGAAGGTTGCGATTGCGTGTAATGCAAGGAAAGTCAAGGATGCGTGTTGTGCAAGCTCCTTTTGGTGTAGCGTACAACACAAGACATTAATAAAATTAAAAAGAATATTTTTCATAAAATCTTGGGCTGTTACATTCTACCCCCCTTAAAATGAATTTCGCCCTCGAAATTCGTCGGGGTTATAAATGGTTTTCTATTCGAAAGTTTCCCACATCGTAAAAAGGAATACCAAAACTTGGCTTTAAAAACTAAAGTATGAAATGTAACGATTACCCAAATAAACTAATTGTTGGGTTTCCACATAGGTAAAAATATGGATATGGAAGAAAAATCTAACCATCATGTTCTGATGGAGAGTGGTAGAGAACATGGCTATGGAAAAGCCAGTAATCACAAATCCATAGATTTGTGATGATATAAGGTACCATCTGATTCATCAGGTATAGGATCACTAGGACAACATTTTTTTGGTTTTCAAGATCATTTCCCTAAAGTTGAAAATTTGCTTAGAATAAATACTTACTTTATTTTGGTACAATCTAACTTTTGTTCGTGCCTTGAACAATTTCTACTTCATCTCTTAAATAAATGAAGTTGAATTTGTTATTCGTGAAGTGTTAGCAGATCATGTGATAGAATGATGAGTCATTCCATCTGTCTCAAACAAAAGGTTAGTAAAAATTATATACATAAGTCGATCTATAGTGAGATTAATCAAAAATGGACTTATACTTTATATATCATACTGCTTAATATAATAAAACTAGTTTCTACTAAACAGGGACTTCCTGTAGGTCAGTGGTAGGCGATAAAGGCCAGTCGCACTTCGGTTGTGGGTTCGATTCCTACAGCCTTGTCCGAAGCGATGGGCTGTCGCCCGTCCTGCAGGTTGTCCTTTTTCTAAAACTATATTACTATAACATCCCGTCAATAATATCGAGAAAACTTCGATCCTTAAACAATACTCACTTATGTCCAACATAATCCATTTCAATCTTTAGGCTTATCCATAATACTGCAGTCCACTCTCATAATATAGTGACAACGATTACCAAAGATTTAATACTGTCGTTGATCCCCACATATCATAAGATATGTTTTGTTGGTCACATTCTAAACATTCAAAGTCCTTAATCATGTATTCTCTTGAATACCTTAGTGAAAACATGAATGCAGTTAAAAGTTAACACTTTCCACATACCAAAATCCTCAAAATTCTATATACTCAATCCATGATATCACTTAGTCCTTATATCAATCATGAGCTCATGAATATTGTTAAACATTTCATTTTCTTATTTTCCCTTCATTATGCGCATATCATCTTATTTCCAAAAATATCTCAATCACTTTGAATACCACATTAAACCAATACATAAATATTCCAATACTCCATGATACAACATTATTTTGGAATCCCATTACATAAACACTTAATCATTCCACCACATCGTTATCATATTCAACATTGCCAATAGTGATCGCATGTGATTTCCCTTTTTCCTTTGCCTTCAGTGGTTGCTCATGTTGATCATCACTAACCCTTGGATTAGGGCAATTATTAGCATAATGCCCCATTTCCTTGCACTTGAAGCATTGAAGTGTTGGCGGTGCGTTCTCTGCAGTGTTTTCTTTATTCACATCATTAGAAACCCTTTTTCCATTACTTCGACACTCAGCTGCTCGATGACCTTCTTTTCCACACTTAAAACATTTTCTAGTTCCTTTAAGACAATCTCCACCATGCTTCTTTCCACACTTTGTGCATAAGGAAACATTCATCTTCTTTTCACCATTATTATGAGATTTCTCCTTGAACTCCATCTTTCGTTTCTTGTCAAAACCATGAGATGGATATGTAACACCAACTTCCATTTCTACCTTGATAGCACAACGCACAATTTCTTCATAGCTACTGAAGTCTCTTATAGCTAATGCCCTTCGAAGACTTGGTTTTAAGCCACTGAAAAATCGATCAACTTTACTTTCAGGTTGGATGATAATGCCTGATGCATACCTTGCAAGTCTTGTAAAATTCGCTTCATATATACCAACAGATTCATCATCCTTCTGCTTCAGCTCAATAAACTCCTTTTCCATCTTTGTTCGAAGAATACGAGGGAAGTACTTACTGAAAAACAAGTTCTTGAACTCGTCCCATTCCATGGACTCAATTTCATCCCTTGGCCTCGTATTCTTTATAAGATTCCACCATTGATCAGCTTCACCTTCCAAACGATATACTGCTAAGATGACTTTATCATGTTCAGAACATTGAAGAACTGAAAATATCTTTTCAGTGGTACTGATCCATTGTTCAGCAACAAGTGGATCGGAAGTCCCACTGAAAGAAGGTGGACGTTGCCTCATGAAGGACTCAATAGAATATTGTTCCCTTCTCTGCTCATTTGGAAGTCCAGAATGATTCATAGCTTGTGTAAGTATAGCAATAAGATTTTGCACTCCATCTCCCATAACATTTGTTTGTTCAGGAGGGCAATCATTGCATTGTCCATTGCATTGATCAACACGGTTCCTTCGGGTTCCATCCATCGTCTAAAACCCAAAAAGAATAGTGTGAGTGGCAAAAATCATGATAGGGAAAACAACATAATAAAGGGGGAGTACCTTCAATATCCAACATCTTAGGTTTAATTCTATGATCGTTAGCGTAATTCTATTACTATAACCTATACGTATACTTATCCCTAGGGACATCCCTAGACATACCTTAGAAATATCTCTAGGGATCTCACTAACGTTTTCGCATCCTAGTTTCCAAAGGTTGACTAAACCTTTTCTCTGATACCAACTGTAGAGAACCGTATCCTGACGTACATGGACATTACATTACATTTGCGAAATACTTAGTACATAACAAAAACACACACTAAAGGATCGTAATAGTTTAGTGTCTTTGGAAACTCGGAACATAATCTTCTAATCCTGGTGAAAGATCTTCAATATCTCCCGTAAAGATCTTCCATTTTTTTACCTAAAACCTTTCTTTATATCCTGGGGAAAAGAAAACATAAAAGGGTGAGCTCAAATTCTCAGTAAGGGTATACAAAAGAAATAAAAATCATATCATATCTTTTTGAAAATCACAACCTGCAAAAGAGATCATAATATCTTAACATGGAACAAATCATAGAAGTGAAAATGTGATCCCCATAATCATAACATGAAACTTGAAACTTTGTGGCATGCACACATAATCATGGAAAATCATTTCTTGTTAGTCATGACTCATTGCCAAGACTATCTTAGTGGACAAAGTCCCTTTCTGAACCGAGTTCACTCCTCGTTTCAGTCCTGTATCACTGAACCGAAATAACCTTCCGTTCCAGCCATGTCTATCTCATGAGATATAAAATCTTTACCCAATGCATTGGAGGGAGATATAGGTCCCACCCATCTCTTAATGAATCCTTTCTTATGTGTGCCACATAATCATAAAACATACATTATCGCATAACACATGTAACAAAAATGGGATTCTTGAAACATCATGACATCATAAATCAATTCATATAAGATAAAGGAATTCATAAAAATAATTCCATCACAACATGATCAAATCAATGTAATAATAGGGATAAAAACAGAACCCTTTATTATCTTAGATGGAAAATAATTTTGATAAAACACTTGAACTCCATTCTTGAGGAAAATATCCTTTCTTCTTCAAAAACATTTTTCCTTTCATAACATGTCATATAACTTTAAAATAAAAGAAGTTGATTAAAAATAAACTTGAGAACTTGTAAAGGAAGCTTCTTGGAAATAATGTTTTAAAAATCTATTCATGCCGTATAAGTTAAAAAAAACATTCTTCGTACTTTTGTCGGAAAAGTCAAAAAGTACCTCGTACGAAAAACGACAAAAGATTCCTTTTATTTCTTTTACTAAAAACTCACCGAAGGGTAAAAATGGATTTAAACAATTGTATGTGGATTTACATATTGATGAAACATGGATGTGGATGATAAAATACACCCCAGTAAATACTTACGAATAAACAATCTCGAATAAAAATGAGATTGTGATATTTCCCTTACCTTAGGTCCGATTAGCTTTGTACGTGTCCGAAGCTCCTGTATAATGGTTTACATAATGTTATTGACTTATTCCAGAATCATACATATTGATATGATATCATATATGGTCATATTATTAGCTTCTAGTTAGTAATATTTCATTGTTACTTGTTACTCGGGTCTTTATAACTTTTTGTTCTTATGCGTGTTTTGTCGAATAAATTCTTATTCTTATCTTTAGGTTATAGATAATTCATTTCCAGAATGGTATTAGTGTAGTATATACCATATTCATTCATTCAATTCATTTATATAATCATTATGAAATGAAGATCATGTAGAACGAGTCGCATCACATCGTGGAGACGGTATTCCGTACGTACGCACGAGTGATGATATCGTTCCTATGATCGTGGAATTTTATTGGAGTATATATATATTATTTCAGTATCAATATTACTTCATAATAATCATATGTAGTTACTCATTACACCATTATACCCATCCTTGTAAGGTGATGGTGGAAAATAGATTACACCACGGCGTGGAGACGGTATTCCGTACGTACGCACGGGCGGTGATTTCATTTTTCCGTAGGATGGATAGAAGGTGAATTAGGGTTGTTTCATATTTATAATAACATATCAGTATGTAAGTAATACTGATGTTATTACTTTATCATGAAACAACTAAAGAAGAAGAAGTTGAAGAAGAAAGAAATTGAAAAGATCGGTAATGGATATTACCTCTTCTTTGGAACGCCTCTTTGAATCCTCCACTTAAGGAACTAAGATTGGTCTTTGGAGAAGACCAGAACCTCTAGGATTATTCTAGGAAAGTGGAGAGGAGAAAATGGCAGGGGCTGGCCGAGCTTGAGTGCTCAAAATTGGTGTGAGGAGGAGGGGGAGGAGGTGCCCTTTTATAAGGGAGGAGAGGGGCACCTTAGGAATTCTTAAAAATATTAATTTATAATAAATCTAACCCCACTTAAAAACCTCCAAAAATGACTCATATTCGAATATTAGATGAGATAGGGTTGTAATCTCATCAACCAATCAAATTTAGACATGTTTGGATATTATTTTAAACCTTATCAATTATATTTAACTCTAAGTTAAATAATTTAACTTTTACCGTGTCTTTTTGTTTTCTTTCACTATATGGTTAATAAACTTACTATAACATGCCAAACGAACCACAAATTGTTTATTATTAATATATATATCCTTATCTAAGTCATTTGGCCGAACCTTAGATTTTTAGGAATAAAATAACAATTAATAATATAATATTTGATTTAAAAACTATTTTGTGTCAATTTTGACACTATTTGATATATGATTTTTGTGAAAGTCATAACAGAATTATATGTTCGAACCAAGTTGATTAAATCAACATTAATATATCATAGTAACCTAGAAAATTAGTGTAATTCATAAAAAATGTCAAATTACATTTATTTTGGTGTTTATAACATCAATTATGTCAATATTTCATTAATAAGATAATTACTGCATCATCGTTGTGTCATAAATAAATTAAATTATTTGATGTCTAAAAATTACAAATAAAATACCATCATGTAGGAAATCGTTTTAGCTTTCTAATGAATATTTACAATCTAATTTATCTTATGTATAACCCCATATTAAAAATGATTTACTTATTAAACTTTGATTTTAACTATTTTAACCCTTCTTTAAATAAATTCATAATAAATGTCCTAATCTAATCCAAGTGGGCCTAAATGGTCATATTTTATTCCTAAGTTTGTTTTTGGTCGAATTACACTTGTCCAATAGAATTAGGACATGTGTTAGGATAATAGTAATATCATATTTACCCTTAGTTACCCTATTTACTATTAACCGCGGTAAAAAAAAGTAAAAAGTTACTATTCACCAAAAATTATTTTCATCTCATTGAACCACATTTTAGTCCTTGATATTAACCGTGTCTCTCGGATTTTCGAAATTCCATTCACATAAGTGGTAAAATTAAGTTTTATGCAAAATTCAGTTTTTAACCTACCACTTAGTGGTTTCACTATTCATCAAAAATTGAAAGTTTTCAGAAAAATGCCAAAATTTCATCCTAAGCTATATTTCATATTCCGAATTCAAAAATGAAGTCTATTTTACCAAATTCATAACATAGAAGTTGAATTAATTAATTTTATAATTAAATCCCGCTATTAAAACAAATAGCGTGTTTTTACGAAACAATATCTATCAAAAGATTGACACTTGTTTATGTCAGGTTTAAATGTGAAATTACGTCCAATGACCAACATTGTATTAAATTGTAAAAATATATTCTAAATATACTTTAAAACCACTCAAATTAATAATTTATCACTATTAATTATTTCGATTAAAAAAGTTGTTTTTAATTATAATTTAGTAATTTTCACTATTCATCAGAATATGAAAGTTATCCGAAATGTACCAAAATTTCACCTTAGGCTAAATTCGATACTCCGAATCCAAAAATGAAATCCATTTTGAAAAATAAAATTTACAAAATTTCAAAAAGTGGTTATTACTATTCATAACGGCTAGTTTTAATAGCATATCGCTGTTTAGTGAAACTCGTTATTGCGTACTACACACACTATCGAGGAAGGTTGCGATTGCGTGTAATGCAAGGCAAGTCAAGGATGCGTGTTGTGCAAGCTCCTTTTGGTGTAGCGTACAACACAAGACATTAATAAAATTAAAAAGAATATTTTTCATAAAATCTTGGGCTGTTACAGTAGTCCATATGCACACATGATCAATGTTTCCAATTAATTATCACTTTAAAAGAAATAATGATAAATGGTATATTATAATTACATAATAATTTTCTGTTAAAAAATATCACCAATTTTCATGAATCCCATCTTTATTACCTTTCATGTAAAGCATGCATGAATCTCATTTCATCACATGGAAGTAATCCTCTGTACAGATGATCAAAGTTATCATATTCTAAAAAACATAAATTTTCAAGTGTTATAATAATTATATAAGTAATCTAATTTCATAAAGATCATATATAATCAATAAATATGTCATTATTTTCTACTGTGAGAGGTGGTAATGGACTAACTAAGGACATTGCTTCATGAGGCGGTAGTCCCCCGTACATATGAAAGATGATTTAATAACCCATTTTTACAGAAGTGGACATTGTTTTGGGTAATGATCATAAAATAACAATATTTTAGTATATTAAATATGGATACGTTATTACATAATTTTTTTAATTATTATAAAATGGGTGGAAGAATAAATAAAATATAAATTCTTTATGTTGAACATTAACACTTCTTCACATATTGTCTTTAGGTTATCAACATAAGTCTTGCAATGTTGGATTTATGTTAATAAATAGGGATTCATGGGTGATAGTGGGGAAGATGAGAAGATATATGGGTTGGTATTGGCCGAACTAAAATAGTTTGACAGTGTGAATAGATGATGATATAGGATTACCTTTTATAAGTGAGGTTATTGTCACACTTTTAACGTTCAGTAGGAAAGAATTTCATCCAAATATTTCTTGAGTAAAAGGATAAAATAATCGACCATTTTATATACTGAATGTAATGAGTTCGAAAAATGTATATAAGATGTTTTTGGACATGTTTTGGGTTATTTTCAACCCTTATCCATTTAAATTTACCCCTTGTAAAACCATTCTTACATTAACCTCTTTAAATAATATTTACTATTTTAACCAATAATTATTGTGAAAAATATTAATTTGAACGTATTAGATAATATAGTTTTCAATAATTAAAAATTTGGGATCCCGTTTTCAAAATAATATGTACATAAGTGGAAAAATTTATTTTAAAATTACTTGGGTAGATGCGATGAGAATGCGGGGTTTTAAAGAGAAAATGATAAAAACATTAATATGTTTTTTTTAAAATTTGATCTAATTTTGATTCAATTTCCTAAAAATGATTAATATATTTATATATAATGTCGCTAATTTAAAAGTATAAAAAATAAAAAATAAAAAATATAATAATAAAATTTATAAAATATATATGAGTTTCTCAACAAATTTTTTTGATTTTTTTATTATTAATCAATAAATTATCCTTTTTAAAAAACATTACATACAAATATTTTTGATATGCTGATTTCAAAAATGATTTTTTAACGAATTATTTTTATTAAATTTTGATAAATTAATGTTATTATTATTCATGGAAATTAAAACAAATATTTTTGAATATAGTATTTTTAACTATAGTAATTTTGAAATATTAAAACTGTTTACCAAAAATTATGTACTTTTTTTAAATTTGATTCCTTTATATAAAACCATTATAATAAATATTTTCAAATTATATATTACTATTCATATTTATACTTTTAACATCACGGTTATAATGGCCAGGCTTAAATAACATTATTATTTTTATATTATGGTTTTGTTAAAACTCAATTTTGTGTATAATGAATGATATCCCAGTATTTCAAAGAGTGAAAGTTGAACGTGTTGTTGTGTGTTATGAAATATTACAAAGTAATCTAATTTATTAAAAAAATAATTAATAAAACCTTACTGTGATAAATTATTCCCCTATTATACTTAATATCACACTCAGAATTCAACACTTTGGTACAAATAAATGAGGATTCTTTTTTATCATAATATCCTCATGTTCCCGAAAGCTTCCTCAAACAGGTGGATTCACCACAATATGTTGAGAAAGTGATTTTTCATATTCCATGGAATAATAAATAATTTATCCAGATTTTCTAATGGTTATTCCTCATATGAAATAACATGATCCAAAAATTTATCTCTTGGTCCAATACAAGTGATTGATCTGTTATGAACACCATTATGAGAGATACAAGGATTATGTCACAAGATTGAGAGAGGTTTGGTAGAAGAATAAAAGGATAAGTGATTATCCTGATATGATCATGAATTTTAATGGAACCCATATATCATTGGTTTAAATTCTCATTCACTACTTTATTGATAAATTAAATGAAAAAAGTTCAGAGTAACATTAAATTTATGATCACTACGACAGTTATCGTCATATCCTTAATTTCAATATTTTTAAGTACATAAATGATTCAAAATATATATCTCTTTATTTCCCATATAATCTACTATATTTTGACCCAATACAAATTTTCCTATAACATCATTCCAGAACATAAATTTGGATTCATAAAAATTCATCTAAATACTTATTTGAGAACAATTATTCTATAGAATTTAATCTAGAAGAATGTTTTTCCCAACCAAATTATAAATCCATGTGACAAGATCTTATCATATCCTATATAGTTTGAAATCATTAATCATGATTCTGATCTATCTTTTCATTAATTTTACTTTTGAAACAGAATACCATATCTAGGGCATTCTGAAAACATTTCTAAATCATGGAGGAGAAATCATTGATATGATCATATATAATTGAATGTGGTACCCGACGAAACCTCAAAACATCATTAATGTATATCATCAAAGAATCATAAAAAAATTATTCATTAATATAGTTGATTTATTATGATATTGTATAACCCATATGAAAATTTCCACTTTAGATTCTTCGGAGTGTCAGACGTTAATCCCCTTAATGTGTCTTCCCATTTCATTTCTTATAAGGATAATATTCCGACCATCATTTTATACCTTTTTCTCTATCAATGATTTAAATACTTACTACGAATATATATACATACTCCAAAATATCTTACATTAAGCATTACATCAAAAATTAATAACTCATATAGGCCAGTGTTTTGAATTACACCCATGTCAGCCATCAGATGTGGGATCAAGCCTCATGACCTTATCGGATACAACCGGTATTCATTGGCTTGACAGTTATCCTTTTTTAATCTATAAAATCAATAAGTTTTTTCATATAAATAAAAAA
Organism: Viscum album; assembly: GCA_963277665.1. NCBI lineage: Eukaryota > Viridiplantae > Streptophyta > Magnoliopsida > Santalales > Viscaceae > Viscum > Viscum album. The sequence continues at coordinate 651,495,560 of OY728145.1, read as the reverse complement.
TAATGACCTCAACCCAAAATAACACAAACCATATAGGATAACAATACCATTAATCATATGTTTGTAATAATGCTTTCCTTCTTGAAACCAAATGGTTGTTTTTCCAAATATGTATCCTAAAATATCCTTTTTATTTGTAAAATCTCATCACATAAAATCACATGAGGGATGTTTATGAATTTTTAAATTATGATAAACCTCCATCTAATAAACCCATGATGGAATCCATAACAATGATGTTAATCATACATGTAGAAACTTATTTTACCAAAAAAATACATAATCCTTAAATGTTTCACGATTCATACAACCACATTATCATTTTGAAAACTCTTTTAAAACATTATCCTTGAATAAAAATTCATAAACAAATTAATACATCCACTTCAGTTATTGAAATAGAATATTTTCTTCCTTTTAATTGGAATTAATTTTGGGGCTAGGGAATTGAATTATATAATTCAACTATTCATAAAAAATAGGTCACTTAAGACCTCATCAATTTTACACTCCATATAATAGTATTTAACACACATTACATATTCCACTCAATTAGATATATCATTCTAGGTTCTTTTTCTCAGCTTCATGATATTTTGTAAGATGAATATTCTTTTATTTATGTTTATTTTAAAACAAAATTTAATAAAACATCATCTTCATATTATTTTATGAATTTTGAATTTCAATTAAGTTCATGTTATTAATCAAATATCATGATAGATTTTTAGGCATAATCAAAATATCTATCTCTCCAAATATCATCCAATATGGTTTCTTATAGTTACCATATTATATATTTCATTCATTTTTTACATGATTTATTTTAGTTCCAACAATCTACAAACCCCAAAAATAATTGTTTGAGAAATTATAATCATAGTTGGGAAACCACCTGATCATGAATAATCAGTCATATCAGGAATAATTCTTGAAAAAATTCTAATATATGACACATTACATATTATATGGTTATCCATGATCATAATCTATTTATATCCTTAATTATGGTTCACAAATACTTTAGAAATATCTTATTAATATCCTCTGGGAGTGTCAAATGAGGTGTATAAAAAGTACATTGTTCTGTGCCAGGTGAAGATCAAGTCAATCTCAATACAACATTTTGAAATTGTTTCCCCTATTTAACAATGTGGGAGAGCCATATCCACATGTAGTATCTATACAGGAATTTATTTTCTATAAACTACTCACTCTATACTTTTTCCAACACATTGACTCATCATTAGACATATCCTTATTGTATTCCCTATAAATATCTATATAAATTTCCCTTAGGATCTGAAGAATGATTTATATTCCATGTTTCTAGAGGATAAATATAATGATTATATGATACCAATAATAGATAACAAGGCTTATCTTACATAGATATTACATAATTTTTGTAAATATTAGAAACATTATACAAACACACACATGATGACTATTATATTTTAGTGTCACTAGGAACATATAAACACAAACCACTAATATATAGGTAGACTTCATCATATCCCTCTATGATCCATATAATTATCACCCTTCATGGAAATATCATACATTATACATATCTTCCTAACATGGGGAATGAAATCATTAGATTGTGTGGGATCATCTTACCAGATCAGGTAAACAAGTGATTTAAAAAATAATAACAATGTCAAAGTTATATGAAAGTATGAAAATTACATTTTAAAATAGTTAAATTCATATAAAATATGATAATCATGTGACATGGAAAACATATTTGAAGATCATGAGCCATTATTCCTATGGAAATAAAAAAACATGATACGTGTGAGTAAAATATTTATGTAGAAATATATTTATTGAATAAAAATATATATAGAAAATCATTTCTATAATAATAATGGATAATTGAGAAGCTGGTCCTAGTAGAAGTTGTTTACTCTCAAAACTATCATAGTATTCAAGGTTCACGTCAAAGACCATTATAGTGGAAAAGTAATATATTTAACTAGGTACACTCCCTGTTCCATTCCCATCTATATCATGAGACAACAATTAGTATCCAATGCGTTGGAGAGAGATATATGTGTCAACTATATCATAATAAAATCTATATGTACATTTTCTAAAAGATCATAAAAAATACTCATATCATAACTCATGAAATGAAATTGGTTTCACAAACATTTAACAAATTCATGACCTCTAGAAAATATATGGGTTTCATAGTCATTTCATCATCTCATTATTACATTACCAATGGAAAAATAGTTGTTTTATAAGAAGTTTTTTTGTACAACCCCTAATAAAGAAACAAGTTTCACAAAAATCTTACCATTATTAAGAATCCATTCATATTATGAATTGGAATAGTATCCTTAGAGGATATTCCTTTCCAGGAATATGAAACATCAACCGATGTCATCATATATATAAAATGACTTTGATCAAACATAGAAAATATTAACTGAGTAAAATGTCTTTTTTGACATAATTTTTTTTAAAAACATAAAACCATAATAAAATATATTTTATTAAAAAACTAATTTTTAAAACCAATATTTAATATTTAATAAAATTTAATGGTAATGATGATGATAATTTTCATTCATATAGTACATGTTAAACCACAGATACCTTTCACATTTTCAATGAACTCTTAATGGTCATTTTTTGGAAAATAATATTAAAATTGCATTGAAATAAATTCTTAAACATACTAACATGGTTATAAAGGTATTTTTAGAAATTATAAGATAATAATAAATCATTTATTTGAATTTTTTTTTCTGAAATCATGGTTTTCCAATAAAAACATATTTCTTACGAAAGAGAGAAATAAATTCTTATTTTCATTAAAAAACTATTATTTCAAAATAAATTTTTATTTGAAAAAATGGGCCTATTTTATAAAAACTTTCATGTATAATTTAATGAGAATAAAATTCTTGAGTTTATTGTAATATAGATCATTATATATTATCATTGTAATCACAGTTAAAAACTATCCATCTTAACAATGAGACTGTAACATAATGTCATTACCACATTCACATCATTGAATAATAATCCTCATAATGGAAAAGATAAAATGGATGTTTTAATATCATGGAGATAAATAAATTCAGTATTTTACAATTCAAATAATCTATATATACACCTTGTGAAGGAATCATGTGTATAACAAAACATATGTCTCAGTTAAAGAACATTGAGACAAAGATCTATTAGCATATTTTTTGACATCCTTTGTACATTTTCAAACCTCATATATAAAAAATATAAATTTTTATACACATATTATATACCAAATTTTATATATATCATTCCATATAATAATTTCTTATTATCTTTTATAACCTAGGTATTAACAATTTATTGATAATGTTTTATTCTAGGTAATAACAACTTTATTTTTTATACATGTTTTGATTTTTTGATTTTGGTACTATTAATTTCATAATAATTAATCCATATATAAAAATTGTACAAATATATAAATATAATATTTATTAAATATATTTATATTTAGTTTAATCCATAAAATTTAGTGAAAAAATAAAATAAACCATTAATTAAGAGAGTTGGTTGTATGTATGCATGAAGGTTGTTTGTGTTTTTATATTGTGTTGATAAAGATAATTTAAAATGATATATCATCATTATAGAATAATTTTTATGTTATATATATATTTATATATATCACATTTTTCATTAAATGCTACATAATTTCCTTTCATATAATGTGTGAATGAATAACATCGCTTCATTAGGCATTTTTCCACTCTATAAATGAGTGGTGTTGTCATATTCCATAAGAATAATTATATCACAAATATTGTATTTATACAATAAATAAATAATTATGTATAACCATGACAGGAGGTAATGGATGCTTAAATTACATCAATTTGTGAGTTGGTAGTCCTTCGTACACATGATAGATGATTTTTTATCCCATTTGATGAAAATTGATATGGTTTTTGATAAAAAAATATGATATAAATACTTATAAGTATATTTAATATAATATAATTCTATTTAAATAATAATTTATGTGGGTGGATGAGGAAATAAAATAACAATGTTCGTTAATGAGTGTTACCTCTTATTTGGGAATTCTCATTTTGTGATCACAAAAAATAATTCATAGGATGGATATCTGTCCACAATAAGGATTCTACTATGAGATTAAGGATGTTGTGAGGTGATTTGGGAAAGTATTAGAAGAAATAAATAAATATTAATGTGTGATGTATATAGGATAACATGTTTTCTTTTATAAGTTAGTGGAGTTTCTTACATGTAAATTTTTTAATAACACATTTCTTGTAACATCCTGGATTTGAAAGCCACTCAATGGGTGCACCAGAAACGATAGGTCACATGACCTCAAGCACACTTTCCCAAATTCTAGAGGTTGCCGACTAGCAGTAAGGGCCAATGAATGATAGTGGGGAAACTATTCCCTCATTTTTCAAAGTGTAGCACAGTGGCATATAATATAAAAATATGCAACAACAGAAGCAAAAAATAATATACAACTGAAATGGAAAAAAGGGAACTAGTAGTCATATATATATAAATATGAAGTATGTCACTAATTATATGAAAGAAACCATAATATGATACACTTCAATACAATACAACACAACTCAAGTACTATGTACAACCAACAAAACAAAGTAGAGTAAACAGAACAGAGCAGCTTCGCAAACCAATGCTCGGTCCCATGCTCTCCTACTCCTCAGATACAATCATGTACCTGTGTAGGGACTCATTCCCCTTTAGACACCTGTAGTAACCTGATCTAATTGGGTGGAAGACATGACCAAAACAGGTCGTGAGAAATAAATCCCAATAGGCACCTACGAAAGGCTCATGCCCAATTGTCAGTGAAAATATGCAACAATAGTGTGCAGTAATAAATGTAATAAACTATGCAATACTCGAAAGTAACAAATTCAACCAGTTATATTTCCATTTTAATATTCATTAACCATTCCATGTATGTGCTTTAACATGGAAGGTATAACATATGAAAATCAACATGGTTAATACTCATGATAAAATTATACTCAGACATACAATCCTTACCCTCAGGTAATCAGAATCAAAACCCATAGGTGTCTGCCCATAGGAATAATTCATATTTCCCACAGGCGCACGATGTGTCTTCCACAGGCACATAATCTACTGATCACAAGAATAAGAAGAGTTTCCCATAGTCTAAACGAACACTTCCCTCAGGATATACTAGTAACTGGGCCAATCCCAACATATAAGCAATAAATTATATACAATTCCACTCAATGTAATTTAAAGCATGCTAAAAATTCACGGTATACCCATAGGTATCCTGGATAAAACACTAAACAAAGTAATGCACCCCTGGGGTGGTCCTGGATCCAAGCAGCAATCACAAATAGCAATTTTAACTTATCAAAACATTATCTATGCAATTATAGATAACGTTCTGCAAAGGACACATCCATACGACACCCCAAACATGGGCTCGTAGCACAACGTTACATAAAAACACATAGAAGTTGGAATTTAAACACCAGACCACCTACCTCGATCGTCTTTGATCGGTATACATGAACGACACCTCCTGGAACAAATAAGAACATATAAGATCTGAGATGAACATAATCAAGTTCAAACTCAAATAACGTTACCTCGGAAAAAATTGGTATTAAAGGACCTAGGAGAAGGAATAGCTTACCTGGGCGGTTCCAAGGAGATCGATGGCGTAGGAATCGGGTTCCCGGTGTGCGGTCGAGAGATCCTCCAAGATCCGGCCATCTCTACCACAATCCTCTAATGTTCTAAGCTTCCTCTATGAATAGTGGAGGCTACTTCCCATTTTAAGAGAAAAAAACTAACTACATGGCATGTAATCTCAAGTAAACAGCGTGTACTTCTCATTTTTTTAAACTGTTCCTCTGGCGACTTCTTTCCACCACGACACTGTTCATATGTCGAAATGAGTAGACGAAGTATATTCCAAAATACACAGCATGTAATGTCGCTCACCTGGAAACCGCCTTTGCTGCCCTAATGTTCACATGCCGACTGATTACACTGCGTGTAAATACTACGTACACGACATGTAGTCAGTTTTTACACCCTTCATTGCCGGCAGTCCTACACACCTTGTGTACTCTTCCTACATGGTCAAAGTACACGACATTTGGAAAAGTACATGGTGTGTACCCGTAAAATTATGGATTTTTCTCCAATTTATATATATTACTAAAAACACTAAAGTAAAGAGGAAAAGAAGAAACGAGTACCTCAAGAATAATAACATGGTTCTTACAAACATCCCTCCTTAAAGAAATTTGTCCCCGAATTGACCTTCCATGGATGGTGAAAATATAGATGTGAACAACTCTGGCCACTGGGTACGTACATCTGTCTCCTGCTCCCAGGATTTATCATGCACTCAGCCATGCTGCCGTAGCACTCGAACAAGAAAAACTGACTGGCCTCATAGAACCTTTGTGCTTGTATAGACAATACGAATCATATGCTCCTCAAAGGATGCATCTACCTGAAGCTCATCATCCTTGGGATGAAATACGTGAGATGGGTTTGATTGATAATGACACAAATGAGATACATGGAAGACATCGTGCATGGCCTGGTACCTCTATAGTAACTATAAATGATAGGAAACTATCCCAACTCTCTCCGAATCTCAAATGCCCCCACATACATCGTTGAAAGTTTACCCAGCCTCATTATCCGCATGTGTCCCAACCTTGGTGAGACACGCAAGAAAACCAAATCCCTGACCCCGAGCTCTATGGTTTGTCTGTGGCGATTAGCATAATATTTAAGACAAGATTTTGTAGTATCCATTTTCTTCTGAATCAACTGGACCTGCTTAGTAGTCTCATGCATGAGACGTGGTCCCAGTAAATCTACCTCAACCACCTCCATCCAGCACAATGTTGATTGGAATGTCCTACCATATAAATCCCCGTAAGGTTTTATCTCAATTGTTTCCTGAAAACTATTATTAAAAGAACACCTAACTAGGGGTATGTGCTTCTCTAAAGAGCCCCCAAAGTCCATAAAAAATTCACACATCATTTCCTCAAGCACATGTATTGTACGCTCTGACTGGAAATTGGTTTGAGGGTGGTAAGTTGTGCTCAAAATCACATGTGTAGCCAGTGCCATATGAAAACACTTCTAGAAACGAGACGTAAAGTGGGCGTCCCTATATGAAACGATAGAACAAGGGACCCTATGAAACCATACCGCATATCTGATATACAACTTCCCAAGCTCATCAACAACAAAAGTCTCCTTGATCGGTAAAAAGTGAGCTACCTTGGTAAGTCTGTCTACAACAACCGACATGACAACACTACCTCGAGGTGACCTTGGCAACCCAGTCATGATATCCATCGTGACATCATCCCATTTCCACTATGGAATGGGTAACTGTTGTAACAGTCTAGCTAGCCTCTACGCTCCACATACACCTACTAACAGGTGAAACATCTCGCAGAAAAACCAGCTACTTCCCGTTTCATACCCGACAACCAATATTGACGTCCCAAGTCACGGTACATCTTGGTAACTCCAATATGCACTTCCCAAGATAAAGAATAAAACTCCCACATTATCTCCTCGCATAAAACCCATGGAACCCATTCTCGTCCATGGAAACACAGTACCTCGTCATAACCTACAATCCAACCATGAGGAGGGTCCTCACTTTCCACCGACTCCCGAAGAACTAGGCTTTCTGAATAAGATACAAGTCTCATCCTCACTCTATCCTGGATGGTAGAATTCACAGCTAGGGATGAAATATACTTTTTCCACTGAATATCGTGCACCACCAAATGAATCTCAAAATATAAACCCATAAGCTGCCACTAACCACTGGCCCCATGAACTTCATGTATCTGAGTCTTCCCACTAAGTGCATCAGCAACTAAATTACCCTTACCAGGTGTATAAGAAAGCTCAAAATCGAATAACTGAAGGTATTCAACCCACCTTCGATGTCTGAAGTTCATGTCATGCTCTGTAATGATGTACTTGAGAATTTTGTGGTTAGTAAAAACCAAAAAATACTCTCCCAAGAGATAATGTCTCCAACAACGTAAGGCATGAACAACTGCAGCCAACTCGAGATCATGTGTTGGGTAATTCAACTCATGTAGCCACAACTGCCGAGACCCGTACGCAAAAACTCGATCACCCTGCATCAGCACTGCTCCCAGCCCAATCCCAGATGCAATAAAGCAAACTTTATTGCTCTTCCCTTGCTCTGGAAGTATCGGGACTGGTACTGATTTCATCCTTCCCTTCAGCTCCTAAAAGGCTATCTCGCAAGATTTTGACCAAAAAAACTTCACACCCTTCTTAGTCAAACCCATCAACGGCGCTGGTAAGAGGGAGAATTCATGTATAAAACGCCTTTAGTAACCAGCCAGCCCCCAGAAACTCTGTATATCAAACACATTCTTAGGTTGGTCCTAGGAAACTACTGCTCCAACTTTCTCTGGGTCTAGTTCAACTCCTGCCTCTGAGATGATATGACCCTGGAAGTGAATCTGGTCCATCTAGAAGAGGAACTTTGAGAGCTTAGCATATAAATGATGCACTATCAATGTACTCAATACGATCTTAAGATGGGTAGAATGGCCATGTCGAGTGTGAGAGTAAACTATGAAATAGTCCACGAAGACTACCACAAATGAATCAAGATAAGAATGGAAGACATGATTCATCAAAGCCATGAAAACTGATGGCGCGTTCGTGAGTCCGAACGGCATAACCAAGTACTCGTATTTACTATATCTACTCTGAAAAGCTGTCAGCGGTATGTCCGATGGTCTAACATATCACTGATGATATCCGGATCTCAATTAAATCATTGAGAAAACTATCACACCTCGATGTTGACCAAAAATATCATCAATCCCCGGTTGGGGATATTGGTTCTTGACCATCAACTGGTTCAGCTTTTGATAGTCCACACAGAGTCTGAGGGTATCATCTGACTTCTTCCCAAGGAGGACCGGCGTACCCCATGGATATGTACTTGGTAGAATAAAACCCTATTCCTGTAACTCCTCCAACTCCCTATTGAGCTCTTGAAACTTAGGTGTAGCCATCCTATAAGGAGAAATGAACACCAGTTTTTCTCATGGAATAAGATCAACCGAGAAATCCACCTCACGCTCTAGAGGTAGAACTGAAAAGTCATCCGAGAAGACATCCCTGAAACGTTCTAATATTGGAGGGAAATATTTCTAAAATCATACATTATCATCCAGATATAAAGTTGCAATCTGGTCAGTCACACCTCCTCACCCATGATTATCGTGTCTAGCTCCGCTCACCTAGACATCCAATTCGCCCTTGTATTGAAACTCTCCTCCTTCAGGTGACGTAATACTCACCCTGTGATGATAGTAATCCACAAAGGCTCCAATGGGTACCAAATAGTCCCTCCCGATAATGATATCATAGGTTATCATCTCTAAGACATAGAGGTCCCATAGAAAGTAACACCCACTAACCTCAATGGGAAACTCCCTGCACTGATGCACACCTACCGTTCTAGTCCTCAATGAATTTTCTAGCACCATTACACTAGATGAAGAAGAAGAAGGAACACAGAGCCCAAGGCTCTCCACAATGGGCACAGTTATAAAGATATGTCTATGACCAGTATTGAAAAGTAATAAAGATAAAACAGAAGCTACAAAAATAGTACCTCTAACATTAGAAGGTTTTGGATCATACTCTTGCTGGTTCTATTTCACTCCATATGTCTGCCGAGTCTCACAGCCCGAAAAAACATCATGGCTTAACTAAGCTGACCAGAAAAGAAACCTCTGAGATCCGGGTGTCTATCTACCACGGCCCCGACCACCATCTCTGCCTAGAAAACCTGACTTAACCCTATTTTCTGACTGGTATGAAGCTTATGGTCTTTCTCCTACAAGAAGGGTCTATACAGAACCCCTCTCACTAGCCACTGGTGGAAAGGCCGTGCAAAAAGGATGGAGATGACCCATCCTGCCGCAAGCTCTGCTCTCCACTAGGTCACGTGGACATTGTGGCCTCTTGTGCCCCTCTTTACCACATTGGTATCACATGAACTGACCACCTGATGTATTCTTCTGGCTAGTACTACCACCGTGAGAGAATTACATATGTCTCTTCCTCTTACCGGTATAAATTGTCCCAGAAACTGATGTCGAACCGCCCTGCCCACACCACTAGCATCCTACAGGATCCTATCAGTAATTATTGAATGGTTCACAATAGAATGTACCATAGGAAACCTGAAAACGTTCACCCGTGCTCGGATTTTATACTGAAGACCATCCTCAAAGCGTCGATCCCTCAACGCCTCATCACCTACCAGAACGGGTGAAAAAACTGATGCTCGATGAAGTGGGCAGAATAATCCATCAATGACATGTCTCCTTGATACAGATTCATGAAATATTGAGCTAGAACTTCCCTTGATGTCTCCTGGAAGAAGTCATAGAAAGATGCCTAAATATCTTTTAATTCCATGTCATGGTGATGCTCATACTGGGTGGTAACATCCCACCACCTATTTGGAGGAATCACGCAACATGTATATAGCGGGCTTGACCCTCCACCCATGAGGCGTCTTTTGATGCTCGAATATCGTTTGCTTCAAATCTAGCCATGACTCCGCAGCCTGTGGTCCGCTATCCATTGAAAATGTAGGCGGATGCTGCTGCTGTAAGATATGAGTCAGCTCTATGATATATGTGACGACCTGCGGTTCTCCCTGGATGGTTTTCATGAACCACATAAAGCCTTCACAGAACTACGTCTCGGCGCTTGTGTCTGGTATAACGGCTGGCGCCACATCGAGGACTACTGGGGGATCCATTGGTAGCTTGTGGACCACTATCTCTAGAGAAAATATTTTCCGCTCTTCTGGATAACAACCGGTGGTCACCTCGGTGGCATGACTCTACAAGGTCAAAGAACAACTTAGATCAAGATTTATTGAAGACTAAAAATGAGGAGTCCAAGAAGGGAACAAGAGAAAGAAAGCACTAACGATTTAAAAAATCTGACTACACAGTGTGTATAAATAATATACGATGTGTTCCCTTAGGTATTTCACATGGTCATGTACATCTTCCAGAATTGGTCATGTATCACTCCAACTACACAACATGTTGTCTTAACACACTGCGTGTACTTGAATCCTTCATCCCTGCCCGAGTCCTCCTACACGGCTAAGCCACCCGGCTCTCCTAAAACAAGACTGCACGGTGTGTCCCAAAGGCACAAGACGTGTAATTGATAGGATTTCACCGGCCGGTTTTTTCCATGACACAGCATGTATACCCAGGTCACACTACACAGCGTGTTCCAACAAAAAACACGGTGTGTTCAAAGTATCCCCAGACCGACCCGTGTTTCTCGCTACATGGCTGACTACAAGGCAGACACTACATGGCATGTTCCAGGAGGACACAACATGTACTAGGAAAGATAACACTGACCTGTGTTGTTAGTGACACAGCCAGGTACTTGATTCAGACTACACGGCATGTTCAACGTAGACACCGCATGTATGTCTTATGGTTTCCTCCGTCCATGTTGTTAGTTACACTGGTGGATACTGGGTCAACACTACATGGAATGTACAAATTGTACATGGTATGTTTCCCCAATCCATTACCTTCCCCGTGTCCCCTTCCACATGGCCTATGAAATGGGAAATGACTACACGTCATATACTGAGGGTACATGGCATGTACTTAAAATGTTTTCATCTTTTTTCACGAACAGATGAAAACATTGCGTATGTCCATAGAACTACACGGCATGTATACTGGTTTTTCCAGACACTAAGCCTTAGATACTACTCTGGAACCCAAAAAAACGTTAAAAAAAACCTCTCTGTTCCAAATTCTAATTTGTGAGGGCCCACACTCCCCGTGAATCAAAGAATGGCATCTTACACATGTTATGACAAAGTACAATCGCCAGTGATCCACCAAATTCCGGTTATTGAGGGCCCATACACCTCAAGAAATAAAGTTTTGCGTTCATTCTATCAACAAACTCAGAAAAAATACCCTATCAAATAGAAGGTATTTATCAAAGCAGCTATCACAACAACATGCTTTTCTAGCACCAAAACTATCACAACAAGATGCAATTACTAATGCACCTACATGACATGGAAAGAATGCATGACATGTTATTTCTAGCATGTTCCTAAATGAAGAATGAGATGGAATACCATCATATCATCGGGTTGCAACTAAATAGATCCCATGTGTAATATATAAACAACACAATAAAATTTTGTCACCCAATGGTCAAAATCAAATTAACAATAAAATTGAAAAATCAGTAATAATTGCAATAATGAGGAAGATTGACCTTTCCCTATACACGATGTTGCTACTCACTGGCACAACTTTTTACCAACTACCACATTCTGTCCGATCCCAGACTAAGGCTACAAATAGTAAGTCAATAAAAAGAACCAACCTTTGATACCACTTTGTAATGTCCCGGATCCAGTAGCCACTCAACAGGTGACCCAGACCCGGTAGGTCACATGACCTCAAGCACATTTCTGCAAACTACAGAGGATGCTGACTAGCAGCGAGGGCCAAGGACTGATAGTGGGGAAACTATTACCTCATTTTTCAAAGTGTAGCGTAGCAGAATTTAATATAAAACCATACAACAGGGGATGCGGTATACAATATAGAACTAAAATGGACAAAAGGGAACCAAAAGTCATATATATATAAAGATGCTTCATGTCACTAATTCTATGAATGAATCTAGAAGAGGATACACTAAAATACAATATAATACAACACAAATACATGGTATAACAAAATAACAAACCAGAGTTAACCGAATTCATCCGCATCACAGGCCTAAGCTCGGTCCCATGATCTCCTACTCTTATACTACAATCATGTACCTATATAGGGACTCTTTCCCCTGTTGACACCTGTAGAAACGTAATCTATTTGTGTCAAAGGCATGAGACAAACAGGATGTGAAAAATAAATCCTAGTAGACACCCACCCAAGGAACGTGCCCAACTGTCAGTGAAAATGTGCAACAACAGTGTGCAGTAATAAATGCAATATACTAATTAGTACTCAAAAGTAACAAACTCTACTAGTTATATTTCCATTTTAATATACATTAACCATGCAAAGAATGTGAATTAACTTGGCAGGTATAAAATATGAAAATAACCACGGTGAATATTCATGATAACACTATTCTCAAACATTCAATCCTTACCCTCAGGTAATCAGAATCGAAACCCACAGGTGACTACACACAGGTATAATAGATATTTCCCAAAGGTGAAGGAAGAGTCTCCCATAGGCACAAAATCTACTGCCCACAGGTATAGTAAGAGTTTCCCACAAGATAAATGAACACCTCCCTCAGGATATACTAGTAACCGGGCAATGCCAAACATATAAGAAATCAATTATATACAATTCCTCTCAAGTTAATTTAAGGCGTGATAAAATTCATGATATACCCACAAGTATCCTAGCTAAATGGTTAAACAGAGGAACGCACCCCCGGGGTGGTCCTGGATCCATGCAGCGATATGAAATAGAAGTTTTAACTTATCAAATGTTTATTGAAGAAATTCAATATAACTTTTAGGAATGGCCATATCCATACGACACCACAAACAAGGACTCGTAGAAAAATGGTACACAAAAACACAGAGTTGTTGGAATTTAAACACCAGACCACCTACCATGATAATCTCTGATCGGTATACATGAAAGATGCCTCCCAGAACACATAAGAACAGAGAAGATCTGAGAAGAACATAGTCCCATTCATACTCAAATAACTTTTCCTTGAGATAGAATTGTTATGAAATTCTATAGGAGAAGGAATATCTTACCCGTGCGTTTCTAAGGAGATCGACGACATAAGAATCGGGTTCCCGGTGTGCGGTCGGGAGATCCTCCAAGCTCCGACCATCTCTCCCGCTCTCCTCTGGCGTTAGAAGATTCCTCTATGAACAGAGGAGTCTACTTCTCGTTTAACAGAATAAAACAAACTACACGGCGTGTACTCTCAAGTACATGACATGTAATTCTCATTTTTTAAACTATTCCTCTAGCATCTTCTTTCCACCGCAACACTATTCATCCGTCGATATGAGTACATGGCTTGTATTCCTGAATACACGACGTGTACCATCACTCAGTTGGCAGCCTCCTTCGTCCCCCTACTGTTCACCTACCAACTGATTACATGGAGTTTATTCAATTTTAACACCCTTCATCACCGGCAGTCCTATACGCCCTGTGTACTCTTCCACACATGGCCAATGTACACGAAGTGTGGAAATCGAAAAGACGTTTATCCATTAAATTTTGGATTTCCCCCATTTTACTTATTTTACTAAAAACACTAAATGAAAGAGGAAAAGAAGAAACCTGTACCTCAAGAATAAGAACCGGGTTCTTACAATTCCACCCACATATTTTACAAGTCACAAAGATCCCATAGTAAATCATTATCAATATAATATTGTATAAGGTGAAACTATTTCTAGAAAAATGTTATTTGGCATGTTTTTTGTTGTTAAACTATTTCATTTTTGTTGAACACCATTCTAAAACAATTATTACCTTAATCACGATAAATAATTGTTACTGTTTTTACTATCCATTTTTGTAAAAATATTAGTTTATATGTTTTCATAAAATAATTTATTGTTTTTTAAAATTTTGATTTTTTAATTAAATTCACATATGTATAACATTTTAATTTAATATGATTCCAGCAAATGTGATGAGAAAGAGAGTTATTAGATTGAAAATAATCAATATTGATAGTGTTTTTATATCAAATTTCAATATGAAATTTATTAAAATGACATAAATTAGATTCATAAATATATAATTGATATAATTTCACATTAAAACCAATTTAAAATTTGCTTTTACTTTATAAATATTTTAATTTTAATTTTTTTCTATTAAAATTTAATGTTGTTTTAATAATTATTATAAAACTAAACATTTCATAAAAACAATAAAAATCACCATTTGATAATTTTGACATGATGATTTCAAAAATAATATTTATTTTATAAATTAATTTTCTAAATGTGTTAGATACTAATTTTATTATTGTTCTAAAAATGAAATTATAATTATTTATTAAAGAAAATTGTATTATTAAAAAATACATTGACCTTACAAAAAATTTAGTACATTTTTTATCAATATAATTCTATATATAAAATGGTTATACATAATATTAAAATCATAGTAATTATTATTCATATCACTCTATTTAATGGATATATTATAATGTTCCTATTTAAATAGACATATTAATAACATATCATGGTCTTACAAAAACATTGTGTTGTGTAAAACTCAATATAACCAAGTGTTACATGTAGCATGATATTATCTATGTTTTGAATGTAACTCAATATAACAATTAAATTTAATTGATTCTAAAAAATTACTATTCATAAAAACAATTTGGGTTATAAATTTAATATAAAACTCCACTTATTGATTTAGACGAGGTGTTGAAATGTTTTATTACAAGACACTACAAAATTATTTCATAATTGTTATATCCTCTATATTTATTCTCTCCAAATACAATATTTTGGATTGCGTTATCCATACAAATTCATTGTGATTAATCATTCCATTATTGAAAAAAATTTAAATTCATCAATTTCCCCCATTCACATGAATACTAATCCATGTATTTTGAGATATTAATGGTAATAACATTTTGGAGACTATATATATTGGCTCAATTTGACTATGTAACATTTATATCCAATATATAATCAACATCAAAAAGTGGATGAATTACTAAATTTTTATGTTATACTTTCCCACAAATCATAATTGGTATAAATTTTTTACTAATATATTTTCTATTATAGTTTTATATAATAGGTAATTGATTTACTTAACAAGTACATGATGAATGATTAGAAGGCATTGTGACCAGGATTGTGAATAGTATTATTTGCATGTAAATGGTAGCATGTGTTGGAATATTTAGTATCTATAATTATAATATAAATTGATAATGTTTTATCATTTTGAATTCATCTTCAGAATTGAGAAGGTTGAATTTCTAAAAGATGAATTTTTTATTCTATTAATTTTTATGAACGATTTTCTATAAATTATAATGAATGTTTCACTGAAGGGGGATGTTCCAGAAAATATGAAGGGTTTATTATATATAACTTAGAGGTTATATATTAATAATTATTTAATTAAAATAATATTTTTTAAATGTATATATACTTATATGGTTATTATTGATATGGGTGTGTTGATATTTTTGAATTTATAATACAAGGATTTAGAGTTTTGGGAATCATTTTTAAAGAAAAAGAGTAAGTGTAATTATGGATGTTTAAATCAATAACCTATAAGGATGTGGAATATTAACAATTAAAAATATCTATGAAATCATTATTAATATAGATGGTTTCATTTTAATAAGTTTGATATTTTTCAAAAATCAGGGTACACTCCAAGTTTACATAAGAGTGATCATTGATGATGTATGAAAATTTGGAATATTCGTGGAAGACATGATGAATATATATGAAAGACCTCTGAATAAATGTATAAATTTGTAAATGACCGAGAACACTCCCTTTATATGTAATGTTAACATATAAAAATAATGAAATTATGAAATAAGGAGAAATTAAATGGGATATCAAATGGTCATCAACCTGATATGTGATCATTATACTCCAATGAAAAATAATGAAGGTCATGACATAAGGGAAATATATAAAGGCCATTTTCATGAAATTTGTTTGATATGTGAGGGTCATTATTCATCATAAAATATGATTGATGGTTTGATTGGACATAGATGAATATATACAATATCAATCATAAAATAAATTTGATAAAGCAGCCATGTGGATATATTTTCATGATGTGATATTGGAGATCATTAAATTATTAAAGTAGGATCACACATCTATATTTCATTTATCGAAATTTTAGTTCTCTATAGATTTAGTGGATCATGTATTTCACTAATAATCATGTTATCTAGAATGAAATCATGTTGAAATCATGATGTTAAAATTAAATATCATTCCATAGTAGAAGCTATAACATCATGTTGAATGATAACATGTCTTGAAGAATACAACTCAATTTTCTTGTTAGAATCTAATATTATGATTTGCCTCAATATTTGAATAAGATTACTTTGGTATGAATATAAATTCATAAAAATATAATTTTAATTGTGTACCTAAAATTATCCTATATAATTATAAAGATAACAGTTGATCCCATAAATATATCAATTTTTTTCATGAAATCATTTGTAAAATATTGTTCTGGAATTCATAAAATACTAGGGAAAATATCGGACATACAAAAACATGTGCCTGAATAGAATTGTGGATTCAATTTTTCCATATATGAAAAAACTTGTAGAGAGATGATTGAAAGATATTTATTAAAAACAATTATTTCGAGAGTTTCTAATGAAGTTGGGTTATTGTATTTGATTTTCAAAGGAAGATGATAATAAAGAAGAATGGAGATCTATAAAGTGTTTTTTAGATCATATTTTGTTTTTTAGCAATAATGATTAGTGAAGAAGAATAAAAGTTACACTACTACATGCGGTCATTAATTAAGGAGGAATGATATATAACTTTCAATGATTCAATATATTTATCCATTTTAATTGTTTCTATTTTTTATGAAATTAAATAACTCAAACCACATATATAGAGGTTGATCTCACCGTGTCTTAGAAGATTTGATTATAAGTAAACATAGATATCAAAAGATAAAACATTCTATAGTCATTATGTGATATGATTCAAAAGAAAATATATAGTATAATATCTTGGTTATAAACATTAGAAGATAACCTCTTATTTATAAATTTATCAATTAATTTATCAATGTACTTTATTTGGGTGAAGAAGAGGGAGTTCCACTTAGAAACGTTTTGTGTCTTCAAAATAAAATTTATGGGTATTGACCCTAGGAACAGATTGATTGTGAATTAATAACATTCCTCAAACAAAATTTATTATAATATATTCTATTAAATTATAAAATCATTATGTGTATTGTCATTGGTTTATTCCATTGGGTTGACCCATTTCAAATCATTTTGTGTACTTGTGGTTTAATTTTTTCATACATATATAGAATTCATTGATATAACAATTAATAGAAATATTTAAATTTGAATAAGTTCCTTCCAATGAGATAATAGGATACAAATAACAAAAACTACTAAAATAATTGAAATTTTTAGTTTTTTCTTCACCATGATTAATCAGATCTGAGGATTTTTTCTGGTATCATGGTCCATACCAACTGTATTAGGTACAAACCGTACTAACATAATGAAAATATCTAATCTTTTATTTTTTATTTTTTTTAAAATATATTTATAATATAAAATATAATTTTTTTATTAATATTACAATTAATGGATGTAAAAAATAAATGTTATCGTTTCTATCATCTTTTGGTGAAGAGATTGTGGAATATGTCCTAAATGATTCAAATATCAGAATAAATTTTGAGTAAATTCAATATACAGTTAGCCAATATATATTTATAAATTACTATACATAAATATATTCATGAAAACTATTAATTATACTAATTCTTGTGATATTTATAAATTACTGGAATTGATCTATAGAAATTTTTTGAATTGAAATGTGGATGTGATGCCTACCTCAATAGATAAAGTTGAATCTGATCATGATAATAATACACATTTTTTTTTACTAATATTTCATGATTTGGAATGGAATAAAATATATGAATAGAAAAAAAGAATTATCATTAGATGATGGACTCTCCAATCAATGTAAATAATTCAATTTTTATTTTTATTTTTAGTTTTATCCATATGAGGGAATATGAATGAAAATAATAAAATTTAGATTCCCCCATAGAAGTTAATTATGATAATGATTTACTATTGAAAATGTATATTAAATATAATATTCAATAAATAGAATGATCAATTACTATTTAAATTGATATCTAAACCTGACATGAAAATGTAGGCCAATTGATGATGTGTAGAAAGTGGTATATATATTCATATAATATCATCATGGATAATAAAAAATTATGTAGAGTATAAATTCCATTTAATAAATAAAGCATGATATGATGTGAAATTATTAAAATATAAAGTGACAAACATGGTGAACATTCATATGATGTGGGATGAAAAATTACTATATAAAAGCATATGAAAATAGGAATAAACCCTCTCAAAATACAAGCTAATTAAAGTATAATTTTAAAATACAATACTGATTGAAAGTACAATAAATCCCTTGAATATTATAGTAGGGTAAGGATGAAAATGATAGATAATTAAAAAAATTACTTGATCAGAAATGTGATGGTACGAAATCTCATCACTATAGCATTAACAATTGAAGTGAAAATTGTGATAAATATAGGATTAGTGAGTACAAAGATTTTTAATGTCAAATGATGATTGACAAGGTAAGTTAGATAAAATGATCTACTCTTGTGGAATATTAGTATACACCATGGTTGTGTCTCTAGAATCCCAATAGTTCAAAGAAGGATGAAATTTTGTTTCATCAACATCTAAATTGTGGAATGATATTCTAAAATATGACATTAATATGTGATGAATCTATTATTATAGACATGAAAATATTTCAAGAAATTTAATCAAAAGTGGATTACAAGTATTTATATTTAAATCCTCTATTAATATAATAAATGGTAAGAGATGTTACATTGAAATAAAATATATTTTGATGAAAAATTACTAAATAGGAAGAAATTGATAATGGAGAACTATGATGGGTACAAAAACCACCAAAAATAGCCAATTCTAAAACATTTATGATGAATTAATAAGGTATATTAGATGTGGAAAGTAATTAATTACAATTAAAAAGTCACTGATAATAAAAAATAATGATGTGGATCAATTGGAAATCTTTCTTCATAAACACAAATAATTCTGTAGTGGTTCATAAATCATATAACATTTTAAGAAGTGAAAATAAATGTAATATCCCACCAATTTTATAGGAATAATGAAGAAATATTCAATGTTGGTGGCTAAAAAGATGAAAACTTTACATGTTGTATTATTCATTCAATGAATATAGATTCCAAATAAAAAAAGTTGATAATCCCGAATAAAACATTCCATGATAAATTTATATAAATATTATTGAAATAATAACCATTAAAATATTTTTAATGAATATTGGAATAAATAAATTTGATTACCAAGACCAAAAAATTCATCAACATGGGAATTAATTGGAATAATCCCTATAGATATATGGTTAAATGTTTTAATTTTTGTTTTTAAATGATTAATATTTATGGGGATTACTTGATCCATGTTGCATGATTGTGTTGAGAAGAGAAAAATATAACTACTGGGGTGAAACATATTTCAATTCATACTTGTCTTTAATAATTAAAAATTAAAAATTCATAAAGAAATATTATTAATCAAAATGTAGTTTCAATAAAACACTTTGGATTTTGATGTTATTTCTTAAATTGCATTCTTTAATGAATAAGTATAATTTATGAAGAGACTAATATTATTTCAATTGTTGTTAAAGAATTATTTGAAATTTCCATCAGTAAAGAAAACATTGGTGATAAGAAATTATATTTCTACATTAAACAACTTTTATTGAACAATAAAATAATTATATTACAAATAAATATGAAAATCATCAATAATCATTGAATTCATGTTTATTTATTCATTTATAATCCATATTGTATATGACGATAGTTTTTCTTGGCAATAAAAGATATTGGATATAAACAATCAAAAACTACTTCTGTTCCAAAATAATTAAATTTATCTATAAATTTATTGTCAATAACTATTAACAATAAGGGAGAGTTGGGAATGGATATTGAAATAATGTTTTCCCTTATTTGGAAAAGATGAATCCATTTAGAGGATGGAAGCATCATGGATATCAAGTGGTATGGAAACATCATCAGGAATGGGTGGTATTATTTTGTAACATATATGTTATAACACACAGATACTCTTCCTATATTTAATTAATTATTTAATTATGGTTTTTTATAATTGACTTAGAGTAAATAAGAATAACTATTATTATAAATCAAAATATCATGTTTCATTTCTAAATGTTGTTTTAGAACTATGTGTGTGAAATGGAATAATTTAATTTGAAAATATAAACTCATTTCTCCAACATTATATTCCAACTCAATAATCATATATAATTTTATAGTGATTCATTTCCATGTTGAAATATTACAAAAAAAAAATTTCAGGATAATAATTATTGAGGGAGGAAATTGTTTGGATAATTAATGGAGAAAATTTTAGAATTGTTTTTTCCAACATGTGGAATTAATAATGTGTTACAGTGAATGAAGACCCACTAGTGGTAAATGTGAATATGGTTCAATCAAAAAGTGGGTAGGAGAATCTAAATTAATTACCTATAATATTTATCTAATAGTTTTAGAGATAGGTTTTTTTTGTAAGTAATTAACAGAGCATAATTTTTTGAAACTAAATTACTAAGTCATTTGTGGGCCCAAAAGATTACGAAGTCCACTAATGATGAAAATTGTGTTATGAAGTGGATATTTCTTTTGTAGAATAGAATTAATGGGACCTATGTCAAAATGTTTTGTTAAATATTTTCATGAGAAATTGGTCAAACATACTCTCAAAATTTTAATTTCAAAATTTTATTATAAATAACATGTTCAAACCAAAAAATAGTATAATTAATTGAAAATAAAAATAAATACTTGTCATGATGAAGTGGGAGTATAAATGAAGACACTTTATTTGAATTCAGAGGTGTACATGGAGTGAATATAAAGGATAACATATAAGAAACCCTATTGGTTGAAGTAATTTAAAAGTTATTCAAAAAAATATAAACCATTTAAATTTAATTCTCAAATGTATTGTGAGAGAAACACGTAATAAAAATCATTATATTATTTTTGTATTGACCCATGTTTTTATAGACATGTATTTTGGTGTACAAATTTTTTTTATTGATTATAAGGGTTAAAATGGGTTTTTACCGGAATATATGCTCTCAGATATTTTTTATGTCCCCATATTCGTCCCGTAATATGGTGTTTACTCTATAAAATTTGTTTTGTTGAAATCTAAGCGGTTTAAATTTTAATAGAATAATTAATAATAAATATTTTAATAACAAAATATTACTGTATTTACATTGGTTCGTTGGGAAAAAACATTATACATGGATAATCAAATTTAAATTCATTTTTATTCATTTAGTTTGGAATAGATATTTTTTTTCATATATAGGGTGTCATCTTAAGTTGGGCATCAGTGTCAGACAATGCCGAATTTTTGTTTTCATTTCATTTAAATAAATTTATTTTTTTCCTTTTCATTTATTCGTTTTTTCCCATTGATACACATGCATGCCCCTAGGGCGTCTCCATTTGCACGCTTTAGATATAATAAAGATATTGATAAATAAAAATTGAGGGAGGGAAATATACAAAAACATTTGAAACTCAAGATGGTTTGAATCGTTGTTTGGTAGCCATGGAGTAGGGAAACATGAGCAGCATCAGCGGATTCTACACAGAGGTTGGTCATTTATATATTTTCCATATATACTCATAGATATCATGAAACATTCTTGATAGCCTAATACCTTTATACATGATTCGTTACAATAATATCACCAAGGGAATTCCCAATCCACACTGGTTTGTGAAAAACACCTCGAATCATAGAAGATAAAAGTGGGAATGGATTTTCCACCAAAAAAGGAAAAAATAGTCACAAGATTGGGTTTTCATATGAAAACTCCAAAAGTTTAAAATTATGATCCTTGAATGAGATATAAAAACCCTATGTATAACCCCAAAGAACCAAAAACACAATATTAAACAACCAAATTCCAAACATATATAATAGTTCATGAATAGAGAGTCAACAATAACTACCAGCTCCAATTGGTATAATCCCTATTAGAAAACATGGGGAATGGAAATCAGAAAATTTAAAACTGATAATGTTGGGTGTGAGATAAAATCTCAATAGGGAATACACAATTATCTATATTTTATCTATATAATAATTATCTATATATTTCTCAAAATTTAAATAAAACATGTCTTGGATATATAGTGACATATTTAAAACCAAAAATTATTTTCGTTTCTATTTATGGAACTATTTAAAAATAATTGATTAAAGAACATTTTTATAAAAAACTGTTTATATAAATCCTAAGGAATGTTTAATTATCTTTTACAATCAATGTTTTATATAATATTAATAAAAAATGGGAAACATGTCCATCATCTAAAAGGTATAACAGTTTTAGGATATCGATTCATCAAACAATCATATATGTGATCCTTATAATATTTATACAAAACTCTCTTATACAGTAATCTAATTGGTCTAATCAAAATCCCATCATAGATAATATTTCTTTCACTGTGTTTATTTAGTTTTTTAAATAATAAAACCAGGAATGTTCATCTAAAATAACTCTCTGACTACCTATATTTGAATGTCTAGAAATAATTAGTGAATAATGGGAAACATTTATTAAAATGAATTAAAATTCATTTTCTATATTTTCAGAAACAATTTTCCAATTTAAATCTAAAAATTAAAACATGGGTTATAAACCAATTTTTTCCCTTTTCAAGATAAAACAAATCCTTTATTTCTATACAAATAAATTTAACCCATCTTACCCAAAAATCATTTTTCCAAAAATTACTGCAAATTTCAATCTCAACACAACTCATTGGAATTGTGTGATTCTCCAAAATCCAATTAGTTTTAAATTTAATAGAAGTTTGAATCAAATCATATTTTCACAGTACAATTTAAATACATTTTATTAAAATAAATAAAAATCAATTTTTATTCAATTGGACAAACATAGACGGAAGCACCTACCTTGGACCACTGGATCAGACAACACAACAATCGAAATGGGAAATTCCAATAAAGAAAATCTAAAATGGAGATCCAAGAATCAAACTGAGATTAGATAAAAAAATGTATTTTAGATACCTTAAAAATAGAAACATCATAAAAACCCTAAAGTCGATAAAGGGATAGAGATATATAAATAATGAAAAAGAAAATATCCCTTATCGGAGGGGAATCGATCAATATTTAATAGGATTAAAACTCCCTTGGATAGTGACTGGATGAGAAAAAATGGGTCCTTTTGAGCATCCAAGAACTATGAAATTTGATCTAAGATGATATGGGCCTAATAAAGAGGTAAATAATGTGTTTGGGGAATGAATTTATTACACATAGAAATTAAAAAACATTATTCAAGTGGATAGCCGAGCAGGGCCACAACATTTGTAAAACTGTGTGCCACTCTAACAGTGTAAATGGATTTTACAATGTGGGAATAGGGTTTTCACACTATTCACTAGTCTTGAAAACCCATACTGTATTGGTTTTTATGGTTTACCCTAGGTAAGGGCATGGATGGGAAAAGTGTTAACCAATAGTGCATAACCTAGAAAGATATAAAAATTTCAATCTTTTTACTGAAGCACCACTAAATGAGACCCAACCAGAGAATGACTAAAAATATGGTCAGGGAGTAACTAAAAATCGTAATATGATTTTACAACCTCCATAACATTGAATAATTTTGTTCTCATAAATCATGTCGAGATGTGTCTATTGCAAGAAGAGATGGCCACTACTCCTCATCATTAACTCTCTCTGCAATATCTTATATGTATCAAAATCATGACACCATAGCACTAAAAAAGCTTTTATCGTTCAAAGAATTACCTTGGATTTAGAATCAACTATACTAAATAGATGTGCAACCATAGAAAAATCAGGCTCATCCTCCAAATCACTACATATGAGATAATTAGATCGAATAGAATGATATGTGTGTAGTTGTGATACATGAAACACATTTTTTATCATCATCAACTGTGTTGGATGATCTACATAATAAAACATATTTCAATATTGTTTAAAAACCAAAAAATTTCTCATAACATAAAGATAAATATTCCATTTTCTCCCTAGCTTTCAATTATCCAAACATGGTGAAAATTTCATGAAAACATGGTAATCAACTAAATGTTCAAACAGTCTACAACAACTATCAACATAAGCCATATACCAGATCAATATCATCATCATTATCTAAAAAATAAAATCAATATCTTTTTGTAATATTATGGTAGAATCTTGGCCTAACCAGGTAACATTCACTAATCTGTGAACAACACAACTTGGATTTATAAGGCCTTATATAAAATTATTCAAAAGGTCACATTTAAATCATGGACTGGTAACTATATTTATAATAAAATTAAAATATTACTATATTTTAATCTGAAAAACCCGAAATATCAAGTATATGTTAATGTATAATATCCTCAAGAATATTATCATCTCTCTCTATCATTCCATCCATTTGTGGATTGTATATCGTACTCAAACAAACATCAGATCCTTGCCCCTCAAAAACGCCTCTCAAATGAAATTTAATCCCTATAAGAGAGTATAGAATATTAAAATCTATGAAAACAAAAAATATCTCACACATATATATTATTAAACTCCTCGAAATTGTATCTATCATGAATGGTTAAGAAGTAAGATAATATGGTCATCCTATAGATCCCAAACCATATGGCATTTTTCAATTTATGAGAACTTGGAAACCCAACCACAATGTACATTGAAATATCATCCCACGTCCATTCATTCATATAAGTGGAAGATAAAAACCCATAGGTCTCCATTACTTAGCCATGACATATTATATTTTATAAAAATCAGAAACAATATCGACAATGTCATTTCTTACAACGAGAAATTAGAATTTTCAATGCATGTCTTAAAACATCTTTATGTTTCTTGGGTGAACATTCTACTAAGAATTATTTAAATTTCAAATAATAATTTCCCATAGGAAAATATACAACATACCTGATCTAGAATCATATAATACACTCTATGATGAAAAACCTCTCATATATGGTCTCCCCATCATAAAGACAGTCTGAAATAATGCAGAACTATTCATCAATATTCTGTTTATATTGAATCAATTTGATAAGATATAATTTCAATTGAAAACTATCCAAGGAAACCTCGTTCCCTACTTCCGAGAATCCCATATGGATCTATTTAAAAATATCCATCAAGTTTGACTCATTCGATGATTCATTCATGGCCTAAGTTAGAAAATTCCTTCACAAGTCATCAGCTACAACATCCCCTTCTCTGTGGAATATGAAGTGTCAAAATCAATTTAAATTATCTAATCCATCCAATTCCTCTGGTAGAGATTCAAATATTTTTTAGAGAATATATAACTCAATAAATTTTGTCCAGAATACATGGTAAAAAATTCATAGAAAAGGCAATGATTCCAACTCCTATTACCATTCATCATAGATAATGTTCAAGGTTAGTGGTCAAATAATAATTCCCATGTGGCTTAAGATATCATGAACCATAGGGGTGAGATCTAATGTTCATTAAGGATAACAATATAGGGGAAAAATTCATAAATATTTATAATCATTTAAGTCAATGTATAAGAATAAAAAATCCTTTTAAAATAAAAAATAAGCATCATATTGACATGATAAGTCAAATAATTTTATTTACTTATTCTGATGGATATTCTACTGGTCTAATAATCACAGATAATATCAATAACTAATTTCATAATGATTGAATGCATAATGTTATACATCATAACCACATATCCAAGGCCTCATTATAACAATACAAATAATATTTTTTTCATGGCCTTCTACCAAGAAAATAGTTTCTCTCACTAAAACTATTAATGCATCGATAAGCTATAGTAGGCTCCACCCGTCATATTCTACGTCAAATGCATTCCTCATATGAAAATGTTGAAACATAACCTGAAAATTTTTATTAAAACCAACATATGAAATATTAATACTTTAAACGAAAACCTTGAACGTTATAAAAATAACACATGCACAATCAAACAAATTACAAAACCACTAATATAATATATAAGGTTGAATCATAATAAATTATCTTAAACAAGATTAAAATCCATCAATGTATGTTGACATAGATGAAATCAAAAATATTTGAGAGAAATATATCTTTCTATTTTTAAATCATTTAAATGTCACATAATTATAAAATAAAAAATTAAATATGATATTATTCTTTTAAGATTATTATGGATTCTTCGAAGGTGTCATAATGGGTGAAAATAGAAGCACTCTCCGTATAAGTTATAAAATAATCTTTCCATAATTTTTTCAAATGGGTCGTATTGGTCTTTCTTTGGAAAAAGAAGGAAAGATTAAATTATAGAAAATTTATAAAAAATCATACATGGATTAAATTAACTTAACCTATTATCTAGTAAATAATAAATATTTTTTGAAATGCATTTTTAAGAAACACATATGCGGATGAAAAAGAGGTGCATCTTGACACTCACATATAAACAACCTTGGATAATGAAGAGATTTTATAATTAGCACTTACCATGTAATTTTACTTGGAATACAGTACATTAAAATCATTAATAATAGTTAAATCATTGTTTTTATAATATAAGGAAACCACATAAATAAATATGATATCATATATGATCTTCTAAAATTTCACTGTTAATAATATTTTAGAAGAATCATTCTTTCAGGTGAGATCTAATTCATTTTCTTTTATATGTTTAGTAATTTAAGGTAGGATTTTTAGGGATAAGATTTATTATATTCACATCCTGAATGATATTATATTCTTAAACAATATTTTTTAATAATAAATTAAAATTTATTCCTGAATTCTTACGATGGGGAATGAATCTTCTCGCGTTTGTGGAGACGGTAATCTTAACTTACACATGAGCGAAAATATCATACTATTTATGGTGAAATTGGTTGTAATTGAATGTTATATCATATATACAGAATAATGAATAAATTATATTTATTACATACATCAATTTTACTCATTATTATACCAATCCAAATAATGATGTGTGGAATAACGAACTACACCATGATGTGGAGACGGTAAGTCATTCGTACAAACATATGGTGAATTTGTCATTCATACGATGGATATAATAATTAATATGGTTATACCATATTTATAATAACATTCTAGTATTTATAAGGTACTAGGGTTATTATTTCAGTATAGAAAAAACAATTAAATTAGAAGTTAATAAAGGAACAAAATTTGAAAAAGGTGGTTAAATTATTACCTCTTCTTTGGGTGCTTCTTTTTGATTTGATCAAGAGGGATCCTTAGATACCAATATGATCAATGTAAGTCCTCTAAGATGAAGTGAGGGTTGTTGGGAGTATATTTTTTAGGGGTTGGTAGAGCCAAATTGCTATGGTGGTGTGATTTTGATAGAAGGAGATGTACCCATTTACAAGTGAGGAGAGGGTCACATTAGAAAAATCGTGAAATATTATTTTATTATATAATCATATTTGGTTTATAATGGCTCCAGAAGGATTTATTTCGAGTCTAAGTTAGGGATGGGTTGAAAAATTCTCCAAAAATAGGTTTTAGATCGGTTTAGGTCAGGAAAATAACCTTATCTTTTAGATTTAACTCATAGTTAAATAGTTTAACTTTACCATGTATTCTTGTATTATTATAATAAATGGTTAATAAAATTACACTAAAAATCCAATGGAACCTCAAGTGGTTTATTAATGATATATCTAACCATTTCTAATTCCGTGGGATGATCGTTAGATTTTTTGGAATATTTTATCAATTAATAATATAGTAGTTTTTTTAACTCATTTCTGTCAATTCTGATATTGTTTAGTATTTGGTTTTAGTGAAAGTCATAAAAACATAATCACATTGAAAAAAAAATTTAATAAACCCTAAAATTTCATATTTTACTAGAAAATACATAGAATACATCAAAAGTCTCAATTTAAAATTATATTAATATTTATAATATGATTTATTTTAATGTTTCAATAAAAAGGTAATTACGCCATCATAATTATGTCATAAATAAATTTAATTATATAATGGATTAAAAATTATAAATAAAAATAAATTATGTAAGAAATCTTCTTATCTTTCTTATTAATTTTTTTAGTCTAATTTATATTATGTATAACCCTCTATTAAAATTTTTTTATTTATAAAAAATTCAATTTTACATGTTTAACTCATCATTTAATAAATTAATAACAAATTTCATATTCTAATAAATGTTGATCAAATAGTATCATATTTTATTCCTAAGGATTATTTTGGTTGAAATACATTTATCCAATAGAAATAGGGAATGTGTTAGAGTAATTTTAATATTATATTTACAATTAATTGCCCTATTTATATTTAACCATGGTAAATTAAATCCAACAGTTACAAGTCTCCAAATATTATTTTCATCCTATTGATCCACATTTTACTTTTTATTTCCAATAGTGTCTCTCAGTATATAGAAGATCATTTCACAAGAGTGGTAAAATTTTATTTTATGCAAATTTGCTAACGTGCCTAGAAGGTGGGTAAAAGACATTAAAAAGTTCAATAAAATTATATACATCTAATAATGTTCTAAAATGACCCCAATGAATTAAATTGTCCTAATATAGGTATTATTTATCTATTTTGACTTAAAATAAATTTAAATAATATAAATAATTATTTAAATAAAAAGTCAGTTTTAAAAAATAACACGATGTTTACCAATATTCATAAAAAATTGCATGTTTTCAGATAAATACTACAAATTCACCCAAATATAATATTAGTAGTCTGAATCCCAAAATTATTTCCACTTTGAAAAAAATAATTAAATTTAAAAAACTGGGTATTACTATTCATAACAGCTTGTTTGATTGTTCATGGTGTGCTGAAACGCGAAGATTAGTACATCACAAGCTATTGCATTATTCAAACATAAATGTACCTTGGAGGATTGGGGTGTTACATTCATCCCTCCATCATATAAATCATCCTCAAAATTTCTAAAATACTAATACATAAAATGATTAGAGTGGTTTATCATCATATGTTCTTCTGGTTCCCACGCTACCTCTTCCATCGTATAGTTCTCCATAGAACACTTAACAGACGAGTCTTCCAGTTTATCAAAACATGTTCTTATGTATCAAGACGCTAGGAATGCTCTTCACAATAAGACCTATTGTGTTCTAGTTCTATTTCTTTATAGGTGAGTACATGCCTTGGTTCAGATGTGTATTTTCTCAATAGTGATGCATGTAACACATCATGATCATTGGAGAGACAAGGCAGAATTTTCCAATAATATCCTACAACTCTAATTCATTCTATAATTTTGAAAGGTCGGATGTACCCAGTAATAAATTTAACCTTATTACTGGATCATACAACGCCCATCCATGGAGATACATCCAAGAAAAAATTACCTCATACATAAAATTCCAAATCAATCCTTCTGTTATCGGCATAACTCTTTTCCCAACATTGAGCTACATTGATGTGGGTTTGGATAATCATAACATTTTCTATTGTTTCCTGAACATGTTCTAGGCCTATGATTTTTCTTTCACCAATATCATCCCTACAAGATTGTCTGTGGCATCTCTTTCCATATAACACTTCGTTGGGTTCCATTTAAATACATGAATGAAAGATATTGTTATAAAAAAAATCTACCAGAGTTAAATACTAGTCCCACATACCATCAATGTCATGTGATAAATATCTCAAAATATCTTCTATGGTTTGAAGAGTCCACTCTAATTGACATTCAGTATGTGGATGGTAGGAAATGTACAAATGATGTTTAGTATCCAGGGCATTCTAATGAAATTTCCCAAATCTTGATGTAATACGGGGATCATGATCATGAAAAATCAATATGGGTACTCCATGACATCTTAAAACATCATTAATATATAATCTTTCTAAATAATCAAGCAGTAAATCTTCATTTGTAACAATTAAATGTAATGACATGGTAAGATGGTCAACAATGACTCGTATTACATCACTACTTATTGTAGTCTTTGGTGGCCCCATGATAAATTCCAACATATCATAATACCATTTCTAGTCAGGTATGGGAATTGGATTCATGAATCCACTAGGATGTTTTCTTCCAGCCTTAACATGTTGGCAATCCATACATCACGACACATATTCAGCATTCTCCCTCTTTATGATCCCCCAACCAAAATGTCCCTTTAAATATCTGTACATCTTAATTCTTCCATGGTGTATATGGAAATTGGAGCTATCAACAATATCCAAAAATTCCATTTATAGATAAGGTAAGATCGTAACACAATTTCTATTCCCAAATTTCAAAATCCAATCGTCATATATGTAGTCGATCAATCTCACATCGTTCAGAGCATTAATTTCCATTTGAAACTCTTCTTCATTAGTCTATGAACCCTTTAAACATTATTGTAAAGATGGTTTGGTAACAATTTGAAAAAGTATTGATGTTTCTCCTTCCAGTATTATTACCATATCATTATTTACTTGATCCAGGAACATATGCCCCCTTTCAACTCTCATATTGTACAAAACTCCATGATCCTTTCTTCATAAAGCATCTTCCCCCTTATTTTCCTTCCCTGGGTGGTATTGGGTTGTGTAATCAAAATCCTAAAGTAGTTCGAGACTTCTCCTTTTCCTAATGTTATGTTTTTTATAATATATACTTCAAACTATTGTGATCTATATATATCACACATTTTTCACCATAGAGATTGTTTGTCCATATCATTGAAGAAAATATTACAGCTTCTAACTCAATATCATGAGTGTGATAGTTCTATTCATGAATTTTTATCTGTCATTTTGCATAAGTAATTTCTCTATCATTCTTCATAAATATACCCCAAAATCCTTTCGTTGAAGCTTCACATTAAATAATAAGCTCATCATTCTCTGATGGAAGAGTCAAGGTAGGAGCATTGAATAATATTCTCTTAGTTTCTTCAAAAAATTCATCACACTCTTTTTTACAAACAAAATTTCCCCCATTATGTTTGAGCTTGGTTCATGGGTTTTCCAATCGACCAAAATTTGGGACAAAACACCGATAATAACCTGCTAAAACAGTAAAACTGCATACCTTAGTTATACTCATTTGTGTGGGCCATTCTAGTATTTCTCTTGTCTTTAATGGATCAACCGAAATTCTATCCTTAGAAACAATATTGCCCAGAAAAAAATTCTCTTAATTCTAGAATTCACACATGATAAACTTCCCATATAATTCATTACTTCTAAGAGTATTTAGAATAACGCACATGTGATTTTAAGGATCTTCATATATTTTTGAGTATACCAAGATATCATCGATAAATACCACTACAAAGTCAAAAATATATTCTTGAAAACTATATTAATTAAATACATGAAAATAATGGTGCAATATTTAGACCTTAAGTGATTACCGTAAACTCGTAATTCCCATACCTAGTACAAAATGTTGTCTTGGTAATGTATTCTTTCTTCACACACAGTAGATGATATCTGGATCGATGGTCAATTTTTGAAAAACATTTAGCTCAATTAATTTTATTGAATAAATAATCAATTATATTTATGTGATACTTTTTTATTATTGTTATAGCATTGATCCCATTTTAGTCGATGCAATTCTTATACATCCATCTTTCTTCTTAATAAAAAGAACAAGGGCTCCCCATGGACAAACACTAGTGCGAATAAATCCCTTATTACTGAATTTCTATATTTGTGTATTTAGTTAATCAAATTCCAAAAGAGTCCACTATATAAGGGGTATTTGATATGGTCTATGATCCATGAATTAAGTCAATGGAAATTCAATTTCTCGTTCTTAATGATTTCCAGGAAAATCCTCTGGAAACACATCAACATATTATTACATAATATGTACATACTCAATTTGAACATTCCTTTCATCACCCATAGTTATTTCATTCCCTTCTACCCTATTAATTGAATTTAGTAGAGGTACTGGGGGTGGATCTAGATGAAAATAATATGGAGACGTTTCTAATCTAATGATATAGTACACCTAATCATCATTGAAAATTGTAACCTTTATCTTCTTGCAATATATTTTAAAATCCTAGTCCGAAATCCAATCCATACTGAGGAATATATCAAATTCAATCATGGGTATGGTGATGAGATCAACAGATAAAGTACATTTACATTCCCTAATGGGAACATATTAACAATAAATTTTAGCTATGATACTTCGATTAGGAATTTTGACTAACAATTCCTTTGTTAAATTAAATTGGAAATATCATAATTTAATCGAAAAATATGAAGATATTAAACAATGCGATGATCAAGAATAAAATAAATCACTGGCTAAATATGAGAAACCATTAAATTACTAGCCACCATGTCATTTGGAGGTTCAACCTCACTAGTAGTGATATCATAATCATGGCATTGATCCCTGATCATTTTCTAGGGTATGAATCAATGTCACTTATGAAATTCAATATCATAATTCTCCATTTCTCTACAATTGTTGTATTCAACATTGACATCCTCTTTCATTCCATTGCAATAAGGAACTTGGAGTCCTTTTTCAACACACTTGTAATAGACTCCCAATTATATTAAGAAAGTAAGAGGGGGGTTCATCCCACGTTTAATGCCGGATGGAAATTTAAAATTTCCCTTCTTTTTCTTATTTCCATTTACATAGTAATCAATTGATCTCTTATTCTCTATATTTTCATTAATGTTGTAAGACTTAGAGAATTACTTTTTCTGTCCTGATAGCACATCAAACAATATATTTCTATGATGAAAAAGATTATGAGACTAATGCTCATCGGGGAAATGGTTTTATCAAATCAATGTATCGATAAAACATACTCCTTGGGTTACGTATAAAATATGTAACATTCCTTATGGACATTGTAATGTTAGCCTCATACTTTTTGACATTCTCATCTGCTATTTCATTCAGACTCAGAAATTGTCTTTCCATATCCTCTCAATGGTCACGAAGAATGTATTTTTCTTTGAAAATATCTTTAAACTCTTTCCATTTAATATTTTATACTTATTCATCTTCCTTTGTATTTTTAATTAATTACCACCATTGATTTGAATATCCCATGAGGTGATAAACAGCCATGATAACTTTTTCTCTTTCACTACTCTACAAAATATGGAATATTTTCTATAAGGAACATATCCATTTCTTAACAAACTATAGACTATTTTTCTCATTGAATGTTGGTGGTTTTTTACTAATGAAGTGGTATAACATTGATCCCTTACCTTATGGTTCATGGTGATCCATAGAGGTAAAGTTATTATTCATTGCATGAGTGAGTTGTTCCAGTATGGTTACATGTTGTCCAGCATAGTTGCATCACCAGCTCGACATTAATTATCTTGAGTAGGAGGGAAACCTCTACATGTATTAAGTGTATTGATATGGTTTCCATTCCTTCCACCAGGAACCATTTCTATACACTGGAATACACTATAATAGTATATGAATCACAATAAATAATTCAAAACTAGTAAAATATCTCACATAAATAAGATACTTTTATGCATATAAACCATAATCATAAAAAGGATTTCATTGAGGATTTATTTACTCACAAATCCATTATAATGGTTTGTAATGAAAATTTCAATAATACTAAGCATATCCCCCAGGGTTTCATAACCATGAGTGCAGTAAGGCTCATTGCCATGTACCCGGATACCACAGGTCAATCCTAAAACTCCTTGTTAGAGTTTTCACTCCTAGGTATATCTATTCTAGATCTATATTTACCTTCTCTTACACAGAAAAGGATGTATTTCTTTTAAATACACAAAATATATACATTACAAAAATTCTAGGTAGTTCTTCATACAAATCATCAAAGCCTATCTTAGGGTAATGTTCTATAATCAATGTTCTTCAAATTCTATATTCTGTGGTTATTAGAAAACATCCTCTGGTACCAAATTTAATACTCCAACCCTAGTAACCAAGATTCGGTGCATTATTAAATAACATTGGCATGATACAAGGAATCATAACCTGAAATACATAATAGTTTAGTATCCTTGGATGTACTAGATACATAAACATGTTTTACATTACTTATTGATATGAAAAGAAGCATTGTGTCTCTATATAATACACTCATATACTATAAACTATCCTAATGGATAGTCATAATATATTTCATCACATCTGAGAAAAAATAAAACATAATAAAGGGGTGATCATTGATTCTTAGTAAGGATAACAATATTTCAAAAACATTCATAAATAAGCATAAACACTGAAGCCAATGTATAATACTAAATCACATGCCTTTTAATATTTAACATCATCATAATAATTCATTGATAAATCAAATAATTCTATTTACTTATTAGAATTTATATTATACTTGTCCTATAATCACATGTAATATCAACAATTAATTTCATATTGATGGAATGTATAATGTCGTACATCATAGCCTCATTGTCTAGGCCTCATGCCAAGAGTAAAATTATGATTTTATCAAGGCCTTATTCCTAGAAACTAGTTTGTCTCATGACACCTACGGATTCATCAAGGAGATATAGCGGGCTTAACCATTCATTTACTATAAAGACCCATACTTTACATACATTGTTATTACAACATAATTGAAGCATACTTATTACAACATATTACAAAACCACGAAAGGACCGTATAGGTATAGTGTCTTTAGAAACTGGGAAACATAAACAACTGGTTAATGAAGCATCTACATTGTCTCCCATTTATTTCATCATATCTATAGTCCCTTTTGGAATATATTACTTAATAACTTTCTTCCTGACCTGGGGGAATGAAAACATACAAAAAGGTGAGCTCAAATGCTTAGTAAGGGTAAACAAAACAAAAAATCAATCACATCATATTCATAAGAACATAACATTTTGGAAATCTTAACCTGCAAAAGAAATCATTATTTCACAACATGGGATAAATCATGGCAGTGAAATGTAATCACAATAATCATAACATAAAACATGAAACTTTGAGGCATACACACATAATCATAGAGAATCATTTCTTATTAGTCAAGACTCATTGCCAAGACTATCTTAGTGGACAATGTCCATTTCTGAACCAAGTTCACTCCTCGTTTCAGTCCTGTTTCACTGAACCGGTATAACCTACCGTTCCAGCCATGTCTATCTCATGAGATATAAAATCTTTACCCAATTCATTGGAGGGAGATATAGGTCCCACCCATCTCATAATGATACCATTCTTATGTGTGCCAAAAAATCATAAACCATACATCATAACATAACCCATGTAATAAAAATGGAAATCTTAAACATCGTGACATCATAAAAAAATTATTATAAGAGAAAGGAATTAATAAAAATAATTCCAACACAACATAATAAAATCAATGTAATAATAGGGATATAAATAGAACCCTTTATTATCTTAGATGGAAAATAATTTTGATAAAACACTTGAACTCTATTCTCGAGGAAAATATCCTTTCTACTTCAAAAACAATATTCCATTCTTAACATGTCACAAAATTCTAAACTAAAAGAAGTTGATTAAAAATAAACTTGAAAACTTGTAAGGGAAGCTTCTTGGAAATAATGTTTTAAAAATCCATTCATGCCGTATAAGTTAAAAGAAAACATTATTCTCGTACTTTTGTCGGAAAAGTCAAAAAGTACCTCATACGAAAAGCGACAAAAGATTCCTTTCATATCTTTTTCTAAAAATTCACTGAAGGGTAAAATTGGATATAAACTATTGTATAAGGATATAAATATTACATATTGAGGAAACATGGATTTGGATGATAAAATACACCCCAGTAAATTCCAAAGTATAAACAATCTCGGATAAAAATGAGATTGTGATATTTCCCTTACCTTAGATCAAATTTACTTCATATGTGTCTGAAATTATTGTATAATGATTTAAATAATGTTATTGACTTATTCCAGAATCATACTTATTGTTATGATATCATATATGGTCATATTCTTAGCTTCTTAGTAGTAATATTTCATTGCTACTTGTTATTCAGGTGTTTATAACTTTTTGTTCTTATGCGGGTTTTGTCGAATTAATTCTTATTATTATATTTAGGTTATAGATACATAATTTCAAGAATGGTATTAATGTACTATATATCATATTTATTCATTCAATTAATTTATATAATCATTATGCAATGAAGATCATGTAGAACGAATCAAATCACATCGTGGAGACGGTATTCCATACGTACCCACGAGCGATGATATCGTTACCATGATCGTGGAATTTTATTAGAGTGTATGTATTCTATTTCAGAATCAATATCACTTTATAATAATCATATATATTCATTACTTTCACCCTTATACCCATCCAAGTAAGGTGGTGTTGCACCACGGCGTGGAGACGGTATTCCGTACATACGCACGCGCGGTGATTTCGTTTTCCGTAGGATGGATAAGAGGTGAAATAGGGTTGTTTAATATTTATAATAACATATCAGTATATCATTGATACTGATGTTATTACCTCATAATGAAACAAGTAAAGAAGAGGTAGTAGAAGAAGAATGGAACTTGAAGAAAACGGTATAAGGTATTACCTCTTTCTCGAAGTGCCTCCTTTAAACTTTCTCTTAAGGCACTAGATTTGGTCTTTTGATAAGACCAGTACCTCTAGTAGGTTTCTATGGAAGTATGGAAGGGAAATGGGCAGGGGTTGGCTGAGCTTGAAGGCTCAAATTAGTGTGAGGAAGAGAGGGAGGATGTGCCCTTTTATAAGGGAGGAGAGGGGTATCTTTAGAAATATAAGAAATATTAGTTTATATTAAATCCCAACCCCACATAAAAACTTCAAAAATGACTCATATCCAAAGATTAGATGAGATAGACTTGTAATCTCATCAACAAATAAAATTTAGTCATGTTAGGAATTTATTTTAAACATTATCAACTTGATTTATCCTTATTTATCAATTTAATTTTATTTGTGGTAATAATATTCTAAATTTTAAATTATTATAAATAATTACATATGTGTTGTTAATTTTACATAATTTGAAACTTTATGAAATTTTAGACCATATAAATTTTAATTTATAATTTTTAAATATTTTTGTGATTTTTAAACAATTTTATAATATGTTATTTTTATAAAATAACAATAGTGTCAATTTT
Organism: Viscum album; assembly: GCA_963277665.1. Lineage (NCBI taxonomy): Eukaryota > Viridiplantae > Streptophyta > Magnoliopsida > Santalales > Viscaceae > Viscum > Viscum album. The sequence goes on along the minus strand of OY728145.1, from coordinate 651,457,306 downwards.
GACACTATTCATTTATTTGAATTTTAATAAAATATATACAGAAGATATGTTCGAAATAAAAGATTTAATTGATTCATAAAATGTCATATGTATCTAGAAAATTAGTTTAGCAAATTAAATAATTCATATAATATTTATTTCAATATTTTTAATACAATTTATTTGATATTTCAATTAATAAAATAATTTCAACATCACTATTGGGTCATTATTAATGATAATTATTTAATTCCTAAAAATTCTACATAAATTCCTATGATGTATTTCATTGTATTAGCTTTATGGAGACTATTTATGTTCGATGTTTCATTATGTTTATCACTAAATTAAAATTATTATACTTATAATATTTAAGAAAGTGACATGTTGTCACATTCTTTGGATTTAATAATAATTAAATTATTTTCCTAGAAAAAAGTCAATTAAATGAATCTAATCTGACCCTTAGGTGATATGAGTCTCTTTTTCGTCATCCAATAGGATTTTTGCAGGTGTTAGGGTAATTTTATAATCTTATATTTACCCTTAATTACCCGATTTACCTTTAACTATGGTAAATAAAATTTACCGTAGTTACTATTCATAATGCCCAAAAATAAAAAGTAGTCTATTAACATAATTTGGACCCACTGATTCTGAATATGGAATCCATTTTTCAAAACTCAAAACATATAATTTTCAGTAATTAATTTAAAATAAATCACGTTGTTAAGAAAATGGGTTTTAGAAGTTAAAACATTGCCAAAGATTGAAATGTTTTTACCTATGAATTCAATGTGAAGTTAATGATAATGAAATAAATTATATTAAATAGTAAAAATATATTCTATTTATACTTTAGAACCATTCAATATTATAATTTATCCATATAAATTATCTCAATGAAAAACTTGTTTTTAATTAAAAATTAGCGTATTTTTACTATTCATTAAAATATGAAAGTTATCAGAAAAATATCAAAAATTTATCCAAAGTAAATTTTTATACCCTGATTCAATAGAAGAAATCTATTTTGTCAAATTGAACTTATAAACATGTCAAAAACTGGATTTAATGTGGGTGCCCCATCAAAAGGCGGCAAAACTGTATTTTTTTTAAAATATTTCTGTTATTAAAAAAAAAACGGATTTTGCTTTTATACCTCATTCTAGAAAATGTATAAGTTGAATTAAAATGTTATAAAATTCAAAATTCAATTAGTACTATTCATAACGGCTAGTTTTAATAATATTTTAATAGCATATTATTGTTTAGTGAAACTCGGTATTGCGTACGATGCAAGCTATCGAGGAAGGCTGCGATTGCGTGTAAAGCAAGCCAATCTAGTGTTGTGTGTAGTGAAAGATTACTTTGATGATTTATATAACATAAAAACAAAATATTTCTCATAAAAGTCTCGGGTGTAACATTCTACCCCCCTTAAAATGAATTTCTCCCTCGAAATTCGTCACTCTATAACAAACAGATGAGGATACCTCTCCCTCATCATACACTCAAGCCCCCATGTAGCTTCTTCGAATTGGTGGTTCCTCCATTAACCTTTCACCAAGCGAGTGGTCTTGTTTCGTAGGAATTTTTCGCTACGATCCAGAATCTCTATCGGTTGTTCTTCATAAGAAAGATCTTGCTCCAGTAGTACAACTTCTGAGCTAGGTACATGTGAAGGATCAGGTATGTACTTTCTCAGGAGAGATACATGGAACACATCATGTACTTGAGAGAGATTCGGTGGAGGCACCAATCGGTAAGCTAGCTTCCCGACACGATCCAGTATTTTGAAAGGACCGATATATCTAGGGCTCAACTTCCCCTTCTTTCCAAATCTCATGACCCTCTTCTAGGGAGATATTTATAAGAACACTTTATCACCAACTTCAAACTATAGGTCTTTTCTTCGGTTGTCGGCATATCTTTTCTGTCAACTCTGAGCTGCTCATATGTGTTGTTGAATAGATCGGACCTTTTCTGCCATTTCATCAATGAGATCAGGTCCTAATAGCTTTCTTTCCCCAACTTCTTCCCAGCAAGTTGGAGTCCTGCATTTCTTTCCATAGAGAGCTTCATAAGGAGCCATCTGAATACTGGAGTGAAAGCTATTATTATAATAAAATTCCACCAAAGTTAGGTGTTGATCCCAACCACCTTTGAAATCCATAGAGAAAACTCTCAACATATCTTCTAGAGTTTGAATTGTTCTCTCAGAATGACCGTCTGTCTGAGGATGATAAGCAGTGCTGAAACTCAACTCTGTATCCATAGTTTGCTGAAGACTTTTCCAGAACTTCGAGGTAAATCTTGGATCCCAATCATATATAATAGAAAGTGGTACTCCATTCAATCTTACCACTTCCTTTACATATATCCTGGAAAGCTCATCCAGAGAGAAATCCTCTCTAATAGCAATGAAGTGTGTAGACTTGGTAAGATGATTAACTATGACCCAGATAACATCATTGCTTTTGAATGTTTTAGGAAGTCTTGTGACAAAGTCCATAGTGATGTTTTACCATTTCCATTCGGGTATGGGTAATGGTTGTAACATCCCCTTATACTTTTGTCTCTCAGGTTTAACTTGCTGACAAACCAAGCATCGAGAGTCATATTCAGCAACATCTCTTTTCATGACATCCCACCAGAAGTACTCTTTCAGGTCCCTATACATCTTCGTGCTTCCAGGATGAATAGAGAATGAAGAACAATGAGCATCATCCAGCAGCTCCTTCTTTAATTCCGGGATGGGAGGAACAAAAACCCGATTCCTGAACTTTATTATCCCATCACAATCAAGGTTGAATTCAGGAACATTTCTCACCTTCTTTTGTAACTCGACATCTTCTTTCTGTGCCTCTTTAATATTCACATGTATAGATGGTTGAACATTCATTTGAGAAAGATAATATTTTTCCGCTTCTATTATAATTCCAAGATCCATCCATTTTAAATCCATAAATATTGGATCTTTTGTGATCCTCATCAAGGATAAACTGGCATGGTCTTGTCGACTTAATGCATCTGCCACCTTGTTTTCTTTCCCAGGGTGGTAACGGATTGAGCAGTCATAATCCTTAATCAGCTCCAACCATCTTCTTTGACGCATATTCAGCTCCTTTTGTGTGAAAATATACGTTAAACTTTTATGATCAGTATAAATGTCACACCTTTCTCTATAAAGATAATTCCTCCAAATCTTTAATGCAAAGATTACCACATCTAACTCCAAATCATGTGTTGGGTAATTTTGCTCATGGATTTTCAACTGTCGTGAGGCATAAGCTACCACCATATCATTTTGCATAAGAACACACCCCAATCCCTTCTTAGATGCATCACTATAGACCACAAACCTTTCTCCACTACAAGGTAGTGTGAGCACAAGTGCACTGGATAAACTTCTTTTCAACTCCTTGAAATTCTCTTCACATTCTTCTGTCCAAACAAACTTAACTCCTTTCCGAGTCAACTTGGTGAGTGGATTAGATAATCGTGAAAAATCTTTCACAAAACGTCGATAATATCCAGCCAAACCAAGAAAACATCGGATCTTAGTTACTGTTGTTGGTCTTGACCATCTTTTGATAACCTTTGTTTTTGCTGGATCCACAGATATCCCCTCTTTTGAGATTATGTGACCCAAAAATGAAACTTTTTGAAGCCAAAATCCACACTTGGTAAATTTGGCATAAAGCTTATCCTTTCTAAGGGTCTTCAATATAATTCTCAAGTGATCATCATGTTCTTCCTTGATCTTTGAATAGACAAGAATATCATCTATAAAGACTACCAAAAATTGATCAAGATAGTCTCTAAAGACTCTATTCATCAGATCCATGAAGATAGCAGGGGCATTAGTAAGACTAAATGGAATCACTATAAATTCATAGTGTCCATACCTTGTACGGAAAGCCATCTTTGGTATATCCTCCCTTTTGACCCTTAATTGATGATACCCGGAATGAAGATCAATCTTGGAAAAGTATTGAGCTCCGCGTATTTGGTCAAATAAGTCATCAATGCATGGGAGAGGATATTTTTTCTTGATAGTGATCTTGTTAATTTCTTGATAATCAATGTAGAGTCTCATTGATCCATCTTTCTTCTTAACAAATAGAACAGGTGCTCCACAAGGTGATGCACTAGGGTGTATGAATCCCTTATCAAGATTCTCTTGGAGTAGCTTCTTCAATTCCTGCAACTCAATTGGGGCCATTCTATAAGGTGTCTTTGAAATAGGCAAAGCACCCGGTATGAGTTCTATTGAAAACTCAACTTCACGATTTGGTGGAAGACCCGGTAATTCCTCCGTAAAGACATCATAAAACTCCCGTACAATGGGAATATTCTTAATTGTGAGTTTCTCACCAACCATTTGAGATAAATAACCCTCATTTAGTGGAATCAAGACCCATAAGATGGATGAAATTTCCACTGGAAGGTTATGTTCATCCTTGCATCGATAGATGATCATAGATTGATCTGGAATATGAAATGTGACTTCCCTTATTTGGAAATTGATATGAGCTCCATATAAAGAAATCCAATCCATGCCAAGAATCACATCAAATTACACTATATGAAGGATCACAAGATTCGCAAGAAGCACCTTCCCACAAACATCAATCGGGGAAGAATTATAAACTTTTGATGCGACTGTTGTTCCATTAAGTGTTATCACAGTAACTCAACATCTAATTGTTGAGGTAATACAGTGATACCCTTAGAAAATTCTTCAGAAATAAAAGAGTGGGTGGATCCAGAATCAAATAAAACATTTGCTACTTTAGAGTGGATGGTAAGTGTACCTTTCACCACATCGTTATCGTACTCCACATCGCTGATAGAAATTGCATGTGACATTCCTTTGTCTTTAGCCTTAAGAGTTTGTTGACGTCGACCATCATCATCAACCCTTGGATTAGGGAATTTATTGGCATAATTTCCCATCTCCTTGCACTTGAATCATTAAAGTGTAGTAGGTTCATTCTGTGTATGCCTTCCTTTGTTTGCATCATTAGACATCTTCTTCCCATCATCGCGGCATTCAAATGCCCGATGACCTTCCTTTCCACACTTGAAACATTTACTTGTCCCTTTAAGACAACTCCCTCCATGTTTCTTTCCACACTTTGAGCATAAGGGAAAGATCATCTTCTTTTCAGTGTGCTTTTTAGATTTTCCTTTGAATTCCATTTTCCTCTTCTTATCAAACCCATATGACTGATGGGTTACTCCATTCTCCATCTCGAATTTGAGAGCACATCGAAAGATTTCCTCATAGATATTGAAGTCCCTAATGGATAACGCCCTTCGAATACTTGGTTTTAAGCCACTAAAGAATCGATCGATCTTACTCTCAGGTTGGATAATAATACCAGAAGCATACCTTGCAAGTCTTGTAAAATTTTCTTCATAGGTACCAACAGATTCATCATCCTTTTGCTTCAGTTCAAGATACTCTTTCTCCATCTTTGTTCGGAGAATACGAGGGAAGTACTTATTGAAAAATAAGTTCTTGAACTCGTCCCGTTCCATGGACTCAATTTCATCACTTTGCCTCATATTCTTAATAAGATTCCACCATTGATCAACATCTCCTTCCAAACGATACACTTCTAGGATGACTTTATCATGTTCACAACATTGAAGAACTGAAAATATATTTTCAGTAGTACTAATCCATTGTTCAACAACTAATGGATCAGTAGACCCGCTGAATGAGGGTGGACGCTGCCTCATGAAGGATTCAACAGAATGTTGCTTCTTCTTTTGCTCGATTGGAAGTCCTGCATGATTCATAGCTTGAGAAAGTTGTGTGATCATGGCTACAAGATTTTTCATTCCAGATCCCATAACATTTGGTTGCTCAGGGGGACAATCATTGCATTGCCTGTTGCATTCCGCATTAACACGGTTCCTTCGGGTTCCAGCCATTGACTAAAACCAAGAAGAATAGTGTCAACAACACTAATTATAATAGGAAAACCACAAAATCAAGAATAAAACTTCACACTTAAGGTCTTATCCTAGGTTATTCATGGCCATTTCTAAAACACTAAGATTGTGTTCTATGCTTAGACTTATCCTTAGGGTTCTTACTAAGGCTTTCACATCCTAGTTTCCAAAGGTTGACTATACCTTTCCTCTGATACCAACTATAATGACCCATACTTTACATACATTGTTATTACATCAGAATTGAAGCGTACTTATTAAAACATATAACAAAACCACGAAAGGACCGTATAGGTATAGTGTCTTTAGAAACTGGGAAACATAAACAACTGGTTCATAAAGCATCTACGTTGTATCCCATTTATTTCATCATATCTATAGTCCCTTTTGGCATATCTTACTTAATAACCTTCTTCCTGACCTGGGGGAAAGAAAACATACAAAAGGGTGAGCTCAAATGCTCAGTAAGGGTAAAAAAACAAAAAATCAATCACATCATATTCATAAGAACATTACATTTTAAAAATCTTATCCTGCAAAAGAAATCATAATTTCATAACATGGGATAAATCCTGGCAGTGAAATGTAATCACAATAATCATAACATAAAACATGAAACATTGTGGCATACACACAGAATCATATAGAATCATTTCTTATTAGTCAAGACTCATTTTCAAGACTATCTTAGTGGACAAAGTCCATCTCTGAACTGAGATCACTCCTCGTTTCAGTCTTGTTTCACTGAACCGGTATAACCTACTGTTCCAGCCATGTCTATCTCATGAGATATAAAATCTTTACCCAATGCATTGGAGGGAGATATAGGTCCCACCCATCTCATAATGATACCATTCTTATGTGTGCCACAAAATCATAAACCATACATCATAGCATAACCCATGTAATAAAGACAGAAATCTTAAACATAGTGACATCATAAAACAATTCTTATAAGATAAAGGAATTCATAAAAATAATTCCAACACAACATAATCAAATCAATGTAATAATAGGGATAGAAACAAAACCCTTTATTATCTTAGATGGAAAATAATTTTGATAAAACACTTGAACTCCATTCATGAGGAAAATATCTTTTCTACTTCAAAAACACTTTTCCATTATTAACATGTCATAAAATTATAAAATAAAAGAAGTTGATTAAAAATAAACTTTAAAACTTGTAAGGGAATATTCTTGGAAATAATGTTTTAAAAATCCATTCATGCCGTATAAGTTAAAAGAAAAAATTCTTCTCGTACTTTTTTCGGAAAAGTCAAAAAGTACCTCGTACGAAAAGCGACAAAAGATTCCTTTCATATATTTTACTAAACATTCACTGAAGGGTAAAATTGGATATAAAATATTGTAGAAGGATATAAATATTACATATTGAGGAAACATGTATTTGGATGATAAAATACACGCTAGTAAATTCCAAAGTATAAACAATCTCGGATAGAAATGAGATTGTGATATTTCCCTTACCTTATGTCCAATTTTCCTCGTATGTGTCTGAAACTCCTGTATAATGATTTAAATAATGTTATTGACTTATTCCAGAATCATAATTATTTTTATGATATCATATATGGTCATATTATTAGCTTCTTAGTAGTAATATTTCATTGCTACTTGTTATTCGGGTGTTTATAACGTTTTGTTCTTATGTGTGTTTTGTCGAATTAATTCTTATTCTTATATTTAGGATATAGATAAATCATCTCCAGAATGGTATTAATGTACTATATATCATATTTATTCATTCAATTCATTTATATAATCATTATGTAATGAATATAATGTAGAACGAATCACACCACATTGTGGAGACGATATTCCGTACGTATGCACGAGCGATGATATCGTTCCCATGATCGTGGAATTATATTAGAGTGTATTTATACTATTTCATAATAAATATCACTTTACAATAATCATACATATTCATTACTTTCACCCTTTTACCCATCCAAGTAAAGTGGTGGTGGAAAATATATTACACCATGGCGTGGAGACGGTATTCCGTACGTACGCACGCGCGGTGATTTCGTTTTCCGTAGGATGGATAAGAGGTGAAATAAGGGTGTTTCTTATTTATAATAACATATAAGTATATAAGTTATAATGATATTATTACCTCATAATGAAACAACTAAAGAAGAGGTAGTAGAGGAAGAATGGAACTTGAAGAAAACGGTAGAAGGTATTACCTCTTTCTCGAAGTGCCTCCTTTAAACTTTCTCTTAAGGCACTAGAGTTGGTCTTTTGATAAGAACATTACCTCTAGTAGGTTTCTAAGGTAGTGGTGAAGTGAAATGGTCAGGGGTTGGCCGATTTTGAAGGCTCAAATTGGTGTGAGGAAGAGAGGGAGGAGGTGCCCTTTTATAAGGGAGGAGAGGGCCACCTTTGGAAATATAAGAAATATTAGTTTATATTAAATCCCAACCCGACTTAAAAACTTCAAAAATGACTCATATCTGAATATTAGATGATATAGGGTTGTAATATCATCAAACAATAAAATTTAGACTTTTTAGGAATTTATTTTAAACATTATCAACTTGATTTATCCTTATTTATCAATTTAATTTTATTTATGGTAATAATATTCTAAATTTTAAATTATTATAAATAATTACATATGTGTTGTTAATTTTCCATAATTTGACACATTATTAAATTTTCGACCATATAAATTTTAATCTATAATTTTAAAATATTTTTGTGATTTTAAACAATTTTATAATTTGTTATTTTTATAAAATAACAATAGTGTCAATTTTGACACTATTCATTTATTTGAATTTAAATAAAATATATACAGAATATATGTTCGAAATAAAAGCTTTAATAGATTCATAAAATTTCATATGTATCTAGAAAATTAGTTTAGCACATTAAATAGTTCATATAATATTTATTTTAATATTTGTAATACAATTTATTTGATATTTTAATTAATAAAATAATTTCAACGTCACTATTGTGTCATTATTAAGGATAATTATTTAATCACTAAAAAATCTAGATAAATTCCGATGATTTAGTTAATTGTATTAGCTTTCTTTAGACTATTCATGTTCGAAGTTGCATCAAGTTTATCACCAAATTAAAATTATTATACTTATAAGATTTAAGAAAGTGACATGTTGTCACATTTTTTGGTTTTAATAATAATTAAATTATTTTCATGGAAAAAGTCCATTAAATGAATCTAATCTGACCCTTAGGTGATATGGTTCTACTTTTAGTCATCCAATATGATTTTGGAATGTGTTAGGGTAATTTTATAATATTATATTTAGCCTTAATTACCCGATTTACCTTTAACTACGGTAAATAAAATTTACCGTAGTTACTATTTATAATGCCCAAAAATAAAAAGTAGTCTATTAACATAATATGGACCCAATGATTCTGAATATGGAATCAATTTTTCAAAATTCAAAACATATAATTTTCAGTAATTAATTTAAAATAAATCCCGTTGTTAAGAAAACATGTTTTAGAAGTTAAAACATTGCCAAAGATTGAAATGTTTTTACCTATGAATTCAATGTGAAATTAATGCTAATGACATACATTATATTAAATAGTAAAAATATATTCTATTTATAATTTAAAACCATTGAATATTATAATTTATCCATATAAATTATCTCAATGAAAAAAGTTGTTTTTAATTAGAAATTATCGTATTTTTACTATTCCTCAAAATATGAAAGTTATCAGAAAAATATCAAAAATTTATCCAAAGTAAATTTTTATACCCTGATTCAAAAGAAGAATTCTATTTTGTCAAATTAAACTTATAGACATGTCAAAAACTAGATTTGATGTTGGTGCGCCATCAAAAGGCAACAAAACTGTATTTTTTAAAAAATATTTCTTTTATCCAAAAAACTGATTTTTCTTTTATACCTCATTCTAGAAAATGTATAATTTGAATTAAAATGTTTTAAAATTCATAATTCAGATAGTACTATTCATAACTGCTAGTTTTAAAAATATTTTAATAGCATATCATTGTTTAGTGAAACTCGGTATTGCGTACGACGCAAGCTATCGAGGAAGGCCGCGGTTGCGTGTAAAGCAAGCCAAGCTAGTGTTGTGTGTAGTGAAAGATTACTTTGATGATTTATATAACATAAAAACAAAATATTTCTCATAAATGTCTCGGGTGTTACATTTACTAATTGCAATGAATTCCTCATTTGAATAGGGTGAAACAAAATATAAATATTCTTATTAAAACTAGGCATACAAAATGTTAATACTTTAACCAAAAACCACAAATGATATAAATATAACACATCCATAGTCAAAATATCACAAAACCATCAATAAAATATGGAAAAATATTTTATAATAAATCAACTTAAAAAATGTGTAAAATCTATTAAAGAAAGTTGACATAGATGAAATGGAAACAATTAGGGAGGAATATCTCTTTATAATTTGGAATCATTTAAAATTAACATAATTATAATTGAAAACATTTATTTCGGTAATATTCATATATTATTTTAAGGTATTATTAAATGGTGTTATAATGGAAGAAAATAGTCACACACTCCATATTAGTTAAAAAAACCTTCTTTCCATAATTTTGCTGAAAATGTCGTAAAAGACCTTGTTTGGAAAATGAAGAAAATAATTTCATTATAATCATTTTATAAAAAAATGTATAAATTTAATTAAACCATTGTATTGGAAATATTAAAAATTATTTGAAATTCATTTTTAAGAAACTCAAATGTGGTTGATAAGGAGGTCCCATTGATACTCACGTATAAACAACCTTAAATAATGAAGAGATTGTAGAAATAACCCTTACCTGGTATGTTTCCTTGGTCTAGGGTAAATTAACCTTTTTTATAATAGTTATATCATAGTTACTAATTCATACAGTAACCACAAAAAAAATTATGATATCATATATGGTCATCTAATATTGCTTGGTTAATAATATTTCAGTATTATCTTTGTTTCGGGTGTTAACTGATTCATTTTCCTTTATATGTTTTGTAATTCAAGTCATGGTTTTTATGGATAAGATTTATTTGATTCATATAAATAATGATATTTAGTTTTTAAAAATTATTTTTTAATAAAAATATATATTTTTCTTGAATGGTTTCGATGCGGAATGAATTTCATCGCATTCGTGGAGATGGTAATCTGTACGCACGCATGAGCATCCATAAAATTCTATTAAATTGTGATATTGTATGAAATTGGAAGTTATATCATATATACATGATCATTAATATATTATATTTATTATTTACAATATATATACTCATTATTATACCCATAAAAATAATGAAGTGATGAATAAAAAACTACACCACGACGTGTAGATGGTAAGACGTACATACGCTAGAATGGTGATATTGTCCTGAATTTCATGGATGAAATAATAAATATGGTTTTAAAATATTTATAATAATATCATACTATTTATAAGGTAACTAAGTTATTATTTTTCTATGTAAACAACATATAATGTTGATGTGGAAGTAGAAAAAACGTTGAAAATGGTGGTGGAATTATTACCTATCATTCAGGTGCTTCTTTTGATTTGATCAAATGGGAAAATTATGTTGGATTATGATCAATGTAAGGCCTCTAGGATTATGTGACAGTAGTTGGGAAGATATTTAAGTTGGGGTTGGCAGATCCAAATAGCTTTGGATGTGTGATTTTGAGAGAAGGGTATGTACCCTTTTATAAGAGAGGTGCGGGTCATTTCAGGTAAATCATCAATTAGTATTTTATTATACTATTATATTCAGTTTATAATTGTTCCAAGAGGATTTATTTAGATTTTATGTTGGGGATGGTTCTAAAATATTTTAAACTAGAATTTTTATACTAGTTTAGGTCTCCATATTAAAAAGATCATTAAGATTTAACTCATTGTTAAATAGTTTAACTTTACCATGTATTTTTTTATTATAATAAATGGTAAATATACGTGCAATAAAAATAAAAAAGGAACCCCATGTTGTTAATTATTGATATATCTAACCTTATATATTCCTTACGGGTGAAACCTATAATTGTAGGAATATTATTTCATTTAATAATATAGTATTATTTTTAAAAAAACTAAATTTGGTAAAATTTGACACTATAGAGTATTCAATTGTTGTGAAAGTCATAAAAACTTTTTGACATCGAAAATAATTTGTTTTATCATCCCTAACATGTCATATTAACCAATAAAATACGTCTAATACATCAAATCTCTCAATTTATATATATATTAATAATTATAATATCGTTAATATTAATCTTTCAATAATTATGAAAGTAAAGTATCATCATTTTATCATAAATAAATTTAAATATTTAAGGTCTAAAAATTATAAATAAAATACAATTTTGTAGGAAATATTTATATCTTTATAATGAATATTTACAATCAAGTTGATCATATGTATAACCATATATTAAAATTTTTTGTCACTAAATTTTGAATTTAACACTTTTAAATCTTCATTAAATAAAATAATAATAAATGTCTTAATCTAATCTAAATGGACCAAAGAAGATCGTATTTTATTACTAAGGTCTATTTTGGTTGAAATAAATTTATCCAATAGAATTAGGACATGTGTTATGGTAATTATAATATCATTTTTAACTGTAATTACCTAATTTACTTTTAAACAGGGAAAATAAAACCCAAAAATTACTATTAAAAAAATCATCTTAAGGAACCAACTTCTATATAATGATGTCAACCGTGTCTCTTGGAATTTTTAAATTTAATTCACATAATCTGAAAAATTACTTTTTATGAAATGTTTCTTATCTTCCTAGAAGGTGATAAAAACACGTTAAAAAGTTTAATAAAATTTTATTCATCTAATGTTGTTATAAAATGGCTCCAACGAATTTCATTGAAAAAATATAGATATTATATATATTTTTTAAATAAAATAAATTTAAATAAAATATATAATTATTCAAAATAATTTTCAATTTTAAACAATAACATGGTGTTTTTTACCATTCATGAAAAATAGAATGTTTTTAGAAAAATACCAAAAATTCACCCTAATGTAATTTTGATATTCCGAATCAAAAAATGAAGTCCAATTTGGAAAATGAAATTTATAAAATTTAGAAAAGTGGGTATTACTATTCATAATGGCTAGATTGATTGGATGTAGCGAGCTGGAACTCAGAGTTATGTACAACGCAAGATATGAAATTATTCAAAGAAAAAAAACCATAGATGCTTTTGGTGTTACACTGCAAGCATTACCCAATCATAAGAAATAAATGGGACACTTTCAGAAACTACATAAGGTCTATAAGGACCCTACTATCGAGAACCAACATGATAGTCATCATTCATTCTCATTCATTTCATCGATATCATAGTACATTCACATGATGAAAAAGGAACTCCCATAAACCGTGAAATACTAGCCATGTCAACATTAAACATCAATACTCTATCCAACACATAAATATTAGAAGATGTATTCAATAATAAAACATAAAAAATAATTATATAGGATATGGGGAATCATTTAAAATTTTGACATTTTAATGTTTTACAATTATAGTGGAAACTAACAATTTTTTCCAATAATACTATTCTTAATGAAAAAAATAAAAGTGTAATCATCACTAAATTTGGACATGTAAATTCCATGTATAGATTCCATTTTTAGAAATTATATTCCTATGGAGGAATGAAAATAACTTTAACATAAAACTATAAAACAAGATGAAAATGGTTTTTTGGTAAAATGCATTTTAATTATTAATAAAAATACAAATAATTAAATAATAATATAGATTAAAATGAAATTAATAGTATTGTTTGGAATCAAATTTATCCATTGAATCTTTAAAACCAATATAAAAATTATTATATTATATACATGAAAATAAAAGAATGTATTTTTAAAAATCATTACTTTCAACTATTATCATAAGAATGAAATATTTGTTCAACTTATAGATAACTTATGCAATGATAATTCTGAATTATTTAAATCTAAAATGATATATTTTTTAAATTAATTTTTTATAATATTAAATTTAATTATTTTTAAATGAAACCAAATAATTCATTAAAATTAACATATAATGAATAATTGTATATCCTTTTGGATTTGAAAATTACATAATATTATTGTACCGAGATAACTCTGAAAAATATAATTCATGAATATTTATAGGGATTTATTTTTCACATATTAACTAAATTATCATTTTTACATCAATATTTTCCATTTTATAAATTTTCTCCCCTAATTTTTAATTATTACATAAATCAGTGGGGAAATTTTTCGTTCATTTCATTTAGTGATTTCCATGTTTCTTCATTAGTGAAATATTTTTTCTAAAAATAACTACAATCTGGTTAATATAAAACACATTCTTTATATGCTCAGTAATGTAATTTGGATATTTGTTATATGAAATTACCTCTTCTTACTACAATAATTCTAGACATAAAAAATTATATATCTTTGGAATATATTTTCATAATAATGAAATTAGATTCACAACATGTACCTCTGATAAATTAAGTGAAAAATCCACTCAATAAAAAATTTATCCAGTATTATATATAATTTTGTAAAATTTAATGAACGGTGGAATAAAATTTAAATTCGTAACAAAAATAATAACACTATTACAAAGAGATACTTTAATTAAAACATAATCATCTATATAAAATGTAATATATTTCTATGAGTTATTTTCATAACTCTTATATCAAATCTATGATACCTTCATATGCTACTGAATCACATTCACTTTATTAACCATATTAAATACTAATACTATTCCTATAAATATTCTTTCCAAAACATCATCCCAACAATATATATTTTGATACCACTTTCAATATAATTCTTTAAATTGTTTCATATGTATACAAGAATTTATAGTATTATGATAATAAAGTTCATCGAGTAAAATATATTGATCGCAAAATACTTGGTAATATAATTAAAAATATTGAACAATAACAATAAAAGTATAAATCATTAACATTATATATCTTTTACATTGGGGATGAAAATTTTACCAATACCTAATTCAGTACCCAACATCTTCTGATGGATTTTCAAATAAATAAAGTTAAATCTTTGATCAAAATTATATAAAAAATAATTTTGAAATACATGAAATTTTATTATCTATTATAGTGAAATTATTGAATGACGATTCGAATTTCTATTTTATTAAATATTAAGAAAATTCATATATTTATTCAAATGATCATAAATAATTTATATCACATAATTACATTAACATTTATTAAGAAATCCACCCCTGATATCCATGAAAATATTTTCCCATTTATATTCTATAATTATTAAAGGATAAATAGTCTACATAATCAATTTTAATTTCACATTAACCTGTTAAAAGGTCAAATATGTCAAGGTAATTTAACTAATTTATTTCATCATTACATTATTTAAAAATGTTCTTGATATTATCTATATATCTTAGAATAGTTGATATGAATATAAAATGGATATCTCTGAGCTTCACCCAATATTTGTTTTCATAAATATTGATTCAAATGGAAATAAAAAAAATTTATAAATATCAAAACACTTTATTTTTCATTGTTAAATTTAGGAGTCATTCTTTTCTCGACCAATTATATAGTTTACTATAAAACAGTATAAAATTTCCAATATTTCATTATTCTGCATAAAAAAATATAACTGCACTGAAACATGAAATAAAAAAGAGTTAACTAATTCATAAAACATTTTAATATCAACATGTATAAAATAAATCAAAAATGTAATTTATTCATAACATACTATAGTTAATCATTCATTATATTTCGAGCATAAATCATATGTTACTTTATTTTCTTTGTTTATATGGTAGGGAAACATGTAGACATAAACCTTAGTATGTTTCATCCTTCTTATCTACCTCATGTTGAAATTTTATTGAGTGAATATATACCGTGAAAAATTATGATCATTATATGTCTCACACATTACGATGTATAAATGATATATCAACATTTTCCATATTAAAAACATTACCAACTAGTTCATGTTCTTCTGTAGGATAACTTATCTTATGTGGATTCAATTGACATGATGAATTAGAAATTATCTATTAATTATTCATAAAACCAAAACCAAGTCCCTTCAAAAAACTATAATTGGTCGTATAAAACTATTTATAGATGATGGGTCCAATACTAGGGACGTCACCAATAGTATTTTCACTCCTTTGAAACATTTATCACATATATTCATGCATACAAATATAAATCCTTATTGAGTTTACCTAGTAATAATGATAGAAAACTAAAAAAACATTAACACAGAATTATCAGTATTAAATTATGGACCATTAAAAAATATGAGTCCCTATGATATTTATATATCATAAACACCATTTAAAAATATTTTATTTATCTGTATCAATAGTTATTACATGTTTATTTAAAATATATCCATTGAAAAAAATATGAAATCCAAAATTCTCATTTATTAAATTTCTTAAATAACTTATTTTCAATGAATATTTGATGTAAATTCTTATATGTTTTTCAGTATCCTTATAAATTTTGAAATATACTAAAATATCATCAATGAAAACAACCATAAATGTATCTTTAAAATCAAGGAAAACTATATTCATAAAGTTAGTAAATGCATCTATATAATTTTTCATGTGAAAGGGAAAAGGCATAAAGTCATAATACACATACCTTGTAGGAAATTCTATTTGGGAAATGTAATCATAATTTACATTCATATGATGGGACATAGACATTTCATTAGTATTTAATTAAACAAATTACACCTATAAATAATCAATAAATTCATCCATATGGGGAAGTGGATATATCTTATATGTTATTTTATTTTGATATCTATAATCAATATAAAGAAATATTTAACATCAATTATTTCTTATAATATATTGGGAGAACCCAAGAGTGACGTTTTAGAATGAATGAATTAATTATAAATAAACTCTTGTGACAATTCTTTCAAATACAATCGTTCTACTTGATCCTTTCAACAAGGATCTTTTGAAATTGTCCTCTCATAATGAACTATGTCAATACCAAATTCAATATTTATATTGGGTATTATACAATTATTTTCATTAGTATATTTGATGATATATTCATTTTCTATTGGAATGTCACAAATTTTAACATATTCATTCTTCCCATAAATATGTTGATGGTAATATTCAATTCAATTATTTTTATGTTTCTCGGCTTCTTTATATTTATTCAAAGGTATAAATTCATTCTCAATACAATATGAAAATCATACCCAAAAATAAATACATTATCATTAAACTATATCATATCATGATAGTCAAAAAACCAATCCACATGAAGAATAAAATCAAACACTTAGTGGAGAATGAAATTAAATTTTTAGGTAATTCTCCTCCATATATGATTATTAAAAAATTTCATAGTTAATTTATTACTAGATTATAATCCATGTGTTTTTACCAAAATTTATATCCTCATTTATAAAGGTGAAATTTATTATTTTTCAATACATTCATAGAAAATGAGAGCATGTGTATACCATAATTCAAAAAGGATTTTGGAATAGTTTGAACAGAATATTAATATACCTAGCAATATATCATTGGATGATCCAACATCTTATGAATTAATAAAAAAGGATTTATTTACACCATTATTCTTTTGATCATTATGACTTACATCTTTTATTATAATCATCATCAAGGAGATTGTATAATAAACCATCTCAATTAAATAAAAACATCTTACCATTGGTATTTCATTATTTTTTTGATCATTATTGTAATAATATTATATTCATTAATGATCCACATGTCCAAACATACCACATTTAAAACACATTCCAAAAATAAAAAATACATTCACCGGTGGTGTCTGTAACATACCTATCAGAATATAGAGACGTGAATTTCTTAACATTTGATTTGTTCTATATGTTTCCCCTATTAAATACCATTTGGTCCACTTTTTTACTTGTATTCATGGAATACATGGTCATCAAAAAAATATTTCTTCCTTCTTAGAGTGTATTAAAAAATTCTCATAAATTTTTAATTCAAATAATTCCAATAAAAATTCCTCTCACATCTTCAATGCTGATTAAAAATAATTAAATATACTAATAAGATCTAAGATACAATTTGATCTGTAACTTTAAAACAAGGTAATGTTTTCTTCATACGTGGCTACTAAATCATCCTCTTTATTCCACAATTTCAGCAATTTCTTTTCCATTAAATATTGATATAATTTTGGAAAATACTGATGATGGTAAATAATCCAAAATCCATATCATTCTAAGGCCTCAATATATAATCCTTCTAGAATATTATTAAGAATTGAACACCATTGATCATATTCATATTCCAAATGAAAATTAGTATAATTTACCTTTTGATGTTATAAATAATAAAAAACCTAAAATATCTTTTCCAGGTTATCAACCCATCCTTCAACTATCACACGGTCAAATGATCCAAAGAATGCAGAAGGGTGTTTTTTAATGAAATGAACTAAGATGTACAAGTTTTACTATGGTTAATGTGGTTTCCCTCTCATATGGATATATCCACTGTTTATATCCAATTTATATAGATCCTTAATTGTAATAAATTTCTATGTTCATATTATAACCATCCATATTTACAAAACAAAATTATAACACTCAATTCCAAAACTAACAATTATTAGTCATTTTTTAGAATGAGGAAGGGTTTATGAAGCCCTTCATATACCAAAAACTCAAGTAATGAAATTAATAATCTCCATCTACTAAAACCCCATATAAAAATAAAATTCATTTAATAACATTTTTTCATGAACCGAGATGGTATTCCATCGGACATGACATCCCACCCGATCTGTGACATTGCCCAAAAGGAAATCTCAATCCCAATAGGATGGAATCTAGGGTCAGATAACAAAATATAACTAGATTTAATTATTTATCCAATTAATAAACATTATCAAAATATATATAACTGAAATAACAGCAGAATTAACCACAACTGAATCACAATAAATGAACAATTCGGTCAACAACCAATATATCTGAATCAAATTGGCACTAAATGAACCAGAGAATACTACAATATAAAACAACCATCTACTAACAAAAACCCCATGTGACTTATTAGAAACCACCAACCAAAATACCACCCTTATCAATGAGACAACATGAACCAAAAAAACCCAAACAAAAGCTAAATTGCAAAACAACTCGGGTCTACTAACAATGAATGCCACAAGTTGGGTGTGAGTAAGAGGTTCCATTAGGAAACCAAAAAAGAGACCATGTATTTAATTTTCAAAAAAAACATTACAGTTTGTAAATGTTGTAAAAAAATAATTTTTTCATCTTTTTCAAATAAAACCACATTTATTTCCCTATTTCCAAACTATGCATTTTGTGTTTCCACTTACAAAATAGTTTTTACATTTTAAATAAAAACTAAAATCAACAACACTAAGTCTATGTGTAAAATAAATTAACTAATCAAATAATCATTAAATTTGGTAGAAATTAAAAAAAGAATACATATTATAATAATTGAAAATCATAAAAATCTATAGATGACCCTTGGTCGTACATTGTTCAGAACTACCTATTGGTGTTTGATGAAAACCCAAAGTCTATAAGCCAATGGATTCTCTCAATGCCTCACTAGTGGAAAATCCATCATATCCTATCTCAAAATATAGAAGGGTATGAAACGATCGAATTAGGGAAAATACGAAACAATCACTTGATAATCTATGAGACTCCCCGGAACCCATGGTGGTAATAGTATTATTGTGTAAGTTGGAGGCCCTCGCACATGTGAATTATATCACCACACTTACCTGACCCAAACATGAACACTATATACGATAAACCATGATAGGAAATACTTCATATAATGGTTCCCACGTATATATATGTAATGTCATCAATTTTGTAACTGAGCTCTCACATTACATTGGAATTCAAAACATTTTTCAATACACATTAACATTCGAAACGGTCGTTCACTTCTTCTGAACCACACTCATTTCTAAAACAAGCACAAAAAACACATTTTTAATATACAATTCCAAATGGTCTTTTATTTTTAAACACATTAATACATGTACCAAGACATTTCTAAATCATTTATAAATCCATTTCAAGGCATGCCATGCCTAACAAGCCTTTAAACCATTTAAGAACCAACCATGTTCCAAGATATCCAATGTATCAAATTTAAATGAACACATAAAAAATCATTTTAAAGTCCTGTGAAATAACAAAAAACTATTTAAAAATTAAAGAGCCATTTTAGAAGTAAGATATTTGTAGAGGGAGGAATAATCGTTTGAGAAATCAAGGATCATGTGTAACATCATTTTTAAGTTTCATTTTCAATTGAATTCTCATCCTTGTGTTCACCCAATGCACCCATATATGTGAATAAATCTAATGAAACCCAATTAAGATAAATAATAATTCCCAAAACCATTTTTCAGGAAGTATTAATTTCTTTTAAACAAACACAATTGTAACATCTGTCATAAAATTTTTAAAATTCTGAGGAACCATTCCAAAATATTTCACCATAAATCATCAGGACACAAACTGGCCCCAAAATAATAGTTTGTGCTATAATTTATGTTTAAATAATGATGATATATAATACCATGTCAAAAAATTACCTTGTGTACTCAATTTAATGTTTAGAAAACTATAGACATATAATCGATCACATTATCTAGATGCATTTGTATTCACAGTAATGAAATCGTTGGGGAAATGTTTTTTAAATTATATCCATTATAAAACACCACATTAGACTATCCATGAAAATAATAAGGATAAAAATTCTATTTAAAAATCATATGATACTCCAGCACCATGGGTTAGCCCAGGAGTGGAAAAACAAGGAAACAATTACCTCAACAGTGTGCGAATGTGATGAAACATAAACATTCGAGAAATCTAATCAAGATGGACCTTTTTCACATCCTAGATCCTGAGAAAAAATGAATAAAAAACATAAAATCTACACAGTAGTGTTTTACCATGGATGAAAACCCCCAATGATACCCCATGAACAATGCAGGGAAGAGAAAGAGATAATATTTGATCAATGAAACATAAAATCTCATCAACTATTCTTGAGATATCCCCATAAAAATCACCCCAAATTGAATTTGATGAATGAGTAGAACCCTATGGTCGATATATAATACCCCGAGCCTTATTTGATAGGTGGGATAACCCAAATTGTACTTTTGATAAAAACATTATTAAGCTTGTATGTGGATGCACGTTTTCCTTCCTAGTTTTGCACTCAGTGTGGAAACTGTGCGAAGGATACTAAAAATATTATGCTACATTACAATAATCGGTTTCATGGTTTTGGAAATCATTCTCAAACTGTGTGAATAAAAAAATGGGTCAATTACCTTTAAATGACACCCTAATCACTAGGGATTACCCTACCAAATATCCTTAAAAGTTTTAAACATAAATTAGTTACATTGTGGGTGTCACAAACACTCCAACATGAACCTTTTTCTCAATAACAACAACAATAACTAATCGTATGTATAAAATTAAAACATAACCGCAAAAACACAAGTACATTTTTTTGTAACTCTACTTGAACCACATCTAAAAGATTCAACATCATGAATAGAATAAAATAAAGGAGTGTATGTGGTCAGGGAGTGACATATTCCCTTATAATTCATCATATTAACTATATGTTTTATTTGAAATGAATTATTATTATATTATAATATTTTTATATTCCATAATTTTTATATAAATGATTCTCCAATGGCTCTTGTTCTTTGAATGGATTTGTCCCATGCCATGAAGTTTTAATAATGCATGACTTAATTTATTAAAAATGCATTATGATGTTTGAAATCCATTCTTATTGAATTTAATTTTCATGATAACATTTTATTGGTTTTTTTGATTTTTTACTAAGATTAATGGATTTGAATATACCCATATCTCAAGCTAATGGGTTTTTAACAATCACATGAGGATTGCTTATAGTAATTTAAATTTTAGGTGGGGTTTTAATAGAAGTTATGTATTTAAATATGCACTTTTATGTCTTGATGGAAATTATATATATATATATATTATGATTGAACGCCAATCTCAAACAAATTGTTTTAGGATCTAGTTTTCTCCTAGTGGATTTAAATTTATTTTCATTGGAGGTGGGATTTTGTAAAATAATTTTTTCATCGATAAATTTCATTTAGATATCGGCGTGTTTCCCTTAATTTTATAGAAAATTTTCAATTTACACAATGTATTTCAATTTGTGGCTTCATAAATTATTTGGAAATGAAATATGAAAATTTTTAATCAAAATGTGCGAAAATGGATTGTCATCCCATATAATTTTTTTTGAAATGATGGATGGTACATTAAGAAAATTGGTTTTATAAATATATTATAGCCTCTTTAAAATCCCCATGTGTCTATATTTACACCAAATGTGTCATGAGTTCAATTAAGTTAAATATTATATTCTTGTATCCTTATATTTTTTTAGAGAAAAGGATGTATGGGGGCTTTTTCATGAGAGAGTGCTTGTGTTTTGGGTTTTGATGTTTTCAAATGTTTTAGATTTTATAAATGTGATTTTTTTCTTATAATCAACATACCTTGACATTTCATGGGAGTATTAGGAATACAGTTGGTGATATTAATGATGGAAAACCCTTGTCAAGATAGTGCATTGACTGGGGATTATTCCCTAGCTACTCTAATATGGTTATATTAGAAGGGATCACAGGACATGGGTACTATAAAATTACTTGTGATAGTACTCTCTCTCTCTCATTGTGTTTTTATAATCACAAATATTGAGATACCTTTCTAATTTTTTCATTTAATTATTTTTTGTAGCTTTAGTTAATTTTAAGTGGTTATAGAAATGTAATTAATTATAATAATTAATGAATTGATATGATTAGATGCATCCCATACTCATGTATTAAGACATATCAACAATTTAAGAAGATCAAAGAAAGGATTTTGAGTGAATTGGATGAGGCCTTATTTTAATATAAATTTTTTCATGCTACATAAGATAGATGATTCCATGGACTAGAAACGTGGTGCCTTTATGGTTGAAAAAAAGTATTCCAGAAATTCCATCTGCCAACCGGTGAAGATGATCCTACACACTAGTAGAGGATAACTATCTGGCTGGGGAGGAGAAAAGGCCAGCCAAGGTCTCACCTAAAAGGGTTTCTTAATAATATAATCCTACCTTACATACATTTCAAATAAGTGTCTCAACAGTGGGGTTTTTTCTATATTTCTATATTTTTATGACTCTTGGCATCTACCATGTAGAGGCTACTGGAACATGGTTGAATTATGTAGACACCAAATAAAATTTATTTTTTATGTAAAAATCACCATTATTATTCCCTTCAACAACTTCAATACATCTTAAGAATTATAGAATCCTTCCAAACCCTTTACGTTCTATTAAATTATTTTTGTGGAAAATTAGAATATTCATATTTCACATGAAAAATGGTATTGAACGGAATCAATGCCAATTTGATAACTCCTATAGTTATACTCAAAGATACATCACCAAAATTATATATAAATAAAAATATAAATACCTTTCTATCAAATAAATCAATAATAATAACACATCAACAATCCTAAATGATTTATAAGGATATTGTGATATGTTTTCCTAATGAAACCCTCTCAACCCTCAATTTTCATTCAATAATTGCTCACAATTTGAAAAATTTTAGGATGGTTTTCAAGGATACTCATGAATCATAGTATAGTTCTCATAGGGATTAAATTTAATTTATGGATTATTTTGAAATGTTGAGAAATAGGGGTTTTATAAAATAGAAATCTTGATACAAGGGGTGGATATGTACGGGGCTCACATCAATCATTATTAGAATTTTGTTCCAATTGGTTATAACCAATTTTATTTTCATAATTTATTAATCTGACATTGTATTAAATAATTTAATGAAATTAATTCATAATTTTTTTTTCATTAATTTATTTTATAATATCATAATAAACTCAGGTCAAATTTATCAACTATCTCGTATTTGGATTCCCACATTAATATTTAAAAATCATTAAATTTTAAATAAATAGTAAAATCAATATTTCATTTTAAAAAGGAAAATTAATCCCCACCACACACGTTATTACATAATCACTAGAGAAAATAGTTACAAAGAGGGGGATTTTAATATTTTTAAAAACATATACTATTTCCAATATTTTGTTTTTTTCAATTTATTTATCATATTCTAGCCGATTTCAATGATGGATTTTATTATGGAATGTAATTCATACCATTATTCCTATAGTTTTTAACTATTAACATCAATTGGGGGGATATAATTTCAACAATTCATTGTAGTATTTATTATCCTAATGGGAAAATGAAAATGCATGATTATGTTCCCACTAAAAAAATCCATTGAAAAATAAATTATTGAATATCTTAATAATTTTGAATTTAATAATATTGTTTTGAATTTTATATATTTTGGTCTTGATAGAATATAAATCAATAATGTTTCTTCTTAAAAATATAATTATTATATTTTTAAATTATTCAATGATACACACAAATCCACACGTATGGTAGAGTGAACTAGATTAGTTATATATTGTCATGATTTTGAATGATTTACCTGGAATATCAATGAATCTATTAGAACAAAATCTATAAAATTTTCAAACATATAAAATGGTTTAAATCCTTTTGGAGATGATTTATGTAATTAAATTATATTTATAAAAGTATTATGGGTTTTACAAAGAACATGGTCTGTTAGGGGCATGGCCAATAAAGAAGCCAACGAAATAAAGAAAATAGTGGTCAAGGAACTCATCTGCTCTTTAATGAAATATGAAATAATAATGAAATTATACGTGGGGGATGAAAGTTAAGAAAAAAATATATTTAAATATATAACCATTAATGATACTAATGATGAATAAAATAGAGTTTATTTTTTATAAAATTATAATTTTTTCAACCGCATGAAGATATTGCTGAGGGCGTGAACAACCAGTGACAATCCAAAAAATTTAAAAAAAATACTGAAACATGAATTCATTTTATTAGAATGTAAAAAAATAAAGGTAACATGAAACTACATTAACCAATTTACTTGAATAAAATAATTGAAATTAATTAATGTAAAACCACTTGATTTTGAAAATATAGAGAGTAGGTGATGAATCATTGGTTTTAACATCATCATAACCAATTTATCACTCAATACTAAATATATATCAAAAATATATTGAAGAACACATCTAGGTTAGTACCCCAGTTTAAAATTATTCCACCTCCTATTACATTTCTCTAAATTAGTATTTCCCTTCGTCTACTTTATTCTACCATATTTAATTAAAATACGAGGATCTAAAATATGATCAATGACAAAATGAAAATGGATATAATAAAAAAATTTCTTTATATGAACTATAAAATATATATATATAACAAATTTATTCAATAAAAATATAACCTCTAACAATAAAAGGCCCATTTATTCAATGTTAATAATTATTTCTCCATGGTAATCAAAAACCAACTTGATCATGAAAATAATCAATATACCCTTAATGATTTTAAAAACATTCATTTAAAATTCAAAAATGGTAAAGGAAATTTTAGAAAACAAATTGGGATTCCAAATAATTATAAAATATTAGGTTATATTTATTTAATTTAATAAATTTACGTATTTGAATCAACCATAAAAATTAATGGTGATAAAAGAATATATGTACTTATTATAATATAATTAGTCATTGTATTTATAAATTGTATTGAAAAAAACATAATATGAAAACCAAATATTATAATCATTTCATTAAATTTTAAAAAAAGATAAACTACTAAAACTTAATTATTCTAAAATATTTAATGTCTAATATAGGAGGACAGGTGATTTTGTGGGTACCAAAACCAGCATTTTTTAAATTTTTTATTAAATTTATCTTATATGAAATAAACTAGAGGCAATGTGGATCCTTAATTTTGTTATATTGAGACACATTTTGGCCACCTATCAAACTTTAATCCAATCAACAAAATTGATAGAGTTAACATAATATTTGGAGATAATTCTAAGTGTGTGATAATTGATGAAAGTATCATTGGGTTTTGTAACACAACCCTTATAAAAACAAATTTATTAGTGGAAGAATTAAAAAAATACTAAGTACCTATAAAGTTTCGGGTAATGGTTTAAATATAACCTTAAAAAACAATTTTATAATGTTTCTATTTATAATGTAAAACCTCTATTAACTTTATAATGATTTGAAAATGTTTATTAAAAAAATAAGTCTCTTAATTTATAAGGAGACAAATTTTTTAGTATAGAAGTGAATGGTTCATGGTTTTGGCATATAATCATTGATAATTTTAATTGAAATTCTATTGTCATTTTCAACTATTATAAAATAATATTGGGACATAAAAAAATTAATTTTAATGATAACAAGGTTTGTAAAACATTGAATTTTGGTAAGAAACACATAAAATAATATAAGGAAAATTTTTTCCATCATAAAAATATCTACATATATTTCATATTGATCTTATTAGACCTCAAAAATATTAACTTTATATGAGTAATAACATATACTTATATAATTATTGGTGACATTACATGATTCATAGGTGATTCGTTTTGACACATTATAGTAAATCTTGTAAATCATTCATCATTTTTTAAAAAGGTTTAAAAATATTAAAAATTAAATTATTTTCATTCATATTAAAAATTAAAGAGAATTCAAAATAAATGAATTTACTAATTTATAATTTTTTAAGTATATAGTCCTTCTTTCTACTTGAACAACTTATTTAAATGATATTTTTGGGAGATGAAATCAAATAATACCAAAAATCAAGCGTAGTCTTTTAAATTAGGTTTCTCTTCTAAAATACTTTTTACAAATGTCCATGAATAATGCATGTTATAAAATTTATTTACATATAATAATTGCTTTTCTAAAAAAATTCATTGTGAAAATTGGTTTTATAAAAACTCCAATGTCATCTCTTTCAATGTTTTATTATTTTCAAATACAAAATGAATATGGGGAAATCTGATTGTAAATACAATGAATTTACCATTATTTAGTACTCAAAATTAATAAAATTAAAATTTTTCGTTAATAAATGGATTGAAATAGCGATTTAATCAATAAATCATCTTTTTGATGATTGTTTTATAAAATATTCTTCTCCTGATGTTGTCAAATATAACATTTTCAATGAACCATTCTAAACAAATGAATTTCAAGGTTAAAAATAATACCCTTCATCTTCAATGATAAATCTCATAAATATATATATATATATACAAATATATATATATATATAGTCAATTAAATTTTTTATTGCCACTAATTTTAAATTTTTAAGGTAATTTATTGTTTTCTTTTCTTATTATTTTAAGCTTTATTATGAAAATTACATAATTTATGAATTTATATAATTTTTATTACATTATTATTATGTAAATATTTTTTTCATAAATAAAAAATATTGTGAAATTAGTTTTTTTATTCCAAATGTAATGAAATTCATTTCAATCAACTATACCAAAATATAAATCCACCATTTAAGGCTCAATATAATATCACAATACAAAAATCAATATATATGCATAGAATGGATAAATATTTAATGTTGGATAATATATCAAAATATTCAAACTGAAAGAAACTCGAATTTCTCATAATGATAAAAAAATAAGTGTATCATTTTTATAACAGTTATTAGGATTAATTTTACATCTTTTAGGGAAATATGTGAATTGTAATATAAGGAATTGTAATATGAACAATCTCTAGGAATGAATTATTTTCCCAAAGTAAAATAATCAAAACTATGGATAAAATTATCTAAAAGGGATTAAATTTCATGAGTTGAGATAAGATAAAAATTATAACATCTTGAATGAGTAATAATTTCCAAGATTATTCCATTATTTGGAACAAATATATCCATCATTCATGGTATATTTTGGGGGGACAAGGGGTCACATTTTTAAATATAGATTTTCTCCCTTACAACATTATCAGTGGATGTAATCCAAGGGTGACCATTATCTATTGGAATGGGGATTATGATACAATAATTTTGTTTTTTTGTTTAATATTTTTTAACTTCCTTTAAACTGTTTTACTTTTTCTCTTTTTCCCTAAACCATATCTTTTTAATGTCTATGGTAAGGTAGATATAAAACTAATTTTGGTTCAAGGTGTGGGTAAAAGTGGTGATTGAGTTAATTGTGCATAAATGTTTCTATTTAATCTATTATAATAATTCAATAGTTAATAATCTTTAATTAGTGTTGGTTTAACACCATTTTATCTACTATTGTGTTATTCCTCCCATATATTTTTATTTATCTCCTATATCACTAAAATTTCCTACTAGGGTGTTGTTTCATTGTAGGGGTGATATGATGTAGTATTTTAAATCATGTACATCATTAGTGTGGTATAATAACAATTCAATTAGAATATGTGGACTGATTTGGTTTATATTAACATTGAATGAGAAAATTATAAAAAAACATTATAGATAACTTATAACAACATCATGGACAACTAATAATACAAACCTCTTCCCCCTAAAATATATTTGTTTAATATTTTAATTTTTTTATTGTTTTTTTCATTTTAATTTATATATTTATATATTTCGTTAATTCTAAATCCCATAACGTATGTTATTATATAATAAATTTTATGTCAGTTAGTTTATAAATTGAAAATGTATAACAATTGTCTATATGTGCAGCCTCCTCAAGTGATCAACCATAGGAGAGAAAAAAAATTATTCTTATATAAATGTAAAAGAATTGTTATGGGATCTATGAAAAATCTATCCAATAATTCTCTTGCAAATTTATTTAAAAAAATATATTGACCATGCCCTTCAAAATGACATTGGAAATTTTAATGAAAAATATTATACATGTTTGTAGGTCTTAAATGAGGATTAATGACTATACTTTTTCTCACAACTTGAATTGTAAAACCTTAATGTTTCCCATAATGATGAAAATTGGGTTCCATTCCAACAATTGGAACCAAATAAATTCACTCAAACTGATTTACGAACACTATTTGAATTAAAATTTAATCAATTTTTATAGGATTAAAATGGGTTTCCAGAAATAAACTAGATGAATCCTGTAATTTCAATATAAAAAAGATAATTTTCTTCTAAAATATTATATCCATAAACTGGTAATATACTATATTGAAAACAATATAACCATCTATTGGTTAGAGTCCATAATATTCATGTTTACATTCTCTTGTCATCCAAATTTTATATAATTTAAAATATATTTCAAAAATCCATTCCTAAATGGCATTATTATGGGAATTTTTGTGTGGAATAACCACCATAATTTTGAAAATATTCATTTTAAAATATCAATATTCATCATTACAAAATAAATTAAGGGTTTAGAACAAGAACATAAAGTATGTAATGAATATATTTAAAATTACCTTCTTTTATTTGGTTTTATAATGGGAAAATGTCATTCAACTCTATTTTGAAACCAATAATAAAAATATCATTAAATTGTTAAAAATAAAATTTATGGTTTTATATTTTTCAATAAAAATTAAATTATATATTTTATTTTTTAGTATTTAATAATAAATTTATTTTTTTCTAAGAAATAATATGAATCTAAAATTATTTCTTTGTATTCAAAATTCAAAATGAAATTAAGAAATAATTTTAAACTATGAAAAATAAACCAATGAAATGTTAAAACAATTCCAAAATGATTATGGTAAGTAGATTACTACTCCCATGAGTGTGACATGTTAAATTACAATGGATGATCTATGTAATCCAGCCGATGATGATATTTATAGAAGTATGATTAGTAGTATATATCAAGATACTGTGATATGGCCTGAAATCAAGTTTAGTGTTAGTAATTATAAATTATAAAATCCAAATTATAACGTATCCCATTCAAAATATATCAAATGGGGTTTTTATCTAAAAATCTATAAATATTGGATTATTCTATCTTTAAGGAACAACATCTATGTTGACATAAATTTTATGTTGGTTTTGTATTATAATAACTATATTGAAGAATTACTTGTTGAACATGACATCTAATAGAAAAATCCATCCTCTCATTAGGTATAAAGTATTAGATTTATGTTTCCATTTCAACAAATCAAAGTGGAATATATAGTTATTGGGAGTTTATGTTACAAAATTCTGTAGATGTCGCGCACTCTTATGAAATTTTTTATAACATTTTACAATTTCCCTATCACGTATGATACCATAGGGGAAATAAATATATATTTAAATCATATCCATCACTTATATCCCTGACATATTTACTTTCAGAACCATTTACTATGTGATCACTTCCAAAAGATGATATCTTATTGTATTTTGTACCCAAAGAAATTTAAAATCACTAGTATTATCACAAAACCCTTTAACCATGATTATATAATATTTATCAAATGTTAATGAATAATGGTTAACTTATAAAAATATAAATTTAATCTATTTATATATTCTATTCATTAAAATATTTATTTCGAATCATTTTAAAATGTGATTTTGTTATTTTATTATTATATTTTATCTTGGATATGATCTCTTATCTCACTTGTGTAATAACATCAGGGGGAACCCTATATTATTTAATTTGAAACATTTCATTTAGATATATATTATTTTTATAATATTAATTAATTGTTTTGTAAAATTATAAATTACATTTAATATTTCAAAAATCATATATCAAAAATAATATGTTAATTAACATTATTATTATAATTTAAAAAATTAACTTCCATTTCATTGATTTTTAAATTTATTAGAAAATAATTTTTCGATACTAATAAAAATAAATAAAAATATTCTTATTTAAAAAATCAGATTAAAAATATATATAATAAATAATAATGATAATGAGTAAAAAAATTATATATTATTCCCAATAACACTCTTCTTAAGTTTACCTTGATAAATTTGTAATCATAAAATACTTCTAATGTATGATTTCACATTCTAATGGAATTTCCATCCCCATGTTAATTAAATTAATAATTTAAATTCTAGAGATTAAGTAATGTCTAGTGGAAAATTAATTCCTTGGAAAATATTTATGATGATTTATTTATGTATCTTATTTATATTTATCTATATTTATTCATCTTTTATTAATCTATTTTCTTATTCATTTTTTTCATTCATTATCATTCTAATAAATGTCTATAATTTTTATATTATTTGGTGAGTTTTATAATTTTATAGTTTCTTCATTAAATTCACTTCTTTTATATTCATTTTCCTTTAACACTAATTTTTTAATTATTCTTTTACATTATATGTCCCTTACACTATAAATATTATATTAATTTTTGATAATCTAAATTTAATGTTTCATTCAAGTATTTTTCTTCATTATAAAATATTTTTCATTGGTAAAATTTATTTTTCAAATTTATATATAATTTTACACATCCTCATAGACAGTACTTTTCCTTTTGATAATAAACAATTTGTATAATAAATTAAAAAGAATAGAGAGAGATGTTCTAAAAATATTATTTCAGCATGGGGAGAAGTTTAGAAAAAGGCAATTTCTAATATATGAGATTTTATTTTTACCATTATTTTTGTTAATTGAAATATCGATATGATTACATCTTGAGATTTCTTAAAAAATTAATTATTATTTTGACTACTTAAAATTCATCTTGAAATGATTAAATCATTATTTATCATTGAAATTATAAAACTCCTTTAATATTTATTTTTATGAAATTTATCTATTTATGTTAGTTTTTTATGATCATGAAAATGGTAGAGATTGTTATAACATCATCTCTCATATTTTTTTCATGATAAAAAACAATCGCCAATAATTATAAATTATTCAATTAATGTAGTTTCAGTATTTTTATAAAATTTAAATATTTGGAAAAATTTGTGGAATCCTCATGTATATTTAATGACATTATAAATTCTGGGAAACATAATATAATTATTTTTAATCTACATGAAATCATGTTAAAGTTATTAATAGACATATTTATAGGGAATTGGAGGAGGCCCTAAAAGAAGTTAATCCAATGTAGGTTATATTTAGTTTTCAGTGATGGTGCAACGAAGATCTGATAGTGGTGAAACAGCCAGATGATAGCTCTTCATAAATTGTAATTTTTATTTGGATTCCACTAGTTAATAATGGCTAACATGTGGTGATTTCATGACTTTCAACATTCTAATAATCCCATTGGCTCCCTAGTGGAAGATACAAAGAACATAATGTCCTTTAGAAGGCTCCCAAACGTATTTATTTATTATTTTCATAATTATAAAATTATATATTTAGTGGATTAAAAAATTGATGACTCAAAGAATATTCCCATTCTTATTATGTCCCATAAAAATATATTCCAGGTCTCTTGAAAAATTAACATTACTGTTGAATAATGTTCTTGATCTAAATCACTTCAAAATTGATTTATCACTCAAATATCCTCAAAGAGAAAAAAAAAGTTACCTATCCATTAATGTCTATATACCTTTATAAAAATCATCT
Source organism: Viscum album (assembly GCA_963277665.1). Classification (NCBI taxonomy): domain Eukaryota; kingdom Viridiplantae; phylum Streptophyta; class Magnoliopsida; order Santalales; family Viscaceae; genus Viscum; species Viscum album. The sequence goes on along the minus strand of OY728145.1, from coordinate 651,424,671 downwards.
TATCCATATTTGTACATCTTCCACCATTTTATATTTTTTAGTGTCTTATAATAGGATTATATAAAGAAATACCCCCATTCTAAAACTTATTTCTCTGAAATTATATGCTCAAAAACGTGTGAGTGATGATACTAGAATATAGAAAAATTTGATGTGGGTTCTCACAAGCCATAATTCTGAGGGAAGTGTTCATAGTCAATTTTGATACCAAGGGTTTTATATAATACAAATTTTATGTTGAGGTGTGGTGATGTTTTTTATCACATCGATCATTAGTTGAACACCTTTTCATTTTTTTAATCTCTTATTTAATTCCCAAAATTTAATCATTTTACATAAACTCATTTAATTTCATTTATTTATTATGATCATTTTCAATTATTTCATTAAATTAATAATATCTTCATAAAATAAAATGAAATTTATAACAATTATGTATTCCATATCACACATTATTATTTCAACGTCATTAAATTATTAAATTAATATATTGTTTCTTATTTTATTTTTATTCCTTGAATTTACTCCCCACCCACTTTATATTACATCTTACATGATCTCAGTTATCATATAGTGAATCATCTAATATGATGATTTATTCTTCATAGTATGATATGACTACCAAGTATATTAATATGTTATTTTTTATAGGATTAATATCCATATAACCTATTTATATACTTATTAATAGGGCCAAGGGGGAACTCCTGAAATGTAAAATTACTCTTAGGACACTTTAAGATATTTTTTATTATTTTATTTACTTTCCATGTTAATTTTTTTGTTGGCATTGTTATATTATGGCATACTTATATTGGGTTTCCTGGATTATAGGGGGCTTCTATCTGATCTATGTGACCCATGGTGTTTTATGGTTTACATTAAAATTTGTTCTGTTTATATAGTTTTAATGTTTTTTTTAAAAGGGAAAAATGTTTTAGAAATTCGTAATTGGGTTTTAATAAATTATTTTTTTAATTTCTATTATTTATGATAACCATTTTTTATGAAATTGTTTGATAAAGGGATACATTAATAGTTGGATGGTTTTGCCGTTATAGATTCCCACATTCCTTAATTTCATCTCCATATTAAAATATATAATATACTCTGATATTCATTAATGAAGAGGGTAGTTGAGAATAAACGTAAAAATTTCATGCTATTTCAATTATTTTATAAAAATTGTGATAAAAATTATTTTATATTATAATCAAACATCCAATTTATGAACTATATTACTATGTTGGTTTCTATAGTCTCAATGGGTGGAGAAATGTTTTGATTTTTATATTCACACCAATATAGATCTTATTTTTTTCTAGTACAAGTATCAAATTTATTTCATTGGTTCATATACAACAATTTTTTTCAATGTGGGATATAATGAGTGATCAGGGGTCACCCATGTTGTAATTGGATCAATTCAGTATCTATTTAAATTTTGATATATTTTTAGATTGTTTAACAACCATTTTTCATGTTTTTTGTGTGTATCTAAATCCTTTTTTTATTTTAATTTCTTTAATTTTAATTCTTGTTATATATTTTATTATACCATTTTTGTTAGAGGTTTTTACCATTTCCATTCCTTATTTCATTTATATTTTAAATTGGGACCAAATCATTACAAAATAGATTTATTGATACTATTTCCCTGGTTGTAATCCCATAGAGAGTGGAAATAAACTTGGGAGTAGTGGTAGGTCAGCTTAGGTTCCAATTTAGGTGGAAATCCCTAGCATGTCCACTATAGGGATGTTTTATAAAATCTACTTTTTGTTTGATATTTGTTTACATTATATACACCTATAAGAAAACATATTTAATCCTTATATTTCATACTACCATTGATGAAATGAATTTTAAATAAAATTTGACAAAAACATCAATGAAATCTTACTAAGTATGTTTTTCTCACACAATGCATGAACTAATGGTTGTTTGCAGCTTTTATGTTTCCTTTCATCTTCCTAGGATTTAATAACCTTCCGGATTTATTTTTGAGCTATATAATTTTTGATGGTTTTGGGATTTTGAGAGTGACCAAAGTTCAAATAGAGATTCTATGTTTCTTATTTTGGTTTCCATTTTATATTCATTTTTATGTATGGTTATGTATCATCCTTGTTGTCCTAGATTTTAATTTCCACATTACTTTCTGTGTTGATGTTTATTTCTTTACATTTAGAATATAAATTGATATAATTTATGAGATTTTTATATTAATGTTGTATTTATAGGTCTACAATTTTGTTTTATTTGGAATTAGAATGTGTAATATATTCATCGGAATACAATTTCTATATGTTTCATGTTTTATTTTAGGTAGCTTATGCTCATTTGTTAGAATGTGTAATATATTCATCAGAATACAATTTCTATATGTTTCATGTTTTATTTTAGGTAGCTTATGCTCATTTGTTATATTTTTTGAGGGTGAACAATTTATCATGAATGTGTTCATGATTCATAGGGTCAAATTTTCATCCCATGGGGATTAATAAATACATTATATAATAATATAATAATTTTTAGGTGATGTTTCATATTATCCTAGGATAATTCATTAAAAATCTTAACAATAGAAAGGTTCTTAAGAGGTCATGTGTTCATGAATCACCCTCTTGATATTTGGGAGTGTCATGTTCGAATGGACATTATAACATTAAAAATAATGTGTTACGGGAAAGGATAGACTAGTTAGATATTTCATTCCAAAAAAATTGAGTTATAAATGACATTCAAGACTAAAATCAACAATTTTAAATCAATTTACGTTTTTTGTGTAATTCGATTTGTGCTATTATAATTTTTATTCCCATTGAGTATATCGATAATTTTAGAGGTCTCCTAGGGAATTGGGTGCAATGGTGGTGAGGAAATGAAGCAGTGTAGTTATATCACATGGTTTATAAAACCATGTGGAGTCTCTGTGGATGGTTCTATATACTATCTCAATGGTTTTTTCATAGTTGGTGTATGTTTGTCAAAACCCTTGAAGCAATTATACACATAGTTTCTATTTTCCACTAGATATTTTATTTTAACTCCCTTTAATTACAAATTTATTCTAATACCATTATCCCTTATAATTTTTTTACAATAAGTATTATTACAGTGGAATTGTTTTAATTGATATTTTTATTAATGGGTTTTTCCAAATTAATGACTTTAGGATTCGTGTTTTTTTTTTAAATTTGACGGAACATGAAATCTTATGGGTTGATTTTTTTTGAAACTAGATTTATAATACATTAAAACTAATCATGGTACATATGAATATTTTAATTATTTTTAGTGAAATTCCTCATTTATTTTTATTTCTATGAAATTTCCAAACCCAAGAAATGAAAAAAAAGTATTTAAAATAAAGACAAGGGGATTTCTTTAAAGATTGTTTTGTTTTTTATAATGTTTTTGAAAATGATGATTCTATTATTGAATTTTAAGAATACTTCTTGAAATGAAATTAAAATTTAAGCAAATTATATGAAATGAAAGTGAATTTTGATATATTTTTTTAAAAACTGATATTTATCTTCATGAAGTGTATTTCTATTATATTATAAATTATGGATAATTTTGAAAATATATGCGAACATAACAATTTTTTTGTGATAATTATATTAAAAATAGTTTTAATGTATTAAACACATTTGTTTCCATTATTAAAATGTGTTTTTCACTCTATTTAAATGCCTTTACATTAAAGAGATGTATTTTTCATTATTTTTATAATTAAATTGAAACATTTAAATACTGGGTCGAGTGTTTTTTAAAGTGTTTTAGTATTTGGATGTTTATTCTAAATAATGTTTTGAATTGGATTTTGTATTATGTAAATGGATTCTTTAATGATTATATGATGTATGTTATACAATGGTGGATTTTCATTATTTTAACTTGTCTATTTTCTTATTGTTATTGTTGATTTTTTTATTGAAAAAATTAATGGGTTTTATTTGTTATTTATATTTATTAGTTTTTCCTCCTAAAAAGTCCTTGAAAATTTTTAACACTATTTCATTGAGGATTGGAAATAGGGTGATTGCCCTTCTTTTATAGTAGAATCTCTTCATTTTGATTACTCTAAGTAAACATTAATGATCATGGGGGTGCCATGGACTTCATTTCCTCATGAATCCATAACTCATAATCCATTATCAATGATGAAAAAGTTCCATTTTAAGAAATGGAGTTGTCAAGTTGTTCTCAGATGTATTGGACCTTGATTTTATATGGGTATCCATGGGTGATATACTATTATGTAATTTTTTCACTGAGTTTATAAATTATTTATCATTTTGGAAAATTTTCATTTATATTTATTGCATGATACATTTATTTTTCCTCATAAATGGTCTATTAGTTATTATTTTTATTCCTTTTAATTTTTAATGGACCAAGTCCTTAAAGGAATTTTTAATTTTATTACTATGATCAGGTTTTGATGGTATAAATATTGGTAATCCATGTGTGAATATTTCAGATTACAAGGATGGATATAGAACCAGCTCATATTATGCAACTGGTTAGTGTTGGTTTCAAACCTATTGTGTTCACTTTGAGGTGATCTTTATTGCATGAGCACAATGATCACCCATTTATCCTAGTTTTATGACCCAAGGGTAGATTCCATGTAATTTTGTAATGAGGAATTATTTTTATTGTGGAAATATTTCAAATTTTTGTGATATATGGAGTAGTGTAATCAGTGGAGTTACAATGGGATCATTTTGATGTACTTTTTATTGTAAATATATTTGAATTATGATATTGATTATTGGATTCTTATAATGATGTATGGAGGATCATTTTTTGTTGTTGAATATTGATGATGATTATATTTTTGTAGTGATTATCCCATTTCTAACCACGTTAGAGGAATTATAAATTGTGAAAAAATCTCTCAATGGTGTCCATATTTCTATAGATAATTATTTGGAGTGTGTTTATTTAATAACCCTGACCCTAGTGGCCTATAGCCAGTGCATTATTTTAATACATTGGCATAATAATCAAGGACGAAACACCTCAATGGGTTTAATAGATTAAAATCATTTTAAAAACAGATATAAACACAAGTTATAAATTAAAATGTGAGAAGAAAAACAACTTATTTACTCCATTTAAATAACTCTTATTATCTTAGCTAGTACCTACATTTCAATCATAATATACATCATAGCATCCCATAGAAATATACAACATAAGAAAATGGTGTGTTCAGATTTTCAGTGAGGGTATGAAATACTGCAAAAGCTATGATAATTCAACAAAAAATATGGAAATGTGAATAAATAAAATTTAATAATATTAAAACTTATTCTTCATCATAATATGAAATGAATAAAATCCAATAAAAAATATTATATGAATAATCATATAATAATGAAAAATAACCATGGGAATTATACTATTAGTAATATAACATATAATGTAAATAATAATATCATAATGAGTTAATGTATAATGGGGGAAATCACAAACATTCAATCAAGGCTTCATCCAAGACACAATACAGAAATGGGTAAACACCTAATGTAGATTGTCTCATAAGGCCAATTAATGAATCAGAGGAATAGAGAGGTCCCTGACCATCACATACTATTTAAAATAAATTCCTCATATGTTTGGGATGTATCATAATCAACAAATATAATAATATGTAAAAATTAATATTATATATTAATAACTTTCTTGACATAATAAACATAATAGTAAATTATCTAGTTTAATATGGTGTGGGGTATCAATATAGAACATACCCCAAAATTATAAAAAAAGATTTAATAAAATATGTTATATGGTTACATAATAAATCAATCTTAATAAATAATATTATTAAATAGAGAATGAAAAAATATATGAAAATACTCAGATAATACTTATATGTAATTCATGAGAGAAATACACTTTTACATTTACAAGGAATAGATCTATAATAAAATCAGTAATTAATTTTCATAAAATCATATTATAAACATTTATAATCAAGAAAATAAAATATAAATAAAATAAAATTATGTCTTTGGAATTATTTTTGTCCAATACAGGTGAAAACATGTAAAATAGTTTTTAATAATCATTGAAAATGGTCCATATTAGTGTGGTTTAAGGGAAAATAAAAAAGTGTCATTAAAGTGGAAAATAATTAATTATTATCATTAAACTAGAAATGAAGAATGTTTTTTTTCATTATAAAAATATTCATTTTATAAAAATAATTTTTTGAAACATATTTTGGATTTTACTTGATAATGGGTATGAAATTGGGAATAAACCATTAATGAGGCTTGCTTATCGGGGGAATTGAAATTGGAACATTATAAAACATCTATTTCCCCATAGAATAAAGATAAAATGATCTGGATATTATTATTTTAGATGATATAAAAACATTTTTAATAATTATAAAAAATTTAAGAATAATTACATCATGGTAAAGTAAGAGAAACAATATCTAAAAGGAATAAATAGAGACTCATGGCGAATCCCTTACCTTATTCTCAAAGTGTTCTACACTTTCACTTAATACCCTGAATTATGAAATTAGATTAAATAATTATTTAATTATTAACCTATTAATCTTTTCTTTGATTTATTATAATTTAATTAATTTAATATAATACATTTTTGATGCATTATAATATTGAGTTTCATCAATCAGAAGTTATCTTTTCATGGGTTTTAATTATTTATTGACATTTATAAATGTATTAAAGATAATATAAAATGAGAATATTTATATAAAATTAAAACTATATTTTATTAATTAACATTAATAATAATTAACGGATTTATACATTTTTTTCTAGTTATGATTTTGATTCATTAGATAAAGAATTAATGAACATCATTTTGATTATTTTGGCGTCTTTTTTGATCCTCATGAACTTGTTTTAACATATCCTTTTATATTTATTATATATAATTCTTATAGAACACTAAATATGTAAAAATACATATATTATAATATTTTTAACTATATAATTTTTTTTATAACAATCCTGTAAGGTGGTGATGAAGACGCGTCTTCCAGATGGTGGTAAATTGACACACCACAGACGAGATTTTCATTTTTAGAATAAAAGTGATATGAGAATAAGATTAAAGATTCATATTCAATTATCATAATAAAATAAAATTATATATAAGATACTATAGTTATCATGCATGTTTTTATAGATAAGTGATGGAATGAATAATAAAATAAAGGATATTTAAAAAAATTAATCGAATGAAAGGTTGTTTTACCTCATGAAGTTCTCTCATTCAGAACCACCTTATGGATCATTGAAATTGTCATTTCAGTGTTACGAAAATGGCCAAAACATTAGGAAGAGGTTTTTAGATATACTGGGTAGATATAAATCATGCATCATGACATTAGGTGTGTGAAAAGAATTAGTGGTGAGGGGAGGTATTTATAGTGGAGAAGAGGGGTGTTTTTTTGATTATTTTATTCAATAATTTTTTATATTTTCTGAAAACTCTAAATATAATTTATTACAATAATTGCATCAACATACTAGAGAATGTGAATTTTAAATAATGAGTGTTTACCTCATCCCTGCATCATCAATGAATCTGTTTTTCATTAATATACTCTTAATATTCAATAAAATAAATTATTGTACTTCACTATTCACCAAAATTACATCTATTTATAAAAAATAAATAAATTAACCATTAACATTTATTGCCATGTAATACTAAAAAATGGCCCCCATTCTATGAAAATAATTTTCTATTTTTGATGATTTCTTTTAAAAATGTCCTAATTTATTCAAAAAATGAATTTTTTTTATCTAATTTTATTAAACTTTGAAAACATTATTATGAAATCATAAATTAATATTATAATTATAAGTAAAATAATATTAATATAAAAATATATATGATGAAAATATATTTTTTGAAATCATTTTTATAAATATATAATTGTAAATAAACAATTATGGTTTCCAAAAATACCATAACATGATATAAATATATCATATTTTCATTGATAATATACCCATGATTTGTTCACACTTTCATAGGTGAGGATACTATTTTATTAACAGTATTACTATTGGAAATGGTTATATTATCATTCCAATGGTTATGTTACTATTACATTAGTAAGAGATACTTAATTTAATGAAATAACTATTATTTTATTAATTTTTCATTTATATATAATGTATTATGATATCTCAATGATCTCATATGATTTATAATATATAAAATATTTATAATAAGGTAAATTCCAATGATAAAATTTTGGGACATTATGTTCACCCTTACTTCAATAAATTTTTTCCTCTAAATTTGTAATTTTATTTGAATATCCAGGGTTGATACTTGAAAATATTTTTGTGGGAATACCATATAAGAAACATGTTTAACAAAAACTCCTCTCAATAATAGGGAATTGTAAATATGATGATCAATACGAAATTAATCATTCGAATAATGGAACACTAGAGGAAACCAAAAAAATGTAAATGGAATAAAAATAAAATCAATTAAGTTCTGATGAATTTTGATAGTGAAAGTGTTAATTATTAATTAAACCATTACAAACCACTAAATTTTTTATCAGAAAAAATAACATTGATTTTTCATAATGAATATTAAATAGACAATTTTTTAAAATAATTTTCCTATATTTTAGAGTTTATTTTACTATCTAAAGAGTTTCTTGAGAAAATAAATATACTTGATTTTTTACTTTTTCAAAATAATAATCTCTTTTTTGGTTGTGCTTTAATCCACCTCTACATCATCTCAATAACTGAATGATAGATATTCATCATGAATTTATATTCTTGAATAAATATTATCAAATGAACCGTAATGTAATCCTTCAAACTATAAATGTCTACTAAAACCAATAAGTATATCACAATTTATTCAATAGGATAAACCATATATTAATAAAATGGTAGTGATAATCAATTACCTATGTAGTTACATTAAGAATCATTGAAAATATATCTTCCCAAATTCAAATTCGAAAAATATTGAAGTATGTTCACTGAGGTTTCATAATATATATAACCTATTATTTTCCAAAATAATGTGGCTCTTATTTTTACATACCTAATATGGAACTACCATAATATCCTTTAAAAAAATATGAAAATTATTACATCCAAGAGTATACAAAATTTTACGTTGAATATGTAAATTATATCCAAAAAATTAATAACTATTTCATAACTAAAACCATCTGATTGTTATCCACCGTATTTTTTCCAATACCACACCATAAACATCTATGTATTATTATCTAAATATCAAGTAAATTATTATGTTAATCATTCCCAGTTAATGTGTTTTCAATAACATTAATTGACTATAGAATCACTTATATTCATTATTTGTGAATTTTTTCACATGCTTATAGTTGATTAAATAATTATTTCTTTACTAAAATCCTGATATTTATCACATTATTCTTATAAAAAACACACTTTGTGAACAAATAAATAAAAATAAATTTATAATTACACTTCGACTGTAGTAGTAGCATAATCTTGGACATGATCCCTTTGATTCTTCTTAGAAATATTAGCTTGACTCTTGGGACAATAATTTTTAAGATTGAAAATTTCCTTGTAGTTTATTTATTGGATATAGGTATCTTTTTTCATTACCATTAAATCATAATCTTTGTGGCATTTATTACAATATTTTTATAAAAAAATCAATCCCATCAATTATGTACCATGGTTTTTCCTTCCACAATTATCACATGGGGGAAATAATTCATTAAATTATTCACATTATCCTTCATTTAAATTTAATTTATCTTGTTATATTTATTATTTGTTTGTGATAAACCAAAGAGTAATTTTTCTATTTCTTCATGTAAGATGATACCGTATCCTTATATGATGATAATTATTGTGATAATAGTTCCCATGAATATATTTTCTTAATAAAACTAAATAAATGGGAAATTTTAATAATTAGTTTATGTTTGTAGCCCACATTAGAGCTTGGTAACCTTTTAATGTAGGCTTTATACATGGAACTTTTTCCATCACCTTTTTTCATAGACTTAATAATTTACACTCTAAATCATCATGTATTTAATGAGTGAAATATTTTACCATAATATTTCCTTAATACCATTCTATTCCATATATACTATTTCCTATTCCAACAAATTATTTTAATCAATTACTACTATATATACAAATCTCTAGATAGATAACAATATTTAATGATAACCTTCTCCCTTTTATTACATCCAAATTGATAAATATGTTCTATAAGAAACTTATAAATTATTCATCTAAAAATATATAATAAGTCACATTTAATAATTGATTTACTTAGATATTAATGTGTGCAAACATTTTTACACCATTTTGTGGATTAGATTTCTCCATATGAGTAAGGTAGTTGGTTGTAAAATACATTATTTTTCTTAGTATCGTTATATGTTGCCATGATCCCACTATAGTTCTATATGTATCATCATTATCTTGTATATATGGAAATCCCTACCTGGATTATAGGTGTTGATATGATTTCTATTACATTCATTATGCTATATTTCTTTCTACTATCATAATCTATATTAGATCATAACATTATGAAAGATGATGTAGAAAATAAAACTAATGAAACAATAAATGTAAATTGAATATTGATGTATAAGTAATCTCTATATCATAATCAAATTAATTTTTGGAATATTATCAATGTAATGTATAGGGTAATATTTCCATTATATATATTTTCCCAATTTCATGTTTCCAAAGTTCCAAATAAACTTTCGCTCAAAACAATTATAAAGACCGAAACCCTTGTATAACTCAGTCAGGGGATAAATTATTTACATTATAATTGTAAATAAGGACTTATAATCTAACAGGACAAAATTTTATTGAAGGATGGGATAGCTACATTCAAACATAATTTATACATAATAACATGAAATTAAAAAAAACCGAACTCCCTTAAAAACACTCTAATTCTCTTACATTTTCCCAATATGAAAATAATAATATATATCATGGAATCTTGGTGAAAAAATAAAACCTAAGAAATGGGTGGGACCAGATTCTGAGAAATGGTAATTAACACATCAGATGACATAAAAAACAAATATAATCAAAAAATTTAGGTGAATAACTAAATATTCATTCAATTAAAAAATAATCTTATGGATAATATGGTAAGAATAAATATGATAAAAAATTCATTATAAATAATCATATGAGAATGAATCATAAAAATTGATATTATAATAGTTGATTAATCACATTGAAAATATATAACTATACTATAATGGGGGAATTAATAATATTGGAAATCATAAACATACCATCAAGGATTCGTTGAATACACCATAAACAAATTTGTAAAATCCCGGTATAGTTTCTATCATGATACAATCGAACATCGAAGAACTATTGATGGACCTGAACATCACATATAAAGTCCAATACCTTCCTCAGATGAATGTGGTGGAGCATAATCAATATATTCATTAATATTTAAACTAGGACATGAAATATTATTAACATTCCCCAAATAATAAACATAATCATAAAGCATCCAAAGTAATATGGATAATAGATTCAACAATTTACAACACCAAAAATAATAATAAACCATTAAATAAAATATTTTAAATGGTAACATAATTTATAAATCATAATAAATCCTATAGTTCATCTAAGGATGTTTTAATATATAAAAATGATCTTATAATGTCATTTAGGAATTCTCGAGATAAATACGCTTTTTACATTTGTAATGAAGAGTTCTTTTGGAAAATAATTTTTTATTTGTCATAAAATAATATTATAAACTTCTATACGCATGTAAATAAATGGTAATTACAATGAAATTAATTTTTAGGTATAAACGATACAAAAATCAAGTGAAAACAAGTAAAAAAGCTGTTATGAAACTTTAGAAATGGGCCACATTAGAGTGGTTTAATGGAAAATACTAAAGGGTAATTAAAGTGGATAAATGAATAATTATTTTTACATAAAAAATAAATTAAAAAATATTGTTTTTAATTTAAAAAATTCGATTTTAGATAAATATTGTTGGATTAATAATGGTTATCTATTTTACATGAAAATGTGTATGAAATTAGGAAGTACCATTCATTCAGGCTAGCTTATCATGGGGAATTGAAAAGGGAAACTTATAAAACATGTATTTACACATAAATGAAATAAATTAACAGGTTAAGTTATTTTGTTACATATAAATAGAAATTATAAAAATTATGAAAAATTAATTATGAATTATATTTGGTTGAATAGAGAGAAAGCATTACCCGATGATAAAATAGATATTCAGGTATAATCACTTTACTTATTTTACAAAGTGTTCTTTACATGCACTTAATGATCTAGATAATAAATATGAAATCTTTAATAATTTAATTAATAACTTTTTCATTATGTATTTGATTTATTAAAATATTATTATATTCAATTCTGTCTTTTTTATGAGTTATAATATTCAATTTTGTCATTAAGGTTTGTTTGTTACCTTGGTTTTCAGGATTGATTCACTTGAATACAAGTTTGATAGATCATATAAAATGGAAATATACAACCAAAATTTAAATTCTATTTTATTAATTAAATTAAATAATATTTGATGGCCTTTTATATCATTTTGAATCTATATATGTGGATTATTCACAAGTCAAAGAGTTAATGATAATAGTTTGATTTTATTTTAAATTTTTTTGATCATCATGAATGAATTTTTTAGTACTAATTAAAATTATGTTTATATAATAGTTAAATAACAATAATTAATTTTTAATACACAGTATAATCATGATTATCAATAAAAATATTATTATTACCAGCCTTGAAGGTGTTAATGAAAACTCACGATCCATAATGGACGAAAATTCACACATCATATATGATATATCTATTTTTTAGAATTAAAGGGATAATAGAAAGGGTTTGATGATGATTATTTCATTATCATATTATAATTATATTATATATATGATACTTGAATTATAATTCATGTTTGTATATATATTTGAAATAATTTATAATAAGCTAAAACAAATTAAAAGATAATTAGATGAATGAAATTGTTATTTTCAAGAACCAGGTTCTTCCTTCGAGGTATGATTTCTTCCTTTCACTTTCCTTTGTGTTTTTTTAAAGAAAACAAGTAAAATTGTGAGAAATTACAAGAATTAGGTTGTCCATGTCATATACACTATGTGACACGCCATGTTGTATGTCCTTGTATGACGGGAATACATGATGTGTGGTCAAGTTGTCATGAAAAGGGGGAAAACAAACTAAATATCATGTATGTCCTATTACATGTCGTGTAGTCATTTCGGTAGGCACTTTATATTAATTTGGTGACTTCATCTACCAAATCTATATTTAAATTAAATGAATTCAATGTCTATGAACATACATGTGGTGTAATTTGTGTTTTTTTCTTAAAATGGCACTAGCCTCATTATTTTGTCATTTGGAAAGAAGGATTACTCGAGGAACTCATGAGGAGTTTTGAAATAACATACCCTCCCATATTGATCGTATGGACTCAGATTAAATCAATGTAGTTCTCATTTGAACCCTATCTGTAAGCTCACAATTACACATGACCAGTTCTTGGTGATTTTTGTTCTCAAATGAATTATTTATTATTTAGTGAATATCTTTTTTCATAGATCTACAACATTTTATTTGAAATTTTATATAGAGGGTGGGTAAGAATAGTTAAAGTACAATGAGGTAGGTGGTCTCATGCTTTTTTCTTAATGTCATGTTGTTTATATGTGTCGTTCTATTGCACACCCAGGTTTCGGGTGTCACTAGACAATAGTTCGTGTTAATGCCTTAGGATATTTTGGTGAATAATTATATGAATTGAAGATTTTTGAGACTACTTCATTTGATTAATGGACATCCACCTGGTGCATTTCCCATGGATGAATATTGCAGGGAATTTTGGAATTTTATAACCATTGTTATTATTTTTTTACATGTTATATGTTTTTGAAATGAATTTATTAATTAAATTATTACCAATGTGAATTATTTCCTTGTTAACTATGTAATAGTGTAAATATTAAATGTGTTGCCTTATGATGAATTGCTTATATGTCGGGCCTGGCCCTATTGAATTATTCTGTTGCGAGAAGAGATTTATCTAGTCTGTGGGAACGGTTTTGTCATTATATGGGTTGTATTTTTTTCATCTAGAAAATTGCATGTGGGAGAGGATTCGTTATGCCATTGGAATACCTGAGGTAATGTTTTTTAACTATGGTTTGACAACTATAATGACCTGTGAAACGTCAATGATGAAAATTCCCGAGTTTAGATTTGATTTTCATTTTACTTGATAGATTTCCTACGGAGGAATCTATTTTGTTTTCGTGAATAGGGGATTGACTAGATATGGATGGATCTGAAGAACATTTGATTCGATGGAATTGAATTACTTAATGAACATGAACTATTTAAATGAGAGATTACTTGTAGTATTGTTTACATTTAATTACTTACTAGTTTAATGCTATCATTATTATACACTACTACTGCATATACTCACTAAAAGACTGGAAAGAACCTTTTGTGTTTTCCTTCTGGGATTTATTTTTCACGCCCTATTTGGATCATGTTTTTGGGACCGAAAAGACTATATTGATGTTGGTGTTGATAGATGAAAGACACATTATACAGGTACAGGATTTCCACATAGGATTATGAGAGCTTGGGACCAAACCAAGTATTGTGATGCTGTTGTATTTCATTTTTTATTATTGTACCTTAGTATTGTATTTTACATTAAAATATTGTTTCTTTTGTTCGCCACATTCAATGAAAATGTGACATGTTGCATCATTATGATAATATTTGACTTTTGGTAATCATTACCCTTCATTCTTCAATTGGATAACTCAGTTTCTTGTTGTTTACAAATTCTTCTCTTAATATTATATATTTTTCTATGTTATACTTTTCCAATGAGACTATAGTTTCCTGACTATTAACCCCAAGTCTCATGTTTCTAGTCAATAACTTTGTCAGTTTGGGGAAATGTTCTTGAGGCCATGTGGAAAAAAAGGTATTGGGAACCATTTAATGGCATATGAATCCGGGACATTAAAAAGTGGTATCAGAGTATTTTATTTTCTAGTTATCTTTACTATTTGACAACAATATAAAGGATATGTAATTTGGTTACTATCGATGCTCGAGATAAGCTACCACTTGAATATGGAATATTCAAATTACCTCAAATTAAATAGTTCTTTTGGATTTTGAGCTATTACAATTGATTAGATATCACCATTGTGTGATTCATGCGTTTTGTACTGTTATTATTGATGTTATTGTGGTACCAATTTTTATGAAAATTCATGAGAGGATGGTATAAAATCTCATTCATCATATAGGAACTCATTTTAAATTACATGCCATGTATACATTCTATTCCATTTAAGGATCATTACTGTTCATGTTTTTGTGATAATAACCTAATAGATATGTTTATTGTTGTGATAGGAGTATTGGTACATGCTATGGATTGTACTGAATAGATGTCAAATAGTGGTTCTGGATGTTTATGGGATCTCTTGGACTGAAATTTGGTGGATCATGATTCATCCGATTATATAGAATTATGATATGGTATGTAATGTATTGGTAAATAACATTTATTCATGGGAACTGTGGGCCCCCAAAAATCACAATTTGGCCTACTTTGGTGTTATTTATCAAAAAATTGGGGTTCTGGGAATTATTCCATGGCATACATTAATGAAAAATAGACAAAATGATTTGTGGTTCTATAAAAACTCACCATCTGTTCTTACTATTCAGAGAATCAATATTTTTCTTGAGTAAAAATTGTGTACTATGTGTACACGCCGCGTAGAATATGACAGTTTAATGGGCGTTTTGAGAGAAATCATGGGATGTAGAGTTTTTATCGTAACACACCATGTTTTTTCTGTACATTCCATTTAGCCTAGTCTAGTAGTACCCATTTAAACCTAGCCATGTGGGAGTATAGTGCTAAGAGGAAATATCTATCTACACATTGTGTGCTCTTAGACCACATCAGTTAACTAGTGTTAATACACACCCAGGTCGGTGGTAAAACATTACCATTTGATAGGGTAAGAGTACCTGCTGTGTATTCTTTCTACACAACATGAAGTCCTTTTTTAAATACATTGAGGGTCCAATACTATTTTCATTTGGAACACATGAATGATAAACATTGATTATGAGCATGAACTATGGCATTTTCATGACCATATAGAGTTATGATGCTGTGACGACCATGATCTGTATTCCAGGAGAGTAGCGATGATCATAATCTATAAATTTTAGTCCATGGGCTACTAATAGATCCTCTAGTTATGCCAACTACGGAACCAGCTATTATACTTGATGTAGGTTTAGATGCACAGTTCCGTGAAGGTTTTGTGAGGTTCATGTAGACCATTTGGGGAGAATATTATTCTACTGCACCTATGACAGAGAAGACTAGTATCTTCCAGGAGTACCATCCACCTACCTTTTATGGGGATAGTAGACTATATGATACAGAATCATGGCTAGAATCAGGAATGACTATATTCGAGAATTTGGATAAGGCTCTCAAGTGTAGTGTCAAGCTTGAGACATACATACTATGTGATGCTGCACTGAGATGTTGGGATGTCATAACTCTAGAAGGGAGTCATCGGGATATTACATGGAAAGGTATTTAGGTAGACTTCTATGATTATTTTTTCCCCAAGACACCGATAGATGACTGATCCTAAGAGTTCATACACATTGGGTTGGTAAAACTATCAGTTTTGGACTATTCTACCTAGTTTATCGAGATTTAGCAATTCAAAACAAGTATCACATGTAATGACATATCAAATTCTAGACTATTAGAGTATGGTCTTGGGTTTGATATCTGATCAAATGTGAATGTCTTCATGTCACCTTATGCATCTTCTCGTATGAATCTAGTGTTTATAACTGAACTTAATCTATATTAATCTAGTAGTGAAAGCCAGGTTGGTTCAGTAATTGTTTTGGGTACTCTCTCAATCGGCACAAGGAAGATTCATGTGGATTTCACTCACGATGATAGTCGTAGCTACAACATTCCCTCCAGTGGCTAGGTAACATGCTACCACTGTGGAAATGTTTGGCACTGAAGACCTTAGTGCCTAGGGTACGAAATTGAGTGTCGAGATTTCTATAGGATGGGCCATCTTCAATGATATTAAGGGGAATTTACCCACTGGATAGTGAGAGGGGTTCTATATATACTCCACGTGCATGAGAAAGGTCAGTAGATTCTCACCAGTTTGGAAACAATAATACTTCGGGGCATTGATGCCATGTTGGTGGTTTTGTTCGTGATAGTTAGACACCAGGATCTCAGCGACAATTGGGGGGGGGGGGGGTCATCTTAGGGTATCTCACATGTGTCTCAGGGCTATGGTGTAGGTTAGACACATGAAGAGAAAAATACCCTGCAAGAGAAGGATCCCAGATGTTTTACTGTCAGATGTAATATCTTAGTAACCTATGTTATATCTTCTACAATTTCTACTATTAATTTCACACATAGATTCATATTTGTGGCCATTTTGGAAAGCCTTGGGATCATTTTTTATACTTAATTTTATTTTATGATGTTAGACTCTCTTTAGGGATTAAAACGGCAGGTGTACATCAAATCAATGAGTTCCCCCATGATATTGGTGGTTCTCACAATCCATGGATCCTCTATGTCATAGAGATTATAAAATTTGATGTAATTATCTTAATCGACTGGTTAGTTCTTTTTCGATCCATTATTGATTTTTATCTCTATAAGATGAGTTTCACAATAATATTTGGTGGGTCCTTTCTACACAAGGGTGAATGGGATGTCGAGGTGAGACAATATAAACCCATGCATCATGGTTTGGGAGAGATGAAAATCCTGATTGTTAGTTTATATATACATAACATGGGAACATGTCATGCATTTTTTCCTCCACTAGTTGATTGTATTAGGGATGTTTTCTTGGTTGACTTCTCTGGCATACATCCGGTCGGAGAGGTGGAGTCTACTATTCATCTAGTGTCGGGAGCAACATCGGTATCTATTCCTCTTTACTGGATAGCTACGACATAGTTGCATAAGCTAATAAGGAAATTAGAATATTTGGAATCCAAGGGCTTCATTCGACCTGGTACGTCTCCTAGGGGATTACTGTCCCATTTCATGAAAAATGAAGATGGTACACTATGGATAGGCATAGGCTATAGGAAACTGAACCGGTTGACGGTTAAAACCTGAAATCCCTTTCCACCAATAGATGAAATGTTGGATCAACTTTGTGGATCTTGAGTGTTCTGGAAGATTAAGATAAGGTTAGGATATCATCAGTAACATGTACAATCTACATGCATACCTCATACTAAATTTTGTAGCTGGTATGACCTATATGAGTACATGGTTATTCCATTTGGTCTCATGAACGTGCCAGCAGTTTTCCTGGAACTGATGAACCAAATGTTACATATTTACCTATATTCATTTTTGGTGGTTTTTGGGGACAATATCTTCATATATTATCACAATCCATATGAACAATCATTGAAAACTATGATCGTATTGAATACACATATAAAGGATTAGTTATATCCTTATCTCAAAAAATTATACTACTAGATAGATCAGATTCACTTGCTAGGTCACTTAATCTCATAGACTAGAGTATCGATGGACCTAGAAAAGGTTAGAGCATTAGTAACCTGGGAGAATCTAATGTTTTTTTTGTGTTCCATAGATTCATAGGGCTTTATGGTCACTATTATCATTTTATACATGATTCTTCATGTTAAGCTGCACTAAGGATGATCGTGAATATTAATGTTGTGAGGGTTGAGTTGTTACATTATTGTGATGCTTCCTTTCAAGTGTTGAAGTGGTGTTTGACTTCACTGAAAATACTCATATTTTCAGAGCTAGGAAAAAGATACAATGTGTACTATGATTCATCATGTATTTGGCTGGTAGAAGTGTTTATGTTGGAGAATCGAGTGGTTTGATATGGGTCTTTGTATTTGAGGCCACATGAGAGAAATTCCTCGACGCATGATCTCAATTTAGCTATAGTTGTTCATGCTTTGTGTTGTTGAAGACATTAGTAATTTGGATATAATTTATTGTGTACACAGACCAAAAAAGTCTCATAGACATCTTTACTCTGTGTGATTTGAATGTGATATAGTGAAGGTTTGGGGAATACCCACAGTCAATCTATTTTGAGCCTACATATACTCCTCAAATAGGAAATGTAGTGGATGATGCAGTGATAATGAGTTCTCAAATACAGTCATTGAATGAGGCCACTGGTGAGTGGATTCTTATGGATTTTTTCTATTAGATGAATTTTAAGGTTCACGAGAGTTAGGGACAATCTTATCTTTCAACATTTCATTTTACCTCTACCATATTGAACATGCTGAGGATATGGAACCTACCAGATTCTAATGTCCTAGTTCTACGAGATAGTGTGGTAGGTTTTAACCTACATCCTTGATGGAATTTAGTTGAGGATGGAGTTCTGGATATCCATGGATGTTTTTGGGTTACCTAGGATATATGCGAAGAGATAATGGGGGAGTTTCATGATTCAGCTAGTACATTTCATCTTAGAGTCTCCAATATGTATTGTGACTTGAGATGTAAGTACAAGTGGATGGGTAAGAAGTGGGATATATCTGGTTATGTTTTTAGAGGTTCCACCTGTCAAAAGGGGACACCAAAACATTAGTGGTCGGTTGGAATTTTATTACAGTTACCTTTTCTGGATTATAAATGTGATGATGTCAGGATGCATTTAGTGACTGGGATACCATGGTTTCCTAGAGGCAACAATGTTGTGTTGGTCATATTGATAGGCTTACAAATGATGCTCACTTTTTTCTGATCAAGAAGACCTTCATTGTGGAGGATTTTGGAATGATTTATATCTGAGAGATTGTAACATCCCAAGTAAGTAATGAATAATAGATATTTTTATCTATGTCTACTAATGAATTAGATTGTGTTTTGGAGGTTTAAAATGAGAATAAATCTAATCTTAAGCATGGAATACAGTAATATTTTTATAAGATTGTTTTACTACCTTTTGATGGAAAACCATTTTTAAATCAAACTTTTGACAATATTATAAACTCTATTTTTCAAAATAAACTTATTATTAATGATTGGTACATTGAAATTTACATTGGATAATTTTTTTGTATTTTTCTGAAAATTTTCATTTTTTAATGAATAGTGAAAAATACTGCATTTTACATCAAAACTGATTTTTCATCTAATTTAATTTTATGGTTAGATTATATTTTGAAATGTTTTTAAAGTGAAATTAGAATATATTTTTACCATTTAATCCAATAGTTGTCTTTGGAATTAATTTCACTTTGAAATTGGACTTAAACTAGTATCAATCTTTTGATATATATTGTTTCATAAAAACACGATATTTGTCCTGACAGTGGGAATTAATTATTAAATTAATTAATGTAAATTATGTGTTTTGAATTTTTTAAAATATACATCATTTTTGAATTCGCAGTATCAAATATAGCTTAGGGTGAAGTTTTGGTATTTTTCAGAAAAACATCAATTTTTGATGAATAGCGAAACAACTAAGTGGTACTTAAAAAAAACTGATTTTTCATTTAAATAAATTTTACAACCTATGTGTTTTGAATTTGAAAAATCTGACATACATGGTTTTCATTAAGAAGTAACATGTGGTTCAATGGGATTAAAATAATTTTTTGGTGAATAGTAACTTTTAAGTTTTTAATCGTGATTAGAGGTAATTAGTGTAATTTAAGGTAAGAATAATGTTTTAATAATATGAAATGAACTTGAAACATGTCCTACCCTTATTTGATGTGTCATGGACGACAAATACAATTCATGGGTCAACTTGGGGACCCCATGAATCCACTTTGGAAGGAAAATGACATTAATATCTTTTTATTTAATGTTAAAGTAAAAATGACACAAACATGAGTTGTTTTACTAAAACAATTTTTAAATGGGGTTATACAAGTCATATTTTTGACTATAAATAGTAATTATAAAGATAAACATATTTCCTAGATCATAGTATTTTTTTTATAATTTTTAGACATTACATAAAATTAAATTATATATGACACCATGATGATGCAGCGATGACCTCATTATTTAACGATTTAAATAAAATGAAAAGATAATGTAAAATATAAGACCCACACATGTCAAAAACCTATTGGATGGGTGTATTTAAAACTATTATCACCTTTTCCTAGAAATATATATTTTTGGGACCTTTTAAATCCGAAAAGCATTTTATAATAAAGTATCCTTTAATACCTTTCCAAGAGTGCCCCTCCTCTCCTCTTATAAAAGGCCCCCACCTCTACCACCTTACCCACACATCCAAAGCCTTTGGATCGCCCAATACCTGCCCATTATGTCTCTCCATATCCATATCTAACTCTTATGAAGCCTCACTCTGGGCATAAGTCTTCCCAAGGAAGCTTTTGAGCTCAAATCAAAAAGGGTTACCCGATTTAAAGGTAGTGTCTTCTCTTGTGTTCTTATGTTTTATTTTGCTTCTCCAACCCCCTAAACACTTTTTATTCATTTATTTTGTAACAAAACCAGTATCTTCCATATACTAGGAAGTTTTTATAAAAATTATTCGATCTACACTTACACACACCTACATCTAATGGTTAAAGAACATACTGTTTCCGTGGATGGAAAATTTATGTCTCACGAAACGATGATTGTTCAATATTCTTTTAACACCTTCAAAGGTGGCCATTAAGATGACAGTATATTTATATATGATATATAATATGTTTATGTTTTACTTAAGATTCTCTATTTTTCATTTATGGCATACCTTTATGGCGTCCATTTTGGGTATACGCGATATCTTCATTTTAGTAAGTGCGGACTACCGCCCCCTCAAAGTGATTTGATTCGTTAATACCATATGTGGTATGTATAATGGGTAGATATAATGATATTATATATGATACCATAATTTAACTATAATACTATTATGTATCATTATGTTTTAATTCCATTAAAGTATGAGATAGAAATGAAAGTAGCATTTATGCGTACGTACGGATTACCGTCTCGATGAACGGTGCATTTCATTTCTTATCCCCAAACGTATTGTACTATTATAAGTACATTTATATAATGGATATATGTGTTTTATGTTACATCTAAATGATGAATATAATTCTGGAATTAAAATATACATATCTCTCATTTAGTTTTAATTCCATTAATATGACATAGAAATGAATGTAGCGTTCATGTGTACGTATGGCTTACCATCTCCATGAACGATGCATTTCATTTCTTACCTCTAAATGATTATTTAATATTATAAATGCATGTATATACTGGATATATATGATATATATGATATCTACATCATGATTATAACTCTGGATATAATGGATAAATGAACAACTTGTAATTATAAAGAGTTTATTTTTGACTCATGTACCAATGATCGATAAAATGGCCATTAGTAACTTAATAATTACATAGTGTTCATAACATGGTAATAATTTATATAAAAGGAATAATGAACTTGAAAAGGTTATTAATCAAGTATAAATTAACTAAAGTTTATTATTCAGGAGGATAAAGAATTATCGAGTCAAGTCGGACCCGAGATAAGGGAACTTCTTAACCCAATTTCCGTTCATTGGGTTAATCTCCTACTTTCAAATTATGTCGTGATATTATTACGTCCTATCTTGTATTTGTAGTTTATTTATGTTTAATTATATTGAGTACACATAATAGATCTATTTTATTTAAAAAATGATCTTTTTATGGGACTTCGTCTTAATCTCCTTTCATTGAGGCATAATTTTTTGTATACACAACCTTCTTTTATATGGTGTATAAACCCCTTTGACTTTTACGTTTATTCAAAAAGAATCTTTTTTATACGAAGCATTTTACTAAACGACAAAAGGGAATGTTTTTTTCGTACGTATGCGGTGACAACTACTTCTCCATTGACGTGACCATTATTTGCCTTTCGTCTTCCTCTACAAGCCATAAATTTTTTTTAAAAGAAAATAAATACCATGGTTTACTTTTCTTTTATTTTGGTATTGGAAATGGTTTTCATAATGTTTTCATATCAATGTGTTGTATTGATATCTTGTGATTGAAAAGTGGAAATGTTATGATTCCTTTATGCATGTTTTATGTGATACGATTATGTTATGGTTCTTGGGCATTGTTATGAAGACGGGTGGTTCCATGATAAACTAAGGGCGGGTGAGCCCGATATAGCTCTCCAATGCATTGGGTAACTAGAAGGAGTTAAACGTTAAGGTTTCTCTGAGGAGAATTAGGGAATATACTATGATGGGTATTCCAAACGTAACCAAGAGGGTTACTCTCTACGTAAGAATGTCATGAATACCTCAAGTTACCTTTATGTCTTATGATTTCTATGATTTATTCATGATTTGATGAGGTATGTTAAAGTGATTATGTTTTATGAGTAATGTTTGATTTCATTAATTCTTATGTATACATGTCCTCATGTTTCCTTTCCATATTTTTATATCCCTTACGGAGATTTTTATGGTCATCCCATGTTTTTTTGAAATGTTTTTCACAGGTCAAGGGAAAGGTATGTCATATGAAGATAGTGTCAAGGAAGTGTCAAGAAAGAATCCATGTTTTATTTTAAATATGTTTCTGTTGATGGGAAAAATGAATACTATCTTTTATGTAACCACATTGTTTAAATGTGGAGAGTAATTCAAGATTTATGATCTAATTCTCTAAAACTCTAAACCTGAAAAGATCCTCAATGTGTAATCTTGTAATAACTCAAGATTAAGTCAGGTTTAAGGCTGGGGCCTTATAGTTAGTATCAGAGGTCAGTTTAGATAACTTTAAGAGTTAGAATTTTATTAAATGATTATTCAAAAATAATTTTTTATGGTCAAATTGAAATGATATAGCATTTGAAGTTTACCATGTTGATTATACTAAGATACATCTGTGTTAAGAATGGGTTTTCATTGAAGAAATAGAACAGATTTTATGGGAAGGCATACAGAGGGAAATGACCATTTAAATCAGTATCCTGAGATGGTCAGAATGAGAACTAAACAGTTTTTTGCAGTTATGGCTCAGTTGACTCAGGTGAAAAATGTTGTTTGTTTTTATTGATGATATTTTGGTGTTTACTAAAATTAAAGTGGAGCATGAGAGACATTTAACGGTTATTTTTCAAACCTTGGAAGAAAATAAATTGTATGGGAAATTCAGAAAGTTTGAGTTTTGGTTGCAACAAATTTCATTCATTGGTCAAATTGTTTCTAAAGTTGGGATAACTGTTGATCCTGCAAAAACAAAGGTTGTTGAAGAATGGACAAGACCCACAAATGTAACCGAGATCCGTAATTTTCTTGGTTTGGAAGGTTACTACCGAAGGTTTGTTGAAAAATTTTCATGGTTATCTAGTCCAATGACTAAGCTAACTCGGAAGGGTGGTAAGTTTATCTGGACAAAAGAATGTGATGATTGTTTTCAGGAACTGAAAAAAAGATTGGTGAATGCTCCATTTTTGGCACTACCTTCTAGGAATGGGGAGTTTGTTATCTACAGTGATGCTTCATTGAAAGGACTTGGTTGGGTCCTAATGCAGAATGATCAGGTAATTGCTTATGCTTCATGATAGTTGAAAACTCTTGAGGTAAATTACCCTACACATGATTTGGAATTAGCTGATGTTGTTTTTGCTCTAAAAATTTGGAGGCATCATTTGTATGGATTAAAGAGTGAAATATATATACCGATCAGAAAAGTTTAAAGTATATATTCACTCAGAAATAATTGAACATGAGACAGAAGAGATGGCTACAATTAATCAAGGATTGTGATTGTACAATTCATTACCATCCGGGAAATCAAATAAAGTGGCTGATGCTTTGAGTGGAAAAAGGAATTCTCCATTAACAATGTTGAGTTTGGAACGTGATCCTATGGTTAAGGATTTGATGAACTTTGGCATAGAAGTTGTTGGTGCAGGATGTCCTTCTGTTTTGTTTCAGGTATCAGTGAAATCTTCTCTATTAGACAGAATCAAGCAAGCACAGAAGCAAGATAGTGAGTTGCAGAAAAAGGTAGAGCTGGTTTAGAAGGGTATGTTGCCTGAATTCAACATTGATAGTGATTTTGTTTTGAGATTTGGGAAGAGATTGTGTGTGCCTTGTGATTCACAGTTGAAGAGAGAGTTGTTATGTGAAGCTCATAGTTTTTTGTTTTCAGTTCATCCTGGCAGTACTAAGATGTACAGAGATCTGCAGGAGTATTACTGGTTGGATGGAATGAAAAGAGATATTTCTAATTATACTGTGAAGTTTTTGACTTATCAATAGGTTAAAGCAGAGTGGAAGTTACCGAACGGGATGCTTCAGCCTTTACCAGTGCCAGTGTTAAAATGGGAGAATATATCCATGGACATTGTTGTGGGATTACCAAAGACATCTCGAGGTAATAATGAAATCTTTGTTATTGTTGATCGCTTGACTAAATCTGCTCATTTCCTTACTATACGAGAAACCTTTTCCCTAGATCAACTTTCCCGTTTGTATTTTAAAGAGATAGTCAGGTTACATGGAGTTCCTCTCTCCATTGTATCTGACCGTTATCCCTAGTTCACTTCTAACTTATGAAATGGCCTTCAGAAGTCACTAGGTACTGAATTAAATTTTAGTACAACTTTTCATCCTCAATCAGATGGGCAGTCAGAACGAACAATTCAGACATTGGAGGATATGCTACGTGCTTGTTTGATGGATTATCAGGGGATTTTGGGACCAACATCTTTCTTTGGTTGATTTTTCATATAATAACAGTTTTCATTCCAGTATACAAATGGCACCATTTGAGGCGTTATATGGGAAACGTTGTCGAACTCCAACTTTCTGGGATGAAGGGGGTGAAAGGAAGCTGATGGGAACAGAATTGGTAAAGAGTTGGCAGAAAAAGTTCAGCTGATACAGAAACACATGAGAACAACTCAGAACAGGTAGAAGAGTTATGCGGAAAATATGAGGACGGATCTCTCTTTTGAGGTAGGTGATCATTTTTTTTCAAAGTATCACCATGGAAATGTGTGATGAGATTTTGTAAGAAATGAAAGCTGAGTACAAGGTTCATTGGACCATATGAAATTATGAAGAGAGTTGGATCAGCTGCTTACCGAGTGGATTTACCTCCGATTCTATCTCAGGTACACAATTTGTATCATGTTTCAATGTTAAGGAAGTACATGCCAGATCCATCTCATGTTTTGAGTCCAGAGGTAGTTCAACTGGAAGGGAACCTATCTTATGAAGAAAAAACCGGTCCGGATTCTTGACCATAGGGAGAAAGTGTTACGGGATAAGGTGATTCATCAGGGAAAGGTTTTGTGGAAAAACCACATGATTGAAGAGGCAACATGGGAATCTGAAAATGCAATAAGGGCTAAATACCCGCACTTATTCGATAAGTAAATAAATTGCGGTGACACAATTTTCTAATGGGGGGAAGGATGTAACATCCCAAGTAAGTAATGAATCATAGATATTTTTATCTATTTCTACTAATGAATTAGATAGTGTTTTAGAGGCTTAAAATGAGAATAAATCCAATCTTAAGCGGGGAATACACTAATATTTTTAAAAGACTGTTTTACTTCCTTTTGGTGGAAAACAATTTTGAAATAAACATTTTGACAGTTTTATAAGCTCTATTTGTCAAAATAAACATATTATTTATGATTGGGACATTGAAATTTACATTGGATAATTTTTTGGTATTTTTCTGACAATGTTCATTTTTTAATGAAGAGTGAAAAACACTGCATTTTACATCAAAATTGATTTTTCATCTAATTTAATTATATGGTTAGATTATCTTTTTAATTGGTTTTAAAGTGAAATTAGAATATATTTTTACAATTTAAACCAATAGTGGTTGTTGTAATTAATTTTACTTTGATATTGGACTTAAACTAGTGTCAATCTTTTGATATATATTGTTTCATAAAAACATGTTATTTGTCCTGACAGTGGGAATTAATTATTAAAATAATTAATGTAACTTATATGTTTTGAATTTTGTGAAATAGACATCATTTTTGAATTCATAGTATCAAATATAGATTAGGGTGATGCCTTGGTATTTTTCTGAAAAACTTCAATTTTTGATGAATAGTGAAACCACTATGTGGTACTTAAAAAAACAGATTTTTCATTTACATTAAATTTTACCACCTATATGTTTTGAATTTCAAAATTCCGACATACATGGTTTTAATTAAGAAGTAAAATGTGGTTCAATTGGATTAAAATAATTTTTTGGTGAATAGTAATTTTTAAGGTTTTAATCGCGATTAGAGGTAATTACTGTAATTTAAGATAAGAATAATGTTTTAATAATATGAAATGAAATTGACACATGTCCTACCCTTATTGGATGTTTCATAGACGACTAAGACAATCCATGGGTCATCTTGGGGACCCCATGGAGCCACTTTGGAAGGAAAATGACAATAATATCTTTTTATTTAATGTTACAGTAAAAATGACACAAACATGAGTTGTTTTAAAAAAAAATAAATGGGGTTATACAAGTCAGATTTTTGCCTATAAATAGAAATTGGAAATATAAAACTATTTCCTACATCATAGTATTTGTTTAATAATTTTTAGAAATTAAATAAATTAAATTATGTATGACACCATGATGATGCAGCGATGACCTCATTATTTAACGATTTAAATAAAATAAAAATATAATGTAAAATCTAAGACCTACATTTGTCAAAAACCTATTCGATGGTTCGATTTAGAACTATTATCATCTTATACTCAATATATATAATTTTTGAACCTTTTAAATCCGAAAATCATTTTTTAATAATGTATCCTTTTATACCTTTCCAAGAGTGCCCCTCCTCTCCTCTTATAAAATGCCCCCACCTCTACCACCTTACCCACAATTCCAATGCCTTTGGCTCAGCCAACCCCTGCCCATTTTGTCTCTCCATATCCCTCTATAACTCTTAGAAGCCTCACTGTGGGCATAAGTCTTCCCAAGGAAGCATTTGAGCTCAAATCAAAAAGAGTTACCCGATTTATAGGTAGTGTCTTCTCTTGTGTTCTTATGTTTTATTCTGCTTCTCCAACCCCATAAACTCTTTTTATTAATTTATTTTGTAACAAAAACAGTATCTTCCATATACTAGGATGTTTTTATAAGAATTATTCGAGCTACACTTACACACATCTACATCTAATGGTAAAAGAACATATTGTTTCCGTGGATGGCGAAATTTTGCCTCACGAAACAATGATTGTTCAATAATCATTTAACTCCATCAATGGTGGCCATTAAGATGACACTATATTTATAAATGATATATAATATTATTATGTTTTACTTAATATTCTGTATTTTTCATTTATGGAATACCATTATGGCTTCCATTATGGGTATACGCGATATCTTCATTTTAGGAAGTGTGGACTGCCGCCCCCTCAAAGTGATTTGATTCGTTAATACCATATGTGGTACCTATAAAGGATAGATTTAATGATATTATATATGATACCATACTAGAACTATAATTCTATTTTTTATCATTAAGTTTTAATTCCATTAAAGTATGAGATAGAAATGAAAGTTGCGTTCATGCGTACGTACGACTTACCGTATCCATGAACGGTACATTTCATTTCTTATCCCCAAATGTAATGTACTAGTATAAGTACATATATATAATGGATATATATGATTTATGTTAAATCTAAATGATGAATATAATTATGGAATTAAAATATACATATCTCTCATTTACTCTTAATTCCATTAATATGACATAGAAATGAAAGTAGCGTTCATGCGTACATACGGCTTACCGTCTCCATGAACGGTGCATTTCATTTCTTACCTCTAAATGATTATGTAATATTATAAATGCATGTATATACTAGATATATATGATATATATGATATCTACATCATGAGTATAACTCTGGATACAATGGATACATGACCAACTTGTAATTATAAAGAGTTCATTTTTGACTCAAGTACCAATGATCGATAAAATGACTGTTATTAACATAAATAATTATATAGTTTTCATGACATGGTAATAAGTGATATAAAAGGAATAATGAACTTGAAAAATGTTCTTAAGAAAGTATAAATTAACTCAAGTTTATTATTCATGAGGTTAAAGAACGATCGAGTCAAGTCGGACCCAAGGTAAGGGAACTTCCTAACAAAATTTCCGTTCATTGGGTTAATCTGCTACTTTCAAATTATGTCATGATATTATTATGTCCTATCACGTATTTTTAGTTTATTTATGTGTAATTATATTGAATACACATAATAGATCTATTTTATTTAAAAAATGATCTTTGTATGGGACTTTGTCTCAATCTCCTTTCATTGAGGCATATTTTGTTTTATACATAACCTTCTTTTATACAGTGTATAACCACCTTTGAATTTTACGTTTATCCAAAAGGAATATTTTTTATAAAAAGCATTTTACTAAACGAAAAAAGGGAATTTTTTGTCGTATGTATGCGGCGACAATAACTTCTCCGCCGCTATGACCATTATTTGAGTTTCGACTACCTCTACAAGCCATACATTTTTTTAAAAGAAAAATAAATACCATGTTTTACTTTTCTTTTATTTTGGTATTGGAAATGGTTTTCATAATGTTTTTATATCAATGTGTTGTATTGATATCTTGTTATTGAAAAGAGGAAATGTTATGTTTCCTTTATGCATGTTTTATGTGATATGATTATGTTATGGTTCTTGGGCATTGTTATGAAGACGGGTAGATCCGTGATAAACTAAGGGCGGGTGAGCCCGATATAGCTCTCCAATGCATTGGGTAATGCGAAGGAGTTAAAAGTTAAGGTTTCTTTGAAGATATTTAGGGAATATACTGTGATGGGTATTCCAAACGTAACCAAGAGGGTTACTCCCTACGTAAGAATGTTATGAATGCCTCAAGTTACCATTATGTCTTATGATTTCTATGATTTATTAATGATTTGATGAGGTATGTTAAAGTGCATATGTTTTATGAGTAAAGTATGCTTTCATTGATTCTTATGTATACATGTTCTCATGTTTCCTTTCCATATTTTTCTATCTCGTACTGAGCTTTTTATGCTCATCCCAAGTTTTTTTTAAATGTTTTTCATAGGTCAAGGGAAAGGTACGTGATATGATGATAGTTTCAAGGAAGTGTCAAGAAAGAATCCATGTTTTATTTTAAATATGTTACCGTTGATGGGAAATATGAATACTATATTTTATGTAACCACTTTGTTTGAATGTGGAATGTAATTAAAGTTTTATGATCTAATTCTCTAAAACTCTAAACCTGAAAAGATCCTCAATGTGTAATCTTATAATAACTCAAGATGAAGTCATGTTTAAGGTTGGGGCCTTATAGAGATGGTATGACTTCATGTGGTCCCTAGTTCTATCTTTTCCAATATGGATTCCCAAATTATGTTTCATTTATATAAGAGTTTTTAATGGGAGGTGGGTACATAGTTGTTTCTAAGCATAGAATAACACCATCAGATTGATGGCCAGTCAGAGTGTACGATACATGCATACAAGGACATATTGTGTCCATGTGTCCGAGACAATGTGGGATCTTGTGAGAAGAATATGCCACTAATTGATTTCTCTTAAAATAGATTTTTTTTAGTTTTATACATAAATGAAAGTGTACAAATATTTATATCGTAGGCCATGTTGTTCTCCCATTTATTGGTTAGAGGCAGGCGATGCATACATACTGAGACAATGTCTTGTGAAGGATACTGCTATATAGTTCCACATGATTCAGAGTTGGGTAGCTACCACACTATCTGATAAAATATATTATGTTTATCATCATAGATGGGCTCTAGAGTTTGATTTCTGGGAGGGACATTTCCTACATTTCATGTTGAGGTTGGTACATAATAGAATGAGGAGTTAGGGTAATCTACTAAGATATGTCGAACCTTTTGAGATTCTTGAGAATGTTGGGTAGGTTTAGTATAATTTATTGTTACCTCAGTGGCCCCATTCCTTGAATGACATCTTCTATAATTATTAGCTACACCTCTATCACTAAAAACTATATCATATTTTTCATCCTGAGGAAGTTGAGATTTATATTGATTCATCGTTTGAGAAGTATCTTATTCATTGAGATGATAAGAGCATGAATGTTCTCTGAGGCCATTCTTTTCCTTTGGTATGGGTGATAGGGGAACATGGTCATGTATGATGTATGAATTTAGAGAGGGAGGCCAATGTACATGCTTACTGGCCATAGCAATTCATAGATATTGCATCACCACCCTTGAAGGGAAATTTAATGATGTATTTATTTATGTGGGGGTTGTTTGTAAGAACCCAGTTATTCCAACAAGGTATAGTTTCTTCTTTT
Organism: Viscum album; assembly: GCA_963277665.1. NCBI lineage: Eukaryota > Viridiplantae > Streptophyta > Magnoliopsida > Santalales > Viscaceae > Viscum > Viscum album. The sequence continues at coordinate 651,393,086 of OY728145.1, read as the reverse complement.
ATTCCTTTTAGCTGTTTTTTAGAAAATAATGGAAATTAGGGCAACATACTCGAATTAGCAGTTACATGCCATGTACTCCAACGAACAAGTTGTGTAGTATGTCCATGTATGAAGGGAATATATGTTGTGTGGGAATGTCAGCATGAAAAGGGGGAAAACCAACTACATGTTATATATATGGGCTTACACATCATGTACTTGTTGTTTTTCACTTCAAATGGTAGTAACCTTATTCTTCTATCATTTGGAAAGATGCATCACTACTAGAACATAATAGGAGTTCTAAAACTCTAACCCATTCCTGGTTGATCATCCGAATTCTTAATAAATCAAAGTCTATCTTGTTTGAACCATATCAATATGCTCTTGATTACACACGATCCATTATTGGTGATTTTTATTCTCAACTGTAATATTTAAGGTTGCGTGAATATCCTTTTTATATATCTATACCATTCTACATTGAATTGAATTTACATGCTGGATGAAGAAAGGCATACTTCGAGGAGGCAGGTGTTCTTGTGATTAATGATTATTATCAAGTTGTTTATATGTGTTTTTGTGTCAACCGCACATGTTTGGGGTAGTGCACATTGATATTTTTCCATGTGTTAATGCCTATGGATTTTAGGAGACAAATTATTTGAATTGAAGCCTGTTGAGGCAGCTTGTTTTGATTAAGAGCCATCCTAAGGATGTGATTCCCTTAGATAACTGTTGTGGGGCCTTTTGGATTATGATAATAATGGCTATGATTTAAATTACCCTATTATAAGTTTTTTGACATGAATTGTTAAATTAAATTCATAAGAATGTGATTTTCCCATGTCAACCATGTATTAGGGTAAATATTTCATATATGGCCTTATTATTGTTTCTTATATGTCAGGGTTGCCTAGTTCAATTATCCTTCTTGCAGTAAGAGATTTTGCATGCCTGTGGGAATGGTTTTGTGTGGCTATGGGCTATGTTTGGTTATGCTAGTGTGTATTTTCCAATGGGAAATGAATTTTTATAAATGTGGACTAACATATGGAAATTTTTTTAAGTGAAGATTGATTGTTGTAATGACATAGGACACATCGTGTATTTGATTTTAATTTAACCAGACAGGTTTCCTACTGAGGAATCTACTACGTTTTCCTGAATAAGGGATTAACTGGTTATTTCTAGATACCAAGAACATATGATTCAATGAAATTGAATTTCATATTGATCATGAACAGTTAAAATGGAACATGACTTTTAGAATTGTTTACTTTTGAGTACATCCTAATTCAATGGTTGTATTATTATACACTACTTCTGTATATACTCACAAATTGATTGGAATAGACCCATGGTGGTTTCCTACTGGGATTAATTTCTCACACCATGTTTGCTCATGGTTTTGGGTGAAAAAATAGTATAATACCATATTTATCAATAGAGGAAAGGATCATTATACATGTTCCTGATTACTTCGTAAGATAAGGAGATAATTGGACTAAGATAAGGCATGCAATACTCTTGTGTTTCATTTTGTATTATTGTACATTAGTATAGTATTGTACTAGATATCATTGTTTCTTATTTTCATTTATTTCATAGAACATGTGACAAGCTGCATCAGTAAGACATTATATGCCTGGTGGAAATCATTACCTTTCAGTATTCTATTGGTGACATCTGTTACATGTTGTTTACCCCTTTTTCTATTGATATTATTTATTCTAATGTGTTACATTATGCCAATGTGGCAACAGTTTCCCAACTATCAATCCTTAGTACCTCATTTCTATTCAGAAGCCACTAGTATTTTGAGATATTCCCATGAGGCCATGTGGCCAACCATGTATTAGGAACCTTTTAGTGGCATATAAATCCGAGATGTTTCATTTTATAACTCATGAATTCATCTTTATGAGAACCACATTAATATGAATTTAAATAATCCCTTTGGTGAGTTTTGAAAGACACGGATGTGGTGTATAGGTTTTGAAGAGGTGTCGAACATAATTTAGAAAAGATTAAATTCTTATGTTGAGTGAGTACAAGAGGTGTTTGGGACTAGCATTTATAGTGTAGGAGATGGGTGTTTTGGTAAATTTATTCATTAGTTTATTATTTTTATCAAATACTACCAATATTAGAGATTTATGTGAATAAATAACATAAATATAGCATGTGAGTTAGAACTAATGAGTTCTTACCTCATCTAGTTGTCATCAATGTCTCAATAATTCATTTATTTACATAAAATGTTAAATATGGTAAATTACCATATTTTATTATTCAAAAAAACTATTTTATTAAAATACCAAAAAGTCACCCTAAACGTTTTTCATGTGAGTAATTGAACTATCTAGATCATTTTAGTAATAGTAATTTCTAAATATGAGAAAAAAATATTTAAAATAAATTCATCATTTAATTGAATTATAACAATTATAGTATTATAGATGAATTTATGAGGCTTTCAAAAATTATTCAAGGTCTCATTAAATTATAGTATAATTATTATTAAAGAATATACTAATTTAGAAATCTAATTTTGGAAAATAAATTTGTTTCTAAATCATTATATTAATTATAATTCAACATTAACTGATACTATTATTATTTTACTAGGTATGGCCATGGAATTGTAACTTAGTTTTGTGAAATGATAAGTGCATTAAGGTATGTTGTTCAACATGGTTAGGGAGCTATACAGATGGAATATTATTCAAGTGATGAATTTAAAATCATTACAATTTTCTTTGAGAACATCCCATGGAATATATTACCATCATAGATTGATTGCTATCAAATTGTGGATCATCATAATATAGTTATAACACTTGTATATAGAGAACAATACCAGGTTTTTAATTCCATTTCTAAGAGTGAAATTTTAAAGGCCATTTATAGATTGACTTTTTTGGTAATTGAATTTTTTCACTTTCTGGTTGAAGAGGATTCATGTTAGGATGTGTATACATGACTTTGTAAACACCCTTGTAATGCTCTTTATGTTGATTTTACTTTTAATAAAGTTATTTAGGAGAAGTATTTCATGACACCTAAACTAAATTATTATTTTAATTATAATATTTATGATAATAATTTATGTTTTAAAAAATACCAACACTTAATTTATCATTTTTTAAAAAACTATATACATATACCTAGATGTAAATTTATAATATTTTCAATTATAGGATACCCAAATTTTATTTACAAATTTATAGGTGGGGTTAATATTATATTTTCTAGATTACAATTCCTAGTGGATATATTACTATTCATGTGGTCATGTTACCATTCTATCGGTATTTGTTCTCAATTTCTATATATACCACATATTTCACTCATTGTTCATTTAAGAAAATTTTATGTAGTTTTCTATGTGATTTTTTTGTGAAATAGAATATAACACATAATTACAAGAAGGTAAATTTCATTGATAAATTTTTTTCGTTACAGTTTTGGTGTGCCACATCAATCCCCAATATATCCTAATAGGTGGAGGATGGTATTTTGAGAAAAATATAACAAAAATATTGATCATGGAGTTACTGGTCATTTTGTGATCTATCTATGATACTATAGTGGTTCTACGAGTTATATCACATTAGATTTCCCCTTATGTTTCAATTATATTTTATGTTGTTTTCTTTTGTATAAGTCATTAAATTGTGTTATTAATAATGGCTATTTTACATTTTCTGAACATAATTTTTATTCAATCAATTTTTAGGAAAATAAATCATATATATATTGATAGTATGATTTCGAAAATTTTATCTATATTTATGATATATTATAAGTAATAAATGATTGTATTATTCCATAAGTAGAAGTTATTTTTATTATATTAACAAATATTATCAATTTTTAAAATGATAGTCATGGAATAGTGATATTATTTATTTAGAATAATAAACTGATTTTATGAAATGTAAAAGATATGATAATGTTTGTGTTAAGCATAAAAATATATATAAATAATTTAAAAAATATATGAGGGTTAAATTGATGTTTTAGAGACATTATACTACAGATATTATTACTCATGATGTGGAAAAAATGCATATTTTCTTCATAAGGAGGAATATATTTTTGACAATAATCAAGGGATATTTTGAAAAGATAGAAGAATTTATATTTTTGAAATGAATATATGGATTATACAAGATAATTTTGATTCTAATGTTTTTACATTGAATTAAAATTATTCATATGATATTTCTTGGGATAATTTTTATAGATTATTACTATCTTTTGATGTATGGGATGAAATTGTTTTCTTGAAGCTGCTGATGGATGAAATATAAATCTATTTTAAAGATATTGATCATGATATGTTTAATAAGATGGTTTCTAATAATGAAGATTTTTTTTAATATTAAATTGATGATCATTGGGAGAATATTGATGAAGCTATATCTCTTATTTTAAGAATCATGTGAATAGGAAAATGAATGTAAAGAGAAAAATTTATTTAATACTTTTCAGATGTGGGGATATTGTTATGCAGTAATTTAACAAAAATGTGAAACTAGTTATGATAATAAAGATAACATGTTATGTATAGAGGTTTACTGAATAATATACACTATATTCCAATGATTTCATATAATGAGATGTGTATAAACTTATCTAAATTTCATAAGAAATACTTCTTATTGATAGATGGTATGGAAATTGAGGATGAATATTAAAATAAAATTTCAGTTGACGGTGAAGATGCTCAAAAAAGATCATTTCTAAAGTGAATGATAAAAATATTTCAGGTAATGAAAGATGTTCTAAATCAATTATGGAAGAATATTCTATTACGGAATTCATACTGAATATACAATTAAAATAATGTGTCTCAAATATTTCTACATAGGATAACTAGATGATAAAAATGAAAATTGATGATAATTATTTTAACAGAAATATATATCAAAATTTTATAAGTATTATTCCATCATTATAGTTATATTATAGGGTTAACGAATTTTATTACTAATGTTAATAATCTTAATATCAATTTGGAAGAAACATTGAAGGATAAAAAATAATTTTTATCATTTACAATTATACTTGGCAACAACAACATACAATTTAATTATGTGAAGAGACGATGTTTATAATTCTATTTTATAAGTTGTATAATTCTTGATTAAGTTTCATGATTAAACATTACATCCAATGAAATTATAGGAATATGAAAATAATTGTGAAAATATTGGTAAAAATTCAAGGAAGAAGAAACAATTTATAAATATCATGGTTGTGGCAACATCAAGTTATATTAAATTTCTTGAAATTCTTTGATCACTAACACTAAATTCTATAACTTGGGTATCCATATGTTCTCAAAAATATATATATAAATACCATGTATTTAGGGTTTTAAAAAACTATTATTTCACCAAAAGGAGTTAAAATTTGAGACTCTAAAATGGATGAAGGACAATGGCATAAACTGCGACAATACATTACATTCAATGGAAAATAGGTTTTCTATAGTTATTTTTCATTTATACAAGGCTTTGGGAATATAAAATTTATTTTATTTCTTTCATAAACAAGATAATATTAATGGAAGATATTATAGAAAATTATTGAGTTGGATTCAATCTTATCAACATATTAATGTTTACAAACTAGTTAAGAACTGCATATAGAAAACCAAATTATAGTTTGATTTCAAAAATGAAATATATGGGAGGTATGATAAGCTTGGTAATCATGAAAATTATTTTTTTATCATTTAACAATAACCCAAAATATAATATTCAATACTGAAGAGTCTCATAAGTGTAATAATATTGGAAAATAGAAGGTCTTAATTATGGATGTATCACTTAATGCATCAAAAGGATAATTTATATGGATCATGGAATTAGGATTTTCATCATAAATTAAAGGATATTTAATACTCACGAGTCTTATGAAAAAAATTTGTTATAGGTTTAGGTCATTTTTTAATGATTGATATCTAATGTTGAAAGCATTTGGCTCATCATTAATTATAAAATAAGTGTAAAAAATCATAATCCACATTTTAAATGATGGATTGAAACAAAATATTAAATTTAGTTCACATAATTTTGATGAAGTAAATTAAGTGTTTTACGATGGTTGTGGATTTATTGTTCCGAATATTGAATATATAATTTTTTTTGAAAAACAAATATAGTGGGATAAAAGAAACAACATTCAAGTTGGTGATTGCACAAACTCATATTATCTACTTCTGAATGATGAAAACCAATTGTTTCATCAAATCCTTTGAAATATTGGAAAAAATAATATTAATTTTTTTACTTAATGGGATAATGTTCAATGAGATTATTTTCTAGAAAAAAAATAAATTGGATATGTCTAATATGTTCAATAGGGAATAGAGTTAACTCTACTCCTAAGAAGGTATATATTTAGTCTACTCAACCATATGAGCTCATACATTTAGAATTTTTTTGGGGAAATGAGTAATATATAAACTATTGGATATAATAAAATTCATACGTTAATTGATTAATTTTACTTATTTTTATTTGGGTTATGTTTATAAAACAGAAATGAGAGTCCTTACAGAATTTTTAATGATTTCAATGAATTTTAGAGAAAGATTGTTGTTTTCCATCAAAATGAATATATAGATAAGAGAACTAATTTTTCTAATTGTGATTTTATAGAATATATTTAGAAACATACCATCCAATATAATCATATTTCCCTATTCAAACTATTACAAAATGGAATGCTCGAAAGAAATCATGGATGTTATATGGAGATGGACCAAACAATGATTTTTGAGAAAAATATTTCTCGTTATTTCTAGATATAGTATATTTGTGTGGTGGTTCATAGAATATAATGGTTGTTTCATTTACCTAACATAGATATGTCCTGATATGATATTTATTATAATAATAACCCTACATTTGATGTACCTTAATGTTCTTTAGTCATTATATTATCATGGTAAATGGTGAGAATCATATAATTTTTCAAAAATAATGGAGTAGAATTGTAACATCCCAAGTATGTAATGAATAATAGATATTTTTATCTATGTCTATTAATGATTTAGATAGTTTTAAGAGGCTTAAAATGAGAATAAATCCAATCTTAAGCATGGAATAAAAAAATATTTTTAAAAGATTTTTCTACTTCCTTTTGATGGAAAACCATTTTTAAATCTCTCTTTTGACAATTTTATAAGCTATATTTTTCAAAATAAACTTATTATTTATGATTGGGACATTGAAATTTACTTTGGATAAATTTTTGGTATTTTTCTGATAATGTTCTTTTTTAATGAATAGTGAAAATGTTGTATTTTAATTCTAATCCTCTTTTTAGTCTAATTTACTTATATAATTATATTATCTTTTTAATTAGTTTTAAAGTTAAATTAGAATATATTTTTACCATTTAATCCAATGGTGGTCATTGGAATTAATTTCACTTTGAAATTGGACTTAAACTAGTGTCAATCTTTTGATACTTATTGTTTCATAAAAACACGGTATTTGCTCTGATAGCGGGAATTAATTATTAAATTAATTAATGTAACTTATATGTTTTTAATTTTGTAAAATAGACAGAAATTTTGAATTTGGAATATCAAATATAGCTTAGGGTGATGTTTTGGTATTTTTCTAAAAAACGTCAATTTTTTATGAATACTGAAACCACTAAGTGGTACTTATAAAAACTGATTTTCCGTTTAAATGAAATTTTACCACCTCTGTGTTCTGAATTTAAAAAATCCAACATACATTTTTGTCATTGAGATGTAAAATGTGGTTCAATGGGATTAAATTAATTTTTTGGTGAATAGTAACTTTTACGTTTTTAATCGCCATTAGAGGTAATTAGTGCAATTTAAGACAAAAATGATATTATAATAAAATGCAAATACCTAGACACGTGTACTACCCTTATTAGAAGTGTCATGGCTGACCGAGAAAATCCATGGGTCTACTTGGGGACCCCATGGAGCAACTTATTTAGGAAAATGACGTTAATATATTTTTATTTAATGTTAAAGTAAAAAATGACACAAACATGAGTTTTTTTTAATAAAACAATTTTCAAATTGGTTTATACAAGTCAGATTTTTTACTATAAATAGTCATTGGAAAGATAAAAACCTTTCCTACATCATAGTAGTTTTTTTATATTTTTTAGACATTAAAAATATTAAATTAGTTATGACATCATGATGATGCAGTGATTACCTCATTATTTAACGATATAAATAAAATGTAAATATAATGTAAATTGTAAGACCTAAACTTGTCAAAAACCTATTTTATGGGTGGATTTCGAACCCTTATCACCGTATCCTCGAAAGTTATTATTTTGGGACCTTTTTTATCTGAAAATTATTTTATAACAATGTATCTTTTCTTAACTTTCCAAGAGTGCCCCTCCTCTCCTCTTATAAAAGGCCCCCACCTCTACCACCTAACCCACACTTAAAAAGCCTTTGGATCGTCCAAGACCTACCCATTTTGTCTCTCCACATCCCTCTCTAACTCTTAGAAGCCTCACTTTGGGCAGAAGTCTTCCCAAGGAAGCCTTTGAGCTCAAATCAAAAAGAGTTACCCGATTTAAATGTAGTGCATTCTTTTGTGTTCTTAAGTTTTATTTTGCTTCTCCAACCACCTAAACTCTTTTTATTCATTTATATTGTAAACCCAACAGTATCTTCCATATACTAGGATGTTTTTATAAAAAGGATTCAAGCTAAACTTACACAAACCTAATCTAATGGTTAAAGAATATACGGTTTCTGTGGATGGAGAATTTCTGCCTCACGAAACGATGATTGTTCAACACTCATATAACACATTATAATGTGGAAATTAAGATGTCACTATACTTCTATATGATATATAATATGTTTATGTTTTACTTATGCTTCTGTATTTTTAATTTATGGAATACCTTTATGGTTTCCATTATGGGTAAACGCGTTATCTTCATTTTAGGAAGTGCGGACTACCACCCCGTCAAAGTGATTTGATTCATTAATGTCATATGTGGGACGTATAAAGGTTTTAATTAATGATATTATATATGATATTATAATGTAATTATAATATACATTTATATCATTATGATTCCATTCCATAAAATACAAAATATAAATGAAAGTAGCGTTCATGCGTACGTACGTCTTACCGTCTCCATGAACGGTGCATTTCATTTATTACCTTTAAACGTTATGTAATATTATAAATGCATGTATATACTAGATATATATGATATATATGATATCTAAATCATGAGTATAACTCTGTATATAATGGATACATGAACAACGTGTAATTATAAAGAGTTTATTTTTGACTCAAGTTCCAATGATCGTTAAAATGACCGTTATTAACTTAAATAATTACATAGTGATTATGACATGGTAATAAGTGATATAAAATTAATAATGAACTTGAAAAAGGTTTTTAAGAAAGTATAAATTAACTCAAGTTTATTATTCAGGAGGTTAAAGAACGACCGAGTCAAGTCGGACCCGAGGTATGAGACTTCGTCTCAATCTTCTTTCATTGAGGCATATTTTGTTTTATACACAACCTTCTTTTATACGATGTATAAACCCCTATGAATTTTACGTTTATCCAAAATTATTCTTTTTTATTCAAAGCGTTTTACTAAATGACAAAAGGGAATGTCTTTGTCGTACGTATACGGCGACAACGACTTTTCCACCACCGTGACCATTATTTGAGATACAGCTTCCTCTACAAGCCATACCTTTTTTTAAAAGAAAAATAAATACCCTATTTTACTTTTCTTTTATTTTGGTATTGAAAATAGTTTTCATAATGTTTTTATATCAATGTGTTGTATTGATATCTTGTGATTGAAAAGTTGAAATTCGATGTTTCATTTATGCATGTTTTATGTGATACGATTATGTTATAGTTCTTGGACATTGTTATGAAGATGGGTGGTTCCATGATAAAATAAGGGAGGATGATCCCGATATAGCTCTCCAATGCATTGGATAATGTGAAGGAGTTAAATGTTAAGGTTTCTCCGAAGAGATTTAGGGAATATACTATGATGGGTATTCCAAACGTAACCAAGAGGGTTACTCCCTACGTAAGAATGTTACGAATGACTCAAGTTACCTTTATGTATTATGATTTCTATGATTTATTTATGATTTGACAAGGTATGTTTTAGTGCTTCTGTTTTATGAGTACAGTATGATTTCATTGATTATTTTGTATATATGTACTCACATTTCCTTTCCATAATTTTTATAACCCTTACTAAGCTTTTTATGCTCATCCCATGTTTTTGAAATGTTTTTCGCAGGTCAAGGGAATGGTACATGATATGATGATAGTGTCAAGGAAGTGTCAAGAAAGAATCCATGTTTTATTTTAAATATGTTTCCCTTGATGGGAAAAATGAATACTATCTTTTATGTAACCAATTTGTTTAAATGTGGAATGTAAGGCAAGTTTTGTGATCTAATTCTCTAAAACTCTAAACCTAAAAAGATCCTCAATGTGTAATCTTGTAATAACTCATGATTAAGTAAGGTTTAAGGTAGGGGCCTTATAGTTGGTATCAGAGGTCAGTTTAGATAACTTCCGGAGTTAGAATTATATAAAATGATTATCCGAAAATATTTTTTTAAGGTCAAATTGAAATGATATAGCATTTAAAGATTACCATGTTGCTTCTCCTAAGATATTTCTATGTTAAGAATGGTTTTTCATAGAGGGAAAAAAAATTCTTGGAAGGCATACAAAGGGAAATGACCTTTCAAATCAGTATCCTGAGATGGTCAGAATCAGAACTAAATAGTTTTTTGCAGTGATGGATTAGTTGAATTAGGTGATAAATGGTGGTTGTATTTATTGATGATATTTTTTTGTTTTCTAAAAGTAAATAGAAGCATGAATGACATTTAAGGATTATTTTGAAAAACATAAAAGAAAATAAATTGTATGGGGAATTTAGCAAGTTTGAATTTTGGTTGCAACAAATTTCTTTCCCTGGTCACATTGTTTCTAAAGATGGGATAACTGTTGATCCTGCAAAAACAAAGGTTGATGAAGAATGTCCAACACCCACAAATGTAACGGAGATTCGTAGTTTCCTTGTTTTAGAAGGCTATTACCGAAGGTTTTTTTAGAAATTTTTCATGGTTATCTAGTCCAATGACTAAGCTAACTCGGAAGGGTGTTAAGTTTATCTGGAAAAAGGAATGTGATTATTGTTTTTAGGAATTGAAAAGAATATTGGTGAATGCTCCAGTTTTGGAACTACCTTCCAGGAATGTTGAGTTTGTTATCTACAGTGATGCTTCTTTGAAAGGACATGGATGTGTCAAAATTCAGAATAATCAGGTAATTGATTATGCTTTACGACAGTTGAAAACTCATGAGGTAAATTATCCTACACATAATTTGGAATTAGCTACTGTTGTTTTCGCTTTAAAAATTTGGAGGCATAATTTGTATGGAGTAAAGTGTGAAATATATACTGATCACAAAAGTTTAAAGTATATATTCACTCAGAAATAATTGAACATGATACAGAGGATATGGCTTGAATTAATCAAGGATTATGATTGTACAATTCATTATCATCCGAGAATAGAAAATAAAGTGGCTGATGCTTTGAGTCAAAAAGTAATGCTTCATTAAAAATATTGTGTTTGGAACGTGATACTTTGGTTAAGGATTTGATGAACTTTGGAATTGAAGTTTTTGGTGCAGGATGTCCTTCTGTTTTGTTTTAGGTATCAGTGAAATCTTCTCTATCAAACAGAATCAAGCAAGCACAAAAGCAAGACAGTGAGTTGCAGAAAAAGGTAGAGCTGGTTCAGAAGGGTAAGTTGCATGAATTGAACATTGATAATGATTGTGTTTTGAGATTTGGGAAGAGATTGTGTGTGCCTTGTGATTCACATTTGAAGAGAGATTTGTTATGTGAAGCTCATAGTTCTCTGTTTTCAGTTCATCATGGCAGTACTAAGATGTATAGAGATATTTTGGAGAATTAATCGTGGGATGGAATGAAAAGGGATATTGCTGATTTTACTGTTAAGTGTTAGACTTGTCAGCAGGTTAAAGAAGAGCGACAGTTACCAAAAGGGATGCTTCAGCCTTTACCAGTGCCAGAATGGAAATGGGAGAATATATCCATGGACTTCGTTTTGGGATTTCCGAAGACACCTCGAGGTAATAATGCAATCTGGGTTATTGTTGATCGCTTGACTAAATCTTCTCATTTCATTTCCATACGAGATACTTTTTCCCAAGATCAAATTTCCCTTTAGTATCTTAAAGAGATAGTCGGGTTACATGGATTTCATCTCTCCATTGTATCTGACCGTGATCCCAGATTTACTTCTAACTTTTGTGAAGGCCTTCAGAAGTCATTGGGTGGTGAATTAAATTTTAGTACAGCTTTTCATCCTCAATCAGATGGGTAGTCAGAACGAAAAATTCAGACTTTGGAAGATATGCTACATGCTTTTTCGATGGATTATCAGGGAAGTTGGTACCAACATCATTCTTTGGATGAATTTTGAGATAATAATATTTTTCATTCCAGTATACAGATGGACCTATTTGAGGCGTTATATGGGAAGAGGTGTAGAACTCCAGCTTTCAGGGATGAAGTGGGTGAAAGGAAGCTGATGAGACTAGAATTGGTAGACTAGTTGGCAGAAAAAGTTCAGCTGATATAGAAACACATGAGAACAGCTCAGAGCAGGAAGAAGAGTTATGAAGACAACATGAGTAAGGATCTCTCTTTTGAGGTAGGTGATCATGTTTTTCTCAAAGTCCCACCATGGAAAAGTGCGATGCAATTTGGTAAGAAAGGAAAGCTGAGTCCAAGGTTAATTAAACCATATGAAATTCTACAGAGAGTTGGTTCAGTTTCTTACCGAGTGGGTTTACCTTTGAGTTTATCTCAGGTACACAATGTTTTTCATGTTTCAATGTTAAGGAAGTACATGCCAGATCCATCTCATGTTTTGAGTCCAGAGGTAGTTCAGCTAGAAGAGAACCTATCTTATGAGGAACAACCGTTCCAGATTCTTGACCATATGGAGCAAGTGTTACGGAATAATGTGATTCATCAGGTAAGGGTTTTGTGGAAAAACCACATGATTGAAGAGGCAACATGGGAATCTGAAAATGCAATGGGGGCTAAATACCCCCACTTATTCGATAAGTAAATAAATTGCGGGGATGCAATTTTCAAAATGGGGGAAGGATGTAACATCCCAAGTAAGTAATGAATAATAGATATTTTTATCTATGTCTATTAATTAATTAGATAGTGTTTTAGAGTCTTAAAATGAGAATAAATCCAATCTTAAGCATGGAATACACTAATATTTTTAAAAGATTGTTTTACTGACGTTTGATGGAAAACCATTTTTAAATCTATATTTTGACAATTTTATAAGCTATATTTGTCAAAATAATCTTATTCATTATTATTGGGAGATTGAAATTTACTTTGGATAAATTTCTTGTATTTTTCTAATAATGTTCTTTTTTTAATGAATAGTGAAAAATGTTGTATTTTAATTCAAAACCTCTTTTCAATCTAATTTGTTTATATGATTATATTATCTTTTTAATTGGTTTGAAAGTGAAATTAGAATATAATTTTACCATTTAATCCAATGGTGGTCGTTGGTATTAATTTAACTTTGAAATTGGACTTAAACTAGTGTCAATCTTTTGATACTTATTGTTTCATAAAAACACGCTATTTGCTCTGACAGCGGGAATTAATTATTAAATTAATTAATGTAACTTATATATTTTGAATTTTTTAAGATAGAAATAAGTTTTGAATTTGGAATATCAAATATAGCTTAGGGTGATGTTTTGGTATTTTTCTAAAAAACATCAATTTTTGATGAATAGTGAAACCAGTAAGTGTTACTTATAAAAACTGATTTTCTGTTTAAATGAAATTTTACCACCTCTATGTTTTTAATTTAAAAAATCCAACATACATGGTTGTCATTAAGAAGTAAAATTTGGTTCAATGTGATTAAAATAATTGTTTTGGTGAATAGTAACTTTTATGTTTTTAATCGCGATTCGAGGTAATTAGTGCAATTTAAGGCAAAATGATATTATAATAAAATGAAAATACCTAGAAACATGTCCTACCCTTATTGGATGTGTCATGGCTGACCACGAAAATACATGGGTCATCTTGGGGACCCCATGGAGACACTTTGGTAGGAAAATGACATTAATATCTTTTTATTTAATGTTAAAGTAAAAATTATACAAACATGAGTTGTTTTACTAAAACAATTTTTATGTGGGTTTATACAATTCAGATTTTTTACTATAAATGTTCATTGTAATTATAAAACGATTTCCTACATCATTGTATTTTTTTTATAATTTTTAGATATTAAATAAATTTAATTAGTTATGACATCATGATGATGCAACGATTACCTCATTATTTAACGATTTAAATAAAATGAAAATATAATTTAAATTATAAGGCCTACATTTGTCAAAAACCTATTGGATGGGTGGATTTCGAACCCTTATCACCTTATCCTTGAAATTTATAATTGTGGGACCTTTTTATCAGAAAATTATTTTATAACAAAGTATCTTATCTTAACATTCCAAGAGTGCCCTTCCTCTCCTCTTATAAAAGGCCTCCGCCTCTACCACCTTACCCACACGTCCAAAGCCTTTGGCTCAACCAACCCCTGCCCATTTTGTCTCTCCACAGCCCTCTCTAACACTTAGAAGCCTCACATTGGGCAGAAGTCTTCCCAAGGAAGCCTTTGATCTCAAATCAAAAAGAGTTACCCGATTTAAAGGTAGTGTCTTCTCTTGTGTTCTTATGTTTTATTTCACTTCTCCAACCCCCTAAACTCTTTTTATTCATTTCTATTGTAACAACACCAGTATCTTACATATACTAGGATGTTTTTATAATAAGTATTCGAGCTACACTTACACACACCTACATGAAATTGTTAAAGAACATACTATTTTTGTGGATGTCGAATTTTTGCCTCATGAAATGATGATTGTTCAACACTCATATAACACCTTCAATGGTGTCCATTAAGATGTCACTATATTTATATATGATATATAATATGTTTATGATTTACTTATGATTCTGTATTTTTAATTTATGGCATACCTTTATGCTATCCATTATGGGTAAACATGATATCTTCATTTTAGGAAGTGCGGAATACCGCCCCCTAAAAGTTATTTGATTCGTTAATGCCATATGTGGGATGTATAAAAGATGAAATTAATGATATTATATATGATATTATAATTTAATTATAATATACCTTTATATCATTATTATTCCATTGCATAAAATACTAAATATAAATAAAAGTAGCGTTCATTCGTACGTACGGCTTACCGTCTCCATGAACGGTGCATTTAATTTCTTACCTCTAAACATTATGTAATATTAAAAATTCATGTATATAATGGATATATATGATATATATGATATCTAAATCATGAGTATAACTATGTATATAATGGATTCATGAACAACATGTAATTATAAATAGTTTATTTTTGACTCAAGTACCAATGATCGTTAAAACAACCGTTATTAACTTAAATAATTACATAGTGTTTAGGACATGGTAATAAGTGATATAAAAGGAATAATGAACTTGAAAAATTCTCTTATGAAAGTAGAAATTAACTCAAGATTATTATTCTGGAGGTTAAATAACGATCGAGTCAAGTCGGACCTGAGGTATGAGACTTCGTCTCAATCTCCTTTCATTGAGGCATATTTTGTTTTATACACAACCTTCTTTTATACAGTGTATAAACCCCTTTGACTTTTAAATTTATCCAAAAGGAATATTTTTTTATTCGAAGCGTTTTACTAAATGACAAAAGTGAATGTTTTTGTCGTACGTATGCGGCGACAACAACTTTTCTGCCGCCGTGATCATTATTTGAGTTTCGGCTTCCTCTACAAGCCATACCTTTTTTTAAAAGAAAAAGAAATTCCATGTTTTACTTTTCATTTATTTTGGTATTGAAAATGGTTTTCATAATGTTTTTATATCAATGTGTTATACTGATATCTTGTGATTGAAAAGTGGAAAATCTATGTTTCCTTTATGCATGTTTTATGTGATATGATTATGTTATAGTTCTTGGGAATTGTTATGAAGACGGGTGGTTCCGTGATAAACTAAGGGCGGGTGAGCCCAATACAGCTCTCCAATGCATTGGGTAACGCGAAGGAGTTAAACGTTAAGGTTTCTCCAATGATATTTAGGAAATATACTGTGATGGGTATTCCAAATATAACCAAGAGGGTTACTCCCTACGTAAGAATGTTATGAATGCCTCAAGTTACCATTATGCCTTATGATTTCTATGATTTATTCATGATTTGATGAGGTATGTTTAAGTGCTTATTTATATGTGTAGAGTATGATTTCATTGATTCTTATGTATATATGTACTCATATTTCTTTTCCATACTTATTATAATCCATACTGATCTTTTTATGCTCATACCAAGTTTTTGAAATGTTTTTCACATGTCAAGGGAATGGTACATGATATGATGATAGTGTCAAGGAAGTGTCAAGAAAGAATCCATGTTTTATTTTAAATAAGATTCCGTTGATGGGAAAAATGAATAATATCTTTTATGTAACCACTTTGTTTAAATGTGGAATGTAATGCATGTTTTATGATCTAATTCTCTAATACTCTAAACCGGAAAAGATCCTCAATGTGTAATCTTGTAATAACTCAAGATTAAGTAATGTTTAAGGAAGGGGCCTTATAGGAACGAACATTCTTAGATATCAATATAATGGTAGGGGTTGTAATTAAATTAATTAATTATTTAAAATAAAAATGATTATATTGATTTTAAATTAAGAAAATAATGACTGAAAAAAATTTCTCATGAAGAATTATGTTCTAGAAGTGATGTAGATGTTGTTTCTCTTACGCATTTGGATGAAATTGAAAATAAATTAAAAAGTAGGAAAGATTTATTATTTTGAGGATAATTTTTGTAAGAACCTAGGTTTTATGAATTGGAAAAAACCCCGATCCTGTTATATCTTTTGACTTGTTCATGTGGAAACTGGGAAAATCTGGGAAGATCTGGAAATTTATAAACTACACGCCGTCTCTGGGTTAGGCGAGTGTCAGACGTGTGCTCCCCGAGTTTATTCTGTGTGATGACCGTGTAGAAATTTCTTACTACATGGCGTGTAGTGTGACTCGACAAACCATTTATCTTGCCTTTGGCGTTCTAGCTGGGTTAATCTGTGTGTCAACCCATGTGGAGCATCCAAGCTGTGTGGCTACCCCGCTTAAGTTGGAGTCCAATAAAGGCCACTACACAGTGTGTAGTTATTAAATACATGTCATTTACTTTTTTTATTCGTTTACGTGAATGTTCGTTGTGTATTATTTGATAAAACATCTTCCACTTCCCTAACTTTGGGACCTCTCCATTCCGAAAATCCAATGAACATATTGAGCTCTATATTATTCACCATTCATCTGTTCTCTAATCCGTCAGTGGATTCAAGATCTCAATATCAAGGCTAACCCTGCCAACCGTATTCTGTTCTTGATTATTTGCCTCACACGTCGACGTTTTCACCCGAGTGAGACTGTCGCGATAGGATGGACATCTATGAAGATCGGATTTGAATTGGAGCACGATATCGCACATTCCTTGGTCTATGAGTCTCAGGTTGGTGGTGCATACCTCTTTTTGTGCTTTCACAGACCATTGGGTGGCGTGGCTTAACACGCGTATTTGGGTATTTTGTTTGAGACCCTACTTTACATTTTATTTCATGTTTAATTGTTCATTGACCTATGGGATACCTTTTGGTATCCCATGTTAGCTATGATGCTTGAGTAGGGCTGGGTGAGTGGTCGTTTCAAATCAGGGAATTTTGTCTGGGGGGTACAAGAATTTTATTAATGGAGTTATATTGTTCTAAACTATTAATTTTAGTTTATTGAACCTTGATATGTCTTGTTAGAGGCTTTAAAGACTTCAGTACTATTGTTAGATTACATCTGAGCTATTACAATTCAACTGTTTAGATTTTTTTGCATGTTATATTGATTTTTTTAAATGTGTATATATGTAATTGATAAATTCAATATGTTGGAACCCTTTTGTTGTGTTTTGAATGGCCCTCATATTCTTATATGTTGTTGATCACTGGTAGGGTTGGATCGGGTTACGTTGGGTGGTTCTGACCATGGGATTGGGCGTCATGGGCATCTGTTTGAGGAAGGATGGCTGTCAGGTGGGGCATGGACAAGGTTACTAGGATGGAAAGGCCATAAGACATGAGAATCATGGTCACAAGTACATGAGGTGTTAGAGGTGTTGTGGCATGTGTCATATTTGGGTGATTACCGCTCACAAGGAACTATGATTAGTGTTCACAAAGACATACATCGTGATGAGGTGGTTTTGGAAACTCATGTGGGTAGAAGCCCCTCTTAGTTGCGGTTTAGGTTATTTTGGGTTGGCGTTTCCTGCCATAGGAAGCCACAAGGAAGGTGAGGAGATTTTTGGGGATAGCATTTAGGACATTGGGTTGGGGGCAGAGGCTCACCGTTATTTGAGGGTAGGCATTGTTGTCCCTCCAGGTACTTATTTTGGGGGAAGATATCGATGTCCCATCAGTTATGTTATTTGAGGGAAGTCATCATTATACCTATAGTTACTTATTTGAGGACATATATCATTGTTCTTTTGGGTTAATATTTTTCTTCATGCCTTTGAGATTTCGGTACTTGAGAAACACAGTGTTTGGGGGCACATGGTGCCGGGAATCAAAACAGAGATTATGACATTTGCCGAAGCTGGTGACACTCCATGGTGGATGCTGAGCACCAATTAACTTTTTATTTATTTATGCAACATTTTGTGGACTGTTTTCCTTATAAATGCATTCCTACTTATACACTTATATTAGGTACGCACCATTGGGTGGTATCATACTCAGATTTGTCTCACTCCCTACACGGGCCCTTTAGGACATGTGAAAACTTTTTGGAATTACATGCAGAAAAGAGGCTAGCCTTAGGAGCTAGGCTGCAATAGTTGTTTCATGGAGAAGGTATGGACCTTGTGGTATTGCGTAGCTGGAGTTACATTAATTTCCTTACAATCCTGTGTCAGCATGCCTAATGTTTTTGTAGCTACATTTGGTTATCCATTTGTGCCTTTACATGGATATTTATGACATTTTTTCATACATGATTTTTGTTCAGTGTTAGTAATAAGTGATCATCGTGTTGTTGTGATTACTTTATGCTGTTGTTGTTTATATTTATTTCGTCCACTATTTATCGATATTAAATCTGTTTCCATTTTGCAGGTCTTGATCGAGTTTGCTGAGTCATTTATTCCATTACATCATTATTATTATTCCCAGACCTGTACCATTATTATCCTCCAAGAGGGTATATCCTCCCCACTAAACCTAAAAAGACCATTGATTCTAGTCGGAAGCCTTTGGTGTTCGGGTAGGTGTGCCTAATTTAGTAAAACCCGACCGATTTAGAACTATTCAGGTGGCTTTTCGGGTTGTATTCATTGCAATATGAATCCATTTAAATTGATGAGGGAATAATTCATTCAACTCATCCAAAACTATGAAGACATTTTTTGGTTAAGAAATCATTGGCGATCTTGGGAGGAATGTTCAAACTGTGTATGCTATGATGATAGATACTCGTATATATTTTTATTCTAATGTTGATCCTGTAGATTCTAAAATAGCTAAAAATACTCAAGAATGATTATCAATGAACAAATTTATTAGATATTTAATAATTACACAATGGAGTTGGTACCCAGGCCTAATAAAAATAATATCATTTGATGAAATTATGTGTTCCATACAAAATTGAATGTAAAAGGTGGAGTTCTTATAAAAAAAGAAGAAATTAGTTTTCAAAGGATATTCATATGTCGATAGAGTGTATTTTGATGAGTCATTTTATTAGTTTCAAGGCTTGAATCCATAATAATATTTCATTCTAATGTAATAAAAAGTAAATACATTATTTTTTCAATAGATGACTTGTTATCCTTCCTCAAAGGAGTATTGAAGGAGGAATTTTCCATTGAGAATCCTCATGGTTTTTTGCTATGATAATATGGGAATCATGTTTTCAAGTTGAAAATTTATTTATATGGTAAGAATAAATCCCCAAGATTATGGTATTTTAAATTTTACAACTACTTATAAATGTTTATGTTTCAGAAAAGGAAGAGTGTTGATTAATATGTACATTAATGAAAAAATGATGAATAACTTCTTATTATTGAATATTTTGATGACATAGTACATTCTATGAATGATTAAAAAATGACTAAGGTCGTATCTCTATTTGTGTAGGAATTTGTTGAGATGTTAATTCTTAGAGAGATGATAATTTTGGATGTTTTTACATTTCAAAAAAGTGGGATTAAATTTTTTGTTGTAGAAAAATGTAATATGAGGAATATTATAAAATATTTGGTATGGGGGAATTTAATCTATTTTATAAAAAAATTCCATAGTAAATAAGTAATCCAATGATTAAAAAGTCCATAATGTGCATCAAATAAAGTTTTGGAAAATTATTGGTAGTCTTCTATTTATAACAACATTGAGACCAAATATTTTGTATATTAACAAACTCTTTAGTGGATATAAAAGTTCATGAAAAGGGACCCATTTAAATTATAGAAAATGGATTCAATGATTTTTAAAAAGAACAATGTACTTTCATTTGGAATAGGCTAGAAAAAGAAAGAATGTTATTTTTAGTTCTACTGATATAGATTGAGTTCGCAGTGTTGATGATAGGTGGTCGAAATTTCATTGATTTATCAATCATGGATATAGGTTTTTTCTGAAATATAATAATAAACATTTTGTGACATTTTTAATGTACAATGTAGAATGTGTGGTGTAAACTCATACCATGAAACATTTGACATGGATGGAGACAAAGTGAAATGTTTGAAAGTTAATGTGATGTTTTTCCTTGTACTAGAATGTGATAATAAATATAATATTAATCGATAAAAGATAAAATTAAACATTCAAAAAGTAATTAATTGATATAAAATATAATTTCAAAGATGAAATTAACTAGAAAACATAGTTATAATTAGAATTTATTCCTATACAGATCGAAATTATGAATGTATTAACCAATCCATTTCCAAAGTAAATATTATAAAATACAAGGTTTAATTTGGTAATTAAACCACATATATCTCATGGAAATAGTATCTCACATCTTGTATTTAGATTATTTTTTCAATGGAATAGAGAAACTAAAACACAATTCAGTTTTTATTCTTATCTCATTGATTTTTAAAGGGGAGAATATTCATATTGTGAGTATCTATTATTATGTTTTTTATTTTATGACATCAAATATACATTGTGTGTATTATTAAATTCATAATGTAATGAATTCCACTAGTGTTCTTCTGTGTGAACTATTCTATTATTTTATTGATGTGAATGAATGTTGTGGGAATGATGTTCATGAGGGTGGTAACAGTTCCTCATCAATTTATTTGGTCATTTTTGAAGGATTTTGATTCACGATCACTACTATGTTATGGAAAACATTGTATTATTCATTAAATAATATTTCATCCAATATAAAGTATCCTCACATGCTATTAAAATTATTAAATGGTGGTCCATTCTAATGTTATCAGAGTTATCCATTGATTTATGTTCATAGTTTCAAAACAAAATCTAATGGTGATATTGTTCAGAGGTAGATGTATTGAGATGTTTCTATGAGGTGTTATTAAATGTTATTGGAGTGGATATGATACCTTTGGTTGGATTTTTTTATAAATACATAAATGAAATTCAGAATAATATTTTAATGTTTTAATATGATTGGAATATAATTTATATGATACATAAGACAATTAAAATTTTAAACATATAATGAGAGGAGTTAATGATGATAACTAATATGCAATAGTAAATTATTTGATTCTATGCCACAAATAAGGGTGTTTCACCATAGAAGATTATTAGATAAGGAGGCCAATACCATATTTGTTTTCTATGCCACAACATGATAAAGTTATGTTTGGGTACATTGTTGAAAATGTTTACATGAAATACAAATTATAAAATTCGAATTCAGGGGAAATGGTCTTCATGACATCACACCAATGAGTGAATTTCAATTCCATTTAATATAATCATACAATGATTTCAAAAAAAATAAGGATTACCATGATTGGGAGGATTATTGGTTGATTTTTATGGATCTAAAGAATTTGGGTTTTCAAAATAATAGCACATTTCTTTGGTTTTAGTTAAGAGAAAATATTGATAATTATTCCAAAATAAATGGATCTTGTCACAAATGTGATTAGGATAATATTTCATGGATGTAGAAATTATCGGGTCTCCACACCATATAATTTATGACACAACACAATCATGTATGGATGTTGATTTTAGAATACTAAATATAATTAAAATTATTTTTAATTCCGTTGACCATTTCGCTGAATCTATTTTACAGAGCTACTATCTTCAGTTCATGAAGGAATGCTAACTTGGAATAATATTAACAATATAGGTGAAATTCTAACCAATTTTTACTAGGTATTCATATTTAATTTTCAATACTATCATGGGAGATGATCTAGGTATTCAAATTCAAGAAGGGTATTTTTATATTAAATTCAAAATCAAATAACATGTTCTAGAATACATTAATGTTTTGTTGATATTGAATATTTTGTATTATTTACAGGAATGATGTTTATAGGGAGTAGTAAAAATAAGATGTTCTAGATTTGTTCTATACATTGAAGAAAATGTTTATATCCAAAGTACATGAAAGGAAAAATTTGAAAAATATTGATGTATTTGGGTGTATTCTTTGTTCAAATAAAGTGAAGAATAAACTTGTTCGTATGAAAGTTTCAAAGAGAATTTCTGTTTATTTCAAGAATTTCAAGTAGACTAGATGGTGAATACTTTAGATGACTCATCAAATTAAATAATTTATATTATTTTTTAATACTATTTTCAGAAAATAAATTAATTATTTTAAATTGGTAGAAAAATTAATGTGTGTGATCCAGTAAAATGTATTAGGGAAATTTGAAAATGGGAGTTTTAATGTTAAACAGTTCTTATAATACTCACATGATGACTAGAGTGGGTAGCGTAATCATGGAGTAATATTTATAAAACTAAGGAGATGTATTCTAAAAATTGTAGGTGAACTATAAAAATATTATTTTCCCTTGTGTTGGTGTGTTTTTGTGTGTGTATTTATATTATTCACTACATCATGATTATTGGTGAAGGTTCTTTTAGAAGAAATATAAAAATAGTATTGATCGCTAATTCACCCCTTACCTTAGTGATGTCTCTTTTCTCATAATATAGTTTTATTATATTGAAGTAAAATACCCCTATATTGACATAATGTATAGACAAATATTATAGGTAATATGATCTCCAAATATAAAAATATATATATTCTTACCGAATGATTGAATACATATAATGAAAATGCATCGAAAATATAATGTCGAACGATTTGAGAGAGAATTGTTTCCAGTTTCAGATTGAATAAATGCCACCAAAAAGAAATGTATGATATGTTGGAGGGTAATATATTAATGATGGGAAGTCAATATATTTTTGAAATTGGTATGTCACATAGAACATGTTATGTACTAGATATGATATTTCCAACCAATATAATATACTAGGAAAATATCAAAAAAATATAGGATAACTATATATTTATAAGTCATAATTATCGTATAGTAATTGAAAATGTGAAAGGGACTTGTGTTTGGGATAGATAGAAGAAGGAAGGCTAGTTTTTATGGGGAAAACTAGTCTTTTTATCAATTATTAGGATCACGTATCATAATTTGAGTATGAAAATTATCTAGAGAAGCTGATCAAATCATGTGGAATCTATATCTAAAAATATTGATTATATTTAACCATAAAATTTATTTAAAATAAGATATATAAAATTTTCCATAATGTTTTCTTCTAGTAATTTTATATTGAAATTAATGTATTCTAATAATAAGAATTATGATATTTTTATGAAAATATTAAGCGCTATGATGTCAATGTTATGATAGATGAAAAAGTGAGATAATTTGGGATGTAAAATCAATTGGGAAATTAAATAAAGGAATTGATTTCATAGAATGAAAATTATTCATGTATTAAAAAATGGAAGAACCAATGAATAAAGTCAAAACATATCAGAAGAATAATAATTTAATGTAAGTGTTAATAGGTTAATGCTATGTATGTTGGATCTCAAGGTAAATGTTGGTTCCCTAGATCCAAAATGAGTCATAAACTTTTATTACCAAATCAATCATAGTATGGATGTGTTATGATCATGGATAGATGGATTGTTTTTTCATGGTAGATGTCGGATGTCCATGGTGGTAGTGGGAAATTGGGTCATCGTTAGGATGGTTTGATATTTCACATGAAATTGATTTTGGGTATGATTGAATGAGTACTGAGGTCATGGTTGACTAAGATAGGGATTTATTTTCATCATTGGAATACCATTGAGCATTTTTTAAGCATTTATGAGATGTTTTCTAACTCTATAATTCTAACTAGCATTATCCTAAAAAAATATAAATTACCCCCAATAATATTGCAGCAACAATAACTACAACATCTTTCACTCACACATAAAATGGAAACACTTGAATCATCTCCATGTAAATGGTGTATCCTCCGCTTGTTTTTCTTGAAGTGCTACTAGTGAGAACATTATCGTCTGCTTAATGATTTTCATCATACCTCCATAATAATTGGGGCCTCTTGGATAAGCTACAAACACACCACAAAACCAAACCTAGATAGTCCTCGTTTACAAAATCAAAACACACAATAAAAAACAATACCATTTATAATTTCTAACTAAATAAATTAATATTGTGGGTTCCATTATTACCATTAGCTTAAATAATTTGTAAATTAAATGCTTCTACCTATTATATATAAAAGCACTGATAAAGGCACCAATTTTTCAAACATTTATTGTATTGATAAAAGATACATATCATTCAAATATTATATCCCTTCAAGATTATATATTAAAATATAAATATAATTATTTTGATATAAATATAATTATTTTGATATAAATATAAAATATTTTATAAAATATCATGATATATTAGACTAAATAAGAATTTTTCACATAATATATATGATATTTTGCGAACATTGGAATATAAATTAACTAAAAATAATATTATTTTACAATTTCTATTAATTATTGAGTAAATTTCATTTTAAAAAAAAATTTAATAACCTAATAATTCAATAAATTAATGTATGATCAATAATATAACATTTAATCAGTGTGCCTCTTTTGGGCTCAACAACATGTCACATAATTTTCTTCAAAATGATACACAACATGGAGACTCAGGGGGAACCTACTCAGTGGCTTTTTGAGGTAAAAAAATATAAAAAATTTCCTCCGAAACACCTTCTTTTTTCAAGATAAATTGTTTTTAAATTAGTTTAATTTTATTCTAATTTGAGTGGGTCATCTTCTCTATTTATATTGGAGACTAAATTTATTCGTTGTTATTATATTACCATAGATAGTATAGGTTTTAAATTTCATATCTTTTCATAATATATTATTATTTCAAATTAAATATATAAATATTTTCATATAATTAAATTTATTTAATAATTTACTAACATATATTTTAATGTACTTACATGAAAATGTATTTTGAAATATAAAAACCATTTTGAAATAAGTATTTATTATTCTTTTTATTTAATATAAATAATTATTTTTTACCCTATAAAAATTCCATAATATATATAGAATAAATTTTATATATAAATATGAGTGAGTTAATAAAAAAAATATTATATTTTTAATTTTATATATGTATATATATATATATATGTAAATATTTTTTTCTATGCGTTAAAATTTAAATGTGTAAATGTTTGTGTAAATATGGGTGTCTATGTTTGTGTCAATTTTATGTAAGTAAATAATATATAAATGTATTTTTGTTAATATATCATTACAATTAAATGTTTTATGTCAACATATTAATAATAAATATTAAAATAATTTTATATATAATATATAAAAATATAGAATTATATATATATATATCTAAATATATAGAAATTTTAATATATATATATATATATATATACAATGTATAAAATTAATATCTAAATATATAGTATAGGGACAACTTTTAAAAAAGTAATGAAAAATAATTATTTAAATTTATATACACATATGAATAAATTTATTAATAAAATTAAATAATGTATAATTATATATCAATAGATATATCATAAAATTAAAAAATAGCACTTGATGGTGCAATGGTGAAGGCCTTAGGCATGACGGCTGGTGGATTCAAATTCAAATCGATGCAGGGGAGGTTAATATTTTACAAATAACATAGGTAAAATTTATAGAAATCAACCTTAAAAGTGGGAAATATAAGAGGATCATTACAAAGATGTTGGGTGGGAGATATTGTAGATATAACAATGATTGGGATATTTATCAAAAATTAATGTATTGGAATAATGAAAAAATTACATTTTGTTGAATTTTTTAGGTTTTAAAGAAGATCTAATAAAGGAAGCATCTATCATGACCAAAAGAAGACATGATAAGCATAGTGTTTTAAGGGATCTTTTCATGTCATAATTTTTTTACTGAAGACAATGCCCATTTTTATTACATTTTAAACAATAATATTTCATAGGTTACAGTTGGAACAAACCAGAATAATGGCATCAACATGGATCCCAAAAATTAGTATTATTTTTTCAAATAATTAATAGAGGAATACTAATGTAGATATGGACATTGACCAAATTATAAATTTAATTCATCCATTCTAAAAAGAAATATTTTTTATCCACCTACAAAAGCCTATGTATTTTATCTGTTATAATAATAGCACAAATAAAAGGACCCTTTAACTGTGCTAAATAAATCGTTGAAAAATTGGGTCCATTTTCACTGTTATCCAGATACAGGGTCATATTATTATTGTGTTTCTATCAATGATAATGTAAAATATAATCACTAACTGAAATAATGATAATAAAAGTCATGATACTATATTTTTCTATTATAATTACTACACATTGGAGAATAATATAATGAATTTAATTGAAATAAAATTTACATGATAAATACAAAAACAAACACTCTATAATAAACATTTTAAAAATTGATTTGAATAAATACAAATTCATTACAAATTTAACAAAATTATTCAAAAACCTCAATTATAAATTGTCTTTAGACCCATCCCACTCTCAAAAGGGAATCAACATATCACTAGTTTTCAGGGAATCCACATCATCTTGAGAAAATGTATTAACCTATATACAGAAAGATTATTTAGTAATTAATACTTTGAATAATGAAATTTAACATAAATATCAATTAAAACATTAATAAAATATCATTTTTAATCCTAGGAAAAACATTTTAAGTAATAATAGTGACACAATGTACCTGATATAGGTGTGAAAGATTCATACCCATTATAAATTAATTATGGATAATTCTTTTAATGTATCATAAAATATGTAATTTATTTCACAGTTTTGAGTATTTGATGTTTCTTTGAACTAACGAAAAAAATATTAAACTATAAACATACACATTGAGTCATATAGTGCACAAACTGTATCAAAATGATATGTGCATGATTCATACACATCATTAATTAACAATGAATTATTTTCATAAGGTATAAAATGATGAATAATATTCCTGATAGATTTTGAGTATTTAACATGTGTTTTGAACTAAATTGTCAATTTTGAACATAAGTCATACTCTTTGATTCATATCAGGAACACTGTGTATCAGATTTCATTGTAGTCGATTCCTACATATAAAATACAACTTCTGGATATTCCTAAAAAAATTATAAAAGTAATATGGAGGTGTATTATTGATTTTGATAATGAAACAATTATTTAAACTAAGAGAAAAATTTTAAACCAAAAATAGTAACTTTTTTTCATATCTAGATCTCATGTATCAAATTAAAGGAAATTTGAATCTTTCAAATAATAAATGAAATATAAAACATTTTCCTAAATTTACATAATAATATGAATTTTTTTCATAATACTGAGTATGTAATTTCTGTTTTCATCTAAAAAGTATATTTTAAACTTAAAATATACACCATGAGTAATACTTCGAAAACCATATATAAGATTGAGGTGTAGATGATTTGTATCTATAAAAATATAAATATGATTCATTTTCAAAAATAATCTAATATATATCAAGGTCTTCACATAGTTTTGAGTGTGTTACACATTTTTGGAACTAATGTGCCAATTTTAAATAAATATACACACATTGAGTCATTTTGGTAACATTGCATGACATATTGATATACGATGGATTCATGCACACCAAAAATGACATAATGATCATACTAGAAATATATCAATGAAATCCGAGCATGTATACAAGTTTTTTTGGACATGACAATCATACTAAACTAAAATAACATTTTTAAACTGAAAACAAGCACTTTGAGTCATTCCACTAACATTGTGTGTCGAGTTGACATGTGCACGATTCGGACACATCACAAATTAATTAATTTTAATTTTTTATGTATTCAGAATATTTGATCATGTTTTCTAATCATTTACAAAGTGACACTTGTTTGTTCCTAAAATGATAGTTTAAAAATAAACCCAAAATTTTAAATCATGTTAGTCATTTCATGTTTCGAATTGACCTTAACCTAATTATTATATGTCATGAATTCCTTATGAATCTTTTTCATAATGGATAATGCATTTTTAATGTGGTTTCTTAATATTTGGTATGGTATTTCTATAATGAACAATAAATTTATATTAAAATAAAAAACTAATACATTGAATCATGTTTGGCACACTGTGGGTCTTTCTAAGCTATAGATGATTCAAACATGTCTGAAATGACATAAGGATAAATTTTTAAAGTCTCAAAATAAATATTAATTATTTTAATTAGTTTTGAGTTCGTTAATTTTTTTTGGTATGTGAAATGTTTTTGGTTATAAAATTTCAATTATATATATAAAATCACACTTTTTGTCATACTGGGAACACATATTGTCATATTGATGTCATATTGATTCATATACATGTCGAATGACATATGGATTATAATATCAATGTATAAAGGAATATATAAGGA
Organism: Viscum album; assembly: GCA_963277665.1. Lineage (NCBI taxonomy): Eukaryota > Viridiplantae > Streptophyta > Magnoliopsida > Santalales > Viscaceae > Viscum > Viscum album. The sequence goes on along the minus strand of OY728145.1, from coordinate 651,363,789 downwards.
TATTTTATATGTTTTTATTATGTTATATATATTTTGAACAAAACATTAATTAAAAAAATGATAACCTTGGACTCATATAAATTATATCATGATTTCCATTAAATATTTTCAAATTCTTTACATAAAACCGAATTATAGATCATTTTTACAAAGTATCAATAAAATCCAAAAAACAAAATTTATGATTTTTAGTAAGGGAACGACATTATTAACTAAAATGACAATTTTTAAATGAAAATATTAATTACATGTTATATAAACAAATCAATTTTCTAGATTGAGGTGTGGATGATTCCAGTATGTGAAAAATTATTTATGGATCATTATCCTAATGTAAATAGATATTCATACTTTTTTTTCTCTATTTTGAGTAGGTATGTCATCATTTTTCCCAAATTTCAAATTTACTTATAAAAATCTTCATTGACTCATCATTAAACTAAATAATAATTTAATAAATATAATTAGATAAATTAAAAAAATACATCTATTAAGATTAAAAATACTGCATTAGTACATAAGACTTATTGAATAATTTTTTTAATAATTTTTTACTTTTTTTAAATGATCTCATAATACACCACCAAATATTAAATGAAAAAATAAATCTTGGTGAAGAAATTTGTTAATTATAACTATTCAAATGAAGAAACAACGATTTATGTAAAAATTATATGGAGAATTACAAAACAATTATTAAATGTAATGATTAAAAAATTAATTAAATAAGTTATAAGAAGTCAACTTTTCATGATTTTTGTATATATTATAACCCAAAGTATTCAAAAAATTCATTTCTAAAAAATATATTTACACATATTAATATGTTGATGATCAAAATTCTTGGTTGTAATATAAAAATATTAAAAAAATAGGATTTGTAAATTTTATAATGGAATTATAACTATCATCTTAGATAATTCTTTGGGGTTGATATTTTATTTATGGAATATGATATATTTCCAAAATTTTATACATAATAATGAAAATATTTTTTATTATTTTCTTTCATAGAGTTCAAAAATACTGAGAATGAAAATTAATTTATTTTTTTATATGTTTTAATAATGAAACGTTTTACATTATCATACTGGTGATCACTAATTAGTGGAGGTGGTGTTATGTGGTCTTTTGAACTCCCCTCGAATAATGTCATCTAATAAGTGTTTTTATATCATTATGTGTAAACTTTTATGTCCTAGAAACATAGACATCAATGAATGATTTTTCATAACTAGGTGTGAACCTTGTTCACAAATGTGAAAACTTTGGGTTCTTAAAATACCATAACCTAAATGATTTCCATTTTCCCAAAAATAATTTTTCATCCCATTAATCATAGATATCAATGTGAAATACTCATATTTATAAGCATCAAACATCATAAATACTAAATCCCACATTAATTTTAATTATTTAATTAATTGATCCAAATAAAAAGTAATATCAGTATTCAGTTTTTTTGTCATGATATAACAAAATTCAACATAATATATTTGGTATTGATTCAAACAAAATGCGGAAAATTATAATAAACTAACATAACTAAAAATGTATGGTGAGTTATTCTTTGAAAAAAAATAGGACTCACTCCATCCGTAGAAATTTCTAGACCATGTTCTCTCATCTTGTTTATAAATTTAGGATACTCATGATCAATTTTGTTCTAATGAAGAATGTTTATTTGGTGATGATGTTTCTCATATGTGTTTCATGTATCACCCACTCGTTCTATGACTTCTGGAATAATTTCATGGTGGGAAAAGGTATATTAATTTCTTTTAATGTTGATTTATCGAAAACCCAAGATAAGATATTGAATTTCATGTTAATAAAGGAATTATATAATATCATAAGAAATGAATTTATGATATGAGAATTAATTACTCAATTAAGATGTTGATATCTTAAAAAGAAACTATTGGATTACCATCATTGAGTGGTGAGGATCCAATGATATCATCCCTCTTGTGGTGATCTATATACACTCCTTTTATCTATGATAAATTTCCGTAGATATTTGGATGATATCTTTGGGATTATATTTAATTTTTTTATTTGTATTGGTTATTTGTCTGTTAATCTTGAAGGGATATCTGCTTCATTTCTTTTTCTTGATATGCTGAAATGAAAGAGGAGTCAAGTGAGGGTTTCATTTCGAGAATAATTTTTCATGTTTTTATTTTTTGATGCAATACACAATAGATATAACCATATAATTTTAGATAATGGGATTCAGTTAAAATATTATTTAATTAAATGTTATCAATTAACTAATATTATAATCCTTAATAAACCCCATTGCAAAAATTAAATTTAAAAATATTATTATTACTATTTCATACTGACTATCATATTCAGTAATATATATTATTATACAATATTGGTAATTAATATTTTTTACTAGAAATATACTTATCCCATTGGAACTCCTCCAGTGTTTATTGATCACCTGAATAAATAATTACTTTAATTTTTCTTCCATTATTAACTATTTTTTCTCATTAAAACATTTTTTAATTATCCATAATTTTTTAAAATAATATCTATTATATTAATTAAATTAAAACATAATTTAAACTAGACCATCAGAAAAAAATTTTGTTTCACCCTCATGGATTTTTCAAATTAGCAATTGGTGGGATTTAAAAAATTCCAATATTTTTTCCTAGAAATGTGTTAATGTGAAAATGGAAATAAAATCAATGTAACAATGATGAAATATGAATATAAATTCTCACTATATAATATAATAACTTTTTAAAATTTATCATCGAGATGGTTTCAAATTTGTGTCACCGAACTATATGATCGATTTCCCTTTCTATGACTATCTGAAATAAATGAATCATTTAACTTTGTAAATGGAATTTAATCCCTGATTTTATTCTTGTGATATTTATTACATACCAAATTCCATAAATATGGAAGTCAAAAACCCTCCATCATCTTATAAATTAATGAAATGTAAATTGTGATGCACCCAACATCACATATCTCACAACGAAAATATAAAATTAGGCTATTTGTATTCAAATCAATATGCTCGAGTCATGATATAAATTAATGATAATCATAAATTTGATGAACCATTACTCATTCTTAGGGATAATAATATGTGATAACAATAAAAAATGTGTAATTACAACTCGATGATATGTTCACTTAATATCATATCATAGAAATTACCAAGTAAAAACATCTTTAAAAGATGCATCATCTTCATAGGGTACTTGCGACAAAAATATTTTTTACTATATGTCCCATTATAGCTTGTTATCCAACTATAGAACATTATTTATAATCTTATACATATCACTTCAAGGATATCAAGATAGTGGGAAACTTCTCTGACCATATCGTTGATATTTATAGACATGGACATTACTACATTATAGTCATATGAAAAATTGATAATATGTAATTTAATATTTTATTAATATTAAGAACATATAATGTAAATGTAATAATAGAAACAAATATTGGTCATAAGACACTAAATCCAAAAAACTCCCACTATAACTAGAGTGAACTTCGTAGAAAATTCAGTCTGCTTGACCTCACATGATTATCATGTTTCTTTCCAGTTAATTCTTTTGTCAAGGGGTATGTCATGTTTTCATCCATGGAAATACTTCTAAAATCTACTTACTTCTCTAAGAAAAAACCCTCATGATATGACACTTCTGATATATGTTCTTAATCTGTTTATGTGACCTTGTCTCCCTTTTGTGTGATCCACTTATGAAGTATCGTAAAAGAGTGTGATAAGATCTTCACTTCTAGGTATCGTATCTATCTATTTGATGAAGTTTTCTATCCATAAAAAATAATTATCTACCTAATAAGCTTCATTATACTTGATCATTATTTTCTAATCTATGATTAAATCCTTCATTGGGATCTTCCTACTGATAGCACCTCCATTTACATTGAATATATATCTCAGTTTTTCTTTTTATCATCTTGATGGATTTTGAAACTAAAATCACAATATACAATAATGATTAATTTATAATCTACTTCAGAACCCAGTAAAATATCAATTGTATTATTATTTACATAAGGACATTATTTAATTATATAAATTTATTATCACATGGGTCATAGTGATATATTCCTACTTCACAAAATGCATCAGCATAATCTATCCATCTAAATAAAATTGCATACATTAGTAACACAATCTTAGATACTTATGTAATCCTATACATTCTATTATATTCCTCATGTGTGTTTATCGAATCAAATTCATATAAATATTAATTCCTTGTGAGATTAGAAATAGTCCCATCTTGTATTGACAAAATTTTATTATATTCATAATATTGTCAAATTATGTACTTTAGCATAGGCCATGAAACCTCTTGTATATTTCATGATAGATCATAATTTCATAAATTTATTTTTCCTCAACCAATTATTTCATAGTGAATCATTTATTCATCCACAACTTAATAGACTATACGAATGACATTTCATTTCAAATAAGTAATATTTCATTAATATATACTATTACAAAAATTGTTTCTCCCCCAATAATCAATTTTTAGAAACACAAATCCCATTCATTATTTTTGATACCAAATTCCATTATGGATTCTGAAAAATGAATAATCCCATATAATGATTCACACTTTAATCCATAATTTTTATTTAATCTTTATTTCTTTTTTTAATATTTTGGTGTCACAAACTAATTATGAGGTGTCATATATACATCATCATGATGGATCCCATTAAGGAATTTTGTTTTGACATTTATGTTTCAAATATTATTATCATGGTAATCCATAATACCATACATAATTATTATGTATTTCATTATTACAACTAATAAGGTTTCATCATAGGTAGACCTTGATGCTATTTAAACTCTTTTCTAATAGGTAACTCCTTATAGGTACTAAATTTTCTTTCTATTTCAATTTAATTCTTGAATATACATTTTCAACTAGTTGTATTTACATTCATTATAGCATATAAAAAAACTAGAATTTTTTTTGTACATTTAATCCACTTTATGATTCGTGGATTCATTCATGTAGAAACATTTTGGGCCACTTACTACTTCCTTCAAGGTTAGAGGTTAATGTTTTTCAAATAATAATATGTCATCATCCATGATGACTAGATAACCATACAATAATTATTCCTTAACCTCTCGTACACTATTTATATAATTCTTGTGACTCTTTAATGTTACATATTTACATTGGGATTTGTGGAATCTATTATTTTTCCAAATCATGTATACCATGCGTCTCATCTTCATTAAAGACATTCTCTCTCCCACTCTATCTTTGACATATTTATACACTCTCGATGAATATTTTATTTCATTACAATATTGGTTTTTTTATGATCAATAATATATATAACAAACCATAATTTATTTAGGGAATTACATGAAGTCCCATTTTGTGGCTTGGGAGGAGATTTTGTTACTTGAAGAGTCTCTAAAAAATTTGTCCCAACTCCAAAATTGTAAATATGAAAAAATGGGTTTCATTGAATTGATTAATGTTATTGTACACTTCATGTCCATTTGGTAGGAACTTGGATTAGTATATATGCTTATTTTTGTAATTTTTATCTAGAAATGTATAATGGAAGACTTTCATGAATCATCAATGATATCACTATGTCTATGAAATTTATGCCCCCTTATAATGATCTCTTCCATCTACGGTTAATAAGGAGGATTGGCTTGAGATAAGATCAAAAAATCACTTGAGTAATGTATGGTGTCTTTATTAAATAATCTCCACAATGTTGTGAGTGGATTATCTTAGTCATTATACAAATCTGGTTCTTCTCATCATTCTTTTATTCCGTGAAATTATGAAAATAATCTAACTTATACCACATTATGTAGAAATTTCCATATCAACTAAAATCATAGATAAATGTAATGAAGTATGACTACCCACCCCTTTCCTCAGATGGAAAATTTTCAAAGATGATTTTATGAACTAATTCCATAAGATCATTATCCCTTTATCCTTTTCCACATAATGGAGATTTTTTCATATTACCTTTTAAACATGTCTGAAATATACCAAGTGTTTTTTGTTCAAATGAATCTTAAAATATCTCTTTGTATAATTAATTTAATCACATTTCATTAACATGACCTATCCTTTAATAACATTGTTTAATTTTGTATGAGTCATGTGACGTAGATTTTTTATCAATTTCCATTACATGGTTTTTCAATTAAAAACCTAATATTAAAAGTTCATTACCATATAAATTGTTATCATTGTAATTAAAGACACATTATTTTCTAAACACGAAAATAAATCGATATTTATGTATTCTGGAAGGTGATATTTTTTTGTAACTAAAGACACATAATAGAAAAACTTCAATAACAAGATCATTCTAGTCAAAAACTTGAGGTTCTATCCCGTGATATTAGGAACATTAATTATATCTTCATTTGATTCTTTTTAATCAACCTCCACCAGTTCATTTAATCTAAATATACATGGAATCTCTTTTTGAATACATATGTGGGAACAAAAATATATTTTTAATATCCAATTATAAAAAACTAAACTCATTAAATCATTTACCTGATGATTCCCCTCACATCATTGGTAGGGTGTAATTTTCATCTTAGTTTCCCTTCTTTCCACATGAAAAAAGCAGTTTCATGTTCCTTTGTTTTCCCATGATCTTTATCTTCTATCATAGTAATTAAGAATCAATGGATTTATATCTCTTATCGTTCCCATTAAATTTATTCACCATAATCATATATATAATGTCACACATTATATCCTTATCTATATGGCGATGGATAGTAAGAATATTAGGAAAATGATTTTCAACGTTTTCATATCAATATTTCAAACCATGATATATTATCGATTAGGTATTGATGCACTAATGAGATCTATTCCCAATTATCTAGGTAGTTTAACACCAATAACTAGTTGTATAAAAATGTATCCAACAATTTTGACTATTATAGGTACAACTATGGAACTCTTTGCAAGATTTCATTGAAATAGTTCCTTGGAAATATCAAATTGTACCCTCATTACTTTATACTGGTAAAGACCTTAGAGGTGATCTAGCATGCTAAACACATTGATGCTTTTTGATACATCATAAGTATGATGAACATAGACAAAATTATTAAATAATATAACATACATTGTGTTACAAAAAATATTTTCATAGATGAAGAAATTTTCATCAATGACGTATTGTGTTGGTGGATACAAGTGTGAGGATTCTAGAATGTAATTTTTTTTCATGGTCTCAAAAAACACAAAGGCATCTAAACCACTATTGGATTTTTCATCTCGAGAGGATATAATATTTCGACAATGTAGTTTTAAGGGGTAGTTCTGATGATTACAATTAAATTTATTCTATTTTTAAATGATAATATAATTTGAACATTTCATTATTACAAAATTTCTATAAATAAATAATTATTTGATTTTATTACATATCCCATTATTTTATCATGCCCAATTGGATATTGCTATTTAACTATAAATGACTAGTTTCTTGTAAATTCTAGTTTCAAGGATCTATATTCCCCTTAACAAAACCCCTTTGATGGTTTTTGTGCTACTTGATGGTATTTATGTGAGGAGATATTTTCTAACTACAGAGTCACATATCATTGATGTGTTGAGTGGAATCCCATGTCCTAAAATCCAACTCATATTTCCTTAACAAATTCTACAATGTTACATCAATTTTTGTGTGAGATAATTCTACATATGTGTTACGTTAAACACAAAAGGTAAATTAAATAAAAAATCAATGAAAAAAGTATGTATCACAATCATGGTTGGTCAAACACGTAGTTCAAAGGCATTAATATTTAAACGTGTAAAAGATGGTTATGTTAGAAATATTATATATTTGAGGTATTTTAAAATATAATACATGAATTTTATATTTTATATCATTTCTATGTCTTTTTAATATTTAGTTATTGTTATTAAATTAATTACCTATGGTAAATAAAACATTTATAAATTATCCATTTATTTAAATTTACATCATTGATCATTGATTTATTTATTTATGTAATCATGGACTATCATACAATAAATAAATAATTTAATCTATATAGTAAAATAATTAATTAATTTTACAATTCATGATATATATATAATGGTCATTTTAACGATTGTACATTAAAAAACATACACACTCCGGGAAATAACTCATTTTGACTATCTTGGAATAAGTTATAGCATTATACCTATACACCTATGTATCCCATGGCTTGGCATTATAATTGTACTGTCTAAAACCACATGCATACACCATTAAAATGTATATTAAGGACATGTATTTATAACACACATGTAGGTGAGGGGAACCAATGTATTGTATAAGGTGGAATATATAAATAATTGTGGACATGCAGGTACCATATACAAATAGAGGTAGGGATGACTCACAAGTTATCATAATTAATTTAACTATAATTTATCACAAACCCATAAAAAATTTTAAATTAAATAAGTGATAAGACATACACTAGTATTTTTCTGTCTAACTAATGGTCATATATGAAACATATACAAAAAAGTAAATGACTAAAATTCATTTCTTTTATACATTCATTACAATTATTATAAATAATAATTCATCAATTTTTTAATCAACAAATTCCCATTCATAATAATAACCATATGAATTCATTTTGAGATAACCATTGTTATTTCATTACTAGAAAATAAATAGATTAACAAAAAATTTCTTAGTTATTAGATAAAATTATTAAATAAATAAAATTATAAAAAAAACACTTATAAAATTTATAATAACATAATTTTACAATATAAAAATAATTTTTTAATGAATAAATATTCAATTTGATGTATTATAATTATACCAATAATTGGGAGACTACAATGTGCATACAATCAAGCTACATAGTCTGCACCTACATTGTCGTGTATCTGGTTCTCACACCTGAGGCTTCTACTTGTGGAGTGAACTAGAAAATGATGTGTATACATTCTAGGTACATGTTGTGTATCCAGTTATTATGTTCCTGATATACTCTCCTGGGACTTTTGTTTTTATCTCAGTTGATTTCACAGCATAGAAATTCCAGGTAAATATAATGAGGTTGGAATTTCTCATGTCTTTAAAACCCATAGAAAGACCAATTATGTTATTGAGTTAGAGGATATACAATTGTTTCTACCTACTACAAGTTATGTGTTTCTAATTCCTTATGTCTAGATAACAAGATCTAGGCGCTTGTTTGTATCTCAGGCAAGGAAATTTATGAATTACACATCATTTACACCGCATCAACATTTTATATCCTAAATTCTTTAGTCTGTTCTGATCACATTGTTTGACCATGTATAATATACATTAATATTTTGTTATTTTCACCACTATCCTTTACAGAATACATGACAAGTAAAATCTATAAACACCTTTTAGTATAATTATCATGTTCCACGATGGATGATAAACTCGTGGAGTACACCGCGTTTAATAACCATTTGTAATAGCATGTATCTAATGACATCACAAGGATTTGTGTACATTTGTGCACAGTGTGTACTCAGGATATCTATTGTGTAAACCTATCTTTCTATAAAACATTTGTCAGTTCTCTATGGAATATCCCATTATTCATTATTTATTATTAGTCTATTATGTAAATAAAACACTAAAACAACATGATATGTAAAAATTTCATAGCCAATTGAAGAAAATTTTTCATGTTGAATAAATTTAGTAAAAATATTAAATTGCTATATTAATTTTAATAAATATGCATGGAATCAAAATATGAAATTATAATTTATAAAAATTATGATGAAACTGAAATGATTTGTTTTAATATAAGTTATATTAATTTGAATTATTGATTTAGATTGGTATATTATTATATAGTTGATTGGGAGTTATAATGTTATGAAATTTATTCAGTTAAGCTTCTAGGTGAAAACATTCATCATTACTATTCTTAGAGTAAATATTTTAAAATAATTATTTCATAAGAGATTACATTCCAAATACATATATGAATTATGGAGAAATAATTTCTATAGGTGAACTACTTACATAAGAATAATTTGGCTTGTGATGTATATTAAAAATCTTGTACACAACATTTCACAAGAATAACTCACATAAATTATCATAGTATATTTTGAAACATTATGAAAATGATCATTGATTAATATGTGATATAAATAAATGAATAGTGCTGAAATCCCACAAATATTTTGTTAGAAATGTAAAAAAATGTTTTTTCAACTTTAGAAGTGCTTCTAATGTAAAAATATTTTGTCAAAATATCAAACTATGAAAATAAGTTTATTATTTTGTAAGTTTGTAAGAAAATGGTTATTATATAACATCTCACATGTACTACTAAATTGTGAGTCAATATGACATTATGTTAGGTCAAATTTAATGAATCTGAAAATCATAAATTTAAAATTGCGATTAATGTTATACAAATTTTTCGCACAATCATTTATTGAAACAATTAAATGAAAAGTGATTTTTTATTATATATTTTTAATTAATATGTGATGTATATGAATTAATCATGTATTAATATGACATGTGTATTTTTTAAAATGGGTAAATTAAAAATACTACATTTAAAAGTATTTAAAATAAGAAATGTATGTTCCTAGTTCAAATTGATTTTTTTTTTAAAACTAGAATAAAATTGTTTATTAGTGGCCATTCATTTATTTGTGACACTTAGAAATGAATTCTGTATAACACACTATGTGATTACGATATGTGAATTAAATTCTAATTGTGTTAATCTATATTTTTTTTTTGATTCATTTTGGTTTTAGAAATCATTAGAGAAGCATCATCTACATTGTTTGAGGGAGATGGGCTAGATGGTTGAATCCTATTAAATGGGTATTTGTATTGTCTGTCCCACTAGGATTCTAATAGGATACTGGAATTACAAATATTATATGAAGTAATAATTATATTTTAAATTTCAAATTTAACACAAAACTAAAATGAATCTACCACATGAAGTCAAAAGAGAAATCATGAGAAGAATTATTCAAGATGAAGGTATTGAACATTGTTAAAGGAGAACATAAATTTTATGATTGACTAAAGAGGAGTATAAATAATCACAGATCTTCAGTTTTAAGAGGGTAGATTCATCCAAGATATTTAAAAGGTAGTGGATGTTGATATAAAATTTTGTGAGATGGCTTGAATTTTCTGAATAAGTGTGTTCTCCTATGGTAAAATTTATAATATCAAAAAGGGATTTATCAATGTCTTCTAAAATATGATGATAAATATTAGTTTTATCCGTGGTAAAATAATAATAGTTGGTAAAACATATCATTACTATTGCAATAATTTTTCCACTAATAGATGTAGATTTTATGAGTTATATAATATTTAGGACCCATAAAATATATTTTTTCAGATATTATCGAAACGGGGTGAAAAAAGAAATTTCAACATTATAAATTTTTTTAAAACAATTTACATTATAAAAAAATTTATAAAAAAATTAAAAAATTTACAATATTAAGGAATATACAATCTAAAACGTATTAATGATAAAAAAAGTGAAAATGAATTATTAGAAATGAATACACATCAAAAAAAATAATGAAATGGATAAGTATTATATATTATATACAGTCTTTGAAAAAAATAAAAAAAAAATATCTACATAAACATGAAAATATATGGATAATAACAATACAAAGTATATGCGTAAAAATTTAATTCCAAATATCAATTACATAATTCTTAAACTAGTACAAAAATGATGAAAAAAAATTAAAAATTTCATTGAAAATAATTAATTATTTTTATTATAGTGATTTAAAATATATAACAAGGACATAAATAAAATTTACTGAATATTAATCAAAAAAATTAAACACTATTTAATAATATTAGAACATAATAAATAATAATGCCTAATTTGTATTATTAATTAAAATAATTTTATACTCATATCAATTTGAGGAAAATATTAAAAGTAAATTAGAATAAATTAATTATATAAATTTCAATAATTTAAAAAATATTACCCCTTCATAAATGAAATTGGACAAATATTAATCCACAAAATTAAAAACATATTAATAATATTAATACTTATTAAATAGTAATTTATAACTAAATATTTAAAAATAAATTAATTTAAAAATCCTTTTAATATTTAATTATTTCAAATGAATTAATAATTTTGAAAATGAATATATAAAAATGAATGAATTTAAATAATATTAAAAATATTAATTCATAAAGAAAATTGAGATAATTATAGACACCTAAGAGTGAATAAAAATGAATAATCGGATAATATTATTTATATAAATAACAATTACTTTTAAAAAGATAAATTTTTACTATAAAAAATATAACAATAGATTAATTAAATAAAATAAAATTAAAAACACACATTTATTTAGAATGAATAAATAAAAAAATATGATTATATTATTAGAATAATTAATTAAAAAATATTAAAAATTAATTAAGTAATATTTACATTCAATCATAAAAAATAAATTTAGTATAACAATATAATAAACATCATAAACAAACAAATTGTATTATGGATGGTGTGTGGTGGGGTTCAATTTCATGTGAAAATGGTGCGGTCTAGGGATGGTATTAGAAGAATCAATTATATAAATTGTAAACATATTAATATTATTTATCATTAACAAATAGAGAATATTAAATATTAATAATATATATTAAAACATATTGAAAGTATTGAAACTTTGTAAAAATATATATATAAATTTTAAAAATTCCAAAAATTCCAACAATTTTAATACCTAATAAATTGAAAGCATGGGGAAAATAACACATTATTAAATAATATTAAAATATAATTTTCGATAAAAAATATTAAAAAATTTATTCCATAACATTAAACACATGAACTGAAAACAACTGATAAATGAATAAGATGGATAAATAAATATAAATATTATACCTAATTGTTGATGTTTTCACTGCATTTATTGTAAATAGAAAATATAAATATTTATAATATTTTGAAATTTTTAATAATTTTGAAAAACAATATAATTTAATTATGAATGTAAATATTTCATAATTTATAAAAATATACAAAAAGAGTATATAAAACAACAATATTAAATGATTATATATTAAAAATGTATATATATTAATAATTAATTAAATATAGAAAATAGTTAAATTGGAGGAAAATCTAAAAATTAATATTAATTATTAAATAAACATACACATACAAACATACACACACATAAACATACATGTATATATACATACGTGTATACACATATATATACACAAACACATGAACATACACAGAGACATACTCATACACATACACATACACATTCACATACACATACACATACACATACACATACACATACCCATACGCATACACATACACATACACATACACATACACATACACATACACATACACATACACATACACATACACATACACATACACATACACTTACACATACACATACCCATACGCATACCCATACACATACACATACACATACACATACACATATCCATACACATACAACCATAAATATGAATTGACATACATATGTACACATACATGTACATACTTGTACAAGTACACACATACACATACACAAACACAAACACATATGCATATACATACACATACAAATATTTAAACACATAGATATATATGTAGATACATACATTTTCATGCACATACATACACATTTATACTTATGCATATATAATTACTCGTACTAAATAAACATATACATACACATACACATACAGACATACATATGCATAGGCATACATGTAAACACAGACAGACACACACATATATATACATATTCATATGCATATACACACATGTACACGCACAAGAACATTCAAATAGACATACACATATATATACACGTGCACACACATATGCATAGAAAAATATATGTACACGTATATACATATACACGTACACATATATATACATACATATCTGCACTCACCCATACATACATATAAATTCATACCCATACATGAACATGAATATGCATATATACATACACATACATGTATACATACACATATTTGAATACATATAAACATACATACAACTACATAGAGGTAATGGCCCTCATAGTCATACAATACACTTATAAATCAAATACACAACAGACACACACAACAATACTCATGGAAACTCATACAACATATACATACATTTGTTTATACACATAAAATAACATACACACACACACATATCTATAAATGCATATATATAAAAATACATGTATTTATATATTAAATTATTAAATATGAATATAAATATTGAAATTAGAATACATATCACATATTTAAATATGTATATTAATTTATACATTAAATAATTTGTAAAATTAAATATTAATAATTAATATTTATATTAATTATATACACATTATACATTAATTTTTATAAATAAACTGTTAAATAATTTTATTTAAAAAAATAAATTTTGATAAATTTTTCCTTAAGATAATGAAAATATGAACCATTTTTTATTACAAGTCATATATATATATATATATGTATCATATTTATATATTATATTTACTTATATTTACATTTCTTAAAATAAATATTACTCCAAAATATATAACATTTTTATATCATTTATTTTTTTTATTGTGACCATTATTAGCACTAAACTAAAAGAGATGATATAAAATGATTTCTTTTATAAATGATTGAAAAAAAACTCAAAAAGTGTAACCTTTTATTAATTCAATTTTAGATCAAATCAAAGTAACAATTCTTATATATTTTATAGCACTTATAAAATGCTCCCTATGATAATGCTTTTAATTTAGCTTTGATAAAGACAAGATTTGAATATCATGAGATTAATAGTAGTGGAAGTATAATATTATAAACCCAATAATATGTGAAGAATAAATTTACAATGAACAAACCACAATCATTCCCCACAAATAGTAGCGGTCTGTCAAAATATTGCATATTAAAACTTGTAAATCAAGACCTTCCACCTCCAAATATTTAGGCCAGTAGCTCCATCAAGAACCTAGAACATGACCTCCTTTAAACATTGAACCAATTAACCTCATTACGTTAGTGAAACCTAATTTATATAGTGTAATTTTCATCACTAATGTGACCAACCCTATTTTCAAGCAGCTATTGAAATCCTTCAAACCCCTTTAGCAATATCTTATTCCTTGTTGATTCATGTACTACTCTTCTTCAATCTCTAGGGGAAGCACAAATGAATCCTTGTGATAAGTATATTTGAAAATCCCGTTCTTGGAAAACATCCCTCTCCCCTAAGACCTCTTTGATTGTAGTGGGATATACATGTAAGTTCTTCTAATGGGATCATTTTTATCATAAAAATAATGTCTTGTATCCCAAATCCATAAAATAATCTACATTTACAAAAAATATTATCACATGTGAAGCCAACAATTTCATGTGGGATTTTAAACATAAAAATGAAACAATGATTACAATTTTACTTCCATGGCTTGAAATTTAATATATATAAATAAACAATAATTTTAAAAAATAAGTCAACTTTTTTACATTCACATTGAAAAATAAATTTTTCTTGAAAAATATATTCAAATATAATAAATTAATTTACTAATGAAATGAATTTCATCCTGATTTTCAAATATTTTATTTTTCATTATCATGTAGAAATTGTAGTATCAAAAAAATAATTTTATTGCAAAATTAAAATCTAATGGGTAAAATTTTAATTTTTAAAATATATCCTACATAACTTATATATAAAAATAAACTAAAAAAATAGAAGAAAATTTTTTTAATAAAATTTTAAATGAGAAAGATGAATCTTTTTAAATAAATTTAAATTTAATATAGAATGAATCTTCATATTATCACCTTCAACACCTCAATGTTTCACTATTGGGAAATCATGCATCAAATAAATGCTTATAGCTGAAGAAATTTGTGAAAGTGGACAGTTTAT
This sequence comes from Viscum album, assembly GCA_963277665.1. Lineage (NCBI taxonomy): Eukaryota > Viridiplantae > Streptophyta > Magnoliopsida > Santalales > Viscaceae > Viscum > Viscum album. The sequence goes on along the minus strand of OY728145.1, from coordinate 651,347,786 downwards.
ACTCTAATGAATATTATTGACGCTCCTTTTCATCACAGAGTCCAAGAAATCAAAAATATGAATAGCTTAAGAACAATGATGGTCACCCTTTGAAGAACATCAAAAATTAGAAAAGGCATGGACCATGAACCCATTTGTAGGAAGTCGTGAATGATTCCTGCAAGCCGCGCAAGTAACTTGCGCGCCACCTATGGGTCACACAAGTCACTTGTGCACCCTATTCTTTTTTCTCCCAAGGTTCCCCGAGGACTATAAATTGCCCCTATGGGCCCCCAATTTCATTGAGGAATTTTTACAAAACTCTGATTCAAGATCTGGTCGCCCATGTCTTTATCTGATGTCTTCCGAACACTTCTATGGTAATTCTTTACCTAGAATAGAATCTCCAAAGAGGAAGAATCAGGCCTAAGTGTTAAAACTCATCAAGACTTGGGAGCCTAATTGTCCAACCCTTAATGGAAATGAAGACACTTGCGCGCCACCTTGCCCTCTCATGGAAACTTGCGTGCCACCCCACTAGAAGCCTCTAGGGATGATACTAGGGGCCTGTGTTAAAATTCACCCAAGTATTACCCTCTATATTATTCTTCGCCCAAGGAGACTCATGTCGTGCAAGTCTACCAGCATAAATAGGACTTGTGCGCCAGAATGATACTTCTGTGCCTCCTTATTAGTCACCTCATTTCCTAAAATCCACCACTCATATTCAAGACATATCCTTAAAAACCCTCTCCAAATCCATTTATGGCATGGTTCCTTTGTTTCCTTCTTTATCTGAAAGGAATTCCATGAGAACCTCTCCCAAAAACTCATGAATTACAAGCTTTATGTCACAACAGTTAGGGGTTCCCTATATAACCTCATCCATTGAGATGAGAAGATATTTTGATTTGGGACTCCTTCTCAAGAGTACGCCCCAAGTTACAAGTCCCCTTAACTTGGGCCTCCTTCTCAGGAGTAAGCCCTAGTCATAGTTTTCTTAAACATTGGGCATCATCCTCAAGAGTAAGCCCAAATCATAATTTCTTTTGATTTTGGTCTCCTTCTTAGGAATAAACCCCAATCATAAGTCCCTTTTAATTTAGGCCTCATTCTTAAGAGTACGCCCCAAGTTAAAACTCCAAATCACAAAAAAGTAGAAATTCCTTTATGGAACATTCTCATGGGCTTCTTTCCGAAAGTAAGTCATGGTCTTCATTTAACAGGGCAGTCATACATATGTAAGCCCCACATAATTTCTCATGACTACATCTTTCATTTCATCATCGAAAATTTTACGGATACTTCTTGTTTCTTACACCGAGCATGACTCGCATGATCTTAGAGTGTGAAAGTAATAACAACATAACTGTTTGGGCCATTAACCATGCATAAACCCCATATTTCATTACCCAAACTATGTGGACATTGATCTATGCCTTAAAAGTAGAGAACATAGGAAACCTTTTTACGGTTCAATCCCATCTTTAATTAATTCACTTCCATCCCATATGATGTTAAACTCAATCCTTCTTATCTATCTACTTGGGTACTGATTCCTTTTTAACAAGGATATGTTTGTATCCCATATGCGGTTACGAACCCAACTCTAAAATAATCCCAGTCTGTTTGAAAGACAATAAACATCAAGTTCCCCATAGAGTGGATTTAAAACTAGAATGGTCATCATAATGACCTATATATTTCTATATAATGTATTGAAGGATACCATTGACTAAGGATATCTAATACATACAGATGATTCTTAATCGATAAAGAACCACAAATACATATAAAAGATTCTATAAATCCCATACATATCAATCATCGATTTCCAAATCTAATGGAAACCTCATTTTCATTCTTTGTGAATTAATAAGGACTCATGAGCAAAACATATATCTCTAAGAGAGTCCTAGAGTTGGCAACAATTCCCCCCAAAACGATGTGATGAGCCTCACCTCCCATCCTCTCGACCAAAGGAAATTATTATGCTTCATCGGTGCCCATTTAATAAGCACCTACCTTTGGAATGTAGGTCCAAATGGATATATAATCATTGGGTGTTTCCGGTATTACGAATAAACCCATTAGAAACTGTTTGGAATGTTTAAACATTAAACAAACAAGGTCATCCCCATTTTCATAAGAAACAAAAAATGGTGAACTCGACAATAATCCATAACCACGATAAATGATGTTTTACTTATTTGTTAGGCCCCAATTAAAATAAATATAAGGGCCAACAAAGAAATCAAACACATATGTGTTCATCCAAATGATTTTGTCTAGCCAAACCAATCTTGATTATGTCTTATAGGTCCAATAGGAACTCTTTTCCATGATCTCTCTACAACATAGAGTGCCTTCTTTAAAATTCACACCTATGAATTCCTTGGCCGCTACTCCTACTAGATCCTTGTTCCCTATGAGGATGACATCGCCTACTCAGTGTCTTCAATGCTGGGTCTCTAATGAATTGGTGAGGGAATACAATCAAAATTGTAGCATCCCGACTATGGAGGCCGCTCAACAAGCCCTTCAAGTTAAAAACTCAACCTGGTTGTCCGGACAGCGACAAAAAGTGGTCAGGAAGCAGGTGGTTCCAACCACCGTCTCTAACCATTTCGGGTCTTTATCACCAGAAAGAAACAACCAGTTCCTCCCATATTACAGAGAGTTGAATGAAGATGTCACTCAAGGACTCAGTTCATGAAGACAGAATCCCATATTGAGGACTCCCACCACCAATCACCGCCAGACTCGTGCGGTAGTCCACCCTCAACATGATGAGGGTATCACCTCTATATTTTAATCTTAGGTCCCTCAGACATGAGATTTCAATGCGATCCATCGGAGTCGAAATTCATCCAGTAGGGAGCATGTTCATACCTCTTCCCCCTTCAGAGAAGTCTATAAATTTAACTTGATGGTAAACAACGAGAGGGCACATACACTCATCTGTCCGGATTTTACTACCCAGCAGACACGCCTGGCAGTAACACAAAAATACCACTAGGAAATTCTAGTAGAGTACTATAGAAATGTACATACCAATGTTTATAAATCATCAGATAGTTAGCAGGCTCATCTCACTACATCCAAAGAAACTCACCAACAAAATGTGGTGACCACCTAAAAACAGGCACATACACCTGCTTACAATAATAAATTATGCCCATAGTCTCATCCGACAGTATTGAAGAATGTTAATCAATCATATTCAGTGGATAACAATCAGCAGGAAAATACACATGCAATTAATGAATCTAACCTATAGTTTTGTTGGGTAGCACTCAGAGATGTCAATTGGAGAGCCTTAATGACAAACAGGAGGCAGAAACAACATTCTGCCCCCACACACGAGTACTGTTTGAATTCACTAATAGAAAAAGGAGGACTGGAACTGGAACACACACCTACTCCAAACATGTAATGGACGTATATTCCCATTCTGGTAGTTGAAGTGGCCAAGAAAATTTTGACAATTGTGAAATATAAGAAGCAAATCCTTGACCATATTTTGGATATCTTTTAGAATATTACAAAATCTTCAGCGAAATAACAGGGAAAGAAACATAAATCAATCCCTATCAGTGGAGTGACTCATCAACATGCCACTCTGGAGAATATACACACCTCTTTTCAAATCCAGGAGGATCATGGGGCATACTCCCCCATGTCATACAAAAATCTATTCGGGAACATACACCCCATTTAAATGGAGATAATCTGCGTAACCTGACCATTTCTCCTGAGCAGGAACATACAACTTCCCATAATAACCACATTTGTCAACAAGTGGTTTCCAAAGTGAGTAAGAAGGCATCCAATATAAAGACCCATCCAGCACATTTGAAAAATCAAGAGCCAATTTCCATTAAGGCCTTTCTCAATGCTGGAGTTCTTGAAGCCCTCAAAAAATTGTCTATTGCAACTCAAGATTTTACTCTCTCAATTACAGATTCCGGAAGTAACAATAATAATTACAAATTTCTTCGTCAAACACTTCCTCATGAAGGAATGCTTCATGAAATTTCGTTCGATATAAAAGTATCATCTTCATATGAGATCCACGATAACCCTCTATGTGGTTAGAAGACCATGGATCAAGAGGTTTCCTCTTTTTCTATAGCCCAACATGGTGTTCCTCCCCATGATGATGAATTTTTCTGTGAAAGTCCTCTCCACAGTAGTAATTCGCATTTCTTGGAATATTCTGTAATAGACAATGTGGTAACGAGAGAACCCTCTTTTCTTGAGGCATGTGAAAATGTGAAGCCAGTCATGTCTGATGCCTTACTGATAGCATGTAAAATAATTTCTTAATCAGAAGATAGACTGGGGTATAGGTCATTCTCCGAACCACCTCTAGTACATTCATCTTCTAATTTGACAAATTAATTATTTACCAATCTTATTGAATCTGATGAAGCAACAAATAAGAACTAGCTTTGGTATAAGTAGGTCATAGAATCTTTATTAAATGACAAAAAGGAAGTTCTGACTATGAGAAAATAGCCGCAAAAAGGTGAAATACCATTAATGTTTTTGCCTTTGGTTGACGCTCAGTATTATATTCTAGAAACGTTGAAAGAAGATTGAATTCATGATATTTGTTTCAACAAATGGAAAAGCCTTTGTCACATAAAAAAGAAAATATTTTCATATTATGAATATCAAAATAATGTCAAGATAATAGAAGGTTTTCAATGCAATATTGACTTGGAATCTCTATCAATTTCCCGACAACCAATGGTTGAAAAGCAACAGAGAGCCCTTCAGTGTTCATTCCTTGGCGCATTAATAAGGTTGCACCAATTAATTACCAATGTACCATCTATTATTCATATCAGGGGATGGGGTTATCAAGGAAAACTGCATTTCACTAGGATCTCCAGTCAACAATGCCCTCCAAAAGTGGTCTCATGCAATGTTATTTCCCATGGCTGGCCACATCTAACTGGTTTTGTGTGTAATAAAATGCTTTCCCAAGAACAGGCCTCAACTATTTCTTCAAAAATTCAGGAATATAATGAACAAGTTGTTTAATTACTCTTTCATCAAGAAAATGAGAATATCAAATAGGCTTTTCATTTAGAGAATGCACATCATAAGGTTACAGATGTGTCCTAAATAATCCAACGGTCATCTGAGCTAGGTGATTTGAGTGGATATCGGATGATGCCTCCGACTAATTTCTATCCTATGTTCAGAAAATAAGGAGATTTTTAAAGAAAGATTCAGATGTTGCATCTCATGAGCCACCAAAGATTTCCATACTGGGTACTCTTTTAATCCAACCCTGTGGATCAACTGATAGGATTTGAGAAGTTGAGCAGGAAAAATAGGAACAGCCCCAGTCCACTGAATTGGGTACTTTTTTAAATTCTCAATCTCTTTATTAGTGAATTTCAGTCTTCTCTCTATTAGGGAAGAAGACACAAGAGGAATGCATGGACGAATTATCAGGATATTCCCTCAAAATTACGGTTCATCAAGAAGTTCCTTAGGGATCATCCAAACAAAATGAAATGTCTCATAAAGGACATGGAAGAAGATAGTATCACAGATGTACTAACTTAAGGGATGTAATTCATTGTGTCGATAAATTTCATCAATGATGTTGTCAGTAATCCGCCAAAACAAGAGGCTCATTCAAGGGGATCAGATTAAGAAGTTTATGTTCAAGAGGTTGTACATGAAGAAATAAATTATGGAGGTGTGCGTACAAGAAGAAAGAGGGTCTCCCATGGGAAAGACATTCCTCTAGGTAATTCCCTTTCATACTCCAGAAAAAACCTTCCAAGGAAAAGGATAAAAGTCAAGTTACATTCCACCCTACCCTTGAGGAAGGTCATTCACTCTCATTATTGGAACAGTTCACAAATAAAGATGAAAAATTGATGGAATTACGGAGGTTAAATGCATAACTACATCAAGGTAGTCATCATCTTAATCATACTGGATTTAATCAATCAAGTGAATTTGTTGCAACTACTGGTATGGATCAAGAATATCCCCCTTTACATGTACACAATCATAGGTCCAGTGCTGTGGGTCATGCGTGACAAAACCCAGCAATGCTATCATCAGTGGTTTTACCGGTCACTATGCCCATTCAAACTCTATTTATTGCACCTACTCTAGTCTAATATCAACCAGATGATTCTAAAAAACTAATTACTACCATTGAGTCATTAACATCATGGTTGGATGATATGGAAGGAAAGCGTGCACAAGTTCAACCAAGAAAGAGAGCTTACCCTGAATGGGTGGATTCAATCACTCCCCATCAAATTTTTCGTCTACCAGATTCCTAATTTTTAATGGTTAGGGAGATCCAGAACAACACATAGTACATTTTGTTTCTCATTGTGATCTTATGATGTGAACTCCACAACACCAAGAATCAGTTAAGCTCTGGTGTTTTGTGAAGTCATTACAAGGACCTACTTTTATCTTGTATACAAGTTTGCAATCTCGATCAATTACTGGGTGGGAAGATCTTCGTCAAAGATTTCTTCTTCAACTTAGCTCAACATAGACAAAAAAGATAGTTTTTTATCATACCAATTGTATGCAAAGTGAAAATGAAAGAGTTTTAGATTTCACCACTCGCAAGAAGGGATTAACATATTCCTTAGGATTAACACTCCCTTAAAAAGAGTTGTTGAGAATCTTTGTAGAAAATCAATGGGATTAATTAAGCACACTATTTATCCTTGTGAAATCCATAGGAAGGTTTTGAGACCTTAATTCAATCGCTCAGCAGATAGAAGAATCTCTTATAAAGTCTAAGGCTAAAACTCATGTAATTCCATCTGTTCCATGAAGGAGAATAGGGAAAGCCGAGACAGCTAGATTTACACTTAAAGAAGCACCCATACCTACTTCCACTTCAAAACCTTCATCATATCGAAGGGCTCCCCCTTCTAAGCGTGAACAACAATAGCCACCTCATCAAGATGATCAAAGAGATTAAAGACAGTAATAGATTGAAGATTTGAAGAACAATGTTTATTTTTTCCAGAATGAACATGTTACTGGATACTTCATCTCGGCTTTGGAAAATAATATGGTTTAGTTGACAATGCCCAAATGTCATAACTAGGAAGGAGATGAAGATATCTCCAACTATTACCTGTTTCATTAGATTTTGGGCCATCCCATTCAGATGTTTTTTGACATGAAAGTCCTCCTGCAAAAGATGGTGGACTCTGGACAAGTAAAATTTAAAGTTTCTTTATCCCATATAGCATTTGATAATTCTACTGATCCATAGGAAGAAGGCCAGTGGCACGAAGTCAATAGTAAAAATGCACTGAAGTATGATTATAGGATGGTCATGAAAAAGATCAACCGAACTCAAGCCATTTTACGAACACAATTGAATATACCAATTGTGTCTTCTGATATGAATGACATAGAAAAACCCCCTTCATTAGAAGGAAAATCCTCAATGAAGCGGTGTAATTTGAAGCAAGAAGAGTAGTCAGAAGAAGATGAGCTCATTTCAAAGCCTAAGTTGTCTTTGGCGTGGGAAGATTTAATGTCGTCGGCTTCAAAAGCACTGTCACCACCCCGCCAAATGGAACATCCTGAATTGGATCATCAGGAAGAATCTTCCTCAGATGAATAATTGATCTTGGGTTCTCTTAACATGATTCATTTAATAGAACTTTATTCCAAAGGCAGTTTAGTTTATGATGAGCCTAAGTTCCCTGTATCTAATAGAGGAATTATAGTAAGAGATAATTTTTTAGGATATATGGGAAGATGCAGATATTATTGAATACAATATTTCAATCCTACCCCTGCTAGAAATGTATATGTGGCAGAAACTCGTGGCCAAGCCCTTCCGTGGGAACAATTGGAACAAGAATGTTATTCAACACATGGCAGATTCAGTCCTTACACACCTATTTTGGTAGACTGGTTAGAGGTCACACCTTCTTCCTCTCAGCAAATAGATAGACCTAGTCAGGCAAATCTACTGAAGATAGGGGTATTTCAAACTCCTACCTCGATAGAGGCTACATCTACTGCCCATGAATCAACTTCCATGGAACCTGCAAAACCACATTTTCATGATGGTAAACTAAGACCTTTTGACAATAAGTATGATGTCTTGAAACATTTTTCCCAAATACCGACCATGTTATCAATTCTGGATGCCTTGAATCTATTAAAAGATCTTATGAAGGTGCTTTTTATGGCTTTGTCATGTCCTCGAGAATTCAAAACTGAAATTGCTGCGGTTGAGGTCTACCATTTGAGAATGATCATATAAAATTCCATGCAGTGAAATATTTTACAAATGAAGATGAAGAAGATGTCTTACACGGACACATCAAACCTTTTTATCTATCTATAAAAGTCAATGATATGGACATCTAATGAGATTTCATTGATAATGGGTCAGGAGTCAATCTCATTCCTATTCGTACACTTTGTTGATTGAGCCTCACTGAATCTGATTTATCTCCTTCTAGTTTGATGTTTGAAGGATATGATAATAATGAATAAGAACCTCTGGGATAAATTATACTCAAAATTCAGTTTGGAGACCTTGTATCTAATTCATATTTCAGGGTTGTTTGTTCGGACATAACATTAAATATTTTTCTTGGAAGACCAAGGTTACATCAACATGCAGCCGTACCTTCATTATACCATCATTGTCTCAAATATATTTTTAGTGGTCAAACTGGGATATTGTATAGTGACAATTCCCCATTCAAAACGTGTGAATCTCAATTCATTGAGACAAAATTTTATCACATAGAGGGAAATGAAAAATCCATGAAAAAGAAGGTTACCAAAATTAATGCTCCAAGTGGTTTGGAAAAGATTCCAATAAAACCATTCATACATGTGAGTCAAGATTATGTGTTGATTATTAGTCAAATTGACATGATTGAAAAAAATTGATTCACTCTAATGGAAACCTCCATAATGTCAGTTACAACAATCTAGCTAGACATCATGGGAGAAATTGTTGATTCCCCAAGAAATGATGAAATACTAAATTAAGATGTATTCATTTCATCTGATGATATCCATCAATTCTATACATCGTAAACTAGATCAAGAGAATTTATTGTGATACCGGAGGAAACTAATTCTGTCGATTCTCAATCCTTCATCTCCTATCTATCACCTCAGGAAGACCCTTAATCATCAATAGAGTCAGAAATGAAAGCCTCTTAGCCAAGACATTCAAATTTTAACTTCTCCCCTAACCATGGAAATTCTACCTCATCATATACTAAGTAAGTATAAATGGATGAAGTAACACATATTGAAGAAGAAGAGGAATATCTCATGGATGCTCCTCCATCATTTGAAAAATGTATCTCCACCATTGTGGATGAACTCAGAGAAGTAAACCTAGGTGAAAAAGAAGATCAAATCCCCACTTTAATTAGTGTAGCCATAACTCTTGAAGAGAAAGAAATGTATACATAATTTCTAAATAAAAATTGTGATGTATTTTATTGAAATTATACTAGAATTCTAGATATTGATTATGATGTTTTCACTCATCATTTGGGTTTTCCAAAATAGCATCGAGGATTCAAGCAAGCAGCAAGAAGAACAGAACCAACTTATGCCTCCAAACTTGAAGCTGAAGTTGGTATGAAAATCAAGGCTAAAATTATAAGAGAAGCTTAATATCCCAAATGGATGGCCAATATTTTCCTTGTGAAAAAAAAAGAATGGAAAAATTGGAATTTTCATTGTCTACAGAGATCTTAATTGGCATTGTCCCAAAGTTGAATTTCCAATTCCAATCACATAACTCTTAATTTATGAAACAACTGGCTAAGAAGCTCTTTCCATCATGGATGGTTATTCAAGGTACAATAAAATAAGAATGGCCGTAGATGTAGAGGAGTTTATAGCCTTTTGAGATCCTCGTGGTGTGTTTCTCTATCAGGTAACACTCTTTTGCCTGTAGAATTTAGGTGCAACGTATCAACGTTCCCCGCACCATATCTTCAAACCCTTTTGAAGTAAATCAGTTGAATGTTATGTGGATGATTTGGTTGTTAAATACAGAAAATGTTTTGATCACTTGACCAATATGGAAATCATATTCAACAAATTTCGACAACACAATTTGAAGATGAAGCCCTTGAAATGTTCTTTCAGTGTAACTTCAGCAAAATTTCCCATCTTTTTAGTATGCCATCATGGTATCAAAGTTGATCCTAAAATGAAAATATCAATATTTGACATGTAACCTCCTAAAAATTTGAAGGAATTAAGAGGAATTCAAGGAAACATGGCCTATATTTTGCGTTTCATTACCAATTTGGCAGGAAAATGTTTACCATTCACCAGATTAATGAATAATGGAGTCACCTACCAGTGGACTAAAGAATGTAAAAATGCATTTGATATCCTCCTCAAATACCTCTTGATTCCACTGGTATTAATGCCACCTATTGATGTAAGACCACTTATTCTCTACCTGATAGATTTATAGCTATCATTGGGTTCCATCCTTGCCCAATAAAGGAAGCTGGGAATAAAAAAAACCTTTAATATCACAGTTGTACTATGATTGAGGAAGAAACTTGATATTAAAGTACTAAAAAGTGCTACATATAATTAATCTATGAAGTTCAGAAATTGAGGCACTACCTCCAACATCATGAGGTTTAATTGGTATCTCACAATAACCCACTAAAATTTGTCCATAGTCGTCCAATTCTTATAGGATGTCTGGCAAGGTGGGCAGTTATTTTGCAGCAGTTTGATATCCTGTATGTGCCACAAAAGGAAATAAAAGGCCAAACACTAGCCAATTTCCGTGCTGAATACCAATCTGTAGAAGATACATCTTTCAATATTGAACTTCCTGATGAGAAAGGTTTCTATATTCAAGCTAATCCTCAAACATGGGAAATGATCTTTGATGGTGCCTCAGGAAGTCCAAAAGGGATGAAAATGGAAGATCCTAAATTCAACAAATTTGGGTTCGAAATCATGCTTATTTACATAGAAAAATCAAGTTCTACCATATGACTTCTTATTTTTTGAAGGCGGTACAAAAAATGATGTAGAATATCAAGCTCTCATCGTAGGCTTGGAATTGGAGCTTCAGGCACAGTTTAATCACTTGAAGGTAGAAGGTGATTCATATTTGGTAATCAAACAAATCAATGGGGATTATGCCTTCAAAAAGGAATTGTTAATCCCTTTGTGTGATTATGTTAGAGAGTTAATGGAAGAATTTCCTTCGAAAATGACATTTTATTATGTCTCATGATCACAAAACTCCCAAGATGATGCACTGTCTAATGTAGCCACAGACCTGGAAGATCCAAACCGGGATGAAACAATCATCAGTATTTCCCACCGTCGTGTAGTTTCACCTTTTGTTTAAATCAAAACAAATGAAATCATTGAAATCAGTCCCTTTTCTGAACCATATGGTCATACTACATGATGGATGACACCTATCAGGGAATACATTCAAAATTGAACACTCCCACCTGATAGAGCTGAGAAAGAACGTGTTTGGAGAGGTGTGGTAAATTTTACTCTTTATGATAGCTCAATTCACCAAAAAATTCACTATAAGTGAGGTTTTGACGGAATTATCATCAGATGTATTTATGGTGAAAAGAAATTGGCTGTCATGAGTGATGTTTATGCATGAGTTTGTGCTGCCCACCAGTCTAGATATAGACTTTCAGGTCAAATTCGAAGTCTTGGATACTTCTAGACTTCAATGGAGCAATATTCTATTGATTTCACTAAAAGTTGTCATTATTCCAAAATATGTGACAACATCATTCATGAAAATATATAGTTTATTCATACATCTAAATATTCCAATCTATTTTCTATATGGGGAATGGATGTAGTAGGACCTTATCCTCCGGCTACAACTAACCAGTTTAAGTATATTCTCACTGATACTGACTTCTTTTCCCAATGGGCATAGGCATTACCTCTCTAATATGTCGGTGATAAAATCATTGTTAGCTTTTTCAGGTCTAACATCATTACCAAATTTGGAGTCCCTCATACCATATTGACAGACAATAGCACTAACATCTTTTCATCTGAGGTGAGAATGTTTTATCAAGAATACAACATCAAATACAACCATTCATATCGGTATCATGCAGCGGCCAATGGCCAAATAGAGGCCTTTAATAAGACTCTTTCAAAAATATTGAAAAAGATGGTGGATAAAGATAATAAATCATGGCCCGATAAACTTTTTCATTCTTTATGGGCTTATCAGACCACCACCTACACTGCTATGCGGTCAACTCCATATTTATTGGTATATGAAACAGAAGCAGTCTTGCCCATTGAGGTTCAGTTACCATCACTCAGAGTAGCCATTTGTGATCAGTCATCCACAGATGAACAATCTCAGAAGCAATTTGATGAATTGGAATGATATGATGAAAAATGATTGTGCACCTAGCACCACGTGGATGTCAATCAGAATAGAATAGCACATGCTTTCAATAAAAAAGTTCAACATCATTCATTCATTCAAGGATAAATGGTATTGGTCCTCATAACTCCAATGATACTTGGAAAGAAACCTCCAAAGCTTGAGTCAATGTGGGAAAGACCTTATTCAATACATAATGTGTACTCCAATGGAGCTTATTATTCAATCTCAACGAATGGAGAAAACATCACTAATCCTACCAATGACAGATTATTGAAGAATTATTTTGTGTAACAAAAACGCTATCATCTTGCATGACGTTAAAATGTAAAAAGACCATTATATGTTTTACATGACATTAAATTGTACATGTTCATCCGAAATGACGTTTAAACTGTGAAAAATTCCCTTAATACATCCTACATGATGTTAAACTGTGCACATATCCTACAAGACGTTAAACTTCACAACAATACATCCAAGCTACATGACGCTAAACAGTACAACACCCTTTGTCACACAAAACATTAAACTATACATTGTTAGGGTTGTTGATACCTCCTGTTTCTCACACCGAGCATGACTCACGTGAGATTAGAGTAACCTTCAACCATAACACCCTATCTGGGCCGCTAACCACACATAAGTCCCAAATCCATCTTCGATTCATTTTCCTCCAGTACAATTTGATCACCAATTCATTCTCAATCGAACTATGAGGACGTTAATCCTTGCCTTTTAGGTTGGGTATGTAGTCATCCTCTCAAGGATGAAGCCCAAAACCAATATCTTCACTTTGGTTCACCTCCATATCATACGATGTTGATCTGTGAAGCCCCCCCAAACCAATATCATCACATTGGTTCACCATCGTCCTATATGACGTTAAACTATGTACGTCCCTTTTGTCCTTGCTACATGACACTAAACTGTGTAGCACCATTGTCATTTCTATATGAAGTTAAACTATACAATCCCCAATTGACCACGCTGAAGGACATTAAACTTCATAGCAATACGTCATAGCTATATGACGCTAAACTGTGAAACACTATTCCATGAACATGAACTTAAATTATAAAAACTTTTGTCTTGTATGACAATAAACTACAATAGAATCTGACCCCATCACCAAATATGGAATAATTATTGAAATTAATCTCTAATCATGTCATATTACAAGGACTACGTGCATACAAGGAAATGCTCGAACCATTAATATTGGGTCCAACCGTCATTGCACTAAAGTCCCCTTTCACCCTTCACAAATATGAACCAAATCTTTATAGAGGATATTTCAAGAACTACATATGGCTTGATTCCCATCCATATGGGATACATAATAATGTTATGGAATCCCTTGAATCCATCCCCAAGTATTTGGGCCTAACCCCAAAATCCACTTTCAGTCCCTTGTCTGAAAATTCTCCCTACGAGTACATGAATGTGGTATGAAAACCCTCTCCTTTATTCACATCAGGTTTATGAAAAACACAGAATGTGTCTCCCTCATTATGGTATGAGATCTATGACCCTAAACTAAGATCTCCTATGCTCTCATCCCACATGACGTTAATCTATATTTCATGAACTACGTATGGATTGATTCCCACCCTAATGAGATATGTATTGAAGTCCAACATCCCAATTCAAGACCCATCCACGAAATGATTATGGTTAGCATTGGTCTACATATCTCCTTCATGAATTCGAAAATACCCATTTTCATGTGTTATACTCCTAACCATAAATACATCCAGATCTCCATAACCGTTTTCATGAAATTTGGTCACAAAATTTCTGATACCCGAGAATTCTTTTTCCTGACCATGTGGCACGTGTCCTTATGCGGCCTTGCATAAATAGTCTACATAACATTCCTATCATAAGAAAGATGCTATTATTTGACTGTGCAGCCAATTCCCTTAGCTGGCCCTATATAATGCAACCCCACCAATGGGTTTGTCAAAGAGTGGTAACTTCATTCTTAGCGAGAAAACCACTTTTTTCCTTTTGATCTTAACGACGATATGTAAGGATCCACAAAAACATCCATCCTTATCATATTTGTCACATACACATTTTCATGACCTGAAACTATTCAAGTCTATGGTTTATATTTCCCTTCCCAACGTTTGGTCTAGACCTTTGTAGGAGTGACATTCATCCAATTATTTGGAAATCTTGATTGGGAATATCCTTTTCATATTCATGTAACTCTTTCCATACAAAAGACTCTATTCTTTGGGAAATTTTAATCCCCATAACCATTCACTATATTTTAGAAATAGAAAAGTAAAATTTCTGAGAGTTCCTTTTCCTGAATATGTGTCACGTTCCCCTAGGTGGACTTGCATATGTATTCTATATAATGGACCTGTCAGCCAAAAGATTTTATTATTTGACTATTCATCCAATTCCCTTATGTTTCCCTACATAATTCAACCCCCTAACAGGTTGGTCAAATAGTGGTAACTTGACTCTTAGGAAATGCTTCCTCTAATGCATTTTATCCATTTTTCATATCATCCCAAAAATTTAAAATTTCGTAAGTCATAGTTTACATGTTTTCCCCCATACTTGAATGTTTTTATATGTTTTCAAACAAATTATCAAGGAAATGTGTCAATTTTAATCCATCGGTCAAAGCTATCCGCCCTGAAAAATTATCCTTTTTATGTCTAACATGCATTACTTTAAACAGTCAACAAGAGACAGGGTACTCATTAAATTGGGAACCTATAAAATTAACTCTAAACAAAAGACGATTCCCAGCTCGCTAAATGTATATTTTGAATGATTTAGCAATATTGAGAAGAAAAAAGATTCAAAATTTGTGGGGTTGTTTGTATAATCCTAGAAAAAAACATACTACACATTCTAGGCCCATTGTCTTAGGTAAAAAAATTAATTAGTTAGCAAGAGAATGTAGGTAAAAATAATTTAGGATGAAATGGATTTTTTCGTTGATGGAAATGATTAGAAGAACATCCACAGATTGGAGTATCTTCTCATTTTCATGAATTACAATAGGCTTTCAACATAACTTTTCATTTGACTTACTGCATCATGAGATTCATCAGTAGCAACTTGATGTTAATTCACATGATTATCTTCACTCATATTAGCATGATGGAGTGATTTCTTGGCATCTATGATGGCTTTAATTCCATCCATTTGGACTCCTTCCAATGAATTGTAAAGCTGGTCTAGTTCCCCAGTAATGGCATCTAACTATTGGTGAATGTGCATCTGATTTAAAAATTTCTTTTTGATCTTATGATTCACCTCTTTCAGCTTTAGATCATGATCAGCCTCAGCTTGGGACACCACAACATCGAATTCACAGATATTGGTCACCATCCTCGCTCTGGTGCGATCTTGATGGAGCTTTTTCTCTTGCTCCCTTCTTAATATGACTTGTTTAACAATGGTATGGATCTATTGATATCCAAACCTCCATGTCCCAGCATAAAAAACAGGGATGACAGTCACAAGATCTTCGAAGATAGATCTTCAAGAGGCACTTCAGATATGATCTTTAAAATATTCTGTCATGCATTATGACATGAGAATTGGAGTGAATTTTTAATCACTGGGTATAATTCAGCATCACTATCACAGGGGGGGATATAGTCTAGGATTAATGCACATAAAGAAGTGCCCTATTTTTCTCGTTCCCCCCTGACCCTTGGTACATCACATTCTACTCCCATTGGGGGTGAGGCTGAGGATTCACCTCCAGATCTAGACACTGATGTTGACGGCCCTGTATTTTCAACTGAAATCTTTGGTTAGATTCATAGGATTACAAAAGTGGATTAGCTATCTGGTAAATTATGTACAGCCACAAATATTATCATATTTTACCAAACAGTAGATCAACAGCATGAGAAGACTCCTCCCCCTCTTTCCTAGCATCAACATGATTTTCAGGATGGGTTTTAGGATGCTCTACCGGGTTAAGCTCAACCTGAGCTAGAATCTCTCCAATGATTGGGTTGTCTCTACCCCTTTCAGGAATCGAAAAATCATCAACATTCTCAGATGAAACTGCACATTTCAACCAATAATGGTCAGAGAGGTAATTAAAAAAATTAACAGGACGAAGGATAACATTCACATCAAAAATCTTCTAAATCACATTGTAATTTAACATGATCTAAAATTTATTCAAAATACATGACACGCTTCATCATTTCGTCTAGTTATATCCTAGATTACTTCTTAGTCTCACCAGTGGGAGTAATTGACATGCCTTCTTGGCGACCCTCCACATACGACCTCTAACCCCAGATAGCTTCCTCAGAGAAAATTATAGAGTCCGTTACATTGGTCGCCAAATGTTTTGGTGCAGGTGGTAAACCGAAAGCATCACAGATTGGAAGTCAGTTGATGTTTTAATTCAACATTCTATGAAGTATTCTTAATTTACCTATTGCAGGCTCTTCTCTCCTTGCAATGAAAAAAGAGCAGTATTGGGAACAGATGCTGGCTCTTCTCCTCTCATCATTTCATCAGGAGTAGCCAGTTCATCAAGAATTTGTGATTGTTCACCAGCACCCTCTGTCATCCTCAGAGGAGGTTCAGACCTCTCCGTCAATGTGGAAATCGAAGAATCCCCTATAATCCCAATAAGTATGAGAAAAAATTTCATGAGTTAGGATTCAAGATTATCTGAAGGACTTACCACTACTGATGAAGCATCTAGCTGTGGACTTCTCCCTTTGATGACTTTTCTTCAATGACATTTTGGGTGTGTTGACATCATCCTCTTCAAATACAGGTATCGAAGAGTGTGAATCCATGTCTAACTCCTCGTCCATGACTTGTGGGCCTGGAGATTATTCTTCTGTCTCATGAGGAGATTTATAGACTCTAAGGCCAGTGCCTCCAGAGTGTACTGTGGTGAAGGTAACTCAGTAGTTCCTTCCTTAACAAGATGCATGATAAACTATGTAATTTCATTGAGTAACAATGCATTGACTGAAATCATGTTGCAAAGCAAATGAGGAAAGAAATTTACATCTCTAGTAGCCATGTAATTGTGCCACTCCTATTCTAATGAATCACCAATCCTCTCAGTGGTGCCATGATCCATCAGTTCCTTCAACCACTTGGTGATAGGAATGGAATCATTAGTGGCATATATGAGCATTTCCGGATCTCTGAAGAAAGACTGCACTTCATTGGGGTTATCCTCAATGCGGATATCAGCAAAAGCTCAGAGATCCCCCACTCTGAGGATATGTAGGCCTTCACATAAGTCCATCCAGGTGGTTTCAGCATCAAAATATAATCTCTACCATGTCGGTAGAGCCTCTGGTCATAAATATTCATAATGAGCACCAGAAGGCCGAGAGGAGGGTCCTACAATTTGGGAATTCAACTTCATCCCACCTCCTGCAATATCAGATAATGGACAAGAAAATGAATTTTTTTTCTCTATAAAATAATGGAGTCTAAATTGCCTCAATGATATAACTCACCAAGAGTCAATGTAGTAGGTCTCATGACTCTGGAAGGAGGATTATATCTTGCACGAGGCTGTTTCCAAGAATGTTTGGCCTCATCATCCCCATCCTAGGAATCCGATGAATCATCCCCAGGTGAAAAACCTAGTGAATCAGCACCAAGTGAGTAAGAGTAACCTTCCGGATGAAAGTTTATTTTCCTGACACATTTCTTTTTACTCCCCACGTGGGAGACCGGAAGGTTCAATACCCCTACCAGGTATGATGCTACACAGTTCCCGGCATACCATGTAGTCAATTCACTCACCGCTGAAGCAACTGGTAGATCAAACACTGCCCCGATCTTCTCCATAGTTGTCAATAACTATAGTTGTCAGGAAACCATTGGATGATGCTCTGACTTGATGTGCACAGGAGGGGATAAAACAAACTACTGCAGACACTTGAATTGGCATGAAAATCTATATAGAGGAAGATCTCGCATGTAATCTCTCGGTTAGTTCTGGTGGCCAATACACCATCTCTACAAGCCAGCATTTATGTCCTCAATTCCAGGATAGCTATTTCATTTTCCAAAAACTGCCTGGATGGTGGGTTTCCATAAGGGAAGAAATGAAATTCCATGAACATGCTCTGCCTCACCTTAAGATCAAATGAATTGAGGGACAATAGAGAAATCCTATAAAATTCATGCACCGATGGCCTAAAAGAACTTCTAGGAACCTATACTCCACTCTATACATCATATGTCTTGATGTGAGTAGTGATCCATCCCCAAAAAACATGGAATGGTCCCACTATTCTAAAAGGAGACTTACCCATATATACATGGAGTAAGCTCCAGTGAATCTTCGACAAAATTGGGGTGGCCAACCCAACCATTTTTTCCTAACCCTACTAGGCTGCAAAAAACAAAGGTCCCTGGCCTGGTGCCTCCCTACAAATCTCTAACTGGCAGAAGTTAATCAATAAGCCACAAGGCTAAGAAGCATGCCAGATGGGTCTTTTCTGGGATTCATTGATCCACTTCATAACCCCACTTTTCCAACTATCCCACTTCTAGATTTGGCCAAAATGTGCCAAAACCACCCCTCTTCTCTGCTCTTGGGAAGGTGGTAGGATGTGTACATGTGGGATCCTTCTCCTTCTTCTTTATGAGAAACATATCCATCCACTTCTATGGATTAATATCATTCCTAAAATGAGTTTTGGTGGGCATTTAATTCTTGAGCATGAAAAAGATCATCATCAAATTCCAAGCTAGTGACGGAGTCTTCTCAGAATAATTCCACATCGCCTTTGGAGGGATGAACTAGTCATACATGTCTCCCATAATGGGAGCCACCAAGATCTTATAGGTATCCCACAAGATGATGCCTACTTCTCCATGAGTCAGATGGAATGAATTGGTTTCTGGGCTCCAGCGGCAGATTAGCTCTGGCAGAAAATCATCATTCCTATAGACATATGTCTGGCCAGCCCAGACAACTTCATATATTGTAGCTCCCTTCAGATCCTCGACAAACTCTGCATAGGTTTGTCGGACCCAATATGCCCAGATCTAAGTCATCTTTACACCTCATCCAGGATGGAAATACCGACTCTTTTTGCATCCCTTAGATTGGTCTGTCTCAGAATTTCAGAAAATAGAGGTATATAAATGCTGCTACAACATTGGCTTCTGAGGCTTCAGATCTGGAGAAAATGGGTTATGATGGATTATGAATTCCTTCTCCATTGTTCTTGTATTGAAAAATTATCCTTCAATTGAGACATTTTCCATAGAGAAATTGATGTATGTCTGAAACCAGGAATGATGAATATAATTATTTTCATCTGGAAAGATGACCCTTTACAGATGACCATGGCCATATAAAGGCAAGTAAATGCTCTTTGGTAAATTGGAATGTTATTTCTTCAAGTACATAGCCAAATATAGGAGTCTTCTATCGCAGGTAACATAGTAATCATGGCCGACAATGTTCATCATGTATTCTATTATCTTGCTGGCCAGCTTCTCAACCAATCCAATCTTCCTTGGAGCCATTTAATCCACACAAAGATCAAACAATTAACTTTATGTCTATTTTTATGAAATATTTGTGATGAAAACAAAAAAATGGATAAGGCATTGAGGCGCAGAAGTTTTGTCACACAAGTGTTGTCACACAAGTATTGTCACGCAAGTAATGTCACGCTAATGATGGCACACAAGTAAAAATCCTTACTGGAGAAGTGCGACATAAAGAAGAGTGATCGACTGAGAAAATAAACACACTTGAGAAATGAGAGATCAAAATCTTTGGAGCCAGGATGGTTTTCACGATGTGACGCCCATATATATAGGTCATCTCACAACCCTACATGCATAAAACATGTGTGCCGCTGAACCCCGGTTTCTCTTTTTCTTTAGAGTCATATCCTCTTTCCTTTTTCAGATCCAACTCTGAGGGGGGACTGTTGTTGATGCTCCTTTCCATCCTAGAGTCCAAATAATGGAAAAGGGGAATAAATTAAGCATAATGAGGGTCACCCTTTGAAGAACATCAAAAATTTACAAAGTCATGGACCAGGAACCCATTTGGAAAATCCGCACATGTTTCCTGGGCGTCGCACAAGTAACTTGCACGCCCTATTCTTTTTTTTGACCAAAGTTCCCACTGACCTATAAATAGCCGCTATGGACCCCCGATTTCGTAGAGGAATTTTTCTATAACTTAGATTCAATCTCGGGTCGCCCAAGTCTTTTCATGATGTCTTACGACCACTTCTATGGTAATTCTTTACCTAGAACGGAATCTCTAAAGAGGAAGAATAATTCTTAAGTGTTTGAACTCATCAATACATGTGCGCCTAACTGTCCGACCCTTAAGGGAAATGGAGGATGTTCTGTGCTGCCTTTCCCTCTCAAGGGAACTTGCACGCAAC
Source organism: Viscum album (assembly GCA_963277665.1). Classification (NCBI taxonomy): domain Eukaryota; kingdom Viridiplantae; phylum Streptophyta; class Magnoliopsida; order Santalales; family Viscaceae; genus Viscum; species Viscum album. The sequence continues at coordinate 651,326,975 of OY728145.1, read as the reverse complement.
CATGCTAAAAGCCTATAGTGATAATTCTAAGGGCTTGAGTTCATAGTCTCCCAAGTATTACCCTATAGATTCTAAGTTGCCCAAGGTGACTCTTGTCGAACAAGTCTTCATGCATGACTAGGACTTGTGTTCTAGAACGATACTTGCACACCTCCTTCTTAGTCACCTCCATTCCTCAAATCCACCTCTCATCTTCAAGACATAGCCTCCAAAACCCTATTCAAATCTATTTATGGCATGGTTCCTTTGTTGGCTTCCTTATCTAAAAGGAATTCTGTGAGAACCTCTCCCAAAACCTCATGACATTCAAGCATTATGTCACCATGGTTAGGGGATTCCTATATATCCTCATCCTTTGAGATGAGAAGATCTTTTTATTTCGGCCTCCTTCTCAGGAGTAATCTCCTAGTTATAAGTCCCTCTAACATGGGCCTCCTTCTCAGGAGTAAGCCCCAGTCATAGTTTCCTTAAACATTGGGAATCCTTCTTAGGTGTAATCCCCAATCATAATTTCTTTTGATTTGGGCCTCATTATTAGGAATAAACCCCAATCATAAATCCCTTTTAATTTTGGGCTCCATATCATGAGTAATCCCCATGTAAAAACTCCAAATATAAATAAAGTAGAAATAATTTTATGGACATTTCTCATGGACTTTTCCTGAAGTAAGTCTTGGTCTTCTTTTACCTGGGTAGTCATACATAAGTAAACCCCACATCATTTCTGATGACTGCATCTCTCATGGCACCATCATCATGTTTAGTGATACCTCTTGTTTGTCACACCGATCATGACTCACGTGATCTTAGAGTGAGAAATTAATCACGACATCTATTTTTGGGCCATTAACTGTGCATAGACTCTATATTTATTTATCAGAACTACGTGGACTATGATCTTTGCCTTACAAGTAGAGTACGTAGGAAGCATTTATAAGGATCAAGACAATATTTTCTTCATTCTTTTCTGTCCCATATGATGTTAAACTATATCCTTCTTATCGACCTACGTGGGTTCTGATTCCATTCAAACAAGGATACATAGGTTTCCCATCTATGGGTACGATCCCAACTCTAAAATAATCATTGTCTTTATGAATGACAATAAACATCAAGTTCCCCACTTAGTGGACTTAAAACCATTATGGTCATCATAATGACCAAGATATTTCTATATAATGTATTAAAAGATACATTTGACTAAGTATCTCTTATATATACAGATGATTCTACATTGATGAAGAACTACAAATACATATAAAAGATTCTCTAAATCCCATACATATCAGTCATTGATTTCCAAATCTAATGTATAACGCATTTTCATGATTGATGAATTAATAAGTATTCGTGAACATAACTTAAATTTCTAAGAGAGTCCCAGTGTAGGCAATAATTCACTACAAAAAGGTGTGATGATCCTGACCTCCCATCCTCTCGACCAATGAAAATTCTAAAGCCTCATCGGTCCAAAACTAACAAGCACATAACATTGGAAATTAGCTCCAAATGGATATAGAATCATTGGGTCTTTCCTGTTTTATGAATAAACCAATTGTAAACTGATTGGAATGTTTGAACCTTAAACAAACATGGTCATCCATATTTCTAGATGAAAAAAATATGTGTCATGATTGATTTATGTTTATCTATTTTTCATCAATTTTTTATTAAATAAATTATGAAAAATGATCCACCATTGTAGAATGTCACATACCTTCCATGATTTTATTTCCCTGTCCACTAATGATTGCTTTTGCAAGGACATTATAAATCTCAAGATAACACAAGAATCACCATAAGTCTATTAAATATATTGTTTCTCTACTAATTAATCACGACTCTATAAAAATTGAAAGTTATATTCAAGTATACATTATAGGTGAAAGTGGTAGGTTTAATTTTTAATATAAATAAAAAAAATGAGTTAGGAATCATGATGAAATTTTCATGATTTTTTGGCCTGACACTGAAAATGTGTACATAACTTATTACAATTCAAGTGATGTTTCTAATATCACACCTCCCTTCATATAATATTTTTTCCATTTAAATATGAAATAAAAAATTATATGTCCAACTCCCATATGTTTTTGAATTTTTTGTACACATTTTTTAGTTTAATGAGAGAATATGAATGTATATTGAATTAGGGACCCACATAAAAATCAATAGGGAGAACCCTCAAAATATTCAATTCTATTATTTTTATTCAGATATAATATAATGATTAAAGTGGTTATATTCAAATAGATCTTGAATGGTAAGATATGATGTTATGGTTTGGTGGTTAGATGTTTAAAAACTAATGAATAAAAGAGAGTGCTTATACACTTGGGTAAACTAAAAATGCAAACTATTTAATCTCACAAAAATTATATTTCCCAAATATCCTTATGAAATGTTATTAACGTAATTTCCATATATTTCTACCAATAATTCTCACACACTACTCATTGGAATGCATTATGATTTATCCACATTTTATTTTTTACTTTTTATTCACTTTTTATACTATTTTTATCATTCCGAAATGGGGAGTGGTGAATATTTATCATTTATTAATCTGGAAGGGGTCTATTTTCCAAACATTACATTTCTTACATATAAACCATTCGATGAGGTATATTCTATTAAACCAATCCCACTTTATATACATTTCGATTTACACCATAAAATGGTAGGAATGGATTTGGGTTTATAATGTGGCTCTTAACATGGCTATTTGTTCTCTCTGATGATTAATCGTACTATATGGTTGAATGGTTATGTAAATTAAGAAGAATATACAACTAATATATTTATAATTTCAACCCTTACACTCAAACAGTTTTGAATAATTACTATAACAATAATTCAAGAACAAAAACTATCAACAAATCAAGCTCATGAAAATTCCCCATCCCTCTAACTGGTTTTCAATGAAAAATTTTGCAAAATGGAAAGGATTTATTCAATTGTTGTCATAATAATGTAACATGGCTAACTAACCAACAATTTGTGGATTTTAGGGTTTAAAAACAATGTTAAGTATCAAACCACGTGATGCCAATAGAAGGGAGAGGTCATTCATGGTGTCAAATTATTCACTTACATTGAATGGATATTGTCCCCATGATGGTAGGAATATGTTAAAAATATATTATCGAAAAACACATCAATAAAATAGATAAATTAAGAAATAAAATGGGGGGGGGGGAATATGTTTAATTGGTTTGAAACTATGAGGTATTCTAAGGATTATAATTATCCTGTGTGATCAGTTTAAAATAATTCACTAAGAATCACTACCTTTTTTTATTACAAATTTCTATATATGGTTACTCCAATATAGTTTCACTACCTTTGCATGATTTTATGAAATATCAATTTTCATCCATCTAATCACTTCTATCTACACCACCATTGTCACCACATTGTAAAAATTCTACATCAATTTAACAACTTCGTTGTCACACACCCATCATCGCATATTAAAAAAAAATGCTTCACCATGAATTATTAAAATACATGTTATGTTATCCCCTCAATATTTAGGGAAATTAATGGGTATAACTATATAAAAAGACTATCTACAAATAATGTCATGGAATATGTTCTACATTATTTACTAATCTCCACATACTATGCTTCACAAAACCCCATTTATTCTATGTGACCATCCTTGGGATTCACATTAAAAGTTCTTATAAACTAGAATTTCTATTTGGTCTAACCATGAAATGTGAACTCCCATGCTATTTGAAACACCAATACCTTTGTGTTTACCTGAAGATGCTAATATTTATAAAATACTTTTGGTTTTTATCAAACATCACTTTATTATATAATAATTGTAATAGTGCGGTATTTATAGTAAATCATATCTACAAAACTCATTAATCACTAAATATAAACAAAATCCCTTGACTGAATGAATCCCACATGGATGGTCCAATATGGTCCACCCCAAAACACTACCTCCTGAATGAAAAATAATCATGTGCTATATGTGATTTTTGACATTAAACCAACAAAAAATAAATCCTTTCCATCGAAAATGAATCTTATTTTCTTCCTTTTCATACAATTAATGGTCGGTGGGATTAATTAATTTATGAAACTACCTAAATAACTTCTACACTAGAAATTATTTGTTCGTACATCATGATCTACCTAATATACAATGTGGTCTCTAAAAAATTCCTTAGACTCTATTAAAAATTTAAACAACTGAAGAAAAAACTTTATGATGTTTAAATATATTTTATGAGGGAAATCTCCATTTGGCTCGACTCAATTATGAAAATTTATAAAAAATTCCAAATTTTCATTCGCAAAAATTTTGGCCATCCTTGGGAAATTCCACCTTATAAAATTGTATTTATATATTCCATTTTTTATACTATATCCATTTTCTATCAAAATCCAAGATCAGTCTACAATTTATTGACCACAAACAAAAGAGACAATCAAGATTCATCATATATCACATTTGTTCAAAATACATATGTATGGGTATGATTTTAAATAGTGGAGAAGTAAAAGGGGTAAAAATGTGATTCTTCAATAATGTTGAAAAAGAATATTATAATTCCAAAAAAATATATTTGAACTATCCCAAAAGAAATTTTTTTTAGCACGCATTATTCATGATCACTCAAGAATGTATTCATTTTGAAAAAAATTATTAGGTTTTTTTTATTATCATTGTAAATGGATAATATCATTTGTCCTAAAATAATAATAATATTATTTACTGATCAAATTCAAAATATGTAATTCACCGAATAAAAATCATGTGAATTTCGAAATTTTGTTTGAAAAAATTATCCCTCTGAAGACTTAAATAATTATCAATTTCAATATCCCCATTTTTTATTGAAGAAAAACAAAATATTCTAAATAAAAATAAAAACCTATCATAATAAATCACAGGAATCATACCACTATAACAATACATTAATACCAGTTATGTGTATCTTATATCTTATATTAATATTGTTACTTATAAAAATTCGTAAAATTATTTAAAATCATGTAGAGAAATACAACCTATACTATGTTATTAATGTAGAGAAAGAGCCCACTTAATTTCCTACTATGTTGTTTAATGTATACCTCATATTATACAGAAAATATATAATTAATAAAATGACTAAAACTGATAATAAACAAAAAAATATAATTGAACATCTATTTCATCGATGAAAACATGCATATTTTTATTCCTAATATTGTATAGAACTATTTTCTGGCCTATATCTGGGATAGGAAAACACTAAAATTGTTACTTAATTACACTATAAAAAATAAGTTTAACAAACTTTTAATTATAAGAGAAATTTCTTATTGATCATCTTTATTTGGTTTTTTGATTTTAATTATCCATAGTTGGAATGTTCACATTTCCATCCCCATTCTAGTAAATGGGGAAATTTTATTCATGTGAAACCCTACATTAAATAACTTCTAGTTTGATTATTTATGATTTTGCCTTTTATTTTATCTCCCCTTGTTCATGTTTATTTTTCCCCCATGATTTGTTAAAAATATTCTTCTTATGAGGATGTTATTATGTAGATATATTCATCATTAACCACTTCTTGAGTGAAGATAACCTTTGAGTATTGAATGTTGTTCTAAAGAGGTTAATTTTCTTATTAATTATTTAAACTTTTTGAAAAATATTAAAATATAATTATCAAATTCATAATATTAATCAAATAGAAACAATGAAAAATATTCTAGCAATTCTTAACTATTTCCAATTTTTTATTCCAACTATATACAATTTATTTATATAAAAACATCTATAACATGATTCAATGAAACTAATTCATAATAATAATGTCATGTGTTATTAATAAATAAATTATTTTCAAAACATTAAAATCAAATTACAGTATAAATAAAATTCAATCTTTGATATACTAGTTTTACGCTCATTTTTACAATGAAGAATATCTACGGTATTTGGATGATCATGTGGTGGATTATCTAGCTATACTGTAAGAAAAAACTCACCCAATGTTATCTCATTTTCTATCTATAATTATATTACATTAGCATTGGGTTATGAAACTATATATAAATATGGGTAATTTTTTACTATTCATATTCATTAAAATGAGAATAAAAAAATATTAAAGGTTATGCCATCCCTCTCATGTGATTCATCATATATGACATTTTCCTACTAAAGTGCCTCGAAAATTAAACTAGAAGGTAGATAATTCAATGTAAATTATAGGTCAAAAGACCTTAACACACATTATTTTTCATCTTTTTATTATCAAATTATAATGTGGTTCTCCTATTCATGGTCTCACTCATTCAAATGTTCATATAGATTCAACATTCTATGAAGGATAATACCTTATTTAAAAAGATCTATGTTAGTGGATTCATCTCATTCAAGTGAAAAGTCACTGTCATGATCCTTTACATTATCCTCTTATAAACAATCAAAAATTCAATGGGTATTTTATTTTTATTTTAAGGATTAATTAATTATGGGGACTTATTTTTTATTTCATTATTTTCCATTAAATTCAATTTTACCTTTAATATATGGGTTAAATTATAACAATTAATTTTATAACCCATTTAAATGATTTTGAGAAAAAATGAATTTATACCATTCCAAGATATTGATTTTATAATTTATTGTTCTAAATAGTATTTATTTTCCCTTTCTATAAAAAACATAATTCTGGATACCCATGAATTGGATGAGATTCCATTTTTGATTACTTACAAACATCCATAATTTTTTCATTAATGGCCACAAATAGGGTCGAAAAAATATATTTTGGATTTCTATTTCCACGAACCAATAATATATTCTAAAATATCATCAAAACCATAAAATAATTCCTAAAATTTGAATTAATTTATTTGAAGAAAATGTCATAATTTTTTATGTTTACATAAAATAATTATGTTTTTTTAAAAGTTACAATATAATAATGAAAGAATCATAATCCGGGTAATAGTTTCAAAAAATATATAAGGGTGAACCTATCGAAGCATTGCACAACACATTTAAATTTAATAAGATCTTAGAGGGAATTCAGGTGGCTAACACTATGGGATTATTCTCCCAATGATATTTTTATTGATAATAGAGTTCTAATATTTTAATTTATTATTTTATAATTCTATTTTATATTCCTTTTAGTTATGATATATTTTGAAATTTGGGTGAGGGAAAATATAGATTTTAAAAAATTGAAATAATACAAAAGTTTGAACTGAAGTTATATGACATTGAATTGATGAAAAATAATTTATGGGAGCTAATCTAGACATGTCAGACATTTAAAAAAAATATTCTTATTCTAATATTTATTATTTATTAACTTAAAATACTAAATTTAATTATTAATATCAAGATGTATTCAAACAATTTTAGTATATAGTATATTGAAAATACATCACAAAAATTTCTCTCAACATGAATCTTTTTATTCCTATATGTTTCATGGTAATTCCTAAGTATCTCTAAAAAAATAACTCAACTAATTAATTCATATCCACCATTGAAAATAATTTCTTCTATGTGAAGTGTGGGAATTTATTAGATTGAGGGAAAATAAGCTATACTAATCTTTGTGTTCTATCCTCACTGCTTGATCCATATATTAAAATATTTGATAATGATTGGTGAAAATAAATAAAATTATGTTTAGAGATAAATTTTAATTTAATGTCTCTCTCTCTCAGGAATCCCATGAAATTTATGAATCAATATATCTAGTTATGAATTCATAAAATAATTTAAAAAATGAGAGAACATCACAAATAATAGAAAATTATATTACACAATCGGGTGGATAAACATGGAATACATAATTAAAAAGTCACAATGAAAGATGAATATGAATAAAAAATGGTTGAATATAATAAAAAAACAATAAAATTATTTAACACACACATATATAGAGGAATTGTATCATAAATACTGTGGAAATTATAGGCATGGAAAAAATAGCTTTTATAATTAAGTGATCATTGAGTAAAATAATAAAGAAGCAACAAATTATAATAAAACATATTAAGAAAAGTGTGTAAAACCATCAAAATATATAAATAAATTTTTATTCATTACCAAAGAGAGTATAATGACTTCTTAGAAAGGGATGGGGAATCCATTTACATTGGGGTTTAATTTTTTTTTAGAAAAACAGATTATTTAATTTCAGAACCTAAAAAATAGGTGGATTTTGCTACTGTCTTCCTTTAAAAGGTACCTATAATATCTATATGGATTCTATGAAATTAATTATCTTCTGTGGATCAAGACAACTATGATAGTGTTTTGTAAATATGATTTATATTTAAATTTATGTGCGTTTTCATATAATTGTTTCTAGAGTAAAGATTCTAATGTTTTCCTTATTGGGATATTGCTTATAGGTTTGTTAATTCTAGACAGGGACTTGAATTTGGTTTTCTTGGTATGGAGGAGTGATGAGACTATCTAGGAGGATTTTATTTAAAGGGAAGATGTGGGTGGTTTTTGGAAACAACGTGTTATTAGGTCTTAGTAAAGTGGGTTGGATTGTGGACTATGTATTGGTATGTGTTAAGGCCTAAAGAGTGGCATGGGCTTGGTCGAATGTGGTAGAGATAAATTTTCATCCATGTAATACCATTGATAATATTGTATCCATAGCTGAAATGAGTTCCAAATCAAATATCATGGTATCCTTGAATTAATAAAAATACATCCTAGACCCCACATCCTAACATTAATGAAAACTATAATATATAATCCCCAATTGAGTAATTGAAGGACTTGAATCAAATATACAGAAATTAAATGACACGTACACTAGTTTTTAGTGACCAACCTCATGTATAATCCTCGATAACATCATTATGCATTTCATCAATCCACCACAACATATAGAAAACCAAGATATAGATCCTCCCCCAACCAATGAATCAAACATGGATAATAATATTTATTGCTCAATTAAGTCTAAGACATGTACTCAAATATAAATATTATTCAATTTTAACTATTAATTAATGATTTAGTGAAAACCAAATAGGTTTGTGAGGCCCATATTTGAAAAATAAATTTTAGTAAAAAAACCCATAAACAAGATCCACTGACGATGATAGTCTAGAAATACATATCATTAAAAAATGTGTAAATATTGACCATATACATTGAGATATATAGTGACGTGGATCTATAATGCACTATAAATAATACCACTTTTGAAATAAAATATAGTGAAGAAAATTATTTTGCAGAAACCATTTCTAAATTGCCAACTCTTCAACACTCAATGCATCATCCAAATTATAAATATATTAAAATCAACTATGTATCCCCATAATCTATCTATCTATATATATTATCACAACTAAAATAAAATACTTATCTTGAGACATCCTCAACCTGAAGATATAATCCACCTATATATTTTGGCCACGAATGAGTTTATGTGGCTACATTAGGCACATTATTTTCTAATTTTTTTTGAAAATTACAATACTTATTTATTTTATAATAATAATCTACAAAAACATTGTTAAATTAATAATTGAAATTTCTTATGTATTTAAAAGTTAAAATTATTAATTTATAAAATTATTTTTCTATTCATTTTACCCTTATCCACATTATATACACTTTCTATGTTTTCATTTTAATATTTTTGGACATAACAATTTTCCATTAAGTAGTAATTAAAAGATAATTATTTTCTAACATAGCATTCTTTTTTAAACCAAATATATCCTAAGAAATTTTTGGTATTACTTTAGTTAAATATAGTTTTACCATTATGTGAGATTACAAGTTTATATGATACCATTAACTTAAAAGAATTTTTCCATTAAATGAAGTATAATAATGTGATATACCTTTATGTTGCAATTATACATACCATTACACAGCGCATGAAAATATTACACTACAGATACATAGAGATTTAATATTTTTTATTACCTTTACAAAGCCAATAGATGATTTTTATTACCTTTATGCATTCACTAAAGTTAAGTGACAATAATCCTGGATTTTTTATTTCAGAAAAAGAAATGTGACAATAATTATTACAAAACAACATGAAAAAGTCATCTGAGCCTAAGACTTATCTAACCACAAAAACAATTGTCCAGTGACCATAAGGTAGATAGTATAAAAATGGATCATCCTTAATATCAGAATCTAAATTTTTTCTTACTATTTATCTATTGAATGACAAAATCACCAATCATAAGAGAAAATAGTTATATCTCATGTTCATAGTAATTGACAACATATTGATTTAGACCTATCATATGATTTATTATTCCATGAGATATCTTTTTCTATAACATTTGACAAATTAGGACTTATTACCTACTGTAATCACTTACCTACCACAGATTAATCTACAGTTTGAAAATGTTCTTGATTTATGATATTATGTTATTAATCTTCTTTAGATTTTTATTATTTTTTATTTCGTGAATGTTCTTTTTCAACTCTTATCATTTATCCTATCATTTATTAATTACTTATTAATTGTTTTTTGGCTATGGGATTTTATAGGAGATAAATTCATGAATAATTAAATCAACATCATGTTGGATAAGGTCCCTTGATTATTTATTAAAAAAAATCATTTTTTCAATTTTGTAGAGTTTTGAATTTATATATTTTTCCTCTGATGCTTAATTGGAGTGATACAAGGGAATTTAGTGCTTCTTATTATATATATTTTTTATATTATTAGTTGTTATAATAATTTCCTCAAAAGAACCTATTTTAAATATGCATATTATCAAATAGATATGCATAGTAATTATTTTTAAGAACATTAAATGAAAATATTATTTTTAGAATTTATTGAAATAATATATAAAAACAAAAAAAATTCTCTTGAAGATATATGTATGTATTATTTTAGAAAATCAACAGTGCAATGACTTTTATATTAGAAAATGTTGTTCCGTTATGAACATTATAAATTGATATGTTATAAAATACAAATTTTGGGGACATTTTCCAACAATAATATTCAATACATATTATTGATCAATTACTACCCAAGTGCTGGTTTCATTTATTTGGTAATTTAATTCTATAGAGAAAGACTACCATAAGACAAAGATATTTAATTATTCATTTGGTTATAATATTCTTACATCTTTCTACTTTATTCTCTTTTTTTAATTATATTATTTTATACCACACATAACATATAGTACTATGTTTTTTCAAATATATAAAATTGTATTTGAGGGTTGTGCCTAACTAATAAAACACAATAGGATCGGCTGTGCCTTAGTCTGGTGAAGGGTTGGTTTTCTTCCATCCACAATCTCAAAAAGAAAATCTTGTTTGGTTGTGACTCTATGTGATAAAATATTAGTTTTAGGTTGTTAATATAGTGTTTTAAATTTCATTATAAAAGTTGTTAATCAATATCAATATTCACAGATTCTATTATAGTGGGTTCATTTTTATCAGTAAGTGAGAGGAGTGAAGAGTATAGTAGAATAATTTAGATCCGTACATCTATAAAAATCACAATATCCATTTAATATTAAATTCATCTTCATAAATTAATATATTTAATAATAATTCATTATATATATTTTTTATAATTGAATTCCCCCCCATATAGACCATTCAACCAATATTATATTGGGACCCAACAATTGTTATCTGAGGTTAGCCACTTTCTTTTGAATATTTATATTTTACTAGGATACTAATATAATTAAAAATAATCAATGGGAAATTTTTTGTTTGAGATAGATGGAACTAAATAAATTTATGGATGTAAACCTCAATGACATATAAAATTCGATGGAATTTTTTAGCGATATTAATTGTACCATATGGGTGTTTTATGAATTATTTAATGGTGAGATAATATACGCATCTCAAACTTGACCTGGAATCATTAATTGGTAATAAAGTGGTATAGTATGTGTGAAATTACATGGGGATTAATATTATATTTGGTGAAGTAGTTAGAAATGTAAATAATCATATATCAATATGAATAAGAGAACATGACATTTGTTACATTTTTAAATTAACTAATCTTGTTTCAAACAAGAATGTAATAAATATATTAGGTATGTTTAGGAATAAGTATTAAAAATTTATAATGGAGGTACAATAAATTTTAAAATTCATATTTCATATATTTGAAAAAATAGTAAATGGAATGAGTTCCTTTAGAGAGATATTAGAAAATTAAAATCTGGTGGTATTTTCTTAAGATCATTACTAACAAATTGTAAACTAATAAAGTTTTAATTGGAGGAATAATATTTATAATAATATATATTCCAAGAGATTACTAGATCTTTTTTTCAATATTACATAGAATAGAAAATACTTCCAAATAATAAATTTCATAAATGAAATGAATTTATTAAAAATCATATTTTACGACATAATATTTTGAGTTTGAGTTATAACTTGGTTTGGGATTTTTTTTTTCATTTAAAAGGGAGGATATATAATGAAGAAAGGATAGTCTCAATGATTTATATGTAATATTAGTAAAAATGATTATAACAAGAAGTGTAAGGGTATTGTTATTTAAAATGAAAACTGAAATGTAATACATTATATGGTAGAAAAATAGGCCACACCAATAGGAATATCTTAAGGATCAAAAATGAAAATAAGAAGATAGATCATTGTATGAAATATAGGAAGGTAATAGATTGTTTTAAGAGTTTTACTTCAAACATGTATTTTAGTAATGCAGATGTTGTGGAAAAAGAATCTGTAAACCATTATTTAATGGAATCATAAAAACATATATCTTATAACATACCAAAAATAATCAAAGTAAAAAACCATTTAAATATTTAGTCCAAACCCATAAAGTGTCCTAGGTAATGAACATGTGCACCGGGTTGCGGGGACCAAGCTTATATGAAAATTAATTTAATAATTTATTAGTCTTTTTGTATACAATTTATGTTTATCTATAGCACAATATTTGGGCTAAAAAAATTTAAAATTGTTAAATATGAATTAAAAAAATTATATAAATTTAATGAAATATAAATATTGTTATAAAATAATAATATAAAAATAATTGGAGAAAAAAATTAACATAAATTTAAATTTAGTACACCCATTTCAATTAATTAATTTATTTTCTCCTTCCATATTTATTTTTTGTTTTATTATTATTATTATTAATAATATATTTTAATTTAATTTTTTTTCTACTATTTTTTCCTTTCCTTTTACTTCCTTCAGTTATTTTTTTCTTTATCTCTTAATCTCATAAACATCAATGGTGTGTCTCACCCTGTTAAGTGGTGCACACCACCACTCCTCTCAATTCGGATGCTTGTTGCAACTCTATTTCTTCTCTGATTTCAATTTTTGTCTATAGCATAATAAATATCTCAGTACGGTTAAGGTCAAACACCATGAATCAAAATATCTCATCCAAAATCATTCATCCAATCTTATATAGAATTTTGTTACCATAAAATTGTGTTTTTCCTAAAATCATATTATTTTTTCTATTTTGGATCAAATCAACGGTCATCCTAGAGCATATGATACTCTATGGTTAGGAGGTTGGGAATATACTATATTTCCCCGTGTTTCAATGAGACTTTTTTATCGCATTGTGTGCAGATCATTAGTACATACTTGCGATGTTTAATTTAATTAATTTAATTTAATTAAATTAAATGGCTTAACTATTTCTCTATTTCATGAGATAGATTAGATTGTTTAATTTTTTTACAACATTGTGAACACCCCATTGGGTATTCTAATGTATTTGGTCGATTTTATATTATACGTACATAATTAAATTAGTTCAATTCATGTATTGTGTGATGCATTTCTATTGAGAAATAAATAAATAAATTATTTAGGATAATTTTGAACCATGACCACTGGGTTTTTTCGTTTTTTTATCTCAATGAATTTTCATGTTACAATTATTATCATTTTGTACATTTTATGATTTTTCTGATAGAGTGTTTTCACTATGAATATATGGCTTGAATTATTAGGTACATTGGGGATATTTGTTTCTTATATATTTTTTTGAAATTTTAAATCCATACTATGTGATATCTCCATCCTTGAAATCTAACTAAATTTAGGGTGTTGAGATAATGGGGGTTCCATATTAAGGACAACACAAGGACTCATCATTCATGACCTATTACACATAAAGTAAGGTTGGAGATGTCATAGGTATTACTAGATGATGGTTTACCATGACTTCTATTTACTCATGAGTGAAATTTGTTCCCAAAAATTCATTCAGGGATGTACTCATTGGAAAAGTGGCTACACCATGTCTCAAGTGATTCATGACCACATATGTGTGATACCATTATGGACTCATGATAATTCCATGCCTCATGTGATACTTTTTCTTTCATATGATTTCCATTGATGTTCTCAGTGGTATTGGACCAATTGAATGATGTAAAAAAGTAATACCATCGGGACGGGATCAGGCTCCAACTCTCAACATGAACATAATAATAATGACAATGAAAGGAAAGTTATTATTTATACTACTTGTGTTCTATTTGAGCTTTCAAATCGTATGGTTCTTTTCAGAAAAAATTTCTAAAAAATAAATTGTACCCCAATATAAATTCCAATCCTGGGGATATGTTCTTTATTTTACATTCTATTCTTATAATATAAATATATATATGTGTGTGTATGTGAATAATTCTTATTATAGGTATTTTATTCATATAACCATCTTAGGATAAAGAAGGTGTTATGGGATGGTGTCTTTGAGAATACAGACCAAGTTACACTTATTTTATATTGTTTATTCAATTCCATGAATTTATTATGCATCAGTATACTACAATTGTTTGTAGGATGAAATAGAAATGTTTACACACTATGGATGTCAACCTATTGGGATTTTATCTCACTCCCTTCTTGGGAAAGATTTGGTAATTGAGTATTCATTATGTTAATTGGTAGGGATAACAGTAAGTATGGTGCTTCTGGTTATTGATTGTTTGTTTCGTCATAGTATAGAAATTTTTGGAATAGGACTGAGCCATTGCATGAGAATCAATTGTTACAATATGTGTCATTTTCATTACAACTTTGATTTTATTGTTGTATTCATGTTTTCTGTACACTTACATTTTCACAGACAACATAGAATGAAATAATTTTATATCTAGATTATTTACCTACTTTTTACATATTATTTATTCACATGGGATTATTTATTTTACTTTGTTTCAGTTTGATTATTTATATTCTTACACTATATTATATAAATTTATTAAATTTTTCTGTAAATTACTTATTACCTAGGATGGAATAGTGTTCCCTCTGGACAAATTATAAAGTCCCCCACTACTAGTCAGTATCATATGGCATTCGAAATGATGCACTTGAGGTTATGTGGCCAACCCAACTCAGAGAACACTTTGAGTGGATCTTGGGATGGGGATGCTATAAAGTGGTATATGAATTTGGTATTCCTTTAGTCTTACTATTTGGGATAGACAGGTGGCTAGGATATTGGTATTTGGAACACATGTTCTTCTTTCACATAGCTAACTCATGTAAAGGGGAAACCCAATTTCCTGGTATCAGATTTCATTTATTGATTATTGAAACTACTGTTTTATATGATTCCATAATTGTGTAACAATCTTTTTTTATTTATATAGGTATTATTTAGATAATGATTTGTACCATTACAACACAATGATAAAGGGGAAATACAATAACATGCATCATATTAGGCACCCCCAGGGGTTATCAATGCATGAATATTTTCATGCCATATCTACTTTTAGTGTTCATCTATATGTTTTCATGTGAGTGTTGTTGTGCCTACTTGTATAATTTTGATGTTCTAGCATGATAAATACAATGTACTTATAGTTTGTTAGATTTCAACTTCTATTACTTAGGAAATAGGTGGTATCCCTCATTTTAGTAGTCCCTATATGTTTTCCCATACAGATCATGACTCACCTATTAGAGTGGGATATTGGTAGTGTGGTGCTCAAATGGTTGGCTATGTACCTACATTCATTATAAGACATTAACCTATATTCTCCATCTGTTATGAATTCTATCTAATGGTCTTTGTATTGCTATTCTAGAATAATTCTTCCACGACACCTTTGTGTCATGCATCAATAGAGTGGAAATGAGATAACTCTAGAGATGTTTGGTCTCAACCCACTAAAAGTGACTTTTTTAGTTCCTCTAATAGTGTTACATATAGAACAACCCGTGGTTCCTCATGTAGAACCACATCTTACCGATATTCCGATGGGACCTGATTCCTAGTTCAGGGTTGTCCTCCTTAGGTTTACTCACTCATTCTATAATATCCATAGCTCTACCCAATTTATCGTTGAGTACACATGGGACTTTCAATGACAACGCCCTCCCATATTCTTGGGGAGTGGTGGTAAACATGATGTACAATCTTGGATGTATGGTATGAATTTTCTCTTTGACCATCAGGAGATGCTTCCAAAGTGGAGGGAGAAACTTACAATTTACTTTCTTCGTGATTCCACCATGAATTGTTGTGATGTTATTCCACTAGAGGAGAACACAAGTGAAATGGTTTAGGAAGACTTCCAAATTTCATTCTCCGATCACTTCTTTCAATAGACTTTGATAGATGTTCATGCTAATAAATTAATACATTTTCAAAAGTTCTCTATGATAGTGTTAGTTTATTCTACTCCTTTCAGAGAGAATCAACCTTTTTATTGACCCCTAAATGGTGACAAATAGACAAATACCAGATTATTTGAGGATGGAAGAAGATATACCATATACTCATAGGTGAACATATTTCATTTGAAAACTGTTACAGAGCTTCTAAATCAGTCCCTTATTTTAGAATGAAATGGTAGGGATTCTAAACATGTGAGCCACAATAGTTCAGTTCTGAGATATAGTGATAGTTAATCAAGAAATAAGACTATTCATATTGAATGTTCACATGGAATAAATCCCATACAAACATCATGTTTTGAGATTTCTGTCACATGTCATCAGTGAGATAGTGTTGGCCATATGAAGCCTTCTTGTAGTAGAGACCCGTCAGAGTGCCAATATTGTGCCAAGTTGGGTCACCAAAAATGTTTCTCACATTATCACACATCAGAATCCAGTAGAGTAGGATGTTTACAATAACGAATATTAGGTATGTAATCTATTACTCCATAATAATTAGTATGTTCATTTTCCATGGGTTGGTCAAGTGAGGTAATTGTGGAGGTTATGGTCGAAGAAATGTTGTTCCAGACTATCATCGTCAGCAGAGAAAACCTACTCAATCCAATCAAGAAACATCTCAGGGCCATGATTTAGGTCTTTTTTATGTAGTGAAACCCGCACAGAGGATCCGAGTGCAAGGAAATCTAAGTATAGTTGTACTATTATAGTAACCTCTTCATTTTTTCATAGTCTTTATTTTATATGTGAATCACATTCATTATTATCTGTTTTGGTTGGTGAAAGCCTTGTATTTATAGGAGAGTCATTTGAAGAATCATGTCTCTCGAAACTCCACTATGGGTCAGGATAGACTCCATAAACTAATTCATAGAGTTCACCCTTAAAATAGGTTTATACTACATTTGTGGGAATTTTTACTTCCTCGATATGTGTGCCATCGGCATAATTCTTGGTAGGATTTGGCTCGCTCATTATCATGCCCAAGTGAATTTCTTGTGTCATTAGGTGTCCTTAAAATCCTATAAAGGTGAAACATATCTACACAAAGGATAATAATAAATGTATGAATATTTTTCTATAGTTAAATGTGATATACTAGGATGAGTGACATGTCAATTTTCCAGTATCTTCCGGAGCAATTAGGCAACACATCAAGTGGACTTTCCACCCATTTTGAATCATTTTGGGAATGTATCCCCAAAAAATTTATCCATTTTACCTCTCATAAGGTATGTGAAGTTCTCTATTGACCTATATCTATGTGAAAAAGAATTGTGTATTCCTAATTGTTGTATTTAACTTATAGAGCTACATTAACTCAAATAGACTCCTAATGTTCTCATGGTCATATGTTTTTTCAGACCTAGCACATCATCGTGGTGTTCACGAGTTCTATTTGCAATGATGGTGGACACTACCCTTAGATTATTCATGGATTACTATGGTCACCACTTGCTTATGGTAAATAATAGATATTTATATCCTTTTATAGATAACCTCTTTGACTAGATCTAAGGTGAAACTCTTTTTTCTATCATCGGTATGAGGTTGGTAAATCAGCAGGTGCCTGTGTGACTAATTAACATTCAAAGTATGACGTTTCTGAAGTATGAATGTCTTATACATGTATCTGGTCATGCCCTTCATCCACAAGAATGCACGTACATTATTTATATATATGTTGAAGAATGTTTTTCACCAATAACATGATTCATTTTTTTGTAGTTTTTTTTGACGCAATCCTGGTGTATTCGTGTTCCAAAAATGACCACACAAACATTCCTAATATCATGTTGAGTAAACTGAGAGAGCACCGTCTATATTAAAATCATAGAAAATGCCACTTTTGAATTGATAAGTTTAACTTATTTGATCATATAGTATCTGAGGTAGGCGATTTAGTTGACTAATAAAAGGTGACAGATGTATTTTCAAGGTAGTATCCCAAAAATGATTTCGATATATGCAGTTTATTAGGGTGTTCTTGCTATTACAGTTATTTCATCAATGATTCTCCCACTTAGTAGTATGTCTTATGAACAATTCTATGATGGTGTAGAGTTTTTCTGGTCTGATGTTTGTGAAAAGTCATTTCCGGAGATAAAGGTTAGACTAACATAAACTTCAATCTTGATTCTTCATTATCCCGGAAGAATCTATATTGTTTACTATGATGCTTTAAGAATCAAATTGGGTGTATTTTTTACGCACAGTGATATATTTCTGATGTATGGATCATTCATGATGATACCCCATGAGGGGAAAAATTCTACAGGTGACCTTTAGTTAGCAGTTTTGGTTCATGATTCACACTACTACATATAGTACATGTTGGTTGAGTGGTTCATTTTTCACACGAATCCTAGAAGAATGAAAAATAACTATATACCTCTGTACATGAGGTTATAGAAGTGTAAGTGGGTCTAATACCATTAATAATTTTATTCTGATCTTTTTAATACCCCTAGTTTGGGAAATCTTGTGGCTAGCACATTGATCAGAAAGAAAGATACACAAGCTGTCCAGGAAGGTATTAGTGAGTGGAAGATGGGGGCATTGTTTTTTGAGATGCGTTTGGAGGTTCCAGAAGAACATGAGATACTCAGTCTAATATCACTTAATGTGATATATTCTCTTTTAGAGAGATTCTATAGGATATTATTATCTAATCCATATGGTGTCATTTTTAGGAAAGGAGTCACAGGAGAGAATCCTTCTCCTGGTTCGGTTTTTGATGATAGGGATGGTCAGTAATACTATGGTCGTTTCGGGTTAGCTGATGATATTTGGGAAGAAATAATGAAGTAATATCATACAGTAGTTTGAAATGTTCATCCTAGACTTACTAACTTGTATAGATACATGTATTGTTAGTACTAGTGGTAGATTATAAAAAGGAAGTTAACAGCTTTCATCACTTAGTGAACCACCTGTCAGCTGGTGAAGGAAGATCACCAACAACAAGTGGGACATATACTACCTCTATACAATATTTTATGAATGTATAATTTCATAACAATTGTTTTTTAATGTATTCAATTTTTCCCTCAATGCAACAATATATTATGGGTGATTATCAATATATTAACCAAAGTCTCACACTTCTTTCAAATCTGGTAGACCTTTTCTACTGATGAGTTGGGAAAGATATATATCTGGTAGCTACTGTGACTTCATGTCATACCTATTTCTATTTTCTATGATAGAGATTCTTGCATTACATCATAGTTCTATAAATGGTTTTAGAAAGAACTGTGTTCACAAGTACTTTTGAGAACTGCATATCTCCCACATACTGATGGGTAGTCCAGGTAGACCATATGAGTATTATAAGATATGGTATGTTCTTGTATACATGATTTTAGAGTAATATTGATGAAATAATTCATCTCGTTGAGGCCAAATTAATAATATATTTCATGTTATGATTTAAATGGATCTGTATGAGTCCATCTATGGTTGACCGTACCATTCACCATTACTAGATTATAGTAGGTGCGGCAGGTCTGCTGGGTCCCCTACTCATTCAAGAGACTTTTGAGAAATTTCAAATGATCCAGATTCATACAAATACATCTTAGTCTAGGTAGAAATCATATAGTGATCTTCATTTAAGACCACTTGGGTTTATGTTGGGAAATTGATTCTTTTAGTGTGGATTTCAAGGTTGGGACACAAGCAGATTAGGTGGTTGGGGATGTTATCAATGAGATATGGCAATCCCTTTTAAATAATGGGGAGGTTAGATTTAGTAGCCTTTATATTACTGTTATCTCAATGTCAACCATCCATTCATGACTTCTACCATATATCTCAGCAATTATAGTACAATCCAAACTCATCTCATTTTTTCCATCGTGGAAACATCATCTATGAAGCCGATCCATACATTGATGACCGTCTGATCTATACTATCAACTATAGCATGAAGGATCTCAATGGAAAGTGAGTTCCTTTGGTCTAGATATTATGTCAACATTGACATGTTTTGTAAAAGACATATGAATGGGATACTGATGTATGTGTGCAGTGAATGGAACATTTCTCCTATGATATTCCACTACAATTGGAAGGGAAACTCAGGGAAGAGTTGTCATAAAGAGAGGTGGTTATAATGTCTAGGCTTTAATCAAGATAGAAACTATTTATATTTTTAGAAAAAATTTATAATGCTACCAAGAGAGTATGCTTGCGCACCCTTTTGGGGGGCCTTGACAACTATTAAAATTAATTAACAATATTATTTGTCTTCTTGTAAAAACGATACATCGCTTCCTAGAGCATCTTTTAGGGTAAAAATAATATAAAAATAATACTAATAATAATAATAATTTTATGTAAATTAATATAATTTAAATATGGATAAACAATTATAAACTTAATAATGTTTGAGAAAAAAATTAAAACTAATTAAAATGAGGTAAACCCATTTTAATTAATTATTTTCATTTCCCCATTTAATTTTATTTTTATTATTTTAATTTTTTTATATTGTTTTAGTTTATCTATTTATCATTTTATTTTTTTTTTTATTTTTATTTGTTTCCCTTTTTCAATCTGTTTTCTTCTCCTCCCCCTCATTGGTGCATCGCTCCCCCTAGTATGTGGCGCAGATCACCCCTATTCTCCCTTCGGAAGCCCACGGTGAGTCCATTTCATATCAGATTTTGTTGTAGTCTGATGCGTAGTGTAGTTCACAATAATTCTAATTTTTCTGACAAAGAATCATAGGACCTCCTGAATTATCCATCGTGAAATCCTTCACAGATGCTTTTCAACTGATTTTTTTTAAAATAAACCATTTTCTTCCATTTTAGGCCAAATAATAGTTCGTCGTAGAGCGTAGATTCCTATACAGTTATGAGGTAAGAAATCTACTATCTTTCACCTTATCTCATTGAAACTTTTTGATCACTTGTTGTTCCGATCATTGGTTCCTACCGGTGATATGTAATTTCTACTATTCTAATTTAATTAAATTGTTTTTCTTAACTATTAATTTTTTAGGTAAACTAACTTTGTATAATTTGTTGAAACATCATGGACCCCCTTTGGGTGTGCCAACATATTTTGTCTATTTTTTTTCAGCCAAAAATATTTTAATTAATTAAATTCATGTGTTGAGTGATAAATTTTTGTCGAGTTTAAATAAAAAAAAAATTTAGGATAATTGTGAACCCCAAACTTTCGGTTTTTTCCTGTTAATTATGCCTAATGATTTTTATTTGTTATAGTTACTATCATGTTGTGACTTTTTTAATTTTTCTGATAATGTGTATTGATTTTGACTATCTGGATTGAATGATTATGAATTAGGTGCTTCTTTTTTCATTAAATTGTTGTATTGAAGTTATAAATTAATACTCTATGATATCTACTTTGTTGAATTATTATTAAATTCTAGGTGGCGAGACAATGTGGGTTTTATATAAATGAACACTCATGCACTCTTCTTTCATAACTAGTAACACATTATGCTAGGGAGGCGATGTGTTATGATTTTCCAAATGAGGGTTTATTTAGGTTTATATATATATGTGTGTGGTAGTAATTACAAAAGGAAATTATAGGAAAACCCCATTGGTAAAATGGTTATACCATGCCTCAAGAAGATACATGACCACATATGTCAGATTCAAGGAATGAATCATGATAAATACATGCTTCAACTGATAATTGGTCTTTATAAATATAGCATTGGAAGGGTGGGTGGTATTAGATAAATTGAAGGATGTACTGTAGTGATACCTTTAGGACGGGCTCAAACTCACACTCTCAGCATAAATAGAATAATAATGATAATGTATTGATGTCTATTATTGTTCTTCATTTATTTTTTCTGTGAATTTTGATATATTTTTTGCATTAAAATAAACAATTTTTACACATAAATTAGACCCAATGATAAACCAGAATCTTGGGGGTATGTTACGTTTTTTCTATTGTCTGTTTTCAAGCCTTTTATAATTATATGTGTGTGTGTGTGGATAATTATAGGTTCTTTATTTAGGGTCTCTTTTAAGAAAAAATTAGGTGATATTGATGGTTTACATTGAGAAATCAAAGAAAGTTATACTTATTTAATTTCATTATTTAATTTCTTTCATGTATCATACATTTGAAAAACTGGTTTTGTTGACAACATGGAATGGAAATGATTTAGCACAATGGGGTAAGCAAATGGTATTTTATCTCACTTCATGCTCTTATTTCAAGTGGTAAAAGTGTATAATTTATTCTCGTATGAAGGGATAATTATAACTATTATACTTTTGGTTCTTGAGGGTTCCTTTGTTCTTATGATGGTGCATGGTGTTAGAGGACTGAGCCTTTTCTCGAGATGCAGTTATTTCACTTTTTTAATTTTTATTATAGCATTTAAGGCATGCCTTTATTGTTATTTTCTACTCTCTTACATTATAACATTAATCACAGAATGAAATAATTTTTCATGTGATTGATTTACCACCTACCACACTTATTATTTCTTTAGTTGAGGTTATTTTGTTTCTATTTTTATAGTTTAATTATCAATATAATTCTACTATTTTTTATAAATTGGTTTTCTTCCTTTGTATTTTACCTACTTCTTATGGGGGAATATTCTTCCCGACATACATGTTAATTAGGGCCACACTACTAGTTGGTACCCTCTGGCATTCTCAAAGATGTGTTTGAGGTTATGTGGTGAACCTTACTCATAGCACCCTTCAGTGTCTCCCTATATATGGAATATACATATTTCAATAAGATTACTATTAATATTATGAATAAAAAACTAAATATTTCTTGTAATAATAGTTTGAATGACTCAATAAAAAGAATAAAATTTAAACCCATATATTTTATAAGAATAAAATTATATTAAATGACATAAACATTATAGAAAACATTGTCTAAAAAGTGAAACTTATATATTTATATTAATAAAAATCACATATTATATATTCATGAAATTTTATAACATTCATCCCTTTTTTTAAATAATAGATGTAAACATATAAAAATTTACTTTTGTAATATTTGTTTCTAAATTTATATTTGTAACCTTTCAAGGATAAAATATTTTAAAACAATTTGTGGAAAAAATTTAAATATATTTTAAAAAATTATCTTCCATTATTAATTTTTAATATAAAATTTTCATAGGGATAATTTTATATATTTTTTTGAGATGTTTAATTTTTAATGAATAGTAAGAAATATAAAATTTTAGTAAAAAACAGCATTTTGACATAGTATTTAATAAAGTTTTATTATATGTTTAATTTTATTAAACTATGATAGTACAATTATACAGATATTAATCCAATTTATTTCATTTTATTCTGTCATATATTAAATTTTGACAAAAAAATGTCATCTTATATACATTTTCAATTTAGAAACATATTTTATCATCACATCTATGGGACTAATATTATATTAAATTCTATGAGATATTATATTTTATTTTTAAAAATGGATTACATATTTTTAACCATTTCAATTTTTTTCATATAATAATGTCAACATAATTTTCAACCATAATGATTTTTGAAAACAGTTAAAAATAATCACAGTGGTTAAGGTAAAATATTGTTTTCTAAATGACTGAACCTATAATATATTGTATAATAATAACACAAAAAAATATTAAAACTAAATTTTATAGACAAGTTTCTTAATTTGAAAAATTATTTTTTATTATAATGAGTTATTGTTATTCTATTCAGTTAAATTTACCATTATAATATGATAAATAAATAAAAAGACTAAAATGAACCTTCCTAACCTTTAATATTTATAAAGAATTTTTATAGTGAAAACGACATATATTCGGTTATAAATAATTTTTAGAACTATAAATGAGTTCTATAAAAATTTTAATTTAGTTTATTTTGTATAGATGAAATAATTAACTCAAATTCCTAAGATATTCCATTGTGTGATTTTATAAGATAATAATTAAACATAATAAATAATATGAAAATGTAAAAATTGATATAAATTGAATTAATAATTGAGTCCAATTAATTTTTTCAGGGTTATACAATGTTAAAATAGTTTAAAAATAATATATTTTAATTACATAATTTAATTTATTTTTATTAAATTTAAATTAAAAGAATAATTTCAATTTTCACATTAATGTTATTTTATAATAAATTATATTTTTTAAATGATATAAAATTACAAAAAAAAATTATTAGAGGTTATTATTAGATCACTATAAATAATTTTTTTCCATTCATGGACCTATTTTTCATTTCTCGTGAAGTTATTGTGCCCTAAATAGAAAAAATGTTTTTATCGTTTTTTAGGCTAATGTAGTGATTTTACATGTTATAAGCACATCTTTTAAAATTAATTTCCTAAACAAATAAAAAATTTATTATATAAATTAGGTAAAATATTTATAATCATTGAGTTCAAATAATCTAATATTTCTCATATTAATTTATTATTATATGATATATTAACAATGTTTGAAAACTACTTTACGTGGAAAAAATAAAACATTGTAAAGTTGAGTAAACTTATATATCATGTATCAAAATAAAAAAAAATGATTTTATTTTTCCATTTCAGTGATTTATATCTACCACATAAACCAGCCTAACCATTATTATTCACATTTGGAGCCACATGTGGTAAGGAAGACTGCCCAATATTGAATAATTTTGGGTATTTACAAGAATGAAACTCCTCCTCCAATATTAATATAAATTCACTCCACCATCTTCATAAAATGTATAGATCCTTATGTCTCATCGAAAAGATACCACAATAAATTTTTAATTACCACCCTTGAATCATAGATTCATTATTTTGGGTTTAAATACATCTAATAATGTTATATTTTTTAAAAAAAGAATAAGATACCCAACGAAGAGGAAATATTCATCAACAAGCATTGTTATATTTTGTATTTATCCACCCATTTCATTCTTATTATACTATGATTATATATTAAATATAGTGTCTACCATATATTTATATGTTTATATTTTAAGGTTGTGTCCTTAAAGTACACACAGTTCTATCAAATTTGTTAAAAAAATCATTCGTGTGTACTGTAGACCACTGCCTCATGAAATGATGGCATTTGTTTTTCCATTACCACATATCATGGTGGGCAATGATGATCAATTTACAGTTTATATATTATATTTATACTATAAAATAATTTTTTTATAGTTATAAAATACCTTCCATTTTACATTCCATTCAATAAAAAATATATTTATGTCACTATTGTGTACGGTGGACTACCACCTCACAAAGCAATGTGATTCAGTTTTCACTAACATATTACATAGAATGTAATAAGGGTAAATATAATAATTATATGTGTTATATATGAAATATTTAGGATATTAATGACATAATTATTACTATTTAAATATAACATATCTTTTTATTTTTACCTTTTCATTCATTATACAAAATGATAATGTCCTTCATGGACGTGTGGACTACTACCTCCTCAAATCGATCTAATTTGTTTCTAGCCCCAAATAAAAAGAACACTCTATATAATTTTATATAAATAAATAATATATTATTTATGATATTAGGATCATTTTTAAATATATAATATTACATACATTTATTCAATAATGATCTTTGAAAAATGGAAATATTACTCATGATTACGTAAGTCCAATCATCTCCATTATTGAAATGTTATTTCATTTTTCATAACTATTTTTAATAATTGTTTCATAAATATATAATTGATGTAATAATATGATAATTAAATCATAATTATTATTTTGTATAATTTTATATAATGAAAAAATTGACCACAGTGGACCCACCTAAGTCGTTTTAGACACACGTGCCGAATAAGATCAACACATTTGTTGTAAAATTAATTGATTATCTAATTATATATAACATGTTAATAATTGAAATAATATATAAAATAAAAATAAAAATGTGTATCAATAATTTAATTAATTTTATTAATTTTATTCTTCATGAAGATAAATACATGTGACATGTCGAACTCAATGTAAGGGTTTTTGTCATCACATTTTTTTTCTATGAGGTACATGTTATATTCATAAATTATGTTTTGTTTTATAGTGTATATAAGGACCATAAATTTAATTTATGAATCATATTTTTAATTTTATCTAGATTTATTTATGCCTCTAGAGATATCATTTTCACTGTGTTTATGATTTCAATGTTACCAAAGCAGTATGGAATTTTTTGTCTCAATTTTCATTCATTGAATAGTATGTTATGATATACACCTTTATTTTTATATGAAGTTTATATACATACCATTTCACTAGAAAATTCCAGACATTTTAATTTATCATGATATTTATGTTTAATTTTATGTTCTCCCTCCATGGTGCTTAATAATCAATGATTTCAATGTGGTAAGTGATTTGTATTACAATATCATTTATTATCAGGATTGTTTATAATTACAGGAACAATATTGAAATATATTAATATAACTCTCAAGAATGATCATGAATTATCTTCCCTAATTTTAATTAAATATATTTTAATTTAATTTTACCATTTTACTAAACTTTGGTATTTATAATAATTAAAAATTTTTTTTATGTAATTTACACATTATTTATCTCTTCTTTCAAAAAATCTATTTTTTTCATAACCCTTGTTATATTAAAAGGGAATCAAATTCTTTTTTGTTTATATTAATATATTATTTTGAAATAAAATTACTTTAAAAGTTTATTAATTTTTAATATGATTTTGAAAATCTTTTAAATATTATTTTGTTAGATTTTTAATTTTATTTTCAACAAAAAGGATTTTAAAAATGTTTTTCATTTTAAAAACATTTTTCCAAATAGGAAAGGATATTTTAATAATAAAATTTTCTATATATTTTTTTAAAACACATTTTATATGTTTCAAAGACTATTTAAAAAAGTATTTTTAAAAAGTATTATGTTATAAAAGATTATATTTTCAAAATAAAAATGATATTATATTCATGAATGTTTTTCATGTTATTAAACTAGTATATCAATTTTCAATATCATCAACCCTTTTTGTTAGTTATCCTCCAATATAAATATTTGGAATTGATGTCTTTCTAATTAATTATCTACATGTAACATATTTTTTAAAAATATATTGATATTAATATCATTTATTTTCCATGGGTCAGTCATTTTAATAATATATTTTTAAGGAACACCATTATTTTCAATTGGAAAATTATGTTTAAATGTTATTAGCATGTAACCCATTTCCTTTCCATTGGTTAATAATTTAATAAAAGGAATAATGATATTTTAGATGATTTTAAGGATGACATGAATATGTACATTATTCATTTCATGGTTATTGGTCATCTTATAATATGGTGCAGACCAAATAGCACTGGGTGGGCATATTACAACTTATATAATGGGGAATCCCAAATAGCTCAGGGTGATCTCATAACAAGTCATAAAATTAGGCCAACCCAAATAGCACAAGGTTATCCCATTATAGCTTAAACAATCGTTAATTCCAGAATAGTCCTCTAATCCATTTGATAATAATTATATTCAAATAATGTTATAGGGTTATTCAAATTAAAATGTTTTTATGAATATGATTCTCTATGTAACTAAAAATATTTTTAATTACATACTATTGTTTTTTATGTCTCTTAAGATCAATATTGATATTACAAGGCTGAAGATTATTGATTAATTGTCTCTTTACTTATACATGTTTCCATATTTGATGATCCATATATTTAAGGTTATAATGTATTTTATGATTCTGTCATTCAACCTGATTATGTCATCAGACCATTATGAACTTCTTTTGATGATTGATAAAATTAAATTAACAATTCATATAGCCACATATACTGATTACTTAAGATCACCTATATTATGATTTCCTATGTGTAATAAAAAATTAGATTGAATGAATTATTTCTATAATGGATATTACAATTATGGAATTGATAACCTAATATGAAATAAGATATCAAGAGTATAACGAGAGATGATGTTCAACAATATAAACCAGTTATCTATGAATATATGTTCATATGATTTTGTCATAATTCATTAAAATTATAAACAAAAAGTCTCATGGGTTTCTAGGTGATGAATTATATCTTTTCAATGATCAATGTTTTGATTGTAGGAAATGGGTTCACCATCTTTGGAATCAATTCCACAAATGTTTTGTTAAATAATTTTTCATCGAATTTAGTAGTTCCAGTTCTTGGATGTTATAGTTTGTAACAAATACTGGATTTGATCAATATGGTGATAATTATGTTTTCAAGAGAAATTATCTTAAGAGTTATAGATATTTTCATCAGTGTATAAGGTTAACGAAGATCATAAGTTCAAAGTATTAGACACACCAATTTAGGTTTTAAGTAGTGAGTATTTAATGTGACTAATGACATTTTTGAAGATATTCTATGGGTTTTAGATAATGTTAAACCATAGAATCAACATGATTTTTTATTTTAGTTGTAATTATGTTTCATGTTTAAATTATAATAAATAAATAACCCATTAGATAGGTGACCACCCATCTCATTGGTAAATGTGGTGAAGCTCATCCTTATTACCGAAGGATAATAAGGGTTTTAGGCCTACCACAAGCCTATGTGATATCCAAGTCATTACAAAATATCCATAGTTAAAGGTTATTTTTATTTTAGAATCTTATGAGGATTTAATTGGTGAATAATGGTTGTTTTATCCAAGAATAATATATGATCGAAACCATCTAATCTTAGAATTTGGAATTTATTTATTAAATATTTTATTAATTTTATTTATATTAATTTATGGAATGATTTTCTTTGAACATTTTGTATTAATATTGACCTTTAGAGATTAATATTTGATGTTTTATTCATTTTGAAAATTATCATAACATTATATAATAATTTTGATTTTGGTTGATCATTAATTACCATAACAATATATTGTTAACCCTTGAATAATCAATTGTTGTTTAAAATTTGACTTGTTTTCTTTTGAAATGAAAAATCTATACTTAAAAAATAATTTTTGGGAAATATGGAATTGTGAGGGAAATATATTAATGGATTAAATTACAGTCATCATGTATGTGTATTTAAATATTTTATTAATTTATATGGTAAGATAATTATTCAAATAATTGAAAAGTATTGTGACATAAAACTATTATACCAGTACCATCATCTTTGATGAACATATTCTCTTCATTACCATTAATAATATATAGTTTTGAGAACCAGAAATTTCAATTTATTATTAAATTAACAGTGATAAATGAACTCAGTTAATTTTTTTTAATTAATTACCATTTTCCACCATTCCCAAATAAGTAAGCCTATTTGGAATCCTAGTTATGTGTTATTCTATATGACGATCATAAATTCATTTATCTCACCAAAAGAGGATTTTTATTAACCATTTATATGATGTTGATTTAAAAAAAAATTATTTCCAAATTTATATCCTTTGAATACCAATATAAATTTTCAAATATGAGGAAGAAATTCAATTATGTGTGGGAGAATGTGAGACCCCATGATTTTGAATAAAGAAAATTATATTTGAAAGCATTAAGGCTATGAAAAACTGAATTTAATAAAATCACTCATCTTAGTTTATATAAATGAAATTTATATATCATATTTAAAATAAAATTTTTACCTTATTTATTTTTTTTCTGTAAAAGATAAATGTAATTAAATCCAATTTTCTCTTTATAACAGTTTTTTTTTCTAATAGTAGTTTTGTCGCTTTTTTATGGCGTTTTTATATTAATAATAATTTTAAGAAAATATAAAAAATTTACTTGAAAAAATGTTTCATTTTATAAATATTAATATCAAAATTCTCTTAGGTTAAATTTTTTGTATTTTGCTGAGATGTTTTATTTTTCAAAAAATATTGACTGATACTAAATTTTATTCGAAAGTTTTCATTTTTGACTAAATTAATTATAATGGAAATTTTTTTTTTATTTTTTTTAAATTATGAATATATTTAATTTACAAATAAATATTTTTTTAATTTTAATAATTTTAACATTAAATTTTGAAATAAAAACATTTTGAATTTTAGAACACATTTACATTAAAAAACCTACATTCACATCACATTTGTGACATTAATTTAAACCAACATTAATTTTTTCAAATGGATTCATTATTTTGAATAATAATAATTTACACTATCTAATATTATTAACTAAATATTATACCGCAATGTTTTGTGAAAATAGTTAAAATTATTTATAGTGATTAAGGTAAAAATGATTTTACATAATGACTAAACATATAATATATGGAGAAATAATGGACCCAATAATTTCCAAACCCCATTTTATGACCATATTTTCCCCATTAAAACATTATGATCAATTGTTATGTGTTTTTTATAAACTATTACAAAAAACCGTCCTATATCATAAGTTAATAAAAAATGAAAAATGGACCTTCTTCAATATTAACATCAATAATGCCTTTGGATAGTGAAAAACATCATAGGTTAGGTTATATATTTATTATTAAATAAAATTGTTTCTCCGCTGTAATTTATTTTTACTTTTATAGATGAAATAATTACTTCAAATGATTAAAAAATTACAACAGAGGAATTATATTCATAATAATTAAATAGAATAAATGATATTAAAATATCAAAAGATACATAAATTTAATGAATTATTAAGTCCTTTTAATTTTTAAGATGATTATAATATTTTACAGTATTGTGATCAAAATATATTTTAATTTAATAAATATATTAATAATTTTATATTAATATTAAATTACAGATCACAAAATTTGAATTAATGTTCTTTTATAATTAGTTATATTTCCTTAAATGAATTAAAAATAAAAAAATATGATCATTTTTAAATTGATTTCTAAATATTAATAAATATAAAAAATGTTCTAATCTTTTTACCGATTTATCTTTTATAATTATCATTTACGAATATATATTAAAATCGTTCTTAACATGATTAGGGCTAATATAGTGTTTTCTCGCATTATATATGATTCTATGAATATTTATTTTCCATACACATTAGTTTTTTTCCATAATTTTGATATGATACTTATAATTGGTGGGATTAAATTTTATAATATATCTATCATTAGTTTATTTTAGAGGATAAATTACCTAGTTTCGGAATCTAGTTATTATGGTAAAAACAAAGAGTAAAATTGAGTCAACTTAAATACTAATGAACAAAATGAAACTATTAACATTTACTTGTGTGCATTTTGGGTGTTAATTGGCCACATTAACCGTCACGTGTCTTAATTTTCTATTTTGGTGCAACATTTGGTAAGGTAAATCTCCCAATAGTTAATACCTTTGGAAATTTACAACAATACCACTCATTATCCACTATAAAATAGAATTGAACCCCCCCACTTCTTCACATATCTAAATACATTTGGATAACCAAAATCCTTCCTAAATGACATATAAACATATATAATCTCATACTACAATCCTTATATTTGTATTAATTTAAAACAACAATCAATGATGGTTCAATTTAAAAAGACTTACCCGAAGAAGAGGTAATGTTCATTAAGAAACATTTTTGATTTATTTTTCTCCCCATCCTCAAAAAGTTATTATTATAAAATTATTATATAATATACAAAATATATCCCATGTAATTAAATGAATTTATGTTACGGGTAAAACCTAAAACTACATTCACTTCCATCAAATGGGATGTTAAATAACCATTCATGTGTATGGCGTAATACCACCTCCCGAAATGATATCATTATCTTTTCCATTGACACATCTTTCGGTGGGTTATAAGGATGGATGTAATTTTTATATTTGATATTTATAACAAAATTATTCTAATTCAATTTTAATATAATATATTTCTAATTAAATTACATTTCATTAGGTATTCGATAATGTCACATGTGTTTATGAGGGATTACCACATTGCGAAGCAATGTATTCATTTTTCATTAACGTGTTACATAGAATGTAAAGAGGGTAAAATAATATAAAATATGTGATATAAATGAAATAATTATGATATTCAAGAAATATATATGTATACAAATATAATATATCGGTTAATTTTCACGTTTTGACACACTGAAATAATTAATAACATCCTATGTGGACGTATAGACTATGGCCTCCTCGAAGTGATGTGATTCATTTTTTTAAACACTATATCATTGGAATTATATACAAAAATATATATAATTAAATAATATGGAATTAATGATATTATGGTCATTCGATAACTATACAATATTACTTAACTTCTTTCTTTATCAGTTATTGAAAATGGTAATGTTATTCATGCGTACGTACCACCTAATGTATCAAGGATAGTAATGTTGCATCATTTTTCCTAACCATATTTTCTATGAGAACTATAAATATAATTTATGTATAAAAATGATAATAATGTAATATTTTTTATGGTGTATATTTTTTATAATTACTTCTTTGACCATAGTCATACCTCCTAATTGATTTTGTCAAAAAAGATGAATATGGAAAAAATATTCAATGTAGACAAAATTGATTAAGTTATTTTATATAACATGGTATTAAGTGAGATAAACTTATTGATAAACATGAAAAATGTTATCCTGAAATTAAATAATTAAAATATTTTTATTTTTCAGGAATAAAAGGACACTCGAATAGTTAGACACTAGGTAAGGGTTTTTCTCATCTCCCTTTTATTTCTCTGAAATATATTCAATATTCACCACTTATTTTATTGTGTTTTTTTATGTAATAAAAATGAATTTAAATCATTTTATATATTATGAAATTAATTTTTAATTATATATCCCTTTTTATCTCTGTTTTCTGGTGTTTATGATTTCAAATCCTCTAAAGATGTAAGTGATTTTTTTCAATTTGTGTTATCTCAGACGCATGTCATGGTATGCAACTATCTAATTCAAAGAGGTATATATACAAGCCATTTGACAAGAAATATAGAGATAATTTTTTAAAGGTTGGGGCCGAAGCCTCAATTTATTATTTGAAAGAAAAGACCTCTTTAGACTGAGTAGAGGGAGACGCATTACATAGCCCGAAGGCCCAAGGCCAAGGGGCCTGAATACAAGGCTTGAAAGCCCTTTTTTTCCCAAAGGACCCCTCAGTGAACAGTACTGCTACAGTACTCACGCTGCTACAGTACCGCCACCACTACAGTATCTCCAACAGTCCCTCCGCCGCTACAGTGCTGCCACTACTACAGTGCCACCGCTGCAACAGTACCTGCTACAGTACTGCTACAGTACCTGGGAAATTCGCCCCTACCCGGATTCGATCCTGAGTCTTTTGGATGCCAAGAAAGATCCTATACCACTAGGGTACATGCTCTTTGGCAAGAAATATAGTGATATTATTTTTTCTAATGATATTTAAGAATAATTTAATGTTATCATTTCATTTGGTCTATGATTCAATGTTACCAATGTGGTAAGATTATGATATTATATTCTCATCATTTTTTATGATTTTTTTTTGATTAAGTATAACAATATGAAAAATAATGATGTACCACTGAATTATTTTTATTAATTATAAAATTTCTATATTTATTAAAGAAATTTTTATTTAGTAGTATGGTTTTTACACACTTTGGAACATAAAATAATTTAAAATTTATTTTTATAAAAATATTATAGTAATTCATCCTTCAATTAGAATTCTATTATCTTTGAAGACCATATTTTCCAAACAAAAAAATTATATTATATTTTAATATTATTTTCAATGAAAATTACTTTGAATTGTTTTTTAAAATTTTATTTATATTTTTTTCAAAGTGTTCTATATAAGTTTTATGCTTATTTTTAAATAAAATGTTTTTGAAAAATGTTTTTTGTTTTTAATGATTTTTTCAAATAAAAAATATGTTTTAATAATTAATTTTTTTAATTAGTTGGTAAAAATATATTAATATGTTTCCATTATTATATTAAAATTACATTATTTTTTAAATTTTGTATATTATAAAAAATTTATTTCCAAATTAAATGGATTTTTTGTTCAAAAATTATTTATTGTATCCTTTAATTTAATTTCCATTCATCAATGTAAACAACGATTTCTATTAATTATCCACTTATAAGGATAGATGGAATTGATTCCATAGTCATTATTTGTTTAGATGGAAAATTAGAACTTCAATGATATATTTTTGAAACATGTTTCTATTCTATGAGTCAATCAATTTTCAAATAGATTATTAAGGAACACATTTCTTTTCCACTGGTCAATAGTGTATAAAATTTAATTAGATGAATATCATTTCTTTTACAAGGGTTACGCTTGAAATAAAAGTAATAATGATTGACTTTATGAGATTTATAATGAATTTTCCTTAAATATTGTTCATTTTTTTGTTCATAGAAATCTTATAAGATGGTTGTCCCATATAGTATATAGTCATGCTATTGAAATTTATATAGTGGGGTATCCTAGATATCATTGTGTGAGACTGTTACATCGTATATGATGGGTTTTATCTGATATGATTTGGTGATCTCGTCAAATCATAAATGAAATGGGTGGCTAGATATCTCAATAATGTGTTGGGTAATGAATATGTTGATTTTTTTATATAGTTATTCAAATTAAGAGGGGTTTTAAATGGTTTTATGAATATGATACACACTGTTACATAAAAGTGTGATAATTTATTTCATTGTGTTTAAAAAGTTTCTTCTTATAAATATTGATATAACATGGATCATGATTATTAATTCTGATGACTCCTTCTTATTCTATGTTTTAATATTTTTTGTTCCAATTATTTATAGTTATGATTTATTTTACCATTCAATCATGCATTCTAATTTTTTTCCTAATATTATTATGAACATCATATGATCACCGATGAAGTTAAATTATTAATTCTTATGTCTAATTTTACTGATAATTTGATCTCACCAATCATATGTTTTCCTCTTCCCATTTTTATAAATAATGAGTATGAAAAAAATATTTCTCTAAGACATTTCCCAAGGATGATATTTATAACATATACTAAAACAATAAAACCTTGGTATATTAGGATATTATGATTATCATTATGAACCAATTTTCACTGAATCCAAGTTAATATGAGTTGGTCCTAAATCTATAAAACTATAAACCTAAACATTCCAGGGGTATGTAAGAGATATAATATATCTTTTTGATTATGAATGTTATATTGGGGAAAATTTGTACAACAAATTAATTTTCAATACTGAAAATTTTTTGTTTAAGAATTTTTCATATCATTTATAGGTGTGGGTTATGGGTTGTTATATTAATAATATTTCTAGATTATTCAATAATAAGAAAAATTATATAAAATCATTTTTTATTAAAATAAGACAATTATAAATACTCCTTTGATATATAAATTAAAAAAATTCCCAATAATATTGAAGTTGTTTATAATGAAAATCGTAAACTAAAAGGATTATCCATGTAAAGGTTACTAAGATGAAATAATAAATTTTCAACCTCTTTTGGAAGAAAATAATATATATTTATATGAAATTGGTTCGTCAAAAGAAGATAATCCCATCTTTTTTAGGAATAAAAAGTTATTATAAAATATGGAGTTTGAATAAAATGTAAAAAAGTATAAAAAGATATTCATTCTGAAAAAAAATATTTTTAAAAAATTAATAAAACATTCTATTATAAAGGTTCAATAGAAAATTTTTCATGTGTTGAATGATTTAAATATCAATTGAAGTGTAATTTTCAAAATTAATATTTATATATATATATACATTATTACATTTTAACACATTGTTTTAAATTTATATATCATTGTCTTCTTGATTACCAATTATTATATATATATATATATATAATATTTATATATTTGGATGAATTATTATACTAATACCAAGGGAACCAAACTTTCATCAGTATCAAATTTATTCTATAATATTTATTTATAATAATTGAGTCTTTGTTGTATGAAAAACAATGCAGGGTACATGTATAGTGGATTCTAATGACGTATGACCAGTGAGATCTATGAGTTTTTAATAAGTATACTGTTTGAAATGTTTACGTGGTTATATTTCAATGATAAAATTAAATGGTTTTTTAATTTTATAATTTCAAATTATATTATTATTAAAAAAAATTATTTGTTAAATGATTAAAACAAAATTTGTTTGTATATATCATCTTTTTTATGAAATAATGAATTTCAAATTCGAAAATGATAAGTGAAATTTTAGGGAAAAACTGTACTATCTTATTTTATATAAATATAAAAGAAATTTTTTAATCATTTAATTTTTATATTTTAAATTACCAAAATATATAATTTAAAAATTCAACAAAATATGACAATATTTTATAGAATATAATATTATTTCATTAAAATTTCTAGTACAATAAAATATCTCATCAAATAACAAGGTGCGGGATCTTCCCAAAATAAAACTAAATTATAAAAACACAGACATGTGTGTGTGTGTGGATTCAATCTTAATTAGTAAAAAATATAAGGTTTATTTTTAAAGTAGTTAAGGTGGTAATAAAATTTAGGCCACTAAAACTAGTAGAATTGTATTTTACGAAATCAAAGATAACCACTAGCCAAAGATGAAATTGATATATATTTGATATTGTGGATGAAAATAAAATATTCCTATAGAATTAGTTTAGGTCACATAAATTTTTGGCATTGTATAAATTTATTATTTATTATAAATTGGTTTAAAATGAATAACACGGTTTTTTTCAATTGCATGAGATAGAGGTAGTAAATCATTACATATATATTTTTATAAATTTTTGGATGATAAATGACATAGTATTAAATTTTTTACCCAAGGACACCACAAAAAATGGTATTGTATAAAAGAAGAATATGACCTTATTTGAAACCTCTAGGAAAATGTAAAATAAAAAAAATTACCAAAATACATAAGGGTAACTTATATTAATATATATTTTCATTTTTACAGTAGAATAATTATTATAAAATTATTAATGAAAGAACCATATACAATATGGTTGGATGGAAGCCAACAATTATTTACATAAGATGATTTTGTATGAAAATTTTCATTTTTAATACCGAATACTAATTGGAAAAATAATATGTAAAATTCGATGATCCATTTTTTCTAGGTTATTCTAATTATACACATCTGATATAGTTTTAATTTAAAAAATACAGTAGTGGTGGCTAAGTCAGTTTATTCTAAATTTAAAGACAACATTTTAAAGGATATAAAGCATTATTTTGACCATTTTAAGGAATAATATTGATATTTTATCTTTAGTGAGAATAAAAAATCAGAATTATATGTAATTTTTTTAAGGAACTGTAAGCCCTGAAAAAAAATTAAAATTACATAAAGAACATCTATCAAACAAAATAATTTCTTATATTACTATTTTTTTAATATCAGAAACTACATAAGATGTTTTATTCCATACTAATATTTTATTTTAGATACTTTACCTAAAAATATAGATAAATATTTATCAAATTATAAATAGATTATTAATATGTATGAATAATTAAATCAATATGATAGATATAGAGTATGGATAATTTTTGAACACCCTAAGGATAAAAATAATATTACAACCAAGTGGATATTTAGAAATAAAATAAAATAGATTAAAAAACATTTGAAATAATGATATATTGGTGGATCATGATTATAATATATATGAAGAAATTTGGAATATTTCCCTTAATTTTTTAAAAAGATCAAGTGTATATAAGATTTACTTTATTTAGAATAATAATTTTAACCATTTCAATGATTATGATTGATATGAATTCTTTTCACATATTCTTCCCATTTTAGAATCAATTTTTTCATATGGATATCAAAAGATATTTTTTAGATGATATAGTTATAATAAAATTATTAAAACAACCACTAGGTTTTGACAATTGATCTAATACTAATAATGTTTTTAAGATGTTGATTGCTTGCTATTATATGAAAAAATATCATAGAGATTGTTATAAATGGTTAATTAGATTTATATTAAATTACACTTTTGAAAATTGGAATAACAATCAAATATTTTATATTAAATTAGATAGAAAGGGTTTTCAAATTAATGAAAAATATTTTGCGGAAACTATATTTGGTTATTCTTATAAAAAACATTGTAATTAATTTTTAAATTTTTTTACAAATCAATATGATACATGTTACATTTCAAAACCTAAATTCATTCCAATTATTCAAAAAAATTTAAAGGAATGGTCATATTTTATAAATAAATCAATTTATGCTAATCAATTCATCTAAATATTTTGTTTAGACTCTATTAAATTCAGTGATTCTCTAGTGTGAGTTTTTTGTAAACTAAATATGGATAATTTGAGAAAATATGTTGATATTGGTATAGTTATAGAAATTATTAACACGATTTTTAGATAACATCTACTCTGAATAATATTTTATTTTGTTTTTTATATATTATATAATTAGAAGTAAATCCCAATTAAATTCATATATAGAAATGAAAATTATTATAAATTATTTAAATCTATAACAGATTCATTGTATATTTCTCTTTGTTTAATTATCTTTTGATTTACCCAGTTACTGTGAATCTTATTTTGGAGGATGCATGATTGATATAAAAATATCCTAGAAGGTGTCAGGAATATTATTAAAAAATGTTTATTTTCATAGATATCTGAGAAAAAATATTTATCATTATCAAATACTAAAAATGACTATGATGTTTTAGCATTATTTTCCTTACATTCTTTATTTATGAAGAAAAAAATTTCGTATTTTTAGTTAAATTTCAAAATTTTAATAAATTCCAATGATAATACCTATGAAATACTTATTTATAAAACTATTTATTAAATTATAAGACTAAACAAATTGATTTTGGATTTAATTTTCTTAGATATTGTCTCAAAAATGGGAATATAAAATAAGTATCTATTTCTAAATAAAACTATCTTTTTGAAATTTTTAGCCTTCAATTTTTTTAAAATTTGAAAAAATAATTTTTTTATTATAGTTATATAATTCTAATATTTAAAAAATATTGTTTCTTTGAGTGGGTTTTTTATTTTAAATCTAGAATTCATAAATTAAAAATTTCATACATGTGAAAGAATTTTCAATTTGTATATCATTTTTTACATCTATTATCATTAGGTTATGGCTCTATAATGATTTTTTAAGGTAATCATTATTGTTTGATTTAATTTATAGGGTTAGTTTTTCTTCCATAATTTACATTCTGATTAAAATTATATTATTTGGTTTCCATCCTTGTAGAGATATCATATCATAGGGGGTCATGGTTCATATAAACTTTTCATTCATAAAAAGGAATATATATATATATACCTTGATGTTTTATCTTTTTGATCAATTTTAGAAACATGAGTTGTTTTGGTATTTTATTTTCATTTGATTATAAAAAATGTGATCAATGGTAATGTTTCTCCATGAATTGTTATTTTTATTTATTTTTCGATAATATAAATATCTATTTATTTTTGAATAATAATTTATCACAACACTTTTTTTTCATTATTGAAAATTTTTATTATTTTTGATACCAATTTATTATAATATTAAATTTATATTTGATGTTTATTTTTCATTTAATCATGTTTTAGAAATATGTTATGTACAATTGAATAATTATTTTATTTATTGATTTATCATTAATAATGTCTGTTGTGGCCAATATATGTCCTGTGGAAATTTGGATTACATTTACATAAATAGAAATCTAAAATTACATGTGCTTTTATATGGCCATATTTCCTTTATGAAAAAAATCAATTAACTCTAAATAGAGAATAAAATATTTCTTACATTATGTAATAATTATAATTAACATTAATAGGGAAGAGAAAATATTAACCTACCCATATAGTGGGATTAAATGTTTTAAATTAGCTTTACAAAATGTATACATTAGATCTATTACATTTACAGTGAAAAAAATCATGTTAATGGAATCATTGACTTACCACATGAAAAAAAGTTAATTTATCATAATATGGGACTAACTACATGAAAAAAATCATGTAATGGTATGACATGATGTGTCTTATGAAAAATATTTTACTGATTCTATGATCGACCGAATGACTACGGATCATCCATAATATAGACAATATGAATTTTTGTATCTATAGTTTGAACACTTCACTAATAGACTAACTGTAATGGATTAAACATAATTAAAAAAATAAATAAACTATGAATTTAAGATAATCAGCCACACATTTATTCTAACATACCATAAGATATTCTTTAACATGGGATATTTTAATTTATTGAATTTACCTAACATTATGTTGGAAAATCCATATAACATACCTACTAAAAAGAAATTAAACATATGAATGAATTTATATTATTATAATACTCTATTCATAATTCCATTAATATTTCTATCTTTTTTATTTAATACATATTCTTAATTATTTTTTTGATCTAATCATTTCATTATTACATATTATAAATTTTAAGATAAGAACCTTGTTGATTATAGTTTCATTCTTATTTTAATAACTATTATATAGGATAAATCCACACAATACATTCTATAAAAATGTAAGTTTAATATTTAATGTTTTTGGAAGATGAAAAATTTACCTCTTATACTATATCGAAATGTTTATATAGAAATTAATGTTGTTTATGATGTATTTTTAGTTATTATTAATTATTATAACAAGTTGAATTTTAAAACCTTTAATAATTTTATATATTATAAATTGGATCTATATGGGAATACTTTTCATTCACATTAAAGATAATATTTTATTGTAACATTTATTAGAATGAAATCCTAAAATTACTCATGTATTTCATTAAAGATACAAGAACCAATTACATTATTGAACATAAAGTGAGAAAATTTTCAATTTCTAAAATATTGTGAATTATAATAATCAATATATATCGTTCAATAGACCTAACTCAAAACTATCAAGGTATAGGAAATTTTTGAAATTTTATTGCGTGAAAAATCTTGAAAATAAACTTCTTATATTATCTTTCCTTCATTTTTTAAATCTTTTGATGCTAATGGGAACAATTTCATTGACACTCAAAACTTTAATTATTTATTTGGTTATGTTATGAACTCTTATTTCTACTTTCCTTATAGTTCATAATCTTTTAAGGTTATTCGACCAATAAAATTAATGAACCGTATGATGCCATCGCAAATAAAATTTAAATGGGGGTTGATCCCAATCGATAAAATGGGTGTGATTGGGTTTGTAAATATTATAATGAAATGGGATGTTTTATTTCCTTCACCGAACTCAAAAGGAAGGTAGTTGGGTTGTAACTATGGGTGAGTGAAACATAGTTTTGGGATATTCCTCTTGGATTTAAAAAGAATCTTTATTACACGTGACTCCCTATAAAAATTAATAGAGTTCATTATATTGATTTTTTTATCTATATTATATATATGAGTAAAGAGTGGAGTGAGATCATTTTGATGTTAAATACTATAAAAATGAATATTTGTATTACAATATTTATATTTTGGTACAGATTATTATCTTTGATAATAATTCATATAATTTATTTTAGAAAATTAAATTCGCCCCTTTTGAACATCTAACTATTCTCATATTGAGACCAAATATAATGAACATGTAGTAGACAAAAATTATTTTTGCATCAAGTTGATAAACAATTCCATCAATCCATTTAAATATTCCCTATGTTGACTACATGGATGATGGGAACCAAAAATGACACTCCCATTGATGATTTATGGACTATCCTTCTTCACACTTAAGGGGAAACACACATCCGACCTCAAAAAAATCATATTTTCCATGACCATTCTAAAAAAAATCATCTCACTTAAGAAATATTTAATTATTATTTCTTATTATGTCTGTCTATTTAATTGTTTCAACATCATCACAAATACCTATGAAATAAACCGAGATCAATTAAATATAAATTAGTCAACAAACACCTATTTGAAGATAGAAGTGATAAATTCTAAATGGAGTTTAAATAAAAGAAAGAGAACTGATTAAAAATGAATTTATA
The DNA here is from genome assembly GCA_963277665.1 of Viscum album. Classification (NCBI taxonomy): domain Eukaryota; kingdom Viridiplantae; phylum Streptophyta; class Magnoliopsida; order Santalales; family Viscaceae; genus Viscum; species Viscum album. The sequence continues at coordinate 651,284,256 of OY728145.1, read as the reverse complement.
TGATTTTTCATTTCATTTATACCGGATTTCAATATTTTAAAAACTATATATATTTTAAAATTTCAAATTCAGAATATATTTTTTCAAGATAAATATATTCATCTTCCAGAAATGAATTCATTTAATAATTAATTTACACATTACCCATAAAAATATAATTCTAGTATGCCATTACGATTCTATTTTTCATAATTTAAATTCATAAATCATGATATATAAACTTATTCACTCAATTAAATAAGAAACAAAGATGATAAATTGTACATAATAATTTTACATGTGTAAGAGGAATTTATTAGTTGATGTTCAAATAGATTTTAAATAAAAACTCATATTATAAAAAAAAATAGAATAATAATTTTATAGAAAATGGATTTTTGTAAAATATACTCAACATTTTTTTAATAGTTTATAATAATTTATTAAAAGAATTGAATAATTGGAGTGGCTTTATAGTTAAAAATGGATAATGCATCAATGGAATGTTAAAAATTTTATATACGGGTTATTTCATATTAAATTAAAAATTAAATATTTTACAAATAAAAAATTAAAATAATAATATTAATATATTTGAATATGGTCCATCAACTTACATTATATATTTATCTTATAAGTATCCCATAGAACATCCAACTATCATAAAATTTTAACATAATTATTGGATTGATTCCTTTTGTGAACTATGAATATGGGAATTAAAATTGTGTAATTATAAATGAGAGGTAGGGGTGGGAATTCATAGGTATTAAGAGATAAATATCATGAAAGATGAATTGAATATTTTCTATTGTCTCAATGGCTTTACTGGATATCCTAACATCTTACTACCTCCATTAATTCTCCAAAATAATTTGTAGTGATAACATTAGCCACATATCACTAAATAACATGATATGTTTTATATTCCAACATATATAATGTCATATATACCATATTTTACCAAAATTCACTATATCTATGTATTTTACATTTTTCCAAAATTTACTAAATTTCACCCATTACCTTATTTTGAGAACACTATTAAAAAATATTTTATATATTTTATCAAATTAAAATTCAAAAAAATTAATTTAATTTAAAAAATACATTTTTGAGGGTTATGTGTGAACCCTTACAATATTACACCCTCACAAGCCTTATATAACATAGCCATATTTTTCACACAATATAAGAGATTAAAAAACCTTTATGTTATATAATTAGAATATTAGATGCTTTTTCACTAAATAATTTATAATCAAGAGTACTTCCCTTTATCTACGGGTCCTCCTTGATGATGTCTTCAAGTAGGTCAACCAACTTATCCACCTCTAAATATAATCTTCCAAATTTATTTTCCATTCATTGAATCATTGGATCAGAATGATTTATTTCTATTTAAGTCACCACTTTACTCATTATTGACATCCATTGGAAACAATCTTTCAACAATTTTATACACATATTCTTAGGTGCTAACTTGTATGTAGTCCTCTTAAGTTTATTCCTATGAGTGCTTAATTACATCCCATAAGATTCCATATTCTCTATCTCTCTATATCATTCCTTGAGTTTGGCCATTCATATTGCACCTATTCACCTTCATTTTTGAAAAATATAATTAGTTGTTCCACTATTTTTTATGATTACCTTTAGTTGGGATGAAACTTCCAAAATCATAGTTTGCTTTCTTACCCTTCTAACATATTTGCCTTTGAATTCTTTTTTAATATCATCCCTCTACACTATCTCTTGATAAGTATCTATAACTATCTTCCTTTTACTTAATCCATTATACTTATTTCTCCCCATTGTTATGTATCTCTTGCTCTACATCACCTTGTTCATCATTCTGTCCATAGACATCCTACCATCCAAAGGAGTTCCCCAATTAGGTAGTTTAGTTTTTCCTTAATGAACTCAACCGGATCACTGGATTTAACCCATCCCCTTGGAATTTATATATTCCATACACTACCAGCTCTTTATTACAAATATTTTCACCACCATCATATGAATCTTGTATCTTGGAATCATCATTTTTTTATTGAATCACATCATCTACACATTAGAAGGTATATGAGTTCGTACTCAAAGGACCCTTGGTCCCCTTCCTTGCATCTTATGTATCCCCAAAATCATGTATTAGATGCTCATAGAAATCAGCTATATTGGGTTCTCAGTTCATAGATATTACCTCTTTATGGATGGAAGGAGGGAGTGTTACTCTATCAGGTCATATATAATCAACCTCCATATTATGTCAGGATGAGGTAGTTATTAAAGATTCCTTTTCACACTACCCCATGACCTGCAGATGGTGGCCCTCACCTATGATATCTTAAGGATGTGCCAACCCATATATTGGTATTAGTCGTTACATACATTTGAAGACATCTTGTTCAGAAAAATGATAGGATTATATGAAATGGGCAAACGGTTCAAAGAAACCACTTTTATATGACCACTGATGACATTTATTCTCAAAAACGATAGTGTCCATTAGTTTCATGGATGTGTTGACTACAACAAAAATATTTAGTGAAATCGGATGAAATACTACATGGGTTAATATGTCCAATCATATGATGTGCCCCATGAAATTTCCAATAGAATTTATAGAAGTTTGGTAATGAAATGATTGTGGGAGATAGGAAAGAGTGAAGGAAATTGTTGTATAGGGGGTCATGCTTCATATGAAAATCAAACCACCATTGAAAGAGGGAAATTATGAACTTGATATAACTTGCAGGGTATTCTCCCATGCTAATATTAGTTATTCTACTAATGATAAAACAATCATGAAGGGTATTAATTTCAAAATCCAACTGGTCACGCCATATTGAAACTTCCAGTTTTTTGAGAAGAATCTATTAAAGACATCAATTGAAGGAAGTTTCTTATTGAATAGGGATAACAATTAAAGATCCATCATCAAGGGCGCCTTAGTGATCTTCAAGGAAGAAATCCGAACCGATGGAAATACATCAAGTGATTATTTTATTTTAGTTCTAACATCAACAAAAGGGATGATAGTGAGAAAATTTGCATCTATTAATGGATTGATGTATTATGGGGGATTTGGTCATGGAAGATGTGGTTACCGCCGCCCCCCCGGACTATGATGGTCTGAGGAGGGGAGGTGGTTTTGTAGCCATATCCAAGGACTTTTTGAGGAGGGGCATGGGTAGTGAATAAGTTTTTTGTATAAAATTAATCAATTAAATATGATAATAATGTCTTTTAATTAAAAAAATCAATAAATTATATAGAATCAATATAAATTCTATTTCATTATTAAAATATATTACACACAAATACTAACATACATTTTAGATACATAACCCCTACTACACAAGAATTTAATTTATGTGTAAGATGGGAAATAGTTGTATATTCTTAGTGTTGTTTGACCAATATTGTATTTGTAATTATATTCACTATATTGAACTTATATTTTAAAAAATTATTATAAAACTTTAATTGTTGAAGTAATATTTATTCCTAGCCTTGGGAATACCCTGGTGATGCTACCTCTATCACCAGATTAGGTTAATTTACTTGACAGAGGATATTTAGAAATGTATAATTGATGGTTTCTCTAGTATGTGAAAGTTAACATATTCATTAACCTCTTTAAAATACACCCATTCTATTTATCACTTCATAAGAGTAGTATTAACAATGGTCACAATTCCCTATAGTTGTAATTCTTGTGGGTTAGAAAATATATTTCTATAAATTCATTATCTCAAGTAAAAAATTCCAATTTATGTTTTTTTCACCCACTATTTCTATATCATGGATTATTATTATTTTTATTTTTAAATATATTTGTTATAGTGTAAATTTTCATTTGATAATCCAGGTAACGAGTAATTTATATTGCAATCATAGTTAAAATTTTTGTCTATTCCCGATTGTTACATATAGAAGTGTTATAAAATCTATATAATGGATTTTATTGAAGCATCATATTGTATTGAAATATTTATTTATTTTTATAATTTTTTGGGTGTTAAATTTTTTACTCTTACATGATCAGTATGACATACGATCCCTCGATAAAGAATTTATGTTTAAGTGTATATTCATAGCTAAATAATTGTCATATTATTTTATTATTTATCTATTTGTGTGACATGAGATATACACATCAACTTGGATGAATAGCGTAATATTTCATCATTACTCTTATTCCAAATTTACATGGAGAATAACAAATACATCATTGTTCTTATATGAGATTTACAAGCTCAGTTTCTTGTTATAACATTATTGAATATGATAGGGGCCACATAATTAATCAGGAAGTATAATATTCATTTAGTATAGAAATTTATAATGATACATGTATTTTATGGAAATCATGCTATATCCCTTTATATCTTAAGTATCATTGAATCTTTTTTACATTATGCAACTTAATTACTATTATTGATTAAATAATTAATAATTATTTTCAATACCATAAATTCCCTTTAGGTCGCTTATAGAGATTGAGTGAATTATGGTTTGTTTTGTAAAAATTGGTTTGTATAAAACATTAAGACCATAATGACACCTAATCTATAAAAATATTATAAGGGTATGAAATTTTTTTTGGTTTGGGATTTAATGTTTTTTATGACCATAATCCATGATATGCAGTAAGTGGAGGGTGAAATTTTGTTTAAAATTTCTCTAGAACCACATACGGTTCTTAGTCTCATTCTTGGATGAACATGTTGAACCCATTGAAAATAAGAACATTCCTTAAACATAAAAAATAAAAATAAAAATTTTGGTACAAAATAATTAAACTCAGTTCAATACAATGTGATAATCCAGGGATCATTAAATAATTATTTGTTAATGTAATAAGGAAATTATAAAACATGGTATGTGATTATAATATTTATTTAAGGGTAATTTCCAAAACAATACTAAATATCATCTATATATTCGAATACCAAATCAACGTGGGAGTTTACCATTATTCTAAATCATCCATAATTAAATATAGATCTTCAGTGATATTATTCATAGTGACAGTTTATTTATCAAAATTACAAATGTGCATGAATAATCACTCTTTCCCCAAACCATACCACTTCTTGAATCCTCTATAAATTTTAATTTAACATCATCAATTTTATCTTCAAAAATTTACATCTTTTAAATTCATTGTTCCTCCCCCTCATTTTCTATCACATTCTTCCATTACAAAAATAATTAAAATTGAAAAATAAAATATATACCGTGAAAAATATTCCAACTGGAATGAATCATAAATATATCAAAAAACATTATACACTAGAACATGGTTATAATCCCCAGAATGTATTTTACACTAGGTTTCATATTGATCCGAAATATACTAACTTATTATTCAGAACACATAATATTTTCAATAAATTCCACTTTTATTAATTTTAATGTCATAATCCACCATTACAAGGTGATAACCATAAGATTAAATGGTTGATAATCTTCTACTGAAATATATTCACCCATTTATTCCATGAAAAAAATGTTCTACACTATAATAAACATCATAATTAATGTTTTATTTACAAAAAACCAGTCTCTCCAAAATATATAGTTTTTATATATATTCCAATTTCAAGAAAAATATTTAAATCCAATTAACATAAAATGACTAGTAATGAGATATTAGCAAAATTATCTACTTATTTTTCATTTTATCCACATATACCGTGACTAGTTCTTAAATAATACCATAATGTTTTATTTTCATTATAGACTAATTTTTCATTCCATCCTCTATCCTCCAAGTATTTTCTCAATTAAAACATATTCTATATTGACTATAAACTCAAATAATAAATATGTACTTTGAGAAAAAACACATGGTATACAGTTTTAAAATGTGTTTTGATCATACTCTAATAAAATCACCTATAAATTTTTTAAGGGTTATCTATAGTACTACAAACTTCACACTATAGAGAATAAAATTTATATTACCCAAATTATATCCTTATAATTATATAGAACGTAATTTTAGCAATTATGATTTATAAATATATATTATCAAACAATCAATCATCTCTTTAAAATATATGGTTCCAATATTTTCCTATTTACCAAACTAATATACACTATTTTTCTCTATTGTGTTTGTTGAGTATCCAAAATTTTATAATTAATTTCAAAATTCCCTGTGATTTAGATAAAAAAACATAATTACTGAATGAATCAATTATCACTTTAATTATTTGTGTGAAATTATTTCTATAATAAACAAGATATCAAGAGATAATTATGTGCCTCAACAAATACCTATAAACATAATCATAAATAAAAAACCCACATATCATTGAATTATCAAACCTTCATTCACTCCATGATAATATTGAAAATGTATCATATCTATGTTATATCTTGTAACAATTAATCTTTCTTGGGGGTATGATTCTCCCCCATTGTAAGAGAGATCTACTCTAACTCCCCTTCGTGAAAATAGTGATCTCATTGAATATTCCTACTACTTATTAATTAATTAATTTAACAATAAACCAAATGAGTAATGCCAATTATTCATTAAAAAACCTTGTTAGATAAAGAATAATATATGAAGTTGGGTATTCAAACCAACTTATGTTATAGGACGTGGGTAAACACATAGATTTAATAGATGATTCTAAAACTCAGGTGTGGTTATTTTCATAGTAAAAATTTCTTCCACTTGATGATATAATCCTATATTCTATATATTGAAAATTCAATACATTAATATTTTAGATTGAAATGGTACCATATTTCAATATTAATTATTTAAGAGGCTTGTTTCAGATTCCTTATTAAATAGATAAATTTTTTCATAATATATCACTATAGACTCAATAAACTATTTATTAAGATCTTCGTGTTTTAATTTCACCAATGTTAAATGTAAATATTAATTTTTAACTAATGTATATAATTCTTCAGTTGTGAATTGTGATATAATCTTATATTTATCTCCAATCCATCCCATAAATTAATTTCCTAAAATGAAATCTCATTTTCCTGAAGATTTTATATCTGAAATATCCCTAGACCAGTATGTATCCAAATTATAATAATAAATATTAATATTTTATTGTTCCTAAAATCAGTCAATAATAAATGGTTCTGATGAATGACACTTAATTATTTTCATAGTAATTTTATGTTCTTATTTTGAATTACATTGAAACATATTAACTAAACATGTTATTTAAATTTTGTTTGATCTTTAAATTATTAAGTACAAAATATTACAATCCTTATCATATATAATCTTAAACATTTATTATTTTCATAATATTTTTTCCAACATTTATTTCTAATATAGATTATAGTTTAATGTTATATGAAATCATGTATATACTATTTCTTCAGTACTACCCTTGTGTATTTGACTTGAGAAATTAATGTATACTCTTTCAAAATACTAATGTCATCATTTTCCAAAAATCCACAAGTAATTTTATTTTGATTCCTATAAATATGATATCTTCAACGTTTATGAGTACCATAAACTAATATTATTTTGATAATTTTATACACATATTGTTACCAACACCTCATACTATGAATTCTCTCTTCTTGGAGAATGAGTAAAAATAAGAATATCATGCTAAGGGTTCTTATTAAAATCTATATAAATATTTCTTCAATTTAAACACCATTTATTAATCATATATATATTGAAATAAAACTTTTAATTCAATGTAGACCTCCTATGAAATAAATACACTCATGAATTATATGTTGACATGAATTTGAAAAAAAATGTAATTATTTTTGTATAAATAACACTGATAAGAGTCAAAATAACTCCCACTCAAGAAATCATTTAATCCACATATATATAATTGATTTAATAATATTATTTATAAACTAACCTAACCCCATCTCGGATCACATTTCCAAGATCGTCATACATTATTTTAAATACCCATCTTGTACTTATGATATAATGTTAATTTCTTAATATACAAAATCAGCTATCATACTTTTATATATTTTATCAATCTCTTCATGAATGTGTTTAACCCAAGATTCTTCCTTTTTAACATTTAAATTTTCTTATTCCACCTTTGAAAATATATATGTTCACTCCACACTAATCATTATTTTTGTTTTTTGTGATGTATATTTATCCTTGATGATATTTTATTCATCAATTTCAACACTTATCTTTATCATTTGAGTTTATAATTATGTCTCTTTAGTAAAAATTTCTTCAATTTATCGAACCTCATAATCCTTATCATTAATTAAAAATTTAGAAACTCATTAATTATTATCAGTTTTATCTTCTTCTTAAAAAATTTCCCCAATGTCAACACTCTTAGATTTGTGACCTATTTTTCCATTAATCACATTGTTATCATTATTTTACATTATATTAATCTAATAATTATTATAATTATTTGTTTTTTTAAATTTGGGAATTCATTCCTCTCCATGCTTTATGTTCTTATTTCGCTACACCTATGTGATAATCTATGGTTCGTTATTGATTCATGTTCCCCAAAGGTTACTACCGTTCACTCATCAATGGAACCATCATGACAAAAACCCAATTCGGTTTCATTGGAAGTCACTCTCATGTTTTGGAATCTATTAGTTCTGAATATCGGTGGATTTTTTATTTTCTCTAATGGAAATCTCACCTCTTACTACCTTTTTGAGTTTACTGGACTCTATATTGGTCTGGTATGAAGGTGTTTGTTATAGTTTTTATGGTGTTGGTTGTATAATTTGGCGTCAAGGGCTTGTACTGATGCTGTGGATCTGGTACGTGGGATCGTAATTTGCGTCTTGTAATGGTTTTGATCTATTATTATAGATCATTTTGCTTGGTTCTTTTTAATTTTCTGATGGTCCTTTGATCATCGTGGAGTGTTTAGACACAAAATGTTGTTAGCTTGGTTATGTTTCATATTATAAGATGGGTGAAAATTTGACTGTTGGATTTTTTTAATCAATTTTTTAATGTTTTCTAGTTTGGTTTTCATCCTCGTGACATAATTAGTACCCAGAAAAGGTTTTCTTGTTTGACTCTGATGTTTTGGGTTTTTGTGGTTCGTCTCCCTATGGTTCGAGTGATTCAAGTTATTTTTTGTCTTGGAAGTGTTTTTTTTTGATTGCAACGACGATGGTGTTGTTTGGGGTGAGGGGGTATTCATATATTAGATGGTTCTATAAGGTGTTTTGCCGGTGAAGGTTTCGGCGTGCATGACACATGATGGTGGTGGACGTCGGAGAATGTGTAGGAGATGATGACTGACGTGGTGATGTAAATACAAGTATGGTTGGCTAGTGGCGTGACGATTGGGCATCTTATGTAGGACATGGTGGCCATAGTGATGAGAGTGTGACTCGAGGAATATGCGTGAATCATGGGCGATGGCTTCAATTTTGAAATTGTAATTTTTTTAGGAAAGCGGATGTGGTGGTACTCTGATTAGGGAGGATAAGGGACTATCTTTAGTATAGTTGGATTTTGAATTTTGAATTTATTATGTTGAATGTTTATTGTCTCAATGGGGTTTGTGTGGGTGGTTTATGGATGATTCTGAATTGTTCTCACATAACCGAAATTTTTATTAAAAATGGATTGGGGTGGTATAATAACACTATTTTATGGGTTCCTAATGATAAAAAATATACTTCAATGCCATATTTCTCGAAATAGTTTTCTACCATAATAGATGTATATTCGATGCCATTATTTAATTTAATTATTTATATTAACCATAAAATTTCATTTTTATCTTCTTCAGTAAACCCATTAATGTCACACCCACATCTTTTGAATTTTTTATTTTATTAATTTTTATGGGAATTGGGTAGTCCTGGGTGAAGCCCGAGTTAAAATATTGGGTTCTTGTTAAAAACCAATTGTATTAGCCTTGACTACGTTCAGTGCACCACGTCGAAGTCATGTGGCCTCGCTTGGGTCACCGTGTGACCTCAACTAATTTAGCACACGACCTTCCCAGTACTTGATTAGTTAATTAATTAATTAAGATAAATGATCAATAAAAGAATTATATTAAAAGAGGTGTTAAGGATAATAATTTTATTATATTTATTATCATTATCATCGCCATTTTATTAAATATTTTCATGAGCTGCAAAGGGTAAACACACAGTATCCCGAATCCTTAAAAATAAAAATAATAAATCATAATATAAAAGAATATTTTAATGATGATAACAATGGTAATTATTATTACTATTACTATTGTTGTTGGGATATTATTATAATCATTAATATTAGTTGTCACATTATTATTTTAAAAAACATAATATTTTTTTAGGCATCTCATTATAATTAATATTATTAAAAATATATTTAATTTGAATTATTAATTTATTTATTTATTTTCTGGTTCCCTTTCAATTTTTATTTATTTTTTTCTTTATTTCTTTTCACTTATTTTACTTTTGTTTTTTTCTCTACCCTCTTCCACCATTTCTCTCCAGCTTGACACTCCCATTTTCCCCTCTCCATTCATCAGGTTGCGCCGATATCCCTACCGTGAAACACTACCTCGAACCATGCCTCCAGATCATATCGGTTGTCGCACCCCTTCCTCCCGACCCACATGCCCTCATCACACACTTCTCCCCATGACCAATCCCCTTCGCACCCGTCTCCACTAAGTCGACTCGTTGTAGCCTACAATTCAGGCTATCCAACCCCAATTGGATGACCTCTTTCCCTAAGTGACACCCCATGGTTGATGTGCCCTCTCATCCCAGTCAGTGCCACAGCTGTGGTCATCCATACCTTCACCTATCTCATCAATATGATCTAAATATTGTTCCTCCCCTATTAGTCGCGACCAAGCCCTGTGCTCCGCCTCATAGAAATTTTAACCCATCTTGACCGAATTTTCCAGGCACAACATACCATTTCACCACTCCAATGTTCTTGGACCGTACCCCAATATCCCAACTATAGTTGTGTTTTATTTAGTTTCATTGGTTCTTTTTTGGGATATTACCAGGTTTGGGTTTATGTGGCTTCTGATTAGGGTTTGATGATATCTTTGGTCCGATTCTTATTTTAGGGTTCCATTGAGTTTGTTTATTGTGTGTCTTAGGTGCAAATGAAGATCCACACAAGATTTGGTTAAAATCGACATCGAAGTATGTGGTTCCATGTATAATTATTATTTGATGAATTATTTTTCATGATTAATTTTATTATCATATTATTTAATTAATGTGGGTAGTGTAAAGATGGTTTTCATTGAATTTGGATTTGCATTTAAATTGTATATTATGTTTTAAATATTATGTGTGTGTTTTCTGCTGAGAAATCTGTCAGTGATTTTTAAATTCTACAGTTATCTTATTAATTTGTAAGAGTGGTGCTAACTATATTTTTGGAATGGGGTGGGGTGTGTTTGGTCAGAAAAGAAGGTTTTGTGTTAGTTTAGTGTGTAACACCATGTTACTATTTTTAATTGTTTTATAATATTTTACTTTTCGCTTTTTAAATTATGTGTCTTGTGAAAATGTGTTTTACATACGGTGGAAGGTTTTATATTAAACTCCTTTTGTGGTTCAAGTAACACTTTAAAATTATATTCTAGTGTGTGTGATGTTGTAATGCATTTGAATGTATAATTTGTTACTTTAGTGTTTGTAAAACCATGTGACATTCTTTTAAAATTACTTCATAATTTTATTTAATGGTTTATTACATTATTTCACTGGTGGTAAACATGTTTGAAAAATGTTTTTAGTGTACATCTTGTTTCAAAAGGGTATTTATGTGTCTAAGGGGTGGAGGTTTGTTTAATAATAAGTGACTTTAAACTGAGCATATGGTTTATTTTAGTATGTAACCTATGTGGATTAGGTTTAGAAAATATTTCTATTGTACCAATGGTTTTAAAAGGGGGTTTGGGTGTGAAAATAGTGATTTTTCATGTGTAAGTACCCTGTTGGGATTTAATTAATAAGTGTGACGTGTGACATGAAAATGATATTTTTTACCACAAAATGGGATACCCAGGTAGCTATGAGGGTGGACTAGACAAGGGGGATAGTGATCTGGGGTTTCCATCCTTGTAGAGATATCATATCATAGGGGGGTCATGGTTCATATAAAATTTTCATTCATAAAAAGGAATATATATATATACCTTGATGTTTTATCTTTTTGATCAATTTCAAAAACGGGAGTTGTTTTGGTATTTTATTTTATTTTGATTATAAAAAATGTAATCAATGGTAATGTTTATCCATGAATTTCTATTGTTATTTACTTTTTGATAATATAAATACCTATTTATTTTTGAATAATAATTTATCACAACACTTTTTTTTCATTATTGAAAATTTTTATTATTTTTTGATACCTATTTATTATAATATTAAATAAATATTTGATGTTTATTATTCATTTAATCATGTTTTAGAAATATGTTATGTACAATTGAATTATTATTTTATTTATTAATTTATCATTAATAATGTCTGTTGGGGCCAATATATGTCTTGTGGAATTTTGGATTACATTTACATAAATAGAGATCTAAAATTACATGTTCTTTTCTATGGCCATATTTCCTTTATGAAAAAAAATCAATTAACTCTAAATAGATAATACAAGATTTCTTACATTATGTTATACTTATAATTAACATTAATAGGGAAAATCAAATATCAACCTACCCATATAATGGGCTTAAATGTTTTGAATTATCTTTACAAAATGTATACGTAATTTCGATTACATTTACAGCGAAACAAATCATGTTAATGGAATCATTGACTTACCACATGATCAAAAGTTAATTTATCATAATCTGGGATTAACTACATGAAAGAAATCATGTAATGGTATGCCATGATGTGTCTTATGAAAAATATTTTACTGATTCTATGATCGACCGAATGACTATGGATCATCCATAATATAGAAAGTATGAATTTTTGTATCTATATTTTGAACACTTCACTAATAGACTAACTATATTGGATTGAACATAATGAAAAAAATAAATAAACTATGTATTTAAGATAATCAGCCACACATTTATTCTAACATACCATAAGATCTTCTTTAACATGGGATATTTTAATTTATTGAATTTACCTAACATGATTTTGGAAAATCCATATCACATACCTACTAAAAATAAATTAAACATATGAATGAATTTATATTATTATAATACTCCATTCTTAATTCCATTAATATTTCTATCTTTTTGATTTAATACATTTTTTTAATTTTTTTGATCTAATCATTTCATTATTACATATTATCAATTTTAATATAAGGAACCTTGGTGATTATAGTTTCAGGCTTGTTTTAATAACTATTATATAGGATAAATCCTCACAATACATTCTATAAAAATGTGAGTTTAATATTTAATGTTTTTTGATGTTGAAAAATTTACCTCTTATACTATATGGAAATGTTTATATAGAAATTAATGTTGATTATGATGTATTTTTAGTTTTTATTAATTATTCTATCAAGTTAAAATTGAAAACCTTTTATAATTTTATATATTATAAATGGGATCTATATGGGAATAATTTTCATTCACATTGAAGATAATATTTGATTTTAACATTTATTAGAATGAAATATAAAAATTTCTCATGTATTTCATTAAACATACAAGAAACTATTACATTATTGAACATAAAGTGAGAAAAATTTCAATTTCTAAAATACTGTGAATTATAATAATCAATATACATCGTTCAATAGACCTACCTCAAAACTATAAAGGTATAAGAAATTTTCAAATTTTATTACGTGACACATCTTGAAAATAAAATTCTTATATTATCTTGCCTTCATTTTTTAAATCCTTTGATGCTAATGGGAACAATTTCCTTGACACTCAAAACTTTAATTATTTATTTGGTTATGATATGAATTATTTTTTCTACTTTCCTTATAGTTCATAATCATTAAAGGTTATTCTACCAATAAAATTAATGAACCGTATGATGCCACCGCATATAAAATTTAAATAGGGGTTGCTCCCAATCGATAAAATGGGTGTCATTGGTTTTGTAAATATTATAGTGAAATGGGATGTTTTATTTCCTTCACCGAACTCAAAAGGAAGGTAGTTGGGTTGTAACTATGGGTTAGTGAAACATAGTTTTGGGTTATTCCTCTTGGATTTAAAAAGAATATTTATTACACGTGATTCCCTATAAAAATTAATAGAGTTCATTACATTGAATTTTATTATCTATATTATCTATATGAGTAAAGAGTAGAGTGAGATCATTTTGATGTTAAATACTATAAAAATCAATATGTTTATTACAATATTTATATTTTGGTAGAAATTATTATCTTTGATAATAATTCATATAATTTATTTTAGAAAATTAAATTCACCCCTTTTGACTATCTAACTAATCTCATATTGACACCAAATATAATGAACATGTAGTAGACCAAAATTATTTAAGCATCAAGTAGATAAGAAATTCCATCAATCCATCTAAATATTCCCCATGTTGACTACATAGATGTAGGGAACCAAAAATGACACTCCCATCGATGATTTGTGGACTATCCTTCTTCACACTTAAGGGGAAACACGCATCCGGCCTCAGAAGAATCATATTTTACGTGACCATTCTAAAAAAACTCATCTCACTTATGATATATTTAATTATTATTTCCTTTTGTGTCTGTTCATTTAATTGTTTCAACATCATCACAAATACCTATGAAATAAATCGAGATCATTTAAATAAAAATTATTCAACAAACACATATTTGAAGATAGAAGTGATAAATTCTAATTGGAGTTTAAATACAATAATGAGAGCTGATTACAAATGAATTTATATGATTTTTCATTTCATTTATACTGGATTAAAAAATTTTAAAAAAATATATATTTTAAAATTTCAAATTCAGAATAAATTTTTTCAAGATAAATATATTCATCTTCCAGAAATGAATTCATTTAATAATTAATTTACACATTACACATAATAATATAATTCTAGTATGACATTACAATTTTATTTTTCATAATTTAAATTCATAAATCATTATTTATATACTTATTCACTCAAAGAAATAAGAAAATAAGATGATAAATTTTACATAATAATTTTACATGTGTAAGAGGAATTTTTTAGTTGAAGTTCAAATAGATTTTCAATTAAAACTCGTATTATAAAAACAATAAATATAGAATAATAATTTTATAAAAAATGGAATTTTGTAAATATAATCAATATTTTTTTAATATTTTATAATAATTTATTAACAAAATTTAATAATTAGAGTGTCTTTATAGTGAAAAATGGATAATGCATCAAAGGAATGTTAAAAAATATATATACGGGTTATTTCATATTAAATTAAAAATTAAATATTTTACAAATAATAAATTAAAATAATAAAATAAATATATTTGAATATGATCCATCAACTTACATTATATATTTATCTTATAATTATCCCATAGAACATCCAACTATCATAAAATTTTAACAATATAATTGGATAGATTCCTTTTGTGAACTATTTATATGGGAATTAAAATTCTGTAATTATAAATGAGAGGTAGGGGTGGGAATTCATAGGTATTAAGAGAAAAATATCATGAAAGATGAATTGAATATTTTCTGTTGTCTCAATGGCTTTACTGGATATCCTAACATCTTACTACCTCCATTAATTCTCCAAAACAATTTATAGTGATAACATTAGCCACATATCACTAAATAATATGATATGTTTTATATTCCAACATATATAATGTAATATATACCATATTTTACCAAAATTCACTATTTTTATGTATTTTACATTTTTCCAAAATTTACTAAATTTCACCCATTACCTTATTTTGAGATCACTATTAAAAAATATTTTATATATTTTATCAAATTAAAAATCAAAATAAAAATAATTTAATTTAAAAAATACATTTTTGAGGGTTATATGTGAACCCTTACAATATTACACCCTCACAAGCCTTATATAACATAGCCATATTTTTCACACGATATAAGAGATCAAAAACCCTTTATATTATATAATTAGAATATTAGATGATTTTTCACTAACTAATTTATAATCAAGCGTACTTACCTTTATCTATGGGTCCTCCTTGATGATGTTTTCAAGTAGGTCAACCAACTTATCCTCTTCTAAATAAAATCTTCCAAATTTATTTTCCATTCATTGAATCATTTGATCAAAATGATTTATTTCTTTTTAAGTCACCACTTAACTCATCATTGATATCCATTGGAAACAATCTTTAAACAATTTTATACACATATTCTTAGGGGTTAACTTGTATGTAGTCCTCTTATGTTTATTCCTATGAGTGCTTAATTACATCCCATAAGATTACATATATCTCTATCTCTCCATATTATTCCTTGAGTTTGGCCATTCATATTGCACTTATTCACCTTCATTTTAGAAAAATATAATTTGTTGTTCCACTATTTTTAATGATTTCCTTTAGTTGGGATGAAGCTGCCAAAATCATAGTTTGCTTTCTTACCCTTCTAACATATTTGTCTTTGAATTATTTTTTAATATCTTACCTCTACATTATCTCTTGAGAAGTATCTATAACTATATTTCTTTTACTCAATCCATTATACTTATTTCTCCCCATTGGTATGTATCTCTTGCTCTACATCACCTTGTTCATCTTTCTGGCCATAGACTTCCTACCATCCAAAGGAGTTCCCCAATTAGATAGTTTAGTTTGTCCTTAATGAACTCAACCAGATCACTGGATTTATACCATGCCCTTGGAATTTATATATTCCTTACACTACCATCTCCTTATTACAAATATTTTCACCACTGTCATATGAATCTTGTATCGTGGAATCATCATTTTTTTGAATCACATCATCTACACATTAGAAGGTAGATGAGTTCGTACTCAAAGGACCCTTGGTCCGCTTCCTTGCATCTTATTTATCCCCAAAATCGTGTCTTAGATGCTCATAGAAATCATCTATATTGGGTTCTCAGTTCATAGATCTTACCTTTTTATGGATGGAATGAGGGAGTGTTACTCTATTGGGTCATATATTATCAACCTCCATATTATGTCAGGATGAGGAAGTTATTGAAGATTCCTTTTCACACTACCCCATGACCTGCCGATGGTGGCCCTCACCCATGATATCTTAAGGAAGTTACAACCCATATATTGGTAGTAGTCCTTACAATAATTTGAAGACATCTTGTTCAGAAAACTGATAGGATGATATGAAATGGAAAAACAGTTCAAAGAAACCACTTTTATATGACCACCGATGACATTTATTCTCATAAACGATAGTGTCCATTAGTTTCATGGATGTGTTGACTTCAACAAAAATATTTAGTGAAATAGGATGAAAGACAACATTGGTTAACTTTTCCCATCATATGATGTGACCCATGAAATTTTCAATAAAATTTATAGAAGTTTGGTAATGAAATGATTGTGGGAGATAGGAAAGAGTGAAGGATATTGTTGTATAGGGGGTCATGATTTATATGAAAATCAAACCACCATCGAAAGAGGGAAATTATGAACTTGATATAACATGCTGGGTATTATCCCATGCTAATATGAGTTATTCTACTAATGATAAAACAATCAAGAAGTGTATTAATTTCAAAATCCAACTGGTCACTCCGTCATGAAACTTCCAGTTTTTAGAGAAGAATCTATTAAAGACATCAATTTAAGGACGTCTCTTATTGAATAGGGCTAAAAATTAAAGATCCATCATCAACGACGCCTTAGTGGTCTCCAAGGAAGAAATCAGAACCTAAGGAAATGCATCAAGGGATTAATTTATTTTTGGTCTAACATCAATAAAAGGGATGATAGTGAGAAAATATGCATCTTTTAATGGATTGATGTATTATGGGAGAGTCGGTCATGGAAGATGTGGTGACCCCCCCCCCCCGGACCAAGATGGTTTGGGGAGGGGAGGTGGTTTTGTATCCATATCCTAGGACTTTTTGAGTAGGGGGAGGGGTAGTGAATAAGTTTTTTGTATAAAATTAATCAATTAAATATGATAATAATTTATTTTCATTAAAAAAATCAATAAATTCTATCGAATCAACATAAATTCTTTTTCATTATTAAAATATATTACACACAAATACTACCATAAATTTTAGATACATAACCCCTACTACACAAGAATTCAATTTATTTGTAAGGTGGGAAATAGTTGTATATTCTTAGTGATGTTTGACAAATATTGTTTTTGTAATTATATCCACTATATTGAACACATATTTTAAAAAATTATTATAGAACCTTAATTGTTGAAGTAAAATTTATTCCTAGCCTTGGGAATACCCTGGTGATGCTACCTCTATCACCAGATTATATTAATTTACTTGACAGAGGATATTTAGAAATGTATAATTGATGGTTTCTCTAGTATGTGAATGATAACGTATTCGTTAACCTCTTTAAAATACACCCATTCTATTTATCACTTCATAAGAGTAGTATTAACAATGGTCACAATTCCCTATAGTTGTAATTCTTGTGGGTTAGAAAATGTATTTCTATAAATTCATTATCTCAAGTAAAAAAATTCCAATTTATGTTTTGTTCACCCATAATTTCTATATCATGGATTATTATTAATTGTATTTTTTGATATATTTGTTATAGTGTAAATTTTCATTTGATAATCCAAGTAAAGAGTAATTTATATTGAAATCATAGTTATAATTTTTGTTTATTCCCGATTGTTACATATAGAAGTATTATAAAACCTATATAATTTATTTTAATGAAGCATCATATTGTATTGAAATATTTATTTATTTTTATAATTTATTGGGTGTTAAAATTTTTCCACTTACATGATCAGTATGACATTTGATCCCTCGATGAAGAATTAATGTGTAAGTGTATATTCATAGCTAAATAATTGTCATATTATATTATTATTTATCTATTTGTGTGACATGAGATATACACATCCACTTGGATGAATAATGTAATATGTCATAATTACTCTTATTCAAAATTTACATGGAGAAAAACAAATACATGATTGTTCTTATATGAGATTTACTAGCTGAGTTTCTTGTTATAACATTATTGAATATGATAGGTGCCACATAATTAATCCGGAATTATACTATTCATTTAGTATAGAAATTTATAATGATACATGTATTTTATGTAAATCATACTGGATCCCTTTTTATCTTGAGTATCATTGAATCTTTTTTACAGTATTCCACTTAATTATTATCATTGATTAAATAATTAATAATTATTTTCAATACTATAAATTCCCATTAGGTCGTTTATAGAGATTGAGTGAACTATGGTTTGTTTCGTAACAATGGGATTGTATAAAACATTAAGACCATAATGAAACCTAATCTATAAAAATATAACAAGGGTATGAAAAATTTGTTTTGGTTTGGGATTTAATGTTTTTTATGACCATAATCCAAGATATGCAGTAAGTGGAGGGTGAACTTTTATTTAAATTTTTTCTAGAACCACATACGGTTCTTATTCTCATTCTTGGATGAATATGTTGAACCCATTGAAAATAAGAACATTCCCTAAACATAAAAAATAAAAATAAAAATTTTGGTACAAAATAATTAAACTCAGTTTATTACAATTTGATAATCCATGGATCATTAAATAATTATTTGTAAATGTAATAAGGTAATTATAACACATGGTATGTGATTATAAGATTTTTGTAAGGGTAATTTCCAAAACAATACTGAATATCAACTATATATTCGAATACCAAATCAATGTGGGAGTTTACAATTATTCTACACCATCCATAATTAAATATAGATATTTAGTGATATTCTTCATAGTGACAGTTTCTTTCTCAAAATTACAAATGTGCATGAATACTCACTATTTCCCCAAACCATATCACTTCTTGAATCCTCTATCAATTTTAATTTAACATCATCAATTTTATCTTCAAAAATTTACATGTTTTAAATTTCTTGTTCCTCCCCCTCATTTTATATCACATTCCTCCATTATAAAAATAATTAAAATTGACAAATAAAATATATACAATGAAAAATATTCTAACTGGAATGAATCATAAATATTTCAAAAAACATTATAGACTAGAACATGGTTATAATCGCCAGAATGTATTTTACACTATGTTTCACATTGATCCATAAATATATTAACTTATTATTCAGAACACATAATATTTTCAATAAATTCCACTTTTATTAATTTCAATGTCATAATCCACCATTACATGGTGATAACCATAAGATGAAATGGTTCATAATCATCTATTAAAATATATTCACCCATGTATTCCATGAAAAAAAATGTTCTACACCATAATAAACATCATAATTAATGTTTTATTTACAAAAAACTAGTGTCCCCAAAACATATAGTTTTTATATATATTCCAATTTCAAGAAAAATATTTAAATCCAATCTACATAAAATGACTAGTAATGAATTATTAGAAAAATTATGTACTTATTTTTCATTTTATCCACATATACCAAGACTAGTTCTTAAATAATACCATAATGTTTTATTTTCATTAAAGAATGATTTTTCATTCCATCTTCTATCCTCCAAGTATTTTATCAATTAAAATATATTCTATATTTACTATAAACTCAAATAATAAATATAGATTTTGTGAAAAACACATGGTATATAGTATTAAAATGGGGTTTGATCATACTCTAATAAATTCACCGATAAATGTTTTTAAGGGTTATCTATAGTACTACGAACTTCACACTATATAAAATAAAATTCTAATTACCCAAATTATATCCTTATAATGATAAAAAAATTAATTTTAGCAATTATGATTTATAAATATATCATATCAAACAATCATTCATCTCTTTAAAATATTTGGTTCCAACATTTTCCTATTTACCAACCCAATATACACTATTATTCTCTATTGTGTTTGTTGAGTATCCTAAATTTTATAATTAATTTCAAAATTCCATGTGATTTAGATAAAAAAACATAATTACTAAATGAATCAATTATCACTTTAATTCTATGTGTGTAATTATTTTTATAATAAACAAGATATCAAGAGATAATTATGTGCCTCAACACATACCTATAAACATAATCATAAATAAAAAACTCACATATCATTGAATTATCTTACCTTCATTCACTCCATGATAATATTTACAATGTATCATATCTCTGTTATATCTTGTAACAATTAATCTTCCTTGAGGGTATAATTCTCCCCCATTGTATTAGAGATCTACTCTAACTCCCCTTCATGAATATAGTGATCTTGTTGAATATTCCTATTACTTATTAATTAATTAATTTAGCAATAAAGCCAATGAGTAATTACAACTATTCATTAAAAAACCTTGTTAGATAAAGAATAATATATGATGTGGGGGAATCAAAACAACTTATGTTATAGGATGTGGTTAAACACATAGATTTAATAGATGATTTTAAAACATAGATGTGGTTGTTTTCATAGTAAAAATTTCTTCCACTGGATGATATAATCCAATGTTCTATATATTTAAAATTCAATACATTAATATTTTAGTTTGAAATGATACCATATTTCAATATTCATTATTTAAGAGGCTTGTTTCAGGTTCCTTATTAAATAGATAAATTTTTTCATAATATATCACCATAGAATCATTAAAATATTTATTAAGATCTTCGTGTTTCAATTTCACCAATGCTAAATGTGAATATTAATTTTTAACAAATGTATATAATTCTTCAGTTATGAATTGTGATATAATCTCATATTTATCTCCAATCTATCCCATAAATTAATTTCCTAAAATTAAATCTTTTTTTCATTAGGATTTTATATCCGAAATATCCCTAGACCAGTATGTATCCAAATTATAATAATAAATATTAATATTTTATTGTTCCTAAAATCAGTAAATAATAAATGGTTCTGATGAATAGCTCTTAATTATTTTCATAGTAATTTTATTTTCTTATTTTGAATTACATTGAAACATATTAACTAAACATGTTATTTAAATTTTGTTTGATCATTAAATGATTAAGTACGAAAATATTACAACCCTTATCATATATAATATCAAACTTTTATTATTTTAATAATATTTTGTCCAACATTTATTTCTAATATAGATTATAGTTTAAAGTTACATGAAATCATGTATATACCATTTCTTAAGTACTCCCCTTTTGTATTTTACTTGAGAAATAAATGTGTACTCTTTCAAAATACTAATTTCATCATTTTCGAAAAATCCCCAAGTAATTTTATTTTGATTCCTCTAAATATGATATCTTCAACGTTTATGAGTACCATAAACTAATATTATTTTGATAATTTAATACACATGTTGTTACTAACACCTCATATTATGAATTCTATCTTATTGAAGAATGAGTAAAAATAATAATATCATGCTAATGGTTCTTATTAAAATCTATATAAATATTTCCTCAATTTAAAACCCATTTATTAATCATATATATATTGAAATAAAACATTAAATTCAATATATACCTCATATGAAGTCAATACACTCATGAATTATATGTTGACCTCAATTTTAAAAAAAATTTAATTATTTTTGTATAAATAACACAAAAAAGAGTCAAAATAACTCCCACTCAAGAAATCATTTAATCAGCATATATACAATTGATTTAATAATATTCTTTATAAACTAACCTAACCCCATCTCGGATCACATTTCCATGATCTTCATACATTATTTTAAATACCCATCTTGTACTTATGATATAATGTTACTTTCATAATTTAAAAAATCAGATATCATACTTTTATATATTTTATCAATCTCTTCATGAATGTGTTTAACCCATGATTCATCCTTTTTAACATTAAAATTTTCTTATTCCACCTTTTAAAATATATATGTTATCTCCACACTAATCATTCTTTTTGTTTTTTGTGATGTATATTGATCCCTGATGATATTTGATTCATCAATTTCAACACTTATC
This sequence comes from Viscum album, assembly GCA_963277665.1. Classification (NCBI taxonomy): domain Eukaryota; kingdom Viridiplantae; phylum Streptophyta; class Magnoliopsida; order Santalales; family Viscaceae; genus Viscum; species Viscum album. The sequence goes on along the minus strand of OY728145.1, from coordinate 651,261,280 downwards.
TTTATTATTCGAGTTTATAATTATGTCTATTTAGTAAAAATTTCTTCAATTTATCGAACCTCATAATCCTTATCATTAATTAAAAATTTAGATACTCATTAATTATTATCAGTTTTATCTTCATCTTAAACAATTTCCCCAATGTCAACACTCTTAGATTTGTGACCTATGTTTACATTAATCACATTGTTATCATTATTTTACATTATATTATACTAATAATTATTATCATTATTTGTTTGTTTAAATTTGGGATTCATTCCTCTCCATGCTTTATGTTCTTATTTCGCTACACCTATGTGATAATCTATGGTTCGTTATTGATTCATGTTCCCCAAAGGATACTATCATTCACTTATCAATGGAACCATCATGACAAAAACCCAATTTGGTTTCATTGGAAGTCATTTTGATGTTTTGGGATCTATTAGTACTGAATATCAGTGGATTTTTTATTGTCTCTAATGGACATCTCACCTCTTGCTACCTTTTTTAGTTTACTAGACTCCATATTGGTCTGGTATGAAGGTGTTTGTTGTAGTATTTTATGGTGTTGGTTGTATAATTTGGCGTCAAGGGCTTGTACTGATGTTGTGGATCTGGTACGTGGGCTCGTAATTTGCGTCCAGTAATGTTTTTAATCTTTTATTATGGTTCATGTTACTTGGTTCTTCTCAATTTTCTGATGGTCCTTTGATCACGGTGGAGTGTTTAGACGCAAAATGATGTTATCCTAGTGATGTTTTATATTATATGATGGGTGAAAATCTAACAGTTAGATTTTTTTAATCAATTTTTTGAAGTTTCCTAGTTTGGTTTTCGTCCTCGTGACATAATTAGTACCCAGAAAAGGTTATTCTGTTTGACTCTGATGTTTTGGGCTTTTGTGGTTCGTCTCCCTATAGTTCGATAGAGTCATGTTTTTTTGTCTTGGAAGTGTTTTTTGTGATTGCAATGATCATGGTGTTGTTTGGGGTGAGTGGGTATTCATATATTAGATGGTTCTATAAGGTGTTTTGGCAGTGAAGGTTTTGACGTGCATGACACATGATGGTGGTGGACGTTGGTGAATGTGCAGGAGATGATGACTGGCGTGTTGATGTAAAGAAAATTATGGTTGGATAGAAGCGAGGTGATTGGGTATCTTATGTAGGACATGACAGCCATAGTGATGAGTGTGTGACTCGAGGAATATGCGTGAATAATGGGCGATGGCTTCAATTTTGAAATTGTAATTTTTTGCCTTTTTGGAAAGCGGATGTGGTGGTACTCTGATCAGGGAGGATAATGGATTGTCTTTAGTATAGTTGGATTTTGAATTTTAAATTTAGTATGTTGATTGTTGATTGTCTCAATGGGGTTTGTGTGGGTGGTTTATGGATGATTCTTTATTGTTCTCACATTACCGAAATTTTTATTAAAAATGGATTGGGGTGGTATAATAACAGTATTTTATGGGTTTTTAATGATAAAAAATCTACTTCAATGCCATATTTCTCGAAATATTTTTCTACCATAATAGATGTATATTCGATGCCATTATTTAATTTAATTATTTATATTAACCATAAAATTTCATTTTTATCTTCTCTAGTAAACCCATTAATGTCACACCCACATCATTTGAATTTTTTATTTTATTAATTTTTATGGGAATCAGGTAGTCCAGGTTGAAGCTCGAGTTAAAATATTGGGTTCTTGTTAAAAACCAGTTGTATTGGCCTTGACTACGTCTAGTGCACCACGTCGAAGTCATGTGGCATCACTTGGGTCACTGTGTGACCTCACCTAATTTAGCACATGACCTTCCCAGTACTTGATTAGTTAATTAGTTCATTAATTTTAATGATCAATAAAAGAATTATATTAAAAGAGGTGTTAATGATAATAATTTTATTATATTTATTATTATTATCATCACCATTTTATTAAATATTTTCATGATCCGCATAGGGTAACCACGCGGTATCCCGAATCCTTAAATATAAAAATAATAAATCAAAATATAAAAGAATATTTTAATGATGATAACAATGGTAATTATTATTACTATTTTTATTATTGTTGGGATATTATTATAATCATTAATATTAGTTATCACATTATTATTTTAAAAAACATTATAATTTTTAGGCATCTCATTATAATTAATATTATTACTAATATATTTAATTTGAATTATTTGTTTATTTATTTATTTTCTGGTTCCCTTTCATTTTTTATTTATTTTTTTCTTTATTTATTTTCACTTATTTGACTTTTGTTTTTTTCTCTACCCTCTTCCATCTTTTCTCTCCAGCTTGATGTTCTCATCTTCCCCTCTCCCTTCATCAGGTTGCGCCGATATCCCTACCATGAAACAGTACCTCGATCCATTCCACCAGATCATATCTATTGTCGCACCCCTTCCTCCCGACCCACAGGCCCTCATCACACACTACTCCCCACGACCAATCCCCTTCACACCCATCTCCACTCAGTCGACCTCGTTGTAGCCTACAATTCTAGCTAGCCAACACCATTGGCTAACCTCCTTCCCTGAGTGACACACCATGGTTGATGTGCCCTCCCATCCCAGTCAGTGCCACAACTGTGGTCATCCATACCTTCACCTATCTCATCAATATGATCTAAATATTGTGCCTCCCCTGTTAGTCGCGACCAAGCCCTGTGCTCCACCTCATAGAATGTTTAACCATTCTCGACCGAATTTTCCAGGCACAACATACCATTTCACCACTCCAATGTTCTTGGACCATACCCCAATATCCCAACTATAGGTGTGTTTTATTTAGTTTCATTGGTTCTTTCTTTGGGATATTACCAGGTTTGGGTTTATGTGGCTCTTTCTCTGGGTTTGATGATATCTTTCATCCTATTCTTATTTTAGGGTTCCATTGAGTTTGTTTATTGTGTGTCTTAGGTGAAAATGAAAATCCACACAAGATTTGGGAAAAATAGACATCGAAGTAGGTGGTTCCACGTATAATTATTATTTGATGAATTATTTTTCATGATTAATTTTATTATCATATTATTTAATTAATGTTGGTAGTGCAAAGATGGTTTTCATTGAAATTGGATTTTCATTGAAATTTTATATTATGTTTTATATATTATGTGTGTTTTTTCTGCTGAGAATTCTATCAATGTTTTTTAAATTCTACAGTTATCTTATTAATTTGTAAGAGTGGTGCTAACTATATTTTTGTCATGGGGTGGGGCGTGTTTGGTCCGAAAAGAAGGTTTTGTGTGAGTTTAGTGTGTAACACCATGTTACTATTTTTAATTATTTTATAAGATTTTACTTTTCGCTTTTTAAATTATGTGTCTTGTGAAAATGTATTTTACATATGGTGGAAGGTTTTATATTAAACTCTTTTTGTGATGCAAGTCACTCTTTAAAATTATATTCTAGTGTGTGTGATGTTGTAATGCATTTTAATGTATAAATTGTTACTTTAGTGTTTGTAAAACCATGTGACATTCTTTTAAAATTACTTTATAATCTTATTTAATGGTTTATTATATAATTTCACTGGTGGTAAACATGTTTGAAAAATGTTTTTAGTTTACATATTATTTCAAAAGGGTATTTATGTGTCTAAGGGGTGGGGGCTTGTTTAATAATAAGTGAATTTAAACTGAGTAGATGGTTTATTTGAGTATGTCACCTATGTGGATTATGTTTAGAAAATATTTCTGTTTTACCTATGGTTTTAAAAGGGGGTTTGGGTGTGAAAATAGAGATTTTGCGTGTGTATGTACCCTGTTGGGATTTAATTCATAAGTGTGACGTGTGACATGAAATTGATATTTTTTTGCACAAAATGGGATGCCCAGGTAGCTACGTGGGTGGACTAGACAAGGGGGATAGTGATCTAGGGATTTCTTTGGCCTCCTTTCATTTAGTAGTTTTTATGATTTCAAGACAATATAAAAATATTAATGACTGAGGCTTGTGGTTTCTAAGACACGTTTTTTAGGTTTAGGGTTTCTACAACATGTTTTCTTTGGGTCATGGTTTCTAAGACACGCTTCACAGAGACACGATGATCTATGGACCCATGCTAGCTAACACCCACGAGGCTTCTCCCATATTAGTTCTCATTGGTTAAATTATTCTCATCAGTGTGACACTTTGGTTATTTTAAAAAGTATGTGTCTGTGTGTTTTAATTTAAGTTGGTCTATTATAATTTTTTTTCTTTAATTATATTTTCATTAATCATGAGAAAGCATTTATTTATTATCATTATTTTGTATTTCAAATGTGATTGTTATTTAATAATTACGTGTGGAACCTTTTTTGTGGGCCATGTACTACTGTGCTCTTGGATCACACCCTACATACATCTTTAGAAGTATATATACCTTGTTCCCTGTGTATTCTAGGTTAAGTCATCATACTCAATGACAGTGGTTTGGGTTATTGATGGTCTTCTCATGCAGGTCGATTTTTGTAGCTTGTGGAAGTCACACATCACTTTTTGCAGGGAGGTTTGAGTTAGATTTTTAGTTTCTTTTTTTAAACTTTTCTGATATTGGTTCTAATTGTAAATCATTATAATTAATTTTTTATGGTCCATTTTTATTATCTGTTTCATTTTTAGTTTATTTTTCTTGTCAGTTGATTTGTGATTAATATTTCATGTAAATCATTCCCATGTGTTCATTTTGATACACATGCACTTGTGCCGGCCCGTGGGGATCAGGAACACCTTTGGGGCGATGTCTTGGACTGAGTCAGGATCCGGCTAAGATGGTGACCTGGCCTGGTTCGTGACAAAATGGTATTGGAGGGAGGTTTTCTCTTCTGGTTCTAGTAATTTAGGGATAGTGTCATGTATAACAATGTTATGGGTGTCTAAACTCGGTGTTCTTTCTACGAGAAAGGATCATGGAAAGAACAACACTTGGGGGGGACCCACGTTACCAGGGAATATTGAGATTTGTCTATGTCTGTAGTTCATCGGGTAAATCTTGTTTAGGGGAAATGAAAAGAGAGTAGGGTTTCTGGTCACAGGGAGCTTGTTGGGCCTAGAAAGCCATGTGGAGGCAAGGACATTATCCTAGAATACTCTGTGTGTAGAGGTGTGATTGGCATGTGGCCTGCTACAATATGTCCCAATAACCCACTGACGCAAGATCTATATTGCATCTTCATTATTCTTGATGTTTTGAATTCATTGAAATTAGGTTTTTATGTAAAAAAATATTTGGTCTTCAAATTTTTTTTGGAAAGAACTGATTTAAAGAAAAATGTTGTTTGAGGATTGAAAATTGTGGGTTGAATGTTTTGGATTCGTGGAAATAAGAGGGGTTTTGTTTTGATCCTCAGTGCTCTCATGGGAAACCACATAAATGAGTGTGTATAAAAATAAAAATAATTAATGGAACGTGCAGATGAGTACTTGGATGGAAATGGGGTGAGTGAAGATGTGGCATGGGAACATGCATGTGTGGGGCCCAAGGGATGCCATTGGTGTTTTTGCAACCTACCAGAATTGTTCTTTTTAAAAAAATTTGATTAAAAAATTGATGTTTTAATAATCAGTGATTGTGTGATGTTCCCATGTGTTTTTGGAAATGTAGAATGTGATGTGTTTTGAGGTGAGAATCCTTTTTGACTGATTTATGTCTTGTGTTTGAATTATTATTTTTATGTTTGTGCACAATCATGTGGTTAATAGTTTCTTTTGAAACATTCTACTGGAATCCCTTAGAGTGGTTCCCCCTACACATTTAGTGACTTATTGCTATATTTGTTGGCCATTGGACCAGTTTTATTTGGTCTATGATTCTCTTTCATTAGTAGAGTACACCACAATAATGCATTTACCTGCAATTGAAGGGTGGATTCAGGAAATTCGACATTGGCCATCCCTCTAGTTGATTAAAGTAAGGAATATCCCTTTTTAGTGATTGTGAAAAGTATTTCCCTTTCTCCATTTTGGTTAAGCGGATCCTTTTGCAGTGAGATGACAAATGCGAGGGGATCATAAGGAACTTTTGGCCTATTTGAGTTGTCAATGTCATCGTGTATGATGTTTGACACCATTGTGTCTGAAGGTCCCCATAGAAATAGTGAATGGAATTATAGATGGGAAGGGCATAGGAGGATTAGAGTCATATGTGAAAATCAGTGCCTTGAAATGCCCGTAGTGTATTCATAAGATACAAGGGCCACATTTGTTGATGTCTCGCAATGTCAGTTCAATTTGATGTGTGAGAGTGGATTTTATAGAATCTTTTGGGAATCCTAATTTTATACGATTGTGTCTTCCTGATAGGGTGTTATTTTTCTTTCTGCTCATAGGGGTGTGTTTGTTATATATATTTCCCTTAATTAAATTTCCTATATAAGGTGAAGGGGTGATGCATGTGCATCATCAAAACCACTGTTTTAGTGGATGTTCCACAAGGGAGTTGGTGGATGTCAGATCGTGTTGTGTCTGATGGGGTTGTATCTATTGTAGTGTGGTTTCTTGTGGCACTAGGAAAAGGAGAAGCTTCATTCAGGAGTCTCCAATGCATTACTGGGAGGCAGGAGATGCTTCACACATCTGGGCTCTAGCTATAGGCCTCGGAGTGAAAATTGAGTGAGGTCAGGAACCCCAAGAGTACATGGGTCCCCAAATTTATTTCTTTCAATGGCGATGATAGTAAATACATTTTAATTTTTTCTGTGGTTATTCCATTCTGAATGAACCATTTTGGGGCATAAAGATTCAATAATAATGTGGAGGCATGGCCGTCTTGATACGTTCACATCCCGATGGTTTTGTCCCACCGAATGTAATTTCTTTTAGTGGTCCGTATGGGGGTTTGTTGGGTAAATTAATCTCAAATTTGAATATTACTCCTCTAGGGATGTGGGGATACTGGTTTGTCATAGGTCATGGTGTTGACACCCCGATAGTTGGGCCCGGACCTCCCTACACCATGTGGAGGGGTGCGTGTTCACTTTAATTAAATTTATTCAAATTTCTTGAATCATTCATCTATTATAATGGTGTGGAGACCCATGGAGAGTCTCTCAAATGTCTCTAGAGTGAAAAGGGTTTAACCCTGCTTTATAATGGTTGGAGGTGCATCTGAACCTCCCCTCTTGGTTTCCTATTCTTTTTTGGGAATTGGTAGGTTTTTAATGGTGAGGATCTGTTAGGTATTTCCCCATCTTAGACTTTTGATGATGTTCTTAAAGATGGCTAAGTGGTGAGTGTTAAGAGTGTTCCTTGGACATGGTTGGCCATATTAGGTAGTTCTAGACAAATAGTGTGGTTTCCATTTTGTTGTACATTAGGTGTTCGGTTTGTAATGTATGATTACATGGGTGAAAGAGTTCCTTTCCTAAATCAATCAACAGGAGGTGTTCCAGCTCAATGGGGTGGGTGACACATAGCATTAAGTAATTTACGGGTTTCTTAAGGTCATCATTTAAGTCACTATCTTTGAGAACTGTGCATTCGCTTCATTTCACTTTTTGATTGTGGGGACCCTTAAGGAACCTTGAGGTTGATTCATTTTCTACATTGGGGTTTAATTATAGTTTTTCCCTTTTGGGGATGAAAAGAAAAATGGTGGGGAGAATTTTCACACCCATATCTTTTGCATTATTTATTTGTTTTTATTTTTTTGGGAATTGGGTTGTCTGGGTTGAAGCCTGACTTAAAAATTTGGGTTCATATTAAAAAACGATGGTATTGGACTTGATTTCATCCATCACACCATGCAGAATCCATATGGCCTGGCTTGGGTCACCGTGTGACCTCATTGTGGTCACCACACAACCTATCCAAAACACAATTAGTTAATTAATTAATTAAGTGTAACGATCAATAAAGGAATGAAATTAAAATAGGGGTTAAAGATGATACTTTTATTATGTTTATTATAATTACCATCATCATTTTATTCAAAAAATTCATGAGCCGCACGGGTCAAGGTTTGGTTTCCCGAATCAATAAAAATAAAAATAACCAAAACAAATTTAAAGGATTATTTTAATGATGACAACAATGGTTGTTATTATTATTAATATTTTTATTATTTTTAGGATATTAATATAGTTATTAATAATGTTAATATCATTATTATTATTATGAAAATAATAATTTTTATGCTTTTCATTATTATTTATAATATTACTAATATATTTATGTTGAATTATTTATATATTTATTTATTTTTGGGACCCTTTCGTTTTTTAATTTTTTTTTGTTTTTTCATTTTATCAAATATATCTTTTGTTTCTTCTCTTACATTTTGATCATTTTCTCTCCAGACCATTGCACCCATCTTCCCCTCTCCCTTCATGTTTTCTTGCCTAACTCCCTACCTCAAAACACTACCTCACACCGCAACTCCAGATCATGTTCTTCACTGAACCCCTTCCTTACAACCGGTCGGCCCTCATCACACCTTGATCCCATCGGCCAGTCGCCTTCACACCTGGATCCACTTGGTTGACCATGTCTCGGACTACAATTCTAACTAGCTAACACCATTGGAAATCCACCTCCTTTGCATGACACACCAAGGCTGACCCCCCCCCCCCCACCGACACCCATAATGCCATCCTCATTACCTGCACCTTCCTTCTCATCAAGATCTACATCTGGTGCCTCTATTATTGGTCGTGGCCATGCCTGAAGCTCCTCTCCCTTGCATATTCTACCCTTCTTGGAAGGAATTTCCAGGCACTGCGTACCTATGCACAATTCAGCATGCTCAGATATCCCCCAAATATCCCTGTCTTAGGTAGGTATAATTTAGGTTGGTTAGTTCTACCTTTAAGAGATTACCAGGCTAGGGTTTTTGGTTTTTTAGTCTGGTATTGATTTTATAGTTTTTTTTGATTCTTGTTAAAGGGTTCCATTGAGTTTGTTTGTGGTGTGTATTAGGTGTTTATGAATATCCTCACAAAATTTGGGAAACATCCACTCTATGGTAGGTGGTTCCATGTCTAATTATTATTTGATGAATTCATTATCATGAAAAATTTGTTTATCATATTATTTAACTAATTTTTGTATTGAAAAGTTGGTTTTCCTTGAAATTTGATTTGCATTGGAATTGTTTAGTAGGTTATTTATATTATGTATGTTTTTTCTTTTAAGAACTCTATTATTGATTTTTAAATTTTTCGGTTGGCTTATTAAATTGTAAAATTGGCACGAACTATATTTTTTGAATGGTGTCGAGTGTGTTTGGTTATAAGAAATGGTTTTCCATGAGTGTAGTGGGTAATGCCATGTAATTATTTTAAATTGTTTTAAAATATTTCTATTTTGGAATATTAAATTATTTGGTTTGTGGAAATTTGTTTAACATATGGTGAACGGATTTCCATCAAGTTATTTGTGTGGTTCCCATCACACTTTAAAATTGTATTTGAGTGAGTGGGATGTTGTAATCCATTTTAAAATATAAATTATCACTTTAATGTGTGTAAACCCATGTGACATTCCTTTAATATTGATTTATAATTTATTAATGGTTTATTAAATTATGTAACTGGTTGAAAATATGTTAGAAACATGTTTTCGTGTGTCCCATATTTCAAAAGGTTATTTATGTTTGTTGGTAGTAGTTGTTTGTTTAATGATAAGTGAAATTAAACTGTTCAGATATTTTAATTGATTATGTATCCTATAAATATTGTGTTTTGAAAATATTTTTGTTGTGTCTATGGTTTTTAAAGATGGTTTGAGTGTGAATATGGAGATTCTAGGCGTGTAAGTACCTCGTTGGGATTTTATGCACAATTGTGACGTGGTACATGAACATGGAACCTGTTTGGGCATAAAAAGGGAAGCCAAGGTAGCTAGGATGGTAGACTAGACTACTGGGATAGTGATCTAGGAGTGGCTTTGACAATATTTCATAAATCGGGTTTTAGGATAGAAACACAAACTAAACATAAGAATTATTGAGGGCTGTGGTTTCTAAGCCATATTTTCTAGGGGACGTGGTTTCTATGCCATGTTTCTCTGGGGGTGGAGGTATCTATGCTATGCTTTACCGAGACATGAAGATCTAGGGACCCATGCTAGCTGACACCCACTAGGCATCTCCCGTATTAGTGCTCATTGGTTACTTTATGCTCATTAGGTTGACACTTTGTTTATTTGTAAATGTACATGTCTCAGTGTTTGAATTTAATTTGTTCCATTCAAAATTGTTTTCCTAAATTTTATTTTCATCAATCATGTTCATGCATTTACTTATTTTCTTTAGTTAATATTGTAAATTTTATTGTCATTTAATAATTATGCATGGAACCATTTTAGTGGGTGACCTCCTACTAGGCTCCTGGATCACACCCTATATACAGTATTTGGTGTATGTAGACCTCGTTCTATGGGTATTCCAGGTTGAGGCATCATGCTCAACGATGGTGGTCCGAGTTGTTGAGGGTCTTCTCATACATGTTAGTTTTTGCAGGTTGTAGATGTCACACCTCTATTATACCTTGGAAGATTGAGTTAGAGTTTTAGTTTCATTCATTTTATATACATCTTAGATATTTGTTCATGTTTTAAATCATTAAAATTGTTTTTTTATAAGGTCTAGTTTTACTGCCAGTTTTAGTTTTAATTTATTTATCTTCTTAGTTTTTTGGGTTTAATATTTTGTGTAAATCATTCCCTTGTGTTAGTTTTGATTCCCAAGCACTTGTTCCTTCCTATGGGGACCGAGAATTCCCATCGGGTCATTTTGCAGACTGGGTCGGGAGCAAGGTTAGATGGCAACCCGGTTGGGTTCGGGAAAATTAATATATTCTGTTAAATTCATTTTGGATGCCAAGAAAATAATGGATCATAAACGTTTATATTCATCATTGAAAAAATAATATATCTATCTTTACATATTTTTAGATGTATCAGTGGACCACAGACATAAATCTGAACCAAATAATTAAATTTTAATCCTTTTTATAACTATATTCTAACTTATTTCAGTACCACATCTCTAAATGCTCTCTAATTTTAAATTTTGGAAATAAAATTATTACTTTGAAGAAACCATAATACTTTAAATTCATGATATCTTCTTTTACATATAATATTAAATGAAAATAGACTATATCATAATTTAAATATAACCATTTAAATATAAACATATAGTTATAGTGAATAAATTAAAGTAACAATATAATAAATTCAATACAAAAAGGATAAAAACATAATCATGCAGTTGATATTTTCCTAATGAGGCTATTTTTTCTTCATTTGAAAGGAGGTAGCTTAACTATGATTATTCCTAGACTGAGAACAAGATGTCATCCCACTATTTTGGATTGATTGGAATAATTTGATGGATAAATTAAATCACATTTAAATAACTGTTAGATATATTCTACCTAAATCCCCACCCATGAATACCATCATTTATTTTCGTATCTATATTTCTTATATTAAAATTTTGAGGTGTTTGTTAGCAGACTTTTTTATGATATTAACATGTAATTATAAATGAAATAAATTATATCTATATCATGTGTATTTTTATACATATTTCATTAATACATTAATATAAAAATACTTTCCATTTTTAATACAAATATATTCAATTATTGTATTTAAATAACTAAAAAATAAATTTATTCTTACATTTTATATTAATTAAAAACATCTTATAAATATATATAATTTTTCTAATTGTAAAACACAAAAAAACATGGATAAATTATTATTTAAAAAAATATTTTGTTATTTATAATATATCGACATGAATTTAATTATTAAGTGACATGATATAAGAATATGAATAGTTATATTTTAAAAACACATTTTATACAAAACAATTGTATTCTAATATATAATATCTATTAATTAAAAAGTGAATTGTAAATTATTTATATGTTTATTTATATTAAATTTATTTTAAATGAAGAATAGTCATATTAAAATTTTGAAATATAGGTCATCATTAATTTTACTAAATTAATAATTACCTTAAAAAATATTTAATCAAGGATAATGGGAGTAAATAGTGCTAATGAATCATGGTTCTAACTTTACATGGATAATATGATAAATTTATATTAAAAAATATATTAAAAAATAATATTTTATTCACTCAAGTCTCAAAAAAAATTCCCCTCCAAACTCCAATGTGATTCCGACTATACCTTTCACTAAACATTAGTTTCCAATGAAATGACCCTCTTTTTCACACATAAATGGATCAGTAACATCCTCAGTAATCCATAATTATCCATAAAATCTCCATTAAAATACATTACATATTGACTCTACATGAATTATATTACATTTATAATACAAATTAGTGATTAGAAGATTAATCATGTCTTCCATTTTCAAGAGTCCCTCTATAAAAAGAATCAAGTCCATAATGATATTACCGTTTGCTCTCAGACCCCTTCTTCTTTATATTTATCCTAAAAATATATTCTAAAAAATGATATAATTAAATATAAATCATTTTTACCCCAATATTTTTACATTTATGTAACAAAATTTATCTATCTCTCTCACATCAAATGGGAAATAAAAATATTTCGTTTTTTGTGGATACTTCCGCCTCCATGAATGGAGAATTTCATTTTTCAATAAGGAATTAAACGGTGTGTTATATGAATTTATTTAATGACTAAATATGATATTAATGGTATTTTTAACATTATATAATGATAAATTAGTAATTTTACTAGTAATCTTAATAATAAAATAAACTGCTTATACTGAGTGCACGATGAAGAAAAGAAATTTCTTCATTGTAAGTAAAACATTTTTATCATTAATTTTTTTTATTCTCCATATAAATCCATAGAAATCGTATTTTTAACATTAATAACAAAAAAATAATTTCATTATACTTATTTAATAATAAAATAATCACTTTTATGAGCATATAAACAAATATATTATAACATGTTTTGGTCTATGTCTTGTAAACCACCTACATGAAAAATAAAATAAATATCAATTATAGAGGAATATATAAAATTAATTACAAAAAATAATTGACATAAATAAGTAATAATAATTTATTTTATTTAATGTGAATAATAATATATAACACATTATTAATATTCCAAATTTTAATATATTAGAAATTACTAAAATATGATCATCATTGATTTCATCATCACAAATTAACATTATAAATACTATAGAAATTAATTATAAAATTATAAAAATTTGAAAATAAATTACATTTAAATATAAACAATAATTATTTTAATCCTTATATTAATGTAAGGGTATCCATGTTGAGAAAACAATGTGGTTATGAACCAATAATATTAACTAACATCTGAGGATGAAAGTATACAATTTCCAAAAAAATGATATTAATTGATTATAATTGAATAGTTTAAAAGGTAATTAATTGGAAAATCATTATAAAATAAGTTAATAAGGTGGTTAATATTTTATATATTGGGCCAAAACACTTTCATGGATGTATGGATTAAAGGTAATAGTTTTTATCATTATTCTTCTTCATTGAGTCATGATTTCATTTTTTGAACCTATACATATTTAAAATGGTGTAATTACTAACCAATTGAATTAATTCATCAAAATTTACCATCCATATTGTGATTTACATTCACATTTAATAATAATAATTAAAATATATTTCAATTATTGTAATACAAATGTTTTAAATGATTTTTCTAAGTTAACTTTATTTATCTTTGTTTTAAGGATTCCTCGTGATTTCTATACATATAAGATTGCTATATTATTAAATTTATATTTTATATGATATTTTCTCCTCTATAATAGTATAAAATTGAATTTTTAGTAAAAATATTCTTCCATGATGAGTTTCTTTAACCTAAAATAAAATTATTGCAACGAAGTATCATTTCCCTCATTAATTATATATTTTTTTTTAATTTTCATACTCTTTATATAAAAAACTATATCCTTTAATATTTACAATAAGAAATATGAATGATCTATTTTGATCTTCATATATATATTTATATATTTTCATGATGAATCGTTATCACTATTTTGAATGATTTATGTTATAATAAAAGAATTTTAACATATTAAAAATATTTTTCCCTTTTTATGGATGTATATTTTAACTTATAGTCCACATTTCTTCATGATTAGCTATATAAATTTTCCAAGAATCCAATGTTATGATTTAATTATAAACAATTATTGAATAATTTTTCAAGATAACTATTCAAATGTATTTTTTGAATGTGACATGCAACTTCTATTTAAATAAAAATGTTACGAAATATTTTTTGAAAACACTTTTGATGTTTCACAGCTTTTTTAATTATAAAATATCAATTATATATATCATTTGAGTTGTGTTTCATGTATTAACATCAAATAATTCTGATAATTATTTTTTTTGTACCTCACCAACTTCCTACAAATTATTCTCTGTACTAAAAAACATCTATCTCTTGACATTATTTTCTCTTCCAAGTCCATGACCATTAACCTCATCATCATATAAAATATCATTTATAATGTTATCATGATAATATATCCATTATAATATACATCTAAAACTTATTTAAAATATTTTTTTGTTTACCAATATATTTATTTAATATATTTATTGGGTGATTATTGAGAATATATATACTATTCATTTCAGTAGAGATATTTTTTGTTTATAATATAATATTAATTATTTTTTATTTTATCATAGAATTATTATAGTGGATTAATTAAACATATTTAGTGATGGGTATGGCCTAAAAATATATAATCCACCATTGAATCTGTAGGTATTATGGGAAAAACTATATGGGTTACTTGTTGTAAACCATATTTATTTGTACGTAAATTCAATGAATGATTCGAATATGGTAATTCTAAGATAAAAAACATTATGCATTCACCCATATAAAATAATATATTCATTATCATGTTTTCATTTAATATTATTTTATATATAATTAAATTACATGGTCTTATTATTAGTTATATATAATTATTTTATTATTATATAGTCCATATATATTGTCCATTCCTATATTATTCCATTATAGCTTTAGTTTTATGTAAACCCCTACTATGAATTGGAGTTAATTGAGTTTTAATTTTTATATTACACAGGTAATGAAGAATTGTATTATGCATGATAATCATAAATGTTTATATCATGGGTTGAATTTTAGGCTACATTTTGAAGACTTATTCTAAAATAATGAATCCTTGTTTTAGTGGGTAAATTCCCATTAGTTTTTAAATAATATTTTTAATGTTTTCAATGAAACTATAAAAAAATAAAACTAAAATATTTTTGTTATTCATGTAACTCAATATTTTTTGTAGATATTTTATTTATGGGTGGTTTTGTTTTGGCCACATTAATTAGTTTCAAATAAGGTGAATAATGAAATTTTCTAAACAATATCTAGGAGTGTGGGTCGGGGGTGTGAAAGTTGGTATTATAGTATGGTTTAGATAACTTTTGAGATTATGGAGATTATATTATTTAGGTAAAAGAATCCCTTGTGATTTTTATTTGATTTAATATAAATTAAATTTTAGTTATTTTGGGATAATATCCATTTATTTTGATTGTATACATGATAATGGAATTTATTGATTATATATTGATTTTACATAGTTAATCGATAAGGGTTAACATTAATTATGGATTATTGGGTTTCTTAAATTTATATATTGTGATATTATATTAAGGACTATTATTTAATTATTATTAGAAATTAGAACATAATAATTTATTAGAATCCCAATGGATAAATCTAAATATTGAAAAACATTATAAAATTTTCATAAATAATATAATGTGTAATTTCTTGTAAATGAAATCCCTCTATAGATAAAAACACGTGGATATTGGATCACAATTAGATAAACCATATGGTCAGAACCATAAAAATCGGTTTTTGAATATTTATTGAATATTCACTCAGTGCAAAAAAATGGGCTGAACTACCCACAAAGTCTGATACTCTTGATGGATATATTTTTAATAAACCAAAATGTCTTTATGAATAAATATGACGTATTTTCTTACATTGGTATATTATGATTCATGAATATATTAAGAAATAACTACTCTAATATCACCAGGGATATAAATTAAATTTATGAGGATGAAAATTATATTAGGGGTTAAAATGTAATAACCCTTGAGTTTTAATATTTTAATATTATGATGGGGTTTTTGTCATGAAAAACAAAATGAAAATGAAATAATTTATAATTATATTATTTCCAACGTATCATAGCCAAGAAAGTTTTGTGTATAAATATAACTAAATGTATTTTTAAATTAATATGGACCATAGAAGAAATCGAATCATGTAGTACAAGTATTTTCTACGAGGAATATATGTCTAATCATGGAATAGAGGTATCATCACTATGGTTTAACTTTAACTAATTAAAATCCAAACATCATAATGTTTGTCTTGATTGGAATAATTTCATGGAGGAATTTGATATTGTATAATTCAAAATGAGATCCATGCTATCTAAATCAACCCATGTAAATACCATTAATTCTTATCTTATCATCAGACCTTATGTGAATATCATGCTGGATTTTTAAAATAGAAGTTGAGATAATATAAAAATTTAATTGTTAATGTATTAATACATATATATATATATATATTACATTAACATATTTAACATTCATACATTAAATGAAATTGTAGGTTATGTGAAAGAAAATTTCATTATAATAATGTTGCTAAATTTAGGATAAATACATTTTAAATTTAAAAAAATATTTCAATACAGTTAATATTTTTTTCCCTGAATATTTTATGTTGTGAAAATAAAAATTCTCTCAATAAGATATAATTTAAATAAAATATATTTTTAATATGATTATCCAATTAACACTAATTTAATTGGTAATTGAATATAAAGAAGAATAATAATAATTAATTTTTATAAATCATTTCTCTATAGAAAAATTATATATATCATATTTATTAATTTAAAAGTTTATTATGACTTATTTTGAAGTATAATTAGATTAAATAGAACCCCAGTTTTTAATCATCATTTTCATATTTGGTAATAGAAGTTTTATAATTTTTTATTATTAAAATAGTTTCCATAGTAAATATTAAATCATGTAAATGGGGGTACATATATTTAACACATCATAGATTAATTTTTAAAAAATATAATTCCCACATAGAACATATATAAGATATTTTTAGCTAATAAATTAAATCCAAAATTTCCCACTAACACTTAATCACCTAACAACCATGAGATTCCATCTATACCCAACTCCTAACATTTGTTTCCATATACAATCCCTCTTTTTTACCTATAAAGGTATATAAATTAAAACATCTCCAATACAAAAATAAATTTTCATTTCCAATATTAATATACCCATTTTACCTCACTTAGATTCATATTCCACAATTTTTAGCCATTGGGTGCATGAAATTCTTCCAAGTCTTCCATTTTAATGATAACCTCTAGGGGAAGTATCAATTCATCAATGTGAATAATATTCACTGTCAAAGCATTTCTTCATCAGCTTTATAATCAAAATATATAGAAACAATAGTAATATAATTAAAGAATAATTATTATTATACATAAATATAATGGTTTTTATGGAAAACTGTTATCTGTCTCCGTTAAATCCATTGTGAAATAAAAAAGTGAGTCATGATACGTGTGGACTACCACCTCCATAAATGACATATTTAATTTTTCATCACGATATTACATGGATGGTTGAAAGATAGTATATAGTTCATAAAAATGATATGGTTAATATTATATAATTTTAAATTATTCATTCTATTAACAATATTAATTACAATTATATATTCTAAAACTGAGTATATGAAGAGGAAACCAATTTCTTAATTATAAGTAATATATTTGTATCATCCGATTTCAATTATATTATAGTTATAACAAAAAAATTAGTATTTTAAACATTGATTAAATAATAATTAGATAATTTTACTTATTTATAAATTAAATGATCAGATTCAAAAACATTATCACTCATAGATTATATCATGTTATTATTTCAGTCATATTAACCACATAAATGAATGATATTTTAAATATTAATCAAGGATGATAATAGAAATATAATTTTTGCGAATAAGTTATATTAAATATTAGATAATGATTTTTTTCTAGTATATGTATTATTAAAATATAATATATTAATAAAAAGCTACCTTTTTTCAATTAAAATTTCCAATACAAGATCTCCACTAATTTCATCTTCATGAATCATAACAAAAAACTCATAGAATGAAATTTAAATATTATAAAATATTATGTAACTTAAAATAAATTTCAATAAATAATAGAGTAGTTATTATCAGGGTATCAATGTGTAAGGGTCAACATCAATATTATAATGTAGAAATGAAATAGTCAATGTTTCTAACCTCTAATGATGAAAATAAATAATAACTACTAATAAATATACACTATATTATTATAATTTAATATTAAAATATGTATTTTATTTTAATAATTTTGTTAATTAACTCATGAAGATGGTTATGTTTACAACATAGGAGGTCAAAATTCATTCATAGAGGTCAGGAATAATGTTCAGTTTTTTCATCGTAACTTCCCTTCATTAAGGCATGATTTAATAATTTTGATATTATTCTACATTATTGTGGTGTAATTACTTCATCTATTTAATTATTTTAAAAAATAGCTGGTAATAATGTTATATTATTTTCAATTTGTAATATGTATTTCAATATCATTTTATCAATACACTAGTAAAGTGCTAAAATATTTTTCTAACTCAACATCATTCCATTGAGTTATATGTATTATTATTTGAAATCATTCCACTAATTTTCCATTATTATTAAATTTAATATTTAATATTGTAGTACCATTTCATAATATAGTGAAAATGACATTTTTATTACTAATTTTCTTCTTTTCTGAATTCTTTCACTTAAAAGTATAATGTTGTTCTAAATAAATTGTCTCCCCTTTAATGATTTTCCATCGATTTATATACTATTTATTTTCATAAATGACTTTATTTAATATTTTCAAATCAAACTACTTATCTTCTCACAAGATATTTTTCTTTCAATTTATCTATTTTAGAATAAAATATGTATTACTATTGGACCTACATAAAATTCATCAAAAAATGGATCAAATAATGATGAACCTAATGCAGGATCGTAGAACATTTTTCATCCATCTATTATGATCGTCATGGATCCCTAATGAAAATGTTGATAAAAAAAATTACCATTTTATGTAATAATTTTGAAAATGGCTAGCTGGGGTGATATTAAGGATTTATATGGTATTTTTATGAACATTAAAAAGTTTCAATAATCATTAATAGACACTAAAATAAGTTTAATAATAATGAAAATGTCAAATACAGAACCTTCATTCTCACATAATGTATCCTCCAAAATAAATGGCATTTTCATAAAACTATATAATGTTTTGTGACACATGGAAAACTACCTGAAATAGCCAAAATTAATAAAAATATTGAATTTACTCATCATTTATAGGAGGAAAATGGTGATTTATGTGTGCCATAGATCGTACTCAAGAAACATAATGTTGGGAACATCACGGAACCATTTTGTCCTGATGTAGTGAAAATATATCCTGAAGAATTATATCAATGAAGTGGATTTTTAAAATAATTATCCATGAATCATTATCCATTTGTAACACAATTTATTAAAATTTCCAAATTAAAATTCTATTCTATTTTGATTTAACTACAATTTTTCACAACATATTTATATCCAAATTTCATGGTCATAGTCATTGCATATGGAAAAATCCATTTCATATAATTGAAAAAATAGAAAAACACTATGCCCAGTTGATCGAAAAAGAATAACGATGTGCGAAATAATTTTTTGACACATGCATGATGTTCAATAACATGGTGGATACACTCCCAAAACCTCTCTCATGGACACCATTCAAGTTATAATTCTAGGCGTATGCCATGATCCCTTAACAATTTTCAATGAATACCATGAAAAATAGACATTTTCGCTACAAGCATTTCATGTCATGTCTTGTACATTTGGGGATTCTCCTAATATAACCCCATTGCTCACCCATGACAATAGTATGAGATTATACACTCTTTATGATTCCTAAAAATAATATGAGTCAATAATATCCTCCCTATCCATTTCTTAAGCCACAATTAAAGATTCTCCACCTCGTTTCCTTCTATACGTCGAGCTGAAATGCTGCTAAAGAAAATCTCAAATCACCATCAACTAAAACTAATATCAATTGGAAACAGATTGTAAATCCCTTGAATGAGTCACACACAAGATAATTTTAGAAATATACCTCCTTTTAGTCCTAAATACACAACATTAAAATGTATATAACCATATTCGGAAGGCATTATATACAACATTAGGCAAGAATGAGATGCCATCCATATATTATATAAGATATATCATTTCATGATCATGTGACAATGTCCATAGTCCTAAGAACATGTTTTTAAACTATAGTATACACTATATGTTTAGAATAGAATGCCTCCTATGAAAATAAAGAGATTCACTATGTGTCAAGTGTATGATTCCCCATGTAATGATAATGAGACTTCCACCAATAAACCATTGTGGGAATCTATCTTGGTTGTATAAACCAATAATATCCCTCGACCCATGAGGGGAACAAGAATCCCTCATGGTCTAACATTAGGAAGATGATTGGTTATTCCTTGAATAGAAGTCCCTAATATATTCTTATAGTATCCAACCATCTAAATCATCCTCCTTCGTAGGTGTAAGTCCAAATAATATCCCCCAGCCCATCAGTGGGTCGATATTACATCACAGTCTATCATGATGAATATGAAAGGAAATACCTAGCCTTCAAGTCCTGGATATATCCATGGTATTCCCAAACATCCCTAATGGTCCTCCTCCTTGTGTCTATGACCCAATCATATCCATTTTCCCAACTACATGATCAGATTACCTTATTAACTAACATAGAGAAGTTGAATTAAAATCCTTAGATTTAAAACACCCAAACATATCCATATTGTCCTCAAATAGTAACTATGAACCTCCTACATATGTGTATAACCCAGTGATATTCATTTATACTATCAGAGATTTGAGATTCCCTTGTTACATGACCTGAGGATTAATGAATGAAAATCTCAATACATATGTCACATACAAAATGTCCTTAAACAGGATGTTAAACTATTTCTTTACCCAATAAAACAGACATGGTATGCCTTGTGTAATAATCGGTGGATATCATGTTTAATGAGCTTAAGAAGAATCATGTTATATGAAAGAAATTATACCCCATCATCCAGGAAAAATTCATGTGTAATCCAAAATCACATTATTTATTCTCCAAGTAGTACCCTTGGAAGTGACCATATGTAATCCAAATTAAAATAATTAATTCCCCATAGAGTCTCTTGGAAAACTAAAATGTATTATCTGTAGTTGCATCACTAATTATTTTATAAGAACCTGATCAACTCCCACAGATTAGCCCCATTCATACAGTAAATTCTTTAATAGCTCATTGGAGGGTTTAACAGATATGTACCACAACACCTATCACCTATGACCCTTTCACAACACGAGAATACTTACCATATGACATTAAAATACATGGAAACATGATCCCACATTAAATTGAACTACGAGGTTGAACTAAATGTGTTTTAATCCCTGAATAATAAATAGAGTACATATTAAACTTCCCAAAAATTAAATCCTCACACAATAACATCACCATTGAATCCATAAGTGTGATCATCACCCCCATGGGTGATCACCATATCTCATCAACACAAAAACCATATACTGTGATCATATTTACTCCAATGGAAGAAATTGAACAAACCCTCATGTGTGATCATCTCCCCCATGGATACATACATCAGTAAAATCTCATATTTTATCATCTTCCCATATATGGACACAGTTTAACAATCCCTCATGTGTGATCGGCATTCCCCCATGGGACATAGTTGAACATACCCTCAACATTGACCATATTACTCCTTGAAGTCACACTTACACAGCCATTTATACCTATAATTTGTTAAAACTATTACCTTCATATCCCTATGATATGTTAAACATGTGAGAAAAGTGTCCACACAATATGTTAATGGTTTACCCATCCTATGCCCAAAAGAAGTTAAACATGTGACCCAACCTACCACAAAAGATGTTAGACCTATTTTACACTTATACCAATAATAAATATATCCTTTTACATACCAGTCACCAAAAGATATTAAACTAATGACCCACCTTTCCCCAAATGACATTACAAATGTGTCCCATTTTTTCCCATAAGACGTTAATCCTATGACCCACATATCCCCAAAATTTCATTAAACCTATGACCCACATATCCCTACAAAACATTAAATATATAATCTATAATTTTCCATATGAGGTGAAAACTAATAACAACTTATCCCCATAAGACATTAAATTAGTGATCCACCAACTCCCAAAATATATTATACATGTTACCCACTTGTACCCAAAAGACATTAAACTCGTGACCTAACGTTCCCCATAAGGTACTAAAAATATGAGCCACAAATTGCTAAAATATGTTAAAAATATGAACAACATTTTCTCACAAGGCATTAAATATGAGAAAAATATATACCCGTAATACATTTAAATTATTTTTTGAACTTGAATAACTAGCCCATATAATAAAATTGGGATACTTTAGGTAAAAAAACATAAAATATTTATTCTATTTTCTTGAAATATATAATTTCCAACACATTATTATTTTGGATCCATGCTTATCGTTTCTTATATGTGTATCTTCTTACGTAAAATGGAGAATAACATTTAGATGTCCAACATTCCCATTATACAAGAAATTACAAAACACTCCCAATAATATTATCTACTCTGAACAATTATTTCTTCCTTTTTTAGACAGAAGTAATTTAATTACCCTAGGTCCCCCTCTAGATATAATTAGAAATGATGTTTACAAACCGAACTAAAATATATGAGGGATATTTGAACTAACAGATGGGATCTATTTAGGAAATCGTGGAATGATATACAAACATTCCATCATCCTATTTTGATCAAATAGTTGACATAACCACTTAAAGTGATTTTATTATCCCATAATTGTAAAGCAGTTATGTGGGGAGACAAGAATATCATTACTTTAAAATAGAGAGATAGTCTTAATCCTCTATGAGAAATAATCAGAAACAAAAATGGTGTACTAGATTTGAAACTCTTATCCTTTAACCATGCGTAGTTTGAAAATATTTTGTATGTTCCAATCGAGGAATCAACATCACGAATATCCTCAAATTCATTTTAATAGGATGAGTATTGATACCACCCACATGGGATACATAGGGGAACCCACCCCCACATGGTTATTTTAGTAATCCATTTCATGATACACTCTTACAATGTTCTAGTAACTTAATTCACTACATTGAGGAGGTAGGGAACATTTTATCCGCACCAATCATGTTATCTTCCTAGGACCCTACATAGAGGGTTCCCTCCCAGACATGCCAATAATTTCAACCATCTCTATAGGCTATAGTGATTCTTGATAAATCCCATTCTCTAGTAACCCCGATACATAACACCCAATTTCGATGAAAGGGGCTATACATACACCCTAACCGATAGAGGTTAACTCCAAGTGTCTTTGTGCCTCATAAAACCCATTGTTAAACTCCTTTACTTGCAACTAATTCATGAAAAACTATCATGTATTGTACCGTGTCTAATAATTTCATTATGGATTCCCCCTAATAGATCCATCTTATAGCATTAGATACCTTCTCAATAAAATTCCTAGAAACACTCTCCATACACCCTTGTAGTAGGGAATATTCAGTATATGTTTGTCCAAACATCCACTTAGGACTCACTAAGGTAGATTCCCATCACTGTGAACAACTAATAGTGGACTTCCTCATAACCCAAAACCAAAAGAAGATTTATCATATCCCTACCCAAGTTTCACTCATCTTGACTCCCCATCACCAAAGTTGGGAAAGTAATATCATATATCTTCTCATATTGGTTTTATATATGATATTCCACTCTTATAACATGAAAATATATTGGAAACCCTAAACATGTAACTTTGAAAAGATATGAATCCATAGATAATGTGAACTTGTACCCTTCTATCATGATGAGATAGGTACTCAATGCCTCCGGGAGCTCTAAACCCATTAAATTTGTTAGGTATGAATACATACCACCTTTGATCCCTCGCCATAAAATTTTAGGGATAGATACAAAAAAAATCTAATGGGATACCTCATGTCATCATATTTGTGAGAAAGGAATCCACATCATCTGTGTACCCTCTCCCCACCATCGTGACCAGAATGGAATCCACAGGTCATAGGCCCCCTTGAGCTTCCATTTTAGTGAAATAGAAATCCAAATATACAAGTCCCACTTGCTCCATAATCTTGGTTATATAGGAATCCACTTATACTTATCAACCTCTCCTCTTTATCTAACACATATAGGAATCCACTACCCCTAGCAGCCCTCACTCATTTCACTGAAAATGATATGATTCCATGCATATTGGGTTATATCACCTTAAAATCATAATGGTTTTTATTCAATACATCCTATTCATATTGACATCTATCATAGAGATATTATGGATTCCATTCCCATTAGGATTCATATCTAGAACATTCTTGTTGGTTAGGGTTCCATTCCATCTGGGCATCGATTACCCATCTAACTATAATGATAGGATACAACAGTTATCAGGAACAATTTCACTAATTTTTTATTAGATTTTATGTCAAAAATAATTACATATTATACTCTAAAAATTTGAATATCTAAAATATAAATATATAGGGGGAACCAACCACGAACCATGATATGGTTTGTAATGTTACTGCATAAGCCACCACCCTGGTGGTTGTTGTCCTCATTGCATATTCCATTCAGCGAGCATGTTATCATCATAGATCAAATCAATATTTCTCCAATATCTCATGATTCTCCTTACACCCTTGGGGAAATCCATATTTTCCCAACCACTATAGAGTTAAATGTGTTTATTTGACTTGGATTGAGACCCCACATATCTATTAGAAATGATGGGTCGATTCTACATTCCACATGTTCCTATTTAGTTGTCAATATATTTCCTCCACTTGATTTAAAACTACTATAGAGGTACTCCCTGCAAAACCAAAAAATCCTTTGGTAATATGTCTACGAAATAACTAATCCCCTATTTAGAGAACATCAATTCATACCTTGGGAGAATTTATGTAAATCATTTGGTGTGTTCTGCTTCCCCAATCTTCTAATGTCCAAACCAATAAAGGGATCTCTCAATGAAGTATCCAAAATTTGGATGATACTGAATCTTGGGTAATCCCAGTATGCATTCTTTTTTATTTAGCAGATTCATGTGTGGAAAAGTTTCCCAAGTGTCTGAGTCACATTATTTAAAACCACAGAATAACTTCCTAATCTCATGCCAGTACACTAGGAAACATATTTCACTCATGTTGCATGGCATTAAACAATATATGATCAATGGTCATATCTGAATGACCTTAAAAATCCTAGAATACATCCATTCCACACAACCTTAACCTATATTGTTCCATAGTGGAATCCATGTGACCTTAAATGGAATCCCCCACTCTTCCTCACTTTATGACGTTAAACTAATGAATATTCATCTTTTCATCATAATTTTAAATTATGTATCATCCTTGTCCATATTTTCATGACCATAAAAGGTATATACATAATCATTGATTCATGATGTTATATTTCAGAACATCATTCATCCTATATGCACAACATTAAAATGAAAATATTTCATCCTTTCAGCACAATGTTAAACGAGTTAGTATAATGTTTCCTATCATTATAACCTTAAAAGGAACACATTATGTCCAAACACTATGACATTAACCTATAAGAATACCATTGGTCCCTTTTCTACGAACATGATCATGAATTATCCCCTCAATCCATGACCTATAATTGTAAAATCATAGTATCCCCTTGGTCTAACCACTATACCCTTAAACTAGAATCATCCCTCTTGGTCCAAGATTTATGACATTAGCTATCAGTATAAACCTGTTCTACGAACTATGACAATAAACAAGATACATCCCCTTGGAACAAGTACTATAACCTCTTTATAATATCATCCCCTTTTTCCATGCTCGTTAACCATAAACTATATGTATCCTCTTGGCCTAATATCGATGACCATAAACTCATATAATTGAGTTGGTCCACGAATCAAGACCTTAAATTGTATTCATTTTGTTCGAACTACATAACATCAAATATGAAATAGATCCTTAGTGTATGTGGTATTAATTTTAACAATAAATACTAATACCCAAAGTACACAATATAAAATGATTCCATTATCATGTGTGGTGGAAATAGGGGGAAATACACCATAAGAATTTTAAAAATCTAAAACCCACATTCATGACATAAACGAAATGATTCCATGGTCACCCACAAGAGAGTTAACTCTACATTGTTCGTGGATAAATAATTAGGAATAATTATATCACTATATAATGCATGATTTCTAGTTTCATGGGATACATAGAGACACTAGAGCCATGAACCATATGTCCTGCCCAGTCATTGGCCTACATTAGGTCCCCCATTATTAGAGAATTAGTTCAAATACCACAATCTAATATTCCACATTATCATTATCAAATGCATTGTAACATAGTACCTAGGGTGTTGAGTTCCATATATAAATTACCCTCATTTATCACCACAATTATACTATTCCTCAATATATATCTTCATCATCCTTAAATTAAAAATGAGCACTATAAAAAAATAGTTCCAATAAAAAATTATTACCTCTTATCATAGGGACATGCATCGAAGGATATCTTGAGATAGATTACAATTATCATGTTTTGAATAAGGTAAATGATTGATCCCTCCTTTTTACTCCCCATACATAACTGGTGTGGTTTGGGAACCTGTATTTTGATCATGATCAATAGTGGAACATACTCATTAATCACCTATTTCATGTTAAAAATATCAATATACATGGCTTCCATTCTTTCGACATTTCTAAATTTTTGTGGAGTTCCATATCTCTTGGTGTTACCCCTATATGAATATCTCAGAATTTAGTGAGTATATATATGTAGTTTGGACCATTATTAAACATAAGTATTCATTCCCCTATTGTGATATTGTATGTGATATGGAAAGCCAATAAACACACCATATTTACCAAACTGATCATGAATCACAAGGGGATATGAGTCAAGGTAGGATTTTTACCCACATTCTTGATCAGCACAAAATCTCAATCCCTGAATCATGACCTTAAATTCATAGAAACTATATCATTTTATTTCACTTGGGATGCAAGGAAATCATGGCCATCCATTCACATTGGGATCATTCTATCTCAAATTCTATAAAAACTTCTCTGAAACACAATATAAGTACATGAACTATGAATGTAAACTAATATTAGTAAGTATGGTCTAAAAATAAAGACCTTAAAGCATTTGTTGCATCTTTTCTCCATGTATTATTACCATAAACTATTTTCATTATTCTTTTGTATGATATATATGAAAATAAAACAATAGCTCTATATAATGATCTACATTAATGTAAATTAAAAATACAAACATCCTCAACACATTATTTGAAACTATTATCTTATCATGTGCATTAAACATAGAATTCCCACAGACCATGTATGATATTTCTATGAAAACCCATCCCCAAAACAAGATATTAAATTATATACTTACCATATATAAATGTGAGATGCCTCATATGGCTAATATAGGACGAATCAAAAAAATTTCTTCAACACACATTTTTAAACAATATTCTCACCCAACATAAAATAGAGATTCCACATATTAAAAATATGAGATGAATGATATAACATCCTTAGCACATGTCATTAAAATATATACATTCCCAAATAAATTATAATAGAATGCCTCATATAAAAAATTTGGGATAAACCAAACAAAATCCATCATTTCCTGATAATAAATTTTATACTTGGAAAATATAATGATAATGGGATTCCAAATATGAAAGGGATAAAAGTATTCAATGTCCTCCCTAGACAGAATCCACCTTTTCAGCATTGGTCATATACCATGTCGCATTACAAAACTACATGAGGTGTCAATATGATGCCTGATGGGATATGATGGGATGCATGGATCCAACATCTTGAGCCTAGACCAACATAAAATGATTTAAGGTCATTCCCCTTGTCTAAACCTCATGACCCTAAACTATGTTCATCTGGTTATAAGATTTATTTATGTGGGGTAGGGGATCTTTGTCCCTCCATCATATAGGGTTATAAATATTATGAACCAATTGAACATCCTCGATGTACAGATATCTAGTTCATGAATTTTGACCTTAAAATATGTGCATTGGAACCACTGTTTCCCCTTACTCAAATGGTTTTCTTCAACAAAAATATTACTAAAAATAGATTCACCATTGTCTTTTTTGTCTCATCCTCACTAGAGATGAGGTCACCTTTATAGTCTTGGTATCATACCACACACTATTCCAAAACTATACCTGAATAGATTTCCATTCCAATGGGATACATAGTGACACCCATATCTCATATCAGGGTCACATCTCCTACCATCAACTCATTGTAGGATCATTCCTCCCTAAAAATAATTATCACAACTTGTCTGTAGTTCATATTGTATTTTTTTTGAAAGGGGTTTCATTGGACCTCGTAGCATGTTGATTTATCACTCTACCATGAAATAAGTGCCACTCTAAGACACAAAAAATCTCTAGTAAATTTATTTTTACAATAAACTATTGGGAATACTCTTGGGTATGACCTATATGAAGATAAACTAGTACTGACCATTACGAAAGATTCACAATGTTAAACAAAAAATCCTAACATCATCAGTACATGTGGTTAAACTGTAGTCTTACATGGTACTCAAAAACATATGATTTTTTATATCAACTATATTAGATGATCCAATTCCTTCGTTAAATAAGGTTCCACCATATCAACATTCTTATTATACTATTCCATGTTCTAGAACTATACATATTCTGATTCCCAATCGGATACATAGTGAAGCAGGGAGCCCCTCTATTTTATATTTTCCACCAATTCATCATAAACTCTTCCCCTCTGGGGGGTTATGTTCACAAAACAATTATGTTTTTCCATTGACCCACCAATGTTCTAAGACATATAATCATAACTGGTGTTCAATTTGTTTTGGGATATTTATGTACCATGGGGGGTTACAACAACATTTTTTCACTATATGTTTTACCTCTATCATCAATTAAAATATTATATAGAAAAACATTTCCATAATCTAAAAATCATGAAATTAAAGTATTTTACAAATTCCCCATGGACATAAATGAATGGCATTATTTTGAATAGTAAGTGTCCTCTCATATGATTCATAAACTATAGACCAGTTTTTATGTCCCTATTGTCAATAATTTAACATTCATTAAGTTATTGTCTTCCATAATGCCACAATATAAAACTAAATATTTCTTGATTCCAAATTTTGTGGGATAAATAATGAATCCTAGACATATATTATTTAGTCCCTTCCATAAATCCAATACAGACCACCCCTCCCCATGGTGGTATTATTATTACAACATCCCCATTACCTATGTCTATATCATCATCAAAACACTATTGTGAGATTTCAATATAGGTGAAATACCCAATCATAGTCCATATTATTCCCAAAATTAAAAAATCAATCATCTCCTGATATATGAAATAAAAGAATGTGTAACTAATGGAGTAAGCCCCACACATGTCATCAACACTCTATTTTAGACTCTAATCCTTATGTAAATATTCCATGGAAATATTAGTTAAAAAATATGTTGTTATAGTAATCAATATCATCATCACACATTGTTAACCTATCGATTTACCATATCCAATGAATGTAAAATACCTAAACCCACAAATACGTGATGATTCATTAACCTTTCGAGAAAGGATGCAACGTATTATCCTTGAATTTCTACAACACCATTTTCTAGAATAATGTATTGATTTATTCCAATGCCAGAAGAGATATATAGGGACACCAATGTGAAACCACCCTATCCCATTTTGTAAACCATTCCATTTTTTAGACCACACATTATTCCAACCCTAATAAACCGAATCTACTTAAATCTAGTTTTTTGGATTAATTAAAATTTTACTAGACCTCCCCATAGCCTCCTACATGTTGGATTTAGCTAAATTACACCACCTGAGAATCATCAAAATACCCACACCCCTTATGGTCTATCAATTATGACCATAAAAAATGTGTATCTAGAACATTGTGGGTGCTTAATTCATATTTATTTTTTCATCCTTGATTTTTCTATAAACCAATTCCCTTATGTCTGTTTACTCCATCCTCACTAGAGAGGACTTAAGAACTCAATAATTGGCCTCTAACCATATTGTGTTTTAGAAATACATTTGGATTGACTCACATTATCATTGGATACATAGTGACACCTTGATCAATTATTCTCCATCCATCCCACACCATAAAATCATTTTTGGTCTGTCCACCACCATTATAATAAGGTCATATCATGTTTAGTGAGTTTTGAAATTTTATATGGAAAGAGGTATCTTTTCACCCCCATTAATTTCTTGTTATAAATAATTCATACAATAATATACCCTTTAATACATTAACAAACTATGGTCAAATATTTTTGACTATAAAGTAATGATAGCAGGGTCTAATATCAATAACCCCAAACTAATAGTATATCATTAATCCTTTGAATTATAACCTTTAAATATTTTCATCCCCTTTTTTCGTGAAATTATAACCTTAATATATTTCACGTCCCTCATGTATGAGTAGTATAACCATACAATATTTTAAAAACATTTTACTTTGAGCTATAAGTCCTTAAACTAGTAACATCCGTAGTCTGAATTTCGCAACATTTAACTGGAAAGATTATTTCATCAACACATGACACTAAATTATATCATTACCCAATGAAATAAAGATTTTATGCCACATATAAAATATATAATATGACAAGATACCCTCTTCCTCAACACATTGAATTTAATTGTATCCTTACCCATTAAAATAAACATAGAAAACCACATTTAATGACTAATATATTACCAATTAACTACATCATCACCAAATTAATCTGATATATAGACTTACCAAATGGAATGAATGCTATATACTTCATATATAAACTATGTCATGAAAAAAATTCTGAATCTTCCTCACATGATGTTTAACTATAGCCTTTATCAGTGGAAAAATATTATACCTCAAATGATAAGGATTATAGGGTTATCTATCCTCTCAACAGGGGATACCATCTATCAATCATATAGAATTTTCCTCACCGTGTTCCAAAAGTACATGTGGCATGATTCTAATAACCATGGGAAATATAGAGTTTACTAAATCTCATATCCTAGGTCTAGCCCTACGACTAACTAATTTCGTCTTTTTCCCCTTTGGGATAGGATTGATCTTCTCTAACAGGAATCTTCATCAACTAAATCTATGATCAGGGAAATAATGTTCCCAAGAAAATCATTGACCAATGTGGGTGTAGAACCTATATTATAATCATGGTCAATAGTTGTTCCCCATCCTTTTTCCATTCCCATTTTACTATCTAGGTCATTGAATTCATGATCTAACCAACAGATACGTCCCTAGGTTGGTCACCCATCTTTTGGTCGGAACTATAAGAGTATAAACTACAATCCTATTTCCATTCATCGCAACTTTAAACTATGTTCAAGTCATTCTATGAATATATCATGGGGAACCATGTCTCCGTGGACTTAAATTATTATCATGTTTCAACTCTATCATTCAATTCATTTTTATTGTGATGTTCACACCTATTTTTCTTGAACTCTACAACCATAATCTAGGAATTCATGTATAGGAATAAAAACCTTAAATTTTGTGAATGTTTTATCATATATGTTCCATGTTCCATTAGACCTCATTGGACATCAATTCATGTCGGGTTATCTGTCATCTCTACCAAAAACACCCCATTGGTACATAGACCCATTCGTCTAATCATTTGGATCATAATCCATATGCAAATCTTGGTCAAATAATTATGAAATATTGTCATTTGAAACTTATTTGTATTATTGGTATGAGTTTAAAAACAACCTAAGGGAAGTAGAAAATATGTCTACCAACTTTTAAACCCTAAGGGGTAACCTGAGAAAAAATTATAATTTTTCATGACATGTCACTCTCACAACATGGGAAACGTGAGAGAATAAAAATAAACTTGTAAAACGATAGCGGAACCCACTATAACAGCTTGAGAAAAATAGGATATGCTTGAAGGACCCCATCAGTTCTGTTAAATGTCAAAATCGAATATTCCTTTTCCGAATGATATCCCCTATGAGATCCCCCCCATTATTTATAGTTTTTGAATACCATTACTATGATTGATTGTGAATTCTTCATGAAATTTCACACATCCTGATAACCTGATGAAAAATTTTGTGATGAACATCCAAAACAAATGATATAAAAATATTCTATATACCATCCACATCATAAGATGTTAAATTGGATGTAAAATTTCATGGTAACGGGATTCTGAACTATCAAATGTCTTCATTTCCAGAGGATTTTAAATTATGTACCCTTTGTCATCACATAAAGATATTAACTATATATTAAACATTTTTTTAAAGAGATGTTAAATTGTTATCACTTAATTGTTATTGTATGACGTCAAGTTTCATGATTAATTTTCTTCCAATATTATGTTAAACTGAGTTACCACTATTGTTATTACATTTAAAAAACAACAAAATCCTCATGCACT
Source organism: Viscum album (assembly GCA_963277665.1). Lineage (NCBI taxonomy): Eukaryota > Viridiplantae > Streptophyta > Magnoliopsida > Santalales > Viscaceae > Viscum > Viscum album. The sequence goes on along the minus strand of OY728145.1, from coordinate 651,228,385 downwards.
TTCCCAAAATCCATGTGTTCCTGTTTGGTGATGGTCATCTACCACACCACATATTTTCTATAATATAATGACTTTTGATATGGAATTACCCTTATAAAATCATTGGAACCTTTCATTATACCATTACACATTCTAAATGTGATCAATTTCATAGATTCATTGAACCAATATATTTAACTCTATTAAATTATTCTCTCAATTCTTCCTCAAATCTTACATATCTATATATTTGTATACATGTCATCTTCCATGTCTAAATGAGGACCTAGTAGAAATTGTGCATATATATATTTTCTCACCTACCATTCTATGAACATTCTCTAAAAGACTCCTGAATAAAATTTGATGTGTCTTGTGTTTCAGTCATGTTCAATGGCCAATACTCATTTGTCGATCCCTATCGATGAAAAAATGATTTTGGAACATACCATTTGAACATGTTCGGGAATAATATTCTATCATCACATCACACATTATTTATTCCAAATCCTATGATTGCAGAATCAGTACCTTCATCATTCCAATTTATTCTTGTTGAATCCAATTTCCCTAGAGTTACCCTACTAATGTTTTTTTCATGTTGTGATGTAATTATATGTGAATTTTCCCACTCTCTAGCCATGTAATTCTTTGTTAGGACAAACATAAATGATATCTATGGACTTTGAGATACCAACACAAACACCCATGTCCATTACACTCATGTGGGTGAACAATATTCAATTATCTATAGTTTCTCACATTGATCATGACTCTTAGGTCATTATAATTTTTTTGTGATTAATTCAATAACATGGTCAATAAGTAGTGGGACTATGGTTCTGGCATTTTTTCTTGAAACATTCTCATAATATCTTCTTCTATTCCTTCTCGGTCCTCTTTAGACCCCATTATGAGGGTGGATTTTATTGGATGTAAACAAAATGCGTTCAATAATGGACTAAATTGTAAACAACATGATATATGGGTTTCAAGAATTATATGGTCTTCCATATAGATTGTCATGAAATTTTAATGTAGTCGTGGATCAAATGTTATAGTAATTCAAACAGAGCCTTCCAAAAATATACAATTATGTGATTCTTGTGAAAAGTATAGAATTTGTTAACATAGGATAATGTTTTGTCATATAATTAAATTTATATAAATAGGGCATCAAAAAATAGTTTAATGGAGTAATTATTGGAATAAAAAGTTATATATCTCACTCATAAAGGATGGGGTTGTGCACTATTCAGAACCCCGAAATCCTAAACCTGAGTGTAATAATATTAGTGAAGTCCCTCAATACATGAGATTATTCATATATGTCTTTGTGAAACTATATCCCTTGGGAACACAATTTCACACAAATGAAAAACTATTTTAAAATTATATTATTAAAAAACCAATGTCTTTAGTGAAAAATTCGAATACAAAAATTTCACTCATAAGTAATTCTTAATGTATATGCCTTTTTGAACAACACCAAAACATATGTGACACAGTAACCAAGTACACAACCAATCACATAGATGTACTAACAAAAATTCATATTTGTCCAAAACATTGGGTTTGTTCCCACCCCACCCTTACATCGCCACTCATGATCATTGCTGCTATGTGGTCCTGTGCATTCAACCTTATCCCTTTCCGACAGTTGTCGGACCACTTGAAAAATGGGAAGTCATTCCATTAAATTTTCAATAAATGTCATGGAAATTTTCTGTTGTTCCATATACAGCACCATCATACTCCTCAAAAAATAGAATTAATATAAATTCACCTCATGGATCCCCAAAATATCATGAGTTCATGTATTCAGAAACTCTTATTTCATGTTCCATTATTAGTGTTTCACATCTTTGTTTCCATGGATACCAGAGTCGAAATACTATTCAATAAACTCATAAATCCCCAACAACAAATACATATTATAGGTTGAATCAGAGAGGGATACAGTTATGTATGTCCCACTTAGAATAATTCTATGCTTCTTTGGACTAGGAGTCCTCACTTCATGACATTAATCTATAACATACAATATATTGAAATCATAAGATTCATTGTGAGGAATGAATTTACTTCCTTACATATCTAGATTAAGATTACTCATTTCATGATCATCATAAAAGATCCATAGTCCCCATAAATTGACATTAAATTCCATTATAAACAATGTTAGGAGATTATGATTCCTCCTATGAAAACCATGAACCGAATTATGTGTGTAATATGCATCATGTAATGATCATGAGAAAATCATAAAATATCTAATACAGGACACCAAATTATGTGTAAGCCCTAATAATATCTAGCGACCCAACCTCAGGTCGAGAAACCCTCATGGTCTATCTCAGGAAGAATAATGGGAATACTTTGAATTCAGGTCCTCAATATATCCATAATTCACCTAAGTATCCCCATGGACCTCCATCTCATGTGTAATCCAAAATGACATCCTTTAATACATTAGTAGATTGATATTCCCTCATAGTATAATGTAAGGAATATGAATTGGTATCCCTTTCAAAAGATTCCCCAATATATATATTGTTATTTGTAAATATCCCACATAGGCATCCCCCTCAAGAGTAAGCCCCAATAATATCCTTTTAACAATTTACCAGCTGATATGATCTCGTTACCAGACATAAAGAAGAAGAACTGGAAATCCATAAAGCGAAAACCATACATATGTCAATCTTTTTCTTAAACAGATACCTTGGGTCTCATTAACATGTGTAAGAACCAATCATATTCCTCTAACCCATCAGTTGGTTTAGATTTCATTATGAACATACATGGGGAATAATGAACTGGGAGATCCATGTGTAAGTTTGACACATAAAATTCATACACATGACATTTAATTGTGGTCTTAATCTATAATACACGCATTATATCCCCTATTTATTAAGTGTAGAATGCCTTTTTTAATGAGAAAAGCAGCCTCTTGTGATATTAATGTGATGATACCCCATAACCCATGATTCTTCCACAAAAAATTCTTGATCAACCCATTGTTTCTTCAAACATCACCATGGGCTGCTCCAATATATAATCCACATTCTCATCATTATTTCTCCATAGAGGCACCCAAGAATCACTCATGTATAATCTCTACTCACATCATCACTATTTCATGAGACACTTATTAATATCTTATGAATAATCCCCATCAATACCATTACTTCTCCTAGAATCAAATGGGCCTCTTTCACCCATAGTCCCCATATCATCCCTCTTAGATGATTTTTTTGGACATGGGAAAACGTACCACAAGAAGTTAAACTGCATAAACTATTCCTTACACATCATCTTAAATTAGATAATGTACCTATGTGGGGTTTGGTCCCTATATATTAAATAGGGTAGATATGACATCCCCATGAGGTTCAATGCCAACACCCCCAACATAACTATCAAATTAATAATTTTGTTCATATCCCACTGTGGAGGTGAAATGTCTCTCATGATCACCAAGAACTATTGTGTGATATTTTTATCAACTGGGGACACACTTTACCAATCCCGAAAGTATTATAACATTTATCTCTAGGTACACACATGAAATAAACCTATAGTCTGGTTATTTTTCCCCCTGGGGACACACATTACCAACCCCTCATGTGTGATTAAAATTCATCATGGGAAGACACATAATTGACCCACTAGCCCCATAACACATTAAACATGTTAACCAACTATCCCCACAAGATGATAATCCTTTATCCTAGATGTCCCCAAAATACATTAAATATGTGAACTACCTCTCTCCAAAATTCATTAAACCTATGACCTGCAAATCCCAACAAGATATTAAAATTGTGACCCATGTATCCCCATTATATATTATACTTGTATCCCACCTCTTCTGAGAAGATGTTAAAACAATAACCCACCACTCCCATTAATACATTAAAAATGTTACCTACATCTCCCCAAAAGATAGTAAATCTACAACCCACTAGTCCACACATGACATTAAACCCATGAACCACATGTCCCAACAAGACATTGACCATGTAACCCACCTATCCCCAAAAGAGATTAAACATATGAACCACCAATTCCAAACAAAAAATTAAATTTTTGACACACTTATCCCCAAAAGGCATTAAACTTGTGACCCACTTATCCTTACAATATGTAATACTTGTGATAAACTTATTCCCACATTATGATTATAATTTGACCCACCCATCCCCACAAGATTTTTATCTTATGACCCACATATCCTGACAATATGGTAAACCTATGAGGTACCTATATCTCCAAGTCATAATTTATCTGAAAAATATATCCCCATAAGACATTAGACCACTAAATGAATCCAAAATTTCATCCCCATAAAATAAACATAGGATATTTGAGGTAAAAATTGACAAAATACTTACACCACTTGCATCACTTACCTAATGGACAACATGGTATACCTTGGTTTCCTCATATTAGATGAATCGTATGATATTCATAGGACTTCAAAGGGAGAATTATTTTCATATGTCTTACTTTCTAACATCCAAAACTTCACGTACATATCAAATGTTACAATATACTCTGAAAATTGAATAATGACTTATTAATACATATGCCTTGTAATTTTCCTTCCTCCACCTCCATATTGAACTATGAAGGAGTTTTGGAAACATGTCTCAAGTCATTGAGGGACTATCAGACTAGGAAAAGATAAAAAATGAGGATTCCATGGAAGGAATATCTGATATCCTATCATCTGATCTCTATTGAGAAGAATTCATCATTGATTAAAGTGATATAAGACACCCACCATTGGAATTTGGGAATTTAGGTTTACAATCATTATTTCATTTCAATATTAAGAGACGATGCACAAATCCGACAAAAATGTTTCACAAACAATTACTCTTTGAAATGATGTGAATTTTAATTTAAAAAATTAAAATATTAAAATGGTTTTCTTCTGTCCATTGTTATATATATAATATTCCACTCCACATTTCATCTGAAGAACCAATTTGTTTTTAAGGATCCATTTTTATTAATTCATTCAATGAATTCATTGAAAAATTCCCTAAATAAACTACTTAAAAGTATATTTTTAAAGTGATTTGTAACATATTATTATTTTATTAATGTTAATAAATATTTTTTAAAAACTCATTTTTATGTTTATCCTTCAATTTTTTCTTTTACATTATAATAATTGTTTCCTTTATAGCTTTTCAAAAATTTTCACTATCTAAATTCACACATGAATATGTAGTTCATACCTTACCTTCTTCATATGGTATATTTAGACGATGAATGAATGTATTTGTCTTGGATTGTTTAAATTATATATATATCCATTTAACTCATGTTTGTATAATATATACGATACATTATTTACATAACTATTTCAATTCTATAACTCTCCTTGAGGAGTGTTCTTCCATAAATTTTACCCCATAATTATTTGAATCATGGGATTAATATATTGATCATGATTAACGTTTTTCATGGAAGATATTATTTCATTTCAACAGTTATATGAACAATTGAATTAAAAATATTAATGTTGTTGGTTTGGTGAACATTTGGTGCCTGATTAGTGGTTACCATAGGACATGAATATCCCATTAAAGTTGTACCAAATACTAAAACTCCCATGGGATGTTATTACCTAAAAAATGAATTTGGAAATTATTGGGATTTCCCTATGGGTACCCAAGAATGAATTTTTATACCAAGAGTGATCGTTGGGATGACTAGATATCACTTTAGGATTTAATATAAATTTTTGTTATGTGTGAAATATTTAATTAATCTAATATAATTATTATAGTTATTTTCTATGCATATGGTTTTCATTTTAATAACAATATTTGTTTAATAAAACCCCATTGGATTCATTTATCCACATCAGAAGCCCTTGTGGATACCCCTATATTTTTTTTGGATATTCTTATGATATATTTTTTGGAATGACATATGGAAAACATTGGATTAAATTTTACTTAATTTTGACGGGTAGTTTTTAATTTATTTGGGTAACCTTCCAGATGATTCATTTGAGGATACCTAAAATTGTATGGATATATTCATTCAGCTTATGTTGAAAAAGGTTTTTTCAGTTTAGGGTTTCACTAAAGTAATCAGAAAACAAATGGTTTATTTATTATGTTTTTATTGATTTATATTACACATAATCATGATATTATTACTCAATGTAGATATACATTTAGAAGTCATAATGGGTGGACAAATATGTCCTTCTAATTCACTGCATTGTTCTTTAATTGGATCTCGAGTATACTTTATTTCTATATGACATGACATGGTAATATTATCTATAAATGATTTTTGATTGGTACTACTTATACGGAAATAATTAGGTGAGACTGGGTTTGGAATCAAGATATTTTTTTTGTAATTCATTTTTTTCTTCTTATAATATCTTTATATATGATCTTTTTTTATATATGTTATTTTTAGGATGTTGTATATCATTCCTTTTGATACTCCATAAGTTATGGTAATTTTTGTCACATTTTATGACATATGATTACTACATATGTAGATGTATATAATTTTCTTTATTTTTTTTATCTACATTGATATGGGTGTATTGTATCACCAATATACCACATAATACCCCCACTATTATTTTACTCCACTTTCATATGGGGAGGAATTCCAGAGGTATAGTGAATCCATTGACCTAATACTATCTAAGTGAACAAGGATGAAAATAACCCAATTTTGAATGAAAGTAATTTTTTTTTATTTTTGGAGAGGTAGAAGGAATATGGTGTTTTTTGTATGATGTATGGAACAAACACATAGGATTAGTTAAATTATGATTAAATAAAGAATTAGGTTTCATGGATTGGATTGAATTTTATGATTCTGTTTTTAATATTGTTCTATTTCATATTGACTGAGGCACATGATTTTAAGATTTACAATTTATGGTATTTCATCCCATGGAAAAATATATATAGGTATTTTGTTAATGAGTTATACTATATAAATAGTATTAAAATGTCATTTTCATGATTTAATATAGTTATTTACTTAGACAAAGACATAGATCATTTATTTAAAGTGTCAACCAATATTCATATAAAGTATTTTTCGTAATTATGTGGTGTAACATTTATATAACGTATAAATTATTCCTTAAAAAGTAATTATGAGATGAATTTTCTAGGTTAAAACCTTTAATCACCTAAATAAAATTATATTTATGACTTTTAGAGTCTTTTATTTTTAAATTAAAACTGAAGTATTATTTTCCTGATCCCTTGTTATGAAAACATTTGTTAAAATTAAATGGTAAATTGGGGATTTTTGAATCATTTAAATATGATATGAACTATATTGGATTATTAATTTGACCTTATTTATATGTATGAGTTGCATAGTGAGAGAATATGGGTGATAATAAATGGTGAAATGTGATATATGGAGTAGTGGGGTGGTAGAAAAATATTCATTTTTTCATAAAATGAGTTATTAAGAAATAATATTTTATTATGCTCAATTGTGGGAGTAATTTAAGAAAAAATCTTCCATGAGTCCTCTAGTTGAGTTCCATACAACTAACAATGAACATACCCTAGATTTCTTTGGGTTATAACTGCCTGTGATTCTATAAATGCTAATAGACGATCAAATCTTCTTGATCATGTTACGCGTGGTACAGTCGAAACAGATAGAGTATTTATGAGAATCAAAAATGATGACATTGATCTATGTAGATTATTATCTCTAAAATACATAATTATTTTATACTGTTTATGGTGTTTAGGACATTATTTTTTGTATTGATTCAATCTAATAAAATCATTTAGCATCTTGATATACATTAATAAAAAAGTTTGTAATTTGATATTAATATACATTGAGTATAAAAAATTCATTAATGGGGTATCATAGTCCATAAATATTACTATGTAGATTTATCATGGAAGTAATTAGAGACATATTTCATTAATATGTTATTTTTTCAAACACCCCAAGGGCCAATAGATCTATGTAGTTCATGTATATTAAATAGGGTAATATATAATACATTGATCATGTAAATAGTTTTAATGATTTAAATTCTGTTTATTATATTATTAATGGATTTATCTTGGTGATGGAATATTATTAGAGGATGAGATATTCTTTTTTAAAAGGGTTAATGAAAAAAATCATCCTTATACCATCATTTTTTAGGGCTGTGAAGCAAGTACCTATCTCTGAAAGTATAAAGAGATAATATAAGGGATTATAATATTGGTATTCTACAAGGGGAACTGGTTGAAAGTATTCATACATCAAAAACAACTCCATTAATGGTTCTTGCCATATTATTGGTGGATAATGGATTTATAGTGGTGGATTATATTTTCCTCTTTTGGATCATAGAATGCTATAATGAAACCATTTTGGAAGGATAGATCACTATTGTTTACATTATGATAGTCCACCACTATAGTCATGGTGCAATGGTAGGTTGGGTAATCTAAAATTTTCCAAAAGGATCAATATTGGGATCCTAATGAAAATTGATCTAGGTGGGTATGAGGTTCATAAACTGGTTCAACTATGGTGTGATACACGTGTATCTATAGTTCTACAATCAAATCTGGTTGTCATGGTGCTTTGGAATAAAAGAAACAAATACAACATGTTTTTATAGCTTTGAGAGATTAGTTATGTGTTCATGCAAGATGTTTTTATTGATTTAATACTATTCATCCTACCTCAATTGAGAAAGACATTGGACCATCCATAGTCTGAGTTATGGTCTTCATAGCCTTTATGTCAGCTACAACACTGTTTGACATAATGGACTAACATTGATTCATATATTCCTAGTTCATCATGTTTTGGGTATAACTAATTATTATCATTATGGAGTTTTTTATATTGAATTATTATAGATATTATTATCATAGGTAATTCATCATTAATACGGTATTCCCTATAGGTTACAAACTATAAAATGTTTTAGGGTCTCTTTGTGTTAATGATAATGGGGTTAGATTGGATACATAGGTTGAAAAGAAGAAAGGGATTGTGGAAGAGATGACGACCCAACCACGAAGAAGGCCAAGGAGGGATTATTCTCAACTGCTAAAGACAATGACCACTAGGTCTTCAGTTGGGAGGGATGGTTGGGCTATGATGTATTCTAAGGGATTGCTCTCTTTAGAAAAGATAAATCTTAGAAGGTAGTACGCTATGATTTTGAGGCACCACGACAGCTAAGAGTGGGAATCGGTGACCGCAGAGGATGCGCTCTATCATGGGTCTAGTGACGGGTCTGACTACTATGATCTGTAACTATCCATCATTTTGTTGTGCTTTCTTGCTGGATTTTTAGTTTCTTTAATAAATGGTCAGTGGCTTGCCTCTGAAAATTCTTTCCGGTAAGAGTAAACATAAGAGATAACAACCAAGTGAGTATAATATGAGTATATGAGTAAAACAATAAATTTTTATAAAATCATACCAAAAAAATAATAGATCATAAATAATTAGTGATACCATTCAATCTAGATTTATATATGAAAATAATCAGGATAAGATGGAATCATGAGTCAATAAATGTTATCCATGAGGGAACTATATAGTTAAAAGAATAATCATCTGACTAAGGAAAGAACATTATCATTAGGAAAAATCGCATTTGAGAGTCACACTCAATCACCCAATCTAGATTGATAACATCATTGTTTCTTCTTATATAGGTCTCATCAGATATAAAAATTTAATAAATGTTTTAGAGGTTGATATAAGACCCCAGTTTTAATTATTATATATATATATGTGTGCGACTAGAAATAAATCATTCATCTTATCCTAAAGAATTGAAAGAATAAAAATAGATTTTATATCTATTTAAAATAGAATAACATAAATAGATAATTAAAAATTCTATCAAATATCAGAACATGATATTCGTATTTGAAATAAACTAGTATCCGTGAATATTCATTAAATATCTGTGTAAATATCAATCAATCAATATAAAAAATCATATTGTATTAACAAATTATAGATAAAGAGTAAATATGTTTTCAATAATTTTCCCACGAAATCGATGTATATCATCTAGGAGAATATACTTCTACAAATAGAGAGAGATATATAGTTTTCACATAAGAAATTCAATGGATGAAAAATAAAAAACATTCAATTAATTGAAATAATAATTTGAGTAATAGATTTTCATTAGATGAATCGTAAAAATAGTAAAATATTATTAAGAGGGTCATTCATGGAATAAAAATTACGACGGAATTTTTTTTAGATAAAGAGTAAAATTCATGAAAAATTACAAAAAAAAATTAATAATAATTTTTAGAATTGTTAAAAATAGAAGATGTTACGGATCATAATCACAAATTATTTTCCTTATGTTTTTGTGATAAAATTAATAAAATCTTTTTAAAAATAGAAAAATAGTACCTTTAAAAAATATAAATATTATTAAATGGAAATATGGAGTTAAGGATGAAATATTTAATATTAAATTGTTCTTAAACATTTTTAATATTTTTTAATAACTTTATTGAAATCCCAATTTATAAAAAGAGAATAAAATTTCATTTTGAAAAATAATATACAGAGAATATTAAGGTTAGGTGAGATAATACCTATTTCTATTTCCAAATATAAATAATAACATTGTATGGTATTAACGTATAGGTATGGAAGAAAAATCATGGTAAAGAGAATAAAAATTATTCTCCACAATGATTGCAAATTTATGGGGAATAAATTCATTAATGTGGGAAATTTTAATCCAACGAATTGTTTCCCATAGAAATGAAAATAATCTACAATGAGATAAAATCACAGCATGGATGGAAAAATATTATAAAAATTTATCATAAAAATAATTATACCCCAATAAAGGGAGTTGAGTTTACAAAAACCATATCAACATTGGTATCTTTCTAATTGAAGTCTTTTTAAAAGAGAAAAATATATGTCACTTCTGACCACATGAAATAAATTAATATAATAAAATACATTCAATAATATGTTGTTTTATCAAATAGAACATATCATAGTGAATACAATGTAATCTGCGTCAAGAAATTAAATTTGAGACAAACAACTACTTTACTTTTCTCTCCTATTAGTAAAATTCCTTGTTACTACATCTAAAAATATAAAAAAAACTAATTATATTTTGGAATATAATTAATATCAAATAACATTTATTTAATATATTAATTATGATCATAATTTATGAATATATTTGATATTGATATCATATTTTTACAATTTATTTGATGTCACTTTAATTATATCTGGCAATCTTTATGATATCAATTTTGATACCCATTATTTGATACAAAGATAATAATTATAAGATCATTTTTTACTGTTATAAATAAATTATATTAGTGTATAAGTATCTTATCTATTTATGAATGTTTTGTAGTTATATTTTAATAAAGTGGAATCAATTTTGGATTATATCTGAAATTTTAGTGATGAATGGTTTTATTTTAATAAAAAGATTAATTTTTAATTTATTATTTATTGATACCTAAAAAATATATAATATTTTTAATTTGTTTATTATATAATTTCTCATAACAATCAAGGATTGATTTTTATAGCGTATTTCATCTGTGTGGTTAAAACGACCTAACAATAACAAGTTATAACCCGATGGAAGAGCATGGTTAAGGAAACACTCACAACATTATGAAAAAAATATAAATATTTTAAATATGACTTCTTAGTTGTAAAATAATAGTTTATGTTTTTCTGATAAAAATTTAAAATCATTATGAAAAATGGGAATTGTTGGTTTTGGGATGTGGTGGTATCTATAATGTTTAATTATCATTTTTAATTCATGATGAAAAATGATGATGTCACTTCATGGAGGCTATAGTTATCATTACACACAATTAATGATCTATTTTATTTTACAATTGGATATAAAGTAATAAAAAGGGGTTTTTAATTAATCAAATAACACATTATTATAATAATAGTACTAAGGGTATTATATTTATATGTTTTGGTTTGTTTTTGAAGAGAAATACTTTGAATAAAATTGATTATTACGTAATACATATGTTGAGTCCTTGAAATTACTCTCAAGGAAATACATAGAATTCAAGGAATTAGGCTGCATAAGATAGATAATGAGATTTAGGAAATAAAATAAAATTATAGAAGAATATAATTTTGTAAGAGGTAAATGATATTTCCATAATATTGTAGAGAATATAAATGGTGTAAGTGATCTACTTTAATAATTAAATAGAATATAACTTTTGGAATGACATGGTACATTTAAATACTATCATTACACTATTCAAGTTTAAATGATACCAAAAGTATGACATAATGGATATTAAGGTGATATTAATATTGAAATTTTTTACCATGTATTTTCACATATGTTCTAAACTAATTCTATGTTATTTACTCTAATATATTATCTTTTACATTTTTTTGTTGCTACTGACATTAATAGTTATTTACCAAGTAAATTATGTTTTACTAATCCTATAAAAATAAAACTGGTTTAAAAATTTAGATGCTCTGAACATAAATTTAGTATCTATATGAACTATTTTAGATTATAAATAATATAAATTTAAATTTTCAATTAATACATTATATATATACTGTTTTTTTAGAAAATGGAATTGTAAATATTTTTTATTATTAATATTTTTTATCGTTGATTAAAAATTAATTATATTCTAATATACTAATATATGTGTTAATACTTAACAATAGTATAATTATTTTTAATATTTCAATTTAATTTATTATATAAAAACTACTTAACATTACTAAACACTTTATTAAAAACCACCCCATTATCTTTTTCTTGGGTATTATATTTATTCTTAGTAGTATCAATTTTATAAACCAAAAACATATTTAATTTATAAAATAATATATAAATCTAGATATAAAGTGTTGGATTCAATTTTTAAATTTATTTTTTAATAGTGATAAAAATAAACGAAACACTTAAAACTGATTTTATTTTGAAATATTACATGAGTTTCCAAAATGTTTAACATGTGTATTGTAAAGTCGACATATTGTTATATTTAAATGATTAAAATTAATTTTTTTAATATATATTTTTTATATAATTAATTCTTATGTTAATATAATTTTCAAAAAGTTATATATTATAGAAAATTGTAATTTTCACTATTTAGATCAAAATAATTTCATTCTAAAAAAACACAAAAATCATCCAATGATATTTTTGAATTTTTTAATCATAAAATTATGATAATATTTTCAAATTAAAATTCTAAAATTTTTAAATTTTTATTTCAAATAAAATTATAATATAAAAATAGAAACATCTTTTGGTGAAAATTGCACATTTAAAACATTAAGGGTCCATTAAATTATTTTAGATGATTTTTTTAATGAAAAACTTTTATTATTATATATATATAATTAATATAATAATAATATTATATAATATGTATTTTACCTATTCGGTAAATTTTTTTGTGTGAAGTAAAATATCAATATAATGTTTGTTTATTGAAAAATATAGTCCCAAATCTGTTATTATTACATTCTCCCCCAAAAATAAATTTCATTTTTACAATTATAATTCTCAAATTATAATAAAAAATAAGGGTTATTAATGGGGATATATTTTATACATGCATTCCATATCCCTTTTAATTGTGTTTTAAGGGAATTTGTTTAATTAATGAAAAATGTAATTTTGTTAAGTATTAATGGAATTTTTAATATTTATTATCATAATGAAATTTTTTTAGTTCATTAATAGATTGATAAAATTATCTTTATAGTAATATTCATATTGTTTGGGATAATATATTTTGGATTTTGAGTTATTTCAAGGGATATTAAATTTTCTTGAAATGATTTAAGAATTTTATTTTTTTTATATTAAAAAAGGAAAAGATTTATTTTTGGACTTCCACCTTATAAATTTTTGCATTATCAAATTTTCATATATTAATCATAGTGAATTAATATTTGGGTTCTTTATGAATTTATTACATTAATTTTTTTCATCGGTTCGATTATATGAAAAAATTTATTGTTTAGATTGTGTGATATTTTCATTGTTGGAATGTATGAGTATTTACCAAAGAGGATTATTTGAAAACTGAAATAACCTTTGAACCTATTTTCATATGACATTTATGATTTTTATATTATGAATTGATCATTAATTATTTTAAAACATTGAATAGGATATTCTAAAATCAAATATTTGGAAATAAAATTCTAGTATTACTGAATAAGAATGATTCTATGTTCGACCGGATAAACACAATGTAAACACTAACCATGTATAATGTAATAAAAACACAATGATTATATAATAATTCCATATGAAAAACTAATTCATATTGATCTTGTGAAATAATTCAACCCAATCTTTTATTTGAGAATGAGGCAACGTGATAGATGTGAACATAAGGTAATGGAATGGAACTCAGTTTAACATCAACAAGACAACATAGTCATTCCATTATTGATGATAGTTGTATTAGAATGTATTTAGATAACAAAAATATATACATTGATTTTTAAATGGGTTAAAGAATATATTTGATGATGAAAAAAGTTTATTAGGAGATGGATTATTAGAAAAAAATTCAATCACGATGAACTTGACCCAAATAGAGTTAGAATGAGCTCAATCGAATGACACCAATAAAATATCGACACCACAGTATCATTATTTTAGACGAGATAAAGTCCTTTTGAGGTTAAATCAAATTAATGAAAAATAATGAATCAAATTCATTGACTGAAGCAAATTTTCAGTAAGGGAGAAAATTTTATAGCCGCCATAATAAGGAATCAATGTGAATAAATTTATTCATTCATTTCATTTTTTGTTTTAAGATCCTCCGAGGAAGATGATTAGGCATTTTATGTTTCCTATCATTGATATTATGAAAATTTGGGATCATTCATACCAACTCCTTAGTGAAATAAATAAATAAATTTGAACCAACTAAATTGTGAAAATTGGATTTAGTTGTATTGTTTCATCAATGATGCTTACTGATATGAATATCTTGTTAATTAAACTAAAATGGGATAAAGAAAACTTGATCTGGGTGGATTAGGATTGTATTCCAGAGTTGACTAATGCAAAATTATGTATGTATTTTAATTTATCTATCTTTATAGAAAATATAGTTCAAAGAATAATTCTGTATAATATATATGAGATATCATTCTACTAGATGATTCAGTTAGAAAAAATAATTTTTTAGTTCTCTCTATAGAAATTAATAATGTTTTATTCTATTGAAACACCAAATATGACATAAATAAACCCTACTAAATTATCATTTTACTATCATATAATTGAATTGGTGGGAAATTCATTTTAATGTTTGTTATTTTTTTTATAAGATTGATATATAAATTATTCTAATAGAGGATAAAAACATAAACTTTAAAATATTAATTTTTTTAGGATTTTATTATCAGATATAGATAATTCATGGGATGAAACAATAAACAAATGTATCATTTAAGAGTATGAAATATAGGTAATATTCCTCACGTAATTTTTTCCTCTCAATTTCAATGTCCTTGATTTGAATATTTTTTTGGTTATTTTTTCATAGTAATTTTTGGCTACAAATTTCTAAGGGTAAATAATACTAAATTTATTTATTTCTTCTCTCTATTTTTTGTGATATATTTTTTCTAATCAAGTAACTTCTAATCGTTCCTATTTAATGAAATTATTTAAAAATATGTTCATAAATCATGATTTTGAGTTTCTATATAAATGTTATCTAATATATTGAATTTGGTTACAACATCACACATATTATTTTGACTTTGTTGGAAACTATTGTTGATTAAAGTTATAGATCAACCATCAATCTATTAAATCTCATGAGAGTTAGTATGCAATTTATTTTTAGTGGATTTTAGTGTAGTTACAGATTTCCATTAAAGAAGAGTGATATTTTAATATGTCAATAAAATTTCCCCAACTAAATAGTTGTTCATTCTGTTATTATTTGTTGACATTCATCTTTGTGTGAAATCATTTCAAATTGTTTTACATTTATACAAATCATCATTTCTTGTTAGAATTATTATGTCTGTTTTTTTAATTATTTTTTGACATATATCATAATTTACCATCCCAAAGGATTGATACCTATCTCAATACGATAATGTAGTTTATAGGATTTAAATTAGATAAAAATATAATTTTTGTTAAAATACTATTTGACATTATTTCATAGGGAGGATTCACACATCCTATAAAAAGGTAATAAACTACAATTATTTATCATCCAAAATTTAAAATAAAAAAATTATAAAATTAGTTATTATAAAATTTCTAATAGCAATAATTTCCACATGATATAAATTAGAAAATTTAGTGCCAAAAATACCTCAATTTAATATAAATTTCACTAACATTAAGAAAAAAATACATAAAAAATGGAAAATAATAGATAGATAGATCTTTTTAATTATGATCAAAATAATCAACCAAAAATAATTCCAAAAAAATATATAAAAAATATATTATGATTGAATTCCCAATCAATCCAGTTTTAAGAAATCTATATTCTCTTATGTTGACTCATGGAGGCCAAATCAATGAGGTAAATGAAACACACCTCTTAATGCTACCCAAATTTAATGTAGTGTAGAACGAGAAATCTATAGAATGAATTATGTATTTAATAATGAAGTGTCTTCATTTACTTTAAATTGTTTCAGTTACTATAAAGTAAATATTGTGGAATTCCATTTTCTATTTATATAATAATTTATGAAACTAGTTTTAATTATAGAAAAATTATATTCAAATTGCAGTGACAAAAATGTAACTATTTTTCCTGAAATTATAAACTAAGATACATAAAGGAATAATGTGAAAAAAAAACACTAGTTTTACCAATAAGAATAGTGAGGAAATTCATGATACCTCAAAAAGCCAACCTAATCTCTTATGATTAATTTTTTTATGTTTAAACAAATTTTGGATCAGACATAATATTTTAGTCATATGGGGGGAAACATAATAACAAAAATAACTATGATATTAGGGAAATATTCAACACATTATCTTTTAATTAAGAAAAAAACAATAAAGAGTTGGAGAATAAATTTAAGAGTGTACAACAATGGTTTTGGACTCGATATAATCTCCCAGATATATGGGATTAAAGATCACATCAATACATAATCTACCAAATGTGTAAATTGTGGTCTAATTTAGTTGTCTATCAAAATACAAACAATCCTAGTAGAGTTTAATATTCATATTATGGTATCTAGGGTTATTCGAAAAATTACTACCCATGGGTTGATATTCCATTAAATTATATGATAATGTCAATTTTTGGGACATAAACCGTTAATTCATTCTAAAGAATATAAATATTAAAATAACTATAATAATTTATATATGATCTATCCATATATTCCATCGAATGAGAAAAGGTATTCATAAATAAACTACTTCCCCAAGTATCTAAAATCATTCAGGCTAATAATTCAAAAATCAACCTAGGGTTGAATCCTCTAATTCCCATAAATAAGTGAGTGGAATGTACAAATTTATTTATGAAAATTTGATTCCTAAAATGGTTATTATGATTTAGATGACAATGACTTTAATTCTAAGATACTCACCCATGTGAAAAATTTTGGTCCACTGGCTAGATAATTCAATTTTAATGATATGGGAAATCTTCCATCACCACATAAATAAACACTTAGTATAATATCATGGATGTTGAAAATTCAAACGTTTTTACAAAATCAATAATAATGTCAAAATGACCCCAATAAAGATCAAATTGAAAATTTGAAAGAATATATAAACCAAATAATGGGTAACACTGAATCTATAATTGTCAATATTATAAAAAAATTCTAAAAATAAATTTTTTATTACATAAAAAATAAGAATGAAAAATCTTATTAAAGAAAAATAGAAATGTAATGGAAAAGCTCATGATTTTCATAGGGAAATGTAATTTATTAGAGATAAATTCACCCACCCATACAATTATTCAAATGTTCATAATATAATAATTATGATGATTCTATTCTCTAATTCCATAGTCTATTAAAAAATTCATTTTAACATCCCTGTAATTCATGAATTTTTTCAGATTCCATTATACATGAAATATCCCCAAAATATTATTTAATTGAATATATTTGTATAAGTGTTTGAAACATATGACATCACTAAAGTGTATAACTATGCCCTTAAAAAATATCTCCAAAACAAAATTATCCAATGACCTTTTATAACCATGAATCATTAAAAATAGCATACTGAAGAATTGTATTTATCACCTAGGTGATATAATAAATAATATTACATTCATTTTGTTTCAATATTTGATATTAAGATAATTTAAACCCACCATTTTTATCCTTGAGTTAGAAGTCCGACCATTCCCAAAACCACTGGGATATGTAAAATACAAACTTCTAGATTTAGGAAGTCATTTTTTATACACTAAATGCATGTTTTTAGAAATAAATGATGACAATATAGTACTTATTATCCTTGGTGGATCTTTATATTCAATATTTGTTCTTATTAATTTGTATAAGGGTCAAATATGTTTTTTATTTTTCAGGAGAAAGAAAAATAGTTTAATGATTTTAATGTGTCAATGAACATATATATAGATATACCTGTTCAGTTTTTAAATGAATGAAGTTGAGGACTCATTGGATCATCATAAGGGTGTATATATACAATCGTTAAATGGATATGATAATTTTATATTTGAAAATTTATTTCATAATCATTTTGGAAATGTTAGAATTTATTATTTAGATATTTTTATTATGATATAAGTCACTTATGTCCATCTGAATATTCTATTTCATTAATATTTATTTTATATTTTTAATCTTCATGAATATTTAGGATAACAAGTGGATACATTCTCTACATTAAATAATGTGGGAGACGTTAAATATGATGGAGAGCTCTAAGATCATTTTATTGATTTTTAGGGGAATTTATCATTAATAAAATATAAATCTATATAATTATGACTTCTAAGTTGTTTCAAAATATCATGAAAAACACAACTCTATTTAATAAATTCAAAATTATTACTATTTTCATACTTACATTGAGAAACATATTGATGGCCTTGGGAAACCCCAACCTTAGAGTCTTTCTTTTAGTTAAGAGTAACTATATATATTTTTCAAAAAAATTATTTCTTATATGAAATATTTATTTTCATGTCAGATCATTTTGACTACAGTCATAGTTTCTTATTAACTAAAATAAAATGAAAAATAATTTTTATTTAATGATGTAAATTTTTTAAAATTTCCTATTAGATGGAATATTTCTTTCATAAAATTTGATTATCCATTCATATTTATTCCATAAAATCCTAATGTAACCTAAGAATAAACTAACTGTTGAGGGACAAAGGATGCTCTAAACTAATAAATAATAGGATGTTATAGAGTTTATGATTTAGAATTTTTATTCTAGTCATATTTATTACTATTATATTAGGTATTGGGTTAGTTGGGTCCATATAATTCCAATAAAAGTCGGTTTCACTATTTTTACTGAGTAAAAATGGTAAATTAATGTTAAAACAGATGCAACGTGGTGAGTCTATGTCTAATACCTGATGAATAATTCATAAACTATGATGGATCATTTTTATATTCTATTCATTGATAATATTTGAAATAGGTTGGATAGAAATGAATTATTTAATTTTTTATCTGGTAGTTTTGGTAAAACTGAATCCCTCTATCCCAAAAAGACTAGTAAGACACTACATTCACATTCTCCTTTTGACATTTTGAAAATGTATAATAACCATTCCATTATGTGCTTCCCCATAAACCATTCAAGGTTCTATGACACCTATATTTTACGACATCATTTAGAAGATAATATATTTATTTATAAATTATTTATCCTTTGTTATAAGTAATTTTGGAATATATTTATAAAACATGGAACTTGATTATATAATGTGTCAGGAATGTAATATTTTTATAAAATATAATAATTGTAAATTAATTGTCATGGATGGGATTTTTCATTAGTTACAAGGTTCCTTGGATGGGTATAGTGGTTGGTATTTCTTACTTAGTGGTACTTCCATATATTCCCCCTCTTGAATGTGTAAAGTGTGATACATTACTTTTGGACATATCAGTTTTTTCTAGAGATTTATAGGATATTTTTATAAAGTAACATGTTCAATATGATAATTTCTTGAAAAAGATATGCCTTTCAAATTTAATTTATTTTACAACCTGAAGTGCCCAGATCAGTGTGAATCACTGAGAGGGGGAGGGGGTGAATCAGTGATCCCTTAAAACTTTTTACTAATTGATTCTTATCAATTAAACCTCTATGGCTGGTTAAAGCCTCGATCCACTCTTCTTGTATCTCTCAACCTTTCCCGGATAATGCAGTAATGAAAAGGCACAGGACACAAGGATTTACAAGGTTCGGCACCAAAGGCCTACATCCTTGCCATGCTCTCCCAGCATGGATTCTCCCATTATAATCTGTTAAAATTACAATGGTCGATACAGAGTCCCACTGTATCTCTCCTGAGTCCCACAGGAGGGTCTTTATACTGCTTCACACAGTGTTACCAGAGTCCCACTGGCCTGCTCCAGAATCCCACTGAAGACTTCTTCTCCCTGAGTCCCACAGGGTCTTCTCTTGGCTCCTCGAGTCGCACGAGTAGCTCTTCTTCACTTTAAGTTCTTCAAGTATCCTCAGCAGTCTGGGATAAAGACTGCTGGCCTTGCTCTGTACCTCTGATCACTTGTGATGATCAGGTCTTCTCGTCTTGCTCAGGATTTATCTCCTTCTTCTAAGGATGACCTGGCTTCTCTCCAACTACTGAATACTCAGACAAATGATGTCTTTAACTTCAGTCTGGTCCAGTCTCAGATGCACACCACTGATTTGGCTTTCTTCACGTGTGCACGTGCATGCATGCATGCATGCACTCTCCTCTTTCTCTTGGTGCAATAAACCCACAAAGGGTGTAATCAAATATAGCACACACACCTTCTTTCTCCTTCACACACTTTAACCAATTTGTTTACACACTTAGAGTGTGTTCTACTTTAGTGTGGGTCACTCCTTATTTTACTTCTAGGTGTTTACACTTTTAGTGCACACACTAGGTTCGGCCTTTTAGTTCTTTTGCACACACAAATGCCTATGGCCTTCTTCCCTTCTTGTGCACACACCTAGGCTTCGGCCAACTTCTTGCTCACTTTATACACACACTTAATGAGTGTGGTCTTCTAACCACTTGGAACACACTTGGCCTTTCACTTTATCTTGCACACAAAAATGCCCGTAGGGTGTATTTGCACTTTGCACACACAATCTTGGCTATGACCTCTTCTTTCTTTGACACACACTAACTTAGGTTTAGTTGTGGTCTTCTTGTTCACTTAGCACACACACAAGGCTACTGCCTTTTCTTCAAATGCACACACAGAGTGCAAGCCTCGGCCAAGGTGTGTTCATGTCCACTTTGCACACACACTGCCCATGTGCTTCTCCTCTTCTCCACTGCCGCGCAAGGCTTCGGCCTTCTTTGGCACACACAATGTGTGTAAAACACAACCCGAACTCCTTCACTTCACACACACACAAAATGAGTGTGGTATACTGCCTTGATCTCAAAGGAGGCGCGCAAGGTGTCTTGGTACAAGGGGCAGCCGCGCAAGGTGTGGTGGGCTTAAGCCACAAGGCGCACACGTGCAAGGCACAAGCCACGGGTGTGCAAGCCTTCGAGCGCGCAAGGAGCACGGCACAGGGGCGTGCAAGACCTCGGGTGCAAAGCACCTCGGGCTTCAACCGTGGGCGCGCAGAGTGCCGCGACCCTGGGTTCTTCCTGCCGCGCAAGGATTAGCGCGCAGGGGTCTCCCCTTCACTTCTTTCGCGCAAGGGATGCGCAAAAGGGACTCCTTCGGGCCTCAGATGGCACCGAGAACAATAGCCGCGCAAGTGGGATGCGCGGGGCTTCGGCTTCGCGAGGCAGAGAGTGCTCCGCGGGACTCCGGATCTTCAACAAAATAATCAGCAACTTCAATGAGAGCCACGAGCTCTCCTTATATAGGCAGAGGAATGCCTTTGATCATCCGCGTTCAAAATCTTGAATCACCGAAGATTTCGGATCTTCAAAATCTTTCCAAAGTTTTGCGTTTTATTCTCGGTTTGACGCGGGCTCCCTTATTTATCGGCCTTCTTCACGTGCATGCGACTTAGAACGCATGCACGGCCTCTGTTTAGGCTCATGCATGCAAAGAATGCTCTCCACGTGGCCTCGGCAGCTTCGTTTGCCTCGGCCGATCACGAAATCTCCTCATTTGTTGCATGCATGTATATTTTTATGCATGATCGTGTTCAGTAGGTCCAGACGAGCTCAATAGAGCCTTCGGCGTTGTAAATGTTGGCCGGGAACTCAAAAACCGGTGGTCGGATGGCCTCTGGTTCCGGCGATGTCGCGGGTGGCTTCGAGGTGTCCTCGGCCGAGCTCGAGGAAGGAGACGAGCTCTCGGCCGTCGGATCAGGCATTTGAATATCCTCGGATGGCCGCGATCAGGAGATCTCGCGCGGGATGCGATGAGCGGCTGTGATCAGCCGCGCGATGAGTCGGACGGCCAGGATGCGCTCCGGGTGAAAAATGCGCGTCCCACATCGAATCCGCGGCCGGTTTTTCCGCGCTTTATAAGCCTGGCGCTCCCTCAACCCGCCAGTTGAATCTCCTCCCCTCTCGGTGCCGCCCCGCACCGAGTTCTTTAGCGGGCGCGCTCTTGCGCCCACACTCTGCTCCTCGCGGGCGCGGTTCTAGCGCCCACTATGCTCCCTGCGGGCGCGCCACTGGCGCCCACTATGCACACTGCGCTCCTCCGGGCGTGCCCCTGGCGCCCTTGCGGTGTCCTTGGGTGCGCCCTGCCGCCCTGGCTCGCCCCACGGGGTTCCCCCGGGCGTGGTGCCCTAGTGCCCATGCCTTGGGGTTGAACCCCCCAAGGTGCCTTGGCTGGCCAATTTTTGGCAAAGGGACAGAATAGGAATTTGTGAAATACAAAGTTCTTCTCCATATAAAACATGCCAAATGCCAAGTGCCACTTCAAGCCTTCTTCCTCATTTATCCTTCTTCCTTTCTTCTTCTTCATTTTGAAATTCCTCCATTATCTTCAACATGTATTCATCACTTATGAATGGAATTTCAAACGGTTTCTTCTTAATCTTCTTCATCTCCTCTTCCATATGTGTTCAATACATAGGAGGGACTTCTTGAAGGTTTTTTATCTTCAACCGAACTCCTGAATCAAATAACTTTTTCAATTCTCTTTATTGATTTAATCAGAGATCAAATTGGAACTTCTTCAAATTCTCATGCACTAAGTGATAGTGCATGGACTTTATTAATCCACTTCATCCACTTAGAAGTTGTGGATGGATCTCTTCAACTCCTCAT
The DNA here is from genome assembly GCA_963277665.1 of Viscum album. Classification (NCBI taxonomy): domain Eukaryota; kingdom Viridiplantae; phylum Streptophyta; class Magnoliopsida; order Santalales; family Viscaceae; genus Viscum; species Viscum album. The sequence goes on along the minus strand of OY728145.1, from coordinate 651,204,926 downwards.
GCATTGTCAGTACAATGCATGGTCTTCTAATCATGTTGTGACTTTGTATCCAGTTGATACAAGTTCTATGAACTTAAAGAACATCTCCACAATCGTCAGATGTACTTAGAGAATGTTTCAAACCATCATCTCCTATGTCACTTAGTGAATCTCCTAAGTGACATACATCTTTATGTTCCATGGCCATTCTCCATTCATCACCAACACCATCACAACCTTTGTCATTCACATCTTGACATTCCCTGACTTCCATTCATTCCAAGACAACTTCATGCCTCATTGACAACAAATGCAACACAATGCACTTCAATCTCCCCCTTTGTATTTGTTGTCAATACACCACTTCAGCACATATGAATGGGTCAATATGTGTGCCAATATTTTCTCCCCCTTATTGGCAATCAAATGCAAAGGTGTGGTGTGGTTCACTTTCAAAAATCTCTTCCTCCCTTCGAACAACATCTTCTTGAAAATCACTAAGAGAGGGATGATGCCACATGTTCTCTTTAGCAAAGAACCTTTAGTAAATCAGCTCTAAGTCTACTTGGGCTAACCCGGTGTAAAAAACAAGAGTGATATGACCAAGGAATTCAAAGCTGTCCAAAATTCACTGTACATGTGAGATCATGCTTAGGGGTTTGAAATTTTTTCAGATATACCAATGAATTGCTAAATCCTCCACATACTTCACAAAACTCATTAGAAAGTTCAGTGCAAAGATAAAGCTCCCCCTTTCAATCATTTGTCTTCAATCCATACTCCCCCTTAATTGACAAGATAAACTCAATTAAGAAACAAGGGATGAAAGCATGATTGGAATACCTTCACTTTCTCAAGATGATATTAATTTTAGAACATCATCTTCTCCAGATTGGCTCCCCCTCAAGGGGTGCACTCCATTCCTTCCAAACCATCCTCCAGCTGAGAATGATCATCATCTTCAATTCCCTGCAATGTTAGCACATGTATATACCAAGAGTATAAGGGAATAAGATGGAACCTCCTTGGTTCATCAATGTGAACAACAAGGTTGAGAAGATTCTCTCAACCGAGATGTCCCATTTTCACCAGTCTTCACACTTGCACATTTGATCTTCATTGATGATTGTGCTGGTGTTGTTCTCAAAACATCTTCATGTGAAACCTTTTCTTTCCTTTTTGCCTTAGCAATTGCCAGAACTTCATCTTCAGCTCTCTGCAGATCTTTGGCAAGTTGCAACTGATTTGGCCATATGACTAGTGAGTCACTTGGGAGTGTGGCCTCAGTTCTGGATATTCCACATGGTTCCTTTGATTCTGTCAAGCTACCTCTCTTAGGAAACTTGTTTTCAATCAATCCCTTCTGCTTCTTCTGGATTGATTGTCTGTTTGAGTCCAGTCTGCTTCTATTCAGTTCCATGGCTTGTTCACAAAGATCCATGGTGTGTCCTTTCTTTCCACAGTAGAAGCATTTCTTGGTGGTCCTTCTGGATGCATCACCCTTCTTGGACTTAGACTCCAAGGACTTCTCTTCATTTCTAAAACACTTCTTTGGAGCATTTTCCACTTTCTTATTGCTTCCCAAGGATTCTTTCTGAGCCAGGTTCTGTGATCTTTTCTTCTTTGGAGCTTTGGATACAGTTGGAGATTGACATGTATCTATTTGACCACTTTTGCAATCATCCCAGATGTTGTCAAGTAATCCAAATCTATTTGCAGTAAACAGATGTCTCTGGACCTGTGGATGTTGCTTCTTTTCTTCTGGCTTGCTCCCCCTAGGCATGGGCTTCCTTTGTGCTTTGACATTCAGTGGATTGTACCAACAATCCTTTTCACAGTGCCCATACTTATTACAACACCAACATTGACCCACAAATCTTGACTTTTTGATTCCTTCTGATTGTTGGGTACTTTTCTTGACCTGTTGTGCTGTTTTAGGAGAGCTCTGCTTCTTTACTGTCTTCATCCATATTTGTTTGGAATTATTCTTCCATCCTGCACTTTTTGTGGAAACACAATTAGAAGCATTAGTACAAGATGGTATGGATGGTACCTTCTTTTTAGAAGTTGTTGCACTTTCACTAGAGGATGTCTTTCTCTTAGAATCATCCTGCTCAATGCATACTTGAGTAGCAACATGTCTTCTTTCATCTGACTGGGAGGATTCAGCTTTAGGTGATTGCTGATTTTTCAATATCACCTCCAGTTCTAAGCATTTCATATTGAGGGAGTTCTTCTCATCCTCAACAGTTCTTAGCTTTCCTTCCCAATTCTCCACCAGTTGTTTCATCTGGTCTTCATGCACCTTCTTCAATTCTTGCAATGAATTGTCCAGCTCCTTCACCCTTTTGACTTTGTCTTCTAGTTGAGCATCTCTGACAACCATTGACACTTTGTGCCTCTTTTCCAGTGCATGGAAAACTTCTTTGACCATTACTTTAAAGAATTCTTTCTCAGAAAGGCTTCTCTGCAATTCTTCAGCAGTGTTTTCATATCATTCATTTGCAAAGAGAAACTGTTTCATCTTTAGCATTTACCAGCTTTCTGAGAGTGTTGGTTATGCCAACCCTTTTTTCCAATTGGACTTCTAGAGAATTGGCTTCATCTTCTAGCTGTAATTTTTCTTCTTGAAGATCAAGGAGGCCTGTAGCTATACACATTGCCACTTCCTTGGGGACTCTCTTCTGAAGATATTTGATTGCATTTAGAAGATCATTGTTCCTTCCATCTTCATCACAGCTAGAGCAGGCTTCATCAGAAGAATGATAAAAGGAATTGTCATCTGATGTGACTTTCACATTTCTTTCCATAGAAGGAGTTTCTCTGATTGCAGCAACCTTCTTCCTCATCTTCTTTGCCTGTTTCTTCATTCTGTTTTTCAGAGTCTTGGCAGATATCTCCATTTGAGGTTGTTCTTTCATTTCCTCAAATCTGCACTCCATATAGACTCTCTTGGATCTTTTAGAGGTAACCTCCCTTTGATACCAATTGAAGTGCCCAGATCAGTGTGAATCACTGAGAGGGGGAGGGGGTGAATCAGTGATCCCTTAAAACTTTTTACTAATTGATTCTTATCAATTAAACCTCTATGGCTGGTTAAAGCCTCGATCCACTCTTCTTGTATCTCTCAACCTTTCCCGGATAATGTAGTAATGAAAAGGCACAGGACACAAGGATTTACAAGGTTCGGCACCAAAGGTCTACATCCTTGCCATGCTCTCCCAGCATGGATTCTCCCATTATAATCTGTTAAAATTACAATGGTCGATACAGAGTCCCACTATATCTCTCCTGAGTCCCACAGGAGGGTCTTTATACTGCTTCACACAGTGTTACCAGAGTCCCACTGGCCTGCTCCAGAATCCCACTGAAGACTTCTTCTCCCTGAGTCCCACAGGGTCTTCTCTTGGCTCCTCGAGTCGCACGAGTAGCTCTTCTTCACTTTAAGTTCTTCAAGTATCCTCAGCAGTCTGGGATAAAGACTGCTGGCCTTGCTCTGTACCTCTGATCACTTGTGATGATCAGGTCTTCTCGTCTTGCTCAGGATTTATCTCCTTCTTCTAAGGATGACCTGGCTTCTCTCCAACTACTGAATACTTAGAAAAATGATGTCTTTAACTTCAGTCTGGTCCAGTCTCAGATGCACACCACTGATTTGGCTTTCTTCACGTGTGCACGTGCATGCATGCATGCATGCACTCTCCTCTTTCTCTTGGTGCAATAAACCCACAAAGGGTGTAATCAAATATAGCACACACACCTTCTTTCTCCTTCACACACTTTAACCAATTTGTTTACACACTTAGAGTGTGTTCTACTTTAGTGTGGGTCACTCCTTATTTTACTTCTAGGTGTTTACACTTTTAGTGCACACACTAGGTTCGGCCTTTTAGTTCTTTTGCACACACAAATGCCTATGGCCTTCTTCCCTTCTTGTGCACACACCTAGGCTTCGGCCAACTTCTTGCTCACTTTATACACACACTTAATGAGTGTGGTCTTCTAACCACTTGGCACACACTTGGCCTTTCACTTTATCTTGCACACAAAAATGCCCGTAGGGTGTATTTGCACTTTGCACACACAATCTTGGCTATGACCTCTTCTTTCTTTGACACACACTAACTTAGGTTTAGTTGTGGTCTTCTTGTTCACTTAGCACACACACAAGGCTACTGCCTTTTCTTCAAATGCACACATAGAGTGCAAGTCTCGGCCAAGGTGTGTTCATGTCCACTTTGCACACACACTGCCCATGTGCTTCTCCTCTTCTACACTGCCGCGCAAGGCTTCGGCCTTCTTGGGCACACACAATGTGTGTAAAACACAACCCGAACTCCTTCACTTCACACACACACAAAATGAGTGTGGTATACTGCCTTGATCTCAAAGGAGGCGCGCAAGGTGTCTTGGTACAAGGGGAATCCGCGCAAGGTGTGGTGGGATTAAGCCACAAGGCGCACACGTGCAAGGCACAAGCCACGGGTGTGCAAGCCTTCGAGCGCGCAAGGAGCACGGCACAGGGGCGTGCAAGACCTCGGGTGCAAAGCACCTCGGGCTTCAACCGTGGGCGCGCAGAGTGCCGCGACCCTGGGTTCTTCCTGCCGCGCAAGGATTAGCGCGCAGGGGTCTCCCCTTCACTTCTTTCGCGCAAGGGATGCGCAAAAGGGACTCCTTCGGGCCTCAGATGGCACCGAGAACAATAGCCGCGCAAGTGGGATGCGCGGGGCTTCGGCTTCGCGAGGCAGAGAGTGCTCCGCGGGACTCCGGATCTTCAACAAAATAATCAGCAACTTCAATGAGAGCCACGAGCTCTCCTTATATAGGAAGAGGAATGCCTTTGATCATCCGCGTTCAAAATCTTGAATCACCGAAGATTTCGGATCTTCAAAATCTTTCCAAAGTTTTGCGTTTTATTCTCGGTTTGACACGGGCTCCCTTATTTATCGGCCTTCTTCACGTGCATGCGACTTAGAACGCATGCACGGCCTCTGTTTAGGCTCATGCATGCAAAGCATGCTCTCCACGTGGCCTCGGCAGCTTCGTTTGCCTCGGCCGATCATGAAATCTCCACATTTGTTGCATGCATGTATAGTTTTATGCATGATCGTGTTCGGTAGGTCCAGACGAGCTCAATAGAGCCTTCGGCGTTGGAAATGTTGGCCGGGAACTCAAAAACCGGTGGTCGGATGGCCTCTGGTTCAGGCGATGTCGCGGGTGGCTTCGAGGTGTCCTCGGCCGAGCTCGAGGAAGGAGACGAGCTCTCGGCCGTCGGATCAGGCGTTTGAATATCCTCGGACGGCCGCGATCAGGAGATCTCGCGCGGGATGTGATGAGCGGCTGTGATCAGCCGCACGATGAGTCGGACGGCCAGGATGCGCTCCGGGTGAAAAATGCGCGTCCCACATCGAATCCGCGGCCGGTTTTTCCGCGATTTATAAGCCTGGCGCTCCCTCAACCCGCCAGTTGAATCTCCTCCCCTCTCGGTGCCGCCCCGCACCGAGTTCTTTAGCGGGCGCGCTCTTGCGCCCACCCTCTGCTCCTCGCGGGCGTGGTTCTAGCGCCCACTATGCTCCCTGCGGGCGCGCCACTGGCGCCCACTATGCACATTGCGCTCCTCCGGGCGTGCCCCTGGCGCCCTTGCGGTGTCCTTGGGTGCGCCCTGCCGCCCTGGCTCGCCCCACGGGGTTCCCCCGGGCGTGGTGCCCTAGTGCCCATGCCTTGGGGTTGAGCCCCCCAAGGTGCCTTGGCTGGCCAATTTTTGGCAAAGGGACAGAATAGGACTTTGTGAAATACAAAGTTCTTCTCCATATAAAACATGCCAAATGCCAAGTGCCACTTCAAGCCTTCTTCCTCATTTATCCTTCTTCCTTTCTTCTTCTTCATTTTGAAATTCCTCCATTATCTTCAACATGTATTCATCACTTATGAATGGAATTTCAAACGGTTTCTTCTTAATCTTCTTCATCTCCTCTTCCATATGTGTTCAATACTTAGGAGGGACTTCTTGAAGGTTTTTTATCTTCAACCGAACTCCTGAATCAAATAACTTCTTCAATTCTCTTTATTGATTTAATCAGAGATCAAATTGGAACTTCTTCAAATTCTCATGCACTAAGTGATAGTACATGGACTTTATTAATCCACTTCATCCACTTAGAAGTTGTGGATGGATCTCTTCAACTCCTCATGCATTGTCAGTACAATGCATGGTCTTCTAATCATGTTGTGACTTTGTATCCAGTTGATACAAGTTCTATGAACTTAAAGAACAGCTCCACAATCGTCAGATGTACTTAGAGAATGTTTCAAACCATCATCTCCTATGTCACTTAGTGAATCTCCTAAGTGACATACATCTTTATGTTCCATGGCCATTCTCCATTCATCACCAACACCATCACAACCTTTGTCATTCACATCTTGACATTCCCTGACTTCCATTCATTCCAAGACAACTTCATGCCTCATTGACAACAAATGCAACACAATGCACTTCACAACCCTTCAATATTTTTATACAGATGTTGATATCTTCACTAATTATCACTGTAACTATTATTAAATAACCATTAAGAATTATGTATCTATCAAGTGATGTGGTTATTGGATTAATTTTTGGATAGTGGAAAGGCAAGAGGTTTCTTGTGATGCACTATGATGGTTGGTTTATAGATATTTCCCAAATTAATTACATCAACAATATGAAAGATTTATTACCATTAGTTTTTCCACTAGAGATGTTGAGGTAGTAGTTGAGAGGTTCCAATGTCATATAAATTTTTGAGAATTATTCCTTGAAAAAAAATATTTCAATAAAAACTAAAAACATGGAATAATAAAATGATTATTATTAAATTATATATTTTATTTAGAAATTAAGTATATAATGGATATAAAAATTGAGTGGCTAACCATTTTATACTGTTGTCTATTACTCTAGATGACGATCCTAGGGATATTAATTCAAAAATTTTAGATTAAAAGTTTCATTCAGTTTTAGTCAAACAATATGCTTCGTATGTAATTTTTGGTAATTTTTTTATGCTTGAACCATTCCCAAAAAATTTAAACAAAACCAATTAAATAAATTAATTGATCAGTTAAAATACTAATTTTGGGATGACCCATTTCAATTTAGGAGTAATATTGATTATAGATAGAAAGGATATTCATGCTATTATATTATATCTATTTAGATGAATACTCATTACATTAAACAAACATGTTTCAATAGAGACTAAATAAATAATATATTTGTAATCATACGGACATAAACAACTAGTTCATAAGAGTTATACATCACCTCACACTTAGTTTCTTATTATTAACATTATCCATTGACATATCACATATAATACATGTCATCATTATATGGGGAAAGTAAATATATAAAAGGGACTAATCATATGATATGTAATTGTACAAAAGTGAAATATTTATACCTAATGTGATATTATGTGTTTGGTAATATGACAATAACATATTAAAACTATAACCTACATATCCAATATAAATATCATTATTCATGTCAAAAATATTGGTTGTTTATAAGACATTAATCATAAGTAAATCGAGGAAAATGAACCATGATTGCGTAAAATTGATAGAAGACATGGAATGACAGAATAAAAAGATGAATAGAATATCATTTCCATATTATTTAGGGTTAATACCAAGTATATCATAGTGGAATTACTTCACTACTAAAACCATTATAGTTTTCAAGGTTCTCTCTGAAGACTATCCTAGTCGGAAATTTCCCTTAACGAGATGGGTTCAATCAACAATCAAGTCTTATTTATCTCATGAGATATCAATATTTACCAAATGAATTATATATAGATATAGTTTCCACCCACCACATAATTAAAATAAAATATATGAGTGACACAAGATCGTAGAAAATCCATCATATCTAAACATATGAAAATAAATGGTCGTCATGAAACTTCATTCATATCAGAAACCATTAAACAAGATTGGTTTTATGAAACAATACATTTTAGAAAATCCAATAGAAAATTAAAAGGTTTTATAATGATTTAATCAATTAAAAATAGTAACCCCTTATAAAAATAAGCAGGTTTCATAAGCATCATTTAATCAATAACATAATCCATCCAAAAAAGAAAAAAAAATTGTATCATTGGATCCAATACCCAGTAATTACTATGTTACAAATAATAATGTCATATTAGAAGGAAAATAATCTTAAAATCTCCCTTGGATCATTTCTAAAGTATAATATCATTTTAACGTTGACAAAAATATTTTAAACATGAAAAAAGCTAAAAACATCATTAAAGATAACCACGAAAAATTATAAAGAAATTGTTTAAAATATTTTAAATCATTTATAGATGAAAAAAAACCATTTCAAAATAAACATAAAATATTTTAAAAATAGTTCTCCCATTAATGTAACAAAGTTAAATAATGAATAAATATTGAGATATAATTTAAAACATAAGGAGAGGGAAATATACTTTCCACATTGATTTTTTTGCGAAAACAAAAACCAATATAAAAATACAATTCCATTGAAACAATCCATTGAAACATATAATGGAAAAATTAATTATAATTTAGAAAAATAATATAGAAACATTTCCTTTCCACTTTGTAAAACGTTTTTGGGCAACATAAAAAATTTAAGAAATCATTTTCATTGAAAATAAAATTTTATTCATATAAAATTGGATTTAAAATAATGGGTGGTCATGATAGTAAATAATTATGTACATACCATAGATGTTAAAAAAAATATTTCATTCACTTAATCAGAAAAATCTAAATGATACAAGTTTAGAATATGACAAGAATATTCATTTTATGGAACATAATGAAAATTTGAATTAGGGTAAAAATGTTTTTTTATAAATTTTCTTGATATTGTTAAAAAATTTGTAATTTTCTTTTAAAACAAATAATGTAGAAGAAAAAGGAATTTCAAATGAAGTGAAAAGAAATGTTTCTTTTCTTTAGAAACATTAGTTTGGAATCATGAGTACATACAGAGATAAAAAATGAAGTAAAACATGCTTTATCATGACATAAATAGAGGGGAATAAAATATATAAATATCTTTAGAGATATATCTTATGATTTCAATAAAGGAAGTATAATCATTAAAAATCCAAATAAATAATAAAATTTTCACATAAAACCCTTACCACTTTGGTAACAATGAATCATCAACCCCATGAAAGAATAAAATTAAAAAAATAATTATATCAAGAGAATAAATACGTTCATGATTTTAAATTTCAGCTTGGATTTCTATAAACTTCATTAAAGAAAATAGTGGTATAACATAACATATGTCCCAAAAAAATGAATAAACAAATCCCCAAACACTCTGATAAAAGTTTTAATCATAAAACCCATTAAATAATAACATAAAAATTATACGGTTAATGTTATTAAAAAATTATTATATGATAAAACATTTAAGTGGATAATTATATACACCACTCAAAAGAAACCAGTGGTAAATATGGAATATATCTATTTGAACAAAAATAGTGACTAGAATATTCATACATTATTTCTTGATATTGTTTATACATATTATAATCACCTTTATAATAAATATAGGTTTATTACCAATAATATCTAGAACCATATAAATATATATATATATATCATAGAATTAATTATTTAATTATTATCTTTTATTACCTACTATTTAATAATTCCTTGTTAAAATCATGTGTTCTATAATAACTCGTTTATTTTCCAAGTATGTTTGAATTTTTTATTTTTGATAATTTTAATTTTATCATGGCTCCATATTGTCCATAATTTTATACGTGGTATAAATATCATATAAAACCCTAATATTTTTATTTGTGTTATTATATAAATTGTATATAAATATATATATAATGAAATGAACCAATAATGGAGATGATAGGTTATACGTACGCATGATCATTGTTTCAATTTTCTAATAGATCTATGAAAAATTATGGAAAATTATATACAACATTAAAAAATAAGTATTATTTAATATATATTATATATATTCATTATATTATTCCTTATTTCCTTCCATAGAAATCATTTTTTTAAAATTTAATTGTATCACTTCCCTATGTGATAGTCATGCATGCACTCGAGGTACGTTATCGTATCCCCTTTGGAATGAAAATTAATAAACTATATGTTATATTATAATTCATAAAGTATAATATCATTAAAAATATCATATATATATATATATATTTATTTATTTATTTAATACATAAAATTACCATTCATGAAAAAAATGAATGAAAAACATTTTACATATATTTTCTCAGGTGGTAGTCTGACGTACAAATGACCGACATTTTTGTTTTCTAATGGGTTTGATTGTAATAAGGCAGGTGTGATATTATAATTATATAATTAAAATAATATACTAATTATATTATATAAAAAATGAATAAATCATAAGATTCATCTTTCTAGGTTTTTGTGTATATTGATTAACATCGATTTGCAATGTGATAATCTTCCCTACACATAATCGACAGTTTCATTTCCCATTATAAGGAATTAAATATGGATATAAGATATTATATTAATATAATAAAATATAATTATATGGTATATACTATTTTTATTATACTATAATATTTTAATTAATGTATATGGAGTTAGTTTAATAACAATAATGAACAAAAAATTTTAAGTACAATAACATTTCAACAAAGAAAATCATTAGATATACATCTAAATCCTTCAAAGTTGTGATTCATAAATAAATTATGTAATATATGATTCTATTATGGAAATAAGAAAAGTATTTGGGTAGGTAATGGATGATACAAATGTGTTTTGAATGTCTAATGTGAAGATTAGAGGTCATGACCTTTTATATGTGGGGGAGTAGAAACAGATGTAATTTTTGAAATGAATAAATTGTTCCCATGTTTTCCACAATATAAAGCAATAAAAAATGAATTATAAATAAAAAATAGAGTTTATAATGTCTAAATATATCCATTCAATGGTTTTTGTAATATTTTATAATTAATTGTACTTATTACTTTTTTAGTTTAACACCTGATATTCTATTTTTGACTTTAACATTGGTATCAATTTTTTTTTGCATTTAGAACAAGAAATAATTATACAATATTATATAATTTTAATTACTATAAATCAAATATGGGAAATTTTTTTTAAATTTACATCAGAGAAGTGGAAATTTGTTTGTTAAAATTTCACCATCAAATGTGATGAGAAAGCAGATTTCCAAAGGGAAATGTTCAAAATATCATAAATAGTTATATCAAAATTCTAAAATTCAATAGATTAAGATATAATAAATTGTACTAATATATATATATTTACATAACTAAAATTAATATTAATTTTAAAACCACATTAAAATATCATTATTCTTTTAAATTCATTGATTGAAAATGCATTTTTTTAAGGGAATTAATATTTTACACTATTCATTGAGAAAAACATATATTGGTAAAATTTTCAAAAAATAACTAATATATTATTTCGCTATAATGATTTAAAAAATTAATTTAATTTTAAAAAATATGTTCTACAATTAATTTAAAAACTAATTTTAAAATAAATGCATAAAATGTGAAATATATCTTTTCAGAAGAAATAATGTATTTTAGTGTAAATTTGGAGTTATTCATATATGATTCCCTGAAAAATCATAAGAAGATTCATTCACCAATTTTTATTTATATAATTTATTTATATATAAGATTTTTTGTGCATAAAATAGTTTTCTAGAAAAATATTTACTTTATCATCTAATGGTTTCATTTGTTTTCATTTCAATTGAAATTGGTCTCCAAAGAAAAAATTATATATATGTGTGTATACCATATATGTCCCTCATTTTTTTAATCACAATAATTTTTTCCATTCCTACATCTAGGTACTAAATATCACAATAAATAATAATATTTTAATAATATGTCATGTTTATTAATAATTAGTGTTGTATTTAGAAAATCTATCAATGAAAATTAATTTATTTTAAAAAGTATTTTATAAGATATTGAGGTGTTACATTCTAACCCCAGAGTATTTCCCCCTCATAATTCATCAAACATATTAAAATAAATGTGTAATCTTCTTCCACATTACTTTATTAAGTTCCCATAAACCTTCTTTAAACTGGTAGTTTTGACTCAAATCATGGACTAGGTGAGTTTACTTGTTTAATAGAATTTTATATTTACAATATATAATCTCAATGGTTTATTACTCATATAAAAGATATTTAATTATAGGTATGAACTATAAGTTCAATAAATCTGAATAGTTTATTATGTACATTCTTAGTATAAATACATGGATGTCATCAAGAAAATGGGGAGTTGTAATGGAAGCATAAAATGATTGATCAACATCATAATATTATTATAAATTTCAAAGAGACCTTTATGGGTATGTCTTAAAATTACATTATGTTATATGAAAATGTTCATCATTTGGTTTTTCATCAATCAAATTTCACTTCATCCCTCAATATAAGAAATTAAGATGAATATGTTATGCCAGAAGTACTAATGAATCACGAGAACCATAATATAAATATAAGTTATTCCTTTTATCTATATATAACATTATAACAAAATGGTTAGAATAAGTTATAAAATATGCATAAATATTTATATGGTGAATTAATACAATAATCTCTAAAACTAAGACAAAATATCAATATAAACAATTTAATAAATGGTTTACCTAATAAACCATCCAAAATTTATAAAATATAAATAAAGTCACTATATTTACCAAAATATACTCAAAATTAATCCCTTAAAAATAATAAATCATATCATAATGGTTACATTAAAAAATTTCAATACCTTTATCTTACCATCATCTGGATGATGGTAATAACTATCATTATCATAAAATCTCAATGAAAACATAAAAGTTTCATTATTCTTAAAATAAATCCATTTATTATAGATTATTCTCATTAAATCATAAAATGATATATACTCTATCAACAATCATATATAGAACTTTTTAAGAAATATTTAACAAGTTGCAATGTCTTCAACCCAATCCATTTTACTCTCTCCATGTCCATCATCACATTACCCAAAAACTATATTCTAAATATCATAATCATATTAAGGGTTATCTTTCCCTTAATTGTGTTTTTTCTATAAAATATAAAACTTTAATTAAATAAATTTTCTATGTTATCAATACCATTTAACATTTTCATTTAACTCCATAATAAACATATCATATAATTAAAAATATATTTTTAATAATTATTAAATTCCAATACATAAAAACATTAATCCGTTAACTTATTCTTAAAACGTTAACAAAGAATCACCATATTAATGTATATAATGATTTCGTGTAAAAATAAATATGAATCTTTTATTAATATTCATCCATTTAAATTTAATCATGATTCTTACATTTAACCAATAAAATACTGTTAGAACATCCCTTACTGTTCCTTTTTCATTTGTTGTCTCTTCATCATTGAGAAAACAAATAATTGTACTAACTTACAGATCATATTCTACATAATTACCCCAAGTACCTAGATTTGAACAATTATAATAAGTCCACATTTTTATCATTAAACAATTAATGAAACTACAGGGAAACCGTTATTCTCTTCCATGACATTAACATGACATTTTAGTTTCTTCCAAAAATCACATACTCTGTTCTATTCATCTTTACACATATAAAACTTCTCATTCCATTGAGACATTCCTTAAATCATTGTTCACACATTTATTATACAATGTAAAACTACAATTATTTCTTCTATGCTTTCCATCAACTGAGTTCTTTGAAAAATATATTCATCTCTTCATTTTTGAGTTTGGGAGTTATTTAATGAGAATGTTTTTAATCATGTATTATGATAAATGATTGTGTATAATTAAAATATATTTTTCACTAGTCATAATACAAATTGTTTTCTTATCAATGAATTTTCAATCAATTTCATCATTATCCAAGTTTTTTTTTGTTTTCACCATTGAATAAAACAATATATTATAGTGTGAGATAACAAATTATAATTCTAAAACCATATATTATTGAAAAATCACTTAATATTTCTATATCCTAAAACATTATTTTCAATCTTAGAAAACATGGGTTTAACCCTAGCCATCAATTGTTATTATTCAAATCCATCATGATTTTTCGTAATGAGTTTTTGAATTTCTAAATCATATAGGCCAAGAATGGAAAAACTATTGTGTAGCAAGGCCCATTATTGTATACTACGTAACAATAATGTTAAGCATGATGAACCTTTGTTATGTGTTATTACCCCTAGGTACATCTGTTTTTTATCCCCATCGTGTTTTAGTATCTAGACATGGAATTATTTCTTGTAAACCACTAACTCTATCATTCACCAATATTCGATGATATTTTCCACTATAATGAATTATAATTACACATATCCTTAGAGATGATAATTATTATTTATCATCCTAGTTTCCAATAGTTAACTAATACTATCCACTAGCACCAATAATAGAAATATAGAATTATTTTCATTAGACTATAATTGATACTTACTAGTTCACTCCATGGGAAGCTACACCTCCCGGGAAAAAACACCATTATCCCCAGTCAAAACCCTTTCTCATGAAGCCCTTGCGTGGTGATCCATGCTTCATACTATTATCACAAATGAGACCTCCCAAGGATCAAATTCCATCCATTATTTAAGAACCTAGTTCATACATAGAGGTATGGTTTTCTTTCATTCTTTTTTCTTAGAGTTATTTTAAAAAAAATGAAGGAAAAACTAGAAAAGTATAGGAATCATGGGATACACATTCTGTATTACCAAGAACATGTTGTTTTCTTTGTCCATGAATTAAGGAAAGACATGCCGTGTGGGAATGTCTATAAGGAAAAGAGGAATAACCAACAATACGTCGTGTACTTCATGGTACACGCCTTGTAGTCATGTTGGCAGGTTCTCTAATGTACGTTGGAGGATGTCTTCCACCAAATAAATAATAAAGTGATATAAACAAAATGTTTATGGAATTAAATGATGTGTACATTTTTTCTCATAAAAATTGAGGTAGCCTTATTTTCTATCATTTCTGATATAAGAGACATTGGGTTTGTGAGGCAGCAACGCTGAAAGGGGATTTGGTTCCCTATTGAGCATATGAACTCCATTTGGATCTATGTCGGTCTCATTTGAACCCATTCAGTAAGATCCTTACTAATTTCGATCCATTATGGTTGATATTAATTCTCTAATGAGTTATTTATGGGTGAGTAAATATCTTTTTGTTATATATATCTATCGTTCTAGCATGAATTTGATTTCGAGGCAGGAGGAGGAGATACAATCTACGATGAGGTAGGTGGTCGCATGCTAAATTTTCAATGATAAGTAGTTCATATGTGAATTTATGACACACACCATTGTTTAGGGTGTCACATGATTGAGAATTTTACCCGTTTTAATTCCTAATTACTTTTAGATGATTGAGTAAATTAATTGAATCATGATTAAGATTTTTGGTTTTATTACGGGCCACCCCGTGGGTACATTTACCCTCAAATAACTACTGCTTTTCCCTTTCACCTCATATTATGATGGGAATTCCTTTATTTATACATTTATGGTTTATTAAAAATGATAATGAATAATTATAAGATTTCCATGCGAAAATATTGGATACGACATTGTGATATATTAATTCACATGTTGTTCTTATTATATAATGTTTCCCACGTGAGTTATTTAATGTTAAAGTCAGGAAATAGTTTATTTATCATATGCTTCTATATAAATGAAATGTTCCCCAATGATTGGATATTTTTTAACATCATGATAGTGTAATTTAAAAGTTTTTTTACTTTCATGAAATTCTTATTCACTAGTCTTGGTTGTGATACATGATGAAATGCGGGTAAACTGCTCTTGTGAATGATTTTAACATGCTGAAATTTTGATACACTAGGCTTGGACCTTAAACATGTTTAAAGGCTGATACACCAGTCATATCACTAATTAGATTATGCTGAAATGCCGATACATTAGGCATGTCCCTGAGACATATTAAAATGGATTGATTTATGATGCGTCTTCCAAGCCAAATAACTAACATGGTTTTAGTCTTCACATCTTCTGTTTAGGTAGCCTGTTGAGGTAATTGTTGCATTTACTTCATATGGAGAATTTATGGGCTTAGGCCAGACCCCAAGATTTATATAACTCAATGAATTTAATTTTATTAATGAACATTAAATAAATGTAATGGAATTCTGGTACTTCTAGGATTAGTAAAATTTGAGTACCTCATAGTTTATTCTATTCTGACTACTATACACTACTATTTAATATACTAATTGATCTATTTTCATAGAACACAAATGGATTCCATCTAGGATTTTTTTCTCACACAATATTGTGCTCATGTTTTTTGGCCCAAACGGACTATATTGATGCAGGTTTCCTTAAGAGCAGGGCTTCTTATACAGCTACTTGATTGCTGATTAGAAGAAGAAGATCTAGGTACCAATCCAAGGCTTTCAATGCTACTATGTTTCATTTTTTTCCGCATACTTTGGTATTGTGTTGTACTAGAATTTTTTTTATTGATTTGGCTATTTTCATATAATATGTTACATGTTCCATCAATTTGATATTATATGCCTTCTGGTTATCTTTATCTTTGATTCTTCAGTTGTATAATTCTATTGCATGTTTTTTAATTCTTATGAAATTTTCATTATTTATTCTATTGTGTTATAATCTTCCAATGGGGCCAAAGTTTTCCCACTATCACACCATAGGCCCTTGCTGCTAGTCGGCAGCCTCTGGAATTTAGATAAACGACTTTGAGGCCAGGTGGACAATAGGGTACCATGAACGTTTTAGTGGAATCTTGATATGAGATGTAATAAAGTGGTGTAAAATGATTTATTTTCATCGATTTCGTACTAATTAGATCCTATTGATAAGGATATAAATTAATTGGTAGTTGTTAAAAAGTTGTGTCTAAGAGTAGCTAACCCATGTACATGGAAAATCTATGTTACCTGAAATATTGAAATTTTAGTTATTTATCTATTGTTACAGCTGATTTGATTTCATAGTTGGCTGAAATGATTATTTTGTGCTACTGTTATTATTGATCATGTTGTGGTTCTATTTCATTTCAACATAATGAGATGATGTTATTCCATCTCATTCATCATATAGATACTTTTTAGAATCACATGCCATTAATTATGTTATTCCATTAAGGATGCATTATATATAATATTATATTGTGATATATGTCATTCTAGATATACATGTTATTGTTATAGTACCTTGATATATATTCATGTTCTTGGGATATGATTATTAGTATGTAATATGGTTTGAATTTTATGGATGCCAATCATTGATCTCTATGGGGAATGAGCACTCTTGGATCAGATTTTGGTGGATCATGTTATAGTATTATGTATAGAATCTTATTGAGATATGTGATGTTTCGGTACTGAACATTGATTTGAAGGGAGTATTGGCACTCACGGATTGGAATTTGGCATATCACTAGTTTTTTTCTGAAGAATATGGGTTTTCTCTTCAATTTGGAGTTTATGTCCTAAAAAACCTAGTATACATGTCATGTAGTTTAGACTAACATTTCATGTGTTCATATTATTTAGGGGATAATGTGTTCCATGTTCAATGATGTACATGTCGTGTACCATATGTAAATACCTTGTAATAGATCACTGTGTAATGGTCCATGCGTGAGGGGACATGGGCTGTTTTTTTATTATAACATGACACGTAATATCAGTACAAACTATATAGGATACCCATGTGTAATTCATATATTATTGGTGATGTGGGAGTACATGTCTAGGAGGATGGGCATCTGTACATGTCGTATGATGATGGAACATGTCATATAACTGGGGTTGATACACACCCAGGACAACGGTAGCAGACGACCATGTGACTGTATAAGGGTACATGTCATGTATACGTTCTACACACTATGTAGTCCCTTTTTTCCAAACATTTATGGTATTTTACTATTTTATTTTTGTGCTTAAGAATGGAAAATATTGATTATGAGTTTAATCTAAGGCGTGTTTTGGAACTTCTAGATTCATGGTGCCCTGACGTACATGAGTTGTATTCCAGGAGAGTAGTGATGATCATACTCTTGAGATGGTAGGCCATGGGCTACTAATGAAATATATACTTATTCCAACTATGGTACTAGCTATTGAACCGAATGAAGATGCTGATGCGTAGTTCTATGAAGGCTATTGAGGTTCATACATATCTTTCAGGGTACACTGCAGGCTACCATATCTATGGTAGAGCTAACATGTATATTCCGGCTGCAGCATCCACCAACTTTTTCCGGGGATGTAGGACCACGAGCTGTGGAATAATGACATGAATCAGTAATGAATATCATTGAGCATATATGGACTTCTCCTGAAAGGAGTATCAATATCATGAAATATATGTTACCTGATTCTGCCAGGAGATCTTGGGATGTTATAATGCGGGGAGGGTATCATCCAAATCTAAAATGGGAATACATATTAGTGACCTTATTTGATAATTATTCTCTGGAGACACTGAGGACCAACTGAGACTGAGAGTTTGTGCACCCAGAGCATGGATCCATATATTTTATCGACTATTCTACATGGTTTATGGAGCTTCATTAATGCACACCTATTCTGAGGGGGTGACGACGTCTTGAATGCTAGATGATTCAGGGATGGTATCATGTTTGAAATATATTCATAGGTGAAAGTCTTCAGGTTTAATTCTTTCTCTACTATTGTGAATCATGCACTGATGACCAATAGAAACCTAAGGGAATATAGGGTTCTGATACAGGGTGGTTCGACACCGTGATATGGAACTGTCTTGACTAGAATCAAGAAGCATTGTATGGAGCTTTCACGCGAGGATACGAGAAGTCAACAATTTTCATCTGGTATCATAGTGAGGTGATACTAGTGGAGAAGGATTCGGTATACTAAAACTCAGTGCCCAATCGACCCGGTCATTTGATAGGCTTGCAAAATGTTGGGCCATTTACAGCAGTTCTGAAGATCATTTCTATAAGCATCTGGTTAGAGAGGTTCTGTACCCACTCCATGTTCACGAGCGTGGTCAGTTGTTTCTCACCAGTTAGGGAACTGGAATATGTCAGAATGTTCATGCTAAGGGGGTAGTCATGGCCTTGGATTCTTGCCCCCATGATCTGAGCAACAACAGGGCGAGTCAGATCAGGGTTTCCAAGCAGGGTCTAATGGCAACTGTACTAGGATAAATTATTCAATGAAATAGTCCCAACAAGAGCAGGATCCTGGACATTCTATGTTAGTATAACTATTCTAGTCACCTTTATTTTTCTATAGACACTTTTTGACACTATTTCTAGACATATTTTTATATCTATAGCTATTTTCTAAATTCTTGGGCTCAATGTTTACAATAAATTAGATGTTATGACGCAATACAGTACGTTACAGATTAGAATGTACCTTGTCTATCAGTGCAAGGAGTGACCCATTGAGATTGGTCTGTGTATCATTCTATGGAACCAATATTACATAAAGATAATCTTCGTTGGTTTCATTTTCGAAATGGAATTGTTGGCTTCCAATCGTTCCTTTTTTGAAATCTACTGACATGGTGTGAGTTTCTCTTCAAAAAAGGAGGATAGATTCTACATAAGTTTGAATTGAATTTCCAAGAGAGTAAAATTAGAAGCAAGCATCGTAGGTTTGGTAGAATGATAGTCCAGATTGCATGTCCATATATGAATGATCATGGAGAATGTGAGGATTATTTCCATCCAGTGGTTGACCAATTCAGGGATTTTTTCTCAGATGACATCGTAGGCATACCACCGGTCAGAGAGGTGGAGTTTATTATTTAGATAGATCCATGAGCTTTATCGGTATCCATTCAACCTTACACTATGGCCACAATAGAGTCTCAAGAGCTCATGTGGAAGTTGGAATATCTGGATGTCAAGGGTATTATATAACCTAGTACATCGCCTTGGGGTAAACGGGTATTTTTCATGAAAAAGGCGCAAAATATCCCTAGGGTATGCATGGAATATCGAATCCTGAACCAATTATAGTTATAAACTAATATCCATTTACACAGTTAGATAACATGTTTGAAAAAAATTTGGGATCTCGATTTTTCTTGATGATTGACCTAATGTCAGGATATCACCAGGTAGGTTGTAAATTGGCAGACATACCTAGTATAACCATTTGTAGTAAGTATGGTCTTTTTGAGTAATTTATTATGAAATTTTGTCACATTAACGTGCCAACAGTTTTCATGGCACTGATGAACCTAGTGTTCCATCATTACCTAGATTATTTTGTTGTGGTTTTTGTGGATGATATATTAGAGTGTTCTCACAATCAACATTTCTATTCCAAACACCTTGAGAACATTTTGAATACAATTAGAGAGAATCAGTTATTTGAAAATCTCTCAAAATTTCACTTCTAGATGGATCAAATTCACTTCCTTGGTCATTTCATATCAGATATGGGATAATTAGGGGACCCAGAGAATATGATTGCAATAGTTACCTAAGAAATTCCCATTATCATTTTAGAGGTGCAGAGTTTTTTGGGGATAAATGGTTATTGGATGTGTTTTATACAGGACATATAATTCTTAGTGGCACCAATGATGGATTTGACTAAAAATGTGTAAAATTTTAGCGGTCAGATTCTTGTGATGTAGCCTTTCAAGAGTTTAAGGGACATTTCACATCAGCACTGATGCTGATTTTCCACATCCAAGAAGGATTTATATTTTTTTACAGTGATGCATCATTTATTGGGATGGCAGTGAAACTTATGTAAGTAGATCGATTTGTTGCATGCAAGTCTCGGTAGTTGTGTCCACATGAGAGGAATTACCTAACACGTGATCTTGAGTTGGCTTCAGTTGATCATGATTTGTGATGTTGGGGACATTATTTATTGGCAGAGAATTTTATGGTTTAAATAGACCACAAGAGACAAAAATACATCATTACTCAGTGTGATTTGAATGTAATATAGAGAATGTGGGTTCAAAACCTTCATTAGTTCAATTTTATTCTTGCATATACAGCTTGGAAAGGAAATGTAGTGGTTGACACACTAAGAAGGAGGATTCAGAGATAGGTAGTGCAGGAGGTTTGTGGTGAATAAAAGCTTATGTATTTGTTAATTAAGATGTATTGAGAGGTTAAAAATAGGCTTGATAGACTTATATATCATATTTGGATTTCACCTCTACCCAATAAGGCAGAGTGAGTATGAGGCAACTATCAGATTTGGAAGGCCTAGTTCTTTGGGAGAGTGCGGCTGGTGAGGACCCTCTTTTGGGATGGACGATAGGAAATGATGAAGTTCTATTTATCCATAGACGTGTGTGGGTTCCAAGTGATATACACTAGGATTAGATGTAGGAGATTCTTGCTTCATCTTGGGTAGGGAATCCCAGAGTCACCATGATGTACCATGACATAATCCATTAGTACTTGTGACCGGATATGAAATGATAAGTATCAGGTTTTGTTATGAGGTGTTCCACCCTTCAGTAGTTGAGGGTGTAACATCATCAGCTGACTGGGATTTTACACTAGCTACCCATTCTTGAGTGAATGTGGGATGATGTCACGATTGATTTTGTGATGGGATTACTGAGGTCTCCTAGATGAAAATATATTTTTGGGGTTGTAGCTGACAAGCCTATGAAGTTCACTCATTACTTTTCAATCAAGGAGCCCTTTGATATTGATGAGACCAGAACATTCTATATCCAAGAGGAAGTATGACATCATAGGTTCCCTAATTCTATCATTCCTGAAAAGAATGCATACTTTATGTATGATTTATGGTAGAGTTCTCTGAGGGCGTTGGGTATACAGGTACTTATAAGAACACAAAACCACCCTCAAACTGATGGGAGGTCGAAGGGTATGATGCAGGT
Organism: Viscum album; assembly: GCA_963277665.1. Classification (NCBI taxonomy): domain Eukaryota; kingdom Viridiplantae; phylum Streptophyta; class Magnoliopsida; order Santalales; family Viscaceae; genus Viscum; species Viscum album. The sequence continues at coordinate 651,182,950 of OY728145.1, read as the reverse complement.
TCTAGAGGACAAGTTAGGGGAATGTGTTCTAGACATCGGGTGATCTTGGGAGAAGCCCATACACTAGGTTGAGTTCATCTATAATAATATCTTGCAATATACTATCAAGATAGAACCATTTGATGCTTTATAAGAGAGTCCATTCAGATCACCCATGTGTCCGCTGGAGGTACGACAGGTAGCTATACTGGGACCTCATCTTATCCAAGATACGAATGAGTAGGTTAAATTGAATTAGAAGAAGAAAAAATTTATGTAGTCTCATCAAAAATAATACACAGATCACAATATATGACATTTGATATTGAGGTTGGGGATTGGGTTTTCTGACATTTCACACCGAGATTGAGACACAAGAGTATCCGGACACATTGTAATCATTCACTAAGATATGCGGGTTCATTCAAAATTCTAGATAGTGTTGGGCTGGTTGCGTATCAGTTACTGTTACCTCTGAGGTATCAGGCCATGCATGACATCTTCCATATATATATCAGCTACACCAATATCACTCAGACCAATCTCACGTTTTTCAACCTAAGAAGGTTGATATTCCGGTTGATCCATCCTTTGAAGAGGATCAAATTTTCATAGTTGATAGGATCACAATTGTTTTTTGATGCCACTTATTTCCTCTCGTATGTGTACTATGGTAGTACATATTAGTACATGGTGAGACTTAGAGTAGGGTGGCTAATGTAGGTTCTCAGTGGCCATATTTCTTCTAAGATATTACTTCACCTCCATTGGATTGTAAATTCATGGATTAATTTATTTAAGGTGGAAATTTTTAAGAACCCATATCTTAATTTGAGTTCTGTTTTTCTTTTATTATTTTTTCATTGAGTTTTTTTTTTGAGAAAACATGGGAAAACTAGACAAGTATAAGAATCATGGGATACATGATGTGTATTACTAAGAACATTTCATGTAGTATTTCCATGTATGAAGGGAATACATGGAGTGTTGGAATGTCCAAAATGATAATGTAAGGCTGACAACATGCCGTGGACTTCCTGGTACATGCCATATATCCATGTTGGCAGGTTCTGGAAAGTATGACGGTTGATGTCAGCCGCCAAATTAATAGTAAAATGATATAAATGTCAAGTATAAGGAATTGCACACCATGTATATTCTATTTTTACCCTCAAATTGGATTTATCCTCATTTTTATCATTTTTGATAGAGGAGACACTGAGTTTTTGAGGAAGCAACACCGAAAGGTAATTTGGTACCTGATTGAGCATATGAACTCTGTTTTGATCGCCGCTAGTCTCATTTCAAACAAATCCGTAAAGCTCTCGATTTCTCTAGGGCTGTTCATAGTGATTTAATTTCATGAAGAACTAATTTTGGGTTGATTAAATATCCTTGATTCATAGATCCCAACCATTCTATATTGAATTGTATGTATATGTTGGACGATGAGAGTCATACTATGACGAGGTAAGCGGTCTCGTTCTAATTGTTCAATGATATATAGTTTATAAGTTCCATTGTGTAGTGTGCTCATGTTTAGGGTGTCTCATAACTGGGAATTTTACCATTGTTATTATATATTGACATTCAAGTGATTGATTAAATTAATTAAAGCATGATAATGATTTATGGTTTGATTAAGGGCCACACCATGGGGAATTTTCTCCCAGATATCCATTGTTTCACCATTTCTCCTAGGATATTGATTGGAATTCCTTTGTGTAATTATTTAATGGTGGTTTAAAATGATATTGGTTAATTAAATGTCTCCCATGTAAGAATTTTTTTAGTGCGTTGTGATATTTTATTTCACATATTATTCTTGTTATATAAATTTTTACACGTGATCTATTAATTGCTAAAGTCATGCTATAGATTAATTTGAATGTGTTTCATGATAAATAGAATTTTCCCATGGGAGTTAATATTTGTTAACAATGAGATAGTGTAATTTAAATGTGTTGTTTACTATGATAATATGCTAATACACTCGGATTGGCCTTGATACATGTTGAAGTGATGATACATTAGTCTTGTATGTTATTTAAATATGTTGAAATGATGATACACCGGGCATGGCCCTAAAACATTCTGAAATCTTGAACACTGGGTTTTCCCCTGATTATATTATGTTGAAATGTTGATACATTGGGCTTGGCCCTAAGAGATATTGAAATGGAATGACATATGATGCCCCTACCAGTCCAAAGAAGAAACATGGATTTAGTTTCCACTCATTCCGTTTAGTTATCATGTTGTGGTGGTTATTTCATTTACATCATAAAGGGGATTAACAGGCTTAGTGTAGACCCCAATTCTTATATAATTCAACGAATTTGAATGGATTAAAAAACATTAAGTTTATTTAAATGAATGAAAGTAATTGTAGGATTGGTTAAATTTGACTACATATTAGTTTACTGCATTATTACTATTGTACACTATAGTTTCATATACGCACCGATAGTTTGGAAGAAACCTTCGGTGGTTGCCTACTGTGATTTACTTCTCACAATATTTTTGGGTCATGATTTTAGGCCCAAACAGACTATATTGCTACAGGTTTCAATATGTGTAGGGATCTTTATACATGTACTTCATTGATGCATAAGAGAAGGAGATCATGGGACCAAGCCATGGCTTGTGATGATGCTGAGTTTCATATTTTTACCGAACATTGGTATTGTGTTATAATTGAATGAAGTGTATCCTATTTTTTCTATTTTCATAGAACATGTGACATTCTGCATCATATTTATATTATATGCCTTTAAAATAACTTTATCTTTCAGTCTTCAGTTGTTTAATTCAAGTGAATGTTGTTTAATTCTTTCAATATTTTCATTATTTATTCTGGTGTGTTACACTCTTCCAATGAGAGAATAGTTTCCCCACTATCACCCCAAAGGCCCAGTAGCCTCGGGCATTTTGGAAAATGCAATTGAGGCCATGGTGGCAACCAAGTATGGGGAACCTTTTAGTGGGATCAGTATCCAATACATTACACACTACCTCTAATTACAATTATAGAAACCCTAGATTTTTATATATATAGATATGACATCTATATAGTCAAATATTCATTACGTTATACAAACACACTATTTCATCTGGAAATGGGGATGACCTTGTTTGTTTAAGGATAAAACATTCCAATCAGTTTCTAATGGGTTTATTCATAGAACTAGAAACATCCAAGGATTTTATATCCATTTGGACCTACATTCCAAAGGTAGGAGCTCATTAGTTGTGGACATATGAAGCTTATTAATTTACATTGGTCGAGAGGATGAGTGGTCAGACTCATCACACCTTTTTGGGGGGAATTATTGTCTACTCCGAGAATCTCTTATAGATTTGAGTTATATTCCTGGATCCTTATTAAATTACCAAGTATGAAAATGAGATTTCCATTTGATCTAATTATAAATGATTAATATATATAAGATTTATAGAATCTTTTATATGTATTCTAGGTTTTTCATCGATAGATAATCATCTATATTTATTAGAGATTCATAGTCAATCGTATCCTTCAACACATTATATATAAATATCGTGGTCATTATAATAACCATACTGGTTTTAGAGCCACTTAGTAGGGACCTTGAAGTTTATTGTCGTTCAGATGGACATGGATTATTTCAGAGTTGTGATCGTACCCGCAGTTGGGCTATATACATATCCTTATTTAGAAAAGGAATCTAAACCCGCGTTGTTCGAGTGAAGCAGTATGGAGTTTAACATCATATGGGATAGAAAATAATTAATGAAAGATGGCCTTGAACCTTTGAAAGGATTCCTATGTACACTACATTTAAAGTAGAGATCAAATTCCACGTAGTTCGGGTGATAAAGTATGAGGTTTGTGCATGATTAATGGCCCAAAAAGATATGTTATAATTACTTTTACAATCTAATATCGCCTGAGTCATGATAGATGTGAGAAAAAAGAGGTATTAGTTAAACCTTATGATTGTGCCATGAAATATGTGATCATAAGAAATGATATGGGGATTATGTATGTATGACTGGCCAAGATAGATGAGGATCGGGATTTTACTTTAGGAAAGAAACCTAGGAACACGGTCCATAAAGGTATATGTTCTTTATAGAGATTTTGATACTTAACATAGGACTTAATCCTGAGAAGGATTCCAAAATTATAGGGACTTTTGATTTGGTTTTATTCTTGAGAAGGAATCCCAAATAATAAGAAATTAAGACTGGGGCATACTCCTAAGAAGGAGGCCCCGATTTAGGGAACATATGACTTGGGGCTTACTCCTGAGAAGGAGTCCCAAGTTAAGGGGATTTGAGATTTGGGCTTACTCCTTATAAGGAGGCCCATGTTAAGGTGAAATATGAATGGGGATTATTCCTGAAAAAGAGCCCCAGGTTTGGGAACATGGGGCATACTCCTAAGGAGGATTCCTAGATTAAAGATTTCCCCATATAAAAGGATAAGGTTAAATGAATGAAATATCATTCCTTAATGACATAAAGGTTATGTATATCACAAGGTTTTGAGATATTTTCCACATAATTACTTTTAGATAAGAAATCCAACAAAGTTACCATGCCAAAAATGGCTTTGAAGAGGCTTTTGAAGGCTAAATCATGAAGAGGAGAGGTGGATTTGAAGAAAATAGTTTAATAGGTAGGAGGGGAACCAAAAAGAGGCAGGCACGCAAGTCCTGTTTGGGAGCGCAAGTCCGGGTTGCGCATGAATACTTGCGCGACATGGGTGTACATGGGAGATAGTTAACCCATTAGGCAATACTTGGGTGAGGCTTGGCCCAAGCCCTTAGTATTATCCTTAAAAGCTTCTAAAAGGGTGGCACAATCTATTGAAGGGATAAGGTGGCACGCAAGTGTGGCCATTTCCCTTAAGGGATGGACATTTAGGGGCGCAAGAGTTGATGAATTCCAACACTTAGGCCTTATTCATCCTCTTTATATCTTCTATTCAAGGTAAAAAATTACCCTAGAAGTGTTCGAAAGGCTTCAAGCAGAGACTAGGGCACCGAGAGCTTAAATCTTACTTTTGGTTTTATCCCTGAAATGGGGGGCCCACAAGGGGTATTTATATGCCATTGAGGACCACGGGTGAAAATAAAATAGGGCACGCAGGTCACTTGCACGACCAATATGTGGTGTGCAAGTATACTTGTGCGACCATAGTTAAAAATGTGCGACCCATGCTTAAAGAAATCCTTGTTCATTCCATTGTCAAATAATGATATTCTTCAAAGGATGAATCTTTTTGTGCTTAAGGTATTCCCCTTTTTCAGTCGTTAGACTCTGTGACAGAAAGGAGCATCCACAAATGTCCCTCCTCAGAGTTGGATCTGAAAATGGAAGGGGGATTTGACTCTAAGTTAAAGGAGAAAACAAAGGAATTTGGGTGTGTAGGTTTGAGCGTGGAAGTAGCGGTGCGCAGGTGAGAGCCACGTAGGGTACGACGCGCATGTAAACTTCTTCCCCTATAAATATGTGGGACCACTTCGCACAAAGCACACAACTTTGAATACTTATGATCTCTCGGTGCACATGTAGACTAGATTTCGCTTGTTCGCACAGGTGATGCTGTCTGTGGTTCATTGTTTCTTTGTGTCGCACTAATGCAGAGGTATTTGGAATTTTGTGGTGATACCTACGCTCCCATACTTTCGTGACCAGATTATACTTTTGTGCCAACATAGGACTTCTGTCCCATAATTCCTTAGAAATTTTTTCAAATTTCATCAAAAAATTTATGAAAAATCAACTTACATAAGAGTTAATTATTCGACTTTTCTGCAGATTTAGTGGCTCCCAAAAGAATTGGAAAGATTGATGAGCTGGATAGAAAGCGTATTGATGACATGATGAACATCGTTGTCCATGATTACTATAATATATTCAACAATAGTCTCCCAGATTTGGCCATGTACTTGAAGAAGTATCTTCTAAATTTTATATAAATCATATCCTTTCCCCTGTATGGACATGGTCATCTGCAAGGATTCAACATTCTAGAGCCAAAGAACAATCTCCCATATTCATGGTTTCAGACATACACTAATTTTTATTCAGAAAATGTCCTAATTAGAGGCCCATTTGTTAATGCTAGAATAGTGCAGAAGGACTACATAATGAATCATATCCCATGTGCTCTAGATCTGAAACCTCACAAGCCTGAGCTGCAGCCACATTGTTATCCATCAACATTACGAAACTCTCAGATAGATCAATCCAAAGGATGGAAGAAGAGTTGGGATTTCCATCCTTGATGAGGTGTGAAGCCAACATGGATGTGGGAATATTGGGTGCGACAAACATGTGTAGAGTTTTTTGAAGATATAAAGGGAGATATAATATATGAAGTCGTTTGGGCTGTGTAGACATATATCTACAGGAATGATGACTTTGTGCCGGAGCTAATCAGCTGCTGGATCCCAGAAAACAATTCATTCCAACTGACTCATGGAGAAGTAGGCATCAGTTTGTGGGATGTCTACAAGATCTTGGGGGCTCCAATTTTGGATTATATGTAGGATGAATTCATCTCTCCCAAGGAGACATGGAATGATTCAGAGAATACTCCGGCTTTGGCACTGGAATAATTGACCATTTTATACATGCTCAAGAAATAAAAGACCTACAAAACACATTCTAGAATGGATATTCATCCAGAGGAGTGGATTTATATGTTTCTTACCAAGATGATGGAGAAGGGGCCCACATGTACTCATCCTACTACCTAGCCCAGAACAGAGAGGAGGAATGCCTTTAGAACATTCTAGAAGACCTTGGAAGTAAGAGAATTTGAAACGTGGGGAAACAAAGGGGATAAGAGAATCCCAGAAAAGACATGTCTTGTGGGCTTATTATCCTTTTGGGTCAGTTTTTATCTTTTTCTAGTTAGGGATTCTAGGGGAGGTGTCAGGCTAGAGACCGTTGTTTCATCCAAGTTGGATGAGAGGAAAATGGTTGGGTTGGCCACCCTCGTTTTAGTGAACATTCATAGGATATTACTCCATGTCTTTATGGGTAAGTATCCTTTGAGAATAGTGGGACCATTCCATATTTTGTGGGGATGTATTTCCACTCATTTCAAGACATATGATATATCGAGCAGAGTACAGGTTCATGAGTGTTCTTTAAGGCCAACAGTGCAGGCATTTTTCTAGAATTTTCCCTTTATCCCTCAACTCCTAGGATATGATGTTGATTCTAAGAATCTTCATGGAATTCCATTTCTTTCCTTATGGAAATTCTCCAACTGGGTGGTTTGTTGATGATGGAACAATTATCCTAGAATTGAGGTCATATATTCTGGCTTGAAGTGATGGTGTATTGGACACTAGGATTGACAGAATGAATATATGTGAGACCTATGCTCCATACAGATTTGCACACCAACTAATGTGTCGCAGCAGACTGTTGTATCCCCTCCTATTAATGTCATGTCAGAATAGCATCTGATGGTTTCCCGAAAATTATGGTTGCTGATAGCTATGGAGAAGACTGAAGAAGTGTTTGATCTACCAGTTGCTGGTGCGGCGAGTAACTTGACTACATGGTATCCCGATAATAGGGTAGAATCATTCCATGATAGGGTACTTAATCATCTGATTTATTTAGAGGGTAAAATGAAGAGAACTATAGAGAAATGAACCCTTATTCTTGAAGGTGACTCTTCCACACTTGGAGTTGATTCTCCGGGTTCCTCACCCAGGGCTTACTCGCTGGATTCCGAAGATGGGGATGGTGAGGCACGACATGTGTTAAAGTGGTCTCATAACATATATAATCCTCTTACCAGAATCAAGATACCCACTTCATCGACTCCGGGTTGGTTACTTCATTGGGGAAATTTAATCGCCATTACATTATAAAGCAACAATTTTTATTTTCTTATTCTCTATCTGGTATTGTAGGAGCTGAGAAGAAGTTGATGTCCAAGATTGTAGGAAACTCCTCACAGCCTTCTGGTGTATATTATGAATATCTACAACCTATGTTTTTCCAGACATGGCAGAGTTTATATTGCAATTCCGAATTCTCCTAGATGGACTTATGCAAATGGCTACACATCCATGGAGTAGAGAATCTTCAGGCTTCCATTGATATTCATTTCGAGGATAACCCCGATGAAGTGTGGGATTACATTACAGAGCTGTAGATGCTCATATATGACACTGATAATTCCATTCCTATCAACAAGTGGGAGAAGGAAATGATGGATCATGGCACCACTGAGGGGACTGGTGCTTTCGGGGATGGGGATTGACATGATTACATGGCTCCTGAAGATGTACGTCTCTTTCCTTATTTTTTTGAAACATGATTTTAGTTAATTCTTTTTTACTCTAGGAAATTACAGTCTTCATCATGAAGCCTATAAAAGAAGGAACTGCTCAGGTTACTTCACCACAGAATAGCCTAGTGGCACCACTATCTAAGTTACTGTATCTCCTCGCGAGCTGGGTGAGGTATCTCCAGGCCGGTAAGTCTTGGACGAAGAGATAGACATGGATTTTCATTCTCCAATTCTTTTATTTGGAGATGATGATGTAAACACTCCCAAAAATCCAATGAATCAAATATATCAAAGGTAGAAGTCCACAACTAAAAATTTCATCAGTAGTGGAATGTCCTTTGGATAGTCATGAATCCTAACCTATGCACTGATTTCTTATACTTCTTGTGATTGCAGGTGCTTCTTCGATTCCTCCTTTTAGGGAGAGGACTGACCCTCCTCTGAGGACAATAGAGGATGCTGGTGAACAGTCGCAAATTCATGCTGACTTGGCTACTCTTGAAGAAGAGCCAGTGTCTATTCCCAATATTACTCCTGCTGATTTTACAAGGAGAGAAGAGTCTGCTTCTAGTAAATTAACAATTCTTCATAAAATGTTGATTAAAAAAATAAACTGACTTTAATTCTTTCATTCTTTAGGTCCAACCCCATGTACCCGAACATTTTGTGGCAACTGCAACTGATGCTATAATTTTCTCTGAAGAAACTGTCTGGGGTCAAAGGCCATAGAATGAGGGTTTCCATGAAAACACATCAAATTTTTCCACTGGCGTGACTTACCGGGAATCTGAGATATCACTAGATGAAATCATGAAACTTGGAACATCTTTTGAATAATTTTTATATCATGTTAAATTAACATGTTATTTAGAAGAATTTGGACGTGATTGTTATCCTACATCCTATTAAAAAATTTCTTATTACTTCTCTGACCATGAATGGTTGAAATGTGCAGTTCCATCTGAGCATGCTGCTGAACAACCAATGCATGAAGGCGGTATAAACAATACTATTTTAGAAGAGACACTAGCTCAAGTTTATCTTATCCTGATAGAGCTTCCTGAAAATGGTGCAGAAAATCCTATTGAAGTTAGGAAAGAAGGTTAGGATCCTTCTCATGCTATTGATCTACCGTTGGGTATGCGATATTAATATTTTTGGATACACATAATATGCAAGAAAATTTAATCAACTATTGTTATCCTTTGAAACTATCCATAACATTCAATAAACTATGCAAGGAATTTAATTTCAATGGATATATCTGGAGGTGAAGCCTCAGCCTCCAACCCAACAGGAATAGAAATTGAAGTGACAAGGGTCATGTTGGAAGGAGCATAAAAGGGAACTTCCCAAAGTGCATTAATTTTGGAATATATTCCCCCTATGATAGTGATGCTGAATTAGACCCGGAAGTACAAAAGGTGCTCCAATTTTCACATCACAAGGCATGACATACCATATGGAAGATCATTTCTGAAGTTTCCCTTAAAATATTGTCTTCAAAGATCAAGTGACTGTCATCCATGTTCGTCATGTTGGGACTTGGCAGTTTTGGATATCAAGAGATCCATATCGCGGGGAAACAAGTTAGTTTAAGGAGGGAGAAGGAGCAAAGGTACCATCAATTAATGACAAGAGTGAGGTTTTTGACCAATATTAGTGAATTTGAGGCTGTAGTGTCCCAAACTGAGGCTGATCATGCTACCAAGTTAAAGGATAGGAAGCATAAGATTAAAGAGAATGTTGTCTAGTAGATGCACCTTCAGCAACAACTAGATGCTATTACTGGGGAACATGACAAGCTTAATAAATTCACTGGAATGAGTTAAAAATAATGGTATGAATGCCATCGCGGATACAAATAAATCACTCCATAAATCTGAAAAAGGTAAAGGTGGTTGAGGGCATGAACATCAAGTGGCTGGTGATGAATCTTCTAATGCCGCAAATCAAATGAAGAGTTATGTTGAAATCCTCTTGTAATTATTCGAAAAGAGAAGAGAATCCAATCTGTGTATGTCCTTCTAACTAATTGTTCATCAATGAAAAACACTTTAATATTTAATAATCTATTCTTTCATTCTCTTTCTCCGGCTTTAAATTTTTACCTATGCCAATGGGCCTAGTACGCATAGTTTTATTTTCTTCTAGGGTGATAAAAACAACCCCACAAACATTGCATCTTTGTATTGCTCAATATTACCAAATTTATACAAAATGTATGTTTAGTGAACTGGGACTTGTCTTTTGATATGAGTTCCCTTGTCTGTTGTGGGAAGTTTAAAGTCATTCATATCAAACATAAAATGGCTAATGTTTAAGGTCGAATAGCATTGACAAAATGGATTAAAATTGACTCAATTCCTTTATAATTTATCTGAAAACATATTACCACATTCATGTATGGGGGAAATCATGTAAACTATGTCTTATGAAATTTTGAGTCAGAGGAATGATATGAAAAAATGTCTAAAAGGAATTAGAAGAATTATTTCCTAAGAGTGAAGTTACCACAATTTAACAAACACAATATGGGGTTTAATTATGCAGGGCCACATAAGGGCATTGGTTGCATAGTCAAATAATAGCATCTTTTGGATGATTGGTTCATTATGTAGACTACTTATGAAAGGCTGCCAAAGGGGATGTGCTTCCTGGTCAGGAAAAAGAACTCTAAGAAATTTTACTTTTCTATTGCTAAAAAGCTAGTGAATGTTTATATAGGATCAAATATTCCAAAGCATAGAGTTTGCTGTATGGAGGGAGGTAGTTGAATGTGGAGAGGATATTTCTGATAAAAATTGTCAAAGGATTGGATGAATGTCACTCCTGTGTAGGTCTGACCCAAACGTAGGGAAGGGAAATATAAACCACAGACTTGAATACTTTTAGATTAAGAAAAAGAGTAAGGGACAAATATGTTAAGGATGGCTATTTTTGCGGATCCCTGCATATTGTTATTAAAACAAATAAAGAAAAAAGAGGTTTTCATCCCAAAAATGAAGTTACCAATATTTGAATAACCTGTTAGGGGGTTGAATTATGCAGGTCCATTTAAGGGAATTGGTTGCATAGTCAAATAATAGAATCTTTTGGCTGACGAGTCTGTTATATAGACAGTTTATGCAAGGCCGCCTAAGGGCACATTCTGCATAATCAATCAACCTAACTCTTCGATATCAGACATTTTCTGACCAGAAGTCATGAAAAGGGTTATGGATATCTAGAAGTATTTAAGGATGTGAGTATGACACATCAAAATGGGAATTTTCTAATGCATGAAGGAGATAAACAAACCAATGATAAACCATAATAATGTTGTGGTTGGGTCCTTAATTGAGGTGATGGACTTCACTACATATCCCATAAGGATGGGAATCAAGCTATACATAGTTCTTGAAATACAGTTTTAACGTCATTTGGGACATGAATGTATGAGATCTTAGATTAGTGTCATAATGTTCGGACCATAATAAGGAATACACGGTGTGTGTTTTATAAACCTGATGTGAATGAAGACCATGGTTTTCATACCACATTCATGTTTTCACAGGGTGGCTTTTCATCCAAGGCATTGAATGTGGAATTTGGGGTTCGGCCCAAAGACATGTGGTTCGATTTGAGGGACTCTCGAATGTTCCTACATATCCCATAAGGATGGTAATCAAGCCACATGTATTTCTTGAAATACCCTCTGTATAGATTTGGTTTGTACAAGTGAAGGGTGAAAGGGGACTTTAGTGCAATGATGGTTTGACATGATATTAAAGGTTTGGGCCCTACCAAGTTTCTACGTAGTCTTTTTAATATAACATGATTGGAGATCAATGTAAATAATGAGTACCTCTCATGTTAGGGTGTCAAATAATGGTGTTGTTTATTGTTTTACATGACAATAGTGTGAATTGTTTAACATCATATATAGCAAAGAAAGATGGCGAAATAATGTAAAAATATTGGTTCAGGGGGCGGCTTCACGAATCAACATCCTATTAGATGGAGGCGAACCGATGTGAAGATATTGGTTTTGGGCTTGAACCTCAAGAGGTTGCCTACGTACCCTGCCTAAAAAGCAAGGATCAAAGTCTGCATAGTTCGATTAAATAATGAATTGGTAATCATGATGTTATTGAGGACAGTGACCTAAAAAATGGTATTGGGAATTCCACATATTTAGCGGCCCTGAGAGGTTGTTATTGTTGAAGTTTACTCTAAGCTCACGTGAGTCTTACTCAGTGTGAGAAAGAAGAGGTAGAAACAACCCTAATGATGCACATTATAATTTCACGTAAGACGTAAGGGATATGAAACAGTTTAACGTCATGTTGGACGAAAGCGGTACTATGTACTTTATTATCATGCAGTATGGACAATAGAGGGAATATATAGTTTAACATCATATAGCATGGACAACACAGTTTAACGTCATGTTGGATGAAGTGTGACTGTTCAGTTTAAAGTCATTCATTAAGTACTATGGGGACTATGCAGTTTAAAGTCTATCAGTAAGGACTGAAATAGTTTAAGGACATATGTAGGGACAAATGCTGCACAGTTTAACATCATGTAGCTAGGACAACCCAGTTTAACATCATGTTGGGAGATAGAATATTTTAACATCATGTTGGACGTCAACACAGTTTAACGTCATGTTGGACATAAGTGTATTTGTGTTACACAAAATATTTATTCAGAGATATGGCATTGGTTGGAATCATGATGAGTTCTCCATCAATTGATATTAATAAATAATCTCTATTAGGGTAATCATTATGTATTGAGTAAGGTCCATCCAACTTTGGCTCAAGCATGGGAGGTTTATTTCCTGGTATCATTAGTGTTCTAAGAACTAATACCAATTCTCCCTGAATGAATAAACGAAGACGAGCTTTTTTTTGAAAACCCATGCAATTCGATTCTGATAGACTTCCAAGTTGTGCAGGGTGCACAATATTTTTTCTTCTAATCCTTCCATTTCATCAAATCACTTTTGATATTGTTCATCTGTAGACGACTGATCACACATGGACACTTAGAGCGAGGGTAATTAAACCTCAATGGGAAAGACTTCTTCTATTCCATATACCAATGAATTTGGAGTTGACCATGTAGTAGTGTGGGTGGTTGTCCAATAAGTCCATAAATAATGAAAAAGTATATCAAGCCATGATTTCTTATCTATATCCACCATATTTTTCAGTATGTTATAAAGAGTCCTATTTAATGATTCTATTTGGCCATTGGCCAATGCATGATACTGAGATTAATGGTTGGATTTGATGTTGTATTCTTGGTAAAACTTCCTTACCTCAGATGAACGGAAGTTCATGCCATTTTCTATCAATATTGTATGAGGGACACCAAATATGGTAATGATGTTAGACTTGATGAGGCTAACAATGCATTTATAAATAACATATTTAAGTGGTATTTCCTCTTCATATTTGGAAAAGAAGTCAGTAGCAGTAAGAATATTCATAAACATCATGGATGTAGCTGAAGGGTAAGGTCCTAGTACATCCATTCCCCATGTGGAAAATGGCCATGAGTATTTATATGTATGAATCAACTATGGGGGTTGATGAATGAAGTTGGAACATACATGTCAAGAATGACACATCTTAGTGAAATCGACACAATCTAGTATCATTGAACTCTAAAAGTATCCAAGCCATCGAATTTGATCAGATAGTCTATGTCCAGAGTGGTGGGCACCACCGACTCCTACATGTATATCTTTCATGACATCCATTGTCTCTTCACCATAAATACATATGAATAGAATTCCATAAAAACATTTCTTGTTGATAAATTTTTCCTTGTTATTAGGGCTATCATAAAGAGTAAAATTGACCACATGTCTCCAGACTTGTTCTTTCCTGGCTCTATCAGGTGTGAGTGTTCCATTGTGATGGTTTTCCCCGATAGGTGTCATCCATCATGTAGTATAACCATATGGTTCAGAAATGGGATTAATTTCATTTATTTCCTCTATGTTGGTTTGAACATAAGGTGAAAGTGTATGACGGTGGGTAATACCGATGATTGTTTATTCTAGATTTGGATCATTCAGAGCTATGGCTACAGTATCCAATGCATCAGTTTAGGAATTTTGTGATTACGTGACATAAGAAAATGAAGGTTCATAAGTAAATTCCTCCATTAACACTTTGATGTAATCATACAAATGGATTAACTCTTCTTTTCAGATGGTAGAATCCCCATTGACTTGTTTGATTAGCAGGTCTGAATCACCTTTCACCTTTAAGTGATTTACTTGTGCCTAAAATGCTAACTCCAATCCTGTGATGAGAGCTTGATATTTTTCTTCATTATTTGTACCACCTTCCCACAATAATAATGAATATGGTAGCACTGCCTTTTCCTGTTAAATAATTACAATTCCTATCCCAACATTGTTGAATTTAGGATCTTCCATTTTCTTCCCATTTTCACTTCTGGAAGCACCATTAAAGTACATTTCCCATGATTGAAGATTTTCATGAAAAGATAATACTTCATAATTAGGAAGTTCAGTATATAAATATGTATCTTCTAATAAAGGGTGTTTAGCCAGAAAATCATCCAGAGCATGGCCCTTTATTTATTTTTAAGACAAATACTAGATATCAATTTTCTGCAAAACAACTTCCCACCTTTCCAGACGTCCTGTAAGCAGTGGACGAATAAGGATGAATTTCATCGGGTCATTACGAAATACCAATTGGACCTCATGATTTTGTACGCACTGTCTCAATTTTTGAACTATAGTGATTAGTGAAATGCAACACTTTTCAATACCTGAATATCATGTTTCTGCTTCAAGTATAGTCTGACTTAGATAGTAAGGGTTGTTTTCAATCACATCATCATTCTTTTGGGCATTGAAGGCACCCAATGATGTATCTAAAGATGTGACATAAAGAATAAGTGGTCATACTTCAAAAAGTGGCATTAATATTGATGGAATCAAGAGATATTTCTTGAGAATATTGAATGTTTATTGACATTCTTCAGTCCACCGGTAAGTGACTCCCTTCTTTATAAATTTGGAGAAGGGTAAACAAATTTCTGCCAGATTGGTGATGAAACACCGAATATAGGACAAGTGTCCATGAAGTCCTCTCAATTCATTAAAATTACAAGGAGGTGACATACCAAGGATTTATTTTTTCTTCTCAGTATCAACTTTGATACCATGGTGGAGTACAACAAAGGTGAGAAATTTTCCTGTGGTTACCCCAAAAGCCCATTTCAAGGGGTTCATCTTCAAATTATGTTGTCAAAGTTTGTGGAATATGATTTAAAAATAATCCAAGTGATTAGAACATTGTATGGATTTAACCCTAAATCTTCTACATAACATTTAACAAACATCTCTAAAAACAGTTTGAAGATACGGTGCATGTCATGTTGATATGTTGCACCTGCATTTTTCAGGCCAAAGGGCCTTACTCGATAGCAAAACACACCCTTATGGGTTCTTAAGGACATAGATTCTTCATCTTCTAGAGCCATTCAGATTTTATTATACCCAGAATAGCTATCCATGATGGAAAGTGCTTCATAGCTAGCTGTTTCATCAATTAAGAGTTCTGTTATCGGAACTGGAAAATCATCTTTGGGAAAATGCCGATTAAGATCTTGGAAATCAATGTAGACTCTAATTTTTTCATTCTTCTTTTTCAGAGGGACATTATTAGACAAATGTTTTGGATATTTATCTTCTCTCCAGAAGTTATCTTTGATAAGCTTATCCACTTCTGATTCAATTTTTGAAGCATAAGTTGGATGTGTTATTCTTCCGGCTTGCGTAAATTCCTCGATGTTCTTCTGGAAAACCCAAACGATGAGTTGCAACAGTAGGATCAAGCCCTGTAATTTCTGTATAATTCCAAGAAAATATATATCTATTTTTCATTAAAAATGAAATATATATTTCTTTCTCTTCAAGAGCCATGGCCGCTGTAACATCCCGACCCTACTCACCATTGACCTGGTGGCAGGACCGATGGGTCACATGGCCTCAAGTGCGGCTCCCCGTACGCCAGAGTCTGCGACTAGCAGCAAGATTTTCGGGATGTGATTGTGGGGAGAATATACCCTTTTATCATAGTTTCACATCGGTAACATCAGAGGTTAACACAATATATATATCAAAAGCATTATAAAGCGAGAAAAAAAGCAGTGGAAGGTAACTAGTAATCATTTTAAATAAGGTGGCCAAATCCAGTTGTCACTATATAGGGATGATGAAACAGATATCAAAAGTACTAAAAAATAAAACCTGCTTCCAATACAATACAAAAGAAATAAGAAAAGACAACAAGACCAACGGGCGATCTTCTGAGCATCCCAAGCTCCTGCTTGGTCTTCTTCTCCTAACTCCTCAGGTACAAACAACATAGCATACAACCTACGTCATGCAAGCAAGAAGTTCTACTCAGATAATCCAATGCAATGGTGTCCCGAGTACGGAATGAGATAATTATCTTAGTAGGCTGGCACCACTGGTGTCTAACCAAATCCTGACAGTGTGTATTTAATTAAACAGTAAATTGGAAAAGCGGTAAACAAGGAAACTAGTAGAACAGACACAAGATTGTTCTTTGGCTTGGAATATCTTTGTGTACCCATTCCATTCATTAATCACTTCGTTAAAGTGTTCAACCCATTCCTTGAACCCGTTCATGGAATACACATTTCAGAGGCCATGCATCGTTCAGGGAGAAAATCCACCAACACCCTACAAGCCCGTTCCGGGGAACCTCCTAGGTACCCGGTCTTGCCCTAGGTGTGGTATAGTCTGTCATCTGAGCTCGTCCCCATAATCCAAAAAATAAGATACAGGTATCCCCCCTGACATATCATTCCATGTTGAGTCTATACATGGAATCTGACATGTGATCCATGATTGGATTGGCATTTCAGTAACAAGTCTCGTTCGAGTCTATCCACGACATCTCACATGGGATCCATGATTAACTCGACATTTCGTTAACAAGTCTCGTATGAGTCCATCCATGGAATATCACATGGGATCCATGATTCACCCAAGAATATGTTAACATTTTAATCAGTTCTAAAGTATTCAACTGATGTGGTCTAGCAATTCATGAATTAGCATACAAGAGTCAATGGTCAAAACTAAATCCCATACCCGAAACCATTTCAAATACAATTCATAATCATTATCACAATCATTGTCAATCATATAGACTATAACCACATAAAAGGTTATAATCATGTTCATACATAAATACTTAGGAAAACCATCTCAAGTATCATTATCATCTCATCCCATTTATATAAGGTACATGTGGAAACCCACTCATGTACGGTGTTGCCTAACCCCCAATTCATTCTCAATTAACATAAGTTGTTCTTATTTCATTATCCTAAGGCATAGTATCACCACCCTAATCCATTTACTTATCATTATAACCATTTCATCTGATTGGGTGCAATTATCATACTTTAATCACTTGGTAAAATTCAGAGGAAAACATTTCATCAACTATTATCACCCAAGCATCACAAATATCAAGCAGGAAAACATAAGAATCTACTTCCTACTTTTATGTTAAAGACAAATCACCTCTTATCGAGGGGTTTTATTATTAAATCATGAGTTTAGTGATCAATCAGCTATTTTAATCTTGTCCTTGCAATTCACACTCTTTGTACGAAAGCATTTAATCGATTAATCTTTCATTATTAAAATTCTAAAACAAAGCAGTATTAAACTCTTTAAATGCTTCACTTAAATTAAAGGGGCAAGGAGAGGGACCCTACCTCAAGGTGGATCCATCCATCCACTCCGGCTCTTGGCGCATTCTAATTATGTGTCACCTAAGCTCCGACAACCCGAAACCAACCCGAAAGCCTAATACACAAGGAAAAATATATCAGGATCTCTTTAACAACCTAAGACATCAAATTAGAGGATGCACAAACAGTAAACGGGAAAAACCACTACCTCAGAACCTACTCGGCAGACCGAAACAACCGCAATCCACCTCTCTTTTGGCGGTGGACATCATACGCACACCAACGAGTTCCTGATGGACCTTTCGCACCCCTTTACAAAAGAAGAAACAGGAAAGAAAGGAATTAAACAAAACCCCTAAACATGGGGGTTCGACCGAAATAGATTAGGGAAAAGGGGAGGCCTAAAATTGGCCAAAGAAGGAGAGGGAAGGAAGGGTGACCTACCATGAAGATTCTAAGGAGGAATCACCAATAAATTGGGAGAAACTGGAGGAAGGGAGGAGGTGCGGCCGAGGTGGCCTGCTCGAGAGGCCGACGACTCCAAAGGGAAGGGGTCCATGCAAGTTCTGTGAGGAAGAGGGGAGAGTTTATTAGTTTAGGTTTTATTTTAGAATTTCTTTTAAAAATTTTTAAAAACCAAAAATTGTGCACGACCCAAGGATTATCCAACAAGGTTTTCCAAACCATGCGCAAACCGTGTGGTACCCCTCTGGACACCCAGGGCAACCCACACGGGCCGGCCGCACGGTTTTGGAAAACCGTGTGCAGGTCGGGAAGACTCCACTTTCACGCTATTTCAAGCCACATGGTTTGGGCCGCATGGTTTGGGAAACTGTGCGCCAACTGTGCTCCTTCGGCCGCTCATTAAAAACTAGCCTCATTCAGGTACGACCCACCCGGAAAACATTGAGCCACTCTGAAAACTTAACAGGCACTCACCATTATCTAAAAATAGTTAATAGAATGATCTAAACCTTCAGAATCTCATTCTGAATCCTGATCTTAAATTCGACTGGTTCAGTAATTGGAAAAATTCAAATTTCTCAAATTTTTAACCCGGTTCAAAATTCAGGTCATTACAACATTCCCACCTTAGAACTTCTCATCCATGAGAAGACCTTGGGAACAATGCACACTTCATTCGACCTATAAGGGTTGTGAAGCTTCATTCAACGATTGTGTTATGTTTCCAAACGTTCAACGATCCACGATCATCCACTTAAGAACACGACATTTAAGTCGTCAACACCCATTCCAATGCTTGTTTTCCCACCGAAGAAACACGAAAGATCTTACCCAAGCCCATTCCGCAAGAGACATGATCACATCATCGTCTCATCAGGATACCAAACAAAGGTAATTCCCACCTTACATTTTTCACGTAAAAACGCCAAGACTCAAACCACGGCTCCCCCACCTTTTGAACTATCATTCAAAAGCACGCTCTATGCGTTCCAAAAATGCACCTAGCATGATTTTGAAATGATCAAACAGTCCATTTCCCCATCGACCACTAATCACCAGCCGAAAAGAGCCAAGCCACTCCGGCTGACTATTCAAGAATATGCACGGCTTAGATGGACAACGCTTTATAAGCTGAACAACGATGCATTATCCCAAGGCAAGTCACCTTTACCACAGGAACATTCACCGAAGCTCATACCCGACTCCCTGTGACATCTCTAAGATCAAACCACAAGAGAAACCCCGTATTCTACATGCAAATCCAAAAGAGAAAAACCAAAAGAGCTCAACATTGTTTAAGCATTAGCGCTGCGTAAGACTGATGCTCTCATAGTGCATCCAGGTCTAAAGTAAGATAGGGGACAAGCTCGTCACGTAGCAGAGTACACTAAGAGGATTGAATAATAGATTCCATTTATTTATACCCAAAATTGGTAAGGAGATCAGTCAAACCACCCCAGGTCGACTCTAATGAAGAAACTCGGCTTCACCCGCCGACACCTCAAAATTTCAAACTAACCCTGATGCCTCTTCCCACACGAGGCATTCGTCGATCTTCCTTACCAACAAAACCGAAAAGCATTTGATTAAAACCTGACCATTTTCCAAGATGGTCCTTTTTAGCATGTTCCTTCTACCTGGAAGGACACGCTTTACTCAACTGGCATGAAAGTTCACACCATAGAAGGGTCGGCGTCATATAAAGGTGAAATACAAACTACTCATAAGGAGACTTGTTCATAATTAGTTGAATGGACGTGCGTTGCTCCTCTGAGCCACAATCACCACATCAAACGTACAAGGAATCCCAAGCAACAAGACCGGTGTGTCAACCACCCATGTCCTCCGAAAATCATCCCGAGCATTGGGAAAACATGATTCTAAAATGCTTAGGTCACACTACCACGTAGATGACCCGAGAACATACATATCAGCACAGGAGATACATCTAAACTCCGTATTGCCCCATACAACCATTCTCTTGGATGATGACATGTCAAGTCATCCATTACTGCGCAAAAGAATGGGTTGAACAACCAACAAGTGGATCGACCATACCCAAGGCATGTCCATCCAACTGAGACAGAGCATTACCCGATGCTCAATCCCTTGACAAGATCAGAAGTCGCATGACCACTCGTTCGAACAAGGGTGTCATTGGAACTGGAAGTCTAACACGAGAAAATAGTACCCGAACATTAACAAACATTAGAAAGTTCACCGAACAATCCAAGCACATAATCTCTAAGGGATCTACCTACCACGGGCTAGCCCCTAATGAAAAACCAGCGTCGAATGAAGCACATGGTCATACCCAACAAAAGACATCGGGCTCAATGCCTAACATTTGGCGTCATTGCTAAAAGAAAATAGACTATGAAAAACGTGTATGGTTCCCTTCCAAGGCACTCACAAGAATGGATTAACCAACCCACACATGGGGTCTCAACAGAGGACACCACTACAGGTTCATTACCACCCCTTTATATTTATTCACACTTAACATTTAATCACTTTAAAAGATTAAATTCAACACATCATGTACCCCTTTCCAATCAAAAAATCACTAGGCACTTAATCATTTTATCAAACAACTCAAAGCATAACAGGCATGTTTCGACCAACTTCGTTTTAACCACTAGGCGACCTACGAGGGTCCCAACAAGCGAAAACATTTCATATCAAAATCAAATAGCTTTTATACACATAAACATTTCTCAAATCATGTTGTCATCACATTCATTATGGGTTTATAGCCCCAAACTCATGAAGCACCCAGACACTCAAGGGGTTGAAAAGTGGCTCCCAACATTTAAAACCAAATTCAATTCATATTAAAATTTAAACATTTGCAGCTCTTTCTATTGTGATTCAATTACACAGGCTACCCTTTCCCAGCCATAAGGCACCCATACCCCTTATAACTGAAAACTGGATCCTATCATAATCGCAATAACTTAATTTAGAAAAAGTAACCAATTTCATATTAATCAAAAACAACATGTTATAGTAAGCAGTAACACAGAACATGCTACATCACAGAAGCATGGAATAACTACCACGACAACCATCACAATAACAGGCATTAATAATGCATCTTAGATGGAATGGCATGTGATTTCTATCAATGTGTCTATATGATTCATGAGGTGGAATACCCAAATATCATCGTGTTTCACCAGAAATTAAACCCAAAATTGCATCAACAGTGTTAACAGAAAACATGTGTGTCACCCCACGGTGAAATCAAATCAACCGTAACAATCTAAATCTTTTAAAAGAATAATTGCATTCGAGAAAATATGGCTTTTCCCTATTCATGGGGTGGCCAATCTCAGACATAGCTCATTAAAAAATTCCAATTCGTTCCTACCCCTGTCTAATGTCTCCAAATAGTAAAAAAATCAGAAGATAAAACTCCTTTGATACCACATTGTAATGACCCGGCCTAACTCACCATCGACCTGGTGGTAGGACTGGTGGGTCACATGGCCTCAGGCGAGTCTCCCCGTATGCCAGAGGCTGCCGACTAGAAGCGAGGTTCTTGGGAGTTGATAGTGGGGAAACTATACCCTCTTATCAGAGTTGCACATCGGTAACATCATAGGTAAACACAATATATATATCAAAAGCAGTCTAAAGCATGAACAAAAGCAGCGGAAGGTAACTAGAAATCATTTTACCTAAGGTTTCCAAATCCAGTTGTCAAAATACAGGGATGATGATACATATATCTAAATAATTAAACCATACAACCTGCTTTCAATACAATACAAAAGAAATAAGAAAAGATAGAAACCCCAATGGGTGATCTCCTGAGCATCCCAAGATCCAGCTTGGTCCTTTGCTCCTCACTCCTCAAGTACAAACAACACAACATACAACCTATGTCCTGGAAGGAAGAAGGTCTACTCGGGTACCCCAGTGTAATGGTAGCCTAAGTAGGGTGTTAGATAATAATATCAATAGGCCATCACCACCAGTGTCTAACCCAATCCAAACAATGTGTGTTTAATCGAACAGTAAACTTATAAAGTAGTAAATAAGGAATATAGCAGAACCGATCTAAGCTTCTTCATTGGCTTGACATCTCCTTAAGTACCCATTCCATTCATTAATCACTAAATTAATGTGTTCAAACCATTACCTAAACATGTTCCTGGAATACTCAATTTGGAGACCAGACATTGTTCAGGGAGAAAATCCACCAACACCCTACAAGCCCATTCCTGGGAACCTCCTTGGTACCCAACCTCGCAATAAGTGTGGTATAGTCCGTCATCTGAGCCCACCACCGGAATCCTATAAATAAGATTCAGGTATCACCCATGACATATCATGCCCTATTGATTCCGTCCATGGAATCTCACATGGGATCCATGATTCACTCGATATTTCTATAACAAGTCATGTTCGAGTCTATCCATGGCATCTCCCATGGGATCCATGATTCACTCAGCATTTCAGTAACATGTCTCGTATGAGTCCATCCATGGAATCTCACATGGGATCCATGATTCACCCATGACATTGTTCACATTTTAACCAGCTCAAAAATATTCAACTCACGTGGGCTAGCAATTCAAGAATTAGCAAACAAGCATCAAGGGTCGAAACTCCATCCCATACCCAAAACCATTTCAAATGCCATTCATAATCATTATGACAATCACAGTCAATCATATATCCCATAACCACATAAAAGGTTATAATCACGTTCATATAAACATACTTAAGGAAAACCATCTCAAGTATCATTATAAACTCATCCCATTTATATAAGGTACATGAGGCAACCCACTCATGTACGATGTTAGCTAACTCCCAATTCATTCTCCATTAACATAAGTCATACTTATTCTGTTATCCTAAGGAATGGTCTTACCACCCTAATCCATTTCCTTATCAGTTTAACAATTTCATCTGATTGGGTGGAATTATCATACTTTAATCACTTGGTAATATTCAGAGGAAAACATGTCATCAACAATTATCACGTAAGAATCACAAAGATCAAGCAGGAAAGCATAAGAATCTACTTCCTACTTTTATCTTGAAGACAATTCACCTCTGATCGAGGGGTTTTATTTTTAAATCGTGTGTTTAGTGATCAATAAACTATATTAATCTTGTCCCTGAAATTCACACTCTTTGCACGAATTCATTCAATCAACTAAACTTGGATAATTAAAATACTAAAACAAAGCAGTATTAAACTCTTTAAATGCTTCACTTAAATTAAAGGGGAAAGGAGAGGGACCCTACATCAAGGTGGATCCATCTGTCCACTCCGGATCTTGGCACATTCAAAATAAGAGCCTCCTAAGCTCCGACATCCCGAAACCACCCCAAAAGCCTAACGTAGAAGACAAAACATACCATGAGCTCTTTAACATCCTAAGACATCAAAATAGAGGATTCACCAACATTAAATGGGAAAACCCCTTACATAGGAAACAACCCAGTGGACCGAAACAACCTCAGTCCACCTCACCTTCGGCAGAAGACATCATACGCACACCAATGAGGTCCTGAGGGACCTTTCGCACCCCTTTAGAAAAGAAGAAACAATAATGAAATGAGTTAAACAAAACCCCTAAACATGGGGGTTTGGCTGAAATAGATTATGGAAAAGGGGAGGCCTAAAATCAGTCAAGGAAGGAGAGGGAAGGAGGGGGTGACCTACCATGAATATTCAATGAAGGAATCACCAAGAAATCGGGAGAAACCGGAGGAAGAGAGGTGGTGCGGCTGAGGGGGATTGTGTGTGAGGTCGACGACTCCAAACGGAGGGGGTTTGTGAGGGTTCTGTGGAGAATAGGGAAGAGTTTATTAGTTTATGTTTTATTATTGAATTTCTTTTAAAAAGTTCTAAAATCCCAAAACTGGGCATGACGCACGGTTTATCCCACCCAGTTTGTGAAAGTGTGGGCAAACCATGTGGTACCCCTCTGGACACCCAGGGCACCCGACACGGGTCGGATGCACGGTATGGGTAAACTGTGTGCAGGCCGTGCGGACTCCTCTGCCACCCTATTTTAAGTTGCACGGTTTAGGCCTCTAGGTATGGGAAACCATGCGCCAACCGTGCGCCTTATGCTGCTCTTTAAATACCAACCTCCTTCGGGTACGACACACCTGGAACACCTCAAGCCTCTCGGAAAACATAATGGGAACTCGCCCATGTTTGAAAATAGTAAAAATAAGGATCTAAACCTTCAAAATATCATTCTGAAGCCTGATCATAAATTCGACTGGTTCAGTAATTGGAAAAGGTCAAATTTCTCCACTTTTTAACCCAGTTCAAAATTCGGGACATTACATATGCACTGATTAAAGTGGGCTGTGGATCTTCTTTTGTACCAAGATTTATTTCTCTTAGTTCATCTATAGTGGTAGAGATACCTTCCTCAAATGTTGGAGGAGCATCCATGAGATCTTCCTATTCTTCTTCAATATGTGTTACTTAAATTGTTTCTATATTCATAGTATATGATGAAGAATAACTTCAATGGTCAAGAGATATGTTAAAATTAACATATTGAAGATGAGGCTACAATTTCTGACCCCATTGATGATGAAGGGTTTTCCGTGTGTAATAAAGATGAGATGATGTATTGAGAATCAACATCATCATTCATCTCTGACATTTCTATAACTTCTTTTGGCCTGGTTGATGAAGTATAGAATTGCTGGATTTCAGTGGATTAAATGAAGACATCTCCATGTGAGCTTTCATCATTGCCTAGTGAATCAACAATTTCTCGCATGTTGTCTGACTGGGTTTCCTTAATTGACATTAAATATATTTCCATTAGAGTATTGGGATTTGGGTCTATCCTCTCAATTTGACTGATAGGCAACACATAATCTGTACCCACATGTATGAATGGGTTTACTGGAATCATTTCCAAACCATATAAAGCATTAATTTTGGTAACCATATTTGTGGTAGATACCTCCTTTCCCTCCATGTGATATAATTCTTCCTCAATATATTGATATTCACATGTTTAGAATGGGGCTTTATCACCATAAAATGTCCAAATATGACTATTGAAACAATATTTGAGATATTGATGGTATGATGAAGGTATAGCCACATGTTGATGTAGTTGAGGTATTCCATGAAAAATGTTGAAGGTTGTGTCATAACGAACAACCATGAAATCTGAATTGGATACAAGGACTCCAAACTGAGTTCTGAGTGTAATCTCGCCCAGAGGTTCTTGTTCATTTTTATTATATACTTGCATCATCAAAGTAGGAGGAGATAAATCATATTCGATGAGGCCCAATCGACGAAGTGTATGAATAGGGATAAGGTTGAATCTGGAACCATTATCAATGAATGCATGTCATATGTCTACATCATTGACCTTGACAGATAAATACAAATGTCTAATATGTCCATGAAAAACATCATCTTCATCTTCATATGTAAATTCTATCACTTCACGAAATTATGCAGGATCATTCTTTACAAGGTAGACTTAAGCCGCTGCAATTTCAGTTTCGAATTTTTGAGGACTTGACCAAGCCTCAATGAGTTCCTCGCAAAGATCCGTTGATATCTTCTAAGCATCCAAAATTGATAACTTGGCTGGTACATGGGGAAAATGTTTCTAGACACCATACTTTTTGTCCAAAGGTCTGCGTTTGCCAATAAGAACATGTGGTTTCATAGGTTCCTTAGAAGTTGATTCATTGGATGTAGATGCATCTTGTATCGGGGTAGGAGATGGAAATATTCTTGTCTTTGGTATATTAGACCGATTAGGTCTATTTTTTTCTGAGAGTAAGATGGTGTAACCTCTAACCGATCCTCCAGAATACTTTTACCATGAATTAATCTTCCATGTGTGGAAGAACTTTATTATTCGTATTGAGTCTGCTGAAGGGTTATGCCATGATTTTCTGCTGCATAAAAAGTTCTATCATGGTTAGGTTTGAAATAGTGGCTTTCGGAATATCGATTCCTTCCTCTGTATCCTAGACCTCTGGAACTTCCTCTAATTCCTCTTTTTGATATAGAGAACTCAGGCTCATAAAGATCGAAACTGTGACTGGAATATGGATCCATTAAGTGAATCATATTAACAGAACCAAAAATCAACTCTTCATCTGATGAAGATTCTACATATTTAGCATGTTTAGGCTGTGCCTTTTGGAGGGGTGGTTCCCGTGCTTTTGAAGTAGATGGAATAAAATATACTAGAGTAAAAGGAAACTTGGGATTTGACACGAGTTCATATTCTTATGACTGCTCTTCTTTCTTCGAATTATGCCGCTTCATTGAGGATTTTCCCTCTGATGAAGAGGGATTTTCTATGGTATTCATTAAAGAAGCCAAAATTGGTTTGATCAATGGAATTCATAAAATGGAATGTGTTCGCATTATTGTTTTCTTGGCCATCCAATGATCATATTTATGTGCATTTTTTCTTTTGATGTCATCCCACAAACAATCTTCCTATGGATCTGTAATAGTAACACATGCTACCTGGGCTGAAGATCCTTTCAGTTTGTCTTGTCCTAAGTCCACCATTTTTTGCAGGTGTTCTTTGAAGAAACAAAACTCCTGAATGGGATTCCCCAACATCTAATGAAATAGGAAATAGTTATGAAGGTATTCATATCTTACCTTGTCCGGCCTTTTGGTCCTTGGCAACTGAACCAAATTATTTTCCATAGCCGAAATGATATAACCAAGAACATGTTCGTTTTGGAAATAATAAACATTGTTCTTCAACTCATCAAACTGTTTTCGTCTTTGATCTCTTTGATCATCTTGATGAAATGGCCTCTGTTTTTGTTGCTCAGGAGGTGGATCCTTTTAGTAAGATGAAGTTTTTGAAGTATAAGTAGGTATTGGTGCTTGTTTTAGTGTAACTATAGTTGTCTCTGCTCTACCATTCTCCATCATGGAACTGATGGAATTACATGAGTTTTATCCTTTGTCTTTGTAAGAGAGTCTTAAATCCATTGATCGATTGAATTATGGTCTCGAAACCCTTCTGTGTATTTCATAGGGATCAACGGTGTGCGTAATTCATCACGCAAAATTCCCACACAGATTGGCAACAATTCTTCTTGAGGTAGTGTTATGTTAAAGGAATATGTTAATCCCTTCTAGAGATCAATGAAATCTGAAACTCTTCATTCTCCATTTTCTTACAATTTGTAAGATCAAAAATTGTCGTCTTTGCCAATGTTGAGCTAAATTGTAAAAGGAATCGTTCACAGAGATCCTCCCACCTGGTAATTGATCGGGATTGCGACCTTGTATACAAGACAAATGTTGGCCCTCTTAATGACTATACAAAACCCATGAGTTTAACTACTTCTTTTTGTTGAGGAGTTCCCATCATAGGATCACAACAGGAAACAAAATGCGTTATGTGTTGTTCTGGATCTCCCGAAACATTAAAAATTTGGAATGTGGTACTTTCAAAATTGGATGGGGGAGCAATTACATCAACCCATTCCGGGTAAGCTCTCTTTTCTAGTTGAATTTGTGAACATTTTCCCTCCATAGCTTCCAACAAAGCTGTTATTGACTCAATGGTAATAATTGACTTTTGAGAAACATCTGGTTGAGCTTGGACCTGAGCAGGTGCAATAACTGGAGTTTGGATGGGTGTGGTGATGGGTACTGCAACTGATGGTAGAACTACCAATTATTATTACGCATGACCCATAAGATTAGACATGTGAGGGTGTAATGGTAAAGTAGGATGTTCTTGATCCATCTTTGTAGCTGAAACAAATTCCCTTGACTGACTGACTCGTGCACGCTTAGGAGGAAGACCAACATGAAGTAGTTCTACATTCAATATCCTCAACTCCTTTGTTTCTTCCTCTTGTTGTGCTATCCTTCTCTCTGGTGATAGTGATTGGCCTTCTCCAGAGGAAGGGAGTAATGTAACCTGATTTTTCCCTTTCCCTTTGTTGGATGACTTTCAGAGAGGGGGAAGTTGGTTATTTGAAGGAATACCTAGATTCTGGGTAATCCTTTGATTTTGGGTACGCACACATTCTTCATTTATTTCTGTGTGCACAGCCTCTTGAGAAGAAATATATTCATCTGATCCCTCTGAGTAAGAATCATGTTCTGGGGGATCGGTAATAATAACACTTATTACATTTATCGATGCATAATGCATTGCATCCCATCTATTAGAATTTCTGCGATACTATCTTCTCCCATGTCCTTAATGAGACATTGCCTTTTGTTTAGTTGACCCCTAAAGAATATCTTGAAGAACTGTAAATTGGAGGGAGTCTCCTAATAATTTGGCTCTGCGTTCCTCTTGATGCTTCCTCCCTAATCGAGAGAAGACTGACTTTCACTAAGGAAGAGATTGAGGATTTGAAAAATCCCTTGTCCGATGGGCTGGGGTTGTTTATGATGTTCCTACTCAACTCCCCGAGTCCTATTTTTTATTCCAATGGTTGAGATAAAAGATTCCCTGGTATGGAAAGATTAGGTTTCTCTTGAGCTTCTACATCTGATACATTCTTAAATGATCTCCTAAGTCTATGGACTTTAATCCAGGAATTGGCTGGATGCATTAACCTACATCCACATAAATCACCTGGCTCAATTGACCATTGGATGATTTCTGACACTTATGTCACCTGATGATGTGTACGCTCTAAACAAGAATCCTATTAGATATTCTAATTTTCCTGATGTAAGAGTAATTCAACAAATTATTCAATATATGTCTGAATTTGAGAAAAACTATTTGAGGCATGTTCTTGGGAAAGCCTTTGATTATTCACAAACCCAGTAATATGTACACAACCCTGGGAAATTATATTGCATGAGACCATCTTTGGAGGGCATTGTTGACTATAGAGTTCAGTGAAAATTAGTGCTCCATGAACACCCCATCCCCTGATATGAATATCAGATGGGGCATTGGCAATTAACTGGCGCAATATTTTTTGTGCGCCATGGAATGAACGATGAAGGGTTCTCTACTTATTTTCATCCTTTAGATATCAGGAATCTGAGAAAGATGCCAAATCAATTTGGGTTTTTAACCCCTCTATTATCATGACATGATTTTAATATTCATCATAAGATAAAATTTTCGTTTACATGTGACAAAGAGTTTTCAATATGTTGAGACAAATATCGTGAATAAAATATTCTGTCAAAATTTCGGGAATATCATACTGAGATTCAGCCAAAGGACAAAAAATTACTGGTACTTCACCTTTTTCGAATAGTTTTCTCATATTCAGCCCTTCCTCCATATCATTAAATGACGATTCATCTAGCTGATTAGAACAAAGATGGTGCTTCATTGTTGTTTCATCATATTTAAAAATATTGGTAGAGAATTCATTTATCAAACTAGAAGATGAATGACATAGGGGTGGTTCAAAGAATGACCTACACCATGGTCTATCTTATGGGAGAGAAATTATTTCACCTGCTAGTATTAAACATCAGACATGACTGGCTTCACATTTGAAAGTGCCTCAAGATAAGTGGATTTTCTTGTCAATACATTATCCATTGAACAATTTTATAGGCAATGTGAATTACTAATGTGGATAGGTATTTCGTAGCTAAATTCATCATCATGGGGAGGACCACCATGGTAGGTTACAACAAAAGTTGAATCCTTTTTCTCAATGATCTTTTTGCCATGTAGAGGGTTATCGTGGCTCTCATATGAAGATGATAATTCTAGATCGATAGAACTGTCATGAAGCAAGCCTTCGTGAGGAAGTATCTGATGAAGACCATCAGAATTATTGTTCCCACTGTTGGGAAATGAGAGAGTAGAATCATGAGATGCAATAGATAATTGTCTGAGTGCATTAAGAACTCCAGCATCGAGGAAGGCCTTATTACAGATTGGCTCTTTATTTCTTGATTGTGTTGGATTGTTCTTTTCTTAAGACTCCTTATGACTCACTTTGGAAGCCACTTGTTGATGAAAGTGGTTATTATGGGCAGGTGTATGTGCCTGCTCTGGGGAAATGATCATGTTAGGATGATTATCTCCATTCAAATCGGGTGTATGTGCCCGACTTGATTGTTTTTATGACATGTGGGAGTACGCCCCACAACACTCATGGAATGGAATAGAGGTATGTATCTATTCCGGAGTGATATGTTGATGAGTCACTCCATTGGTAGGGACATATTTGTATTTAATTCCCTATGCTGCTGCTGAAGCAGTTATAATATTTAGACAGGTATACATAATATGGTTAGGGATTTGCTTCTGCTCATTCACCATTATTAGAATGTTCTGGGTGACTTCAGCTGCCGGAATAGGAATATAAGTCCATTTTGTTCTTGGAGTAGGTGTGTATTTCTGCTCCTATCATCCTTTTCCAGTCAGTGAATTATGGCAGTACTCATGTGTGGGGGTAGAGAGTTGAGTCTGATCCATATGTTTCATTGGAGCTTTCCGACTGACTTCTCCGGGTGCTACCAAACGAGACTGTTGGAAGGATAGATGAACATTGGCAGGTGTATGTGCCGGCTATGTTTTATTTGACAAGTATGGTTGATGAATTTCATTCAATAATGGCAAATGAGACTGCAGATAGATTTTTTTTATAAACTGTTGTATGTCCCTTCTTATCAGTTGCCACCATATTAGATTGGAGAGCTTCATTGGGTGTAGTCAAGTGACCCTACTTACTAGTTGATTAATTATAAACAGGTGTATATACCTGCCTTTAATACTACACCAGAATAGCCTGGTGGGATTGGTGTGTTTCTGCCAGACGAGTCTGCTGGGAAGTAACATCAGGACGAACAGGTGTATATTCCCACTCGTTATTTTCCATCTTGTTGGTTTGATGGACTTCTTCGGAGGGGGTATAAGTAAGAACCTACTCCCTATTGACCATATTTTGCCTCTGGCGGTTCGTCTTGCATGCTCGGGTCGGAGGAACCTATCTCGAACCCCTAAAGGCGGTACCCTCATCATGTTGAGGGCACACTGCAGCACAAGTCTGGCGGTGATTGTTGATCGGATCCCTCAGGAAGGACTCATGTCTCCTTGTATTAAGGCCTTGAGTGACCTTCTCATTCACCTCCCCATAATATGGGGGGTCTGGTGATTTCATTCCGGGGATAATGACCTGAAACAATTGGATACGGTGCTTGGCACAATCTTCTTCTAGGTCATTGGTCGTCACTCTCCGGACAACCAGAGTGAATCATTGAATTGGAGGGCCTGTCAAGAATCCTCTAGAGTCCAAATAGTACCATTTTGACGGTATTCCTTAACTAGTTCATTTGAGTCCCAATGATGAAGACGCTGAGTAGGTGATATCTTCCTTAGAGAAGATGAGGATTCGGTAGGAGTAGCAGAAGATGCATTCACAGGTGTGATCATTAGAGAAACCATTTCTGTAACGCATAGAGATCTTGAAAACAATTTCCTGTTTGATATGACAGAAATAATCATGATATGTTCGGCCACTACATATTTTGGATGAGAACATGTGTTATTGATTTCTTTGTTGGACCTCACATTTAATTAAATAAGGGCCTAAAAAATAAGTAAAACATCATTTTACTTGGTTAAGGATTCACATCGGGTTCACCATTTTTTTTTCGTCTGGAAATGGGTATGACCTTGTTTGTTTATGGTTCAAACATTCCAATTGGTTTCTAATGGGTTTATTCATAGAACATGAAATATCCCATGATTCAATATCTATTTGGACCTACTTTCCAATGGCAGGTTCTCATTAGTTGTGGACTGATGAGGCTTAAGAATTTTCATTATTAGAGAGGATGGGAGGTCAGACTCATCACACCTTTTTGGTGGGAATTATTGTCTACTCCAGGACTCTCTTATAGATTTTAGTTATGATCATGAATCCTTATTAAATTACCAAGTATAAAAATTAGTTTTCCTTTAGATCTAACAATCAATGGTTGATATTTATAAGATTTATAGAATCATTTATATTTATTCGAGGTTCATCATTGATAGATAATCATCCATATTTATTAGAGATTCTTAGTAAATGTTTTCCTTCAACACATTATATAGAAATGCATTTGTCATTATGGTTACCATACTGGTTTTAAAGCAACTCAATGGGGCACATGAAGTTTGTTGTTGTTCAAAAGGAAATGGACTGTTTCAGAGTTAGGATCGTTCCCGTAGATGGGCTACCTATGTATCCTTATTTTTAAAAGGAATCAGAACTCAAGTAGTATTAGTGATTAATTAT
The DNA here is from genome assembly GCA_963277665.1 of Viscum album. NCBI lineage: Eukaryota > Viridiplantae > Streptophyta > Magnoliopsida > Santalales > Viscaceae > Viscum > Viscum album. Next base: position 651,150,192 of record OY728145.1, on the reverse strand, counting down.
TGAGTTTAACGTCAGATGGGATGGAAAATAATTAATGAAATATGGGCTCGAACCTTAGAAAGGATTCTTATGTACTCTACTTTTTAAGAAGAGATATAAGTCCATGTAGTTCGGGTGATGATGTAAGAGGATTATGAATGATTAATGGCCCAATGTGAGATGTTATAATTACTTTTACACTCTAAACTCATGTGAGTCAGGCTTGGTGTGAGAAACAAGAGGTATTAGTAAATCGTGACGATTATTCCATAAAAGATGCGATCATAAGAAATGATATTGGGTTTATGTACGTATGACATCCCAAGATAGATGAGGATTGTTATTTTACTTTAGGGAAGAAACCCAGGAACTAGGTCCATAAAAGTATATGTGCTTTATGGAGATTTGGATACATAACATAGGACATAATCCTGAGAAGGATGCCCAAACTACAGGGGACTTGTGATTTGGTTTTATTCTTGATAAGGAATCCCAAATCTAAATAAATTAATATTGGGTCTTACTATTAATAAGGAGGCCCAAATTTAGGGAACTTATTACTTGGGGCTTACTCTTGAGGAGGAGGCCCAAGTTAAGGGGATTTGAGATTGGGGCTTACTCGTGAGATGGTGGCCCAGGATAAGGGGAATTATGACTGAGGTTTATTCCTGAAAAGGAGGCCCAGGTTATTGAACTTGTGGCTTACTCCTAAAGTGGATTCTCAGATTAATGATCTTCCCTTCTTAAAGGATGAGGTTGAATGAATGAAATATCTAACCTTAGTGACATAAATTTTATGTAAATCAAGGGGTTTTGAGAGCTTTTCCACATAATTCCATTCATATATGGAAGAAAACAAAAGAACCATTCCAAAACTGGATTTGAAGAGGATTTTAAAGGCTAAATATTGAAGAGGAGATGTGGATTTGAAGAAAAGAGTTTAATAGGTAAGAGGGGCACCCAAAAATAGGCAGGCGTGAAAGTCTTGTTTGGGCATGCAAGACCTAGTCGCAAAAGTATACTTGTGAAACACAGGATTACTTGGGCGATAGTTAACCCATAAGTTAATACTTGGGAGAGGTTTGTCTCAAGCCCTTAATATTATCATTAGAGGCTTCCAAATGGGTGGCACACAAGTTCTTTTCAAGGGATAAGGTGGCTCGCAAGTGTGGCCATTTCCCTTAAGGTATGGACATTTAGGTGCGAAAGTGTTAATGAATTCCAAAACATAGGCCTCATTCCTCCTCTTTATATCTTCCATTCTAGTTATGAAATTACCTTAGACGTGTTCATAAGGCTTCAAGAAGAGACTATGGCCCCGAGAGCATAAATCTGACTTTTGGATTTTTCATCCCTGAAATGGGAGGCCCACAATGGGTATTTATTGGCCATTGGGGACCTTGGGTGAAAATAAAAAAGGGCGCGTATGTCACCTGCACGACCTATATGTGGTGCGCAAGTATACTTGCACGACCATAGTGAAACATGCACGACCCATGCATAAAATAATCCTTGTTCATACATTTGCCTATTTTTTATATTCTTTAAAGTATGAATCTCTTTGTGCTTATGGTATTCCCCTTTTTCAGTCGTTAGATACTGTGACAGAAATTAGTGTCAACAGAAACACATTAGGATCATAATATTATAATATATTTGGAAACAAAACAATGTTATAATAAAAGTTCAACTTCATCTCCCACATAATTCCTAAAATCTTGAACCCTTAGAAGAAATATCACATTTAATTATTATCATCAAAAACAAGTAAAAAAGAAACATAAAAAAGGGTGATGTCATATGCTCCGTAAGGGTGAACAACTAAAGTATTTAATCATAACTTTAGTATAAGGGTATAGGAATTTTATTATCACATATAAAAATCAAATTTTGTATATTGAATATCAAAATCATGAATCATGTCATAAATATTGATAATACATAAGAAATAAATCATAATGATATATAAAACAAAATCATCCATGACATCATAAAATTGAAATAATACAATTAATTGTGGAAAACACATAGGCATAGAATATAATTTACTTAGTATTATTCATTGTGGAATGGGTTCTCTCTCGAAACCATCATATTAGTAATGTTTCACTACCAATACTATCATAGTGGAAAAAGACCCTTACAAAATTGTGTAAAATCCCTATTCATGTCCTATATATCTCATTATATATCAACCTTTACACAATGTCTTAGATAGAGATATAGATCCCACATTACACATTATGAATGTCAGGAATACATGTTCCATAATATCATAAAACATTCGTCTTATCATAACCCATAAAAAGAAATGGTCTTCATAAACCATTAATTATATAAGAACACATGAAAACATGGGTCTTATGAAACATTCCATTGTAATATGACCTATAGAAATTAAAAAGTTCCCATAATCATTTCATCCCTTCATCATAGAACAACACATCAAAAAAGTGATGGGATACATAATCACCATTTCATTATAAATATAAAAACATATATTGAAGAAATGAAGATAGTATCAATTGATCATATACATAGTAATTCATTTGTTACATAAAATTATATAATCTAAAATAGAATATGATTTTGAATGATCACATGGATCATTATTCAAGGAAAATAAGTATTATAATTTGAAAAATGGATTTTAAAAAATAAAATAATTCAAAATACATTTCTTCTAAAACATCATTGAAAACATATAAACGAATATATAAAAATAATATGTAAAACATATTGGTGAAAATATCCATTCCACTTTGAATTTTTTTAAGAGTATAAAATAATTCCAAAAAATTGTAACTCAAAAATAAACTTTTTATCTTAGATAGAAAGATTTAGAGAAAATTTAAAATAGATATTGGGGAGTATATCCTTTCCCCTTTGAAGAACATTTTTTAAAACATAAAATATTTTATGAAACCATTTCATTAAAAATAAAAAATGAAACATATAAAGGAATATTTAATTATACTTGAAGAAAATACTTCATTATAATATCCTTCCCACTTTAAAGAACATCTTTTTAAACATAAAACATTTTAAATGTAATTATCATTAAAAATAAACATTGAAACATATAAATGAATTTATATAAAATTATGTGGTCATGGTGATAGGTAATTCAATTCATTTTCTATACATTAAAACAAATATTTCATTCTCATTTTTCGTAAAAGTAAAATAAGCCTTGTTTGAAAAATTATTTGATGATTCATTCTAGTAAAATTTTAAAAAAACTTTATATTGGGTATAAATTTATTTATATAATAAATTAATAATGTTATTACATATTTCACAGAATGTTTTTTATAAAATAAATATTCAAGAAAAATTATTTTCGAATTTAGAGATATGTAATGAAGCATTTCATTAAAAAAATTACTTTTGAATATAGAGAACCTAAAGATAAGAAAATGAAGGGAAACTTTTATTATCGTGAATTAAAAAATTTAAAATATAGATGGGTTTATATATATATTTTTCATAAAATTATATCATTACCAGAATAATCATAACTAATTTTGATAATAAATGACACTGTAACATAAAACACATAACACGTTGGTAACATTGAATCATAATCACCATGATAGAATAAAATTAAATTTAACATATAATATGATGATAATAAATAAGTTCATGATAACTCATGTCAAATAGGATATATATTTATACCTTGTAAAAAAAGAGAGGTTCATAACAAAAAGTATGTCCCTATGAAGTTGAATTGGGACAAAAATACCATACAACTATGACAATTTTTTAAATAATATGAATTATTAAATAATTAAATTAAATTTTACATTAATAGTTATAAAAGGAAAAAAACATTAATTATAAAACATGTAAATGGTTATTTACATACACCATAGAAAATAAATATGTGGTGAATATGACATATGCCTCCCGAAATAAAAAAGAGACTTGAAAACACAAAAAATACGAGTCGACTAGCTTTATACTCCTTGGAATTACCATTATAATAAATATATATTTATTATAAAAATATTAATAAACAATACTTATAAATAACACACAATATATTATTTACTTTTTACCTCTTATTATCCATTTTTTGATAATTCCATCTTAAAATATTGTTTCTAGTAATATAAGCTTTTTTTAATGTATATTTTAAATTATTTTTTCGATCCTTTTAAATTGGAAATGCATCAATAAAACATATAAATTTAATCATGGTTTAAATTTAATATATATTTATTATATATGTATTTAAATTATCCCAAAAAAGTTATATATATTAAATGAAAAATATTGTTCCGAGAGAAGATAGTTTATACATATAAATAAATGTTGTCTCCATTTTTTAACATATAAATTAAAATATGGATAAATAATTATTAAAATTACCAAAATAATTATTATTTTATATATATCATATATATTTATTTACATTGTTTATATTACATTATTTGAAAGGTTTTTTTTTAAAAAACGTTTCACATCACTTCGTGAGGTAGTAGTTTATCATTCCCACATTCGAAGTTATCGTATTCCCGTTGTAATGGAAAGTATGAATGTAGATGTGATATTAAAATTCAAGAAGTATAATTATTTTAAAAATATAATATTTATTAATTTAATATATACCTTTTCCAATCAATGTAAAATATAATTAAAAACTCGTAATATCAGTTCATGATATAGTAGGATGTCGTATACACAAGCGACGTAATTGTTTTTCCAATGTATTGGAATGAAAGTATTAATGTGTGATATTATAATTCCATAAGTAATATTATACAATAAATATTTTATATTAACAATAAATTTACGATAATATTCATATCATATTGTGGGTGATGGAAAATCAATAACATCAATTCGAGAAGTTATAGTTTGTCATACACAGGATCAACTGTTTCGTACCACATTTTATGGAAGATGATAGTGATATTGGATATAATAGTAACATAATAAAATATTATTATATTATATATACTTTTTATTCTATGTAAACATTGTTTAATTTTATCTTTATCTATTATAATAAGAAATATAATGAAAATTCAGTTTTTAGGACTATTCATCTTCTTCGAGGAACCCCTTTTGGTTTACAAATAATGCCTTAATAAGAATGATTTTTAATAAACCTAATGCATCTTTGATATTTATATTTAATTTATTAATATATTTTGGAAGGTATTTTACTAAAAATAGGGGTTTTAATGTGTAAATAGTAGAGGAGATGGTGTGGCCTTTTAGAATTGGGGAAGAGGACACACATAGAATATTTCAAAAAGAATTCAGTATATCGATGTTTTGTATATGAAAAAAAGATCAAAAATGGGTATATAAAGAGTAATATAGGTTATAAAAAAGAAATATGTTCATTTAATGTCTTTTTTATATGTTTATGTTTCATTTTAAGCCTTATCTTTTTAGTTAAACCACATGTAAAATCATTTCAACCATAACAACAATAATTAATTCAAAATATTGTTATTATTAATCATTACCAAAAATTAATTTGTAATTATTGTAAAATATTTATTTTTATTAATATTCAATATATTCAATAAAATGTTTCAAATTTCTTTCACATAAGTGGAAACTTTTATTTTAAAATTAATCCCACATGCCCAATGTGAAAAATATTTGAGAAAGGGAAAATGTTCAAATGCTTTAAAACTTTTTATATAGAAATAAAATATTAAAATGAATAAATAAACTAAATTGGATTAATAGGTATATAATTGAAATATTTTTTATTTTATTATTTATTAAATTTATATTTATCATGTAAATACTTTAGATGAAAAATAAATATTATAACAATCAGTATTTTCCCTTTTTCACTGTTAAATTTTTTCAAAAAATTATACAAATTTCACTTCAAGATATTTTTAACATGGGGATTCCGAAATTGAATTAAATATTTTCAAATAAAATTATAATTTTGGGAAATTTTAGTTTTAAAATAATTATGATAAAGGTAGAAAAGCATCATTTTAGAATATATCATATTTTATAAATTAAAAAAAGATTTATTCATTTATCAAAACTGGAGAATAAAAAATATGAATGATATAAATTTGATAAAATATAAAACATTTAATTTTCTTTAAATAATTCACCAAAATATTTTTATATAAAATAGTGAGACAAAAATTATGTGTGCCCAAAAAAAGTATTTTTTCGAACAAGTTGTTTTATTATCAAGTTGTTTCTTTTATTTATATTTCTTATTAAATGGTTAGTTAAAGTGTTCATTTTATATAAAATTTTAAACCATATATTTTCATAATTTATAAAATAAAATTCATACCCACAATTTCAATGGTTTTGTGATAATTATCATATTAAATAATAATATTTTAATAATACTATATGTTTTGTTAACAAATGATTTTGTTTGTAAATATAGTTATATATGAAAATAAATTTATCTCATAATAATATCTCATAAAATTTATTATCTTTACACAAAATTTATTCTTATGAAATTTTTTAAGCAATATATTCTTCCCATAATTAATGTTATCATTCAGTGCCATTACGTGTCAATTATGGGGGAGAGAGGAATATTTAAAAGTCTTTATTGGTTAGTTTGTATTAGAATAAAGTCTTAATTAATTATTTTATTTAATTAGTTGGTTGTGATAAGTTCCAGTGTGGAGGGAATTATTGTGGGAAATAATAACTACAATAAAAATAAATTTAATATTTTCAAATTTTTTATATATCGTGTTTTGAATTTATGATAAAAAATTTATATTATTAGGGGAATGAGTACACCCTAGTGGTGGTCGATTATGTTTATATATGTGTTAAATGTTTTCTATTTATATTAATTAATAATATATTATAGTTAAATTGAAAAAAAATAAATTTTCATGATTTTTAGAGCCAAAATATTTTATCATAGAAAATGGAACTCAATTTATGATATATAAGATAAAATATTTAATGAAAAAATAAGGTTGTATTCAAATAATCAAAACTAATTAACATCCAAAATATTTTGGAAAATGTGAAATATAAAAAAAAAATATTAATCATATATTATTGAAATTTATAAATATATTATAAAAATAATTTTCTATGAAACTTAATGGTTATTTGGGGGGTGACCAGAATGTCTTAAAAAATTCTATAGGAATTTCATCAAATTGAAATGTTTTCGGATGTCATGAATTCTCTTATGGAGTTTTATAGTAAATAATTTTGTAATGACAAGGCCTAGAATTTTTATTGTAAATATGCTAATGAGAGATAATTTCACAATTTAAGTGGATTAATGTGAATCATAGTGTGTTCTATAAAAAATATAGGATATAAAAGAATATTACTAAATCCATTCATGATTCCATCATCTAAAATAGATTTTTAATGATATTCAAAATGTTTTTATTTATGTCTATATACTTAATATTTTTACATGGAATCTTAAATAAAACTATGAAGGTCTTTTCCTATCATTAATGTTATTTTCAATAGAGCTGTTGAAAATATTATAAATGATATGTTTGTAATTTTTTTTTATTAAATCAAGGATAAGTATATTTTTTTGTGAAAATCAGAATGGTTTGGCTACCATATGAAATATAAAATTTTTACCTTTAACTAATATCTAACTAAATATAGGAAATTTAGTATATCATGAGACTCATATCATCGTCTATCTAGTTTTAGTCAATTATTAGATAAAGTATTGTTTTAATATACATGTTAAATTCTTATTTTAATGATTGAATTTAACTTTTATTTTTCCTGTTTATCTAGAGTAAGAGTTATATTTTAAATAAAATTGTAAACTTTATTACACAATACTTTGAGAAGAATTTAAAATTATTAAAAAAATTCAAGAAGAGCGATAATATAAATGATAAAGTAAACACCATTCCGTTAAAGAATAAATTTCAGTTATTATCTTTTTAATAATATATTTCTTGGCATATGATGTTAAAATTTACAGTTGTATTTTTTTAAATTGTATTATCAAGAAGATCTTCTTCATGAAAATAAGGATGGGGTCTTGGGAGACACTAAACTTATAAAATATTCCATTTTTAGAGGATTTTATTATAAAATTGTGAATAACATTTTTTCTTGTATGTTACTAAATAATCTTCATATTATTTATTATATATAAATGATATAAAATTATTTTGAATTTTTTTTTCATTCATAAATTAATATTAAAACATATTTCCATAAATATCAAAAACATTACTATCATTGTGTGCTACGATTCATTCATTGTATTGTATTTTTTATTACTATTTTAAAATAATTTTAGAAATTATTATATAATACTGCATAATTCTAAATTTTATTCATCTTCTAAAAAAAATTATTGATGTATAATGGAAATGATTTATATTCATTGAAATCTTCATTTTTTTATTTATGGAAAAAACAATTTGAACCTTTTTTTAAAACATTAATCATGGTATATAATTACTGAAATTTAACATTATGTTAAGCTAAAATTTCTTATAATTATTTCTATCACATTTAGATTATTAATTAAGTATAATATTAGGTTTTCATTGTGCGGGAGTGGATTAATATTATGAATGATTTAATAATTATTTTAAACATTAAAACCCCAAAAATCAAATTGGTATTTCAATTAACTGTTTTTAATTCATTTTCATTGTAGAAAAGAATTTTATAATGTTTGATAGTTATGATTCCACTTTTACAAGGTTATTTTATTTTAATCCATTGATTAAATTTAGAGAATAATTTTATTTTATTATTGAATATAATGTTACTAAAAGAGACTAAGTCATGGGTTCAAAGGTCAATGACCCCAAAATTTATCAAAAAAGTTTAAAGGTGCAAGATTGGAGGAAATGCTAACATGCAACTGACCACATCAAGAAAGAAAACTAAAATAAAAAACATCTAGACATTACATTTTTCTAGGCCGGCCTTGACCCCTAGTCCCTCCACAATTGTCTAGATGACATTCTCACCCCCTTTGCTTTAATTCTTATTTCTCCAGCGGAAGAACCTCAATATTAGGAAATATAGTTTCTACAGGAGAAGCTTCCCCTTGCAGCCTGACTTCAAGGGAGGATGTTCAATCCTGATGGTCCAAATCAGTAGAAGACTCCTCATGCATGCCCTGATGATCCTTTTGTTCAGTCTTAGAATCCTAGAAATCATTAATAGAAAGTGTTGTAGTATGGACTGGACATTCTAGAACCGTTAGGATCTCCAAACCATCAACCGAATCCAGTATTGATGAACAGTCTCTTCAATTAATGCATATGATTGTAATGTTATTTTGAAAAACATTTTTATATGTTGTTAAAATTATCAAAATTGTGAATTTTATTATTCAAATCAAAATCATATGATTTTCCTCAAAATTGATTGTAAAAATAAATTCCTAATCTAGATTAGTCACATAATTATTTGTTATTTTCTTATAGGATGGGATAATTATTCTACCTTATTATTTTTATTCCCACCAATCCATTTAGTTTCATGTATTTAATTTATTATTAATTATCTATGTTGGTTTACATAGAGGTAAAGTGATATTTGAAAATTCTAGTTTTATGGAAATTAAAGTGTATTTAAGTGTTTTTAAAAAATTTAATTTCTATCAAGTTTAAATAAAAATGAAAAAATTACTTAAACAATTCCTTTTTTGTAGAAAAACCATAGTTTTAACATAAGAGATTTGTTAGAGAGTAAAAATTTTAATATTTAATCATAAATGAATTTTAGATTTTTAGTCTTAAGACCAATTTTTCAAATGAATTTGTAAATTTATTTCTTGTATTAAATAGATATCTTAAATTTTGGGAATTTTATGGGGATCTAATTGTAATATTTTTAGTACATATTTTATTGAATGTAGTTGTTTTTTTGAAATTATTTTGTCTTTCAATTTTAGAAATTTTAAATTTGGGTAAATCTATGATTGAATTTTCATTCTTTGGATATATTGACGAAGTATGTTGATTTTTTAATATATTTTTGTATTGATCCTTAACATTAATTTTTTATATTATATTGTCATAATTATTTTGGTTGATATTAATTCATATTTATTTTTATATAGATATTTTTATGTTTTGGGTATTTGATTTTATATTTTGGTGTTCAAAGAACTAATTTTGAATATTTTATATTAGAATGGATTTTTTCAAACATATTTTAATTGATATTTTACTGAATTATTATGGGATTTAAAATATTAATTTTTTAATTTCATGATTTATCATTGAATATATTTTAAGAAATAAAATAATCTATGATATTTTGATATTTGTTGTTAAAAATTAAAATGGTCAACTGTTATGATTTCCTCTATATTAAATGTTACTTTCTCAATTTTTCATGTCAGTATCATTGTATATATTAATGGTGGTTGTTTGTGCCTTATTACTTAATTTTATGGGGATGTAACTTTACTATATAAAAATTTTCTGAATTCTGACTCATATGATATTTATAGGGGTTTCCAATATGAATATTTATTAATAACGATTAATGTACTGAAATATCTTATATGACTATTCTCATGTGACTTGTTTTATTCATATCATTTGTATATTCCATTTTATATTCAGGATCAAATGTTAGGAACTTTTGAAACTAAACCCATGTTAATCAAATACTATGATTATTGAGGTATATTGACTCTATGAATAACCATATAAAAACAAAGTCTAAAACTAACCATTTAGAAATCATTCATAAATAGAAGGTCACATGAATTATTCCAAATGGTGATTTAATTATAACCAGACATTATAGAGATTATTCCCTCAAATATTTAGTGACTTCGAGGAAATGTGATTGAATATAACCCAAGGGGACTAAGTTGGACATAGTAGAACACACACTAAACAATATATCTATGTCATTGTTGAGGATGGTTGTATAAAGGTTAATGGAGTTACTTTGAATCCCTTTGTGAATTTGGGAATATAGTTACCAGAAGATCCAATTATAAACAAAATTTATTTTTTCATACCTTTTGAATACAATTTTAATTAGGTTTAAATTCAGCCTCAATGATGCTCAATGATCTCAATCGAAGGAAACTATTTTATTAACAATGAATCCAATTAATTAGTATGAGTAAAATGAGGTCATGGATTATTTTAATCAAATCAGAGATGAAAATGTATCCCAACTACATAGATCTAGGAAATACCTCAGGAGATATAATATTTACTATGCTTTTTTAAATGGAATAATGATGAATAAATTTGATATTTGGCTGTTTTATGTATGTTTGCAGGTTGAAAGGAATATGATTGGGATTTTTATCATTCCTGGTGTAGTGGATGAAAGTATGGGGGAGGATTTTTACCACCTTTTTAGGTAAATGAAAAAAATTGACTAGTTGAAAGATAAAATGATTAGTTGATGTGTCTATCCCAATATGGTACTTGATTATCATAACATGGTGTTAATTCACCATGAAAAATGATTGGGGAAAATTAGTGTATGTAATCTTTTAGTTATATTATGAAGTTTAGAATATTTAAGATAGTAATTATAATTAATAATATACTATTCCATAAATAATTCAAAAAAATAAAGAGGATATGTTATGATGACATAAGCACCAGCTGGAGAAATTATTTTTTTTGTGCAAGTGATCATGATGTTTTGAGTTGTAATGCTAAAGAAAAATCGGTTGTGATAGAAGGGAAAAATATTTATTGTCTTATTTTTTAGTAATTTAAAATAGTTAAAGGAAAATTGAGATTCATGCTAGGAGATTTTTATGAAACATGGAAATTTGATATTTTTATGGAGGATGGGAACATATGAAAAAATAAAATCTTTTTCTAGATATATTAGGAGAGTAGCCCGATGTGGTGAAGGAAAACAAATAAGGTTGAAAAGGTATTATAAGAGTGTGGGACATCGAGGGAAGATTCATCATCATATTTATCTAACATTAAATTTATTCTTTCATAATTTGAATAATCTTTTAAAAAATAACTACTGATTAAAATGTTATGAATGGAAATAAGATTGAAGTGATTCATTTCTTCCATGTTTTAATTTTCATATTCTTTTTCTAATTGGTTTGTCTCTCTTCTTTTCCATTGATATAAATTTTATGAAATTTGTTATTCAATTATAATATCAAATAATTATATAAATGTTAATTAATATATTGACATTAGTGATAACATTCATCTTATTCATCATGACTTAGAAGTATTTTGATGTTGAGAAACTATGAATATTTACAAAAAAATATTATTTCTAATAAAGAGGTGGAGTAAACTACACATTTTTAGTGTATGTTAGTTCAGTTATACATTTACATAAATGTAGTGTAATATTTTAATCATCCTATCAAATTTACCCATTTCAATCATTCGTCATTCACTATTTATTTGTAGATATTCTTTTTATTGTGATATCATGTCTACTTCATCAATTGTTAAATCGATCATTAATTCATGTTTTTATAATCATTCCTAGTTATTTTTACATTTTATTTTTGACACTTTTTCTTAGTCAGAATAAAAATTTACCATTATTAAGGATTGAAACATTTCTATCTAATATCAAGTATTTTGTAGGTTTTAATTATGAAAAAAAATAAAATTTCGTCTTATTATGAATCAAAATATAATCATGAAAAAGGATGTCTTTTCAAAATTATAAAAACATAGACATATTATGTAAGAAAAAGTTTCATATCATTACATCATAATATGAATACAACTAATTTGGGGGTTTTAAAATATTTGTACTAAATACCTCAATACAATGGGAGTAAATTTCAAATGGACTTTATAGCCAACCATGTATTAATTACCAGTCACGGGTTGATTTTTGTTTCTGAATTTTTGATCACGTCCATTATCATGGCCTCTATGTCAAGAGAGACAATCCATTCCTTATATCACAAAACATTTGACTGAAGGGAATATAATATATGTTTTATATGAATCAAATTACAATAAATATATATTAGATATGATTTATATATTTAAGATATAATAAATTAAATAATAAATGATTGATTAAACATTTATCATTTAGTAATAGGGATAGTTATTTTATATTGTTAATAAAATTTATAGGTATATTAGTTTTGGTTCTGTAGGACAAGAATACAACAGATGTAATTCTTGAGAAAATGAAATGAATTCTTCCCTCCACATCATTCTAGAACTCACTTCAATGGATGAGGTTTCATTTCATTTCTTGTATAAAGGATATATTTCATAAATCCTTATATATATAATTTTAATAGTTATGTTCATTAAAATAAAGGTATATTATTTTGTACAATATGTTATTGCATAAAAAGTTTAACTATTATCAGTTTCTATATCTCCAACATATGATATTTTGAAAGGAATCATTTCATGGGATGGAATTGTGAGGATGTTTGTAAATCATATAAAAAATTATTTTATTTTTCAATGTATTGACTCATGTTTTATTTATAAATGATTCATTGAAACAACTCAAAGTGTTTCCTTATAGGTTTATAACCCATTGGCATGTGATGGAAGTGGGTGTTGGATAGATTGATAACTCCATTCATGGACAAAATCTATTCTACCAATATATATATATATATCATGATCCCTATTTTCCAATGTAGATAATATAATACCTTGGTGAAAAATGGTAATCCCATCCAAAAGATATATGATTTAGTTTATGCCTAGATACCTTCATATCCAAGGTTTATTTTTGTTGTTACATTATAATATTTTATCAAGAATATTCAATGGTATTCTATGGTGCTGAAGATGATTCAAAATCATCTTCATTGTAAGGTAATCCAATACAATATTTATTTATTTTCTTATTTTATATGGAGTTTCATATTACCTTGAATTAATATCCTCTGATTTGTTTTTTAATTTATTTTACCTTGTCTAATAAGTGTTGTTAGATTCACACAAAACATAAAATTTATGATTTAAGGATCAATTATTATGTTTTAGTAAACATTTATTAACATAATGAAATCTGAAATTGTATAGAATTATTTTTTAATTATGATAAAAATATGTTACTATTAAGAAAATTAGTGTTTTCATAAAAGACATAACATTTTACCCTTATATAGAGGTGTTTATGTAACGATCATTCTATTTTATCCCCACGTAGAGTTGACTATGTAATGATAATCTAATGGTATTTATGGGTCATAAAATCATTACCCTTATATTGTTTCTCATGTAAATTTAATGAAGGCACTGCATAAGTGTTCTTCTATTTTAGAGTTATATAACATAAAGCATTTCAATGATAAATTTATGAACAATGTCTTTAAAATGGTAATTGTATCACATTACAAATATATCTGATGTATTTACATTATGTAAAACAATCATGGATAACATTATGCAAATTTTCTGTTTAATGATATCGTAATTATTTATTTTTACATAGCTGTTCAATAAGTCTCGTGTAGTAGTAAATGTTTTTTTGTTTCTGCAATTTATCCCTTCTCTATAAGGTTGAGTAGATATTTTATTAAAACTTATTCTAAACATATTCAAATTAATAGTAGTTTTTAAAATGTATATAAATAATTACAAAAGTTGATTTGGGATATTTTGATTTAGAAAAGGTTTATAAAGTAACTAATTATATATTTTTTGTAATAATTAAACATGTATGAAACCTTTTATTCCCTAATATGAAATGTTAATATTTGAAATACCTTTTTAAAAAATTATATGGTATATCTTATAATATATGAATAAATTTTATTATTTAGAAGACATATGTGATAATTTTTAAAGTGTTTTAAATTATTAAATAATTTGATAATTCAAAAGTTTATATTTAAATTATTAATTTTTCAGAAATAATTATTTTGAATTATTCAAAATAAAATTTTCCCTTATATTGATATTAGATAATCCACATCATAGGTGTTTTTGTTGATAAGATCAAGGTTTAAATAATGAATAAGTAAATGAAATTAATATTTCATAAATTGTTATCTTAATATAAATTTTATTACAAATAGTTTATAATTGATAACATATAATATATTTAAAACTACAAATTTATATAATGATAAATATTTATGTGTATATATATTAATGAATATAAAACATTAAATTCAAAGTTAATGAATATTCATAAAGTTAATGTTGTAATAATAATAAATGTTTTTTATAGTGATCCTCTAATTTATGAATTTTTCATAAATGGTTACCTCATGTTTAAGTATTTAAAAAGTTATTTTTAATAGAATGGTTCATTCACTGATATATTCATGATTAGAATATTTTTTAGTAAATTAGAATATTTTTAAGCATTTTTTTTCTTTTAAATTGTTTCACAGTAGGGCCTTTTATTACATTGTTGGAATGTTTCTATAATGAATTTAGTTTTTCATCTCCATTGAACGTGGTTTCTAACTAAAATTATGAACATGAATTTAGTTATTGGATAAAAATAGTTTATATTAGGTTTCTGGTTTATAATTAATTGTATTCTATCTTGAGTAATGTGTCCCTTAGAAGAGAAACTTGGGTCGTACTACAAGTCTTCTTAAAGGCTTGTTTCCTATCTAGGATGTTGAATAGGGATTTCTATTTTTTGTCCCAATAATATTAATATGAATATTTTAAATCACATGTTACTCTATTAAGTTACATTATGTAATCATACTTATTATATATATAATGAATCACGATATAAATGAATATATTTTACTTCTGCTTCTGGACGATTATTGCAAATTTGTGGGATCTATAAAGAGTTATAAAAAAATGGTTTCAATAAATTTTGTGGGAGGATGGAATATGATTCAAAAGTGAATTCATAGAAACATGAATATATGATATTCAAAAACATGATAAATTATAGTGAGATAAAATACCCATCAAATATTAAGTGTGAGACTCCTTCTATAGTGGTACCTTTAAAGACCCTGATCATACAACTGGGTATGATATTTCAAATTGATGTTCCCATGGATTATCTTATTAAATAAAATAATTTTATATTACAATGTAACACTATAATGTAGGTCATTCCAGAGTTATGATCTAAAGAATTTTCCTGTTTGGCATTTATTATAATTTCTTTAGGTTACACTTTTCTATAAAACCTTTTAGAATTATATCATATAAATGAATTCGAGTTTATCAAAGTGATAAATCAAAAAACAATTGTGTGTTCATCTACTAATGAATCATATATAACATTATTTTGATAATTCCCTACCAAATTAATTTTGTGATGAGTTTAACACCATAAAAAACATATTTCATAATGATATATTGATTATCTCCCACTATTGGATATGATGGATTTGAAAGGGGGTAACCAAATTAGTGGGGACTTTTTATTAAAATTCCCTAATAAATGGTTTATACTTCATGGTAATTGTTTGATAAAATATTATGTTGTTTAATATCATCATCCCCATTAAGCTAATCTTTATGACCAATCCTTGATAAGGGGAAGCATAATTTATTATATACATTTTACTGATTAAATAAGAAATCATATATTAAATATTGGTGATTTATGAAATGTAATTAAGTTAAACATATATGCATCAAAACGTTTCCATCATCAATAACGAAGTGTTTAAATAGTTGAATAAGTGAATATATATAATTTTGGTTTCATTGAGTGAATCACTCGTGGTTTCGAAATCATTAGATGGTAAATGAAAAAAAGAATATTATTCTCCTCTCATGTACTCAATATGATTGAGTATGTCAATGAGTTATGTAATTTTATAATCATATACACATTATGACATGTTTAATTATTTTATATTTTTAATGGAGAGAATAAAAATTTCTTGTTATGGTAATGTAATTTCTCTTATTTTCTTCTATTGAAATTTTATAAAAACATAATTGAATTAGAATAATGTTTACCAGATATTATTAGAGTTATATATATATATATGAAAATTAAATATGATATCTAAGTTATTATTAACTTCATAGAAATTATAAGTATGTAAAAGATAAAAATAGAAGAAAAATATATAGTTTAAAATTTTGGAAATGTTTCTTCAAGAAGATAATTATGGTCATTGAAACCTTGGGTTTTAAGGAATTACTAGTTGTAATTCAATTTTATTTTATTATATAATATATAATCGAAGTAGTTTATTAAAATAAAAGCAATTTCCATGTCATTTATGGATTATATAGGGACAAATTCATTAATTATCAAGTTTATGTGATACTAAATGCATATTTTACAATTTACAGTAAATATAAAACGATTCAAATTAAATAAAATAGTAATATTGTAGTTTATTTTCCAGAGATTAAATAAATTGATACCAATTAATAGATATCACTATAAATAATTTTTTAAATCTCAAATAAAAAATATTTATCATTATCTAATTTTTAGTATGTGAAAATAGAAGTTTTCAATAAAAATTATTATTATTAGAATATTAAAGATCATTAAATATACACACATGGATTATGATTCATAAATTGTTATATCATTTATTGATAATAATATAAGATGAACCAACTATTCAAGATTAATGTATTAACACAGTATTTCTTAAAAATATAGGTTAATGTGTTCTAGCCACCCATCTATATAATATTTTCATAAATTATTTTTTTAAAATATAAATGTTCCAAACAAATTGAATAACATATCTTATATTCCAACAATAGTTGATTTTATACACTCTTACTCAAAGGAAATTGAATTTATTTCATAATAAAAAAGGGTTAGTGTATCCAAGAATATTTTATGAAAATAAAATATTATTAATATTACTAGTGGAAGAGTTTTTGGACTTATTGAAGATTAATGTTAATAAATAAATAATTAAACCAATCTAAATCAAATGTCAATAAAAATTAACATCCCAAAAGAGGATATGGTATAAAGGTAAAGAGAAATGTTAAGAGTTGCATTATTAACCAAAACAAAGTGTTATCAGTTAATCCTCATTAAATTTAGGATGATTGAATAAATATAAATTTAATATATTTATTAATTAACTATATTAATATGAGTGTCACATTATTCTAAATGGTTTTAGGTGGATTGGAAGACAATAATGTATATATATACACTATTAATAGGAAATAATATTTCTTAATATGGTTACAAATATGATTATGATGAACATAGAATGATTACAACGTAAAAAGTATAAGTTTATATCATAGTATTTTATGTATGGAAGTAAATTAGAATGGATATGTTTAATAAGTTGAACAGTTAGGAATAATATTCAAACGTCTCACCATTATTCAAACTGGATTACTTCATAGATGTTTCACACTAAATATTTAGTGATATTTTATCAGATGTTCACACAGTGATTTGACATGTATTACATTTGATGTAATGTCTTAATAGAACCAAGAATATTTAGATAACAAAAGGTTGATCTTGTGGTTTATCATATATAATATAATATGTTTCTGATTATGTTGGTTTTGTAAAATATTCTTAAATTGTTTAAGAATATTAAAATATATCATATTAATGGAAACATAAATATTATATTGTTTTCATGTTTTCTTTATAACTTTATATATATATATATATACATTTCACGAAGTCCACTAATAATTTTCTTCTAAAATATTATCATTGAGTAATCCTGAACCAATGATCACCATAAATTGTTATAGGTTATGAGGCATTATTATGGTTTATGTTTGTAGTAATATATTAAATATATATAGATATATATAATATTATTTTGATTCACAAAATAGTGAATATGATTATTTTCATGTGATGAATGAACTACTAAGTATTCCATATGAAATTTTATATACATGTTTCTAGTATACTTCTAGTACATGGATCATCTTTTAGACCCTATTACCTGAGGTATGAGAGATTAATATCATGATATACATCATACATTGATACCCAACCCTGAAATGTATACATATTGAATTATTAAATACAGTGTGGTTGAGTATGTTTTTTGATAATGTCATTAGCTGGAACTCAAATAATATGGGATTTTCCCTCGTGTATGACACGTATAACATCTAGGACCCATATTTATATAGACTCTAGGAGTGTGTGGCCACACCAATATGTTATATTTTAATCTACATAATGTACATATGAGTTTATTATCTACAAGGATGAGTGAAATGTAATGTATTCATTGATTAGAACTGTCTATACTCTACAATATGATAATAAATGATTATTATAAATTATATTGAAATGTTTTATGTCAAATGGTCACTAGATGTCTTGGACCATGTTAATATATGATAAGTCTTTTATTTATCATGAAAATAGGTGGTCATAGAAGTATACATAATTTTTTTTGATATAGGACACATGAAATCCTTTTATATCTTTAGTATCATTGTCTGTTTTCTAGAGGCCACTCATTTCATGCAATTATTGATATAGATACTGAAATTTATTTAAAATTCTACAAAGGACCATAGGTTAATTCATTGGGGATTAATATATAATTATTTAATATTACTCATACATCTATGAAAAAATTATTTTATACATAAAAAATTATTTTTGGTAGGTATTCACAATGTTTCAAATATAATGTAATAAAATCTTATGAGAATTATTGTTTGGAATAGTGTTTTAGAATATATCCAAATGGGGTTTTGGATATGGTTTCACAAGTTATTTAATATGATATTATGTAATTTGAAATGGAGAAAATTCAATTAGAATTAGTGTAAAGGTGATATTGAAGGAGATATTCAATGAATCCTTAAATATATCATAAATATAGATATATTTCATATGAATTATGATTTTCAAATAAAATTGGTTATATAATTTCATAAAGTATATGATAGTATAAAAATTATATTTTATATAATTTTTTTAAAAACTTATTCTATCATTTAAGAACCATTACATAAGATAAAATAGTAGGGATGTATAAAATTATTGAATTGAATTCACTTATTATCAATACCATTCCATAATGAATTAAAAATGTACTTTCAAATTCAATGTTTTGAGGGATTTCCATTTAGATTTATAAAAAAATTCATTAAATGGTAGTGGTTGTGGTACTAGTTATTAACATTATGCATAAATAAAACAACTTGTACCCAAATATATCTATCATCTTTCCCCTTTAAGAATAGATGTACTAGCATACTGTGGATTGATTTTGAATCAGATCCAAATATCAGATGATTTAGTTTACAACTGGATATGTACTATGGTGGGATGTCTTATATTGACCACTTTGTGATTTTTATCAAGAATATTATAAGGTATTCAATTGTTTTTCAAATGATGTATTTTTTTCTTTGGGCTAAGGTATTTTAATTTAATATTCCTTTCTTTGAATATTTTTTACATAGTATCATATTATCTTTTATATGATATTCTCAGATATTGTTTATAATTTCTTATGTTGGGTCTAATAAAGGTTATTAAATTATAATTATACCTATCAACTTATTATTTTGGTAATGAAAATGCTTGATGTCTATCATCCTTATTAGCCCTATGATTAGGGTATTGCATTGGGTGATGCCTATGTTTCCCACATTTACACCACTAAACTGTTAATGTTTCATTTGGGAAGACCCTTTTATATTTCAAAATTTCTACAAATACATTCCCTTTTACTCATACGCTATGTCATTTATGCCCTCCATTTTCATAAATAAAATATCTCCCAATTGATTTGAGGCATTTTACATGGTTACTATTCAAGAATTTTTTATATTTAATAAATTAAAATTATTTCCTTCAACATAATTCACTCCTCAAACTCCATGATACATAATTATTATTTTATTTAGTTAGTTAGGGAACTCAATTAAGTTCATGTTTTTAATAAAAACTATTGATTTCTGATTTGGTATAATTAATTTATTTCTCACTCATAATCTAATATAGTAAGGTTACACATTATGAAAATATATATAGTATATATGACATCCATTGTTATCTTAGTTCCATCGAGCAACAACCATTTAAAAAAATGTATTTAATAATGGTTAAAAAATAAAAAAAATCATATATAATTAATATAATATATAAAATCAAAATTTCATCATAAAATTGTTTTACATTATAAAATTATTACATTTGATTTTATTGTAACATAAATCACCTTTAATTCAATATATGTTTATTTATGATAGGTTCTCTCATATTCCATATAATTATTTTTCAATACAAAAAAATAATAATGTCTTGTAAAGATATTGTGATGAACCATTGAATTTTTCAATGGAGTTTCTATCTAGTTGTGCAGTAATAGTACCGCATTCCCTTTACTAGTGTGAATATTTTGTTGATACTCAACAATAATTTTTCATAATGAATAAACCATGGTGAATCTAAGGAATAATTGTACCCACATTCCATTATATATTCTAGGGTGTAATTGAAAGTATAGTTATATAATAAAGACATTAATAAAACATCTATATATTATCTTATACATGGAAATATCATTTATACATATACTTAGTGATTTATTTTCTGATCTATCTTCTTAATCCCTAAAATATTTAATATTAACCTAGCTATAAATATTTTTTAAATGAAAAATTAGAAATTTCAGAAAAATTTAACATATAAAGCATTAATTATCCTCTTCTAACAACCATACCACTAAAGTTATGTAAAACCTACTATGATACCAACTATGATTTCCCATGTATGTGGATATACAATTATGTGCCTCACCTGTTATATTTCCTCATAATACAATCCCAAGAGCAATTAGGTTAAAAGATTTAGATAAATATTAAAAAATAAACACACTTATTTCCCAACAAATTTAATTGTTTTTCACTTTATAAGAAAATACATAATCCTTATCAAGTATTCAATGTCACATACAAGTTATTCGCCTGGGATAATATTATAAACCCATCATTAATACTACCTTTAATAATGACCTAGGAAAATCTAAACATAAGAAAGGGTTGATCATAGATGCATGGAAAGGGTAAACATATGTGATAGAAATCATATATCATAATTTGTAATATGTATATAAACAATATATAGAACAAAAAAAATACCGAAAAAATATTATATTATTAAACATGAGTCATCGAATATGTTATAAAAAATATGTGAAATGAATTAAGGGAATGTGGAGTCATGGGTTAATAAACTTGAGTCAATAGATCATGAAATACTAATAATAATAAGTATAAAACTATAGAACAAGCATTATCATTGGGAAATATATCATTAATAATTCATATTCATTCACCCACAATTTAGAGATAAGTTAATTTTCCCCATGAATACATGTCTCATTATATATAATATTCTTACCAATTCACTAGAGGGAGATATATAACCCCACCCACCATAAATCTATACTTATGGGTAGAAAATGAAATAAATCATTCAAGATTTCCAAAACAACCCATAGAATGAAAAAAATATCCTTTTCAAATGGAATCACATAAATAAGTCATTCATGGTTCCAACAATATTCATAACATGATAAACCATGGGAAATAATTGGGTTTCTAATTTTATATTGTAACATCTTTGGTAAATATCCTTAAATAATTATTTTTAAATAATATTGTATTTAAACATTATTGAAAATGGGTATATTGTTTTTTCAATAATTTCACATATAAAAATGATATATATAATTAATATGATCACACATCAATTAATGTAATGAAATATAATGTGTTTATAGAGGAACTACATTAGGAGAAATTACAAATCATTAAATTACTATGAGTTAAATAGTTCATATGAAAATTCCATTAATATAATACATCAAAAAAGGATAATATAATTTATTTGGTAATTTATTTCATGAAATTTCCAGCAAATTTTTTTAGATGATTTTGAAAACTAAAACGAAAACCAAAAAACCTTTTAGAAGTCATTTTTGACATTTTCATAAAATAAGATGTTATATATCTTATTCAAAAATAATTTTAGAAAAGGATAAAGATTAAATTTAAAGATATTTAATTTTCAAAATATTTAATCAAATAGATTCTTCAAAAGATACAATTTTTATCAAAATAAAATATGGATTGAAATATTCGGCTTTTGATTTTTAACGAATTGAATAACTTTTTAGTAGTTTGAAATGAATTTTTTTTAAACCCATTTAATGGGATACACCATTATAGACCATTAAATTATTGAAAATATAGTGTTTTAGGTGTGATGGGTTATCAAGGTGAATGTCTTCCATATTTTTTTTATTCTTAGATTTTTCAAGTTCTCATATGGTGTCTCATACTAATGGTGTCTCACCTTGTTGTTGTCTCGCCTTAGTGGTGTCACCCTAGAAGTGAAACCCCAGGGACTTCACCATAGTGGTGTAACCATAGAGGTGTCACCCTTTTACTGTTACCCTTTTGGTTTCAAACTACTGATGTCACCCTGGAAGTAGCTCACACTATAAGTGTTCCACCTTAGAAGTCACTCATGCTAGCAATGTCTCACCCGGGTGTTTGCTCATTGATTGTGGCTCACTGGCATTCTATAATCTAGTGGGGCATCATCCAATGGTATATCTTCAAGAGGTGTATCACCAAATGGAGTCTCACTGATAATTGTAGGTGGTTCATCCTAATGGTGCCTCATCTAGTGGTTCCTTATCCAATGGTGCCTCACTAGCGGTGCCTCATATGGTGGTTCGACATCTTTATTTGTTGTAAAATGATATCAAGGCTAACAATGAATTGATTTGTGACCAATTAAATTAATAAAAATAATATATTAAATTTTTAATGATTATGCGGGATTTTAATTGGATGAAACATGAGGTCTTGACTATAAATGCATTTATTTGGAAATCAAGACAATATCGAACCCAAGATTATGTTTACACTTTTCCGGAATCGGAGATATCATTATCCTTTTCCATTCTTTATGTATAACGATTGATATGGTAAACCCATAATCCTTCTTCCTATATGAGTCATGTATACTACTATTGCAGTTGGTTTATTATTCCCTACTATTTTTATACTGCATGTGTGCCACTGTATTTGGCGCATCCAAGTAATGTCGATCACTATTCTTCCATGTAGGTTTTCCATTTTCAATATTAATTGTGAATCATACAGGATGGGTAAATAGATTATTCCACTTATGATTATAGTTTCTTCTATTTTAAGAAAGCCAATTTTATTGGTTTAAAAATCAATTTAATGAGGATTTGGAAATTGACACCTGATCCGATTGTATGATTATTATTTTTATATTTTGATTCGAATTAGAGAACTACCCACTAAAATTTTATAAATTGGGTGTCCTTATTTGTGATCATAATTTTGTATATATTTTATGTTTTTTGGTTCTTTTGGATTCTTATTTAAAAACATTGTTTACCATGTATACTCAGCTAATAAAAGGATTCCACTGGATCATACAATTTGTGTGTTAAACCCAAAAATTTACATGTTTTTTTCAATATACAATTTATTATAAAATCTAAAAATTAGTTTTCATTCGTATGTGATGTTATCTGATGTGTTGAATTTTTGTGGTTTGTATGTTTGGGGAGAAGTGGAGGATATATGGCTATATACTGGGAGTGTGATGGGTGTGGTTTGATTATATAGTGGGGCTAAAAAACTATTAATATGGGCATATGTTCTTGGGGTTATTTTGGATTCTATGGTGGTTTGGGTAGGATGAATTTGAATAATTATAGTACTTATTGGAATAGATGATTACCAATTAATAACATGCTAAAATATTCAACATGAATCTACTGGTCATGGTATGATGTGTTATTAATGTGAAGTTCTTAAAAATATTATGATATTTACAGTGTTTCTTTGTCACTCAAGTGGTGATGGAATGAATAAATAATTTTTTGATAATTATTGGAGTTACATGGGTTTGTTCAGTTAGTGAGATAGATGTGGATAATGGAATATTAATATGTTTGTGGTGTAATTAAATATTATTAATGAAAGATAGTGGAATGAATGGTTATTGAACAAAAGGAAAATGTGAAGCCACATTTTTTTTGATGGACCTTCAACATATGATATATTGTTCATTGATCCTAATAATTTCATTTAATGAGGTATGAAAAGGTGATAGTGTTGTTAGATAGTTTTTTTTCTTGAGTTATTATTGGTTTCAAAATCTTGTTTTAGACTATAAATATACTTGTATATTTTATTTTTATTTCTATAAAAACCCACCCACATTGAGAACAATGTATCGAACACCCACATAGTCACGCAGTGGGTGTTTTTCCCAATATCCTGGTGGGAGGATGGATGGTTGTCAACCTACCCATCCCTGATCATTCTCCCAATCGATGAAGGCCCACGTTTATTTGGGCATTATGTGATTATATGTGATGTCATATGTGTATTTAGGTTGTGTTTTTATGTGCCTTCCTATGTGTATTTTGTAGGATATGTGATGTTTTTCCATGATGTCATCAGAATGACATGAGATATGTTGTGAGGCCCAGTTTTTGTGTATGATGGATGTGTTGTGAGGCCTAGATGTGTGTGGGAATGATATGATTGGGTATATTTGTAAGATTTGGGTGCACTAAGATGTTGAAATTCTGGGTTAGAGAGAAGCTAATTAGTTGGAAGGTGGTGTGGGGTACCCTATCAATGATTTTCATTATATTATATTACTTGAATTGAGTTACTTGGTGATTGTTCCTTAGTGTGGTTTGTATTGTTAGTATATCAGTTTATGTGTTGTTTGGTTCTTATATATTCTCATATATGCATTAGTATGCTTCTAACACATGTGAAAGAGAATCATTTTTTTCTAATAACTATACTCGTGTGCTCACCATATGTATATAATAAAACATTTAGGTTCCCATGAGGATTTCATGGACTGTTCTAGGAGTTACTAGCTATAACCTTTGGATAGTTTTAATGTGAAAATTTTTTTTTCTTTTTAATTCACATCGGAGACTCTTATTATATGAATTATATTTATACATGCATTTTGTGTTGGTTTTTGGATATTTGTTTTATGTTGACTCTTAGAGTTTTTGGGGATGATTCATTATATACCACAATATTATTTATACCAATGGGAAATGCCTCCAATATTGTGTTATCATTACCCCCATGGGGATTATAAAAAGAATGGGGCTTACTAGAGGCAGGAATTGGGGTTAATTGTCTCCCTTTCTTAATTACCATCCCAATAGTATTAACTGTTGAGGGAGGGGGTCGTGAGAGATTGGAATCAGCGGTGATGGAGTCCACATGTTCTGACATGATGCTAGTAAAATATAAATACATATAAAAAATAAGGGAATTTCTCCCAACTCACAAAACATGCTTCTAACATCATGAACCTCAATAATATTTATTATCTCTATCCATAAATCCAACACCATATTGATATTTGATGACCAATAATAAAAGTTTAATGTCTACCCCTGTAAATCGATACCCATGTCTTGTATATAGGTAGGTTCAGTTCAAAAACCCAATAGGATTTCCTTATTCTACTTAACAAACAAATTACAAAAGTTAATGTTGATGATTGTTCTTGATTACGGTGAGTGTTGCATAACAATACAGGAATCATGAATTATGTCTCCTTATGTAATAAAATCAAACCATGTCCCGTATTGAAAAATATTCTCAGTCACCCAAAGAGACATGAGGTAAATCCAACATCAGAAATGATCCCAAAACGGTTTATATATACATATATTTCTATCATGTCCATGGTCACTGATAACACAAGTAAATAATATCTCATCAAATGATAACATTTAAAGGTATTTTAATTTTTTTCATAATGTCCCAGTCAATAAAGTCCCACCTGACCCATCAATCGCCTCCCTATCATTATAAGGCCCCAACCTTAAACCTTACTTAATCTTGAGTTATTACAAGATTACACATTGAGGATCTTTTCGGGTTTAGAGTTTTAGAGAATTAGATCATAAAACTTTCATTACATTCCACATATAAACAAAGTGGTTACATAAAGATAGTATTCTTCATTCCCATCAATGGAAACACATTTAAAATAAAACATGGATTATTTCTTGACACATCCTTGACTCTATCATCTTATCATGTACCTTTCCCTTGACCTGTGAAAAACATTTCAAAAACATGGGATGAGCATAAAAACTCAGTATGGGTTATAAAAACATGGAAAGGAAACATGGGTACATACATACATAAGAGTGAAATCATACTTTACCCATAAAACATAATCACTTTAACATACCTCATCAAATCATGAATAAATCATAGAAATCATAAGACATAAAGGTAACTTGAGGCATTCATAACATTCTTACGTAGGGAGTAACCCTCTTGGTTACGTTTGGAATACCCATCACAGTATATTCCCTAAAAATCTCTTCGGAGAAACCTTAACGTTTCACTCCTTCGCGTTACCCAATGCATTGGAGAGCTATAACGGGCTCACCCGCCCTTAGTTTATCACGGAACCACCCATCTTCATAATAATGCCCAAGAACCATAACATAATCATATCACATAAAACATGTATAAAGGAAACATAAAATTTCCACATTTCAATCACTAGATATCAATACAACACATTGATATAATAAAAACATTATGAAAACCATTTTCAATACCAAAGTAAAACATGGTATTTATTTTTCTTTTAAAAAAAGAAGGTATGGCTTGTAGAGGAAGCCGAAACTCAAGTAACGGTTACGACGACGGAGAAGTCGTTGTCGCCGCATACGTACGACAAAAACATTCCCTTTTGTCGTTTAGTAAACGCTTCGTATAAAAAAGATTCCTTTTGAATAAGCGTAAAAGTCAAAGGGGTTTATACACCGTATAAAAGAAAGTTGTGTATAAAATAAAATATGCCTCAATGAAAGGAGATTGAGACGAAGTCCCATACCTTGTATCCGACTTGACTCGACCGTTCTTTAATCTCTTGAATAATAAACTTGAGTTAATCTCTACTTGATTATGAGTCGTTTTAATGTTAATTATTCCTTTTATACCATGTTATGAACATCATGTAATCAGTTAAGTTAATAATGTTCATTTTGTCGGTATTTGGTTCTTAAGTCAAAAATAGACTTCTTACACTTACATGTTGTTAATTTGGTCAAAGGTTCATTATATCCAGAATGGTATTCATGATGTAGATATCATATATGTCATATATATCCAGTACATACATGCATTTATAATATTACATAATTTAGAGGTAAGAAATGAAATGCACCGTTCATGGAGACGGTAAGCCGTACGTACGCATGAACGCTACTTCCATTTCTTTTTCATATTTTCTGGAATGGAATCATAATGATATAAGAGTATATTATAATTCCAGTATAATAACATATATAATATCATTAACTTTATCCTTTACACATCCCACATATGGTATTAACGAATCAAATCACTTTTAGGGGGCGGTAGTCCGCACTTCCTAAAATGAAGATATCGTGTTTTACCCATAATGGAAACCATAAAGGTATTCCCAAAATGAAAAAAACAGAAGCTTAAAGAAAACATAAACATATTATATATCATATATAAAAATAGTGACATCATAATGGCCACCTTTGAAGGTGTTTAATGAGTGTTGAACAATCATCGTTTCGGGAGGCAGAATTTCGCCATCCACGGAAACCATATGTTCTTTAACCATTTGATGTAGTTGTGTGAGAGTGTAGCTCAAATATATCTTATAACAACATCCTAGTATATTGAAGATACTGGTGTTGTTACAAAAGAAGTAAATAAAAAGATTTTAGGGGGTTGGAGAAGCAAAATAAAACGAATGAACATGAGAGAATGAATTACCTTTAAAAGTGTAACTCCTTTTGAGTTGAGCCTAAAGGCTTCCTTTGAAAGGATTCTGCCCAAAGGGGATCCTCTAGGATGAGAAGAGGGATGTGGAGAGAGCAAATGGGCAGGGGTTGGCCGAGCCAAAGGCTTGAAGAGTGTGTGAAATGAGGTAGAGGTGGGGGCCTTTTATAAGGGGAGAGGAGGGGCACTTTTGGAAAGTAAAGAAATATTACATTATTTGAAAATGTGTTTCGGTTTTAAGAGGTCCCACATTGATATAATTCGTGGATAAGGTGATAAGGGTTCGAAATACATTCATCCAATTGGTTTTGGACATGTGTAGTTCATAGATGTTACATTATCTTTCTATTTTATTTAAATCGTCAAATAATGATGTCATCGCTGCATCATTAGTATGTCATAAATAATTAAATTTATTTAATGTCTAAAAATTATAAACAAAATACTATGATATAGGAAATCGTTTTAGCTTTCCAATTACGACTTATAATCAAAATTTGGACTTGTATAACCCCACTTAAAAATTGTTTTCTCAAAACATATCATGTTTGTGTCATTTTCACTTTAACATTAAATAAAAAGTAATTTATGTCATTTCCCAACACAAGTGGATCCATGGGGTCCCCAAGTTGACCCATGGCATGTCATGGTCGGCCATGACACAACCAATGAGGTTGGGACATGTGTCTAGGTCATTTCATATTATTAAAGCATTATTTATACCTTAAACTACACTAATTACCACTAATCGCGATTAAAAACTTAATAAATTACTATTCACCAAAAAATTATTTTAATCTCATTTAACCACATTTTACTTCTTAATGACAACCATGTATGTCGGATTTTCAAAATTCAATACACATTAGTGGTAAACTTTCATTTAACTGAAAAATCAGTTTGCTTGATTACCACTTAGTGGTTTCACTATTCATCAAAAATTGAAGTTTTTCAGAAAATTACCAAAAATTCACCCTAAGCTATATTTGATATTCCGAATTCAAAAATGAAGTCTATTTTACAAAATTAAAATCATATAAGTCACATTAATTAATTTAATAATTAATTCCCGCTGCCAGAGCAAATAGCGTGTTTTTACAAAACAATAAGTATCAAAAGATTGACACCAGTTTAAGTCTAATTTCAAAGTGAAATTGATTCCAATGACCACCATTGGATTTAATGGTAAAAATATTTTTTAATTTCACTTTAAAACCAATTCAAAATATAATCTAATCATATAAATAAATCAGATTAAAAAGAGGTTTTGAATTAAAATACAACATTTTACACTATTCATAAAAAATGAACTTTATCGGAAAAATACCAAAAAATTACACAAAGTAAAATTTGATGTCCTGATTTTTAATAAGAGTTTTATATGGTCCAAAAGAATGTATAAGAGTGATCAAAACTATATTTAATGACTTTTCTCCATTAAAAGGTGATAAGTGGACCTTTCGTGAAAACTAGGGCATATACGCCTAAAATTGAACTCTTTCCGTATTTTAAGCCTTTATCTTTTATTGGGTAAATGTAAAAACATTTAAAAACATATATAATCATATTTTAGTTATTTCTATCCATTCCCGCCAATACAACAGCTACATTTTAACTACCATTTGAAATAATATTATTTTATTATTAGAGTGCAACGTAAGATTCCCAAGAAACCCGTTATTGCGTGTTGGGTACGCCATCGAGCATAGCGACCCCTTTAAAGTCATATTAATATTTTATTCACAAATATGGATAAATATGAAAATGTCATATTCTTTATTTACCTGGGGTGTTACATCCTTCCCCCCTTTTGGGAATTGCGTCCTCGCAATTTTAAAATTGCGCTTGGAAACATCCTTGAAAGTCCCACATCGGAACAAGGATCGGTAAAACAATCACTTTAAAATAAAGAAATATAAGTACAAAGGTCACCCGAGTTAACCCAAACTAGGATTCCAAGTATGAAAACATGGAAATGGAGGTGAAAACATAGGGTCATGTTCTCATGGGGAGTGATAGAAAACATGTTTAGGAGAAAGTTAACCATGAGAGAATCACAAACTTGTGATGGGTTAAACGGTATTCGATTCCCCAGTAGGAAAAGTTAATAGACAAAATTTTTGTTTTAAGTTACTTTTTATTGAGGAATTTAGTTTTTGATCTTAAGGAAACATACTTACTTTTCATTTTGACTTTCAACTCTTTCTAGGTTTCTTACACAAACTCATAATAGCATACCTTGATCATGGTGTCCACTCAGTTTCATCGTCATCTTGTTCACGTAGGTAGAACTCCCATGCATTACAACAATGATTTAGAGATCCTTCAAAATCATTTGCTTCCTCCATCCAAATACACCTCGCACAACATGGGTCATATGGGTTTTCACAGAAAAACAGTTTTGGAAAATAATCATGTAGGACATATAATTCCAAAACATCTGATAAAACATGATTTCTAAAAAATAGTCGGACCGAAATTGAGTTGAAACTTTCTATCATTGGTCCTTTTAAAATACCATAAGTATGAGATGTGAGACTATATTTTAAAAGCAAATATAAATAGGTTGCGCAAGGGTCCCCTTCCTTGGCACCATTTTCAAAATCATAATATGCTTCAAATTCTTGTGATAAGGTAAAATATTTGAAAATACCTTGATAATATTTACCTCTCTTGAAAACATGAGAATATTGTGAAAATAGTATTTTTCTAAAAACAACCCATGATCCACGATGATAACGAGGTATAGCGGAGGTGTTTGATATTTCAAACAAATGCTTGCAAGTGAGTTGTATGCTAGAAAAAGTTTCACAATCATCCGAAGATGACTTTGCAATAATTATTGCAAGCATGTCATCAGGGAGAGATAGGAATGTCGTTTGAGATCCTCCTCCTTCCATTCGTAACCGACTTTACTTGACCTGAAAACAGTTATAAAACAAGGATTTAACTGAAATAATAGTTATAGGGACTAATCATGTGCCTCACAAAAACTTCTAATCCCTAAAGTTGTCTAAACCGACCTCTGATACCAACTATAAGGCCCCAGCCTTAAACCTTACTTAATCTTGAGTTATTACAAGATTACACATTGAGGATCTTTTCGGGTTTAGAGTTTTAGAGAATTAGATCATAAAACATGCATTACATTCCACATATAAACAAAGTGGTTACATAAAGATAGTATTCTTCATTCCCATCAATGGAAACACATTTAAAATAAAACATGGATTATTTCTTGACACATCCTTGACTCTATCATCTTATCATGTACCTTTCCCTTGACCTGTGAAAAACATTTCAAAAACTTGGGATGAGCATAAAAACTCAGTATGGGTTATAAAAACATGGAAAGGAAACATGGGTACATACATACATAAGAGTGAAATCATAATTTACCCATAAAACATAATCACTTTAACATACCTCATCAAATCATGAATAAATCATAGAAATCATAAGACATAAAGGTAACTTGAGGCATTCATAACATTCTTACGTAGGGAGTAACCCTCTTGGTTACGTTTGGAATACCCATCACAGTATATTCCCTAAAAATCTCTTTGGAGAAACCTTAACGTTTCACTCCTTCGCGTTACCCAATGCATTGGAGAGCTATAACGGGCTCACCCGCCCTTAGTTTATCACGGAACCACCCATCTTCATAATAATGCCCAAGAACCATAACATAATCATATCACATAAAACATGCATAAAGAGAACATAAAATTTCAAAATTTCAATCACGAGATATCAATACAACACATTGATATAATAAAAACATTATGAAAACCATTTTCAATACCAAAGTAAAACATGGTATTTATTTTTCTTTTAAAAAAAGAAGGTATGGCTTGTTGAGGAAGCCGAAACTCAAGTAACGGTTACGACGACAGAGAAGTCGTTGTCGCCGCATACGTACGACAAAAACATTCCCTTTTGTCGTTTAGTAAACGATTCGTATAAAAAATATTCCTTTTGAA
Source organism: Viscum album (assembly GCA_963277665.1). Taxonomy (NCBI): domain Eukaryota; kingdom Viridiplantae; phylum Streptophyta; class Magnoliopsida; order Santalales; family Viscaceae; genus Viscum; species Viscum album. Next base: position 651,117,530 of record OY728145.1, on the reverse strand, counting down.
TAAGCGTAAAAGTCAAAGGGGTTTATACACCGTATAAAAGAAAGTTGTGTATAAAATAAAATATGCCTCAATGAAAGGAGATTGAGACGAAGTCCCATACCTCGTATCCGACTTGACTCGACCATTCTTTAATCTCCTGAATAATAAACATGAGTTAATCTCTACTTGATTATGAATCTTTTTCAAGTTAATTATTCCTTTTATACCATGTTATGAACATCATGTAATCAGTTAAGTTAATAATGTTCATTTTGTCGGTATTTGGTTCTTAAGTCAAAAATAGACTTCTTACACTTACATCTTGTTAATTTGGTCAAAGGTTCATTATATCCAGAATGGTATTCATGATGTAGATATCATATATGTCATATATATCCAGTACATACATGCATTTATAATATTACATAATTTAGAGGTAAGAAATGAAATGCACCGTTCATGGAGACGGCAAGCCGTACGTACGCATGAACGCTTCTTCCATTTCTATTTCATATTTTCTGGAATGGAATCATAATGATATAATAGTATATTATAATTCCAGTATAATAAAATATATAATATCATTAACTTTATCCTTTACACATCCCACATATGGTATTTACGAATCAAATCACTTTTAGGGGGCGGTAGTCCGCACTTCCTAAAATGAAGATATCATGTTTTACCCATAATGGAAACCATAAAGGTATGCCCAAAATGAAAAAAACATAAGATTAAGGAAAACATAAACATATTATATATCATATATAAAAATAGTTACATCATAATGGCCACCTTTGAAGGTGTTTAATTAGTGTTGAACAATCATCGTTTCGGGAGGCAGAATTTCGCCATCCACGGAAACCATATGTTCTTTAACCATTTGATGTAGTTGTGTGAGAGTGTAGCTCAAATATATCTTATAACAACATCCTAGTATATTGAAGATACTGGTGTTGTTACAAAATAAGTAAATAAAAAGATTTTAGGGGGTTGGAGAAGCAAAATAAAACGAATGAACATGAGAGAATGAATTACCTTTAAAAGTGTAACTCCTTTTGAGTTGAGCCTAAAGGCTTCCTTTGAAAGGATTCTGCCCAAAGGGGATCCTCTAGGATGAGTAGAGGGATGTGGAGAGAGCAAATGGTCAGGGGTTGGCCGAGCCAAAGGCTTGAAGAGTGTGTGAGATGAGGTAGAGGTGGGGGCCTTTTATAAGGGGAGAGGAGGGGCACTTTTGGAATGTAAAGAAATATTACATTATTTGAAAATGTTTTTCGGTTTTAAAAGGTCCCACATTGATATAATTCATGGATAAGGTGATAAGGGTTCGAAATCCATTCATCCAATTGGTTTTGGACATGTTTAGTTCATAGATTTTACATTATCTTTCTATTTTATTTAAATCGTCAAATAATGATGTCATCGCTGCATCATTAGTATGTCATAAATAATTAAATTAATTTAATGTCTAAAAATTATAAAAAAACTACTATGATATATGAAATCTTTTTAGCTTTCCAATGACTATTTATAATCAAAATTCAAACTTGTATAACCCCACTTAAAAATTGTTTTCTCAAAACATATCATGTTTGTGTCATTTTCACTTTAACATTAAATAAAAAGTAATTTATGTCATTTCCCAACAAAAGTGGATCCATGGGGTCCCCAAGTTGACCCATGTCATGTCATGGTCGGCCATGACACAACCAATGAGGTTGGGACATGTTTCTAGGTCATTTCATATTATTAAAGCATTATTTATACCTTAAACTACACTAATTACCACTAATCGCGATTAAAAACATAATAAATTACTATTCACCAAAAAATTATTTTAATCTCATTGAACCACATTTTACTTCTTAATGACAACCATGTATGTCAGATTTTCAAAATTCAATACACATTAGTGGTAAACTTTCATTTAACTGAAAAATCAGTTTGCTTGATTACCACTTAGTGGTTTCACTATTCATCAAAAATTGAAGTTTTTCAGAAAATTACCAAAAATTCACCCTAAGCTATATTTGATATTCCGAATTCAAAAATGAAGTCTATTTTAAAAAATTAAAATCATTTAAGTCACATTATTTAATTTAATAATTAATTCCCGCTGCCAGAGCAAATAGCGTGTTTTTACAAAACAATAAGTATCAAAAGATTGACACCAGTTTAAGTCTAATTTCAAAGTGAAATTGATTCCAATGACCACCATTGGATTTAATGGTAAAAATATTTTTTAATTTTACTTTAAAACCAATTCAAAAGATAATCTAATCATATAAATAAATCAGATTAAAAAGAGGTTTTGAATTAAAATACAACATTTTACACTATTCATAAAAAAATGAACTTTATCGGAAAAATACCAAAAAATTACACAAAGTAAAATTTGATGTCCTGATTTTTAATAAGAGTTTTATATGGTCCAAAAGAATGTATAAGAGTGATCAAAACTATATTTAATGACTTTTCTCCATTAAAAGGTGATAAGTGGACCTTTCGTGAAAACTAGGGCATATACGCCTAAAATTGAACTCTTTCCGTATTTTAAGCCTTTATCTTTTATTGGGTAAATGTAAAAACATTTAAAAACATATATAATCATATTTTAGTTATTTCTATCCATTCCCGCCAATACAACAGCTACATTTTAACTACCATTTGAAATAATATTATTTTATTATTAGAGTGCAACGTAAGATTCCCAAGAAACCCGTTGTTGCGTGTTGGGTACGCCATCGAGCATAGCAACCCCTTTAAAGTCATATTAATATTTTATTCACAAATATGGATAAATATGAAAATGTCATATTCTTTATTTACCTGGGGTGTTACATCCTTCCCCCCTTTTGGGAATTGCGTCCTCGCAATTTTAAAATTGCGCTTGGAAACATCCTTGAAAGTCCCACATCGGAACAAGGATCGGTAAAACAATCACTTTAAAATAAAGAAAGATAAGTACAAGGGTCACCCGAGTTAACCCAAACTAGGATTCCAAGTATGAAAACATGGACATGGAGAAGAAAACATAGGGTCATGTTCTGATGGGGAGTGATAGAAAACATGTTTAGGAGAAAGTTAACCATGAGAGAATCACAAACTTGTGATGGGTTAAACGGTATTCGATTCCCCAGTAGGAAAAGTTAATAGACAAAATTTTTGTTTTAAGTTACTTTTTATTGAGGAATTTAGTTTTTGATCTTAAGGAAACATACTTACTTTTCATTTTGACTTTCAACTCTTTCTAGGTTTCTTACACAAACTCATAATAGCATACCTTGATCATGGTGTCCACTCGGTTTCATCGTCATCTTGTTCACGTAGGTAGATCTCCCATGCATTACAACAATGATTTAGAGATCCTTCAAAATCATTTGCTTCCTCCATCCAAATACACCTCGCACAACATGGGTCATATGGGTGTTCACAGAAAAACAGTTTTGGAAAATAATCATGTAGGACATATAATTCCAAAACATCTGATAAAACATGATTTCTAAAAAATAGTCGGACCGAAATTGAGTTGAAACTTTCTATCATTGGTCCTTTTAAAATACCATAAGTATGAGATGTGAGACTATATTTTAAAAGCAAATATAAATAGGTTGCGCAAGGGTCCCCTTCCTTGGCACCATTTTCAAAATCATAATATGCTTCAAATTCTTGTGATAAGGTAAAATATTTGAAAATACCTTGATAATATTTACCTCTCTTGAAAACATGAGAATATTATGAAAATAGTATTTTCCTAAAAACAACCCATGATCCACGATGATATCGAGGTATAGAAGAGGTGTTTGATATTTCAAACAAATGCTTGCAAGTGAGTTGTATGCTAGAAAAAGTTTCACAATCATCCGAAGATGACTTTGCAATAATTATTGCAAGCATGTCATCAGGGAGAGATAGGAATGTCGTTTGAGATCCTCCTCCTTCCATTCGTAACCGACTTTACTTGACCTGAAAACCGTTATAAAACAAGGATTTAACTGAAATAATAGTTATAGGGACTAATCATGTGCCTCACAAAAACATCTAATCCCTAAAGTTGTCTAAACCGACCTCTGATACCAACTATAATGCCCCAGCCTTAAACCTTACTTAATCTTGAGTTATTACAAGATTACACATTGAGGATCTTTTCAGGTTTAGAGTTTTAGAGAATTAGATCATAAAACTTTCATTACATTACACATATAAACAAAGTGGTTACATAAAGATAGTATTCTTCATTCCCATCAATGGAAACACATTTAAAATAAAACATGGATTATTTCTTGACACATCCTTGACTCTATCATCTTATCATGTACCTTTCCCTTGACCTGTGAAAAACATTTCAAAAACTTGGGATGAGCATAAAAACTCAGTATGGGTTATAAAAACATGGAAAGGAAACATGGGTACATACATACATAAGAGTGAAATCATACTTTACCCATAAAACATAATCACTTTAACATACCTAATCAAATCATGAATAAATCATAGAAATCATAAGACATAAAGGTAACTTGAGGCATTAATAACATTCTTACGTAGGGAGTAACCCTCTTGGTTACGTTTGGAATACCCATCACAGTATATTCCCTAAAAATCTCTTCGGAGAAACCTTAACGTTTCACTCCTTCGCGTTACCCAATGCATTGGAGAGCTATAACGGGCTCACCCGCCCTTAGTTTATCACGAAACCACCCATCTTCATAATAATGCCCAAGAACCATAACATAATCATATCACATAAAACATGCATAAAGGAAACATAAAATTTCCACATTTCAATCACGAGATATCAATACAACACATTGATATAATAAAAACATTATGAAATCCATTTTCAATACCAAAGTAAAACATGGTATTTATTTTTCTTTTAAAAAAAGAAGATATGGCTTGTAGAGGAAGCCGAAACTCAAGTAACGGTTACGACGACGGAGAAGTAGTTGTCGCCGCATACGTACGACAAAAACATTCCCTTTTGTCGTTTAGTAAACGCTTCGTATAAAAAAGATTCCTTTTGAATAAGCGTAAAAGTCAAAGGGGTTTATACACCGTATAAAAGAAAGTTGTGTATAAAATAAAATATGCCTCAATGAAAGGAGATTGAGACGAAGTCCCATACCTCGTATCCGACTTGACTCGACCGTTCTTTAATCTCCTGAATAATAAACTTGAGTTAATCTCTACTTGATTATGAATCTTTTTCAAGTTCATTATTCCTTTTATACCATGTTATGAACATCGTGTAATCAGTTAAGTTAATAATGTTCATTTTGTCGGTATTTGGTTCTTAAGTCAAAAATAGACTTCTTACACTTACATGTTGTTAATTTGGTCAAAGGTTCATTATATCCAGAATGGTATTCATGATGTAGATATCATATATGTCATATATATCCAGTACATACATGCATTTATAATATTACATAATTTAGAGGTAAGAAATGAAATGCACCGTTCATGGAGACGGTAAGCCGTACGTACGCATAAACGCTACTTCCATTTCTATTTCATATTTTCTGGAATGGAATCATAATGATATAAGAGTATATTATAATTCCAGTATAATAACATATATAATATCATTAACTTTATCCTTTACACATCCCACATATGGTATTAACGAATCAAATCACTTTTAGGGGGTGGTAGTCCGCACTTCCTAAAATGAAGATATCGTGTTTTACCCATAATGGAAACCATAAAGGTATGCCCAAAATGAAAAAAACAGAAGCTTAAGGAAAACCTAAACATATTATATATCATATATAAAAATAGTGACATCATAATGGTCACCTTTGAAGGTGTTTAATGAGTGTTGAACAATCATCATTTCGGGAGGCAGAATTTCGCCATCCACGGAAACCGTATGTTCTTTAACCATTTTATGTAGTTGTGTGAGAGTGTAGCTCAAATATATCTTATAAAAACATCCTAGTATATTTACGATACTGGTGTTGTTACAAAATAAGTAAATAAAAAGATTTTAGGGGGTTGGAGAAGCAAAATAAAACGAATGAACATGAGAGAATGAATTACCTTTAAAAGTGTAACTCCTTTTGAGTTGATCCTAAAGGCTTCCTTTGAAAGGATTCTGCCAAAAGGGGGTCCTCTATGATGAGTAGAGGGATGTGGAGAGAGAAAATGTGCAGGGGTTGGCCGAGCCAAAGGCTTGAAGAGTGTGTGAAATGAGGTAGAGGTGGGGGCCTTTTATAAGGGGAGAGGAGGGGCACTTTTGGAAAGTAAAGAAATATTACATTATTTGAAAATGTGTTTCGGTTTTAAAAGGTCCCACATTGATAGCATTCGTGGATAAGGTGATAAGGGTTCTAAATCCATTCATCCAATTGGTTTTGGACTTGTGTAGTTCATAGATTTTACATTATCTTTCTATTTTATTTAAATCGTCCAATAATGATGTCATCGCTGCATCATTAGTATGTCATAAATAATTAAATTTATTTAATGTCTAAAAATTATAAAAGAAATACTATGATTTAGGAAATCTTTTTATCTTTCCAATGACTATTTATAATCAAACTTTGGACTTGTATAACCCTACTTACAAATTGTTTTCGCAAAACATATCATGTTTGTGTCATTTTCACTTTAACATTAAATAAAAAGTAATTTATGTCATTTCCCAACAAAAGTGGATCCATGGGGTCCCCAAGTTGACCCATGGCATGTCATGGTCGGCCATGACACAACCAATGAGGTTGGGACATTTTTCTAGGTCATTTCATATTATTAAATCATTATTTATACCTTAAACTACACTAATTACCACTAATTGCGATTAAAAACTTAATACATTACTATTCACCAAAAAATTATTTTAATCTCATTGAACCACATTTTACTTCTTAATGATAACCATGTATGTCGGATTTTCAAAATTCAATACACATTAGTGGTAAACTTTCATTTAACTGAAATATCAGTTTGCTTGATTACCACTTAGTGGTTTCACTATTCAACAAAAATTGAAGTTTTTCAGAAAATTACCAAAAATTCACCCTAAGCTATATTTGATATTCCGAATTCAAAAATGAAGTCTATTTTACAAAATTCAAATCATATTAGTCACATTAATTAATTTAATAATTAATTCCCGCTGCCAGAGCAAATAGCGTGTTTTTACAAAATAATAAGTATCAAAAGATTGACACCAGTTTAAGTCTAATTTCAAAGTGAAATTGATTCCAATGACCACCATTGGATTTAATGGTAAAAATATTTTTTAATTTCACTTTAAAACCAATTCAAAAGATAATCTAATCATATAAATAAATCAGATTAAAAAGAGGTTTTGAATTAAAATACAACATTTTACACTATTCATAAAAAAATGAACTTTATCGGAAAAATACCAAAAAATTACACAAAGTAAAATTTGATGTCCTGATTTTTAATAAGAGTTTTATATGGTCCAAAAGAATGTATAATAGTGATCAAAACTATATTTAATGACTTTTCTCCATTAAAAGGTGATAAGTGGACCTTTCGTGAAAACTAGGGCATATACACCTAAAATTGAACTCTTTCCGTATTTTAAGCCTTTATCTTTTATTGGGTAAATGTAAAAACATTTAAAAACATATATAATCATATTTTAGTTATTTATATCCATTCCCGCCAATACAACAGCTACATTTTAACTACCATTTGAAATAATATTATTTTATTATTAGAGTGCAACGTATGATTCCCAAGAAACCCGTTGTTGCGTGTTGGGTACGCCATCGAGCATAGCGACCCCTTTAAAGTCATATAAATATTTTATTCAAAAATATGGATAAATATGAAAATGTCATATTCTTTATTTACCTGGGGTGTTACAATCATTCAATAAAAAATTAAAGGAATATCATTGGAAATGATAAAGACAATAATAAAAATAATTATGGGAAACAAAATATGACCAAACCACAAATAATAATGTTTAAATGAAATTAAATTGTCATAATGTGACATATATATATATATATAATAGTATTCCCATGGTGACATAACAAAAAAATGAATGAGTCTCAATCATGTCAAATAAAAATTCATTTCTAATGTTTTTACCCAACCCTACCCAATAATCAATGTTAAAAATATTCACTAGGTCACTCATACACAACTACAATCTCCATCCCAAATATCACAAATTTTCCTGGAGGATATCTTCAATCACATTACCTTATATAACTATGATTATACACCAATCTCCCAAATCATGTTTACTTTTCCCCAAATATTCTTTTCCTAACATGTTCTACCCACAGTCTTCTTATAGTGATTCCTAATAGAAGAACAAACACATATATGGTGGGTATTATCACTTAATTTTGCAGAATAAACCATCTATAATAGATCCAAATTCATTACAACATTTTATCTAGTTTCATTCATTTAATATAACCACCCAGAGATAAACAATTATTAACTAGTAATATTACTATTTGTGTAAATGGTCTCAAATAAAAATAGTCTATATCCACTTATAGTTGATAATAGTCACTGATATCATTATTGATGTTTCCTATATGTATTGGTTATTAAGTGATTCATATGGCCATCTTAGATGTAACTTCTATGTCATAGGATCATAATGTAAACACCCCTTCCACATAGGTTAAACACATAGTTACTTCATCCAACAATACTGAAATATAAAACAACACAATATTCCATACTCACTCTACTACCAACCATTATCTCAATCCCAATTATAGACCATCACAAAACTAATTTTATCTCCAAATTTAAACCTACTTATTCAATTGAAGTGATACATAGTCCAACCCTTAACCAAGAAATCATATCTTGGAATTTTAATGGGAAATAACTTCTCTATTAAATAACCGAAACAAGGTATATCTCACTAGTCCCAATTCATCTCATGATGTAATCACAACAAATTTAAGAAACTTTTGAAGTCTAACTATGTTTAAAAGGAATTATATAAATGTACTCATTAGTATTAAGGGACTTATGTTGGTTCTGGGATCTAACGTTTGGTTGTTATCACCAATTACAATCATAAGAGTACACAAATAACATAATCCAAAAATTTTAATAATCCCAGATACAAGATGTATCGTGGCCTTATAGGAGAAACAATACCAATTTTAATGAAAAATAGTTATCATAAAAAATAAATACAAGAACATAAATAATGTAAATTTCATAAAAAACATAATTAAAAAACAACAAATGTTTTACGAGGTTAGGACTTAGTCCTAATCCACAGGGGAAATGTTGTAATACTTCTGTTCTGCAAACGAAAGACAAAAAAAATATCAAACATTCAAAATTTTCTAAAAATATATATCCACCCCAATAATTTATATAAATCCCAATTGGTATCCCCAGTCTCAATGCCTTTTGATCATATTAGATATCATACCCACCCAGATCTATCCTTTTTTATAATTCCATCAATTGGTTAAAGGCATCAAACATGTTAACCTCACTTTTGGGTTAATAGTAGGAACATCCAAAAAAATACATGTGAAAAACCTAACATATAATTATGATGAATCATTATGTATCCCTTTTCAGTGTCAATAAAACATTATGAAACATTATAATTCATTCTTAAATATCCCCAAATCTATCCATTATATAAAATCCATTTAATATTCATACATTCTCCTTTGAGACTTATCATTGTAGCTGCTGGTTTTTTACTTCTAACTGACTACTTCTAGTCTATCTACATTCAAATTTGTGTACAATGGTTCTTCCTGATCCACCATCTCCTTCTAGGCCTAAAATATTAGGCCTTTAGAATTTTTCATTTAATAAGTTCCAATCACTTATCTGGAATTGTTTTTTCAAATGTTTGGACCTAAAAAATCACTAACTTGTGAATAATTTTCATGGATCATAACCAAGAACTATTTAATCATTAAAAAACCCCTCTTTCTTTCTAAATCATTTGTTACAGCTACATTGTCCATCACCTTTCCTCTTGACATCAAAACCGAATTTAGATACATCTCCAACTCAAAATTTCCATAACTATGACCCTAGTTAATATATATACTATATTCCAAGCACCATCCACCATATATATATATTTAACTAAAAATTATTTTCAATGAATGAAACATATTATCATTTGATAAGTTGGTCACACATTATGAGTTAATGAAAATATCACAATCTCATTTCATTTTGAATCATATTTCATCATCTCCAACCAAATGAACTCCATACCATCTTATTTGTATGTAACATACTCATATTATGATTTATAAATTGAAACTATAGGTAAAATATTTGACATAAAACTCCTAATTGGGACTCCAAAAATGATCATAATGCCTAAAGAGATCCTATGAATTCTTTTATCTCGCCTAATTTCTGAATATAAAAATACCTATAGTAAATCATCCATTCACAAAAGTAGAGAATACAATTTATGTCCATTGAGATATAATATGATCAAATTTACTAATTACCTATATAATATTTAAAAATTATAAAAAAATATACTAATAACATCCCCTATATGCATAATTTTTAGTCATGTATTGTCGTGGACCATGAATTCCATACACAAGTATTACATCATTTTATATCAATAATCCACCAATATCATAATAATTCAGGCCTAATTACAGTAATGGAATATTATATTTTGATATCATTTACATAATAAAGTTATTTTGATGAATCAAATTCAACATCTCCAAAAACTATTTCTCACATAATACCCTTCCAAGACATTCACTATTAAAAGCCTTTAATCATAATATACAAAAATAGAACCATAAGAAATGAAATTCTATAACTATTTGTGAGGGTAATTATATGGTATATGAATCACTAATCATATTTTATTATAAGAGAACATATAGGTATGGGAACAAGACCGTAAATTATGAATGTCATACCCAACATTTCATAGACATTAAATCATGAGTCATGGAATAATAATTTTCCTCAAAAAATGACATGAATCATAAGAATATAGAATCCTAAATAATATATCCTAATATATGATATCATAGCATAATAAAATAAATATATGTTGGGTTTATATACATAAATATATGAAATAATTTCCTTGGTAAATTATCACATACAACACCATCACAGTAGAAAAAGACTCATAGTGTATTTGGGTCAATATATCTTCCCATCATTTAAATTGTTAATGATCACTGACAAGAATATCATAGTAGATTAGGACCTTTAGTGGATTGGTTTTAGGGCTTATACCCATTATTTCTATATTCAATAATCACTTCCAATATATCATAGTAGATAGAGTCCCTTACTAAACTGATTTCACTCCCTATTAGAATTCATATTATCTCATGTGATATCATATGTACACATTTAATTTGAATGTTACATAATTGTAGAACCAAGTATTACATAACTAAAACAATATATTAGTGTCTCATAATATCAAAAAAACAATCATCATAGAATAACACAAGGAAAATAATTGGGTTTCATAATGATTTGGTAATAACTAAAATAACATATTGGAATGTAATGTTTCTCATAGAGATATCCTTAAAATATCATCATCATAAGGCATCAACAAAAATTAATTGTACATTATCATAAAAATTTATACCCAATAGTGGATAATAATCCATAAATGATAATGATATATATTAGAAATATATATTATAAATGAATTTAAAAAATAGTTCAAAAATAAAGAGAAAATATACCATTGAGAGGACCACTAGAGGATATATTCAACACTCATAGGGTGTGAATCAGTGTTGGTAATTCTAAAAAAATTATAAATTTTTATACATTTACCGTTTAGACATGTTTGGATCATTATTATATTATTATATCTCTCTTTTTATACTTAATTTTCTTGAAGAATGTAAATAAGGAAACATGATATTTTTTCAAGTATCACTACTCGATAAAAGTAGATAGTCCTATCCTTGTATGTTGAATATGGGTACAAAGATTCCCCACTATTATTAGATATATTATTATGGGGGTTTGGTTCATAAATAATAATTATCTTGTGTGTAAATCCTTCTAATTTAATAAGGGGTAAAATTTTAATCCTAACAGCTTGTTCTGGTGTAATCATTGTCCAACTAATGTAGATGGTATTAATCTTACTTTTCATGTCACATTGAAACACCAAATAAGTATTCCACCTATTTAGATATCTCATGGATTTCACAATGATACTTTGTTCTTATTATCATTCTGTAATATTCATATAAACATATAAGAAACTCTTCTTCCTCATGAATGAAAACATAAAATGTTGATTTCATTCCCCTTCACATTCATCTGAGAAACTATTTTTTGTCTCCACTTATTAATAAGATATAATATGTCTAATATTATTCATCCATTTATGTTCTTCTAGAATAAGTTCATTTTATTTGAGGTCATATGATCCCTTATTCTATAATCTGAAACATATTTGTACAATCATTTTGTATAATACTTTATATCTGAAGAAAGTTCATCCAGTGAATGTTTTTCTAATTTCTTCTTTTGTAAATGTATCATTCCATACCAGTTGATAGGAAATATATTTATTGTAAAGAATCATCTAGTATCCAATGTCTACCAATTGTACATCTATTACAAAGTCATTTGATAATTTCTTATTTTCAACATATAGTTCGTGATTTTTATTTATGGTACTCTTGTTTTGTTTTGTATACCTATTTCATCTATTACTTCTTCATCCAAAGAATGAACCCAATTGAGAATTAGTCTCACAATATATAGTAGTAAATTTCATATGAATCATTAATTCTTCAAAACATAAATTAATTCCCACAAAAATATGTGCAACCAATTTCATGAAAAATAGAAATATATTCTTGGTTCCATGACTTATCCTTATATGGACATGGTTTCCTTAAACTCTATCAATCCAAATACAAAACATAAAATTTGAATTTTCCAATTATTATTTTCAATATCCTACTCTATTCATCATTATTTTATAAAATTTTAATTTAATAAAGTATACGATTCTATGATCTTTATATTAACTTTCCTTGGATCTCACTGTCAATAATATTATACAATACTATGATAATATTATCATGAATAATTATCATCCCATTGTGATTAATGAATCTTTTAATGAAAAAAATCTGCATCCCATTATTGATTTCTTTATAAAGTAAATTGTAAATTTATTAGGAACTACCAATAAAAGATTATTATAACGAATTACTCTAAGTGATGGTACTCTATTTTGAAAACTCTATGAGGTATTCTCTATTTTACATTTCTGATAGCTTCCCAAAATCATTTTTTGTTTGCATTATCTGATGTACAATACTAAATTTTATAAGTGATAACTATGAGTTCATCGTCATTATTCATAAATTTCCCTCATATTATCTAATTTGACATGTTATTATTTTTAAAATACTCATCCATCCAATGGTACTATATCTAGTGTTCCTTTAAAACAATATTCAATGTCTGAAGATTTTGTTTGATTATTCTTAGAATGTATGTTCGACATACATTCTTAATAAAAATATTTTATCTTATGGTTTCAAAATTGTTCTTTTGATATTTTATATCTGATGAATCCTAAAAGAACATATATGATCCTTATATCATACATATTAATAGATCATTATCCAATTACATTATTATAATATGTGATTTTTCTTCAGAACTATATGCCTAATTACTTCACAAGGAGACTTATATCTGATGCCTTGTCTCTAATTTTTTTTTGATAAAGGTCACTAAAAAAGAAATATCTAATGATTTAATATGGACAAATTAATTGGATTAATATTCATTAGGTATCTTTTTTCTAATGAATTATCTCAGAAACCTTTGTCTAACACCGTATAATAGAATATTCTATAATATATCATTTTAAAACACTTCTATTTTGATGAATCAGATACATTTTTTGACCATTTTAAAATCGTAAGTTCGATTACTATGTTTTATCTTGATTTAGGAAATCATTCAAAAAAATAGTCCGAGGAATTCCCAAAAATTATACATTCTAATGAACTAATATTTTACCAATATATTCAATGATATTAACATGTTTCCATTGTTCGATAAATTTTATAGGAAAAAATGCATCATAAATTTGAGATACTATAACAAACAACGATTGTCTGATGACTCGCCATGTTTATTAGAAGGATTTAATTCTTCATTTTTCATGCTTGAACCTTGTTAGTTGCTCCCAAATTACTTTTAAATTTGATCTTTGTACATGTTATCTTAATAGATTTATACAACGTTATATAAGACTTCCATCAACACTTCAGAATTTTGGGAAACCATATATTCACTATGTTTCACTAACTTTCTCAATCATCCAACATTATAAATTATGATGAAATGCTTATAATAATCATTATTTTTGATATTTTAATGAACCTCAATGAATAACCTAATTTAACAATTTTTCAAAAATTATTATATTTTTCCAAAATATAGATATGAATCAGAAATATAATGCATTGTAATTTTTATTCATTAATGAACACATCACCATGAAATGTCTAAAATACTTTTAGAAGAGATATTTTTCTAATGGAACTTTGAATACTATTAAAACATAAAATATGGTTGAATATTCTATCTGAACACCTCTTCCTAATAGACATAATTCAATCACCATAGTCCACTGGACATTGTATAATTGCCTCATTGTTCTACTTCTATTTTTCTATACATTCTATACTCATTAACATTATATCTAAATAAATTAAAGAAACATCATAAGGTTGATAAAAAATGTAATTCTCAAACAAAAATAGGTCATGATTGTGACATTATTAATATCTAATTAATACTTATAAGTAAACACAAATCCTTAAAATACCCCTTCACCATTATGGAAAAAATCTCAAATATTCAATAGGTAATAATACAAGGTGCCTTTTTTCTCGATAACAATACATTATCACTTATTCTCTTATTTATTCTAACATCCAATCTAAATCAACATCATTCTAATCATTGATACTTCAAATAAATATTTTAGAAACATATTTTATATAACCTCCTATATATCATTAAAATATTGACATCTAGGAAATATTTCTATTTTATTAACAAACATTGAAAAACAATGACAACCACTGGAAACAAATAAAACTAACGCATAATTTTGTCCATTTAATATCCACCTTTTGATTTTTTATAAATGACTTTACAATTTCATTAAACTAAAAATTTCTATATGTGAATCCACTTTTATATTATATCAAATTATTTCGAAAAAATCACTTCACATTTTCTCTCCCTTATTTAAAATAAATATAAATTTAATGGGAAAAGGTTATAAATTAATTATTATGAATTTTACAAACTATAATTTCACACTAAATTTATAAGATCAATTCTCAATGTAGAAAACAATTCTATTTGATTAAGGTAACAATGATTTAGTTTTATAAGTAATTTTGATACCTTGTAAAATAAGAAATCATATTATTTTATTTATGATTTTTTCACTTGTATTTCATAATTAATATACCAATTATGATATATGTAATTTCAAAGATGTATCATATTGAAAAACATGTACTCTCTTAAAAAACTAGTTAAAAACATTAACGCATTAAATGTAGTTTTGATAGCCTTAGAACACTTTCATATAGAAACTTTTCTAATTTCACCGATTAATCCATCTTTTCCAAATTTCTATAGTTTTTATCATTAGAAATAAATTATTAGTGATTAATATATACAAATATTAATCAATCACACTCCTTTTATGAATGTTCCATAATAATTATATTTATATGATATGATAATTTTGATAGATTTTATAATATACTAAACATTTCATCCCCTCAAGAAGGCTTTTCTTATGATATTCACAATGATTTATCCCTTAAATATATATTATTTAGGGAATTTATGTTGAGAAGACACCCAAATGGATATTATTTTTTTTACATACATGAAAATTTCCATATATTCACTACATGTGATCATTATTTTATATAGGTAGATGGAATTATAAATGTATGATCAAATCAAGGTGATATATTTTTTATTTTATATATTGTGTTAATATAAACCAGTATGTCTTTATCCAGAAAATTCCTATTATAAAAATTTATATTATACATACATAAGGGTCACTGTAAGATGGATGAATACATATAGAATGTTTTCCATCATTAATTGGTCTTACACAACATCAGTTTTCCCCTGATATATTATTTCATCTTTAATTTCCAATATTTTATGTACACGGACTATTCATAACAACTAAGGTAATAAGGTAGTTTTTCTAGAATATCACTATGAAATGTATACTTGAGATGGATTTCTCAACCTAGTTTCTCCCTTTACCCCACCCTTAATATATTCCCATATATACATCAATTATAATTGAGTCACTATGGATCATTTCATGTTTTGATCTTTTTTGTCACCATATTTTATTTATGCCTCTTCTATTTTGCGCATTCTCTCCAAATCGTCTTGCTAGACTTCTATAATATCCTTAGTAAAAGTGGATCTAATTTTGTATTTTCAAATGGATTCTTCAACATGAGTTTATTTGAATCGTTTAATTTAGTTGATAAAATCTTCATCAATAACTTATATTTAGAATCCAATGAAATATCATATAACCTCTTTAATAACATCTTTGGATAATTTGTGTTTAAAAAATAATACTTCTAAATTACCAAGGTCGATTCGTCTTTCATAACCAAATTTTTGGGTCTTATATTCTTATTAGATTTATATATATGTCTATATGGTAATATACTAATATTTTGGCCATTTTTATTGTATAAATCACATATATATTTATGTTTTCAAAAACAAATAGTGTATAAAGTTTTTCATAACCTATGGATGTTTTTTCATTTCTCGATTTCCCAACCATAGAAGGTGATTTTATTTTGAATTTAGTATTTAGATAATTGTACCTAAAATATAATACACAATAAATAAATCTATTCGAATAATAAATTTTTTCCAAAAAAACATTATCGTCTTGTATTTTCATTGAGATATTTTTGGTTTTTCTTCACAACTTGTTGGTATCTTCACGAGGAAACAATATATAGTCTATGTATTCTATACACAGTCATCATGGGTGTATGATTATTATCACCATATGTAATTCATACTTATACCTATTTTTTTACCCTATAATACCCATGAAAATAAATTAGAAGAATTATTATATGAATGTATGGATTATACATTTTTCTTTACAACTACATGAGACAAGTCATCAATGGATGCAATGATCTTATTATCCAATTTTAGAGGTATTTAAATACAAGAAATCATTATTGATAAATGTTTCAATACAATAACATGGTCTTTCTTTTTTAATGACCCAATATGGGTCCTCTCAATACAAAAAAAAATTGAATCTATAACTAGACCACATATGTTAAATTTTTTCCAAACATTCCATCATAGTCAAATTCCCTTCATAAACCGTTTACATTATTTTGTTTTCTTATTAATTAAACATAATGTTTTTTGTAAGAAATATTAATGTTCCTCTATCTTATTGGATTTTACTTCAAAAAAAAATCTTTAAAATCATTGTTATTTTGAACTTGTTTAATGTTCGTACATATTTTCATCTACAATATTCATGAACAAAACACTCAAACTTATTTGAACCCTTTTTTAGATATATGATAAAATAATAATAAATCCATAATTATAATATTAAATGTACCATACATCTTGGATATCATTTTATGTTCAAAAAATTTATATAAATCCTTCTTCATTTTATATGATTCTTCTTCTAGCTACATGATATTTTCCTATATAATTTCAATGTCTCAACTTATAAAATAGATGGATTCTCTAACAATTCTATGAATAATATATTTTAATATACGAAATTATTTATCTTGAAAATTTATAGATGGATCATTATCACCACTTATGATATGTTCTTCTTGAGGATATTTTGTGTAAGGACATACAAAAAGATCTTTATCACTAGATCGTGAACCATTTATTTAGAAATTTTATTTGTACATGTGGATATGTTATAAAAAATACATTAATTTACATGATATAAATTTATTTATTACAAGAATAGTTGGGAGAAATCAAATTTACTTCTTCCTCTTATCTTGAAGGGGATAAATTCAATATGTTACGTTTAATTTTTTTTCTTTTCATCATGATCTTAGTCAAAATATATGTCTTACAAATATAATTGATGCTTCACCAAGACTACAGTTTCTTATGAATATTGGAAAGAAACTCAAATATTTAAAAAGTGGATATGACGTTGTATAGGATCTAGTAATAGTGAACCGACCCATTGATACCACTTGATAATAACACATTTGGATATGTTCCAAACTAATGGGGATGAATTAGTTATGGGGACTGTTAAGAAAATTATAAATTATTATCCATTTTCCTCTAAGACTAGTTAGGATCGTGATTCTATTACTCTCACATAATTATATTATGAACATACATAAAATAATGTGAAGAATGGCATAAAATATTTCTTCATGTTTCATTACTCATTAAAAGTAGGTAGTCCTTGCCACATATGGTGATGACTAGAACATGGATTCTCCAATAAAATAAGATACCTTTTTATAGTGGTTTGGATTAAATAAAATTATGGTCATATGTGTAGTTCTATACATGATAATGGTGGCATATAAAAACAATCCTAAATCCATGCACATGTTTATTCCTTGTTCAGGTATAGTTCATTGTATGGACATTAACCAACCCATGTAGATAATCATAAAATTTTTATTTGTGTTTCATTGTATCACCAAGTAATTAATCCACCAATTGCGATGTCTATTGGATTTTATAGAGTCTATTTGTTCTTATTATCATTCTCTAACATGCATAACAGTGTAAAAGATTCTATTATTTTTTATACTAGGAATAAATTATTGTTTCCTCTGTCATTGCTTTACCCACAAATTCTATTTTTCTAGAACCAATTTTTTTTATAATAATATCCATATAATACTATCCATCCCTTCATATTTTTCAAATATAGGTTCATCTATTTCCAATTTTCCTAATCACTTATTCTGTCATTTAGACCATATCTATTTGATCATTCTGTCTGCTGCATGTTCATTATGTGATAGTTCAACTAATAAATATTCAATACCATCCTCAATTAATTAAAATTGATAGGAAATATACATTTTACATCCTTTATTTATTATATTTATTTATGTTGAGAATTTATTATATCAATTCTTCACTAATTTATTAAAGGATTTGTTAACATGTATGGTTAGTTTGTATGAGAGACCCTGTGTAGAGCCGATCAGTCATAGGGAGATATTCTCGATTTCAAAGAATGGTGAGGCTATCATGGTTCTCTCTTTGAAGGAACCTGTACGGATAAGGAGAAATTTTGCGGATTTGGTGGTAAATGTGGTGGGACCATCCATCTAAGACATCGAAGAACCCACACCTGCGAGAGTGATAATGATGGGGAGTATTTATAATGTATCGGCCAATCAGGAAGTGGTTGAGAAATGGGTAAATCTCTATCGGTATTCTATTATTGCAAGAATTATTATTCTGAAGGGTGAGCGTCTGTGGATATTTCATGATCTAACTAGGAGGGTTTCACATGTTTGGGTTTTGATGATTAGAGAATGATTATAATGGCAAGGGGATATTACCATGTGGTCTTCACCATTGATGAGGGTAAGCGGAAAGCATGGAGAAAGGGCAGTATCTTCATAAACCCTGGTTTTATGAATGTGTATGAATGGGATCAGAATTTTGATCCCAATGAATATCTGGAACACTCACACTCAATTATGGATCTGAATTAACAAGCTAAATTGTTTGTTTTGGCACCCAAAGTCCTATGGGACAATGCTTTTTCTTTAGGAAACCCCATTCGCATGGACCGAAAGACAGAAAATATGAGGCATTGACACTTTGCGAGAATCTAGGTGGAAGTTGACATGTCGAGTACGTTGGTTGAGGATGTGGTTCTTAAAAATAAGGATGATAGAATGAAGCTTGATATTTTATATGAGAGGAAACCAATGTTCTATTTAAGCAGCTTATTCTTCAGCCATATGACTACTGAGTGTAAACCAGATAAGGAATTCAATGTTTGTAAGCTGAAGGGCCATGATGAGAGTATGTACAGAATATTGAGGGGAATGAGAAAAGTTCTATGGGGCCCTTCAAGAACAAGGGAGATGGCCAAGGAATTGGCCCTAGGTAGCATGAAGCTCTGAATATGGTGGGGATCTTCATCTACAGCTAGGGAAAATGATCTTCCTAACTAAGGGTCACAGATTTGGTCTTCATTTGATGTGGAGGGAAGGGATGAGGAGAATCCGGAGACACATCCTTCATGTAGTGGTACAATGTTGTTCTGGCCAGTTGTCCTACATCAGTGTGCCACTCCAGAGACGAGTGCTACCACTACGGAAAAAATGGGTATTTGCGACAGGTTATTTGCGAAGGGAATAAATCCTGTCGTAAATAGTCCTGTTAGAAACTTATTTGCGACGGGAAAATTCCCCCGTTGCAAATAACTACTTATTTGCGACGGGTTAGCTTACCCCGTCGCAAATAACTACTTATTTGTGAAGGGTTAGCTTACCCCGTCGCAAAAGGACTGGCGCGCTTTGCGCGCCAAATCGCGGGAAAGTAATTTGCGACGGGCGGTAACCGCCCCTCGCAAATAACCGGCGGCGGTAAAAGCTATTTGCGACGGCAATATACCCCCGTCGCAAATAGTATGTCGGCAGGTTATTATTTGCGACGGGACCCGTCGCAAATAACTATTTAACCGTTGACCGTAATAAATGAGCGCTAAGGTATTTGCGTTGGGTACCGTCGCAACTAATACTATTTGCGACGGGTATCCCTTCACAAATAGACCCGTCGCAAATAATCTAACCTATAAATACCCCACCCATCCGTTTTTATTCATTCATTCTCAAACTCCATCTTTTTTTTCTCTCAAAACACTATTTTTAGAGTTCAGTGTTTCTGAATTTTACTTTTTTTCCGGTGTTGATATTGAAGTTTTCAAAAATGCTCAGAGATCAACCTCAGATCAATTTTGAAGGTATTTATGTTCATTTTAATTTAATATTTATTTTAAATTTTTTATTAGTTTCAATTATTTTTAATTAGTTGTAATTATGTTTACATTGTTTTGTTACTTAATAAATTTAAATTATTAGTATTCATTGTTCATAGTTAATGGTAATTAGGAATAATTAGTAATAATTTTCAATACTTAAGAATAAATGCTAATAATTAGAAATAAATACCAATAATTAGGAATAATTAGTAATAATTACCAATAATTACCAATAATTAGTAATAATTACCAATAATTACCAATAATTAGTAATAATTAGTAATAATTACCAATAATTAGTAATAATTGTCAATAATTAGTAATAATTGCCAATAATTAGTAATAATTGCCAATAATTAGTAATAATTGCCAATAATTAGTAATAAATTTCAATAATTACCAATAATTAGTAATAATTTCCAATATTTACCAATAATTAGTAATAATTATTAATGATTAGTAATAATTACCAATAATTAGTAATAATTACTAATAATTAACAATAATTGGTAATAATTACTAATAATAAACAATAATTGGTAAAAATTTCTAATAATTAGAATTACCAATATTTAGTACTAAATAGAAATATTTAGTACTAAATACCAATAATTAGTAATAATTAGTAATAATTACCAATAATTACCAATAATTGGTAATAATTACCAATAATTACCAATAATTAGTAATAAGTAATAATAATTACCAATAATTAGTAATAATTACCAATAATTATTAATAATTACAAATAATTATCAATAATTAGTAATAATTACCAATAATTATCCATAATTAGTAATAATTACTGATAGTTATCCATAATTAGTAATAATTACCAATTATTAGTAATAATTAGTAATAATTACCAATAATTAGTAATAATTAGTAATAATTACCAATAATTACCAATAATTAGTGATAATTACCAATAATTACCAATAATGAGAAATAATTACCAATAATTAGTAATAATTGTCACTAATTAGTAATAATTGTCACTAATTAGTAATAATTAATAATAATTACCAATAATTACTAATAATTAATAATAATTACCAATAATTAGTAGTAATTAATAATAATTACCAATAATTAGTAATAATTAGTCATAATTAGTAATAATTAGTAATAATTCCCAATAATTAGTAATAATTAGTAATAATTACCAATAATTAGTAACAATTACCAACAATTACCAATAATTACCAATAATTAGTAATAATTGTTAATAATTAGTAATAATTATCACTAATTAGTAATAATTAATAATAATTACCAATAATTAGTAATAATTAATAACAATTACCAATACTTAGTAATAATTAATAATAATTACCAATAATTAGTAATAATTAATAATAATTACCAATAATTAGTAATAATTACCAATAATTAGTAATAATTACCAATAATTACCAATAATTACCAATAATTACGATTAGTTAAAAATAATTTCCAATAATTACCATTAGGTAGAAATAATTAACCATAATTATCCATAATTAGTAATAATTACCGATAATTATCCAAAATTAGTAATAATTTCCCATAATTACCAATAATTAGTAATAATTACCAATAATTACCAATAATTACCAATAATTAGCAATAATTGGTAATAATTAGTAATAATTACCAATAATTACCACTAATTAGTAATAAATAGGAATAATTACCAGTAATTAGGTATAATTACCAGTAATTAGGAATAATTATCAATAATTAGATATAATTACCAATAATTAGGAATAATTACCAATAATTAGTAATGATTCGTAATGATTACCAATAATTAGTAACAATTATCAATAATTATGAATAATTACCAATAATTAGGAATAATAACATTATTACATTATTAGTATATTTTATTATTAATATTAAAATAATATAATTTTTTATATTATATACAATTCTCTTTTCATCTTTGTGTTTTATGTCTCCACATTTAATATTTGTATGTGGAGACAGAAAACCCACAGATGAAAGGAGAATTGTATATAATATAAAAAATTATATTATTTTAATATTAATATTAAAATATACTAATAATGTTATTATTCCTAATTATTGGTAATTATATGAATAATTACCAATAATAAGTAATAATTACCAATAATTAGGAATAATAACATTATTACATTATTATAGTAATAATTAGGAATAATTACCAGTAATTAGGAATAATTATCAATAATTAAAAATAATTACCAATAATTAGTACTAAATAGTAATAATTAGTAATAATTACCAATAATTACCAATAATTACCAATAATTAATAATAATTAATAATAATTACCAATAATTAGTAATAATTACCAATAAGTAGTAATAATTACCAATAATTAGTAATAATTACAAATAATTATCAATAATTAGTAATAATTACCAATAATAAAATATACTAATAATGTAATAATGTTATTATTATATAATTAATATTTATTTAAAAATAATATTAGTACTATGAAAAAAATAAAAAATTTATATAATATAAAAATTATCAATATTTGTAACAGGTTTTTCTTTATTCTAAACATATTCAATTCTTAAAAGGTCAATTTTTAGGTCTATCTGAATTTTAGTCAAAGTGAATGTGCTTTCACTGATGTGAAAAGAATTGATGTTTTTCAAGAGAGTCATCAAAATCAATCTTTTTTACAAAGAGACATGAGTATTGATGACGACACCCCACATTTAAGAGTCGGTGATGACGATGATGTTAATGATGTCACATATGAATTTGAAATGTTAGGAGATGGAGCAACTGGAACTCGAATGGATATCAATGATGTTGAGGAGGAATATGAAGATGACATTGACATATATGAAGATGATGATGAAGATGAACACTGATAGAATTCCATGGTAGTTATATACAATCATAATATATATATATATAATAGTAATTATCAACTATTTTCTAAAAACATTAAAATTTTCTGTTTCAGATGGACGACGAGATATTTCGTGATTTGGCGGATGCTGACCTGCATTTCGATGGGGATGAGTTGCTGGCAGATGACCCTCAGCCTGCACGCGCTCCAGGGAGTACGCAGAGGGGGCGCAGTCTTGCAAGATTGATGATTCCTGACCCCACCCCCGAGCGACGTCCACGTCTTGGGTTTGATCCACGAACACAGAGGTGTGATAACCTGTGTGATAATCTATGGATTTGACTAAGATTTCATTAATCTATTCACATAATAAATGGTTATTATTTTTACAGTTTTCTGCATATTGCAGACAGACAGGGCAGTGCTATTTTGCGCAACTATTTCTCTCAGCCGTGGACCACATGGGAGCATATTCCCATTGATGTGCAGCAGGCCATATTCGGCCATTGGTTGGTACGTACGTAAATAAAAAATTTTATTTTGAAAATTATTACATTTCTATCTTTTTATTTTGATTTATTTGAAGGTTTTATGGTATCTGATCGAGGATACCATGCGTGACGCCATCCACAAGGCATGGGAGGTGGCCATGCGTGATCGCTTGCGTCAATTTTTTCACAATTTAGTAAAAGCTGCCATGAAGAAAGAAAGAGTGTAAGATTTTGACGAGTCATGTAGAGCACACCGACTAGAGTACATTTCATCCCATGTATGGGATGGATTATGTGCGCACTGGTTGAGTGGTGCCTTTCAGAGGAGATCATCGGTGGGAGGCAGAATCGGGGGAGACAGGAGGTGACTCATCGAGCTGGGAGTCGTTCGTTCAGTACTCATAGACCACATCTGGTACGTACATTATTTATAAATATTTTATATAACTATAAATATTAGCAGTTTATTTTTTATTCTTATAGGCTGTCGAGCACCCCGACATTACGGAGTACGACGTATATCAGAGGATGTATAGTGATCCTGCTACTGGGGAGCTTAGAGGTGATCGTCAACATCACATCATGGTCAGTATTATTTGTTTTCATGTTTAAAAATTAACTGCATATAATGTATTCACAATTTTAATTTTAAATTACAACTACAAGAGTCATATGAGGCCGCAGCGTCACAGACCCGGCCTAAGAGTCAGGCCGAGTCATCAGATCAGACCACTGGCCGTCAGTTTGATGAGGCAGCATGGATGCAGGCCACCCAGTATGCCTTCGAGAATGGCCGGGTAGTTTGTATTAGCTCTCAACTGACTCCCGGAGAATATTATGGCAGTGCTGCGATGTCGGCATCCACCTCGAGAGGAGCTCGTGCATCTTCTTCTGCTACACAGTATGAGGATCAGTTGCGATCTCAGACTGCATTGATAGAGAGTCTCCGACAGGAGCATGACCAGATGCGTCAGCAGCAGCAGCAACATGAGGAGGAGCGTCGACGCCAGTAGCAGTTGTACGAGGAGCAAATGAGTTGGTGGCAGCAGCAGCACCAGGAGCAGATGGAGTACATGCGCCGACTCACTCATGCTCTAGGGATGGAGTTTCCTCCACCAGCATCTGCAGATCCCCCCCTCCCTCGCTCCCCCCTGCTTCAGATTAGAGTTTGTTTTTATGTTATAAAGTTTGTTAAATCAAAATAAGAATTTTTTTCTATTCGTAGTTTCTGTCTCATTATAAAATATTAATAATATTATATTTTGAAATAACAATATTAATATGAATAATAATATTATTTATATTTTATAATATTATATTTTTTATATTTATTAAAATTTTATAATATTATAATTTAATTATATTTTTTTGTAATATTTGAATTATTTAAATATTTGAATATAAAATATTTCTATTATTTTTATATTAATTAATATAACTTATTAATATTTTTTTATTTATGAATTATAATTCTAATATTATTATATTAATTAAATCATTTATTAATATTCTATTATTTTTTATTTTTGAAATATAATTCTATTATTATTATATAAATTAAAATAATTTATTAATAATTTATTATTTTTATTTGTGAATTATATTTCTATTATTATATTAATTAAAATCATTTATTAATATTTTATTATTTTTTATATTTGAATTATAATTGGATTATTATTATATTAATTAAAATAATTTTTTAATAATTTTTTTATAGTATTTGCGACGAGATACTATGCCCGTCTCAAATAGTATTATTATTATATCCATGAAAATAATTTAATAATAGTTTTTATTTTTTTTAAAGCAATTGCGACGGGGCCCGTCACAAATAACTGTTGCGACGGGGCCCGTTGCAATTACTTTTTTTAAAAGCTTTTACAAATATACGGAGAATTATTTGCGACGGGAAGGATCCCTGTCGCAAGTAATAGCTTCAGCGACGGGCCCGTCGCAAATAATTGTTGTTGCGACGGTGTTTTCCGCAACGAGCGATTTGCGACGGACCCCCGTTGTAAAAGGCCATTTATGATGGGATCCTGTCGCAAATGACCCGTCGCAAATACCCATATTTCACATAGTGTACTGACGCGCTGGGGGATGAGAATGATGAAACATAGAGTGGATAACAAATTCTATCAGAATTTGAAGAATTTAGCTAAGGTTTGGATCGACATCCAGCTTCTGACCCAAGAGGGAGATTCACCCAAAATTCGTCATTCGAGTCTGCCTAATAGATACTTACGGTTAGCAGTGAACCCCCTCTCAAATATGGGAATACATTAATGCCCCTGAGTGGAAGGCTATGGGATGATGAGTTGGAAGAGGCTCAACATAATAAATATGTTATGCCCATTACAGGGGGTGACATTGCTACCTCTAGTGGTGGGTGGGATGGACGGCCGACTGATGATAATTTTTCTAGGAATACTGATGATATAGCCTACCCAGGAGAGAGTACTACTGCATCCATTGGTTGTTTTAGTGACGAACTGATTGGGCTGGTGAATGATAGCAGTAAGGACAAGTTAGTGAAGGGGAACCAAGATGCAGAATTTGTTGTAGTTGACCCTACTGGGGATGTTGCTGTCCCCAATGATAGATTGGAGTAGACTGCTACAACTATCCCACAAATTCAATACTTCTATCAAGAAAAAGGAGATAGTGGGGCACACCAGGTGACGAAAGAAACTCATAGCATCATTTCCCCTTGACAAAACCAAGGGTTTGGTGGTCAGGGGAAGAAAGGGAAAATAGGTTTAGCTGGAAAGAAAAGGGGGGCCTCTGATAAGAGGCATGGCCAGTAAAAAATGAAGATTTTTTTATTGGAATTGCCATCGGATGGGAAATTCATGCATGGTCAGGGTCCTTTGACATTATCATATGACCTAAAAATTGATGTTTGTTAGTATTACTAAGCCAAAAGTTCCCTTTGATAACAGGAAAGGATTCAAATAGGGATCTCAAGGATACAACTTTTTCTTGACTAATCAGCATGCATCTCACATTGACCACTAATGGGTGTTAAGGCGTGATGGCATTAAGATCACTTCCTATAATAGTGGGCCACAAAGTTGTAAGGTTGGTGTCCTGAGAACCAACTTTTTTTACTTTTATTACATGAATGTTGACGTTTTATATATTGTTCATTGTTCTGCATGACTATAATATAATAATGTCCGGGAATATTTGTTGCATTGATAAGGTCATGGTAGATCCCCACTGTGATGAGAACCTTGAAATACTATAATAATATTCTTAAATACAGTTCTATGGTAGGATGACACACTACGATAGGACACATAGTATGCAGACCGTCATGTGCGAGTACTCGTAAGAAGACGAGACTCTCTCATGGAGTTCGCACATGGTAATCTCTAAGATGGGAGATTATGAGAATAGACCCGCCGGTAGCAATTCCACATGTCATTGTGTCATCAGACATTTCTATCTTCGAGCAAGTGTAATGGTCCTTAGACTGGATGATTATCAATAACTCATGTCATGACTCATGCACTTAGATTTACTGATGAAAACTGTCACCCAGACAGTTAGTGGGAAGTAGGGTACATTGGGTGCATCATGAGTGACATGTTGTTAAGGGATAAGTCGAGGAAGGAATTTTCCATTCCATTTAGGGAAGTTGATATCTCGGACCTTGGATTGAAATAGAACTGTCACAGTAAATTCCATGGCCATGGTGTGAACGACGAGTTTATTTCAGGTAGTCAAAGAACGACGGATCAAACATATAGGTTTATAACACTGCCATGAAACCTGCTTGATGAGATATCGAGACAAAGGGATTAAATTACACATTAATAATTCGTATGAGGTGGTACGTCAATGCGGTGTCAACGTCTTTCTCTTGGGTGCCTTGACTCGTTGCTAGACAGTAATCTTGGACTTTAGGCAAGACCGCCTAATGCCAATGAGAAATATGCCTAGAGGGTCACACACTAAGTGTATTCAAGTATCTCAAGTAAAATAAAGATTATTCCCATATGTGGTTTCATAATTATTCAAGGAAGCCTAGATTGTTTTAATGATTTCAAGAAAAAGGAAATGAAAAACAAGATATACACGTCGTGTATTAAAGATTACACGTCCTGTTGTTTCTCATGGAAAACAAGTACACACCATGTATTAAATATTACACGCTGTGTAGTTTTATTTATGGAAAGGAAATGAATAAATGAAAACAAGATATACACGCTGTGTACAATGAATGTACATGCCGCGTAGTTTTCAATGAAAATCATATATACACAGTTTATTTATTAGTACACACTATGTAGTTTTTTCATCCGGGATTTTGATGATATAATATTGTTTTAAATGATATTTATTATAATCAGCATGGGCGCATGTCAAGGAATTAATTATTCAACATGGGGTTTTAAATAAGAGTCAATGAAATAAATAAAATGCGTAATTCATTTATTTATTGTCATAACTCTACAACCTCAATTATGATTACAAATATCCTCACAAACCCAACTCTTTTCCTAGACACTAGAGAATCGTACTGCACAACAACTCCAGGGAATTATTTCAAGGCCGAAAGAAACTCTTCCGCCAGGAATGCTCTCAAGAGATACTCTTTCATCGGATCAAGATGATCTTAGGCGGTCAAAGAAAAAACGGTTTTTCCATGCTCGCACCCGGAGACTCAATTGGCGACATCCCGAGATATGAGGTACATGTGTGGATCACCGCTAGATGGAGTCTATACTTGGCTTCTACGACCCAACGAAGAATCACATCGGAATGTGATTAAGAACATCAATGAAGAAAGAACACCCAAAAAGTATTTCTTTTTAATTGAATAAATTAATTATAATCAACCTGTAATGATCCTGCTTTGTGGTTCCAGGACTTTACTTTTCTTTGTCAATTTCTATGATTCAATCCATGGAGACTGATGTTTATCGTCGTATGGATCCTAGATTGGTCATTATTAATAAAAAAAGGCTAAGTGGGCACATCCACCCACACACTTCTGTTGCACCCGGAACCTTCAAATAATATTTGAGTGAGGTTAAAACGTTGATTATAGTTATTTCAATTTTTTGATAATTTATGCATTTTTATTTGATTCAATTCGAAATAAATCATTCTATAAATCTAAATAAAGGAGATCTATTCTTCCTCCTTAGTTTCTTGATTCATATCACAGAAACTAACTTTTAAATTTAATTTTTGATTAAAATGAAAATGAGGAACTCATCCGGAGGAGCCACTCTTTTTGTCTTTACAACACAGGATTATACAGTGGGTACTTAAAACTACACGCCGTGTACTTAGGATCAATGAACCAGCACTGGTACGACAAACCATGTCGTGTAAATTGGATATGACTAAGTATTAATCAATCAGTGTTGACCATAATTGAATGGTGTGTGGAACCGAAATACACAGTTTTTATGTTGGAGCAGCACGCCGTGTAGTCCGTTTCGGCCCAGGAGAAACTGTGTACAAAGATAAGCCGCGTACCACATACACAGGATCTCTAGGCCGGTTGCCGTGTAACAAGAAAGTACACACTGTGTACGATTCATCTACATTCCATGTACTCTAAAATTTCCAAAGTACAGAGAACACGCCAAATCCCCCGACGTGCACTTTGGATAAAAGGTGAAAAGAAATACATGTCGTGTAATTATAATCTACATGTCGTGTCCTTTATAGAAATTGAATTTCACCAGGTTTCCTCCAATTTAAAAAGATACGTACAAGGAATATGGATGAGAAGAATCTCAAGGAAATTCAGAAATGAATTTAAGATAAAGGATTGATTAATTATAAGATCATAATTAATTGATCTCGAGCATGACTTATCTTAAATGAAATATCTATTATAAGAATTTAAATTCTAAATTAGCATAAATGTTTTTGAATTCTATGGATGATCATGAGCTAGAAAATACCCTTTTTATGTGTATGGTTAAATTTAAATTTATTTATTTTAAATTTGTTGGCCTACGAGCCTTCGTCTGAATAAATCTATGGCCTGTGTGCCCATGGTTTCTTTAATGTAAACCCATGTAATGGAGTATCTCCCAAGCCAGAGGAGACGGTTCAAAAATCGAATCCGAGGCGA
This sequence comes from Viscum album, assembly GCA_963277665.1. Taxonomy (NCBI): domain Eukaryota; kingdom Viridiplantae; phylum Streptophyta; class Magnoliopsida; order Santalales; family Viscaceae; genus Viscum; species Viscum album. The sequence goes on along the minus strand of OY728145.1, from coordinate 651,087,054 downwards.
AACCGACGCAAGAAGATACAAAGGTGGAAAGGTGGGAGCTTTAAAACACGAACCACCGGGTTCAAGGTGCTTTTCCATAGGACAGGGTAAGCTTATCAAAACCACTAGATAAGCTAACCAATAGTAGCTCATGATCATCCCATCTTATTTTTTTCTGTCTAAATTGCATTGTTTATTTATTTTGTATGTGTAGTTGCGATCACATAGTTAATTAAATGAACAAGCATGCAAAGATGGAATGAAATAAAAAACTGGACTATGCGTAAACATCATCAGAACATGGTTAATCACTTAAGAAAGCATCACTTAATATTAACAATCATGTGATAATGACAAACTACACATAAAGTATTAAAATCCCTCAATACTATATTAAGTCAAACATAGCCTTCTGTTACCTGATTAAGGGAAAGTCTCAATAAAACTATGTGTTTGACCAACCCTTGTTGGGAAACTTACTTTTATAAAGGAATCCCTTGATAAAGGTTTCTGGTTGACATAACCATATTACATCAAGAGGAGTATCCGTTGCTAGAATTGATGTAATATTGGAGGTAAGAGTTGAGAAAATACAAGTCAGGATTTTAGGATTGGAGAGTCCACTCAACAGATCAAGGAACTGTAAGCTCACCATTGGCAAAGACCTGACTTCCTAAATACTATAAAATAGCTTGACCAACCCTTGTTGGGTTATGCGAAGGGGAATATGGATCCTTGCCACTAGAATTTCAATGAAACTGGACATTCCAAGTTCAATGGCGAGGGCCATTAGGAATTTATAAAATAGTGGGAGACATAATAGAAATTATTATTTCTCATAAAATGTAATCAAGAATGTACTAATAAATCGGCTCTTTTAATTTGTAGAATCAAAATGAAAAGCATATCAACCACATTTTCTCTACGATCAATTTTGGATAAATACATCATCCTCACTGGCAGTAACTTTCAGGAATGGTTTAGTCACCTTTGGTTTATCCTACACCATGAACGAAAGTTTTACATGCTTGAGTCTTCACTTCCTTATTACCCTACCCCAGGGGTGAGTGATGAATATTTCCTAGTCTATGATCAAAATTTGAATGATGCACTTACGTTTAATGTTTGATTATATCATCAATGTCTAGTGAGCTCAAGAAGTCTCATCAAGACATGGATTCCTATAGCATGCTTGAGTACCTCCGTGGTCTTTACCAGGAGAGAGCAAGACAGGAAGGGTTTGATATCTCCAAGGCTCTATTTCAGAGCAAGCTTGGAGAGGTTGCCCCAGCTAGGCCTCATGTGGTCAAGCTCATTGGCTACATTGATTGCTTGGAGGTTCTTGGGTTTAAACTCCCTGAAGAACTGGGTACCGATCTCATTCTTGAATCACTACACCAAAGAATCTAAAACATTGTTGTGAACTTCAACATGAACATCATTGAGAAATCTCTTCTTGATCTTCTTATCCATATTCTCCACGTGGACAATGACATGAAGAGTGAAAATCCTTCTGTCCTCATGGTGAATACAAGGAAAGTGAAGGAGAAGAGAATTAATCCCAAAGCTTCTTCATGGCCTTCCACGAAAAGGAAGTTAAAAGGAGAGGCAAAGGAATAGGATGTTGTTTGTTTCGCATGTGGCAAGAAGGGCCATTGGAAGAAAAAATGCACTCAGCCAAGGAAGCAAGGGGATGCTTCAGGTGCGTTTGTTATCGAATGCAATCTATCTGTTTCTACTAATTCGTTATTAGATACTGCTTGTGGTGCTCACATCTGTATCCAAATATAGGAACCAAGTAGATTCAGGAAGATAGATCGAGGGGAGGTAGATCTACGTGCAGCCAACGAAGCCAGACTTGCTACTGTAGCTGTCCAGGACAACCACCTCACATTGCCTACCAGGATGGTCTTGGTTTTCAAAGGATATTATTATGTACCCTTTGTTTCCAAAAACATTATTTCAGTATCCAAATTAGATACTAATGGAATATTCTCAATGTTTGGAAGTGGATGTTTCTATTTTTATAAATATAGCATTTGTTTAGGTTGGGAATATTTTTTAACGACCTTTATGTGTTAGACTACACAAACCAAGTAATGGAAATCACTACCAAAGTTATTTCAAATGACTCATACCACACCCAACTTTGGCATCACCGGCTTTGTCATGTTAATGAGAAACGTTTGACAAAATTACATCATGATTGGTATTTAAATTCTTTCGAACAACATCCACTTGGTGTTTGCCATGAATGTCTACAAGGAAAAATGACCAAAGCCCCATTTAGTTGGAAAGGTAAAAGAGCTAAAGTTCTTCTAGAATTAGTTCACACAGATGTGTGTGGACCATTTCCAATTAAAGCAAGGGGTGGGTTTCCCGTACTTCCTAACTTTTACTTATGATTTTAGTAGATATAGATATATCTACATAATGAGTTCTAAGTAAGAATATTTTGATTGGTTCAAAGATTACAAGAATGAAGTTGAGAACTATCTTGGTAAGAAGATTAAGAAACTCTGCTCAGACATAGGAGGAGAATATCTTAATCAGGACATCATTGATTTCTTATGGGAGTTTGGGATTCTATCTCAACTCACTCATCCTTACACACTATAGAGGAATGGTGTAAGTGAAAGGAGGAACCGCACCCTATTGGGCATGGTGATATCAATGATGAGTCATGCATGTCTTCCGTTATCTTTTTGACGATATACATTATATACATCAATTCACATACTAAACCAAGTACCAACTAAATCGATAAATTGTATTCCATATGATTTATGGAGTGGACGCAAAGCCATCTTATCGAATATACATGTGTGGGGTAGAGAAGCATTTGTTAATGTAACACCCGAGACTTTTATGTTATATAAATCATCAAAGGAATCTTTTTCTACACAACACTTTCTTGGCTTGCTTTACACGCAATCGCGACCTTCCTCGATAGCTTGCGTCGTACGCAATACCGAGTTTCACTAAACAACAATATGCTATTAAAACTAGCCGTTATGAATAGTAATAACCACTTTTTGAAATTTTATAAATTTTTTTTTCAAAATGGACTTCATTTTTGGACTCAGAATATCGAAATTATCCTAGGGTGAAATTTTGGTATTTTTATGAAAACTTTCAATTTTAGATGAATAGTGAAACCACTAAGTGGTAGGTTAAAAACTGAATTTTGCATAAAACTTAATTTTACCGCTTCTGTGAATGGAATTTCAAAAATCCGAGAGACACGGTTAATATAAAGGACTAAAATGTGGTTCAATGAGATGAAAATAATTTTTTGGTGAATAGTAACTTTTTACTATTTTTACCGCGGTTAATAGTAAATAGGGTAACTAAGGGTAAATATGATATTAATATTACCCTAACACATGTCCTAATTCTATTGGACAAGTGTAATTCGACCAAAAACAAACTTAGGAATAAAATATGACCATTTAGGCCCACTTGGATTAGATTAGGACATTTATTATTAATTTATTTAAAGAAGGGTTAAAATAGTTAAAATCAAAGTTTAATAAGTAAATCATTTTTAATATGGGGTTATACATAAGATAAATTCAATTGTAAATATTCATTAGAAAGCTAAAAATATTTCCTACATGATGATATTTTATTTGTAATTTTTAGATATTAAATAATTTAATTTATTTATGACATAATGATGATGCAGTAATTATCTTATTAATGAAATATTGACATAATTGATGTTATAAACACCAAAATAAATGTAATTTGAGACTTTTTATGAATTCCACTAATTTTCTAGGTTACTATGATATATTAGTATTGATTTAATCAACTTGGTTCGAACATATAATTCTGTTATGACTTTCAAACAAATCATATATCAAATAGTGTCAAAATTGACACAAAATAGTTTTTAAATCAAATATTATATTATTAATTGTTATTTTATTCCTAAAAATCTAAGGTTCGGCCAAATGACTTAGATAAGGATATATATATTAATAATAAACAATTTGGGGTTCGTTTGGCATGTTATAGTAAGTGTATCAACCATATAGTGAAAGAAAACAAAAAGACATGGTAAAAGTAAAATTATTTAACTTAGAGTTAAATTTAATTGATAAGGTTAAAATAATATCCTAAACTTGTCTAAATTCTATTGGTTGATAGGATTTCGACCCATCCCCACTTTAGCTTCGAAATAAGACCCTTTGGAACCATTATAAACCGATTTTGACTTTAATATAAAATAATAGTTTGAGATATTCCTAAGGTGCCCCTCTCCTCCCTTATAAAAGGGCACCTCCTCCCCCTCCTCCTCACACCAATTTGAGCACTCAAGCTCGGCCAACCCCTGCCATTTTCCCTTCTCCACTTCCCTAGAATAATCCTAGAGGTCCTGGTCTTCTCCAAAGACCAATCTTAGTTCCTTAAGTGGAGGATTCAAAAAGGCGTTCCAAAGAAGAGGTAATATCCATTACCGATCTTTTCAATTTCTTTCTTCTTCAACTTCTTCTTCTTTAGTTGTTTCATGATAAAGTAATAACATCAGAATTACTTACATACTGATATGTTATTATAAATATGAAACAACCCTAATTCACCTTCTATCCATCCTACGGAAAAATGAAATCACCGCGCGTGCGTACGTACAGAATACCGTCTCCACGCCGTGGTGTAATCTATTTTCCACCATCACCTTACAAGGATGGGTATAATGGTGTAATGAGTAACTATATATGATTATTATAAAGTAATATTGATACTGAAATAAGATATATATATACTCCAATACAATTCCACGATCATAGGAACGATATCATCACTCGTGCGTACGTACGGAATACCGTCTCCACGATGTGATGCGACTCGTTCTACATGATCTTCATTTCATAATGATTGTATAAATGAATTGAATGAATGAATATGGTATATACTACACTAATACCATTCTGGAAATGAATTATCTATAACCTAAAGATAAGAATAAGAATTTATTCGACAAAACACGCATAAGAACAAAAAGTTATAAAGACCCGAGTAACAAGTAACAATGAAATATTACTAACAAGAAGCTAATAATATGACCATATATGATCTCATATCAATATGTATGATTCTGGAATAAGTCAATAACATTATTTAAACCATTATACAGGATCTTCGGACACGAACAAAGCAAATCGGACCTAAGGTAAGGGAAATATCACAATCTCATTTTTATCCGAGATTGTTTATTCGTAAGTATTTACTGGGGTGTATTTTATCATCCACATCCATGTTCCCTCAATATGTAATATTGTTTCCATCGACTTGAAATAGTTTAAATCCAATTTTACCCTTAGGTGAGTTTTTAGTAAAGAATATGAAAGGAATCTTTTGTCGTTTTTCCGTACGAGGTACTTTTTGACTTTTCCGACAAAAGTACGAAGAATGTTTTTTTAACTTATACGGCATGAATGGATTTTTAAAACATTACTTCAAAGAAGCTTCCTTTACAAGTTTTCAAGTTTATTTTTAATCAACTTCTTTTATTTTAAAGTTGTATGACATGTTATGAAAGGAAAAATGTTTTTGAAGAAGAAAGGATATTTTCCTCAAGAATTCAATTCAAGTGTTTTATCAAAATTATTTTCCATCTAAGATAATAAAGGGTTCTGTTTCTATCCATATTTTTACATTGGTTTGACTATGTTGTGATGGAATTATGTTTATGAATTCCTTTATCATATATGAATTGATTTATGATGTCATGATGTTTCAAGAATCCCATTTTTGTTACATGTGTTATGCGATGATGCATGTTTTATGATTATGTGGCACACATAAGAAAGGATTCATTATAAGATGGGTGGGACCTATATCTCCCTCAAATGCATTGGGTAATGATTTTATATCTCATGAGATAGACATGGCTGGAACGGAAGGATATTTCGGTTCAGTGATACAGGACTGAAACGAGGAGTGAACTCGGTTCAGAAAGGGACTTTGTCCACTAAGATAGTCTTGGCAATGAGTCATGACTAACAAGAAATGATTTTCCATGATTATGTGTGCATGCCACAAATATTCAAGTTTTATGTTATGATTATGGGGATCTCATTTTCACTTCTATGATTTATTCCATGTTAAGATATTATGATCTCTTTTGCAGGTTTTGATTTTCATAAAGATATGATATGATTTTTATTTCCTTTATTTGCCCTTGCTGAGCATTTGAGCTCACCCTTTTATGTTTTCTTTTCCCCAGGTCAGGAAGATGGATATTAAGTAGAATATGCTAAAAGGGACCCTAGATATGATGAAATAAATGGGAGACACTGTAGAAGATTTATGAACCAGTTGTTTATGTTTCCCCAGTTTCTAAAGACACTATACCTATACGGTCCTTTGTGGTTTTGTCATATGTTGTAATAAGAGTGCTTCAATTTTGAAGTATTAACAATGTATGTAAAGTGTGGGTCGTTATAGTTGGTATCAGAGGAAAGGTATAGTCAACCTTTGGAAACTAGGATGTGAAAGCCTTAGTAAGAACCCTAAGGATAAGTCTAAGTATAGAACACAATCTTAGAAATGGCCATTAATAACCTAGGATAAGACCATAAGCATGAAAATTTTATTCTTGAATTATGTGGTTTCCTATTATAATTAGTGTTGCTCACACTATTCTTCTTGGTTTTAGTCAATGGCTGGAACCCGAAGGAACCGTGTTAATGCGGAATGCGATGGGCAATGCAATGATTGTCCCCCTGAGCAACCAAACGATATGGGAGCTGGAATGCAAAATCTTGTAGCCATGCTCACACAACTTTCTCAAGCTATGAATCATGCAGTATTTCCAAACGAACAAAGGAGGGAGCAACATTCTGTTGAATCCTTCATGAGGCAGCGTCCACCATCTTTCAGCGGGTCTACTGATCCATTAGTTGCTGAACAATGGATTAGTACTACTGAAAAGATATTTTCAGTTCTTCAATGTTCTGAGCATGATAAAGTCATCCTAGCAGTGTATCGTTTGGAAGGAGATGCTGATCAATGGTGGAATCTTGTTAAGAATACAAGGCAAAGGGATGAAATTGAGTCTATGGAATGGGACGAGTTCAAGAACTTATTTTTCAATAAGTACTTCCCTCGTATTCTCCGAACAAAGATGGAGAAAGAGTTCCTTGAACTGAAGAAAAGGGATGATGAATCTGTTGGTACCTATGAAGCAAATTTTACAAGACTTGCAAGGTACGCTTCTGGTATTATTATCCAACCTGAGAGTAAGATCGATCGATTCTTTAGTGGCTTAAAACCAAGTCTTCGAAGGGCGTTAGCCATAAGGGACTTCAATAGCTACGAGGAAATCGTTCGATGTGCTCTCAAAGTCGAGATGGAGATTGGAGTAACCCATCAGTCACATGGGTTTGATAAGAAGAGGAAGATGGAATTCAAAGAAAAATCTAAAGAGCACACGGAAAAGAAGATGAACTTTCCCTTATGCTCAAAGTGTGGAAAGAAACATGGAGGGAGTTGTCTTAAAGGGACAAGTAAATGTTTTAAATGTGGAAAGGAAGGTCATCGGGCATTTGAATGCCGTGATAATGGGAAGAAGATGTCTAATGATGCAAACAAAGGAAGGGATACACAGAATGAACCTGCTACACTTCAATGTTTCAAGTGCAAGGAGATGGGGCATTATGCCAATCAATGCCCAAATCCAAGGGTTGATGATGATGGTCGACGTCAACAAACTCTTAAGGCTAAAGAAAAAGGAAAGTCACATGAAATTTCTATCAGCGATGTGGAGTACGATAACGATGTGGTGAAAGGTACACTTACCATCCACTCTAAAGTAGCAAATGTTTTATTTGATTCTGGATCCACCCACTCTTTTATTTCTGAAAAATTTTCTAAGGGTATCACCGTATTACCTCAACAATTAGATGTTGAGTTAGCTGTGACAACACCTAATGGCACATCAATCGCATCAGAAGTTTATAATTCTTCTCCGATCGAAGTTTGTGGGAAAGTGCTTCCTACAAATCTTGTGTTCCTTCCTTTAGTGGAATTTGATGTGATTCTTGGCATGGATTGGCTTTCTCTACATGGAGCTCATATCAATTGCCAAAGAAGGGAAGTCACATTTCATATTCCAGATCAACCTACGATCGTCTATCAATGCAAGGATGAACATAACCTTCCAGTGGAAATTTCTTCCATCTTATGGGTATTGATTCCACTAAATGAAGGTTATTTATCTCAAATGGTTGGTGAGAAACTCACGATTAAGAATATGCCCATTGTACGGGAGTTTGATGATGTCTTTCCGGAGGAATTGCCGGGTCTTCCACCAAATCTTGAAGTTGAGTTTTCAATAGAACTCGTACCGGGTGCTTTGCCTATTTCAAAGACACCTTATAGAATGGCCCCAATTGAGTTGCAGGAATTGAAGAAGCAACTCCAAGAGAATCTTGATAAGGGATTCATACGCCCTAGTGCGTCACCTTGGGGAGCACCTGTTCTATTTGTTAAGAAAAAAGATGGATCAATGAGACTCTGCATTGATTATCGAGAACTTAACAAGATCACTATCAAGAACAAATATCCTCTCCCACGCATTGATGACTTATTTGACCAACTACGCGGAGCTCAATACTTTTCCAAGATTGATCTTCGTTCAGGGTATCATCAATTAAGGGTCAAAAGGGAGGATATACCAAAGACGGCTTTCCGTACAAGGTATGGTCACTATGAATTTATAGTGATGCCATTTGGTCTTACTAATGCCCCTGCTATCTTCATGGATCTAATGAATAGAGTCTTTAGAGAATATGTTGATCAATTTGTGGTAGTCTTTATAGACGATATTCTTGTCTATTAAAAGAGCAAGGAAGAGCATGAAGATCCCTTGAGAATTATATTGAAGACCCTGAGAAAAGAGAAGCTTTATGCCAAATTTACCAAGTGTGAATTTTGGCTTCAAAAAGTTGCATTTTTGGGTCATATAATCTCAAAAGAGGGGATATCTGTGGATCCAGCAAAAACAGAGGTTATCGAAAGATGGTCAAGACCAACAACAGTAACTAAGATCCGAAGTTTTCTTGGTTTGGCTGGTTATTATCGACGTTTTGTAAAAGATTTTTCACGATTATCTAATCCACTCACCAAGTTGACTCGGAAAGGAGTTAAGTTTTTCTGGACAGAGGAATGTGAAGAGAATTTCAAGGAGTTGAAAAGAAGGTTATCCAGTGCACCTGTGCTCACACTTCCTTGTAGTGGAGAAAGGTTTGTGATCTACAGTGATGCATCCAAGAAGGGATTGGGGTGTGTTCTTATGCAAAATGATATGGTGATAGCTTATGCCTCACGACAGTTGAAAATCCATGAGCAAAATTACCCAACACATGATTTGGAGTTGGATGCGGTAATCTTTGCATTAAAGATTTGGAGGCATTACCTTTATGGTGAAAGGTGTGATATTTATACTGATCATAAAAGTTTAAAGTATATTTTCACACAAAAGGAGTTGAATATGCGCCAAAGAAGATGGTTGGAGCTGATTAAGGATTATGACTGCTCAATCCATTACCACCCTGGGAAAGCAAACAAGGTGGCAGATGCATTAAGTCGACAAGACCATGCTAGTTTATCCATGATGAGGATCACAAAAGATCCAATATTTATGGATTTACAAAGGATGGATCTTGGAATTATAATGGAAGGGGAAAAATCTTATCTTTCTCAAATGAATGTTCAACCATCTATACATGTGAAGATTAAAGAGGCACAGAAAGAAGATGTCGAGTTACAAAAGAAGGTGAGAAATGTTCCTGAATTCAACATTGATTGTGATGGGATAATAAAGTTCAGGAATCGGGTTTCTGTTCCTCCCATCCCCGAATTAAAGAAAGAGCTGCTGGCTGAGGCTCATAGTTCTTCATTCTCTATTCATCCTGGAAGCACGAAGATGTATAGGGACCTGAAAGAGTACTTCTGGTGGGATGGCATGAAAAGAGATGTTGCTGAATATGTCTCTCGATGCTTGGTTTGTCAACAAGTTAAAGCTGAGAGCCAGAAGTCTAAGGGGATGTTACAACCATTACCCATACCCGAATGGAAATGGGAAAACATCACTATGGACTTTGTCACAGGACTTCCTAAAACATCCAAAGGCAATAATGCTATCTGGGTCATAGTTGATCGTCTTACAAAGTCTGCACACTTCATTGCTATTAGAGAGGATTTCTCTCTAGATCAGCTTGCCAGGATATATGTAAAGGAAGTGGTAAGATTGCATGGAGTACCACTTTCTATTATATCTGATCGGGATCCGAGATTTACCTCGAAGTTCTGGCGAAGTCTTCAGCATACTCTGGATACAGAGTTGAGTTTCAGCACTGCTTATCATCCCCAGACAGACGGTCAGTCTGAGAGAACAATTCAAAACCTAGAAGATATGTTGAGAGCTTGCTCTATGGATTTCAAAGGAGGTTGGGATCAACACCTACCTTTGGTGGAATTTTCTTATAATAATAGCTTTCACTCCAGTATTCAGATGGCTCCTTATGAAGTTCTCTATGGAAAGAAATGCAGGACTCCAACTTGATGGGATGAAGTTGGGGAAAGAAAGCTATTAGGACCTGATCTCGTTGATGAAATGGCAGAAAAGGTCAGATCTATTCAACAACACATAAGAGCAGCTCAGAGTCGACAGAAAAGTTATGCCGACAATCGAAGAAGAGACCTAGAGTTTGAAGTGGGTGATAAAGTGTTCTTACGAATATCTCCCTGGAAGAGGGTTATGAGATTTGGAAAGAAGGGGAAGTTGAGCCCTAGATATATCGGTCCTTTTGAAATACTGGATCGTGTTGGGAAGGTAGCTTACCGATTGGCGCTTCCACCGAATCTCTCTCAAGTTCACGATGTGTTCCATGTATCTCTCCTGAGAAAGTACATACCAGATCCTTCACATGTACTCAGCTCAGAAGTTGTACCGCTGGAGCAAGATCTTTCTTATGAAGAACAGCCGATAGAGATTCTGGATCGTAGCGAAAAATTCCTACGAAACAAGACCACTCGCTTGGTGAAAGTTTTATGGAGAAACCACCAACTTGAAGAAGCTACATGGGAGCTTGAGGATATGATGAGGGAGAAGTATCCTCATTTGTTTGTTGCAAAGTGACGAATTTCGAGGGCGAAATTCTTTTTAAGGGGGGTAGAATGTAACACCCGAGACTTTTATGTTATATAAATCATCAAAGGAATCTTTTTCTACACAACACTTTCTTGGCTTGCTTTACACGCAATCGCGACCTTCCTCGATAGCTTGCGTCGTACGCAATACCGAGTTTCACTAAACAACAATATGCTATTAAAACTAGCCGTTATGAATAGTAATAACCACTTTTTGAAATTTTATAAATTTTATTTTTCAAAATGGACTTCATTTTTGGACTCAGAATATCGAAATTATCCTAGGGTGAAATTTTGGTATTTTTATGAAAACTTTCAATTTTTGATGAATAGTGAAACCACTAAGTGGTAGGTTAAAAACTGAATTTTGCATAAAACTTAATTTTACCGCTTCTGTGAATGGAATTTCAAAAATCCGAGAGACACGGTTAATATCAAGGACTAAAATGTGGTTCAATGAGATGAAAATAATTTTTTGGTGAATAGTAACTTTTTACTATTTTTACCGCGGTTAATAGTAAATAGGGTAACTAAGGGTAAATATGATATTAATATTACCCTAACACATGTCCTAATTCTATTGGACAAGTGTAATTCGACCAAAAACAAACTTAGGAATAAAATATGACCATTTAGTCCCACTTGGATTAGATTAGGACATTTATTATTAATTTATTTAAAGAAGGGTTAAAATAGTTAAAATCAAAGTTTAATAAGTAAATCATTTTTAATATGGGGTTATACATAAGATAAATTCAATTGTAAATATTCATTAGAAAGCTAAAAAGATTTCCTACATGATGATATTTTATTTGTAATTTTTAGACATTAAATAATTTAATTTATTTATGACATAATGATGATGCAGTAATTATCTTATTAATGAAATATTGACATAATTGATGTTATAAACACCAAAATAAATGTAATTTGAGACTTTTTATGAATTCCACTAATTTTCTAGGTTACTATGATATATTAGTATTGATTTAATCAACTTGGTTCGAACATATAATTCTGTTATGACTTTCAAAAAAATCATATATCAAATAGTGTCAAAATTGACACAAAATAGTTTTTAAATCAAATATTATATTATTAATTGTTATTTTATTCCTAAAAATCTAAGGTTCGGCCAAATGACTTAGATAAGGATATATATATTAATAATAAACAATTTGGGGTTCGTTTGGCATGTTATAGTAAGTGTATTAACCATATAGTGAAAGAAAACAAAAAGACATGGTAAAAGTTAAATTATTTAACTTAGAGTTAAATTTAATTGATAAGGTGAAAATAATATCCTAAACTTGTCTAAATTCTATTGGTTGATAGGATTTCGACCCATCCCCACTTTAGCTTCGAAATAAGACCCTTTGGAACCATTATAAACCGATTTTGACTTTAATATAAAATAATATTTTGAGATATTCCTAAGGTGCCCCTCTCCTCCCTTATAAAAGGGCACCTCCTCCCCCTCCTCCTCACACCAATTTGAGCACTCAAGCTCGGCCAACCCCTGCCATTTTCCCTTCTCCACTTCCCTAGAATAATCCTAGAGGTCCTGGTCTTCTCCAAAGAGCAATCTTAGTTCCTTAAGTGGAGGATTCAAAAAGGCGTTCCAAAGAAGAGGTAATATCCATTACCGATCTTTTCAATTTCTTTCTTCTTCAACTTCTTCTTCTTTAGTTGTTTCATGATAAAGTAATAACATCAGTATTACTTACATACTGATATGTTATTATAAATATGAAACAACCCTAATTCACCTTCTATCCATCCTACGGAAAAATGAAATCACCGCGCGTGCGTACGTACGGAATACCGTCTCCACGCCGTGGTGTAATCTATTTTCCACCATCACCTTACAAGGATGGGTATAATGGTGTAATGAGTAACTATATATGATTATTATAAAGTAATATTGATACTGAAATAATATATATATATACTCCAATACAATTCCACGATCATAGGAACGATATCATCACTCGTGCGTACGTACGGAATACCGTCTCCACGATGTGATGCGACTCGTTCTACATGATCTTCATTTCATAATGATTGTATAAATGAATTGAATGAATGAATATGGTATATACTACACTAACACCATTCTGGAAATGAATTATCTATAACCTAAAGATAAGAATAAGAATTTATTCGACAAAACACGCATAAGAACAAAAAGTTATAAAGACCCGAGTAACAAGTAACAATGAAATATTACTAACAAGAAGCTAATAATATGACCATATATGATCTCATATCAATATGTATGATTCTGGAATAAGTCAATAACATTATTTAAACCATTATACAGGAGCTTCGGACACGAACAAAGCAAATCGGACCTAAGGTAAGGGAAATATCACAATCTCATTTTTATCCGAGATTGTTTATTCGTAAGTATTTACTGGGGTGTATTTTATCATCCACATCCATGTTCCCTCAATATGTAATATTGTTTCCATCCACTTGAAATAGTTTAAATCCAATTTTACCCTTCGGTGAGTTTTTAGTAAAGAATATGAAAGGAATCTTTTGTCGTTTTTCCGTACGAGGTACTTTTTGACTTTTCCGACAAAAGTACGAAGAATGTTTTTTTTAACTTATACGGCATGAATGGATTTTTAAAACATTACTTCAAAGAAGCTTCCTTTACAAGTTTTCAAGTTTATTTTTAATCAACTTCTTTTATTTTAAAGTTGTATGACATGTTATGAAAGGAAAAATGTTTTTCAAGAAGAAAGGATATTTTCCTCAAGAATTCAATTCAAGTGTTTTATCAAAATTATTTTCCATCTAAGATAATAAAGGGTTCTGTTTCTATCCATATTTTTACATTGGTTTGACTATGTTGTGATAGAATTATGTTTATGAATTCCTTTATCATATATGAATTGATTTATGATGTCATGATGTTTCAAGAATCCCATTTTTGTTACATGTGTTATGCGATGATGCATGTTTTATGATTATGTGGCACACATAAGAAAGGATTCATTATAAGATGGGTGGGACCTATATCTCCCTCCAATGCATTGGGTAATGATTTTATATCTCATGAGATAGACATGGCTGGAACGGAAGGTTATTTCGGTTCAGTGATACAGGACTGAAACGAGGAGTGAACTCGGTTCAGAAAGGGACTTTGTCCACTAAGATAGTCTTGGCAATGAGTCATGACTAACAAGAAATGATTTTCCATGATTATGTGTGCATGCCACAAAGATTCAAGTTTTATGTTATGATTATGGGGATCTCATTTTCACTTCTATGATTTATTCCATGTTAAGATATTATGATCTCTTTTGCAGGTTTTGATTTTCATAAAGATATGATATGATTTTTATTTCCTTTATTTGCCCTTGCTGAGCATTTGAGCTCACCCTTTTATGTTTTCTTTTCCCCAGGTCAGGAAGATGGATATTAAGTAGAATATGCTAAAAGGGACCCTAGATATGATGAAATAAATGGGAGACACTGTAGAAGATTTATGAACCAGTTGTTTATGTTTCCCCAGTTTCTAAAGACACTATACCTATACGGTCCTTTGTGGTTTTGTCATATGTTGTAATAAGAGTGCTTCAATTTTGAAGTATTAACAATGTATGTAAAGTGTGGGTCGTTATAGTTAAGGCCTCTTCAGGTAACCAACATGCACCCTGAGAAACAAAGTGTATATTTATAGGATATCCCACGGAAACAATGAAATATTACCTATACAACCCCTCAGACAAAAAAAATACAGTGGAAAGCCACACCATATTCCTTGAGAGGGAGCACATCCGCAAAAGATATAGTGGGAGCGAGATAGACTTTGATGAAGTCGAGGCTCACGATACATAGGATTTGGTATAAGAACCGATTCCACAAAGCCCCATGGATGAACAATATGTTCCAAAGACCCAAGAACTATGTAAGATCACGAGAGAGTTGAGAGAACCAAAACGATATGGTTTTCTTATCACCGAGGATGGTGACACATTATTGGTTGACAATGATGATCCTATTACCTACAAGGAGGCAGTCGAAGGCACAGATGTTGCCAAGTGGCAAGAAGCCATGATTTCTGAAATGGATTCCTTGTACCAAAACTAATTCTAGATTTTGGTAGATCCTCCAGTTGATGTGATGCCTATTGGTAATAAATTGGTATTCAAGAAGAAACTAGACATGTAGAGGCATGTTAGCACATATAAGGCACGACTGGTTGCAAAACGTTTTAGACAGTGTCAAGGAATTGACTATGATGATACTTTTTCACCGGTTTTGTTGTTTAAATCCATCATAATCCTATTGGCCATTACCACTTACCATGACTTTGAAATTTAGAAAATGGATGTCAAAACATCATTCCTGAACGAGAGCCTCCAGGAAGATGTCTACATGACACAACCTGAGGGGTTTGTGACTCCAAAGGATGCCAACAAGGTATGAAAGTTGCAGAAATCCATTTATGGATTAAAACAAGCATCAAGGTCATGGAATATTCGTTTTGATGAAGTTATAACGTAATATTTCTTTGTTAAGAATGAATGTGAGCCTTGTGTATACAAGTGGTTTAGTGGAAGTGAAGTCATTTTCCTAATTGTATATGTTGATGACATATTACTAATTGGAAACGAAGTACCGGTATTACAGTCAGTTCAGGTATGGTTGCATAAATTCTTCTCCATCAAAGACTTGGGAGAGGCAGAATATATTCTTGGGATCAAGATCCATCGTGATAGATCCAAGACAATGTGGGGCCTGAGTCAAAGTACATACATTAACATGATACTGAAGAAATTCAGTATGGAACAGTCCAATCAGGGATTTTTTCCAGTGTTACATGGCATTCATATTTCCAAGAAAATGTGTCCTCAGACACATGAGGAAAGAAAGAGAATGGCATGGATCCCTTATGCATTTGCGATTGGGTCATTCATGTATGCTATTCTATGTACGAGTCTAGATTTTTCTTACACATTATGTGTGGTAGGCAGATATCATGTTGATCTTGGAGATGACCATTGGATTGCAGTCAAGGCTATCATTAAGTATCTGAGGCATACTCAGGATATGTTCCTAGTTTATGTAGGAGATGAGGAACTAGTCATCATAGGACATGTAGATGATAGTTTGCAGACTGATCAAGATGACACGAAATTGCAAACCTAACACATCTTCAGTTTTAATGGAGGTGCAGTGAGTTTGAAGAGCTCAAAGCAAAGTGTGGTGGCAGATTCTACAGTGGAGTCCGAGTATATCGCAGCTTCTGAGGCAGCTAAAGAAGTAGTATGGATGTGAATCTTAGTCCAAGAGCTGGATGTAGTACCGAGTAGTAAAGATCCTTTCACACTCTATTGTTATAATATTGCAGCGGTGGGACTTACTAAAGATCCAAGGTAACATTAGTGGAAAAAACACATACTTCGGAAGTATCAACACTTGTGGGGTTTTTCTAAGAGAGGTGAAGTTGCAGTGAGCATTATTTCCATGCAAGACAACATGGCGGACCCATGGACTAAATCCTCGACTCAGCAGAAACATGATCATTATGTGAGGTATAGCGGACTAAAAGACATAGGAATTTGGCTCTAGTCTGAGTGGGAGTTTGTAAGGGTTGGTGTCCTGAGAACCAATTGTTTTGTACGTTGATTACATTAATGTTCAAGTATTATATATTGTTCATTGTTTTTCATGACTATAATATAATAATGTCCCGGAATATTTTTTGCATTGATAAGGCCATGGAAGATCCCCACTATGATGAGAACCTTGGAATGCTATAATAATATTCTTAAATAAAGTTCTATGGTTGGATGACATACTATGATAGGACACATAGTATACAGACCGTCATGTGAAAGTACTTGTAAGAAGATGCGACTCTCTCTCATGGAGTTCACACTTGGTAATCTCCAAGATGGAAGATTATGAGAATAGACCCACCAGTAGCAATTCTACCTGTCTTGGTGTCATCGAACATTTCTATCTACGAGCATGTGAATTGGTCCCTAGACTAGAAGATTATCATTAACTCATGTCATGACTCACGCACATAGATTTACTGATGAAAACCATCACGCAGATAGTTGGTGGGAAGTAGGGTACGTTGGGAGCGTCACGAGTGACATGTTGTTAATGGATAAGTCTAGGAAGGATTTGTCCCTTCAATTTATGGAATATGATATATCGGCCCTTTGATTGAAATAGAACTGTCGCATTAAATTCCATTTCCATGGTGTGAATGAAGAGTTTACTTCAGGTAGTCAAAGAAAGAAGGATCAAGCATATAGGTTTATGACACTTCCATGAAACCTGCTTGATGAGATATCGAGACAATGGGATTAAATTACACAGTAAGTTTTCTTATGAGGTGATACGTCAATGCGGCGTCAACTTCTTTCTCTTGGGTGCCTTGACCCGTTGCTAGATAATAATCTTTGACTTTAGGCAATTCCGCATAATGCCAACGAGAATGAGACCTGGAGGGTCACACACTATGTGTATTCAAGCATCTCAAGTAGAATAAAAATTATTCTCATACATGGTATAACAATTATTCAAGGAATCCTATATCGTTTTAATGATTGCAAGAAGAAGGAAATGAAAAACAATATATTCACACCATGTATTTAAGATTACACATCGTGTAGTTTTTCATCGAAAACAAGTACATGCCGTGTATCAATTATAACATGCTATGTAGTTTTCTTTATGAAAAAAAATGAATAAATGAAAATATGATATAAATTTCATGTACATTGAATGTTCATGCCATGTAGTTTTCAATGAAAAACAAGTACACACTGTGTATTTATTAATACACGCCGTGTAGTTTTTTCAGCTGGGATTTTGAGGATATAATATTGTTTTAAATGATCTTAATTATAATCAGCGTGGGAGAATGTCAAGGAATTAATTATTTGACATGGGTTTTCAAATAAGAGTCATTGAAATAAGTAAAACACGTAACACATTTAATTATTTTAATAACTCTTCAACCTCAAACCTGATTATAAATATCCTCACAACCCCAACTCTTTTCCTACACACAAGAGAAACGTTGTGCACAACAACTCTGGAGAATTATTTTATGGTCAAAAGAACATATTCCTCCAGGAACACTCTCAAGATAGAGATAGACCATCTTCCATCGGATCAGGATGATCTAAGGCGAACAATGCAAGAAAAGGTTTCTCCACGCTCGCACCCGGATACTCCTTTGGCGACGTCCCAAGATATGAGGTACATGTGTGGATCACCGCTAGAGGAAGTCTACACATGGCTTCTGTGATGCAACAAAGAATCACATCAGAATGTGATTAAGAACATCAACGAAGAAAGAACACCAAAAAAGTATTTCTTTTCCATTGATTAAATTAATTATAATCAACATGAAATGATCCTACTTTGTGGTTCAGGGAATTTACTTTTCTTTGTCTATTTCAATGATTCGATCCATGGAGACTAAAATTTCTTGTCATATTGATCCCAGATTGATCATTGTTAATAACAAAAGGCCAAGTGGGCACATCCACCGACGTGCTTCTGCTGCGCTCGGAACCATCAAAAGTGTCTAGGTTAACTATATCTTTGCAGGGAAGGACATTTTAGTATATTTTGTTTATTCCTCCAACTCTTATATCAGGATGAAGGAGTTATGGGAGGAACTCAAAGCCACCTCTATGAGGATGGAGAAAAAATAGATGATTATTGGTGACTTCAATACAGTGTTAATGCATGAGGAGAAACATGAACAAACTTCAACAGGGTTGTTGCTGCTGAATTTTTTAAGTGAATTCACTATTGTAACCTGGACCAAGTTCTCTTAGCTGGTTCAGATTCCACATGGTGCAGATTCATGTTGGAGGGGAAGCTAGCTAGTCAGAATGATAGATGCTTTGTCTGTATTGATGATCATGCTACTACTCATGGATTTTATGGATTCACGCATCCTAAGAATCATTCTGACCACAATCCAATGGTTATTGATGTCAACACACACCTCACAAGGTCAAACCCTATTCCCATTAAATTTAACAGTGGATGGATTGTGACTCCAGGATGTAGGGATATTGTCTTAGAGGCATGGATTTATGAAGTCATTGGGAGTCCTCTCCAGAGACATGCTGTGAAACTCAAACACCTTAAGGGGATACTGAGGGAATGAAGTAATAAATCGATTTCAAAAATTGATGAGGATATCAGATTGTCAGAGGAGGCTCTGGAAAAGATTCATATTTGTCATGAGTAGCACCCTACCTTATCTAGAGAGGAGGTAATAGCCCCTAATAGGTTTGATGATCTTTTAATGTTAAATGAATGATTGATTAGAAATAAACTGAATGTGAAATAGTTAAAGGATGGGGATAGTAACTCCAAGCTCTTCAATAGGTTACATGATGAAAAGAGGGCGTGTGTAGGGAATTGGGTGATCAACATTGACAGGCACCTCTACAATGAAAAAAATGAGATTTCACGTGCTGTTGTTGAACATTTAAGGGAATATATTCTGATAATTGGACATCAAGCATTAAGTGCATGGTTGATAACATTAGCCCTTGTATTTATGATCACTTGAATTGTCTTCTAATTGCTTCACCATGCAAAGAGGAGATCAGATTGTCTCTCCAATCTCTCAATTTTGAGAGTGCCCCGGGTCTAGATGGATTCACTAACATATAATTCATGTTCAATTAGGAAATTTTGTAGGATGATATTGTGCCTGGAATTACGGATTTCTTTTTGAACTCATATATGCCCCCATTGAATGAATTTATATTTCCTTGCTCTCATCCCCACAAAATAGAATGCACTTGACATCAAGGATTTCAGGCTAGTTTCTCTTGGGAACACAATACCCTAACTTATTAATAAGGTTTTGGTGAACATGGTGCGTGGGTTCGTTAATGGATTAATTACTGCTAATTAATTTGGATTTTTCCCAAGGAGGAACATCTAAAAGTGCCTCTTTATGGCCTCTAAGAGTGTCAATATTATGAAAAGGAAGACAAAGGATTGGAATTTTTCCCTGAAAATTGATATTTCCAAGGCTTATGACACTCTTAAATGAAGCTTCCTTCATGATGTCCTTAGAAGGTATGGCTTCTCGAATGGTTATGTGAATCTGATCCATATCATACATGGTTCTTCCAGGTTATCAATTCTTATCAATTGTGCACCAAGGGGCTTCTTCCCTTGCACCAGGGGGTGTGTCTAGGTGATCCACCTTCTGGTATTCTTTTTTCCATTGCATTGGATTACCATAGTAGATGTATTAATGGCCTTTCCCAAATCGGACAATATAAGAAGATTAGGGCTGGTGTGAGTGAGCATGCCATGTCTCATCAATTGCATGTTGATGACATCATTTTCCTTATTCAAGCTTCAAGGAAAAATATTTACTCTATTAAATCCCTTTTCATTCATTATGAGGCTGTCTCAGGCCAAGCCATTAGTTGGGAAAAATCTTCCACTATTTTTGGGAATGGAATTTCATTTCGGAAACGAAACAGAATTGTCAGGAATCTTGGGGTGAAGAGGGTAGACTTACCTTTCCAATACCCTAGGGTCCCACTGTTTTAGGGAAAAGTGAAAAGGCAGTACTTGGAAGGAATTTATGCTTGTATTGTACATTAGATGGCCAACTGGAAAGGGAAATCTATGTCCCTAGCTGGGAGGGTATGTATTTTGAAATCAGTGATCACATCAAAGTTTGCCTATTCTTTCTCTATCTATCGATGGCCGAGAGGTCTTATCAAGGAACATCAGATCATGGTATGTAATTTCATATGGACGGGGTCACCACATGAGAGGAAGCTGATTACAGTTGCATGGAAGGAGTGCATCAAGACTACAGAGATGGGGGGACTACGACTCAATGATCTTCATACCTTTAATGATGGCTTTATTGGGAAATTTACTTGGAACCTGCTTTCTCATGAATCTGATTATTAATTTCATTCAAAAAGAATCACATGGAGGATTTTAAATGTATACAAATATTATCTTGCCTCATCGGTTTGGGCCCCTATCATGTAGGCATATGTCAAAATTATGCAGGATACCAGATGGCTGGTTTGTAGGGACTCCACACTGAATTGCTGGAACACAATGTGACTCACACAACCCCTTTATGATTTAAATGTGACACCTAATGCAGCCCCTTGTTCTATTTTGGGTTTACTCTCGCAGATGAACTCTTGTGTTTTTAGTGTTGCTGTGCAGGTGGAGACTGAAATCAATAATTATGTCTTTATAGAGCATGAAACATTGATATGGATCCATATCAGAACTGGGAAATTCAATAGCAGGGATTACTATATGAACCTATGTGGGGGTATTTATCCTCCCCCGTCTTGTGTTGTGAAATTTACAGCCCAGTTTATTAGAGCTTCCAGATTCTCTCTAATATGGAGGATCTGGAATAATCGAATTCCCACAACTGATGTTCATTAGAGGTCCAGTATTCAGATGTCTTCCATGTGCTCCATCTGTAAAACGGATTAGGATTCTATTCAGATTGTGTTATGGGAATTTTCCATGCCATAATTTGTGAGCATATACTGGTTCCTTGTTTGGAGTTGTTTTTGACAGCGACAGGTCGATTCTGCTACTACTGTCTGATTTGTCTCATGGCCATTTTGTTGAGCATATTTCTAACCTGTTTTTGGATGCTATTGCTGCTGCTATTGCAACCGTTTGGGAGTACAAGAACACTACAGTTTTCACTGGTTTTCACTACATAGTTCAGCAAGGAATGGTAGCAGTTTATAAAGTTGTTTATGTTGTTTCCCTTGTGCAGGATTGTGCCATGTCTAGCACAGTTTTGGATCATCAAATTATTAGAACGCTTGGTGTTTCAGATCGGTCATGCAAGCCTTAGATGCTAACGTATATTCATTGGATCCCACCCATTGTGCCTTGTCTCAAGGTAAGTGTTGATGGGGCCGTGTTTGGTTCACCAGGCCTGTAGGGTTGTGGGGGATTGTTTCGCACCTATCGTGGTTTGGTTAAAGGATGTGTCCACCACACCATTGCAATTGGCACTGCCTTTAAAGATGATCCTCGGGAAATGATCTATACCATCAGGTATGCTATCCAGTTTAATTGGAAATATATATGGATTGAATTTGACTCTCAGACCGTGGTTTATGCCTTGATCACCAAGACACATCGTGTCCTTTGTTGTATACTACCTCAGTGGGTTGGTTGGCATAGGGATACTTCTCATAAGCGAGTGGACATTTCAGATTTCTATTGGGAGGCTAATCAAGTGGGGGATGCGCCGCTAAAGCGGGAGCTCATTGATCCTGGAGAGATGAGGTCTTACACAGCCCCGGACTATTGTGCCCTACTGGTGGAGGCAGATAAGTGAGGTGTGATGCACACTCATTTTCTTAATAACCCCTTGTATGCTTGACTCTTTTCCTTTTTTATTTAATTTTTTAGAACCATATTTCACCAGCTGCTGGCTTTTCTGGTATGGTTTGTTTTCTCTATCTAGTACATCCTACTTTGTATGGTACCTATTCATCTGAAAAATAATCCAAATGGGAATGACTCCCAAAATTATTTGTTGAAACATTCCTATAACAATTTATATATTAAATAATACTAACAAACCCAAAGTCATGGGAATCCATTCAATTTAAAAACAATAACATCTTCTTTTCACACTAGAATTCTTTTATGATGGAAAAACATATTTGAAAAAATATTTTAATGTGTGATCTTCAAAAATAAATTTCCCACTTCCAAATTTTAATATCCCTCTCAATTATTCAGTTTTTTACATCCAAAATATGTTCTATGAAATTCATGTTAGTGATCTTTGCAATTAATGAACATATATTGTGACATTAAAAATCTTCATCAATACTCTTATAATCTCATCTTAAATATTGATCTTCCCTTCAATAATATTAAAATTTTGAATAAAAATATCAATAATCATCATATTTTGAACATTATATAAGACATTTTAATGTTTTATGAATCTTCATTTTCATGTCTGCATAGTTTCTTCCCCTTTATAATATTATTATATCTAATACACAGATGGTGGTCATCTATATTTTATATATCTGATGTCTTCATGATGTTTAGTCCATATTTGTGGTCTAGATAAACTCAATATGTTACTCAATTTGATAAATTTTAATTATTATTCATTCATGACCCTTATTCTTCATTATTCATCAAAATGTCTTCTTTAAATGGAAATTTATTGTAAGCACCAATCTATTTAGGGAAAAATTATTTTATGTTCCGTTAATGAAATATTATTTTTCTGAAGAAATTATTAGATTTTTATTTAAACTTTTATCAATTATAATTTCAAAAGACTCTTCCTCCATCAGTTGGGTTCCTATATGTTTTTCTGATTTTATTTTTCAAATATAACCATGATGTTCAACTCGTTACCTTATTGTTTTTTCTATAATAGAACACATTCTGATTACATAATAATATTATGTCTATTTTCATCATAATATTATTTAGAATAACATTTATGAAAGACTTATGTATGATTCTGTTTCTTAAATACAATTGTCTAATGATTATCATAATGAAACCTTTATCTGTTGACATCATACAAATACATTGATCTTATTAAACTTATT
Organism: Viscum album; assembly: GCA_963277665.1. NCBI lineage: Eukaryota > Viridiplantae > Streptophyta > Magnoliopsida > Santalales > Viscaceae > Viscum > Viscum album. Next base: position 651,063,292 of record OY728145.1, on the reverse strand, counting down.
CATAAGCTTATATATGATGCTCTTTCATAGAAACTTTTATCTAATTCCTTATCTTTAAATTTTCATTATACCTTCATTATAAAACAAATTTCTATTCACTGACTCAAATTTGTTGTCTAAAAAATCATAAATATTCAATTTAATTCATACTAAAACTATTGCGTAATAAAAATATTTGAAATCCACTTTTCATTTTTACATCAAGAACAATATTTTTTCTAATTATCTAAATTCAAAACATATTTATTAGATTATATTTACATGTTTTTTTACTGATTTTTTTTCTAGTAAACCGATTTATAATCAATTTATGGATTCCTTCTAGTATACACCAATGGATATCTCTCCATGTTTGTACAAAAAATCATACATCCTTTCTCCAACTAAAACGCCATCATTATCTTGTATAATACTTCTAAAATTTATAATTTTTTAATTCCTTACATTTGAATTTATACAAATAATCAATCAACATCCATCAACAGTTCACAATAGATGGAGGACATAGTTCCCCTGGGTTCATCTAACTTCATCCACGAACCATCATTAACAATGATCATGAATTATAAATAATATTCATATTGTTTTAGACATTAAAAATTAGAAACACATCACCTGATTTATATTTTTTTAAATATAATTTTCATCATCCAAACACTGACTTTGAATAAAAAATACTTAGTAGTGTAAGGTATAATATTTGAGGAACACATCACTATGAAACACACGATATAGTTTTTCTGGAGTACTTTTTCTGATGGAACTAGGTGTATTATCTAAATATAAAATTTGGTTCCATATTTCATTAGTCACCTAGGTTTGAACAAAATTTTCTAATCAACTCATTTCATTGATCATTATTTTTAAATATTAAATCTCACCATCCATTTTTATCTTCAATCTCTACCGGGTAACAATTTTCTCGAAAATTCCCATGTAAAATCTTTAGGGAATCATTATAATATAGAAAACAAATTTGATTTTCCCAAAATCATAGAACATGTTGTAAACCTTATGAATAAGACATTAATCATCATGAAAAATCTCAAAATGTCTAAATAATATTCCATCTTTATGTAATATTAATATCCCAAACATTATAATGTAAATAAAACCATGTATATTTTGTAATATAACAATAATTGAACACTTTCTCTCTTCTTTATTCAATCATTCATGTTTGATCAACTTCATTACCATGATTGAATAATTAAACTATGATATCATGAAACAACATTTATGAAACCTATTCAAAATATTAGAAATATTAAAATAAATGAAATAATTATACTTATTTAAAAACACTTGAAAATCAATGGAGATCACTAAAAATAAATAAAACTCACGCACAAAGTGGGATCATCACCCTTTTCATTTGGTGTCATTTAAAACAAAAAATTTAAAGAATAATGTAAATATATATTTTCTTGAATAAACAAGGGGATCATGTCAAAGAATATTAATGAATAAAAAATAATTTATGTTATTAATATCCACTAATGTAGTATATGATAAATTAGAATATTTTATTCACATATTTAAATAAGTCAAAAATTATTTTTACGAAAGGCATTTGAAATGATTCATTTTTATCAATTATATATAAAATAAATGGTAGTAAAGATAACATTTCCAAAACATTTATTATATATAAAAAATATCTATATAATGTTTTCAAGAATTAAATCATAGAGGATATATATTTAATGCAATAAAAGAATATATAGGGATTGGTTTTCTTAATAAAAAATTCATCATCATTTTTATTACTAAAGATAGACGAATTATACAAATACATTAAAACATCATAAATAATTAGATTTCTAAAAAATTGATGGGTTTTATGTAAGACCCCATGCTTCTGTGATATGTTTCCTTTTGAATAATTAAATAGCATACATTGTACTCAACTTCGAAATTCTAACACACAACGTCCAATCAAACTAGCTGTTATAAAAAGTAATACCCACTTTTTGAAATTTTCTATATTTTATCATTCAAATTGGACTTCATTTTTGGAATCATAATATTGAATATAGTTTAGGGTGATTTTTTGGTATTTTTCTGAAAATATTCAATTTTTGAAGAATATTGAAAAACACTACTTTATTGTTAAAACCAAATTTTTTAATTAAATAACTTTATATTTTAATTTAATATAATTTATGTCAAAATTGATACCTAATACCTATATATGTTCAATGTAATTCATTTGAGTCATTTTGAAATAATATTAGATATATTAATTTTATTGAACTTTTTACAGTCTTTTAGCCACCTCCATGAATAAATTGCAAATTTGTATGAAACAGAATTTTACCACTTATGTGAGTTGAATTTCAAAAATCCGAAATACACAGTTGATATCAGTAAGTAATATTTTTTTCAATAATATGAAAATAAATTCTGGTGAGCAATACCTTTTTTCTTTTATTTACCACCCTCAAAAGTAAATAAGGTAATTAAGGGTAAAAATGATATTATTATTACCCTAACACATTTCATAATTCTATTAAATAAGCGTAATTAGACCAAAAAACCCTTAGGAATATAATATGATCCATTAGGTCCAGATGGATAGGATTCATACATTTATAATTGTTTTATTTAAATATTAGTAAAAAGAGTTAAATTCAATGTTTATAAACTAAACTAATTTTAGTATTGGGCTATACAAAAGATAAATTAGAATATAAATATTCATTATAAATATAAAACTATTTCCTACATAATGGTATTTTATTTGTAATTTTTTGACATTAAATAATTAAATTTATTTATAACACAATGATGATACAATAATTACCTTATTAATGAAAGATTTAAATAATTGATATTATAAATATCCAAATAAATATTATTTTATACTTTTAATTAATTAATTTAATTTTCATGATTTAGATGACATGTTAAGTGTGATTAAAGTAATTTTATTTTGAATTAATAATGTTGTTAAGAATTTAAAAAATCAAAATACCAAATATTTACAAAATTTACATAAAAGAGTTTTAAAAAAATGGGCGCAGGGTACTGTAGCAGTACTGTAGCGTACTGTAGCAGCGGCGTACTGTAGCAGCGGCAGGGCACTGTAGCGGCGGCAGAGTACTGTAGCGGTGGCGGGTACGGTGCAGTACTGTAGCAGTACTATTCACAGAATGGGCTTTGGGCCAAAAAAAATGGGTCTACGGGCCATGTAATGGGCTAAATGCCCACTGGGCCTTCGGGATATGTAATGGGTCTCCCTCTACCCAGTTAAAAGAGGTCTTTGCTTTCCTTTAATAATAAAATGAGGCTTCGGCCCCAACCTTTAAAAAAAATATAAGGTTTTGAAAAAAGGCATGAATAATATTATATATGTCATTAATGAAATACATGAGTTTCTCTTGATGGTTTATTTTATGTTAATTAACCATATAATATAACAATACAAAGGGACATGGTAAATGTCATACTATTTAACTAAGAGTTAAATCTAATAGATATGGTTAATATGATGACCTAGAAATATCTAAACCATCTTGCTTGAGAGGTTTCAGATCCATCCCCACCATAGATTTTAAAAAATTAATTTTGGAGGAATTAGAAACCAAAAATGGTTAAATTCTAAAATAATATTTAAAGCTTTTCAAAAAGTGGCCCTCACCTCTATTATAAAAGGGCACTATCCTTTCTCTCAAATTAACACCTTAAAATCCATTTGGATCGGACAAACCATTCCACAATATCAACTAAATTTTCCTCCCATTATCCTAGAGGAATTTATTTTGTCATAAAGCCAACCTATGGAGCCCTTTTGATCAAATCAAATAGATGAACTCGGTGAAGAGGTAAATATTTCATCACCTCTTTCATGTTCTTTTCCACTTCCACCTCCTCTTTCTTTATTTCATACATTAATAAATAATAACTGTAGTGTCTTCTATATACATTGATGTTATTAGAAAAATGGTAAAACCATATTCATTGATCTATGCAACCTATAGGTGTTAAAGTCACCATATGTGCGTATGTACGGATTACCGTCTCCACATCCTGGTGTAGTTTGTTATTCAAACACATCATCTTTTGGATCAGTATAATAATGAGTATAAATTAAGTAAATAATAAATATATCATGATAACGATTCTTTATATATGATATAACATCCAATTATATACTCTTTTAATATCAATAGAATTATATTTTCGCTCGCGCATACATACGGAATACAGTCTCCACGAACTGGAAGAGATTCATTCCCCATCGTAATCATTCAAAAATAATATTCATTTTATGAATAAAAATATTGTTTATGAACATAATATAATTATTTATATGAATCAAATACATCATATACATAACAATCATGTCTTATGTAAACAGTCAAATAAATTAAAACAAATTTTTTAACACCTGAAATGATGAAACTACTAAAATATCATCAACAAAGAATTATTAGAAGATAATATATGATGTCATATTAAAGTATGTGGTTATATTAGAATTTAATAAATATTATTTCACCATTATATATGAGGTTAACCTACCCTCAACCATGGAAAAGTACAAGGTAAGGGTTAATTTTACAATCTCTTTATTATCCGAGGTTGTTTTTACGTAAGTATCTATTGGGTCCTCTTTATTATCCACATATGTGTTCTCTTATGAATATATTTTAAAAACAATACTGCTGACTAGACAATTGGCTAAAGTCATTAATACCCTTTTTTTAATTAATATGTTTTGAAATGATTCTTTCCATTGTTTTCCACAAAAATTTACCTCATGACCTTTTCAACAAAATTAAGGTATGAATATCTTTTTTAACTTATACGACACATGTAGCTATTTTCCACCATTATAAAATCATTGAAGACTTCCATAAAATATTATAAGAATATTTTCAAAATAAATTATTTCTTTTATAATTATATGTCTTTTAAAATATAAACACATATTTCTCCTAAAAAGTTATGATTTCACCTATATCGACATCCTTTAATGCATTTTAAGCTTGTTTGAAGATGATTTATTATGACACAAAACATCCATATTGGGTTGAAGGTTTTGTGATATATTTTATTTTGGATGTGGTATTTTTATACAATTTATGGTTTATGGATAATGTATTGACATTTAGTATGAAAGTTTTAATACGAATGCTTAGGTTATGTTTAAACCTTTTCATATATGGAATGCATTGGACATAGTAAGTGATGGGTGGAACCCGCTATATCTCCTCGATGCATCGGTAGGTCTCATGAGACAATCTAGGGTCTTAGCACAAGGCCTTGAAAAAATATTTTTTGTAGTCTTGGAAAAAGACATTGACTGTGTGGTTATTAAGTATGGTATTATGCATTCCATCATTATAAAACTAGATATTGATATTACATGTGGTTATTTGACTAGTATAATATCCATATGAATAAGTAAATTTCATTATTTTATTTTATCTAGGCCATATTATTTTGATGTTCAAGTTTAAAAGGCTTTTGTTTTAGTCTTGCATTGTCTTAAATGTTTATGCTTATTTATGAATGTTTCTTCAATAATGTCATCCTTACTGAGAATTTAAACTCATCCCTTTTTAGGTTTTATTTTTCCTAGCATGTAAAGATGTATATTATGACTGACCTACAGGGATAGTCTAAGAGATATGAGAGTGGCCTATAGAGACTATTTTTTTGTAGTATTTTCAATTTATAATGTAATGTAAAACATGTGAATGTATCTAGAATTTCAAATGCTACTATACTTATCGGTATTTTGAGACATGATATTTTGTGATCAAGCCAATGATATGTAATAATGCACCGACTCTGTGTAACTTGGGTCGGAGCATTACAGTTCGTATCAGAGAAATTTTGGCACAAACCATGAAAGATAGATTTAGAAAAACAATGATTATAGAACAATAACCTATGAATGATTTTGAGGATTAACATAGAAGAACATCCTATAATATTGGTAAAGTAGATATTTTGTGAGTTTTTCAAGATATAAATCCTTGTAAAGATATGATTAGGTAGAGGCAGATCTGGTATAGATGTACATTTGGGTAAAACTTGAAAAAACCGCTTTCAGCTAGACTCACACGAGAACTAGTGAACGATAATGGGCCATGTTTCAATCGTGGTTACAACACTCCTGGGGGGGGGATATTATTAGGATAATTCTCATTTTCATTACAAACCACTATGAAGGGTCTCTGAGTATATACTTCCTAAATGAAATAATTTTTATGATTATGGATTTATCCACAAACTATTCAATTTATGTTAAGTGTTTTACAAGTTTAGAATTATTTATTGTGATTCACGAACTAATCTAGTGTATTCCATTGTTTAGAAATGAATCATAGTGGAAGGAATGGAAACTGTATCAATGCATGTAATCCATTTATGGATTTTTCTCCTACTCAAGATAATTATAGTGGAGCTGGTGAAGAAACTGGTGCGTATCAACTTATCACCATACTTGGACAATTCACTCAGGTTATGAATAATAGCCTTACTCAAATGGGGAACCATAATACACAACGCGGAGGGTCAATGTTACCCCAATTCAAGAGGCAACAACCACCAACATTTAATCAAAGTACAAATACATTACTATCTGACAAATGGATATATTAAATAGAGAAAATATTTCATTCTTTGGGGAGTAGCGAAACGGAAAAAGTTTTCAATGTAGTTTATCACCTCCCGGGAGATGCAGTGGTCATTGATTCAAAACACAATGGAAGATGATGAAGTATAAAATATGTAATGGAGGGAGTTTAAAGAGATATTCTTAGAAAAATTCTTTTCTCGTGACCATCGAAAGGATATGGAAAGACAATTTCTAAGTCTGTGGTAAAAAGAGGATGAAAATGTCACAAAATATTAGGATATCATTACAAAGATAGAAATGCATTAAGCCTATTATATACATAACCCAAGGAGTAATATTTATCAATTATTGATGAGTTAAGAACATTTATTCGTTGTGTATTAGTCTCAGAATCCTTCTCATCATATGAAGATACAGTCTCATGTGCTATCAATAAATAAAAATAATTCTCTATGTATTATGGCTTAGAACCAAATAAGGACATGAAGAGATCTGTTGAACACCATGGAAGTAGAAATAAGGGGAAGAAGGGAAAAGTTGAATATCCATCCTGTAGTAAATGTTGCAAGAAACACCCTAGTACTTGCCTGAAGGGAAGATGAGACTATTACAAGTGTGGTGAAAAAAGCCACCAAGCTCATGATTGCAAGCGGAATAAAGAGGCTATCAATGTCTTATGAAATAATTGTAGAGAAAAGGGGAATTATAAAAATTAATGTATAAAGTGCAAAGGGAACTTACCTAATAAAAGGACAATGGATCAAGGTGGTGCTTATGCAATCACTACTGCTGAGGTTGATGCTTTGAAAGAAGTGGTGGCAGGTAATTTAATGGTATCCTCAAGTCTATCCAATGCTTTACTTGAATCTAGAACATCATATTGTTTCATATTTTCCCAGTTTGATATGAAAATTATATATTTCCAATTTGATTCAATGAGGGAGTGGTCAGTAATAACTCATAAGGGAAGTATCATTGTAATAATGTTTTGTGAATCAGTTCCCATTAAGGCATATAAATTTTATTTATCTGTTGATATCATTGTCAGACACATGATTGAATTTTATATAATCCATGGTATGGATTGGAATTCGGACCATGATGTGAAAATTTAATTAAAGAAGAAGGGGGTTATAAGTTTCAATGATGATAAGAAGTACCTTTTCATTAGAAATGAAACGTCACCACATGATTCTTATCAAGATCCACCCCCAATTGTTGTACTAAATTAAATTATTTTGGAGGAAGAATGTGAAATAATTTTGGGTGAGGAAAAGATGTTCAAATAGAGGATGTACCTATTGTGCAAGAATATGATGATGTGTTTCTAAAGGATTTACCTGGACATCCTCCAGAATGAGAAATTGAGTTTTCCATTGATTTAATTCCTTGTTCAAGGCCGATATCGAAGACCCCTTATAGAATAGACATGATATAATTAGTATAACTAAAGAATCAACTTGAGGAATTGAGTAATAAGGGATTTATTCACCCTATTGTTTCTCCATGGGGAGCCCCTGTCCTTTTTGTTAAGAATTCAGATGGATCAATGACGTTGTGCATTGACTACAAGGAGATCAATGCTATAACAATATATAATAAGTATCCAATATCTCTCATTAATGATTTATTTTACTAATTTCATGGAGAAAAATATTTTTTAAATATTGAACATCGATATGGATATCATCATTTGTGTGTGATGAAGTCAAACATTCTGAAAATAGAATTCCAAACTAGGTACATGCATTACAAGTTTACGGTAATGCCTTTTGGGATGGCTAATGCACCCTCAGTTTTCATGGATCCAATGAACAGTATTTTCAATGAATATCTTGATGAATTTGTAGTGGTATTTATTAATGATATCCTGGTGGTATCAAAAATATTTGAAGATCATTAAAATCACATGTGAACCATTTTTAAGACCCATAGAAGAAATGAATTATACAGGAAGTTTACCAAGTGTGAATTCATGCATTAAGATATTTCTTTTATTGGCCACATTGTCTCTAAGTATGGAATATCTATTGATCCTTCAATGACCATGGAAATCCATGAATTTCCTATACTGATGAGTATAAATGAGGTATGCGGTTTTAATGGTTAACAGGTAATTATCGTCGTTTTGTCCATAATTTTTCTCGATTGGATAACCCATTAACCATTCTCAAAGGTAATGGTGTAAAATTTGTTTGGAAAAAAGTGTGAAAATATTTTGAATAACTGAAGAGTAGATTATTCAATGCTCCAATCTTTAATCTACAATCAGGGAATGATGGGTTTGTTATTTATAGTGATGCTTCAATGAAATGACTTTGTTGTTTACTTATAAAGAATTATAGAGTTATTGTATATGCATCAAGACAACTAAAAATTAATGAGAAAAACTATCCTACTCATGATCCTGAGTTAGCAGATATAATATTTTCTCTGAAAATATTGAGACATTATTTATATGGTGAAAATTATGAGATTTATACTGATCAGAAGAGTTTTAATTATATATTCTCACAAAAAGAACTCAACATGTGGAAAAGTCGATGGCTTGAACTACTAAAGTATTATGATTGTATATTACACTACTACACGGGGAAGAAAAATAAGGTGGAATATTCTTTGAGAAGAAAGGATCATGGAGTTATGAACAAGATGAAAGTTGAAAGGGATCATATTTTCATGGATCTAGTGAAAATAGACATGGTAATAATAATGGAAGGTAAAACATCAGTAATTTTTCAAATGGTTGCCAAAAAATCAATATTAGAAAATATAAATAGTTATTATGCTGATGATCAGGAGTTTCAAAAGAAGATTAATGCATTGAAAGATGAGAGGTTGAGTGACTTCATATATGAAGATTGAATTTTGATATTTGGGAAGAGAATTTGTGTTCCTGATATACTAGATCCAAAAAGGGAATTTTTAGATGATTCTCATAGCTCAAATTTCTCTATAGACCCTGGTAACACCACGATGTATAGATATTTGATGGAATATTTTTGTTAGGACAACATGAATATGGAGATTGCAGATTTTGTGTCAATATGTATTGTTTTCCAACAAGTGAATGATGGAAGGAAACATCCTGGAGGATTCATGAAACCTCTTCCAATACCTAAGTCGAAATTGGATAATATTATGATGGACTTAGTCATGGGGATACCAAAGACTCCTAGAAGTAATGATGAAATATTGGTCATTGTTGACCTTCTTACCATGTCAGCACATTCACATTCTATAAGAGAAGATTTACCACTTGAATGTCCAGCAAGACTATATATTAATGAAGTTATAAGACAACATGGAATAACTTTATCAATTATTTCTGGTAGTGATCCCTGATTTACATCAAGATTTTGGTAAAGTCTTTTGAATTCCCTGAATACCAAACATCTATTGAGCAGTTCCTACAACCCTCAATCTAATGGACAATCAGAACGAACTATTCAAACCTTATAAGACATGTTGAGATCTTTCTCAAATGACTTTCAAGGTTTGTGGTGTCAATGTTTACCTCTGGTAGAATTTTCCTATAACAATAGCATGCATTAAAGTATTCATATGGCACCATATAAAGTGTTATATGGAAAGAAATGACACACACCAACTTGTTGGGATGATGTGGGTGAATGAAAACTTGTAGGCCGAGATCTTTTTGAGGAAACAATGGAAAAGGTGAAGGTTATCCAAACCAACATCAAAGCATCCCAATGTAGCAAAAAGAGATATGTAGATAACTGAATGAAGGATTTGGAATTTCGAGTAGCAGACTATGTTTTCTTGAAGGTATCTCCATGGAAGGGTGTTATAAATTTCAGTAAGAATGGTAAATTGAGTCTCAGGTACATTATAACTTTCAAAATTCTCAAATGAATTGGAGTTGTAGCTTATCATATGGAAATTTCTCCAAATATCTCCAAAGATAATGATGTGTTCCATGTATCACTATAGAGAAAATAAATTCCTAACCCAATGCATTAACTCACATATAAGGAAATTGAACTAGAACCCGATCTGTCTTATTGTGAAGAGCCTACCAAAATTCATGATACCCAAGAACAAGTGTTGAGAAACCAAACAACTTGTCTTGTGTATGTTCTATGAAAAAACTATAAGATGAATGAGGCAATGTGGTAACCCGAGGAACTAATGATGAAGAACCACACAAATCATTTTATGAAGTAATATTCTAGAAATTTCGAGGAAAAATAATTTTAAGGAGGGGAGAATATAACACCACAATCATCCATGGTATCTTTCTCTTTGAATAATTCTATATCTTGCATTGTACGCAACTTCGAGATTCTAACACACCGTGACCAATCAACCTAGCCATTATGAATAGTAATACCCACTTTTTGAAATTTTATAAATTTTATCGTTCAAGTTAGTCTTAATTATGGATTCGGTATATCTAAAATAGTTTAGGGAGAATTATTTATATTTCTCTAAAAACATTCAATTTTTAATGAATAGGGAAAAACACTACTCTATTGGTTAAAATGAAATTTTTATTTAAATAATTATTTATTATATTTTAAATTATTTTTGGTCAAAACAGATACAAAATACCTATATATCCTCAATGTAATTCATTGATGTCATTTTTTAATAATATTAGATATATAAAAATTAATTAAACATTTTACCGTATTTTAACCACCTACATTGAGCATTTTCAAATTCGCATGAAACATAATTTTACCACTTCTGTGAGGAGAATTTTAAAAATCCCAGACAAATGGATGATTTTAGTATGTAGAATGTGGTTCAATAAGAATAAAATTATTTTTGGGGAATAGTAACATTTACATTTATTTATCACTGTTAAAAGTAAATATGGTAATTAAGGGTAAAACTAATATTATTATCCTAACACATGTCCTAATTCAATTGGATAAGCTGAATTATTCCAAAAAAATCATAGGAATAAAATACGATCCTTTTGTCAACATGGATTAGATTCTGATATTTATTATTATATTAATATAAGAATAGTTAAAATAGTTAAATTCAAAGTCGAAAAACTAAACCATTTTTAATATAGAGTAATATATAAGATACATTGAACTATAAATATTAATTATAAGGCTAAAAAATTTCCTACATAATGGTATTTTATTTATAATTTTCAGACGATAAATAATTAAAATTTATTTATAACACAATGATGATGCAATAATTACCTTATTAATGAAAGAATAAAATATTTGATATTATAAATAACCCATTAACCCTAATTTGAGACTTTTAATTAATTAAATTAATATTCTAGGTTAAAATGACATGTTAGGGTGGATATAATGATATTTTTTTGATGTAATAATGCTGTTAGGAATTTAACAAAAAAACTAAATAATGTCATAATAGAAATAAAATAGTATTTTAAAAAATATATAATTAATTGATATTCTATTCCTAAAAATATAATGTATGGACAAATAGATTTAATAATATTATATATGTCATTAATGAACCACTTGAGGTTTTCTTGGATGTTTTTAGTAAGTTTATTAACCATATAATATAAAAATTCAAATAGACAAGATAAATTTCAAACTATTTAACTATGAGTTAAATCTAAAATATAAGGTTAACATGATGACCTAAACTAGTATAAAACCAATTTGTTGAGAGGATTTAGACTCATCCCCACATTAGCCTTAAAATAATTCATTTTAGAGCCATTATATACCAAAAGTGATTTTTTATAAAATAATATTTCAAGCTTTTCCTAAAGTGACCCTCTCCTCTCTTATTAAAGTCCACCTCCTCTTCTCTCGAATTCACACCATCAAAGAATTTTGGCTCGGCCAAACCCTGCCCAAATATCCTCTAAATTGGCATACATTAATCCTAGGGGCCTTCCATTAGTCATAAATCCATCATATGGAGCACTTTTGATCAAATCTAAAGGAATAACCTGAAGAAGAGGTAAATATTGCATCACCTCTTCCATGTTCCTTTATTCATCCACTTCCTCCTTCTTTGTTATTTCCATTATAAAATAATTACTATGGAATCTTATATATAATGTTATATTATTATAAAAATGGTACAACCATATTAATTATTCTATCCATCCTATAAATTACAATGTCACCATACCTACGTACGTACGGATTACCATCTCCATGTCGTGGTGTAGTTTGATATACATAGACTTCATCATTTAGATGGGTATAATAATAAGAATAAATAATATACATAACATGATAATGATTCGTTATATATTATATACCATCCATTTATATATGATTTTAATATTAAAAGAATGATATTTTCACTCGTGCGTATATACAGATTACCATCTCCACGAATGCGATGAGATTAATTTTCCATCATATACATTCATGAATAATTTTTTATTTTAGGATTAAAAATAATGTTTATGAACATAGAATAATTATGTATTTGAATCAAATATATCCTATCTATAACAAACATGGATTATGTATCCAAGAATATAAAGGAAGACGAATCAGTTAACACCCTAAACGATGATAGTACTAAAATATCACAAACAAAGAAATATTAGAAGATCATATATGATACAATATTTATATATATGGTTCTTGTATAATTTTAAAAAATTTATTTCACCATTATAAAGGTGGTTAACCTACCCTCTACCAAGGAAATGTAAAAGGTAAGGGTAAATTTCACAATCTCTTTATTATCCGAGGTTATTTTTATGTAAGTATCTATTGGGACCACTTCATCATCCACATCCGAGTTTTCTTAAAAATTTATTTCAATACAATATTAATATTTACTAAAAAATGTGTTAAAGTAATTTATACCTTTATTTGACCTTATATGTTTTGAATGGATTATTTCCGTTGTTTTCTAAACAATGTACTTGATGACCTTTTTTACAAAATTAAGGTAAGAAAGTATTTTTTTAACTTTTATAGAGGGTGCGGATATTTTGTGCAATTATAACATCTTTGAATATTCCCATAAAATATTATATGAATAATTTCAAAATAAATATTTTCTTTTATATTGATATTTCTTTTAAATGACTTGAAAATTGAAAGACATATTTATCTTAAAAATGTTTTGATTTCATTTATGTAAGCATCCATTGAGGGATTTTAATCTTGTTTGAAGCAGATTTATTATGATACAGAACTTCCATATTGTATTGAAGGTTTTGTGATATGTTTTTCTATGTATGTGTTATTTTTATACCATTAATGGTTTATGGATAATGTATTTACATTTCGTATGATATTTTTAATACGAATGTTAATATTATGTTTAATGCTTTATATATGAGGAATGCATTGGACTTAGTATGTGACGGGAGAAGCCCTATATATCTCCATAATGCATCAGTAGGTCTCATGAGACAAACTAGTTTCATGGATAAAGGCTTTGATAAAATATTATTTATATTCCTGGCACAAGGCCTTGACTATGTGGTAATTGAGTCTGGCATTATGCATTCCATCGTTATGAATGTGGTTATTGATATTACAGGTGATTATTCGACTTGTCTAATATCCATGTGAACAAGTAAATTTATTTATTTTATTTTATCTTTACCATATTATTCTGAAGTTAATGTTTAAAAGGATTTTGTTTTAGTCTTACATTGGCTTAAATGTTTGTGCTTATTTATGAAAGATTTCGTTATATTGTAATCCTTACCTAGCATCTGAGCTCACCCCATTCTATGTTTTATTTTTCCCCAGATGCGATGAAATATTTTATGACTGTCCTATATGGATATTCTAAAGTATATGTGTGTGTCTTAATGAGACTATGTTGTTGTAGTTATTCATTTTATAATGTCATGTAAAACTTATGAATGTATCCAGTATTTCCTATGCTATTAAACTAATCAGTATTTCGAGAATTGAGCTTTTGTGATCATGCCAATGTTATGTAATAATGCACCAACTCTGGGTAACTAGGGTAGGGGAATTAAAATTTCAATGATTAGGATCATATTGTTTTCCTTAATGGAAATTATACACCAAAAATCCCAAATACAAATTAGACTCTACCATAATCCACTACATTAAGCTCTATATTGTATGGCTTTTCTTCAAAAATCATGTATAATACATATAGATATATTATAAATTTATTTATTAAAAATATTACAATGTATAATATGATATATAATTACATTATAATTTTAAATTACCATTTAATTAAATATTCATTATTCAAGTAAAAATGGACATCCTTTAGGTTTTGGTTCGACGTTTCCATTCTGTTAACTTTATTCATGGTTTTATCATATAAATAAATCTCATTCATTTCATAAATATCATATTTTCTTATTATATAAAGATCTATGACAATTTTTATAGTGTGAGGATGAAAAATTAAATACATCAATTCATGGAGATTGTAGTTCATACCAACGTGCAAGTAATGTTTCCAGATTTTAATTTTTTAATGGAATGAAATTTAAATAATAATTTAATTTTTAAGAATAATAATAATATAATTAGTATCATATATATTAAATAAATTTATCTTTATATATATTGAAAATATTTTTATTGAAAATAAAATATAGAACTTCATAAAGAATGTAGTTCCAACATACGAATCGGTGATGTTTGTGTTTTCCATTAGATATAAAATGGAGATTAAATGGTTGTACCATTAGTATAAAAACAAATAAATACTATAAATATTCTAATTTAATCATGATAATATGGTAATATACTATTTATAGCATGTTTAAGGAGAATGAATCCAGGAAAATGTTAGTAAGAACATATACGTCTTCGTCGGGTTTACTCTTTGGAAATGAAAATCAGGGCTTCTTGAATGTGTATTTGGAGAATAACATCAACTAATGTTCATGGATAAGATTTTAGTGAGGGTATTTTCTTAGAACATGGTCATTATAAAGGGATCAATGTTTCTTCATAATTTAGAATATGAGGTGTAATTTTATATGTGAGGCAGGTCAGAAAAATGCAAATACTAAAAAGCGTAAAATATTATAATTTTACTGTAATGGGGTTGTGTTTTAAAGAAAAACCTCAAAATTTTTAATGAGAGACATCATGTTTTATATATAGAATGATATGTAACTCCATTTTTATAATAGAATTTAACACACTAATAATTTATTATATATTTATTTTTAAATATATTTAATATCTTCGATATATTTCAAAGCATGCAACACTCGATTTGAAAATACATGGTACACTATTAAAATATATGTTTTTAAACATGAAAATTATAACATAGATATTAAGATAATGGGTATTAAAAGTAATACATTAATTTTTAAATTGATATGGATTACACATATATAAAATAAATTCATTAGTTATATATTAACTGGAAATTATAAAAGAATCTTTTGATGGTAGAAAAAATGTACTCTAATAAAACATTATTTTTCTAAAAGGTGGTTTATTTAATATCATCCCACATAATATAATATTATTTTCGTAATAATTTATAAAATATATTACAAAAAATAAATCCATTTTTTGAAGTCTACCTTTCAAAATAATGATTAAGTTAATTTAGGATAATTTACATAAATTTTATATTTTATAACGATTAGTAAAAATATTGATTTTATTGAAAAAGGATTTCTAATTTTAATTACATGCAAAGTGAAATTGTATTTCAAAAAGATTGTATAGTAAAATTAGATTAATTAGATTAATATTTAAATAACTTTTGTTATTTTATAAATTTTCATATGAAATTTGATAGTAAATCATTTATACTTATGAGAATTTTCTCTTTGGAAATTCATTTTTTATCAAGTCTATGGTGTAGTTTTAAATTGAATTCGACCAATTTTTTGAATTTAATTTGGAAATTTTTTTCCATAATTATAATAATAATAATATATGTTATCTAATAATTAAATAAAAAAATACACCAAAATTAATAATGAAAGTACTAAAAAATTTAATTATACTAGTTATGGTAAAACATGTTTTATTGGATGTTGATATAAGAGTATTAGAGATAAAATGGGCTAAAAAATATCAAACACCAATTATATGGTCATTTGTGGACCTAGTAATATTAGAGGTTCAATAATCTAAATTATTTTTGTTTTTTCATCTGAAAAAACTTGTGCATCACAGTATCTTTTCAAAATTTTCTTTTGTATCCTCTCCCTCAAATATAAGAGTCTTCCCCATATAATCACTTCTTCACACATCCATAATCATTTTGTATTGCCAAAAATTAGCCAAATCCCTTATTCATTCCATTATCAATACAATGAACTGACCCACACTACCAATTTTAGAACATATAAATGTTTTTTATATTATTTAATAAATGAAACTGAATAAATACAAAAAATTTATTACATACCAAGAACATTTATCTGTATAGGTTTTAAATATTTAGATGAAAATATTACAATTACAGAAAACTATAAAAAATGGAATTAATTATACAAAAAAGTATCCAGTGCACTGTCTCCTCAATGAAACTCACATTATAGTGAAATTTTACTAATCCTATACAAATAGATTATAAAACATAGGGGTAACATATAATTTTCCATGTAATGGGTTTTAAAAACATTTAAAAAAAATTTAGAATATTTTCTCAGAATAAAATTTTATTAATACATATCTATACATAAAATTATATTTCACAAACATTGAAATCCATATAATTTTAGAAATTATTATATTATTAAAATTATTTTATTTTAAACAATCGTTATCATATATACAATGAAGAAAAATATTTTTTGGGTAATTAATGATACTTAGAAAAACAAAATAAAAATATAAGGCCTCTAGTCATAAATCAAATGGAACAAAGTGGATTTAATATTTATTGGTTTACACCCTATAACATAACATTGAATATAGAAGTGATAATTTTTTTAAAAAAAATTAATGGAACTCCCATTCCTTATCGTAACTCAAAAAAATTAAAGAATAAATAAAGAAAATTATTAAAATAACATTTCTGGTAACATTTCATAGACATATTCTTGGGAGTTTCAAAAACCATTTTTTGGATAATTGGAGGCTTAAAATTTTCTATACTTATTTAAAAGTTATAAAAAAATGATAAAAAAATATGTGTACATGTGATTAAAAACAACACAATATTACTTACAAGAAAAATAGTAGAAATTACTAATTATTCATGACATACCATGGGTGAAAATAAATTATTTTAGATGAAATAATAACAACTTAATGATTAGTACAAAAATATTAAGCCTATTATCATTTGACATGTTAATATAAACCATTAAATGATAGATTGAAAACAAATTCCTACCCATTGCATATAGATTTGGAAGAAATATATTTATCCCTATTAATAAATTATTTCACATTCATATATTTATATACATAAATAATAATAATAAAACCATATATACAAAATGATGTTATGAAAAATTCATAAATCCCATTGATACAAATAAATAATCCCCTTACAATGTATATTCATAGGGATAATATTTAAAAAATAAATCCTTTTCAAATAAATTCTGAAAAAATAGAATGATATATTGATATATATATATATATAAATATATCATTGTAAATAAAATAACTAGATTGAATTAAAAACATTTCATACTATAGGTTTTGAAGTGAAAATATTTATAAAACATATCTCATATATATTCTTAAAATAGATTGTTGTACATATATAAAAATATATTTTTTTGTGTGTGTGTGTCTCTTTGTAGAAGAATATAATTTTATTCAATAAAAACTAAATCCTTATATAAATATTTCAGAATGAGGAATTTATAACTAATTACATAAAATAAATTTCTTCAATAAAATACTATTCAGAAAAAATATTAAAAAAATTAATAGTTGTGTATATATTTGAATATTTTCATATATACATATATATATTCGTTTGTAAAATGAAACAAAAAAAAACAAGACGAATCCTTACATAACATTAAATTAATACATAAATTGATAAATAAAAAATTCTTTACTTGAACTATAAATTTTAAAAGCTTTTAAATAAATATTTCCTATATGAATTAAATTATTCAAGAATCATAAAAAGGAAAATTATTTATATGAAATTAAACGACAATAATTTTGAAATAAATAAATTAATACAACCCTTACCTAATTTAAAAAATAGATTATTTGGGTAGTTGTCTCTTGGGCACAACGAAATTTTAATTGGAATAAATTTGGTAGAAAAATAATTGGGTCCTTTAGGATGTGTAATAACATGCTTATATATATATATTTATTTAATTCATTTACAGAATTCTCAAAATGGAATTGTTTGTTTTTGTTCATAAATGTGTTTTGATTTCAATGCTGAAAAAATCTTGAGTTTCCACTTTTTTATTCAATCGTGTCAAAACCTTATAATCATTATTATTCATTTCATATTTAGAATTTTTTCTATATTAATTATTAGTATTTCATTATTCATACAATTTTTTGTCTTTTTATTTCACATCACCTCATTTCTATGAATTAATTTTATTATGCCATTATTAAAATTTTATATTTTCCTTTTTTGAATATATTATAACATAATCACCATTTAATCTTGTCTTGTTTATTCCTTTCACATAACATTCCTTTGAAAAATTATAAAAATTATATATTTACAATAAATTATAATTTAAAACAAAATAAAACCATATTTTATAATTTAAAATATTAAAATAAAAAAATATTTTTTTCCTGAACAAAATAGCATATAAATGTTTATATTTCAAAAATTTCGTGGTTAATTATATATAAAATAAAATAAAAATTAAATGTTGAATTTATTAAGATGATTCAATTACCCCCTTAAAAATAATTTCATCATCATAATTTGTTTCATTGGGGAAAAATGAATTCTTAATTTCCATTATGAGAATTAATAAAAACTAAGACTGGAATAATTCTATACACTACAACATAGACAACAACATCTAATCTTCAATGTTATCTTGATCGTTGCTCTGATACCAAAAATTACACCCCTAGCCTATATTTTTGGGATCATCTCATAAACATTCAGTGAATTTGTTTACAAAGAAACTGAAAAATACACAAAATCAATTACAATCTGAGAACATTTACTAGTCTATATTTTAGAGATTTAGATTGAAATATTACATTTCAAAAAAAATTACAAAATGAAATTAATTAAATTGAAATTTCTTCTTTGCACTGCCTCCTCAAATATACTCACAGAACAATTAAATTAGACTAATCTCTTTCAAATAAATTTTAAAATAAATGGGTTGGCATTTAATATGTCCAGTAAGGGATTTTGAAAATGATTAAAAAAATTAAATTTTTTTGATGAAATAATCATATATTAATATGTATATATACTTAAAATAATACTTCTGAACAATTGAAATCCTAATAATTGTAGAATTTATTGATCAAAAAAATAACTATATTTAGAAAGTTCATTTGTATTTCTCTCTTAAAAATATTAATTTATTGTGTGTAATTTGTGATACATGCTAAAAATAATAAAAACGTAAGGCTTATTATCATTACTCATATGGAACAAAGAGTCCTTAAAATTTTTTGGTCCAGTCCCCATAACGCAACTTTCATTATCATTGTGCCAATTTTTTAGAAACACTTTTAATGGATATAACATTCCAAATCAAATCCAAAAACCATTCGAGATTATATACATAAAATGATTAAAACAACCATTCATGTAACAAGTAATATTCACATTATTAAGAGTTTCATACAACATTTTTGTAGAATCATATACATAAAATTTTATATACGTAGTTTAATGTTATAAATAAAATACATAATAGAATATGTGGCCACAAGTTTAATAATTCCTTGAATTACCCTTATAAGTTAGATAATAGACATAGTTAATTCTGCAAGTCATACTAAGGGTATGGATATAATTTCGCATATGAAATGACCATTTGTTAAGTATTTCAAAATAAAATAATACATATTCCCATTTAACATGTAAATATAAACAATAAATTTATAGATTAAGAAAAAATTCATAAACATTATATATAGATTTAGAAAAAAATATTAATTCCTTCTTTATAAATAAATTTATATACATATTTGTATGTAGAAAAATAAAAAATATTTTAGCTTATAAAAATAATGATAATTTGAAAAAATTAACAATACCATTGATAAAAATAAATAATCCCCTTAGAAAATATAGGGTTAGATATAATATTAAAAAAACAAAACATTTTCCATTTATATTATTAAAAAGAGAATGTTATATAGTTATATATAAATACATATATCTGAATATATATTTATCTCTTTGTAATCAAAATAAATTTATACAATTAAAACCCTTTCAAATCGTAGGATTTAAAATAAAAATTAAACCAAAAATTTAATAATATATATATTCATAAAATAAATAGTTATACATAAATATATTTTAATATATAAGAAAAACAAAGATAATATTATTGAATTAAAATTAAAGACATACATTTATTTTTTAGAATATGATATTTAAAAGGATTCCTTAAAAAAAATTAATAACTATTATAATTAATAAAAAATTCATAAAATTATGAAATGGTTATGTATTTTTTTTATATACACCTATATATATATTTTTCATGGAGAAATAAAACATAAAAACTAATTGAACCCTCACATAACCAGTAATTAAAACATTAATGGATAAAAAAAATAATTCCTTACTTGAACTTTAAGTTTTAGATGATTGTAACTGAAAATATACTTTTAAAAATTAGGATTTCAGGAAACATAAAATAGAAAACATATAATTTGAAAATCGTAGTCCATATTTAAAAAATAAATTATTTTAATATAACTCTTACCTGAATTTAAAAATTGAAGAGCAGTGTGGTTTCCCCTTGTAAATAAATAAATTTTAAGGGTAATAAATTTGGGAGAATAAGAAATAGTTAAATTTGGATGTGTAACAAGAGTGTAAAATATATTATTTTTATAGCATTTGGATAATGATAAAATTGAAATATTATTGTTCGGTTTATACATGTTTGTTGATTTCATTGTACATGAAATCAAGAGTTACCAATATTTTAATTCAATCACATCAAATCATTATCAACATTTTTTATTCATTTTTTCTTTTTCATTTTTTCTAAATAATTGATTACACTTTTTTATATTCATAGTATTTTATCGCTTTTAACTTCCATTCACCAAAAATCATTGAATTTTGTTTCTTTCATGTCGTTTTTATAATTTTATTTTAAAATTTAATTAAATATATTACTACATAATCAACATTCAATCTTCTCTTTTTTTCTTTCACGTAATATTTTTTTGACAAGTTATCATCTTAATATATTATAAATTTTTTAATCATTTATTCTAATTTTTATATTTTTCTCATTCTTCCTCTCCCTAATTTTTATCACTTCTTCATTTTAATCTTAAAATATTCAACTCAAAGCCATTTTTTAATGTTTTATCCGTTAGTAATAATAATTTCAACCTTAGAAATTTATAGTTCCATTCAAAATTCTATTAAATTTAAATTTTATAAAATTAAAATTAATGTTAAATATATAAATTTATGATTTTATAAATAATTCATATCACACATTTTTTTAAACTCGTTTTTAATGATCATTTAAAAAAAAAAAAATATAGATCACTATAATTTATAAATTTTATAAAAAACATATTCTAAAAAATTAATATCCATATTATAGGAAAAAATTTAGTTCAAAAATACCATAATTCATAATGATTATATTATTTATAACAAAATATTATTTTGTATAAAAATGATTATTATAAATATTTGATAATAATTTATATTATAATTTTGGAAAAATAAGTTATAATACTATTATTATAAATTATTTTTTAATAAATAATTTATATAAATTTAATTATTAAAAACATATAAATCATATGATTTATAAAAATAATTTATTATTTCATAATTTGAAAATTATAATTCACATTAAAAATTTATTTAATTTTAAGATTCATTTTATGAAATTAATACAAATTATTATTTTTTAAAAATAATTATAATTTAATAATCATTTTTAAAAAAATATTTTTAGGAAATTCAAACAAATTAATTAATAATAAAATATTTATTTAACAAAATGTTTCATCATTTTCTAATTTAAAATATTAAATTGATGAAAAATCTTAATTTAATTAAAAAAATTTGCTTAATTTTTTTATAACCTTTCTTAATCTATTTTAATAAAATAATTTGTTATAATTTCCAATAAATTTTATAGTGATGTTAAAATAAAATCATAATAAAAATATTTTGATTATGAATCCCTCCTATGAAGGCTTTAGGTATATACCAAATTAAGCTCTCTAAAGAAAAGGTAAGACTCTAAAATTCGCATACTTGTTTTCTTCTTCTTCCACCCCATTTGAAACGTTCTAAAATATGAAAATATTATGACCCCAACATCTACAATATAATAAAATATTATTAGATTTATGAAATAACACATATACATCTCCACAATTAAAAAATGGGAAACAAGTATGCAATTGTGTTTACGACGAACTACTGTATCACAAATGGATGTAATACATTTTCTATAACCACGTTCCAAGGGTACATTTAATTATACATTTTTATTACTAATATTATATTTTTGAAATTTTAATAATTATGAATTTATTTAATAACACATACCTTTTTATTTTCCATTCAGTGTGGGATATGATAACGTATCTTGTGTGTATGATGTAATACCCCCTCATGATGCAATGTGACTCACTTTTCACGTATGTAATATATGAAAAGTAACAACATTAACGTTTTTTTAATATATGTGACAATTATGATCTAAAAAACTTCTATAAATATAATATCATATCTAACATCTTAACATTCAATCTGTTGTAAGAAAATAATGTTGCTCGTTCATATTTATGGACTATCACCTCCACATAAGGATGTTAAATGTATTTCATTATTTTATTTCATAAATCATAATAAGGATGTGTTTGATTAAAAAATATATATATGTAACAAGAAATATATTTTATAGATGAGTAAATATTTATTTCCATCTTTTCTATCTATCAGAGAAATGGATATAATGTTCATGTGTATCAATAACAAGTCATCTTCAGGAAAAGTGTAATCCAAATTATACCTTCCTATAATAGATTAATTTAAATAAATATAAATTAAATATATATGAAATTCATATAATTTTTAATATTCCAAAATAACACAACCATGACCAAATTAAAATGACAAAAGTTACTCAACTAAAACCTATATACAAAATGAATGAATTATAATTGAGGTAATAATTTTTAAAAATAAATTATTTATTAATAAGTGATAAAATACTATATGTAAATAATATATAGCATGGGATATTTGGATACTGTTCTATATTATAATTATAATAAACCTATATTTATTATATAAAATGTTTATAAATGTATAAATCAATTAAAAACTGATGTAATAGTTCCTCTCCACACTCTTACATTCACAAGACATAAGATGTATTCCAAAGTTTTTATTTTGTGGGGTGTATATAATTCACTTTTTTTATGTTTTTTTATAAATCTATTTATAGTCATGGTATATAATGTTTCTTTTTATAATTATTTATTTTATAAGGCATATTATTAAAATGTTACCATAGAGTTAACGATTTATTTAACAATCT
This sequence comes from Viscum album, assembly GCA_963277665.1. NCBI lineage: Eukaryota > Viridiplantae > Streptophyta > Magnoliopsida > Santalales > Viscaceae > Viscum > Viscum album. The sequence goes on along the minus strand of OY728145.1, from coordinate 651,039,089 downwards.
CATCATTATTCAGGATTGTTTTTTTAAGACTCGTATTGTGGGAATTATTTGATCATTATATTACAAAATAAATTGATTTTATTATCATCTATCATTCATGTACAGTTTAAACTGATAATAACATTTTCTAGTAATTTATTTTAACAAAAAATTATTATATTATATTAAAGATGAATTATTTATTTTAAATAATTTAAGAATTACAAAAAGCTGCATAATAGAAAAATATGATATCAAAATTAAATATTAAAGTTTTTTTACCCTAGAATGGGAATTAAATATGTAGGCGTCAGATGCTTGGATGCCTTTCTTATGATATAATGTTTTTAAATAATATTTATTAAATAATTTTGTTATGAATAATTAAATATCTCCCATTTGATGAGTGGTAGGGAAAATATGAGACCCCTAATGGCTGAAGAATGACGGTTTCACCAATAGTATTGTATAACATTTGTATACATTGAGTTCTTGGATGCCCCACTTAAAAAAATTAATCATTTATATTTTTATTATATATTTATACCTTTTTTAAGGAATTAATTATTAATAACTCACAAATTTTGCATCGTATGGGAAATATGAGGCCATAAATGCGTCCAAAATTGGGGTTTTACCTTATGAGATGTTTAATTAGTATACACAAATGACTAATTGTTAAGGTCTCAAATTAACAATTTTTTTTATTAAAGTTAATAATTTAATTAAATAATTCATAAAATAAGGGTATTGTTCAATCATCTTATCTAATATATGAAACATATTATAGACCATTTATGAGATTAGAAACCACATTAGTGAAATGTTTTCACGATAATAATCCTGAAACAAATTTTAGGGGAGAAATAAATCACTCTTCCCTTAAGAATGGATAAAATAACATCAAAATAAGGGTTTTAATTTAGTGATTTATTTGAAGTTGAATAGATCATGATCCATTCATAAACCAGCCATTTTTTGTGGATCTAGTTACATTGGGTCATTTGCAGACAACATAGGTTGCCATTTTGTTTGGCCATGTGACATCATCTCCTTCCTCTACAGAGATAAAGTGAGAGACCCGATGCCCATTTTTCCTCTATGAGCTCATCCTGGTGCACCTCTAGGTTCAAAAATCCTTTTTTATAAAATAATTATTTTCATTTCTCTATTAAATTAATTATTTTAAAAAAAGGTGTAGAAACAAATTATAATGAAGGATTGTTTTATATTTCCAAATTATTTTTTAAATTGATATTTTTTGGGATTTTTAAAAGATATTATCGATGATTTATTTGATAACAAAATCATTGAACAATTATAATTTTTTCATGTTTTTGAAATAATATCAAATATACTTTTTAATAAATAATATGTAATTATTACAAGATAATTATATATGATATTATTATAATATATTTATCAACAGATAATGGTAATTTTTAGGGTGTTCGTCCATTCTTCATTTATTCGCAAACCAAACTTCAATACTCAATATCTTTTCAATATTAATTGTATTAATCTTCCATCATTGGTATTGGGTTTTACTAGATAACAAGATAGCATGTATCAAATTTGTTTTCATAGAATGTTATGTGTTTTGAACATATTTTATTAATCCAAAAATGTTTATTTATTTATTTTCCCTTTTAATAATTGAGAATTAATGCACCACCAATGATGTTAGATTCATATCACATGTTTTTCATAATTGAGTTTGGTGGTTTAAACCCCAAATCTAGAAGTCTTTATTTTCACTAGGTGTATGAAAATTACAAAATCTCTACAGTTCAGTAGCAATATAGTTTCTTGAATGTCATGATTAATTAAATAATTTGGGTGAATAAATAAATGATTGAATTGTGAAATTATAGTGATTATGAGAATCCCGTATTGAATGAGGAGGAGAAAGAATCACCCCTTTATAATGTTTTGTGGATACCTCAGCCATAATGGGACCTTTTCATGGGGGTGCATGAAAGCCAGAACCTAGGGAAACCAAAACCATGTGAGATAGGACTAGGGAAAAAATATCATTATCATGTGATGAATTGGGTCATCAAAAATGATATCAGACCCAATTTCCATTCAATATTCTATAATGGACTTTGGGGCCTTTTGGGGTGTAGGATTATGAAAATTCCACATCGATAGGGAATGAGAATTAATCACCCCTTTATAAGGTAGTGTGGATTACTCATACATCAGGAGGCCTTTTTCCTGGGGGATACTTGAGGTCTAGAGCCCAAGGAAAGCAAATGCCAGTGTTATTTTCCTAAAGAATACAAAATCATGATCTTGGGATAGACTGAGCCATCACGTTGAAACTTATAATGATTATGATTTTTTTTATGAAAATAAAACATCATTTCACTCTTCAGTCAAATATTCTATTTCATCAAAATCCATGTTTTTTAAAAATGTTTTCAAAATTGATTCAAACAATTTACAATTGAATTAATAACGATATTCCTATATATTTATAATTTCAAAAAAAAAATTATTTGAAAATTTGTGTCATTTTCATAATAAGGACTTTTTACCTTTTGCCGAATATGGGAAAGATATTCATATTTTATCATGTATAGCATGAAATGAATTTTCCTCCATCAGATCACTCAATAATTTAGAGATTATATTTCATGCTTTAAAAGGATATATTCAAATAAACTTATTATAAAATATTTTTTAAATTTTATTAATATATTTTAAAATTGAAAAGGTTATATTTATTAAAAATATTTTAATGTCATTTTTATTGTATTTATATTACTCATTACCATAAAACATGTATTTTAATTATTATATACTTTTTATATGTGATATTAAAATAATATTTATTATTTATTTAGAAGGATTGTGATGAGTTTAGTATGTTTGTAAATGTTTATCACAATTCACCATAAAACTCTATATGGTTTAGGATGATGTTTTTTATTAGGTTATGTATTAATATTTTTTATGTTAGTTTTTAATAATAATTGTTATGGTGGTAATGTATCACACATTAAATAATTCTGATACACTTGAAATAGAATATGATGGTTGAGTCATGGATATAGATAGCCCCTTGAGTCTTTGATCAGTCTTAATGGACAAAATAGTTTTCCAAATTAGACGGTTTTATACCAACATATAAAAAATATCGTAGGAAAGGTCTTAACAATTTCAGATGTTCGAAATTATTTATTCCATCATTATGTGATCAATAATTGATGATTATGTAATTATTTAATCAGTTATAATATCCATGTATATGTGTTCATCTCATGTAATTAATTTTATGAATTAATTGGATAATCATTTATTTTATCCATATAATTTACAATTTATTTATTAAATGGAATGTGTTTCAGTTGTTACCTATCTATATTGATAATTATTTTTTATTAATGTTATCATATACTATACGCATTCCCGTACTAATCATATAATCTCACCCATTTCTTATGTTTTATTTTCACAAGGATACTTGTAAATGTTTTCTAATTTATATACATGGATATGAAAATTGGTTTAATGGTGTTCACAAGGAAAACACATTGTTTATTTTATAATTCAAATATAATTTGAATAACATTTATCTATTTATTTGAACAAAAATACAAATCTATATTTTCTTTATGGATGGGATCCCGTGTATCTAGTTCCATTGCAACAAATTTGAGACTAATTTTTGGTAATGGGAGTCAGGATCATTAAAGTTGGTAGTATTTGAAATAAGTACCAGACATTAAAACATTACATAATATTGAATTAAAACAATTAATTCACATTGAGGATCTTTTCTAGTTTAGAGTTTTATAGAATTAGGAAATAACTATTACACATCAAAAGATTACAAAGTGGACACTTCTACTTTGTTTCCATTTTTTTATAAAATAAATACTCTTGAAAAAAATGAGTCTTGTATATTTCCCTATTTTATTCAACATGACTTTTCCATGATCCCATCCTTGACCTTATTCATCTATATGTCCTGTGAAAACATTTCAAAACTTGGGATGAGCAGAAAAACATTAGTAAGGGTTATAAAACAAAGAATGATAACATTAGTTCATAAATACAAAAAAACATGAAATCTCTTACTTACCTCATGAAATAATTATATTTATTAATAACAAATATAAATCATAATTCATAAAGTTAACATATTCAATCTATAACATAATTACATTGTAGCTATCAAAGCTATATAGAGAGTTACATTTGAATACCCATCACAGGATATTACCTAAATATATTAGGAGAAACATTCACTTTTACCTATGTCACTTTACCCAATGCATTGGAGAGATATCTCAGGCTCACCCACCCTATGATTATCAAGGAACCACTCGTATATGTAAACAATGCCCAAGAACCATAACATAATAATAACATGTAACAAAAGAATAAAGGAAAGATAAAATTCCTATATTGTAATAAAAAAATATCACTTCAATATATTTAAATAATAAATCCATTATCAAAATCATTATAAATTCCAAAATAAATAAAAAGAGTATGTGGTATTTTTTTCCTTTTAAAAACATTATAGCTTGTTAAGGAAGCCAAAGGTAAAATAATACTCATAGCGGCGAATTGGTCGGTGTCTGCGCTTATGTTAAAAATAAACATTATTTTTTTCATTTAGTTAAATTATTTTTAGAAATTATTAACTTTTAATGAAATGAAATTTCAAGGTTTTTATACAGCTTATAAAAGAAAGTCATGTATTAGAACAAAATATGCCTTTATGAAAGGAGATTGAGATGATGTCCATTACCTCGTGGCTGACTTGACTAGATCATTCTTTAATCTCCTGAATAATAAACTAAATTTAATTTCTACTTTATTAAGAACCTTTTTAATGTTTTTTATTCTTTTTTATATCACTTATTAGCATGTTATAAACATTATGAAATCATTTAAGTTAATAATGGTCATTTTGTCGATAGTTGGTACTTGAGTAAAAAATGAACAGCTTATATTTACAAGTTGTCCATGTGGTCAATAGTATATTATATCCAGAATGATATTCATTATTTAGATATCATATATTTCATATATATCCATTATATATATGAATTTATAACAATATATATCATTTAGAGGTAAGAAATGAAATGCACCATTCATGGAAACGGTAAGTCATGCGTACGAATGAACACTACATTCATTTCTATTTCATATTTTAAAGGAATGAAAACATAATGATACATAGATATATTATAAATACAGTATAATATCATATATAATGTCATTAACTCCATCCATTATACTTCTCACATATGGAATTAATGAGTCATATCATTTTGAGGTGGTGGTAGTCCGCACATCCTCATATGAAATCATCGTGTTTACCCATAATGGAAACCATAAATGTATGATATAAAAGAAAAATAGTTATGCATAAAGAAAATATAAACATATTATATATAATATATAAATATCGTTTAATCTTAACTGCTACCATGATAAGAGGTCAGAGATAATCGAACAATCATCATTTCATGAGGTGTTAGTTTTTTCATCCACAAAAACAGAATGATTTTCACCCATTAGATGGAGGAGAATAGGGATGATGGGATTAAGGGAGATTAATAGGTCATATTTTGGACGTGTCAAAAGGATTATGAGTTGTGAGGAGTTGGTTATAAGTGATGGCTTTTTATAAGGGGGTGAGGGGCACTTTAGGAAAGTATGATAATATTATTTTATTATATAATGATATTTAGTTACTAAAGGTCCACAACTCATTAAGATATAGTATAATATGACTCATGGTCGATATAATTTCATCTAATAATAATTGGATAGGTTTTTTATGTTAAATTAATGTTTATAATCTTATGTATTTAAGTCATTTATTAAAAAGGTAAACATTGCATCATTATTGTGTCATAAATAATTTAATTTATTTGATGTCTGGAAATTATAAAACAAATACCATGATGTAGGATATATTTTTATCCTTACAATGTATATTTATATTCAAATTGATAACCTATATAATACCATGTAAAAATTAATTTACAAAGATATATTTGTTTAGGTCATTTTTTCCATTACTTTAAGTCAATTAAAATAAAGTTGTATTATCAATAATAAGTGGCTCCATGGGGTCCCAAAATCGACCCAAGGTTTCCCATAGTCGGCCATTAAACATCCAACAATGTTAGGACATGTTTTATGGTAATTTTAAATAATTATAATATTCTTTTTACATTGAATTATTTTATTTACCTTTAACCGCGGTAAATAAATGTCACAAGTTACGATTCCCCAAAAATTATTTTCATCTTATTAAACCCCATTTTACTTACTAATAAGGACACTGTATATTGGTTTTCAATAATTCAATTCATAGAAGTGGTCAAATTTCATTTAAATGAAAATTTTAGTTTTTAAACTACTACTAAGTGGTTTTACTATTCATCAAAAATTGATGTTTTTCAGAAAAATACCAAAAATTCAGCCAAAGCTATATTTGATATTCCAATTTAAAAAATTAAGTATATTTAACCTAATTATAAACATAGATGTTTCTATAATTAATTTAAAATTAATTCTCGTTATCGAAACAGATAGCGTGTTTTCAAAAAACAATAACTATCAAAAGATTGATACTTGTTTATATCAAATTTCAATGTGAAATTAATTACAATAAACAAAATTGGATTTAATGGTAAAAATATATTCTAATTAAATTTAAAATCTGATTTAAAAGATAGAATAACCATATAAATAAATTAAATTAAATTTTATTTTTTATTTAAAATAGTGTATTTCATAATTCATTAAAAATTGAATTTTATCATAAAAATACCAAAAATTTACCCAATCTAAATTTTATTTCCTGATTCTAAAGAAGAATTTTATATGGTAAAATAGAATATGTAAAATTAAAAAAAAACTTCATTTAAAGAGGGGTTTCTATTAAAAGCTGGTAAATATACTTTTTAATTTAAATTATTCATAAAATTAGATTCATTCACATTTTAAGCCTCTAACTTTTATTGGATAAATGTAAATACATTTAAAAAACATGAATGATAATATTGTAGTTAGTTTTTTTCATTCCCACTAATACATTTTCTTGGAGTTAACTACCATTTAAAATAATAATATTATATTATTAGTGTGAAATGTAAGATTTCAAATAAACCCATTGTTCTGTATCGAGTATGCTATCAAACATAGCAACCCCTTTAAAGGGAAATTAATATTTAATTTACTAATATCAATAAATATTAAATATGGATTATTCTTTATTTACCTGGTATGTTACATCGTTCCCCGCTTTTGGAAATTGCGTCCTCAAAATTTTACTTATCAAAATAAGTGGAGATATTTATCCATCAAAGAATTTCCAGATTCCCACATTGCCTCTTCAACCATATGGTTTTTCCCGAAGACCTTTACCTGGTGAAATTACCTTATTCTTCCAAGCTTTCTCTCTATGGTCAATAACCTAGACTGGTTGTTCTTCATAAGAGAGATTCCCTTCCAAATGGACTACCTCTATGCTCAAAACATGAGACAGATCTGGAAAGTAGTTTCTAAATATAGAAACATGAAAATCATTGTGTACCTATGATAAACATTGAGGTAAATCCACTATATATGAAACTGATCCAACGTTATCTATCATTTCATATGGTCCAATGAACCTCAGACTCAACTTTAACTTCTTAGCAAAACGCATCACACATTTCCATGGAGATACATTGAGAAATACCTGATCACCTACATCAAAAGAGAGATCCTTCCTCTGGTTATCTGTATATCTTTTCAGCATGCTCGAAATTGTTATCATGCGCTTCTAAATCATCTGAACTTTCTCTACCATCTCTTTAACCTTTTATGGTCCTATCAACATCCTTTCACCGACATCATCCCAAAAAGCTAGATTTCGACACCACTTTCCATGTAATGCCTCAAATGGAGCCATCTGTATACTGGAATAAAAATAGTTATTATATGAAAATTCTACAAATGAATGATATTGGTCCCAAAGTACCTAGTAAACCAGTGAACAAGAATGTATCTTATCCCCCAGGGTCTAAATTGTTCGTTCTGATTTCCCATATGATTGAGGATGAAAAGTTGTACTAAAATTTAATTCAGTACCCAATGAGATCTAATGGATTTTCCAAAAGTTAGAAGTAAACCTGGGATCACGATCTGAAACAATAGAGAGGGGAACTCCATGCAACCTGACTATATCTTTAACATTCAACCGAGAAATATGATCTAGAGACAAATTATCTCGAATAAAAGGAAATGGCCAGATTTAGTCAATCGATGAACAATAATCCAGATTGCATTATTACCTTGAGATGTCTTCGGTAATCCCACTATGAAGTCCATGGATATATTTTCTCAATCACACTCTGACACCGATAAAGGCTAAAGCATCCCTTTTGGTAACTACTGCTCTACTATAACCTGTTTACATATCAAACACATCACTGTAATGTCAAAAATATCTATTTTCATTTCATCCCATCAGTAATAATCCTTAAGATATATGTTTATCTTAGTAATACTAGGATAAACAGAAAATCGGGAACTATGAGCTTCACATAACAACTCATTCTTCAACTGTGAATCACAAGGCACAAATAATATCTTACCAAACCTCAAAATACCATCATTATTAATGTTAAATTCAAGAAACATACCATTTTGAACAAACTCTAACTTTTTCTGTAACTCACTGTCTTTCTTCTGCGCTTTCTTAATTCTGTATGATAGCGATGATTTAACTAACACCTGAAACAAAAAAGAATAATTTTCTAGTACAAGAACATATATTCCAATGTTTATCCAATCAAAAATAAAAGCATCTCATTCAAAATGTTGAGTGTTTAATGAATCATTACTTTTTCGACTCAATGAATCAGCCACTTTATTTGATTTTCCCCGATGGTAAGGGATCATGCAATCATAATCCTTGATCAATTCAAAAAATCCCATCTATCTCATGTTCCATTATTTCTGAGTGAATATATACTTTAAACATCTGTGGTCAGTATATATTTCACATTTTACTCAAAACAAATTTTGCCTCTAAATTTTAAAAGCAAAACCAAGAGTAGATAATTCTAAATCATGTTTTGGGTAATTTAACTCATGTGGTTTCAACTGACATGAAGAATAAGAAATTACCTGATCATTATTCATTAATACACAACCAATTCCCTTCAACAAAGCATTACTATTAATAAAAAACTCACCATTTCTAGAATGAAGTTCCAAAATTAGAGCATTCACCAATAATCTTTTCAATTGCTGAAAACAGTCATCACATTCTTTTGTCCAAATGAACATAACACCTTTCTGAGTTAACATAGTCATTGGACTAGATAACTGTGAAAAAATTTTAAAAAAACCTCTGTTAATGACCTTCCAAACCATGAAAACTATGGATCTCAGTTATATTTGTGGGTCTTGTCCATTCTTTAATAATAATAGATTTAGTAGGATCAACAAATTTTCCAGTTTTTTAAACAATGTGACCATGGAAATAAATTTTATGTAACCAAAACTTAAACTTTCAAAATTTCCCAAAGTTTTCCTTTTCTTTTATGGTTTTCAAGATAACCGTTAAATGTCTTTCAAGTTCTTCTTTACTTTTGGAATAAAAAAAATTGTCATCAATGAACACAACCACAATCTTATCCATGATCTCACAGAAAATTATATTCATAATAACCATGACCACAACAGATGCATTGGTTAATCCAAGAGGAATAACTATTAATTCATAATGACCATATCTAGTTCGAAATGACGTATTTGGAATTTTTTCTTGTTTTACTTTCAACAAATGGTACCCCGATGTCAATTAAATCTTTGAAAAATAACGAGCACCCTGGAGATGGTCAGAAAAATCATCGATATGGTGAAAATGATTCTTGTTCTTAACATTGATGTTATTCAATGCTCTATAATCAATGAAAGGTCTCATTTAACCATCTTTCTTTTTAACAAACAAGATAGTTGCACCACATGGTGATGTGAAAGGTGTAGAGTCAATAAGGTTTTCCTTATGACTTTTTTATTCTTTCATGTAAGGGGGATACTGTTGACTCATTAAGGATTTCTTATGACTTTTCCATTCATCTTTTTTTGAAAGTCACAAACACATTATCTCAAGGAAAATCTTGTTTTACCATGTTTTAATTCTATAAGGAAAAATTCCCTTCCCCAAGGAAATATTCCTTACCATGTTTTCTTTTCTCATTTCAAAATATTTATAAGTATAAAATTTTGATTGAGACCAAAACATCACAAACATATAATACATTGATATGAATCATTTTGATTAAGACTCTGAATTATGGATACGAACTCTCATTAATTTCAACTCCGAATTCTGGTTATGAACTATCATGAAGTTCAACTCCAAATTCTGCATACGAACTCTCATGAATTTCAGCAATGAATTATGGATATGAATGTTATGATGTTCAAGTCTGAAATCCAGATACAAACATTCATGAAGTTCGACTCCAAATTATTATTACGAACGTATTTAAAGTTCGATTACGAATTCTTAGTACGAATTCCAGTTATGAACTTCTCTATAATCTAAATCTGAATTCTGATTAAGAATACTAGTTACGAACTTCTCTATGTTCTGACTCTGAGTTCTCTGAGTTCAGACACCGAACTCCTATGAGTTCTGACTCTGAATTTTTATGAACCCTGACTCCGAACATTGTATGTTTAGGTTCTGAATTATTATGAATCCAGAATCCAAATTTCCTTGAAATTCAGACTCCAGAATTCTATATAATTTATGTACCAAATTCCAACAAAACAGAATCCGAATATCCTTGTATTGTAGACTCCAAACTCTCATTTCCTCTCATTCCTAATATTGGAATTTAGTTATACTTAAATCTGTTTAGCTATAAAACTATGTCGTTCTTTCAGTTATCAACTAACTGTTTGTTGAGTGACACGTGTATAGGTCCCTATGATATTAAAGGAAGAGTATGATCATTGGAGGAGGGAGCCAACTGTTTTTGTTGTGCCTATAAATAGGAGATCATTTGAACGTGCTTGAAACATTTGGAATTTTGAAGCTTAGAAATTTCAGAATTGATTTCTAGATAAAAATGCTCTTATAAACTCTCAAGCTTCAAGCAGAATGTTTTGAACTGCTTGTTCAAACATTGCATCATCCATATTTTCTTATTACAGAAGTTCAATTTTCTTTGAAATCAAATACATCAGGTTATGAAGTCATATGTGCCGATTTTCTTACAAATTGAGGGCATGCAGGGATATCAAGGCAGATACTGATCTTTAGATTGAGGTCATACCGTGGATTGGGTAAGACAAACTTTATTAAAATTATAAATCACGAGACCTCTTATCTATGATGGTTGTATACCCACCTCTTTGGGTAAAAATAGTTAATAGTTGTTTCTTGTAGTATTTTGTTTTCTACTTTTTATTTCTATTGTTTAAAGAAGGTATAACTTTCTTATGATTCCTTAATATTGTACCCTGATTTTAGTTAGATTCTATACAATTTAAGGTATAATCTTTTTGGGGGTAAACTTTTGTTAAGTTTCATTTTCAGAATCACTTTTCCCAAATCAAGAAAGATAATAGATCTTAGAGGTGTAGTGAACTTTGGTTACACAAAATGTTTTTAGGGATTTTTTAAATTAAAAAATTTACCCCCCTCCTCTTGTATTTGAGCATCTCATTACATATTTGATCCTAAAATTGGTATTATAGAGTATATCATACTCAGAAATACCATCTAACAATTGGTATCAGAGGTTAGAAACCAAATACCTTGTACTAATCCCATAATTGGTATTAGAGAATCTGTTTACCACTTAATTAATATCACGATTAAATTCAAAAGAGAATACATGGTATTTAATTTTTCATATTCATATATTCAGACTCATATAGTTCATATTCACATTTTTCTAGAGATACAATATCTAGTTTATTTCTTATGATATTTTCTCTTGTATACAAACTCTTACTACTAACAAGTTTTTATGAAAAAGATTTTCTTAAGGATGGCATGTTTAAATGTTGTTTCTATTGATTCTCTAAATGCTACCAGACCTCCTATTTTTTAAAGAAATTATTCTGAGTAATGGAGAGATAGAATGAAGAATTTTGTTATCAATACTGGATTTGATAACTATCTAATGATGACTGTAGATTTTAAGATTCCATATTGGGAATTAAGAACCTTTACAAATGAAGAGAAATAAAAATATCAATCAAATGTCAGAGTCAGAAATACTTTGATATGTTCCTTGACTAGGAACATCTATAGTCAAATATCATCGTGTGAAGCTGAAAACAGTATCCAGATGAATCCTGAAGTTACACATTTTGGTACATCTAATGTCATAGAGACTAGAAGAGCTATATTGAGAGCTGAATTCCATGGCATTAACTCTACTTATGGAGAACCTATAAGCAATGTACAATAATGGTTTATGACTATCGTGAATAGCTTACAATCTATAGGAGAATAATGTTTGGATTATGAAGATCTTGTTAACAATATCATAGATATTATTCCAAATGAATGGGAGTCAAAGAGGATACCTATTGATGGGAACTAGAAGGTCACTCATATTTCCTTTGACGAGTTGCTTGGAACTCTTCTTCAGCATGAAACTAGAATTAAGGGAGATGATGAAAATGTTAAAAAGGAGAATGGGAATGGAGGTTCTTCCTTTACAAAAACTTCTAAACATATGAAATCAAAGACCCAAGAAAAATTAAATAGATTAAAGTTAATGAAATTCATTATTCAGTCAGAATCTAGTGACACAGAAATGTATGAAAATGAATTAGCTAATCTTTCTCGGAGAATGAACAAGATTGTAGCTCAAAAGATCCATAAAAATAAGTACAAGAATATAGTCTATTGAGATATGAAATTTTTAGATGTTACGTGTTATGAATGTGTAAGAACAGGTCATATCAGACCTGATTGTCCTTTATTGAAAAAGATGGAAAATAAGGAAAGCAATTCAGAAACAAACAAGAAGAAATTATATATACCAACCACAAGAAATGCCTTAATGATAATGGTACTTGGAGTGTTAGCTGTGGAGAATCTTCATAAAGTGAATCTTCAGAATATGATTCATCAGCATAGAATAATATGGGATTCATTTCAATTAGTTCTTTCCCTAATACATGTCTTATGGCCATGGTACGCTTTGCCGAGAATTTATCAAATTTATCTCTTGATAAGAATTATTATTCCGAAAATTGTACTTCTAATGAAGATACTTCATCCTCATAAAATTAAGAAATACCTTCATATGATGAAGTTTCTTGATTTTCGATGTTACTTGAAGCAAGAAATTTTTAAATTTCTATGAAATTAGACAAGGCAAATACTAGGGAATAAATTCTTACAAAAGAGATTTTATATCGTTCTAATGATCATAGAGATAAAGATGAGATTTTAGAAAAACATTATAAAGACCTTGAGAAATAAAATTAAGTTAAATAAAAACATTCTAATGATCTTAAAAATTCTATTTTAGAGATAAATGTTTTCAAGAAAAAATTAAACTATAAGGGAATGATTCTATAGGATAAGAATTTTGTCATCAGACTGAAATCTGATATATTTTCTCTTAAGAAACATTTTTCAAACTTTACCTCTGTGAAGGAAAAATTTTAAAAGATGTATTCTCAAATTAAACCTCAATAAAAAACTACTGGAGTAGGTCATACTCACCAAAAACCGGTTCTCAAAAACAACTATTTTTTCCTTCTAGAGCCCCTTTTTGAACTAAGTGTCAAAGTGGTGGGAATTGGACGAAAAATTTCTCCATGAATAATGTTCAATATTTTGGGTTTCATACAGATAATATTTCTCAACAAATGTAGATACCCCAAATTTTGTGGTCTAAAAATTGTATACCCCTGAATGTTTGGATTCTGAAAGTCTAACTTTTTTATTTTTAGGAAAATAGAGAAGGTACCAACAACAATAGGTGGTCATGGATAGTGGATGTTCCATACATATTACTAGTAATAAAAAAAATATTTTGAAATGATTATCAAGACGAAAGTAGGAAAATTAACATTCGGATATAATGCTCCGAGAGATATTATTGTTCTAGGTAACATCGTTCTTCTTGAAAAAACATTGATTTCAGATGTTTTATTTGTTAAAGGTCTGAATCACAACCTCATTAGCATAATTCAGTTTTGGGATGATGGTTACCTTGTGAATTTTAGGAATGAGAATTGTATAGTACACAATTCCAAGGAAGAATTTATTCTTTCTGCCAATATTCTAGATAATGTTGAGAGACTAAACATAGAAGGGGTTAGGAGCTAGGATCTACCTTGATTTAGTGAAATGGAAGATCATTCTTGGTTATGGAATAGAATGTTAGGACACTGTAGCCATATGAATTTATCCAAACTTTCAAATAAAGGACTTGTTAAGGATCTACCAGAGCTTAGATTTTATTATTCAAATGTTTGTGACCCTTTTAAATATTGAAAGAAACAAAAATAATGTTTTAAATCAGTTGGTGAAATCTCAACTAATGATGCATTACAGTAAGTGAATATGGATCTCCTGGGTTCTACACAAACTGGAAGCACTGGGGGAGAATATTATGTTTTTTTGGTTGATGATTACACTGGATTTACATGGGTCTATTTTCTAGTAATTAAGTATGAAGATTTTTGTTATTTCAAGTGTTTTAGAGCCCAAGTGAAAAATGATAAAATCCTTCCATTGAAAACTATTTGTAGTGATCATGGAGGATAATTTCGAAATTCTTATTTTGAAACATTTTGTAGTAGAAAAGGAATTACTTATAACCTTTCATCACCTAGAACACCTCAACAAAAATGATGTTATTGAAATAATAAATAGAAATCTTCAAGAGATAACTAGAACCATGATGAGTGAGTATCTTGTAGACAATCATTTTTGTGCTGAAGCTATAAGTAGTTCTTGTTATACAATAAATCATGTTTTGATTAGACCTTTTCATAATAAAACTCCTTATGAGTTATGGAATGGTATTAAACCTAGACATTCCTACTTTAAGGTTTTTGGTTGCAAAGTATTCATTCTGAATACTATAGATAATCTTCATAAATTCACACCAAAATCTAATGAAGGAATTTTATTAGGCAACTCCACAACTTCTAAAGCACATAGAGTATTCAACAAAAACACTTTCACTATTTAAGAGACAGTACATGTTAAATTTGATGAAACTGATCCTTTTATATTTAAACAACCCCAAACTACATCCTCAAATGTGTTTTCAAAAACTAATTATCACCATTTGAGTGAAGATCGATTTGATAAGGAAAATGTACAAGAAGGTTCTTTGGAAACATTTACCCCAACATATTTCCTACCCTATGTTGATGAACAGGTTTTACAAAACCCAAATCAGTTTTTTCTACAGAATCAACCCAGTGATAGTGTTAGTGGTGATGTCAATAAACCTGTATAGACTAGAAGATCATTAATAAATGACATAGAACATATAGAATTCTTTTCCCAATTAGAACCTAAATGCACTAATGAAGCTTTAGGTGATGATGATTGGATAAAAGACATTCAAGATGAACTAAATGAATTCGAAATGAATAAGGTCTGGATCTTGGTTAAAGGTCCTAAGGAAACTTCTGTTATTGGAGTAATATAGGTCTTCAAAAATAAGTGTGATGAAAATGGAATCATTGTTAAAAATAAAGCTAGATTAGTTGCTAAAGGATATAATCAACAAGAAGGAATAGACTATGAAGACACTTATTCTCCAGTAGCTATACTTGAATCTATTCATATTTTACTTGCCTTTAAAACATTCTTCAACTTTATAATTTTTCAAATGGATGTGAAATGTTATTTCCTAAATTATTATGTTCAAGAAGATGATTTTGTTGAACAAACTCTTTTATTTGAAGATACAAAACATCCTGATCATGGTTTTAGACTTACCAAAGCTCTGTATGGACTAAAATAAGCCCCTCGATCCTGGTATGATAAAATTACAGGATTTTTGTTTCAAAATTACTATGTTAAGGGAAATGTAGATCCAACACTTTCTATAAAGAAACATAATAAAAATGTTTTGATTGTTCAAATTTATTTTGACGACATTATATTTGGTTCAACCCAGCAATCCTTAACTGATTCCTTTGCATATCTAATGAAATCTGAGTTTGAAATGAGTATGATGTGTGAGTTAACATTTTTCCTTGTTTTTAAAATTTCATAAAAAGAAAAAATAATCTATGTATCCCATCATATGTATATTAAATATCTTCTCAAAAATAATGGATATGATTACACTAAAAGTATAGGTACACCCATTGGTACCTCAAACACAATTTTTCTTAATAAAGCTGGGAAACTAGTAGATCAAACAACATTTATAGGTATGATAGGAATTCTACATTACTTGACAGCTAGTCATCCAGACATGATGTTATCAGTATTCTTATGTAAAAGATATCAATCCAATCCTATGGAATCTCACTTAAAGGAAGTGAAAAGAATTATTTTCTACTTAAAGGGAACCATGGATTTAGGACAGTTTTACTCTTCTGGAAATGTTTTTTTTGAAAGGTTTTCCAAATGCTAACTTTGGTGGATGTTGAATGGATAGAAAGAGTACATATGGAACCTATAATTTATTAGGAGATTCATTCGTTTCTTGTTCCTGCAATAAGAAACACTCTTTAGAACTTTCCACTATTGAAAATGAATATTTAGTAGCTGGAAGTTGTTGTGCTCAAGTGTTGGGGATGCAACACACACTCATAGACTATGGTATGAGTTTTACCAAAACACAAATTTTGTGTAATAATATATGTGTCATTTCCCTTATTAAAAAACATGCACATCACTCTCATGAAATGAAAATAGATATTAGGAATCACTTTCTTAGGGATCATACACAAAAAGGAGATATCATTCTTTAGATTATTGGAATGCAAGATCATCTTGCTGACATTTTCACAAAATAATTACCCTCTGATAAATTTGACTACATTATACAGAAGTAAGGAATGATAACCATAAGGTAATCCTCCTTGATTAAATTCTTGTTGAAATCAATCTCCTTACAGTAATAAAACCATTTTCATAGGAGGAGTACATTTACTGTGTTGATTTCAAGATATTTCATAATGAAGTTTTCATAAAATTTCTTAATGAAAATTTTCATAGTCAGATTTTCAAAAGTTTTCAAAATGAAATTTTTCCTAGTTTTTTTTTCAAAAAATCTCGTAATAAAGATTTCCTACTCGAG
Organism: Viscum album; assembly: GCA_963277665.1. Taxonomy (NCBI): domain Eukaryota; kingdom Viridiplantae; phylum Streptophyta; class Magnoliopsida; order Santalales; family Viscaceae; genus Viscum; species Viscum album. The sequence goes on along the minus strand of OY728145.1, from coordinate 651,021,816 downwards.
ATCTTCGTAATGAAAATTCTCAGACCTGAATTTTTTGTAATTGACTTATTCATACCTGAGGTTTTAGTAATGGAAATCATTAAAACCGAATTTTTTTAAGGGAAATCATCAAACCAGAAGAATTCGTAATAGAAATCATTATACCAGAGGTTTTATTAATAATGATCTTCTGACTTGATGTTTTCGTAATGAAAATTTTCTATTTTTATATTTTCATAGTAATGTTTTTTTTCATATTCATTTTTTTTAATCCAATGTTCTTCAAGAAGAATATTCCTCAATAAAAATAAGTATTCCTAACAATCTGAAAGGTATAATTCTTTATTAAGTTTTCATAATCACTTTTACTTGCTGATATTTTATTTTTCTTTTAAAATTTCTCAGATTCACGTTTCCATAAAACTGAATGTTTTTTTAAAACCTCAAAAGATCGGATTCAATCAAATTTTTTTCTATGTGGCTATCATATCATCTATTAGATCAAACCAGGCTGTTTCCAAACTGTTAGATTGGATTTGGATGATGAAAGGTCACTTCCATCGCCTATATAAAGGACACCCCTAAGGGTTGTCCCACATCAGTTTTCAATTTGTCATATGCTGAAGGTCTTCCCTCATTTAAAAATCATGTTCTGAATACTTCAGAAGTGCTCTAGTCTGAATGTCTGTAGAAGTTCCTTCTCAGGATATGCCTACAGTTATGTTGATTCCGAAGTGGAAAATATACAGGGAGATTTTAGTTCATCCAAACATCGTTAATAAGTATGACTCCATTATCTCTAAGAATATCAACTTTGATAGATGAGAGAGAGTAGCCATTTCAAAGACACGAGCTTAGGATGTAGTTTATCCGGATCATCTTATAGAATTTTATGAGTCAATTTTCTTCTATAAGGAAGAAGGTAGAGAAAAATTCTCCTTCAAAAGTTATGGAAAGACTTATAAACTCTCTTACACCAAGGTTGCGAGCTTGGTGGGGCTATCATATGAAGTAAAAGCCTAATTTTTCTCTCAAAAGCTGCCGAATGTTTAAGGAATATTCATCAAGGTGAAGGCTATGTAATGACTTGGTCTTAATAATGTAAAGACAGTAATGATTTCCCATCTATCTACCAACAATTGGATTCTACAATTATGGGTTCAAGGATTTATCATACCGAGGAAGGGTGATCAGGACACCCTAAAGAAAAGTGACATGTATATCATGGACTTTTTAGCAATCCTATGAATGGTAAACCTCATGATACACATTCTCATTATGATTGAGAATATCAATAATTTAAATCTGAGAGCTCAGATTATCATGTATCCACCATTATGTTCCATGTTGATAGTTCGTTGTCTTGAATCCTTCAAATTCCATATAGTTCGAAGTCAAGAAAATGAAAAGTAATTATTATTAGGGATTATAAGCTAAAGAGGATTAAGGTTGTTTTCTACAAGGAGTCAGTTTAATTTTATGATCTACCTGAGGAAGAGGCAGAAGTTGTTCCAGAAAATGTTGAAAAAGCTGAACCATCAAAGACGGCTGGAAGGAAAAGAATTTTGAAGGAAGTAGAAGCAGAAAACAAAACCCCTAAGTCTAAGGAATTTAAATCCACACCTCCTAACCCAAAGAAGTAATAAAGAATACCCAGATGAAGTTGTAGAAAAATGGAGGGAGGATAAGAAGAATAGAAAAGCAGGGGAGCCATAGTTTTTTTTGGATCCTAATGAGGCTAAGGCCTTGAAGGAATCAACTACTGAAGAGCTTCAGAAGCAATCCAAGGAAAAGAAGCTGAAGAAAAAGATGTCAAAGGCTGAAATTTGTCAATACCTTCTTAGGGATACTGAATTTTCATATGAGAATATCCTTGTTTCGAAGTCTTTCCTGGTGAAAAAATTGTCTGCGACTTTGGGAAATAAGTTTATGTCTCCGGAAAAAATCAAAGAGAAGGATGTTGAGAAGGAAGCTATGGAAGAAGTTCCTCAATCTGAGAGAAGTGGTGGTGCTGATTATTTGATTAAGAAAGTTGAATAATATCATCAAAGAGAAAGTGCTTCCAAAAAACTTCCAATTCGGACTTCTCAAGCCGGATCCTCAAAACTTGTTACTCCTAGAGCTGGTTAAATGGGTTAAGAAGAGGAAGTGAATATGTTATCAGGGGAAGAGAGTAATAATCATGACTTAATTCTTCCTAATGATATTGAAGTTTTATATGAGAAGGAAAATGTTGATGAAGATAATATTATAAAGTTATCTGGAAGTGAGCATTAATCTCCGGATGAAGAAGCTATACCAAAAATCAACAAGCAGAAACAAGTGGTTGCTTATACCCCAACCAATGATATTTTGAGGAAGAAAGAAGCTATAAGAACCTCTAAGAATAAGTTGGTAGAGTTAAAGGAAGAACCATCTCCATCTAAAATGTTTGATTCAGAGTCATCTGCCTTAGGACATGATTTTGTTGTTCAGTACCTGAAGAAGTTGGTGGATACCATTACAATTTTTCCAACTATTGATTCTTGATTCCAAATGCTTTAGCACAACATGAATCATAAAACAGACTCCATATCCATGGTGATTGAAAGAAGTGTTAATATTGAGGCTGATCATAATAATTTTCTAATAAACTATGAATCCCACAGAAAATCATTCATGAATATGACCATATTGTCTTAGAAAGTCGTTGCAGATTTGGAAGATATTAATCAATTTCAAGAATATGTCGAGGAAGCTTTTGACACCGAAGATAACCGAATCAAGAATCATACAAACATCTTTTAGGAAAAGTTAACTCTTGAACAAAATTCTCAGATTCAAAATGTCAACGATCTTATTGGGAAGCTAAGTTATTTTTTAATGTTGGATAATAGATAAGGATCTCCGGAGGGAGATGCAAGAAAATATTTTGAAACAAGATGAATTTCTGAAAGTTCATCAAGAGGCCATGAAAGCTCCGAAAGATAGGATCAAAGCTATAGAAAAACAAGTAGTGGATGATCAAAAAGAGATAAAAAATCTAAAGACCATTGTGATGAAGCTAATGCCCAAAGAAAAATAAGAAAAATAAATTCCACTCCAATCTTTTGTTGTATTTTTTTCCCTGTTGTAATACTTCTAATCTTGATGAAATGGTGGATGCATTTTTGTTTGGTTATATGTACTAATAGTTCAGGTACTATTTTGTCTTTCCATTCCCTCAAACTCTTTTTGAAAATCACAAACGTGTAGAAGGAAAAATAACTCTAAAGGGGAGGAGGAAAAATATTCCTATGTATAGAAGTGATATCCCTAACTAAGTGGGAATTTATCCAAGGGGGAGTTATCAGTATTAATATTTCCTTATTAAAATGAAAATTCTCATTATTTAAATCTATAATACAATCCTTATAGTTCCATAAACTAAGGTGGAGTTAGTCGTATTCACCATTGTCCATGAACAAAGGGAGAGAAGATTAAATTTAAAAGTATCGAAATGTATTCCTAGTCCTTATATTCTTTTTCGTAAGGATGTTTGTGCTTACCAAAAAGGGGGAGATTGTTGAGTTAATAATGTTTTACTTATGAATTTTCCATTCCTTCATGTAAGGGGGGAGATTCTTGATTCATTAATGTTTCCTTATGACGTTACCATTCCTCTTGTTTTGAAAATCCCAAACAGCTTATCTCAACGAAAATCTTGTTTTACCTTGTTTTACTTATATAAGGAAAAATTACCTTCCCCTGGGAAATATTCCTTACCATCTCTTCTTTGATAATATCAAAATATTTCTAAGAATAAAATTTAGATTGATACCATATACTTGGAATCATATAATACATAGATATGAAAAATTCTTTAAGGGGAGATTTATGCATTATTTTATTATTGATATTAGTTAAAATATCATAAAATGTATAATGATTCTAATATAGGAATATTTTTTAAATTATGTAACTAGATATACTAAATTGTATTTTTGACTATGAAAATTGATTCATTGACATGTAAAATCTCTTGTAAAAACAATATTATTGGAGGGTTACGATTAATATATGCTGAATGATGAGATAATAATGAGATTTTTATGTGGTAATATTTGGGTGACCATGAAATGTGATATAGTTTTTAGGGTGTATAAAATATTTGTACGATTTAACTAAACATATTGTGTAATGGAATATATTCAACTACCTAATATTTTATATTTTGAATAATTCATTTATTTATACGATATTTTGGTGATCTAGGTATTCACATATTTTTAATGTGATATTAATATCAACATAATATAAATATAATGTTTATTTGGGGACCTTCATTCAAAAGAATTGTTTTACAAATTTGAATAGACATATATTGGACCATTATTATGGTTAAAAATATCTGAAATATATTATGTTTACCATTGGGAGTAATTGGAAAAGGTGCACAAACCATTTTAATTTTGGTAAATTGTCTAATGACATGTGGAATATCTTATCATTTTATTTATATGTTAAATTTCCTTCTGGCATAAAAATTCATTTTTATATTCCTTTCAAAGAGTAGTAAAAGACCTATTAATTGATAAAATCACAACCAAAGGATTACATTTTCACTATAAAATATAAATATATAATGTATAATTTCTTAATATATTATTCTATAGGATAAAAGAATTCCTATAATCTAGTAAATAGTTTTTAAAATAAAAATTTTATCCAAATACCATCATTTTAATTTACCCAATGGTTTTTTCATCCATCTTAGACTTATATATGTGTGGTCATTAAAATTTCAACATCATTATCTTTCTTGTAATAAATCATCTCTACCACTCTCAATAATTAATTTTTATTTTTTTCCTATCTCCATGTCTTCAATTTTAACCAATGATCTCCAATTTAGAATCCCAGTATGTTTTATTCTAGATGAACTACATCACTACCTTCTTATTTTATGTAGATAATGATTTATTAACCCTTTTTATAATACAGAGTTTCAAGAAATTATTTTTAAAAATTTAAACCCATGATTATTGTGATCAATATTATATTTTGAGGACACATTTTATTTTAGTGAGTGGTATGTAACACCCCACGAATTTAAAAGTGTAACGTCTTGTTTGATAGTGTGAATCACATAAAAAACCATGATTATAATAGAATTTAACACCATTATATTTTATGATATATTTTATTTTAATCAAACTAAATCTCTTTGAATGATTTCAATGCATGAAACACCTAGTTTAAACCAAACATGATAGTATATTAAAATATTAATATTTTGACACAACCATTGTATCAATGGTTTTAAAATAGAAGGTCTGAATATTAATAAACTAAATTATTAAAATTGTATTGTTTAGAAAAGTATAAAAACAATTCAGTGGATATCTCTTTATTAGAAATAAAATAATAATCATTTTTTAGAAAATGATATGTTTTCAAAAAACCAATATTTTTCTAAAAGTATAATTATTCATGCATTCTATGCATGGTTTAAAATAAATTTTTACAAATTTTTAATACTTTTTTGAAAAAATAAATTTTATTATTTAAATAAAAATTTTAAAATTATATATGTGTTAATATTATAGAATTTTTTGAAAAGAATATGTTTTTTATGAATGATAAAAATTATTGATTATTATTGAAATGTTTAAAATAAATTTAGTGGTTGTCTATTTATGATAAAACCAAAATTATGGAGATATAATATCACATCTAACTTCTAACCATAAAATCCATTTGAAAACAATAACATCACTAATGTGTACGTACCAACTACTTCCACCACATAGAGATGTGAAATGAATTACATTTTATATTTTACATGGATGGTGATAAGCATTTATTTGATAAATATAAATCTATAGTTTAAATAATAACTAATATTTAAATATTATATAATATTTATTATCCTTTTATTCCTTATGTAGTGAAAACATGAAATGTTGTTAATGTGTATGTATCTCCTTCAATCTCAATGGATAGTGTAATCCATTATATAAATTTAACATTTATTGATTAATCTTTATAAATATATATAAAATTAATATGAAAATTATTTATATCTTGTTTAAAATTCACGATATAATGATCCATGAGAAAATTAAAAGTTCAAATATTATAGAACTAAAATACACATGAAAAAAATAATTATTATTTGAAATAATGTTTTTAACAAAAAATAATTAATAAATGGTGATAAAAGAAAATAAAGAAAATAATATGTGGTATGTGATATATGAATATTTTTCTATAAAATATAATGAAGAACCCTATATTTATTATGTAGGATGATTGGAAAAATAAGATGGAAGTCAAAGCCAAGGTAAGGGTTTCTCATCTCACTTTTACTTCTACAAGTGATACGACAAATTCACGACCTATTCTATTTCACGGTGTCTATAATACCACTTTGACATGATAGAAAATTATTATAATTATATAAATTGTATCTAAATTTTAATTTATGATAATTTAATTTATTGGGCTTCTGATTTAGATTTTTCAAAACTCGTAAGGCTTTATTTTACAATATCATCATTATTTGGGGTCATTTTTTATTTAAGTCACACTTGGGGAATTATATGATATTGCTATATTTAAAAAAATTATTTTCTTCTACATTAGTTATTCATGAGCATATTCAAGAATTAATTTCATTTCCACTAATCAATACTGGAAATTATTGAGAAAATGGTTTTAAGAATATCTGACTTAATTTCCCTCTTCAATGGAAAATCATTTTTCATCAAAACTCATGTATTATAATATTATTTTAAATATTGTAAATAAACTTTCATAATTGAATTATTAAATAAATTTTGATGAATTTTTACTTTTTAAAAAAAAATTGAATGAAATATTCATATTGTTTTCAAAAGTAAGGCCCTTTTTTACCAGTAATATGAAAGAAGTACTTTTTTAACATGTACGAGATGAAAATAATTTTCAACACTCCTGGAGACTCATTGTTTTAAAGATTATTTTTCAAGTATTCAATGTTTATTTTAGAATAAACATGTTTTCAAAATAAATTTTCACCATTTGTTTCTTTTTTTTTTTCAAATTATAAATATTATTTTCATCTAAAATTTTTTTATAAAAAATTTATTTTATTTATATTCATAAATGAAATCAACAATTTATTAAACAAAGAATTTACTGTGGATGTTATGTATTGAAAAAATCCTAATTTATTATTTTGATGGATTATTATTAGTTTGACATAGTATGTACCATTTTACTACCATTAACCATATTAAATTATGTAGTTTATGATTTTTTATATTAAATTTGGGTATGTATTAACATTTCAAAAATATAGTTTATAAAATAAAATATTATTTGGATTCTGTTTCACCCCTTTCATAAGTAAAATGCATTGAAATTTGTATGTTATGGTTGGGACGCAATTATAGATAACCCATAGATTCATAAAATGGTGTCATGAGAATCATTAGTAGGCCAAAATATATGGGTTTATACCAACATATTTAAAATATACTGTGAATGGTATTGAATGTCACAAGTGTCTTTCATTGTGAATTCCATCATTATGTGATTAGCTATTTATTTCCATGTTATTATTTGAATAGTATGAATATCCATGGACATGTTTCTAGCTCATGTGATTATTTAAATGGTGTAATTTGATCATCATTTATTTATACGTTATTATGCTCAGTTTATACATCAAATTATATTTGTTTTAGTTATTTAAATTCCTAAATTAATTATGATTATTTATCCATAATAGCTTGTTCCATACACATACCATTACTCATCATCTACAATCACCAAATTCCTATGTTTTATTTTCTCCAAGATACCAATATTTATTTTGTGACAGATTTGTAGGCATATTATAAGGGTAATAATGGATTTCATAAAGATAAATTATTATTTTATTTTTATAATTTAATAAGAATATCAATTATTTAACCAAATTTTAAATTCTACTTAACTGTTCAGCCCTGCATGATCTAATTTTTTATATCTAGCACCATTATAATATAGTAGATATCAATTCTAGGTTACTAGAGTTAGTTTCATTAAAATATAAATGAAAAAAATATTAGAATATAATATTTTCAATGTCAAAATAAAATCATCAAATAAAATTAAAGTAAGTATTTTTTTATATTTTAAACATTATCCCTTATGATAACAGCCCTTTAAACACTTTTAGACCCTACCATGGTAACAATGTTTTTACATTGGTAAATACCCATTACGGAAAAAAATTAATTTGAATGTATTAACTATTATAATTACAATAATTAATATTATAGAAACTATTTTAGAATATTTAAATTTTAGATGTGGTAGAAATTCAATCTATTATATGTGCACAAAAATAAAAAAATCTATATTCAAATAAAATGTATTTTTATTAACAAAAAAAATTTTATTCTCATTCCTTGAATATAAAATTATATTAGATAAATGTTAGTATATTTTATTTAATGACTCGTATATAAATTAAATTGAAATAAGTCGTTAATATGGATTCATTTAATTTATTACTATAAAAAAACATTATTCAAACAAATAATGTTTTCTAAAATAGAACTCTTTTTAATAAAAATTATTTTATATACTATTATAAAAAATTTATTATCAACGTATAAGTGATTATTAATATTTTTATACTTTAAATAAATATAAATTTCACAAAAATAACATATCATTAGTGATAGTAGAATATAATATATAAAAAATACAATACTTTAAAAACCCTTTTAAAATAAATCGATTGAATTTACATATTTCAAACTATGTAATTTCTTCATAGACATTAATTAATCCATTATTGAAAAATTTCATAAAATTTTATTAGTATATAGTGCATCATATTCATAAATAAAAATCCAATAGCAAGGTGATAAAAATAATTTTTAATAACAATATTAAAACAGTATATGATTTTTTTTTAAAAACTCAGTGATGTGTTTAAAGAACTATATTAAGCACATAAATATCATTTCAAGATAAATGTTTCATAAAATTTTATGTTTTCATATTAAACCCAATTATATGAATTTATCCCTATAATTTTTTTCTCTAATTTTATAAATAAGGATTCTTATACCATATCACATCCATGATTAAAAATTTAATATATTCAAAATTTAAGGTTTTTTCAACACAATCATTGACCATGTTAGTGGTATTGTTTCATATAACTTTCTCTCTACAATCTAAGATCTACACTTGTTGTTCCTGAGATAATGGATCAGGCTTCATTGTTATAACCAATGAGTTCAATATAGGAGAATGATTGGTCATTTAATCTAACACGTGTCCTTATATTATTGTATAAAATATATTTTTTCAAAATAATTTAGGTTCTGGTCAGGTGGCCATATATGGCCACTTGGATTTGATTACGACCTTTATAATATTTAATTTAAATAAATATAAAACATATAGAATTCTTATTTTTAATAGGTATAAAATTTTTTATATGATCTTATCCAGAATATTTTTTTTTCTATAAATAGTTATATACACATAATGTATTTATCTTCATCTTTGTAATTTACATTTAATTTTTAGTAAAATAATAATTAACATAAATTATTTCACTCCACTGATACAATAATTCTATAATTACAGGAAGAATCAAGTAAATGAAATTAAAAAAATATTAAAATTAATATAATAGATGATAATTAATATTAAAAAGTTATAGATTAATTAACATTACATATATATATATATATATTAAAATTATTTGTCTAAATTTATCTGGTTGTATATATATTTATAAATGTCAATGTAATAAAAATTGTCAATTAAGAACAACAATGATATTTAAAAATGAACAATATTTACTTAAATGACATATTAATTATTATAATTATAAAATTTGGCCAAGTGATTAATATTAAGTATTAAAATATCAACTATTAATGAATTATTATTGTCTTTTCATTTTATAGTAATATATTTTAAAATCAAAGTGTAAATACCAATATTGTTATGGTATTTATTAAAATGGTTAAATGAAGAATAAAAAATCACAATGGTAAGAAAGTTACCTAAACATATAAAGAAATAATATTATAGGATTATTATGAACTATAATTAGAATTTATTTTATATAAATCACATTGGATTTATTTTTAATTAAAAATTAATTTTTATTTATTTATAATTTTGATAAATTCATAGTGTGTACCCCCCCTCTCCTATAAAAGTACACAACTTCTTCTCATTTCAATACATATCAAAAACACGTTCGGTTCATCTAATATATGACTCAATACCTTAATTGAATCCCTAAAAAAATTATATTGGTCATATTTTTGGGAAAACACCATCTATAGTGGTATTAAGATGTCAATCATATGAGCTTTTCTAAAGAAAATGTATATTTTCATCCTCTTGTATTAATATTGTTTCTTCTTCCAAGCTCATAGAATAATATCTAAAAATGAAAAAATAATTATACAATTATTCTAAATATATTAATATATCATTATATTTATATAATAAGCATTATCGTTAAAAAAATCCGTCAAATGTGAAATTAAATCATTAATAGTGTCTAGGGTGTTCTACCTCCTCGTGAACCGATTTGATTTATATTCTGTCGCCATCCCTCATGATTTTTGATAATTATGGAATTAGATTTTATAAATTATATTAATGAGATATTTATCATTTTTAAAAGATAATTTCTAATTTACCTTCTTACCATTACATTTACTGAAAAATGATAATGATGTTCATGCTAATGTGTGGACTACAACCTAAATGAAGTGAGGCGAATTTTTTTCATTATCACATTTCATTGATTATATATAAATATGTATATTTAGTGAAGTACAATTATATTTGTTATATAATTTTAATTATTTTATGATATAATAATACTTACCTTCTTCCCTTAATGATTTGGTAATATTGGAAATATGACGCATGGATACGTATGGTGTTCCATCTCTATGATTGTAATGTAGTCCATTTTTCAAAACAATATTCAATTGATTGGTGTAAATGTATAATTGATGTGTAAAAAATATAATTAGGTCATTATAATTACTTTAGATATGGTATAATGGTGTCCTCGTTAACTATAGTCAACCTACTGTAGTCATTTTGTTTATATGAACCACATATAATCAAAACATTTAACATAATGATAAATAATTTATTCGTTAATAGAACATAGTGATGAGTGATATAAAAGGAAATAAAAAATTAAAAATGGAATTTATGAACATATAAAATTAAATAAAATTGTATTATTCAATTATAAAATATATGTGAACTATCAAACATGAGGTGAGGGTATTCCTTTTTTTAAAATATTAAATTCATCTTTTAATTTTTCAATGGTAAAAATGAATGTTTTTAAAAATATAATATATGTGAATCTTTTCACACTATCATGATTCATTAATTATTTAATTTTTCCATTATAAATTTTCATATTTATTTTTAAATAAAATGGTTTGATATTTATGTGTGTGGATATTATGTTTCAATAGTGATTTTTATAATGAAACTTATTTTGAAATCTGAAAGTGGTATAAAAAAATTCAATAAATGGGTTTTATAGGGTTTTATAAATGATACAGTCCTTGTAAATTATATATGACGTGTTTCCTGAATATCTTTTGAGAAATACCATTATATAGTATATGATGGGTGTGCGCATATATCAATCCAAATTATCCAATTATGATTTTATTTTATGATGATTTATATTCGACATTGGTTGAATGGTCATACCAATTTTTAAGGAATCAATAAGAGTTATAGGATGTTTATTACCCCTAATAACCAACAATAATTTTATATTAATTCTAAATTGTTTTCATTTAATTAATTTTTTTTCAAAAGGTACGTTAATTATTTTTTATATCGGAAAAATGATTACTTTTTTTGGGTAGAAATGTATGTTTTTAGAAAGTGTTATATGGATTAATCAAAGGAATAATATTTTTATTTTTATTAATTACATTTATTTTATGTTTGATAACATTTAATTTTTTTTAATTTTTATCATAGGTTTTAAGGATGAGTTATATAATGAAATAATTTCATGTTTATGATTGTGAATATTTTAAAAAAAGATTTCTTAAAAAGAAATTTGTTTGGTACAAAATGGTTACTAATTATATAATTCCACTTATAAGGTCAAATGTTACTTTTTATGAGTTTATGATAATCATTTATAACTAAAACCAAATTTATGCTTGATAATGTAATAAATATAATTCTAGTTCAAAATCATTAGAATATGAGATGTTTACGTTCAGGTCATTATGGTTTGAATTAGAGAATAGTTATGAAATATTAAGGGTAAGGATAATGTTTATTGAAAGCCCTTAAACAAATTTACATTATGTTAATTTTGAAATGATATTGAATTTTTATATTACCATGTTTCTACGTCTAAAATAAGTCAGTTTATAATGGGTTTCAACAAGTGAAATAGGGAAGCATAAGATTGAATATACCAAGAGGATGATATCCTTCCAAAATAGCAACCAAGAATGGTTCTAATTTGAATTGAATAGTTTTTTATTTATGGATTAGTTGAATTAGGTTATCAATGTATGTGGAATCCATTAATGTTATCTAAAATATCTTCCACATAGAAATATGATGATAGTTGAACGTTTTTTAGGGAACACCCTCTTACATTGAGTGGATCATATGACCTTGTGGTTGTAGAATGATAGATTAATTCCATTTATAATACATTTATAGTCTTTTAATGTTCAGAATAATAAAAGGAAACCTTATAAATTTATCATTTTTAAGGTGAAGTCGATTGAAAATGGACATTGATAATAATACAATTGAGAATGAAGATCATGACGTGAGAAAATGGGATTATTTTAAGTGATTAATTATAGAAAAAAATATTTTTTTAAGATTGATTGAATCATAATGTAGAAATTCCTAGAAATGAGGCAGAATGATGATGATTCAGTGGACGTGCATGAAACAAAATTTACATGAATTACTAGGTACGTACCAGATTTCATTCAAGACATTGATTGTTAAGTTAATTAAATTCTCTCTACGCTGAAACCAAATTTATGAAGACTACTGGATTCATGATAATTTAAAAGATATGATGAACTTTTTCATTGTGATGAAAATAATTACATGGAGTTTTCTTGTCATGTATATGCCTCACATTGAAAACTGAGATAATATGTTATTTTAGTAGGTGATGTATTCATCAAATAAATTTATTTGGTAGAAAATAAATTCACCTAATGATAATTGTGCGACAAATCACCTTGTAGAATATATTATGATGATAGGAAAGTGTTACTTTTGTGGTCATCATAGTTACAAGGAATGTGACTTTAGTGAATGGAATCTGGGACAACCAAATATTCGGGGATCTGATATTCATCCAATTGGGAGGGGTTTTAGTAGTAATGAGCTGAATTATTATAATAGCATGTGTCTGAAGAATGATTCATAGGATATAATACACCATGATTGGAAAGAGAAAGGTTTATAGAAGTCATTTTCTACTAATATAGTATATGTGGGACCATCAAATTATTTATTGAAAGGTATGTTACTTTTTATTCAAATTATTCCAATACTCTATGTGATTTGAAATAATAAAATTCTTTCATTTCAGAATTTTTTTTAATATTACTGGGAATATCACATATTGAAATTATGATAGATCGTTTGGTTAATACATCAGATTGGAATAATAATAAAACCAAGATATATGTTTATTATTATTGATATTAGTTAAATAGTGATTATAATAAGTCATGTTGAACTACCCATAGTTGATTTTAATATGATTTCTGTAATGTATTGGATTTCAATTTATCATGCTTTGATTGGTTGAAGATCTAAATAAATTTGTTCAATGATTTCATACCTTTAACAAACTACCCGGATGTAGATAAATTTATTTGAAATGGATGTGAAATTTACATAGATCATGTTTTTGAAAATAATGAATATATTTATATTAGTTTTGTTATTTTAGTAATTTAATACATGGTTATTTTTCATAATAATTTTATAAGTGTAATTCCTAATCATGAGGTTGATTTTATTGTTGACATAGTCCCCATTTTTAATCCTATTTCAAAACCCCTATATTGAAGAAATCATGTAAAAAATAGGGAACTGAAAAATAAATTATAGTAGTTACAAGATAATGGTTTTAGTTGTCCTTGCACATCACCATGGTGTACAATTATTTTGTCTAAGAAAAATAAAGATGTTTCCCTGAGCCTTTTATTCATTTATATATCACTAAATAACCACAATTTTAGGAATAATTATTATTTTACTCATATAGATGATTTGATTGATCATCTCCAAATATCACCGTACTTTCCAAAGATAGTTCATAATTCTTGGTACCATCAGTTGAAATTTCGGGAGGCAAATATTCTGATGATAGTTTTTTTTAATATTTATGGTCATTATGAGTTTAAAGTAATTCCATTTGGATTCAAAATTCTCTTACTATATTATATGGATCCAATGAATGAATTATTCTTAGAATATTTTGAAAACATTTTGGTTGATTTTATTATTAATAGTTTGTTTAATTAAAAAAATTATTTTGATAAGGAAAACATCTATGAATTTCTCTCTAAATACAAAATGAAAATACGTTATATGGAAGATTTATGAAATGTTATTTTTTGTTACAACAAACTTCTTTTATTGGATAGATTATAAATAAAGTTTGAATTGCAGTTGATCTCATTAAAACACATGTTTTTTATTATTTTCCTAGACCTAAAAATGTTTCCATGATTTTAATTTTTATTAGGTTGGGAGGTTATTACAGGTTGTTTGATGAAATGTTTTCATGTTAATATATCTCACTAAATATGGTTAATATGAAAAGGGCTAACTTTGTTAAGAAAAAATAATTTTATTAAATTTTTTGAATTCAAAATGTAGACTAGATAATGGTCTAATTTTGTCCCCACAATCGAGGAAGTATGATATTTTCATAAAAAATAATAATTTATTTAATGTACATAGTAGTTTTATGACCATTAATGATCATGTAATTTCATATTATTTATAAGAATATAAGCCTCATGAGTTAAATTATCCAAAACATGATTTTTAATTACATGTTTTTGGGTTTTTTTATTTTAAGGCATCATTTATATAGATTAAACTATGAAATTTATAATAATTATAAGATTTTGATCTATATATTTACATAGAAGTAGTTGAAAATGTGTTAGGGAACATGGAAATAACTGATTAAGAATTTGTTTTTTTATTTTTTATTATCCTAGAAATGGAAAAATATATATATAATTCTTTGAGTACAAAAATTAATATCACATGAACCATGATACATATGGAATATGACCATTTGGATATTGATTTGATGAATTGTTTCCTGGAAGTTGAGTATAAAGAAACATAAACTAATTTGTTTCAATTTGCAGTGCAATCATCCTTATCATATTTAGTTATGAAATTAAGAATGAATATCGTGATGTATAGAAATAGTTAAAATTGGATATGAAGCGAATGTTTCGTGAATTTAATTTTGATAATAAATGAGTTTAGAGATTTTGAGGTAAATTATATATTCCTTATGATACCCACTTGAACTGGAATTTGTTAGATGAAGATCATAGTTCCCTATTATCTATTCATCCTGACAAAACCAAGATGCACAAGGACCTTCAAGATTATTACGGGTGGGATGGAATTGAATGTGATATTTCTTAATTAATAATGAAAATATTGAATTTTCATGATTTAATGTAGAATATAAATTACTGAAGGGGGTGCTTTATCCTTTTCAAGTAATGGAATAAAAATGAAAAAATATACTGATAGATTTACTTGTGATATCACTGATTATTAATTCATCTTATAATTTAATTCATGTTATTATTGATCAATTATCTAAATAAGTGAATTTCTATCTCATTCGAGATACTATGTCCTTTTATCAACATTCCATTATTTATGTTAACGTGATAAGTAGATAACATTAATTCTCTACATCCATTATATATGAACATGATCACAAATTCACCTCAGATTTCATGAACATACTACATAAATATTTTGGCACTAAATTATATTTCATTACTACTTTTCATCCATAATTTGATGGGAAAATATCATTTTCAAATCAGACATTATAGGCTAAACATTTCAGTTATTTGATGGATTACCAAGGATGTTAGGATCAACAACATCCTTCAGTTGAGTTTTCTTATAATAATAGATTTCATTCTAGTATAAAGATAGATCTTTTTAATGAATAATGTGGGAAATGGTGTTGGATCACTATTTTTTGGTATGAACTAGGTGAAAGATTCTTCATGGGGCCATGATTGGTTTAGTAAATGGATGATAAATTGATTACGATTCAATAACATATAAGGATAGCTCATAGCTTCCAGAAACATTATACCTATAATATAAGGAAAGACCAATCATTCGAGGAAGGTGAACTTGAATTTTTTAAAATATATTCATGTAAAATGATATATATATTTTTTTAATATGGTAAATATATGTCCAAGGTTTTATGGACCATATGAAATCTTGGAAAATGTTGGATCAGTTTCCTACATAGCGGCCTTGCCTCTGAGTTTATCTTAGGTACCCACTTTTCTCAATATATCAATGTCAAGAAAGTATGTTTTGAATTTATCCTTTTTTTTGATCCCATAGGCTATTCATTTGGAATATAACAATTCATATAAGGAAGTTAAATTTCAGATTCTTGAATATAGGGAACTTGTATTGCGGAACAAGCTAATTAATCAGGTTTTGGTTTTAGAGAGAAACCATATGGTTGAAGAGGAGACATGGGAATCTGAAAATGATATGAGGGATATGTATACTAACTTTTTTATGTAAATAATATTTCAAGGATGAAATTTTAAAAATGTGGGGATAATTTAATAACCCAGTTAATGATAGAATAATTAATTTTAATATTAATTATTATCATTGAATCATGTAATAATATCCTTATGAAATTTTATTTAAATGTATAATTTTTATTTTATAGAATTTTAATTTAAAGAAAATAGTTTCATTTTTTAATTAATAATTTCATAATTACCTCAATATAATTTTTTTATTTTTTAAGAAGTTTTATTTTTCAATGAATAGTGAAAAATATTGAATTTTTATTGAATAATTTTTTCTCAAGTATTTAAAAATTAATATTATAATATAAATTATTTTAATTTTTTTCCATTTTTTTAATATAGTACAATTATTAATTCTAAATTAATTTCATAAATGATTTTAATAGAAAATATTTAGGAATAAAAATGGAATTTCTCTGAAAAGAAGTTGTTTTTCCCTTTTTTGATTTAATTTTAAATTAAATAATGCATATTAAATTCTTATAATTTTGTAAAATATATTTAATATTGGGAATCAATAGATCAAAATTTATTAAATAGTTCACTTTTATTTTTGTAAAATATTGATAGTAACCTTACAAATGTTTCATTCCATATTATAGGGTAAATCAGGTAATTATGGGTAAAAATGATAAGGACTAGAAAATGACACTAACACGTTCCCAAAATTTATTATATGAATAAAGTTAATCCATAATAATTCAATACTCGATTATACAACCATTTATGGCTACATATATTATATTATAATGATTATAATATTTCATTTAAAGAATAGTCCAGCAAATCACATTCTTGTTTTTAATAATTATAATTATTTTAATATGGTGTAATAATAAAGTAATGTTAGACTATAAACATTAATTTAAAATATAATATATTTACATTCAAGATCAATTTTTTTAATTTTTATTTAATGAATAATTACATTCAATGATTTTGTAACACTAATGTAGTAATAATTTAGTAAGTATAAAAAATAAATAAATGACATAAAAATATAAAAATAAATATAAAATAAGACAATTAATGTAATAAAAAAATTAATATACTGTTATAACATGTTGGGGACGTATTAAAAAAGTTTGATAAGATTTATCTTGTTTTATTGGTATTTTTAAATTTAATGTAACGAATAGTGTCGAAATAGACAATAATGATATTTTAAAATAAATTATTATTTATTAAATGATATGAATAACCTAGAAACATAAATGTACCCAATTGGTTATGAAAAGTTTTAAAAGATCTACCATGATAAATTTTTCAGAATTTTTACATTTAATTGTAAAAATATTGACCCTCAGTGTGTAATAATTAATGTTGTTAGTGTAAGAGTTAATGGGGTAAAACAAGGGTTAAAAATATTTATAAGGGAAAAAAAGTGACCTGAACTTATATAAAAATTATTGGATAATTGGTTATAGACCCATCCTCATATTATATTTTAGATAGCCCACATTAGTCCATTTTGATATTGAAAATGAATTTATATTAATTTAGTATTTTTAAAAATTCTATGAGTGACCTTCCCCACTAATATAAAAGGGAGCCTATTATTATCACTTCAAAACACATTAAAACCCCATTTTATAGAATCTTGACATTATATTCAATAACATTTCATTATATTATAAAAACATATTATCGTTTAATGAATTGTTTCTTGGAAAAAGGTACATAATAAATAAAAACATAGAAAATTATTATATTCCCCTTGAAATGATTATCCATGGTTCAAAATGACTATATTTATTGCATCTCAATGAAAGATAATATACATCAACATAAAGGGTGATAATATGGCTGATTAAGGAAATAAATCAAATTAGTGTTGAAGTTATAATGATAATTATCAAAAATAACTTCAAGAATTTTTTCAATGAACGAGTAAAGGAAAAATATATATATGATTTTAAAAAAATTAATACTAATGTGGACATGCAGCTATAACATTTAATTGATTTATTCAAAAGTATATCGCTAGGTTTTTTCACTAAGGATTCATTAAAATTACCAAAGTGATTCTCCAAGGTATCATTAAACATGTCATATTCAGATATTAAATTTTAAATCCAATGCATTGGACCGCTATTCAGGTACCCCTTCATATGTATTAATTAATGTTTTTCACATTTATAATAGTAAAACATATCATAAATAACCAATATAGAATTAAATAAATATGTTTCATAGTAAAATCATGATGATTTAAAAAAAATCATTAAGACATTATATTTATTTCATTATTATCCCATGAAATAGGATGTAAAGGTTCATTTATGTTAATCAAATGAAAAAAATATATCATTTTTTCTTTTTGGTGAATAATATTGGAATATAATGTGGTTTGGTTATTCAAAAAAATAAAATAAGAGAATTTCATGTGAGAAAAAGAGAAATTTTTAGACGAAAAATTGATAGTGGAATTCGTATAAAACATGGTTTTGGAAACCATTAAAAATATATGGTAAAGGAGACTCCTATTCATAACAATAATATAAATATAGTAAAGTTGTATAATAAAATGGATATAAGAAAATTTTCAGGAAATTAGAAAGAAATGCCACATAAAATGGTAACTTTAAAGGAAATATAGAGTAGTGGAAATTCACATTACCTTGAAGAGTAACACAGAAAAAATGAATATTGGGACCATTAGGGCCTGAGGAGACCTTGGTTGGACTCATTTGGAGTTAAAACTATCAAAAATTCATTAATAATTAATTCGTATAGAATGTACATGGATAAATGGGTTGGTACTTATATAAAAAGAGGATGATTTGTTTATTAATTTACATAGACACCTAGGTAGTGTTAAATTCAAAACCATGGGATTTCATATGGTATTTTCCTATTGTAATGGCCACTTGGGACACCTATTAAATTATATTAATCCACAATAGTCTACTAAAATTTTATAGTAGATTATATCATTACGATATCATTTAATATATATAAAAAATAAAATAGTATTTTTTG
The DNA here is from genome assembly GCA_963277665.1 of Viscum album. Lineage (NCBI taxonomy): Eukaryota > Viridiplantae > Streptophyta > Magnoliopsida > Santalales > Viscaceae > Viscum > Viscum album. The sequence goes on along the minus strand of OY728145.1, from coordinate 651,001,990 downwards.
GTTGTTCTATATAACATAGAACTAGTGGTAATTTCCACTTACCTGAACATATCCCCTAAGTGATTCTATTCATACCTCACTTGATAATGCTCATTTTTGGCTTGATCATGGGAGAAGCTCAAAGATGCTACATCCCTCTGTAGTTCTACAAATTTCCCAGCGTATAGCATTACTCTACTAGATAAGGAAATAAAAATGTATTTCTAAATTAATTTACCATATTAATTTATATATATAAATAATAATTATAAAAATTAAATTATTATTTATAGTATTGTTTTTATGGTCAAATTGACCAATGGACATAATTGACCAACGACCATATAACTTTCAAAACCATATTGTCACATTTCTAAATATATTCTCTCTATTATTAGAGATATAATATTATATAATAGACATATTCATTGAATAAATATCACACAAAAATTTTCTTTTGTAAAATTCATCCCCCAATAAGAAATTTCATCCCTTAAATTTCATCCCATTACCTTTTTGGAGAAATTTTTAATGTATTTATACCACATTGATTGATATAGATCCCATTGGGATTCTTTATATTAATGGTTTCTCCACAACACCTTGATGAGGTGGTTATTATCATTTTGAAGAACCTTTTATCTATGTTCTATGATCTCCTCTGACTATTCCATATAATTGCGATCATGATCATGTTTTACCACATTGGCATTCGTATATATGAAGGGTTGGGTATGAAGTTCAACTATAATTGGAAGAAATTATAGATAATAGTCCATTGTAGATATGTGATCAAGGATTCTATATGGGACAATGAACCTATTTATGATCTTCCCTTTCTTCCAAATCATCATGAATCTTTTCTATGTTGAAATTTTATTGAGGATTTTTCAACAACATGAACCTCCAAATACCATTAATGATTTTCATCATATCTCTTCCACCAACTCTGAGAATCCTCAAAATTTTGGTTAATTTCTTGAACCTATTCATTCATATATTTCACAAGATCATTCCCAATACAATTTCTCTTACCAGTTTCTTCCCATCATCTAGGAGTTCTACCTCGCATCCCTTATAGAGATTTATAGGGTCCCATATGAATACTCAAATGGAAGCTATTGTTGTGTAAGAATTCAACTAATGGGTGATGTTGGTATGATCCAAATTTAAATTAAATTTATCATGTTATCAACATGACTTTTAGTATTTGAATAGTCTTATTAGATTGGACATCAGATTAATAATGATAGGTTGTACTACAATTCAATTCACTATTCATATCTTGCTGATAAATTCTCCAAAATTTTGATGTTAACAATGGATCAAGATTAAAAACCAAAGAATGTGACACACCATAGATCCTCACCACTTTATTTTCTCATATCATGGTGAGTTTTTCAAGATAAAATTGTTCTGAATAATGATCAAATGGTCAGTCTTGATTGGAAGGTCCATCATATCCCATATCTCAGAGTTTCCTAGGAATTATTTTGGGAGACAAGTGACAAAGTCCATAGAGATAATCTCCAACTTCCATGTTGGTATGGGTGGAGGATGTAATACCCCATGATTAATTGTTCTACCATCTGTCACAAGTTGAAACACCATTAACGATATAGTGTATTAAGAAAACTCCATTTAATTTTATTCCACAAATAATTATCACAAATGTCCCTATATATTTTTGTTCTTCCTAGATGTATAAAGAATGTATATAAATGATAATCCCCTATCAACTCCTTATTAATTTATAAAATAGGTTGAACATGTAACCTTGTTCGAAACAGTAGTAATCTTCTTTATCAATATTAGAACTCTGTAAAATTCTCATTCCTTACAGCCTCTATCATCTTATGAAAAAAATGATATTCTCTTTTAGATTTCATTATCATCTCTAGTAATAATGATCAAGAAATCATTTAGGACAAGGTTAATGATTTACCTTCCCTTATGATTCCCATGTATAGTTTTACTATATCTTTGAAAAAATGATCTCCTTTAATCCTGATCATTTCAGACATAATAGGATATTTTTTACTTAATGCATCAGCGACATTATTTGGTCTTTTAGTGTGATAATGAGTTGAACAATAATTTTCTAAAACTAGTTATAACCACCTCTATTATCTCACGTTCAATTACTTTGTCATGAAAATATTATTGAAAAATTTATAGTCTAGGTATATATCACATTTCTCCTGATATAGATAGTATATCAATATCATTAAATAAAAAAACAATAGTCATCCCCTGATCCTATGTAGGATAGTTATACTCATGAGGCTTTAACTATTGAGAAGGTGAAGAAATCACCAATTCCTTTTTCACAGGGATTCTCCAAATTCTTTTTAGAGATATGTCACTAAAAATAACAACTCATTATCTGATATTTTGTAGAGTTAACATGGTTGTAGTAAAAAAATCTCTTCTTCTGCTCTTGGAAAAATTATTCACTCAACATTTTCCAGATGAACTTGTCAAATTCTCAAATTAAAATGGTAAGGGGATTATAAATTCCTGATTCATTTTCAAAAAAAACTTGTAATATCTTATTAATCCAAGGAAACTATGAATAACTATCACTCTTAAAATATGATACCACTCATCTAGAAACTTTGTCATTATGAAAGTCAGCTAAGATTAATTCATTAGATACCATATACCCAAGGAAATAAACTTTTTGTAAAAAAAATTGACAGTTTCATAACTTTCCATATAACCTATGCTTCCTCTATGTTTTCAATATAACACTTATATGACTCTAATGCTCATCAAGACATCTGTAATATGTCATAATATCTTCATTAATTTCTACCATAAAGTTATCAAGGTAGTCCGTAAGGACTCTATTCATCAAATACATAAAATATAGTATGATAATTAGTCAACCTGGATTGTATAAATTTAAAATATTAATTCCCATATTATGATCACAAGTAAGTCTTTGGAATACCTCCTTTATTCACCATCCACTAATGATAACTATATCAAAGATAAAAATTAGATAATAATTGAGCCCCATTAAACCAGTGAAATAGATAATCAATTCATGTATGAGGGTACTTTTTTTAAATATGATCCCATTATGTTATCTATGCTCAATGCATTACTACATTGATCAATCCTTATTCTTTAAAAAGTAAATATGTTATTCCTAATGAGACAGAAATGGTGAAATGAAACCATTCTCTATAATATATTGGTGTTATTTTGTTCGTTATTTCAGCTCCACATTTTCTATTTTATATGGGGTATTTTAAATTATCATGGACCTATGAATGATATTAATGTATAACCCTACTTATCATTCTATGGTATGTCTAGATAACTCCATATAAAGTGTGACAGTGTATTCTCGAATAGTTTGGACATTCTCTATTTTCATACATTCATTACCTTCTTCTTCTTCATCATTCATTTCCAGAAAGAAGGCTATTGGAGGTGCTTATAGACAAATATCTGGTTGTGATATATATCGTTTGAAAAAAAATGTAGTATTCACATCTAAAACTATTAATATTTCATTTATTATGAAATTGATCTTAGTATTATACTTTTAGATCCATTTTATCCCTAGTATAATGTCAAATTACAGAATTGGATTGACTACAAGATTTTCCATGAGATTACGATCACCAAAATAAATACTATAATTTATTTACATTTTTGATTATTGGATAATCCTTCCATGTTTCGGGAATGATTTTTCTACTTCAGGTAGTTCATGGATTTATTTTATATTTAGTGAAAACTTGGTCAAAATAAATGAACATGTAGAACCCAAATCAAACAATGTACTTTTATGCTTTGAGAGAAAAATGAGCATACCTACCACCACCACATTTAAATCATCAACTTCAGATATCGTGATATAAAAATCCTGAAACATATATTTTGGCATATTATGTTGTTGATGGTGATTCCCCTCCATTAACATTGGTTTTTTTATATTTATTAGAGAAGTTCTCAAGCTATCCACAATTGATGCATTGAACTTTAGGATGGGTCATCACTATCCTGCATTTTTCATTAGTGATGATAAGTTGAGGATTCACCTCACTATGAAAATTCCATGAAATATGGCCATCTATGATAAACATGTAAAATTTTATTCTCTTGATCAAATAGTTCCCTAAATGCATCTTCCTATTTTTTTCAAACTGGAAGTAGGATGTGCTTTCCTCATCTTCCATGATCAAATTTCCTCTCAATGTTTGGATACAAATATCTCTTCTTTTCTTTTAACCATTGAGACCATTGTGTCTCTTAGATCATTAGTTCAAATTAATATTACTCCCCGTGATTTGTTCAGAGTTTACATAGGCATGGCTCGTTAGTGATTTTTGTAGAGGGGGTATTAGTCCGCTGAAGAATATATTAACCTTCCAAATATGATCCATGACTAAGATTGGGGTGTAATTGAAATATATTATGATGCTCATCACATATATCCCCATAGATTCATTTTATTTTTTCTTCATCTCAATGAATTCCATCTACAAATTTGTTCTCATTGATTGGGGAAATATTTTTCCAAAAAAGTTACCATAAACACTTTCCATTCTATAAATTCTATTTCTAGTCTAAGATTCGTGTTTTAATGACTTCTCACCACTGGTAATCTTGTCCCTCTATGTAGAACAAATCCAGATTTGCATTCTCTTATTCCAAACAACTGAGTATATATAAAAGCCTTTTTATAGAGATTATCCACTATTCAGAAATTAATGGGTCAGTAGATTCATTAAGACAATGTGGTATTTAATGTATACGTGAATCAATTATAATTTGTTCACTATTAGATAAATATATAATATTTTATTGATTCAATTTATTGATCATAACTCGATTTAGTTGATTCTCAATTATCAAGCTATTTTATATTCTAGCTTCCATCAGATGGCCATCAGCACCAAATCCGTTGCACTCACCATTTAAATGGAATCTCTTATTTCCCTACATTTTCTAGAAGATGAAATTTCCTTGAGAAACATTGTTAATTTAATAATAAAATGATCATAAGTAAATTTAATTTCGAAAAAAATTAATATGTTATATATTAACAACTATTATATTATTTTGATAAATCATTAATAATTGTTCATAAAAGGTTTTTGATTAACCAAAACATTCCCATGAGAGTGTCAAACCAAGTGTGTTTTACAGAATGTTATTTTGTACTAGGATTTTCTGATTTATTAATAATGTACAATATCATATTTTTTACCCCCAGGTTAATTTTTTCAAGAATTAGGTCAACTAGTTCATATCTAGACATGTATTAATTTTCTCTAAAAAAACTTACTTAACGCTTCACCAAATTATTAGAATTTATTCATATATCTATAAATTTTCTAAATTTAATTCTTCATTTTTTAAAATCCTCATTTTTAAAAATAACTAAATCATTATATAATACCAACAATAGAATTATTCATTTTTATTATATAAATTTTAATTACATTTGAAAAATCGATGATCTTTTAAAGTTTAGTTTCATGGGAAACAGGTATATAATAAAATAAAAAAAATTATTCTATTAAAAATGAAAGTCTTATTATAGGATAACAATGGGAAAAATTTCTAATATTATAACCTAGGGACCTACATCAATGGAACTAGTGAGTATAAGGCCTTTTAATGGAATGAAAGCGAAACACATCACATGTAATCAGAAGAATTATAAAAAATAACATGAAGAATATCATAATGTAATGAAAAAATTGAGAAGATACATATTATAGTAAAGATTAAATTCATCATATCATGGTAATGCTTATAAAAATATAATTGAGTCATTCATAAGAAAATCACCATGATTTATCACTATGTTGTCATAAAAATTACCAATGTTATCCAAAATGGAATGGTTCAACATGTCATATATATAGCACAATAAAACATTTCATAAATAATATATTGAGGTGAAGATAAATGAATTTCAAATCAGAATCATGGTGTTTTAAAAAATATTATGTACAAGATCCCTATGTGATCATTGACTCATGAAAAATGGTGGGTGGATTTTTTCATGATAAACCCAGAATAAAATAACATATTTTCACATATTGGTGAATATACTTGGAAAATATGTAGCTTTTAGAATTCAAAATATAATATAAGAAAATTTATTAAGAAAATTAAAAATATGTTGAGATGAAAATATTGGATTATAATGTGCATGAAACATTGTTTTCGAAAATATTTAAAAGTGAGGGGAAATGGTATCATATTAAAAAAAATATTCTTATAAAAATGAGATATAATAAAATGTATAGTATAATATTTTGTGGAAATTTGAAGGGCATTCCAAATAAAAAAAGGGAACATGAATGGAAAAGATAAGTTGAGATTTCCCATACCTTGAAGAGTAACCAATAAAACACAATGATTGGGACATTGGGGATATGATGACACATTGGGAGGACACCTTGGGTGGTAAACCTATTGTATCATCATGTAGTATGAATAGTATGTTATTCTAAATAGAGAAATGGGTTTATCCGGGCATTGGCCACCTGGGAAACTTATTATCTTATTTTATTACACAATAATTTACCAAATTTTTATATTACATAAAACATCATTATGGTGTAACTAAAAATTTTAAAATATAAAACTGGATTTTCACTATTCGTGAAAAATTTATATATTTTTTTATATTATCATAAATTCACCCTAACCTAATTTTGATAAGATAATTTAAAAATGATTTTTTTAACAAATTGTTTCACCAAATATGATAATTATAACCTTTAATTATAATTATTCATGTTTATTAAAAACAATTACTCTTAGAAAATGGATAGAAAAATTCCTGACACATTACAAAAAAATAATTTCAAATTTATATTCGATTATAAATATTTCAATATTAAAATATCATTAACATAAATATAATTAATAGTACCTTAGTTTATATTAATTATTCTATATTTTCTAAAAACTACAATTTTCACACTAATAAATCAATTTATCTAATTGAGAATCATTTTTATTAAGAAATATTAATCAATAAAAAGAATATGTGAAAACAAAATTAATTTATAAAATTTAATTAACCTTTAAAGTAACTAGGGAATCAAAAAATAACCACTTATAACACCTTCATAAGTTCTAATAAAAATTTGTGTGATGTTTATAGATTCATGGGGTGGCGCAGATACCATCTTCTGTAACACCCCAAGAATTCATAATGTGTTATTTCTTCAAAATAATTCAATAACTTGTACTACACGCAACACCGAGTTCAATCACACCTTGACTTACAAAAAAAGGCCATTAAAAGAGGTCATGAATAGTATTAACTAAATTTTAAACTTTATATAATCCTTATAATTTTAGAATCCACATTATGAGTTTCTTAGTCATAATGCAAGAACAGATTCATTTTCAGTATTGCACTTTTATCAACATTTAATAGTGAAACCTTTTTAAATACAATATTTTAAACTTTTTTACTAAATGGGGACATCAAAAAAAACATCCCAAGCTTCCACGGTACGCTTTCCTTTGAATAAAACAGTAGCGTGTGTTGTACGCAACTTCGTGTTTTAACACGTGCCACAACCGATCAAACTTGCCGTTATGAATAGTAATACCTAATTTTTGAAATTATATATATTTTATTTTTAAAAATGGACTTCATTTTTGGATTCGGAATATCAAATTTAGCCTAAGGTGAAATTTTGGTACTTTTCGGATAACTTTAATATTTTGATGAATAGTGAAAATTACTAAATTTTAATTAAAAACAACTTTTTTAATCAAAATAATTAATAGTGATAAATTATTAATTTGAGTGGTTTTAAAGTATATTTAGAATATATTTTTACCACTTAATATAATGTTGGTCATTGGACATAATTTTACAATTAAACCGAACATAAACAAGTGTCAATCTTTTGATAGTTATTATCTCTTAAAAACACGCTTTTTGTTTTAACAGCGGGAATTAATTTTAAATTAATTTCTGCCACTTCTGTGTTTTGAATTTAGGAAAATGGATTCCATATTTGGAATCAGGATGTTCAAATTGTGTAAATAGGTAACTTTTATTTTTAGACATTTTGAATAGTTACTGTGGTAAATATTTTATTTACCATGGTTAAAGGGTAAATCCAGTAAATAAGGTTTAAAAAAAATAATATTATAATAATGAAAAATTACCCTAAAACGTGTCCTAACCTTATTGGTGGACACATACCCGACCATGGGCATCCTTGGGTCAATTTGGGGACCCCTTGGAGCCACTTGTATGTGGTAGGGACACTTTATATTAATAAAGTTAAAATAAAAATAAAAATGGCATAAGCTTACATCTTTTAAAAGAACAATTTTTACATAGGGTTATACATGTTGGATTTTCGATTATAAATATTCATTAGAAATATAAAAAGATTTCCTACATAATGATATTTTATTTATAATTTTTAGACATTATATAATTTATTTTATTTATGACACAATGATGATGCAGTAATTACTAAAATAGTGAAAAATAAAAATAATTGATCTTATAAATACGCAAATAATTATAATATGAAACTTTTAATGAATTAAACTAATTTTCTATGATAATATGATATATTAGGATTGATTTAATTGACTTTGTTCGAAGTAATCAATCTGTTAGGAGTTTCACAAAAATCAACTATTGAATACTGTCAAAATTGACATAAAAGAGTTCTTAAAAAAATATTATATTATTAATTGATATTAAATTCCTAAAAATCTAAGGTTCGGCCAAGAGACTTATATTATGATAGGTTAATCATTAATGGACCACTTGGGGGTCGCTTGGATGTATATAGTAAGTTTATTAACCAAAATATATAAAATACAAAGAGACATTGTAAAAAGTGAAACTAATTAACTTAGAGTTAATACTTAAAGATAAGGTTAATATAAGTACCCAAACCTGTCTAAATTCTATTGGATGAGTTGTTTTCGACCTATCCCCACCTCATCCTTTGAATAGTCAACTTTTGAGCCTTTAGAAACCGAATATGAATTTATTATAAATTAATATTTCTAGCTTTTCCAAAGGTGCCCCTCACCCCTCTTATAAAAGGGCACTCCTCCTCCTCATTTCTTCACACCTCTCAAGCCACTTGGCTCATCCAAACTCTGCCAAACTAAACTCCCCACATCCCTCTCCTCCTCCTTGAAGCTTCCCCTTAGGCAGAAAGCATTTCAAGAAGTCCTTTGGTTCCAACCAAAGTGAGTTACCTAGATTAAAGGTAACGATTTCTCTTAAATTATTTTCATTTATTTTGCTTCTCCAACCCCCAAACTCTTTTTATTTCCTTTCTTTTGTAACAACACCAGTATCCACAATATACTAAGATGTTGTTATAAGAAGGATTCAAACTACACATACACACAACTCCATCTAATGGATGATGAACATAATGTTTCTGTGGATGGCAAACTAACGCCTCACGAAACGATGATTGTTCAAATACATCTTACCACCTCTCATGGTGGCCATTATGATGGCACTGTAATTAAATATGATATTAATGATATATATTTTATATATAAGCTTCTGTAATTCCATTTTATTTCATACCATTATTCGTTTCATGTTGTATATACATACGATAATTTCATTTGAGGAAGTGCGGACTACCGCCCCCTTAAAATGATATGACTCGTTCATACCACACATGGAACGTATAAAGGATGGTGTTAATGAACTTAAGTAACATATATAAAATATTATATTATACTGGAATAGTAATATACCTATGTATCATTTGGATTCGATTCTTTTAAAATAAAAATTAAATGGAAGTAGCGTTCGTGCGTACGTACGGACTACCGTCTCCAAGAACGCGATGAGATTCATTCTCCATCGTATCCATTCAAGTATAATTATCATTTAATGATTTAAAAATGATGTTTAAGGATTTGATATCATTCTGGATATGAATAAGATACAACAAACATGACTTATGTTACAAAACATATAAAGAAAATGAGTAAGTTAACACCCGAAACGGCGATAATACTAAGATATTATTATCAAATCAATATTAAAAGATCATATATGATATCATATTAATGTATATGATTCTTGTATAATTTAGTAACAATTATTTCACTATTATACAGGAGGTTAACCTACCCCAACCAAGGAAAAGTACAAGGTAAGGGTTATTTCACAATCTCTTCATTATCCGAGGTTGTTTATACGTAATAATCTACTGGGATATCTTTATCATTCACATCCATGTTTCTTAAAAATGTATTTCAAAACATTTTTACTATTTACAAGAATATGGGTTAAAATCATTTATACCCTTGTTGACTTTTTATAAGAGGTTTATAAAGGAATCTTTCCGTCGTTTTCAAAACAAGGTCCTTTTTAACCTTTTCGACAAAATTGAGGTAAGAATGTTTTTTTTAACTTATACGGCGGGTTGCGGTTATTTTCCGCCGTTATAAAATCGTTGAATCTTTCCATACAAGCTTATAAGAATATTTTCAAAGAAAATGTTTTATTTTATATGGATCTTAAATGATTTTAAAATAAAAGGAGATACTTCTTTAAAAAGAATTTTGATTTCATCTATGTCAACATCCTTTGATGGATTTTAAGATTATTTGAAGTTGATTTATTATGATACAAAACTTCTATATTGTATTGAAGGTTTTGTGATATGTTTGACTGTGGATGTGCTATTTTTATACCATTCATAGTTTATGGTGAAATTATTGACATTTCGTATGCTAGTTTTAATACGAATGTTTATGTTATGTTTAAACCTTTTCATATGGGAATGCATTGGACTTAATAAGTGACGGGTGGAGCCCGCTATAGCTCCTCGATGCATCGGTAGGTCTCATGAGACAAACTAGTGTCTTGGCACAAGGCCTTGACAAAATCTTATTTGTAGTCTTGGCACGAGGCCTTGGCTATGTGGTTATGATAGTCTGGCATTATGCATTCCAACATTATGAAAGTGGTTATTGATTTTTGCATGTGATTATTCGATTAGTAGAATATCCATGTGAACAAGTAAATGGCATTATTTCATTTTACTTTTGCCATACTATGTTGAAGTTCAATTTTAAAAGGCTTTTGTTTTAGTAATTCATTGCCTTAAATGTTTATGCTTATTTTGAATGTTCCGCTATATTGTTATCCTTACTGGGCATTTGAGCTCACCCCTTTTCTATGTTTTATTTTTCCCAGGTAGTGAAGAAGTAAATTATGAATGACTTGCAGGGATATTATGAGGGGATAATAGTGTGGATATGAAGACTTTGTTGTTGTAGTAGTTTTTCACTTTGAAATGTAATGTAAAACTTTATGATTATATCTAGTGTTTCCAAGGCTACTAAACCAATCGGTCTTTCGAGATTTGATCTTCTTGTGATCATGCCAATGTTACGAAGTAATGCACCGACTCTGGGTAGCTGGGGTCGGGGCGTTACAGTTGGTATCAGAGGAAGTTTAGTACAAACCTTGGAAGCTAGATTTAGATAAACTCTGATTAGAGCACGTAGACCTAAGATGAACTTTGAGGATTAGTATAGAAGAACTTCCTAGAATTTTGGTATTGTAGAGATTTTGTGAGTTTTCCGAGCAATACATCCCTGTCTGGATACGAGCAGGTAGAGGCGGCTCTGGCACAGATGTACCTAGGGGTAAAACCCGAAAACACCGCTTTGAGCTAGACTCGAACGGGAACTGGTGCACGACAACGGGCCTTGCTGCACTCTTGGTTACGACACTCCCGGGGGATATGCTTAGGATAACTCTCATTTTCTTTACAAATCATCATGAAGGGTTTATGAGTATATACATCCTCAAAGGAGACATTTTTATGATTATGGATTATATCCATAAATAGTTCAATTTATGTTAAGTGTTTTATAAGTATGGGATTATGTATTTTGATTCATAAACTGATCTAGTGTATGCCATTGTTTAGAAATGACGCCCAGTAGAAGGAATGAGAACTCCAGAAATGCACATGATCCAAAGAGAAGGAAGGATCATATATTTCATGGTCTTAAGCTAGAATTTATAAGAGAAATAGTCTCCCATGTATTATCATCATATGAAGAAATAATATCATGTGTTGATAAGATAAGTAAAGAGTTTACTGAATCCTATGGATTTGAAGGGAAGCAAGAGAAGAAAAGGATGGAAGAGAGACAGATGGATAAAGGGAAGAGGGAAAAGAAGAATTTTCACATATGTGGTAACTGTGGAAAGAAACACCCTGGAACTTTCCTGAAAGGAATGGGAGTTTGTTATAAGTGTGGAGGAAAAGGGCACAAAGTACGTGACTGCAAGGGTAAGAAAATGGTTTCAAATGTACAATGCTTCATTTGCAAGGAGTTTGGACACTACGCGAACCTATGTCCCAGTCATCAAACTATGCCGCAAATGATGCTATTGGATAATAATCAAGTTATGATACTACCAGAGATGAAGAGGAATGATTAGAGTTCTTATGTTGATTATGTTAATTGAGTGTTGTATCAACAATGTACTTGTTATAATAATTATGGAGTATATAAGGATTGTACTGTAGTACTATTTCATTAAGGACTTGAGATGGTGTGGAACAAAGAAAAGTGACTCAGTAGTAGGTTAAATGTTTGGAAAATATATGGTTGAGAGCAAGATAAACCATAATATGGTTCAGATACTGAGGTGGTGATTTTAGAATAATACATGATTGATTTGGATAAATTATATTGGATATTATTGACTACCTTGGAACTGATTAATGATTTGTATATTCCATCATTATTGGGGTTTAAAACATTTTTGGATTAATGAAGTATATCCAGCATTCTATATGGAATAAGGGAGCATGAATGTAATCAATAAGGAATATGGTAATACATGATGAAGGTATTCATATGCTATTACGGGGTAAAAAGGATCTATATTATGTTTACCTTCCTTATAAATGTTGGACTGTGAGTTTGGACAGAAGTATTTTGGATAGTTCTAGTTTGGATTATTTTGGATTGCCAAAAAAAACAACCCGGAGGTCGGGCGGCAACCCGTCGCATCCGGCAAGGCTGTGAGACTTGAACCCGCAACCGAAGGGCGACAAGGGTGTATCACCTACCACTGGCCCATGAGATGTCCTGGATTAAATAATGTAGTTTTTATTAAAATATCATGTAGATGAATTATAAATTCGTTTATTTTGGAACCCCTGTACGAATAGTGTAAATAGAATTTTTTTTTACATTCTATTATCTTTTAGAGTGAAAGATGAGTTTGTGGTAGAAATTTATTAATGGATAAAACTCTAATTATAAAGTAAGTATATCTCCTTATGATCTTAGCCAATCTCATAAATAAATTCCTCAACATTAATAAAAGGAACTTAGAACAAAAATGTTGTCCTAGATGGTACCTTAAATCATCACTAATTTATGGCTTTGGGATTGTTGGCCTTTTCATAGCCATGTTCTCTACCACTCTCCATCAGATAATTGATGGTTAGATTTTTCTTCCATATCCATATTTTCCTACATGGAACCCTAGTATGTGTTATATTCGGTAATCTTCATACTTTCGACTATTTATTTTAGATAGAGGCCTCATTAATTCATTTTTCGATGTGGGATTTCAACTAGGATATTTTGAAACATCAAAAATGTGTTATCCTAATACCCTATGTTTTGTTGAACCGATGGTATTTCAAATCATCATAGATTGATGAATTTAAGGACCTCAATTTTATACTTGTTTGTGATTGATGACCTCAATCACTACCTATAAATATTTACGTTTTTCCTCCAATTATATGTCTCTAAATGCCACCAATGTTCTCCTAATCGAGATCATAATTTGGTGGTGACCCTTTAATTTCTCTTTTCCTCATATTAAGACTAAATTTTAGTAACCCAATTTCCGATGTGGGGTTTCCCACAAATATATTATCTATTTTCCACCTTTTATTTTCGAAGAACAATTTCAAATTGCGAGGACGCAATTTATTGAAGGAGGGGAGAATGTAACACCCCAAGAATTCATAATGTGTTATTTCTTCAAAATAATTCAATAACTTGTACTACACGCAACACCGAGTTCAATTACACCTTGACTTACAAAAAAAGGCCATTAAAAGAGGTCATGAATAGTATTAACTAAATTTTAAACTTTATATAATCCTTATAATTTTAGAATCCACATTATGAGTTTCTTAGTCATAATGCAAGAACAGATTCATTTTCAGTATTGCACTTTTATCAACATTTAATAGTGAAACCTTTTTAAATACAATATTTTAAACTTTTTGACTAAATGGGGACATCAAAAAAAACATCCCAAGCTTCCACGGTATGCTTTCCTTTGAATAAAACAGTACCGTGTGTTGTACGCAACTTCGTGTTTTAACACATGCCACAACCGATCAAACTTGCCGTTATGAATAGTAATACCTAATTTTTGAAATTATATATATTTTATTTTTAAAAATGGACTTCATTTTTGGATTCGGAATATCAAATTTAGCCTAAGGTGAAATTTTGGTACTTTTCGGATAACTTTAATATTTTGATGAATAGTGAAAATTACTAAATTTTAATTAAAAACAACTTTTTTAATCAAAATAATTAATAGTGATAAATTATTAATTTGAGTGGTTTTAAAGTATATTTAGAATATATTTTTACCACTTAATATAATGTTGGTCATTGGACATAATTTTACAATTAAACCGAACATAAACAAGTGTCAATCTTTTGATAGTTATTATCTCTTAAAAACACGCTTTTTGTTTTAACAGCGGGAATTAATTTTAAATTAATTTCTGCCACTTCTGTGTTTTGAATTTAGGAAAATGGATTCCATATTTTGAATCAGGATGTTCAAATTGTGTAAATAGGTAACTTTTATTTTTAGACATTTTGAATAGTTACTGTGGTAAATATTTTATTTACCATGGTTAAAGGGTAAATCCGGTAAATAAGGGTTAAAAAAAATAATATTATAATAATGCAAAATTACCCTAAAACGTGTCCTAACCTTATTGGTGGACACATACCCGACCATGGGCATCCTTGGGTCAATTTGGGGACCCCTTGGAGCCACTTGTATGTGGTAGGGACACTTTATATTAATAAAGTTAAAATAAAAATAAAAATGGCATAAGCTTACATCTTTTAGAAGAACAATTTTTACATAGGGTTATACATGTTGGATTTTCGATTATAAATATTAATTAGAAAGATAAAAAGATTTCCTACATAATGATATTTTATTTATAATTTTTAGACATTATATAATTTATTTTATTTATGACACAATGATGATGCAGTAATTACTAAAATGGTGAAAAATAAAAATAACTGATCTTATAAATACCCAAATAATTATAATATGAAACTTTTAATGAATTAAACTAATTTTCTATGATAATATGATATATTAGGATTGATTTAATTGACTTTGTTCGAAGTAATCAATCTGTTAGGAGTTTCACAAAAATCAACTATTGAATAGTGTCAAAATTGACATAAAAGAGTTCTTAAAACAAATATTATATTATTAATTGATATTAAATTCCTAAAAATCTAAGTTTCGGCCAAGAGACTTATATTATGATAGGTTAATCATTAATGGACCACTTGGGGGTCGCTTGGATGTATATAGTAAGTTTATTAACCATAATATATAAAATACAAAGAGACATTGTAAAAAGTGAAACTAATTAACTTAGAGTTAATACTTAAAGATAAGGTTAATATAAGTACCCAAACCTGTCTAAATTCTATTGGATGAGTTGTTTTCGACCTATCCCCACCTCATCCTTTGAATAGTCAACTTTGGAGCCTTTAGAAACCGAATATGAATTTATTATAAATTAATATTTCTAGCTTTTCCAAAGGTGCCCCTCACCCCTCTTATAAAAGGGCACTCCTCCTCCTCATTTCTTCACACCTCTCAAGCCACTTGGCTCGTCCAAACTCTGCCAAACTAAACTCCCCACATCCCTCTCCTCCTCCTTGAAGCTTCCCCTTAGGCAGAAAGCATTTCAATAAGTCCTTTGGTTCCAACCAAAGTGAGTTACCTAGATTAAAGGTAACGATTTCTCTTAAATTATTTTCATTTATTTTGCTTCTCCAACCCCCAAACTCTTTTTATTTACTTTCTTTTGTAACAACACCAGTATCCACAATATACTAAGATGTTGTTATAAGAAGGATTCAAACTACACATACACACAACTCCATCTAATGGATGATGAACATAATGTTTCTGTGGATGGCAAACTAACGCCTCACGAAACGATGATTGTTCAAATACATCTTACCACCTCTCATGGTGGCCATTATGATGGCACTGTAATTAAATATGATATTAATGATATATATTTTATATATAAGCTTCTGTAATTCCATTTTATTTCATACCATTATTCGTTTCATGTTGTATATACATACGATAATTTCATTTGAGGAAGTGCGGACTACCGCCCCCTTAAAATGATATGACTCGTTCATACCACACATGGAACGTATAAAGGATGGTGTTAATGAACTTAAGTAACATATATAAAATATTATATTATACTGGAATAGTAATATACCTATGTATCATTTGGATTCGATTCTTTTAAAATAAAAATTAAATGGAAGTAGCGTTCGTGCGTACGTACGGACTACCGTCTCCAAGAACGCGATGAGATTCATTCTCCATCGTATCCATTCAAGTATAATTATCATTTAATGATTTAAAAATGATGTTTAAGGATTTGATATCATTCTGGATATGAATAAGATACAACAAACATGACTTATGTAACAAAACATATAAAGAAAATGAGTAAGTTAACACCCGAAACGGCGATAATACTAAGATATTATTATCAAATCAATATTAAAAGATCATATATGATATCATATTAATGTATATGATTCTTGTATAATTTAGTAACAATTATTTCACTATTATACAGGAGGTTAACCTACCCCAACCAAGGAAAAGTACAAGGTAAGGGTTATTTCACAATCTCTTCATTATCCGAGGTTGTTTATACGTAATAATCTACTGGGATATCTTTATCATTCACATCCATGTTTCTTAAAAATGTATTTCAAAACATTTTTACTATTTACAAGAATATGGGTTAAAATCATTTATACCCTTGTTGACTTTTTATAAGAGGTTTATAAAGGAATCTTTCCGTCGTTTTCAAAACAAGGTCCTTTTTAACCTTTTCGACAAAATTGAGGTAAGAATGTTTTTTTTAACTTATACGGCGGGTTGCGGTTATTTTCCGCCGTTATAAAATCGTTGAATCTTTCCATACAAGCTTATAAGAATATTTTCAAAGAAAATGTTTTATTTTATATGGATCTTAAATGATTTTAAAATAAAAGGAGATACTTCTTTAAAAAGAATTTTGATTTCATCTATGTCAACATCCTTTGATGGATTTTAAGATTATTTGAAGTTGATTTATTATGATACAAAACTTATATATTGTATTGAAGGTTTTGTGATATGTTTGACTGTGGATGTGCTATTTTTATACCATTCATAGTTTATGGTGAAATTATTGACATTTCGTATGCTAGTTTTAATACGAATGTTTATGTTATGTTTAAACATTTTCATATGGGAATGCATTGGACTTAATAAGTGACGGGTGGAGCCCGCTATAGCTCCTCGATGCATCGGTAGGTCTCATGAGACAAACTAGTGTCTTGGCACAAGGCCTTGACAAAATCTTATTTGTAGTCTTGGCACGAGGCCTTGGCTATGTGGTTATGATAGTCTGGCATTATGCATTCCAACATTATGAAAGTGGTTATTGATTTTTGCATGTGATTATTCGATTAGTAGAATATCCATGTGAACAAGTAAATGGCATTATTTCATTTTACTTTTGCCATACTATGTTGAAGTTCAATTTTAAAAGGCTTTTGTTTTAGTAATTCATTGCCTTAAATGTTTATGCTTATTTTGAATGTTCCGCTATATTGTTATCCTTACTGGGTATTTGAGCTCACCCCTTTTCTATGTTTTATTTTTCCCAGGTAGTGAAGAAGTAAATTATGAATGACTTGCAGGGATATTATGAGGGGTTAATAGTGTGGATATGAAGACTTTGTTGTTGTAGTAGTTTTTCACTTTGAAATGTAATGTAAAACTTTATGATTATATCTTGTGTTTCCAAGGCTACTAAACCAATCGGTCTTTCGAGATTTGATCTTCTTGTGATCATGCCAATGTTACGAAGTAATGCACCGACTCTGGGTAGCTGGGGTCGGGGCGTTACATCTTCCGAGTTATAATTTCCACTAATATGGACTTATCGCATAATAAAGTTCAATCAAGCCTAATATGTTGATGTTCACAATTTTATTACTCAGTATATAATCTAAAGGATGATACCTCCCACCTAGGTTATTAAACATGGGTTTAAAAATGAACAACACTATGGGATGAGGCCATCGACTCTCCTTTTTATATTAATAGTCTGTTTTCTTTTATACATATAAACATTAATTATAATGTTAAAAATAATATTTAGAGTATATTTTCTACAAATTATATAGGTCAATGTTCATAATTTTCCAATAATCATATAATGGTCAACACATGATGGTCATATTTAAACTATATTGACTTCATTATTACATAAATAATATTATATAACACATATTTTTAGTAAATACATATCATTCAAAATGTTTGGGTCGTTGTAGTTTTTTTGAAAGAAATATGGAAAATACCCTTTTAGATTCCCTAATATCATTCTTATGGAATTAGGTTTGTTATAACAATTTACCAATTTGTTTTAAGGTATTAATAAAATGATGTTTCTTTAAATAGATAGTATAGTTTTATCTCCTTGTTTTGGTTTTATTTCTTCTTCCAACTCCTTTAAATATTCATCAACCATGATAAAATAATAATAAATTGTATCCTTGAGAAAATTATGTTTTATAATTATTATATCATAACATATATCCGTCAAAACTTCTATCAAATGGGAAATGAATTCATCATTCATGTTCATGGTGAATAGTTGTTTAACAAAATGATACGACTCATTTTCCGCCACAATCTATCCTAATTGGTTTTAATGATGGTATTAATCTATATACATTAATTTAAAAAACATTGTTAAAAGATAATATTTCATTTACATCTCAATTTATTGAAAAATGATAACATTGTTTGTGTATACGTGTGGACTACCACCTATACAAAGCGATGTGATTCATTTTTATCACTACATCACATGGATAGTATGTATAACTACATTTAAGTAAATATGATGATATATTTTATATAATTATATTAAAATAATGATAAAAGTATATTTAAATTATTTTTTAAAGTATATTTGAAAAATTAAAATGATACATATGTGTTTATACGACATATTTTCTCCATTCTTTTAACATAGTCCATTTTTCATAAAAAAGTTAAATGGATGGATATAAAATAATATTTTATGTATAAAAATGATAATTATTTAATTATTATGATTCTGAATACAGAGGAATAATTAATTATATTAGAATAGTTAACCTACAATATTCATTTGGGACATATGAACTGAATATTGTCCAAACATCTGAATTAATCTTGAATTATTATTTTATTTCTAAAACATGGTGATATGTGATATAAAAGTAAAAATAAACAGAAAAAATGTTCTCTAAAAAGTATTAAATTAACATAACCGTATTGTTTATAAATACATAAAACTTATTTTTTTGTGTCATACTTGTGGTAAGGGATTATTTTTAACAGAAATCTATATTCCTCTTTTATTTATCAAAAGTAAAAAATGAATTTATTATAAATTATAGGGAATGATTAGATCTTCAAACCTTACTGAATTATTAATTATAATTTTTTTTCTTCATTATATATCATTTTTCATCAAATAAATTTCTTTTATTATTTAATTATTTATTATATTTTAAATCAAAATTGTGTTTTAAAATGGTATTTTGATATCACAATGTTGTTTAGAAAATGCATTTTAAAGTGTTTTTGAGGGTTTTATTCATGATACGTTCCTTATAAATTATTCAAAATGGGATTAACTATATTACTCCATGTAAGGGAATTATATCATATACAATGGGTGTTCTCAAACAGCCCTAAATGAATTGGTTAATTATTTTGTTCTTGAGATAATTATATTAGAAGTCGGCGGTAGGACATTACACTTTTTAAAGGTTCTATATTATTTCTATGATTATGATGTCCCAAGGAACCTATATGACTTTTATATTCAATAAAATTATTTTTTAGGAAATATTTTGATTAAAAAATTTAATATAATGACATTTTAAAATTTATTTCTTTATTAGGGTTCAAAGAATTGTTTGTATGAAAATGTTTTATAATATTATCACTAAAATAACAATTTACATTATTTTATGTCCCTTAATGATATATTTTTTCTCTTCCCATGTTATATTGTTTCATTAGGTTTATGTATATGTAGTTGAAAGAAATAATTTCATGTTGAAGGTCATGAAAATTTGTGATAAAAAGAAAACATGTTTTATTTTGAAAGAATATTATTTGATAAAAAACTGACACTAAATATATCTATAGATTATTCTATTGCATCTTTTTAAATTAATCATCCTCCAACCATTCCACTTTAATCTCCACATGGATGTGTTTTTTTACATTCATCTGAGAAAATATTATATGCACTATTTACTCAATATTTAATCATCCATATTCATTAGATCCTTCATTATTTGATCAATTAAAATCCACACCATTGAGATACTTGAATGGAATTTCTTGAATCATAACATCATCCACCTTTTACCATCCCTGAGTGGTTGTGTATTGAGAATTAATAATATTTAATAAATTCCCACCATATCCTTTGTTAAATATTAAACTAATTCTGTCTAAATATATAAATTAATAAATTTTGATGAAGATATATATCTAATTAAAAACAATATATAGATAATTCCCCTATATTTTCAATATATTCAATTACCACATCCTTCTCTAAGACATGATTCATGTGATATTTCTCACAGACAATAAATTTTTGGGAGTTATATGCTACGTAAATTTCATTATATATATAAAAATATCAATATTTTCATTCAAAAATCACTAAAAATAAAAAAAACTCATCTAGTATAGGGTACCATGATTATAGGTTCACTGACTAACCATTTTTTTCTATGTAAATATTTTGTCAGGTTTATCTATCTAATAAAATTGGAATATTTTTGTTTCATCTTTCTAATTGGATTAGACAAAAATGATAAAAATATTTAAAATAATTGGTAGATTCCATAAATAATATTAAGAATATGTATCTCAGTGAAGAAGGATTAATTTTTTAGATTAATCGCTAATGGTGAACTTTGAATGATTCATCGATATACCATCATTTGATATTATGTAACCCAATAATGAAGCATTCTATATAGAAAATTAAAATTTGCTAAATTTTGATTATAAATTATCATTCCACATGGTCTTCAACACAATACATAAATAATTCTAATTTATCTTCTAAAATATCCTAATGTATTCTATAAATACTATCATAAATTTATCAAGTTAATCTCAAAAGAAATTATTCATTAAATAAATAAATCAGGTAGGATAATTGGTATGATCAAATTGAACCACTATAAATTCATAATTACCATAACTCATATGAAATATTAAATTATGTATATTATCATTTTATACCCTCATTTGATTATATATATAATAATGTATAGTATTTGAAATATATTGAGCCTAAGGGAGTTAATAAAAAATTCCAAGAATATGTGGTAAATTATACATTTTCTCGATAGTAATATGGTTAAATTCATGACGAGTAATGTAAATATCTATATTCCCACATTTATTTTGAGAATAACATTAATTGGTTCACCCCTAGTGTTCCACATGATGGTATTAATCCCATATCTATATTTTATTATATTTTCTTCTTTAATTCTTGGAACTCAATTGGTTCCCTACTAAATGTATTCTTTGTATTAGTTATTTCACCACGTATAGTATCACTTTAAAACTATAGTTTTTATATTTGGGAGATGATTATTCATGTGTTGGGGAAATAAATCATTATTTTCAGAATCATTTAAAATATCTTCAATATTGAGTTTCTTTTATACATTTTTATATTAATGTCTCCTATAAATAATAAGTAAGACCATTTTTTGAAATAAATTTAAATTATATGATAATATGAGTCATCATATTGATAGATGGTCATAATTGTTTTTTATGACATCATAAATGATTTTATTATTACAGATATTAATATGGTATATTTTTAGGGAGTGATATAAGACACTAAAAATGACATAAAATTCAACTAAAGGAAAAAATCATCATATTTTTATGGGGACGATTCCCGTAGACATCAACATGACATCCCCACCTCTAGTTTGGAGGATATGAGTTCCTTAATGACTATTATACCCTTCATATATTATTATATCATAGGCTTATACCTCACACCATGGACTATGATTTAGCACTTGGATTTGGCAATTGACTTTGTTAATGACTAGGTTCCCCATATTTAATTCATTGAACTATTAATGGTACCTTAGTATGTAGTTTTTTCCCAAAATTAAAATATTCAATTGTCATTAAAATTATTGTATCAATGCAATTATTTTTCATTAATGATCCATATTCATATTATTTTTTATCATTTACCAATTTGAATATTTCTATATTCTTAACATGTAACAATCTGAATCTTTATCCCACCACATCTTTATCTACTAAAATTTTATAAAACATTATTTTCTCTTATATGATTCATTATAAAACATACATAGGTTTATTTTTTGTAATAACAATATATATTTTAATTATTAGTAACCATAATTTTTCATATTCCAACTCTCATTTCATTTGATCTCTCATGATTATAGTCATTTCATTGTCAACCATAATCATTGTGGACATGGTTCCTCCTAGTTCTATCCATATTCCATAAAAAATATCATAGTGTGAGTATCAAACATAAGTAATAATATTATATAATTCTATTATAATGAAAATCAATTATATAATGTTCAAAATTATGACACCAACCTTTATCCCAAGACAGATTATGTTAATCTCAAATCAATATCATCGTAAGTTGGAATAGATAATATCTCCTTATTCATTATAATGGTTCATAATGATAATATCAATTTATTTATTTATATCTGTAGGTATTTTCCAAATATCTTTAAAGATAATCATATTTTCATGTACGAGGTAAAGATCAGGTTAATATCCAACGATCCATTTTAGGGTTATTACCCCTAGGTGCATCATTAAAAAAGCATGCTTCTACATATTTGTATCTAGGCATAGATTTGTTTTTGAGTAAACCAAACATTATCTAAATTATAAAAACATTATTATATTATGTCATATATAGTCATATCCCTTTAGTTTCAAAAAATATTTCCAATACTAATCTCCAAAAATAACATAATTCCTCTCTGATTCCAACTATTGTAACCAAAGAATTTCATACCAAAATATAACATTACATTATAATAATATTTCATACATCTCATAATAAATACATTCTTAGGGATAATAAATGATTATTATCATTAGATACCTGATACATAACCAACTTATTTTCATAAAATATCATCATAATCTTCCTCAAATATCATTTCACATAGTACCCTTTTTAGATATAACTGATATAAAATATTATTTAATAACACGGGGAAATAGAAACATAATAAAAAATGAGCATACATTTTTCATAAGGGTAAACTGATAAGAGATCCATCAATGATCATATGTGAGAATAAGAGAATAACAATGGTATGATAACATGATCATTACATATTAAACACATAATCAAAATGGGATAGACTTCAAATAAATATTCAGGGAATAAGGATTTGTTATAACAAAATACAGGAGTCATAACAGTGAAATATAATAAATAAAAAATAATAATCTATAATAGAAAATCATTATCATAAATTAATATTTTTTTGAACACACACTACATTATTGAATAATTTCTTTAATCTTAAGTGTTCCACACTATCACAAAAATATTTTTTATTCATAACATAGGGAAATGAAATGGTTTTCAAAAATATTTCATTAATACATAAGTGAATCGTGGAAATCTAATGTACATTAAATAATAATCATTATAATATGATAATCATAAAACATGTAGAGAAAAAAATTTGGTATCATAAGATATTATCCCTGGAGATGCATAAAAATACTTAAAGTATGATGAAATAGAAAAAAATATATTTTATAAAAGATTTTAAAATTTTCACATAAAATCATGAGAGAAATATCATTTCATTTGGTAAATATTAATACAAAAAAATTACATAATAATGTAAATTGTGTTGTCATCGAAAACCCCATAGAACCATATATTTGAATATTCTTGAAGAGAGAAGTATGTAATAGTGGGAGTATCTTATAATGTCATAGTCATTAAATATAATATTATCTTTACAATTTTTAAATCATTTTAACATGATTTTTATAAGTTTTTTCTGGAAATAATCATTAAAAAATAGATTTCCAACTAAATAGAGAAGTAAAGTCATGTTTTCTTAGGAAAGTTTTTGTAATTATATTTTGTACAAAAGATTGGAAAAAATGGTACCATTACATGAATAGATCTTTAATATCTATAGGATAAGAATATTTGTGATGATTCATGAGATATAGATAATAGAAATTCATTAATAGAGGCAAAATCATAAATAATCCTGATAAATGATGAGATTATATATGTAAAGTCTAACCACATCGGATACGTTGAACGATAATAAAAATGAGATAATAAAATTAAATTAAGCATAAAATACCACTAAAATAATGATACCCGTGATATAAAATTTCAAAGGTTAATTATTTATATGACAAAAAATAACATTACTGCACAACATAACACGGGCCACAAAGAAGGAAAATTTTGACAAAATCATTTTTCCTATTTGATATCATTTATACTATAATCACCATGAAAGAGAAATCCTAAAATGGAGATAAAAAAAAATTAGAATACTAATCAAAAATTAAACTCATGTTTAATATATACACCACATTGAATAAATAGGTGGTTAATATGACATGTGTCTCGAAAAATTAAAAGGTGAGATGCAAATCCCTTAACATAACTATTGAATTTCTTCAAACCCAATCTAACCTCATATATAATAAATATAATTTTATTATAATTATAATAAATATATAGAGTCATATATATATTATTATATATGATTTTATTATGACCTTTTATTACCTTTTTATTAACAATTCAATCTTAATGAATTCATTCAAGTAAAAACCATTTTCCTATTGTATAAGTTTTACTTTTTCTTATTTTTTTATAAAGAAAATTAATAATTATTTCATCATCTTGGGGATGATGTAAATCTAATTAATATAATAAAAATATTGAATGTATTTTTTTATAATAATCTACATAAGATAAAAATATGAAATCAAATACACCATTCCTGGAGACGGCATATTGTACGTACACATGAATATTGGTTCTATTTTCTTATTGTATTGAAATAATCAAAATTAAATATATATATATATACATAATTACAGTAAAATTTCTATTTCAAATATATTATATATTTTTATTTAAATAATCCTTAATACATTCTAGGTTAAGTGTGAATGAATCACTTCGCTTTAAGAGGTGGTAGTCCATAGTACACATGAATGATGTTATTGTATGCCTAAAAAATTGAAATAATAACGGTATGTGTTATATAATAATTAAAAAAATAATAATATAAATTTCATATATATGTTGTATAAATAATATATCAGTCATTATACCCAAATATGAAATGTCATAATAAAAAAACCACATTAGTTCGCAAAGCGGTAGTCCGTTGTACACAGAAACAACAATTTCATAACCCTTTTGATAAAAGTCTGTGAGAATTTAGGTTTTAAGCTTTACAAAACATATATTTATATATAAGATACTATGGAAAAAATGTAATCATTATATAAAAATATTTTATGTGGTTCGAGGAGGAAACAAAATAATAACATTTGTTGAGGATTGCAACCTCTTCTTCCAGTAAATTTTCATTGTTTTCACCAAAATACATACATGGGTGGAATTATTCAAAAAATATGTCTTATAATATAGGATTATATAATTTAATAAATTATTTATTAAGATAATTTTCTATGATAATAATTTGAAAAATATGATGATTGGTAGAGATTCAATGCCCTTTTTTAGTTGAGGAGTAACATTCCTATAAAAACTAAAATGTATTCAATATTGGGAGGTATCACTTACCTTATATGAATAAAGAATATTATAATAATTTATTTACGTTTTTATAGGGACTAATTATAAATCCAAAACAAAAAATTTAATTTTTATTACTTTATTACTAATCTTTTATCTTTCCCTGTTATTTTTTTGTTTATTAAGGTAACTAGTTTTATAATGAATTTAATTTGTCCATTTGGAAAAAATTAATGTGGGAATAATTAGAAACATTAGGGTAATTGATTTTAAAATATGATTTCTAATTTATTAAATAAAAATATCATATTTTTTGAAATTTATTCAAATTTTAAGTGCACATAATGATTAAAAAGATTTCTTTAACAGTGACTATGCTAAAAATATTTTACTCCTTAAGGTTACATGTGTTATGTATTAACGAATCATTGGTCCATGAATGGAAAATATATTATATTTCTTAGAATTTTAAAATAACATGTTAGAATATTGATTTTCTTTATTTTAGTACATTTTACAAAATTTCATTTATTATATTATAACATTAATGAAAATTATGACACTATTTATCTGAATTGAATTTATGAATATAAAGACAATAATATAATTTCATTATTTTATGTTTAAACCAATTTATAATGAGATATTAATTGAAAAATTATTTCAAAATAATTATTAAATCAATTTGGCCCACTTTCAATATTTTTTTGTGCCGTTTATCTTTCGTAATTATTAACTAAAAAATTTGTATGTTATCGTTTATTAAAAATTTAGATAATTTATATAATATTAAAAAGTAAACTATAATTAATTTTGACAAATTACTAATTTAAATTTTAATATAATACTTATAATTGAACATATGACCAAATTTCCCTATACAAAATATTTGTAAATATTAATGTCAACAAATGTTACTTTTTTATATTCTTTTTAACAAAATTAATTATATATGCCACTTTCAAGGAATATTATCCCAATAACATATAAAAATAGATCATAAAATGGTAAGGGTCAATAAAATTATACTAAAGTGTTGTCTGATAAGTTGTTAGATCATTATAATCCTTATATTCTAAGATTACCCAATATGAAAACCCTTTTTACCTTAGTGCCATTAATGAATTTTAATTGTTTTCACTAATCACATAGGTTGAAAATTAATTTATAATATTTTTAAAATATAGAATATTATTTTAAAAAATATCGAATCATTTTTTATAAATTAAAATCTTATAAGATGAATTAAAAAATTTAAAATTAATATTTTATATGTGTCGAGAAAATATTCTTTTAAAGGGAAAATGATCAAAAGTTTAGATTGTTTTTATATTAAATATTAATATAAAAAGAATTCCAATGAACTAAATTGTATTAATTTTTATAAATCTGAACTATTATAACTTTTAAACCATTTAAAATTATATTCTATAGTTATAATTTATTTAAAAATAAATTCATTTTTCAAATAAAATTGAGTATTTTTCAATGTTCATCAAATAATCAAACTTCTTAGAAAAATTACAAAAAATAACACTAAGATATTTTTTTATATTACTATTTAAATATTGATATTAATATTATAAAAATAATTTTTCATGAAGTGGATAATTTTATTTTTAAAATAAGTTCGCCATAAAAAAGAAAACAAAACAATTTTTTTATGAAAATATAGTTTTTAAGCATGCCATTGGACTTATTATTATCTATTTTCTAGAAAAAATGTAAGATGAATTTTAAAATATTTATTCTATATATTATATGTTAATTTTGTAAAAATAAATCACTAAAATTTATTTGGTTAATTTATAGATTTAAAAACAATTGTTCGTATAAAATAGATTTTTCATTAATGGATTTCCTTTTATTTTATATAGTGTTTTATATTCATTTAATATTAATTGGTCAGAAATTAATTATATAAAATTATGTAAAAAAATATTTTCCCAACTTATATGATTCTTTTTATACCATAAATTCCAACATATAGTTGATAAATACCATATTTAATAATATTATTAATTGTGTATTTTTATTTGGTAAAACATAGTTAAGAGTGTAAACATAATCCATCAACGAATTTTTATTTATTCAAATAAAATTAACTCTTAAAATATCATGGTGTTACAAAAATAATTCCATTAAAAATAAACCATGGTTGGATTCTTTATCATAATTTCTTGAACATTATTTTGAGTAGAAACAAACTCAGACTTCCCAACACATTCCTCCACTTTCCACTTTAAGAAATGGTAATTTATCTTATTGTTTGTTTTCTTGATTGTTTAATGGAAATTCTTCATATTTTTATAGACAATGAGTTATTAAACATAGTAATTATAATATATTAAACCTCATTTCTATTATATTCAATATATTTCTCCATCTATATAAATTGAGTACAATATTGTGTTATCTCAATATATTCAACATATATTGTGTTTAAGGATATGTGGTCATTCTCTTTAATTTGATAAGGAAGGATAGATCTACAATAAAAATCCACGCCTCCATATAGATAATTGATAACATAAATCAAACCCCCCCCCCAATTGATATATTTATATCTCGTTAATTGTCACTTTTAATTTATGTTATAATATAGTTTAATGATTAATATTTCGTTAATGTTTTGAATAATACATCCCACAGACGTCATGTGAATTTATTTTGGACACCAAAAATAGAGGGTAACATGCAATATGGTAAATATAATTTCTATTTTAGAGGATTTAAAGAAGTGTAACCTTCTGATTGTCTACATATATAGAGTCCCATCATATTCCTCAACTTTACAACCATTTGATAATTTAATCTGGGTCTCTACTATAGTATCCATTATTTTATAATAAAACATATAAAACCACATTAGTACCACCTTAGAATAAATATTTTGGGAGATTAATATCTCTTCATTCCTTTGAGTAACCTACAAACCAAGTAACAAATGATATTTCACTAATGACAAACATCAAGAATTCATACCTCATTAGTTTTGAAAACTACTTTCATTAGTTGTCATTTGATCATCCAATGATGATAATATAAACATATATAATAAAAACCATTCCCTCCACTTACACCTTTTATATATATGCATCTTCATCAACATATCCTCTTAGATAATAAATTTTCTCCATATAATGATATATATATGAGTATAAAACTCATGGTTTATTATTTATCCCGTATATTCCTTTCATCCAGTGGAATATGTTTTTATTACCATAATTTATGATAAATACTTCAAGGTTTTGGTATATAATTACTCTTAAATAATACAATAAATGTCTTTTGATTTTATATTTATTTGGTATACTTTTTACCCATTTTTCAAGATTATACCTAAAAATAATCTTATAGATTTAAGTCGAACCACTAGTTAAAATGTCTCATCAACATTAGAGTCATCAATATGAGAAAATAAATTGAAAATTGTACATTACATATTTCTTTTCATTATAATTTCATAATTTAGTTTATTTTTATGAAATAAAATTGGATTAAATTATGTTCTAATTTGATTTCCTTGGCACAAATTTTGAAGTCTTGTTTGTTTCTATCCAGTGAAGCTCCAAATTAATAATTTTTATCCAAATATAATTTATAAATGCATAATAAAATTATATTACTTCAACATAAGATTAAATTATTTCTTTTCAATTCATTTATTCTTCTTTTATGAACCATTTATTTATGATCACCATTTTCATTTTTATTAAACCTTACTCATTGACGTTTTATGATTTTTTTAGAAAATAAAAATCTTTTAATTATAGTGTAGGATTTATTTTATTAATCATGAATTAGATTTAATTATAATAGGAGAATATCTAAGAAAGGTTATTTTTTGTTCTATTGAGGCATATGAGGTTTGTAGGGATTTGGGAGGGGGATAATTTGTGGGAAATAGAGACATAGGGTGTACTTATAGGCCCTTATGTCTTAGGATACATTATGTATATCAGAGTCTTGGCATTTTGACTGACAATGTAGATCCCAACACTATTGATCAACCCGTAATGTTGAGATTGTGCGGTCTCCTTGGGGGTACTAGGGCATGCACCATGACATAGTTCATTCCACGGTGCATTCTATTTTCACTACACATGTTTATATTTTTTTAGGTGTTTCATTTTTTCCACATCCACTTATTTTTTTCTTTCTCCCACCTTTTCTTTTCCTCCATAATGTCCTGGGATGGACTCCCATTATTCCTCTTTCAATCTCTCATTGGATGGATGTAATTTTAGTTCAAATGTTTTTTTTATCTAATGTGATATCTCCTCTTTTCTTCCACCATAACCTTATTATAGTTTTCCCGGGTAATTTAATCCTTCAACGTAGGATTTTAGGACAAAAATGTACCATAACAATGTGTAATAATACCATTATGATTTTTCATTGGTGTGGCTTGGATAACGAATGTCTAATAAACTGATCGCGTGTGGGTTCATTCCATTTCTATAATGGTTTTTTTCCATTAAAAATTTCCATTTATTCACATTTTAATGAAATTAAATTGGTTATTTAATATGGGATGATTGTTATGGATTTTTTCTTAAATGATATTTATATTGTGTTGTGAGATTTTGGTGTGTGATCTGTCATAATTTTAGTGCAGTGAGGTTTTTTATTTACATTTTCTATAACTATTTATAATTTAGTTAATTTCTTAATTATTATTATGTAATTAAATTGTTTTAAAAAATTAATTATAAATTATTAAAATAAATATGTGAGGAAATGAATTGATATTTTGCATCTTGATAATGAGCAATGCATAGAGTGATCTTCACTGAGCTTGAGAAATAGTTATTGAGTGACTTCAAAGGAAAACATACTCATTTTGATGTAGCTTTCCTTGACTTTACTATGTATCATGTTTATTAGGGTATGTTATGTTCATGGGAAATAATTAAATTGTCTTTTTTTATGTATTTTGAATTTTGGGATCTTTTATATACGATTGGGATGAGATTGCGTCATTCTAATAGTAATCATGGACCACATAACATGTTAAATAGTTCAATGGTGGTTCCTTATTACAATGACTATCAGGGGACCATATCATGGATTAATTTCATGTTGGAGTAATAAATCGATAAAAAAAGTGAGTTTTTTTTATTATCATTTAGTCATAAAATGGATTTAATAAAAATTTTAACCTAAAATGTAGGATTTAAAAAAGATATTTTGGAATTATATTTCAATATGAAAAATGGTATTTTTCTAAATATTTTTATAAATATATTTGGAATGGGTCCTACTATATTGAAAATGTATAATTTGATACGTATTATAAATTTTTTTAAAAGATTATTTTGAGTTGAATTTAATGGGGATGTTAGGAGGAGCATGGATTGGGATCATTTAGGTTCGTTTGGCCATTTGGTAGTTATGTATATTTTTTCTATTGATTGTTTTATTTTTTATTATGACATCATGATTTGTATATTGATTCCTAAAGATGAATTTTTCACATGTAGACCTATGGGATCCTTTCTTATTATGTTAGTGTTTGGGGATGATCCTAATTTATGTGTCAGACCCTTAGAGGATATAGAATGGTCTAATGGACATCAACGACGAGTGAGAGACATTATAACTAAAATTTGTGGTTGGTACTAAGGGATGGAAATGTTATTGAGGAACTCATATATGGTGTCCATGAAATTATGTTACCTTAGGGACATGGGTTGGTTCCTGAGTTTTATGTTGACCCTAGAGAGGGTACATGTGAGATATGAGTATAATAAATTGTAGGTTCCACCAGAAGACCCGAATATGATGAGTGATAAAGTATAGATGTAATAAAGATATTAAGGAACATGTTGAGTGGATACGTATAAAATGTTAGATGGGTTTATTTATACGGTCGACCCAATCATGTTATTTTATACAAAATGTTTTTGGTGGGATTCACTTCCCACTAGCATGTATTCAGATGCATGGGATTCATTCGATTAGCACCTTGGATTCAACCTTCGTTCATGATATTTTTTTGTAAATAAATAGATGTGATCCTTCGTTTTAGAATTGATATAATTAAGGAGTTCCTTAGATGAGTTCCTAAGAATCTGGAAGAGAAATAAAACCCTTTCATGTGACCTATTTTCCTGTTTTATATTTCCATAAATAAGTTTCCTAGAATAGAGATAAGGTATTTTACCCTATTATGCATCCTATGGGTGTGATTTGGATTTCCTTGGATATGCTCATTCGAATTGGTTTTTGATCATGAGACTTCTATATTTTCAATGGGTTGGGAATTGGGGTGGAACAGTTCCATGATGTGCAAAAACAAACATTATAAATGGATAATGTAAGTATGATATTTGGTACTAGTTTTGGGTAAATACTTAGTCACCCTTGGTGGTTACTTGTTGATAGATATATCATAAACTACTGATTTTGATATAGTTGGAGTTTTAGGTGGTTTGGCTTACCCCTGCTAACTAATCATTTATTTAGGAATAGTTATACGTTATGTTTCTAGGAGGAAATGTTTCAATGGAATGAAACACCTGATACAGTAATTACATGAAATTATACATGGTAACTACTGTACTAAATATTTTTAAATCATTGGGTATTCCAGTAAGGTCATTGGACTCATACTATGACTTGGTAAATGACGCCATTTTTGATGTACATGGGTTTAGTTCCTAGTTATATCTCAATAAATAGGTATATTTGGGAACTATATGAAAGGGTTATCTAGAAATTCATTGAGTTCATGTATTTGGTAGGTTGGAGTTTGATAGATGGGTTAAGAAGATGATATATTTACATTTACTTATCATCAAGTAAGAATTCTATAGTGTAACTTGTTTAATTATACATGATATATTACCAATTGTTTATATGTTGTTATACCTCTATTATAGTTCATAAATCAACTAGGTAGATTCAGTTTTTTCTATTATAGAATATGAGGAACCATTTGTCACTATGTTTCATTGTCCTTGGGGTTTTAGGGTTTCCATTGTACATAGGGTCATAATAAAATTTCAACATATTTTGTCATGACCCCTTGGATTTACACTAGAGGGAATAGTCTCCAAATAACAATCATATGTTTTTCATCTAGTCAATGAGCTCTAGAGTATAAGGAGGTACACCTGATGTCATGTAAAAACTACTAAATTTGTGTTGTTAGGGACACCATGTCCATCGTATCATAATTATTATTGGGGATTTCATCTCTACTAAAATTTTAATTTAATTTTTTTCTTATGATATTTATTCCTTTTACTAGAGTTATCATCAGACATCATTACTGAACTATGAATTTCAAATTGAGTTAGAAAAATCATCACCCCATTCCTACTCAAAAAATGGGTTTCAATTTTTGTAAATTCACCTCATTAAAAAATGATATTTTCTCACATATATTCATAATCAACTCATTTTCAATTTTGATACCATCATTACATTCAATAATTTCTCCCAACAATTTTCAATAGCATTATGCCTTCTATTAAATGA
The DNA here is from genome assembly GCA_963277665.1 of Viscum album. Classification (NCBI taxonomy): domain Eukaryota; kingdom Viridiplantae; phylum Streptophyta; class Magnoliopsida; order Santalales; family Viscaceae; genus Viscum; species Viscum album. The sequence continues at coordinate 650,968,262 of OY728145.1, read as the reverse complement.
ATATTCAAGAATAATACCATTATTTAAAATTCATAAAACTTTCTATTCATTCAGTTATCAAGAATAATACACTTACTTTTTTAAACACAAAAATATTTAAGTGTTAAATTCTTTCCATAGTAGATTTTTTATGGATCCATGTGGTCATTTTTTTTAAAAAAATCTTTATTTGAGAAAAAAATTATTGTATGGACTACTTATTTCCAATACTTCTCTAATGAGATATTTTTAATAAGTATATTAATTTCAATGTTGACGATAATTTAAATTCTCTTCTCAATAACTATGTTTTAGAGAGGAGTTCATACAGCTAACACATGGTGTTGAATGCCATATTTTTCTAAATATTATTTAACTAGTGTCGTGTTCTTACCTAGGTTCCAATGATCGATGCACTAAGGTTATTTGTCACATGACCTCAGGTGAACCCCCTTGTAAACAGAGTCTAGAGACTTATACTGATGGTCTAATATAGATCATGGGGATACTATGCCCTCTTTATCAAATTATAACAATAGTGGAAATAAATAAAAACCAACCAAGTGATATAACCAATCACCATACCAAACCTGTATCACATGATGACCAAAATTGGATAAACATTAGCAACACTGAAATAGTAGATATGGAATTCCATGTACATGTCATGTGATAATATGTAAAACCCAAAATAAATAAAGACACTGAAAACACCCAAGAGGGTCCTGAACCACATACAGTTCCCTCATCCATGCTCTATCCTCACTCAACCAAGTAACACATGGCCTTCTGGAATAAATTTTCTAGAATACATGAAGTTTATACTGAATAGACATCCCGAGTAGGATGTTAGTACATCATAGTAGGACACCACCAACGACATCTAAAAAAATATCTAGTGAGTAATTGTGTATGCAGTTTTATATGAATAATATAATAAATATTATAAGTAAATAATTATCACATTTGAATATTCTTTAATTTACTACAAAAACATTCAGTTTCCTAATGTCCCTCAAACTCTCTGTACCTATTTTGACCCAGGCTAAAGTCTAAACTATATTAAATATTTAACTCACAATTCAATATAACATTTGGTCTTTAATTATCAATTTCATATTAGTATTTTATTAAGGAAAATTGGAATAATGGTCCAATTACAAAAAAAAATTATGGGTCTCCATGCATAGGACCATAGTAGGATTTTGATGTAGCTGGATGTGTCCCACTCCCATTTATCAATGAAACACCCAAATGGGATTTCGACTCTATGGTATGTGTCCCAAATCATTTGTCACTATTGGATTTTGATGTAGATGTGCTTGTAATACACACATTTATCAATAAATATATCAAAATTTTACTTTAATGCAACACACCATGTCCTACATAAGAATATTAGTCAAAAAAATATCACATGTATCAAAATATAAGACCTATTCGGTTTACTAAACATTTACCTTAATCTTAAACTGCACAGTCCCAATATCTATAAATTAATTCAAAATTTATTTATTAAAATTCAATAAATTGAATTGTCAAAACAATTTAATTAATTAATTCATAACATTAATTAATAAATTTAAATAATTCAAATTTTCCATTATTTAATTCAACTATTACTCATTAAAAAATAAAAAATCACAAAATTGAATTAATTAAGTCATCTATTATTTAATTTAATTCCACAATCCAAATATCCCATTAATTAATCAACAAATTAAATAATCCAGTAATACATTCTCATTTTTTAAAATATAATCGAAATCATTATCTTATTGAAATTATGTTAAATCAGTTAAATTATCAATGCAATTACCCAATCATGTAAATTGAAAATTCTAAATTATATACGTGTAATTATATCAAGATTAAGGAATTGTAATTTAGACCAACTATATCATGTCATTGGCGAGATATCGCCAAACAAAAATTCCACAAATTGAAATATAAGGGTCAAACCCATGATGAATAAAATATCTTGAATTAAATTATATAAATGAGATCCAGTAGATCAATATATATAAATCATAGTTATATATCTATAAAAATAGGAAAAAACAACCATTCAAAGGATGTATTAAGGATGAGATAATGAAGGAAAAATAATATTCCTGAGATTCCCTTGTTGGGAGAGGTGCATTAATTCAATATGGGCTTCGAATAATCTAGAATAAATGTTGTAGGGGCTTGGAAAATATTCAGAAGCCTCCAAAATGTGATAAAATAATTTTGGTTCAAGATTGGGTGTTTGGGGGTATAATATGGGGGATTATGAATTTTTTAATATTTTATGGAGCTTAAAATCCCATAGGTAGGGTTTTTCTTACTCTTGGTAGATAGTTACCACTAATCATGCGCCTAACTGTACACCTCCTCCCGGAGACTAGCATAGTTACTACATGAAGGACGCATGGTTTAAAAACCCATTCTACAACTATGTGAATCCCCTTAGTTTGTATTCACACAGTTTTCCCACATAGGTGCACAATTTCGAAAAACTGTGTACCAACATTACAGTTCACCACATAATTCTAAAATACTCAACATTCACCCAAACTCTCCCCAAGGTAATACATAAGAAACATTTATCCAATGAATAAAAAAATTGAACCCCCAATGATTTTGGGAATTATTTTGATTAAAATTAATCATTTTTATAATTTTCTCTTCTCATAATATTCAATATATTTTTCAATATAAAATCTCAATGCTTGGGATTACATTATATGCAATACCAAGAATATATTATATTACATGTAACCTTGACTTGGATTGCATTACAAACAAGATTTATTTTATACAAAACAAAAAAATTATTATTAAAATTAGTTAAATGAGATAACTCAATCCTATCCATTAAAATTTTTAATATAAATAGTAATAAATGTCACATCCCCAACATAGGAGCCACTAATCGGGTGCCCCGAGCAAGGTCACCACATGAGCTGAAGCACGCCTCATCATATGTCATAGGTTTCTGACTAGTAGTGAGGGTCTAATAGGTCACCTAGGTAGACTATACCCATATTACAAGAGTAATCCAAAATAGATAGAAAATTAAATAAAAGAACAATTGGAAACAATCAATAACATGCGTATATAACTAATTCCCAAAACATGGAACAACCATATACAAGAGTATAGGTTTCCATGATATAGTTCTGTTTAACAAACCCCCAAAAGAATTAAAATATAAGAATCCCAAAAATAGTCTATACTCCCATGTTTGGAACCTCACCCATACATGTCCCTTGTCCAACTCAAATCATTATCATATGGCCCTTTCCCTTAACTTGAAATCCAAGAAATAAATCTGCTCGGGTACCCAAAGGCGGTCCGAGAACGGTGTGAGTATAACTTAGTAGGTCACCACCACTGGTGTATACTACATATCCTGAAAATGATATAATGCATAAAATGATAATAATTTCAAAATCATGGTAAAGAGTTCATCATTCCATTCAAGAATGTGTTCCTTAATCTATATTACCAATGAGTCTAGGATCACTGCTTAAGAATATCATGATTTAATCTACCCTTTTCATGTGTTCAATGGATTAGGAATATTTAATTCTCTCAAGCATATGGAAATAAAATGAATCCATATCTCACTAGGAATAACATTATAAAAATATCATAATCCTCACCTCAATGTCACAGTCCTGGTGAAATGAAACCATTAGGGGAATAGAACTTTATCCCCTTCCCTTATTATGGAATTTATGGGAGGATCTAGAACCTCAGTGGAACTTGACCCATGGTCAATGAACCTCATGTTGATAACTCCCTTAACCAAGCCGTGTGCACATACTTATTTGCCATTCACCAAAATTAACCTTATAACAACAAGAAAATTAAATATCATTTAAAACATCACAATAATATAAACAAAAGGTAAAATAAATTTTTCCCCAATCCATTAACACATTTATCATTTATAATACTTAATCCCTTTTCCCCTTTTCCCATTACCCATGCATAACTCTCTAAAAATATTCAAGTGTAAACATCATTCCTTATCATATCCCCATTGTTCCCTTTTAACCCATTTAAAATACATATCAACAAACCCTTATACTTTAATCACATTAGAATAAACTATCCACAACCCACTTAACCTACTACATTAACCAATTAACACATTCCTTATGTATCTATATAAACATGAAATTATTTCACACCATATATTTTGGTTACCCATTTATGAGGTTTGACACACCACATGGGTGGACCTAAAATGGTTCACATCATCCTATATGAATCCTAGGGGGGTAATGAGGGTTTCACTATGCTTTTTAGACACCCAACAGATGACATATTTTCCAAGGCACCATGAAATATTCAATAGATTGAAATAATAATAGCCCTAAATAAACAAATATAGATAAAAAAGTGATATAACGTGTTGGCCACCTTCCTCTAATTCAATGTTGAACACCCTCTCAATAGAAGCCTTAGATAACAATTCAACTAACCCTTGAAATCATTAACCTAATAATCATATAAAATGTATGGTTTGAGTTCCTCAGTAGAATATAGGGAAAATATAAAAACCATAAACCAAAAAGAGAAGAAAGATTGGGATTAGCCTTACCTAGAACATCAATAAGTAATTGAAGGTGATCCAAACGGCCAAGGATTAAAGGATAATCACCATTTATAAGATCTTGAATGTTTGGATCATCCCTAAGCTTTATGGATAGTGAAAAAGGGGGTTCCTGAGTCAGTATAGGATATCTCTTAATGGAGTTTTTTTAATTTTTAAAAAGTGTCCATGCCGCACGGTTTACCCATATGGTTTTCCAAACCATGTGAAAACAATGTGGAGGCTACTACCCACACTCTCTTATCTGGCATGTATTTCCATACTATGAGAAAACTGTGTATATTTTTACTTCCCCCATATAATCTACACCCAAAATTTTCTAAACAATGAGTAAACCATGTGGATTTCCCAAAAATACTATTTTGTCTTTTATTATGTCTTGAACCCCCTAGACACCACCAATCCTACTGAAGGACTAGGGAAATTATTTAATTGTCCCAAAAGAAAGGGATTAAACAAAAAAGTGAGAAAAAAAATACATTATGAAGAAATATAGGATCTTAACACCTCCCCAAACTATAACGGGTCTTCATCGATACGCTCTTCTAGAGCTTCATTAGGATTCCAAAACAAGTAGATTGAGCCACCTGGCCCATATATCCAATTACTACTCCCATGTTACATCTTGAATGATTCCAAGCTACCATATAACATGAACAAAGGGAGCGATCGTACCCCGAAAAATGTTCTCATTATAATCCATAAAACGAACCGGTTCTCTTCAAAGGACACATCAACCTCAAAATCGGCATCCTCGACATTTATCACATGATATGGAATAAGAAGATATGTTAGGAATTGTGAAACATGGAAAACAAAATACATCCCAATATACCTCTATGGAAGAGCCAATTGGTAAGCAACTAGACTGATCCTCTCTTCTAACTCAAATGGCCCCACATATCTAGATGCTAACTTGACCTGCTTCTGAATTCAATGGTGTCCCAACCATGAAAATACATGAAGAAACACACTATCACCTACCCTAAATTCTATAGATCTACAACTCTGATCTTTACAAGACTTCTACCTACTCTCTATCATCTCGATACACTTCTGAATCAAATGAACCTTCTCTGATGTCTCCAATAAAGGACTCAATCCTAATAGGTCAGACTCTCTAGCCTCTAACGAACACAATGGTGAGCTACAAAGCCACCCATAAAGTGCCTCAGAAGGTTATATCTAAATATTTTCATAAAATATGTTTTTGTAAAAATACTCAATAAGAGACAGTTATTTCTCCCACAAAAAACAGAAATTCGGTAAACATGCTCTCAATGTGTCTTCTTATACATGAATTGTACGCTCTAAAAACCCATTAGTCTGTGGTTGGTATGTTTTACTAAAAACACCTAAGTACGATGTGCCTTCTATAGTCCCCTCCATAATCATGATATGAAATATAGATCATAATCCGAGACTATGGTTATCATCTTTCCATACATCCCTACTATTTATCGAACATTCAATTCCATTAATTGGTCGACTATGTGGGTCTCCTAAATCAACATTAAATGGCCCACTTTGGATAGAAGATCCACCACCACCAAAAATTAATCATTATTCTGAGTATTCCTTGGAAGACCCACCAAGAATTCTATCATGATGTCATTCCAATTTCACTCTGGAATTGTCAATGACTGCAACAACCCACTTGGATGCTGATGTTAGCCTTTACCTACTTATAGGTATGGCATCGTGCAACCAAACACTAAACATAATTCTTCATTATATTAATAAAAACTACATTCAAATATAAGGTTACATCATAGTCAATCGTGGAATCACATCCCACTATTATGCATGAAACATGCACATAAACCCCTTCTGTACTTTTACTGGCACCAAAACATGACCATGAACATATGAAACTACATCAGCACTAAAAGTCTAACCAAAAGGAGACTCCCCACCAATAGGACTTCCCTTCATAACCAAACACTTTAGGTCCACCAAATGACTATATTTAACTCATCATAGAAGTGTGGTTTAAATTGATATAGATGAAAGGGTCATATACTCGTGCACATCCTATACCTCCAAATGAGTCTCCTTAAACATGGCCATCAGTATCGACTTTGACGATGATTCTAGATCTGCTTGATTCGGAGTCGTCCAGCTTAGGGCATCAGTAACACTATTCCATTTCCCTAGTGTGTACACAAAATCAATATTAAAATATTGTAGGTACTCATCCAACATTTTCTATCGAATATTCAAATCCTACAGAGAGAATATTTACCTGAATATTTTATGGTCACTGAACACCATAAAAGCCTCTCCCAACAAGTAGTTCCTCCGTAACATTAAGGCATGATCCATGGAAGCCAGCTCATGGTCATGAGTAGGATAATTCCTTTCATGTGGCCTCATATTTCATGACCCATAAGCTACAACTCGATCATCCTACTTCAACATTGACCCATGTCTAATAATGTGTGCATCACAAAACAAGTGGGACAAATTATATGGTTCTCATAAGATCAAAATCTATTTGATAGTCAACCACTTTTTCTGCTCCTGAAAATTATTCTCAAAATCCATTGACAAAGAAACATAATTCCCTTCATGGTTTGGACTATGATCGGTGCTACCAAATGATAGAAATATCTAATAAACCTTAATGAATAACCAGCCAAACCCAGAAAATTATGAATATCATTTCTATTCTTGGGCTTCACCCAAGACACCCCCACTTGCACCTTTTTCAGATCCACTGACACACCTGACATAGAAATGCCGTGTCCCAAAATTTTCACCCCATCAATCCAAAATTAACATTTTATAGCTTGGATTAAATCCTATGATTTCATTGTGAACTCAAGATGATGTCAAGTTGATTGTCATGGTCGTTATGAGTTCCGGAGTACACCAAGATGTACTCAATTACATAAACAAAAAAGTGATCAATATATAAGTAGAATACATGGCTTATTAGGGCCATGAACACCACTAGGTAATTGATCAAACTAAAAGGCATCACCAGAATTTTATACAACACAAGCCTGCTTTGGAAAACTGTTCATTGTATGTCATAAGGTCTCACCCTAATCATATGGTATCCTGATCTCATATCTATCATTGAAATCAACGACGCACCTATGAGACGATCAAACAGGTCATCATTTCTTGGAAGAGAGTATTAGTTCTTAACAGTCAGCTGGTTTAACATCTTATAATCGACACATAGACTTTGTGATCCATCAAACTTATTAGAAAAAATAATCATTGGAGATCTACATGGTGATGTAATATGACTTATAAAACCAATAAACCCTAATTCTTCTAACTGTTCCGTCCATTCTTGGACCATTGCTGGTGCCATTTGATACGGTGGAAAGGAAATTGGCTCTGATCATAAAAAAAAAATTATCTCATTAACTCAACATCTCTCAATGGTGGTAACCTAAAGAAGTCATCCGGAAACAAATCCTGAAACTGGTCTTCGTCACAAGGGAAAACTCAATTTCCATTATCCCCATCATCCAGTATATGGCACCCCGCATGGGCAGTGAGTTCTTCTAACTACTGGTGTAGCTTCCCTGTGTGGATTGCAAAATTATCCCACTCACCACAAAGGACATAAGTCCCCCCATCGAGAAATGTGAACATTTCCTGACATGGGTAATAGTTGATATGGGTTGAAATAATGAAAAAAGGTCATTCACCAAGATTAGGTCAACACCTGAAATTTGTAGGACATACTAATTCCACAAAAAATGATACCCAACAACCTCTAGAGCACACCCCTTACACTGATTGATTTACTCAACTCGTACCCATATTGGAGTATCAAGAGACATTACCCTAAATGAAGTTTCTATAGTTACGCCCTATACACAACTACTAACTATGCATAAATAAGGGAACATGTAGCACCTGTATCAAATTATGCACTATAAAGTGTGGATGCAACTAGAATCATACCTCAAATAGTAGATGGTGCTACCTCACCACCTTCAGGTGAATCCTAAACTACATGGAAATGACCAACACATTTACACTGGGCTCCAGCATGACTACCATACACTACAATGCCCTATTGGTATGGATGATCTCACACCAGAGTTCCACATTTATCGCCTCCACCTGTGCGACCCATGGAGCTCTATCTACCTACCTAGTATGGGGTAACTGACCCCCAACCTTCTCCCTATGTCTGCCTCTGACCTCCATCATTACCAAACTATCATGGGTTCATGTAGAACCCATTCACATGGCATAACCTGGCGAATGCTTGACACTCAATTGGTGGGTGGAGACACATTTCAGGTTTGTGGACCAGTCTTCCACACTGATAATTCAAGACTCGATCACCACCCAAAGAAGTACACCCCCTCTTCTAACCGTTCATTGTGCTTCCACAATGTTAAATGGATACGAAGCGGTGCTTCCTACTTTCAGAAGCTGCACCTCATTATCTCCCAAATGGAAACACAATTTCACAACTATAATCACCCAATAAGTTACCCTACAAGATAAGGGTTTGATCAACCACTGTGGAAGACCTTATCAGAAAATATATATTCACCGGAGATCTGATCTTGTGACGCATCCCATCTGAGAATAATTTCTCCATGACTACAATGTCATCTGTCAACGTCAGAACAAAGTGCCTCAAATTGGTGAAACCACTATCGTAGTATACCACTGACATTGTCCACTAAGTCATCCTTATGATATTCGTAGCCTTATCCTACCTCAAGATATCTTGGTAGATGTTCCTGATAAACATCCCCTAAAATTCATTCCACAACATTCCATTAGACTTCTTTGTTTCTATAATGATGTCCCCACAATGTTTTTTCTTATCCACTCAATATATAGGCCAAAAATATGACTCTATCATTTATAAGAGACTATAGGTGGTCCAGTATAGTTTGGATGGACTTTATTTAGAACTCTGTTACTTCTGGCCCACCCTCTCCATTAAAGGTTGAAGGGTGCTTCCACTGAAATTTCTTTTTTAGTTCAAGCATACTCAGTGCAACCATCCCTGGGTCTTGTTCTGTCATCTGCATAAAATGGGAGAATTTCTCACCGAACAACTCTTCTTTATTTTCATGTATCACTATGTTTTCTTTCTCCACTATTGGGAGAGTGTTCTTCAAAACATCCTCATGTTTCCCAAATAACACATGCCATCAAGGGCTCATTTATTTATAATGACAAACACATGATTTAACACGAAACAATAATTCTTTTACAGTATGTGAAAATATATAGGTAGGCTCATCAGTCACCACAACCAAAAATGATTGAATACACTACCCAAAATAAACGACTCACAACCGGATCACTACCTTTTGTCATCTCTCTTAATGTCATGACTAGTATGGGGACATAATTCAAATGGTTGCAAGCCTTCTTATTTACACAGATTCAAAACAATTTCCATATCCCAATTTACTCTTAGAATATATTATTCCACTTTTACTTCATTATCAATTAATATTAGATGTTTCCACTTCAAATTTTACCCATTAATTTGATATTATTAGGCATATTTTTCCTTAATTTTATGAAAACATACGCATCATAACCTTTATATCCTGCACACCCATCACATGTGGGTGACTATCATGATCCATGTCATGTACCTACATAGGTTCTTATAAAGGTGCATGAATGCACAAAACACGTACATTTTCGTCAATGAGAGTAATACAAAAATATATCAAATCACACTACATGTTTGTCACCAACTATTAAAATATCATCAAATATAACAACACAAAACATGAGCAACAATCCCCTCCCTGGGTGACTTGGGGTTTTCAATATACATAGGTTAGCTACTCCCACGAATGAGCACATTTTCAAGGGCCAGCACATTCTTATCATTCATATCTAACATTCCCGAATAGTATGAAATATAAAAGAACATCTCTTATGCATCTTTGTAATGTCCTTGACTCGGGACCCACTAAACTGGTGCCCCATTCTAGGTTACCACATGACCTCAAGTGTGACTCCCCATACTCCATTAGTTCCATACTAGAAATAATGGTCTAATAGGTCATGTGGGGAGACTAAACCCTCATACCGGAGTATGCCACAACATATAACAATTTAATTAACTGAAAAAATAGAAAACCATCAATAACATGGATAAATAAAAAATTCTCAAGACTGGGTACAACAATATTAAATAGTAAATATCTAATTCCATGCTATATTTCCACGTGAAAAAAAAACCCCAAAAAAATGAAAAAAAAATGAATCCCCAAAATGCTCTGGACTCCAGTGTCTAGAACCTCACCAATATATGTCACATGCCCAACTCAACACCCAATAATATGGCCCTTGCCCTTGTACTGACTTACAAGCATGAAACCTGCTCAGTTACCGAAAGGCAGCCCAAACTGGGTGTGAGTATTAAACAATAAGCCACCACCAATGGTGTCTGCCGAATATTCTGAAAAGTAGATAGTGCATGAAAATGATAAAAATGGAAAATTTTTGGTATATAGTTCTATATTCAATTCTATACTTTTTTTAAACTACATTACTATTGAGTCTGGGTTCACTACTTAGGCACTTCATGATTTTATCTACCCTTTTCATGTGTTCAATTGATTAGGCATATTCAATGTTCTCAAGAATATGTGAATAAAATCAAGCCCTATCTCCCTAGGAACCACATTTTTTCAATCTCATTATCCTCAACTCGAACCCTCATTCCGTGTTTAATGAAGCCATTAGGACAATATATCTTTTTCCCCTTCCCAAAATCATGCATTTAGTTGACAAACTTGAACATCATTCCAACTCGACCAATGGGCGTAGAACCTCATGTTGTTACCCAACTCAACCAATACATGTGCATGTACTTATTTATCAATCACCCCATTTAACCATTTCACTAAAATCATATCCAATATCATTTACAACATCCCCTCAATATGAAAAACAGGGAAATAAAAATTGTCCTCAATCCAAAAACACATTCATAATTTATAATGAATAACCCTTTAGTCCCATTTCTTATTTCCTATGCCTATATAACTAAGTATATTCATGTGTAAACATAACTCTTTAACATATTCCCATTATCCCTTTTCAACCCATTTAAAAGCTAACCCAACAATCCCTTACCCATTAATCACTACAGATCCAACTCCCCATAACCCATCTATCTTATTAAATTAACCAATTAAAACATTCATTAAGGCTCTATATCAACATGATTCGATTTCACACCCTATATTTCTGTTACCTATTTGGTAGGTTTGGTTCACCCCATGGGTGGCCCTAAAATCAGTGACATCATCTTCCATGCATCCCACATAGATCATAAGGGTTTAATTATGTTTTTTAGACACCTAATAGATCATATCATGTCGAAGGCACCATTAAATCAATTAGAGAGGTTATGAATAAAAACCCTAAATGAAAAAATCTATACAAAAACTAAGGGATGTAACTTGTAGACCACCTACATGGAATTTTTTGGTTCACACCCTCTCAATAAAACCCTTAGATCTCGAAACAACCTACCCTTGATGTTGTACCCTACATCCCACCAAAAAAGTAGTGTTTGAGATACTGATATGGAGAAGGGAAAGAGATACAAACCCTAAACCGAAACAAAAAAGTAGTAGTGGAATTAGACATACCTTGGTCTTAAATCTGCAACTAACGGTGCTCCAAACGACCTATGATTGAAAGAGAATCATTTTGTCGAGGATCCTATAATCTTGGCACATCACTTGGATTAAATGATGGAGAAGGGGGGGAAACACCGAGTTTCTATAATAAATCCTCTAATGTATTTTTTTGCAATTTTTAAACATTTTCTTGGTCGTACGGTTTACCTTCACCATTTTACAAATATTGTACAAACCATGCAGAGGATACTAATCGAATTCCTTTCTCTAGCATAGTTTGACAGACTATGTGTAGACCGTGTATATTTCTACTTCCGGCATTTTCTCCCATTGAACGGTTTTCCAAACCATGCACCAACCACATGGATTTCCCAAAAAGCATCTTTTCCCCATTTTCATATCCCGAACCCTAGAACACCACCAAGACTTCTCAAGGTCAGGAGAAAATGCATAATTAACCAAAAATTAAGGGATTGAACCGAAAATTTAGCCAATAAATACCTTGCTACGAAATCTACAATATCACAAAAACTTCTTTTTAAATGTCATAAAAATTGTTTAATATAAATAAAACATATTTGTCATGAAATATATAATTTTTTATAACGTAATTATTTGTTAAAAATTCTCTTTAACTAAAGGGACTGCTTCTTATGTCATATGAAAAGAAAATGAAATAATTTTAGACACACTTATGAACTGAATATTTTAAATAAACATAAATTTTTAATTCATAACTACAAAATTATCTTATGGATCATTTTTGGGATTTCTCAGAGAAACATCATTATTAGATGAACAATGAAAAATACTGAATTTTAATTCTAACATTCTTAATAATGTAATTTATTTATATAGAAAAATTGTATATTAAGTTTACTTTAAAGTTACAATATATCAATTATACATATATTTATTTAATTTATGTTATTGGAATAATATTTATATTTAATTTAGATATAAAAGAATAATTTACTTTTGAACAATCTCACCTTAAAACCCCAAATTCTCATCATGTCTGATGGATTATTTTTATACATATATTTTCAACATCTATGTATATTATTAAAAAAACATAGCCTATATTAACCATTATAATATTTATATTTGAATAATAAAAAATTATTTTCTGACAAAAATTATTAGTGAATTAGCTTAAAATTTATAAGAGTGATTAAGGTAAAATTAGGCATAAAAATGGAAAAAACATAATGTTAATGGACAAAATGACTTATCCACAAGTAAAACACCCATTTTATGGACATATTTTGTTCGTACACCTTATATATTATAGTTTAGTTTATTTTATGTGAATTTTATTTTGTATAAACATTTTGTACAATAAGCTTGCCTTCAAAATTTCAAAGAGTGTCCCACCCTACCTTATAAAAGGACATCACCTCTCCCCCTTGTTCAAAATAATCAAAGCACATAAGATGATCCAAATTCTAATAAATACACTCATCATCACTTCTTTCTGTATTTAATCAATCCTTTTGGGAATAAATCCTACTAAATAATCCATTTGGTGCAATCAAAAAAGAAGTTACCCAATGAAGTGGTAACATCCATCCTCTAGCTCCTTTATTTATTTTATTTATCCTCCCCCACGTTTATTGTTCCATAATTTTATAATAACCATATTATCCTAAATATAATGTTTTTTACTTATAATGGTTCTACATACACATACACACAAATCCATCTATTTGGTATTGAACTTAATATTTGTGTACGACAAACTACTACCTCCATAAATGATGATTTTTTGACTTTACTCTTCCACCACCCATGGTATAAATTATGATAGAAACCCTGTTTATATATGATACATGTGATATTTATAGTATCTTTATTCTTCTGTAATTTTTATATTACACATGCATTGATGCACTCCATTTTCTGGAATCTGATAACATCGTTTCAGAACGTGTGTACTGCTGCCTCCTCAAAGCGATGTGATACATTAACACATTATAGTGAAAGTATTAAATATTGGTTCAATTAAACATATGTAAGATACATGACATATATAATATGTGATTTTTATACTACCTATGGATGTATTATACTATTTATATACATAAATATATTTTTATTAACATATCATTTTTATAAAATTTATTTTTGGGGGTTTATGTTTTAAAAGTAACCAAAATTTTAAAGTAATTTTGCCTCAATTTCTTTGAAACACATGTAGTGATATAAATCTATATTATTCATTGACGTTCATAAAATGAACTTAAAATTTTTATATTTGAATCTTAATCTTTTTATGATATGATATGATTCAATTAATTTCATTTTCTTATATAGAGTGTATGAATGAATGTTACCGAGTGGTATGGTTTGTTGAAACAATTTCATCATTTGTTGATATTGTTTATGAGTACGCTTCCATTAATTGATATTATGATCCGTATCTTAAGAAATATCATCAATTTTATTCTCCTTGGACTATTTATGATATTTTCATGTATTAGTACCATTTTTTCACTAATTGGTAAAAATTATTATTATTTTAGGTTTCTTTAAAGTACGACCTTACCTCTCCTTTTGGTCTGAAATATGTATTAATTAATAACAATGTTTTATAAAAAAAATTAAATATTTATTCATAATTATTAAATATATTTTCAAATAGAAATGTTTTTAAATTGATTTAAATCATTATTTTAATTTTTTATTATTCTTTATAATGTAATTTTTTTAAAAACATTAATATTTATTTAAATGAATTAAATATATTCTCAAATAAATGGTCTTCAAAACGTTTTCAATCAATATTTATAATTTTTAAATTTATTTTCAATGAAATGGTTATAAAAACATTTTATGATTAAAATATAAGGTTTTTAATTATTTTCAAATAAAATGTTTTCCAAAATGATTTCATGCAACCTTTATAATTATTTAAGGAATTATTTTTCAAAATGTTTTGAATAATTTTTTATTAGTATTCAGGGAAAGTAGTTTTCAAAATTAATTAATCATATTTTGAATGTTTTCAAGAAAAATAATTTTCAAAATAATTTTAGGTCTTCATTTTATGTTTTATATTAGTTTAAAATAAAATTGTTTTCAAAACATTTTAGGTTTTAAAAATACATTTTCAAAGAAGAAAGGATGTTTTCGTCAAAAAATGATTTGAATGAATTTTTAAACATTATTTTACATCTAACATGACATTATTTGAAGTTATTCATAAACTTATTATATTTTATCTCTTGTTTCCATTAATTTTATTTCATTTAATCATTTCTGTTTTGATGGAATGAAGTTTATGAAAACCATTTCTCTTACGCGGCTTATATGGTAATGATACTTGTTTCACATTCAAGGGTAATATGTTTTATGAAGACAATTTATATTTCATGGGATGAATGTTCATGATACTTTTTTCCCTTTCACAGGTTATATTTTTATGAAACACTATAATTTTTATTATTTATTCTTAGATGAAATGATTATGAAACATGTCTCTTTTCAACATGTTATGATATGATTACATATTAATGATGTACGTTGAATTTCATAGGTAATGGTATTATTATTTATCATATTGTAGAACATGTTTGTATGATTTCATTATTATATTGGTGTGACCTATATATACCTCCAATTAATTGGGTAATGATAAATGTTTTTTGAGATCATAAGGGTACTTGGAAGGGCATTTAACGCCTGAAACAAGTGGGTGTCTTAATCCTGAAACAACAGGGTAAATGAGAGGAAATCCCAAGCCACAAACAACTAAG
This sequence comes from Viscum album, assembly GCA_963277665.1. Classification (NCBI taxonomy): domain Eukaryota; kingdom Viridiplantae; phylum Streptophyta; class Magnoliopsida; order Santalales; family Viscaceae; genus Viscum; species Viscum album. Next base: position 650,952,303 of record OY728145.1, on the reverse strand, counting down.
TATATGGAAGGTAATCCCAATTATGAAGCAGTTTTGTGGGTTATTTCCTATGACTACCATTTTATGAAGGTCTAGGTAGGTACCCTCGAAATTTTATTTTCTATGATTATCTGTATACTAAAAATTCCATGTCGTATTATTATGCGATTTTTTATTAGCTTATGCTATTGATTCCATTATAATTAAAATCTTCTGAACTGCTAATATTTATTCAATGATTCATGTTTAGGATCATTGTTATGCAAAGAATTATCATATAATTTCATGATCACATTATTATACCAGTATTCTCATGTTTATGATCATATATGTCCTTTTTTTACCATTACTAGGATTCTGTGCTCACCCATTTTATGTTTCTTTTCTTAGGTTGTGAAGAAATATTTTATTTAGTAGTATTAAAGGGGATGGTATTTTTCAGAAACATTTATGATCATTCACCGTGTTATTAGATTGTGTTCCATGTTTCTAAAGACACTAAACTATAGTAGTTTTTATGGATGTAAATTTATAATTTTCTAATTATTATTCTAAATTGATGTAATAAAAATGTATGTTAAACTAATGTCGCTATAGTTTTTATATTAGTAATGTATTAGTATTACATTGTAAAATAAGATTAGAAACATTTATTGTTATCCATAGGGATGTTATTAATAATATATATGGGGATGTCTCTAAAGATAAGTCTAAGGATAAGGAAATGTATTTGAAGATGTCTTGGGATTTTGGTAAAGGATAGAGTGGCTAGTTTCTTAGAGATATATCCTTATCTGGATACTTCAAGTTGATTAGGTTCTATAATATATGTACTATGGAGTAACAACACAAACAATGTGTTCTAGGAAAAGGGTATTCTCGGATAAAATGTATAAGTATGAGTAATGGTTTAATAATAATGTTTGTTGAATGAACTGCACATGTTATAAATTAAAATATTGTGTTATATGATTCATGAAAAATTTAATTATTTTGAGTTTATGATTTATATTAAAGATTTAAAAGTATATGTCTAATGCATCTAATAACATGGAAAATTTATTTAATAGAAATATGATATTTTGTTTGAGGGAAGGTAACACTTATTGTGTCCAAAATGTTGAGGAATTTTTGTTTAGCTTGGATAAATAGATGTTTGATTTGGATGAAGTAAATTAAGTAGTATTGATGACTATAATACCAAATAAATATTTGTTTAAAAAGTTGTTTATGCTATTATGGATGGTGTTTAAAATGTATTGGATTTATGGAATATATCATGTAATCTTTGGAATAAGGATTCATGCATGTTTTCCAAAATTAGTTATGATATTTAATGTTATTAAAATATTTCTAGAGAATATACATTGAAGGTATTCACATGTTTGGAATGTCACAACAAAGTTACACTTTAGGATATATTGGGGAGCATTGTTATTCTGATTTAGTTCTTTCATTCTAATGTTTTTGAATTTCATATTATGGTAGGGTTAAAATGTTAAAAATTTATTGTATGGTTAAGTTAAACATTGAAAGAGGAATTATATATTAATGTATTATCTCACCCTATGAGTGTTTGTGCATGTTGGATAACTTGTTCTAACCATTTTTTTGTAATGATAAAAAAATATTGATTTATTTATTTATAATTATATTTATAGATATCAAGAAATTATAGTTATTTAGTAATGAAAAATCCACTTCATTTTTTGAGTAATGGATGAAATGGAAATTTCTCAAGACACAACAAAATGGTAAGATCATGCAGAAGCCAATAGTTATATATTCTTGTGAAATTTCTTCAACATTTGGAAAAATATTCTAATCCCAAATTGTATCCTTGTACACTCATTCAGAATGAATAAAATTGTCCCTTAGATCTTCATATATTTATGTTTGTGTGATTTTTAACTTTTTCATATCAAGGTTCTATTTACATTCCATCATAACATGATGATTATATTTATCTTCCATGTCAATGGTTTTAACGTTCCACCTTTGTTCATCCATATATAAACATAGTTATGAGTTTCATTGGGTTACTGTTATGGTTATAGATTTATTTTTTAAATTGATGTTTTACTATTCATTTTTAGCACGTGTTTTTATGGGAATATAACTATTAATCATTAAAAATTGATTACCCAGATGATTTTTTAGGGAGAAATTAATTTTAATTGTATATAATGTAACACCCCATGATTTTGTGAATTATTATTTCATATTAATATTTCTAATATTTTTAAATTCAGAAATCAATTAATATTTTTAATATAAAATAACTATGGCTGGGATTTCATTATACAAAATTCTATTTCAAACTTCTGCTACATGCAACACTGTCTTGGCTAGTGTTAAATGAAACATAGAGTTTATGTGAAACAAAACATTTCTATTATTAATATTTAAACGAGATGGTTATAACATAACAATTAAACATATTAATTTAAATATTAATAAATAATAAATATTATTCATAATGGTTTTATATAAATAAGAAATATTTATTTTGAAATATATATTTCATTATATTATTTATATTTTTAAAATGTTATTTTATTAATGGAACTTCATTTTATGTCATCCTATGAAAAATATTATATTTAATCTGGGGAATTATTCTAAATTAATTTTTCACAAATTAACAAAAATTTTGAATTCATGATCTCAAAATTAATTTAGGGTGATTTTGAGGGATTTCTCAATCAAACTTAATTTTTTGATGATTAGGGATAAATAAGGAATAATAATTCAAAACAACTTTTTCATATAATATATTCTTACAGTTTCAATAAATATAAATCTTTTTATAATTAAAAATATATAAATTATGCATATATTAATCAAAAATACATTATTATGATAATTGTTATAATTAATTTAAATATAAAAGCTTAATGAACTTCGGAAAATTCTAACCTTATAACATGCTTTTCTTACCGCATATACATGATTAAAAATAGATTTTAGTTTCTTCATAAATGAATTAAATAACTAAATATAGGAATAAATGGTTTAATAAATATAATATTTATATTCTAAGAATATAAACCTAATTTTTTATCATAAATTTTGGTGAAAGTGATTAAAATTAATTACAGTGATTAAGGTAAAATTATGCTTCAATGGGACTAACCTATAATATTAAGTGGAAAATGACCTAAAAACAATTTCAAAACCCATTTTATGGTAATATTTCATCCATAAAAAATTTATTTTTTGGTCTTTTATTAGTTTTTAGATAAAAACATGGGTACACCTAACTTGTTTTTAGAAATTCCAAATGTATCCCTCCCTCCCTTATAAATGGCCATCACCTCTCCCAATTATTCTCTCCTATAAAGAAACATATTTTAATCCAAAATATTAACAAATAATTCCACATAATCTCTACCATTCACCTATAAACATTGAATTTTTATGAAATAAAATATAGGAAGCACATTCATGAAAAATAAAAGGAGATACCCAAAGATGAGGTAACAACCTTACTGACGCTCCTTTTTTTTAATTTTCAATCCACTAAACTAATATTTTCAATGATTATTTAATGACAAAATAATCCTAAATATACTGATATGATTTTTATTATAATTTACCATCATACGCAAACATACTCTCCCATTTATTTTGTAACGAGCTTACCATTCGTGTGTGGAGAATTTCCACCTCACAAAAAGATGATAGTTTGTTTTATCTTTACGACCTATCATGGTGGGAATTATGATGGAAATTATATTTATAGATGATATATGTGATATTAATAATTTCATCATGGTGCAATAATTTTTATATAAAACATAATGTTAGGCATTCTATTTTTGGGAATATGATAACACTGTTTGTGAACGAATGGACCACTGTTTCCTCAATGATTTGTGATATGTTCAGAAATTACATGGAATGTATAAAGGATGGTATTAATTAAAAATTTGTGAAATAAATGAAATATATATTATATTAATGATTTAATTGAGTTTCTAGATGCTGAATACACCCTTTTATGTTTTACTCATTTCAGACACTAAAAAGGATACCACGTTAGTCTTGGATGTATGAACTACTGCCTCCACGATGCGATGTGAATCATTTTACTTACCAATAATTATATATTTAAGTATTTAACATTAAATAACAATGTATTTATGATATAATGATCATTATATAATGTTATAATTATCCTCATATAATGATATATATATATTTACCATCTCTCCACAATGTTCATTTAAAGATGGGGACATTGCTCATGAGTACGTATGGAATACTATATCCATGATGGTAACATTGGTTCATTTTTCCTAAACAACATTCAGGATAGGTTTTAGAATTATAATATAGGTATAAATATGATATGTTTTTATGATTTTTATTCATGATAACTTTATATAATGACCCCTATGATGACAGTCGACCTACCAAAGTCATTTTTAACACTAGGAAAAATATTTGGCCAAAATAAATGATGTAAAATTAATTTATTACATTATTTTATACAAAATTGTATTAATTAAATTAAAGGTAATAATAAAAATGGTACATTTTCTAATTAAATTAATTAATTTTCATATTTTTTTTATTTATGATAATAAAGACACATGTGACAAGTTAGAATTAAGGTAATGAAATTTCATCTCACTTTTTATTTGTTTGAGAGTCATTCCATAATCACCAATCAATGATTTTTTGTGTTGTATATTTCCCTATAAAATTTTATATTATTAATTTTATTATTTAATTTATTTATATATTTTATTTTTTCATTATATCATGGGGATCACGATTTAAATTTTACTCAAGTAGTAAGGGTTTTCTTGTCTGACTTTTATTTCCTGTGGGAGACCATCCATGATTACATTATATTTAATATATGTGGTGTGTATACCAACCATGTATGTATTATATGATTAATAGAATAAAATATTTGGTTATTAACATATCTAATTGATTAAATTAATTTAATGGGGTTTATGTTTCCAAATATTCCAAATTGGTAAAGTAATTTTGTCTCAACTGGCCTTCATTGAGACACATTGCATGTTATGAATCAACTACGAGGTATAAAAAACTCTATTTGAAATGTTATATCATGATTATCCTTATTTTCATGATATTTTATACTTCATATAATTTCATTTTATTACATGGAGTGTGTGATTCAATGTTACCAAGTGGTAAGGGTTTATTGAAAAATATCAACATTTATCAACATTATTTTTGATTATGATTCCATTGATGGAATATTGTGATCCATCTCTCAAAACAGATCCTTATTTTTTCCAATATTTTTATTCATGATAAATTCTTTTTTTGGAAAAATTTTCCACTCATTGGAATATAACATTCATATGGATGTTTTTAACAAGCCTGACATTACATCACTCTTTGGTCTGAATTGTTTTTCCTTTCAAAACCCTATTTTTATAAAACAATTCAACAATTATTCCCTATTTTTCTATGATATTTTAAGGGAGAATGTTTTAGATTTATTTTCAAAATTTATTTATAAGTTATAAATGTATTTTCAATGAATTTTTATTCAATACTTATTTAATCATTCTTTATATGTATAAAAAGTATTTTCAATAAAATTAATTTCAATAAATTTTCATTATTTCCTTATATGTTTTAAAATTATTTACAAATAAGTGGTTTTCAAAAAACATTATTCATTATTTATATTTTTGTAAAATTATTTTAAAATAAAAAATTTAAAAAAAAAATTCAATCTTGTTTTATAACATTTTGGAGAAAATAGTTTTTAAAAAGTTTATAATATTTTTTATAATATAGGAAAATAATTTTCAAAATATATTCAATCTTATTTAATAAGTTTTCAAGGAACATTTGTTAACAATTATTTCAATAAGTCTTTATTTTTTCAAATTTTTTTATATAAAATAGATTTCAAAAGGTTTAATGTTTTAAAAATCCGTTTTCAAAGGAATATTTTATATTCTCTTCAAGAAAGGGTTTTAAAATATATTTCAAAAACGTCTATATAAGATGACATCTTTTGATGTTACAATTCCCTTTTTTAGAAAATATTCAAAGGATCCATTCTTATTCTTTATCTGAATTATCAATGTGTGGATGGAATGGTGTTTATGAAAACAATTTCTCTCTCACATATTTTATGTTTATAGAACAATCTTGGGTTATATTTTTATGAAATATGTTTCCTTTTCATTAGCTATATATTTTTCAAATCCATTTTCCTTTCATGGGTTATATGTTTATGAAACCATATTCTTTTCATGGGATATGATTTGATGGTATAACTTTCAAACCTATCTCCTTTTAATAGATTATGATATAAATAATTGTTAATGATACCCATTTCATTACATGGGTAGCGATGAAATTTTTTATGATCTTATGGAAAATGATTGTATGGTTTAGTTATGATATGATTAAGACCTATGTCACTGTCCAATGTATTGGGTAATGATAAATGTTTTATGAGCTCAAGAAGGTACACAAAAGGGAATACCTTGACCAAAACTAGATGTTATCTTATTCCTAAAACAAGATGGTATATGAGAGGTAATCCCAAGACTGAAATATAAGGGTACGCAGGAGGGAATACCATCCTTAAAGTAGGAACATTGGTTATTATCCCACTATTAATATATTATTATGGTATTCATAGCAATACTTGACATAAGATTTTCTATTATTATGTGTAAACTGATAACTCTTTGTCTTGTTCCTTTTGTTATGTTATCTCCAATTATGATCTTGATTCCCTTGTGATTAATGTCTTATAAACTAAAAATCGTTATACCATGATTAATTTTTATGAACTTTTTTACACAATTTATTATATTCTAATGTCCATTTCATGTTCTTATACTATTAGTAACATTTTTATGCTTACATATATCATTAGTATACCCTTAAATAGCATTTATGATCACCCCTTTTTATATTCCCTTTCTACAGTTTGAGAAGAAATTTTTTAAGTAGAATTTATAAATGGGAATATCCTTGTGGTTGTAATTGATTATCTGTAGAAATGTTAAAAATATTTTGTTCCATGATTCCAAATGCACTAAACTATTATGGTCCCAGTGCATGTAATTTTGTAATGGGCCGAATGTCTATCTAAATTGATGTAATATCCATGTCTGTTAAGACTAGGTGAATACATGAAATAACATCATCTTCATTCCCCCAAACTATGTCTCAATGTGATCCAACCCAAATATCATATGTGACATAGAGGGTGGATCTGTCTTAGGATCAATCTTTTCTACATCGGTCAAATGATAAGGCTCATGGTGATAAGGACAATGTTTTGACAAATGAAAATCATTATAAATATCATTGTACCTCTATGGATGAGGTAATCAGTATTCCACCAGCCCGATTCTCTTCATAACCTTAAATAGTCTATAAAACATGTGGGGCATCATTCACTCTCTCTAAATATTTTCGTGATCCAATCTACGTGATGGATAAAGGAATGCACGATAACCCTATAAAAACTCTAGTGGTCATCAACATCTATTAGCATACATGATATATATACTATGAGGTATATCCATAAATTTTGGAATTAAATGTAGCTTCTTTGTTTTCTCCTACATGAGAAATTTTCCCAACAATTATGAATCACTTGAATCCATTATAAAAAGACGTAATTTGCAAGTCCTACCATTAATATCCTTATACAATGTCATTCCCATAGTTTTTTCATAACTTTTGTTATAGGATAACTCCACCAGTTCTAGATTCATATCCAAATTCCCACAAAAGTCTATGAAACGACCTTAAAGAATGTCCTCTGGAACATGTAATCTATGCTTTGATTCCCCATCTATCTATGGAGAGGGGGAAAGTCATACATCATAAAACTCATTTACGAAGTGCATTCTATAATACCTACCAAAACCATGATGTTAAAAACGAATAAAAAAATTAAACAATAGACTATGTAACACCATATATATGTACTATCTCCCAAATGATTATGCGTCCCAAATAATTTAAAAAGAATGTCTCCCATACCAGTAATAAATTCACTACCTTTATCAAATTGTCCACAATCACCCAAATATAATCAATATATTGATTATTCTATAGGATACCCAAAACAAAATCCACGGTAATGTCATCACACATCTATTTTAGAATGGTAAATGACTTTAGTAAAACACTTGGTCAATTATGTTTGACATTCACCTATTGATTAGTGTAGCATCATGTCAGAAACCCTTCAACATCAATTTTCATATATGACCACCAAAATTGTCATCTTTGGTTTTGGTACATTTTGGTCACACCTTGTTGCACCTCCCACATTGAGGCATGAATTTCATGCATTATCTTCTCCAAAATGATCATAGGATAAACATTCAAATTCATGACATATATGATCTAACACTCATCTATGGTATAATCATAATGTGACTCCATGCCATTATTGCTTTCCCTCATGAAAAAACATTCTAGATCTTCATATTCCCTTTCCCTGATCAATCTAAAAAATTTCACTCCCCAAAAACTGATATAAGAGTCATATTCTCGATGCTCTAGTGAACCACACTGTTAATCTCAACTTGTAATGTAATTATTTTCCACTGAACAATTGACTCTTGAACTACCAGAGTTTGTGTATTCATTCATATTTAATCAGTAAAATGTTTTCACTTCTAATTAATTTGGAAGTTCAAAATAAAATGCCTTTAGACACTCAACCCAAATCCTCTTTCATAGATTCAAATAAGGGTGGGAAAAGATATACATTAATCTATTGTGATCTGTATACAAAACAAAATTTTCACATAATAGATAATGTCTCGAACACATCAAATCATAAAATTCATTAAGAAACTAGAGATTTTCTATAGGGTTATTCCATTCATGTTACCTCAATTATCATGACCCATAGGCCACAACACAATCTCCCCACATAAACACTACTCCAAGACCTAAGACAGAAGCATCACAGAGCACCATATACTCTTCCCTTGGATTAGGTAGTATCAATATGGTCACTGATTTCAAGCACATATTTGACAAAAATAAGGAACTCTAGCATACTTATAACTATTCATAATTGAACCACATCTTCTTTTTAGCCTGAATGTGGTGCTTTAAATTGAGAAAAGTCATAGATGAACCTCAAATAATAACCATCTAATCTGAAAAAATTTCAGTTATCAACGAAATTATTTGAATTTTCCCTTGAATAAATTTCATGAACATTTATCTGCTCCACTATCACTCCTTAATCTATAATAATGTGATCAAATATGTGTAACTAAATAATAAAAAAAATAAAAATAGATAGTTAAATTTAATACTAATGCTATTTCAGTTTACTCAGGACAATACCACGGTGTTTGGAATGATCGTCAGAAGTCTTGGAGCACTCTAATAATCCATCCCCAATTAAAATAACAATCTAGTTTAGGTACGGATGGAAGATTATATTAATAAAGTCTATAAGCACTACTGGGTCATTATTTAGCCCAAATGGAATCCTGAAAAACTCATAAAGGCCATACTTTCATCTGAAATCCATCTTTAGAATATCATAATGTGGAATTATAACCTAATGATACAACGATCTCAAAAAATCTGGGAAAAGGACACAAGCCCCAAACAACATGTAAAAATATCATCGATATATGGAAGATGATACTAGTCTATTATAGTATTATGGTTTAAATTTTAATAATAAAAATACATTCATATATTCTGATTAGAATTATTTTCAAACAAGGCACAAGAACATCAAGGATAAATACTCATATGGATAAATCCCATATCCTCTATCTCTTCTAGCCATTTCTTAATCTCTTGAAGCTCTGTTGGTTCCATTATATATGGTGGAATAGAAACCGGCACCGCCCCCAACATGAGATCATTTTTCAATTCCACATCTCTCTTCGGTGGAGTCCATGAGAAGTACATATCAATCTCATGCTAATCCTATCCACTATGGGTAGAAATAAAACATTATTTTTACCTCCCTCATCTGGAAATATTTTAACAACCTAGAAGGGGAGCTTCCCTAGTTATTGACCTATCCCTACAAAGACATCCTGAATATCCCACACAATAATGTGAATGTAATTTTCACCCATTGGAGTTGTCAATGTTACTCTAATACAGTTCCAATTTATATGGGCTCAATATTTTACTAACAGGGAAATACATGAAATTAGGTCAACTATTCAAATATCATGGATGTAAATATCCCATAGAAAATCACTATCACCAATCATGAAAGAACACCACATAAACAAAACATATTTCTTTTAAATATAATCCCAATATTGTATCTATAATCATCACTCCCCTCACAGACTCCATCACTGGGATTATATATTTTACATGTTCTACGGATATAAATGAATGATAGGAACACATATCAAAGAAACTTCCTCTGATACTACATTTTAATGTCCCACCTATGGTTCCACAAATAGGTTCCCTAAGTCGGTTGGCCACATGACCTCAGGCATGCCTCCCCATATACCAGAGGCACTTGACTTTTAGTGATAGTCTAATATTGATCATTGGGAGAAAATACCCTATTAATCAAATTATAAATATAGTGTAAATAAATAACGAACAAAATTATGAACCCAATCCTCATAACAAACAAGTAACACATGATGACGAAAATGGGAAATACAATATCCAAATTAAAATAGTAGATCAATCATATCAAGTACATGTAAAGTGTCAATATGAACAACACAAAAGAATCTACAATACTAATAGAAAACTATTTCGTCTGAAACAACATCCATTTACATCATCCATGATCCGTCATGAAATATCCATCTATCATAGGACCTTTTACCATATCATTTCATGAAATAATGAAGTCTATTCAGGTATAGATCAAGTATCCCGAGTAGTGTGTGAGTACAACCCAGTAGGCCATAAAAATTAATGTCTAAAGAAATATCCATTCAATAGTTCTTTGTGAACTTTTATATTAATAATAAATTATAAATCATAATTAATATATTATTACATTTTAAATATTTTTAAATTAATTGCATAAACCCATGTGTTATGGAGGACAGCAATATGCTCTGCACCTTCATCATTCATTGATGGATTCCAAATCATAACACATATTAAATTTGAAATTCATTATAACACTTGGTCAATAATTATTTCTTTCACCTCAATTAATTGTCACATCTAATTGGAAGCTTGGTACAGTGCCAACATTTTTTTTCTAGTCCACCAAGCCTAGAACCTTGTGGTATTTTGAAGCAGTAGCCCCTGTCCCACACTAATTTTCAATACAAAAAAAGTGGGATTATTAATTATCATTCCGTGTACCTTACTAATTTACCAGTATGGGATTTTTATGGGGCAGGCTATATCCTACATAGGTTTCTCATTCAATTCATCATTATGGACTCTTGAAATAACAGACCTTGTCTCACAAGAAAATTTAAATCAATAAAAATATCACTTGTATCATGATATCTCATATATCAAATCATTAAAGGTTAATTCAAATTCAAATTATTATCCCATTTTACAAACAAAATATATATTATTCAATTCAAAATTTTATTAATCTAATTCAATCAATTGAAAAATCAAAATAGTTCGCATTTATTAATTCTATAATTTAAATAATTTTATTCCAAAATTTCAATATCCCATTAATTAATTCATAAATTTATTTTTATAAATTCCTCAATCCCAATATCCCATTAATTATTTCAATAGTTAATTATTCTAATTCGACTATCCCAATACCCCAATAATTAATTCAAAAATTAATTATTCCAATTACAAAATCTCAATTTCCCCAATATAATACAAATAATTAACATATGGGTTTTATGTTAAGCCAATTAACATATCAATAAAATTTCCCCAAAAACAATACTATGGTATTTTAATTTATACCACCAACCTAAAATCATTATTGGGTGATCTCCTCATAGAAACTCAAAAAATTGAAACAGAAATGTCAAACTAATGACACATAATGAAATATTGAATAAAATCCTAGACACGATATCAAACAAATCATGATCCATTAATCCTACATCTAGTTCTATAATAGATGGGGAAAACCCCCTTAACATAGTGGAAGAAAAAATGGAGAAATATAAGAAACTAAATATGTTAAGATTCTTTTACCAGGGGAGGTGTGGATCTAAAATCCTAGAAATGAATCATCATGAGCTGGGGTCAGAATTTCATTGGATATGTCAAAGTGCCTGAAAAAAATAAATCTCAAAATATTATCAGTGAATATATGGTATTTGGGGGTATAAGATATGGTATTGATAATTTTATTAACTTTTATTGGTGGACTAATATCCCATATGAATGGTTTTCTTCTTGGATTTCTTGATTTTCCCTAATCCTACACTGAAACTTGTGTCTCCTCTTAGGGATTTACAAAATTAATACTATAAGGGAGCATAGTTTAAAAAAATTTACACCATACCTATGAGTCGGCTCTGTTTTAGTTTGGATAGGTTTTTTGGCAAGGGTGCATGGTTTGAGAAAATTGATCGACAACCAATGCACTGCACTACATCCTTCTGAAATTTTCAAAATTTCACTGAAATCTACCCCCATGGTAAAACCCAAGAAAAACTACTCATTATATAACAAAATTTTATCTTAAATAATCTCACCACTTCTCTATAAAAATTTGGTTCATAAAAATTCCATTTTTGTAAATTTTAAATAATTTTCAATGTGAAACATTTAAATTTTTACACTAATAATTTTTCAACATTCTCATTTATATCGAGTGACACAACTAAACACTTTATTTTTGTGTAATGACGATCACCCAAGACATTTTACTAAAATCATCAACATACAATACATAATACATTTTACCATTGAAAGCATTATGATTCACCAGTATACAAACATCTACAAGTACAAGATCCAAATTATATACCTTTATTTTGATTATAAGTCTTCTCCTTTTGAAAAGAAATTTATTTATGATGGTTATTACTTGTGATCCTAGGTAAATAAAAACCTTTTTCATTAGTCACATTATTTATTAACTATTTCACGTTCTAGTGCTCACATTTCTAATTCTATAGCCTATTATCATCATCATTTGACAATATTGTTTCCTCTGAAAATGGGGATAAACTTGTTTTCTTAAGGTTCAAACATTCCAATCGGTTTCTAATGGTTTTGTTCATAGAACCTGAAACATCCAATGATTCTATATCCATTTGGACCTACATTCCAAAGGTAGGTTCTCATTAGTTGTGGATCGATAAGGCTTAGGAATTTTAATTGGTTGAGATGATGGGAGGTCGGACTCATCAAACCATTTTGGGGGAATTATTTTCCTCTTCGGGACTCTCTTTATAGATTTAAGTTTTGTTCGTGAATCCTTATTACTTTACCAAGTATGAAAATGATCTTTCCTTAAGATCTGACAATCAATGATTAATATTTATGAGATTTAGAGAATATTTTATATGTATTTGAAGTTCTTCATTGATAGATAATCATTTATATTTGTTATATATTCTTAGTAAATGGTATCCTTCAACACATTATATAAATATTGCTTGGTCATTATGATAACCATACTGGTTTTAAATCCACTCATCGGGGCACATGAAGTTTATTGTCATTCAGAAGGACATGGATTATTTCAGGGTCGGGATCGTAACCATAGATGTGCTACCTACGTATCCTTGTTTAGAAAATGAATCACAACACATGTATTTTGGGAATTATGACATTGTTTAACGTCATATGGGACAGATGAGAATTAATGGATTGAAGGCTGGAACCTTAGAAAGGCTTCCTACGTATTCCACTTTTAAGGTAGAGATCAAATTCCACGTAGTTCAGTTAAGAATTGTGGGGCTTAAGTAAGATTAACAGCCCGAAGAGATGTGTCACATTTACTTTTAAACTCTATGATCACATGGGTCATCATCGGTGTGAGAAACAAGAGGTTTCAGTAAACCTAACAATTTTCGCCACAAAATATGAAGTCACAAGGAATGATATGGGGCTTACATACGTATGACTACATAGAAAGATGAAGATCAGGACTTAGATCAGGGAAGAAATCATGGAAAATGGTCTATAATGGTATATGTGATTTATGAGGATTTGGATACTTAAATAAGGACTTAATCCTGAGAAGGATTCCCAAATTAGAGTGGAATTATGATTGGGTTTTATTCTTAAGAAAAAATTCCAAATCAAAAAGTAATTAAGATTGGTTAAGAAAATTCTGACTGTGGATTATTCCTAAGAAGGTGGCCCATGATAAGGGGACATGAGAAATGGGGCTTACTCTTGTGAAGGAGTCGCATGTTAGAGAATTTGAGAATTTGGGTATTAATCATGAGATGGATTCCCCTATTTGAGAAATTGTGGTTGGGGATTATTCTTAAGGAGGATGCCCAAGTTAAGGGAAATTATTATTGGGGCTTACTCCTAAGTAGGATGCCCATTTTAAGGGAACTTGGACAAAGACATACTCTTGAAAATGAGGCCTAGGTTTTTGAATTATGATTGGGTCTTACTCCTGAGACGGAGTCCCAAGTTAGGGAACTTGGGGCCTACTCTTAAAAAGGATTCCCATATTAATGATCTTCTCATCTTAAGGGATGAGGTTGAATAATTGAAATATCTTAAATTAGTGACATAAAGATATTTAAATCACTAGGTTTTGATAGATATTCCACAGAATTCCTTTCAAATAAGGAATCCAACAAATGAACCATGACAAAAGTGGATTTGAAAAGGGTTTTGAAGGCTAAATCATGAACTGTGGATGTGGATTTGAAAAAAAGTGTTGAATGGGTAGGAGAGGCACCCAAAAAGATGTAGGCGCACAAGTCCTATTGGGGTGAAAAATTATTGGTCGTGCAAGTATACTTTTGTGACACATGTATACTTGCTTGACATTCAACTAATATGGTAATACATGGGCGACGCTTGGCTCCAGACTTTAGAATTATCCCTAGAGGCTTCCAAAAGTTTGGCACGCATGTTCTGTTGAAGGGATAAGGCAGCACGCAAGTATGTCCATTTTCCCTTAAGGGTTAGACACTTAGGCACACAAGTATTGGTGAATTTCAACACTTAGGCCATGTCCCCCCTCTTTAGATCTTCTATTCTAGGTATGAAACTACTTTACAAGTGTTCGTAAGACTTCATGTATAGACTTGGGTGCTAGGAGCTTAAATATGATTTTTGGAATTTTTCAACCCTGAAATGGGGGCCCACAAGAGGTATTTATAGGCTACTGAAGACCATGGGAGAAAATCAAATTGGGCACGCAAGTCACCCATGTGCCCAATATGTGGTGAGCAAGTATACATAGGTGACCATGATGAAACATGTGAGGCCCTTACTTAATGGAATCCTTGTTCATTCCTTTTTCAATTTCTTATATTTCATCAAAGGATGAATCTCTTTATGTTAAGGAATTCCCCTTCTTCAGTAATTAGACACTGTGACGAAAAAGAACATCAACAAAAGTCTCCCCTCAGAGTTGGATCCAAAAGGATGAAGGATTTAACTCTGAGGTAAAGAAGAAAACCAAGAGAGGGAAGCTCGAAAGTTTTGAGCACGCAGGTAGCGGCGTGTAGGTGAGAGTCGCACAGGCTTCGGCGCGTAGGGGTGTGGCCTGGCCTATAAATATGCGCCCTATTCTCGCACCATGCACCCTTCTTTGAACGGTTTTGAGCTCTTTCCATGCAGGTTTCTCTCGTCACGCATGTGACTTGTTTTCCACGGTTTCATTTCTTCTTTTCATGTTGCGCTTCTGCAGAGGTATTTGGATTTGCGCTATGATACCTGCGTGCCAAAACATGTGCGACATAGTTACAGTTGCGCACCAACATTGGACATTCACGCCTTAATGCCTTAGCCATTTTTTTCACTTTTCTTCCCAAATTTTATGAAAAAAAACATACTTAAGAGTTAATTATTCTACCTTTGTGCAGATAAAATAGCTCCTATATGAATTGGAACAGCTGATGAACTGGCTAGCAATTGAATTGACAACATGATGAGCATCATTGGCCTTGCATTTTATAATATCTACGACATCACTATCAAGGATTTGGCCAAGTAATTGAAGAAGTATCATTTTAATTTTCGACAGAGCATCTACTTGCCTCTGTATAGCCATGGTCATCTGCAAGAAGTCAACATTCCAGATGGAATGAACAATATGTACGAAATGCAGCCGCACTGCTACACTTTTATTTTTGTTATTCTGTGCATTATGATTAGCAACAATGGTGCGAACTTTCAAATTTTTCCTCCATGCCATTTCCTTGCAAATATGGAAATGGAAAACCCATGGTTTGATATGTTTTCCACAGCATGTTGGTGGAGAAAAGACTATAATGACATTATAAGAATATCTGAAAATATTACTCCTCCAAATGGCTCTTTACTTCCAATGCTTCATTCTAAAATCCATGAATCCATCTTCCAAGTATCTTGGACATAAATAGAGTCACAGTTTGATCAGTAGAAAACATTCTCAAACCGCACTCAAGAGCATTCTTTTACAATTCTTCAAAGAGGATCTGGTTTCACTTCATCTTTTATTGTATCACGTTAAATGAATGAATTCTATGTGGCTACTGATAATGCTCAGGATGTCATAAATCAAATGAAGAGTTATGTTGAAGGCCTCTTGTAATTCTTGGAAAAGAGAAGAGACTCTAGTTTGTGGATGTCCTTATAACTCTTTTGCATCAAGGAAAAACAATTTCATCTTCAATCATTTGTGGTTGCATTATTTTCCTTCTTACTTTAAATCTTTCTTACTTAATCCAATTGTCCTATTAAGCATAGTTTGATTTTTTCTAGGATTATAAAAATAACCCTACAAACTTTGAGTCTTTTAATTTCTCAAAATAACATAAACCATAAATAATGTATATTTAGTGAGCTGGGAATTGACATTTTGTTCAGAGTTCCCTTGTCTTTTGTGGGCGGTTGAAAGTCATGCATGTCGGACATAAAAAGGCTAATGATTGTGGTCGAAATATCTTTGACAGAATGGATTAAAACTGACTCAATTCATCGATAATTTATCTGAAAACATATTACCACACTCAAGTATGGGAGAAAACATGTAAACAATAGCTTAATAAATTTTTAATCTGAGGAATGATATGATAAAAGGGCTAAGAGGCATTAAAAGAAGTATTTCTTAAGAATGAAGTAACCATTATTTAACAAACCCATTAAGGGGTTGAATTATGTAGGGCCACCTAAGTGCATTGGCTGCATAGTCAAATAATTGCATCTTTTGGATGACATGTCCATTATGTATACAACTTATGTAAGGCTACCTAAGGGAACGTGCTACATAGTCAGGAAAAAGAACTCTCAGAAATTTTACTTTCCTATTGCTCTAAAGCCAGTGAAAGTTAATGGGGATTCAAATTTACCAATTCATATAGTCTGTTATATGGAGAGAGGTACTTGAATACATAGAGGACATATCCAATCAGGATTCTCAAAGAATTGGATGACTGTCACTCCAACGAAGGTCTGAGCCAAACGTAATGAAGCGAAATATAATCCATAGACATACATACTTTTACATCATGAAAAATAGTATGGTACAATTATGTTAAGGATGACTATTTTTTTGGATCCCTACATATTAACATTTAAGAATAATTAGTACAGAAGAGGTTTTCCTCCCAATAATGAAGATACCATTATTTAAAAAACCCCTTAGGGGGTCAAATTATGTAGTTCCACCTAAGGGCATTGGCTGCATAGTCAAATAATAACATCTTTCGGTTCACAGGTTCGTTATGTAGAATTCTTATGCAAGGCTTCCTAAGGGAAAAAGCTCCATAGTCAAAAAAAGAATTCCTGGGTATCAAACCTTTTCTGACCCGAAGTCAAGAAAAGGGTTATGAAGATCTGGAATTAATTAAGATTAGGAGTATGACACATCAATATGGGCATTGTTTAATGCATGTAGAGATACATAGAACAATGCTAACCATATTCATGTTGTGGATGGGTCCGGAATTGAGGTACTGGACTTCACTACATATCTCATTAGGATGATAATGAAGTCAATTGTAGTTCTTGAAATATAGTTTAACGTCATGTGGAAAAAGAGTGTAAGAGATCTTATTTTAGGGTCATAGAGCTCGGACCATAATGATAAATATACGTTGTGTGTTTTATAAACCTGATGTGAATGAATACCATGGTTTTCATACCACATTCATGTTTTCACAAGAGGACTTTTTATCCAAGTGACTGAAAGTGGAAGTTGGGGTTTGGTCCATAGACATTGTGCTGGATTCGAGGGATGGTCGAATGTTCCTACGTATCCCATAAGTATGGGAATCAAGCCGCATGTAGTTATGGAAATAACTTCTATACAGATTTGGTTATACAAGTGAATGGTGAAAGGGGACTTTAGTGCAATGATGGTTTGACCAAATATTAAAGGTTCGAGAATTTCCATGTATGCACATAGTCATCGGAATATAACATGATTAAAGATCAATGTAAATAATGATTCTCTCTCTGGTGAGGGTGTCAAAGAATGTTGTATTTTAATGCCGTATATGACAAAAAGTTCGAATAGTTTACCGTCATATAGCAGGGGTGATGGTGAACTAATGCAAAGAATATTGGTTATGGGGGTGGCTTCATTAATCAACATCGTATGAGATAGAGGTGAATCGATGTGAAGAGATTGGTTTTGGTCTTAAACCTCATGAGGTTGCTTACGTACCAAGCATAGAAGGAAAGGATCATAGATCGGATAGTTCGATTAAATAATAAATTGGTGATCAATTTTTTCTTGAAGACAACGGTCTAAATTAATGGTATTGGGACTTACACATGGTTAGAGGCCAAAAGGGTGTTATGGGTGAAGATTACTCAAAGCTCACGTAAGTCATACTCAGTATGAGAAACAAGAGGTAACAATTAACCCTAACGATGAACAGTTTAATGTCATCTAGGACATATAAGTGATTATGCAGTTTAATGTCAAGTAGTAAGGAATTAGGGGGGACTATGCAGTTTAATGTCATGCAGTAAGGAAAAAAGAGGGGATGTATAGTTTAACGTCATATAGAAAGGATGACTATTGTACAGTTTAGTGTCATGTATGTAGGACATATGGATATACAGTTTAATGTCTTGCAGTGAAGACAATGGGGACACAATTTAACATCAGGTTGGACGTATTAGGGACTTTTTCACAGTTAAACGTCATGTTGGACGACATAGTTTTAACGTCATGGTGGACGTAGGGGGGAAAATACAGTTTAATCTCATGTTGGAAGAGTGATTCACAATTTAACGTCATGTAGTTAAGATGTTGGTTATTCAGTTTAACATCTTTTTGGATGTAAGAGTATTTGTGTTACACAAAATACTTCTTCAGAAATCTGGAATTGGTTGGTGTCGTGATGAGTTCTTCATCTATTGAGATTAAAGAATAAGCTCCATTTGAGTAGACCATATGTATTGAGTAAGGTCCGTCCCACTTTGGTTCATGTTTGGGAGGATTCTTTCCTGGTACCATTGGAGTTCTGAGAATCAATAACAATTTTCCTTGAATGAATGAACGAAGATGATCTTTTTTGTTGAAAGCTCATGCTATTTGATTCTGATAGACTTCCAAGTGGTGGAGGGTGCACAATAATTTTTCATTTAATCAATCCAATTCATCCAATCACATTTGAGAGTCTTCATCTGTACATGAATGATAAAAAATGGCTACTCTGAGTGAGGGTAATTAAACCTCAATGGGAAAGACTGCTTTCGTTCCACATACCAATGAATATGGAGTTGATCGCATTGCAGTGCGGGTGGTGGTCCGATAAGCCCATAATGCATGAAAGTGTTTATCAAGACATGAATTCTTATCTTTATCCACCATCTTTTGTAATATTTTTGAAAGAGTCTAGTTCAAGGCTTCTATTTGTCCATTGGAAGATGCATGATACCGATATGAATGGTTGGATTTGATGTTGTATTCTTGATATAACTTCCTTACCTCGGATGAACAGACGTTGGTGCCATTGTCCATCAATATGGTATGAGGGACACCAAATCTTGTAATGATGATAGACTTGATAAAGCTAACAATGATTTTAGAACAGACTTATTTGAGAAGTATTTCCTTTTCCCATTTGGAAAAAAGTCAGTAGTAGTTAGAATATATTTAAACTACTTAGATGTAGCTGAAGGGTATGGTCCTACTACATCCATTATCCATGTGGAAAATGGTCACGAGTATTTAGATATATGAAGAAAAACTGGGGGGTGATGAATAAAGTTAGCATGTACTTGGAAAAAATGACTCTTCATTGTGAAATCAAGACAATCTTGTATCATTGAAGGCCAGAAGTATCCAAGCCTTCAAATTTGATCAGATAGTCTATGTCCAGATGGGTGGGCACCATAGACTCCTGCGTGCACTACTTTCATGAAAGCCATTGTCTCTTCACCATCAATGCATCTGAAGAGAATTCCCTCAAGACCTCTTTTGTAGAGAATATTCTCTAAGTGATATGGGCTATTATAAAGAGTAAAATTGACCATACGTCACCAGATTTGTTCTTTGTCGGTACTATCAGGTGGGAGTGTTCCATTTTGAAGATATTCTATGATATGTCTCATCTATCCCGAAGAATGACCATATGGTTCAGAAATCGGACTAATTTCGTTGATTTCATCTATGTTGAATTGAACATAAGGTGAAACATTACTACGGTGGGAAATATTGATGATTGTCTCATCCCAATTTGGATCTGCCAGTGCTATGGCTATATTACCCAGTGCATCATCTTGGGCATTTTGAGATCGTGGGATATAAGAAAATGTGGGTTTCGAAGGAAATTCCGCCATTAACTCTCTGAAATAATCATACAAAGGGTTTAACTCTTCTTTTCTGATTGCATAATCCCCATTGACTTGTTTGTTTACCAGGTCTGAATCTCCTTTCACCATTAAGTGATTCACTTTTTCCTGAAGTGACAACTCCAATCTTGCGATGAGAGCTTGATATTCTACTTCGTTATTTGTACCGCCTTCCTGTAATAAGAAGGAATAAGGTAGAACTGCATTTTTTGGGTAAATAAGAAAAATTCCTTACCCAACTTTGTTGAATTTAGGATCATCCATTTTCTTCCCTTCTGGACTTCTGGAAGAAGCATCAAAGTACATTTTCCATGTTTGAAGATTATCTTGAATAAATAATACTTCATAATTAGGAAGTTCAGTATATAAAGATGTATCTTCTCTAAAATAATGTTCAGTAAGGAAATCATCCAGAGCATGGCCCTTTATTGCCTTTTAGGAAACATACTAGATATCAAATTTATGCAAAATAACTACCCACCATGATAGACATCCTTTAGGAAATGGACTACTAAGGATGAATTCTAGCGGGTTATTACGAGATTCCAATTGGATCTCATGATGTTGCAGGCAGTGTTTCAGTTTTTGAACTACAATGATTAATGCCAGGCAGCACTTTAAAATACTTGAATATCAGGTTTCTGCTTCAATAATTGTTTGACTAAGAAAGTAAAGGTTGTTTTGATTACTAGTATCATTCTTCTGGGCAAGGAAGGCTCCCAATGATCACTCTAAAACTATCACATAGAGGATAAGTGGTCTTCCTTCAAAAGGTGACATTAATTACGGTGGACTCAAGAGATATCATTTGATGATATCAAATTCTTCTTGACATTCTTCTGGCCACTGTTAGGTGACTCCCTTCTTCATTAATTTTGTGAAGGGTAAACTTTTTCCTTCCATATTGGTGATGAAACGACGAATATAGGCCATGTGTCCTTGAAGTGCTCTCAATTATTTCAAATCTAGAGGAGGGGACATACCATGTATTGACTTTGTCTTCTCCGGATCGACTTCGATACCACGATGGCGTACAGGAATGTAGAGAAATGTTCCTGAGTTTACCATAAAATCACATTTCAAGGGTTTCGTCTTCAAATTGTGTCGTAAAAGTTTGTGGAACATGACTTCCAAATCAGCCAACTGATTAGAATGTTTCCTGGATTTATCCGCCAAATCTTCCACATAACATTCAATAAATTTCCCTAAAAGGGTTTGAAGATACGATGTATGGTACGCTGATATGTTGCGCATGTATTCTTCCGGCCAAAGGGAATACCCGATAGCAAAACACACCCTGAGGGGCTCTGAAATCTGTAGATTCTTCATCTTCTTGAGCCATTCAGATTTCATTGTACCCAGAATATCCATCCATGAAGGAAAGTGCTTCATAGCCATCTCTTGCATCAATCAAGAGTTCTATAATCGGAACTGGAAATTCATCCTTAGGACAATGTCGATTAAGAACTCTGAAATCAATGAAAACTCTAAAATTTCCATTCTTTTTTTTCATAGGGACGATATTAGCCAACCATTTAGGACATTTAACTACTTTGATGAAATTAGATTTGATAAGATTATGCACATCAGCTTCAATTTTAGAAGCATATGTTAGGGGTGTTCTTCTTGAAGCTTGCTTGATTCCTCGATGTTCTTCTAGAAATCCCAAATGATGAGTAGCAACATCAGGATCATGAAATGTAATTTATATATAGTTCCAAGAAAATATATCTCGATTGTTCTTTAGATAGGAAGTATGCATCTCTTTCTCTTCAAGAGTCAAGGCCACACTAATTAAAGTGAGGCGTGGATCTTCTTTTGTACCTAGATTTATTTCATGGAGTTCATCCATAGTGCTACAGATACCCTCTTCAAAATCTGGAATGGAATCTCTGAGATATTCCTCTTCTTCTTCAACACATGTTATATCATCTACTTATAATTTCATAGTAGATAATGAAGAATAATTTCCATGATTAGGAGAGATGTTAAAATTTGAACATCTTGAGGAATAATATTCCCTTTATGATCTTATTGATGATGAAGGGTCTTCATTGGGTAATAAAGAGGAGATGATGGATTGAGAATCGACATCATTTTTCACCTCTAACTTTTCTATAACTTCTTCTGGCCTAGTTGGAAAAGTATAGAGTTTCTGGATTTCATTGGATGAAATGAAGACATATCCATTTGAGCATTCATCATTTCCTGGTGAATCAGCAATTTGTCCCACGATGTCTGGCTTGATTTCTGTAATCGACATTATGGAAGTTTCCATAAGAGTATTTGGATTCAGGTCTATCTGATCAATTTGACTGGTAGGCAACACATAATCTATACTCACATGTGTGAATGGGTTTACTGGAATATTTTCCAAACCATATGGAGCATTAACTTTGGTAACCTCCCCTGTTGTATATTTAAACATTCCCTCCATGTGATTGAATTCCTCCTCAATGTATTGAGATTCACATGTTTTGAATGGGGACTTATCACCATAAAATGTCCTAATTTTAAGAATGAAACAATATTTGAGACATTGATGGTCTAACGAAGGGATAGCCTCATATTGATGTATTCAATGTCTTCCAAGAAAAAAATTGAAGGTTGTGCCATGAAGGACAACCATGAAATTTGAATTGGATACAAGATCTCCAAACTATGTTCTGAGTTTGATCTCACATAGAGGTTCTTGTTCATTTTTTTCATATCATTGCATCATCAACGTAGAAGAAGATAAATAAGATTCGGTGAGGCCCAATCGATGAAGTGTATGAATGGGGATGAGGATGACTCATGGACCATTATCAATGAATGATATTTGGATATCCACATCATTTACCTTTCTAGAAAAGAAATAAGGTCTAATAGTTCCATGCGCGACATTATCTACACCTTCATCTGTGAAATATATCACTGCATGGCATTAAGTGGGATCATTATCTACATGGTAGACTTCAGCTGCAACAATTTCAGTTTCGAACTCCTATGGACTTGACAAAGCCTCAATGAGTGCCTCCTGAAGATCCTTGGATAGATTCAAGGCATCCAAAATTGATAACTTGGACGGTACTTGGGGCAAATGATTCAAAACATCATACATTTAATCCAAAGGTCTGTGTTTTCTAAGAGAAACATGTGGTTTTGCAGGTGGCTTAGAATTTGACCCTTTGGAAGTAGATACTTCTTGTATCGGGGTTGGAGTTGGAAATACTCCTGGAATTAGATGATTAGACCAACTAGGTATATTTACTTGCTGAGAGGAAGAAGGTGTAACCTCTAATCGATCCTCCAAAATAACTATACCAGGACTGAATCTACCTTGCGTGGAAGAACATTCATGTTCATTTTGAGCCCACTGAAGGGATCTACCCCAAGTTTCTACTGTATACACAGTTCTAGCAGGGGTAGAATTGGAATAATGGTTTCTAGGATATCCACATCTTCCTCTGTATCCCAAACCTTTGTAACTCCCTCTAATTCCTCTGTTTGATATAGGGAACTCAGGCTCATCATGATAGAAATTATGACTGGCATAAGGATCTGTTAAGTGAATCATGTTAAAAGAACCAAATAAAAAGTCTTTATCTGATGAAGAATCTACCTGATTATCCAATTTTGGCTATGCAGTTCGGTGGGGTATTGCCTGTGGCTTTGAAGTAGAAGGCATAAAATCTTCCAGAGTCAAAGACAACTTGGGCTTTGACACAATCTCATTTTTTTCTGACTGTTCCTCTTTCATTGAATTATTTTGTTTCATTGAGGATTTATCTTTTGCAGGAGTAGGTTTTTCTATGGCATTCATAGTAGAAGACCCAATTGGTTTCTTTAGTTCTGTCTGTAAAATGGCATGAGTTTGGTTGATCGTGTTTCGGACTATCCAATCTTCATATTTCTACGCATTTTTTCTTTTGACTTATTTCCACTTTCCTTCTTCCTCTCGATTTGTAGCTGTAACACACGCTACCTGAGCTGAAGAACCTTTCAGATTGAAATTTCCCGATTCCACCATGTTTTGTAGGAGGTCCATGAAGACAAAAAAATCTTGAATGGGATGCTCCATCATCTGATGAAATGGGCAATATTTGGGACGGTCTTCATCTCCTTCCTTGTTTGGCCTTTTAGGCCTTGGAAACTGAACCAAATTATTTTCCAATGCTAAAATGAAGTAACCAGGAACTTGTTCATTTCAGAAGTAATAATACATGATCTTCATATCCTCAAATTGTTTCCATCATTGATCTCTTTTTTATCTTGATGAAACTACCTCTTTTTTGATGCTCAGGATGTGGATCCCATCGATAATATGATTCTTTTGAAGCAAAATCATGTACATGTTCCTGTTTAAGTGTTAATGTAGTAGTCTCTGCATTACACATTCTCCTTCCTTGAGCTGATGGAATTACATGAGTTTTATCCATTGTCTTTGTAAGAGAGTCTTAGATCTACTGAGCGATCGAATTAAGGTCTCGAAACCCTCCTATGTATTTCATAGGGATCAACAGTGTGCATAACTCATCACACAAATTTTCCACACCGATTGGCAACAACTCTTCATGAGGGAGAGATAAACATAGAGAATATGTTAATCCCTTCCAGTGAGAAATGAAATATGAAACCCTTTCATTCTCCCTTTACATAAAATTTGTATGATCAAAAACTGTTGTATTTGGAAAAGTTGAGCTGAATTAAAGATGGAATCATTGGCAGAGATCCTCCCACCTGGTAATTGACCAGAATTGTAAGCTTGTCTACTAGAAAAAAGTAGGCCCTTATAATGACTGTACAAAACACCTGATCTTAACAGCATCTTATTGATGAGGAGTTCCCATCATAGGATCGCAACAAGAAACAAAATTTGTTAAGTGTTTCCCTGGGTCTCCCAACCCATTAGAGATTGCTAATGTGGTAATTGAAAAATTTGATGGGGGAAGAATTGCATCAACCCATTAAGGGTAAGCTCTCTTCTCTAGTCAAACTGGTGCATGCATTCCCTTTACAGCTTCTAAAAGAGATGTTAATGACTCAATGGTAGTGATTAAATTTTGAGAAACATCTGGCTGAGATTGGACCTGAGCAGGTGCAATAACTGGAGCATGGACAGGTGTGGTGGTTGGTACTGCAATTGATGGTAGCAACACCGATTTTTGATGCACATGACCCATAGTATTAGACCTATTAGGGTTTATTGGTAAGGGAGGATACTCTTGATCCATCTCAGTAGCTGAAACAAAATCCCTTGGATGACTGACCCCATCACTCTTAGGAAGAAGACTACCTTGATGTAGTTCTGCATTCAACCTCCTTAATTCCTTCATTTCATCATACAATTGTGGGAACCTTTTCCCTTGCGAGAGTGATTGGCCTTCCCCATATGATGAATGATATTTAACCTGATTATTTCCTTTCCCCTTGTTCGACTCCTTTCGGAGAGGGGGGTGTTAGTTATTTGAACGAATACCTAGATTCTGGGTAAGCCTTTGACTTCATGTATGCACACCTTCTTCATTTGCCTCTGTGTGCATAGCCTATTGAGCAGGAACATCCTCATCTGATACCTCTAAGTGAGCCTCATGTATTGGAGGATCAGCAATAATAGCATTGCTGACATTTATTGGTTCATAACGCATTGCATCCCTTATATTGGAATTTCTGTGATATTGTCTTCTTCGATTTCTCTGATGAGACAATGCCTTCTGTTGAGTTGATCCATTAGGAACTTCTTTATGAATCATAATTTGGAGGGAATATCATGATAATTAGGCTCTTCGTTCCTCTTGGGGCTTCTAACCGAATCGAGATAATGCTGACTTTATCTAACGAAGAGGTTGAGGATTTGAAAAAGACTCTAGTTCGGGGGACTGGGGCTGTTCCTACTGTTTCTTCCCAACTCCTCGAATCCTATTTCTTGATTTAGAGGGTTGGGCTAAAAGAGTCCCAACTCTGGAAAGCTGGGGTGGTTCATGAGCTACTACATCTGAGAATGTTTTAAAATCTCTCCTGATATTACATACTTTAGTCCGAAAATTTGTTGGATGCGTCAACCTACATCCACTCAAATCTCCTGGCTCAAAAGACCATTGGATGATTTCTGACACTTCTGTCACTTGATTATGTGCACGCTATAAATGAGAAGCATATTCCACATTCTCGTTTTCTTTATGCAATAGTAATTCGTCAAGTTGTTCTCTGTATTCTGGATTCTAGGATGAACTAGTTGAGGCCTCTTCTTGAGAAAGCCTTTGATTACAAACAATACCAATTGGTTGTGGCCAACCATGGGAAATAACATTTCATGAGACCATTTTTGGCGGGCTTTGTTGGCTGGAGAGTACAATGAAATGCAGTGCTCCATGAACACCCCATCCCCTGATGTGAATAATAGATGGGGCATTGGAAAATAACTGGTGCAACCTTTTTAGTGCGTCAAGGCATGAACGCAGAAGGGCTCTCTGCTACTTTTCATCCTTTAGATTTCGAGAAACTGAGAGAGATTCCAAATCAATTCGGCATCGTAACCCTTCTATTATAATGACATGATTTTCATTTTCAACATTAGATAATATTTACTTTTTCTATTGACAAAGAGTTTTTGACATGTTGAGACGAATATCATGAATAAAATCATCTGTCAACATTTCGGGAATGTCATACTGAGAGTCAGCCAAAGGCCAAAACATGACTGTTACTTCACCTTTCTCCAGTTGTTTCCCCATATTCAATACTTCCTCCTTATCATTTGATGAAGATTATTCTACCTGTTTAGACCAAATCATTTTCTTCTTTGTTGCTTCATTAGATTCAACAATATTGGTAGAGAATTCATTTACTAAATTATAAGATGCATGAATTAGGGGTGGTTTGGAGAATGACCTACACCCCAGGATATCTTCAAGTTGAGAAAGTATTTCACCTACTAGGGGTAAAGCTTTAGACATGACTGGATTTAACTTTTCATGTACCTCAATATAAAAGTGATTTCTCGTTACTACATTGTACCTTGAAAATTTTTCCTGGCAATGCGAATTACTACTGTGGAGAGGACATTCGCAGCTAAATTCATCATCATGGGGAGGACCACCATGGTGGGTTACAACAAAAGATGAATTTTTTTCTCCTTGATCTTCTGGCCACACATAGGGTTATCGTGACTCTCATATGAAGATGATACTTTGAGATCGACTGAACTGTCATGAAGAAAGAATTTTTGAGGATGTGACTGATGAAGAGATTCGGAATTAATGATCCTATCTATTGGGAAATGAGTAAGCAGAATCTTGAGTTCCAACAGATAATTTTCTGAGGGATTCAAAAACTCCAGCATCGAGCAAGGCCTTATTACAAATTGGCTCTTGATGTCTTGATTGTGTTGAACGATTCTTCTTCTTAGACGTATTCTTACATACTTTAGGAACCACTTGTTGACGAAAGTGGTTATTATGGGTAGGTGTATATGTCTACTCAAAAGAAATAGTCAGGTTATACTGATTATCTCTATTCAAATCAGGTGTGTGTGCCTGACTTGATTGCCCGTATGATATGAGGGAGTAAGACCCACAACCCTCTAGGACATGAATATTAGAGTGTATCGGTTCTGGAGTGATCTGTTGATGGGTAACTCCACTGGTATGGATAGATTTTTTTTTCATTCCCTCTGATGTTGCTAAAGCTGTTATAATATTCTGGCAGGCATCCAAAATATGAGCAGGGATTTGCATCTGCTATTTCACCGTCATCAGAATATGCTTGGTGACTTCAACTACCGGAACGAGAATATACATCTATTCTGTACTTGGAGTAGGTGTGTGTTCCTGCTCAATTCCTCCTTTTCCTGTCAGTGAATTCTAATAGTACTCATGTGTGGGGGCAGAGAGTTGAGTCTACTCTAATTTTGTCATTGGTGATTTCTGAATAACTTCTTTGGATGCTACCAAACGAGACTCTTGGAAAGATTGATTAACATTGGCAGGTGTTTTCAGCTGCTGTGTATTCTTATTCATGTATGGTTGAAAAATTTCCTCAACACTAGTAGATGAGACTGCTGATAGAATTGTTGATTGTAAACAGGTGTATGTGTCTTCTTATCAATCACCACCATATTTTATTGGAGACCTTCTTTGGGCACAGTCAGACAAGCCTGCTGACTGGTTGATGAATTATAAACAGGTGTATATGCCTGCCTATAATACTCTGCCAGAATTGCCTGACGGGATTGTTGAGTTGCTACCAGACGAGTCTACAGGACCATGGGATTACAATGGATGGGTGTATGCACCCGCTCGTTTCTTTCCATCAATTTAGGGTGATGGACCTCTCCAGAGGGGGTAGAGGTAAGAACCTGCTCCCTGTTGGATGTATTTTGCCTCTGACGTTTCGTCTTACATTCTCGGGTTTGAGGAACCTAGGCCAAACCCCTAAAGGCGATACCCTCATCATGTTGAGGGTGTACTGCCACACGAGTCTCGAAGTGATTATTAATGGGATCCCTTGAGAAGGAATCTTGATTTCTTGAACCGAGGCCTTGAGTGACCTCTTCATTCACCTCTCTTTAATATGGGAGGTAATTGTTGTTGAGTTCTGGGGAAAATGACCCAAAACGGTTGGAGACGGTGGTTAGCACCGCCTGCTTCATGATCCCTGGTTGTTGCGGTCTGGACATCCAGGGTGAGTTATTGAATTGGAGGGATTGTTTAGCAGCTTCCAGAGTTGGAATGGTACGGTGTCAAAAATATTCCTTAACCAGTTCATTTGAGACATAGAGTTGAAGAAGCGGAGTAGTTTATGTCGTCCTCAGAGTGGATGAGGATCCAGTAGGAGAATCAGCAGATGCATTCAAAGGTGTGAACTTTAGCGAATCCATTTCTATAACACAGATATATCTTGAAAAACAAGTGCCTGTTTGATATAATATATATAATCAAGATATGTTTGTCCACTACATCTATTGGATGGGCACATATGTTATTTATTGCTTTTTTGGCCCTCACATTAAGTTAAACAGGGGCCTAACGAATATGTAAAACATCATTTAACATGGTTAAGGATTCATGTCGGGTTCACCATTTTTTCTTTCCACTAGAAATGGGGATGACCTTGTTTGCTTAAGGTTCAAACATTACAATCGGTTTCTAACGGGTTTGTTCGTAGAACTAGAAACATCCAATGATTCTATATCTATTTGGACCTACTTTCCAAAGGTAGGTGCTCATTTTTTGTGGATCGATGAGGCTTAAGAGTTTTCATTAGTCAAGAGGATGGGAGGTCGGACTCATCACACCATTTTTAGTGGAATTATTGTATACTCCTGGACTATCTTTATAGATTTATGTTATGTTTGTGAATCCTTATTACATTACCAAGTACGAAAATGTGCTTTCATTAATATCTAAAAATAATTTTTTAATATGTATGAGATTTAGAGAATCTTTTAAATGTATATGAGGTTCTTCATCGATTGAGAATCATCTATATTTGGTAGATATTATTAGTCAATGGTATCCTTAAACACAATATATAATGATCGCTTGGTCATTATGATAACCATACTTGTTTTAAAGCCTTTCAGCAGGGCACTTGAAGTTTATTGTCGTTCAGACAGACATAGTTTGTTTTAGAGTTGGGATCGTACCCGCAGATGGGCTACCTACGTATCCTTGTTTAGAAAAGGAATCAGAACCCACATTGTTCATGAATTAAGATATAGTTTAATGTCATAGAAGACGGATGAGAAATAATGGATGGTAGTATTGAACCTTATAAAGGATTCAAATGTATTCCACTTTTAAGGAAGAGGTCAAAAACCACTTAGTTCGGTTAAGAATTATGGGGCTTACGTATGATTAAAGGCCTGAAGAGATGTCTCATGGTTACTTTTACTCTCTAAGCTCACATGAGTCATGATCGGTGTGAGAAACAAGACGTATCAGAAAACCTAATGAATTGTGCCACAAAAGATGCAGTCACAAGGAAAGATGTGGGTATTACATACGTATGACTGCTCAGAAAGATGAAGATCGGGACTTACATCAGGGAAGAAGCCCAGGAACAAGTTCTATAATGGTATATGTGGTTTATGGAGATTTGGATACATAACTTAGGACTTACTCCTGAGAAGGATGAACAAATTAGAGGGGACATATGATTAGTTTTATTTCTAAGAAGGATGTCCAAATCAAAAATAAATTAAGACTTATTAAGAGAAATTATGACTAAGGATTATTCCTGAGAAAGAGGCCCATGTTAAAGGGACATGAGAACTGGGGCTTACTCCTGAGATGGAGGCCCAAGTTAAAGAATTTGAGAATTTGGGGCTTACTTTGGAGAAGGTTTCCCATATTTGGGAACTTGAGGTTGTGGCTTACTCTTGAGGAGGATACCCATGTTAAGAGAAATTGTGATGGGGGCTTACTCCTGAGGAGGATGCCCATTTTAATGGTATTTGGACTGGGGCTTACTCTTGAAAAGGAGGCCCTGGTTGGGGAATTATGATTGGGACTTACTCCTGAGAAGGAGGCCCAGATTAGGGAACTTGGGGCTCACTCCTAAGGAGGATTACCATATTAAATATCTTATCATCTGAAAGGATTAGGTTGAATGAATGAAATCACTAACCATAGTGACATAAGGATATGTAAATCACTAGATTTTGTGAGTTATTACACAGAATTCCTTTCAGGTAAGGAATCTAACAAAAAAACAATTCCAAATGTGGCTATAAAGAGGGTTTTGAAGGTTAAATCATGAAGAGGAGAGGTGGATTTGAAGAAAATAGTTCAATAGGTTAGAGAGGCACCCAAAAATATGTAGGTGCGCAAGTCCTGTTGGGGAACGCAAGTATTGGTTGTGCAAGTAAACATTCACGACACATGTATACTTGTGTGACTGTCAAACCATAGGGTACTACTTGGGTGATGATTCACTCCTTCCTTTAGTATTATCCCTAAAGGCTTTCAAAAGAGTGGCGCACAAGTTCTATTGAAGGGATAAGGCGGGGAACAAGTATGTCCATTTTTCCTTAAGGGTAGGACACTTAGGCAGGCACTTGTTGGCGAATTTATACACTTATGCCTTGTCCCCACTCTTTAGATCTTCCATTCTAGGTAAGAAATTACATAACAAGTGTTCAGAAGACATCAATTAGTTACTAGGGCGCTGGGAGCTTAAATCTGACTTTTCGAATTTTTTGTCCCTGAAATGGGGGGCCCATAAGGGGTATTTATAGGATACTAATGACCTTGGGAAAAATAAAATTGGGAGCGCAAGTCACCTATGCAGCCAATATGTGGCGTGCATGTCCAATTGTGCGACCATGATGAAAATTTCGTGGCCCTTACATAATGGAATCCTTGTTCATGCCTTTCTCAATTTGTGATATTTCTTTAATGGATGAATCTCTTTATGCTAAGGTATTCCCCTTCTTCAGTCATTATACACTGTGATGAAAAAGAAGTTTCAACAAATATAGACTAATTTTTTACAACATTAAGATAAATAATACCCCTTTATCTTTATTTTATAAAAAATAACCATCTAAATATTTCATTGTGTACTCCTTCTTTCCAAATTTCACTACCTTCCCTAAAGAAAATAATTGACTCACATTTAGATAATTATGGCTAAGACAATAATCTAAGAGAAGATCTATTTTTATGTTATCCTCTCCATAAAGCATGGATTTTTATGAGATAAAAAATTGGAGTCCTTCACTTTGAAATATCACCACTCCAATATTTTTGTATTTTATTTTAGGGATATTATTTTCATTTCTGGTCATGTGAGAGGTAAACACTATGTATATTACATAAAAAATATAACAATCTATTTCTATGAAATAAATGTTATAAATTTCTCATTCCCATTTCTCATTTTCTTTCTCCATTATCATTAATAAGATTCGATTAATGATTGATATTCCTTTTTCTCCAATAGATCATCAATTTCCACTAAATCTTATAATAATATGAATAATTTACAATATTCAATGTGATTTTTGCTGTTCAACCCTCTTGATTTTCACTTTTATTTATTTAATGATACATTTTTCATTATACGATTGAGTTACAATAATTTACTATTGGAAAAAACCTTTCACAATCAAATAAATAACTATTAATAGTATAAGAAAATCGTATGGAAATTATTTTCTTTTCATAGTGTTTCTCTCTCTATGGAATCATTTTTTGGTTAGGAGAACATACTGAATGAGATCAAATTTTACCTATTGATAAAACCGAATTTTTATTTTCATTTTTCCACTATTTTTTCCTTGGCTAATATCCCTTAAATCAACTTCCATGTAATAATTCCTCTGTGGAGTACATGCTTGAGTTCTACCATGACACTTAGGTTTATCTTAATTATGATCATTATCAACAATATATCTCCATATATATTTAATGTTATTCAATCTTTGGAATGTAATTTACTCTTCAGTAGTAACTCTAGGTTTATTTATATGTTTAAATGGGGATGGTTACATGAAAAAAATTTGAAACCATGACTAGTGTAATGATTCTTTCTTAATCCTCATACTTGTTTTTCAAAAACATGACTTCTTCTTCATGTATGAAATTATTTCAACCATTTATTTCATTATATTAGTAAATACTTCTATGATTTGAGAAGGGTCCTCTATTTTGATCTTGATCCCTAATTTTCCTAATATTATTACAAATTCAATATTTTAGTATTTCAATCTATTATTTTAGTTTGGAATTTTATTCCACCATTTATTTCATAAAATGATTATTTTGATGAAAAAATTAATTATCCTTATTGGTTTTGTCGCTAAATTTCTCAAGTTCATCAATTAATATTTTGAGATCAACCTAAAGGACGATTATTCTCTCAATATAATCATTACTAACATAACATTCCTCTATGGGTGGTCTGCATATAATAGATATCAGTGAATTTTTACTAGGGTCCTTCCAATCCTCAAAATCATCCAATTATTACTCATGTATTATTTAATATTCATTGGATAACGTGTTCTATATTTTGAAATAATTTACATAATGGTATTCTACTAATTTTTCACCCTTTTGGGGTTCTTCATATATTATTATTCCTCATCCACATGAATATATTTAAATTTTTTGTTATTGCATTTCAACCATACCACAATTGATTCAAGAAAGTTGAATTTTTTCATTGAATTTTAATTTCCCCTATTATGATTAAAATAAAATAAAGTCATCACTCCATCAACTTTATCTTCATTGGGATCATTCTTAAATAAATGTTCTATATTGATTTTAACATACCTCTTATGATTTATCCTTTACCTTGGCCAGATTATCATCATTTCTCATATCATACATTTTATGTGTACTATGAAGGCAATCCATAGATACTTATTTTGGATCATTTTCCTAAATAATTTATACTTTTTCTATGATCCAAGAGGTATCCTCATAAAATATTCTTTTAAATTACATGATAACATTTATATTCATCCCATCACCATTCATTCCTTCTACAAGATCATTCATAGTATCAAAAAATGAATTAATATTTTCAGACAGGCTCATCCTCAAGTATTCATATTTAATCTACAATACATTTACTTTTCCCCTCAATCATTGTTATCACCTTCATAAATATTCATTTCTTTCATATCAGATGAGAAATTTTCAACAAAATTACCTTAGTGTTTTTATAATTGTCTAAATCTCCTTCTAATTTATTGATTACCATCACATGAGAATCCATTTTCTAAAGGTCTATTTCGAATAAAGCACATTTATTTATGTGTTCTAATGTACCACGAATGGTTTTGATGTAAACTACCATTTTTCAATGACCAGAGTAAGTGTTGCATCCAATTATTTCATAACATAAAATTTATTCTATTAATTATATTTTCTTTTTTTTAAAAGTCTTCAACAAACACGATTATGACATATAAGAAACAATTGCACTAATAACCTATGCTCTGAGAAAAATTATGGGTAAATTATCATGGATATTACCTAGAAAGGGGGTGGATCGTAGTATTGTGGATTTTAAACATAACCCCTTAAATATTTTTTTCTCTCAATGAAAAGAAACACAAATTTTATTCATTATATTATCTATATGATCTATGAAAATAATAAATAACACATTTGATTTAACTTGGTTTACACTTTTCAGGTTAGTCCAAGGAACGAGGAAAGAAAATGTACTTCTTGACATTAAAAAATAGAGAATAATTATTCTAATTTTATTAAATAAAAGAGTGATTGATTTAACCCTCTAAACTAACTATTCATAAAAATTAGAAAATATCACTTCCTTTTCCCACAAATAAGAACTCACTACTCCTTCCATTTCATACTCTTTCTTAATGAAATATGAATTTGAAAAACAGGTAATGACATGTATTCCATTCTCAGCATAATGATTATATAATGTGATTAATCCCATGAAATATCATCCTTATTTTCGAATTTTTATATTCCATCCATCATGGAAATCCCCAGTTCATGACCCTCTCTAGAATCCCTTGATTCCTTTTTAATGTTTTCTGAGTTTTGGTGGAACTAATGCGTTCATTTAATGTGTAATTAGAAAAAATTATTTGATATATGGTTTAGGATCAATAATTTATTTCTCCCACTGACTATGATCATTATATTTTTCATTAAAACATTAGTTTGGTGATTAATGAACATTTTATTCACAATAAAACCTTTAAATCCATTGAACAACATTCCTATCAAACAACTAACATTAGACTGTAACATCTGATTTGTGGCATGATTTCAATTTCTATGACATAGAATTCATTTAAAATAGATTCCCCATGGGGTAACATCATTTAATATGTCATACATGAGGTATCTAGTTAATATATATGGTTGTGGGTTACTGATTTATAGCATGGATTCCAATGACCATGTTTATATTTCATTCACCTAAATATCATATTATTAAAAACGTTGATTACACTACAATCCCCTATAACATATTGACTCACCAAAATAACTATGTCATATTGCATTCCATGTGGATTATTCTTCTTTAAGACACCAAATATTTTGAATAAAATTGTTCATTCCTTAATATCTCCCCACAGTATACCCTAACATGCTACGATGTAGCCACATATAGACATAAATATAACCTTAATGTTCACCCTCGTAAAACAAGACCTTCCACATCAATATAAAAACCTACAGTGTTCTCATATGTTATATAATATAGTTTCAGAATATGAATCTATATATAATTAAGGAACCCCGAATTTAAATGAGAGAATGTTATTTTTACACATACCATGTGTGATATCCTAATGAGTTGCAACCTGTTGACAATCTTCTAGAACCATTCATGTGCAGCATCAACTCATCATATGTATTTTACAAATCTATTACAATTCATTATGAATCACATCTTCTTCCCAACCTTTATCAAATTCCAAAACTATATTTAATTTTTAACAAACACAATCAATGCAAACCCTTAAAAGTTATTGTGGACAATAGGCATCTTACATTTAAATTTATAAGTAATACTTATACTAAAAACCATGAATGAACTCTTCATATGTTTTTATTCCATGATTATGATCTTCAATATTCATTTAGATGTAATGAATTTCATAACATTATCATCGATGGGACCTAGATAATTTTATCATGAAATTTTTATTTTATTTTTCAAAAATTAATTACGCCTTACAAAACCTTTTTTGATATAATGTTTCATAGTTCACTCCTTTGGCCACCACCATGGAACCATGTGTGACTTTCGATTATAAAATACAAAAAAGTGTATATAAATTAACATAAACTAATTATACAAATAAAATTAGTTTTGTACATAACCCAGCTACGTGGTGGGATTTATTTTATCATCTAATGATAATTTGTAATAGTAAAAATCCAATGAAATGTTAGGTATTCCATCAATAAACCAAACATTTAAAACATATGAAAATTAGAGTACATGATATTTATCCATTAAAATTGCTTCCAACTTCATTATTTGAATGTGAATTCCGGAATATTATCAATTTATGTAGAAAATGTATGATTCTTACCTTTAAGATAATACATTAGTCAAATGATCCTTATTAATATCAATAGGATTTCTACTCAATGAAGGGGTTTTAGAAATTCGCTTTATAAATGATAAATAGAACTCAAAGGATGAATGAAAGTGTAAACAACTTTTAATTAATCTTATGACCTAAAATTCATTGAATAACATGATAAAAGAAAAACCACACCAAATAAAATAGATTATATCAATTTTTAATGGTGATTCATGGTGCTCCCCATTTGTAATTCATCACATGAATTAATATTCATTGTGTGAAATATTAATACATTTAAATGAATAATAAAAACATAAATTAACCAACCATTTGTTTCTAAAATGACAAAACATTGTTGCTATGGTGCTAGTGAACATGCTTCATTACATGCAACTATTTAAATATGAATCACATATATATATATATATATATATTAACGTTACTATAAACTAATAACATGAATTTATTTTTAGATCACATTCAATAATATCTCACATGCACATGAAAACTATAAGGACATATTGTTGAACTTCACATCTCTTTATATATCCATCCAAACTCTGGGAGATGATATCCTTCAAAATACATTTATTTTGAACAAAGTCATTATACAAAACATTATACTTATATAAGGGCATAAATATGTGACCATATAGTCCTTATTAACATTAAAATCAAATATGAAATCACTATTTCAAGATATAATCAATGTGAAGCCTCTAGAAAAGAATCAGTGCTACTCGAAATACTAAGGTATGTGGTGTGGTCTCTATAAGCTGTACTAAAAAATATATATAGACATATCCACTACATTATGTATCATATAATTCATATATAGACCTATTAAATCATTTTCCCATGAAATTATGTATCCACTAGATAGGGAACATTTCAATATGGTATAGGACACTCGTATTTTATTGATTCATTAAAAAATAATGACCATATTGATGAATACATCATATGTAATTCATTTATTTCATAATAAAATCATATGTTTTTCATCCAAGTAGTTTATCACATCATATAATAATCATCTAAACATGCCCATGCATTTATTCAATCAAACACAATCAAGGTTCAAATGTTTTTTCTTGTCAGGTAAGTGGAAAAATCTCATCGTTGTTGTGATTCAACTGAAAACATTATCAAAAACATACACAACCATCCACTAATTTATAATGTTCATATAATCACATGCATATGTTCAGTATCAATGTATGATGATTCCCATTATATTTTTCTCTCTAACTCATTGTAAAAATTATTAATAATTATAAAACACCCCCCAAATATATTGTTTAATGAATAACATTCAATGAGATATAACTTAACGATTCATTCCTTGTAATAAGTCGTCACCTATTACATCATGAATGAATTATTAAAATATTTAATAAAAATATTTTAAATCAATAAAATATTTTATACATGAAATCCTCATTATATTATTACAACGCACTATAATTCATAATGATCACTTGTTTTGGACAAATAAAAGTAATTATTTTGGGGGAAATTATCTTTCAAATGTTCATGTAAAATAAATTTCATCACATAGGAATGAATTATAAATAATAGGTTCATATAATATAATATCATTATACATTTTACAACCATTATAACAAATGTTTCTTGTGAGATACACCCAGATATTCTATATTAACCTTTTGTTGTTATTGTGGTAGTAGATTCATCCATGAAGCTTCAGAAACCATATTTCTATCCAACCAACTAATCATTAAATATACCCTTTTCACTTATAATTTATATGATATGGTATTTGTGGTGAATTGTTTTCGGTGTTTTGGTTATATCGGGATTACATTTGTCACGACCCGTCCTCGGGGCCCGTGCCGTGACTACCCCAAGCCCGCCTTCCATAGGCCAGGGGCTGGCGACTAGCACCAAGGCGTAAATTCCCGGTAAACAGGGAAGGCATTGCCTTTATAAGTAACAACCACCACAGAGTCAGCAAGCAGAAAGTAACTACAGAGTGCAGAAAAGTAAAGGGGGCCGGAAATACAAGCCCAACTGTAAAGTACAACTGAAAAGTAATGTACAGCAACTGAAGAAAAGACGGCGGCCTCGTGTCGTCCACTGGCAATCCCACCTGAAGGGTGGGTACAGATAGCCTCCAGGCTCCTCGGGTCCCACGTCCGCTCCGAGCACGTCCCGCCCAGCGGTCCACCTCCAGGTACCGTCCTGCTCCACGCCCCAACCGCGATCAGCGCTGTCCGTCGTCTGCATCCAACACAACAAGGTGCGGGCATAACCCGTGCAGGGGTGAGTATAAGCTACTCAGTAAGGACCCCGAGACCCCCGAAGGTCTCCCGAAATCCACAAAGGATATAGCACAAAAGAAAGATGCAATCACGAAGTAACATCTGACTCGACTTAGGTATATGCCCATACATATGCCTAAGTCCCCAATTCTAGCTCTGCTCACGAGCTCAAGAACAACTCAATCCACAAAGGAATGCAAGACTCAAATCCACAAGGAGAGTAAACAGTAAATCCACAAAGGATAGTTCAACACAATCCACAAAGGAGAGTAACATAAGATTCAGCTCAACCAGGTATACTTTTTCAGATGACGTCAAAGATGATCACTGATCCATCTAAGTCGTCGGACCCACGAAGGATCGATAGGTACTAACCCCCGCAAAAGCCCCACGTAGGATCGGGCTCACACAGAACCTGTAGGCAGTGGCTCACACAGAACCGGTAGTAAGGACCCACATAGGATCGGGCTCACACAGAACCTGTAGCACTGATCCACGTAGGATCGCTGAGTGCAGTAGTCGATGCAGCCCACTGAGGATCTCTGCACGGTCATCGCCGCAGTCCACGAAGGATCTCTGCTCTGCCGTCGTCGCAGTCCACGGAGGATCTCTGCTCTGCCGTCGTCGCAGTCCACGGAGGATCTCTGCTCTCCCGTCGTCGCAGTCCACGGAGGATCTCTGCTCTGCCGTCGTCGCAGTCCACGGAGGATCTCTGCTCTGTCGTCGAAGTCACAGTCAGCGCTAGGGTTCCCGCACTTAGCGAGCTCGTTTAGGAGGGTCCGCTCCACGAGCCGAGAGGCTGATACATCAACTGACACGTAGTCCGAAGTTGATGTATCCAAAAGTTCCGTATCGACAACAGGATCTCAACGCAGCAGACGGCGCGTCAATCGGACGCCCGGTCTGAGAGTTATTGGCATTTTCGTCCCAGGGGCCCGGTTGGTTTCTAGGGAAAAACCAACCCGACCGTACTCCGCCTGTATCCGATCCTCGGGCGGAGTATGCCAAAAGTTCCGTCTCACTTAGAGGAAACTACCACAGCTGACGGTACGTCGATCGGACGTCCGTAGCTCAAGTTATGAGTGTTTCCGCTCCGAGGGCCCGGTTGGTTTCGTGTACGAACCAACCCGGCCAAACCCAAAGTCATCCGAAACCTTGAGTGTAATATACTGAAACGACCGCCTCGATCCAAGGATCGCGTAGCCGCTGACAGTTCGTCAATTGGAGGTCCCAGGCCCAAGATATGGGCGAAAGACCGAAGAGGGCCCGAAACGGGTGTTCTGGGCCCGGGGCGACCCGGCCCGAACCCCCCCCCCCCCCCCTGGGTCGGCCGAACCGGGTCCGGTCCGGCCTGGGCGCGGCCCGGCCGACCGGACCGGCCGGCTCGGCTTCGGCCGAGCGGCCGAGTGAGCCACCGCGGGTTTGACCCGCGGGTTTGGAGAAACGCGGCCCGCGCGGGCCGCGTGCTGGGTGGCCGGACCGCGGACGCGGTCCGGCGGTTCGCCGCCGCCGCGGCTCGGCCGCGGCGGACTCCTCCGCCGCCGCGCCGGCGACCCGCGCCGCCGCCACCTTCCGCGGGCCGCCGGAGTTGCTCCTGTGGCCCGTTTTGCCTCCCGTCTGCGCCGTTGCTCCTCCCGGGGGCCGATCTTCACTGCGGGATCAACGGATCGCCCTTGCCGCACGGTTCGTCGTCGTCCGCCAGATCCGCACAAAAAAGGGAAGATCGGCAGAGGGTTGTCGGGTCTTGTTTGTTAGATCTGTACCCTCCGCGTTAGTCATAAACATCATCGGGAGGAAAAGAAAATAATCAACAACAATTTTAAATAAATTAAAATTGTTCGAAGATCAGGTTCTTTACTTTAAAAGAAATAAAATCACGGGAAAGGAAAATATTCCAATCAACCCTTACCTTGTCGTCGTCGTCGGACGAGAGGTCGTCGCGGAATCGCTCGTCGCGGATGAAGGAGATCGTCGCGTCGTCGCGGTATCCGGCGTCGCGTCGCCAATCTCCGGATCAAGATCAAACGGATTAATTTAAATCCGTTGATATTGAATTATAAAAAAGGGGAGAAATAAACAATTCGTTTCTCACCTTAATTGCCGAACGAGGATCGGCCGCGGAAGAAGAGGCGTCGCCGAAGAACGTCGCGGGTAGAGCTCGTCGACGTCGCAGATCACGGTGTGCGTCGTCGAATTCCGGTCGTCGGCGTTCTTCGCGTTCTTCGCGTTCATCGCGTTCTTCGCGGGGAGGGTGGAGGTTCAGAGGAATTGCACAACGATAGCAATCCTCAAAAATAGACAAGTTTGTCTATTTTATTATTTTTTCAACAAACGCAAAACGCGTAAGTAACGACCCATTAAATTCGTTGAATTAATTCAACGAATGAAACAGCCCATTTAATTCACGAAATAAACCGCCCAATTAAATGGTCTGTTAAGAAATTAAAGAAAACGCGTCGGTTGACTTTTCAGTTACTTTGACGGGTTTTCGCGGGTGCGTTACTTAGCGAAAGAAACGGCGGGGCTCGTGCGGGCCCCACCTCACAAATATCCTACCAAGGGGGTAGGATATTTATGGATAGCATCCTATCCAGTTCATCACAGTTCAAGCCATCTTTAAGTGGCTTCAAGTGGCTTCCAAGCAGCTTAAGTGAAATAAAATAAAGTTGTCGCACAAACTTTATTTTATTTCTGACTTAAAGCCCCAAAATTTAAAAACCACGTCTGAGCAAACGCAACTCCGGAAGAGGCATTTCTAAGCAAATACCAGCGCTGCGATTTCATCGGTGCCCTCAGAATTCGATTCCGGGCACCGGTTCAAAAGATAGAAAAACCCGCTCGTCCGTTCACTGAACGTATCCGAGCCAAACTTCGGAAATTGATTCCGGGCACACCGGGCCTCGGAATCAGGTGCCGTCTGAAGCTGCTCTCTTGTAAAATTACAAATAAAATCAAGAAAAAAATTTCCTTGAAATTTGCGGGTCTTTTCATTACTCCCACCTCAGGGCTTTACGTCCCCGTAAAGATACATCAAAAACTAGGGGAACAAATGGGGGTACTGAGCACGCATCTGAGCCTCCCGCTCCCAAGTGCTCTCCTGGAGGTTCCCATGCTGCCATCTGACGCGCACAAGAGGAATCGACCGCCCACGTAGGACCCGATCATGTCGATCCTCGATCTCCACTGGGACCTCCGCAAAAGTCGCCCCATCGTCCACGTCCAGCTCCCCAAAGTCGATGATGTGCGTCGGGTCGTGCACTTATCTCCTCAGCTGAGACACGTGGAAGACGTCGTGCACCCGGTGCAACTGAGGTGGTAGAGCCAGGCGATAAGCCACCTCTCCTATCCTGCTGAGGACCTGGAAAGGCCCGATGAAGCGTGGAGACAACTTGCCGCCTCGGCCAAATCTCCGT
This sequence comes from Viscum album, assembly GCA_963277665.1. Lineage (NCBI taxonomy): Eukaryota > Viridiplantae > Streptophyta > Magnoliopsida > Santalales > Viscaceae > Viscum > Viscum album. The sequence goes on along the minus strand of OY728145.1, from coordinate 650,909,722 downwards.
AAACCACGTCGAGGTGAGACACGCAAAAAGACGTGGTCGCCATCCTCGAACTCCAGTAGCCTCCGCCTCCTGTCAGCATATGACTTTTGCCGGCTCTGACCTGTCCTCATCCTCTCCTGGATGATCTGGACCTTCTCTGTCGTGGCTCAGACCATCTCTGGTCCCACGAGTGCTGACTCCCCAGGGTCTGTCCAGCACAACGGTGATCTGCAGGGTCTATCGTACAACGCCTCGTATGGTGCCATCCCGATGGTGGAGTGGTAACTGTTGTTGTACGCGAACTCCACCAAGGGTAGGTGGTCCTCCCAGCTGCGACCAAAGTCGAGAACACATGCACGGAGCATGTCCTCGAGTGTCTGTATGGTCCTCTCCGTCTGACCATCCGACTGAGGGTGGAAGGCTGTGCTCAGATGGAACCGCGTCCCGAACGCCTCCTGCAACCCCTTCCAAAGCCGGGAAGTGAAACGAGCATCTCGATCGGAGACGATAGACGATGGCACACCGTGAAGTCGTACGATCTCCTGGACGTAAAGACGTCCCAAGCTCTCCACTGAGCCCTGCTCTCTGATGGGTAAGAAGTGTGCCGACTTGGTGAGTCGGTCGACAATCACCCAAATGGAGTCGTGACCTCTGGAAGTGCGTGGAAGTCCAGTCACGATGTCCATAGATATGCCATCCCACTTCCACTCCGGGACCTCCAAGGGCTGTACCAAGCCTGCTGGTACCTGATGCTCTGCCTTCACCTGCTGGCAGGTGAGGCATCGTGAAACGAACACTGCCACAGCTTTCTTAATGCCCGGCCACCAGTGCTGTCGTCTGAGATCCTGGTACATCTTCGCCACTCCGAGATGCACCGCCAAGGGAGAAGTGTGAAACTCTCTCAGCACCTCCTCTCGTAAAGCGACTGGTACGAAGGTACGTCCTCTGAAAATGATGTCGTGCTCTGCTCCAAGGGAGAAGCCATCAGGCGCCTGACCTGAGGATATCAGTGCACGCCGGGTCTCACAGTCAGCGTCTCCAAGATGAGCCTCTCTGACCCACTGTAGAAGTGGAGGAGAGACAGTGAGAGACTGAAGAAAGGCTGCTCCGTCTCTATCCACGAAGGATATCTGTAAGGAGGCTAGCTGCTCCGTCGCCTCCTCAAGGAGCTGACATCTGTCTGACCACACGAAGGGTTTCCCCTTCTTCGTCAACGCTGAGAGTGGTGCCGCAACTCTGGAGATGTCTGGCACGAATCTCCGATAGTATCCGGCTAGGCCCAAGAAGCTCTGCACCTCCGTCACGCTCTTGGGTGGCTCCCAAGCTAGCACTGCCTCGATCTACGTGGGATCCACTGCAACTCCCGCCTCAGAGATGACGTGCCCCAAGAAATGGACCTCACGTAACCAGAACTGGCACTTTGAGAGCTTGCCATAAAGCTGGTGCTCTCGGAGCGTGTCTATCACAACTCGCAGGTGGTAGGCATGCGCCTCCTCAGTCGTCGAGTATACTAAAATGTCGTCAATTAAGACCACGACAAATCGGTCGAGGTATGGCTGGAAGATCCTGTTCATGAGGCTCATGAACACTGCTGGAGCATTGGTTACGCCGAACGGCATAACCAAGAACTCATAATGGCCATACCGACACCTGAAGGCCGTCTTCTGCACGTCCTCGTCTCGAACTCTGAGCTGATGATAGCCTGACCGGAGGTCTATCTTCGAGAACCACCGCGCTCCCTTGAGCTGATCGAAGAGGTCATCAATCCGTGGCAGCGGATACTTGTTTCTCACTGTCACCTGGTTCAGGCGACGATAGTCGACACACAGTCGCAAGCTCCCGTCCGCCTTCTTGGCGAACAAAATCGGGGAAGCCCAGGGTGAAACACTGGGTCGGATAAACCCCTTGCTCTGCAAGTCCTCCAACTGTACCCGCAGCTCCCGAAGCTCGGCGGGGGCCATCCGATATGCTGGAGTAGATATCGGGGCTGTCCCTGGGTACAAGTCGATGTAAAAGTCTACCTCTCTACGAGGAGGTAGCCCTGGAACGTCGTCGGGAAAGACGTCCACGTACTGGTCCACCACTGCAGGAAAAACTGGACTCCGCACGTCCACTGCTCCTAGGATGAGGCTAGCCAACTGATGAGAGATGGGCTGCACTCTCCTTCGCGGAAGTCCATCCTGTGCTGCAAAGGTTCCCTTCTCGCCGGTGAAGGTAAACCTACTCCCGTCGGTGCGAACACATCGCACCTTGCGCCTAAAACAGTCGATCTGGGCATGAACCGTGGATAGCCAATCCATGCCCAAGATGACGTCGTAAGGCCTCGACGCCGATACAAGGAGATCCCAGCCGAAGCTCTCGCCTCCTAGAGTAAGCTCACACTGCCGGCACCAGTGCGTAATCGTCGAGTCTGCTACCGTAGGAGTCTCTAGCCGTAAGGATCGAGCCAACGGCTCAGTCGGAATCTCCGAGCTCCGAAAAAGGGCAGAGGCTATGAAAGAGTGACTCGCTCCTGTGTCTATAAGTACTGCAGCAAGGGTGGAATAGACACAGATCGTACCTCGAATCATCTCTGGCATGTCGGGGTCGTAGGCCTCCACTGCCTGGAGCTGGGCCTGTCCCTGCCCGCCAGCTCCCTGTGGTCGAGGTGGCCCTCCTGGTGGTGGTGGGGGTAGATCCTGGAAGCGTCGCCCACCACCCACTGCTCGGCCAGCTCCTCTGCCTCGTCCGCCTCCTCCCAGCGGACCGCCACGGTCGACCCTCTGCCTCTGCCTGGGTGGCCCCTCCACCGTCTGCTGCTCCTCTGATCGGCGAGTCGGGCAGTCACGAGCCATGTGACCCTGCCCGCCGCAGGAGTAGCACAGCCTGCCTCTCGGAAGGCTGGCACTCCGCTGTGTGCCTCGCACTGCTGAGCCGGTGTCCTGAGGCCGTCTGCGTGGGGGTCTGGTCTGCCTGGACCCGAGAGTCATCCGTCGGTTACCTGCTGCCGAAGACTCAGCTACCTGCCGCCCTGCGCTAGGTCTCGCCGCTGAAGAAGGCTCTGCCAGGAAGCTCTCGATCAGGAGGGCTCGCTCCAGCACTCCCGCCTAGGTCGGAATGCTGAGGGAGATCAGCGACGCCCGAATCTCCTGCCGCAAGCCCTGCTCGAAGGTCCGGGCCCGGAAGAAGGGGTCCCGTACCATGTCAGTCGAGTAGCGAGATAGGTCAGTGAACCTCGCCGCGTACTGAGCGACCGTCGTGCTGCCCTGGCGCAGCTGGAGAAGCTCCTGGATGCGCACCGCTCGGAGGGTGGCCGGGACGAACTCAGAGCGGAAGAGACTCTCGAAGTCCGCCCAGAGCAAGGATGCCTCATCGTGAACCTGGAGCATCAAGCTCCACCATCGCCCTGCTGCCGCCTGCAGGAGGCTCGCCGCGAGAATCACCATGAGATCCGCTGGTGTCCTCACTAGCCTAAAGATCCGTACCACCGCCTCTAGCCAGTCCTCGGCGGCCTGGGGGTCCGCCTCACAGCGAAACCTGGGCGGTCGCTGGCTCTGAAACTCATGCAGTGCCCTGAGGCGACGTGCATCGTCAGCGTCTGGTACTGGTAGCATCCGTGGCTCGGCGGGTAAAACTACTGCCGGTGCCACTACTGGCAAAGGGCCCTGCACCGAGGCCTCGTCGCTCGGTGGGCTGCCGTCGCGCCCTACACTCGGAACCCTAGCTGGCTGTCGTCGCGGGGCCATCCTGAAAAGGAGAACAAGAGCACCACAGTCAGAACAGTATACCTGGTGAGCTGGCACAGGTAATCACAAGGAAAACTTGAGACATTCATAAAGCAGATCAGTATACCCGGTGAGCTGACACAAGTAATCACAAAGAAACTTGGGACACACACGCAATCAATGTTTTCATGCATTAAGTCGGAAATCAGAGGTCAGGGTCCTGGTGTACGGATACGTCGGCCGCCGCACCAACACTGGGCTCCCTGAACTGATAACCACACTCAATACACTAAACACTATTACTTCACATAGATAGAAAAGACGATCAGAGTCTGCGGTAGAACCGACCACCTCTGATACCAATTTGTCACGACCCGTCCTCGGGGCCCGTGCCGTGACTACCCCAAGCCCGCCTTCCATAGGCCAGGGGCTGGCGACTAGCACCAAGGCGTAAATTCCAGGTAAACAGGGAAGGCATTGCCTTTATAAGTAACAACCACCACAGAGTCAGCAAGCGGAAAGTAACTACAGAGTGCAGAAAAGTAAAGGGGGGCGGAAATACAAGCCCAACTGTAAAGTACAACTGAAAAGTAAAGTACAGCAACTGAAGAAAAGACGGCGGCCTCGTGTCGTCCACTGGCAATCCCACCTGAAGGGTGGGTACAGATAGCCTCCAGGCTCCTCGGGTCCCACGTCCGCTCCGAGCACGTCCCGCCCAGCGGTCCACCTCCAGGTACCGTCCTGCTCCACGCCCCAACCGCGATCAGCGCTGTCCGTCGTCTGCATCCAACACAACAAGGTGCGGGCATAACCCGTGCAGGGGTGAGTATAAGCTACTCAGTAAGGACCCCGAGACCCCCGAAGGTCTCCCGAAATCCACAAAGGATATAGCACAAAAGAAAGATGCAATCACGAAGTAACATCTGACTCGACTTAGGTATATGCCCATACATATGCCTATGTCCCCAATTCTAGCTCTGCCCACTAGCTCAAGAACAACTCAATCCACAAAGGAAAGCAAGACTCAAATCCACAAGGAGAGTAAACAGTAAATCCACAAAGGATAGTTCAACACAATCCACAAAGGAGAGTAACATAAGATTCAGCTCAACCAGGTATACTTTTTCAGATGACGTCAAAGATGATCACTGATCCATCTAAGTCGTCGGACCCACGAAGGATCGATAGGTACTAACCCCCGCAAAAGACCCACGTAGGATCGGGCTCACACAGAACATGTAGGCAGTGGCTCACACAGAACCAGTAGTAAGGACCCACATAGGATCGGGCTCACACAGAACCTGTAGCACTGATCCACGTAGGATCGCTGAGTGCAGTAGTCGATGCAGCCCACTGAGGATCTCTGCACGGTCATCGCCGCAGTCCACGAAGGATCTCTGCTCTGCCGTCGTCGCAGTCCACGGAGGATCTCTGCTCTGCCGTCGTCGCAGTCCACGGAGGATCTCTGCTCTGTCGTCGAAGTCACAGCCAGCGCTAGGGTTCCCGCACTTAGCGAGCTCGTTTAGGAGGGTCCGCTCCACGAGCCGAGAGGCTGATACATCAACTGACACGTAGTCCGAAGTTGATGTATCCAAAAGTTCCGTATCGACAACAGGATCTCAACGCAGCAGACGATGCGTCAATCGGACGCCCGGTCTGAGAGTTATTGGCATTTTCGTCCCAGGGGCCCGGTTGGTTTTTAGGGCAAAACCAACCCGACCGTACTCCGCCTGTATCCGTTCCTCGGGCGGAGTATGCCAAAAGTTCCGTCTCACTTAGAGGAAACTACCACAGCTGACGGTACGTCGATCGGACGTCCGTAGCTCAAGTTATGAGCGTTTCCGCTCCGAGGGCCCGGTTGGTTTCGTGTACGAACCAACCCGGCCGAACCCAAAGTCTTCCGAAACCTTGAGTGTAATATACCGAAACGACCGTCTCGATCCAAGGATCGCGTAGCCGCTGACGGTTCGTCAATCGGAGGTCCCAGGCCCAAGATATGGGCGAAAGACCGAAGAGGGCCCGAAACGGGGGTTTTGGGCCCGGGGCGACCCGACCCGAACCCCCCCTGGGTCGGCCGAACCGGGTCGGCCCGACCCGGCCCGACCCGGCTAGGCCGGGTCCGGTCCGGCCTGGGCGCGGCCCGGCCGACCGGACCGGCCGGCTCGGCTTCGGCCGAGCGGCCGAGTGAGCCGCTGCGGGTTTGACCCGCGGCTTTGGAGAAACGCGGCCCGCGCGGGCCGCGTGCTGGGTGGCCGGACCGCGGACGCGGTCCGGGGGTTCGCCGCCGCCGCGGCTCGGCCGCGGCGGACTCCTCCGGCGGCTCGGCCGCGGCGGACTCCTCCGGTGGCCCGTTTTGCCTCCCGTCTGCGCCGTTGCTCCTCCCGGGGGCCGATCTTCACTGCGGGATCAACGGATCGCCCTTGCCGCACGGTTCGTCGTCGTCCGCCAGATCCGCACAAAAAAGGGAAGATCGGCGGAGGGTTGCCGGGTCTTGTTTGTTAGATCTGCACCCTCCGCGTTAGTCATAAACATCATCGGGAGGAAAAGAAAATAATCAACAACAATTTTAAATAAATTAAAATTGTTCGAAGATCAGGTTCTTTACTTTAAAAGAAATAAAATCACGGGAAAGGAAAATATTCCAATCAACCCTTACCTTGTCGTCGTCATCGGACGAGAGGTCGTCGCGGAATCGCTCGTCGCGGATGAAGGAGATCGTCGCGTCGTCGCGGTATCCGGCGTCGCGTCGCCAATCTCCGGATCAAGATCAAACAGATTAATTTAAATCCGTTGATATTGAATTATAAAAAAGGGGAGAAATAAACAATTCGTTTCTCACCTTAATTGCCGAACGAGGATCGGCCGCGGAAGAAGAGGCGTCGCCGAAGAACATCGCGGGTAGAGCTCGTCGACGTCGCAGATCACGGTGTGCGTCGTCGAAATCCGGTCGCTGGCGTTCTTCGCGTTCTTCGCGTTCTTCGCGTTCTTCGCGGGGAGGGTGGAGGTTCAGAGGAATTGCACAATGTAACAGCCCAAGATTTTATGAAAAATATTCTTTTTAATTTTATTAATGTCTTGTGTTGTACGCTACACCAAAAGGAGCTTGCACAACACGCATCCTTGACTTGCCTTGCATTACACGCAATCGCAACCTTCCTCGATAGTGTGTGTAGTACGCAATAACGAGTTTCATTAAACAGCGATATGCTATTAAAACTAGCCGTTATGAATAGTAATAACCACTTTTTGAAATTTTGTAAATTTTATTTTTCAAAATGGATTTCATTTTTGGATTCGGAGTATCGAATTTAGCCTAAGGTGAAATTTTGGTACATTTCGGATAACTTTCATATTCTGATGAATAGTGAAAATTACTAAATTATAATTAAAAACAACTTTTTCAATCGAAATAATTAATAGTGATAAATTATTAATTTGAGTGGTTTTAAAGTATATTTAGAATATATTTTTACAATTTAATACAATGTTGGTCATTGGTTGTAATTTCACATTTAAACCAGACATAATCAAGTGTCAATCTTTTGATATATATTGTTTCCTAAAAACACGCTATTTATTTTAACAGCAGGATTTAATTATAAAATTAATTAATGCAACTTCTATGTTATGAATTTGGTATAATAGATTTAATTTTTGAATTCGGAATATGAAATATAGCTTAGGATGAAATTTTGGCATTGTTCTGAAAAACATCAATTTTTGATGAATAGTGAAACTACTAAGTTGTAGTAAAAAAAACTAAATTTTTCATAAAACTTAATTTTGCCACTTCTGTGAATGGAATTTCGAAAATCCGAGAGACACGGTTAATATCAAGGACTAAAATGTGGTTCAATGAGATGAAAATAATTTTTTGGTGAATAGTAACTTTTTACTTTTTTTACCGCGGTTAATAGTAAATAGGGTAACTAAGGGTAAATATGATATTACTATTACCCTAACACATGTCCTAATTCTATTGGACAAGTGTAACTTGACCAAAAACAAACTTAGGAATAAAATATGACCATTTAGGCCCACTTGGATTAGATTAGGACATTTATTATTAATTTATTTAAAGAAAGGTTAAAATAGTTAAAATCAAAGTTTAATAAGTAAATCATTTTTAATATGGGGTTATACATAAGATAAATTCGATTGTAAATATTCTTTAGAAAGATAAAAAGATTTCCTACATGATGGTATTTTATTTGTAATTTTTAGACATAAAATAACTTAATTTATTTATGACACAACGATGATGGAGTAATTATCTTATTAATGAAATATTGACATAATTGATGTTATAAACACCAAAATAAATGTAATTTGAGATTTTTTATGAATTCCACTAATTTTCTAGGTTACTATGATATATTAATGTTGATTTAATAAACTTGGTTCGAACATATAATTCTGTTATGACTTTCAAAAAAATCATATATCGAATAGTGTCAAAATTGACACAAAATAGTTTTTAAATCAAATATTATATTATTAATTGTTATTTTATTCCTAAAAATCTAAGGTTCGGCCCAATGACTTAGATAAGGATATATATATTAATAATAAACAATTTGTGGTTCGTTTGGCATGTTATAGTAAGTTTATTAACCATATAGTGAAAGAAAACAAAAAGACACGGTAAAAGTTAAATTATTTAACTTAGAGTTAAATCTAATTGATAAGGTTTAAAATAATATCCAAACATGTCTAAATTTGATGGGTTGATGAGATTACAACCCTATCTTATCTAATCTTCGAATATGAGTCATTTTTGGAGGTTTTTAAGTGGGGTTAGATTTATTATAAATTAATATTTTTAAGAATTCCTAAGGTGCCCCTCTCCTCCCTTATAAAAGGGCACCTCCTCCCCCTCCTCCTCACACCAATTTTGAGCACTCATGCTCGGCCAACCCCTGCCATTTTCTCCTCTCCACATTCCTAGAATAATCCTAGAGGTTCTGGTCTTCTCCAAAGACCAATCTTAGTTCCTTAAGTGGAGGATTCAAAGAGGCGTTCCAAAGAAGAGGTAATATCCATTACCGATCTTTTCAATTTCTTTCTTCTTCAACTTCTTCTTCTTTAGCTGTTTCATGATAAAGTAATAACATCAGTATTACTTACATACTGATATGTTATTATAAATATGAAACAACCCTAATTCACCTTCTATCCGTCCTACGGAAAAATGAAATCACCGCGCGTGCGTACGTACGGAATACCGTCTCCACACCGTGGTGTAATCTATTTTCCACCATCACCTTACAAGGATGGGTATAATGGTGTAATGAGTAACTACATATGATTATTATGAAGTAATATTGATACTGAAATAATATATATATACTCCAATACAATTCCACGATCATAGGAACGATATCATCACTCGTGCGTACGTACGGAATACCGTCTCCACGATGTGATGCGACTCGTTCTACATGATCTTCATTTCATAATGATTATATAAATGAATTGAATGAATGAATATGGTATATACTACACTAATACCATTCTGGAAATGAATTATCTATAACCTAAAGATAAGAATAAGAATTTATTCGACAAAACACGCATAAGAACAAAAAGCTATAAAGACCCGAGTAACAAGTAACAATGAAATATTACTAACAAGAAGCTAATAATATGACCATATATGATATCATATCAATATGTATGATTCTGGAATAAGTCAATAACATTATTTAAACCATTATACAGGAGCTTCGGACACGTACAAAGCTAATCGGACCTAAGGTAAGGGAAATATCACAATCTCATTTTATCCGAGATTGTTTATTCGTAAGTAATTACTGGGTTGTATTTTATCATCCAAATCCATGTTCCCTCAATATGTAATATTGTTTCCATCCACTTGCAATAGTTTAAATCCAATTTTACCCTTAGGTGAGTTTTTAGTAACGAATATGAAAGGAATCTTTTGTCATTTTTCCGTACGAGGTACTTTTTGACTTTTCCGACAAAAGTACGAAGAATGTTTTTTTTAACTTATACGGCATGAATGGATTTTTAAAACATTACTTCAAAGAAGCTTCCTTTATAAGTTTTCAAGTTTATTTTTAATCAACTTCTTTTATTTTAAATATTTATGACATGTTATGAAAGGAAAAATGTTTTTGAAGAAGAAAGGATATTTTCCTCAAGAATGGAGTTCAAGTGTTTTATCAAAATTATTTTCCATCTAAGATAATAAAGGGTTATATTTTTATCCCTATTATTACATTGATTTGATCATGTTGTGATGGAATTATTTTTATGAATTCCTTTATCTTATATGAATTGATTTATGATGTCATGATGTTTCAAGAATCCCATTTTTGTTACATGTGTTATGCGATGATGTATGTTTTATGATTATGTGGCACACATAAGAAAGGATTCATTATAAGATGGGTGGGACCTATATCTCCCTCCAATGCATTGGGTAATGATTTTATATCTCATGAGATAGACATGGCTGGAACGGAAGGTTATTTCGGTTCAGTGATACAGGACTGAAACGAGGAGTGAACTCGGTTCAGAAAGGGACTTTGTCCACTAAGATAGTCTTGGCAATGAGTCATGACTAACAAGAAATGATTTTCCATGATTATGTGTGCATGCCACAAAGTTTAAAGTTTCATGTTATGATTATGGGGATCTCATTTTCACTTCTATGATTTGTTCCATGTTAAGATATTATGATCTCTTTTGCAGGTTGTGATTTTCAAAAAGATATGATATGATTTTTATTTCTTTTGTATACCCTTACTGAGCATTTGAGCTCACCCTTTTATGTTTTCTTTTCCCCAGGATATAAAGAAAGGTTTTAGGTAAAAAAAAATGGAAGATCTTTACGGGAGATATTGAAGATCTTTCACCAGGATTAGAAGATTATGTTCCGAGTTTCCAAAGACACTAAACTATTACGATCCTTTAGTGTGTGTTTTTGTTATGTACTAAGTATTCCGCAAATGTAATGTAATGTCCATGTACGTCAGGATACGGGTCTCTACAGTTGGTATCAGAGGAAAGGTTTAGTCAACCTTTGGAAACTAGGATGCGAAAACGTTAGTGAGATCCCTAGAGATATTTCTAAGGTATGTCTAGGGATGTCCCTAGGGATAAGTATACGTATAGGTTATAGTAATAGAATTACGCTAACGATCATATAATTAAACCTAAGATGTTGGATATTGAAGGTACTCCCCCTTTATTATGTTGTTTTCCCTAGCATGATTTTTGCCTCTCACACTATTCTTTTTGGGTTTTAGACGATGGCTGGAACCCGAAGGAACCGTGTTGATCAATGCAATGGACAATGCAATGATTGCCCTCCTGAACAAACAAATGTTATGGGAGATGGAGTGCAAAATCTTATTTCTATACTTACACAAGCTATGAATCATTCTGTACTTCCAAATGAGCAGAGAAGGGAACAATATTCTATTGAGTCCTTCATGAGGCAACGTCCACCTTCTTTCAGTGGGACTTCCGATCCACTTGTTGCTGAACAATGGATCAGTACCACTGAAAAGATATTTTCAGTTCATCAATGTTCTGAACATGATAAAGTCATCTTAGCAGTATATCGTTTGGAAGGTGAAGCTGATCAATGGTGGAATCTTATCAAGAATACGAGGCCAAGGGATGAAATTGAGTCCATGGAATGGGACGAGTTCAAGAACTTGTTTTTCAGTAAGTACATCCCTCGTATTCTTCGAAAAAAGATGGAAAAGGAGTTTATTGAGCTGAAGCAGAAGGATGATGAATATGTTGGACTTGCAAGGTATGCATCTGGCATTATCATCCAACCTGAATGTAAAGTTGATCGATTTTTCAGTGGCTTAAAACCAAGTCTTCGAAGGGCATTAGCTATAAGAGACTTCAGTAGCTATGAAGAAATTGTGCGTTGTGCTATCAAGGTAGAAATGGAAGTTGGTGTTACATATCCATCTCATGGTTTTGACAAGAAACGAAAGATGGAGTTCAAGGAGAAATCTCATAATAATGGTGAAAAGAAGATGAATGTTTCCTTATGCACAAAGTGTGGAAAGAAGCATGGTGGATATTGTCTTAAAGGAACTAGAAAATGTTTTAAGTGTGGAAAAGAAGGTCATCGAGCAGCTGAGTGTCGAAGTAATGGAAAAAGGGTTTCTAATGATGTGAATAAAGCAAACACTGCAGAGAACGCACCGCCAACACTTCAATGCTTCAAGTGCAAGGAAATGGGGCATTATGCTAATAATTGCCCTAATCCAAGGGTTAGTGATGATCAACATGAGCAACCACTGAAGGAAAAGGACAAAGGGAAATCACATGCGATCACTATTGGCAATGTTGAATATGATAACGATGTGGTGGAATGATTAAGTGTTTATGTAATGGGATTCCAAAATAATGTTGTATCATGGAGTATTGGAATATTTATGTATTGGTTTAATGTGGTATTCAAAGTGATTGAGATATTTTTGGAAATAAGATGATATGCGCATAATGAAGGGAAAATAAGAAAATGAAATGTTTAACAATATTCATGAGCTCATGATTGATATAAGGACTAAGTGATATCATGGATTGAGTATATTGAATTTTGAGGATTTTAGTATGTGGAAAGTGTTAACTTTTAACTGCATTCATGTTTTCACTAAGGTATTCAAGAGAATACATGATTAAGGACTTTGAATGTTTAGAATGTGACCAACAAAACATATCTTATGATATGTGGGGATCAACGACAGTATTAAATCTCTGGTAATCGTTGTCACTATATTATGAGAGTGGACTGCAGTATTATGGATAAGCCTAAAGATTGAAATGGATTATGTTGGACATAAGTGAGTATTGTTTAAGGATCGAAGTTTTCTCGATATTATTGATGGGATGTTATAGTAATATAGTTTTAGAAAAAGGACAACCTGCAGGACGGGCGACAGCCCATCGCTTCGGACAAGGCTGTAGGAATCGAACCCACAACCGAAGTGCGACTGACCTTTATCGCCTACCACTGACCTACAGGAAGTCCTTATTTAGTAGAAACTAGTTTTATTATATTAAGCAGTATGATATATGAAGTATAAGTCCATTTTAGGAACCATATATGATTAATCTCACTATAGATCGATTTATGCATATAATTTTTGCTAACCTTTTGTTTGAGACAGATGGAATGACCCGTCATTCTATCACATTATCTGCTAACACTTCACGAATAACAAATTCAACTTCATTTATTTAAGAGATGAAGTGGAAATTGTTCAAGGCACGAACAACAGTGAGATTGTACCAAAATAAAGTAAGTATTTATTCTAATTCAAATTTTCAACTTTAGGGAAATGATCTTGAAAACCAAAAATGTTGTCCTAGTGATCTTATACCTGAGGAATCAGATGGTACCTTATATCATCACAAATTTATGGATTTGTGATTTTTGGATTTTCCATAGCCATGTTCTCTACCACTCTCCATCAGAACATGATGGTTAGATTTTTCTTCCATATCCATATTTTTACCTATGTGGAAACCCAACAATTAGTTTATTTGGGTAATCGTTACATTTCATACTTTAGTTTTTAAAGCCAAGTTTTGGTATTCCTTTTTACGATGTGGGAAACTATCGAATAGAAAACCATTTATAACCCCAACGAATTTCGAGGGTGAAATTCATTTTAAGGGGGGTAGAATGTAACAGCCCAAGATTTTATGAAAAATATTCTTTTTAATTTTATTAATGTCTTGTGTTGTACGCTACACCAAAAGGAGCTTGCACAACATGCATCCTTGACTTGCCTTGCATTACACGCAATCACAACCTTCCTCGATAGTGTGTGTAGTACGCAATAACGAGTTTCACTAAACAGTGATATGCTATTAAAACTAGCCGTTATGAATAGTAATAACCACTTTTTGAAATTTTTTAAATTTTATTTTTCAAAATGGATTTCATTTTTGGATTCGGAGTATCGAATTTAGCCTAAGGTGAAATTTTGGTACATTTCGGATAACTTTCATATTCTGATGAATAGTGAAAATTACTAAATTATAATTAAAAACAACTTTTTCAATCGAAATAATTAATAGTGATAAATTATTAATTTGAGTGGTTTTAAAGTATATTTAGAATATATTTTTACAATTTAATACAATGTTGGTCATTGGTTGTAATTTCACATTTAAACCAGACATAATCAAGTGTCAATCTTTTGATATATATTGTTTCCTAAAAACACGCTATTTATTTTAATAGCAGGATTTAATTATAAAATTAATTAATGCAACTTCTATGTTATGAATTTGGTAAAATAGATTTAATTCTTGAATTCGGAATATGAAATATAGCTTAGGATGAAATTTTGGCATTGTTCTGAAAAACATCAATTTTTGATGAATAGTGAAACTACTAAGTTGTAGTTAAAAAAAACTAAATTTTTCCTAAAACTTAATTTTGCCGCTTCTGTGAATGGAATTTCGAAAATCCGAGAGACACGGTTAATATCAAGGACTAAAATGTGGTTCAATGAGATGAAAATAATTTTTTGGTGAATAGTAACTTTTTACTTTTTTTACCGCGGTTAATAGTAAATAGGGTAACTAAGGGTAAATATGATATTACTATTACCCTAACACATGTCCTAATTCTATTGGACAAGTGTAACTCGACCAAAAACAAACTTAGGAATAAAATATGACCATTTAGGCCCACTTGGATTAGATTAGGACATTTATTATTAATTTATTTAAAGAAAGGTTAAAATAGTTAAAATCAAAGTTTAATAAGTAAATCATTTTTAATATGGGGTTATACAGAAGATAAATTCGATTGTAAATATTATTTAGAAAGCTAAAAAGATTTCCTACATGATGGTATTTTAGTTGTAATTTTTAGACATAAAATAACTTAATTTATTTATGACACAACGATGATGCAGTAATTATCTTATTAATGAAATATTGACATAATTGATGTTATAAACACCAAAATAAATTCAATTTGAGATTTTTTATGAATTCCACTAATTTTCTAGGTTACTATGATATATTAATGTTGATTTAATCATCTTGGTTCGAACATATAATTCTGTTATGACTTTCACAAAAATCATATATCAAATAGTGTCAAAATTGACACAAAATAGTTTTTAAATCAAATATTATATTATTAATTGTTATTTTATTCCTAAAAATCTAAGGTTCGGCCAAATGACTTAGATAAGGATATATATATTAATAATAAACAATTTTTGGTTCGTTTGGCATGTTATAGTAATTTTATTAACCATATAGTGAAAGAAAACAAAAAGACACGGTAAAAGTTAAATTATTTAACTTAGAGTTAAATCTAATTGATAAGGTTTAAAATAATATCCAAACATGTCTAAATTTGATTGGTTGATGAGATTAAAACCCTATCTCATCTAATATTCGAATATGAGTCATTTTTGGAGGTTTTTAAGTGGGGTTAGATTTATTATAAATTAATATTTTTAAGAATTCCTAAGGTGCCCCTCTCCTCCCTTATAAAAGGGCACCTCCTCCCCCTCCTCCTCACACCAATTTTGAGCACTCAAGCTCGGCCAACCCCTGACATTTTCTCCTCTCCACTTTCCTAGAATAATCCTAGAGGTTCTGGTCTTCTCCAAAGACCAATCTTAGTTCCTTAAGTGGAGGATTCAAAGAGGCGTTCCAAAGAAGAGGTAATATCCATTACCGATCTTTTCAATTTCTTTCTTCTTCAACTTCTTCTTCTTTAGTTGTTTCATGATAAAGTAATAACATCAGTATTACTTACATACTGATATGTTATTATAAATATGAAACAACCCTAATTCACCTTCTATCCATCCTACGGAAAAATGAAATCACCGCGCGTGCGTACGTACGGAATACCGTCTCCACGCCGTGGTGTAATCTATTTTCCACCATCACCTTACAAGGATGGGTATAATGGTGTAATGAGTAACTACATATGATTATTATGAAGTAATATTGATACTGAAATAATATATATATACTCCAATACAATTCCACGATCATAGGAACGATATCATCACTCGTGCGTACGTACGGAATACCGTCTCCACGATGTGATGCGACTCGTTCTACATTATCTTCATTTCATAATGATTATATAAATGAATTGAATGAATGAATATGGTATATACTACACTAATACCATTCTGGAAATGAATTATCTATAACCTAAAGATAAGAATAAGAATTTATTCGACAAAACACGCATAAGAACAAAAAGTTATAAAGACCCGAGTAACAAGTAACAATGAAATATTACTAACAAGAAGCTAATAATATGACCATATATGATATCATATCAATATGTATGATTCTGGAATAAGTCAATAACATTATTTAAACCATTATACAGAAGCTTCGGACACGTACAAAGCTAATCGGACCTAAGGTAAGGGAAATATCACAATCTCATTTTATCCGAGATTGTTTATTCGTAAGTAATTACTGGGGTGTATTTTATCATCCACATCCATGTTCCCTCAATATGTAATATTGTTTCCATCCACTTGCAATAGTTTAAATCCAATTTTACCCTTAGGTGAGTTTTTAGTAAAGAATATGAAAGGAATCTTTTGTCATTTTTCCGTACGAGGTACTTTTTGACTTTTCCGACAAAAGTACGAAGAATGTTTTTTTAACTTATACGGCATGAATGGATTTTTAAAACATTACTTCAAAGAAGCTTCCTTTACAAGTTTTCAAGTTTATTTTTAATCAACTTCTTTTATTTTAAAGATTTATGACATGTTATGAAAGGAAAAATGTTTTTGAAGAAGAAAGGATATTTTCCTCAAGAATGGAGTTCAAGTGTTTTATCAAAATTATTTTCCATCTAAGATAATAAAGGGTTATATTTTTATCCCTATTATTACATTGATTTGATCATGTTGTGATGGAATTATTTTTATGAATTCCTTTATCTTATATGAATTGATTTATGATGTCATGATGTTTCAAGAATCCCATTTTTGTTACATGTGTTATGCGATGATGTATGTTTTATGATTATGTGGCACACATAAGAAAGGATTCATTATAAGATGGGTGGGACCTATATCTCCCTCCAATGCATTGGGTAATGATTTTATATCTCATGAGATAGACATGGCTGGAACGGAAGGTTATTTCGGTTCAGTGATACAGGACTGAAACGAGGAGTGAACTCGGTTCAGAAAGGGACTTTGTCCACTAAGATAGTCTTGGCAATGAGTCGTGACTAACAAGAAATGATTTTCCATGATTATGTGTGCATGCCACAAAGTTTCAAGTTTCATGTTATGATTATGGGGATCTCATTTTCACTTCTATGATTTGTTCCATGTTAAGATATTATGATCTCTTTTGCAGGTTGTGATTTTCAAAAAGATATGATATGTTTTTTATTTCTTTTGTATACCCTTACTGAGTATTTGAGCTCACCCTTTTATGTTTTCTTTTCCCCAGGATATAAAGAAAGGTTTTAGGTAAAAAAAATGGAAGATCTTTACGGGAGATATTGAAGATCTTTCACCAGGATTAGAAGATTATGTTCCGAGTTTCCAAAGACACTAAACTATTACGATCCTTTAGTGTGTGTTTTTGTTATGTACTAAGTATTCCGCAAATGTAATGTAATGTCCATGTACGTCAGGATACGGGTCTCTACACACAATGATAGCAATCCTCAAAAATAGACAAGTTTGTCTATTTTATTATTTTTTCAACAAACGCAAAACGCGTAAGTAACGACCCATTAAATTCATTGAATTAATTCAACGAATGAAACAGCCCATTTAATTCACGAAATAAACCGCCCAATTAAATGGTCTGTTAAGAAATTAAAGAAAACGCGTCGGTTGACTTTTCAGTTACTTTGACGGGTTTTCGCGGGTGCGTTACTTAGCGAAAGAAACGGTGGGGCTCGTGCGGGCCCCACCTCACAAATATCCTACCAAGGGGGTAGGATATTTCTGGATAGCATCCTATCCAGTTCAACACAGTTCAAGCCGTCTTTAAGTGGCTTCAAGTGGCTTCCAAGCAGCTTAAGTGAAATAAAATAAAGTTGTCGCACAAACTTTATTTTATTTCTGACTTAAAGCCCCAAAATTTAAAAACCACGTCTGAGCAAACACAACTCCGGAAGAGGCGTTTCTAAGCAAATACCGGCGCTGCGATTTCATCGGTGCCCTCAGAATTCGATTCCGGGAACCGGTTCAAAAGATAGAAAAACCCGCTCGTCCGTTCACTGAACGTACCCGAGCCAAACTTCAGAAATTGATTCCGGGCACACCGGGCCTCGGAATCAGGTGCCGTCTGAAGCTGCGCTCTTGTAAAATTCCAAAGAAAATTAAGAAAAAAATTTCCTTGAAATTTGCGGGTCTTTACAACATTCCACAATGAATATCTATGTTGTATTCAAAATATATCTCAATTTCTACCTTCATGGAAAGAACCATTCCATGATTGGTATTGAAATTCTTAATCCAAATAGCTACCTTCATAGTATTTGATGTAGTGAAGTATTCAATATCATTTCTCATGTAATCTCTAGTGGCCTACTTATAACTATTTCAACTAATAGATCCACCATTTTAAAAAATTACAAATCCAAATTGAGATATTGGATAATCCTTTTTAGATTGGAATGATGAATCTATGTTAACCTAAAAAAGTTATTTCTCTCATCTAAAAAATGTGAAATTATCATTGGTACCATTAAAGTACATAATCAAAGTATTTACATCAATCCAATGACTCACACTAGGATTGGATAGGTATCTACTATTTGTGGTTCAAATTAAAATCGGAAAAGTGTTGAGTACATAACACAGAATACAAGATATATCATATGACTATGGAATAAAGAATTATATCCACCCTTTCATACTCTTTAATTGGATCTTGAATCATCCTAATATTTATACCATTCCACTCTAGTAAAGTCCCATTAATTCAATTCTCATTCAAAATTACATTATCACTTTACCAATATATGTGTTTTTACTCAGCCTAAGAAACATTGAAGATCAATTTCTATAGATCTGAAAACACAATATATAGGCTACTTCATCGATGTCTTTAACTGTGAATCATTTACTCAACCACACCATTACAGTGTGAAGTTTCATGAAATTATTTATGATAAGTAGTATTCCATTTTCATAAAATATATGAAAAACAACAATTCTCCCATTAACCCATTTATATACACAAGATTCATCCATATTTTTTATAAATCTAGAAATTTTTATTTCATTCTTAAACTAGATATTCTAACTCCTATACAGTTTATTTTTAAAATAACTATACATTTACAGCATTCATACCTTCACAATCTGATTATCATTTTAAATCCATTTTAATGTATTATATACATGTCCTCGACTAAATTATCATTAAGGAGAGTTATTTTGGAATCCATTTGATATATCTCATTATCATAATGAGTTCTTATGGAATGAAAATCAAAATGTTCTTTGTTATCAAAACTTGTGAAAATGATTTTTCCTAGTCGATACAAAGTATTTTTCTATAAAAATTTTCCCCTGGGTGTGCTTTACATGAATAAATTTTAACATACCTCTCAATTTTATTTTGGAAAATGCCCTTACACCCTATGTTTCTAAACCATTCAGGGGTATCCCACTGGTTCAAAACATATTTAGTGTATAAGATCCCATATTATATTCCATGAATTTTATAAATTTCCCTAAATAATATATCTCAATGGATTCTGGTTAATTACTAGGTTCATCATTTTTGAACATTACTTTATCATCATTAGCCATGAAATTCCAAATCTCATTGGGTTTTCATGAATTAAACCAGACCTTTATGGTTCTTTTGTTACATGAGTTGGATTTTATTCCGCAACTATTTGTGGAACTTTCTCAACCTACGCATCTATAGTAATTCATGTTTATAGATCTTAAAATCCAAAATTTTTTACTTTCCTAGCACTAAAATATTGACTGAAGTGTTATATATCAAGGAGAACAGATTTCCAGGAGACTAACACTTTGTGCTCTGTTGGGATATAAATGTAATATCCTATAGATTATTTTGGATAACCAATAAATAAACATTTATCAGGTTTTGTGGCATGCTTAATAGAATCCAAATGTTGTATTCGAACTTAGTAGCCTAAAATATTAATTAAAAAATTGGTATGTTTCCTATTTTAAATCACATATATTGACATTATAAATACTTTAGATGGAATTTGGTCTAATATGAACATAGCAGTGTCTAGAGAAAACCCTCAGAATCATATAGAATTATCACATAAACTCATCCTTGATCGACCCATGTCTATCTGGGTATGATTTATCCATTCAGTCATGACAGTCCATTATGTTGTTTTAGGATGAGGGAATTTTTTATAAATTCAACATTATTTTAAATGATCCATAGATTCCTAGAATATTAATTCTTCACACTGATTTGATCGAAGGACTCTTATACTTTTTCTCATTTGATTCTATAATATTTTTTGAAACTATTTGATATTTTCAATCAATTGATTCTTTCCTTTCATTAGAAAAACATATCTATATCAATATAAATCCGTAGTAAACATAAAAAAGTAACCAATACCCCTATTATAAGTTATAATCATTGGACAACCAGTAATATTATGTATGAGTTCCAATAACCCACTAGCAGACTTATATAATCTCACAACTGGTGGATTTTTTATTTTTCTCCATTAAATAAGATTCTAAATTATCTAATGATCTATAATAAATTTATTCCAATAAATCATATCTATAGAGTCTCTAAATGTTTTTCAAATTTGTAGGTACTATGTAAAAAATTCCAAAGGTATGTTGGATTTGAATCAACTAGGAAATTCTTTTTATCAATTTCATTAATTTTTTTCACCAAATGTATAATTTATATAAAATAAAATATATTACTAACATAATAAAACATTTCTTCATTATATAGTGAAAATACTATTATTACTTATAAATAATGAAAGTAAAATCTTATCAAAACAATATAACGAAATAAAATTCAATATGATGGAGGGAATATAAAAAATTAAAATACATGACTAAAATGATATGTAAAAACAAATCATAATTTTCATCCTCTAATAAAAAAAATATTGGTTCAATAGTGACATGAATGTCCACTTCACCTTTCACTGATTATCTATTATCAATGTGATTTTTTGACGAATAAAAATATCTGAATCAAATATGGTTTCTAATAAATATGAATCAGTGAATGTCAAATTTATCTTATAATATGGACATTTGGTGTGAAAAACCTGACACATATACCCTCTCAATCCGGTACCTGACCAGAATTACAACGTACCCGATGGGAATTCCTAATGCCCATGGGATGGAGACTTGGTCATGGGCATCAAACAACAACCAGAGAGAATGATTTCAACCAACATGTAGAAAAAACATGTAATACACAAATAAATAACAGAATTAATCATTAGAATATATACATACATTTCATAATGGAAAATAGATATTGAAAATGATAAAACAAAAAGGTATAAAAACAATATCCTAGAGAATAAACTAACAAAAATTGAAAAAAAAACATGAATAGTTACTCTAACAAACTCCATGTGATAGCATGAGAAAACAACCACCATATCACCACCAACTATCGGTAAACAGTTGACCTAAATCCTCACTATATCACAACATCTCATTTCCTTTACCAGCATAGAAAAATTGTACAAGGTCTACACACTACTAAATGGGTGTGTCGTGTGTGAGATAACATGCTCAATAGTGTCTCACCCAATTGTTAAATTTCATGAATCTGAATAATAATTCAATAATTCTCATATGTAAGTAAAAAAATGCAAGAAATAATCTTATAATGTTTAATAACAATATCATGGAAAAAAATTTATTTCTGCATTTTATGCATTTCCAATTAGATCATTTGATTAGTTTCAATAATTTCATATACATATATCAGAAATTTTAATGGAAATAATGTAACACATATCATATACAATGAATAGTCTTAAAATAAAAATATTACATGACAAAACATCATAAATTAACTAAAAATAAAATGGAAAATCAAATATATGGATCACACAAGTTCATCAATGCTTGGAAACTCATACCTAACATAGTTAGCCATATAAGCATCAATCCTCGAGACATATGATTTATATATATAGTGTATAAGAATATAGTAAAAAAGAAAACCACACAATAGGTATAAAATTTCCCCAAAATAACCTACCATTGGATAAAAAGAAATCACCATGAGAATACCCCCAGATAGTGGATGTGAACTGTTACTACACCTTCCACCAAAGTACCAATGTCTTCCCATCTTTTCAATCTTACACACTATTTCATCAAACCAATTTATATTTTCATTAATTAAAAAAACATTTCATAAAACAATTTTAAATGATTTTAACACACTTTTAATTTAGAAAAACAAGAGTAAAACCATCCTTTATCAAAAATATAGTTACACACAGGCACCAAAACTAGTCAACCAGGCCATTTCATTTAATAAAACTATTTATCAAGAGCTGGAGCATTGATATTCAATAAAAACTATAGATAAAGAACCACCAACCAAAAAATCTGGGTTGAACATTCCTTTTATGGGGTCCACATGGTTATAAGAAATGGCTGAATTATACCTTTGGACTTTTGTGGCTTAGGTTTAACTTCCTGACATTCCAAGCACCTTGATATATATTCCAAAATCTCTTTCTTCATGTTATCCCACCAGAAGTGGTCTCAGAGATCGTGGTATATTTTGGTACTCCAGTGATGGATAGAGAATATTGAGCTATGTGCGTTATCCTATATATCCTTCTTTATCCCAGGTGATGAAGGCAGACAAAGATGTGTTCTAAACCAAATCACACCATCATCATCGATATGGAACTCTGGCAGGTTCACTTCCTTTACTGCATTCACCCTCTTTTGTATCTCCACATCATACCTTTGTGATTCTTTATTCCTATCCTAGATGGATGGTTGCACAATCATTTGGGAAATGTAGGATGTATCCCCTACCCTTATGATTTCCAAATCCATTATTTTCATATCCATGATGTAGAGGTCTTTCTCAATCCACAACATGGATAGAGTAGTAGGTTCTTTTCTTCTTATAGAATCATCTACCTTTTCTCCTTTCTAGACTGAGAGTGAATAGAGCAATCGTAATCCTTTAGTAGCTCTAACCATCTCCTTTGATTCATGTTGAGCTCCTTTTGTGTGAATATATACTTTTGGCTCTTGTGATCTTTGTATATGTCACATTTCTCACCATAAAGGTTGTTTCACAAGATTTTCAAGAAAAAAATCATGGATCCCTGCTCTAGATCATGTGTCGGTTAGTTATTCTCCTGGATATTCAAGTGTCGCGAGGATTAAGCTATCACGTTATTATTTTTCATGAGTACGCAACCCAATCCTTTCTATGAATCATCACTCTCTATCCCAAAAAATTCTCCACTTTTCGGTAGTGTGAGTATAGGTTTAGTGATCACCCTTCTCTTTAGCTCTGTGAAGCTTCCCTCACATTCATCCTTCCAAACATACATTACCCCTTTCCTTGTTAACATAGTTAGAGGGCTTGAAAATTGTGAGATGTTTCTCAAAATCAAGTCGGTAGTACCCAGCTAATCCAAGAAAACTACGGATTTTTGTGACACTAGAGGTCATGGGCCATTCTTAAATCACCTTTGTTTTTAAAGGATCCACAGAAATTTCCTCACTTGGGTTCACATTTCCCATGAACATTACTTGCATCATCCAAAAGTTACACTTGCTGAATATTGCGTACAACTTCTCATTTCTCAATGTTTCCAACACATTTCTTAGATGTTCTTCATGTTTCTCCTTCATCTTGGAGTAGATGAGAATATCATCGATAAACGCTACCAAAATTTTTTTGAGGTAATGTCTAAAGTCTTTATTCATCAAATACATGAATATTTCAAGTGAATTAGTAAGTCCAAAGGGAATCACCAAAAACTCATAGTTCCCATACCTTGTTCAGAAGGCAGTCTTCTTAATATCTCCCTTCTTCACATTTACCTGATGATATCTATAACAAAGATCCACCTTTGATAAGTATTAACATCCTATTATGTGGTCGAACATGTCATCAATCATTGGGAGAGGATAATTTTTCTTTATGGTGATCTTGTGGAGTTCTCAATAATTGATACACAACCACATTGTTCCATCCTTCTTCTTTACAAAGAGCACTGGTGCACCCCAAGGTGATGCACTAGGGTGTATGAACCCTTTTTTCTAGATAATCTTGCAGCTACTTCTTTTACTCCTCCAGTTTCATAGGAGCCATCCTATAGGGACACCTTGATATAGGAGTAGCTCCAGGTATGAGTTCAATTGAGAACTCAACCTCATGATTTGGTGAAATTCCATGTAACTCTTTTGGAGATACATCACCGTATTCCCTCACTATGGGAATATCCTCAAGGTTGGCACTTTCCTTCAACTAAACCATTTGGGTGAGGTTTTCTTCTTCATCTAGAATCAACTCCCACTCCATTGAAGGAATTTTTAAAGGATATTCATGATCTTACTTTTATTTGTAGAGGAGCATGGGATGGTTCCAAATATGAAAAGATATTACCTTTTTCAGATAGTTGATATGTGCTATATATAATGAGATCCAATCCATTCCCATTATAGCATCCAATTTATCGGAAGGAATTATTACAAGGTTTTCTTGAAGAATCATCCCACATATTCCAACAAGAGATGAGACAAACACTTAGGTTGCAATGATTGTACCACTTTTTTTTTACAGATATCTCTACATGAAGGATTCGGGGATTCAATTATATAGTTCTAGAAAGCATGCATGATATGAAGGAATGCGTAGAACAATAATCAAATAAAACTGTTTCCATTATTGAGTGAATTAGAGGTGTACCTTGTATGACTTCATTATCACGCTCCACCTCCAAAGTAGTGATGGAATAAGTCTTCCCTTATTCCATTGTCTTTGGTGGCTTGTGGTGCTGATTACCCTCGAGAAATCAAGGTTTAGTGCACTAGTTTTCATAGTTACCTAGCTCCCTACAGTTATAGCATTGAACTATGAGTTGCTCTCTCCTTTCATCAGCTACATTCTCTTTCCTTTTCATGTCTTTTAGAAACTCTTGAGCATGATTTCCTTCTTCCCCAAACATTACGCATTTCCCCATCACATTGAGGCAGTTCCCATGGTTCATGTTCACAGATTTTTGGCATGTGGGTAGTTGAGTTTTCTTTCCACTTTTTTCATCAGATGCTCCATCTAGAAACTCCATCTTTTGTTTATAATCCCCAAGGCCATGGTACCATTCTCCAAATTCTATCTCCACTATAAGGGAAAATCGAAACACTTCTTCATAACTCCAAAAGTCTTGAATTGAAAGACCCTTTCTAAGGTGTGGTTTTAATACACTAAAGAATCTATCAATATTTCTATCATTGTTGATAACAAAACCCGAAGCATACCTTGAAAGCCTTGTAAAATTCTCATCATAGGTTATGATAGATTATCCTTCTTTTTTCTAGAGAACTATGAATTCTCTCTCCATATTTGTGCAAAGAGTTCTTGGTAAATAATTGTTAAAAACATTATCTTAAAGTCTTCCCAGTCGATCTCTTCAATTTCCCCCCCTTCCTTAGTGATCTTAATCAAATCCCACCACTGATCGGCTTCTCTATCTAGATGATAAATGGATAGGGTCACCTTCTCCATCTTAAAATAGTGAAGCACAGAAATGATCTTCTTCCTGGAGTTGACCCACTATTCCGCAACTAGTGGATCAGAGGATCCACTAAACATCTGTGGTTGTTGCGGCATAAAACATTCGATACCCAGTTTCTCCCTCTTTGGCGAAGAAGGGTGTTCCCCATTATTATTGTTAATGTTCATAACCTGAGGTAATTGGGAAAGCATCACCATTAATTTCTAAATACCACCTCCCAAATCATTGGGGATGTCATTCGGGCAATCATTGAATTGGCCCTCGCATTAGTTGTTGGCCTGATTTCTCCTGGTTCCCACCATTTTCTAAAATAGAAAATGTTAGAACAAAAAATAAGTAACCAGTCGTGAATACATAACTTATTCATTTGAACAATTTTTTAAAAAATCATAACATATGGGATCCATATGTAAATATTCTTGTGTGCATATTTTCACTTAGTCTCATGCTATAGGTATTCTCTTGGGTTCACTAATCCTAATTTCCAAATTAACTAAACCTTTCCTATGATACCAACTATAGTGACCCAACCATTTCTTACATTACTATTACATCATTTTAATGATAAACAACATAATAGTATCACACATAGAGGATCCAAAGGTTCAGTGTCTTGGGAAAACTAGGACCATACATAACAATTACAACATCAAGCATACACATTTATTTAATTTCTTCTTCTCTAGCTTCTTATTGGCACTTGTCCTCACCTTAGTACATGTATCCACCTAAGGATATACATAAAAAGGGGTGATCTAGAATCCCAGAAAGAGGATATATAAGAACAATATAGAATGGAGTGCACATAATAATTACAAGGGAAAAAGATCATGAACACCAGAGGAATCATAAATTCCAGACTGGAAATGTGGCAATGCATAAAAATGAAACATCATGCCTTTGTGGTTAACAACCAGAAATACTTGTGAACCAAGCTAGCATCTTGTTCACACATCATTTCACATTTACTCATTATAATCATCACTTTACCCAATGCATTGGAGAGCTTTATTATTTTAGGCACACCAGTCACATTCAAACATTCATATTACGCAATATAATTTTGGGTGCACCCTTCACCTAGTAATTTTATCTCTATCATGCATGACACAAAGAAAATATATCAATAATGTAAAAAAACTAACCCATGTTAAATAATTGGATTCATCTCATAAGAATACATTCATAAACATTGGGATCCCAAAAGAAAGAGGGAACAACATACTTGATACAAGAACCATCAACCATGAATGAGAGGTAAAAGTTGACTTGTTAAAAGAATAGTTCTTTTGGGAAACACTTGGTTTTTCTTAAATAACAGTGAAAAAAGTATATCCCAGAAGTATAAATAAAATGATTAACAAAATAATTTTTTGATGTAACCATATCAAAACGGATTAAAAGAGGGGGAACCCAAAGGATGAATGTTGGGTTCGAGAATATCCTCATATCTTGTATCTGAATGCCTCCTTCTCTTTAATGTCCTATATAATGAAATTATATTAAATAATTATAAATTCAGAACCTTTTGTAGATTAATATAGTTCATTAAGTGATTTTATGTTCGTTTTGATGAGTTACAGAGTTTAAAAACGGTATTCGGGATTGGTTGTGTTTATGGTTTTCTTGAGTGGTTGACTTGTATTCTTAAATTGATGTTTTTGTAGAACATGGGTAGAAATCAAGAACTGATATTACATGTTATTAATGATATTTTAGGATATTTAATGATCTTATAATGAATCATATTATATATTTGTGTATGAATCATTAGATAAGAATTAAATGATGATTATTTGGGTTAATTGTGGATGTTTTTCAAACACAATGATCTTTTTTTAATTTATCATATAGTAATATGGAAATAAGTTATTTATAGAAAATTAAATAAGAAATAATACATATAAAAAATTATGGTTCAACCATAAAATTTTTCAAGGCCAGATCTGAATGTAGAAATGGGAGAAGAAAGCATGTCATTCTTGAAGGTGATAAATTAACACCTCACAAAAAACGTTCTCTATAATAAAATTAAAAGAAGAGGGAAATGGGGTTGGATGATATAATATCCCATTACTGTCATAAAATTCCAGTATATGTATGAACCTGGAGTTACAAAACCATTTCGATGAAGATAGGTGGGAAGAGATCAAGAAATGAACATGAACTTGAAAGGAGATTAAAGGAGAAGAGGGAGAGAAATTACCTCTTAAATCATCATCTTGAGATCCTCCTTTTGGAAGATAGGCTTCATATTTTGATGAGACTAGAAGATCATGAACGAGGGAGAGGGGCTATGAATGATGTTTGGGTAGAGTTTAGAGAAGGATTTGAGCTTGAGAGGAGTGATGATATGAGGGTGGGAAGGATGGTTTTTATAGTTGAGGGGAGAGGGGTTTCCTTAATATAAAATTCTATAGTTTTTTAATTTCCCCGAAGAGAAGCAATTGTGAGTCTTGAATGGCCATGAATAGTAATATTATCATGTTATCCCGAACCAAGTGGGATTACATCAACAAAACATCCCACATGACTCTATAATTAGCTTATTAAGCCTATTTTGGTAAATTTCCGTATTTCACTATTCATAAAAATTTAAGTATTTCTGAAAAATCCCAAAACATTACCCCAACAATTATTCAACGTGTAGAATCCAAAAATAAAGTCCATTTTTCAAAAAAAATTTATATATATCATTAATTTAATATTTAATTAAAATCATGGTTTATTACTAAAAAACTGTTTTAAAACATTCATTTACTTATTCTAAAATATAGGTACATCATACATTCACTTGAATATTATTTCTATACTATCATATGTAAGGTTTCTATTAATTAGGGTATATAACTATAAATAAAGGTATGGTATTATTCATAATGGTAGTTTACTATTCACCAAAAAATTATTATTATTTTATTAGAGTCCAAAAATCATCTTGAACGCAACCGTGTATGTCAGATTTTCAAAGTTCAAAAAAAAAATAAGTGAAAGACATATACTTCAAGGTAACTTATCACTTAGTAGTTAATTATGTTGTGTTTACATGTTATTTTATGAAATAATTATAAGAAGGTAATTTTCATTGAAAAACTTTTTGTCGTTACATTTTTTCCATGAAATTATTGTATTTATTTTTGTTAATTCAAATAAAACATTCATAACTAGGGGTTTTAATCAAGGAATAAAACTTTTTTATATGATTTTTTAATTGACATACATAAAATCCTCCTTCCATTTATATGGGTTATAAAATACATAATTATCATTTTTTCCACTTTTTAAAATAACATGATTTTCATTTGAAACCCATTTCTTTAATTCTGTATTGGTTATTTATGAATTTTAATATTATGAAATATGTGGATCACATGAAAATAAGTATTTATTAATGGAGAGGCCTGATAGTGATCCAATTCATTGGGTAATGAAATTAATTTTTAGAGATGATAAGTTTTATGATACCTTTATGAATACAATTAAATTTTTTTATGACACATCAGTGATAAACCAAGGTGATATTATTATACAATAAAATCGTGAATAACCTTGGTAATTTATTTGAAACCACATTGATAAACCATGGTAATTTTATTTTACAATACCTTGGTGAATAACCTTGGTATTGTTTATGACACAATGGAGATGGACATTAGTGATATGCTTATAAATGAATAATTAAATGTTATATGTACATTTTCAAGTTATGATTCATGTTTCTATTTTAAAGATATACCTATTTTTCGTACCTTTGTGAAATTTCCCATTTTATTATTGGTATATCTCAAGTTCACATGTAAACTATTTTTACTTTTTTTCCTTTCTAGGACCCCTGGTCACCTTTTCCTTTTATGTATGTCCCCAAGATTTGAGATGCAGTAATTATACTTGGGATGAACCTATGATTTAGCCTTTCATGTAGACTAGAATAATTTTTTTTAATTTTTTCATTTACTATGATCTTGATTTCCATGACACCAAATATTAAAATATCATATACTTGTAAAATTTCATTTACGATTATGTATTTAAAAGGAGGGATTCCTTAGTTTGTCTAATAGGATAGATTAGTTATTTGTGGAAATGTGGATTTGAAAACATTAGGAAGAACCCTTGGGAAAATTTAAAATAAAGGAAAACATCCTTGTATTTTGGTTATATATTATGTAAGTTTTTTTCGAACAAATAAATCCCTATTTAGATATAAAAAGAGTCGATGTGGATCTGGTAAAGATATATCTTGGGGTAAAACCCGAAAATACCACATTGGACTAGACTCAAATGGGACATAATGCAAGGAAACATACCTTGTTGCACTCCTTATAAGACAATCCCATGGGAAATGATTAGTTCATAACAATATTTTTATGAATTATTATGAAATATTTATAGAAAATGTAATTGTTGTTAAAAAATAATATTTTTTTAAGAATGAATTTTTACGACATAAGATTAAGTTATCATAATAAAATTAATAATTGAAAAAAATTATAATAATAGTAAATTGAGTGGATCCCATTTCTATAAGCAGGGAAGAATGTTATGACCCAAAAAATGTACTTCTTTTATTTATGGATCTCCTTCCTCTAATAATTTTTATAATGTTTTACAACAAAAGAACATAGAAATACTTTTTACCTATTGAGAACATTATACATCCTTCATATGTTTTGATTAGTGAAATAGTGAACAATAATACGATGTACACATTAAATAATAGTTTTTTAATAAAATATATGATAAATTAAAAACAATTTCATAAATTTACAATTTAAACCCAAATTGTACTTTTTAGAAATGATAAAATTATTATAATAGATTAATTTATTATGAATAATTATTATTTTACTGAAATAGTATAATTAAAACACCCCTTTCTAAATTTAATTGATAAATTTGATTTAGTTTTTTTAATTGTCAAAAATTTCACTATGAAATTTCACTACGGATTTCTTATCTCATATTATTTTTTATAACTAATAATATTTATATTTAAATGTTTAATTTCTCATACATCGAAAATAATTATGGTAACCAAAACATCATTTTTGAATTTCAAATGTTAAAATTAATCTTGGAAGAATTTTTAGATGTTTTCCCAGAAGATTCATTATTTATGAATAGAATGTGATGAATAGTATTTTATGAATAGTATTTTTGATGAATATTATTTTAATAATAGTGCTTTATGAATAGTATTTTTTGATGAATTGGGAAAAAATTATTATTAGATAACTTTTTCTATGAAATGATTTTCAAGATGCATGCATACCCAATTATGATTCGTAATCTATTTAGAGTCTAATAGTATCTACTTAATTTTTTGGGTGAATAGTAACTTGACCCTTTGGAATAGTAATGTTACCATTATGAATAATAATTTGACCAATGAAATATTAACCTCTCATAATGAAGTATACATATATTTTACTCATCTTAAATATTAATGTGATATAATTACATCATTGTATGAGTACATAAATGTTTTCAAAATTATTAGTTATGTATTAATATTTTATTTATTTATTTAAATATAAAATTAAATTCATTTTAATAAAATGTTTTGTTTTTTCAGATAATAGTAAGAATACCATTTTTTGAGTCTTTCAGTATTTTTTGTTTTTGACATCATAATGTTGTAATATATAATTTAAAATGTAGAGACCCGTATCTTGACGTACATGGACTTTACATTACTTTTGCGGAATACTTAGTACATAACAAAAACACACACACAAGGATCGTAATAGTTTAGTGTCTTTGGAAACTCGGAACGTAATCTTCTAATCGTGGTGAAAGATTTTCAATATCTCCCATAAAGATCTTCCCTTTTTTTTACCTAAAAACCTTTCTTTATATCCTGGGGAAAAGAAAACATAAAAGGGTGAGCTCAAATGCTCAGTAAAGGTAAACAAAAGAAATATCAATCACATCATATACATAAGAACATAGCTTTTGGAAATCTTAACCTGCAAAAGAGCTCATAATATCATAACATGGGATAAATCATAGAAGTGAAAATGAGATCCCCATAATCATAACATAAAACTTGAAACTTTGTGGCATGCACACATAATCATGGAAAATCATTTCTTGTTAGTCATGACTCATTGCCAAGACTATCTTAGTGGACAAAGTCCCTTTCTGAACCGAGTTCACTCCTCGTTTCAGTCCTGTATCACTGAACCGAAATAACCTTCCGTTCCAGCCATGTCTATCTCATGAGATATAAAATCTTTACCCAATGCATTGGAGGGAGATATAGGTCCCACCCATCTTATAATGAATCCTTTCTTATGTGTGCCACATAATCATAAAACATAAATCATCGCATAACACATGTAACAAAAATGGGATTCTTGAAACATCATGACATCATAAAATCATATAAGGAAAATGACTTCATAAAAATAATTCCCTCACAACATAATCAAATCAATGTAATTAAAGGGATAAAAACAGAACCCTTTATTATCTTAGATGGAAAATAATTTTGATAAAACACTTGAACTCCATTCTTGAGGAAAATATCCTTTCTTTTTCAAAAACACTTTTCTTTTCTTAACATGTCATACAATTATAAACTAAAAGAAGTTGATTAAAAATAAACTTGAAAACTTGTAAAGGAAGCTTCTTGGAAATAATGTTTTAAAAATCCATTCATGCCGTATAAGTTAAAAAAACATTCTTCGTACTTTTGTCGGAAAAGTCAAAAAGTACCTCGTACGGAAAAACGACAAAAGATTCCTTTCATATTATTTACTAAAAACTCTCCTAAGGGTAAAATTGGATTTAAACTATTGCAAGTGGATGGAAACAATATTACATATTGAGGGAACATGGATGTGGATGATAAAATACACCCCAGTAAATACTTACGAATAAACAATCTCGGATAAAAATGAGATTGTGATATTTCCCTTACCTTAGGTCCAATTTGCTTCGTATGTGTCCGAACCTCCTGTATAATGATTTAAATAATGTCATTGACTTATTACAGAATCATATTCATTGTTATGATATCATATATGGTTCACTTATGACATTATATTACCCGTTCTTTTGTAAAATCAATGTTAAAGAAGCGTTTTGGGTAAAATCGTTTCATTTATCGTAGGTGTTTTGACTTGTTGTTCTTGACATCATTATTACTTATATCATGATTTACTTACTTCCAGAATATAAAATATGATTTATATATCATATATATTCAGTATATATATATATAATAGATAGATAAATAAAATGAAAAACACCGTTCATGGAGACGGTAGTCCGTACGTACGCATGAACGCTGTTTTTCTTTCCTTATTGTCTTGAAATGGAAGTAAGTAGATGACATACATATGTATATATATACATAAATCCAGTAGCTTTATAATGTCATATATTTCATTATTATTTCTTATATATACATTATAATCATTCTTAAATGGTTAACATGGAGAATGAATCTCATCGCGTCGTGGAGACGGTATTCCGTACGTACGCACGAGCGATGATATCATTTCTATAAATATTGAATTGAATTGGAGTGGATTATACAATATATCAGAATCAATATGATGTTTTAATAACTATGTATAGTTATTCTTTACACCATTATACCCATCCATGTAAGGTGGTGGAGGAAAATAGATTACACCACGGCGTGGAGACGGTATTCCGTACGTACGCACGCGCGGTGATTTATTTTTCCGTAGGTTGGATAGATGGTGAAATAGGGTTGTTTCATACTTATAATAACATATCAGTATATGAGTGATACTTATGTTATTACTTCATAATGAAACAACCTAAGAAGAAGAAGTGGAAGAAGAAATAAAGATGAAAGAATTGGTAACGGTAATTACCTCTTCTTTGAAGTGCCTCTTCGAGACCTCCTCTTAGGGCACTAGAATTGGTCTTTGAGGAAGACCAGAACCTCTAGGATGTTTCTAGGGAAGTGGAGAAGAGATTTTGGCAGGGTTTGGCCGAGCATGAATGCTCAAATTGGTGTGAGGAGGAGGGGGAGGAGGTGTCCTTTTATAGGGGAGGAGAGGGGCACCTTAGGAATATCTCAAAATATTATTTTATATTAAAGTCAAAATCGGTTTATAATGGTTCCAAAGGGTCTTATTTCGAATCTAAAGTGGGGATGGGTCGAAATACTATCAACCAATAGGATTTAGACAAGTTTAGGGTATTATTTTAACCTTATCTATTAGATTTAACTCTAAGTTAAATAATTTAACTTTTACCGTGTCTTTTTGTTTTCTTTCACTATATGGTTAATAAACTTACTATAACATGCCAAACGAACCCCAAATTGTATATTATTAATACACATATCCTTATCTAAGTCATTTTTACGAACCTTAGATTTTTAGGAATACAATAACAATTAATAATATAATATTTGATTTAAAAACTATTTTGTGTCAATTTTGACACTATTTGATATATGATTTTTGTGAAAGTCATAACAGAATTATATTTTCGAACCAAGTTGATTAAATCAACAATAATATATCATAGTAACCTAGAAAATTAGTGGAATTCATAACAAGTCTCAAATTACATTTATTTTGGTGTTTATAACATCAATTATGTTAATATTTCATTAACAAGATAAT
Source organism: Viscum album (assembly GCA_963277665.1). Taxonomy (NCBI): domain Eukaryota; kingdom Viridiplantae; phylum Streptophyta; class Magnoliopsida; order Santalales; family Viscaceae; genus Viscum; species Viscum album. The sequence continues at coordinate 650,875,664 of OY728145.1, read as the reverse complement.
TACTGCATCATCTTTGTGTCATAAATAAATTAAATTATTTGATGTCTAAAAATTAAAAGTAAAATACCATCATGTAGTAAATCTTTTTCGCTTTCTAATGAATATTTACAATCCAATTTATCTTATGTATAACCCCATATTAGAAATGATTTACTTATTAAACTTTGATTTTAACTATTTTAACCCTTCTTTAAATAAATTAATAATAAATGTCCTAATCTAATCCAAGTGGGCCTAAATGGTCATATTTTATTCCTAAGTTTGTTTTTGGTCGAATTACACTTGTCCAATAGAATTAGGACATGTTTTAGGGTAATATTAATATCATATTTACCCTTAGTTACCCTATTTACTATTAACCGTGGTAAAAAAAGTAAAAAGTTACTATTCACCAAAAATTTATTTTCATCTCATTGAACCACATTTTAGTCCTTGATATTAACCGTGTCTCTCGGATTTTCGAAATTCCATTCACAGAAGTGGTAAAATTATGTTTTATGCAAAATTCAGTTTTTAACCTACCACTTAGTGGTTTCACTATTCATCAAAAATTGAAAGTTTTCAGAAAAATACCAAAATTTCACCCTAGGATAATTTCGATATTCTGAGTCCAAAAATGAAGTCCATTTTGAAAAAAAAATTTATAAAATTTCAAAAAGTGGTTATTACTATTCATAACGACTAGTTTTAATAGCATATTGTTGTTTAGTGAAACTCGGTATTGCGTACGACGCAAGCTATGGAGGAAGGTCGCGATTGCGTGTAATGCAAGGCAAGTCAAGGATGCGTGTTGTGCAAGCTCCTTTTGGTGTAGCGTATAACACAAGACATTAGTGAAATTAAAAAGAATATTTTTCATAAAATCTTGGGCTGTTACATTCTACCCCCCTTAAAATGAATTTCGCCCTCGAAATTCGTCGGGGTTATAAATGGTTTACTATTAGAAAGTTTCTTTAATAGAAACCCACATCGTAAAAGGGAATACCAAAACTTGGCTTTAAAAATTAAAGTATGAAATGTAACGATTACCCAAATAAACTAATCACTGGGTTTCCACATAGGTGAAAATATGGATATGGAAGAGAAATCTAACCATCATGTTCTGATGGAGAGTGGTAGAGAACATGGCTATGGAAAAGCCAGTAATCACAAATCCATAGATTTGTGATGATATAAGGTACCATCTGATTCATCAGGTATAAGATCACTAGGACAACATTTTTGGTTATCAATATCATTTCCCTAAAGTTGAAAATTTTCTTAGAATAAATACTTACTTTATTTTGGTACAATCTCACTTTTGTTCGTGCCTTGAACAATTTTTACTTCATATCTTAAATAAATGAAGTTTAATTTGTTATTTGTGAAGTGTTATCAGATCATGTGATAGAATGACTGTTCATTCCATCTGTCTCAAAAAAAAGGTTAGCAAAAGTTATTAAATATACATAAGTCATTCTATAGTGAGATTAATCATATATGGTTCCTAAAATGGACTTATACTTCATATATCATGCTGCTTAATATAATAAAACTAGTTTCTACTAAACAGGGACTTCCTGTAGGCCAGTGGTAGGCGATAAAGGCCAGTCGCACTTCGGTTGTGGGTTCGATTCCTACAGCCTTGTCCGAAGCGATGGGCTGTCGCCCGTCCTGCAGGTTGTCCCTTTTTCTAAAACTACGTTACTATAACATCCCATCAATAATATCGAAAATCTTCTATCCTTAAACAATACTAACTTATGTCCAACATAATCCAGTCTAATCTTTAGGCTTATACATAATACTGCAGTCCACTCTCATAATATAGTGACATCGATTACCAGAGATTTAATACTGTCGTTGATACCCACATATCATAAGATATGTCTTGTTGGACACATTCCAAACATTCAAAGTCCTTAATCGTGTATTCTCTTGAATACCTTATTGAAAACATGAGTGCAGTTAAAAGTTAACACTTTCCACATACCAAAATCCTCAAAATTCTATATACTCAAACCATGATATCACTTAGTCCTTATATCAATCATGAGCTCATGAATACTATCAAACATTTAATTTTCTCCTTATCCCTTCATTATGCGCATATCATCTACATTCCAAAAAATATCTGAATAACCTTTCATGGATACTGGTAACATTAATCATACACTTTCAAAACACAAGGAAAGACAACAGTGTAACAATCCATAGATGTCTCTTTATTCCAAAATTACACATGATAAACATGTAATCATTCCACCACATTCTCAAACCATTGACCGAGCTTCAAAAATTCTTTCATCTCACATATCATTTGTAGTCTCTTCATCATCATCCACATAAATACTACCCATATGACCATACTGATTCTCTTCATGAGTCTTTCCCTTAGGGCATTTGTTTGCATAATGCCCATACATTCCACATTTAAAACACTTAACCATTTTTGATGTCGTAGCAATACCATTATCCTCATCCATGGTGTTAACCGACCCTTTTCCTTTGCACTTACTTGCTTTGTGTCCTTCTTTTCCACACCCAAAGCATCTTCCAGTTCCCTTGAAAAATTCTCCTTCATGCCTCTTCCCACATGATTTACATAAGGGAAATTGAACTTTCTTTCCTCTATGATCATCATGGAACTCCATCTTTCTCTTATTAGTCGAGTCATGAAACTTACCAAATTTTACATTATTGATCATGTTGTGAGATTGTTGATTCGGCATAAAAATGATGTTTGGACATCCAAATCCCATTTCATTTGGTTGCTCATGAAGAATATCATTCCATTGTCCATCATATCCTCCATTATTGTGAATCATCTTGTTTCCAGCCATTTTCTAAAACCCAAACAGAATAGTGTTAGATGCAAAAATCGTAATAAAGGGGGAGTAACTTAAATATCTATCATCTTTGGTTTAATCTAATATCGTTACCATAGTTCTAGAACTATATCCTATACGTATACTTATCCTTAGGGGCATCCCTAGACATACCTTAGAAATATCTCTAGGGATCTCACTAACGTTTTCGAATCCTAGTTTCCAAAGGTTGACTAAACCTTTCCTCTGATACCAACTGTAGAGACCCGTATCTTGACGTACATGGACTTTACATTACTTTTGCGGAATACTTAGTACATAACAAAAACACACACACAAGGATCGTAATAGTTTAGTGTCTTTGGAAACTCGGAACGTAATCTTCTAATCGTGGTGAAAGATCTTCAATATCTCCCATAAAGATCTTCCCTTTTTTTTACCTAAAAACCTTTCTTTATATCCTGGGGAAAAGAAAACATAAAAGGGTGAGCTCAAATGCTCAGTAAGGGTAAACAAAAGAAATATCAATCACATCATATACATAAGAACATAGCTTTTGGAAATCTTAACCTGCAAAAGAGCTCATAATATCATAACATGGGATAAATCATAGAAGTGAAAATGAGATCCCCATAATCATAACATAAAACTTGAAACTTTGAGGCATGCACACATAATCATGGAAAATCATTTCTTGTTAGTCATGACTCATTGCCAAGACTATCTTAGTGGACAAAGTCCCTTTCTGAACCGAGTTCACTCCTCGTTTCAGTCCTGTATCACTGAACCGAAATAACCTTCCGTTCCAGCCATGTCTATCTCATGAGATATAAAATCTTTACCCAATGCATTGGAGGGAGATATAGGTCCCACCCATCTTATAATGAATCCTTTCTTATGTGTGCCACATAATCATAAAACATAAATCATCGCATAACACATGTAACAAAAATGGGATTCTTGAAACATCATGACATCATAAAATCATATAAGTAAAATGACTTCATAAAAATAATTCCCTCACAACATAATCAAATCAATGTAATTAAAGGGATAAAAACCGAACCCTTTATTATCTTAGATGGAAAATAATTTTGATAAAACACTTGAACTCCATTCTTGAGGAAAATATCCTTTCTTTTTCAAAAACACTTTTCTTTTCTTAACATGTCATACAATTATAAACTAAAAGAAGTTGATTAAAAATAAACATGAAAACTTGTAAAGGAAGCTTCTTGGAAATAATGTTTTAAAAATCCATTCATGCCGTATAAGTTAAAAAAACATTCTTCGTACTTTTGTCGGAAAAGTCAAAAAGTACCTCGTACGGAAAAACGACAAAAGATTCCTTTCATATTCTTTACTAAAAACTCTCCTAAGGGTAAAATTGGATTTAAACTATTGCAAGTGGATGGAAACAATATTACATATTGAGGGAACATGGATGTGGATGATAAAATACACCCCAGTAAATACTTACGAATAAACAATCTCGGATAAAAATGAGATTGTGATATTTCCGTTACCTTAGGTCCAATTTGCTTCGTATGTGTCCGAACCTCCTGTATAATGATTTAAATAATGTCATTGACTTATTACAGAATCATATTCATTGTTATGATATCATATATGGTTCACTTATGACATTATATTACCCGTTCTTTTGTAAAATCAATGTTAAAGAAGCGTTTTGGGTAAAATCGTTTCATTTATCGTAGGTGTTTTGACTTGTTGTTCTTGACATCATTATTACTTACATCATGATTTACTTACTTCCAGAATATAAAATATGATTTATATATCATATATATTCAGTATATATATATATATAATAGATAGATAAATAAAATGAAAAACACCGTTCATGGAGACGGTAGTCCGTACGTACGCATGAACGCTGTTTTTCTTTCCTTATTGTCTTGAAATAGAAGTAAGTAGATGACATACATATGTATATATATACATAAATCCAGTAGCTTTATAATGTCATATATTTCATTATTATTTCTTATATATACATTATAATCATTCTTAAATGGTTAACATGGAGAATGAATCTCATCGCGTCGTGGAGACGGTATTCCGTACGTACGCACGAGCGATGATATCATTTCTATAAATATTGAATTGAATTGGAGTGGATTATACAATATATCAGAATCAATATGATGTTTTAATAACTATGTATAGTTATTCTTTACACCATTATACCCATCCATGTAAGGTGGTGGAGGAAAATAGATTACACCACGGCGTGGAGACGGTATTCCGTACGTACGCACGCGCGGTGATTTATTTTTCCGTAGGATGGATAGATGGTGAAATAGGGTTGTTTCATACTTATAATAACATATCAGTATATGAGTGATACTTATGTTATTACTTCATAATGAAACAACCTAAGAAGAAGAAGTGGAAGAAGAAATAAAGATGAAAGAATTGGTAACGGTAATTACCTCTTCTTTGAAGTGCCTCTTCGAGACCTCCTCTTAGGGCACTAGAATTGGTCTTTGAGGAAGACCAGAACCTCTAGGATGTTGCTAGGGAAGTGGAGAAGAGATTTTGGCAGGGGTTGGCCGAGCTTGAATGCTCAAATTGGTGTGAGGAGGAGGGGGAGGAGGTGTCCTTTTATAGGGGAGGAGAGGGGCACCTTAGGAATATCTCAAAATATTATTTTATATTAAAGTCAATGTCGGTTTATAATGGTTCCAAAGGGTCTTATTTCGAAGCTAAAGTGGGTATGGGTCGAAATACTATCAACCAATAGGATTTAGACAAGTTTAGGGTATTATTTTAACCTTATCTATTAGATTTAACTCTAAGTTAAATAATTTAACTTTTACCGTGTCTTTTTGTTTTCTTTCACTATATGGTTAATAAACTTACTATAACATGCCAAACGAACCCCAAATTGTATATTATTAATACACATATCCTTATCTAAGTCATTTGGACGAACCTTAGATTTTTAGGAATAAAATAACAATTAATAATATAATATTTGATTTAAAAACTATTTTGTGTCAATTTTGACACTATTTGATATATGATTTTTGTGAAAGTCATAACAGAATTATATGTTCGAACCAAGTTGATTAAATCAACAATAATATATCATAGTAACCTATAAAATTAGTGGAATTCATAAAAAGTCTCAAATTACATTTATTTTGGTGTTTATAACATCAATTATGTTAATATTTCATTAACAAGATAATTACTGCATCATCTTTGTGTCATAAATAAATTAAATTATTTGATGTCTAAAAATTAAAAATAAAATACCATCATGTAGTAAATCTTTTTAGCTTTCTAATTAATATTTACAATCCAATTTATCTTATGTATAACCCCATATTAGAAATGATTTACTTATTAAACTTTGATTTTAACTATTTTAACCCTTCTTTAAATAAATTAATAATAAATGTCCTAATCTAATCCAAGTGGGCCTAAATGGTCATATTTTATTCCTAAGTTTGTTTTTGGTCGAATTACACTTGTCCAATAGAATTAGGACATGTGTTAGGGTAATATTAATATCATATTTACCCTTAGTTACCCTATTTACTATTAACCGTGGTAAAAAAAGTAAAAAGTTACTATTCACCAAAAATTTATTTTCATCTCATTGAACCACATTTTAGTCCTTGATATTAACCGTGTCTCTCGGATTTTCGAAATTCCATTCACAGAAGCGGTAAAATTATGTTTTATGCAAAATTCAGTTTTTAACCTACCACTTAGTGGTTTCACTATTCATCAAAAATTGAAAGTTTTCAGAAAAATACCAAAATTTCACCCTAGGATAATTTCGATATTCTGAGTCCAAAAATGAAGTCCATTTTGAAAAAAAAAATTTATAAAATTTCAAAAAGTGGTTATTACTATTCATAACGACTAGTTTTAATAGCATATTGTTGTTTAGTGAAACTCGGTATTGCGTACGACGCAAGCTATGGAGGAAGGTCGCGATTGCGTGTAATGCAAGGCAAGTCAAGGATGCGTGTTGTGCAAGCTCCTTTTGATGTAGCGTATAACACAAGACATTAGTGAAATTAAAAAGAATATTTTTCATAAAATCTTGGGCTGTTACATAAAATTATTGTATACTCATGGGGATTAAAATATTCTGTGATTTTACCATGTATCCCAAACTATGGGAAAATACCATTGTAATGATCATGGTTTTTCAAATACCACAGATGAGGTGTTTTTTTGAAATTAATAAAAAAGACCTCCTCTTTTACTATAAATACCAAGACATTACTGTTCAAGGTGGGGGAATCTACCACCCTTTGCTTTTTTATGAACTTATTTTATTATATTCCTTCAAAATTTCTATTTTCCTATGTTTGGATTTTTTCATTCAACATCCCCTTACTATATTTATTTATTAAAAATTATAAGAGACTCCATGTTCTCTCTATCAACTCATTTTCTGAATTTTTAATTGACATTGTAAGGTTGCTGAAATTTCTTAAGGGAATTATCAACTTATCTTTTCCATTCAATTTATCTTTTTTTGTTATGTCATTAATCATTTCCTACAATTTTAAAAAAATAATATCATTATGTATTTATACATTGTTATGAGTCTTTTTATGAAGGGGTGACCCATGTCCCCTCTTTTCTTAATGTTTTAAAAATTGTGTTGTATACTCTTTATGTCGCATAGTTTTTGTCTAAAAATATATTTCATATTTTTCTCAAGAAATTAGTTAATATCATTGTGTTATACACAAAGAACATTCATTTATAGGGGTATTCTTCAAGAAATAAATATCATTTATTTTATTCTAGAATTGAAATACATAAAACCCTCATTCTATTTCTGTGGGTTATAAAAGTCATAATGATCATGTATTTAAGAACTCTTTACAACACCATGATTTTGATATTAACCACATTTATTTTATTCTATATGGGTTATTTATAAATTAATTGATTATGATATATCTGGATCACGTGAAAATAAAATCATATTAATGGTTTGCCTAGACAACGCTCTAATTCATTGGGTAAAGAAATCAATCTCTAAAGATGACATGTTTTACAATACCTTGGTGAATACCCATGGTAATATTTATGACACCATAGTGATAACCCATGTTAATTTTATATTATCATACCTTGGTGATTATCCTTCATAATTTCTATGACACATCATTGATAATACTTTTTGATATTCTTTTACGATACCTTGGTGAATAGCCTTTGTAATGTTTATGAAACATTGGGGATAGACCTCAGTGATATGCTTATGAATATCTAAATTAGTTGTTGTAGGGACATTTCCATGTTATGATTCACGTTCTTATTTCTATTATATGGCTCTTTCCCATGACTTTTTGAAATTTATCATGTTCTTATTCATATCTCTCATGGTCGCATGTAATCCATTTTATCATTTTTTCTCTTATTGAGCCATAAAATCACCCTTTCCTTTGATATATGTCCCCAAGATATGATATGAAATAATTATACATTGGATAAACCTTTGATGAATCGCCTCATGTATACCAAAAGAATGTGTTTTATTTTTCATGTATTATGTTCATGATTTCCAAGACACTACATTTTAAAAGATCCTCTGTTTGTAAAATTCTGTGTAATGTTATGTAATAATTAGGTCAGTTTTGATAACATGGCTATACTTATTATATATGGATCCAATGAATATATATCATTGGAAATAAAATTTTATAATAATTTCTATTCCTAAATTCATAATTGGCACATGGAAAACTCATAATATAGATGAATCTCTTTCAAAACACCAAATAAACCTCATTATTGTCATCATCCTACATTTTAAAATACACCATGATGTCATCCAAAAACTTGATCAAAAACTTCCCTAGAAGAGATATAGGAAATATTTAATCAAAACCGTGATGAATATGGTAGAATTGGTAAGACAAAATGGAATAAATAAAAATTTGAATTGCACATTCCATCATCAAAAGATTGTCTTTTGAAAATCCTCTTCCTGTAACATCAACATACGGTACCCTAATCACATATAAATCATTGAAAAAAATATGGGCTGCCTAATAAAATATATTAGGTAATAAATTTTGGCCAATAATTATATGTTCATTACTGTCGATTGGGTTATCTTCTGGTAGTATATAAATATCTTGAGACTATCATCCATTATCTTTCATAATTGGAACAGTAAAGAACATGATGAAATAATAGGATTGATAAAACCCATTCCCATGAGATCCATTAGTTAATCTTTAAAAACCTTCATATTAGTCAGAGAAATCCAGTATGATATCAAATAGATCAGGATCATTCCGATTAGAGGATTTATATTAAACATGTCCTCTCACTGAGGTGTGAATCCTAATAATTTCCCAAGAAACATGTTTGGGTACCTAATCATGACCATTATAAATTCATTAACTGATTCATACTAAATAAACATGATAAATACCTTATATAACTATAATGAGATCCAACCCAAACCTAAATAAACTTTTTCTTCCCTCCCTGATCACTGATCCAACTCACCCTAAAACATATGATTTCTCTTGTCAAGCATAAATAACTTGACCTTGTGGAAATAAAAATAGACCAAATGCTAAAATCTAATTAAATATTTCATTATAATAATAATTTCAATAATGATTTTTTCTAAAATGAGGATAGTCCATATAAATTCTCAACCAGCTACCACTACAAAACTCTCATGTAACTTCAATAATTTCACTCTCTTTCTATCCAATGGGCATATTATATCTACAACATATGATATCCACTAATTTTAAATACCTAAAGCATAATTTATCTTAAATTCAAATGAAATAATGGTATTAACCTATGAAAAATATAATCGATTCAATGGAAAATGTAAAAAAAATTGTACCTCTAACAATGGCCAGCATGGAGTCTGAGTCCTCTAATATAACCTATACTACATAGAGACACCCTGGATCATACCTGACATATTTCTTCTTCCCATGGTGAGAATCACCATAACCATAAGGTATAGATACACCACCCTAGTTTGGATATAATTGCACCTAATATTTTTTTGAAAATAATAACCCACACCACTCCCTTATGAAGCCCTCAAAAATAACCATCGAATATTTAATTACATCCAACATTGGTGGAACATCCTTGGAGTATCTTATAAATTTATCCTAGTATGTCTTGGCATCCCACAATTGTATAAAAAATAGGCATATACGCCTAAAGAGCCACATGATCTAAACCTGAATACTACTGGACAGTCTTACAACATCCCAATGAGACTTATAAAACTTTTACTTCTATGATGACGAAGAACCCTAGGTATCATGTAGAGAAGGAACATAATTGAGAAATTTTTTCTATACAAACCAACCTACCCCATTGATTCCTTTTCATAAAACAACAAATTGGTTGGTATAAATTATATAATGATCATAAATATGGTCTTTGTCCTCAAGAACATATCAATTTTCCAAACAATAGGGAATTCATTAATGAGGAGATCCGAAAATACATGAACTAGTTTTTAAAATTTGGCGGCATAGTCCATCACCAACTGATCACCCTACTCTATCTTCAAGAAATCAATGGACCATTACACTCTCATGGTCATTGGGTAGAACTAATAATTAAAAACCACTTTTAATTTGTTCCATGAGATATCCTCATTCATTCCTGAAATCACCATCAATTCCCACTAGTTAATACTAGGTCCTTTCAATATATATGTGGAAAATTTCACATTTGATGTCTCAGTGGTCTTCAAAACCTCTTGGATTTTCTTGTTATGATCCAACCAATCCATAGGTTCCTTGGGACCCTTATCATAATATAATTCTGATGGATTATTCCTTGAAAACAATTTATCATAGAACTTGATCTATGCCTATTCACTACCACCCCCATGTCCTAGGTGTTGGATCATATAAATCACTAACTCCACCATTGTCAAATCAGTTGGAGGTTTCTTCAATGAGCTATACTCTACCACACCCACTCATTGACATGAATATGACTTTATGGGAAGCATTTTATTTTAAAAAATCACATGATTGATCAATCTCAATCAAACATAAAACCACATAAAAGCACCGAAATACCCCCCCCCCCCACATGGGAATCATCAAATAATCAAAAACTGAAATGAAAACTATAATAATAAAGGATAAACACATCAAAAATATCTGTCATTTCTCACATTTCATGGTTTGTTCATATGGTTAGGAAAATCATGCATTAATCATGGGGTTTTCACTGGATTATGTATGTAGGGACACACAGGATGCATAGGTTTTCTACAAACCATGTTCTCAAACCATGTGCCTCCATCCAACCACCCTATTTCACACCACAAAAACAATAAATCTGATTCTCATACCCTATAAATTTATGTTACCAATAAATACTAGGAAACATCATAAAAAACAAAAAATTGGGATCAAAACTACACACAATTGGGATAAAAACATGACAACAATCCTGAACAACACATGGAATCTTGAGGTTTTACATGAATAAAAGTTGGCTAAGAACTACTTCATTCCAACCTCTCGAGTCCCAATGGTCCAAGCTTGAATATGTCACTAACTCATAAATAAAAAGTTCTCAGATACAATTTTTTAGTCAACCTACCTTGGTTATTCTGTCCCATCACCAAATCATTCACACTACATGGTCCAAATTTCATTGACGATTTCCATGGGTGATGGAAAAGAACATGGAACAAAAAATGAAATATTTGGAATGGTTTCTCCACTAGTAATCAATAATAACACATACATAGGTAGGATTTAAAAACCACTAATATTATTTTTAGAATAAAATATAGAAATATACCATAAACAATGGCATTCATCCAAAATAGAACATTCCATAATGGGACAAATACGAGGTATCATAAACATTAACCGCAAAAAAAATTACAAATAGGTAAATTATAAGAAATTCTTAAATAAATGAACCAATAGGTAATAAATACTATAAAATACTCTAGGTGATCAAATCCTAATGATACCACATCTCCTCTACAAAACACTGGACAATGGTAATTATAATCAGCCTCCTGGGAATATGGTTCCCTTGTATTTAACGGTATCTTTTATAACATAATCTGAAAACACCTTAAGGGTCTAAGTAGGGTGTAAGGAAAAAATACTAGTTGTACACCAAAATATATCTATTAAATAACTTTTCCAATGAAAACCAGTAACTATTTTTGAAACATATTCAAAATGAATAAAAATTGAAAACAAACTATTTCCTAATAGACTTATGAAATCCCTTTGGTTTTCCTTTTAAATTGAAACTATTTTCCAATAAAATTTCCCTCATGGATAATATAAATAAACATATCCAAAAGGCATGACATGGTCAATATGACAAAATGTAATTTAACATCCCTACCCAGATTCCACTAATTCGGTGCTATGAGTAGGTTTTCCATGAGGCCTTAAGAGGGCCTCCCCATATGCCAGAGGCTACTGAATAGAAATGAGGGCATATGGTGTGACAGTGGGGGGATTAGACCCTCATTTTAGAGTAATATAATAGTGTAAATAGTTAATTATCATACACTACAGTAAATAAGAATAGTGTGTATGTAATAAATAAACTAAAACAGAATAAGATATAACAGTAAACGACAATGCTATAAAAGCTCAAACAAATATGACATGTATACAACAACAGCCTCTCACTGGATTTACCATACAGATATAGGAATTTAAAAATAAACTAAAAAAACTGTATAGAGCTCTACTACTAACTTTATTCCAGACCATATATATGGTCTCTAGACATTTTCTATCTACATATGCTCTATTAGAAGAACAAACACATGCAATCCACTAACATGAAAATCTAGACCTCAGCCCTATCCACCATTCAACAGTGATCAATGTTAAAAGAAGACATAACATCTACAATCACACATAGGTTTATATTTAGGTGTGATAATTAATCTCATTATTCCACCCAAATTATGATCCAAAAAAATTGCTTCTATAATTTAATTCAAATGCAATATAAAACACCTAGCCAATACTCAACTGAAAAGATATGTAAATCTAATAATCTGAAAACAAATTTGTTCTTCGGTATCGTGATCTCGGACCAGTAGTCAATTTCCACTAGGGATTTCCATATTTATAAGTTTATACATTTATAGTCCTATAATTATAAATATTAACATAAATGTGATTATTCATGAATAACGTTAATGAAATAAAATAAAATCAATCAGTAGTCGATCCCTAGTTATGTAATCTTGATCAGCTAGATATCACGTGTATGGGAATTCATATGGATTTCATACTAATATTTTCATTTATAATTAAGTTTATCTCTATGACTGTAATCCAAATCAATATATACATAATTCATTAAAAGTGGAAATGTATCTACGGAAGCCATGTCACTATAGGGGTACTAGTCCTAACTGTTGGATCATGCATACTCATCTCCAATCTATATAAATAATGATTACATGGATATATATATAGACATCATATAAATGGTCACTGATCTAAACTTCATGCTACTCATTTCATGTAAATCAAATCCAATGTCTGATCCCTATGTCATAGTATGTAGGCAGTCACAGAGATTAAAACATGGAAAACATATAAGGGTGAGACCCTTAGGAAATGTGAAAGGAGATATTAGTGTTGAGATTCCATTCCCACCCTTGGAGTTATATAATAATAGAGAGAATAATCATCCCTACCATTCAGAATATAAAAATCAATCCAGGCATTAAACAATGTGAAGAATCCTGTCCAAAACCATGGTCAAGTAACTAATCAAGGAGAGAATAATCATCCCTATACTTTTTTAGAGCATAATCGTCCATGAGTATAATAATATCATGTTGAGCATAATCATCCACATCATAGATCAACCATAGGATAGAATAATCATCCTCATTACTCAGGACAGTGGAATATTTGATGAGTTTAAATACAAGGGAGGCCATGCCTATATATCATAATCATAATCTCAATAGCTAAATACTAATAAACACCTTAAGGCATCCTAATAATTTGATAATAAAAAGATATGGGCTCAATATCTAGATACCTAGAAGAACCTCTGTGTATACAAATAAATTTGTAAATTGAATCACATAGTAGAAAATTTCTAGGAAGGAATGTGTGGGAATAATAATGAGAAAGAAATAAGCCTCGCATTAGGCTCAATAGCCATAATCAAAGAAGCATCCCTATCTAACATTACTGCATCCGTAATAACCAAGTGATAGTACAAAAATAAGGGAGGTTTATTGAACACATATACCAACCATTACTACCACATCCCAATGAGATTAAAAGTTCGGTTCTAAGGTGACACCCACTACTATATCTACCCATACTATACATACTTACATCGGGTCGATAAAACAGCAGGGTACCTGCAAGGTCCCTCAAGTCATATATAAGAGAGTCATCCTATATGGGATCCTCCATAGAAAAGTTAAAAGGTGTATTCCTATACAATATCCTCATGGTTTGTGCGTAATTGAAGGAATCCTACTCCGGATCCACAGTAGTAATGTAAAGGAGGTAACCTACATGGGTTTCTCTATTGTTAGGAAATAGTGGAATCCCATCAGTGGATCCACTAAATTGTATATTTTAAGAAGAATCATAGATGTGATCATCACACCATGGTACCAATGAAAAAAAGAATCCTATAAGAGATACATTTTAAAATTAAAGAATAGAGGCATCCTACATGAGATCCTATAGGTCGAAACATAAACTGATGAATCGTATAAGGGATCCTTGGTAACAACTACTATCAAGACCTCATATGCCATAAGGGAACATCCTGTACGAGATGTTTATTCAAAGGAAATAATATAAATTTATCATCAAATAAATATAGCTCATTGGCCATATCATATCAATGTACCAAACTCATGAGACACTATATTTGATTACTGTTGGAATAAAATCTCTATTTATGAAAAGCATCATTGTATTCCTCAAAACACATCATGGGACATAACATCTCGATCTATGAGAAATGATGCTCATATTGGACTACTCATTGGTCCAATTCTGACTCTTTGGGGTAATGATTTGAAAACCACTCAAAGTGGTGGAATAGGAGGAGTACACAATGTTTTTACCCATGTACACAACACATTCCCTCAATGCCCCACCTAGGGGTGTACTCTATCAAGGCTTAGTGTGTAAAATCCCATATACACAATCTAAAGTAATATTTAATGGTGTGTGACCCACATGGGGTACATACCAAAATACCTCACATGTTTAATACATGTATAGCTCTTAGCCTTATACTGTTACACAACATGAAACCCACACTGGGTCCATCCGTGTACTCTACATGGCATGTGCCCCATACATGGTAAGTCTAGTCAGGTACCAGGCTACATGACCGGTTCCTAGCACACTATGTAAACTTTTTATTCATGGAATGTAATTCAAAAAATTAATATCCCCTAATTATGACTAAAACATGGTACGTGTTCTCTGAACCACACATTGTGGGGACATGTTTTCTTGAACTAAGACCCTCTTAATAACTAGAAACCCCCATTTTTTCTACACTAACAATTGATCTGACAACATGGGGTCATAAGTAAGAATTATAGGTGATGTAGACATTAAAAAAATTGGGTTATACCTAAAAAAACATAATATTTTCCTACCTCTGGTAAGAATTCACTGAATCTTCACCCATTTCCATGCTCCACAGCTATAACATAATAATCATGTGTATCTCAAGCTCAGTGGTAGTACCCTTCTTCCTCTCCTTCTCCTTCTCTCTCTCTCTCTCACTATCCTTCTTTTATCCCTATCATGTGAATGATGAACCCATAGGAATGAATTTTGGAGATTCTATTATATGGAATTAATGGAATAAAAATAAAATGAAGAAAATGAAAAGAGAATGAATAGAAAAATAAATGAAAGAAAAGAAATGAAAATGTGGACCTAGTCAGCACTGCACCCCAACATGAATCTATTCCTCGAATAAGAAAAAACTCACTATTCTAGACTACATGTAAGAGATATAGTTTCAATATAATTATCCCTTAAAAATATTTCATTGAAAAAACATGCATGAAAAACTAATATTTAGTATTTAAATATAAATAATTATTTATTCTGTTAAAATTCAAATGGCTCAGAATTACTCCAAAAGTTTTCTTATGGTAAAAAATCTATTCTAAAACCAAAATTCTGGTCATAAAAATTTTCCAAGATCACAGTATTTTATAAAATTATCATTTTACCCCTTACAAGATTCTGAATGAAAAAATTCAACTCCTTTCTCAAAATTCACATATGAAAAAACACTGGACCTTAAAACCTCCCAACATTTATCTTCTGATCCCTAAAAATCATGGTGGTAGTTATAGAAACCATGATCTCACCGTATCATTTAAATAAAACTATATTTATTGACTTCCCATTGACAAATCGTATAGAATCAAAAAAATTCTCTTACATTGGAGATGTTTTAATACGACTAATTTGGTACTCCCCACCATTGGAGACCCTTATCATTATCTAAAAAAATCACCTAGAACAACAGCTCATGGATTCATATAATTTCTACTAAAAATGATGGTCATCGCCCTAAAAAATCCAATGGTCAGTCCCAACAATATGACTTACTATGAACATGTCATAGAACGAAAAATCAGTGCGTTTCTATTACCAAACTATATAACATATTTAAAATAAATGAAACTTAGTGTAGGGATTATAATCTGTCAGTATACTGATGATGTTGACCAGATAGATCAAGATAATATCAAACTATGAGTATACTATGAATCCACATAAAGGCATGTAGTGATCTTTGTGAGACATCCTCAAAAGAAAAAACAATATATTCTATCCTTTAACCAACAAATGACACCACGTTTCCTGACATTGGGCATCCAGGTCCAAATGAGTGTTAACATTATCATGAAACCTAATTCCATTAGGGTCTCTGATCTAGCATTATGGATCATTCATAACTAAACCATAACTCTTGGGCAATAATTCCCATGAAAATTCATGAAAACATTAGTCGTTGCCTCGTATATGGACACTCTCTAATTTATGATTTTAATGGCTCCACATGAAACTATTGTGTACCATTAAAAACTGAATTATATTCCAATGAGTCATCTAGCACAAAGCATATCTAACTTTGAAACATATAATTTCATCCTCATTACGATACATGACCCCGTAGTACTCCCCTTCAAAACAGGGTAAACCAATAATGCCTCACATAAATGAACAATAGCCCATCATTAATCCTAATTCTAGTCAAGAGTGTCTAATTTTTCTCAAAGAATACTAATAATTGTGGGAAAATGGGATGAACGGTCTAGGAACTAAATCATCAATGCCTATCAAATCCAATCTTTTTAAACAAGAACCAATGGAACTTCTCCAAAAATTTAAGGCATCAACATGCGTATAATGAAAAACATGATCACCTTTCATGCTTCAAAATCCACTGATCATATAAGCTATCTCACTATCTAAAACTAATTTTTAAACTCATGCAAACCTCTCCAATGTAGGATTCCATCAAATAAAATGGACATCAACCTAAAAAGTGTCTAAATCAAAAATATGGTCCTCTTGGCCTCCCACCTTACCATACAAATAATTGGTTGCAACCACCCATCTCAAAATATTATATATCACTAATGAATGTAAATATCAAAATGACTTATAAGGTTAAAAAATTAAAATATTGCCTATAATAGCTTAATCCTCACCGATCATCCTCATAATAAACTTCACCATGGTTGCCATGATACAAATGTAGAAGAGATATTGACCTAACACTCATTAGAAATACATATACAATAACACCCCCTCAAGGTATAGTTCATGAAAAGAAATAGGTACTTATCACCATCATACTCATTGATACATCCATATAACAACAAATTTCATTTGATTAAGTATAATTTCTTTCAAATCTATCTAGTAAAACAATGTATCTATTGTTATAGGACCATTAAATAACTAGATCTGATAAAAACACTATATAGGGTATAAACAATGGAATCAACTGCCAAATAGACCTACTATGATCTTTATACCACCCATGCATGAGGAACAAGTCATCAGCCTCACTACCAAATGCCTCAACATATATCCACATTATCTTCCATTAGATTGAAATAAATATATATACAATAATCATAAAATTTAGAATAATTTCATCAAAAACCAATCTATCAAAATACCATTTTGGTTTTTTTGACACATAATAAAAATTTCCTCTATCAACAGTAATAATCACAAACTAGAAGGAACATATTATTTTAATCGTACATGCTAAATATGTTGCATGTGACTCTTCTTTCCCTTTCTGGCCAAGATTCAGGAATCCATCACTAGACTATTTCCAATTTTTCAGAATACACAGATACACTTTAAATAATATCATATAGATTACATGTGCATCGATCGGGATAAAAATCCTTTAAAAATGTAAGATAGTAGATTAGAAAAATAATATCATACCACGGGAAAATAAGAATTGTTACTAGAACATGTGTTCTTGATGTAGTAGTCTGATATCCATCACAGGTTCTGACACATTTCAAACACTCTTATCTACCATATCCTAAATTATACATCCAATGAAATGAATAGATATGATTCCAATTTCTAATGTCCAAAACCAAATTCCACTAATCCAGTGATCTGTGCCCATCCACCATGAGGTATTTTGGTAGTCTCCTCCCAATCTAGAGGGTTCTAACAAGAAACAAAGGCATAGGGTGTGATAGTTGGGATATTATTCCCTCATATGATTTAAATATATAAGTGTAAATAGTTGTGTATCATACAAAAATATATACAAACGGAATGAAAAATAAACAAATACACTGAAATATAAAATACTGTAATAATAAATGAATCATTTATAAAATACCTAATAGTTATCTCATACATATAGCACTAGTCGCCCACTATGCTGACCATATAGATAGAGGAGTAAAAATAAATCTAAAATAAATTTAAAGGGCTCTAATACTACCATTGAGCCAGGTAACAAAATCTCTCTCGAAACACTATCAATCTACAAAACCCCTATCAGAAGAACTCACATGAGCATCTCCCTTCAAACATGAAACTCTATGCCTTTTCCATATCCACAATGTAACTACTCTCAACCCAAAAAATAATACATAAGGTCTAAAAACACACTAATGTGATTTATCGGGGTTATTAAATAATCTTATTAGGCCACCCCAATGATGAACCTTGAAATACACTTTAATAATTGTACGAAAATGAAATAAAATCATCCATTTAAGAATCATCTAAAATGTTATGTGAAGATAATAATGTGAAACAACATATGAAACTCGTGTCTATGATCCTAGTCAACTTGGAATGTGACACCGGGGATATATATATTTATATTAATATATTTGTATACCATCATACGTATAAATAAATAAATAAATAAATATGTTTATCCATTAATAATGTTAATGTAATAACATAAAACCAATCATAAATCGATTAATAGGTCCATAATCCTGATCATATGGACTCCAATGAAAGGGAATTGAGTTGGATGTAGTACCACTAATTCAATGTATCATTCAGTTGATCTCTATGTCCGTGATCCCAATCAATATACGTGTTCTTCATTAAATTCCAATAATATCTTCAAGAAAGCCACGCCACCATTGGGGGATCCTCATCCAAACCCTGGGTTCACAGTTACTCACCTCCAATCACTGTACAACAAGATTCCATGGAAGAAAATACAAATTTGATATAAAATTTCATTGATATAGATGCCTTTTTCATTATTGCATGTAAATTCAGTCCAATGTCTGATACCTAGTTCTCCGTTTGTAGGTGGTCATGACATTTGGATCTCAGATGAAACTTAAGTATCCAACCCTTGGGCGATCTGTATGCAGACACCACTAGTTAGTCCCCTTTCCAACCTCTATAGGTCTCTAATAAGAGATATTATAACCATCCCTATCATCTAGAATTGTGAAATCATTCTAGGAATCCAACAATGTGAAACTCCATGTCCAACATCAGGGTCATGTAACTAACAAGGGGCGTCGTAATTATCCCTTTCAACTAGGAGATCATAATCCTCCATGAGTATAATAAGATAGAGGATATATTTATAAAACCCATCTTACATCTAGTAGATAAAATTAGAATGATCCCCATCACATAGTATATTGGAATCATCCACGTCTATCTTTATTAGGGATGCTATGCTCGTATATCATAATCATAGTCTCAAGAGATGAATTCTAGGAAACACCTCTAGACATCAAAATAAAGTAAAATTCAAAACATACAGGCTAAAAATCTAGATCATACTTTGTACATTTAGGTATAAAAATTAATATTGAAATATAGTGGCTAACAAGACGGATCCCAATAACGAACATATGAGCATCGCAAAGAGAAATAATCAGGCCTCTTATTAAGATCAACAACAAAAAATGTGTATGCACCTCTGGATAAAATTGAATCATTAGTAATAAAAATTTGAAATTATAAATCTATGATTGAGAGTGGTCAATAACCAAAACCCACCTCTACTGACATAGTCCCATCAGATTACTAGTTCATTATGTGTTCTATAGTAGAACGTTCTACCATCTCTTCCCAAACACGATGTACTAACCCAAGGATTGTCAAACAACATGGCACCTATTGGGTCCCTCTATTCATACAAAATTGAGGAATCCTACTTTGGATCCAATGTAGAAAAACAATCATATAGGGGATCCTCAAGGTCTAATAATAATAAAATTCATCATACTCGATATCCTCAACTATAAGTTAAAGGAGGAATCCTACATGGGATTCATTAATAATAATTAATAGGGGAATTAAATCAAGGGATCCTCAAATTAGTAAATAGGATGCAGAATCCTAAAGAGTACAATCAGACTATATAATGATAGAAAAAAGGTATCCTATAGAGGTTCCTTTATATAGAAAAAATATAGAGGAATCTGACACATGATCCTCTGGGTGAAAATGTAAATAATTTATTCCTATAATGGATTTATGTTTTTAACTAGCCTCACAGACTCATTGGGAATACCAGAAAATCTCAAATGGGATAAACACTCAAAAGTTAATCCTAATAATCATAGTTCAAGAGGGATATATCATGGTATATATCATATCAAGGACATAATCAAAGGATAAACAAGATAAGATTACAAAAGTAAGTACCTCATCATTTAAGAAACGCCACCTAGGAGACCTCAAAACACTTCATGGGAATTACCATCATGATTTATGTGAAACTATACATATAATGGACTAATCAAGGGTATAATTCTATATCTTGTGGGAAAATATAAAAAACCCCTAAAAATTATGGTGAGGGAGGATTACATGGTTTGTATACCCAGCTAAAGAGTGTATCCCCTCAAGGCCCCACCTGGCTGTGTACACTTGCTAGACATGGCATGTAAAATCCCATGTAGATGGCCTGAATAATAGGTACATGGTGTGTGACACTCATAGGGTACTAACCCGGGTACCGCACATGGACATTAAATTTATTGCACCTAGTTTTCAGCGGTTACATGGCATCCATCCCACATGGATTCTGGCTCTGTAATCTCTACAACATCTGCCCATTACACAGGCTGCCTAGCTCAGTGCATGATTACATGGTTAACTCCACGTACACAGTGTTCAATTCATATACATGGTGTCTACATTGAAAATTACATCTTCCAAGAATATGAAGGATACAAGGAATGTTTTCCATAAACAAAACAATTTATAGATGAGTTTTCCCATAAGAAAACCCTCTAAATTACATGAAACCGGCATTTTCTCCCCACAAAAAAATAGATCGGGTGATGATGGGTCATAGGAATGTATAAAGGGTGGTTTAATCAATAATATAACAAAATTTTTGGGGTTATAAGGGAAAAAATTAAAAAACACCTACCGTTGGGTGGAATGCACTGACGTGTTGCCCGATTCCATTCTCAATGTCTATTGGGTGATAATTTGGAACATCCAGAGTGTCGTGACAATATCCAACCTATTATTCCTCTACTTCTCTCTATAGCTCTCCGTCTATATAATTTATCATAGTTTCACAATAGAGGAACTAACATGGGCATCTGTATGAATCTAGAGAGAGGGAATAAAGAAAAAAAATATTTATAAGAATGAAAAGAAAAGGAAAAGAATATATAAAGGAGTCCCTACTGGCCCTATTGCCCAACAAGAGTTTATTCCTCACCTAGGATAAACTCCTCATTACATACTCAATGTAAGAGATTGAATCTCAATTCAATGCTCTATTAAAAATATTTGACCAACTGAACCTACATGATTAAATTAATAATTAATTAATTTTCACTTTTTAATTATTAGTTATTCATTATTCATTTAAAATTTGATTGTCTTGGAATTACCCCAAAATCCATTACTATGTTAAACACCATATTTTGGGACCAACAGAGTTGTCAAAAGTATTATATATGGTCTACTGATCAATTCCCATTTTACCTTTTAGGGGAATATTAATGCAAAATTATCAAATTTCTTCTCAACGCTATGGATTAGAAAGACACGAGACCTTACAAAGCCTAGACAGGGGTATGAATAACAATAATAATCATATAAATGAAAATGATGGAAAATGGGAATAACATCCCATAAAATTTAAATTCCACTAACAAATTACGTAATGAAATATATAACAATCTTGCATAAGTAATTTCACTGTGGGTTATAACCATTGATCATATCCTGAGTGTCTAAACAAGTATTATAGCTAACTATGAAATGGAATCACTTAGAATCTTTCTTAGGCCTTAAATGGATGTTCACATAGTCTTCCATCCCAATGTCTCTCACAGTCCGTTGAAACCAATATTGCAGGATTGCATGGTCTTCCCTATGATTTATCACATAAATACTTGAAAAAACTAAAATGGTAGTTGTCGCAAATTTCTCTTTAATGGTTCATGTGATCCCCCAAAAAAACCCCTCCCACACCCAATTTTTACCGATCTATTACTCCATGCCAAAAATATTATATAAATGTGTCCATATTAATAAATCAATAACATAACCCATTATAAAAATAAACAAGTATATTTTTTTCAAAACACAGCTTTATATGGTATAACCATTCTAAACCCACTTTATAAATCCTTTAAAATTAATAAAACCATTTAATATATTTCATAGAACACTTGAGGTGTTTATAATCAACAGTAATTTGGAAAGTTTTCTTTAAACCACCGAATATACAAAATCCAAATCCATAGAAAACACTATACAGAGATTATTCACAAAGAAATAAATGATTAGTTTGACCTATATTCAACTAAAACCAATAATAATCCATAATTAAAAAAATATATTGAAATTCCCTTAACTTGAGTCACATATCCCATACTCATTCCAAAAGTCATTTCCCTTGACGACGAACACAAAGATGAGGAAATAGGACTCACACACCTAATCCAAATGAAACCAAACCAAAACCATATTTCACACCATATATTCATCCAATACCACCCCAAGAGTTCTATTTTTCCAAGAAATAGAATAAAAATAATTGTGAAGTGGAAAAGAATTATAAATCATAATAGAGTCAACATACCTCAAGCCAATTCAATAATATTTCAAAGATAAAATCATCAGTAAGGTGGGGTAAGATCTCTATGGAAAAAGAGGAGATAATATGAAAACAATAGTTGAGACAAAGAATGTTAAATATCATTAAAATATACAAGGGAAACGTAAAAGGAAATTTTTTAAATGAAATAGGTAGACTACACAGTATGGCCACATGATAAGAAAAATTATTCTCCTTCTATGGTGGTGCCAATGTCCACCCAAAAGGTTCCAAATAGTTTTTTCAAGGTGCTTCACAGTTTGAAACTCATTCTCAAACCATGAAAATCCCCAATGTCAAATAATAAAGTTGTATCAAATGGTTAGCCTCATTATTTAATAGAACATGTGATAGAAATGTTCATGGTATGTTTCTCCCAAAACACTCCTACATCTAACTCCATGAACCTAATAACTCTATGTACGAAACAAGATATTAATTAACCTAAATAAAATATATACCAATGACATAGTTGGAGTGAAATTATAGATGTTTAATATTAAAATCATATATAGTGATGGTGGAATGGGAATAGAAACGTAAAAAGTATAGAAATAGGTAGGATGGAAGATTTCAGTCAAAATTATGAAAGCATGAGTTACCCATGACAAGTCTTAGGTGGCTGTGTTGTGATATAAAGGAATTTTATATGTTCTTCACTATTGATAAATAAGGATTTATCCTAGTTAGTTTTTGATAAAGGTAATAAATAAAAATTTTAAAAATATTACATAATGGAAGACATGTGAATGTTATCAATGTGTGGACTATACACAAAAATACTGGGTTAATGCAATGAATTTATTTAACCAAGAGTATGGTTAACCATGAAGATCATATCAATTCAAAATCAATATATGAAATGAATGGAAGGTACTGGAACTGGATCTCCTGGTTAGGCTATACTATATGTTTTATGGTCGGGTCACTCTTATGAATATATTGTATAATAATAAAAATATTATATTTCATTAATATGTTTTATTATAGCATTACCCTTGTGGATTTTTTCTATGTTCAAATCACAAAAATAAATTTGCGTTTTTATTTTACTTTGATTCTTTTTTCCTATAAATAGTTCTCCTCATGTGTTATTAAGATGTGTGTGTTATGGGGAAATGAATTAGGAAAGAAGTTTCCTTTATGTTCTAGTATATCTTCAGTATAGGATCATTTCAGATCATTTTTTGACCTTGTAATTTCCAAAGGATAACATATAGTATTATAAAGTTCTACTGACCAAATAACTTATAGGATTAATATGATCAATATATGACATATATAGTGAAATAATACCTAATTCGTTGATGATCTATCATCAAGAATCACCATGTAAATAAATATGTGAAATATAGGGTTCTTGAAAAAAGCAATATCAATAGTATTATTTTTCCTCAGTAAAGGAGAAATCATGACAAAAACCAAGAAGTGGTGAATAAAGGAACCGTATCTCAAAAAGGAGAACCCACAAAAATTGATCTTGGATCATATAGAGAAGATAACTAAATATTGAAGGGGTTTGATAACCTTTTTCTTATATGGAGAATATAATTATGGGACAATGTGATAATTTAGAGGATATGTCATAATTTCATATGTCAACAGGAGAGATCACATCGCTTTTATATAGACATCAATGACTTGTTTCATTAAATGGAAATTTTAAGACATATTTATACATCCATATACAATTTTTACCATTAAAATTAATTAATATAATCCTCTTAAATGAATATACAATCTATTAAATCCATTCATAATAGATATGTTGACCACACATGTTTTGATATTCCTATTTATGCTTTCATATACTTTGATAATCCCAATTATGCTTTCATATACTTTTATAATCTCAATATAATGTGTTTCTATATATTAATTCTTTTAATATGTTCTCAAGATGATAATAATAATAAAATAATACCTGAGATAGTTTAATCTTTGTTTATCCAGGTTTATATAAGTTTTGCAGTAATTCTAACCCATTCGGATATGTTGTGTATGAAACAGATTATGTATTAAGTTAATGGTTTGTTTTTTACCTAGAGCTATCGGTACTCAGTCTACCGATAGACTTAGTCTACTAATAGAAAAAGTCACCGATACACTAAGGTCACTGATATGTACAGATCTACAGATAGACAGACCAGAGCTACAGATAGACAGAAGTCTAAGGATTGAACCGGTCTACCGAGCTACCGATACAGAACAGACCAGAGCTACCGATATAATTCTGCTAATAGTATAAGTCTACCAATAGACTAATGATGCCATGAGCTACCGATGGAGATACATCTACCGATAACAAGAGCTACTGATTGAACCAAAGTCACCGGTACATGATCTACCGATTCAAGTTCAAAAGAGCTACTAATGGAAGGTTCTGCGACACAAAGTCCACCGTGCACGTCTACCAATAGAATGCTACTAATGCTTGACCAACCAGTCAAACCCTATACTCTTCATACTATTTATTTATTTAGCTAATAGTTAAATTGGATGGTTTTAATACAGTTAATGTTATTTAATGATTTCTATTTCATGTTAGGGAACCGTACCTAGTACCCATGCAAAATGCGATTATTCTTTTCTGCCGAAGCTGAAACCTATAATTTGATGGGAGGAGAACACTGAAAAAAGAAGAAAACACATGTATATGAAACTCCTTGAAAGCAAACATAAGTCACATGAAAGGTGAAAGGGAAATAGCTGAATAAGCATTCAAATGTGGAGCATTTTGATTTCTCTGGTCTACATCCATACTCCAAGAATCTTGATCATACCCGAAGAAACTTATTCTAGAGGAGAACACATGCTGCATATTGATTGAAGAACTACACCAAACATTTCGTGCACTCAGGCTGCTAAGCTGGACCAAGAATGAAAGAAGAAAACGAAACTCTGCTTTCGGTGAAAAACTACAAAATGACTCTAAATATTTTCTGATGAACCAAATGAGTCCAGAGTTTCACGGCTAATCACTAATGCATTTCTAAACTCAATCATACTTTTCTTAGTGATTCTTTCTTTACATTTTGAACAGTGTGTGTATCCTGTTTATTTTTCAAACACACTGTCTCTTCTGCTAAACTGGAGGATTCTTAAATCCTCACTCAAAATCTATAACTCTTTTGTTTCCCACTGTGGATGGTGGTAGAGGTCGTGTAAGACCTGAACAGCCTATGAGATTTTGTTTGTTTTTCCCATGAAGAACTGTGGTAGAGGTCTTTGTACATGGAAAACAGTGTACTATTGTTTACCCCCGATCCAGGGAGTCGATCAATTTATATAAATTGTTGAGGGGAATAAGTCTCACCTTGAGACTGAACCTCGTGGTTAACTTTGTTGTGCTTTTATTTTATGTCTATAAGTATTACATATATATTCTACATATTCCGCTGGAATTACTCTGAAATGAAAATCTATTTTGAAGCTACTTTGATAGTTAAATTAGCAAGTGTTTATACTTATTATAAACCATTAAGTTAGTTTCAAAAGTTAATTTAATCTTCAAATTAAGATATCTAAGACCTAATCAATCTTTGAGAAACTAATTGAACCTTTAAACTCTGTATAGATTCACTACAGTTTAAATTTTATTTTAAATAGGGGTATTTTAAGAGAAATATTTTTAACAGAAATTTTAATTGGAACTCAATTCACCCCCCTCTTGAGTATCCACTCCGACCAACAATATTGATAATAAAAAAGTATGGGGGAATAAATAAATATATCATATACATATATTTATTATCCCATATATTTAACAAATTCAAAATAATATAAATGTAGAATAAATATTATTAATTAATCACTTCTATGTAATATGATATTGTATATATATATATATATATATTCTCTTATTAAAAATCCCATAATTTCACTAAAATCACATAAGGAATTTAAACAGAACTCCACCACTTTTTGTAAATCCATTCAAACTCTTTCAGATACGATTTTCATCAATATAGCTTCATTTTAAACAAACTAATATCCAAAAAATTATCTGAATGGTTATTATTATCTAAGTGAGAATCGTTGTTACCCTATTGGCCATAAAAATTTGGAAAAGAACTATTAAATCTATATTTCATTATTCTTATCAAGGAAATACTTCTTCATAAAAGTCGGTTAAACTTAAGATACGAAGTTGTTTAATATGATCTCTGTCAAAAATAATCATATATCTATGTGAATATGTACTCCACTTGATGTATCAAATAAATCATATGTGTCTTATATAATTCCTTTGTCCATTATGTTGATTAACCACAAGACATGGATCATGTGGATTTTTAACATACCCCTCATTATTTTCATGATTCTCAACATTTTACTGACAAGGTGGATGAATACATTACATGTAATTCATATATCTAATGATAACATCAAATGTCAAATATTCAACTACATGAACACATCATATGTGAAATAAATAATAATTGACATGATGTTCCTAATTTAAATTCCATCAATGCAAAAATGTGATTTCATGTCATTGACGTGCAAAAATACCATCATTGTTATTGTCCAAATAAAAATATTAATAGAAACATACCCAACTACCCACTAATTTGATATGATGACATGTTGACTTGAATAAGTAAGTTATCATTGTATGGTGTTTATCATTATTTTTTCTTTATGACCTCATATAAGAATGATTTATAATAAGTAAACACCCCAATGTATATCAATGAACATATGTAATTTCGTGAGATATAATTTAGCGGATCTGTCCAATTAAAATGTCTCTACATATAATCTCAAAAATAGATTATTAAATTTATCATGTACATAAATTTGTAATGAATATACAAATATTTTCAATAAAACCTTTACATATCATAAAAACCTGTTATACTCAATGATTATCTTACTTTAGGTAAAATTCCATGTTTTTAATTTTTATTGGATATTTATCACTCAACTGTTTATGTAAAATAAAATGTAGCCCATATAAGTGAATGATAAATTTGAGGATTCAATTATTATAATAAAATTATTTTATTTGAACCATTATTACCAATCACATAAGATATTATATATAACCCTAATGTGGTGGTTTCAGTAATGTATTCATTTTTTATCATTACTTCCAAATTTAATTTCTCTCACATCCTTGTGAGACCATCTAATAAAATACTCTCACTATCCTCTTAGTGAATAACATTAATGAAGATATAATTTTTTAATAATTGTGATACTTAGGATTCATATTCATTAACTGTAACTCTTTACACATATATTCCAACTCGTAAATGTTAAAACATAAAATTTCCTAATTTTTTCCTATTTTCTACTTACAGATCGTTCTAATCACATTTTCGTAAAAATTGGAACCCTTTCCATCAAATGTTTTTCTTTAAATATTGTTTAAATCATAAATCAATTTACATTATTATTTTAATAGCTTATACAGAACAATTGTAGGATAATGTGATATCATCTTTTTTATATTAACTAATAGAACTATTTGAATATTATTTTAGCTTCATATAATAAATTGTTTTATGATAAAATGATAAAACTCTATTATGTTAACTAATTTAACTCTTTTAATTTTTCTTTACTGTTATAACCTAAACTCTTTAGGATATAAATTTTCATATTTTTGAGTATTAACTGGGATAATCCTTTATTAAATTCTTATATGTACTTTTTATGGTAACTAAACATGAATCTTTAAATTTTTTTTCACCATTATGTCCTAAACACTTTTAGGATTTCAAGTGAATTTTACTTTCTCACAGTAACTAGTGTAAATATATACATTTTTTATTAATATCATATTATACAACATATATTAGGATATCAAGTGTTGTAGCACCCACGATTTGAGGTCTGTAGACCGTGTTTAGGTTTTTTATCTATTTAATGTGCATGGGATTAGTTGATAATAGGTTGGGAGAGTTTGGATTGGTTTTGAAAAAGTTAGGAGGCTTTTCTTAGGGAGTATTGTTTGAGCACTTTTAGGGGAAACCATGTGGGTTCTCTAGGAAACCATGGAACGTGAGGTAGTAGGATACGCACGGCATGCACATGGTTTTTTCCAAACCGTGTGAGGAAACCGTTCAGACCCCACCTCTTGAGACAGTGGTGTGTGCATGGTTAGTGCACGGTTTGTCACACCGTGCAGACTAACCGTGCGACCACTAAAAGGAAGGGTTTTTAAATTCAGTATTCTTCAGCCTTGACCTAGATCACTCCCAATATTCTACCACACACACCTCACTCAGGATTTTGGGTTCTCAGAGTATGAAGGTGCTCTCCCACTCAATTTGGAAGCGATTCAAAGGGGTTTCTTGGTGTTTAGAAGGTGGTTTATCCTGGATAACTCTCTCCTCTAGGTTTCATTGTGGTTTCCTCTAGATCTTCATCTCCCTCTCTGTCACTCAATTTTCAAGATATATAACTTTTGCAAGTATATCTAGTGTTTGGGTTGCCTTGGGTGTGGATTTTAAGTCTTTTGGATGACAAGTAATGAGATCTAGATTGTTTTTCATGAAGCGTTCTCCCGGATTTGGGTGCAGTTGCTTGTGGGGAGATTTCACCAAAACCCTAAAGGTAGGTGGATTCCTATTCAACATAACATGGTTAGAACATGTGTTTTTAGGTTACAATTAAATTGTTTGTTTGAAATTAATTGTGATATTTATGTGAAAATGTTGTTGTAAATCCATTGGGTGATGATTTTGGGGATTTTGGATAAAATGGGTTATTGTGCCTAAACGGGATTTATTATGTGATTTAAAAATGTTTATTTAAAATTATTTATTTATTTATTATCAAAAAAATTGTTGATAAAAAAGTGTTTTAAATAAATATGTTTAATTGTAATGTTATATGGCATGGAAAACAATTAAAGGGTGATTTCAATGAACGTGTGATTTTTTAGGTGAATTAGCATGTGTTGAAAACGGTTGTGCGCTTGTTTTATGGACTTGGGGATTTTTGGTTGTTATTTAGTTGAGTGTTATAGATTTTTTTTGTGTGGAAGTGGGCGGGAAGTCTCACTATAAAATGTAATGGATAGTGGTAGGAAGAACCACCGGTATGGGTAGTTGTCGGGAAGTACCGCTAGTTGAGAATGGGGTGAACTGGATTGGCGGAAGTCCTACCGTTTTGTTTTCACTATTTTGAATGTATATGAAATTTGTAAATTGTTGTGATAATGTTAAATGTTGAAATGGTTTATGGCATGATTCTTTGGATTTCCCTTGGGTGCTTGGTTTGGGTGAGGTGGCTTGGTAAGAGTATGTTTGGATCATGGTATTAGTTTCACCAATGATTATTTTATATATACTGCGTTGTATAAATGTTCTAATAGTTTTATCCTAGTGGCGTGTCTATGGAAGTCATTTGGGGTAAACCCACTGAGAATTAGTACTCATCCCCTACTTTGGAACTTTGGTGGTTTTGTATATGTCATATTCCGGGATACCAGTAAAAGTAAAACATCTTATTACTAGTGGTTCATGGTGATTCTTGGGATATGTGGTGGTTCATGGAGTATGGGGGTTGGTGTGGAATTGTGGAGTGTGTCTTGGTTTATCTTGGGTCTTTTGTCTATTCTTCCACATTGTGATATGATATTGTGTTGGATGGATTGGTTTGTGGGTTGTATTTTGTAATAGTATAGTTCTTTTTTAGTGATGTATGAGTTTGTTGTCTTGTTCACATGCTTCACATAGTTTGTTGAAAATGGATCGTTCGGTTTATTGGTTTTGTCTCAAGGTAAAATCGTTCCACAATTGTTTCTCAAAGCCCTCGACATTTATTTCCAGCCATTTGAACCTTGGGAATTTTGAATGAGGCCATGTTACCCTCACCACTTCCTCAATCCAATGAAGTAGGTGTGGGGTGTTACAAGTTCTATCAGCTTGTTCAGTCCTTTGGAGTTGATTCTCAGATTTGGAATTGACAATCGTTGTTGTATATTTTTTGATTCGGGATGGTAACAAGGAGTAGAAATGTCAGAATATGGAATGTATAGCATAAAAGGATGAAGCTATCACTTTTATGTTGAACATCAAGTTACCAAGGAGTAGGGTACAGAAGTGTTTTAGAGACACTTATAATAATTTGAAATCTCATTCTCATGGGTGTATCCAATGAGATGTGCATGGCATATATGGTAGAAATGACTTCCCTCTATGATGCTTATTTCATTATGAATAATAATTTATGGGTTGAATTGAGAAATTGTTTTTCTAATGTGTGAAATAATATGGTGAATAAATTTGCTATTTTGAAAATGGTTTGGTTTTCCAAAATGATAAAACATTGAAAATGTGGAAAGGTGGAAAGCCTCATTGTAATAGTGTTGTGTAATGTGATTTGAAATGGGAATTCTTGAAGTCAATTGAAGTGAGACTCATGGATGTATTTTAATTTTAATGAAATGGAACTGGTTAGCCATCGTAATGACCAACATGAAGTGTCTGATGAGAACATGGTTGCACCTAATCCCCATGTGAACGAACATTTATTCCAGAGCATAGTGTAAGCTTTCCAAGCTGTGGGAAGTGTGAATAGAGTGGAAGAGCCAAAGCATGTTGATTAAGCGGATCGATTTCAAAAGTAGAATCTTCCCGTATATAGGGGTGATTCAGACCCGAAAATGGTAGAGGCATGGTTATCTAGAATGAAAATAATTTTTGAATAAGTGGGTATGCCGGTAGAGTTGAAAATAAATCATGCAATCTATAGGCTAGATGATCTTGCTCTTCAGTGTTGGGATTTGGTAATCCAAGCGAGAACAAACACGTGTATGTCATGGGATGGATTTGAGGAATTGTTTAATAAACAATTCTACCCACATACGTTCATAATTTAGTGCAAAACTAATTTCTTCAATCTGAAGAAAGAGAAAATGTATGTGACGGAGTATGTAGCTACTTTTTTGAGCTTTGTGTGGTTTTCACCCGAGGTGGTAAGTAGCACGTCATTAAATGCAAGGATCTTTGATGCAGGGTTAAAGAAATAGATATGTTCAAAAATAGTAGTGATGTGTATCAGTGGTTACACATAGATGGTAAATCGAGCATTAGTGGCTGAGCAGGATCTATAGGGAGCTCCGAGCAGAGGAAACATTGTGGTACACAAGGGGAATATTAGGAACTCTAATTTTGGGATCAAGCGGAGGAGGGAAACTTATTCCCAGGGTGGGAGTATGGAACATAAGACGGTTATAGGATCAGTAATTCATCATATAAATCCCCAGAGAAAACCATGATGTTTTAAGAGTCACTCTATAGCACACATCAAGTGGGATTTAATGACACAATCCCAAGAATGCCACATTTTCAAGAAAGTGGGGCATCTTCAGTGCTATTGTAGGAATGCTCTGAGGTGTGGTGTGTTTAACACTCCTCCGGGATCGTAGACGTCGTATTATTCGACATTACAGGGACAACAACATAACCCTCATCACCGGAGCAAAGTTAGTCATCGTGATTCATGGAACACCACAACTCCTCAGCAGGGAAACAAAGAGTAGAGTGTGGAAACTGGGTCATTTTTTGAAGCTGAGAAGGTTGTGGTGGATTATCAGTTGGGACCATCCACGGTGAGAGGAACTATTCTTTTATATTCTACCTCGATTCATGTGTTGTTTGATATGGGTGCTTCACAATATTTTATTATTGCACGTGTGGTTGAGTAGCTGGGATTAAGTGTAGAAATGATGCCTTCAATTTTGAAACTTCAAACTCCTCTGGGTCGAAGATAGTGTTGAACCTTATCGAGTATAGCATATTGTATCATTGTGGACGAGGTTGAATTAATGTGGAATTTCAAAGTGAAAAATATGGATGGGTATGATGTAATCCTGGGAATGGATTTGAAGGTGGGGTTTAAGGCCTATATCGACTGTAATGCACAAACAAATGATTTTATGAAACATGATGGAATTAGACATTTCTTTAGAGGATAGAGGCATGAAAGGAATGGTGTAATGGGTTTTTTGGTACCAGCTTTGGGCACTTTATCATATCAGTTGGCGGTTCTGTTGTTGGAATCGATAGAGGGTGTTGAGAAGAGTGTTCTTCTAGAAGTGTTGGATGTGTTCATAGATGTTTTTCCTGAAAAATTCACTGGGTTACCACTTGTAATAGAAGTGGAGTTTAGTATTTATCTTCTTCCTAGGACCAGTCTTATCTCACTTCCATCATATATAATGGAACCTGCTAAATTGCAGGAATTGAATTTCCAGTTGGAAGAGTTAGAAAAAAATGTTTTATCTAGCCTAGCGAGTCTTCGTGGCAGCACCGGTGTTGTTTATGAAGAAATCAGATGGAATTTTGAGGCCATGTGTTTATTATAGTAGACTTTACCAAGTTTTGATAAAGAAGAGATATCCACTTCCATGAATTGATGATTCGTTCGACCAGTAGTGGGCTGCCGAGATTTTCTCCAAGATCGACATGAGGTCGGGATATCATCAATTGTGGGTGAGGAAGGACGATATTCCTAAAATAGCATACAGAAGTAGATATGGCCTTTATGAATGTGTTTTATGCCCTTTGGTCTATAAAATGTGCCAGTGGTATTCATGGAATTGATGAATCAGATATTTCAGATATCTCTAGATTTAATTGTGGTGGTGTTTGTTGATGATATACTGGTGTATTCGAAAACAAGGATAGATAATGATCTGCACGTGACGTCGTGTTGGGGATCTTGAGGGATCATCAGTTGAATGAAAAATTTTCAAACTGTGACATATGGATGCATAAAGTCCATTATCATGGCATTTTGATTTATAAAAGGGGTGTTTCAGTGGATCTGGAAAAGATAGAGGTTGTTATCTCATGGAAACCACCAAATAATATTTTTGAGATATAGAGCTTACTTGGTCTAGCTGGGTATTATTGACATTTATTTTGTTATTTTTCATGATTGTCTTCATCGATGATAGCTTTTACATGGAAGAATGCCCCATTTCAATGGGATGGGAAGTGTCAAAAATGTTTTGAATAGCTAAAGGGTCTCATTACATCAGCACCAAATATTGGTTTTTCCAGAACCAGGAAAATGGTATGTGGTGTATTGTGATGCATCAATATCAGGATTGGGATGCTTTCTCATGCAAGGAAATCACGTGGTTACGTATGGAACATGACATTTGAGGGTTCATGAAAAGCACTACACAACTCATGATTTGGAATTGGCAGAAGTGGTCAATACATTGAAAGTGTGGCTTCAATATCTCTTTAGTGAGAAATTCATGTTATATACAGATCATAAGAGCATGAAGCACATTTTTTCACAAAACAATTTGATCTTGAGTCGAAGGAGATGGATGGAATATTTTCAGATTATTGATTTTTACTAGATGTACACACTGGGTACGGTAAATTCGGTGGCAGATGTAACACCCCAAGCTTTCACGATACACTTCTCTTTCAATAATGCAATAGCTTGAATTATACACAAGTTCGAGATTCTAACATGCCGCGACCAATCAAAGTAGCAGTTATGAATAGTAATATCCACTTTTTGAAATTATATAAATTTATATTTCAAAATGGGCTTCATTTTTGTATTCGGAATTTCGAAATTATACAAAGATGAATTTTTTGTAATTTTCTGAGATCTTCCAATTTTTTATAGTGAAAAATACTTAAAAACAACTTTTTTAATCAAAATATCTTTTAGTGATAAATTATACTATTTAGTGGTTTTAAAGTATAATTAGAATATATTTTTACTATTTTATCTAATGGTAGTCATTAGAATTAATTTCACTTTGAAATTGGACATAAACAATTGTCAATCTTTTGATATATATTGTTTCTTAAAAACATGCTATTTGTTGTGACAGCGGGAATTAATTATAAAATTAATTAATGCAACATATATGTTTGGAATTTTGTAAAATAGACTTCATTTTTTAATTCGTAATATCAAATATATCTTAGGGTGAAATTTTGGCATTGTTCTAAAAAACATCAATTTTTGATGAATAGTGAAACCACTAAGTGGTAGTTAAATAACTGATTTTTCATTTAAATGAAATATTACCAATTCTGTGATTTGATTTTCAAAAATATGACATACATGGTTTTCATCAAGAAGTAAAATGTGGTTCAATGGGATTAAAATATTTTTTTGGTGAACAGTAACTTTTATGTTTAATTAATCGCGAGTAAAGGTAATTAGTGAAATTTAAGGTAAAAATGGTATTATAAAAATATGAAATTACCCTTACACTTGTCCTAACCCTATTGGATGAGTCATGGACGACCAAGACAACCCATGGGTCAACTTAGGGACCCCATGGAGCCACTTTGGTAGGAAAATGACATTAAAAACATTTTATTTAATGTTAAAATAAAAATGTCACAAACATGAGTTGTTTTACTAAAAACAATTATGTGGGGTTATACAAGTCATATTTTTGAATATAAATATTAATTAGAAATATAATAAAATTTCATACATAATTATATTTTTTTCATAATTTTTAGACATTAAATAAATTAAATTATTTATGACACCATGATGATGTTGCGATTACCTCATTAATTAACGATTTTAATAAAATGGAAGGATAATGTAAAATTTAAGCATTAAACTTGTACAAAGCCTATTGGATGAAAATATTTCGAACACTTATCACCTTAGCCTTGAATTATATAAGTGTGGGACCTATATAATCCGAAAATCATTGTATAATAATGTAACATTTCATTACTTTCCAAGAGTACCCCTCCTCTCCACTTATAAAAGGCCCCCACCACTACCACCTTACTCGCACTATAAATGCCTTTTGGCTCGGCCATACTCTGCCAAAATACTCTCCCAACTTTCCTCCCTTACTCTTATAAGCCTCACTGTGTGCATAAATCTTCCCAAGGAAGCATTTTTCTCAAATCAAAAGAGTTACCCGATTATAAGGAAATGTATTCTCTTATGTTATTTTGTTTTATTTTTCTTATCCAACCCCATAAACTCTTTTTATTCATTTCTTTTGTAACGACACCAGTATCCTCAATATACTAGGATGTGTTTATAAGAATTATTCTAGCTACACTTACACACACCTACATATAATGGTTAAAGAATATACGGTTTCTGTGGATGGTGAATTTCTGCCTCACGAAACGATGATTGTTCAACACTCATTTAACACCTTCAATGGTGGTCATTAAGATGTAACTCTATTTGTATATGATATATAATATGTTTAAGTTATTTTTAAGTTTCTGTATTTTTCATTTATGGAATACCTCTATTGTTTCCATTATGGGTAAACATGATATTTTCATTTTAGGAAGTGTGCAGTACCGCCCCCTCAAAGTGATTTGAATCGTTAATGCCATATGTGGGATGTATAAAGGATGGAGTAAATGATATTATATATGATATTATAATGGAATTATATATACCTTTATATCATTATGACTTAATTAAATACTAAATATAAATGAAAGTAGCGTTCATGCGTACGTACGGCTTACCGTCTCCATGAATGGTACATTTCATTTCTTACCTCTAAACGTTATGGAATATTATAAATGAATGTATATACTGGATATATATGATTTATATGATATATAAATCATGAATATAATTATGGATATAATGGATATATTACCACATGAACAAAGTGTAATTTAAAGAAGTTTATTTTTTGACTCAAGTACCAAAGATCGACAAAACGACCGTTATAAACATAAATCATTACATAATGTTCATGACATGGTAATAAGTGATATAAAAGGAATAATGAACTTGAAAAAGGTTCTTAAGAAGGTATATATTAACTCTAGTTTATTATTCAGGAGGTTAAATATCGG
Organism: Viscum album; assembly: GCA_963277665.1. Lineage (NCBI taxonomy): Eukaryota > Viridiplantae > Streptophyta > Magnoliopsida > Santalales > Viscaceae > Viscum > Viscum album. The sequence goes on along the minus strand of OY728145.1, from coordinate 650,838,412 downwards.
TCAAGTCAAGTCGGACACGAGGTAAAGGAATTTCTTAACCCAATTTCCATTCTTTGGGTTAATCTCCTACATTCAAATTCTGTCATGACATTATTATGTCATATCTTGTATTTGTAATTTCTTTATGTGTACTTATAATGAATATACATAATAGATCTATTTTATTTTAAAAATTATCTTTTTAAGGACTTCGTCTCAATCTCCTTTCATTGAGGCATATTTTGTTTTATACACAACCTTCTTTTATACGGTGTATAAACCCCTTTGACTTTTGTGTTTATTCAAAAGGAATTTTTTTATACGAAGTGTTTACTAAACTACAAAAGGGAATGTTTTTCTCGTACGTATGCGGCGATAATGACTTCTCCACCGCCATGACCATTATTTGAGTTTCAGCTTCCTCTACAAGCCATAACTTTTTTTAATGAAAAATAAATACAATGTTTTAACTTTCTTTTATTTTGGTATTGAAAATGGTTTTGAAAGTGTTTTTATTATATCAATGTGTTGTATTGATATCTTGTGATTGAAATGTGGAAATTTTATGTTTCCTTTATGCATTTTTTATATGATACGATTATGTTATGGTTTATGATATGTTTATACCTGTTCATTTGAGGAATGCATTGGACTTAATAAGTGACGGGTGGAGCCCGCTATAGCTCCTAGATGCATCGATAGGTATCATGAGACAAACTACTGTCTTGGCACGAGGCCTTGACAAAATCATATTGTAGACTTGGCACGAGGCCTTGGCTACGTGGTTATGATAGTCTTCCATTATGAATTCCATCATTATGAACGTGGTTATTGATATTTCGTGTCATTATTCGACTAAAAGAATATCCATGTGAGTAAGTAAATGAAATTATTTCATTTTAATTTTTCCATATTATGCTAAAGTTCAAGTTTAAAAGGCTTTTGTTTTAGTTATACATTTCCTTAAATGTTAATGTTTATTTATGAAAGATTCCGCTATATTGTTATCCTTACTGAGCATCTGAGCTCACCCATTTCAGTGTTTTAATTTTTCCAGGATGTGAAGAAGTATATTATGAATGACCTGCAGGGATAATATAAGGGGATATGAAGAGAAGATGTTGTAGTTTTGTTTAACTATATGATGTAATGTAAGACTTATGAATGTATCTAGTGTTTCCAAGGCTACTAAACTAATCTCTCTATCGAGACTTGATATTTTGTGATCTTGCCAATGTTACGCATTAATGCACCGACTCTGGGTAACTGGGGTCGGGGCATTACAGTTGGTATCAGAGGCAGTTTAGTACTAACCTTGGATGCTAGATTTAGATAAACTCTTATTAGAACACATAGCCCAAAGATAGACTTTGAGAATTAGTATAGAAGAACTTCCTAGAATTTTGGTATTATAGAGATTTTGTGAGTTTTCCGACCAATACATCCCTGTCTGGATTCGAGTAGGTAGAGGTGGCTCTAGCACAGATGTACCTAGGGGTAAAACCTGAAAACACCGATTTGAGCAAGTCTCGAATGGGAACTCGTGCATGACAACGGGCCTTACTGTACTCTTGGTTACGACACTCCCAGGAGATATTCTTAGGATAATTCTTGTTTTCATTACAAACTATTATGAAGGGTTATGAGTATATACTTCCTCAAAGAAAACATTTTTATGATTATGGATTATTTCTATAAATAGTTCAATTTATGTTAACTATTTTATAAGTATGGAATTATATATTTTGATTCATAAACTAATCTAGTTTATGCCATTGTTTAGAAATGGCGCCTAGTGGAAGGAATGAAAACCGTATCAATGCACGCACTCCGTGTAAGGATTTCTCTCCTACTCAAGATAATTATTATGGCGTTGGAGATACAATGGGTGCTAATCAACTTATTACCATACTGGGACAACTCACTCGGGTTATGAATAATAACCTTACTCGTATGGAGCACCCTGATCCGCAACATGGAGGATCAATGTTAGACCGCTTCCTGAGGCAACAACCGCCAACATTTAATGGGGGTACAAATCCGTTAGTATCTGAGAAATGGATAAACTCCTCAGAGAAAATATTCCACGCCTTGGGGTGTAGCGAAAGGGAGAAGGTTGTCATGGCAGTCTACTGCCTTACTGGAGATGCCGATCAATGGTTGTCGCTGATTCTAAACAAAAAGGAAGATGAAGAAGTATCAAATATGGAATGGAGAGAGTTCAAAGATCTTTTCTTAGAAAAATACTTTCCGCATGACCATCGAGCAGATATGGAAAGGAAATTTTTGAGTCTAAGCAGAAGGAGGATGAGAATGTCACAAAGTATGAGGCTAGCTTTACAAGGTTAGCGAGGCATGCTGCATATTATATACGTAACCTAAGAAGTAAGATTGATCGTTTCTTTGATGGGTTAATACCATTTCTCCATCGAGCTTTAGTGTCACAATCCTTCTCATCGTATGAAGATATTGTCTCGTGTGCTATCAAGACAGAAAAGGAATTATCTAAATCTTATGATAATAAAGTAATGCAAGAGAAGAAGAGAATGGTGGAACAAGAGACAAATAATGGGAGAAAGGGAAAGAAGGATTTTCAATTATGCGATAATTGTGGGAAGAATCACCTCGGTACATGCCTAAAAGGAATGGGAGTTTGTTATAAATGTGGAGAAAAAGGTCACCAGGCTCGTGATTGCAAGGGAAAGAAAGAGGCTATCAATGTTGAATGCAACAATTGTAGGAAAATGGGGCATTATGCAAATGAATGTCCTAAGCATCAGGGAAACGTACCTCAGAAAAGGCCAAGGGATCAAGGAAAATCTTATGCTGTTACTACAGTTGAAGTGGAATAATTAATGTATTGGTGCTTTTGGACTCAAGTATTATATTCTGGTTATAAAAATAATGTGACATATATAAGGATTGTACTGCAGTACTTGTTTTTATCATTACGGTTTTAATATGATAATGGAAATCGTATATTTAGTATGTGACAATAAGAGAAACATTACTTTGTTTAGGGAATCAAATGTTACAATTGATTTTGGAATTTAAGGAACCTTTAGAGAAAGTCTGGACGTAGGTATTTTGGATAACTATAAAGGTTGTAATGGATTAAGTTGATCTTTGGATATTATTGTTTAAGGTTAAAACATTTCTGAAGATTATTTTTGGAATATTATAATACTATAGTTTTAGGAAAAGGACAACCTACAGTGTGGGGAATAACCCGTCGCGTCGGACAAAGCTGCAGGAATCGAACCCACAACCATAGTGTGACAGGCCTTTATTACCTACCACTAGCCTACAGGAAGTCCCTGGTTATTAAAAAATAGTTTTCCTAATCTAAATGGTGTGTGGTAATATTTAGAACCTTATACAAATAGGATAAATAGAATATTTTTGAGTTATATTACCATTTGGAGAGAAAGATGGGTTTGTGGTAAACATTTATTAAGGAATGAAAGTCTACACGACAAGTAAGTATATTTCCTTTCGTTCTTAGAAAATCTCTTAAATAAATTCCTCAACATTATAAAAGGTAACTTAAAACAAAAATTTTGTCGGTTAACTTTTCCAACTTGGGATTCAACAACCATTTAACCAATCACAAGTTTGTGATATTTTTATTGTTAACTTTCTCCTAATCCTGTTTTCTACAACTCTCCATCAGACCTTACTGGTTTGTTTTTCTTCCATGTCAGTATTTTCATAGAATCCTAGTATGGGCTATCTCGGGTGACCATTGTACTTCTCTTTCTTTCTTTTAATGTTATATTCTTATTAACCCTATTTCCGATGTGGGTTTTCCACAAAGGTATTTTCTATTTTCAACCTTTTATTATCTAAGAACATTTTCAAATTGCGAGGATGCAATTTATTGAAGGAGGGAAGAATGTAACACCTCAAGCTTTCACGAAACACTTCTCTTTCAATAATGCAATAGCTTGCATTGTACGCAAGTACCAGATTCTAACATGCCACGACCAATCAAAGTAGCAGTTATGAATAGTAATATACACTTTTTGAAATTATATAAATTTTATATTTCAAAATGGACTTCATTTTTGTTTTCGGAATATCAAAATTATCGGAAGTTGAATTTTTTGTAATTTTCTGAGAACTTCCAATTTTTTATAGTGAAAAATACTTAAAAACAACTTTTTTAATCAAAATATTTTATAGTGATAAATAATTATATTGAGTGATTTTAAAGTATAATTAGAATATATTTTTACTATTTTATCCAATGTTGGTCATTAGAATTAATTTCACTTTGAAATTGGACATAAACAATTGTCAATCTTTTGATATATATTATTTCTTAAAAACACGCTATTTGTTGTGACAGTAGGAATTAATTATAAAATTAATTAATGAAACATATATGTTTTTAATATTGTAATATATACATAATTTTAGAATTCGGAATATCAATTATAGCTTAGGGTGAAATTTTGGCATTGTTCTGAAAAACTTCAGTTTTTGATGAATAGTGAAACCACTAAGTGGTAGTTAAATAACAGATTTTTAATTTAAATGACATATTACCACTTCTGTGAATTGATTTTCAGAAATCCGACATACATAGTTGTCATTAGGAATTAAAATGTGGTTAAATGAGATTAAAATAATTTTTTGGTGAATAGTAACTTTTAAGTTTAATTAATCGCGATTAAAGGTAATTAGTGAAATTTAAGGTAAAAATGGTATTATAAAAACATGAAATGACCATTACACTTGTCCTAACCCTATTGGATGAGTCATGGCCGACCAATACAGCGCATGGGTCAACTTGGGGACCCCATGGAGCCGCTTTGGTAGGAAAATGGCATTAAAAACCTTTTATTTAATTTTAAAATAAAAATGCTACAAACATGAGTCATATTACTAAAACAATTTTTAAATGGGGTTATACAAGTCATATTTTTTACTATAAATATTCATTAGAAAGATAAGAAGATTTCATACATAATTATAGTTTTTTGATAATTTGTAGACATTAAATAAATTAAATTATTTATGACACTATGATGATGCAGTGATTACTTCATTAATTAATGATTTTAATAAAATTGATGGATAATGTAAAATCTAAGCCTTACACTTGTCCAAAGCCTATTGGATGAGAATATTTCGAACCCTTATCACCTTATACTTGAATTATATAAGTGTGGGACCTTTAGAATCCGAAAAGCATTGTATAATAAAGTAACATTTCATTACTTTCCAAGAGTGCCCCTCCTCTCCACTTATAAAAGGCCCACACAACTACCACCTTACTCACACTATCAAAGCCTTTTGGCTCGGCCAAACTTTGCCCAAATACTCTCCCAACATTCGTCCCTTACTCCTAGAAGCCTCACTTTGGGCAGAATATTTACCAAGGAAGCCTTTGGCTCAAATCAAAAGAGTTACCCGATTTTAAGGTAATGATTTCTCTTATGTTATTTTGTTTTATTTTGCTTATCCAACCGCCTAAACACTTTTTATTCATTTATTATTTTAAAAACCCAGTATCCTCAATATACTAGGATGTTTTTATAATAAGTATTCGAGATACACTTACACACACCTACATCTAATGGTTAAAGAACAAACTGTTTCTGTGGATGGCGAATTCCTGCCTCACGAAACGATGATTGTTCAACACTCATATAACAACTTCAAAGGTGTCTATTAAGATGTAAATATATTTATATATGATATATAATATGTTTATGTTTTACTTAAGGTTCTTTATTTTTCATTTATGGCATACCTTTATTGCTTCCATTATGGGTAAACACGATATTTTCATTTTAGGAAGTGCGGACTACTGCCCCCTCAAAGTTATTTGAATCATTAATGCCATATGTGGGATGTATAAAGGATGAATTAAATGATATTATATATGATATTATACTGGAATTATAATATACCTTTATATCATTATTATTTAATTAAATACAAAATAGAAATGAAAGTAGCGTTCATGCGTACGTACGGCTTACCGTCTCCATGAACGGTGCATTTCATTTCTTGCCTCTAAACGTTATGGAATATTATAAATGAATGTATATACTGGATATATATGATGTATATGATATATAAATAATGAATATAATTATGGATATAATGGATATATTACCACATAACCAAATTGTAATTATAAGAACTTTATTTTTTGACTCAAGTACCTAAGATCGACAAAACGATCTTTATAAACATAAATCATTACATAATGTTCATGAAATGGTAATAAGTGATATAAAAGGAATAATGAACTGGAAAAATGTTCTTAATAAGGTAGATATTAACTCTAGTTTATTATTCAGTAGGTTAAAGAGCGGTCGAGTCAAGTCGGACACGAGGTAAGGGAATTTCATAACCCAATTTCCATTCTTTGGGTTAATCTCCTACTTTCGAATTATGTCATGATATTATTATGTCATATCTTGTATTTGTACTTTCTTTATGTGTACTTATAATGAATACACATAATAGATCAATTTTATTTTAAAAATGATCTTTGTAAGTACTTCGTCTCAATCTCCTTTCATTGAGGCATATTTTGATTTATACACAACCTTCTTTTATACGGTGTATAAACCCATTTGACTTTTATGTTTATTCAAAAGGAATATTTTTTATACGAAGTGTTTAATAAATGACAAAAGGGAATGTTTTTGTCATACATATTTTGCGACAACGACTTCTCCACCGCCGTGACCATTATTTGAGTTTCGGCTTCCTCTACAAACCATAACTTATTTTAATGAAAAATACATACAAAGTTTTAACATTCTTTTATTTTGGTATTGAAAATGGTTTTGAAAGTGTTTTTATTATATCAATGTGTTGTATTGATATCTTGTGATTGAAATGTGGAAATGTTATGTTTCCTTTATGCATGTTTTATGTGATACGATTATGTTATGGTTTATGATATGTTTAAACCTGTTCATATGAGGAATGCATTGGACTTAATAAGTGACGGGTGGATACCGCTATAGCTCCTCGATGCATTGGTAGGTCTCATGATAAAAACTAGTGTCTGGGCACAAGGCCTTGACAAAATCTTATTGTAGACTTGGCACGAGGCCTTGGCTACGTGGTTATGATAGTCTGGCATTATGCATTCCATCATTATGAAAGTGGTTATTGATATTTCATGTGATTATTAGACTAGTAGAATATCCATGTGAGTAAGTAAATGGAATTATTTCATTTTACTTTTTCCATGTTATGCTAAAGATCATGTTTAAAATGCTTTTGTTTTGGTTATACATTGCCTTAAATGTTAATGTTTATTTATGAAAGCTTTCACTATATTGTTATCCTTACTGAGCATCTGAGCTCACCCCTTTCAGTGTTTTAATTTTTGCAGGATGTGAAGAAGTATATTATGAATGACCTACAGGGATAATATAAGGGGATATGAAGAGAAGATGTTGTATTTTTGTTTTACATTATTATGTAATGTAAGACTTATGAATGTATCTAGTGTTTCCAAGGCTACTAAACTAATTGGTCTTTCGAGACTTGATCTTTTGTGATCATGGCAATGTTACAAATTAATTTACTGACTCTGGGTAACTGGGGTCGGGGTGTTACAACAGATGCATTAAGTAGAAAATCATATTCTTAGATGGTGAAACAAGCATTAGACCAGTGGCAGTTGATGTCAATTATAGCTAATATGTAGTTGGAATGTGAGGACAAGGGTGATAAAGCATTATTCTTTCCAGTTTTGTTGATTCTTGACTTGGTTATCCTAGTTAAAGAGGCACATATATATGATTATGAGTTTGTGAACATGAGGTTGAAACTCAATGGTGGGTGGACCATTGAGGGTTGGAAACTTAATGGAGATTCGGTTTGGTGTTTTTGGAATCTGATGGTTGGACTAGTTTCTTGTCAAGGGGATCTTCTCAGGGCTTATCATCATTCCAGGTGGGTTGTTCATCCTGGAATTTAGAAAATTTATAATGTGTTAAATATATAGATTTTTTGGGTAGTGTAAAAGTAAGAGTGTTTTAGTTTGTTTCAAGACGCTTGACTTGCTAGCAGGTCAAAGAAGAGAATCATAGGCCAGTGGGAATGTTGTAGTATTTACCAATCCCTATTTGGAAGTGGGACCAAATAGCGATGGATTTTGTCCAAGGTCTCCCTAGAACGTTCAGAAAGCATGATTCCATTTGGGTGATAGTGGATCAGCTAACGATGTTAGCCCATTTCATTCCAATTCGTGAATCTCATACGGTGGAGGAACTGTCCAAAATCTATATCCGGGAGGTAGTAAAGAGGCATGTTGATCCAGTTGTGATCGTATCTGATAGAGATCTGAGGTTTACATGTCATTTCTGGAAGTCCTTATTGAAAACCCTTGGAACTAAGTTGACCATGAGTACGATGTATCACCCTTAGATGGATGGTCAATCCGAGAGGGCGATACAAACATTGGAGGATATGTTAGAGGCTTTTGTCATGTATTTTGGTGGATAGAGGGAGGAGCAATTGTTTTTTCTTGAGTTCTCATACAAAAATAGTTATTAGGAATCCATACTTATTGCTCAGTTTGAAGCGTTGTATGTGTATCCATTTCGTTCTTCACTATGCTGGGTGGAAACGGGTGAGTCCTCTATGGTTGGACAAAGCCATGTCTAGGAGACTATATAGAAGATCATGTTAATAGGTAAGATAATGGAGATGACTTAGAGTCGTCAAAAATCATATGCGGATCCTCATCTACGGTCGTTGTCATTATAGGTGAGAGATCATGTTATCATGATGATCTCTCCTAGGATGGGACATCGTCGGTTTGGGAAGTAGGGAATGTTATCATTGAGGTATAATAGACCTTTTTAGATTCTTGAGCAGGTTGGTGAGGTGGCTTATAATTTAGATTTTCCACCTAGTTTTAGTGCATTGCACAATGAGTTTCATGTGTTGCAGTTGAAAAGGTATCAGCCGGATCCCGGCCATGTTATTCGATGAGATCATGTTTAGCTAGATTCGGATTCTTCATTGGTTCACGTGCTTGTTCTGGTTGTGGGTAGTCCATAAAAAATCTTGTGGGGTAAAGGCTTTAGTCTGGTTATGGTTTTGTGGAAACATGACCAGATCCAATAGAACACTTCGGAGCGGGAGAAAGATATGGTCGAGAAATGGCCCAATCTCTTTCAGAAAAGGTTGGGTTCACTACATTCTGTGGATGGAAATTCCAGTGGTGGGGAGAATGTAGAACCCCCAGTTTGTGGAATGTATCCTTGGATTATGTTTTTTTGTAAATTTTAATGGGATGAGTTGAGAAGAGGTTGCGAGAGTTTGGAATGGTTTTGAATAAGTTTGGAGAATTTACTAAGGGATAACGGTTTGAGCACGGTTAGGGGAAATGTGCATGTTCTCTAGTAAACCATGCGGGGGGATGCAGTAGGCTTCGCATGGCCTGTGCACAGTTTTCCAAACCGTGCGAGGCCGCCGTGCGGACCCCTTCTCTCGAGACAGTGGAATGTGCATGGTTAGCATTTGGTTTTTCGAATTGTGTAGACTAACTGTGAGGCCACATAAAGGAAGGGTTTTTAAATTCAGTCTCCTTCGGGCTTGACCTATTTCACACCCAATCATCTCCTAATCGAGTCTTACTCGGGATTTTGGTTTCATTGAGGTTAAAGGTTCTCTCCCCCTCGTTTTGGAGGATGTTCCATGGGGTTTCTTGGTGTTTTGTATGTGGTTTCTCCCAGGTAAGTCAGTCCTCTTGGTTTCTTTGTGGTTTTCTCTAGATCTTCATCTTCCTCTCTCTCTCTCTTTTTCTATATCTACATCCATTTCATGTACATCTAGTGTTTTGGATGCCTTGGCTTTGGATTTTATGGATTGTGGAAGATAAGGATGGATATCTAGAGTGGTTCTCGGGAAGTGTTTTCCATGATTGGGGTGCGGTTGCTTATGGGTCGATTTCTCAAGAACCCTATAGGTAAGGGGTTTTATATCAACTCCACATGGTTAGTAAGAGTGTATTTTGGTTATAAATAAACTATTTTCCGGAAATTAAATGTGATAATTATGTGAAAATCTTGTCGGAATTCCATTTGGTGATGATTTGGCGGATTTTGGGGAAAATGGGTTATTGTTTCTAAAGGGCTTTTTTATGTGATTTTAAAATGTTGAATTTAAAATAATTATTGGATGATTATAAAAAAAATAGTTGATGAAAAATGGTTTTTAATAATTATTTTTAATTGAAATGTTGTTTGGCATTGAATATAATTAAATGGTGTTTTTAATAAATGGGCGATTTATTGAAGTGAATTGGCATGTGTTGAAAATGGTTGTGTTCTTATTGAACGGCCTTGGTAATTTGTTCCTGTAGGTTGGTTGAGTGTTATGGAATGTGTTTTGTGTGAGGAAGTGGGTGGGAAGTCAAACTATAAAATGTGATGGATAGTGGTTGGAAGAACCAGAATTCTGGGTAGTGGTCAGGAAGTACCGCTAGTTGAGAATGGGGTGAACAGGATAGGCAGAAGTCCCACCATTTTGGATGTCTTGTGGTGCATTTCTTTGAAAGATGGAATTTTTTTTCTATCATTAAATGGTGAGATGGCTTATGGCATGATTTTTTGGCTTTCCCTTGGGTTCTTGGTTTTGGTGAGCTGGCATGGTAAAAGCATGTTTGGCTCATGATATTGCTTTCACTTAAGATTATTTTATATAAAATATATTATATAAATGTGCTAACAGTTTTATCCTAGTGGCATGTGTAGATAATTCATTTGTGGAAAACCTACTGAGTGTTAGTACTCAACCCCTGGTTTGGCACTTTAGTGCTTTTACTGATGTTGTATTTTGGGATATTGGTAAATGTAAAACATCTCATTGCTAGTGGTTCATGGTGATTCATGGGATATGTGGTGGTGTTTGGAGAATGGAGCTTAGTGTGGAGCTGTGGAGTTTTCATGGCTTATTTTTTGTCTTTTTTTAGTTTTCTACATAGTACTCCGATATTGCGTTGGTTGGATTGGTTTTTAGGTTGTATTGTGGAATAGTGTAGTTCCCTTTTGGTGATGTATGAGTTGGTTATCTTGTTGACATGCATCACATAGTTTTTTGATAGTGGATTCTTGGGTAGGTTGGTTTTGTCCCAAGGGAAAATCATTCCCCAATCGTTTCTCGAAGACCTCGATATTTATTGCCAGCCTTTGGCTCCTATGGAATGTCTCTTAAGGATAAGTAACCCTCGCCACCTCCTCAAGGCAATGAGGTAGGGGTGGGGTTTTAAATGTTTAATTAAAATTTTCCAAATATTTAAATATAATTGATTGAATTTATTTATCATCGTATATCATATAAATTATAGGATAATTAGTAAAGCATGACTATATATCATGCAGGTATAATACATTAGTTAAAATTAATATTTACTTTCTCCTGGTAATAAATGTAAATATTGGAATTTTATTACAGTAATATACCAAAACACATTAGTATATTATGTGAAAATAACTGTAACTCATATTGGGAAAATATTTTATTTATTAGATTTTAACTTTTTCTAGGTCTATCAATTCTTCCACTATTCTCTGAAATTCAATATTATGTTCGAAATATATTTCTATGAATCATCATGAAAAAATTTATGTTTTTTGAAATTAATTTTTTTCAATTTATTGTGAATTCTAAAAAAACTATTCCTTACAAATATTATATATCATTGTAATTTTTTGGAACATTATTACTTAAAATAAGTCTATATTAAAATATACCACCATTGGGTGGTAGGATCTCAATCCCATATATTTGACAAAAAATTGATAAAAATATTTATCTAGGATAAAAAATAATCCAAATCTTCATATAAAAACATTTTATTTAATCCAAAAAATCTTAAAACCATGTGTGTACATATAATTATATCATTAAAAATCTTTCTTATATAACATACTCATATCATTGAATATAATTTAGTTGAAGATACAATTTCTTTTCATAGATTCAATTGATCATGAAAAATTAATTTGGATTCAAATTATATATGTTGCAAAAATTTAATTTATGTCATTAATATAAGAAACTTGATCAATAAATTGTAACTTTTATAACTCCAATATATATAAATAAATTGAAAAATGTACATTTGGAATCACATAGACTTCAAAAATCAATGAATTGTTCTCTATATCATCCTTCCATGATATAGACATTAAAATGAGTTTTACATACTTCGGTAGGTATATATTCAGTAATCAAATAATATTAAATTATTAGTATTCATTTCTAAATAGTTGTAATTATCAAGTTTCATGATTTTATTCTTGGGGAGAAAATTATGAACTTCTTAACAAAATGGTTTTCTTTTGATTTGAACTTTTAACCACTTGTACTATACATATAGTATCATAATATATTGGGTAAGAATTTTCATTGAATTTAATCACATTATTAAAATATTTCCATAAATGAAAATAGGGTATATTCTCTAACTAGAACAAGCCTGTTTAGTTTCATCTTAAAAAAATGTTATATAATTAATATAATCATAATCCACTTGTAAAAATACCCATATAATTTCATTTAAACATCAATTATTTTTAATCAATTATCATTAACTAATTGACTTAAAATATAAAAATTATGATGAGTATATCGAATATTGAAGCACCCATATTATCAATGTTGACACTATTTTCCACTACAAAATGAAATAAAAATTATATCTTATAGAATCTCTCAAATTATAAGATTTGGTATCATTAGAACACTTAATAAAACATATAGATGATATAATATATCTATAAAATAATATAATTAATTTGTATAACCAATATTGATTTAACACACTTTTAGACTTGTTATACACCAAATATAATCTGTCATGTTGAATATTAATTATTTACCGAAAAATATTAGGAATATGATTTTAAAACCATTGATGTAACCAATCATATTGCGGAAATGTGGGGAGACTAATATTTCATTGTTTATTTAGCATATAATATCTTCAAAACATTAAATGAATCAATATGAGATTCCATAAACACATAGAAAGGCATAGTGAAGAACATTGAACAATTGTTACTAAAGAAGGAATGGTTCTAACATGTAGAATATTTATACCAATCAAGAACATTTCTTAAGAAAACAATTCTATGATTTTATTACATTAACCTCTTCATTTTAATTATTAATATAATGTTTTTTAGAAGATGATGATTCATTTATCAATAACAAAACAATTATTCGTATGATTACCATGTCATAAATATTTTCATTTAAACATCTTAATTAATGTACTCTTACTAAATTTAATGACATTGTACATCATATATATTTACAGAAACGAGATCAATATTTCACCATAACATACATTGGTTATCATGTAACAAATTTATTATAATTTACTAAGGAATCATCCCAATAATAACTGTAATAATTAATATATATTTGAGTGGATAACACTTTATCCAAATATATATTATATATTTAGTAATCCCTATTCCAATGGTATCCTCACTATTATAGATTCACATATAATGTAACACAAATAAAAACTCAATAATATGTCATCTATGTACAATCAAGGGATACCTCTATTGATCTTGAAAATACAAAACATGAATAACCTATGTTATTCAGAGTTATCTTTCCTTATATAAGATAATACAGGGGTATTCATGCTAAGCTCTACAATACCGTGTTTTATGATCAAGGTATTTGAATATTTTTCTTTATAATTAATCTCACTCTTAGTATTTTAGGTTTTTTCAATTTTTAAGTATCACCAATTAAATAAACTTCATGTTCATATTAGATTCACAATTATTATAATCTATTTAATAATTATCATCTCTAGATTTATTCTCTTTTATTGTGTGTTTTCTTCAAATGATTTATTTTTGGAATCTATATTCCAGCCAATAAAATAATGCGTTCTCAATGCATTAATGATTACCTCATTGAAAAACCCACAAGTCTATGTTAAACACCCTAAAATAGAAGAAATTATACCAATTCATATCCAAATGAACCATATTTATATGGCTTATGAACACTTCATGTAAATGCATAATGTTATATGAGATTTACAATATCAACTTGATTGTTTTTGGAGTAACAGAGAGCCAACACAATTCACATTCCTAGCCAGTTAAGCATCTTTGAATGTAAGTGGTCTGACCCCATGCCCCTTAACATAACGAAACATTATTTAAGAGATAATTAAATTCAAGAAAACTCTAACCCATTATTTAAAAAATTAATCCCAATTACTTTTAAAATTCAAATATTTTAAATTATAAATAGAGTCCAAGGTGGATGTAAACTCAATTTTATTATATAAGATGTAGAATGATACAAAATGCTATACCCTAGAAGAAATTCATCTAATAAGAATTGTTATAGATTCATTGATAATATAAAAGATTGAGCAATATAAGAGAGGATAAAATGTAAATAAATTAACAATTAAAATATTTAATCATGATATAATCATTTATTAACAATTTCATATATAAAAGACATATTATAAAAATAAATTGATAACATCTTATTTAACATTTTTGATATTACATAATATTTCATATTAACTCTTTATAATCTTTCCAAAATGAATTTTTTCATATTTACCATAATATGGGATTTATATTTAAAATATAAAATTATGTAAGTATATTTATATATTTTAAAATATTAATAATTAAATTTGTTTTATAAAAACCATATAAGTAATCTAAATATCATATACAAAAATATTATTTATTCATTGTTCATTATGAAAACAAGTATTCATACGTCTTAAATAATAAAAAATCAAGCACCTTTAATTTGAACAATTTCAAATTAATTAATTATAAAATAAATATAAATATTATGAAAAATTAATAAATAAAAAAATTAAAATATGAGATAATTATGAACTATTTATAGATATAGCTTAACTATAAAAATATAATAAATTATCGCAATATAAACAATTTATATTATTTTCAACATGAACACTTCTATATTTTATACCAAAGAAAATTTTAGGTTATTTCAGGAATCATAAAAAAATTATAATTTAATATTTATTATATAAATATTTTATATAATATAAATTTTATATATCATGTATTTTTTAAAATTTGTATAAATCACCTTTTAGTTTTTCAAATATAAAAATTTTATTTCAATTTGAGAAAGCCAACCATTTTATTCTTGTACACGTATTTTATGAAAATAGTTATCAATTAACCGTAAATATTTTTTAATTAGTTAATTCATAAAACTATTTCAAAATATACTATAAGTATTTCACAATACATTTGTTATTATTCAAAAATAATATACAAATAATACCATTAAATTCAAATTTGAATTGTTTTGTATAAAATAAATAATAAATTTATTTTAAAAAAGATGAGAAATATATATTAAAATTACATAATTATTTATAGGCTTGAAAATGTCATTTAACATTTAAAATTAGTTTCCATAATAATCATGTTAATTAGGAAAAGTAGACATCCCTCAAATACCACCGATAAGATACATATGATCGACATATTAACATGTGCAGTGGAAGACAATGTAAACACATTGAGATCTAACGTAAAGAATCAATATGTAAATGATTCAATTAAAAATAGAGTACCTATAAAAATACAATAGAAGGAGTCTTCTTCGACCATGTTAAATGATAATTCTTGGAAAATATCACAAATTAGTGAACAAAATCACCCTAACTATGAAGGGGTACAATGGATAATAGATTTGGGATCATATTGTGAGGTTACATGAATGTTGTAGGGATTCCAACACCTTTTTCTCATACAATAATCAATATTATGGGAGGATTAAATAATTGAGATGATTTATCATAGTTTTTTATATCAACATGACAGATAAAATATCTTTATATACTTATCCATGATACATTTCATTAAATGAATCATGGTATCCATATTTATATATAGATTTATCTTTATTCTCAATAATATTAATTCATTGAATCAAATTCATTGAATATTCAATCTATTTAATTGATTCATAAACATTTGATTTTGAAACCAAATATGTGAAATGATTATATATATATATATAAATTTGATATACATATATTAATTATTTCATGTATATAATATATTCATAATAATATCTACGTAGAATTCTGTTATTAAATATTTTCAAATATATTTATAATAATATATATATATATATATAATGACGAACTATCAATAAAAAATACAAAATCAAAACAACCCCATGTATATGATCTATCTAAACTATAAAATACAAGTCACCCATATGTCAATACATCAAAATTCAGAGAAAAATTGTACGTAAGTGCTTTCAAAAGGCAAATGAAATGAAAATAAAATCAATAAAAAAACATTTTATGTGTTTGGGACATATTCCCACTCCATGTGGGGATGATGTATTATTTTTATTCGAGAAATGGAAGAATATTATAATATAGAACACTCATAAGTCTGTAGACCAAATGTATAAAAACACTAAATAAAGTATATCACAGTACATTCCTACCATTTCACCGCCTCCTGATCTAAAAAGTTATCACACTATGATCAGATCATTGCTGGAATCCATTCACATTTACAAAGGAATAAACCACCTTAGCTTATCTTTCATTTTAATAGTTCACATATCTAGAAACATCATGAGAAAAAACATATGCAACATTGTAAAAAATATTATGTACACATTTTGAATGCTAAAAAAACATAACATAACAAGAGAGTCCCTTATTAAAAATACACACACATAACCATTGCATAATGTATGTCGAATCTCCACACTTTTCCCATTGAGATTCATTAATGATGCTTCTGATTGCATTCATTCATCTCCCTACTTCTGGTATTCTTGCTTCTGAAAATACAGACATTGCTCACGGTCACACCAACATCTCTATTTGGAATTTAGAAATATTTCATTTAAAAATTATTCTTCTATATGTTCTAATCATATTGTTGGAGAAACCATTTCACATACTAAACCCTAACATCCCAAAACAACCAAAAACAATTAATTAACCATGTTTTTTAGTCTCATTATTTTAAAATGTTATTCTTTTAAAATTTATTTGTGTTTTCATTAATTGTGGCAAATTTAGTAATTTTTTAGTTGTGTATTAAAACAACAATATTGTTTAATTTATTCACCTTTTCATAAAAATGTGGATAATTTATCCATTTATTTTCCTATTTTAATTATATAAAATTTACCTTTAACTAAAATTTTAAAACCTTATTAAATTAAATAATAAATAAAAAGTTATTTGTTCATATATATTGACACACTAACACACCCATACATATATACGTGTATATACATACAAACATACATATAAAAAGATAATAGTTATAATTAATCAACTATCATTACATAAATTATCATAAATATAACATATATGTGTATATATTAATATGTGACTGTGTGTGTGTGGGAATATATAATTTTATAATAATATTTTAATTAATATAAATATTTAAAATGGTCTAAGGAGGATGATTAAATATAAAAAATCCTATACTACCAGTATCAAAGTACTCGGTGATACATGAACCTCAGAACTCTCCAAGACCCCTCATGGTATACTACCATAGAGATGCACCATGGGAGATTGTTTATATATATATAAACACATACACATTAATAATATGTCATATATGATTGTATTATCAAATAATAATATTAAATTTTATTTCTATGAAATGAATATAAATATATACATTCATACATATAAACACACGAACACAAAAGATAACACATAATTATAATTAATAAACCATAATTGGATAAATGTTTTTTAATATACATTAATATATATATATATATATATAAACATATTGAAAACCTTAAATATCTAATCTTATCACATAAAATTATAATTTAATGTTATATGTGTAATATTTATTCACACACACACATTTATATATCATAAGAACATATATATAAGAATAAAGAAAAAAAACAAAAACACAATTATAATAAATTTATAATAACTAAATAATAGCGAATTATTATATAAAATAAATTCACATACAAGTATAAATATTTATTTACACACACATGAATATATATATATATAAGTATGTATGTATATCTAACTATGTAAATATTAATTTATAAATATGTATATATAAATAATGATAAATACACTTTTAAAATTATGAAAATATACATAGATTAATATTAAATTTTATAAGAATAATCATCTTAATTAATATATAAATAAAATATAATATGTTTTTATACATAAAATAACTGTTGAACATAATGATCTTTTACTCATTCTTCTTCAAAATGTATGTCTGTTCTGTTAAAAATGGATGGTAAATTTACCACCCCATGTATTCCATCCTATTTATGAAACACTTGTAATCAATTTAGCTATGTTTATACACATGGATAATGATAATTAAAAATGTGTAGAAATGAATTTCATTATACTATAGAATCTATCACAACCCAAAGGGTTCCTCCCAAGGTCCCATTAGTAAATATTGAACAAGGTATTACTAGAAATCTTAGCTTAGTTATACAAAACTATCGCACATGGAAAGTTTTACATACAATCATCACATAAAATGATAATTCATATCAGGAACCAGTCAAAAAATGAAAAATTTATACTCATATATTCTATATCAAAATGCACCACCCAAATGTGGTCAATCCAAAAAATCATTCATATAAACAATACCACTTTGATTTATTTTAAAACATGATTCAAAAACCAATTCCCTAAACTATTTAAAATGGAGCCACACATCTGCCTTAGTTAGAAAATATCTATACCAAGTCTATAAAATATGCAATTTTAGAATCATCCATGTTTTCCTTCGAATATATCATTTCCAAATAAATATTTTAAAATTACATTTTAATTAAAAGTCTAATTAAAATTTAAACTCATAAAATATAATTTCA
This sequence comes from Viscum album, assembly GCA_963277665.1. NCBI lineage: Eukaryota > Viridiplantae > Streptophyta > Magnoliopsida > Santalales > Viscaceae > Viscum > Viscum album. The sequence continues at coordinate 650,819,521 of OY728145.1, read as the reverse complement.
AATATTTAACAATTTTATTTTTGTTAAACTAGTCATATAAAAAATCATACCTCCATGGAATTTCTAATATCTCTCATCAACTCACATTGAATAATTTTTTAACCAAATAAACCATTCAACCACTGTTATGTGATCCTTTGGTGATTGTTAATCAAATGTTTTCCCCAATATTATAGAATTATAAAATATCATGTACTCATGCCACTATAATAATAATATACACACAATAATAACATAACCATTAAAATTACATCATAAGGAAAATTATGAAAATATTAAAAAAGTAAAGTAAAACTACCTTAATTTTTATAAAAAATTATTTATCTGAGATCATCCCAACTATACTATACGTAAATGAAAACCAAATTCATCAGGAATCACCAAAAACAAATAAGTAATTTAAATTAATTTAGAACCCCATAAATGATATAAATGATGAATAATCCCAATATTGTATAATGATCTAGAAACTATTAGTATGTGGAGAAAAATACCCATTACATACACTCTAGACTGTGATAATATCCCCAAATGTGTTCTCCCTCATGTGATTGATACATGTCCCCATGAGAACTCAAGTGTGCTTCCTTGTATGTTGGAGCCTACTTACATGATGTGTGGTTCTAAAAAAATATTGGGGATATTATTCACTCTAGTACTAAATAAAGAACAAAGTTTAAACATGATAAACACGAATTATAAAAAATTACTTGATTGATAAATAGGAAAAAATAAAAAAAAACTCATATATAATCAATCCATGCAATATAGTAATTATTGTCATTCTACATTCTATATAAGAAATCAACATAATGAAAGAATCAACATAGATACTCCCAAAAATAGCGCAGAACCACATTCTTGGTCCCAACTATAAACTCCAATACATGTCATAAAATAATCAATGAAGCATAGAACTCTTTTCATTTTTCTATAATAGCATCCTTGTCTGATCAGGTTCCCAATGGCAGATCAAACAAGGTCAGATTAAAACAATTTGGTCCACTATAAACGGTGTCTAAAAATATATATTTTCTATAATAGTGTATGAAATATTATTGTAAATATGGTATTTTTTATGTTTTAAATAAAAAATAACTAAATAAACCCACTATAACATGAGCACTTGTTTTTCACCAATGTTCTTCCATACATCGAATAACACGATGTTTGATGTCTCTATCTAGATGTATTCACATGCCAATAGACCACTCAAAAATAAAATGCACTGTTGATCTAATGTATATTACCAAATTAATGGAGAATTATTCATCATATATATTAGTAGAACCACTTTGAATTATCATGAAAAAGACACTAGAAAAAATAGATACAACAACGGCATTGTAAATTCCCATGATAGGCTGATTTCACATTCCAAATATAAATATTATGTATGATTTAAAGCATAAATAATTACCAAACATGTTAAAGAATTTAACTCTATTTCATTTTGGTTAATTATTTCTAATTACTAATTAACATTCCTGTTATGGTTACATGTCCACATTCCATTAGGTAAATTACCAAATTCATCCAATGTTTCCAATTATCATGAATATTTAAATGACACCAGTTGACATTCCATTTATGTAATATTACCATTTCACATATCAATCCAGGCCCATATTTCTAATGTCAAACTATTTGGGTTACATGGTTAAAAAGGTTTGTCCCAATGATCAACCCATAATTTTATAATTCAATTATAAGGACACTAGTTGAATATATTAATATTCCAAAATGGGTTCTACGATAGGAACACATATCATGTGGTTAAAAGACAAATGACTAAATCACCAATGGAACCTAAGGGATATGTTTAAGGATAAATAATTTGGAATTAATACATTATTGGGGATTTTGATTAGAGTTGTCCATGTACAAAACATGCTTGTGTGATCACACAAGTTACATATACTAAAAATTAATGTCCGACCAAAGGAGGATTCTATAGAACACATACCTCAAAATAATATCAGAATAATACAATGATATAATTTCACCATTATTCACTATGGATATTGAAATATTGATCTTGATAGTGAATGGGAAATAATATTTAGTAAATGAATAAGAGAAATCATAAATTCTATGAAAAACATATTAATTTTAGACATTCAGATCAAAAAATGGATAAGGGAACCAATATAATCTGTAAGTGAAGATCTAAAATACCTAGAGAGCCTTTCCCATTAAATAATTCCAAAATAGAGGTGAAAGTAATGTTGAAGAAGTGAAAAAAAATTAGTTTGCATAAATATGATTTTCCTTTAACTTTTCAGGCCTATAACAATGCCATTGTCTTGACATTAGAAAACCCCAACTATCGAGTGGTGTTATATAGAGTGGTTTTACCCATGGGAACTCCACTAGATATTTGGTGGGTCTCTACAGTCTACCCACCTTTCACTATTTATCATTACAAATAAATTACCTCATGCCTTGACTATCATAGGGCACTAAAACAGCTCTTCTACAACCTTCCACAACTAGAATTATATATATGTCCTTCTCATATCCCCTAAGGACCAATAAAACTCCATTTTAACTAGGTATAAGTTTTTATTACATAAAATATAAATGTTAATCTACAATTTAATGATATGAATTCCTAGAAAAATGATGTTGTCTTATAATCACCACCATCCTGTAACAATTTATCCTTTATACGTGATCACAAGCATTATTGTGAGCTATTAGAGAAACTACATACCCATTACACCCAAATATGTGACTACATATTCTAGGCCTCCTCCTCAACATGTCCATACTACCACTAAACTCTCACAATGGTAATGGTCTTCACTTGGAGAGTCTTTTCTCTATGGTCTAAGATATATACAATATTCCCCTTAAATTATGTTTAAACAACAAGTACAACATCCTTAATATATATAATTTTAGAATAGTTAGGATTATATCTCAATGTTTGTGACACATTAAGCATTTATTTTATGGAAATATATTGATTTGGAAAGTCCAATCAGTATTTCATCGGACCAATCCTCTCTATTATCTCAAATTTCTTAAGAAACCTAGGTAGTAGCTTTATTTTCTTTTGGATACAGTGTTTCCCTAGAAACAAATACATGGTGACAATAATAGAATTATAGAGGACAACATAAATGATCATCATATGATTTATTCCTACTATTCAGGTTTGAAATATTATTTCTATACAATTTTATCTGCTCATACTTCTCCAACATGATATTATGTTCAATGATTTCCCACTCACCCACATCTAACTAGAAAAAATGATAATTACACAAACATCCATATAAATCCTCAAAATGATCCATTTGAATCAATTAATGTTATCTATTATTATAGGTGAACTCTATATGAGCCATATAGTTCTCCCAAGAACCACAAAATTCCAAAACATATGCTTAGAATAGGTCTTCAATCTTCTAAAATATCTCTTCCGATTGGTCGTTAGTATGAGGGTGAAAAATTATGCTCAACAGAAACTATAATCCAAATGCATTATAAAAAACCTATGATAATAGAAAGGTAAAATGGGGATATCAATAAAAAATGATACTCCATGAAACACCGTGAAACATAAAAATCACTCATAAAGAGTGACTTCCCAAATCATTTATTGTCAAGGTATCCATAAATGTTATGAATTGTGCTACCATCATCAATAGATCCATGATCACTAACACTACATTATTATTTTGAGGATTCCTCTCTAAACCAATCATGAAATCCAGCGTGATATCATCCCACAACAAACTTTATTTAGGTAAATGATTCAATATCCCAGTAGGTCATTGATGCCCGGAAATCACCTACTAAAAGTTGATGCATCACATAACAAATATTGCTTTATTATTAACTATCCATGGACACCAATAATATGTATAGAGATGATGATACACCACTATAAAACAATTATATTCCACCCATTTCAAATAATTGAATGACCACATCATCTCCCCATGAATACTCCTGTGGAACCATATTTAATCATAGAAATAAATAATTTTAACATTGAAAATAATACTAACCCAATGGTGATTACACACTATATATGTTTTCCATTAAGTCTAAACTCACCAACGAAGATAATTTCCCCCATATTGATCTCATTCAAATGTGATGTAACAATCTATGTTGATGTCATGGCCACTCACCCCCGAGGCTCCTAATCAAGAAGATGCATATCTGCAAAAATAATCTTCATCCTCCCCTCATCACAAGATTCCCACACCAACTTTTAATGAATCTTACAACTTAGGTATGTGACAATGAAATTTACCATTCATAGATTTCATTCCAAATCAATGTAAAAATACAATTTATTATGGACCCACATCCTCTGCCAATGTTTTAAGTACTTCTATGAAATTATGTACTTAAATATCTTGTGATTAATATGCACCATGAATCTCACACCTATCTAATAATGCATCCATTATCTCACAACAGATTCCACCACATCTAACTCCATGTCATGAGTGGGCTAATTCCCCTCATGATGTCTCAAAAATAATCATCCATAATAAACCACATGATAACCCTTTATTAGAAATAATCAGTGCCAAAATCAAGAAGCATACTAAAAAATGAAATACTACTTACTCAATTCATGCAATATATTGATCAGTACAATGCATAACCCAGTCTACAGTTCCTATAATCACCCTCGAAAACACCTAACAAAAAAAACTAATCCATTTCATTTTCAGATGATATTTCGGTTTTTTTATGGGATAATTCCATGATAAACCAATGATAAAAGCATACTAGTCATAGAATTCTTCAAATAATAATGATTTTCTCAGTTTTCTACCAAGATACAACAACATCCACCTTCTCCGGGTCTACTGACACGGCATCCTCAAAGATAATGTGGCCCGATATTTGAACATTTTCAATCATGAAATGGCATTAAGTTAACTTGGAATTTATATTATTCTCTATTAATATAGTCAGAAAAATGTTAAGATGTTATAAAATAGCATCTATAGACATAGAGTACATTCAGATTCTATCACTGAACTCCACAAAAAATAGATCCGTATACAAATAGAATATATGATTCATCTACTATTTTAATATCATTTATGTGTTTTTCAAACCAAAAATCATTACCATAATCTCATAAAATCCCAAATAGTCCTAAAATATATTATGTGTATATTATATAGTCTCAAATGCAATAGATGGTATCCTAAACATAAGACAATTATATATATAATATGATCTCCACTTAGCATATTGAAGATATTTTCAATGCATGGAAGGGGATATTGGGTCGTAACTGTAACATGGTTTTGCCTTTGGTAATCTACCCATAAATTCAATGTATCATGTTATTTCCTAGTGAATATCATGTGGTATCACCATGGTGATGTTCAAGGCTATATAAATCTTGAAGCCTCTAGATCCTCAAACTGAGCATTTATCTCCCTAATATAATTTAGTGTCATATTATATGGTGGGTAAGAAAAGGGTTTTGATCTGGGAAAAACTTTTATAGAGAATTTTATCCTCTCCTTGGGTGTTAATTTGGATTGATGTTTAGAAAATACATATTTAAATTGATTAAAAACTAGTGTAATGATACTATACTGTGATACATTGTTATCCATAATATATCTTTTTTGCCTAGGTTATGATCCAACAAAGGATTCATTGAATTGGTCTGACATAACAATCTTGAAGACCCCACTCACCATGATTGAAATAGTTTTCCAATTTTGGATATAGAAAGACCAATATCATCTAAAAATATAGATAAGATTTAGGTATATAAATAATCATTCAATACTATAATCAAATTTAATCAAATAGTTTATTGCACAAACCATTCCCATAGAAAACGGTAGACACCAATTTTGATAGAGAAATCATTACTATAATTGATACCCTCTGTTATCACCCCATAATGTTGTGTCGATGGTCATAAATGCATTCATTATTTCCACATCCATACCCCTGAAGTTGAAAAAACGAGTACATATTGATGAATGTGATGTTCATGTATCAATCAAATCAAATGAAAGGGTAGGTTCCAAATGTATCATACCTCTGATAGTGAAGTGAAATTGAAAATCCCCTCTACCGTAGGCCCCATTTAGACTACCTTATAAATATCCTTATTTATGATGATATTGCACCTATTTTGGGGTTTTATTACGCCTACATGATCTTGATTTACTGATGGAACATTAGATTCTTGCCTATTGAGGGGTATGAATGTCTCTCCCAGACTCTAGTATCTACAATAATCCTCCCCCACTACTATATTATTGTGGGACTTTGTATAACATCTATAGGTGGACAATACTAAAATCATATCAACACTCCATTGTAAGGAATGTAAGAATTTAGAACTTGTGGTTAACCCTACCACATTGTAAGAACTACACATAGTGAGGTCTTCATATGGTTTCCACACCCCAAACTGCTATTCCACTATCTTCCCTATAGGATATTCTGAAATCCATGTCTCTTAGTACTATAAAAATAACTAACTAATCCTCTCACTATAAATTTATTCCAACCACTTGGGGCCTCCATTATATTTCCTTCGGTGGTGAGGGCCTGATTTATCATGTCAGATATGTTTTCTGGACAAATGATATTCCCATGTGATTTTAGTTGATATTAATACTCATATTAAAATTTCTATGACATAACAATCTCATCTATTTTTAATAATGGATTAAAACGCAATGTGTTGGTGAACCTACTACTGTATCCCATTATTAAAAATTTTAACTTCATCAGGTTCATGGAAACTTTAGTTGATTCATCCAAAAATATCATTACGTATATGTGACTTGAGAAATTATCTTCAAATCCATTCTCTCCCGTCACATCATGATATCTATCTTGTACTAAAATATCCCAGTAGCACATATATTGTCCTTATAATATATATGAATCAAGTTTCACCATATTCTCCCTAGTATTTTCCCAAAAACTATGGATGATCTCGATGGACTTGATCTTGAACTTTTATGCATTAAGGAGTCCATCCCTAGTCGACATGGGTGGCTTATAAAGATGAAAATACAACATCTGATCAAATATAGAAGGTATGTTCAGATTTCATTAATCCATTGGGTGTTTTTCCTCTATTGTGTGATGTTTGTTCTTTTTTCTACTCTCATTATTTTAAACATGATGGAGAAGTAGAGGTATTTTTCAATAAGGATTAACAAATTACTCATATTATGGGGTATAAATTATTCAAATCATAGGTAAAAGATAAAACTGATAAACTTATTTTTCTTGTCACTTCTAATACCTGACATACAAAGATTTGAAATATTATGATAGATTATATTTACTATTTTTTAAAAAATATTTAATGAGGTTGATGTAAAATTTTAACAACAAGATTCATTTGAAACCAATTAATTCTTAGAATGAAAAATTGATGATGATGTGCTTTCCTACATACTTATTACGATACATGTGTATATGAATCATGTCATACCAAGCCACCAAAGAAATAACATAAATAAATAACATAAAACATGAACTGAATCACACTAGGTGATATAATATATCCACTATAACAAATGAACCCTAATAAAAAAATTTCATCCATTGAAACCCCCCCCCCCTCCCCTCACATTTATTATCTACTACCATGAACGATCTTATTATCAAGAACTGGAATATCCAATTCTCATGTATAAGTTTCTCAAAAAATTAAATTAATATAAAAATATCCTATGATTCCACTTTGTTACATCCCTAACCAAGTTATCCCTCAAATGATTAAAAAGGGTTTCCACTAGACCCCAAGTACACCATCCAATATTCCAAAGTCTGATGTCTAGTAGTGATGGAAAAATAAATTTACTGGTTAGACTATTCCCTGTGTAACCAAATAAATCTATTATGGGAAACATGTTTAAAAACCATAAAATACAACTCCCACAAATAAATATGAAAATAAAAATCAATCTAATATAATTAAACCGTGCAATTTCATGTTGAATGTCATTCTAAATTTCCTAAAAACAACCTATTATAATAATTAATAAAAATAAAGACTCCCAAAACAAGTCTCTAACCACATGCTTTTTCCCAAATCCAATCTCTATAACCAATTATAAAAAAAACCAATAAATTTTAGGACTTTTTTCCATTGTCCATATTTACATCCATGAACTCTTCGCATCTACCAAATGATGTCTTGAATAGAGAGTGTCTAAAACTCAGTAGACCACGACCAATGGTATCTATATAAATTAATACTGAGTAATTATGAATAAAATTGTAATAGAAACCATTGAAATAATTAAAATTTAAATGAAGAATAAGTAAATAAAAAAATAACCCTTGAGTAGGAGGTTATCACCCATGTTCAACCATAATTACTACTTCCTGATAATAAATATCTCCCTCTAGGAAGATTCCCATTCCATGGACAACTCACATATTCTATTCATGATCAACCTAATGATTTTTCCCAAGATATGGGTAAATTATATATTATATATATTAATCTATCCAATATAAATTTCTATGATAAGACCATTATATAATGAGTTACATCAATCCCACTAGAGAATCCCATTCTAGGGACAATTTCACATTCTAAATGTCAATATCATGAAAAATAAAAATCATACCATGTTACAAAACATGTTGAACATGTTAAAATTACCTCATATTTTATAATTCATAGTAATAAAAAATTATAATTCCAATTCTAGTTTCATGATGATATTCATTTATATCAATTACTAGTTTTATGAAAACATACCAATTCCCAATAAAATTTTGAAAATTTTAATTTTGATTAAATTTGATCCCAATTACCATTTCACATGTCAATCCAAGTCTAGGTTTACAATTTTGAAACAACAATGGTGTGATGTTTCAATATATATATCAAATTTTAATTATATAATTAAATTATATGGTCAATAGAATCACATATTAAGATGAGAGATTTGGGTCTATGAAAGGTACCCCTATTTGGTTGAAGAATGTCTAGGGTAAAAATAATTAATGGATAAGATGGAATCTATTATAGGAATACAAATTAGGATTCAATAAATTAGAGTGTATTATAATTAGAATATGTTGAATGAATAGTGTGACTAAGTGATTTTTAATTTTGGACATAGTAGAAATCCAAAGTCAGCCTTAGGGAGATGATTTAGGCAATATAACTCTAAATATGAGATGTTGAGTCCTAATATAGGATGTTAGTATTAATTAAAAGTGCTATGATACCCAATGGTATAGAATAGGGTCATCCTGTTTGGGCTGTAGAATGAAAATCCGAGAAGATAATGAAAATAAATCATCATTTACATGTAAACTTTTTCTCATTATAGAAATTTGGATAGAACCATATATAATGGAACCATGAGAATTAATTTTATCACATGAAGAAACCATGGAGAACCCTTATAATTCACTAATTTTTATTTATTTTTGAATGATTAGGATTAAGGAGTAAATCCTGAAGTTTCGTGCTAGATATTTGATTCTATTTTTATCTTTTTGGACCCATAATGACACCACTAGTTAGCCAATGGCTACCACTAACTAGCTAGTGTTGTCTGGGAGAATAGTTTCACCCCTAGGAACTCCACCAGCTATATGGTTCAATCACTATTGATTTTCTTGCATACTGCCTCATTTTCGAACTAGATAGTGGAATCCCCAATTTATCAAGTGGCATAGAAGAATATCATATGCTATTTTACACATTCAAACATTACTAGATAACCTTGTATGAGCCTACAAAAACCTATAAACATCATTTTAACAAGTATAATTCCTATTTTTAAAAGAAATAATGATTTTAGAAATAAATTTAAATAGATTCATACATGAAAAAAGAACATTTTTATACACATACTATAAGAAAATATAATATATATATATATAACATTGAATCAATTAATAACTGATTCCATTTTTGATGAATTTAATATGAAAGCTCACTGGGTTACATACCTCAAGTGAAATGAGGACAGATGACATGTAATCATCCAAATTGAGCCTCCTCAAGTGACAAAAAATGGGATCCATGTGATTATGATGAAATTCCACCATGCGCTTCTAGAATATAAATGTAAGTACCTAACCATATAAGACCATATCCAAGAATAATAAAGAAAACATTAAAGAATTAAAAAAAGAGTAATCATACAACCTCAAATTGATGTAAAAAAAGTATAACCCACTGCATATTAGGAGTGATCCGGGAAGGGGGAGAGGATATGAACAATGTCACTCTTAGGCATCCCATACATCTAAATATGAAATGGTTTTTCATTAATTATAATTTTGTCCCCAATAAAAAATTAGTATAGGTTATATATATAACAAATGTATATTCACCAACTACGATGTGGGTCATCTGTTACATGGAGGATTGACAGTAGCCACCCTGTGGAACAAAAAACCCATTCCATTTACTATAAACCCAATAATTCTTTTTTGGTACTATCATCACATATTTAAAAATATTAAAACATCCATTTCTACATTTGAAATAACCACTAAATTAATCCAAATAAATTACTACACTTCTTTAGTATCATTAACACCTAAGGATGTGTGATATTAATTTTCATTGGGTTAAAAAATCATTGTTCTTCTATGAACTTTTTTACTAGATGACCATATGATTCTCTTCAGTGAGGCCTAAAATTACGCAGTGTTCTTCATGTATTTTATTATTTTTTTATGTGTTCATGATTAAAATAGAGGCATGAAGATACTATATTCATTGAGATGAAACATGTTAAGTAAAACAAGAGGGGAAAACACAAATGTCTATAAACATTTTGGATTGGTATAGGGAAGATTACCTTCATGTATACTTCTGTGGTGGCTGGAGGCATCCTTTTCAAGGTCGTTGCATGTTTTCATGTTTTGAAGTCCTAAGTTATCTGACATGTTAAAAATATAAATAGGCCCTTTAAAATGACACTAAAACTAAATTTAAATGTTCCACTGATCTATTCTGATGTTTATTAACTCTGGGATACCTATAAGTATAATTTCAAGGATAATTTTTAAGGGACAATTAATATAGTATTTTCTTGGGGGGAAAGGGTGTTGGGTAATGAGGTATTATTGATAACTACACTATGTATTTCCATGTTCCCACCAAGAACCTATGTTTTATCCTTATTCGGCTAAATATGAATGTGGTAGGAATCAAACATAATCTATTTCTATTACCGAGGACTAGCAGGCTTAAATGGTACCACTTTTGAAACCCATAGTCAGCTAAGGAGACAATTAATATTTATTAATTAAATGAATTTTTATTCCATTTACTTGATCAATGAGATGTTCTTAATGATATATTGGATATAAATTTTGGCATCGATTATATGTTTGGGATGAGAGGTTATGCCTATAGTAGAACATTTTTTCTGTTGTTTCAATCCATTTAATAGGATAATTGTAGATCATCAATTTATATGCCTAGTTATACCATTAAAAGTAATATAAAACAAATTTTAGGAAATTTGTTTTTGGATTATCCATCTATGTTTGGAAAAACCCAAGAATGGATATATTGAAGAAATAGTTCTTCGCATAGTAGTCTGTTTAGAGGCAAGATCATATGTCAATGATGATTGAATTTCATTCCATCAATGAATATATTGAAGAACTATATTTTCAATGAGAGGTTGGTATTTTTTATTTTGATTTAACTAAATTATCCATTCCACGTAAAATGTAATATTTAATGATGAGGGGAACCAATACTGGTATACACAATAGACCAAGGATCTTGAACAAAACTGAGGATTTTAAATAGGTGGTGATGAAAAATAGTATAAACAAATGAAAAATAAAGGAAATAAATAATTCATGAAAAAATGTTGAACATAAGAGATTTAAAATTTTTCTTTAGTAGTTCTTCCAACTCCCTGACTAGAACACCACTCGACTGCCTATATTTGTTGATTCCAATATAAAAATTACAAAAAAATATAGAAATTAAATACCATAGTGTTATTGTTATAATTTATAATGATATAGAAACAATGTAATGAAAACTTTAACAAGAAATATGAAAGTGCGGTGAAGAGAAACCACCACTTTTTAATATTGTATTTACCAAAAATCCATGAAAATGAAGTTCTTCATGTGTCTTTGTAATAGAGATGAATGGGAGAAAATAAATCCTCATGAAAATAACCAAAATATTCATGAGAACACAACATAGGTAATCTCTATTTTTCAACAGAAAAGAAATGGTACATCAATAATGGTATGTTTTATCTGGATCTAGTTAACCTCTAATGGTGAAAACTTTGTCTCCAATAGTGGAGTAGTAATCTCTAAGAAACCCTTTACAACTATATCACTTTAAATTTTTATATTTCAAGATAAAATTCCCCAATAAATTTTGGTTTTCACAACATATCAATATTAATTAATAAATGGAGGTGTGAGAATGAAACAACACTAGAAACCCGATGAAAAAAAGAAAAACAATACCCACATAAGGGTTAATAAAAAAGTTACATGTTGGTCAAATTGACACCCATATAATGGAAGATCACTGATTGTGGTAGGGTATATTGTTTGGTGTGTATGGGTCGCTCACCCACTATTTAATAGTAGATAGCAAGATATATAAGCGTTACACCCACAATATAAGAGAAACAACCACTACGTGGTGGTAAGTCCTACATCACCCTTCTAATATTATGGTAAAACCTATATTTCATAAGGATAATGTAGTGCTCACATAAGGGTAAACCACCCAATACATATGTCATAGAATATTCATCTTGAACTTGAATAAGGGTAGGACATACTCCTCCATGGTTACGTCAGGGTATCTTTCCAATTACAAAAGTGTATAAAACAACTCATCTAAAGGTACGCCCTCCTCATATAATAAGATTATTGTATAATATAGATCCATTATACTATTCCTAATTCCCTCTTTTAAGGGTAAACATAACTAGAAATGTCTTATGTAAGGGTCGTGTGAACCCATATATTAGTAAAACTAGAAAAATCAAGATCACGTAAGGTTGGATAAAAAAGTGATAAATAACATCAAATGGGGGGAAATAAAATTTGTAGACAGTTATAATGTATTGTAAGCATTATAATAACAAAAAAAATAAACTAATTAATAGATCAACTTCCTTTATAAATATTTGATACTAAATTCCAAAAATAACTACCAAAAGAGTAACGTTCTTTCACCTGAGGGTTATTAAATTAGAACAAAGATCAAGACACCTAAAAAAACCTTGAACATTTATAAAACTATAACTGTAGTGAAACAATCAGTTAAATTTTCATCTATGTGTATTTTATATCCAAACACCATTCAACATTATATAATTCTCTAATAATGTAAATCCAAATATTTATGTTCTTATAATATCCATGGATTACTATGTTTATAGAAATATAAAGGCGATATTGAGAGTCATAATACATAGAAATAATAGAATCATTTATATTGATCATATAAATAAAACAGTTGATCCATATGGATTCATTAACATATTTTGTTAGTAAAGTGTACTAGACCTTACTGGTTGAGAGGGAAACACCCTATTTCTTATTTTTTATCAATAAAATAGGTCTTCTATATACATAATGTTCACATTAAGTTATAGATTTCAAAGTGTAATCATTCTTAGCATAATCAAAATCTATATAACCATTCGCTAAATAAGAATATTTAACCTTGTTTTAAAATCCAATTAATAGAGTTGATGTATAGTTAATAGACCCTAATAATCATTTAATATCATGTTATCATGGATTGTGTTAATTTTCCTTAAATATTCTCGACGTAAAAATAGAAAAGAAATCATCTAAACTGGTACAAATAATAAATCACAAAATTTATACCACTAAATTATCATATGATATAATACTCAAATATAAAAGATCAGATGTTGTGTAAGGTTACTAATATAATGAAAATTTAAAAATATATCCAAATAGAACATTAAAATGTTATAAAGAATAAAAATATCCCTAACCAATATAGGATATAATAATGTTTGGATAATTAAATACTCATAATCTTCCCATCCCTAATAATTTACATGACCAAAATGTTATTACCATAACCTATATCATTCATTTCAAAAACAGGATTCAATTTCATTTTATCTTGGGTGGTAAATTTCATATACTACCCACGAGTAACATGTCTTTATTAAAATGTAGTAATTAAATCTTGAATGTTTCGATAGATTTAATATATAGACATACATCAATATTACTCAAACTAGAATAATTTTTTAAGTTAAATATGTCAAACATCTTGTAAACATTTATTGAAGCATGATTAAATCCATACAATTATTTATTATGAAAAAAATACTTAGATAAATCTCCATTTATTTTCAATACTATTAGGAGGCTTAATAAATTATATTTCATTCAAATCACCATGTGAGAATGCAGTTTTAAAATCTAGATATTCTATATGAATTTTTAAATGGGTATAAAAGGAAAGATGATTTCTTATAAATTAATGTATAACAATTAGAGAAAAATAAAAACGTTATTTGATTACATATGTTTTATGGATACTTTTGGATAAAATAAGGGATATCAATTTAACTTTATTACTGGGATTATTTCCATATTTTGATTTATAGATCCATATAAATCCAATCACCTTACTAGTATGTGTTTTTTTACTATAGACAAGGTATGATTCTTTCAGAGGCATGTCATCTCTTCTTCCATTGATTAAATCCAATGCTTAGAGTTTCTGTCATTGATAGTATTATTGTAGCTTTGGGGATCATCCCCATTGAGTCTTATTCAACATGAAAGGAAAAGGAAACCTTATCAACATGGATACACTTAGAATTAGTTGTGATTACTCTCCTATATTTATCCTTAGTGAGATGACAAACTCTATTTTTACTAGGAGATCTATAATTATACACATATTTATAATCAGTCCTCAATTATGGCACTGGTAGAGAAATATGTTGGTGTGAGGAAGGTGGTGATGTCTCAACCAAAGACATGCTAACAATGGAAAGATCTACATCATGATCTATCTCTTTCGAACGATCATCAATTAAAATAGTGTTAGGATAAACTCTAGTACGAAAATTCCCTTGAAACACCACATCATATATAAGAATAAATTTCTGAAGTCTAGGTTTATCTATCCAAATCTCAACGCCCTTCACCCCCTCATGATACCCTTTGAATCTAACTTTGATACCTATGGGATCAAGATTATCATTTTTTACAAGACCATAGGAATTGAATCAAACCATTCTAATGTTTTCATAGTATGAGGGTTGGTTTTTCTATAATTATAATATAATTTTAAATCCATTGGAATATAAAGGATTCATATTTATTAAAAAGGTTCTTGTGGTGACAAAATCTACCAAAAAATGAATTGGACAAGTGCGGGAATGAAATCATCTTAAAATCCTTCTCACCAATGGTAATGTTCATATGCTTTTCTTGACCATTTTCTGAACAGTATGGATAACATTTGAGTTCCTCAAAACTCCCTCATCTTCAAAAAATGTAGTTAATTAAATATATTGGTATTCATTTCTATTATCATTCCTAACAGGATTTAATTTCTTATTAGATATATTTTTTATAGACGCATTATATGTTTTAAACACCTCAATGACATCATATTTATTTTTCATAATATAATTGAAATACATCTAGAATATTCTGATAAATAAGTAAAAAAGTATGAGCCCCTATAATAGGAGGTATCCATATGTAGTCCCCAAAAATCAGAGTGAATATACTCAAGTGTGTGACCATTTTTAAAGATAGATTTTTGAAAACTGAATCTTGTAAACATTCTGAGGAAATTATCCTCCAAAAAAATTATAACTCAATGTAACATGAATGATACGCCATTTCTTGCTTAGTTCTTATAACCCATTAGCACTCACATGTCCTTCCCACATATATTAATTTATAATATGATCACTATTAGTATAAAAAGTTGTTTCCCAACTATTTTACATATTTTGTTCCATATAAAACATATAAATCATTTGATAAAGAACATCGTATTATTGAGTGATCCACAGTGGTGATTCTAATACCACCAAAATCAAATTTAAATGTATAACACTCTAATCTAAGACACAAAATGAGATTATATTCTATTGCAAATAAAGAACCCGTATTACCCTAAATAAAGTGAAAAGATAATATATTGGGAGATATATCAAATCATAACCTCTACCCAAAACACAACACCTTCAATCCATCCCTAAAATTATATCTCTTTCAGATCCCTCAGTCATGATGGATAAATAACTCATATTTGGACAAATTTTTAGGGAATATCCTTACTCCAAAATCCATTCAACATGAAAATAATCTCATGAAACACAAAAAAAAATCATCACATTCCTAGACTTTCTATGAAACGGGTGAATTATCATTAAACTCTTTTAAGGGATTCCCATCTTTTTGAATCGGTGAATTTGGGTATAACATGTCCATGTTTCCCAAAATAATAGAAAGTAACCTCTTTTAGTTTGGAATTAGACTGATTCTCCCTAGAATAATTACCATTATTTTGAAGCTTATTTATTTTACATTTTATTATCCCTATAAACTCTAAACTAAACCTCACACTGAAACCCATAGCTTCAGGTTTAAACTTTTCTTTTCCACACAACTCATGACAAATAAAATCCGACTCAACATCCTCAATGGTCATAATATCACTACCATACATCATAGAATCAATAATTGTTTCATATTAATTTTATAATGAAATTAAAAGTATAATTGCTTGTCCTCTTCATTAATAAAATTATTTATATTGGAAAAATATAATAAGATTTTATTAAGATCTTCAAGGAGTGCATGAATGGTAGTTAATAGATTCATCTTGAAGGTATAAAATTTTATTTTCTTTTCTACATGTCTAATTAAGGATGTGTCATATCATATTTTTAAGATCAGAGCATATAACAATAGTGGATGTTTTATAAGAAACCTCAATAGGGATTTATTAGCTATAGATAAGGTTATATAGATATCCTCTTTTATAAAAATATTTGGAACAGCTTATGAATTAGTTGCCACTACCTCAATAATAATTCAACGGCTTGTGTGGGGTCTCTTAGAGTAATATCCCATCCCAGCATACCATTGAGATCGTATCTGGACTAGTGGGTGACATATAATCAAGGGCATCCCCCCATATGTCAAAGGTTGTTGACTAGTAGTGAGGGTATTGATAGGTGATAATGGGGAGACTACACCATCTTATTAGTGTTTCAACACTATATAACAGAATATTTAATAATTGATAACAGTGGAAGTAGTAAATAGTAATAATTAAGTAGCAGAATACATATTCAAATATTTCTATAAAATAGTCTGTAGTGCAAGTTTATACAAGATATGAATTCATGAAATTGTAATCCTACAAAAATAGAAGCACAAAAAAATACAACATTCTACGTCAAAAGTCAAAAATATAGAAAAGACTACAATCCCCACATGCGATCTCCATGAGAATACTACAATTCAGCTACATCCTTTTCTCTTAAGTCCTAGGTACATGCTTAAAATAGCATGGAATGTCCAAGGCCATGTGATCAAGAAGATCTACTCGGGTACCATGGGTACCTGAGCAGAGTGGGAGATGAAATATCATTAGGTCAACACCCATGGTGTAAAACCCAATCCAATGGAATATAAATTAGATAGTTTGTAGCTATAGGAAATTTAATAAACGAAAATGTATAAATAATTAACAAACATCGATGTTTTAAATATACACCTAACATCTATACCAGTTTAAGATCATTATCAGAGTAACAATATCATCATCTCACCACACACACACATATATATACACATATGTGTATATATATATCATAAATGGTATGGGGCAAGAATGAATCCCACAAACAAATAGAAGATAATTGGAAAGGAGTAAGAATGCCTCACATCCATAAATATTAGATAATTGTCATTTGGTAAGAATACCTCACATCCATAAGTAAATGAAATCTAGAATGTAGTAATAATTCCTTCAATCCATCTACATCAATATATTATAACTGGTTTGGGTAACTCATGCCTCCCATCCATACATATATAATTATATGGAGTGGGGTTTTAATGCCTACCATCCATAAACATTTATAATACTACCATGGGGAACAAATTCCTCCCATACACAAAAAATTATAATACTATAATGGGATGATAATTTCCCACATTCACAATCAATTAAAATACAGGCTTGGGGTAAGAATTCATACCACACACAAATATTTTTATAAAAAATTATAAGGAAGAACGTTTCATGCATTTCAAATTAATCAACATCATTGTATTGGTCATATTCATATGACATTCCTCACATGAGGCATTGACCTCTGATGTATATCATTTATCAAACTCGTATAAGGGTGTAATCCCGTTGGTAAAAACCATCATATAAATTTATCATATAATTCATAAAGAAAGTCTTCTTTTTCATATCAATATTCATGTTTAATTCCCTTTCAAGGATCTATTTGATATAACATATTTGGTACAAGGAAATAAATTCATTATGAATTAACAATTTAATGAAGGCATGTATTTTAGTGTGGGTCACCCTACTAATGGTCATCCCACTCAATTTTTTCAAACATGGATTATTGATTAAAGGTAAAGTTTTCATGGTCATTTAATTTAAATGATGCATCAATATCAATTAAGCGATCCTAACCAAGTACTTTAATTTATATATCTAGTGGGAAATTACAATTAAATGTTAACCTATAATTAGTTAGGTGTTCAGGAAAAATGTAAGACCATAAAAGTGAAACTCATTTTGGATCATTTGAAAGGGACATGTTCTAAACATGCGACCAATGAAACCTAACTTCAATGGGAAAAAAGAACCATGACAGCTAGTGAGGGCATTTATGAATGTATATTCACAACATATTTATTTTGAATGTAGTTCACCTTTATTTGAGGGGGTTTATTATAAAATCATGACATTTCTTATCAAAAAAACATTTATCACATTTAATAATACACTAACATTATCAAGATATAATTTAATTAAAACCATACTTCATTAATAAGAATCTAATAATAGTATAATAATCAATTAATTATGCATTAAGAACATTAAAATGGCCTAGATAGGGACCCTATCATAGAATGTAGAGCTAGCTGAACACTCGGTACAAGATGAATTTAACAGCGACAACAAATTCTCCCCCTTACACAAAAAACATTCTTATATATATATTTATAAATTTAAAACCCATATACACATTACCCTCTCCATGATGGAATATGTACAAGATGGTGTGTATATATATATATATAGATACATGCAGCTGTGTACATGTGTGTATGTTTGAATGAACCACCAAATAGTCTACAGATAAGACTATGAACATTCAAACCAACTATAGACCCCATGTTAAATAGGATAAACCAAATTATAGATTTAATCTCACCTTAGATGGTGGCGGTGGCCCAAATTTAATTGAAACACTTTGTCTTCAGTGATGGTTCCCAGAAAGCACACAATGGATTCTCGATGGATTCTTCTCATACCATAACACTGAAAAAAATAAAAAAATTAAATTAACATAAAATTATATGTTTGGAAAATCCATTTAGGGTGATAAGTAGATAGAAAAATAGCCAATCATGGGATGATGAATGAGTCAGGAGGTTTACTATGTCAGATTGAACAAAGAACCCCAAGGTTTATGGGCAAAACAATGCATCAGAGAGGAGCTAAGGTGGGGGGGGGGTGTTCATGTGATTGAATGTGCTCCATATGGGGGTGCATTATATATAATAATATAAGTATGGAAATTAGTCAGTTTCATTTTTAATATTTAATTTATTTTAATTATAGTATAAAATTAATTGGATTTTAAAATAGGGTCTCGATGTAGTGTTTAAGATGAATAGTTTAACAAACAATGTGCCACCGTACACTCCCTTCATGGGATCAAGGAGCACCCCAAGCAGTAATTCCACATGTTCTGGAAATTAATCATAAATCCTTTGATGAAAATTTATTAGCTATTAAATCTAAACACACACCATGCGGGCGAGTCCCTCATTTCGGAGAATCTTTCCTAACACAAGTGCTTCGCCATTGTCCACATAAACAAGCTATAAAATTTATTATAGTTTGTCATAGGGTTTTATAAAAACCTTGAACCCTCTACAACCTTTCAAAACATGCTGGTTTTATAACCAGTTCACCTAAAACTCCTCGAGACACAGAGGAGACTCCTCAATAATTCATCCAAGTCCAAGAACATCACATTAAGAGGATCTAACTCTATGAAAATCATTCCCAAGCTCTTTTTTAAATGAAAACTATTCAGTAATCCAAATAGTTCGTGTTCCTTTTTTTTCAACCGATTCAACTCACATATCATTTCAACCATCCCACGATATATCTTCTCGTCCCTAAGAAGCCTTCGAGAGAAACATAAACAAAACTCAACCTACACAGTACACGAAGCTTCATTCAATTGGTCATGATACATTTCCAAACATATAAATAACTAGAGATAATCCTTTTAATCATAGAGAATATAAGCTATTAAAACTTGAGTTAGTGCACTTTTTCAACCTAATCATCAAGGCGGCACATACTTGTGCCTCTTTTGCTAGATTCATGATCCTATCATCATCTCATTAAACATCTAGTAATAGGTACTTCCCACCATAGGATTAAAATTTATGTGTGTAATTATGAACCATGGTTTAAGGAACCATAGGAATTACCATACAAGCATGACTATTGGAATTATAACAATGCTTCTCGCATGATTCCCTGAATTATTAAAATGATGGATTCCCATTGACCTAAAACCCTATGTCGAACTATCTATTTCTGAAAAGCCTCAGGTTATAAAACCCATGCTCATCTCCCCAGATGATGTGATTGAAATTCATATTCGTTGACCACAATATTTATTAAGAGAAACAACTAGTCGATCCACTACATTTAACCATTTTAGATGACCCTCAACTAGGATGGTCGAAATCATACAAATCAATTTGTGACTCCTTCTACAAAGGCATCTCGCATTAACCAGAGACACATCCACTAATGTACATACCTGACCTATAGTGACTTTCCTGACGAAACCACTATAGAAACCATGCATCTAGTGTGGAACACCAAAATAAAACCACCCAATAAGATCCACATCCTTGAAACTTCATTGTTGGATAAGACCGATTCTATCTTAGTCAATTTTGGATGATGAGAATACATGGGACAAGTATATCACTAAATAAGAGAGAAATAAAAGGTTTTTAATATATTAAATTCAATCATACCCAATTATTGGAAGGAAGAATAGTCGAATAACAACTGGTCAACTTCAAAAATAAACTCAGCATCACATGCAGAGGCACCAACATTTACCGAACACAAGATATTACTATTCTAATGGATATCTTTTTAATTCAAATATACAAAAGAAGTATATAAAATACCATTATCATTTACTAAATTTTGGAATCTTGCAACCACACCAGAGTTGTGATGCCAAAAAATAACTGATATGATTTAGTTAATAAAAAACTCAAAGGCATTCACCAGATCAAACCATTTCAAAATGGTCTTATTTGGTTGTGCTTCTTCAAAAAGGAAGGATACATTTAACATATTCAACATGAAACTCCCCACCATAGGACTTCCCTAGTCATGAATGGAAATAAAAATCACCACTCATAAGTATGTTAAATCATACAACTCAAATGAAAATGTGTTTATCCAACGAGCCATGAGCATAACATCAAAGCATAAAATTTTTAAAAGTAACAAGGCCACCCATATAAACGAGGTTTTAATTGGAATCTAAATGTTCTAAATGAGAAAGAAACACCTAAATGGAATGGAATGTTAAAAATCTCATGTAATAAACAAGTCTCAAAATATCTAATGTTGATACCTACTATGGGAAAGCACCTTACGAAGAACAAGCATCAACCCTAGAATTTTTTCGTGCCAAAAAAGTCAAAATTTCAAGAAACTAATGTCTAAACCATTACAAATGTATAAGGAAAACTATGGAAAACACATATGGTTCTGTTCCACGAAAACTCAATGTGACACTCAAAACTATCCATATACTACGGTTTTAAACTGAGGACACCAGTACAAGTTCTATTTCAGATCCCTTTAAAATTTATTCATATTAAACAATTATGCATTTTAAGATATTTAAAAAACATCACGTACCCATTAGAAAATGAAAGCAATAGGCTGTTCATTTTTCAATCGTAAGACCAAATAAAAACATGAATGTTTCGAAAATACTCCCTTTTAAAACATCAAATATTTTTAGACATCCTCTGATAAATTATAAATTTATCACAATAAATCTCTTTATATATATATTAAACCTATTAGGGTTCCCCTCATCCAACAAAGGTTCTCTAAAAGGTAAATCAATTTTACTTTCTTAAATAATTAATGTTCAACCACCCCAATCGGTAATTCCATAAATATATTACTTAACTAACCTAATCTAACACATATGATATTAATAAGGATTTAAACAATTCATTTCATGTTAAAACATAATGGATTACTCATTTATAATGAAATCAACATTCAATATACCACAAAATTTAATTAGGGTTCCCATTTCCTAGTTCATGAAGAACCCATACACTTCATGGATTGAAAATTGGGTCCCCTTAATGAAAACCAAACACTATTCAAAACATAACATGATCACATACAATGGTTTAGTGATACGGGTGGCCACCTACCAACCTATAAAACACCCATACTCTTTACAACTCGGCATTTGGATCTAATTAGTCAAAACAAAATTACCTTCTCATTTAATCTTTAGAGACAATTAGATTTTGTTGACCTACTTAAAATTTATTTATTTTTATCTCTATATGGTTTGATTCTATGGGTTACCATTTTCCATTTACAGGGAATCCATACACATTACAATAAAAAAACTGGATCTCATTTATTCACAACCCATATATTTTTAGCTGATTCCTCCAATTACAAATTAACTAAACGTATGATGTTATGAAACATAACTATGAAATATCAATCAAGTCAGTAGGAAAACTAAAATTCAACTACAAGTTATGGTAATATGAATGGAATATTAATTTCCTATGTGCATATGATGATACATGTAGTACAATTTCTTTGAAATATTTGGCCAAGGGAAAATTTTCATAAACATCGTAAATCATATGTAGTGGAATGTACACCAATATCTCAGGTGAAATCATACCAACTATAATAGTAAACAACATGAAAAATGATCTCATCCTTAGTCATATGTTCGTTTCTCATTGGTGGGGTGATAAGTCCCAAGAATGGTTGTTATCTATTCAGTGAAACATTTCTAATCTTGTGTCTACCAACCCTAAATAGTAAGATAAATGAAATAAAAAAAACCTTGATAACACATTGTAACAACCCTACCCTACTTACTGTCGAACTCATAGTGGAACATATGGTTCACATGGCCTCCATTATGTCTCCCTTTATGTCAGAGGATGTCGACAAGAAATAAGGGTCTCAGATGGTGATAGTGGGGAGACTATACCCTCTAATGAGAGTATCAAAGTGGTATAAAAAATATTTTATTACAAAAAAAAAGTGTAATTGGTGAATAGAAATAATTAATCATTTGAAGAAAATTCACATATAACTGAAAAAACTGGCCAACGTGAGTTTATTCAACAGATGAATGTATGATATGGTCATCTTACAAAACTAGAAGTGCTAGACAATAAAATATGGTATATTACAATAATAAAATTATGAAAATAAAAAAGTCCCCACATGCGATCTCCAGGAGCATCTCAAGATTCAAATCAGTCCTTTACTCTTAACTCCAAGGTACAAGCATTCAACAACATGAATGGTCTGCGACCATGTGATCATGAATATATACTCTAGTACCAAGGGTACTTGATTGGGGTGTGTGATGAAATCACAATAGGCCAACACCCACATTTTCAAAAAAAACCAGTTAATATAAATAAGATAGTGTGTAGATTTAAGGAATTTAGTAAACAAAACTACCTATGAAATAACACTAGTCATAGTTATTAAAAGACAATAATTGTTTATAATAGCATTAGTTCATCTCTAGTATAATAGTATGACCGTGTCACTATATATAAATTTTTATATATATGTATATATCATAAATGGCATGGGTTAAACATTTCCCTCTCCCATAAATAGAATATAACTGACATGGGGTTCGAATGTCTCACATCCATAAATAGAAGATAATCTGTATAGAGTAGGAATACATCTCATCCATAAGTATAAGATAATTGGAATGGGGTAATAATGCCTCCCATCCACATAATTATATAGATTATAACTATCATTGGGTAAGAATTCCTCCAACCCATGCATATATATTAAGATTGCACTGAGTAATAATGACTTACATCCATTATTATTTATAATACTGACATGTGGTATGAATGATTCATATCCACGGTCATTTATTATACTGGCATGTCGTGTCAATTACTCTCACCCAAAAATATTTATAATAATGGCATTGGGTAATAATTCCTCCCATGAACATAAATTTATAATACTGATAAAGGGTAATAATTCCTCAAATATGAAAAACATTATACAGATATTCATAAGGAAGAACCTCTTATACATTTCAAATTAAACAATATCATTGGCTTGTCCATATTCATATGAAATTCACCCCATGAGTCATAGAACTCTCGTGAATATCATTTATCAACCCCATATAAGGGTTTTATATAATTAATAAAGATCATAATTTGTATTTATAATATAATGCATAATAAAATTCCTCTTATGAATATAAATAACCACGTTCTAGTCCATTTCATGGAGAAATTTCATTTTAACCATTTTGTAGAGGGAAAAAATTCATTATAATTGAAAAACTTTGTCAATGAATTCCTTTTATTGTGGGTCATCCTACTCAATGTCACCAATTCAATTTTCAAAAACATGGTTAATTAATTTAAGGTATGTGTTTTATGATCATTTCATTTAAAGGTTGCCTATATATCATTTTTGTTATCATAACCAATACCATTTAATACCAATATCTCAAGGGAAATTAAATTTAATGGTTAATATGGAATTAGTTGGGTGTTTTGGGAAACAAACACAAGACTATAAAAGGGAGTCTCATTTAAGAACACTCATAATTAATGTGTTGTAAACATACTATATACCAAACATAACATCATGGAAAAAACCAAGAACTACGGAGTGTAGTGGAGGAATACATGAAAGCATAATCCAATCATTTTTAACTTAATGTCACCACACCTCTGTTGGTAGGGTTTTATTACAAAATCATGACCATTCTTATCAAACAAAAATTTATCACATTTAATAATTTCCCTAAATTAAGAAAAGAATAATTTAATATACACAATATTACATTAATAATAATATTGTAATGGTGGGATAATAAGTAAATTAATACATAAATAACATCCAAAGGACAGGGAATGGGACCCTACCTCATAAATTAGATCCACTTGAACTCTCATAAATTGATGACATTAGTGATAATAAGAAACTTAACCCTTAAAAACTCATACATTCATATATATATATATATATATATATACCTTTAAAACTCATATAAACATTTCCCTCCCCATGAGAGAACATGTACAATGGGTATATATATATATATTCACCTTTGTATGTATACTAAATAATCATGGAGCCACCAAACACTCTATAGATAAATCCTTGAAACTAAAACCCACCCAATGACCCTACGTTAAATAAGTGAAACCAAACAGTAGATTTAAAACTCACCTTGGAAGGTGGAGGTGGAACAAATCTAATCCTGCTGCTTTACCTTTAGCAGCAGATTCCTAAACCCGTACAATGGAGTTTCAATGGAAACATCAGATACCCTAACACTGATATGAAACCTGAATATTGTATTACCATAAAACCATAGGATCATTAGAGCCATGTAAGGTGATGAATTGACCAATAAACAGCCAGAATAGAGAAGATGAATGAAGAAGGAGGCTTACCCCAACATATTGGATAAAGGACCCCATGAAATCAATGTTCAATGTTGCACCAAAGATGAGCCTAGGAAAGGGGGTTTCATGCAATGCTGGGGGATCCAAGGGGTATATTGTGTTGAATTGGAGTGGGAGAGGGATTGGATAGATTTATTTTAAATTTTAATTTAATTTATGTTTTCAATAAAATTAATTTTATTTTAATATATGGTCTTGGATTGTTCTATGTACCACACAATTTGACAAACTATGCACCAACTGTGTTCCCTCTTCTGGGTACCTTAAGCACCCTTCACGAACTGGCTGCACAGTCTTGAAATAATGTGTCAACAGTGTGAGGAACATTACATAGTTATTGATTTCAAATACACAACATGTAATCTAGGTACAAATTTTGGAAAACCATATGCATCCCATGTGCATGGCCACTATCTACCTGAAATTAGCTACATAATTTCCTACAGTGGGTCGTACGGTTTCAAAAAAACCATGCCCCCTCTACCGCATTTCCAAACATGGTGTTTTCAGGTCTGGTGCCCCCAAAACTCCTCAAGAGACACAAAAAACTCATCAATACCTCTACTATGTCCTAAAATTTCATTTTGAAATTTTCATACTCTTCGAACATCATTCAGAAGCTTAGTTTTAAAAGAAAACCTTTTAGTACTTGAAAAAGTTCATGTTCCATTGGGTTTTCATCCTATTCAAAACACATATCATGACACTGAGGTCCAAAAATGTATTATTATATCACTAGATAGATTAATAAGGCCTAAATATTTTATCTGAATAAATTAAAATCATTAATACCATATAAGTTTTATATTTCATCCATTCTAGAACCCATATCCCTTTGAATAAGGATTTGATAACAAATGATAGGTGGAAACAACATTGTTGTACATGAATTTATCAAGAAACCTAAACATATTATAGTATTTCTAAGGGGAAATGAAATAATAAACGATTGATAATGAAACAACAACTATCGGAAGGAACTAATTCATGGAGAAATAAGATATGTAGTAAAGAAAACAATAGATTTAACATTGTTCAATACCAGTGGGTCCTACTCTGTAAGAAGAACACGACCCTACAACATATTTTTATTAGTACTCAAGGAAAAGAAAAAAATATATGAAATAAAATAGTGTATCGCTATCATCAAATAATAATTATCTAGAAACAACTTAATGAATAAAATAAGAAATATTAAATAGCAGGGAATAAAAATATATACTTTACCAGAATAGATTTGCCAACACTCCACAAACAAGAATATCTTCATGTATCATTATTATGACAAAGAAAATAATAAAATTACACCATGAGAATATGAGGAAAATCTACACAAAAACATATTTCTAGGAAACTATGTTCAACAACAACTAAATAATGGTTTTGGAATGGTAAAATGCCTCACGATCTGGCCGACCTGAAACGGAGAAAACTACCTCTCTCTCTCTTTCTCTCTCTCACTGTAATAGTAGTGCATAAATTCCTCAAGGACCCAGAACAAATTAAATACATTCAATTTGGTGACTGAATGAAAAAATACCCCCAAGAGATTGGGCTTGTTGCATTGGCTCAATTACTCCTCAAAAATAGAGGAGTGAGAATCAAACCAGCCTAACATCCTGTTAATACAAAACAAACTGCAAAACAAACCCCATTTCAAGGGAAATAAAACTATTACATAAATGTCAAATTTGTTCCTATATAAGGTAATATAATATGTAACATAAGGTTAAAAAACCTATTGTATAAGGGTAGATCACCCACTGCATAATTATAGTTAGCTGGTTGTGTAAGGGTAACACCCATTGTGTAAGGGCTAGACCTCTAGTACACGACTCATATATCGGTAAACCCAAGATTTCAGATGTCTAAACCTTGGATTCCTTATGGGTGACATCCCCAATATGAATTCAATGTAAATTTCAACCAAATATCACATAATGATGGCCAATACTTCACTGTGTCTATATAAGGGTATCAATCCACTCACATATGGTTATACAACATTTCATATAATGGTAAGATACCCTCAAATAATGGTATAATTCATTATACAAATCATTTGTAAGGGTCTCCAATAACTCACAAAAAGGTAAATGAATCTACAAAACGTAGATGTCTGCATTATGTGAATCGTACAGAAGGGTAAAACCATATAATTAAAACATATGTAAGGGTATCCAAGCAATAGAAAAATAACATCAAAAGGAGTCAAATAGAACACTAGAGAATTACTATGAATATTATTCATGATAATAATAAAAACAATAATCTATTTAATATATTATATACATTTGGATATATATAATCATAAATATAATAATTTATAATACGAAAATATCATATATTGGAATTTCAATTTAGTCCCCCATTTTAATAGATTATTATTTTTATTATTATTATTATGCTAAAAGATTTTCACTAGTGATTTATCTTTTTTTTAATCATGAATTAATCTTGATGAGTTGAATTCTTGTATCTCTTTCCCATTTCCATAATAAATGGATTCAATTACTCTAATCAATACTTCCATTGATGGATATTTTCTTTTGAAACCTATGGTGGATAGAATCTCACCGGCCACCATTTTTCTATTCCCATATTCTTGTTTCCTATCACTAATTTACTTATGTGATGAATCACCAATACCAGCATTTGTGATGGTTGGCTGTTCCTCAGAGGTGGGATTTGGATCACGAACATGATAATGGAAGACACTACTGCTCTGGGGGGAGATTTTGAAATTGAGTTATTAAAAATATCTTATGTTTTTTGGAATATTTTAGGGTCGACTATTAAATGATTTTATGCTTGACCTTCAACTAATGACATCAAACCATTTTTCCAAAAAAAATCGATTTAATTAAATTGTTTTATATCAAAATAGTTTGGGTTCAATCCAATTTATTAATAAAAATGAGAACCCATTTTGACTCGGTTGATAGTAAACATATTGCGAGGGGAAAACCCAAAAAGACAGGTCCAAAAGGGCCATAAGGTATAATATTTTAATGGCCCTTAATCTAATCGACATAATGTTTAAAAAATATCCCAAAGGCACACTAATATGTTATGGAGATTGGATGCCTAGGTAAACCATAGGTTAGAGAGAATCTCAAACCACCACTGCCCAATGTCATGTCTCAACTTTCCATTATGTCCAAAAAGAGTTCCTAAAGGATCATCCCCTTCCTAGCCTACTGTTTCACCTATTAAACACCATTGAATAGCCGAGATGACCATCAATAAAATAAAAAAGGAGGAGACACATTGACCCCACATATGTTGACTCCTACACTATAGGTATCTCTACCAAGAATGTTTTAATATTTTTTTTGAAAAAAAAATTAAAAATGGCTTATAGTATTTTTTATTTGATAAAATTGTTAAAAAGGCAGAAAGTGGGGCTATAACATTAATGAAAAAAACCAAAAAACATAATTTAGAAAAATTAAATTATACATGTTAATAAATTTAAAATTTATATTTGTATTTATATTTGTATTTTGTTTTATCTGTTATATATATAAATTTAACAAAACCATTGACGCAGAATTTATCTATTATTTCATATCCATCATTACTAACATTATAGAAGACTACAATTCTAATATAAAGCTTCACCCATGGGTCCCTTTCATAAGAGGGCTTTCTGAAGAAATAAATCTTAATTTCTGATGTGGGATTCAAGTTACCAGTTACCTACATAGAAATAACTATATATTATTATAAATCAATGTTTTCAAGTAATTAATACTATGAATAACTAACAAATAATATTACTAAACAACTAATAAATTTTTTAATTGTTAATAATAAATAATAGGATTTAATTAATTAGAAATTAAATAATATATAATTAATAAAATATATAACAAATAATAACTAAATAATATATTATATATATAACGTATATATACTATTATAATTAATTAGTAACTAAATTAAAACATTAAATATTTATTAGTAATAAATATTTTTTGAAAATAAATATTTTTAAATGGTAAAATATAATATTTAATTAATAATATTTATTAATTTATATTAATTACAAATAAAATTATATAATTAAATAATAATAATACTAATTCATTAATCATTATTCATTACTATTTTAATAACATAATCATTATTAATACTATTTAGTAACTATATGATATTTTTTGTATATTTGTTAGAAATTGTATAATAATTATTATTATTATTATTTAATTAGTTACTTTGTATTGAATATTAATAGTTAGATTATATATTATGTATAATTTTTAATTATTTAATAACTACTAACTATATTTTTCATTTATAAATATTATTTACTAAATAATAATTTTAAATATTTATTCATAATTAACATTTATTAGAAATTAACATTATAAAATATTAAATCATGTTATATAATAAATATTATCAGTAGTTATTATATATTAGAGACAATTAGTTGGATAATTAAAACTAATATTATTTTAATTATTTAAAAATTAGTTATTAAATAATTTAATCATTATTAATAATATTTAGTAACTAATGATAATTTATTATATTTATTACTAATTGGATATTAATAGTTATTATTAAATTAATAATTATATATTAATTTATTAGTTAATTAGTATGTACTATTGTTAATAAGTAAATAAATATTTCTTATTTAAAATTTATAATTGATAAATAATTATTTTATTATTTTTAATAATTAAAATACTAAGTTATAATATTTATTAGTAATTATTATTTACTAGTAATGGATATTTATTTTGAATTAATATTTTTAAATTGTATATCATATTATTTAATTAATTGCATAATAACTGAAAATTATTTGTAGTTATTAATTAAATAATTATTAAAATATTATTATTTAATTATAAAATTATTGGTACTTAATATTAATTACTAAATAACATTAATATATTATTATTATTTACATTTTAAAAGTATAAATTTCTAATAAACGATAATTACTAATAAATATTTAAAATTATTCTCTAGTTACTAATTAATAATAGTTATTTTCAAACATTATATATTTATTATTTTTTATTTATTAATAAATAAGATTTCATTTTATTAATTATATATTATTTAATTTATAATTAATTAAAACCCATTATTTATTATTAACTATTTAGAAGTTCATTAGTCATTTAAAAATAAAATATATTAGTAATTAATATTATTAATTTATAGATTAAAAATGAAAAATGATAAAATATTATTAATTCCATACAAAAAAGGAAGGCCATGAATCCTACATTTTAAATGTAGAATGATTTCTAGGGTAAACCCTCTAATAAAATTATGTTGTGGGTGAGGGTTTCTGTTATAATTCGAGACTACTTTAATGGCTGTAATGATTTATATTAAATAGGAGATAAATTATATAGAATTTTTTATTATATATATATATATATATACAAAAAAACAAAGAGAAACACAAATAATAAAGTTTACACACTTTTATATTAGAATTTTTTTTACCAAAAGTTTGTAGGGATGTTAAAACAATTTGACATAATCAAAAGGGGGAATCCGTTAGGTGGAATTTCTGTAATAGTTTTAAAAAAAATTTACACAAGTAATATTTAGAAAAAAAATGAAAAAAAACATAAAACAAATTCCCTCTGCCACAGAATGATGAATGTCACCTGACACTGCTCCTATAAAGACCGCATACCTTAAGGAGATCCCCACCCATGACCCTAGAGGATGAATTCCAACCATCATATAGACGCTCCTGAACCGAAATCATCAATGCATCAAAACAACTACACTTGTTCTTCAGCCACAAACCATCTTCTCAATCGTAGAGAGTCGTCGTGGCATTTTTTGGCCACCATGCAACACTATGTGTCTCGCCTGTTGAGCTCTCCCTATATGGGAGAGATTAAAACAAATATGATTTACCCACACTTAATTTTATATGTATAAATGAGGATGGTTTGTGAGCCAGAGTAGGTGTGATGACTCTATGTCATTGGTGGCTAGGGATCCTCAATTGAAATTGAAATACTGCAAGTCTTGGGCATAATTTGACCACCTGAACCTTCACTTGTTGGTCAATGGTCCTGTAAAAATGATCATGATGCATTCAGAAAAATCATTCTTAATTCAATATGTAACTCCTCCTATGGTCTAATTCAAATTGAAGGATCAATGTCACATGTGGATGCTAATCTTGTTTCTTATTCAGAAAGAAGGGTGCTTAGAAAAAAAATCCATCATCACACGAATAGTTCTCCTCAAATGAGAAAAACCGTGGTGACATGAGGTATTGCTACGTACGGTCTCCTTTATTTTGGGATTATCATAAGTGAATTTCTCTTGGATGTTGAATTTTTTACTATTTTTTTTGCCTCAGATGATGCTTGAATTTAGGCGTGGGGAATTGGATCAACCTTTGGGAAGTCTGGTTCACTCAATCCTCATGATTGGTCCATTGACATAAATATATTATTGGATAAATTTTTTTTAAATAGATATGGATTTATATCCATGTAATAAATTTTATTTTATGACATCCAATGATTCCCAATGATATTTCTTCGTTAATGGGATTCACCATCTTCCTAGATGATGAGACATAACATGTAGGTTTTGGGTATTATGAAAAAATGCTCATCGAAGTGGATGTTATTACCCCCCACCACCTTATTAATACAATTGTGATATCAAAATCTTATAATGGTATTCTATTGAATTTGGAGTATAATAAAATTCCTTAATTCTATATTCTTTGTAAATATATTCGGTACTCATAGGAGTTCTGCTGAAGGGGCCATTCATTCCAAAACTGTGGTGCCAACGACATTACTTTTCACTATAAAATAATGTGAAAGGAGACAATAATAGATAGGTAGCATGACCTGGCTGAAAATGTTGTTTTCTCTACCAATGATGTGTATAAATAAAATTTTAATGCTGATAATGGGGTAACCATAGGTCTACCAATAATAATGGTCAATATAAACATGCATGGGTGGATTCTACTCATCTGTCCATGTGACCCTACTATTTGTTAGAAATTTTTGAATGGAATGAAGTTCACAATGCTATAGTTTATATTAATGAGTCCCATAATATGGGGGATAGTTATAAATATGATGATGATGCATCTACTAGAGATCAAACGGTATTTGATTTGGAAGATCAAAGGAATGTTGATACTCAACTTTGGTAGGAACATGATCTTATTCATTCAGTGAACGTGATGTGTAAAATTAAAATGGTCTCATCTTTCTCAAGAAAATATAACAAATCCAGGGGTATTATGTCACCCAATAAGAGCACTGACAATCCTTCATTGGTCATCCAAAAGGTATATGAAACACTTGAAGGCCCTCATGTTGTTCCCGGTTTTGGAATTTTGAATGATCAGACCATCATAGGTGGGAAACAAAATCCCTTGAGGATGGAAGAGAGTAGTGATATAGAATTTGCAGCTGATGCACATCATATGGATTTAGTAATGTATTTATCATGTATCTTCGATAATTCCATGAAGGTGTCCACACCTAAGATAGATCACTCTAAAGAAAGTTGTTTTCTTAATGCATGTCCCATGAATGAGGAATATGGTTGAGGAGGTTTTTATTTTGCTTTGATTGATTTTGGTGATAAAAATTTTATCGTACATGACATTTCAATTAAGTGTAACATAAAATAGTAGTTTCATTATTATTTTGGAAACTCTCATATGTATTTTTGTACTGATGGAAAAGTATTAGATGACACTTATCTAGAACGATCAAATATTTGGCATCCTGATGACCCACCCCCACCAGATGATCATATTGAGCCTCAAGTTAATGATAGAGCATCACAGCATTTAAAAACATGGAGGGGTCATCATCTAAAAGTCATAGGCAGTGAATGAATCAAAATATGATTAAAATGATTTCTAATGACAGGTCGCTTTCTTCAATATAATTTTCATTTTTTTGGTAGGACTTTTATATATAACATATTTTTGAAATGCATTAAAAATATGGTTATTTATTCATAATTACAAGCATAAAAGTAATTAAAAAATATAACTCATAAATCAGCACAAGACACCCTTATACAAGGTACGGGACCCAAAGAATACTTTTAGGTTTTTATGTGGGATGCAGTTTAACTTTTACAACATGATATTGATAATATCATAATAATAATAATACATAAATAAGGACACGTAACTTAAAATACAACTTATTAAAATAAAATATACTTAAAGTAATAATAAATAATATTAAAAATCCAAAAGTGATAATATAATTAATAATTATTATGAATAATAATAATTCTTAATGATTTTTATTAATTAATAATAATAAATAATATTATTTAATAATTAATAAATATTACTTATAATTATAAATAATATTTAATAATAATTAATAATTAATAATATTTACAAGTATATATTAATTATTAATATTTATTAATATTTATTAATAATTTATTATTAATTATGAGTAATAAATATTAATCAATTATTATTACCAAGGTTGTGTGAACCATTGGTTGGAACGTATTAATTAATTATTAAAAATATTATTAATTAGTATTATAATTAATTAATAATTGTTACAAGTAATTATGATTTATTAAATAATTATTATTATTTATTACTAATTACTATTAATTGTTAATATTGATTATTAATCATTATTATTAATTAAATTTAATTATTAACAATCATTACTAATAATTAATTGATGTTAATTAATAAATAATATTATTTATTATTTTAAATTACTAATATTTTTTATCAATAATAATTATTAATTATTATCAAAATTTATAATTATTAATTTCATAATTTTTATTATTATTATTCAATATATCATTATTAATATTTTATAGTAACTCTATTTTAATTAAATTTGTGGTTATTTAAATTATACGTTATTATTTTTGTATTATTATTATTATTAAATGGAGTGGTTCTAAAGTGTTAAATGCTATAAACTTCCATATAAAAGACTCGAGTACAAATTTAGACTGGGAAAAATTCCAAGGGTTATATAGCAGTATTGTATTAGTTCGTGTAGCAGTACTATAATTATAAAAATATTCATCTATTTTGGCCCATTCGTCTGAATATTTGGGCCCAAGGGGATATATCACACAAAAATTCAGGTCATTTGGCCATAAGGCCTTCAATGTAATGAAGTAGATTATTTCATGGAATATTGTAGCATTGCCATGCTAATGTATCATTGAATAAGATGTATCTAGATGGAGAAAACTATATCGTGGACTGAAGCAAAAATGAAAGACATGCCATTGGCCCACGCATCCGCAAAATGGAACTGCATGTTTATGGAAACACCATGTGAAGGATTTGGTTTAGAACTATAGAGGAGATAGAGTGGGGTTTTTTATGGTATTCAGGGTTCAAAATACTGTAATGGTCTTATAACCAAGTGTTGTAACACCATGGATTTCATGTTTTATAACTATGGCCCTCTAGGCCATGTAAGAGTTTCATCTCAACCCATTTAAAGAGGTGATTATCAAGAAATAAAAATACAAAATATATATCCTCTAGGGCATTCCATCCATGTGTTATTTTTATTATATTATTATTATTTGAATTATGAAAATGTGTAAGTTAATACCACATTAAAAATAAATATGGGATGTTAAGTCCCCATACCCTATATAAGTGTTCCATGACTGGGATTTTTAGTCATATTTTTGAATCTCATAAATTCTAGTAATCCCAAATAAAAAAAATTATTTTAGATTTTGTTTAATAAGTTTCCATATATACAAATAAAGTAAAAATTAATTTTTTTGTAAAAAAATAGAATTTTAAAAACATTTTTTATTATGTTTTATATATACATAAAATACTAAAAATAACACAATAGTATAAATTGAATTAACAATCGGATGAGCATAAATTCATTTAATGTTCTTGCATCACATGTTCCTATATAAAAAAAAGTTAACCCCATAAAATTAAAAAAACCCACTTCAAAAAATTCTCCATGGTGGAGAAATACTAGGACACTGTGGTATTGCATCAAGTGTGATTTTTATTATGAATTAAAACTATGATGGAGAAAAGCGAGAAGAAACTGGGTCTTCAACTAAACCATAGTATACAAATTTTAGTCTATGGGCTATATGTTTTTACGGTTTCTGGGTATAATGCTTGGTTGTCCATGGAATTATAAAAATAATTCAGTATATGACCACCAAGAACACAATATTAACCATTTCTATAGCATATTCTTGGAGACAAGATCCTTTTATATATAAAATACATGTTAAAAAGTGTGGTAGAATACATGAACAACCATCCAAATTAGTCTATATGACATATAACTAGATGTACGTGAAATGTTCATTCCTGAATGACATGACATCTACAGAGGTACATTTCAAGAACACATCTCAAGATCTATACATCATGTGGATACTAGGTTATCTCATGTATTTTAGGACCATGTCACTTGGGTTACTAGAGGTAAAAAATTGAATAGCTTGTGAGTCCCACATAGTGTGTACCCAACTAGGACATGCCAAGTAGGTTGACTCCACATGGAAGGATGAAACATTATTCATAGGAGATGTGTTTTTGTATTGTGGCTTTCCTTATTGATCTTATCCCATTTTAGGTCTGTAATTTAAAAAATCAATTACCCATTTCTATAAATATATATCCCCCTTTATAAATTTTTATTTATTTTTATGAAACTATTTTTGGAATAAACCCTTCTTGGTAGAAGCTGATGGAAAATCCATTGGCTGAGGAATCGAGTTGGGAGAGGGATCATGTGGCAATTATGAAATAGTCACATCACAATGATGAATATATTTTTGTGTCAATTTTTTCACAATGGGTTAGGAATTTATTGACATTAATTCACCTCATAATTTACACTATTCCGAAATTCATCCTCAAAAACATAATACTCAACATTATTATAATACTGAAATAGGCCCCCATATTAAATGGTTTGTTTTTATTATTAGAATAATATATATTATATAGATAATTTATTTTTTAATTTAAAAATGTATATTATTAAAAATTATTTCAATTCATGAATTTGTTTTCCCATTTCTATATTGATGAATTTGATTCCACTAATAAATGTATCCATTAATGGATAATCATGTGTTGAATCCTTTGGGTAGATGGAATTTCACGAACTAAAATTTCCATATTCTATCTTTATAATTTATATTTTAACAATTATCTTTTGCGATGATTCTACACTGTCAACATTTACTAGGTTCAATGATTCATCAGAAGTAAAATTAGGATGATGGTTTGGTGATACTGGTATCGTTAATTAGTCAGTGGAAAAGGATTTTCCTCAACATGGTGTGGGTTTTGAAAAAAAATTCATAGAAACTCCAAAACGGTGGTATTAATGATGTGGTTTGTCATCAGAACAATGAAAATGAAAAAGGAAATTATGGAATTTAGAGGATGAATAGTGGTGATGTTGGGGAATAACAGTGGCATGTCAAGAATGATTTTTTGGAGTAACCATGGATATGGTATAGAAAATACCGAATGAAGATTTGGAAGAAAAAATGGATACATTTCATGATGTCCTGTGGCCCCACACTATGTAGGGTTTCAGTTTGTAGTGTTAGGGCTTCCATAAATATATAATTATATCTTGTGTTTAACCCTAGAGAACACACCATCTTTTATTTTTCTGTGGTGGAATGGAATTCTATATGAAGGTAGATATCACATTCTGTTATCAAGTAGATAAATTCTATGTATATATCAAAAACATGTCCCTTGTTGTTGAATAATACAAGACCATCCATATTTTTTAGTTTATATGGTGTATAGTTAAATCATGTATTGATTTTTTGGACTACAAAAAATGATATGGGGTGAATAACATGTCTATGTAACTCATAGATATCCACTTAATGAATGAACATTAGTACATGTCATATTGTTTTGGACTACATGAATTGGTATTATTGTAATACATGCATGAGTAGCTCATGATTCCCACATGATTTGTACCCCATTAGAACACACCATGTAGCTTGACTCCCCATGACAGGATGACATTAGTACATAACTGACCACTAGTTTAGTAATTCACATTATGTCCCTCTTAGCACATGTCATGTACTGCTTTTACTTTAGTATTTTCCATATATTTTTTCCCATGTATCAAAATTATACATGTAAATAGTCCATTCTGAGAGACATTCCACATAGATCGGGATGGTATGATCCTATTAATCATTGGATCAATTGTTTTAGGAATTTTGGTAATTCTATGTTCTTAGAACTTTAGATGTGGAAATATGGTTTATGAGAGGTGATCAGAGAAATCATGGAGCATGGGTACACCCCCATGTGTTAATACATGGTCCTCCATTCATGGGATTTTGGTACTCCCAATGAGACATACTTATGAAAAGGTGATATCCCCCAATATGTACTACATTATAAAGTAATCCCCATTTTAATTTGAATTATAGGACATTCATTCATAGTTGTGGTTTATTCATTCAAGATTAGGTTTTGATACTCCCTCAATCCAAATGAGTTGTGGGCCCCCTTACTATTAGCATGTTAAGTAATCCACCATGTGGAATTGTTTGATTCTGAGACATATAGAGGCTTGTTTTTTCTCAATGAGATAGGACGATATCTCTATTTTAAAAAGGGTTTAGTACTCCCTCGACTAAAAGGCATTCCTCATTGAGTCATAGGTCCATCCATACTATTATTGTAAGGTAGCATGGGTGTTGTGAGATATGATTAGTTGTTACTAGGGATGTTATGGATATTGAATATCTTGCATTATATTCAAGAATTCATGATTTTTGTAAAGATGTAACTTATAATTTGGCAATTTACGTTGGGATTTATGAGTCTTAAATAATCAAAGTATCTCAAGATCCATAAGAGATTCAATCCTTTGTGGATATGTGATGAGAATATTTCGGTTCTTCTATTGTTTTTTATAGTCTTTAACTTAGAGCATTTCAGGATCCTTTGTGTAACATCTTTTTTCCCACAATCTTTGGTTTGAATGGAAATATTTTATCTACTTTTATTTTTTTATTCTATTCTATTAGGCATGCTTATACACACTTCTATATAGTACTTTAGGCCATAGTTGATGTGTCTATGAAAACAAGACACATTTTTGAGGTGAACATGGGGGATGTGGTTTTGGTAGAGATTATGCATAGTTCTATATTTTTTATGGTGGGGTTCATTCCATTAGACCTTGTATAGAAGGATTTTATTCTCTTTCCTCGATTTAGTTGTTTTATGTGATGTTGTTTTATTCTTATTCATTTTCTTTTGTTGGATTTTCATAGAGTATTAATATAAACGGTTATTATCTAATATATTCATTTGTTATAAATTTGGTTATATATCTGGTATTTTAGTTTATTAGATATATCATTTATTGGAGTTTCAAATCTATTTTAGGTATTTAAATGGTAATTCCTCCCATGTAGGTTACATATTCTTGGTTATAGTCTCCATCCCATTGATTATTTTAGGTGGGATTAGGGTGACACACATGGATTACCACCAAACTAAGTAGTTCTCCAGTAGATTGGGATATGTAAATATCATCATTGTTTTCATATTTATTTATAATAATATATATCTCATGACATCAATTTTATATCATTCATATATATAACCAATGCTCTCTATTTATATGGTCTCAACACACCTTTAAATGTATTACCTTGGTACTATATCACCTTTTGGGTTTTTTAGGTATATTTCCATAAATGATTTCATGTTCGACAAACCTTTCACACCCCAATCACTTAGAACCCACATCATCCTTGAATAGCCTCAAAGTATCTAACTCATTAGCACCCCTTCCTTTTTGTTAATGAATAATTTCTATTTTACAGTTAATATATATAAACCCATTGTATTCACAAAAAATTTCATGAATGTGATTTTTTACATGCATAGCAATGGAAATATGTATTGGAAATTGAATGATTTAGAAAAAACTACCACCTTCCCCTTTCATTACCCCGCAACTGTAAACCATATGTAAAGAAGATGATAAAAATATAGAAGTATTTATGAAAAATCATGGAAGAAAATCTATTTTAACCCTCTTATCTCACCCAACCTGAATGTATTCCTACATTCCTAGGGAACTAAAAATCATACAAGGGTGTATAAAAAGAAATAGAAAAGAATCACTAAAAAGTAAATATAACAAAAAAGAACTTTGTGGGAAATTAAAATTATAGACAATGTAAAATATAATCATAAAAATAATTGAATATACAAATATATACCCATTATTCCATATCTATAAGAATTAAATCCACCACCCTCAAATTATAATTGAATTAATAAAATAAATATATTATAAAAAATGTATACCATGAATCAAATTTAGTCTCTAGTTTTTCCAAAGTTGATAACATGATGTAACATCTCCAACAATCAATATTTACCTTTAATAGGTGGTTCATGGATGGTACATGACATTGATTGAACTGCTTCCATACTTCATTATACCAAATCAACCCAAATATTTTGAGTTTAATATGATCTTGGATTGGGAATATGAGGCATTGGGACTTCAGATGCTACGTAAAGATTAGTTAAGCTATAGAATCGATATTGTTCATTAGTAATTGAAAACAAATATTACAAATAATTAAATACATTTGAAACATATACACCAATCAATAAAAATATGTATCATAGAAAATCCAAATTAAATTATAGTACATCATATCAATTATATAATACTTTATAAATATTAGTATCAAAATTGATAAAAAAAATTTAAATGTTTTATATATTAAAAAGATTTTTTTTTAATATTTACAATTTATAAGATTATTGATAAATAAATTTAAAACATTATATTCCTTCAATTATAATCTAATAAATTATATTTAGAATATAAATAAATTTGTTAAAAGAAATTATATATTCATTAGAAATTTAAAAAATTTAATCAAGAGTGAAATATTATTTATATTCATTCAATAAAAAATTAATCATGCTTCTATTTTTTTTAATTCACATGATTTTATTTTTTATAAGGTTTTTATTTACTTTTAATATCTTCCCATAACCCATTTTGTGACCTAACTTCCATGGAATTCATTTTAACTCGTCACTCAATATATATTAACTTGAAATGATATTCAAAATCTTGAGAATATGTGTTATCTCTATATTCATAGAAAATTTATATTTTACACAATTTAAGAATTACTGAGTAATTTTTACACCCTAAGGTCTTAATATGGGATGTTCAGTAGTTAATAGTTAGTGGGAAATAATTTTAAGTAACAAATCAAGAATGAGGATGTTTTACGTAAATAATAATCTATGATTAAAAATTCAAAAATATGGAAATTTACAAACTTATTCCAAAATAATTTTAGAAAAACAATAAATATATTTATTTTAATATTGTCTATAATAAATATAATGAAATTACATGACTAATTCGTCTCATATTCTCTATTTTCATTATTTTCTCCACATTTTCTTCTGTAATAATTCAGAGAATATTTTATATTTTTTATGATTATAAAGAGAATATTATCTATATAGTAAACACAAAGGATAAATATTTATGATTCTTATCTTTCAAAAAACATATGACACCCCACCACACATATAAAAAAATACACTTCATAAATATTGTATGAATATCTCTTCAACTATACTATGTTGGAAAATATAATAATACATAACACTAAGAAATAGATAAGAAAGTTAATTTTTTTAAAATATGTCTTATCTTATAAAGAATTTCTTGGATTATAAAGATATAAAAAAGATAAAAAAATATTCCCCAAGTGGATTCAAATGAGATTAATTCCCATAAAATACCTTATTAATTCAATAATTATTTCTCATACACTTGAAATCATTGATGTTTAATTAGAAAAAGTTATATATCTGTAAATATTGCTAATGTTACTTCAGTAATGTTCGGTTATATGTTGATGGGTTTGTAAGGGTCAAAAAAATATTTTTAAGGTAGGAAAAGTAAATAAAAACATTAAATACATAGATCGCCATGCAATTAAAACCAAAAACATATAAATATATACAATAATGAACATGTGTAACTTTAACTATAATAAGTCCATCAACCTTTTTCAGATTAAAAAAAACATTAGTGTTGATTCACAAAAAAACATGAATCACATTAAGGTTAAGTGAGAACCAAGAAAAGATCCCCGTGAATGGAAACAAGCACAAGGGGATCCTCCACTGTAGACAAGAGACAAAACAAACACATAAATCACATTATTGCTAAGTGAGGGACACAAGTTACACCCAAAAACCGTCCTCACACATA
Source organism: Viscum album (assembly GCA_963277665.1). Classification (NCBI taxonomy): domain Eukaryota; kingdom Viridiplantae; phylum Streptophyta; class Magnoliopsida; order Santalales; family Viscaceae; genus Viscum; species Viscum album. The sequence goes on along the minus strand of OY728145.1, from coordinate 650,777,165 downwards.
CCTTCAAAAATATCATGATCACTCATAGAATCCAGAATTGAATCCATAGCCATGAGAGAAATTTATTAATTAAATTTACATAGTATAATCCATATATAATTTTATGTGTGGATTAATCCAATTTTAATATTTATATTTTTTTTAATTGAACTTATCAGGTCATGTCCTCGATTTACTCTTTTTTACCCCCTCTCCAATGTGCCCCTCCCAACCTCCCTAATGCCCCTCTCTCCCACTCTCATTTTCGATTTTAAATTTTTAAACACCTCTCTACCATAACTCGAGCCCCACTTCTCCAGTACTACTGACTGATTGGTAATTGATATATCATTTTAAGGGAGGTTTAACCATAATCAGTAAAACCTCCATATTTAATCGTTGTATTTAATTAAGATCAATGAGTAAAAACCAATGGAATATTCCAACTGGGGTGCATTCATGAAATAACCAAATCACGCAATGCTTATGTGGATCATTATGTTATCCACAATTATCCACCTTCTCATAGTAGATATGGAGAATAATGAGCGATCGAGGGAATCTGTTTCAATAGGATAAGGATTGAATTCCCAAGTATCATGGATGTAACATCATAATATAGGCACTGGGACACTCCTGAGAAATCTCATGAATTTTCTCATATGATATCAATATCTAAGTAAATATTAATTCTATTATAGCTATTTGTAATCCTTGAAATTTTAAATCTCTTATGTTTTATCGTATGAAATGTAATTATAAAAGATTTATTACATGGATAGGAATCCAATTATTTACTGTTAACATTTACATAACATCTTAAATTATGGGGTGTAATATGAATCATTAAATTCAATTGTCTATACCCTATGAATTTTTTTCATACCCGTGATATATGTGCCTTATGATACACCCATGTTTTATTATATGATATACGCAATTACACATTCAATATATAAGACATTATGGAATATCTCTTTTATTATCCTACTGACACTAAATATAGAGACTAATATTATTTATAGATACATATTACATCTTAAAAGATTAATATTATTCACATCTAAATTGTCACACCTGTGGAATATAATGGATTAGTTTCTTTGGAAATTTGGATACATTAAAAACCCATTCATAAGTGATCTACATATTCTCCCACTATGTTCTTTATAACAATCACCCTCCTTAAACATATTTTACATAATACATTTATTCACGAATTAGGTAATGGAATCTTAATATAGGGTGAGATAAAATAATTAGAAGGGGAAATAAGGGGGATATAAATATAACATAAGGATTAGGGCATGGAACATGAGAATAACATTTAACATTATACCCAACATAACATATATCATAAACATGACTCATGGAATACTTATTAGTATTTCATAATACATGGACTATAAATAAATAAATTAACATAATCCATGAGACTGTAACATAAACAAAAGATTGTGGGAAAACATATGTTCAATGAATTATGTATATTTATAAATAGAGACACGTTTACTAAACATGATATGAAAAAAAACTAGGCCCTAACACAATTTTATGGACACGAAAACTAGGACCATGTTTCATCAAATGGAAATAGAAATGTGGTCCACTCATAAAATTATAAATAGGAATTTAGTTTAATTAAAAAAATAACTCTTTAGTTATCTAGGATTAACCAATACATTAGAGAGAAATAACATTCTCACTAATCCTTGATTTATAATGTGACCACTCATCCATGGTCATTACACAACAACCTTCCTTGGATATAATGTAATAACTATCCTTGATTATAATGTAAGCACCATCCCTGGTTATAGTATATCAATTTTCCATTGTTTATAAATTAATTACACATATTGTAATGAATATCCTCCATTTTGGTGCCATGAGATCGTAACATATTTTTCATATCTTCCAATCAAATCTTATGAAATGGAAAGAAGGTTTATTAATATTACTTTTTCATGGATTAAAGCCTGGAAATAAATTTCTATCAAAAACATATAGTCTTTATAGTATTAAACCATCTTGGGAAAAAATAATGATTGTACCCATGGGTAATATCTTTAGTAATGATTAATAAAAAACAAGGGATATTATAATATATGGAATATTATTTTTAAATATCAGTCATAACATTTCTTTAGAAAAATATCCTTCTGATTTTGAAATCACTTATTTATAATCAAAAAATATCCCAAATATTAATGAACAAAATTTCATGAAAATAAACATGGAAATTTTTATGTGGATATTTAAATTATTCATCAGCCATGATGGTGAAAATATCATTCATTGTGTACCTTTTAAAGATAATATTACTATCATATTTTATATAAAAAGTAAAAATTACACTATCTGGAAAATTACAAGAAGATTCCTTTAGAAAAAATTAAAAGAAAAATAAGGGAAAGAATTTAATTAAAAAATACATTTATACTAGTAAAAACATTTTTAAAAAATTTTCTGAAAATAATGGAAAGTAATAAATTTTTTTATCAAAATAACATATAAATATGTTTTTTCATAAAAACAATTATTTTCGTATATTTAGTTATTAATGATATTAAAATGAATAGAAGGATGTATTTTAAATAAAAAACTAATTTTAAAAATTTTAATGTGTTTCATTAGTAACATATCATAATATTTTATCATAGGAAGCCTAATTTTAAACAATCCCAAAAACAGTGAGATTGCATCATAAAACCCTTACTACATTGGTAATTTTTGAATAGGGTGACCCATAAAAAAGAACCATATAAGTATATGTGCATCCCTATAAAATTAATAATAATTATAATAAATGAAATTCATATCTAGTAAATACACTTTGTAAATGAAATAAGTGTTTGACATGGAATGTGTGTCATTGAAATTAAGGTGAGTTGAAAATCCTTCACCTCAAGTCTCCAATTTCTTCATAAACATTCAAAAATACAATATAATATAAATAATAATAATATTATTATATTATTGATCCATTCCTATTTATACCAAACCATATTTTATTTAATTATAACCTTTCAAAAATCAGTTGTTGACAATTCATTATTAAAATCAATCTTTCATGCGATAACCACTTCATTTTTCATTTATATTTTCATTTGATAGTTTTTCGGATTATACATTTATTATGGTGAAATTATGTATATATTTTTAATAAATATTTAAATATCATATAAATTAATTATATAAATATTTATATTCAGAAATAATTTTAAGATATGAATAAATGAATTACGCCATTTGTGATGATGGTAAGTCATATGTACGCATGAATGATGTTTCCATTTTATCGATGAATGTGACTAATGAAAGTAAAATATTAATTATCCTTTAAATAATAATTTTTATAAATTATATATCATATATTTTCAATAAATATATCATTATTACCATCCATTTCAATATAAAATTAAAAACCCATCACATTGTTTCGTGGTGGTGGTAGTCGACATGTACGCATGGGCGCAATTATCATTTTATAATGGATTAGATGTTAAGATGTTCTATGTGATTTTATGGTTATAGGAGTATATTCATGTCTTAAATATCATATATATACATTAATTACATAATTATATCTATTTTTGAGAGGTGATGAATTAAAATGAATTACATCGGTTAGTGAGGCGGGTGTCCACCATACACATGATCGATTGTTTCATTTCCCAATTCAGGGAGGGTGAGTTGGATATATGTTATTAAATTAATAAAATAAACTATATTTAGGCTATATATATTTATTTCATTATATAATCATATTTTATGAAAATATTATTTATTTTGATAATGAAATAAAATAAAAATGATGGGTTAAGAAAGATACCTCTTCTTTAGACATCCACTATAAGATAACACCAAAATCCTTATTATGATGGTTTCATGGTAAATATAAAGACTCTAGTAAGAATTTTGAGAAGTATGTAAGCTGTTTGTCTCAGTATTTTAGGAACCAAAATGTTTTGAAATAATGAATGGGATAGGAGAGGGGGGGACCTTTTATATGTGGGAAAGAGGACACATTTGGAATTTTTGAAATGAAAAAATTATACACATGTAGGACAAATAATAATGTAAAAAATTATAATTATATAATATTATGTGACATAATTTTTGTAATATTACTGTATAATTGTATTTTTAGAAGAATTCCGATCATTTTAACAAATATCTTTTTTTTGATTAACCCCATGGTAAACCAATTTAAACACTTACTGTGATAAATATTTTTTTTCTGTTTAACATTTGTTTTGTGAAAAATATATTTTTACCATATTATATAAAAATTATTATTCTTATTAAAAATATAAAATACATTTTTTTTAAATTCAATTCCCATAAGTGGTAGATTTTAATTTAAAATAAATGTCCCTGTCGTGATGAAAAACATCTTTTTGAAGAAAATGCATCAAAATGTTTAAAAAGTTTTCATATAAAAATTCTACATGATATTTATTAGAATGAACTAGGTTTTATTAATAATAATATAATTGAACTAATTTTATTTTTAATATTTTTTTTAAATTTTATTAAAATTTGTAATTACTTTAAATGAGAATCTATGTTTTAATAAAAATGTATGTTTTTCACTATTCATCTAAAAAATAATATGTTCAATCAATTCTCAAAAATTTACCCTATGATATGTTTACCATATTGAATCCAAAAATTATGTTCATTTTTAAATATAATTTTTTTACAATTTGTAAAAAAAATTATTCTTTGTTCACTAAAAGAAATGAAATTATTTTTTTAGAAGAATGTATTTTCGAATCATATAAGGACATTACAAAACATTAAGTACATATTATCAATATTTTTTCATTATATAAATAAATCATTATAACTTTTAAAAATATGTTTATTATTATTAATGTGCCTAAATTTAATTGCATGTTTATAACTGTCTTGTTTAAAAAATAATATTAATATGATATTTTAGTTTTTTAAAACTCGATGTTGCGTGTAACGCCCCGACCCCAGCTACCCAGAGTCGGTGCATTACTTACATAACATTGGCATGATCACAAGAAAGATCAAATCCCGAAAGACCGATTGGTTTAGTAGCCTTGGAAACACTAGATATAATCATAAAGTTTTACATTACATTTCAAAGTGAAAAACTACTACAACAACAAAGTCTTCATATCCACACTATTAACCCCTCATAATATCCCTGCAAGTCATTCATAATTTACTTCTTCACTACCTGGGAAAAATAAAACATAGAAAAGGGGTGAGCTCAAATGCCCAGTAAGGATAACAATATAGCGGAACATTCAAAATAAGCATAAACATTTAAGGCAATGAATTACTAAAACAAAAGCCTTTTAAAATTGAACTTCAACATAGTATGGCAAAAGTAAAATGAAATAATGCCATTTACTTGTTCACATGGATATTCTACTAATCGAATAATCACATGCAATATTAATAACCACTTTCATAATGTTGGAATGCATAATGCCAGACTATCATAACCACATAGCCAAGGCCTCGTGCCAAGACTACAAATAAGATTTTGTCAAGGCCTTGTGCCAAGACACTATTTTGTCTCATGAGACCTACCGATGCATCGAGGAGCTATAGCGGGCTCCACCCGTCACTTATTAAGTCCAATGCATTCCCATATGAAAAGGTTTAAACATAACATAAACATTCGTATTAAAACTAGCATACGAAATGTCAATAATTTCACCATAAACTATGAATGGTATAAAAATAGCACATCCACAGTCAAACATATCACAAAACCTTCAATACAATATAGAAGTTTTGTATCATAATAAATCAACTTCAAATAATCTTAAAATCCATTCAAAGGATGTTGACATAGATGAAATCAAAATTCTTTTTAAAGAAGTATCTCCTTTTATTTTGAAATAAAACATTTTCTTTGAAAATACTCTTATAAGCTTGTATGGAAAGCTTCGACGATTTTATAACGGCGTAAAATAACCGCACCCGCCGTATAAGTTAAAAAAAACATTCTTACCTCAATTCTATCGAAAAGGTTAAAAAGGACCTTGTTTTGAAAACGACGGAAAGATTCCTTTATAAACCTCTTATAAAAATTCAAACAAGGGTATAAATGACTTTAACCCATAAAAAATGTTTTGAAATACATTTTTAAGAAACATGGATGTGGATGATAAAGATATCCCAGTAGATTATTATGTATAAACAACCTCGGATAATGAAGAGATTGTGAAATAACCCTTACCTTGTACTTTTCCTTGGTTGGGGTAGGTTAACCTCCTGTATAATGGTGAAATAATTGTTATTAAATTATACAAGAATCATATATATTAATATGATATCATATATGATCTTTTAACATTGATTTATTAATAATATCTTAGAATTATCATCGTTTCGGGTGTTAACTTACTCATTTTCTTTTATATGTTTTGTTACATAAGCCATGTTTGTTGTATCTTATTCATATCCAGAATGATATCAAGTCCTTAAACATCATTTTTAAATCATAAAATGATAATTATACTTGAATGGATACGATGGAGAATGAATCTCATCGCGTTCGTGGAGACGGTAGTCCGTACGTACGCACGAGCGACAATATCATTCTTTTGATATTAAAATAATATATAAATGGATGGTATATCATATATACAGAATCATTAACATGTTATATTTATTATTTACATGAGTTACACATCATTATTATACCCATCCAAATAATATTATATTGAATAACAATTACACCACGACGTGGAGACGGTAAGCCGTACGTACGCACGTATGGTGACATGTTATTCAAAGGGTGGATAGAATACTGAATATGATTGTACCATATTTATAATAACATCACAGTATATGTGAGATACTGGAGTTATTATTTCAGAATGGTAAGAACAAAGGAAGAAGAAGTGGAAGAAGAAATGAACTTAGAAAAGGGTGGTGAAATCATTACCTCTTCTTTGGGTTCTTCCTTTTGATTTGATCAAAAGGGCTCCTTAGGTTGGCTTTCCGATCAAACTAAGGCCTCTAGGTTGTAGTGAGGGATGTTGGGAGAGTATTTGGGCAGAGTTTGGCCGAACCAAAAGGCTTTGAAGGTGTTAAGAAATGAGAAGGAGGAGTGCCCTTTTATAAGAGGGGTGAGGGGCACCTTTGGAAAAGTTAGAAATATTAATTTATAATAAATTCATATTCGGTTTACAAAGGCTCCAAAGTTGAATATTCAAAGGATGAGGTGGGGATAGGTCGAAAACAACTCATCCAATAGAATTTAGACAGGTTTGGGTACTTATATTAACCTTATCTTTAAGTATTAACTCTAAGTTAATTAGTTTCACTTTTACAATGTCTCTTTGTATTTTTATATTATATGGTTAATAGACTTACCATATACATACAAGCGACCCCCAAGTGGTCCATTAATGATTAACCTATCATAATATAAGTCTCTTGGCCGAACCTTAGATTTTTATGAATTTAATATCAATTAATAATATAATATTTGTTTTAAGAACTCTTTTATGTCAATTTTGACACTATTCAATAGTTGATTTTTGTGAAACTCATAACAGATTGATTACTTCTAACAAAGTCAATTAAATCAATCCTAATATATCATATTATCCTAGAAAATTAGTGTAATCCATTAAAAGTTTCATATTATATTTATTTGGGTATTTATAATATCGATTATGTTAATTTTCTACTATTTTAGTAATTACTACATCATCATTGTGTCATAAATAAAATAAATTATTTAATGTCTAAAAATTATAAATAAAATATAATTATGTAGGAAAGCCTTTTAGCTTTCTAATGAATATTTATAATAAAAAATACAACATGTATAACCCTATGTAAAATTTGTCCTTCTAAAAGATGTAAGCTTATGCCATTTTTATTTTTATTTTAGCTTTATTAATATAATGTGTCATTATCACTTACAAGTGGATCCATGGGGTCCCCAAATAGACCCAAAGATGCCCATGGTCGACCATGTATCAACCAATAGGGTTAAGACACGTTTTAGGGTAATTTTGTATTATTATAATATTATTTGTTAACCCTTATTTACCGGATTTACCCTTAACCATGGTAAATAAAATATTTACCGCAGTAATTATTCAAAATGTCTAAAAATAAAAGTTACCTATTTACAAAATTTGAACATCCTGATTCCAAATATGGAATCCAATTTCCTAAATTCAAAACACAGAAGTGGCAGAAATTAATTTAAAATTAATTCCCGCTGTCAAAACAAATAGCGTGTTTTTAAGAGATAATAACTATCAAAAGATTGACACTTGTTTATGTTCGGTTTAATTGTAAAATTATGTCCAATGACCAACATTATATTAAATGGTAAAAATATATTCTAAATATACTTTAAAACCACTCAAATTCACAATTTATCACTATTAATTATTTTGATTAAAAAAGTTGTTTTTAATTAAAATTTAGTAATTTTCACTATTCATCAAAATATGAAAGTTATCCGAAAAGTACCAAAATTTCACCTTAGGCTAAATTCGATATTCCGAATCAAAAAATGAAGTCCATTTTGAAATATAAAATATATATAATTTCAAAAATTAGGTATTACTATTCATAACGGGTAGTTTGATCGGTTGTGGTGTGTGTTAAAACTCGAAGTTGCGTACAACACACGCTACTGTTTTATTCAAAGGAAAGCATACCGTGTAAGCTTGGGATGTTTCATTTTAAATTTTTGATGTCCCCATTTAGTCAAAAAGTTTAAAATATTTTATTTAAAAAGGTTTCACTATTAAAAGTTGATAAAAGTGTAATACTGAAAATGAATCTGTTCTTGCATTATGACTAAGAAACTCATATTATGGATTCTAAAATTATAAGGATTATATAAAGTTTAAAATGTAGTTAATTCTATTCATGACCTCTTTTAATGGATTTTTTATTTGTAATTCATGGTGTGATTGAACTCGGTGTTGCGTGTAATGCAAGTTATTGAATTATTTTGAAGAAATAACATACTATGAAATCTTGGGGTGTTACATTCTCCCCTCCTTCAATAAATTGCGTCCTCGCAATTTGAAATTGTTCTTCGAAAATAGAAAATATATTTGTGGGAAAACCCGTATAGGAAATTGGTTTACTAATATTTAGTCTTAATATGAGGAAAAGAGAAATGAAAGGGTCACCACCAAATTATGATCTCGATTAGAAGAACATTGGTGGCAATTAGAGACATATAATTGCAGGAAAAACGTAAATATTTATAGGTAGTGATTGAGGTCATCAATCACAAACAAGTATAAAATTGAGGTTCTTAAACTCATCAATCTATGATGATTTGAAATACTATCGGTTCAACAAAACATAGGGTATTGGGATAACACATTTTTGACGTTTCAAAATATCTTAGTTGAAATCCCACATCGAAAAATGAATTAATGAGGCCTCTATTTTAAACAAAGAGTGGAAAGTATGAAGATTACCGAACATAACACATACTAGGGTTCCATGTAGGAAAATATGGACATGGAGGATAAATCTAACCATCAATTATCTGATGGAGAGTGGTAGAGAACATGGCTATGAAAAGGCCAAAAATCCCAAAGCCATAAATTAGTGATGATTTAAGGTACCATCTAGGACAACATTTTTGTTCTAAGTTCCTTTTATTAATGTTGAGGAATTTATTTATGAGATTGGCTAAGATCATAAGGAGATATACTTACTTTATAATTAGAGTTTTATCCATTAATAAATTTCTACCACAAACTCATCTTTCACTCTAGAATGTAAAAATTTCTATTTACACTATTCGTATAGGGTTCCAAAATAAACGAATTTATAATTCATCTACAAGATCATTTAATAAAAACTACATTATTTAATCCAATACATCTCGTGGGACAGTGGTAGGTGATACACCCTTGTCGCCCTTCAGTTGCGGGTTCAAGTCTCGCAGCCTTGCCGGACGCGACGGGTTGCCGCCCGACCTCCGGGTTGTCCTTTTATGGCAATCCAAAATAATCCAAACTAGAACTATCCAAAATACTTCTGTCTAAACTCACAGTCCAACATTTATAAGGAAGGTAAACATAATATAGATCCTTTTTACCCCGTAATAGAATATGAATACCTTCATCATGTATTACCATATTCCTTATTGATTACATTCATGCACCCTTATTCCATATAGAATGCTGGATATACTTCATTAATCCAAAAATGTTTTAAACCCCAACAATGATGGAATATACAAATCATTGATCAGTTCCAAGGTAGTCAAGAATATCCAATATAATTTATCCAAAACAATCACATATTATTCCAAAATCACTACCTCAGTATCAGAACTATATTATGATTTATCATTCTCTCAACCATATATTTTCCAAAAATTTATCCTGCTATTGAGTCACTTTTCTTTGTTCCACACAATCTCTTGTCCTTAATGAAATAGTACTGTAGTACAATCCTTATATTATTATAACAAGTACATTGTTGATACAACATTCAATTGACATAATCAACATAAGAACTCTAATCATTCCTCTTCATCTGTGGTAGTATCATAACTTGATTATTATCCAATAGCATCATTTGCGGCATAGTCTGATGACTGGGACATAGGTTCGCGTAGTGTCCAAACTCCTTGCAAATGAAGCATTGTACATTTGAAACCATTTTCTTACCCTTGCAATCACGTACTTTGTGCCCTTTTCCTCCACACTTATAACAAACTCCCATTCCTTTCAGGCAAGTTCCAGGGTGTTTCTTTCCACAGTTACCACATATGGGAAAATTATTCTTTTCCCTCTTCCCTTTATCCATCTTTCTTTCTTCCATCCTTTTCTTCTCTTGCTTCCCTTCAAAGCCATAGGACTCAGTAAACTCTTTACTTATCTTATTAACACATGATATTATTTCTTCATATGATGATAATACATGGGAGACTATTTCTCTTATAAATTCTGGCTTAAGACCATGAAAGATATGATCCTTCTTTCTCTTTGGATCATGTGCATTGTTGGAGTTCTCATTCCTTCTACTGGGCGCCATTTCTAAACAATTGCATAAACTAGATCAGTTTATGAATCGAAATACATAATCCCATACTTATAAAACACTTAACATAAATTGAACTATTTATGGATATAATCCATAATCATAAAAATGTTTTCTTTGAGGAAGTATATACTCATAAACCCTTCATAATGATTTGTAAAGAAAATGAGAGTTATCCTAAGCATATCCCCCGGGAGTGTCGTAACCAAGAGTGCAGCAAGGCCCGTTGTCGTGCACCAGTTCCCGTTCGAGTCTAGCTCAAAGCGGTGTTTTCGGGTTTTACCCCTAGGTACATCTGTGCCAGAGCCGCCTCTACCTGCTCGTATCCAGACAGGGATGTATTGCTCGGAAAACTCACAAAATCTCTACAATACCAAAATTCTAGGAAGTTCTTCTATATTAATCCTCAAAGTTCATCTTAGGTCTACGTGCTCTAATCAGAGTTTATCTAAATCTAGCTTCCAAGGTTTGTACTAAACTTCCTCTGATACCAACTGTAACGCCCCGACCCCAGCTACCCAGAGTCGGTGCATTACTTACATAACATTGGCATGATCACAAGAAAGATCAAATCCCGAAAGACCGATTGGTTTAGTAGCCTTGGAAACACTAGATATAATCATAAAGTTTTACATTACATTTCAAAGTGAAAAACTACAACAACAACAAAGTCTTCATATCCACACTATTAACCCCTCATAATATCCCTGCAAGTCATTCATAATTTACTTCTTCACTACCTGGGAAAAATAAAACATAGAAAAGGGGTGAGCTCAAATGCCCAGTAAGGATAACAATATAGCGGAACATTCAAAATAAGCATAAACATTTAAGGCAATGAATTACTAAAACAAAAGCCTTTTAAAATTGAACTTCAACACAGTATGGCAAAAGTAAAATGAAATAATTCCATTTACTTGTTCACATGGATATTCTACTAATCGAATAATCACATGCAATATTAATAACCACTTTCATAATGTTGGAATGCATAATGCCAGACTATCATAACCACATAGCCAAGGCCTCGTGCCAAGACTACAAATAAGATTTTGTCAAGGCCTTGTGCCAAGACACTAGTTTGTCTCATGAGACCTACCGATGCATCGAGGAGCTATAGCGGGCTCCACCCGTCACTTATTAAGTCCAATGCATTCCCATATGAAAAGGTTTAAACATAACATAAACATTCGTATTAAAACTAGCATACGAAATGTCAATAATTTCACCATAAACTATGAATGGTATAAAAATAGCACATCCACAGTCAAACATATCACAAAACCTTCAATACAATATAGAAGTTTTGTATCATAATAAATCAACTTCAAATAATCTTAAAATCCATTCAAAGGATGTTGACATAGATGAAATCAAAATTCTTTTTAAAGAAGTATCTCCTTTTATTTTGAAATAAAACATTTTCTTTGAAAATATTCTTATAAGCTTGTATGGAAAGCTTCGACAATTTTATAACGGCGTAAAATAACCGCACCCGCCGTATAAGTTAAAAAAAACATTCTTACCTCAATTCTATCGAAAAGGTTAAAAAGGACCTTGTTTTGAAAACGACGGAAAGATTCCTTTATAAACCTCTTATAAAAATTCAAACAAGGGTATAAATGACTTTAACCCATAAAAAATGTTTTGAAATACATTTTTAAGAAACATGGATGTGGATGATAAAGATATCCCAGTAGATTATTACGTATAAACAACCTCGGATAATGAAGAGATTGTGAAATAACCCTTACCTTGTACTTTTCCGTGGTTGGGGTAGGTTAACCTCCTGTATAATGGTGAAATAATTGTTATTAAATTATACAAGAATCATATATATTAATATGATATCATATATGATCTTTTAACATTGATTTATTAATAATATCTTAGAATTATCATCGTTTCGGGTGTTAACTTACTCATTTTCTTTTATATGTTTTGTTACATAAGCCATGTTTGTTGTATCTTATTCATATCCAGAATGATATCAAGTCCATAAACATCATTTTTAAATCATAAAATGATAATTATACTTGAATGGATACGATGGAGAATGAATCTCATCGCGTTCGTGGAGACGGTAGTCCGTACGTACGCACGAGCGACAATATCATTCTTTTGATATTAAAATAATATATAAATGGATGGTATATCATATATACAGAATCATTAACATGTTATATTTATTATTTACATGAGTTACACATCATTATTATACTCATCCAAATAATATTATATTGAATAACAATTACACCACGACGTGGAGACGGTAAGCCGTACGTACGCATGTATGGTGACATGTTATTCAAAGGGTGGATAGAATACTGAATATGATTGTACCATATTTATAATAACATCACAGTATATGTGAGATACTGGAGTTATTATTTCAGAATGGTAAGAACAAAGGAAGAAGAAGTGGAAGAAGAAATGAACATAGGAAAGGGTGGTGAAATCATTACCTCTTCTTTGGGTTCTTCCTTTTAATTTGATCAAAAGGGCTCCTTAGGTTGGCTTTCTGATCGAACTAAGGCCTTTAGGTTGTAGTGAGGGATGTTGGGAGAGTATTTGGGCAGAGTTTGGCCGAACCAAAAGGCTTTGAAGGTGTTAAGAAATGAGAAGGAGGAGTGCCCTTTTATAAGAGGGGTGAGAGGTACCTTTGGAAAAGTTAGAAATATTAATTTATAATAAATTCATATTCGGTTTAAAAAGGATCCAAAGTTGACTATTCAAAGTATGAGGTGGGGATAGGTTGAAAACAACTCATCCAATAGAATTTAGACAGGTTTGGGTACTTATATTAACCTTATCTTTAAGTATTAACTCTAAGTTAATTAGTTTCACTTTTACAATGTCTCTTTGTATTTTTATATTATATGGTTAATAGACTTAACATATACATAAAAGCGACCCCCAAGTGGTCCATTAATGATTAACCTATCATAATATAAGTCTCTTGGCCGAACCTTAGATTTTTAGGAATTTAATATCAATTAATAATATAATATTGGTTTTAAGAACTCTTTTATGTCAATTTTGACACTATTCAATAGTTGATTTTTGTGAAACTCATAACAGATTGATTACTTCGAACAAAGTCAATTAAATCAATACTAATATATCATATTATCCTATAAAATTAGTTTAATTCATTAAAAGTTTCATATTATATTTATTTGGGTATTTATAATATCACTTATGTTAATTTTCTACTATTTTAGTAATTACTGCATCATCATTGTGTCATAAATAAAATAAATTATTTAATGTCTAAAAATTATAAATAAAATATCATTATGTAGGAAATCTTTTTAGCTTTCTAATGAATATTTATAATCAAAACTACAACATGTATAACCCTATGTAAAAATTGGCCTTCTAAAAGATGTAAGCTTATGCCATTTTTATTTTTATTTTAGCTTTATTAATATAATGTGTCATTATCACTTACAAGTGGATCCATGGGGTCCCAAAATAGACCCCAAGATGCCCATGGTCGACCATGTATCAACCAAGAGGGTTAAGACACGTTTTAGGGTAATTTTGTATTATTATAATATTATTTTTTAACCCTTATTTACCGGATTTACCCATAACCATGGTAAATAAAATATTTACCGCAGTAATTATTCAAAATGTCTAAATATAAAAGTTACCTATTTACACAATTTTAACATCCTGATTCCAAATATGGAATCCATTTTCCTAAATTCAAAACACAGAAGTGGCAGAAATTAATTTAAAATTAATTCCCGCTGTCAAAACAAATAGCGTGTTTTTAAGAGATAATAACTATCAAAAGATTGACACTTGTTTATGTTCGGTTTAATTGTAAAATTATGTCCAATGACCAACATTATATTAAATGGTAAAAATATATTCTAAATATACTTTAAAACCACTCAAATTCACAATTTATCACTATTAATTATTTTGATTAAAAAAGTTGTTTTTAATTAAAATTTAGTAATTTTCACTATTCATCAAAATATGAAAGTTATCCGAAAAGTACCAAAATTTCACCTTAGGCTAAATTCGATATTCCGAATCCAAAAATGAAGTCCATTTTGAAATATAAAATATATATAATTTCAAAAATTAGGTATTACTATTCATAACGGCTAGTTTGATCGGTTGTGGTGTGTGTTAAAACTCGAAGTTGCGTACAACACACGCTACTGTTTTATTCAAAGGAAAGCATACCGTGTAAGCTTGGGATATTTCATTTTAAATTTTTGATGTCCCCATTTAGTCAAAAAGTTTAAAATATTTTATTTAAAAAGGTTTCACTATTAAAAGTTGATAAAAGTGTAATACTGAAAATGAATCTGTTCTTGCATTATGACTAAGAAACTCATAATATGGATTCTAAAATTATAAGGATTATATAAAGTTTAAAATGTAGTTAATTCTATTCATGACCTCTTTTAATGGCTTTTTTATTTGTAATTCTTGGTGTGATTGAACTCGGTGTTGCGTGTAATGCAAGTTATTGAATTATTTTGAAGAAATAACATACTATGAAATCTTGGGGTGTTACATTGCGTGTAACACAAACAAACCAAGAAATTAATTTTTTTAAGAAAAATTATTTAAAAACAACATATGGTGAATCGTTATTCCTCCAAAAATTTATTTTCCCATTAGAAATATAGTACTCAGATACAAACTAATGAGGATACTTATTTTTTGTCTCATCCTCGGGTGCCTACATACGTTCATTAAATCTCTATATCCTCCAAATGAATTTAACAAATTTTGAATTTATGTTCTTTGATATATTATTATTATTATCCAAGACATATAATGGTTTTTATTCATATTGAAAAATGATCCATTGATATTATGTATGAGTTTAATACATGTGACACATCATGCTCGTATGTCCCCAAGAGATATGCATAGGACATATCTTGAACCTGAGAGAGGTTGACAGGAAGTGATAAGTAGTAACCCACCATACCTAGAGTATAGAGAATAAAAATGGGCTAAATATACATAGGGCTTATATTTACTCACTTATATAATATTATAAACTTCTTTCGTGGAGAGATTCATAAAAATATTGTATCAATAACTTTGTACTCTAGATCGCGTCGTCTTTTTTCCTCATAACTTCAATATTGAATTTTTCATTTCCATAAGTGTTGTTGAATTGATATAACCTTCACAACCATTTTTTATTCGATATAATTTCCCAATTGATTTATTTCTCCAACTTCATCCTAGGACATTGGATTTCTAAACTACACTTTGTATAGGGATTCATAAGGAGTCATCTAAATGATCGAGGGGTGGATATTTTTTTAATATTTGACTAGAGGATGGAATTGATACCAACAACATTTGAAATCCATATAACAATATAACAATATATCCTATAGGGTTTGAATTTTATTGGAATGAAAATGTATCTGATTATGTTATAATGTGATGAAACTAAATTATATAGTAAAATATTGTGGAATAATTTCCTATAAGATCAACGTAAACCTCATATCCTAATCAGATAAAACAGAATTTAGTACTCCATAGAACCTTACAACTACTTTGAGGAATCTCCTAGAAATATGTTCCAGAATGAATTCTTATCAAATAGAAACAGTTTGTGATGAATTTTTTTGGATATTAACTATAAATAAGAGAAATATATTACCTTATTATGATATGGGGATCCTAATGAAAAAGTATGGGGTTATGTTTTCCCTATTTTATTCTGGTATGGGTAACAGTTTTAACATCCACTTAGAATTCTCTTTCTCAGACTTAACATGCTTCCATACAAAACACATAGATACGTACTATACAATTTCTATATTTCTATTTCCACAACAAAAATACTATTTAAAATCAATATAAATCTTTATACTCCTAGGATGAATAGAGAATGATGAATTTTGATCATCCTATAATATATCTTTATTTAAATCTTGTATGGATGAAAAACATTCATGGTTCCTGGTCCTTATTATTCCATCAATGTCAACGATAAACTCGAGAACATTTCTCATCTACTTCTAATGCACTATATATTCCATTTTCTCCTCGATAATATTAACATGTACAGATGGTTTAATTATCAATTTAAAAAGTTCGTATTTCTCCCCACCCTTCAATATTTCTAGGTCCATCCATTTCAAATCATGAAATATTCGATCTTTTGGGATCATCATCATAGGAAATCTATAATGTTCATTTTGACTCAAGTAATTATCCACATTGTTCTCTTCGTTATAGTGGTAATGTATTGAGTAGACTTAACAATTAATTAGATCCATAAACCCTATGTGGTTTATATTCCACACATTCTATGTGAATATATAATGTAAAATATTATGATCATTATATATATAATAAATTTCTCAATAAATATAATTCCACCATGTCATTCTACAAACATTAACACAACGAAATATAAATACTGATTTGGGTAAATTTTATCATGAAAAATCAAAAATCACAATGAATAAGCTTTCACCATATCATTCATCATGGGAACACAATCCAATATTTTATTTAATGCATCAATATATATAATGATACCCTATAAAAATATGGAAATCTAGGAATAGGATCACTTGATAATCTAATCTTTTGTTCCATGAAATATTCTTCACATGAGTTTGTTTGATGGAACTTGTATCCCTTCCCAGTTAACATAGTTATTGGATTGGATAGTAAGGGGAAATTATACTAAAAACCTTGATAAAATATATATACAATCCATGAAAGCTACAAATATCCTTCTTCATGGTTAGTCTAAGTCAAGGTTCAATATCCTCTATCATTAATTGATCAAACAATATACTCATAATCAAAAATATAAAAAAAATTCCATAGTTCACACATTTTAAATTATTCATAAGGTTTATCCTTCTTTAAGGTCATTAGTAATATTCTCAAGTGATCTTCCTAATCATACATTTTTTAATAGATACTAATATCGCATATAAATACCATCATAAATGGATCATGGAAATATCTAAAGAATCTATTTATTATGTCCATGTAGATAATAGGGTAAATTCTGAGACCCAATGAAACCACTATATATTTATACTATAAATTACTTGTACAGAATGTTTAATTGTGTAGATCCTCCTTGTTAACCCCCAATTAATAATATCATAAATTTAGGTAAATCGTGGAAATGTAATGAACTCATCATAGTTGATCAAATAATTCGTCAAAATAGTGTAGCTGATACTTATTTGGATTGTGATATATTTTATCTATTGTAATCAAATAAAATTTTCATTGGACAATATTTTGGGTAAAAAAAGAATAGTTTCACCCCATGATGAAAAAAAGGATGAATAAATACCTTGATACGATTCTCCTAGAGATGCTTCTTCAATCCATGAAACTCAATAAAGGCCATTCAATAGGGAGAATATGAGATATGTATACTTCTAGGAATGATTTCAATTGAAAAAATAAATTCAAAATTTGGTGGAAGAGTAGTAAACTCTATAGTACAGACATAAAAAATATCGTACATAATAGTCTTATATATGAGGATGCGTTTCTCAACAACCATATGAGATAAACATACCTTTTTATTGGAATCAAGACCCATACAATAGATTTGATTTTAATTCGATGTATATACTTATCATCACATTGATAGATGATTATAGGTTGGTTTGAAATATTGAACATCAATTCACATCCTCAGAAATTGATGTTTTATTTTTGTATTGAATGGTAATACATTCCTCTGATAACATCAAAATCAACCATCGGGAGGGTAAAATGATTTCCTGGATGAACATTACCAAAGAAATAAAATTTGGATGAATTATACAATTGAGAAGTGATAATAATTCCATTAGATGTTTTTATAATAATTAAACATATAATAATTTAGGTGTTTTTTTGATACCCCTATAATATAATTTAATTTAAACGATTAGGTAGATCCACATTCAAATAATACATTAGCAGATCAAGAGTGGATGGATAGTGTATATTTCACCAAGTCGTTATCATAACCTCACCAAAAATAATGATCCCAAGAGATTTTTGTTTTTCTCATAGCTTAAGATGTTGTTGACATTGATCATAAACATTAACCATAGTACTATATCACTGGTTATAATAATTCCTACAATCCATTCATTTGGATCACTAAAGTGTGTGTGGATAATTTTGTGGATGTTTCTCCAAATTCAAATCATTAGATAATTTCTTACAATAACATCAGAAATTTACCACATTATAACCCTCTGTTACACAAATATATATATATATATATATATATATATTCTAGTCCCTTATAGACAATTTCCTCCATTTTTCATTCTACAATTTTAGCATGAATAAAATCCATTCTTCCTCTCTACATGGTTTTTATAATTTCCCATCAATTCGATATTTATTTTACTCTCAAAAACATAAGATTTATGGGTATATCCAATATTCATTAACATCATGATGGAACATATAATTATTTATTCATAGCTATGGAATTTAAATATGGCCAACTCCATTCAGAAAATTTGTTTTAATTCATTGGATAACCAATCAGCCTTACATTCAGGTTCAATGAGAATAACAAAACCGTAGCGTTATTTTCTGGTAAAACTCTCCTAATATGTACCATTTGATTAATTATCCGTCTATTTTATCTCAACAAATTACTTCTCTATTTTCATAATTAGAAAATGAGGGAAGTAATAATTGTAAAATAAACTCTTAAATTCATCCCACTCAATTGATTCAATTTTATCATTTCCCTGATTTTATTGATATGATTCAACCATTTATCCACTTCACTTCCAAATGATAGATAGCTAAACTTTAATTTCCATGCTCTAAACACAAAATAATGGAAAATGAATTTTAATTGGAATCGATACACTTCATAGAAACAGTTGGATTGAGGTAACCACTAATATAAGTTAGATGTTTCCTTGTGAGGGACTCAAGAAAAAAAATTCAATCCTTTTTTCATTTGTATGTTCTTCATTATTTATATCTAGAGAAATTTGAGTGATCATTATAATAATATTTTCAGTCCATCTTCCATAACAATTTTTTCCCATGAGGATAATCATAGATTGTTTTCTCATTTAGTATTAACTCAATTACCTTAGTTCTCATCCATCGACTAAATCCAAAATGTGTAGTGTGAGAAAAAATAATAATAGTGGGAAACAAAATAATTATGTAAAAATTAATTTATAAGATGTTTATATAACAACACATTTTTTTCAATCTATTAATCATTATTTTTAACCTTGGTCAATTATTTTCGTTACCTATTTAAATTCATCATGATGATTCCTAAAGAGTTTTTGAATTTTCAAAACATATCCCCCGGGATTGTAAAAATAGGTGTGTATATAGGGAATTTTTCATGTTCCATGTGATGATTGAGTCAAATCTCAAAGAACCCATTTTTGAGTAATTACCCCTATGTAATGATATTTAAAATCCACATAAAAATGTACTATCAAGAGATAGATGTAATTTCATGGAAATCGCTCATTTTACCCTTCACCCAATATCTAGGATATTTTCTTATAATTTGACTTGACCTTAGATATATCCTTAGAGTTTTAACAATAATGTTATCATCATTGTTCCAAATATTAACTAACCATTACCTCTAATAAAAACTAGAGTGAATTAGGAATTTATACATAGATATTACATCTCAATATATAAATGTTAATCTCATTCTATATAAACAAAACTATATACCATAAAGGATTAGGGTCTCTATAAAAATTAATAAATTAAAAATTAGTTCATAATTGAACTAAATCATCTACCACTCTGTTTTTTATAACAAGAACCCTCCATATATGTATCATACAAAAACCCATTCTTTAAAACATAGGTGAAGGAATCAAAAAAAAGATGTGATCGGACGCTCAGTAAGTGTAAACAAGGGGGATGTATAAATACCAATAGCATAAGGGCAATAGAACATGTCACTAACATTTGAAAACCCATTCCCTACATATCATAGATAATAAATATGAATAATTACATAAATCTTATATTTTAATAATAAAATAATTATAAAGAAAATTAATGAACATGGGCCATTCGAGCATAACATAAACATAGTAATGTTGAAATACATAAGATAGAAACAATGTCAACATGTATAAAATAAAATTGGTTTATTCATTAGAATAAATATATGAAATTAGGCCTGCACATAATCTTATGTAAATAAAAACTATTTCCATGACTTATATGATGGACATGAAATCTATGTCCACTCATGAAATTATGAACATTAAATTAGGATCACTCATAACAAAATTATCTGATGAATTAACTGTCATTACTAAATTCGGTAGAGATTTATAATGTAAACTCACATCCTATGTTTAAAAGGTAACCACCCATCATTTTTTATAACACAACCACCGTACTCTATAATACCATAAGAAAATATAACATCATCAATTTTAAAAAATAATATAAACCCACTTTTTTATAAATTACAATTATTTTGGTGTGAAAAAATAATTTTTCATTTTTTTATTAGAGTTTTACAAAAGGATAATATACATGTTTTATACTTTTGAATTTTATATATAATTTTTTAAGAGTTATAATATGAGTTAGTATAGAATTCTGAGGCCCATAGAGCCTCAATGTTTAAAGAAAACAAATATTCAATATATTTTATTCATGGGTGAAACTTTTTAACAAAAAATTTCAATATATCTGCATTAGTGAATTTTATAATAAATTCGAGACCACAATTAGGTTCATTAAATGTTTTTACCCTATAAGTGACACGATATTTTTGTGTGTTGGGCATTTGGTAACAATTTACAAAAGGATAAATTTGGTATTTTTTTTAAATTTTTTCAGAAAATAATACAATATCACTCAAACAGTGCATCATATGGGAAAAAGAGACCATTGATAGGTCTAGGGTGATTATTATAACCTAGGTGAAACATAAGATATGTTCTCATCGGGAATTTGTTAATATCATAATAGGTATATTAATATTTGAATTTTTATAGAGTCGGAGGGTATTACGTAAAACATAGATGTGTTTGAAGATATTGGGTTCCTTTGTAAAGAGAAATAAATTCAAACAATAATAAATAAACTAATATTAAAAAAAATTAATTTTATAAAATATTAAAATGGGGAATGAATGGGGATCTCCACATCCTTTAAATTTTCCTTATGTACACCACTCTCCGTCTCTCTACATCTCTCTCTATTATGATTTTTTTATATTATTTTTAGAAAAATTCACTCTTTAATATCTTCTGTGATATTTATTGGATTGGTGATTCATCAAAGTTTTTTGGTTCATCTCGATCAAAAAAAATTAAATGTGATTTTGTTTTAGAAGGAAACAAGGTTTCCGTGGTGGATCTAAATTTTTTATGTCAACTACTATCATCAATAATCATTGCTATTATATTTGGAATTCCATAACCTTACTATATGATTTATATGGGTTATTGACATGATATATTTTGTATATATGTATCCAAGTGTGAAACAAATGTCTAGAAATTCCTTGTAATTCGAACAAGGTTTATAATGTTTATTATAACGATTTTTGGTGTGTTTGTGTGTTTCTTAGAGTTAAACCAATGTTTAGGAATCCCATGATTTTCAATGTATATTGTGTTAAGGGTAATTATAATGATTTTTAGCATGCATTCATAGCTCATGAGACATATTTTTTATTCTTGATCACATGAGGTGTGCATGGACATGTTTGTGTAACCATGACTTATGCTTTTGTTTCATGCATATGTGCTATTCAGATGATTATACTTCTTCATTGGTGTGATATTGATCTACTATATTGTATGAATTGTTTCATGTACTATTTCTTCTCTATAGTTGAAACATGTGGTTCAATATGAACTATTCGCTTATGAGAGTGATGTGTGAGATATTAATCTTCATATAGATGGGTTATCCCTTCCATGTGATGTTTCAAATGTGTTTTTGAACTATATAATTTAGGAGTGGTGTGTATGATATGGATTCTGATTTTCAAACTAGTATCATCCAAAAGTAGGCATGTTTCTCCTAGCATGGTGCTTTAGTATGAAGATGTAGACCCCTTAAACCTAAAATGTCTATGGTACTTGTGTGATATAGTTTTATATCGATATGTAGTTTACATCCTTCAAATTCACTTTTAAAATTTATGCCCTCATGTAATGGTTCTTTGGTGGAATCCTTCTATGGATAGTAGTCACACCCTACTTGAAAATTTCACTACACTTCAATACTTCATGACCAGAGACATGGAAAAATTTAACGGCCTTGTTATAGACTAATAAATTGGTGGATCTGGAGGATGTGTTCATTTATTTATGGGGTTCAAGAATGATGTCTTCAGCTACCATTATTTACTAGCTTTACCTATTCCTAAGATCCTTGTTTTATTTTGGTTATTTTATCAAATATGTAATAATCAATTTTTAGCATGGAAATTGATTATTTTTTTTAATTTATATATTTATGTTATTATTTATTTGTCTCATGGAATGATATAGAATGTATAGTCACCTGATGGTTCCACTCAAAAGCCTCACTGCTAATCATTACCCTTTGGCGTTGGGGAGGTGCATCATAGTTCATGTTGAACTCCATATTTTACTAGGGGTTTGGGTGATGATACTACAAAATGGTTTCATAGTAATAAGATTTAATAGCTTTTCTTTTATCTATTCGATCACTTGGTATTGGAAGGATAGATGTTGTGATGGTTGGGACTCGGGTAGGGGAACTATGTTCATGTCTGATTAATACTAAATAGTGGATATTTGAGTTTCCATAAAAAGTGGAAATTATGTCTTTCTATTTCCATTTATTAAATTCACCTTTGGTGATGCGCATGATGTTGATATATGATTTAAGGGATTTTAAGTGCATTAATTATTCATGTTAGGTTAATAGGATCGCTTTCTATATATACATACTGATTGCATTATATAGATCCCAAATTGTTAAATGCCTTATGAAATTTGGATATGTGATCTACTGTATTACTTTTAGCATTATTTCATTTGGCCATTCTCTATTCTATGATTGAGTGTAAATATTTTTTTATGAGTAACATGTAGATGTTAGTAATATGGAATTTTGCCTTGAATATGTGGTAAGTGATATGTGTGTTCCTTTAAAAGATCTTCAATGGAATTAGAATTCATTGATTGAAAACTACTATGGTCGAAGTAAAAATGTTTTGATTAATTTTTAAATTTTAATATAGAAACTATTATGGTGAGAAGTATTTGTTAACGACCTTAATAATTTTTCTAGTATGATAAGACTTATTTTTGATTGATTTGTAATATCATCAATTTGAAAAAATAAAAAAAAACCACTATTGTAAATAAATTATAAGGATTTTTGTGTGAAAATTTAATTTTTCAATACTTGTGATAAGTATGGATTTACTAAAGGGTAAAGGAACCATTTAACATTGTGGAATATACTATGAAATATTAATATTTTTAGGCACTATGTTAGCACAAGATTTCGTAGGCCATAGAGTATCAACATTTATATAAAAAAATATTAAATATTTGTTATTAATTTGAGTGTTTTATTTAATTTTTTTTAATATATCCAAAATGTTACATTATATGTGAAATATGAGACAATCATAACGTCTAGGATGAGCATTTTAACCTATGTGACATAATAATTTTGTGTTTCTATCATTTGGTAACATCACATGTGAGGATTATTTTTTTATTTTTTTTATCTTTATTATCCAAAATGAATTTCATATCTCCAAAAATGTGGGTTACATGAGAAATAGAATACCAATGTTATGTTTGGGATGCATGTTTCACCCTAGTATTGACGTAAAATTTGTGCACATTAAGCAATTAGTTACATCACACATGAGGATAATAGGAAAAACCATTTGTGTATGGATAATTAAAGTAATATAATTCCATTGGGGTGTTAAATAATTTAATTATTTTTTTTCGGCCACCAGGTAACATTGTAAGGGTTGAAAGAGAAATAAATTTGAACAATAAAGAATAAATTAATAATTAATTATTGATTTTTTAAAAATGCTAAAATGGGGGATGGAATGGGGGCACCACCTCCAACACGTTTTACGTCTACACACCACTACCCCTCTCTCTCACACTCCCTATACATTTTCATTTTTTATTTTCATTTTATTATTCAAAAAAATTATTCTTTAATATAATTTTCGATATTGATTTGATTAATGAGTCATCGGTGTTGTTGAATTTGTCTTGGTGAGAAGAATATTAAACTTGATTTTTTATAGAGGAAAACATGTCTCATTTTGTAGTAAAATTATCTTGTGAACCATTTTCATAAATCATCGTTGCACCTATTATAGGAATTCTAGGACATTGATCATGATTTATATAGGTTATTGACATGATTGTTAGCGTGAATATGTAGCCTAGATTGAATCGAGTGTGTAGGAATTTATTAACATTATCGCATGGATTATAAAGGTTATTATCCAGATTGTGGAAGTGAATATATATCCAATTGTGAAACCCATGTGTTGGAATCCCTTTAATTTTATCAAATGTTTTATTATTGTTTATTAATTTTATTTAATTTTTTGAGTATATATCCCTTGATAACTAATATTGATATTTGATCACATGGGATGTGAGTTTGTAACCACGACTTGTAATTGTGTTTCTTTCATATGGGTTGTTTATATGATTATACTTATTGTTTATCATTATTGATCTATCAAATTATAAATGTGTTTTCATGAACTATTTTATCTATAAAGACGATATTGGTAGTTCCATATGGAATATCCACTTCTAAGAGGCATGTGTGTGATATTTATTATAATGTACATGGTATCTCCCTCCCAAAGGATGTGTAAAATTTTTATTGTGAAGGGTCCCATCAAGGAGGATGATGTATGGAACATGGCTGGTTATGTTCCTACAAACATAATGCTAATGTATTTGTGATTATTTAGTATAGTGATAAAGCATGTAGATCTTGTCCCGGAGGACATGACATGTATTTGGTAATTTTTTGATAAATTTTATTTATATATTGACCCTTCGTACATAAAATAAATTAACATGGTTAATTTATTAATTAATGTTAAGGGACGTTGTTGGTGCCTTACTGAATCATGTACTCACACAATACTCATGCATTTCAGTGATCTTAGAAACATCATTACTACAGACCTAGTGAATGTAAAATACTCTATGGTGGATATTTAAGAATATTGATCTAGTGATTGTGGTCATTTCTAGATGGATTTAGAGTGGAAATATTCAACTGTAGTTGTTCATAAGATTTACATAGGCCTTAGATACTTATTTTTTCATTTATTATATAATTTATTCCATCTTAAATTTTTTCATATACTCTAATTATATATTTTTTTGTTTATGTCATTATTTATTAGTCACGTGACAAGATATAGATGGTATATTCCCCCCATGGTTCTTCATGATACCCTCACTACTAGATGGAACCCTCTTGTATACATGAATGCAAGTTTATGTTCATGTGGTACACCAGCTTGGACTTGGTGGTTCAGTTTAGGATGTTACACCACAGTCATTGGTTGGAACAAAACCATTTTCGTTGGTTATAATGTTACCACCTCTCTTGGTTTATAATGGAACCACCCATAAAAACATTAAAAAAATGAATATGGGTTCCAATATATCCTAAAACATTCATCATATCATCACATCATAACATGTACAATGGAAACAGATTACATGAACATTCCTTCAATTCCTCATAGCATGACATATGAAAATAAATAGATCTTCTAAACATTTAATAATCATAATCATAAACCATCTAATGAATGAATATGAATTCTTCCCTTGGATCATATCCTATATTTATCTTATGTAACATCAACGTCTTTCATCATAATTTGAACATGATTTAGAAATATCTCTTGGAACATATATTGAGGAAAATATCATTTACATTTGAAAATCAATTCTTTAAATTATAAATATTTCCCAAACAGTAAAGATAAAATTTTAGTTTAAAATAACCTTGCAAACCTGTTAGGGTATATTTAAATCCTTGATATGTAATAAAAATTTAAAATACTATTAATTCAATATATTTTAAAACAAATATTACTTGCACATTTGTAGTTAAAATTCAAAAGTAAACTGTTCAAAAAATGACACGAAAATTCCATTTAATTTTTTAAATAAATTAAAACAAGGGAAAAGTATAATTAATCCACATTTAATTAATATTAAAAATATTCATTTAATCAGTTTATATATACATACTTACAGATGAAAAGGGATATTGATCCGAAGAGAGAAATAATGAATTTTTTTCTAAAAGACATTAATTGGTCTCTATTGATCATAAGGAGAGGAAAATGGAAGAAAATATTTATTATATAAAAATAATGAAATTATACTAAAATTCATGAGCTTTTATGATATAAATCATAATATTTCTTTATCATAATCATAACCCTAAATAATCATAATAAAAAATTAGAGTAAATCAAAAAACACATATCTATTTGGTAATACAGAATCATAATACCAATTATAAATATAACCCTATATGGATATGTAAATACCCATAAAATTTATATAATTCCTCATGAAATATATAAAAGATATTATTGGTTAATATTGATCATTTCACACAAACAAATGTTGGACAAAAATCTTGTACCTCAATTGCAGACTTCCTTCATTCACATTCATAACTCCTATATAATAAATACTCTTTTATTTAACATTTATTCTTGAAAAAAATGATATATATAATTCCATATATTATTTAATTATATTATTTTTCCTCCTTTTTATTGTCAATTCAATATTAAAAACACTTTTTCGATTAATAAATACATCGTTTTTATTGTAAATTTTTTTGGATAGATTATTCCCTTATACATTGATTATGGATCCATGTTATATATGATTTTAATCATTATATAAAAACGATATATATTTATACATACATATTGAGATTCATCCTAAAATTTTAGAGATGAAACTATTAATTATGATGTTCATGGAGAAGGTAAGTCATAGATAAGCATGAATGATGTTTCTATTTATTTAATGTGTGTAGTGAAAGAAATATAAATATTAATTCAACATTTCAGAATCATTTTAATATCATATATATAATATATTTTGAATAAATATATAATTATTACCATATAATCAAAATAAAATGAAAAACATTTCACATCGCTTTGTGGAGGCGGTAGTCCACACGTACGCACGAGAAATGCTATCATTTTACAATTGATCTGATGGTAAAAGGTATATTTGATATTATAACTATAGGATTAAAATTATATTATATTTATCATATATATACAATAAATACATAATTATATCTAACCATGAGAGTAGGTGATGGAACAATATTATATCATTCTATGGGGCTATAGTTCGTCGTGCATAGGATCGACGATTTTGTTTCCCATTTGAAAGAGGAGAATATGGATATATGTTATGAAATTAAAATAATAAAATTTAAGTATTTGTGAGATAATATTTTATTATAACATAATATTTGCAGATCAAATTATGGATGTGGAAGAGGAAAAAATACCAAAACTCATGTTTATAAATTTTATATCTTATTCAGAGAAACACTTTTGGTTTATACCTAAGGTCATCTATAGAGGGTTACATAATACAAATAATTCCACTATGATTTAGACTGGGAATTACATAAGGTATATTGGAATGGATTGTCTAAATAAAAAATATTTGTATGTGTGAAGAGAAGTGAATTGTTGGGGCCTTTTTATAGTTGTGGGATAAGATGCACGATGAATTTATTAAAAGAATAAGTTATACCCATGATTTTTACATAACCAAAGGATAAAAAATGTGTCATTATATAAAAGTGTCAATAAACTCCCCATTTATCAGTGCTATTAGAATCACAGATAAAGGTTTTTTTATCATTTCTTATAGAAGTACCGATAAAGGTCCACTTTATCACTACAAAATGAAAGGGCTAATAAAATACGAGGGCTTTTAATCTCTCTAAAGTAGTAAACACTTTCCTAGCACTGATAAAGGTTGTTTTTAGAATTGTTGATAGGAAATCACATTATATTATATTTATATAAACAAAATTTATTATTTAAATATAACATATTTAATATTATTTATAACATTATTATATAGATATCAAAACTCATTTTAATATTGTTTAAATAATTTCGAAAAAAGGGATTTTATTGAACATAAAATATTAATTATTCTGAAAAAATCATTATATTAAATATATAAACCTTCATATAATGACTTATTTGATATTATATAAACACTATATAATTCACACTACAAAATCATGATATATAATATCAATGGTTATTTAATGTAAATGATTAATATTGTATATATTTATTTAAAAATTAAAAAATTATTAATTTATTAGAAGAATTTCAGTAATTTTATTTTTATAAACATTATATAATGTATAAAAATCCCAATATACCGTTTTCACATATTTATAAATATTATATATATTATACAATTTATCCATAATTCAAATTTTTCAAAATTAAAATTTTCATGTATATTAAGATTGAAAATATACCATATACTATAATATGAGTCATTATTATATTATATATTGTATTTAATGATAGATAATTATTAAGGTTGTGATATTATTCCTCGATTCCCAATTTTCATATGTTTTGAATTCTTCTATATTATAAGGGAGTTACGATGCTCTTTTTTCAAAAACACAAATTGAAATTATTACGTATTATGATTCCGGGTATCATATGAAAAAATATATCACATATCAAAGAATTACATTTGAGTCACCATGTAACACCCAAAGGGTTCATTGTAATTTATATATTTAATGTATTTCAATATCTTATACTACACACAACACCAACTTGTCTTGTGTTTTACCCAAGATTGAGTTTATGAAAAAGAAGACATTAGTATTATAATTTTTTAAATGATATATTTATTTATAAACTAAATATTGTGATGTAAATAATAAAAATTATATTTATAATGTTATTTATAATGTTTTCACATATATTAAACATATTTATAATGAAATGTATATGTTTTGTTAAAATATTTATATATTGTTAAAAGAACTAATTTTTATGTCCTTTTGTGAACAATAATAAAATTAATATTAGACACTAATAAAAAATGAATTTGATAAAATAAACTTCATTTTTTTGATTTGGAATAGTAAAATTATCTTAGGGTGATTTTTTTATTTTTCTGATAACATTAATTTTTTTTACTAATTGAAAAATACTGCATAGTACATAATAACCAACATAAAATTTAAATAATTATTATTTTTATTTAAATTTATTTTAAAGTCAAAATTGATAAATAATTACTATATTAGTTAAATTTAATTTGTTAGAGTCATTTTATAATAAGATTAGATATATAAAATGTTTTTCAACTTTTTAACTTCTTTTTCCCACCATCAAGACACATTTAAAAATTTGCATAAAAAATAAATGTACCTCTTCTATGAATTGAATTTCAAAAATCTGAGAGAAAAAATTGAAATTATCAAGTAATATATGGTTCAATTTAATGAAAATAATTGTTAGTGAATAGTAACTTTTGAATTTTATTTTCCATAGTTAAAAGTAAATAGGTTAATTAAATATAAAAATGATATTATAATTACCCTAACACATGTCATAATTCTATTTGAGATGACTTTTCCCAACCAAAATCAACCTTAGGAATAAAATTTGATCCACTTTGATTCACATGGTTTAGATTAGGACATTTATTATTAATTTATTTAAAGAAGAGTTAAAACTATTAAATTCAAATTTTAATTAGTAAACAATTTTTAATATAGGGATATACTTAATAAAAATTTGATTATAAATATTCATCATAATCCAAAAAATATTTCATATATCATTGTATTTTGTTTATAATTTTTAGAAATTAAATAATTAAATTTATGGATGACACAATGATGATGCAGTAATTATTTTATTAATCAATTATTAAAATAATTTATATTTTAAATATCCTAAAAATGTAAATTGAGGGTTTTTATAAAATACACTAATTTTATAGGTTAATATGTGATGTTATAATTTATTTAATTTATTTTTTTGATGTAATAAAGATTTTTTGGCTTTCACAAAAACCAAATACTAAATTGTGAGAAAATTGACATAATTGTGTTTTTAAAACAAATATTATATTATTAAATGATATAACATTCCTAAAAATATATGGATCAGCCAAAGGAACTATATAATGATATATATTTCATTTATGAATAGTATGAGGTTCTTTTTTCATTTTATAGTATGTCTATTAATCATGTAATATAGAAATACAAGAAGCCATTGTAAAAGATAAATTATTTAAATAAGAGTTAAATCTAAAAGAGATGGTTAATATAGTGGCCTAATATTTTCTAAGAACTATTTTTTGAGATTATTTCTATCCATACCCACAATATCCTTTAAATAAATTTATTTGAATCTACAATTAATATAAAATTATTTAATAATGAAATAATATTTCATGTCTTTCCTAAAGTGACCCTCACTGCTCTTATAAAAGGGTACTTCCATTTCTCTCACAATAACACTTCCAAAACCATTTGGATTGTCCAATACTTGCTCAAATATCCTCCCAATTACCCTCACATAAAACCAAAGGCCTTAATTTTATCATACATCCAACCTATACAGCCCTTTTGATCAAATCAAAAGGAAGTACCTAAAGAAGATGTAACAATTTCATCAAATCTTTCAATGTTCATTTCTTCTTCCACATCCTCTTTATCTGTGGTTTCCATAAAAAAATATTAACTCTAGTACCTTCTTCATATTTTGACATTATTATAAATATGGTACAATCATATTCATTATTTCATCCATCCTATGAATGACAAAGTCACCATAAGTTCGTGTGTATGGATTCCCGTCACAAAATCGAGGTGTAGTTTGTTATTCGACACATTGTTTTTTCAATTGGAATAATATCGAGTATAATTTATTTTAATAATAAATATAACATGATTATTATTATTTAAATATGATATACCATCCAATTACATACTATCTCACCATCAATAGAATGCTATTTTTTCTCATGTGTATGTACAGATTTCTATCTCCACGAACGTGATGAGATTCATTCCCCATCATAAACAGTCAAGAATAATTTTAATTTTTTGATTTAAGATAATTATTTAGAACATAATATCATACTGGAGAGGATTATACGACGTCATATCTATAACAACAAGATTTCCGTAACAAAACATATAGAATAAAATGAATCAGTTAATAACCAAAACAATGATACTACTGAAATATTATTAATAAATCAATATTAAAAGATCATATATGATATCATATTTATGTTTGTGTTTCTTATATAATTTTATACAATATTATTTAACTATCATACAAGATGTTAACATACCCTTGACAAATGAAAATTACATAGTAATGGTGCATCACCACAAACATTTTATTGTATGTTTCTCTTAAATACATTCGAGTCATAGCCAATATTTCATAAAGAATGTAGTTTCTTTGAATCAACACATGGTTATTTAGAAGATATACATACCCAAGCCATTGAAATTAAATTTTCCACTTCAGTGTTTTGAAATTTTCAAAATAGACATACACAGTTCTGTTCAGGATGATATTTAGAGTCTGATATAATTTACTTAATTTTCATTGAATATTAAACTAACTTTATGAATAGTAACATATCCATATTAATAGTAACTTATCCTTATTAAAAGTAGCATGACTATTATTAATTTTATACATACCCATGAATGTATAAATAAATTTAAGCACCATTGAAATAAATATAAATATTTTAAGTGTTTATATTTTTTTGATTAAATAATGAATTTAATTAAATATATAATTAATAATATTTATAAAATGATTTTAAAAAAATGAATTTCATTTTGGTATTCTACAGAATAATAAATGGTTAGGCTATTTTTTGTTATTTTCTGAAACACATGAATTTTTTAGGCATAGTGAAATACCATAATTTACGAAATAAGCTAAATACACTAATTATAGATTCATGTATGTTTTTATGCTGATGTATGCCCAATTGATTTGGATTCACATGATAAAATTATAATTTGTGGTCATGGAAGGCTCACGATTCCTTGTATTTTGGAGAAATAATAAATTAATGATTAGAATATAAATAAATACCCTCTCCCCTCCACTATATAATCCGCCCACAATACTCTGCCTCCCACACCACTCAACCTTAAATCATTACCTAAATTCTCCCAAATACTCTTCTAAATCCCTCTCCCCACGTCCAAGACTTTCTGGTCTCACCAAAAGACCAAAAACAAAGGTCTTAATGAATTTATCGAGGAGCACTCAGGAGGTGAACCTCTTTTATCTTTTCCTTCTAATTCTTTTACAATTTTTATAATATTGTTGCTTCTTCTCACCTCCCCTCATCCAAATTCCATGATAATAATAGTACCTAACATGTACAAGACTTTCATTATGCTGAAATATTATTTCATCATAATCTCTATTTTCCCTCCTTTTATACAATAAATGAAAACACAGTTCGAGATGTATTAATTTATCACACTCATGGATGACAGGTTTTTAATTTCCATTACTATATTCAATAATGGTCATGAAATATTTAAAATTGTTGAAACATATTATTACATTTTTATTTATTATTTTTTAGTGTTCTGTAATCCTTACGCACTCATAATATGGAATAATAATACAAAACAAGTTTATTTGCAGAAAACTACCAAGCCAAATCCAAGGGTTTATTAACTCATAGAACGAATCGTCCTTATGGTATATAACCAGAAAAAATTTAAGATAATTTAAATATCATTAATTTATATAATATTTTATATTAACAATTCTAGATGTTTAACCACATTTCAATCAACCATCCATTCATGAATACATGTAAATGGATCATGAAACCCAAAGAAAAAAATGCGAACAAAACAATAAAATTGAATCTCTTTAACACATCAAAAAGGACATTAATGAACCTAATAAGGTTATAAAATATCAATTAAACTTTTTTGAGGTTCTAGAATAATTAATTAATGATGATAAATTTGATTAGTCATGTCATTAAGGATAGTCAGGAACACCTTCAAGCATAAGGTAAAGGATCCTCTCTCTCACATTTTTTCTAGAATATTCCATATTTTGTGCCCCATTATTTTTGATACCTAATTATTGTGTTTGTTTTAGAACCTACAAAATACATACGTTATGATATTTAAATAATGGTATATCCCTTTACCTCTCATTAAGCCCTCGGAAGAACACTCGTTACCCTGCTGAAATTTTTGTAAGGGGTATTCTCATCTCACATTCAATTCTATGGGATTTCCATTGTTGGGATCTTATTTCATATATGAGTTATATGTGTACTTCAATTGAAAATATATAATAATTATAATATTTATATTCATGGTTTTCTAGGAGTCATTTGGTGATTATTAACTTTTGGTCATACGACTCAATTGATTACAACATGGTAACGAGCTTTATCTCAATTCTCACTTCATTGTGACTTTCTTAGTATTGTGCACCGTCAATTTCTTATGTGGTGGACCTACTACACATTTGAGATTACTTATCAATTGATATTATATTCAATTTTAATGTATATATTCTTATGTAGTGGATATGATTATTATCTCTGTCATATACCACACTACATATGATATTTATTTTTACTGTTGTGTTGACTGAGAAAATATTCATGAAGCAGTATCCTCTATTCTATACGGATAATAAGTCATATTGATCATGTTCTGAATCTATGTATAAAGAATGATTTGGATAGGTAGAGGTGGGTGGGGCCTGCTACAGCCTCTCAATGCATCAAAATGTCTAATGAGACAAATCAGTTGGCGGCAAACCCTTTGAGTTTGTTTCTAAAAATCAGATGGGTTTCTACCCATAGAACTAAACAAATTTTATCGGTATTATGGTATCATTTTCTATATACATGACATCAAATTATTAATAATTCTCTTAATTAATTATCAGTTATTACTATCTGTGAGGTTTTCACAATGACAATATCTATGTATGCGGTTACATTCGTAGTTTATGAATGGAGCGAGTTTTTCATTTATTCAACATTCCATATAGATTATGTAAAAGTGTTTACAATTCTGTTAATATTTGATTCATACTTCTACCATTTTAAACCCTTACTGAGAATTTGTGACCACCCTATTCATTTTTTACCATCAACAAGTGATGAATATGAGATCATTTATTGAGTTCATATGGATGATGTTTTTAGTTTTTGTTTGGTATAGTATTTTGTAACTTTTTCAAATGTAATTTGAGTTACATTTATGAATCTAGTTTCTTCAATACTACTAATCTAATAGTTCCTTTGGGATTTTAATTCCTTATAACTATGCTAATAAAACAAGTAATCCACCAACACTTGTTTAGATGTATCAGAGTGTTATAGTTGGTATTAGAGAATTTTTAGAAGAAAACATTGAAGCTATAATAGGAAATGTATAATAGGGAATGATTCCCTTGTTGGAACCACTTTGTGTATACTTTGTGTATAGGTTGGTATTTGTTGTCAATAGTTGTCAATGGAATATCAAAATGAAAGAGATCGAGAAGTACTCCAATAAAATGGAGGAATGGAAGCTCACAATGAAGGAGATCATGAAGTACTCCGATGAAGTAGAGGAGTAGTGATTCCGGTGATTGTTGTGCTGATCGTAAGTTCAAAGAACATGTGTCAAAGGTGATACATTGTTTACAACAATTAAGAATGTGAGTAGTAATCCATCCAAGGATTATTAAAGCAGGATGGTGTTTTTGGATGAAGACCATGCAATTCCTCCTTATTGCATAAGAACCATGGGCTTTGATGAAGACCATGAAATTCCTCATTATTGCATTAAAACAATGGGTTTTGATTAAGACCATGCAATTACTCATGATTGTGTGAGAACCATGATAGAGACTTCCTGAAGGATTGAATCACATGGTTTGCATGAAGTTGATCATGACGGTTGATGAAGGAGGTAATGTGCCAATGAGTTGACTAATGAAATTGCCATGCACTTCACATTTTCATAGAAGATGATGGTAGTAAAGCTGTTACTTCAAAGAATTCATATCACAATAGTGGAGTTTCTGATAAAGGCAAAAGAGTTGCTGAAGGATACAGATCACCAAGAAGAAGTGTTTTTGAGGTGATCGTGCTTGTCGACAAAGCAAACAAACGACATAAAAATTTGTTGACAAAGGAGATTCCATGGTGACATGTCGAGTTCAAGAGTTGTGGTCAACGATCTATGTTTGATTCAAGAACATCGACAGAGGAATGGATGATCTGGAGGCGGTACAAATAGTGCAGATACAAGGTGGAGCCGTTTTCCAGTGTTTCCCAAATTTCAGGGCCTCAAAATCAACAAATGAAGAAGAGTGATTTTTGTAAAGGGACTTACGCTCCATACTCATGGAGGATAGGAAACTTACGCGGCATATGTTTTTGAAGATCAGAGCATCAAAATATGGAAAAGGGATAAGGGTTGCGCAAGTTTTGGTGAGGTCGTGCAGGTGAATTATGTGCCGGGAAGAGACTTGCGCGCCGACGCCTTGAATAAATTATAACTTGCGCGCCTATGGTTTTTCGAGATCATAATATCCAAATTTGGAAAAGGCAAGATGTTCGCGCAAGTTTGGCTGTTGATCGCGCAAGTGCCTAGCAGGGTCCGAGACATGCGCGCCGATGGATGACTTGCGCGCCGCCGCGCAGGGGGTCCAGTTTTCCTATAAATACTGGACCACCCCTCCTCATTTCCAACAGAGCCCAAGACTTAGATATTGTTCGAGCTTTTGTCGCGCAGGTGGTTGAGCAGCGCAAGTGTTGATTGCGTGCCGATTGATGGTTGCGCACCCTAGGTAATTTGTTCAAGGAAGGAAGTGAGTCGCACAGGTTTAAAGTTCAAGAAGGAAGAGTCACGCAGGTGCTTTGGAGACACTTGTGCGCCAGGTTATACTTGTGTGCCTATGACTTGCGTTCTAGATGGAGACTTGCGCGGCGGGCTTGAAAAGGAGATCCAAATATTGTTGAAGCACGCCCGCCTTTCTGGAGCTGAACAAGAGCTAAAGATTGCCAACTACTTTCGGTGCAAAGCGAGATTGAAGAAGAAATCTAAATAATACATGCATGATCTCATGCATACATGGTGAATTGATTCTAACGAATGCCGAGTAATCTGAACATCATTTATTGAGCAATCACATAAGTGATTGTGATTTAGGCAAAGGAAGACAAGGGGATCTAGTGCATTCAGTCATTGCACTAAAGAAGAAAGATTGAACTATAAAGAGCATCAACTCTGAACCCTGATGCAAGAAAAGTCTCATGATGAACAGGAGACAAAGAACATCAATGCACATTTATTGAAGAGACATTCACGTCTATAAACTGAGTGGGACTTCAACAATGGCAGTGAGCCAGGGAGAGTCTACGGGAGTGACCCGAGGGACGCAGTGAGCTATCCCTAAACAATTGTAAAGGCAGTGAGCCAGGGACAGAGTGACTATACCCGAACCTTTGTAATCTACATCTAGTGAATCATAGTGGATTTAGGTACGACCGAAAACCTGTCGGCGTATGCTCCTTGGACGTAGCCCTTAGTGGTGAACCAAGTAAAAATAGCAGTGTCATCTCTCTGTGTGTGAATGTTTAATTGTTGTTCATGTCCATCATACAGGTTTAAGTAGTTCCTACCAACGTGGGAACAAGATCCACAACTAAAAGAAAAAAAAGTTGCCACCCTAATTCACCCCTCCCCTCTCAGGGTGTCCCGGGGTCCTACAAGTGGTATCAGAGGGAGGTTAACATATGTTGGATATTCTCCAGTAATTCTATTGAGAAGCGGATTTGAGTTTCTTTCCTAGATTCATCAATGATGAGAAGTCTTGATAATGACGCAGTCATTTCTGAGCAGAAATCTATATCCACCAAGACTTTGAGAAATAGGAAAAAGAAAGAGAAGAAGATTATGAAGAAGTCCCCCACATCCAAAGAAGATGCAGTGTCTTGTTCTCCATGTCATCCCAATAATGAAGAAACATCAGGCATGGAAAGTATCGAGCAGGTGACTCAGAATTCTTCTAGAGGAAAGGATGATACCCCTAATTCAAGCTTTCAGGAAAAACACCGAACATATCTGCATGATATTCCAGAAGAAAGGGTTGCTATTATTTGTAGCCTATTCCAATCTATGCAGGTTGAGATCAATCGATTAGAAAGGGAAGCTGACAATATGGAAAAGGGGTTGGAAAGAAAATTTATGGAAATTATGAAGCTCATCAAACGGGTGAAAGTCTTTGGAGAAGAAGAGGAAGTCAATAAGACTTTAAAAGAAATGATCCATGCACTTGAAGCTGAGCTGAAGAAGAGCAATGAAGTTAAGAGTTTTGGTTTGGAAGAAACTGCCATTAAATTCAGGGAACATGACTCTTTGTTTCAAAACAAAGTTAAGATGCATGAAGATGAGGTTGAAAGGTTGAAGAAGACTTTTAAAGAGAAGATGATCACGATTGAAGATCAGAAGATCATCCTTAATATTGTGGGTCAAAAATTGGAAGCTCAGTTGACCAAGATTGAGAACACACATATTGAGACTTCAAAAAAGAATGAAATGAGTGATACTTGCACTCAATGTTCGTTGGAGGAGTCTAAAGCTGAAATTCCTCTAACATGTGATAAGATGATTATGACAACTCTTGATTATCCACATCAAGAATCAGTTGCTGCTATTACTCAATGCTCACTGGAGGATTCTATTGTCAAAAGACCTCCAACATGTGATAAAAAGATCATGACTTCACTCTTTGATCTATCACAAGCAACTGAGAAATTGAAGGTACCATCCAAACCATCTTGTACTCATATTTCTAAATACACTCCTACAATCAGTGCAGGTGGGAAGAAAAGTTCTAAACAAGTATGGATGAGGATAGGTGAGAAAAAGAGACCTACGACCATGGCTGGGGTGGATGTGAAGAAAAAGGAGGAAGTGGGTTCCTCTAATAGAGCACAATAGATTAAGCAGATGGCCCAACAACTTAATACAGAAGACACAAAGAAGAAAAGATTTGTAGGGCAATGTTGGTGCTGCAACAGATTTGGGCACTATGCACTGGATTGTCTTTATAATCCATTACATGGAAAAGCACAGAGAATGCCTATATCAAAGAGAAGGAAGCCAGAGAAAAATAAGCAACATCAGCAGGTCCAGAAGCATCTGTTTACTGCAAACAGATTTGGAATTCTTGATAACATCTGTGATGTATGCAACGGAAGAGGTCACAATTTAGGCACATGTCCATATCAACATGCTTTCACTGTTGAAAATAAAAGAAGACCTCTGATGCTGTCAAAGAATGAAGCAGCTACCTTGGGGAGAAATCAGAAGAATGTTGTGAACACACATTTCCCCAAGAAGATCTCAAGTAGGAAAACTAAGAAGACCCAAGATTTTAGATCCATGAAATTGAAGGGTCATTCATCCAAAAGAAAAACTAAGTGGGATGAATCTCGAATGAACCCATGTGGAAGACCTAAACCAGCTGCTACAGTTCCAAATGATATATTGTTCATCTGGCCAGAATATTTGAAAAGAATAAGGAAAATTGAAGATGAGAAGGCCAAGGCTGGTGACAAAGGAAAAGAAAAACTTTCACATGACGAAGACACAATGCAGGAGAGTTTGCAAACAAAGAGAAACACACGTGTCAAAGAAGTTCGGTGTGAGAGATGTAAGAAATCTGGTCACATTGCAAAAGGTTGCCTAACCTTAATACCAGAGCAAGAAGCAGTCCTTAAGAGGAGTAAGAATGTATCATTCATGATGGTTTCTAAGCAGAACAATTCTCCACACAAAGCAGAAGAGAATGTGAACAGAGCCATGCCACACCGACAGATGTCAGAACATATGTTCAAATGTGCAGGCATGAAGACTAGAGTGAATAGAGGAACTTGGTTGAGAAAAGAACCTCAACCAAGAAAGTCTTCTTGATGAAGCAAGAAAGAACCACCTTATTCCCGTAATCATTTGTGTGTTTTATTTGTGCTAACAATGCAGGGAATTGAAAGTGAAGCATGCTCTCAGGGGGAGAACCTGAGAAGTAGTGAATGCTGTCAACTCTTGATATCCAAACTGAAGAAGTTTCCATCTATAGTAGATTCTTCAATTGATATTCAAAGATTATGATGATGAAGGATCACTCTTTATGAAGATGATGAGGAGTGTTTCCCTTAAGGGGGAGAAGAATGAAGAAGCTTCCATAATCACTGTTTCAATCAATATCAACTCCAGCTGGACTCAAAAGCAGTTACTCTGTGAATTTCTTGAAGAACACGCCAATGGAGAAGGAGTTTCAGGTTGATTATTCTCTATCATAGTTGATCTTCTTCTACCTATAATTAAAGTGGTAAACCCTTGAAGACAAGATACATGAGTTATCATCTCATGTTGGTATCATGATCTTTGGATAATGGACAGCCTTGTTGACTTAATCAAATCCTCTTGTTTTCTACATCGAACATTGCTCAAGTAGACTTAGAGTGAAATGATTAATGAAACATTTCTTAAGTGTGGATTGATACCCCCCCAACCATGTGCTTTGTATTTCTTGTCAATAAGGGGGAGAGAAGGTGAAATGAACGTTTGAAAAGAAAAGTTCATTGAATAGAATATTCTCATTTTGACATTGACAAATTCATTTCAGAAGATGTATAAGGCATTGACAACAAAATACAAAGGGGGATATTGTTGGAACCACTTTATGTATACTTTGTGTATAGGTTTGTATTTGTTGTCAATATTTGTCAATGGAATATCAAAATGAAAGAGATCAATAAGTACTCCAATAAAATGGAGGAATGGAAGATCACAATGAAGGAGATCATGGAGTACTCCGATGAAGTAGAGGAGTAGTGATTCCGACGATTGTTGTGCTGATCATAAGTTCAAAGAACATGTGTCAAAGGTGATACATTGTTTACAAAAATGAAGAATATGAGGAGTAATCCATCCAAGGATGATTAAAGCAGGACGGTGTTTTTTGATGAAGACCATGCCATTCCTCCTTATTGCATAAGAACCATGGGCTTTGATGAAGACCATGAAATTCTTCATTATTGCATGAGAACAATGGGTTTTGATGAAGACCATGCAGTTACTCATGATTGTGTGAGAACCATGATAGAGACTTCTTGAAGGATTGAATCACATG
Organism: Viscum album; assembly: GCA_963277665.1. Lineage (NCBI taxonomy): Eukaryota > Viridiplantae > Streptophyta > Magnoliopsida > Santalales > Viscaceae > Viscum > Viscum album. Next base: position 650,735,854 of record OY728145.1, on the reverse strand, counting down.
GTTTGCATGAAGTTGATCATGACGGTTGATGAAGGAGGCAATGTGCCAATGAGTTGACTTATGAAATGGCCATGCACATCACATTTTCATAGAAGATGATGGTAGTAAAGTTGTTCCTTCAAAGAATTCATATCACAATAGTGGAGTTTGTGATAAAGTCAAAAGACTTGCTGAAGGATACAGATCACCAAGAAGAAGTGCTGTTGAGGTGATCGGGCTTGTCGAAAAAGCAAACAAATGACATACAAATTTGTTGACAAAGGAGATTCAATGGTGACATGTAGAGTTCAAGAGTTGTGGTCAATTATCTATGTTTGATTCAAGAACATCGATAGAGGAATGGATGATCTGGAGGTGGTACAAAAAGTGCAGATACAAGGTGGCGCTGTTTTCCAGTGTTTGCCAAATTTCAGGGCCTCAAAATCAACAAATGAAGGAGAGTGATTTTGGCAAACGGACTTGCGCGCCATACTCATGGAGGATAGGAAACTTACGCGCCATATGTTTTTGAAGATCAGATCATGAAAATATGGAAAAGGGATAAGGTTCGCGCATGTTTTGGTGAGGTCGCGCAGGTGAATTATGTACCGGGAAGAGACTTGCGCGCCGACGCCTTGAATGCATTATAACTTGAGCGCCTATGGTTTTTCGAGATCAGAATATCCAAATTTGGAAAAGGCAAGATGTTCGCGCAAGTTTGGATGTTGATCGCGCAAGTGCCTAGCAGGGACCGAGACTTGCAAGCCGATGGATGACTTGAACACCGCCGCGCAGGGGGTCCAGTTTGCCTATAAATACTGGACCACCCCTCCACATTTCCAACAGAGCTCAAGACTTAGAGATTTTTCGAGCTCTCGTCGCGCAGGTGGTTGATCCACGCAAGTGGTGATTGTGCGCCGATTGATGGTTGCGCGCCCTAGGTAATTTGGGCAAGGAAGGAAGTGAGTCGCGCAGGATTAAAGTTCAAGAAGGCAGAGTCACGCAGGTGCTTTGGAGACACTTGCGCTCCAGGTTAAACTTGCGCACCTAAGACTTGCGTGCTAGATGGAGACTTGCGCGGCGGGCTTGAAAAGGAGATCCAAATATTGTTGAAGCACGCCCGCCTTTCTGGAGCTGCACAAGAGCTAAAGATTGCCTGATACTTTCGGTGAAAAGCGAGATTGAAGAAGAAATCTAAATGATACATGCATGATCTCATGCATACATGGTGAATTGATTCTGACGAATGCCGAGTAAGCTGAACATCATTTATTGAGCAATCACATAAGTTATTGTGATTCAGGCAAACGAAGACAATGAGATCTAGTGCATTCAGTCATTGCACTAAAGAAGAAAGATTGAACTATAAAGAGCATTAACTCTGAACCCTGATGCAAGAAAAGTCTCATGCTGAACAGGAGACAAAGAACATCAATGCACATTTATTGAAGAGACCTTCACGTCTATAAACTGAGTGGGACTTCACCAACGACAGTGATCCAGGGGCAGTCAACCGGAGTGACCTAAGGGACGCAGTGAGCTATCCCTGAACAATTGTAAAGGCAGTGAGCCTGGGACAGAGTGACTGTACCCGAACCTTTGTAATCTATAACTAGTGAAGCATAGTGGATTTAGGTACCACCGACAACCTGTCGGCGTATGCTCCTTGGACGTAGCCCTTAGTGGTGAACCAAGTAAAAATAGCTGTGTCATCTCTCTGCGTTTGAATGTTTAATTGTTGTTCATATCCATCATACAGGTTTAAGTAGTTCCTACCAACATGGGAACAAGATCCACAACTAAAAGAAGAAAAAGTTGCCACCCTGATTCACCCCTCCCCTCTCAGGGTGTCCCGGGGTCCTACATCCCTGAGGTAATATTTGAGGATAAATGTACAAGAACGTCCTAGTATTTTTGTAAGGAATGATTATGTGAATATTTCTAGAAAATACAACCCTGTCTAGATATGAGTAGGTTGAGGTGGCTTTGGAAATGATGTACGTTGGAGTGAAATCTCTAACAAGGATTTTTGGGATTGGCCCTATGTATCTTGGAACACAACAACAGGTCTTTATACAATATGTTTTACAACACTCCTGGGGGATATACTTAAGATAATTATTATTTTCATTAAAATCCATTATAAAGGATTAAAATGAAAATTATTCTTCAATGAAATCATTTTTCTAATTATTTTATTAGGGAAGCGTAGAATATCAATTTATGCTACGTATTTTGTTATGTTATAATTTTACATTAGGATTCATACCCTAATCTACAATGCCCCATTATTTAGAAATGGCTTCTAATAGATGAAGGGGAATCAACACTCATGGGCAGTGTAGGGATCTCCCCACTGAGCAAGTCAAGACAGTCAATGATGGAGCATATCAGATCTTGACCATATTGGTAAAACATAATCAAGTTGTAATGAATAACAATTCCACACCTATGTTGAATCATTTCATGTGGCATAATCCCCCATCATTCAACAGGATTACTAATCCAGTAGTTTATGAGTAATGGATCAAGTCTCTTTAAATGATATTCATGGCATTAAGATACTATGAAAATGAAAAGTTAGTATAAGTAGTATATTGTCTCAAGGGTCACGCTGAGAAATGGTGTCCCTTGATTCTTGAATACCATGAAGGAAGAAGAAATAGAAGATATGGAATGGAGTACTTTTAAATAAATATTATTCAAAAAATATTTCCCTCATGAGGAACGTACCGAAATGAATAGGAAATTCATTACCTTAAATCAAATGGAAGAAGACAGTGTTTCAGAGTACGAGACTGCCTTCACAAGGCTAGCTATGTATGACGTAGAATATGTACATGACTTGGCTGACAGGATTGATCATTTATATGAAGGTCTTAAGATATTTCTTCGAAGGGAACTGGATTATCAATCATTTTTATCATATCCCGAAATTGTATCAGGACCCATTAGAGCACTGAAGGAATTTTATAGATCAAATTTTTTCAAGGGAAATGAACTAAACAAGTTGTACTCTGATAACCAAGGGAAATGTGAAGCACCAAAGTTGAATAGGGGGATGAAGAAATTCCCATTATGCGAGAACTCTGGAAAGAATCATGTTGATAAATGCTTGAAATACATGGGAGATTAATATAATTGTGGGGAAATGGGTCATCTATCTAATGAATGGAAAAGGAAGAAACAATTTGATGAATTTCAATGCTAAAATTTTTGAATGTTTGGACATAAAGAAAATGAGTTTCCTAAGTGCCAAGGAAACATGACTCAGAAAAGGCCAAGAGTGATAGGGAGAGGTTATGTGATTACAAAGGCGGATTTTGATGTTCCTAATGATGTGGTGGAAGGTACATTTATTGTTTCCTCAATCATGGCGAACACTTTATTTGATTATGGATCATCGAATTCATATATATCATCCCAGTTTTCCATGAAATTTATACATGACCAATTTGATTTAATATATGAGTTATTTGTAGAAACTCCTAGGGGATGCATCATTGCAAAAAAGGCATGTCAATTAGTCCCCCTCGTGACACATAAGAGTGCTTTAGTTGCTAACTTTATCATCATACCAATGAATGAATTTGATATAATTATCTGTAATAATTGGCTATAAAACTATTATGCGGCGTTTTTTTGAAATAAAAAGGATGTTAACATTTTTGAAATTGTTGTATAATCAATTATCTTTAGAGGAGAAACCTCACTAACTGATTCTTATCTACATCAACCCTAGTAGCACCACTAAATTAAATACATGATGTTGAAGATAAACCGATATTTATGGCCGGGGAAAGAAATATATATATTGAATATTTGAATATAATGCATGAATACAATGATGTTTTTTCAAAGTATTTACCTGGACATCCTCTAGAGTGGAAAATTGAGTCTTCCTTTGACTAAATACCAAGTGAAAGACCTATATCTAAGACCCTTTATAGAATGGCCACAATGAAGTTAGTAGATATAATGAAACAACTAGAGGAGTTTAGTGAAAAATGATTTATCTGACCTAGTGTATCTCCATGGGGCACTCGTTCCTGTATGTCATGAATAAAGATTGGTCTATGAGGCTATGAATTTATTATTTGGAAATTAATGCTATTATAATAAACAATAAGTATCCTCTACCTCTGATTGATGTCTTATTTAATCAACTTCAGGGAGATCAATACTTTTCAAAGATTGATCTTGGGTCTAAATATCATCAACTGCCTGTGCTGATGGAAGATATTCCTAAGACACGTTTTTGAACCTGGTATGGGTATTACAAATTTATAGTGATTCCATTTTGATAGTATAATGCACCCTCGGTTTATGTGGATTTAATGAATTGAGTTTTCAAAGAATATATTGATAACTTTGTGGTGGTATTCATCGATGAAATCATAGTATACTCAAAAATCTATGAAGACCATGAGGATCACTTACAGATTATTATGAAAACTCTTAGAAGAATTTAATTATATTGGAATTTTAGGATGTGTGAATTCTGGAATCAATTAGTTTATTTTCTAGATAATATTTTCTCTACATATGTAATCCTTGTTTTTCCTAAAAATAAAAAGGAATTCCAGGATTTTCCAAGGCCAATAATCATAACTGAGGTACACAGTTTTATTGGATTTGCAGGTTACCATCAGCGTTTCGTTCAGAATTTTGCATGACTGGCATACCCGCTAACCAAGCTCACACGTAGAGGAGTTTAGTTTTCGTGGACAATAGAATGCACATCATGCCTAGAAGAATTGATATGAAGATTGGTAAATGATCCAATTTAGATTCTTCCATATATAAATAGGATATTTTTGATATATAGTGATGCATCATAGAATGGACCGGGTTGCGTCTTTAGGAAAAAAAATAATGATATTTCTTATTAATCAAGACATGTGAAGAATCATGATCAAAATTATCCAACTCATGATCTTGAGTTATCTATATCATGGCCCATCCCTCAGGGCCCATTCTAGGACTACCCCAAGCCCGCCTTCCATAGGCTAGGGGCTGGCGACTTGCACCAACGTCGTAATTCTCTAAAACTGTGAAGGCATTGCCTTTATAACCTGTAAACACACATGCAAGAATGCACATAGCTGGATGAAACACCAAGTAAACTATATAACAAAAGATTGTTGAATGTAAAAAAGTTCCTGAATACTTACCCAATAGTAATGGTACAAGTTCAACTGAAATTATTCGTAAAACTGAAAAAAAAAAATGGAAACAACTATTGGGTTGTCCTCCGAAGTTCCTACCTGAAGTGTAGGTACAGATTGCCTCCTCATCACTCCATGCCTATCTGTCTCCTCTGCATATCGACACACCGTATGGTTCACCTCCGAGCACCATCCAGTCTTGGTACTCACGTCCTCATTCAGTGTTTTTCGGCATCTGCATCCAACACAACAAGGTGTGTACATATCCCATGAAGGGGTGAGTATAATGAAACTATGTAGGGACCCTAAGACCCTCAAGGTCTCACAAAATCCACCAAGGATAACCACAATATATGAAATAAAAAGATAACCTTACTTAGGTATATTACCCTACATATACCTAAGTTTTCACGTAATCCTTCTCAATCATGAGGAAAAATAGAGGTACTAACTCAGCTCAATCCAGGATTTATTCTAAGGGTAATATCAAGAAATATTCTGAGTCACAACATCAAACTCCTCAACTGCTGGAGAAGTCCTCCTCTATTGAGTACAGTGGGCATGTCACGTCACACAAAGACACTTCCCATAAACATTGTACTGTTGAGGTACTCCTCCTGTTGAGTACCATGGGTCTGTCTCATCACACAGAGGCACTCCCCATCGTGGGTCTGCCGTGTCACACAGAGGTTGTCCCCCTTGTAGCATACTAAGGTAATCCTCTTATCAAGTACCATGGGTCTTTCATGAAACCAAGGTGCTCCCCACATTGGGATTGTCGCGACACCAAGGCACTCCCCACTGGAATAGTCAGGTACCTCCGAGTCGAAACGGTCAGTATTCATTAAGTCTCATCGAGTCACAGGGTTTCGTATGTATGCTTGCTCTTTTTTGGGAGGATTTTCTTCACAAGATACCGGTTGATACTCCAAATTTCATGAATCCCCCAGAAGAAGTATCAAAAAGGTCTGCCACATCATAAGGGTCATAGCATAACAGATGGCGTGTCAAACAGATGCCCAGTCTGTGAGTTATTAGCCTTTTAGTCCCAGGGGACCGGTTGAATTCTTGCTCCATCCAACCTGATAGTTCCCCATCTCAATAAAAAAATCAGTGAAATATACTCAAAAGGAACATCTGGCACCAAGATTACCAGCATCATTGACAGTTTGTCAAACGGGCGTTTGGTGACAATGTTATGGCCAAGAGAAGATAAAAGGGGGTCATAGTGGGCCCTGGTCAGGTCTGACCCAGTCGGACCGACCCGGCCCGGCCCGACCAACAAGGGTCGTGAGGCTGCCATGGGGGTTGCTCGACTGAGGGGTACTATGAGGGCAGCATAACCGTCTGTGAGGGCGTGGATCGGCCGCAAGGGCGTGCACCGACCACGAGGGGCGTGGACTGGCTGTGGGTTGGAATACTGGCTGAAGGACGGTGGGGACTGACCGCGAGGGGGCACAGACCATCTGTGGATTGGTGGACCAGCCAAGGGGTGGCGCAGACCAACCGTGTGGGGTGCGTACTAGCCGCGGCATGGCATGGTGGAGGGCGACGGCACGCCGGCTCGACATGGAGGACAACAACAGTGCGGCTGCTCGACATGATGGATGGCGGTGGTGTGGTGAGGGGGTTCGGCCCGGGACTATGCGACAGCTCGGTCTATCTGTGGGCGGCTCGTCCAGCGTGAGGCTACTTTAGCTGGGATGGCGAAGCGCCGTGTGGCAGCGTGGGTTGAGGAGGCCATGGGTTGCGGTGTCATTTCCTTCGTCTCCTTCCTCCATTTCGAATAACACTCAAAGAAGAACAACAGAGGGGTCGAGCCATGTTTGTTTGGGCCACACCCTCTACGTTTAGAGTGGTAGCAAGCGCTTAAATTCATTCTTGAATTTCAATGGATTATCAATAATTTAAGAGAGAATATCACCAATCAATCACCTTACAACTCCCCGCAAAATAATAAAACACAATTAAACCCCTACCATGTTCGCTTGATGACGTTGGCGCAAAGAGGTAGTACGGTCATCGATTCATCATAGATGAACATGTCCCACGTCGTAAAAAGTCACGAGGAAGAATCCCAATGTAATACATGGAAATATCTATTAAGTAATTGGAATAATATTCCAAAATGAAAATTAATAAGTTAATAGAGAGTTGGAATAATAAAGATATGTGTGTTGGAACAATTAATGTGGAGGAAGTCAAGATGCCCCTCCACATTAATGATGGGGTTGAGAGGTTTTTCTCTATAATGAGTGGAGATTCAAGTGGGTTTAGTCCCGGGTGGTCCCCACCACTATAACTTCTCATGGGAGGTTATGGTTCAGGGGTCCCCACCACCAACTTCCACAAGGAGGATGGTTACAAAAAAAACGTGTGTTTATATTATTTTATTAATTCCACAAAACACCCAAAAAATATCTTCACACTTGACCAGTTGACATCGAGGTGAATGTATTCTTAAGAGAATACTACCACTACGTGTTCAACGGTGCCCTCAGATTTCAATTCCTAGCACCTGTACAAAAGCTTGAAAAACCCGCTTACACGTTTACTGAACATACCCAAAAATGTTTAGAAATTCATTTTGGCCACTCTAGGACTCGGAATCAAGCGCTGTCAATTTTCGTTGAATTGTAAAATTCCCATTTAATTAAAAATATTACATGGAAATTCCAGGTATTTACATTCTCCCCACCTCAGGCATTACTTCCCCTTAAGCTACAACTCAAACAAAGGGAACATGTAGGGGTACTTAGCATGCATCTGAGCCTCCTGCTCTCATGTTCTCTTCTGAAGGTTCCCATGCTGCTAGTGAACATGCAACAGATGTATCGAAAGTCCATGAAGGACTCGCTCTTGTCGATCCTCAACCCCTACTGGAACCTTTGTGAAAGTCACCCCATCGTCGATGTCTAGCTCGCCATGGTCTATGATATGATAAGAGTCATGCATGTATCTCTTAAACTAGGATACGTGGAAGTTTTCATGAACCCGATGCAACTGAAATGGAAGATCTAAGTTGTATTCCACCTCACAAACTCTACTGAGGACCTGAAAAGTTCTGATGAACCTAGGAGATAACTTGCCGACTCCGCCAAATCATTGTAGACCTCGTCAAGGTGAGACCCATAGAAATACGTGGTCTCCATCCTTGAACTCTAGAGGTCTCCATCTCATATCAGCATATGACTTCTGCCTGCACTATGTATTCTTCATCCGCTCCTGGATGATCTGTACCTTCGAAGTGGTAGCCCGAAACATCTCTGGTCCCACAAGTGATGACTCCCCTGGGTCATTCCAGCAAAATGGTGATCTTCAAGGTTGCTCGTAGAGTGCCTAAAAAGGATCCATCCCAATGGTGGAGTGATTTATTTTGTTCTATGAAAACCCCCACCAAATGAAAGTGATACTCCCAGCTACGACCGAAGTTGTGGACACAAGCATGGAGCATGTCCTCGAGGGTCTGAATAGTCTACTCAGTCTAGCCATCCATCTGAAGATTCATGGCGGTTCTCAAACGAAGTTGTGTCCCAAAAGCCTCCTGTAACCCATTCCATAGCTAGGAAGTAAAAACATGTTTCACAGTTGGAGATAGTTTTCAAAGGTACTTCATGTAACTGCACAATCTCATGCACATAGAGGCGTCCCAAGCTCTCTACTAAACCCGGATATCTGATCTGTAGAAGTGGGATATGTGATGAGTCAATCGACAATCATCCAAATAGAGTCATGTCCTATATATTTACGTTAATTCCCTTTCATGAAGTCCATGGATATCCCATCCCACATCCACTATCAGACCTATAAAATCTAAACCAAGCCTACAATTTTCTGATTCTCTGCCTTCACTTGCTGACAAGTGAGGCCCTGAGAAACAAACTCTGCTACTATATTCTTCATTCATAGCCACCAGTGCTATTGTCGGAGATCTTGGTACATCTTCTCCACTCATTGATGTACTTTAAGAGGGGATGTGTGGAACTCCCTCAACACATCTTCATGAAGTGACACTGGTGCCATGGTATATCCTCTGAAGATGATGATGTGCTACCCACCTACAGAAAATCCATTTGGTGACTACCCTTTCAATATCTGATAATGTCGTGTCTCGTAGTCAGTGTCCCCACGTTGCACCTCCCTGACTCGCTGATGAAGTGGGGGAGTGATTTTAAGAGACTGAAGGATAGATGCTCCATCTCAATCCACAATGTATATCTGCAAAGCGGCCAGCTTCTCCATCCCCTCTCCAGGAAAATGTTTACTAGACCTCATGCTATATGCATCTGGTACAAAGTTCCCCTTCCCAGTAGTATATAATATCACAAAGTCATATTCTTGGAGTAAATTGGGGAAACATCGTTGTCCCAGGTTCAGGGCCTTCTGAGAGAATATATACCTGAGACTCTAGTGATCAGGGAAGATGGTAAAACACTCACCCATCAAGTAATGTTGCCACATTTTCATGGTGAAGACCACTACTGCTTACTCCAGGTCATGGGTAGCATAGTTCTATAAATTATGTCTGAGCTACAGAAAACCATATGCGATCACAACTCACTCCTACATTAGACCACATCCGAGTCTGGTACCTGATGAATCGTAGTAGACTCTGTACCATATGCCCTCATCTTGAAGCCTCAAGATGGGGACACTAGTCAGACTCTGCCTCAACTCTTGAAAACGTTATTGACATTTCTCTGACCAAACGATGGATTTCCCCATCTTTGTCATGGATGATAGTGGTGCTGCAACTCTGGAGAAATCTGGTACGAATCTCTAGTAGTATCCATCTAAACTCAGGAAACATCATACCTCTGTCACACTCCTGGGTGGCTCCAATGAATGTACGGCCTCAATATTCGCAAGATCTACTATAACTCTAGCCTCGGATATGACATTTCATAGAATGTGAACCTATAGGATCCAAAATAGGCACTTCATGAGTTTACCATAAAGTTGGTGCTCTCAGTGTTTGTCTACTACTACCTGCAAATGATAGACATGCTCCTTCTCAGTATCCAAGTAGATCTGAATGTCATCGATGAAGACCACTACATAATTATCCAGGTATTGCTAAAATACTCTGTTCATGAGTCCCATGAACACTGCTGTATCATTGGTTACACCGAATGGCATAACCAATAACTCCTAGTGGTCATCCCTACATCTGGAGTCCATCTTCTGCACATCCTCGCCTCGAAATATGAGCTGGTGATAGCTTGATCTGAGGTCTATCATCAAGAACCATTGTTCACCGTTCATCTTATCCAAGAGGTCGTCAATCCTTGAGAGTGGGTACTTGTTTTTCATAGTCACCTGGTTCCGATGTTGATGGTCCACACAATACCTCAAGCTCCCATATACCTTCTTGCTGAACGGAATCGTGGCATCCAAAGGTGAAACACTGGGCCTGATGAACCCCTTCTCCTGCAGGTCCCCTAGCAGTACCCGTAGCTCACGAAGCTCCGCGGGAGCCATCCGATACGCTGGTGTAGATATCAGTGTCATCCTGGGGTACAATTCAATGTTAATTTCCACCTCTCTGTGATGAGGTAGACCTTGGACATCATCATGGAAAACATCCACGTACTGGTCCACTACCACAGGATAGCTTGGGCTCTCCACATCAATAGCTCTAAGGGTAAGGCTAGACAACTGATGTGTAATCAGCTGCAACCTCTTTCAGGTAAGTCCATATTGTGCTGCATTGGCTCCCTTCTTGTTGGTGAAGGTAAACATAGTACCATCCATGCAGACACAGCACACGTTGCGTCTAATATAGTCAATTAGATCATTGAATGTAGATTTCCTATCCATATCCAAAATTATGTCGTAATCCCTTGACGCCGCTACTAGGAGATCCCAGCCGAAGCTCTCGCATCCTAGAGTACACTCATGCTACCGGAACTAGTGAAAATTTTTGAATTTTCTTTTTTTAGGTGTCTCTAGCCAAAAGGATTTAGGCAACTGCTCCATTGGAATCTTTGTGCTCTGAACAAGGGTTGTGTTAATAAATGAGTGACTGACCCCAGTGTCATTAAGTACTACACCTATAGTGAAGTAGACAAAGATAATACCTCAAATCATCTCCGGAGTGCCATGATTGTATGCCTAAGTAGCCTAGATCTGAGCTCTCCCCTTTCCACCTACTCTCTGCGGTCGTGGTGGACCTCATGGTGGTGGTGGGAGAAATATCTCGAATCGTCTCCCACCTCCAGCTGCACGACCAGCTCCTCTTCCATATCTGCCCGCTCCCTGCGGACCACCTTGATTGAACATCTGTCTCTACCTGGGTAGCCCTTTGACTGCCTTATGGTCATCTGAATGGTGGGTCGGACAGTCACGAACCATGTGACTCGGCCCGCTGCATGCGTAACACTACCCACTTCTTGATTTTCTGGATCTATCTCCGGTGCCCCTCACAACCTATCCTGAGTCATGCGGTTGAACACCTGTAGGTCAGGTCCTCTTTTACCTTTGAGACATTTGCCTACTGTCAGCTATAAAAGACTCTGCTATGTGATGAGTGTTAGTGGGTCTCTCTACTGGTGACTTCTCAGCAAGGAAACTCTCCACCAAGAGGTCTCTCTCTAACACTCATGCCTGCGTCAGGATGGTGAGTGAGAACATTAAAGCCTTGATCTTCTACCTGAGACCCTGATCAAAGGATTGGGCCTTGAAGAAGGGGTCTCACACCATATCTATGGAGTGGCACGAGATGTCAGTGAACCTCACTGAATAATATTCTATAGTCATACTCCCCTGCTGAAGACAAAGTAGCTCCTGAATGTGCACTACATGAAGAGTCTCTTGAAAAAACAATGCCTGAAACGTGATCATGAAGTCTTCCCAGAGAAGCTTCACTTCATCATGAACCTAATGAAACATGCTCCACCGTCTACCTTCTACTTCCTATAGAATGCTGGTGGTAAGGATCTCCATGAAATCAGCTGGTGTCCCTACCAATTGGGAAAATCTCACCATGGCCTCTAGCCAATACTTAGCTGCCTGTGGGTCCATCTCTCCCCTGGACCTGGGTGGACTCTAGCACTGGAACTCATGCAATGCATTCAAGCGGTGTGCAACATCTTCTACTGGGGCTGGTGGGATCAGTGGCCCAACAAAGAGTTGTACCATTAGTGCCTCTGCTGGAAAAGGGCCATGCACTATGGCTACATCACTCAGTGGGCTATCAGTAAGTATAGCTCTCGGATCTCTTACTCACTGTCTGTGTGAAGGCATCCTAAAAAGAAACAGGAGTGATAAGGTCAATATATTATACCTAATGATCTGACCAAGTGAGCGGATTCAATGAGTTCACAAAGAAGCCTCTTGAAAACACACACACGCAATCTTTGTTTTCATGCACTGAGTCGGATATCAGAAGTCAGGGTCCTGGTGTATGGATATGTTGGCCGTCGCACCAGCACAGGACTCCCTAAACTAAAAAACACACTCACTACACTTAACACTATTCCTTCATATAAAATATCAGAGTTCTTGATCTACAATAGAATTGACTTCTCTAATACCAATTTGTAACAACTCGTCCCCAGGGGACCGTTCCATGACTACCCAAAGCCCGCCTTCCATAGGCTAGGGGCTGGTGACTAGCACCAAAGGCGTAATTCTCTAAAAATGGGAAGACATTGCCATTATAACCTGTAAACACACAACAATGTAAGCACCCGACTAAATGAAACACTGTGTAAACTGTATAACAAAAGAGTGTTGAATGTAAAAGGGGATAGAATACAATCCCATCAGTAATTGTATAAGTACAATTGAATGTACAAGTACAACTGAAGAAAATTGAAACAGCTATTGGGTCGCCCTCTAAAGTTTCTACCTGAAGGGCAGGTACAAATCTCCTTCTCATCACTCAACGTCCGTCCATATCCTCCACGTATCGACATGCCATTTGGTCCACCTCTAGGAACCGTCCAATCCTGGTACTCACGTCCTCAGTCAGCGTTGTCTGTCATCTTCATCAAACACAACAAGGTGAGGGAATAACCCGTCTAGGGGTGAGTATAATGATACTCACTAGGGACCCCAAGACCCTCAAGGTCTCACAAAATCCACCAAGGATAAACACAAAGTATGAAATAAACAGATAACCTTACATTGGTATATCCCCATACATATACCTACGTTGTCTAGTAATCCATCTCCATAATTTGGAAAAACATAGAGGTATTGACTCATCTCAAACATGTATTTACTATATGGGTAGTATCAACAAACATTCTGAGTCGCAACGTTGAAATCCTTGGTTGCTGGAGAACTCATCCTCTATCGAGTACTATGGGCCTGCTGGGTTACACATAGGAGCTTCCAACTAACCTTGGACTACTGAAGTACTCCTCCAGTCGTGTAACATGGGTCTTCTACATCAAAAAAGGAACTCCCCATAGTGTGTCTACCACATCACATAGAGGAACTCCCCCTCATAGCCTGCTGAGGTAATCATCCTATCGAGTATCGTGGGTATGTTGTGACACCAAGGTTCTTCAGACTGTGGGTCTGCACCAACACCAAGGTGCTCCCCACTGGGCTAGTCAAGCCACTCTGATTATAAATGGTGAGAATCAATCAAGTCTTATCCAGTCGCAGGTTTCCTTATGTATGCTCGCTCGTCTCTATGAGGATCCCCTCCACAAGCTACTGGTCGATACTCAAACTATCACGAAGTCCCAAAAAGATGTATTTCAATTGTATTCCATGTCACAGGGGTCACAATGTAATAGAAGTCATGTCAAATAGATTCTCAGTCTGTGAGTTATTAGCCTTTTAGTTCTGGGGTCCCGGTTGGATTCGTGCTCGATCCAACTTGACAGTTCCCCATCTCAATCCAAAAATAAACGGAACATACTCAAAGGGAATTTCTCTCTCCATGATTACCAGCACCGCTGATGGTTCATCCAATGGATGACCGCTGCCAAATCTATGTCCAAGAGATGGTAAAAGAGGGTCGTAGTTGGCCCGGGTCCGGTCCGACCTCGTCAGACCGACCCGTCCCGACCTGTTGGGTCCCGCCGGGACTACGAGGGTGTCGTGGGGGAGACTTAGCCGTGGGGTACAACGAGGGTGTTGGACCTGGTCGTCAGGGCATGGACCAACCATGAGGGGAACAGACTGGCCATGGGTCATTGGACTGGACTCATGGCGGCATAGACCGGCCCCAGATCGGCACGGCAGATGGTGGCGGGGTGGTGGCTCGGCACGACGGATGGGGGTGGCACGCCAAGGGGGTTCGGGCTGGGTCAGCGTGGCGGCTTGGTCCGGTTATGGGAGGCTCAGTCGGCGCGAGGCTAGTTTGGCCGGGAGGGTGAAGCGATGCGGGGTGGCATGGGTCGCGGAGGCCGCGGGTGTCGACATCGTTGCCTTCGTCACCTTCCTCCATTTCAAAAAACACATCAAAGAAGAATAATGGAAGGTTTGGACCATGTTCATTTGGCCTACACTCTCTGCGTTTGGAGTGGTAGAAATTAGTTCAATTCCGTCTTGAATTTCAAATAATTGTCACGAATGGAAGGGAGAAGAACATCAATCATTCACCATACAACTTCCCGCAAAATAATCAAACAGAATTAAACACCAACCTTTTTGGTTTGATGAAGTTGTTTCAAGGAGGTAGTACGATCGTTGAATCGTCATAGATAAATATATCCCATATTAGAAGAAGTCCCGAGGAAGATGCTCGATGTTGAGGTAAGCGTTCATCATCAGAGGAGTGTTCTTTAGTGAAGAGCTTTCTCACAAGTTCTACCAATCCTCCTTTTCCAAAAAATGAATAGGTGTCCCAAATTAATAGAATGAAATATCTATTAAGTTGTTTTCATAATAATCAAAAATTAATATTAACTTATTAAAGGAGATTTGTCAGAATAAAGATATGTTCATTGACACAATTAATTTGGAGGAAGTCAAGATGAACCTCTACATTAATAAAGGGGTTGGAAGGTTTTTCCCCAGAAGAAGGGGAGTTTCCTAGGGTTTTAATCCCGAGTGGTCCCAACCACCATAACCTTTCATTTATGGAAAGGCTCTAGTGGTCCCCACCACCATAACCTTTCATGCGAGGTTATGTTTTGGTGGTCCCCACCACCAACTTCCACAAGGAGGTCGGTAAAAACTAAAATAAAATAAAACATTTTGATATTTTATTTTATTAATTCCAAGAAAAACCAAAAAAATATATATTTCACCCTCGACCGATAATCGTTGAGGTGATAGTATTTTAAAGAGAATATCGGAACTGTGAGTTCAATGGTACCCTCATATTTCAATTTCGTGCACCGTTTCAAATGATAGGAAAAAAAACTCCAAATTTACTAAACGTATATGAAAAAAAGTTCATAATAACATTCTAGACACTCTGGGACTCATAATCACACGTTGTCAATTTTTTTGGACTTTTAATATTCCAATTTAATTAAAAAAGTATTACATGGAAATTACTAGTCTTTTCAAGTAGCCATAACCATTGATTTGAAAATATGGAGACATTATCTCTACGGAGAATGATATGAGATTTATATGGATCACTAGAGCTTGAAATATATTTTAACACAAAAAGAACTCAACATGAGGGAAATAACAAGTCTCAAGATACTCAATGATTATGATTATTCAGCACACTACCACCCCGTAAAGGCAAATAAGGTGGAAGATGCATTAAAAAGGAATGATCATGACTCCTAACCCTAATGAGCATTGAAATATATCCTATATTCATGTATCTACTAATGATGTATATGGAAATTGTTAAAGAAGGGGAAACATATTTCCTATTTCAAATGATTTCTAAACCATATTTATTAGGGAAGATTAAAATATCTCAATCTGATGATGATAATCTACACAAGAAAATTAATGATGTCAAAGAGGGGAGATTGCCAGACTTCTTTTATGAAGAATGAGTTCTGAAATTTGGGAAGAGGTTATGTTTTGCATCAGTACCTGAGAAAAAATAGTCCTATTAGATGATGCTCATAGAAAAAATTTCATGATACACCTCATTAGCACAAAGATGTATAGAGATATGATGGAATATGTTTGGTGGGATAATAATGAGCGGGAAATTTTTTACTACGTTCCATGGTGTATAATGTTTCAACAAGTGAAGGTAGAGACACAACATCCTAGATGAGTGATGAGAACTTTACCTATTATTAATTTGAAGTGGGATAATGCTACAATGTATTTTTTCACCAAACTGCTGAGAAAAGCAATATGGAATGACACAATATTGTTAATTAATGATCATCTCAAAAAATATGCACAATTACTTATTATAAAAGAGGATTTACAACTTGGGAACCTAGAATGATTTTATATTAATGATGTAGTAAGAATTTATGGTGCACATCTATCGATTATTTCTCATCGAGAACACAGTTTACATCAAAATTCTAGAAAAGTATTAAGAATTTATTGAATAATGAGCTTTGTATAAGTACTTCTTATCACCACCAAACAAACAGAATATCTGAATGGACCATTCAAACTCTAAAAGGCTTGCTGGAATCATTCTCTCTTGAATTCCAATTTATGTGGGATTAGTAAATTCCATTAGTGGAATTTTCATACAAAAATAGTTTCCATTCAAGTATTCAAATGGTTCTATATGAAGCATCATATGGAAAGAGATGTCAAACTACAACTTGTTGGGACGGTGTTGGTGATAGGAGACACATAGACCATGAACATATAAAAGAGACCACATCAAAGGTGAAGACAATCCAAACCCATATTAAAGTATCCCAAAGTAGACAGAAGAGTTATGATGACAACTGCTGAAATGATTTGGAATTCCATGTTGGAGATCTTGTCTTTCTGAATGTATCTCCATGGAATGGTGTCATATGGTTTGGTAAGAAAGGGAAATTGTGCTCCAGGTACATCAACCATTTTCAAATTCTAGAAAAAACTTGGAGTTTTTGTTTACTGTTTAGCAATGTCTCCATGTCTCTCCTAAGTTCATGATGTGTTCCATGTGTCATTTTTGAAGAAATATATTCCAAACCCAATGAATTTAATCACCTATGAATAAATAGAACTGGAACTTAATTTGTCATACGGTGAAGAGTCTATCGGGATCCTTGAAACAAGCGAACATGTATTGAGAAATCAGACAAATCATCTAGTAATGGTGTTTTTGGAAAAACTATATTATTTGAGAAGAAACATGGGAACCTAAGGATTTTATGTAAAAGTACCAACCACATATTTTTGGTGGTCTTTATAAATGAACAATTTCGGGGATGATATTTCTGAAGGACAGAATAATGTTGCACCCCAAACATTTTATGACACGTTTCTCATAAATAAATTCTCTTCATAGAATATATTTTATAAAAACTAAATGTTATTGTAACTAAAGTCCGTTATATAGGATATAGTCATATAATTTGCATTGAACATAAATTTTCCACTTTTGTGTTTTGAATTTTAAAAATATGACATACACAGGTGTGTTCATGTTGTTATTTACAGTCCGATAGAATTAACATAATTATTGTTAATAGTAACTTACCAATATGAAGAGTAACCTGCCCTTATGAGTACTAAAATACCCTTATGAATATTAATAAGACTCTTTTGAATGGAATCTATACACTTGAATGTATAAATAAATTTCGGCATCATTAAAATAAAGATGAACATTAAAATAGTAACCTCTCATCTATTTTCATTAAAATTATTTCACTAGTTTTATTATTTTGTTACTCTCTTCTCAACTCACATCGTAAAAGTGTGACGATAATTCCATTTCATTACATGTACTGAATTTTCATTATGCTAATGGAATATCTCATCATAATCTCTCTTCACCCCTTATACAATTAATGCAAACACCATTCGAGATGTGTTAAATTATCACACTCAAGGAAGATGAGTTTTCAATTTGTATTACTATAATAATAACATTTCATGAAACATTTTCAATGGTTTAACCAACTCATAATATTTTTATTTTATCTTTTTTAATTTTCTAAAATTCTTACACACTCATAATATTAAATAATATTACAAAATAATTTTATTGTTGACAAAACCGCCATGCCAAATCCATGTGTTTATTAACTCATTGTATGAGTCATACTTATTATATATTACCTGAATAATTATAAGATAATTTATATATCATTAATTCCACTAGTAATTTATATTAACTATTCTGGAGGTTTAACTACATTTAAAAAAACATCCATTCATGAATACATTTAAACAGCTCATGAAAACCAAAGAAGAAAATGGTACCGAAGCAACAAAATTGAATATCATTATCCCGTCAAAAAGGCCATTAATTAACCTAATACAGTTATACAATATCAATTAATTTTATGAGTTTCTGTAATTATTATTTAATGATGCTAAATTTGACTATTCAGATCATTAAGAACAATCAAGAACACCATCAATCTTAAGGTAAGGGATCCTCCTTCTCACATTTGTTCAAGAATCACCCATATGTTGTGCCCATTTATTCTTATTACCTAATTATGGGGTATTTTTTTGCACCTTCCCCATACTAACCATATGACATATAAATAATGGGAAACCCATTATCTCTCTTTATGCCCTCACAAGAACATTCGTTACCAAGCTGAAATGTTTGTAAGGGGATTTCTCATCTCACATTCAATTTTGTGGGATTTATTTTGTTTTCCTCTTATTTCATAAATGTCTTATATGTTTACTACCATTTGATATATATTATCATTATTCTATTAAAATTCATGTTATTATGTGATTCATTTCTTTGTTTTTACATTTTTTTCATACGACGAAATTTATTATAACGTGGTAACAAGGTTGGACTCAATTTTCACATCGATGTGACTTTCCTAGTATTGTGTAGCTAATTTTTCTTATATATTGTACATACTACCCATTTGAGATCACTTTTAAATTTAAATTTTATTACATTTATGTTTCCATATTCTCACATCATGTATATGATTATTTTCTAAGTTGTATACCACATTGCATACTGTATTAATTTTAATTTTTTTTGACTGAGGAAATATTGATGAATCAGTATCCTCTAATATATACGGAAAAGGTAAATAAATATTTATATTATTCTGAATATATATGTAAATTATTTATTGGAAATGTAGTAGAGGGTAGGGCCCGCTACAGCCCCTCGATGCATCGGCAGGTCTCATGAGACAAATCACTAGGCGACAAACCCTTCGAGTTTGTTTCCATAAATCAGATGGGTTTCTACCCAAAGAACTAAAAAAATTTAACGGTATTATGATATAATTTTCCAGATTACTGATGTCCAATTAATAATAATTATCTTTATTCACTATCAGTTATTACTATCCATGAGGTTTTCACTATGACAAAATCAATGGGAGTTGTTTCTTTCTCAGCTTATTAATGGCATGAGTTTTTCATTAATTCACCATCACATATTGATTATATTAAATTTTTAAAAATTCAGTTATTATTGATTCATGATTCTACCATTTGTAACCAATGCTGATAATTATATCTCAACTCTTTCATTGTTTACCTTCAAGAGGTGATGAATAAGAGATCTATTGTTGACTTCCTGATGATCCAGTTTTTATTTTTTGATACGTATTGTATTTTGTAACCTTTTCCAATGTAAATTGATTAACATTTATGTTTCTAGTTCTTCAATACTACTAAACTGGTCATTCCATCATGATTTTCATCCAACTAATCATGCCAATATAACTACTAATGCACCGACTCCAGTCTAGAGGGGTCGGGGTGTTACAAATGGTTAATTTTAAAAACTAATTGTTATCTGGTGTTGTTTATACCTAATCGTAAACTAGTAATTCCTTATCATACACATATTTGTTTCTTAAAAATGTATTTCAAGATATTTTTACTATTTCCTTGAATATGCGTTAATGTCATTTAATCCATTGTTTTAATTTTTTTAAAATATTTTCAATGGAATATTTCTGTCATTTTCCAAAATAGGTACTTTATGATCTTTTCATCAAATTAAGGAAAGAATGTTTTTTTACATATACGGAGGGTGCATCGAATTTCCACCATTATAACCCCTTCAAATATTCCCATACAAACATATAAGAATATTTTCCAAATAAATGATTTCTTTTATAATTACATCACTTTTATAAGATTTCAAAATTGAAAGAGATATTTCTGTCAAATAGTTTTTATTTCCTTTATGTCAACATCTTTTGATAGATTTAACACTTTTTTTATATTGATTTATTATGATATAATCATCCATATTGTATGAATTATTTTTGATATGATTGACTGTGGATGTGTAATTTTTATACCATTCATGGTTTATGGTTAAATAATTAATATTTCGTATAATATTTTTTATACAAATGTTTATGTTATGTTTCAAACATTTCACATGAGAAATGTATTGGACTAAGTAAGTGATGGTTGGAGCCCGATATAGCTCCTCAATGCATTGGTATATCTCATGAGTCAAACTTGTGTCTTCGAACAAGACCTTGAAAAATATTATTTGTATTCTTGGTATGAGGAATTGACTATGTGGTTATGATTTCTAACATTATGTATTAAATAATTATGAAATTATCTATTGATATTACATGTTATTATTCAACTAGTAGAATATCAATTTGAATAATTAAATTGATTTATTTGATTTATCATTCCCATTTTATACTGAATACAAATTTTAAATGTCGTATGTGTTAGTATTATACATTGCCTTAAACCTTTATGCTTATTTATGATTGTTTCCTTTATATTGTTATCCTTACTAAGCATCTGAGCTCACATCTTTCTTATGTTTTCTTTTTCCTAGGATGTAAAGAAGTATATTATGATTGACCTGTAGGGATTGGATAAAGGATATGTGTGTGTTAAAATTGGTCAAAATGTAGTTTTTTTATTTCATGATGTAATGTAAAACATATGTATGTATCTAGTACTTCCAAGGATACTAAACTAAAATGTATTTCGAGACTTTGATCTCCTGTGATCATGCCAATATTATGTAATAATTCTCTGACTCTAGGTAACATGGTTCAATTAGTTACAGATGCTATAAAAATATGTTTAGTATAATCCTTGGAAATAGATTTAGAAAATAATCTTATTAGAGAATATTACCCTAAGATAGACATTTAGAATTAGTATAGAATAACATCCTATAATTTTGTTAATTGAGATATTTTTTGAATTTTCTATGTAATACATCCCTAGATGGATACAAGCAGGTAGAGGTAGCATTGGAATAGATGTATGTAGGGGTAAAACCCAAAAACACTACTTTGAGATAGACTCGAATAGGAACCAGTGCATGACAAGGGGCCTTTCTTGACTCTTTGATATGACACTCTCTGGGGATATGCTTCAAATAATTCACATTTTCTTTAGAAACCATTATGAAGAATTTATGAGTAAATACTTCCTCAATGAATTTTTTGATGATTATGCATTATAGGAATAAAACGTTCAATTTATGTTAGGTATTTTACAATTTTCGTATTGCACATTGTGATTCAAAAACTAACCTAGTCCAAGCCATTGTTTAGAAATGGTGACCAGTAGAATGAATGAGTACTCCAACAATATACATGATCCAAAGAGTAAGAATGATCATATCATTCATGGTCGTAATCAAATATATAGAAGTTAAATTGTCTCCCACATATTTTCATTGTATAAAGAAATAACATCATGAGTTAATAAGATAAGTTAATAATTTTTTTAGTCCTATGGTTTTTAAGGGAAGCCAAAGAATAAAAGGTTGGTAGATAGAAAGAATGATAAATGGAAGAAGGTAAAGAAGGATTTTCTCATATGTGATAATTGTGAAAAGAATCCCCTTGGTAAATTCTTTAAGGGAATGGGTGTTTGTTATAAGTGTGGAGAAAAAGGACACCTTGTATGCAGTTGAAAGGGTTACAAAACTGATTCAAATATACAATGATTCATCGTTAAGAAGATGGGACACTATGTGAATCAATTTACCCATCATCCAGGTATAAACCAAATGATGTTATTGGATAATAATCAAGTTATTATAGCACCATAGATGAAGAAGATTAATTATTGTTCTTATAATTTTATTAATGAATTATGTCAGTTGAGTATTGTACCAACAGTGTACTGTTTATATTAATTATGGAAATAAATAGGGATTGTATTGCAGTAATATTTCATTGATTATTTAAGATTATATGGTAATAAGAAATGAGACTCAATAACAAGTAAAACTTTTTGGAAAATACATGTTTTATGGAAAGATAATCCTCAATATGGTCTTGAAACTGAGGTAGTGATTTTTAATAAGAGAAGGTTGATTTTGAAAAAACAAATTCAATATTCATGAGACCATGGAACTGATTAATGAATTTTTTATTAAATCATTGATGGAGTGTTATAAATTATTGGTTATAAGATATATATCTTGTATTATATAGAGAATATGAAATCATAAATTTAATAAATATGGTTTTATGGTAACTCGGGGTGTTACTATGTTTTAAGAGAATAAATGATGAAGGTACTCACATGTTATTACATGGAAAAAAGAGATCTTCATTATGTTATGATGAATTTCCTTATAAATTTGTGGTCTATGAGTTTGGTCATGAGTATTTTGAATACGTATAAAATCTAGAATTGATTAAGATGGACATTGGATACTATGGTTTAAAGTGAAAATATTTCTTCATAATATTTTTGGATTTATTTATAAAATGGAAAACTCGATGGTCTGGTGACAACCTGTCACGTCTAGAAAGGCTGTGAGACTTGAACCCGCAATTGAAGGGAAACAATTGTGCATCACCTACCATTAGCATATATGATGTTCTGGTTTATATAAAGTATTTTTTAAATTATCTAATAGATGATTTTTAAATTAATTTTCTTGAAACCATATACGATTAGAATAAATAGAAGGTTTTTTAGTTCATTAAACTTTTGGTTTGAAAGATGAGTTTGTGGTAGAAATTAGTTAAAGGATGGAACAATACTTATCATGTATTTTTTATTATTATTTGAAGAAATTAATTCTTAAATATTAGGTAAAGAATCATAAAACACAAAATGTGTTATCTTAATACCTTATGTTTTGATGAACCAATTTTATTTTAGGTCATCATAGATTTATGCCTTTACGGACCTCAATTTTCTATTTATTGTTCTCTTGTTTGTGATTAATGAGAACAATATCTCCCTATAATTATTTACATTTTCCCTCTAATTATGTGTCTAATATTTCCACTAATGTTATCTTATTCGAAATACTAATTTGATATTGACTTTTTCATTTCCCTTTCCCTCTTATCAAGAATAAAATTTTATTAACACTATTTCTCATGTGGGTTTTCCACAGTTGTATTTTTTATTTTTTGTCTTTCATTTCAAAAGAAAAATTTCAAATTGTGATGACATAATTTACTGAAGTAGGGGAGAATGGAACAACCCAATATTTCGTTGCATGTTATTTATTTAATGTATGTCAATAGCTCATAATGCACAAAACACTAACTTTGATTGAGTTATACGCAAGATTGAGTTTCTACGAAACAAAACATTAGTATTATTATTATTATTTAAAGGATATGTGTATTTATCATTTAAATATTGTGATATGATTGGAAAAAAAATAAATGTTTACTGTCATTTCATATTTTTCACATTTATAAAACACATTTATAATGAAATATACATGTTTTGTTAAAACAGTTTATAATTAGAAAAACTATTTACTAAAATGACCTAATTTTATTTTCATTTTGTTATCAATAATAAAATTAATATTAGGTACTAATAAAAATTGAATTCTGTAAAATAGACATCAATTTTGGATTTGGAATATCAAAATTAACTAAGGTTGATTTTTTTAATTTTTCAAAAAAGTTTCAATTTTTTATGAATAGTTTAAAATACTACATAGAACATAAAAACTAAAATTTTATTTAAATAATTACTATATTTATTTAAATTTAAATTTATTTAAATTTTTTTTAATGTAAAAATATAAACATAATACCTATATTTGTTCAGTGTAATTCATTTGATTCATTTTATAATAAGATTCTATGTATGAAAGTTTATTGAACTTTTAGCGTCTTTTAACCACCTTTTTGGCATATTTGTCAATTTTCATAAAACATAATTTTACCAATTTTTTGAAATGTATTTTAAAAATAAAATAAACGCTATTTCCATCAGTAAATAAAATTTGGTCTAATGGGATGAAAATTATCTTTGGTGAATAGTAACTTTGGAATTTTACATACCACTGTTAAAAGTAAATAGGGTAATTGAAGGTCAAAATGATATTATAATTACCCTAACACATGTCCCAATTCATTGGGATAAGAGTTTTCAAAAAAATCTACATTAAGAATAAAATATGATCCCATATGATCAAATTCGTATGGATTAAGACATTTATTCTTATTTTATTTAAAGAAGTGTCAAAAGTGTTAATTTAGAATTTTATAAAGTAAACCATTTTTAATATATGGTCTTATATAAGATATATTATCTAATAAATTTTCATTAGATATATAAAAGGATATACTATGTCATGGTATTTTATTTTAATTTTTATTTCATTAAGTAATTAATTTGTTTATGACATAATGATGATGTAGTAATGACCTTATTAATGAATTATTAATATAATAGATATTATAATTATCCAAATAAATTTAAATTGTGCCTTTTGATGAATTAAACTAATTTTATAGGTTAATATGAAATTTTAGAATTGGTATAATTTAATGTTTTATATGTAATCATGTTTTTTTACTTAAGAAAAACAAATATTAAATAGTGTCAATATTGACATTAATGAGATTTTAAAACAAAGACTCTATTATTAAATGAAATAACATTCCATAAAATATATGGTTTGGAAAAAGTACTTATATAATGATATATATTTCATTACTTAAAACATGAGGTTCTTTTTTAATTTTATTGTATGTTTATTAACCATGTACTATAAAAATTAATGAAGGCATAGTAAAAGATAAACTATTTAAATAAGAGTTACATCTAAAAGATAGGTTTATTATGGTAATATAAACTTGTAAAAAATATATCAATTGAGATTATTTAGACAAATATCTACCTTATCATCTAAATAAATCAATTTGGAGAAATTATAAATCGAAAATGATTTTATAATAAAATAATATTTCAAGCTTTTCCAAAAGTGACCCTCACCTCTCTTATAAAAGGGTACATCCCCTTCTCACACAATGAAACATCAAAAGAAATTTGTCGCAGCCAACCCCTACAAAAATTTCCTCCCAACTCCCCTAACATAATTTTATAGTCCATACATTGATCATAATTTAAACCTAATGAGTCTGTTTGATCAAATCAAAAGAAATCACCCGAAAAGAAGTAATAATTTCATCATCTCTTTCAATGTTCTTCTCTTCTTCCACTTCATCATTATTTGTTGTTTCCATATCAAAATAATTTCTCAACTACCTTCAAAATAATATGATGGTATTATATAGATAGTTCAAATATATTCGTTATTCTATCCATCCTATGAATAACAAAGTAACCATACATTCGTACGTACGGATTATTGTCACCACATCACGGTGTAGTTTGTTTTTCAACACTTCATAATTTGGATAGGTATAATAATGAGTATAATTGATATAAAGAATAAATATAAAATTTTATTAAGTCTGTATATATGATATACCATTCAATTACATAATATTTCACCATCAATATAATGATATCATCACTCGTGCGTACGTATGGATTACCACATCCATAAATGTGGTGAGATTCATTCCCCATTGTGATCATTCAAGAATAATTTTCATTTTATTATTTAAAATAATGTTTAAGAACATAATATAATTCTGTATATGAACAAAATACATCCTATCCATTATATACATCACCAACATAACCAAAAATATAATGAAAAACAAATCAGTTAACTCCTGAAACAATGATACTACTGAAATAATATTATCAAATCAAAATTAAAAGATCATATATGATTTCATATTTAGGTATATGATTTCTGTATAATTTAATAACAATTATTTAACAATTATAATGGTGGTTAATTAAACCTAAAATAAGTAAAATTACATGTAAAGGTTAATTTTACAATCTCTTTATTATCTATGGTTGTTTATATGTAAGCATCTAAAAGAAATTCTATATCTTTCACATTCGTGTTTCATTAAAATATATTTCAAAACATTTTTACTATTTCTATGAATGTAGGTTAAAGTCATTTATACCCTTTTTTGACTTTATATAAATAATGGACAGAAATTTTTGCACAGTTTTCCAAACAATGTACTTTATGTCCTTTTCAACAAAATAAGGTAAGAATTTATTCTTATCTTATAATATGGTACAACTATTTTCCATTATTTTAATACCTTCAAATCTTCCCATATAATATTATAATATTATTTTCAAAATAAATGTTTTTGTTTATAATTACATGACTTTTAAATGATTACAAAATATAATTATACAATTTTTTCGAATAGTTTTGATTTCATCTAGGTCAACATTCATTGATGGATTTTACAATTGTTTTAAGTTGATTTATTATGATATAATATTCTATGTTGTATTGTAGGTTTTGTGATATGATTGATTGTGTATGTTTTATTTATATACCCTTCATGGTCTATGGTTAAATTATAAACATTTCGTATGCCAGTTTTAATATAAATGATTATGTTATGTTTCAACCATTTAATATGAGGAATGCATTGGATATTGTAAGTGACCGGTAGAGCCCTCTATAGCTCCTCGATGCACAGGTAGATCACATGAGACAAACTAGTGTCTTGGCCCAATGCATTGACAAAATCTTATTTGTAGTCTTGGAACGTGGTCTTGATTATGTGGTTATGATGTCCCGTATTATTCATTCTATCATTAGGAAATTAGCTATTGATATTATATGTGATCATTCAACTAGTAGAATACCCATGTGAATAATTAAATGAAATTATATGATTTATATTCTCCATTTTATGTGGAAGTTTAATTTTAAAATTGTTATGTCTTAGTATTTTACATTACCCTAAATATGAATGCTTATAATTGATACTTTCACTTTACTGTTATTCTTGGTGAGAATCTGCGCTCACCCCTTTCGTATGTTTTCTTTTTCCTCGGATGTGAAGAAGTATATTATGATTGACCTGCAGAGATAGGCTATAAGATATGGTGTATTCAAAGGAGACACAATGTTGTTGTTTTTTATTTCATGATGTCATGTGAAACTTATGTATGTATCTATTACTTTTATGGCTATGAAACTAATCAGTCATTTAAGACTTCATCTATTGTGATCATGCCAATGTTATTTATTAAAGAACCGACTCAAGGTAACTACGGTCATGGCATTACACACTACCTATGATGTTCTATACGGTACGTTTGAAATTTATAAAGTATTATGATATCTCATATAATATAACTAGAAAACAATCCCCCATTTTTAACAATTAATAACATGATGTAAAATATTATACACAATTTCAACATTTTTCAAAAACTATTTCATGAATAAATAAGTATTATAATCCTCAAATACAACATATGGTTTTATAAGGATCAAACAACACTTTTTCTATGTAATTTAATACAATAGAAACATCAAATCCCAAGATCATCGTAATATGAAAACAGAAAATATTATATATATATATATAATCATGAACATCTGTACCTTTCACCATAATCATCTGAACCTATATCATCGATCATTCTGGTTGAAAATGATCGTATACAAATAACCGATAAAATCTTCCAACTTTTGTGTATGTATAGATCATCTAGGTCACCAAATTCTTAGGTGGATCCTTATTGTAACTAGGATATGTTATCATCTCATGGAGGAAAAGGATTTGTAAGGAAGATAAAATTGGATAATCCATGGGATCTTGGGAAATGATCGTATTCCCCATTCATAGACCTATTACATTCTCATATATTGCTCAGGATACTCTGAAAACTTCTCAAGAATTTACTTATATATTTTCAATGTATAATTAAATATGAAACTAGTAAAAACTCATTGTATACTTTTTGTATTTAATTTTTATACATTTCACCTTATGAGAAATAATTATCCATGATATATTACATGGATAGGGTAAAAAAATTAACTATTAACATTCGATTTATATCATCAATCATATGGTTAAATATTAATAATAAAATATGATTCAAATTTGCTTAAAAATTTTCAATATTGTACTATATGACTGGTCGAGGCAGAGGATCCTTACAACACAACCATATCATACTATATAGAATAGAACATTATACACTAAATGTTTAAGTAGTTACGAAATATATTCATTATATGGTAAAAAATGTCCAAAATGATTCATTAATTTGGGTTAGTCCCTAGTGAGCATGAATTTTAATAAATAGTTAAAACTATTTGAAATAATTGACAATAAAACTGAATGGAATGAAACATATGTCATCAATAACTTGTGTTTTAAGTGTCAGTTATATGTATTATTCCTAAAAAATATCCTTGAGATAAAAAATTATTTGTAGTGTTCAATTATTCTTAAGAAAATGTTTTCTGAAAAAAAAAACAATTTTTTGGAAAAATATATTAGTTTTTTAATTTCACATAAAAAAAAGAAACATTAGAAAACACAAAAAAAAAGAGAATAAAAACACTATAACACACAAAATATTATATTTTTCCCTTATCAATTCCAAAATTTTATTACGTTCTCTATGTAACACAATAGTGGTAATATGTATTTTTATTATAAAAATATAGCATTTTAAAAATATAATTTGAAAAGAAAGAATCAACATATTTTTTATTATTCTCCATGGATGTCATTAGGATGAGGGGAATCCTTCCATTTTTAACTTCTAAGGGTCTTTGAGGATGGTTCATAACCTATAATCCAATTAATTACGTATAAGGAAAATAATAAAATATTACTTATTTGATTATATTTAAATATGACATAATGAAAATAAAATAAAATGGAATTGAAATGAGTGAAGACTTCATAACCCCCCATGTGGTGTTGTTTCGATATTGTCCAAAGATTAATAGTTTCAATGGTAATCCACTATCAAAATGGAGTTATATCTTTTTAAATTTGAACAACAATATCATGGTGGATAGAGAAATATTTATGGTATTATTCTTTATGAGGTTCTCATGTACAATGATCCTTAGTTCCTCCTCCTCAATAATGAAATTTATATTCAATGGGGGATTTGATGAATGATTGGTTCATCCACCATTACATTATGTACTCCATTAATTGGATCTTTATTCTTTTCTAGTAGAACAAATATTAAATATTAAATTGGTTCATATTCATTAAAAGAAACTAAAATTCATTATTGGATTTATATTTTTCATGATAATCCAACGAAATGAATTATTGTAAAAAACAGAATTTTTAAAATACAGAAATCAGGTTTCAGTTAAGTATTATTTAAATTAAAATTTAATGAACTGAAATTAGAATTTTCAATAAATATCTTCAATATGAAACTCTTTCAATTGAATTAATTGAATTGGAAATACATTTTTATTTGAACAGTAAGTGAGTTTCAAAAAAAATTATTCAATGGACATCATACCGTAGGTAGTTTTTACGAATTTTTAAATATATAATATTATTATTCTATTTTAAAAATTCAAACTAATTTTACTTATTAGGTAATCAATTTTGATTATATTAATAAAACAATTGATTCAAGGTTCTCTTAACTCTCATTAATATTTTATCTGATAATTCATATTCATAATAGAGTTCCACTAAAATGATATATAATTTTAGATTATAAAGATAATGTTTCCAAAATGTTTCTTCTACCACCTTAATAACCTCGTCAGTAAAAAATTGGATGACCTTCCAATTTTTTGGATTCTTTCTTTACATTCATTTGATGGATAATATCCATTACTGAAAATTTATTCTTTAAATCTTTTTTTAGGCATCAGGTTCATTCATTTTTGTAATTTAATTATATTATAAAACTAAATATTTTTTTCCATTTTATATTATTATATTTTACTTATATAAATTAAGTAATGTGTGAGTAAATATACACAAATTTACTTTTATTCCTATCTATGAGTGTACAATATCTATTGGGAATAAATTAAACATGTAATGTATCCTTATTATTCTAAATCCAATGTGTAAGTAGAGTGGTTATTTTATTGTTCAGTCCTAACACGGCCTATAACCCGAGAAGTTAGTTCATCATGTCCCTTTAACTGAACCTGAATGTTTAAAAACATTATAAATGAATGAAAATTGGCATTATTACACCATTTTAGGTAAAAAATTATAAATAAAACCAAATAATTATGAAATAAATAAAAAAAATTATAATATAACATGGAGAAAATAATATTTAACTCCATAGAAATGATGAAAAATATTTATATAGCCTATCTTAGTTTCCCAAATAATAAAATTTATATTTTACTTTTGGTTATAGGCTAGTGGATAACCATTGGGTTATTCCAAAAGGAGTCCTTTAATTACATGATGTTCATTATTTATTTTCTTAATATTTTAATAGTTTCTTGAAATGATTAAAATGAAAAACATATAATATGTATGGTCTGATATTAATGTGAAATAAGAAAATAAAAAAATGAAAACAAAAAATTTGGTGAGAATGTTGGATGAACATAGGATGAATTACCAGCTTCAATACCATATGATTATGTCATTAGTTTTTTATGTCTGGTTCTCTGTCATTTTAAGGATTACATAACATTACATCATAGATACCTTACTCTCTCTTTATTTATACTCGTTATACCTTTAAATTGGATTTACTGAGCCTATCTCTCCCTATGGGTTGGATGCGATCATTCCCAAAAATTAGTTCATTTTCCATACAAAAATCACACCCCAATGATTTGTAATCCACCTCAACCGAGAGTAGTCTTCATGATCCCAAGCTGTGAGAACGTTTCTCTATATTTATGTGAACAAATTACCCATTAACATTATTATGAAAAACACTAATGTATGTTAAGGATGTTTAGGATGGGAGGCTTAGAATAAATTATTAAATTAATGAAAAGTAATAAATATTATATGGAGGAAATTAATATCTCATGCTCCTTTTTTCATCCCAAACCAAATATTATAAAAAAAATGAACAAAAATATGGATGTATTGGGAAGTAACTCTGATACATAATATATTACTCCCTCTTAGTTCATTCAATGGGTGGTGAGTCATCCATTCCCAGGGATTTAGATATAATTTTGAGGAAGAGGAACTAATAAATAAAACAAATGAAATAATAATTAAAAAAATAATGATGAATAAATTATATTAAAATTAAAATTAAAAACTATGGAAAGTATAATTTGGAAAAACCCAGGAACGACCCCTTTGGTCCTACTGATCCTATATTTAAAATTATAAAATCCCCCTAATATTTTTTAACTAATTTGTTCTATAATAGAATTAAAAAACATATAAATAAAAGACATCATCCTTGAGTCTTCTTTTATATGGATAGATTTGTGTAGAAACTCCAATAACCCATGTTCACAATTTTGAAGGAACAAGGAATTGTAGATTCTCCAACCGTGAATTATTTTTTCGATATTAAATTAATCACTAGGATACTCAGATAAAATTGGTGTGTGATATATTTAAATTTGTTATGAAATGAATAGATATTTTGTTTCATTGACTTATTAGGCATTAAAATACTTGTCTTGTGTATGTATACTATGGTAGTTTTATTTTTTGGGGTTCTACTTTTCTTCTGTGGATAATGATGATTTTTTTTTAAAAACCAAGTGAAGTCTTATACATGCTATGTATATTGGTGTTATTAGTATAGATGATTAATCATAAGATATATTTGATATTGATTGGAAAATTATGGTGTTAGATGATCTTTATGTGGATAATTGATTCAAACTAGACTCAAGACACTAGATTGTTCTATTTCTTTGAATGGTATATGTATTATCGGTTAAAGTTGTATGAAGTTGAGTCTTTATAGATAGTGAATTGGGGATTAAATCCATTGTTGTTCGTAAATAAATTATTGGTTCAATTTTGTTGTTTTTCATTTTTTGAACTAGGGATTCACTTTACTATGGTGGTTTGATTATGATTTTTTGTGTTTACTGAGATTATGGTTATAGTATATGAGAAATTAGGGATTTAGGTTCAAGTGAATTAGCTACCATGTATGGATTATTTGGCCAATAAATCTCTTGGACTAGGTGATTAGAGTGGATGCATGTGATGATGAGGCCAAGGGTGTTAGTTCTGAAAATATAGAAGTATTTGATTTTTAATAAATGGGTTTCTACACTGAAAATATATATAATTTTATATGTGAGCATTCCTATATAAATCAATTTTTTAAATTCGTTTTTTTGTATTGAGATTTTAATTATTATTGTAGAATATTATAGGAAGAGGGGATGAAATAGTGAGTACCCTTTGGTCATGGAAATTATTGAAAACCAATTAGACTAGTAGTAGGTGCCTTGTGGGGCTCCCATGAGTGATGTGGTTTTTTTGAAACCATCAAGTACCTTGTGACATTATCCGGAGTACATGATTGACTATTTTGTGTAAATACCTTCAATATGATATTTTTTTAATTTTTCCTTCATTAATTAATCCCCTTTAATCCTTCCCATGGTATTCTAAATTCATTTTAACCTTCTTGGTCTCATTGAAAGCTTCTCCCGCAATTCCCTTTCAACCTCAACATATAGGGATATATTATTTATCTAGATTCACAATCATGTGAATGTGGGCGTCCCGCTTTGACCAAACCATGGTAGGATATCCCTTATCTTCTAATTTTTAAATATTTTTCTATAGTTTTGGGTCATCTACAACATCATGTATTGTTGGGGGTTTGGTTTTATGTTATCTCTTGAATCAAGCTTCAAATTGGTGATATATGAATGTTTTTCACAATGCTATTGATGTAAGGTTATTCTTATTACTGTCAAATTCATGTGCCCAAAATTATATCATTAACCTAATCCCATTATTGGTTAATATTAGTTTTTTATGTTTTATATTGGTGGAATCTCTATTATTTTAAGATGATTTCTTCATATAATCACAATTCATGGTGCATGACCCTCCTATCATTCTCTTGTACTATTGATTTTAGACAATGCTTGAGAATGATGTAGAGTAATAGAAACTCATCTAATGGTTTTAGATTTAAATCAAAATAAATAAAATTTTAAAAATATGATCCAAGCAGGATTGGGTTATCCATAACTAACACATGATGAATAATTCATAAAGTATACATATATAGTTTTTCTATTTAATTAAAATAATGCTTAAACCATGTTATGAAATTTCATACATTATTTTTAGTGTTTAAAAAAAGTATATGGTCCACTGTTATATGTTTTGTGAGGTTTTACCTTAGTCACTTGATTAGCATTTATATCTTAAATTTTTTCCATAATTTGGTTTTGGGAATACCTCATTGGGTGATTTTTTGGGTTCTTTTGTTTGATAATTTTATTTGAAATATGTTTTAATGTCATGAAAATGAACATACAAATTAATGAATAGGGATAACTAATGTTTGAAACAATAAGAGATTAATTTTTATGTATATAGAAACTTCACATAAACACATTTGGTTACATTGTAGGGTGTATTGCGTTGATTTTGGTTCCTTTTCTAGTTTAAGGGTGTCCAAGACACAATAAAAATTCTATTTCATGGGGATAAAATGAGTTGAGAAATAAAAAAATTATGCCCAACACTAAAACTAGGTCCCCCCATATTAGGAATCTATCATAGATATAGCCATCTAAGATCAAAGGTATCCCCAAACTTGTTGCTGAAGAGGTGATGATCATGTAGGCTTGGAGAAACTCCTAGTGAAGGAACAAAATCCCAAAATTGAGTGGAACCAGGATAAAGGGAAAGTGTTCGTGGTTTGGATTGGTAACATGAGTATTTCTAACGAGAGAAACCAATTTCCTATGTTATAATGAAATATCATTATTAAGAGATGTATGATGTTGGATAATAGTGCATATAATCCATACCATAATAAATCTATACACACAAAAATAATATATGTTTTGAATAATTATTAATAAAATTTGAGTAAAAAACCCATGAGATTGTAGAACAATAGAGTAAATGTTACTTTAAGTGGAACTATCAATTTTGGGACCTTTGTTCCATACTGTAGGTAATGAACCACAAAGCGTCAATAATGGATTTTAGTGGCCATTCCACTATGAAGTGGTTTGTTAAATATGATTCAACAATGATTGAATATGTTTTGATCAACTAAATAGCCACACTATAGAGGAATTAACCTCAACAAATAATGATTAGTTGTCGAGGTTGTTTGATTAAATCATGACGATATCATGGGTGTATTAAAATATAAGACAATTATTGGATATCATCGATATGGTCTTGGACCAATGACCACAGTGCAGAATAGAACTGAAATTATATATTCTCTAAATGTCCATCACAACAAAACATACAAAAGGGTTCAATGTAATGGTCACTAAGCTTTTTAGTAATGTGATAATTAATCACAACCATTACATAAATCGTTTATTCCTAAAGAGTTCATAAAACATCATGTAATTATTTTTGAAATGAAGATATTACACAGTAGGGAAATAAAAAATATAGTTTTGAAATGTATTTTTATATGAGTGATGTAAATTTACAGAAACATTAAGTAGATATCTTGGAGGTATCCTCAATAGAATATTTTAAGAACACTTCAATCATAATATGGTGGATAAATTTTTTTAAAAATCATATGTTTAATCTTTTTATCTATTTAAGAACATCAATAATGAAAAACATAGAGATGTCAAGTATTCCCTAAAAATTTGAGTTTAGTGAGACTTCATATCATAATATTTATAAACAATGAGGATAATTTTGGCTACACTATACTAATAAAAAAATTGATACCTTACTGTTTCTGGTGTATAATTTTATTTTCATTCATGCACCATGGATATTAACTTTTTGATGGAACAATTAAAATATGGCGAGTCCCTTATTTGTTTCATAACTGCAAATTATATTATTAATAATAAGAGAGACGCATTCCTCTTAATAGGGTATAAGATTATTAGAAATGGTTCAGAAAATAAGCCTATAATGACCTAATTCATAACACCCTCCCCATGGTATTTATACTTGTTACAGACCAGCGATTGGTATCAATATTAAAGGTTCATCATGGATTATTCTTTTTATGAATATTAATGTTAGTATTTATTTATCAAAATAGAATTCCTATTTTACATGGGAATAGTTTCTAGTGATGGAAGATAATATATAACATTACATTTGATTGTTTAGGATAGATGTTTACACAAAATTCATTCAAAGAATCTTAGAATATATGGATCTTATATCCTGATTTTATAAGGATAACATAGATCTAGATATAGGTAAAAAGGATTTTAATTATTTTTGGGAGATTTGGTTAATGCTATTTATATAAATTTGATGTCTTTAATGATCTCTCATTTTATATGGGAGAAACTTCTTGATAGTTATGACGATGATTCAAACGTTTGAAAGAAAAGATACAAGTGTTCTGAAAAATGTTTTAAGACATAATATTGTGTCTCAAAGATATGACCAATGCATTATATGATTTAATAAGTATTCTAAAAAATGATATGCAGGGACATTTTGAGATAATTTATAATGAAACAATTATTAATGGGATTCAATGAATATTTCCTCCATAATTTAATGAAATTTTTTCAGTGCCTCTAGATAATGATCGAATGAAGTTAAAATTGGATAATCCTCACAATAATATAATTGAGTATAAGAGGGGGAATGGAAAAAAAATTTCTAGTACATTATTATGTTCATATTAGGTGGTGTTAAAGATAATAATGAAACCTCTATTGAAAGAAGATCTTGTTGAAGATGAATTTGAGTGGTAATAACTATCCATTCCTTAAATATTATGAGGTGAAAAAGAAAATTAAAAGGCTAGATCCACAATCTTTATTATGATGTTTTAAATTTAGAAATCATTCTACCTTGAGTCCTAATAAATATCAAAATAATTATGGGGAGGAAGAACCTATTATAAACCTTCTAAAGGAAAAAAATTTGGAGAAAAACTATAGAACAAATTATTAAATTGGAAATATTTTTCATCTCAGTATTTTAGAATATTATATGAGATAGAATTGTATTAGGTCAACTTATACATAGACCTTGATGAAGATGCTATTGTTTTTGGTACATATGAATCAATTGGAAGAAAATGATGCTAAATGTGATAAAATCAAGTTTTTGATAATCCGTAAAGATGACCATGACGTTTTCATTGAATAAATAATGATTTAGTGGGGTAAAATGAAGAATGAAAATAGAGTACTACATGAATAAAAACTCAATATATAGAAAAAAGAAGAGGAAAAATTGTAATTAATTATGTATATTGAAAATCATAAATATCGAAATTTGGGAAACTCAAGGAAATAAGGTGATATTAGAATCAAATTTGATTAAATAACCAATATCATTGATGATCTAATTTATATTTTTAAATAAATGGTAAATTTAATATATGAACTCGATGGTGAATCCATGATATTAAAATGGATGTGTGATGAGGAAGAAATAATTATTACACCTGGAATGATAACCTAATGTTTGAATACACCATTTTCAAAAGTTGAGAAATATTTTATATGGAATTTTATAAAAGTTTTGTTCATTGTCCATAAAAAACCTTTCAATGATAAAATTATATTAGTTCTAACTCTTCATTGTGAATTAAAATCTATGGTGGTTTATAAAAATCTGCATGAACCACCAATCAAGAAGAAGGTATTATTTGGATACACTAAGATGCCCCACAAGGCCACATGTGGAATAGATATGAAATTTTACAATGAACCATGAATCATAAAACTCATTCAGATTTTATGAAATATTTCTTCCAAAAAAAATTAATTTCATTGATATCTTATGTTACATGCATCCCCAAGTTTTAACAAACCATGATATACTATTATTTATATTTGACCTCTATAACCTGGTAGTTAAATTTTTCTATATGAATAGGAATACAAATTTTTTTAAAAATAATTATAATTGTGTTTGAAAATGAATATATATTTATAAACAAGTAAATAATTTTTAGTAAATTTGTATTATTATTAATAAATACAATTTTCTCAACAAAATTGATTTGTATTGATTTTTTCCAAAAAAATAATAAAATTAATTCTTGAAAACATTATAAAATATATTTGAAAAAATTAACTATATGTTTTAAATAAAATGTTAAAAATTATAATTTGGTGAATTTATTGACAATTTTCTAAAAATAATATTTTTTTGATAAATAGTGAAAGTTGTTTTTTATTAAAACCCATATTTTAAAATAACTTTCAAAGTTAAAAATTATTTAGAAATGTTTTAAAAGTAACATTAGTTTAATAATGATATTATAAAAACAATTAAATTATTTTTATATAAAATCATATGGACTTTTGAAATTAATCATTGTAAACTTGTTAAAAGTTTCTCATTTGAAATCAGTTTTTTCATGTTTGTGGATTTAATTTCAAATTATATTTTACCATTAATGTGAATAGAATTTGGAAAAATGGATTCAATATTTATAATCATAATATTCAGTATTATATAATATATTAAACATAATTATTTTTTAAAAAAATGAATAGTATAAACATAATAGTATAATTACTAAGGATAAGATTAAAATGGGTTTATCAAAGGGTAAGCCTAAAAATATTAGTGGTAAAAGGAAATAAATACATTAAAAATATTTTTTTTATCTCTAAAGATAGACCATATAACTTATATTCTTATATAATTAACAATTTTTATCCTTTTTACATGTTTAAAATGAGTGTATAAATGTTTCTTTTAAAAAACTTCATGGGTATCCTCTCCCCCACATATATAAAGAAACTCTCTCCCAAATAATATTAACTCATAAAAAACCTGTTTTCATGGGAAAAACTACCCAAATAAGATATTTAATTTCTTACCCAAATACCAGAGGCCTTATTCTGATAATAAAACCCACCTAAGAATGCTTTAAGAATAAACCTAAAGAGGTTCTATAAAGAGGAGGTAAAATTATAAAACCTGTATTATTTATTTATTTATTCATTGAACTACATAAAATATTCACAAAATATAATGATATAAAAAGTAATAAATATTCCATATACTGATAATTTATTATATTAATGGAATAACCTATATCTATATCCTCTTTTATAAAATATGAAATGAAACTACCGATGGTTTGTTGGATAGACTATTGAATTATGAACCGATTTAATTAATTTTCAGTCACCATCTCATCAGACTTTTTATAATGATGAATTTAACATATTTATATTATATTTAGGAAAATATTTTACTTTTTAATTTTTATATCTCATGTACATTCTTACTTTTCATTCCATGGTATTACGATAACATCACTCATGTGTATGATAGACTATAGACTTGCGTAGCAATGTGATTCATTTCTCAGTTAGTTGTTATATGGCATGTAATAATTGTAATATTGATAAAAATATTTTAAATATAGAAAACCAGAATGAAAATTTGATTTTAAAAATTATTTACCTAATATTCATTATTTCATTTATAAAGATTGAGATGGCATTCATGGGTACATATGACCTGCTGTCTCCATTAATGGTGTAATTAATTTTCTATCCCTAAATTTTATGGATTAATATAAGTAAACACAAAATTAATATATATTATATTTATATAATTATCTAAATTTTTGGGATGATATAACCATATTAAAATTAAATGGACCTAAAATACCAAATCAAAACATAAAGGAAAAACAAATATATTATTACATGACACGTGATTTTAGTAAGCAATGATTACCAAATGCGTAGCGAAATTTCATAAGTAAATCATTTATGGTATGGTATATATAATTATAAATATGTAATAGATGTATAATTAACCAATATTTATTATACATATTTTTATAATGTGTAAAAATTATGTCGAGACTTACGGTAAGGGATGTTCATCTCACTTTTATTTTTGTGGGCCACATACAATATACAACACTTGTTTGTTTTGTTTTCTGTATATACTGCACATTAATGAATTTAATTATAATTATCATGGAATTTATGTGATATACATAAATATTTAATGATATTTCTTTCATGGGACTTACTATTTAGAAGATACCATTGTGTTAATAAGGTTATGTTATAATCTATTTATTTAACCAGGTTTTTTTTGATTATGATTACAATAATGATATATTAGGATATTCCTCTCATGAAAAATGTGAATTTTCTTCTCCTGTTGTTATTTCATGAAAATAATTTTTTTCCATTTCACTTCCTTTATATACTCAATATTCCAAAATATTTTTTTAAGGAAAAACCAATCAAAATATCATAGTTCGAATTTTTTTTTCTTCCATATTGTAGTTTTCTAAAAATATTCAAGAGTGTATTTACATTATTTAATGATTTCTTATTGACATTTTGCCCATATTTTACATTTCAAAAAAATTGTAAGTAATATTCTCAGCATTTTCCAATGGAAGTATTTTTTTCTTTCAACCACATATTTTGAAAGTTATATTTGTTTTAACATGTATGGAATGAATAGAATTTTTCACCAAAATGAACACCCAATTATTTAGAGCTTCCAATTCAAGTTTTTATGTTCATTTTCACAGAAACTGTTTTCTTTAATATTTTTTTAAAAAAAATTTATTTTTATTAATTTATCTCAAATGAATAGGATATTTTTCATAAGAATGTTTTAATTATGTTTTATGTAATTTATTTTCATTATTGATAACTACATTTATTGTTGCTTTTATTTTACAAGGTATATAATTCAATGGTACCATCATTACACTTTATATGGATTGGTTATGCTTATTATTTGTTGGAAATATGAATATAAAACTTGTACCATTTTAAATGGTTATTATATGATTAAATAATGAAATATTTAAGAAACCAGTATCTTTTCATTGGGTTATGATTTGATGAAATTTTTAGGGAACTCATTTTCTTTCCCATGGGTTATGAGATGATAAATGTGAAAAGTTATTTTTCAATAGAAATATATAGATTATTTTATGGTGAGACATATATCTCAAATCAATTAAATTAGTAATTATCTATATATCCTGAGATAATGAATGGAAAGAAGATGATATGATTGATCCACTAAGAGGAAAAAATTTATATGCCTAGTGCACTATAGGAAAAAAATTTATGAT
Organism: Viscum album; assembly: GCA_963277665.1. Lineage (NCBI taxonomy): Eukaryota > Viridiplantae > Streptophyta > Magnoliopsida > Santalales > Viscaceae > Viscum > Viscum album. The sequence continues at coordinate 650,695,391 of OY728145.1, read as the reverse complement.
GCAAGGTCTGTTACTAAATTAGTAATAGTTGTTGATTACTAATCCATTATGATTTTATGATCATGGAACTTAATCTTATAATATGAAATTTTGTCTATACATATGATGGTTCTAAAAATATATGACATGAAATTATGGTTCATGATTGATTTATGATTTTTTGTCACCCATACAATTAATGTATTTTGTAATGATGATGTTTTATAGTATGGATAATTTTTATTATTCATGATATAATGGGTATGAACATTTTAATTTATATTCATAATATCATACCCTTATGATTATCTTATTCATTCATGTATTCATCGATCTATATCATCAATTTTTATCATTACTGAGCATCTATGTGTCGCTTTCTTATGTTTCCATTAACCCAAGTTATGATAAATATATTAAGTAGTGTAATTTTGATTAGTGTATTAAATGGATTGATATGATTTTAGAGATAATGAATATATTTCATGGAATGGAAATATTGTATATCTAGTATCCAAAGTAACTAAACATTTATAGTCTTTGATAAGTTATTTGTTAAATGTATTGAATATTAATCTATTAAGTTGTTATATATATGTATGAAAATAATCATTCACAATGGTTTTAATTATAGAAATTTATTTTGATCCCTTAAAAACAATGATTAGAAACATTTAATGATGTCCATAATTATATGTCAAAGGATAAGCCTAGTAATTTTTCAATGTATAGGAAAATGTCAAGAAATTTTTTTGAAGGATATTAGGAGTAGTTTCCATGAAATTTCCTCCTTGTTTGGGAATTACCAATGGATGTTCCTCATGAATAATGGTACACAGTGGTGATAACATTGAAAATGTAATATTAACTAGAATTGATCATCACATGGTAGACGTAAATGGGATGTGCTAAACTCATTGGAAACTCCTAGGAGAAATGCTTTGGAAATTGAAAAACTATTTACAAACCATCATGAAGGATTTTGATAGATGACAAACATGAATGAACTAGGTTGAACATAAGGTGAATTATATTGAATATAATTATTCATTATTTATAAATCCTATAAATTCTTATTTTGTGATTATTTTTTCTAGTTAAGATTATTTTTTCTTACATTATTCATTTTTGGATTAAGTCAATGAATGGAAACCTCATGATCTGTGTTAATAATTAATAAAATGTAAAATATAATTATTTTACCCTTAATCAACCAAATATTTGGGGATAAAAAATTACAAATATTATTTCTATAATTTCACGACTTTTTCAAGATATGAATCACATTGAATTTGTAAAGGTTAAAAGGATCAAACACTGTTTTTTTCAGTACATTATGATGAAATTATCGCATTATTTTAGTTTATCCACCGATCCAAAAGTTTATATAAAATAAATAAATAACATAATAAAAATAAATTTTCCATTATTTATTGTTCGGAGCATGAAAATGTAATTTTTGATGTTTAACATATGGAAGGGGAAATAGATCATTGGTACAATCTTATCTATAACAATATGGAACATGAAGAGATTGAATCAATAGAGTGGTATGAGTTTAGGATATTAATTTTAAATAAATAATATATTTATATTATTAATTCAAATATGGAGATATAATTACATGAGATTATGTATAATGTGTATGACTATGATTTAAAAAATGTCGAAAATTTTACCTAAAAATTATGGTATGCCTCTAGTATTATTATTCAAGCTAAAAGGTATTTTATTGATTCATTAGTGGCATAAAACCTTGTTTATTAATGTATTTTACATAAGATACTTTACTATATATTAATATTCCTTTTTATGTTCACTCAAGGTGGAAATTGAAATAAGAGATTCCCACCATTCCATTGGTTGTGACAATAAAACAAAGATCAAGACTCATAAAAACTCAAATAAATCACATGGTGGAATGAAATTATAGCCATATACATTCAATAAATATGGTAATAAACTTTAAGTGAATTGATATAATTGAATTGGAAGGTTATTTAAATGTTGATGGGTGGGTTGTATATAATGTAAATGTTGAAATCTAAAGAATGGGTTGGTAAATAAAATAAAAAGGGAAGAAGACACCCACTAATGCACCACCCATGATCTAATGAGTCAAATGAATGAATTATGGGAATTATGTTAACGGGTTCAACAATATTATTGTGAAGGATGATGATCAATATAAGTAACAACTTATGCTTAAGGATAAAAGAATAACTCAAGTGATTAGTATTTATGATGAGGTGTATGATAACGACCTTGTAAAAGTTAATCATAAAATCCATGATAGAACTACTAATGTCATATTTGATTCAAGATCTACCCACTCATTTAGATTCAAATAACATACTATGGGTATCAAATTACCACTTCGATAATTATTTTTTAATTCGTATTGATAATACCTAGTGGTATGGTGATCACATCTCAAGTCTATTAATCTTATTTTATCTAATTTTTATGGAATCAGATTCCTCAAAATCTTTTCTTCCTCCTTCGGGTCGAATTTTATGTTATCTTAGGCATTCTATGGATTTCTCTATATAAATCTGACAACCTTTTCCAATTATGGGAATTCATGTTTTATATTTTAAACCAACCTATGACTGTCTTTCAAAATTATGATAAATACGAACAACGAATAGAGATCCCATACCATGTATAGATCTTGATTTCCATTAAAATGTGGTATCTTTCTTATATGGTTTGGGAGAAAGTCAACATTGATGATATATCTATTGTGTGGGTGTTTTTTGACGTATTTTTGAAATAGTTTCCAAAACATAAATCAAAATATTATGTTGAGTTTTCAATAGAACTCAAACCTAGTTCCACACACATTTTAAATATTCTATATAGAATGGACTTGATTAGGTTGCAAAAATTGAAGAAGAAACCCCTGGAGAACCTTGAAAATGGGTTCATTCATTCAATGGTGTCACTATGGGCCACATTGGATGTCTTTTTTTATATGAAATAAGCATTGATGAATGTCCCTAATTACTATCAAGAGATAAATATGATCCTGATGAATCCCAAGTATCCTCTACCACAAATTGATGTCTTATTACATTGACTTCAAAGAACTCAATAATTATCCAAAATTCTCCTTCATGATAGAAATCATTAATTTTCAGTCAATAAGGAATACATATTCAAGAAAACATTCTGTACATGTTGTGGAAACTATGAAGATATAATTATTTCATTTGTCCTTGCAAATTCCCCCACCATCTTAATGGATTTAATCAATACTGTCTTTATAGATTACCTTTATTAGTTTGTGGTATTATATAAATATGAAAGTATTATTTATTTGAAGTGTAATGAATAGCATGAAGATCCCATCATAATTATTCTAAAGACCCTAAAAAGGAATAAAATATATGAAAATTTTGAAAAGTGTGAATTTTGTTTAGAATAGTATTTTTAGTCATATAATCTCTAGAGATTTTATATGATTGGATCCATCAAAGACTAATTCTCTTGAATGTTGTAATAGATTATCAATGTTAAATGAAAACCATTTTTTTATAGATATTATCAATGGTATTAGAATATCTTATCATGACTATCTAATCCACAAAATACGTTAACAAAGAATGGATCCATATTTCTATGGATGGATTAATGTGAGAAACAAATTCAAAGAACTGAATAAAATATTAGTCAACGCACATATGATTAAATTACCCTACTACTGAAAAGGGATTTTTATCTTTATTGATGCATCAAAGAAGGTATTGGGATGTGTTTTAATGCAGAATTTCATGTTTATCTCTTATGCATGTTGAGAGATGATAGTTCATGAGAAAATTACCAAAATAATGATTTCAGTTATTTGTGGAATTATTTTCATTAAATATATATAGGAATTATATTTATAGATAAAATGTTGATATATATTCTGATAAAAAAATTGATGTATATACTCAAACATATGTAGTTTAATGTGCTATTGAGATGATTTTTAGAGTTGAATAAGATTAGGAATTCACAATCCATTACCACCCTGGGAAAGCAACCATGGAGGATAAAGCATTCAGTCAAAATGATCATACTATCATATTTATGTCAAGGACAAAAAAAATCCAATATTTATTGATTTTAAAGTGAAGAATATTGAAATCTTTAAAGAAGAGGATAAATGTTATCTTCCCCAAAAAATTGTTCAATCATCTATCCTTGTGTGGTAAAATAGGTGTGGTGGGATGATATAGAGTTATAGAAGATGGTGATAAATGTTCTTGATTTTAATTATTTTCGTTTGATTAATAAGGGTTAGTAACATTGTATGTGTTTTTTCAATACTAAATTTAAATAAAGACATTTTAGTGTGTGATAATGGTTCTTAATTCACTACTAATTGTAGAAGTACAAATATGTATATAAATCTAAATTTTTATTTATAGTGGGCTGGAATGAAGTGATATATTACAGATTATATATATTTGTTATTGGTATGTTAGAAGGTTTGGGATGAGAAACAAATTCTATGTGGATGTCAAAACAATTACCCATACTAGAATGTATATGGGACGACATTACAATGGATTTTGTCATTGTAACCCCCAAAACATCTAAATGGAATAATGATATATGGGTTGTAATCCATCAACATAAAAAGTCAACACAATTCATCAATATTAGATAATATTTCTCTCTATATAATATTACCAGAATATACATTATGTAAGTGGAAGGTATTTATGTAGTACCACATTCCATTGTAAATTATTTATATCTAAGGATTACCTTGATCTTATTTAGAAGAATTTAGTTGGCCCTGGATGCAAGGATAATTTCTATAATTTTATATCTTCTATAGAAATATTCCCCATTATATGGAAAAATTCAAACCGTATATGATATGTTGATATCTTGTTCAGTGTATTTCAAAGGTGGTGGTGATCAACAACATCCTCTAATTTAGTTTCCATAATACAATATTTTTCACTCAAGCATTCACGTGGACCCTTATGAATCATTATATACAGAATGAAGTGTATAACACAAAATTGAAGGGATAATGTTAAAGAAAAAAAATCTATTGGGACCTGATCTAACTGATGTTATGGTAGATAAGGCGAGATCCATTTACCAACACATAAGGGTAGTAAAAATTCATAATAAAACATATGTTGACAATCACTGACATGATCCATAATTTGATATCGGTGAAATCATTTATTAAATAATATATCTAAGGAACCAGGTAATGAAATTTTTAGATAATGATATGCATAACCCTATCCTATATTGGTCCCATTGAAATTATTGATAATATCTAGACATTAGATTATTTATTAGAACTTAAAATGAACCCGTCTCTATAAAATGATGTATCCTACATATATCTCCGGAAGAAGTACAGACCCGATCCATCACAAGTACTGTAAATAAATTTCATACTAATAGATAATGACCTTTATTATGAGGAAAAATTAGTAGATATCTTGTATTGTATATAGAATGTTTTGTGAAACATGACCACTCACCTGGTCAAAGTTTGCTGGTGAAACCACCAGTTTGTGGAAGCAATGTGGTAACCTGAGGATTTAATAAAGGAAAATTATTGATAATTTTGTGTACCAAGTTGAATTAATTTTGAAGGGGAAATTAATTTTATGTTGGTGGGGGTAGAATGAAACACCAATATATTTTATAAAAATATTTTTCAAAAGTATTTAATTTTTTTGAATGCGTTCATTACACACAACATCGAATATTGATGAAACAAGATAAGCTATTATTTAAACATCACCACTATAACTTATACATTAAATTTAGATATTTGAATTAGTATAAAATAATTTTAGAATTAAATATAAAGTTTTTAGAATACTAAAATCTATTTATAAATATGTTTTTAATTTATAGTATAATCATTATTTTCATCAGAAAATATTTTATGTAAAAAATGATTTATATCAATTTTTATGACAATGTAATAAAATTAATTTTTTTAACAATTATAAAATTAATATAACAAAAATAAATTTATTTTTGCAATCAAAATTTCTTAATTAGTTTATTTCTAGTTTTTTATAATTTTCTAAAAAAAATTCGTTAAATAGTTATAATAGTAATTTTGTTAAAAACAATGCATTTTTTGATAATGAATTATCAAACATAAATACTATTTTAAAACATTATCAAAGTAAAAAATATTTTAGTTATGTTATTACTAAACCAATTTTGGAAATTTTAATCAAATTAATATTTAATTTTGTTTTTAAAACCTTCTATAATTGTGACAAGTTTCTCTTTAGAAAACATTTTTTCATCGCACATACATGTTTAATTTTAAATTATATAAGTCATCTCATGTGAATGTTATTTTGAAAAATGATTTTAATATTTTGAATCCAAATACTTATATTTATATAATAATATTAACTTAGTTTTTGGTCAAAATGAATTGTAAAAATATTAAAAATTAATCACACATGTTAAGGTTATAAAGGGAATGTTGGGGGATTAAACTAAAACGATAAGGGATAAAATGACCTAGAATATTTTAAAAATTCCCTTTTATGGATATATCTATATTTTATAAACTCTTTTTTTTGATGAATTAATCATTTTAATCATTTTAGAACAATTAAATTTAGGGTACGCTTATTTCTTTTCAAATATTCCAAATGTATCTTCTCCCCCCACTTATTAAAGGGAACCCCTCTCCTCTCCAATACACACTTAAAATACATTTTGGTTCATAAAATAAAAATAAAAATAAATCCCACAATTCTATCCCTACATCATAAATTTCCTATTTTTTTGTTCAAACAATATATAAATTCATTTGGTATAAATCTAAAGTTGTTCTCCGGAGAAGAGATAAAATAAATAAAATATTTTATCTTATTTATTCTTCAACCACTTTAAAATATTCACAAACTATTATTATATAATAAAAATCATAATTAATATATTTGGAGATATAGTTATGTTAATTTCATAACCTATAACCATCTTCGATTGCATCAAATTTGAAAAAAAATTGTTGATTATGTGTATAAAATACTACAACCTCACGAACCAATGAATTTAATTTTCCATATTCTGCTCGCATGGTTTGTTGTAATTATGTATTTAAAAAATATATATTTTATTTAGTAAATAAATATAATTATGTAATTATGGTATCATATATACCTTCTTACATTCCAATCCTTGGGAATGTGATAACGTCGCTCATTTGTATGAAAGACTATTGTCTCGTGAAGCGTTGTGATTCATTTTCCACTAAAACATGTTATTGAAGGAAATAAATATATATTTAATGATAATATTTGATATATATGAAATAATAATGAATATTTAATGGTGATAGATTATTTTCCTTCCTTACATTCCATCCATTGAGATAATGAAAACATTCTTCAGGTGTATGTATGGTATATTATCTCCATGATCAATGTCATTAATTTTCTATATATATATATATTATGGATTAATATAAATAAATAAATAAATAATATGTATTATATTTATATAAGTATTAAAATAATAGTTACTGTGCATCCATCATCATAACAAATGATCCAGAAAACCAAATAAAAAATACATGAAAAAAAGTAGTTATTACCCGAAAAATTATTTTATCAAGGAATTATGAATAACTATGTAATAAAAGGATACAAATGAATCATATATTGTAAGATATATGTGACTCGGTTTCTAGAAAATATTTCTAATAACCCTATATTAAATATATAAAGAGTTAAAATGTGTATTAATTTAGTTGACAGAAAAGGTAAGAGATTTTTATCTCACATTTATTTATTTTAAACCGGATGAGTGTCAAGGCCTATTTATTAAATATAAAAGATGAAAAAATTATTATAAGATATAGATATAAATTATTTCATGTTGATTATGATTCAAAAAAAAAATTGGTAATGTATTTATGTTACAATAACTTTATCCGAAAATCTCTTAGAGGATAACCCCTTGACCATTTATTAAAAAAAAGAAAAGGACAGTAAACAAGTACCACAAGCTGAAAGAGAAGATTACATATAAAAGAAACCATACCATCCATCACATCCATTATGAGAAAACTCCTCCGTAGTAGATTATTCCCATTCCAATATTTTATAATGTTTGAGAACCATTGCATACTTCATTCGCATGTTCATTCGTTCCAAGTATAGTAGCTCTGAGTTCCCAATCGATGACCTGGTGGGAATTGGCTTTGGAAATTTGGAGTAGTCCTTCCTCGGCCTTTTTCATGATTGTGTATTCATGTTCCCTTGATTTAATGTCATATTCAACTGCCCTCCATGAACAATATCACTAAAAGATGGCCTGATCAAGCCTCTGTCATTTTCCATGCCACTATCCGAGTAATCCCCCCACTTTCCAGAAATATAGAACTCATGGGCACTATCTTCCCCTCCTCGAACATCCTGAGATTGAAAATAAGGGTCAATTAGTGCCAGACACTGAGGCTACTCCAATAATTCCTAACATCCCACAGTCCCCTACCGCAAATTATTTCATGTGGATTATGATTCAAAAAATAAAAAATTGGTAATGTATTTATATTACAATAACTTTATCTATAAATCCATCAGAGGATAACCCCAAACCATTTCTAAATGTGTTACTTTTTATTTTTTTATCAAAAATGTGAATAGAATCATTTTTTAACATGTACGAAATGAACAAAAATCCCCACCATCATGAATTACAAATTATTTTAATCTTATATTACAAGTATTCTTTGTTATTTTCAAATAAAACTTTTAACATAATATTTATGGATTTCTTATTTATTCATGAAGTAATTTGAAATTAAAATAATAATCTTATTCATGAAATTTTAATCATATTTTATTCAATTTATATTCATCAATGACAAAAAACATTGGTGTCACATTTATTCTACTAGAGATATGATTCAATGGTACCATAGATAATATTTATTTAGATGGTTTATTTTTATTATTATGAGGAAAATAATTTTATTAAAACCATTACTTTTCCATTGGTTATGATACAATGAAGTGATGAAATGTTTATGAAACCCGTTTCTTTTCTTCAGTTTATGATATAATGAAATGTTTGTTACCCCATATACTTTTTCATGGGTTTTGATACGATGATTTATTTATGATATTGTGGTATAAAATTTATATATTATGTAATGGGTGGCATATATATCTCCCACTTATTAAATTGTTAAAGATTTATATCCCATGATATAATGATGAGAAACAAGTTAATGTTCTTAATCTGCTATGTGAAACATGCTGATGTTCATGGTTCTATATGGGAAACAAGTTATGATTTCTAATCCATTATAAAATGGGAAATAGGTTATTATACCAAATCCATTATGATTTGATGGTATTTAATAAAATACATTACATTAAAAATTATTTCTATACTTTTATTGGTACAATAGTTATATTAAATGAATTTATCTTTTATGATTGATCTATTTTTATTTCTCACTCTTTTTGTTCATGTATTTTGAAATGATTTCATTTTATATCATGGATAATTTTTATGATTCATGATAGATTGCATATTAACGTTTTATTTTATATTCAAAATCTAATACCCTTATACTTATAATTTTCTTCCTTGTGATCGTCTATTTATATCTTCCATGTTTACTCTTTTTGAGTATATAAGCTCCCCATTTCTTACATTTACCTTCCAAAAGATTAAGAAGAATATTTTAAATTGGATATTTCTATGAAGAGTACTAAATGGGAATATCATTGTGGAAATTATTAATATCCTTCCTGAGATAAAAATATAGCATATCTAATCTCCAACTATAATAAACTATTACGGTCCATAGGAATGTATTTGTGAAATGTATTGAATATTCATCTATTAACATGAAATATTGTTGTATGAAAATCCTAGTTCACTATAAATCTTGAGTTATTTTTTTGGAATGATGGGGTACACCGGATTTTTACCCCATCATCCAAAAAATATTTCAAAGAGAATGAATAAAATGGATGGAATGAAGATATTCTAATACCGATTATTATTTAAAAGTTTATTGTATGTGATGATCAGGTTATGGCCATAGATAATTATATTACTTATCAATAGTATAAAGTTGTAAACCAAAGCATACCCAAATGAAGTGAACTCGTCATATAGGGACATCATCAAGTAAAATAAAAACACATAATAGATATATATATATATCCTTAAATGATGAGGAAGAACAACTATTGTTTGGTGTGGAACAAAATCATTCACAACTAATGGAAATTAGGAAGTGGACATAGGCTATATAATAGAATCTATAGAGGAAATTGTTACTGAATTTTCATTTATGGAAACAGAAAGATTTAGATTATGTATATTATAAAATGAATTTACATACCACATGATTATAAATAAAGACCTTATCTCTAGAATAAAATATGAAAAATATGGTGTTTTATGTTTCTAAAATAATAAGGGAAAAATTTTATTGGATAAAGGAAGGAAAAAAATGGGGGAAAGACCTAAGGTACATGAAAGTATTATTTATTAAATGTCTCAGTGTCAAATTTATCAGTGTGAATTATTATATGACTTAGGGAATGAAGTAATGTTAAACCGGAAAACATACACTACCAAAGTGAAACACATATTATTTTTATTATAATGAATGTATACTAGGGGTAAAAACTATCTTATTGATGGAGGAGAGGATAGGATCATGAAACCCAAGGAAGAAGAGAATGGGATGTGAAAGAAACTTTTCTATTTGAGCCAAATGTCATTGGAGAACCTGGTGTGAAATTTTGGATCTCAATACTTCACCAAGATCGCACCTGATCAGATCCACATGTTTGATATTTTTCAAAAAGGGATGATTACTCAAAATAACTATAAGAATGAAATGATAAATCATCTAGGTTTATCAATATTATACATATTGATATTTGTGGGTTGATGATACATAAATCCTTGAATGGGGAATTTTTTCCTTCTTCATTGATAACTTTTGAAGGATGGCATGGATTAAAGTGATTTCAAATAAACTTTAGATGTTTATGTGCATTGCAAAATATCATAGGCAAGATGAAATAATGTTGGGTTTATAAATTTAGAGGCATTATATTGATAGTGGTATATTATTTACCAAACCCCTAGTGGAATACTATCTATCAAAATTGAATTCATAAATAAGTTGTACTAGTGTGTAATACTCATAGAATTGAGTCATTTAGAAGAGGAAATGAACCATGAATAAAATGGATCTGTTAATTCTCATCATGAAAAACAGACTAAATAAATATCGGATAATATGGTGGTTAAATTATTTTATATCTCTAATAAGGAATTACTAGGCTTCCATGAAGTGAATAATACCTAATAAATATTGTATGGGAAGAATCCAATAGTCAAATAGTTTCATGTTTTCTATATAAAATGTTTTTATATCAATAAGAAGAAGCATCTGATGTTTTATTCTCCCAATATTTATGTTATATTATATGAATATTCATTGAAAATAAAGTTATACATGTAATAAAAAATGAGGCAAACTAAAATCATTGAATATCTATATGTAACATTCATTTAAAATCAAAATAATTTAAATATTGCCTATTATATTTCCGAGGATTAAAATAATTGTTTTTTAATAAAAAAGTGATGTTTATGTGAAACATTTTTTAGGGATAAGACAAGGATGTCAAAGAGTCAAAATAATACATCGATGATGTATAAAATACTACAAGTTCAACTGCTAAAAATTGGCTGAAAAGATGTTTTTAAAATCTAGAATATTTGGTTCGAAATTGAAGGAGACAATCATAATATAAAAGATTACTTTTATTTCATATATAACCGAAAATATTAAAATTATATTCTATAGATTAAATATGTATCAAAATTAAGATTATATATCTTGACCAAATTAAAAATAATTATATATGGAATGTTTTTTTAAGTTTAAGAAACCAAAACATTATTATAAACACATTGGTGTTCCAAAATATCTTAAATGAATATAGAAAGGTGAAGAGTATTAAAATTGTATCATGTGTGTATCAAATTATCATTCCTCAATATAGTATTCTAGGATGATGACAAAATTTAATACCAAAATAGATTTATAATTTAATAAGATGAAAATATAGTTTACAAATTTAATAATTTTTTTCTGGAATGAAATAATTACATAGATTGTTGTATTCTTGACATAATGGGTATTTGAAAAATATTTTATTTCAAATATGAGGAGTTTATCATGACACTTATCTCAAAAAGGAACATAATCAGTGGATTTTCATGATTTTTATGAAAATTTAATGATTTTTAGAGGCATGTATAACACAAAATGAATGTAGTTTTGAGAATTTCTATCATGTGAATTCGAGAAGTCTATGATTAATGGATTGAAATTTTCCCTTGTATTACAGGTGATACAATGAAATTATGAAATATTTATTTACCTAAGAAAATATGCTAAGGGAGTTATTAAAAGATTCCAAATAGAGAATTCAAAGAAAAATAGATTCTATTGTGGATTCCTTGAGAAAATTTCCTAATGAAGAGGATTAAAAGAAGATAGATGTGATATAATTTCATTAAATAATCAATTTTTAATGTTATATCACCCTTACATGACCAGAGAGTGTTTTTTTCATTTTCCAAGATACTCACTACTAAATCTATTCCAAATAGAGCCATATTCTATCTTAGAAATAAATGATTTTATAAATAATCTATGCAATAGACTACATGATTCTTTATTATAGAAGTCATAGTAAGAGTTTTGGGATAAAATTGTATAGAATGTATAGGTTGAATCGTTGTAAAAAAGTCAATATCATATTTTTTATCTTATTTTGGAAGTTATTTCATGTCATTTCTATATTAAAAATATGAGTGAATTTATTTTAATTAAACATAAGTTGGGTATATTTTAGCTACTAAAGTAAGTAATCAATTGATATAGATGAGAAAAAATATTTATAATTTTGGATTAGATATTAAATATTTTATTTTTTTTCATGTTGGATAACATGAGAGCTATTAATATCAGAGAAAATACCTTCATCATTTAAGGAAAATTCAAATCAAGATCTAATACCATTTAATCAATTAAATTTTTTAACAAATCATAGTGAAGTTAAAGTATGTGATACCCCAAAATAAAATTTTAGATATTAAGATGATGTTCCACCCAAGGTTGATTTTAAAAGGCATCGGTTAGATATTGGAGTTTAACAAAACCCCGCCAGCATTAAAAATTATACAAGGGATCCCCACACCTTAGTGGGATTTGATTCAATGGAGTAATTATGAGAAACTAAATCATATTCTATATCATTACATATTTATCACTCTATTGAGTGGTTTTATATAATTGTGTTTTGGGTTCATTGAAAAGGGGTGAAACGGTTTTTATGTGTACAAGGGGAGAAGATACCCATGGTGGATTCTATCCAATTGAAAAAGGGAGATAAGTGATGTTCTATAATTGGGGATAGTGGTTTAATAATTAATCATGGGGATATGTTTTAATTTAAGTGTATTTAAAATCAAGAAGGTCAAAAAAGTGTTTTCATAATTTTTATTTCATTTTAAATATTATTTCTCAAATTAAGAATTTATTAAATGATATTAGAGTTGGTGATTGGTAAATAGTTAAAACCCTATCATATGGATGAAAAATAACAAAATTTGAATCCAAATTGAACAAAATTGTACTATCATAAGTTTTTATCTTGAGAGGAGAGTATTTTGGATGTGTTCTTCACTTGTTTAATTGGTTTATTATGTGTGATATAATTTAAATTTGATTTGGAGAAACTATATTTTAGAACTTTTGGTCTATCATTTTATTAACCTGAAAAATTTTCCATGAATAATTTTTAATTTTCATAATCGTTTTCATTATTTAATCAAAACAAATCACTTCTATTTTTATTTAGAAGAAATTTTTGCTTAAATAATAAAAAAACTAGTATATTCCTTAACCTTTGTGGAATTTTTTATTGGGTATAACAAATTACTCTTCATTCATCCCACTACTATCCATTGTAGTCTACGAAGGAATTCATGTGTGGCATGTATGGTGAAAAATATGGTCCAGTTTAAGAATAATTTAAATGAAAATGTCTAAATATTAAAACACCAAGTCCCATCCAAAAAAAAAATTTGATTAAATATTTGAATTCATCATAGTGGCGGGGAGAGTTCTCCAATGATTTACATCAACTGTCATATTATGTCATCACTATAGAGTTACAAAAAAATAAATGAAGAAAGTATGGATATAATAATAGCAACATCATTCAATTGATAAATCATAGAAGTAAACTACTTCTCAGTGAATAGTTTTCCATTTATAAAAAACGTTATTCAGTTATTTTCACACATAAAATATTATACCAAGTGTTCCAAAGAATTTTATGTTTCATTCTTTAAAAATTTGAATACATTTTCTAATAATCCTAAATTACAATGTAGAGCTACCTCTCATTCAAGGATACCATGTTTTATGTTTGAGGGTTCAAATCACTTTGGGATATAAATTTATTAATACTATAGATTCATGGACATTCTCTCATGGTCAATGTATATATGAATCCAAGAATGATATAAGAATATGTACTTTACTGAATTAGGAATTTTTTGGGGAGAATTTTGCTTCTCATTTAAATCATTTGATAAGCTTTCAGAGAGTTGATCATGTGTTGTTTGGTACATTATTTATTATTATGTTGAAATAACATTAAATAGTGACTTCTATACTAGGAATTATTAGGGTTTTAAAGAGTTATATCATTACCTAGACCTGAAAAGTTGATATTATTCTTATTATTTTTTCATATTATCATCAAAAGGTTGGTCCTAAACACTGATTTACGGTTTAAAATGCTAATGTATATTAAATTTAAGAAAGTGAGTTTTCAAACGAGTTGTGTACAAATATATTAGGGAGATCATCGATTTATTATTCTGACGGGTGAAATTTCTTACCATAATTTCAAATGTTCATCATATACTATATCAGGTCATGGAGTTTTATATGTGTACAATTAGTGTTTCTTTTCCCAGCTGATCTTGTCTTGTTCATGTGTTGTACTGCTAGATTTTGAACATGGTTCATTCAATCAAGTTTTGTAGACATTCATTGGTCTCAGGCATGACATAGGGTGATTAACTAAAGTTCTTCACTATAAAGAGAAATAGTTGGAGCCTAAATAACTTTATCTAGATTAAAACAATACGGCATAAGAATCACTTTGGTTATTTTGGGGAGCTACAATAGAGATTCATTGAGAATCTCTTTGAACACCATCTTTGAACTTCATAAGGATATAACTACACACTAAAATGTAGCCCAACTGTAGAGACATATATCTTGATTTACGTCAACATTTCATTTATTTTGTGAAATAATTAATACATAACAAAAACCGACACCAAAGGACCGTAATATTTTAGTGTATTTGGAAACTTGGAACATAATCTTCTAATCTTAGTGAAATATCTTCAACATCTCCCATAAAGATCTTCCACTTTTTTTTACCTAAAACCATTATTTATATCCTAGGGAAAAGAAAACATATAAATGATGATATCAAATGATTATTAGTGGTATGCATGGAGAAAATAAAACAAAAAATATACATTTGATCTTCGAAACGTGAACATAAATTTTAAAAATCAAAATCTTGGGTTGTGAAATAAATCATGGCAGTACGTAAGGAATCGATCAAAAACGAACATCAATCATGATAAAATAACATGGGAATAAAACATTTAATTGTGGAAAAAAATTAATCACATGATATGATTTCCATAGTAGACAATGTATTTGTTCCAAGACCATCTTAGTGGAAAAAGTCCCTTTCGAAATCAAGTTCACTCCTCGTTCCAGTCCTGTGACACTGAACTGAATTAACTTACTATTCTAGCCATGTATATCTCATTAGATATAAATCTTCACCCAATGCATTGGAGGGAGATATATTTCTCACCCATTTTGTAACGCCCCAGG
Organism: Viscum album; assembly: GCA_963277665.1. Classification (NCBI taxonomy): domain Eukaryota; kingdom Viridiplantae; phylum Streptophyta; class Magnoliopsida; order Santalales; family Viscaceae; genus Viscum; species Viscum album. The sequence continues at coordinate 650,679,418 of OY728145.1, read as the reverse complement.
TAAATAAATAATATGAAATTTTCATATTTATTCATATTTTTGAATAAAATATTAATATGACTTTAAAGGGGACGCTATGCTCGATGGCGTACCCAACACGCAACAACAAGTTTATGGGAATCTTACGTTGCACTCTAATAATAAAATAATATTATTTTAAATAGTAGTTAACATGTAGCCATTGTATTGGAGGTAATGGATAGAAAAAATTAAAATATTATTATATATGTTTTTAAATGTTTTTACATTTATCCAATAAAAGATAAAGGCTTAAAATACGGAAAGAATTCAATTTTAGGCATATATGCCCTAGTTTTCACTAAAGGTTCACTTATCGCCTTTTGATGGCGAACCATCATTAAATATAGTTTTGTTTACTCTTATATATTCTATTGGACCAAATAAAACTCTTCTTTAGAATCGGGATATCAAAATTTACTTTGTGTAAATTTTTGGTATCTTTCCAATAAAGTTCATTTTTTAATGAATAGTGTAAAATGTTGTATTTTAATTCAAAACATCTTTTCAATCTAATTTATTTATATGATTAGATTATATTTTGAATTTGTATTAATGTTAAATTAGAATATATTTTTACCATTAAATCCAATAGTGGTCATTGGAATTAATTTCACTTTGAAATCTGACTTAAACTAGTGTCAATCTTTTGATACTTATTATTTCATAAAAAACACGCTATTTGCTCTGACCACGGGAATTAATTATTAAATTAATTAATGTGACTTATATGTTTTGAATTTTGTAAAATAGACTTCATTTTTGAATTTTGAATATCAAATATAACTTAGGGTGAATTTTTGGGATTTTTCTGAAAAACATCAATTTTTAATGAATAGTGAAACCAATAAGTGGTAGATATAAAAACCGATTTTTCATTTAAATGAAATTTTACCACTTCTGTGTTTTGAATTTCAAAAATCCGACATACATGGTTGTCATTAAGAAGTAAAATTTGGTTCAATGAGATTAAAATAATTTTTTGGTGAATAGTAACTTTTACGTTCTTAATCGCGATTAGAAGTAATTAGTGTAGTTTAAGGTAAGAATAATGTTTTAATAAAATGAAATGACTAGACACATGTCATACCCTAATTGTATGTGTCATGGCCTACCAGGAAAATACATGGTTCAACTTGGGGATTCCATGGAGCCACTTTGGTTGGAAAATGACATAAATGCCTTTTTATTTAATGTTAAAGTAAAAAATGACACATACATGAGATGTTTTACTAAAAAACATTTACATGGGGTTATACAAGTCATATTTTTGACTTTAAATAGTAATTAGAAAGCTAAACCGATTTCATACATCATAGTATTTTTTTTATAATTTTTAGACGTTAAATAAATTAAATTATTTATGACATCATGATGATGCAGCGATGACCTCATTATTTAACGATTTAAATAAAATGGAAAGATAATGTAATATCTAAGACCTACACATGTCCAAAACCTATTAGATGAGTGGATTTAGAACCCTTATCACCTTATCCTCGAATTATATCAATGTGGGACCTCTTAAATCCGAATATCATTTTAAAATAAAGTCACTTTTCTTTACTTTCCAAGAGTGCCCCTCCTCTCCTCTTATAAAAGGCCCCCACCACTACCTCCTTACCCACACTCCCAAAGCCTTTGTCTTGGCCAACCCCATCCCATTTTGTCTCTCCACTTCCCTCTATTAATCCTTGAAGCATCACTTTGGGCATAAGTCTTCCCAAGGAAGCCTTTGAGCTAAAACCAAAGGGAGTTACCCGATTTTAAGGTAATGTCTTCACTTGAGTCCTTTTGTTTTATTTTTCCTCTCCAACCCCCTAAACTCTTTTTATTCATTTATTTTGTAACAACTCCAGTATCTTCAATATACTATTATGTTTTTATAATATGGATTCGAGCTACACCTACACACACCTACATCTAATGGTTAAAGAACATACTGTTTCTGTGGATGGTGAATTTCTGCCTCACGAAACGATGATTGTTCAACACTCATATAACACCTTCAAAGGTGGCCATTAAGATGTAAATATATTTATATATGATATATAATATGATTATGTTTTACTTAATCTTCTGTATTTTTCATTTGTGGCATACCTTTATGGCTTCCATTATGGGTTTACGTGATATCTTCATTTTAGGAAGTGCAGACTACCGCCCCCTCAAAGTTATGTGATTCGTTAATGCCATATGTGGGACCTATAAAGGATGGATTTAAAGTTATTATATATGATGTTATACTGGAATTATAATATACTTATATATCGTTATTATTTCTTTCCATTAATTAATGAGATAGAAATGAAAGTAGCGTTCATGGGTAGGTACGGCTTACCGTCTCCATGAACGGTGCATTTCATTTCTTATCCCCAAATGTAATGTACTATTATAAGTACATATTTATAATGGATATATATAATGTATGGTACATATAAATGATGAATATAATTATGGAATTAAAATTTACATACCTCTCATTTAGTTTTAATTCCATTAATATGACCATGAAATAAAAGTAGCGTTCATGCGTACGTACGACTTACCGTCTCCATGAACGGTGCATTTCATTTCATACCTCTAAATGATTATGAAATATTATAAATAAATGTATATTCTGGATATATATATGATATATATTATATCCATTTCATGAATATCATTCTGGATATAATGAACCATTGACCACACAAACAACATGTAATTGTAAGAAGTTCACTTTCGACTTAAGAACCAAATATCGACAAAACAAACAATATTAACTTAAATGATAACATAATGTTTATAAAATGTAAATAAGTGATATAAAAAAAATAATTAACTTTAAAAGGGTTCTTATGCAAATTTAAATTAACTCAATTTTATTATTCCGGACGTTAAAGAATGATCGAGTCAAGTCGGACCCGAGCAAAGGGATCCTACTCCTCTCTTTCTTTTTAAGTACACTCTTTTATGTCATTCCTTTTAAAGCTCATCTTTCATGTTATTGGGATGTTAATTTATATTATTCTTACTGTAATTTTTATGTTCATATGATGAGAGACCCTATTTCCTCTCATCAATCCATTTTGGAAGTTTTAAGTGGCGCCGTTAGGCTGCCGAGTTTTCTTAAGGGATTTTTTCATCTCACTTTTATTCCTGTGAGACTTATGCTACATTTGCCACAATTTCCTTTGAGTGGTGTATGTACTGCCCATTATTGTACACTTTTTTTAGTATAATTTCATTTATGGGTATTCACATCTTCATTGTATGACCCTTCTTCCATGGGGTGTATGTTTCGAAAGTTACCCAACTCGGTAAGGGGACATTTCACCCTCCTCTTTTTAAAAGACTTCTTTTTTTTATGTATTTTAATTTATATATTATTATGTTGGGATATGTTCTTCTATATCCTTATTGATGTAATGTTTATGTCCATGTGATGAGATACCATTCACTCTCTCATCGATTAATTTTCTGAATTTTGAAGTGACGCAGTTAGGCTGTCGAACTTCTACAAGGGAACGTCTTAACCCAATTTCAATTTCTTTGGGTTAAACTTGTACTTAATGAAAATGTCATCCTATGAATATGTTTGAATGTCCTATGATTGTTTGACACTTAATATCCACTTATATTGGGTGTATTTATATTTCTCACACATAATTATTTGATAGATTTATCCTTAATTTAAGGATACCATCTTCATAATGGATTTCATCTCAATTTACATTTCCATTGAGACATTATTGTAGTTATGAAACAATTCACTCTTATATAGTGTGTATACTGTCCTTTGACATATTATATCATGAATACCTTTATTCTCATGATATTATAAAGTTTGCATTAAATGTTATTCCATAATTATTTGTATTCAAGAGTCTATCATTTTGATAAAAACTATTTAACAAAAATATCATTATAAATGTTTTAAAGATTTATTATTCCAAATATTTATCATTAATGTACATGTTTTCAAAATGGTTTTCAGTATTTATTTATATGGAAATTAATGTTTTAAAATTATAATTCCATTAGAAGCTTCAAATTGGTATGGGACACTTTGATTCAAAAATCAATTTTAAATGCTTTTTGAAAATTGATCGATTAATTCAATATCTTGGAATTAATTATTGTGATTGAAAATGAAATATTGTTATTGAAATGTTTATATTTTCAATAGTTTATGTGTAATGATGGTACTTGGACATTTTACGGGTGGTTATGTGATAAACCATATCACAGGTGGTGCCGTGAATACCAGGACGGGTGGTTACGTTATCACATGCAATGCATTGGGTATGGAAGTCGGCCGTATGGCTATTCCATTAAGTATGTATGGATGTTGGCCGAATGGCTATTCCATTAAGTGATATGTGTGGAAGTCGACCATATAGTTATTCCACTTAAGTATGTTTATGTCCCATGTTACCTATTATATGTTATGTGATCTTTATATGGGTTTTATGGTAATTTTTTGGTTACATAAGGGTAAGTAATGAACTTTTATTCAGAGAAGAGTTTTTACTACTTCGAAAAGGTGAAAAGAATTACTTTGATAATGTATACATGGTTTACTTATTGATTTGAAAAACTAACAGTTTTCATTATTTGTGTATCCCTTACTGAGCTTTTTATGCTCATACCAAGTTTTTGAAATGTTTTTCACATGACTTAGCATGGAATGGGGTCAAGGATGGGATCAAGGAAAAGTCATGCTACCTAAAAAATGGAACTAGACATGTTCCTTTCTAAGAGTGTTTATTTTATGGAAATTTAGTAGAAGCAACTACTTTGTAATCTTTTGAGATGTAATAGTTATGTCCTAATTCTCTAAAACTCTAAACCTGAAAAGATCCTCAATGTGAATTAGTCATTTAATTCAATATTAAGTAAGGTTTAAGGCTGGGGCCTTATAGTTGGTATCAGAGGTCAGTTTAGATAACTTTAGAAGTTAGGGTATTCTTTAAGCATAAGTGACATTACCATAATGGTTAGGATTTCAGAAAGAGTCATAGTTTTTAGATAAGGTGAATGAGTAAGTATATCTTCCTCATTAGTACATGATGGTTCTGTTGATATACTCACACTGACATTTCTTGTTTTAGTAAATGGATGGATCTAGCAGGAACCAAAGAGACAACAGTTTTGAAGGAAACTGTGGTGGTTCTCTGATTAAGATACTAGATAAAATGGAGGATTCAATGAGGAAACTCATTGTTATTCTAAACCAACTATCAAGGAGTCCTGATCAACCACTTGAACCTTGGTACATTCTGTAATGCATCATGTACGAGATGACCAATCGATGTTGAAGTTCAGGTAATAATTATAAAGGTAACCATTAGAGTTTATATGTTCCTTACTTTTGAGGTAATTATGTGTTACTCTATGATATGATGGAAAATGAAAGGCATTAGATAAACTTGAGGTTAAAATATGTTATGATCATTTTTGAAGATTTTATCTCGTTTTGGGGAATGTTTTAAAATTATATAGTTTTGGAAAAAGGGCAACATGCAGACCGTGTGACAACCCGTCGCGTTGGACAAAGCTGCGGGAATCGAACCCACAACCAATGTGCAACTGGTATTTATCGCCTACCACTGGACTACGTGAAGTCCCTAGTTAGTTTGACTGATTCTTCTTAGTTATATGATTTTAGGATTCAAGAGTATGTTTATTTTGGGTTATCTATGGAAATGATTAACCTATCATGGAGGATATGTGATTAGGTTAATTACTTTTCAATATGAGAATTTATGAGAAACTGATGTTATTTAGAGATAAAAGATAATTTTACCTTGGAAGACTATGTGATCAAATCCTTCAAATATTTGGGTTTCAATCTTAGTTTGTTTTACATTGAATAACTTTATGGACAAATTGTTTATCAGATGGTCCTTGTTGAACTTTGGGTTTTGTTGGACAAATTTTGGAGATTAAGCGTAGATTTTCTTTTTAAAGGGTTATACTTTTCTAGATTATCTTTCCTTGTACTAACCTTTTTGGTTTTGGTTTTGGTTAAAGCCTAAAGACATGGGAAGTATATAGTTCTCTTTGGTGGATTAGGTGATTCTTTATAAGTTTATTATATTACTCTTAATATGAACAAGTCATCCTAAATACTCATCTTTTGAAGAAAATATGAGTTTGTGTATGGAATCTAATAAAAGTTGAAATTTAACATGATAAGTGATTATGTTCCCTTATGAATAAATTCCTCAATAAAAAGTAACTTAAAACAAAAATGTTGTCTATTAACTTTTCCTACTGGGGAATCGAATACCGTTTAACCCATCACATGTTTGTGATTTTCTTATGGTTAACTTTCTCCTATACATGTTTACTATCACTCTCCCTCAAGAACATGACCCTTTGATTTTTCTTCCATGTCCATGTTTTCCTACACAGAATCCTATTATGGGTTAACTCGGGTGACCTCTGTACTTATCTTTCGTTATTTTAAAGTGATTGTTTTACCGACTCTTTTTCCGATGTGGGACTTTCAAGGATGTTTCCAAGCTCAATTTTAAAAATTGCGAGGACGCAATTCCCAAAAGGGGGGAAGGATGTAACACCCCAGGTAAATAAAGAATGTGAAATTTTCATATTTATCCATATTTTTGAATAAAATATTAATATGACTTTAAAGGGGACGCTATGCTTGATGGCGTACCCAACACGCAATAATGTGTTTCTTTGGAATCTTACGTTGCACTCTAATAATAAAATAATTTTATTTTAAATGGTAGTTAACATGTAGCCGTTGTATTGGAGGGAATGGATAGAAATAACTAAAATATGATTATATATGTTTTTAAATGTTTTTACATTTATCCAATAAATGATAAAGGCTTAAAATACGGAAAGAATTCAATTTTAGGCGTATATGCCCTAGTTTTCACTAAAGGTTTACTTATCGCCTTTTGATGGAGAACCATCATTAAATATAGTTTTCTTCACTCTTATACATTATATTCGGCCAAATAAAACTCTTCTTTAGAATTGGGACATCAAAATTTACTTTGTGTAAATTTTTGGTATCTTTCCGATAAAGTTCATTTTTTAATGAATAGTGTAAAATGTGGTATTTTAATTCAAAACCTCTTTTTAATCTAATTTATTTATATGATTAGATTATCTTTTGAATTGGTTTTAAAGTGAAATTAGAATATATTTTTACCATTAAATCCAATAGCGGTCGTTGGAATTCATTTCACTTTGAAATCAGACTTAAACTAGTGTCAATCTTTTGATACTTATTGTTTCATAAGAAACACTCTATTTGCTCTAACCGCGGGAATTAATTATTAAATTAATTAATGTGACTTATATGTTTTCAATTTGTTAAATAGGCTTCATTTTTGAATTCGGAATATCAAATATAACTTAGGGTGAATTTTTGGGATTTTTCTGAAAAACTTCAATTTTTGATGAATAGTGAAACCACTAAGTGGTACATATAAAAACCGATTTTTCGTTTAAATGAAATTTTACCACTTCTGTGTTTTGAATTTCAAAAATCTGACATACATGGTTGTCATTAATAAGTAAAATGTTGTTCAATGAGATTAAAATAATTTTTTGGTGAATAGTAACTTTTAAGTTCTTAATCACGATTAGAAGTAATTAGTGTAGTTTAAGGTAAGAATAATGTTTTGATAAAATGAAATGACCTAGACACATGTCCTACCCTCATTGGATGTGTCATTACCGACCAAGACAATCCATGGGTCAACTTGGGGACCCCATGGAGCCACTTTGGTTGGAAAATGACATAAATACCTTTTTATTTAATGTTAAAGTAAAAATGACACAAACATGAGATGTTTTACTAAAACAATTTTTACATGGGGTTATACAAGTCAGATTTCTGACTATAAATAGTAATTGGAACGATAAAACAATTTTCTACATCATAGTAGTTTTTTTATAATTTTTAGACGTTAAATAAATTAAATTATTTATGACATCATGATGATGTAGTGATGACCTCAATATTTAACGATTTAAATAAAATGGAAAGATAATGTAATATCTAAGACCTAAACATGTCAAAAAACTATTGGATGAGTGTATTTCGAACCCTTATCACCATATCCTCAAATTATATCAATTTGGGGCCTCTTAAATCCGAATATCATTTTAAAATAAAGTGACTTTTCTTTACTTTCCAAGAGTTCCCCTCCTCTCCTCTTATAAAAGGGCCCCACCTCTACCTCCTTACCCACACTCCCAAAGCCTTTGTCTCGGCCAACCCCTGACAATTTTGTCTCTCCACATCCCTCTATTAATCCTTGAAGCCTCACTTTGGGCAGAATTCTTCCCAAGGAATCCTTTGAGCTCCATCAAAAGGGAGTTACATGATTTTAAGGTAATGTCTTCACTTGAGTCCTTTTGTTTTATTTTGCCTCTACAACCCCCTAAACTATTTTTATTCATTTATTTTGTAACAACTCCAGTATATTAAATATACTAAGATGTTGTTATAATAAGTATTCGAGCTACACTTACACACACCTACATCTAATGGTTAAAGAACATACTATTTCCGTGGATGGTGAATTTCTGCCTCACGAAATGATGATTGTTCAACACTCATATAACACCTTCAAAGGTGGCCATTAAGATGTCACTATATTTATATATGATATATAATATGTTTATGTTTTACTTAATCTTCTGTATTTTTCATTTTTGGCTTACCTTTATGGCTTCCATTATGGGTATACGCGATATCTTCATTTTAGGAAGTGCGGACTATCGCCCCCTCAAAGTGATGTGATTCGTTAATGCCATATGTGGGACTTATAAATTATGTATTTAAAGTTATTATATATGATGTTATACTGGAATTATATTATACCTATATATAATTGTTATTTATTTCCATTAATGAATGAGATAGAAATGAAAGTAGCGTTAATGCGTACGTACGGCTTACCGTCTCCATGAACGGTGAATTTCATTTCTTATCCCCAAATGTAATGTACTATTATAAGTACATATTTATAATGGATATATATAATATATGTTACATATAAATGATGAAAATAATTCTGGAATTAAAATATACATACCTCTCATTTAGTTTTAATTCTATCAATATGACAAAGAAATGAAAGTAGCGTTCATGCGTACGTACGGCTTACCGTCTCCATGAACGGTGCATTTCATTTCTTACCTCTAAATGATTATGTAATATTATAAATACATGTATATGATGCATATATATGATATATATGATATCCAAATCATGAATATCATTCTGGATATAATGAACTATTGACCACACGAACAACATGTAATTGTAAGAAGTTCACTTTTGACTTAAGAACCAAATATCGACAAAACAAACATTATTAACATAAATGATTACATAATTATTATAAAATGTAAATAAGTTATATAAAAAGAATAATGTACTTGAAAAAGGTTCTTAAGCAAATAGAAATTAACTCATGTTTATTATTCAGGACGTTAATGAACGATCGAGTCAAGTCGGACCCGAGGTAAGGGATCCTACTCCTCTCTTTCTTTTTAAGTACACTCTTTTATGTCATTCCTTTTAAAGCTCATATTTCTTGTTATTGGGATGTTATTTTATATTATTCTTACTTTAATTTTTATGTTCATATGATGAGAGACCCTATTTCCTCTCATCAATCCATTTTGGATGTTTTAAGTGGAACTATTAGGCTGCTGAGTTTTCGTAAGGGATTTTTTCATCTCACTTTTATTCCCGTGAGACTTATGCTACATTTGCCACAATTTCCTTAGAGTGGTGTATGTACTACCCATTATTGTTCACTTTTTGTAGTATAATTTCATTTATGGGTATTCACATCTTCATTGTATGACCCTTCTTCCAGGGGGTGTACGTTTCAAAAGTTACCCAACTCGGTAAGGGGACCTTTCACCCTCCTCTTTTTAAAAGACTTCTTTTGTTATGTCTTTTAATTTACATATTAATATGTTGTGATATGTTCTTCTATATCCTTATTTATGTAAAGTTTATGTCCATGTGATGATATACCATTCACTCTCTCATCGACTAATTTTCAGAATTTTGATGTGACGCCGTTAGGCTGTCGAACTTCTACAAGGGAACGTCTTAACCCAATTTCGATTTCTTTGGGTTCAACTTGTTCTTCTTGAACATGTCATACTATGAATATGTGTGAATGACTTCTGATTGTTTCACACATAATATCCACTTATATTGGGTGTATTTATATTTCTCACACATAATTATTTGATAGATTTATCCTTAATTCAAGGATACCATCTTTATAATGGATTTCATCTCAATTTACATTTCCATTGAGACTTCATTGTTGTTATGCACCAATTAACTCTTATATAGTGTGTATACTGTCCTTTGACATATTATATCATGAATCCCTTTATTCTCATGATATTATAAAGTTTGGATTAAATGTTATTCCGCAATTATTTGTATTCAAGAGTCTCTCATTTTGTTAAAAACTATTTAACAAAAATATCGTTTTAAATGTTTTAAAGATTTATTATTCTAAATCTTTATCTTTAATGTCCATGTTTTCAAAATGGTTTTCAGTATTTATTTATATGGAAATTAATGTTTTAAAATTATAATTCCATTAAAAGCTTCAATGTGGTATGGGATACTTTGATTCAAAAATCTCTTTTAAATGGTTTTCGAAAATGAATCGATTAATTAAATATCTTGGAATTACTTATTGTGATTGAAAATGAAATGTTGTTATTGAAATGTTTATATTTTCAATATTTTATGTGTAATGATGGTACTTGGACATTTTACGGGTGGTTACATGATAAATCATATGATGGGTGGTGCCCTGAATACCAGGACGGGTGGTTACGTTATAACCTCCAATGCATTGGGTGTGGAACTCGACCATATGGCTATTCCATTAAGTATGTATGGATGTTGGCCGAATGGCTATTCCATTAAGTGATATGTGTGGAAGTCGACCATATGGTTATTCCACTTAAGTATGTTTATGTCCCATGTTAACTATTATATGTTATGTGATCTTTATATGGGTTTTATAGTAATATTTTGGTTACAAAAGGGTAAGTAATGAACTTTTATTCAGCGAAGAGTTTTTACTACTTCAAAAAGGTGAAAAGTATTACTTTGATAAAGTATACATGGTTTACTTATTGTTTTGAAAAACTAACAGTTTTCATTCTTTGTGTATCCCTTACTGAGCTTTTTATGCTCATCCCAAGTTTTTGAAATGTTTTTCACAGGACATAGCATGGAATGGGGTCAAGGATGGGATCAAGGGAAAGTCATGATACCTAAAAAATGGAACTAGACATGTTTCTTTCTAAGAGTTTTTATTTTATGTAAATTTAGTAGAAGCGACTACTTTGAAATCTTTTGAGATGTAGTAGTTATGTCCTAATTCTCTAAAACTCTAAACCAGAAAAGATCCTCAATGTGAATTACTCATTTAATTCAATATTTATTAAGGTTTAAGTCTAGGGCCTTATACATCTCATAATAAAATCATTCTTACTTGTGCCACAAAATAAATATAAATCAATCATCATAACCCAAAGAATAATATTGGTTTCATAAACATAATCTCATCGTGACATAATCCATATAAAACAAATGGATATCATTTAATAATAAAAATAACACCATGTATATAATAGATACATTATACTTGAAACATAAAAATTCTAAATAACATCATCTTAGATGGAAAATAGTTTTGATAAAACACTTGAAACGAATTCTTGAGGAAAATATCCTTTCTTCTTTAAAATCATTTTCTTTTCCGAAAATACCATGCAATTTTACAAGAAATGGTATTTTTTTTAAATAATCAAGTAATATTTTAGAGGAATGTTCCTGAAAATTATGCATTATGAAATCATAAAAATCCGTTCATGGTGTATAAGTTAAAAAACATTCTTCTCGTACTTTTGCCGGAAAAGTGAAAAAGTACCACGTATGGTAAAAAAAGGAAAGAATCCTTACACACCATGTAGTAAAAGTATAAAATGGTTAAAAATGAATTTAAACATAAATGAAACCATATTTAGAAAACAGGGACATGGATGATAAATATAACCCCAGTAAATACTTACGAAAAAACAATCTCGGATAAAAATGAGATTGGAAAAGTAATCCCTTACCTTAGGTATGATATGATTCGTACATATCCAATCCTCATGTATATTGATTTAAATAATTTCATTGACTTATTACAGAATCGTAGTCATTGTTACGATATCATATATGGTTCACAAATGACTTTATATTATCCGTTCTTTTGTAAATTCCATGTTAAAGCAACGTTTTGGGTAAAATCGTTTCATTTATCGTACGTGTTCTGACTTGTTTTTCTTGATATTATTACATATATATTGATTTAATTAATTACAGAATGTAAATAATTATTTATATATATAATATATATTCTGAATATAAATATATATGATAGATCGAAATACACCGTTCATGGAGACGGTAGATCGTACACACGCATGAACGATGTTTTCGTTTCCTCATTTGATTGAATGGAATTAAGTAAATGAAAAATATATGTACATAAATATAGTATAATTATTATGTTATATCATTCATGATTTTTTATTTTATATACTTTATAGTCATACTTGAATGGTTAATCATGGAAAATGAATCTCATCGTGTTTGGGGAGACGGTAGTCCGTCCGTACGCACGGGCGATGATGTCATTCCCAGAATTATTGAATAGAATTGGACTGGATAATATAATATATCAGAATCATTTTGATGTTATAATAACCATATAATGTTATTTTTTACACCATTATACCCATCCAAGTAAGGTGGTGGGGGAAAAACTGATTACACCACGGTGTGGAGACGGTCTTTCGTACGTATGCACACGCAGTGATTTCATTTTCTGTAGGATGGATTGAAGGTGAAATGGGGTTGTTTCATATTTACAATAACATATAAGTATATTATTTGATACTGATGTTATTACTTTATAATTACACAACTAAATAATAATAAATTGAAGAAGAAAGAAACATGAAAGAATCGGTAGAAGAGATTACCTCTTCTTCGACGCACCTCTTTTAAGCTTCCACTTAAGGCACTAGAGTTGGTCTTTTTAGGAGACCAAAACCACTATAATGTTTCTAGGGATGTTGATAAGGTAAATTGTTAGAGGTTTTCCGATCATAAAGGCTCAAAATTGTGTAATGAGAAGAGGGAGGAGGTGCCCTTTTATAAGGGAGGAGAGGAGCACCTTACGAAAAACTGAAAATATTATTTTATAATAAAGTCATATTCAGTTTATAATGGCTCCAAATTGATTTATTTCTAAGATAAAGTGGGTATGGGTCTAAATCCTCTAAAAAAATAGATTTTAGACATGTTTAGGTTAATAATATAACCTTATCATTTAAATTTAACTCTATGTTAAATAATTTAACCTTTACCGTGTCTTCTTGTTTTCTTTCACTATATGGTTGATAAACATACTATAACAAGCCAAACGAACCCCAATTAGTTAATCATTAATATATATAACCTTATATAATTCATTTGGAGGATCCTTATGTTGAGCGGAGAAAGCGGAGAAAAGGGAGATGATGGCAAGAGGGGGGGTGAATTGCCTTTTAAAAAAAAATTAACAAATTAAAAAATCAGAGTTAAAGTGCAGCGGAAATAAAGAGGCAAGACACAAGAAATTGTTAACGGAGTTCGGCCAATACCCGGCCTATGTCTCCCCTCCCAAATCAACCGTTGAGAGATTCCTACCGCTTGCTTTTCAATGGTTTTAGCAAGAAACCCACTAGGCTTTAAGGTAGCACTAGGACCTATTACAGCTTGCTTTTGAATTGGTTTAGCAAGAACCCACTTGCTTTTAATGGTTGAGCAAGAACCCACTAGCCTTCTTACAGGTGAAGGCTAGCTCACCTATGACACAAACCTTTTAAAAGAAAAGGCTTGAAGAAACCGCTTCACACCTTAATGGTGATGTGAAACCCAAAAGAAAGAGGGAATGAGAAAAGTTTGGGGTTTGTAGGCACCAACCCAATTTTAAGCTCAAAATATATAAAGTAAGAAAAACCGTAATTGAGGAAGACTTGGGCGCCAAAGTATGATGGAGTTGATGTAGTGTGCTCTCCCAAGCTTCTTGAGGTGCTCCTTGGATTGGAAATTGGTTGGAGCACTTGAGGATCCTTGAAGGTGGAGCGCCGGAGGTTCGCCAAATGTTCAACAATATGTCCGAGCGCTTGGTATATGATCCGGCTAGTGTCGGGGGCTTCCTTGGCCTTTATTTATAGGCATGGAACCCTTGGGGTGTCTTCGGAGCCGTTGGAGAAGTCCTCGGAGCAGTTGGAGGCCAAAAGAGGGTTGACTGGTCAAAGCCAACGGCTAGTTTGACTGGGCTACCGGCTGGCCGGTGCAGGGCCACCGGCTGGCCGGTGCCTTGGATGTTGAGAAGGCCTTCTGCCCAAGCAGCACCGGCTGACCGGTGACAGAGCCACCGGCTGGCCGGTGGTGAGGCAGTAGCCATCACTGTTGTATCAGGTTGCCACCGGCTGGCCGGTGACAGAGCCACCGGCTGACCGGTGGAACCTGGCAGTGGGCAATGCCTCTGCCAGGTCCACCGGCTGGCCGGTGCTATCACACCGGTTGTCCGGTGGACTGAATTTCAGTCCACTTCTTGTCCATTCTTGGGCCAACTTCTTGGCAACCTTATGCCTATCATTCAAAAACACTTCAAACAATATTTGACAAATAATAAGGTGATTGTGATCATGAAAATCAAACAACGAGGGGAACGAGAGGTACAACAATCTCCCCCTATTTTGATGATCACAATCACCAAAACAATAAATGTAAAAACTTAAATTAAAGGCATGCTTTAATGAATAAAATGAAATGTAAAACAAAGCATGATCAAAAAGGTTTCTCCCCCAATCAATCAAGAAATTTCTCCCCCTTTGTGATTATCAAAATAGAATGGGTCATAAAACATGATTGAGGGGGAAGGGTATGAAAAACTAGATATGAGAATTGAAAAATCAATTGAGATTTTTGAAAATTGAAATATTGAATAACAGTTTGAATTGAAAGTTTTGAATCAAAAACCAATTGAAATTTGAAATTTGAAACCAAATGAAATTTTTGAAATTGAGAGTTTTGAATCAAAAATGAATTGAAAATTTAAATTGAAAAAAGAATCGAAAGAGATTTTTGAGTTTAAGAAAATTTCTCCCCCTAAATAAAACAAAAGATGTTCGGGGAAACGAAACAATTTTTGGCCCGGAGAGACTCGCCAAAAGGGATTTTTCAATCCAAATTTGTTTCATGGCGGGTCTTCTCCTATAAAACTCGTCCGAATAAAAAATAGATTTGGGTTGACCGTACCGGTCATTTTTGCAATCACACTCATAAATGAGGTTCCCGGGTTTTTTTACAATAATTGCAAAATTTATAACTAGAGCTCCCCCTTTCAAAAACAGTTGGAGCATGGGAGGAGGAAGCTATATTGGTATATCCTATCCCTTGGGAGGTTCTTGAAATTCGTTGGGAACCAAGAAATTTTGAAAGATTTTGTTCCCCTTGGGTGAATTTGGCTAGGGATTCTCTAAGGTCCTTGATGGTTGATTCCAAAGAATCAACATTTGGGAAATTTTGGATTTTTAGGGAGAGTTCCTCCTTCTCTTTGAGAAGTTGTTTTTTTTCGGAGGAAAGGTTTTTGAAATTCTTTTTCAAAGAAACAAATTTAGAAGAAAGTTCATGAAAACCATTTTCTAATTGGTCTCTAGCATGTTGGAGTTCTTCATAGGATAAATGATTAAAAGAATTAGAAGAACTAGAGGATGAAGAAGAAGAAGAGTCGGAAGATGATACCTCATGTTTTTCCATTAGGCATTTTTTACCTTGATCGCTCGAGGAGAAGGAGGAGAAGGAGGAGCTATCACTCCATGTTGCCTTTGAAGCCTTCTTCTTTTTCTTCTTCTTGGCCCTTTTCTTGTGAAGTGGGCAAGCGGGTACGGATTTTACATCGGGTTCTTGCTTTTGAGAGGGTTCTTGCTTTTGAGCCATGCTTGTACCTTCATGGGTTAGCTCTAAATATTTCCAAATATCATGTGAAGTAGAGCAAGTAGAAATGCAATTAAAAACATTACGGCCTAGCCCACAATAAAGAGCATTCATGGCTTTGCCATCAAGCTCAAAATAAGCAATGTCATCGGGGGTCCATTTGGACTCATCGGGAGAAGAAAGTGAATAACCATGCATGACAATTTTAAAAATAGGATAACCAATGCTTTTAAGAAAAGTGGTCATGCGGGTTTTCCAAAAAGAATAGTCGGTTCCATCAAACAATGGAGCACGACCCAATGAATGACCTTCGAGGGTTTGAGAAGAAGAAGCGGTAGAAGCCATCAAAAAGGATCTTTAATTTGAAACCGGTTTAGGAAATTATTCAAATTTACCTCTGATACCAATTGTTGAGCGGAGAAAGCGGAGAAAAGGGAGATGATGGCAAGAGGGGGGGGGGTGAATTGCCTTTTAAAAAAAATTAACAAATTAAAAAATCAGAGTTAAAGTGCAGCGGAAATAAAGAGGCAAGACACAAGAAATTGTTAACGGAGTTCGGCCAACACCCGGCCTACGTCTCCGCTCCCAACTCAACCGTTGAGAGATTCCTACCGCTTGCTTTTCAATGGTTTTAGCAAGAAACCCACTAGGCTTTGAGGTAGCACTAGGACCTATTACAGCTTGCTTTTGAATTGGTTTAGCAAGAACCCACTTGCTTTTAATGGTTGAGCAAGAACCCACTAGCCTTCTTACAGGTGAAGGCTAGCTCACCTATGACACAAGCCTTTTAAAAGGAAAGGCTTGAAGAAACCTCTTCACACCTTAATGGTGATGTGAAACCCAAAAGAAAGAGGGAATGAGAAAAGTTTGGGGTTTGTAGGCACAAACCCAATTTTAAGCTCAAAATATATAAAGCAAGAAAAACCGTAATTGAGGAAGACTTGGGCGCCAAAGTATGATGGAGTTGATGTAGTGTGCTCTACCAAGCTTCTTAAGGTGCTCCTTGGATTGTAAATTGGTTGGAGCACTTGAGGATCCTTGAAGGTGGAGCGCCGGAGGTTCGCCAAATGTTCAACAATATGTCCGAGCGCTTGGTATATGATCCGGCTAGTGTCGGGGGCTTCCTTGGCCTTTATTTATAGGCATGGAACCCTTGGGGAGTCTTCGGAGCCGTTGGAGAAGTCCTCGGAGCCGTTGGAGGCCAAAAGAGGGTTGACTGGTCAAAGCCAACGGCTAGTTTGACTGGGCTACCGGCTGGCCGGTGCAGGGCCACCGGCTGGCCAGTGCCTTGAATGTTGAGAAGGCCTTCTGCCCAGGCAGCACCGGCTGACCGGTGACAGAGCCACCGGCTGGCCGGTGGTGAGGCAGTATCCATCACTGTTGTATCAGGTTGCCACCGGCTGGCCGGTGACAGAGCCACTGGCTGACCGGTGGAACCTGGCAGTGGGAAATGCCTCTGCCAGGTCCACCGGCTGGCCGGTGCTATCACACCGGTTGGCCGGTGGACTGAATTTCAGTCCACTTCTTGTCCATTCTTGGGCCAACTTCTTGGCAACCTTGTGCCTATCATTCAAAAACACTTCAAACAATATTAGACAAATAATAAGGTGATTGTGATCATGAAAATCAAACAACGAGGGGAACGAGAGGTACAACACCTTAGATTTTTTGGAATATAATATATATTAATAATATAATATTTGTTTTATAAACCATTTTATGTCAATTTTGACACTATTTGGTAATTAATTTTTTTGAAACTCATAACAGAATGATTAGTTCTAAAAAAGATAATTAACTCAATAATAATATGTCATATTAACATATATTTTTTTAATTCATAAAAAGTCTCAAATTACATTTATTTGGGCATTTATAACATCAATTATGTTAATACTTCATCAATAAGGTAATTACTACATCATCAATGCGTCATAAATAAATTCAATTATTTATTGTCTAAAAATTATAAATAAAATACCTTTATGTAGGAAGTATTTCAACATTTCTAATGAATATTTATATTCGAATTTATCTTTTTTATAACCCTATATTAAAATTGTTTTAGTTATTAAACTTGGATTGTAACTCTTTTAACTCTACTTTGAATTAAATAAATATTATCCAAGTGGACCTATATGAGAATATTATATTCTTAAGGTTGTTTTTGGTCGAATTATACTTATCCAAGAGAATTATGACATGTTTTAGGATAATAATAATATCATTTTTACCATTAATTACCCTATTTAATTTTAATCATGGTGAATTAAAGTAAAAAGTTATTATTCACCACAAATTATTTTAATCTTATTAAACCATATTTTACACCCTGATATTAACTGTGTCTCTTGTATTTTCGAAATTCCACTCACAGAAGTGATAAAATTATGACTTATGTAAATTTTCAAATTCTCCTAGGAGGTGGGCAAAAGACAGTAAAAATTCAATACAACTTGTATATATCTAATACTATTATAAAATGACTCCAATGAATTACATTGAACATATATAGTTATTATTTATCTATTTTAAACTAAAATAAATATAAATAAAATAAATTCTTATTCAAATAAAATGTCGGTTTTAACAAATAACTCGGTTTTTCACTATTCTTAAAAAATAGAATGTTCTGAGAAATATACCTAAAATTCAACCTTGGCTAATTTTGATGTTCCAAATCCTAAAATGAAGTCTATTTTGAAAAATAATATTTATAAAATTTCAAAAAGTGGGTATTACTATTCATAATGGCTATTTTATATAATATTTTAATAACATATCCTTGTTTAGTGAAACTCGGTATTGCATACAACACACGCTATCGTGGAAGGTCGCGATTGCACGTAATGCAAGACAAGTCAGTTTTGTGTGTAGTGCATGATTCCTTTGTTGTTGTGTATAATATAATCCAACCATATTTCATTTATAAATTGAATATAAATATACACTCAATGTTTCCTATAATAACTTCTATCAAACGAACATGAAATTGTGTGTAACACGATCCATGATTAGTGTTGTGTATACTGAATGCTAATATGGTGTTGCGTATAGCGCAAGATAATCTTGGTGTAGCGTACAACACAATACATCAAATAAATTAAAAAGAATACTTCTCATAAAATCTCGGGGTGTTACATTCTACCCCCATTAAAATGAATTTCTCTCTTGAAATTCGTCGGGGTTATAAATCGTTTACTACTTCAATGTTTCTTTCATAGAAAATCACATTGTAAAAAGGAATACTAAAACGTAATTTTAAAAACTAATGTATTAAAAGTGAATTTTACCCAAATTAACTCATCACTGGGTTTCCACATAGGATAACATAGGTGAAAATATAGATTTGAAAGAGAAATATAACCATAAACTTCTGATGGAGGGTGGTAGAGACCATGGATATGAAAAATCCAACAATCATAAATCCATAAATTTTTGATGATCTAAGGTACCATCTGATTCATCAGATATGCGGGTACTAGGAAAATTTTTTTTCTTTTCAAGATCATTTACCAAATTTTGATGAATTTTTGAATTAAAATAAATACTTACTTGATTTTTGATCAATCTCAACGTTTCTCATGCCTCAAACAATTTCCACGTCATCTCTTAATGAAATTAAGTTGAATTTGTCTTCCGTGAAGTGTTAGCAGATCATGTGATAGAATGATAGGTCATTCCATCTGTCTCAAACATAATTTTAGCAAAAGTTATAAACATAAGTCCATCTATTATGAGATTAATCGTATATGGTTCCTACAATGGACTTATACTTCATCTATCATATAACTTAATATAATAAAACTCGTTTCTACTAACCATAGACTTCCTATAGGCCAGTGGTAGGTGATAAAGGCATGTCGCACTTTGGTTGTGGGTTCGATTCCCACATCCTTGTCCAATGCGATAGGTTGTAGCTCATCCTGCAGGTTGTCCTTTTTCTAAAACTACATTATTACAACATCACATATATTATATAGAAAAAAGTTCTATCCTTAAACAATACTAACTTATGTCCAACATAATCCATTCCAATCTTTAAGCTTATCTAAAATACTTCTGTCCAATCTCATAATATAAATAAAATGATTCATAGAAAGGTCAATCATGTCAATACCATCATTTATCCCCACATATATTATAATCTATATCTTGTTCTTCACATTCTGAACATGTGAATACAATAATCATATATTCATTTGAAACATGAATTACCAAAGAACCTTAGTGAAAACATGAGTGTTGTCAAAAGTTAACTCTTTCCACATACCAAAATCCCAAAATTTATATATACTCAAACCATGATATAACTTTGTCCTTATATCTGTCATGAGCTCATTAATAATATCCAAAATATTATTTTCCCTTTTTCCATTCATTATGCACATATAATCTTCTCTCCAAAAATATCTAAATAACCTTTCATGGTTATAGGTACCCTTCAACATATACATTCAAATACATTAGGAAAACAATAGTGTAACAATCCTTATATGTGTCTTTATTTCATAGTACCATTACCTATACAACATAACTCTTGATAATCATAAATCATTCCACTACCTTCTTAAACCATTGACTAAGCTGGATCAATTATTTCATCTCACATATCATTTGTAGTCTCTTCATCATCATCAATATAAATACTACCCATATGGCCATGCTAATTCTCTTAATGAGTCTTTCCAATAGGTAATTGGTTTGTATAATGCACATACATTCCACATTTAAGGAATTTAATCATTGTGGATGTCGTAGCAATACAATTATCCTTTTCAATGGTGTTAACTGAACCTTTTCCATTACACATACTAGCTTTGTGTCCATCTTTTCCACGCCCAAAATGTCTTCCAGCTCCTTTGAAAGATTCTCCTTTATGCCTCTTCCCACATGATTTACATGAGGGAAATTTAACTTTCATTCCTCTATGATCATTCTGAAACTCCATCTTTCTCTTATTAGTCGAGTCATGAAACTTACCAAAGTTGATATTATTGATCGTATTATGAGATTTCTTATTAGGAATAATAACGATGTTTGGACTTTAAAATCCAGTTTCATTTGGTTTCTCATGAAGAATATCATTCCATTGTCCATCATATCCTCCATTATCTTGAATCTTCCTGTTTCCACCCATTTTCTAAAACCCAAAAAGAATAGTGTGAGAGGAAAAAATCATGCTAGGAAAACAACATAATAAAGGGGGAGTAACATCAATAAATAACATATTACGTTTAATTCTAAGATCATTACCATAATTCTAGGTCTATAAACTGTATGTATTGTTATCCTTAGAGAAATCCCTAGACATACCATATAAATATCTTGAGGGATTTCACTAATGTTTTCTCATCCTAGTTTCCAAAGGTTAACTAAAGAATTCCTCTGATACCAACAGTAGCGGTCTGGAATTACATCCAGTGGACAATAATTGATACCTATTAGGGCACTCCATGGCTTGCTACACCCCCTGCGTGGGACACACAGCCATCCCCAGTGGCAGCCATTTCCTCAAGAATCCCTTGGGCGAAGAGCCATGCTTCGTCCAATGCTCACATGTGAGAGTTACCAAGGATCAGATTCATTCCTGCCTCCTTTTCCACAGATACCAACTGTGGAGAACCATATCATGATGTACATGGACATTACATTACTTTTGTAGAATACTTAATACATAACCAAAACATACACCAAAGGACTGTAATAGTTTAGTGTCTTTGGAATCTTGGAATATAATATTCTAATCTAGGTGAAATATCTTCAACATCTCCCATAATGATCTTCCACTCTTTTACATAAAACCATTCTTTATATCCAGGGGAATGGAAAACATATAATGGGTGATCTCAACTGCTCAGTAAGGGTATGCATGGAGAAAATAATACAAACCATATACATTTGGACATCAAAACATGAACATAAAGTTTAAACATCAAAATCTTGACTTATGAAATAAATATTGGTAGTATGTAGGGAATAGATCATAAAGGAACATCAATCATGATAAAATAGCATGTTAATAAAACATGTAACTATGGTAAACCATTAATCACATGATATGATTTCCATAGTAGCCAAGGCATTCCTGCCAAGACCATCTTAGTAGACAAAGTCCCTTTCTAAATCGAGTTCACTCCTCGTTCCTATCATGTAACACTGAACTAGATTAACATACCATTCCAGCCATTTCTATCTCATGAGATATAAATATTTACCCAATTAATTTAAGGGAGATATATGTCCCTCCCATATCATAATGAAATCATCCTTACTTATGCCACAAAATATACATAAATCGTTCACTATAACCCAAAGAATAAAATGGGTTTCATAAACATCATCTCATCGTGACATAATCCATATAAAACAAATGGATATCATTTCATAATAAAAATCAATCCATTTAAATAATAGAGACATTGTACTCGAAACATAAACATTCTAAATAATATCATCTTAGATGGAAAATCATTTTGATAAAACACTTGAAACGAATTTTTGAGGAAAATATTCTTTCTTCTTCAAAATGATTTTCATTTCACAAAATTCCTTTAAATTTTAAAATAAATGGATATTTTTGTAAATCATCAAGAAATATTGTAGAGGATGATTCATGAAAATTAGACATTATGAAACCGTAAAAATTTGTTTATGTCGTATATGTTTATAAAACATTATTCACGCAATTTTACCAGAAAAGTCAAAAAGAACCACGTATGGTAAAAAAAGAAAGATTCATTACACACCATATTGTAAAAGTAAAAAATGGGTAAAATTACATTAAACATAAATTAAAACATTTTTAGAAAATAGGTACATGGATGATAAATATAACCCCATTAAATACTTACGAATAAACAATCTCAGATAAAAACAAGATTGGAAATGTAATCCCTTACCATAGGTCCGATATGCTTCGTACGTATCCCAAACTCCTATATAATGATTTACATAATGTCATTGACTTATTAAATAATAATATTCATTGTTATGATATCATATATGGTTCACTCATAACTTTATATTACCTGTTATTTTGTAAATTCTATGTTAAAGCAACGTTTTGGGTATAATCGTTTCATTTATCATACGTGTTTCGACATGTTGTTCTTGATATTATTACTTATATCATGATTTAATTAATTATAGAATTTAAAACATGATATATATACAATATATATTCATCATATAAATACATATGATAGATCGAAATACACCGTTCATGGTGATGATAGACCATACGTACGCATTAATGCTATTTTTGTTTCCTTATTGAATTGAATGGAATTAAGTAAATGAAAAATATATGTACATAAATGTAGTATCATTATATTGTAATATAATTCATTATTATTTATTATATATTCTTTATAATCATACTTGAATGGTTAATCATGGAAAATGAATCTCCTCGTGTTCGTGGAGACGGTAGTCCGTACGTACGCACGAGCGACGATATCGTTCCCATAATTATTGAATAGAATTGGAGTGGAATATATAATATCTAAGAATAATTATGATGTTATAATAAACATATAATGTTATTTTTTACACCATTATACCAATCCAAGTAAGGTGGTGGTGGAAAAACTGATTACACCACGACGTGGAGACGGTATTCCGTATGCACGCACGCGCTGTGATTTCGTTTTCTGTAGGATGGATAGAAGGTGAAATGAGGTTGTTTCGTATTTATAATATCATATCAGTATATTAGTTATACTTATGTTATTACATTATAATGAAAAAACTAAATAATAATAAATTGAAGAAGAAAGAAACTTGAATGAATCGGTAGAAGAGATTACCACTTCTTCGACACACCTCTTTTAAGCTTCCTCTTAAGGCACTAGAGTTGGTATATTGAGGATACCAGAAACTCAATAATGTTTCTAGGTAAGTTGATATGATAAATGATTATGGGTTGGCCGAGCATGAAGGCTCAAAATTGGGTAAATTGAAGAGGAGGACGTTCCCTTTTATAAGGGAGGAGAGGAGCACCTTAGGAAAAAGATAAAATATTATTTTATAATAAATTCATATTCGGTTTATAATAGCTTAAAATTGATTTATTTTTGACATAAAGTGGTTATGGGTCTAAATACTCTCAACCAATAGGTTTTAGACAAGTTTAGGTTATTAATTTAACATTATCATTTAAATTTAACTCTAAGTTAAATAATTTAACCTTTACTATGTCTTTTTGTTTTCTTACACTATATGGTTAATAAAATTACTATAAAAAGCCAAATGGACCCCAAGTGGTAAATTATTAATATATATAACCTTATCTATGTCATTTGGACAAACCATATACTTTTAGTAATATAATATCAATTAATAATATAATAATTGTTTCAAAAATTATTTTATGACAATTTTGACACTATTTGGTAATTTATATTTGTGATACTCATAACAGCATGTTTAGTTAAATAAAGATAATTAAATCAATACTAATGTGTCATATTAACCAATAATATTATTTTAATTTATTAAAAGTCTCAAATTACATTTATTTGGGCATTATAACTTCAATTATGTTAATATTTCATTAATAAGGTAATTACCGCATCATCATTGTGTCATAAATAAATTCAATTATTTAATGTTTAAAAATTATAAATAAAATATAATTATGTATGAAATATTTTTATCTTTCTATGGAATATTCATAGTCGAATTTACCTAATTTATAACCATATATTAAAAATGTTTTAGTTATTAAACTTTGATTTTAACTCTTTTAACTCTTCTTTAAATTAAATAATAATAAATGTCCTAATCTAATCTAAGTGGACCTATGTAATAATATAATATTTCTAAGGTTGTTTTTGGTCTAATTATACTTATCCAATATAATTAGGACATGTGTTAGGGTAATAATAATATCATTTTTACCCATAATTACCCTATTTACTTTTAACCGTGGTAAATAAAAGTAAAAAGTTACTATTCACAAAAAAAATACTTTTATTTTATTGAACCACATTTTACTCCTTGATATTAACTGTGTCTCTCAGATTTTTGAAATGTCACTCACAGAAGTGGTAAAATTATAATTTATGTAAATTTTCAAATGCTCCTAGGAGGTGGGTAAAAGACGGTAAAAATTCCTTAAAATTTTTATATATCTAAAACTTTTATAAAATGACTCCAATGAATTACATTAAACTTATATAGTTATTATGTATCTATTTTTACATAAAATAAAGTTAGATAAAATAACTTATTATTTAAATAAAAAGTCGGTTTTAACTAATAAATCAGTGTTTTTCAATATTCATCAAAAATTGAATGTTCTAAGAAAAATACCAAAAATTCACCATAGGATAATTTCGACATTCCAAATCCAAAAATGAAGTCCATTTTGAAAAATACTATTTATAAAATTTAAAAAATCTAGTATTACTAGTCATAACGGTTTGTTTATATAATATTTTAATAACATATATTTGTTCAGTGAAACTCGGTATTGTGTACAACACACGCTATCGTGGAAGGTCGTGATTGTGTATAATGCAAGCCAAGTCAGGGTTCCGTGTAGTGCAAGATTCCTTTTTTGTTGCATATAATATAATCCAACCATATTTCATTTATACATTGAATATATATATATATATACACACTCAAAGTTGCGTATAATAACCTCTACCAAACGAACTTGAAATTGTGTATAACACAATCCAAGATTAGTGTTGCATATACCTCAAGCTAATACGGTGTTGCGTATAGCGCAAGATTATATTGGTGTAGCATACCACACAATACATCAAATAAATTAAAAATAATACTTCTCATAATATCTCAGGGTGTTACACCAACCTTTGGACATATTATTCATTATGCATAGATCATGGAAACATCATCATGTCTTTGATTTCATTATGGTTTTGTGTGGGGATGTTTTTTTTCATATGAGAAGTTCTCAAGACATATTGCATACATAAATAATAGGATTTATAGATAAATCATTTGTAATTTTTAAACCCAACACCATAAAACATAGTCAAAGGGAAGTGCATCCAGAATCAGTCTTCTAACACACACCAATGATAATTTTTTATTTCAATATCCCTTTAAGTTCTACTTGGTTTATTATTTCAATTGGTGCATTGACATAATTCATGATTCTCTTTTATCCATGGATGATCTCACACGACCCCAGTCAAGGTCTTTTTTCATCCAACTTTTATGCATGTTTGGATTTTGATGTCCTAACCTTCCTTAATATAAAATGAATCATATTTTTTCCAGTGAATTCCTTCGGTTAGTGTAGGGGGGAAAGGATTTAGTTGGATGGTTTATGAAGAAGTTATTATGGTATATTAATTAGATAATGACTAATTAGAGTTTCATACGAAAGGTTGAGGCTTCATTTATAATCATTAGATTCACGAACAACCACTTGATTGGACATGAGGAAAGGAAATCAATGTAGGATTGTTGGTACTTATGATTGTCCATGAGGAAGGTGATTTGAATGGATGTGTTTTGTTTTTTTACAAATGATTTATGACACAATAGTTTGGTTTGGAATATGTGGTTGATGGATATTCCATGGTTGATGAACTGATTGTGAGATTATTTACATGGTAAATTTAGTTTTTCATCTTTTATATTATATTACATCCCAAACTGGGTTCCATTATCATGTGCCTCAAGTTAGTGGGTCACATAGCCTCCAACTCAACTCCCAAAATGTTAGAGGTTTTCAACTAGCACTGAGAGACTAAAGTGTTTCTATGGAGATACTATTCAATCATAACCAGAGTGGAACTCAATAGTAAAAATCATATATATCAATAGTGGACAAAATATAACAATGTATAAGCAGCAGAAAGTGAAACCAAGACCACTGGACCAATAACTAACTATAGCAAAAGTAATATAAAAATACATAACAACTCAAGAAACTGATATCAATACTAAAAATCTAGAAAGAGAATCATATAAAAAATTATAATGATATATGTAATGTCTCTAAAAAATATAAAATATGTATATAGACAACAACTATAATTCATGTATCAAAATAAAAAAATACAAAAAAGATATATCTCTAGATAGAATCATGAGTCTCAACTCAGCCATATGCTACCCTATTCCTAAGCATTGAAGTAGTGAAGCAACTAAATGTGGCACTAGAACCCATCCATACCAACATTCATAGATTCTTTGCGATTACCCAACGGTCTCCCTAATGGGTGTGAGATACAATATCAATAAGTCAAAACCCAAGATGTCTATAAAAAATCATAGCTATAAAATATAATCTAAATCGGAGAGAAAATTATAATGGGTATAGAAATACTGAAAGTGGGTCCCATGGAAAATGTAAAAAAACATGTGATATTGTATATGTATACAAGATCCCTTAAAAAAAGTGTCTTGTTCGAATAATAAGGAATAATAAATGAAAAAGGAATTAAACAGTAACACACCAAGATTTCGTAGTACGTTATCTCATTAATGTAATTCAATATCGTGCGCTACATGAAACACCATGTCTGAGGGCACCAAAACATACTAAAATAACTGTTCAAAAAGTGGTTATGAATATTATTAACTAAATTTTGAATCTTATATACTCTATATAATTTTAACATCCATATAATGTGTTTATTAGACATAATATAAGAACAAATTCATTTTTTGGATAAAATAAGTATTTTTTTAAAAATGAAATTTTACCACCTTTAAATGGTGAACCCTTCTTAAAAAAATATTTGGCTCTTTTATATATTAAATTTAATGATATTAAAAACAATTAGAATAAGGAAATAAAAATTTAGTTATGATAAATTTTTAATACTTTTCTGATAACTTTCTTATTTTGATGAATATTGAAAAAATACTATGTTTTAATTGAAAACAACTTTTTTTAATCGAAATAATTTACAGTGATAAATTATGAATTTGAATGTTTTTGATGTATAATTTGATTATATTTTTGTCATTTAATACAATTTTGTTCATTATATGTAATTTTACATTTAAATTTGACATCAACAAATGTCAATCTTTTGATAGTTTTTACTTTTTAAAAACCCACCAGTCGGTTTGGAAAACGGGAATTAATTTTAAAATAATAAATGTATCTTATATTTTTTTAATTTGGTAAAATAGACTTCATTTTTTGATTCTAAATATTGAAATTATGTTAGGGTGAATTTTTGGTATTTTTCAGAAAACATTCAATTTTTGATGAATTGTGAAAAACACATTGTTATTATTTAAAACAGACATTTTATTTAAATAATTAGTTATTTTATTTTAAATTATTTTAAGTCAAAATAGATATATAATACCTATATATTTTCAATGTAATTCATTGAAGTCATTTTATAATAAGTTTATATATATATATTTTTCTCGAACATTTTACCATATTTTACCCACCTTCTAAGGGAATTTACAAATTTGCATGAAACGTAATTTTACCACTTTTGTGTGTTGAATTTTAAAATTACGAGAAACATAGTTAATATCAGTATATAAATTTTGGTTCAATAAGTTGAAAATAATTTTTAGTGAATATTAACTTTTGACTTTTATTCAACACGGTTAAAAGTTAATAGGGTAATTAAGGGTAAACATTATATCATAATTACCCTATCACATGTCCTAATTCTATTGGATAAGTATAATTACACAAAAAACAACTTTATGAATAAAATAAGACCCCTTTGGTCCACTTGGATACGATTAGGACATTTATTATTATTTTATTTAAAGAAGTGTTAAAATAGTTAAATTCAAGGTCTAATAACTAAACCATTTTTAATATAGGGTTATACATAAGATAAATTAGACTATAAATATTCATTATAAAGATAAAAAAAATTACTAAATTAAGTTATGTTATTTATAAATTTTAGTAATTATATAATATAATTTACTTATGAAACAATGATGATGCAGTAATTACCTTATTAATGAAAGATTAAAATAATTGATATTATAAATATCAAAATAAAGGTAAATTGAAACTTATGATTAATTAAACTAAATTTATAGGTAACTATGACATATTATGGTTGTTTAAATAAATTCTATTCAAATTTATAATGTTTTTTTGGCTTTTGAAAAAAATCAAATACTTAATTTTGTCAAAATTGACATATTTGAGTTTTTAAACAAATATTATATTATTAATTGATATAATATTCCTAAAAATCAACGGATAGTCCAAACGACAAAGATATGGTTTTATATATTAATTATGAACTATATGGGGTTCTCTTGTCTTGTAATAGTATGTTTATTAAACATATAATATAAAAATAAAAAGAGACATGGTAAATGTCAAACTATTTAACTAAGAGTTAAATCTAAAACATAGGGTTAATATGAGTAACCAAAACAATATAAATCCTATTAGATGATATTTTTTAGAACCATAACCACTAAACTGTAAAATAATTTATTTTGGATCCATTTGAAACCGAAAATTATTTTATTATAAAATAATATTTGAATCATTTTCTAAAGTGACCCTAACCTCTCTTATAAAATGTCACTTGCTCTTCTCTTAATTTCACACTTCAAAAGCTTTTTGGCATGACCAAACCCCACCAATATATCATTAAAACTTTCCTCCCTTCAGCCTGGAGGCCTTCCTTTGGTCATAAATCCAACCTATGTTTCCAGTTATGTCAAATCAAATGGAAAACCCGAAGAAGAGGAAAATATTTCATCACCTCCTTCAAATTCTTTTCTTCTTCAACTTCTTCATTATTTGTTGTTTACATTCTAAAATAATAACTCCAGTATCTTCTATATTATGTGATGTTATTATAAAAATGGTACAACCATATTTATTATTTAATCCATCCTATAAATGAAAAAGTCACCATACGTGTGTACGTACAGATTACCATCTCCACGTCATAGTGTAGTTTGTTATCCAAACACTTCATTATTTGGATGGGTATAATAATGAGTATAAATGATGTAGATAATAAATATATCAAGTTTATTATTCTTTATATATGATATAACATCGATTTTTAAATTATTTCTTCATCAATATAATGATATTGTCGCTCGGGCGTATGTACGGATTACCGTCTCCATGAAGCGATGAGATTCAGTCCCACTTTCACCATTCAACGATAATTATAAAAATATATATTATTAATAAGTATTTAATATATGAAATAATAATACAACTTGAAATATATATATATATATGTATTTACTTTCATATATCTTATTCACTTACTTCTATTCAATACAATATGAAAACGGAAACAGCGTTTATGCGTACGTATGATCTACTGTCTCCATAAACGGAGCCTTCAATTTAATATATCTATCTATTATAAATATTTATCTTCTAAATATATATGATATATAAATCATATTTTATATTCTTTAAGTATTTAAATATTAATTTAAATGATATGGTCAAGAATAACATTTTAAAACACTTACGATAACGAAAGTTATTATTACCCAAAATGTTAATTTAACATGGAAATAATTATTAAATGGGCTGTATAAAGTCATAAATGAATCATGAATGATATAATAAATCTTAATATTGTTCTGGTATAATTTAAAACATACTATGGTCATTATATACGAGGATAAGCATACCCTTGACCAAAGGAAAGTGCAAAGTAATGGTTAACTCCTCAATATCATTTTTATCCGAGATTGTTTATGTGTATTTTTTTACTGGGAAATATTTGTTATCCATGTCCATGTTTCATAAAAAAATTTCAAAATAAATTTTTTATGGGATTTTTTTAAAACACCATTTTAAAAGTTTTAAGGACTCTTTCTTCTAAACCATTCTCATTAATGTCCATGTTTTCAAAATTATTTTAAGGATTTATTTATATAGACATGAATGTTTTAAAATGTTAATTCATTTAAATAGTTTCAAAGTGGTATGGGACACTTTGATTAAAAACTATATTTTATATGACATCCTTTATATGACTTTTAAAAAAATTCATGTAAAAAGGATATTTTTTTCATTGATTTTTACTAATAAAATTCAATGATGTCAATATCCTTTACAGGATATTATTATTGAATGAGGATGACTTATTATGATACAAATCATCGGTATTGATTTGATGTGTTTGTGATATGTTTGATTGTGGATGAGTTATTTTTATACAATTCATGGTTTATGGATAAAGTGTTTACATTTCATATGCTAGTTTTAATACGAATGTTTATGTTATGTTTAAATAATTTCATATGAGGAATGAATTGGACTTAGTAAGTGACAAGTGGAGCCTGCTATGGATCTCTGATGCATCAAATGTTTTCATGAGACAAATAAGTGTATTTTCCCATGGCCTTGACAAAATCTTATTTATAGTCTTAGCACAAGGCCTTGAATATGTGGTTATGAAATCTGGCATTACACATTCCATTATTATGAAATTTTCTATTGTTATTGCATGCGATTATTCGACTAGTAGAATATCTGTGTGGATAAGTAAGTGACATTACACTACTAGAAATAATGAATTTACCAACGGTTTAGAACTATTGGGAAAGGCTGCAGAACCGTTGGTATATGTTATACCAACAGTTCTGCAAACCGTAGGGGAGTAAGCCGTTGGGAAAGCTTTTCCGAATGGTTTATAGTGAACCGTTGGGATAGGGTGGAGAAAAATTACCATATCCCAATGGTTCTGGAAAACCGTTGGGAATGCTTTTTCCCAATGGTTGTAAACCGTTGGGATAGAGTGGAGAAAATTACCAAGTTTTTCCCAATGGTTTGGCCAAACTGTTGGGAAAAACCAAGGTCTCCTCTTTCCCAATGGATTCTAAACCGTTGGGAAAAGTGTTTTACCAACGGTTCTATGAACCGTTGGTAAAACAAAACATAGACATGCTATGCCAACGGTTTCAAACAGTTGGCATAGCCTCTGCTGGGGGCAAATTGCACAGCAGCTCTGCAATTTTCCCAGTAGCTCTGCAATTTTTCCACCAGGTCTCATTTTGTGGGTTCCTTCTCATTTTCAATCCAATTATTGTACCTACAATAAAATAACACATACATATACAATTATTGTACCTGAAATAACCAACTAAAACATACATTTAGAGAACAAATTCATACACATTTAACATATAATGCTGGAACTATACACATCAATAATTAAATTAGAATTCATAATGTAATTATAAACATACATAATTCATTTAGAATTCAATTTAAAATTTAGATGACAATTATATGTGGAATCCGGAAGTCAATTCATAATTTGATCGGTTTTTTGTATACCATATATTTTTACCTGAAATGAAGTCCATTTTAAACAAAATACATACAATATGAGTGCTACCGGCCACACTGCACCTTGGATTGAGGTGGGGATGACTCGTACACATCACATATGACCCATGGATCATTGTGCTATAGTATCGACACAATCCGAATGCGTTTGGTCGGTTTTCCGTATGCTAGTTGATGTTTTTCAATTAAAATGATGTCTTTTTTAATCAAAAGGCTAACACATTGAGTGGTGCCGGCCACATCACATCTCAGATTAAGGCGGTATTGATTCGTACACGTCACATACGACCCATGGATCGTTCTCCTAAAGTTTCAACGGAAACCGAATGCGTTTGGTCGGTTTTCCATATGTACTTAAAATATTGTCCATTTTAAACAAAAGAGAGCCACTTAGAGTGATTACGGTCACATCGTGCCTCCGATTAAGGTGTGATTGACTCATGCATGTCACATATGACCCGTGGATCGTTTTTCTAATGTATTGACACAATCCAAATGCGTTTGGTCAGTTTTACTTATGTCAGTTGATGTTTTTCACTTAAAATGACGTCCTTTTGAAACAAAAGAAAGACACTTTAAGTGGTGGCGGCCACACTACAACTCGGATTGAGGTAGGTTTGACTCGTACATGTCACATATGACTCATAAATCGTTGTGCTAAAGTATCGACAGAATACGAATGCGTTTGGTCAGTTTTCTGTATGTCAGTTGATGGTTTTCAATTAAAATGACGTCCTTTTGAAACAAAAGGAAGACACTTTGAGTGGTGTCGGCCACACCACATCTCAGATTGAGGTAGGGTTGATTTTTACACATCACATATGACCCATGAATCATTCTCCTAATGTTTTAACAAAAACCGATTGTGTTTGGTCGGTTTTTCTTATGTACTTAAAATGTTGTCCATTTTAAACAAAAGAGAGCCACTTAGAGTGATTCTGGCCAAAATGTGATGTCGATTAAGGATGAGTTCACTCTTACATGTCACATATGACCCATGGATCGTTGTTCTAAAGTATCGACACAATTTGAATGTGTTTTGTCGGTTTTCCGTATGCCAGTTGATGTTTTTCACTTAAAATGAAGTCCTCTTGAAACAAAATACAGACACTTTGAGTGGTGGCGGACACACCATGCCTCAGATTGAGGCGTGGTTGAATCTTACACATCAGATATGACCCATGAATTGTTGATCAAAATTATTGACACAATCTGAATGCGTTTGGTCAGTTTTCCGTTTTCCAGTTGATGTTTTTCAATTAAAATGACGTCCTTTTGAAACAAAAGGCAGACACGTTCACTGGTGCCAGCCACAACACATCTCAAGTTGAGGTGGGGTTGATTCGTACACATCACATATGACCCATGAAATGTTGTCCTAATGTTTCAATAGAAACCGAATGCGTTTGGTTGGTTTTCCGTATGTACTTAAAATTTTGTCCATTTTAAACAAAAGAGAGCCACATAGAGTGATTATGGCCACAATGTGCCTTATATTAAGGTGGGGTTGACTAGTACAAGTCACATATTACCCATGGATCATTGTGATAAATTATCGACACAATCCGAATGCGTTTGGTCTCTTTTCCGTATGTTAGTTGATATTTTTCACTTAAAATGACGTCCTTTTGAAACAAAAGACAGAAACTTTGAGTGGTGGCAGCCACACTGCGCCTCGTATTGAGGCGAGGTTGACTCCTACATGTCACATATGACCCATGTATCGTTGTGCTAATGTATCGACACAAGATGAATGCGTTTGGTCGGTTTTACTTATGTCAGTAGATGTTTTTCACTTAAAATGACGTCCTTTTGAAACAAAAGACAGACACTTTGAGTGGTGGTGGCCACACTGCACCTTGGATTGAGGCGAGGATTACACGTACATGCCGCATATGACTAATGTATCATTGAGCTAATGTATCGAAACAATCCGAATGCGTTTGGTCCGTTTTTAGTATGTCAGTTGATGTTTTTCAATTAAAATGACGTCCTTTTGAAACAAATTGCAGACACTTTGACTGGTGCCGACCATACCGCATCTCAGATTGAGGCGGGGTTGATTCGTACATGTCACATATGACCCATGAATTGTTCTCCTAAAGATTCAATGGAAACCGAATGTGTTTGGTCAGTTTTCCATATGTACTTAAAATGTTGTCCATTTTAAACAAAAGAGAGACACTTAGTGTGATTCCGGTCACACTGTGCCTTAGATTATGGCTGGGTTGACTCGTACACGTCAAATATGACCCATGGATCGTTGTGATATAGTATCGACACAATCCGAATGCATTTGGTTGCTTTTCTGTATGCTAGTTAATATTTTTCACCTAAAATGACGTCCTTTTGAAACAAATGACAGACACTTTGAGTGGTGGTGGCCACCCTGCGCCTTGGATTGAGTGGGGGTTGACTCGTACAAGTCAGATATGACCCATGGATCATTGTTCTAAAGTATCGACACAATCTGAATGTGTTTGGTCGGTTTTCCTTATGCCAGTTGATGTTTTTCACTTAAAGTGACGTCCTTTTGAAACAAAAGAGAGACACTTTGAGTGGTGACGGCCACACCGTGCCTCAGATTGAGGCAGGGTTGACTCGTACATGTCACATATGACCCATGGACCATTTTTCTAATGTATTGACACAATCCGAATGCGTTTGATCGGTTTTCCGTATCCGAGTAGTTTATTTTTCAATTAAATCGACATCGTTTTGAAACAAAAGGAATACACTTGACTGGTGCTGGCCACACCGCATCTCAGATTGAGGCAGGGTTGATTCATACATGTCGAATATGACCCATTAATTGTTCTTAAAATTTTTCAATGGAAACCAAATGTGTTTGGTTGGTTTTTTGTACGTACTTAAAATGTTGTCTATTTTAAAGAAAAGCGAGACACTTAGAGTGATTCTGGCCACACCATGCCTCTGATTAAGGTGGGGATGACTCATACACATCACATAGGACCCATGGATCATTGGGCTAAATTATCGACACAATCGGAATGCGTTTGGTCGGTTTTCCTTATACCAGTTGATGTTTTTCACTTAAAATGACGTCCTTTTGAAACAAAGGACATACACTTTGAGTGGTGGCGGCCAAACTGTGCCTTGTATTGAGGCGGGATTGACTCGTACATGTCACATGTGACCCATGGAGCAATGTGCCCAAGTATCGACACAATCTGAATGCGTTTGGTCGGTTTTCAGTATGCCAGTTGATGTTTTTCAATTAAAATGACGTCCTTTTGAAACAAAAGGCAGACACTTTGAGTGGTGTCGGCCACACCACATCTCATATTGAGGCAGATTTGATTCGTACATGTCACATATGACCCATGAATTGTTCTTATAATGTATTAATGGAAACCGAATGCGTTTGGTCAGTTTTTTGTATGTACTTAAAATGTTGTCCATTTTAAACAAAAGAGAGCCACATAGAGTGATTCTTGCTACAACATGCCTCCGATTAAGGCGAGGTTGACTCGTACACATCACATATGACCCATGGATCGTTGTGATAAATTATAGACACAATCTGAATGCGTTTTGTTGGTTTTCCGTATGCCAGATGATATTTTTAACTTAAAATGACATCCTTTTGAAACAAAAGACAGACACTTTGAGTTGTGACGGCCACACCGTACCTCATATTGAGGCGGGGTTGACTTTTACATGCCACATATGTCTCATGGATCATTGTGCTAAAGTATCGACACAATCTGAATGCATTTGGTCGGTTTTCAGTATGCTAGTTGATGTTTTTTAATTAAAATGACGTCCTTTTGAAACAAAATGCAGACACTTTGAGTGGTTTCAGCCACATCGCTCCTCGAATTGAGTCGGGGTTGACTCGTACCCATCACATATGACCCAAGAATCGTTGTGCTAATTTATTAATACAATCCGAATGCGTTTGGTCAGTTTTCCGTATACCATTTGATGTTTATCAATTAAAATGGCGTCCTTTTGAAACAGATGAAAGAAAGTTTGTGGGGTGCCAGCCACACAGCATCTCAGATTCATGTGGGGTTGATTCATAAACATCACATATGACCCATGAATTGTTCTCCTAAAGCATCAACACATTTAGAATGTGTTTGGTTAGTTGTTCGTATGTCAGTTGTTGTTTTCACTTAACATGATGTCCATTTTAAACAAAAGGGAGACACTATGGATGGTTTCGTCCACACTGCGCCTCAGATTGAGTGGGGGTTGACTTTTACATGTCACATATGACCCATGGATCGTTTTACTAAAGTATCAACATAATCAGAATCTGTTTGGTCGGTTTTCCGTATGCTAGTTGTTGTTTTCACTGAAAATTAAGTCAGTTTTAAACAAAAGAGAGACACATTGAGTGGTGTCGGCCACACCGCACCTCGGATTGAGGCGCAGTTGACTCATACACATCACATATGACACATGGATCGTTCTCCTAAGCTTTTAATGGAAACTGAATGTGTTTTTTCGGTTTTTCGTATGTACTTAAAATGTTGTCAATTTTAAACAAAAGAGAGACACTTAGAGTCATCTCGGCCACACTGCGACTCGGATGGAGCCTGAGTTGGCTCACACACATCACATATGACCCATGGATCATTGTGATAAATTATCAATATAATCCGAAGGCATTTGGTCAATTTTCCGTATGTTAGTTGTTCTTTTCACTTATAATCCGAAAGTGTTTGGTCGGTTTTCCGTATGCCAGTTGATGTTTTTTGATTAAAATGACGTCATTTAAAAACAAAAGATATACACTTTGACTGGTGCTGACCACACCACATCTCAGATTGAAGCAGGTTTGATTCTTACACGTCACATATGACCCATGGATCGTTCTCCTAAAGTTCCAACAGAAACCGAATGCATTTGGTCAGTTTTCTAGTAGTAAATAAAATCAAGGGGGGTGGGGGCTGTCCGGCAGGGCTGTCTGGGGGGCTGTCCGGTGGGTGTCTGGGGGGCTATTCGAGGACCAAGGAGGAGGGTGAGGGGGCTGTCTGGGGGGCTGTCTGTGGGGCTGTCCGGGGTCTAGGGAGGAGGGTTGGGGGCGGTCTGGGGGGGGGGTGTCTGGGGTCCAAGGAGGCTGGTGGGGGGTTGTCCAGGGTCCATGAAGGAGGGGGGTTCCCAAACACATAACCACTAAAAGACAACAACATCCATAAAAACAGATAATATATAAAAATAACTCAACTCCAATAATATACTATGAGTCTAGATAAAACCAACAACTAGAATAGATTAAATATCAAATCTCTGTAATATCAGTCAAAAATGTAATGGATCAATTTGTCCCACATCACCATCGCCATCATCACCATCATCATCCTCACCCTCCTCAGCACCCTCCTCCTCGCCCTCTCCCTCCTCCTCACCCTCGCCACCCACCTCGCCCTCCTCCTCCCCCTCCTCTTCGGCATCAGACTTCTCGCCATCATCATCATCAAGCTGGACATCGTCCTGACCACCACTAGAACTAAAACCTGGTGCACCATATATAGAACGTATCAACGACATATACTAATCAAAAGTTGGGCTGGCCTCTGCTGGATGTGTTGGACGTAGAACTTCAATAAATTTCATAAACGCACTGTTTTCCCTAGCCGACTGTTCTGCCATCTCTGTGGCTCTTTTCTCAGCCTGTTCTGCATGTTCCCTAACTTGCTGCAGCTTTGTGGCACTAGAGATCGGACTTTAGGAAGTCCAATACCTTGTTGGGGCTATCCTAGGTCGGCAGCGTACTCTGCCAGGATACTCCTCTCCCAACACCTAATGTAAATGATCTGTTGGCCCAAAATTGTCTGGTTCTTGGGCATTGAGGGCCTCTAAAGAAACCTGTTACAAATATAAATATTTTATTAAGTTACAAAATATATATTAAAATATAAAATCAATATATTAAAACTTACAATCTGCTGCTGAGTCGCTTCGTTGACGGCACTTCCATCCTTCTTCTGTCTACTCGAGCAAAACAGTTTTTCTCAAGGAACACGTCCTTCAATATTCTGTATTTTCATCTACAATGACATTGAAAAAAAAAGTTATATGAAAACATTTTCAAATGATTAAATATTTTATAAAACAAAAGAAAATGTAAGTCATAAAGAAAAATTATTAAAAATTGTCATACCTGCTTCCTCTCATGATCCGGCATCGTCATACGTCCTAGTGTGTGGAGGTATTTTTTTTCATCAAGGTTTTTTTATTTTTTCCAAATGATTCCTAAATAAAATTCAATAATGAAAACGATAATATTAATTCAAAACATGAAAGTTATTTTTTAAATACCTCAAATGTAATTCATACCTTAAACTGGGTACTCTTCCAATGAGTAATCATCTGACAATACTGCTCTATATGACAATCATCCATGACTAGTACTGCCTCCAACTCAGTGCCAACTCTGGAACACCATCCATTAAACAACTCATGCTTGTTGGATCTCCAAAGCTCGCCTAAATCCTTTAGACCATCCGCTGGAGCACCCTCACCATCGGGAAAATTAAATCGAAGTCGGTATCAAAATATAAATTCATATAAATACAAATATAACTCATGGCATTAAATAAAAAAGATTTTTTTTACCCATATCTCTACCCAAGCTCTATCCTTGACCTCATGTGGAAAATCTCTCCATGACAGCGGGCTGACATGAATGATGTCGGAGTATTTGGAAAGCATTGGCAAAAAACACTGACATTGCTGCCCTGATTTCTCAACCATTTGGTTGTCTTCATTGAAATCCATCATATCATGTGTGCAGCGGTTCCACACCGAACGCATGCGTGTAAACCCATGCCCCCGCCTCCTGTAAGTAGATGTATTTTTCATGAAATAAATACAAATATTTTATCAAAACATGTTATACTGAAAATAAATATTGCTATAAATATTTGTAAGGTTTTTATTTATATACCAGTGCCAGTCTGATCGCTGAGCTTCGTCGAATCCCCAAAAACTGATGGAACACCCTGTGGTGGAACAGGAGTCCATGAAGATGGAATATAGAAGCTCGGGGAGATAGAAGTAGAAGGAAAAGAAGATGGGATAGCAGTATGACCAGATTCTGACTGGGGAGTAGGAATCATCATGGGATGTGAAAATGATGGAGCAGAAGATGAAGAAGGTAGCGAAAACATGGGAGGCCTAAATATCCCGTGTGTCCCTAACGACACACCAGGATTAGAATGTGGGAAGGATGACATGTCAGTGGGAGGGGCAGGGTCTAGTCGGGCACGCGCAGTTTATCGTCCACCTCTGGTACGAACCGTCCTCGTACCACCGGCCTGAGTACTAGGACCAGTACTAGGATCCTTGTCGAATAAATATCTATGTATAGGTGGATCCTACAAAAATGTTTACAAAAAAATTAATCACATGACATTATATATTCTTTAAATATATATATATATTTGAAATAAAGTACTCACAATAGGCACTAATGGTGGAACACCCATCTCTGCCATCCGACGATTATTCTCCATTATTGTTTTCCTTCGTCTCTCTTCAATTGGATGCATTTCCTTCTTTTGAAAACAAATATATAATTAATTAGAAAAATGAAACTAATATGTATACCAAAAAACTAAATATATGAGGAAATAGGGGGATTCATTGGTAATTTAGCTATCAATTTTTTTAGAAGATCTTGAATGAATTTAATAAATCATACAAGTTGTAATGTTCACCAAGTTAGAAATATTGTTTAACTAGGTTTGAATACAGTTCAATTCCAAATTAGAAAATGCAATTCAAATAAAACAGCAACCAATAAACATTGAAAATTCACATAACAGTCAGGTCAGATAAAACATATTTGTGATCAATACTAAATCAATTTGAATATTAGCAACCTTAACAACCCAACTCGAGGTAAAACAAAAGAATTTAGAATATGGATGAATGATTCTATATATTTCCAACCACAACTTCAGGTTCACAATCAACTCTAATAATTGAGTTATTGGAGTCATTAAAAGAAATAAATGGATTGGTTCCAATGGGAATAGGGATAATGTAAATTCCATCACCACCATCATCAAAAATATGTCTTGGAATTACTTCAACTATGACACCAAATTCATGTCAAAGTTGGTCTTTGACATAAAAAACTCGTTTATCCATAGATTCCAACACATATGGTTCTTCGGTAGAAAGAGTGTGAGTCATATTAATTACTCGAAATCCAAAATCATTAATAAATGTTTCATTTCTCATCATCGAATCAAACCAATGGCATTTCATCATTGTGACTCATCCATGAGTGTAATAAACCAATATTATTATTTTCTCAACGACTCCATAATAACCCATATTTTCAAATCACGGTCAACTAACTGATGCACTGGCATAACAATCTGTCGTGGCAGTAACCATAACACCATCATGTTTTGTTCTCATGTTCTTTTCTCGTTCAGTGACAATAAATTTGTACCCATTGATAACAATTGATTTACAGTCACGAACCACGGTATTTGGACCAAAATCCAAAGCTCTTATTTCCTCAGAGGCAGAGTCAGCAGACAAACTCAATACCTTCTATATAAATGACTATTAAACTTAATTAATTATTGAAATAATTAATTTAAACAGTAATATTTTTACCTTCAATTTTAACCAAGCAGAAAACTCTTTGCTATGAAAAGTCTCTCTCCTTCTCAAAGATAAAAATGGTGCTTCCTATTTATCATTGTTTTATGTTCCCTGTAGATAAAAAATATGAATAGTTTAAAAGATATATATGTAAGATATACATAATTAATTTAGTTACCTGATATAGTCATCAAACAAATGACAATTGAACAAAACTGTGCGATGGGCCATCTCCCGCTCTTCTTGGCTTAATGTCTTTAATGTATATGATCCAGGAATTCCTCCTATTTGAGGAAGTGATGGAAAATTGGGTTCAATTTTCTCATACTGTTCTTCTTCATTTCTCATTGGTGTG
Organism: Viscum album; assembly: GCA_963277665.1. Taxonomy (NCBI): domain Eukaryota; kingdom Viridiplantae; phylum Streptophyta; class Magnoliopsida; order Santalales; family Viscaceae; genus Viscum; species Viscum album. Next base: position 650,638,105 of record OY728145.1, on the reverse strand, counting down.
TTCAATCTCGTTGTAAGATCAGACAAATACATCGAGCAGAAATCCATACATTCTTGAGCCAGGTAACTGTTTACGATAGAACCTTCGGGATGATTTCTGTTTTGGACATAAGACTTTAATGTAAACATATTTTTTTCATATGGATACATCCAATGAAAAGAAACAGGTCCTCCGAGAAGTATTTCCGTGGGAATATGGATAGTCAGATGCAGCATGCATGTGAAAAATGATGAAGGAAATATTTTCTCCAACTCACACAAAATTAATGGGGCATCTATCAACATTTTTTTCAAGAAAGACTTGGACAACTTATTATCATAAAGATATCTAAAAAATGGAACAACTGAATAACAACCACCCATAAATTATTGAAAAAAAGATGACAGATTGCTATTAGAAGAAACTCATGCAGTAGAATGTGATAATCATGAGTCTTCAAAGATTTTAGCTTTAACTCCCTTTTTTTGACCCGTTTAGATATGTTTCTTGAATAACCATCTGGAACTCTAATAGTCTATAATAGTTCCAAAAATTGTTTTTTTCGTATGTGTCATCACATAAGAAGCACATGGAAGTTTCCATTTATTTTCACTGATACGCATAGGATGCAATTATGGTCTGATTCCTCGATCCACCATGTCACGCTGAGATCATAAATCATCTTTTGTCTTCCCCTTGACATTTAGAAGAACCGAAAGCAACATTTCTCATATATTCATTTCAATATGAATTATGTCTAATAAATTATTTAACAAATTGGTTGACCAATAAGGCAAATTAAAAAATATACTCCTCTTCCTCCAATTGTAACATGTTTCAGTGGAAACATTCTTTCTCTTTATAGATTTCATTTGACCCTTCCCGAATGAAAAACTGAAATATTTCAAGTCATTAAGCACATCAGTTGCAGACATATGCTGAGGTGGATCATCAGTCTCTATGGTATTATCAAATCTTCGATGATTCATTCTATATGGATGACCCTTTGGCAAGAATATTCGATGTCCCATAAAACTGAAACTACAGTGAAGTTTCAGTATTCTGGATCATGTATTCTTCATACAAACTGGACATGATAGTTTTCCCTTCATGCTCCATCCAGACATCATTGAATAAGCAAGAAAATCATTGATCATCCACATAAGGGTAGCACGCATCTGAATTATGTCTTTCGAACATGCATCGTATGTGCGCACACCCACATCCCAAAGAAGTCTCAACTCTTTTAATAAAGGTTTCACATATACATAAATATCAATGTCAGGATCAGAAGGACCAGATATGAGTATACTCATGAAAGTGATAGGTTTTTTTATACACAACCATGGGGGGAGATTATGAATTTTTATAAAAACTGGCCATGTGCTGTGCGAAGTAAGAATCTACCCAAACGGATTAAAACCGTCGCATGAAAGACCCAGCCTAACATTACCCACGTCAGCTGCAAAATCAGTTTGTCGAGCATCAAATCACTGCCATGCAAATCCATCTACAGGATGAACCAACTCATAATTAATCTTCTTTCACTCGGTATCATTCCATCTCATTTTTATTGATATGTCATCAGACATAAAAAGATTCTCGTGTCTGGGGATCAATGGAAAGTGCCTCATTAATATTTTTGGAACGCGGGATGGTGTTCCATTAGATTTTGACTTTCAGTATAATGTTCCACATTTTATACAATCATTTTGTTCAGAAGTTTCCACCTAGAATAAACTACAATCTTTCGGGCAAGCATGAATTTTGTTTCCTGAAAATCCAATTTCCTCAACTAACTTCCATGCCATATAGTGGTTTGAGGGAATATCTACATCATCTGGAAGTAAATCCTTCAAGAGGGTAAGAATGTAATCAATAACTGTATTATAAAGCCCATACATATTTTTCCCATGAAACAATCAGATTAAAACTAACATCTTTTTCATTTTATCTTATTGTTGATATACTAGATTCGTGGCAGCATCATTCAATTTTTTCACACTATCAATAGCATCATTTTCACTAGATGCATCAGTTGTACTCATATCAAAGTCTTCTTGAGACGAAATCCTTTCTTTTTCATGACGACAAATAAATGGAAACTAATCATCTAACAAATTCTCCATTCAAGTCCTTTCTTTTCAATCATCACCAATTTGAGATTTCATTTTCTCCCCACTGTGATACCAAAAAAAGTAGTTTTCTTGAAAACCATTTTTGGTTATGTGGTAGCTGACTTCTTCACGGCTCAACCAAGGTATACCAACACAATTGGAACATGGGAAGTGTATGCGACCACTATCTGAAGCATTGTGAAATGAAAAATCTATAATTCTCTCCAAATTGTTTTTAAAATCTCTTGAGATCCGATCGGTTTCATACATCCAACTTTTTTCCATTCTATAAAAATAATTTATATAATTGATTTTGTCATAAACAATTCAATAGTATTATACTTTAATAGAAAATACATTTAAGTGAACAATAAAGGAAAAATTTTCTAGTTGATGTAGTGAACTATTAAAACAATGTAATGATATACTAATTAATTCAGTTATGTGTGCCTAGATTTGAGGTGAGATGTGTTTTGTAATTTTTTCATTTATCACATACCAAGAAGACACCATAGAACTGATAAAACATTGTTCAAGATATTACAAAGTGATGGATTTTTATAAAAGATGCAGATTGTGTAAAGAGAGTTTTTTAAATAAGTTATTGATTCTAAAAAATGTTAATATTGTTAAAAGTTATTACATTTCATAACACCCAAACTAAAGTCCAAAAAAGTACCATATCAACCCAGTAAAAAAAGTAAAACCACCTACCCCACTACCCCAGCCAAGTCAATTACCTCAATGAGGGATTCTATGTCTTTATTTGGGAAGAGGTTGAAGGAGTCAAACCTGGATGGGGGAGTTGCAGTCGATCAGATGGAAGACCTCATGTTAGTGTTCACCTGCGTGGGGGCTTCTGGAAATCGGCGGAAATGCAGAGTTATTTACTTCTGGATAATCGGGGGCGGGCTGTCCACGGGGGAGGCGGGGTTGACCAGGGGGTATGGGGTGTCCAGGGGGGTGGGCGGGCTGTCCACGAGGGTGGTGGGGCTGTCTAGGGGGGTGGGGTGTCCAGGGGGATGGGTGGGCTATCCACGGGGGTGGGGGCCTTCCAGGGGGTACAAGGTGTCCAGGGGTGGGGGTGTCCAGGGGGTGGGGGGGGCAGTGTCCAGGGGGAGGGTTGGTTGTCCAGGGGGTTGGGGGGCTTTCCATGGAGTAGGGGGTTTCCACGGGTGGGCAGGCTTTCCACGGGAGTGGAAGGGTTGTCTAGGGGGTAAAAGGTGTCAAGGGGGTGGGCGGACTGTCCATGAGGGTGGCCGGGCTGTCCAGGGGGTAGGGGGTGTCCAGGGGGTGTGCGAACTGTCCACCGGGGTGTGACTGAGAGCTATGAGATTTAATTGGGTTTTCATTCATGTTATGAAAAACAAAATATGGGTGTTAAGGATTAGAATTGTATTTTGTAGTGAAAATCCAATTTGGTAGAATTAGTGACTTGATAACATGTTGGTATCAAGTTTGCAATTGGGATAATGTTGGGGGATTGGATTCTAAAAGGCTCCCACAACCTTCCAAGGATATATTATTTCTAGAAAAATGTTTTGTGGGAGAAGGAATTAATCCTATATAGTTGATGTCACTTTTAGATCATGTGATGCCTTAGTCATCAAGATGACTAGAAAAGAACTAAAACCAAGGGGTCCTCAAAACTATCCAATTCTCTAGAAGTGATGAATTCCACATGCATATTGTTGAACTATGGAAGTGATGACTTCCCACCTGCACAGCCCCCCCCCCCTCCCCACCTCACCCCCAACAGACTCCCCCTGCACAACCCCCCTCCCATCCACTGACTGCACAACCCCCCCCCCCCCCCCCCCACCTGCACCCCCACTTGAACAACCCCCCTCCCCACCCCCACTTGGACAGCCCCCTCTCATCCACCCACTGCACACAACCCCCCACCTGCACCCCCACCTGCACAACCCCCCTCCCCCAACCCACCCCCACCCCCACCTGTACACCCCCCACCTCACCCCCCAACATACTCCCACCTACCCAGCCCACCCCCAACCTACACACTCCCCTTCCCCCACCTACACCCCCCCCACTTACACAACCCCCCCTCCCCCCACCCCCACCTGCACAACCCCCCTCCCCCCACCACCACTTGTACACCCCACCACCACCTCACCCCCAACAGACTCCCACCTGCGCACCCCCCCCCCCAACCTGCACACTCCCCTCCCCCCACCTACTTGCAGAGCACCCCCTCCACTTTCACCCCCCACTTGGACAGCCCCCCCCCCCCCCGCCCCACCCCCACCAGCACAACCCACCCCCACCCCCACCTGTACAACCCCCACCTCACCCCCCCCCCCCCAACAGACTCTGACCTGCCCATCCCACCCCCCCAACCTAGACACTCCCCTCACCCCCACCCACTTGCACAACAACCCCACTCCACTTGCACCCCCACCTGAACAACCCACCCCTCCCCCCACCCCCACCTACACAACCCACCCCCACCCCCACCTATACAACCCCCACCTCAACACCCCACCAGCACACCACCTCCCCCCACCTAAACACCCGACCAACACACCCCCTCTCCCCACCTACTGCACCCCCATCACCTCCCACCAGAACAAAAACAAAAAACAAAAACAGAACAAAATATTGATTCACACATGACACTATAATAAAAATAGAAAACAAATAACATATCGAATTGAAATTGTTTGGTACACCATACTACACGAACCTTAGGTTTAAGCCAAATCAAAACTGAATATAAAAAAATTAGATGCAAAAAATTAAACATAACGTACTACTTACAGATTTTAAGTGTAGGAAGAAACAACTTTGTGATTGAATATGGATCTGGTGGAATGATTTTCCAAGCGAGAGAGATCTTAGGTCTCAACTTTAGCAGTTCAATCGCATAGATGGGACATCAGGTTTGCTGGGATTTTAGGGGAAAACATTCCCAGTGGTTTTTAAAGTAGTTGGGAAAGGTGATCTTTACCAATAGTTTACACAAACTGTTTGGAAATCCTTCCAAAGTCATGGCCTTTGCCAATGGTTTTTACAAACCATTGGGAAAGAGAGAAAAACATTTAGATTTCCCAACGGTTTCTTCAAACCATTGGGAAATACTTGTTTTATTCCCCTATACCAACGGTTCTGTTGAACCGTTGGAATACAAGCGTTGGGAAAACCCAGCTTCCCAGTAGTGTTATTTGATTTACATAGGCCATATTATGAAGAATTTTACATTTAAAAGGATTATTTTTTTAGTCTTATAAATTTCTTTAAATGTTTATGCTTATTATATGAACGTTTGCACTATATTGTTATCCTTAAATACCATCTTAGCTCACCCCTTTTGTATGTTTTATTTTCCTAGGATTCCAAGAAGTGTATTATGATTGATAAGTCGGGTTAATCAAGGGGATTAATGGCGTTCTCAAAGGAAAATTTATGTTGTGTTTTATTTTCTAATGTGTAATGTAATGTTCATGCATGTAATTTATTTTCCAAGCCTGCTAAACTGATCAGTCTTTTGGGACTTGATTCCTTGTAATCATGCCAATGCTATGTAATAATGTACTGAATCTTGGTAACTAGGGTTGGGACATTGTAGTTGTAATCATAGGAAGTTTAGAAACAACCATGAAAATAGATTCAGATAAACTCATATTAAATAACATTACCCTGAGATTGACTTTGGGGATTAGTATAGTATAACTTCCTAGAATTTTGGTATGGTTGAAATTTTGTTTATTTTACAAGAAATTCATCCATGTCTAGATATGAGTAGGTACAGGTTGCTCTGGCACAGATATAGCTAGCAGTAAAAACTCTGACAAAGTGTTTTGGGCTTGACCAGGGGTATCCTCGTACATGACAATAGGGTTTGATGCACTGTTGGTTACGACATTCCAGGGGGATATGCATAGGATAATTTACATTTTCATTACAATCCATTATGATGGATTTAGGAGTAAATAATTCTTTAATTAAATTTTTTTATTATTATATATTATATTCGTAATCTTTTCAATTTACGTTAGGTATTTTAAAAATTTGAAATTATGCATTGTGATTCATAAACTAATATAGTGTATGCCATTGTTTAGAAATGGAGCTCAATAGATGGAATACGAACTCCAGCAATACACATGATCCAAAGAGTAAATAGGATCATATATTTCATGGTATTATGTTCACATTAAGAAAGGAAACAGTCTCCATTGTAATATCATCATATAAAGAAAAAGTATCATCTGTTGAAAAGATAAGTAAATAATTCTCTGAGTTCTATTGCTTTGATGGGAATCCAGATAAGAAATGGATGGTAGAAAGAAATACGGATAAAAGGAATAAGGGAATGAAAGGATTTTTCGATATGTGATAACTGTAGAAAGAATAACCTTGGTAAATGCTTTAAGGGAAAGGGAGTTAGAAATAAGTGTGGATAAAAAGGATACCATGTATGTTATTGCAAGGGTAAGAAAAAGGTTTCAAATGTACATTGAATCATCTTCAAGGGGTTGGGACACTACGCGAATCAATGTCCAAATCATCAGAGTGTACCCCAAATGTTGCTATTGGATAATAAAAACGATATGATACTACTAAAGTTGAAGTTAAATGATTAGATTTCTTATGATTCCTTTAATGTATTGGGTCATTTTAGTATGCTATTAATGATGTAAATGTTATAATAATTATAGAGTATATAAGGATTTTACTATAGTACTATTTCATTAAGGACATGAGATTGAATAGAACCATGAAAAGTGACTTAATTGCAGGTTGATTTTTTCAAAAAAATTATAGTTGAGAGAAAGATAAACCATAATATGGTTTTGATACTAAGGAATTGATTTTGGAATAATATAAGATTGACTTGGATAAATTATATTGGATATTCTTTACTACCTTGAAACTGTTTAATGTTTTTTATTTTCCATCATTGTTGGAATTTACAATATTTCTTGATAGAAGGAATTTATCCAGTATTATATAAAGAATAAGGGAGCATGAATGTAATCAATAATTTTTATTGAAATTCAAGGTGTTACAGTGTATTAAAATAATACATGATGAAGGTATTCATAAATTTTTACATGGCTAAAATGATCTTCATTATGTTTACCTTCCTTATAAATTTTGGATTTGGAGTTTGGAGAGAAGAGTTTTGGATAATTCTAATGGTTAGAATCAATTATGTTTGAAATTGGATACTATTTTTAATGATAAATCATTTCTTGAGATTATTTTTGGATTGTCATAAAAAAGATAACTCGTTGGTCGGGCGACAACCCGTTATGTGTGGCAAGGCCATGAGACTTGAACTCACAACCGAAGAGAGACAAGGGTGAATCACCTACCAATGGCCTATTTGATGTCATGGATAGTATAATGTAGTTTTTTTAATTGGTCTAACATATAAAATATAAATTCATTTTTTGGAAACCAAATACGATTAGGAAAAATATAATATTTTGAATTCATTTATCTTCTAGAGTGAAAGGTGAGTTTGTGGTTGGAATTAGTTGAAGGATGAAACTATCTTTGTCAAGTATATATATATATATATATATATGTATATATGTTCCTCTTCTTATATGAAAAAAATTAAATCATAAACTTTAGAGAAGAGATCTTAAACCCAAAAATGTGTTATCCTTATACCTTTTGTTGAACTGCATTATTTGAAATCATCATAGATTTATGGCTTTGAGGCCCAAAATTTTACACTTTTTTTGTGATTGATGACCTCAATCACTCCCTATAAATATTTAGGTTTTCCATCCAATTATGTGTCTCTAATATCCACTAATTTTCTCTTAATCGAGATCCAAATTTGGTGGTTACTTTTTCAATTCCCTTTCCCTCTTCCTAAGACTAAATTTTATTATCCCAATTTCGGATGTGGGTTTTCAACAATGGTATTTTTTTATTTTTAAACTTTTATTTTTGAAGAAAAATTTCAAATTATAATGACACAATTTATTGAACGAGGGGAGAATGTAACACCCCAATATTTCATAGTATGTAATCTCATTAAATTACTTAAATAGCATGCGCTACACGCAACACCGAGTTCGAGCACACCACAACTTACTAAACTAACAGTTCAAAAAGATATTATGAATAATATTAACTGAATTACGAATCATATATACTCTATATAATTTTAACATCCATATTATGTGTTTTTATACGTAATATAAGAACAAATTCATTTTTTTCAAATAAAATAAGTATTTTTCAAAAAATGCAATTTAACATCCATTTAATTGTGAACCCTTTATGAAACCAATATTTTTCACTTTTAAATATTCAATTTAATGAAATTAAATTTTTTCTTTTGAATTGGGACTTAAAATTTTAGTTTAGATCATTTTTTTGTACTTTTCTGATATCATTCATATTTTGATGAATAGTGAAAAATACTATGGATTAATTTAAAAAAACTTTTTTAATAAAAATAATTTATTGTAATACATTATGAATTTAAATTGTTTTACAAGTATAATTAGATTATATGTTTATCATTTAATTCATTTTTTGGTCATTATATGTAATTTCACATTTAAATTTTACATAAACACATGCCAATATTTTGATAATTTTTACTTTTTAAAACCCCGCATTTTGGTTTTGACAATGGGAATTAACATTACATTAATAAAATAATATTCTTTGTTTTTAATTTTCTATAATATAAATCATTTTCTGATTCAAAAAATCAAAATTATCTTACGGTTAATTTTTGATATTTTTCTGAAAACTTTCAATTTTTGATGAAAAGGGAAAAACACTGCGTTTTTTTTAAAAACCATTTTTTATTTAAAGAATTAGTTGTTTTATTTTAATTTATTTTAGGTCAAAATATAAATATAAGACCTAAATATTTTCAACGTAATTCATTGGGGTCATTTTATAATAAGTTTAGATATATAAAAATTTATCGAACATTTTACCGTATTTTACCCAGCTTTTATGAGCATTTGAAAATTGGCATAAAACATAATTTTACCACTTCTGTGAGTTGAATTTAAAAAATCTGAGAGACACAATTAATATCATTAATTAAAATTTTCTAAAATAAGATGAAAATAATTTTTGGTGAATAGTGACTTTTGACTTTTATTTACAATAATTAAAAGTAAATAGGGTAATTAAGGGAAAAAATGATATCATAATTACCGTAACACATGTCTAAATTCTATTGGATAAGTAAAAGTAATCCAAAAACAACCTTAGGAAGAAAATATAACCCCCTTTGGTTCACATGGATAAGATTAGTACATTTATTATTGTTTAATTTAAAGAAGAGTTAAAAGAGTTAAATTCAATGTCTACTAACTAAACCATTTTTAATATAGGGTTATACATAAGATAACTTCGACAATAAATATTCCCTGGAAATCTAACAAAATTTCCTATATAATGGTATTTTATTTATAATTTTTATATGTTATATAATTTAATTTATTTATGACCCAATGATGAAGTAGTAATTAACTTATAAATGAAAGATTATAATAATTAATATTATAAATTTTCAAATAAATATAAATTGATACCTATTATGAATTCCAATAATATTATAGTTCAATATGACATGTTAATTTTGGTAAAATAATTTTTATTGAAAGTAATATTGTATTTAGGGATTTCAATAAAATCAAATACTAAATACTGTCAAAATTGACGTAATTGATCTTTTAAACCAAATTTTATATTATTAATTGATAATATTCCTAAAAATCTAAGTTTCTTACAAAGGACTTAGATACTGTTATATACATTAATAATAAACCACATGGGGTTCTCTTGACATGTTATAGTATGTTTATGAATAATATAATATAAAAATACAAAGAGACGTGATAATGTCAAACTATTTTACTATGAATAAAATTTAAAAGATAAGGTTAATATGATGTTCTAAACCTATATAAAACCTATTGGTTGAGATTTTTTCCACCCATCCAATACATATCTTTTAAATAATTTATTTTTCTTCCAATTACAACAAAAAAAAATTGATTATAAAATACAATTTCATGGTTTTCCTAAAGTGGCCCTCACCTCTCTTATAAATGGGAACATCCCATTTTCTTAATTTCACACCACTAAAGCCTTTTGTATCACCCAAACCCAGCTCAAATATCCTCCCAACATTCCTCTATTAATATAAAAGTCAATCCTTTGGTCAGGAAACCTTCCTAAGGATCTCTATTGATCCTATCAAAAGGAAGAACCTGAAGAAGAGATAAATATTTCCTCACCTATTTCAAGTTCTATTCTACCTCCACTTCATATTTTGTTCCATTCTAAAATAATAAATATAGTATTGTCTATATAATATAATTTTATTATAAAAAGAATTCAACCATATTCATTATTATATCCATCCAATAAATGACAAAGTCACCATACATGCGTACGTACCGATTACCGTCTCCACGTCGTGGTGTAGTTTTTTATTAAAACACTTCATTAGTTAGAAGGGTATAATATTAAGAATAACTGATCTAGACAATAAATATAGAATTTTAATGATTCTATTATATTTGATATACCATCCATTTTCATATGATTATTCCATCAATATAATGATATTTTTGCTCATGCATACGTAAGGATTACTGTCTCCACGAAGGAATGAGATTCATTCCCACGTTCACCATTCAACGATGATTATAAAAATATATATTATTAATAATTATGTAATATATGAAATAATAAATATATATATATGTACATACATATATCTTCTTCGCTTAATTTTGTTCAATATGATATGAAAATGGAAACAGCGGTTATGCGTGCATCCGGCCTATAGTCTGCATAAACGGTGCCTTCCATTATATATATATATATATATATATATTATAAATATTTATATTCTAAATATATATGATATATAAATCATGCTTTATATTCTGGAAGTATTTAAATATTGATCAAAATGATAAGATCAAGACTAACAAGTTAAAACTCGTACAATAATGAAAGCGATTGTTACCAAAAATGTTAATTTAACATGGAAATCATTATTAAATGGTTAGTATATATTCATAAATGATTCATATATGATATAATAAATATTATCCTGGTTCTGGTATAATTTAATAACATACTATTGTCATTATACAAGAGGATAAACATACCCTTGACCAATGTAATGTGCAAGGTAAGGGTTAATTCCTAAATCTCATTATTATTCGAGATTGTTTATGTGTATGTTTTTACTGGTACATATTCATTATCCATGTCCATGTTTCATAAAACTTATTTCAAATGTATTATTATTAAGGGGCTTTTATTAAAACATCATTTTAAATTATTTAAAGATTTATTCTTCTAAACCTTTCTCATTAATGTCCATGTTTTCAAAATGATTTTAAGGATTTATTTATTTGGACATGAATGTTTTTAAATGTTAATTCCTTTCAAAAGATTCAATGTGGTATGGGAAACATTGATTCCAAACTATATTTTAAATGACATCCTTTATAAGTCTACTAAACAATTTCATGAAAATGGATATTTCTCTCAAATATTTTTACTAATCTATTTCAACGATGTCAATATGTTTTTGGGGAAATTATTCTAGATCTAGGTTGATTTATTATGATACAAATAATCCATAATTTATTGAAGGTTTTGTGATATGTTTGAATGTGGATGTGTTATTTTTATACCATTCATGGTTTATGGATAAATTATTGACATTTTGTATGCTAGTTTTAATATGAATGTTTATGTTATGTTTATACCTCTTCATATGAGAAATGAATTGGACTTATTAAGTGAAGGGTGGAGCCCTCAATAGATCCTTGATGCATCAGTAGGTCTCATGAGGCAAACTAGTATCTTGGCGCAAGGCCTTGAAAATATCTTATTTATAGTCTTGGAACAAGGCCTTAACTATGTGTTTATGAAGTCTAGCATTATGCATTCCATCATTATGATAATGGCTATGGATATTGAATTTGATTATTTGACTAGTAGAATATCCATGAGAATAAGTAAAGGGAATTATTTAATTTACATTGGCAATATTGTGCATAAATTTAGGTTTAAAGGGCTTGTTTATTAGTCTTATACATTGTTTTAAATGTTTATGCTTATTTATAAACATTTCTGTAATATTTTTATCCTTACTGAGAATCTAATCTCACCCCTTTCCTATATTTTATTTTCCCAGGATTCCAAGATGTGTATTATGATTGATAAGTAGGGTTATGCTTGGGGATTTATTGCATTCTCAAAGGATAATTTATGTTGTGTTTTATTTTCTAATGTAAAATGTAACATTAATTTATGTAATCTATTTACCAAGATTGGTAAATTGATCGGCCTTTTGGGAAATGATTCCTTGTAATCATGCCAATGTTATGCAATAATGCACCGACTCTGTCTAATTAGGGTTGGGGTGTTACATAAACACCATGATCATTACATATACAAAATATCTAATAGAATCCATGACTAGGTCATATAACTTGTATAACAAATCAACCATAGGTAGATAATATTATCATGTGTGTCACATTTTCTAGGGCCTTGCCGTATTGTTAGATGTGGAAGACCCCTCATGGTCATTTCTTAGGCACAATAAACCATTAAATCCTCCTCAAGTATTAAAATTATCTCGATGAATACTCAGTTATAAATTGTTTGGTTTATATGAATCATGTCAACAATCCATGTACATTGTGAGATTAAAAAAGTTGTTCCCAAGGGTCATTAAGGCACAAGGTATCCCACTTGATCAATACCTATGTAGGAATATCATCTAAGGAGTCCAATATCACAATCAAGATCCAAATATTAACATATAAGGAATAAAATATAAGCAATAATCATTTATTCCATTTATAAACTCACATGAATTCCATCCCATGAGTTTACCCAGTCATATAATAATTTAAATTTAATTGCATTCCTTGAGTTTAGCCACTCAAATAACATTTCACATTTCAGAAATTAAAAAAATAAACATAATGTATCACATGGAAAATGAGTAATAAAATATTCTAATCAACCAATTATATTCAATTAATTTATTAATGTTATTATTATAATTATGAATGATAAAACACACACTCCCATGGGTGGTAAAGAAAGTGGAAATCCCAAAGGCATGCCCCATGGGTAACCCTTATTGGGGAAACAACCTCCAAAAATGTCTCAAGGAATTAGTGAGAATCCCTAAAAGATCCAAATATATTTGATTCAATAATTCAATTAATCTTAAGGGTGATTACGGATGGTTTACCATCCCCCAATATAGAAAATATCTCTATATATCATCAAACTATATGTAAATAGTACATAGCATATATCGTAGGTCCGTAGTAGTGTGATCATCATGTATCATCCACTAATTCGACTATGATTGGGAGAAAATGGATAATCGATGAAAAAGTTAGAAATATGGAATTTTATCTTGAACCTAAAAAACTATATCAATGCCAAGAATAAAGAATAATGACATATAAGGAAGGGAGTAATCACCCACATGAATCCAACATGACTGATGATATTGGGTTCTTCTTTCATAAGGAAAATCAGGTAAAAAGCCTATGATTTGGATTTCCATGGGGAACCTATTCTTGATCATCAATCCAATAGAGTATAAGTGAATTATATTTTAGGTTCTATAAAATTTTAAGATAAAACATTCATTTTATCTCAAAATACTGGGTTGCACAGTTTGGTTTCCTAGTTGGCCAAACCATGTGCTAACAGTTTTCCATTCACTATTAGGAGAGGAAAATAACATGGTTTGTAAGAATTGTTTTTCATAACCATGTGAAAACCATATATCAACCCACTATCAAAAAATAAATAGGCTGTCTCATGGGCTCCTCTTTCCCTTTTCCTAGGTCTCTCATAGTTAATAATATCATGCAACATATCTTGCATGATTTGTTTGAACCATGAAGCCAATATTTTTCTCCCAAAAATCGTGTTTCTTGGCTCTGAACAAGCCCCAGTCATCCCCCATAACCCATGATCACAAAGGGTATTCACGTTTTTTTTTAAAATATCATTCAATTGAAAATTGATGGGATACATGCCTCTTAGAAAAACTTGTGATACTAAAATTTCCCCTATTAAATAATTTTACCCCCAAATTGCTCTCCCAAGGTTGGCCAGGATTCATCTAAGAAATACTTTATCCATTACGAAAATAAAAATTCCTCCTATGGAAATGTATCATTATATAAATTTTTTTCTACCAAATCAAATGTACTAGAGGAACTAGCCTTCCATGGAGAACATTCATTCCCCTATCAATGATACAAATTAGATTCTCCTTTAAAGACATGTCAACCTATAACTCCACCTCCTCAGGATGTTCAATGTGAGATGGGTAAAAAGATAATTCAATAACTAATATATATGGAATACATCATTCCTAGCCTATTTTATTTGATGTAACTACAACTATAGGATGCGCCACTCACTCTCTCTATGTTCTCAAATTGTTCAACACTTCCAGGGGAATGCTTACCCTATCTCCTGATCTATCTGTGTACCAACCTCATTGTGTTACGTAAAAATACCAGATCATCAACCTTTAACTCTATAAGTAATCTATGGAAATTAGTGTATGATTTTGGTTGATTTTTTGAAGTGTCCATCCACTTTTGGATCAACTAGAGCTACTAAAAAGTCTATTATATGAGATGTGGTCCTAGTAAAGCTACCCCACCCATATCTAACAATAATAGCGGTGATTGACATGGCCTACCATATAAATACACATAATGTGACATATGTATAGTCTCTTAAAAACAATTATTTCATAGTTAACCCAACCAATATAATATTCCCCTCCAAAAAACCCATAAAATAAAGGATGAAAGCTCGTAGAATATCCTCAAGTTCCTATATTGTACACATTTACTAGACACAAGTATGTGGGTGGTATGCTATGATCAAAAATACCTATGTACCCAATTACATCAACAAAATCTTCTAGAAATGATATGACAACTGAAAAACCGTTTCTAAAACAATAGTAATAGGGACCATATGAAGCTCCACCATCTCATTTATATATACCATACCAATCTCATAAAAATGATGGTATCCTTGATTGTAAGGATATTAGAAACCTTCATGATCTTCCCAACTACACTCCAATGGAATCACTACCCTGAGGTGGCCTTGAAAAACTTTTCTTGAATTCCATTGAGAAATCATCCATTTTCCACTAAATAATGTGTCAAATCTCAAAATGTTTGGATGGTTTCTAATGTTCCACTTATACATTCTCACATGTTGAACCCCTTGTAATGAAAACAAATACCATGCATTTTATATCAAAAAAATAGTACTAACAGCATAAGTAAGGACAAATCTTCTTGACAATTGGGATCACTACACAAAATGAGGCCTGAAACTCTCACATAACCTCCTCATGTATGTCCCCTATAACCCAATTGCAACCACGTATATATAGGATCTCATCCTTGTATAAAATCCAAATAAAAAGTGGTTCTTCAACTACCACACTCTTCTATAAGACTATGACATATTAATCTGATAAATATGTCATTCTCACTCTATCTTGAAGAGTATATGTCACCACCAAATAAGTTATAAATGTATTCCCCTACTAATCTTTCACCTCCATGTGCATCTCAAAAAATTGATCCATAAAATTCCGCATGCTACTAGATTCTATAACTATGTGTATCTATGTCCTCCTAATCAGTGCATCAGCCAATGTAATTCTATTACCAGACATATAGTATAGCTCAATGTCGTCATACAATAGGTACATAACCAACCATCACTACATCATATTGAAATCAAACTGTGTAAATATATACATTGTTATTTTGTGGTCTTTTTAAACCAAATCATGTTCTCCTAGTATGTAATGTCTCCAACAATGCTAATCATAAACAATTACATCCAACTCCAGATCAAGTGTCGGGTAATTCCTCTCATGTGGCCTTAACTACTGAGAACTATATTCTGCGACTCTATCTACTACATCATGACATATTCATGACCAATAATGAATGTGTCACAATACATTGTGTATCTTCTTTCCTAATCTATAACAATTAGGATCAGTGCTAAGGTAAATCTCCCATTCAGTTGTTTAATGTTTGTCTGGCATGTAACTATTTATTAAAACATCACACCTCTCTATGTCAGGCTGATCAATTATAATACTAATCATGAGAAGTCCAATATGAAACTCTTTTAATCTATATCTATCCACAAGAAACTCTATATGTCGAAGAAGTTCTTGGGATGCTCCTTGGAGACTATAGCTCTCACATTCTGTAGGTCAATTGAGACTCCTATCATTAAGATAATATGACCCAGTAAGTGAATCGTATCCATACAGAAGTGGAATTTTGTTAGTTTGTCATATAGCTAATGATCTCTTAGTCTCTCTAAAAATATTTTAGGAATCTTGTAATGGTCATGTCCATTTTTATAATACACCAAGATATCTTCCACAAAAACACCAAAAATAAATCCAGATAAGGATGGAAACCTAGGTTCATCAGCACCATGAAAAATGTTAGCACGTTTGTGAAACTGAATGACATAAACAAATACTTGTATGGACAATATCATCTTTGAAAAGTATTATGTGGTTTGTATCATAGTCAAAGACACACCTAATTGAATCTATATTGAAAATCAATTTTTTAGAAAACATGAGATCCTCATAGAAAATCAAATATGTCATCTATCGGTGGAAAGGGATATCAGTTCTTAACCGTAAACTAATTCAATTTATTGTAATCCACAAAGAGCCGGAGGTTACCATCTATTTTTCATTATAATTTGACTATAGACCCCCATGGAAAAGTACTAGTTCATATAAAATACTTTTCCTCAATGTCCTATAGCTTCCACTTAATCTCCTTCAGCTAAATTGTTGCCATCCTATAAGGAGTAATGGATATCAGTGGATCTCCTAAAACTAGATCAATTGAGAAATCCACCTCTCTCTGAAGAGGTAACCCAAAATATTTATCTAGTAAAATAGCCCTAAAATGATCAGACACTAGTTGAAAGCACTACTGTCATGATTCGTAATCATCTAGGTACAAACTAGCAATCTCGGATGTCATCCAGACCATCCCACGATGGCCTTTTCCAGCTCTTCTCACCTGAACATCCCATTCAACCTCATTAATAAAATCTATAGCCTATAGTGTTGTGAAATTAATTCTGCGGTTATATAAATCATTTAAGGCTCAAAAATTCCACTAGTCACTCAATATTATGTATGATGTAATACTCAGTCTTCATAAGGTCAAAAATATTCTAGATGAAGTAACACCCTCCAATATCAAGGGTGAAATCGCTGGAATGACGTACATCCTCTATTCTGATCCCCAATGTAGTTTATAGAATCATAAAAGCATCATAAAATTGAATCATGAGCCCGAGGACTCAAAAACATGTGCATATTTGAAAAAAAAGTGATTCACCTATGTAAAAAAGCGATGATACAAGAGTAAAGGCATCTAAGCTCATACATATCACTGCAGATTATCTGGTTCCCCGCTATGCAGGGATAGGCTACACAAAATATATTTGACTCGAACCATGACCCTTTTATACAACCCCACTACCTAGAGTATGACCACTATTTTTTTTGATAAAACTAGTGCATCACTAACTTTTCCAAGATCAATACCACCCCGAACTAAATAACCAACACCAATCCATCTCCCAGTCTGATGCAGAGCTGTGAAATAGGCTCCTAAACCTAGGGTCGAAGATGAACCATACCACTCACTACTTGAGGAATGGTCATGTTGAAATGATTCACATTTCCCATCCTTCGACAAGATCAAATCTATATTGGGATTTGATCATAGTGATTCCTAACATGTCCCCATCACCAAACGGATGGAAGAAAATGGAACATCCATCACTAGAAGCTTGGATAGTACTCATCTAAAGGGAATTCTATAAACATTTCTTCCATCCACAGGGAGTCAAACTGTACTTCTCTTCTCTTCTCCCCTATCTTCCCTAAAGTTATGCTATATTATCAACCCACCATTAAATATTATATTAATAGCGTGCATCTTTAAAATTTTGACCTATGATTAAATTACAAGTATGAGACCTTCCCCAAAGAATCTCACCCTCGATCTCTAATTTGTAACATATATACGTGTAACATTTGGTATCTCAATAAAAATTCATCAATATTCCATAACGTTCCTCATGCCCCAAAATAGACGTATAAAATCAATATCCTGATATGCTATTATATTCTCAGGTAATAATTAATCATACTTCTGGGTTTGGAAATACCACTTACCCATGTCTCACAGCTTCTCAACCTAGTTCTAAACAACCCACCATCACTTTTATACTTCCTAAAACATGTAAGTCACAATCATCACTCTCCTATGAGGAGGTCTCTCTAGATGCTAAAATATTGATAGAGTAGTCTCAATCCATAGCTCAGTAGCATGTGTATCTTCATTCCACCCACAAGTGAGGATGCTTCAACTAGAACACACGCATAAACTCATCTATAGATGAGGCAAGTTGAAGTGCTCCATGAAAAGTATGCATATACTGTAAAACCCCCTCTTGGAACTATTCCTAAACACCTGTGTCCAGTAAATATTCTAGTTCAACAGATAGAACTATAGAGGAATCCCCAGTTAGCCCAAGTACAACGGACACCATGGGGTGGTTATCACCACCCTCCTGGATCACGATTTCAGGTCATCGTGGTGGAAATTCCCTAAAATTATAAACAAATGACGTAGAATATATATATAAATATAAATATATAGTTAATGAATATGATGGGTTGAAACAATCATATAAATAAGTTGTATCACACACATTAATTGTTAATTCATGATAGATAAAAAGAATTTCCCAAAAATGTAACTAAAGACACTACTTACTCTCCACTTTAAAACAGAGTCTAGGTCGAGTTTTCTATTTCGCCAAATTCAATTTTCATTAAAATTCATATGAAAAAATATTTTATTTTAAATTGTAAAAAATAAATGGTTCTCCACTTCTAATATATAAGGGACCATACTACTCATGAACCAAAATATAGTATGAAACTAATTTAACAGAATCACATTCCAGTCCATGAAACTCATAGTCCATGACTCAATGTGACCTAATTAGCTATTTAGGGTGTGTGTTTTAGAATAATTAGGAAATAAATGTTTATGTTATGGAAGAAACTATATGAACCAACTATGTTCATCTTATATCCCCCAAAAAAATCTATCACATAGAAGTTATATCACACAAGTCACACATCAATGTCATGCTATTAACCAATGCACCATTTATAGTGTGACATAATGCATGGAATGTTAATCCTGTAAAGTGGATAAAAATGATGCATGGGACAAATACCCTCATATCATCATGTAAAAGTAAATAATATACTCAGTAATATAAATGATAACATCACAATTCATTTGTTTCACCCAATGGTGAAATCTAATCTTTTTTAATACGAAGAATTCAGATATCATAAATTTCTATTCTAAGAAATTTGGCTTTATCCTCTATTTCGGTTAGCAACTCCCTGGTATAACTCATTAATTAATTAAATTATCTTCCTTTCCATGTCTATTTCTTAAAAAAATTATTCAAAATAGAAAATAATATGGTCTTATACCTTTTTATAATGCCCCGTTCCAAAAATCCACTAAATGGTTCTCCAAGCCCAGTTGATCACATGGGCTTATGTGCGTCTCTGGATATTGAAGAGGTTTCCAACTAGTTAAGAGGGACTAGGCTGTTCTTGTAGAAAGCACATTCCCTCATCTCATATTGTAACATATTGTAATGCCATATAAGTCAAATAGATTAATATATATTAAAATTCATATGTAGTAGGAATATATAGAAAGACGAAAGGACTAGAAACCCATTGTACCATAAGTGGTATAACAATATATAAAAATCAAAGAAAATGAAATCAATACTAAAAATATGTAAACCAAATTATATAAAAAATAATTACACTACATGATATTTCTCTACAATTAATCCATAGTAGGTTTACATATATATATTGTAATACCTCTATCAAAATACCAAAAAGAAAAAAGATCCCTATACAACATCATGATCCTCAGCTCATTCCTATGGTCACCAGATCCAAACTTGGGCACAAGTCAAACATCAAACTATGGAACATTCCTTATTCCTGAATAGAATTCATATAGTCTATTCATCTACCCCAAAAAATCAGAATATGGTGTGAGATACCATCCCATAAGTTCACCTCCAATAGTGTCTATAACAAATCTCGTATATCCAATATAAGATAATGTAGAGTGAAAATTATAGTGGATATGGATGTACCAAAATTAATGTACCCAATGAAAAATTTTACAAAACATATGATAGTTTATAACTACACAATTCTCCCTTCCAAACAATTGTCAAAGTCATATAACAGGGAAGTAGAAAAGAAAAATGAAGTAAACAACCCAACCATGACACAAACACCATTTATCATATCATCCACAACAAATCAATATAACTTATACATTATATCAACCATTACGACTATATATAATCAACTATGTCATATATACATGGTTTATAATCAGATGTTTCAGACCACTCATGGCCATATCCCAGGTGTAGTGAACCATGTTTTTCTCATCGAGACCTAGGAGCATCTCGATGGAGACATGGTTGGAATTGGTTGTGGGTTAAATGGGCATGTCAAAAGACCATGTCCATTGACATCCCAAACAAACTAGGTCTAAGGGGTTACAAGGCCCATTGAATCCCATATATTTACGACCCATAGAGAAGTCTAATTTGAGGTGTCCATTGCTACTATCAAGATCCAATGTGTATCATCCAAGGAATATAATGGAATAATTCATTATTAATTCTACTTATCAGTTCAAAATCAATAAATCCCCTGATTTTTCCCACACGTAGAACAATTCCCATTATATAAATTACCATGATTTTATCCTCTCATATACCATTTCATATTTCAATAGTTAAATAAGTCCACATCGCATATCACAAGGAAAAGAAGTTAGACCATCATATAATCAATCAATTCAATTATAATTTTTTGTCCTATAAATATGTAATCTAAAAAAACCCTTGGTTGGTAAAATAAGGGGAAATATCAATCACACGTCATGTGGGTAACCTTGACTGGGGAAACAACCTCCAACAAGTCGTAATGAACTTTTCGGCATCCCTAATAGGTTCTAATACGTTTAATTAAATCAATAAATTTAGTTTTATGGGAGACGATTGAAAATCTGGCATGCCACACTTGGGAAAATAGCTTAATAAAGAATTAAACCACTCGTGAGAATTATAGACCACCTAGAATAGGTTTTTAAGAGATTTCACATCCAATATCATATCATGATTTAACTCAGACCTTGATAAAAACAAAGGATGGATGAAGAACATGGATATAGGTCATATTATCTTGCACCTAAATAACTCTATCAATTCGAAGATGAATGAAGAATTAAATGAAGGAATAGGGTAATAACTGGTATGAATCTATGAAGACCAATAGTGACTGATTCTTATTTTGGAATGATAATTAGTGGAAAATCCTATGGTTTTGATTCCAAAGGGTCTCTCATTGTTAATATTTTTTCAAATGGTGGAGAAGTTAATTAGATTTTATGTTATAAATCATTTTAATTTGAAATGGTAATTTTTTCTATAATTACTACGATGAACTATTTGGATACATGGTTTTCCAAACTGTGCACCATTAATGTGCCCTTCACTATATAGAAGGATCCTTGCATGATTAGTATTCAAGATTTTTCTAACCATTTTCAAACCATGTATCATCCAACTATAAAAACTATATTGGTCATTGCATTTTTGTATGCCTCGTTTTACATGGTTGTTACCAACTGTGTGGGATTATCTTTCCCTATGACCTGGCCTTGGACTATTAGTCTGACCATAAAGCCTATCCCACTTGGATTAAATTAACCATGAAACTTGCCTGTATTTTTTTTAAATTCAATGTTTTGGTATTGGAACATTCCACATAGACCACTGATACCCACATAAACACCAAGGGTATTCACATTAGGTTATATATTATCATTTAATCCAAAACTAAAGGGACCCATACCTCAAAAGAAACTCGAGGATCATAAAACTTTAATGCCTCAATGTAGTCTCCCGATTCCATTATAGGGATTTCTCACATGGTTGAAAATGGTTCATCCCGTATTCGGTGGAATGATTGTTCCTCCATCATATTGTTGTTTGAGTTGGTTGTGGAATCTTGAATTACTGTGAGGAATAATTTATGTTGTAGCTTCCCATTTCTATTTTTCCATGTTGACCTACACATAAATTAAATGAAATTATGATATATATCATTTAAATTTCTAAAATTAAATCTCAAAAGGTTATCAATGAATGATTTTTGCAGTTTAAGTCCAAAAATGATTTAAACAATTTAAAATCAAAATTCAAAACCTTGTAATAATTCAATTCCAAATTAAAACCCACTTTTTGGATTTACAATTATATTAAATAAATTTAATCATGAATTATTAAAAATAAAGTAAATAAATTTATCAATTAATTAAAAAATTCAAAAATTATTAAATATTTGATTTATAGAGGATATAAAAGGTATATATTTGATTTTAACAATGGATTTCATTGATAATTTTCAATAAAATCTCATTTTATCTCTCCTCCACATATAGTATATTTCACTCCTTGTAAATTTTATAAATTCTTCCATTAGAATAGATAGTCATTCCTAGAATTACATAAGCATTCTAGAGAAAAAAATACATATATTCCTCAATTGATTGAATTATCTTGCCTCATTTATGAATTTAATTCATTGTATCACATATAAATCACACATAGGTTTCAATTTTAGGTTGTAAATGGAATGGATCCTAGTGGAATAAATATTTCAACTGGTGGAAAGTTATCAAATTACATCCATATTAGATCACATTCCAAGGATCATTTTTATTCTTCATTGATACTTCCTAAATTCCATTCAAATATATCATATTATCCATCTTCATCTATTCACCCCCTTTTTCAAATAGGACAAATCGATTTTTTCACATCCATATTTCTACAAAGAACACATTGAATAATTATAGTTTAACATAGATCTAATCCAGACCAATATATAATGTATCACCTTGGACTAATTTTAATAAGCATGGAAAAGAATAAAATCTTGGGAAGATGGCTCTAATGTTGTTCTAACTCTTCATTAATGGTTTTCACACACACTTGTGATTATATTGACTTAGGCATACTTATAAATATGATACCATCTAATTTTTAACTATAGTTTATATGATCTATTTGATTTCATTTTCAAGAGGCTCCTAGAGAAAATTATAAATCAATAAGTCCTAGTTACTTAGGTTGTTTTTCATCATACTTGTTCCCTTTAGTAATATTTTTAGGTAGACTATTTTTTTTATTTAAAACTATTTTCACAATTCAAAATGATGTAATTCCTTGAAATTAGTGTTATGTTCATTAAAAATCATATAATACTATCAATTATATAACCAATGAACTCCTTCTACTATATAATATTATTTATCCTATGTTGGGTACTATTCCACTACTGATTTCCTATCCTAAAAACACAAAAAAAAATCAAAATAAAATAGTAAAAAGTATGTATTTGAAAGAAAATTATATATTTCCATAACATTTGGAATTAATTTATTAAAAAATAAATAAACCTAGAAACTTAAAAAAATATAAAAAATAATGTACACCTTAAGATACATTTCACTCTCCCCCACACTTATCATAAAATCTATTTCAATCAGTGAAAACATGCATTTATCAAGGAAGATTTATACTAAAAGTTAGTATCCCATTCAGTATATGGGGAAGAGACATCATGGTAGTCCTTATTTGAATAGATGTGGGGAGGATTTTGGACTCCTCCATTGGTTCTTTCAAAAATTATCCATAGTAATGCTCCACCTGAGGTACATTAACCTAAAATGGATCTTTCAAATATTATCCTTTGATCTCAACTGAAACAAATGGTAAATTATTAATCACTATTTATGTCTCATTCAACATGGAATAAATTTTACTAGGAAGGATATTCCTCCATGAGGATAATAGTAGAACATTCGATAAGAACCTAGATCTTCATTTCAGTTATCGATATTGATTTAGGGTGTTTTTGAGAAAAATGTTATTTTTTCAAAATTATAGATGTTCACGCCATGTACGTGGGAGTACATGTCGTGTACTAGGTTGTCATGGGTAGCTATGTACTGGCCATGAAATAGCCGATACATGGTCATGTGAGGTGACCTGAAGACCACCTAAAGTGGGGACTGGTTGAGTTATGTATGTAGTGTGCACATTAAATGAAAACATCATGTATGTTTTCAATTATTTGATAGGCTGGACAGGGTCCAATCTCATACCCAGAAATGTCTTCATCTAATCCTGTCTCGTCCAGGAGTGATGAAGGGAAATAATTCTTCTCTGATCCAATAACCCATTTTTTGTTCTCCAAATCAAGCACTATTTATTTCATTGTTATTGCCTCATTTAATTATTCTTTATTTGAGAGCCTCACCTATTGTTTTCTCCCCATTTATGAGTTTTTTTAGGTTGATCATTTTTGACATTTTTGTAGATATATGACTTTCTAGGTTGATTAAAAGGCTGAGGATCAACTATATCGATCATACTACATTATGGTAGGTATTTGTTTTCCTTTTGACGTTTTTTTATCTATTTTATATGCCAAAGTGGTGATTACCCATATTTCGAGTATTTTGGATTGAGGAAAGTGAACCCGGTTTTATCTTCCATTGATTGATTATAGGATTAAACTTTTTTTGATGTGATATTATGTGGAATTTCATGTTATAGAACACCCCAGGGGTGTGTTTCCTTGAGTGTATGTTTAGGTATGTTTGGTCTATGTTTCCTAGAAGGAAGAACTTATTTTCCTTGTCATTCTTGATAGGATGGAACTATATCATTTTAATTCCTGTTAAATTATTTTGAAATGCATTGGGTTGTTAGACATGTAGTAGTTGAGATTACATTGGGCCACTTAATATCATTTATGCATGATTGAGTTTCACAGGGCTAGGAGAGCCTCATGTTGTTATATCATTGGGGTAGTTAATAGTGAGTGTTTCCTCAGAGTGTAAATTAAATTTCATGCTATGAGAACCTATGGGGGATTAAAGGTGAGTGAATCCATGGAGTGTCTATAAATTATGTTACAAGATCACATGGGAAATTGAAATTTAATTCTTCCATAGTGTGTCTGTAGTTTTCCTGGAATGACCATTTTGGGAATTGATGATGAGTGCTTCCTCAGAGTGTCTTCTCCTTTTTATTTCACTACGTGGAAAAAGGGGATTGACTATGTGAGATTTTCAAATGGTTAACATAATTATTGAATTTTTGTGACAAGTCTTCCATGCCAAGGCACAAGATTGGATTCTGTCATGTTAGGTAGTATTCAGAGATACCTATTGTGATACTTGATTAAATTATGAACATTAAATGTGAATGAATGTAAATAGTAAATATATGATTTGATTACATTGGGGTACTCCTAGTTTCTATGATTCATTTAAATTATTACCATATATATTTACTCACTTATTTTTAGGCATAGATCATATGGTGGTTGCCTTTTGGGATTCCCCTAACACCCTATTTTGGTCATCCTTTTGGACCCAAACATATTATACAGTTGTAGTATAAATAATGGAACGTTTCCATAATCATCAGGTATTTGATTTCTGTGGAGATAGAGGGAATTGGACCAAGCTGAGGCTTGTGATGCAGATAGAGCTTATTTGTTTTCTTTTGTAAAATTTTTTAGTACTATTTTCTAGCATTATGACTTGTTTGGGTTTTTTCATAGACATGTGTGATGTGCATCATTTATACATGTGCTCTAGTTATTTATTTACAATCAGTCATCTTCTGTTTACCTGTTTTATGGTACTACTACTTCTGATGTCCTGTATTACTATTATTCTGTTGTGATACTCTACCAATGAGGGCCCAGTTTCTCCACAATCACACCCAAGGCCCTCACTACTAGTCTGTATCCTCTGGCTTTTTGGGAAATGCCCTTAAGGCTAGGTGACAACTAGCTACGAGGCACCTTTGGGAAGCACCCAAAACTGGGACGTTACAAAGTGGTATCAGTGGAGGTTCTTTTCTAACATTTCATAATATTTAGTGGCTATATATACATATATGATGGAATAGGTAGTTGTTAATAAGTTTTACCCAAGATAGCTAACTCATGTACATGGTAAAGAAAATTTACCACAATTATTGCAATTTTTCTATGTTTTTAAATTGGTGTAGTTGATTTGATTTCACCATTGGGGGATTCCAATGATTCGTGATGTTATGATTTAAATCATTGAGGTTATATTTATCTTCCAAACTAATGAGATGAGGTTATTCCATCTGATTCATCATATAGGCACTTTCTAGAGGTCCCTTATCATGCATTTTGTCAAGGCATTTAGGATTCATTATAGATTTCATGATGTTGTGATAGATCTTGTGCAAGATATTCTTGTGGTTGTGATAGATTTCATGATAGGTAACATTTTATTTTGAATAGGTTATGGAAAATTTAATGTTTCATTGAATAGGAATTAGACCTTGTTTCTAAGTTGTTATAGGCCCTCATATATTAGAATTTGGTGGATCATGTGATTGATTAATCTTTTATACATTGTGATGTACATTAGTGTGATGCCATGATTTGATTATCAGGGAGTCCGGCCCCCCACGAATCATAATTTTCCAGTTTATTTCTTTTTTTGGTCTTTTATAGGGATCTAGAGTAGTTTATGAGGCTTAATTTCTAAAATAACCTAGAATACATGTGGTATGATGATAAATACACACCATGCATTCTTCTGTTTAGGAAGAAAATGTTTTTCATAAGTACACGACATGTACTATATGTAAATACTGTGTAGTCATTATCCATGTGACTGACTCTGTGAGTAGATACATAGGGTTGGAAAATTTTGGGTGACACATGATGTGTACTTATAGGACACCCCATGTTGTAAGAGCCATGTATTCAGATGTGTGACCAATGACATGGGTGGATGAAAATAAGGTTTTACACATCATGTTCTATTATTTCATACTGAGTAGAGTCGACTGTGTCACTGATCGTTTGACTAAAAACATAGATGGTTACAACGTAAGGGGTACATGCCATTTCTAGGGTGCACATGCCATGTAGTGCTACCAAGGAAGGAACTGTGTATTTATCCATGTATATAAACTTGGGTGGGTAGAAATGATTCAAGTACTTGATGTGTCTCAAGGAGAAC
The DNA here is from genome assembly GCA_963277665.1 of Viscum album. NCBI lineage: Eukaryota > Viridiplantae > Streptophyta > Magnoliopsida > Santalales > Viscaceae > Viscum > Viscum album. Next base: position 650,610,660 of record OY728145.1, on the reverse strand, counting down.
ACACCATGTGTAGGGGTGTTACACGATTTTTTGGGGTGGAACACACCCATATTGAAACCTAAGGGAACATGTCGTGTGGAGGGTATACACACCATCTAACAATGTTTTGAAATTCAGGATTATTTTCATCTCATTCTTCATTCTTTCGGATCTAAGTTTCAGTACTTGAAAATCTTGAACTGAGGTGTGCATCTGACACTGCAGAGTCATTCCACCGAGACATCCTCTGATTATACTCCAAATACAGGTCAATAATCATACAATATAAATAGTTGATCAGGGACTATCATTTGATCCTCCACTCATGTTTGTTTCAGAAACAACAGTTATCTTGGACACAGTTCCTGAAGGATAGTTCAGAGAAGGCTTTCTGATGATGATGAAGACATTCAAGGGAGCACCGCATCCTACCGCATCAACGGCAGAGTTGACGCGAGTTTTTCAACAGCAGAATCCTACCAATTTATCTAGGTATGGAGGACCTCAAGCTAAAGAGTCATGGTTAGAAGCCTTGTTTCCTATCTTTGAGCATCTCAAGACACCTTAAGAGAGGAGGGTTAATTTATCGACGTACACGCTATGTGATCCCGCCAGGAGATGGGGGGATGTGATGTCACAGGCGGGATGCAAGCGTGTTATGGATTGGTATGAGTTCCAGCACACCATCTATGGCTAATTCTACCAAGAGACCTTGAGGTATGACCAATACCAATATTTCATGAGTTTCGAGAAGGGTAATCTCTCAGTCAGGGATTATTCTTCTCACTTCACAGATCTGCAGCACTTCACACCCATTTTGGTGGGTGATGAGTTATTCCTAGCAAGGATGTTCGAGGATGGTATGAGGCATGACATCCAATCTCAGGATAACATTTTATGTTTGGAATCCATATATTCAATCATTAACCAGTCAATAATCACCGAGCACAACCTAAGGGATTCTAAAGATGTGGGTCAGGGATGTTCAGCCTCTAGAGTTGGTACTCTTCTGACTAACAGTAGGATGGGTCGCAGGGATTCTTCGTGTGGAGATACGAGTATCTGGGGTTTTCCTTCAATTATCTAGGTGGTCTTATAATATTGTTAGAATGGCGGACATAAGAAATCACAGTGCCCTAAAGGGACAGTTGAGTGGTGCCCATGAAGAAACATGGGACATCTTACGCATTTCTTAAATTCCCTCCTTCCTGATTTTAGTGAGGGAGGATTTGTTATGAATCGTCATACCAGATCAGGACCACTAGTTCCACATCAGATTGGTGGATGGATTTCTTCCATCCATTTAGGCTGAGGAGGTGGTCATGGATGTAGTTTTCATACATAGTGTTTTTGACAGTCACTGGGTGGATCATCTCATGGATCTCAAACAGCTTCACAGGGTTGCGGTGTAGGTCAGGCTTTTTCACTGGAGCAGATCCTACAGGAGTAGGATCTCCGACCCAAAATGGTTAGAGGTACAATTTTGGTTTCCTCAGTTTTAGCTTCTTATCTATTAAATATAGGGGCTTCCCATAACATCATATTTGTGCCTATTATAGAGATATTTGGGCATTGTATCTACAATTTTGCTGATATCATATTTCTAGACACACCATTGTGGATTAGAACGAATAGTTTACATAAGTGCATGGATTACCATCTTGTGGTATGTGGGTGTCACTTATTTTGGGAAATTTATGTATTAGAGATGACTAGCTATGAAGTCATTATTGGAATGGATTGGTTAGTTCCCTTATAGGTTTTTGTCGACTGCTACCATCGTAGGGTGAGTATCACGTCGCAATAGGGTGTCTTGTTACTAAATAGGGGTATATGGGATGTCCAAGAGAGTAGAGATGGACCTGAGCATTATGGGTTGAGAGGTGTCACAACCCATTTTTCTAGTCTGTATCTAGAGTACCATGGGTATTTACAAATGGAAATTCCTCCAGTGGTCGATCATTTCATGGATTTTTTTAGAAGGATTTTTAGGTTTTCCTCCGGAGCATGATGGAGAATTTTATATTGATATTGTTCTATTGGAAGCCTTGGTGTACATTCATCCTTATTGGATGTCTACACCAAAGTTATAGGATCTTAAGAAGCAGTTGGAGGATTTATAAGAAAAGGGGTTCATCTGACCTAATACATCTCCTTGGGGGTTCACCTATCCAGTTTGTGAAGAAGGTGGATGGAACCCTTATAAATTTCCTGGATTATCGGAAGTTGAACAAATTGTCTATTAAGAACTGATATCCCTTGCTAAGGATTGATGATCCCCTTGATTAGCTTCATAAAGATTGAGTGTTCTTAAAGATTGACATGAGATTTGGTTATCACCAGTTTCGTGTTAGGCCATTAAATATACCTTTTACATCCTTTTAGAGCAGGTATGGTCTATACAAGTATGGGGTTATGACAATCTATCTCGTGAGCATGCCATAATTATAAAAGGCACTGATGAACCGAGTGTTCCATCCATACTTTGACTCCTTCATGGTGCTTTTTTTATGATATCTTGGTGTACTCTCACACTAAAGACTTCCATGCCATCCATCTTGATATCATTTTTAGTACACTAAGAGAGTATGAGATATATGCTAAGATCTCCATGTGCCACTTTTATAAAGACCTGATTCTCTTTTTTGGTTCATCTTATCTCTGTTATAGAAGTATCAGTAGACCTAAATAATGTTAGAGATGTATTTTCGTGTGAGCAGCTGAATAAAGTCTTTGAATTATGTATATTTTTTACGATGGATGGTTACTATTGGAATTTTATATATGACTTATCACACATAGAAGTGACACTAAAAGGCCTGACTAAGAATAGTGTGAAATACATGTGGACAGATTCATACGATTCAGCCTTTCAGGATAAGAAATGGAGTTTGACTTCTACATTGATATTGATTTTTCCTCAAAAAGGCAAGAGATACTCTATTTACTATGATTCTTCTTGTATCGGGATGGGATAAATGATTTTATAGGGGTTTGGATTTGTTTCATATGGGTCTCGGAAGCGGAGGTGACATGAGAGGAATTACTCGGTGCATGATCTCGAGTTGGTTTTAGTTTTTCATTCCTTGAGATATTGGGTACATAACCTTTTGGGAGAGAATTTTGTGGTGTACATTGACCACAAAATTCTCAATTATATCATTACCCAGCATGACCAGAACATGAGACAACAAAGGTGGGTTGTGTACATTCAGTCTGTTGACATTGAGCTTGCCTACATGTCTGGGAAAGGAAAAACAATGGCTGATGCTTTGAGTAGGAGGACTCAGATACAAGTAGTTCAGGAGGCTAGTAGTGAGTGGAAGCTTATTTCTCTATTCTGTAATATGTATTTTGAGGTGAAAAACAAAAAAGTGTAGTTGTTTCATTATTTTTTAGTTCTTAACAAATACACGACATGATCGAGTGAGATTGATGTAGCCATCATATTATGAGGGCCTAGTTCTATGACAGAGTGTGTTAAAAGAGAACCCAACTCATGGATTTACCATTAGAAAGGATGAGAAGGTGTGTTTTCGTGGGCACGTATGGGCGTTAGATGACATAAGTGAGGAGTTGATGCGGGATTTAATTTATCAGATTAGTAAGGTTATTCCGGTGTCACCAAGATGTATTGCGATATATTTATTAGTATTTGTATCTCAGAAGGAAGAGATATGTTGCTGGTTTTCTCATGAGTTGTTCCACCTATCAGCTGGTGAAGGCCGATCATTAGTGACCAGTGAGTCTTTTATAGTAGCTACCCATTCCCATGAGGAAGTAGAATGATGTCATGATGGAAATCATGATAGGTTTAACATGGTCATCTCGAGGGAATGATGCAGCATGGGTTGTCAATGATAGAGTCATGAATGTTGCAAACTCTTTAATGATAAAGTATACCTTTAGTGTTGAAGAGAAGGGAAGGTTATACAACCTATATATTGTACGGTTACATGGTGTTCTACAATATAGCAATTCAAATAGGGATTCTTGTTTTACATCTTGGGTTAGGATGGGACTACAGAGGGATTTTAGTATATAGGTACTTCTAAGTACCGCTAACCATCTGAAGTCTAATGGACAGTCCAAAAGCATGATTCAGGTGTTGGAGGACATGCTTCAAGCATGTTTCCCAGATTTTGGAGATTTTTTGTAGAATCACATACCTCTTGTAGAGTTTCCCAACAATTATTGTTTTGAGGAGACAATTCAGATGGAACCTTATGATGTTTTGTATGATAGTCCATGCAGATCACCCCTATATAAGCTGGTCGTAGGAAAAGTAGCTATGTTGGGACCTTGTCTTATACAAAAGAACCCTGATTTGGTGGAGTTGAAATTTAAGAGGATGAATATAGTACAGTATTAGTAGAATTCCAATGTTGGTCGATAGAGATGACCTCTAGAGTTCGAGGTCAGAGATCAGGTTTTCCAACATGTCACACAAGGGGCGGGATTTAGGTGTATATGGAGATAGGGAAAATTTTCACAGAGATACGTCGGGCTATTTGTGGTTTTAGAGAGAGTTGAAACAATTTCCTATTGATTTTAGTTACCTCATAGGTAACTAGATATGTAATATGTCCTCCATGTAAATCAGATATGACATTACTTCTCAGACGCGTCTCATGTTTTTCTACCCGAGGAGGTTGAGTTGGAGGTAAATGAATCGTTTGAGGAGCATCCAATCCTGATTACTGATCAATTCGAAAAGGTTCTTCATGGCTGGTATGTTTATCTGTAATGGTTTTTATGGAAACATGGACATGTACCGGATGAGGCTTGGGAGAGGGAGGTCGATGTGCAATCGTAGTGGCCGGAGCTGTTTGAGGAATCTTCTTTTCCACCTCATTTGAAAAATTTAAGGATGGTTTTTTAAGGGGGGAAGTTTGTAAGAACCCAAATCATCAATTCATGTATGAATCTTGATTTTGAGTTTTTTTTTTAAAAAGGGGAGTTTTTGGATATTTTAGAAGTACACGCCGTGTGCATGGGAGTACACTTAGTGGACCAGTTTGTTGTGGGTAGCAGTGTACTGGTCGTGTAACAGCAGAGGCATAGACGTGTGAGGTGACCTAGAGACCAGCTAATGAGGGGACCATTTGAGGAATGTACATGGAGTTTATTTTAAATAAACTCACAATTCACTTTATCCGTTATTTTATAGTCTAGACCAGGGTGGCGTCTCATACCTAGAAACATCATCTTCTAACCCTGTCTCTTCCAAGAGAGACCAAGGGAGAGAATAATTTTCTGAGCCACCGACCAATCGTCTGTTCTCTGAATCAAATACCTTCAATTTCGTTATAATCATCGTCATTAGTTGTTCCTTGTTCTAGATCCTCTCCTCTTGTTTTCTCATCTTTCGTTAGTTATTCGTGATTGAGTGTTTTTGAATTTTTTATAGTTCTATGACATTCTAGGTTGATTCAATGCCTAAGGTTCAACTACATTGATCGTACTATGTTGAGGTAGGTGGTTGGTTTCCTTTCATAAATTTTCATTGATTTTTATATTCCAAAGAGCCGATTACGCATGCTTTGGGTATTTTAGGTGAAGGAAAGTGAACCCTGTTTTATCATCCTTTCATTGATTGTAGGATTAGGTGTTTGTTGTTGTTATATTATGTGGAATTGCTTGTTAAGGGACACCCCAGAGGTGGGCTTCCTTGTTTGTATGTTTTGGGCCATATGGTCCAGGTTTCCTGTGATGAAGAGCTCATTTTCCATTCATTTCTTGATTGGATACAACAATAGCCTTTTACTATTTATTAAATTTTTGTGATATTCATTGGAGTTGTTATCCATGTAGTAGTTGAGACTACTTTGGGATGCTTGATATAGTTTATGACTGATAGAATTGCACAGGGTTGAGATAACCTATTGTAGTTAGACCACATGTGGAAATGACGGTGAGTGCTTCCTCAGATTGTCTATTATATTTCATGCTACGAGACCACAAGGGGGATTGGCGGTGATTGCTCCTTTAGAGTGACTATAATTTACATTACAATACCACAAAGGAAATTGATGTTGAGTGCTTCCCTAGAGAGTCTGTAGTTATTATGGAAAGACCATAGGTGGAATTAATGATGAGTTCTTCATCATAATCTCTTTTCCTTTTCATTAAATGGCCAGAGGGTTTAGACTGAGTGAGTTTTGTAGTGGTTTTATATAATAATTGATTGTTTGTGACACGTCTTTCTACCCAAAGCCCAAGATTTGATTTTTTCATGTTCGGTATTCTTCTATGATACCTATTATGATACTTAATTAAATGAATAACATTAAATGTGAATGAATGTAAATGGAAACTATCAGATTTGGTTACTTATGTGTACTTCTAGTTTCTTTGTTGCATTTCAATTATTACATGTTATATTTACTCACTAAAAGATAGGCACAGATGTTATGCTGGTCTCCTAGTTGGATTCATCTCACACCCTATTTGATTCATGATTTTGGACCCAAACAGATTATAAGTTAGGTATAGATAAGGGTAATCTCTCTTCATCATTATGTACTTGATTGCTACAGATCTAGAGAGAAAGGGACCAATATTAGTCCTTTATTGTGGATGAAGCTTATTTTTTTCTTTTTTTACTTTGGTTTAGTACTATTTTCCCCAAATTGTGACTTGTATGGATTTTTTCCAAGACATGTGTGACATGCATCATCTATATGTGTTCTCCGGTAATTTATTTACATCCAGTCTTCCAATGATTACTTGTTCTATGGTATTACTACTTCTGTTGTCGAGTATTATTATTATTCAGATGTGTTACACTACCAATGAGGTCATATTTTACCCACTATCACACCCAAGGCCCTTGCTACTAGTTCTAAGCCTCTGGTGTTTGGGGAAATGCATTGGAGGCCATGTAACCAACCAGGTAAGGGGCACCTTTGGCCGGCACCCGGAACCCGAAAGTTACACATTCATTCTAATATCTAGGATTCTTTTCTAGATGATCTTTTCAAATATGGATTTGGATTATCCTTGTATACAATTTAAGTCTCATAATATTCTGTTATCTTTTCTTCAAGTTCCCTAATCCACATATTCCTATGCTCGCCATATTTTCTAAATTATAGGCTTAATTTTTTCATGAATCAGTAAGCCTAATGTTGTAAATCAACCTGCATGTAAAAACTCATTCCATAAAAAAAATATAAGGGTACAAACTAAATGGGGTTTTATATGAAGTTATAGTTTCATATAACTCATCCTCTTTACTCATAGTGTATTCCTTCCTGGTGGGTTATCATGTCATCCCAACAATTCATTTAATATCATTATTTAACACCATTTTGGGGAGTTTTTATTTCAGTTATATTTGGTTGAGGTCTTGGGATTCACGCCATATATCTTCATTGGAGCTTCTATGTTATTATTGTAGAAGGGTGTTCGTTGATCGCTGATTATTACTCAGGGTACTCCAAATATCCAAAAACATATATAAATTCAATAAAAACCCTAGAAAAATTAGTTATGCTTAATTTTTCTTCAATAATCATATCAACATGTTATATTTCTAATAATATATAGGAGAAAAATAATTTAGTAAATGGATATATAAAACCTAATCCCCATCCCTAAACATTTCAGAAAAAATACAATTTTTTGAGCCATTGAAGGTCATTTTGAAATTACACCAGTACGTTGGAAATTTGGTCATTCATTAAAAAATTTATGCGACCCAATATAAATTAAAGGAAAAACTAATCCATCATTTAAAACAATCCTAAAATGTATATATGGTCCAAAATAGGTTCCACTTGTTAGTGTATAAAAAATGTAAGAATAAATTTAATCTCTTCCACATGGATACATCTCATACTTACATGGTCATTATAAATAATATATTAATATGGATATTTTTTAATACAATACATTGGAATACATTTCAATTTATAGGTTTTATTCTTGGAAAATAATGGGGCACCTTATATATGTATAGAAAATGGACCAATTTAGAATTATCAGGTACATGGGTAGCTTTATGTAGTTTCTCACCAACGACGAAATCATCCATGTAATTCTCATTTGGTTGTTCTACTGGGATAATGGGAGTAAATATACTCATTTGGTCATTAACCAGATTTTCACGGACCATTTTCACTTTATTTCCAATTCAAAATCTTTTAGTGGTAACATCAAACCTACTGTCCTTGGCATTTCATCTTCTTTCTTGATCAAATAACCTGTTTTCATATGATTAAGTTAATAATTATTTTATTTCCTAAAAAATAACATTGAAAATTTTTTAATACCATAAATATTTATAAAAATTGTTTTTCTATTGTTATATAATTTATTAGGTATGTTTCAATGGTCTGAAAAGTGTAGTCAACCACTTTTTGGTGCACAAAAACATTCTAGGATAGTACATCTCCCACTACATTGTTAGGGGAATGACATAGAATATTAAAGGGATCATTACAATTTTAAGAGAAGATTATGTGCCATTGATCAGGATATCATTTCTATTTTCCAAAATATATAAATCATAAATTATAAAATTAAAAACTAGTTTCCTTTTTGAATTAGTTAGGGGAAAGGAAATATATCTAAAATATTTAATAAATATCCTATAGAATACATCATTCCCATAAAATGATTACTATTCCATGTAGTTATGGCATATGGAAGGTTAGATATAACATTTATTTCTTACTTTTATACTTCAACTCATCCTTATAACTTATGTGGATAGAAACATTTCCCATTTCCACCCTGAAATGAAATATTTCTAAATATAAAACACACTTTTATAAATTAATTTTAAATTATATATATAAAATCAAGAAAAGTTTTATAAAATCTTCCATGAATAGTGATATGGTCAAGGAATTACTCTTATAATATCTCAATAAAATCATAAAAATATAACCAAACATCGTTGAAATGTAATCAGGGAATTATAATGACTGAAGAGAAACCTTTGGTATGAAAACTTATCAAAGGGACATGTGATTTCGATCTTATAATAGTATTATAGATATTTATGAACCTATAAATACCTATAAAAACCTTAAAAACAACAGTGATCTTTCCCCATCAACCCCTCAATCATTCGGTCTATAAATAAAATGGTTAAGTTATCCTTTTGTGTAGTATGGTTTAATTTCTTAAATCAATGCAAACTCTCTAGTGACTCTAAATGATTTTGGGCACTACCACCTTTTACCAATTTCGTATAATTTTCTATCAGGTTATCTTTGGGACGATTTGAATGGGTATCACACAGTAGTAGTCCAAGATTATTAATATAATAGTACCTCTTAAAATGATTTCTAATAAATTTTTTATATCTTCTAGGAGGGTTGGGTTGTCATGTTAGGTATTTGACTCCCATTAATTGACCTATTATTAAAAAAGAAACACTAAAATAAATTTTACGTAATATGTTTTATAAAATATATGTTTTTCATAATGATTTAAATTTCATTTATATGTTGTGTAATATGAAACACTGAGTTTTAATAAATTTTTATTTAATATTAAAATATTTTTATTTAATATGATGGATATCTATTAGACATTGGAATGGATTTCACGAATAGTATTAACTAAATTAAAAAAATATAAGGATTAAAAATGAATTTAAAATGAATACATTGGTGACCAATTTAATATAAAATAAAATAAGAATTTTTGGAATATAAATGAAATATTTTCTGAAAATACTATTTTTATATGAAAAAAAATGTTTACCTTATTAAAATAATCAAATCAGTTTTGTTAAATGATTTTAATGAAATAAATATTTTATATTAAATCATATTTTTATACTAATATTATGTTTTTTCATGACATGAGATAATAATATATCCAATTCTATGCTTATAAACTATATATTTGTTTCTAAAAAGTGGATTTGTCAAAGTTTGTGCCCTTATATAAAAATATATTTTTTTAAAATTTATAAAATTTATCTTAAAAAATGGACTTCAATTTTTAAATTATAATTTAAAAATTATATTAGGGTGAATGTTTGATAATTTTTTTAAAAGATAATATTTTTAGTGAGTGCTGAAAAATGGTAGTTTTATTTTGAAAATTTCTTTTTCCTTCAAACTATTTGAAGGATATATTATATTTTTTATGGGGTTCAAAATTAAAATTAGTTAAAATATATAAATATTAATACTAATGAATTAATTTTAATCAATTTCATATTGAATCAAGAAATAAAAACTTTTTAATCTTTTGAATATTTTCACATTGGAACAACACGTTTTTATTCACTAGTGATAATTTAATATTGAATTAGATTATATATATTATGTCAGAAGAATTTCAAAAAATTGATACCATATTTTTAATAATAATATTTTATATTATTTATTATTAAAAAAAATTGGAAAAATTTAAAAATAAAAACATCAAAAATTAATTGACATAGTTTAGATTTAAATGGTTTTACTAGAGGGCTAAACTAAAATGGTAAGGGAAAACGTTACATATGAACATTTCAAAATCCCATTTTAAAACCATATTTACACCTTATCACATATATGATACTATATTGGACCTTTTTTATCCTTTTTATATATGAAAACCATGGGTATGATTTATTCTTTTCAAAACATTCATACGTGTCCTCTCTCCCATCTATAAATGGACACCCACTCTCCTATATTAATCACACATGAAATCCATTTGGTTCTTAAATAAATTTCAAAATATATTTATTAATTAACACCTTTTATCGTAGAGTTATTATATTTATTATTAACCCCTCCTTATATGGCTTTCGGTATAATCCTAAGGGGATGTCCGAAGATGAGGTAAAATTTATAAACTTGTCATTTTGTTTTATTTATTCTTCCCAAAAGCTAAAATATTATTCAAATATGTTGATATAATAAAACAAGTATTTAAAATATAAATATCTTTTATTTTTTAAATTTCATTACCTATAACCATCTAAACATCTATAAAATGGGAATAAAATTGTCAATCGTGTGTACTGCGGACTACCCCCACACGAACATATATTATTTGTTCTCTATCACCTCCTATAATTGATGTTTATAATAATGTATTTAATGTTTATATATGATATTTATTATGTTATTTTAAATTTTTTATTACAATAATTCACTTACATTATTTCCTAATAACCCATAGGAAATCAATAATGTCGATCGCGTGCATGGTTGACTGCAACCTAGTAAACTCATGTAATGTGTTTTTAATTTATATTTTACATGGACATTAATATGGATAGATTAAATGAATATATATGATATTTGTAATATAATTATTCTTTTTTAATTATTATATCTCATATAACTTCATACTTTCCTTTTTGTGGGGGATATGATAACGTTGTTTTTGTGTACAACGGACAACCCCTCGAAAAGTGATGTGATTTATTTTTTAGTAATGTTTTCCATGTAAGTTAATATATGTAAATTTAATTAATATAAATTTTAAATAAAAAATATTCTGTTAATTTAATATATTATTTAAATTTACATCATTTCATTCATAGAGATCAATGAAAACAATAATCATGAACACGTACGACTTAGAGTCTCTATGAACAGTGTATCTCCTTTTCCATCTCACACATTATTGGATTACAATAAATTCATATATAATGGAAATTTATAATATTTATATCATTATAAAAATTACCTTATTTATGTAACTGTTATCCAATTAAGATGAATGAATATACCAAATCAAAAAATTCAAAAAACAAACTAGTTATTACTCGAAAAAGGATTTTAATAAGGAACTGTTAATAAACTGGTAATAAAAGATCCTAAGTAAATCATATATGATCTATTAAATACTAATAGGTATCTAAAATATATGTATAATAATAATATATTTACTCTAATGGAGTTTTTAATGTGTATAAAGTAAATAAAGACTTCAGTTAATGGATTTGTTTCTCAATTTTTCTTCTTTAGGACATAAGTAATCTTCTGCACTAATCTTAATTTATGAGGTTTATTTTAATCCATATTAAAATATATTATCATGAATTTATTTATTCTAATGATATTTTTGGTTTCATTTAATTTTATTCATTCATGGGGAAAATAATTCCATGTTACCAAAGAGGTAGGGATTTATGATTCAATCTTATAATTTATCAATATTTTTTTATATTTCTTATGAAGAAATATTATGATCCAGATTCCAATAAACTCCTGAATTTTCTCATAATTTGGAAATTCCATAAGAATAAATGTTTTCCCATCATTTCCTTCTCTTTTTTTACTAAATAGTTAAAAAGATTTTTTTCATAAAAACATACTTGATTTATTTATTAAGTCTAAAACCCATTTTATTCCATATACATGTATTCTAAAAAATTAAATATTGTTTTTACTACTCTCCCATGATTTTTAAAGACATTTTTACCCTTTTTTAATTTTTATAGAATGATTTAAAATTATTATTCATGTATTTTTATAAATAATAAGCATTTGGAATTTACCAAAAAATTGATATAAACCTCTATTATAATGTATATAACATAAATAGAATTTATCACATTAATTTACACTAAATGTTTTTTATAATCCATTACAAGTTTCAAATATTATTTTTAAATAAAAAATATTTGAAAATTCATTTTGTTTTAAAAATCATTTTCCAAATTGGAAAGGGTATTTTCCTCCTGAAATGTTTTATGTTATATTTATAAAAGGATTTAAATGTTTTAATAGTCCTTTTATAATTAAATGATTTGGAATTTGTTTTATGTATTAAAAATTGTTTTTCGAAGGGGAAAAAATACTTTCCTCAAGTAATGTTTTAGATGATGTTGAAAATATCCCCTATATGTTTCCATGGTTATCATCAAATAAAAATATTTTTTATATTTTTTATGTTTTGTAAAGTTTCTTTATGTGTGGTAGGAATAGTTTCCTCAATAAATGTTCTCAATGATCAATAAAGCTACATTTATAAGTTTACATGGTTATTTTTAAATATAAGGATTTTGAAAAAATATATATGTTTTCAAAAAAATTTCATAATAAAAACGATATTTTTATCAATATTTTTTTAAAGTATCTTTAATGATTAAAAGATAACTTTCAAATGTTTTTTCAATGAAATGTATTTTGAAAATGTTTTATGATTCTCTAGTTTCCAATAGTTATTTTCAAAGTGGAATGAATATTTTTCTTAATAAATTTCCCATTTGATCTTTCAAAACCATTTTTATTCTATAGTTATGTATATTGATGTTACTTATTATTTAATTGCGATAAGATCCGATGATACCATTATTATTAATTTTCTATATAGTTTATATGTGTACATAAAAAATTATGAATTCCGTTTATCTTTCATAGGTTATACCATGCTAAAATGTTTACGAGAGTAGATTGTTTTTTCCTGGGTTATTTATTGATGAAATGATGAAATGATTTTGATGACTTTTTATTTTCCACATATTATGTTATGATAGAATTTTTATTAAACCCATTCACTTTCAAGGGTTCTTAAATCAAGAATTTTTTATGATCTTGGGGAACACATATGTATGATATTAATTATATGATAGTACAACCTATATATCCCACTATTTCCTTGGGTAAATATTGAAATATCATGAGATACATATGATTGGAATGACGAGTGAACCCAAACCAGTAAAGTAATTTTTCCACCAAGATATTATTTGGAGTAATCCATAAATAAAACAATCATTTAGAGAGTGAACCAATTCCCCTATGATAGCTTTGGAGATGAGACTAACTACTATGGGAATGCTTTTATATACATATGTATGTGCCACAATTACATGTATTAGGTCAATGTTATATTCTCATGGATCTTGTTCTTTTATTTTCTTATAATTAATTTCTTATTAACTATCTATATTTATACCATGGCTCAATATCATGATCTTTGATAAGTAGGGTATTGTTTTCATAGGTTATGATCATGTTCTAGTACACTTATGATCATGTTATATTTAAGTATATCTCTTATTTGCACTTATTGATAATATGAAATCACCCTTTCTTATGTTTATTTTCCCAATGTTATGATCATATGTATTACATGTTATGTGTCCAAAAAGGGTGATAGTTATGAGAAACTAATTGATAGGTGGTGGATAATTCATACGAACTGGTTGGTTATGATTCCAATTTCCCAAAGGAACCTTACCATTATAATGCATAAGATTTTTCTATTTAATGTAATGCGTATTCATCTAAAAATAAGTAATATCAATATATGAAAAGCATAAGTCACTATAAATCTTATCAAGTGATTTTTTAACCATTGAAAACTAGGATGAGAGATCCATTGTGTTATCCCAAGGGATATGTTTAAAGTGTAATGACAATTATACATATAGGAAAATATCCTAGAATTTTTTAGAATTATAGTGTGAGTGGTTTGTATGAAATAAATATGTCAAGGTATACTATAAGTGGACGTGGCTCTAGAAATATGTACCTCAAGTTAAAAAATCGGAATATAGTGTATTGATTTGGACATGATTGTCACCTAGTGCATGTATAGGGGACTTACTTCACACTTGGTTACACACTCCTTAGAGATTTGATTTTTACATCAACAAAATCTTTACAAACCATCGATATGGATTTAAATAATTACCTAGGTTAAGAATATGTATTCAAATATTGAAAAAAATTTGTCATGATTTATAAATCAGAAAAGTGATTTTTCATGATTATGTGGTGCCCTACATCAATTATTTTTTCTCACACTACGATTATGGGTTTTATTCAATGCATTGATACTAATGGAAAAATGATAATAATAAATAAAACAAAAAATTAAATTATTTTTCCCCTAATAAATTTATTTTAATGGGAGTGGAATTTAAAATCTTGTTTATATACTCACACAAATAACTAATGTTATGAATCAAGTTAAACATACAGATGATAAAATGAAGAAAACTCGTTATGTTGAGTCCTTAATGTATAAACTTACACTATATTTTAGTGGGTCCATAGATCTATTATTTTCAGAGTAATGGATCAGGGAAACTAAAAATACATTTATATTTCTACAATGATCAAAAGATTAAGAAGTTGACATGGTTTTATATCATTTGGAAGGAGAAACAGATTAATTGTAGACTCTTATATGGAAGACAAGGCAACATCATGAAATTAACTCCATGCATTGTGATGAGTTTAAGAGATTATATTTCAATAAGTATTTCGCTCATATTCTGTATATGAAAAGGGAGAGTGAATTCCATAAGCTAAATAATAAGGATGGTGAATTTATTGGTACTTATGAGTAAAATTATACATGTCTTGTGAGTTAATATTCTAGTGTTATCATCCAACATAAATGTTTGATTAAATCATTATTTAGGGGATTGAAACAAAATATATAATGGGAGTTATTATTAAGGGACTTATATAGTTATGAATAAATCATTTGATTTATTATCAAGGTGGAAATAAATATTGTAGTTACCCATCAATATCATGGTTTTGATTACAAATAAAATATGGAGTTTAAGGGTTTTTCTTATGCTAAAAGGTTTAAGGTATAATTTGGATGTACTATAGTGGTGGTAAACCCAACTATCTGTATATATGCGTCACAATTAGGCCATGTTGAAAACTTGTAATCCTCACCTTAACATGACCATAGGGCCCTAGCTCGTTTGGATCCACCATATTCCCTTTCAGATAAGTGGTCCCCTCCCTGGGTCCCACCATCATGCCCAAATGGACCATCACACAACTAAATTTCACTATATTACAATACATGTTCTCTTTAGTGTTATTTTTCCTCACTCACACACAATGAGAAAATTCCCGATATTTCACTAATTTTGTCATAAATTTTTGGTGTGGAATTGATTGTGCTCGTTGTGTTACCATTGTAACTTTTCCCTAAAACACCCAATGGTTCCCCATTCTGTAGGTGGGTACAGAACCAATTTCCAAAGGCCAACAGTCATCGGGTTTTTTAGGCCTAGTGACTCTTGGGGACTTGAATTGGACAAGAGGATGGGAGTTGGGGCTCATTGAACCCTTTATGGGGGAATTGTTTCATACTCTTGGACTCTATTATAGATTTATGATATGTTTGTGAAATCCGTTATAGACCCTGATACCGGACTGGTTACCCATGTGTCAATGACATGATTACAGACATGTATCGATTTGTATTATCTGTGTATATCATGGGTTCTCTATCACTCTCGTGTTTAATTATTATTCATTAGACTATGGAGATGACCAGGCACTCTGGAGTTTATTGTTGTTCCGGGGGATGGTTGGGGTCTTGATGATGGGATAGAACCTCTTTGAGGCATCCTACATATCCTGTGGGAACAAGAATCAAATGTCACATTAGTCATTTGACAAAGATTAAGACTGTATGACTGAACCCATCCATGTTCTTTATCATGGAATGTTAATTATGTGAGTATCAGTCAAAGACCTTAGTGAAGTGTCCAAAATAAAATTTTTAATACATGATTGAGATTTCATGTTGTTCTTATAAAATATTTCTGTTTCATGAGAGACACAAAAAGAGATTCCCTAGGCAGGACATATACATTTGAGATTGCCCTAGATAGATCTATTTCATATATAGGCATTTGAGTGGTGATGGGATGTAATCAGACATAGAATTCAATGGTAATTTCATGTTAGGGTTATTCTCATCATGCTATCAGTACAACCAACACATGCCTCTAAGACAACATGATCCATGCTCGGGGTGAGAAACAAGAGATAAAATGAGGTCAGACATATTACATGATGGCATTCCAATGTAGGGTTTAACTGTAAGGTTTCCTGTTTGGAGGAAATGGAACGAATCTCGGGCCTTCAAAAGTCTTCGTATGTATCATGGATATGGTAGGAATCAATGTCTATGTAGATCACTTTATCATGTATCCCACGGATGGGTTAAGGGGAATGGTCGCTAATGGAGGTCTTATAGAAACCCATGGGATATTAGGAGTGTTGTGGACTTATACCATGGTAAAGGTCCTATCGGTGGGGACATATTATATTATGTTGATGACCCAGTCTTCCACTCTTGGGTTTCTCATGATTGGTGAACTCATATAAGGTCACTGGTATGGCCATACACTATGAGGTTCTTCGTTTGGTATCATGTCATTGGTTAGGGATTACAATCTAGGGATTCCCATTTGGTATCATGTAATTCATCAGGGATTACACTCTTGATCTTCCTATTTGGTATACTCATTCTCTATACTATGTAAGATTAAAGATAGAATGTGATTTCCATAAAGGTTTTTCCAAGGGCATGATGTTAGAAGGGTTTTGAAAATGCATGATCCCATATCATCAGTGTCGCATCCATCGTAAAAGATGAATTTTGTAATGATTCATAGCTAGGGTCCACCTGGAATGAGTTCAAGTAGGTTTTTTGTGCAAAGTGTACATGTCATAAGGAATTTACCTGACATATCACAATCATCTACTACGAAATTCATTATTGGAAATCTGATATGTTGGGGAACCTATCTAACATAGTATACATATCCATGGATGGATTATTAATCAATTAACATTTTCTTAATGTCTTTTAATGGTAGTGGAAAACATGTTTGAGATGCATTGGATGAAAAAAGCGACAATTTCTGGGGTCTCGCGCATGATCAAATGAATTTACTCCAGTTTCTTCTTCTATCTGAATAATTCATCTCAAAGGTGATTTTTCATGTCTAGGAGGACATGTTTGAGGTGCTTCGCATGTCTAGGTGGACAAGTTTAGACTTCTTTTCACGTCTAGGTTGACATGTTAGAGGATATTCGCATGATCAATGTTCTTTCCTCATGTATCTTTTCCTGATCAAGGTGAACATGTATGATATGTCACACGTGATCAAAAGCTACTTTGTATAACCATAACATGTATACTTGATAGACATGTCAGGAGGTGATATGAATCAGTGTTGTGGATGTGCCTCATATCTTTCTGTGACCGTGAACAACAATCCCCCCTCCTTTTGATATTCATCTCTTTATTTTATAAATTCCTACGATCATGCAACATTGTATGAGTAATGCATATTATTTTTACTCGATTTTTCAATGATGCTTCACATGAAAAATATGGGTCATGTAGAGAGTGCATAAGCACATCATATACATGTTCGTATGAATTCTCTTAGAGTGTCACATTATTTTCCACGCATACTCGGGGACATCCATGTAACGATGAATAGATTAACGGGGTCATATCATTGGTCCGCTGCATGATAATATGATAATGTCTACATTTGGTCAGGTGATTATTCTGACATGCCAATGAATCATTCACATGATCAATGTGTGTTTTCTTGGATGTCTTTTCATGATCAGGGTGAGAAACTCTGGGGTGCTTCACATGACTGGTATGTCTCATCCTTGTATCATCACATGAACATGGATTCATGTTAAAGTTCCATCATGAGACCCTCCTGACTTGTCTGAGGTGTGCATTGTGGTTAGTATGCTGTTTGTCTGATAATTCTACATGACTATCGAAGGGCCTCATGAGTTTTCTTCGGGTGTATTTTTCATCCAGGTGTCATGAGTGAATATCCAAAGGGATTATTCCTTATGATTCATGGGAGGAATATGTGACTGAGTGGTCATACTAGAGGCATACACCATATAATTTTCATGTAAAGGGTGGATTTGGTCCATGTGATCCAATTTTTAATAAGGGGAAACATTCATAAAACCCCTCATGGAAGTCCATGGACCACAAAACCTCAAAGATGTCTCATGACGAGATCCTTGATTATTAAGATGGGTTGTACATCCATGTCAATGTATTAAGGGAGCATCGATGCTTGCATGCCTAGGTGTTCATGGATAATCGGCCCCACATCATTGATGTTTGTCTCTCATGCTAGGGGTATCCGTGAAGGTCCTTTGTTTTAGGCAAGCCACATAAAGGCATCATGTAGAGTGGATGATTCTTGTGATAGCTCATGTGGTCCTGTGGAGAAGTTGTATATAAAGTCCTTTATTTGCATGTGTAGAGGTATGAATTACATAGTGAGGGGTGTATGGCACATGGGTCACACAACCTCATGTTTTTGCATTCATGTTTATGGTGTTTGTAGAGATACTCCACATCACAACAACCATTTCTAGGGAAACATGTGGACATCATCGTCCATAGAGGGCTTCTCCCATGACCATAGAATGGGTATTACAATAGGATGGTCATGTTTCAGGGGATATATCCCAAAGCCTCTATACATATGGGTGGGGGAGACTTTTCTCTACATGGAACCTGGACTAAACATCCTTAAGCGTGCGGTTTTATCTCTGGATGGCCGAACAGGGGTGTCGCATAATCCTTATAGAAGCCACTGGATCTCCAAAAGATCATGTGAGGTACTCTAGATGCATGTATAAGGGATGCATCCTAGTCTAAAAAAAAGTTGCATGACCGAGGGCATGTTTCACTCAAAGCCTCCTAGGGTTTTTGTGACCTCAAAGGGATCTTGAGATGGACTCTCTGACCCTGAATGGGTCTTCTTGTTGAGTCTGCATATACCGGGGATGACATACATAAAAAAACTGGAGGAGGTTGGAATTGTCACATGTCTGAAGGTGAATGATTGCATCGCTATTGAGGCACACCCATATGGATAACTATATATCTATGCCATCAAAAGAAAAAAAATTCATTATTTATGATCTTGGGTTTGGGAATTGTTGTACCTCTCGTACCCCTCAAGGTTTTATTTTCATGATCACAATCACTCAATTATTTATCTAATCTTGTTTTCAAGTGTTTTTGTTAATAGGCATGATTTCAGGTGGCCAAGGTATTGGGCCAAGAAAGCAAGAAGGCACAAATGGACTGATTTTCAGTCCACCGGCCCACCGGTGGCTTCACCACCGGCCAACTGGTGTCACACCAGCGGCCAGCCGGTGGCACCCAGAACAGAAGGGTGAGCTACTGCCTCCGCACCGGCCAACCGGTGGCCTCAGCACCGGCCAGCCGGTGGCCTCTTCACCGGCCAACCGGTGGTGCCTGAGCCCAAAGCTCTCTCCATTTTGCACACACCGGCCAACCGGTGGCTCTGTACCGGTCAGCCGGTGGAGCCAGTCAAACTAGCCGTTGGGCCTTTGACCAGGCTGGTCCACTTGCCTACCAACGGCTCCGAAGCCCTTTCCAACGGCTCCGAAGACTCCCTAAGGCCATTTCAGGGTTCCCCCTCTATAAATAAAGGACTAGGAACCCCCAGAAGCCAGAGGAACATAGCCGGAACAATTGTGAAGCCAACGGACACATTTTCCATCATTTGGCGAACCTCCGGTGGATTGTTCCAAGGGAACCCCAATTGCTCCAACTCAATTCTACATCCAAGGAGCACCACCAAAGAAGCTTGGGAGCGCCCTTCATCAGCTCCATAAATCCATTGGCGCCCAAGGCTTCTCCAACTACGGTTTTTCTTGTTTTATTTATTTTGAGCATCAATTTGGGTTTGTGCCTACAAACCCCACCTCCTTCTCTCATCCTCTCTTTTGGGTTCTCACACTACCTTCAAGGTGTGAAGAGGTTAGTCAAGCCTTTCCTTTTAAAAGGCTTGAGTCAAAGGTGAGCTAGCCTTCACCCGTAAAAAGGCTAGTGGGTTTCTTTCTCAAACCATTAAAAAGCAAGCTGTAATAGGTGAGCTAGCCTTCACCTATAAAAAGGCTAGTGGGTTTCTTGCTACAACCATTGAAAAGCAAGTGGTAGTAAATCTCTCAACGGATGAGTTGGGAGCGGAGACGTAGGCCGGGTTTTTGGCCGAACTCCGTTATCAATTCTTGTGTCTTGCCTCTTTATTTCCGCTGCACTTTAACTTTGATTTTTAATTTGTTAATTAATTTTTAAAAGGCAATTCATCCCCCCTCTTGCTATCACTCCTTTCTTTCTCCGCCTAACAATTGGTATCAAAGGCAAAATTTGAGTAATACCTTAACCGGTTTCAAATTCAAGATCCATTGTGATGGCTTCAACCTCTTTTGCCCCCGAAGGCTTTTCTTTGGGTCGTGCTCTATTTATTGATGGAACCAACTATTCTTTTTGGAAAACCCGCATGACCACATTTCTTAAAAGATTTGGTTATCCTATTTTTAGAATTGTCATGCATGGTTATTCACTTTCTTCTCCCGATGAATCCAAATAGACCCCTAAAGACATTGCAAATTTCGAGCTTGATGGCAAAGCCATGAATGCTCTTCATTGTGGGCTAGACCATAATGAATTTAATCGTATTTCTTCTTGATCATCTTCTCATGATATTTGGAATCTTTTAGAAGTAACCCATGAAGGTACTAAAGGCGATGACAAGCCCGACTGCCCATCCCGCAAGAAAAAGGCCAAGAAAAAGGAAAAGAGGAAGGCATTCAAGGCCACATGGAGTGATAGCTCCACATCCGATTCCTCCTCCTCCTCAAGTGACAATGGTAACAAATGCCTAATGGCATGTAATGAGGTATCATCTTCCGAATCCTCATCCTCTAGTTCTTCAAATTCTTTCAATCATATGTCTTATGAGGATCTCCAACATGCGAGAGATCAATTGGAGGAAGGTTTTCACGAACTTTCTTCCAAATTTGTTTCTTTAAAAAAGAATTTCAAAAAACTCTCTTCCGAAAAAGAACAACTTCTTAAAGAGAAGGAAGAGTTGACCCTCAAAATCCAAAACCTTCCCGATATTGATTCCATGGAATCAACAATCAAAGATCTAAGGGAATCCCTAGCCAAGTTCACCCAAGGTGAAAAAAATTTGACCAAACTCCTTGGTTCCCAACGCATATCTAGAACCACCGAAGGGCTTTGCTATTCCAGGCAAGCTTCCTCTTCCCATGCACCTACTATTTTTGTAAGGGGGAGCTCTCAATTTAAATTTTGTAATTATTTCAAAAAGTCTGGGCACTTAATCTATGAGTGCAATTGCAAAAATGCCCGGTATGGTAGGCCCAAAACTATTTTCTTCAATGATGAATTTTATAGTAGAAGACCCGCCACAAGACAAGTATGGATTGAAAAATCCCTCTTAGCGAGTCTCACCGGACCGAAATTTGTCTCGGTTTCAAACACCTCTCCCCGGTGACTTGTTGTTTTTATTTAGGGGGAGTTAGGATAGTTTAAAATAATTTTTTCTAAACTTTCATTTCAAAACTTTATTTTCAATAACTTTCAATTTCAACACTTGGTATCAAATTTTTCATTTCTTTCAAAACTTTCAATTCAAACTGTTATTCAAAATTCTCAATTCAAAACTTTCAATTCAAATTTCAAAAATTTCAATTGATTTAAAATCTCTATCTTGTTTTTCAAACCTTTCACTCAATCAAGTTTTATGCCCCGTGCTATTTTGATAATCACAAAGGGGGAGAAATTCTTGGTTGATTGGGGGAGAAATATTTCTCTCATGCTTTGCTTGTTTTCTATTTATCCTTTAAAGCATGCCTTTCATTTCAGTTTTTACATTGATTGTTTTGGTGATTGTGATCATCAAAATAGGGGGAGATTGTTGTACCTCTCGTACCCCTCAAGGTTTTATTTTCATGATCACAATCACTCAATTATTTATCTAATCTTGTTTTCAAGTGTTTTTGTTAATAGGCATGATTTCAGGTGGCCAAGGTATTGGGCCAAGAAATCAAGAAGGCACAAATGGACTGATTTTCAGTCCACCGGCCAACCGGTGGCTTCACCACCGGCCAGCCGATGGAGCCTGGACAGAAGGCATCCTTCTGTCCAGACCACCGGCCAACCGGTGTCACACCAGCGGCCAGCCGGTGGCACCCAGAACAGAAGGGTGAGTTACTGCCTCAGCACCAGCCAACCGGTGGCCTCAGCACCGGCCAGCCGGTGGCACCCAGATGAATAGTGGTTGCTACTGCCTCAGCACCGGCCAGCCGGTGGCCTCTTCACCGGCCAACCGGTGGTGCCTGAGCCCAAAGCTCTCTCCATTTTGCACACACCGGCCAACCGGTGGCTCTGTACCGGTCAGCCGGTGGAGCCAGTCAAACTAGCCGTTGGGCCTTTGACCAGGCTGGTCCACTTGCCTCCCAACGGCTCCGAATCCCTTTCCAACGGCTCCGAAGACTCCCTAAGGCCATTTGAGGGTTCCCCCTCTATAAATAAAGGACTAGGAACCCCCGGAAGCCAGAGGAACATAGCCGGAACAATTGTGAAGCCAACAGACACATTTTCCATCATTTGGCGAACCTCCGGCGGATTGTTCCAAGGGAACCCCAATTGCTCCAACTCAATTCTACATCCAAGGAGCACCACCAAAGAAGCTTGGGAGCGCCCTTCATCAGCTCCATAAATCCATTGGTGCCCAAGGCTTCTCCAATTACGGTTTTTCTTGTTTTATTTATTTTGAGCATCAATTTGGGTTTGTGCCTACAAACCCCACCTCCTTCTCTCATCCTCTCTTTTGGGTTCTCACACTACCTTCAAGGTGTGAAGAGGTTAGTCAACCCTTTCCGTTTAAAAGGCTTGAGTCAAAGGTGAGCTAGCCTTCACCCGTAAAAAGGCTAGTGGGTTTCTTGCTCAAACCATTAAAAAGAAAGCTGTAATAGTTGAGCTAGCCTTCACCTGTAAAAAGGCTAGTGGGTTTCTTGCTACAACCATTGAAAAGCAAGCGGTAGTAAATCTCTCAACGGTTGAGTTGGGAGCGGAGACGTAGGCCGGGTTTTTGGCCGAACTCCGTTATCAATTATTGTGTCTTGCCTCTTTATTTCCGCTGCACATTAACTTTGATTTTTAATTTGTTAATTAATTTTTAAAAGGCAATTCACCCCCCCCCCCTCTTGCTATCACTCCTTTCTTTCTCCGCCTAACAGGAATAGCTAAATTCCTCTTCTTCATTCAATTCACATGTCATAAGTAGAGGTTCCCATGATGGATTCTTCATCATGTTGAGGGCTTTCATGAGGAATTTTTATGCCAAGGTAATCATGTCCAGGGAATCCTATGATCATTTTAAGAAAATTATGCTCATAGTATTTATGATATTGAGTTTCACATATTCATTGGTGCATCACTACATGCACTAGTATGGATGCCTCGTACATTCCATGATTCACAGCGCATGAGGTTCTATATCTCATGTGATCACTTGATCTGAGGGGAGGCCTTGAACAATATCTCTCAAGTAGTCAAAGGGGTCCAACATGTGATCATGTGAATACATGAAGATCACACGATAGGTTCTTCAAAATATATCATACTATATATTCTTGTGGGAGGGACCCCTATTCTTTACTTAGAGGTGATCTGTGATGGTAGCAGCATGTGGATCTATTCCTTTTGTATTTTCCTATTCATTTTCCCCCTATATTTTCGATTTGTCTCCCCTCTCCACCATGGCTATGTTTTTTGGGTTGTGAAGAGGTCTATATAGGCTATGTGTGTCCAACCCTTTGACAACTTTTTATGTAATGAGTGACATGTTTTTTTAAGCCACATACCCTTTACATACAAAGGCATCGCGTGAGGATAAAAAAATCAGATATAAATTGGATGAAAACATTTTGAGTTTGACGGGGTATATGGTCATAAAATGACTTGTGACAATCCATTGGATGACTTATTTTCGGTTACATGTTCAATGGTGATCATTTTATGGGTTCAATTTCTTCTAGATGCCCTTTGGGGAAGTCTATCAAGGCTCGTGGAGGATTCTATTGATCAAAATTGAAACTATCACATGATCCTAGATTTATAATGTGATTGTATTGAATTTAATCCAATAGTATCATGAAAGACCAGTGGGGATCACGGTCTAGATCTCATGTGGACTACTTCAGATATGAAGCATTATCAGAATATGGTAGAAGACATGGAATTTATAATTAGGGAGTGTTGGGTGTGCCTCGATGTGTCTAACCAATTTGGTGTGAGGATGAAAATTAGATTCATGTGGCACACAGGCTTAGCGGGATTGGATCTTCTGATTTTGGCTAGGATCAGTGGGTGTCTTGATATTATAGAGAAGGCCATCTAGTGAATTGATCAAAACACTATGGTTTGATACTACATAAAAAATTACATCCCATATCAAATTCCCATGTCTTCCTCCCTCATGGTGATAATCAATTCAGTGGTAGCTGTCTACTTGAGCCGAAAATGGGGTCAGCACTCATACCACTTGCATAAACGTCCACCTAGCAGGCCTTGGCCGACCTATTCCAACTCATGCATGAGTTCTTGCTTACCTCAAGTCCAATACACAGGTTCTTCCTAGTCCATGAAGGAGTTATGCTCCCCCTAGTGGTCTACTGGTAAGTCTGGGATAACTCCCTTGGGTGTGGCTGACCAAGTCCCAAATGGGCCTGGGTTGAATCAGCCCATCTCTTTGGTGGGCTACACATATTTTTTGGCTAATTTTAGTATCATAATGAAATCCCTTCAACATAAGAATTCAACCTAATAATAGAATGAAATTCCTATTATTGCCTCAGTTATGTCTCTTTATGACGCATGTCTTCTTGAATGACCTCATCCATGCATCAATTAGTTGTTTGGAATGTTTCATAGATCTATGTTGGAAAAGGAGAATATGAACAATTACTGGTTCCCAAAAATTCCCCACATAAAATTAGAGTCATTGAAATGAAAGAATTTAATTATAAGGTTATCATAGATCACTTAGTCATATATCTAAATATCAGATTATCTATGATAATGAACACATAAATAGAATTTCTCTCAAGAATGTTTGAGGTACTCTAAATTGTTTATTCAGATGATATATCTAGCCACAACTAATTAGTTTAATCCAATATGGTAAGTAGATTCGGCATGGGGAATAGATACATAATATTTGAATGAATGTGAATTCCAAAATGAAATAGGTTCTATGTGGTGTTGATACTTGTGCCAGGATCCAATGTAAAATTATTGGATATCTGTATTTATCTCTTGAGGATGGGAATCAATCTTCACATAGTTTGGAAATAAATTATTACTCATATTGAGCTCATAAATAAAGAGAACATGTTAATGTATAAATAAACCATCGATGAATGTCCTTATGTAGAACTGGATCATACGTAGGATGGGGTATGTCATAGTTTTATGAAAAAATACAAAATAAGGAGCCATGTCATAGTGGAGATGCTGATCAAATCATACCTTATGTCTATCCTTTAGGTGTAAATACTATGATATCAAATTTCTTATATTAGAGTTCTTTCACAAGTATTGTTTATGACTTCCCATTGACATGAAATCCTTTATTGATGCTCTTGATCTAGTTGTTTTTAGATCGTCTGGTTTACGAGTACAATTGATAAATGGTATCCATCTCGAAGGTGAAATTATAAAAACAATTCCTCTGTCAGGGGACATACCATGTATATCTAGATTTTATTGAGACTATATTGTGGGCCCTATAATATTTTTATATTTTCTATCTTTCATTACACTAAAATTTTTCTTAATCTTTATATGGGAGATGGCTTTGCGGGTATGGACATTACTTTTTCGTGGAACACATTCTTATAAGTTTTAAACCAGGAATTTTTTATGCCTCATGATTTTTAAAGATGCACAATATTTCTTGGATGACACCGGGTATATGTCCAATGAGCGGGAACTCAACTTTCTCCCCAGGTGTCTTTATCTAGTTTTCACTTTGGAGAGCATTACGTCTCCTACTATCCTAAGTTCATGAAAGTTATAACATCATTTTGATGTATTTTATGGTTTTCTAGCTTGGAAATTTGCGATTCCACGTAGTGTAATGTCTAACTACTCATGCTTTTGGTGTTCCATGTAGTTTTAATTCTTACTTCATCTATATTTGGTTTTCCTTATAGGTTAATGTCTTTATACTTGGAAATTTGTGTTCCTTGTAGTTTAATGAATTATCGGCAAGAAATTTGTGAAATATATGGATATAAATATAAGGGTGAATAAAATCTCTATGGGGGTGTTGAGTTCTATTGTGGTGTTTTCGGGGCTCATGAGGATTGGAGTTCCATTCTTACACAGATGAGATATCTTCTGTTGATGGGTTAAATCCATTGTGCATTGATATCATAGCCCATAAAATCTATTCTCGACTCTTTAGTAAGGGATAAGTAAGTTTCATGGGGTGAATATGGTTGAGGGTAATATGATAGGGAATGAAGCCCCACCTGAATAGTTGGGGTGTGGGAATTTAAATCACAACCCTTATGTTTGACCTGAGACATATGGAATGGGGTAGACAAGTTAGGAATGTCCCTTAACACTATGGTTTTTCACGTATTCTTGTAGTTTCATTGAGGATAACAAGGTCTAGGTGGACCATTATACTGGTCAAAGATGTATGTGATTAGTTATTTTGAGCCCTTGCATCAATATCATGTCCAAATGAAGAGAAGCATTTTGCTTTCCTAGTTAAATGAAATATTTATGAAGGCTCAAACCTAAATATGATGAACATGGGAAAGGATGTAATGTTATCTAGGAAGGGTTTTAGTGACATATGGAAACATATCTCTTAATTGAACATCTCACGTCCTATTCCTTGTGGTTTTGAATCATGGGGTGTGAGCCACCAAAAGGTTCAAGAATGAAGGGTCACATTTCAGCATTTAGAGTGTGTACATATATTGGGGACGCAAGTTCAAGGATATGAGATCCTCTTTGATAGTATGATATAGAGGCTATAAATCCTAGTCCAAAGTGATCATGTCTTAAAGAAGTTGTGGAATAGTCATTTTGGGGTAACCTATAAAATAATGGAATGTTGGGTTTGACCTTGGTAACAGCAGGCTCATGAGAATCCGAAAGCCCTTTACACCAGGCAATGATGTCTTTGGTTAGCGAGTATGAGCCCTCACATAAATATCTTTTTCAAGTAGAGAGATCTCTTTTCCTCTATAGGGGTAATGAATGATTTGAAAAAAACTAAGACTCTTTTGGTCATGAAGTGGGATATACAGAAAATTTAAGATCCAATAAGGCTTTGATCACCTTACAAGTTATTGCACAACCTATTGAACATATTACCACGATGATGAGGTGTGAAGAAACATTGATCTCATTTTTCCAAGACCAGGGGATCCAGTAATTATATCATGGATTTTACTAAGGCTATAGAATATGTCCTATGATCTTTATTCTTTATTTACTTATACCCTAATTTTTATTCAAAACACTATTCTTAAACTATTGAGGGGGAGGAGACATGACTTTTTCTTTGTCCTCCCTTTGTGGGATTTTGACCTGACAAGTTTTTTGTCTCCATTTCATAAGTTTAAGGTCTTATAAATTCGACAATTATGTTCTAGATTTTATGGTCGTACAGCTTTGACAAAGGTGTGATAAGATTATGGTCATGCCACTTGGACATGGTATCTGGATGTTACACTAGAGGATCATTAGGATACCAAAATCATGATTACTCCACCATCCCTTTAGGAGGCAGATGGAGAAATTGTAAATCATGGATCAAGGTTATCAGGTCATGAGTTATGACATGGGACAATCATTCTATGGATGACTTTTAACACAATGGGGTATTGGGTTCCACCTTGGTAATGTCAGGGTCATAATAATCATAAATCCCTCTATATCAGGACATGATGTCTCTGGTTGGTGGGTCTGAGATCTCGCATCAGTAACATGGCCAAATAGAAAGATTATTTTTCTTCATAAAGGTTAGTGAAATGTTTTAAATTACCCATGATGCATGAACCATGATTTATGGAACATTGATAGAGGTTATCAAAATATAATTGGAGTTATCAAATTTATGGTAGGATAGGGTAAGTCACTTGTTTTCCATTGATAAGGAAGGTAGATGGACAATTAACTATGAGTTTTATTTTCATATAGTTGGGAATAACATCTATGGAGTTTATAATCATGTGGTAAGGATAAAATTCCATGCATATTAATATCTTGTGGTGATGACTCTTCAATGTAGTTTAATGTCATGCGATATGGACATGAGAACAGACATGAATGGTGGTATTTTTGTGCATGGGCACCTGGATGAGGACTTTTTCGGCACTATGTATCTCATGGAAATGAGAATATTTCCACACATAGTTCATGGAAGATTCCATCCAGTTTAACATCATGTGGTAAGGAAGAAGATTAGCTGTCGTGAATTGATGGGGACATTCATTTCATGTAGTTTAACATTATTTTGTAAGGACATGTAATCCTACCTGAATGGTGGTAATACTGTGGATGGGACCAAGGGTGGGAACATAGGTGTCACTATGTATCTCATTGGAGTGAGAATCAAGAAACATGTAGTTCATGAGGGATTGTGTAGTTTCATGTCATGTGGTAAGGACTTTCTTCCATGTAGTTTATCATCATGTGGTAAAGATTATACGGAATAGTATAATTTCATGTTGTATGAACATATGCATACATTTTAGGGTTATATGATTCATAACATAATATAGATTCCCTGAGAGATATGCACAACATGATTCCATCAAGTGAACCAATTTGAATGAAGACCAAAGGGGTCACAACCACACCACACATCTTTCTGAGAGGAGACAAGCCAATGGTTCCAAATGAGGTTATAGCTATGGTTTTTCCAAATACAAAATGTCTGGGAATCACAACATATATAATGATGATGGGAATCAAGCCACATGTAGTTATGAATGTTCCATGAAGTTTAATGAAATGAACAAAGTATGAATGTGTTCCATGAAGTTTAACATCATTTGTTGATAATGATGGTGAACCTACATGAAGATGATGAAGTATAAAAGGTCCCTAAAATAAAAAGATTTCACCCTAGGGAGTATTAATTCATACCCATCTTGTGGACAATCAAATTCTATATTGATCTTGGAAAATGATGTACTCTATTCATGTCAATCCCATACATAGGTGTGTTAATTATCCATTTTTGAAAGATTCATTTGGGCGTAGGATGGGAGATCAACGCGCCACTCTGTATCACATGGGAGTAATAATCATGTTATGCATTGTTATTATAATTTTGTGTTGTTTATAATCTTACAATAAGGATGAATGTGGTGGATGGTGTCCCAAGGGGATGTATATGGTGTGATAAATCAATCCTGACATGAATAAAGACCAATGGTATCTACACCATGCCATACATCATTGAAAGGGGCTCAGGCCAAGTTGTCAAAAATACGGCTTGTTTTTTAGTACCTAGGGCTAGAATCTAGGATTAAATCCTTGTGAATTCCTATGTATCCTGTAAGGGTGGGGATCAATCCATATGTAGTTCTACAAGCACTATGAAATTTAACGTCATGTTGAGAGGACAAATTTACAATCACCTTAATGTCATGTGGTAAAGAAGTTGGACACCTTTTGTAAGTGGATATCGAGGTCACGATTCTTTGCAGTTTTATGTAAAATGGTATGTCCATTGGCCATATAGATTAATTTCTTTCAACAATGGCATTATATCTCTTAATATGAAAGGAAAAAAATCTTATGTTTTCATCTATAAATATGGGTATGGGTGTCACTATATATCCAAGGTTGATATGAATCAATCCATAGATAGTTATTTGGTTACTAATGTGGTAGGATACTAAAACCATAGATGGTGTTCCCCTCGTACAGTTTCATTTCGTGTATGGGACATATACCATCCATATTAACATCAAGAATCAATGAATCGTTTCATAACCATTCCCTCTTTGTACATAGGATGATAATGAGATTGTCCTGATCCTTCATGCCCTATTTTGTGTAGGTAAAACCTTACCAGAGTTCCTAATCTCATTTTAGTTATTCTCAGTGTGTGGAACAAGGATTGAAAAGGGTCTCTTCCACTATTCATAGGCATTGAGGACAGGATAGGAGAATCCCATGTTGTGTGTTGGTTGGGCCAAAATATAGGATCAAGGTGTCCCTGCGTATCACATTGAGAATCAGAATCAAGTCATGCATAGTTATATGGGGTGTGTAGTTTAACGTTGTGTGGTGTGGATTTGATCTAGGCAATTTAACTCATCCCAGTACTGATGATGGATTTATACAGTTTAACTTCATGTGTTCATGATGTTGTACATGCAGTTTAATGTCATGGGTTAAGGACATAATCCATGAAATTAAATTTCTTGTGGTATGTATGATTTAAATGATTATTAATGTCTTGTAGAATAGATGTGGGGTCCATATAGTTTAACATAATGTGGTTAGGATGATGGTCGTGAAGTTTAACGTCTTGCGGTAAGGATGTTATCCGTGTAATTGAAAGTCTTGTGGTAAGGATTATGGACATGCACATTAATGTCTTGAGGTAAAGATGATGGTCAAGAATTTTAAATTCTTATAGTAAGGATGTGGGATCCATACAGTTTATCATCATGTGGTTAGGACAATGGTCATCTAGTTTAACATATGGTGGTAAGGACATGATCCATGAAGTTTATATTCATGCAATAAGGATGATGATAATGAAGTTAAACATCTTGTAGTAAGGATATTGCCCATGAAATTTAACATCTTGTGTTATGGACATGGGGCCCAGATAGTTTAACATCATGCGGTCGAGTTGATGTTTTTTCAATTTAATGTCTTGTAGAAAGGACATGATCAATGTAACATGATAGGAAATTAGCACATAAATATGATCATGGAAAACTATTATGCATATTCCATGAGTTTTGGGATCCTTCAACTCTATCAACCCTCTAAATACATGTTCCTCCAATAGATATTTAACTACAATGCAATATTCAATTGTGTTCTTGAGAAGTTGGTGGTATGGGAACTAGTCATCATAGCCAACCAACCCTACTTCATGAAGATTCCTCATTGTTTGGATCATCATAAAACCACTCTCTATGTTATAGTTGAAATACCTAGGAACATGTCTAGATTGGATGGAGTATACTGTTGGCTTCCTACCTTCTAGATAGGGGAGACCATACTGCTTTTCCCATATGCTATGTAACGCCCTGACCTCAGTTAACCAGATTCGGTGCATTATGACATAACATTGGCATGATACAATGAATCATGTCCCGAAAGACCGGTCATTTTAGTTTCCTTGGAAGTGCTAGATACATTCATAAGTTTTCCATTACATTTTAAAATGAAAAGCTACAACAACATTGATTTCATAGACCACACTCATATCCCCTTATATTATCCTAGTAGGTCAGTCATAAAATACTTCTTCACATCCTGGGAAAAATAAAACATTGAAAGGGGTATGCTCATATGCTCATTAAGGAATACAATATAGAGTGAACTTTCATAAATAATCATTAACATTTAAGTAAATATATAAGACTAAAACAAAATCCTTTTAAACATGAACATCAACATAATATGGAAAAGACCAAATCAAATAATTCCATTTATATATTCAATAGATATTCTACTTGTCAAATAATCACTTGCAATACCAATAGCCACTTTCATAAGGATGGAATGCATAATGCCAGACTTCATAACCATATAGTCAAGTCCTTGTGCCAAGACTACAAATAAGATTTTTTCAAGGCCTTGTTCAAAGACACTAGTTTGTCTCATAAGACCTACTAATGCATTGAGGAGCTATAGTGGGCTCCACCCATCACTTACTATGTTCAATTCATTCCTCATATAAAAAGGTTTAAACATAACATAAACATTCGTCTTAAAACTATCATACGAAATGTCAATACTTTATCCACAAACCATTAATGGTATAAAAATAACACATCCACATTAAAACATAAGTCATTCAATACAATATGATATCTGGTATTATAATAAATCAACCTAAGTTGATAATAATTAAGAATATTGACATAAATGAAGTTAATCATCAAAACTATTTGAGAGAAATATCACCTTTTCCTTTAAAACATTTAAAATTCTCACTATTTATCAAGAAGCTGTTTAAAACAGAATTTCGAATAAAAGTGTTCCATATCACTTTGAATTTTTTAAAAGGAATTTTAATTTTAAAACATTAATGTCCATATAAATAAAACCTTAAAACCATTTTTAAAACATGGACATTAATGAGAATTATTTAGAAGAAGAAAATTTTAAAACATTTAAAATGATATTTTAGTTAGAGTTCCTAACAAAATGAGAGATGCTTGAATAAAAATAATTGAGGTGATAAAAAATTATAATATCATGATAACAAAGGGATTCATGATATACTATGTCAAAGTACAGGATATACACCAAATAAAAGAGGATTGGTGCATAACAACAATGAAGTCTCAATTGAATGTAAGTTGGGATGAATTCCTTTATAATGAAAATATCCTTAGGTTAAGGATAAATCAATGAAATAATTATGTGTGAAAAATATAAAAATACTCAATATGATTTCATATTCAGTTTAAATCAATCAGTGGATATTCACACATATTTTAGTAAAAATAACACCACTATCTTGGACATTTAACTCAATGAATAAAAATTGAGTAAAAATTTCTCTTATAAAAGTTTATATTGATGACTTGATAATTTATCAATGGAGTTATTATGTGTATAAATAGTATATCCACTCAAAGGGGAGAGGAAATATTACATAAGTAAATAAATAGTGATTTCACGCATAATCTTGGGGTAAAGTAATCAATGAAGTTTGCGTAAAACCGAATTAGTTAAAATTGAAATTTGAAATTCCCTTATCGATATGATAACTTACAAAAAATAAACCCCATGAAAGAAGTATCATCCAATGATTATGTAAATAAAAATAAATTAAATTATATTACACAAACAATACAATCATGGGTAGTACATACACCACACAAAATGTAGGAGTGGAAAATATAGCATGAATCTCACAGGAATAAAAGTGAGATGAAAACCCCTTACCTTGCACTTTTCATTGGTCAAGGGTAAATTATCCTCATATATAATAGTACAATAACTGTTATTAAATTATACAAGAACTATATACATAAATATGATTTTATATATTCTCCTCTAATATTTCTTTGTTAATAATACTTTGCAAGTATCATCGGTTCGGGTATGAACTGATTCATTATCCTTTATATTCATTGTTATGTGAGTCATATTTGTTATGTATGGGATGTATAATATTCATATAAAGAATGATATCAAGTCATTAAACATTATTTTTAATCATCAAATGAAAATTAGTATTGAATGGATACGTTGGGGAATGAATCTCTTCACCTTCATGGAGACGGTAATTCGTACAGACGCACGAGAAAAAATTTCATTCTTTTGATATTAAAATTGTATATAATTGGTTGTAATATCATATATACAGATTAATTATCATTTTATATTTATTATTTAAATCATTTATACTCATTATTATACCCATCCTAAAGATGAAGTGTTCGAATAACTAACTACATGACGATATAAAGACGGTAAGCCGTACGTACACATGTATGGTGACATGTCATTCATATGATGGATAAAAAATGAATATGGATATACCATATTTATTATAACATAATTTAATATAGAGTATACTGGAGTTTTTATTTTATAACAGAAATAACAAAGGAGTAAGTGGATGAAGAATAGAACTTGAAAGAGGTGATGAAATATTTACCTCTTCTTCGGGTTCTTCCTTTTGATTTTTCAAAAGGGCTCCATAGGTCTGCTTTATAACTAAAGTAATCCCTATATGATGAAGGTAAGAGAGATGGGAGGATATTTGGGCAGGGTTTGTCCGAGACTAATGGCATTGAAGGTGTGAATTTGAGAGAAGGGGAAGTTCCCTTTTATAAGAGGAGTGAGGGGAACCTTTGAAAAAGATTGAAATATTATGTTATAATATAATCATTTTCTGTTTTTAATGGATCCTAAATGAATTATTTAAAGTATAAGGTGATTATGGTTCTAAAACCACTCAACTAATAGGTTTTAGATAGGTTTGGGTCACTATATTAACATTATCTTTTAGATTTAACTCTTAGTCAAATAGTTTTACATATACCATGTCTCTTTGTATTTTTATAATATATGGTTAATAAACTTACTATAATATTACATTAGAACCCCAAGTGGTTAATTAATGATACAACTATCATTATATAAGTCTTTTGGCCGAACCTTACTTCTTTAGGATTATTATATCAAACAATAATATTGTATTTCTCTTAAAAACTCATTTCTTTAATTTTTGACATTATTTAATAATTGATTTTTTTAAAGTCCAAAAAACAATATTACATAGAACTAAATACATTTAATCAACCCCAACATGTCATATTAATATATAAAATCAGTTTAATTTATTAAATGTCTCAAATTACATTTATTTTGATATTTATAATATCAATTATTTTATTATTTCATTATTAAGGTAATTACTGAGTCATCATTGTGTCATAAATAAACTAAATTATTTAATGAATAAAAATTATAAATAAAATATCATTATGTAGGAAATATGTTTATATTTCTAATGAATATTTATATCTTAATTTATCTTATTTATAACCCTATATTGAAAATGTTTTAGTTATTAAACTATGATTTTAACTCTTTTAACTATTCTTTAAATAAAATAATAATAAATGTACTAATCTAATCCAAGTAGACCTAAAGGATCATATTTTATTCCTAAGTGTTTTTTTGGTCAAATTACACTTATCCAATAAAATTACCACATGTGTTGGTGGTAATTATGATATCATTTTTACCCTTAATTAGCCTATTTACTTTTAACCGTGGTTAATAAAAGTAAAAAGTTACTATTCATAAAAAATTATTTTCATCTTATTGAAATAAATTTTTCATATTGATATCATCCATGTGACTCTGATTTGTGTAATTCCGCTAATAGAAGTGATGAAATTCTGTTTTATGTGAATTTTCAAATGCTCCTAAGCGGAGGGTAAAAGACGGTAAAAATGTCAATAAAGTTTTATACATCTATGTTTATTATGAAATGAATGGAATGAATGAAATTGAAGTTATATTGGTATTATATATCAATTTTGACTTAATATAAATTTAAATAAAATAAATAATTATTTAAATAAAAAGTCAGTTTTAAGCTATAACTCAGTGTTTTTCAGTATTCATCAAAAATTCAATATTTCCAAAAAACACCAAAAATTTACCCTAATCTATTTTTGATATTCTGAATTTTAAAATGGATTCTGTTTTACCAAATTCAAACCATATAAGTTTAATTAATTAATTTAAAATTCATTCATGTTGTTAAAACTGAAACGCAGGTTTGTTAAAAGTAAAAACTATCAAAAGATTGACATGTGCTTATGTCAAATTCAATTGTGAAATTACTTATAATCACATAAATTGTGTTAAATTAAAATAATATTATCTATTTATACTTCTAGACCATTCAAATATATAATTTAACACATTATATTATTTTGATTAAAAAAGTTGTTTTCAATTAAAATTTACTATTTTTCAGTATTCATCAGAATATAAAAGATATTAGAAAAGTTCCAAAACTCTATCAAAAATATATTTTTATGTCCCAATTATAAGTAATAATATAATTTCATTAAATTTAATATATAAAAGTGTAAAATATTGGTTTTAAAAAGGGATTTTCATTAAAATGTGTTAAAATTGCAATTTTTTTTAAAAATACATATTTTCTATAAAAATGATTTTGTTCTTATATTATGTCTAAGAAATCCATAATACAAATTCAAAAATAATATGGAGTATATAAAATTCAAAATATAGTTAATACTATTCATAACTACTTTTGAACGGCTAGTTTGGTATGTCATGGAGCACTCGAACTCGTTATTTCGTGTAGCACAACCTATTGAATTAAAGGAAATAACTTACTATGAAATCTTGGTGTGTTACATTCTTCCCTCTATTGGAAATTTTTTCCTTGGAATTTTAAAATTGGGCTTGGGAACATCATTGAAAGTCCCACATTGGAAAATGATTCAATAAAGACATCTCTTTAAAAGAAAGAAATATAAGTTCAAATGTCACTCGAGATAACCCACACTAGAAATCCATGTAGGAAAACATGGATTCTTATTATAAAATAAGTGTCAAGTTCTAGTGGAGACTGATATAAATCATGATTAGGAGAAATTTAACAACAAGAAAACCACAAAATTGTGATGAGATAAACATTCATTATATTCCTAGTCGAAAAAGTAAATGGATAACATTTTTTGTTTTAAGTTCCATTTCATAAATATGAGTAATTTATTTATGAGATTGAATAAGAACATATATCGATATACTTACTTTTTATGTAGAGTTACATCCTTTAATAAATTTCTACCACGCACTCATGTGTTTTTTCAAAAAATAGGTATTTATGATGACTTGGTCACACCTAAAGTTATAGAATCAACTTCAAGTGAATAAAATAATCCACAAAGGATAAACTATATATATTTACCTTGTCATTAATGGTTAACCAAAACCAAAACTATTAGTAAAAGATCAGATGATCCCAATAAAGGATAATCCTTTAGAGAAATAAATACTTTTCTTTATTTCTAAAATTAAAACAACAATACCCAAAGCTCAATAAATACCAGTCACTAAACTATTGTCCTTAAAATACATCAATATAATCCAAACTAATATTGAAACAAAAAACATAGTAGAATTTGATTACACAGTCTTCCATGTTAAATTATATTTCTAAATAACATCTACTACTCTTAAAGTCACATAGTTAAAAGTAATTAACCAAATCACATATTACCTCTGATAGGTTAATCATTTCCATAAATAACATAATTCTCTATAGATGCACAATAAAAACATAGATAAAAATCCACCATTACTCCTCAAATAAAATCCCAGAGTATTATATTTTCCTTAAGCATATAGTATTCCCAACATAGCGAACGTCT
Organism: Viscum album; assembly: GCA_963277665.1. Lineage (NCBI taxonomy): Eukaryota > Viridiplantae > Streptophyta > Magnoliopsida > Santalales > Viscaceae > Viscum > Viscum album. Next base: position 650,572,930 of record OY728145.1, on the reverse strand, counting down.
TCCAAAATAACATTTATCACTTAATCCAAAAATCATTTTCCTATACTAAGTATATCCATTTGATTAGAAAAAAGATCCCAAATCATCTTATTATTGATCAATAAACTCATTTAACTACAAATCATAATTCACACTAACTAGGGGCATCACGTAATCTAGTGGTAGGAGATAACTCCCAATCGCACTATGGTTTTGAGTTCGATTCCTGCAGCTTTTTCCAACGCGATGGGTTGTCACATGGTCTGTGTGTTGTCCTTTTTCAAAAAATATATTTTATAACATTCCCAAAATGTGATAGATTCCTCAAAATAACTATAACATAATTTCACCACCAATGTTATCTCATACATCGCATTTTCATCCCAAAATTTAATAACAAGTAATTGCCTCAAAATCAAGGATCATATAAACCCAAATGGTTATTTATAACTATATCAAAAATATAAAACATAATTCTTCCTAAAATATAATTTTAACATAATAAACTGTACAGTTATACAAAAGAGGAAAGTTGTCCAATGTAATCCCATTAATAAAAAGAACTAATACTTTTAAACCTTTGACTATCCATTTATTTCCACATAAGTTCTTCCATGACCAAGGGGTTATCCTATAGAATAGGGAGTTCACTTGGGTAATTCCCTTGTCCCATAAATTTATGGAAAATGACTGTAGATTTATTATTGGGATCATTTTTATTTTCTTCTATAGTATTCTTCACTTTTCCTCAGCAATTCTTTACATTATATCCTTCTTTCCCAAACATAATTCATTTCTTTGTTCCCTTGAGATACTTCCATAGGTGTCTCTTTCCACATTTTCTGGATGATGGAAATGGATCTTTCTTTTCTCCAGGTTCTCCACCGCTAGAGCTCTTATCATTCAATGCCTTTATCCTCTTTGTTGAGTCCGAGATTTGGTTAATATATACGTTGTTGATCATATTTTTGCAAAACTGATTCGTCATGAACATGATATCATTTACACGAATAAATATTCTATCCCATTCCTCGTTTCCTCTATTTTTCTCACCTTGTACATCATGTTTATTGTTACTATGACTTCCTTTGATTCCATCCATTGAATAACATTAGAAATAATAGTGTGAGTCAAAAAAATCCTTTAGAGAATATTTAAACACCTTATTTTCAATCTAAAACACCTTAGGATTAACGAAAGTTATTTATTCACATCTAATATTAAAATCCTTCAAATCAGTTTGTAATGAAAATTTGAATTATCTTAAGAATATCTGATAGGAGTGTTGTAACCAAGAGTGCAGCAAGGCCCATTTTCATGTACCAAGATACCCCGAGTTATGCCCAAAACTCCTTGTCAGTGTTTTCACTGCTAGGTACATCTGTCCCAAAGCTGCCTCTACCTCCTCGTATCCAGAAAGATATGTATTATTTAGAAAACCCACGTAATCTATACAACAGAAAAATTCTTGGACGTTCTTTTAAACTAATCCTCAGCGACTATCTTAGGTTAATGTGATCTAATCAGAATTTTTCTAAATCTAGATTGTAAGGTTTGTACTAAACATCCTCTCATTTAAACTGTAACGCCCCCACCCCAGTTACCCAGAGTCAGTAAATTATTATATAATGATGGCATTATACAAGGAATCATGTCCCAAAAGACCAATTTGTTTTGTAGCCTTCTAAGTACAAGATAAATTCATAATTTTTACATTACATTATAAAATTTAAAGCTACAAAAACATTGTTTCCATAGAACACACTCATATCCCTTCAGACTATCCCTGTAGGTTTGTCTATAAATACAACTCCACATCCTGTAAAAAATAAAACATTGAAAGGGGTGGGATCAGATGCGTAGAAGGGATAAAAATATAGCAGAAACATTCATAAATAAGCATAAACATTTAAGGAAATGTATAAGTCTAAAAGAAAATCCTTTTAAACTTGAAATTAAGGATAATATGGAAAAGATAAAATCAAATAATTTCATTTTCTTATTCACATGGATATTCTCCTAGTCGAATAATTACATGAAATATCAATATCCACTTTCATAATGATGAAATGCATAATTCCAGACATCAAAACCACATAGTCAAGGACTTGTGCCAAAAATACAAATCAGATTTTGTCAATGCCCTGTTCCAAGACACTAGTTTGTCTCATTAGACCAACTGATGCATCAAGGAGCTATAGTAGTCTCCACCCGTCACTTTCTAAGTCCAATTCATTCCTCGTATGAAGAGTTTTAAACATAACATAAACATTCATATTAAAACTAGCATACGAAATGTCAATACTTTATCAAATAAACCACGAATGATTTAAAAATAACACAACCACTATCAAACATAACTCATTCTATACAATATGGGAGACCTTATTATAATAAATCAACCGCAATCAAGAATAATGAAGTATATTGACATATATGAAGTTAATCATCAAAACTGTTTGAGAGAAACATAACCATTTTTCTATAAAAAATTTGAATGTCTCACTATTTATCAAGAAGATGTTTAAAATAGATTTGTGAATCAAATTTCCACATACCACTTATATAATTTTAAAATGAATTTAAATTTCAAAACATTAATTTTCATATAAATAAAACCTTGAAACCATTTTTAGAATAGGGACACCAATGATAATGATTTAGAAGAATAAATGTTTATAACATTTAAAATGATATTTTAGTTAGAGTTCCTATAAAAATGAGAGACACTTGAATACAAATAATTTAGGTATTAAAAAATATATAACATCCTGAGAATAAAGGGATTCATGATATAAAATTTCAACGTATAGTATATATACCAAAAAAAAATGGATTGGTGCATAATAACAAAGAAGTCTCAATGGAATTTAATATGGGATGAATTCCTTTATAATGACCATATCATTAGGTTAAAGATAAACCAATGAAATAATTATTTTTGATAAATATAAATACACTCAATATGATTGGATATTCAGTGTAAATCAATCTGAGGACATTCACACATATTCCTATTAAATCTACACCAATGATTTGGACGTTTAACTCAATGAATAGAAATTGAGTGAAAATTACTCTTATAAAGTTTATATCAATGAATTGAGAATTTATCAATGGAGTGATTATGTGTATCAAAAGTATATAAATGCACAGGGGAGTTGAAATTACTACATAAGTAAATAAATAGTGATTTCACACATAATCTTGGGGTAAAGTAATCAATGAAGTTTCCGTAAACCTGAATGAGTGGAAAAGAAACATTGAAATTCCCTTATTGATTTGGTAACTTACGAAACACACACCTCATTAAATAAGGATCATCCAATAATGATTTAAATACCGATAAAATAAATTATATTATACAAACAAAACAATCATCTTTAGTATATACACCACAAAAAAGGTAGTAGTCGAAAATATAGCATGAATCTCACGAGAATAAAAGTGAGATGAAAACCCCTTACCTCTTAAATTTCCTTCGTCATGGGCACATTAACCTCTTGTATAATAGTTATGTCATTTTATTAATTTATATAATAATTATATACTTAAATGTGATATCATATAGGATCATCTAATTTTTCTTTGTTAATAATATTTTAGTAGTATCATCATTTCAAGTGTTAACTGATTCGTTTTCCATTTTATTCTTTGTTATGTGAGTCATATTTGTTATGGATGGGATGTATCTTATTCATGTAAATAATTATATCATGTTTTTAAACATTATTTTTAATCATAAAATCAAAATTCGTCTTGATTGGATATGATGGGGAATGAATCTCATCCCGTTCATGGAGACGGTAATCCGTATGTACGCACGAGCGACAATATCATTCTTTTGATTTTAAAATCGTATATAATTGGATGGAATATCAAATATAAAGAATCATTATCATGTCATATTTATTATTTTCATCAATTATACTCATTATTATACCCATCCAAATGATGAAGTGTTTGAATAAGAAAATACTCCACGACGTGGAGACGGTAAGCCATACATACGCATGTATGGTGACATGTCATTCATAGAATGGATAAAAAATGAATATGGATTTACTATAATTATAATAACATCAAATTATATATAATATATAGGATTTATTATTTTAGAATATAAACAAAAAATAAAGAGGAAGTGGAAGAAGAAAATAACTTGATTGAGGTGATGAAATACTAACCTCTTCTTCGGGTTCTTCCATTTGATTTGATCAAAAGGGATCCTTAAGTTGGCTTTATGACTAATTGAATGCATATATAATTAAGGGATTATATATGGGAAGATATTTTTACAGGGGTTGGACAAGTCTAATGGCTTTGAAGGTTAGAATTTGAGAGTTGGGGAAGTTCCCTTTTTAAGAGGAGTGAGGGGCACCTTAAGAAAAGATAGAAATATTATTTAATAATAAAATTATTTTAGGTTTCTAATGGCTATAAAATATATTATATAAAGTATAAGGTGGTTATGGCTCGAAATAAACTAAACCAATAGGTTTTTGATAGGTTTGGGTCACTATATTAACTTTATATTTTAAATTTAACTCCTCGTTAAATAGTATGACATTTACCATGTCTCTTTGTATTTTTATATTATACGGTTAATAAATTTACTATAAACTTACAAGATAACCCCAAGTATTTTATTTGTGATAAACCTATAATTATATAAGTCTTTTGGCTGATCCTTATTTTATTAGTATTATTATATCAACCAATAATATTGTATTTGTTTTAAGAACCCATTTATGTAAATTTTGCCATTATTTAATAATTTATTTTTGTTAAAGTCCGAAAAACATTATTCAATCGAAATAAATAAATTTAATCAACCCTAAAATTCCATATTAACCTAAATAATTATTTTAATTTATTAAAAGTCTCAAATTACATTTATTGGGATATTTATAATATGAATTAGTTTAATATTTCATTATTAATCTAATTATTGTGTCACCATTGTGCCATAAATAAATCAAATTATATTATGTCTAAAAATAATATATAAAATATCATTATGTATCAAATTTTTTTATCTTTATAATAAATATTTATAGTCTAATTTAGCTTATATATAACCCTATATTAAAAATGGTTTGGTTATTAAACATTGATTTTAACTCTTTAAACTCTTCCTTAAATAAAATAATAATAAAATTCATAATCTAATATAAGTGGATCTGAAGGGTAATATTTTATTCCTAAGGTTGTTTCTGGTCTAATTACACTTATCCAGTAAAATTAGGACATGTTTTGGGGTAATTATGATATCATTTTTACCCTTAATTACCTTATTTACTTTTAACCCTGGTAAATAAAAGTATTAAGTTAGTATTCAAAAAAAGTTATTTTCATCTTATTGAACAATATATTTCATAAAAATATCAACCATTTATCTTTTATTTTTGTAATTCCACTCATAGAAGGGGTGAAATTAATTTTTATGTGAATTTGCAAATACTCCTAGGAGGTGGGTAAAATATAGTAAAAAGTTCAATAAAATATTATACATCTAATTTTATTATAAAATGACTAAAAGGAATTAAATTAAACTTATATATGTATTATATATCTATTTTTACTTAAAAAATTAAAATAAAACAAATAATTAGTTAAATAAAAAGTCGATTTTAAACTATAACGTAGTGTTTTTCACTATTCATCAAAAAAATAAAATTTTCAGAAAAATACCAAAAATTTAACCAAAGATATTTTTGATATTACAAATTAAAAAATAAATTATATTTTACATAATTCAAAACATATAAGTTTCATTAATTAATTTAAAATTAATTCTCGTTGTCAAAACAGAAAAGCAGGTTTTTAAAAAGTAAAAACTATCAAATGATTGACATGTGTTTATGGCAAATTTAAAAGTGAAATTACTTATAATAACCTAAATTGTATTAAATGATAAAAATATAATATAATTATACTTCTAACCATTCAAAGACAAAATTTAACACAATAAATTATTTCGATTAAAAAAGTTGTTTTCAATTAAAATTTAGTATTTTTCAGTATGCATCAAAACATAAAAGTTATTTAAAAAGTACCAAAAATTTATCCCAAATAAATATTTATGTCCTGATATTAAATAAGAATTTAATTTCGTTAATTTTAATATATATAAGTGTCAAATATTGGTTTCAAAAAGGGTTTTTTCATTAAAAGGTGGTAAAATTTTAGTTTTTAAATACTTATTTTATCTGAAAATGAATTTGTTCTTATATTTTGTCTATGAAACACTTAATATGGATTCTAAAATTATATGGATTATATTAAATATAAAATTTAGTTAATACTATTCATATCCTCTTTTGAAGGGCTAGTTTGTTAAGTCGTGGTGCGCTCGAACTCGGTGTTGCGTGTAGCCCAAGATATTGAATTAAACAAAATAATATACTATGAAATATCCGGGTGTTAAATGATACCTATTCCAACATAGGTAGAGGCATGTGGCTACATATGGTGTCTAGGTAAGGAGTCCCAGACTCTATTGATATGGAGTTTGGTACTGGAGCTTTGGGGGGCTTATATTATCTATACACTTCCCATTGATTAAATGTCCCTAACTCTATGAAAGGTTTTGGGGAAATTCTTGGGGGTGGATGGTTTCCTGAATAACCCTGGTGAGGGAGTAAAGAATATGTAAATACCCTCATCTCTATTGGATTTGGTGAGGTTGAACAATGTTTGTATTATTCTCGGTGAGGGGCTGGAAAAAATGAAAATTCCCCTAGCCTTCTGGGTTGGGGAACCTCGCTGCATGGCACACTTCCATACCCATGTGTTGACTCTTCATCATTAGATAGGGGCCTCCGAAGAATTATCATAATTATCTCTGATAGATTCCAATTCACATAATGTAGTTGAGTGATCTGTCCTCCTAGAGAAGTTTCCTTTAAATACACATGGTGTCGGCTGGCAGAATCCATGAGAACACCCATTCCTCCTTTGGTGGTATGGTTAGTGGATGATAATGGGTGTCTGTATGTAGATTATAAGGTCATATTTCGTGGATTACAATGTCTATTTAATCTTTTGTACTGAACATTGAAAATTAAAATAGGATTGGTAACACCTTTTGTAGATTCCTTGTAGATATCACTATGTCTTCCTCCTCTTGTTCAAGTGGAAAGAGGTAGGTGAGATTGTTGTGACCCTGATGAAAGAAGGAGTTCTTGATTTCACCCCTTGGGAGTATGTTCAAATCAATCTGGCGGGGAGTCTCTAGATCTCACTGATATCGTATTGACTAATACATAAGAAGTTTGGTGTTCCTTGTCAATGGAGTATCTCTTTTGGTTGGATGATTCCAAGTATAACATTTGGAGGGTTGATTTCCATGATAAAATTTGAGTGTTTGGTTCTGATGATATAATTTAGTGGGTCAGCTCCCATGATGAAAATGACCTTAGGTTAAAATATTAAAAAAATTTACCCTAGCCATATGGGATGTGTTGTTCACTGGGACTCTTCTATCACTACTTCTAGTTGAGTGGAATCTAGAGGTTCGTGACTAATAATGATTGGGGATTGATCATTGGATACCATTGAGACACACTGGTGGTCATTAGATAGATTGGTAGTAGTTGGGATATGATCCTACTCTGGATCTGCATTTTCTAGATTCCATAGGTGGGCTCTCATGTCGTGTGCCCCATTTTGGATAGTTGGTGTAGTCATAGCCTCCTCTGAATCTCCTTACGGTATAATCACCACATATCGATGATTATGAATATAATGGATGGGATACCTCCCAAAAAGCTCATAGGTGATTTATTTTTCTCATTGACCATCCTCATCTGACTCCCCAGCGTAGGGAAGGTTTGTGTTAACACATTCCAGTGACAAGATCCCAAAGTGGTTGAATGTTCTAGAAAGGGTCACATAATCTGTCATGGATTACTATGGGAAAGACAGTTGGCATGAATCCATCCTCTGAAGGATTTCACAATCCAATTATAGTCTGATGATGGGGGTGTGGATATAATATTCCCAACCTAAGACGTTCACAAACCGATAAAGAAGGAGGTGTGTTGGTGACAATGTATATTGGAAGCTCAAGATCAAGGAATCATATCTAATGATCATGGAATGCTTTTGCATGTTCTAAGCCTTCATGTCGATTTCAAAGAATCTTGAGAATTTTTGGAAGAATAATAGGACAATGTATTAGTGAAACATCATATATAATAGTACATGTGTGATGAAAAAATTTCACCACTAAAAGGTAAATAGGATGTCCCTTATTTTCACATGAGGTCTAGTTTTGATAAAAGGAACATCTCTGGCATACTGGTTTTTTGTGTAATGAGCACAATATAAATAGTTCTGATAGGCACTGGGGAAATATACCACTTCTGACTAATGAATGGGATGAAATAGTTAGATGAATTCACGCCAGGTTCACCATTTTTGTTTTGGTGGGATTTTATTATGTGGAATGGATTTTTATCATCGAGATTACACTATCACATATCCCTAAAACTCCAAATGGTTCCCCCATCAATATCTGGGTACATGCCTACTTTCTAAAGGATGGAGTTCATCTGGGTTTTCAGGACAAGTGACTCTTGGGGACTCACATTGGTCAAGAGGATTGTAGGATTGACTCATTGAATAACTATAGGGGGGATTGGTGCCTACTGTGGGGCTCTCATAGAGATTTAATATATCTTCATGAAATCCTTCCCAATCCCCAATACATGATTGGTTACCCCTGTTTCAATGACTTGATTATAGAATTTTATAGTTATGGATTTTCATGTGTATAACATGTGTTATTTATCACTCACTTATTTAATTATGATTCTTTAGACTTTGGCCATGTTCGAAAACTCATTAGTTTATTGTTTTCTAGGTGGATGGATGTTGTCTTGAAGAAGGGATTGAACCTCTATGAATAATCCTACATATCCAGTGGGAACAAGAATCTAAATACTCAAATTTTGTTCTAAAAATTTTAACTTCCTATGACTAGACTCATCCATGCAGTTTAACATCATACGGTTTGGATGTGTGTATCAGGCTTGGACCTCAATGATGTGTCCTACGTGTCCTGTATAATATTGGAATAAATGTCCATAAAGTACTTATAACAGTCATATATGTCCTGAGAAATATGAAAATAGTCACCCTAGGTGGTAATTATGCATGTGAGACTGCCGTATATTGCTCTTTTAGGAATATAGCCCTATGGCCAATGATTGGATGTAATCAGACATACACCCTGAAGATAATTACTCATTAGGGGAATTCTCATCATGTTATTAGTACTACCACTTCTAGCCTCTATTCTCATGTGATCCATGATTGGTTTGATAAAGAATATATATCAGGAGAGAGTTCATATTACATGAGAGCATACCAATTCAGGGATTACACATTAAGGTCTCCCTTATATAGGATATGGCATGATTCTCCTGCCATATGAAGGCTTCCTACGTACCCAATATATGAAGGGAATCTGAGTCTTCATAGTTCACTGTATCCCTAATCCCACTAATGGGTTAAGGAGAATGGTCATACTAGGAGGCATTATGGTCACCCCATGGTTTTAGGAGTGCTAGGAACTTATACCATGGTGGAGATCCTATCAGTGGGGAAATATCATATTATATTGATGAATATAACTTAAACCCTATGATATTCCATGATTGGTGAACTCATATCATGTCACTAGTTGTGGATTAATCTCTAAGGCATCCTTTTTGGTATCATGTCATTGGTTGGGGATTACACTCTAGGGTTTCCCATACATACACTCTTGGGATCCCCATTTATTATACTCATTCTCTATCCTATAGAATATTAAATAGTGGTAGTGATGAGCATGGTGGTATGTGTGTGGGCATGATGTTAGTAGGGCTTCATTAATGCCTGATTCCATCTCATCAAGGTCACTTCCTTCGAAGAAGTTCAATGTGGATGGATATTCTTATTCGTGTTCGACATGGAATGATATAAAGTATGTCTGTCATGGATTTTTTATATGTAATAAGGTAATTTACTTACATGTCAAACCTATCTATTGGAAATGTATTTCATGGATACCGGATATGTTGGGGAACCAATATGACATAGTGGACATATCCAAAGATGGATTCCTAATCAATTTTCATGTTCTAGATGTCTTAGTATGGGAAAGTAAAAAATGTTTGAGATGATTCACAAGAATGAAGTGGGCATTTTTGGGATCTTTCACATGATCAAATAACTTACATCAAGTGCCCCCATCTGAGTGATGGATGATCGCGTTGTCGAGCACGTCAAATTAGTTGTTTAATTTTGACTAGAATTTCTGCAATATAGCAGCAACCCCAGGTCATCTCTCGACAGAGCCTTAGACCATTAATTTTAAAAGAGTGTTTTGATTATGGAAGTAGAAAGTGAATTAGGTTTTGTAAAACTTATGGGTTTTATGAATAATGATGAAAATAGGAAATGAAAGCGATAAAACAATATAGAAATTAACAAGATTAATTAAACATGATCAAACCGGGGAAGTCTCCTGATGCTCATCCTTCATCCGTTCAAGGGATGGGGTTATGATATTTTAATCCATGGTCTGTAACACCTAGAACCATAATTTTATTGAGTTTAAACTAGGATACCTCCTAGGTTTCAGTCGAAAACACATAACGATTCACCAGACACCGCCGATGATTGGGTGATTTGTATTTGACATCATAACTGAAACTCACCAAGGAAACACATGAAGAATTCGATGTGCTGTCCAGGTTTGTATGTCATTTCATTTTGATACCATGAAAAAAAAAATCATTACCTTGATAGTGATTATTTGAGTTCAATTGACCAATATGAACCACAGAAACACCGCAATTGGAAGGGGGAAAAGAAAATGTTGAATGGTGTGTGAAACATCACATGAATGGGTACCCCCAAACATGATCATATGAGCTGAGCATGACATAACAGTACATAAATCAGTAAAATAAGAATATAGGATGATTAAAAACAACACAATAACCTGGAATTAAAAAGATCATTCAAAATAATACAACTTTGAAGCTCGGGATTACATCACATTCCTCCCCGGGAGATCACAAGGGGTTTAGAAACCCATGGAAGAGGAAGAAGAAAGAGATGTTGATTTAGCACTTCCCATAGCCTCTAGAAATTATAGGGATGTTGAGAAGACTCCTTGGGAACTACAAAATGGAATCACCTTTCCTCCTGGCCGAAATTACAAATGGGGATCCCAAGGTGTCATTTTATAGGAAAATTGGAAGGTTGTTTTACGCACACAAATTTCATCAATCCACTTGTACCAGGAGTTTCGGCCATCATACAGTCTTATCTCACTTTGGAGAAAATGGAAAGGTTGTAGCCATACCTATTGAATGTCTCCACAGAATGTTTGGAACCCTTTGGACAACTATAGCCCATGATATTGATAAAATACAGAACACCGCATTTGACTTAGTCCATATTTGGTGTCTTGGAAAGATCAGTTCGGATGGGCCCAATAGATGCAGAATCAGGATTGTGTTACTTCATATGAAATGTAGCCTATTAAATGGTGGACATGCCCACAAGTTTTCAGCCCATTTGGATGCACGTATGTCGTTTAATATGAAAAACAGTGGACATATGTCAATGGATCCATGCAATTTTGGCCCATTTTTCTTCCACTTCATCAAAGGCCCCCCAAATCACCCCCACCTACATTGAAATAATAAAAACAAGTAACATTTACATTATAATCGTGATTAAAATTAATTGATTGATTCAAATAGAAAGTGCAATTTATTATTATATTTGTAATATTCATTACAAAACTAGGTTAAAACTGCGGTGTAAGGGTGGAATAAAACAGTGAATCGTGGTACGATCACACCCCCAGACCTAAATATTTGCACTCATGGGAAATGTAACATATCCAAATACAATGATGCATATATATATATATATATTTCCAAAATCATGATGATTTATCATTTGAGGAAATTTTATTTAAAGTAATATGATCAATGCACGAACCACACCAAGGAGTTCTTCTTAGTGAAAAATAAAAAAATATGCCTCATAAATCATATCATAGAGAAATTCAAAATGATTCACGATATCCAATTGAGAAAGGAATTCGGAAGTAAACCATGACACTAATTATCCATGTGTGTCTGTGAAAACCATTCAACTCCATTCTATCCACTTGATATCAAATAAATATATGTTATTTTAACATTTTTCAGATTAAATGATTTTATCACTGATCCCGTCCTACATCCTTTGCAATCATATTTCAAGACACACTCATTTAAGCATTCCCAGAAGTCAAACCATAAGCTCCCGACCTAGATATCCCAATATGTTTCACATTTAATCACTCCCCTCATTTTTTATATTTTTTTTTGAAGTTGCAATTGGAACAAATATCACACTCATCTCTTAACCCTTGTTTGATATCCTCACGACACTAATTGAAATAGTTATAACAAGATCAAAGGTTGAGGAGGAGTGGTTTATGACTTTCCCAAGACACAATTTTTCTTTTCAGGGCGTACAACAGTCGGACATTAGGTACACACGCATAGGTCAATCTTGTACAAGAATGAAACAAATCAGATAAGGAATGAATGTATGGAAATATCATTTAAAGCTGAAAAATATTAACCCAACATATATTAGCCTTATATTAAGTAACAAATAATCACGCTTTGTGGTTTAGTTCAAATATTTGAGGAGATATTAGTGACACAGTTTTCCAAAAAACTACTCACAAAAAGGGAATCAACCATCTCAAAGGTTTCACATAGATACAACCATTTATATCATTGACATAAAACCAATTCACTAAAAGAAACCCACTCCTTGATGGTAAATTCATACATAAATTATTTTTAGCCTTCGTTATGGTATTTTTACTTTCCCCCCTTTATGGTCTCCAAATCATGGAACATCCAAATTGTTGATGGGGAAAAAATGCAAATACTATAAAGAAGGCAAAAAGAGAAGACAAAAGGAGAAAATGATGAAAATTCCTAACTAACCAAGGAATGTATCCACCCCCCCCCCCCCCCCACAACTTGAATGTGCAGTGCCCTCACTGAAATAATTGAGAATGTGAGAATGAAGGATAAAACCCGATGTGTGTTATTGGTATGATGCATCGAGAAGGTGTATTTCCTCCACCGAATTATTTGGAAAATCCTCATAGAAGTGTTTAATTCGCTTCCCATTGATGGTAAGACATCGTCCACTCTGATCATGCAAAACCTGTATTTCACCAAAATGGTAAACATTAGTAATAGTATAAGGACCGAGCCATCAGGAACGAAGCTTACCTGGGTGGATCTTAAGCATGGAATTGTACATGAGGACCTTCTCACCAATATAGAACTTCCGTTTGTGAATCATGCTATCATGAATAGCCTTTTTATTCATTTTATAGATCTGGGAGTTCCCATATGCATCACGTCGAATTTCTTCCAACTCTTGAATCTGGAGTTTTCTTTGCTCACCTGTATCTGAAAGGTTCATAGTACATTGTTTAACAGCACAATATGCACGGTGTGCTACCTCCACTGGGAGGTGACAACCCTTTCCAAACACAATTCTATATGGTGACATTCCAATTGGGGTTTTAAAAGCAGTATAGTACACCCAAAGTGCATCATCCAAGTGAAAACTCCAATCGTTCCTATTGGGTGGTACCGTTTTTTCCACGATTCGTTTAACTTCCCAATTTGATATTTCTGCTTGTCCATTTTTTTGGGGGTGATTTGAAGTGGATACATTATGATCAACCCCATACTTACGATGAAAATTTTTCATGTTGCGATTGCAAAAATGTGAACCCTGATCACTAATGATGAATCTTGGTAAACCAAACCTACTAAAAATTTGGGACCTTACAAAATCAACAACCACTTGAGAGTCATCGGTCCTGGTGGGCTCTGCATCCACCCATTTTGATACATAGTCACCAGCCAATAAGATGTACACAAATCCAAATGAATTTGGAAAAGGCCCCATGAAGTCAATGCCCCATGCATCAAATATCTCAAAATATAACATGGGATGTTGGGGCATTTCATTCCTCTTGGAGATATTCCCTGTGAATTGACAATGACTACATGACTTGAAAAATAAATGGGTATAAATATACAATGTTGGCCAATAATTTCTTGAGTCAAGGATCTTTCAAGCTGTACGTTGAGAGCCAAAGTGGCCCCCACAGGCCAAAGTGTGGCAGAAGGTCAAAACAGAGGTGAACTCATGGTCAGGGACACACCAACGAACTACTTGGTCACTACAAATTCTCCACAAGTATGGGTTATCCCAAATTTACCAACGAGAATCATTCTTATGTCTCTGGGATTGTGAAAAGCTGAAATCAGTGGGGACCCTATATGTTACTAGAAAATTCACAATGTCTTCATACCAGGGGTAAAGTCCACAACATCACAAAGGTTCTCATGAGGGAAGAATTATCCAATGGGTAGGGGTGAGTCAACATGATGGTCCAATGGTAGGGAAATCCTACTAATGTGGTCAGCTACCACATTATCCACCCCCCTCTTATCTCTAATATCATGGTAAAACTCTTGGAGGAGGAGCATCCACTGTATGAGATGGGGTTTGGCTTCAGGTTTCTTTAAGAGGAAACAAAGGGCAGCATGATCAGAGAAGAGGATGATTTTTGACCCGAGAAGATATGAACAAAATTCTTCCACGGAAAACACAATATAAAAGAGTTATATTTCAGTGGTTGTGTAGTTTACCTGGGCAGGGTAAAGGGTATGCGAGGCATACACAATAACACGAGGGGACTTCTCAACCCTTCGTGATAAAACTGCCCCAACTGCAAAGTTAGAGGCATCGCACATAAGCTCGAAGGGGAGATCCCGCCGTGGTGGTTGGATTATGGGAGGTGATGTGAGACTCATTTTTAGTGAATTGAAAGCATTGCCACAATTTTTATCAAAAACAAATTCAGAATCCTTTTGTAATAACCGAGATAAGGGAAGTGCGATCTTACTAAAGTCATTAATCAATCGGCGGTAAAAACCAGCATGACCCAAGAAAGACCACACCTCACGAACACATTTTGGATATGGACGGGATGAAATTAATTTAATTTTATATTTATCAACTTGAATTACCTTATTTTAAATGATATACCCAACATCAATCCCCCGCTCAACCATGAAATGGCATTTTTCATAATTTAAAACAAGATCTTTTTCAATGAAGTGGCCGAGGATAGAAACTAGGTTTTCCAAAAAATCATCAAAAGAAGAACCATAGACCATGAAATCATCCATAAATACTTCCATACACCTCTTAAGGTTCCTAGAAAAAAAACTCTACATACATCACTAAAAATTACCAGGAGCATAACATAGACCGAATGGCATCCTCCTGTATGCAAATGTGCCAAATGGACAGATAAATGTTGTCTTCTCTTTGTCCTCAGGGGATATATGGATTTGGAAATAACCCAGATAGCCATCAAGGAAACAATAATGGGTCTTATCAGCCAATTGTTCTAGCATTTGGTCAATTAAAGGTAAAGGAAAGTGGTCCTTCCACATTGCATGATTCAGTTGACGGTAGTCAATACAAACTCACCAACTGTTTTGCATATGTGTTGGAACTAATTCATTCCTTTCATTTGACACAACTGTTATTCCTGTTTTTAGGCACATTTTGCACTGTTCTAACCCATTTACTATCAGATATAGGATAAATGATCCCTACAGTAAGTAATTTATTGACTTCCAATTTTACCACTTCAAGGAGAGTAGGATTCAACCGGAATTGAGATTGTCTTATGGGTTTAGCCTCATCATCAAAAAGTATATGGTGCATAGAAATATATGGGATAATCCCTGGAATATCAGCCAATGGCCATCCTATTTCCTTTTTACACTCTCTCAACAGTTTGAGCAGTTTCGATTCCTGTTGTGGAGAGAGGTCATTGGAAATAATGATGTTCAATTGGTCAATACCCTCAAGATATGAATATTTTAAATTAGAAGTAAGTTGATTAAGTTCCAACACCAATTGTATTTGGATTGAGGGAGTGGATTTAGGGGGAATGAGTTTCATGAAACTATCTATCTTCTCATGTTTATTCGCAAAGGAAATAGAATCTATTGAAATGAGATTTGAAGAATCCTCGATTGTCATGGGTACCTCAGAATAAACACACTCATCAATTAAAGCACCAAATTTACATTTTTTTGAACACACACAACACTCAAAACATAAATCAAAACTCAAATCATCCAAGGGTGAATAAAACAAAAATTAATCATAGTTTGGGTTGAGGAGAGATTTGTGTATGTGTGCATCATTTGAGAGCACATCCATCTAATAGATAGGAAGATTGGAGTGCTCTTCAACAGGGTGTATCATAGCCACAGGGATGTTAAAACTTACCTTTTCTCCACCAAATTCCATGGAAAGCATACCATTGTAAACGTTGATGATCGTCTTTTATATTTTGAGGAATGGCCTCCCATGTATGAGAGGAGTGAGTCCTTGGTTCAAATATCTTCCATCTCAAGAATGTAGAAATCAGTGGGGAATATGATATTCTGTACTCTAATAAGGACATCCTCAATCACTCCTTTTGGATGTGTTGTACTCCGGTTGGCATGATTCACGACAATGTCTGCTAGTTGAAGATCAACAACAGGTAGAGAAGTATACATGGAGTGATCCATCACATTAATGGAAGAGCCGAAATCTAGCATAGAATCAGAAAATAAGGTCTCCCCTATAGTACAAGGTATCGTGAATGTTCATGGATCCTTGAATTTGGTTGGCATTGCTGGTTGAATCATGGTCGAGACATTCCTTCCTAGGTTGTCTCTCTCATTACCCTTCACGCTCCTTCTATGGGTGAAAAGCTCTTTAAGAAATTTGGCATAACAGGGAATTTTCTTGACTACATCCAACAATGGAATATTAACTTGATCATTTTTAAATGTATCCATTATTTAATTGTCTATATCATTATCAATGTTTTCCTTAGATTTAGTGAGTCTTTGAGGGAAAGGAAGTGGAAATGATTGTTCATTTGAATCATCATTTATAATTTGATTGCCCTTTTTATTTTGTTTTTCATTACATGAACTTTTAGAGGGTTGGGAAGAAGTGTTTTCAAGAGGCGTACATACCTATTTCATAGAATCAGTAGAATAAGAAGCTTCTTTAACACTAGGAAGTGTAATTTCACATACATTACCTTTGTCTGTAACAACCCAAAGATTCATTAATGGAAAATCCCTCTTGATCTAGTTAAATGTCTCTTTATAAAAAATGATTTTATAAAATGTCAACTTCATTGGTTTTATGATAAGAATTGTGACCGTTACTTTTATAGTCACTGAACAGTGATCACATGATTAGTATTAATATAGGTCTTTAACACATCCAATTTTACTCAGACAAAGGAAGTGATGACCTCATCCATAGAATTACCCCATACGAAGCCCATCTATCAGAGCTCGGAAAAGAGGTGGCATCCTTGAGATTTGCTATTGACCAAGCCCAAGCTGAGGTTCACCGTGTCAAGCTCGAACGAGACTGTCTACAGGAGAAGTGGATGTTGATTGAAATTACCACTCGAGCGATGTTATCCGAGCCACCCCAAGAGTTTGTCACCATCGCACACCTTACCCTTAGGTATTATGCTGTTGTTTTAAGGGGTGATGTAACTAATCGATAGTACTATGTTCATCTACATTATTTTTTTATAAAATAATGAATATAATTTTTTTTCATTATTGGTACATTGTAAATAGTTTTTAATGTGAAAATGATGTTTTTAGTTATTATTTAATAAATAAATCTATTTTATTAAATTAAGGGATTTTTAATTAAATTATATTTTAATAAAATTTTATTATTATTATTAGATTAATTTTATTATATATAAATGATCATATAATTGTATGAATGTAATTATAATTTTTATTAAGGTTTGAAAGACATTTTTGTCAAAACCCGTGAATTTTCGATAAATATCGGTTTTTATTTTAAAAGAGAAAATTAACGAATTTAAAAATTTATTTAGATAAAAAAATGTTATTTTTGGAATCAGGATGTCAAAATTATCCAACAATGAATTTTTCATAATTTTTTGAGACAGTCAAATATTTGAGTAAAATTTAAATACTGTTTAAATATATAATGTGTTGTATGACATCATAATGACCCAATAATGATGTAATAAAATACTATAATCTTTATGTTCGGAAAATATATGTTTTACCATTAAAATAATTTTATTTTGGGTTTGTTTGGATTACTTTTCAAAGCATTAATGGACCCCTCAAGACTTATTAAACACCTTGTGTTTTTAAATTAATTTCCATGGGAGTGTGACTCACCTCCATATAATCAACCCTAATATTTTAAGAAGTTCGGACTTTGGCCTTATAAAATAATGTTTTCCTATTCCATTTTCCAATAACCATGGGCAAAAACCATTGGATGGTTTGTGGTTTGATTAATTTAATATAAGGTGTCCCAAACCTAAATAATAAAGAATTCCCTCACCTTTCCTCTATAAACCCACCCAAGATCCCACTTCCTCTTCACTCAAAGCCCTTGGAGTTCGTCCAAACTCTTCCTTACTCTCTCTAGAATCTTCCCAAGGTTCCCCAAGCTCCCAAGAAGCCTCTAACAAGCCTCTCTCTAGCTTTTGTAAGCACATTTCCAAGTAAGGGTTTTTTTCTTCCTTTCTCATTTTTGTCGAATTTTATTTAAGTTGTTTTTCCCTTTTAAATTAAATTATAAATTTTGGGGTATGGTTTCTCACCTCCCTCATAATTTCCTCTTTATGTTTGAATTATGGGAGACCCTTTCTCTCTCATTAAATTCCTCCCAAGTACACTTGTTACTATGTGGAAATTCCGAAAGGAACTTCTCTCTTCTCTTTTACATTCAAGCAATACTTTTGTATCATGAATCTAAATTCCATTACAATTGTTGGGACATGTATCTATATGACATACTTACTATCCATTACATGTAAATATTATGAGGAACCCCTTTCTCTATCATCAACCATTTTTATGAATTCTTATGTCATGTCTTTACACTGCCGAAATCGCACCGATTTTCTAAGCCAATGTCATTGTGTAGTGAATACCATGACCAATTATCCATCAAGGGTATTCACCTTTATGAACATTTACTTATTGATTATAAAGCTTCATGTATTAATTCCACATTCCTTTATCGTGGAATAAATTATTATGTTTTATGAATCCATGTTTTATGATCCATGTGGCACACTTATGCATGAAATGAAATGTTTAAGAAGGGTGAGCCCTTATAGCTCTCCAATGCATTGGGTAAAGTATAGTATCATGATACATCTTGTGAAATGAGTGTTGACTCGTTTTAATTCAAGTGCAACAAGGGTTTACTTGTGCATCATGTGTAATGTGGATTTACTCATGCTCTATGTGCAATGAGCCTTGGCTCATGCTAATTCCATGTTAAGTGTTGTTGCCACATTTCCATGTTATGATTATCATGCTTTATCATGACTTTATGTTCATGTTTTTCATATTATCTATTGATATTATTATTTTCTAATATGTATTGTACTCCTCATTTTATTCCATGGGTACTCCCCAACTGGGCTTTATAGCTCACCCTTTTCTTATGCATGTCCTCAGGTTATCCCATGCAATGCTAAGTAAGAAGGAATGTAGTGGTCATGTAAAGGATGTTTTCAATAAAGATGTTTTATTTCATGTTTTAAGTTTTTATGTAATGATCCTAAGCCCCAAAGACACTAAACCTCTCAATCTTCTTTGTTGTATCAAGTGAAGTTTTATGTAATAAATTATGTTTAATTTGTAATAACAAGAAGGGTTGTCAGAGTTGGTATCAAAGGATAGGGTTAGTTATTTTTGGGATTAGGAAACTCTAGTAAAGCCTTCGATACAAGACTAAGTATAATAAAAACATCCCTAAGTTTTTTTAAGTACTGAGTAAGTGGTTTATCAAACAAATACATCCCTGTCTGGATACGAGCAGGTAGAGGAGGCTCTGACACAGATGTATCCTAGGGGTAAAACCCAAAACACCGCTTTGAGCTAGACTCAAACGAGAAATGGTGCACGACAACGGGCCTTACTGCACTCTCGGTTACGACACTCACGGGGGATATGTTTTGATAAATTCACAATCTTAGTATGAACCCTTATTAAAGGAATAAAAAAACGCCCCTAATAATATATGTTAGAAAGTAGATCACGAAAAGCCTAGATTGAAGCCTATAGACTCATGAGAAAAGGAAATGAAAGTTTATTAATAATTCGTCAACTTTTTTCCTTTGGATTACCATTTATGTGTTACCCCTAACTTTCCTTTTATTCTAGCCAATGGCAGGTAATAGGAGGACTCAGGCTAACAACCATTGTGAAGATCTGTGTGATGACTGTACTAATGAGATGCCCAATCCAATGGGAGCGGGAATCACAAATTTGGTCACGCTTCTCTCTCAGATAACTCAAGTTTTGAATAGAAACACGGGTCAATAGGAACGTCCAACCCCCCCCCCCCATGAAAGAACAAGTCTATATTGAGAGATTCATGAGACAAAGGCCTCCTAATTTAAGTGGATCATCTAATCCCACGATCGCTGAACAATGGATCAATTCCATTGAAAAGATCTTCTCCATCCTTTAATGTTCTGAACAAGAGAAGGTTCTCCTGGCATCTTATCATATGGAGGGTTAATCTGATCAATGGTGGATGTTGATCAAAAATATGAAGCCTGAGGAAGAGATCGAGGCGTTGGAATGGAAGGATTTCTAGAAGATGCTTTTCGATAAATATTTTCCGTGCACACTCCGGCTTAAGAAAAAAAGGGACATCCTTTCCCTCAAGCAAAAAGATGAAGAATCTGTTGGAGCGTACGAGGCAAACATCACAAGGCTTGCACGATACGCTTCCGGCTTTGTCGTTACCCTCGAATGAAAGGTTGACGGCTTCTTTGGTGGGCTGAAGCCTAGCCTGCGAAAAGCATTAGTGATCCGTGACTTTAACAGCTATGAGAAAATTGTCTGATGTTCCCTCATGGTCGAAATAGAGATCAGAGAATCACAGGGGTATCATGGGGACAAGAAGTGTAAGAAGGACTTCAATGCTGGTGGTCTAAAGGATAAATCCAACAGTGCTAAGATGATCCAGCACCCCACTTTCCAAAAGTGCGGAAATAAGCACCCTGGAAATTGCCTTAAGGGGACGAGAAAATGCATCAAGTGTGGAAGTGAAGGGAACCTAGCTGTTATCCATCGGCAAGAAGGACCTGCGGCTGTGACAGAGGAGAGGAACACTCCGTTCGAACCTCAACGCGTTGTTAAATGCTACAAATTCAATGAACCGGGTCATTTTGCAAATCAGTGCCCTAATCCAAGGGTTTTTGGAGGCAACCAACAACCTCCAACACAGTAAGGAAGAGATTTTTCCACCAATTATGTTGAAGAGAACTCTGACAACGAAGTAGTGATAGGTACGCTAGTTATTCATTCATGAATAGAAAACATACATTTTGATTCAGGTTCTATGCATTATTTTATATCTCTAATGTTTAGTAGAACAACCCCAACACCACCAAAAATCATGGAAGTGAAGATTTCGGTGAGTATGGAAAATGGGGAAATCATTGCATCTCATGAATATAAGTCCTCCCCTGTTATAATCTGTGGATTTAATTTCCCAGGGAACCTCGTCATACTCCCTCTGGTGGAATTTGATGCAATTATTGGCATGGATTGGCTTTCCTTATATAGAGCCAACATAAATTGTTGGGAGAGGGAAATCACACTCCATATGGAGAATCGACCCCCAATTCTTTACAAGTGTAAGGAGGAAGATGAATCTCCTTTAGCTCCATCATCTCATGTGTGGATATTATTGACTAATGAGAATGCTTATTTGGTTCAGATGATTGAGTCTAAGGAAGAAACCATCCTTGAAGAAATGCCTATTGTGAGGGAATTCACTGAAGTGTTTCCTGAGGAACTGCATGGTCTTCCTCCTAGAAGGGATGTTGAATTCTCAATTGAACTTATACCCGGGGCATTACCAATATCCAAGACTCCATATAGAATAGTTGTTGTAGAGCTTGAAGAGCTGGAGACACAACTACAGGAGATTCTGGATAAAGGGTTTATATGCCCAAGTGTTTCACCATGGGGTGCACCAGTCCTCTTCGTCAAGAAGAGGGATGGGTCAATGCGACATTTCATCGATTATCTTGAACTTAACAAAATCACGATAAAGAACAAGTATCCTTTCCCAAGAATTGAAGACTTTTACGATCATCTACGTAGAGAACAATACTTCTCCAAGGTGGACTTGCGGTTGGGATATTACAAAGTAAGGGTGAAGAAGGAAGATATCCCCAAGACTACTTTTTTCACAACATACGGGCACTAGGAATTCATAGTAATGCCTTTCGGACTAACCAATGCTCCAGAAATCTTCATGGACTTGACGAATAGAGTATTTAGAGATCACCTAGACAAATTTGTGGTAGTATTTATAGATGATATTCTATTATACTCAAAAACCAAGGAGGACCATGAGGAGAATTTAAGAATTGTTTTAGTGACTTTGTGCAAGGAGAAGCTCTATGAAAAGTACAGAAAGTGTGAGTTCTAGTTGAATGAGGTCTAATTCATGGGCCATATCATCACAAGAAATGAGATATCTGTGGATCCCTCCAAAACAGATGCAGTTGAGGGATGGATGAGGACAACATCGGTAACCGATATTCATAGCTTCTTGGGGTTAGCTGGATATTATTGATGATTTGTGAGAAATTTCTCACAATTGTCCAAACCTCATACCATGATAACTCGAAAGGGAGTAAAGTTTTATTGGAGTGATGAATGTGAAAAAAGCTTGAAGGAGTTGAAAAGAAGGCTTATCACTGTGCCCATGTTCACTTTACCCACAAGTGGGGAGCTTTTTGTGGTATTCAATGATGCTTAGATGAAGGGATTAGGATGTGTGCTGATGAAGAATGATAAAGTGATATCCAATGCCTCAAGGCAGTTGAAAATACATGAGAGAAACTATCCAACACATGATCTGGAGTTGGCGGCGGTGATCTTTTCCTTGAAAATCTGGTGGCATTATCTCTATGGAGGGAAATGTGAGATATATAACGACCAAAAGAGTCTTCAATATATATTCACACCGAAAGAGCTTAATATGCGCCAGAGAAGATGGATAGAGCTCATCAAATATTATGACTTTTCAATAGATTTCCACCATGGGAAAGCGAACAAGGTGGAAGATGCCGTAAGTAGAAAGGATCCAGCGATTCTATCAATGATTAGAATTGAGAAGGATCCAATCTTATTAGACTTGATAAAGATGGATGTGGGAATCATAACGAAGGGAACATCATCAATACATTCACAAATGATTGCTCAACCACCTCTTTTGGAAAGGTTAAAGGATGCTCAGAAGGATGATGTGGGAATTCAAGAAAAAGTGGAAGCTATCAAAAAGGAGAAATCCTCAGAGTTTAATGTTAATGAAGATGGAATTGTGCAGTTTGGGAAAATACTATGTGTTCCATCAAGTCCGGAGATGATGAAGGAACTTTTAGATGATGCACATAGTTAAAATTTCCCTATTTACCCAGGGAGCAGAAAGATGTATTGAGATCTCTGAGAAAAATTTTGGGGGGATGATATGAAGAAGGAGATCACTGAATATACATCAAAGTGCCTGGTGTGTCAGCAAGTGAAGGCAGAGAGGCAGAAGTCTAAATGGATGATGAAACCATTTCCCATACCAGAATGGAAATTGGAAAACATCACCATGGACTTTGTCACCGGACATCTGAGTACATCCAAAGGCAACAATGAAATATGTGTTGTTGTGGATCGTCTCACAAATACATCACACTTCATCGCTATTCATGAGGATTTATCATCGGATCAACTGGCACAGATATATATGAGGGAAGAGGTAAGAATTATAGAGTACCACTATCTATTGTGTCTGACCGAGATCCAAGATTCACCTCTATGTTTTGGAAGAGTCTTCAACATGATCTGAATACTGAACTGAACTTTAGTACGTCCTATCATCCTCAAACTGATGGCCAATCCGAGCATACTATCCAAACACATGAGGATATGTTGAGAGCGTGCTCAATGGACTTTAAAGTAGAATGGAATCAGCATCTTCCTCTGTTTGAGTTCTCTTATAATAACAGTTTCCACTTGAGCATCCAAATGGCGCCATATGAAGCCCTGTATGGGAAATGGTGCAGAACACCAAAATGTTGGGATGAGGTCAGTGAACGTAAGCTGCTTGGACCAGAAATGGTCGAGGAAATGGTGGAGAAGTTGAAAACCATTCAGCAGCATATCAAGGCACCCTAGAGTCGATAGAATGGTTATGCAGATAATCGCCGACGAGACCTTGAGTTTAAAGTTTGATACATGGTGTTTCTATGCATATCTCCGTGGAAAAAGGACATGAGGTTTGGAAAGAGAGGGAAGTTAAATCCAAGGTACATCGACCCCTTCGAGATTATAGATCATGTCGGGGCTGTGGCCTATCGACTAGAACTTCCACCTACTATGGCTAAAGTATATGATGTCTTTCATGTATCACTCTTAAGGAAGTACATACCAGACCCTTCACATGTACTCTCTTCTGAGGTGGTACAATTTGAAGATGATCATTCTTATGAGGAGCAACGAGTGAAGATATTAGATAATAGAGAAAAAGTTCTATAAAATAAGACAATGTCCCTCGTCAAGGTGTTGTGGAGAAACCACAAGTTTGAAAAAGAAACTTGGGAATCAGAGGATGTGATGAAGCTGAGTTACCCACAACAGTTTTAGGGTGGTAAAAGGAAAATTTCGAGGGTGAAATTTCTTAAGGGGGAATATTGTAACAACCCAAAGTTTCATTAATGGAAAATCCCTCTTGATTTAGTTAAATGTCTCTTTATATAAATTTTTTTTATAAAATGTCAACTTCATTGGTTTTATGATAATAATTGTGACCGTTACTTTTATAGTTGTTGAATAGTGATCACATGATTAGTATAAATATAGGGCTTTAACACATCCAATTTTACTCAAACAAAGGAAGTGATGGCCTCATCCAGTATAATTGCCCCATACAAAGCCCATTTTTCAGAGCTAGGAAAATAGGTGGGGTCCTTGGGCTTCACTCTTGACCAAGCCCAAGCTGAGCTTCACCATGTCAAGCTCGAATGGGACTTTCTGCGGGAAAAGTGGAAGTTGATAGAAATTACCACTCGAGTGATGTTATCTGAGCCACCCCAAGAGTCTGTCACCATCGCACACCTTACCCTTAGGTCTTATGCACTTGTTTTAAGGGGTTATGTAACTAATCGATAGTACTATGTTCATGTACAGTATTTTTGTATATAATAATGAATATAATTTCTTTTCATTACTGATACATTGTAAATAGTTTTTAAAGTGCAAATGGTTTTTTAGTTATTATTTAATTAAGAAATCTATTTTATTAAATTAAGGGATTTTTGAATTAAATTATATTTTAATCAAATAATAATATTATTATTATTAGATTAATTTTATTATATATAAATGATCATCTAATTGTATGAATGTAATTATAATTTTTATTAAGGTTTGAAAGCCATTTTTGTCAAAACACGAGAATTTTCGATAAATGTAAATTTTTATTTTTAAAGTAAAAATTAACATATTTTTAAAATCATTTAGATAAAATAAATGTAATTTTCACAATCATGACATCGAAATTATCCAGCAGTGAATTTTTCATAATTTTCTGAGACAGTCAAATGTTTGAGTAAAAATTAAATACCGTTTAAATATATAATGTGTTTTATGACATCATAATAACCAAATAGTGATGTAATAAAATACTATAATCTTTATGTTCGGCCAATATAAGTTTTAAAATAAAAATAATGTGATTTTGGGTTTTTTTGGATTATTTTTCAAAGCATTAATGGACCCCTCCAGATTTATTAAACACCTTGTCTTTTTAAATTAATTTCCATGGGAGTGTGACTCACCTCCACATAAGCAACCCTAATATTTTAAGAAATTCAGACTTTGTCCTTATAAAATAATGTTATCTTATTCCCTTTTCCAAAAAACATGGGAAAAACCATGGGATGGTTTGTGGATTGGATTAATTTAATATAAGGGGTCCCAAACCTAAATAATAAACAATTCCCTCACCTTTCCTATATAAACCCACCCAAGCTCCCACTTCCTCATCACTCAATGCTCTTGGAGTTCGTCCAAACTCTTCCCAACTCTCTCTAGAATCCTCCCAAGGTTCACCAAGCTCCCAAGAAGCCTCTCACAATCCTCTCTTTAGCCTTTTGAAGCACACTTCCAAGTAAGGGTTTTTTCATCCTTTTTCATTTTTGTCCAATTTTCATTAAAATGTTTTACCCTTTTAATATCAATTATAAATGTTGGGGTATTGTTTCCAACATCCATCATACTACCCTCTTTGTGTTTGAATAATTGGAGACCCTTTCTCTCTCATTAAATGCCTCCCATGTACACCCGTTACTATGCCGAAATTCGGAAAGTAACTTCTCTATCCTCTTTTACATTCAAGAAATACTTTTGTATCATGAATCTAAATTCCATTACAATTGTTGGGAAATGTATCTATATGACCTACTTACTTTACAATACATGTAAATATGATGAGGATCCCCTTTCTCTCTCATCAACCATTTTTATTAATTCTTATGTCACGCCGTTACGCTGCCGAAATTGCACCGATTTTCTAAGCCAATGTCATTGTGTAGTGAATACCCTGCCCAATTCTCCTTCACGGGTATTCACATTTATGCACATTTACTTATTGATTTTAAATTTTCATGTATTAATTCCACATTCCTTTATCATGGAATAAATTATTATGTTTTATGAATCCATGTTTTATGATCCATGTGGCACACATATGCATGAAATTAAATGTTTAAGAACGGTGCGCCCTTATAGCGCTCCAACGCATTGGGTAAAGTATAGTATCATGATACGTCATGTGCAATGAGTTTTTAATCATTCTAATTCAAGTGCAATGAGGGTTTACTCGTGCATTATGTGCAATGAGTATTTAATCATGCTCCATGTGCAATGAGACTTGGATCATGCTAATTCCATGTTAAGTGTTGTTGCCACATTTCCATGTTATGATTATCATGCTTTATCATGCCTTTATGTTAATGTTTTTCTTATGCTCTATTGATATTCCTATTGTCTAACATGTATTGTACTCCTCATGTTATTCCATGTGTACTCCCTTACTGGGCTTTATAGCTCACCCTTTTCTTATGCATGTCCTCAGGTTATCCCATTCAATGCAAAGTACGAAGGAATGTAGTGGTCATGTAAATGAAGTTTTCAATAAAGATGTTGTATATAATGTTTTAAGTTTTTATGTTATGATCCTAAGCCCCAAAGACACTAAACCTATCGATCTTATTTGTTGTATCAAGTGATGTTTTATGTAATAAATCGTGTTTAAGTTGTAATAAAAAGCAGGGTTGTCATATTGTCCTTTGGATTGGTAATGGGTTGGGATGGTAGTTGTCCAGACCCAGGCATCTTAAGCTCACCGATGGTGTTCGCCAATTGTCCCACATGAGTTCGTTGGTCTTGAATTGCCGATTGTGTGGCCTATTGGAACTGACGGTTCTAGGTTTCCATTTACATCACCATATCATTGAGCCTTGGTTCATATTTAAGAGGAAGAGGATGATTGTTTTGAGAAGATTAAGGATATGAAGGTTTCATACCTTGGCCTTGTTGATACCAATTCTGCTTTGGGTAGCTTGAGTTTCCTCCTAGTCAGTAATGGGGTTGTGATTTCCACCCTGGATTTGGATTTTGCCATAATTTTCCTTGCTTGAAGGGAGGTGCTTGTTGGAATGGACGCCCTAGGAACACAGCTGCACAAGACTCAGATGAATCTTGATGTTGTGGGCACTGGTCAGAAAAATGAGTGTTATCAGAAAACATACCACAATGCAATGGAATATAAGTAGAGTGTGAGTTACCATGTGGTTGAGTTAATTGCCTTAGATGGGTATGTATCTCATTAATTTTAATATCTACCTTTTGTTCTAGGGTTGAATGACTTAACCCATGAACTCATCGGGTTGGTACAATTGCTCGGGTACTAAATTATTGTGCGTTTTGAGCCATGTTGGCTATTAAGTCACGACCGGCGGAAGGAGTTTTATCAACTAGGGCACCACCAGCTGCAGCATCAATCATTCCGCGATCCATGGGAATAAGTCCCTCATAGAAGTATTGTATTTTTAGTTGTTCACTAATCGGTTGGTGGGGGCAGCTTGAACAAAGTCTTTTGAATCTCTCCAAGGATTCATGAAGGGTCTCTCCTTGTAACTGCCTAATGCCATAAATTTCATTCCTAATTGATGCAGTTCTGGAGGTTGGGGAAAACCTTTCTAGAAAGAGTCATTTAAAGTCATTACATCCCCCAATTGTGGTAGGAAGATAGTATATCTAATCTTTTTCAACACCATCAAGGGAGAAAGGGAAGGCCCTAAACATAATGAGGTCCTCAGACACATTTTGGTGTTTCATGGTGGAACACACTATGTGAAACTCCTTTAGATGTTTGTGAGGGTCCTCATCAGGAAGACAATGGAATTTTGGAATGAGGTGGATGAGGCCTGATCTTAGCTCAAAATTGGTTTCTTCCTCAGGATATTGGATGTATACAGGTTGGTACTCCACATCCGGGGTGGTCAGTTCTTTTAATGTTCTGTTATTTACAGCCATGATCAATGGGTTTTGATTTGGTTCAATTTTTGATTGTTTTTGGAACACTTGAGGTTTCACAAGGGGTTCCTCAATGTTACTTTATTGAACTTCTCTAAAAGCATTTATTTTTTTGTGAAGTGACTTTTCAATTTTAGGATCAAATTCAAGTTGTGTTTCTTTACCAGATCTTGTCATGAAACAATGATGTGCAGTTTGATTGATTTATTTTTTTGTTGTGTTTTTTATGATTTGAGATGGATAAAAAAACATAAGAAGGTTGAATGAGTAATAGAACGTTATACTATATAATTAGAGTGGGAGATGGAGAACAAGAGAGAGAGAGACAGAAAGAACACACCAAAAACTACAAAAAAATAAAGACAAAACCCAAAACAAAAACAATCAAATGGGGGTGGGGTATTTAAAGGAGTAATAATTAAGAAGTAAAATAACAATATAAAATTAAATAAAAAAATGATCTTGGATCCCCGAAAATGGTGACAAAACTTGATCGCGTTGTCGAGCGTGTGAAATTAGTTGTTTAATATTGACTAGAATTTCTACAGTATAGCAGCAACCCTATGTCATCTCTCGACAGAGCCTTAGACAATTAATTTAAAAAGAGGGTTTTGATTATGGAAGTAGAAGGTTAATTAGGCTTTGTAAAACTTGGGGGTTTTATGATTAATGATTAAAATCGGAAATGAAAGCGAGAAAACAAAGTAGAAATGAACAAGATTGATTAAACTTGATCAACCCGGGGAAGTCTCATGATGCTCATCCTTCATCGCTTCAAGGGATGGCGTTATGATCATTTAATCCCTAGTTTGTAACACCTAGAACCATAATGTTACTGATTTTATACTAGGATACCTCCTAGGGTTCACTCGAAAACACATAACAATTCACCGGACACCGCCGATGATTGGGTGATTTGTGTTCGACATCATAACCGAAACTCACCAAGCCAACACATGAAGAATTCGATGTGCTTTCTATGGTTGTATGTTATTTCATTGTGATACCATGACATAAATTTTCATGACCTTGATAGAGATTATGTGAGTTGAATTGACCAATATGAACCACACAAACACCACAATTGGAAGGGGAAAAGAAAATGGTGAACGGTTTGTGAAACATCACAAGAATTGGTACCCCCAAACATGATCATATGAGTTGAGCGTGACATACCAGTACATAACTCAATAAAATAAGAATATAGGATGATTAAAAACAACACAACAACCTGGAATTAAAAATACCATTCAAAATAATACAACTTTGAAGCTCGGGATTACATCACATTCCTCACCGGGTGATCACAAGGGGTTTAGAAACCCATGGAAGAGGAAGAATAAGGGGATGTTGAAGTAGCACATCCCATATCCTCTAGAACCTCTAGGGATGTTGCGAAGATTCCTTAGGGACTCCAAAATGTCAGCACCATGCCTCCTGACCGAACTTACAAATGTGAATACCAAGGTGTCATTTTATAGGTAAATTTGAAGGTGGTTTTAGGCACACAGATTTCATCAATCCACTTGTACCACACATTTCGGCCTGCAGACAGTCTTATCCCACATTGGAGAAAATAGAAAAGTTGTATCCCTACCTCTTGAATTTCTCCACCGAATGTATGGAACTCTTTAGACAAATACATCTCAAGATATTGACAAAAAACAAAACATGGCATTTAACATGGTCTATATTCAGTGGCTTGGACAGATCAGTTCGGATTGGCCCCATAGAAGCCGAATCAGGATTGGCTTCATTAATATGAAATGTAAAATATTAAATTATGGATAGGCCCACAAATGTTCATCCAATTTGGATGCACGGATGTCATGTACTATGCAGAAAGGTGGACATATGTCCATGGATCCATGAAATTTTGGCCCATTTTTCTTCCACTTAATCAAAGGCCCTCCAAATCACCTCCACCTACATTGAGATAATAAAAACAATTAACATTTCCCATTATAATCTTGATTATCATTAATTGATTGATTCAAACAGAAAGTGAAATTTATTATTATATTTGGAATATTCGTTACAAAACTAGTTTAAAACTACTGTGTAAGGGTGGAATAAAACAGTGAATCGTGGTACGATCAAAGGGATCATGTCAATGGTTCTTCTCATGTCTAGGTGGAAATGTCGGGGGAGATTCTCATGACAAATGGGATTTTCTAATGACTCTTTACATGATCAAGGTGAACATGTCTGAGGTATCATTTGTGATTAGAAGATGCTTTGTATAACCATAACTAGCATGCCTGGATGACATGATTGGAGGTTATGGGGAGATGCAATGTGGATGTGTCGCATGTCTTTTAGTGACCATAAAACCACTTTCCCCATTTATTTTGATATCTTTTGATGATGTATCGCATAACCAATATGGGCCATGTAGAGAGTGAAAAAAATATCATAGACATCCATGCCTTCTTTATCTTAGGGTTCTACGTGGTTTTCCATGAATACACGGGGACATACATGTGGTGAGGTGGACATGTATGGGGTCCCATATTTGGTCCATCAGATGACAATATAGAAAAGTGTACGGTCGTTCACATTATCTTTATGACATGTCATGGACTCCTTCCCTTGATATAACTTCATTGTCTTGTTCATCATTACATGATCAGAGTGGAAATATCGGAGGTGCTTCACATGACTGGTACGTCTCATCCATGGATCATCACATGCCGATGGTGACATGTCGAAAGGTTTTCGTGCGACCTATCCAAATTGTCTAAAATTTACCTATAGTACTTAAGGCATTTTCTTGTGGGAGTAATGAGACCACCTATGGGTATCACTAGTGTGCATGGGATCATGTGCTCATCCTAGTGTCGTTAGTGAATATCCAATGTGATTATGCCTTATGTTTCATGGGATGCATATGTAAACGAGTGATCATACTGAAAGAATAAACTATAGGGTTTTCAGAGAAAGTGTTCGTCCTATCCATGGGATCCTCTGTGCACTAAGGGGATGTTTGGATGACACCCCTCATGGAAGTCTACGGACTTCATAACCACAAATCAGTCTCATCACTAGATCCATGCTTATTCATAAGAGATTTACATCCAGGACAAGGTGCTCATTGGGTGATGATGGTTGCATGGATATGAGTTCATGGATCATTGGCCGCACATCATTGTTGTTTGCTTCTCATGCTAGGGGAAGCTGTGGGGGATCCATTGTGTCGATGAAGCCTCATATTGGACCATATATAGAGTGGATGAGGTCGTACAACATGTCATGTGGTCATGTAGTAAGGGATGTATATCAAACCCTTTTTTGCATGGGTAGAGGCTTGCATTTTATGGTGATGGGTGAATTGCTCATGTGTCTCACACCCTCAATATTTGATCTTAATATTGAGGGTGTTTGTGGGGATACAACATGTCGCAGTATCCATTTCTATGGTCACATGCTAATATCAAAGTACATAGGGGGCTTCACAAATGATCATTGTTTGGGTATTGTGATAGGCCATGTGGTCATGTAGTGAGGGATATATCCTAAATCCTCTACATGTATGGGTGGGGGAGGCTTTTCTATGCATGTCACATGGTGTACACATCCTGTAGTGTGTGGGTTTGTCTCGGTAAGTCCAATAATGTGTGTTAGGTGATTCTAATACAAGTCGCATGATCTCCAATGGATATCGCGAGGGACTCAGCAAGTAGGAATAAGGGTTACATCCCAGTCTGCAAAAAAGGAGGCATGGTTGAGGGTCCACATCATTCTAATCCTCCTAAGGGATATCATGATCCCAAATTGATCTTTTTATGGACTCATTAACCCTTATTGGGCCTTCATGTTGAGTTTGTATATACGGGGGAAGACGTACATGTGGAACTAAAGGAGGTAGGCATGGTCGTGTTGCTGAAGGTGAATGAGGTCGTCCCTCATGCGGGACACCCATATCAGTGGCTATCAGTCTAGGACATCAAAATCCAGAGATGACATTCTATGTGATCACAAGTTTTCAAAACATGTAACTCCCCATGTTCATGAAGTTCTAATTTCTTCAAAATTGGGTCTCATGATGGTGTCTTCATTATGTTGAGGGCTTACGGGAGGTAGTAGAATGCAAAGATAATCATGTCCAATGCTTTGTTTTACCACATCAAGACATGAAACTCATTTAATTTGTGATATCATGGTTTACATAGTTTCTGGTTCATATTTATGGGCACCGGTATGGGTGCCTCAAACATTCTAGGATTCACATAGAATGAGGTTTTATAGCCAATGCTATCGTGTGATATGAGTTGAGGCCTTGTAAGAGGCCACATGATCATTCACAATGGTCCATATTTTGCTCGCATGATTATAATAATATCACAAGATTCATTATATTGAAGAAATATTATGGCATAATCTTATGGGAGTGATCTCTCTTAATTTCCTGGAGGGACTCCCTGAAGGTGGCGGCCAGTGGCTTGATTCATTCAACATTTTCCTCTCAATTTCCACTTGTACTTTTGAGATATATCCACTCTCCCACATGATTAAATTTTTCGGGATATGAGGTGTTTTATATAGTCTCTTTGAGGCTGACCCTTCTACAACTTTTTGTTGGATGAGGGATGCATTTTCATTACATCCCATGTCCTTTACATGAGAATTTGTCTTGTGATCCAAAAAAAATATTAAATAAATTGGGTAAAAATACATGGATACAAAAGGGGTTTGAAATCATAAAATTAATAATGAAAACATATTGTTTTTATTATTTTCAGTTTCATTGTTGAGGGAGATTACGATATGGTTTTCAAGTCATTAGGAGATCCTCACAGAAGGATGGAAAGGCCCACAGTTTCTAACTCGGTTTTCCTCGACAAGGTTGCATGATCCAGAAATTACCATGTGATAGCTTTGAATGCCAATGAGGAGCATTGTGGGTGACCAGCAGGGCTCACAATATAGATCTCAAGAGGTCTAATTTGGACTTACAGCTCTATCAGAAAAGGTTCGAAGACATAGAAGTGAAAATGACAGAGCATTGAGTGTTACTCAGTGTATTAAACCAATGTGGTATGAGGTTAAAGATGAGGCTCATGTGTTTTTTAGGATCAATTGGATTTGATCTTGCGATCTGCAAGATTTATCGGATGACTAGACGTACTGAGAGGTGGCATCTGAGGTCACAGATCATCCAATGACATAATAGGATAGCTCTGTTTTGATCTAGTGTAAAAAACATGTCCCATATCAAATTCCCATGCCTTCCTCTCTCCGTGTTATAAGCCATTTTGTTGCACCTGTCTACTTTGGTCGGCAATGTGCTCAGCACCTATACCATTGGAATAACCCTCCACATAGTGGGCCTTAACCCAACTATGTCCATGCATGCCTAGGGTTATTCACACCTTAGGACTTATATATGGGCCTGGTTGGTTCTATGTGGGAGTTATGATCCTTCGGTGGTCTACTTCTCAGCCTATGTTGACTCCCTTTAGCATGGTCAACCTAGTCCAACATGAGCCTTGGTTGAATTGACCAATATATTTGTAGGGATACTCATTTTTTTCTTAGTAAAATAATAGGATGAAAACCTTTCAACCTAATAATTCAACCTAAGAATAGAATGAAATTCTTAGTATATCATTTGGTATGTATTTTTAAGACATAGGTATTCATGTATGAAAAACTCCATGCATAAATCTATTATCTAGAACATTGATTGGATCATTGGTGGAAAAGTGGGACATGCAGAAATACCAGTTCCATTAGTCACCCATCTAGGCCACTACTCCAGGCCAAGCATGTTTATCGCTAGTGATCTAATCTGGTAGGATATCAAAAATAATTGTTCACCTTGTTAACATGAGGTATATCAATTATCATTTACACCCTTTAAAATTCTAGTGTGTTATATTCACCCTTCCCTTAGAGCATAGTGTCCTACTTGTGGATCCTACATCTTAACCCATGTAGTGCCACCACACTTTTGGTTGGGTTTCTATGTGGATATGAATGTAACAACTAGGCCCCACTAACACTATTGAAACCTCACATTAACATGGTTGACTGGTCTTGGCCCTCCATGAAACACCAGTTTCCCCACCGACATGGGGTCCAGTCCCTAGGGCCCACCCAAATGCCCAAACAGATCACCAGAATAATGAATTTCCCCACATTCCAACACTTTTCATTTCTAGTGGTCTTTTTTACTTTCTCACACATGCCCGATGAAACTTCACATGAGGTAACTCATCTTGATTTCTATTCCAGGAAAAGTGTCATAACTGTATATCTCTATTCATGTAGGCACGCAGTAAGAAAGGTTCCCCATTTTTAAAAGAATTATATCAGTTATACATTTAACCCTTTATCATTCAGGGGTGTTACAATATGGAATGAATCCATTTCTATGATAAGATGAACAATGGATCGCTTTTTATAATATTTCTTTTTTTCCCAGGTATTTAAAAAATCCCAACACTATAGGATCCCTTATAAATAGTGATCCACATCACAGATAAAATATATATAATAATATATCGATCTTTGTGAAAGCTACATACCATTTTGAATGTTTGTAATATATTATTGCATAATATATTTTTTTGTGTAATATTTATTTTAATGAGTGCTTTTCTAGAGTATAAACATGCGAGTAATTAATAATATAGTTGTATAGAATTTCTTTTAGTATTTGTCTCATCAAGATATAGATTATAGTAGTGGAAGCAGTAATATATCAGTTTTAGTTGAAGAAGCACTAAGCTATTAGTTATGTATTAGGACATATCATGATATCAGATATGTAGAAAATATAATTCAATATACATGTCAATTAGAATGTAAATATGAAACACCAATTATAGTATTGAGATAATTTCTGATTTGGATGATCAATGGCTTCTAGGGCATAGAAGATAGAGTCTATATTCTATATTTTCTAGGAGGATACATTTTTATGGGTTTATTGCGGATAATACCTCAGATCTTGTTCATAGGTCCAACTTTCACATTGGTATAGTAGTGATTATTTACAATATCCTTTTAGTGTGCAACTGTTATTCTAAAAATTCCTCGCTATTTAGTTTTTTTAATTAGAAATAACCTTCTATATAATAATAATAATTATTTTTTCAATTTATTTTTTAAAATTTTTATTGTTATAAAAATTTAATTTGTATTTTGTATATTTGTTTTTGGGCATATAAAGTAAATTATTTTTCCAATATACATATACTTTTACTTCAATTATATTTTTATGTTTCTTTTCTATTTATTAGTTTTTTTGTAATACAGATACATTTACATTAGGCCAATATGATTTCTATAATTTTTGTACTTTTATCTCTTCAAGATTATTAAATATTTATTTATTTCAAAACTATAATTCTCCTACTCCTTATTGTATTGTTTTCATATTTTCTAATATCAATCCTACAATTGATGTCAAAGGATGTAACTATATTAGAGACTAAACCTGATTTTTATTTATTTTTTATTTCATATTTTCTTATCTGAATTTCATTTAACTCTAACAAGTGTGTAGCAATTTTTTTATTTTTGGAAGTGTTAAATGATGGCTCAATTAAAAATATAAATCCAAATAGTCCAAAACATTTTTAGGGTAGTGATTATGACTACTAGAGAGACAAAATAGAAATATATTTTATCAACACTACAGTACAAAATTTTCTTATAGTTACTAGATATTATAATATTCCAGAAAATGAATACTCTACATTCATAAGACAAGATGAAAATGATTTTCAATAAAATTTTAGAATAAAAAATTCATTTTTATGTTTATACGAATAAATTCCTACAAAAATATTTTCTTGTAGATCTAAAGGTGTCATCTCGAAAAAGATCGAAGACATTAATTTTGAAAAGAAAAAATTTCTAGAAAAAAGGGATATGATTATAATCAAATATATGGAATTTGACTTTATACCAATTGAAATTGTTTCTAAAATACAATAGGTATTAAAAAACATAAATTGATTTAATCCCATTATCATAATAATTTATCTAAAGGCCAGTTATTTATTAATGTAATTGAGGTTTCACTAAAGTAAAATGAAGATAAAAAGAAAAAAAATTGATGATAGTAATAATATTAATACGATTTGTCCATATGAATGAATTTGTACACTAATTATGTTTTAGAGTTTCTTAAATAGAGATGTAGAAAAAGAGGAAAAGAAAAATAACATTTCTTTTACAACTACCTAAATCACAAATGACTAAAATTTTAAAATAATACCATTAATGAAAAATTATTGAAATGTTACTAGAGATATTCAATGAGACCCTATTGGTGGGGAAATTTACAATATATAAAGAAGAATGTTCAAAAAACTTCCATGTAAATTATACTACGGAAATGAAAGAGATAATTGATACTTCAAAACATATCTGTTATGAATGTAGAAACCCCTGAAACATTAGACCTGATTGTCTTAAAATCAATAAGAATATAAAATTAATTATAGAAATTATATAAATAACATGATTAATAAAAAATTTCAATCAATAAATTCCTAGAGTGACACTAAAAATTATACTACATAAAACAATTTTTTGAAGAAAAAGATTATAGTAGAAAAATCACATGATTCTATGATACTAATCCATAATATGAAAATTTTCTTATGAGAATACATATTAATAAATATCTCAAAAATCTACTTCAAGATTCTAAATTATATTATGCCTCATCCATTGAAATTTAATTTGGGTATGAAGAAATATCTTCATAGAATATTAAGGATATGAAGTAATATTTTTCTGAATGTGAAACTATGTATAATAGTGTATCTAAAATTTATACTGATGTGAAAATAGAATCCATTGAATGAAAAATATTTTTTCATAAAATATATCAACCAGATGACATAGATAAAATGTCAATGTAGAAATTTTTTTTAGAATTATAATAGTTCTAAGATAAATTCTCTTATCTAAATTATGATCTAAAATTAATATTTATATCTATGGAATCTAATGATCCTAAATTAGAATTTTTGAAATTAAAAAGTGGGAATTCCAAAAATTGGACTTTATCTATAGAAAAATGATATAATAAAACATAATTATAATATATAAATCTTAAAATATTTAATAGGTTTACTACTAGAATGACGGAGTTTAACAATATGCATATGTTAATGAAGCATATCATAAATATATATAGGATCAGTATTATACCCCTTGTGTGTTTGGTTTATTGTAGCACACAAAACAATTTATGGTATGTTTTTCTTAAATACATTTGAGTCATAGCATATATATCATAAAGAACTGAGTTTCTTTGAAACAACACTTGCTTATTTTGGATATATCCATAGCCTATCCATTGAACAAAACTTTTCCACTTATGTGCTTTGATGTTTGAAAATTTGACATACACAGTTGTGTTCAGGATGATATTTAGAGTATGATAGAATTAACATAATTGTTGTGAATAGTAACATACCCTTATGTAAAGCAACCTACCCTTATAAATAGTTACATACCCTTTTGAATATCAATATGACTCTTATGAATGGTATCCATAACCATGAATGTAAAAATAAATTTTGGCACCTTTAAAATGAAGATGAATATTTTAAGTGTTTATGTTTTCTGATTAAATAAACATTTTAATTAAATATTTAATTAATCATATTTTGAAAATTATTTTCTAAAAATGGTCTTCATTTTTTGATTCTACATGTCAAAAAATGGTTAGGGTAATTTTTTTGTATTTTTTTGTAATATTCAAATTTTTTATAAATAGTGAAAAATCGTAATTTTCAAAATAAGCTAAATACACTAATTATAGAGTCATGTATTATTGTAGGGTCCTGAAAAAAATCCCCAAAGGAAATTTTACCCAAATCCCCTAAAAGAATTGGGGGAAAATAATCAAAGAAGAGCAACAAAAGGGACCGGTCCGTGAACCGGTCCATGGAAGCGCAACCTGGCCAGGCACCACAAGGAACCCCTTCCACGAACCATTGTTTTCCACGAAATGGAGGCGAAGAGGCTTCGCTGTCGCGAGGCATGATGGGCGCCAGTTCGGTTAACCGTCACAAACCTCCCCAACTATGGACTGCATTGACCAGTTCAAACCGCAGCAGCTGTCGTTCATGGAATGGAGGCGGAACCCTCCGCAGCCGCGGTGCACTCCCTGAGTTCGCCTCGTGGAGGTGAGGAGCGATCATTACCCACCGTGAATTGCGGATTGACCAAGTCAGCTATGAACTGGGTATTTGGTTATAGGCCTCTGCAAAAGAATCCCTATGGCCACAAAAACATTCCTTTCCCCACTCTATAAATGGAGACCAAGGGGAAAAAAGGGGGATCAGAGAAATGGAATCGGATTCGAAGGAAGGAGATCAGTTGAAGGAAGGATTCGAATTTCGCAAACAGTAAAGTTCCAACTAAGCGAATGAATTCCCCGCGGACCAGAGAGTTTATGCCTCTTTTCCCACCCATTGTACCACGGAGCACCCTCCTCCACGGGCGAAACCCCGACCGACAAGCCTCCAATCAGCGCCGCCCTTCACCACCGCTGCCCTCCTGGAATCATCCGCGAACCACCCTGGTTCGTGGATTGAGGCCGAAGTTGCGAACCACCCTAGTTCATGGATTGATCCCAATGCCACCAACCACCCTGGTTCGCGGATTGAACCTGAAGTCGCGAACCACCCTGGTTTGTGGGACACCAATCAGTCTACGGACCTCCCAACTTCGCAGACGGCTTCTCCAGCCACGTGGCACTTCCCCACACGAAGGTCGCCACCACCCTTAACTCTCGGTGGCTTGCAAAATACTTCGGTGTTCTCATTTCCAAAGCCAGGTAAAATCCTTCCAATCCAACCAGGTCTTCCATGACTCCTTCATCGGCCTATTCATTATCCCCAAGACGAGGCCTCCGTCAGAGCCACCGGATCTGCGTGGTATAACTTTTAGGCACATCAACGCATCATTTTGAGTTCACATACCAAGGGTAAACAGGGGAAAAGGGGTTTCCCCGACCCTTGGGCAGATTCCCGAAGCATGCCCAGGTTCACATTCCCACGGTAATGCGGGGTTTGAGTCTGATAGCCCCCTTCCTGCCTCTACTCCCCAGGTTGAGGGACTGCATGATTCGGCAGTCGGGCACTCACCCCCCCAGAGAGGGGGTGGCATACCCATCCAAAGGAATCCCTCATGCACCGCAAGAGAGGAGATGGGAACAGAAGTACCCCATTTCCCTCTCCCGCTGTGCTTCGCCGCTCTGGGAGTCCATCTCGGAGTAAGCCCCGACCATCTAGGCCACCTCAGAGTGTAATCCCAAATCCATCACCCTGGGCCGCCATCATGCGTAAGCCCCACTCCGCTTCTCACAGATGCACCTTTCGCGACGTGATCCTCTAGTCCCTTCTGCCTCTTGTTTCTCACACCAAGCTTGACTCTCATGGGCTTAGAGTAAGCATCGACCATGGCATCCTCTTATGGGACTCCTTAGAGTGTAAGCCCCAACCCATCATTCTGGGCCTCCTCAGATTTTAAGCCCCAACCCATCATTCTGGGCCTCCTTAGTGTGTATTCCCCAACCCATCATTCTGGGCAACCCTAGAGCGTAAACACCAAGCCAAAGAGAACTATGGGGACATTGATCCATGTCAAGGCATGGTACATAGTAAGACTCCATGAGATTCAATCCCACCACTCGGTCATTTCTTCACGTCGAGTTCCACCCTCGTCTAACATGACGTTAAACTGTATGCCCCCACCCAGTATGATGTTAAACTGTTTATGAGAACTACATGGACTTTAATCCCTGCCTCCTAGACAGGGTACGTATGAAGCCTCTATGAGGTTCAAGCCCACCACCCATCGGACCGCCTAGTCTCTCTTCACGTCGGTTCCCCAACACCAATCCAAATACATGGAATTTGATCTCTGATTCCTAAGCATGGTACATAGGAAGCCTCTATGAGGTTCAAGCCCAACAGCCGGTCGATCCGACCATCTCTACGTCAGTACACTGCGTCACTACTAGTGCCACCTCAAGCGAGTTCCATCCCTTCAGGGTCATTAATCCAACAAGGGATGGTAACCCTTAGGCATAAATGATTCCGAACCCCTGTGTCTAGTTGACCATTTTTCTCCAAGGTTAAATCCGTGGATACTATGTTTGGGTATAAACCAAAGATTTGAGAACATATGAATCCATATCAAATCTATAAGAGAGTCCCGGAACAGGAAATAATTTCCCCCAAAAAAGGGTGCGATGAGCCTGAATTCCCATCCTCTTGACCAATGTGAGTTCTTAAGAGTTGCTGGTCAGGCCATCCGGTGAATGCCTGCCTTTGGAATGTAGGTCCATCAATCATTGGATATGGAGACGTTGGGCGTTTCGTGGCCGAAAACCAAGAACGAAACAAAAAAATGGTGAACCCGACGTGAATCTTTAACCAAACATGATAGATTCATCTTAATCTCACCCAGTGCCCCCTTATGCTCCAAAGGAGGGCCAAGCAAGGTGATTAATTACGCATGGGATTATGAGATGGGGCTTTGATGGTATTTGGTGCTTGTATTTGCTAAAATGTTTTGCAGGCACAACTTTCAGAACTCCCTTCGATCCAATGGCATCGCAAAGGAACTCACATGTGTGTGCTTCCAACGATGCAAGGACGAGACTTCCTCAACAACATTACACCCTGTCACCCACCCAGCGTCTTCAATGCTGGGTTTCGGACGTGCTGATCTGAGAGTACCACTCGAACGGTACTCTCCCAACGGTGGAGGCGGCCATGCACACCCACCAATCCATCAAGACTCATTGGTAGCCTGCCCAGCAGGGACCGCAAAGGCGGATCCAGACAGCCCCTGTCACTGTCTCCAACCGTTTCAGGAGTCTATCCCCGGAACGGGACAATGCGTACCTCCCTTATATTAGGGAGGCAGATGAGGTCGACATTGAGGACTTAATCCCCACCAAATGGGGGTTCTGCTCCAAGGCCCCCATCGGCAAACATCATCACGGTTACGCCGCAACCCAACATCCTCGCACCGAGGAGGATTTCTCCCCGAGGATTTGGGCCCACGCTCCCTGATCTCTGGTCCCTTGGACCGCCCAACGAGGGCGGCAGACATACAATCGGGGACCGGTCATCACCCTGGTCCCGGAGGAGGAGCTCCGCTTCTCATCCGCAGAGATGTACCACGAACAGGCACCTACACATGTTCGCTCCTCCCAAGCCTGCCATCCAGATAGGGCGGCATCATACGAGCCGGCGTGCATCCCCACCGAGCCCCATCAGGCCCGTCGCTCACGCATGATGGAAGATACCTGGCAGGGACATCTCCCTGCCCAGTGTCATGAAGCCCACCAACTCGACATGGTGGTGACCTGGCACCTGCAGGACTAGTTCCTGGAAGTTGCTTCAGATGCCCGCCATCCTGATATGGTGGCGATCAACAAAGCCCACCACCCAGATGTGGCAGCAAATCATAGGCGGGCACGTCTCCCCGCCAACAAAGGCCACTGACTCGATATAGTGGGAAATCAATATATGCAAGGCCAACTCCCTTCAGATGCAAGAAAAGTCTGCCACCCCGATGTGGCAGAAAACGGAGAGAGAAACCGGAGTATCCTGGTACAGGGGAATATTCGTTCACCTGCCCCGATATAAGAGAATTGTCAGTACCAACTGACCATTGGAGGACAGGAGCAGGATATTCCTACTCTGATACCGGAATGGGCCTTCATACCCGTTCCATCCAAATATTCCTCTCTACATATACTGGAAAAGATGGAGGAGCAGGTATCGATCCCAGATCATATCTTGCAGACATTCCAGCATGTAATTTCATCGGCGGCAACATCAAGGACTCAGGCCCATGAGCCCATGTCCCCAACTGAGGTGACTCGTCTAAGAGACGATATTGCCGCCTCGGAGCAGATCTGCATCCCTTCTTCATCCAAGGAGGGTCACCGGCTATATTCCGCGACGCAAGGGCAGCCAGATCGAGCAGCTTCACCCGTTCCAACTAGGGGACACCCGCCCATCACGGTGGATGCTCCATAGCAGGCATATATCCTAGATAAAAGTCAAGATGTTTGTCAGCATATCTGGGCAATGTCACGGGTCCCAATTAGACAGGGACCCAAAGGTGAAGGCTATTGTCAATAGTAGACGGTCCCTGCTACCCACAAAAGATCGCCCCGAATGCGCCGAAGGCAGCTAGAAAATAAAGAGCGGGTTCATGACTCCGCTCTACTAGAATATGGGGTTCCCAACACCGCTAAGTGCACTTCAAAGGATCAAAACCCTGCCCACCCATTACCATATTATGGGAGTTGCAGTATTAGTTGCAAAGGTCCTCCCCACAATGTCTTTACCAGCAGCTCTGAAGGTCCTCCCCGGAGCACTCGTCGGGGCCTCCCCCGCAGGCATATAAAAATCGGTCATGAGAGATTCTCTCTTGAAGAGAGTCACAGAAACCCTCCACGTGACCTGAAGATTGAGAAGCATGAATTTCCTCCATTACTATGGTCCACCATGAAGTTCCTTCCAGGGGTATACCCTGCAATCACTCTCCATGCAGTGGGATAATAGATTATGATTGTAGTCCTCGCTATCATAGTCGCAACTACGGAGGCCCTCCCCATAGTGACGTCTCATCACAAAAAGAAGAACCTCCCCATGTCGTGGCTTGCCCTGAAGGTCCTCCATAGGGGTTACGCTGCAACGGAACTCCACGCAACCTGG
Organism: Viscum album; assembly: GCA_963277665.1. Taxonomy (NCBI): domain Eukaryota; kingdom Viridiplantae; phylum Streptophyta; class Magnoliopsida; order Santalales; family Viscaceae; genus Viscum; species Viscum album. The sequence goes on along the minus strand of OY728145.1, from coordinate 650,529,396 downwards.
AATCAGATCATAGTGGTAGTCCTCGCCACCCTGATAACGGAGGTCCTCCCCAGAGAGACGTCGAGCAATGAGAAGGCCCTCCCCTCACTGTGGTACATTCTGGAGGCCCTCCCCATGATGTATCCCGCACATATTCTCCCTGCGGCATCAGTTATTGTAGTCCTTACCATTACCGCATTTGTGATGGTAGCCCTCGCCACCACGACCACCATTACAAAGGTCCTCCCCGTAATGGACCCAAGAGACAAGAAGGTCCTCCCTTTGTCGCGGCATGTCCTGAAGGTCCTCCCCAAGATTCACGTCAAACATCAAGCCATGATGGCCATCCTCACCACAATGGTAGTTGTTGCAAATTTCCTCCCTGTAACAATGCTATGCATCCAAAAGGACCTCACCTTGCTGCAACACGCCTTGGAGGTCCTCCCCAGGGTGTGCACTGCAAAAGTATTCTATGCAGTAAATCATCAAGCAGTAATTGTAGTCCTCGCCGTTACGGCCGTCATTGAGAAATTCCTCCTCGCAGTGACATCTTATTTCGACAGAAAGGCCCTCCCCCTTCTGAGTCAAGCACCTAAAGGCCCTCATATGACGAGGCACTCAGAAGGACGAGATAGAGCATGTCGGACTCCCAGCTTGCTGCTAATGACACCTTTCTTAGATCAGGAGATGGTCCAGGGTCGCGTTCATCTTCTGAACCACCTCAGAATCACATACATAATGATTCAGCACCTACTGGTCCCACTGCCTCTGATCACACTAGAAGTGAGCACCTCAATTGGTCTGACCAGGTAGAGGAATCACTGGAGGAGGAGTATGTCGATATGATGCACCTGTGGAAACGACTGGCCATGAATGATATACTAGGCATGTTTTGGCCCACGACCACCTCTTAGTTCGACATACCCAGAGAGTTGTCGGATGAATGCATGCACAACATCCGCAATAATATATAGACGACCCTCCACCGGCTGAAGACAAGCTTCCATCCCTATGACGGGTATGTAGACCACGCCAAAATTACTGGAGACCTCCTACGTCACATCGACCTGGAGGCCCTTTCCTTGATGCGACAACAACGCCCCGAGAGGTGCAAAGGGAATATGGAAGCAGCTTGCCTGCGCGCACTGCACCAGCTGTGTCGCCTCATTGGTGACGCTCTAGCAGGACTCCATATCAGGGGCCAGGGGGAACACGGAGCCTTGCATTTCACTCTGCTCCCCTCCCAGAAGAACCTGTTCAGTATGGTGTCTTGCAACGTCGTCATGTCGAGACGGAAATTGGGTGTACCCAATGTTCAAGAAAGGCAACACACCCAACAGAGTCGGGCCTCGAGTAAGTCCCAGAAGCGTCAGGACCGGCGGGAACGAGCCATTCAAAAACTCCTGAATCAGGCCACCGAGAGCATACAGCAGGCCTCTCACCTAAGAGAGTCCAATCAACGATCTCTTCTTACCTCCCTATAAGGGACTGATCCACAGGTGAATTCGGCACCATATCCAGATCACCCCCAGATGGGGGCACGCGAGATCAGGTAGGTCGTGATAGCCACAACCACTGTCGCAATCTTGGGTCAACCCCGGCCTGCAAGGCTGGGGGCATTTTTAACAACAAATTCCCCCATAAGACCAATAAAACCGGGAAGAGACTCAACATCCAGGGAACGGAGCCCGCCCCAGCCCTCAGGGCTCGGTGCATTATTACCCCCTCAACAACAACCTCCCCCATGAGAGTAGGTATTCTATCATATATGGAGGACAATCAGAAGAGGAGGCTCTTGTCCTATCCCATCATATGAATCATCATCCCCTCTGTGAGGAAGATGCACCGTAAGGTCATATAAAAGGACTCTCCACATCACCCTTTGTCAAGAAGTCTGAGGGAAATCCCAGGTCGTGAATGGGAAGGCCAGTAGAAGACGCGGGAGATCCACTTCCTATTTGGAAGATGACGTTCCCTCCAATCCTCAATATGCATTCATCAACGCCATAATGGCTAACCCCGCAGGTGACACCGGATAAAATGAAAATCCAGACAGGTCGGGAGACGACGGTTCTGGTCTGGCTGTGACTCACAATGAACCACCATGTGTGTACACCCTGAACCAGAGGTCCGCTTTAAATATGGCTACCCCTTCAGCTAACATCCCTCTGCCTACCCTGCGAGCTTCCAACAAGGATAAGAACAAAGGAACGGTTACCCTTACCCCGTCCCCCTCTCTTGATAAAAAAGAGCCATTCACTCTTGAAGAGAGGTTCACTCGACAGGAAGAAGAGATGAAAGAATTAAGGCAGCTTAACGCCGAGCTACATCAGAGAAACCACCTTATTGAAAGTGCATCCCAAGAAGAGTCACATCATGCTCTCCCAGAAAGTGCACCTCAAAGGCTAAGGCTTTCCATGGAAAACGAAGCACGATCAGGGCTCCTGCCCAATGAGGCGCATGGCCCGTACAACTACCTAGATGTGGATCTAGACGAATACCAGGATTTCCCTCCACTTAGGAGGTAACCAGAAAAAGTACGCCCGAACCCTCCGAGGATACCCCGAATGGAATATGCACCCTTGGAATCGGCCAAGACATATCCTCAGGAAATGCCTCGTGCTGTTCCTGCCCAGGACAGAGCCCGACATGATTTAAACTAGGGACTCACCAATACCATCGAGGCACTAACAGCTTGATTGGAAGTTATGAAATGTTGACATGCCCTGATATAGCCGGAGCAGAAACCCTACCCAATGTGCGTGACCAACACACCACCTCCACCAAATTTTGGGAGCCATGTATTCCCCATATTCAATGAATTAGGTGATCCAGAGAAGCATTTCTTGCACTATGCGTCCTATTGCGACCCTATGATGGGGAATCTGGAACAACAAGAAGCAGTGAAACACAGATGATTTGTACAGACCATGCAAGGATCCGCCTTCTTCTAGTATACAAGTCTTCCGGCCCAGTCGATAAAGAGCTGGGAGGACCTCTGGCAGCATTTCCTATTCCACTTCAGCTCGACACTGCCTAAAACAATGTTCAGTGATCTCATGAACTGTAAGTAGTGGGAGAACGAGAGGGTCTCAGATTTCATCACCAGATGGAAAGGACTGACCTATTCTCTGAACACGCCAATGCCTCAAGATGAGATGCTAGCCATATGCATCAATAATCAAAGAGATGAGCTGCAAACACCACTCGTACCAGTGGAGTGCACCGCTGGCTTCCGCCATCTCTCAACTACTGCCCATAGAATTGAGGACTCCCTGCAGTGGAAAAATTCAAAGTCATCAATAGCCTCACAGGCTCCGGTGAAGAGAGCTCCAAGAGCAGAAGTGTCAGCTGTCACACTCAAGCTGGCCCCTGGGCCCGCTACACCACTAAGGCCTCCACCAAATCGTCAAGGGCCCCCTGCATATCAGCGGCCGCCCCCGCCTAAACGTGACAATCAGAGAGGACCGAAGTAGAACTAGTTTTAGGAATGAATACAAAAAGTATACTCATTCTGAGATGATCAAGTCTGTGGCTACTTCATCACTTACATGAACTACAACTTGCTCCGCCTCCCAGAGCCGAGGAGACCTGAAGATGTCAGCCGTGATGACAGGCCAGATTACTGACCCTACCATCGGATGTTGGGGCATAGTATTCGATAATGCTTCGTCATTAAAGACCTCCTACAGAGGATGGTAGATTCCGAACAAGTTGAGCAGGGACCACCCCCATCACATGTGTCATGTATCTCTAACACCGACTCCAACAAAAAGGAGGGGTGGCAGAAAGTCACCAGGAAACAGGGGCAGAAATATGATAACTGGATGACATGGAAGACTATCAACCGAGCCCAAGGCATACTCTGAGCTCAACTACAGTAGTCGATGTTGCAACCAACAGCCCCTAGAGCCGCAAAGCCGACCACATCGGCCTCACAACCCTCCACAAGCCGGTCATCCGGACAGAGCCAAAGGAGGAATCAATCATAAGAAGAGAAGTCCGTTACGAGGCCAATGTTAGTCCCGACCCTCGTGGATTTCATGCCCTCGAATCTGGCACAATGGGCACCGACCCACCAAACATCACCATCAGAGAAAAACGACCAGGTTGACCTGTCAGAGGATGAAGTGCCAATATTTGGTTCAATCAACGTCATCCATCTCATGGAATCATTCCCTGATTAAGGGTATGATTACGATCCTTAGTTTCCTTCATGAGGAGCCGGGGGGAGGAATCGCAGAGGTAGGGGATACTAGGGACGCACAGCCGCGGCCGAAACCAACCCTACTGTTGGACCCCGGACCAGACCGTCAATATTGTGGAAACCTATGTGAGAGCCCTTCAGCGGACTCTGCAAGATAGGGAATGCCCCTCCACCCCCACAAGCAGCCACTCTGGTCCTATTGTTCTGTGATAAATACCAGAGGATGAGCAATTGTCTGGTCCCCTAGAGCACACAAACACACCAGCCCGACCAAGTCCTCAAAACGCGGGAACACCATCGACATCCGCCCCCGCGGCTGGTCTCTCCTCATCAAATGCTCCAGTTCCCAAAGCACCGGCAAAAACTCTCCCGCCAATGGAAAAGCGTCAACCGCTGGAGCAAAAATACGACATCCTTAAGCAGCTGGCGTCAGTACTAGCCAAGTTGTCAATCCTGGATTCCCTGAGTTTGTCAGCCGACCATAGGGAGGCGCTTATTGAATATTTGATCAAACCCCATGAAATCCAAGCCGAGGTAGCTACCGCTGAGATTTACCAGACGGAGACTGGCCCAGCTGAATGTAATGAGGTTATTTCCTTCACTAATTAGGATGATGTTTCCATCATGCAGGGACACATCATACCGCTATATGTGTCTGGAACACTGAATGGTGTTGAGATCCGAAAAGTATTTATAGAAAATGGTTCTAGAGTTAACCTCCTTCCCCTAAAGACATTCTATATGTTGGGCTACAGTGAGGACGATCTAATCCCATCAGCCACAACTCTGTTGGGTTACGACAAGAGTGAGCAGAAATAAATCAGACAGATTAATCTAAAGACCCATTTTGGTGACATGGTAGCCTACATGGAATTCCTGGTGGTCCTGAAGAGCACAACATTCAATGCCCTGCTGGGATGACAATGGCTCCATAAGCACATGGTCGTTTTTTCATCCTACCACAAGTGTATGAAGTACTGAATAAATGGAAAAAGCATGATGTTGCACACCGACAAGGCCCCTTTCGAGCTCTCCGAGTCACATTACATTGAAATCGGGTTCTATGATCAAAAGAAGAAGAAGCCTTTGGTCGACGGCATCGACTGGATCCCCACTCCAAATGGCCTGGAAATGGTCCCTGATGACCCCCTCAGGAAGCTTGGGAGAGATTATGTCCTGCCCATCCACTGTGTTGAGAGTAGGAGTTTATGTCCAGACACACATGAAGATGTCCTCATCAATTCAGCCACGATGGCCAAGCACAACAACGCGGGAACATCTACCAACCCTCGATTTGGGGAAAAATACTCATGAAATGATACCCACGATGCCCCTCCCACAAAATTTTGATGGCTCAGACCAGAAAATCTCTCCTCGTCAGATCAAGAATATGAGGACTTGGGAGAAGAAGGGGGGGAAGATCTCAGAGATGCACCTCCCTCATTCGAGGAGGGTATCTCCACCACTGTGTAAAAACTTAGGGAAATAAACCTGGGTAACGAAGAATGCCCAAGGCACACTATCATTAGCGCTACCATGTCTCCCGAGGAACACGAGGTATATACCTCCTTCCTAAGGCAACATCGGGATTTATTTGAATGGAATTTCATGGAAATTCTAGGACTTGATCCCGAGGAAGCGATGCATCACCTGGGTCTTCCAGATGTCCACCGGGGCTAAAAACAAGCCGCTAGATGGACACACCCCTCATATACGTCAATGATAGAGGCTGAAGTCGATAAGCTCATTAAAACATGCTTCATCAGGGAGGTCTGGTACCCCATTTGGTTGTCCAACATCATCCCTGTCAAGAAAAAGAACGGGAAAATCCACGTCTGCATCGACTTCAGAGACCTAAATCGGCATTGCCTAAATGATAACTTCCCAGTTCCAATCACTGTGTTGTTAATTGATGCGACAGCCGGGTATGAGGATCTATCCTTCATGGAAGACTGTTCTGTGTATAATCAAATAAGGTTGGCCTGAGAAGACGAAGAAGCTACTGCCTTCAGGGCCCCTCAAGGGGTATTCTGTTACAGGGTCATGCCCTTTGTTTTCAAGAATGCGGGCGCCACGTATCAGCGTGCCATGCATCGGATCTTTAAACCATTCCTGGGGTAATTCGTTGAATGTTACGTGGATGACTTAGTGGTCAATTCCAGATAGTGCTCTGATCACCTGTCGAACCTTGATATTGATTTCAACAAGCTCTGATAGTATAGCTTGAAGATGAACCCCTTGAAATGTGCCTTTGGGGTTATCTCAGGGAAGTTCCATGGCTTCATCGTACACCATCACGACATCGAAGTCGACCCTGAGAAGAAGAAGGCTATCCTGAGCCTGACACCCTCTAGAAATCTCACTGAGCTGAGGGGATTCCAAAGACACCTGGCCTATATTAGGTAGTTCATAGAAAACTCAGAAGTCAAATGTTTTCCCTTCACTAGGTTGATGAAGAAGGGAGTCACGTACCAATGGACGGATGAATACCAAGAGGCGTTCGACAGCTTGAAAAAGTACCTCTTAAGCCCACCAGTGATCATGCCCCCAGTCAAAGCAAGGACTCTTATTCTATATTTGATGGCCCTAGAATGGTCATTGGGAGCCTTCCTCGCACATAAGAATGATGCTGGAAGTGAAAACAGTCTCTATTACCTCAATCGAACCATGATTGATGCGGAGAATCGATACTCAAATATCAATAAGAGTAGTTTAGCCTTGGTATTCACGGTTAAAAAGTTGTGACATTATCTACAGATTCATGAGGTCCATTTGATCTCACAAAGTAACCCGCTCAAGTATATCCTCAGTCGCCCGATGTTAACCGGACGCCTATCCCGATGGGCGGTCATCCTATAGCAATTTGACACTCGGTTCATGCCTTCAAAAGCCATAAAGGGTCAGGCATTAGCAGACTTTCTGGTAGAAAACCCTTCAATAGGGACCACTACAACGGATGCTAAACTACCTGATAAAGATATCTTCTCAGTTCAAGAGGAGTTCCCAGCATTGGAAATGTACTTTGACGGTGAATCCCGAAGCCCCACCGGGAAGAGGATGGAGGATCCCAGATTCAACAAAGTGGGTCTGGGGATAATACTCGTGTCCCCAGAAAAGGTAGTTTTTCCATATTCCTTCCTCCTTTCAGAGAGATGTACGAACAATAATGCAGAATATCAATCCCTAATTGCAGGCCTGGAAGTCGAACTCCAGGCACAAGTACAACACCATAATGTAAAAGGTGACTTGGTGCTGGTCATCAAGAAAGTCAATGGTGACTGTGCTCTTAAAAACGAGGAACTGATCACCTTGATTGACCTTGTTCGAGGGTTAATGGTCGAGTTATACATAGAACCAGCATTGACCTATATTCCCCGGTCTGAGAGCGCTCAAGTTGATGCATTAGCCAACGCGGACACGGCCCTAGCCGACTCAGACCAGGATGAAACAGTCATCAGTATTGCTCATCGTCCAATGGTATTGCCATTTGTTCAAGCTAAGAAGAAAGAGATCCGCGAATTCAGTCCTATCCCTGAGCCATATTCTCCTGCTACCGGTTGGACGACCCCCATCACGAACTACCTTCAACGAGGAGAGCTTCCATCAGACAGGGTTGAACGAGAGCAAATACGGAGAAGGGCAATCAATTTTGTCCTATATGGCGGCACGACTCAACAATAGGTCCACTAAAAACGAGGCTTCGATGGAGTGCTCCTCAGATGAATTGACAGAGAAGAAACTGTCGCCATCATGACTGAAGTACATGTAGGAGCATGTGGAGCACATCAACCAGGGACCGTGCTTTCCCATCAGGTTCGAAGGCTTGGGTACTACTGGCCCACAATGGCACGATACTGCGAGCACTTTACCACAAAATGCCACTCATTCCAGATCCATTCCAACTTCATACACCAGCCCCCGGAGTTGCTTCATCAAGCTAAGTACTCCTGGCCATTTGCCGTCTGGGGGGTGGACGTCGTGGGACCATATCCTCCCGCCACGGCAAAACAGCTGAAGTATATCCTCACGGCGGCCGACTTCTTTTCCAAATGGGTAGAAGCCATACCCCTCAAGGAAGTTGGGGAAATAAATATTGTCAGCTTCGTGAAGACCAATATCATCACCAGATTTTTTGTCCCTCATACTATACTGACGGACAATGGCTCCAATTTCTGCTCTGATGAGTTGGAAAAGCTATACCACGAGTATGGTATCAAGACTAACCACTCATCCCACTACGACGCAGCGGCCAATGGACAGATAGAATCTTTCAACAAAACCCTGTCCTAAATTCTCCAGAATATGGTGTAAAAAGACAAGAATTCATGGCCAAATAATCTTTTCCATGCATTGAGGGCTTATCGAACCACAATCTGCACCGCTACTCGGTCTACCATGTACTCATTGGTGTACGGCACGGAGGCGGTCCTGCCCATTGAACTCCAACTTCCCTCACTCCGCATTTCCACCTATGATCGATTATCCAATGACGAGCAGTCAGAAAAGCGGCTAGGTGAATTGGAACAGATAGACGAGAAGCGGTTGCACACTCTGCACCACCCGGATATATACCAGTACCGGATCACATGATCCTTCAACAAAAAGGTCTGCCTACAGTCTTTCTTGGAAGGAGAATGATTACTGGTCCTCCGAACCCCAATGATACATGGAAAAAAGCCTCCACAGTTGGAGCCCAAGTGGGAGGGACCATATGTTGTACACATGGTCTATTCCAACGGAGCGTATGCCCTGATCTCCATGGATGGAAAATCTACCACGACTCTTACCAATGCGAGATTCCTGAAGAAGTATATCACATAGAGACAAAGAACTCTTCGCCTAAGCTGTATGACACTAAACTTCCAAGCACTTCGTCATCACCGCATGATTTTAAACTGTACAGAATCTAATAATACCCCCTCGTCCTAACCACAAGACGTTAAATTGCACGGACTACGTCCTTACCGCACGACATTAAACTGCACATATTTCAGAGAACTATGTATGGCTTCATTCCATCCCTCACAGGATACGTAGCGACGCCAAGATCCCCAATCCTGGCCCAACAACTTCAAAAAAAACCTTTTCCCCCATGTACGGACCAAACCTACACGGGGTGTATCATCTTTTCAGAGAACTATGTACGGATTGATTCCTGCCCTTGCGGGATATGTAGTGACACCAGAATTCCACACCATGGCCCAACCACCTCAAAATAAAAAGTCTTCTTTCCCCAGTGTATGCGCCAGACCTGCACGGGGTGTATCATCTTTATAGAGAACTACGTACGGCTTGATTCCTGCGCTCGCAGGATACGTAGCGATGCTAGGATTCCCTATCCTAGCCCAGCCACTTCAAAAAAAACAAGGGATGCCCTTTCCCCCGTGTGCGAACCAGACCGACAAGGGGTGTATATTTTCGTCCTTACCGCACGACGTTAAACTGCATGGACAATGATGTTAAAACTTCCCTTTCCCCCATGTACAAACTAGACCTGTACGGGGTGCATATCTTCGTCCTTACCACATGACGTTAAACTACACAGAAGTTTTCCCACCGCATGACATTAAACTGCATAGACCCCCTTTTTCTTTCACGTCGGGTCACCTTCGTCCTTACCGCATGACGTTAAACTGGATGGAGTTTTTCATCACCGCATGATGTCAAACTGCACGGACTTCATTGTGACCCACCCAGGACACATGGTGATACGAGATGAAGATACTCCATGCACATTTGGGTACATCCTTTTCGTACATCAGACTCCAAGACCTGGACAATTATGGATCTTCATAACCACTCATGGCCATCATAAGTGGAAAGTCATCGACCCATGGACACCTTTGTATGACTATACATACGATGCCCTCAACAGCTCTGCATAATGATAGCCCCTGGCTCGTCCATCAAAGGCACAATTTCTTCGGGCGATACTTCTCCTAGCTCCGTACGCCTACAGACCTATGTGACCCCACACCATATCTCTTGATCCAAAAATTTATGGTGAAGTGGTTTAAAAGTTCATTCCCCTTGTCACATTCGATGGTTTCCAGGGTTTCCCAATCTGGCTAGCCTATGTGTCCGCCAATGGTTCACTTAGCGACCTGCATCAACAAAGGTCAAGCGAAGACTAGGCTATGTTGACTCAACAGAAAATTATGGTGAATATGTTTCTTGTATAACCAGACATCATTATCCCCACATTCCGAACTCTGCACTTTGAGAAAATACGGATTTTCATAATCATTCATGGCCATCAGATGTGGAAAGTTATCGACCCGGGGACACCTTTGTATGACTATTCATACCATTCCCTCTGCGGCTCTGCATAACGATAGCCCTTGGCTCATCCATCAAAGGAATGATTTCTTCAGGTAGTACTTCTCTTAGCTCCGTATGCCTACTGGCCTCAGAGCACCCACACCATACCTCCTGATCCGGGAAAGCTCAAAGTTGCAGTTTATGACCTTCATCCCCCGCCTTGTTCCATGTACACCAGGAAATCCTGAATAAATTATCCTTCGAGTGATTGCAGCAATAGTCACCCAATGGTCCAAGCTCTATGGCCGATAAACTAGGAGGACCTCGTCCTCACCGCATGACGTTAAACTACACGGAGTGAAGGCACACACCCGCGAGCAAGATAAATCAGCGTAGGGGGGCTCCTTAAGCTTTAATAGTAGCCAAGGACGAATATCCCCGACATGTCCAGGCATTCCTCACCAGATGACAGACTTCGTGGCCCGGACAACCACGGATCCGCATAACCACTCACGGCCATCAGAAGTGGAAGGTTATCAACCCGTGGACACCTTTGTATGACTATGCAAACCATGCCCCCAGCGGCTCTTCATAATGATATCCCCTGGTTCATCCATCAATGTCATGATTTCCACAGGCGATGCTCTTCCTAGCTCTGTATGCTTACCGGCCTCAGAGACCCCATATCACCTCTCCTTATCCAAGAAGCCTCAGAACCATGATTTACACCAATCAAACCCCTTCCACGCCTAGGGAATGTTGAGTTATTCAAGCCCAGTTATATTCTGATGAAGATCAGCCTTCGTAATAATTCCCCCATCCTCGCCGCATGACGTTAAACTGCATGAAACCCCTTAAATATATATCTGTCCTCAACGCATGACATTAAATTGCACGGAAGCCGTCCTCGCTGCATGACGTTAAATTGGATAGAGACCTCCAAAAATTCCACCTTTCCTTGACGCATGACGTTAAACTTCACGACAATCTTTAATAATGCTCCTCATCCTTACTTCATGGCGTTAAGCTTCACTGTCGAACCCATCACAGGTTCAGTAAGAAACAGAGGCTTTTCTATGTCTTACAGTGCACAGGTCAGACCTGAATGAACCACCGCCTCACACCAGCGTGAGAAATAATTACTTCACCTATTATCAGGAAGTTTAGTCTAGATATTTACCCCTTAATCAGGAACCCTCTCATCATAAACCATACTATGTACTCAGAAAACGCCAAACTCTCATAACCCACCCCTAGTGGTTCCAAATCTCAACTTCACTAAATTTGCTCAGCTATCGAATGTGGATAGTATTTGACTTAAGGAAACCTTTGTATGACCATGCATACCATGCCCTTAGTAGATCTTCATATTGATCATCCCTGGCCTGTCTACCAAAGGCAAGTTTTCCTTGGGCAATGCTTCCCTCTGTACACCTCTTGGCCCTTGAGCCCGCAATTCTATGTCAGAATTCAGAAACCCTATGAGCTACAGATCACCAACCTCTTTAACAATCCTACCTGAATTCGGCGAAATGTCTTTGAAGAGATTACTGAGAACCAGGAGAAGTCATTCGATTTCAGATAATGTCCCATCTGCATGACATTAAACTACGTCAAGCCTCAACCATCCATTACGCTTAATAAACGCGTAGGGGGTGGTCTCCAGACCAAGCTCCTAATTAGTACAAACATTCCCAAAACCCTTCTAGATGTCACACTCTCCTTCTGATCTGCCCCTGGTGGTTTTTATTTCTTTCCATGTCACCCATCATGGTTTCCATAAGCCGGACTTCCATGAAGTCCCCTGGCCATCAGAAATGGATAAGTCTTTGACTTAAGGACACCATTGTATGGCTATGAATATCATTCCCTCAACGGATCTACATATTGATTTCCCATGTCCCGTCTACCAAAGGAATGTTTTCCTTAGGCAATGCTCTTCTTACCTCTGTACGCCGGCACGACTCCCATGCCCTAAGCCATGCCCTGAGGCACGCCCTACATGCCGCTCAAATTCAAACATGTTTCCCCCACATGCATCTGAAGGGTATTAAGAAATATTCTAATAAGTTGAAACCCATTGGGTCCCTCACCCCACCTTATTTGGTCAAAGTTGTTAGACCTAAAACATCATTAACGATTGTCTAGTCGGTGGGACTTTAAACCGCTCACAGAAGAAGGAGGCACAAATCATGTTAGGCCAAAAACCCGAAAAGGGATACCTAAGAAAAAGCCGGGTTATACCCGCTGGGTCCACATTAATGGTCCCTGGATAAATCAGGGCATTAAGAGAAGAAAAAGACAAAAAGTTTGTATGGTTCTCTTAAAAAACCCTAGAAATAGTCAGACTATGCTCGCTGGATTCCATGGTCCTTGTAAAAGTTGGATCTTGATTTATTTTTAGTCCTGGGCTCGGATTATTCTACGTTCAGGGAATTAACATACGTGACAGTCATACCAAACAGTTTCTATCATAGGAAAAGGTTAAAAAGGCACTAAGGTGAAATGTTTCTCTATTCCATAGAAAAGCGGGTAAGAAGGGCATCCACAATCGAGAGCCTCCTCTAGTGTGCAATGTGTTTACAAGAGTTTTTTTCCGGATTCACAAAGCTGTATCAGGAACTGGTGAGAATCCTCAATTTCCTGAGAGAGATTCTGCAGTAGAGCCATCTCAGCCTCTGCACCAACCCACAATTCTTCTACCTCCTGAGCCGCCTTTGGGATTTTCCTTGTTTCCTCCTCCAACCACTGCTCCACTTATCCAATCATGGTGAAGACGTTGGCCTCTCCCTGCTGCAGCCAATGTATCTCATTTTTCAGTGCCTCTAGGTGAGAACAATGCTCAATAAATTCTCTTTGAAGCCCTGCGACAACCCCGGCATGGTCATGAGCCTCTATTAGGCAGAGCTGCCGAGTCGTAGAAAGGTAGGCTTTGGATTGGGCAGTGGAAAAGCGAGAGTCAAAATCACCTAGCCTCTCCCAATCAGCTACTACCTTCTTGACTATGTCATAAATACCATGAATGTCGAAGCCATAAAATCCCAACAGCATAAACAAATTGTGTAGCCTCGGTAATTTGGTCGGCATATAGACCAAGGGAATTTAAAATATCACTCTCCATATTATCTCCCAAGCCCTTTGGTGAGTGGGTCGAAGGCTATAGAGGACTTGTTGATCAAGCTTCGAATCACTCCAATATGGGGACACATATTCGCGGATGAACATCACCAAGGAGGGACCCGAGGCAGCCTCGGCCGCAAACTCTGGAACTGTGGTAGTTTCGACCCCGAGATTTTTGATCATAGGCATAGCCGGGTCTAGAGACACTGTTGTTAGTGCCATAGGTTGTGGTCCTGAAGTCGAGAGTCAGTAAGATAGATGAGTACCCCTAATTAGATAAGGGAAGAAAAAGCAGTCAACAGCAGAAGACTGGGGAACTTACTCCTAATCCACGAGGCATCTGCATTCGTTAGCTCTGCACTACCACGATAGCCGCTCAAAGAGGATGCCACATCTTCGAAAGTCAATAGAATCCAGGGAGCCCCCATAGGGGTCCAGGCCCTGAGGCCATGCCTAAGGCCCGTAGTCTCCAATGCAGTCCCCAATTGGTCACCTATGGATACCAAGCTTGAAGAAATCACTCCCTCGGTGAACAAGATAATGGCCCGCTCCGGGTTCCCAGCAACCGGATTAATGGAAGACTCTTCTTCCATCATCACAGGATTCGTTGAGCCTGGGATGGTGGGCTCCATCAGATCTGGAGCCCCCTCAACGATCATGGGCGCCCCGACATCCTCCGCAATTGAAAAAATTATCTGATCAGTAAGGGTCTCGGATACCAGCGGTTCTTCCTATGGAATTTATCTGACTGATAAGGGTGGAGTAAAGTTTCCATATTGTCGGCCCCTCAGGTAGGGCTCCCCATCTCATCGCGCCCAGGCATGGTTACAGGTGATTCTACAGGCGGCAAGGAGGCGGAAGGTATAACAACTTGGACAGCCACAACCAGATCCCTGAGTGGTCCTGCTCCATATTTCAAACAGTTAACGACTGACGATGTCTATGAATGCAAGTTGGCGAATGAGAAAATGAGAAGTCATGATTACCCAACGTTCCCTGTTTGAGAAGTTCCGATAAACGAAAAGCCTGTTTCCGTCTCTGGATCTACTCAGGGGACAATTTTCCCATAATTCTAGAAGGGATGGTAGGAGGAAAGACCCTAGTTGAAACTACAATGGTTGCTTACATGAGCTCAGCTCTACTAGGGGATCCTTCCTCGATGACCCTTGTGGGAGAAAGCACATGCTCCCCCTCCGCGGTACCATGAGGGGTATACTCTTGAGAAGGAATCACCCCCTGAGTTTCTCTGTCACCCTTTATAAAAGGAAGAAACCTTAGAACCTCCACAATAAAGGGGGGGAGGAGTCAGAATGCATGAGTAGAGAAACATCTTCTTCAGGGTCGGACAATTCGTGGCATCTAATCATCATAGACACCCGAATTCCCCCATATAGATGATTCTGGAGTGAATGAATGTATGCATCCATCTTCTTTAATGATGAGACTATTTCATCTAAATCCTCTTCCAGCTGAAAGTGGGGTGGAGTGAAGATCGTCCCTATACCCAGAAGTTTAATATGGCATGTTTGAAGAAACGCCCAAACCTCTTCATCTGAACCACTGACCCTCAAGTCATCCCAAATACTCCAAGCCTCCAGGAATGTGGCCATGGCATGAATCGCCGACTGGGGAGGCTCAACCTGAGAAGGTCAGGTGGCAGTAGAAGCTGGTAAGGGAACCAATGGTCGTGTTTGCGTTTCAGATCCCCCCACCATCCTAGAACTCTATGGGGCTACCGATGGACGGTACCTAACGGGAAGGGAGGGGAATTCCCTTTCTTCAGCTGTGATAGGGAGATCATCAAAATCATTGCCCCCTGAAGAGAAGTCACTGCCTTCTTCCTCCTCATTAGTAATCGGGTGTAGCATGGCCTGGACTCATTGCGTCAATACCACATAACCCCGACATGCGTTAATATAGACCTCATGGTCCCAGAGATATCCAACGGCCCTCTCAGGATCCGCATCATAGAGAATGTCAACGGGAGCAGATATGTAGCCCAGCCCATCAAAAGATACCTCTGATTCTTGAAGATATTGCCACAGAGGATGGGGGTACTAGCTGCGAAAGGCTGACCTGGCTTTGAATTCATCCCATTGGCCCCAAGCCGTCAGAAGGGCAGCATCAGCGGGAATAACTACCCCCCTCTAGGCATCCTTGAGGGCATGAGAGGATACACCCCTATCTGTTAAAATATTCCCCGGAAGCACATGACCAGTTGGGTGATGGAGTATTTTTTCCGGATTAGTTGGAGCGCCATTCTCCTTTCGCATCCTTTTTCCCTTTGACGGTTTGGGACTTGAGATGGTGGGCACTAATGTCCCTAGCTGGGCATTTGGGTATGATTGTACCCAGGAGTCAGCATAATTCTTGGATAAGAAAGGCATGGAGTCCACAAGAGTGGGGTTATAACCTCACAGCCGGTATCCTCCCGGGTAAACATTAACCACAGTTGTCTAGACACCATCAAATGATGGTTCTCATAGGAACTATTAAGTGCGGTAGGACAATGTGATTGGACACAGCCAAATTGACGCCCAAATTGGCAAGGCGTGTACCCCTCGCAGATTAGTTCCCCACCAATACGAGCCACTAGAATACCCTCTCGGAGGGAGAGGAGGTAGCCCCGCTTGCTAAACTCTTCTATTATGGTGTTCGTAATTGCTCCAGCCGGAGAAGAAAACGGATGAAAATTTAAATAGTCATAATTCGAAATTCAACTTGATAGTAGATTCCTTTTCAAAACCATCTGTTGACTATCCTTCTCTTGGGTCACCAACTCTTTGGGCATAACACCACTGGCCAGTTTTAAATACAGTCATAATGTGGTGCCCAGAATTTGAAGAGGGTTGATGAATGTGTTTCAGTTCTTGATGTGTATGGTTAACCATCCCTAAAGAATTTGGAAAGGGTCGGCCACTTGGTTTGGCCGATTCCCGTCAGTAATATTACCATGTAACCGGTAAATCCTGGCCAGTGCCGGAACATCCAGGTTGATAACATTACTCTTAGCCAAGCGTGCAACCATGATAAAAGTAGTGACCCGCATGCCACCGTCCTCGCGTACGGGTAGTAACCAACCACTTAAGAACATGAAAAAAAAGCTGATAGGCGGAGCAATCGATCAACATCCGGAATAAGTTCCTAGCCCCAGCCACAGAAATTTCCTTGCTCCAATGTCAGCCAATATCTCCCCCCATGATTATGAGACTCCATCATAGGGCAAGTCATGGGCCTGCGTGGGAGAGCCGCAAATTCTTCAGATTTCTTCTTTCTCACAAAATCCTTGACCCATTCATGGTATGGGACGAGATGTTTTGGAGACGTATCCTCTTACAGCTTCTGATCTTGGTTATTGAGCTGCTTCACTAGGGGGGGGGGGGGTCCTCTCTTCGTTCTCCCACACAGAAGAAGGAGGAAGGAACTCATCATACATACTCCCAATGATGGGGACCCTCCAGATTTGAATGATGTCCCACAGGATAATGCCCTCTTCCCCATGGACCAGATGGATAGTGTTGGTGTCTGTGCTCCAATGACTCATAAGTTGCTTGGCGAGGGCATGAGGCCAGTGGGTATAGGTTTGGGACACCCAGGCAGCTTCATACAAGCCCACTAATTGCAACTCTGCCCCAAATTATGCATAGCTCTAACGGACCCAGAAGGGCCACCCCCAATCCAATGAATTAAATGCTCCTCCCGGCCGGAGATCCCGATTCACCGGCCATCCATGCTGGTCACTTACCATGGATCAGCGAGCAATACTTCGATAGTAGTGAATTGTTCCTTACTATTGACATGGTCCTCCTGTCAGAGATACTGGAAGGTGATTCAACACATATTTGATAGTTGTTCCCCTCGAGGCAGGCCGCCCGCTGGTAGGTATCACGAACCGAGGAATAGTGGATGTAAATATCCATGCTTTTGGATTGTTGTCATGGGAGGGCTCTGGAATCGAGGTATCATACAATAAACTGAACCCATAGGCAGGAATACTGTTAGAAAAAAGATATTCATGTTGTGATTTGGAGAGCCTATCAGCAAGGAAGGAAGGCGGTAAGGAGTGGAGGACTCCATCTTGATCAGAGCTAGCCATGTCCTTCAGACGTTGATCAGCGGTGGAGAGGGGCTCTATAGAAGGCCTCAGCGAAAAACAAGTGGGAACCATATTTTCTCCCTGCACAATAAGAGAAATCAGCCTGGAATAAAAATCTGGACAAGAATAACCAAAATGAATGGTTAAGGAGCCTTCACAACCAAATCCGCAAGGAGGCCTTGGAGGATGGTTCGCGATGACATCATTCTGCAAACCAGCCCTTCACGATATCAGTTCGCGAAGCCATAGCCCAAGAGCGTTGGCCAGGAAATTGAGAACCAAGTCACTCCATGGAAATTCAATCCGAGGTTCATTTGGAAGATTCAGATATTTTTAATGTTCAAGAGATGTTTAGTCTGTGGAGCATCAAAACCGCGAAGCAAGATCCTCTGCAACCCGTCATCACTTACTTTTTAATTAATTTAGGTTAATGGTTTGTGGTTGGGAAGTCGGTTCGCGGGTGAAGGCGACCACGAAGAAGAAATGGTTCGCGGATGTTATTGCCGGTTCGCAGACGAGGCACTTCATGAAGGAGAAAACATGTGGAGGCGAAGGAGATCTGGTTTTGCAAAGAATTTGGTAAAGGAAAAGTGAGGGCTCCCCGTATTTATAGTTGTGGCCCCCTACCAGGTCCACCTTTCTTCCACAACCCATCTCAGTTTCAGGACCTCATCACATCGAAATGGCCTCCACTTCATTCTGATCAGACCCCATTCCGATGAGGGGAATTTGTAGGGTCCTGAAAAAAATATGCAATGGAAATTTTACACAAATCCCCCAAAAGAATTGGGGGAAAATAATTAAAGAAGAGCCACAAATGGGACCAGTCCGCGAACTGGTCCATGGATGCGCAACGTGGCCACGCACTGCGAGGAACCCCTTCCACGAACCATTTTCATTCTCGAAATGGAGGCGGAGAGGCTTCGCAGTCGCGAGGCGGGATGGGCGCCAGTTTGGTTCACCGTCACGAACCTCCCCAACTGCAGACCATGTCGACCGGTTCAAGACACACCCGCTGTCATTCGCGGAATGGAGGCGGAACCCTCCGCAGCCATGGAGCACTCCCTGAGTTCGCCATGCGGAGGAGGGGTGTGATCAATACCCACCGCGAATCGCGGATTGACCAAGTTAGTTGTGAACCGGGTATTTGGATATGGACCTCCACAAAAGGTGTTGCATGGCCACATATACATTCATTTCCCCACTCTATAAAAGGAGACCAAGAGGGAATGAAGAGGGGATCAGAGAACTGGAATTGGATTCAGGGGAAGGATATCAGTTGAAGGAAGGCTTTGAATTTCGCAAACAACGAAGTTCCCACCCGCGAACCACAGCAGGTATATGAATTAAGAAGGAATTGGAAAAAGCATAATGATTTTGTGAATCGTGAACCTAAAAATAAAAAAAAGGAGAACCGAAAACCATACCTCCCTCCACAGATGAATTCCCCGCGGACAAGGGAGTTTATGCCTCTTTTACCATCTATCTTACTGCAGAGCACCCTCCTCTGCAGGAAAAACCCTGACCGATAAGCCTCCGATCGGTGCAGCCCTTCGCCCCCGCTGCCCGCCTGGAATCCTCCACGAACCACCCTGGTTCGTGGATTGACCCTGAAGCCGCGAACCACCCTGGTTCGCAGATTGAACCTGAAGCCACGAACCACCCTATTTTGCATATTGAACCTGAAGCCGCAAACCACCCTGGTTCGTGGGACACCAATCGGTCCACAGACCACCCTAGTTTGCGGATGGCTTCTCCAACCGCGTGGCACTTCCCCGCGCAAAGGGCGCCACCAACCATACCTCTCAATGTCTCTCCAAATACTTAGGTGTTCTCATTTCTAGAGCCAGGTAAAATCCTTCCAATATAGCTAGGTCTTCCGCGACTCCTTCATCGGCCTATTCATCGGCCCCGAGCCGAGGCCTCCGCCAGAGCCACCGGATCCACATGGTATAACTTTCAGGTGCATTAGCATGCCATTTTCAATTCACATACCCAGTGTAAATAGGGGAAAATGGGTTTCCCCGACCCTTGGGTGGATTCCCGAAGCATGCCCGGGTTCACATTCATTCCCACGGTAATGCGGGGTCTGAGTCCGAGAGACCCCTTCCTGCCTCTACTCGCCACGATGAGGGACTGCACGCTTCGGCGGTCGGGCACTTCTCCCCCCCCCCATAGAGGGGGTGGAATACCCATCTGAAGGAAGCCCTTGTGCACCACAAGGGAGGAGACAGGAACAGGAGCACCCCCTTTCCCACTCACGCTGGGCTTTGTCGCTCCGGGCGTCCATCTCGGAGTAAGCCCCAACCTTATGGGTGTCCTCAGACTGTAAGCCCCAATCCATCACCCTGGGCCACCTTCATGCATAAGCTCCACTCTGCTGCTTACGGACACACCTTTCGCGACGTGATCCTCTGGACCCTGCTGCCTCTTGTTTCTCACACCGAGCATGACTCATGTGGTCTTAGAGTAAGCATCGACCATGAAATCCTCCCATGGGCCTCCTCAGAGTGTAAGCCCAACCCATCATTCTAGGCCTCCTCAGAGTGTAAGACCCAACCCATCATTCTCGACCTCCTCAAAGTGTAATCCCCAACCCATCATTCTAGGCTTCCCTAGAGTGTAAGCCCGAAGCCAAAGTGAACTACGGGGACTTTGATCCATGTCATGGCATGGTACGTAGGAAGCCTCCATGAGGTTCAATACCACCACTCGATCGTTTCATCTAGTCGAGTTCTACCCTCGTCCAACATGACGTTAAACTGTATGCCCCCGTCCAGCATGACGTTAAACTGTTTATGCGAACTACGTGGAATTTGATCCCTGCCTCCTAGACAGGGTACGTTGGAAGCCTCTATGAGGTTCAAGCCCACCACCCATCAGACCACCTGGTCTCTCTTCACGTCGGTTCCCCAACACATATCCAAACTATGTGGACTTTGATCCCTTCTTACTAAGCAGGGTACGTAGGAAGCCTTCTGTGGTTCAAGCCCAACAGTCGGTCGATCCGACCATCTCTACGTCAGTTCACTGTGCCACTCCTAGTGCCGCCTGAAGCAAGTTCCAGCCCTTCGGGGTCATTATTCCAAGGAGGGATGGTAAACCTTGCGAATAAATTATTACGAACCACTATTTCCAGTTGACCGTTTCCCACCAAGGTTAAATCCGTGGACACTATGTTTGGGTATAAACCAAAGATTCGCGAACATATGACTACATCATAAATCTATAAGCGAGTCCCAGAATAGGAAATAATTTCCCCCCAAAATGGTGTGATGAGCCCGACATACCATCCCCTTGAGCAATGTGAGTTCTTAAGAGTCACTGGTCAGACCATCCGGCGAACTCCTGCCTTTGGAAAGCAGGTCCATCAATCATTGGATACGGAGCCGTTGGGCATTTTGTGGCCAAAAACCAAGAACGAAACAATGATGTTCTAATGATGTTAGACCAATTGATTCAAATTAAAATGATAAAATTACTATTCATGGTCATGATTGACTCACTATTCATTGTATTGTAGAGAATTAATAAATTAATGAATATAATATAGTGAAATCCCCTCTCCCCGCCAGTATATAAACCACCCCTCACCCCCTCTTCCTCCCACACCACTCATGCTTTAATACTTTCCTAAAGTCTGCCAAATACTTTTCCCAAGGCCTCTCCCCAAATCCAAGACCTACTAGTATCATGAAAAGTCCAAAAACAATGGTCTTAACTAATTTCACAAGGAGGGGTACTCAAGAGGTGATCTTCTCTTCTCTTTTCATTCAAATTCTTTTCAAAGTTTTATTTTTTTTCTCTCTTCTCACTACAACTCATTAAAATGCCATTATAAATCCATTATGTTTAATGTAATGGATTTTCATTATTATAATGTAATATTTCATAATAATCTCTCTTTTTCCCTCCTTTTATACAATAAATGAAATCACCATCCGAGATGTGATAATTTATTACACTAAAAGAAGATGGGTATTAATTTTGTAATACTATCTTCAATACTAGACATGAAACCGTTTCAATGGTTTATCCAGATCATAATATATTTATTTTATCTTGTTTAATGTTTTGGAATCCTTAAACACTCATAATATGGAATAATAATACAAAACATGTTTATTGTGAACAAAACCGCCAAGCCAAATCCATGTTTTTATTAACTCGTCAAATGATTCATCCTCATGGTATATAACCATAATCATTATAAGATCATTTATAACAATTTAATTTCACTAATAAAGTAGATTTAAAATTCTGGATGTTTAACCACATTTGAAATAAACATCCATTCATGAGTACAAGTAAGTGGATCATGAAAACCAAAGAAGAAAATGGTACCCAAACAATAAAATTGAATCTCTTTAACCCATAAAAAAGGCCACTAATGAACAAAAAAAGGTTATAAAATATCAATTAAATGTTATTGTGGTTCTGTACTTAGTAATTAATGAAGCTAAATTTGATTATTCAGGTCGTTGAGAACAATCAAGGACACCTTCAAGCATAAGGTAAGGGATTTTCTCTCTCGCTTTTGTTCAAGAATCTCCCCAATTTTGTGTTGTTTTATTATTAATTCATAATGATGGTGTATGTTGTCTCATCTCCCCCATACTTCCCTTATGATATATAAATAATTGGATTCCCCTTGACCTCTCATTAATCCTACACAAGAACACTCGTTACCATGCCAAAATGTCTGTAAGGGGTTTTCTCATCTCACATTCAATTATGTGGGACATCCATCAATGGCCTCTTATCTCTTATATGCGGTATAGGTGTAAATAAATTGCATATATATTATTATTTCTCTCTTTATATTCATTTTATTATGTGATTCATTTGTGGGTTATTTTTTTTTCATACGACTCAATTGATTACAACGTGGTAACAATCTTTGTCTCAATTTTCAATTCATTGTGACTTTCTTAGTATTGTGAACCTACTCTTTATTATTAGGTGGTGTACCTAAAAACCATTTGAGATCATTTTTTAATTGAAATTATATTCCATTTAAATGTTAATATTCTCATATCATGGATATGATTATGGTTGAAGTCGTACACCATTTTACATATGATATTTATTTTGAATGTTTTTTCGATGATGGGAATATTGATGAACCTGTATCCTCTATTATATATGAATAATGTAATGGAATATTGCTCTTGTGTTGAATCTATGAATAAAAAATGATTTATACATGTAGTGGTGGGTGGGGCCTACTACAGCCCCTTAATGCTGACTGAACATTTATTTCTTATTTCAATAATAAATGTCTCCATTATAATTAAAGGAGGACATAAATGATGAATCCCTAGAGCATCGCCAAATATCACTCCAATACATTCCCGGGGTAGAGTACAGACTCTTGTAAATACCACCAAGGGATTGATAACGCTACTCCCCCAAGAGAGATCATCCACAGTGACATTGGCCTCCCTAGGAATATGTTGAACCACACAACCATTACCCATATCCCAGATACAACCCCGAACGATGTAATTCAAACACAAAGGAACCTAACCTTTCCCTATAAGTGCCCAGATGAAAAACTCTGAGTCTGATTCCACTTCCGAAACTAGCAACTATAACCTTTTTCATAGCCTAATGCCCTCTAACAATGCCCAACCCTCTACGCCCATCAGTCTTCCTTGTCAATAATAGCTACTAAATGCAGCTATAACGGAACTACCTCTATCTCACACCAGTACTCCTCCCCTCATCAGTACATTTATGAAAAATCCATCCATATTTAGTTTCAATCCGTTTTTTGGAGGGTGCCATCTCACCCAACCTCCCTGCAACCTCGGATGTCCCACTGTTCTGCTAATAGGGTCACGACCAGCAATGAAGTCCTCCCCCCTTTCAGAAAATCATCCAATTCATAAAAAAGACCATTCATTTTCACCAGTAGGAGAGATAACGACTACCGAACCTCCCATCTCATTATATTTTTCACCTCCCACTGGACCCAGTATATCGAAATAACGGTGATGCTTCGTATTCTATTTTTCAGTCCATTCTCATATTCTCTTGAAAACCAGCTCTCAAAACACTCTTGAAATGAATTACACTCATCCCTGAACTTACCCCATCTATCCGCAATAGAACAGTGTAAACACAGCCATTCACCCCAAAAAATAGGTGAAAATCGACTCCGTCTAAGGAGATGCACAATAGTAGCACCGAGATGCCAATGGTATGCCATTCCTCGGAATATTATCTTCTGCGGGAAGGGCCTGGTTCCTCACTATTCCAACGGGGGAATTCACCATTGAGGGAACCCCCTTACACCATAGGCAAGCTCCCCACTCATCCCGGCTCCCATGTTATTGTATAATACCTCAATAGTCCTGACTTCTAAAACAACATTATCTAGCCTCATTGAAACATAATCAATCTTATTCATTAGAAAAAACCATTTCCTTGATAACATCCTTATACTCCAGGTTAAAAATGGAATCCAAGAACCTGTTATACAGGCATGCGTCTATCGACGAAATCTGTAGAAATGGGTAGCCTGGGAAGAACAGCTTCTCCTCAAGCCACTTATCTCTCCAGAAATAGATATTCCTATATCCAACCATCCACCGAGAGGAGTCCTATAAAACCTCCATGTGGGAAAACTCTATTTTCCATAACAAAACTATTTTCCCGTATTATGGTAACATGTTGCAGTTACTGTATGTCTAATTAATAATAATTCTCATAATTCATTATTAGTTATAACTATCAATGTGATTTTCACTATGAGAAAAATCTATGGATGTAGTTTCATTCATAGTGAACTAATGGTGTGAGTTTTTCATTTATTCACCATTCCATATTGATTATGTCAAATTTTTTATGATTGGATTATTATTGAATTCATTATTCTCTTATTTTTAAACCTTACTAAGCATTTGAGCTCACCACTTTCATTGTTTACCTTCATCAAGGGATGAAAAGGAAATCATTTTTTGAGTTCATGCTGTTGTAGTTTTTAGTTTTTTCTAAGTATTGCATTTTGTAATTGTTTACAATGTAACTTTAATAAAATATATATGTCTAGTATCTTCAATACTAAAAAATATATCATTCCATTTGGATTTTCATTCTTTATAACAATTCCAATATAACAATTAATGCACCAGTTCTG
Source organism: Viscum album (assembly GCA_963277665.1). Classification (NCBI taxonomy): domain Eukaryota; kingdom Viridiplantae; phylum Streptophyta; class Magnoliopsida; order Santalales; family Viscaceae; genus Viscum; species Viscum album. The sequence continues at coordinate 650,504,589 of OY728145.1, read as the reverse complement.
GTCTAGAGGGGTCACTATGTTACAGTTGGTAGTAAAGGATGTTTAGTAGAAAACATGGAAAAAAGAATCGAAAATATATAGTAGGGAAAAAAGCCCTAAGGTAGTATTTGAGGATAAACATTCATGAATGTCCTGGTATTTAAGTAATTTAGAGAGTATGTGGATCATTATTGTAAATACATCCCTGTCTGGATACGAGCAGGTACAGGTGACTCTAGCATAGATGTACCTAGTAGTGAAAGCTCTGAAAAGGAGCTTTTGGCTTGACCTGGGGTATCCTGGTACACAACAACGGGACTTTATTCACTCATGGTTATGACACTCTTAGGAGAAATGATTACGATAATTCATATTATCTTAGAGGCCAATATGAAGAATTGAAATATAAATTATTCCCCAATGAAACCATTTTTCTGATTATGGGAATAGCCATGCATATGATCTCAATTTAAGCTAATTAGTTTGTTAAGTTAAGATTATAAATTATGATTAATCACCTAATATAGTGTTTCCCTTTATTTAGAAATGGATCCCTCTGGAAGAAGGGGAATCAACACTTTTGGGCACTGTAGGGATCTCCCACTATGCTTGTAAACACATTCAATGTTGGAGTAGACCAGATCAAGACCATATTGGGAAAACATAATCAGGTTGAAACGATTAACCATTCCATAGATATGTTGGATTGTTTCATGTGGTATAAGCCCCCATCATTCCTCGGGAATACTAATCCAGTGGTTTCTGAGCAATGGATCAAGTCCCTTGAAAAGATATTCAGGGTATTAAGATGCAATGAAAATAAAAAGGTAGTACTGGACGTATATTGTCTCAAGGGAAATGTTGAACAATGTTGGTACTTGATTTAGAATACCAAGAAGGAAGAATAAAAAGAATATATGGAATGAAATATATTTAAGAAAATATTCTTTGAAAAATATTTCCCTCATGAGCAATGAAATGAAATGAAAATGAAATTACTTGGCTTAAAAAATGGAAGAAGGAATTGTTGCAGAGTATGAGGATACCTTCATAAGGCTAACCAGGTATGTCATAGATTACATATGTGACTCGGCATACATGATTGATCACTTATTTTAAAGTCTTAAGATATGTATCTGAACGGAACTAACTTCTCAAACCATATCATTATATGATGAAATTGTATCTAGTGCCATCAAAACGTAGAAGTTAATTTCTAGATAAAATTTTTTCAAGGGATAACAGTATAAAAAGAAGTTCTCTGATAATGAAAGGAAAGGAGAAGCACCAATGAGGAACAAAGGAATAAATAAATCTCCATTATGCGAGAACTATGGAATGAATCATATAGGGAAATACGGGAAAGGCATGAGAGTCTGCTATACGTGTGGAGAAAAGGGTCATCTACCTATCAAATGCAAGGGGAAGAAACAATTTTATTACATTCAATTATACAATTGTAGATACATGGGACCCTATGTAAATGATTTTTCTAAGCGCCATGGAAACATGCCTCAGAAAAGTCCAACAGAGCAATAGAGAGCTTATGTGATTACAACCGTGGAATATGATGATCCTAATGATGTAGTGGAAAGTACATTAATTGTTTCCTCAAACATATCCTACAATTTATTTGATTCTAGATCATCACATTCATTTACATCCTTCCAATTTTCCAAAAAATAGACCTGTCCAAGTAGATTTAATAATGGAGTTATCAGTTAAAACACCAAGGGGATGCATCATTGAAACAAAGGCATGTACACTAGTCCACCTTATGACACATAAACATGAGTCTGTTTCCAACCTTACCATCATACTAATGAAAAAATTTCATATAAATCTTTTTATAAATTGTCAATCGAACAACGATGTGTAGATTTATTGCAATAAAAAGGAACATTCAATTTTTGAAAATGGTGGGCAATCCCGTATCCTTAGAGCAGAAAACTCACCACCTAATTCGTATCTATATCCACCCCCAGTATCCCTAAATATTGAAATACATGGAGAGGTAGATAAACCAATATCTATGGGAGAGGAATGAAATATTCAAATTGAAGATGTGCATATAGTGCAATAATAAATTGATGTATTTCAAGATGATTTACCTAGAAATCCTCCAATGTGGGAAGTTGACTTCTATATTTATTTCATTCCTGGTGAACTAACTATATAAAATACTCCCTATAGAATAGAAAATGTGGAATTTGTGGAGCTAAAGAAACAACTAGAGGATTTGAGTGAAAAGGTATTTATTCGACCTAGTGTTTCTCCATGGGGAGCCGCTATCCTGTTTGTCAAGAAGAAATATAGATCCATGAGACTAAGCATTGATTACAGGGAAATCAATGATATTAAAATAAATAATAAGTATCCTTTACCCCATATTGATTATTTATTTTATAAACTTCATGGTTCTCAATACATTTTAAATATCGACCCTCAAATCGGATATCATTATCTATGTGTGAGGAAGGATGATATTCCTAAGACAATATTTCGAACCAGGTATGGGCATTATGAGTTTACAGTGATGCCTTTTGGACTGAAAAATTCGCCCTCTATTTTCTTGGTTTTAATTAATAGAGTTTTCAAGGAACAACATGATAACATTGTTGTGTTATTCATCAATGATATCCTGGTATATGCAAAAAAGAAATGAAGACCATGAGAATCACGTTCGTATTATTTTTATAATTCATAGAAGTAATGAATTATATGGGAAGGTTAGAAATTGTTAATTCTAGCTTCATTCAGATTCATTTACTTTCTATATTGTCTCTATTGATGGAATATTAGTGGATCCAATAAAGAAAAAGGCAATCCAAATAATGGACCATTCCAACAAACATAACCCATGTATGTAGTTTTATAGGCTTAGTAGGTTACTATCAGCATTTCTTTTAGAATTTTTCTTGACTGGCTAACCTAATAACCAAGATCATACGTAAAGGGATTAAGATTGTATGGATGAATGAATGTACAGAATGCGTTGAAGAATTGAAAAGAAGTCTCGTCAATGCTCCAATTTTGACACTTCCATCTAGAAATGACAGATTTGTGATATACAGTGATGCATCAAAGAATGGACTGGTTTATTTCATTATAAAAAATGTTAAAGTTGTTTTAACTCCCCATGCTTCCATGGTACGCTTTTCTTTGAATAATAGAGCAGCGTGTGTTGTACGCAACCTTGGGTTCTAACACACCGCGACAAATCAAAATAGCCATTGTGAATATTAATACCCAGTTTTTGAAATTATATAAATTTTATATTTCATAATGGACTTCATTTTTGGATTCGGAATATCGAAATTATCCTATTTTGAATTTTTGATATTTTTCCGACAACTTCCAATTTTCGATGAATAGTGAAAAATACTTAAAAACAACATTTTTAATCATAATAATTTATAGTGATAAGATATAATATTGAGTGTTTTTAAAGTATAATTAGAATATAATTTTACCATTTTGTCCAATGGTGGCCATTAGAATTAATTTGACAATGAAATTGGACATAATCAAATGTCAACCTTTGGATAAATATTGTTTCTTAAAAACACGCTATTTGTTTTGACAGTAGGAATAATTTTTAAATTAATTACCACATTTTCATTGCTTGTAATTTGGTAAAATGGATTCCATATTTGGTATCAGAAGGTCCAAATTATGTAATTAAGACACTTTTGTTTTTTTGACATAATGAATAGTAACTCCGTTAATTATCTTTAGTTATCGTGATTAATTAGTAATCAGGTCGTTAAGGGTAATAAAATAATATCATAATAATAAAAAATGATCCCAACATGTGTCCTAATTCTACTAGTTGTGTCATGGCCGACCATGATATTCCTTGTGCCAAAATTTGGGACCCCATGGAATCACTTATGGGTGATAGTGACATGTTATTGTATTATTTTTTTTAAAGGGAAAGTCTCACCAAAGTATGTATCACCCATGTAAAACAATTTTATTATTGTCTGTGTAAATGATCTACTAGATTAAAAATAGTCATTAAAAATCTAAAAATATTTCCTACATCATGATATTTTTTTTTAATTTTTAGATATTATATTAATTATTTTTTTTAACACCATGATGATGCAGAGATTACCTCATTAATTAACGATTTAAATAAAATGAAAATTCAATGTAAACTCTAAGACTTAAAATTGTCAAAAACCTATTGGATGAGTATATTTAGAACCCTTATCACCTAATCCTAGAAATATATAATTTTGGGACATTAAAATCTGAAACCCATTATATAATAATGTAACATTTCTTGACTTTCCAAGAGTGCCCCTCCTCTCCTCTTATAAAAGGCCCCCCAACTCTACCACCTTATTAACACCATCAAATCCATTTTGCTCGGCCAAAATCTTCCCAAATACTCTCTCAAAATCCCTCTCTTACTCCTATAAGCCTCTCTTTGGGCATAAGTCTTCCCAAGGAAGCCTTTGGCTCAAATCAAAAAGAGTTACCCGATTATAAGGTAATGTCTTCTCTTATATTCTTTTATTTTAATTTGCTTCTCCAACCCCTTAAACTCTTTTAATTACATTATTTTGTAACAATACTAGTATCATAAATATATTATGATGTTTTTATGAGAATTATTTGATTTACAATTACACACACCTTCGTCTAATGGTTAAATAACATAATTTTTCTGTGGGTGGTGAATTACTGCCTCATGAAACGATGATTGTTCAATCTTATTTTAACACCTCTCATGGTGGCCATTAAGATGTCACTATATTTATTTATGATATATATTATGATTATGTTTTCCTTATTCATCTGTATTTTTCATGTATGTAACACCCCAATATTTCATAGTGTGTTACTTCTTCAAAATAATACAATTACTTGCACTAGACACAACACCGAGTTCAAGCGCACCATGACATACCAAACAAGCCCTTCAAAAGAGGTTATGAATAGTATTAAATTTATTTTGAAATTTATATTGTCCTTATAATTTTAGAATCCATATTATGAGTTTCTTATACATAATGTAAGAACAAATTCATTTTTTAGATAAAAGAAGTATTTTTCAAAAATGAACTTTTACAAACTTTTAATAGTGAAACCTTTTTAAATCCAATATTTTAAACATTTATATATTAAATTTGACTAAATAAATTTATTTTTTAGAATGGGGACATCAAAAATTTACAATGAAACACCCCGAGCTTCCACAGTACTCTCATCTTTGAATAAAACAATAGCGTGTGTTGTACGCAACTTCGAGTTCTAACACACACCACAACCAATCAAACTAGCCGTTATGAATAGTAATACCTACATTTTGAAATTTTATAAATTTTATCTCTCAAAATGGATTTCATTTTTGGATTTTGAATATCGAATTTAGCCTAGGGTAAAATTTTGGTACTTTTCGGATAGCTTTTATATTTTCATGAATAGTGAAAATTACTAAATTTTAATTAAAAACAAATTTTTTAGTCAAAAAAAATAATAGTGATAAATTATTAATTTTAGTGGTTTTAAAGTATATTTAGAATCTATTTTTACAATTTAATACAATGTTGTTCATTGGACATAATTTAACAATTAAACCGGACATAAACAAGTGTCAATCTTTTGATAGTTATTATATCTTAAAAACACGCTTTTTGTTTTGACAGCAGAAATTAATTTTAAATTAACTTCTGCTACTTCTGTGTTTTGAATTTTGAAAAATGAATTCAATATTTGGAATCCGGATGTCCAAATTTTGTAAATAGGTAACTTTTATTTTTAGAAATTTTGAATAATTACTTCGGTAAATATTTTATTTACCATGGTTAAAGGGTAAATCCGGTAAATAAGGGTTAAAAAATAATATAATAATAATAATAAATTACCTTAAAACGTGTCCTAATATTATTGGTGGATATATATTTCTGTCCATGGTCAACTTTGGGTCGATTTTTGGGACCCCATGGAGCCACTTGTAGGTGATAGAGACAGTTTATTTTAATTAAGATAAAGTAAATACAAAAATGAAATAAGATTATATCTTTTAGCCAAAAAAAAATTTAATAGAGTTATATGTGTTATATATTAAATTATAAATATTCATTAGAAAGCCAAAATAATTACCTACATAATAATACTTTATTTATAATATTTAGAGATTGAAAAAGTAAAAATATATATGACACAATAATGATGCAGTATTTTACTTATTAATGAATGAATCAAATAATTGGTATTATAAATGTTAAAATAAATATAATTTGGACGTTTTGATGACATAAACTAATATTATTGGTTAATATAACATGTAAGTATTTCTTAAATGAGTTTGGTTATAATTAATAAAGTTGTTACGAGTTTATCAAAAATCAATTATTATGTAGTGACAAAATTGATATAAATGAGTTTTTAAAACAAATATTATATTATTAATTTATATTCTATTCCTAAAAACCTAAGGTTCGGCCAAAGGACTTATATCATTATTTTTATATCATTAATAGACTACTTGGGGGTCTCTTGGATGTATATATTATGTTCATTAACTATATATTATAAAAATAAAATGTGACATGGTAAGTGTTAAACTAATTAATCAAGAGTTAAAACTAAAATATAAGGTTAATATATTGACCCAAACCTTTATAAATCTATTGGATGAATGGATTTAGACCCATACCAACCTTAGAATTTTAATAATCCACTTTGGATCCATTATAAACCGAATATTGTTTTATTATAAAATAATACTTTATGTTTTTTCTAAAGAACCCCTCACCCCTCTTATAAAATGGAACTCCCCCTTCTCATTAATTCACAACTTCAGAGCCATTTGGCTCGGCCAACCCCTACCCAAATATCCTCCCAACATCCCTAAATTAATCCTACAAGCCTTAGTTTGATCATAAAGCCAATCTAAGGAGCCCTTTTGATCAAATCAAAAGGAAGAACCCGAATAAGAGGTAACGTCTTCACCACCCTCATTAAAGTTCCTTTCTTTATCAACTTCTTATTTCCTTGTTATTTCCATTATAAAATAATAAATCCAGTACCTTATATATACTGTGATGTTATTATAATTATTGATCAAACAAATTCATTATTCTATCCATCCCTTGAATGACATGTCACCATACGTGCGTACGTACGGCCTACCGTCTCCACGTAGTGGTGTAATTGTTATTCAATATACTATTATTTAGATGGGTATAATAATGATGTATAATTAATGTAAATAATAAATATAAGGTGATAATGATTCTTTATATATGATATACAATCCAATTATGAATTATTTTAATATCAAAAAAATGATATTGTAGCCCGTGCGTACGTACGGATTACCGTCTCCATGAATGCAATGAGATTCATTCCCCATCGTATCCATTCAAGACAAAATTTTATTGGATGATTAAAAATAATATTTAATGACTTAATATAATTATGAAAATGAGTATTATACAACCTATCCATATCAAACACGGCTTATATAAAAGAAAATGAGTAAGTTAACACCCAAAACGACGATAATACAAAGATTTTATTAACAAAGCAATGTTAAAAGATCATATATGATATCATATTAATATATATGATTATTTTATAATTCAATATAAATTATTTGACCATTATACAGGAGGTTAACCTACCATTTACCAAGGAAAAGTACAAGGTAAGGGGATTTCATCTCACTCATTATTCCCATGAGATTCATGCCATATTGCCACTATTGCCTTTTGTGTGGTGTATGTGCTGCCCATAATTGTATTCTTTGTGTAATATACTTTAATTTAAATGTATTTACATATTCATTGTATGATAACTCTTTCATGGTTTGTATGTTTCGTAAGTTACCAAATTGGTAAGTGTAAATTTCATAGTAACTTTTTTATCTGAGGTTGTTTTTAAGTAAGTCTCTACTGGGACATATTTAGTATCCATGTCCATGTTTTATGAAAAAGTTTTCAAAGGGATTATTTTAAGGGACTTTTTATTAAAAAATCATTTTAAATGTTTTAAATATTTATTCTTCTAAATCTTTCTCATTAATGTCCATTTCTTTAAAATCATTTTTAAGGATTTATTTACATGGACATGAATGTTTTTAAAATGTTAATTCCTTTCAAATGTTTCAAAGTGGTATGTGACACTTTGATTAAATAATTTCTTTAAGTGAATTATTTTCCAAATTGTGAGAATTTTAAATGATTTCATGAAAAAAGAGATATTTCTCTCAAATAGTTCTAATTTCATCTATGTCAACATCCTTTGATAAATATTACACTTGTTTGAAGTTGGTTTATTATGATACAAATATTCCATATTGTATTTAAGGTTTTGTGAAATGTTTGACTATGGATGAGTCATTTTTATACCATTAATGGCTTATGATTAATGTTTTGGAATTTCGTATGCTAGTTTTAACATGAATGTTTATGTTATATTTCATCATCTTCTTAAGATGAATGTGTTGGACTAGTATGGTCCGGGTTGGGGACCGATAAAATTAAGCCCTCCAGGTTGGTGTCCGGTTATTAGAGGCACTATGAGTTGGTGTCCGGTTATTAGAGGCACTACGGGTTGGTGCCCGATTATTAGAGGCACTCCGGGTTGGAGTCCAGTAACAAAGGCTCTCCGGGATGGGTTCCGGTTACAGTTATCCCTTAGGTCTTGCCACGAGGCCTTGACACAGAAATTAAAGTTTGGAATTATGCATTCCATCATTATGAAAGTGGTTAGTGATATTGCAGGTGATTATTCGACTAGTATAATATCAATGTAAATATGTAAATGGAATTACATCATTTTATTTTTGCTATATTATGCTGAAGTCCAAGTATAAAAGACTTTTGTTTTAGTTATACATTCCCTTAAATGTTTATGCTTATATATGAGTGTTTCCGCTGTATTATTATCCATACTGAGCATCTGAGATCACCCCTTTCTATGTTTTATTTTTCCCAGGATTCCAAGAAGTGTATTGTGATTGATATGCAGGGTTAATCCAAGGGAATAATAGCATTAATGAAGGATTATTTATGTGGTTTGTATGTTATGAAGTGTAATGTAACATTCATGTGTGTAATATATTTTACAAGACGTCTAAACCAATAGGACTTTTGGGACTTGATTCTTTGTAATCATGCCAATGTATTAAAATAATACATTGACTCTGGGTAACTGGGGTTGGGGAATTACAGTTGGTATCAGAGGAAGTTTAGAAATAACCTTGGAAACTATATTTAGATAAACTATGATTAGCGTGCATTACCCTAAGATAGACATTAATGATTAGTATAGAAGAACATTCTAGAATTTTGGTAATGTAGTGATTTTGTGATTTTTCCATGCAAATACATCCCATTCAAGATACGAGCAGGTAGAGGCTACTCTGGAAAAGATGTAACTAGGGGTAAAAACCGAAAACAGCACTTCAAGATAGACTCGAACGTGAATTGGTACAGGAAAACGGGCCTTGATGCACTCTTGGTTACGACACTCCTGGGTGATATGCTTAGGATAATTCTAATTTACATTAAAAACCACTATGAAGGGTTTATGAGTATATATCTCCTCAAGATTTTTTTTGTGATTATGGATTATATCCATAAACTGTTAAATTTACGTTAGGTATTTGACATGTTTGTAATTATGAATTGTGATTCATAAACTGACCTAGTGTATTCCATTGTATAGAAATGGTGCCCAGTAGATGGAATGAGAACTCCAGAAATATGCATGATCCAAAGTGTATGAAGGATCATATATTTCATGGTCTTAAGCCAGAATTTAGAAGGGAAATAGTCTCCCACGTATTATCATCATATGGAGAAATAGTGTAATGTGTTGATAAGATAAATAAAGAGTTATCTGATTTCTATGGATTCGAAGGGAAGCCATAGAAGAAAATGATGGTAGAGAGAAGGAAAGATAATGTGAAGATGGAAAATAAGGATTTTCAAATATCTGATAAATGTGGAATAAATCACCTTGGTAAATGCTAGAAGGGAATGAGAGTTTGTTATAAGTGTGGAGATAAAGGACACCAAGTATGTGATTTCAAGGGTAAGAAAAAGTTTTCAAATGTAAAATGCTTCATCTTCAAGGAGTTAGGACACTACACAATCCAATGTCCAAATCATCAGAGTATGCACCAAATGATGCTATTGGATAATAATCAAGTTATGATACTACCTCGAATGAAGAGGAATGACTAGTGTTCTTATGTTGTTATTGTAGAATTATTGTATTTGAGTGTTGTATCAACAGTATAATGGTTACATGATTTATGGAGATAAATAAGGATTGTACTTCAGTAATATTTTACTGAGGATTTGAGATTATATGGTTCTAAGAAATGTGACTTAATAGTAATGTACACTTTTTTGAAAATACATGGTTGAAGGAAAGGTAATCCTTAATATGGTCTCGATAATGAGGTAGTGACTTTGGAATAAGAGATGGTTGATTTGAATAAATTGTATTGGATATTCTTGACTACCTTGGCACTGATTAATGGTTTGTTTATTTCATCATTGTTGGAATATTCAATGTTTTGGGAAATAAGGAATATATATAGTATTTTATAAGGAATAAGGGAGGATTAATTTAATCAATAAGGTTTTATGGTAATTCAGGGTGTTACCATATTTTAAAAGAATACATGATGAAGGTATTCACATGTTATTAAGTGGCAAAAAAAGACCTTCATTATATTTTCCTTCATTATAAATTTTGGACAGTGAGTTTGGATAGAGGTAATTTGGATAAGTCTAATGGTTAGAAGGGATTATATTTGACATTTGATACAATTTCTAATGTTAAATCATTTATGAAGATTATTTTGGGATTTTTATAAAAAGGACAACCCGAAGGTCGGGCGAAAACCCGTCACGTCCAGCAAGGTCGTGAGACTTGAACCCACAACTGAAGGGCAACAAGGGTGTATCACCTACAAATGGCCCACGAGATGTCTTAGATTAAATAAAGCAGTTTATTTTAAGAATGTCTAGAATATGAATTATAAATTCATTTTTTTAACCCCAAACGAATAGGATAAATATAATATTTTTTATGTTCTATTATCTTTTAGAGTGAAAGATGAGTTTGTGGTAGAAATTTGTTAAATGATGGAACTCTACTTGTCAAGTATATATTTTTTTCTCTTATTATTCTGTGAATAAATTAATTATTATACTTTATTGATGGTATCTTAAAACCAAAAATGTGTTATCCTAATACATTTTGTTTTTTTTAACCGATGGTATTTTAAATCTTCATAGATTAATGAATTTAAGGACCTCATTTTTAAACTTGTTTTTGACTGATGACCCCAATCATTACATATAAATATTTCTGTTTTTTACTCCAATTATATGTCTCTACTTTCCACCAATGTTCTCTTAATCGAGAGTGTAATTTTGTGGTGACCCTTTCATTTCTCTTTTCCTCTTATTAAGACTAAATTTTATTAACCAAATTTCCGATGTGGGTTTTCCCATAATGATATTTTCTATTTTTAACCTTTATTTTTTAAAACAATATCAAATTGTGAGGAATAAATTTATTAAAGAACTGAAGAATGTAACACCCCAAGATTTCATAGTGTGATACTTCTTCAAAATAATTCAATAACTTGCATTACACGTAACACCGAGTTCAAGCGCACCATGACTTACCCAACAAGTCATTCAAAAGATGTTATGAATAGTATTAACTAAATTTTGAACTATATATAATCATTCAAATTTTAGAATCCAAATTATGAGTTTCTTATAAATAATGTAAGAACAAATTCATTTTTTTCAGATAAAAGAAGTATTTTTCAAAAATGCACTTTTACCAACTTTTAATAGTGAACCCTTTCTAAATCCAACATTTTAAACTTTTATATATTCAATTTGACTAAATAAATTTATTTTTTAGAATGGTGACATCAAAAAGTTTACAATGAAACACCCCAAGCTTCCACAATACTCTTATCTTTGAATAAAACAGTAGTGTGTGTTGTATGGAACTTCACGTTCTAACACACACCACAACCAATCAAACTAGCCTTTATGAATAGTAATACCTACTTTTTGAAATATTATAAATCATAAATCTCAAAATGGACTTCATTTTTGGACTCATAATATCGAATTTATCCTAGGGTCAAATTTTCGTACTTTTCGGATAACTTTTATATTTTGATGAATAGTGAAAATTACTAAATTTTAATTAAAAACAACTATTTTAATCAAAATAATTAATGGTGATAAATTATGAATGTGAGTTGTTTTAAAGTATATTTAGAATATATTTTTACCATTTAATACAATGTTGGTAATTTGACATAATTTCACAATTAAACCGAGTATAAACAAGTGTCAATCTTTTAATAGTTATTATATCTTAAAAAAATGCTTTTTGTTTTGACAGCGGGAATTAATTTTAAATTAATTTCACCCACTTCTGCGTTTTGAATATGGAAAAATGGATTCCATATTTGGAATCGTGATGTTAAAATTGTGTAAATATGTCACTTTTATTTTTAGACATTTTGAATAATTACTTCGGTAAATATTTTATTTAGCATGGTTAAAGGGTAAATCTGGTAAATAAGGGTTAATAAATAATAATATAATAATAATTATTTACCCTAAAACGTGTCCTAACCTTATTGGTGGATACATGTCAGACCATGGGCATCTTTGGGTCGATTTTTGGGACCCCATGGAGCCACTTGTAGTTTATAGGGACACTTTATTTTAATTAAGATAAAGTAAATACAAAAATGACATAAGATTATATCTTTTAGCAAAAAAAATTTTACATAGGGTTATTGTTTCCGACGCTTTCGCCGGGGCGCGCGCGCATCCGTCCTTCAGGACGCGCGGCATGTTGCCCCGCATTCCCGCTTTCCAAAGGCGGGCGGCATTCGTTCCTTATTCAGGGACGTCTGCTCCTTGATCGAAACGGGATGATGGGATGTCGGTTCTTCCTCCTGTGGATTCCTCCTCAGGACTCGTCACCTAGTCCGGGTCTCCCTTATAGATTTAATACGTAGTTCGTGAAACTCTTCCTGGTGCCATATTGTCATGGACGCCGGTTAATTACACTACTTCCTTCAAGACTTTCCATAGGGTCTTGACATGGTAGCGACCTTCGGTCGGATTAGACGACAACATCAGGAATGTCGGGGCATCTCTGGGTGCGTGGACATATGGGAACCTGTATTCTTCCTCATAAGAGGGCATCTCAAGGGTGCAGAACCCGAGGCGTACATATGAGGTTTTCCTCAGCTTCCTGTGTTTAACAGAGGGTATGTTGCAAGATTAACGTCTAGCAGAGACGGTTACACCAAAGGTGTTCCATCCGAGGTTTTCCTCAGGCATCTCATGTTTAGCACAAGGTAGGCCGTGAGTTTAACGTCTTACGGAGACGGAATGAGGGTGATCAGAACGTCCCATAGAGACGGATCGGATTGGTATATCGCATAGAGACGGCTATGGTCCCATAGAGACGGATCAGAACACCCAATGAGGACGAATCCGAGGTGGTGCACTCCCTATAGGGGAAAAGGGTGATGAATCGGGGTGTACACAGAGGACAGCGACCCGGAGATATGATGGGTCTTACACATGGAAAGCGGCCCATGCGCCGCTAGGAGCAGCGGGGAGGTGGATGGCATGATTCCACCGGGATGTGGCGGCCCGGGTGAGAATCAGGATGGGTGATGGATGGATGAGTGAAGTGGAGGAGGATGAAATGGGACCATCGCAGGGGCGACAGTGAAGTTGGGCTTGAGCCTTGAGGAGGCTTCCTACGTATCCCTGTGGTAGGGAATCAAAGTCCGCGTAGTTCGGGATGGTGCCGGTAAACCGACGTGAAGCTGGACCTTGGCCCGATGAATGTCATCGGCGAACCAACATGAAGGTGGACCTTGGTCCGATGGGCATCGTCAGCGTACCGACGTGAATGTGGACCTTGGTCCGATGGGAGTTGGGCTTGAACCTCTGGGAGGATTCCTACGTACCATGCCTTGACATGGATCAAAGACCTCGTAGTTCAGGTGGGTTGGGTCGCAATGGCTTACCACTGGACCATAATGTAGTTTAACGTCATGCCGGACGAAGATGGGACCCGACGCGAATTGGGTGATGGGTGGGCTTGAACCTCGTGGAGGCTTCCTACGTACCATACCTTGACATGGATCAAATACCTCGTAGTTCAAAAGGGGTTTGTCGGTGAACCGACGTGAAAGTGGACCTTGGTCCAATGGGTGGTGGGCTTGAACCTCATGAAGGCTTTCTACGTACCATGCCTTGACACGGATCAAAGACCTCGTAGTTCGGAGAATACAGTTTAACGTCATGCGGGACGATAGTGGACCCTGACGTGAATAAACGACGGGTGGGTGTGTCGGTGAACCGACGTGAAAGTAGACCTTGGTCCACTGTTGGTGGGCTTGAACCTCGTGGAGGCTTCCTACGTACCATGCCTTGACACGGATCAAAGTCCTCGTAGTTCATATGGTCACAACGGCTTACCGCTGGACTGGAATGGGACCCGACATGAATGAGCGACGGGTGGGCTTGAACCTCGTGGAGGCTTCCTACGTACCATGCCTTAACATGGATCAAAGACCTCATAGTTCGGATGGGTTTCACCGGTAAACCGACGTGAAAGGAGACCTTGGTCCACTGTTGGTGGGCTTGAACCTCGTGGAGGCTTCCTACGTACCATGCCTTGACACGGATCAAAGTCCCCGTAGTTCAGATGGTCACAACGGCTTACCGCTGGACTGGAATTGGACCCGACGTGAATGAGCGACGGGTGGGCTTGAACCTCATGGAGGCTTCCTACGTACCATGCCTTGACATGGATCAAAGACCTCGTAGTTCAAATGGGTTTCGCCGGTGAACCGACGTGAAAGCAGACCTTGGTCCACTGTTGGTGGGCTTGAACCTCGTGGAGACTTCCTACGTACCATGCCTTGACATGGATCAAAGACCTCATAGTTCAGATGGTCACAACGGCTTACCGCTGGACTGGAATGGGACCCGACGTGAATGAGCGACGGGTGGGCTTGAACCTCATGGAGGCTTCCTACGTACCATGCCTTGACATGGATCAAAGACCTCGTAGTTCAAATGGGTTTCGCCGGTGAACCGACGTGAAAGAAGACCTTGGTCCACTATTGTGGGCTTGAACCTCATGGAGGCTTCCTACGTACCATGCATTGACATGGATCAAAGACCTCGTAGTTCAGATGGTCACAATGGCTTACCGCTGGACTGGAATGGGACCAGACGTGAATGAGCGACGGGTGGGCTTGAACCTCGTGGAGGCTTCCTACGTACCATGCCTTGACATGGATCAAAGACCTCGTAGTTCAGGTGTGTTTCGCCGGTAAACCGACGTGAAATCAGACCTTGGTCCACTGTTGGTGGGCTTGAACCTCGTGGAGGCTTCCTACGTACCATGCCTTGACATGGATCAAAGACCTCGTAGTTCAGATGGTCACAACGGCTTACCGCTGGACTGGAATGGGACCCGACGTGAATGAGCGACGGGTGGGCTTGAACCTCGTGGAGGCTTCCTACGTACCATGCCTTGACATGGATCAAAGACCTCGTAGTTCAGGTGGGTTTCTCCGGTGAACCGACGTGAATGTAGACCTTGGTTCACTATTAGTGGGCTTGAACCTCGTGAAGGCTTCCTACGTACCATGCCTTGACATGGATCAAAGACCTCGTAGTTCAGGTGGTCACAACGGCTTACCGCTGGACTGGAATGGGACCCGACGTGAATGAGCGACGGGTGGGCTTGAACGTCGTGGAGGCTTCCTACGTACCATGCCTTGACATGGATCAAAGACCTCTTAGTTCAGGTGGGTTTCGCCGGTGAACCGACGTGAAAGTAGACCTTGGTCCACTATTGGTGGGCTTGAACCTCGTGGAGGCTTCCTACGTACCATGCCTTGGCATGGATCAAAGACCTCGTAGTTCAGGTGGCTGGGTCACAATGGCTTACCACTGGACCAGAATGTGACCCGACGTGAATGACGGGTGGGCTTGAACCTCGTGGAGGCTTCCTACGTACCATGCCTTGACATGGATCAAAGACCTCGTAGTTCAAAGGGGGTTTGTCAGGGTCGGTGCTCACTCTAAGCCCACGTGAGTCATGCTCGGTGTGAGAAACAAGAGGTTGCATGGACCTGACGATCACGTCGCGAAAGGTGCGTCCGTGAGAAGCGAAGAGGGGCTTACGCGTTGAGCGGCCCATGGTGTTGGGACTTACTCCAGGATGGAGGCCCAGAACGGCTTACCACTAAATTGGGTCACAACGGCTTACCGCTAGATAGGGATGTCAACGGCTTACCGCTGAATGGGGGTCGCAACAGTAGATGGGGCTTACGCTAGGAAGCTGCCTGGGTGCCGCTAAGGAGCGGCAATGGTGAATGGGGCTTACGCTAGGAAGCTGCCCGGGTGCCGCTAAGGAGCGGCAATGGTGAATGGGGCTTACACTAGGAAGTTGCCCGGGTGCCGCTAAGGAGCGGCAATGGTGAATGGGGCATACGCTAGGAAGCTACCCGGGTGCCGCTAAGGAGAGGCAATGGTGAATGGGGCTTACGCTAGGAAGCTGCCCGGGTGCCGCTAAGGAGCGGCAATGGTTAATGGGGCTTACGCTAGGAAGCTGCCCGGGTGCCGCTAAGGAGCGGCAATGGTGAATGGGGCTTACGCTAGGAAGCTGCCTGGGTGCCGCTAATGAGCGGCAATGGTGAATGGAGCCACCTGTGCGGCCTCTTGAGGCGGCGGGGTCGGCGAGGAGCCGATGGAGTTGGGTGGCGGAGCCACCTGCGCGGCCTCTTGAGGCGGCGGATTCGGCGAGGAGCCGATGGAGTCGGGTGGCGGAGCCACCTGCGCGGCCTCTTGAGGTGGCGGGAGTCGGTGAGGAGCCGATAGAGACGGGTGGCGGAGCCACCTCCGCGGCCTCTTGAGGTGGCGGAGTCGGCGAGGAGCCGATGGAGTCGGGTGGCGGAGCCACCTACGCGTCCTCTTGAGGCGGCGGAGTCGGCGAGGAGCCGATGGAGTCGGGTGGCGGAGCCACCTGCGCGGCCTCTTGAGGTGGCGGAGTCGGCGAGGAGCCGATGGAGTGGGGTGGCGGAGCCACCTGCGCGACCTTTTGAGGCGGCGGAGTCTGCGAGGAGCCGATGGAGTCGGGTGGCGGAGCCACCTGCGCGGCCTCTTGAGGCGGCGGAGTCGGCGAGGAGCCGATGGAGACGGGTGGCGGAGCCACCTGCGCGGCCTCCCCGGAAAACGCGTCCCCAAAATTTTCCAAATGCTTCCATACATGATCCAAGATTGTAGTCCATTTCGCAAGCTTCGATTTGGTAGGTCGCAGGGCCCAAACGGAGCTACGGATTAAGAGTTATGGACGTTTGAAGTTGGGCTGGAAATCTGGTTCGCGAAGCCCCCTCCGTGATCGCGGAGCACCGCCGCGAATCAATGAGGCGGGAGGCTCCGCAAACTCGTTTGACAGTTGCGATGCGCCGCGAAGACCCCTCGCGAAGCACTAATGCGAAGCACCGATGTGAATCACCCGTGCAGCGCGGTCCCGCGAAGCCCTTCCGCGAAGCGCCCCAACCATCGCGACCTCGCGAAGCTCCATAGGCGGTGATGCTCCGCGAACGCATTTGACGTTCGCGAGCCGCCGCGAAGCTCCGGAGGCGGTACCTCTCCGCGAACGAATTTGACGTTCGCGAGCGCGCCGCGAAGCTCTTGAGGCGGCGCGAAAGTTCTTCTTCGCGGCGCCCCTGCCTATAAATACCGAGCTCACCCCCCTTCTCGAGGGAGGACGGCCACGGCCACTTCGCCCCTTGGGCGGCCGAGCGGAGCTCCGCATTGCGGCTCCGCGAAGCCATGCTCCGCGAGCAGCTTCCTTCGCGTTGCTGCTCCACGAGCCGAGACTCCAGGAGTCCATGCTCCGCGAGCCTATGCTCCGCGATGCTGCTCCGCGAGACCAAGCTACGCGAGAGCCCTTGGCTCCGCGAGCCCTTTGCTCCGCGAGAGCCCTTTGCTCCGCGAGACCCCTTTGCTCCGCGAGAGACTATTTCTCCGCGAGGCCATGCTTCGCGCAGCTACTTCGTGAAGACCTATGCTTCGCGAGGATCCTACCTTCGCGCCCACCGGTCCATACCGCGGGGCCTGCGCCCCCGCACCCCCGCTCGGGGTCAGTGCCGGGCTGCGGTCCCGGCCCTCCAGGCCGGTCCCTTCGTAACCGTCACAGACCCCCATGGAAAATGGAGAGTCGCACCGCGAACTTTTCGGGCCGGGATGTTGGGATTTTCCATTGCGCCCTTATGCGCTCCCACCTTCCACCTATGGAACACCATGATTTGAGATACTTCTCCACACACCATGAAACACCTTGAGTTGACATATCCTCTTGGTTTCATTCTATGTCGTGAGTTGAGGTTCTCATCATCAATTCCCCGAGTGCCTTGAGTTGAACCATTCCTCAGGCAACCCCTCCAAACCCAATCACTTGGCTCCTATGCCAGGTTGAACCAGAAATGGCCGCCCTTGCGTAAGTCCCAACACCAACCATTTCTAGGCACCTTCTGCCTAATAGTCCTATCTACATGACTATAAACTGTAGTACACCCTATCTAACAAATGATAGGATGCCTCTTGCCCTATACGAGAGATGCCTTATGCTCCAAGCATGAGATGCCAATAGTCCTATCTACATGACTATAAACTGTAGTAAACCCTATCTAACAAATGATAGGATGCCTCTTTCCCTATACGAGAGATGCCTTATGCTCCAAGAATGAGATGCCAATAGTCCTATCTACATGACTATAAACTGTAGTACTCCCTATCTAACAAATGATAGGATGCCTCTCGCTTCTAACGAGAGATGCGTTATGCTCCTTGCATGAGATCCCAATAGTCCCACCTACATGACTCTAAACTGTAGTACACCCTATCTAACAAATGATAGGATGCCTCTTTCCCTATACGAGAGATGCCTTATGCTCCAAGCATGAGATGCCAATAGTCCTATCTACATGACTATAAACTGTAGTACTCCCTATCTAACAAATGATAGGATGCCTCTCGCTTCTAACGAGAGATTCCTTATGCTCCTAGCATGAGATGCCAATAGTCCCACCTACATGACTCTAAACTGTAGTAATACTTATGTTCCAAACATAGGATGCCTCTCGCCCTATACGAGAGATGCCTCATGCTCCAAGCATGAGATGCTAATAGTCCTCTCTACATGACTATAAACTGTAGTACTCCCTATCTAACAAATGAAAGGATGCCTCTCGCTTCTAACGAGAGATGCCTCATGCTCCTAGCATGAGATGCCAATAGTCCTACCTACATGACTCTAAACTGTAGTAATCCTTATGTGCCAAACATAGGATGCCTCTTTCCCTATACAAGAGATTCCTTATGCCCCTAGCATGAGATGCCAATAGTCCTACCTACATGACTCTAAACTGTAGTAATCCCTATGTTCCAAGCATAGGATGCCTCTTACATTAAACAAGAGACGCCTTGTGCGCCAAGCATAAGATGCCTAACGCCATGATCACAGTGGCGTAACATCAAGAGCGTTGGAATCCATTCAAACATTCCATCACTCCACCTCACGCTTTGCGTGTCCTTCGTCTGGATCGTCATTCACTTCCAAGTCTGGTGGGACCCCCTAACAGTATGGATGCTCGACCTATGGTCCGCCTGCTGTCCTGGGACAACGCCCCGGAAGACTGATCACGTCTGGAGGGACCCCCTAACAGTATGGATGCTCGACCCATGGTCCACCTGCTGTCCTGGGCCAATGTCCCGAAGGATCGATCGACAACACTTGTGACATGGTCCCGTGTTTCGAACATGGTCAACGGTCGACCCTCATTTGTTGTCCTCATTTCTGGCTAACGTGATATGGATGCTTGGTTGCGAACATGGTCAGCAGTAATCCTCCATCACCACGCCAATCTCACGACGTTCTGAATATTGGGCATGTGATTCACACTTTTCTTGTCCCTTTGTTTGGATAGATTCCAATGCCCTTGGCATTATCCCGCTTGTGCACTTGCGCATAGGCACATACCTCAACCCACCATTGAGTTGGGATGCCCTCATGTCCAGACATGAGGACGACATTATGGGCAGCTTCCTAGCGTAAGCCCCATTCACCATTGCCGCTCCTTAGCGGCACCTGGGCAGCTTCCTAGCGTAAGCCCCATTCACCATTGCCGCTCCTTAGCGGCACCCGGGCAGCTTCCTAGCGTAAGCCCCATTCACCATTGCCGCTCCTTAGCGGCACCCGGGCAGCTTCCTAACGTAAGCCCCATTCACCATTGCCGCTCCTTAGCGGCACCTGGGCAGCTTCCTAGCGTAAGCCCTATTCACCATTGCCGCTCCTTAGCGGCACCTGGGCAGCTTCCTAGCGTAAGCCCCATTCACCATTGCCGCTCCTTAGCGGCACCCGGGCAGCTACCTAGCGTAAGCCCCATTCACCATTGCCGCTCCTTAGCGGCACCTGGGCAGCTTCCTAGCGTAATCCCCATTCACCATTGCCGCTCCTTAGCGGCACCTGGGCAGCTTCCTAGCGTAAGCCCCATTCACCATTGCCGCTCCTTAGCGGCACCTGGGCAGCTTCCTAGCGTAAGCCCCATTCACCATTGCCGCTCCTTAGCGGCACCCATGCAGCTTCCTAGCGTAAGCCCCATTCACCATTGCCGCTCCTTAGCGACACCCGGGCAGCTTCCTAGCGTAAGCCCCATTCACCATTGCCGCTCCTAGCGGCACCCGGGCAGCTTCCTAGCGTAAGCCCCATTCACCATTGCCGCTCCTTAGCGGCACCCGGGCAGCTTCCTAGAGTAATCCCCATTCACCATTGCCGCTCCTTAGCGGCACCTGGGCAGCTTCCTAGCGTAAGCCCCATTCACCATTGCCGCTCCTTAGCGGCACCCGGGCAGCTTCCTAGCGTAAGCCCCATTCACCATTGCCGCTCCTTAGCGGCACCCGGGAATCTTCCTAGCGTAAGCCCCATTCACCATTGCCGCTCCTTAGCGGCACCCAGGCAGCTTCCTAGCGTAAGCCCCATTCACCATTGCCGCTCCATAGCGGCACCCGGGCAGCATCCTAGCGTAAGCCCCATTCACCATTGCCGCTCCTTAGCGGCACCCGGGCAGCTTCCTAGCGTAAGCCCCATTCACCATTGCCGCTCCTTAGCGGCACCCGGGCAGCTTCCTAGCGTAAGCCCCATCCACTGTTGCGACCCCCATTCAGCGGTAAGCCGTTGACATCCCTATCCAGCGGTAAGCCGTTGTGACCCAATTTAGCGGTAAGCCGTTCTGGGCCACCATCATGGAGTAAGTCCCAACACCATGGGCCGCTCAACGCGTAAGCCCCTCTTCGCTTCTCACGGACGCACCTTTCGCGACGTGATCATCAGGTCCATGCAACCTCTTGTTTCTCACACCGAGCATGACTCACGTGGGCTTAGAGTGAGCACCGACCCTGACAAACCCCCTTTGAACTACGAGGTCTTTGATCCATGTCAAGGCATGGTACGTAGGAAGCCTCCACGAGGTTCAAGCCCACCCGTCATTCACGTCGGGTCACATTCTGGTCCAGTGGTAAGCCATTGCGACCCAGCCACCTGAACTACGAGGTCTTTGATCCATGCCAAGGCATGGTACGTAGGAAACCTCCACGAGGTTCAAGCCCACCAATAGTGGACCAAGGTCTACTTTCACGTCGGTTCACCGGTGAAACCCACCTGAACTACGAGGTCTTTGATCCATGTCAAGGCATGGTACGTAGGAAGCCTCCACGAGGTTCAAGCCCACCCGTCGCTCATTCACGTCGGGTCCCATTCCAGTCCATCGGTAAGCCGTTGTGACCACCTGAACTACGAGGTCTTTGATCCATGTCAAGGCATGGTACGTAGGAAGCCTCCACGAGGTTCAAGCCCACCAATAGTGGACCAAGGTCTACTTTCATGTCGGTTCACCGGCGAAACCCACCTGAACTACAAGGTCTTTGATCCATGTCAAGGCATGGTACGTACGAAGCCTCCATGAGGTTCAAGCCCACCCGTCGCTCATTCACGTCGGGTCCCATTCCAGTCCAGCGGTAATCCGTTGTGACCATCTGAACTACGAGGTCTTTGATCCATGTCACGGCATGGTACGTAGGAAGCCTCCACGAGGTTCAAGCCCACCAACAGTGGACCAAGGTCTGCTTTCACGTCGGTTTACCGGCGAAACCCACCTGAACTACGAGGTCTTTTATCCATGTCAAGGCATGGTACGTAGGAAGCCTCCATGAGGTTCAAGCCCACCCGTCGCTCATTCACATCGGGTCCCATTCCAGTCCAGCGGTAAGCCGTTGTGACTATCTGAACTATGAGGTCTTTGATCCATGTCAAGGCATGGTACGTAGGAAGCCTCCACGAGGTTCAAGCCCACCAATAGTGGACCAAGGTCTACTTTCACGTCGGTTCACCGGCGAAACCCACCTGAACTACGAGGTCTTTGATCCATGTCAAGGCATGGTACGTAGGAAGCCTCCACGAGGTTCAAGCCCACCCGTCACTCATTCACGTCGGGTCCCATTCCAGTCCAGCGGTAAGCCGTTGTGACCATCTGAACTACAAGGTCTTTGATCCATGTCAAGGCATGGTATGTAGGAAGCCTCCACGAGGTTCAAGCCCACCAACAGTGGACCAAGGTCTGCTTTCACGTCGGTTCACCGGCGAAACCCATTTGAACTACGAGGTCTTTGATCCATGTCAAGGCATGGTACGTAGGAAGCCTCCATGAGGTTCAAGCCCACCCGTCGCTCATTCATGTCAGGTCCCATTCCAGTCCAGCGGTAAGCCGTTGTGACCATCTGAACTACGAGGTCTTTGATCCATGTCAAGGCGTGGTACGTAGGAAGCCTCCATGAGGTTCAGGCCCACCAACAGTGGACCAAGGTCTGCTTTCACTTCGGTTTACTGGCAAAACCCATCCGAACTACGAGGTCTTTGATCCATGTCAAGGCATGGTACGTAGGAAGCCTCCACAAGGTTCAAGCCCACCCGTCGCTCATTCACGTCGGGTCCCATTCCAGTCCAGCGGTAAGCCGTTGTGACCATACGAACTACGGGGACTTTGATCCGTGTCAAGGCATGGTACGTAGTAAGCCTCCACGAGGTTCAAGCCCACCAACAGTGGACCAAAGTCTACTTTCACGTCGGTTCACCGACACACCCACCCGTCGTTCATTCACGTCAGGGTCCACTATCGTCCCGCATGATGTTAAACTGTATTCTCCGAACTACAAGGTCTTTGATCCGTGTCAAGGCATGGTACGTAGGAAGCCTTCATGAGGTTCAAGCCCACCACCCATTGGACCAAGGTCCACTTTCACGTCGGTTCACCGACAAACCCCTTTTGAACTACGAGGTATTTGATCCATGTCAAGGCATGGTACGTAGGAAGCCTCCACGAGGTTCAAGCCCACCCATCACCCAATTCGCGTCGGGTCCCATCTTCATCCGGCATGACGTTAAACTACATTCTGGTCCAGTGGTAAGCCATTGCGACCCAACCCACCTGAACTACGAGGTCTTTGATCCATGTCAAGGCATGGTACGTGGGAATCCTCCCAGAGGTTCAAGCCCAACTCCCATCGGACCAAGGTCCACCTTCACGTCGGTACGCTGACGATGCCCATCGGACCAAGGTCCACCTTCACGTTGGTTCGCCGACGACATTCATCGGGCCAAGGTCCAACTTCACGTCGGTTTACCGGCACCATCCCGAACTACGCTGACTTTGATTCCCTGCCACAGGGATACGTAGGAAGCCTCCTCAAGGATCAAGCCCAACTTCACCGTCGCCCCTGCGATGGTCCCATTTCATCCTCCTCCACTTCACTCATCCATCCATCACCCATCCTGATTCTCACCCGGGCCGCCACATCCCGGTGGAATCATGCCATCCACCTCCCCGCTGCTCCTAGCGGCGCATGGGCCGCTTTCCATGTGTAAGCCCCATCATATCTCCGGGTCGCTGTCCTCTGTGTACACCCCGATTCATCACCCTTTTCCCCTATAGGGAGTGCACCACCTCGGATCCGTCCTCATTGGGCGTTCTGATCCGTCTCTATGGGACCATAGCCGTCTCTATGCGATATACCAATCCGATCCGTCTCTATGGGACATTCTGATCACCCTCATTCCGTCTCCGTAAGACGTTAAACTCACGCCCTACCATGTGATAAACATGAGATGCCTGAGGAAAACCTCGTATGGAACGCCTTTGGTGTAACCGTCTCTGCTAGACGTTAATCTTGCAACATACCCTGTGTTAAACACAGGAAGCTGAGGAAAACCTCAAATGTATGCCTCGGGTTCTGCACCCCTGAGATGCCCTCTTATGAGGAAGAATACAGGTTCCCATATGTCCACGCACCCAGAGATGCCCCGACATTCCTGATGTTGTCGTCTACTCCGACCGAAGGTCGCTACCATGTCAAGACCCTATGGAAAGTCTTGAAGGAAGTAGTGTAATTAACCGGCGTACATGACAATATGGCACCGGGAAGAGTTTCACAAACTACATATTAAATCTATAAGGGAGACCCGGACTAGGTGACGAGTCCTGAGAAGGAATCCACAGGAGGAAGAACCGACATCCCATCATCCCGTTTCGATCAAGGAGCAGACGTCCCTGAATAAGGAATGAATGCCGCCCGCCTTTGGAAAGCGGGAATGCGGGGCAACAAGCCGCGCGTCCTGAAGGACGGATGCGCGCGCGCCCCGGCGAAAGCGTCGGAAACAGTTATATATGTTATACATTCGATTATAATAATTAATTAAAAAGATAAAAATATTTCCTACATAATGATATTTTATTTATAATTTTTAGACATTGAAAATGTAAAAATATATATGACACAATAATGATGCAATATTTTCCTTATCAATGAAAGAATCGAATAATTGGTTTTATAAATGTTAAAATAAATATAATTTTAAAGTTTTGATGACATACAAGAATAATATATCTTAATATTACATGTTAGGATTGGTTAAATGAATTTTTTTTGAATTAATAAAGTTGTTTAGACTTTAACAAAAATCAATTATTGAGTATTGTCAAAATAGACGTAAACGAGTTTTTAAAACAAATATTATATTATTAATTTATATTCTATTTATAAAAATCTAATAATCGGCCAAAGGACTTATATAATTATTGGTGTATCATTAATGGAACACTTGGGGGTCGCTTGGTTTTATATAGTATGTTTATTAACAATATATTATAAAAATACAATATGACATGGTAAGTGTTAAACTAATTAACCAAGAGTTAAAAATAAAATATAAGGTTAATATAACGACCCAAACCTATCTAAAATCTATTGGCTGAAAGGATTTAGACCCATACTTACCTTATACTTTTAATAATCTACTTTTTATCCATTAGAAACTGGATATGATTTTATTATAAAATAATACTTTAAGTTTCTCCTAAAGAGCCCCTCACTCCTCTTATAAAAGTGCACTCCCTTTCTCATTAATTCACACCTTAAAATCCATTTGGCACAACCATTACCTGCCCAAATATCCTCTTAACATACCTCACTTCATCCTAGAGGCCTTATTTTGATCTTAAAGCCAACTTAAAGAGACCTTTTGATCAATTCAAAAGGAAGAACCCGAAGAAGAGGTAACGTCTTCACCACCCTCTTTAAATTCCCTTTCTTCTTCAACTTCTTCTTTTGTTTTTATTTCCATTCTAAAATAATAAATTCAGTAAATTCTATATACTGTAATGTTATTATAATTATGGAACAAAAAAATTCCTTATTCTATCCATCCCTTGAATGACATGTCACCATACGTGCGTACATATGGTCTACCATCTCCACGTTGTGGTGTAATTGTTATTCAATATAATATTATTTAGATGGGTATAATAATGATATATAATTCATGTAAATAATAAATATAACATGATAATGATCTTGTCTATATGATATACCATACAGTTATATATTATTTTAATATCAAAAGAATGATATTTTCGCTCGTGCATACGTACGGATTACCGTCTCCATGAACACAATGAGATCCATTCCCCATCGTATCCATTCAAGACTAAATGTTGTTGGATGATTAAAAATAATATTTAATGACTTGGTAACATTCAGGATATGTGTATGATACAACCAATCCATAACAAACACAGCTTATACAAAAGAAAATGAGTATGTTAACACCCAAAATATCGATAATAGTAGGATTTTATTAACAATGTGATGTAAAAAGATTGTATATGATATCATATTAATATATATGATTATTTTATAATTCAATAAAAATTATTCAACCATTATACTATAGGTTAACCTACCATCCACCAAGGAAATTTAAAAGGTAAGAGGTTTTCGTCTCACTCCTTATTCCCGTGAGATTCAATCTATATTTCCCCTATTATCTATTGTGTTGTGTATGTACTGCCCATAATTGTATTATTTGTGTAATACACTTTAATATATGTGTATTTACATATTCATTGTATGATACCTCTTTCATGGTTTGTTTGTTTCGTAAGTTACCAAATTGGCAAGGTTTAATTTCACAATCTCTTTATTATCTGAGGTTGTTTTTATGTAAGTATCTACTATGAAATATTTATAATCCATGTCTATGTTTTATGAAAGAATTTTCAATGGGATTATTTTAAGTGAATTTTTACTAAAACATCATTTCAAATGTTTTAAATAATTATTATTCTAAATCTTTCTCATTAATATCCATGTATTCAAAATGGTTTTTAACGATTTATTTATATGGACATGAATGTTTTTAAAATGTTAATTCCTCTCAAAATTTTCAAAGTGGTATGGGAAACTTTGATTAAAAAATGTCTTTAAATGAATATTTTTCCAAATTGTGTGACTTTTAAATGTTTTCATGAAAAAAGAGATATTTCTCTCAAATAGTTTTGATTTCATCTATGTCTAAATCCTTGGATAAATTTTACACTTGTTTGAAGTTGATTTATTATGATACAAATATTCAATATTATATTTATGGTTTTGTGATATTTTTGACTATGGATGAGTCATTTTTATGCCATTAATGGCTTATGATTAATGTTTTGTCATTTCGTATGCTGGTTTTAATATGAATGTTTATGTTATATTTCATTCTCTTATTAAGATGAATGTGTTGGACTAGTTTGTTCTGGGTTGGGGACCGGTAAAAGTAAGCCCTCCGGGTTAGTGTCCAATTATTAGAGGCACTCTGGGATGGTGTCCGGTTATTAGAGGCACTCTGGGTTGGTTTCCGGTTATTATTGGCACTCTGGGTTGGAGTCCAGTTATAGAGGCTCTCCGGGTTGGGTTCCAGTTACAGTTATCCCTTAGGTCTTGACACGAGGTCTTGACACAGAAATTATAGTTTGGCATTATGCATTCCGTTATTATGAAAGTCGTTAGTGATATTGAATGTGATTATTCGACTAGTAGAATATCCATGTAAATAATTTAATGGAATTAATTCATTTTATTTTTTCCATATTATTCTAATGTTCAAGTTTAAAAGACTTTTGTTTTAGTTATACATTACCTTAAATTTTTATGCATATTTTTGACGGTTTTCGCTGTATTGTTATCCTTACTGAGCATCTGATCTCACCCCTTTCTATGTTTTATTTTTCCCAGGATTCCATGAAGTGTATTGTGATATATATGGAGGGTTAAGACAAGGGAATAATGGAGTTATTGAAGGATTATTTGTGTTGTTTTTTATGTTATTAAGTGTAATGTAACATTCATGAATGTAATATATTTTCCAAGACTGCTAAACCGATCAGTCATTCAAGACTTGATTCCTTGTAATCATGCCAATGTATTAAAATAAGACACCGACTCTGGGTAACTAGGGTCGGGGCATTACAATTTATGTCATACCTTTAGGATTTCCATCATGGATAAACGCGATAATTTCATTTTAGGGAGTGCGGACTACCGCCCCCTCAAAGTGATTTGAATCGTTAATGCCATATGTGGGACGTATAAAGGATGGAGTAAATAATCTTATATATGATATTGTAATAGAATTATAATATACCTTTATATAATTATGATTTCATTCCATTACATATGAAATAGTAATGAAAGTATCGTTCATGCGTACGTACGGCTTACCGTCTCCATGAACGGTGCATTTCATTTATTACCTCTAAATGTTATGTAATATTATAAATGAATGTATATACTGGATATGTATGATATATATGATATCTAGATCATGAATATAATTCTGTATATAATGGATATTTTACCACATGAACAACTGGTAATTATAAGAAGTTTATTTTTGACTCAAGTACCAAAGATCGACAAAAGGACCGTTATTAACTTAAATAATTAAATAATGTTCATAACCTGGTAATAAGTGATATAAAAGGAATAATGAACTTGAAAAAGGTTCTTAAGAAAGTATACAGGGTGGTGTAATGTCACAGATGTGGAATCCTCCTAAATAGGGTTACTAGAAGTGTAAATAGTGACCAAAGAATATTTAGTTAACTAGATGTGGAAAATAATAGGTATATTCCAACCATCTATGGGGGTGTAAGAACATATTCCACACATTTAGGAAAATAACCCCAATATTTAAGGGGCTACTTTCCTATAGGACTAAAATATCCACTAAAAATATATATATATAATTTCAATATTCTTGATCGAACCCTAGTGGTGTCCCTTTTGAATAAAATGTCCTAGTTACTAGTTTTCTATATGGGGGATCGAAGAGATGGGTAGCTAATGGCCTATAGGGTTCTATGATATGAATATCATCTAGAGGAATTGGTTGGTATCTACTTAGGTATTGATTATGTGATGGTGATTTTTGGAAAACATAATATTCAATAATTGTTTGGGAACCCTAAAAGTCATATAACTTGTTAGTGAACAAGTTATCGCCATAAGGATATGTGAAAATTCATTACTATTAATTTTTTATAATCTAGGGAGTCTAATGAGGATCGATAATCCTTTATTATGAAATAAATATGGAAACTATGAGTTTTATGAACATTTTATTTGTGCTATAACATTTACCTAAACTCTAAATATGAGGATTTTAGCGAGTGGAGACTTGACTTTTGCTCCAATATCCCTTTTGAATTTTTTAGAATGATTTGTTTTTTGTCTTTTAATTAAAATTTTAGAGTCTTATGATTTGGGACAACAATAAATTACATTTTAAGGTCATACATCATTGAAAAAACTGAATTATATTATTGTTCAAGTTTCATGGGGACCTTTTATGAGAAGAGTTTTTCACAATAACTGAATTTGGATTTCTAATGTCAGAAGTACCCAAAAACATCCTATGTGGTGGGTGAGAATGTTGTAAATCATGGATCATGTTTATAAAATTATGAGTATTGTTATGGGAAAATCTTATTAAGGATGGTCATGAACCACTCTACTGTTTTGAGATCCACTATGATGATTTCCGGGAACACAAGTATCTGAAGCCCTTTTTTCATGGAAAATACACTATTGTTTGATGGTTAAGAGATTGTATGTATAATATATAGGTAAAAATGTATTGTAAAAAAGGGGATGTGAATACCCAAGGTCCATGTATGTATATCACCAATTCAAGGAACTTAGGACATAAAGTGTAGTTTACATATTAAGGTGCTCAGAAAGATAATAGAGGCACCCCTAACTTTGGTTAACTGGGGTTAAGCTATTACGGTTCATTGGTAAGGAGTGGAGGTGAATGATAGTAAACATAGTTTAGTATCCTGAAGTGGATATGCATCTATATTATATTTTAACATAATTTTACAAGAATGTTTTCCATATATTTTAACATCATTTGATAATATGTTGTCTCAATGTTTAGCATCATCCAACTGGGATGTTATCATGGTGTTTAACATCATGTTTCTATGATGTTGTCATGTATACTAACACCAAGTGACTAGGAAGTATCATTGATATGAGTAAATAACTCATGGTAATTTGGTATTTACATAAGATTCATACCACGTGATGAATGGGAGAAAGGATATGAAATTATATTATTTCATTCATAATGCGTACGATGAAAAAATTTATAACATTGATGGTATCCAAATAATGTTGAATATTTTCATTTTGGGAAGTGTATATCATAATCCAAGAATATCTATGTTAACTAGAGGTAAAAACCAGTGGGTACATGTCAACTATTTATAATGGAAGACGCTTGTATTCTGTGTTTTCGTAAAGTCAACTCTTAGTCTTAATGGTCCTATCATCTAGTCGTAAAACATCCTCTAGGAAAAATAATCAAGGAATTTCATTATTCATGATTTAATCATAGTGTTTTCACATTGGATTAATAGTCCCATATTACCAGATAACTAATGGGGAGAACCAAAATTAAGGGATCCCAATGTCCATGGGGTTCCATGTAAATTATAACAACTTGAAGAATTTGTTAGTGTGAAATCAAGTTTCAAATATATGATGTTGGTTCTTGGAGAACATAATATTCAATAATATTTGGAGTATCCTAATGTCTTAGAAAGTGTGTTTTGAACACATTTAAAGGTGAAGGGATAAAATGTGTACCTATTGAGTCTACAATCATCACAGGGGATGATATGTTTAATGTGAAGACCTCTTATTATGCAGTTCAATTTCATCCAATAAAGAGATCATCATAATTTTTAACATCATTATACTATAAAATCATCATGCATTTTAGTATCAAGAAAGTATGATGTAGTTCCCTATCTTTGGGAAAATTTTACCTTGATCATTACAGTTATAGTTACGTTCCATGTTCCCCAAGATCACATGATCCATAATCAGAATGACAAACAAGAGATAATATGGTATTGATTTGATCCATGTGAGAGTGTGTGAAAGGGAATATGTGTGGGTGTATTCACATTTTTGTATTCATGTGAATCCAAAAATATATTTAGTTCTCACAAAAGGGCATGGATGGTTGGTGTTAAAACCTATGGTTAGGTATAAAATAAATGATCCAGTTGTCAGAACTGATCTCATTGTATAATAATCAACACATATGTAATTCTAAAAAAGATATTACTCAAAATTCATGGATTTTTTTTGGTGTTCATTACATTATTGTTGGCTCTAATACTCAGGATTTTGTTGTCAATAAGTTTCAATTGGTGATTGGAAACAAGAAAAACGATGTTCTTAGAGTGTCCACCACATAGGTTCATCCCTTACAAAGGGATGGGTGGATATATTAATAGTGTGGCTGGGAAAAAAATTTATATATGGGAGTCACAATGTATCTTATGATAATTAAGAATCATGACTCTTTTATTTATTATATATAAACTACCCTATGATATTCTTACCCATATGTCGGGAGGGGATATTTGTTTTAATGCCACTGGACCAAGGATTTGGGATCTAGGCATCACTATGTATATTATTGGAATATAAATCAAACCACATGTAGATATTAATTGGAAATTTCTTATGTATTTTTGTCCCATATAAAGGTGGAATCCAATTTTTCCATTTATATTGTGGTTGGATCCATGATTTTGGATCATGGCATCACTACATATCTTGTATAAATAGTAGTAAAGACACTTATAGTTCTCATACAATAATTCAATATGAAAAGTTGAATTATTCATAGAGAGGGGACACATACTTATACAGTGACTAGCCCAAGGAATAGATATATGGGCATCACTATGTATCATATGGTAATAGGATTCTAGACACTTTTATTTCTTATATTGAAATAACCTAGGCAAGTCAGGCCCATGCACAGGGGTAAACATTCCTCAAATTTATATTATTTTTGGACCCATTAATTTGGATGTTGTTTTTAATTAGGTATCCTTTTTAAATAGTAATCAATCCACACAATGTTCATTCAATGGAAAATTACCTGCGTCGGTCGAACACATATGGAAAGAGGGGAAATATTTTCATTTTTATTACACATGGACCCATGATTATAGATATGAGAATCACTATATATCCCATGTAAATATAAATAAAGACAAACATAATTCTTGAATTGAAAATTTCCTATCTGTATATGAATCAAAAATATGTTATGAATGATGGATTCTAAATAGTTTAATGTATTTATTCTAGGATTTGGAATTCCTAAAAGTATTTATAAAAAGTTCATCTTGATAAACCTCATATTGTTGGTGGGTGAAACATGATCCCCTTTCCACATGGTTTCTAGATTTGTAGGATTCATTCCTAGTTTTATTTTTGTTTCTGAGAAAAAATTCTAGTTCCCCTGGAATGAATGGGTAAGGGAGAACATTTTATTGATGGCTTACATAATCAAATTTCATTGAATATCATGTTCGTGTTGTGCGAACAAACCTTTCTCAACAAGTAATTCGGAATCATCAAAAAATAATTTTGGCTTCTCATTATATGGGAGTTGTCTAAATATATCTATTTAATGTGAGAGAAACTAGACTTCTATGGGAAAAAATTATTCATTTCTATACACAAATTAATATTGATATGCTAGTGATGTTTTTCATGTGGAAGTATGGTAGGAATATAATGCCTGAAACAGTTTTTCTAGCTAGGTATCCTTATACATTACAACAATTTACTATAGGATATATGATACATGATCTTTTAATTCCCCTCTTTATCAATTTTTTAATACATGATAGTAGGATGAATAATATGATTCGATTTTGTAATGCTGGTAAAATATCATCAATTTATTAGAACAAATGTTGATGAACTTTTTCATTAGTATCTCTTGAGGGACCCAAAATCCGATGAAAATAATTGACTTTAAATGGATTAAGATATTATTTTTTTGAATTCATTTAATTTCATTACATCATACTATTTTGAAAAGTGTTCATTTGTTGTAGTTATTTACTTTTACATCATAGCAGTAACCGGAGGATATGCCCCCCATAATATGAATTCCCCATACAGAAAACAATTATGAGTATTTAGATGTATATAATAACTTTGGGGGTTAATAGTTGATGTTTTCACAAGTCTATAATGCATAAAACGTCTTGGTTAATTCCACATTCTCATTCATCATTATTTTCCATTAGTAACCAAGCCATCTAATTTGATGGAAGATTATAGTTCTAGAATTGTGAGTGTCGCAGGATCCAAAATGTACTTCTTCCATGATGGTTGTAATCTCTATGTTTTCAATCATATGATTAATACTCCCTAGAAGCCTCATTTTTAAAATGATTTATGTCCCAAAGTGTGATTTTTTCTACTATATGTTATGTATATTCCCTTTACGATCAATTAAAATGGAGGGTCTCATTATGGAGGTAATCTATTATGGGGTCCATCCATCCAAGGGTGGATATAGGCTTCTTATTATCTTGGGATTTGTTAACCTAATTTATTTCCTACATGTCATATATGATTACTAATTAGACCACACATTACTATGTGATGTATAAACCCACTTCATCTTGATTGGGATCATCCATGATTTCCGCTGCATTAGGCAATGCATTAATGCAAGATTTTTTTTGATTATGGTATGTAATGTAATATTGGTTTGAAAGAGATTTCTTCCATAATTACATTAACATGACTGATGAGAGGGGATAATAATTTTTTGTTATATAATACACACCATTGATTTGTTTGATCACAAGCTCTAAATCCAGTTTGATGTTTAGGAAGGCTATCTGAAACTATAAGACTTGTTCCTAGCCAAAAATGGGTGCTTGATAACCTTCCATAATATTATTTCCACCATAGAATAGTGAAAAGAATATTGAAAATTTTCATTGGAAGAAAAAATATATAAAATCAGTAGAACTAGTTGATTGAGATTTGGGGTTTCCATCCTCTTTTGTATAGGATGTTTCGAGGTAATGTTAAAATAAATCTCCCACATTTAGGGGGTTTCATGGTCATATAAAAACACATTGTCTTGATGTTTGGTAACCACTGTGGTGATTTCCATGGAGGGATGTGATGTAAGGAAATCAGCTAGTTCTTACCCTTTATCTATGTGATATGAATCAAAATAGATGTAATATTATTGAGGAATAATCACCCAATAGTCCAAACTCCCACTCAACATAGGGAATCCCAGGATGTAATTGAGTTGGTTAATATGTAAGGAAACACAGTCTTTGTGATTATATATGTAATTTGTCATCTTTTGTGCAATAATGAAAACTGGAGGATAGTTATTCTTTGTATCAGAATACAATGTATCAATAACTATCATTATTTGACTGAGATTTTATAGGATATTTTCATTCCACACATCATTTTTTTGTACAAGGAGAACACCAAGAGGCCATTCTATGGCAGGCACAAAGAAGATAAGTAAATATCCTTCAACCGGTAGTATCAAGATAGGTGGGTGAAATAGGAACTGCATGATATTTTCAAATAATTCTATTCAGTTCGGATCTCATTAGTAAGAATCTATATTCTTCTATAAATTAGTGATGTGTTGGGATTTTCTGGCGATGATTTCTATGAAACACTGAATATTAGAAAGGTTCACCTAAATCCCCATTGGTTCATTATGATTCTGAGGGGGTGATATTTCTAGGATTCACATATTATTTTATGAAATGACCCCAACTTCAGGGTGGAAGCACACAAAGATAATGAATTTCCCTGACGTTACTGTGAAGTCACATTTTAGTGGTTTCATCTCTAACTATGATTTTTCAACTTATTGAAAATTATTTGAATATAGATGAATTGATCATATCACTATTTAGATTTATCCACAAGGTTGTCGACATAATATTCTTCAATCAATCGCAATAGGGGTTTGAAGATATGATTTATAGGGCACTTGTATGTTAAACTAGCATTTTTTTATCCAATGTGAATGACCTGATAGAAAATTATATCATGAGGTTCTGTGAAGAATTTTGATTCATCATATTCAAGTACAATATTTATATGATTATAATTTTAATACCCATCCATGATGGAAAGGTCTTGGAATATCGTAATTTCATTGATCAATATTTCTATGATCAGTAATAGAAAATTGTACTTTTGGCTATGTCGATTAAGATCTCTAAAATCAATTCAGTCCCAAATTTTCAATTTATTTTTCATAATTGTGATGATGTTGGTGAGCCATTTTTGGTACTAAAATTCATAAAAAAAATTCTTGGATAAAAGGTTTGTCTTTAGATTCCATATTAGTTTCATTAGACGAGTGCATTATCTTAGCTACCTTCTTCATACTTATATGATCATCGGGTAAGCCTAGGTGATGAATAGAAACATTGTAGTTTACTATAATAATGTTGGTATAATTATAAAGAAACCTAAATGAATTCTAATTTATAAATTCTATATACATCATCTAATCTTTGAGAGGCATGGTGGAACTAACCAATTTAAGCTACAAGTCTTCATTTATACTTAAATTCAGCTACTTGAGCTCATTAATTGTGATGGATACACCTCTATAAAATATATGAGGAGTGTTCATGAGGTCACCCTATTATTCTTAAATCTATGATCCGATGAAGTAATCCTTAGTTATTATGGTTAATTTTGTGGAATATTTATCCTTTTTATGAAAACAGAGACCATGGGTAGAGACATTAATGTCCCGAACATCCAGGGATGTCGCATAAATATTTGGGGAATTTTTTTCTTCTTTTTCACTTCATCCAAGGGAATGAGAGTTATGGGCATATTTTGTTGCAGTTAATATCTTGGGATAATCTTCAATACCCACTAATGTTTCAAAATAATTATTGAATTTCGATATATTATTAGTTCAACATTCTTTTGATGAATCCATTTAACATGATGTGGAATATATCATGTAATACCCCAAGATTTTATGAAAAATTTTCTTTCAGTTTCATTGATGCCTTGTGTTATACGCTACAACAAGATTACCTTACGCTATACACAACACAGTATTAGCTTGTTTTATAGACAACACAATTCTTGGATTATGTTACACACAATTTTGGTAGTAGTTATTCTATGCAACATTGAGTGTATATATATACATATATATATATATTCAATGTATAAATAAAATATGGTTGGATTATATTATAAGAAACAATGAAGGAGTCTTGCACTACACG
The DNA here is from genome assembly GCA_963277665.1 of Viscum album. Classification (NCBI taxonomy): domain Eukaryota; kingdom Viridiplantae; phylum Streptophyta; class Magnoliopsida; order Santalales; family Viscaceae; genus Viscum; species Viscum album. Next base: position 650,468,468 of record OY728145.1, on the reverse strand, counting down.
TCACTAGGACTTGTCTTGCTTTACACGCAATCACAACCTTCCTCGATAGCGTGTGTAGTACACAATAACGAGTTTCACTAAACAACGATATATTGTTATAATAATATTATGGAGTAGCAGTTATGAATAGTATTAACTAAAATTTTAATTTTATAAAATTATTATTTATCTTACATATTTTCTGGAACATGGTATGAGAAAAAAATAATTTTTTCGGGTAAAATAATTATTTTTCAAAAAATGCTGTTTTGCGACCTTTTGATGGCGCACCCACATTAAATCTAGTTTTTGACATGTTTATAAGTTCAATTTGACAAAATAAAATTCTTACTTGGAATCAGGATATAAAAATTTAATTTGGATAAATTTTTCATATTATTCTCATAACTTTCATATTTTGATGAATAGTAAAAACACGCTATATTTTAATTAAAAAAAACTTTTTTCATCATAATAATTTATATGGATATATTATCTTTTTAATTGTTTTTAAAGATTAATTAGAATATATTTTTACCATTTAATCCAATTTTGTTCGTTGGAATTAATTTCACTTTGAAATTGGACATAAACAAGTGATGATCTTTTGATAGTTATTGTTTCTTAAAAACATGATATTTGTTTTGATAACGGGAATTTCTTTTAAAATTAATTAATGCCACTTCTATGTTTTGAATTTGGAAAAATAGACATCATTTTTGAATTCTGAATATCAAATGTAGCTTAGGCTGAATTTTTGGTATTTTTCTGAAAAACTTCAATTTTTGATGAATAGTGAAAACACCGAGTTTTTGGTTAAAACCGACTTTTTATTTAAATAATCATTTATTTCATTTAAATTTATTTTAGGTCAAAATAGATACATAATAATTATATAAGTTCAATTAAATTCATTGGATTCATTTTATAATAATTTTAGATTTATAAAAATTGTATTGAACTTTTCACCGTCTTTTACCCACCTCCTAGGCGCTTTTGCAATTGTTCATAAAACATAATTTTACCGCTTCTGTGTGTTGAATTTTGAAAATCCAAGAGACATGGTTAATATCAAGGAGTAAAATGTGGTTAAATTAGATAAAAATAATTTTTGGTGAATAGTAACTTTTTACTTTTATTTACTACGGTTAAAGGTAAATAGGGTAATTCAAGGTTAAAAGAATATTATAATAATTCAAAATTACCATAAAATTTCTCCAAACCTTATTGGATGAGTAATGTCCAACCCTGGGCATCCTTGGGCCTATTTTGGGACCCCATGGAACCACTTATGAAAGACAATGACACATTAGATTAATTAATTTAATGTAAAGGCAAAATTGGCATTAACAAAAATCCTTTAGTAATTAATTTTTATAAGGGGATATATAAATTATCTTTTCGACTATAAATATTAATTAGAAATATAAAATTATTTCCTACATGTTGGTATTTTTTTTTAATTTTTAGACAAAAATAAATTAAATTATTTATGACACAATAATAATGCAGTATTTACCTCATTATTAAATGATTTTAATAAAAAAGATTATAATGATTAAAATATCATCAAAAACCTGTCCAATTTTTATTGGATGATTTTATTTCGAATATGAGTCATCTTATATTCGAAATTATTTTGTTGTGAACTTCTTGAAACTGAAGATAAGTTTATAATAAAATAATGTTTTCACACTTTCCTAAAGATCCCATCCACTCCCTTATAAAAGGAGACCACTTCTATCCAATTCCTCACACCTCTCAAGCATTTTGGCTCACCCAAACTCTGCCCAACTAAGCTCCCTACATCCATATCCTCCCCCTAGAAGCCTTACATTAGGAAGAAGATAATCCAAGAAGTCTTTTTGGTTCAATCCAATGGAGCCTACCCAAATTAAAGGTAATAATTTCTCTTTAGTTGTTTTCTTTAATTCTACTTCTCCAACCCCTAAACTCTTTAATAATTTCTTTTGTGAAAAAACCAGTACCCTAAAAATACTGGGATGTTTTTATGAGAAGGATTATAACTACACTTACACAAACCTTCATCTAATGGATGAATAACATAATGTTTCTATGATGGCATACTAACGCCTCACGAAACGATGATTGTTCGATTTTCTCCTACCACCTCTCATGGTGGACATTATAATGTCAATGTATTTATATATGATATTTATTATGTTTATGATTTCCTTATTCTTCTTTACTCACCAATTATATCATGCCTTTATGGTTTCCATAGTTGTTAAATACGATAATCTCATTTGAAAAAGTGCGGACTACTGCCCCCTCAAAGTGATTTGATTCATTAATGCCTTATGTGGGATGTATAAATGATGGAGTTAATGATATTATTTATGATATTATACTGGAATTATAATATACCTATGTATAATTATGTTTTAATTCCATTAAATTAATAAATAGAAATGAAAGTAGCATTCATGCGTACGTATGGTTTACCGTCTCCATGAACGGTGCATTTCCTTTCTTACCTCCATATGTTATCTACTATTATAAATACATGTATATGCTGGATATATAATGAATATATATGATATATAAATCATGATTTACATTCTGGAAGTAAGTAAATCATGATATAAGTAATAATAACATCAAGAACAACAAGTCCAAACACGTACGATAAATAAGATGATTTTACCCCAAACATTGCTTTAACATGGGATTTACAAAAGAACGGTTAATATAAAGTCATAAGTGAACCATATATGACATCATAAAAATTAATATGATTCTGTAATAAGTCAATGAAATTAATTAAATCATTATATAGGAGGTTCGGATACTGACGAAGCATATCAGACCTAAGGTAAGGGATAAACTTTCCAATCTCGGTTTTATCCGAGATTGTGTATTCCTAAGTATTTACCGGGGTTATATTTATCATACATGTACCTATTTTCTAAAAATGGTTTCATGTATGTTTAATGTCCTTTTTACCCATTTTGACCTTTAATACATGGTATGTAAAGAATCTTTTTTTTACCATACGAGGTACTTTTTGACTTTTCCGACAAAAGTAAGAGAAAAGTGATATTTTTAACTTATACGGCGTGAACAGATTTTTACAGTGTCATAATGCCTCATTTTCATGAAGATTACTCTACATGATTTTATGAATATTTCCAAAAAAATTACTTTTATTTTAAAAGTGCATGGAATTTTTTGAAAAGAAAATATTTTTGAAGAAGAAAGGATATTTACTTCAAGAATTCATTTCAAGTGTTTTATCAAAACCATTTTTCCATATATGATGACATTATTTCATATGTGTTGTTTCAAGTATAATTTATCTATGATTTACATGGTTTCACTTTTCTTATTATTAAATGATATCCATTTGTTTTATGTGGATTATGTAACACCCCAAGCTTCCACGGTATGTTTCCCTTTGAATAATGCAATGGCGTGCATTGTACGCAACTTCGAGATTCTAACACACCACAACCAATCAAACTAGCCGTTATGAATAGTAATACCTAATTTTTTAAATATTAAAATTCTATCTCTCAAAATGGACTTCATTTTTGGATTCTTAATATCGAAATTATCCTAGGGTGAAATTTTGGTACTTTTCAGATAACTTTCATATTTTGATGAATAGTGAAAATTACTAAATTATAATTAAAAACAAATTGTTTAATCAAAATAATTAATATTAATAAATTATAAATTTGTGTGGTTTTAAAGTATATTTAGAAAATATTTTTACCATTTAATTCAATGTTTTTAATTGGACATAATTTCACAATTAAACCAGACATAAACAACTGCCAATCTTTTGATAGTTATTATCTCTTAAAAACACACTTTTTGTTTTAACAACGGGAATTATTTTCAAATTAATTTCTGACACTTATGTGTTTTGAATTTAGAAAAATTGATTCCATATTTGGAATCAGGATGTCCAAATTTTGTAAATAGGTATCATTTATTTTTAGACATTTTGAATAATTAATTCGGTAAATATTTTATTTACCATGGTTAAAAGGTAAATCCGATAAATAAGGGTTAACAAATAATTTTATAATAATACTAAATTACCGTAAAACGTGTCCTAACCTTATTGGTGGATACATGTCCTACAATGGGAATCTTTGGGTTGATTTTGGGACACCATGGAGCCACTTGTAAGTGATAATGACACTTTATATTAATTAAGTTAAAATAAATACAAAAATGACAGAAGCATATATCTTTTAGAAAAACATTTTTTACATAGGGTTATATATGTTTGATTTTCGATTATAAATATTCATTAGAAATATAAAACTATTTCCTACATAATGATATTTTATTTATAATTTTTCGACAATAAATCTTTTAATTTATTTATAACACAATGGTGATGCAGTAAATACCATAATAGTGAAAAATTAAAATAATTGATATTATAAATACCCAAATAAATATAATTTGAAACTTTTTATGAATTACACTAATTTTATAGGTTAATATTACCTAATAGTAATGATTTAATTAACTTTTTTTGAAGTAATCACTGTGTTATGAGTTTTACGAAAATCAATTATTGAATGGTGTCAAAATTTACATAAAAGTGTTTTTTAAAAACATATTATATTATTAATTGATATTAAATTCCTAAATTTCTAAGGATCGACCAAGAGACATATATCATTATAGGTTTTTTATTAGTTGACCACTTGGGGGTTTCTTGGATTTATATAGTAAGTTTATTAACCATATAATATAAAATACAAAGAGACATTGTAAAAGTGAAACTTATTAACTAAGAGTTAATACTTAAAGATAAGGTTAATATAGTAATCCAACCCTATATAAATCCTATTGGTTTTTCGACCTATCCCCACCTTAAACTTTAAATAGTCCACTTTGGAGCCATTATAGACCGAATATGAATTTATTATAAAATAATATTTCTAGCTTTTCCAAAGGTGCCCCTCACCCGTCTTATAAAAGGGCACTCCCCCTTCTCATTAATTCACACATTCAAAGACTTTTTGTTGGGCCAAACCCTGCCCAAATACTCTCTCAACTTACGTCAATTCATCCTAGAGTCCTTCATTTAGTCATAAAGCCAACCTAAGGGTCCAATTTGATCAAATCAAAAGGAAGAACCCGAAGAAGAGGTAATAATTTCACCACCAGTTTTCAAGTTCCTTTCTTCTTCCACTTATTCTTTATTTGTTATTTCTATTCTAAAATAATAACTCTAGTATCTTATATATAATTTGATGTTATTATAAATATGGTACATCCATATTCAGTATTCTATCCATCCTTTGAATGGCATGTCACCAAACGTGCGTACGTACGGCTTACCGTCTCCACGTCGTGGTGCAATAATCATTGAGTAAATTATTATTTGGATGGGTATAATAATGATTATTAATTCATATAAATAGTAAATATAACATGATAATTATTATGTCTATATTATATAATATCCAATTATATATTATTTTAACATCAAAAGAATGATATTGTCGCTCGTACGTATGTACGGACTATCGTCTCCACGAACGCGATGAGATTCATTCTCCATCATATCCATTCAAGTATTATTATCATTTGATGATTAAAAATAATTTTTAATGACTTGATTTAAATCTGTATAGGAATAAGATACAACCTATCCATAACAAACACGACTTATGTAACAAAAAATATAAAGGAAAACGAGTAAGTTAACATTCAAAATGTCGATAATACTAAGATATTATTAGAAAATCAATGTTAAAAGATCATATATGATATCATATTAATGTAAATTATTCTTTTATAATTCAATGACAATTATTTCACCATTATACTGGAGGTTAACCTACCATCGACCAAGGAAAAAGTACCAAGTAAGGGGTTTCTTATCTCACTTTTAATTCTGTGAGAATTCCATTGTTCAACACTTATTTTTTTCATGTGGTGTGTGTACTGCCCATGATTGTATTCATTGTGTAATATAATTTAATTTATGGATATTTACATCATGATTTTATTATCCTTCTTTCATGGGTGTATGTTTCGTATGTTACCAAACCGATAAGGGAATTTGAAATTTCCATTTCCATTTATTCAGCTTTACGCAAACATCATTGATTATTTTACTCCATGATTTTGTGTAGAATAACTATTAATTTGATTATGTCATAATTTACACTCCCCTTTTCTGTGGATATAATTTTTATACACATAATCACTCCATTGATAATTTCTCAAGTCATCGATATGAATTTGATAAAAGTAATTTTAACTCATTCTCCATTTGTTGAGTTAAACATCCAATTCATTGGTGTTGTTTTTACAAGATTATGTGTGAATGTACTTTGATTGTTTTACACTGAATATCCAATCATATTTAGTTTTTTTATATTTTCCACACATAACTATGTCGTTGATTTATCCTTGACCAAAGGATACAGCCTTTATGAGAGATTTCATCTTAATTTACATTCCATTGAGACTTCTTTGTTCTTATACACCAAATCACTTTTATGTGGTGTATATAATGTAGTTTGACATAATATATCATAAATACCTTTATTCTCATGATATTAATAAGTTTTTATTACCTCAATTATTTGTATTTATGTGTCTCTCTTTTGGTTAGAAACTCTAACTAAAAAACCATTTTTTAATGTTTTGAAGAATTATTCTTCTAAATCTTGCTCATTAATGTCCATGTTTTAAAAATGGTTTTAAGGATTTATTTATATGAACATTAAAGTTTTAAAATAAAAATTCCTTTTACAAGTTTGAAATTGGTATGGGACACTTTGATTCAAAAATATATTTTAAATGGCTTCTTGACAGATAGTGTGACTTTTAAATGTTTTCAAGAAAAAGGGGGATATTTCTCTCAATAGTTTTGATGATTATTTTCATCTATGTCAATATCCTTCATCATTCTCGATTGAGGTTAATCTGATACAATACAAACTTCAATATTGTATCGAATGAGTTATGCTTGACTGTGGATGTGCTCTTTTTATACCATTGATGGTTTGTGGATAAAGTATTGAAATTTTGTTTGCTAGTTTTAATACGAATATTTATGTTATGTATCAAACTTTTCATATGGGAATGCATTGGACTTAATATGTGATGGGTGGAGCCTGCTATAGCTCCTCGATGCATCGGTAGGTATCATGAGACAAACTAGTGCCTTGGCACAAGGCCTTGACAAAATCTTATTTGTAGTCTTTGCATGAGGCCTTGGATATGTGGTTATGATAGTCTGGCATTATGCATTCCATCATTATGAAAGTGGTTATTGATATTGAATGTGATTGTTCGAGTAGTATAACATCAATGTGAATAAGTAAATGGAATTATTTCATTTTATCTTTTCCATATTATGCTGAAGTTCATGTTTAAAAGTATTTTGTTTTAGTTATAAATTGCTTTAAGTGTTTCTGCTTATATAAGAAAGATTCTTCTATATTTTTATCCTTACTGAGCATCTGAGCTCACCCCTTTCAATGTTTTATCTTTTCCCAGGACGTGAAGAAGTAATTTATGAATGAACTACAGGGATAGTATGAGGGGATATGAAGACAATATGTTGTTGTAGTTTTTTTACCTTATGATGTAATGTAAAACTTTATGAATGTATCTAGTTATTCCAAGGCTACTAAACTAATTGGTCTTTTGAGACTTTATCTTTCTTGTGATCATTCCAATGTTATGTAATACTGCACCGACTCTGGGTAACTGGGGTCAGGGCGTTACGGTTGGTATCAGAGGATGTTTAGTACAAACCTTGGGAGCTAGATTTAGAGAAACTCTGATTAGATCACGTAGACCTAAGATGAACTTTGAGGATTAGTATAGAAGAACTTCCTAGAATTTTGGTATTGTAGAGATTTTGTGAGTTTTCCAAGCAATACATTCCTGTCTGGATACGAGCAGGTAGAGGTTGCTCTGGCACAGATATACCTAGGGGTAAAACTCGAAAACACCACTTTGAGCTAGACTCGAACGGGAACTAGTGCACGATAACGGGCCTTGATGCACTCTTGGTTACGACACTCCCGAGGGATATTCTTAGGATAATTTACATTTTATTTACAAACCAATTTGAAGTATTATATATAAGATGAGAGTAAATGACATTTGTTAATCCAAATGTGTTTCAAATTGAGAATATGGTGACATGTTAATCTCTAAATGATTTTATGACTACTGTTACTCACACAATGCTTTCTGGTTTTTGTCAATGGTTGGACTCCAAGGAAGTCATAGTGACTTTGATAATGATGTACAAGGTGTGAACAGTAGTGGAAATGAGCAAAAAAATGGAATGTTGATAGGCTTAAAAGATATTGTCTTTATGCCAAATCAATTTTCAAAAAATATGATCAACAATTTATATATTAACCAATTCTCGGACTCAATAAAGAAGAGAAATGGGTAGAATGATAAGATCTCTAGCAGTTGAGACCATGGAGAAAGGAATCCTCAATTTCCATCATGTAGGAAATGTGGAAGGAGACACCCAGGAAAGTGTCTCAATGGGACAAATAAATGCTTTACAATCAGGAAGGAAGGACATAAAGTGAATAATTGCCGAAGAAAAATGAAGAGTACTATGGAAGAAGATAAAAATGGTCCCAAGAATCCATTTACAGTCATTTTCCATAAATGTAGGGGACCTGGCCATTACCCAAGGGAATGCCCTATTCTATAGGATATTTTCTTGGTCAAAGAAGAAGCTATTTGGAAATAAATGGTTGGAGAAATTTTTAAAAAGTATTAGTGCTCCTTGTTGATGTGTTTACTTTGGAATAATATTCTCTTGTATTTGTAACCCTACAGTTTTCCATGTGAGAACGATATTTGAGGAAGAATTATGTTTCTATTGTGGATATATTTATAAATAACCATTTAGTTTTATATGATCAATTGGTTTGAGGCAATTACAAGTCATTATAATTGGGGATGAAAATGAAAGGTATGAGATAACATTTGTGGTTAAATTATGTGATGGTTATTTTGAGGAATTTATCTCATTTTGGTAATGTTATAAAACATAGTTTTTGAAAAAGGACAACACGTAGACCGTGTGACAACCCATCGCGTCAGACAGAGTTGTGGGAATCGAACCCACAACCAAAGTGCGATTGGGATTTATCGCCTACCAAGGGACTACATGAAGTCCCTTGTTAGTATGGCTATTGTTTTTTGTTTAATGATTTTATTGGTCAATAATAAGTTTATTTGGTATTTTATGTCTTATAAAATGGATACCCTTAGTATAAGAAAATGATTTAGTGATTAAGTGATGAATGTTATTTTAGAAGATGTTCACTTTGTTGGGAAAACTATATTCCCAAGGAAAATAGAATAGTATGGGATTTAATTTGAGGAGTAATGGTGGATTTTTATCTATGTTTTTATTGTGGATTTATAGTGATTTGGGTTGTTTATGGAAATGATTAGGTTAATTACTTTTAAGTATGTGACTTTAAGCGTAACTAATGTCATTTGGAGATACAATTTAATGTGGAAGACTACATTCTTATATGTTTTGTGCTTCAATATTAGTTTGGATTATATTGAAGGATTTTAAGGAAAATTTATTATTGAATGGTATTTATTTAGCTTTGGGGTATTGATGGTTTAAATTAAGATTAGTGTTTTTTTATCTAATGAAATATCCATTTGGGGTATCATCAGATATTATACTAACCATTTTGGTTTTGATTAATCTCTAAATACAAGGTAAATATATTGTTTATCCTACGTGGATCATGTATTTCTATATATATTTATTCTAGCTCTTCCATTGTGACCAAGTCTTCTTGAATGGTCATTGTTCAAAAAAAAGGATGAGTTAGTGGTAAAAATTTATTAAAGAATTAAACTCTACTTAAAAAGTAAGTATATCTCTTTATGTTTTTAGTCAATATCATAAATTAATTCCTAGTTCTTATGTAATGTAACTTAAAACAAAAAATGTTGTCCATTTACTTTTCCTACTCGGAGACTAATGACCGTTTGTCCCAACATATGTTGGTGATTTTCTTATTGTTAACTTTTTCTGATCATGTTTTCTATCCCTATCCATTAGAACTTAACAATTAGTTTATCGTCCATATCCATGTTTTCCTACATGGAATCCTAGTATGGGTTATCTTGGGTGACCTTTATACCTCTCTTCCTTTCTTTTAAAGTGGTAGTTTTATTGACTCTTTTTCTGATGTGGGACTTTACAATATATTCTCAAGCCCAATTTTAAAAAATTGCGAGGATGCAATTTATTGAAGGAGGGGAGAATGCAACACCCCAAGCTTCCACGGTACGTTTCCCTTTGAATAATGCAATGGTGTGCATTGTACGCAACTTCGGGATTCTAACACACCACAACTAATCAAACTAGCCGTTATGAATAGTAATACATAATTATTGAAATTTTATCAATTTTATCTCTCAAAATGGACTTCATTTTTGGATTCTGAATATCGAAACTAGCCTATGGTGAAATTTTGGTACTTTTCGGATAAATTTCATATTTTGATGAATAGTGAAAATTACTAAATTTTAATTAAAAACAAATTTTTTAATCTAAATAATTAGAATTGATATATTATGAATTTGAGTGGTTTTACAGTATATTTAGAATATATTTTTACCATTTAATTAAACGTTTGTCATTGGATATAATTTCACAATTAAACCAGACATAAACAAGTTCCAATCTTTTGATAGTTATTATCTCTTAAAAACACGCCTTTTGTTTTAACAATGGGAATAAATTTTAAATTAATCTCTACCACTTCTGTGTTTTTAATTTGGAAAAATGGATTCCATATTTGGAATCAGGATTTCCAAATTGTGTGAATAGGTAACTTTTATTTTTAGACATTTTGAATAATTATTTCGGTAAATAGTTTATTTAGCATGGTTAAAGGGTAAATCCGGTAAATAAGGGTTAATAAATAATATTATAATAATATTAAATTACCCTAAAACGTGTACTAACCCTATTGGCGGATACATGTCCTACCATGGGCATCGTTGGGTTGATTTTGGGACCCCATGGAGCCACTTGTAAGTGATAATGACACTTTATATTAATTAAGTTAAAATAAATACAAAAATGACATAAGCATATATTTTTTAAAAAAAACATTTTTTACATAGGGTAATATATGTTGTATTTTCGATTATAAATATTCATTAGAAATCTAAAAATATTTCCTACATAATGATATTTTATTTATAATTTTTCGACAATAAATAATTTAATTTATTTATGACACAATGATGATGCAGTAATTACCATAATAGTGAAAAATTAAAATAATTGATATTATAAATACCCAAATAAATATAATTTGAGACATTTTATGAATTACAATAATTTTTTAGGTCAATAAGACATGTTAGGAATGATTTAATTAATATTTTTCTAAGTAATCATTCTGTTATGATTTTTACAAAAATCAATTATTGAATAGTGTCAAAATTGACTTAAAATAGTTTTTAAAAAGAATATTATATTATTAATTGATATTAAATTCCTAAATATCTACGGTTCGTCCAAGATACTTATATCATGATAGTTTAATCATTAATGGACAACTTGGGGGTAGCTAAGATGTATATAGTAAGTTTATTAACCATATAATATAAAAATACAAAGAGACATTGTAAAAGTGGACCTAATTAACTAAGAGTTAATTCTTAAAGATAAGATTAATATAGTCCACTTTTGAGACATCAGAAACCGAATATGAATTTATTATAAAATACTATTTCTAGCTTTTCCAAAGGTGCCCCTCACCCCTCTTATAAAAGGGCCCTCCCCCTTCTCATTAATTCACACCTTCAGTGCCTTTTGGTTCGGCCAACCCCTTCCCAAATACTCTCTCAACTTCCCTCAATTCATCCCAGAGGCCTTCCTTTAGTCAGAAAGCCATCCTACGGAGCCCTTTTGATCAAATCAAAAGTAAGATCCCGAAGAAGAGGTAATAATTTCACCACCCTTTTTCAAGTTCTTTTCTTCTTCCACATCTTCTTTCTTTGTTATTTATATTCTAAAATAATAACTTCAGTATCTTCTATATACTATGATGTTATTATAAATATGGTACAACCATATTCAGTATTCTAGCCATCCTTTGAATGGCATGTCACCAAACGTGCGTACGTACGGCTTACCGTCTCCACGCCGTGGTGTAATTGTCATTCAATAAATTATTATTTGTATGGGTATAATAATGATGTGTAATTCATATAAATAATAAATATAACATGATAATTATTCTTTATATATTATATAACATCCAATTATATATTATTTTAACATCAAAAGAATTATATTATCGCTCGTGCGTATGTATGGACTACCATCTCCACGAACGCATTGAGATTCATTCTCCATCGTATCAATTCAAGTATAATTCTCATTTGATGATTAAAAATATTGTTTAAGGACTTTATGTAATTCTGGATATGAATAAGATACAACCTATTCATAACAAACACAGCTTATGTAAAAACAATTAAAGGAAAACGAGTAAGTTAACACTTGAAATGACGATAATACTAAGATATTATTAACAAATCATTGTTAAAAGATCATATATGATATCATATTAATGTAAAGGATTATTTTATAATTAAATAACAATTATTTCACCATTATAATGGAGGTTAACCTACCATCGACCAAGGAAAAAGTACAAAGTAATGGGTTTATTATCTCACTTTTAATTCCGTGAGAATTCCATTGTTCAACACTTGTTTATTGCATGTGGTGTGTGTACTGCCCATGATTGTATTCATTGTGTAATATAATTTAATTTATGGATATTTAAATCATCATTGTATTATCCTTCTTTCATGGGTGTATGTTTCGTAAGTTACCAAATCAATAAGGGAATTTGAAATTTTAATTTCCATTTATTCAGCTTTACGCAAACTTCATTGATTATTTTACTCCGAGATTATGTGTAGAATAACTAATCATTTTCTTATGTCATAATTTCCACTCCCCTTTTCTGTGGATATACTTTTGATACACATAATCACTCCATTGATAATTTCTCAAGTCATCGATATGAATTTGATAAGAGTAATTTTAACACATTCTCCATTTGTTGAGTTAAACATCCAATTCATTGGTGTTGTTTTTACAAGATTATGTGTGAATGTACTTTGATTGTTCTACACTGAATATCCAATCATATTTAGTGTTTTTATATTTTTCGCACATAACTACGTCGTTGATATATCCTTGACCTAAGGATACAACCTTTATGAGAGATTTCATCTCAATTTACATTCCATTGAGACTTCTTTGTTGTAATAAACCAAATCACTTTTATGTGGTCTATATAATGTACTTTGACATAGTATACCATGAATCCCTTTATTCTCATGATATTAAAATTTTTTGATTACCTCAATTATTTGTATTCAAGTGTCTCTCTTTTGGTTAGAAACTCTAACTAAAATACCATTTTTTAATGTTTTAAAGACTTATTTCTCTAAATCATGCTAATTAATGTCCATGTTTTAAAAAATGGTTTTAAGGATTTATTTATATGGACATTAAAGTTTTAAAATCAAAATTCCTTTTACAAGTTTCAAAGTTGTATGGGACACTTTGAATCAAAAATATATTTAAAATGGCTTCTTGACATATAGTGTCACTTTTAAATGTTTTCAAGAAAAAGGGGGATATTTCTCTCAATATTTTTTATGATTATTTTCATCTATGTAAATATACATCATCATTATCGATTGAGGTTAATCTGATACAATACAATCTTCAATATTGTATCGATTGAGTTATGTTTGACTGTGGATGTGCTATTTTTATACCATTCATGGTTTGTGGATAATGTATTGACATTTCGTATGCTAGTTTTAATACGAATGGTTATGTTATGTTTCAAAATTTTCATATGGGAATGCATTGGACTTAATATGTGATGGGTGGAGCCCGCTATAGCTCCTCAATGAATCGGTAGGTATTTTGAGACAAACTAGTGTCTTGGCTCAAGGCCTGGACAAAATCTTATTTTTAGTCATGGCGCGAGGCCTTGGCTAGGTGGTTATGATAGTCTGGAATTTTGCATTCCATCATTATTAAAGTGGTTATTGATATTGCATGTGATTGTTAGACTAGTATAATATCCATTTGAATAAGTAAATGGTATTTTTTAATTTTATCTTTTCCATATTATGCTGAAGTTCAAGTTTAAAAGGATTTTGTTTTAGTTATAAATTTCTTTAAGTGTTTATGCTTATCTATGAAAGCTTCTGCTATATTGTTATCCACACTGAGCATCTGAGCTCACCCCTTTCAATGTTTCATCTTTTCCCAGGATGTGAAGAAGTAATTTATGAATGAACTGCAGGGATAGTATGAGGCGATATGAAGACAATATGTTGTTGTAGTTTTTTTACCTTATGATGTAATGTAAAACATTATGAATGTATCTAGTTATTCCAAGGCTACTAAACTAATCAGTCTTTCGAGACTTGATCCTTCTTGTGATCATGCCAATGTTATGTAATAATGCACCGACTCTGGGTAACTGGGGTTGGGGCGTTACAGATTATGTTATGATGGGATGATTTTTATGAGACCCATATTTATTCTTTGGGTTATGATGAATGATTTATGTTTATGTTGTGGAAAAATTAAGAATGATTTCATTATGAGATAGGTGGGACCTATATCTCCCTCAAATGCATTGGGTACAGATTTATATCTCATGAGATAGACATGGCTGGAACAGCAAGTAAATCTGGTTCAGTAATACAGGGTTGTAACAGCATGTAAACCCAGTTCAGTAAGGGACATTGTCCACTAAGATGGTCTTGGAAGCAATGCCTTGGATACTATGGAAATCATTACATGTGCTTAATGTATTCCAAAATTACCTATTTTATTCCTATTCTAGTTTATCATGATTAATGTTTCTTTATGATCTATGCCTTATAAACTGCCATTTTTTATGTCATTGCCCAAGATTTTTATGTTTAAACATTACATTCATGTTTTTAAGTTCAAATGGATATGATTTGTTTTATTTTATCCATGATTACCCATACAAAGAATTTAAACATACCTTTTATATGTATTCTTTTCCATAGGACATAAAGAATGGTTTTAGGTAAGAAAACCAAAAGGGGAATATCTTTATGGGATATGTTGAAGATCTTCCACCACGATTAGAAGATTGTTTTTCCGAGTTTCCAAAGACACTAAACTATTATGGTCCTTGTGTGTTTTTTTTATGTATTAAGTATTCCGCAAAAGTAATGTAATGCCTTTGTACGTCATGCTTCGGGCATCTACAGTTGGTATCTGAGGAAAGGTTTAGTCAACCTTTGGATACTAGGATGCGAGATATTTAGTGAGATCCCAAGAGATATTTCTAAGGTATGTCTAGGGATGTCCCTAAGGTTGAGTATAAGTAAAGGTGATAGTCCTAGAATTACGGTAATGATCTTAAAATTAAACCTAAGATGTTAGATATTGAAGTTACTCCCCCTTTATTATATTGTTTTACCTATCATAATTTTTTCCTCTCACACTATTCTTTTTGGGTTTTAGAAAATGGCTGGAAAGAGGAAGATTCATGATAATGGAAAATATGATGGAAAATGGAATGATATTATTAATGATCAACCAAATTAAATGGGATTTGGAAGGAGAAACATCGTTATTATGCCTAATCAGCAATCTCATAAATATGATCAATAATCTCAGCTTTGGTAAGTTTCCTGACATAGATAATAAGAGAAAGATGGAGTTTCATGATGAACATAGAGAAAAGAATGTTCAATTTCCCTCATGTAAGTCATGTGGAAAGAGGCATCAAGGAAAATGTTTCAAAGGAACTGGAAGATGCTTTGGGTGTGGAAAAGAAGGACACAAAGCTAGTAATTGTAAAGGAAAAGGATCAGTTAACACCATGGACAAGGATATTGGTATTGCTAAGACATCAAAAATGGTTAAGTGTTTTAAATGTGGAATGTACGAGCATTATGAAAACCAATTCCCTAATGGAAAATCTTATAAAGGGAATTAGCATGGTCATATGGGTAGTATTTATGTGGATGATGATGAAGAGACTACAAATGATATGTGAGATGAAAGAATTGTTCAAGGTCGGTCAATGGTTTAAGAAGGAAGTGGAATGATTAAATGTTTATGAATAATAATGTTTTATAAGTAATCTCATAGTACTATGGAATAAAGAGATATCTAAGGATTGTTACACTGTTGTCTTTCCTTATGTTTTGAAAGTGTATGATGAATGGTAATGAAAACCATGAAATGTTATTCAGATATTTTTGGAAAGCACCTAATATACACATAAAGAAGTTCTAAGGAGATAATGAAATACTTGATAGTATTAATGAGATCATGAATTATATAAGGAGAAAGTGATATCATGGTTTGAGTATAAAGAATTTTTGTGATTTTGGTATGTGGAAGGAGTTAACTTTTGACAACATTCATGTTTTCACTAATGTTCAATCGTTATTCATTTTTCAATAGAATACATGATTAAGGTATTCACATGATTGGAATGTGATCAACAAGATATATCAGTGGTAAATCATGGTATTCACATGCTCGGTAGATGACATTTATATTAATTGTTTTCTTTATAATATATGTTTTGACAAAAGTATTTTGGATAGTCCTAAAGATTTGAACTGGATTATGTTGGACATAATTTAGTATTGTTTAAGGCTATAACTATTTTCAATATTATCGATGGAATGTTATAATGTTGTAATTTTAGAAAAAGGACAACCTGAAGGATGGGCAACAACCCATCACATCGGACAAGGTTGTGGGAATCGAACCCACAACTGATGTGTGACCGGCCTTTATCACCTACCACTGGCCTACATGAAGTCTCTAGTTAGTACAAATTAGTTTTATTTTATTATGCAGTATGATAGTTGAAGTATAAGTCCATTTTTGGAATCATATACGATTAACCAAACCATAGATGAACTTATGTATATTTGATAAGTTTTGATAACCTTTTGTTTGAAATAGATGGAATGACCCATCATTCTATCACATGATCTGCTAACACTTCACGAATAACAAATTCAACTTTATTTCTTTAAGAGATGAAGTGGAAATTGTTCAAGGCCCGAACAACAGTAAGATGGTACCAAAATCATGTATGTATTTATTTTAATTCATCAACATTAGGGAAATGATATTGAAAACGAAAAAAATGTTGTCCTACTGCCCTTATATCCGAGGAATCAGATGGTACCTTAGATCATCAAAAATTTATGGCTTTGTGATTGTTCGCTTTTTCATAGCCATGTTCTCTACCACTTTCCATCATGACTTGATGGTTAGATTATTCTTCCATATCCATATTTTCACATATTTTCTCCTATATGGAAACCCAGTGATGAGTTACTTTGGGTAATCATTATGTTTCATACTTTAGTTTTTAAAATCATTTTTTAGTATTCCTTTTTACGATGTGGGTTTCTATGAATAGTAACTGATTTATAACCCCGACGGATTTCGAGGGCGAAATTCATTTTAAGGGGGGTAGAATGTAACAACCTGATATTTTATGAAAAATATTCTTTCAATTTCATTGATGTCTTGTGTGTATGCTACAAAAAGATTACCTTTCACTATACGCAACACAGTATTAGCTTGCAGTATACGCAACACTATTCTTGGATCATGTTACACTCAATTTTGATAGTAGTTATTCTACGCAACATTGAGTGTTTATATATATATATATATATTCAATTTATAAATGAAATATGGTTGGATTCTATTATACGAAACAACAAAGGATTCTTTCACTACACTTCACACTGACGTGGCTTGTTTTACACGCAATCGCGACCTTCCTCGATAGCGTGTGTAGTACGCAATATCAGGTTTCACTAAATAATGATATATTGTTATAATATTATTATGGACTAGCCGTTATGAATATTATTAACTAAATTTTGAATTTTATAACATTATTATTCATTTGACATATTTTCTAGAACATGGTAGAAGAACAAAATAAATTTTTCGGGTAAAATAAGTATTTTTCAAAAAAAAGAAGTTTTGCTGCCTTTTAATGGCACACACACATTAAATCTGGTTTTTGACATTTTTATAATTTCAATATGAAATTATAAAATTCTTCCTTGGAATCAGGACATAAAAATTTAATTTGGATAAAATTTTCATATTATTCTGATAACTTTCATATTTTGATGAATAGAAAAAACACGCTATATTTTAATTAAAAACAACTTTTTTCATCACAATAATTTATATGGATAGATTATCTTTTTAATTGGTTTTAAAGTTTAATTACAATATATTTTTAGCATTTAATCCAATTTTGGTCATTGAAATTAATTTCACTTTGAAATTGGACATAAACAAGTGATGATCTTTTGGTAGTTATTGTTTCTTAAAAACACGCTATTTGTTTTGATTAAGGGAATTATTTTTAAAATTAATTAATTAAACTTCTATGTTTTGAATTTTAAAAAATAGAAATAATTTTTGAATTCAGAATATCAAATATAGGTTAGGATTAATTTTGGCTTATTTCTGAAAAACATCTATTTTTGATGAATAGTGAAAACACTGAGTTTTTGGTTAAAACCGAATTTTTTTGAAATAATAATTTATTTCATTTAAATTTATTTTAGGTAAAAATAGATAAATTATATTTATATAAGTTCAATGAAATTCATTGAAGTCATTTTATAATAATTTTAGATTTATAAAAATTGTATTGAACTTTTCACCGTCTTTTACCCACCTCCTAGGAGCTTTTGCATTTGTTCATCAAACATAATTTTACCTCTTCTGTGGGTTGAATTTCGAAAATTTGAGAGACATAGTTAATATCAAGGAGTAAAATTTGGTTCAATTAGATAAAAATAATTTTTGGTGAATAGTAACTTCTTTCTTTTATTTACCACGGTTAAAGGTAAATAGGGTAATTCAAGGTTAAAAGAATATTATAATAATTCAAAATTACCATAACACTTGTCGAAACCATATTGGATGAGTCATGGCCGACCATGGGAATCCTCGGGTCGATTTTTGGACCCCGTGGAGGCACTTATGAAGGACAATGACACATTAGATTAATTAATTTAATGTAAAGACAAAATTGGCATTAACAAAAATCCATTAGTAATTAATTTTTATAAGGGGCGATATAAATAATCCTTTAAACTATAAATATTACTTGGAAAGATAAAAATCATTAATACATGTTGGTATTTTTTTATAAGTTTTATACATCATATAAATTAAATTATTTATGACACAATAATGATGTAGTATTTACCTCATTAATAAATGATTTAAATAAATAAGATTATAATGATTAAAATATCATCCAAAACCTATCCAATTCCTATTCGATGATTTTATTTTGAATACGAGTCATACTATCTTAGAAATTAATGTGTTTTGGACCTCTTTAAACCGAAGATAAGTTTATAATAAAATAATGTTTTCACACTTTCCTAAAGAGCCCATCCACTCTCTTATAAAGGGAGACCACTTCTATACAATTCCTCACACCTCTCAAGCCTTTTGGATAATCCATACTCTTTCAAAATAAGCTCCCTACATCCATATCCTCCCCTTAGAATCCTTAAATTATGAATAATACACTCCAATAAATCCTTTTGGTTCAATCCAAAGGATGTTACCCAAATTAAAGGTAATAGTTTCTCTTAAGTTGTTTTCATTTATACTACATCTCGAACCCCTAAACTCTTTTTGATCCTTTATTTTGTGACAAAAACAGTACCCTAAAAATACTAGGATTTTGTTATGAGAAGGATTATAAATACACTTACACACACCTCAATCTAATGGATGAAGAACATAATGTTTCTGTGATGGAAAACTAACACCTCACGAAACGATGATTGTTCGATTTTCTCCCATTGCCTCTCATGGTGGCCATTATGATGTCACTGTATTTATATATGATATATATTATGTTTATTATTTCCTTTTTCTTCTTTAATTCCCAATTATATCAAAGCTTTATGGTTTCCATAGTTGGTAAATACGATAATCTCATTTGAGGAAGTGCGGACTACCGCCCCTCAAAGTGATGTGATTCGTTGATGCCTTATGTGGGATGTATAAAGGATCGAGTTAATGATATTATATATTATATTATACTGGAATTATAATATACCTTTGTATCAATATGTTTTAATTCTATTAAAATAATAAATATAAATGAAAGTAGAGTTCATGCGTATGTACGGTTTACCGTCTCCATGAACAGTGCATTTCATTTCTTACCTCCATATGATATGTACTTTTATAAATAAATGTATATGATGGATATATAATGAATATATATGATATATAAATCATGATTTACATTATTTAAGTAAGTAAATCATGATATAAGTAATAATAACATCAATAACAACAACTCCAAACATATATGATAAATAAGATGATTTTACCCAAAACGTTGCTTTAACAAGGGTTTTACAAAAGAACGGGTAATATAAAGTCATAAGTGAACCATATATGATATCATAACAATTAATATGATTCTTTAATAAGTCAATGACATTATTTAAATCATTATACAGGTGGTTCGGATACGTACGAAGCATATCAGACCTAAGGTATGGGATAACTTTTCCAATCTCGTTTTTATCCGAGATTGTTTATTCGTTAGTATTTGATCGGGTTATATTTATCATCCATGTACCTATTTTCTAAAAATGGTTTCATGTATTTTTAAAGTCCTTTTTACCCATTTTTGACTTTTACTACATGGTATGTAAGGAATCTTTTTTTACCATAGAAGGTACTTTTTGACTTTTCCGACAAAAGTAAGAGAAGAATGTTATTTTTATCTTATACGGCGTGAACGGATTTCTATGGTTTCATAACGCCACATTTTCTTAAAGCATACTCTACAAGATTATATGAATATTTTCAACAAAATAATTTTATTTTAATAGCGCATGGGATTTTGTGAAAAGAAAGTGATTTTGAAGAAGAAAGGATATTTTCCTCAAGAATTAATATCAAGTGTTTTATCAAAACCATTTTTCCATCTAAGATGAAATTATTTAACATGCGTATGATTCAATTATAATGTCTCTATGATTTTCATGGTTTCACTATTATTATGATGAAATGATATCCATTTTTTTTATATCGATTATGTTATGATGAGATGATGTTTATGAGACCCATTTTTATTCTTTGGGTTATGGTGAATGATTTATGTTTATGTTGTGGCACATGTAAGAATGATTTAATTATGCGATGGGTGAGACCTATATCTCCCTCAAATGCATTGGGTAAAGATTTATATCTCATGAGATAGACATGGCTGGAACGACAAGTAAATCCGGTTCAGTAATACAGGGCTGGAACGGCAAGTAAACCCAGTTCAGTAAGGGACTTTGTCCACTAAAATGGTCTTGACAGCAATGCCTTGGCTACTATGGAAATCATTAAATGTGCTTAATGGATGCCACAATTACATGTTTTATTCCCATTCTAGTTTATCATGATTAATGTTCCTTTATGATCTATGCCTTATATACTGCCATGTTTTATGTCATTGCTCATGATTTTGATGTTTAAACATTAGGTTCATGTTTTTTACATTCAAATGGATATGATTTGTTTTATTTTATCCATGATTACCCTTATTGAGCATTTGAGCTCACCATTTATATGGTTTCTTTTCCCCGTGACTTAAAGAAAGGTTTTAGGTAAGAAAACCAAAGGGGGGAAGATCATTATGGCAGATGTTGAAGATCATTCACCACGATTAGAAGATTATTTTTCTGAGTTTCCAAAGACACTATACTATTACGATCCTTGTGTGTGTTTTTTGTTATTTATTAAGTATTCTGCAAAAGTAATGTAATTTCTATTTATTTCACACTTCAGGCCTCTACATATCACATGGATATATTCTGGTAATGTTTTTGGTTAATTATAACTTGTTGGGATTGATTTTTCAACCTTTATCAAGTTTATGAGAAACACATAATCACTTTCAAGCGTGATCCACAGAATCAAACTAACATAAAAAATCCATTAGGGGTGGAAACCTTTATATCATCACCCAAAATATTCTATTTGTGTTACCTTGTATAGAAGCTTCTATGATCTTATATGGATGTGAAAGACTCTAAGGGGTTTTTGCACCATGTATTATTCCAACCTTCCAATAGATTGGGTATTTTATTCATTAATGAAATGCTGAAGGAATATATACATATTTATGAAGAAAATTACTCCAAATACGGACATTATATACTATGTCAGGATGGACAAACCAGAACTCGACATTGGATGTGTGATCCCAAAAATGAGCCTTGATCTTGATCGTCCTGAGAGTCCCTTGCTCGCTCATATCATACTCTTTAATGGATTTCTTTTTATTATATAAGTACTCATTTCTATATCCAAAACATCAATGGATCAAAATAAGGAAGTCGTTGATCTGGGGACCATTTTAAACAAGATACGTTGGGATTTTGACATTATCATCTTTTCCTAAAACATATACAGGTCAGATATATCATTGTATAACATCAAACTACCATTAATCTATGAATGAGATGGTGGTATGAAATTATGATAGAATAATACCTACTCAATAGGAATTTTATATCGAAAATTATATCACCAAATCCAGTGGTCATTTAAGATCCTTGATTAGTGCCTCTATAAGTTATTTTGAAATGAATAGGTGTGGATTACTACTGGAGGGATCTGAGGAATCTACATGGTTCTACAGGGATTTCAAATTATCTCTCCCGTGGGCCTCATCGGCATATATTGCTACTACAGGGATGTGAATATTATAGTGAGTTTTTTAAATTCTTGTTCAATCCCTTGTACAAAATATTTACGTGTCCTTGGCTTGTAGCTCCACATTCATGTATGGGAAACTCATTATCAGGGGAATATTCATCATCAGATAAGGAATTTTTCAACTCAAATACACTAGTATAACCAACAATGAGCTCCTCATCAGATGATGATTTCATGTGGTGGATTGTTTTTTGTTCTCCAAATATTGATCGAAATAAATATGGAAGAATCAGAGCTTGTGTTGGAGTTGGATATCACTCCTTTTATAAATTCATTTACTATTTTAGATGGTTATGTAACCTATGGTTTGTGTATTTAGTTATTCATATCTATGTGTTAGGATTGTTACTTGGTTTTTAAGATTCACTCTCAAGATGACATGAGCATGGAAAACTATCTTTCAATCCATCCAGTTATCTATCATTTATTGATGCCTAGATTTAACTTCTTGCCGGTCACCCACTTCTTCTGATAGAGTGATTTTTAAACATGTAACATGTTCTGTGACATTATCAAGTATCATCAATATAGAATAAACCATGATTTAAAGGATTTATTTCAATAGAAATATGTACTAGATATTGTGACCATGTCGCATATAGAAAGGGTAGTAGTTAGGACAATTAGTGTTGATAACCTCATTTGGTCTCCTCGGTTCTTCTAGGTTGACTATGATATTATCATTTGTTACAAGGAAATAACTAGGAACCTTCTCAATTGATAATGAATATAATTTATTCATACATTACTCAAATAATAGGTGACCATGGTATCTTTTTTCTTTTGGTTGAGGGAAATTTTGTTGATGTTATTACTCGAAGGGAGGCTTCAGAAAATATTGGTGCCTAATTGGGAATTGAAGGAGCATGGATATTGGTTTGAGGGTAACAACAACAGTATCTACCTTAATATGAATTTTCCACTATGATAGGGTAATGGGCTGATATTAATCATGGGTCCACTAAATTACATATTCTTGGACTTTTTTCATCTCTATAATTCATGGAATCCAATTCAATGTTTCATCGGGTTCAAATGTGTTTGCAACTCATCAAGATAATTTCCAGTAAAAATTTATATTAATTTATTTTATGAGATAGGTATACTAATTCAAGAGATTATAAAATTCCATGTAGAGACAAGGATATAAACCCAATCATTTAAATGTTGTTTTCAATTTTTGAAGTTGAAATTGTTTTCCCTTAGCATGCTACTAAACTGATAATTGGATTAATGAAAAAGGTCTTCCCACATAACAATTAATCTTTATAGAAAATGAGTGTTCCAAACAACAACATTATCAACTAGATTCTACACAAAAAATCTATGTTTAGACAATTTCTACTAATCTTGAAAGCCCATCATTATCCTAACTCGGGAAACAAAGTGTGTGAGATGATGTTCTGGATCTCCAACACCCTCAATGGTGGAGAAGAAATGATAACTGGAATTAAGAAGGGAAAATATTCTTCCAATCATTCATGATATGGAATGTTTTGGGTTTTATGAGAGCACATTTCCCTACAATGTATTCCAATCTTGTAGCCAGGGATTCAATGGCATTGGATTGTTTTTGAGGTATCATTTTATAAAACACTACTCATCAATAGGGAGTTGGTGAGACATGCTGAGGTGGACCAATTTTCATATCCCACTGATTCTTGATCCATGTCAAGAATGAATAATAACCCTGATGGGGGAGAGGCTATCATTGTTATGGAAGAAATAAAATTAATTCATAATATCTTCATTTATATATACCAGATACCCAAATCGAGAACCAGACTAATTCTCATATGTTACTCTTATAGGTGGATTATCTTTCTCTTAATGAATGGGAGGAGGGATATTCATTTCTATTTGAAAAGGATACCAAACAGGAATATATCAAATTTTAATTCTTGATTGAGCTATCTAATATTATATATATCATTATATTATTTTTCCATTTATTCCTCTACATAGGGATTTCATTCTCCTTGGTGTGGTGAGTAGGATATAACCACATTGTTTCCTTTATCCTTGGAAGAGTTCCATGGAGGAGGAAGAAATATATTATTTCGAATTTCTAGGTTCTAGATCATTCTTTTATTTTGGGTATCTGTAGCATTAATGTTTTCATCTTGATTTCCCACCTCTCAAGGAACAGTTTCGATATTACATTAATCTAGGTTTATGTCTTGGTTTTAATTATTTTATGGAATTATGTTGATGAATTTTATTATAGTGTAATAAAAAAATGGTGGTTATCCAATTCTGTTCTATTAAATAAGTATATTTTTTACCACTTAATCCACCTTTAAGGGTTTTATTAGGGACCATTCTTTAATCCCTATCCTTATTAGAAACATTTTTCTCACCAGAATTATAGGGTTTGATTGAATTTTGTATACATTCCTCATATCCTATTCTTTGATTAATGAACACAATGAGAATTATGGTCATTCATTAATAATGGGACCCAAATAAAGGTTTGTATCAAGAAGGGAGGAACATATGGGATGTCAGCCATCCATATTTACCACCCATCATGGTGAAGAAGTTCTCCTTTTTAGTTGATGATAATTATATTAATTTCCCTATTCTTCTAGCCTAGAGATGATACATGCTTCTATTTACACATTATGATCCTTTTACTTAGGATTTCAATACTCTAGTTTAGTGTATAATGGATCATATGATGTAAATTGATATATAAATTCCTTCATACCTGAGGGATGCGGTTGATCTAGAACCACGAATAATTTCACTAGGACCGTCTTGGGGTGTGAAGAACATGATGGTCATGATGTTATAGACTACCCATCAAATTCCCATAGGAAACACATGGTCCAATTGATTCTGGATTGTTGTTCCTATTGCAATACATTTTATTTATCACAATTGTATTCATATATGAGTCTGTGAAATGGAAATATATGATGGGAGTCACTTCTTAAGGTAATTTGATGGGTAGTATATAACATCATCATTCATGTCTGATATGTGTTCCCATTTTTTTGTGTTTCCCAGCTTATTAGTCTACTAGTGGCTCTTTCCCTCTGTTCGTGAGGTCTTTTCCCAATTAATGTGTAGGACTATTACTATATTAAGCAACTGGAAAATGTGTTAATTTTTTCCTTGATTTATATTATGACATATACATTAAAATATGATGTATCTAGGAATCTATGATGTTTTGGGGACACAGTGAAGTGTAATTCACTATAATTTTACCATCCTCATATACATATGTTTTATGGGGCTCTAGAAATTAGTTAATGGGGAAGAGTTATAATATAGAGACAAACAAATTGTAGGTATTTTTAAAGATCATAAATTCCTAGATTAAGGGATATGGAGACATTATACTTGTCTAGTTAAAAATATTGTGTATTTTTGATATAGGGGTTACCTTCATATCCTTGATATTCGAGGTGTCTAGCCTTAGAAAAAGGATAAGTAACCCACATGTTCTAGCAGAAGATAGTAATGCACTCCTTCTCTAGATCATCTTGGATCTAAAATTTTGAATTGGATATGTGATAGACCATTGTTTGGAGGTTTTTTATGGATAACGCTCTCCATATATCCATGTCAGCCTCATCATTTTTTGTGTAATATTCCTCTACCTGGTCAGTCCGTAGAGATCACTTCCTTGGTTTGTCTAATGAAAAAGGAAAGGTGTTCCTGAGAGTTTATATGTAATTATATATTTCTATCCATAGTTCATTGAGAACCTATCTATATGAAGGATTCCACATTTTGAGAACCTCACTATATGATTTTGTTTAGGAAAATGAGAATTTACCTATCTGGGAGAGATAATATTGCAAGGAGGTTTTCCACAGTGGATATCAGGATTAATGTCCCTATTATCCACTAATAAACTACTAGAATGGGGAATATAGATGTAATGATGTCATTATTATTCATTTAATGTGTTTAAGGACCCTTTAGGTGTAGATTATATGTTTCATACAACATTAATGAACATTGAATTGAGAATATCATAAATATGAGCCACATTATGTATTGTGGTTAGAATATTTTTTAACTAGAATTTAGGGTTGTGTAGGGATATTATTCCACTGCCTGATAGTTTCCAGAATATGGTTACAAACATATGTTACTTTATGTATATGATCCCACTTTTGAGAAGTGACTGGAGTATACTGCTGATTTCTATATTATCAGTAGGAATATGAGCCTACCCTTTGGTAGTTGCATAATTATACCAATCAATCATAGATGAAGTGGATGTATGAGACTATTTCAAATATTAATTCATTTTATAATATAGTATTGGACCATTGAAGAGGGATAATAATACAACACTCCTCATGTATATCCTCTAATGTATGTTGGTTCATTCATTTCTCAAATGAAGTAGGGATATGTGTCCAACTTCCATAAGTAGTTGAAATATACATATTAGCTTCATTGTTAGGTACATGAGCCTACTCTGAGGGGATTTACCTATAATAATCACGAACTTCATTAGGAGAAAGAATATGGTCATGATCCTATTACTTTAGAAAATGTTAATAGTATTTGTTTCTAGGAATGTGCTTCTTTCCTAAGGCATGTTCCAAACTGAGTTGGTGATCCCCTGTTGGAACAAGTATATGGGCATACTCCTATGACATTAGAGTATGTTATAAGATGAATTAATGTATATATATATTATATGTAATTAATTTTCATTAATTCACATTTTATTAGAAATTAGGTTAATTTTTTTTTGAGTTTTGTAGGATATAGGAACTTAATTCTCAAAATAGGACTAGCTGGAAATTTTCAAAATTCAGACATTAAATGTCCTCAAGCCATTTCATAATAAGAATTTCTTGAGAAAAAATACCATAAATCTAAATTCCATCCCACGAAACTAGTTCATGATGTGAATCCTCCATGAAAATTCAATTCATTACAAGTACACATTATATGGTGTGAATTATTTTATGTCTTAACCCACTGAATATTTAAGCCTTTAAATCCAAAATAAATTTGAAATATACATGATTTGTGGATAATATTTATTCGATCTAGTTTCACGAAATGATTTCTATTAATTTTCATTAATTTCAAAACTTATAATTCATTTAATGGAATATTATGACATGAAACATTTACATTCTATTAGTTTTGTGGTCCTATATATATTTTAGTGGATGATGACAGACAGAGTTATCCACACTTTTATTTTTATTTTCTACTCTTTTGTTATCAGGAATTCTGGAGTAATTTTCATTTCATTATTTTCTTCCTTTCATATTCCATTTCATCTACACATAAATTTCGTGTATTATGGATTAATCATGATCATGTTCCAATCAATGATTTCAATTCCATTTTCAATGATCTTTCTTGTTCCTTTATGCTAGTGATTTTTTGATTAATTTTGAATATTTATAATCACAGGTGGTCTAAATATGAATTCAGAAATTAATACTTCGTGTGTTTCTTCACATTATTACATATTTAATTCCTTCATTACCTTGAAAATCTAATCCTCATGTTATATGGGTTGTGGGTATGTGTGATTTAAACCTAATGAATCTATAAATCAAAAATAGTGTTTACCCTTTAGATAATAATTAGCTTTAGACCAATTATAAGTGACATTTCTTTGCACAATCATGATCTATAAAAATGATATATAGGGGACCTAGAATAGTTTTATTCTAGATTTCAATGACCAATAGTCTACCTTTTAAGCCAGTCATTATGCCCTTGGGATAATGACTAACTATAGACCAAAGAGTAGTTGTCATCTTTGGTAGATTTAATCAGTTTGATCAAAACCAATTGGTGAATTTCACACTGCTTCCTAGACTATTCCATAGAACCATAACAAAATAGAACATGTAATACCTTGTTCATAAGACCCAAAATTAACCCTAATCAATTTCATTATTCATAATTAAAAATAAATTTTTATAGGTCTTAGAAAACCAATCATTGAGAGTAAGATGAGGAATCAATATTCCATGTTCTAATAATAAGGTTACAAACATTATAGCTTGTCCTTATGTTTTTGACCCCTCACTATCACGATGATTCACCTTTATTTCTAGTTTAGTTTCACACTTATAGATTTATAATCTGATCTACACCCACACATGATCAATAATGATCTGTGTTATAATCATATTGAATCATCGCTGTCAAGGATCGATTATTTTTTATGCATAGTGACCATCAGTATGAACCTGGGATTACCTCATCCCCACTTTTCACTTTCACCTTTACTATTTATTGTTTTCACACATTGACTAGAACTTGTGTCCAATTTTTTAACCTGTATAGGTTCCTGGTCCCTTTGGCTTATTTGAATAGAATTGAAACTGCACAAGAACTTATTTCTATCATTCATAATATTTAGAGACAAATATAAGAACATTGTTTCTCAAATATGCATGAACACTCCATGAATGAACCATTTAACAAAACAAATGTCCCTTATGGGCCACCTAAACTATAGATATAGTGACCATTGTTGTAGGAGAACACAATCATGGACTATGGATTTCCATCCATTAGTAGTGTTGCACACAATATCATTCTTCCTATAATTCAAGAAAAAACATTAAAAATAATTCATGGACTCATTCACATGATGTGTAATAATGAAAAAATTAGTAAATTCTGCATGATTGTCCACATAAACATATTCTATATTTGAAAAGAGTTTTCAACACCTTTTTATGTCAAGGTGTGTCTTCTGACATGATCAGACTCAGAGATTTCCATTTATCCTTATGTGACAGAGCCAAGGATTAGCTCCAAATTAATCTTACTGAGTCTATTATGACTTGGTTTGATTTAGAAAAATAATTTTTAGGTAAAAATTTTCCACCTATAAAGAATGGAAACATAGAAATGAGATCGATAATTTTTCCTAAGTAGGTGGAGTGTTGTCTTTGGATGTTTGGGATCTCTTTATGGGACTCACTTGCATGTTCCCACATTTTGGAAATGATGTGTAGATATAGCTTTAAAAATTCAACCAAGGACTCCAACAAGCCACACACACTATAGTGGACACCACCACTGATGGCGGACTCATGCTCAAAATGCCATAAATCAGAACATCACTTTTGAATGAAATTTACCATAATGAAAGTCTATGGAAGAGTGATTAAGGACCGCCTTGATGATGAATTCCCCAGGTTGAAGATAATAAATGCCTTTCTCCCAAGCCTGAATACCTCATATAGAAGTTAGAATATTTCAGCTATATTATATTTCACTACCTTCTCATTACCCTATTATTGCAATTTATTCCTATGCAACGTGTATAATAACACACCCATATCAAGACTACAAGGAAGTATTGGAAGAACCAAAAAATGTTGATTTTAATTACATGACAAAGAATCTATAAGACAAAGAATTTAATTATTGACAACAATACTTGGTGCCTTATGATCAACAGACAGACGCTCAATAATAGAAACAAATAAATCTAGGTTTCTGCCAATATAAGAGTAGTAAATTTACAACATGAAATATGGTACCTCATGGGTACCCACATTAGAATCTAGCTCCTCAACCTGAAATATAATTCCCTCAATAATATTTTCCCGATATAATGTAGGAAATTCCACCCCAAAAATATTTTCACCAAGATCAACTGAGTATACAAAAACAATAACCTCATAAAAATAAAATATTGATAACAGCCTCACTAAATTTGTCTAAACGGTGGATTAGAGAATATCCACCAAAGAAACTAAGATATAAAATCACATGGGTACCTTTTAAACATTTGATCACTATGTGAGACTAATCTTTATGTCTCCATTGGACTAATTACAAAGTACATATTCTGGTAATATAGAGACCTGTCTATGATAGGATGCTAAATAAATGATACTTAGGATTTGAAAAGCACTAAATTTTTAGAATCAGTTCTTAGTAAAGTAATATAATCTAGAAGAAATTGAAATATGTTCCCTAATCATCCTCAAATATAGAAATTGGAGCAAACACAATGTTATTAGATTATGAAATCATGATTCAAACCCAACTGAAAACTCTCTTATATAAGAGAATCTTGAAAAGTATAGAAGTTTATGTGGCACTGCAACCATATAAGTTGTTACTTCTCATTCAATATATAATGAGACAATGAAATATAGAGGGGAAATAAAAAATATATTTTGAGGGGTTTAAGAAGTTAAAAATTACCATTGAATAGTCCATTAATGTAACACCAAAATGTTTTAATAATTAATTTAAAATAGAATTCATGTAACACTATGCCCAAATAAACAAAACACATTGTTAAAGGATGTTGTTATAACCTATCAACTAAACAAAATTTTTCATCTTATATGATTTGAATTTCCAAAAAATGACATACATGGTCCCGATCAGTAAGAAATTTAGTGCCTGATAAGATCAACATACATTTTTTTTTGAATAGTAACATACACTTATTAATTGTAATTTACCCTTTTTAATAGTAGTGTATAGATTTAAATTGAAACATCACCCATTAATGTGTAAATAAAATTTAGGCACCATCTAAATGAGAGTAAATATTTTAATGATTCATAATTAATTGTAGATATTTTTTTGGGAAAGAAATTTTTAATTAAAATTTTCAATTAATAAATTTTAATAAAATAAAATTCTTTTCATAAAATGTAACCCAAAATAAATATTTTTTTATCTTTTTATTTTTAAATAATTTTACAATTCCTCAGTTAATTTTTGGAAGTGTTTTAAAATTAGTTTAAAATTTTAAATATACAATTTTCAAGTAAATAATGATTATATTTTAAAAAATAAATTTTACATATTTAAAAAATTATTCTCATAAAATGGATTTTAGTTTTTTAATTCAACACATCAAAAATTAGTTATGGTGAATTTTTGGGATTTTTCTTTAAATCATGAATTTTTGGGGAATGTAAAATATGGTAATATATGGTATAAATTTATTTGAAGATAAATACACTATTCCTTGATTTATCGATGATGTAAGAACACTTGGTTCAAACTCACATGAACATATTACTATTTTTCCACAATAATCCTCACTTTTGGTTTTCTTAAGAAAAATAATAATATAATGAATAAGATATTCATGAATCACCCCTCTCATCAACTATAAAATCAACCACTCACTTCCCCTTCTCCTCACTCCTCTGAGACTTGACACACCTAAAAGATCTTTCCAAACACTCTTCCTTAGTCCCTTACCACTTTTAGGATCCATTTTTCTATCGAATAGACCAAGACCCATTCCATTATGTAGGTTCTCAATGAGGATATTTCAAGAGGTAAATGATCTTCTATTTTCTTTTAATTTCATTTCTATTTATTTTAGTTTCATAGTCCCTCACTCACTTACTATGTCCAAATGACCACGATATCTCTATTATAATCCATAAAATGTAATTATATCATGTTAATGTATCATACATCATCAATATTTTTACACACACACACTCTCTCTCTCAATATTATTTTAAAAATGAAATAATCATTCGGGAGGTGTCGGTTTACATCCTTCGTATATGACAAAAATTGTTTTTGTCATTTTCTCCTTCATTTCAGGTCATCAAACCAATTTTATGGGTGATACAATCTAAAATATCTATAATATAACCTTATAAATTTTCTATAACCATTATATATACCAAAAACCAATTCATATGATAGACTAGTTTGTAATAATAAAAATATCGCCAAAATAATCTAAATGGTTATCACTGATGTTCTATATAATGAATAACTCTCATACCATGTAATGAATTATATATATATATATATATATCCATTTAAACTTTTTTCTTCCCATTTTTAATATATAAGTTAAATTATGAATAATTATATCCATTCCACAATAACCCCAATTCTTATAACCAAGCAAACCAATCATGAAATCAAGGAAACAAACACTCTGTAATGATGGAAAACAGACTTATAATTTATAAATATGGACAAAAATGAATTAAATAAAACTATTATGAATAAAATATATATATATATGGTTATTAAGTAGTTAATTGATGGATTTAATTATATTATCCAGGACAATAAGGTCAACTGCAAAATACATTCAGACATAAGGTAAGGATTATATACCTGAACCTCCATCTTCATTTAGGTCACTCTTTGTCTTTCCTAATCCCAATTAAATTCTAAATTATACTTATTTAAACCTTTTAAATTCATTTCAAAATTTCTATATAAGTGTTCAAACCATAATCATTCTTTATTTTTTGGGGAGTTAAATGTTTTTTAAATATTCTTCTCAATTATTCCCGCTAAACATGCCTGATTCAAGGGAACATCTAAAATTAGTCAAAGTAATTGTATAATATTTTTCCAGACATAGTAAATTTTATTAGAAAACTCATTTCATCATTGAAAAATTACCTTAGTTCATCTATATTTTTATGCAATGATATTTCCAAAAGAATTCATCATTTCAATATAAAAATCTATTACTCTCTAAAAAATCCTCAGTGAATTAGTCAGAGTATTTTTTCCTATTTAAACACCTCTGTTGAATTTTATATCTTATTGAGGTTAATATCATTTTTTTTTTAATATACCATATGGTATTAAATGGTTTATGATATGTACGACTACAAATATAATATCTTGATACTATTAACCATGCTACCCAAGATGGTTAGTGTTTATGTGTACAGATTGGGGAAAGTTATTTCATGTGTTCATGATGTTTATGTTTAGACCATATCACATGAGGAATGAATTGGATATAAAAATTTTAGTGTGGGTACCCCTATATCCCCTTTATGCATTAGTAGGTCTCATGAGACAAAATAGATTTGGACTTGGCCGAGGCCTTTCACATTTTCAAATATGGTTTTGGATGGGGCCTTAATAATTTTCATATGTCTTGGTTTAGGCCTTGACGGAATAATTTATAATGTACAGGGTTATGAATTTCCCTAATTATAAAATAGTAATTGATAGTCCATGAGGTTATTTTACTAGTAGAATACCTTTGATTGTGATTTCTTATGAAATTATTTGTTCATCCCTTATTCTATCCATATTATGATCATGTTCATTTTTAAAGGCATGAGTTTTTAGTTATTCACCATGCCAAATGAATATGTTTATAATATCTTCTTATCTATTTATTACCCTTACTGAGCATTGGATATCCCCCATTTGATTTGTTTTATTTTTCCCAGGATTTTAGGTAGTTAATTATGAATGTCCTATAGTGGTAACCTTGGAGTTATGTATGTTTTCAAAGGAATATTCGTATTGTATATCATTTCAAGTTGTAATATAGAAATTATATATGTATTTGGAATATTCAAAAATACTAAAATAATTTCTTCCATTGAGATATGAAATTAATGTAATCATTCCATTGTAATGAAGTAAGGTACCAGCTTATGGTAACTAGGGTTAAGGTGTTACATTTGGTATCAGAGAAGTTTACTAGAAAAATTTGTTACTTGATTTAGAAAACCAATATTCTGGAAAATATCATATGATTGACATTGAGGATAAAAAAACAATAAAATAAAAGAATTTTGGTTATAATAGGTTATTTGGATCTTCATTGATAATATAACCATGTTTGGAGTCCACATGTGGACTTTGTTCTAGCACATAAATTCCTAGCAGTAGAAATTCTGATAAGGCGTTTTGGGCTTGACCAGGGGTAACCTGGTACATGACAATCAGCCTTTCTACACGCCTAGTTTGACACTCTTGACAGATACGGGGAGGATAATTCACATCTCTTTTACAAGACAATATAAATGTTTTAAATGTAGACTTTTCCTCAAAGATACCATTTTCATAATTACGAGATTAGTTATGCATATGATTTCAATTTATGTCATGTATTCTGCAAGTTGAGGTTATGCAATATGATTCATAACCTATTCTAGTGTATGAAAGAATTTATAAATGGTACCTAGTGTGTAACAACCCGATATTTTATAAGATATATTCAATTTAATTTCTTCCATTTTATCTGTTGTACGCTACACCAAGATTATCTTGCGCTATACGCAACACCGTATTAGCTTGCAGTATACGCAACACTATTCTTGGATCGTGATTCACACAATTTCATGTTTACAAAACATTGAGTATATATATATATATATATATATATATTCAATGTATTTTTTTATATGCGACAACAAAAGAGTCATTCACTACACGCAACCCTAACTTGGCTTGCATTACACGCAATCGCAACCTTCCTCGATAGCGTGTGTTGTACGCAATACCGAGTTTTACTAAACAACGATATATTTTTATGAACTAGTCATTATGAATAGAATTAACTATATTTTAACATTATTATTCATCTTATACATGTTCTATGACATGGTATAAGAACAAAATAATTTTTTCGGTTAAAATAAGTATTTTTCAAAAAATGCAATTTTGCCCTCTTTTGATGGAGCACCCACTTTAAATCTAGTTTTTAACATGTTTATAAGTTCAATTTCACAAAAAAAATTATTATTTGGAATCAGGATATAAAATTTTACCATGGATAAATTTTTCATATTATTCTGATAACTTTCTTATTTTAATGAATAGTAATGACACGCTATATTTTAATTAAAAACAACTTTTTTCATCGTAATAATTTATGTGGTTAAATTATAATATTGAATGGTTTTAAAGTATAAGTAGAATATTTTTTTACCATTAAATATAATGTATGTCATTAGCATTGATTTTACATTGAATTCGTAGGTTAAATTAATTCAATCTTTTGCAATGTTTTAAACAAAAACCCGTTGTCATTCGAAAACAGGATTAATTTTAATTTAATTTATGCAACTTCTGTGTATTGAATTTGAAAAAATGGATTCCATATTTTGAATCAGGGGATCCAAATTATGTTAATAGGCTACTTTTTTTTGGAATTATGAATAGTAACTACAGTAAATTTTATTTACCATAGTTAAAGGTAAATCTGGTAATTAAGGGTGAATATAATATTATAAAATTACCCAAACACATCCCAAAATTCTATTGGATGACTAAAAGTCGACCCATATCACCTAAGGGTCGGATTATATTCATTTTATAGACTTTTTACCATGAAACTAATTTAATTGTTATTAAAACCAAAGAAAGTGACAACATGTCACTCTCTTAAATCTTATAAGTATAATAATTTTAATTTAGTGATAAACATCATAAAACATAGAACATGAATAGTCTCCAGAAATCATATCAAATTATCTACATCATGATAATTTATATAGACTTTTTAGGGATTAAATAATTATCATTAATGGTGATACATTAATGATGCAGAAATTATTTATTAAGTGAAAAATCAGTAATATAGTTTTTATTGAAATAATAATACCCATTAAAAGGCCCACAAACCTGACCAAAACTTATTTTTAGTGTATATATATACCATAAGCATCTAATGACCTAATATATAACCGGTTGGAGTCTTATAAAAGTGATTATGACACTTTATTATTTTATTTTAAATGATGCCAAAGTTGTCACCTTCATAATTTAATACATATAACAAATTAAATATTGTGAATTTAAGATGAAAAATTCGAGTAAAAGTCTTATTGCGAACATTAATAGATTTATATTAATCATAGGATTTTTTTTTAATTTTTATGAAAAAAATAAGTATGTTTAATAATTATACAAAAATGTTTTAATAATTATTTTATGAAGAGATAAACCAAATAAATGCTTTTAAAAATAATAAAATAAATATTATATGAAATATTTAATGTTCTCCACTAATTTTATAGATACATATGGCCTTTTATGAATCTATTAAAGCTTTTAGTTCGAACATATATTCTGTATATATTTTATTTAAATTCATATAAATGAATAGTGTCAAAATTGACACTATTGTTATTTTATAAAAATAACATATTATAAATTGATTAAAAATCACAAAAATATTTAAAAATTATAAATTTAATTTTATATGGTCTAAAATGTTATAATGTATCCATTTACAGTAAATTCACAACAAATAGGTAATTTATTGTTATAATTTACAATTTAGAATGTTATTACCACAAATAAAATTAAATTTATTAAGTAAGGATAAATCAAGTTGATAATGTTTAAAATAATTTCCTAACATATCTATATTTTATTGGTTGATGATATTACAACAATATATCATATTATATTCTAATATGAGTCATTTTTTGTGGTTTTTATGTGGGGTTAGATATATTATAAATTAATATTTTTAAGATTTCCAAAGGTGCCCCTCTCCTCCCTTATAAAAGGGAACCTCCTCCCTCTCTTCCTCACACCAATTTGAGACTTTAATCTCATCCAAAACCTGCCTATTTCCCTTCTCAACTTCCCTAGTAACATCCTAGAGGTCCTGGTTTTCTTCAAAGACCAATTTTAGTACCCTAAGAGGAGGATTCAAAGAGGCGTGTCAAAGAAGAGGTAATATCCGTTACCGATTCGTTCAATTTTCTTTCTTCTTCAACATCTTATTCTTTTTTTGTTTCATTATGAAGTAATAAAATCAGTATCACTCATATAATGATATGTCATTATAAGTATGAAAAAACCATATTTCACCATTTATCCATCCTATGGAAAATGAAATCACCGCACGTGCGTACGTACGGAATACCATCTCCACGCCGTGGTGTAATCAATTTTCCACCACCACCTTACTTGGATGGGTATAATGGTGAAAGTAATGAATATATATATGATTATTGTAAATTTTTATTGATTCTGTAATATTATACAGACACATTAATACAATTCGACGATCATGGGAATGATATCATCACTTGTGCGTACGTACGGAATACCGTCTACACGACACGATGAGATTCACTCTCCATGATAACCATTCAAGAATGATTATAAAGTATATATAATATGTGATCATAAAATATATGACATTATAATTCTACTGGATTTATGTTTATATATATTTATGTCATCTACTTAATTCCATTCAATTCAATAAGGAAACGAAACCAGCATTCATGCGTACGTACGGCCTACCGTCTCCATGAACGGAGTATTTCATTCCATTTATCGATCTATTATATATATGTATATTATGAATATATATTATATATAAATCATGTTTTATATTCTGTAATTAAGTAATAATGATCTAAGTAATCATATGAATAATTACAAGTCAGAACACGGATGACAAATGAAATGATTTTACCTAAAACTCTCGTTATCATGGAATTTACAAACGAACGGGTAATATAAAGTCATAAGTGAACCATATATGATATAATAACAATGAATATGATTCTGTAATAAGTCAATGACATTATTTAAATCATTATACAAGAGGTTTTGATACATACAAAGCATATCTGACCTAAGGTAAGGGATAATGTTTCAAATCTCATTTTTATCTGAGATTGCTTATTCGTAAGTATTTACTGTGGTTATTGCTATCATACATGTACATGTTTTATAAAAGTTTATTCATTTAGGTTTAAAGTCCTTTTTACCCATTTTCAATTTTACCCCATGGTATGGAAGGAATCTTTCATTTATTTACCCTACAAGGTACTTTTTGACTTTTCCGAAAAAAGTTCGAGAAGAATGTTTTTTTAACATACACGCCATGATAGGATTTTTACGGTTTTATAGATCTTTATTTTCATGAAGCTTACTCCAAAAAATTCCATGACTATTTTCAAAAAAATCATTTTCTTTTAAAATTGCATGACATTTTGTGAAAAGAAAATGATTTTGAAGAAAAAAAGGATATTTTCCTCAAGAATTCATTTCAAGTGTTTTATCAAAACCATTTTTCATCTATGATGACATTATTTCATATGTTTATGTTTCAAGTATAATTTCTCTATAATTTACATGGTTTCACTTCTCTTATTATGAAATTATATCAATTTTTTTATATGGATTATGTGATGATGGGAGGATGTTTATGAAACCCATTTTATTTATTGGGTTATTATGAATGATGTATTTTTATTTTGTGGAACAAGTAAGAATGATTTCATTATGAGATGGGTGGGACCTATATCTCCCTCCAATGCATTGGGTAATGATATATATCTCATGAGATAGACATGGCTGGAATGGTAAGTTATTCATTTGAGTCTGGGGTGGGGGTCAAATTATTTGTTGATCGCGTTGGAGGATAATGACTATTGCTTTCCAATTGGCTGCCCAGCAGAGTGCTTTCGCCGTTGGTGTTCTTTCCGATCTCTAAGCATTTCACCGCTCCACCGGAAATTCCCTCTGCCCATACCGTACTCTTCATGATAGACTGAAAAAACTAAGGAAAAAGAAAGAAAAAGTAGATGGTTCAGTATTACAGGACTGAAACGAGGAGTGAACTCGATTCAGAAAGGGACTTTGTCCACTAAGATGGTCTTGGCAGCAATGCCTTGGCTACTATGGAAATCATAACATGTGCTTAATGGATTCCACAATTACATGTTTTATTCCCATTCTATGTTATCATGATTTATGTTCCATTATGATCTATGCCTTATGTACTTCCATGTTTTAATTCGTTGCTCCGGATTTTGATGTTTAAACATTATGTCCATGTTTTTAAGTTCAAATGTATATGGTATGTTTTATTTTATCCATGATTACCCTTACTGAGCATTTGAGCTCAGCCTTTTTATGTTTTCTTTTTCCCAAGATATAAAGAAAGGTTTCAGGTAAGAAAAAAGGGGGAAGATCTTTATGGGAGATGTTGAAGATCTTTCACCATGATTGGAAGATTACATTCCAAGTTTCCAAAGACACTAAACTATAATGGTCCATGTGTGTCTGTTTTTGTTATATATTAAGTATTCCTCAAAAGTAATGTAATTTCCATGTACTTCAAGCTTCGGGTCTCCACATTTGGTATCAGGGGAAAGGTTTAGTCAACCTTTGGAAACTAGGATGCGAAAAAGTTAGTGAGATCCCTAGAGATATTTCTACGGTATGTCTAGGGATAACCCTAAAGATAAGTATACATTTAGGATATAGTCCTAGAACTATGTTAACGATCATAGAATTTAACCTAATATGTTAGATATTGAGGGTACTTCCCCTTTATTATGTTGTTTTCCCTAGCATGATTTTTGCATGTCACACTATTCTTTTTGGGTTTTAGAAAATGGATGGAAACAGGAAGATTCACGATAATGGAGGATATGACGGACAATGGAATGATATTATTCATGAGAAACCAAATGAAACGGGATTTGGAAGTCCAAACATCATTATTATGCCTAATCAGAAATCTCATAATATGATCAATAATCTCAACTTTGGTAAGTTTCCTGACTCAGATAATAAGAGAAAGATGGATTTTCATGATGATCATAGAGGAAAGAAAGTTCAATTTCCCTCATGTAAATCATGTGGGAAGAGGCATCAGGGAGATTGTTTCAAAGGAACTGGAAGATGCTTTGGGTGTGGAAAAGAAGGACACAAATCCAGTAAGTGCAAAGGAAAAGGTTCAGTTAACACCATGGACAAGGATAATGGTATTTCTACAACATCAACAATGATTAGATTTTTTAAATGTGAAATGTATCGAAATTATGCAAACCAATGCCCTAAGGGAAAATATGTTGAAGACAATCAGCATGGTTATATGGGTAGTATTTATGTGGATGATGATGAAGAGGCTACAAATGAAATATGAGATGAAAGAAATGATGAAGCTCACCTAGTGGTTTAAGAAGATATTGGAATTATTGTATGTTTATAAAGTATAATTTATGGTACTATGGAATGAAGAATCATCTAAGGATTGTTACACTATTGTTTTTCCTAAAGTATATGAAAGTATATGTTAAATGGTGCTGGTAACCATGGAAGGTTATTCATATATTTTTGGAAAGTAGATGATATGAGCATAATGAAGGGATAAGAAGATAATGAGATGTTTGATTGTATTCATGATCTCAAGACTGATATAAGGACTAAGTGATATTATGGTTTGATTATATAGAAATTTTGAGGTTTTGTTATGTGAAAAGAGTTAACTTTTGACAGCACTCATGTTTTCACTAAGATTCAATGGGTGTTCATTTTTCAAGAGAATACATGATTAAGGCCTTCGAATGTTTGGAATGTGACCAACAAGACATATCTCATGATATATGGGGATCAATGATGGTATTAACATTCTTGTTATATGAACATTTTAGTAATCGTTCTCTTTATACTATGAGTTTAGAAAGAAGTATTTTGTATAAGCCGAAAGATTGGAATGGATTATGTTGGACATATGATAGTATTGTTTAAGGATAATTTTTTTGATATTATTGATGGGATGTTATAGTAATGTAGTTTTAGAAAAAGGACAACCTGCAGGATGAGCGACAACCCATCGCGTCGGACAAGTCTGTGGGAATCGAACCCACAACCGAAGTACGACTGACCTTTATCGCCTACCACTAGCCTACAGGAAGTCCCTGGTTAGTATAAACTAGTTTTATTTTATTAAGTGGTATGATAGATGAAGTATAAGTCCATTTTTGACCGATATAAAATAGATGGACTTATGTATATAACTATTTCTAAACTTTTTATTAAGACAGATGTAATGTCCCATCATTCTATCACATGATCTGCTAACACTTCACAAATGAAAAATTCAACTTCATTTCATTAAGAGATGAAGTGGAAATTGTTCAAGGCACAAAAAACTGTGAGATTATATCGAAATAAAGTAAGTATTTCATCTAATTAAAATTCATCAACTTTAGAGAAATGATCTTGAAAACCAAAAATGTTGTCCTAGTGCTCTTATATCCGATGAATCAGATGGTACCTTAGATCATCGCAAATCTATGGCTTTGTGATAGTTGGCTATTAAATAGCCATGTTCTCTACCACTCTCCATCAGAACATGGCGGTAATATTTCTCTTCCATATCCATATTTTCACCTATTTTCTCCTACGTGGAAACCCAGTGATTAGTTAATTTGGGTAACCATTAGGTTTCATACTTTAGTTTTTAAAGATAAGTTTTGGTATTCCTTTTTACGATGTGGGTTTCTATTAAAGAAACTTTCGAATAGTAAACCATGTATAACCCCGATGAATTTCGAGGGAGAAATTCATTTTAAGGGGGTAGAATGTAACAACCCAAGATTTTATAATATATATTCATTTTTAATTTCTTCCATATCATCTGTTGTACGCTACACCAAGATTATCTTGCGCTATACGAAACATCGTATTAGCTTGAAGTATACGCAACACTATTCATGGATCGTGTTACAGACAATTTCATGTTTACGAAACATTGAGTACATATATATATATTAAATGTATTTTTTTATACGCAACAACAAAAGAGTCATGCACTACACGCAACCCTAACTTGGCTTGCATTACACGCAATCACGACCTTCCTCGATAGCGTGTGTTGTACGTAATACCAAGTTTTACTGAACAATAATATATTATTATGAACTAGAAGTTATGAATAG
Organism: Viscum album; assembly: GCA_963277665.1. Classification (NCBI taxonomy): domain Eukaryota; kingdom Viridiplantae; phylum Streptophyta; class Magnoliopsida; order Santalales; family Viscaceae; genus Viscum; species Viscum album. Next base: position 650,426,177 of record OY728145.1, on the reverse strand, counting down.
TATTAACTATATTTTAACATTATTATTCATCTTACACATTTTCTATTACATGGTATAAGAACAAAATAAATATTTCGGGTAAAATAAGTATTTTTCAAAAAATGCAGTTTTGCCGCATTTTGATGGCACACCCACATTAAATGTATTTTTTGACATGTTTATAAGTTCAATTTTACAAAATAAAATTATTCTTTGGAATCAGGATATAAAATTTTACCTTGGATAAATTTTTCATATTATTCTGATAACTTTCATATATTAATGAATAGTAAAAACACGCTATAGTTTAATTAAAAACAAATTTTTTCATCGTAATAACTTATGTGGTTAAATTATAATATTGAATGGTTTTAAAGTATAAATATAATATATTTTTACCATTTAAAATAATTTATGTCATTTTTATTGATTTTACATTGAATTCGTAGGTTAAATCAATTCAATCTTTTGCAATGTTTTAAACAAAAACCCATTTTCATTCGACAAAGAGATTAATTTTAATGTAATTTCTGCAACTTCTGAGTATTGAATTTAAAAAAATGGATTCCATATTTGAAATCAGTTGGTCCAAATTATGTTAATAGGCTACTTTTTTGGGAATTATAAACAGTAACTACGGTAAATTTTATTTACCATAGTTAAAGGTAAATCGGGTAATTAAGGGTGAATATAATATTATAAAATTACCCAAACACATGAGAACATTCTATTGGATGACTAAAAGTCGACCCATATCACCTAATGGTCCGATTAGATTCATTTTATGGACTTTTTACAATGAAAATACTTTAATTATTATTAAAACCAAAGAAAGTGACAACATGTCACTCTCTTAAATCTTATACGTATAATAATTTTAATTTAGTGAAAAACATCATAAAACATCGAACATGAATATTATGCAGAAATATAATAAAACTATCTACATCATGATAATTTATTTATATTTTTTAGGGATTATATAAATATCATTAATGGTGATACATTAATGATGCAGAAATTATTTATTAAGTGAAACATTAGTAATATAGTTTTTATTGAAATAATAATACCCATTAAAAGGCCCACAAACCTGCCAAAACTTATTTTTAGGGTATATCTATACCATAATCATCTAATTACCTAATATATAACCGTTCAGAGTCTTATAAAAGTGATTACGAGCCTTATATTATTTTATTTTAAATGATGCCAAAGTTGTCACCTTCATAATTTAATAAATATAACAATTTAAATATTGTGATTTTAAGATGATAAATTTGAGTAAAAGTATTATTGTGAAAGGTAATAGATTTATCTTTATCATAGGAATTTATTTTTAATTTTTATGCAACAAATAAGTATATTTAATAATTATAAAAAAATGTTTTAGTAATTATTTTATTATGAGATAAACCAGATAAATGATTTTAAAAATAATAAAATAAATTCTATATGAACTATTTTATGTTCTCCACTAATTTTCTAGATACATATGGTATTTGAGGAATCTATTAAAGCTTTTAGTTAGAACATATCTTCTCTATATATTTTATTTAAATTCATATAAATGAATAGTGTCAAAATTGACACTATTGTTATTTTATAAAAATAACATATTATAAAATTGATTAAAAATAAAAAAAATATTTAAAAATTATAAATTTAAATTTATATGGTCTAATATGTTTTAAATTATCCAATTATGGACAATTCAAAACAAATAAGTCATTTTTTGTAATAATTTAAAATTTAGAATTTTATTACCACAAATAAAATTAAATTGATTAAGTAAGGATAAATCAAGTTGATAATGTTTAAAATAATTTCCCAACATGTCTAAATTTTATTGGTTGATGAGATTACAACCAAATCTAATCTTATATTCAAATATGAGTCATTTTAGGAGGTTTTTAAGTGGGGTTATATTTATAATAAATTAATATTTTTAAGATTTCCCAAGGTTCCCCTCTCCTCCCTTATAAAAGGGAACCTCATCCCTCTATTTATTACACCAATTTGAGCCATTAATCTCGTCCAAACCCTACCTATTTCCCTTATCAACTTCCCTAGAAACATCCTACAGGTCCTGGTCTTCTTCAAAGATCAATTTAGTACCCTAAGAGGAGGATTCAAAGAGGCGTGTCAAAGAAGAGGTAATATCCGTTACCGATTCTTTCAATTTTATTTCTTCTTCAACTTCTTATTGTTTAGTTGTTTCATTATGAAGTAATAACATCAGTATCAATAATATACTGATATGTTATTATAATTATGAATCAACCATATTTCACCATCTATCCATCCTATGGAAAATGAAATCACCGCGCGTGCATACGTACGGAATACCGTCTCCATGCCATGGTGTAATCTATTTTCCACCACCACCTTACTTGGATGGGTATAATGGTGAATGTAATGAATATATATAATTATTGTAAAGTTTAATTTATTATTTAATATTATACATACACTTTAATACAATTCTATGATCATGGGAATGATATCATCGCTCGTGCGTACGTACGGAATACCATCTCCACGACACGATTAGATTCACTCTCCATGATAACCATTCAAGAATGATTATAAAGTATATATAATAAGTAATAATAAAATATATGAAATAAAAATGCTACTGGATTTATGTATATATATATTTATGTCATCTACTTAATTCCATTCAATTCAATAAGGAAACGAAAACAGCATTCATGCGTACGTACGGCCCACCATCTCCATGAACGGTGTATTTCTTTCCATTTATAGGTCTATTATATATATGTATATTATGAACATATATTATATATTAATCATGTTTTATATTCTGGAATTAATTAATCATGATCTAAGTAATCATATGAATAATTACAAGTCAAAACACGGATGACAAATGAAACGATTTTACCCCAAACACTCTTTAACATGGAATTTACAAAAGAACGGGTAATATAAATTCATAAGTGAACCATATATGATATAATAATAATGTATATGATTCTTTAATAATTAAATGAAATTATTTAAATCATTATACATGAGGTTTGTATACATACGAAGTATATCAGACCTAAGGTAAGGGATAATTTTGCAAATCTCATTTTTATCTGAGATTGCTTATTCATATGTATTTACTGGGGTTATTGCTATAATCCATGTACATGATTTATAAAAGTTTATTCTTGTATGTTTAAAGTCATTTTTACTCATTTTTACTTTTACCCCATGGTATGGAAGGAATCCTTCTTTTATTTACCCTACAAGGTACTTTTTGACTTTTCTGAAAAAAGTATGAGAAGAATGTTTTTTAACCTATATGGCATGAAAGGATTTTTACGGGTTTATAAATCTTTATTTTCATGATAATTCCTCCAAAATATTTCTTGACTATTTTCAATAAAATCGTTTTCTTTTAAAATTGCAAGACATTTTGTGAATAGAAAATGATTTTGAAGAAAAAAGGATATTTTCCTCAAGAATTCATTTCAAGTGTTTTATCAAAACAATTTTTCATCTAAGATGACTTTATTTAATATGTGTATGTTTCAAGTATAATGTCTCTATGATTTACATGGTTTCACTTCTCTTATTATGAAATGATATCAATTTCTATTATATGGATTACGTGATGATGGGATGATGTTTATGAAACCCATTTTATTTATTGGGTTATTATGAATGATATATTTTTATTTTGTTGCAAAAGTAAGAATATTTCATTATGAGATGGGTGGGACCTATATCTCCCTCCAATGCATTGGGTAAAGATTTATATCTCATGATATAGACATGGCTGGAATGGTAAGTTAATCGGGTTCAGTATTACAGGACTGAAACGAGGAGTGAACTCGATTCAGAAAGGGACTTTGTCCACTAAGATGGTCTTGGCAGCAATGCCTTGGCTACTATGGAAATCATAACATGTTCTTAATGGATTCCACAATTACATGTTTTATTCCCAAGCTATGTTATCATAATTTATGTTCCATTATGATCTATGCCTTATGTACTTCCATGTTTTAAGTCGTTGCTCAAGATTATGATGTTTAAACATTTTTTTCATGTTTTTAAGTTCAAATGTATATGGTATGTTTTATTTTATCCATGCGTACCATTACTAAGAATTTTATCTCACCCTTTTTATGTTTTATTTTCCCCAGGATATAAAGAAAAGTTTTATGTAAGAAAAAAAGGAGGAAGATCCTTATTGGAGATGTTGATGATCTTTCACCACGACTAGAAGATTACGTTCCATGTTTCCAAAGACACTAAACTATTATGGTCCTTGTGTGTCTGTTTTTGTTATGTATTAAGTATTCCACAAAATTAATGTAATTTCCATGTATGTCAAGCTTCGTGTCTCTACATAGTGGAAGTAATAGAAACACCATGAACATGTGTATCCCAAGTAAGGATTTCCACCATATGAAAGAAAATATGTTGTTCCAGAAGCTGCGACTGGTACTGAACAACATATAACTATACTGGGATAACTAACTTATGTTATGAACAATAACCATACCCATATGGATATCCCTAAACCAAAACATGGAGTATAGATGTTATATAACTTTATACTAAAAAACCTCCATCATTTAATGGGAATACAACCCATTCATAGAATAGAAGTCGATAAGTTCCTTATAAATGATTTTTTTTTATTTGGGATGTAACGAAAGGTAGAAGGTTTTCATGGGATTTTCTCATCTATCAGGAGATGATGATAAATGGTGGTCACAAATTAAATACAAAAAAGGAGGATAAAGATATTGAAAATATTTAATGGAGGTATTTTGATGATATATTCATAGGAAAATACTTTCCTCTTGAACAATGAGGGGATATGGAAAGGTATTTTCTAAATCTGAGGCAAAAGGGGGATGAGAAAGTTGAAAAGCATGAACTTAACTTCACTAGTTTCAAAACACATGATGCAAACTAAAAATAGAATTCAAGGTGAAATATGGATCAATTTTTTAATGTTTTATAAATATTACTCTAAAGGGAACTATTCTCCCAATGTTTCTCATCATATGAATATTTTGTCTCGTGTTCTATCAAGAGAGAAAAATAATTCTCTAAGTCTTATGATTTTAATGGAATGAAAGAGAATAAAGGGGTTATTGAACACTCTATAAAATGAAATACATAAATGGTGAAGAAGTTAATAATTCATTTTCCATCCTAGGATAATTTTTGGAAAAGACACCTCAGTATTTTCCTGAAGGGTTTGGGTTTTTGTTAGAAGTGTGGAGGAAATTGCCATCATGATAGTGACTTCATGGGAAAGAAAGAAGTTGTCAGTATTCAATTACATAATTATATGAACATAGGAAAAAATGATAATGATGGTCCAAATCATCTAGGAACCATGCCTCAAAATAGTACAAGGGAGAACGACCAAGCTTATGTGATCAAACCTACTAAAGTTGATGTTCTTAACAATGTGGTGGAAGTTACTACAATCATTTCCTTGAAAATGGAGATTTCATTATTTGATTATAGATCATTGAATTCCATTACATATTCACATTTTTCATTAAAAAATAGATATTTACAATTCTTCTTTGTAAGGGAGTTGTCAGTCAAAATCACTAAGAGAAGTCTCATTGCAACAAAGATGTGGTCGGCAGTCTCCATTATTGAATGTAAATAAGATTTATCAACTGATTTTATCGTAATAAATATGGTCTAAATTGACATAATTGTTATCATGTATTGACTTAAAAAATATTATGCAACAATATATTGTAATATGAATGAAATTGTGACCTGTGAGGAGGGTCTAAAATCCATTATCATTAGATAAGAATCCTCACCATCTAACTCTTATCTACATACACCACCAGTATCTCTACAGAATTCAATTACTAGGTAGGATGAAAACTCAATATCTATGAGTGAGGAATGAAATATTCCAATTTAGGATGTACCTATTGTTTACGAATATATATATATATATATATGTATATATATTTCCAAATGATTTACCTAGACATCCTCCAGAGTGAGAAATTGAGTTTTCTATTGATGTAATTCTTGGTGTGAGTCCTATATCAAATAATACTTATAGTATAACCATAGTGGAATTAGTAAAACTAAATAAACAACTAGAGGAATTTAGTGAAAAATGATTTATCCACCCTAGTTTTTCTTAATGGGGAGACCAAGTTCTCTTTTTCAAGAAGAAAGGTAGATCCATGATGTTATGCCTTGGCTATAGAGAAACCAATTCTATTACAATAATGAACTAGTATGTATTACCTTGGATTGGTGATTTATTTGATTAAGTTCATGGATCATGGTAGTTTTATAATATTGAAAATCGATCAAGATATCATCATTTGTGTGAGAATGGAATATATTCCAAATACTATAATTTAATCTGTGTATAGGAATAATGAATTTATAGTAATACTTTTTGGACTGAATAATGCACCCTCTGATTTCATGGATCTAATGAATAGAGTTTTCAAGGAATATCTTGATGAATTTTTTGTGGTATTTATCAATTACATCTTTGTATACTCCAAATCTTCTAAGACCATGAAAATCACTGATGCATTTTTCTAGGGACTCTTAGATTAAATGAATAGTGTGGGATGTTTTGAAATTGTGAATTCTTGGATTCAAATAGTTTATTTTCGTGGCCATATTGTATCTAAGGATAGAATTTCTATTGATCTTGTGAATAAAAAAAGATTTTCTAAATGACCATCATGAACAAACATGACAATGGTTTGTTGTTTTGTTGGTTTATCTTGTTATTATCGGTGTTTTGTTCAAAACATCACCCATTTATCCAATCCTATAACCAATATTACTCATAATGTGGTTTAGTATATTTAGATAAAATAATGTGACTAATGTTTGGAAAAATTCCTGAGGTTATTAGTGAATTCTACATTCCGAACATTACCATCTGGGAATGCTAGATTTATAATCTATACTGATGTATAAAAGGAAGGACTTGGTGATTTCCTTATGCAGAATGATAAATTTATTGACTATGAATCAAGGTAGTTAAAAATTACTAAATGGATCTTTAAAAATCGTGATCTAAAGATTAAATATGTAATATTCACTCTGAAGAAATGCAAATATTATCTCTATGGTGATTGGTGTGAGATAGATACAGATCATAAGAGCTTGAAATATATCTTCTCATAGAATGAACTCGTCATAAGGAAAATATTATTTCTTGAACTAATAAAGGATTAGGATTTTACATACAATACCACCCAAGAAAAGAAAATAATGTAGCTGATGCATTAAGCAGAAAGGATCATGGAGTCCAAAACCAATCGAGGATGGGAAAGGATCATATGTACATGGATCTAGTAAGGATGGATATGGGAATTATCAAATAAGGTGATACATCATTACCTTTTCAATAGGTTCCCCATCCATATTTATTAAAAAAGATTAGAAATTCTCAAATTTGAGGATAAGAATCTTCAAAATGAAGTTAAGGGTCTTAATTATAGGATGTTTTCTGACATCATGTTTGAGGATTGAACTCAAAAGGTTTGTATAAGGCTATGTGTTCCCTCTTTAACAAAAATAAAGAAGGAGTTATTTGATGATTCCCATATATCTAATTTCTCTATTCCCCCTAGTTGCACTAAAACAATATATATCTGAAGGATCATTTTTGGTGGGACAACATGAATCCGTAAATTGCTAATTACGTATTAAGAAGTTTAATATGTCTACAAGTGAAGTTTGAACAACAACATCCATGAGGAGTAATGCAAGCTCTGCCTATTCCTACATATAAATAGGATAAAATCACCATCGTTTTTTTCACTGTATTACCCAAAACTCCAAGAAACAATGACATAATATGGGTAGTTGTTAATCGACCTACATAATCTTCCCATTTTCAGGATATAAGGGAGGATTTTCCATTTGAGCACCTTGTACAACTTTATCTCATTGAAGTTGTAAGTCTTCATGGAGCACCTCTTTAAACACTGTTTGATGTGGATCCTTTATTTACATCAAAATTATAGACTATAATTCATAAATCATTGGATACCGAGCTTCATTTGAGTACTACATATCACAATCAAACTGAAGGGAAATCAGAAATGACAATCGAAACTTTTGAGGACATGTTGATATCATGCTCACTTTATTTTCAAGGTATGTGGGATCATAATTTACCTCTTATAGAGTTTTCCTACATAATATTTTTCTCTCTAGTATTCAAACGGCACTATATAGAGCGTTGTATGTAATGATATGCCATACACTAACTTGTTGGCATGAAGTTGGTGAAAGGAGGCTTCTAGGCCCCAAACATATAGAGGAAACAACAACAATGGTAAATATAACTAAAACACATATCCATGAATCTAAATATGTGAAAAAGATCTATGGTTATAATCAAAAGAAATATTTTGAATTTCATGAGGGAGATCATGTTTTCTTGAAATTTTCTCTATGGAAGGGTGTTATAAAATTTGGAAATAAATTGAAACTGATACCCAAGTACGTTGGTCATTTTGAAATTATAGAGAGAATTAGAGATAAATAATATCGTTTAGAAATGAGGCATGGCCTTTCTATGGTACAAAATGTGTCCCATGTATCATTGTTGAGAAAATAAAGGCCATACACAACACATGTTATACCTGCTAAAGGTATTGAATAGGAAACTAACTTATCTTACATTGAACATCATATCTAGATTCTGGGAAACAAAGAATAGTTGTTGAGGAATTAAATGGCTCTACTATTAAAGCTAAAATGGAAAAATCATAAAATTGAAGAGGCAAAGTGGGATCCTGAGGAACTTATGATGAAGACATATCCAAATCTTTTTACGAGGTAACATTTTAATAATTTAATGTATGAAATTTTTGTTAGGAGGAGGAATATAAAACCTCGTGGTTTTAAAAAAAAATTATTGCAATATTGATCCCCTATGAAGCAAACACTTTTTTATAGGATATAGTTGTAAACTGGCCACTAAACATTGTTTTTCAGCTTATGTGATCTGAATTTCAAAAAAATTATATACACAGTTGCGATCAGTAATATATTTAGAGTCAGATTGGATCAATATACATATTTGGTGAATTTTAAAATACCCTTAGGAAACGTAAATTACTTTTATGAATAGTACTGTACCCTTATGAATAGAAACCTCACACATTTATGAATAAAAAAAATTTAATTACCATATTAAGGAGAGTGAATATTTTAATAATTAATACTTAAGTATTGATATTTTTTTGAGTAATAAATATTCAATTACAATTTTAAATTATTAAATTTACTTTAAATAAAATTCTTTTTAATAAAATTTATCCCTAAATAAATATTTTTTCTTATTATTTTAGGATATTTTTATAATATCTCAAATAATGTTTTAAATTATAACACAATCAATTTTAAGTTGAAAATATGTATTTTTCAATTAAATAATGATTTTATTTAAAAAATAAATTTTTTGTATTATAAAAATTATTTTGATAATACAGAGTCCATTTTTTAATTCTACATGTCGAAAAATGGTTATGGTGAATTTTTTGTATTTTTTAGAAATACATGAATTTTGGTGAATATTAAAATTCTTTAATTTACTATATAAATACATTATAAGATAGATACATTATTCCTTGAGTCATTATTGATGTGAGAAAAATTGGATCAAACTCACATGAAATTATGACTTTTTTCACAATATTATATATTATTGGTTGTGTTGTGAAAAATAATAAAATAATGAATTAGATATTCAAAACTCACCTCTCGTGTTCGCTATAAAATCCACCCATTAGTCCATCTTATCCACTCTCATCAAATATTTCATGCTCATCAATGTTATGCCAAAATAATCTTCCCAAATACATCCCCACATACAATATCCCTTGGTCTTTCTAGAAGACCAAAAACCCTTACCTTAAAGAGGTTCCCAATGAGGATATTCCAAGGCGTAAATTCTCTTCCCTTTTTAATTTCATTTCTATTTATTTATTTTCTTTGTCTATCACTCACCTCATCTATAGATAAGATCATGATAACTCCAGTATCAAATATGTAATGTAATTATATCATTATAATGGGGCATCTATAATCAATCTCCTCACTCTCTCTCTCTCTCTCTCTCTCTCTCTCTTAATATAAAAAAGAAATCTTCGTCTGGGCGGTGCCCATTTACAACATTAGAGGAAGATGAACCTTCGTTCTTAAATTTCCCCATCAGTTTGGGCCATTAATTTTCTTTTGGTTTAACCATACTATAATATGTTTATTTAACCTATTCAATTTTCTATAACTTGTATATATACATAATACTAATTGATATGAAAAACTAGTTTGTAACAATTGAAATATTGCTAAAATAATCAAATTGTTTATCACTAATGATATATAAAATAAATTATACCAATTCTATTTAAAAAATGATATGTAAAACTATTTACACTTATTTATGTTCATTAATAATATATAACATCAATTATGAGGAATTATATCCATTCTACGTGAACACTATTTCATGTAATCAAGCAAACTGATCATGAAATCAAGGAAACAGACACTCTGGAATGAGAGAATTAAATTTATTAACTTATAAATATGTACATAAATGAAATTAAAAAACTCTAATTATTAATATATATGTATATAAGGTTTTTAATTAGTTAATTAATGGATTTAATTGGATTATCTAGGACATTACGGTCAAGTGTAGAATACATTCTGATATAAGGTATTGATTATCAACCCGAGCCTCCATTTTCATTTGGGTTACTCATTTCCAAAAATATTAAGAATTAAATTCTTAAATATGATTATATAGTCCTAATAAAATCTATGTGAATGTTATATATAAGTTCAGAAATCAGAATCCTTATTAATTTGGGGTGAATTAAATAATTTGAAATGATCCTTCCCAATTATTACCGATAAACAATCCCGATTCAAGGGAACTTATTAAATTAGTACCTATTTTAAAGGACACTATATAAGCTTTTTTATTGGACAATTATTTTCATAAAACCACTCCTTTCATCATGGAAAAATTACATTAGTTTATTCTAATTTTTATTCAAATAATTTTCATAAATAACATGTCGTTTCAATGTAAAAGTTTATTTTTCTCAAAAAATTCCTTGAGGATTTTATTAGAGTATTTTTGTCTATTACAATACCAATGTTGAATTTTATGTCTTATTGAGATTCAAATCATATTTTTATCATCTAAAATATTTTTATTAAATTTTTTTGATTATTTTTACAGTGGATGTTCTATCTTGATACCATTCACTATAGTACTCGTGATTGTTAGTGTCTATGTGTACACATTGGGGGAAGTTATCTCATGTTGTATATGTTTAAACCCTTACTTATGAGGAATACATTAGACTTATCATGTGATAGGTGGGACCCCTATTTCCCCTCTATGCATTTATAGGTCCCATGTGACAAAATATATATGGGCTTGGCTGATGCCTTGACCATTGGTAGATATGGTTTTGCTGAGGCCTTAATCACTTTCAGATTCATTGGTCGATGCCTTGATGGTATATTTTAGAATGTACCAAATTATGTATTTCCCCCATTATGAAATAGGTTACTGATATTCCATATGGATATTTGACTAGTATAATACCCATGATTATGATTTATTATGGAATTATTTATTTAGCCCTGATTCCTACCATATTATGTTTAGCATTATTTTTAAGTAATTGTGTTTTTAGTTGTTCACCATGCCTAAATTTCATGTTTATGATATCTCCTAATATATTGATTACCCTAAATGAGAATCTGATCTCACATATTTCTTATGTTTTAATTTTCTCATGATATGAGGATGTAAATTATGAATGTCCAGTAGGGGTATCCTATGATTTATGGATGTTTTCTAAGTAATTTTCATATTTAATTTCAATTAATGTTATGATGTTGAACATCTATATTAATATAGTTTTTACAAAACTACTAAACAAATTAATTCCTTTTGATTATGAATTTCTTTTAATCATGCCAATGTAATGAAATAAGGTACTAACTTTAGGGTACTGCATCAGGGATTTATAACTGACCAGATTCCGACTAATCAAAATTAAATGACTGAGTTTCTCTAATATAAAATAAAAATGAATGAGGTTTGAGTTATATTCTTTAATGAATAATTCTACATAATTTTTCAGTATAATATCTTAAAAAATATGCATAAACCCTAAAGATTATTGATTCCTTGCATAGTCGGAATGTTCAAATTTAGAAAATACTTGGGTGACCTCGATGTTAATATTAAAATCATTCCTTAGAGTTTCTTTATAAATTTAGGGATTGATGATTTGAAAATAAATATAGTTTCACTTCAATAGGTTGACCAATCAGTCAAGTACACTTAATAAATTTATGAGGATGCTCTAGTCAAAGGTTTTCAATTAATTTTTTCCATCCTGACTTCCTAATTATAGATATAGAGGAAGATGATTATGTCCCCATCATTCTAGGTAGACCATTTGTCACCACATATAAGGTGTTTATTAATGAGTACTATGCGAGTGTGATTTTTAGTGTCGAGGATGAACACTAGTGTTTGACTTTGTGAAATCCACCAGACAGGGTGTACATTCCTTTTGGATATCATGCTATATTCCAAATCGCAGAGGAAGATGATTACATAATTATTGTGGGTGATAGATATACCCTATCCCCTGCAGAATAAGAATATTTTCATGATTATGAATATTTGGATTACATTGATCCTCTGATGAGGATACCATTCCACCATTCAAACGCTCAGTAATCATGCTATGGACGATATAATTGAATATTCCCCTGAACACATAATAGTAATTGTTCCTAGAAACTATACCAGAACTACTAGTTATCATCAACCCAGAGCATAATAATGTTATAGAGGAATAACTAATTACAGTCCTAAAAAGGCATAATAACTCAATTTCACAGGGGTGTTGATTAATTCAAAGGGATCAATACCATGATTTTTACTCATTGAACACAATTGGGGGAAGGTGTTAAACCAAAACATCAACCCCATAGGTGACTCACTCCACTGATGAAATAGGAAGCCAAGAAGTATGTAATGAATATTCTTGATGATATTATAATATTGTAAAAATTTGACAGTGAGTGTATGAGTCTGCAAAAATGAATCCTTACGAAACATGGATTTAATGTTACTAAAAAATAATTAAAATGATTTGATCTAAACATTAACCATTACTATATGGTGAGTATTTGTTTTCTATATAAATATCAACATGGAAACTCGAAAGACCATTTTTTTCTTATATTCATGGATCAAATGATGTAGTAACTTTTTGGGCATGCATTAAATTGTTTTCTACATTGATAATTATGATACAATAAAATTGATGTTTACCCAGTAGAGTTTTCAAAAACCACATTCATTTGTCCTTTAAAAACCATGACCTAATGAATTAAGTTATTTGAAATGTGAAACACACTAGAGCCATTTCAATGATAAATGAAACAAATTTTCCCGGATATGATAGATATGTGTCTAGAGATTTTTATTTATGATTTATCTCTAAATAGATGCCCTTTTGATATTTTTCTATGTACTCTAAAAATTTTTATATTGAATTGTGAATATAATTTCTCTATATTAAACTAGAGAAAATATCATTTAATGGAACAAGGAGACATATTACATTGAAATAAAATATTAAACAATGGAAAAAAAGTCAATGTAGAAAACATAAAGGTGATTATAAATTTACCTCGACCCATTATAGTAAAGGGTATAAGGAGTTTTCTAGACTATATAATATTTTATCACCCCTCTATCCACTATTTTTTTAGAATATCAAGCACATTGACACATATATTATATACGAAAACAAAATTTTATATCAACGAAAAGTTTCGATGGGAAATCAAAACCACGAAACATATCCTATGGCCAATCCTATCATAGTTTCACACAACTAATATGAATTTTCAATTGATATGTGATACCTATGATTTCACTATGGGAACTGTCTTATTAAATATGATTGGAAACTTAAATCACCACCACAATTTTGATAGAAATACCAAAATCAAATATAAGATAAATTATAAAACCATAAAAAAGTATCTTCAGGAAGTGGTATTTTATTTTGAAAAGTTTCTCTCATACCTCATGCTTTCTGAAGTGGTGGTATAGACAGATCTTGCTTCACTAAAATACCTGAAGATAAAAAATTAGTCCAATCCATGGTTGATAAGGTGAATACTATAACATTAATAATTTGATATATTCTTAAATGACAAAAAATGGACTGAAAATTTCATTTCGTACAACATACCGAGACATACACCACTGACTATTGAGGATGAAATTATTTTGAGTATTAATGATTATTTCATGATGAAGAACATTTCAATATAAATATTCAGGAATAATCAAAGTTTGAGGATATTGAAAACCATATTTCCATGACATCTATAGGCCTACACTTCATAGATCAATATAAAGATATGTTTCTGGTGGAATCTTCATGATATTACAATGATGAGATTCTATTATATAAGCGATATATTGATGTGTTGATATGACATTGCATCCTAAGGAATAAAATTAAAAAAGATCCTACAATTTGATACAATTTTCCAGATAAGGTTCATTACAGCCATGAATACACCATGTATAATATCCTAGAGGGTAGATTATTCTATCCCACACACCATAAGGATTCATGTATGTCTTTATTGAGTTCTGATTGGTGCTAGTAAAAAAGAACTATTAGAAAAAAATGAAAATCTTCAAATCACTTACCATGATGTTGAAATTTTATATGAATGGGGAATTGATTTCTTGTGAATAGTACCTAATTAATATAGTAAATATTACATCATTCTTGGTGTGGACTACATCTCAATGTCAATAGAAGCTGAAGCCACCACCCATGACACAACCATGTTGGTCATCAACTTTTTATGAAAACAATTATACTACATATTTGGATTTCCACGATTACTCATTAGTGATTAGGGGAAAATTATAAATGTTGCAGTTAAAATATTTCTTGGATTAATATAAATTGAATTCAATAATGGAGGTCCTACCACACACAGTCAAGTGGGGTAGTCTAATGATCTAATCAGAATATCAATTTTCTTTGTAAATGAAAATTAGTGAAATTTCTGAAGATAGGAGTCTTAAATTATATTATAAGCTTTGGGAATATAAAATAGTGTATTAAAAACCAATAGACACAACTCTATTCAACCTTGTGTATGGGAAGCCATATCACCCATCTATATAATTATAGAATAACTAATTTTTTGTAATAAAACAGTTTAACATTGATATTCCAAAATCAAGGAAATAGTGATTACTAAAAATATAAGAGATAGAAGAGATTAGAAGGGACACCTTTGAAAAATCATGAATCTATAAGGAAACCCAAAATAAATGGCACGTATAACACATTTGGTGATGGGTCTTCACACTAAGGAACAAGTTTCTACTCTTTAATTCCCATCTGAATATTTTCCCTATGAAACTGAAATTCAGATGGCTGGGTCCTCTTCATGTTTAAATTGTTTTCCACTATGGGAAAATAGATATCAAAAGAGTTGAAGGACCACCCTAAAAGTTCAATGTTCATAGATTAGACATTTACGAAGACCCATTCCATGAGGTTTTTGTTCATTCAATAAAATATCATTTAATTGAAGCATTTAATGATCTTTATGTTTAAATAAGAAATCATTAAGAGGAAACCCATAATAGGTTTAATAGGTTACAGTAAATATTTTGAATGTTAGGAAGGATAAGTAATGTTGGATATGTGTTTGAGGTTTTTTTGGATAAAAATAAGCCTAAATGAAATAATTCAGGCCATGAAAAATTCGCATGATTTGAATATTTCATGGACATTAAAATTTAATTCCCACATTTTACTCAAAATTAATGATATATATAATGTGAAACATGTGGGTTGCCTTAAAAAAATTGAACCTAGGGTTCTCGAGCTACATCCAATAATTTCCCTGTTGTGATGTGCTCCTCCCCCAACCACCAGCCTCCCCTCTCATCATATATTCACTGTCGGCCTCCCTCCTCCCTTCATCCTATTCTCCCTATCCCAATCAAAACATTAGTATATTACCTTTCCTTCCAATATTATTTATCCCTGATGACATGTCCCAAACAAAAACAATCAAGCATGCATCCATGTGTGAAGACTCTCCCCCACCTAAACACCAAAAATTAGATCCTCCACCACCACCAACATACCCCTCCCATTTATCATTTATTTCTTTTTCTATCATACCCATGGTCTTTGAACACTTCCACTCCCCCTCTATCCAGTTACAGGGTGCACCCCAGCACCCACACCCACACCATAACCCTTATTTTTCTGATACTACAATTCTTGTTCTCTTGGTCCATCTTCAAGTTATTTCCAGATGACCAGCTAGACCCCTGAGTTGTTTATTATCGAGAAGACCCAAGTGCATGAAAATGTAAAAAAATTGGTTGGATTCACCTATCAAGCATCATATAGGTACATGAGGAGACGTATCGTGATATATTCATGAAGATCATGGAATTGTTCGATCTTGATGTTGATTATAGCACCTTATGTCACATTGGTCATCCATGTGAACTCGCATAGGGAGACTTTAGTGTTTGAATGGGTATCTACACCACTGATTTCATTGATTCTCTAACATATGCTACTTTCATATTGATCTAAACAAGGAAGAAACACCACATAGGTAGGTATTGGACACCTTGGAGCACTAGAGAATTCATGATCTGTCGATAGCAAAGAGAAACTAGATTTCAGGGTGCCGCCTGATGAATATTTCATTAGGATATCTCATATGATAGGATATCCATAGGAGATAATAATTAGAGAATTATATAGATTGAGTTGTTCATATTTTCTTCTTTGACGGGTGGCCCTTATATGAATATGCCTTTCCAATTCTCACTCTTCTATGAGTCCCAAAAATTAAGGTATCATTTTACCTTGACTGGAGGAAACTTCATCACCCATATCACTCATAATCTCATTGTTTTCAATGCCCCTCAGAACCTTTCCTGTCTTGGGAAGATGGAGTTGATTCACCTCTTCATGATCTATAAGACGGGGATCTTGAAGATGATTAAGGGGGAACATTTGTGGATCCCCTAGTAAATTGAGGATATTGAGAAGGCTCCAGATTATTGTGTTCCATACCCACATGCTCTAGTTCATGATGCCCATATTTTTAGTAATACTAGACTATCCCCAACTTCCATCATTGGTCCACCACCAACCAAATCACCATCGAACACTACACCCACCCCATGATTTCCCTCATAAATCTTGTCTATTATCTTTTGTATTCGGGAGTACCATTGATAAAGTTTCATTAATTTTAGAATCCCAATTGAAAATCCATCCCGGTTTTCCATCTTTGACCACTACAGACAACAACATCGACCCACCCACAAGCTTCTTCTAATGACCCCACTCCAACCATTACCACCTAATCATCCACCCTTATTGACCTTCCCTAAAAGCTAATAGACACTGATTTATAGTAGGAATTTTTAGTGTAATCGGCTACATAGGACAAGGTCCCTGCCATACCTTCTTCTTTTGAGGTGACCTTTATAGATCCATTTGTTTGAAATATACCCCCTCCCAAATAGATCTATACCACTCATCCTTCTCTCACAAACAAACACACTATGATAATGATGAAACCTTCTATATTGGTATATCCACCTTCCACTACCTCTATATTATCCATAGTCATATAAGGGAATATTCATACACTAACTATTTGAGGGGGGACATCTAATACTGATAGCTTCAATTTTTGACACACTATTTAGTCAATTATATTTATACCCATCCCCTATTTTACTCTATTTTGAGGGTATTTTTCACTCATGATGTTCCCTATTCATATTTGTATCATTTATTATATCGAATGAATAAGATACAATTTTTGTCTATATGGATGACATATTTATATTCTTACTCATTTATTCATTTTAATAGGTCTCAATCTTCTACATCTACCATGACTATTAATGAGTCTTTTAGAATATTATATAGGCTCATTCATGAGATATTTACTCAAGTGGATAACATATAGAGATGATTCTAGGAGATTAATAGCAATACACTACAGAAGTGCCATATAGTTCCTTCATGAATTCTACAATTACAACAAGAGATATTCAATCAGCCCATTCATGAGGTGGTAAACCAAACTAAGAACACATTGGAGCTTGAGGATATAACTATGTGTTTCTAAAAGATTTATAAGACATTTGAGTTAGTGGAATCGTCCACTTGATCCATATACATCAGTCTGGCTAATCACATCACATTAAAATTTTATAGGCGAAAACCCATATTTTTGTACTACTAAGTTGCTTTTATTTTTTTTCATTTTTTACATATTTTTGTTTTTATTCCCATTATTTCTCTATTTTATTCTAATAATATATTAATGTTATGAACTTATATTAATTTCTGACTACTATGTGCACCTTCTTCAATATATCTTTCAGTTGGGTCATATCTTGTGTGTTGATTATTTATCTAATACAGATAAGTTTTACTTCTACCAATTTGGGCAGGAACCCAAGTGTGCCATCAATATCTATAAAATTACCCATGAAAATAAACATTATTATAGTGAAATCTTTATTAATTTAAATTAATAATTTCTATTTCCATTATTTCTATCATAATATCACTTTCTCTCTCACATCATTTTCTAAAATGGTGTTTTCATAGTTTCATTTTAAGTACAGCGAAGTCATTATTGAGCTTAATCACATTGACACATGGATTATTTCTTTTTTCCATTAGTCTAGGTGGAATTTTTCTTTAAGAGGATGCATTAACATAAACGCTGACTACATCCATTTAAATAAAATTCAATTCTTTTTGGAGAATATTGAAATCTTTTTTTATTGTGGATTATAATTTTAGCATGATTTTGGAGTTTTGTAATTTTTTCTTGACTCTCATATCTTGTAATTTATTTTTATTGAATTATTACTAGTTTTTATGCCAGAAGTTATTACCCAATTATTTTTATGTAAAATACCAAGGGGATTCTGGACCCAAATTTTCATATTCATTTCTAGGAATATTTCGTTAGAGTAACATTAGGCTTTTAAACTTATTATAAAATGCATTGGAATATTATCGAGGCTATAACTAAATAAATACACTTTTAAAATGATTGAAGAATTATTTTTGGATATTTTTATCCTAAAACGCACCTATTCATTTATCCATGTTATGTTTATAGAATCCATGAATGACCTTGTCTAGATTGACACATGTTACAAGCCCATTTTTACCCTTCCTAACCTACTTCTTATAAAATTTCATGATTTTTAGTTGGATAAGTCTAGGGGAGATAGTCATCACTGATGGATGTGGGATTATTATTATCAAGGATATGTATGGTGACCTTTTCACAAGATCTATGGGAACTGGTCCATGGGTTTTCTGATTCACCATTAATGATTATCCAGTTTAAAAATAAAATATAATAAAGAATTTTAATTTGGTTTTTTTATTAGGTAGGTAAAAAATAATCATTTCTAGGATAAGGAATGTTATGATGGATCATATGTGGTTAGGTGAGGGATGTGAGATCTTTCCTTTACATAACTATCAAAAAAATAAAACATTAAAAAGAAGAAGAAATAATATACTTTCATTTCACTTATATGAGATATCTATGGACCATCCATGAGATTTTGGGAGTGTAAAGATGATTATTTAGGGATTATATTTTTCATTACATTTTTTCTATTGATATTGTATTATACATTAGTGTTTAACCTAATTTTTTATCTTTATTTTTATCTTCTACACACATACCCTTAGCCTCAGATTCTTTTAAAATTTATTGTTGCATACCTCATGATTAGTTTTGTGTTTTTCATTATAGAGTGGATATGTTAGAACCAATACAAGCCTACTGTTAGGAACATGTATTCATGGTGTGATCATAACATCAGTTTCATTTTACCATGAATGAGGAGAGAAAATTCATGGTGTGGCACATTGAAATATATGTATAGCTTCTATGGAAAAACATTGAATTTGTAATTAAATGAAGAAAGGATCTTAATAACAATCTTAACCATGAGGCATGACTAATTTTCTCTCCATGAATGATTTTAGAATAATTTTTTTTCTTAAAAATAAATTTTATTTTCTTGGTTGTAATGTATGTTTTTAGTTTAGAAATTGTTTCATCTAAAAACCTTTTTGGTATATTTTTTATTAAGGAAAAGAAATTGTTCTATTGTTACAGAATTTTATAACATGAATTCATATATATATATATATATATTTATATCATATATATATATATATTTTATCTATTTCTTTTTATTAGATAATTCATGTGGATTTGGTTGATATTTTAAGGAAATGTGAGCTCAATTCTCAAAATAGAAGTAGCTAGAAATTCAGAAAATTCAAATATTAAACATCATGAAACATTTTCATGATGTGAATTGCTTGATCACAAAATCATTTCAACCAGAATTCCAACCTATGAAACTAGGGTAGGCCATAAATCCCCTAAGATAGTTTAGTACATGATATTCACAAATTACAGAATGTGAAATATTTTATCTATGAACCAACCAAATATTCAAGCCATCATATCTAGAAGAAATTCATAAGATACAATATTTATGGTTTATTTTTTGGATATGAGTTCAATATTTGAATTATATTACATATCATGAATGTCTTGAAGGAGAATTCATTTTATGGAATCTCACCACATGAAACATTTAAGCACTATGACATTCAATTTCTTATATATATTTTACTACTTTGGGATAGATAGATTCATCCACACTTATTCATTCCTTTTTATAGTCATTCCTTCTCACTCATTCAAGATAATTTTCTTTTTAT
The DNA here is from genome assembly GCA_963277665.1 of Viscum album. Lineage (NCBI taxonomy): Eukaryota > Viridiplantae > Streptophyta > Magnoliopsida > Santalales > Viscaceae > Viscum > Viscum album. The sequence continues at coordinate 650,405,280 of OY728145.1, read as the reverse complement.
TTATTTTCATTATTTCATGAAACTATGATTTTGGACATCTGTTCTATGGATTTCGATTTCTTATCTTTGTGTTCCAATCATTGATTTCAATTCCAATTGTTATATTCATTCTAATTCCTATATTAAATAATTTTTTTGATTGATTTCAAATTATTTTAATCATATACTATCTAAATTGTAAGTTTTTAATGAATTTGTAAAGAATGTTTCTATTTTATTTATTTAAAAATATCATCATTACCATGAACGTCTAATAAATGAATGTTAGTGTTTGTGTGTAGAGGTGATTTGAAACTAATGATTCTATAAATCAAGCCTTGGGTAACCATGTGTCTAGTGATTAAGATAAGAACAATTTTAAAACAAATTCTTTTGAAAAACCCTAATCTATTGAATTATAATAGAATGATCCAAACCTAGTTAGAGTTCAGTAGGCTAGGATCAATAACCTATGTTGATTTTTCCATTGAATACAAAAATTGTGAGTGTGTGTTGTTGACAACCTCACGATCAAAGAGTATTTTCCATCATGGGTAGATCCAATTGGTTTGAACAAATACTATTATTTAATTTCCCACTACTTTTCATCCTTTTCCATAAGAGTAACCTAAGATAGATCTTGAAATACCTTTTACATAAGCCCTGAAATTTTGAATGAAATATCTCTCTCTCATTCTCCAAAATTAATACCAAATTACATTATTTTTTGATAAAAAAACGAGATTCAGGAAAGGAATCCATTTACCATGTCTGAATCACTAGGTTGCTAGATTTTCAATCCATTCCCTATGTGTTTGGACCCACACTTCCATCATGAAATGACTTTGTAGATAGTTTGGTTTGGGAAATATACATTTTTAATCTAATCCTTGCCCATTTAGAATCAACAATGTTGTGCAGGCTAGTTAGTATGTCGCTTGGGTTTTTTGACATGTATGTGAAAATTTCTCAAGGAATGTGTCAAACTGTGTCGGTAAAACAAAGTTATAATAGGGTTCTATGCCTCATCCTTTTCTGAAATATGTTTATAATACTCCTAAAAATAGAAAGAATGTGTATATTATTCAGAGAAGCAACTATTATATACTTATCATAGTGATATTCTAATTTTTATATTGGGATATGGTTATGTGTCAATCACTTTATTTGTACATGTGATGAGATATATTTTTGTGGATATTATATGGTTTCTGAAATGTTGGGAAAATATAAAAATAATGTCATGAATTTATGAATACATGTTATCCAACTCTAATATATAATTAAATATTTATTCAATTGAAGCATGGATATAATCCCACTCATGTACTCATTATTCCAAAAGAATTTGCACTCAGGATTCATGCACATATGAAGGGATATGTGAACCATACCTGTCTTACTGTGGGAATATGTGTGCACACCTGATCCATGTGAGTTGGGATATGATCCCGCTCACTATCCATGATCATAATATGCCAACCGAATTTATCAGTGGAGGTAGGGATATGACCCCACTCTCATTGATCCATATCTTTTTCACCTGGTGAGACGTCCTTGTTACCAACACATGGTTATCTTGGGGAAATTATTTAGGTGGATCCATCATTACGAGACTTAATATCACTATAGGGATGAATCTATTGATAGAGGTTGATAGAAGTCCACTTAGGTGGATTATAAACTGGTATAGATTCCTATTTGACCCATTGATCCACCTTCTTAAGATAAAGAAGGTACTAATTTCTGTACTCTAGGGATAATATTCCAAATCTGTTAGTGGGGGTGACCGGTACCAGTAGTTTCATTGCAAAATTCTTTTGGTGAGATGCCATTATCATCTTTAGTGTCCAAATATATCTAAATGAAGCCTCAAGGTTAATTATTATACAATGTCTCTGGTATTCCCAAACAATCATGATTTCCACCCAAATCTAAAGGTGTTGGTTCTGTGATGTACTCTTGTAACCCACATAGGTTACTACAATAGTAGATTATCTTTATTATTTTATTGATAAATACGTGATCTCATGTCAAAATGTATAAGAGAATAGTTTTTATAGTCACAAAGACAACAATGAAAAAGTTCACTAATTAGTGCCGCATCACAAGTGTCAAGATTCATAATTATCTTTTCTCGGGTGAAACAATTGTACTTTTTCATTGTCGGTATAACCATTTATCTCATGTGTAATTTACATTGTGATAATTTCTAATTTCATTAAATCCCTGATACATTTTTCACTTATTTCACATTCGGTGCACCATTTATTGAGATGTAAAAAGAATTATTGATGCATGGTCAACTGATCATTTTTTGTTTCATTCAGAATGGTCTGGTTCCCAAAGATTAATAAACAATATTATTGGTTCCTATAATTATTTAGTTATTCTTTCAGTACATACTTTCATTCCTTTTCACCATTTTTCTTTCCCATTAGATTATTGGGAACTGAAGAATGGTTATACGAGGTTCATGTATGGTTGCACAATTATTCCTTTCATGTTTACTATTTTTATCTCTCATGGAAAAACTCAAAAATCCCCACATCTATATCAAGGTAAAAAATATTTTCTAATGTAAGGTTTTCATTTTTGGTCGTAGGCACAAAAAAAGTACTCACACTGCCAAAAAGACTGTGTGTTTGGGATTATCACACACTTCTAGGGGAAATATTAACCTCGTTGAGAGACACTAATAAATTTATCATATATTTATGAATATGTTCCACATCATAATATGGGATTCAATACCCTAATAAATTGACTGGGTGTTGTATCCTTATACTTATAGAGTGGGATCTATTAATGAGTTTTTTTTTGTATTTGAGGTTCTTTTTAAATTTCACAATATTTTTAAGAAATGGGTAACTTCATGTATTTTAATCCTAATAATGACGCACTCTATGGTTTTCTATCATACAGGAATGAAATTAGTGTTTTTAGGTTGGCATTGAACCTTCATGAGGTGTCCTATATATCTTATTTATTAGAAGAATCAAAACCTATATAGTTCATTAAAATCCTTTTTGTGCAGTTTAACATCATGTGGAAAGGGTATATATGAGTTAACATAGGAATCTACTATTGATATTGCACCCTCAAAAGGTGTCATATGTTTCATATATCTAACATGAAGTAGAGTATTTATAGTTGGTTATACCCTTCATATACTATTGGGAAGGGGAGATTATTTTTAGTTTTACAGGTTATTTTCATTAAGTTTACCAATATGGAAATTCCTTTAGGATATAGACTAGGGTGTTTTCCCGTGTATGAAAACAAATGTATCATGAAAATTAATCAGAATTAGACTCAATGGTTTCTTTGATTGTAGATAATTCATGTTGATAGTGATAATATCATTCCATTTCCCTATGACCATGTGATCCAAGCTCCATGTGAGAAATAAGAGATAATAAATAACCATTCACACTTCCCATGGATACATGACTTGCACATTGGGGAAGCCATGAAAGGGTGTTCGAAATGGATCTTAGTTCTTATGAAGGTGTCATACATATTCCAATAATAGTAGAAATTATAGTATTCATAGTTCAATTTTAATCTCAATCAGATGATGGATTTGGAATAATCATAAACCCATAGGGTAGTTTGGATCTCATGGGTTAGAGTGTTTGAGATATGAAGAGACAGACACCATGGTGTATGCATATTGGAAGATATTGAACCCTTACCCTCTAATAAATAATGATTGGGGACCACGAGTTTCCATCTAGGAATGTATGGCTGGAATTTTTATCGCATAATACCCATATGACTTCATGACTATGCATTCATATTCCATTATGGACACTTCCAATATGAAGGTGGAATGGCCGAATAAAGACTCATGGTTTGGATTTTACATGATTCAAGGGACTATTCCCATGTACTCTTGTTGGAAAAGGATGGAGTGTTTGGAAGTGTCTTCCCAACATGTCTGAAATGTCTACGTAACATGTTCTGGGTTTCTTGATGACATGTTCTAGGTGTCTTCCTGACATGTTTGGGGTGATTTCTTAACATGTCTGGGGTGCTTAGTATGATCCATGAAGCCATTTCCAATGTACATCATGTAATAATATATTTAATGTCTATGGAATTCAATGGATTTATTTATAAATCTGAAGGACATTGCATTATAAGGTTGACATGTCTACTGTTTGGACATGTCCTAGTTGTCTTAGTGATATATATGAGTACTATTATGTGATCTATATGAATTCTTTGGGGTATTTAATATGAAAAGGTTGCATGTCCAAGGTGTTTTTCATGATCATGTAAGACATCTCATAGGATTTTCGCATTAGATAACTGATTTTCTGGGTGCTATCACAAAATTTGTATATTATTTCCAGGTGCTTTGTGAGGCCTGGATGATATTTCTAGATGAGTTCACATGGCATGGATGGTATTTATTTGTGACATCCACGACCTGATCCACTAAAAAATAAAAATAACATATTTGGCCCCATGGCCTCAACCATGCCACCTCATATTCTGTAGTCTACTAACTAGAAGTGAGGTTCCATGGTGGAATAGTGGGGAGACTATACCCTCATGATCACAACAAAGCATAGTGGTATAATCAAATCATTTCATAGTGGAATCATAATAAATAATTGAGCAACATAAGAATAAAAATACAGTATATAAATAACCAGATAATATCATCCATGGTCTTAAACAACAATGATCACCACACACTATACAAATGATTGTAACACATAGTAATAGTAATTTATTACCAAACATGTATAAAAAGTATAATAAGACCAAATATAACTATCCCATATAACATCATGAGAATAAATCCTTATCATGTTCCCCCTGTATCCAATGAACTAATCAATAAAGCATAATAAGTGAGCACATGCCCCATCCCTACCTGGATCCATGATATCTATCTAGGTACCCAACAGTGGCCCGAATTGGGTGTCTGAAAACACATAGTCGTCCAGCACTAAAGGTGTCTACAAAAAATTATTTTTATGAATATAAGTAATATCAATGGAGAAATATATTATGTGTACAAGTAAAATAGTAGAATTGATGCATCCAATCTATAAAGTCTCACTGTGATCAAGAAACTAATTCATAAGTATACATTTAAATCATTAAAAAAATCAAAAAATGGCCTATGTTAAGTAATCAAGTGTTAGTCTAACTAGATCTGTGTTTCAAGGACTGTTAATGCCAAATTGAACCACATATGCTATGTAATACATGTAAACATGATCTAATGAGTAGAAATGTCTAAGTCATACTAATAATCTAATTAATTGGCATAAAATGTGTATAAATTTCCATGACATACTAAGGGGACTAGAATATTGGATCTACACAGTATAAATGTCTAAGGAATAAAGAATGTCAATAAAAATTCTAAAACCAGATCCTTACTGTAATAATATAAAAGGAATCCTAGTAATTCAGAAAGATATGATCCACGTAGTAGAAATTTTTAATCCATCCTAATATTATCATCATATCCATGGAGTAAAATATTATGAGGCATCATAACAGGTCCAGTATATTGGATCCAAGGATTAGAAATGACCAATGCATCCTAACATCTCAAATCAACAAGATCTACATAGTAGAAATGTCTGAGTCTTCCATGTTAGTAGGTTTCATGGAGACGAAGTGCCAATGGAATCCAAATATAGTCATTAGATCTAAGGAGTAGTAATTTACAATGAATCAAAACCAATTGGATCATAATTTCAAAATCTATTTCATATTAATACACAAGCCATGTGTTTACTAAAATCATTCAACATTGAACATTTATCCATTTTAATAACATGTAGGAACATGGGTAAAAGGCAAGATCCCTATATTAATATATTACTTAGTTCAATAAGATTAACAATAAATTTTGGTGGGCCCATAAAACTGAATGGGGAATCATATCATGGGTAGGTTCATGAACACACCTCAAAGGTGGCTCGGGTTGAGATTTATAACCTCTAATCATCACGTAGTGTTATGTGGATAAACAACAATGTTCCATTATTTAAATCAAGAAATTAAATTAATTTTAAAATCATATCCCATAATATCTAGTTTTCAACACATTATAAACAACCTATAAAAATTGATACATTATAGAAAAAGATATATACAAATTACCACTACATGGTAGAGAAAAAATAATCAAGTCTCAACCTCTGAATCGTTCCCAATCAAAATAAAATGGATGACTGGTCAAATACCCTAAAATATGTCATAAAATCATACACCAATATAGCATCACCAATATTAGGTAAAATAGGTAAAGGCACATGTGGAATAGAGCACTTAGAGTCCCAAATCTAATGAGATGAACAATGTTTGAATCAGAGTCCGTATGAAGAAATTGGATTAAATTGTAACTTGAATTCTTGAAAACCTCCCAAATGGTGAATCTAATGAATTTAAATGGAAAATATGGTATAATAATATAAATATTTAAGGGGAAATAGTCCAATTTCTAAAAACAAAGTTTCACATAGTTTGGAAGCACGGTTGGACAAAGAGTATGTTATCCATGTGAACCTTTCTATTTAAGAACTTCCCTTGAATGGTCCTACTGTACGATTATAAAAATAATGCACCGACCTCGATTTTATCCTCATATAAAAATGTATGGTGTTCCATATAGGAATGTGACCATGTTTGGATAGTTTCCTCCGATTTTAGATCCCTGAATAGTGCGGTGGACCACCCCGTAGAGTTTACTCAAACTATGTGTCCCTACAATCTTTTCCAAAAATTCTGAATCCAAGATCCGAACATGATCTGGAGACACCTTTTTTCCCCCATAGACTTATAATGTATTCATATTAAGTCATAAATATGAAAAAATAGATAAAATTTATTTTTACCTTATATTAAAATTCAGATCTTATTATATCCCCATTTAAATAAATTCATCACTGAATTTCCCTTCTGTTGGTGGTCATGCATCATCTATAAATAACTTCACCCAATGGCCTTGTGAATTGGCCTCTCTCTCCCATGTATTGTCTTCTACATGTTAATACTTCCATCACAACAGTACTTGATGAACTAACTAGTCTCAATGAACACTTATTCCCATATCAACAATATAGATAGGAAGTTTCTCAAATGACACCTCTACCTCTAACTCAATCTCATTATGAGGAAAAGTTTTCGAATGATCTTAATGATATCGGTGAATTTAATAAATTTGGAATATGTTTTTCATGGTGTACTACCTCTGATGTTACATAAACCAATAGGTTACCATCCTAACTCTCTCTATAATTTTGAGGGGTCTGACATAACAAGTGATAGATTCTGATGTTTTTTATTTTTTCTATGCCCCATTCTGGGTGAAAGTCAAAAGAGAACATAGCATCCCACATTGTACTCTAGTGGTAAATGTAAATGATTGGAATATGACTTATGTCTAGATAATTTGGTATGAATCTACTTCATATTATAATAACCATACTCTAAAGTCTTGTCAGCTAGATGAGGAGTTATTAGAACTTCCTCTCTTGCCTCTAATTAGCACATGGGTGGATAGCATGGCATTTTATATAGGGCATCATAATGACCCATCTTTCAGGTTTCTGGGAAGATATTATTATAATTTAAACAAAATAGGGGTATATGTTTCTCCAAAGAACCCCCAATGTCAGGGAGACATTCAAAAATAATTTCTTCTAGAACCTTTATCATAAGATCAGGCCAACCATCAGATTGTGGGAGATAGACTATATTCGATAGTACTAAAAAACCTAGTGTTCTCTACAACCCCTTCTATAATTGGAATGTGACTCGAGCATCTATGTACAATATGAAATAATATGTATCCCAATGGAGATGTATCATCTCAGAATATAAATCCTCCCATGATCTTCCAATGATCGATTCTCCTAACTAGGTATAAAATGGGTGACCTTGGTCAACCGGTCTATGATCACCCATACAGTGTCAGTTCCCTACGGTGATTGTGGAAGTCCCATCACAAAATCTATGGTAGTTTCATCCCATATACACTCACTAATAGGTAATGGCTATTGAATCCATACTACTTCTTTGTGTTCTTCCATTACCGACAGATTAGTGGCACACAATGTAACAAACTAAACAATATCATGCTTCATCCCTGACTAGTAGTATGGATGGGAAAGGTCTCAATATATCTTGGTAGAACCTTGATTCACAAGACATATAGTTTAACGATACTCTCAAAACAAATCTTCTCAGATTTCCTTTAGAACCCATACACATCTATAGATGTTCATGATCTCCTTCTCATAAACAGTTCAACTAGGAGGTAGGTCATCACCTACAATCTCTTATGTAAGACTAATACCCCATAATATGATTACTATCTCATTCTAAATCTATTCATAATAGGTAAATCCACTACTAATGATGAGAGTTATTTCTTCCTGTGAGCTTCTAGAGCCTTTAAGTGAATATTGAAAAACAATTCCATAAGCGTCCACTTGCTACTGGACTCCTGGACTACCATTATTTGAGTCCCCCTACATAGTGCATTAGCAATTACATTTCACTTTATAGTTGTATAGGAATGATCAAAGTCTAAGGAAAAATAGTATTCACCCACCTTAATTTATAGATATTAATATCATGCTATTTATATATGTATTCAAATATATAGGGGTCCATTTACACTACAAAATTCATTCCATGTATGTAATTTCTACAACAATGAAAATCTTCTACCACAATGGCTAACTCAAGATCGATCTTCATGTAGTTCTTATCATGTGGCCTAAACAATGAGACTTATATTCAATGACTATCTCCTCATGAATCAAAACTTTCCATTGCCTAATATCTGATGCATCACAATACTCTATATATATATATATATTAATATATATTAAATTACATTGTAATAATTGGGACTGGCACTAAATTCAACCTCCCTATTAACTCCTAAAATAATTTATCACAGGTATCTGGCAATAAAAACTTCACACCATTCTTAGTAAATCAAATAATAGGTTCATCAAATCATGTTAAGTCTTCTATGAACCACCTATAATAACCTTATAGCCACAAGAATCTCCTTATATCAATGATGTTATTGGGATACAACCCTGAAACTCCAATTCTCACATTCTCTAGGTCAACTAATACTCTAACATCTTAGATAATATTACCTTGGAAGTTTATATCATCCATCAAGAAGTGGCACATATGGATCTTAGCACATAGTTGATGCTATTTCAATGTATTCAATACAATGTCAAGATGCTTGGCACAGTCATGTTTAGTGTAAGAATAAAAAAATATATCATCCATGAATACCAGGAAAAACAAATCTAGATAATGATAGAAACCCCATTTCTTTTGTTTTGTGAGATTTACTAGAGTGTTCATGAGATTGAAGAACCATACCAAAAAATTATATATACCATACCTACTACAATATATGTACATGTAATTTCTTTAGGTTGAAATCACACAAGATAATAACCATGTATCATATCAATATATGAAATCATGTGACCTCCTTGGAGCTGGTCGAATTGAACTTCTATATAAGGAAAAGGATATTAGCTCTAAATATTAAAAAGGATAAACTTCTAGAAATCCACACATAAATGATGGGTTTCCTCTATCTTGTTGGAGAGAATTATTGGTGAAACCCATGGATAAGTTCAAGGTTGTATAACCCCCTTTTCTTGTAGGGCCCCTAGATGCCTATTGAGCTCCTAAAACTCTATAGTATCCATCCTATAAGAATGAATAGATACTAGTGAATCTCCTAGAACATTCATTATGGAAAACTCTTCCTATATATCAGGAGGTTGTCGTGATAATATATATGATAAAATTTCCCTGAAATGATCAACAACAAGAAATAAATATTCCTTACATGATCCCCGATCATCGAAATATAAACTAGAAATTGAGGTTGTCATGTTTCCTAGCCCATAATATTTTATTACAGTTCACATCACCAGAAAATTCCATTGACCTTTTTAATAAAAACCCCATCCTTTAGTGAAACCCAACAATATCATGGCGGAACATCTTTAACTAGCACACTCTCCGATAAAATCTCTAATGGAGTATCAAGTGTCATCACACCGTTGGAAATTTGAACATTATGTCCAAGGATCTAGACAACATGAACATATATATCTATTATAATCACATCTACCAAAAATAGAATATACTAATATAGATTCTACTAGAGTATTTTCTACTTGGGTAGAAGGTTTGGAACACTACTTCTTAGGTATTTATCGTATTTTATATATATGTCCTGAACTGTATCCCTATGATATAGCCTAAATAACATGAGAATGTTTTGTGTCAGTTTAAATCCGTTTTCTGAAGACCATGGCCTTGACCACCACCATGGCCTAACTAGAAAGACACACTATTCTCCCTACAAGATTAGAATCTACTAACCCCCCTCCTGAATGGGGAATTTTTATAGACCATGTCTCAAACGATTCTAGAAGAAAGGACCTCAAATCCACTATATATGGACCACCCAACCACAAGCATGGAACTTGATTGAGTATCTATCACACTGGAGCTTCATCTTTCCCTACCTCCTACAATTATGAATGAAAATTGAACAACCATCACTCATTCATTTGATGGTACACCACTAATGAGATATCTCAGAACAACTCTTCCTTCTACATGAAACAGAAAAAATGAGTAAATAAGATGATCCACCCTACTCTATGTCCACAACATTCCATGGTGTTTTCTTTCAGTAATCCAAGATTGATTTTCAATTTTTGAAATTTTACTAAACAAGAAAACATTCAACTATGATCAAATTTACAAACATATACTATTCCTGAGTCATCTTGTTTTTTATAACAAATCAGCTGGAAAAAACCATAGAAATGTTGGATCAAAATAAAATAAGAATAACAGTTTAAGAATGATAAGATTCCCTACTAAACATGATTAAACTCTCTAGTCTATCATTCCCCAGCGTCTTTGGATAGAAATAGTTATAAAATGATATATGGATAACCCTCCAAGCCATATCTTGATGACTATCCATTTGATTAATCACACCCTACCATCTCTTGGTGGAATCCATGAGCATTTATATTGGTAGCATCACTCTCATCATAGGAGGTTCCCCAAGATGCTCAAAAATCATTATCATTGACTCTATCCATGAATTAATAGCATGTGGTCATAAATCCCTTAATAACATGGGAAGATGATGCTATGGGAATTCACATTTTAACTCTACCATAGTTAGGGAAGGCAGTGGTGCTCCCAAAATATTTAGAATTATATGTAGAATGCCCTATCAGAACAAGTCCTCAAAACCGATATTAGGATTAACAGTATGGGAAAAATAGAAATACGTGAGGTTATACAAGTAATCCATTTCTCACCACCTCCAAATCATTTTCATTACCATCCTCCTGGTGCACAACTAGATGTCATTAGAGTGGAATACCTCTACAAATTCCAATTGAACCCCTCATTCCAGGTTAAATACAATAGAAATTAAAAGTTGCATATTCACAATCATTACTAACATGTTTGACACCCATATTCCTACTCTTAAATCCATGATTGGGAAGCATAAAATTCATAAGAATGTAATAGATACTACCTATTTTACATTACTATGGTAATGTTAGGGACATGATCTCTTTTATTTGTTGGGGGATTCAGTGTTGATAACATAAATTGAAGCTTAGAGGATAAAACCCCTTAAATTTTAATTATAATCCCTATATAAAGGTCTTCATTCATTCCATAATTCATTTTCTTTTAAAATTAGGTCTCATTTATATAGAAATTCTCAATAAAAGGTTGAACTACATGGACCATCGCATCTAATTTATATGGTCCTGAAGGCATTATAAATTTATTTTTATTGTCCATTTAATCCCAAATAGCTATTTATGAAGTCCCTATATAATATTTCATCACAATTCAATTGATATAGAAATAAAGAAATAAAATATGTTAAAATAAATGAACACATCAATTTAGAAGTGGAAATGAATAATGCATGGCATCTAAATCCGAAAGTTCCTATGATGTTGCTTGATGAATTATATCCTTTCAATATAAGGACAAGGGTAGAAATAAAAATTCATAATGAACATGAATCATCATTTGAATCACCCCACAGTGAAGTTAAATCAACTATAATATGCATAAACCTAAACATTATATCTCATCCAATGAAATTTGGATTTTTCCTATACATGGTTTAGCTACTCCTAGGAATAGCTCTTTACCAGATTCTGAAACATTCCTAATATCATGTATAATATTCCCTAACATTAATAAAAAATAAATTCAAAAGGCTTTGATACCACATTGGGGAATCCCATAACTTTTTTACTCAATAATAACCTAACTTGGTTGTCCACATGGCCAAAATTTCTCCTCCCAATATACCTGAGGCTATAGACTATGAGAAAGGATCCTTGATGTAACAGAGGGGATATTGTACCCCCGTGATCTGAGTGTATCAAGAAATTATAATCATAATATCCAATAGATAAATCAAAATAACTAATTTAGTAGCACTAGAATAAACATCCAGTATACAAATAACCAAGTAATATCATCCAATTTTATATACAATGATGGTCATGGAATGGAATAAAAATATAGTTAATACACGGTAATAGAAATCCAATACAAGAATTGTATCAATGCTATAAAATGAATAAAAATAATTCTACCAGATAGAATCACTAGCCCCGATATCAGACCCATTTTCCCATACTCCAATGCATAAGTGACCCCTATCCTAGGGAAAATTGTCCAAATATTATCATAATGGTCCGATTTTCATTTTAAATTTAAAAAATCTCACTTGAACATAACATATCTATTTTCTATTATCTTACAATTTTAATAGCTTAAAGAATATTCCTCAAATTATTCCTTAAGCTTCCTCTCATTTTTTTGTTTCCATTTATAAAGTTTGAGGTCCTGGAAGCTGTCAAGATATAACTTTAGGAATCCTTCTGATTCATGGTTATTTTGACATGATGAATATCCTTAATCATTCGATAATGATCTGAGAAGATGTGTTTCACTTTGTCATGGGAACAATTATTAAAACGTTTCTACTCATTGATCTCACATGATGAGACGTTTGATAGGTAATCATATGTCGGTTGGTTTATTCTTGGGTATTATGTTGAAATAGTATCAAACATTAAATATAATATTGGGATTGATCAGTCTAGGATCGAGTTGGGGAAGGTCCTAAACATTAAATGTTTTCTTCGTATTAATGTTGGTTTACATTATTTTAAATAATGGTGATCCAAGACACCACTCAATAGAAATACAATGTTTATTGGGAATAATTTTGTGTAGATCAGTCTTCAAACTTATGTCATGTTGGTATCATGGTGGCAACATAGTTTCAAGGTTACATGTGTTCAATTATCTTAACTTAAATCTCATAAGTCCATCATATGCCACAATAGATCCGAGACAGTGATGTTGTGCCAGGAGTGGATGATTACATATTCTTTTTCTAGTCAAGATTATGTAGGTAATGTGTTGTGATACTAGAATTCAGACCTATTTCCTTTGATGAAATCTGGTATGCATGGATTTTTCATTTCCTGTACATAGGTTGACAGGATTAGGTGTTTGGAAATGAAGAGAGACTAAAATACAAATGGGATTTATTTCAGGTCTTTAGTACAGAGGTTAAAGGATATATTATCTTTTGATATAGAGGTGTGTCCTAGATTTTACTTGTCAATTTTTGAATCCCATGCATGTGTTGCTATTCAAACCCACTATCGGTGCATTAGGGAAAATTGAGGTCTCATAATCTTTTACCTACATTTGGAACACACAAAATATAAACATTTAGCTCAAAATTTGACACAAATATTATTCGTTCATTTCTCATGGACAATTCAACTTGGAATTTCAGGATTTAGGGTGCTGTGTGGATATGATTTTGGTCATCTAGGAACATTATCACTAATATGGGGTGTTCAATTAATTAGTTGTATAATTTAATCATTTATAATGTCAATCCATAACACATTAATCTTCTTTAAAAAAATTCATCCATGATTTATTTTCTAACTATTATATTTGATTAGTTCTATATTCCATTTCAATTTCCCTTTTAATAATTCTTGGTTTCTAATTCCAACAAGTGCATTGATATTAGTAGTTTTTACCTTTTATCCACAGATGATATATCTTAGTCTCCATTGAGGTATCGCTTCATCCAAATTGTGGAACATTTTTATTTTAAAGGATTCCTATAACACCCATATATTATAAAATAATAACATTGTGTTTGATGGCATACAAGACACGCAACACCATGTTTAAATGACCAGCAATATATAATATTTAAATATGAACATTGTATCCTGGTCACAGAATTGGAATGTATGAATAGGATTAACAAATTTATGACATATATATATATAGGCCGTAATTAATATAAATTTATTGTCAAATTCCTAGTAAATAATTTCTCAAAATCTTTGTAAATTTATTTTATCCTTCCCAAATACATTTTCATCAAAAATGGTTTTTATGGATTTTTGTAAAAACATATTATAACAAATTTTTTAAAATTATAGAGTTAATTTTTGAAATTATCATATCCAAATTGTTTATGGTGAAAGGTCGTTACATTTTAATATGAAAACACCGATTTTTTAAATACTGTTATCTATTTTCATAAATTACGTACTTCTAAAGTCCCATTTTGATTTGAATTGGATTAAAAATTTAAATAAGTATTATTTATAAATATTAAATATAATTAATTTAATTTTAATCATATATATACCCAACATTTCTATATGTTCATTTTTACTCATAAAAAACTTTTTTCTGAAAAGTGTTTTTAAGTCCATAATGTTTCTCCATTTCAATTAATTAAAAGAACCCCTAAATCAGGGAAATTTAAATTAAATTTAAATATTATATATCACTATATTTTAATTTATGTTAATGTAATTATGATTACTAATCATATAGTTAATGTAATATCATCTTATTTAGGAAAAATGCATTTCTTGGAAACCCATTTTTCAACAAGTTTTTCATTTTATTTTTAAACTAAAATATACCAATAAAGTAAACTAAATTTAATAAAATTGATTCCATATTTTTAATCATTATAATTAATATTATATAATTATATCAACTTAATATATGGTCAAAATGATTTATAAATATATTAAAATTAATTTACCACGAGTAAGGTAAAAAGAGGGTATTCTGTGTTATGTGCGCTTCAATAATTATTAATTTTCAACATATGTAGAATTTTTATTTGATAAAATATGTTTTATATTAATAATTTGAGTGTCAAAATTATATAATGATTCAAATTGTATTTTATTCTTAAATGAAATACTGTATAGATAAAAATAATAATTATCGTGCTGAAAAAGAAAATGCTGAAGTAAGTAAACTTACATTATGATGTAAAAAAATTTCTATGATTTTTTATTTCTCTACTTTGTAGGTTTTTGTTGACCTAGAATTCTATCATATACTTTTTTATCAATTTTTAGGAACTTATTAGGTCAATGACATTCCATTATTGAATATTATTTTTTGAATTTACAAAAATGCCACTCCTCCTCAATTACAAAAGGAAATCCCCTCCCCTCGTTTTTCACAATTTGAAATCCATTTATATCAACCAAAACCTGAAGACAAGGCTCTACCAAAATTTCTTATACTCTTCCTAGAGATTTTGGAATTTTGAAAATACTAACCCTATGGTACTTAATACTAGATCCCAATAAGGATCTTCCAAAAATGGTAATAATCTTTACTAAGCTCCTTTATACTTATTCATTCCCCAAATTCAATTACATATTAACAATTAAAATATAATAATTACAAAATATACCATATGATGTGATTTTATAGTGCTGATGTAATAATATTTATCCATCTTCTTCACCATCAAATGGGAAGAAAATTCATCGCTTGGGTCTACGACTCACTAACACACCACAAACTAATGTAATATGTTTTTCATCTCTAACTCACATGGATAGTAATAATGAAGGAAATTAAATACATACATGATAAATATTAAATTATATTTTCTTTAAAATTAATACATCATCCAATTATTTAGCCTTACATTAATTAATGGGATTATATCATCGCTTGTGCATTTGTACGACCTACCATCTCCATGAAACAATGTGGTTAATATTACATGTAAAAAATTAAATAATTGTTATAAAATTATATCCAATGAAAGAATATAGTATTTATAAAATTAATATAATTATTTATATGATTAATCTATACCCTAATACACTTGAATTGAAGCTTTTGTGAAAAACATTCATGATAAAATAGAGCTTTTAATAACTAAAACAATTGTAATAAAAAAATATTGTCGACATATGGGTATTAATATATTATTAAAGGTAATAGGTGATATTATAAATATTAACATATTTTTTAAAATTTATAACATGTATAAAATTATTATACTGTAGTTTAAAGGACATTTAACTCAATTGAAATGTGAGGTATGAGATTCCATCTAAATATATTTTCATTGAAGCATATTTTAATGTAATGCAACAATTTATTTTATATGGTGGATATATTTCCCATTTTACATGTTATATAAAGAGTAATTAATAATTAATATCATTTTATATTTAAATTTCAATTATCCCATCCAATTTTATTTTACATTAATGTTACAAAGTGATAAGGAATTTCATAACTCATTTTTTTGGATAATTTTACTTCTTCCATCGTATTAGATATTCTATGAATTTGTGAAAAATTAATTTTGATTATTTTATGTTATATTTCCACATGTTTTCTATGGAATTAAATTTTATACACATAATAAATTAATTTACTAATACTCACTTCAAATGTTTCATTGCAAGTGATTTCGTTTAAATTCCAAATCTATAGAGAAAAATTTGTTATTATAAACCTATTCACTTTTATGGGTTTAATAAACTACCATTATTATTTACTGACCGTAATACCTATTTATTCATTATTTTCAATGTCACAATTCAAATATATTTTTTAAATTGGTTATTATATAAAATATACTAATTTAGTAAGAATTTATTTTATAATCTCATATTCATTTCCGATTGGTTTTATTTTCCTCAAAGTGATATTATCAGAAATCCTTCTTAAGACCTGATAATTTTCATATCCACTATGTATTAATGGACATATGATATATTTTAAAAACTTCTACTCAATTTGGTACATGAATCTACCATTGAATATTTTAAAAGAAAACGGATTTTATATCCCATTAAATCAGATGTATTTTTCTTCCACATCCCTGCCTCTAAAAATTTTTTTAAAAAATTACAGCGACTAACCCAAATGATTTATTATCGAAATTTTACAATATCCTTGATTTTTAAAAAAAATAATATAAAAATAATATTTTTACATTTTTTTGAAATTTTTGTTTTCTACATCTTTAAAAAATGTCTTAAAGAGTGTTTTAAAATGAATACTGGGATAATGGACTTCCCCACCACCATAACGACTTCATGAATTTTATCTTCTCATAAAAATTATCAATTTAAGATACAAAGAAATTTTTTTTATTAAATAATATTTTCTTACATCTAATCAATATAATGGACATGATTTCATGGAAAAAACCAATATTCTAGAGGAACTAATGGATTCCTCTCATCTATTTATTAATTTTTTGAATGATAAATTTATCATCATATAATCACTTTCATGTGTTAAATTTTCATTAAAAATTAAATTTTATTAAATATAAATATTCTTTGTATCATGGATATGATTATTTCCAAATATTTATAAAATTTTTACATACCGTGTTTATTTGTAATTCTAGATCATTTACTATAGAAATATATATATTACGTGTTATAAATTAGAAAGGAAAATTTATTTATAAAGATTATTTTTATTTTATTAAAACTATAATTCTATATTTAACAAATAATTTGGAAATTTAATGAAAGGAGGGTATCAAAATTATGTCCCCCTTGATTCATTGATAAGTATCATGATATAATAAATTTTTATAATAAATTTTTTTACCCATAGTTTTAAATTTTCAAGGATAATTTTCTTGAGGCTATTAATAAAATACTGTCTAACATCAAGAATTTACATCATTGTGAATTATAGTTTATTATCCATGAGATTATAAAATAGATTTTATGTGTGGATTAGCTTAAAATTCTAGTGATTATATATATTTTTAATTATTTGATCATCATTTATTCCATCTGTATTATTCTTCATTCTTATGTAATTAGTTAAATAGAGTGTGTTTTTAGTGATTTAAATGTTCACGTTGATTGTGAATTATGGCTTAATGATATATTCCCCTTTACATAACCCATACCGATCATCTGAGGTTACCATTAATTTGTTTCCATTCCCCATGATATGAAGAACGTATCATTAAATGAGTTCAAGGATACATATCATTAACTTTCAATATGTTTTAATTCATGTTTTCAAATGTAATTTGTGATTCATATATATATATATATTGAAAAGACTAATAAAATATTTGATCCTCCAGGATACGAGATGTAGTATCTTATAGTAATGTAACAACTGAATTAAGGCTACTAGGTTAGGGACTTTATAGTTGGTATCTGTAACGCCCCGACCCCAGTAGCCTAGAGCAGGTGAATTACTTATTACATTGGCATTATGAAAATAAATCAATCCTGAAGGATAAATTAGTTTTTATATTATTTAATAAACTAGATACATATATGTAACTCATAATATATTACGAAATGTAAAAAATACAATATATAACAAAAACTATAAACTACATCCATGAGAACTCAATAAATGGCCTCCTCTACATTACCTGTTGAAGGTAAAAAAAAATTATTGGGGGGTTTTAAAAAGCTCTATAAGGGTTAAAATTAGTGTAATAATGAATCAAAATTAGTTTAATCATAATAAAATTGTCATAGTCAATATGGCTTGGTGAATATATGAAAAACACACTCCATTAATAAACTGAGAATGCAAATGCATACATAGATTGTGTCATAGTAAAATACTCATGGAAAGTAATTACTTAAAATTAATAAAGAGAATTATTATAAATTATATGACGTGTATCTATCGCATGATACCACTACACCATCTAAATGGTTTAGGTCTATGCTTAGATACCCATTTGATTCTGTTTAATAAACAATATTGAAGGGTTCATTGCCAACTGAATTGTCTCATGAGACATGTCACTACATCAAGATGATATATCAGGCCCCACACATCACTTCAAGCCCAAATAATTATTTATAAATATATTTAATAAAAATAAAATATTCCTTCTCAATATATTTATATATTTGAGGATATAGATTCATCCACATTTCCCTAGTTAAAATAACATTCCAAATAAACATTGTATGTAAAAGGGTATACTGCTTAAGACAATAATCAAATCCAAGAAACCTGAATATATATATATAATATATTTAAAATTTCAAATGAAAAATTATCACATAGGGGATGTAGTTACACAACATAAGAATTATTAGGTGCACAATACCATGTAAATCACAATGAAATGGAAACCGAGAAAATTCCCTCACAACATTATAATCAATTGAGTTAATAATCATCATATAAGTCACCAAATTCAATAAATATACAAATAATAGTGATGTTATATATCAAATAGAATTAATAACTCACCATATAAAAGATATAAGTGGAAAACAAAGGAAATAACAAGGCAATAGAAGTGAGATGGGAAACCCCTTACCTTATGCACAAAGGTGTTCTCGATTGATCTTAATGACCTAAAAAATAAAATTTAGCTTCATTAATTAATAATTCATGAACATCATATATATTTAATTTTATTATTATATCATTATTTGTTTCATTCATTTACTTTTTTATGGGTTTAATAATTTCAATTTTTATGTTTTGAAATCATTTCCTTCCTTGGTTTTCATGACCGAGTTACTTGTATTCATGAATGGAAGTTCATTTGAAATGTGGATAAACATCCATAATTATAAATATATATTATTATTGACATTAAATAGATATAAATGATCTTATAATTATATTGGTTATATTCCATGAGGATGAATCATTATAAAAAAGTTAATAATAAATTCGTGGATTAACATGGTAGTTTTGTGCACAATGAAGTTGTTTTGTATTATTTTGTTATATTATTAGTGCGGAAGGATTAGAAAACATTTAATAAGATAAAATAAATATATAATGATATGGTTCAACCATTAATTTTTTTTACAGATATTTAATATATTAACATAAATTGAGAACACATCATCATAGAATGTGATAAATTAATACATCTCAGACAGTGTTTTCATTTTTTGTATAAGAGGAGTGGGGAAAATATTGAAGATGATAAAGTATTCCATTAGAGTAATAACATTTCAGTTTTTTAGGGTACTATAATTATCATATAATTTGGATTTGGGGAGGATAGGAGAGAGAAAAAATATAATTGAACTTCAAAATGAAGTTGAAAGAAAAAGGAAGAGTGCTTCACTACTTGAGTAATCCTCCTTGAGAATCTTCTTAAGCCCTTTGTTTTTGGACTTTTGGGGAGACCAAAAGGTCTTTGATATGGGGGATATATTTTGATGTTTTTTTAGAACATAGGTAAGGATCAAATCTTTAGTGGTGTGTGAGGAAGTGGGGGTGAGGGATGGTATATATAATGGAAAGGAGGAGGGTTTTGTTAATATTTTAATCATTAGATTATTATTTTTACCTAATATAATATATTTTTATGATAACATGGCCAAATATAGTAACAAGTTCATGTCAGTTTAAACCATGTGATTTTACCTCATTATGACATCATCCATGACTCAATAAATCTAGTATTGATCATTTATCATATTTTACTATTCATCCAAAAAATCATGTATTTCGGAAAAATCCAAAAAATTCACATAAATAATTTTTCGATGTGTATAATCCAAATATTAACTGCATCTTCAAAAAAATTCTAAATATTATTAATTTAATTTTTAATTAAAATCATTATTTAATCAAAATTTACTAACACTTAAAATATTCATCTTCATTTTTATGGTGCCTTAATTTTATTTACACATTCATGGTTAAGGATACCATTCAATAGGGTTGTATAATGATTCATAAAGTTATTACTATTCATAAGGATATGTTACTATTCATTAGGGTATGTTACTATTCATCAAAAATTAAATTGATTCAATCAGACTCCAAATATCACACAGATCGCAACTGTGTTTGTCCGTTTTTCAAAATTCAAAACACAAAAGTGACAAAGATATGTTTATTTGATAGGTTAAGAATTTATACTGTAAATAACCATGTCTTGTATTACATAGAATCGTTTCTTCATTCAATATAGTCTATATAATAAATATAATGTATTTAATAAAACATACCATAATATTTTTTGGGTTATATAGTCTTCCCTCCTTAGGAAATTTCAAAATCAAACTTTTTCATTTATATTGATCCATAAAAAAATATGTGTGGTTATTATTCATAACATCCATAGTTTCCCACGTTTCCTCCTTCATTTTATGGTTTCTCCAGAGAACCCTTACTTGTTTAGTTTTCCTTTTTATCAATACCTTCTCTGTTATATCAAGAATCTCGAAAGGCTCTTCACAGTATGAAAAATCAGGTTCCAAATATATTTCATTATAGTTGGGTACATTAATTGGTTAGCATGTGTTTCTTTAACAATTACACATGGAAAACATTATTAAATTTTTAGATATTTGGTGGAATTTCTAAATAGTAAGCTAGAGCTCCTATTATTTCAAAAATTTAAAATGGTCGGATGTACCTAGGGATCATTTTCCCCTTTCGTACCAATCCGAAAGACACCCTTCCATGAATATTATTTTATAAATACATGGTATCAAACATTAAATTTCAAATCATTTTTATGGTTTTCAACATAACGTTTTTCATACTTTGGGCTGCTTTGATATGGGACTTAATATTATTTACTTTTACAGCTATCTTTTCGTTAGGTTATTAGCCTATAAGATTCATCTGGCCAACATCATTCCAACATATTGGAGTTCAACACCTAATACCATATAATTCTTTATATGAACCCATTTGAATACTGGAATGGAAACTATTATTGATGTAAAATTCACCCAAAGGAAAGTATTTATCCCACATACCTTGAAAGTCAAGAGAGCTTTATCTCAACATGTCATCCACTGTTTGAGTAGTCCTTTCTGGCTGTCCGTTAGTTTGGGGGTGATAAGTAGTAATCATATGATGCTCGATATCCATAGACTTCTGTAGAATTTTCAATAAAATTAATGTAAATCATGGATCATAATTGGACACAATTGATAGAGGTGCACCATGAAGTATTACATAATCATTAATATAATGTCCTTCTAGGTACTCAAGTTGTAAATCCTTTCTTAAATCAATAATATGTGTTGATTTTGTGTAATGATCAACAATTCCCCATATTTCATCATTCCATTAGGGTATCCTCAGTAGTCCTATGAAAAAATCCATCGTAATTTCATCCCACTTCCTCATAGGAATAGGTTAAGGATTCATGACCCTCTAAGATTTTGTCTCTCGACATTCACCTATTGAAAATCTAGAAACCATAATATAATTCATGTAGGTGGTATGGCCAATCCTTGTAATGTCTCATAGTGACTATCCTATTAACCAAATTATTGACTAAAAATTTATAAAAGTATATTCTATGGGTTGTGTTTTAATAATATTAAATTATTACAATTATTTTCTCATTTTTTCAAGGGTAATATATTTTAGGTTTTAAGTAGGCAACTTCAAATCTAGTTCTTGGGGTTTTCTAAATATATTTTTATATCAATGTTATCCATTAAAGAATCTTGAAAATGTAAATATGCTTTAGTGATAGTTTTATCAACATCTTCAAACTATTAAATGAAAAAATAGAGTCTAGAACAATTTCATATTAAAAAATAAATTCTTTAGTGTAATTCGTTTTCTAAAAATCATCACTTAATTGAAAAATGTCATAAAAAATTTCAAATTATTCTTTGGAATGATAGTTTAAATCAATTTGATTTTATATTAACATAAATTTATCCCCATGGGGGTATTTAATTGAATAAATAATTTTATAATCAATTTTATACTCTCCATAATTCATTAGATTATTTCATTCATTAACAATTATAATTTCTTTAGTAGTGTTGAGAAATTACCTACCTAGTTTGATATGGGAATTAACATTACTTCTTTCTTCAACTATGTTTATAATGTAGAATTCGGTATGGAGGGAAACATTTATACAATTAACAAAACATCCTACAAAAATACAAGTGGATAGGTAGTGGTTTCAGTTACAAGATATATAACCAATCAGGTTAGTTTGATCTCACTTATCTTCAATGAAGAATAAATAGAAAAAGGCATTATATTAACCAAAAATTCAAAATTTCATTTTATATTGTAAAAAATGAAATCCCCAATAGTGTAAGGTATAGTGAATGTAAATGGATATTATAATATCCTTGGTATTTATTTTTAACAAGGTATTATACATTTCTACACAGATATAACATTTCATGTACATTCAATCACCTCTTCGTGGTGCATATATAATTGTTAAATTTTCCAACCTTGGGATATATCAAATGTATTCTAGGAAAGTTATTTTGATTTCAATATTTTTTTAATATCTTAAGAGTATCTTATTGAATTGTGTAACCACTTATTTTTCATTCTATATTTACTCTATTATGGATGGGAGTTTTAGGTTGATGTATGTTTTCTATATAATATTACTACTATTCCTTTTTATTATTTTGGGTTTCTGAAATAGTTCTTATTCATGAAGATCATTTTCAAGGACACATTCTCCATGTTTAGTGGAATTTCCACATCCATATTCAGTTTAATATAAGGTTTCTTCATTGTTTTTCAGTTTATTTCAACTTCGTAATGTTATATAACTATCATTATTTTTAGGGTTAAGAATTTACTGAGTTATAATTTTTCTTTATACATGATTTTTCATCTCATTGATGAACGACATTTCCTGGATAAATTATCCTTTATCTCCTTCATGGATGATCCAAGGGTGTTGAGAATGGTTTTTTAACCAGTTTGTGACTAAAACTATTATCTCGGAATGTCCTTGCTAAAGTGTTCTAGAGTTTTCCATTATTGATAACTCATATAAGGCTCTGAGATGATTATTTTAAAGGTAAGTGGATGTTAAGTTTGTTGGAAACCCAATGGTATTTTGAATTTTGTAATTATTTTTTCCAAATCCATATTTACTACTAGAATAATAGTTTAATCATTGGTTTATTTCTATTTCTTTTTTATAATATTTTGTAAATGACATCCAAACTTTTTGTTCCTTTTATTAAGGGAATCCATTAGTATAGTGCTATAATAAGTGACATAGTTGAAAAAATCATGGGATGTACAGAATTATGTAAAATATACTATGTTCAATATAAATTTATCATAAGAGACTCCAATTCATCAAGCACAGTTTCAACTGAAGGTGGGTTATAACTCTTTACCTCATCTCCCCAACTTATTATTGTTCTTACTTGAAATTATATGGTGTTTTATAATATTATATCTATTATTAATATAACTTTATAAAGGGAATTTTATATAAGTGATCCTCCATCAGATGAATCTAGTATATTCTAATTCAAATCCATTAATTCCATGTAAATGAATACTGGGAAATAGTTTTTATTATATGGTTGGTGAGAGAAATATGTGGTTAGTCACTTGAATCTCCCTAAAATCCCATAGATATTTTCTCTATATTATATCTTGATCCAAAAATTTTATTTCCTTAACTCTGTACACCATAATATAGGGAAATGGTTTTGGAGGATTTTTTATAGTTTATCCTCGACAGTGATCTCTCTAGGATGTAGGTTGTACACCCATTCCATGGATTCTCTATTATGAGGTAAGGGGAATACCTTTAAGATTACTTTATATTATGTGAATATTATAATTTTTAAATTATTTTTGAAATTAGAAAACACTCTTTAATATATGATAGGGTCCACTCCTCCCAAGCCACGAAACATTGGAAGGAGTATGATTATTCATGTTCTAAGATGAAAGCCTTTTTAGTCATTCATTTGTAATTATTGGTTACTATTTGTAAAATATAATTCATAAAACTATCTTAATTTCTAATCCAATTAAGGTATATATTCTCCCATAATATTACAACCCACAATAACACAATTGGATGAAGGTTTATGGAATAGGGAGTTCGTAAATAGACTAGTGACAATTTACCTTTCCACTTCCTTAGTAATTCTTAAGTTCTAAACTCTTTCCAAGATAGTTTGTTCAACTACTAGATCAAAAATAAAAGTTTTGGATTAACTAAACCTATCATGTGATAATATGGATTAAAAAAACTAATACATAATACTGGCCTCCCCATAAATAGTTTCGTGTTGATGAAGGACCAATATTAGGGCTAAGAAAAAAAATGTAATTTGAACCCATTTTTAATTCAATAGTAGCAGAATATTGTTATAACAATAGAGGATATTTATTTGGATGTGTTATTTTATTTTATAATGGTATTAATATGTAACATGAAAAATTTGATTGGATTGGGTTATATTGTGTTTAAAAACTAGTGGAGTAACATTGGATGAACCTCCTCAATTATGAAAGAATCATTATTAATTTTATATTATTGTTCATTCTATAACAAAAATAAATATCTACGATAAACCATTATAATAAATTTTGGATACAATACAGACATACAACAACCATTGTATTCTCTATCCTTAACTAACATAGTTATCTTATTTCCCCAATTACTCTTGACTCGTCCCATTATTAACCATTTTAGGTATTTAATAAACTCTTGTGTAGTTTGTGTGTGAAAACTTCGTTGAAAGGAAATTATAATTTAAATGAAATGTTTAATGGAAATCCCTGGATATCTAAATACCCAAACACATTGATAAAAATTTTCATGAAATAATTATCCTTGATGTTAGGAAGTAAACATAGGGGTATGGGAGTTCTCCTAAGCTCGACCACTAATGGACTATTATTCCATCGCAATAGAGTTATGGGAGAAGAAATGAGGAATGTTGGGAAACAATAGTTTCTACACTAGTGAATCGAGAAATCATATAAGTGACCCCTATCCTAAGGGTAATTTTCCAAATGTTATCATAATGGTCCAATTTTTGTTTTAAAATTAAAAAAATCTTCTTGAACATAACAGATCTTTTTTCTATTATCTTATAATTTTAATATCTTAAGTAATATTCCTCAAATTCGGCCGTAAGATTCCTCTCATTTTCTGTTTCCATTTATAAAGTTTGAGTTCCTGGATGCTACCAAGATGTAACATTAGGAATCCTTCTGATTCATGGATATTCTGATATGATGAATATCCTTAATCATTTGAGAAGGATCTGAGAATATGTGTTTCACTATATCATGGGAACAATTATTAAAATGTTTCTACTCATTGTCCTCACTTGATGAGGTGTTTGAGATGTAATCATATGTTGGTCGGTTCATTCTTGGGTATTATGTTGAAATAATATCAAACATTAAATATAATATTGGGATTGATCAGTCTAGGATAGAGTTTGGGAAGGTCCTAACATTAAATGATTGCTTCGTATTACTGTTGGTTTGCATTATCTTAAATAACGGTGATCCAAGACACAACTCAATAGAAATTCAATGTTTATTGGGACTAATTTTGGGTATATCAGTCTTCAAACTTATGTCATGTTGGAATCATGGTGGGAACTTAGTTTCAAGATTACATGTTTTCATGTATCTTACCTTCATCTCATAAGTCCATCATATGCCACAATAGATTTGAGATAGTGATGTTGTTCCAGGAATGGATGATTACATATTCTTTTTCTAGTAATGATTATGTAGGTATTTTTTGTGGTACTAGAATTCAGACATATTGCCTTTGATGAAATCTGGTATGCATGTATTGGTCATGTCCTGGACATAGGTTGACTGGATTAGGAGTTTGGCTATGAAGATAGACTAAAAGACACATGGGATTTATTTCAGGTCTTTAGTACACAGGTTAAAGGATATATTATCTTTTGATATGGAGGTGTGTCTTAGATTTTACTAGTCAATTTTTTAACCCCATGCATGTGTTTCTATTCAAACCCACTATCAGTGCATTAGGGAAAATTGAGGTCTCATAATGTTTTACCTAGATAGGGAACACACAAAATATAAACATTTAGCTCAAAATTTGACACAAATATTATTTTCTCATTTCTCATTGATAATTCAATTTGGAATTTTAGGATTTAGGGTGCTGTGTGGATATGGTTCTGGTCATCTAGGAACATTATCACTAATATGGTGCATGCAATGAATTAGTTGTATAATTTAAGAATTTACAATGTTAATCTATATCACATTAATCTTCTTACAAAAATCATCCATGATTTATTTTCTAACTCCTATATTTGATTGGTTCTATATTCCATTTCAATTTCCCTTTTAATAATTCATGGTTTCTAATTCCAACAAGTGCATTGATATTAATCGTCTTTCCCTTTTAGCCGTAGATGATATCTCTCAATCTCCTTTGAGGTCTTGCTTCATCCAAAATTGTGGAATATTTTTATTTTAAGGGATTACTGTAACACCAATATATTATAAAATAAGAACATTGTGTTTGATGGCATACAAGACACGCAACACCATGGTTAAATGACCCGCAATATATATTATTTAAATATGAACATTGTATCCTGGTCACTGAATTGGAAGGTATGAATAGGATTAATATATTTATGATATATATATATATATATATATATGCTTTAATTAATATAAATTTATTGTTAAATTCATAATAAATAATTTCTCAAAATATTTGTAAATTAATTTTATCCTTCCCAAATACATTTTCATCAAAAATGGTTTTTATGGATTTTGGTAAAAACATATTTTAACCAGTTTTTTAAAATTTAGAAATTTTATTTTTATGGAGTTAATTTTTGAAATTATCATATCCAAAATTTTTATGGTGAAAGGTCGTTACATTTTAATATGAAAAAACCGATTTTTTAAATACTGTTATTTATTTTCATTAAATTATGTACGTCTAAAGTCCATTTTTGATTTGAATTAGATTAAAAATTAAAATAAGTATTATTTAGAAATATTAAATATAATTAATTTAATTTTAATCATCTGTATACCCAACATTTCTATAAGTTCATTTTTACTCATAAAAAACATAATTTCTGAAAACTGTTTTTAAGTCCATAATGTTTCTCTATTTCAATTAATTAAAAGAACCCCTAAATAAAGGAAATTTAAATTAAATTTAAATATTACATATCACTATATTTTAATTTATTTTAATGTAATTATGATTACTAATCATATAGTTATTTTAAGATCATCTTATTTAGGAAAAATGCATTTCTTGGAAACCCATTTTTCAACAAGTTTTGCATGTTTCTTTTTAAACTAAAATATACCAATAATGTAAACTTAATTTAATAAAATTGATTCCATATTTTTAATCATAATAAATAATATTATATAATAATATCAACATAATATATGGTCAAAATGATTTATAAATATAGTAAAAATAATTTACTATGAATAAGGTTAAAAGAGGGTTTTGTGTGTTATCTGCACTTCAATAAATATTAATTTTCAACATACGTGGAATTTTTATTTGATAAAATATTTTTTATATTAATAATATGAGTTTCACAATTATCTAATGATTCAAATTGTATTTTATTCCTAAATGAAATACTGTATAGTTAAAAATACTAATTATCATGGTGAAAAAGAAAATGGCGAAGTAAGTAAACTTACATTATAATGTAATAAAACTTCTAAGAAATTTTATTTATCAACTTTGTAGGTTTTTATTGACCTAGAATTATATCAAATACTTTTTATCAATGTTTTGGAACTTTTTAGGACAATGACTTTCCATTATTGAATATTTTTTGAATTTTCAAAAATGCCACTCCTCTTAAATTATAAAAGGGAATCCCCTCCCCTTATTTATTAACAACTCAAAATCCAATTATATCATCCAAAACCTAAAAACAAGGCTCTACCAAAATTTCTTATACTCTTCCGAGAGATAATGGAATTTTGAAAATACTAACCCTATGGTAATAATGAAGGAAATTAAATATATAC
The DNA here is from genome assembly GCA_963277665.1 of Viscum album. Lineage (NCBI taxonomy): Eukaryota > Viridiplantae > Streptophyta > Magnoliopsida > Santalales > Viscaceae > Viscum > Viscum album. The sequence continues at coordinate 650,376,099 of OY728145.1, read as the reverse complement.
ATTATAAATATTAAATGATATTTTATTTAAAATTAATACATCATCCAATTATTTACCCTTACATTCATTAATGGGATTATATCATCGCTTGTGCATATGTACGACCTACCATCTCCATGAACCGATGTGGTTAATTTTCCAAGTAAAACGTTAAATAATTGTTATAAAATTGTATCCAATGAATGAATATACTATTTATAACTTTAATATAATTATTTATATGATTAATCTATATCCTAATACACTTTAATTGGAACTTCTGTGAAAAAAAGTCATGATAAAATAGAGCTTTTAACAACTAAAACAATGGTAATAAAAAAATATTATTGACATATGGGTATTAATATATTATTAAAGGTAATATGTGATATTATAAATATTAATATATATTTTCAAATTTATAACATGTTTAAAATTATTATACTATTGTTTAAAGGACATTCAACTCAATTGAAATGTGAGTTATGAGATTCCATCTAAATATGTTTTCATTGTGGCATATTTTAATGTAATGCGTCAATTTAAATTATATGGTGGATATATTTCCCATTTTACATTTTATATAAAGAGTAATTCGTAATTAATACCATTTTATATTTAAATTTCAACTATCCCATCCAATTTTATTTGACATTAATGTTACAATGTGGTAAGGAATTTCATAACTCTTTTTTGGATAATGTTGATTCTTCATCATATTGGTTATTCTAAGGATTCGTGAAAAAATAATTTTGATTATTTTATGTTATATTTCCACATGTTTTCTGTGCAATTAAATTTTATACACATAATAAATTAATTTACTAATAGTCACTTCAAATGTTTCTTTGTAAGTTATTTCATTTAAATTCCCATTTCATAGAGAAAAATTTGTTATTATAAACCTATTCACTTTCATGGGGTTAATACACTACAATTATTATTTATTAACCTCAATACCTATTTATTCATTATTTTTAATGTCACAATTCAAATATATTTTTTAAATAGGTTATTATATAAATTATAGTAATGTTGTAAGAATTTATTTTATAATCTCATATTCATTTCAGATTGGTTTTATTTTCCTCCAAGTGATATTATCAGGTATCCTTCATAAGACCTGATAATATTCATATCCTCTATGGGTTAATGGAAAATCGATATATTTTAAAAGAATCTCCTCAATTTGGTACATGAATCTACCATTGAATATTTTAAAAGAAAACTAATATTATTTTCCATTAAATCAGTTGTATTTTTCTTCCACGTCCCTGCCTCTAAAAATTGTCTTAAAAAATTGAATTGACTAACCCAAATGATTTATTATCAAAATTTCACTATATCCTTGAATTTAAAAAAATAATATAAAATTAATATTTTTACATTTTTTTGAAATTGTTGTTTTCTACATCTTTAAAAAATGTATTAAAGTGTGTTTTAAAAATAATACTTGGAAAATGGACTTCCGCACCACCATAACGGCTTCATGAATTTTGTCTTCTCATAAAAAATTTCAATGTAATTTGGAAAGAAAACTATTTTAGTAAAGATTAATTTTTTACTTATAATCAATATAATGGACATGATTTTTTTTGGAAAAATCAATATTCTAGAGGAACTGATGGATTCCTCTCATCTATTGATTAATTTTTTTATTGATAAATTTATCCTAATACAACAACTTTCATGTGATAAATTTTCATTGAAAATTAAATTTTTGAAATATAAATATTCTTTGTTTAATTGATGTGATTATTTTCAAATATTTATAAAATATTTACATACGGTGTTTATTTGGAATTTTAGTTCATTTACTATAGAAATATTTATATTACGTGATATAAATTGGAAAGAAAAATTTATTTATAAAGAATATTTTTCATTTATTAAATCTATCATTATATATATAACAAATAATTTGGAAATTTAATGAAAGGAGGGAATCAAAATTATGTACCCCTTGATTCATTGATAAGTTTCATGATATAAATAATTTTTATAATTAAATTTTGTTTACCCATAGTTTTAAATTTTCATGGAAAAGTTTCTTGAGGCTATTAATAAAATGATGTCTAACATCAAGAATTTACATCATTGTGAATTACAGTTTATCATCCATGACTTTAATACATAGATATAATGTGTGGATTAGCTTCAAAGTCTTGTGATTATATATATTTTGAATTATTTGATCAACATTTATTCTCCCGATATTATTCTTCATTCTTATGTAATTAGAAAAATAGAATGTGTTTTTAGTGATTTAAATGTTCATGATGATTGTCAATTATGGATTAATGATATATTCCCCTTTACATTACCCATATAGAGAATCTTAGGTACGATTAATTTGTTTCCATTCCCCATGATATGAAGAACATATCATTAAATGAGTTCAAGGATACAAATCATTAACTTTCAATATGTTTTAATTCATGATTTCAAATGTAATTTGAGATTCATATATATATATAGATTTAAAAGACTAAAAAAATATTTGATACTCCATGATACGAGCTATAGTATCTTATAGTAATGTAACAACTAGATTAAGGCTACTATGGTTAGGGACTTTATAGTTGGTATCTCTAACACCCAGACTCCAGTAGGCCAGAGTAGGTGAATTACTTATTGCATTGGAATTATGAAAATAGATCAATCCTAAAGGATAAATTAATTTTAATAGTATTGAATAAACTAGATACATATATGTAACTCATATTATATTAATAAATGTATAAATAAAATATATAACAAAAACTATAAACTACATCTATGAGAACTCAATAAATAGTATTCTCTGCATTACATGTTGAAGGTAAGAAAATTAATGTGCAGTTTGAAAATTCTCTATAAGGGTTAAAAATAGTGGAATAATGAATCAAAATTAATTTAATCATAATAAAATTGGTACAGTCAATATGGAATGGTGAATATATGAAAAACACACTCCATTAATAAACTGAGAATGAAAATGCATACATAGATTTTGTCATAGTAAAATACTCATGGATAGTAATAACTGGAAATGAATAAAGAGAATTATTATAAATTTTACATCATGTATCTGTCACATGATACCACTATACCATCAAAAAGGTTTAGGTCTATTCTTAGATACCCATTTGATTCTGTTTAATAAACAATATTGAAGGGTTCGTTGCCAACTGACTTGTCTCATGAGACATGTCACTACATCAAGGTGATATATCAGGCCCCACACATCACTTGAAGCCCAAATAATTATTTATAAATATATTTAATTAAAATAAAATATTCCTTCTCAATATATGTATATATTTGAGGATATGGATTCATCCAAATTTCCATAGTTAAAAGAACATTCCAAATAATCATTGTATGTAAAAGGGTATACTACTTAAGACAATAATCAAATCCAAGAAAACTAAATATATATATATATATAATATTTACAATTTAAAATGAAAAATTATCACATAGGGTATGTAGGTACACAACATAATAATTATTAGGTGCACAATACCATGTAATTCACAATGAAATGGAAACTGAAAAAATTCCCTCACAACATTATAAAAAACTGAGTTAATAATCATCATATAAGTCACTAAATTCAATAAATATACAATGAATAGTGATATTATATATCAAATAGATTTAATAACTCACCATATAAAAGATATAAGTGGAAAACAATGGAAATCTCAAGGCAATAAAAGTGAGATGGGAAACCCCTTACCTTATGACCGAAGGTGTTCTCGATTGATCTAAATGACGTGAATAATAAAATTTAGCTTCAATAATTAATAATTCAAGAACATAATATATATTAATTTTTTATTATATCATTATTAGTTTCATTCATTTCCTTTTTTATGTGTTTAATAATTTCAATTTTTATGTTATGAAAGCATTTCCTTCCATGGTTTTTATGACTGGGTTACTTGTATTCATGAATTGAAGTTCGTTTGAAATGTGGATAAACATAGATAATTATAAATATGTATTATTAGTTAAATTAAATAAATTTTAATGATCTTATAATTATATTAGTTATATACAATGAGGATGAAAAATTATAAAAAATTTAACAATAAATTCTTGGATTAAAATGGTAGTTTTGTGCACAATGAATTTTTTTGGTATTGTTTTGTTATATTATGAGTGAAGAAGGATTAGAAAAAATTTAATAAGATAAAATAAATAGATTATGATATGGTTCAACCATTAAAACTTATTTGACACATATTTAATATATTAACAGAAATTGAGAACACATCATCCTAGAATGTGATAAGTTAACACATCTCAGACATTGTTTTGATTTTTTGTAAAAGAGGAGGGGGGAAAGATTGAAGGTGATAATGTAATCCATTAGAATAATAAAATTTCAGTTTTTTATGGTACTATAATTATCATAAAATTTGGATTAGGGGAGGAGAGGATAGAGAAACAATATAATTGAACATCCAAATGAAGTTGAAAGAAAAAGGAAGAGTGCTTCACCTCATGAGTAGTCCTCCTTGAGAATCTCCTTAAGGCCATTGTTTTTGGACTTTTGGGGAGACCAAAAGGTCTTAGATATTGGGGAGATATTGTGAAGTTTTTTAGAACATAGGTTATGCTCAAATCATTAGTGGTGTGTGAGGATGTGTGGGTGAGGGGTGGTGTATATAATGGAAGGGAGGAGGGTTTTGTTAATATTTTAATAATTAGATTATTATTTTTGCCTAAGATAAGATATTGTTATGATTACATGACCAAATATAGTAAAAAGTTCATGTGAGTTTGAACCAAGTGATTTTACCTCATTATGACATCATCCATGACTCAATAAATCTAGTATTTTTCATTTATCATAATTTATCTTCTTTTACTATTCATCCAAAAAAATCAAGTATTTCGGAAAAATCTCAAAACATCACAGAAACAATTTTTCGATGTGTATAATCCAAATATGAACTGCATCTTCAAAAAAATTAATATATTATTAATTTATTTTTTAATTAAAATAATTATTTAATAAAAAAATACTAACACTTAAAATATTCATCTTCATTTTTAAGGTGCCTTAATTTTATTTACACATTCCTGGTTAAGGTTACCATTCAGTAGGGTTGTATTATTATTCATAAAGTTGTTACTATTCATATGGGTATGTTACTATTCATTAGGGTAAGTTACTATTCATCGAAAATTAACTTGATTCTATCAGACTCCAAATATCACCCTGATCACAAACGTTTTTTTTCCGTTTTTCAAAATTCAAAACACTGAAGTGACAAAGTTATGATTATTTGATAGGATAAGAATTTCTACTATAAATAACCATGTCTAGTTTTACATAGACTCATTTATTCATTCAATATAGTGTATATAATTAATATAATGTATTTAATAAAATATACCATAACATTTTTGGGGTTATATATTCTTCCCTCCTTAGGAAATTTCAACATCAAAATTTTTCATTTATATTGTTCCATAAAAAATATGTGTGGTTATTATTCATAACATCCATAGGTTCCCATGTTTCCTCCTTCATTTTATGGTTTCTCCAAGTAACCTTTACTAGTTGAGTTTTCCTATTTCTCAATACCTTCACTGTTATATCATGAATCTCAAAAGGCTCTTCACAGTATGAAAAATCAAGTTCCAAATATATTTCATTATAGTTGGGTACAATAATTTGTTACCATGTGTTTATTTAACAATTACACATGGAACACATTATGAACTTTGTAGAGACTTGGTGGCATTGCTAAATAGTAAGATCTAGCTCCTATTATTTCAAAATTTTAAAATGGTCAGATGTACCTGGGGCTCATTTTTCCATTTCTTACCAATCCAAAGACACCCTTCCATGTATATACTTTTATAAACACATAATCTCCAACTTTAAATTGAAAATCATTTTTCATGTTTTAAACATAGCTTTTTTCCTACTTTGGGATGCTTTGATATGGGACTAAATATTATTTACTTTTACAACTGTCTTTTCGATAGGCTATTAGTCTATAAGATTCCTCTAGAAAACATCATCCCAACATATTGGAGTTCAACACCTATTACCATATAATTCTTTATATGAATCCATTTGAATACTAGAATAGAAACTATTATTGAAGTAAAATTCACCCAAAGGAAATTATTTATCCCACATACCATTAAAGTCAAGAGAGAATTATCTCAACATGTCTTCCAATGTTTGAATAGTCCTTTCAGGTTGTCCGTCCATTTGGGGGTGATAATCAGTAATCATATAATTCTCGGTAGCCATATACTTCTGTAGAATTTTCAATAAAATTGATGTTAATCCGGGATCATAATTGGACACAATTGATAAGGGTGCACCAAGAAGTCTTAAACATCATTAATATAAAGTCCTTCTAGGTTCTCAAGTGGTAAATCCTTTCTTAAATCAATAAAATGTGTTGATTTTGTGTGATGATCAACAATTCCCCATATTTCATCATTCCTTTAGGGTATCCTCAGTAGTCCTATGAAAAAATCCATCATAATTTCTTCCCACTTCCTCATAGGAATAGGTTAAGGGTGCATGACCCTCTAAGATGTTGTCTCTCGACATTCATTTGTTGAAAAGCTATAAACCATAAAATATTGTCAACAATTTCTTATTCATGTTATCCCATATAAAATGTTCCTCCATAACAATATAAATCATAGTTCTATTAGGGGGTATAGAAAATTTTGATCTATGAGCATTGTAGAATACTTCACCTTTTAGCTTATGTACTAATGGAATGCATAACCTCTTTCCAAATTTCATAACTCCATCCCCATAGATAAAGTCTTCCAATCATCCCTCCTAAATAGATTTAATATTCTTTTGTATATTCTCATCATTAAATTGAGATATTTTTAACTTCTATAGTAATTGATTGTTAATAATCATTTGAATGGTGAAATATGTTTCCCCGTCATTAATTATTCCTATATCCATATTTAGTTTATGCATGAATATTGGATCGCTCTTAAACATCATCTGGGTCAGATGCCCATGATGTCTCCTTCCTAATTCATACACGTCCTTATTTTCCTTTCCTTTTTTGTAGTGTATTGAAATATTATAATCTTTGAGTAGCTCGATCCATATCATTTTCCTCATTTGAAGTTATTTCTGTCTAAAAATATATTTCAAACTATTACGATTCGTATATATCTCACATGTTTCACCGTAGAGATATTGTTTGCATATTTTTAGAGAAAATATTATGGCTTTAAACTCAATATCATTAGTTCGGTAATTTTTCTCACGAGTCATAAATTTCCTTGACAAATAAAGAATAAATTTATCATTTTTCATAATTATGCAACACAGGCCATTTATTGATGCATCATTGTATATCACAAATCCATTATTTCTAGATAGAAGAATAAAATTTGGAGAATTTAACAATATACTTTTCACTTCATCAAATAATTTCATATATTCTTTAATCCATATAAACATATCCCCTTTACGTGTGATCTTGGTAAGTGGGTTATCCAATCAGTAAAAATTATGAATGGAACACTAATAGTAACCTACTAAGATAATAAAACATCATACCATGGTTATGTTTGTTGGCATGGGTCATTCTTGGATTTCCTTTTAAATCACAAGATCAGATAAGATTCCATCATTTGATAAAATATTTCCACGAAAAGAAACTTATTGAATCAAAAATTCACACTTGAAAAACTACCCATATAATTAATATATTTATAGAGTTTTTAGAATAATTAGTAAGTGATTATCATTGTCTTTGTAGATTTTTGAGTATATAAGGATATCATCCATAAATAACACAACAATGTAATCATTATATTCCTTTAAAACTATATTCATTAGCTCCATGTAAAAATATGGTGTATTAGTCATTCCAAAAGGCATTACAGTAAACTCTTAATGCCTATACCATGTTCGAAATGCTATATTTGAAATCTCTTCCTTCTATTCACACAGCTAATGATATCCTGGTCGACAGTCAATTTTTGAAAAATTCTAGGCTCTATGATGTTGATAAAATAAATCATCAATTCGTGGTAATGGAGACTTTTTCATTATTTTAATATCATGCATTTCCATGTAATAAATTCATAGCCTCATAGAACCATCTCTCTTCTTGAAAAAGAGGACAGGGTCTCCCTATGGAGGAAAACTAGTTCGAATAAATCTATTTCAACTCAATTACTCTAGTTGTTTATTTGTCCCCACTAATTCCATATTAACCGTTTTATAGAGAGTATTTGATATAGGTATTTCCCCAAGAATTAAATCAATATAGAATTAAACTTCCCACTCTTGTGGAAATCCAAGTAAATCCTCTATAAATACATCAATGTATTCTTGCACAATATATTCATCTTCAATTTGAATATTTCTTTCCTCACCCATATATTTTGTGTTATCTTCCCCTTTAATAATTTAATTCAGTAGATATACATACGGTGGATCTAGATAATAATCAAATGGTGAGGTTTATTCTCTATATATAAGGGATTCTACACCATTCTCAAAAATTGTAACTTTTTATTCTTTCTATATATTTCCACATTATAATTTGACATCTAATTCATACCAAGAAGTATATCAAATTGAATCATTGGTATAACGATATGGTTAGAATCTAATAATGATTAAGTGTGCTTTGGGGGATAGATCGACCCATCTTTGTAGAATTGAGACATCCCCTAGTAGTTTTGAGTGACAACTCCTTATGTAAATAAAATTGGACATGTCTAATTTTCATAGAAAACTAGAAAGATATAAATGAATGTTATGATCCATAATCAAATAAAGCATTGGATAAGTTTGAGTAAACAATTAAAGTACCTTTCACCACATCCTTAGGAAATTCAACTTCTGTTGTTGTAATTACATATGTTTGGCCTCTATCTCATGGATTTTTCTTAGGTAATTTTCTTCGTCACTCATGATTATCTTTTAAAAGTGTCCCATCTCTCTAAAATTGAAGCATTGAATGTCATTAACTTGTGTCTTTTCCTTTAATTCCTTAGATCTATGACCCTTTTCTCAACACTTATAGAAAACTCTCATGCCTTTAGAGAATTTTCTAGGATGATTCTTTCAACGGTTCTCACATAATGGAAAGTTCTTCTTTCCCTTATTCTTCATTGGGGATTTAGTGTTTCCCTGGTTATTAGAATTCCTCTTCTTATCATGATTTCCATTGGAAATTTTTCGATCTAGAAAATTCATTCTCTATTTCATTGGCACTTAATATTGTTTCATCATATGATGATAATGTTGGAGAAGCCAATTCCCATCAAAGACAATCCATTAGACCTTCCAAGAAATTACCAGTCTTGTCTTTTGAATCATGTATGTAATATATAGATTTCATGGCTTATCCCGCGAAGGTAGACTCTTACACTACAACACTCTAATCTTCTCATTGATTTAGGTTAGGGAATTTCTTCTTCATTTTAGTTTCTTGTTCACAAGGGAAATATTTGTAAAATAATATTCACTTAAAAGTTCTTCATTTCATATATTATATTTCTTAGTCATTTGTGGTATTCTAGATCAAGGACCACTATTGATCAACATCATCTATAATGCAATATACTTCCAGTACTACATTTTCCATTCCATTGAATCTTAATATAATAAATATATTTTCAATGGACTTGAACCACTACTTAGCTACCACTAGATTAGTAGTCCCACAAAAATATGGTGGGTTATGCTGTATGGAACGATTTAATAAATGTGTAGCAAGGTTATTGGACACAACTTCAGTAAGATGTCCAAATATGGTCATGAGCTGATCTACTCCAAGACTAACTATGTTGACTCTCATAGTGGGAAAATCCCTAAATTTTTCACGGGTATTGATACCCCTTTATCCAATAGTTTCCCTCACTACAAAATGGAATACACAAAATTTATCCATAATTCATATTTTCACACTATAAAACACTTATGATAATATAAAAATTTATTCACATCTAATTTCAAAATGATGACCATTATTTATATTTACTTTTAAATCATTCATAATGGTTTGTAAATAAAATGTGAATTATCCTATGCATATCCCCTGGGAGTGTCAAATATGGTGCATAGTATGTCTTATTTTCATGTTCCAAGATACCCCAATTTATTCTCGGAACTCATTTTCGGAGTTGTTACTATTGGGTACATCTGTGCCAAAACCACCTCCACTTGTAGTATTCCAATAGGGTTGTATTTTCTTGTAAGGCCTAGATAATCCTTACATTACCAAAATTACAAGATGTTCTTCTATGATAATCATCAATTTATAACATAGGGTTATGTACTCAAAACTATATTTCATAAATCTAGTTTTCTTGGTTTCCACAAAAGGTCTACTGATACCAACATTAACGCCCAAACCCCAAAAGATTGGAGTAGGAGCATTATTTATTTAATTGGAATGATTACAAGAAATCAATCTTGAATGATCAATTATTTTATTAGTCTTTATGAAACTAGAAGCATAAATGTTACTCATATTACATTGGGAAAGTTAGTAAAATACAATAAATTACAAAAACAATAAAAAAATATCCACAAGAACAAAATAAATGGTCTTATATTCATAACATGATAAAGGTAAAAAATTAAATGGGTGAGATAAAATGATTTATAAGGGTTAAAACTGGAGGACCCATGGATAAACAATAATTGAATCATAATAAATTGGCATAGTTAGTATGGCATGGTGAATAAATGAAAAAAATGGCATTAATAAACTAAGAATTAAACTACATCTATAGATTTTGTCATACTGAAAACCACATGGATAGTAATAACTAATGATGAATAATGGGAATGATAAATAATTGTAAATAAAGTATCTAGAACATGATATAACTATACTATCAAAAAGGATTATGTCTATGGTTAGATACCCATCTACTTCTGTTTTGGAAACAAACTCGAAGGTTTTGTCACCAACTAACTTGTCTCGTGGTAACTATCAGTGAATCGATATGCTATTATGGGACCCACCCATCACAGCAAGTCCAAATAATTATTTATACATAGATTTAATACATGTACAAAATTCCTTCTCAAAATCTATATAGAGTAGAGGATATGGATTTATCAATATTTCCATTGTTAAAAAACATTAAAAATAAATACTTTATCTAAAAGGGTGGACGACTTAAGAAAATAATCATGTCCATGAAACTAGAATATGGATGTATAATATATTTAGAATTTCAAATGAAATTTTATCTCAAAGGGGACGTAGGTACACCACATAAGAATTATTAGCTTTACAATACAAAGTAAATCACAATGAAATGGAAGCTCAAACAAAGTGTCGTACAACATTGTATTCAATCATGTTAATAATCTTCAAGTGAATCATTAATTACTATTAAAATAACTAAAATCATTAAATTAAATGTTCAATTGTAGTAAACATACACCGCATACAAGAAATAAGTGACCAACATTTAAATCACATGGAAATTAACGTTTGATGAGAAACCCATTACCTTATGCATGAAGGTGTTGTTGGTTGATCTTAATGACCTGAATAATAAAATTTAGATTCATTAATTAATATTTCCATAACCTCATCAATATGTAATTTATTTATAATAACATTATTATGTTCATTAATTGTCATTTTGTGGGTTCAAGAGGTTTAATTTAATTGTTTTGGAAACATTTTCTTCTGGGGTTTTCAGGATCGGTTTAATTTTATTCATGAATTGAAGTTCGTTTTAAAGGTGATTAAACATTAAAAATTATTAATATATATTATTAGTGACATTAAAGAGATATAAATGGCCTTATAAAAATTTTGGTTATATAATATGATAACGAATCATCAGATAAATGTAAATGATGAACGCTTGGATTAACATGGAGGTTTTGTGCATAATGAAATTATTGTGTATTATTATTTTATATTATGATTGTGTAACTATTAAATAAATTTGAATAAGAAAAAAATATATTATGATCTTGTTAAAACATTAAAAATGTTTTGTGACCAATCTTGAAGACAGTAAGAAAATAGAAATCCCATTGATCTTAAATGTTATAAATTAAAACATCTTAGATGGTGTTTTAATTTTTAGTATAAGATGAGGGGGAAAGATTTATGATGATGATATATTACATTAGAAAAATAATATTAAATTTCATATAAGGTAATAAATATATCAAATAATTTGGATGAGGGGAGGCGAGGAGAGAGCAAAAATAGAATGTAACTTGTAACAGAAGTTGAAATAAAAAGAAAGAGAGGTTCACCTATTTAGTACTCCTCCTAGAGAATCTTCTAAAGGCCTCTGCTTTTGGATTTTTGGTGAGACCAAAAGGTATTGAATTTTGGGGGGGGGGGTAATGGGAGGGGTATTTGGTAAAACATAGTTAAGGATCAATGACTGAGTGGTGTGGGAGGAAGAGGGGGTGAGTGTGGTTTATAAAGTGGTGGGGAAGAGGGTTTTCTTAATATTTTAATCATTTTTTTATTTTTCATTGAGATAAAAAATATTTTTGATTCTATGACCAATGATAGTACTAAATGCATGTGAGTTTGAAACATGTGTTCTTACCCTACCAGGACATCATCCATGACTCAAATAATCTTGTATTTAGCATTTATCATAATTTATCATATTTTAATATTCACTTAAAATCATGTATTTTAGAAAAATCCCAAAAATTTAACCTAACCACTTTCCAACATATACAATAAACATATAAACTATTGTTTTTCCAAAAATAACTTTATAATTATGAGAAATTTAATTTTTAACTAAAATCATCATTTGATCAAAATATAACAATACTTATAATATTCATATTCAATTTTAAGTAGCCTAAATATTATTTACACTTTCATGGGTATGGTTACCATAAATAAGGTTCAAATTACTATTTATACGGGTATCATACAATTAATAAGGGTATGATACTATTCATACGGTTATGTTATTATCCACTAAAAATTACTTTATTCAATCAGACTCCAAATATCACCCTGATCGCAACAGTGTATGTCTGTTTTTCAGAATTCAAAACACAGAAGTGACAAATTTTAGATTAATGTCTAGGTTATGAATTTGTCCTATAAAAAACCAGGAATAGTTTCATTGAGACTCATTGATTCATTCAATATTGATTTTCTAATGAATAGAATGTATTGAAGTAAAATATACCTTAAAATGTTTGGAGTGTTATGGTATTAGATAATGTTTATTAGAAACCCTATGAATTGGATTTAGTAAGACATAGATTATGTAATATATCAATACGAACATATTTGAGGATAATTTATTGTATATGATTACATAATAATATTTTGTTAAGATATATATTTGGTAGTTTTTCTAAAAATAAATCCTTGTATAGATATTACAAGTGGATGTGGTTCTGGCATAGTTGTACCGAGGGATAATAACCCCAAAAGGATGCATTGGGATTTGTCTCGTTTATCACCTATTATAGGAAAATGGACCTTTATAAACACATGGTATTCCACTCATTGGGTATATATTTTGTTAAATTCACAATTTTTTGGTACCGCACAAGAGCCTCATCCCAGTTGGTGAGGACTCAGCAAGGGAATCCAAGAGACTCGAGATCAAATCTCGGTGGAGATAAATTTCTGGGGTACTGTAGCAGGAATTGTAGCATGACTATAGAAGGCATTATAATAGTAATTTAGTAGGTACTGTTCACTAAAATAGTATCCAGAACTATTCATTCATATAGGTCTCTAGGCCACCAGTTTGGGACTCGGGTCCTATAAGGCCTTTGGGCCACCCAAGGCCTTTGGGACAGTTGTCTCTCAAGGCCTTTGGGCCACCTAAAGGCCTTAGGGCCACACCAAGGCCTTCGTGCCACCATATTATATAGAGGTACCAGTCAGAATACAAGGGGAAAGGCTCTAGATGAGGATTCCAGGCATGCAGATTCACTAGAGGAGTGCTGATCAGAATTGAAAGAACGAGAGGGTATGGCTTTTCCATCGGTATCGGGCCTGTGCAGCTTTGTATAGAATAGCTAGCCGACCAGCCCTGTGAAGATGGAGTGCTGATCATCATGACATATGCCTGGGAGGAGCAGTTCCAAGTTGTCTTTTCTAGGTTATTATCTATATAACCTATAGGTCATGTAATTGTCTCTGAGCCTTCGGGCCCTGTAAGGGTTCCACCTCATCCCTTTAAAGGTGGATTTTGGAAAAAAATAAAAAAAATAAAGGCATTCGGAACATTCAGTTACAATTTTTTTGTACCATTTTAAATGAATTAAATAGATTATGATCACAAATAGACTAAGTTAAAACTAACATTCATTAGATTACAAACATGGTGTCCTGATTTAATCATCATATAAATGATAATATAGTTTTCCTATATTCAATATTTTTACTCAAAATATGATTTTTTGTTTTATTCATCATCTATAACTAGAAAAATCATGTCAACATTGATTATGAAGGAAAAAGTGGTGCTTTTGAGAAAACAAAATGGGTTGATTAATGTATTGAATGATATTGTGATTATCCCCAATTATTTATCATGATATATGATATATAACATATACCATAACTAACTCTTAGACACAAAAATGGAGAGAATTAGAGAGTGTACTAAGAGATTGTGTGGTGGAGAGCAAGGAGAAAGGAAGGATTGATTTCATTCATGTCATAAATATGGGAAGAGAAACCGATGAAAATATATCAAAGGAATAATAAAATTTTTGATGTGTGGAAACATGGGAATAGAGTTATATATTTATATGGAAAACTGAAGAGTTCAGTAGAGAAAAATAAATTTCATAAAAGGAATCTATTTATAGAATATTGTCTTAAATTTGTGGGAAATGGGAATTATGTGAGTCAATAGCATAATTTTGAAGTTAACGTGAGGAACATGGAAGGAAATTTATTGAAGAAAATGGGTTTGAAATATATATTTCTTCTGATTAAAGTGATATATTAAAATTAATTTTATAGATGTTATTTTTATTATAAGAATAATGAATCATCTACGGATCGTGTTCATTGTTTTTGGGAAAAATATTTTTCTTCATTTAATATTAATTCTATAACTGTGGTTACCATAATGGGTTGTTTAGTTTAAGGTTATTCCAATGTTCAAATCATCAAACACCCCTTTTGAGGTTTTAAGTGATGGTATTTTCATGTGATTAATGAAATATTTGGATATGTTTCATTAAGTTGAGGTGTATGTAATAAAATGTGTTAAAATGAATTATTATCTGAGTAAAAATTACCTTTTAATAATTTTAAATGTATTGAGAACCATTAAGGTTAATATGATCCATCATGTCTACGTTATAATAGTCAAATTAAAATTATTTGATTTCTTGAAAAACAAATAAGTCATTTGAAAACCCTTGTGGTTAAAAAATGATTTGATGAAAAATTAAATTTTTTAGTATGTTCCCCATTTTTTAAATATCTTATAATAATTGTATGAATTTTGTTTCATAATAAAGGACAACCCTCATGTGGGGTGATAACCCATCACAACTGAAAAGGCCACAGGGCTTGCTCCCACAACTGAAAGACAATGAGGGTGCAATCCCTACCACCAGCCAATATGATTTCTTAGCTAATATCAAATTATCTTAATGTAAATTATTTGGTGGATAAATATTATTTTGAAAATTTGATGTTAGTATGGAGGTTTTAGAGAGTTATTAATCAAATCAGATAACTTATGCCAACATCATTGGTATTGGTGAATATTTAGGGATAGATGAAAAGACACGTCACTGTTTTATAGATCTTATAATCTATTAAAAGTCTATGTTTGTGATTATACATTAAAAAATAATATTGGATATCCATTTCATGTAGTAATAAATAATGTTGAAATGTATCAAAGCTCTAGAAAAGGCTGAAATTGTTCATATGAAATAAAAATATATCAAGTAAATATATTTCATTACATTCTCCATATTCATAGAAAAATAATCCCTCAACTTTAAGAAAATGATATTAAAATAAAATTTTATGCAATAATAATCATATCTAATTAATCATTATTATTTAAACTCATCGTAGATTAACGTTTCGTGGTCGTTAAATTACTCTTGATCATTCAAATTATTGTGATCAATGATATCCATCACACTCTATAATTATTTATGACATACATACAGGTTCCTGATTATATATCCCACCAATGTTCTAATACATGGAAAAATATTAATTTTTTATTCCAGATGACCTTCTTATTTTCCATTCCCTATTTTAAGTGGGTGTTTTATTAACCCTTTTTATGATGTGGGATTTCAAAAAAGGTATTTTAAAATATGACACCTAATTTATTCATAGAGCATGAAAAAATTGAGAGGACATAATTTATTAATAGTGGGGATAATTTGATACCCTATTATTATAAAACAATAACATTGTGTTTGATAGAATATATGACTTGAAACGTGGAGCTTAAACGACAAACTAAATATAATATTTATGTATGAATTTTATAAAATAATAATTGAATTGGTGGGTACTATTGGGATTAACATATTAATGAAATATTTTAAAATAGTTCATAAATAAAATAAATTTATTTGTAAAATATTATGAAAAAATCACTTCAATTTTTAGTAAAGTTATTTAATCCTTCAAAAATATATTTTCCTAAAAAATTGATTTTATTTCTTTTTCTGAGAAAATATTATAATTAATTTTAAAAAAACTTATATATTCTAATCAATGAAATAGAATTATATTTTTAAATTATCATAATAAAATTATCTTATGAATAAATTTTAATTTTTTTTGTAAAAAGGATAAATTCTCTTTGTGTGGTGAAAAATATAAATTTTTCAAATACTATTATTTATTTTCATTAAATTATGAAATTTTAAAGTTTAATTATGTTTTAAATTATTTTTAAAAGTAATATAAGTATTATTTAGTTATATTTATTATTATAAAATTCATTTAAATCATTTTATACCAACATTTTATATAAGTATATTTTTTGGCTTAAAAAAATATTTTTCTAAAAACAATTTTTATGGGAATAATGTTTCTCAAATTTAATATAAGGAAATTACACATAATGAATTATTATTTATGTAAATTTTATATATTATATAATTTTAAATCTGTAAAATTATGAATAATATTCATACAGTTAATTTAAGATCATATTGAAGATGCTTTTCATGAAAACCCATTTTTCTACATGTTTTCCATGTTAATTTTTAAATAAACTTCTACCACTTATGTGAATTGAATTTCATAAATTAGAATAAATATTTAGAATAATAATAAATAATATTATATAAAAATTTCAACTTAATTGTTGGTCTTAATGATTAGTAAACCCAATTAAATTTACTTAGGTCGATTATGTTTAAAATGGGTTTTTATGTGTTTCATGTGCTTTTGCTAAAATTAGTTTTACATGAATGTGAATTTTTTATTTTATAAATTTAATTTAACGTTGATAATACATGGATACAAATTATATATTAATTAATATTTTATTTTAGTCTAAAATGATTAAATACCATGCTTTAGAAAAATATTCACTATAGATAAAGATGAAATGGTAAAAGTTATTAAACTTAGACTACAAGATTACAACATGTTTAAAAATTGGTTAATTTTTTGTGATGGAGTTTTGGATAAAATTTTTTGTCCTTAAAATAGATTATTTATCATTTTTTAGCAACATGGGGAGAGATTTACTTGCCATTATTGAATAGTTTTGTGTATTTACAAAAATGATACTCCACCTCAATTATAAAAAGGAACACCCTCTCGTCACTTATTCGCACATATTTTGATATTTGGATAAACCAAAACCTACCAAATACCTCAGAAACATAATTATAAACATTCTAGATTTTTTTAATACTTCCTAAGTACCAACCCTATGGTATTGTTTAATAAAACCAAAGGATGTTCTTCTAAATGAAGGCAATCGTCTTTACATAGGTTTTTCTTTTTAATTCTTCTTTTTCCACGTTTAGAAATGTATTAATAATTATAATTAAATAAAATAAGTATATAATATATAATTATAAGTTTTTATAGTAATTTAATAATATTTATCCATCCTCTTCTCCATAAAATGGGAAACAAATTTCTCGCTTGTGTTTACGATGGACTACCACTTCATCACCTAATGAAATTTTTTTATCCCTAACACAAATGAAATTTCATAGTGATTAAAATAATGAATATATATGATAAATATGAAATGATGTTAATTATTTATAATCAATACATAATCCACTTTATTACCCCTTCACACATTACTAGAATTATATCTTCTCTCATGTGTATGTTCGACCTACTGTCACCCGAAACCGATGTGATTCATTTACCATGTACTAATATCAATAATGGTTAAAAAAAAGATATCCAATAAATAAATATTATATTTATAAAATTTATATAATTCTAGAGATGATGAATATATAAACAATTAACCATAACCATAACATCAGTGGAAAACATTCCATGGGAAAATCAAAGTAGTTAACACTTGAAATAATGGAAATAAATAAATTTGTTTAACGAATGAAAGATAAAATGTTGAAGATAATCATATTTGATTTTAAAAATATTAATATGGTTCATTTATATATAAATTACATTATTAAAATCATTATATAGTTGGTAAAACCATTTTCAACTAAAGGGAAACGTGGGGTGTGATATTTGGTCTCAATTTCCTTTTAATGAGGAATATTTTATTGTTATCTAGCATTATATTTTATATAGTGTATATATTCCCATTTAACATATTATATCATGATTACTACATAATTCATGTAAATTTATCTTTCATTTAAAATTATTTCATTCAAGGGTATTTTACATGAATGTTATTTAGTGTTCATGAATCTCATCAGTCAATTTTCTCATTAGGTTGTATTACTTCTTATTTGTCATTATTATTAAAAGAATATTACTATTATTTATTTTTATTATTTTATGTTTTAGATGCACTTTTTTATGTGTATTTACATTCAATAAACATAATTAACTGATTGATTAATCCTCACTTCAATAGTATGATCATTATAATGGATTTCATGTCAAAGTCATTTCTATTAAGACATATTTGTTATTATGCACTGATACAATATTATGTGATTCATATACTACCAAATTCATTTATTGTACATGAATAAAAATATATTCAGGATTATTAATGTTTTTGTTTAATTCTATTCATGAAAGGGGTTTCTATTTAAAAGATTACAAAATATTATTATCTATTTTACAATATCACTTTCTTTTGGGATTGACATTATTTTAATTGAAGTAATCTTATAATTTATCCTTATTAAGCTCCAATAATATTCATATACACTAGATATTTAACGATTTTCCATATTTTCTTTAAAATTTTCCTATCTTTGTTAATTTAATCAAGAAAATAAAACATTAAAATAAAAATTTATTTTATTTCTATTTAAATCGGATGTCTTTTATTTCCACGTCCATTTTTCTCAGACCTATATTAAAAAATTATTTTTATTTACTCAAGTTATTTATTAATGAAATATTAAGTTTTACATTTTTTGAAAAAACGTTTTGAAATCAATATTTCTTCTGTTTACTATAATTTTCATTTTAATCATTCTTTACAAAAACTTCAAAAGACATTTTTTCACGTTTATGACTATAACAAACTCCCCCACTATCATAAACATTTCCCAAATATTAGATTACACTATAATCTGTTAATGTATTTATAAAAAAAAATTATTAAAATTGTTTTTATTTTTTAAATACATCCCCTTTATTCTTCTTAAGGACATGATTTTATTGCAAAAATCATTTTTTGGATGAACTGATGGTCACCTATCATCACTTGAATAATTCTTTTATTATTAGATTTATATTTATAGAATCTATTTATTTTGATAATTTTTCCTTCAAAATAAAATGTTTATTAAATATACAAATTCATTGAATTAGTTATAGTATTATTTCCAAAAATTTATACCATTTTTACATATGGTGTTTACACTAATTGTTATTTGATTGACTATGTAAATATTGATAGTATTTATTCTCAATTTAATAAGGTCATTTATTGGTAAGCTATATTATTAATGAATTAAATTGATCATTCTATATATGATTAATGATTTTGACATATATTTAAATGTGGGGCCTTGAATTATATAAACCATTGATTCCTTGAAAGGTTTCATTAGACAAATTTGAATAAAAAATAATGAGTTTTTATCCATAGATATAAATTTTATTGGATAAATGTATTAAAATCATATATATAATGATTTCAGAGATCATGATGACCAATATTAATCATTTACTTTATTGAGAATTTAGTTATTATTATCTATGAGATTACATAATTTATTTTATCCATGGATTAACATTTTGATCATGCTATTATTTAAATGTCATTATTTTTTCATCATTTATTCATGGAAAATTATTCTTAGTGTTGATTAAATGGAATGTGTTTTCTGTTAATTACCATTACATATTTATTACATCTTATTTATTTATGATAGTATCCATTTTCATTAACCTTACCATATATCTAAGATAACAATCTTTTTGTTTCCTTTCTCCAGGATAGAAAACAAGAAATATTATAATGTGTTCAAGGATACATAATTTTTTACTTTCAATGATTCATTTTTAATTTTTTTAAATATAATTTGAAATTAATGTATGTATATAGTTTTTAAAGAATACTAAACTATTAAATTCTTCAGTATGTGATCTATTGTATATTTTTCCAACATAATAAAGTAACCACCTTTTATATGATAAAGTTGAGAATTCGGTTGCAATTCACCATCTTTTGTAGAAAAAAATTTATAATAGTTCCAAAATCCATTCAATCATTGGTGAAGTGGTTATAAAACTTTTATGTGGGTAGTTGATAAAGAATGGGTTTCAGTATCTTGATTAGATCATAAATGGTTGTAGATTTTTGTAGTAGGTTAAGGATCCATGTTGTTATTTCACAGCAAGGACCAATGTATCACTAGGAGGGGGAGGAGTTCAATTAGTTATATCTTTTTCTTTTAGGTAACAATTCATTTGAAACAACCATTTATTCCTATGAAAAATTTATCAATTTTTTTAAAATAAAACAATCACAAATCCACAAGAAGGAAATAATTTACACTGTTCACTAATCAAAAATAGTATTTTAATCATTTTTAGTGTATGGACACAATCTAATACCACATTATACACTAGATATTAAAAAATTTGTTGGCATAAAAACAAGTAGTATATTCATTTTTACAAGTTTAAACATGTGATCAATAAAATCATGCATATGATTTTTGTATCAAAAATTAATAAATACATGATAGTTTAACATGTTAATAAACCATCACCATTTAGTTTGAACCACGTTACTATGATTCTTTATCAAAATTTACTTTTGATAACATTAAATAAAAATTTTCACTTTCCTACAGAATAGAAGGTATGAAATTATTTGGAAATTTGTAATAATACATTGTTCGATATCCCATATTAATTCATAAATCCTATTGGTCATTCAAAAAATATAATTCAACAGATATACTATTGAAAATATTTTTCACTACATCAATCTTAGTATTGAACTCTCAATTTGATGACCCAGTACAGTCTAGTAACCACTGAATATGATCTTCATTTTCTTCATCTTATATCTATAACACTTCCTTGGTAGTGAACATTCAAAAAACCTATGCTCTCTAAAAGCGTATAACTTATCTCTCTTAATCCAAACATGAGTAGTTTTCAGATCCATCAAAATGAACAATGTATTCCCCTCCTTTTATAGGTGCAACAAAATGGAATAGATATCTGAAAATTCTTCCCGCTTAACCAATTTTCCCAAAAACATGAATTTCGCCTTCATTTCAAATACATATTTGATATATTTATCACTTCTCATATCTTATTTATTCTACCCGAAACATCTCGAATATCCTCCAGACAACATTATGCTTTGAAATTTATTAAAGGTGCTAATCTTATTTGAAATTTCAATCCCTTCATCAGTATGATACTGAATTTATTCTAATTTTATTCATTATGATGGAAACATATTAAATATATCATACTCCTCCTTAAGTTTTTTTCATTTCAATAGTAAGTAATAAAACATTTTGATTCTCCATACTGATCTGAATATTATTCCACTTCGAAATCATTAACCATTAGCATAGTGGAATCATCTAAAGATTCATTCACATCCTATTGATCACTTCAGCACTATCTTCAAACATCATTGAAATTAATTTTTCATCATTTCACCTTTTTTTCATTGTCCTTTTACTGATCGTCATATGTCTGGTGAATTTATCAGTGTCAAAACACGTCTAATGGAACAGTATCATTATCACTCAGAAGGATCAGTGTCACCGTTAGTCTAATGAGTCGACAACACATATTGTCCGATGAATCCTAACCCATTTTACAAAAACCAAAATCATTTATTCTTTCTCTATTGACCCACATGAAGTAAAAAAGTTCACCCTGATAAAAATTGTTGAATTATTTATTGATCTTCATTAGGTTGATTAGTCTTTGATATTATCACGTACATCAGTCTAAAAAACTCTTCTTTTTTTTCATTGGTCCTAAAACTCACAAAAAAACAATTATGACTATGATTGATAATTGGAACACCGTGTCTGATGAAATGATATCATGAAATAATTTCTTCAATGATTCCCAACATACCATTGATCCTTATAACTTATTTATCCAGTGAATTAGACTGTCTAATGAATTAGGCTATCTAATCGATTGGCCTATTAGTTCTTTAGAAAAACATCAACAACTCAAACTTCAAAACTCATCATCATTTCAACATTTTAAAAGAAATATTTTATCATTGACCCACTTTATTAGTTGAATATATTTTTCTTGTGTCTTGTTAATCTAATTTAAAACTAGTATCCTTTTATTCTAACAATATACAAAAAACTAATATCCTTCAAACAATTCAACATCTAGTTATCTTACACCGATAAACATAAACCATAAAAACATTGTGTTTTTTATATGAAAATGCCTTTCTTATAATCATGAAATCATTATGATTGTGATAAATTTTAAGATCATCATAGAATCACTTCACTTAAAATGGAATTTATTTTGAATTCCCATCCATACATCATCGTCATTATTTGAAATTAATCCTCAAACTGATTGGAAACACTTTTATGTCCATTTAATTCATAAGGATTGCATCACATGTTTCATAGAAAACATATGATTTATGATAATTCCAATAACATCACAATATTGTAGTACTTATATTGGATCCATCTAGACACTAATACATTCCTCACTTTGATTCAAACATTCATTTCAAACCCATGGTGAGTATGATGAACCACTTCTACAAGAAAACATATTAAAAACAGATGAATATTGATAAGAAATTTTTTTATAATCTTATATTTTCAATGAAACCATTCACCAAATTTTTTAGATCATCAAAATATAGAAATTTAATTGTTTTATTTTTGTGAAAACAAAATACAAAACATTCAGTAAAAATATCTTTCGTCTTCCAAAAACAACATCTTTTCCACTTGGTACGAAAAAATGTATATATTGAGGATGATGTATTTACACATGATCAACCATGAGGGAGGATACTGATGTTATTTTTTTGGTATTTACCATTGATCATTTAATAAGTGATTTGAAGAGTTACAGCCATCTAATTATGGGAATGAAGCTATGAATATGATATAGCTGGTGTGGCACGCAATATTGGTGGAGAGGTCGTAGTAATTGGAATGACCATTATATTCTTCATGTGGTATGTAGAGTAAGTAATGAACAAACTTAAGAGTCATTATAAGATTACTCCTTTCATTTTTAGGTTTTTTTCGCATTTTCAACTGAGATTCATAATGTTATTGGTGGAGTTATTTTTCCTCCCTCAGGCGATAGCTTGAGTTGGTTAAAGTAGCTTGAGAAAATTGATCCAAACCTTATATAGAATCTATCATTTTCCATTTTTAAGCCTCCAGCTGCACGTAAATTAAAACACAATATGTTATATAAAAATAATTACTAAAATTAAACCTTAAAAACCACTAGATGATTTCTTTATACAAGTTATTTCCAAAAACGAATTAAAAATTTAAAAATAAAAATTAAATAACATAATGAATTGAAATTTTTTTTTGAAATTACAATATTTATTTTAAATTAAATTAAATTAATTTAAAAAATAATTAAAAATAAAGATAAAATTAATTAATCAATTAATTCCTAACTTCAATAATATTAAAAAATTCATGATATAATAACTTTTAAAAATAGAAACATGTTATTTTATATGTTTATTTCAATGAAATATATTTATTGAAATCTCATTTTATCAATGAGTAATAGATATATATATTGATTGAATGAGGTTTATACAGTGGTGCAATTTCTATCCAATTAAATCTAAATATTTTGATATATAAAAGACCACAATCTATTTTGGAATTTTCTAAAAACCCAAAGGTGGGATTATTGAAAAAAAATATCTATTAGTATATTTTTTTCCGATATTTTTTGTCAATAATTTTATATAAAGAAACTTTAATATTATCCCAAAGGAAAATTAAAATTAATGATGTGGTATAAATGATTTTTTATGCAACTGAAGAAAAAATTTTCTATTGATATAATCCATATCACAACACATTTAGTTACACTATGGAATGTGATAAATTTTTCCACACATTATACCACTATTTACACCATGGGGAAGATATATGTGAATTAATTATAAATGTAATAAAAATATTTCTAGCACTAATGTTAGGGACACGTGAGTAGCTAGTCATCAAGGAGACAACCGTCCAAGCCTCATGGTAGCCTCAACCATGGTGATGAAGAGCTGTTTAATAAGCTAATAGAAAAGTGGTTCTAGAAGAAGGATGATATTTCAAGAATAGTGTGACATATGGATATATGGAATGTGGTTGTGTTATGGGTTAGTACCATGGTGATTAATACTGAGGTAAATCAAAGTCCTGAGTAAAAAAAATCTATATTCCAGAGAGAATTATGATATGGTATAATGGTAGATTCACACTAGGATACATGATAAGTGTACTTACCCTAAAAGGATAGGATTTTAATGAATTTAAGGAAAATTTGAGTGCACAAAAAAATAGAGGAATACATCAATAGAAAAATGATATATTTAATTGTGTTTTCCAATTGGAATCCTCTATACTGTGGTGGAGCCCCTAAATTACAAAGTGTCAAATTTGAATTTCAATATATATTACACTTCAGAGAGGCCAATTTCATAAGGGATTTCGACACTATAAGTAGTGTTAATTAGCTATCTAGAATCTTCATTGAATAATTAAATCCACTAAAACTTGTTCTCTGATTGAGTGAGATATGTTAAATAATGCTATGGATTTGGGAGTATTAAAATAGAGTAAAATCCATGAATTTAATGGATCTAATATTTTATTGGTGACTATGTAATTTAAGGGAGAACATTCAATAGATTTTTGTATGTAATGTCTACCAGACTATGATGAAGTATTTCATGCCATGGTTTAGGTGATTTCTTATAATAGATGATATTTAAAATTAATGAGATGGATCAAATTTCCTACGGCTGACATGGGCTTATGGGAAAGTAATAACCACAATAAAATTTTTGGTATAAATGACATGATATTATTGGATTGGAAAAAAAAGAATTAATAAAAACCATCGTATTAATGGTTTATTCCTAAGAAGATCATAAAAAATCCTTATTGTAGTTTTAGATGTAAATAGATTTCATAACTGACAAAAAAAGGCATAGATATCTAAAGGGGGATTTCCATAGTAGTGTTTTAATGTTATAGAAAATGGGAGAAGATATTCAAGATGAATTATTTCAAGATAATTTATAGATTTCTTCAGGATGAATGTGGATGATAAAATTCATATTCAATCACTAGTTTTATCTTATTCAATGTTTTAGTACATCAATAAGGAAAAGTTAGATGTGATTTTTTTATATTGAAATTTTAGAGTATAGAAATTTTATATCATGAAGGTTTTTAATAAGGAGGGTAAGTATGTCCCCAAAAAAATTATCACAAAGATGTGAGATTAGTTTTTTTGTGTAAAGACACATTTTAATGTATGCTCTATGAATTATTCCATTTAGGTGAACTAGGAAATATTTGGTACCTCCCTTCATTATTGGGTTATTATTTTTTATCAAACTGGGGGAAAAGATAGATGTTTCTCTTAAAATTGAACAAGATCATTGTGATGTGTTATGAAAATAAATTTATTATACCTTGATTCAGGTTTCCCTTATTAGGGAATATAATTAGGTTTACTTGGGTGTTCCCATGTTTTTTGGGGTCATATGAACCATATTGTGAGTTTTTAAATATGTATAATGAAATTATATAACATGTTATGGGTTTCCATATTTTTAATTCGGGCTTTTAGTGTTTATTATTTATAAACATATCCTACATCATATTATACATGTTTTAATGGAATACAAAACACACATACTATGTATGTATAAAAAAGGATAGGGGTACCCTAAAAATATATTGTTATGTCCACTTTTAAAGGAACATTTAGTTCAATTCATGCCTTTTTTGACATGTTGAGGGTATTCAAAATAGACCACACATAATAGAGACTTGTTAATTATCTTTTAAATGAACAATTATGGTAAATATGGCATATTGGGTCTACTTTTATTGTTTATTAGTCATGGTGTTCTCTTATGGCACATAGGATAATAATGACATTGTTATGCATGAGTTTGATCGCTGGAGGAATAATGGTTGGATTCTAGAAATGATTATGATATTATTATGCCTTCTGTTATAGTTTTATAATGTTTGTGTTGTTTAAGGTCTTCTTATTGAGGTTTTTAAAAATATATATATCCACATTTTCATGAATGGTGCATGCAATTGTGATCCTTGTTTTGTATGTTATGGCATGTGGCTTGTGTACTATTAACACATAGTGATGTATCCTATATTTATATTAATTTCACATTTAGTGGATAGATAATTTATATATATATGATTATGATATATATATGCATTCATTCCTATGAAATGATGGCGCCTCTTAGGTTAAGATTATTACTTATGGTGCCACACTAAAAAGGGACTTCTAGTCTCCTATATTAAAGTGAATATATGTTCCTCCTAGGGAGTATGATTATAGATAAATATATGTATCAACACACACACACATGTGTATTTTCATCTTATAGAGGATATATTTGGTCACATATCTCTGATTATAACGTCTCTTATAGTGGCAGTGTACCCTCTCCAGATTCCAAACATGTCTTGAAGTAGGTTTGGCTAATGTGGTTGAAAATTACTAAATAAACGTCACTTCATTCTTTTCATTGATCATTTGATTTTAGTAACATGCCTATTTGTTAACATAACTACTTTTTAATTTTCAATCAATTGAATAATTGTCTATGATTACATGTTACATGTTGACTTTATGTTCCAACATTGCACACATGCCTTTTTGACATGCTAGATGAGCTCTAGTGGTGACTTCCATGGGGTATGGTGTACTGAAAACTTATATTTCATCCCATGGGGATGTGTACATAATTTTTTACATTGACTAGCTAATATAAAAGACCATATATTTAAATGATGAGAATACATGAGCATGGGTAGTCATTACATGTGGTCTAGGGGGTGCAGGTGCACCTTTCTATAGTTTTATATTGTTTTATGAAGAGGAAAGGGTTAGGATTTCCACATCACTTCACACTGAGTATTTCACCTTGGGATTTTTCACTAAGAACTCTAGAGGGAGATTTTGGTTGATATTATTTCAATATTTTTAGTTTCATATTTTTACCCTCAAATTAACATTATGGGTGTTTTGGTCTAGGTTATAATATTCATGATCGTTCGTGTTGTTTTTATACCATTTTGGTAGGTTTTTTTGTAATGGAATGATCTTTTATAAATGAAATTATCATTTGATAATGTAAATGTCTTAAATATATAGTAAACAATATTCTATACTATGGTAATTTAGTTCCAATATACCATGTTATATTTAAAAGGCCATTAATCATCTTATTCATTTACAATATAGTCATCATAAAGTGGTTGTTAATATCATAATATATTAAGGGTGATGATAATTTAGAGATAAAAAAATTGAAGAAAAAATGATGGCCTCAGCCAATAGAATATTACCCTATAAAGAGAATTTATAAGATATTATAATGGAGATAACATCACTATGATCATCACTTGACTAAGACAGACCAAAGATTCAAAAACTGAAGGTCGATAAAAGAATTACGAGTGAAGTTCAAGATTATTGAAATCATGACCCAAATCATGTTCATTGAACCACCCCATGAAATCACCACCATCTCATACCTTACTATTAGGGCATGCGCTGGTGTAACAAGGGATTATATATGTTCAACCTAGCCATATAAATTTTCATTTTTTCCATCTTAATAAAAAAATGATTATATTTTTTTATTTTTTATTTTTACCTTATCAATTATTATTTTATGTATTTGATAAAATTATATTTTTACGTGAATAAAAAAATATATTTGGAAAATATATTGTTTCAATTAAAATTTTTTTATGAAAAATTGATGATCTTATGAAATAAATAATATATAAATAATATATTCTTGTTAAATAATAATTATATAAATATAAAATATAATATAATTTATGAAGTCCAGTGTAATTTGTATAATGGTTAAAAAGTTGTAAATATCATAAAAATAGTATTTTACAATATATATGGATCTTTATTTAAAAGTCAAAATTATAATAATTAGGAAATAATTTTGCGAAACATGATTTTATTTTTGAAATATGTAGGTCAAAATTAGTAAATGGTTTATTATTCACAATTTTATGAGAGATGAATTTATGGGGAAAATTTATACATGATATAAATATAATGTATGAATCATGACAAAATTATGGACCAAAAGTTATGTAATAAATTACATAAAAGATATTTATCAAAAATTTATATATTTATTTGATTTAAAATAATATATTTATAAGTTATTTGAATTTTTTTAAATTACATTAATGAATCATTCAAAACCTGTATAAAATTTTATGCTTTGAAAATCATTTATTTAAGAACATAACTAACTTCTACATCACAAATT
Organism: Viscum album; assembly: GCA_963277665.1. NCBI lineage: Eukaryota > Viridiplantae > Streptophyta > Magnoliopsida > Santalales > Viscaceae > Viscum > Viscum album. The sequence continues at coordinate 650,346,972 of OY728145.1, read as the reverse complement.
GTAATATTTTATGGAGTTAGTTTCATTAATATATAAAATATTGGAATCCAGTCCTATTTTGTAGAGACCATGAGAAAAACCACTGGACTATTTGTGGTTTTCATTTTTTATCGTTTACAATCCAAAACTGATGTATATAAATTAATATTGAATTACACTCTCTTTTGATACAACTACCCATCCATCCATCCACTCATATCCACTAAATACTAATTGGGAATAATTTATAATCACTATAATTATCGAAATCACTCCCTTATAATTACCAATATCTTAATAATCTATTCCCATGATTTTTGTAATCTCTCACTAGAGGTAATTGATCTTCACATCTCGCTTTTTACTTCATATACTTTATTTTTGAAAAGAACATTTATTTCCAATTAATTATGTTGTAATATATTTTTAAAGATACCATTACTATCCCTATGATCAATAATAAATTAGAGGATACCTTTCACTCTCATTAAACACTCCATTAAACCTTTACATTCATCATTTATGCGGAAGAAATTATCCTGAAATTTTTCCTTACCAAAAATTTGTGTAGCGAATACCCATCCAAATTTATACTCAATAGTATACCCATATTTTTACCTATACTTAATTTATTGAGGTAAACTATATATGTAACAATATTTCCTTAATCATTGGATTGAAATTAATGATTTTAATTTTTAAGTTGTTTGATCTATGTGGAACACAATTGTATGTACATTATATTAATTTTATGGGTGGTCCAAGAATTATATATCACTCCGTTTCATTGGGTACTTTTTTTATCTCATGAAATACAATGTATTTTCATTGAATGATATTATAAGCATGGAATATTATGATTTATCAATAGTTATCCATGACATATGTTTATGATTTCATGTTTTATGTTGTTGACACATTCTTATGTTTCCTTGATGTTATTATATTATATCATTCATTGATGATCATGCTTTGTATTCTATCCCATGTATATCAAATTTATATACCTCTTTACTAATATGTATTAATTTTATCAAGTTATTATATGAATATTTCCTTACTATGATTTATAAATCACAATTTTCTTATGTATATAATGAGGTTATCTCAGGAAGTATTAGAAGATCATTGGAATATAAGGGAATGTTTTGGGGTTTTAAATATTTTTTTCTACCCATTTTTTTAGATTATGTTCTATTGGACTATTTTTACAGTGAAACATGGCCTCATGACCTTCTAAAATTATCATATCTATATCATTATTTAATAAATCAGGAATTAAGTTGTATTAAATATATGAATTGAATAGTTTATATGCGACGAAAGTCTTCTTATATTCTAGATTAAGATAAAAAAACCTTATTCGAAACATAAGGATAAGGCCATACTTATTAAAAATACATTAAATTATGGTAAAGTATATTTTTAGTGGTTTCCAAGAAAAAAAATCCATGTATGAACCTAATTGGTGGATGTGGATCTGGCACAACTATAAATTGAGGTAGTTATATAGAAATGGTTGCATTGATCTTTGACTCGATCATCACCTCGTGAATGGAAAAGAGTCCTTGATACACACCTAGTTTGACACTTATAATATTATTATTTTGTAAATTCATAGTATCACTATGAATCATTATAAATACAAAAAAAACTAACCACGTAATTTCATGTCTGAAAATCGTCCATCGATAACTTAGATTAAAACCTAGAAATTTAAAAGTTAATGAATTTATGTCATTTATGGTTTTTCACTTAAATATTCATAGTTTCCCATTTTTGTGTTTTATAATAAACCAATATTTTTATAAATTGATATTCTATATTTTTTTGATAAAATAATTACATTACAAAAACAAAGATAAGAGGACCATAAACGTAAATAAATTTGGAAACATGGAAACATAAAAAACTGGTTCAGAAGATGTATACATCATCTCCAACTTAATTCCCCATAAATACCACCCTTATGAGACATATCCCAAGTAATATCAATCATCATAACTTAGGTAAAAGAAACATATGAAAGAGTTATCTCATATACTCATTATGGGTAAACAATGTAAATACATTAACATATCTTGATAATAAGGGTAGGAGAACACAACTATAATATATTAAAATCAAACCCTTCATATCAGAGATCTAAATATTGAGTCATGTATTATCTATTTGATGTTAATACAACATTAATACATGTGTAAATAAAATAATATGTTCCCTGAGATTATGACATTAATGTAATACATAGAATTCTGGCATACACATAAGCTTATAAAATCTATTTTTTATTAGTCATGGCTCATTACCAAAATTATCATATTAGATTGGGTACACTCACAAAGTAATCATAGTATCCAAGGTTCACTCACAACACTATCATAGTGGAAAATTTACCTTCCTAAAATGGGTTCACTCCTCATTCTAGTCCATTTTATATCATGAGATATCAATCTTTACCCTATGCATGAATGGAGATATACATACCACCCATAAAATAATAAAAAATGTACAAATTTGTCCCACAAGATCATAAAACACTCATCTTATCTGAATCTATGAAGATAAATTGGTCTCATAAAAATTTCATCATATTATAACCTATAAAAAATAAATATGTTTCATTATTATTTCATCATTTCATCATAACAAAACCCAAGGAAAAATTATTGAGTTTCATCTATATATTATCTTCAAAAACATAAAAAATCAGAGAAATAATAATAATGGTTTCATTGGATCATATAACTAGTTATTCATAAATATAAAAAACGGATTTCATATTACATTAAAAACTATTTTTAAATATCACTTTAATCGTTTATTTAGAAAAATAGCCTTTATATTTTTAAAATATATTTTCCAAATTATAAATTCATTAAAAAACTTCAAAATCAATTTCTTGGAAATTATCCTTCAAAACCTATAAAGGAATATTTAAAGATAATTTAGAAATTCTCATGAGTAGAATATCCATTCCACATTTAAAAACACATATTAAAATATAAAAAAATTAAAATTCATTTCATTGAAAATAACCATGGAAGCATATGAAGTAATATTTAAAAATAATTTAAAAAATTTCTTAAGAAAAATTTTATTTCCACTTTAAAATAAAATTTTTTAAACATAAAATATTTTTTATTACCTATTTCATTGAAAATAACCATGGAATATTATAAATGAAGATTTAATTTTTTTTCAAATAATTTCCTTATGAGAACATCATTTCCACTTTCAAAAACACATTTTGAAACATAAAATAGTTTGTAAATACTTTTCGTTGAAAATAATATTTTAAACTTACAAAAGAATTTTTAAGGTTCATTTAAAACAATTATTAGGGGCTAAAAAATTTCCAATTTTAAAAAAAAAATTAAATCATAAAAAAATCATAATTCATTCCTTTGAAATTAATGTTTTATATTTTTAAGGTATTCATAAAAAATGATTAGTCATGATTTTTGGGAAATTCCATTCATTTCGTACGTGTTAAAAAGAAGTATTCATTTCATATTTTTTGTAAAAGAAAAATTGTTTTAATTGGGAAACACACATGAATATTCCATATAAAACATTTTTTCAATTTAAAAAAATGGAACAAATTATTTTTAAAAATATAATGGGAATATAAAAAAATCATTATTTTTTTAAAACATGTATTTGGAATAAAAAGGGTTTTCAAGTGAAGAGGTGAATAAAGTTAGTTTTTTTAAACATGATTTTGGAATCATGACTATATAAAGAGAGAGAAATAAACATGAAGACACACATAACAAAATTAGACATAAATTTATTAGTTTCTTAATAATTTAATAATAAAAGTTTAGTATCGATCCTATAATCATAAACAACAATGATAAAAAATGTGATAGTAAAATAAAACCATTACCAAATTGTTAAAATTAAATCATAAACCACATGAAAGAATAAAATTGAATGAGAATTGAAATATGAAGAGAATAAATGAATTCATTTTATTTAATTTCAAATGGGGTTTATATACACCTCATAAAAGAATATAGGTTCATAACACAACATATGTCTCGAAGAAGGAAAATTGAGATAAAAATCCCCATACCTTATGTACTGACTTCCTTCGTACATGTTAGAACCTCATGTATTATAAATTTAGGATTATTATAAATCCATTATATAACCATAATAATAATTATCAAACATTATATAATTTACATAGTTCATTTACATACCTTAATATTAATAATTCCTTAATAAAATCTAGTATTAGGTAATGATTACATTGTTTAATTTTGTGTATGTTTTTATTTGGTATTTTTGATCCTCATACTAAGATGATGGTTCCATAATATATAAATTCATATAAATAATATAAATATCATATATATCCATTTTATATTCATTTATTTTAATCCAATAAATTTATAGATATAAAATGAGTTTCACCCTTAATGGTGACAGTAGGTCATACGTACGTGTGAACTTTTTCTATATTAAACATGATTGTAGAAATGAAAGAAATAAAAATACTATGTTATCTACAGATAAACATTTTTATTTCCAATGTATCAAATAATTTCATTAAATTTACCCTTATTTTCATCCATGTAATGAATTATTTAAAAATGAATTACATCACTTTGTGGGGCGGTAGACCACCATAGTAAACAAATGACATTATTGTATCCCCCATGGAATGAAAAGTAAGAAGGTGTATGTGATATCATAATTACATAGTTATAATTATGTTACAAAAATCATATATACTAATTTAATTTTTCCTTGTTACCATCTATATAAAATATAAATGAAAAACCCATCACCTCAGTTTGTGCGGTGGTAGTCTGTCTACATGTGAGTGACGTTATTGATTTCAAATGGATTGGGAGTTAATATATTAGATGTGGTATTAAAAATTAAAGGGGAGAAGTAATATCATAATATCATATATAATCATTAAATCCATAATTATATCGATTATTTATAGTAGTTTATGGAAAATGAATGGTATTTAAAGGAGGTGGATGAATAAATAAAACAAAAAATCCATGTTTTAGAATTTTACTTCTATTTAAGATATTATCTTTAGTATTACACCTAAAGACCTAATAGATAGAATTACTAACCACAATATGGCCTCTAGGATGTGGTAAGTAAATTATAGAACATATTTGGGTAAGTAATGGCAAAAAAGAATGGGTCTTGGAAGTGTGAATATGAGAGAAGGTGAGTTGTCCTTTTACAAGTGGGGGAGAGGACCCACAATGAATTTTTGAAAATAATAAGGTGTAGCTACCTTTTTCACATTCCATACGGCTCCAAATGGGCCATTAGTGAACCTTATAGGTTATAAGGTTTAAATGTGTTCATAAAATGGGTGTTAGATAAGTTTATAGGTTATTTTACCCCTAATCCATTTAGTTTAACCCCCAGTAAACAATTTTTAACAATAACAATAGTTTTTATTTTTTATAATTTTTACTATTAATTTTAGAAAAGAAATTTTGTTGAAATTATTAAATAATATAAATTATCCTGGTTCCAAATATGGAATCCATTTTCCAAATCCTATTCACACAATTCATAGAATTTAAATTTAAAATTAAACCTCTATTTTGTAGAGACTTTGTTGTTTCCTTGTAAAAATTGAAATATTTTTTGATATATTTTCAAAACTATGTGCTAATATGGAACACGGTTCTGAGACCTGGTGTTCTCATAATTAATTTCATAAAAATATTGTATATATTTTATATTATTCATGCACTATTTCATAAAGAAAATTTGATAACTCTTAAAAGTAATCTCATATCCAAAATTTGATACCCTAATTAAGTTTGAAATTGGACATTTACCTTATGTGGGACCAAATATTAGTCAGCCCAAGGTGGTCAGAAATAGTGACCGTTGAAGGGTGTCTTTAGTTAAAATAAACAATTAAATTAATTTATATTAGTTAAATTATCCTAATATAATTTCTATTAATCCACCGTTATGGATAATCCTCTAGATTTATCTACATAAAACCCTGGGAGGATTGAGAGCATTTTACCTCTCCCTTCATTGGTGAATCGAATTTGATGATGATGAGAGTTCAGATCAAACCATATCAAAGTATAATGAACAATATGAATCCTTTCGATAATTAGAGATAATTTTAATCAAAAAAACGATCCAATATCTATTAAACAATTATCATTTGTGGATTATTCTTTATTTGATTAATTTTTTAGCATGAGTAATCCCTTTCATTGACCTGCGTCAATTTTTGGACTATTTCATGTTCCCATGTATTGAAATTAATCTGATGATTAAATTTTTCTCTAACCCTGAATCTACCGATTGTATTCATTGTAAATTAATTCATGTACAACTATTATTGAAACATTATTTTTGTTCCTTCCTCTAAAAAATTATTCATGTTCTTCACTGATCGGCCTATGGAGTATTAGTTCGACATTATCGATTTGGATCAAGCCTGATTAGACCCTCATATTCAAGACATATTAACATGTGATGTATGGATAGAAAAACCAAGGATGATTTCAATTTAATTGTTGTTATTAAATTATTATTTCAACAATCGGAATCCAAATCATCATGGGTGGAGTAACTAGATAAGGGGGAGGAGCACAAGTTCACATGGGGGAAAACAAAATTTGATATCTAGACACTGGAGGGCCATAATTAAAAGCCAAATGATTCATACACTTTTTGGGAGTAGATAATTCCACATTCTATGGTTGAATGAAAAGATATGAATCATGAAGACTACTGGTAAACATCTAAAAAATATTGATGATAGATCATGTAGTTCTAAAGAACACATGGTGTGTAACTCATAGATATAGAGGATAGGTTTTTCAGGTGAGATAAATATCACATTCCTTGTGGGACCCCACAAAGTCCTTATGAAATTTTCCTAGAGGACTCCACATATACATTCTGATTAGAATGGAAGAAGCACAGCTGTAGACATACCATGTGAAGAGGCCCACAGACATGGGCAGAGACATGTGCATAACCCTATGTGTATGGGAACGTTGACTTCCAAAGAAAATGGACACTTAAAAAGTACATGTACCTAGCATTAGAGAATTCACAGGACCTCGGATGAATTAAAAACACTATGTATACCCTCTACACACCATATATGGATACTTGGGAAATGAGTTGTGCATATAGAAGGACATGACCTTGTGATGGAGTGGGGCCACACACCTTATGGGTACCTTCAAACAACATATACCCCTTGTTTATTTCAAGTAATTTTCAAAAACTTATATTTCCTTTATATGGAAATTTATTTTTTAAAGAGAGTAGATGATCTAGATTTTTTTCCCACATAGAACGTGATAGTGCCCTCTATTGTGGATTTTGGGGAATGATGTAAGATTTTATGTGAATGGTACTTGTTTAAGTGAATATTGATGATGGAAGGGATAATGTAGGATCACTAATAGATTTAAATTTGACCCCTCTAACTATTCTATGAATGGGTCCTCTACCTATATATATATAGTGGAAACCTCTTACAGAGATAGGCATGGGTCTTCAACAGTTCGAGGGGCACTCTCCCAGCATACTAGGCATGGGTTATTGATTACTAGAGTGGCACCCTACTATGGATATTGGGAATGACTCCTGGACCATTCCAGTGGAACCCTCCATCTAGTATAATCATTGTTCCTCAATAGATATAGTTTCACTCTCCTATGAAGACATGGAATGGGTCCTCAGCCATTCGAGTGGAACCCTCCAAGCAGGTTGAGAATGTTTCCTTGATTAATAGAGTTGAATAATTTTAAGGATATTGGGAATTGGCCCTTGTCCATATAATTAGAAAACTCCAGTTTTGATATTCATGTGGCCTCAATGACTAGAGTGTCACCCTCACAAAGAGACATTTCATTGGTCTTCCACAATACAAGTGTCACTCTGCTAGCAGGCTGGGCATATTTCCTTGAAAACTAGATTGGAACCATCCTATAGAGAAAGGTCATGGGTCCTTGACCATTTGAGTGGAACCCTCTAGCTATGTTGGGGATGGGTTCGCAACCAATATAGTGGAACCCTACAATTAAACAAGGTCATGGGTCCTCTACCTAGATATTATTCCCATCTACTATGTGATATAATTTCAAGGTGTGTCTTGATATGGATGTTTTCAACTGGTTAGATATGCAAGTGATTGGGAATCATTTATGGACTTCTTTAAAAGATGTAATTATTTTCTTGTAATGTTCTATCGGATATAGATCGATGCCACTCTTGCATGGGTTTCATTGGTATGATCATATATATATCTGTGTATTTTTACAATCATACTTTGAGTTTACTTTTTTACTATCTATATGTTATTTACTATCACATATCATACTGATCCCCCTTAATATTTCTTGATTTCCTACTGGGTATGTATATACTCACCCCTGTAAGGAATTTTCATTTATTTGTAGTGTCTTATCAAAATGACGAACAGATCAGTGGTGACTTTCGATGAGATAAGGGATACGTGGTGCATTAGTCCGCATATTGTGGTTAGAACATGATGTTCTAAAGTTGGTCTCTCTCATCACTTTTTATTTTCATTTTTTAATGTTGGGATATATTTCTGTTTTGACATGTAATTTTTTTCTTGAATATTAATTTTTCACTTTCATACTCTTGTACACCCTGGATGTTTTTCATGCATGGTTTTTATTCTAATTGAATAATATTTTAATTATTATTACTCCGAAATTATTCATTGAGATGGTAGGGTGTGTGAATATAGGTACATTATGTAAAGTCCTCCCTATGTTATATATTCCTTTCATTGTTGGTCACCATCCCCCGACCTATAGAGGAAACACTCTGGTAGATGTTTTTTGAGCCCCATTGGGTTGGGTCATGACAAAATTATTTAAAAAGGTTATTCGATCATTGGGATGGTGTTTGGAGTTTCATCCTTATCTGGATTTGGTTGGTATTGGGTCAATAATGTCAATGTTTCTCGAGTGTGGATCTCTGGAAAATAAACTCAGTACTAGTGTGGGTGGTCAACGTATCCATTCATCAGGGCCTTAAATACCTACATGTCCACTCATCATACCATGAAATTAGTTGTAGGGATCAATGATACAAGAGTCAGATAATATTGAGCCTTTTAAGATGCTTCTTAGGTCTAATCCCCATTATATATATATATATGATCATGTGATCATTGTATGTCTTGATTAATTTTTTTTTATGAATTCGAGATGAAAACCATCCAGGTTAATAGTTTGAAATTGTGATGATGCTCTAATGAGTGATGAGGATTCCATTTAGAGAAAATCTCACAATATCCTTCCTCCATGTTGATAGATAGAGTCACCCCTACCCATTCAGTATCATATCATACCACAATGTCATTATGAGGACGTGTGAAAGAATTGTGCACTCTATAGATCCAATTCCAGAGACTAATGAGGTTCCATGGTGAGTCAGATCCCTAAAAAGTATAGGATTGGCTATAGTTTAAAGTAAATATTTTCGTGCTCATCCTTAAACCAACAGATCATGTATTTTTTCTATAATCTATCCTTTTCCCTAGAGAATCTAGGTTCTGGTGGAGTCTCATTACATAGATGAACGAAGATTCAACACACTACAGGTCCATATTCTTTCGTTAATATCATGAGGAGTACTACCCCTCTTGTTTTCCCTCATTTAGGATTCTGGAACATTTGGGAAAGCAATAAGGAGGCATGGTAGTGATTGAGTAAATTATGATGATTAGAGACATTATGTAGTACTCCCTTGACCTGATTTGGGATGGCTACTTCTAGGAATATATGTTTGAGTAGGGACTATGTAGAGATATTTGTGTTAGTGTCATACCCCAATACATTCCCACTTATGTTGGGTGTACTAAAGAGGTTTATAGATGAAGCGTGGTTCATCTCATATGGATATCATGAATATGGATCTATAAATGGTATTACATAACTTAGAAGCCTCAAATTGCTAGCAGACATCATTTGATTGGATCTCAGTATATGAGATCTTCCTTGGGTCAGGCTCAGTCTTGCTATTAAGGAAAACATTGAGAAACAGGTAATCCCGGATATGGGAATTATATTCTTTTGAAAAGCTAGTTTACATAGAACATGACTACCCAAAAATACATGATGAATATAGTAGGATGACAGAAGATAGATTGCCATAGTAGAGGCAGCATCATGATCATGGATCTCCTAGGACGGGGAATGCTGGAACCTAGGTAGTGAGCACTAGTAGAGGAGTAGGTGGAGCTCCAAGAGGAGGATCTATGGGTGGGGGTGATGCTATGAGATACTTCCACCACCACCATTCGGTTGCCCATGTCAGGCCTTGGAACTAGAGGTTGGGGCCGTATATAGCTATAGGATATGGAGTCATACTACCCAATGACACACAAGATGATTAAATGTGTAATATGTGTTTATTATAATATTTACTCATAATTATTAGTCACATGTCTGAGTCATTCATTCATATCTATACTTAATATTTGAGATATGGAGATCCTTGTAGAGGATTTACCCTAAATACATTATTTTGAGATTCTTATAGGGAATGATTCTTCTGTATCATTTATCTTCAGTTAGTGAGGGTTTTCACTTAGAGGACAGAAGATCATGTGGGACCTTTTGGTCATCATAGTGAAACCCTATTAATTTATATTATTTATGTATTGGTTTTACATGGTCTGAACTCAGATTAACAATCACTATACATGAGTCAGATTCCTTCACAATTATGGGATGAGATTATCTTTTGTGGGTAATAGAGATCTCATGGTTACACGAGTACATTTTTCAAATATGAGGATACATCCCATCACCCATCAGTTTCCAAGTATATCCTCAATACAATATACTCTTTAATCATTTGGATTCTTTCAGTCATGGAGTTTTTTATTAACTTAATCCTTGAGGATGTTCTAGGCTTATCTCTAAGGTGGGAGATGGGTGTTGTTTATCTACATGCATCCTGAAATCAGTCTAATATATTCTGCATCATATCATATGGCCCCTACCAAGCATTGGGATCCATGTATTCATTTGGAGTATCTTCAAGATAAGGGTTCTATCGGACCTAGTGTTTCCCTCTTGGTATCTCTATTGTTTTTTCTTGAAAATATAGATGGAATATTGTGGATTTTAGTGGACTATTGTCACCTAAATAAGTCTATGATAAAGAAAAACTAACCCTTGTAAGGAATTAAAGACCCCTTTGATTAGTTATGAGGAGTGAGATGGTTCTCAAATATTTATCTCAAGTCCAGATATCACCCATTTGGGTTTATTAAGGCTAATATTTTGAGGCTATAAATTTGATGTCGTTATGGACACTATGATTTATTGGTGATTCCCTTTATTGAGTTGAATTTCCCTATCATGGTTATGGATTAGAAGAACCAAATCTTCCAACCATACATAGTCTATTTTTTGTCTTCATTAATGAGATACTCATCTACTATTCATCAGTGGAGGAGCATAACGAGTATTTAAAAATGGTCCTAGATTTACTTTTGGAATACCATCTTTATGGTTAGATCATCAACTTCTAGTTTTGGATTCATGAGGTTCAATTTTTAGGGCATGTCATTTCTGAGCATTGTTTGGTTAAAGACTTCAAAAATATAGAAGATGTTATTTCTTGGGATCCACCCAAGATAATGTAATAGGTGAGGAGTTTTCTTGGCTTTGTAGGGTACTATTGGAGGTTTAGGGTAGAATTATCTTGGATTGAATCCCATTTGACCACATAGATGTAAAAAGTCATCCTTTTAAGTGGACTCTGTAGTTATGATGTTCCTTCAAGGACTTTAGGATGAGTATAATGATAACCCCTTTGTTGATACAACTAAAGGAGGTAATGTTATACTTAGTGTATTACAATGACTCAGGATATAAGAGTAGATACATGTTGATTTATTGGTAGTTTGTTATCACAAATGGGTTAATGTAGTTGAGACAAAATAATCAAAACTAAGTGAATCAAGACCTAGATCTGGTTATGGTGATCTTAAACCTGATGATGTGGAGGCATTATGTTTCGGGATAGTGATTTTTGTATTTATGAAACCATTCGAGTATCAGGTAGGTCTTCACATAGATATAATTTAATTTGAGATATTGGTGCTAGTTGGAGTTCCTATTGGATATTGATTTTGAGATGTTTTATAATATGGAAGTGAAATGTGCTCCCATATTCCCTTAGAAATAATTCCTTTGCTATCTTCATCTAGAATGATTCTGAATGTTTTCTTCCTTGCTGATAAACCTAGTGGAGTGGGAGGGTCTGGTTTTTTCAATTAATAGAGTTCAATCCTTTTCTTATTGAGCATGGGAAAGAGTCTCAGCTAGGAGACATCAACAATGAGAAATTTCGTGACCAGATATCCATACAAGAATAACCCAATGTATATTATAAAGGATAGGATCGTTTTATCCTTTTTAAGGGATAGATGGTGTTCCCAGACATGATGTGGGAGGAGGTAATGTGAGAGTTCCATACATTTCCTTTTATTATAAATCCTAATATAGGGTAGATGTACAGAGACCATTAGTGGTACTTTGGGTGAGCCATTGTGTAATAAAGTAATACTAAGTTCATTTCATTGTGCCTCACCCGTACAAAGGTGAAGGATGAGTGCCAGGTTCCAAAAGGTCTGTTGTAGCCCCTAGAGATCCAATAGTGGAAGTATACTAACATATCCATAGACTTCCTAACAGGGCTTCCATGGACAGATAAGGTCCATGATTCCTTCTTGGTTATTATTGATCATATTACAAATTAAGAACAATTTCTTACTATCAAAGAATAGATTTTTGGGGATAGTTTGTTGAATTTGTATGTATGGAATATTTTTTCATTATGGGGTGGCCATGAATATTGTCTTTGATCATGATGTGTTCTCTACATCATGGTTTTGGAAATGACTATAGAAGGAACTCAAGGAACTTATGAGTATGATTTTAGCTCTTTACCATTATAAATATAGGCAGATGGAGCACAAGATCCAAATGTTGGAGGATGTTTTGAGGGCTTTTTTGTGTGTCGTTGGTCAAAGCTGAGAGGATCTCTTTACCTTGTTGAGTTTGCATAAAATAATAGATACAAATAAAATATCATCATTTAACCATCTGAATCCATGTATTGGGGACTCTATAGGTCACACATTAGAGGACATATATTAGAGAGGAAAATATTATGCGTCCACAGATGGTGTAAGTGATGATAGACAAGGTCCAAGCCATCTGTGATCAGATGAGGATGCCCCAAATCATGTATAAATTTTACAAATATCATAGTTGTGGTCCCTTGGAGTTTGACCCGGGAATAAATATATTCATGAGTGTATCCAAAAGATAATGATTAAAATATTTGGCTGGAGAGGCATGTTATCCCCATGGTTCATCGTGTTAATCAAGATATTATAGAGGTTCGGTGATTTTTCCTACTACCTTATCCTACCCCCAATGCTACAGATGGTGCACCTTTTCTTCAACCTCTCATAGTTTTGGAGAAACATGCATAAGCTCAAACATGTTACTTTCTGGGGTGACCTAAACATCAGATATGGATACACTTTGGCAGAGGACCTAGTGGTGATCGAAGATTGATAAGAGAGGGCCCTATATGGATGAATCATCCCCTTTTATCATGAGTTGTGGGAGAAATAGAATAGTCATGAGAGTTCATAGGAGCGCGAGAGGCAGATGTGGGATCAGTTTCCCGTTATTTTTGTGTAGTTTTTCTTTTTTCAAAAAACAATATTGAAAGAGATAATGATATGGAGACCATGTTTTTTCAATGTATGACACTGTAATATTTTTACATATTTTTTATGCTAGGTGCTGAGACAATGTATGATTCCAAGGCCGAATGGTACTAGAATAAATCTTAAAAATATGTTAAATAAATTTTATATTATTCATGCATTGATTCTTAAATTAAATTGTATAACTGTTGAATTCAATCATTAATTAGAAATAAGATACCACAATTGATTATATAATTTGATGTTTAAACTAGTCATGACTAAAAATGGTTCCTCGTGGTGTGCATAAAAATATTGAATATTGGCTTGTGTGTTTAGTTAAAATAAATAATTGAATATATTTATTTTAATTAAATTGACCTAATAAAATTTCTATAAATACAAATCCATAGAGAATCCTCAAGGGTTATCTACATAAACCCTAGTAGGATCAAGAGTTTTCTCCATGTCCTTCCATTGGGGAATCAAATTACACTATGAAGAGACTCCGAATTGAATAAGATCGAGGTAAAATGATCACAATGACTCCTTTCGATCATTGGAGATCACAGTATTTGATTAAAAGAATACAATATCTAGGTAGGACCTATCATATTTTTCTTCCTCATTTTCATAAATTTTTTATAATGATCAATATCATTTTTTGACCTACGTCAATTTGTGAAATTTAAATACACCTATGGGCTGTTGGAGACTATTTTGACGATCATAATACAGATAATCAAGGTAAGAGGAACCTGATATATGTGAGGTGTGTGGGTTTGCATGGGAAGATACATTATTCAATTTTTGGCTACTGAAGTGATGGAATCTTTGACTGGATTATAGATCCACCTTTTTCTATAGTTGACAAGGCGTGTAGAGATATATTTTCTGGGTATGATGATTTTTAGGTGATTCTCGATGATGGAAGTGATTTGTTAGGATCATTGTGGGATTTAGAGTGGAACCCTGCATTTAGGCTGGGTATGGGTCCTCTACCTATCTATAGATTATAACCCTCCTTTGGTGGTAGGGATTGGTTCCTTGATCATTCGAGTGACACCCTATAACTAGGCTAGGCATGGCTCCTCAGTTACTAGAGTGTAACCCTCCTATGGACATAGGTAATAGTTACTCAGACAACTATGTATAACCCTCCAGTGGGGATAGGAATGTGTCCACAATGACTAGAGTGGAACCCCCTTGTGGTGATATGGAATGGATCCTCGACCATCTGAGTGGAACCCTCCATCTAGGATAGGAATGAGTTCTCTACCACTAGAGTGGAACCCTACAGTAGAGACTTGGGAGGGGTTCTAAATGATCTGAGTGGCACCCTCTAACCAAGATGGAAATGGTTCCTAGATTACTATAGTGGATCACTCAAACAGAGATAGGGAGTGGGTCCTCAACCTTCTAAGTGGAACCCACTAGCCAATATAAGGAAGGTTCCTAAATGAGTAGAGTTTCTCCCTCTTACAGAGATAGGTAATGGGTCATCAACCATCCTAGTGGCACCCTCAAGCTGAGATGGGCATGTTTCCTTCACCATCCTTGGGGAAACCATATATTGTAATAGGGAATGGGTCATAAATCTAGATATTGTTTCGCACTAATTGTGTGGCATAATGGGAAGGTCTGGTTTGACTTAGATGTTTTTGATAGGAATATACACGAGATGTTGGGCTTCATTGATGGAATTCTCAAAATTAGGGAACTTTTTACTTGGGTAGGGATGTGAGATTGATATCCCCTTATCTATTATTTGAGTTTTATTGGTTTGAAAAATATATATATATATATATATATATCCATGTCTTTTTACTATATTTGAGTTGAGTTGTATACTATATATCTACCTTTACATATCGTACCTCTTAATGCCCCCTTAAACATTTGGGGAATCCTACTGGATATTTCTATACACAAAAATTCATTGTATTTTCCCACATGTTTCATATCTTATAAATATTATTGGATGGTTGGAAGTGACTTTATATAAGCTTATGGAAACATGGTCCAATGGACTGCGTACGGAGGTCAAATCATGGAGATCGTGAGTTGGAATCTATCATGAGTTTTACTTTCCGTTTTTGTCGCATTGGGATTTTTTTCTAGTTGGGTGTGTACTTTTTCACATTACTTTTATTTTTTAATTTACTAACTCTTGAATACAGTAGAAGGTTTTCCTATTAGGTTAATATTCAATTCGTTTCTTATTTTATTATTATTCCACTATACTTACGCAATGAGATGTCCGGGTGTGTGAATATAGGTAAAGTAGGTAAATGACTCCCATATTAGATATTAAAATAGTTTTTAGTCCCCATATCTATTCATGGGGTATTTGGAGCTTGATCCCCTTTTTGTTGGGCGGTCACAAAGATGTGATGAAAAAGGTATTTTCAAAATAGAACATTTTTAAAAGTATAAAATGGTTTTATATCAAAATTTAATATTAAACTAATTAAAATAACATAAATTAGAATAATATATATATAATTGAACTAATTATACCTTTGAAACCATATCAATAGAAATTTTACCATGTAAATACTTTGAATTAAAAGGCATTTTTTTAGTAAGAACCTATATTTTTCATCATTCACTAAAAATTTATCTTTTCAGGAAATTCCCTAAAATTCAATCCAAGATAATTTTTAAATTTTTTTTAAAAAATAAAATTATTTTTCAAATTTATTTTCAAAAATTTTCTTAAATTAATTTTAAATTAAGTGCACAAAATTGGACAAATTTACTTTTTAGAAAAATACAGTTTCAAGGAATAAAACCAGATTTTTTTTCATTTCTCGTGTCTAGAAAACACATAAGATGAATGTTAAAAGTTTAATTGGATATATAATATGTATATTACTTTATAATCATTCAAAAAATAATAGTTTTCTTTTTTATTGAGGAAAAACACATTTGTTCATAGAAAAATGGTCATTTAAAAAAATATTTCCTTTATTTTCATACGGTTCTTATTTTTTTTAAAATGTATTAGTCAAGAAATATTAATTTTACATAAATATTTAAAACTTATATTTTCATAATTTAGATAATACTATTTTTACTATTCATTCCACTAGAAACGATATAACTAACAAATTATATAATAATATTCTAATAGTTTTTTCCTTTTATTAGAAATCAGTGTAGAATGTAACAAAAGATATCAATGAAATTAAAATTATTCAAAAAATAATAAATATCATAAATGAACAGGTTGTTATATTTAACCCCTATTTAAGTGAATTTTTCTATCAAAATTATGTCACTTTTATAAAAACAATGCAGGAAACATCTATCTCATTATATCCTGAGTATTCCGCATTGCTTCCTCAAGCAAGTGGTTTTATCACAAAAAATTAACCAGGTGAGTGTTCATTATTGGTATGACATTATTTAATTGGTCTAGAATTTATAATGGCTGTTCCTCATAATAAATATCATGTTCTAGTGGTACAACATGTGAGTTTAGAACATGTGATGGATCAGGTATAAACTTCCTCGAGAGAGGTACATGGAACATATTGTGAACCTTTGAGAGGTTCGGTGAGAGTTACAATGTTAATATCCCATCCCGATATGATCAGTAATTTCTAATGGACTATTATACCTTGGGAATAGCTTCCTATTTATTATTCCATGGATAAATTCCTTGAAACCCCTTATCTCAAACATTAAAATCAATATTCATTCAATGATTTTCATCATAAATATTCTATCGACTTTATGTAACCCTTATGTATTCTCTAATGGATCTAAAATTCTCTACCATTTTTTTAGTTAGCTCAAGAAATAATAGATTTTTTTCAACTTAATCCCTTTACATTTGAGTTCTGCACTTATTTATATATGTTTCTTCATAATTATTTATATGAATGATCAAGTGAAAGATAGTTTTAGATGAAACAACAACTAGTGGAGGGAGTTGATCCCATCCACATTTGAAATCCATTTAACAAGATCATAGCATATCCTCTAGGTTTTTATTTTTAATATCCTATTAAGAATCTAATTGAGGATGACACACAATGCTGAAACATATCTTCATATCCAAGGTCTACTGAAGGCTTCTTCATAACATTATTGTAAATCTGAGATCCTGATCAGATGTAATAAAATGTTGTACTGAAGGAAACCATACAATTTCCTTAATTTATATCTTGAAAATATGATCTAGAGTGAAATATTATATGATACCAACGAATTGTGATGAAATTTTAAGGTGACTGACTACAACCCATAGAGCTTTGTTCCCTTTAAACTTTTTCGGGGAACCGATGAAAAAAATAAGGGTGATGTTTTCCCATTTCCATTCTAGTTTAGATAATGATTAGATCATCCCCTTAATCATTTGTATCTTAGTATTAACTTTATGACATACGAATTATCGATATACATACCCTACAATATATACATTCACTTATTACTTTGATAAGTACTCCTTCATGTAGGATAGTGGGAGGCATTATAATATTTTTATCATTTAGTTGTGTGTTCAAGCACCGCGGCCTTATAGGATGTGAGAGGTTGTCACCTGATATGTGTGGTATCCTTTTTTCTCAACTATATTAGTATAATCCCCATGATTCAATAACCCTTACTTAACTCAAAAACAGAGAAAAGCTAAACTATAAATGTTTCCAATACCTTTAATAATATCCCCAAAATGTATTGTAATTATTCCTCAAATAAATGTTTCACTCAAAAATATATAAAACCAAAGGGTTTTACTTCTACAAATGTCTACCAAAATATCCATAATTTTGATACACATTCATCACATAAAAACTCAAACTGTTGTTCTAATAATTTGAAATTAAGAACAACCCTAAACTCTCAAACCGATAATGGTATTCATAACTCCTAAGTGAATGTTACATGGAGACATATATTATTCCCAAATATACAAAATCCTTATATTTTTCATGATTTTTATAACCAATTACAGTTTTTAAAATACTTATTCACCATAATTATTGAATTAAATAACATAAATAATTCCACCCTTTATTCCGTAAAATAAGATCTTATCTTATAAAAAACATTTCCATTAAAATCATGGGTTATTACTTGAACAGGTAGAATATAAAATGTGATGTCATTATTCCAAAATCTATAAAAGGGAGATAATTAATCAACATAATTACATAAAATTTCAATAAAGTGTGAACTATAATATTTTCATGGCGATCATTTATAGAAATTCAAACATGAAATTTCCAGCAAATGAATTAAAGATAATTTTCCACTAATTATCCTAATTCACATCATCTATTTTGATTTTTCAATATTTCCATTTTTAATTTTTCATTAGAGGTTATTATAGATTATCATCATCATTAGAACTTTTATTAGATAATTGATTCACATAAGGTCCAAAATCCATGCACATGAAGCACTATAGTGTGGGTGGTGAATTATTCAGAGATTTCTATCAATTTGAATTTTTATCTAACTTATTCCCATCATTTAAATATTATTAATCCTGAAAACATATCCTTCAACACATAAAATCATTAAACATTCCCATTAAGAAAATTTAGTATATGTTTCGTTACACACATTGAACATGAATGAAAGGTATTCTATTTCTCTTTATGGTTTTCAGTGTTTCCCTTCAACTCCAAATTTATATTATTATGAAAACCATGAGATTGATTGGTAACTCCAATATCCATTTACACTTGGATAATATATCGAATATTTTATTTATTTCTATTGAAGTCTTATATGGCTAATTAACTCTTGTTAATTGGTTTAAATACCTTGAGGAATCGATGAACCATACCATTACGCTGGATTATAATCCCAAAAATATAACCTTACAAGTCTTATAAAATTTTTATCATCTGTACTGATGGTTTTTTCAGTCTTTTATGTTATCTCAAGGAATTATTTCTCTACTTTAATATACAGAATATGATGGAATTTATTTTGGAATAATTAGATCTTAATCTCATCCCACTACATAGAGTAAATTTCATCAAGTTATATCATATTCACGGTGAGATTCCACTATTGAACTTCTTCTCCTTCTATATGATAGCAAAAAAATGATATTTTCATGTTTTAAACATTGGATAATAGAATGTAACTTTTCAGTGGTACTGATCCATATCATAGAAATTATTTAATTAGTGGACCACATAATGATGGTGGATGTTTTCTCATAAAAGAATCAATTGAATGTTATTCACTCATTTACCATTTGGAAGATTAATATGATTCATAGGATGAGAATGATCTATGAGAATAGAAATGCGATTTTTTATTCCAATTCCCATAAAATTTTGTATCTCAAGAGGATACTCATTATAACATTTGTTGAATTCACCATTTACATAGTGTTTTCAGGTTATGACCACTAACTATATCAAAATTCATAGTGTGAGTATAGATACTCATAATGGGAAACCACATAATCCTAAAGAATAAATGGTATGATGTCTAAATTGTGACACCCAATTTATAATATATGGAACCATAGACATAACCGAAGTAATTATAGGTTATTACTTAAGTCCTTTAGGTTTTTTCATAATGATTTTTTGAATTTCCAAAGAATATCCCCTAGAAGTATCAATATAATTGTGCAGTAATGATCTTTATTATGTACTAGGTAACACTTGATTCAAACTTGAAAAACATTTTTCAGAGTTAATACCCCTTGGTTCATATGTTTTGAAACAACATCCATATTTATTATCTAGATAGGTGTGTATTTCTAGGAAACCACTCACTTTATCATGCACCAATATTCTATGATTTCTTCCTATATAAGGAATTTTCCTGAGACTTATACATATATATATCCCTAGGGATATCACTAAATATTTCTCACCAATTTTTTTGAATATTTAACTAAATTTATTCTCTAATAAAAACTATAGCTACACATGAATTTCATAAATAACTACTATGTATTTTTCTATATTTTTCATTACAATACATAAACACAAACTTGAGGATCATAAATGTATAGAGATTTAGAAACATAGAAACAAAGAAAATTGATTCTTAAGTGTTCTACATAATCTCCCACTTGGTTCCTCAAAAATATCACACATCTTAGAAACATAACACATAATACCTATAATTATAACATGTTGAAAATAAACATAAGAAAGATGGATATCTTATTCTCATCAAGGATAAACAAGGGAAATACATAAAAATAATTTGAGAAAGTGGTTATGTTAACATGAGCCTAAAACATAAAAACCACAACCTATATATCAAATATAAAAACATCAACTCATATCTTTAATATTAGTTGTTCATAAGATAAAAATAATAAGGAAATTAAATAACATGATCCATGAGAGAAACAAATTGACAAGACACTCAAAATTATGGCATATATATAATTATTGAAAATATTTTCTATTGTAGTCAAACCTCATTTACAAAACATTCAATGAATAATGGGATTACACAACAAATAATTATATTAGTCATGGATCACATGAGAGACTATCATAGTGGACCAATTCACCAACTGAACAAGGAACACTGTCCATTTTATTATTGTTTTAATCATTATATATCAATCTTTACCTAATTATTTGGATGGGTATATATGCACCACCCATAAAATAATGGAAATCATACAGAAATGTTCAATAAGATCATAAAACATTCATCATATCAAAACACATGAAAGAAAATGGGTTTCATACAAATTTCTTCATATCATAACCAATGAAAAATAGATAGGTTTCATAAACATTTCATTATTTTTTCATATCATAACCTATGGAAAAAGGAATGGGTTTGATAAAAATCCTTCCATTATAATAATAAACCAAAAATAAACGTTATAATAATGGTATTCTTGGAAAATATTTTTATTAGTTCATAAGTTACCTAGAAGGATATAATCAATGATCAAAAATGATATGGAATGATCACGTGGAACATTTCATGAGGAAAATATAATTTCCACAATAAAAATATATTTCAAAAAGAAAATAACAAAAAAAAAGTTGAAAAATAATTTTCTTATAAATAAGATTGAATACTTTCAATGTAATATTTAATGATATTTTAAAATATTTATTGAGTAAAATATTTTTTCCAACTGGCAAAGAAATTGAAAAAACATAAAAAACCCCAAAATAATATTAATTGAAAATAACCCTCAAAACATATAATTGATTCATAAAATATGATTTAAAACCATTCATGATGAATATATCCTTTCTATGTTAAAATACACTTTTTATAACAAAAAACATTTTAAAAATAATTTTCCTTTAAAATAATCTTGAAAATTGATAAAGGAATATTTAAATATAATTTAAAACATTTCCTGGGGAAAATTTCCTTTAGATATTGTAAATAACGTTTTTTAAAATAAAACATTTTCAAAATTATTTTCATTGAGGATAAAATTTAAAAATTATAAAATATAATTTAAATAGTATTTAAAACATTTATTAAGAAAAAGATTGTATACAATTAGAAAAAACATTTTTAATACATGAAGAATATAAGGAAACGACATTAAAACCATACATAATCTTGAATTAAATGAATAATTCACATTGAGGATCATTTCAGGTGTAGAGTTTTAGAGAGTTAGGTCATAACTATTACATCTCAAAATATTACAAGGTAGAAACATCTACATAGTTTCCAATTTTTTTTTAAAAAATGAACTCTTAAAAAAAGTGTCATGTCTAGTTCCATGTTTGAGATAGATTGACTTCTACTTGATCCCATTCTTTACCCTATTCCAAATTATGTCCTGTGAAAAAATTTTCAAAAACATTGGATGAGCATAAAAAGCTCAGTAAGTGATACACAAAGAAGTAAAACTGTTAGTTTTTTAAAACAAAAAGTAAACCATGAATACTTTAACATAAGTAATACTTTTACACTTTATGAATTAGTAAATATTATTCACTGAATAAAGGATCATTACTTACCCTTTTGTAACCAAAATATTACTATAAAACCCATATAAAGAACACATAACATGTAAAGGTAACTTGGGACATAATAAAACATAAATGGAATAACCATACAGTCGACTTCCAGACATATCAATAAATGGAATATCCATACGGCCGACTTCCATACCCAATGCATTGGAGGTTATAACGTAACCACCCATCCTGTTTTTCACGACACCACCTGTCAAATGTCTAAGTTCCATTATAAAATCATAAGACATGAAACAAATATAAAGGAAAGAAAAAATTTCCACATTTCAGTCACAATATATTGCTTAAATATTTTGACATAGAAAATCCATTTTCAAAACCATTTTCAATATCAAAAATATGTAAAATATTAAATGGTATTTATTTTCTTTTAAAATCATTACGACTTGTTGAGGAAGCCAAAGATCAAATAATACTCATCGTGGCGTAATGGTCGTTGTCACCGCGTACGTTAAAATGAAAATTCTTTTTGTCGTTTAGTAAAACACTTCATATAAAAAATTGCTTTTGAATAAAAGTAAAATTAAAAGGGGTTTATACACCGTATAAAATAAAGTTGTGTATAAATGAAAATATGCCTCAATGAAAGGAGATTGAGATGAAGTCCCTTACCTCATGTCTGACATGACTCGATCATTCTTTAATATCCTGAATAATAAACTAAAGTTAATTTCTACTTGCTTAAGAACCTTTTTCAAGTTTATGATTCATTTAATATCACTTATGACCATGTTATAAACATTATTTAATCATTTATGTTAATAATGTTTGTTTTGTTGATATTTGGCACTTGAGTCAAAAATGAACACCTTATATTTACAAGTTGTCCATGTGGTCAAAATTCAATTATATCCAAAATGATATTCATGATTTTGATATCATATATATCATATATATCCAGTATATACATGTATTTATAATAGTTACATAACATTTGGAGGTAAAAAATGAAATGCACCGTTCATGGAGATGGTAAGCCGTACGTACCCATAAATGCTACTTTCATTTATATTTCTTATTTTAATTGAAATAAAAAATAATGATACATAAGTAAAATATAATTCCAGTATAATATCATATATAATATCATTAACTCCATCTTTTATACATCCCACATAAGGCATTAAAGAATCACATCACTTTTAGGGGGCGAAAGTTCGCACTTCCTCAAATGAGATTATCGTATTTAACCACTATGGAAACCATAAAGACATTCTATAAATAGAAAATACAGAAGCATAAATAAAACATAAACATAATATATATCATATATAAATACAGTTCCATCATAATGGACACCATGGGAGGCGATAGGAGATAATCGAACAATGATCGTTTCGTGAGGCGTTAGTTTGCCATCCACAAAAACATTATGTTATTCACCAATTAGATGGAGTTTTTTTATGTGTAGTTAGAATCTTTCTCATTAAAACATCCTATAATATTTATAATACTGTTTTTCTTTCAAAATAAAGGAATAAAAAAGAGTTTATGGGTTTGAGAATTAAAATAAAAGAAAGCAATTTAAGATAAATCTTTACCTGTAATTTCGAAAACATTTTTTGGTTTGAACCAAAAGAATATCTTGAAGTTCTTTATGCTTAAGGTAAGGCTTCTAAGACGAGGAGAGGGATGTTGAGAGCTTAATTGGGCAGAGGTTAGTCGAGCCAAATGGCTTGAGAGGTGTGTGGAATTGGTTAGAATTGGTCTCTTTTTATAAGGGGGAGGAGGGGCTCTTTAGGAAAGTGTGAAACTATTATTTTATTATATAATTATATTCAGGTTCTAATGGTACCAAAATCATTATATTCAAAGATAAGATGACTCATGGTCTAATTAAAATCATTCAATCATAATTGGACATGTTTTGGATAATATTTTAATCATTATAATATTATTTATTCAAATCATTTATTAATGAGGTAAATAATGCATCATTATTATGTCATAAATAATTTAATTTATTTAATGTCTAAAAATTATTAAACAATTACGATGATATAGAAAATATTTTTATGTTTACAAAAAAAAATTTAGTCGAAAATAGGACTTATATAACAACATAGAAAAATTAATTACGAAAATATATTTGTTTATGTCATTTTGGCCTTTACATTAAATTAATTAATCTAAATTGTCATTATCACTTCCAAATGGGTCAATAGGGTCCCAAATTAGACCACAATATGCCCATGCTCGTTAATGACTCAACCAATAAGGTTAGGACAAGGGTTAAGGTAATTTTTAATTATTATAATATTCTTTTTACCTTGAATTACCTTATTTACCTTTAATTGCGGTAAATAAAAGTCAATAGTTACTATTCACCAACAAATATTTTCATCTTAATGACCAAATTTTACTTCTTGATAACAACTATGTATGTCGTATTTTTTAAATTAAATTCACATAAGTGGTAAAATTTTATTTAAATGAAGAAATCAGTTTTTTTAACTACCACTTAGTGGTGTCACTATTCATAAAAAATTTGATGTTTTTCAGAAAAATTCCAAAAATTCAGCCTAAGAATTATTTCATATTTCAATTTAAAAATTTTTGCCTATTTTTATAAATTTAAAAAATAGAATTTTCATTAATTAATTTAAAAATTAATTTCTGTTGTTAAAACAAATAGCGTATTTCTAAAAAACAATAACTATCAAAAGATTAATACTTGTTTATGTCCAATTTCAAAGTGAAATTAATTACAATGACCAAAATTGTATTAAATGGTAAAAATATATTTTAATTACGCATTAAATCCAATTTAATAGATAATCTAACCATTTAAATAAATTATATTAAAAGGAACTTTTTAATTAAAATACAATATTCTCTACTATGCATTAAAAATGAACTTTATCAGAAAAATAACAAAAAATTACCTAAAGTAAAATTTAATGTCCCCATTCTAAAGAAGGATTATATTTGGTCAATTAGAATTTATTAAAGTGAGCAAAACTATATTTAATGAGGGTTCTCCATTAAAATGCGAAAATTCAGCCTTTTAATGTAAATTATGCTTAAAATTAGATTCATTCACATTTTAAGCCTTTTACTTTTTATTGGATAATGTATATACATTTAAAAATCATTTATAATCATATTTTAGTTAGTTTCATTCATTCCCACCAATACAACAGCTAAAAGTTAACTACCATTTAAAATAATAATATTATATTATTAGTTTGCAACGTAAGATTCCAATGAAACTCGTTGTTGCGTGTCAGGTATGATATCGAACATAGAATCCCATTAAAAGAAAAATTAATATATAATTCACAAATATTAAAAAGTATAAAAATATCTTATTCTTCATTTTCTTGGGATGTTACATCTTTCCCCCCTTTTGGAAATTGCGTCCTCGCAATTTTTAATCACTTATCAAAAGAAGTGGTGATATTTATCCCTCATAGAAATTTCAGATTCCCACATTGAATATTAAACCATATGTTTTTTCCACAAAACCTTTACCTGGAAAATTACATTATTCTGCAACACCTTCTCTTTATGGTCAAGAATCTAAACTAGTTGTTCTTCATAAGAGAGATTCTCTTCCAACTGAACTACCTCTGGGCTCAAAACATGAGATGGATCTGACATATACTTTCTCAACATCGAAACATGAAAAAGATTATGTACCTGGGATAAAATTAGAGGTAAATCCACCCTATATGCAACTAATCCCACTTTCTCAAAAATTTCATAAGCTCCAATGAACCTCAGACTCAAAATTCTCTTCTTACCAAAACTCATCACACTTTTCCATTGAGAAATTTTGAGAAAGACATGATCACCTACCTCAAATAAATGATCCTTCCTTCGATTATCAGCATAACTTTTATGTCTACTCTGGGCTATTCTCATGTGATTTTGAATCAACTGAACTTTCTCTGCCATCTCTTCTACCAATTCTGGTCCTATCAGCTTCCTTTCACTTACTTCATCCCAAAAAGCTGTAGTTCAACAACGCTTTCCCTATAATTCTTCAAATCGATCCATCTATATACTAGAATGAAAACTGTTATTATAAGAAAATTCAACCAAAGAAATATGTTGGACCCAACTTCCCTGATAATCTAGTGAACAAGCACACATCATATCCTCTAAGGTCTGTAATCTTCATTCTGACTGCCCATCTTTTTATGGATGAAAAGTTGTACTAAAATTTAATTCAGTACCCAATGACTTATGATGGACTTTCCAAAAGTTAGAAGTAAACCTAGGATCACGATCAGATATAATGGAGAGGGGAACACCATGCAACCTGACTATCTCTATAACATACAACTGAGTAAGTTGATCTAAAGACAAATTATCTCGAATAGGAATGAAATGAGCAGATTTAGTCAATCGATCAACTATAACCCAGATTGCATTATTACATAGAGATGTATTTGGTAATCCCACAAAAAATTCCATGGATATATTTTCTCATTTCCACTCTGGCAATGGTAAATGCTGAAGCATCCATTTCAGTAACTGCCTCCCTACTTTAACCTGTTGTCAAGTCATACACTTCATAGTAAAACCAGCAATATCTCTTTTCATTCCATCCCACCAATAATACTCACGAAGATCTCTATACATATTAGTACTACCAGGATGAACTAAAAATAGAGGACTATGAGCTTCACATAACAACTCATTCTTCAACAGTGAATCACAAGGCACACATAATATCTTTACAAATCTAAAAAAACAATCATTATCAATGTTAAAATCAGGAAACTTACCCTTCTGAATTAACACAACCTTTTTCTGCAACTCACTGTCTTCCTTCTGCGTTTGCTTAATTCTGTCTGATAGAGATGATTTCACTGACACCAAAAACAAAACAGATGAATTTCCTACAACAACAACTTCTACTCCAAAGTTCATCAAATCAAAAACCAAAGGATCTCATTCCAAACATAGCATGGCTAATGAGACATTACTTTTTCGACTCAAAACATCGACCACTTTATTTGATTTTTTCAGATGGTATTGGATCGTGCAATAATAATCCTCGATTAATTACAACCATCTCCTTTGTCTCATGTTCAATTCTTTCTGAGTGAATATATACTTCAGACATTTGTGATCAGTATATATTTCACACTTCCCACCATACAAATGATGCCTATAAAATTTTTAAAGCAAAAAACAACAACGGCTAATTCCAAATCATGTGTAGGGTAATTTTACTCGTGAGGTTTCAACTGACGTTAAGCATAAGAAATTACCTTATCATTCTGCATTAAGACACATCCCAGTCCTTTTAACAAAGCATCATTGTTGATAACAATCTCACAATTTCTGGATGGTAGTTCCAAAACTGGAGCATTCACCAATCTCATTTTCAATTCCTGAAAACAATCATCACATTCTTCTGTGCATATGAACTTAACACCTTTTCGAGTAAACTAAGTCATTGGACTAGATAACTGTGCCAAATGTTCAACAAAACTCTGGTAATAACCTGACAAACCAAGAAAACTACAAATATCAGTTATATTTGTTGGTCTAGGCCATTCTTCAAAAATTTTGTTTTAGTAGGATCAATAGTTATGCCATTTTTTGAAACTATGTGACCAAGGAATGATATTTGTTGTAACCAAAACTCATACATAATGAATTTCCCAAATAATTTATTTTCATTTAAGGTTTTCAAGAAAACCCTAAAATGAATTTGATGCTCCTATTTACTTTTAGAATAAACCAAAATATCATCAATAAACACAACCACCATTTATCACCTAATTCAACTGAGCCATCACTATAGTAAACTACTCAATTCTGATTCCAACCATCTCTGGTTGCTGATTCAGAAGGTCATTCTCATCTGTATGCCATCCAAGAAAAGTTTCGCTATTTCCTTTATAAAATATCATTATTAGCATAGACATGTCGTAGATGAAACAACATGTTAATCTGTAAATGCTATATTATTTCAATATTAACATAAATTACTTTAGGGATATTAATTGTACAAGACCCTAACTTCTAAAGTTATCAGAACCGAACTCTGATACCAACAATAAGGACCTGACCTTGAATCCATACACAATCTTGAATTAAATGAATAATTAACTTTGAAGAACATTTCAGGTTTAATGTTTTAGAGAGTTAGGCCATAACTATTACATCTCAAAATATTACAAGGTACACTTCTACACAGTTTCAATTTTTTTTTACAAAATATGAACTCTTGAAAAAAAAGAGTCATGTCTAGTTCCATGTTTAAGAAAGCATGACTTCTCCTTGATCCCATCCTTTACTCGATTCCACATTATGTCCTGTGAAAAACATTTCAAAAACATTGTATGAGCATAAAAATTTTTAGTAAGGGATACACAAAGAAGTAAAACTATTAGTTTTTTAAACCAACAAGTAAACCATGAATACTTTAACATAAGTAATACCTTTCACCTTTTTGAAGTAGTAAATACTCTTCCCTGAATAAAGGATCATTACTTACCCTTTTTGTAACCAAAATATTACCATAAAGCCCATATAAATAACACTTAACATATAAAGGTAACTTGTGACATAATCAAACTTTAATGGAATAACCGCACGGTTGACTTCCACACATATCACTAAATGGAATAGCCATACGGCCAACTTCCATACCCAATGCATTAGATGTTATAACGTAGCCACCCATCCTGGTATTCACGAAACCACCCTTCATTTGATTTATCACGTAACCACCCGTCAAATGTCCAAGTACCATTATAAAATCATAAGACATGAAACAAATATAAAGGAAAGAAAAAAATTTCCCCATTTCAATCACAATATAACACTTAAATATATTGACATAGAAAATCCATTTTCAAATCCATATTCAATATCAAAAATAAGAAAAATATAATATGGTATTTATTATCTTTTGAAAACATTATATCTTATTGAGGAATCTAAACATCAAATAATACTCACGGTGGCAGAAAGGTCATTGTCACCGCGTACGCTAAAATGAACATTCTTTTTGACGTTTAGTAAAATGATTCATAGAAAAAGATTCCGTTTGAATAAAATTAAAAGTAAAAGAGGTTTATACACCCTATAAAAGAAAGTTGTGTATAAATGAAAATATGGCTCAATGAAAGGAGATTGAGATGAAGTTCCATAACTCGTGTCCGACATGACTCGATTATTCTTTAATATCCAGAATAATATACTAATGTTAATTTATACTTTCTTTAGAACTTTATGCAAGTATATTATTCCTTTTATATCACTTATTACCATTTTATAAACATTATTTAATCATTTAAGTTAATAACTTTTGTTTTGTCGATATTTGGCACCTGAGTCAAAAATGAACACCTTATATTTACAAGTTGTCGATGTGGTCAATAGTCAATTATATCCAGAATGATATTCATGATTTAGATATCATATATATCATATATATCCAGTATATAGAAGTATTTATAATAGTTACATAACATTAGGAGGTAAGAAATGAAATACACCGTTCATGGAGACGGTAAGCCGTACGTACCCATGAACGCTACTTTCATTTCTATTTATTATTTTAATGGAAATAAAATATAATGATACATAGTTATATTATAATTACAGAATAATATCATATATAATATCATTAACTCAATCCTTTATACATCCCACATAAGGCATTAACGAATCACATCACTTTGAGGGGGTGGTAGTCCGCACTTCCTCACATGAAGTTATCATTTTTACCCACTATGGAAACCATAAAGGAATGCTATAAATGGAAAATACAGAAGAATAAAGAAAAAATAAACATAATATATATCATATATAAATACAATTCCATCATAATGGCCACCACGAGAGGCGGTAGGAGATAATCGAACAATCATCGTTTCATGAGGCATTAGTTTGTCATCTATAGAAACATTATGTTCATCACCCATTAGATAGAGGTGTGTGTATTTGTAGTTAGAATCATTCTCATAAAAACATCCTAGTATATTTAGGATATTGGTGTTGTTACAAAATAACGAATAAAAAATAGTTTAGGGGTCTGAGAAGTAAAATAAAAGAAAGAAATTTAAGAGAAATCGTTACCTTTAATTTAGGAACCTTCTTTTGGTTTGAACCCAAAGGATTTCATGAAGTGTATTCTGCCTAAGGTAAGGCTTCTAAGAGGAGGAGAGAGATGTTGAGATCTTAATTGGTCATAGGTTTCACAAGCCAAATGGCTAGAGATGTGTGTGGAATTGGTTAGAAGTGGTCTCCTTTTATAAGGGGTAGGAGGGGCTCTTTACGCAAATGTGAAACTATTATTTTATTATATAATGATATTCGGTTTCTAATGGTCCAAAAAAATTATATTCTAAGATAAGATGAGTCATGGTAGAAATAAAATCATCCAATCAGAATTGGACATGTTTTGGATAATATTTTAATCATTATAATCTTATTTATTTAAATCATTTATTAATGAGGTAAATACTGCATCATTATTGTGTCATAAATAATTTAATTTATTTGATGTCTAAAAATTATAAAAAAATACCATGATATATTAAATCGTTTTATCTTTCAGAATAATATTTATAGTCGAAAATAGGACTTAAATAACAACATATAAAAATTAATTACTAAAATATTTTTGTTTATGTAATTTTGTCCTTTACATTAAATTAATTAATCTAAATTGTCATTATCACTTCCAAGTGGATCAAAGGGGTCCCACAATAGACCCAAAGATGTCCATGGTTGTTAATAACTCAACCAATAAGGTTAGTACAAGTGTTAAGGTAATTTTGAATTATTATAATATTCATTTTACCTGGAATTACCTTATTTACCTTTAAATGCGGTAAATAAATGTCAAAAGTTACTATTCACGAAAAATTATTTTCACCTTAATGAACCAGATTTTACTTCTTGATAACAACCATGTAAGTCAGATTTTTGAAATTCAACTCCCAGAAGTGGTAATATTTCATTTAAATGAAAAATTCAGTTTTTTTAACTACCACTAAGTGGTATCACTATTCATCAAAAATTGAAGTTTTTCAGAAAAATACCAAAAATTCAGCCTAAGCAATATTTGATATTCAGAATTTAAATTTGATATATATTTTTCCAAATCCAAAACATAGAAGTGGAATTAATTAATTTAAAAATTAATTCCCCTTGTTAAAACAAATAGCGTGTTTTTAAGAAACAATAACTATCAAAAGATTTACACTTGTTTATGTCCAATTTAAAAGTGAAATTAATTCCAATGACCAAAATGGGATTAAATGGTAAAAATATATTTTAATTAAACTTTAAAACAAATTAAAAATATAATATAACCATATAAATAAATTAGATTAAAATGCACTTTTGAATTAAAATACAATATTTTTCACTATTCATTATAAAATGATCTTTGTCAGAAAAATAAAAAAAATTACCCAAAGTAAAATTTGACGTCCCCATTCTAAAGAAGGATTATATTTGGTCAATTAGAATGTATTAATGTGACCAAAACTATATTTAAAGAGGGTTCTCCATTAAAAGGTGATAAATCAGCCTTTTAATGTAAATTATGCTTAAAATTAGATTCATTCAAATTTTAAGCCAGTAAATTTTTATTGGATAATGTAAATAAATTTAACAATCATGTACAATCATATTGTAGTTAGTTTCATTAAATCTCCAATACAACGGCTAGGAGTTAACTACCATTTAAAATAATAATATTATATTATTAATTTGCAACATAAGATTCCAAAGAAACTTGTTGTTGCGTATCAGGTATGCTATCGAACATAGAAACCTATTTAAAGTAAAATTAATATTTAATTCACCAATATTAATAATTATAAAAATATCTTATTCATTATTTACTTGGAATGTTACACAAAATCTTGTAATACATTTTCTATTAAAATAACCTTTGAAACATATAAAGGAATATTTAAAACATTGATCATTCATATCATTAGGAAATTTAATTTATCTATACATGTTAACACAAATATTCCTTAAACTTTTTTTCCAATTCCAAATGGTCTTATTTTAGAAAATGACAATGAGATTCATTTCAAAACAATTTTAAAATTCAAAAAAGGGTACGAATGAATTTAAACAATCATATATTACATTAAAACATTATTGAAACATTTATACAAAACATGTGTTTGGAATAAAGAGTGTTTTCAACCGATGAATGAAATAAAGTCAGTTTTCTTTTAAAAAATTGTTTTGATTGTCAAGTAAACAAAGGGAGTAAAATGAATATAATCATTACATAATAATTGGAGAATAAAATAAAGGAGTTTATTGAGAGGTATACCATAATATTTCATCATCGGAAACTAAATCCAAAAAATTCTTCAGAAACAATGAGGTTGTAATATTAAACCATTACCACTTTGGTAATATTAAACAATAATCCCCATGAAACAATAACATTAAATGAAAATTAAAATAACTTTAGAAAAAAATTCATTATATTAAGTGTTAAATTCTTTGTATATAAACCTCATAAAATAAGATATGTGCATAACATAACATATATCTCAAAGAAGGAAAAACGAAAAAAAATCCATTTCTTAAAGTATTTACCACCTTCATAGAAAATATAACCTCCCTTATAGTAAATATGTGATTATTATACATATATTATAGAATAATACATTTATTTATAATACCGGCCAGTGGAATATTACTCGATTATGATTCGTTTCAAGATAGAGGAGGATCTTATTCGAGTGTGGTCAAGGGATCCCCATCATTTTAAGGGATCTTGATTTCTTCTTCCTCGTTGGCCATTCGACATTCGCAAGAATCGCGACTCTCCTTCAATCGTGGTTTGGGTAAGTTTTCCCAAACATCCTTTACCTTTTCAGAACCCTTTGATTATACGTATGTTGGGCAACATGGTAGGCCGTTATTTATGTTCTGACTGTTGTATTGAGGCGGTTTTCCACCCAGTGAATCCCCAAGTGTGCATTGATATTGACGCATCTCGCAAACCTTTTGATTCTATTTGTATCACGATTGGAGAAGAGTATCGTTGTAGGCATCAAATTGTTTATGAATATTAGATTGAGTTTTGTGGTTCTTAAAGGAGTCTGGGACACTCGGATGAGGTTTTTCGAAAGGGACACCCTGCTCGGCTGAGGGAGATCCATCATAAAGAGAAATCTTCTCATGTGTTATTTGATGAGGAGCCTCATTTGGAGGAAGTTTCAATGTTGGGTTCAAGGTTGAAGGAGCCTGTTGGTAGAGGTTTTTTATCTGGTGTGTCAAATTTGGCATTGAATGATCAGCCAGTTGTGTAATGTGAGGTTTCTTTTTAGAGCAATCATACTTCTGGAGTATCAGGTGGTAAGAAGCAGGAACCTATTTCGAGCTTGACTGGGGCCAAGGAGTCTGGAGGTTTGGACCCCTTGGCTCAACCTTTTTTCTCATTGAGTAATAGGTTTTAGGGTCTCTCTAATGGCATGATGATCGAGGGTCATGAGGAGGATGGTTCCCAAGGTGGGGAGGATGTTGAGGAAGCCCATGAGGGACAGACGGTTGAATACTTTGAATCTGAGGAAGTGATGGGCAGTGGGGAGGCAGTGGAGGTCCCCTAGGAGAATGATAGGGGGAAGGACCTCGCTGGTCCATCTGTGGATGAAAGTCACATTGAGAATAGGTGCTCCATGGTGGTGGAAGTTGATGGGGGATAGATCCTTCAGGATGATGGCGGTGTGAAGGAGGTTACAATGGTGAATGTTGAAAATGTACTAGAAAAAGGTGTACTCCTACCTATGATGGTGAAAAAAAACTCCAGACCAATGGATGGAAAGCTATGTAGGGTGCCCTGGATTGGGTTTGGGGGATCATACTGGAAAAGGAAAGGTTTTTCTCGAGGGATGGAAAGTGAATTTGAGCAGCCCAGTCGGTCGTTTTTTCAGTGATGTGGTTCAAAGCGAGAAGCAGATACATGATGATGTTGAAGGACCTTTGTCTGCCACCCCTAGATGACGGCCATGG
The DNA here is from genome assembly GCA_963277665.1 of Viscum album. NCBI lineage: Eukaryota > Viridiplantae > Streptophyta > Magnoliopsida > Santalales > Viscaceae > Viscum > Viscum album. The sequence goes on along the minus strand of OY728145.1, from coordinate 650,312,310 downwards.
AGAGATTACACATGCCTTCTGCAGCCGATGCAAACTCAATCCACCTTCAAGAGGAATAGTGAGGTGGGTGTGGGCTTTTCAAAGGTTAGCAGGGTCGAGAGGACATCTCCAAATCATACAGTTCTGGAGGAGCTCAGAAATATGGTGCACAATGTTAACTACTGGTGGCCATCAGGGTGGGAAATGGCTACGGTCACCGGTGATGATGAGTCTGGGAGGGGATGCGGAGATGAGAATGGTTTTCATGGTTTGTAATTCTGAATCAGTGTGTTTTCTGAACTGTTTTGTTTTGTTCTTGTTTGTTTGGGTACCAGATCCCATCAACCGGCTTTTGAAAATCCAGAAAAATTATTAGCAGTCATGTTTCAATTAATAACTACTTTGTTTTGTGAGTATGTATTTATTTGGTATTCTTATTACTGTTAAATTGATCTTGGATGGATAATATCCATAATTTTAAATAGGATAAAAATTTCATATATATTCGTTATATGTGTATTTATCTCAATCTAATAATTTGATATTTCAAAAACGAGTTACATGTTCATAGAGATGGTTGATTGTAAATATTCATGAATGTTGTTTCCATTTATCATGAAATAAGAAATGAAACCAAGTTAAATAATATATTACATTTAAAAAAATTATTTATTTAATATATATCAAATATATTCATTAAATTTACCCTTATTATCTTCCATGAAATGCATTAGTGAAAAAAGAATAGCATCGCATCACGTGGTGGTGTTCGACATTGCACATAAACAATATTACTGTATCCCACACAACTTGAAAAGTAAGAAGGTATGGGTAATATAATAATTAAATAATTATAATTATGTTACAAATATCATATATATTAAATTAATCTATCTAAGTTACAATCCATGTAAAAATTTGAAAACCTCATCACATTGGTTCATGAGGCGGCAATCCATAATACATTAAAGAGAACTTATAGTTTTCCAATGGGTTGGGAGGTAATATGTTATATAAGGAACTATTACTTTCCTTGTTCATTCTCACAACAATATAAAGTAATTATTATTATTTATTATGGAATACCATTTATCAAACACAATAATTCATATTAATATTAAAAATATTTGAAATAAAAATCCCATACATAATTAGGGAGTAATAGTTTAAGAAATTAAGGATCAAAAGTTACATAATGAGCATCCTTATCTATCAAATACATAATTAAGGAACAAAAGTTACAAAAAGTCTTACTGAATGGGAAAAAAAGTTAAATAAATTGACGAAAAAATGTTGCATAATGAACAATATCAGTAGTAATAAGATTTTTCAGAACCCATTATCATCTTTTTTATCAATATCAAATTACTCGTATTTACGACACCATTGAAAAATTCAGAAGTTTTATCATATTGTTTCACACAAAAAATCATATATAGCCTACATATTTACCTTAAAATAAGGAAATGGGCCAATCACATTGTCATAATCCCTCCGAATAATTCGACTCATTTATTAAGTCATAACCTCCTCTACTTTCTCTTCTTACCACGAAAGTAATTCTTCATAGCTCTCCTAATGATTTTCTCATTGTTCGTTACCCTCAACCTCTTCACAGAATCCTTATGAGTATTTATCTTGGGTCCTTTAGTAGTGAAAACAATCAGAGAGGGAATGTTTCTACTCCGAGAAGTTGTTGCACAGAGCCTTAGGAGAGGGCCGGAGGACAATTCATAAATATAGAGAGATAAACTCTGCCTCATAGCATTACATAAGTGAGACTAATTCCATTATAAGGTAATCAAATATGTACATACTATTTCAATGAGATGGTACTATGGATTTTGAAGAAATTGTTTATTAATGACATGACTTCCAATATCATGGTGGATGTTGTTGATCAAATAATAGTCATCATCAAGAATCATCAGTCCCCCCTGATGATTCCTCAATTCCTGTCCAAATATCAATGAACCCATGAAAGTAGTGGTGGGTGATGAAATATGTCAAATGATGTTAGTGGTAATAAAAACAAATTTGAAATAATTCATTCACTCAAAACTTTATATCCAACCCTTTCATCAAAAACTATTTGATCCCCTTTCCTAATGCATGATAATTCTTGAAGAGAAACGAAAAATTATTCCAATTATTATATGTTTTGTACATATTAATAATAGAAATATTCCAATTGAATATGAATCAATTATCACGTTTCCATTTGAAAATAAAATATCATATGTTCATATGCTAGTAATATTGTTTGTGATAGAAACTTCTGCAGTGATTTGAATGTCATACCTTGTTTTGGTACCAAGAATGTCTTTCCCCATGACCATGGTTGTGAAATGAAGTCACCGAATCAAGAAAAAGAAATTGTTAATAAAAAAGTGATCCACTGTTATAAAATAATGATACATCAGGAATACTGTAGAAATTGGTTAGTATGAAGACTTATGAAACCTTATTGGTAGAAGTAAAAAATAAACTAATGCATGATCCACTGCCCAAAAAGAATCTGATAACTAAAATAAAAAAGAATAAAATGATATACAGATCCAAAAGATGTCAAGTCATATTTAGTAAAACTAATTTAATTATCCACTGCTCTAAAACACATGATACACCACTCTAAAATACATGATATGTTGCTCTAAAATACATGATAAACAGCTCTTAAAAATGATTCAATGATCTTATTAAACACAAGACTCTCTAATCAATCAAATTACATGATCTAATACCCAAAAAAATGCATAAGACACTGGTCAAAGAAAAAACATATTCCACTACTCAAAAAAATGATCCAACACCTCTATACAATACATGATTTAATACTCAATTAAAATACTTGATCTCTACCGTAAAAATTTATCTGCTTATCTAAAACATGTCAAGTCATATTTAATAGAACAAATAATAGTTTTAATTTGAATTCTTGATGACCAATATAAAAACATTTCATTAAATTAAAGGTATTGTTGTTCCTGGTTTTTTGAGGCGAGAAGGAGTTATAGTGGTGGAATAAGAGGTAAAAAGCCATAAGCTGCGCACCTACACATTCATAAAATATGTTTACCTACAGATACAATAATAATTAAAAACAATAAATTTTTTTGCATGACTAATAAGGAAACACTTTATTATGAAGTCCATAATTATTTATAAGAAATCTTTTAAAATAGTAAGTATGAGAAATTGGGAAACCCTTCAATAAGAATTCCATAAATATATATTTAATTCTAATAGGGAAATAGTTAAACATAAAAAATATGCAAGTAGTTATGTTTTAAAAACCTGTAATTAATTTTATAAGTTTCAGTGTCATCTAAATGTAGGTTCCACAAACTGATATCTCAAAGAAATTAATCAACATGGAATGTAGAACCATTTAGAAATATCAATGGGGATCAAGACATATCCATGAAAATTGGTTCCCAAGAAAAACATTCCCTAACCCATGATTTTCTAGGAGAATAATGCGAATTCATTGTAGAATTTAGTTGGCAACCCCAATGTTCCCAAAAGATCAACCATTAGTAAAACAGAGATCTTCCCCTGAACAAAATGAAAATTCTAAAACAGATAAAGACATTATTCACTATAAAAACACAAAAATAATAACATAATCAATAATATTTAAAGTGATATTTTTTGAAGATTAGGATGACCACATTAACTTATCAAACTAGATATAACATGGGGATTAATTTAGTATATTCTAATTCCAAATATAAATCTCTTCATATTTACCTAGAATGGTGACCATAATAAATATTGAAATAGTTTTTTATAAGAAATATGGAAATAATTATGCATAAGAAATCATTAAAAACACTATATATAAGAAATTAGGAAATAGTAGTATAACAAATGTGGAAGATATAGTTTAGATGAAAGGTAACATAAAAAAATGTGTATAGAAAAGGAATTATATATGAAAATGTGGTTGAGTAATTATTAAATAGTATCTACTTTTAAATGAGTATACCACTTGTAAAAAACACAATCTCATATAAAACTCTTAATAATAAATAGGAAAAATTTATTGGTGACACTTGAAATCATTGAAGCAAAAATATGATGTTTAATATTTGCAAGATTTTAATATACCTCCACTAAATAAAAATATTTTTTTAGATATCAAACATTCTATTATCGAGATTGAATTGAAATGAAAATGGATTATTAACTGATAAAATCATAATAACTAAAAATATTTAAATAGATGTAATGATTAATGTATGGAAATTTTGTTGGATCCATAGAGTTAAACTCTTATGATTCATTGTTTTGGGGATGTAAAACATGATAAACAAAGTACATACCTGTAATGAGTGGTATATAATTATGACCACTTTCTTCAATTTTATGATTAATAAAAATGTAATTAAACATGGGCCAAATTTATAAATTTTGTGATATTATAAACACATGTAACTTGCAAAAAGTAGTAACTAATAAAGAGACTCTTCTACGGTGTAAAATACTACAAAATAATATATATAATCAAGAGTGTTGGTTCCCAATAATGTTTTAATAAAGCATTAATACTTAAGTACCATTAAACAGTTGCTGCAGCTACAACCAAGAAAAGACAATATTTCTTGTGATAATGTATCCAAACTAAGTGCAGAAGGATCCTTGAGGGAAATTATGTTTACCAACATAGCACCTTGAAATAGTGAAGCGTGATAGCATTAAGGGCAAGGTTCATTGGGAGAATACTTGAGACCCAGACAAAGGACAAAAAATAAAGCTTCTTTCTTGACCTTGGTATCATTAAAACAATAACGTACAATTACTACATACAAAATCACATTTAATTACATGTGATTATACAACGCATGTTTCTATCCAGCATAAAACTATCAGGCATAAAAGGCATAAAATGCACTTCTATGGGAAATTATCCCTCCAAGTCGAAAAATTGACATTTATACACAACATCAGAAATTATAGCATCCTATTGTGTTCTAGAAAATCAGATAGCAGACAAATTTGAACTCACTCTCAAATAAGAGAATCCCTTATCAATAATAATGAAGAGAACATTAGATGCGTGAAACATATGGTTTGGTAAACTGTAATTATAAATACCATGTAATGTTGAAATTTTGATCAACACTAATAGAAAATCACTTCACAATGTTACAATTCATTTTAAGAAATACGGGAGTAAAAAGAATATTGTATGTGGTATGTGTTCATAAATATAACAAACCATCATGGTTTGTATGTCCAACTATTTGAATAACATTAGAATTTTATAAATAGAATTTTCTGGGTGTAAACAATATATATAGGAGAAGTCAAAAAATAAAATGAATAAGGAAATGGAAATGGAAATGGGTAGGTAGCGGTCGAAGTGTCAACCTTATTCTCAATCACATAACTTAGTCTGCTATTGGGACACTTTTATGGATACATCCACTAGAAACAATCAAGTAGAAAAGATTTTTCGTATTATTTTTCTTGTGTATCTTTATTTTGGGCATCAACATTGGAAAATCTAATTACACAATAGTTATATTTAGATATATAATAATGGATGATAGATATGATTTGAACTAAACCTATTGAATTAATTCTTAGTCTGGTAGAGTGATATAAATCTAAAAGAAAGGGATAAGTACACCATCTTTCCCGTAAAAGTACATGGCAAAAAAATAATACGTAAATGTCACTCTGATCAAAACCAAAATATAAGAAGTGAAGTGGACACTGATGCTCATTACCAATAATGGATGTTCCCACTTTCTTGTGGGTAGCATGAAAATGTTCCTACATTTGAACCAGCACCAATCACATCAAACTATGTTAGAAACTGTAAATTACCTTCCATTAATTTTAGCACTAAAATTTTCTCTAACACTATCTTTTGAGTAATAATGATTTTAAAAGGATAATGTTGATTTAAAAATTAAACATCCCATTTAAAAATATTCAACAATCCACATCGAATGTAAATAAAATCAATTACACTCAACAAAAAAATCATTTCACAATACTCAATAAAAATGATAAATTAGAGATTTTCATCAATTTGTAATAATAAAGAAATTTTTTAACTATTTCCAAAAAAAATATAGCAATGATGTTAAAAACTAAAAAATGAAGGACATTGAATGGAAAATAAAAGATCATGATATAAAAAATTATGAAAATTTCTATTTTCCATCTATTCAAATATAATGCATATAGAAGATATTTTGTACATGAAACACAAATTTCAAAACAGATTTAAAATTCCATGTATCATGTATTTAAAAATAAGGCATATATATTTATAAATAGAATGATTCTTTAAAAAAATGAAATATAAAAATGAAATTAATTTTCATTCAAAATTAAGAAGAACAACATACATTGAATGAATGGGAAGTAATTGCGGTTAGTAGAACTTCTCATGGAATCAATTTTACCTGGAATATATGGGGACTTATCAAGGGGTTAATGAAAATTTAGCAGAATTATATAATGAAAGTTGATGAGATATAAATGAAAAAGATAATAATCCATTGAAAATTGAAAAATCAAATGAAAGGTGAATTAGAGAATCAGTTAGATAATAAATTAATAAAAAACCAAGAGAAATGATGGAAATAAAAAAGGTAAACTGAAGGATATGAACAAAAGAAATCATACCAAATGACATAAATCAAAGGGCGGCTGAATAAAGTGATTCATTGTTGTTCAAACAGTGGAATGAGAAACTGATTGGACATTTAGGAATAAATAATAGGTTGCCACTTGAAAGCAACAGATATCATAGGATTATAAAATTAAATTTTCACATTAAACTAATTTTAGCCTATAAAATCAAGGGTTTCATATATCATCATAACAAATATACCAATAATCATAAAACCATAAAGATAATAAGATTATAGTTGAAGTAGAAATGTAAATGATTATATTTTCAATAATGTTATAAAAATCTAGAATGGGATTCAATAATCCCAGTAAATGTATAAATAAAATAATTCATGTGATAATGTAACCTCTATTGGATGTCCTAGTATGAAAACTTTCATAAGTTCCACCTCTTTATAGACTCTCATGCTTTATCTGATCTATTACAAAAATCTGGGCACTGAAAAAACTACAAATCATTGAAAATATTTTCTCATGGTGAACTAGTTGTATATCATACAATATCCCAAAAATATACATTATAAATGAAAAAATTATAGGTAATGTAGATGGTGAAGATAATCTGGAAACTGTAGAGGGGTGATTAGCACTGTGTTGGGAAGTCGATTGTGGAAGAAGAGGGGAAGAATGGGGATGCCGAAGCAGCTCGATGGTGAAGAAAATGATGAATGGGTTGCGCATCATGGAGGATGGAAGACTAGAAATTTAGTAGGGCCCTATAATAGTTGTTATAAATCGCATTCATGAGGGGGTTTTCATGGATGGATGAACCATGTAAGAAAAATAAAAAATTAGTGAGGAATAAAGCTTCTATGTTTTGTGGGTACTAACTGTGGGAGGGGATATGTGAGCTAAAACACTTGAAGCAGTCGTATAGGGCTAATGGCGGTGGGAATAATATGAGGGGCACCAGAGGGGAGAAACCAAATATAAAGGATCTATTGGTAGGGGATCTGTAGGTGGAGAATTCGGAGTCACAGTAGCCAGATGCAGAGACAGATACAATGGTGGAGGCAATACTGGAGAAATATTTCAGCAACGGATTTGAGGATGTAGTCAAGGAACCCTAATCGTAGTGGAGGAAAAACCCGAGCGGGTTATGGGTATAGATGTAGGAAACCATAAAATAGATTAGAGTACTGTAATTTTTTAGGTGACATGGCCTTCTAATTAGGTGACACATAAGCATAGAGATGAAAAGTTTAGTATATATAATAGATTTTAATTTCAGAGGAATAATAATATCAAAAATGTAATATGTAAACAATAAATTCATCATTATATCAAATGGTGAGAGGTACTGATTGAAATTGAATAATATCATAATGCAAGGTGGACGTATATCATAAACACAATCCAATGGTTTTTCCCATTTTATGGAAGTAAATATAGATATAAGTTATGAAATTAACATAATACATCTTAGTATATGGGAGATAATTTTTTATTATATCATCATAGTGGGAAAAAAATCATAGCGGTGGAAGAAGATATAAAAAAATATAAATATTAGAATTTTACCTATTTTTCAGAAAGTCTCTTTAGGATTATACATAAATCATTAATAGGCAGGTTTAATAATCAAAATAAGGCATATAGGATTCTGTAATTTATGAAATTAATATATTTGGGAAGGTATTAGTTGATCTAAATGGGTTTGTATCTGTGAAGAGGAGAGGAGAGCGGGTAGACTTTTATAAGTGTGGAGAGGACATATATGAATTTTTTTTAAGAATAAAGTATACCTTCATTTTTAATAGTTTAAAAGCCTCAAAATTGGGAAATAATTAGACCTTGGATGTTATAAGGTCTAAATATGGTAATATAATGTGATTGGGACAATTTTATATTTTATTTTAACCCTAATATGTTTTTATTAACCCCTTAGTAAACCCGTTTTAATCATAAATATGGTGATTAGTTAACTATATTAATAATTATTTTGGCCAAAAAATAAGTTGAACATATTATATAATATAATGTTATCTGATTCTAAGTATTGGATCCATTTATCTAAATTCTATTCATAAAATTTATGGAATTTAATATAAACTTAAACAAACATACATGAAAAAATAGAGGTTTTCCAATGAGAACATTTTTAAATGTTTTTCAAAAAATAAATCAAAAATAAATATTAAATTTATTCAGATGAAAGAAGATGAATTATAAAATATATTATTTTATAATTCTACTTTCAAAACAATATCAAAATAAAATTTTTGTTGTAAATTCTTTTTATAAAAAGGATGTGCATAGTAAAAACTAGTTCTTTTCCCTATTGATTGAAAAAATATATTTTCATAAAATTACCAAAAGTTTAATCAAGAATATTTTCAATATTTTTATTGAAAAAATTAATATTATTGTTTCAAATTCATTTTTAAAACGTTTTGAAAAATAAAGTTTAAATAAGTGTGAAAAATACGACAAAATTGCTCTTAAAAAATTAGAGTTTTTTGGCTTAAAATTGAATACATTATTATCTCATTTATAGAAAACACATAAGATGAATTTTAAATATTTTATTAAATATATAATATATACCTTTCATTAAAATCTTTCATTAAAATATTTCTTTAGTTTTTTATGTAAAACACATTTGTGAATAGAAAAAAAAATTTCCAGAAATAATTTCCTTTTTTTCAAATGATTATTATTTTAATATATAATTAATTGGTAAAAAAATAATTAATTTTATATACATTATTAAACCATATATTTAAAAAAGATAGTTAATTATATCCATACCCTTAATTCTAAAGGTTTGGTGATAGTTATTATATTAAATAATATTATTATAACTACCTGTTGTATTATTTTAACATTTGGTATTGTGTGTGATGAATGATATGAGAGAAATTAAATTTATTTTAAAACAAAATCATAAAAGCATGGGGTGTTATATATTTAGTAGTATTTATATTTTTATCTCAAATTGTATCTTTATTTTAGTCAACGGTTAGGAATATGAGGAACACAATAAACAACCAATGTGATTATTAATGTAATATATAACTAAATGAGATACCCAATACCATGGGAGTAGGAGTTTTAAACAACATGACAATACATTTTAAATGTACTCAAATTATGAACTGAAACAAGAATCTAGGGGAAAATCACCCTCCCCCCTAAGAAATAGTATGTTTAAATTGATATTATGTGACCAATGCCTTTGACTCTCAGGGGATCTTACGATCCTATATAAGAAAAATAATGGATTCACTCCATTGAAAAGATTTTATCTATCATTAAATTCATTAAGAAAGAGAAAGTTGTGTTAACTATTTATTTTATTGAAGGATAATATGATCAATGATTTCTTTAAATAAAAATATGAATAAAGATGAAGATATTTAATCACTGTAGTAGAATAAATTTAGAAAAAAAATTGATAAATATTTTCTTTACAATATCTAGAAAAAAATGGATATTGATTTACTTGTTCCTATAAAAAAGGATCTTGAATATATCAGGGCATATGAAGAAAACATTACAATACATGAATGATACAACTACATATTTTTTAACTCCCCTAAAATTAAAGTCAACTACATTTCTAGTGGGTTAAATTCGTTTCTAAAAAGGATTTGGTGATTTGAAACTTTGACAGCTATGAAGAAATTGTACAATTTTCCCTCAAATATAAAATGGTGATCAATGAATATCATAGGTCTCATGGGTCCATAGATTGAAAGTATATAAATTATTTTACTTTTAGTTCTATGATGTATAAATATCAGGGGGAAATAAATTTCAACATCCACTTAAATAAATGTGTGGAAAAAACATTCTACAAATTTCATGAAGGGGATAATGACATACATTAGGTGTGGGAATAAAGGATGTCTAGCTAGTGAATTATTTTGGGAGAAAACCTCCAATGTTATAGAATAAAGAAATATTATATTCAATCCTTATCCTTTTGGAGAATATTTTGACTAAAATGAATACGAAAACTATGAATCAATAGTGTAATCATTGTTTTGTCAAAAACAAATAACGCCAAAATACATGAAGGCCAAGAGGAAAATGTTATTATTATTTTTATTAAAACTATTGTGGTGGATACCAACAATGATGTTGGGATATATAATTTAGTTATTTATTTTGGGATAGTGAATTTAATTTTTGATTCTGGTTACACAAATTCTTTTATAACATGAATGTTTAGTATAACTATTCAAACTCCAACACAAATCATGTAAGTAGAGGTTTCTAAGAAAATGAATAATGGGGATATTACTACATTCCAAGTATATTATTTTTCCCATTTCCATATTTATTTTATGTGCTTTCCAATAAACATATTGATTCTCCCTTTATTTGAATTCAATGAAAGTATGCGTATAGATTTAATTTCATTATATAGATTCTTCTTTGATTTCTATTATTTGGAAATTACTCTTTGTATCTTAAATCCCCCTCAAATTCGAAGGAAGTTAAATAAGGAGGATATATCTCCTTTGGGATCATAATTTACATGTTCTTATCATGGGGTTGTGAAAAACAATTATTTTCTAAGTGAAAATTTAGTTTACTGGTTAACCTTGGTTGTCTCCAGAGAGGAGTGCTCAACAATCAAGTTTGACCCTTTAAATTTATGAAAGAAGTGGTGCTTGTTTTTAAATTGTTTTGGTTTTTAAAACAAAGAAACAAAAATCAAAAAAATCAAAAAATTAAATGATTTAAAAAAATTAAAAAATAACTCAATGAATAATTGTGATAATAATTGGGTTATTAGGTTGGGGTTGGGTTTTCAATTGTAATGTCATAATAGTTCTAATTTTATTCAATCCTCCTCTACAATGTCGGTTTAGGTGATATCTCATGATCAATTCCTATCATTTCCTTAGTAAATGGTGATAGTGAGAGTAAAACTTACCAATATCTTAGTTCAGTCTACACTCTTTCAAATTTGTTAAAAATATGTAGTGAATACCCTCAATTGAGTTAGGCAATTCCCGATCGGGTCTTGTATATCCCAAACAATTAAGAATATTAAATACCCATGCCACACGTACTGACGATCATTGAGTACTTAACCAATAATCCATAATCTATTCCATCATATATATATCAGAACCTAGTGGAGGGAGATTATGAAAATATATCGGAAAAACAATAACAACAATATATTAAAATCAAATACAATTGCATAAGATAATAAAACTGTTTATTAGAATTTAGAACCAACAATGCTGAAGAGAGAGATCTTTTATTCAATCAAATAAATAAACTCATAAATTATCCAATCACTAACAATATTTACCCCACCATGGTAAGGGTAATTGAGAATAATGAAAAAGAATAATGAATTATAAAACTAAGAAGAAAAAAATAAGCAAATGAAAGAATCAAATTTTTTCCTCCAGAATCGGTCCTCCTGAAATATAGCTTCGGTTATCCCACAATCTCAATGAATCTGGCCAATTTACCTTCTTATAAGAGGTTACAAATGGAGTTGGACATCTACCAACTATGTTTCAAGGAACATGGTGTAGTGTAGAATGAGTTATGGACGAATTAGTAGGCCAGAACTTTTTTTCCGCCAAAAACTATTCAACCAACCTTAATTTGACCGGTTTAAGAGCAGCCTTAATCAAATAATTTCTCAATGAAATATATTGGGAAGCTTCATAGTTGAGTTTTACTTTGAACCCATCTTTAATCACCCCATTTGGTGGTAGGTAGTCCGAGATATGGATCATTTAATGAGGTAAGGTCCATTCTTCTTGCCAGAATAAGTGTTCACATTGACTGATTTTGTTTGTATTTTTTGAGTTCAAATTGGCTATGGGTCAAGCAGACATATTTGTATCCCACGAACGATGTAATCCTACAAATAATGAATCACATGAATAGGATGATAATTGTATGAGTTATGCTCGAAATACAATGGTAACGTAAAACTGTTTAATGTCCACAATTAACCACTTTTCACATTTAAGCTTAGAACTCGCCAAAAAAGATAAATTGATTTAAATAAGCCCAAAATGGTTAATTTTAAGGGATTAAATAATTTAAAGACATATAATTTATTATGAAAATAATAAATCTATCAATTCCCCCACACTTAGCACTTAGACTCCTGGAAAAGTAACCATCAAAATCTAATCAAAGAAAATTTAAAACACGTATTCATGAGATCAAACAATTTATTACCAAGAAACAAAATCTATCTTCCCTTATAAAAACCCATTATATCAAGTTCTCAATTCAATTAATTAAATATAACTCCTCTTAATTTCTTCTCCCATGCACACAAACACTTACCTAACATGCATTTTCTCTCATTACACAAATATCATTTTTCAACAATGCCTTTCTCATCCGATACTCAGGTATTTGTCACCATAGGCTTGATAAATTTATAAGTATCCACCCGATGTGAGTCAAGGGAATATTTTTATCATGAGGACTTGTAATGGTTTTTTTGTGGATTTAGGTTGGTAGGATTTAGATGTGAAAAATTCTGAGGTAGAATAAAGAGGGTTTGGCTCTTTTTGATGAAAAATTCCTTTATTTTTTATTTCTAATAAAGTAGAGTCTCCTCATTACTCCCCTTAGTAGTAAATCAGATCCATCAACATGAAAAATAAAAAAAATTACACTATATACCATTTCAGCAGCAACATTTTCAATCATCTCAAATATGATTTTTCCTTAATGATCTAGATAGGCACAACTTTCTTTTTTTCATTAGATTCTCCGGAAAGGCACAACTTCTCATTCGTGAAATCTCCAGAAAAGGTAGAGCTTCAAAAAGTCAACCACACCCTATACTTAAGTTCAACTATATTATGCAATTTCACATCCAGAGAAGGTTGGATTGGGAAAATTGTCTTGTAATGTGGCTAACCAAATAGGATGTTCGTGGTTCTAAGGGATACAAGGATTAAATCTTCCTAGTAGGCCATAATGAACAGCATTCTGATGAAATTTGGTCTTTGATACGAAATTAATTCCTCAATCATTTAAAACCCATGCACCTAAAATCCACATGTTTTGATAGGAATAAATCAAATTCTAGTTAAATCATGCATGGAATGGTTCTATCCAGAAGTGAGGTAAAATAAAATATTAGGAAAATTAGTTTTAAAAACTCACAAGAATTTGATTTCATATATAAATATAGTGAATTGTGGTATGGGATTAAAAAATTAGATTAATTTTCCTGAAATTTTCAAATATTTGAAGTTGAAACAAAGACAATTTCAGCATTCATTTAATCTCAGTTTCATGGGATAAATTATTTTCACACATTGAAATGGGTTTCAAAATTTATGACGATAATCATTTAAACTCAAAAGTTTCAAAAACACTAAAAACATTTACAAAAACATTTTTTTTTTTGAAAAATAGGGAAAATAAACAATTGAAAATACTAAACTATAATGGATCCCTCTCCCACACTTAAATGATGCAGTGTACGCAATTCATTCAAATTAATTTTACATATAATAATATTTTGAATTGAATCATAGCAATCAATAAAGTGTAAAGTAAAGGTACCTCCTGAGTTATTGGTATTGCAATGTTGAGTTAATATCTTAAGTGTTATGCATATAAAAACCTAGAAATAAAGGGAGATAATAAAACATAATAATTTTTTTTAATGTAATGAAAATAGAAATAGAATGATAATAGAAGGATATATCTTGGTTTAATGCCCCAAGTGGGTATTGGGTTTTGACTGCCTCTAGATGGGCAGTTTCGGTTGGTTATCCCCAATCTGATGGTGGGTAAATTTCTTTAATATGAACCACATGATCTTCTTCCATCCATCCTGAACATCTTATCTTTTTTAGGACTTCATGGATATAGTACAACAAATTCAACCCTACTAAAATGATATTAAAATTGCATGGTGTGGGTTGGACAATGATTTTGTCCTCCTCCTTATTTGTTTCCACTTTCTCAACTTCTTCTTCATTATCCAATTGTTCTTAAAATTATTCTACATCAAAAGAATAGTCAAAGGTAAATTCAGAGTGTATTTTTTGTTGTATAAAATTAAAACATGATGAATCAACATCAAAATGTTCCATTTCAATGTAAGCATCTTGGGGCTATTTTTCCTCAAGAAAGCCCACTGGAATCTCATCTTAAAATCCTTTTAATAAGAGATCAACAAGTTTGGCGAGCTCAAATTTTTCCTCTTTAGGTGCATCTTCTTTTTTTTCCACATCCACCAAGGAAAAATATATGTTGGCTGAATCTGAAAATTTCATGCAAGCGGAGGTGATTCTAAATTCTAAATCAATATAATCAAAATGAAAAGAATTGGGAAATATATTATCTCCAATAAGTGGCATGAATTTAAATGCTTCATCTATATAAGGTTCCTCTGGTATTTTAATTTCACCAGATAGAGGTAGGTAGTCAGGCTCCTCCATGTTTTCGTCAAATTCCATCGCTTTGGTGGAGTCTTCCTTCAATGGTTCGGGATCTTATACATTTTAAAGAATATGTGGATAGATTAGTTCTTCATACCCTTTCCAGAATACATCAAGATATTTTTAATGTTCCACATGTAGCTTCGAAGGTAATTCTTCCTTCTTGTCCTCCTCAGGTTCATTCATAGTTTATGGTTTTTCCATCAATGAAATGACATATTCAAATGCCTGTTGTACTTTGTTCTCTAGTTTTTCTATGTCATTTCAAAGTTCTGACACCGAAAATATATCATAACCATCCTCATCTACTTGTTCCAAATGTGGTTAGTTTTTCCATGAATTAATGATAAGATCATTTGAAAACATCATGGAAAATAATTTTTGTTATGTTTTTTTATGTGTCAAATATTTATAATGAGATTATGGTACTACCTCCCTAGAAACAGCGCCATGTTTTGACATGTTCCTGTCTTGGGGTGTAGAAAAAAACAATTATTTTTTAAGATAAAATATATTATAATGGTTATCCCAGGTTTTCTCCGGAGAGGAGTTCTCAAAAATCACGTTTGTCACTTTAAATTTAAGAAAGGAGGGGTGGTTATTTACGAATTGGTTTGGTATTGAAAACAGAGCAACAAAAATGAAGAAAGAAAGAAATTAAAATATTTAAAACAAATTGAAAAATAATTCAATTAATAATAGTGATAATAATTGGGTGATCAGGTTGGGGTTAGTATTTATATTGTAACTTTATGATAGTTCCAATTTTATTCTATCCTCTTCTGCTATGTCGATTTAAGAGATATTTCACGATCGCTTCCTATCAATCCCTTAGTAAATGGTGATGGGGAGAGTAAACCAAAAAAAATATCTATACATATTCTAATTTCTTTCATAAGTGTTAAACATATGTTTCAAATACCCTCAATTGTTTTAAGTGATTCACGGTCGGGTCTTTTTTATCCCAAACAATTAATAATATTCAATTTCGTTGCCACACATAATGATGATCATTGAGTACTTAACAACTAAGACCTAATATATTCAATATTATGTAGACCCAAACCTAGCTGAGGGATATTATGAACATTTACCAAACCAATAATACCAAAATAATATTAAATCAAATACAATCGCATAAGATAATATAACTATTTATTAGAATTTGAACCACAAACTGAACAAGAGAGAGAGTTTTTATTCAATAAAATGCAAGTAATCCAACATTAAAAAAGATAAAACCTAACATTAACCAACAAATAAAAATATTTAACCCATCATTGTAAGATTAATTGAAAAGAATGGTGGAATAATAAGGCATTATAAAACAAAGAAGAACCCATGATAGAAAAGAGAGAACATAATTTTTCTCCTCCAGAATCTGTCCACCAGAAAGGTAGCTTCGGTTCTCCCACCATCTCATCAAATCAGGCCAAGGTCCATTATATTAAGAGATTATTAATGGATTTTTCCATCTACCCACAAATGTTCAAGGCATTTCGTACATTGTGGAATATGTTATGGCCGAATTAGTTGGCCTAACTTTTTTTGGCCGCCAATCACTATTTGAAAAACCCTACGTTGACTTGTTTAAGTGCATACATAATCAAATCATTTCTCCATGAAA
The DNA here is from genome assembly GCA_963277665.1 of Viscum album. NCBI lineage: Eukaryota > Viridiplantae > Streptophyta > Magnoliopsida > Santalales > Viscaceae > Viscum > Viscum album. Next base: position 650,295,645 of record OY728145.1, on the reverse strand, counting down.
TTTATTGGGATGATTTTTAGCTGAGTTGAATGTCGAACCCATCTTGAATCACCCCATGATGTGGTTGGTAGATTGATATATGCATCATTTGATGAGGTAAGATCCATTATGTCGTCTAGAATAAGGATTAACAATGACTAATTTTGTTTGTAATTTTTGAGTTTGAAGTGGTTGTGAGTCCAGACCACTTATTTGTATCCCACAAACGTTGTAATCCTAAAAAGAAGTAATCATGTTAATTAGATGATAATTTTAGAAGTTATGCTCTAAATATAGAGGTAACATAAAACTGTTTAATGTCCAGAATTAACAACTTTTCACATTTAAACTAAAAACTCACCAATAATATAAAATGATCCAAATAATCTCAAATTGGTTAATTGTAAGGGAATAAATCATTGAAAACATATCAATAATTATGAAAATATTAACTCTATCAATCATATTAAGCATGGATTATGTTACCTTATGAGAAATAATATCTGTAAAAAATTATCATTACTAAAGAAAAATCATCCTTGAGGACGAGCCGATTGTAATAGAATATACTGATGTGTTTTCTTAAGAGTTTTTTCGTCTTCCACCATGTCATGAGGTTGAGTTATAAATCGACCATATCATTGAAGATTTCCCAATATCCAAGACTCCATATGGAATTTACACGATTGAAATTTTAGAGCTAAAGAAGAAACTATAGGATAATATTGATAAAGTGTTTATACACCCATGTGCTTCACCATGGGGTGTAGCGGACTTCTTCAAGAAAAAGGATCAGCCAATGTTACTTTTCATTGATTATTGTGAGCTCAAAAATAGTATAATAAATATTTTCAAATTCTTCTTTTAATGATATCAAATCATGATTATTGTAAATATAACTAGATAAATATTTTATGTTTTTAAACAATTTTATATGAAACATTTTTAAACAAACATGGTGAAGAGTATATTTACCAATAGTATATACATATCTTCCATAAGATGTGATGATATACAATTAGTGCTATCAGATATACAGGCGAACTGCATCAACATTCAAACTCTAATTATAATTCATTTACCATTGAGGAAATATAATGATAGTTAAATAGGTCAGCCATCAGTTAAATGGGATCTATAAGTGAAATACATCTACTGATGAAGTATCTACTACTAATAGATTTACCATTAGACTCTACCATTGGTTTCTTCTACAACCAGAGTTGAAATACCACCAAAGTTGATATACCTCCATCTTATACTACTAAAAATGTTGAGATAATTATATGTATGATATAAATCTATATATTATCTATCAATAAAATAAATCTACCAGTGATAGATAGGATAGTGGATAAATCAACAATTAGTTGACGACATCTACTACTAGTTCCCATCTATCATAAAACTATATATGTTTCACATAGATACTATAATTAATGTTCTAACATTGTTATAAAAAATATTATTTGAATTTAAGTCATATGAATTCTTTATTATTTAATTTTATTCATTAAATTTTCATGTGTATCTAGGAATTATTATTTTTAACCCACTCCATGGATGCATTATAGAAAATGAAAAACCCTTTGATTTTGTTTTTCGTATGAGGATCCATGTTATTATTATTATTCAATGAACAATTTCACATGGTGAATTATATAATTTGAATAAGTATCTAGTGAGTGTAGAGGAAGAAAAAATATAAAATATAAATGTTATATTCACAAAAACTAAATACTTTCTGATTATAATCAAGGGAAGTGTGTGTAGAAGGATTAAATTTTTCTAAAAACTGAAATCAGAATGACTTTTTAGGAATCCATGAAACTCCGTTTTCTTGAACATTCTGAAAAATATATTCAAGCTAGTATAAAATAAAATCTCAAGGACAAAGAATGACTAAATCATCATAGATCGAGTTTCATTAGACTTTTTATATATCTATATTTTTATCTTAACACTTTATAGTAATTTTTTAGCAGTGTATATTTTGTAATCTATTTATGTATGATCCCTTGTTTTTCTATGTATGTTTCCCTATGATTTTTTCATTAAACGTTTTTAGTTGAGTTTTCCTTGTATTTAATCCTCGGTGGTCGTGTTTCACTATGGATGTTTTTTTTTTGAATAATTGAAATATTGGGTTGCGAGGAAACTTAAGAAAACGCAAGAGGATCAACATAGAGAGATGTTCGGGGAACTTATTTGAATTAATAGAGTCTATTAATAAATTATTCATGAGTTAATAATATTTCTTTGTATATTGAGATTCCATAAATGGGTTTTGGTGTTTGTAAGGGAATCATGATGAAAACTATTTGTAGGAAATTTATAGGCCTTATAAATGGGTTACATGACATGTAAAATCCATGAAACTCTTGTTTTGAATTTAATAATGATGTGAAGTGGTTATACTTCCTGAAACAATCAAATTACATGTAATTTTAGGGAAACATTAATATTCAATTGACATGACGGGTTTTTGGGGGTATCTATATAAAAATAAATACACAACATGTAAATGAATTACACATTATGTAATTCCTGGAGTAGTAGTTTTAATGTATGATGTGTGACTGATTTCTCATTAATCTCACCTATAGACTTCTCCTCTCGACCCAAGGTCAGCTTCCAAGAGATTATGGAGAACATATATCCATGTTATATGTTACATTTTCATGATCATTACCCGTTATGTGGTTCTACTATTTTTCATTCCTCTTCTATTGTTCTCCAACTATTTGGGTGTAATCTCATGAATGTGGTCATTTTTGTTCTTGATCATAGTCAGTTTTGATCTTCATTCTCATTTCAAACTTTTATACATTTTTCATTGTTGGGGTTTTCTGTTGAATGTGTTGTGTTCCTCATTGATAAAAGGTATGGGGGATAAATAATAACCCTATAGACCAATTTTCCATTGTGAAGTATATGAAATTCTGTGATTGAACAAATACATGTGTGAAATAATTAATTAATTGAATATAATATTGATAATCCGATATTAAATTATTCATTGGATCCATTTGAATTTAATTTATGATGTGACATGTCTTATGGCTACTTATTTTTACAGAAAACCTTTGAACATAATGTATTGGAAATGTATTACATATGATTTTAGCATGACAGGTGATTTGAGAAATTTAATGATATAGATTCACTATGGAAATTTTCATAATTCAAATAATGGGTAAATTGAAATGAAAATGGTAATTATAAGAATTAATAATTTCATTTATTGTGGTCATATTGTAATATTATTATAGTTGTGATATACAGCTGGGACCCAATTTGATAAGTTTATTTCCTAGGCTATGCCCAGACACATGTTGAGATGCTCAAATATTGAGCTATGACCTAACACAAGATAGGATTCTTATATAGCGAGCTATTCCCTGACACATGTTACAACACCTATATATTAGGCTATGCCTTGAAACATTATTACATCCTTATATATTGGGATATTCCCTAACACATGTTGAGATGCTAATATGTTGAGATATTACCTAACACATGTTTAGATTATTATACACCGGTCCAAGCCATGACACCTGTTGTGATGATTATATATTGAACTTCACCCACTAACTTGTTATATAAATGGTATATGGTTTTGGTTGGAATGGTTGGGATACATGCTTAGAGACATTTTAGTATAGAACAAATGTAGGTTTTATTTTACAATGGATATAAGGTTCCGGTTGGCATGTCTATGGGACATGCTTAGAGATATTGTAGCATGGTGCTGAAGCATGTAGTTATTGTATTTTATTAATTTTTGAATTAATTAATACACATGTTTATAACATTATTTCATTAACTTATTATCAAACTATTTTTTAGAGACAGTATGGTTGACATACTGATTTTTACTCACACTCTATTTGTTCCCCCATTCGGTACCTGATCGGATTTAGTGGATGTTGGTTTGGATAAGGAAAAAAAGGAACTTGTTTCGAATTTTGTTGATTCTGGAATGGATGGAGTAGGGAGATAGGGAAGACATGGGGTTCTACACAAGAGTCTTTTGGGTCTATCTTATGTCAAATGACTCTTTTTTGTGTTGTTTTGGTTATGAATTTAGATACATATCATCCAAAAATTACATGATTCCTTATTATTAGGATATTGGTTTCTATTTTATTTTCCTATATCTATTATATGGATTTCTATTTGTATATTACGTTGATTGATTATTATTATATGGATTATTTTCACATCACATTATAAAAAATATTATCAGTGTTTTATAGAGGGTGTTAATCACAACCAACTCAAAACCCATTTTCTATGTAAATTTTAGGTGTAATTTACAATCCTCGATAATAACTGAATTTATATGGGGTTCAAAACTCTTCAAATTTTATTAGATTTGTATTTTTTTAATATTCTGTTATATTTAAGAAGCATTTATATAAATAACTATCATAAATTTAATAATTAGTGACACTAAGAGATTGGATGGAATTTAGAAGCGTTGTTTATATTATTCGTTTAGATTTTAATGCATATATATATAATGGAAGTTGTTTTTTTAAAGGAAATAAAGGTGGTTCAAAACCCCCTCTAATATCTTAAATTAGAAGGGGTTTTCAATCCCTTTTAATAATATAAATTTATGGGGGTCATGAACTGCTTATAATCCCTTACATAAGAGGGGCTTCTGAACCCCCTATAATTTTTTTTATTTTTTCAAATAAATCTCATATTAATTCTTATTTTATAAATTATATATGTCTTTGTGTGAATTTGTGTGGGTATGTATATATACATATGTATATTACATAGACACATTATATAAATTTACTTAAATACATTATAAACATATATATAAATGTATATACATTATATAAATAATTTAAGTAAATTATTTTATATATAAACAAAAATTTATACATATATAAATATTGGTATAAAATTTAAAATGTAATTGTAAATATATTTATTACTATTTATAAAATTTATATATTGATTAATAAATAATGAATATTTTTATTATGATTTATATTATAGCTATATTATATTAAATATTTTTTTTATAATATATTTATGTATAAATACATTCGTATTATATTATATATACAAATATTAATAATATATAAAAAGATAAATATATATATTACATTATAAATGGTTTATTACAAATAAATTTATTTACAAATATTATAGCTATTTTATGAATATCTTTGTATACCATATTAATTATAAATTAATTTAGTAAATATATATCATTTGATTATATTATCTATTTTCAATAATATAAATGTATTAAATTTTATGTGTATATGTATGTGTGTGTTTGTATTATTATACATGCTATAATATGAATTTATATAATTATAAACATAAATATATAATACAAATGTATTTAATATTATATATGTATAATATAAATCATAAAATATTTAAATATATAGTATTTATAAAACAAACATATATTATTTATAGTTTAAAAAATAGGTGCAATAATAATAATAATTAATAATAATAATTAATATTAATATTATCCTTACAAACAAACATGTGCATATATATGTATATAAAAAGAATTATATATATATATTAAAATTATATTATATCTATAAATATTATATAAATTCATAAATATACACACACACACACAAACATAAATTTATTTATAATATATTTGTTTAAATATATATTCATATATATTATATATATGCAAATATATATACATATATATATTATACAAAAATATATTATATATGAAAAAATATATAATATTATTTATATTTTTATACCCAAATATATATACATATAATCTAAAATTTATGTATGTAAAGAAATATAATATAATGACTAAAATAAATGAGACTTAATTCACCATCATTGTTATGGATCTTGTGCGGCTTCAGATAACCTCATGTTTGAATCCCAACAATAGTAATTTTACCACTAGCGTGTTGGTAAATGGTCATGTACCTGAGGGTCACTATTTGGGGTTCCTTTGGGGGTTTGGGGACCATGAACAAAGAGGATGGGCCTAGGTTGTCCATTTTTTGGATACATGGGATTTAGTGGTGGTCTGGGGTGGTCTGGGGGTGTTTTGTTCTATCACTAGGGTTGCTCGTGTGCTTGTGGGGGGTTTTTCCTAGGGTTTTTAGGGGGTGTATTGGGGGATTTTTGGTTTTCCGGGCGGGGGGGGGGGGGGGGGTTTGGAGTTCCTATGGGGAGGGGGTCTCGTCGGTTTTCTGGGGGGCTATTGGGTGCATATGGGTGGTGTCCTATAGGTGTTGGGGTGTCAGTGTGTGGTTGTTGGGTGTTTTTGCTGGGTGTCTTGGGTGTCTTTGGGCGTATAAAAAAATTTAATAATAAAAAAATAAATTTAGGGGTAGTTATATAACTTACCATAAAATTGGGGATTGAATGTTTGTAAGGGGTGGTTTAGAACCGCCCCTAAAATGCTACTTGAATAGGAGTGGTTAAAACCACCCCTAATCCATTTTATTTCTATTGATTTGGAGTGAAATTTGAGGGGGTTAAAACCCCCTCTAATATAACTACCACTAAATTCAGGTTCATTTTACCTGCATTTAAGCACAGTCTCCTCTAATCATAGTACGCATCTACTTTTTGGTTGTTACAAGTTACCCCCACTAAAGTGTTTAGTGGGGGTTATAATCCCTTGTAATTTCCTTTTTTGTAGTGTTATGATACATAATATTTGTGTTCATACTCAACCTGCTATATATATCACACCCCTGCTATCAGTCGGTAGCCCCCGACATATGGGGAGGTGGGCTTGAGATCTCGTAACAAACCATTTGTGGCCACGTGAGAGGGTGCCGGATTAGGGGACTTTACAAAGCGGTAAGAAAGGATTATGTTTTATTTTTCTATTTATTATTTTTTGGGAAAGTTATAAAGGATACTATGTTGTTTCGAGGCATGGTAATGAGATTTTGAATGGCGGTAGTTAACCTATGTGTGGGGTAAATTTTGAGTGATCAGGGAAAAAATTGTTGTTTGTGATGTTTTTCTGTTATAGTTTGATGTTGTTTCACCTTAGGCAATTCACATGTTTTGTGATGATATTTATTCTTTAAAATCATATTCAAGGATCATTATGGTGTGATATGATTCATCATTCATCATGATAGAAACATAGTGATATATACTAACATGTCTAGTTCATGAAAGGGGCAAACTTATATGCATCTGATTTATTTCTTGTGTAGATTATGGTATGATATATATATTATACATGATAAATCAAATAGAAGAAGTCTTGTGTCATCTAAATCACTTATTAATCCTAGGTCAAAGGTACAAGGAGTTAGTGGTTCTCAATTGTAGTCACATATTGGGGTTGACCATGTTGTTACACAGTTGACTAAGGTGTGAATTAAACTTTTAGAGAAAATGGCTCATTTCCATATTCAAATTATGAATTAGGAGAGTTGAAATCAGAAAGCACCTAAAGCAGTAGATCTAGATCTTCTTATTGATCATGTGGAACAAATAGATTTTCAACATCATGAAAACGTTCTGAGGGTCATGATATTAATTGATAGGGAGACTATTTGCACCATATTTTTTATGTTTAAGCTGAAAATAGGGTTATAATTGTAATATACTATTGGCACCAAAATTCGGAACAAAGAGGAGGCCCAAAGATGGCCCCACAAACTGCCTCATGAAGCCACTTCGCGGAGTCCCTCCAACACCACGACCATTTCGAATCAAAGGAGGTGGGTCGCTCCGCGAACCAATTTGATGTTCGTGAACCCGCCGTGAAGAAAAGGAGGCAGGATTCCCCGCAATCGAATTTTACGTTCTCAAACCCGCCACAAAGTAAAGGAGGCGGGACTCTCTACAAACCCATTTGATGTTCTCTAGCCAGCTGCGAAGAGACCATGTTCCTCATCATGTTGCATCTGCTCCGCTCCGTGGTGCCTCTTACTTATAAATACTGTGCTCCCCCTGAGCCTAAGGGATGGGGAATATGACATTTTGGCTTCCCAGCTCCCGAATCGTGAATCATCCTTCCGCTCTACAAACCTTGAGCTATGCTAGGTAATTCTACTTCGCGAAGTTCCCCCCTTCATCATGTTTTGATACCCTCTTCCGAGAGGGATTCCCTTCATGAGGATTAAGGTTCTTCACGAAGGATGGGGATCCCCAAGGGTACTCGGGTCATCGTGAAATGTTTCTGCTTCGTGAAACACCCTTCATATACACATGATCCATATGCTAAGGCAGGGTCACTATACTTCGCGAATCACATTGTTTCGTGACACCTTACATCGTGAGGCACAATTTCTCTGCAAATTTGTGCTATGTGAATGCCCTTACACTTCAAGAAGAACCTCCCATTTTCACCTCCACCCCATGATAAGGCTAAAGCAACCCACTTCGTGAAGCACACCCCTTCGCAAGTTCCCTCCGCCACACAGAGCGACAGAGCTCCACAAGGACCCTGCCTATGGACCCCACTTCTTGGCAATTCCTTATCCAGTGTGACCCTACAAGTTTTCACGATGTGACTTCAAAGTCCCATGGACGATACCACCTGTGGAATTGCTTCGCCTAATGCTTCTTCCCATATGAACGCTAATGGATATTGCTTCTTGGCATAGCCATGCTAACATCGACCACTCGATGGTTTGCTTCATGACACCCCCTTAGTATGGCGTTGCCGGTGCCTTCCCTCCCATAAGGGGTAGAGGGTACCGGTCATGTAAGCCCTGGGGTTGCAGAGCAAACCAACCTTGTCCGATCTTCAGGATGTTAAACTTCCAAGCACCATTATCGTCAACTGATGACGTTACACTTTGACCTCTCCCCATGCCTCGCACATGTGGTGCCCCCACCGTGGACAATCTCCACGCCCCCTGGTCTCTACAGGGATGATATCCTCTTTCTAGGAGTGGCATTTGTCCATGGGGGAAGGACAGCCACCTTGATATAAGCCCCTAACTTTTCTTACAGGAGGCAGCACCTGTGCCCCTCCCCACTTCCTCGGCTCCAAGGCCAGTGGAGGGCGTGATAGGGAATGGGGCTCCTCCTTTCTTCAGTCCCAAATCACACTCCCACTACGCTTTTTGCCATCGGTCCTCCATCCTGGAGTATGCCCCGAAACTTCTTGGGCCACCCCACGCGTAAGCTCCTCATCACTTCCCATGGATGCACATTTTTTGATGTGGTCATCAGGACTTTGATGCCTATTGTTTCTCACACCGAGCATGACTCATGTGGGATTAATGTAAGCATCGACCATGACATCGCCTCATCCCGCATGAAGTTAAACAGTACAAACAAAATACAGGGACTTTGATCCATGTTAAGGCATGGTATGTAGGAAGCCTCCACTAGGATCAAGTCCACCTGGACCCATGGTTCCTTCACGTCAGTTCACTGACACCCATCCGAACTATGGGGACTTTGATCCATGTCAAAGCATGGTACATAGGAAGCCTCCACGAGGTTCAATCCCAACAACCATTGGCCCTGACCATCTCCACGTCGGTGTGCCAAGCCCTTTTCTACCCGAACTATGAGGACTTTGATCCATGTCAAGCCATGGTACATCGGAAGCCTCCACAAGGTTCAAGCCCACGACCCATCAGACCCCCTGTCCATCTTCACATTGGTTCGCCGACACGCCCCATACTGAACTATGTGGTCTTTGATCCTTTGCATGGCAACGTACGTAGGAAGACTCCACGAGGTTCCATCCCACCACCCATTGGACCCCAGGTCCTCCTTCCTGTTAGTTCGCCCCCATCCCGCATGATGTTAAACTGTATTCGACGCCCGAACTACAGGGACTTTGATCCATGTCAAGGAATGGTACATAGGAAGGCTCCACGAGGTTGAATCCCACCACTCGGTTATTCCAACCTCATTCACGTCGGTTCAACCCCATCCAGTGGTATGCCTTTGTGACCTGATTCAACGGTAAACCATTTAAAACCTCATCTAGTGGTAAGCTATTACAACCCCATTCACTGGTAAGCCGTTGTCAACGTCATTTGATGGTAATTCATCGCCAGATGAACTACGTGGACTTTGATTCCCTTCCACGGGGATACGTTGGAGGTATCTTCAAGGCTGAAGCCCAAAACCATCATACATCCTGATTCTTACATGGGCCTCCACATCCCGGTGAGATCATGCCTCCTCATTCCATCCCACAGCATTCGGGAAGTCTCCCGCGTGTTGGCCCCAATATTGGTGTTCCCGTAAGGGGGTTCCTCCATCCGATCCACTCTAATCAGTGCTCAAATAAGTCTGATCTGTCTCCACTGGACATTAAACTTGCAGCATACCCGGTGTTAAACATGGGAAGCTGTCAAAAACCGTAGATACATGCCTGTGGCGTATGATTCCCCGCATTTGAGGTGGAATGCCTCAGGCTTCTGTGCCCTCGAGAAGCCCTATAATAACAGATAGAAGAGAGACACACCAATCCCCAGCGTTAAGACATGATAGTGATTCCCAGCTTGACTACTCCCCTAACCAAAGGTTTCTACCCTGACTGGACCCCTTGGAATGTCCTGAAAGAAGTAGCATAATTAACTGGTGTCTTTGAAGATATGGCGCGGGGAAGAGTTTCACGAACAACGTATTAAATCTATGAGGGATACCCAGACTAGGTGACAAGGTTTCAGGAGGAATCCACAAAAGGAAGAACCAATATCCCATCATCCCGTTTCAATCTAGGAGAAAGCGTCCCTGAACAAAGTACGGATGATGCCAACCTTTGGAAGCGGGAATGCGGGGTAACAAATTTGTGTCTATCGCACTCAAGAAAACATACATGCACGCCCCGACAAAAGCGTCGGAAACAGAAATGGATAACCCGACATGAATTTATTCTCCCTAATATGGAGATTAGTATCCCTTGGGGAATAAATGGATTGACATGTCACCAGATCTAGCTATCCGGTGCCAGGTCCCACCAAGAAAATAGTGAGCCTGGCATGAAACTCACTAGATGTTGGGACAGTCTAGACGTTGAGCATTATTTCCTTCAATGTTTCCAGCGTGGATAACTCTTACCGGTCACGGAAGACGGAATGGCACTGGGGCACTGGTTGTCGATTTATTTTCCTATCAGTGTTAATGTGTTCATCTCCCTTCTCTCAGGAACTAAATTTTTGCATCCGGAGTGCAATCACCTGCCCACCGGCACAGGGGCAGGGGAAATATCGATGTGGATACCTCGTGTGATTCTGTCTCTTCCACGATGGCTTCGACCTCCCTGACTATGGGGTGCCTACACCCCCTCTCCCCATCAAAGATTATCCAGCGATGAATTATTAACGACCATATACGTCATTATGATGAGGAGGGCATAACCCCAACCCGAGATATGGCCCACCTGGACTAGGAGGCATCCCGTACATGCCGTCAATGCTGCCCTCGAGGGCCGCGCAGGGATCCGCTACTCCCCACCCCCACATTCAATCATTTCAGGAGCCTGTCCCTGGATCAAATTGATGACTCTTTTCTTTATGCTGATGAGGTGGGTGACCTCAAGCCCATCCCGGTCAGATTCTTAATCTAGGGGATTCTAGCAAGTTCCCCCACCCGGCCGCATCAGCACCACCGCCCAGCCTTGCCGGAGGATCAGGTAAGCTATGCACCTGTACCACTAGCACCAGATTGTCGGACCCGGCACCAGCGTCGGGCAGGAGCCGAGGACACCCACTAAGGGGCATCAATGTCAACGGCTAATATGGCCCGAGCTACCGCCGATGCATATCATCAAGTCCCTGCACACACTGAGCAGGGGCACTTATATGCCCAACCGGAATCGAGGCCCCAACCTCCCCACAGACAAGCTAGGTCGACTCTCCGGGTCATAGGCATGGGTGTGGTCGTCGTGAACCAACCTGCAGCGATGTGACCCCGTACGGAGGCCCTCCCCGTACCACTACCTCAAAGAGTGTGTGTCTTCCCCACTTTGAGGCTCGACATGGAGGTCTACCCCGTGCTACCCCCAATCCGAATGTAGGTCTTCTTCACGGCGGTGATGTTTGGTATGAAATCCTCTCTCGTGCCCATCACACTGGGTATGGATTCCTTCCTCTTGCCATCAACCATCGATGTGGATATGTTACCCATCAGGTCTCTCTCCAATGTGGGGATCCTCCCTACATCCTCTTAGAAGCTAGAAAAGGTCCTCCTAGCCCAGGAAACCAGACAGGTGAAGGCCATCCTTGCTCCACCTGCACCAAGCATGGAGGTCCTCCCCATGATCCCACCGGTTCCAGCAGAGGGTTTTCCCACTGAGGTGTTGTTGATAGAGGTTCTCACCATGTCCCCTTCGACATTTTTCATAGTTCTCCTTACACCCCAGCTGTCTCAAGGGGAAACCCTCTCCTCCCTGCAACCAGTGCAGTTAAAAGACCATATGTCAGAAATCAGCCTTATCCCAAGGAGCCACCCAAGGGATGGAGGGCTGGATGTCGCCTCCACAAGAAGAATCCTGGGAAGGCCCATATGGAGATCAAACCGGTCTGCTTCTCAGACTCTGAAGCAGAGGGTGACTAAGCTCAAGAACCCTCCCCTCGCTCATCCGAGTCCATGGTCGGGGCAGGGACAAGGCGCATCTGCCTGGTGATCTCAGAATGTGAGGTCCACAAGATTCTCACCTCCCTCTGCAGGTTTATCCAACAAGATGAAAATATGGCATCCCCATAGGATACGGTCATGCAGTCACCACCATCATCGCTAGTAGTGCTTTCTACCTCCACAAGAGATCATAGAGAGCTATTTTGGGGACCAATGGCGGGCGAGTTGCAGCGCAACCCACCACCAGCAGCCCTGGCCCCTGAGCTAGTAATGGCAGTTGTCAGCCTGTCCTATTGTGACATAGCAGCTAGGTCTCTACCCTCTTCGGAGGACAGCCTATGAATTGGCCGCCAGTTAGCCTGTTCGCCATATTCTCCACCGGCCAACCTGTCGTCCAAGCGGTTTGCCTCAGTAACACTGCCAGTTCCTCAACCAACCCAGTTAGTGAGTGGGGAAATCAAGGTCCAAACCCTAAATTTGAGCTGAGGAGCTTCTAGAGCATCCTTGCAGTGGATCACTTCCCTGATAATTTCTGGCCCGCAGGAGAGCGGAAATTCTTCATACCCGAGTCCCTTACCCTAGAGGAAGTTGAGTGTTTCTACTACACCCTCTGGGTGACGCATATTAGTATCCATCATCATCATGTGGTTTATACATGGAACCAAACACATTTCGAATACATCGGTGAATAGTTTCGTCTAGTCGATCTGGCCGCACTCCCTATGGCCCAACGCCTCGAGTCACCAGGCCGCTGTGAGGCCCTCCAGCAGCAATTCATTTAGAGTATTAAGGTACTCCGAAAAATTATCAGGGAGGCTACCCCCCCCCATGAGTAATTCTATGGTTGGGGAAGTATGCTTCCCTCTTCTTCATCCCTATCCTATGGAAGCCTGACTCGCTATGCGATATTGGGGACATGCCCCCAGGAAGGGTCATGATCCACTTGGCCGACGTCGTGGACAAGGAGGACGAGTTAGAGTTTCTCAATGGAGACTTACCCCCTGAGGGTGTACCACCAATATTGGACCCATCATGGAGGATTACCCATCAGTAGAAGTACCTCCTAGGTCTCCCTGTGCCCACTGAGGCATTGGTACTCAGCCAGAATGTTGGTAAGGGAAAAGAGCATGTCGGAGCTGTCAAGCACTCTGACCCATCCTCCTCAGTGCAGAAGACAGAGGAGGACGTCGAGAAAGCCGAGTTGCACTAGAAACATGCTGAGAAAAAGAGTTTGGTCGACAAACTCTAGGATGAATGCGATGTAGAACGAAGACCGGACTATGGTTATCCAAGGCTGGGGTAGTAGGGGCAAGAACAACTTCACCCCAGCGAGATGCCTCCGAGCAGCCCTGATCATACCGCTCCCATGGATAGGGCTGGAGCTGGAGATCGCAACAAGAGGGAATGGTACGTCTCTACAAACCCCCCCCCCCCCCAACGGAATGGGAATCTGAGGAATCTGGCCCGGGTTCTCCTAGATGCCCCGCATGCCGCTCCACTAGTCGCTCCATGGGCCTCTGAACTCATCTACCGTGTCAAAGAACCTGGCAACACACTCATTATTAGGGATCCCCATCAAGGCAGGGACCCCCACCCAGATGATCCTATGGCAGCCCTCATAGCCCGCCTTAAGACATTGGAAACACGACAGGTGGCAATCCCATCAGATGGCAGGCCATACCCAGCCTGGGTAGATGATATGCCGACACCTCCTGGTTTCACGAATACCACTTTCTCCCCCTCTAACGGGATAGGGGTCATGCCGTAACATCAAGAAAAATACAAATAAATGTGTGGGCCCATGTTGGGGACTCCAGTGCAGAAGGATACTGCCAAGCTCCACTGTTTCGTTCAGACACTGGAGGGACCGGCATTCATCCGGTACATCCAGCACCCTGTCGGATCTGCGACCAGCTGGGAGGACCTTCGTAGGGAGTTACTCTACCAGTTGAGCCCTACCACCTGGAACACCAGTATTGCAACCCTTTTCAAGTGCAAGAAAAGGCCTCATGATTGAGTTGCATACTTTATCTCTTGATGGAAGGGTCTCACATACTCCCTTGACATGCCACTGACTCAGGAGAAATTACTGACAATGTGCGTAGAGAATGTTAAGACGGAACTATTTCCCTCTCTGATCACCCAGTACTATCCTGGAGGATTTTGAGACTTCTTAGATAAGGCCCAGCGCCTCGAAGAAGTTCTACAACATGCTAGTTAGGCACGTCTGCTACCCCCTGTGATCTCAACAAGGAGAGATGCTAGTGTCGAGCCCACCGTGGTGGCCCAAATAGAAGCCCCCAGGTAGCTAGAATTGCTACCAGTAGCACCGGCCCCACAACCTCACAGAGGTCCTCCACCTCAGGCAAAACCTCTGGCTCCGCAACGTCCTCAGAATCGGCAGGCACTCCCGCATAATGTGCTGCCACCGCCTAGGCGGGACAATCAAGGTCCACCTCCTCGACAGGCCCCTCTGGCTCCTTGGCAAGGCCAGGATCCAAGGGCTCCCTATCCAGAAACAAGACACCAGACTTACATGTTCAGCGAGAATCAGGTCCCCGAATACTTCTGTAGTGCCCTAGAACTAGGGATTGTACGCTTTCCTGAGTGCAGAAGGCCGACATAGGTGAATCTCACCGATATCCGTAACTACTTCCCATGTCATAAGATTCTGGGGAACACTATCATGCAGTGCTATGTGTTAAGTACTGGCTCCAAGACTAGGTTGATAACAACATAGTAAAGCTGGGCCTGGCCCCGACATAAGTGGCAGGTCTCTTTGTGAGTTCAGAAAGCACCAGTGACGGTGAATGTGAGTCGCACCAGGTTCGAATCCACAGATTCCAGAAGTACAATGCCTGGATGGATCGTAAGATGGTTTCTCATGCTCGTGGCATCATTCATGCATGCCTACATCATCAAGAGGCTTCAGAAGCTGCATCTAGCACTTCTATGACGGCCTCTTCCCAAAAGATCAAGCATCGGCGGCACAATAATAAGAAACACACCCCCCCCCCAATGTCATCTTCGTCCGGCACTCTCAGCTACTTCATTCCCCATGAGATGGGTATCCCTCCTAGAATCCACCTAGTGGTTGATCATTCTTTATGTGATAGTAAAGGGTACGCATCAGTTAACACAATCAAGTTGGTAAAACCCTATATGACTCCTGATGAGGGGGAATGCTATGATGACCTACCCAACATCCCGAGCCTATGGCAACGTCAGCGGATCTGCGGTTATATGGGTCATCGGGGCATGCCAATCGGCACCTATAGATAGGTCGGGCATGCCATTGAGACCAGAGAGAAGGCCCAGTGAAGAGCTCAGCACTTGCTGCCTCTTCATCAGGTGTCATCAGAATAGCCTCTGCCTCCGTTTGTGCTACTGAATTAGGCAGAACCACTTCGGATGTACCACGACCAAATTCGCCCCTTTATATGCCAACCTCAGTCATTCAGACCTCATTCGGTAGCTACACATTAGGCTTCAACTAGTGAGCTTCAGGATATTCCCAGTGCCAGCCAGCCGTATGTCCAGCCGACATGGCCCGCCATGCCTCCAATCACAGAGCGGCCTCCTGTAAGTAGAAGTTTGCTCCTGGCATAGAAGTATGATGTTCTCAAGCACCTTTTCAGAATCCCATAAAGGCTTTCCATCCTTGAATACCTCCTCTTGTTATCAAATATGTGTGAGTCCATCGCTGAGGCTTTAAGGAGCCCCCACCAGTTTGAGATCGAGGTAGCAGCTGTAGAAGCCTTTATGCTGAAGCAAATGAGACTGACGAATTCTAGACCATCATTTCGTTCTCCAAAAAGGATGAAAGCTCTCCCATATAGGGTCACATATACCCTTTGTACATCTCCATCCAATTTAATGGCATGGAGGTTCGTCGATGTCTCTTTGGCACCGGATCCAGGATCAACCTTATCCTAACGCGGACGCTGCGGAAGATAGGGTGATTTGAAGATGACCTGACTCCCTCTGATTTAAGGATCATGGGATATGATAGGATAGTGCAGACCCCGATTGGTAAGATCTACTTAAAGACCCAGTTTGGTGGCCGAGTTGACAGTACTGAGTTCATGGTTTTCTCCCAGGACACCGCGTATAATGCATTGATGGTCAGACCGTGGTTCCACTTTCATGCAGCAGTCCCCTTGTCATGTCACCAGGGCCTTAAGTGCTCCATTAATGGTCGATTAGGCATACTCCAAGTGGATGCATCACCATTTCGCCTCTTGTGAATCCCATTATCTAGATGCTAACTATTACTACAGCAAGGACAAGTAGATTCTAGCAAGTGAGGTTGAGCCCACCCTGGTCACAAGTGACCCCTGGGTAGGTCTCGATGATGCCGAGGTCTTCCCAATCCATTGATTGGAGACCAAGTCCCCCGACATGGGGAAATGCTTTGCTGTCTCTAGTACAAGAGGAAGGCATATTCCCAAGTCCATGAGATGGCATAAAATCACCTCGTACTCCTACACAAACAAGACACAGGTGATCCTAGAACCTCCTACCCCCATATGGTATCAGGACGTCTTCCCCATGGCAAGGACAGTATGTCATACGTGTCTATTTCATCGGGCTGTGATTACTCGGCTCAAGACGACGTTCCACTATTGATTTGTTGTCATCAACCGTGGACCCTTGTGCCAAAGACCAGAGGTGATCGGATCGACTGCCTTCGTCGCTATGGTCTTAGCAGCGCATGAATATCTTGATATGTCATCCACTACTGTCCAGGCTGATAGCAGCCTCCCATCAGGTTCTTATGACCCAAGAGATGCTCCACCCTCTAGGAATCCCTCCTCCACAATTGAAGAAGATTATTTGGAAGATGATCCCCCTTCCTTTGAAGATGGCATCTCTACCACAGTCGATGAAATGGTACATGTGAACCTTTGTAGTGATACAAATCCGAGACCCATGTTGATCAGTGCCGTCATGTCCTTCGAAGAGCAGCAGTGGAACGTGGACTTCCTTAAACAACACCATGACATGTTTTCCTAGAGTATCTATGAGATTCCAGGACTATATCATCTGGTAGTTTTCCACTACCTAAGTCTCCCGACAATCCATCGCGGGTTCAAGAAACCTCCCAGAAAGATTCACCCTTCTCATGGTGCCATGGTTGAGGCCGAATTTGACCAAATAATCAGAGCCAACTTCGTCAAGGAGGTCGAGTACCCCAAGTGGCTAGCCAACATCATTCCAGCCAGGAAGACGAATGGATCGATCAGAGTGTGTATCGACATCCGAGATCTCAAACATCACTGTCCAAAGGATGATTTTCCCCTTCCAGTGACAGAATTGTTAATCGATGCTACAGCAAGGTTCCAAGCCCTCTCCTTCATGGATGGTGACTTGGGATATAATCATATCTAGATGGCCCCCAAGGATGAAGAGACCACAACATTCAAGGCTCCCCAAGGTACCTTTTGTTACCAGGTTATTCCCTTCAGCCTGAAGAATGCAGGTGCCACCTATCTGCGGGCCATGCATCGCATATTCCAGCCAGTCTTGGGAATATTGGTGGAATGTTATGTGGATGATGTAGTGATAAACTATCACAAGGTCCAAGACCATCTCATGGACCTTGAGAAAGTATTTAGCTTCCTCCTTTCTCACCAGTTGAAGATGAACCCACTGAAGTGTGCCTTCGGGGTCACTTCTGGGAAGTCTCGTAGCTTCGTTTTCAGGTACTGATGCATCAATATCGACACAGAGAATATCAAAGCAATCTGCCAGATGCCTCCCCCAATGAATATCTGATAGCTTCAAGGTTTTCGAGGCCACATAGCCTACATATGTTGATTCATTGCGAATCTGGAAAGTAAGTGTAAGCACATTCCTTGAATAATGAAAAAAGGATCTACCTACGAATGGTACGAAGAGTGCCAGACTGTGTTTGAGGAAATTAAGCAGTACATGATGCATCCTCTAGTCTTAATACCACCCGTATTTGGTACGCTGCTAATCCTATACGTGACTGCCCTGAACCGATCTCTCGGTGCCCTTCTCGCCCATAAGAAAAAAGAGGGGATAGAGAACAGTATCTACTACCTCAGCCGCATGCTTCTCAATACAGATACCATATAATCCCCAATCGAGAAGTGCTTGCACTCGTATTTGCTATGAAGAAATTGAGACATTACCTGAAACAACATGAGGTACATCAGGTCTCTCGGGTAAACCTGATGATGTACATTCTGAATCCCCCATGTTGACTGGCCGATTATCGTGGTGGCCTGTAATCCTCCAGCAGTTCGACATCAGTCTCGTGCCAAAAATAGCTATTAAGGGGTAGGCATTGGCAGAGTTTCTAGCTACTCATCCGACCTTCGTGGATCGATCCCTGGACCTGGATTTTATTAATGAGAAAACCCACTCAGTCGATCAAGCCGTCCCCTTTGGAAAATTCACTTTGATGGTACCTCCCAGAGCCCCACTGGTAGGAGGCTCAAAGATCCTCGACTCAATAGAGTGTGCCTGAGTATCATTATTATTCCCCCGGCACAAGCCATTCTTTCGTACTCATTCCTATTCTCAGAAGGCTGCACCAAAAACGAGGTATAGTATCAGGCTCTTATCACTGGCCTCGAGTTGGCCCTCGAGATCGATGTTTCCCATTTTCATGTGAAAGGGGATTCTAAACTAGTCATCAAGTAAGTCAATTGTGTCTATGTTGATAGAAATCCAAAACTCGCACCATTTTTGGAGCTCACACTCCATCTAATGGCCCATTCCCCTTCTCGAATAGAGGTTACCCATGTCCCTCAGTCACAGAACAGTCAAGAAGATGCTTTTCCTAACTTAGCTACATCGCCTGAAGAGACCGTGTAGGATGATCTGATTATACATGTGGCACACAGGAGAGTAATTACCCCTATCACCCTAGAGGATGATGACAGCCTGCGAGTAAGCCACCATACCACTGGATCTTCCATGTCAAGACTGATAGGATCTTCAAATTCAGTGGTTTAAGAGACTCTTGAATAGATATCCCCTTTTGTCATGTATCTCCAAAATGGCTACCTCCAGGTTGATCGGGCCGAGCGCGAGCAAATATGACGTTGCACACTTCATTTTACCCTCCAGAGTGATCCCAGCCTAGAGCCAATCATCTATAAGAAGGGTTTTTATGTTCTTATCCTCTGTTGCATCTATGGACTCAAGATTCCACAGGTCATGAAAGAGGTTCATTCTGGTTCCTGTGGTGCCCATCCGGTTGGGCTAAAGCTGTCCCATCAAATCGGGAGACTGAGGTACATCT
This sequence comes from Viscum album, assembly GCA_963277665.1. Lineage (NCBI taxonomy): Eukaryota > Viridiplantae > Streptophyta > Magnoliopsida > Santalales > Viscaceae > Viscum > Viscum album. Next base: position 650,275,835 of record OY728145.1, on the reverse strand, counting down.
GGCCCTCTATGATCCATGATTGTATTTATTTTTAAAAGAGATGTCACGCATTCCAAGTTCATGCTAACTTCCTATATTGGCCTCCAGAACATGTCCACTCCACCAAGTACTCTTGGCGATTGGCGATGTGGGGACTTAATGTCGTGGGATCATACCCACCAGAGACAGCTCGCCAGTGCAGGTTCATCCTGACCTCCACATATTTATTTTCCAAGTGGGAATAGGAAATTCCTCTCAAGGATGTCAAGTCCTATTACATCATTTAATTTGTGAGTTCCAACGTGATCCACTGGTGTTGGGTCCCTCACGCTGTGCTAGCTGATAATGGCACTAACATCCGAGAGGCTGAGCTGATGAAATTTTACGCCAAGTATAATATATGTTCCAACCATACCTCTCACTATCACATGCAGGAAAATGGGAAGATCGAGGAATTCAACAAAACCCTCTATAAATTTTTTCAAAAAATGGTTGGCCATAACAAGAATAGTTGGTCGGACAAGCTCCCCAACGCCCACAGGGCTTATCGGAAGACGACTTGAAATTCCACCCAAGTGACACTATATTCCCTGGTGTACAGGGCTAAGGCCATCCTACCCATCGAGATCTAGCTGCCTTCATTACGCTCAACTCTCTATGACGAGAAGGTTCCAGATAAGGTGGATGAAATCCATCTAGGTGAATTGGAAGCACTTGACGATAATGGGCTTTGTGCCCTGCACAATCTAGAAAGGCATCAGAATAAGATTGCTAGACCCTTCAATAAGAAGGTTCTCCTCTGCTCTTTTCTGAAAGGCAACCTGGTATTGGCCTTCCGAGTGCCAATGATCCCTAGCAGAAAACCACCCATGTTGGTTCCCAAATGGGAAGGACATTACATAGTCTACAATGTTTACCCCAATGGAGTATACTCCATATAATCCATGGATGGTGATCGTATAACTCTTCCCGCCAATGCCATGTTCATCAAGCAATACTTTTCCTAAACGTAATGGTCCTACACGACCTTAAATTAGATGGTACCGCATGACTCTAAAATGAACTATGGTCCTGCATGACCTTAAACTATCTAGACCTTCATGACTTCAAACTGTGCATCATCTAGCATAATGTTAAACTACATTTCTAGAACTACTTAAGGTGTGATTCTCATCCACATGGGATACGTAGGAATGCTCAGACACCTTGTATTGAGCCCAACCCGAACTATTCTCTTTGACTGTCCCCCTGGGTATAGCTTTCTCGGAGGATCCTCGCTTGATATGGTGTAGGCTTCCTATAAACTCATACAAGGATTATAATGGTCACACCACGTGCCCACTCCCGTTCTTCTATCCTCCCACGTCTTCGCCGTACAATGTTAAAAAACATGGCCTTCAAGAACTACATATGGCTTGATTCCCATACTCATGGGAAATGTATGAATGCCTGGACATTTCGTCTGTTGGCCCAGCCCAAATGCCAGATTCTTCCCCACAGGTCAAGACATATGGTAGGGGAGCAAACCTTTTCCCCAATTAACGTCGATCCAACCTCGATTTGGCTGTACATACCACTCCCTGGAGATGTTTTCCTTTTTTATATATGGGTACAACTATGCTTCACCCACTCCTTGACTGGGATTCCATCACCATCCCCTTCTGAAAAGGTCCCTTGAATGGTATGGATTCTAGGCCTAAGAGATCTCTTACCACATCGGGCCAATGCCCTCCAGGATATTGAGCATCTAATTGATACAAGTACCGCATTTAGAATATGTTTAGTGGAAAATGCTCATTTGTTGCTCCCATTTTAGGTAACTATAGGGACGTTGTGTTTCGGACATGGTCAACAGATGTCCTGGTTCGTTAGGACCACCCCAAGATGTCTCGAACATTGAGTGAAGTGGTTAATTCTGCCTCATTTTATCCCCATGTGACGAACGCCCTTCGGGAAAGGGAGGCGTATGACCTTTCATCCAAGGCCCCGCATCAGGCCCTTTGGCATTTTGGGCCTCGGCCTAGGTTCTCTAATGGGAGTGTACAGTGTCGTGCGGGATTATGTCTTCATTCATAGCGGGTTAGCCGCCATGCCGTACACCTCCCATGTTTGGGGTATCCTACTCCCCTTCTCATCCTTACTGTAAGATGTTAAACTGCAAGTTCGTTAGGATTTCCTCATCGAGGCCCAGCCTCATGCCCCTTGGTCTTCTCGGGCCCCCATCCCTCGTCCTCACTATAAGATGTTAACTATAAGCTGGTCAGGCCATCCTGACTGAGGCCCAGCCCCAGCCCCTTTGGTCTTTTCGTGCCTCTGGCCCAGGTTGCTCTTCTGGGATTGTATGACATGGTATGAGATTATTTCCTCATTCATGTCATGTTGATCAACATGTCGAACACATCCCCAGATGAGGAACATTAGACATTCAAACCAAGGCCCAGCCTCAAGCCCCTTGGCCATCTTGAGCCCTGGTCCACGTTTGTACCCAGAGTGTATGGTGTGGTGCGAGATTATGTCCTCATTCACACCAGGTTAGTCATCGTTCTGTACACCCCCCTCGTTGGGGTACCTTACCCCCGGGTGCCTTCAAGAACTACCTGTGGCTTGATTCCCATCGTTATGGGATATATAGGACCACCCGAATGTCTAGACTTCGGGTCCAGCCCCATCTCCTGTAAATCTCCATTTTACCTTGGCCCCTTGGACAACCCTTCCCTGGGGAGGAGAGTATAGGGCATGGCATGGGATCATGTCCTCGTTCACGTTGATCTTATGATGTCCACTCCATGTGCCTCTCCCTCCTGAACACCCTCATCGAACCTCTTCGGTGGTTCATCAACATGCCAAAGGGTACTCTAGTTTAGTATCTAGATTGTCGAACTCTACTCGGGCATGCTTCCACCCGCTTTTCTGGATTGGTGTTTCCCTTCATTTGGTCTTTCATCACCTTTCACACCTAAGGGGACCCATGAGTGTCATGGATGCTAGGCCTAAGGCCTCTTCAACCATTACGGGCCAACGCCCCCAAGGATCAGAAACCACAAGCCGATACAAATCCCGCATTGTGAACATGGTCAGCGGTCGATGCTCATTTTTTGTCCCACTTCAGGCTAACGCGATATAGAGAATATGTTTCATTCATGGTCAACAGTTATCCTCCATCGGCACATGAACCCCATTAAGCCCAAAATGTCAGTTACATGATTCACATCTTCCTCCACCTCACCATGTCTATATAGAACTTAAAAACTCTTGGTACTATTCCTCAGTGTGCATCCGCACTTTAGGATGAAAAAATCCACGACAGGGAGATCGTTCGGGGCTTCACCGATTTTCCACCTTAAATGCATCTCATGTATCGCAAATACTATATCTTCCCTTGTTTCCTATAGCAATTTCAACTCATGTAGGCTTAGGGATTGGGTTAGGGTCCGCCTTTACTTAGGAAAATCCTTCTTTCCAATGGTCAGAGTTATAAGACCTTAAACAAAGATCTTTTCATATTTCCACTTTTCCTGAACTATGTGTGGCTGGATTCTCATACTTATGGGATAAATAGGACCACTCGGATGCCTCGTTTTATGGCCCAGCTCGGTTGGGAGCTAGTTTCTCCTACCCCTTTTCCCTCTTACCCTATTTGGTCCCCTTTTCCTAAGATTCCCCTCTCGGAATTGCGTACGGTGTGATAGGGGATCATTTCCCCATTCACGTCGGGTATGTTTTATTGCACCGTACACATTCCCCACCTAGAATCGTCTCTAATACCTCTGTGATGTATGAAATTAAAATGCATGCTTGGTCCTATCACATAACCCTAAACTGTGACATTATCTTCCTGCCCGCACAACTAAAAATGGCATTTCATCGTGATGTTCCCACTCAAGGAGACACCATGTTTGGTATTGGTCACATGCCATGCCATTTTTTCAACACTTTCTACTGCTTGATTCTTATGGAAACACCAGGGCCTGCTACCCTAGGAATGTTTCTTCACAAAAAAACCCACTCACCTTAATGGAAAAACAATATTTGTCAAATAACACTTCTCTTGGTGCGAGGGCCACGCCCACACGCCCCTTTTATCCCTAGAACTGGTACCTTATCGTTCCACCTCAAGAACTACATGCAGTGTGATCCCCATCCTCATGGGTTAAGTAGGAACGCCTGTGCACTTTGCCTTAGGCCCAGCTAAAATCACATTTTCGGTCCGATGACCAAAAACCACTCCAAGAAACACGTGGTGGTCAGAACACCCGATTCCCATTCACGTCTGGTTTATGTAGTTACCCCACCACATGTCTCCCATGTTTCCTTCAATCAATGGTCTGATTTCTACGACACTAATGTAAGTTCTATCTATTATAAGGGGCTTGAACCCCTCTATCTAATACATCTCTTCGTCATATTTAGATTCATTTGACAAAGAGCCCGATGTGTGGAATTTTCTTGGGGACATTCCCCTCATTCCATTTCCAAACATAATGAGCTCGCTATTTGGATCCTCATCCTCTTACACATCTAAAAGGACCCCCATATGGCATGGAGGCTAGGCCTAAGGGCTCTCCAACCATTTCCGTCTAATGTCCCTTGGATCTTGGATGACATTTGCGACAAGTCCCGTGTTTCTAACATGGTCAATGGTTAACCCTCATTTTTCTATCCCCATTCAAGGTTAACGCGATGTGGATGCTGCGTTTCCACCATGGACATCAGTTATCCTCCATCGTCACGCCACCATTACTGTGGTGTAGATTTAGAGCGTCATGATTCACACATTTCCATTTCTTCATGTTCAAGTGGAATTCTGACATACTTGGCTTTGTCTCTTCGTGCGTCTAGGTGTGCTACATGGACGATTTATCATCATTGGGATGGTATTATCCAAGCATCCCTTTTCCCTAACATGCCCCTTCTTGTGTCCGTAAAGCTCCACCACCACTTCTTGTTTCCCACATCGAGCACTACTCACATGGGTTTAGTAGTTTTTGTAGGATGTACACTGGCGTAGCCAGGCTTCTCATCATCCCACATGATGTTAAAATGTGCTTCTAGATTTACGTATGGCATGATTCTCATCCTTATGGGATACATAGAGACACCTCAGCCTTACTCCCAGGGTTCATACCATGGAATCATAAAGTAATGTTCCTCCCCATTTCTACCCCCTGTCCTGAACCCCTGTGAGGGACCGTGTAACTGCAAATTTTCCCTGAACAAGTTTAGGATGCCCCAAGATGACATTGGGAAGCGACAGAATCCTCACTAGAGAGGCCCTGTCTGACAGAAAGAATGATCCCTGATCAAACTGATCCAACCATCCAGTGTTCTTCCACCATGGTGGCATAATTTTAAGAGTGTTGGATTCTGTTCGAACAAACCCTCACTCCACATTCCACACATTGATGTGCCCCTTATTCGGACTGTCGTCCTCTTTCATGTCTGTAGTAACCCCCTAACATTATGGATGCTTGTCTAATGGGCTTCCTATTTTCTTAGGAAAATGTTCCGAATGACTAACAGATGACACTTTGAGTCAGGTCCTGTGTTTCAGACATGGTCAACAGTCGACCCTCATTTTTTTCCAAATTTCAGGCTAACGTGATATGGATGATGTGTTTTGAACACGGTAAACAATTATCCTCCATCTTCACTCCACCCTCACCACATTCTGAATGTTTGGTATCATGATTCACACCTCCTACTCTCAACTGTTCTGATCGATTCAGTGCCTTTGGTGTTACATTGTTCATACACAAGAGCACACGAGAAAAATGGTAATCCGGCTATTCTGAGAGCTTCATTATCTATCCAGGACTCTCCTACTTACTACAAAAAAGTCGGACCGGTTGTTCCGTCCCTGGATGATCGAATATTGTTTTGTGCTCCTATATTTGGAAAATGATAAATTGGTCACCCCTTGTTTCTCACATCAGGCTTGACCCACATGAGCACAGGGAATGGTCACTAGACACTCTGTGAACATCACAAGGATGCATTAAACCAATGTAAACATTGGAACTCATTCATGATATGACAATCAAAAAATCAAAGAATGAATGTATGTTTAAGTGTTTGTAATCATTACAGTATCCAAGGGTCGACTCCCCCCATGCACGGATTGACCTTGTCAAAGGAGTGTAGAATCTCCACCACCCTCTGGCTGATGAAGTCAAGGAGTTTCTGCCTCTTGTTCAGCTCCCGCTCTTCCTCGGTGGCGAGAGGGCGCAATTCATTGGCCACAATCTAGGCCCACTCCACATCATCCCTGGTGGCAATCATCTCCCCAGAAGCTCTCTTCAGGCCCTCTTTGGCTTTTCCCAGCTGGTCCATCAATCGTAATGTTAGCTCAGATTGCTCATTGAGGGAGGTCAAGTGCTCGTCTACCAGATTTTGTAGTCACTGGACCTCATCTTCAGCCTTCTGGAGCCTCCTGATTTTCATCACCTTCCTCCGCTGCTAGCCGACAACAAGGCCACAGTCATACTTCCAAATCATTTATTCCATAAGATCATAGATGAGCATGTGAGGATGCTGGGAATCCACTCCCCCTTCATACAGTTCTCACAATCACGAACGAAGTCTGTCCATATCAACCAACTATAGCACTTGGGGGTGTCATTGATGAAGCACGTGATCAGCTTCCAAGATCGATGGTGGAGTATTTTGATGTCCTTCTCATTAGATGTCATCTTGTCCCAATCAGTGTGACTAGCAGGCTTGTATGTATGGAATTCCCCCAGGAACTCCATAGCTGGGTCCACATCTAGCATCGGATCGGGCAAGGTAGAGCCTGAACCTCCTGGTTGATTCTCATCATCAGATCCCACCTCAATAACCTTAATCGCAATCCCACTGGCACCCCCTCCAGTGATCGGGAGAACTGCAGTTCGATCAGGCTAGATATACACCTCCACGACCATTGGCATGCCCCTGGGAAGGGCGCTACCAGAAGCCCCGACCAAATTTTCCACAGCTGGCCAGACCAATTAAAGGACAGTATGCGCAAAGAAGGGGACATGAATGCCATTTTACATGGTTAGGGAATGGTAGTTGTGAATTCGGTAGAGATGACTTAGAGATGTCAAATATCTGGTCTCTTTCTTGGGATTATGTTGTCGGAACCTCGAGTGATGGCCCCTTGAATATGGCTGGAAGGTCTGGAGACTCCAGGGGAGCCACCTCGACTGTCCCAGCCCCACCAGACACGTATGTTGATGCATCCATGGGCACAGATTCATAAGGTCCCATGTCGGCACCCATTTAGGTGCGGGAATGATGTCTATGCACAAGGTCCTCCTACACAATGCTGATGCTGATAAGGAATCTAGAGTAACCTAAGGGCAGACATTGAAGATGGAACTTGGGATTTTACATCGAGGGCCTCTGAAAAATCTTCAAGATCTGAGGATAGATCGCCGACTTCACCCTCCTCCAGAAAACTTTCTCTACCAGCCTTGTCACCCCAAGATGACTCTTCTAATTCATCCGGTAGGGGGACACACTCCCTTGTTTCAGTGGATGATCGTTGCGGAGGGATCGTGCGACCCAGCAACACCTTGAATCAGTCTGTCATCGGGTGAAGGGCACCTTGGGAGTGGATAATGTCTTCCAGTTCAGCTATGTATTCCTCCACCTCTTCCTGGGATAGTGCGAAACTGGCCTTAATAGGGCTGATTCTCTGCAAGTCCATCCCGAGGTGGTTAAGGTGCTGCCATTAATTGGATGGGCCAAGGAATTGGCTGTTGACTTCCCAGATTTCCCAGGCCTCCAGGAAGACCTCATTCTCTGGTATTTTAATGTTTCTAAACACTTTCCCTAGTGCCAGAGTAGGAATCCTATAGAATCCCTTCAGTGGCCATCCCTCTGGATGACACTGTTTTCTTTGGACCACTGGCTCAACTGCCGCTGTTGGATGCGCTACCACTGCACCCCCCTCAACTAGTTCCCGAATCACCGCTACAGCATCCCCACCACTATGGGATGCCCTTTTCACCTTCTGGCCATGTCACCGAGACCGGGGAAGCTCACCCTCACCGACCAAGACGGTTGGATGTTTCAGCATCTCTCTAGGATAGGTCGCCTCCTAGATCTGTGCATATTCTTTTATCAGCCAAAGGACAATTGTCGGCAGAGGCAATACATTCTGCATCTTCCTGTATTCCAGTGTTAATATGAGCCACATCTGCCTCATCACAAATGGGGTTTCCTCATAGCGCACCCCCAGGTAGACCTGTGGGGTCAGCCGCTGCAGGCACAAAAATTCCCTAGCAAACCAGTGTGGGGTGTATGGCTCAAAGAGATGCTCGCGGTCTACCCTGGCCACCAAGACCCCATGTCTAAAGGCCAGGAGGTAGGATCAGTGCTCTTCTATTCCCTAGACATCATCTGTGAAGGCCCATATCTGCAGTGGGATTGGGTGGAAATTGAATTCCTCCACCGTCCACACCCGGTTCAGAACCGATGTTATGACCAACTTAATTGGAAAGCTCCCCCCAATGTTCAAGATCGAGGGACGGAAGTTCATCCATGGAGGCAAGATGGGGTTCAGATAATCATAAATCCCCCAGATGTGCGATGCCATCCATCCATACAAGAGGTGGAACGGCCCACATACCCTCTATGGCCTCTTCCCCTCACTGATGTGCCCAGCATTTTGTACAACTTGGAGAGCATCGGGATCCCTAGGTTGACCCACCCTCCACTCGCCATTGTGGAAGACATGATGAAAGTGCTTGTCCACACTCCCATGTTTGTATCCCTCACCGGCAGGATCCCACCATAGATGGGAGCTGCAATGAATGCCACCAGCCGGACTATTGGCTGTTGTTTAGTGGTGACACTGAATCCCAAGTCTTCCAATGGCTATTCTCCAATAGCTTCCAGTATGAGTTTTCCTTTATTCGGGCCCCCTTAGGGAATGTTTGAGGCCTCTATGGGAACTTCCTATTCTTTGGGAAGTTTAGAAACTTCTTGAACTAGAGCTTTAAGTGGACATCCCTCAATGCCTCCTTGTCCTCCCCGGGCACGAGCTCCATCAATTCCATTTCCAAACGCGACATATTCTCTGGATCCTCCCATGCACCCATATCTGGGAGGGATTCGTCATACATCGCCCCTAGTATCGGGACCCCTGGGATCTGATGCACATCCCATAATCTGATGCTGACCTCCCTGTGATGGAGGTGAAAATTATTGGTCCCCGGTGACTACCAGCTCAACAGCTCCAGCATCAACTGCTTCGACTGGTATATATGGAACAGGGAAGCCCAAGCTGCTTCATACAAGCCCATATTCTCAGCTCTGCTCTGAACTCCTCACATGAGGCACCTACCCAGTAGGCCTAGGCCCAATCATCCACGATGTTGCCACCATGGGGCAGGTCCCATTCCTCGAACCACCCCATTTTCAGGTTCCCTAGTTCCGCCTTAACGATGGTTCAGTATAGGGTAGGGGACATATCTAGCTGCAATGCCCTCCCATCGACATTGTTCAGATTATTGTATAGGCAGTCGGTGATGAGAGTCATGAAGTCCTCCTAGGCATGACCATCGAGCACCCTGAACCAACGGTGCTGACACGGATTGCCCCTTAATAACTAAGAGGGATCATCCCTACTTGCTTCAATGATGAATACAACATCCCGAATCCTGAATCCATACAAGAGTCTCCTCCAACACAGTGGATAGTTTTTCTGGATCTAAGACAATAGCTCCACCAATTAACTATGGTCCGAGTGGCTATATACTAGCTCCCCTAGCCCCAGACTATTCGACATTTCATCCCTCCGGGTGACATCCTCAAGGACCCCCTGGGCAGCTTCTTGATGTGCCATTGGTTTCGAAAACATGGAAGTTTTTTGTTTGGTTCATGAAGCTCGTTCGAAAGGCGCTTTCACAAAGTCCTCTTGTGAATCCTATTCGTAAAGATCTTCCTAGGCCCTCAGTCACCAGATCGCGGAGCACAAACGCAGAATCTAGGACTCACTGAGTGTCGTGGAGACCCAATTTGCAGAGATCAATCGCGGAGTACGCACAGCTGTGCGAATCAAGAGCACAAGAGGAAAATATTGTAGAGATAGGAAAGGAAAAAAGAGACGGCACGCCCCATATTTATAGGTGATGACCTTCAGATCTTTGTTGCATGTCCAATCCGCCCTAAGGGTCATGGCGCATTCGGCCCATACATTCATGATCCATCATCATGATCCCTCTTCGTGGGTTAGTAACACGAATGGCCGAGATTTTAGTGATTTCCCTCAAACTTTGACCCTTGATCTCTCTATGGCTCCATGTCTGAGGGGGGAATTTGATGGCGCAAAAATTCAGAACAAAGGGGAAGCCCAAAGATGGCCCCACAGACTGCCACGTGAAGCCACTTCACGGAGTCCCACCAGCACCATGTCCACCATGAAGAAAAGGAGGAGGGACACTCCATGAAAGAATTTGACGTTCGTGAACCTTCCGTGAAGTAAAGGAGGAGGGATTCTCCATGAATGAAATTGACGTTGGCGAACCCGCCGTGATGCAAAGGAAGCGGGACACTCCGCGAACCCATTTGATGTTCGCGAGCCAACCGCGAAGCGACCATGTTCCTCTTCGCACCTCGTTAGCTCTGCTCCCTGTCACCTCTTGCCTATAAATACCGGGCTCCCCCTGAGCCCAACGGATGGAGAATCCAACATTTCGACTTCCCAACTCCCGAATCGCGAAGCATCCTTCTACTCTTTGAACCATGAGTTGTGCGAGGTGCTTCTGCTCCGCGAAGTGTCTCCCCTTCATCCCGTATTGATCCACTCTTCTGAGGGGGATTCCCTTCATGGGGCCTAAGGGTATTCGCGAAGGAAGGGGATCCCCAAGGGGACTCGGGTCGTCGCGGAGCATTTATGCCTCGTGAAACACCCTCCATGTACACATGATCCTCATGCTAAGGAAGGGTCACTGTACATTGCGAAGCACATTGATTCCCGACACCTCACATCACGTGGAACCTTTGCTTCGTGAGGCTATGCTCCGCGAATGCCCTTCCACTTCGTGAAGCACCTCCCATTTGCAACTCGTCCTCATGCTAAGGCCAAATCACCCCATATCATGAAGCACACCCCTTTGCAAGTGCCCTCCGCCACACGGAGTGATAGATCTCCACAAGGCCCCTGCCTATGGACCCCTCTTCTTGGAAATTCCTTTATTCGTGCGACCTTCCAGGTTTACACGATGTAACTTCAATGTCCCCTGGACAATACCTCCTATTGTGTTGCTTCACCTAATGTTTTTTCACATAACCACACTAATGGTTCTTGATTATTCGCATAGCCATGCTAACGTGGACCTCACAATGGTTTGCATCATGACACCCCCTCAATACGGTGTATCAGGTGCCTTCCCCCCCCCCCATAAGGGGTAGAAGGTACTTGTCATGTTATCCCTAGGGGTGCAGAGAAAACCCACCACCTCTGAGCTTCAGGACGTTAAACTTCCAAGAACCATCGTCCTCAATACATGACATTAAACTGTGACCTCACCCCATGCCTCGCACGCGGGGTGCCCACACCTCAGACATTTTCCATGCCCCCAGGTCTCCCTAGGGGATGAAATCCATCTTTTGGGAGTGGCATTTGTCTGTGGGGGAAGGGAATCCACCTTGGTGTAAGCCCATAACCATTCTTACAGGACTCAGCACCCATATCCCTCCTCACATCCTTAGTTCCAAGGCTAGCAGAGAGTGTGACAGGGAACATGGCTCCTCCTTTCATCAGTCCCAAATCCCTCTCCCGCTAGGCTTTTTCGCCATCGGGCCTCCATCCTGGAGTAAGCCTTGACACTTCATGGGCCACCCCGCACGTAATCCCCTCTTTACTTCACACGGACGCACCTTTCTCGATGTGGTCATCGGGCCTTTGCGGCCTCTTTTTATCTCACCAAGAATGTCTCAAGTGGAATTAGAGTAATCATAGACCATGACATTGCCTCGTCCCACATGACATTAAACTATACACCCGAACTACATGCACGTTGATCCATGTCAAGGCATGTTACATAGGAATCCTCCATGAGGATAAAGCCCAACTGGACCCATGGTCCCTTCACATCTATTCACCGACACCAACCCTAACTACGGGGACTTTGATCCATTTCATGGCATGGTACGTAGGAAGCCTCCACGAGGTTCAAGCCAAAAAATCATTGGCCCTGACGGTCTCTGCATCGGTTTTGCAGGCCCCATTCTACCCGAACTATGTGGAATCTGATCCATGTCATGGCATGGTACGTAAGAAGCCTACACAAGGTTCAATCCCTCCACCCATCGAACCCCTGGTCCATCTTCACATTGGTTCACCGACATGCCCCATCCTGAACTACGTGTCCTTTGATCCTTTCCAAGGCAAGGTACGTAGGAAGCCTCCCTGAGGTTCAAGCCCACCACCCATTGGACCCCATATCCTCTTTCACATCGGTTCATCCCCGTCCCGCATGATGTTATACTGTATTCACCACCCGAACTATGCAGACTTTGATCCATGACAAGGCATGGTACGTGGGATGCCTCCACGATGTTCAATCCCACCACCCAATTGTTCTAACCTCCCTCACATCGGTTCAACCCCATCTAGTGGTATGTCATTGTGACCTTATTTTGTGGAAAGCCATTGACAACCTCATCCAGTGGTAAGCCATTGCAACCTTATTCAAGAGTAAGCTGTTGTCAACCTCATTCCATGGTAATTTGTCACCAAATGAACTATGAAAACATTGATTCCCTGCCAAGAGGATACGTAGGAGGTCTCTTCGAGGCTCAAGCCCAAAACCATAATCCATCCTGATTCTTATGAAGGCCTCCACATCATGTTGAGATCATTCCACCTTATTCCATCCCACAACATTCGGGATGCCGCCCACATGTTGGCCCCAATATCAGTGTTCCCTTCAGGGGGTTCCTCTATCTGATCTACTTTAATCGGTGTTCCAATCAGTCTGATCGATCTCCACTGGGCATTAAAATTTCGGCATACCCTATGTTAATCATGGGAAGCTAAGTAAAACCATAGATATATACCCATGGCATATTATTCCCTGCGTTTGATCTGGGATGCCTCGGGCTTCCGCGCCCTTGAGCATCCCTATAATAAGGGACATAAGAGAGACACACCAATCCCCAGCATCCAGATACACCAGTGATTCCCAGCATGAAAACTCCCCTAACTGAAGGTTGCTGCCCTGACCGGACCCCTTTGAATGTCTTGACAGAACCAGCATAATTAATTGGTGTCCATGAAGATATGGCACCAGAATAAGTATCATGAACAACGTATTAAATCTATCAGGGAAACCCGAACTAGGTGACGAGTTCCAAGGAGGAATCCATAGAAGGAAGAACTGACGTACCATCATCCTATTTTGATCAAGTAGAAAACATCCCTAGAAAAGGAACGGATGCCACCCGCCTGTGGAAAGTAGGAATGCGGGGTAACAAAGTCGGGAATGTTGCACTCTAGTAGACAGATGTGCGTGCCCTGAAGAGAGTGTCATAAACACATAGGATAGGATTCCTTATGTAGTTGAGTCTTGGATCATTTCAGTCCAGAGAATATTTAATAACCTTAAGACACCTTCGGATAGGATGAAGAATCATACTGCATATATGATTCATGGACCATTCATGTGATGGTGGGACATTCTAGAGAATATTGGGTTCCAAGAGGATTTATCATTGAAGGATGTTAAGACAAAGTTAATGGTCTAGTTCTATCCAAATTCATTGATGAATTAGAAGGATCATGAGTTCATGCATCTGGTTCATGAGGGCATGTTAATGTAGATTACATAGGATGTTTAACTAACTAGCAACACTTTTCACCATCCCTAGTAGCAATTGATATCTCTAGGGTGAGATTATTATAGGATGATATTTTATATTGAATCATGTAACAAGTGAATATATTTCATTTGAACAGTTTTGTGTATGTATGGAATTATGAACTAATCCTGGAGGTGGATCTGAGAGAGGACTAGAGTAGTGATCATTGTATTTCAGTAGGGATAACTGGGAGATCCTGTTTGTATAGAAAGAAGTACAGCTATGACTATTTTAACCAACCAAGTTGTGCGAATAGCTGTCAGGGAATTAGAAGACATATTAGGACCATGTAATCTTGCATTGATATAAGTGTGGAATGATTATCGACAATCAACTATAGTTTCCATAACATGAAAACAACTTTTGTGTCTGCAGAAAACGTGGTCATTTTAAAATGTTTGAGGGAACATTCCAGAGAAAACCAGTGTCAGGGGATCAGGACATGATCCTTGGTTTAGAAGAGCCTAGCTACACCTCAGAAGGAAGGTAGTGGTATTTCTACAAATCAATTAGGAAGAGGTGGGGGATGTGGCACCCTAGTGTAAGAGCGATTGTACCACTTAGAGGTAAGAACACAGGGGAGTCAGAATCGAGCCTAGGGTAGAGGAGTGAGCTATATTCATGATATAAAAGTGGTACAGGCTCTTTCTTGGAATCCAAAAGACCCAGGATCAAATCTAGGTAGGTGCAAAATTTCAGGTACTATAGCAGGACTATTGGAGGTCACTATAGAAGTATTGTAGTAGTGGTGGAGGCACTATAACAGGCACTGTAGTAGTGGCGGCACAGTAGCAGGTACTATAGAAGCATGGGTACTGTAGTAGTACAATTCACATAGGGGTCCTTTAGGCCAAAAATGGGCTTTCGAGCCTTGAATTCAGGCCACTTGGACTTGGCCCATCAGGCTATGTAATGGGTCTCATTGAACTCACACCAATGAGGTCTTTGATTTAAATAATAAATTGAGGCTTCAACCCAACCTTTTAAAAAATGGTATGATTCTATTATCAAATAAATTAGTTTTCATTTTTATTATATAATAGTATCATATTCAATTTTTCTCTAAATTTTTGAAAAAGGTTTGGGCTTGGTATTGGAAACGTTGGATGGTGATTTGACCATAGATACACCATTTGGAGTATTGTCAAAGAATATCAAATGTTGCAAGATGTGATCTTTATAGTTTGGAATTTACCATATCATTTGGGAACCATTTATTCTAGAAATGATAGTTTTTTATTTTATTCATTGAATTCATTGGATAGTTTTATGCTAGGATTGTATCAACTGTTATAGGAGGGAAGTTACCATTCTATCTCAAAATAGAGGTAGATATTCTCACCAAGGTGATTGGAATATTCAGGCTAGTTGTACAGGACCAATTCTGTGAATATTGGATTATCTCATAACACATGTAGTCATTCATTCCATAGTTGATGGTGGAATGTAGTAGGGAAATTTTCTTTTAGTGGTGTGTAATTTTCAAGACATCGTTCTCAATGATTTGGATGGATTACCACTTGAGAATGATATTGATTTCACGATCAAGTTACTGTCTCGAGAAGATCCATTTTCCTTTCTTCCACATATAATGACACTAATATAACATTGAGAGTTTATAGTCCATTTGGAATATATGGAATCTAAAGGCGTTCTACTACCATGTACATCACCTTAGGGTTCTCCAGTTACATTCTCCAAAAAGTACGATGGTACCTTGAATTTATGTGTGGATTGTCATAAATTGAACCTAATGAAGGTCTATAAGAGTTATACCCTTATGAGAATTTATTATCTATTCAACTAGATTAGAGGTTTTAAGATCTTCTTGAGGATTGATTTTATATCAAAAAATCACCAATTAAGTGTCATAACATAATATATATCTAATTTTTCTTTTAGTAGTGTGTATGGATTGAATGAATTTATAGTGATGGTTTTTTGGTTGACTAATTCTCCAAATGTATTCCTGGCCTTGATGAATAGAATATTTCATCATTTTTAAGAAAACATTGTGGTAGTTTTTTCATTGATAACATGGTGTAATTATAGTCATTAGATGAGCATGAAAAACAATTTTACATCATCTTGAATACATTGAGAGGGAATCAACTTTTGAATCAGATAACCAAAATCAGTTCATGGATTGATAAAGGTAATTTTTCGTCCATGCCATCTCATATTTTAAAATTTATATGGGCCTAGATATGGTTTCAACCATGGTGTCTTGGGATCATCTCAATAATATGTTCTATATTTGATGATTTTTTGATTTGGTAAGTAATTATTAGTGCTTAATCTATGAATTATATTGTATGGATGTAGTGATGTCAGGACATACCAATAAGGGAGTGATTGTTTTTTATGCATGAAAGATATATTTTTAGGATCTAAAAGGTATGATGATATCATAATATACCCTCACTTTACCTATGTTGTTTAATGCATATACTATGTAACATGACACATCCAGAGTTGGACTTGTAGTAGTTCTAATGTAGGAGGATAAAGTGGCTGTTTAAGGATCTATGAAGTTGAGAGTACATGGGAAGAGTTACCCTACTCACGATATTGGGTTAGCGGCGGTGGTTCATTATTTGAGATACAAGAGAAACTATCTTACGGAATAGAGGATTTTGGTATACAAGGACATGAATATTCTAAAGAACATATTTTCTCAATGGGACATAATCCTTTGGCAGAAGAGGTGGGTTGAGTATTTGTAGTCTTTCAACATTGAGTTGTATTATACACCTGGTAGGGGCATCATCTTTACCGATTATATGAGCCAAAAGAAAAAAAATAGAGTCAATAAATTAGTACTGTAATTAATGGTTAATAATTTAACTCGTTACATACATTCATCTAGATTTTCAACAGTTCCTAGGATGTTTATAATAGACTTCAGAATCTGTTATACCTGTGCTTTTGGGATGGATCAAAACATAACTATTATCTAATCAGAACGGATTAGTTTTTAGATACATGTTATATTTTGTGGAGAAGACATCAAGACAATGTCATGGAAGTTAAAATTAACTTCTTTTCTATGGATGATTATGGGTTCCTATGGGCTTACGTGAGGAGATGATGATGGATTTTCATGATTCGAGATGGTCGGTTCATCCCTGTTTGAGAAATATGTAATGTGATATATATAGAGAGTAATGGTTGTCAGGAATGAAGATGAAGGTATCAAGATTTTAGGTAAGATGCTTAACTTATCAGAAGATGAAAACTGAGCATTAGTGGCTAGTTGGGCTTTTTCTAGCCCTTTCCCATTCCTAGGTGGAAATGGGATAATGTCACTTTGGATTCTATCACATGATTTCTCAGGAAAACTCATAATAATGACATGGTGTGGGTGATTTTGGATCAACTAATGACGGTATCCTAATTCTTATCTATCGAGGAGACCTTCAAAATTCATGATCTAGGTAGACTTTATATGTGATAGGCAGTTTGGGATCATGGTGTTATGATTAATATCGTTTCTAATAGAGATCCTTGTTTCATGTCATGTTTCTAACAGGTTCTTCAGAAGGATTTGATATTTTAGTTCCTTTTCAGCACATCCTATCAACCTTTGATGGATGGTCAATCTGAGTAGACTATTTTGGTTATGGAGGATGTGTTTGGAGTTGGTATTTTTCATTTTGGAGGTTTATGGGAGAACCATTTGGAACTCATGGAGTTTTCATATAATAATATCAATTATGAATTAATCCAAATAGAACCTTTTAAGGATTAGTATGGTAGGAAATATCATTCACCTCTTTGTTGGTTGATGTAAGATGAGTTTGCACTTGTTGGGACTATTATCAGGTAGGAGAAATGTGAGATGGTTCAGTTGATCAGGAGATGTTAGTGACAGAATAAAGTAGGTCAAAATCCTATGTTATCCATCCGAGATGACCTCTAGATTTTTACATTGATCATCAAGATTTACTCTATATGTCACCTAGATTGAGGAAAAGTCATATCAAGAACCATGGAAATCTATCACCTAGGTTTTTATGGGAATTTGAGAAATTGGAAGGGGTAGGTCCTATGGTTTATTGGTTATCCATTCCATAGTTATACAGTGTTGTATATGAAGTGTTTCTTGTTTCATAGCTTTTGAGATATCATTCAAACCCTTCTCATGTGATATATGTATCATATGACAATCTTGATATAGATTCATCCATTGAGGTGAATCAGATGTGGATCATGGACTATAGTATGAAATACTTCATGGTAGGACTATACCATTGAATTGATTTTACTAGAAGCATGTGAGAGCTCTAGAGGGGACCTGGGAATGGGAGTTTGATATGTAAGAACAATTATAATGACCCATCATTTCATAATTTTATGACTCGTGTTTTTTTTAAAAATCCTTTTTTAATCATTGTAAATGTGAAATATTTCCTAAGGTATGTCCTAGGAGAATTCTAAGCCCGTTTGAATCCCATAGATCAGAAAAATGGGAAAATAGTGTAGGTTACATAGTTACCGCATGGTTAATACTAACCATGCGGGGAAACCATGTGTGGTACTTTTGGGAAGAATGGAGGATGCATATTTTTCTTAACCATGTGAGACCATGTGCATGGTCGTTTGATCAACTAGATGTTATTGACATAGTATTTTTTATGTTTTTTCCTAACCCATGAGTTCAAACAATGATCCCATGTTTTTTTGGGTGAAATATCAATAATTATTTTAATGAATCTTAAAACGTTTTTCCTCATTCTCCTCCCCTTTTCCTATTGATGAAGCTTCTTTATTCTCTCATGGGTTCTCCTAATCCATAATCTAGGGATCCTGATATCTCCTAGATCCAAACTCCAAATCAGAAGTCATTAGAAGAATTGGATATATAGTGGTATTTTTTTGAGTCCCCTTCCCTCTATTCTAATTTTATCATTGTATTCATTTTTCTATTTCAATGAGATCTCATTCAACCTATTATTAGGTCATTGGAACATTCTTAGATTTATTCAAGAATACATTAAACTTAAGGCTGCTATCAGACAAGGATTCATCTACAACCCTAAGGTTTGAAATCTAGATGTTTTCCTTAAATGTTGTCGTTTTTTTGTAGTTCCACTATTGTGACTCATTCCAACATTTTCCACACATTTCCTTAAAATGGATTTCTTCATTCTAAATTGATATACGCAACTTATTATATTCTCTTGGAGACTTAATTGGTTATTGGAGGACATAAACCTTGATTATGGACATACCATGGGTGTGCTTTCTTAACATTACCTTTATAATTAGTCAATGAAAAGACTAAAACACCTTATATGTGTTCGACTTGGTTATTATTGGATTATCTGAAATTATATAAATTTTTATTCAATCAAAGAACCTCATAAGTGTTTTGATTGACTTATAAATGAAATTCGCACATGAGCCTTAGATCGGTTGGTAAGGACTCCGTAAGTGCATCCAAGCACCCAGAGATCAAATCCATACGGATGCAGAATTTCTGAGGTACTGTAGCAGGTACTGTAGCAGGTACTGTAGCAGAAACTATAGTAGGCACTATAGCGGGAATTGTGCAGTACTATAGTAGGTACTGTAGTGGGAACTGTAGTAGGCACTGTTTGGCACTGTAGCAGCCTGGAATATGCCCCTGTTTGGGCCTCTGGGCCACCGATTTGGTCCCTGAGACCTGTAAGGACTTTGGGCTACCCGGGCCTTCGAGTCAGTAAGGCCTTTGGGCCACCTCAAGGCCTTCAGGACACCTTAAGTGCAGATTAAAACCAGCCAACCTACAAGGAACAAGCTCTATAGGAGGATGAGCAAGGAGCTTTCACCACAGCAGAAGCTAAATGGATTACCAGAACGAGAGCATATGGAACCTGCCATCGGGACAAGCCTGTGCATGCACAGGAATGCCTAGCCGAACAACCATGCGAATGTGGAGAGCTGATTTCATGATTAAGATGTTGGGGAGGAGCAGTTACAAGTAGTTAGCCTGGGTGGTATGTAATGTTTGAAGACTAGGGGAAAATGAATTCCCTAAAGGCCTACGGTCGATGTTATACTTACGCCTACGGGCATTGTAAGGGTTCCACCTCACCCCTTAATAGGTGGATTATCAAAAATCAATAAAATATAAAGTCCTTCGGACCATTGGAGGACTTATAAATGAAATTTCACCTTATATTTAATTTCTCAATTGATAATAGCACCTCATAAGTGCTTTATCGTTCCATGTAATTGAATTTTCATGAATTGATTAATAGAATGACTTGTATAAATTGAATGAACTACTTAATGATGGGTTTCCTTGAACTAATGAATTAAATAGACTAATTGAATAAATTAAAATGGTTGGTAAGGCAACAATAATTGTTTCACCCCTAATTGTATCACATATATGAATTGTGACACCCTTCTTACATATATTGGGTTTGATGGTTATAATGGTTTTGAGGTCATCCCTCGGTTTATTATATATTTATTATTAATGAATTGATATTGGCTATGGATTATTAGTTAATGGAATTTTTGACCACCATGATACGCATTCCCTTAGATTGGGTGTTGATCATTAATTCTCACACCATTGACACTATTTGGACAATAGGAATGATGCACCATGTCCCGCGATTTGGGTCTTGGAATTTTGACCCACCCACATTATCAAGTGATGAGAAAGTGGCCTTGAATTCATCATGATATATAGGGATAACACCCTTTACAGGATCATAAAGGAATATTTAGACTGGTTATAGATGATTGAGTTATGATCTAGTCCATCCATCACCTAGTATCTAGGTATATAGCTGCTTACGTCCTAACATACCCAATGCATATAGGTGGATATAGTATATAACTATACTATGTATTTATTATTACTATATACATATGGTTACTGATCATTTCATCATTCTGGCTTGAGTTGAAGTATGTAGATCCACCTGGTGTCTTATAGAAACTTGAGTATCCTATTGTTTATTTATTTCCACCATTAATTATTATTCAAATATACATGTACATTGTTGATGCTATTCCCACTCCTTTGATTACCTCTAGACACCATTGGTGGTGGCCTACTGAGATTTTATCTCACACCCTACTAAGTCCAGCATTATTACACTAGTAGATTACTTGTCTACGTGTAAGGATAAGGGAAATCAACTTGGTAAAGATATTTGATTATCATTACCTATATTTTGAGCTTTGGAGTATAGTACTTGGAATATTATTGAGATGCTAGTGGATCATCCTTTTGTCTTTTTTTACTTTATGTATAGCATGTTGTATATTCATGTTCAAAATTCCCCTTTTGTATATCAAAATTCCATCAATTCATGTATATGTCACTGCCAAGATTATTTTTGACTATTATTCATTTTCTTTCGTATTTATGCTTCTGAATTTTATTACTATATCTATTATATGTGAATTTGATATTGTGGGTTACATGTATATACTTTTCGTGTTTATTCATATTATAATTTAGATGCTGTCTTCAATTCATTGTATCAGTTATTCCACTCATATATGAGGGTATAGACTCCCCTCTATACCACTTTTACACCCTTACTACTATTGAGAAGCTTCGTGCATTTGGGGAGGCACGCATGGGGCTATGTGACCCACTGGCTCGGGGCCCTATTTTAGTGGATGTCAGCTCAGGACATTAACATGTGGTGTCAAAAATTATTTTTTTATTTTGTCTTATTGTTTTTGTATTACAAATGAGACATGGAGTTGATGGAATTTGGTAATGAGACTATTCTTGGTGATAGTTAACCCATCTATAGGGAAAATCAAAATTGCTTGGGATGGGATATTTTATTTATTTATTATGCTAGTTATAGTTGATACGACTTCATCATTTGGTGAATCACATGTATATAAAGTTATTATTTTAATATTGATGTATTTTACCTTTTCCTAATTAAATGAGGGTGTTTTATTACATGAATCATTATAGGAACAATAGGGATAATATGCCATGCATTTTCCATGCCACATCTATTTTCATCATTCGTATTCCTATTTAGTATTATTGTTGCCTTGATTATCTATGGAATTTTTTGTAAATTACTTAAAGGATATAGAATAATCAATTAACAATTAACGTGTCTCCCTTAAACTAATAGTGTTTTCCAACATAGGTTAACGCATAAACCATAAGAAATCAATTATGGAATATTGATCCTTGGAACATTGGTTTCATTGGAGGGAACATGTAATGACATGGATTAAGTGGATTCCATTTTTTAGTTAATGAGGATTATGGGACCCTAGGTATTGGAATTGGTAATCCATCTTATTTAACCATTTAAAGAGATTTAAATACATAATCGATTACTAATTTAAAGATGAATGTCACTTTATCGAATGAAATAGTAATCTTATATGTGTGACAAGACACCTACACCAAAACCCAACCCTTGTCCTAGGAAATTGGTGTGTCTCTAAATTCTTATGGTGTGTTATGGTCTTCTCAATACCAACTAGACCTGGCTTTTTTATTAGACATAGAGGTGTAATATGTTTATAGGAAGGTTATGCACTTTCTTAGTTTTCTATCTGCTATCACATGACTATTAAGATCTCTTATTAGGTGTAAATATTTCATTATTTCATCACACCTCCATGACTTCCTCCAGTAATACACCCTAATGGTGGTGGCAACCATGCACTGGAGGATGTGGGCCCTGAGCTACCTGTGATTCCTCCTGCAGTGCCAGATATGGAACCTCATACTATATATGATATGGTCACTAACACCCAGTTCCATGAGGTATTGTCCACATGATGTTGAAAATGTAATGATTCACTTGACATACCTAACTATGGAAAAGATGACTTAGAAGTTCCAGCGGTAGCATCCTCCCACATTTTTGAGGAATGATTAACTTTATGCTGCTGAGTCCTTGCTTGAATATATTCATTCTATATTCGAGCATCTAGATACACCTCCGAAGATTGTGTTTTAACTTTATACATATATTTTACACAATTCTTCCAAGCGGTGGTCAAATTTTATTACCTAGGTATATCCACATTGTAGTATGGTTTGGGATGATATACTGAATATTTTATTTGACTACTTCTTTACATAGACTCTGGGGGATTTCCGTACTAGAGATTTTATGAACATAAAGCATAGAAATATGTATGTCATTGTGTACTAATCTCTTTTTATCTAAATCAATTCAAAATGAATCTAGTGGGATTATATTTTAGTACATCCATGTTATTCGAGGATGGGATGGTATACAACATCATATCACAGTTCAATGTATTCAAATTGACCACAACTTCTAAAATTCTCAACCATGACCTTATTATATAGAGGTATCTAAGTGAATCTAATGGTACAAGTTAGGGTGGTTTAAAACCGAGGTTTATCAGTGGTTCTACTAGTGGAAACAAGCATTTTTTTAGTTTTCTCATGGGGTTATCAGATGTTTGGATCCTCATTGTGAAAACTTCTGGATACATAACCGTTGAGAGAATTTGGTACATATGAAACCTCAATAGTTATAGGATCTAGTGGAATATGGAGAATGTGTTAGGATGGGACATATTCAGTGCTTCTGTATGATGTTTCCATCAGTTCTTAATAAGAAGGGATCTACACCTACTCCACATTAAAGAGAGGGGACTATACTATCTCATCAGGTTGGTATTTGTAACACCACAAGACACTCTATCAAGGTGGTTTTTAGGGTCGAGGAAAAAAGACTCATTATTCTTAGTTCCAGTAGAGTAGGCTGGTTCAAGGAAATAAAGGTGTGAAATAGGGTTTAGGTACATGCTAATTACATGTATTATAGCCTATTCTAGAGGAGTAGAGTGTCAAACATTCTACTATTGGTGGTATTACTCTTGTAGAATCCACTTTAATTTCTACATTATTTGACATAGTCATGTATCCCTCTTTTACATCTGAGACAATTATATAGATTCTAGTATATGTGATTGAACACTTATATAGAATGATTATTATTATTACCCAATTAGTTATCTGATTAGAGAGTGATTGAAAATGTATGGATTGTACCCCAGAGATAGGTTAATATATATTTGTGTATAAACTATTCATCCTTGACATAAAAGACTTTTACATAATCATTGTGATGGATTGTTTTGTTTCTTATTGATCCCATATTGATATATATCCTCGAAGGGTGAATTTATCATTACGATAGGGCACTAAGAAAATGCATAATGGAGAATGGTATTTTCATGCAATTCAAAATAGACCTATGCAACAGATGTTGGGTAATGTCAACACTCGAATCACTAGTCTATTCCCAGATAAAAAGGGGATATGAACTACTATTTTCCCTCCAGTTGTTGATCATTTCAAGGATGTTTTCCATGATGACATTTCGGGCCTACCTCAAG
The DNA here is from genome assembly GCA_963277665.1 of Viscum album. Classification (NCBI taxonomy): domain Eukaryota; kingdom Viridiplantae; phylum Streptophyta; class Magnoliopsida; order Santalales; family Viscaceae; genus Viscum; species Viscum album. The sequence continues at coordinate 650,251,631 of OY728145.1, read as the reverse complement.
CACGGGAGGTTGAATTCACTATTGTGATAGTTCCATGAAGAAACAATGACCACTCATCCTTATATGGTGGAACTTATGGAAATTATAGAGAATAATAAATAGTTAGAAGATATGGAGGATAAAGTCATTATACTACCCAACAATTATCATTGGGGTTTACTGGTCCTTTTTTGCAAGAAGTTGGATGCTACCCTCTTGAATTTCATTGATTACCATCATTCAAACCAGCTCACAGTAAAAAATCGGTATCCACTAACTCAAATAGATGACCTATTTGATTAGATCCAAGGATAGGGTGTGTTTTCCAAGATATATATGAGTTTGGTCTATCAATATGTCTATTTTAGGTCATCAAACATACCTTCCACAACATTCAGGATCTTATATGGTCTCTATGAGTACCTCATTATGTCATTCGGTCCCACGAATGCACAAACAATATTCACAGATCTTATGAATTGGGTTTTCAACCCATATCTACACTAATTTGTGGTAGTTTTTGTGGAATAAATATTATTGTATTCACACTCTCAACATAACCAGGATAATCACCTTGAGGTCAATATGAATACATTAAATGAGAATTATATTTATTTTAAGCTCATAAAATACAACTTCTGGATTTATAAATTCCACCTACATGGACATAAAATATGGTAGTCAATAGTTTCAGTGGACCTAGAGAAAGTGAGAGATGTTGTTATCTTTGACCTTCCCAAGAATAGGTTTTACTTACTATGTTTCATGGGGATATCTAGATATTGAAAACACTTCATCCATGATTTATCACATCCTGCAGCACAAATTATAGGCTCGAAAATGAATGGTGTAAAATTCATATGGTCAGAATCATATAAAGTATCCTTTTAGTAGTTTAAGGGTCATTTTACTTCAGCACCGATATTGATTTTTTGGAGCTGAGAAATACCTACGTAGTTTTCTATGACACATCTAGTTTTAGGCTTGGATCTATTCTCATCCTAGGATAGAGAGTCATTGTGTATGGGTCTCAATATTTGAGTCCTGATTAGTGAAATTACCTAACGCATGACCTTGAGCAAGCTTTTGTAGTTCATGATTTATGATTTTGGATACACTATCTACATGGAGAATGTTTTATGGTATTCATTAATCCCAAACGCCACAAGTACATCTTTCCACATTGAGATCTAAATATCATGAAGTACAGATGGGTTGAGTTCCTACATTCCATTGATTTTGAGCTTGCCTACACACCTAATAAATGTAACGTTGTAGATGATGCTCGTAGATGGAAGAATAATAAACAGGTAGTTCATAAGGCCAATGGTGTGTGGTACCTCATTACCTTATTTTTAGAAATGCATGTTGAGGTTCATAAATATCAGTGGTAGACTATCATCTCATCCTCGATTGTGACCACTAACCTTCTATAACGGGTGATAATGATGAATATTTTATGATCCTAAGGGGCTTTTCCTAAGGGAATGTTTCTTAAATGAGGATTCATCATCCCATTAGATAGTGGATGGGGATGATACTTTAGTATTCCATGGGTTTTTATGGGTACCAGAAGACATTATAAAAAAGATGATGCATGAATTGCATGCCTCATCAAGGGAATTTCATCTCGATTTTAGCATTATGTATCAAGACATACATCGTTAGTATTGGTGTCCTAGTATGAAATGGGAGATTGATGATTTTATAACTCAATGTTCCTCTTAACAATAGGTGTAGGAGGAACATTATTGAATGAATGTGATTTTACCACCATTGTCCATTCCTAATTGGAAATGGGAATATGTTTTTATGGATTTTGGGAAAGGTTTACCTTGGTAACCTCATGAATATAATACACTATAGGTTTTCAATAGGAATTTTATAATCAAGGTTACACTATAGTATAAATGGAGTATATTTATTTTATTGAAATACCCATCTAGAAGATCATATAGTTTTAAAGGAAAGGGATCTTAAAAATCCAGCACATAATAGTTGTGAAGGTGATGTTGTGTTCTAGTTTTTTCCAATTCTTTAGTCCAAATATTGGATAATGTAGAAATGTGTTTTTTGAAAACAAAGCCTCAAGAATGTTTCCATGAGGTTTTGAAAGTTGTGCGCTTGTCAATTTTCAAGATCAGCGCATAAAAATATGGATAAGGAAAGAGGAACACACAAGTTATAGAGTCGAGTGAAAGGAATTTTTTTGTGAAATAGTATTTGGATAAAAATATTTTCTTGCTCAGGGAACACTTTCTTCAGATTCATGCAGGGTCCTAAAAATTCATATAAATAGGTGGATATCTGAACCCTTCATGAAAGAGAGTTTCAAAAATTAGAGAAAATCCATGATTTGAATCTTGAAAATGTTGAGCTGTGTGTATGTAAGGAGTGGTGCACAAGTACGGAGTCACACACATGTAGAGAGTTGTGGGTAATAAAGTTTTGGTGCGTTACTGGTAATGTTTCCTACAAGAAGTGAGTTTTTGACATTGTGTTCCTTGAGTCTATCAAGACCCAGTGAATAGTATGGTGTAGCTACATGAAAAAGAAGTATTGTGGGAAATAAAAGGGTGGGGTGAAAGACAAATTTCGTTCCAACCCTAAGACATTCATGGCTAATCATGCATTGCGCACAAGTACTGAGTGGAGATAATTTCATGTTTTGAATATCGAGTTTGTTAGTTCAGTGCTTTCATGTTTTAAATATATGATTTTTTTGGTCCAGTGCATTCATGTGAATCAACTCAGAATTTGGAGGCGTGAAGAGTCTCGAGTTGTATAGAGACAAATAAATCAATGCAAAGCTATTGAAGAGACCTTCAAGTTGATAAACTGAGAAAGACTTCATGCATCATATTGATCTAGTTCGAGTCGATAGAAATGTTCTATGAGATACAATGGGTTATCCCTAAAATATTGAAATGGAAGTGTTCATGGAATAGAATTAATTTGTATATACTTTTTAATTCCGTGTCAAGTGAAGAATATTGGATGTTGGTATGACAAACACATTTTCAACATATACTCCTTGGAAGAGATCTTAGTGGTGAACTAAGTAAAATGTTGGTCTTGTCTTGCAACTTATGATTGTTTTAATTACTGAACATTTACATTAAATAAGTTTAACAGGTTTCTACCAATATTGGAACAGGATACATCACTTAAGAATAAACAATTGACACCTTGATTCACCAATCCCCCAGCAGGGTGTCAGGGGGTCCTTCATGTGGTATCAGAGCATAATGGTTTCTATTGTTAAATATATTTTTTCAGGGAGATTTTAGTTAATGATAAGGGTCCCAATTTTTTACGGAAGTAATATTCAGATATTTATGAAAATATTTATATCTCATCTAATATATTTTAGAATGGATGTAATTATTTTCACTACACGAGGAATATAGGACACTAATCCATCTTGGCATTCTGTGACTAAAACAGATGGGAAAATGCTTGATGAAAATGCTAAAGCATAGAATTAACTCACTATAGATCATTCTTATAAAATAAATATAAAGGTGATCATTTGTAATTCATTAAAGACTATGTATGAAAAAACTAGATAGTATTTATTAAGGATACAAAAGTTTTAATGATGAAAAAACATCATATCATGCACAATTGATTTGATCACATGAAAATGACTCCTAATGAAAATACAGATTCCTTTTTTTATTGAATTAATGAATATGGTTGATCTATATGTGGAATTTGTGAAGAAATAAAAGGCATTGTAATTGTGAAATTACCTTGAAAATAATTCCACCTACCCATAATGAAAATGTGTCAACCCTTGAACAAGGGGGGTCTATCTAAACGTTCTGTACATGGACTTTTGAGTAGTCTGGTGGTATATGAAATGAGAGTCAAACCTAAAGTTGTAATGACTCATGTAAGAAAGTATATTTACTATAAATCCATAGAAATCATGTGGTTTAAGTACATATAGATGATGAAGGTAATGAGGAAGATGAAATTGATTCTCTTCATGAAATGAAATTTTTGAGAGAAATTGGATACTTGAAGGAAAGCATCCATTGCCTATTTTCATTATTGTAGAGTTGGTAACATTGCGTCTCCATGCTCAAGGAAGATCAATGGTGAATAATGTAAAGCAGAGAATTCATTCAATCCTTATAAAAGGTTTTACCAAAAGGGAGACCACAAATCAGTAAATAAAGTACAAAGGAAGAGTTTATTCTATAAATAATAAATTCATGACAATGCATTCATTGAGGAAGAAGAATATGATTTTAAATCTATAACCCATGAATCTATGATGGATATAGTTGAAAATTATGAATCATCAAAAGATATAGTTTGTGATAATTAGTTGATTGTTGATAATTATCTTAATTTTCAACATATGTATGATCTGGGAAAGATCAAGGATTGATGTATCATTAGAAAACAATTGGAGTGATGTTGTGGGAGAATCATCAGAATAGGTTGATCATCATGACGCTGAAATTAAATTACTATAAGAAGTTGTGAATGAATAGTCAACAACCATTGAACATAATGAATATGTATTGGAACCGAAGATCAAAATTGAGAAAAATTCAATGGTCAACAATGTCCTTACCTCCAGACTGGTGGAGATGTCCAGGACTTTTGAGGGCCTTAAAGAATAATTTTTTACTCTTAGAAGTAAAATCAATAGTGAATCAAATTAATAATAATCAAAGAATAAAAAATAGTTAGGATGATTCGTAAATGATGATATTATAGAGAGATCAATGTGTGGTTCTGAAGGATTAGACAAGGCTTTAGATGATCAAAGATCCACATGCATGAGGAAAAGTTGATTTGGTTATGATTATAAAACATTGAAGTCTGGAAACAAGATGAAAAAAATAAAGGGAAGATGAAAGTTGTACATATTGCAAGTTTACTTGAAGTGTTAATAAATAATGCCCCAAATCAAACTAAAATTATAAATGAAAACTATACACAAGTTTCCATAAGTGAACATTAGTCAAAATCCTTCCCTAAGGAAGGTGAAAATGGAAAAAACATAATTGAGAAGACATTTCCTCTTATGAAATGTCAATTCTGTGGCTATCTGGGTCATACCATTTCATACTATGAAGAGGGAAAGTCCCATATTAATGAATAATAGATACGAATTTAATAAAAGAGACTGGATTTATATCATAATTCTTATAGAATAAATAATACCTATGGATATTTTTTTCATTGTTCTAACATTTCCAAATAGCTGTTTATTACAGGTAGAGGAAAGGAATAAACAATTCATAGAGAACTCAGAGACAAACCAGTATTCATCAACCAAATAGTGTTTCTCTTAATAAAGCTTTTCTCCTCTAGAATAAGAGTATGAGTATGAAAAAACAATTCACATTGAAAATTAATTTAAAATGATATCTTTTTCTCTCACCCAATCTAATATTACATTGATGTAAAAGAAGAAGATCGTGAAGTCCAATCATGGAAAAGTCATACACTATGATACAATGAATAGTAACACCTAGATTCGTGATAGTTGGTTGTATTACCAAATGATGTGAAATGTAGATTTACTGAAAAATGTTTTGAAGAATTTGATGAAATGGTAATGTTCAGCAATGATGCTGATCTGAAGATCAGAGGAAGTGGGAGCATAGAACGGGAAAATGGAAAACTTAAGAAGACTGAAGTTCATTATGTTCATGGTTTGAATCGCAATTTCTAGATTGTAATTAAACTTTGGGAATCATGACATATAGTGAAACTCAATTAAAATTGATGAAGTATAAAAGGAAAGATAGAGAATTCTATAATGAAAGGATGCAGAATAGATGGAAATTGATATCAGTTTGATAGAGAATAGAAAATTTGTTACATTCTATTTGAAAAAGAGAATAACTTGTGGCACATGAATTTAGGTAACATTAATAAAAAATACATGAAAATGTGATCTAACATAAATATATTTCTGGATATCCCAAATTTGACGCATGGATGGGAAAAGAATTTTGATTCTTGTGTGTGGGGGAAGTCAGTATGTAATTCATATCATCCAAATAAGAAAATGGAATCAAATCTTTTGGATCATATCCATATAGATGAATGTGGTCTGATAAATGTTGTTAGAACATATGGATAAAGGCACTCCATTATATTCATTGATGATTATATAAGAATTTCTAGTGTGATGGTCATACAAAGGAAATAGTAAGTGCTTGTCTATATAAAAATGTATCGATGAATAAATGATAATGATATCAAATATATAGTAAAAGTTATATAGTCTAATTACATAGGGGTCTAGTCATCTATTGAGATTTAAAATTACCTATAAAAACATGTAATATTAAATGAGTTGGATGTTGTGAGAAACTGACAAAAAAAATGGAGTTCATGAGCATAGGAATATACTAGTGAACAGTATAGCTAGAAGTATGATTATTGAGATTCATATCCCAATCCATTATTGGAATGTGTATTTTCAAGTTATATTGTATACTCAAAATCAAATAGGGATTTATTTGGAAGAACTGAAGAAACCATATGATTTGTTTCTTGGAAGGAATTCCTCTTTAAAGCATTTTTATACTTTTGGAAGTAAATGTGTCATTTGAAAAACAAAATCAAGAACCTTATTGTGATTCTTCATATTAAGGAATATTCCTTGTATATTCAATGAAGATCGTATCTTACAAATGTTTCAATAATCATCTTGGAAAATATATGGAATGTAGTGATGTGAATATCATTGAAGATAAGAAAAAAATGTCTAAAATACTTGTTCTACTATTATGATAGAATATGAAGAAGAATGGGGACATGGAAAAAATCCAAACATAGAAATATATTAAGGCATTCAAAAAATTTGGGGGTCACATCATAGTGTTGATTCGGAAGAAGAATCAGAAGAAGATACCATGGGTAATGATAATTCTTCTGAATCTCATAGAATAAATCAATGAGAATATATTAATCTATCAAACATCATTGGGGATGGGAAAACACCCACACTGACAAGAAGAATGATTAATAATGAATAATATTCCTTTATATTAGTTGTGGAACCATCCTTATTTTAAGAAGCTACTAAGGATAAATCATGGGTAAAATACATTAATGAAGAGTTAGATTAGATTGAGAGAAACCGGACACGGGATCCAATTAGAAACCATAAATTCCCAATTTTATTGGTATAAAGTGTATCATTTAGAATAAATTTGATGAAAAAGGTAATGTGGTCATAAATAAGTCATGATTGGTGTGTAAATTATATTCCTAAATTGAAGGTGTTGATGATTATGAAATATTTACTCCAACGGACAAACTGGAGTTGATCATGTTGTTCCATTCCATAGAAATTTAAAGAATATAAAAAGTGCAAGAAATTAAATTCAATACAACTTTATTGAATGGTTTTATTTAAGAAGAAGTATACTTCGAACAACCAGTGGGTTTTCTTCTTGGTAATTATGAAATGAAGGTTTGTAGATTATACAAGACAATATGTGGTATGAAACAAGAACCTTGGGAAAGGTACTCTTAACAAGATTCTTATCTAAATAATAATGAATTTAAAATATGTGGAATGTATCACAATATATACATTAATAATTCATAGAAATATATGTTCATGGTACTGGTTTATGCAGATAATATTATATTTGCAGGAAGTAGGTGGGAATCAAGGGATAAATTTTCCAATCACATGAAATTCGAAATTGGAATGTCTATGATTGGTTAAATCACATACTTTTTAGGGTGTTAAGTGATTCAGAGGAAACATTACACATTTATTTATCAATAATAATGTACTATGTATTTTATGAAGAAATTCAATATGAATGATTTTATACCAATGCTGACTCCGATTGCGGTTGGGACAAAACTAGGAAATCAATAATATGGGAAATCTGTAGACCCTAAAATGTACAGGAGATTCAATGGAAGCTTAATTTACATGAGTCTGAAAATTCTAGATATTTTCTTCGCAAGATGATTAGTAGATCCCTTTCAAATTAATCTAAAGGAAGAGAATATGAAGTGAGTGAAAATAATCATGAGGTACATTAAAGGTAATAACAATTATGGATTATCTATTACTACTAAAGAGATAATAAACTATCAAAATATTCTGATACTAACTAGGAAAGAGATGTGGTTGATAGAAAGTAAACAAGTGGTTTATAATTCTTTATTAGAAAAAATGAATGGGCTAGTTGAGTATGAAATAGTAAAATACTTCTCTAAGTACTACTGCAACTAGTTATATCTCATCTATAAAGTCATGGACTCTGCTGCTTTGTATAAAACAACTAGTGACATATATTGGTGGTGAGGTGAAACATTCAATGGTAATTCATTGTGATAAAAATATTGAAATTGATCTTACAAAGACACCTATTGAGAATTCTCGTACGAAACACATTGAAATCAGATATCACTTTATCAATGAAAATTTTTAATAAGGCATAATTAAAATGGATCATGTTGGAACTGATGATCCAATAGATGAAATATGGACTAATCCATGGTCAGTACATGTGTTTGAGAAGCATTGGTTGATCCTCAGTGTTCAATCACCTCTCATTTCATGAGTAGTGTGTAGTTGTTCCCCACTCCCAAGTTGAATTAACTATTTTAATTTGTTTGTTAATGTGATGTAGTTTTATGGGGGATACATTCTAGGGGGAGTATGTTTTGAGTTGTTCAAGTAAAAATAAGTATCTTTGGGTTTATTTCCAATAGGTTAGAATGAATAAATTAAAATTTTCAATGGTATAAAGGTGAATAATGAAAATGAGAATTGAGAATTTTTTGTTTTCTGGTTGCAGGAGAATGGAGAATGAAAAAATTCAATGCTTTACAAAGGGGAGGAATGATGTGTCGCAAAGTTGAAGAATGAGAATAGAGAAAACAATTTAGTGTTATTAGGAAACAGTCATAGATTTTATTGGAAATCTATAACCATTAAAATACATGAGAACCCAATTCATGTTCCCCTTGTTTTATACATCGATCATTTCTCACGTAGACATAGAGTGTCTGATGAGTTGTTTCTTGTGTATCATGATTTGATAGTGGCTAATTACCATCAAACCCAATAGGGGGTTGTTGAAACCAAGGATTGTTATTTTATTTAAATGTATAATTATATAAGTTTACTTTTAATCCTCACATGGATGATCAAAGAGTTTTAATGGAAAGGTGTCTTTCAATTCAATCAGAAAATAGTTTTGAGGGTAATGTATTTTCTAATGTTTGCCAATTTTATTCCAAAAAATTAGATAATGGAGAAAACTAGTTTTTTTGAAAAGAAAGTTATACATAAGTGTCATGGTGGATTGGAATGTTGTGCTCATGTAAATTCTCAAGATTAACACATCAAAATATAGAAAATGAAATATGATCATGTATATTATGGAGTTGCGTGAAAGGTATGATGACACGAAATAGTGTTGGGTAAACAGGAGTTGTGCACTTAGGTAAGAGTTGGTGAGTTTCACACAGGGTTGGAAGATTCCAATAAATAGGTGGCTACTCCCCCTCCCCCATACAATATATAGGATCAACACTTAGATAAAATTTGAGATCTGATTTATGCATGTGGTGATTTGCGAGCAAGTAGGGAGTTGCACACAAGATGAGAGTCACACCAAAGAATATAGTTTCTCATAAGCTATTGGTAGTGAATGATTGGTGAAGTGTAATGAACCGAGCTGGGTTTCCCTGAAACCTAGAACCCAATCTGATATGTCACATACCCGAAGGGCAGTCCCGATCCCCATAGGCTGGCGACAAGAACATGGGCATCGAACAAAAAAAATGAGATAACGATTTCTCACAACATGAACAACCACATGACATATATATAGAAGAAAACAAATAGTAGAGGACAAAAAATATATATTTTCCATAACTATAAAAAAAATTATATAGATAATAACATAAACATTATATGAATACTCCAAAATACAAGTCTGATTATAAGGGACTCAAAACCAAACAGATACAAAAACAATTGCATTGAAAAACCACAACCATCTCACCCCAGATTCCCATCCTAGATGACATTACCCTTGCCACCTCACTTTGGTGCCTTACCTTTCCCTGCACTAGAAGACAAACAAAGGTCTATGCACCACCGGAGTAGAGAGGAGGGTGTGAGCTAACATGCTCAATATGATCCTAGCCAGGTTCTCCATAAAATGTATATGAAAAATATTGTAAGTATGATTATTTAAAATTTGAAACATGGTTTGATGTACTATACATAATTTTTATTGAAAACATCGTAAAAATTTCCCTTTTCTATAGTTCTAAACAAAATTAGGTATATCATTTTCAAAGAATATTTTTTCAAAACATTTTCCAAAATCATAAACATGCATATAATGGATAACTCAAAATACAAGAAATAAAAAAAAGCATAGGTATCACAACACTAAATAATATTATATTTCAAGGTATTAGACTACTCATACCATAAGAATCATGCACACAAAAACTGATCCTAGAACAATGGGCCTAAGAGGCAGAGGAATACCCCATGATTCCCCCCCCAATGTCCATATCAGCCCCCTAGAAAAATAAACCTAGGAAATAGAGGAAATCCCAAATAAAAAACTCCATTTTAATCACAAATCAATTAATTATGAACTCAATCTAAAATGTCCACCTAAGTATAAAATGTAACCCATGTGCTTAAATTCTTAAACCCATTTCAATGATTTGAAAACCATTAAAAACCATTTCATAATCCTTTTTTCCAAAGCTATTGAAACGCCATTTTCATTAAAAATAATTTTTTATCACACCTGAATAGTCATTCCAACATGATAAAATAACTTATTAAGTAATATAAATTGAGATCATTGTCAAAGGCTAGAGATGGAAGAACCTAACTCAAATTTCTAGTCGCACTTGGACATAATGGAAAAAATGAAACAAAACCAAACAACATCCTCAACGATGTCCCTAGAATCAATAATGCACCTCAAAGTATTGATTTAAAATCGAATAAAATGGATCAGATGATATAAGAAAGCCCACATACCTTAAGAACAAACATTTTATTCTCTAAAAATAGTCAAGGAATGGATTTTGAGATAAGATCCCACAACTAATCTAGATGAGGACAATAAGAAACATACAACTTGGATCATATAATCTTGTAAGGGAATGATAGGGTGCTATCTAAAATAATCACATAGAAGAATCAGAGAGAACACTGACCTGGAGAGATTCACCAAAGAAGGAACAATGAACCAGTGCCAATCAGATTGATACAAAAAATGTTGAGTCTCTCAAAAATGCACTAGAGTTTTTTTAGGTCGAGATCCATGAAGTATGGAGAGAAATGGAATGAGAAAATATCTTGAAAGCATGAATTTAACCTTGGTGTGGGATGAGTCATGATGTATACCCCTGGGTGAATAGGTATAGTCCCTGATGGATAAGTATGCTGAAAAATCTGTCACCTTGGCTTAAAAATCCAATATTTAAACCCATAACGACATGTAAGGCCCACAGATTGATCTCCTAATTCATGGTGTGATCTCCCATTCCATGAAATACAAACAGCACTATGTACTCAACATGTACTTCAAGTACATATTGTGTACATGTTACTTAGTCTATTGTAAACCCAAAAAAAATCATATAGAAGGGTATTAAAAAAATAAAGGATCTTAGAAAAGGGGGAATCATACTTGATCAAGGTAATGTAATGTTACACACTCTCCACCATAATGACATTCCTTCCTCAGTAAGTCATGTTGATGTTGTACTCCTAGAAAAAGATAAGGCCATTACTCCCTCATAAATGACTCATGTTCCCAAGTCTCATGAGAATCTGATCATTGTTTCCATATAATTCTAAATAATTGTGTTGACTTCCCATGAAATAATTTCTATTGAGAGTCAATGAACTCCAACAGTTTCACCAAAATAGAAACATCAGGTTCTAACTCAATTTCATCCCAACTCATAATGTGAGAGGAATCAATGTGATACATCCTAAGATAAGATATATAGAAAATTTCATGAATTCTAATCAACTTAATCACTAGTTTTGACTGATAGGAAACCTACCTGAGTCATTCAGTGACCTAAAATGGCCCGAAAAATCATGAAGCCTTCATTCCCTGTTTTCCATGAAAACGGTGACCAAATCGTGGAGAAACATTCTAGAAAACTCAATCACCAATGGAAAACTCCAAAGGATGATTTTGCAGATCTACATATTATTTATATCATCTCTGGGTTGTAACCAGGCATCATCAAACCTTCTGAATCATTTCTAATGTCTCTTAAACTACACATGGTTAAATTAAAGAACCTTTTCCCACCTGTGACAAATAATATGGTCATCTGCATTGGAGACCATACATCACCTCAAAAGGATCCATTATGATCGAACACTGGTAACTATTGTTTTAAACAAACTCAACCATTCAATGATGGCTTTCCCATGATCCCCTGAAATCGAAGACTCATGCATGAATCATATCTTCTAGGATCTGAATTACACACTCCGTCTGGCCATCTGTCTAGGGATGGTAAGTTATGCTCAACTGGACATGAGTCCTCAATTCCATTAGAAGACTTCTCCAGAATAGTAAGGTAAACCTATGATCCCTATCTGAAAACATAGTAAAACAAATCCCATGTAAACTTACGATATCATGAATATACATCTTACCCAGATCATTAAATTTAGTGGCATCATTAATGGGACTAAAATGAGTATACTTTTTCAACCAATCAACAACCACCCATAAATAATATTTCTCTTAGGGTATTTGTGGAAACCAAAAAAATTCCATGGACACCACATCCCACTTCTAAACCAACACTGGAAGATGTTGAATCATATTAGAAGTCTTTAGGTGGTTTTCTTTTATCCATTGGTAGGTGCAACAATGGGACACATAATCCGCAATTTCATGCTTAATACCCGGCCACTAGAACCATCTTATCATGAAATAATACATCTTTGTAGAGCCTATATGAATTGACCATGAAAATCTATGATAGTCAAACTTGAATTAACTTCTCTTATATTATGGTATGGAAACTATTTTCTGAAGTGAAGTATGCCATCTAAAAAAAGAAACCAACCAGGAATTGTCTCCCCACCATAATGGGTTTTTTGATTCTTCTAAAACACTTCGTCTAGTTTTTGTCTTCTCAAGATAGAATCCAGGAGAGGTGATGGAAACTAGAAATTGGTCAGAACCATACCTGAGACATCCTCATGAGCATTAAATTGCAACTGATTGAAAATCCCCATAAAATTCCACTCCTCCTTCGATTCCCGAACAGCCTGTGATGGTACATTCCTGCTTAACGAATTTTCAACTACATTCCCTTTCCAAGAGTGTAGGTGATCTCAAAGTCAAAAATATTAAGGTATTCTACCCATCATATCTATTTGAGATTCATTCCCTTTTAGAAAATTATATAGCACCTAATTTTATAATCATAAGAAATTTTGAGCTTCTCCCCAAAGAAATAGTTCCACCAACTTGTAAGTGCTTATATCACCGTAGAAACCTCTAAATCAAGAGTGGGTTAGTTCTTTTCATGTAGTAAGATATGATGATATCCATAAGATACCACATGATCATATTGTATTAGCATACATCACAAACCTGCACGGGATGCATCACAAAACACCAAGTACCGCTTAATGAGAAGATATAAGATCAGAACAGGTGTCGATGCCAGAAGTCATTTTAGTCCATTAAAAGAGGAATGAAACTTTACATCGCATGATAATTGCACTTCTTTATTGGTATGAGTAGTCAAAGGGGATTCTATATTAGATAAATCCTTAATGAACCCTCGGTACTATCTATCAAGACCAAGGAAGCTTCATATCTCAAAGACATTATATGGTTCCTTCCTGGACAAAAAAGCATTTACCTTATCTAGATAAGCTATTAATATGTGCTTAGAAAATATTTTCCCCACGAAATTTACTAATATAATTCAGAAACTAAACTTTAAACGATTTCCATATAGAGGGTTATTTCTCAGAATCTCTAAAACCAAACACAGATGGTGCTTGTTCTCACAATCATATTTGGAATAAACCAAAATATCATCCAAGAACACTACCAAAAAAGTGTCAAGATATTTGTGGAATATCCAATTGATCATGGTCATAGAAATTGCAGTAGCATTAGTTAGACTAAAAGGCATAAGAAAATATTCATAATGGCCATACCTTCTCCTAAAGGTCATTTTTGGTATATCAGACTCCCGAAATCTGATCTGATGATAACCTAGCCGAAGATCGATATATGAAAACCACATTTTCCCCTTTAACTAATCAAATAAATAATCCATCTGAAGCAAATGATATTGTTTCTTAATAATTACCTAGTTCAACTTCTAATTATCTACACATAACCAGAGTGAACCATAACATTTCTTAGAAAAGAGCATATGAGATGCACAAGGTGAAACACTAGGGAGAACAAAACCATTTTCATATAGTTTTCAATCTGAATCTCGATTTCTTTCAACTCCTATAATGCCATGTGATAATAAGGAATTGATATCATCAGTGTACATGTCACTAGTTCAATCACGAACACTACCTAACTCTCTGATGGAATACTAGAGATGTAATTGGGGAAGATGTCAGGAAATTCTCAGACAATAATATGAATATTCTTAATAAATGAAACGTCATCGAGATCAAACAAAATAGAAACCAAACACTCCTGAGCTCTTTGAAGAACAGTCCTGTATGTGGTGACCTCGGGTCCCACTCTCCCTAAAACACATGAGATCTCCCATTGGTATTGAAAAATAAAATTTTTCGATGATAACAATCAACCTCCGCTCGATGAGCGACAAGACAATACATAATGATGATGATATCAAACAGATCCTGATCAAGAATGAAAAAATCCCAGACCAAATCTATTTCATCAATTATGAATGAAGAAGAAGGATAATAGAACCCCTACTTTTTCCTTTTTCCAAGAGGTGTCGCTAAACCCATTTTAAAGGATATAAGATTCATTGGAAGTTTAATCATATAAAAAAATGTGCAGATTCAAACATGTAGGGAACCAATATCAAAGAAAGAAGTATCTACTGAAGCTATATTTAGGAGTGAACCACTCACACTTTCTGGACTTAAATCAAAACTCATTGGGCACTTATCAATTGCATATAAATGCTTCACTCTTGAGGCCTATGGCTGGAGCACTGTAGTATTTTAAGACTCTGAATGCACCACAGTAGCCATTGAAGATGATGAACCCCGACCATAAAAAGTTGTATTCGTTGCCTGACAGAAATGATGTAAATGGCCCACATGTCCACAAAAATTACACGTATTTGTGGGAATAGGGAATGAATGTCTGGTATGACCACCCTTGCCACACTGGTATCAAGTCAGAGGCACACTGCATGGTGTAATGGACGGTGAAAAGAAGGCTCAATGCTATTACCCACCTCCACCACTCTTGCGGTAGTCCTTCAACTTCCTCATTTCCCATGCATGGTAGTGAAGCTATCCCCATTTGGAAGAGAAGAGGCGGTAAGGACAACCTTTCCTGCAATGTACATATCTTCCATCATTTCTCTATCTACTGTCTCTGTATAGGTAGAAATATTCAACATGAACATATGTGATCTATAATCCAATCAGAAACCCTAAATGTTCTTCTTTTCCATAAGTTATTCATTCATTAAAACATAGAGAGAAAAACAGACAAGCATGGAAAACCAGTTGGTGTATACCAACACTGAACGCCCTCCCTATTGCAACATCCAGAACACCAGAGATTTTTCTAACACCAAATACTCTAGACAAAAATACCAAAAGAATAGGGTTTTGAAATCCTTCCAATACAAGCCCGCATATCTATTAACATGGACCTTAGAGTCTCGCCAACGCTTGACAGAACACTCAAGTATGAACATTTTTCACATCACCCTAATAATCTTAGGTGTCTCTAAGAGGTTAAATATTTTTTCAATCCTATCCATCCAATCCTCCACCTATTGAGGTTCAGTCGTCCTTTTAAAGGATGGTGGCTTGTCATGCAAGAACTATTGTGATCGATCTCTTTCTCCTACAGCTCCAAGTTGTGCCCCCGTAACTGCATTCGGAACATGTGGAACATCATGATCAATTGCATGGAATTATTGTACAATAGTTTCGATGAGATTTTGATCCATAGGTGGATTACCTTGGGGAAAATCACCTGCACCATTCCGAGGAACGTGTTGAAAATGTCTTGGAGTCATACTGCTTCAAACTAAAACATAAGAATGATTAGACACTACAAAAATATCAGATCGAACAAGAAAACCCATAAGAAAAAAACCATAATATAAAATGTCAAAACAAACACTAGAGACACGTATCCTGAAATCCCATGGTAACCCGAGTCCCATTACAATATGAGTTGTCCATGAACTCTTCGCAACATTACTCTCAATTCCAGAAAATCCTATATCCAGTCTAACTGAAACCCCATAAAATATTGTTGTGTATAAACATTCTCTGATAAAAAACTATAACGAGCCGACATGGGTTGCCTTGAAACCCAACACCCAACCCCATCTATCACATACCTAAAGGGCGTTCCTGATCCACATGAGAAAGCGATAAGAACTTAGGCATCAAAGGAAAAACTGAGGAAACTATTTCACCCAACCTAAAATACTACAAGGCATATATATATATATATAGAAAAAAATAGTAGAAAACTAAAAAATATATATTCCACATCTGTATGTAAAATAGTGAAAAGAAAACAACATAAATATTAGATAAAATCTACAAATGAAATGTGTGACTGCATGAGACTCAAAACCAAACCGATACTCCAACAATGGCATTGAATAACTCCATCCATCTCACCACCAACTACCCATCCTAGCTGACATGAACCTCATTACATGACTATATAAATTTTCTTTTCCATGCACCGGAAGAGAAACGAAGTTCTATGAACCACTAAAACAGTGAATTAAGTGCGATCTAACCGGAATAGTAGGATCCCACCTTGGTGTTGCATTGAAAGTCATTGATGAACAATTCTTGTATGAGTATTTAAAATTTAAAACATGGAATGATTAACAGTAATTAATTTTTAAATAAAACATGTTAAACATTTCCCTTTTATATAGTTTTAAAAAAAGAAGGTATATCAATTTCAAAGATGATTTTTCCATAACATTTTTCACAAGAATAAACATGCTTATCAAGGATAAATTAGAAATCCATGCAATACAAAATAGAAGCATAGGTATGAAAACACCGTGTAATACAAAAGTTCTAGGTAGTATAATTTTTTTACCATAAGAATCAAGGGTAAAAAAATGGATCCTATAATAACATACCAAATAAACATAGGAATACACCATGAGTACCCCCCCCCCCCCAATGTCAATATTGGTCCCCTAGAACAATAGTCCTAGGATATAGAGCAAATAACCAACACAAATCTCCTTGATAATAAAAAAGAAATTTATGATGACCTCAAGATAAACCTTCCACCTATGTACCTAGATAACTAATATGCTCAATTTCACAAACAATTTCAATTCATTGAAAACAATTCAAAACCATTTCACAATTCATTTATCAAAATAAAGGGAAAACACATTTTCTTTCAAAAACCTATTTCAAAACACCCAAACAATCATTCCAATTTCATAAACCAATTTAATAACCAATATAAATCTTGATCATTATCATAGGTGAGAGATGTAACCACCTACCTCAATGTTCTGGTTGCACATGCCCACAATGGAATCCAAAAGCAACAAAACCCAACAACACGATCAATAAAGTCCCTAGAATCAATCCCACTCTTTAACTGATTGATTCAAAATAGAATTAAAGGGATTGGAGGATAGAATAAATCCCGCGTACCTCAAGAAAAAACTTCTTCTTCAACAAAACATTCGAAGGAATGGGTTTCAAGACAAGATCTCACAATGGATCGAGATGATGATATCAAGAAACATACTACATGTATCAGTGGAACTGATAACTCGAGGATGGGGTGACATCATGATAAATAGCAAGGAATAATCATAGAGAACACTTACTCGGAGAGATTCACTGTAGAGACCCTATCTTGATGTACATGTAAATTACATTACTTTTCCGGAATTCGTAATACAAGACACAAAAAGATCCCAAAATTATGTATTAGATTAGTGTCTTTGGAAACTGAAAACATAATCTTCTAACCTGGTAAAATATATTAAAAATCTCCCATAAAGATCTTCTCCTTTTGTTTTACTACCCAAAAAATTTCATTATATCCTGGAGAAAATAAATCATAAAATAATGTGAGCTCAAATGCTTAGAAGGGGTAAAAAATTGAGAACATAATAAAACTATATACATTTGAATGTACAAGCATGAACAAAAAGTTTAAACATCAACATCCTGTGTCAAGAAATAAATCATGGTAGTACGTAAGGCAATAAACATAATGAAACATTTACCAGAATAAAATAGAATTATCACAAAACATGGAATATTGGAAAATAAATAAGAATATAATTTGATTTATATAGTATCCAAGTCATTTCTAGCAAGACCATCATAGTGGTAAAATTCCATTACTTAATCAGGTTTACAGTTGTTCCATCCATATATTAATGAACCAAATTTACATTCCATTCTAGTTGTGTACATCTCATTAGATAAAAATATTTACCCAATGCATAAGAGGGAGATATAGGTCCCACCCATCTCATTGTGAAATCATTCTTACATGTTTCACAAAACGCGAAAACATTCACCATATCATAACCCATGAAATAAAATGGGATTCTTAAACATCATTTCATTAGAACATAATCCGCATAAGATAAATGGATTTCATAAAGAAAATTCCATCATTAACACAATAAAATCAATATAATAATACTGACAGAAAAATAACCCCATGTCATCTTAGATGGAAAAAATATTGATAAAACACATTATCTTAGTTCTTGAGGAAAATTTCTTTTCTTCTTAAAAAAAATTTATTTTCTCAAAATATTGAGCAATTTTAAAAGAGATGAATTTAATTGAAAATAAAATTGAAATAGTGTAGAGTAATCATCATCGAAATAAGGTGTCATGTAAATTTAAAAATACAATAAATCCATATATGTTAAAAATATTATCCTCATACTTTTTTCAAAAAAGTCAAAAAGTACATCGTATGGTAAAAAAAAGATATATTCCTTCTAAAAAATGTAATAAAAGTCAAAAATGGGTAAAAATGAATTTTTAAATACATAGAAGAATATTAAACATTCTATTAAAACAGTTTTTGAAATCATGGATATGGATGATAAATACATCCCTAGTATATACTTATGTTTAAACAATCTCAGATAAAAATGAGATTGCAAAATTATCTCTTACCTTAGGTTTGATTTCATCGATATGTTTGTGAAACTCCTATATAGTGGGTTTAAACATGTTATTAACTTGTATTAGACTCATAATAATATTCATGATATCATATATGATTTACTTATTACTTCATATTACCTATTATTTTGTCAATTCAATGTAAATGCGACGTTTTTTGCAGTAATCATTTTAATTATCGTATGTGTTTTGAATTGTTTTTCTTGATATTCTTACATAGATCATGATTTACGTACTTCAATAATATAAAAAATGATTTATATACCATATATATTTATTATATAAATTTATAAATAATAGCTAGATAAAATAAATGGAATACACCGTTCATGGAGACTGTAGACTGTATGTACGCATGAATGTTGTTTTAATTTCCCTATTAAATTGAATGGAAGTATGTAAATGGAATATATATATATACAAAAAAATAGTCATATTATTATTTCATATATTTCAGGATTATTTATTATATATACCTTATAATCATTCTTGAATGGTTAATGTGTAGAAAGAATCTCATCACGTTGTGGAGATAGTAAGCCATACGTACGCACGAGCAACAATATTATTCCCATAATTATTGAATGGTATATAATTGGATGGTGTATAATATCTAATAATTAGTATAATGTTATAATAATCATATATAGTTATTATTTCCACCATTATACCCATCCATGAAGGGTAGTGGGGAAAAATAGTTTACACCACGACGTGGTGATGGTAATTTGTACGTACGCACGCATGATGATTTCATTTTTTGTATGATGGATATAAGTTGAAATAAGGGTGTTTAATATTTATAATAACATATAATTTTATAATTGATACTTATGGTTCAACTTTAAAATGAAACAAATAATGAATAAGAATTAGAAGAATTAAAAAATTCTAAAGAATCGGTACAAGAGATTCCCTCTTCCTTGATGTGCCTCCATTAAATTTCCCATTAGGGAACTAGAGTTGTCCTTTTGAGAATATCAGAACATCAATATTGTAACATGGTAAATTTATAATAGAAAATTTCAGGGTTTGGCCGAGCTTTAAGTCTCAAAATGGAATGAAAAGGAGAGGGACTAGGATCCCTTTTATATGAGAGGAGAGGGGCACATTAGGAAAGTCTTGAAATATTAATTTATTATAAATTAAATTTCCTTTTAAAATTGTCAAAAACATATTTAATTCAGATATAAGATTATTTTTTAATACCAATAATTCAATAATTGTATGACCGGTTTTGAATATTTTTTATCCTTATCTTTTTGGTTTAACCCTTATTTTACCCTTTTTAATCTTACTATGGTATCATGTTATTTATACATTATGGGTTAATGCAAATTCCATATCATGTCAAAATACCAAAAAAAGTTATTTATTAAATATTTTTTCTTATATTAACCATTTGTATGAATCTTATATTATTTGGAATTTAATATATTTTAAAAAACTATTTTATGTTTTTTGTTAGGAATTTTGTCAATTTTGGACACTATTCATACTTGACATTCATAAGCATTCATAACAACATGATTTAATCAAAACAAATAGATTGCACCATAACTAATATGTTAATGTATTCAAAAAAATTAATTTATTACGTCAAAATGTTCATATTAAACTTATTTTAATATTTATAAATTCATTTATTTGAATCTTTCATTAAGGAGGTTATCACATCATCATAATTGTGAGAAAAATAAATATATTTATCTAATGCCTACAAATTATATATAAAATACCACGATGTGGGAACACTTTTTATATTTTTGATGACTATTTATAGATGTGGATATCATTCATATAACCCTATATTAAAATCAATTATTAAAATATTTATGTTCAGGTAATAATTATCATTACATCAAATTAATTCATAAAAATGTCATTTTCACATCCATGTGAATACATGGGGTCCCAAAATCGCCCCAAAGTTACCCAAGGTCCAAAATATCTCATCAAATATAATTATTACATGTGTAAGGGTAGTTTTATATTATTATAATATTATTGGTTACCCTTTTTTACCAGATTTTACCCTTTAACCATGGTAAATAAAATAATTACTGAAAAAAACTAGCCACAATGTCCAAAAATAAAAGGTACATATTTAAAGAATTTGAACCATATTATTCAAAATAGGGAATCCATTTGTTCAAATTCAAAAAACAGAACATGCAGTAATTAATTTAATATTAATTCCCATTGTCAAAAACAAAAAGTTTGTTTTTAAGAAGTAAAAATTATCAAATGATTGACAAGTGTTTACATCCAATTTAAAAGTAAAATTACATCCAATGACCAACATTGGATTAAATTATAATAATAAAATCTAATAACACTTTAAAACCAATTAAAAATGTATTCTATCAATATAAATAAATCAGATGAAATGGAAGTTTTGAATTAAAATGCATTATTTTCAACTATTTGTTAAAATTTGAATTTTATCAGAAAAATACAAAAAATTTAACAAAAGTAAATTTTCATGTCACTATTCCATAAAAGAAGATTATAGTATTAAATTTAGCTTATAAATGTTCCAAAAACTAGATTTAAATTGGTTTCTCCAACAAAAGGGAGAAAAGGGTATTTTTTTAAAAATACTTCTTTTAACCAAAAAATTGATCTTGTTCCCATATCATGTTTTTTAAAATGTGTAATATGAATTATAATGTTACTTTAAATAAGAAATTTAGTTAATACTATTCATAATGGCTAGTTTATAACCCATTATATAATAATATTTTAATGATATATAATTTTTTTGTAAAACATGGTATTTCTTACAATGCAAGATATTCAGTAAGGTCACTCTTGTGTGTAACGCTAGACAAGTCTATGTTGCATGTAGTGAAATATTAAATTGTTGTGGGGAGTAACATAATCCCAACATATTTGTTTTATACATTGATAAAAATCTATAATCAATTTTGAGTAAAATAAATTCTTTCAAATGAACATGAAATTGGGTATAACAAAAGCCAATAATAGTGTTGTGTATACTGCAAGATAATACGGTATTGTGTATAGAACAAGCTGACCATGGTGTAGTGTACAACCCAATACATAGAAGAAACTAAAAATTATCTATCTCATAAATTCTTCGGGTGTTTCATTCTACCCCCCTTAAAATGAATGTTTCTCTTAAAATTCATCCAGGTTCTAAATGGTTTACTACTTGAATGTTTCTTTCATAGAAACTCTCGTTGTAAAAAGGATTACAAAAACATCATTTCAAAAAGGATAGTTAGAAATATAATAGTTACCCAAAGTAAGTATTAATTTGGTTTCTATATAATAGAACATACGTAGGAAGTTAAAACGTGGATATGGAAGAGAAATCTAACCATAATGTTTTGATAGATAGTGATAGATAATTAGGTTTAGAAAATGTTAACTACCAAAAAGATATAAATCTGTGATGACTTATGGGAATATTTGATTCATTAGATAAAAAGGTAAAATGATAACATTTTGGGTTTTCTATATCCTTTTCCTAATGTTGATGAATTTTTCATGAAAATAAATACCTACATGATTTTGGTAAAATCTCACTATCGTTCATTCCTTTAAAATTTACACTTTATATCTTACAGAAATGAAGATGAATTTTTAATTTGTGATGTGTTATAAGATAATGCAATAGACTTATATGTTATTCCATCCGTCTCAACAAAATGGTTAGAACTGGTTATCAAATTAGCATAAGTCCACCTATAGTGAGATAATACATTAATCTAACAAAATTAAAATGTAAAATAATATGTATTGTCCATAAATGGATAACATTACAACCATTCCAAAAACAAAAAATAGAAAAAACTAAAAATAGTTTAACTAAATCGAAATAAAATTTATTTCCCAAATCTCATAAGGTATTTCTTTATCATTACATTCCAAACATGTGAATACTTTAATCATATATTCTCTTGAAACATAAAATGAATTGATGTATAACCTTAGTGAAAACATAAATTATATCAAAATTAACTCATTAAATACACTAAAAATACCAAATATATATATATACTCTAACAGTGATATCACTTTTTCCTTATATTATTCATGATCTTATTAATAATATCAAACATCTCATTGTCTCTTTATCCATTCATTATGTGAATATCATGTGCTTTAAAAAATATTTCTATCATTTTTCATGGTTACCAATACCATTAAATATATTCATTAAAATATTTAAGTAAAATATATAGTGTAATAATACTTATATTTTTATTTATTCCATAGTATAATACATTATTCTTGATAAACATGAAATCCTTCCACTGTCTTCTTAAACCATTGATAGAGCATCATCGTTTTATTTCTCAACATATATTTCATCTCATATATCATTTTAAGTGTCTTCATCATCATCAACATAAATACTACCCATTCGACCATTCTGATTCTCCACGTGTGATTTTCCCTTAGGCCATCGATTTTCATAATGCCAATATGTTTCACATTTAAAATATTTAACCGTTTTTGATGTCTTAGCTATACTATTATCCTTGTCCACTGTGTTAACGAAACATTTTCCTTTGAAATTATTGGCTTTTTTCCTTCTTTTCCACACCCAAAGAATCTTCCAGTTCTATTGGAATATTATCCATGGTGCCTTATCCCACATTATTTAAATGAGAAAAATTGAACATTCATTCCTCTATGATCACTATGAAACTCCGTCTTTCTATTATTAGCTGCTTTAAAAAACTCACCAATGTTTTCATTATTGAACATATTTTGATATTTCTAATTAGGCATAATAATAATGTTTCACCTTTAAACTTCTATTTCATTTAGTTTATCATGAATAATTTCATTACATTGTCCTTTATATTCCCAATTAACATGAATCCTCTTGTTTCCGACCATTTTCTACAACCCACAGAGAATAGTGTGAGATGTAAAAATCATACTAGGAATACAATATAATCAAGGGGGAGTACTTTCAATATCTAACATATTAGGTTTAATCCTAGGTTATTCATGATCATTACTATAATACTAGGATTGTAAACTATACTTATGGGACATCCCTAGATGTACCATATAAATATCTCTAGGGATCCCATTAATGTTTTCACATCCTAGATTCCAAAGGATAACTAAACCATGGATCTGATACCAACTGTATAAACCCAAGATTTACGTGCATATACATTAAATTACATTTTTGGAAAACTTAATACAAGACTCGTAAAGATTCCCAATGACCATATTACATTAGAGTCTTTAAAAACTCAGAACATAATCCTCTAACTTTTTAAAAGATCTTCAAAATATCCCATAAACATTTTCCCTTTTTTTTACAACCTAAAACATTTCATTATATCCTGGGGGAAATAAAACAGTAAAAAATCATGCACTAAAATGCTCAGTAAGTGTAAAAATGTAGAACATAAAACAAACCATAAACATTTGAACGTAAAAACCTGAACATAAAGTTTAAACATCAAAATTCTAAATCATGAAATCAATATTGGGTGTAAATAAGGTATAGATTATAATGGAAAATTTACCATGATAAAATATAATTGGAATAAAACATGGATTTTTGGAAAATAAATAAACACATAATACAATTTCAATAGTATCTAAGGCATTGCTGTAAAGACCGTCATAGTGGAAAAAGTCCATTACTGAACAAGGTATACATGTCATTCCATCCATATATTACTAAACTAGATTTTATTTTTTATTCCAGTCATGTATATCTCATGAGATATAAATAATTACCCAATTCATTGGAGGGAGATATATTTCCCACCCATCCCATAGTGAAATCTTTCTTACATGTGCCACAAAACATAAAAACATTCACCATAACATAATCCATGAAATAGAATAGGTTTCTTAAACATCATTTCACCATAATATAATACATATAAGAGAAATATATTTTCTAAAAATAATTCCATCATAAAAATAACCAAATAAAATTAATAATAGTTTGTAGAAACATAACCCCATATTGTCATATAAGGATAATAAATCTGATAAAACACTTGAGCTTAATTCTTGAGGAAAATATCCATTCTTATTTAAAAACATTTTCCTTTCCAAAAATGTAATGAAAATTTAAAATAAGGTAGTTTAGTTGGAACTAGATTTGAAATATTGTATGGTATTTTTCATGGAATTATGAAATCATGAAAACATAAAAATCCATTCTATCCATATAAGTTAAAAAACATTATCCTCGTACTTTTTCTGGAAAAGTCCAAAGGTACCTCGTATGGTAAACGAAAGAATGATTTCTTTTATACCATTTAGTAAAATTAAAAAATGTATAAAAAATGAAATTAAACATATATATAATAACAGTAAACATTATATGAAACCCTTTTTATAAAACACGTACATAGATGGTAAATAATACTTCCCCAGTATATACGTATATATAATCAATCTTGGATAAAAATGAGATTCAAAAATTATCCCTTGCCTTTGGTTTTATTTTTGCAATATGTGTCTAAAACTCATGTATAGTGGGTTAAAACATATTATTAACTTTTAATAGAATCATACAAACATTTATGATATCATATATGATTTATTTATTACTTTAAATTACCCGTTAATTTGAAAATTCAATGTTAAAGAAACATTCTGGGCAGTAATCGTTTTATTTATTGAACGTGATTGGACATGTTATTCATAATATTATTACTTATATAATGATTTATATACTTCCAGAATTTAAAAAATGATTTATATATCATATATATTAATTATATAATTGTATATTAAGTAGATAGATAAAAGAAATGGAATACACCATTCATGGAGACGATAGGTCGTACGTACTAATGAACGTTGTTTTCGTTTCCTTATTAAATTGAATGGGAGTAAGTAAATGACATATATATATATATTAGTATTATTATTTAACATATTTAATGATTATCTATTATATATACTTTATAACCATTCTTTAATGGTTAACATGGAGAATGAATCTCATCGTGTCGTTGAGACGGTAAGTCTTACATACGCACGAGCGCCGATATCATTCCCATAATTGTTCAGTGGTATTGATGTAGATGGTGTATAATATTTCAGAATTCTTATAATTTTTAATTATCATATATAGTTATTATTTCAACCATTATACTCATTCAAGTAAGGTGGTGGTGAAAAACAGATTACACCAAGGCTAGGAGACAGTTAGTCGTACGTACGCACGCGTAGTGATTTCATTTTTCGTAGGATGGATAGAAAGTGAAATAGGGTTTATTATTATATGTAATAAAATATCTGTATATTAGTGATACTAGTGTTATTACTTTATAATAAAACAAAAAATAAGATGATGTAGAAGAAGTAATAAGTTTTAATAAATGGGTAGTAGAGATTAACTCTTCCTCAATGCGTCTCCATTAAATATCCTCTTAGGGAACTAGATTTTGTCTTTTGAGAAGACCAGAACTTATAGAATGTAACTATTTAAGTTTAGAAGAGAAATGGTATGTTTTTCACTGATATTTAGGGATAAAAATTGAGTTAATAGGATAGGTATGAGGTTCCCTTTAATAAGAGAGGAGAGGGGTGCTTTAGGAACGATTTAAAATGTTGATTTATTATAAATACAATTTCGATTTATAATTTTCCAAAACAGATTAAATTAGAATAGAAGATGATTTTGGATCGAATACCCATCATACAATAATTTTTTGTCATTTTGTGAATATTTGTTATCTTTATCATTTTGATTTAACCCTTATTTTAACCTTTTTAATCTTATTGTGATATAATGTTATTTGCACATTGTGGGTAAATGAAATTACCATATCATGTCAAAAGACCCAAAATGGTTATTTATTACATATTTGGATTCATATTAGCAATTTTAAAGAATCTTAGATTTCTTTATATTTAATATCATTTATTAAACTATTTTATCGTTCAAGTTATGAATGTTGTCAATTTTGGACAATATTCATCCCAGACTTTTTAAAAAAATCAAAATACAATATTCCTTTGAACCAAATCAATTAAATAATCACTAATATGTCAATCATATCCATAAAATTCATGTGTGGAATCAAAATTTTCAAATTAAAATTATTTTACTATTTATAAGTTCATTTATTTTAATCATTCATTAATGAGGTAATGACTACATCATAATTGTGTCATATATAAATATTGTATTATAATTTCTAAAAATTATAAATAAAATACCATGAAGTAGGAAATATTTTTAGATTTATAATTAATATTTATAAAAATAGATATCAGTTAAAAAACCCTATATTAACATCAATTTACTAAAAGATATATGTTTAGGTTATAATTATATTTACATTCAATTAATTATTATAAAATGTCATTTTCACGTCCAAGCGAATCCATGGGGTCAAATAAATGACCAAAGGATTCCCATGGTCTGAAATATATTATAAAATATGTTTATAACATGTATTAGGGTTGTTTAATATTATTATAATATTATTTTTACCCTTATTTTCCAGATTTACCCTTTAACCATGGAAAATAAAATAATTACTGAATTTACTATTCTTAATGTCCAAAAACAAAATATACCTATTTACATAATTTGAACCTTATGATTCCAAATATGGAATCCATTTTTTAAATTTCAAAACAAATATGTTTTAGTAATTAATTTAAAAATAATTCCCATTGACAAAAACAATAAAGAGGGTTTTTAAGAAGTAATAACTATCAAAAGATTGACATGTGTTTAGGTCCAATTTTAAAGTGACATTTGATACAATGACAAAATTTGGATTTATTGATCAATATATAATCTAATTGCACTTTAAAACCAAATAAAATGATAATATAACTATACAAATAAATTAGATGAAAAGACAGTTTTGAATTAAAATGCAGTATTTTTCACTATTCATTAAAATTTGAATTTTATTTGAAAAATACCAAAAATTATACAAAGGTACATTTTTATGTCGCTCTTTAAAATTAAATGTTTATTTTGAAATTTTTAAAATATTAAAGTGTCAAAAAAGTTAAAATGGGTGCACAAACAAAAGGTGGAAAAACAATATTTTAAAAAAAAACCTCTTCTACCTGAACTATTGGTTTTGTTTTGATTTAATGTTTTTTAAAATGTGTAAGATGAATGATAATTTAATATAAAATTAATAATTTGGTTAATAATATTCATAATGGCTACTTTATATTCCATTAAATAATAACATTTTAATGATATATCATTGTTTAGTGAATCTCAGCATTTCTTACAACGTTAGCTATTAAAGAAGTTCGGTCTTACATATAAATCTATCCAATTCAATGTTTCATGTAGTGAAAGATTCCTTTAGAGTTTTTTGTAGTCCAAACATGTTTATTTTATACATCATTCAAAATCTATACTCAATTTTGCGTAAAAGAATTTATATCAAACAAACATAAAATTGTGTATAACACAAGCCAAGAATAGTGTTGTGTATACTTAGAGCTAATATAGTGTTTCATATAGTACAAGCTAATCATGGTTTAGAGTACAACACAAGACATAGAAAAAATTACAAATAATCTATCTCATAAATTATCTGGGTGTTACATTCTACCCCCCTTAAAATGAATTTCTCCCTCGAAATTTGTTGGCTATATAAATGGTTTACTACTTCAGAGTATCATTCCTAGAATCCCATATCATAAAAAGGAATACTAAAACTTCATTTAAAAAAGGAACGTTAGAAACATAAAAGTTACCGAAAGTTACTATTCATTGGCTTTCCACGTAGGAGAAGAATGTTCAGAAGTGAAAACATTGATATGGAAGGGAATTATAATCATCATGTTCTGATGGATAATGATAGATAATAAGATTTGGAGAATGTTTTCTAATTGAAATCCATAAATCTACGTTAAATTATTGGACCATTTGATTCATTCGATAATAAGGTACTAAGGCAACATGTTTGGTTTTCCAGATCCTTTTCCTAATTTTGAATAATTTTTCATAAGAATAAATACTTACTTGAATTTGGTACAATCTCTCCATTGTTCATGCCTTGAAAATTTTAAACTTCATCTATTAAATAAATGAAGTTGAATTTTAAATTAACAAAGTTTTAGAAGATCACGCGATAGAATGATAGTTAATTCCATGATAACCCGCAAAAAGGATAGAAAATGTTATCAAATAAGCATAATTCCACCTATAGTTATATAATACATTAATCTAACAAACTTAAAATGGAAAATAAATTAAAATATCCATAAATGGATTACATACAATCCATCAAAAAATATAAAATATTAAACTTTAAAAAGTGGTGAACTAAATCAAAATAATATTTCTCTCCCATATATTATAAGTTATATCTTTGTTATCGCATTCCAAGCATGGGAATACCTTAAACATGTATTCTAATGAAACATAACATGAATTGTTGTAGAAACATAGTGAAAAAATGAATTCTATCAAAACTAACTCTTTCCACAGAATAAAAATACCCAAAAAATCTATACACTCAAACCATGATATCACATTGTCTTTATATTAGTCATTAGCTCATTAATACTATCAAACATCTCATTATCTCCTTATCCATTCATTAGGTTCGTATCATGTTCTTTCAAAAATATTTCTATAAATTTTCATGGTTACTGGTGCCATTCAACATATACATTGATATATTTATGGAAAAACAATATTGTAACAATCTTGGGATATTTATTTATTCCATATTACCATACCTTATTCTTGATAAACATGCAATTATTCCACTATCTTCATGAAAAATTAACCAAGCATCATTGTTTAATTCCTCAACATTTATTTCATCTCATATAACATTTGTAGTCTCTTCATCATCATCAACATAAATACGACCCATACAATCATGCTGATTCACCGCATGAGAATTTCCCTTAGGTCATCGATTTATATACTGCCCATACATTCTACATTTAATACATTTAACCATTGTTGATGTCTTAGAAAAACCATTATTCTTGTCTATTGTGCTAACGGAACCTTTTCCTTTGTAATTACTATATTTTTGTCCTTATTTTCAAAACCCAAAGCATCTTACAATTCCTTTGAAACATTATCCTTAATGCCTCTTCCCACATTATTTACAAGAGGAAAATTTATCTTTCTTTCCTCTATGATCACCATGAAACTCCATCTTTCTCTTATTATCTTATTTATGAAACTCACAAATGTTTATATTATAGATCATATTAAGATCTTGCTGATTAGGAATAATAATGCTTTTTCACCTTCCATCACCCATTTCATTTGGTTTTTCTTAAATAATATCATTTCATTGTCTGTCATATTCCCCATTAACATGAATCCCCCTATTTCTGGCCATTTTTCAAAACCCAGAAATAATATATTGAGAGGGAAAATCATACTAGGAAAATAATATAATAAAGGGTGAGTACATTAAAAATCTAACATCCTAGGTTTAATAGTAGGTTATTCATGATTGTTACCATAATTCCAAGACTGTAACACATACTTAAACATAACCTTAGGTAATCCCTAGACGTACCTTAGAAATATCTCTAGGGATATCAATAAAGTATTCAGATTCTAGTTTCCAAATGATAACTAAACCATCGCTCGGATACCGAAAATAGAGTACCTATCTTGACGTACATAGAAATCACATTACGTTTTTAGAATACTTAATATATTACATAGAAAGATTCCCAAAGAGCGTACTAGTTTAGTTTCATTGGAAACTCGAAACATAATATTCTTACATGGTGAAAGATCATCAATATATTCCATAAAGATATTACTCTTTAGTTTTCCTACCTAAAACATTTCTTTATATCCTAGGGAAAATAAAATAGAAAAAAATGGTGACCTCGAATGCTCAGTAAGGGTAAACATGGAGAAGATAAAAAACCATAAACATTTGAACATTAAAACATGAACATAAAGTTTAAACCTCAAAATTCAGAGTCATAAAATAAGTCTTGGTATTACGTAAGGCAAAGATAATAATAGAACATTAACCATGATAAAATAGAATTGGCATAAAACTAATAATTTTGAAAAATAAATAAGAACATAAAATGATTTCCATAGTAGACTAGGAATTACTGCCAAGACCATCATAGTGGACAAAGTATATTACTGAACTGGGATTACATGTCATTCCAACCATATATTAGTGAACTGGATTTACTTTTCATTCCATTCATGTCTATCTCATGAGATCATTACACAATGAATTTGAGGGAGATATAGGTCCCAATAATTTCATAGTGAAATCATTCATACATGTTCCACAAAACATAAAAACATTCACCGTAGCATAACCCATGAAATAAAATAGCTTTCTTAAACATCATTTCATCATAACTGAATCCATATAAGATAACTGAATTTCAGAAGAAAAAAACTATCATAAAAATAATGAAATAAAATTAATAATATGGATAGAAACATAAACTATTTTCATATTATATGAAAAATCATTTTGATAAAAATAGCTGAGCTTAATTCTTGCGGAAAATAACCATTCATCATTAAAGACATTTTATTTTCTAAAATTTTCCTGTAATTTTAAATGAAATGAAATGAATAGAAAATAAATTTGAAATAGTGTAGAGGAAGCATTATATAAATAAGGTGTCATGAAAATGTAAAAAACCATTCATGCCATAAAAGATAAAAAACATTATCTTTGTACTTTTTCTGGATAAGTCAAAAAGTACCTCGTATGGTAAAAAAAATTCCTTCCATACCATGTAGAAAAAGTTAAAAGTGGGTAAAAATGATTTTAAAAATACATTGAAGAATGTTAAAAATTATATGATTTTTTTAGAATACATGGACATGGATGATAAATACATCCCCAGTATATATATATATGTATAAAAAATATTGGATAAAATTGATATTGCAAATTTATCACTTACCTTAGGTCGGATTTCTTCTATATGTGTGAGATACTCCTGTATAGTGGATTTAAACATATTATTAACTTCTAATATAATCATAATAATATTTATGATATCATATATGGTATAAATATGACTTTATTGTTGGGATCCTCCTGTGTAAATCATGTTTTAATGATCAAAAATCTAATACATTCTCTAAATCTTGTTAATCTTGTTTAATAAGTCTCAAATCATGTGTACTGATGGTCGGATTATTTTTGCTTTAAATAATCCTATCCAATATTGTAAGTTCTATGTTTGATTATTGTAAACTAAATTTATCTTTGGATTATAATGATTTAATTTATTAATGATTACATCTGATTCACTCTATGAATATTACTGGTCAGGTTTATATATATATATATATGGCTAACTCTAAGAAACTATGAGTCTGCCACCGATTCCGTTTTCCTGGAAAATGACCCAAACACCATGACCTAGAGATTGTGACCAAAGACCGTGACCTAGACACCGTGAGCAGACACTATGACTATACACCGTGACCCAGACACAATGACCCAGACACCGTGACCAGACACTGTGACCTAGATAAAGTGACTAGACATCGTGATCCTAACACTGCATTTGTACAACATGTTTCTGATATCTATAAAACTACACCATCATGACTGTCTCAAAACTCAAATTCAAAGAATGAGACGTCATTTTGTGGTTACAACATTTCCCGACATATGGTGACACCATTCATTAATATGTTTTGTTGTTTTCAATTTAATTTCCAATGGTTTTATTTGAGCCTTTTAAATTCTGTATTATAATTAATATTTTATTATAGACATGTCACCAAACTGTATGAGGTACGAGGTGAAAAATACATGCATCACCTCTGCTTCAACACATGCACTCCATGAATAAAAATAAAAATGTGGTCATGAAACATATACATGGTAGAGAAGAAGAAGTGTAAGAATTCTTGAGAAAAGAACAAACACATGAAACAAGATACATCTGATGAACAAAAGAAGCATTCAAAAACCCAAAAACAAGAATACCATATATCAGAGAAAAGAAGATCTTATAAATACAATGTTCCCAAATTACACTTCCCAAATATAACTGGAAACCAGAGAACCAGACCTACGATACTCTGTTTTTAGCAAGAGTACATGATTCTTACATCTCCTTCATCCTATACCTCCAGAGTTTCATAAAATAACACTCATAGCACCTCTAACCTTATCCCATCCTCTTTTCTCTATTGTGTACTATT
This sequence comes from Viscum album, assembly GCA_963277665.1. Taxonomy (NCBI): domain Eukaryota; kingdom Viridiplantae; phylum Streptophyta; class Magnoliopsida; order Santalales; family Viscaceae; genus Viscum; species Viscum album. Next base: position 650,218,116 of record OY728145.1, on the reverse strand, counting down.
TTTAGCTTTTGAGTAGTGTGTGTGGGTCTGTATTAAACACACACTGTCTATTGCACTAAATTGAATGATACAAGATATCCTTCCTCTCATATGATTGAATACTTGTTTACTCCCACAGATAAGTGTGCAAGAGGTCCTTGTGTGACCTGGTAGTTAATACCTATGAAAAACTATTTAATAGGTCATCTGACCAGGACAGTCTTGTGCACTATTGTTTACCCCGATCCAGGGTGTGGATCACGTTTATTTATATAAACTGATTGGTGGCATGTGGTCACCAGGTGGGGTGGATTAGGTATCGTCTTGAGACTGAACAACTTGTTTTATATCAGCTGTGTTGTTTATTTTAGTTTTCTCAATTTTACTGGATAATTCAGAAATCACAAGATTTAATTTGATAGTTAATCTTTGAAGGAAGTTATAATTCTTTTTATTTTTTATAATATATTAAAAAGTAATATTAATAAAGTATATTATTATTACTAAGAATTAATCAATCTTTAGAGAAGTTATTTAATAGTTAAACTTTCATAACCGTGTTACTTTGATTATCAGGCCTATATTTATTTTTATTCGGGAACCTTTTAATAAAACATTTGGAACATAAATTCTTTTATAGATACTCAATTAACCCCCCACCCCACCCCCCCCCCTCTTTAGTAATCTACTCTAACCAACATTGGGCATCGGATTATTTTTTTACTCCAAGACTCATTTTTTGAAACTATTAAACTGTGATTTTATTTTCACTTTTAAGATCTATAAATTTATATTAATTATAAATAACTATCTCTTTCAAATTATTTCCTGGTTATGGATAATAGACTGGAAGGTGCTGCAACAAACAGATCACCATTCATCAATGAAACCAAGTATGCCAAATGGGAAATTAAAATGAAAATTCATTTATAAGGTATGGTTTTTGAAAATTGGTCTTAATTTATAGATGTGTATAAGATTCCATAAACTGATAGAATCACATGGGATGACCCAAACATGACTCCATAAAATAACAATTTCAAATCCATGAATGCTTTTATATCTCAATATAGGAGATGAAAAAGTTAATCGAATTTATGCATGTAAAGCTACACATAAAATTTGGGATACTTTGTCTGTTTCACATGAGCGAAATTCTAGTGTGAATGAAACGAGATATACTAATTAAACTATTAAATATGATAACATTAAAATGAAACTTGAAGATCCTATTTCTGACATGTTTCTTAGTTTCAAAAAAATTCATAACACATTGATATCTCTTGGAAGAGAATTTTCTTCCAAAGAACAAATCATGAGGATTATCAGATGCCTAAATGATAGATTGAGAGGAAAATTTGTCTCTATTAGAGAATCATGTGACATCATCAAGTTACATATAAAATAACACATTGGTAAACTTATGATGTCTGAAGATGAGCTGAAATTGAACAAGGAAGAGGTGGATGAAAAAAAAAGAAAATCTATTGAATTTTAGTCCACCACCTCTAAACATGATGAAAAAGTGAAATTGGAAGCCTCTATAGAATGTTCCATAAGTGAACAATCATCACCTGACGGTGATGAGGAGATGGTTCAATTATCCAGAATGATTAAGATATTTTACAAGAAGAATAAAATTTTCAGAAATCCTAACATTAAATGAAGATATTAACAAAAAGGAATGTAGAAGAAATATTGGAAAATAAGTGACAAGTTGGATGATATAGTATGCTATGAATGTAAGAGAAAGGTACATATAAAGGTTGAATGTCCCATGCTCAAGTAAAAAAAATGTGTATATACATAGAAAGTATAAAAAGGTAATGAATGTAATTTGGAGTGTTTATGAGGATAGTTCAGGTGACTTAGAATCTTCACATGATGAATAGGATAACAAAGCCAATATGTGTTTCATGACAAACACATATAAGGTAACACTGGAATCTCTTTTCGACAATTACAATTATTCTAGAGATGAAAGTGATTTTAAGAATATTTATAATGAAGAAATGTTTGATTACTATAACATTCTTGGAGAGACATGTAATGAACTAAAAGATAAATACTTGTCTCTAAAGAAATAGTATACTCGTACCTCAACTATTAAATCTAAACACACTATTGAAAGGGAGAAAAATGTTCAATTACTCAAAAAAAAATGCACTAAAGCTATCTAATGAGCAATTGAAAAATGGCCTTGAAATGTTTACTAATGGTAAAAATTCATTCGTACAAATTCTAGGAAAACAGATTATTCTTAAATATACTACTAGTTTAGGCTATCAACCTGGTAAAAGAAATTTTGGAAGAACTAATTTTTTTTCTAAATCTAGGACACACAACATTACTCCTAGTTCTTGAAAACATTCAGCTTGGTCAAATTATGATTCACTCTTTAATGTCTCCTGATTTTCTAGGCCAAATATAGTTTATTTTTCAGGAACATTGCATAATTATTATAGGAAACCTATGTGGAAGATGTGGGTTACAAAAGTAATAATCACTAATATTACTAGACCCAAACATGTATGGGTACCAAAGTTTGTATTTATTTGACTAATTTGTAAGAAAAGTACATAAAGATATCCAGTAAAAGATTATGGTACTCGGACAGTGGGTGTTCCAGTCACATGATATGGGACTATTCATGCTTCAAGAACTTAATAAAAATTGAAGGTGGACAAGTCACCTTTGGCGACAATGACAGAGGAAAAATCATTAGTCTTGGAAACATCAGTAACTCTAATTCATTTTTTATTTCCAAAGTACATTTTTTGGATTTAGATATAATATGATTAGTATTTCACAACTATGTGATGATGTATTTCATGTTAAATTTTAATTTGATGCTTGAATTGTTTTTAATTCTAAAAATTAATTAGTGTTCTTCTGTATTGAGAAATGAAAATGTATACTCTATTAACATAGATTATTTAGTCTTTCAAAATGATTCATGTTTATGTTTTTTTCACAAATAGTCTATGCTTTGTCATAGGAGACTGTGAAACTGTAAAATTAACTCCCTTTGAAAGATAACTAGAAAATATTAATCAAAGATCCTCCCAATCATGAGTTTTTAAATGATAATGTGTGTAATCCTAGTCAAAAGTGAAAGCAACACAAGATTTACTTCACACCAAAGAAAGAAGTGTCAATATATCAACCTCTCGAACTGGTTCACATAGATTTGTTTAGAAAATTTAGTGTTTCTAGTTTAAATGGGAATAACTATGTTTATGTTCTTGTAAATGAATTTTCTAGATATACTTGGACATTCTTTCTGGCTCACAAAAGTGAATCCTACTCTTACTTCACTAAAAATGCTAAAACTATAGAAAATCATAGTGAACATAGAATTAAATCCCTAATAATTGATAATGGTTATGAGTTTGAAAATCAATAGTTTGAATCCTTTTGTTCACAAAATGGATATAGTCATGATTTATCTACCCTGAGAATTCCTCATCAGAATAGAGATATAGAATGAAGAAATAGAACCTTGTAAGAGATTTATAGATCTGTGTTTAGTGAATATGACTTACCAATTTATTTTTGGTCTAAACCTATAAATACAGCTCACTATATTATTAATAGAGTGTCAATTAGACCCATTTTTAAAATAACTCTATATGAGTTATGAAACAATAGAAAACCCAAAGTAAGTGACTTCAATGTTCTTGGTTTCAAAGTAAATTTTCATAATACTATGGAAAATAATGATAAATTATCATCCAAGAGTGATGAAGGAAAATTTCTAGGATATTCAATCACTAGTAAAGCATATAGAGTGTTTAACAAAAGAAATAAATGTCCAGAAGAATCTATCCAGGTCAAATTTGATGAAACAGATCCACATGAGCCCAAGACCAATCTTTAGAACCTGGAGGATGATGTGTCAAATCTATAAATCAATTAAAAATCCTCTAACCATCCCGTAACGAATCTGTAAAAACTTCAAATTCTATAAATTCTTTAGATTTTTGTCATAATGAACCTGAACCAGGTGAAGAACCTGAAACAACTAGTCCTTCTATCTCCAGAGCTGTTAGAACTCTTAAGAACTATCCCATAGATTCAGTTTGTGGAGATTTAGATAAAAGAACACAAACTACATCTTCTCTTAGAAATTAGGTTGAACATAAAGTCTTCTTGTCACAAATTCAACCTAAAACATTAATGATTCTATCATCGATGAATTTTGGGTGATGGATATGCAATAAGAACGTAATTAGTTTGAAAGGAAAAATTATTGGAAGCTTATTGACAAACCAAAAGAAACATTTACCATAGGCATTAAGTGGGTGTTTATAAATAAAGTAGACAAATCTCGTAACATAGTTAGAAAAAAGGCAAGATTGGTTTCACAAGGCTATAGTCAATTATAATGAATTGACTATGAGGAATCCTTTTCACCCGTAGTTAGACTTGAAGCCATTATAATTCTACTTTCTTATGTTGCACATCGTAATTTTAAACAATATCAAATGGATGTTTAGAGTGAATTCCTAAATGGGTATATAGCAGATTATATCTTTGTTGAGCAACCTCCTGGTTTTACAAATCCTCATTTTCCAAATCATGTCTTGAAATTATCAAAAGATTTATATGGATTAAAACAAGCTCCAATATCATGGTATGATAGATTAAGAACTTTTCGTATTTATAATGGTTTTACAAAAGGAATAGTGGATCCTACCATTTTTATAAAACAAATTCCCAATGATGATTCAGTAGTTCAACTTTATGTAGATGATATTATATTTGCATCTTCATGAAATTATTTATATATTGACATTTATAAAATGATGAAAAAAAAATTTGAAATGTGTTTAATGGGAGAACTAAAATTCATTCATAGATTTAAAATCATTCAAAATCATGATGGTAATATTTTAAATCAAATAAAATATTCTATTGATATTCTAAAATGTTTTTTATTTGAAATAAATAAATGTAGTGACAATCCATTGAGTAATACTTGTAAGTTTCATATTGATGAATATGGAAATTCTGTGGATCATACTACTTACAGAGGAGTGATTGAAAGAATACTCTACATAACTTCTAGCCAACAAGATATTATGTTTAATGTATGTATGTGTGATAATTTTCAAACAAACGCTAAGGAATATCATTTGAATGCTATTAAGAGAATTTTCAAATACCTCGAGCATACACCAAATAAAGGATTGTTCAATCCTAGAGGACAATCATTTGAGTTAGTTAGTTATTTTGATGCTGACTTTGTTGGATGTAATTCATATAGAAAAAACTCTTATGGAACATGTCACTTTTTAGGGAATTTGCTAGTATCATGGTGTAGTATGAAACAAAACGCTATTGAATTATCTGCTATTGAAGCTGAGTACACTATAGATGGAAGTGGTTGTGCCCAAATTTTGTAGATGAAACACACATTAATAGATTAGGGATATAAATTCAGTCATGTACATATAAATTGTGACAATACAAGTGCCACTATCATCTCAAAAAATCATGGTTCACACTATAGGACAAACCATATTGATGTAATACATCACTTTTTGAGACACCATTATCCAAAAGGTGAAATCACATTTTAATTCATTGGAACTAAATATCAGCTGGCTGATATATTCACCAAACCATTAAATTATAAAAGAATATATTATAATATACATGAATTGTCAATGATATATCTTAACTAGTAAGTTTACTATTTCACAACATACTGTTTCACAGTTTACAGTTTCACAATTCACTATCTTAAGATTACTATCTAACTCTTGAGGTTTTATAGTTTATTGTCTTAAAAGTTATTGTTTCATATTTACTATCTCACAGTTACTATCTCTTGGTTACAGTCTAGAACAGACTATTTCAATCATTACGGTTGCACTGTTTAGAAGTAACCTAATAGATATTTTAATGTGAAAACATGTTACAGTTTCACCATGAAAACATCTTATGGTCTCACTATAAAACTCTATTCTAGTCTCACTGTAAAGAAACATTATAATTTAATTTATATATTATAACCTAAATCGATCTAATTAATTATTTTATTCTTTTACTTTCCCTTACTTTTGAATTTACGACGCTTGATATCCTTAATTGATAAAAACGAAAATGCTTCACTCCTTTCTTCACTCGAGCCTTCTTCTCTCAAACCCCTCTCTCTCTCTCTCGAACCATCGTTGAATGCACTGAATTAAACTCACATCTACATCAACTCCTGAGAAGCGAGGTTCAAATAAGAAGATGAAAATAACACCGAAGATACAACACGAAGGTCGTTTGAATCTAAGCTTGCTGACCATAATTGTGGTACCTGAAAAGGAAATTTGCCCCAATTGGCTACTATCAAGTATGTCTTTAGTATTGAAATTACTAAAAGAGAATGGATGGTTAGATTGGTTTAGAAAATAGGAAATACCGATTTACCCAAATCTATTTTCCCAGTTTTATCAGTTCGTTCAATTCAATTTTGAAACATAATATGGATTTGTTATGAGAAGTCAGTTCAATAGCCAATGATGAACTTTTTCTTTGAGTTTATGGGTTACCTACCTATGGATACCTCATGAGGGAATTTTTTATGACTACCAGAGAGGTCCTCCACCTCCAAGTGATATCATTTTTTAGATGATGCCTCGGGAAGCTTGACCAGCAATGAAACCAAGAGAAGATCTATTGTTGGTGAGCTGGATAGGGAAACTATACTATTTTTTAAGTTTATTCATATTATGATTAGTCTAAGAAAATTAGATTTCTCTACACTCAAGTATCATTATTTATTTTTTATACATCTTATGAAGAATTGAAACAAGATTAACCTATGCAAGTATGATATACTTTATATGTGTGATTTGATAAAGACAACCTCAAAGTAAAACTCGTTGTTCTACTCAAGGATAATCTGAGTTATGTTTCATGATAATGGTTTGGTTGGACTAGATTTATAATTCATTAAGGACTATTAATTTTTTATCTCAAAGGTTACAACCGAAAGAATGAAAATCAGTTGGAATCCATGGAGAAAATCATGGGTAGAAAATAATTAGAGGGTCTATGAAAAGTTCAACCTAGTAGCACATTATTCAAGACCTGAGGACATTTCTAATCCTAGTATGAAACCAGATGTGATTATTGAGAATACTGCTATGGAAGAATAAGAAGATTTTGTTGCACCTACATGGGAAACAATCCAGGATAAAGAAGGTAGTGAACCTGTTCTTCAAGTCCTAATAGAGAATGAAGTACCTATTACTAAAGAAATTGATGATCATGAATCGGAACCTACTTCTAAAGAATAATATGTTGTTATTTAATGGAAAAAAGGATGTTATGGAAGATAATTTAGAAGATGAAACTTCTATTGAGAAATAATATTCTTCTAAGGAACACCTAGAGGAACAAGGTTTTCATGAGATTATGTCATCTGCTGAAGAAATAATGGATCAGGATTTTTAATTGGATAAAAATGAAATGGGTGAAGCTTTTGTGGATGAAATTTCAGAAATTGATCAAATATCGAAATCTCTTAGTCCAATGAGATATTCACCTGTTGAGGGAGAGCAGCACCCCAATCTTGAAAGTGTTGATGTGCATAATCTAGTTGATCAAATCATTGTGGATACTTAGAATAAATTCTATATCTATTTCAATATAAATGATTCCAAATAAGCCTCAGTTAAAGGTATATATTTGTCCATTATGTTTCAATTGAAACTGGTAGCTGCTCTGGATGTAATATCTTCAAAGTAATTTGAGCCTACCTTAGCTTCTATTCTTGAACCTTTACAAGAACCTTATACCTTAGTATGTAGGGATGATTTTAATTCCTTTGGATATACATTATTGGCTAGAGTTGAAAAGATCATGAACTCTCAACATGCTCCTATAACCAACTTGAGTGAAAGAGATACTTACATGTTGTTATATAAGATCATTTATTAGATTCATAATAAAATTCTTCATGAAATTCAAGATGCCAAAATTGAGGACAATTAGCTATGTGATGAAGTATAGTCTCTCAATTATATGGTTGAATATATACAGGTAATATTGAAATCAAGATCACAATATGTTTCTCATCCTGTTGAGAATGTTAGTGGTCTGATTCCACAGGAAGCAACCAACCAGATTCAACCTAACCTAACATTTTTGGCTGGAATGGTGGAAGAAAGAATCAAGAAAATAGTTCAAGATATGCTTGAGATTTTTATTGGTAAAAAAATTAACTGATGAGTATACGGGTTGTCTGCAAAAATTTCAAAATCAAATGAAGTCCCTTAAATCAACTGTTATAGATTCTAGTACGTCTGGAAAGTTATCTCAGCCCTCCTTGGATAGTGATCTACTCAGAACTGTTGTTAAGAAAGAACATCTACTAGTGCGCAGTGGATTTAAAAAATAGCTTCTATTTGTGGTTTCCAAGAATAGTGAGAGAGTTCTTGATATGGTAATAATTTATTCCAAGAATTCAAATGATGCTCAAGAATAAATTACTGTGAATTTTGATTTATACTTCAATTGGATTATCCCTAATTATGATATTAAAAACCATTCCAAGTACCATATGGATAATCTCAAAATCCCTCTTATCACTCAAGTTTTCAAAACACATGTTCAAACGCTGAAGGATTTCTCTCCTTCACTGGATAAGTGCATGGAGAACAAAGATGACTTTGAGAAAGTGATGCAGTATGTTGGTGAGATTATTGATGACATTATCAAACTATTGACGCCTTATCTTAATGTGAAGAGAAATTCAATTGTGTCTCATGCAACTGCACCCTTGTGACCATGTTTGCCTATTTCTTCATTCATTTCCATTTCCTCAACATATATATCTGTCTCTCAGGCTCTGAGTGAGATCATACCTATTATCCATGCGCAACAATTACCTTAATATTCCACCAAACCTACCTTGGACCCCTCTATTTTTGAAGGCCTCACTCTACCTTCTCTATTAGTTGGTTATCTTCATTATTCAAATTCAACCTCTGCTAATGTTTCTTCTCCTGATGTTGCTGCCATGGAAAAATAGATAGTCGGATATGAAGAATAGTGACCACTATATATTATAGGGATATTTTTTATTTCTGTTTTCTACTGTTTTTAATTACACATCTTTCTCCATATAATGCACTTTGTACTCTTCTTTCCTATTCTCTTATTTACTTATTTAATCTTTTTGATAATCACAAAAGGGAGAGAGACATGCACTCAAAAAACACGCTACGGGAGAGAAACATCCACTAAAAAAATATATCACACTAACATGATTTGTGATCATAAAAAAAGGAGAGATTGGGGGACTCCTCATGTGTTAATCATGTTTTAATGATCAAAAATCTTATAAATTCTATAAAGCATGTTAATATTATTTAATATGTCTCAAATAATGTGTAAAAATGGTTGGTTTCATGATTCTTCAAAAAACCTATCCATGATCTTAAGGGCTATATTTGATTATTGTAAAATGTATTTAACATTGGTCTATAATGATTTTGTTTATGAATTATTAAGTCTATTTTACATATTGAATTTTACTACTCAAGTCTATATATATATATATAGATATATGGCTATGTCTGAGAAACCGTGAGTCTTCCATTGGTTCTGTTTTTCTAGAAAAGAACCCAGACACTGTGACCAAACACCATGACCCAAATACCGTGACTGAACACTGTTACCCAGACACTGTGACAAGACACCGTGATCAGGCACCGTGACCCAGAAACAGTGACCGGACACCGTGACCCAGACACCATGACCAGACACTGTGACCCAGATACCGTGACCATACACCATGATCCTAACCTTGCATCTGTGCTACCGATTTCTATCCTCTATACTACTATGCCATCAAGACTATCTAACTTTTCAAAGGCAATAAAGGAGAAACTGTTTTGTGGTGACACTTTTTCCAATTGAAATTCCTTCCAGACAGACTATGACACCATTATTTCATTTTTTTTCATTTTCAAATTAATTTAAAATGGTCATATTTGAGTATTTTAAATGAACCAACTTGATTAATATTTATTTGTAGACATGTCACTCTATAGTTTGATATACAAGATATAGAATACATGCATCATGTCGGATTCAACACATTCCCTCAATCAATAAAAAGAAATGGGTGTCCCTGAAACATATATGTGGTTGAGCAGCAGAAGTGCGAGCATTCTTGCAAAAAGAACGGACACACGAAACAAGATACATCTTGAAAACACAAGAAGAATTCATGAATCCAAAAGCTGGAATACCGTAGATTAGAGATAAAAAACCATTTAAATACAATGTTCTCAAAGAACACAAGCCAAATATAACTAGAAACCAGAGCACCAGACTTGTGATACTATGTTTTTCACATGAGGACTTGATTCTTTCATCTTCTTCATCCTAGAATTCTAGATCTTCATATAATAACACTCAGATAACTTCTATCCTTATCTCATCATATTTTCTCTATTGTGTAACTATTTTTAGCTTTAGAGCAGTGTGCCTATGTCTATATTAAAACACACCTTGTCTCCTAAACTAAACTAAAGGATACAATATATTCTTAATCTCATATATTTTACACTTTTTTACTCCCATGTATTAGTGTTGAAGATGCCCCTGTATGACCTGGTAGTTTATATGATTGAAAAACCGTGGAAGAGGATGTGTGACCTGGAAAGTCCTATACATTGTTGTTTACCCCGATCTAGGGTGTGGATCATGTTTATTAATGTAAACATCTTGGTTCTAGGTTATCACTAAATGGAGTGGATTTTCACTCGGTTTCATACTGAACCAATTGTTTTATATCCACTATGTTGTTTTATTTAGTTTTCTTTGTTTTATTGGATAATTCATAAATCACTAGAATAACATTTATAGTTAATATTAGAATAAAGTTAAAATTGATTTCACTTATTATAATATATTCAAAATTAATATTAATAATTGATATTAATATTATTGAGAATTAATCAATCTTTTGAGAAGTTATTTAAACAGTAAAACTTTCATAATCGTATTACTTTGATTAACTAGGCTATTTTTATTTTTATTGGTGAATATTTTAAGAAAAATATTAAAAAAAGAATTTTTTTATAGATACTCAATTCACCCCACCCCCACCCATCTTGAGTAATCTACACCTACAAACATTTATATTACCTGTTCATTTTTAAATTCCATGTTAAAGAAACATTTTTTGTAGTAATCGTTTTATTTATCATACGTGTTTTGAATTATTATTGTTGATATTATTACTGATATCATGATTTAAATCTTTCAAGAATGTAAAATATGATTTATACATCATATATATTCATTATATAAATGTATATATAATAAATAGATAAATGAAATGGAATACACCATTCATGGAGACGGTAGATCGTACGTACACATGAACACTATTTTTATTTCCTTATAAAATTGAATAAAAGTATGTAAATGAAAAATATATATATGTACATAATTACAGTAGAATTAATTTGTAATATTTTTCGTGATTATTTATTATATATACTTTATAATCATTCTTGAATAGTTAACATGGAGAAGTAATCTTATCGCAGCTTGAAGACGGTAGGTTGTACGTACACATGAGCGACAATATCATTCCTTTAATTGTTGAATGGTATTAAATTGTATGGTTTATAATATCTTAGAATCAGTATCATGTTATAATAATCATATATATTTATTATATCCTCCTTTATACCGATCCATGTAAGGTAGTGGGGAAAAACAAATTACACCATGGTGTTGAGATGGTAAGTCGTACGTACGCACATGCGGTGGTTTCATTTTTCATAAGATGGATAGAAGGTGAAATAGGGTCTTTTTGTAACACCCCAAGATTTCATAGTGTGTTATTTCTTCAAAATAATTCAATAACTTTCACTACATGCAACACCATGTTCAAGCACACCATGACTTACCAAACAAGCCGTTCAAAAGAGGTTATGAATAGTATTAGATAAATTTTAATGTTTATATAATCCTTATAATTTTAGAATCCATATTATGAGTTTCTTAGATATAATGCAAGAACAAATTCATTTTCAGTATTGCACTTTTATCAACTTTAATAGTGAACCCTTTTTAAATACTATATTTTAAACTTTTTGACTAAATGGGGACATCAAAAATTTAAAATGAAACATCCCAAGCTTCCACGGTACGCTTTCTTTGAATAATACAGTAGCGTGTGTTGTACGCAACCTTGAGTTTTAACACACACCACAACCAATCAAACTAGCCGTTATGAATAGTAATACCTAATTTTTGAAATTATATATATTTTATATTTAAAAATGGACTTCATTTTTGGATTCGGAATATCGAAATTATCCTAGGGAGAAATTTTGGTACTTTTCGGATAACTTTTATATTTTGATGAATAGTGAAAATTACTAAATTTTAATTAAAAACAACTTTTTTAATCAAAATAATTAATAGTGATAAATTATGAATTTGAGTGGTTTTAAAGTATATTTAGAATATATTTTTACCATTTAATATAATGTTGGTCATTGGACATAATTTTACAATTAAACCGAACATAAACGAGTGTCAATCTTTTGATAGTTATTATCTCTTAAAAACACGCTTTTTGTTTTGACAGCGGGATTTAATTTTAAAATTAATTTCTGCCACTTCTGTGTTTTGAATTTAGGAAAATGGATTCCATATTTGGAATCAGGATGTTAAAATTGTGTAAATAGGTAACTTTTATTTTTAGACATTTTGAATAATTACTGCGGTAAATATTTTATTTACCATGGTTAAGGGTAAATCCGGTAAATAAGGGTTAAAAAAAATAATATTATAATAATACTAAATTACCCTAAAACGTGTCTTAACCCTATTGGTTGATACATGGTCGACCATGGGAATCTTTGGGTCTATTTTGGGACCCCATGGATCCACTTGTAAGTGATAATGACACTTTATTTTAATTTAGTTAAAATGAATACAAAAATGACACAAGCATATATCTTTTAGAACAACAATTGTTACATAGGGTTATATATGTTGGATTTTAGATTATAAATATTAATTAGAAAGCTAAAAAGATTTTCTACATGATGATATTTTATTTATAATTTTTAGACATTAAATAATTTATTTTATTTATGACACAATGATGATGCAGTAATTACTATAATAGTGAAAAATTAAAATAATTGATATTATAAATACCCAAATAAATATAATATGAAACTTTTAATGAATTAAACTAATTTTCTAGGATAATATGATATATTAGGATTGATTTAATTGACTTTTTTCTAAGTAATCAATCTGTTATGAGTTTCACAAAAATCAACTATTGAATAGTGTCAAAATTGACATAAAAGAGTTCTTAAAACAAATATTATATTATTAATTGATATTAAATTTTTAAAAATCTAAGGTTCGGCCAAGAGACTTATATTATGATAGGTTAATCATTAATGGACCACTTGGGGGTCGCTTGGATGTATATAGTAAGTTTATTAACCATATTATATAAAAATACAAAGAGACATTGTAAAAGTGAAACTAATTAACTTAGAGTTAATACTTAAAGATAAGGTTAATATAAGTACCCAAACCTGTCTAAATTCTATTGGATGAGTTGTTTTCGACCTATCCCCACCTCATCCTTTGAATAGTCAACTTTGGAGCCTTTGGAAACTGAATATGAATTTATTATAAATTAATATTTCTAGCTTTTCCAAAGGTGCCCCTCACCCCTCTTATAAAAGGGCACTCCTCCTTCTCATTTCCTCACACCTCTCAAGCCACTTGGCTCGTCCAAACTCTGCCCAACTAAGCTCCCCACATCCCTCTCCTCCTCCTTGAAGCTTCCCCTTAGGCATAAAGCATTTCAATAAGTCCTTTGGTTCCAACCAAAGTGAGTTACCTAAATTAAAGGTAACAATTTCTCTTAAAGTATTTTCATTTATTTTGCTTCTCCAACCCCCAAAATCTTTTTATTTCCTTTATTTTATAACAACACCAGTATCCTCAATATACTAGGATGTTGTTATAAGAAGGATTCAAACTACACATTCACACAACTCCATCTAATGGATGATGAACATAATGTTTCTGTGGATGGCAAACTAACGCCTCACGAAACGATGATTGTTCAAATACATCTTACCGCCTCTCATGGTGGCCATTAGGATGGCACTGTAATTAAATATGATATTAATGATATATATTCTATATATAAGCTTCTGTAATTCCATTTTATTTCATACCATTATTCGTTTCATGTTGTATATACATACGATAATTTCATTTGAGGAAGTGCGGACTACCGCCCCCTTAAAATGATATGACTCGTTCATACCACACATGGAACGTATAAAGGATGGTGTAAATGAACTTAAGTAACATATATAAAATATTATATTATACTGGAATAGTAATATACCTATGTATAATTTGGATTCGATTCTTTTAAAATAAAAATTAAATGGAAGTAGCGTTCGTGCGTACGTACGGACTACCGTCTCCACGAACGCGATGAGATTCATTCTCCATCGTATAATTTGATGATTTAAAAATGATGTTTAAGAACTTGATACCATTCTGGATATGAATAATATACATCCCATTAATAACAAATATGTCTCACATAACAAAGAATATAAAGTAAAATGAACCCGTTAACACCCGAAATGACGATAATTCTAAAATATTATTAACAAATCAATGATAAAAGATCATATATGATGTCATATTAAAGTAAATGATTCTTTTATTATTCAATAACAATTATTTCACCATTATACAGGAGGTAAACCTACCATCGACCAAGGAAAAAGTACAATGTAAGGGTTTTCTTATCTCACTTTTAATTCCGTGAGAATTCCATTGATCACCACTTAATTATTGCATGTGGTGTATGTGTACTTCCCATGATCGTATTCATTGTGTAATATAATTTAATTTATGGGTATTTACATCATCATGGTATGATACTTCTTTCATGGGTGTATGTTTCGTAAGTTACCTAATCGATAAGGGAATTTGAGATTTCAATTTCCACTCATTTGGCTTTACACATATTTCATTGATTATATTACCCCAAGATTATGTGTGGAATCACTATTCATTTGATTATGTCATAATTTCCACTCCCCTTCCTGTGGATAGAAGTTTGATACACATAATAACTCCATTGGTAATTCTCAAGTCATTGATATGAATTTGATAAGAGTAATTTTAACTCATTCTCCATTTGTTGAGTTAAACATCCAATTCGTTGGTATTGTTTTTACAAGAATATGTGTGAATGTCCTTTGATTGTTTTACACTGAATATCCAATCATATTTAGTGTATTTATATTTGTCACACATAATTATGTCATTGATTTATCCTTAACCTAAGGATACAACCTTTTTGAGAAATTTCATCTCAATTTACATTCCATTGAGACTTCTTTGATGATATACACCAAATCACTTCTATGTGGTGTATATAATGTACTTTGACATAGTATATCATGAATTCCTTTATTCTCATGATATTACAATGTTTTGATTACCTCAATTATTTGTATTCAAGTGTCTCTCTTTTGGTTAGAAACTCTAACCAAAATACCATTTTAAAATGTTTTAAAGAATTATTCTTCTAAATCATGCTCATTAATGTCCATATTTTAAAAATGGTTTTAAGGATTTATTTATATGGACATTAAAGTTTTAAAATTAAAACTCCTTTTAAAAGTTTCAAAGTGGTATGGGACACTTTGATTCAAAAATATACTTTTAAACGGCTTCTTGGCAAATAGTGTGACTTTTAAATGTTTTCAAGAAAAGGGGGATATTTCTCTCAAATAGTTTTGATGATTATTTTCATCTATGTCAACATCCTTCATTATTATTGATTGAGGTTAATGTGATACAATACAATCTTCCATATTGTATCGAATGAATTATGTTTGACTGTGGATGTGCTATTTTTATACCATTCATGGTTTGTGGTGAAAGTATTTACCTTTCGTATGCTAGTTTAATACGAATGTTTACGTTATGTTTAAACCTTTTCATATGGGAATGCATTGGACTTAATAAGTGACGGGTGGAGCCCGCTATAGCTCCTCGATGCATCGGTAGGTCTCATGAGACAAACTAGTGTCTTGGCACAAGGCCTTGGCAAAATCTTATTTGTAGTCTTGGCACGAGGCCTTGGCTATGTGGTTATGATAGTCTGGCATTATGCATTCCATCATTATGAAAGTGGTTATTGATATTGCATGTGATCATTCGACTAGTAGAATATCCATGTGAGTAAGTAAATGGAATTATTTCATTTTACCTTTGCCATTTTATGCTGAAGTTCAAGTTTAAAAGGATTTTGTTTTAGTTATAATTTGCCTTAAGTGTTTATGCTCATTTATGAAAGCTTCTGCTATAATGTTATCCTTACTGAGCATCCGAGCTCACCCCTTTCAATGTTTTATTTATTTTTTTCCCAGGATTATGAAGAAGTAATTTATGAATGACCTGCAGGGATAGTATGAGGGGATATGAAGACAAGATGTTTTTTTATGATGTAATGTAAAAATTTATGGATGTATCTAGTTATTTCAAGGTTACTAAACTAATCGGTCTTTCGAGACTTGATCTTTCTCGTGATCATGCCAATGTTATGTAATTAATGCACCGACTCTGGGTAGCTGGGGTCGGGGCGTTACAGTTGGTATCAGAGGAAGTTTAGTACAAACCTTGGTAGCTAGATTTAGATAAACTCTGATTAGAGCACGTAGACCTAAGATGAACTTTGAGGATTAGTATAAAAAAAAACTTCCTAGAATTTTGGTATTGTAAAGATTTTGTGAGTTTTCCAAGCAATACATCCCTGTCTGGATACGAGCAGGTAGAGGCGGCTCTGGCACAGATGTACCTAGGGGTAAAACCCAAAAACCCCGCTTTGAGCTAGACTCGAACGGGAACTGGTGCACGACAACGGGCCTTGCTGCACTCTTGGTTACGACACTCCCGGGGGATATGCTTAGGATAATTTACATTTTCTTTACAAACCGATTTAAGTAATATATACATAAGATGAGAGAAAATGACCTTGGTTAATCCTAATATGTTTCAAATTGAGAATATGGTGACATTTTAATCTCTAAATGATTTTACGACTACTATTACTCACACAATGCCTTCTGGTTTTAGTCAATGGCTGGATTCCAAGGAAGTCATAGTGACTTTGAGAATGATGTACAAGTTGGGAACAGTGGTGGCAATGAGCAACAAAATGGAATGTTGATAGGCGTGAAAGATATCTTCTTTATGCCAAATCAGTTTTCCAAAAATATGATCAACAACATATATATTAACCAACTCCCAGACTCAACAAGGAAGAGAAAGGTGATAAATGATAAGATCTCCAGCAATGGAGACCATGGAGAAAAGAAACCTCAATTTTCATCATGCAGGAATTGTGGAAAGAGACACCCAGGAAAGTGTCTCAATGGGACAACGAAATGTTTTACGTGCGGGAAGGAAGGACATAAAGTGAAGAATTGCCGAAGAAAAATGAAGAGTACTATGGAAGAAGATAAAAATGGTCCCAAGAGTCCATTTACAGTCATTTGTCGTAAATGTAGGGGACCTGGCCATTACCCGAGTGAATGTCCTATTTTATAGGATATTTTCTTGGTCAAAGAAGAAGCTATATGGAAATAAATGGCTGGAGAAAAAATTAAAAAGTATTAGCACTCCTTGTTGATGGGTTTGCTTTGGAATAATTTTCTCTTGTATTTGTAACCCCGCAGTTTGCCATGTGAGAATGATATTTGAGGAAGAATTGTCTCTTCTCTTGTGGATATAGGTATAAATAACCATTTGGTTTTATATGATCATTGGGGTTTGAGAAAATGATAAGTTATTATAATTTGGGATGAAAATGCAAAGTATGATATAACATTTGTGGTTAAATTATGTTATTTTGAGGAATTTATCTCATTTTGGTAATATTATAAAATATAGTTTTTGAAAAAGGACAACACGTAGACCGTGTGACAACCCATCGCGTCGGACAAAGCCGTGGGAATTGAACCCACAACCAAAGTGCGATTGGGATTTATCGCCTACCACTGGACTACGTGAATTCCCTGGTTAGTGTGACTATTTTTTTTTGTTAAATGATTTTATTGATCAATAATAAGATGATTTGGGTTCTTATGTCTTATCAAATGAATACCCTTGGTATAGGAAAATGATTTGGTGATTAAGTGATAAATGTTATTTTGGAAGATGTTCGTTTTGTTAGGAACACTATATGCCCAAGGAAAATAGAATACAATGAGGTTTCATTTGTAGAGTAATGGTGGATTTTTATCTACATTTTTATTGTTGATTTATAGTGATTTGGGTTATTTATGGAAATGATTAACCTATAACAGAGAATATGTGATGATTACTTTTAAGTATGTGACTTTAAGAGTATTTGATGTAATTTGGTGATACAATGTAACATGGGAGACTACATAATCAAATTCTTCTATGTTTTGGGTTTCAATATTAGTTTGGATTATATTAAAGGATTTTAAGGACAATTGGTTATTGAATGGTATCTATTTAACTTTGGGGTATTGTTGGTTTAATTTTAGAAATTAAGATTAGTGCATATTTATCTCAATGAATATCCTTATGGGGGATCATTAGATCATTCACTAACCATTTTGGTTTTGATTAATATATGGTTTATCTTGCATGGATCATTTGATTCTATAAAAGTTTATTCTAGCTCTTCCAGTGTGACCAAGTCTTCTTGAATACTCATCGTTTAAAAAAAAAATTGAGTTAGTGGTGGAAATTTATTAAAGAATGAAAATCTACTTAAAATTTAAGTATATCTCATAATTTTCTTAGCCAATCTCATAAATAAAATCCCCAACATTAATAAAAGAAACATAGAACAAAAATGTTGTCCTAGATGGTACCTTAAATCATCACAAATTTATGGCTTTGGGATTTTTGGCCTTTTCATAGCCATGTTCTCTACCACTCTCCATCAGATAATTGATGGTGAGATTTCTCCTCCATATCCATATTTTCCTTCATGGAACCCTAGAATGTGTTATTTTCGGTAATCTTCATACTTTCGACTCTTTATTTTAAATAGAGGCCTCATTAATTCATTTTTCGATGTGGGATTTCAACTAAGATATTTTGAAACGTCAAAAATGTGTTATCCTAATACCCTATGTTTTGTTGAACCGATGGTATTTCAAATCATCATAGATTGATGATTATAAGGACCTCAATTTTACACTTGTTTGTGATTGATGACCTCAATCACCACCTATAAATATTTACGTTTTTCCTCCAATTATATGTCTCTAGTTGCCACCAATGTTCTCCTAATCGAGATCATAATTTGGTGGTGACCCTTTGATTTCTCTTTTTCTCATATTAAGACTAAATTTTAGTAACCCAATTTCCGATGTGGGTTTTCCCACAAATATATTATCTATTTTCAACCTTTTTTTTTCGAAGAACAATTTCAAATTGCGAGCACGCAATTTATTGAAGGAGGGGAGAATGTAACACCCCAAGATTTCATAGTGTGTTATTTCTTCAAAATAATTCAATAACTTTCACTACATGCAACACCATGTTCAAGCACACCATGACTTACCAAACAAGCCGTTCAAAAGAGGTTATGAATAGTATTAGATAAATTTTAATGTTTATATAATCCTTATAATTTTAGAATCCATATTATGAGTTTCTTAGATATAATGCAAGAACAAATTCATTTTCAGTATTGCACTTTTATCAACTTTAATAGTGAACCCTTTTTAAATACTATATTTTAAACTTTTTGACTAAATGGGGACATCAAAAATTTAAAATGAAACATCCCAAGCTTCCACGGTACGCTTTCTTTGAATAATACAGTAGCGTGTGTTGTACGCAACCTTGAGTTTTAACACACACCACAACCAATCAAACTAGCCGTTATGAATAGTAATACCTAATTTTTGAAATTATATATATTTTATATTTAAAAATGGACTTCATTTTTGGATTCGGAATATCGAAATTATCCTAGGGAGAAATTTTGGTACTTTTCGGATAACTTTTATATTTTGATGAATAGTGAAAATTACTAAATTTTAATTAAAAACAACTTTTTTAATCAAAATAATTAATAGTGATAAATTATGAATTTGAGTGGTTTTAAAGTATATTTAGAATATATTTTTACCATTTAATATAATGTTGGTCATTGGACATAATTTTACAATTAAACCGAACATAAACGAGTGTCAATCTTTTGATAGTTATTATCTCTTAAAAACACGCTTTTTGTTTTGACAGCGGGATTTAATTTTAAAATTAATTTCTGCCACTTCTGTGTTTTGAATTTAGGAAAATGGATTCCATATTTGGAATCAGGATGTTAAAATTGTGTGAATAGGTAACTTTTATTTTTAGACATTTTGAATAATTACTGGGTAAATATTTTATTTACCATGGTTAAGGGTAAATCCGGTAAATAAGGGTTAACAAAAATAATATTATAATAATACTAAATTACCCTAAAACGTGTCTTAACCCTATTGGTTGATACATGGTCGACCATGGGAATCTTTGGGTCTATTTTGGGACCCCATGGACCCACTTGTAAGTGATAATGACACTTTATTTTAATTTAGTTAAAATGAATACAAAAATGACACAAGCATATATCTTTTAGAACAACAATTGTTACATAGGGTTATATATGTTGGATTTTAGATTATAAATATTAATTAGAAAGATAAAAAGATTTTCTACATAATGATATTTTATTTATAATTTTTAGACATTAAATAATTTATTTTATTTATGACACAATGATGATGCAGTAATTACTATAATAGTGAAAAATTAAAATAATTGATATTATAAATACCCAAATAAATATAATATGAAACTTTTAATGAATTAAACTAATTTTCTAGGATAATATGATATATTAGGAGTGATTTAATTGACTTTTTTCGAAGTAATCAATCTGTTATGAGTTTCACAAAAATCAACTATTGAATAGTGTCAAAATTGACATAAAAGAGTTCTTAAAACAAATATTATATTATTAATTGATATTAAATTCCTAAAAATCTAAGGTTCGGCCAAGAGACTTATATTATGATAGGTTAATCATTAATGGACCACTTGGGGGTCGCTTGGATGTATATAGTAAGTTTATTAACCATATTATATAAAAATACAAAGAGACATTGTAAAAGTGAAACTAATTAACTTAGAGTTAATACTTAAAGATAAGGTTAATATAAGTACCCAAACCTGTCTAAATTCTATTGGATGAGTTGTTTTCGACCTATCCCCACCTCATCCTTTGAATAGTCAACTTTGGAGCCTTTGGAAACCGAATATGAATTTATTATAAATTAATATTTCTAGCTTTTCCAAAGGTGCCCCTCACCCCTCTTATAAAAGGGCACTCCTCCTTCTCATTTACTCACACCTCTCAAGCCACTTGGATCGTCCAAACTCTGCCCAACTAATCTCCCCACATCCCTCTCCTCCTCCTTGAAGCTTCCCCTTAGGCATAAAGCATTTCAAGAAGTCCTTTGGTTCCAACCAAAGTGAGTTACCTAAATTAAAGGTAACAATTTCTCTTAAAGTATTTTCATTTATTTTGATTCTCCAACCCCCAAAATCTTTTTATTTCCTTTATTTTATAACAACACCAGTATCCTCAATATACTAGGATGTTGTTATAAGAAGGATTCAAACTACACATTCACACAACTCCATCTAATGGATGATGAACATAATGTTTCTGTGGATGGCAAACTAACGCCTCACGAAACGATGATTGTTCAAATACATCTTACCGCCTCTCATGGTGGCCATTAGGATGGCACTGTAATTAAATATGATATTAATGATATATATTCTATATATAAGCTTTTGTAATTCCATTTTATTTCATACCATTATTCGTTTCATGTTGTATATACATACGATAATTTCATTTGAGGAAGTGCGGACTACCGCCCCCTTAAAATGATATGACTCGTTCATACCACACATGGAATGTATAAAGGATGGTGTAAATGAACTTAAGTAACATATATAAAATATTATATTATACTGGAATAGTAATATACCTATGTATAATTTGGATTCGATTCTTTTAAAATAAAAATTAAATGGAAGTAGCGTTCGTGCGTACGTACGGACTACTGTCTCCACGAACGCGATGAGATTCATTCTCCATCGTATAATTTGATGATTTAAAAATGATGTTTAAGAACTTGATACCATTCTGGATATGAATAATATACATCCCATTAATAACAAATATGTCTCACATAACAAAGAATATAAAGTAAAATGAACCCGTTAACACCCGAAATGACGATAATTCTAAAATATTATTAACAAATCAATGATAAAAGATCATATATGATGTCATATTAAAGTAAATGATTCTTTTATTATTCAATAACAATTATTTCACCATTATACAGGAGGTAAACCTACCATCGACCAAGGAAAAAGTACAATGTAAGGGTTTTCTTATCTCACTTTTAATTCCGTGAGAATTCCATTGATCACCACTTAATTATTGCATGTGGTGTATGTGTACTTCCCATGATCGTATTCATTGTGTAATATAATTTAATTTATGGGTATTTACATCATCATGGTATGATACTTCTTTCATGGGTGTATGTTTCGTAAGTTACCTAATCGATAAGGGAATTTGAGATTTCAATTTCCACTCATTTGGCTTTACACATATTTCATTGATTATATTACCCCAAGATTATGTGTGGAATCACTATTCATTTGATTATGTCATAATTTCCACTCCCCTTCCTGTGGATAGAAGTTTGATACACATAATCACTCCATTGGTAATTCTCAAGTCATTGATATGAATTTGATAAGAGTAATTTTAACTCATTCTCCATTTGTTGAGTTAAACATCCAATTCGTTGGTATTGTTTTTACAAGAATATGTGTGAATGTCCTTTGATTGTTTTACACTGAATATCCAATCATATTTAGTGTATTTATATTTGTCACACATAATTATGTCATTGATTTATCCTTAACCTAAGGATACAACCTTTTTGAGAAATTTCATCTCAATTTACATTCCATTGAGACTTCTTTGATGATATACACCAAATCACTTCTATGTGGTGTATATAATGTACTTTGACATAGTATATCATGAATTCCTTTATTCTCATGATATTACAATGTTTTGATTACCTCAATTATTTGTATTCAAGTGTCTCTCTTTTGGTTAGAAACTCTAACCAAAATACCATTTTAAAATGTTTTAAAGAATTATTCTTCTAAATCATGCTCATTAATGTCCATATTTTAAAAATGGTTTTAAGGATTTATTTATATGGACATTAAAGTTTTAAAATTAAAACTCATTTTAAAAGTTTCAAAGTGGTATGGGACACTTTGATTCAAAAATATACTTTTAAACGGCTTCTTGGCAAATAGTGTGACTTTTAAATGTTTTCAAGAAAAGGGGGATATTTCTCTCAAATAGTTTTGATGATTATTTTCATCTATGTCAACATCCTTCATTATTATTGATTGAGGTTAATGTGATACAATACAATCTTCCATATTGTATCGAATGAATTATGTTTGACTGTGGATGTGCTATTTTTATACCATTCATGGTTTGTGGTGAAAGTATTTACATTTCGTATGCTAGTTTAATACGAATGTTTACGTTATGTTTAAACCTTTTCATATGGGAATGCATTGGACTTAATAAGTGACGGGTGGAGCCCGCTATAGCTCCTCGATGCATCGGTAGGTCTCATGAGACAAACTAGTGTCTTGGCACAAGGCCTTGGCAAAATCTTATTTGTAGTCTTGGCACGAGGCCTTGGCTATGTGGTTATGATAGTCTGGCATTATGCATTCCATCATTATGAAAGTGGTTATTGATATTGCATGTGATCATTCGACTAGTAGAATATCCATGTGAGTAAGTAAATGGCATTATTTCATTTTACCTTTTCCATTTTATGCTGAAGTTCAAGTTTAAAAGGATTTTGTTTTAGTTATAATTTGCCTTAAGTGTTTATGCTCATTTATGAAAGCTTCTGCTATAATGTTATCCTTACTGAGCATCCGAGCTCACCCCTTTCAATGTTTTATTTATTTTTTTCCCAGGATTATGAAGAAGTAATTTATGAATGACCTGCAGGGATAGTATGAGGGGATATGAAGACAAGATGTTTTTTTTATGATGTAATGTAAAAATTTATGGATGTATCTAGTTATTTCAAGGCTACTAAACTAATCGGTCTTTCGAGACTTGATCTTTCTCGTGATCATGCCAATGTTATGTAATTAATGCACCGACTTTGGGTAGCTGGGGTCGGGGCGTTACACTTTTAATATTAATAATTACATATTAGTATATTATTGAAACTTTTATTATTATTTCATAATGAAAAAACTATATAAGAGCAAGTAGAAGATGAAATAAATTTGAAAGAATCAGTAGGGGAGATTACATCTTCCTTGACATGCCTCCTTTAAATTTCATCTTAGGGCACTATAATTGGGGTTTTGAGAATATCATCACCTATATAATGTAACTAGGGAAGTTGATAAGGGATATGGGTAGGGTTTGGCCGAACCTGAAGGCTCAAAATGGAGTTAAGAGGAGTGGGAGGTGGTGACCTTTTATTAGAGATGAGAGGGGCACTTTAGGAAAGTCTTAAAATATTAATTTATTATAAATTAAATTTATATTTAAAAAAGTCCAAAACATATTTAATTATAATATAAAATTTTTTTGGTTCGAATACCCATCATCCAATAATTTTTGGACATGTTTTGAATATTTATTTATCTTTATCCTTTTGGTTTAACACTTATTTTACCCTTTTTATTCTTACTATGATATAATTTTATTTACATATGGTAGGTTAATGAAATCAACATATCATGTAAAACGACACAAAAAAAACTTATTTAAGAAATATTTGGACTTACATTAAAAATTTGGGTGAATCTTATATTTTTAGATATTTAATATCTTTTGATAAAATATTTTATGTTTTAAGTTATGAATTATGATAATTTTGGGCATTATTCATTCATGACTTTTTAAAAAATTCATAACAACATAATTCCTTTGATCCAAAGGTATTTCCTCATCAAATATATATTAATTTCATCTAGAAAATTAATTTATGGAATCAAAATTTTCAAATGAAATTTATTTTAATATTTATTCGAATCTTTCACTAATGAGGCAATCACTACATCATAATTGTGTCACAAATAAATATATTTATCTAATTTAAAAAAATAAAAAAATAAAAAAGCATGATATATGAAATATTTTTAGATTTATAATGACTATTTATAGGCATAGATATTATTTATATAGTTCTATATTAAAATCGATTAAGTAAAAGTTATATGTTTAGGTTATAATTATCTTAATTTTAAAGTAATTTTTATAAAATTTCATTTTCACCTCTAAGTGGATTCATAGGGTCCCAAAATCGACCCAAGGAACCCCAAGGACGGAAATATCTCATCCAATAGTATTAGGACATGTGTTAGTGTATTTTAATATTATTATGCAATTATTTTTTACCCTTATTTAACAGATTTACCCTTAAACAATGGAAAATAATAGAATTACTGAAGTTACTATTCATAATGTCTAAAAATAAAAGGTAACTATTTACACAATTTGAAACATATGATTTCAATTATGGAATCCATTTTACAAATTTAAAACATTGATGTTTCGAAAATTAATTTAAAATTAATTCCCATTTTCAAAACCAAAAGTGGGTTTTTAAAAAATAATAACTATCAGAAAATTAAATTGTGTTTATGTCATATTTTGAAGTGAAATTACTTCCAATGAACAAAATTGAATTACATGATAAACATATAATCTAATTACACTTTAAATCCAATTAAAAATATAATCCAACTATATAAATAGATTAGATGAAAAGGCAGTTTGGAATAAAAATGCAGTATTTTCACTATTCATTAAAATTTGAATTTTATCATAAAAATACGAAAAATTCAAAAAAAAAGTAAAAAAATTTACCACGTTAAAATAAAAATTAGATTTTTTTAAATTTAACTTATTAAAGTGTCAAAAATTGATTTAAGATGGGTGCGCCATCGAAATGCGGAAAAACTGTATTTTTTTAAAATTCTTCTTTTATCTAGTAAATTGATTTTGTTCTAATATCATGTTTAGTAAAATGTGTTATATGAATTATAATGTTATATAAAATTAAAAATATGGTTTATCTTATTCATAACATCTAGTTTATATCCCATTAAATAATAATATTTTAATAAAGAATCGTTGTTTACTGAAACTCCATATTGTGTAAAACACAAGCTATCGAGGAAGGTCTCTCTTGAGTGTAACGCAATCCAAGTAAATGTTTCATGTAGTATAAGATAAATTTGGTGTTGTGTATAACATAATAAAAATATATTTATTTTATACTTTGAACAAAATCTATACTCAATGTTACGTATAATAAATTCTATTAAACAACCTTCAAATTGTGTGCAACACAAGCCAAGAATAGTGTCCCATATACTGTATGCTAATAATGAGTCACATATTGTGCAATATAATCTTGGATAACATAAAACACAAGACATCAAAAAAGTTAAAAATAATATGTCTTGTAAATTCTCGGGGTGTTATACTAACCCTAGAATCAATTATGAACCGGTGATGATCAGATCAATCTGAAAGATTTTGAGTCTCTTGAAAATGCAGAAGAACTTTCTTTGGTCAAGAGACAAGAAGATTGGAGAGAAAAGGAACACGAAAAACTCCCAAAAACATGATTTTAATCTAGGCACATGCTGATTAATGATGTGTACCCCTTGGTCATGATGTATAGTCCAGGCAGGTAATGTATGTGGAAAAACCCATCACATCAGGGTAAAAATTAGATATTTAGACCCTTTAGGACATGTACCTCAGGTACACAACATGTACCATCTCACACCGTGATCTCCCAATTCATGGTGTGATCTCCCAGTCCACAACATGAAACCAACCCAAATTACACGATGTGTACTTCAAGTATAAGTCATATTCCAAATCTGTAGTTCATACTAAACCCAAAAAAATCACATAAGTGGATTTTAATACCAGAAAGGAACATAACAAAATTGGAAATAACCTGATGAGGGTAATGGGATGTGACATGAAGTTTCCTTCAATATGTGATTTCAATGAAAAGTGTTCCTTGAGACTTTCAAGACCAACTGAGCTTTATAGTGTAACTGTATGAAAGAGAAAAGCTACAAAAAAGAGATGGTTTGTGTGAGTGAAAACATGCACACTTATGTGGCAAAAGAGTTGTTGCATGAAACTAATGAGTTCAGAGTATTTCTGGTTTTGAATATCAAGTTTGTTAGATTAGTGGTTTCATGTTTTGAATATTTGTATTTTAGTTCTGTTCTTTCTAGTGCATCAATTCAGGTTTTTGATGCAAGTAGAGTCTCATGCAGGAGAGAGACAAAGACTTCAATTCAAATATATTGAACAGACCTTCATGTTGATAAACAAAGAAGGACATCAGACAAGGAAGTGATCTATTGATATATCATGTCAGTGTTTTGAAGGATGTAGTTTGAAATCCATAAAATGTTATAATGACATTGTTCTTGAAACAACATTACTATTTCTAAGCTTTTGAATTCCACATCTAGTAAAGAATAGTGGATTTAGGTACGACTAAAACATTTTTTATGTATACTTCTTGGAGTTTCCCTTAGTGGAGAACCAAGAAAAATAGTTCGGTTTTCATAAAACTTATGAATGATATAATTAATAAACATAACCATCATAATATTTTTACATGTTCCGACTAATGTAGGAATAGGATCTGTCACATGAGAATAAAAACAAGACACCCTGATTGACCCCTCCCCAAAAGTGTGTTCCAGGGTCCTTCAGATAATTTAATGAAGGTATCACACTTCTTACTTATATTAGATACATTCAAGGTTATTGATATAGGGATTATATACATCAGGTAGGTTGTAAATCTTTGTGGATCTTCATGGTCTATCATTTGTGATAAAGACACTCACTTCGCGTCACAGTTTTGGAAGGGGTTGTAGATGGTCATGGGTACACATGTGATTCTGAGCATGAAATATAACCCTAAAAAAGATGGACAAAAAAATAATATTTTTCAAGTGTTAGAGGATATGATTAGTGCATGTTTCCATTATTTCAGTGGTTCATTGAAGAAATACATTCTCCTTATTGAGTTACCCTATAATAACATATTTCAATCTACCATTGAGATGGATCCCTATGAGGAATTATATGTTATGCCTTTTCGTTGACCTATGTTTTGGTTAGAGGTAGGGGAGGTATCTTTTCATGGGCCACAATTCATTAGAGTGAATCTATAGTGGGTCCAATTGATTGGTAACTACATAATGAAAGTTCTATCCAAGTAGTAGTCATTTGAAAATTGATGCCAATGAGATATTGAGTTTGTAAGTGCTGGTGTCCTAGAACCAACTGGTTTTCCTTTAATTACATGGATATTTAATGTATTATTATATATTGTTCATTTTTCTACATGACTACAATGTAAAAATGTCCTAGAGTATTTGTTTCACTGATACGGTCATGTCAATTCCCCGCTATGATGATAACCTTGAAATGCAATAACAATATTCTTAAATATAGTTTTGCGGTTGGATTACATGCTATGATGGGACACATAGCTTTTAGACTGTCATATGTGAGTACTTATAAGAAGATGAGACTTCCTATCAGGAAGTTCCCACTTGGTAATCTCTATGATAGGAGATTTTGAGAACCTACCCACTAGTAGGATTTCTGCATGTTTTAGTGTCATCAGATATTTCTATCTTTGAGTATTTGTAATGATCCTTATACTTTAAGATTATCATTAATACGTGTCATGACTTACACACTTTGATTTACTAACGAAAATTGTAATGCAGACAGTTGGCAGGAAGTAGGGTACATTGGGTGCATTAAGAGTGACATCTTATTAATGGATAAGTCATTGAAGGATTTTCCCCTTCCATTTATGGAAGTTGATATCTTGGCCCTTTTATTGAAATATAACCATCATGCGAAATTCGATGGCCATGGTGTAACAATGAGTTTATTTCAGGTATTCAAAGAAATGGGTATCAATCATAAAAGTTTATGACATAGTCATTAAACCTTCTTGATGAGATATTGCAACATTATGTTCTTTCTCTTGGGTGTCTTGACCCATTTCTTGACAGTACTATTGGACTTTAGGCAAGCTCGCCTAATGCCAAAGTGAAATAATCCTATAGGGCCACATAATAAGTATTTTTTCTTTTCTTAGTTAAATTATATTTTAATTTAATAAATAAAATAAATATTATTCTCAAGAACATGGAAAAATTTTAATCATGTTAATATGATTGCTTAAATTAATTTAAATATATTTATTTAATTTAGTAAACATTTAATAGATATTTATTTAAAATATTTCTAATAAAATATTTATTTAAAAGAATAAATTTTTTATTTATTTATTCATGTATTCAATAAATGGAGGTGGAGATCAATCAGACCAAGGTCGGTCCGGTAGTAAAGTAATTAATTACAATATGGTAAATAATTTTTTAACTAGTTAGCACAAATTAAAAACATGAAACTATTATTTTGTGATGCATAATTTTATTTATAATTCTATTTTGTGCATGTTGGCACACCATAAATAGTAATGCACTATTATTATTAAATGTCTGGGTTTTCCCTAAGTTCATGAATGTATTTAATTATTGTTATTCAATTAAATATTGTAACTAAAATTCCATATATATAAATAGGCCAGTATGCCTATTGTTCTATACACCACACCACACGCCTGGTGAATTGAGAATTGTTGGGCCAAAAAATTTCTCTCTTGTATCCTCTTCTCTCCCCTCTCAAGAATGAGAGACGTTCAACAAGTCCGAAGAACATGTGATCAAGAATGACCGACACAAGGCACTTGATTCGTCGTGCTAGCACCCGAAAAATGAGCAGTGTCTATTGCAGGCCATCAGATCACGTGTGGATCACCGCTAGAGGGATTCTAGTTTGGATCCTTACATTCACAAAGAGATAATCTGAAAGGGTCATTCCTTATGATCAACATCATCAACAATGAATAATACCAACGATCCAGGTATTATTTTTCTTTATGAAATATATTAAATTAATTATCAACATGATGTGCAAGATCCTCTCTAAAGGTTAAGGGACTTTTTTTCTTTATCTAAATCGTTGATTTTATTCTGTGGAGACTGGCTTTCATCCTCGTATTGATCATAAAATAATCATTGATAATTGTAAAAAAAAAATTGGGTCTCATCCCTACCACCCTTCCATAGCACTTGGAACCTTCAAGTGGTATCAGAGGGGTAACATCATAGTTTATAATTATTCAAATATTTCATTGGTGAATTACGCATTTAATAATTTAGTCGTTTAAATTAAAGTTAATTATTTTTCAAGTCTGAATATCAAGATATATTAATCCACTTTTATTTCTCGTTCACCCTACAGAAATGATCTTTCCTTTTAAATTTGATTAAAATAAGATAGAGGATATCATCCGGATGTGCCAAAGCTTCCTGGCCCTACAACACTAGATCACCCGCCATGTATTCGGCAGCACACGTCATGTAGTCAAGATTCAATGCATCGGACCAGTCCGCCAAACTAAGCCCTAGTTTGGAGTCTTTCTATGTCTTAAATGACTTCGTGTGTTGACCAAGAATAGGTGGCACACGGTTTCCAGATTACACGCCGTGTGGACCAATGGACATGATGTGTAGTCCCTTGAGGTTAGGGTTGGACTGTGTACCCTATTCATGACATGCCCTGCTAGAGACCATGTAATGTGGAACTACACAGTGTGAATCCCACTAAACACGCCATGTACTCAAACGATTTCCTAAGTATACTCACACGTCGTTTCCTCGGGCGTGTACTTCGGTTAGACGGTGAAAAATAACACACGCCGTGTATTTGGAACTACACATCGTGTACTCATCCAAATTATGATGATTTATTAAAAAAATTATTATATTATACGAAACCTAGAGACGTGTACCATCGTGTGGGAATAAAGCATAGGCACAACATGTGATAGGTGTTTTATATATGTGTGTTTTATTTAACATCTGCTTAATGTTATTTTCTACTCATTGGGTAGTTATAAATAAGAATTCCTTGGGTTTCCTCCAAGGTACAAGTTAAGTACCAAGATAATTTTAAATGAATTTATTTCTTTAAACTTATAATAGATGAGAATCTCAGGGAAATTCTGAAAAGGTTTTAAGGTAAAAGGATTGATTAATTAAAGATCATAATTAATTGATTCGTGCAAGATTTATCTTAAAAAAGAATCATTAATGAATTTATTGCTAGTTGTATTTATGTGTAGATATCATTTCATGTATGTATGAATGTATACTAGACCGAGACCTTTGTATGTGGATGGTTTCTTTTAATTTATTAATTTGAATTAAATTTGGTGGCCTATGAGCCTTCTCCTCATTAATAAGTAGGGAATGGTTGACCACGGTTTCTTTTATGTAAAACCAATTTTTACCCCACATGTGATTTAAACAAAATTCATATGTAATGGATGAAATTCCCAAGATAGTGTAGGCAGTTCAAGCTAGATCCGAGATGAAACCAATCCCTGGAGATACAGAAATGGATAGTTGGAAGCTGTAAACAAGAACCCAAAAGGTTCATGGTGTTTCACGCCTAGGTCGGGGTTATTTTATCAACTACTTGATAAACGATCCATTATAAAATCTCATGACCATGAAATTTACTATATTATATTTTTGTCAGTTGCAGGGTTTATCATTATGGATGTGTTGTCACGATCACATAATTAATGAATTAAACAATCATACATTATAGAACAAAAATAACACGACTTATGCGTAAATATTATCAAGACATGGAAAATCACTTAAGTAAGTTCCACTTAATATTAACTAGAGTGTGATAATGATAATAATAAATTCATGAATAAGAGATAAAAAATCCCTCAAATATAGAATTAATTTAGAACAAGCCTTCTGTAACTTGATTAAGAGAAAAACTCAATAAAACTGTGTCTTTGACCAACCCTTGTTGGGACACTTACTTTTATACAGCAATCCCTTAGGAAAGGATTCAGGTTGACTAAACCATATTACATCAATAGTAGTATCCATTTATAGACATGGTGTATTATTGGAGGTAAGAGTTGAGGAAATCCAAAGTCATGATTTCAGGATTGGGGAGTCCACTCAACATATGAAAGAGCTGCAAACCTGTAGTGGGAAAAGACCTACCAACCTAAACACCTTCTAATTGCCTGAACAACCCCAGTTGGGGTTATGCAAGTGGGAATATGGATCCTTTCCACTAGAATGTCATGACAGCTGGAAATTCCGAGTTCATTGTTGAGGTCTATTGGGACTTGATAATATAGTGTGAGACTTAATAAAATTTATTTTTTCTTCTAAAATTCAATCAAGAAAGTACTAATGATCTTCTCTTTTAATTGTAAATAAAAATTAAAAAATTGTTAACAATACTATCCCTATGATAAACACTGGATAAGGACAACATCCTCACTAGCAGTATCTCCCAAGAATGGTTTAGACACCTCTGGGTTATCCTACTCTATAAACAGAAGTCTTACGTGCTATAGTCAGCATCACCTGATCCTCCTACCAATGTGGTAAGTGATGAATATTCCCAAATCTATGGGTAACATATGAATGAATAGGTTGATGTTCAATGTTTGATGTTATCATTAATTTCTAGTGAGATCATGAAGTCTCATGAAAACATGTATGCTTATAGCATGCTCAGGAACCTCCGTGGTCTTTTCCAGGAGAGAGAAAGACAAGAAAGGTTTGAGATCTCTAAGGCACTCGTTTAGAGTAATATTGGAGAAGGTGCCCCAGGTGGGCCTAATTTGGTCAAGCTCATTGGAGACATTGAGCAACTGGATGTTCTAGGGTTCAAACTCCCCAAAGAACTGGGCACTGATCTCATTCTCACATCACTCCCTCAGAGCTTCTCTAACTTTTTTTTCAATTTCAATATGAAAAACATTGAGATGTCTATATATGATCTTATTATCCTCATTTTAGAAGTGGAAAAATTAATGAAGTGGAAAAAGCCTTCTATCCTTATGGTGAATAAGAGGAAATGGAATGCAAAGAGATTTAACCCCAAATCTTTTTCACGGCCTTCCAAGAAAAGGAATCTCAAATGGGAGGAAAGGGAAAATGAGGCTATTTGTTTCTCCCATGGAAGTAGGGACCTTGGAAGCGGTACTACACCC
Source organism: Viscum album (assembly GCA_963277665.1). Taxonomy (NCBI): domain Eukaryota; kingdom Viridiplantae; phylum Streptophyta; class Magnoliopsida; order Santalales; family Viscaceae; genus Viscum; species Viscum album. The sequence continues at coordinate 650,184,730 of OY728145.1, read as the reverse complement.
AGCCAAATAAGCAAGGGGAAGCTTCAAGTGCATTTGTTATCGGATGAAATCTATCAGTTTCTACAAATTGGGTATTAGATACATATTTAGGTGCTCACATATGTATCCAAATAATGGAACCAAGTAGATTTAGGAAGATTTATTGATAGGAGGTAGATCTACGAGCAGCCAATGGAGCCATACTTGATGTTGTAGCTTTCCGGGACTACCACCTCACATTTCCAACTTGGATAATCTTGGTATTAAAGGGTTGTTATTATGTGCCTTCTGTTACAAAAAAAACATTGTTTCAATATCCATATTAGATACAGATGGATTTGATTTCTTGTTTGGAAATTAATGTTGCTTATTTTACAAAGATAACATTTGTTATGGTAGGTCACATTTATATAACAGACTTTACATGATGGATTACACAAACTATGTAATGGAAATCGATAACAAAGATAATTCACATGAATCATACCACACCCATCTTTGGAATCACCAACTAGGCATGTAAATGAGAAATGCTTGAAAAATTTATATAAAGATGGAAATTTATATTCTTTCAAACTAAAACCTCATGGAATATGTCATGCATGTTAACAATGAAAAATGACAAAACCCCCATTAAGTGGGAAAGGTGAAAGGGATAATGAACTTCTTGAATAGATTCATACCGATGTGTTGGGACCATTTACAGTTGAAGAAAGGAAAGGGTACTCATAATTCATAACTTTTATTGATGATTTTAGTTAATATTGATATATATACATAATGAGTTATAGGTCAGATTCTTTTGATAAGTTCAAAGAATACAAGAATGAAGTTGAGAACTATCTTGGTAAGATGATTAAGAAACTCTTCTCAAACTGAGGTGGAGAATATCATAATCAAGACATCATTGATTACTTATGGGTGTTCAGGATCCTATCCCAAATCAATCATCCAATCATGCCCCAGTGGAATGGTGTGAGTGAAAGGAGAAACTGCACCATGTTGGACAGGGTTAGATCAATTATTAGTCATGTGAGTCTTCTATTATCATTTTGGGGATATGCGTTACAAAAAATGGCATGCATACTAAACCATGTACCAAAAAAATTGATAAATGGAATTCCATACGATTTCTGGAGTGAATGAAATACCATGTTATAGAATTTACATGTGTGGGGTAGCGAAGTGTTTGTTAAGGCCTCTTCAGGTAACAAACTCGCACCCTGAGTAACAATGTGTAATTTTATAGGATATCCCAAGGAAACCAGGGGATATTACCTATAAAACCCCTATAAAAAAGGTTATTGTATAAATACATTCCATATCCCTTGAGGGAGAGAACATATCTAAAAGAGATAGTGGGAGCGAGATAGACTTCGATGAAGTAGAGGCTCAACGTACATAGGAGTTGGTACTAGAACAGATTCCAAAAATCCTTGTGGAAGACGAATCTGTTCCAGAGACACAATTACTATATAGTAGTACAAGAGTGGACAGAGAAATAGAACGGTACAGGTTTCTAGTTACCAAGGATGATGACTCCTTATTAGTTGAAAATAATGATCCTCTAACCTACAAGGAAGCAGTATCTGGCATAGTTGTTTCCATGTGGCAAGAAGCCATGAATTATGAAATGGATTCCATGTACGAAAACGATGTCTGTAACTTGGTAGATCCTCCAGTTGATGTAAAGCATGTTGATTTAAATGGGTATTCAATAAGAAACTGGACATAAAAGGACATGTCAGTACCTATAAGGCATGACTAGTTGCAAATTTTTTTAAACAACATCAATGAATTGACTACGATGAAACCTTCTCACCTATTGCAATGTTGAAATCCATCAGAATTATACATTCCATTGTAGCTTACCATGGCTATAATATGTGGAAAACAGATGTCCAAATAGAATTCATTAACAGGATCCTTCAAGAAGATGTATAAATGACACAACCAGAAGGGTTTGCGACTCCAAAGGATGCCAATAAGGTATGCAAGTTGCAGAAATCCATTTATGGATTAATTAAAGCATCCAGGTCATAGAAAATTTGTTTTTATGATTCCAAAAATAAATTTTGTTTTATCAAGAATGAATGTGAGCCTTGTGTATAAAAATGGTTTACTGGGAGTGCAATCATTTTCCTAATATTATATGTCAAGGAAATATTACTTATTGGAAAAAAGATATGAGTCTTATAGTCTTTTAAGGAATGGTTGAATCAATGCTTCTAAATAAAAGAAATGGGTGATGCAGTGTATATTATTGGGATTAAGATACATCATGATAGATCCAATAGATTGTTGTGCCTAAGTCAAAGTACATACATTGATAAGATACTAAAGAGATTCATTATGGTGCAATCTAAGAAGGTATTGTTTCCAGTATCACATGGAATTCATCTTTCAAAGAAAATTTTTCCTCACGCACATGATAAAATAAAGATAATGGCATGGACTCCATACAAAAAAGTGATTGGGTCAGTCATATGTGCCATGCTATGTACTAGGATAGATGTCACCTACGCATTGAGTGTGGTAGGAATATATCAAGCTGACCCAGGTGACCGCCATTGGATGGAAGTCAAGATTATCCAAAAGTATCTGAGGCATACTAAGGATATGTTCCTAGTTTATAGAGAAGATGGAGAAATTGTCATCAGAGGATAAGCATATGATATTTTCCACACTAATCAAGATGACATCAAGTTTCAAATATGATAAATATTCAATTTGAATGGAGTTCTAGTGAGATAGAAGAGATCAAAGAAGAGTGTGGTCACATATTCTACAGTAGAGTCTGAGTATTTTTCATCTTTTGAGGTAGCTATAGAATCATTTTGGATGTGAAGCTTAATCCAGGAGTAAGATGTGATACCTAGTAGTAAAGATCCCATCACACTGTACTATGATAATACTGAAGCGGTGGATCTTCCAAAAAGCCATGGTCACATCAGCAGATGAAGCACATACATTGGATGTATCATATCTTGAGATATTTTTCTATAAGAGTTGAAGTTGTAATGAGAATTATTTCCACAGAAGACAACATGGAAGACTCATTGACTAAATCCTTAACTCCACAAAAACATGATCATTATGTGAGATCTAGCGGACTGAATGTCTTTGGTAGTTAGATCTAGTCCAAGTGGTAGTTTATGAGAGTTGGAGTCTGAAAAAAACTGGTTTTACTTTGATTACATGTATATTAAATGTATTATTACATATTTTTCATTGTTCTTCAAGACTATGATGTAATAATGTCTTAGAGTATTTGTTGCATTGATAAGGTTATGGTAGTTCCACGCTATGATGGGAACCATCAAATTCTATAACAATATTCTTAAATATAGTTTTGTAGTTGTATGAAATCCTATGATGGGACACATAGCATGTATACCTTTAGGTTTGAGAACTCATAAGAAGATGAGACTTCCTATCATAAAGTTCGTCCATGGAAATATCTAAGATAGAGATTATGAGAACAGACCCGATAGTAGGAATCCCTCATGCTTTCGTGTCATCGTATATTTCTATCTATAGGTATGTTTAATTATCCTTAGATCATAATATTATCATTAATACGTGTCATGACTTATGTACTTTGATTGACAGATGAAAACCATCACGGAGACAGTTGGAAGTAAGTAGGGTAAGTTGGGTGTGTCACGAGTGTCATGTTATTAATGGATAAGTCAAGGAAGGATATGTCCCTTCCATTTATGGAAGTTGATATCTTGGCCCATTGATTGAAATATAACAGTCAAGTGAAATATGATGGCCATGGTGTAACAATGAGTTTATATCAGGTTGTCAAAGAACTATGTATCAAGCATAAAAGTTTATGACATAGTCATAAAACCTGAATGATGATATATTGTGAAAAAGGGATTATATTATACATTGATCATTCATATGAGGATTTCATTGATGCGACTTTAACGTCTTTCTCTTTGGTGCCTTAACTCATTGATAGACAGTACTCTTGGACTTTAGGCAAGCCTGCCTAATGCCAATGAGAAAGAATCCCTGAGGGTCTCACAATAAGTGTTTTTGGTGGTCTTGGTAAAATTCTATTTGAATTTAATTAATAAATATGTATTATTCTCTAGACTGTGGAAAATTTTATTCAAGTAAAAATGATGGCAAAATTAAACAAAATATATTTATTTTTTTAAGGAACATACAATAAATTTTTATTTGCTACTTTGTAAATAAAATATTTATTTAAGTGAATAAATTATTTATTTATTTATTCAGTTGTTCAATAAATGTAATTGGTGTTCGAACGGACCAAGGTTCGTCCGGTATTAAAATAATTATTTAAATGATGGTAAATAATTATTTAAATAGTTAGCATAAATAAAAATAATTCTTCTTTTATTTTGTGACGCAGAATTTTCTTTATAGTTTTTTTTTTCACTAATTTGCACACCCTAAATAATGACACCTTGTTATTATTAAATGAATGGGTTTTATCTATGTTCATGAATGTATTTAATTGTTTCTATGTAATTAAATATTGTAACTAAAATTCCATTTATATAAATAGTCAAGTATGACTATTGTTCCATACACTGCACTACATGCCTGGTGAATTGATAATTGTTGTGCCAAAAAATTTATCTCTCAAATACTCTTCTCTCCCCTCTCAATAAGGAGAGACGTTATTCAAGGCCAAAGAATAGTCGATCAAGAACTCCCAACACAAGACAATTGATTCGTCACGCTAGCACTCGGAGAATGATATGTGTCGATCAGAGGCCATCGAATCATGTGTGGATCTCCCCAAGAGGTATTCTAGTTTGGATCCTTACAAGAGCAACAAGATAATCTGTAAGGGTCATTCCAGATGATCAACATCATCAACGAAGAAAAATACCAAAGATCTAGGTGTTATTTTTCTTTTTGAAATTATTTAAATTAATTATAAACAAGATGTGAAATATCCACTCTAAAGGTTTCAGGCCTCTTTCTTCCTTATCTAAATATTTTATTATATTCTATGGATACTAGAATTCATCGTCGTCATTATCCAGGAATAATCATTGATCATGGTTAAAATCATATTGTGTTCCATCCCAACCACACTTCTGTTGTGCCCGGATCCTTTAGAGTTCGAGGTTGATGGTCATGTTTTCTTACAATATTTTCCCATGTTTGGCCAGATATGTATTCAATGGTATGTTATTCTCTCGCCTAGGTTATTTTTACCCTTATAGGTTTTGAAATGGATTTTAACAATGGATTTCTGGATAAAACATCCTTAGAGATATAGGTCAATTCATGATGTATTTCAGCTATCTCATCTTCTGTGATATTATTTTGATCCATCACATGTATTTTAGACTGATGAGGTAATTCTAGATATAGATTCTTTCTACAATGATTATCACGAATGTATTGTGGATATAAGCATGAAGACACTCCAATGTAGGTTAGTTCCTTTGGTTTGGGTTCTATTAAAGAACAATAGATCATAGTATGAGACTTGGGAATGGGAAGATGATATATGATCTCATTGACATGAACTATTTGCTAATGATTTCTATTTACCATCATAAGTTTAACATTGTGATGAATTTGTTTATGTGGGGAGTATTTATTGACTCGTCCTTTCAAAAAGGTATACCTTTTTTCAATTTTTTTCATTTTTTGATCCGGTAAAACTAATAAAACATCCTAAGGAAGTACTTGGGGAATTTGGAGCTTTTTGGAGACTGTTGTTAAGTAAAATTGGAAAGTATGGTACATTTCATTGTTACCTAATGGTTATCGCATGGTTAGTACTAACTGTGTGGGGGTAATTTTGAGAGTTAGGCAAGACGAATTGTTTTTCTGCAACCATGTGAGCCTATGTGCATGCCCATGTGAGACACTTATAGTTTTTCATAGTTTATTTTTTCCTGGTTTGTTCACGATTAGAGAAACAATGCACCTTAACCTTATGGGGTCTCTCCTTGGATAGTGGGATACGTATGGTTTGGGCATGGTGTGTCCAAATCTTGTAGACAAACCATGTGCCCTTCAATTTAGGGGGGAAATGTCCATAATTACATTAATTAATCTTAACACATTTTTACCACGTTATCTTTCCCTTTTCTAGAGGATGGAGAATATTTCTTCTCTTGTGGGTAATCCTCCTCCCTAATCTAGGGATCTTGATATCACCTTGATACGGTCTCCAAATCAGTAGTTTTAATAATCATAGAATAGCTAGATGTAAGATCTAATGTCCTATTCCTTTAATTCTTATTTTATCTTTGTATCTTTTGTATTATTTTGGTACATGCTCATTCACCCTATTTTCAGGATGTTGGACCATTTCTTATATTTATTCCAATAAAATTTCAATATGAGGCTTCTATCAGACAATGACTCATCTACATCCCTATGGTGGGTGGTTTAATTTTTATACAAAAAAATTATATTTTCTCATACATTCTCTATTATGCATCACACTGACCTTTTCTGTGCATTTCCTTAAAATTTATTTCATAATTATAAATTGATATATGTATTTTGTTATAAACTCATTAATACTTTCTAGGTGATTAGAATATGTATACCTCAATTTTGGACATTCCTTGGGTGTTCCATCTTGAAATTCCATTTATAATTAATTGATTAAATGATTAGAACACTGCCTAAGTGTTTTCTTTGTGTTTTAATTGGATTTTACAGTATTATATAAATGTGCATGGAAACAGTGAACCTCGTAAGTTATTTTATTAAATTAGAAATGGAATTGGCCCTTTTAGGTAATTTCCCATATGATAATATCTCCTCCTAAGTTCTTTTTTGAACCATTTAATTGAATTTTCATAACCTTCATAATGAAATGACTAGTATAAAAAAATGTTTTGGTTCATTATATTTTTCCTTTCCTATGGGAATTAAAAGGACCAATTAAATAAATAGAACATTGTGCTAATTCCACCCCAACTTTTAATGCGTAATTATATGCGTTATCTAAATTGTTACACCCTTCTTACATATATTTGTTTTGATGATTATATTTCTTATGAGGTGATACCTCATTTTATTATATCATTATCATTAATCCATTAATATTGGATGTGAAACAATGGCTAAAGAAAATTTTAATCGGGACGATTCACTCTCCATTACATCGGGTTTTAAGAATGACATCTCACATAATTCGAACTATTTGGATGGTGGGTATAATGTACCACATCCTTACTCAGGAAGTTGACTTGTTGACTCATGAACGATCTCAAGTGATGAGCTTGATTTCCCACATTCATCATGAGATATAGGGTTAGTACCCTCTACATGAGATTTTATAATCTTTTAGACTAGTTATGGATGACTGAGTTACACCCTGGTCAATCCAACACCACATATCCAGGAATATGACTATTTACATCCTCACATACCCAGTTCATATAGCTAGATACAATATATAACTATTCTCTATATATATTATTACTACGTACATATAGTTCATGATCATATCATCATTCCTTCCTAATATGATGTAGGTAGAGCTTCCAGGTGTGCTAAAGTAAACTGAGTATGCTATTATATATTTTTTCTTTATTTAGTATTATTTAGTTATACCATCACAAAGATATTTTTAAGTGCATTTCTTGGATCACTTCTAGACACCATTGGTGGTTACCTATTTTGATTTTATCTCACATCCAACTTGGTCTACCTTTGGTACCCAACTAGATTAATTGTCTATATGTATGGATAAGGAAAACATCCCTACTCTAGATATTTTATATGATTTACCTATAGTTGGGGTATAGGAGAAGAGGACTGATAATATGATTGAGATTACATCAGATCATCTTTCTTTTATTTGGTATAGTATGTAGTATATTCATGTACCCTATTAAATTTTTTTATATCATCATGACATATATTTTGATATATGAAATTTCTTAGTCTATTTTAATTATTATTTATTTACTCAGTTATTTATGTTTCTACCATTTTTTATTATATCTATTGTATGTTCTTCTTCAAAGGTGGGTTACTGATCTAGTATTTTAGTGATTTTTTATATTATTCTTCTATTATTGTCTTATATTCATTATATCCACTGTGACACATTGATATGTAGGTATAGTATCCCCACTATACCAACTTTAAAACCTCGATGGAAGTTAGCAGCCCCTAGCATATAGGGAGGCACACTAGAGGCCATGCGACCAACTAGATTGGGGCCCTAGTATAGTGGATGCCAGGTCAGGATGTTATAATACTAGAATGACTTTTTCTCTAATACCCCATAGTGATTCTTGGATAATATTGAGGAAGAGTTTTCATATGGGGGGAGGTCATAAGATCCTATACTTTTATAATAATTACTCTCTCTGTGTTTTCTATTAAACATATTTCTTTTGAGTTTCTACTCATCTTTGAACCATGGCGGTAATGTTTAATTTATGGTGTCTATTTTTTTTGAATAAATGTAGACTTTGGTTGTGTGGAAACATGATAAAACCAGAGAGGATCCAAGAGGGGAGCAGTTCTGGGATTATGTTTTAATTAATGTAGTTTTATTAAAAATGGGAAAAGTGTTACCAAGTGTTCTTGGTAAATTGAGAAGACTTAAAGTGTTTCTATTGTTATAAATAAACTAGAATGAAAACAATATATCAGACATTATTTGGCCATGTAATTGGGTTACACGATGTGTAAAATCCACCAAACTCATGTTTTGAACTAAAAAATGATGTGAAGTGGTTGCACATCATGAACCAATCGCACTACATGTAACTATTAAGTGAATTTAATATTCAGCTGAGGTGACGAGTTTTTCAATGGATCCTTCTAAAAAATAAATACATGGTATGTAAATTAATTACAAGCCATGTAATTCCCTAAATAGATGTTTTATTTTATTTTATGTGGCTTATTTCTCATTGATTTCATGTATATCCTTATCCTCTCAACCCTAGGAAATCTTCTAGGAACTTTTGGAGCACCGCATTCCATTTGGGACGTATAGTTTGTTATATTGATCCTCTACATGTGTTTTTTCATTTTTCTCCTTCATTTTACATCATTACCATACCTTTGTAGTGTAATTTCTTGATTGTGGTCATTGTTTGTTTTTATCTTGATCAATTTTGATCAAGGTTCTTCTTATGATCTTTTTCACCTTTGTTGTTGTTAGCATTTTCCTCTGGAAATGTTGCGTCCTTCATCAGTTAAAGGAAGGGTTATAAGTCTCAATGATATGGTCTTATTATCTATTGATAATTATATTTAATATTTTAATTATGCTAAATCATGTGATAAATAATTAATTAATTGAATATAATGATTATAATCTTATGTTGGACACTTCGATGGATCCCTTTGGATTCCATTGATGATGTGAGTTGGCTTATGGATTCCTTTTGGTTGAGAGAACATTTCAAAATGCTAAATTGGTAATGGATTGTATATTATTATTGTATGATAGGTGGTCTGAGTGATTTATTAATATAGATTATCCATGGAAAATGGCTTTATTTATTATTTGAAGTAATAGGTAAATTGAAATACAAAGGGCAATTAGCAATATTAACAACTTGGTTTTATGAGGTCATATAGGGATATGCATTTTTCTGTGATTTGTACTTGTGAAACATTATGAGAGCCTTATATACCATGTTATTCCCTAACACATGTTGAGATTATAATACACTAGCATATTTCTTCTCATATATTGAGATTCTTATATATCAGTTTATCCAATGACACATGCTGAGATACTTATATATTAGGTTATGCACTATGACATGTTGAGCTGTTCATATACCAGGTTATTCCCTAGAACATACTGAGATTCTTATAGATCAGGATATTCCCTAACACAAGTTGAGATTCTTATACATCGAGCTATGCCCTAACATGTGTTGAGATTCTTATATAGAGGTCTTGGCCTATTGACTTGTTATAACATAGGTATATGGTTGTGGTTAACAAGGTTGTGAGACATGCTCAGAGACATTCTGGCATGAAGCTAAGATATGTTATGTTTTACCATTGTTTTATTATTTTGGTTATTATGGTTGTGATACATTCTTAGAGGTATTATGGAATGGTTCCTATGCTGGTTTTTACTGTATATTTTTAATTGTTGAATTAATTAATAAATTTTATTATACCATTATAGAATACACATTTTATCAGAATGGTTTGTTTAGGAATGGTGGTGTTGACCTACCGAGTTTTACTCACAAACTATTTGGGTTGTCATTTAGTACATGAGAATATTTCATGGATGCACATTGGGATAATGGAAAAGGACCATATTACAGATTTTTTTGATTGATAGATGGGTTAGAGTTGGGGGAAGATACTGACATGGGGTTCATAACTAGAGTCTTTTGTTTTTATCTTGTGTGAAATGATTCTTTTAATTTTATTATTTTAGTTTTGGAATTTAGATACATATCATTCTGGAATTACATGATTCCTTATTATTGGTATATTCGTTTCTCCTTCATTTGACAGTTTTAATATATGGTTTCCCCTATGTCTCTTATTTTTATTTCTTTATTTTATATCGATTATTTCCACTTCTATAACACTTTTTTCTAGGGTGTATAGTCTCCCCACTATACATATCACACTCTCGTTGCTAGTCAGCTACCACTGGCATATAGGAAGGCACGTCTTAGGTCACATGAAACATATTTTTTGGGTATGTGAGAAAGCTCCAAATCAAGGGATGTTATAGATTACATGTATACACTATCTCATGTTCTTAAACTGGCGTGTTCTTGTCACATTCTCTCAAACTCCCTTTTTGTATTTCCACTAATAATTTTGGAATAGGTCATGTGTGAACTGCTATCTTTCTCTTCCAACATATAATTGTAGAATAGGTGTTGATCATAGATTGACTTGTGTGTTGTTGATTGTAAAACATGATATATGTTTTAGATTAAGTTTATCATTTAGTAAAATTATTTTAATTAGGAGATTTACCATATGAAAATATTATGTATCATATCGAGACTACTCCATTTTTTAGTTCTATTGTGTGTTTTAGATGTTTTTATTATTATTTCAATGATAAAATTGTTTTTTCTCTTTAAAATAAGAATCAAAATATTCATTTGATAGAAAGATTTATTTTATTTTATATAAAGTACTTGATTTCTAATTTTTGTTTTAAAATTAATGTGATTTTAAATATTATTTCAAAGGACCATTAATCCATATTTATAAATTCTTTGAATGCCCAAATTTATATATTTCAACTGTTTTGATAAAAGAATTTGTTTCAAATAATTTGGTTGAATAAATTATAAGCTTTTTTCAAAATATAAATTTTTATTTGAAACACAATGAACCCCCTCTGGTGTTACCAACTCCATCCAACATTTGGTATCAAATCAATTTTCATATATATTTTTAAATGTGATTTAGATATATTGAAATAATATTAAATTTTTGTTAATTAAAAAATTAATTATTTATATATAATTATATAAAATGGTGGGATGATACTAACATGCCTTATTATTTAAATGGAACTAATTACACCCAATTTAATATTAAAATAAAAATGAATCTTAAAAGATTGGGTTTTAAAATTTGGACAGTAATTCGGGATAAATATAAATTACCCAAAACTGCTAGATCTGTATGGAGTGATCAATATAAAAAAGATTAAAATATTAACTATACAGATATAAATGATTTGTATTGTGATCCCGAAGATGAATATTTTAATATAATATCTACCTCTACTACTGCATTTGAAATTTGGGGTACTTTTTTAATTTATAATTAAGGAACATTAAATGTTAAAGAACTGTGTTTGAGTGATTATAATAATAAGGATGATATATTTATGATGAAAACTAATGAACCAACTTTGGATATGTATGTCATGTTTAATTAGATTGTGATCATGGTTCATTCAATGGAAAATAAATCTCTAGCAAATATAAATTGATGCGCCTGTTGATATTTTCACCAGACTGATAGAGAAGAACGTCAGTTTAAATTTGAGAGTCACGTGACATAATTATGTTTCCTACTAAATGGATGATTGGAAAGAAAATGATGTATTAATTGTAACTCAAATTAATCAATTAATATGAATATAGACCATCTATAAAATCTCTATCATTCAAAACCAGTACTTCAATAAAATAACAAAGAAGATACATCACAGGATGAAGAGTCACCAGCTGATAATGATGAGAAAATGAAACATCTAGATAAGCCTTTCAGAAATTTATATAAAATTTAGAATTTCATCTGGAAACCCAATAATAAATGAATTTGCAAAATTGAGGTAATTAGATAAAATATTATAAAAAAGATAATTCAACCATTCAAATAGTTTTCTGTGAATGTAATCGAAAAGGTTATGTCAAATATAAATGTCCTAAGATAATGTTTAAGAATAAATATGAGGATAAGATAAGGGCTATAATAATGATATTAAAGAAACTATGAGTGATTTAGGAGATAGTTCAAGTAAATAATATTCATGAAAATAGGATAAAAATGATATAATTAATATATGTTTCTTGAAAATTCACATTTGAGGTATCGTGTATTTTTCTTATATCTCCTGTTCCAAATTCAAATCTTTTTGGATATGAAAACCGTAATGAAAACCTGACTGATGAAGAAATTTCTAAATACAGTAATATTTTATAAGAAATATTAAATGAACTTAAATATAAATATTAAAGTTTAAATCAGCATCATTCCTTGTCTAATCACATAAAAATAGATCATAATATACAAAATGATGAAAATCCCAATTTCTAAAATATAATAATTATTTAAATTTATCCGATGAGAAATTTTAAAAAAAGTTTTAGAAAATTTTAAAAATTGAAGAAATACCGTGACCTAAATTATTGGAATGGATTTTTCACATAAGTAAACTACTGGAATAGGATACCATCCTGAATAATGAAGGATAATAAAAAAATATATATTCCTAGACATAGTTCTATCAATTATGTGATAGTATTTATGTTTATGGACATAAAAAAGTATTTATTTCTAGATATTTCATATCCTTTTATAAAATAAAAACAAGATAAATATGGACTCCAAACTCCCTTATTTCTAACATCTCTATACCAATGAAAATTTGGTTACTAAAGTTATGTTTGTGTAAAATATATTATGTAGGAATCCTACTTGAAAATATCAAGTAAGAAGTTATTCCATATAGATAGTGGACTCTATGGACACATGATTAGGTAATATTTATTTTTTCAATAACCTACTCATGTTTGTGGGAGGATATGCCACTTTTGATTATAATTTTAAAGAGAAAATAATTAGGCTTGGTCGAATTAGTAACTCAAATACTATTTTAATTTGTAATGTTTTTTGTGTAGATGGATTAATGTATAATATTCTTAGTATACCATAAATACATAATGATGGTTTTCAAATAAAATTATAAAATAATTCCTATAAATATTTTTTATTATAAAAAAATCATTAGTTTTACATCTTTATGAAATTATAGTGCTTTTGTTATAAATTTAGACTCCTAATTTTCTCAAAAAAATCATATACTGGTTCATTTAAAAAATAATCTAGGATTTGGCGTATAATTCTTAGCCATTACGAAATTAATTAACTTGGAATGATAACTAGTAATGATTTATTCAAGGATTTTCCTAAATGATATTTCCAAAATGATAAACTATTTAACCCATGTTTAAAAGGGAAACAACACAAAATTTCTTTCAAGTCAAATAAATAAGTTTCAACTACTCAACCACTAGAGTTGGTTAAAACGTATTTTTTGGACCCTCTATAGTTTATATAAAAAATAGGATGCACTGTATTTATGTTATATTAGATGAATTTTCTCGATATACTTGGGTATTAAATATATCTAACAATAGTGGATTTTCCCCTATTCTATTATGTATACTAAATCTATATAAAAAATAGTGGGGTTAAAATTAATACCTTAATAAGTGCTCATCATAATGAGTTTGAAAAATCAATATTTTGAATAATTATGCTCACAAGAAGGCTATAATAAAAACATTTCTTATTATAGGGGCCCATAAAAAATGGTTTAGTATAAATAAGAAATACAAATCTTCAAGAAATTTCCAATAGAATTCTTAATGATTATGATCTACCTTTTTTTACCAAGGAAATGGATATTTGTTGTTATATAATATTTATATTTTTAATTATACCACTTTTAAAGAAAACCCCATATGAATTATGTCATGAAAAAACCAATAGTTTATTAATTTAATGTTTTTGGTTAAAAAGTATTCATTCATAATACTAAAGATAATCATGAAACAATTTAATCATAAGGCTGATTAAGGAATTATCATTTTCTATTCATATTCTAGTAAATAATATAGGTTTTTAAATAAATGGATTTTAATTGTGGAAGAATCATCACATGTCAAATTTGAAGAAAGATATCTATATGAGTCTAAACCCTATTTATAAAATAATGAGGTTCATGATCATAGTCTTGAAAAAAATGATAAACCTTATAATAATACGGCCATACCTTATATAAACAATTCATATTGTTTTTATTAACAACCCAAACCTAAACCTATAGAGGATAATGATATATTGGACTTTTCTTTTCCTAGAAACATTTTGAGTCATATATATTATGATTCAGATTTTGTTGTTAGAGATATAGATATATGAACACAAATGAGGGGTTCTCATTGAAATTTGGTTTAACATAAAGCTTTATAATACCAAATTGAACCAAAATGAATCCCTTTAAACATTGTTCCTTCATTTCTCTCCCAACCTTCACCATTTCTCACATTCACACTTCTCCCTTTGAATCAGTGCAACAGTGAGAGAGAAGTACCCATCGGTTTTGTATCGTGAAGGATCACATCTTATGAATAAGTAAAGAGGTGAATCTAAAAGAATCACCTTATTTTGTCTCCTGTTTTAAATGATGAAAAAGAGAAAAATGGTGAATGGATTATTTTGAACCTGTATTTATTGATATAGTTTTTCTAGGACCAATAATGGGTGGAATGGTTTTCAAGGAATGATAGACCAATTTTTTAATTTGGTTCAACAGTTCTATCAGTATGTAGACTATGTTTCTGGGGAGTATAAAGATATTAATACAACTATAATAAATGTAATAGAAGTAACCTTTTCATTAATTTAATGGGAAGTGGCCTAAATTCATCTCATAGAGGTATTTCTATGGATTGTCCAGGTTTTCTTTCTAGTAATAGAAAATTCTTCATATATTATGATTCCCAACTGGAGAAGAGGAAAAGTGGTGTATTTCAATGTAAAATCGTTTTTGAGATTGATGTTGAGTGTATACTATTATTTAATATCATCTAATATGTTATTTACCCAAAAATAGTTATTTAGCATAATGTGGTACCAATATGTATTTATATTATTTATTATGAAAATATGGGATAAAATAAACATGTGTATATATCTAATGGTCCCCATGAAAGAGATAAGAAATTCCTCATTAATATATAATTCCATGATATATCCTTAACTCAGTTCAGATATTTTTTATTTCAATGGTTTAGTGGATGAGGAAGAATAATTCTTTGTAAGTTATGGTGGTTTTTGTTCAATTAATTTTACATGAAAGAGGATCAAAGTCAGTTGGAACTCATGGATGTTGAAATGTGTGACTCACAAAGATAAGTTAAAGGTTAATTTAAATCCAATAGAGCATCATTCTAGACCGAATAATATAGTTTATCCAAGAATTCATTAATATGAAATTGTGGTATATTCCTCTGAGGAGGAGGTTGAGGGAGAAGAAAATGTAGTTAGAGAAAAAAATTGGTTTAATGGAGGAAGTGACCCTAATGTGTCAAGATACCTTATGTATCATATAGATCTTATTGTCCATAAATTTATCTTTGTAAAAGATAAGTTATTACTAGTGAAGGATAAGAAGAACAAACTGAATCTTTAGGTGAAGAACATGTTTATGGTTCTTCTAAGAGATTAAAAGAAGTAGTTGAAGTTTCTCATTAATCTAATGGATCCGAAAATGAAAATGGTGATGTAACCCGGGCCTTTGAAGGTCATGATAGTGATGTTGATTCTCCTGAAGTGTGACCTTATTGTTTTCAGATTGACTTTGATTCCATTTATAGATATGATCCTTGAGATCAAATTTATGTAGAGGAGTCCCTAGGATCTGGTAGTCAAAAATTGTATCATAGGGATGATCCCACTATTTTATCCACAGTTGAGGATGATGAACCATCCAAGGGGGATCCATATCCTATTACAAGATATTAGGAATTGCCTAACTAGATTATAATGATAAAATTGATGTTTTTAGTTATGGGTTTGACTATGTCAAGGATCCTATGGTATCTCTGGTATACCAGATCAATGAGGATATCCAGTTGGAATTTCTCACTTTAGATGTTCATGATACTGAATCTAGAAATGTAGAGGATTATAAACATAGCCCAGATTGGATTTCATATCCTCCACCTTCTGATCCGTTACCTTTTTATTATGTTACTAAGGATGATCTATATTGTTTTATATTATTAATTATTTCATATATTAGATCAATTCTTATATCTTAAACTCCTCAAGAGTCTAAAATTAGTGAACTCGATACAAAGTGTATTTTTTAGTTAGTAATCTCACAAATTCAGCCTAAAATAAGTTCAAATTTAATGAAGAGTAGATTGAGAATATAAATTTGGCTAATGAGATGGAATAATTTATGTCAATCATGGATGACATGAGATGAGTTATTGTTTTTGGCCCAAAATATAATTTGGAGAGGTTGGAGTCGTTACCTACTATACGTGCTTCTACATCCACTTCATTTCCTTCTTCATCTTTAGTCGATGTTGAGATGATCTAAGCCAATGTTAGAAATAAGTTCAAGGCTTTCATTGGTGATCTTATTACCTCACACTAAGACTAAATTCAAAAATTATAGTCACAAGGTGGGCATATCTATAAACTAGTTAGGGAATGAATGAGTGATTCTAGGAGTGATGGAGAGACATTCAATAAAGACATTAAGGTTTCCCTTTCCAGGATTTATACTAAGAGTGATCTCAATTCAAATATTAACATTATTAAAATCCTATGACTAAGGAAATCTAGGAGAAATTGAATCTTCTCAATGATTTAACCCATATTCTAAACCATTTTAGGGAAGATAATAATGAATTTTTCAAGGTAATGGATCATAGTGGATACATTATAATAGATTTTAAAAACATGATTTATCCATTTTTGTTTGAATATGGAACTATAATTTTGGATCATGATGCTATTATCATTTCTCCTCCCTCTTTCACACCTTATCCATCACCTCTTCCATCCCATTATCATCCTTTTTTCATGACACTGGTGGAATCCATTCAGAATCCCATGATAGTTCTGATTAGAGAGCTTCCCTAATCAACCTATGCACCTTTAACTTCCACTTATTAATGTCATGTAACTAGGAATGTAAATGACCTAGTGATCCCTTCATCCCATCGAGCTACAATTGGTTCAGAATCAAATTAGTTTTTGATAGGGACAATATTTTTCCCTTGTTTTTGTGTTTGGACTATACTCTTCGGCTTTACTTTCTAATGAAATTCTCCATAACTATTTTTTATCTCTTTAATTGTATTTTATATTATAGTCTTATATTTTTAATAATCCCAAAATGGGGATAATTAATTAATGTAATTTAAGAATAAAATTATTTTCTATGTATGGAAACATTTGTATATCACATTGGTAGTTTAAAATGTTATGCAGAATATTCTTTATCTTCGTCTATACATCTATAGATTTTTGTTTTCAAATACATGGTTATCGAATACCATGATTTTTTATCATAAAAAATGGAGTGATTATCGGAGCATTCGGTAATGACCCAGATCATCCATGTATTGTTTTTAATTATATGTAATTATTATGAGTCTGTGAAAATTGATGGCGCATTAATTCGAGTCCTGGTGTGACCAAAATGAATTTTTGAACTTTTTTCAGGTATGTTCAGTAAATGTGTGGGAAATATTTTATATCATTTGAATCGATGCTGGAATTAAAAATCGTAGGGCATCATTGAATCTGTATCACTGGGATTCTCATAATGGTGGATTTAATTTGACTATAGTAGGTCAGGTGAAAATGTTAATTTTGGGGACTTTTTAAACATTAATAAAATAACATGTTGTGTTATATTTATTACTTTAGTTTTTCTCCAGTGGATGAGCAGTGGTGGCAGGACTGAAGACATGTCAAGCCTTTAATTATCTTAACTCCTCTTTGTTTGTAACTGTGACTTTGGAATTTTGGAGGTTCATTAATTAAATGAACCTCATAAATTCCTCAATACGTTAACCACCACTCCCCATCCTATTTATATGGAGCTCGGGAAGGGGTGTTGGAACCACTTCACTGAGCGACAAAACTCTAGAAAAGTACCATGATTCCAACCACTAGGAGGACGAGACTAGTTCCAGTGAGCAGTGATGAGTGCCACCGAATCATGAACTGATGACAACGAAAAAGGAGGTTCCATCGATCCTCGCCATCAAACATCAAATCCAGGATGGTGGTTAATTTTGAAGTTTTCTTTGATGAATTAAATTTCTCTCCCATGTGTTATCATGTAACACAGAGGGCGTGTGCCAAACAAAAAACACCATACCCTCTACCGCTTCGTTCTAGATGTGAACTTCAGGGTACAATTTCCAACTCTACAACAAAGTGAAATAGAGGGTCACGCTATGATGGCGGTATCCCGGAAGAGGTGTAGGCACATATGGCACCAAAAACGGACCACTGGAACACGTTTCGTGGGCCATGGAAGAAATTGTCGGCTCGCCATGTCGGCGGCGGCCAGCTGTGGTTGGAGGATACATGCGACAACTGGCCAGGAGCGGTGGGATGTGGCGTGCTATCACACAACATGGAAGTTAGAGGTGGTATGCCCGAGCTAGTCATTCAGGATAAGGGTGGGGCCAGCACGTGCCAATGGTGTCCGCACCCATGACTAGTAGACCGCAGTAGTAGGAGGGCGACACATCCTAGTGACGTGCCACATTGGCAGAAGTCGATCTGTCAAACGTTTGACCGTTCATGCATTACGTTAGAGTCTCACTGGCTAGGTGAAACGGCTATACAACCGGTGGGCCAGGTGTGACGGTGGTCCACCTTCTAGCGGACCGGGCCGGACATGGCACAGCTAAGTGGGTCGGACCAGATCAGGTGCCCAGCTGGCTAAATAGGGTTGGCCGAGCACCACCCAGAGGGCTGGGACAACCGTGGCCTGGGCCTGTGAACCAATGGGCCGACACTGATTGGCCGAACTTGGGTGGGGTTTGGAAGACCCCATGACAGGTTTCGTCGAACCGATCAGACCGAGTCGAACAGGGCCCAAACCCAACTGGCCCCTGCATAAATAAATGCCTATAATGTACGAACCATGTGTTCTTTTGAAACATCATCAGTGGAGTTGGGATCCCTTTTGGGAAGAGTTATCTTTGGTATATTCTGGTGGGCCCTACCGAGCCGGGCCGGACCAAGGTTGGATCACCCCCCCGATTCATAGAAAGGGATGTAACTAACAGATAGTGTGTCTGATTGACGGACCGTCTATGGCATAAGGACCCTTGTGAAATGGTGGTTATTTGGAGATAATCTAAGTGATATTTGATGTAGTTTTACATGCACCCTTTTTTGTATAATACTTGAATCCAATCAGGACCTTTTTACAAAAGTGCACATATCTCAAAGATCGAGCGTCTGATCAACGTGTCGTCTATTACATTGGGACCCCAATCACGGGGCAGTAATTTTCGTGTGCATTTTGGGGGACCTAGTACTAGTTGAAATATGAACAATGGATTTAGAATCATTTCTCCCAGAATCATGAGTGATATGAGCAGGAATCTTGTGGCTGGCTGTGACATGAAGATGAAGAGCGAAAAATGTGGGCCAACATCCGAAACTCCAGATTGGGATGATCGAATTGTAAGAAAAATCATCCCTACCAATGTACTAGTGACCCTATGTGGATCAGCATCATAGTGACCATATATGGATGAGAAACATGGTTACCATTTTTGTATTAACATCATAGCGACCCTGTGCGGATCATCATTCTAGCAACCCTTAGTGGATCAGCATTCTAGATACCCTTTGTGGATCAACATTCTAGACACCATAGGTGGATCAACAATAGTGTTACCTGATGAGGACACACCTTATAGTGTCCAGTCATGGAATAATGACTTATTTCCAAGAGTGGATCAATTATAGAAAAACTCATTTTTTGATCATTTTTGGGACTTCTCAATAGAATAAGATGATAGAGCCTAACACATATCATTTATATTCTTGATCATTAATTCGTATACCTAGTTTGAGCTAACTATTACTTCGTGATTTGTGATTGTGGTCTTGATTTGTGTTTTTTCATATGTGAATATCTAGGAGACCTTTAGAGGTATCAGGGTACCTACTGAGTATTGTTATACTCACCATTGCACGGGCTTTGCCCGAACCTTGTTATGTCTTATGCAGATAACAAGCAGCTGGGCTGAGACTTGAGGGAGCCTGCACCAGGCAGTAGATGAAGGAGATGATCTGATGTGGAGTTTTTTAGATGCGATCTATACCTACCATTCAGGTAGGATTCTTGATGGACAATCCAGGAGTAGTTACTTATTTTATGTTGTACTTGTACTTATAAGTTGGGCTCATATTTTAGACCATTTACATTCATTAAACTTTTTACTATAGAAGTAACTTCGTGGTTGTTTCTTGTTGTGTTATTGGTTGTATGTTTGTACAGGTTTGAAGGCAATTCCTTCCCGTAATATGGATACACCTTTTTGGTGCTAGTCACCAACCCTTGGCCTATGGAAGGAAGGTTTTGGGTAGTGGTGGCATGGGCCCCAGGGGATGGGTTATGATAAAGTTGTATCAGAGGAGTCAGTTCTACTAAAGAACTTGGAAATTGATATTTTTTAAGGGAGAAATAATATTAAGTGTTTTGAGTGTGGTTTTTAGTTCGGGGAGACCAGTGCTGGTGTGATGTCCAAAGTATCCATACACCAGGACCCGGAATAATGATTTCTAAATTGATACACAAAAACACTAATTGCGTGTGTTTTGGAAGTGTTTCTACATTGATATCTTTGATTAATCTCACCAGGTATAACTTATTGACCGTGGCGCACCTGTTTTATTTCAAGATGATCCCTTGCAGATAGAAATCCTAGATTCCTACGAGAGTACATGATGACATCCCACCATGTGATGAGGCCTCAGTGTAGGGCCCTCTTACACCATTAACACCTTTGGGTGGGGTACCAGAATCGCCACTACTAGTTGGGCAGTCATTTCCCCTAACCCCACTACCATATAGTGAATGATAAATAAGCACATTGAACGTGTTTTAGTGGCATAGGCCTCTGAGGTTTCGAGGAGAGACGGATCCGCATGCGATTGAGAACTGGATAGAGGTTGTGGCTAGAGTTTTTTCCATAGTTGGGACACTAGCTGACGAGATGTTGGTCCCAGTTTATAGCCTTTTCCAAAGAGAATTAGAGAGACGGTGGAGCCTTACACTCCTAACACATGATGTTAAGACCCTTGACTAGGTATTTTTTGAGGGCCTCTTCAGGGCAGAGTCCGTTCCAGCGACATTATGCTCAGTGCATATAAATGAGATGCTCTACTTATAGTAGGGTATCCTGACTATGGCCCATTACTTGGAAAGGTTCACCGACCTCTCACACTACTCTACCAACATGGTGCAGACCCATTCTTCAGGTCCCAGACATTCGAGCAGGGACATCGATGGGAGATCAGATCTTCAATGGTATCTCTCAGTATCCTGACACATTAAGTGCAAATTTCGGTGTGTCCATGAGGATGGGATCGGGTTTTCCATCACTGGTAAGAAGGTAACATTTTCATCATAGGATGGACTTACCTAGATGAGGGTGAATCTGATCAAACATCAGTTGGCTTAACATACCCTTGGAGCAGTTGAGGTTGAGAGTCTGAGCTATCCTATAGTGGTGGACCAGTATGCCGATGAATTTCCTAATGTTGTTCTGGGACTACCTCCATGGAGAGAGGTATAATTTTACATCTACCTATACACCGAGATGATACCAATATCTACACAATCATATCGGAAGGCTCCTATAGAGCTTCTTGAGTTACAGGTATAACTGGAGGACATGCAAAGGAATGTGTTTATAAGGCCCAGTGTTTCTCTATGGGCAGCCCCGATTTTTTCTCCAGGAAAGAATATGGGAGTTTGAGGCTCTATGTGGATTATTGGAACCTGAACCAGGAGACCATGAAGAAGAAGAATCCACTCCCTAGGATTTATGATCTCTTTGACTAGCTAAAGGGTGCTCATTGGTTTTCCAGGATAGTCCTCAGATCATGCTATCATCATCTCTGGGTATGATATGAGGATGTGAAGAAGATGACCTTCAGATGTTAGTATGGCCACAATGAGTTATTGTTTATTCCATTCGTCATGACCAATACCCCTACAGTGTTCATGGGAATCATGAATATGATCTTTCATCCATACCTTGATCTCATTGTGGTGGTCTTCATTGACAACATCTTGTTATACTCTTTGTTACTGGAGGAGAAAGCCTATCATCTATTGATAGTTGTGGATACACATTGAGAGAACCATATTTATGGTAAGGTATCAAAGTGAAAATTATAGATACAGGAGTTCTATATTATGGGACATGTTATCTTGGATGTTGGAGTTGCAGGGGATCTGGTAATGGTAGAGGTTATGCTAGCTTGGGAGCCACCCATGAGTGGGACCTAGCTGAGGAATTTCCTGGGGTTTGCAGGGTACTATCGAAGATTCTTACATGACTTTTCCAGAGTTGGGAAACAGTTGTTAGTGTTGAAGAAGTAGGGAAATCCCTTCATGTGGATGGAGAGATGCCAGCAATGTTTTCATGATTTGAGATAAATACTGAAAAGTGCCTCCATATTGAGGCTACTAAAAGAGTATTGGGTATGTAGTATATTTTAAGGAATCAGGTACTGGACATGGATGTGTCCGGATACAGGGGTGATCATTGATCACTTATTGTTCACGATGGCTAAGACAGCATGAGTAAAACTAAACTACCCGTGACCTAGAGACAATAGTAGTGGTCTTCACGTTAAATATGTGGTGACACTACTTGATGGGAGAATGGTTTACTATTTACTATGATCAAAAGAGTCTCAGTTATATCATATCAAATATGGACCTGATCCTGAGATAATGACATTGCCTTGAGTTCATCCAGAACTGTAATGTTGAGATAGTTTGCACTCTTGGGAAGAGTAACGTTGTAGCAGATGCACTCAGTTGGAGGTCTGGTCAACAGTTGTTGAGTGAGGTGACATAGAAGCTACCCACATTTCAGATATCCATTGTGGATAGAGATGGAGTAGCTTACCTCTCGTCTATGGAATTCACTCCCCGATTTCTTCAGCAAGTTCGGGAGGCTCAGCTTAGGGACCTTGACTACTAGGCTAGACGTGATCATATATCCTCATAACAGGAACCTAATAGATTTTCTGAATGTGGGGAGCATGTCATCCTCTTTAGAGGACGCACTATGATACCAGTGGTGTTATGGGAGGTGGTGTTGATGGATTTCCATATGTCCTATCTAGCGGTACAT
The DNA here is from genome assembly GCA_963277665.1 of Viscum album. Taxonomy (NCBI): domain Eukaryota; kingdom Viridiplantae; phylum Streptophyta; class Magnoliopsida; order Santalales; family Viscaceae; genus Viscum; species Viscum album. Next base: position 650,161,088 of record OY728145.1, on the reverse strand, counting down.
CCTGGTGTGGTGATGATGTATCAGGACCTCTGACGTCAGCACTGGTGTCCAGGGATGAAGAAATAAATGGTAGTGATTGTTTCACAATGCCTCACTAGTCTGTAAGTGAAGGTCGAGAATCAGGTTCTAGCAGGCTTAGTGTAGCCACTAGAGGTACCAGAGTTGAAGAGGGATGGTATCTCCATGGACTTTGTGATAGGGATACCATGCACATCTAGGGGACATGATTCCATCAGGGTGATCATTACATGTCTCACCAATTCGACCCACTTCCTACCCATCCTAGATCTGGGATCAATAGAGGGATTAGGATGCCTCTATATACAAGAGATTTTACAGCTTCATCGGGTGACATCGATCATCGTATGTGACCATGATAAATTTTCTACTTCTCGGTTGTAGAATGTATTACAGGAGGTGTTTGGGACTCAACTACATTTTTGAACTGCCTTTCATCTACAAACGGATGGTCAGACGGAGCTGACTAATCAAACACTGGAGGAAATTCTTTGTGCTTGCATCCTACATTTTTTCTATAGTTGGGAGGATCAATTTACCTTGGTGTAGTTTGTTTACAACAACCGCTATCACTCCACCATCAGTATTGCACCATTGGAGGCCTTGTATGTTCGACCATAGAGATCACCTCTATTCTGGATAGACCTGGGTGACTCGGTACTAATGGGTCCAAAGATAGTACAAGATACCACTAAGAAGGTGCAAATCATACAAGAGTCGATGAAGACATCACAGATCAGACATAAGTCTTATGATGAGAGGAGACAGAGACCTTTGGAGTTTAAGGAATGAAACCATGTCTTCCTACGGGTCTCACCTCGATGAGGTTTACAATGATTTTTTTCCGGGCAGCAAGCTATCGACGAGGTTCATCGGACCCTTTCAGGTTTTCAACAGAGTTGGTGAGGTGCTATATCGCCTAGCTTCTCCCCCAAAGATGCATGGGGTGCATGATGCATTCCATGTGTCGCAACTGAGGATGTACATTCATGATTCATCTCACGTTATCGATTGTGGAGATATGGACATTTTTTATGGGGAGAAGTTTACATAGGTTCCATTAGAGATCGAGGATCAACCGGAGTGGGTCCTTCATGGATGATCGATCCCTCTGGGGCACATTTTCTGGTAGCATGGAACTTCCAAGAGAGCACATTACAGTGAGAGGCTCAGATTCGTGCTCAGAACCACCATTTGTTTCATTAGTCTATGTTGTGGCTTTCGGGGATGAAGAGGCCTAAGGTGGGGAGAATATAAAGTCCAAGATATTCCATGTAAGTTTTTTATTATATGGATATATTACGAATCTGTGAAAATTGATGGTGCATGATTCCGAGGAAGATGTCCCTAGAATGAATTTCTGAAAAAAAAAATTAGGTACATATAGTAAATGCTTGGGAATCATTTTCTATATTTTGAACTGGTCCTCAGATTACAATTTTGAGGGAACCATTGAATCCGCAGTGCCAGGATTCACATAAGGGAGGGTTCACTTTGACCACAGTAGGTCATTTGGAAAGTTAATTTGTGGACTTTTGAATAATTAGTAAAATTATATGTTATGTTATTTTATTTTTTCTTTTTCTCTAGTGGATGAGTGGCGGTGGTGGGACATACAACACGTGAATCCATTAATTGGCTTGAATCCTCTTTGTTTGAAATAGTACCATTGGACTTTCTGGGGTTCATTAATTAAACGAACGTCATAAATTCCTCAGGACATAAACCACCACTCCCCCATCCAATTTATATGCAGCTCTAGGAGGGGTGTTTGCATCAATTCACCAAGCAACGATGCTCTATAAAAGTACAGGGACGACCACCACTTGGACGAAGAGACCGGTTCTTACGAGCGGTGATGAGCGCCACCGATTCATGAACTGATGAAAACGATGAAGGAGGTTCCATCGATCATCTTCAGTGGACATCAACTCTAGATCGGAGATTTATTTTGAATTTTTCTATGATGATTTAACATTCTCTCCCACTTGTTATCATGTAATTTGGATGGAACATACCCAACGAACAATGCCCATACACTTTGACACTTCTTTTATGATGTGAACATTGGGGAACATTTTTCCAACTTGATGGTAATGTGAAATAGGGGTTCACGCTATGACGACAGTATCCCGAAAGAGTGGTAGGCACATACAGCATATAAAATAGTCCACCAGAACTTTTCGGGTGGCTCATGAAAGAAACCGCTAGTGCGCCATGTTGGAGGCAGCCTGTGGTTATGGGAGGAGACCCGTAGAGAAGGACCACGTGCAGTGGGAAGTGTCATGTCGTCACACATTGTGGCTTCCAGAGGCGGCCAGGCCAAGTCGGTCACACAAGACAAGGGTGATGTCTACAGGCGCCGCCAGTGGAAAGAAGATATTGGAACGGCCCTGCACCGTGTTGCATTGGTGGAAGCCAGTCAGAAAAACGGCCGACCGTTCATGCGGTGTGGGAGTGCCCCACCGGCTGGGTGAAATAGCCATGCATCTACGGGGCCAATGGAGAAGGCGGTCCGCCTTCTGGAGGACCGGACTGAACACGACTGACCGAGTGGGCCATACCCGTGGACCAATGGGCCGATCCCCACCTGGAGGGTCAGGCCTCGGAACCAATGGGATGACCCTGATGGTCTGGTACCAGTGAAACGAGCCAAACCTGGGTGGGGTCTGGTAGACCCCGAGACCCATTGCGTCGGGCTGGTCTTACCGAGTCGGACCGGCCCCAGACCCAACATGCCCCCGAGTCAGTAAATGACCACAACTAAAAAACAAGTGTTATTTTGACACATTTTATGTGGATTCGGGTCAACTTTTGGGATGCGGTCCCTTTGTCATATTCAAGTGGGCCCGACCGATCCGGTCAGGACCGAGGTGCCCTCACCCCCTGATTCACGGAAAGGGATTTGACTGTAAGACTTGGCATCTGATCGATGCGCCATCAGTGGCATAAGGATCCATGTGACAAGGAAGTCCTTTGGAGGTAATAAAAGTGAGTTTTTATGGAGATTGACCTATGAATTGGGTTGGATTAGAATTGAATCCAATCAGACCCTTTTTACAAAAGTGCCCATATCTCATAGACCAGGTGTCTGATCAATGATTCGTCTATCACATTGGGACCCCTATAACATAGAGGTAGCTTTGGTTTGACATTTTTTAGACTTCGTACCGGTCGAAATATGATCGATGGCTTGAAGAGAGGTTCTCCAAAAATAATGTGTTATATGAGTAGGAATCATGTGGTTGGCTGTGTCCTAAAGAAGATGAAGAGCAACCAATGTAGGCCAGTATCGCAAACTTTAGAGTGTGATGATCTTGTTTTATGACTAACTATACCTACCATTGAATAATAGACCCTATGTGGATCAGAATCATAGCCACCCTATGTGGATCTGCAATATGGTGACCCTGTATGGATCAACATCATAGCGACCCTGTGTGGATCAGTATTCTAGTGACCCTGTCGAGATCATCATTTTAATGACCCTATGTGGATCTGCATTCTAGTGACCATGTGTGGATCAGAAATAGTGTGACCTGATGAGGATGCACATTATAGTGGCTCATCTTGGAACAATGACTTACATCCAAGAGTAGATCGATTATAGAAAAACTCATTTATGGATCTGTTGTGGGATTTCTAAATAAAATAAGATGATATATCCTAAGACTAATCATCTATATTCGTGATACCTAACTTGTATACTTGGTGTGAGATGACTATTACTTCATACTTGGTGATCGAGGTCTTGATTTTTGGTTTTTCCATTGTGGAACTCTACGAGACCATTGGGGGTCTTGGGATCCCTACTGGGTATTTTTATACTCACCCCTGTATGGGCTTTGCCCACACCTTGCTGTGTCATGTGCAGATGATGAGCAGTTGGGATGAGATTTGAGGGAGAAAGAACTAGGCAGTAAACGGAGGATACATGCTTACCTGGAATGTTGTAGAGAGGATTTTTACCTACCCTTTAGGTAGGATCCTTGGTGGACGATCGAGGAGTTGTTTTCTCCTTTCAATTGCACTTGTACTTTTATGTTGGGCTGTATTTAGTCCCTTTTATATTCAATACACTTTTTACTATAGCAGTTACTTTGTGGGTGCTCTTTTTTGTGTTCTTGGATTGTGTTTTTATATAGGTTTAAAATAAATACCTCCCTTTATAGGGATATGCCTTTTTGGTGCTAGTCGCCAACCCCTAGCTTATGGAAGGCAGACTTGGGGTAGTCGCGAGACAAGACCTAGGGGATGGGTCATAACACCTCCATATTTTAAGGTTCTAAATTCAGGATTATTATGTTTCTAACAAGGTCAGTGATTTATGACAGTAAATCAATTTCTATTAAAAACTTTTAACTGAACATGGTTAACATTTTATCAAATATAAGTTCAAAAACAGATACCTCTAGATGTGATGATCTACTGTTAGTTCAATATAATCTAACAGTGAACTACATATACTATAAAACTATAATAATAATGTATTTACTTTTTAGGAAATTAATCAATAGTTCAATAGATCGGACATTTGTAAAATATGATCCATTGGTGAACAACGTATATCACTAAAGCATATACCCCTAATAGATCAATAATAAGACTCTACCCCTAGTTTTTTCAACTCCTCGAGTTGGTCTAGTGCCAAAATTGATCAACCACTAGATGTGGATGATATCATGGTAAATATACCTATAGGTAATATCTACCACCATATATTCTCTTCTTTTACAAAAAATATACTATTGATAGATCTACGACATGATGAATCTACCATTAGTTCTAGATATCTACCACCAGAGCTCATCAACTAACAGAGATCATATGTCACTCAGAGCTTCTACCATTAGTGTGCTACTATTTCTATCGAGATAGTAATTTTAATATAATTCCACCAATTTATAACCTTTGTAATTTAACTCATTAATGTCTCAGGTTGATTTTATAGTCATTATTTTTAAACCAATCCATGGATGCATTGATGAAAAAGTTGCACTTCCTGATTTTGTTCCCAAAATTATGATCTAGATTTCAGTCATTATTATTCAAAGGATAATTAGACCTTTTGAGTTATATATTCTGATGAAGTATCTCATGGTTGGTGTGGAAGAGGAAATATCTAATAGCAGTTATACATACACGTAAAACATAGACATTCATAAAATAATAATGAAAATATTTTTGTGGGAGGATTCTATTTTTCTATAAAATAATAATATAAAATAATTTTCAGACATCCACAACACTCTATTTTCCTACGCATTCTTTGAAATATATTCAATATCCAAACAAAGATACACATGAGGACTCATAACAACTAAATAATCATAGATCTAACTGCATCACACTTTCTATCTATATATATCTTGTCCTTTTCCACTTTATAGTTATCCTTTAGCAGTGTGTCACTTTACTAAATTTACTTTTAATCACCATCTCTTGTACTTAAAATCAATTATGGTTGAAGCATTCTATCAATATATCTTTTTTTATTCCCATGAAAAACTAGGGAAACGGTCATGTGGGACCTGGTATCTTTTTTATCCTGTGTATAATTGGGGAAAAGGAATTTATATTGGAGATTCATTAGTGTAGTTTGTTATAAAACCTAACCTAGGTCTTAGATCATGATTATTGTTTAATAAAATTCTTTACAGCAGGTGATTTCCCTATTTATAGGATTAAGTCTCAAATTCAGATCTAAACCCTTATTTAATTTTGTAGTGTATTTCATAAAAAATATATATATCAAATAAAAATCATTATGTTCTCTTTAAAATATTTAACAAAACATTAAATTTAAAGTTATTCTTATTTTTTTATATAAATTTTTTGATTATTTAATTCAGTTTCAAAAGATAAAGTTATTTTAATTATTATTTTAACCCATATTTAATCCCACTTTGAGAAAATATTTAAAATATATAACATATATATTTATACTATTTTTATTAACTCGGTGTATTAACTAAATTGGTGGATTTAATTCCATGTTTTTAAAAAAAATTATTGGTAACTAAATTCACCCCCTCTTGAGTTAATCAATTTGACCAATAAAAAAGAACATGTATCCTCTACCATGGATTAATGATTTTTTAATTATCTACTATAAGATTAATAGTTGTCTAAGGTGGATCTATGGCCGAGATATTATCATGTAAAGGTGCATATGATGAATATCCCCAAGGATACTTTTCAAATAATGTTTGGGATATACGAGTTCATAATGATTCCATTTGGACTCGCTAATGATCCAGTTATTTTTACAAGAATTATTAATAGAGAATTTAGGGATTAACATGAAAAGTTCATGGAAATATTTGAAGACTATAGTATTAGCTACTCCAAAAGAAAATAGAAACATGAGGATAATTTGAACGATGTGCTGAAGGCCTTTGTTAATGAAAAGTTATATTATAATTATGATAAATGCGATTTTTGGATGGATCAAGTAACATTGATGGGGCATGTTATCCCTAGAGAATGGATATATATGTGGATCCTTGAAATAAAGTGGAAATTGAATGATAACCCAGAACAACATCTATGATGGAGATCTATAGTTTCCTTGGATTTTCTATGTATTATCATCAATTTTTTAGAAACTTCTCAAAATTTTATATCCCATTAACCAAGCTAACTCGGAATGGGTGAAGTTTTTTTTTCAAATGATGAATGTAAAGAGAAGTGTAAAGTGTTAAATTATAGGCAAATAATTTCACTTGTGCTTATATTACCCACTACAGGGGGAGGATTTTGGATCTACAACAAAGTTTCCAAAAGGGTTTGGGTTCTGAGCACATGCAAGATGAAAAAAGTTATATCATATTCCTCTATTAAATTAATGATGAATGAGAAGAAATACCCAATACATGATCTGGAATTGACTATAGTGGTCATCATGTGAAATATTTGGTGACATTATCTCTATGGGGATAAATGTATCAAACATAAGAATAATAAAACCTTTAAGTATATATTCATAAAAAGGAGCTCAATATGCTCTAACAAAGACTGTTAGAATTGATCAAGGTTTGTGATTGATTAATCCATTACTGCCCATGGAATGTGAACAAGGTTTCAATTGATCTATGTAGAAAGGATCTCACAATTCAATTCATAATGGGAGTTGAATCATTTTTGACATCAAAATGATGTACATGGTAATAATTAAATGAATTGTATCCTATATTTATCAAATAATTTATCTACCAGATATTCTTGAAATGATCAATCAGGACCAAAAAGATGATATGGAGCTACAGAAACATTTGGGAATATTCCAATTTTCAACATTTCTAATGATATATTTATAATTTTTTGAACCAAGATATGTATCCCTTTAAAACTAGAGTTAAAGAGGGTACTTTTGGAGAATAACATAGATCATCCTTCTCTATTCATCAAAAATCTCAAAAATTTATAAAGATACCAATAAAATCGTCTTCATAGATAAAATTTTGAGGGAGATTTCATTATTTGAATCTTGATTATTGGTATGACAAAAATCAAGGATGAATGAATAATGTCAGAGTGTATGATGAAACTATTACCCATACCGGAATGGAAATGAGAAAACATGTTATTGGATATCATCGTACGAATCCTTGGGATGTATAAAAGAAATAATTCTATATGTTTGGTAGTCAATTTCCATATAAATTAAACATATTTAATTATTATCAATTTATATTTATCTCTTTACAAACTCACCATGATACACATGAGGTAAGTGGAAAGACTACATAGAGTGCCACTCACCAATGTATCTGATTAAAGTCTTAGGTTTACCTTAAGGATCTAGTGAAGTGTTCTGGAAGAACAACATGAAAATATGAGTTTTAGTACAACCTGTCATACTTAGTTGGATTTCCAGTCTAATAGCACCATCAAAAATATAGAGGATATTTTGAGATCATGTTCATTGTATTTCCTTGGATATTTTGATCAACACCTTCCCCTAGTGGAGTTCTCATATAAAAATAGATTCTATTGTAGCATTCGAATTAAAAGTTATAAGGATATGTATGGGAAGTGGTGTTGGACACTAACCTATTGGGATGGATTTTGAGAGTGTAATATTATGGTACTTAATCATATCCAATATATGATAGAGAATATTGAAACCATTCAACATCATTTGATATCCAAAAATTCTTTATAGAAAATATATGAAGGCAATATTCAATGAGACCTAGTTTTTGAGGTCATATATAAGGTTGTCCTTAATATATAAACATGGAATAAATTAATGAGGTTACATATTAAGGGAAATATTTTTCAATGATACATTATCCCCTTTTAGATCTTTGATCACATCACAGTTGTGTCCTAACGACTAGCACTCCCAAATAACCTTTCCCAATTACCTGATGTCTTTTATGCATCTCTCTTAAGGATGTACATACCAGACCCCTACCATGCACTAAATATGGATATGGAACCCCCGTAGAAGGATATTTTATATTAGGAACATCCGATGAATATCTTATGTCATAAAAACAACGTTTTATGGAACAAGACAACTCACCATGTCAAAATATTTAGGGAAGAATAATTAGTTTGAGGAAGCTACATGGGAACCGGAAGAGGTGATGAAATAGATGTACCCTCATCATTTATATTATAAAAAATGAAATTTCAAGGGAGAAATTTATGAAGTGGGGAATAATGTAATGACCTAGAATTTTATAGAGGGAATTCCCTTTTTATTGAGTAAATTTCTTATAGTAATAGAAAACACATGCACTGCTTTGGTTATTTTGGACTTATATAGAATGTTAAATTTAAAATACTATTAATAATATTACCCATATATAAAAAAGAAACCATAAAATGGTCATTATGATTATTATTAACTAAATATTATTATAAATTTCAATTCACACATATGGAAGAAGTGTTGGCCTCGACTAGTAGGATCATACCCTATGATGCTCATTTATTATAGCTTCCAATGGAGATGGAATCATTGATATTTTTCCTTAACCAATCCAAATATGACATTCAATTACTGAATCATGAGAGAAACCATTTATGGTAGAATTTATATCTTATCAAGGTATCGGCTCAAACCCTGTTTGATGAACCACCCCACGAATGCATCACAACCACAGATTACACCCTTTTGACATATGCCAGTATAATAACGGGTCAGGTATCTAACCCATGTGACACAAATTTTTATTTTTACTTGTTAATGAGATTATTATTATCGTTATAACTATTTATTATTATTTTTATATGATTATTTAATGTGTTTGATAACAATTATTTTTTGAAACAACAAAATCGAAATTGATTTTTTGGGAAATACGTAGTTTAATTTAAGACACTTATTTGATAAATTAAAGAATTTTTTAAATAAATTATATTTTTTAAAAATATTATTATTACATAATAATTATTTAAATATAAATTTTAATTAAATTTAATGAAATCAAAATAAATTATTATATGGGATAGAAAGTTATTAATATCATAAAAATTAGTATTTTTCAGTAAATTGGGACATTTATTTAAAAGTAAAAATTATTATATTTAGAATAAAAATTTGATCAAATAAAGATTATTTCATAAATCATCACATAAAAATTAGTGAATTTTGAATTTTTAATAACTTTATAATATTGTCGATTTTTTCGGGAAGAATTAAATAATGTATTAATATGAATTCTATAGTATGACATCATAATGTCCTATAATTGGCATAATAAATTCCATAAATGTATCTTGGAAATAAATAAATATATATATATATATATCATTTAAAATAATGTATTCTTGAATTATTCAATTAATTTTATAAACCCTTAATGAATCCTTCACACCCAATATTATATTTTATCATTTTAAAATCTGTTTTTTTATAAATATGTCTCACTTACCCATCAATAATGGTATTATTTTAAGGATTTATATTATTGAAATTATAAAATATTTAAAAGATATCCAATTTGATATAATACATAGAAAAAACCAATGGTAATATTTTTTTCGATTATTTTATAATATAGATTCCAAACTAAATGTTTAGAAATTAAAAAAAATCCACACTAATGTTGTAAATAACCACCCATCATCCTACACCTATTCACTAAAACCCTATTTATAATGAATTTACTCCCCATATACCTATATAAATACCTTAAATTTTACTCCTAATATAAAAATGATTTACTCTAATGAATCTTGAAGCACCCACTCAAGGCATGTGATATTCGGTTATTCGTTTTTATTTTAAGTAATTTCATTATACCAAGTCTAATGATTTAAAATTGATCAGGATGTAATGTGTATTTACACATCCTTATTCTTTCCTTATGATGACCAAGTAATTATAGGGCACCTTTTTCTCTCATTAAAACCTCTCTTCATCTTTTATGGGAACTTATTATGCTAATGAAATAATCCTATAATTTTTTCATGCCGAACATTTGTGTAGTGAATACCCATACCCATTTCCACTCAAGGGTATTCTAAGACTTGTACTGATCATTAGTTTATTTGGTAATTACATGTATGAAACTCTCAATCATTAATATTGGGTAAAAAGTTTTGAATGTATTTCTTATGTTATATGATCTTTGTTGAGCACAAATTCTTATACATGATATGAATGTGATGGGTGGTGCTAGAATTGAATAGTCCTATAAGGCATTGGTTAATGTTTTTATCTGATGATGTACCATGTATGGTGGGTATAAGGTTATCCTAATAACACAATGTTATGAAATTTTAATTGTTTTCCTTTAACTAATCTTATGATGCCATGTTTTATGTTGTTTCCACATTCCTATGTAGCTTTGGTGTTATCTTCTTAAATATTTCTTTGATGATAATATTTATGATCATCACCACTTTTATGTCACCTTGATATACATCTTGACTAAAATGTATTATTTTTATCAATTTATTATTTTATTATTCACTTAAAAGTCTTTATATCTCACCCATTTTTTATACGTCCTCATGTTATCCATTATAGTGTTAACATATCGATAGAATATAAGATCTTGTTATAAATTTTTAAAATAACGGTGGTGTGCCCATTTTCCTAGTAAATGTTCTTTGTACCTAATTTCATAATGAAAATAGGCTCTATGATAATATGGTATTGTAATATGGGTATATTTATGTAATAAACCTTGAAATAATGTTTATTAAAGATATCAGTTGTCATATTTGTATTATGTGAGGTCCCCCTAATGAACACTAAAGTGTGGTTCATTGAGGTCTATCAACCACACTTTTCATATCGTAATTTAAAATAATATTATTTATTTATCATTTTTCAATTATATTGATATCAATTATCATAAATTATTTCCCTTTGTTTTTCAATTATCCCTCAGTGATTACACGATCCTCTAGATATTGAGAGGTGCACCTAAGGTTCTATATTGATTTAGATTATGTCCAATCTAATAACCAGAGATGGTTCATTAAATAATTGTGTCAGATAAACTTATGAGAATTTGTGTATGGTATCAAGAGAATTTATGAGATATTATGGTTTGGTATCATGAAGTAACCACTAAATATTCCTGACCAACATAATAATGATGTAGTATTGATTTTTTATGGGTGGTATGGATTTTTTTGACCTTTCTACTTGGGTTAATAATTTCTTTATGAGTCTCATGCTTCATGAGTATATACGTATAGATTTATAAAAATGGGACTATATGGAATATAATGTGTTTTTATATGGTTATTTCTATACTGTATTAATAATTTGAATGTTATATTAACGAAAACCTTATTAAAAATAAATATTGTATTCCTTTTTTTATTAATTAAGAGTAGGTTATTATTACCTATAAAAGTGATTTATTTAGTTTAAAAACCCATTTATCATACATTTTACATCATTTTTTTATCTCTAAGTTATCCTAATTTTTCCTTTTACAAAACGTTTTAAAACTAATAAACTCTATATATCTACTTTTAAATTTTAGTACATATATGTATATGTTAAATATTATTTTAAAATTAAAACACATAGATTAAAATAAAGACATGTGAGATAGGGGATGGGTATTATGATATAATTATCACTTTATGGATATAAAACTAATTATTTTCATTTCATGAAAAAATTATTTGAGTTTAATTCCTTCCTTAATGTAGAATATGTCATTTCCCCAATCTCTTCACCCATCTGTATGAAGGATTTGATGTATTTGCTCTAAATAATGGGCTCTATATTATTTTTCTTGATTTTAAGACCCTATATATGATGTTATACACTATAGGGAGATGTTTAACCCAATGGTAACACACTGATATAAATATTCTGTTTACCTTTTGGAGAATTATTATTAATTATATTCCCTAATTCCTTAAACTATTTGATATTAGTTATGCCATATCATTTTTGAAGATATGTGTGTTTCAAGGAGTATGATATTCATGAAAACCAAGGCTTACGGTATTCCTCTATTCGAGGATACCATATGACTTGTTATGTAATTACATTACACTGCCATGTCATCACACTAGTGTTAGGATTCATAGGGATATAACAACACTTATTAGAACATACATAAGAAATTAAGAGTCCTGAACCAAGATATTAATTATTATAAATGTTAAATTATTTAAATAAATTAATAATAATTTAGATCACATACCTTATACCAAAGCTACCATGATATTCTCTTCTGATGATTTTGAGGAAGACCATGAAGATGAATTTATAATTCATCCCTCTTCTATGGTCTATTCATGGGATAATGAATTATTAAAAACATCAATGGGATCCCTCAAAACTACAAATCATACTAGAACCTCTGAAATATGAGGTTTAGAAGAATAATATCTTTGGGATAAGGATAATCACTCGATAATCAGGAATGCAAAAAAACAATCAATTTAATATGGGATGTACTAATCCTTGGGGATGATCCTTGGTAATGCATTCCATAACTCATGCAGTATAATTCATGAATTAATTATTATTTCATTTTATGCTTTAAATGAATGAATTAATGGAACTAACATGCATTATATCACATCCAATGGATATTTAAATGATTTTCATCAAAAATGGATTGTCTGAACGTGAACTCTTAACATTCCGAACAAAAATATGTATCATATTCCCACTATATGAATCAAAATATACGATCCATGGAAATGGAACTGTCACTGCCAATACAATGTGATAAAAATAACCTATATATCATGCCACGTGATATTTTAAAAAATCATACATTACAATTATCCCTATGTTGTAGAACATAACTATATTTCATGCTTTTTGATTTCCACTCAATTATGAATTTTGATTAACTTTTTATGAAAATACCAACCCTTTTATATCATATAAATCACATTCTACCCTTTTTTTGTATCGTACCACATTAAATAACATATATATATATATATAATATAATTAAATTCATATATCCCCACAAAGGGGGTACTAGTGAGATCACCCTGAGAGAATGGGGTGAATCAGGGTCTAAAACTGACTTACCTAATATAAACACCTTGAACATTTTATTTCATTTCCCTTGAGTATTTTTTCCCTGAACCTTTAGGATGACCTTATTATTCTCTTTAAAAGGATATTCTTTTGTTTCCTTGATATATTTTATTTTTTATGCATAAATTAAATACATACATGAGTATTTTCTTGGTTCTTCTTAAATTTGATACATGCAATGATCGTATATCAACATTGTTCCATGCACAAAAATCAAAATGGATCTTACTACTCTTCAAAGGGGCAACTCCCCTTAAAATAGGTTTTGGATTGGCCAGTATTCACCCATGATCACTTCCTTACAAATTATAGGGTAGTCTCACTTTCATTAGAGGCTCATTTTCACTTCCTCGTCATCTTTTTCTCATTTCTCATAGATGGAACCACATATATTTTATATACATGTAGTCCCTGAACAACATCTTTTAATGCATATTAAAATAAATTTAAATTCTCCAATGAAGTAGATTTTTTTCGACTTAAAAATATATGAAAGTATTTTTTTGAAAATTATTATTCACTTTCCTAAACCAATCTATAATATCTCTTCTTATTGATGAAGAAACAACAATCAAATACTCCACTTTAGAAATTATTTAATGGTTTTGAAAATCATTAATATTTTATCCCATATCCTGGGAAAACCCTCTTACTCTAAAATTTTGATACGCAATTATCTATATTGTTCAACTCTCTCTTCCAACTTCTATTCCCATCCTAAAATATGGAGGCTATTCCACCATCAACAGGACACATAGAGGCATCGTTATGGGATTTGAAAAACATGCATAACTCTTACATAATTCCTCCATGATTTCCTTCCATAATCGATGGTAAAAAACTATAGATGGAAACCACTAAAACCTCTTTTAGATCATGAATTTATTTTAAATAAATTCACTATATTCAATAGTGAATACTCATTTAATTCAGGATATAATCATAATATATAACTAGATACATTTTTTTATGAAGCATTTAAGAATGGTTAAGACATTTTCTTGGTGATATCTTCTTGATTAACCATGACTATTAATGAGACACACAACATTATGGCCTGGTTCTATTAACTAATCAATTTTTTCTCTAAAATAACTACAAATATGGGAATAGTCCCCAAATATAATCTTTTTTTCCTTAGGACTCTAACTATTGGTATGGACTGTAAAGACCCTGAAATTTCAAGCAAATTTATTTTTCATAAATTTCTTTGCAATTTTACAAGAACGCCGTTTTTGACGGCTCCTGATTCCGAGGCCCGGTATGCCCGGAATCATTTTCCGAAGTTTAGCTTGGGTACGTTCAGTGAACGAACGAGCTGGTTTTTCTAACTTTTGAACCGGTGCTCGGAATTGAAATCTGAGGGCACCGATGGAATCGCAGCGCCAGTATTTTCTTAGAAACGCCTTTTCTGGAGTTGCGTTTGCTCGGGTGTGGCTTTTAATTTTTAGGGTTAAGTTAAGAAATAAAATAAAGTGGTGCGACAACTTTATTTTATTTCACCTAAAGTTACTTAAAAGCCACTTATGCTAAGTTAAGCGGATATGGTTGAACCCAAAATATCCTACCCACTTGGTAGGATATTTTGTGAGGTGGGACCCACACGAGCCCCACCATTTCGTTCCTTCTAAGTAACGCACCTGCACCCCACCTTTTTAATGAAGTCAAAACTTACGTTTTTCTAGTTAAGAAACACCTCATTAAATTTGGTGGTTAAATTGTTACAATTATTTCATTGAATTAATTGTTCGTTTCTTTTCTTTTGAAATTCAAACGTGTCATGTGCGTTAATAAAATAAGATAACTCTTATTTTATTTCTGCTGGAACTTGTGGCATGGAGAGGATTTGGAGGAAAGCGTTCTTCTTCAACGAAGAACGCGAAGAACGTGAAGAACGCGAAGAACGCTCCGACCTCCGATGAAGAACGCCAAACCCTCAGAGATCGACGACGTGACGCCATGTACCACGACATCAATGACGCTTCTTCCGTGACGTCCCTTTCCACAACACAAATCTCGTTCGACGACAACGCTTGAGGTTGGGAATTGTTTATGAATGTTAATGAACCCCATGTTACTTCCTTCTAAATCAAATAACGCGGATCAACTAAAATCAAGTTGATCCGCGAAGAATATGTTGTGTGTTGGGAATTCATGTTTGCGGGAAAATTTAAGGGTTTTATTGCTTCTTGTTCGTGAAACATCCTTTTTCATTCCTCGTCTTATATTTTTTTGGGTCTCTTGTTATCAACTTAACGGGATGAGGTCGGACCGCACGAACAAGGTCGACCCTCCTACACCCTTTTTTGTTGTATTGTTGCGGTTCGGAAGATAGTGGCACGGTGCGTCGCACCGCGCGGGAACCTGGAGTGATGCGGCAAGGATGCGTGGCGCCATCGTGTCGCGCCGTCAAGGCCAAACAAAAGTGTGGTCATAGTCGGGGCCGCGAAGGCGAACGGAAGACTTCGCAGTTTTTCTTTTGATGTGCGGATCGACGGGCTTTGATGGAACATGTCGTAGAGATGATTTGATGTTTCTGCAGTGAAGAACGGGACCCGGGATGAGCATCGGCGTAGGTGGATTTGAAAACGAACCACCGGAGCAACTCCGGTGGCCTGCGGACACCACCGGCGGCGCGGGCGGCCGGAGGTGGCGGCGGGCACCGACCGGCTGCCCGGAGGAGGCGGCGCCTGGGCGCTCCGCCTCCAGAAACCGCCGCGGCTGAAGCCACTGTGGCGAGCACATGGATCCCGTGGCCGCGTGGGATCCAGGGGGATGCGGCGCGCGCCGCATCTGTGGAGAAACAGCACGTTGGCCGAGCCAGCGAGCCACCCGGCCAAGCCGGACCAGCTTGGGCGGACCGGGCCGGGTTGCGTCCAGACTGGGCCGGGCCGCGCCGGCTGGGCCGAGTCGCGCCCAGCCGGGTCGACCCGGTTCGGGCCGACCCAGGGGGGGTGGGTCGGGTCGGTCCGGGCCCAGACCCCTCGTTTTCGAATCACTTTCAGTCTATTTCCCATATCTTGGGCTACGGACCTCCGATTGATGCACCGTCAGTTGCGTAAAGATCGTTGGTCTGAGACGGTCGTTTTGGTGTATTAATCTCAAGGTTTAGGAGAACATGGGGTTCAGTCCGGTTGGTTCAGATATGAAACCAACTGGGCCCTCAGAGTGGAAACACTTATATCTTGAGCTTCGGACATTGATGGATTCCTCTATGTGAGAGGGATCTTTTTGCTTACTCCGCTCGAAGTTTGGACGTCGTCGGAGTGCGGTTGGGTTGGTTCGCTCATGAAACCAACCAGGCCCCTGGAACGAAAAAGCCAATAACTCACAGATCGGGCGTCCAATGGACGCGCCGTCTGTCTCATTGATTTCCTCTTGATGAGACAGAACTTTTGGCTTACTTCGATTGAGTTTTGGATGAAGTTGGATAGTGGTTGGGTTGGATTGCACCCAAAATCCAACCGAGCCCCTGGAACAGAAAAGCTGATATCATTCAGACTAGACGTCCGTTTGAAGAACCTTCAGCGGCGTTGGTGATCACGTGGAGAAACGGTCCCTATGAGTTTACCCCATGAGAGTTCGGGGTAAAGTTGAGATACGTACGGGTTGGTTCGCAAATGAAACCAACCGGGCCCTTGGGACGAAAAGGCTAGTAACTCACAGAATGGGCATCCGATTGATGCGTCGTCTGTTGCATTGAGACCCCTATGATGAGGCAGTCCTTTGAGATACTTCTTTGTGGGACTTTGAGATATTTGGAGTGTCGACCTGTAGCTCGTGGAGCGGACCCTCCGAGAGATGATCATGTGGAGTACGGAGACCGTGTAGCAGATTGAGACCTAACGACTGCTTGACCGACTCAACGTGGAGTGAGTCGACTAGCCCAGTGGACGGAGGACTACATTGTTTGGGTGCAGACCCATGGCGGATGGATCACTACCTGTGTGATAGTGCAGACCCGCAGTACTCGTCCGGAGAGTACCTCTTCAGGCTACTAGGGGGTGTGCACTACTGTGTTTGGGTGGCATACCCCGGTGGGAAGCACTACTGTGTTTGGGTGGCTGACCCATGGTACTCGACAGGAGGAGTACCTCAGCAGTCTTAGGTAAGTGAGCAATACCTCAGAGTCGTGACAGGACCACTGTACACTCCAAAGACGGGGCTCTTTAGCAGTTACGGTTTCGATAATGAAAATCCTGGTTTGAGCTAAGATTTTTGACCTTTGTGTTTACCTCATGATTGAGATGGGTCTCTTGATAACTTAGGTATATGTATGGACATATATCTGGGTAGTGGTTATCCGTTGATTTCATGATCTTGTTGTTTTCCTCATGATTGAGATGGGTTTCTTGATAACTTAGGTATATGCATTGGCATATACCTAAGTAGAGGTTATCTATTGAGATCTTCTTTGTGGTTATCCATGTTGGTTTTAGTGAGACCTTGAGGGTCTCCGGGTCCCTACTGAGTATCGTTATACTCTCCCCTGCACGGGCTATGCTCGCACCTCTTTGTGTTGGTTGTAGACGACGGCAACGCTGACGGAGGCCGAGTGTTCGAGGACTGGACGGTACCCAGAGGTGGACAACATGACGATTCAGTATCCGGAGGTGGAATTCGTGACGAGAAGACATATGGAGGAGGTTGACGGGAGAGAGCGTTGTGGAGGCTATCTGTACCTACCCTTCAGGTAGGATCTGTGGTGGACGATCTAGGAGTTGTGCTGTCTGTACCTACCCTTCAGGTAGAATCCGAGGACGACGACCCAAGTGCTGCGCTGTCTGTACCTACCCTTTAGGAAGGATCCGAGGACAACGACCCAGGAGCCTCTTCCGTTCTTCCTGTTGTTGTCTTTTTCTGTTGTACTTTGTTCAGTTGTTTCTGTACTTCAGTTGGGTTTGTATTCTGGCCCATTTACTTTTCAGCACTTCTCATTGTAATTAGTGTTTTACTTCCGCTTTTACTCTGTGGTGTTTTGTTTAAATTTATAATGTCAACTCCTTCCCAGTTATCGGGATTTACGCCTTTGGTGCTAGGCGCCAGCCCCTGGCCTATGGAAGGCGGGTTTGGGGTAGTCACGGCACGGGCCCCGAGGACGGGTCGTGAAAAATTGGAATCAGAGGAGTCGGTTCTACCGCATAACTTATAACTCTGATATTTTCTTTCTGTGAAGCAAAGTGTGGTCTTCAGTTCAGGGAGTCTAGTGTTGGTGTGGGTGGCCGACGTATCGATACACCAGGACCCTGACAACTGATTTCCGACATGGTGCACGAAAACAGTTATTGCGTGTGTGTTTTCAAAAGTTTTCCCTTAAAAAAGCTCAAACCAGGTCAGCTCACCAGGTATAATCGTTTGACCGTGTCACGTTGTTTCTTTCAAGATGCCTTTTCACGGATGACCAGCTAGAGCCTAGAGGTATGTGCGTACTGATAGCTTGTCGAGCGACGAGGCTTCACTACGGGGCCCTCTTGCAGTTGAGGCCCCAACGGAGGCACCAACGGTGCTACCATACGTTGAGCCACCGATGCCACCAGCCCCAACAGTAGGTGATGCACACCACTTGAGCGCGCTGCACGAGTTCCAGCGCCAGAGACCACCCAGGTTCCCGGGAGAGACAGACCCGCAGGCGGATGAGGATTGGCTGGAGGCTGTGGTGAGAGTCTTCAGGCTAGTGGGGACGCCTGCAGACATCATGATGATCTTTGCTGCCAACCTTCTTCAGGCAGCAGCAGGCAGGTGGTGGAGCCACTTGTTCCAGTTTTGCGACGGGATGACCTTCACATGGTAAGACTTCGAGACCTTCTTTAGGGTGGAGTTTGTGCCAGTATCTCTATACCTCGAGCGTGTTCATGAGCTACTGACTTTGCCGCGTGTTTTTTGATCAGTAGCCGAGTCATCTGTGTGTAGTAGATAGATGATGCAGTTGTCTAGGAGGACCAGAACAGCAGTTGGGCGATCTAAGGTTTTAGGACCAGTTGTGCGGGGCACCCGGGGTGGGGTAAGAGCCAGTCGTACGAGGAGCAGGAAGTGTTATGAATGCGGCCGAAAGGGTCACCTGGCACGTGACTGTCCGACCCCCCACACTGTCGATCCGTAGGTGTTGGAGGAGCCACCGAGGAAGAACCAGCGAGAGTGCTTGAGCAACAGCCGAGCAATGGACAAGGCAGTAGAGCTTCGGGAGCAGATGGATAGGAGCGGAACTAGTGGATACGTACCTTGTACTTCTAGTTCCATATTTCTGTTGTATTCGTGTCTTTGTACTATGAGATGCAATAATAAAAAAACACTTATCTTTTTTAAGTTTTATTTCATGTCCTTTTGTTTGGTTGATACTGAGAGGTCCCAGTTAAAAAATTGTTGACATGAACCTCACTTTCGAGATTTCTACTGGAGGAGACCCAGTGACCTCACACTGATGCCGACAGCGTGACTCGGCCCTTAAAGGGGAGATTGACGGTTGGATCTCTTGGTAGTTACGTCGATGCCTTATGACGTCATCAATGGCATGAATGCATCATTCATGTCAGGATTGACTGTATTAGGAAATGGGTGTGGTTCATCCAGGGGATGAGACCTAGTTTCTCTTTTTGAGAAAGGAGAAATTTTAGCAGCTCTTTCCGATCATAGGCAAAGAAGGTGCAGATCATCCAGGAGCGGATGAAGACTGTACAGTGCAATAAGAAACCGGAAACCGGCCCCAGTCTTAGAGACTCGAGCATGTTAAATGTTTCAAGAAGAGTAATATTTTAAGGAGAGATGAGTCTGCGAAGCAGCAGATGTGGAGGCAGAGCATGGAGAGCAGCATGAGGTGGTCTACATCTTAACATGATACAACCACCTTCATTAGTTATCCCCGCCAGGCTCAGGGATCTGGAGGGTGGAAGAAGAGTGTGGCTGCATGCGGTCAAGTAGTGTCACCCAATGGCACTAAAAATGAATCAAGGGACAGTCTGTGTCCACTACTATCTGCTTTAGTAACAGACGTCGATATGAATCATTCCTTGCTTTCACGGATCTTGTCCCAAACATAGAGTTTTCGGTAAGTCGTGGACTTGACCCTCACGTCTAGAGATACCTTGGGAGGAGACTCGATAATCACACATATGCCGACGGTGTGGTCAGACCCTCGAGGTGAGAGTTTAGGTAGGAATCTCTTAGTGGCAGCGTCGAGGCCTTACAACGTTGGTTTGAGTATGGACTGAGCAATCTCAGTTCCTACACAAATTGACGGTATTAGGCAAAATGGTTGTGGTTCAACTACGACGTCATAATGGGCTTTCCTTGGTCGGAGAAAAAGGAAACCCTAGGCAGCACAGGGTAACTCATGGACAGGAGGGTGCGACCGATCACTCTTGAGTCGGTCAACCTTACCCTTGTGGAAGCAGTCGTTTTGAGTTCCAGTTCTAACAGGAATTAGAGACCTCTGGAGTTCGAGGATGATGATCAAGTCCTTATAAGGGTCTCACCTCGACGAGGTTTATGTAGATGTGGCCAAGGCGGCAAGTTATCTCTGAGGTTCAGTGGACCTTCTTAGGTCCTCAGCTGGGTAGGCTGGGTGGTTTACTGCTTGACCCATCCACCTCAGTTGCACCATGTGCACGACGTTTTCCAAGTATCTCAACTGAGGAGATACGTGCTTGACCCTTCGCATATCATCGACCATGAGCAGGACGATGGCGATGGGTTTACTTCCACGGAGGTTCCAGTGGGGATCGAGGATCGACAGGAGCAGATCCTACGAGGACAGTCGATTCCTCGGGTGTGCTTTTTTTGGAAGAACATGAATCTCCAGGTAAGCACATGGGAGTGGAAGGCTCAGATGCGTACTCAATACTGCTTTTGTGACCCTAGTTTGAATTGAAGTTTTATGGGGACGTAAAGCCCTGAGGTGGGAGTAATGTAAAGACCCGTAAATTTCAAAGAATTTTTTTTTTCATAAATTTCGTTGGAATTTTACAAAAACGAAGTTTTTGACAATGCCTGATTACGAGGCCCGGTGTGCCCGGAATCATTTTCCGAAGTTTAGCTCGGGTACGTTCAGTGAACGAATGAGCGGGTTTTTCTAACTTTTGAATCGGTGCTCGGAATTAAAATCTAAGGGCACCGATGGAATCGCAACGCCAGTATTTTCTTAGAAATGCCTTTTCCGGAGTTGCGTTTTCTCGGGTATGCTTTTTAATTTTTGGGGTTATGTTAAGAAATAAAATAAAGTGGTGCGACAACTTTATTTTATTTCACTTAAATCCACTTAAAAGGCACTTAAGCTAAGTTAAGCGGATAGGGTGGAACCCAAAATATCCTACCCACTTGGTAGTATATTTTGTGAGGTAGGACCCACACGAGCCCCACTGTTTCTTTCCTTCTAAGTAACACACCCACACCCCCCCCCCCGCTTTAATGAATTCAAACCTTACGTTTTTTTGGTTAAGAAACGCCTCATTAAATTGGGCGGTTAAATCGTTACCATTAATTCATTGAATTAATTGTTCGTTTCTTTTCTTTTGAAATTCAAACGTGTCATGTGTGTTAATAAAATAAGATAACTCTTATTTTATTTATGTGGGAACTTGTGGCGTGGAGAGGATTTGGAGGAAAGCGTTCTTCTTCGACGAAGAACGCGAAGAACGTGAAGAATGCGAAGAACGCTCTGACCTCTGACATGGAATGCCAAACCCTCAGAGATCGACGATGCGACGTCGTGTACCACGACGTCAACGATGCTTCTTCCGCAACATCCCTTTCCTTGACAAAAATCTTGTTCGAAGACAATGCTTGAGGTAGGGAATTGTTTATGAATGTTAATGAACCCCATGTTACTTCCTTATAAATCAAATAACGCAGATCAACTAACATCAAGTTGATCAGTGAAGAATATTTTGCGGGTTGGGAATTCTTGTTTGATGAAATATTGTAGGGGTTTATTGCTTCTTGTTCGTGAAACATCCTTTGTCATTCCTCTTCTTATATTTTTTTTGGCCGCTTGTTATCAACTTAATGGGAGGAGGTCAGACCGCACGAACACGGTTGACCCTCCTCCCCCCTTTGTTTTTGTATTGTTGTGGTTCAGAAGATGGCAGCACGGTGCGTCGGCACCGCGCGGGAACCTGGAGTGATGCGGTAAGGATGTGTGGCGCCGTTGCGCCGCGCCGTCAGGGCCGAACAAAAGTGTGGTGATAATCGGTGCCGCGAAGGTGAACAGAAGACTCCGCAGTTGTTTCTTTTGATGTGCGGATCGACAGGCTTTGACTGAACGGGCCGCAGAGACGATTTGATGTTTCCGAATTGAAGAACGGGACCCGGGATGGGCATCGGCGTAGGCGGATTTGAAAACGGACCACTGGAGCAACTCCGGTGGCCCGTAGACACCACCGGCGGCGCGGGGGACGGCGCGGCGGCGGCCGGAGGCAGCAGCCGGCACCGGCCGGCCGCCCGGAGGCAGTGACGCCCCGGCGCGCCGCCTGGAGAAAACCCTGCGGCTGAAGCCGCGGCGGCAAGCGCGTGGATCCAGCCACCACGCGGGATCCATGGGGACGCGTCGTGCACCGCGTCCACGGAGTAACAGCTCGTTGGCCGAGCCAGCGAGCCACCCGACCGAGTCGGGCCAGCTTGGGCGGACCGGGCCGGGTCGCGCCCAGCCAGGTCGGACCCGGACCCGGGTCGGGTCGACCCGGTTCGGGCCGACCCAGGGGGGTTGGGCTGGGTCGGTCCGGGCCCAGACCCCCCGTTTTCAGATCACTTTCGGTCTTTTTCCCATATCTTGGGCTACGGACCTCTGATCGACGTACCACCAGTTTCGTAGCGATCCTTGGCTCGAGACGGCCATTTTGGTATTTTACACTCAAGGTTTTGGAGAACTTTGGGTTCGGCCGGGTTGGTTCGGATACGAAACCAACCGGGCCCTCAGAGTGGAAACTCTTATATCTTGAGCTCCGGACGTCCGATTGACGTGCTGTCGACTTTGATGAATTCCTCTAAGTGAGACATATCTTTTGGCTTACTCTGCTCTTGGTTTGGATGTCGTTGGAGTGCGGTCGGGTTGGTTCGCTCATGAAACCAACCGGGACCCTGGAACGAAAAAGCCAATAACTCACAGACCGGGCGTCCGATTGACGCGTCCTCTGTCTCGTTTATTTCCTCTTGATGATACAGAACTTTTGGCTTATTTCTCTTGAGTTTTGGATGCAGTTGGATAGTGGCCGGGTTAGATTGCACCCGAAATCCAACCGAGCCCCTGAAACGGAAAAGCTGATATCTTTCAGACTGGACGTCTGTTTGACAAACCGTCAGCGGCGTTGGTGATCACGTGGAGAAATGGTCCCCATGAGTTTACCCCATGAGAGTTCGTGGTAATGTTGAGGTACGGCCGGGTTGGTTCACACACAAATCCAACCGGGCCCTGGGGACGAAAAGGCTAGTAAATCACAGACCGGGTGTCCGATTGACGTGTCGTCTGTTGCGTTGAGACCCCTATGACGAGGCGGTCCTTTGAGATACTTCTTCATGGGAATTGGAGATACTTGGAGTATCGACCAATAGCTCGTGGAGAAGACCCTCCCAGAGACGAGCATGCGGAGTATGAAGACCGTGTAGCCAACTGAGACCTGACGACTGTTTGACCGACTCGACTTGGAGTGAGTCGACTAGCCCAGTGGACGAAGCACTACTTTGTTTGGGTGCAGACCCATGGCGGACGGAGAACTACCTGTGTGATAGTGCAGACCCATGGTACTCGTCCGGAGAGTACCTCTGTAGGCTACTAGGGGGTGTGCACTACTGTGTTTGGGTGGGATACCCCGGTGGGAAGCACTACTGTGTTTGGGTGGCTGACCTGCGGTACTCGACAGGAGGAGTACCTTAGCAGTCTTAGGTTAGTGAGCAGTACCTCGGAGTCGTTACAGGACCACTGTACACTCCAGAGACGGGGCTCTTCAGTAGTTATAGTTTCGATAATGAAAATCCTAGTTTGATATGAGACTTTTGACCTTTTAGTTTACCTCGTGATTGATATGGTTCACTTGATAACTTAGGTGTATGTATGGGCATATACCTGGGTAGTGTTTATCTGTTTATTTCCTGATCTTAGTGTTTTCCTCATGATTGAGATTGGTTACTTGATAACTTAGGTATATGCATGGGCATATACCTATGTAGAGGTTATCTGTGGAGATCTTCTTTGTGGTTATCCATGTTGGTTTTAGTGAGACCTTGAGGTTCTCGGGGTCCCTACTGGGTATCGTTATACTCACCCCTGCACGGGCTATGCCCGCACCTTGTTGTGTTGGTTGCAGATGACGGCAGCACTGACAGAGGCCGAGTGTTCTAGGACTGGACGATACCCGGAGATGGACCACATGACGAGTCAGTATCCGGAGGTGTACTTCGCGACGAGATGACACACAGAGGAGGTTGACGGGCGAGAGCGTTGTGGAGGCTATCTGTACCTACCCTTCAGGTATGATCCGTGGTGGACGATCCAGGAGCTGCGCTGTCTGTACCTACCCTTCAAGAAGGATCCGAGGACGATGACCCATGACCTGCGCTGTCTCTACCTACCATTCAGGTAGGATCCGAGGATGACGACCCAGGAGCTTCTTCCTTTCTTCTTGTTGTTATCTTTTTCTGTTGTACTTTGTTCAGTTTTAGCTGTACTTCAGTTGGGTTTCTATTCTGGCCCATTTACTTTTCAGCACTTCTCTTTGTACTTAGTGTTTTTCTTCCAATTGTGCTCTGTGGTGTTTTGTTTACTTTTATAAAGGAAATGCCTTCCTAGTTATCCGGATTTACACCTTTGGTACTAGTCTCCAGCCCCTGGCCTATTGAAGGAGGGTTTGGGGTAGTCACAGCATGGGCCCCAAGGACGGGTCGTGACACGGACCACGACCAAAAATGGGTGTGGTCCATCTCATTTAATCATTGTTACAAAATATATAATAAGTTTATATTAGTAAATTAATTATATATTTTATACTATGGTGTGCCACAATAAATTACATTTTCCCCCAAAATTCAAAATAACATGGAATTAACAATGAAAAGGTTGTTCATTTTGGTCGGCATTATTCGTTATCCACCGCTCCATCTTTTTCAAAGGGCTTGGTCACCTGATCTTTTGGTTTTAAACATATTCACTAGAATGACACCATGGGGACCCACAAAAGTATGGAAACTTATTATTTAATTATATTAGGAAACATAAATCAGAACATACCAAATGCTATGGGTGTGGTTCAGATGCCCTCTTCTCAAACATTACCATGACAACTATAGGGGAACGACCCCGAATATGTCTATTTATTAACTCTTTTAAAACTCACTCAATTGAATTCACTTATATTATGAATTATTGTATCTTAAACTTGACCAAAAATAACTTTTCCAACACTTAAAACATGTATTCATGTAAATAATGATGTTAACAAAAAACTTTTTCAATATTCTTTTTAAATAAAAAATCTCCCAAGCATCACTTCATCGTTTTTAGTATCATAAAACGTGCGTTTATTAAAATTATAATTCCAAAAATCTAGATTTATTCATTGATATGGAATCTCACATAATTTCCATTCAACTTGACCATCATTTTTGTCAATAACATTGACCAACATTATTGTCAAAAAAATATAACATCAATTCTTATGTAATCCTTACAATCTCAATATTTACATTTTGTTTACAACATACTATATACTTCTTTTCAACTTAATCAATACCTTTGGAACTATCTTCTCCCCCTTGATAATATATTATACTCATTAGGTTATCTTCTCCCACATATTGTTGTGAAATAAAAAAGGAACTTTCAAATGAAATAGGCCTTTCCAAACATCCTTCTTTAGATATAAAGATATGTTTTCTTCTATCACCATATTATTGGAGAGAATATAAATATATTCACTAATTCTCCAACTTTAATTTTGAAATATTTATCCCCTATAGTGTATGGTAAGAAAATCTAAAAAGGTTTAAATACACCTTAGTATTCCACTTTCAATAGGGATTCCTTTTCAGATTCAAATCCCCATGTACGGATACAGACAATTTCCACATATCATTCCAGATCCCCCTTATTGAATCTCCTTTTATCCAAATACCATTAATACTATTATTAAATTAATATATTCATTAAATTAATTTACCTCAAGGCACATGATATGTTAAAAAATTCTCTAAGCCTACTAATCCATAGCTCGGTGTATGAAACAAGAGTCATTGGAAATAACCACAAAGTTGTACATGTCACCCCAGAATACTATTTAATGTTCATATAATCTTTTACTTTTTACATTTCAAACCAATAAATGTGATATCCATAAATATATTCCAAAACATTAATACATAACATAAATATACATGGTAGTGGAAAACATACCACATGATGAATTAATGTATTAAAATTGTTAAAAATTTGACCCCACTTATTACATGATTGGTTTAACAGAAAGAAAATAAAACTCCTTTAATTTTAATTCTTTATATGATTCAATGATTTTATATTTTCATTCTTCTATATCCACTCTTTCTTCTCTAGAATAATCAATATGATGGATAATATATCTTCTTAAATTTTGAACATATTTACAAATAGTTATAAATAATAATAAAAAATGGGGAGAGGGGTACCTCTATGTTCCTCAAGGTAAGGAATAGAGCTGGTCAAGATAAACCAACCCATTGCCTTTAACCTTTACTTTTTCCATTTTTAAATTTTAGAAACTGAATGAAACTATCTCATTATGTTTTTCATCATCTCTTATAGCTAGAAAAATTATCCACTTGCCAAATGATCACCATTTTATGATACCACTTCCACACTTCTCTCTATATATCTGAGTATTTTTCATATTTCTTTTTCTCTATATTTTCCAAAATTATTTAATTGATCACACTTAAAAAAATAAATAATTTGGTGCATCACTATTCTATCTCATCTTTGATATTCTTATATATTGAATATTCATCTTTTTCCTCTTATTATCTTGTGTTGGATCACCTCAGAAACCCATTTCAATGATGGAAAAATTACTATATTGAAATAAATCTTCTAATTAATAGGTGTATTCTATTTTAGTTACACCTCTTTTATTAATGTAACCACCTCTTACTTTTTCTCCAAGATGTATCTTAATTCCCTCCAAGATATTTGTTTTGAGTACCTATATCTTGGTGTTTGAAACACCCTTTATTAAAGTTCTTTCTCATCTTCCAAAACATTGAATTTATATTTTAGCTTAATGTCTATTTAATGGATATGAACTCTAATTATATGTTATAGTATTTGAGTTTATCAATATGGATTCTTTACCCATCAAATAATTTCCTAAATTTTAACACCTTTCCATATAAATTTAGTAAAAAAAACAAAATATCTATCCCTAGAATCATCCCTCATTTGGTCTCTCAATGATTGAGAGGTCTAAATTTCTATAGTTCTTCTAACTTAGTTTATCATGTAATCTTAAAAATATCTTATTATGATGTTCCAAAATATTCCACAATAGATTCAATTTAGTGTTCTTAACTTTAGTGAAACCCACCGAAAAATTTCATGGTAAAAACATTACATCAAGATATCAGATCAAGTTTTATCTTTATTTATAAATATATTCAGTTATATTTCAAAGGGATATTTATATTCCATTTTGGGGTATTTATACTCTCCTCAAGTTAGATTATATTATATTTTTTTATTCTAATTTTATAGAAAACATTTTCATCTTTGAATCAACATCTCTCAAATCACATTTCCATTCATTAGATTGTGTTATTATTTAGAGAAAACAAGACTTTAATTTATTTTCCATTTATATTTTTTTCCAATTTATTGGGAAATGTATTCAATTATATCACTTTTCTCTTTTACCCTAATTATAATTTTCTTTTGGCTAAAATTCAAATACACTTCTGCATTCTTCAACCTAGTGTTTTTCAAGAAAACTTTTTAAACATCATATATTATACTCCATGTATGATACTCCATTGTTTTATGTTGTCATTGCATGAACATTTCATAGAATATAAACTTTATTTTTTAGCTACTTCATCATAAAAATTACATCTCATTTTTTTCTCTAAGTGAGAGTTAAAAATTTCACATCCTTTCTCAACATGAGGGTCAAAATCATAAATATAATTAGTTTAATATTCTACCTCAATTAGAGAATACAACTTATTAGATGAATTTATCATATTATTCATATTCTTTCCTTTTTTTAAAAGTAACCTATCACTTGTATTTTGTTATTTTCTAAAAAAATCACACAATATCCTTCATGTGTATTTGGATAAATTTCAATAATTTTCATTTTTATATAAATGATCTAAAATAACTCCATTTAATCACACTTTGATCTAGGAATCAATTTAAATTTTTATTCAATCTATTTCAAAGATGATATTATCATTATATAATAAAATAATTCCATCTTCAATTACATCATTACAAATTCCAAGAGAATCTCCCATAAACCAGATAAACTCCTTTTTCCATGGTTTCAGATACTTTCTAACCTAGAAATGAACATTCATTTTAGATGACATATTCAAAACAAATTAAAAACAAATAAGAGATATAAAAAGTCAATGATAAATGAACATATCCCTTTGATACAAATTGTAGGGTCCCACAATGGTGATAAGAGTTACATCACTATTAGTATGTGGGAGTGAATCAGGGTGTGAGAATAACTTTCCCATTCAAAACAACATGAAAATTTTACCAAATCAGCCTTAAATTATCATGACCTTTCAACCATGAGGGTCTTTTTTTGTGCTCTTTAACTACATTTGATTATGTTTTCTTGGTTTTTTTGTTCTCTTGAAAAATATAAATATTGAAATGATTATTTACTTGGTTCACCCTCATTGGGATATATCTAAGGAGTATTAATTGACATTATGGTGTGAAAAAAAATCACTATGGATTTCACTTATATTCAAAGGGTTCCCTTCACTTAAAATCTATTCAACATTTATCACTCCTTTCTTGATATCAATTATTGAAAAAATTTAGGCATAAATCATTATCTCTTATGGTTCACTATCACTTCTTCCTCCTTCATTATTCTTAAATCATTGAAAGATACCAACATGGTTTTTGGGAATGTAGTTCTATTCAAAAAGCAATTGAATTCATATTAAAACAAGGTTATATGCTCTATTAAATTCACATTTTTTCTACTTCAAACTCTATGAAAACATCTTGGAAACACATATACTTTACCTTCTAGAACCATTCTAGAATAACTCTTCAAAAATATGTAGACACAACAATTTCATTATACACTTGGAAAATTATTTAATGGTTTCCAGACCTTCATGTTTCAATCCCCTCACCTATAATAAAACCTTCTTCCTTCTATGAAATATATATATTCAAATATGTGTAATTTTTGACTATTTATGACAATCGATATTTACTTCTTGAAATGGTGAGCCTATATCACCATTAATATGACACCGAGTAGTATCAGGATTGTATTTAAAAACTTCCCATAAATATTCCATAGTTCCTCCACGATTTCCCCCCAAAACCAGAAGGAAATAAATTTTAGTGGACACCTAGAAAAACAATTTTATTGATCATAACTTTTCAGAATAAATACATTATCTTTAATGATGAAATTTCTCTGATTCAGGATGGAATGAAGATCAATAACTAAGGTCCATGGTGTATGAACTATTTAATAATGGCTCATTCATCATCTATGAGTTCCCTTCTTTATTTTCTATTCTTATTCCCAACACACCCATCACCATGGTATGGTGTTAAGAACTATGATGTTTTACCTCTAAAATTGGAAAACCTATGGGCGTGGTCCCCTACTATAAGTCATTATGAATTGATAATCCAAGTTTTGACCACATCCACCATTAAAATTGTTGTGGTCTACCCAATTTAATCCACCATGGATTATAGATCATTATTACAGAACAAATACTTCATAATGATTTGTCTCATATACTGCGGCACAAAAATTTTCTCCACCTTCCTCTAAAACACCAAACAACTCTACATGCACTATTGAAAGGCTTCATATTTTATCATATGCCATTTTCTATCCAAAACGGATTATTTGTCAGTGGAAATGGTCTCTTTATCAATTTGTTTCACATAGGTGAAATAAAATTCCACTATGGACACTATAATGGCCATAGTCCCTTTTACTTCTCATTTAGGGAAACATCCTCCATGATATTTCTAAGGCCCTGTGAGTGGTCTAGCTAGCCACTTCTCAAACTATAACATGGCCACCATTAGGGTATTTCCCTTCCCAGTTATGACATTTTTCACTTTTTAGAAACTCATTCAATGACCATCACGTATGGTATCCCTATGAACATCTTTCACCAGATTAAAAAAAATATTTACAACACTTACATAATTTATAGCTGTGAATAATGATTTCAACAGCATACCTTAGCCATATTATTTGGAAAGAAATCATCTACCAAGAATCAATCCATCATTTATTCCATATTCAGACATTTTTATACAATGTTATTATCAACAAATCTGACATTCTTTAATGAGATTACAGCACACATCTTGTCCATCCACATTGACTATCCTTATTTTCAACAAACTTGAATATAATTTTTCTCAAAAAATCCAACATAAATCCTTTGGGATTTGTAAGAGAGGCTTTATGGAATATATCTCCTTCAATCTCCCACTTTTACTAAATAATACAATTATTTGTATCATTTCACTGTATATTGTATTATATAAAATATCATGTTAAATGTTTTCCAAAAAAAACTTTTGGATATCTTTGAAAATACTTTTTTAATATTATAATAAATTTCACCATTTATAAAATAAAATGAAATAATTTGTGATATCTTATAAAAAAATATTTTGGATTATCTTTAAAACGCATTTAGAGTATCTATTTCCATCAAATATAATCCCCATTCAGTCAAACAAAATGTTTTACCCCATGGTCCTTTACAGTGTTGAAAACAATTATCATTCATGGTATTCATAAATGAAAGAAAAGGCTAGCATCAAGGAAATACTTCATTATAATTAATAAAAAAATGAATATGGGATGACCTCTATGAAACTCATGTATTTATACACATGTTTCCACCAATAACATCTTATGTTTTCATGTATTCAAATACATTAAGTGTCCAGTACCCTGAGTTATTATAGGACATAGATAATGTTAATTCCATATATCCAATTCATATGTTCTTGACTCTACTCATATAGTCTAGATTGATGAATATGTATCATTTAATTCATTTTTATTGATGATAAAATTTCATTTACCTTATCTGAATAGATTAACGCAAAATATATATAATCTAGGTGTGGTAAAAAAATCTCATGCTTTCTCATATGAGGGCTCAAATGTTATACTCATCATATTAGAGGAAAAATTATGTCTTGGTTAACCTCAAATCAATGAATAAAATAAAAACCATAACCAAACACCCCTGCTTAGCTAATCCTTAAGTGAATACATTATAAAGGTATCAATGTGTGAATGTTTGGATGTTATGTATATTTACAACCAAAAGTAATAGGGACAAAATTATATCCATTGACCACTAGTATACCAAACATATAGTATACAATACTACATGTGGGGTAATTAGTGATCCATCCATTAAAAAAAATATTTTTATACCTCATGAACATATTTTATATCTCAAACAAGAATCCTACACATGTCAATGTTAACATTATGCGATAACCTCAAATACTCCCTAAAGAAGAATGGTTATGGATAACTAAATGTCCTACTTTCACAGGTCTATTATCATTATAATTCATAAAATTTATACCTATATATACATATATATTGAAAATTTGAAAGAATGATAAATTGGATATTTCCATTTATATGATTTGTATTATAGGGATAAAACTATGTTAATAAAACTATAAAAAAAACATAAGTACATGTTTAAAATATCAAATATGATGGAATTACAGATCAGCCTTATATTTTCTACACTTTCTTGGGAATTTTTATCTTTTTATAACTTTATGTAATTCCTGATTCAACACTACTTGAACACCTAAGAACACTCTCCCCAAAAAATATTTAGTGAGTATCATCTATGAGGAAACCATGTTTGAATAACAGTCAGATTTTGGAATCATACTTCCAATTCTCTTTCCCATGAACATAATCAAATTCCCTCCACAATATAAAATGTTAAAATTTCCACTTATATAGTCTACCAATAACTCATTCTTAGTTCAACATCACCATCCTTATGACATTTTCACTAAATGTTTTCGAAGAAACTTTATAGTATTTAATATAACTATTTACATTATTACCTACCAACACATCCTAAATTCCTTTATAATAAAGTGAAATTCACATTGTTAATGTAAATAAATGTGAATCATTACATTTTCATTTACCACTATACCCTAAAACTGATTTTAGGATAAATGATAAATTTTATTTTGACTATTTTTATCATTTAAGAGATTGTGAAATTCCCTTTTAACTATTAATTAATATATATCTTTACAATTTTTTCCCTATGATATCTTTGCCACATTATGATATTAAGTAGAAATAATATTTAGACCAATATAATATTTAATTTTTTTAATTTGGACTTCTATAAGTAAAAATATTTCCCCATTAGCCTCTTAGGCACTATTTACAATTTATAATATCAATCTAAGAAATCCAAAATCCTTTATGTTAGGAAATAACACTTATTTCCTGTTAGTAGGGAAACTTAACTAATAAAAGATTATTTCCATATAATATATGGTATTCAATATTTTTGGATAATTTACCTTTGAAAAGAAGACTATCAATAAAAATATTTTATTGATTAGTGGACTGAAAATCTCTCACAAATTTTAAAAAATATCTTGATAAAAAATTTATCCTAGATAATGTCTTTTTAACAATAACACTTATTTATCCATGTTATAGAGTTTTATGAATCATAAACCACGTATATAGAATAAATCATATTATTTTGTTCACAAAATATATTTTTTTAATGAAAAAATTATCTTATCATATAAGATAATGAGATAGAAATAAACATCATTTAGTTAGATCCATAAAATATTGAAAATCTATTTCACATTCAAAATATTTGATGTGGTAACACATTTTTTCATCACATGAATAAAAATAAAAAAACAATATAAATTATTCCTCAAATTTTGAACACTTTCACATTTATTACACCTGTAAAGTATACATTTAGTATCCCATACGATCAAAAATTAGTGAATTGATTTCTGTATCCTTGATCTCTATCATGTTAATTCAACTGAGTTTCAAAAATCCTTTCAGGTTTGCCAAATAATAAAATCCTAAGGAATAATAAATTTTCCCTCCTAATAAGACCTTTATATTTCAATGACCTTGAATGGTTTCTTAAAGAAATATTATTGGACTCTCTAACTAAATTTTCCTAATTCGATGTGGTCTTATATCCACTTATATATTCAACAAAACAATAAAACCTAGACACAGTCTGTCTATTCAATATATTATAATAACATTTAAGAATATAAATTAAAATTCTGTTGAACTCAAGACCATTTTTAGAACATATACATAGATGAAAATAGAATGAATTCTCTAACCAGAATAATATTTGATATACAACTAGTATAACCAAGTCACTAGTATACTGGATCATATTGAATATCATTGATATACCCTATATTATTGTGTGTGTGAGTGGATTATAAAATTCCTTTTGTAAATTTTCATATAATTCAATTTAAAACTTATGTTAATCAATATATAATACATACAAGAATATAGATTCACCTATTGAACAATTTAAAAATATGGTTCCTTTGGAAAAGGACTCTTTAACACATATAGTTTTTCTTTGTTAAAAACTATTATTAAGTTTCCTGTAATGGGAGTTTTTTAAATTATGCTCATCCTTTCTAAGGATTAATGTCATTATTAATTATGATTATGATGGTGTTTTTTCTCTATAAGAAAATTCTTTTATTAGAGGAGTATCATATATTATATCTATTTAATATGGCCTTTTTTATTGGATACCACTTATATTATGAACCTTTTTGAATACATTAGAAAAATTCATAGACCAAGATTCATATTTCTTTAGGAAATGAGTCATCTATGAAATTAGTCATACCTATTAACTTTTTAGATAGGGAATCATCCCAATCATATCACATCTAACACTTGGATAATTTAGCTAAAAATTGATTATTAGATTCATTATATAAATAAATCTAAATTTATTCCTCTAGTGCCATAATTCTTAGGATTTCCCAGATATGTGTATCAAGAAACAAATAGTGGGATTTGAATACAAAAATATCACATTTAACCATTTACACCATTCCATACAAAATATATATATATATAAAGCCTTTAATGAAAGAACCCACTTGATTGAATGATCAAGGTCATGGCTTGTTATTCTTTAGAAGGAATCTAAGCATTGATATTTATAAAGGGATTTAATCTCACTATGTTATCTTGTAGTATTCCTTCTATATATGAAATGTTTTAATGATTTATTTTATAATCTTATCCACTCCAATAAACCATTATATTCAAATAATATTTATGTCCAACTATTTAAACATCATGTGCTTTGGGTTATTAAACCAAAAATTGTAGTCAAATATATTCACACATATTCATATGTATCTCATGCATAAATTGTATGAACAATTCATTTAAAATTTTGGAGGTATATGATATTTAAAATATTAACATGAGAAATCCCATAGCTATATATAATCAACATCCTCGTTCCTATATCATGGCATAAGTCTTCAAAAAAGTGGGAAATCTGACCTAAAGTCTCACACCATAGTGATATTATACTCAAGAAATAATTAAATTCATGATAAATCGAAATCCTAATATTTTGAAACCAAACGTGATAAATAACATCAATCTAATGACTACAATTGAAAGCCAAAGTGAACATTGATGTAAACTAAATCATTTTATCATACTTCACATGTAACTACTTAGATGCATGTTTGAAAATATCTAGTATGAGTTTAAATTATAAACTAAATCATAAAAATTCATAATATAAACAATTTATAACCATGAATAAATAACAAGGAAATATCTTTAAAATAAATCAACACTTCATAAATTTAGACGTAAGATAATCATTTATTAATAATTCATAAATAAATTATTAGTTATAAACTCTTTATAATAATTAACTAATCATTGTGGAAATTCAATATTTTTTAATATAAACTATTTATATTCATTTTATAACATTACCTTTTCATGTTTTCATTATATGATGCATTTTTTAAATATTTGATGTTTCTATGAATTATTAACATTTTACGGTCTAATATATATTAGGTAAACCATTTACCTAATCGAAATATCACATACATAATAATATTTTAAACATTTGGTCAAATTAATCATAAAAATTATTTTTTATGAATTATGGTTTTAATTTTAATATTTTAATGTAATTAAGTATTATTAATTCATAATTAAAATATTAACACTATATATTATGAGTTATTTTGTAATTTATAAAAAATTTATAAATTACCCCTTATGAATAATAAGTAATCACTTATGTTATTCCATATTATTTTATAAAATGTTTCATTAATGTTAACATTTAATATTTAGGAATATTTAATAAAAAATGTTTCCTAAATATTAATTAATTAAATGTAAATTATTTATAATTTAATTAACATATAAAATCATTATAAATTAATAAAAATATAAAAAATTAATTTTGATAATTATTTACAACCATTTTATAAATAATAAATTTTATTTAATGTTGAATATGAAGAGAAGTATTTTTTTCCTCCATATCATTTTTATGATTCAACAGAAGTTGTATGATATGACTAATAGGGAAAATATATATATACTATATTTGGTTATTTACGACTGATATTTCAGTCAACCGATATGATAATCTTAAGGACGGTTATCATCAATATTTTACAAATTATATTCCTTTTGTTACCTATGATATTTCATATCATGTGTTAAGACACATGAGATATCATATCTTCAATATTATACTTTATTTTTATGACCTCAACATAGGTTATCATATTATATAACAATATGAAATCATATGCTATGAATTGTGTAAAACTAAGTAATTAAAACGTGTCATGGATTAGAATATACTATATTGTATGATGTAATATAGATCTTACAGAACAAATCTGTGAATGGATTTTAAAACTACTAAGTGATATGTAATATGATTTTTTTCATCATTTATTTCCCACATGATTTCATCAATCTAAATGAAGAGTGGGATCAGATAAGACTGTTGAGTTTCATAGGGGTATAAAAAACCTTTCATAGTATACATAAGTCGTCAAGAATTAGAAACTATTATCTATATTATTGGAAAAATAAAATATGTAAAAACTGTAAATGAAGAATATTTTTAATGGTGAAAAAATAATTTTAATTGTTTCACCATAATCATGTTATTCAAACAAGTTTGAAATTGATGATGTGTTGATAAATCAAAACAATAGATCAAATTTTTTCATTTTTATTATACAATAGATCAATCTCACTAACCCTTCAAACTCACTGTTCAAACAAGATGACACATCTCACGGCCTTTAAATAAAGAGCTTAACTCACTCTTCCTTTTGTCACCACCTAGATATTCTTCACAATATTAATATTTTGATAATACATCAAACAATTCATGTCTCACACACACCCTCTAATGATGTTCTAGAGAGGTTACAACCCTATAAATTCCTCTTTCTTTCTTCACTGAATCATCCAATAAAAAATCATAATTTGAACTCCTATAAGGATCTATGTATCCTTTTTGTAGCCTCTCTTATACTTTAATTTTAATATAAAGGGTTATTATTGAACATATTTTTTTATAGTATTTTTTATAGTATCCCTATTTAGTTGATGATAACATTATTCACAATTAAAATCCCTATATACACTCAGAGATCAATGCAATATATACCTCTTTCAGTTTCTAGCTAAAACCATTAGCTAACTAAAACTGTCTAGTTGTGACATGGAATAATGTCATATGGAGTATAATTCCCATTTTTAATATAATATGTGGTGTTCTCATTCACTATGGGTAAGCCTTAATTTTTTAGATTTCATAATTTCATAGTTTAACAAACTATGATGTGGGAGTCTGTAGTTAACATGATCCAAAAAAAACCTTTTCCCCGTTTATTCTCCCATGATCACCATCTGTCCTCTATAACAACTCCTAACTCAAATACCTTACGGTGTATTAACGTCCACTATGGCATGGAATGATCATTCCCAAAATCCATGATTGTATTAAATTTGGAGCATCTACAATTGAAGGTGAAGTTGCAGTGTTGACATCTTTATTCCAAACTGGATTGAGGCAAAGCCATATTTCTACATCATGAACACCTCGTATTTTCCAGTGGCACCACGTTCATAAAAACTCATATTAATGTTTTGTAATTTTTAGTGTACCTGAACATGGAATTTAAAAAAACTCATGTTTCCACAATAGAAATTACTCTAGTATTCCAGTACTATATAAGTATGGAAGACACTCAATATCTCATTCATGTCTACCGAATGCTAGTTCTCACTTACTTACTCTTGTTAAAACCTTTATGTGAGATGATAATATCCATGTCCATTATCTTCACCTAATGTCACGACCCGTCCTCGGGGCCCGTGCCGTGACTACCCCAAGCCCGCCTTCCATAGGCCAGGGGCTGGCGACTAGCACCAAGGCGTAAATCCCGGAAAAAGGGAAGGCATTGCCTTTGAAAAGTAACCAAGCACCACAGAGTAAGAAAGCGGAGAGTAAACACTAAGTAAAAACTCTAACAAGCTGTGCAGAATGTAAAAGGGTCCGGAAATACAAGCTCAACTGTAAAGTACAACTGAAAGGGAAAAACAGCAACTGAAAGGAAAAGCCGCAGCGTCGAGCCGTCCTCTGGAAGTCCCACCTGAAGGGTGGGTACAGATAGCATCCACAACTCATCGGGTCCACCTGACCACTCCGAGTATGTCCCCCCAGTGGTCCACCTCCAGGTATCGTCATGCTCCGCGAGCCTCCACTACGATCAGCGCTGTCCGTCGTCTGCAACCAACACAACGAAGTGCAGGCATAGCCCATGCAGGGGTGAGTATAAGCTACTCAGTAGGGACCCCGAGACCCCCGAAGGTCTCCCAGAATCCACAAAGTATAATCCACAAAGGAAAGATACAATCATGAAGTAACATCCGACATGGCTTAGGTATATGCCCATACATATACCTAAGTCATCGATTCCCGTTCGGCTCCAACGACCGAGCCCAAGCACAACCCATTCCACACAGGAAATCAAACGTATACCCACACAGGATAGCACAACACAATCCACAAAAGAGAGTAAACAGTAAATCCACACAGGATATCTCAACACAATCCACAAAGGAGAGTAAATAGTAAATCCACATAGGATAGCTCAATACAATCCACAAAGGATAGAAACACAGGATTCAGCTCAAACAGGTATACTTCTTCGGATGACGATAAAGATGATCACTGATCCATATAAGTTGTCCGAGCCACAAATGATCGATAGGTACTAACCCCCACAAAGACCCACACAGGATCGGGCCCACACAGGACCTGTAGGCGCTGGCTCACACAGAACCGCTGAGCGCTGACCCACACAGGATCGGACCCACACAGGATCGGGCCCACACAGGACCTGTAGCACTGACCCGCAAGGGATCGCTGAGTGATGTAGTCATTGCAGTCCACTAAGGATCTCTTCACAGTCGTCGTCGCAGTCCACTGAGGATCTCTGCACAGTCGTCGCTGCAGTCCACTGAGGATCTCTGCACAGTCGTTGTTGTCGAAGTAGCAGTCGCAGCTAGCTCTAGGGTTCCCGCAAACAGCAAGCTCGTTCGAGAGGGTCCGCTCCACGAGCCGAGATGCTGATACATCAACTGACACAAAGTCCGAGGTTGATGTATCCAAAAGTTCTGTATCGTTAACATGAACTCAACGTCGCAGACGGCGCGTCAATCGGATGCCCGGTCTGAGAGTTATTGGCTTTTTCATCCTAGGGACCTGGTTGATTTTTAAGGCAAAACTAACCCGACTGTACTCCACCTACATCCAAACCTCGGGCGGAGTAAGCCAAAAGATCCGTCTGACTTAGAGGAATTCAACGTAGTCGACAACATGTCGATCGGACGCCCGAAGCTCAAGATATGAGTGTTTCCGCTCCAAGGGCCCGGTTGGTTTCGTGTACGAACCAACCCGGCCGAACCCAAAGTATTTTGAATCCTTGAGTGCGATATACCTAAATGACCATCTCAATCCAAGGATCGCGTTGCCGCTGATGGCGCATCATTCATAGGCCCGTAGCTCATGTTACAGGCAAAAGACCGAAAATAATCCAAAGACGGGGGGTCTGGGCCCGGGCCGACCTGGCCCAACCCCCCCCCCCCCCCCCCCCCGGGGTCGGCCGAACCGGGCCGACCCGACCCGTTCTGACCTGGCTGGACCTGGTCCGGTCCGGCAAGGGCGCGGCCCGGCAGGTCAGCTAAACGCCGCGGGGCGCTGCCCCCGCGGATTGGAGGTGTCGCGGCCCCACGTGGGACCGCGCTGGATCGATCGGATGCGGCATGTTGCCGCGTCCCGTGCGGGCGAGCCGGACCCGCGTGGTCGCGGGTCCGCTGCCGCCACCGCCGCGGCTGAGGCTGCGCCGTCGACCCTCACCGCCAGCCGCTTCCGCGGGCCACTAGAGTTGCTCTGGTGGTCCGTTTTCCTTCCCGTCTGCGCCGTTGTTTCTCCCGGGTTCCGTTCTTCACTGCGGGGTCGTCAAATCGCCCTTGCGTCACCTTTTGTCATCACCCGCCAAATCCGCACAACCACTCAGAACGGTGGAGGGTTGTCGGGCCGTGTTCGTTTGGCCCGCACCCTCCGCGTTAGATAAAAACAACAGAAGAATTATTCAACACATGAAACAACAATTTTAATAAATTAAAATAGTTCATATGAATCTGGTTATTTAATTTTAAAGAAACGTTCACGGGAATGTAAAACATCCAAATAAAATCCCTACCTCGTCAAGTCATCGCACGCGGCTTCTTCGCGGATTGGATCATCACGGAAGGAGGTGATTGTCGCGTCGCAGAAGGCGTCGCGTCGTCGTGGAAGGCTGTCACATCAACAAACTCCGAGGTTCAAGAACAATAGATTTAATTATTAATAATTAAATCCGTGCATTGATAAAAACCACAAAGGTGTTTTAAAGAATCACAAACACTCACCTCAACGGATGATCGAAGGTTTTTGTTGCGGATTAAGGAACGTCGCCGAAGAACGTTGCGAGAGAGGAAACATCGGCGTCGCGGCACACGGCATCGCATCGTCGATTTTCGTGGGTTCGGCATTCTTTGTCGGAGGCTGGCGTTCTTCGTGTTCTTTGCGTTTTTCGCGTTCTTCGCGAAGAAGGGTGAAGGCACAAGAATTCTGTCAAAGCCTCTCAACGTGTAATCCTCCAAAAGTCAGTGTTGGTCTTATTTTATTATTATGCCAACAAACGTATAAGAGGTAAGAAATGACCCATTAATTTGTAGAATTAATTTAATGAAAGAAACTGCCCATTTAATTCACGAACAAAACTGCCCAATTAAATGGTGCGTTAAGAAATTAAGAAAACGTGTCAGTTGACTTTCAAAATGACGGGTTTTCGCGGGTGCGTTACTTAGCGGAAAAGAAACGGTGGGGATCGTGTGGGCCCCACCTCACAAATATCCTACCAAGAGGGTAGGATATTTCTGGATAGCACCCTATCCGCATCAACTCAGCTTAAGCTGCTTCAAGTGGCTTCAAGTGGCTTCCAAGTGGCTTAAGTGAAATAAAATAAAGTTTGTCGTACAATTTATTTTATTTCTTAACTTTAAGCCCAAAAATTAAAAACTACACCCAACAAACGCAACTCCGGAA
This sequence comes from Viscum album, assembly GCA_963277665.1. Taxonomy (NCBI): domain Eukaryota; kingdom Viridiplantae; phylum Streptophyta; class Magnoliopsida; order Santalales; family Viscaceae; genus Viscum; species Viscum album. The sequence continues at coordinate 650,119,621 of OY728145.1, read as the reverse complement.
GAGGTATTTCTAAGCAATTACCGGCGTTGTGATTCCATCGGTGCCCTCAGAATTCGATTTCAGGCACCGGTTCAAAAGTTAGAAAATCCCGCTTGTCCGTTCACTGAACGTACCCGAGCCAATCTTTGGAAAATGATTCTGGGAACACCGGGCCTTGGAATCAGGTGCCGTCAGAAACTGTGCTATTGTAAAATTCAAAAGAAAAATTAAGAAAAAATTTCCTTGAAATTTACGGGTCTTTACATTACTCCCACCTCAGGGCTTTACGTACCCGTAATGATACATCATAAACTATGGAAACAAATGTGGGTACTGAGCACGCATCTGAGCCTCTCGCTCCCAAGTGCTCTCCTGGAGGTTCCCGTGCTGCCACCTGATGCGCACTAGAGGAATCAATCGTCCACGTAGGACCTGCTCTTGTCGATCCTCGATCTCCACTGGGACCTCCGCAAAAGTCACCCCATCATCCACGTCTAGCTCCTCATGGTCAATGATGTGTGTCGGGTCGTGCACGTATCTCCTCAGCTGTGATACGTGGAAGACGCCGTGCACCCGGTGCAACTGCGGTGGTAGAGCCAGGCGATAAGCCACCTCACCAAGCCTGTTGAGGACCTGGAAAGATCCGATGAAGCGTGGAGACAACTTGCCACCTCGGAAAAATCTCTGTAATCCACGTCGAGGTGAGACACACAAGAAGACGAGGTCGCCATCCTAGAACTCTAGTGGCCTCTGCCTCCTGTCAGCATAAGACTTATGCTGGCTCTGAGCTATCCACATCCGCTCCTGGATGACCTGGACCTTCTCTGTCGTGGTCCAGACCATCTCTGGTCCCACAAGTGCTGACTCCCCAGGGTGTGTCCAGCACAAAGGAGATCTACAAGGTCTGCCGTACAACGCCTCGTATGGTGCCGTCCCAATAGTGGAGTGGTAGCTATTGTTGTACGCGAACTCCACCAAGGGTAGGTGGTCCTCCTAGCTATGACCAAAGTCGAGGACACATGCGCGGATCATGTCCTCGAGAGTCTGAATGGTCCTCTCCGTCTGGCCATCCGTTTGAGGGTGGAAGCCGGTGCTAAAATGTAGTCGCATCCTAAACACCTCCTGCAACTCCTTCCAAAGCCGGGAAGTAAAGCGAGCGTCCCGATCGGAGACGATAGACGATGACACACCGTGAAGCCGTACAATCTCTTGAATGTAGAGACGCCCCAAGATCTCCACTGAGCCCTGCTCTCTGATGGGTAAGAAGTGTGCCGACTTGGTGAGTCGGTCAACAATCACCCAGATGGAGCCGTGACCTCTGTAAGTGTGTGGAAGTCCAGTCACGAAGTCCATAGATATTCCATCCCACTTCCACTCTGGGACCTCCAAGGGTTGTACCAAGCCTGCTGGTACCTGATGCTCTGCCTTCACCTGCTGGCAGGTGAGGCACCGTGAAACAAACTATGCCACAGCCTTCTTCATGCCCGACCACCAGTGATGTCGTCTGAGGTCCTGGTACATCTTTGCCACTCCAGGATGTACCGCCAAAGGAGAAGTGTGAAACTCTCTCAGCCCCTCCTCTCGTAAAGCGACTGGTACCAAGGTACGTCCTCTGAAAAGGATGTCGTGCCCTACTCCAAGGGAGAAACCATCAGGTGCCTGTCCCGAGGATATATGTGCACGCCGTGTCTCACAGTCAGCATCCCAACGTTGTGCCTCTCTAACCCGCTGTAGAAGTGGAGGAGAGACTGTGAGAGACTGGAGGAAGGCTGCTCCGTCCCTATCCACGAAGGATATCTGCAAGGCGGCTAGCTGCTCTGTCGCCTCCTCAAGTAGATGAATGCTCGTCCTCCTGCTGAGGGCATCAGCTACTACGTTCCCCTTCCCATGAGTATATACTATCTCAAAGTCATAGTCCTGGAAAAACTCGAGTCATCGCCACTGTCTCAGGTTCAGGTCCTTTTGAGAGAAGATGTACCTGAGACTCTAGTGGTCAGAAAAGACTGTAAAGTGCTCTCCCATCAGATAGTGCCACCACGTCTTCAGAGCGAAGACCACTGCTGCTAACTCCAGGTCATGGGTAGCGTAGTTCTGCTCATGCGGCCTCAACTGACGTGATCCATAGGCAATCCCAGCTCGCTCCTGCATCAGGAAAAATCTGATTCTGGTCCCTGATGCAACGCAGTAGACTACGTATCCAACTCCCTCCTCAGGCAACCAAAAGATAGGTGCGCTGGTCAATCTCTGTCTCAGCTCCTGAAAGCTCTGCTGACATCTGTCTGACCACACAAAGGGTTTCCCATTATTCGTCAAAGCTAAGAGTGGCGTCGCAACTCTACAGAAGTCTGGCACAAATCTCCGATAGTATCCGGCTAGACCCAAGAAACTTCGCACCTCCGTCACGCTCCTAGGTGGCTCCCAAGCTAGCACTGTCTCGATCTTTGCAGGATCCACCGCAACTCCCGCCTCAGAAATGACGTGCCCCAAGAAGTGGACCTCACGTAACCAGAACTGTAACTTAGAGAGCTTGCCATAAAGCTGGTGCTCTCGGAGTGTGTCTAGTACAACCCGCAAGTGGTAGGCATGCTCCTCCTCGGTGGTCAAGTACACCAAAATGTCATCGATGAAGACCACGACAAATCGATCGAGGTATGGCTGGAAGATCCTATTCATGAGGCTCATGAACACTGCTGGAGCGTTGGTTATGCCGAAAGGCATAACCAAGAACTCATAGTGGCCATACTGACACCTGAATATCGTCTTCTGCACGTCCTCGTCACAAACTCTGAGCTGATGATAGCCTGACCTGAGGTCTATCTTCGAGAACCATCATGCTCCCTTGAGCTGATCGAAGCAGTCATCAATCCTCGTTAGCGGATACTTGTTCCTCACTGTCACCTGGTTCAGGCGACGATAGTCGACACACATTCACAAGCTCTCGTCCGCCATCTTGGCGAACAAAATCGAGGAATCCCAGGGTGAAACACTGGGTCGAATGAACCCCTTGCCCTGAAAGTCCTCCAACTGTACCCACTGCTCTCGAAGCTTAGCAGGGGCCATCCGATACGCTAGAGTGAATATCGGGGCTGTCCCGGGGTACAGATCAATATAAAATTCTACCTATCTACGAGGAGGTAGCCCTGGAACGTCGTCGGGGATGATGTCCGCATAGTGATCCACCACTGCAGGAAAACTAGGACTCTGCATGTCAACTGCTCCAAGGATGAGGCTAGCCAACTGATGAGTGATGGGTTGTCCCCTCCTCTGCAAGAGTCCCTCCTATGCTGCAAAGGATCCCTTCTCACCGGTGAAGGTGAACTTGCTCCCGTCGATGCGCACACATCGCACCTTTCACCTAATGCAGTCAATCTGTGCATGGACTGTAGATAACCAATCCATGCCCAAGATGACGTCATAAGGACTCGACGCTGCTACAAGAAGATCCCAGCCGAAGCTCTCTCCTCCTAGAGTAAGCTCACACTGTCGGCACCAGTGTGTAATCGTCGAGTCTCCTCCCGTAGGGATCTCTAGCCATAAGGATCGAGCCAACGGCTCTGTCAGAATCTCCGAGCTCCGAACAAGGGCAGTGGCTATGAAAGAGTGACTCGCTTCTATGTCTATAAGAACAACAGAAAGGGTGGAATAGACACAGATTGTACCTCGAATCATCTCTGGTGCGTCATGGTCATAGGCCTCTGCTGCCTGGAGCTGTGCCTGTCTCTGCCCGCCAACTCCGTGTGGTCGGGGCGGACCTCCTGGTGGTGGTGGTGGTAGAGCCTCAAAGCGTCGCCCCCCCACCTGCTGCTCGACCAGCTCCTCTGCCTCATCCGCCTCCTCCCTGCGGACCGCCATAGTCGACCCTCTACCTCTGCCTAGTTGGCCCCTCCACCGTCTGCTGCTCCTCAGTACGGCGGGTCGGGCAGTCACGAGCCATGTGGCCCTGCCCGCCGCATGCGTAGAACTGCCTGCCTCTCGAAAGACTGGCTCTGCGCTGTGTGCCCCGCACTGCTGAGCTAGTGTCCCGAGGTCGTTTGCCGGAAGGTCTGGTCTACCTGGAACCCTGAGTCATCCGTCGGCTACCTGCTGCCGAAGAGTCCGCTACCTGCCGCCCTGCGGTAGGTCTCGCTGCTTAAGTAGACTCAGCCAGAAAGCTCTCGATCAGAAGGGCTCGCTCCAGCACTCCTGCCTAGGTCGGGATGCTGAGGGAGATCAGCGATGCCCTGATCTCGTGTCTCAAACCCTGCTCAAAGGTTTGGTCCTAGAAGAAGGGGTCCCGTACCATGTAGGTCGAGTAGCGGGAAAGATCGGTAAATCTCGCCGCGTACTGGGTGATCATCAAACTGCCCTACCGCATCTGAAGAAGCTCCTGAATGCGCACCGCACGGAGGGTGGCCGGGAAGAACTCTGAGCGGAAGAGGCTCTCGAAGTCCGTCCAGATGAGAGAGGCCTCATCGTGCACCTGGAGCATCAAGCTCCACCATCGTCCTGCTGCAGCGTGCAGTAGTCTCGCCGCGAGGATCACCATGAGGTCTGCTAGTGTCCTCACTAGCCTAAAAACTCGTACGACCGCCTCCAGCCAGTCCTCGGCTGCCTGGGGGTCTGTCTCCCCACGAAACCTGGGTGGTCGCTGGCGTTGGAACTCGTGCAGATCTCCAAGGCGACGCACATCGTCAGCGGTCGGTGTTGGAAGCATCGGGGGCTTAGCGGGTAAAGGTACCGTCGGTGCCTCTGCTGTCAACGGGCCCTGTACCGAGGACTCGTCACTCGGCAGGCTGTCGTCGCGCTCTACTCTCGGAACCCTAGCTGGCTGCCGTCGTGGGGCCATCCTGAAAAGGAAACAAGTGCGCCACGGTTAGAAAAGTATACCTGGTGAGCTGACACAAGTAATCACAAAGAAAACTTGAAACACACATGCAATCAATGTTTTAGTGCATTAAGTCAGAAATCAGAAGTCAGTGTCCTGGTGTATGAAAACTTCGGCTGCCGCACCAACACTGGACTCCTTGGACTGATAACCATGCCCAATATGCTAAACACTATTGCTTCACTTTGAAGAAAGATCAGAGTCTGCGGTAGAACCGACCACCTCTGATACCAATTTGTCACGACCCGTCCTCGGGGCCCGTGCCGTGACTACCCCAAGCCCGCCTTCCAAAGGCCAGGGGTTGGCGACTAGCACCAAGGCGTAAATCTCAGAAAAAGGGAATGCATTGCCTTTGAAAAGTAAACAAGCACCACAGAGTAAGCAAGTGGAAAAGTAAACACTAAGTAAAAACTGTAACAAGCTGTTTTTGAAAGTAAAAGGGGCCGGAAATACAAGCCCAACTGTAAAGTACAACTGAAAGGGAAAAACAGCAACTGAAAGGAAAAGTCGCAGCGTCGAGCCATCCTCTGGAAGTCCAACCTGAAGGGTGGGTACAGATAGCATCCACAGCTCCTCGGGTCCACTTGACCGCTCTGAGTACGTCCCGCCCAGTGGTCCGCCTCCAAGTACCGTCCTGCTCTGCGAGCCTCCACTACAATCAGCGTTGTCCGTCGTCTGCAACCAACACAACGAAGTGCGGGCATAGCCTGTGCAGGGGTGAGTATAAGCTACTCAGTAGGGACCCCGAGACCCCCAAAGGTCTCCCAGAATCCACAAAGGATAACCCACAAAGGAAATATACAATCACGAAGTAACATCCGACACGGCTTAGGTATATGCCCATACATATACCTAAGTCATCGATTCCCGTTCGGCTCCAACGTCTGAGCCCAAACACAACCCAGTCCACACAGGAAAGCAGATACCCACACAGGATAGAACAACACAATCCACAAAGGAGAGTAAACAGTAAATCCACACAGGATAGCTCAACACAATCCACAAAGGAGAGTAACATAGGATTCAGCTCACACAGGTATACTTCTTCGGATGACGATAAAGATGATCACTGATCCATCTAAGTCGTCGGACCCACAAAGGATTGATAGGTACTAACCCCCGCAAAGAGCCACACAAGATCAGGCCCACACAGGACCAGTAGGCGCTGGCTCACACAGAACCGCTGAGCGCTGACCCACACAGGATCGGACCCACACAGGATTGGGCCCACACAAGACCTGTAGCACTGACCCACATGGGATTTCTGAGTGCTGTAGTTGTCGCAGTCTACTGAGGATCTCTACACAGTCATCATCGCAGTCCACTGAGGATCGCAGCACAGTCGTCGCTATAGTCCACTAAGGATCTCTGCACAGTCGTTGTTGTCGAAGAAGCAGTCGTAGCTAGCTCTAGGGTTCCCGCACACAGCAAGCTCGTTCGGGAGGGTCCGCTCCACAAGCCGAGAGGCTGATACATCAACTGACTCAAAATCCAAGGTTGATGTATCCAAAAGTTCCATATCGTCAACAGGAACTCAACGTCGCAGACGGAGCGTCAATCAGACGCCCGGTCTGAGAGTTATTGGCTTTTTCGTCCCAGGGGCCCGGTTGGTTTTTAAGGAAAAACCAACCCGAACGTACTCCATCGGTGTCCAAACCTCAGTCGTAGTGAGCCAAAATATCCTTCTCACTTAGAGGAATTCAACGTAGTCGATGACACGTCGATCGGACGTCTGAAGCTCAAGATATAAGCATTTCCGCTCCGAGGGCCCGGTTGGTTTCGTGTACGAACCAACCCGGCTGAACCCAAAGTATTCCGAAACCTTGAGTTCGATATACCGAAGCGACCATTTTGATCCAAGGATCACGTTGCCGCTGACGGCGCGTCGTTCGGAGGCCCGTAGATCAAGTTATGGGCAAAAGACCAAAAACAATCCGAATACGGGGGGTCTGGGCCCGGGCCGACCCGGCCCGACCCCCCCCCCCCCCCCCCCCTCGGCGTCGGCCGAACTGGGTCGACCCGACCCAGTCCTGCCAGGGCGCGGGCCGGCTGGTCGGACCGGCCAGGCTCGGCTCGGCTGAGCGGCCGAGCAGCTGGACGCCGCGGGGCGCTGCCCCCGCGGATTGGAGGTGTCGCGGCCCCATTGTGGTGCCGCGCTGGATCGATCGGACGCGGCATGTCGCCGCGTCTCATGCGGGCAAGCCGGACCCGCGCGGCACGGGTCCACTGGCCGCCGCCTCCGCGGCTGAGGCCGTGGCGGCTCTGCTCGGCGGCGCGCCGGGGCACCGACGCCTCCGGCCGCTTCTACAGGCCCCCGGAGTTGCTCTAGTGGTCTGTTTTCCTTCCCGTCTGCGCCGTTGTTCCTCCCGGGTTCCGTTCTTCACTGTGGGATCATCAAATCGCCCTTACATCACGTTTTTTCATCGCCCTCCAAATCCGCACAACCACAAAGAACGGAGGAGGGTTGTCGGGCAGTGTTCGTTTGGCCCGCACCCTCCGCGTTAGATAAAAACAACGGGAGAATTATTCAACACATGAAACAAAAATTTTAATCAATTAAAATTGTTCATATGAATCCGGTTCTTTAATTTTAAAGAAACGTTCATGGGAATGTAAAACATCGAAATAAAATCCCTACCTCGTCAAGTCATCGCACACGGGTTCTTCACGGATTGGATCGTCGTGGAAGGAGGCGATTGTCACGTCGCGGAAGGCGTCGCGTCGTCGCAGAAGGGTGTCGCGTCGACGAACTCTGAGGTTCAAGAACAACTGATTTAATTAATAATAATTAAATATGTGTGTTGATAAAAACCACAAAGGAGTTTCAAAGAATCACAAACACTCACCTCAACGGATGATCAAAGGGTTTTGTTGCGGATTAAGGAACGTCGCCGAAGAACGTCGCGGGAGAGGAAACGCTGGCGTCGCGGCACACAGCGATGCGTCGTCGATTTCCGTGGGTTCGGTGTTCTTCGTCAGAGGCCGGCGTTCTTCACATTCTTCACGTTCTTCGCGAAGAAGGGTGAAGGCACAAGAATTCTGTCAAAGCCTCTCAACGTGCAATCCTCCAAAAGTCGGTGTTGGTTGTATTTTATTATTACGCCAACAAACGCATAAGTGGTAAGAAACGACCCATTAATTCGTAGAATTAATTTAACAAAAGAAACTGCCCATTTAATTCACGAACAAAACTGCCCAATTAAATGGTGCGTTAAGAAATTAAGAAAACACGTCAGTTGACTTCCATAATGACGGGTTTTCGCAGGTGCGTTACTTAGCGGAAAAGAAACGGCGGGGCTCGTACAGGCCCCACCTCACAAATATCCTACCAAGAAGGTAGGATATTTCTAGATATCACCCTATCTGCATCAACTCAGCTTAAGCTGATTTAAGTGGCTTCAGGTGGCTTCCATGTGGCTTAAGTGAAAGAAAATAAAGTTTGTCGTACAATTTATTTTATTTCTTAACTTTAAGCCCAAAAATTAAAAACTACACCCGAGCAAATGCGACTCCGAAAGAGGCGTTTCTAAGCAATTACCAGCGCTGCGATTCCATCGGTGCCCTCAGAACTCGATTCCGGGCACCGGTTCAAAAGTTAGAAAATCCCGCTCGTCCGTTCACTGAACGTACCCGAGCCAAACTTCGAAAATGATTCCAGGCACACCGGGCCTCGGAATCAGGTGCCGTCAGAAACTGCGCTCTTGTAAAATTCCAAAGAAAAATTAAGAAAAATATTTCCTTTAAATTTACGGGTCTTTACACCTAATTAATGTCCTTCCTTCACACAAACACGTGCTTGTACGCATATGTTCTCACAAAAACACCCCTACAAACTGGATCATCTAAATGATCCATGTTGTTAGCCAGCATATTATTTAGAGGTTTCTTAGGTGATGGCCTTGAGTGGTTTGATACATATTTTTTGAAACTTCCAACATTTATTATATCATAATAAAGGATATTTTTATTTATTCATCATTTTATTTTATCCTTTATAGTCTTCCAATGTCTCATTTATGGTGTTTCTGATTGCACTACAAGAAATTATTCCCAAAGGTATTACATCGGATGATGTGGAGTAAGGTTTGTGGAAATGGGAATTTCATAAAGAAAAATCTATTATTCAATATATGAAAGAACTTTATTGTAATTATGGTTTAAAATTAACTCATAAAAATACTTAACGCATCACTTGAGAAAAAGTTTTCAACTAGTTAACAAACACAATTCATACAAACTAATAATTGGTTTTCTGGAAAATAGTATCACACTTTTGGTTTAATGAACATTCCATAAAACATCACTTCACTTTTTTCATGACACAAAAAAAACCTCCAAAACATTATATTTTTGATCCTTTTTTGTCAAATTATTCACTAATTATTCATTATTAATAAAAACAATGATCACATGAGATAATGGTCAATCTGAGAAAAAAGAGTTAAATGAAATAATTATCAAATGATTACACATTTTTTCCTTTCAGGTGAAATCCTCAAACACATTCCATCAACACCCATATTTCAAAAACAAATCACTCCCCCTTTATCAAAATCACACTCTCATGATAGGTGATTCTCCACATTTGTCAAAAATATCTTCTCTCACTATTTTAACAAACCCAAAGATCTCATCCATAAAGATGCACAAAGGAGGTTTAGAAACATTTAATATGAAAAAATGAAGAATTCAAACCTTTACCTAGAATTAATTACTTTGGGGGATTGGGGGTCCCTTATATTAGTCCATCTAAAGAGATAGACTCGGTTGTAATCTAAGATCAAACCATTGTTATTCAAAATCTATATTTTGAAAATAATTTTTCATGATATCTGTGACTTGACCTCGTATTGGAACAGACTCCATCTTGGAAAATTATAGTTCCACCTTCTCTATTAATAAATGATACATTATCGTAATGTTATTCGTCATTGGGTTTTGAATTATTTTATTTTATGATTTTTTATAGCACTAGAGTTTCAACACATAATCAGAATTGAAGATATCCAATCAATACCAATGTTGTCAATTTAATATATTATCCATATCGACTAAGTATAAGATTGAGTTTATGACACATATTTTACCTCTATATTCCTCAAGGATATACAAGCATGCTTATTAAATTTCTAATAAATACAAGATAAATAGTTGTAAAACAGACCTCCTGAGGTAGATTTTTTATCATATGGAAAACCAGTCCAATCAACATCTGTATACCCCAAAAAAATTTCTACATATTTATAACATATTACAAATCATATCCCAATATTGTTTTGATATATAAAAGTATATTTATTATAGAATCCATGTTCTTTCCTTGGGAAACTCTAATATCTTGGATCTTGATATGTGGCAATCAAAATGACTATGTGAGTGGCTTTTAAATAGAGTATTTTACTAATAAATTTCCTATAGAGTGTCACGTCCACATTATCACTTTCACCATCTTTGACCAATTTCAATGGGGTTTCAATTGGAGTATCCATTAGTTTGGATCCTTCCATTTGAAATCATTTCAAAACATTGTTACAAAATGAGGTTTGGGATATAAATGTCCCTCATTTCTTTTATATCACTAGAAACCCAACAATTAACTAAAAATCCATAATTAAATAAATTTCAAATTCATAGATCAAAAAATATGAAATTATTTATCATTTGATATATTCCAAGCCTCCCAAGGTTATGTCATCAACATATATAAGTAAAACCATCCACTTACCATGAAACTTATTTGAAAAGTCTTAGAGTCTTAAAGCCCATAGACAATGGTTAATTAATTACATTGGTATGAGATACAAGTGAACACATCCTAATGGGTAGGATAATTTAGTAGTATTAATTAAATAAATATAATATTCAATCCAAAATTAAATTTGAAAACATAAATTGAACATTAGTATTTTCTTTGTGTACACCATTACTTCTTTTAGCATGTACCTTCATACCAATCATAATACAATTCACATCATCCTTGGGAACAAAAACTAAGAAATAGGAGAGCTCAGATGGTCAATAAGGGTATTTTTACAACCAAATATATCAACAATACATATTAAAAAATCAATATGGGATAATAAATTACTAAATAAAATTTCATTTAATCAATAACCTGATCACAATGTATTATATGGAGGGAATAATTTATGATCAAATAATTCCATTTATATAATCAAATGACCTTGAAACATATATATGGATATCATAATAAATATAATAATTATATGGACATCAATAAGAAATATCATAATAATGGAATGAGAAATTTCAGACATTATAAACATACCGTTATGGCCTTGTCCAAATAAATCATATATAAATGGGTATGTCCATGGCCAATACCAAAACTAGTTAGTCTCATGAGTCCTACTGAAGCATCAAAGGGCCATAATGGTTCATGGTCATAACTCTCTGAGTCTAATTAATTTTTCATATAAAATGGGAGAATAGTAATTCAATACATAATGAACACAAACATTCATCTTGAAAAACTAGCATATGAAAAGTTAATATTTCCCTTAATCAATATTATCATAAAAAATCCCCAGAAATAATATGATTGGAGTGATTAAAACATATCCCTGGTATAATATACATAAAATATAGGGGTTTTTTCATTATTTAATATAAATACAAATTAAAGGTCATTTAAAACATTCTTTATAAAATTCCCATTTCACTCTGAAAATATAGTTTGATAACAAAATATTTAAATAATATTACGAAAAAACAATTTCTTAAAAATAATCATGAAATATTATATTGGAATATTCAAATTATTTAGTTTTTATTACATTAGGAAATTATGTTCATGTTATATAAGTTATAAGACATTCCTTTCAAACTATGTTAAGAAATCTCAAAAATTACCTCATTCAAAAATATACTATAAGACACCTTTTAAACAATTTTTAAAAATTCACTCAGGGGTAAAATATATTTACTAATAAATTTATAATTGTAAAAATATTAATTGTAAATTTTTAAGTAAAATATTGATATGGATGAAAAATATTATTTACGAAGTAGAAAAATGATGTTGGTTTTTCATAAAACATTTTATCAGTGTATTTAAAACATAATAATTGTAAAATTAATGGAAGACGTTTTATTTACACAAATAACTATAAGACAATAGAATATTTTGGGTTTAAGGTAGAAATATTAAATAATTACCCAAATGTAGACTTTGAGATAAAGTATCCCAAATAATGCTTGGATTGTGACATAAACCCTCAAATCATGTTTAAATACATTCAAATGTAAGGACACAGAAATATAAAGTGGGAACATTGTATTCGATAGCGAGTATGACATGCAATACCAATTGCATATGGGAATATAATTTCCCAACAATTTATAATATATTCAATATATTTTATATCATGCAATTTATGTGACATTAATTTGTTGTACGTCACACACAACAATGTGTTTCATAAATGGATTGCATTACGCACAAGACTAGGTTTTACCGAACAACAACATATTATTAAAATATTAATATTTAATATAGTATAATATAACCTATAAGTTAAATTAGCTATTATGAATAGTATTAATTAACTTATAAAAAACTTATTTTACAAAATATTTAAAATTAATTTATTGTTTACTAATAAAAAAGAATTGAATATAAGAACCAAGGGAATATAAAGGAAATGTTTTGATAGAAAACTATTTTTATGGTCACAAAGATGTTTTATCAGAATAAATTATTAAAAAAATATTTATTTATATTATAATATTATATAATTATATATCAAATAATTTTTTTATATTCATTAAATATGTTTTATATACAAAAGATATGAACATACCCATTATTTCGCATAAAATTCAGTGTTTTTCTAAAAGAATTTTTAATGCCTTTTAATAGAGAACATATATTAAATTAAATGTTTTTGGAAATTTTTAAATATTGTATGTGAAAGTAAATATCATCTCTTATGGAGAAAAATAAAAATTCGGTTATGGTGAATTTTTGGACTTTTTTTATAATGTATCATTTTTTAATGAATATTAAACAATAAATAATTTTAATTCAAAACTGCATTTTCATATAATTTATTTATAAGGTTATATCATATTTTAAATTGGTTTTATTGTATAATTAGTTAAATTTTTTCAATTAATCCAATTTAGTTCATTTTATTAAAGTTAACATTGAAATTGAAATAAAAAACAAAGAAATATTTTGAGCGTTTTTACTTTAAAAACATGCATTGTTGTGCCTTCTACAAGGTTAAATTTAAATTAATTTATACCAGTTATGTGGTTTTAATTTTGAAACATTTATTCAATTTTTGTAACCATAATAATTTATAATTTTTAATGAGTAAGAGTTATTTGTGTACAAAAAATATTAGTGAAATAAATTAAATTATTTACAATGATTAAGGTGAAATTAAGCTTAGCAAGGGATGAATCCTTAATCTTAAGGGCCCAAATGACATATAAACTTGTCCAAAATCCATTTTATATCCATATTACACTCCTTTATTCCATTTTCCACATTTTTTTCTCTTATTGGAACTATTTACAGTGGAAAAAATATGGGTGGAATTTCATTTTCCAAAATATTCATGAGTGTAACTCCTCCGCTATAAAAAGGAAACCCCTCCTCCCACATCATCACACCTCTCAAAACAATTTTAATCAACCATAATCTACCAAAATAGCTCATCCAAATATATATCCTCATACTATTACTCTCCACTTGGGATGAAAGGATTCCAAGGAATCCCTTTGGTGAAAACCAAAAGGGGTTACCAAAAGAATACATAATATCTTTCCTTAAGGCCTTTAGTTTTATTTAATTCTCTTGTACATTAACTCTCTATATTCCATGATTATATAAAAGCCCCTATTTCCTAAATATACTAATATTTTTTATTCTATAGTTTTTAACTACACTTACACACACTTCAATCTAATGTGTAAAGAACTTACAGCTATGTGTTTGATTAATTACCACCTTATGAAATGAAGTTTTTAATTTTTTATATACCACATTCCATGATTGGAAATTATGAGTGATAGGATTTTTATATACGAAATATATGGTAATTATTATGAATTAATTATTCTCTAATTATTTTTTAACATCTATCATTATACTTTTCATTTTGTGTAAATACGATAACATTATTTGTGGGAGAATGGACTACTACCTCCTAAAGGTGATGTGATTTGATCCCATGATACATGAAATGTATAAATGATGGTTTTAATTTTAAAAAAATTACATAAAAACATATATATGATATTAAAGAAATAATTACCTTTCTATAAATATAATATATATCATTTTTTTATTACCCTTTTACACACAAAATCATGATAACGTCGGTTGTGGATGTGTGGCCTATAACCTCCTTGACACGATTTGATTCCTTTTAAATCACAATAATTCTTTATATATGTATATATGATTAAGAAACATGTTATTTATGATATAATAAAAATTTTGGTGAGATACAGTGTTTCTTACCTACTTTCCATAATGATCATTTAAAAATGGGAACGTTACTCATGCATTTGTATGAACTACTATATTCATGATTGTAACATTGGTTCTTTTATCATAACCAAATTTAAGGATTGGTTGAAAAAATATATCTTATGTATAGATATAGTAATTATTTCATGATTATTAGTCAATATATTTTATATCATATCTCATTTGACCAATGATGACCAAAAAAAGTTGTGTTTGACACATAAACTGAATTTGATTAGAACAACCGACATAAACTTAATTGATCAAGTAGTTGTATAAAATTTCATAATAAGTGAAAACAAAATTATTATAGTCCTGAAAAATGTTCTCTGGAATGTAAAAAAATTAACAGGTGTTTATTATTAATTAATATAATGATACACGAGACAAGTTAGACTTAAGGTAAGGGATTTCATCTCTATTTACATTCCATTGAGACTTATTTTTTGTTATATACCTAGATTATTTCATATTGTGAATATATTTACCATTAAAATGTTATTAAATTAATGTATTTATTAAAATGATACTTTAAGTTTCATTTAATGTTATAACTTCATGGATATTACGATTCAAATGATTCAAAGTGGTATGGGGCACTTTGGAATGTTTAAATATTATTTTCCTCAAGAATAATTTTATTGATATTTCATTACAATTAAATGAACATATATGAACATTGTCAAATTATCCCGTTAATTATAATGTCCTATGTTAATTAATTACCTTTTTTAAGTATTAGTACCAATTTTCCACTCATTATTACTCAAGTGTTTTAGACAATGTTTTTATGAAAACATGGAATCATTTCTATCTTTAGTCAAATAACCTATTTTCTTCCAAGGAAATTTTTTTATTAAGATGTTTTAAAAGAAAATTAACCTTTTAAAAAAATGGTAAATATCATTTTACTAATTATTTTCATTTTACCCATGTTTTCAAAGGAATAATATTTTTTATTTATGAATAAGTAATTTTTCTAACCTTTTACCGGGTAAATAGGAATGTTTATTTTACCTTGTATAGCATGTACATATTTTCCCACCATCATTTCTTTGAATGTTCCATTGCATGTTTGAAAGGTTATTTTTCTAAAAAAAATATGAGTGATTTTCAAGTTTAATTATTTCCAAAAAAATCCAACATAAAATGATATTTTCCTTAATATTTTTATTAAAAATATAGTATTTCAATTCATCAAGGACAAAACCCCTTTATTTGTACTCCAATTAGGATGTATGATGCCATACAAAATCATCCTATAGATGGTTTCTAATTTAGTTTTCTCATAATAGTATTCAAATCCACGTGATTAATTTTAGTCTCCTTTGAATTATTTAATTTTCTATGATCATTTGAAATTGAATTTCCCCTAAATATTTATATCGTTTTTTAATGATATGGTTATTTCCTAAATTTTTTACCATTTTTATATAGATTTTATGTTGATATTTATTTGATTATTTTGGTAAATATTGATAAATTTTTTTCCCATATTCAATACAGATATTTGATAAGTCATATTAATTATTCGATATAAGGAGTGCTTATGATATGTAGGACATGGGTTAGGGACTATTTAACGAATTCCCTATGGGTTGAGAACCGATGAATGTAAGCCCCTTGATGCATTGGTAGTCTCATGAGAAAGCATTAGTTAGAGAGAAAACCTTAAAGTTTGTTTCCAAGAATAATAGGTGGGTTTATACCCATAGTTTTAAAATTTCTAAATGATAGATCATTATAGTAGAGGTTTTCACCTACCTTAGACATGACATTCAGTGATTATGAATTTATTTAATTTTGATTGAGTTGTTATTTACCCAGGATATTTTTATTCTTCAAATATATTGATTAATTTTACTCATAGTTCATTGATTAAATGTAATTTATTTCAGTTTCTTACCTTTCTATATTGATTTTTATTTATCTAGTAATTTGAATGGCATTTGTTATCAGTTATTTACCTAGCTATATTTTTTACTGAGTTTATTATCTGTTACAGATTACATGAGATGTGTTCTGAGTTTTTTTACATTCATTTTTTATTATTATAATTATTTATTTATTGCTTCCACTATACATTACCCTTACATATCATTTTAGCTCACGCATATTTTTTTTCCATTCCCCAGGAATCCAAGAAGCGTACTATGAAAGACAGGTTGGGATATACGAGATGGGATAAAATTGTCACCAAAATAAAAAAATATTTTATAATTAGTGTATTAATTTTTAATAAAATACTTATGTATTTATCTATTTTACCCAGACTAATAAACTCGTTGATCCTTCAGTATTTAATTCCATGTAATCATGTCAACGTAAGGGTAGTAGACATTAGCTATAGACACTCTACGGTCAATTCCCTATATCATATCTATCAAAAACCATTTTATAATAAATATATATTTACTATAAACCTATTAAATAACCATTAAAAAATAAATCATACCTTATATTATTTACCTATAATCTTTTATCACATGTTTATTAACAATTCTTGGTTAAAATCTTTATTCCAGGTTATAACTGCTTCATTGTTTAAGTATATTTTAGTATATTTGATTCAATATTATTAATTTAATCATGGTTAAATAATTTCCATAATATTATCTATGATATAAATATCTTATATATTCACTATATATTTATTTAAATTAATCAATAAAACTTAAATATATAAAAATAAATTACATCATTCATTGAGATAGTAAGTCCAACGTATGCATGAATGTTGTTCACAGTTTCTGATGTTTGAAATAAAATAGAGATTAATAATAATTCACCTTTAGAGAATAATTAATACAACATATATATAATATTTATTCAATAAGTCAAACATTATTACCATCTATGTATAAAAATGAAAAAAGAATCACATTGCTTCTTGGAGACGGTACTCCATATATAATGATGAGTGACGTTATTGTTTTATAAAATATTGGAAGGTAAGAAGTTATATGTGTTATTATAACAAAATAAATATATTTATTTCATAAATATAATATATATATATATACATTAAATACATCATTATTTCATCCAATTAGAAGCAGTGATGGAAAATGAATTACGTCAGTTCACGAGGTGGTAGCATGTCCTACACACGATCAACAATTTCATTCCCCATTTGATAGAAGAGAAGATGTATATAGGTTATTAAATTAACATAATAACATATCAATATATGTAATATAATATTTTTATTACTAATCTTAATTGAGTTATATTTTAAGGAGTTAGTAGATAAAATAAAACAGAAACTCATTGTTAAGATCTATACATCTTCTTTGATTAACCTCTTTAGGTTTATACCTAAATTATGAATAGACTTATATTATGATAAATGAAATCACTCTAGATCATATATATGGATTTAAATAAGGTATTTATAATTTATTTACTGAAAAAAAGGCTCTTTAAATGTGGATAGGATATGAGAGGTGTTTCCTTTCATAAGTGGTAGAGGGGACCCCTATAAATATTTCCTAAATGAATCCAAAATTATAAAGTTTTTTTCATGCAAAATTGTCCCAAATAGAAATATATTTTTTGTTTTGATATTATAAGGCTTAAATATTGACATCTAATTTGATTTATAAAAATTAATTGGAAAAAATGGCCTTATATTTTTGTTTATCCCCCCCATTAAACCGATTTTGTCCTTAACAATGGTAATTATTTTTTAATATTTTTTCTCTCTATTATGACCAAAAATGACATTGAAAATGTTAATTCATATTAATTATGAAGATTAAAATTTTGGAATATATTTTAAAAAATTAAATTAATATAATAGGAAGAATTTAATTTAAAATCAAACCTAAAATCACTCTAAAAAATAGGTCTTTTAAAAAAATGTTTTCAATAATTATAGAAAGTTTTTATTGCAAATTTCATCATAATATTGATTTAAATGACCTAAATTGGATTAATAATAATATAATTTAACTTAAATTACTTTTTTCGTTAATTTATTTCTAAATATGACATTTAATAAAAATTAGTTTTTTCACTATTCATCAAGAAATTAAACTTCACATATACTCTCAAAAATTCACTATAATATAGTTATTACATATAGATTTAAAAAATAATTTTTTTTGTAAAATAAATTTCTAAAAGTGAAAAATATAAATTTTTAAATAAGTACATGAAATGCAATGAAATCTCTTTTTGGAATGATAGAGCTTTAAATATAAAACTAGATATACTCTTATCCCATACCTAGAAAAAATTATTATATGAATTATACCACATTTTATTGAATATATTAGATATATGTTTCATTAAAATAATTTCTTTATAGTTATTTATTTATCTTATTAAGATAAAAACACATTTCATGCATAAAAATGGGTTTTTATACAGCCATTTATTTTACAGTCAAATGAATTTTATTTTTTATTTTTAATCAATTGATAACAAATGTTTTTATTTTATACATGTGTAATCAATATACATCTCAAAATTTACTTAGTAATATTCATACTCTTTAATTTAATGGTAAAGTTATAATGGTAATCTAAAGAATGATTCATTTATACTTAGGGTTTAATGTATCTCTAGATAATGAATAGATTTATTAAAAAATAAGTATATCATGAAATCATATGGTGTTACTTTCTTTCATCTTTCAAAACATTTCATACACAAACTTTCTAGAATGCCTCCTCATAAATAGATATGGGATGTTATTCTTCATAATTTCTTTAGGTAACCTTATTGTGTCATCAATTTTATGATTTCTACAAATTACCTTTACCAGTGGAGTCATATGATTCCCCAAAACGCATTCTCTAGTGTTTATAATCTAGATCGACTCTTCATAGTGAGATAATGTAGTTTTCAATTAAATTTCATTAGAGGCGATAACATGTGTTGGATCTGGAATTTACATCATTCATAAATATATCTGGAACATAACTAATACTTTAGAGTGGCTTAGTTTCATTTCAAAAATGGTAATCCAAATCTTCAATTATTTAAAGAATTTCAAAAGGTTATATATACATGAGACTCAATTTTCTTTTGTTACTTAATATTATAACACCCTTCCATAGATACATTTTCATAAAAACATAAAATCCCACATAAATATTCCTAATATTTCCTTTGGTTATCATTATATAACATTTTCTTACATTGAGAATATTTAATATTAATTTTAATAGTATTTACCTTTATCATTGTCTCCTCTACAAGTAATAGGACTACAATCTTCCTTTCAAAAACTTCATCCCAACATGTTGGAGTATGAAATCTCTTGGCATATAATGATTTATACAGTTCCATTTGAATAATTTAGTTGATGTTATTTTTATAGGTGAACTCTACAAAGTAAAATATTGATCCAACATACCTTAAAATACATTTGAAAATGATCTCAATACATAATTTAATGTTTGAATAGTACTTTAAAACTACCCATCACTTTTCAGATTGTAGTTGGTGCACAAATAAAGCTCAGTATCCAGATCCCTATAATGGATTTTCCTTAATATCTATTAAAATCATGAATCATGCATGAATTCAATTGAAATATGTGTTACATGGATTCTTAAAACTTCATATATATAGTGTCAGGAAATGTGATCTAGTGGTAAATGTTCTCTTAAAGTGTTTAAATGTGAATATTTAGTACGATGTTCAATAATAACCCATATTGAATCAATATTTCAAGGAGTATTTGATAAGATAATGAAACAAACTAATGTAATTTAATCCAATTTCCACATCATAATAGGAATAGGTATCATGGATCCTCTAGGATGTTATCTCTCGACCTTCACTTATTCAAAAACCAAACATCTTTACACATAGTCAACATTTTCCAACTACATATTATCCTAAAAAAAGTTATCCATTAAATCTCAATAAAATTTCATGATACAATGGTGTGTAGATAAATATAGGATATTAGAATAATAAAATAATCCCACTTTTATATTAGGTATCGATAGAATGCATTTCCACTTTACAAATTTCTGAAAACCATATTTTATACAAAGTATACCAATTTCCAATAATTCACCGCTTTAATTTTCTTCTAAATAACTTTTTTTATTTTCTGATAAAGATTTTTTGGAAATTGTTTAAAAAACGAGTGATGTTTCCCCTTAATAAATCCTAGATGCATATTTGATAAATAAATGTACATAGGATCCCATTAAATCCTTATTTTGGTCAGAAATCTAAGCTCGTTCATACTTAGTGCATCTTCTAGCTTATTTACTTTTCCTTGATATTAGTGCATTGAGTAATCATAATCCTTATGTTTATCGAGCAATTTTCTTTTCCTTATTTGGATATCTTTATATGAATTTATTTTTTTATAATATTAAGATATGTATATATCTCACATATATTCCCATATAAAAAATGTCTCAATATATTTAGATAATATATTATGAAAACCAACTAAATATCATGAGTTGGATAGTTCTATTCACGAGTCTTTAACTACCTTGATTTATTGGAAATAAATTTATTCTTATTTATAAGGAAAGAACAATGTCCCTTATTTTATACATAACTAAATATCAAAAAATACATCATTTCTAGAAGGTAGAGTCATGTTTAGAGTATTCACCAATCTATTCTTCCATTATACAAAACAATCTTCACATTCCATTTTCCAAATAATATTAACCCTATTATGATTAAGCTTGTATAATGGTTTAGAAAATCTGGAAATGTTTTGAATAAATCAATAAAAGTAACATTCCAAACCATTAAAACAATGTACCTCTATCATGTTCCTTGGTGTGTGTCATTCTTGGACTACCTTTGCCTTCGCAGGATCAACTGAGATTCCATCCAGAAAGACAGTCTGACCAAGAAAATAATAATTTTGAATCATTAATTAGCACTTACTAAATTTCCCATATATCTATTTTCTTTTTATAGTCTGAAGAATTATCCACATTTCATTATCATGGTCCTTATATCTCGTAGAGAAAACCAATATATCATCAATAAGCACCAAAACAAAATTATCAAGTTATTTATTGAATATTATATTCAATATATTATTAATATTAGATTTTTCATTAGTCAATGCAAATGGATATATTGTAAACTCAGAATTTCCATACCTTGCATGAAATTTTGTCTTTGGAATATATTAATTCATTAATATGAATTGATGATTCCCAAAATAATGGTTATTATTTGAAAAATATTTATCTCCATGAATTTGATCAAATAATTCTTTATTTCATGGTAGAGGATATTTGATATTTATCATTATGTCATTGATTACTCTATAATCAATAAAAATCCTTATAGATAACTATTTCTTCTTAAAAAATTGCGGCTCCCATAGGTGGAATAATAGGTTGTATAAATCCCTTACCACAAAATTACTCTAGTTTTTTCTTTATCTCCATTAATTATATAGTTTCCATTCTATGTGGAGTCTTTCATATAGTACCTACATAAATGATTAAATCAATGGAAAACTCAACTTTATGATTTAGTAGATGTCTATGTAATTATTGAAAAGATACACTAATGCATTCCTACACAATAAGAACATATTCAATCAGATGATTACCTTTCCCATATGAAAGTTATATCTAATATTCTTACCCAGGGATAACATTTAGATGATATACTGGTGGTGGATATATACATGACATAGATGAATAAGTATCCTTCTAAAGTTAATGAATTTTTTATCTTCTCCATGAATCCTAAATTCATTTTCTTTGTAATTTTTTTTGCATCATATTTTTAAATAAATTCCATAACTATTCTTATATCAAAATCAACCGTAGGTAAAAAATAAATTCATTATATATGGAATATTTGTATGTTATAATAGGAATTGTATAACATAACTTTATTTTAGTGAGACTTCTAGTATGAGTCTAAATTGATAAATCGCTTATAAAGGTTATAAAAAGATATCCAATGTTCCTGTATAACATGGAAGTTATAAAAGAGTGTAAATATCTAGAATAAAAAAATGATGCGAAAAATTGAGGGGTTAATTAAAATATTATCCACCAAATTCTTAGTAACTTCAACCGAAACTATTTTGATAACATAATATTAGTATTTCTCCCTTTTCCTTTTCGGGGGAAACCTTATTCGATACATGGGACAAAAATTTTAGTAGTACCCCATATCCATAAAATTTATGCATTGATCATTTATATTTTTATTATTTCCATTGAAATCGTGATCTTGGTGGTCATTATCTCCAAACATAAAGAAAACTATCATTCTCAGCAATCATATTTCATTGTGTTTCCCTACACATTTATTAAAAGTTGAAAATTCTACCCTTTCCTTCTTTCATTTATTTTATTTCATGTTACATAGTGTTAGAAATCCCTTTTCTTATATTTATTTCAATTAAAATAGTATGACCTGGATAATTATTTATCTTTATTGATTTCAAATGATATTATTTTCTCATATGATGTGAAATTTCAGGAGACTAGTTTCCATAAAATTGTTGGGTTTATCCCAAAAATATAAATGGTGATTATTAATATTTTAATTTCATAAATAGTCCACAACATTGCTTTCTATCTTTATAAATTTGTATTCATTCTTAGAAACATTTTCCACATCCTTTTTTTCAAATTCTGAATAATTGCATCTCTATTTCCAATATTTCTATATAAGGAAAATATTTCCCCAAGAAAATTTACTTGAAATTATTTCATTCCATTATCATTATTTTCTACCCATCTATAGTGTTTTAAATAAATGATCACCATTTATATGAATCCCTTAAGAGATCATAAAATTACAAGACAACCTTTTCCCATTCATTACATCGCAAATTATGAAATATCTTCTCTAAATAACTTATCCATTGCTCAACTATAAGGATTTTGGAATTCCTATGAAATGATATAGGTTTTTTGATGCATAAAGTTTTCATACATTGTTATAATAAAATATAAATTAATCGGCTAATTCATATGGGATTAATTATAGGAAATAACGTGAGTTAGTTTCCCCCATATAATTATAATTTTTTTAGTTCTATCTCTATCTTCATTATGATTCCAATATGAGGGAAATACCTAAATTGATCCTGTGAATTGACACTATTTCGATTCCTTCTGCATGGATTCATTTCTAAATTATGTAATACACTATATTATATCATAACATTATGAATTATAATGCATAATTTCAATACTAGTGTAAAAAACAACCTAAATTGAAAATTTTATGAATAGATAATCTC
Source organism: Viscum album (assembly GCA_963277665.1). Lineage (NCBI taxonomy): Eukaryota > Viridiplantae > Streptophyta > Magnoliopsida > Santalales > Viscaceae > Viscum > Viscum album. The sequence continues at coordinate 650,096,056 of OY728145.1, read as the reverse complement.
ATATTCATAAATATGGTTTCTTTACTAATGTTATGAAATGATAATTGTTTCAAATCATTCAAAATGGGTTGGAATGAAATTTTAATATACCCATGAAAATTAACTAGGTGTGTCAACCCATGTGAACTTTCAGAGAGCACTCACCATGCGCTTATATTATGGATGAGATGCACTCAAACTATATATTTCTAAGGTGATTTCCCCTACCTGAATCTATGACAAAACCATGTACCCTTATAGTTTCTAGACATAGATGTATTGTGATAAACAACATAATATATACCTTTCCAAAACATTTGGATTTTACCTTATACTTAAACTAATCTTCAAATTTATCCATAATCTTATATTCCCTAATCAATGTTTTTTTAAATATAGTTCCCAAGGGTTTTAGAAATCTTTCTCCAACATCAACTATAATGACCCTGACTCCATATGCCCAGAGTTGGGGGTTATTATATAAAATTTTTAGTAGATACAAGTGATAACATCCTAAATGATAGAATATTTTAATAGTCTTGGAATACTAGATACATGTTTCAATCCCAAATTACATTACAAAAACATAAATTTCAATGTAATATTTTCTTTTAGAACCTTGTTAATTATTTTAGTATATCTCTACATATGAATCATAGTACACTTCATGCCACCATATTTAAAGGAACCATAAGAAAGGTTTGATCTTATATGTGCAGTAGGGGATTGTTTTTTTTTTGGGATTTTTCATGAATACATATGTCAAAATAAATATATAAAGGTAAATAATTAAAACATTATTATTTAATCAATATCATTATAATAAAATATAGAATCAATAAATGATGACAATATAACTTTATAAAAATAATAACATGGTATTAAAACTTATCCATGGAATAATGCCAAATTAAATAATCATAAGAAAATTAATAACAAATTTTATAAGGATAGATTACATATTGTCAAACATCATAAATAAACCATTAAGACCTTATTACCAGACATCTTACAAAGAAGGGTAAAACCTCGGCCAAATACCTAACCTAGATTATCTCATGAAACATACCAAAGAATCTAGGTTTAATATTGATCCCTTAAATCACATACTACATCTAATTTATTCATCATATGAAATGGGATAATGATAATTAAATATATAATCGTAAAAAACATTCATATTAAAAAATGAGCATATGAAATGTTTATATTTCTAGAAATTTTGCTTATCATAAATCATCTACATAAATAATAAGGATTTAAGCATTAAAAAATATCCCAAGTGGATCATAATTATAATAATTGGTCCTTCTAATTGATGAATAAATATAACTTAGAAATATTGTTTAAAATATTATTGAGAAAAATACCCTTTTCACATTGAAATTCACATTTATGAACTAATAATTTCTAGAATATTTTGGGAAAAATCTGGGAAAATAATCATCAAAACTTGTGAAGGAATGTTCAATGTATTGATTGGTCACAATGGTGGGAAATTATATTCATATCATATATGTTAAAAAAATTCCTTTCACACTTTTGTAAGAAAATCAAAAGAGTATCTCATTCAGAAATCGAATGGATGATTTTTTTTAATTTTTTTAAATTAGAAGATTGATAAAAATTTATTTAATAATTCATGGTAGAATAGAAAAAATATTCATTAAATCATTTTAAGGAATTTATAGCTATAGAATAAAAATATTCCCAACCAAGTTGAAAAAAAAGTTAGTTTTCATTAACACATGGTTACTATAACTTGAGTTATTAAAGAGTGTAAAATTATAATGAATATTTTTATTTATATAAATAAACACATGATAATAAAATATGTAGGTATTAAGTTATAAATATCAAATAATTACCTCAATAGATACTTTAATATAAACAATTTTGAATAATGATGAGATTGTGAAATAAACCCTTAACTCTGGTTTGACTCATTTCATATGTGACTAAACCTATTATTTAATAAATATAAACATATCATAAATATATTATAGAAATATAAAATTATTTATCATATCTTATATGATTTACTTATAATATTGTATCATCTATTTATTACTAATTTTTTATTTAAATCAGTATTCCGAGTAATAACTGCTTTATTTTTTATATGTTTTGGATTTGTCATTTTCGACCTTCTTCATTAATCATGGTTCCATAATATCAAAAAATTTATCCATGATATAAATATAATATATATTAATTGTATATATATTTATTGTAATCCATGAATTTTAGAGACAGAAAAATGAATTACACCTTTCAGGGAGATGGTTAGTCGTGCGTACACATTGACATTGTTTCCACCTTTTCAATGGATGAAATAAAACATATTTAGATATTAATTCACCTTAAAAAAATTTTATATCATATATATCAAATTTATTCATTAAATAAATCCTTATTATAATTAATTTAAAAATAAAATGAAAAACTAGTCGCATCGCTTCAGTGATGTGGTAGTTAACACATATTCATGAGCAAAGCCGTAATTTTCCAATAGAATGGAAGGTGATATGGGAGATGTGACATTATAATTTAATAAGTATAATTATTTCATAAAAATAATATATATAAATTTGTATATTAAATCCATAATTATATCCATTTGTGAGAGGCGGTGATGGAAAATAAATTTTATTAGTTCATGATACAGTAGTTAGTCATACACATGATCGATGGATTTATTTCCCATCGGATGGAAAATGAGATGGATATAAGTTATGAAATTAAAAAATATATCATTAAATTAAATATAATGGTTTATTATTTAGAAATAATATAATAAGATTTTAATGGGTTAGAAGAGGTAATTAAAGAGAAACGCATGGTTAAAAACTATGTCTCTTCTTCAGAAATCATCATAAGGTTTATACTAGAATCCAGACTAAGATGATATTATCATCAAACCATGGAATATATTTCAAGATTATGGATTTAAAGAATATATTTTTTCAGGTCATGGAACATATATTGAAATGTGGAAAAGAGGGGAGAGGGTTCTCCTTTTATAAGTCGGTGAGGTGATCCCCAAGGAAATTTCCAAAAAGAATACAAAATGTTAAAGTAATTCACATGAGAATTGATTAAAAATGGAAATAGATTCTAATATTGGATATGATAACATAAAAATATGGTAGTAAAATATCAGTTAGACAAGAGAAATTAAAAAATCCCTTACCAATTGGTTTAACCACTAGTAAAACTGTTTTAAGCTTAACAACGATAATTATATTTTTCATTTTTTAACTTTTAATTATAACAAAAAATTTAGTTAAACATATTTAAAAAAATTATTTTTTATAATTATAAATATAAAATCCATTTTTTGAAATTAATTTAATATAATTTGTGTTTTTTAATTTAAAACTAATCATTCAATCACAATGAAAAAAGCAGGTTTCCAAATGAAATGTTTTCCCTAAGTATAATGATTTTTATATCAAATTTCATCATTTGATTAATAATAATGGAATAGTTTCATCAATAATAATATAATTTTAAAAATTATACTTGAAAAATATTTTATTAATAAAATATAAATTTTTAAATGCTTAAAAAAATACATTTTTTATAAAAATTGGTATACTTAAATATTCATTGAAAAATTAATATTTTAAAAAAACTCCAAAATTAATTCTAATATAATATTTAAATTTAAATTTAAAAAATGATGTTTATTATTCATATAAATTTTATAAAATTTTATAATATTAATTTTAATATAAGTGCTCAAAACTCAACAAAACATTTTTTTAGAAAAATACATTTTTAATCAAAATACTGCATTTATTATTATCTTATGCCTGGAAAAAATATTATATGAAAGATAAAAAAACTTATTAAATATATTATATAAAATTTTTATAAAAATTATTTCAAAAAAGTGATCATTTTATTTTATTTAGATAAAATCAAATTTTTTCATAAAAATGGTTTTTCTAAAAAACATTTCTTTAACATTAAAATGATTTTCAATTTATTTATTATCAATTGATAACCAATTATTTTATTTTATACATTTTCAAAAAATATAATTTTTTAAATTTATTACTTTTTATTCATACCCACCAATTTAATGGCTAGGTTATAGTGGTAAACTATATTAGAGTTTATTTATACAAAGAGTTGCCTATATTGTATGATATTGAATAGATTTTATTCAAAGGAAATATATCATGAAATATTGGGGTGTAAAAGTATTGATATAGAGTTTCTGATATAATCCTTATCAATGATAACCAATCATATTGAGGTATTTATTCCAAATTGAGTACCAAGTTCATGGTGATTTTTTCAACCAATAAAATACTTTCCTCAACCAAACCAATTTTATTTCATAATCATTGATAATGAACCCATCTTAGAGTTCATATAGCCTTAATATTAATATAATCACTTGAAGAATGTTAATTTTTCATCCATTTTATATTCTTTAGATCCTTGATTCATTTTTACTTATCCCAATAACCAAAAGGTTTCAAGGTTCCCACTAGTGAAAATGTTTCATCAATGTTGATCACATTAATTTGAGAATATCTCTTATATATGAAGCGTGGCATGTTCCCTATCCCTAAGAAATATTCATTGGGATTGTTTTAGAATAACAAAATGTCTCTAAAACATTGTTATTTTTTTGTTGTGATATGATTTCTTAATTCTAATTTTTCTCAATTTTATAAAGCTCTAAAATCATGGAACTGACCTAAATTTCATCAATAGAAGCATAATAAAATGATTTAGGTTAAACCTAAGATAAAAAAATGATGTTTGGTGATGTTATTTCATGCTTTATGTTTAAACAATGGTTATCTAGTGGCCCATTAGGATGTAATCAGTGATTTCTAATTTTCTAGACCATTTACTTATTCTAGTTGTTCCTATTGTATTATCCTAATCATCATAGTTATCATCAGAGTCTGTTTCAGCCCTCTGAATTCATTATATTATAGAAACATAATCTTCACAATCCACCTCACATTTTACACTAACTCATTGAAAATCATTCTCATTAGAAGATAAAATTTGTTCATATTAAATAATGGTCACATCATAACTTTCAATAATTTTCCCCATACATTTATTGTTGCAATGACATTCCATTCACTTTGATAGATATCCAAGAAATACCCGTTCATCTCTATGTGATTTAATATTCCTATTTTTTTCTTCACTCAGAATAATGATTAACTTCTAAATAATATTATTTATTTCATCTTGGGGTTCCTTCCATACAATATTTCATTCTGGTTCTTGACATTATTCAGATAATGAAATGATCAATTAGAGATGTACACCACTATTGAGACAGCTTTTTTCCAATACTAAGTCAGTGACATTCTTCAAGAATAATTTTTATATCCATGATTCTAATAATTTTATTTCTTCATTTAACAACTATATTTTATTGAGGAGTTGTCATTTTTGAAACAACATGTTGAATCCTGTGTTTCACTATATAATTCACCACTTGGAAATTTTTTAAATCTATACTATTTCCAAATTGAAAACATTTTATTTTTATCCCAGTCATCCATTTTTCTTTTCATCAGTATCACGAAATGATGTTTTATACTTTAGTTTTATATGAAATTACCATAATCTAATCCATACTATTGAAATAATCAAAAAATATAGGATAATAACATAACCATCTAATTATTTGGGAGTAATCAACCTATTAACATCCATAAGGTTTAGTTTAAAACCATTTTATGACATCCATATCATCGTATTTTATGTATTTGAAAGAATTTTGTATTTTTTACAATAGTCACATATATGTGTGTTTTCACATGAGATCTTCCTAATTTAACATGCTCTATGGGCCTTTACTAGAATTTATAATGACCTTTGGTTTGAGTTCCCAAGTAACTTCTTCCATAAAAAATTTTCATATTCTTTGAGAAACATTCATTAATTTTCTTCACTGATAATATATTTATTCCCTTTATTTATTCATCCTTAAATAATAAGTTATCTATACATTTCGTTAAGATTTCACCCCATAATACAAAATTCCACAACATTTCATGTGCCACACAACGGACTCACAATTAAAAATTTGTAGATATGTCCTTATACAAAGAGAAAATATATCTTATAGAGATATTTTACACTAACATTGAACTTAAAAGGGTTAACAATTTTTAATCCTTCAATATTTCCATGTCCAACCACTCCACCATTAAAAAATTTAATATCAACAATATGATTTTCATTACTAATAATGTGTAAGGTACATTCATTGTCTAGAGACAATATGTTGTACCTATATGTAACTCTCAAATATACATCAACGTTATTTTTTCTCATAAAATTTCTTCTTCTTCCATGACTGCTGAAGATCTTATTATATATATTTATACTAATTCAACTCTTTTGGTTCATCAATTTCTATTTCATCTTGAAAAAATACAAATCTATTATCAGTTTTCAATGTGTTGGATGATGTTCTGAAGTACTAATTTCCTCCATTCATGGTCTCATGGGTCACCTCTCATTATATCCTTAAGTCACAATAGGCCACATAATTTCCATAGAATTCACACCAAAATTGGTAAGCTTTAAAATAATATGAATATGATAAAAAAATGATTGCCTTTTTTCAGTGTTTTTTTCTCTCCAAAAAATAATTATGAAATGGAGAAAAAAATTAAGTATGTACCAATTTTTAAAAGTAATAACACCAAATATTTGGTTTAATTTTCCCATTTCACACTCCATGAAAATAAGTCTTTTTATTTTCACTCCAATTAAATTTCCTATAAAGAGTTGATGTGTGTGGCCTAACATAAGGCATATTATCATCTCTTTTTTATCAAACATCACAATATATTTCCCTTTATTTTTGAAGTTATTAGCCTTTGGGATGGGAATTATCTTTAAAATGGTTACTCTCGAGACTTCTTTAGTATAAAATAGAACATTTTTCTATGAAAAATTGGATATTATATTAGGTGTACAGATTCTCTCTTATTTATCAAACTTTCATCTCTAGTCCTTGACTTTTTATTCCCATTATTCAATCCTCTTAACCTTTTATTTTATTGAATTTATCAAGACTTAAATGAATTGTGCCTATTCCAACACTTTTACCTTGATCTCTATTTACTTCCCCAAGTTTCCATCGATTCAATATTTAAATTTTTCAATATCATATTTTAATTCTAACGTCTCCTCATCATACCGTTGTGTATACAACTTTGATTCATGAACAACTACATTTTATTTATTATTTTAGCCCTCCATTTTTCAAACTCTTTTAGTGTTGACTCAATCTCAACATTCAGATCAACTCTCCACATAAAATAATCATCTTCTATATTACTATTAGTAATTACTAAAATATCAACAGCATCTACCAAATCATCCACTCCTCTGTCCCTAAAATATAAAAATTCTTCCACATTTGAGTCTTATAAACATAAATATTCATGAGATAATTTATTTTTCTTCATAAGTAATTTTCACATCCATTCCCTCCGACTTTTATCAGCTTTAAAAGATATCTTCAAATATCCCTCATCATCATCATCTTGATATTTTCAAAAAACACAGTAGTGATATTACCTACCATTCCACATTGGAAACAAGAAATTGGAATCTTTTTTTTTGAACATTCATTTCTACTATTTAGGATAGAGGGATGAAAATACATCACACTATCGACCTAATATTTGAATGGATATATTTTAATTCAGATAGTATCCATACACTTGAAAAAAAAATCTTGTGTATTTTCCTTCACTCTAAACTCATTTTCATCATTTCTAATATCATATATGAATCTTATTCTACGAATTATAACCCATGATACATACTTTGGGTCCTTGAATTAATTTATAGAAACTTTAGCCTTAATCCATAGAGCGAACTCCTAAATAGTTTCTTCATCATCTTCGTATCATCAATATCATCTTTAAGATCTCACAAGTATTCAACAAGATAATTCAAATGATCAAAAAAATCATCAATGGTTTTAGTTGGACTCATACTTTTGTATTAATAGTTATTGTATAGCACTTACATATTTTTATATCACACTTTAGAATCAGCTTGATAAATGTTCATGATTTTGTCCTATCAGTCAAAATAATTTTTGTAGGACATTACCTTTGTACATATTTGGTTGAGAAAGGATCCCCCTAATAAACTAATCACCTTTTTATCTTCATCCAATTATTAATGTTAAATTTTTGATAAGGTTAAACTTTCTACATTTTATTTTAATTCCATGAATAGCTACTATATACACATCCATTCCCAAGGATCTGAAGTAGCGATTCATTATGTTCTTCTATAACTATAAATTGTTATCATAAAATATTATAATGACTTGGTGATTGACCACAGTCACTTCATCCATGATCTAATAGAGAAATAATAAGCCTATAAACCTCCCCTTTGATACTACTTATTTTTCTCAAATTTAGAAAATTAACCTAATATGGGGGTAATAAGAGTAACCCAAAATTTCTCACTTGAATACCTTCGTCAATATTTTTTTTGTCTCAATTAATGTAATGAAACATTTATATAACCTAATTTCTATACAAAATTAATGAAAATAATAAATCTGACATTGAAAATTTTAATATGTTCCACCTAACCAAGATAGTATCAGGAGCACACAATTGATGATGTGTTGATGAACCAAAATGATAAAGAATATTTCTTCATTTGGTTTACACAATGGATATGTCTCATTGACTCTTGAAAATCACTACTAAAACATGCTGTGAAATCTATCGTCCTCCCTACAAATAGATGAACTCACTATTCCCATTTTCACCTCCTTGGTCTTCTTCTTAAGAAAAATATTTGGATAATACATCTCACTTGATGTAGCTTTTTTTTACACTGTAATGGTTTTCTAGTGAGATAATACTCATAGATATTCCCCCTTCTTTATTTGTCAACATAATATTGCAATAAAAAATTCTATTAGAAATATTATAAAGATTTATTTATAAATTTTTTAGCGCATCTTCTCTAGTAATTTCCATCTAAATGGTTTGTATTTAACCACCTTTCTAATATTGTTCCATGTGTCCCCCTATAATTAATGGTATCATTATTCAACATTAACACCCAATTAAACACCTAGAGATCCAAGAAATAGATACATATATTAGTTTTTGACAAAAGCATCTAAACTAAATAAACAAATATAGAAGGTATGTTGCTTAATTTTCTATAGTGTATTATTACCCTTTTTCATATACAATGCTTGGTCTCCTCCACTATAGTGTATCCCTAATTTTTTCAAACATCACAATGGAATGGTTTAACATAATGGGGAATGTAAATATATAGGTGGATATATCCAAAAAATGGCTTCCACATTAATTATTCCTTGATTTATATAATACATCATGATTTTAAAAGAATAACATTATTTTCAATAGCGTATTCGATGGACAACAACATTCCTAAACGTACTATAATATAATTTTTATGTTGCCTTTATAATATACCCATTAAATTTTTTTGTATGAATATAAATAAAAAATTATGAAATTCATATACACATATTTAATATGAATAAAACATTTTGGTAATTAATGACTCAATTTATAGTAAAGTCGTTACATACATTAAAAATATATTTTTCATAAAAATCTATTTTTCTATCATTTTTTAGAAAACAATATAATAAGATTTTGATAACTTTTTAAATTTCATTATACAATATTAAATTCATATTTTTAACACTAATTTAAAAATTTATTTAGGGATAATGTTTAGGATTTTTCTAAAAATAATGATTTTTCAGTGAATAGTTAAAAATACCTTTTTGTAAAATATTTATTTATTTTCAATGAATTGTGTAATTTAAATTTAAAATTAAAATTTGAATAATATTAAATGTCACAGAAGTATTCTATAGTTATAATTTTATTAATTTATTATGTTTGAATAAAATGTAAATTTTATTTTTGTATAAGTTTATTTTTATGCTTAAACATGACTTTCTTCTGAAATTTATTTTTAATTGCATAATGTTTCAACCTTTTAATTAATTAAACAACACTTAATAATTAATTATTTAAATGAAATTTATAGATTATATATATACACACTTTAATTTAAATTCAAATAATTATGATGTAGTTATAGAGTTGATGTAAAATGTATTCCATATTTTTAATCAACATAAATAATATTTGGTAATAAAGTCAAATTAATTTTTTGTCATCATGCATAGTAAAAATAGTAAAAAATCACCATGGTAAAATGGTAAACGAGGTTATATTTATTTTAAACAAAGTGATAAGGTTACCATTTTTAATATTAACTCTTATTGTATGCATTTATTTTGACTCATATCACCTTAGTACCAATATTTAACTTTTAGGGCTCAGTTTCACAATAAAGTTGCCTAAAAAATAATTTAAGTAAAGAAAATGAGAAAATGACACTCTTATTCCTTTAAATATCATTTATATGTTAACATAGGGATACAAAAAGGGGTGAATAATTACGTAAGGTTATTTTATATAAAATTTAATAATTATCATGACATCAAATTTTGAATTTTTAGTTATTAAGTAGTATCCTTAAGTGCTCATGCAATGTTGACAGAACACTTTTGAAAATAGTGGAAAACTCAAGGTAAATGATTTTAAAAATACTAATACTAATTTATTTTTGGTGTGTTTATATTAAAAAATTATTCTACATCCAATAATGATGAATTATTTATGTTAAAATTAATTATATTAGAAATTAATTATTATCTTCATGCCTTTACTGAAAAATTAAATGAGTTGTGTCAAAAATCACATTATTGATATTTTATATTAAATTATATTATATTAAATTATATTAATATATTAAAAACCAAGAAAGAATAAATCATTGATTATAATAGGTCTATAATTTAATCCATTATACATTTATGATCTAATTTTCATCTTATAAGTATTATTATAACTCTTTTATTTTGAAAACGTTGTTACCGCGATTAAGGTTATGAATGATTTACAGAGATGTCAAACCAAGAAAAAAGTGTTATTTTATAATTAAACTTTTCTATATCCTATTTTATTTTCATATTTTGAAATTTTTATACCAAAAATAAAAATACCTTTCCATTTGGATGTATTTTTATTAAACATGAATTATTATAATATAATATTTTATGAAATTCTGAAAGTGCCCCTCCCCTCAATTATAAAAGGCATCCTCCTCTCCACTTTTATTCAGTCATAAAGAAACATTTTTTATCATCCAATAACAAAAAAAATTCATTTATAACTTCCCTTAAAACATCTTTTATTCCTATTCATATTGTAAAATCCTCCTAAGAATGCTTGAAATTTAATCCCAAATAGGTTGTCTAAAGTAGAACTATTATTCATAACATAGCTCTTTTTTATTTATTTTTTGACCTAATTTAAATATTATTAAAATATACTAACATAATAAAATTAGTATGTTCCAAATATTGATAATTTTTATGTTAATATAATACCTTATACGAATCTCTCATATAGTCTAATGGGTAATTAAACCATCATTCATGTGTAATCCAGACTACCGCCTCACTCACTAATGTAATTATTTTTCCTTCACCATTGCTCAAGAATGGTATTAATGATCGATCTACTATATATATATATATTATTAATGAAATATTTATCAGTATTTAAATATTATATATCATATAATTTGTTACCAATCTATTCATTTAAAAATAATAATGTAGTTCACACGTATGTGTGGATTACAACCTCCACGAAGTGATGTCATTATTTTTCATAACCACATCACACAAATATTATATATAATTTCATTTAAATATTTCATATTATTTTCATTTTACTATTATAATTCCTTAAATATAAAATAATACTTATGTTTTATCCATTATGATCATTTAAAAATGGAAATGTTACTCATACGTACATATGATGTATCATCTACATGATTGTACTATAATTCATTTGTCATAAACATACATAATATTTGGTATAAAAGTAATAATTTTTATATTAAATGTATAATCATTTCATGATTATCATTTTTTTTATGATGGAACAATTAACTATTTTACCCTATTCAACTTATCGAATTCATTTTGGACATATGAACCAAATATTGTCAAAAAACTAACGTGAACTTAATTGGTTAAGTGATTAAATATAACATGGTAATAAATAAAATAAAATGAATAATATAATTTTAAAAATTTATTAATTTATTAAATAATTTTTATGCATTTATTATTAATAAAGATAAAAAATATACATGATGAGTTGGACCTAAGGTATGGGATTCTATCTCAATTTCCATTCCTTAAGGCATATTTTAATGGTATTCACCTAATTACATTTATATGGTGTTCAGATTCCCTGTTTTGAATAATATTTCATCAATACTTCATAATTAATGTTAGTTTAAATTAAAATTCATTTTAATTAATCAAGTATTATTTTAATTGAAATTTACCAAGCAGTAATGGGCTTCATAACTCTATTTCTTTTTATTCAGTTTTATCCCTTCTTCATTGTATTTGATATTATATGATTATGTGCATAATTAATTGTTATTATATTATATTTTAATTACACATATTTTATATGTTTTTATATTTTATAAACATACTAAATTCATTTATTAATTCTAACATCAATGAGTTGATCTTTGTAAGGAATTTCATCTAAATTTACACTCCATTGAGACAAATTTCTTCTTATAAAACTTTTTACATTTATATGGTGTGCATAATACCCCATTTAAAATTTTAACATGAATAAATATATTTACATGAAAATTAATGTTTTAATTTATTTTTATTCTTTCAATGGGTTATAATTTAACTGTTACTAAATAGGTAAGAATTTATTTTACAAACCCAGTTTCTGGGATTGGTATTGTTTTGTTTGAAGGAATCCTATAAACTATCCAGATAAAAATCCATATATTTTACTATCATCTATATATTTAAGGAGTAACCATATTTTATTCCAAAATTTCCATATATTTTGTATTTTAATTATGAAAATAAAATTTTATATGAAAAACTGATTTTATTTCTCTTTTAATTAAATATATTTTTCTTTCATCCCCAAGTTTTTCAAAAAAAATAGTAAATATATTTATTCAAAATATTTATTAATTAAATTTTCTTGTATCCTTGTATTTTAAAAAAGTTAATGGAATATATCAATATTTATATGAAAGGTATGTTTTTTACAATGTTTACCGAAAGTCGAAATTAATTTTTTTAACAGATATAGTTATAATGGACTTCCTCACCCCCATAACAATTTTACAATATTTAGTTTCTTCAAATTTTTTTTAATTTTTATATAATAATATATATAATGAAATATTTTTATGATATATCACTTCCATTTTCATTATTTTTTCAAAGTAAATTGTTTTATTAAAAAAACAATATTTATGATGAACTAATGGTCATTTAGTATCCCTTATTAATTTTATGGTCATTAAATTTCTCTTGAAACATTAAAATTCTTGTAATTATTTTCCGTTACATTTATCTTGAATATTTGTATTATTTATAAAATTAATATGGTTGTTTCCTAAACCATATTCTATTTTTATATACGGTATTTTATTATGAAAGTTATTTGATTGACTGGGGAAAATCATGATAAATCATTATTCATTACACAATATCGATGAAATAATGTTTATTAATTTAATTGATCATTAAATATATAATTAATTAATTTTAAATGAAGTAATGGGTGGTGCCTGATTATATTTATCTTCCCAATGCATTGAAAGGAATTGTGAGAAAATTGTGTAATCTATAATTAAATGGGTTTCTGATGTATATGTACCCATAATTTTAGACTTTCGTGGTGCAAAGTATTGATAGTATAGATATCGTGATATCTGAGATCCTGTAATCCAGTATTAATAATTTAATTCATTGATAATTCATTTATTATTGTTCATGATATTATTTCATTTATATTATCCATAGAGACATTTTGTTCTAAATCTATTCATTAAACTGCATGTGTTTTTAGTTATTCACATTTCAATATTGTTTATACCTTATTTACAGATGATAGCTTCAATTTTACATAAACCATATTGAGAATACAAGGTCACTCTTATATTTCTCCATTATGTGAGATATGAATAAGAAACCTTTGAAAGTATTCAATGTGGTATAATATTCACTTTCAGTATGATTTTTATTCTCTTTTTTTCAAATATACTGCGAAAATCAAGTATGTATCATGTTTACCAGTACTAAAAAACTTTTCAGTCCTTTGGGATAAAATTCCTTTAATATGGTTTCAATATAATAAATTTACTAATCAATATGGGCTTCTAGAGTTGGTGTTCATGCAATTGATATTATAAGAATTTTATTAGAAACATTTGAACTAGATCTAGAAACAAATTTATAATGAAACGTAACCCTATGAATGACTTAGAATACATTACTAAAAGTCACTAACATTATGATTAAAATGAGGATAATTTAATATTTTTAGGGCCCATAATGGGTTAGTAATTATAAGGATTATTATAAGTTTAAAATAACAAATACCCCTTATAAGGTATTATGTGGTAGAACTACCTTGGATACATTTTTTTAAATTTAATATAAGTATAATGTATATATAACCCCTACATGTAACTTATGTTTCAGTGAGAATGTTTTTGATGAATAATACTTTTATATTTTGTGGAAATTATAATAATGTTATTCATAACTTTTTGGGTTAATATTATTATTGATGTTAAGGTAATAACATTCAGATATGATTATTTCATCTTCTAATGAATATAATCCATATAGAGAACATTTTTGGTTAAAAAGTGTTTTGATGACTTACGTAATTTTTTAGGATGTGCTTTGAAGTTTTTTTTAATATTTATGGTAATTATATTAATATATTTTCTTAAAAATGAAATTTTACATGTAAGATGAAAACTCATCAGATCTAGAAAGGTCTTAGGGGTTGAATCTACAACTAAAGGGTGACAATGGTGTAGCACCTACAACTAGCCTACGTGGTGTCCTGGTTAGTATACAATTATTTCTACATAAATGGTGTGACAGATAAAAATTTATATTATATTTGGAATCATATTATAGGATCAAATATTATTTATGTTTCTTGCTGATTAATTAAATTCAATAGAGGTTTTCTGGGTTGAATTATATATATAACCATTAATTTTTACATAAATGATTACTTAGGAAAAATGAAATTAAATATTTTTTGATGTATGTAAAAAAAATTCAGATCACCTTTAAAGTGAAAACATTTCTTAATATTTATAATACATAGGATAATTGGAATTTAGAATAATATATAGTGAACATTTTGAGAACATTTTGAGGTAAAATGTGTTATTTCATCACATGAAGGTTTATACATTTTTTTATTATCTTTCATTATTGTCACCAGAACATTTTTAGTTAATATTTATGTACAGTTGTAATATATTATTATTATTTTTAAGATCATTAGATCCACTAAAAGTTTATTTTATTGATTCAGGCATAAAAGAGTTTTTTTTGGAAATTTATTTCATGGAGTAAGAAATGAAGTGCAAATTGATTGAATCACAACCATATGATGAAATTTTCCACGACCCCCTCCCACCAAAGATGCCCCTCTTGAGCTGGAAATGGTGAAAGGGAGATAATGACACCCGAGTCCCGCCTCCAGTAGGCCCCGGGGTGGGGACTGGCACCAAGGGTATCAGTTTTTCCCAAATATGGGAGGCATTAACCTTTTTATTTTTAAAGATCGGGAAATAGGACAAGTCAACCACCAAACAGAAAAAAAGAACAAGTGTATAGAAATAAATCCAAACCAAGCCCACATGCATTTTAAACAAATTTTATAACACGGTACGAGTACAAGAAAGCTCAAAGTACAATACCAAAAAGGAAACAAGTACAACAAACTGCATCAACTCCAACTGTCCGACTATTAGGGTCACGTACGGACCTGGTAGTCCTCCTGGAAACCTGAATGTAAACGTAGGGTGAGCATACAAGTATACTCAGTAGGGAAACCTAAAGCTCTCGTGCCCAAGTGGGGAGACATCCTATTGTCCCGTGAGAACAACAGAAGAAACCTAGAATGAAATTCTATCCACCCAACCTCACCAGCCACACTCACCAAAAACAGAAGCACAATAGGTAGTAGTATATAAGAAACAAGAGTATTGGGTACCATGCACCATTTACCTTTAGTTATATGATCTTCATAAGGACGAACGTCCGGACGCTGTCACACTCTCCCCGCCCGCACACACCTAGGCCTCACAACCATGTATCCCGCCCGCACACACCTGGGCCTCACTACCACATATCCCACCTGCACACACCTAGGCCTCACATCCACGTATCCTGCCCACACACACCTGGGCCTCACAACCACATATCCCGCCCGCAGACACCTCGGCCTCACACCCATGTATCCCGCCCACTCACACCTGGGCCTCATCCCAAAGATTCTTGGGAAACAGTAGAACCTGCCTGAAGATTCTTGGGCTATGACCACCCCAATAAAAACCTACCCGAAGATTCTTCGGTGTAAGGTCACCTCAAGACATCATAGCCTAGGGGAGAAGGAGCAAGAAGGAGCTAGTAACTAATGGAAAAACACCCTCTCCCATTAAATGGGAGTGTTCGGCACTAAGTGCTCAACATGGGTGGGGTGCAATAAAACACAAAAGATACAGATATATATATATACCAAACACACAGCCCAACCTATGGCTTCTAAACAGATAAAATGAGCATGTGCCTCGGCACTGATACCACAAAGAATGCATACAACAACAACCCCCACCCCATTTAGGTTTTCACGTTTCAGCAGAATTAGTTTATTTGTTACTTATCTACTGGGCAACTATCCACAACTAACCACACCAATCGTTCGTAAAACATATCCCTGCCGTCCACAAAACAAGTTAGGGAAAACATAAGCAGAACAACAAAGTCCCTCTTATCAACCAACCAACCCCATTGATTATTATTTCCATTTCATTACCACGCCCCACCATTCATTAATTCTTCCACTTTTATTTACTAATCACAACCCATAACCCGTTCACATTAAAACCCAACCCTGCAGCCCCGCTGCGAATCGCCATAACCACAAACGCACCGAAACCCATACATGAATATCCCTTTAATACCATTTATTGTAGCCCCACTACTCACCTAATCCACAAAAACCCACAGAAACACCTCCAACACATGTCACGTAACCAACCCAACACCCACATGTTCATTATTCCATTTTTTTTAATCGAGGTGATCACACAAGGGTTCCATATTTTAATTTAATCAACCAACTTTACGTGATCATCCAATTTCCACATTCCACAAGGTTTCCATCCATAAGAAAATCCAGAAGGAGATGGCAACATTTAATTTCATAAGCAAAGGCCCCCAATGACCATGATTTGCAGTAGGTAGAAGCTCATTCAATTCACAACATAATATCACAGGATATAAAGTAACAGCAATCACAACATCCCATCCCCATTATATTAGCCAGTTATTATCTTCATTAAACTGGTTCAAAAGTGTTTCACGTAAACAAGAGAACACCCACCCCGCATGATGCACAAAGTAGAGAGACGAAGGTAAGATCCCTACCTCAACAGGTTCCGATCGCAACGCTCCCCCGGATCAACCTTAGAAGACGGCTGTCGGCGTTCGTCACTTCTATCGAGTCCCGGCAAAACCTCCTCAGGTGGAAGTAGGAAAGAAAATGCCGAAGTAAAGTCAACGGATCCAAGCTCGGAAGCTCCGCCTCGTCGTTACGATCCCGTGACCGCTGACAGATCGTAAATCAGAGCTCGGACGAAGAAGTTATGGTAGGAAGAGCCTTCGAGTCTCTTGGGAGAGTTCTGCTCATAAGAGAGGGGAGGAGAGGTGTGAGTTGAAAGGAGGAGGGGACCCCTCCTTTTATAGGCATGAAAAGCAAAAGTACATGACGTGTACTCGGTTCTTTCACATGGTCTCCACGCGGCTTCCAACACGGTTATGTGGCCGTTAACTGGTCAACACACAGTTTGAGGGTAACACATACGTGGGGAAGGACTACACAGTGTGTAGTTTGGACACACGGCGTGTACTCATTCAATGCACACGGCAAGGACAGGGCTCCTACACGGTACACGACCATTGACTGGTAACGCGTATGCGGGGAAGGACTACACGGCGTGTAGAACTGGACACACGGCGTGCACCCATTATTCCACACAGCAAGGACACGGTCTGCAACACGGGGTATACCTGGGAAGGGGGTACACGATGTGTACTCAAACTACAGGGTGTGTAGTTTCAAAATTATGGAAAGTGTGGGAAAAGTCCATTTTACCCTCCAGAAAACTTCCAAACCTTCTTTTTGACAATGGAATGGGACGGAGAGGTCTGGCCCATTACATCAGATGCCTCTTAAAACATTCTCATCCCCAAGAATTCAAAAACCAACCCAGAGGAACCCGACAAGATACCTCTTAGGGTTCACGTTATAACAGGAACCTAACCAACATCCCTAATCCTATGTGTTAGGAATTCCTTCTCCTATGTCGAGATATTGTCCGCTTTAGGCGGCACTGACTCGCATTCACAGGTTTAATCGGATCCTCATTAATGCATCTCGATTAAGAATTGGGTCTTCCCACTTTCATACATTAGTATTTTTCAACTCGCACTAACCCCAACACCACACAACCAACACACTGTCCGAACACGTGGGTTTGGGAAATTCCTTCACCTATGTCAATATATTATCCTCTTTAGGCGGCACTGAATCGCCCACATGGGTTCAATCGCATATGAATTAATTCATATCGATTAAGGGTCAGGTTTTTCCCTTTCCCACACATCCGGACATGTTACACATTACCAGGGAACAATGAAACAAAAGGTCTCACAACTTACAAGCCAAGCATTCCATATATCAAATGTACAGAGTAAAACATCAACACAAGCTCAGAAAAACAAGGTAAGAACACAAGTCAAAACAACACAAGGTACTGAGCGTGCATTTGGGTCTCCCACTCCCAAGTGCTCTCCTTGAGGCCGCCATGCCTCCACA
The DNA here is from genome assembly GCA_963277665.1 of Viscum album. Classification (NCBI taxonomy): domain Eukaryota; kingdom Viridiplantae; phylum Streptophyta; class Magnoliopsida; order Santalales; family Viscaceae; genus Viscum; species Viscum album. Next base: position 650,076,989 of record OY728145.1, on the reverse strand, counting down.
ACACACAATCCAAGGGAATGGTTCATCCACGGAGCACCTTCTCTTTACGATCTTCGTTTCTGACTGGTCGTTCCTCGAAGGTCGTGTCATCTCCCATATCTAACTCTCCCCAGTCAATAACGTGGGAGTCGTCGTGTTAGTACCGACGATGCTGGGAGACGTGGAAGGCATCATGACCCTTCTCCAACTGAGGTGGAAGGGCTAGCTGATAAGCCACCTTGCCAACTCTCCTCAACACCTCAAAAGGTCCGATGAACCTAGGTGAGAGTTTTCTCCCCTTCCCAAACCTTCACTACCCCCGTCGAGGGAAAACCTTCAAGAACACATGACCCCCCCCCCTCGAAATCTAAGGGCCTCCTCCGATGATCAGCATAAGACTTCTGTCCATCCTGAGACACTTTCATCCTCTCACGTACAAGCCGGACTTTCTCTGTGGTGCTCTGCACTACCTCTGGCCCAAGTGCACCTGTCTCACCAACCTCTGCCCAGCAAATGGCTGAACGACAAGGCCTTCCATATAAAGCCTCAAATAGTGCCATGCCAATAGTAGAGTGAAAGCTGTTGTTGTAGGGAAACTCTACTAAAGTCAAGTGTTGTACCCATGATCCTCCGAAATCCAGAACGCATGATCGCAGCATGTCCTCCAACGTCTGGATAGTCCGCTCCATCTGCCCATCGGTCTGGGGGTGGAAAGCAGTGTTAAGGTATAACTAGGTGCCAAAAGCATGTTGTAGCCCCCTCCAGACTCGTGAGGTAAACTGAGTATCCCGGTCTAAGACGAAAGTCCTCGGAACTCCATGAAAACGCAACACCTCATCTATGTACCTCTGTGCTAAGGTACTCACCGGGCCCGACTCCTTGATTGCTAAGAAGTGAGCTGATTTCGTCAGACGATCCACCACTACCTAGATAGAATCATAACCACCCTAAGCACTGGGTATCCCTGTGACGAAGTCCATCAATATTTCATCCCACTTCCACTCGAGGACATCTAAAGGATGAAACAAACCACTGGGAACACGGTGTTCAACCTTCACTTGCTGACACACTAGGAATTTAGCCACAAACCCTGCCACTGCTCGTTTCACCCCGGGCCACCAAAACTGATCCCTTAGGCCTCAGTACATTTTTGAAACTCCTGGATGTACCGCTAAGGTTGGGCTATGGAACTCACGGTAAACTCCTTCGCGCATCGCCTCCGGAACAAACAACATTCAATGGAAAAGCATCTGATGGCAGTTGTCCTCTGACCATCCTTTTGGAGTGTTCCCTTGATCGACACGATCCCGCATCACTTCCGCCTCAGAGTCCCCCCATTGGGACTCTGCGACCTGCTGCAACAAGGAGGACTTCACCATCATCTGAAACAAATAGCCTATAACACCTTCTACCCTGGCATCCAAGTGCAAGGCAGCCAACTCTCCCATTGCCTTCCAAGCATCAGCAGATTCTTGAACCACTTCCTGATGCGACTTCCTGCTCAGGGCATCAGACACAACATTGCCCTTAACTTCAATGTAAGAGATCTCAAAGTCATAGTCTTGGAGAAACTCGACTCATCTCCACTGTCGCAAGTTCAAGTCACACTGGGAGAAGAAATAATGCAGGCTCTTGTGATCTGAGAAGACCACAAAGCACTCCCCAAGGAGGTAATGTCTCCACAACTTCAGTGCGAACACTACTGCTGCAAGCTCTAGGTCATGGGTGGAATAGTTACACTCGTGAGGGCGCAACTGCCTAGACCCATAACAAATCACTCCTTTCTTATGCATCAACATGCACCCCAGACCAAGGCCAGAAGCATCACAAAACACTTCATACAACAACCCCTCTTCTGGAAACCTGAGTACAGGAGCACTGACCAACTTCTCTTTCAGGTAGTCAAAAGTTTTCTTGCACTGCTCGCTCCATAAGAAGACCTGGTTCTTCCTCGGCAAAGATGTCAATGGAGCAGCAACTTGAGAGAAGTCTGAAACGAACCTCCGATAGTAACCTGCTAACCCCGGGAAACTACGAACTTCTGCCACGCTCTTGGGTGCTGCCCAACAAACAACTGGCTCCACCTTCGACAGATCCACTGACACCCCATGCTGAGACACCATGTGCCCAATGAAGTGTACTTCTTGTGTCAAGAACTTACACTTCGAAAATTTCCTGTAAAGCTAGTGGTGTCGAAGGACTTCCAAGACTGCCCTGAGATGCTCAACGTGCTCCTCCTCTGATCTTGAGTAGATCAGGATGTCGTCGATAAAAACAACGACGAACCGGTCCATAAAATCTCGGAAGACAAAGTTCATGAGTCCCATGAACACAGCCGGTGCATTCGTAACTCCAAACGACATCACTAAAAACCCGAAGTGCCCATACCTGCACCTGAAAGTCGTCTTTGAGATGTCACTATCCTTCACCCCCAGCTGATGATATCCCGATCGCAGATCAATCTTAGAGAACCAACCTGCTCCCCTCAACTGGTCGAATAGATCATCTATCCTTGGAAGGGGGTAGCTGTTCTTGACCATTAATTGGTTCAACCTTCGGTAGTCTATGCATAGCCTGAGCCACCATCTGCCTTCTTCACTAAAAAAACTATAGCACCCCATGGAGACACACTGGGTTGAACAAAACCCTTCTCCATCTGATTGTCAATCTGAATCCGCAACTCCCGCAACTCTGAAGGTTCCATCCGATAAGGGGCCATTGAAATTGGACGGGCACCAGGCCGTAAGTCTATCTCGAACTCAACGTCACGTCGAGGGGGGGGGGAGAGAGTTACAACCTCCTCAGGAAAAACATAGAGGAACTCCCCAACAACCTCTGGGACATCCATCATCTCTATATGATTTGGAACCACAGATAACCGGCCCAACAAGGAAAGGAGAGGCTTCCCACCTAATAGCTCATCTTGCCAACAAAAGATACACGCTTCCCATCCACGTCGGAGAAAACGACTCTCCTTCGGAAGCATTAAATAACGGCACTAATAGAAAACAACCAGTCAATGCCTAGAATGACATCGTATTTCTTCATCTGTAATAGAAGAAGGTCTCCACTAGATCAATGTGGTCCCAACATCAGCCCACATCCCAGACAAACACAAGATACGATGGTCGGGCCTCCAACTAGTGTACTCAGTACCAGTGGTATGGAAAGTCTCTCTATGTCTAGTCCCAAAGCATGGGCTAGACTATGTGCAACAAAAGAGTGTGAGGCTCCCGAATCGAGAAAAGAAGAAACAAGAGTGCTGAACAAACAAATCGTACCTCGTACCACCTCTAGTCCCTCTGGAGCTGCAAACTCGGCCACATGCATCTGTCCATGCCCAGCTCCTCTGCCTCTCTGATGTCATCCACCTCCCCGACCACGCCCTGGTCGAGGTCCCTGAGGAGAACGCTGAGGTCGGCCTCCTCCTGCAAGGTCTTCCCTCGAAGGGGCATGGTCCTGCTGCTGCTGGATGGGCCTCGCCGGCAACTGGTTCTGTTGAGGTGGGTGCTGAACCTGTCCACCTCCACCGTACTGAGCTCGGGTCGGGATCGACTCTGAACGTGCCCAAAACCTCCACAAGAAAAACACCTCGGTCCTGGGGTCGTGAAAAAGGGACGAGGACCCAAAGATCTGAACTGGAACTGCTGGGGCCTACTCCCCACTAGCCTGAACCTGGAAGGTCCTGTCATAGGAGACCTGCTGCTGACTACCTTCCCCTTCGACGAACCTGGCTGGATCCCCTCTTGAGGTGCACCTCCCAGTGAGTGCATCCTCTATACAACCTCTGCCTTTTTCTGTACTACCAAGTATGTCGGAAGGGTGAAGGGGGTGACAACATACTGGAGCAAAGGACGAAGCGCCTCCTCCAAACGTCTCGCCTGAGACTCCTCATCCGGAAAGAGATCCAGAGCAAAGCGCATGAGATCTTTGAACTTGATCCCCAGCTCTCGTACCATCATACTCCCCTGCCGAAGGGAGAGTAACTCATGCCGCTTCTCCGCCTTGATCATGGAAGAAAGGAATTCCTCCTATAATTCCTTCTCAAAGGCAGCCCATGGAACCTCTGCCTCTATCCTCTCTCCGAGGTAGAGCGTCCACCACTGTTGTGCCGCACCTCTCAGCTGACTGACTGCTAGGGGAACCCAGTACTCCCTCAGAGCACGGATCAAGGTAAAAGCGATCCCTAGCTCCTCAAGAAACCCCTCTATCTCTGTATCTGAAGTACTACCCTCGTACTTCTTGAGGGTTTGCCGCTGGAAATAACGGAGAGTCTTCTCCCACTGGTTATCTTCCTCCTCTCGGTCAATCCTCACCTGATCGACTGCCTGAATCTGCTGGGCCTCGGCAGTCTGAGCCACCTGGGGATGACGTCCAGGTGCCATAGTTGTACGGTAAACAAGGATTGACTAAGCCCAGGTAGTAAGGAAAAACTCCAGGATTCATTTTATCATTTTATTTCAATTTCTTTCCCAGAACACCCAAATCAAGTAAAACACAATCATGATGATGCATGTACCTTCCCTAGGGTCTCTACCCTTCAATCAAGGTAGACTCACTTGGTCGTTCGGTAGGCTCAGAGTCCTTGCATCAGATCACGGGGGGCCCTAAAATCTCATGTCCTAGCCGGTCTTCCCGGGCCTATGTCATACACCAAGATTAACTAACATTGTTTCCCTACCATCCCATGTAATCCTGGTTGTTCTTAACTCCAGACTCCATCCTATCTCTCATCCTCCTCTAATACCATTCTGTCACAACCCCCTCCCACCAAAGATGCCCCTCCGGAGCTGGAAATGGAAAAAGGGAGAGAATGACCCCCGAGTCTTGCCTCCAGTAGGCCTCGGGGTAGCGACTAGCACCAAGGGTATGAGTTTTTTCACAAATATGGGAGGCATTACCCTTTTTATTTTTAAAGATCGGGAAATAGGACAAGTCAACCACCAAAGGAAAAAAAAGAACAAGTGTATAGAAATAAACCCAAACTAAGCCCACCTGCATGTTTAAACAAATTTTATAACAAGGTATAAGTACAAGAAAGCTCAACGTACAATACCAAAAAATAAACAAGTACAAGAAACTGCAGCAACTCCAACTTTCCGACTAGTAGGGTCCCGCACGGCCCTGGTAGTCCTCCTAGAAACCTGAAAGTTGACATAGGGTGAGAATACATGAATACAAAGTAGGGAAACCTAAAGCTCTCGTGCACAAGTGGGGAGACATCCTAATGTCCCTTGAGAACAACAGAAGAAACCTGGCAAGGAATTCTATCCACCCAACCTCATCAGCCACACTCACCAAAAACACAAGCACAACAGGTAGTAGTATATAAGAAATAAGAGTATTGGGTACCCCACACCATTTCCATTTAGTTAGATGCTCTTCCTAACGACGAACGTCCTGACGCTGCCACACTCTTCCCGCCCGCACACACCTGGGCCTCTCAACCACGTATCCCGCCCGCACACACCTGGGCCTCACAACCACGTTTCCCACCCGCACACACCTGGGCCTCACAACCACGTCTCCCTCCCGCACACACATGGGCCTCACAACCACGTATCCCGCCCACACACACCTGGGCCTCACACACACGTATCCCGCTGGCGCACACCTGGGCCTCATTCCGAAGATTCTTGGGAAATAGTCGAACCTGCCTGAAGAGTCTTGGGCTATAACCACCCCAATAGAAACCAACCTGAAGTGTCTTAGGTGTAAGTTCGCCTCAAGCCATCACATCCTAGGGGATAAGAAGCAGGAAGGAGCTAGTAACTAAGGGAAAACACCCTCTCCCATAAAATGGGAGTTTTCGGCACTAAGTCCTCAACATGGGTGGGGTGAGATAAAACAAAAAAGATATAGATATATATATATATACCAAACACACAGCCCAACCTATGGCTTCTAAACAGAGAAATTGAGCGCGTGCCCCGATACTGCTACCATGAAGCATGCATACAACAACAACCTCCACCCCATTTAGGTTTTCACGTTTCAGCAGAATTAGTTTATTTGTTCCTTAACTACTGGGCAACTATCCACAACTAACCACACCAATAATTCGTAAAACATATCCCTACCATCCACAAAACAAGTTAGAAAAAACATAAGTATCACAACAAAGTCCCTCTTATCAACCAACCAACCCCATTGATTATTATTTCTGTTTCATTACCATGTCCCACCATTCATTAATTCTTCCACTTTTATTTACTAATCACAACCCATAACCCGTTCACATTAAAACCCAACCCTACATCCCCACTTCCAATCGCCATAACCACAACCGCACTGAAACCCGTACATCAATATCCCTTTAATACCATTTATTGCATCCCCACTGTTCACCCGATCCACTACAACCCACAAAAACACCCCCAACACATGTCACATAATCAAGCCAACACCCACATATTCATTATTCCATTTTGTTTAACTGGGGTGATCACACAAGGGTTCCAGATTTTCATTTAATCAACCAACTTTATGTGATCATCCAATTTCCACATTCCACAAGGTTTCCATCCATAAGAAAATCCAGAAGGATAGGGCAACATTTAATTGTGTAAGAAAAGTCCCCCAACGACCGTGATTTTCAGTAGGTAGAAGCTCATTCAATTCACAACATAATATCACAGGATATAAAGTAACATCAATCACAACTTCCCATCCCCGTAATATAAGCCAGATATTATCTTCATTAAACTAGTTCAAAAATGTTCCACGTAAACAAGAGAACACCCACCCCTCATGATGCACAATTTAGAGAGACGAAGGTAAGATCATTACCTCAACAGGTTAAGATTGCAACGCTCCCCCGGATCAACCTTAGAAGACATTCGTCGGTGTTCTTCACTTCTGTCGGGTCCCGGCAAAACCTCCTCGGGTGGAAGTCGGAAAGAAAAGGCCAAAGGAAAGTCAATGGATCCATGCTCGGAAGCTCCGCCTCGTCATTACGATCCCGTGGAAGCTTACAGATCGTAAATCGGAGTTCATACGAAGAAGTTATGGTAGGAAGAGTCTTCAAGTCTCTTGGGAGAGCTCTGCTCATAGGAGAGGGGAGGAGAGGTGTGAGTTGAAAGGAGGAGGGGACCCCTCCTTTTATAGGTGTGAAAAGAAAAAGTACTCGACATGTACTTTATGGTACACGGCGTGTACTTGGTTCTTTCACATGGTCTCCACACGGCTTCCAACAGGGTTCTGCGGTCGTTGACTGGTCAACACACTGTTTGAGGGTAACGCATACGCAGGGAAGGACTACACAGCGTGTTGTTTGGACACACGATGTGTAATCATTCATTGCACATGGCAAGGACACGGCTCCAAAATGGTACACGGCTGTTGACTGGTAACGCGTACGCGGGGAAGGACTACACGGCGTGTAGAACTGGACACATGGCGTGCACCCATTATTCCACACAGCAAGGACACGGTCTGCAACACGAGGTAGACCCGGGAAGGGGGTACACGACGTGTACTCAAACTACATGGCGTGTAGTTTCAAAATTCTGGAAAGTGTGGGAAAAGTCCATTTTACCCTCTAGAACACTTCTTGACCTTCTTTTTTGACAAAGGAATGGGCCGGAGAGGTCCGGGCCATTACAAAATTATTCTTATGAAATAGAAATATATCACGTAATTGTGATTTATTATTTCATTATTCTATATGGTAAATAAATTACTAAACTCTAAGAAAATGATCTTGGAATAAAAAAATTTATCCTATTATAATCATTTTAAATGAATTGATAGACTTTTCTGCCATCATGGATTTATGGTTTTTTAGTGTCTAACCTTCTACTGAATAAGTCCTATATAAATCCCTATTAATCATTTTGAATTAGATTTCCCATATATTTCCATGCTGTCACTTCCTATTAATGTTATACTATTTGGAAACCTATTTTTTGCTGTTCTAGATGATTTTCATATTTCTCTTTCCATGTTTTTGAAAATAATTCATATAAACACTTATATGATGTGGGATATCCACATAAGAATTTTTAAATGTCATTCCCTTTATTTATGAGAAAAAGTAAAAATTATGAAATTGACATTTTTTAAATGTTGGTGGAATTTGACACCCTAAGATTCTAAAAGAATAACATTATGCTCGATAGCATATAGAACACGCAACACTAATCCTAAAGGAACCACGATATACTATTTAAATTTGACTATTATAACATATCCATTAAAATTGGTGGTATTAAATTGAATAACACTTTTTAAAAATTATGAATAAATATTTTAGATGAAGCAAATATATTAGTAAATAATGACTCAAAGACATTACATGATTGAAAAATATTCTTTTCATTACAAATATTTTTTTCTTTTTTGTGATCAAAAAATATAATTAATTTTTTAATATTTTAGAAACTTTATTATAAAAAAGTATTTTCTTTTTTCAATCATCATTTAAAAATTAAATAAGGTCGATTTTTTTTATTTTTTCAAAAATAGTTTTTCTTTGGTGAATTGTAAAAAACCCTATTTTTATACAATGTTTTTTATTTTAAATGAATTTAGAAACTTAATAGTCCAACTACTCTTTAAATTTGTTTTAAAATTAACTAAATTATTATTTATTTAAATTTAATCCTATTAATTACATTTGAATCATATTTATTTTGGATTTTAGTATATTTTTATTTTTAGTCTTAAAATTTATTTTTGAGAAATAATTTTTTAGGAGCATAGTATCTCTCCATTTAAATTAATTAAAATAACCCCTAATGAAAAATTATTTAAATTAAATTTATATAGAATATATATTAAACTAAATTCATATAATTATGATTATTGGTTGTGGAATAAAGGTATAATCATCTTATTCTTGAAAAATAAAATTATTGAAAAATCCTTTTTCAACATGTTTTACTGGTTAATTTTTAAATTAAACACTACAAATTATATGAATTTTATTTGATAAAATTTATTTTAGATTTGTGATTATTATTAATGTAAGGTAATAATTCCACTTTAATATTTTATTATAATGATTTTTAAAAATATTTAAACTTTAACACCATGGTAAAAGGGTATGTCGGGTTAACCTAGGTTAAAAATAATTGAAAAGGCCACCATATTTCTAACTAATTATTATTTGAGGAATATACTTTTAATTTTATCACATTAATTTTGAGATTAAATAATTTATGGGATAATATTATATGAAAGTTAACTATATAACAATTTATGTAATGAACAGACTAAGTGTCATTATCTTTCCTTTAAATATATCTTATATATTAACATTTGGAAAAAATTGGGTTATGTTTTGTATTAAATATTCTTTTGAGTATAATTTATTTATTTTCATGATGTGAATTTATTTTTAGTGATTATATCATTAACATAAAATCTTATAAAACACTGACACATTGAATAATCAAATAGTTTGAAGGGAAAGGTACATAATTTTGAAAATATTATAAGTAATGTATATGGGATGATTAATTGTTCAAAAATAATTTTATAGTTAATAATTATTTACTTATAAAGGTTAAATTTATTATATTAGATATTCATTTTTATCACTATGTCTTTAAAGTCAAATTAAATAAATAGTGTCAAAAATGATATTAATGATATTTTATGTTAAATAATATTTTATTAAATTATTTAGAAATACTAAAAACATAATATAGAATAATTATGAATAAAAATGTTCTAAAATTAGTTACATTTTTCATTTATGATCTACTTTTTATTTATATATAAAATAATAACCCTTTTAGATCGAAAAAAGGTGTTACCGCGGTTATGGTTAAAATGGGTTTAAGATGAGGTTAATCTAGGAGAAATGGATTAATTGCTAATTAAATTTTATAAATCATATTTTATAACCATATTGAGACTTTATCCTATCCATAATTTTAATCCCTATCCATTTTCAAGTATTTCAATTGAATATAGCATAATTATAATTTAATAGAATATGAAATTCCAAAAGTGTCCCTCCCTTCACCTTTAAAAGGGAACCACCTATCCTATTTTTCTCATAGATAAAAATAAATTTGGTTAATAAAATTTATTCCTAAATACTTTGATGTATTCCCTTTTCTTATCATATAGGCCTTCTTATTATAAAACCCTCATAGAAAGGCTTTTTTTGTAAACCTAAAGAGGTTGTCTGAAGAAGGGGTATCGTTATTAATCAAGTTTATTTATTTATTCCTTCACATACATCAAATATTATCAAACCATAATTATATAAAAAATTATTGTAACCCATTTAATAATATTTTTTATGTTAAAAAAACACACTACATCCATCTCTTCTTCTAGAAAATGGGAAATGAAACTGTTTTTCTTGTGTATGGATGACTACCACCTCATGAACTAATGTAATTCGTTATCCATCACCACTAAATATGGATATTTTTAATGATATATATACTATATATATTTATTATTCATGATATAATTATCATTCTGGAAAGATAATATATCATATAATTTCTTACCATTACATTCACTCAAAAAATGATAACGATGTTCATGTGTATATGCGGATTACCACCACCGAGAAGCGATGTGATTTATTTTTCAAAACCACACATAATGAATTCTATGTATAAGTGAATTTAATGGAATAATTTGATATTTATGTTATAGTTGTCATTTTTAAAGATAAAATAATACTAATTTTCTTTCCATTGTGGTTATTGAAAAAAGGAAATGTTATTCAATTATATGTATGGGTTACTTTCTTCATGATTATAATGTAATTTATTTCTCATAACAATAAACCATTATTATTTTAGAAATTATAATTTATCGTTAATGAAGATAATTATTTCATGACTATTATTTGTGAGAGGAAGAAACAATGACCTATTTTACTATAATCAACCCACTAATGTCATTATAGACATATAAACTGAATATCATTAAAATGCCTGATGTGAACATAATTGATTAAGTAATTAAATATAACATGGTACTAAATAAATGGAATAAAAAAAGGAAATGGGTTACTAATCGTGTGTTTAATTAACATATGTTTATTATTTATGATGATAATGAATTTATGTGACGAGTGAGACCTATGGTAAGGTATTTTTCCTTAATTTTATTTGATTGTGGTATATTTTAATTTTATGAGACTAATTTATTTTATAAGGGGTATATGTTTCCTATTTTATGTTTTATGTCTCGAATAATCCATAATTTATGATATTCAAAGTTATAATTAATTTTACTTCATCCAAGAGGACATTATTTGAAAGATACCAATATACAGGGGGTTCCATAACTCAAGTTCCATTTCATTGGGTTGTATTTCTTATTCAATAGTTTTGATTTTCTATGATTATTTTTGTAATAATCAAAAAAACCTGGGTAGACCCTAAACTAGTCACTGGATCTAGCCCACAATATCCCAGAACCACATTTTCGATCACCTAAGTGTGGCGACAAGAACCATGGAATCAAAAAGTAATAGTGGGAACAATTTCACAGAAAATAAATAAACAAAATCAGTTTAAAGATAAAATAAAATCCCAATATAAAATAAGATAATCACCAAAAAAATAAAACAAAAACTAAAATCATAACTAAACTAAACCTGGTTACTAAATAGAACTCATTTTGACTCCATGGGTAACTCACTGAACCGAAAACCCAATATTTCACTACAGTGATCGAAACCATGTCAGACTTTCAATTTAAGATTAAAATAAGAGTATGAGTATAGGAAAGAGTAAATAAACATAGTGATAATTCCAAGGTAAACCATTCACTAAAAATTTCCTTTGAATAAAATATTCATTCAAAGAAAGTTTGAAATATAATTAAATAAATATAAGTTTTTCAAAAATTTAACAACAAAAAAGCTTATGATCCATTTCCCTCTTAAATTAAAAATTATTTATATAAAAAGTGTATGCTTGAGAATTTTATAGGAAAATTGGAAAGGTTAATAATAGAGGATCATTAATAAATTAAGGGTGTGTGAAAAAAATTATATTATTTTTAATGGAATCATTTAAAAAATTAGACATTCACTTTTATCAAAAAGTTGCACCACAAATACAGAGCATGAGCTATGAAGTCATAATAATGGAAATTGGAATGAATAAATCACGTTACTAAACCAAATAATAAACCTTGATTATCCAACTTAGATAAAACAAGTTACATGGAATATGGAAATACCCAAGAGCTTAAGGTGAAATCTAGAACATACTATTATCTAATCCATCCCACGGGCATTCCTGATATAATCGAATAGGATAAATAATCATACGTACCCTACCTTTCATAAAAAAAGGGATCCATTACCAAAGTAAATAGTTTCTATACAATGGAGCCTCTACCTGGAGAAAAATCCTAAACTAGTTTTGCAAGTGTTCTCAAATAATCCATTATATATTATAGGTTTTCATTCGATGTCTATAATGTGGGGTGGTGGGTTGAGCCAAAAAATATCAAACATTCAACCATATATATATAATTATCACAATCCACCACAGGAGTCACACCTACCGACACCACCCCCAAACTACCCCAATTATTATTCTATTTAGATTCAAACCATCAACTGATGAGGGAAATCCTATGATGAGGATGTTCCCACCCCTTTTCAATGATAAATTCATGAGACGCCTCATAAAGAGAATTTTCCAATGAAAACAAATTTCAAAAGTTCCAATCATGCCTCATATATCATTTGAAGTAAAAACCATATCAATTATATCCAAACAAACCACTTAAAATTTCATGAAATATGCAAAACAAATTTGGAAATAAGAATCATCAATTGAAATTCACAAACCACTTATAAAATCCAACTATTCATTTTATCAAATACAAGGTGTCCAACTACAAATAAATCAATTTCATCCAATTAAACTCCTATGAAAATTCATTGATTTCATTCTAAATAATGTTTCGAAACAATACATATCACTAATTAGTATAAAAACATGTTTTTAATATCAATCAATCATTGTTTCTTAAATTTAAATGCCAAAAGGTCAGAGAAACCAACCTAAAACTCAAGGTTCTTGGTTGACGGTAACTCAAAATGGAAATAAAGAGGTATAAAAAAGAAAAAATACCAAAAAGGCTCCATAAAAAGACAAAACCCCCCAAAATAAAATAAAGGAATAATGACCCTTATACCAAAGGATTCAATGGAAAAGATGAACCCAAGATAAAATGTAAGAAGATGGTAGAGGGATATTAAAGGATGGTATTACCTTGAGAAATTAACCGAAAAAACATGTAGAAACCACTTGGAAAATAAATTGGATGATTAGGGGAATGAAGAAGATGGGAGGATCCTCCCTTGAGTTGAACGAGGATAATACTGGAGAAGAGGGGTGATTTGGGCTTAAAAAGATAATGGAAATGGTAATAAACCATTTTTTATTAAATTGGACACTATACTTGGTTATGCTATATAGTTTTCCTAGGGATGTGCAAACTGTGCATCCCTTACTGGACTCACAGGACACCCACAAAGTTTGGATGCATGGTTTGGAAAACCATGCACCAGATTTATCATTTGGTTATGTTAAAAACTGCAGAACCGTGAACATGCTTATCACTTGGGTTGTAATAACCATTCTCAAGTCATTAAAGCTTAGCTGATGACACCCTAAGACTCAAAAAAGTATTCCTAGGATTCAGATGGTTTCAATCTAACCATGTAATACTCATGAAACCCAAACTGAGAAAGATGAAAACTAACTGAAGAGAGACTCTACATCATGAGGATTCATGGTTTCCACTTAACCATGAACCCTAATCATTAAATAGAGGAAAAACAACATTAAAATCAAAAATTACATCTAAAACACTTATGAATCAAGTTAAAATACAAAGGCAGAATAATAATCCAAAATAATGGATAAAGATAAAAATCATAATGTAAAACTTCTCCCCACCATAATATTTTATTCCACTTGAAAGCCTCATTATTCCTAGTAATTTTGATAAAAGTAAAAAAAATTATACTAACATAATCTAACTTCTAAAGATACTGAGAACCTTGAATACCACCTCGAAAAGAATTACATTCCCACAAAAAACCCGTTGAACTCAAACCATTTCTCCAATGATGATGAAAATATCAAGAAACAATTCAAACACCATACCATCACCAAAATTATTTTCCCTACTCTAATAGACCAATTATTTCCAAAAGAGAATAGAAACTCAAGGATATATGACCAATGAGGATAGGGGATAACAATTTTAAACCTTTCTAATTTGAAATGAGGACACATGATAGGGTAGAAACAAGGTATAACTTTTAACGAATGTAGGAGTCCACGGTAGACTCACTACTATATTATATTCATATCTCATCACCAAACTAATTACACCAATTATACACCGACATTACAAACTAGAATATTCAACAACCATTTTCCAAAGGAACAAAATGTAAAGAACAAGAAAACCAATGGAAAATACTTTCCACTATGAGATGGAGAAATTTATAATTTTCAAAATGCATCTCCATTAGAATTTTTTTTTAAAAGGTTCATTATATCCTATTTCATACCAAAAAAAAGGATAACCCCACTAGATACAATCATTATAACAAAATATGCATTTACATTAAAATAGTAATCATAACTCACACTAGTGTTATGCTCATTCTATTAAAAATGTGCTTCTTTAAGGGAGTATATCTAAATAAACATTTCATTAGATAAAAAACATGAAGAACTTCAGGTGATGCCCTAAATTTCTAAAATCATTGTAAATCATCAGAGCGCTTGTACATGAAGGCTTCTTCTGACCTTTATTTTCCGCATTGAAAACATACAAGGTTCTTATGACCAAAAGAACCTAAAAATAGCTCAAAAGGCATATTAATTTTTTCACTAGTATAAAAAACATCCAACTAATTCCCCTTTTATTTTTAGACCTCCCTTCACGATATAAAGAGACTAAGGGAGTATTGTTTTCCTCATCCACCCCTTCTAAGATGGCTTCAAACTGATTAGCTTGCCTCACCACATCGGATAATGAGGTTAGGATGAATTCTGGAACCCTCCACTGAAGAAAATTATTAATCCCATTAACAATGTGTCATGATTTCATAGATTTGTCCTTAACCAATTATATAAGATAGGGAACTATATCCATAGAACAATGAAAAAAATCTAACATCGATTAATCACCCTACAGAAGGTAGCACATCTTCATCATTTTTCCACCTTTACAGCCTCAGAGAAGTATTGGTGGATGAACAAGGCCTTGAATAATAACTAATAGAGGTATTCTCCAAGATTTATCCTAATGAAAAACTTCCACCACTACTAAATTAGACCTTACAGAAAAAAAATTTCAAACATGATCTTAATTGGATTTGGAAAATTTAGCCATGAAAAATTCTCCTTGATGGTTTACAACCATTCATGATCTTTTCTCGATTCCATATTTCCAAAGAAGTGAGGAAGGTTCAATTCCTGAAACTTCTTGAAATATTCATGATATTGAGGATCAATAAGATCTATGTCTAGAATGGTCAAACTTGAAAGATGGTATAATATGTGATTGACTGAAAAAAAATGGTGGAAGAGCCACCCACAAATCATCTTTAGGATTTCTTAGAGCTTTGTGGGGAAATAATACAATTAATAAGGAAAATCATTCAAAATTAACTCATCATCAAGAACTCATATCAACTAAATACAAATAGTATAAAAAATAAGACCTGACCCACAAATTCCATAAAATGTATTCAAAAATATCACTAACCACCATTTTAAAAAATAATTTTAAAACATTACACTCTAATCTATTTCACAGTAAAAAACCCTTGAATTTCATCATGAAATCCAAAAATTCCTACATAAACACCTTACTCATTTTAAAGTATGCATTAAAAATTCTATTTAAATAACACACACTAAAGTTTTAAAATCAAAAAAAAATGAATTTTTTTTATCAAAATTCATTGTAATTAAAAATATAATTTTTGAACATTTTTTTTAATTAAAATTTTTAGACTCGTTTATCTTTTCTAAAAATAAAAAATTCCCTATTTAAAATTTGGTTTTTTAATTTTAAACAATGTGTTTCAAAAACAATTTATAATTTGGAAAGACCCAAAATGAATTCCTAGAGAGGATTGGTGATAATGGGTTACTTGCAAATTTGGTTGGAAACTATAAACAATCAAACCACTACCACATAGTGTTACTCAAGACAATGAACTAGGGCCCAGATGGGTTACCATGATCTATGAGGTTTTTATAAACTAGTAGCCCAAATTTTATTTCAATTAATAAACACAAAAAAAACAATAAATAATTACAAAAAATATAAATAATGATTCAACATCAACCAAAAAAAAATTCTTCGAATATTATAGATAAAAATAAAAAATAAAAACCCCAAACCAAAATTATCTTGGTATCCCTGGTTCTACATTATAATTTTTATTAGACTCTTCCTTGTATCTATACCCCAAGTCTCGACAATCCTAATCATTTAAATGTGACAAAAAGAATAAAAATTGGCTCTATAAAAGCTAGGTCCAATAAAAAACCTTACTCTAATACCATTTTTTCATGAAATAACATGGTTTATCCATGAACTGGTCACCAAATACTACCCAAGATATCCCTGAGGCATGTTATTCATCATAGAAGGGTGGAGAAGAACACCAAGGAATGATAGAGTAATTTCATGAACAATTTCTCTCAATATAAATTAGAAAATAAAGTGGAAAGATAATTGATCAGCCCAATATAAAGTAAAATAAATATAAAAATAAATTAAAGATAATTGAAAATAAAAAAACTGAACTTGACAACCAAACAGATCTTTTTGTAACCTTATAGTTCATTCACTGAACCCAAAACCAATGTCTCTTTATGCTGATCTATATAAAGTTGTACATGCACCAAAATCTAAAAACAGTAGAGGAAGTATATGAGTGAGTATTAAAACTCTGTAGGCATTCCCAATTGAAAATTTCTTTATGAATTTCCTTTAATTAAATGATTCATTCACTACATGTTTTAAATAAAATTTTATAAACATAGGTTTTTCAAAAAATCAACTCCAAATAAATCACGGTCCATTTCCCACTATACTTAAAATATGTATTCATAAAATGTGTAGAATTGGGAATTTTAGAGGAAAAGGTTAAAGTTAAAGAATAATAAATTTTTTAAAAAGGAAGACATGTGAAAAATGTTTCAAAATATTCTTCCTGAAAACATTTAAAAAAACTATGAATTCACTTTTACTAAAAATTCATGCCATAGATAAGGAGATGATCATTGATAGCATAAGGACGGAACTGGGAATACAGTACTCAAGTAACTAAAAAAAATAAGGAACTTATATTCATAGTAGATAAACATGTTTCTGGGATCTTGGGAATACCTAGGAGATTCATGGAAAATATTGATCATATCGTAACATGGTTCATCCTTTCGGTGTGCCTAATGCAATCAAACAGCACGAAACCTCAGTCATACCCTACATAGTCTATATGAGGAGATCTATCCCCAAAGAAGACTGTGTCTATACTAAGGGGACACTACAAATATCATAATCCTAAACCAGTGTAGAATTTTATCTCATATAATCCATTAGCTATGTTAGGTTCACATGTCATTTCTATAATAGGGGGTGACCCAAACAATTCCAAACAATCAAAAATGAATATATATATATATATATATATATATTAAGCTCATGACACCAAATATTTCACACCTACTAAAACCTCCCCCAAACCACCCCATGAATTAGACCCTTTTCCATTAATCCATCAATATATAAGAGAATTCCCATGTCTAGGATGCTATCATTTGTTTTACAATAATTATGGGAAGAGACACATAACAATGAGTTTTTTCCAAATAAAACCGATTAAGAATGTTCCAACTGGGCATCACATAACCTTTGAGTGACAAACCATTTCAGTTAGATCCCAACACCCCAAATAAAATTTCATGAATTATTTAAATCCTATTTGGATAGACTGACTAAAAATCAAATTTTTATTTCTTTAGAAAAGATAAGTGTAACTATCATGGTGGTCGAAAGTGATGATGACCAAGGGAATCAACCTTGGAGATGATCTCAAAATAATATAGGAGAGATATTGTATTAAAATATAAAATAAAAATCTCCTCTTGTTTTTTCTTTTTTTAGTGAGCACATCGGCCACAAAGTTTCCATCCCACTAGGTATGATTGATCATAATTCCATTCTCTAGAAACAAAATACGCTTCCTAAATGAATGAATAAAATCCCATGGGGATACTGTTTCACTATAGAACACCCTCCAAGACTTTAGAATCTATTTCAACCTCTTTGGTCATAATGTTTTAAAACCTACATAACATAAGCCCACTGATCAAGCCATGCACATCATCCCATAAAGAGTTTCCAGGACAGAAGAAAACACTGAAACCCAACATAACCATGCCAATTCCATCATGTATAAAATTATTGCATCACATTATTCCTTCCATTCAGGATCCACCAATGTTCAACATTAACACACTTGTGGGAGGATTCCATCACACCAAATCACCCTTAGATCTATTTCTGGTACTCCCTACACTCAAAACCACCCATGGGAGCATAATCTTTAGAGATGTCAGACTTTATTTTTAGAGGTGTGAATCCCTACGTTATTTTATAAGGGACTTAACCCAAACCCATATAAGAATGGAATATTATCTCTTTCCCTCATTTTCATTATTCCTAGCATCCCATAAAATCAATAATGAAGATGCAACCGCAACATCTCTCATATTCGGATCATCCTACCTAAGAGATCCCCCATGAATACTTGGTGTGAAATGAAAAATAAAAAAATTAATATAATTAAATTAAAGGGAAATTTAACTTTATTTCATTACAAATTATTATTCCAAACTATATATATCACTGATTAGTATCAAATTAAGGTTTTAGCATAAAGAAATTTATTTTTATTATGTTTAAAGGCCAAATAAAAATGGATATATACCACAAACTCAATGCGCTTGGTTGAAAGTAACTCATAATGGATTCAAGGAGGTCCAAAGAGGCAAGAACACCCAAAAAAGAACCTTAAAAATAAAAAAATAAAAAAAATTTAATTAAATGATGACCCCTAGACTAAAGGATCCAATGGATAAGATGAACACTACAAAAAAATGAATAAGGGGGGAGAGGGAGAATAAGGGAGGGTATTTCCTTGAGAAATAACCTAGAAATCATCAATTAACCACTTCGAATCACCATTATAATAGGATGTGAAGTGTGAAGAAGATGTAAGGACCATCCCTTGAGTATCATGATCCAAATGGGGGGAGAATATGGGTTTTTTGGTGATACTAACAAAGATGGGGGAATGGTAAAAATTAATTTTTATTTAACCAGGTAATTGTGTAGGGTTAAGTTGCATGGTTTGGAAAACTGTGCACTAACCATGAATCCCTTACTAGACTCATAGGATACCCCCATAGATTGAGTTCCATATTTGGCAGACTATGTGCAAACACTACATTTTTATTCTTTCAAAAACTATAGAACCATGTCCATGATTATCACATGGTTTAGACTAACCATGCTCAATTCAAGCACCCTCATCTAGGGACACCCCAGGACCAACAATGTTACTCCTACTTTCTTTGCGATTTGAATCTAACCATGCACTACACATATAACCAAAACCATTCAAGAGTAAAATGAATTTAAAAGGGGCTCTACATCAGTATCTCACACTATTTCCACATAACTATTCACAATAACCATGAAACTGATGAAAAATAGTATAAAACTCAAAACTTTAACCTGAAGCACCCAATACTACAGATAAAATCCAAAGACCAATTGATAAACCATAATGAAAGAGAAAAATAAAAAGTAATATGTGGTAGTAATGAATTTATTAATTTTATATGGTATTTCCAATTGTTTTTTTTGGATTTACATGTGATACACATTATAAATTTATTTATTAATTCTAACATCAATGGTATGATCTTTATAAGGGATTTCGTCTCAATTTACACTCTATTAAGACATATTTGTTATTATGAACCTATTAACATTTATGTAGTGTAAATCATATTCATTTAAAGTGTTTAAAATGAATACATACCAATTAATGATGATTAATTTTTCAATAAAAGTTATTATTTTAAGGGGTTTCAATTTAAATGTTATAAAATATGTAATAATTTATTTTACAGTCCCAATTTTTGGGATTTCTCTTATTCTCATTGAAGGAATCTTATAACAAATCCTTTTAATCTCTATATATTTTATTATCCTCCAGATATTAAAATATTTTTCATGACTTGTTCCAAAATTTATCTCTCTTTTATAATTAAATAAAGTAAAAAAATTCAAATAGAAACAAAAATTTTTTCTATTTTAATCAGATATATTTTTCTTCCCTGTCTATGTATTTAAAAATAATTTTATAACAATAATCGTATTTAATGAAATGATTTATTAAGGAAATTTTACCTTATCCTTGAATATTTCTAATGATTTTAAAGGAATATTTATAATTTTATTCAAATGTAATGTTTTTAACTTTCTTTAAAAGAATTCAAAATAAGTTTTTTAACAAATTCATCGATATAAAACTTCCCCACTATCATATCCATTTTATTATAATTATATTCTATTAAATGTTTTCAATTTTTTTAGAATGAAAATAATCTAATGAAAGATTATTTTATTATTTCAATTCCATTTTCATTATTTTTTTAATGGACATGATATTGTCACAAAACCCATATATATAATGAACTGATGGTCACTTCTTATCCCTTATTAATTTTGTGATAGTTAACATTATCGTGAAACATTCACTTTCTTGTGATCACAGTAAATTAAATTTTAGTTAAATATCCATATTGTTTTTATCATGGATATTATTATTTATTAAACCATATACCATTTTTATATATGGTCTTTTATAATGAATGTTTTTTGATTGACTGGTAAAAATATTGAAAAAATCATATTATTTACTCAATATGTATATTTATTGATAAAGAATGTTATTTATTAATTGAATTGATCATTCAATGTATTAGGAATTTGTTAGACGTGAAGTGAAAGGTGGGGTCCAGTTATATATATCCCCTAAATTCCTTAACATGTCTCATGAGGCAAATCAATAAGCTTGCATTAAATATGATTGTAGTGTACACATACAAATTATTTTAAACCCTCTTAGTGCAAATATCTTGATTGTATAGATATCATGGTGTATGAGATCATGAAATCTAATATTAATCTTCATTTCCATTTAGAATTTAATTATTATTATCCACCACACTTTTTTCATTCATATTACCCATTGATTCATTTCATTCATATTTTATTGATTAAATGGAATGTATTTTCTATTATTTACCATTCCATATTATTTATGCATTATTTACTAATAATATATTTCAATGTACATAACCCTTACTTGGTATATGAGATCACCATTATTATTTTTCTTTTCATCAAGATATGTTCAATTAATTTTTAAATTATTTCATGGATGAATAAAATTTAATTTCACTATTTTTTTTATTTTATTGTTTTCCAATGTAATTTTATATTTGAATATATATCCATTTTACCAATATTTAGAAACTATTTGGTCCTTTGAGATATGATTTATTGTATCTTGTTCTAATTTAAGAATGTTACCACTGAATTTGGGAAACTATGGTTGGGGTCTTTACAATCCCCTCATGTTCTTTGTAACTCAACATAACTCACTAATCACATTGAGGTATAGCCACTTCTATTATGGTTTGGAAATATTATTCAAAAAATTCATGATTCTATTAAATATGAATATTACATGATACAAGGGGAATCTAGGTGGGGGACATCTTATCTTCAAAAAACTACCATGGTATATTCATCTATCCATATTGAAGACACCTCATATTTCTTAGTGTCACTAAGACTCCCCAAAAATATTCTTAAAGGATATTACGTCCTTCTTTATCTAACATTGGTCTGGTTAAAAAACTCAACCTATCATATTATATATTCCTTCATTATTCCAGTTCTATATATGTCTGGATGACTCTTAGTGGCTCATTTGAGTCTTACTGGTGTCGATGATCACCACTAGCCTCCAATGTATACCAAAATGTTTGAGTCTGAGAACCACCTCTCATAACTTCACTTGTGTTGTGACCATCCTTCACATTAACCTATTCTAGCACACCTGGGTACCAACATTCATATCCTTGCTGGATCGATCATTTATATTACACTTGGTCCCAGTCACCATATTTCCTAGAGGTTGCTGGGGTGTCGAAATTTAGTGGGATTGTCCATGTTTTTGAAAATTCATGGCCTTTTTTTAGTCAAATAGAAGAGGAAAAGAGATATTCAACAATTAATGTTACCCTTTATAGTCTTCTGATATCCACCCTACACCTTAGTTGACTATACTATGATATATACTTCCAAGAGGAAATACATCCTATTATTTTGGTGAGGGTTCAGTATTTCTAATAAATTCCTTATTTAATATCATCACCAACATCAAAGAAAATATATATTATAATGAACTCATAACAATCCTCTAAACATCAATTCAGAACTATTCTTTAAATTTTTTAAAAACATAACTCATACGAACCTAAAAATAGGCTTTTTACTACACATGTCATACGTGTGGGTTACTTTCATACTCTAAAATATTCTCTTACATAGGGTATAAAAGAGTTAAATGAAAATGATAATTGGGATAGAGACACCTGATACACACAAAAACACAATTATTTTTTGTAAATGAAATTTATAAAACACTGAGGGTACTTGTCATCAATTCATGAATTAACTCATCTATTGTAATGCACGAGTCAATGCATTTATCTATTCTTTAATTTCATACATTAATGAAGTAACTCCTTTATATTACATCTCATATAAGTATTTTTTAAATGATAAACATCATGGAAAATACATCTGAATGTCAATCGTAATGTTTCAATGTGAAAAGTATATCAAAACCTTTCCAATTGAATCGTGGTATATGATTCATGGTAATAGGAGTATCATGAACAATAAAAATTGATGGTAATATCATAGAATCCATGCCTTGAAATATGGACCCAATCATACATTACGATTGGCCATAGACAATACCCTGAAATCATATCCCATTCAATATTATTTCCTTTTAATAATAATATCTGATTTACTTTATATTCATATAAAATCGCTTTTAAAACATTCAAACAATATTCTATGATTTTTTTATATCGTAACCTATGATATACCATATATATATAAATATCTGATTTAGCTCCTTTAATTGAAACGTTAATGTACATTTCATTCTACCATGTGGGTTGTCATTATGGGAGTTACATAAGTTGAATTAAAAGGGATATTACAAAAGTAATTCAAAAAATGATTATACTATATGGTTATATAAATAGGTAAAGTAAATTGAGATGGTGGTGGTTTAGTCCTATTTATCTCATATCAATTCTCCCGTTCTAAATCTATCAAATTATTTCTCCTTTTTATTACAGTAAAATAAAATATCATTGATAGAATGGGACTCCTATCTAGGATTTGGGTGATTCACATTAACCCATAGATACACCATAGAGGAGGGATTATTTCAGTTGAACATTAAGGATCTTCATTGAGTGCATTATTTAAGATCAAAATAGCATTAATAGATATTTTAATGTGTACAAATATAGATTCATCATTTTATATACAACATGGTTTCATGTTTCATGCTTGGTGTTATTGGAATTTAGGGTTTCTAATTGATTTTTTTATTCTAAGAAATTGTTGATTGATCCTTAAGAATCAAGTATTGGTATCAAAAAATTTCCATGTAATTTGAATTATGAAATATTTTTTTGAAAATAAGTGTCCATATTACCAGAAAATATGGGATCATAATGTAAATTTGATATACTGTATATCATATTTTATGGATGTTATGACACTCATGTAAGAATTTAAACTCCCATGGTAGTGATAAACATTATTTCTCAACCAATCACAGGATAAGAATGGAAATTATTTGAGGAGTGATGATATTTTCCAATAATTTTATAAGTTTTATCAGGGCACTTTTCATTGCATTTAATCTTATGAGGATACTTTTGATAATACAATATAGATTAACCCAATATATACATTGTTTTCATAGAATTAATCTTATTTAAGCCCTGCCAATGTGATATTAATCATACATAGATACCACCCACATAGAATTATCTATACATAACATATTATCAAAATCTATTATTTCCAGGCATGCTCACTCACCTTATATAGGTCCTCATGAGAAATATTAATAATATAAGTCTATGTTTAGTCTCACATAGAGGAAAAATCATAAGGAATGGCTCTATATTATGTAACAGTGTTTATATTTTAAACTATAAGTGGTTCATAATTATTTAATTTGAATTTTTCCAATTAAAGGACATATTTTATAAATTATTTAAACCATATCAAATGAAATTTTTATAAATAATTTGATCAATGTATAAATAACATTATATAATTTTTTTTATATTAAGTTAATTACTTACATAGTATAATTATAACCCAAAATGTTTTTGTTTTATTGAATATCATATTATTTAGTCAAATCTCATATAATTTATAATATAAAATAATTAATATTATGTATAAATAGAATTTTTTTATATTTATTTAATTATGAAATTTTAATAATTCATATCTCAATTATGAAGTATTTATAACTGTTTATTTATGAATTTTTTATAACTTATGCATCTCATGATTATATTTACGAATTATTAATTTTTTTATTTCATTTCATTTCTTATAAATGTATATAAATTTTTTATATTATGAATATGTGTGTGTTTTACATTAAGGTGCAAGAATGACTTTATAAATTATCATACATAAATCTAAGGAGTTAAATTTTATGTATGATAATGGATTTATTTTTCTTATACCATTAATTTTCCTCATTTTAGGTTATGGGTTTCAATATAAATTTAAATTATAGTTTAAAAATATTGCGTGTTAGAGTTAGGATGGAATTGAGAAATCTCTTTATCCATGAGTAATGGCACTTTGGGTCATACTTCTCACTAACTTGGACACATATTCTATGTCTAGAAATGTATGTATTGGCTATATATCAGTCTAATATTACAATTTTTGGGATGGTTCATTTCATAATATTCTAAGTCTTGACATGAAAGGGAATAATTAACCTAATTTATGGGATGTATTTGGATACTTGAAAATAATGTAGGATTTTAATTAGGTTTAGTAACACAATATTTGAGTTCTATAAATAGTTACACATAAATAAGTTATGGCTATATTAATCTGGTGGAAGGAATATGATTCGAAAATAATTCACTGGAATAATTCATACATTTAAAGGTAATAATATGATATAATATGTCGATATTAAATCCATTTGAAATACTAATTGTTAGATTCATTATAAAGAAACACTTGTAAAATATTGATCATCCAACCAGGTTTTCTATGAAAAGTTTTTTTCTCCCTATTTAATCTTGGGTAATGAAAACAAGTAATAAGTTTTCCCTAAGAATTATGTACTTCTTAATTATCATATAATTTATGTTACACTTATCTATGAAACCCTAAACATTAATACACCAGATTAATCATGTTGAGATAATCATTATGTTATATTTGGTAAAAGGTTATCAACTAAACTATCTAAGATTCACCTATGATAGGATTAACATGAGTGTATAACAGATATAATCATGTATTATTTACATGATTAAACTGTGTAAGTCCTGAGGAAATAAATATTTTGGACTGCTAATGGATATGATGATTTGTAAAGGGGGAATCATTATAGTAGGAGCACATTTAACCAAATTCCATATTAAATGATTTTAAAACATGACACTAATTTGATAAAATCATATATTGTAGATAAATGACATCATAATAATCAAACATTACATTGAAATTAATCATTATAAAAGATAGTCATAATGAAATAAACTTCATAGAATTATATAAAAAATATGAATTGTTATTAATTAAAAAAAATATATGTGTTAGTAAGGATGAAAATAAGAGATGTTTTGGCAAAATTATTGAGCCCCTAAGTGAATATGGAACTAGAA
This sequence comes from Viscum album, assembly GCA_963277665.1. Taxonomy (NCBI): domain Eukaryota; kingdom Viridiplantae; phylum Streptophyta; class Magnoliopsida; order Santalales; family Viscaceae; genus Viscum; species Viscum album. Next base: position 650,050,920 of record OY728145.1, on the reverse strand, counting down.
ATAATGTTTATGAAAAATCCCTATGATTTATGGAATTTGTTCAAGGAATAATAATTACAGATGATGAGGTGGATTTGGTTCTTGTGTTTTCTTTTTTACATTTAATAAATCACATTAAAACTCCAGTATTACATTGTGTTTCATTTTATGTGAAGTTCATTCCAAGGTTATGGGGGTTTTTAGGGTTCTTATAAAAATATTTGAAACTTTTGGGGTTATTTGGAAGTTTTTTTTAGTTGACAGAAATTGGGTCTAAATTTTGGTTAAGTCTTCAATAGGTAAGAGTCTTTTTACTGTATATGTAATAGTAACTTTATTTTTATCAAATAAAATTAATAAAGGAAAAACCTCTAAGTCCCATTTATATGTAAATATGACTCTGAGTTGATCCCTATAAATTTGATTACATTATAAAATCATTACTATATATGTAAGAGTACTTTGTATGAAAATAAATAGAAATCTAGTGAAGTCCATAATTTATAAAAGTAACATTACACTTACATAAAAATAATTATGAGAAAAATAGTAAAAACATCAAAAAGTAAAAAATTCATGGATATAAATATACTCTTTTTTAAAAGTCATTCTTCTAATACATAAAGGGCAGACTAAGGAAGATGGAATGTGTAAAAGTAATATCCTAATAATTAAGGGTTGTTTTAGAGATATATGAAATATAGAATGGTCATTCCTTCATTTTGTAAGGATCGTCTTATGTTTCCTCATGATGAGTAAGGGTCACTACAAGAATATGGTAGGGATACATTGAGTTTTAGAGTGATATTTAAAGGATCCTAACATGGTTAAAATGTTTGACCTTGAGAAGTTAATAGAGAGTTTTGAACATTAAAAAGATGTTTTAAAAGAGTGATTTCTAAAAGGAAAAATTAATTTTAAGAATAGATATGACAATGATGAAGCTATTATTTTATTTAATAAATATCCTAAAGGGAAATCTTGATACAATAAGTTATGAAAAAAGGTCTCACTATAAATAAGGTAGTCTTTCTACGTTTATATAATCCTTGCATTATCATGAGTATCCATGAAAATTATGCTTCTTATTATTCTAAGGAAAATATTATATTCCCACTATGAAGAAATATGTAACATCATGAAAAGAATAAATAGTTACCCAAAAAATAGTTTTTTCATGAAACAACATGCATGTAGTCAAGCCATAATGACCGAAACATTTATAATAATTGGAGAATAAATGGTAAAATAATAAGATAATCTGAAGAAGGAGTTAAAGGAAGTTGTTTTTTTGAATTTGAATTTGAAAATCAAATTCAAATACAATGGGAAAATAAATTTTACTTCAATACAAGATAAAACTAAGCTAGGTTAAGTAGTGGATTAAATAGAAAAATAAAGATAGTTAATTAGGAGTGGGATATTTTAGTGGAATGAGTTCTAAGTGAAATATCATATTCTTAAAAAGAGTACTTGAAATAGTGTAAGTAGAATAGTATAGAAATATTATACACCAGTATGTGTGAAATCATCATAGTTGTGTCATATAGTAAGAAAAAAAGGAAGCCACAAATTCTCTATATAGTGAATTAATGTATGAGAACTATAATATTATCAAGATACAATAATCATAGGGGGAAGGATAACCCCAACCTCATAAAAGTACAAGACATCAGAAAAAAGTTTTGAGAGAAACTATAATTGAATATATCATATCATGATATCATTGATATGACTGGATATTTTCTATCTATAACAGTGATTCTAGTATTTCATATAGTCTACAGAGACTCTAGATCATTCCATGGATTAGATAATAATTTAGAATAACAAAACATCTATATTGATTATATTTTGATTATTCTTTTCCTTGGTGTGTGTGGTTTAAGTTGTGATATATCTCCCTCTGATAAGTGATAGAGGTTTATTTTACAATATTTCATAAAAGGAAAATATACTAATACTTTTCTCTAATCCTAACCCTAGTAAACCACTCCATGCATGGAGCCTTTACAACTGTCTTTAGATTAGTCCATATTTCCTCCAAATATCAATAAGATTGAAATTTTCTATTGAGATGGTTTTTTAAAACTGTTTAATATTTCCTAATGGATAATGTTTACCTTGGTGTTTAATGATTTGGTCATTGAATTTCTGTCGTGAATATGGAAACATAAATTGTGTGAATATTTTTGGGATTCCAACATTCGATGTGAAAAATTATTTCATTTAGAAGGATCATATGTTGTTATGTCTTCTTTCAATTATTTTGAATGTCTTGATATCATCTATAAATGGTTTTATTCTTTATTATGAAGGGGCTATGATGAAGAAAAAATATAAAAAAGATTATAGAATGGAGGTTAGGCTTAGAATATAACCATATCTTCTCTTTCAGAGAAGGAGTTTCTCATGTTAACATAATAATGTTATATAAAGTAATTTGGGATAAGTTATAAAAAAATTATCAAGATGATGAAATGGTGAATCAAACTAAGCTGAAATTTTGGATACTGAGATATAAATATCTCAAGATAAATGATGATGAAATTGTTGATGAATTATTCACTTGAGTAAACGATATTAAGATCACCATAAAAGGTTTTAGTGATATGTTTGATGATTATATGGGTGTTTATAAGATATTATGTATCCCTCTGAAAAAAAATTTATGCAATAGTTTTGACACTCAAAGACTATAAACTATGTATAATTTTATTGGTTGATTTTTATGACATTATTATTTCTTATAAAATAAGGGAGGGAATTTATATCAAGAAGAATAGAAAGGTTGATGGTGAAATATTTATAAAATAATTTATGAGAGAAAATAATGGTAAAGATCATGAAAATTCTAATGTTGGATGGTTAGATTTTGATGTAGATGTTATTATAAATTTCGAAAATCTTGCATCACTCATCTTAAGAGTTTTATAAAGAGGAAAATGTAAATTTTATTATATGATACGTTTGAATTTGATTGGTTGTGGGGGTATTTTTCATGACCCCACCCACCCACTCTAATGGTACCCCTCCTAGAATGGTAGTAAAGTGAATGATCATCCCATAATATCTCCCTCTATTAGGCCTGGGTCTACAGACTAGTAGGGAGTGTGTATTTCATAGATAATTGATGTATCACACTCATCTATCAGAGAAAAATATAGTTACTATTGAGTCTAAATGTGTTTTGACTTTTCCATTAATCATTTTATTTTGGAAATCACAAATTTCAAGTTTATCATCATAACCATATATGTTATTTTACATAATAATCATATACTGCTATTTATAATCGTAATCATATGTATTATTTTCCATCCTAACCACATATATTGGATCTCATCAAGACCATATATATTGTTTCTCATCGTAACCACATATATTGTTTCCCATTATATCCACATATATTTTTTCTCACTATAACCACATATATTGTTTCTCATCATAACCACATATATTGTTTCTCATCATAACCATGTATATTGTTTCTCATCGTAATCAAATATGTTGTTTAGTCACGAAATTATTTTTATAATTGTAACCACATATGATGTTTTGATAACCATTCATCAAAATCACAATATGCATCATATTCATGTTATACATCATAATAGTGTATCGTATCCATGATAGGTATCATAATTACGTTACACATCGTAATCATCTAATACGACGAAACTATGATATGTTTCGCATCTATGATATGCTTTGTAACCATATTATGCATCGTACTAAAGTATTACTCAAATATTGCATACAAGTTTCTCATTGAAATTCATTAAACTCATTCCTTCCTTATTTTTCCCTTACTATCTTCTAGCAAAAAAAATGTTGTCAAGCTAGTTATATACCAATAAAAACTATTTCTCATATTCTATTGTGTTTTGATTGATATAATGGCAGGTGTCCAAGTCCCTCCAAATTTTAAAGATAAATATGACAGTTTGAGGAAATGTGACCGTAGGAACTAGAGACCTATAAATAAGAGGTCATTCAAACTAGATAGATCAACTTTTGTATCTTCCAAGTTATAGAGAGATTGAAACACCCCGAGATTTTATGAAAAATACTCTTTTTAATTTTATTGATGTCTTGTGTTGTACACTACAACAAAGGAGTCTTTCACAACACGCAACCCTAACTTGGCTGCATTACATGCAATCACGACCGTCCTCAATAGCGTGTGTTGTACGCAATGCCGAGTTTCACTAAACAACGATATGCTATTAAAATTTTATTAAAACTAGCCGTTATGAATAGTAATAACCACTTTTTGAAAATGTTTAAATTTCATATTTAAAAATGAAATTTATTTTTGGATTCGTAATATCGAAATTATCCTAGGGTGAAATTTTGGTATTTTTCTGAAAATTTTCAATTTTTGATGAATAGTGAAAACACTGGGTTACTATTTAAAAATCGACTTTTTAAATAATTATTTATTCTATATAAATATATTTTAGGTCAAAATTGACACATAATACCTATATAAGTTAAATGTAATTCATTAGAGTCGTTTTATAATAATTTTAGATATATAAAAATTTTATTGAACTTTTGACCGTCTATTACCCACCTCCTAGAAGAATTTCCAAATTCACATAAAACATAATTTTACTGCTTCTGTGAGTGTAATTTCAATAATCCAAGAGACGCGATTGATTTCAGTAAGTAAAATTTGGTTCAATGAGATGAAAATAATTTTTGGTGAATAGTAACTTTTTACTTTTTTTTACCATGGTTAAAAGTAAATAATGTAATTAAGGGTAAAAATGATATTATTATTACCCTAACACATGTCCTAATTCTATTTTATTAATGTAATTCGACCAAAAACAACCTTAGGAATAAACTATGACCATTCAGGCCCACTTGTATTAGATTAGGACATTTATTATTAATTTATTTAAAGAAGGGTTAAAATAGTTAAAATCAAACATTAATAAGTAAATAATTTTTAATATAGGGTTATACAAATGATAAATTCAACTATAAATATTCATTAAAAAGTTAAAAAAATTCCTACATAATGGTATTTTATTTGTAATTTTTATACTTTAAATAATTTAATTTATTTATGACACAATGATGATGCAGTAATTAAATTATTAATAAAATATTGACATAATTTATGTTATAAATACCCAAATAAATTTAATTTGATACTTTTTATGAATTAAAATAATTTCATACGTTAATATGACATGTTAGTATTGATTTAATTAACTTTTTTCGAACTAATCTTTTTGTTATGATTTTCACAAAAATCAATTACGAAATTGTGTCAAAATTGACATAAAATAGTTTTTAAAACAAATATTATATTATTAATTTTTATTTTATTCCTAAAAATTTAGGGATCGGACAAATGACTTAGATAAGGTTATATATATTAATAATAAACAACTTGGGGTTAGTTTGGCTTGTTATAGTAAGTTTATTAACCTTATAGTGTAAGAAAACAAGAAGACACAGTAAAAGAAAAATTATTTAACTTAGAGTTAAATCTAAATGATAAGGTTAAAATAGAAACATAAACATGTATAAATTCTATTGAATGAGAGGATTTCGACCCATCACTACCTTAGATTCGAAATAACTCAATTTGGAGCTATTAAAAACTGAATATGACTTTATAATAAAATAATATTTTTAGTTATTCCAAAGGTGCCCCTCTCCTCCCTTATAAAAGGGAACCTCCTCCCTCTCTTCCTCACACCACTCTGAGCCTTCAATCTTGGCCAAACCCTGAAAATTTATCTTCTCCACTTATCTATAAACATCATAGAGTTCCTGGTCTACTTCAATGACCAATATTAGTTCCCTAAGAGGAGTTCTCAAAGAGGTGCTTCAAAGAAGAGGTAATGTCTGTTACCGATTCTTTCAACTTTATTTCTTCTTCCACTTATTCATCTTTAGTTGTTTAATTATGAAGTAATAAAATCCATATAAATAATATAAGGATAATTTATTATAAGTATGAAACAAACCTATTTCACCATATATCCATCCTACGGAAAACGAAATCACCACGCGTGCGTACGTACAGAATACCGTCTCCATGCCGTGGTGAAATCTGTTTTTCCACCAAAACCTTACATGGATGGGTATAATGGTGTAAAGAATAACTATATATGGTTATTATAACATCATACTAATTCTGATTTATTGTATCATCCACTCCAATTCAATTAAATAATTATGGAAATGATATCATCACTCGTGCGTACGTACGGACTACCGTCTCCATGACGCAATGAGATTCATTCTCCATGTTAACCATTAAGAATGATTATAAAGTATATATAAGAAATAATAATGAAATATATGACATTATAAAGCTACTGGATTTATGTATATATATATATATGTGTGTGTGTGTGTATTCCATCTACTTAATTCCATTCAACTCAATAAGGAAATGAAAATAGCGTTCATACGTACGTACGACCTACCGTCTCCATGAACGATGTATTTCTTTCAATTTATCGATCTATTATATATATGTATATTCGGAATATATATTATATATAAATCTTGTTTTATATTATTGAATTAAGTAATCATGATCTGTGTAAACATATGAATAATTAAAAGTCAAAACACGAAGGACAAATGAAACGATTTTACCCAAAACACTCTTTAACATGGAATTAACAAAAGAACGGGTAATATAAAGTCATAAGTAAAACATATATGATATCCTAACAATGAATATGATTCTGTAATAAGTCAATGACATTATTTAAATCATTATACAGGAGGTTCAGATATGTACGAAGTATATCGGACCTAAGGTAAGGGATAATTTTGGAAATCTCATTTTTATCCGAGATTGCTTATTCACAAGTATTTACTGGGGTTATTGCTATCATCCATGTCCATGTTTTATAAAAGTGTATTCATGTATGTTTAAAGTAATTTTTACCCATTTTGTCTTTTACCCCATGGTATGGAAGGAATATTCGTTTTATTTACCCAATAAGGTACTTTTTTACTTTTCCGACAAAAGTACGAGAAGAATGTTTTTTAACGTATAGGGCATGAAAGGATTTTTACGGTTTTATAAAGCCTTATTTTCATGAAGTATCCTCCAAAATATTTCATGACTATTTTCAACAAAATCCGTTGCTTTTAAAATTTCATGACATTTTGTGAAAAAAAATGATTTTGAAGAAAAAAGGATATTTTCCTCAAGAATTCATTTCAAGTGTTTTATCAAAACCATTTTTATATAAGATGACATTATTTCACATGTTTATGTTTCAAGTATCATGTCTCTATGATTTACATGGTTTCACTTTTATAATGATGAAATGATATCCAATTTTTTTGTATGGATTACGTTATGATGGAATGATGTTTATGAAACCCATTTTATTCTTGGGATATGATGAAGGATTTATGTTTATATTGTGGCACACGAAAGAATGGTTTTAATATGAGATGGGTGGGACTTATATCTCCCTCCAATGCATTAGGTAACGATTTATATCTCATGGGATAGACATGGATAGAACGGAAAGTTAAACCGGTTTAGTAATATAGGACTGGAACGAGGAGTGAACTCGATTCCGAAAGGGACTTTGTCCACTAAGATGGTCTTGGCAGAAATGCCTTGCCTACTATGGAAATCAAATCATGTGCTTAATGGTAGCCACAATTACATGTTTTATTCCCATGATAATTTATCATGATTAATGTTTCTTCATGATCTATGTCTTACGTACTGCCATGTTTTATGTCATTGCTCAAGATTTTGATGTTTAGATTTTATGCTCATGTTTTTGACATTCAAATGTTTAAGGATTTTTTTGTGTTCTCTATGCTTACCCTTACTGAGCATTTGAGATCACCCCTTTTATGTTTTCTTTTCCCCAGGATATAAAGAATGGTTTTAGGTAAGGAAACAAAAAGTGTAAGATCTTTATGGGAGATGTTGAAGATCTTTCACCACGATTAGAAGATTTTGTTCCAAGTTTCCAAAGACACTAAACTATTACAGTCCTTGTCTGTATGTTTTTTTATGTATTATGTATTCTGAAAAAGTAATGTAATTTCCATGTAAGTCAAGATTTGGGTCTCTATAGTTGGTATCAGAGCAAATGTTTTTTCAACCTTTAGAAACTAGGATACGAAAATGTTAGTGAGATCCCTAGAGATATTTCTAAGGTATTTCTAGGGATGTCACTAAGGATATGCATACGTATAGGATATAGTCCTAGAACTACGGTAACAATATTAGAATTTAACCCAAGATGTTAGATATTGATGGTACTCCCCCTTTATTATGTTGTTTTCCCTAGCATGATTTTTCCTCTCACACTATTCTTTTTGGGTTTTAGAAAATGGCTGGAAACAAGATGATTCACGATAATGGAGGATATGATGGAAAACGGAATGATATTCTTCATGAGCAACCAAATTAAATGGGATTTGGAAGTCCAAACATCATTATTATGCCGAATCAGCAATCTCATAATATGATCAATAAACTCAAATTTGGTAAGTTTCCTGACTTGGATAATAAGAGAAAGATGGAGTTTCATGATGATCATAGAGGAAAGAAAGTTCAATTTTCCCTTTGTAAATCATGTGGGAAGAGGCATCAAGGAGAATGTTTCAAAGGAACAGGAAGATGCTTTGGGTGTGGAAAAGAAGGACACAAAGCCAGTAAGTGCAAAGGAAAAGGTTCAGTTAACACCAGGGATAAGGATATTGGTATTGATATGACATTAAAAATGGTTAAATTTTTTAAATGTAGAATGTACGGGAATTATGCAAACCAATGACCTAAGAGAAAGTCTCATGAAGAGAATCAGTATAGTCGTATGGGTAGTATTTATGCTGATGATGATGAAGAGACTACAAATGATATGTGAGATGAAATAATTGTTGAAGCTCGGTCAATGGTTTATGAAGGAAGTGGAATGATTACATGTTTATCAAGTGTAATTTTGTATAAGTAATCTCATGGTACTATGGAATAAGGAGACATCTAAGGATTGTTACACTGTTGTCTTTCCTTAGGTTTTGAAAGTGTATGATGAATGGTACTAGTAACCATGAAAGGTTATTCAGATATTTTGGGAAAGTAGATGATATGCGCATAATGAAGGGATAAGGAGAAAATTAAATGTTTGATAGTATTCATGAGATCATGAAAGATATAAGGAGAAGGTTATATCATGGTTTGAGTATATAGAATTTTTGGATTTTGGTTTGTGGAAAGAGTTAACTTTTGACACACTTATGTTTTCACTAAGGTTTAATGGGTATTCATTTTTCAAGAGAATACATGATTAAGGTATTCACATGATTGGAATGTAACCAACAAGAAATATATTATGACATATGGGGACCAACGATGGTATTAACATGCTGGTTATATGAAATCTCTGGTAATCGTTTTCACTATAATATGAGAGTGGACTACTGTATTATGGATAAGCCTAAAGATTAGAATGGATTATGTTGGACATAAGTTTGTATTGTTTAATGATAGAACCTTTTTCAATATTATTAATTGGATGTTATAGTAATGTATTTTTAGAAAAAGGAAAACATGCAGGACGTGCGACAACCCACTGCGTCGGACACGGCTGTGGGAATCGAACCCACAACCGAAGTGCGACGGGCCTTTATCGCATACCACTGGGCTACAAGAAGTCCCTGGTTAGTAGAAAATAGTTTTATTTTATTATGCTGAATGATAGAGGAAGTATAAGTTCATTTTTGGAATCTTATATGATTAAACTCACCATATATAGACTTATGTATATTTGATAACTTTTGCTAACCTTTTGTTTGAAACAAATGGAATGACCCATCATTCTATCACATGATCTATTAACACTTCGCGAATAACAAATTCAACGTCATTTCATTAAGAGATGAATTGTAAATTGTTCAAATCACAAACAACAGTGAGATTGTACCAAAATCAAGTAAGTATTTCTTCTAATTCAAAATTTTCAACTTTAGGGAAATGATATTGAAAACCAAATTTTTTTTTCCTTGTTCTCTTATATACGATGAATTAGATGGTACCTTATATCATCACAAATCTATGGATTTGTGATTGTTGGATTTTTATAGCCCTATTCTCTACCACTCTCCATCAGAATGTGATGGTTAGATTTCTCCTCCATATCCATATTTTCACCTATGATCTCCTATATGGAAAACTGGTGATGAGTTTATTTGGGTAACCATAATGTTTCATACTTCACTTTTAAAATTATTTTTTAGCATTCCTATTTATAATGTGTGTTTCTATGAATGAAATTGTCAAGTAAAAAACCATTTATAACCCTGAAGAATTTCAAGGGCGAAATTCATTTTAAGGGGGGTAGAATGTAACACCCCGAGATTTTATGAAAAATATTCTTTTTAATTTTATTGATGTCTTGTGTTGTACGCTACAGCAAAGGAGTCTTGCATAACATGCAACCCTAACATGGTTGCATTACACGCAATCGCGACCTTCCTTGATAGCGTGTGTTGTACGCAATGCCGAGTTTCACTAAACAACGATATGCTATTAAAATATTATTAAAACTAGCTGTTATGAATAGTAATAACCACTTTTTGAAATATTTTAAATTTCAGCTTTCAAAATAGACTTAATTTTTGGATTTGGAATATCAAAATTATCCTAGGGTGAAATTTTGGAATTTTTCTTAAAACTTTCAATTTTTGATTAATAGTGAAAACACTAGGTTACTATTTAAAAACCCACTTTTTATTTAAATAATTATTTATTCTATTTAAATTTATTTTAGGTCAAAATTGACACATAATACCTATATAAGTTCAATGTAATTCATTAGAGTCATTTTATAATAATTTTAGATATATAAAAATTTTATTGAACTTTTGACCGTCTTTTACCCACCTCCTAGGAGAATTTCTAAATTCACATAAAACATAATTTTACCACTTCTGTCAGTTGAATTTCAAAAATCTGAGAGACACAGTTGATGTCAGTAAGTAAAATGTGGTTCAATGAGATGAAAATAATTTTTGGTGAATAGTAACTTTTTACTTTTTTTACGACGGTTAAAAGTAAATAAGGTAATTAAGGGTAAAAATTATATTATTATTACCCTAAAACATGTTGTAATTATATTGTCTAAGTGTAATTCGACCAAAAACATACTTAGGAATAAAATATGACCATTTAGGCCCACATGGATTATATTAGTACATTTATTATTAATTTATTTAAAGAAGGGTTTAAATTGTTAAAATCAAAGATTAATAAGTAAATCATTTTTAATATAGGGTTATACAAATTATAAACTCGACTATAAATATTAATTAGAAAGATAAAATGATTTATAACATAATTGTATTTTATTTGTAATTTTTATACATTATATGATTTAACTAATTTATGACACAATGATGATGCAGTAATTATATTATTAATGAAATATTGACATAACTGATATTATAAATACCCAAATAAATGTAATTGGAGACTTTTTATGAATTACAATAATTTTATATGTTAATATGACATGTTAGTATTGATTTAATTAACTTTTTGCGAACTAATATTTCTGTTATGATTTTCAAAAAAATCAATTACCAAATAGTGTCAAAATTCAGAAAAAATAGTTTATAAAACAAATATTATATTATTAATTGTTATTTTATTCCTAAAAATATAAGGCTCAGAAAATGACTTATATAAGGTTATATATATTAATAAAAAAAACTTGGGGTTATTTCGGTATTTTATAGTATGTTTATTAACCTTATAGTGTAAGAAGACAAGAAGACACAGTAAATGAAAAATTATTTAACTTAAAGTTAAATCTAAATGATAAGGTTAAAATAAAAACCTAAACTTGTATAAATTCTATTGGATGAGAGGATTTAGACCAATCCCCAACTTAGCTTCTAAATAACTCAATTTGGAGCTATTAATAACCAAATATGACTTTATAATAAAATAATATTTTTAGTTATTCCAAAGGTGCCCCTCTCCTCCCTTATAAAAGGGAACCTCCTCCCTCTCTTCCTCACACCACTTTGAGCCTTAATGCTCGGGAAAACCCTAACAAATTATCTTATCCACTTAGCTATAAACATCCTAGAGGTTCTTGTCTACTTTAAAGACCAATCTTAGTGCCCTAAGAGGAGGTCTCGAAGAGGTGCCTCAAAGAAGAGGAAATGTCTGTTACCGATTCTTTCAACTTTATTTCTTCTTCCACTTATTCTTTATTATTTGTTTCATTATGAAGTAATAACATCAGTATATCTCATATAATTATATGTTATTATAAGTATGAAACAACCCTATTTCACCATCTATCCATCCCATGGAAAACGAAATCACCACGCGTGCGTACGTACAGAATACCGTCTCTACACTGTGGTGAAATCTGTTTTTCCTCCAACACCTTACATGGATGGGTATAATGGTGTAAAGAATAAATATATATAGTTATTATAATATAATAATGATTATGATATATTGTATCATCCACTCCAATTCAATTCAATAATTATGGAAACGATATCATCGCTCTTGCGTACGTACGGACTACTGTCTCCACGATGCGATGAGATTCATTCTCCATGTTAACCATTTAAGAATGATTATAAAGTATATATAAGAAATAATAATGAAATATATGACATTATAAAGATACTGGATTTATGTATATATAAATATATATATGTGTCATCTACTTAATTCCATTCAACTCAATAAGGAAACGAAAATAGCGTTCATGCGTACGCACGACCTACCATCTCCATGAACGGTGTATTTCATTCCATTTATCGATCTATTATATATATGTATATTCTGAATATATATTATATATAAATCATGTTTTATATTTTGGAATTAAGTAATCATTATCTATGTAAACGTATGAATAATTACAAGTCAAAACACGAACGACAAATGAAAGGATTTTACCCAAAACACTCTTTAACTTGGAATTAACAAAAGAACGGGTAATATAAAGTCATAAGTGAAACATATATGATATCCTAACAATGAATATGATTCTGTAATAAGTCAATAACATTATTTAAATCATTATACTGGAATTTTGGATATGTATGAAGCATATCAGACCTAAGGTAAGGGATAAGTTTGCAAATCTCATTTTTATCCGAGATTGCTTATTCATAAGTATTTACTAGGGTTATTTCTATCATCCATGTCCATGTTTTATAAAATTTTATTCATGTATTTTTAACGTCCTTTTTACCCATTTTGACTTTTACCCCATGGTATGGAAGGAATCTTTGTTTTATTTACCCAGAAGGTACTTTTTGACTTTTCCGAAAAAAGTACGAGAAGAATGTTTTTTTAATGTATACGGCATGAAAGGATTTTTACGGTTTTATAAGGCCTTATTTTCATGAAGCATCCTCCAAAAGATTTCATGACTATTTTCAAAAAAATATTTTTCTTTTAAAATTTGATGACATTTTTTGAAAAGAAAATGATTTTGAAGAAAAAAGGATATTTTCCTCAAGAATTCATTTCATGTGTTTTATTCAATCCATTTTCATCTAAGATGACATTATTTCACATGTTTATGTTTCAAGTATCATGTCTATATGATTTACATGGTTTCACATTTCTAATGATGAAATGATATCCAATTTTTTGTATGGATTACATTATGATGGAATGATGTTTATGAAACCCATTTTCTTTTTGGGTTATGATGAAAGATTTATGTTTATATTGTGGCACATGAAAGAATGATTTAAATATGAGATGGGTGGGACCTATATCTCCCTCCAATTCATTGGGTAAATATTAATATCTCATGAGATAGACATGGCTGGAATAACAAGTTAAACCGGTTCAGTAATACATGACTGGAACAAGGAGTGAACTCGATTCAGAAAGGGTCTTTGTCCACTATGATGGTCTTGGCAGAAATGCCTTGGCTACTATGGAAATCATATAATGTGCTTAATGGTTTCCACAATTACATGTTTTATTCCCATGATAATTTATCATGATTATTGTTTTTCATGGTCTATGCCTTAGATACTACCATGTTTTATGTCATTGCTCAAGATTTTGATGTTTAGATTTTATGCACATGTTTTTTACATTCAAATGTCTAAGGATTGTTTTGTGTTCTATATGCTTACCCTTACTAAGCATTTGAGCTCACCCCTTTTATGTTTTCTTTTCCCCATGATATAAATAATGGTTTTAGGTAAGGAAACAAAAATTGTAAGATCTTTATGGGAGATTTGAAGATCATTCACCATGATTAGAAGATTTCGTTCCACGTTTCCAAAGACACTAAACCATTACGGTCCTTGTGTGTTTGTTTTTGTTATGTATTAATTATTCCTCAAAAGTAATGTAATGTCCATGCACGTCAAGCTTTGGGTCTCTACAGAGATACTGTGTGACATCTCTCATTCATCATGTGAAAATCCTTGAAGATACAAGATGAGAACATCTTTTTCCAAGATCTTGTATTTCTATAAGTGCTTTGTATTTCATTGTGTGACCGATCATTGTGATAATGATCGAGGGCAAATGGGGATTGGATTATGGAACTTCTGATTATTGTATTAAAGGAATTATATTATTTGAAATAGAGAGGTGTTGATTACCTTCTTAATCAAGGGCTTCTGTTGATAGGAATATAGATGTTATGATCATCGTATCGAGGTCTTATACTGTTGGTGGTAAGACTGAACCTTTATCCTTGCAAAAAGGATACTCTACTATTTTGGATGAATTATTTTTTATATCTTTAATGTTTCCACTACTAATTTTAGTATAAATGGAATTACTTTGTTTCCTCCTTCTATTCACATTCTTTTCTACTAAAATTATTTTAATTATGATACATTCATATAATATTGTATTAAGATATTCTATACATTGTAAGGTATAATCATTTAATTTTGATATACTATGATCATTGTATTCAATTCAAACACAATTTTTTATGATTACTTTTGGTGTCATGTCAAATCATATCCCTTAGATCTAGGACCTGCTAGATCATTTTTATTGTTTTTGAATTGTATTAGTTTAATATCTCTTAAAATAATATTATTCATAAGAGTTTTAATAAAGAGTTTTTTAATATAAAATTCACCGCCACCCCCTTGTATTATGCCATCTCATATACATTAACATATATATTACGATCCAACCATTGGTATCAGAGCAGGCTTCTTACTGACTTTTTTTACATTATTTATTTGTTTTTATTAGATAGTTATATTTTTTATAAACCCTTTATTTATATTTACAAACTACACTAACATGTGGAGTGTAAAAGTAATATTTTAATAGATGGTAGGAATGAATATTGGATCAATTGGAAATATAAACCCAACCAGTCCACTAATTGTTTATGGGAATGATTATGAGTACTATAGTGATCAAATGAAGACATTGTTTATTAATACTTGAGTAGGTAGTTTTTTATGCTCACTGGTGATTACAAAATTCGAGACAAGGAAGTAAGAACCTTCACCAACAAAGAGAAACTTTAATATAAAATAAATTACAAGGTATAAAATACTTTTTTATATTATATGACCATGAATATATATAGTCAAATATCATCATTCCAAGCAGCCAACATTATCTAGAAGAAATTCGAAGTCATGATTTTTTGTAAATCTAAATTTATATAAATAAGAATAACCATGATTCAAGATAAATATAATGGTTTTGTTTTCCCTTTGGAGAACAGGTATGAAGAATTCAATAAATATATATGAAAATTGTCAAAATTCTTCAATATATTAGAGAAAAATGTCCCGAAGTTGAATTTATTGTGGAAAATATAATTGATATGATTCCCAATGATTAGATAGAAAAACGTATAGCTATTTATGAGAAGGGAAAATTTACTCAAATCACTCTTGATGAATTATTTTTTACTCTCTTATAGTACAAGATGAGAATGAAAAGATATACTGATTTTAATAAGAAGAATGATGGAAATGGAAGTGTATATTTTACTACAACATCTGAAGATAATAAATCAGAAAGGGTAACTGGATCCAAAGATAAGAAAATTATTTTTATTTCATAATCCATTGAATGTGATATTTATAGAATGAATTATCTAATATTTATTGAAGAAGGAAAATGATTTTTGGAAATAAATATTTTTAGTACCGATTCAATAAGGAAGATAAAAAGGACAATAAAGAAATAAAATTGACATGTTATGGATGTAAAAGAGCAGGTCATATTAGACCACACTTTCCTTTTCATAAAATGAAATATAGAAAGGATAAACATTAAGAAATACATAAGAAAAAAATTGACAATTCAAAGACTAAGAAAGTCTTCGAATAAAATGATACTTTCACTAAAAGTGGTGGTGGTTAATCAAACGAATCTTATGAATATTAATATACTAATTTGAATAATAATGGACTTTTAGCCAGGCTACCTATTAAAAATCATTATCTCATGGCTAAGGTACATAATGTATAATCTCTTTCAAATTTATCTTTAAATTCCAATTATCCTGATGAAAAAAATTATTACTCTGAGGATGAAGAATCTTCCTCAATAAAGAATAATTTACCTTATTTTGAGGAACTTTCTTGATTTTAAAAACTACTTGAGAATGATAATTTCAATATTATAAAAATATTTATAAGAAAAATTCTTGAATATCTATCCTTAGAAAAAAAGTATCAGATCTTTTAAAAGATAATTATCATAAAACTCTTGATTTATAAAATATTTCATAAAAACATATGAAAGTATATTATTTAAAGGATATACATTATTTGTTCTTTGAAAAACATGTTTTAAAGAAAAAAAAATTTAAAACAAAACCCAATTCCAAAACAATTTCTTGTGAGAATGAAAATTTATTCATTAGTCTAAAATCTGTAATTTTTTCTCTTAAGAAACTCCTATCAACATTTACTTTTAGAAGTAATGAATTTGATAAAATTTATTCACCAATTAGTCTTCTAAGGAATAGTTCTTGAAATGGTTATACACATTCAAAACCTATTTTAAAACATAATTATTTTGTTCCTAAAATTTCTTAATTTTCACAATATGTTAGAGTGGTAGAAATTTGGAAATAAATTGTTCCCTTAATAAAACCCAATCATTTGGATTTCATAAATCTCAATTTTCAAAAACGTATAGATTCCTAATGTTCTTTTATCTAAAATTTTTGGATCCAAATATGTTTGGGTTCTGAAAATCAAATTGTTTCACTTTTTGGAAAACAAAAGGTGTACCAACAAAAAAAATATTTTTTACATGGATAGTGGATGTTCTTAAAATATAAATGGGAATAAATATTTCTTTGAAAAGATCATTGAATTGAAAGGTGGAAGAGTGGCCTTCAGAGATAATTCTCAAGGAAAGATCATTTTATACATAATATTGTTCTTTTAGGAAAAGTTTTAATTTGAAATATTTTGTTTGTTAAAGGTCTTATGGACAGCCTTATTAGAATAATTCATTTTTGTGATGAATTTTACATTGTTAATTTTAGGAATAATAACTGTTCAGTTAACAAATCCCTGGATGAATTCATTCTCACTTACCATAGGCATGAGAGTGTATACACACTTAACAAAGAAGAACATATGATCTAATACTTATCTTGATTAATTTCATGGAATACCAATATTGGTTATGTAATAGAATGTTAAGACACTATAACATTAGGTGCCTTTGTAAACTCTCAAAGAAAAGACTTATTAAGGATCTACAAGATCTCAAGTTTGATTCTTCCAAATTCTATGATCCTTATCAATATGGAAAGAAAAATAAAACAAGCTTTAAATCAATTAATGAATATTCAACTCCTAATACATTACATTTAGTTCACATGGATCTTTTTGTTCCTTTAGAAACTGAAAGCATTAGAGGAAAATATTATGTATTTTTTAGGTGATGACTACACCTTATTTACATTGGTCTATTTTCTAGAAATTAAATCCGAAACCTTTCTCTATTTCAAAACATTTAGAGCCCAATTAAAAAAATAGAAAATCCTACCACTGCTAACTATTCAATGTGATCATGGTAGAGAATTTTAAAATTTGGATTTTGAAACTTTTTGTAGTAAGAAACGTATAAATCGAAAATTTTTAACTACAAGAACCCCCCCAAAAAAATAGTGTTGTTGAATGAATAATTCATATTTTTCAGGAAATGATAAGGACCATATTGAATGAATAATAAATTGCTAAGCACTTCTAGGATGAATCTATTAGTACTGCATGTTATAATATAAATCAAGTTTTAACAATACCTTTTCTTAAAAAAAACACCTTATGAATTGTGGAATGGCCGAAAACATAAATTTTCTAAAAACATAGAATTTAGATGAAAATTAGTCATATTAAATACTAAATACAACTTACATACATTTTCACCCGAATCTTATGATGGAATATTTCTATGTTATTCCACTACTTCTAAGACTTAGAGAGTTTTTTAAAAAACACTTTTAATGTGGAGGAAAAAATGCACGAAAAATTTGATGAAACAAATCCTATTATTTTTAAACAACCCCTACCTATATCAATTGATGTGTTCCCATAAACTGATTATCAACCTTTGATTGGAAGAAATTCTGAACAAATAAATACTCAATAAAATGTTTCTAAAATATTTACCCCAGAAGACTTTCTTTCTTATGTTTAGGAACAAGTTTTACAAAACACAAATCAATTTATTCTCATAAATAATCCTAGTGATTATATCTTTAGTGATATAAATCAACCCATAAGAACTAGAAATTCCTTGAGAAATGAAATTGACCACAATGATTTTCTACCACAATTTGAACCTAAAACTACTAATGAGGCATTAAGTGATGAGGATTGGATTAGTTCAATGTAAGATAAAGTAAATTAATTTTAAAGGAATAATGTCTAGACCATTGTTGAAAGACCTAAAGAAAAAACTATAAAGGTTATAAAATGGGTTTCCAGAAACAAATTTTAAGTAAATGGATTCATTATAAGAAATAAATTCTAACATGTTGCTCAAGTCTATAAGAAAAAAGAGGGAATAGAATATGAATAAACCTATACCAGGGTATCTAGACTTGAAAATATTCATATTCTATTATCCTTTGCAGCATTATTTGACTTTAATATTTTTCGAATGGATTTAAAATGTTCTTTTCTGAATGGATATTTACTAAGAGATTTTTTTAGAACAACCTATTGGTTTTTTATACACAAAACATATTGATAATGTTTTCAAATGTACCAATGCTTTGTATGGACTTAAAGAAGCCCCTAGAGCTTGGTACGACAGACTTATAGGATCTATTTTTTTAAAAAAATAAGATAAAGGTACATAAGATCCAACTATTTTTATAAATATGTGATGAAATATTTTCATTGTTCAAATCTATGTTGATGGCATTATATTCAGATCAACTCTGTAATCTCTAACTGATTCATTTTCAGATCTCATGAAATCTTAGTTTGATATGATTATGATGTGTGAGTTAACATTCTTTTTAGGTTTCCAAATCTCTCAAAAACCAGAAAAAACCTATATATCCCCACATTAGTATATACAATATTTACATAAAAAGTATGGATATGGAAACACTAAAAGTATAAGCACTAAAATTTGTACCTCAAATACACTTGAACAAGATGATGCTAGGAAACCAGCCGATCAAACATCTTTTAGAGGACTGATATGATTTTCTTATACATAACATCAATTCATCCAAACATACTGTTTTCAGTATGCTTATGGTCAATATATCAATATAATCCAATGGATTGCATTTAAAAGCTATGAAAATAATTTTTTCTACTTAAAGGGAAACATGGAATTATGACTATTTTTTCTTTTGTAAATAATTTTTTTTAAAAGATATTGAAATGAAGATTTTAGTGGTTGTAGAATGGGTATAAAAATTAAATTTAGAACATGTCATTTGTTAGGAGATTAGTTAGTTTCAAAGTCATTGAGAAACAATATTTAGTAGCACTTTTCACAACTGAAGCTGAATATATAGTAGCTCGAAGTTGTTGTGCTCAAGTGTTGTGGATGCAACAAACACTCACAGACTATGGAATGAATTTTTCCAAAACTCAAATAATATGTGATAATACTAGTTCCAATGCTCTTAGTAAATACAATACACATCAATCAAATGAAAAAATCATAGATATTAGGAATCCCTTTCTTAGAGATCACAAACAAAAATGTGATATTTTTTTACAATTCATCGAGACACAGGAACAACTTGCTGTTATTTTCACAAAACCATTTTCTTCCAATAGATTTGAATACGATAAATAGAAACTAGGAATGATCACTATAAAGTAATCCTTCACATGTATTTCTGGTTTAAAATCATATCATTACATTAAGTTTCTCCTTTTGAAAGGGGGAGTATACATGTTTTAATTGGTTTTACATTTTATCGGTTTTATAGTTTATCAGTTTTACTTTTTATCTGTTTTACATTTTATCGATTTTACATTTTATCAGTTTCATTTTTTATCAGATTTACATTTTATCACTTTCATGGTTATCGGTATCATGTTTTATCAGTATTAGAATATTTTATCGTTTTTAGAATTCTTATCGGTCTCATATTTTTTTTGTATTAAAATTCTATTCTTATTATGATTATAAGAATAAAATTTTGAAATAAATTTATCTATCCTAATACTCCGACATGTAAAACATATGAAAACTTATTTTTTACCTTATATTCCAATTTTTTTTATTTTAATTCTTACTCTTAACACCTAACTAGATTATTTCTGAATACAATTTTCTTTTAAGTAAAACCTCAAGAGTTTGAAGTCATTCTCATCCATTGGATCTTTTAGATATAATATTAACTGTTAAATTTCCTTTTAAAAGAACCCCTCCCTACCCATTCCAAAATTTAACTCTTTTTAATTTCTCCAAATTTATGAATCTCTACAAATACCCATCATGTTATATAATTAGATTTTCCCTCAGCTTTCATAATCAGAGAAGTGCTTATATTTTGTAACCAAGAAATCAATAGTGTCTGAGATTTTTTTTCAAGTTTTCATTTCATAGTCAAATGCTTCATATCCAAAGAAACTTTCCACAAAATATTTTTATTATATGATATTTCAAGGTGATAGGATATCCTCTTGATATTTTTATGAGACTTTTGAATCTTTATTTAAAGGGATAATAAATTTCCAAGGGTTGGAATCCATTTTTGATGAAAGAATTGATTTAGATCAAGATTTTGTTTTTCATGAGGTAGTATTAAAATTATACAAAACAGCGGAGATAGATAATGGAATCAAGATATTATTTATGATGTATGATAATAAATACAAAACCTATATAAAACCAGATGCTTCTTTCCAAGGATTTACATTTGAGGGAGATTCCCTTTGTCTGTCCCACAAATTTTTTAACCATGATGGGACTTTTGATAAAAGGAAAGAAGAGGATTCTCTTTTTGAGATTCATTATGATAAGAGGGAGGTTAATCATCTATCAGTTAACATTCTCCTGATTTTCCTCTAGATGAAAAGATTTCTAATACTGAGAAAGTGAGATTAATAATCTTTGACTATTTCTGATGTTTGTATACATGATTATCTTGTTAATATGTAGAAGTCAATCTTTTGGATTTCATTTTCTCAACTTTCAAAAATATTAAATATGGTGCCATAAAGTCTCAACTGATCATGTTTTCCACCATCCTTAGCAATATTTTTCAAAGAGTGCATAAGTTTTTGAAATATATCAATATAGTTATATCTGAGAACTTTCAAGGAGCCTCTCATCTATATGGATATGATAATGAGACTCATGTTTTGATTCAATACAGAATCAATAGAGTTTGAGAAATATTAAGAAGATGAAAAAGGAAAGAAAATTTCTAAAGGGACTAAAAACACTTAAAATCCTTCAAAATAATCTTAATGTAAACGAAAGGTAGCTAAGGATACAACTCCCAAGAAATCAAAGAAGTAAAAAATAAATTTCAGATGAGGTTGTGACAGAGTGGCGGAAAAAGAAGGAAGAAAGGAAATAAGGTGATCATCAATTTGGATAGTATCCTAGTGAATCCTTTGCTAGAAAAATAAGAACTGGAAGATAGCTTAGGAATCTAGAACCAGAATAGTAATAAGGGAACCACCTGTTCAAACTCAATCGGATCTAGAAAAGAAAGGAAAAAGAGAAATAGGAATCTGAACAATCAAATACTCAAAGTCTCAACTGAGAAACTGAAGAAGAATAAGAACAAGGTGAATAAGAACAAGGATGTGATGAAGGAGTAGATAATAATGAAGCTGAAAACAAGAGAAATATTTTAGTAGAATCATTATAAGTTCTATATTTTATGTTTCCATCTTCTGATCCTCAGCTATCCATAACCGTTTCTTAAAATATTTCTTCCAAGAAATCCATTAAAAGATCATATATAAAAGAAGAAGAGTAATCTGATAAGAATTAGAATCATCAAGCTCAAATTATCGGCACTGAAACGCATTTTAGAGATATTGCAAATTAAAATGAAGATATATATTCAAAAATAACAATCCCATTGAATGGAATTCAATACATTGAACAATCCTTGAATAGATTGGGAAAGATTATCCCCTTATTTCAAAAAAATGAATCCATGCTAGATATTATTTCAAATAATCATAATGAAAGAACAGATTCATTCAAAACACTAATGGACAGGTTTCTAAATCAGTAAGACAATCTCAATGTGTTCCAATAACGTTATAAAGAGCATAGGAAGACTTGGAACAAGGTTCTCAAGTGGTCGTACAAAATTGATGATAATCTCAAATATCATGTGGACAGGATTCATGATTTGGTGAATCGAGTAAATGATCTCAATTTAGCATAAAAAAAGATTGTCACTGATTTGAATGGAGAACATGAATACTTTCATTGACCGGGTACATCAAATGAAATAGCCTCAGAATAGTTTGATCATATAAAGGAAAAATTGGATAATGGATGTAGTGAGATTATTTTGTTATAAAATAGAGTTGTAATCATAGAAAAGGCATACAGACTCATAGTGGATTATTTTAATGCCTAGGAAGATTGGATTAAATTGAGGGAATAAGTCAATCAGATTTATTAAAAAGGCTCCAGAAACAAGATAGGATTATTGAAGAATAGGATGTGGAGCTGAAGGATCAACAATAAGATCTTGAAAAAACAATGGAGGATAGGAAATATTTCATGAAGATGAATCTCTCTACGTTAAAACTCTTGGGAAAACAAAATGAAAAAGAATGATTTTTTTAACTTTTTTATAATAAAACCTTATTTCATTTCATATAATGTCTATTATTTAGTACTCTGTTTCTCTAACTATTTGCTGAAAATGAATGCTTTCCCTAAATATTTTGGAAAATCAAAATGGGGGAGAAAAGTTTGGAAAAGAAGAAATTAATTTCCTAAAAAGGAAAAAGGGTTCATAACTTTTTAAGGGGGATAAATCACAATTAAAATTAAAGAGAATATGATCCTTAGATATAAAATTAATCCTAATGTGGAATTAGTCATATTCCCTCTTACTTTCAGAAGGGTTACTAAACATAGGGTAGATTAGTAATTATTGTTTGTTTTCATTTTTTCTTTCCAAAAAGGGGGAAATTTTTGAGTCTAAATGTATTTGGACATTCCCATTAAATATTTTGTTTTTTAAATCACAAATTTCAGGTTTCACATCATAACCATATATGTTGTTTTACATCGTAATCATATACTGTTGTTTTGTAATCATAATCATAAATATTGTCTTCTATCATAACATCATATATTTCATCTCATTGTAAAAATATATATTTTTTCTCATCATAACCACATATATTGTTTCTCATTGTAACCACATATATTGTTTCTCATCACATCCACATATATTGTCTCTCATCGTAACCACATATTTTGATTCTCATCGTAATCACATATGTTGTTTTGTAACATAAATTGTTTTACAATTGTAACAACATAAAATATTTTTGTAACCATGTATCATAATCATAATATGAATAATATTCATGTTAAGAATCATCACCATGTATCATAGCCATTATATACATTGTAATTATGTTACACATCATAATCATGTTATGCACTTCAATTATTCTCTGTTTTTTATCTATAATATACATTGTAACCAAGTTGTGTATCATACTCAGGTTTTACCCTAATTCTGCATACATGTTTCTCATTTTAATTCACCATACCCATTCCTTCGTACTTTTATACATACTATTTTCTAACCAAAACGATTTCATGAAGTTAGTTATATACCAATAAAAACTGTGTTGTGAATTCTGTTGTGTTTTGACCGATAAAATTCCAAGTGTCCAAGTCCCTCTGAATTTTCTGGAGAAATATGATTGTTAGAGGAAATGTGACTATTGGAACTTGAAGCTGATAAATATGAGTTCATTAGAACCAGATAGTTTAAAATTTCTTATCTTCCAAGTTCTATAGAGATACTATGTGACATCTCTCTTAATTCGTGTGAAAATCCTTGATGATAAAAGATGAGAATGGCTTATTCCTATCTCAAGTATTTCAATAAGTGATTTGTTTTTCTTTGTGGGACCAATCATTGTTATTACGATTGAGGGATTCTAAGGATAGGAAGATGGTGCTGCCGATCATTGAATAAAGGGCTTTCAAGTATTTGAATGATAGAAGTGTTGATTACCTTCTAAATCGAGGGCTTCCGTGGATTGGAAGTTAGACATACCGATTATCCTATCGAGGGCTTACTTGGGTGGGGGTAAGACAAACCTTTTATCCAAGGTGAAATAATACCCTACTCTTTGGGATAGAATAATTTTTATATATTTTATTTTTTCACTATTAATTTTAATAGAAAGGGGATCACTTTTTTTCTTCATTCTATTCTTATTATTTTCATTTGTAATTTTTTTAAATATGATAGTTTCATTAAATATTGTATTATGAGATTATATACATTATAAGGAAGAATAATTTACTTTTGATATACTCTAAACATTGTATTCAATTCATATAAAAATTTTTTTACATGTGGTATCATATAATATCATATCCATCGGATCCTGGACCATTTATATCATTTGTATTATTTTTTAATTGTATTATTTTATGATCCGTTAAAAGAATATTCTTCTTAAGAGTTTAAATACAATGTTTTTAAATCTACAATTCACCCCCCTCTTGTATTGTGCCATCTCATATACATTTAAATCTATATTATGTTACAAAAAAATAATTCCCCAACAATTCACCATGCATATAAATAAACCAACAAAAACAATACAATAAAAATCCATAATGCATGAATATAAAACTAGTAAAAAAATCTTCCAAATAAAACAATACAAAAGTATATTATTCTAGAAACTATGACATCTCCATGATCAAAGCTAGTATTTCCCATCCATATTACTAAAGTCCCCATGGAAACCTTAAAATAGTTTATATATATGTAGGGTGAGGATAACAGGTATACTTTGTAGGATAATACCCAATATCTCTTGTGAAAAATTGAAATGAGCATACTAACACCCTGATTAACAAACATCATAACTTACTAGAACTTGTAAGGGTCAATTAATTCCCCCATCCTCACCAAGGATCTCTCTCCCTATAACACATAGAACAGAAGTAAATTAAAATATTCAAAATATAGAAAATGGTTCCTTTTAAACACTTCCAAAGTAATTTTTAACTCCCACCCAATATAAAGACATCGTTTTCTCTCATACCTTCTCTATCCACCAATTACCACACCAATCATATATCATGTTCCAAAACACCAACCACATATCACATCTTGTGGAACTAACTATATATCTCATATGAGAAACCATAGTACTAGGGTATCATCAACACATAGGACATCGACATTATTCCCTACTATTTCCACACATGAGAACCACCACATATCTCTTTTTCCACAAACAGTATCATAAGAATTTTCCACTAAAGGGATAGTGATGGAGAGATGGTAGTAATCCATTTGTGGCCTTTATCATCTTGGAAGTCAAGGAAAACAACCTTGGGTTTCTAGGTGTAAATCAGGTTATCTTAATTGGGTGGGGTGTGTACGGACAATAGAATAGAATAAAGGTATATAGTTTTCCAACATAATTCCTTGCCTAGGGGTTTACACAAGAAACACCACAACAGCCACTGTTAGTACATAATTGATATTTCTCAACTAGGTTTTCATCAAATTTATAACAACTATAAAAAATAATCACACAAAGGGCCACAACAGGGGTTTCATTTTTCATTATATAATTTAATTATTCATCTACTATGATTTATCTATTTAATTATGAATATAAATTCAAAATAATAAATTTTTTAATCCTTTCCACATTATTATATAATCTAATATTATTACATTATTATTGAATCATCATCATGAAACCACCACATCATGTTATCACATCACAAGTACAACCATTAAGCTTCAAAAAAGTCCCTTAATATGCCCATAACCAGGGACACTCAAACACACACAACCAAGTCCATAAATACACACACTAAAATTCCACAAAATTGGATACAATCATGACCACCAAGCCACATGCATCCAGTCAAGCATTGAATAAGCATATTTAACTTGGTATTTTGTTTAAAAGATTTATGTATTTAACCATTTAAATGGTACTCTAAAATAAATTCATCACTAGAATGGATAAATTAATAACAAAAATATAAAATGAAACATAAAAAACAACATCAAGGAAATCCAAAAACCACATGCAGATCACAACATCCAATTTCCGTTTCATTATTCTAGTTTATTATCTTAATTATGAAAATTCATAATATTTTACAAAAGTAACAAAAAATCATGATAATATCATGGATTAATATAAATGTGATATATCTATAATAATCTACCTCAAAATAAGAAATACTAATTTTTTGAAAATCCAAAGAAAGAGTGGATAAACTGTGGGGCCCTAACCACACAAGATATCCTTAATTTCTCATTGATATTGAATTTATAGAATCCAATGAGAAATTCCAAATATTATATGTTGTTAGGGATCTTAAAATACTCTAGGGGTCACCTAAAGGTTGTGACTAATAAATGAAGAATTATATAAATCATAGGGAGGATAAAATTTTGATATATACTAGAAATTTTCCCATCTGTGGCGTGAAGTGATAGTTCACATTATGAACCTCGCATGGTTTATATCTGAAAAAAATCACTAAATCCAACAAAACATGGGTCATTTTTTGTTGTGAATAAATATTTCATGACATGAATCATTTGAATCTTAACCCCCCCCCCCCCCCCCCCCACCACCACCACCACCACCACCACAAAAACATGAAAATTCATTTCATGAACACTGATTCACATCTTGAACTACTCCTAGGTTAAAATTCTTGAATATATGTGTCTCATGTTCCTAATCCACCTTGTGAAACATAAATCACACCATGAATTGGAGATTCATGACCTAAATCACCACTAAAAGTCTCATATTCAACTTCATATCCTATTTTTCCTTTTATAAATATCTCCAAAATCTTCCAACACCTGAAACTCACAAATTAATATGTTAGAAGGGTCTAGACCATTAAATTAGATTCCTATACAAAGAAAATCATCCAAAAGAATAAAAATTTACTATAAAAGGAAATAAAAAACCATTAGAAACCACTACAATTTTCACTAGGATATTCCCCTCAAATAATAATGAAATCATACCTCAAAAAAATAAATATAACCACAAAATATAATATAAAGATTTCAAAGAAAACATCATTAAATTATAACATCAAAACAAACAAATAAAAAAATAACTAAAAATAATACGAATGAATTTTTCAATCCTGATACTAGGTACTCTCCTCTACATCATTATGACCCTATAAGACTCAGACAAAGGGGATAAAATTCCCTCATAACATTTTCACATGATGTTCCTAAATCATGATCGGTTGTGACAAAAACACCATGTCATCCCGGATATCTAACTTCCCTATCCAATGGTGTGTGAATCATCAAAAGTATGTAGGTAAATATAAATCACATTAAAGTTATAGTGACTCTATGCTTTTATACATATTACTACCAGAATTTAGGAATAGTTATGTATCAAATACAAACTGAGGATTATAAAGTCTATTTTCAATGGAAAACTAGGTACATAAAATTGACCACATGGAAATAAAATGAAACATATCTTTATTAATCCTACATAATGATATCTTAACTTCCTTTTAGCTCCTACATCTTTATAGAATAACTTGAGGAATACATTTACAAAAGTGATGAGCTAAAAATCCCAATAAGGTACAAAGTATGGTAAAAAATTATAGCACATGAGTCAAAGGCATAACATTATAACATAATAGGAATTGAAAATGATTGAAAATCTAATGTAATATAATATTTAATATGGATTCATATGATCATGGAAATATAGTAATGTGATAGAAACACTTAACATGAGATAAACATGAGTTAAGGTTAACAGTTAATATAGTATCATACGGTGGGAAAAGTCCCATTATTGATTAGGTTTACACATTAATCACATACATAACATATCATTAGACAAAAATAAAAAATTAATTTGGGTAAAATTTAGGTTCACCCATTATAACACATTCATGTATATGTATTCCACATGAAGAATCAAACATAATGGATAAACATAAGGGTTACCCATAGATAGAAATGGAAATCAAAATTATGTCATAAATCATAACCAAGGGGTGTATAAAAATTATATCCATAATAGAAGGGATTTAAATTATTCATGTTCATTAGTAATAAAAATAATAATAAATCATGATTAATGATGTCCGACTGAATAGTAAATAAAAAATAGAGTGGTTATGTAACATTATAAATGTCCTAATTAAGTGTGGTTTTAGGGAAAAGTAGAAATAGTATTTAAATAGGATAAAGGTGTAATTTTATTCATAACAACATAAATAATAATGGATTTTTTTCATGGTAAAATTATTTATTTGAAAAAATATTTTTCGATTAAAATATTTTATGGAGTGTTCTTGAAAATGGCTATAAAATGGAGAAGCTCCCTTTAATCAGGTACGCTTATTTAGAGGAATTGAAAAGGGAACCATTTAAAATATGTATTTCCCCATAATGAAAAGATGAATGGAGATATATTTATATTTTCGTACATAAATAAATAATATTTAATAATTAAATTATAATAGTGAAGAGGTAACTTTAGGAAAATAGAGATAAAGCATTACCCAAATGAATTATGGGGGCTTGGAGAGAAGCCTTACCTTATGTACAAATGTGTTATTCACATTAACTTAATATAATAGATAATAAAATTAGATCCAATAATTAATATATTAAGATTTTTCTAGTGAATTATTTTTTTATAATTTTATCATGTTCATTTATGGCCATTTTTATGGGTTATAATGTTTAAATTCATTATTTCGGGAGTGTTTATTTCAAGGTTTTCTAGTGAGTTCATGTGAGCATAATTATGGTAGTTCCTATAAAATGGAAGATAACTAAATAAGTGGAATGAAATGGTATTAATATAATTACATAATTTTTAATGGTCCTATATGTCATTTTTTTATATGAGGATGATTAATTTCATAAAACATTAATGAAAAATGTTTAGTTTATTTTTTAGGTTTTTTTATCATCATCAAATAGTTTCATTTTATTTAATATTATGTTTATATATTTGTTCCCTGACATTATATGATTTAAAATAAACGTATTAATATATTATTTAACAATAATAATGGTTTTATAACTTTCCTTAAGGTAGTAATGGAAAATGAAAAAATTTCATCTATGAAGGCGGTGAAACAAAATATTACGGACGATGTTTTATTTTTTACTATAAAAGTGGAAAGAAGGGGTTTGATGATGGATATTACATTTACAAATCAAAATT
The DNA here is from genome assembly GCA_963277665.1 of Viscum album. NCBI lineage: Eukaryota > Viridiplantae > Streptophyta > Magnoliopsida > Santalales > Viscaceae > Viscum > Viscum album. Next base: position 650,021,034 of record OY728145.1, on the reverse strand, counting down.
ATAGTATATATATGACACTATAGTTATCATATCAGATCGGATAGTGGGTGAGGATAAAGTAGAAGAAAGAAATAATTTAAAAGATAAAGAAGGAGGATTTTACCTCTTGAATATCATCTACTTAAGAAAATCCTTAAGATATTAGGAATTGGTCTTTTTGTAAGAATAGAAAGGCCAATACATGGGGAAGAGTCTTGGGATTTATTTTTCAGCATATTGGAAATCTCTAAACCTCATATTGTGTGATGAGAGGGGGTGGTATCTTTAAGGTTAAGAGAGGGGTGTTTTTTATTCTTATATTCATTAGTTTATTATTTTGGATAAAGACTATAAATAATTTGGATTATTGTTACTATAAATTGTAATAAGGGAATTTTAGTTCAAACTAATGGTTTCTTACATCATCCATGACTTAAAAAATCATGTATTTGGATTATAATGTCAAATACTATAAATTACCACATTTCACTATTTACCAAAAATTAAACAATTATAGAAAAATCCAAAAAAATAACCCTATAAATTTTTTGAAAGGGTAATTTAAAATATTGACTCCATTTTATAAAATCAATGATTCTAAATAATATAAAATCAATTTTAAATGAAATTCTCAGTTTTTTAAAAATACCCTTTTTTATATTATAATCAATTTTGTAACCCTTTGAAATTTTATTTATGTTTTTATAAAATTATCTAATCATTATTATACAACATAATAATAATTATTGAAATCATTTTATGAAAATAAATTCCCTTTTGAATCATTATATTCATTATGAAATTACAAATAAACTCATTACTTTTAAAAAAAATTAGAAAATAAATATATCATTTTTAAAACATTTATTTACATGAACCATGATATAAATATATCATATTTTCATTTATAAGATACCTAAATGTTTTACACATTCATAGGTGAGGATACTGTTCTAATTGTTATATTACTATTCCCAATTGTTAGATTTCTATTCTAATGATTAGTTTTATAACAATCGTATGGGTTAACTACCTTCTATAAATACCTTTTAATATATTCATTATTCCTTCACATATAAATTTTAAAATGTTTATATATATAATTTAACATTCATAATGAATATTTTATTATTAATATTGTGTTTTCTTTCTATAGATTTTTTCATGACCATGATCATTCTGGTGGATCAACCAGATCCAAATATCATATTCTGACTGTCTTATTTTATATTTATTGTCCCAATATAATATTTGGAATTATTATTAGATTTTTTCTATCTAATATATCATTATTAATTTATGAGAATAATTTTTTTCTATTTCTCTATTGGATTTTTGAGATTTATACATAAATTACATAATTATAAGATTGGAAATTCTATTGATAAAATTATCGGTAATTATATTCTTCCCCCCTTAAGATATTTTAGCCTCAAAATTCTATTTTTCATACTTAGGTGAAAATATGTGAGGGTAAATTTGTGTAATTTCATCCTATGCTTCCCATGATTCCCCTTCATACTTATGGTTTCTCCATAGTGCATTGACTAAGTGAGTGGTCTTGTTCCATATAACATTATCTCTATTATCCAAAATCATCAATGGTTGCTCTTCATAAGAGATATTGTACTCTAGTTATACCACCTTTGATATTAGTACATGTAGGGTATATGGTATGTACTTCATCAAGATGGATATGTGGAATACATAATGAACATGAGACATGGTATGTGGATGTTATAGTTGATAGGCTATAGCTCCGACTTTATCAAGAGTCTCAAATTGGATAATGTACCTTGGACTTAGATTTCCATTCTCTGAAAATCTCCTGACCCTCTTCCATGGAGATACGTAGAGGAATACCTTCTCACCAACCTAAATCTCTAAATCTCATCAAATATTACCTCAAAATATCTTATGTTAACTTTGGGAGTCCAAGATATGTTTTTGGGTGGCCCTCACATTTTCTTCCATTTTTTCGACCATCTCATGTCCTAGCAATAAACATTCACCAACGTCATCTCAACATGGAGTTGTTCTAAATATTTTCCCAAAATGTGATACATATTAATCCGTTCGTATTATTGAGTGGATACTTTTTCGAAAGATAGTTTTACTAGTTGAAGATGGGTATCCCGTCCTCCTTGAAATTCCATTGATCATGATACCAACATGACTTCTAGTGTTTGAATATTCTACTCTGATTATCCCTCGTTTTTATGATGATAAGTAGTAAATATATCCATATTAGTGTTTATACCATGTCGTATACTTTTATAGAACTTGGTTTGAAATCAAAGTTCTTGATTTGATATAATCGGTAATCGTACTCCATGAAGCATCAACACTTCTATGATACATGTCAGTGAATTTTGGTCAATTGAGAAGTCCTCTCAAAACATGATGAAGTGAGAGGTCTTCATAAGATGATCCCCAAAAAAAATATAGAATTATTTCATCTGTAGTTATTTAGATTTCCATTAACAAATACCATGGTTATGTTTTCCTATTCAGATGTAGGTATAATTATTTGTTGCATAATCCATTTGGAATTTTTCCATTCAGACTTCACTTTCTGAAAAACTAGAAAATTTGATGTCTATTTAGGGATCTCCTTCTTCATTGTGTCCCACAAATAGTTATCTTAGATATCTGAATACATATTCATTATCCCTTGGTGGATTGAAAATATCAATCAATATGAATCATTTATAATATCCATATTTATATCATAATTTAATGGTTCGCATAGTCACGACCCAAATCATATGACTCCTTCCTCATCAATTTTGAATTCTAATGATTTTATTTGTTTTAAAGATTCCACTTTCATTTAAATTTTTACATAATCTCTTTGATAATCCACTATATTCAATAAAATGGATGGTTTAGTAATAATATGAGAAAGGGATGAAAATTATCTAATCTTAATTATTTACATGTCCATACTTTCAAATTCAACGAATATTGAATCCTTTTCAACTTTCATAATAGAAAATGTTTTAGGATCCTTTCTATTTTGATAAACATCAACTTTATTTGCTTCACCAAGATGGTAGTTCATTGAGTAGTCATAATCCTTCATGAGATATAACTATAATTACTAGAACATATTACACTCCTTTTGGGTGAATATATATTTAATGATCTTGTGATAAGTATATATTCAAACTGCTCCCTATAGAGATAATTCTTCCACATTTTCTATGAAATGATCACAGCTGCCAGCTCTAGATCATGGGTGATTTAGTTTTTCTCATGAACATTCAGCTTCCTTGAGTTGTAGGCTATAATTTTATCATTTTTCATCATTAAACAAACTGAGTACTTCTTTGAAGCGTTCTTGAATAACATAAAGAGTTACCCACTTGTCGGAAGTGAATTTATTTGTGTAGTGATAAGCCTCTTTTTAAACTCTTTAAAGGAGACTTCCCATTAACTAGTCTAGAAAAACATTACTCACTTCGAATTCATCTGGTTTAGTGGGTTTGAAAATTGCAATAATTTCCTCAAAAATTAACAGTAATAACCTGCTAGAGAAAGGAAACTATGGATTACAATTACAAATTTTGGCATGGGACACTCTTTGAATTTCTTTTACCTTGAAGGGTATGCATATATTCCTATGTTTGTGATATCATACCCCAATAACAATAATTACTCCATCAAAAACTCATATTTTCTATAAATTTCATATATTTTATCCCATCACAAAGTCTTTATAACAATATTGAAATTCTCTTCATGATCCTCTTTACTCGTGGAGTATATTATAATTTCCTATATAATCACTACCACAAATTATTTGAGGTAATCTATAAATATTATATTCATTAATTCAATAAAAATTTATAGATTATTAGTTAGACTAAAGTGAATCACTATGAACTCATAACATCTATATCTCATTCAGAAGGCATTCTTGGGAATATCTTCCTTCTTCACCATTAATTGGTGATATCCCGACTAAAGATCAACCTTAGAGAAATACTTTGTGCCACAAGGATGATCGAACATGTCATCTATCCATTTTGTGGGATACTTTTCTATTGTGATTTTGTTGATCTCACGATAATCAATGTCGAGGTATATTGATCCATCCTTCTTCTTGATGAATAGGATTGGAACACCCCACTATGAAGAACTCAGACATATAAAACCCTTGTCCAGATTATCTTATAACTGATTCATCAGTTCTTATAACTAAATAGTGATCATTATATATGTATGATTTAATGTAGGCAGAGATCCAAGAAGAAGTTCAGTTATGAAATCAAACTCTTGTTCATGATGGATACTGTGCAATTCTTTAGAAAACACATCATTATAGTCCCTCACAATGGGCATGTCTTCAAGCATGATCTTATCCTTTGTCTCAAACATTTGAGGTATATATTCTCTCTCAGAAGGAATTAATATCAACAATTGATATTCTTATTTGAAAGGAGATTCATCATCCCCCTTATACTTTTACATAATTAGAGGATTCCTTAGGATATGAAACATGATATCTCTTTCCCGATTGTTGATGTTTGATTTATATAATGATATCCAATCAATTCCCAATAAATAATAAAACTCAACGAAAGGGTGTAAGATAAAAAAATTTAGAAGGTTCAGTCCAAAAACACTAACTACGGAAGATTTATATACTTTGGATGCGATAAATGTAACACCCCAAGATTTCAAAGTACATTATATCTTCAAAATAATTCAATAACATGAGATACATGATACACCGAGTTTGAGTGCACCATGACTTACCAAACTAGCCCTTCAAAAAGCGGTTATGAATAGTAATAACTAAAGATTGAATTTAATTTCCTCCATCTAATTTCAAAATACATATTATGTGTTTAGTAGACATAATATAAGAAAAAAATTACTTTTCTTTTAGATAAAAGAAGTATTTTTTAAAAAATGCAATTTTACCTCCTTTTAATGGAGAACCATTTATAAAACAAATATTTTACACTTTTATATATTAAATTTAATGAAATTAAATTCATATATAGAAGAGGGACATAAAATTTTAGTTTAGATAAATTTAAGAACCCTGATCTTCTTTTTAGGTATGTTTTCCTGTCTGGTCGTTTTTTAGTAAAAGATGAATTTCAGGAAATTTTCAAAGGACACACCGTGTACTTTATGAGTACACACCATGTACACGGTTACCGTGGGTAGTCGTGTGTTGGTCGTGTAGTGTCCATGCACACAACCATGTTGGGGTGACCTGGAGGCCACCTAATGTGGGGTATGGAAATCGAAAGTACACGCCATGTACTTTATTTTTTCCTGAAAGGTTTCGAGGTCACGTCGGATGGACAGATTTCCCTTCTTCTATGTCTCATTCACTTGAGAGAACTCATACAACCACGATTCTTCTTAGAGCCCCCAAGCCTCCATCTAATCTCTGATTAGACCGTCGTCGATGGCGTTGGGGTCTCCTTGATAAGGTCTCTCTTCTGTTTGAGCCTCATTTCATGATTCCTCTTCTTCTTTATGTTATCCTCCATTGAACATTTTAGACATTTTTGTAGATCTTCGTTGCTCTATGGTGATTCAATCCATGGGGTTCACATATAGAAATATATTATTGTCGAGGTAGGTGGTTTGTGCCTTTTTATTGAAAGTCTTTGAGTTTTATGTGAAAATTATCTCAATATCCACGAACAGGGTATTCCGCATTTACCGTTTGATATGCTTGTTTTCTTGAGTAGATGATAATTGATTGTGAATAGGGTGAATTGTTGTGCTTTGGCTGTGTTTCCCATGCATGTTTTGTTTATTCTAACCTTTGAATCTAGTTTTCCTGTTATCCTACTACTTACTTTCCCATGCCTAGTATTGTAGGATGGTGAGACTATTGTTCTGTTAAGTTGTTATGTAGTAGAATGATAGCCAAGTTGTTATTGAGGTTTACCTTGCCCAATATGCACTGCTACACATGCTTGACTTACACAGGGCCGTGAGAACCTGGTGTATAGACCATAGGGAGAATGGACATTGAGGGCTTCTACAAAGTGTCTGTTTTAAATACGATACAGGACCACATGGGGAATTGACGTTGACTGCTTCCTCAGAGTGTCTGTAGTTCCTCGACATGGTCCATAGGGGAATGTGATGTAAGTTCTTCCCTATAGTTTCATTAGTTATGATATGTGACTATAGGGGGACTTGACGGAGAGTTCTTCCCCAGAGAGTCTATGCTTAAGCTGAACTAGAGGGGTTATACTGAGTGTACTTCCCAGAGGGTTTCTTGTACTTGTTAGGTAGGACCAAAGGGGATAGGCTATGAGTACTTCCCATTGGGTTACCATATGTTTAGCTGCTTTCTTCTGTTGCATGGTAGGACTAGAGGGGATAGGTTTTGGGTACTTCCCAGAGAGTTACCTGTTGTGTTTGTCAATTTTTATTGGTTGTTGCATGTTATGTGGTGTTTTGATTGCTTTGAAACTATGGATTGTTTACTGCTGAGTATTTATTTATTTACTACCTCCTGTAATTTACCTTCCATATATTCACTAACTTATAGGTAAAGATCTCATGGTGGTTTTCTATAGAGATTTAGTCCCACACCCTATTTGGGAAATGATTTTGGGCCCAAACTGATTATATTGTTGAAGGTATAGATAATGGAAAGCATCCTTATACTTCTCGTACTTGATTTCATGTGGACCTAGAGAGCATAGGTCCATGATATGGCTTGCGATGCTGAGGAGTTTATCTGATTTCTTTATCACATTGGTTTAGCACTATTGTGTTCCAGCATTGTGACTTGTTTGGTTGTTTTCATAGACATATGTGTCATGCATCATTTTATTTATGGTCTCAAGTTTATACTTTCAGCTTTCTATTTTTATTGTTTTATGTCATTATTACAGCTTCTGCTCTTGTATGTATTTGTTTACTTCCATTGTATACTCTTCCAATGAGGGCATAGTTTCCCCACTATCACACCCAAGTCCTTTGCTGCTAGTTGGCATCCTCTGGTGTTCAGGGAAATGCTCTTGAGGCCATGTGACCAACCGGGTACGGGGCGCCTCTGGGTGGCTTCAAGAACCGGGATGTTACAATAAATTTTTGGTACTTTTCGGATAACTTTCATATTTTGATGAATAGTGAAAATTACTAAATTTTTAATTAAAAACAACTTTTTAAGTCGAGTAAATTTATAGTGTTAAGTTATGAATTTAATGGTTTGGAAGTATAATTTGATTGTATTTTTATCATTTAATACAATTTCTGTCATTATAAGTAATTTCACATTTAAATTTGACATAAATACATGTCAATCTTTTGATAGTTTTTACTTTTTAAAAAACCGTTTTTTGGTTTTGAAAAATGGAATTAATTTTATATTAATTAATGAAACTTCTATTTTTTGAATTTTATAACATATAATTCATTTTTGAATTTGGAATTAGGGTGAATTTTTGGTTTTTTTCGAAAAACTATCATTTTTTGATGAATAGTGAAAACACTGTGTTATTATTTAAAACCGACTTTTTATTTAAATAATTACTTATTTTATTTAAATTTATTTTATGTCATAATAGATATATAATACCTATATATGTTCAATTTAATTCACTAGATTCGTTTTATAATAAAATGAGATGTATAAAATTTTATTGAACTTTTTAACGTCTTTTACCCCCCTTCTATGAACATTTGCGAATTGGCATAAAACGTAACTTTACTGATTTTATAAATTTAATTTCAAAAATCAGAGAGACATGGTTGAAATCAGTATGTAAAATTTGGTTCAATAAGATGAATATAATTTTTGCTGAATAGTATCTTTTGACTTTTATTTCCAGAGTTAAAAGTAAATAATGTAATTAAAGGTAAAAATGATATTATAATTAAACTAATACTTGTCCTAATTCTACTAGATATGGGTATTTAGTCCAAAAAAACTTATGAATAAGATATTATCCATTTTGTCCACATGGATTAGATTAGGACATTTATTATTATTTTATTTAAAGAAGAGTTAAAAGTGTTAAAATCAAAGTTTAATAACTAAACGATTTTTAATATAGAGTTACACATAGGGAAAATTAGACTGTAAATATTCATTAGAAATATAAAAATATTTACCAGATGATGGTATTTTATTTATAATTTTGAGAGATTAAATAATGAAATTTATTTATAACACAATGATGATCCATTAATTACTTTATCAATGAATGATTAAAATAGTTGATATTACAAATATAAAAATAACTGTAAATTAAGGCTTTTTATGCCATAAAAGAATTTTCAAGGTTGATATGAAAATTTAGGGGTGATTAAATAATTATTTTTTGAAGTGATAATGTTTTTATTACTTTCACAAAAACCAAATACTAAATCATGTCAAAATTAACATAAATTAGTTTTTAAAACAAATACTATATTTCAAAATGATATAATATTCCTAAAAATCTAAGGATAAGATAAAGGAATTATATAATGATACATATGTCATTAATTAACCACTTGGGGTTCCCATGGATTTAATTGTATGATTACTAACCATTTATTATAATAATACTAGAGGACTTGGTATAAGTTACACTATTTTACAAAGAGATAAATCTAAAAGATAGGGATAATATGGTGACCTAAACTTGTCTAAAACATATTGGTTGAGATTATTTCGTCCCATCCTCACCTTATCTTAGAAATAAATAAATTCGGAGCCATTTTAAATGGAAAACTATTTTTTAATAAAATAATATTTCAAACTTTTTTTAAAGTGACCCTCACCTATTTTATGAAAGGGTACTTCCCCATACCTCTAAATCACACCTCCAAAGCTATATGTCTCAGCCAAAACCTATCCAAATATCTTCTTAACTTCCCTCATTTAAACCTAGAGTCCTTACCTTGATCAGAAACCCAACCTATGGATCCTTATTGATCAAATAAAAAGGAAACACCCAAAGAAGAGGTAATTATTTTATCACCTCTTTCTGAGTTCTTTTCATCTTCCACATTCATTTTCATTGTTATTTCCATACAAAAATAATAACTCCAGTACCTTCTATATATTTTGATGTTATTATTAATATGGTACAACCATACTCATTATTCTATCCATCCTATGAATGATAATGTCACCATGTCTTTGTATGCACGGCTTACTGTCTCCATGTCGTTGTGTAATTTTTTATTCAACACTATGTTATTTATATGGATATAATGATGAGTAATATGTATGTAAATAATGATAATTAGATGATAATTTCACTGTAAAATTAATATACCATCCAATTCCACACCTTTTAATCATTATAAAAATTATATCGTCACTCTTGTGTACGTAAGGCTTACCGTCTCCATGGTGCGATGAGATTCATTTTCAAGTTCACCATTCAACAATGATTATAAGAATATATATTATTAATAAATTTGTAATATGTAATTTCTTGGATTTTACCATTTTTTAGTTTACTATTATGTGGGAATTATTTTGATAACAGTCTTCAAGATGTCGTGCAGTTCCAAAGCCCGGTGAGATGGGAACAAATGTTTGAATTAAATTAAATAATTAAATAACCTGCAGGTGTGGTTTTCCTGAAAAAGTGGAGTAACTCCTGAATGGGTGTTCGGATCAGAAATATGAGGGCACTATTGTGTCCAGAGCAGCGGGTTTACCCTATAAGAGACCTAACATCCGCTGGCACAGGCCGGTGGTGAAATCCAGTTTTGGGACACAACTGTAATAAAATATTTAATGAAAATATTTTATTAAACCTTGTTGCGTAAAATATCTCTAATATTGATAAATAGAGATTTGTGTAGGGGTTCAGGTTTACAGACCTGATAACCCTGAAATCCCTGGAGGCTCTGGGAATGCTCTGAAGTAAACCCCCAATATGGCGGGAACGTTCTTGATGAATTTCACCGGTGATGACGACGCGGTGACCGGATCTTCACCAAAGAATGCCGCGAATCTAGGTAGGATGTTTAATTTGTTATTTCTTCCCATTCTAGATTCCTACGATGAACATGGACTAATCCACGAATAGATTAGCCCACGGATCGATCATTCTTACGGGATGAGATTTTTCTGGGATTTTGGGGGATTGAATCCATGTTGAACTATTGTTGTTGATTTTAGGATCCATTTAATCTTATTAACGGGAGCGGATGAATTCCATGACGAACGATTGTAGAGGTTCATTCCTCAAACTTGTTTCACTGGATTTCTCTCCTTTCCCTTCTTCATGTTCTTCGCGTTATTCATGGGGTGATGAACAATGTATCGTTGTGCATCCATTCTACGACGCGATGATCCCAAATTGAAGAATCGACACCATGACGATCTCGCGGAGGTGTGACGACGGTTTCAGTGGACGATTTGGAGCAGATCGGGAGATATTTTACTTTTGGGTGTTTTTCTTTGAATGGATCTTTGGAGGTTTATGACCCGATCATAGTACCAAAAACACCCAATTCAGTGTTCGTATGATGGGACGAACCAAAACCTAAAGCATCGGGATGAACGGATGAGATATCGCGAATCCGGAAGATCAGCCAAAGCGCGAGCAAGAAGACAACATTCTGGAAAAATCATGACTACATGGCGTGTAGTATGGGCTACATGGTGTCTGTTCATCGGCAGATCACCTGGCGTGTACTCCGGGAGTACACAGAAACGGGTTGGGTACATGGCCAAGGATAGGGCGTGTGTACCCCTCCCCGGCCAGGCCTGGCCAGATACACGGGATACCTTGTGTACTGGTACATGGGTAGGCAACACGGACAGAAACTGTGTACGGGCATATTGCCAGGCTACACGGGTGTTTTGCTGTTAACTAGACACAACATGTTCTTTGATTTACACGCTGTGTATATGCTTTCCTACACGACTTAGATTCCAGACACGGGCCGTTTACACAGGCAGTACCCGGAGTCAGGGAACACGGTGTGTGATCCTTCTACAGGCCGTGTAGTTGAGTATTACACAACATGGACGGATCACATGGGATATTACACTGGCAGTACCCGGTGTTAAGGAATACGGCATGTAACCATACTACACGTTGTGTAACCTATTTTACATGGCTTCACTCAGTTTCCTTCTGTAACTTGGACTAGTTTCCTTAGGGTTCATCCCCTTGGTCATTCTCCTGAAGGTTTCAGGTATCATTTCCTACATACAAGAGTATCCTCCCTTTAGCAGGACTTCCTTAATAGAGTTGTTTTAATCCCATCTATGAGACTTAGAGCTGGATCCTCTATTCATTCCTGGAACCCTAGGTATATTTCTTGGTATCGACGTGACCAACTTCACCCGAGTGCCGATCCTCTGCTTAGCGGATTAGTTTAGACTAAGCTATTGGAATCACCCCATAGCTATTGGTTGTGATCCTCATCTGAACATCGTATTATCAAGTACATGTGGAGTGTGTTCTCCCAGAACGAGTACTTTGTATCTATCTCTTTGTTCCTAGTAGTGTGTTCTCCTTGTTACATGATTAGTGGAAATATCGAGCTGGATCCTAGTGGTGATATTTGCGATAGTCGATCGTGTATGAGTATATCTGGTTATTCTTATTGTATGTTCTGTAGACATATACTATGTGGAGTTGACTGTATCTTTCCTTTGTGGTATATCACTTGTTGTATTTCTTTTGTGGTTTTTGGGTGTCCTAATGGGTATTGTTATAATCACCCCTATAGGGGCTTTGCCCACACATGTCGTGTCTTGTGCAGACGAGTGAGCTTTTCATAGGATTATAGGAGGATATGGACCGGACGGTGCTCAGTGAGATTAGACAGGCTGAGGTGTGTTCCTAAAGCTACAGATTGCAGTCCCAGTACCTTTTTTATAGGTAAGACTTTGTTACAGACTCTCTTTTTGTGGGCTTGTACTTTTGGCCCAGGGTTTTACATTATTGTACTTTACTTTCCTGTCTTACTCTGTTAGTTGGGTTTTTAGTGTATGTATGCATTTTCATTTTTAGTAGTTTTTACTTTTTAGCTTTGTGGGATTGAATATGTGTGTGTGTGTACAGGTGTATAGGCAATGCCTCCCATGTTAGTGATATGCCTACTCAGTGCTAGTCACAAGAACCTGGACTATTGGAGGTGGGCATGGGGAGTTGCGGCTCGGGCCCCATGGGGACAGGTCATGACAGAGTGGTATCAGAGGTGGTCGGTTTTACCATAGGACCGAGAGTCTATGAGTTGGATTAGGGAAACAGTATCAAGTGTTTCAAGTTCAGTTTTCAGTCTAGGGACCCCAGTGTTGGTGCAGGAAGCCGACTTATCCATACACTAGGGCTCTGATAACTTTCTTTTTGACTCGGAACAGGAGAACACTAGTTGCAGGAGAAAGTAACAGTACATGCATCATGTAGGAATGGGTTGTGGTTTCCTTGTCCTTCTTTAGTCTACTCCCCAGTTATACTCACTGACTGAGATACATCTTGTTTCTTTACAGGATTCCTCTGCGACACGCAGCCACTAGGATCTAGCAGCTCGATCACGAGGATGACCCCCTCAGTGATGAAGCTTCAATACAGGGACCAGATCCCCCATCTTTACCTTCGGGTGGTGTTCCAGTTGTTCCACCACATGTGATACAATGTTTAGTGCCTGTTTTACTAGTTGAGGAGGAGCATAGGGTGATCGCACTCCACATGTTTTAGAGACAGAGTCCCCTTAGGTTTCAAGGTGAGCCTGACCCTCAGGTAGCAGAGGACTGGCTTGAGGTGGTGACCAGAGTCTTCCATCTGGTCAAGACACCAGAAAACCAGACGGTGATCCTAGCAGCGAGCCTTCTATTGGGCTCGGCAAGACGATGGTGGAGTTTGGTTATCCAGACCCATGAAGAGGAAACTCTTACATGGTCAGAGTTTCATCGTCTCTTTAGAGAGGAGTTTTCACCAGTTACCCTTAGAGAAGTGCGTATACAGGAGCTTCATCAGCTTTAGTAGGGGACTATGATGGTGCCTGACTATTCATCGAGGTTTAAAGACCTCTCACGGTACTCAATAGATATTGTCAAGGATCAGTACATCAGAGGTAGGACTTTTAAGTGGGGATTTCATAGAGACAACTGATCTAGCATCATCCCTATGAGAATTACTACTTATTTGGGGGTGCTCGAGCGGGCTTTGGTGGTCGTGAGCTTCTTGGCAGAGTAGAGATAGCCGGCAGTTGTCAGTGGTGAGTGAGCTGGAGCAGAGAACTCGGCAGCAGGGAGGCTACATTAGGGACCCAATCATGGGAGACGTTTCTAGAGGATATCCCTGGACAGGGGATCTGCCGTACAGGTCTCGATGGGCGCATCCATCTATCCTTGAGAGAGGTGATGCTACTCATGCGATGGAAGGGGACATCTCACTCGAGATTGTCCGACCCGCCGTAATACCGACATGGGGGAAGTGGATGGACCACCGAGGTAGAGGCAACGTGTGGAGAAGACAGATCCGAGGGGCAGTTGATGTGGTAGAGGAGCTGGGAGAGCAGCTGGAGGTAGTCGGTGTTTTGATCTTTAACCACCACGACCCCTAGGAGGTCTACCCTAGGTTCAGGGAGCTGGTGGGTAGAGGCAGGGATAGCTGCAGGAAGTGGAGGCTTATGACCCAGGTACTCCCGGAATGATTAGAGGTACAATATGTTTCATTTATACTTAGTCTTCCATACTGATAGACACATGTTATAGTCATTCTTTTCTAGCTTCCTAACTTGTTGGAGACCATGAGATTCCTGTTGAGCCTTTGACTCAACCCTTATTCTTAGAAACACTAACTGGAGAAGATTCAGAGATCACACACCTTTGCAGATAGTGTGACCTAGACATTGGAGGTGAGAGTTTCGGTTGGAACCTCTTGGTGGTAGCGTCGAGGCCTTACAATTTCATTCTTGGTATGGATTGGCTATCCATAGTTCATGCCTAGATTGATTATTTTAGGCGAAGGGTGTGGTGTGTCTGTAGTGATGGAATGAGCTTCTCCTTTATTGGTGAAAAGGAGACCCAGACAGCGCATGATGGACTCGTGCGTAGGAAGGTACAACCGATTTTATATCAGTTGGATAACCTAGCCCATGGCGCAGCAGATGTTATGGGTTTCCAGTTTCGAGCAGTAGTGGATGAGAATGAGGACTTCTTTCTGGAGGATGTCCTTGGGATACCTCTCTATTGGTAGATAGATTTTGGCATTGAGTTGCAACCCGGGACAACACCGATATCAGTATCAGCATATCAGATGGCTCCGGCAGAGCTTCGTGAGCTGAGGGTGCAACTGGAGGACTTGTAGAAGAAGGGATTCGTGAGACCCATTGTCTCACCCTGGGCGGCCCCAGTGTTGTTTTCCAAGAAGGAAGATGAGAGCTTGAGGCTGTGTGTTGATTATCGGCGCTTGAATCAGGTGACCGTGAAGAACTGGTATCCACTACCGAGAATCGATGACCTATTTGACCAGCTAAGAGGGGCATAATGGTTCTTGAAGGTTGATCTATGATCAGGCTATCACCATTTGTGAGTATGGGATGAGGATATATTGAAGACAGCTTTTAGATGTCTCTACGGTCACTATGAGTACTTGGTGATTCCCTTCAGAGTGAAGAATGCCCATGAACTATTTATGGCACTCATGAGCCGGATCTTTCAGCCCTATCTAGATTGGTTCATAGTGGTCTTCATCGATAATATCCCGGTGTAATCTGTATCCGAAGAAGAGCAGACGGGGCACCTAAGGATGGTTCTGGATACACTCCGAGAGCACCAGTTGTACATGAAACTCTCAAAGTGTCAATTCTAGATATAGGATGTCTACTTTCTCAGACACGTTATCTCAGCAGATGGTGTAGCAGTGGACCCAGCCAAGGTAGAGGAAGTGTTAGCATGGGATCCACCCCGGAGTGTGATGGAGGTACTAAGTTTCCTTGGGTTGGCAGGCTACTATCAGAGATTCATTCCTGATTTCTCTAGGATTTCAGCAGCCATGATATCTTTGACCCAAAGGGGCATCCTTTCGTGTGGATTGAGAGATGCCAGCAGGCTTTTCAGTAGTTGAGACAAAGTCTGACGAGCACCCTGATCTTGAGATTACCGGAGGAGGGTGTCGAGTACGTAGTGTTATGTGATGCATTCAGAAGCGGGCTTGGTGGTGTCATGATGCAGAATCAAGCAGTGATTGCCTATGTCTCACGTCGGTTGAGGCCACACGAGCATAACTACATGACCAATTATCTTGAGTTGGCAGCGATAGTCTTCGCATTGAAGATGTGGCGGCACTACCTGACAGGAAAGCTGTTTATTGTCTACTTTGATCACAAGAGTCTCAGATATATCTTTTATCAAAATTATCATAATTTTAGATTGAGGCGATTGCTTGAGTTCATCTCGGATTACGACTTTGAGATCGTTTATACTCCTGGGAAGGGGAACTTTGTGGCAGATTCTCTAAGCAGGAAATCCAGTTCGCAGTTTTTGGATGAGGAAACGAGGAAGTAGACCTCTTTATAGTTATCCTTCGTGGATAGGGATGAGGAAGCTTACCTTCAATCGATGGTTGTTACCCCTCCACTCTTATATCACGTCAGGGAAGCACAACCTGGGGATGCTAGCTATGAGACTTTATGTGCTCAGATATCTGCAGGTGACACCGCTGATGGATATTCAAAAGGTGGGGAGCACGTTGTCCATTTCAGAGGGTGCACCATAGTACCAGTGACGTTGCAGGAGGAAGTTTTGAGGGAGGTCCATACATCTCCTTCAGTGCTGCATCCAAGTGTGGAAAAGATGTATCAGGACCACCGACGTCAGTTTTGGTGTCCAGGAATGAAGAAGGGTGTGGCAGAGTTTGTTTCTCGGTGCCTTACTTGTCAGCAAGTAATGGCTGAGCACCATGTGATAACAGCTTTTAATCAGCCCACTGAGGTTCCAGAGTGGAAGTGGGATTGGATATCCATGGACCTCATGATGGTTTTACCACGTACATCCAGGGGACATGATGCCATCTGGGTGATCGTTGACCGACTCACCAAGTCGGCCCACTTCCCAGCCATAAGAGAGCAGAGTCAGTACAGAGCTTGGGATGCCTCTACATGAAGGAGATAGTTCGACTTCATGGAGTGCCATCGACAATCATCTCAGATCATGATGCTCGTTTTACTTCCCTGTTGTGGAAGGGATTTCAGGAAGCTTTTGGGACTCAGTTGTGCTTAAGCACAGTGTTCCGTCCTTTATGGATGGTCAGACGGAGCAGACTATCTAGGTTCTGGAGGATATGATATGATCTTTCATACTTGACTGAAGTCGTATCTAGGAGGATCACCTACCACTGGTGGATATTGCTTATAACAATAGTTATTATTCCACTATTGGTATGGCACCATTCGAGGCATTGTACGGACGGCCTTGCAGGTCACCACATTGCTGGACTGACCTAGGAGAGTTAGCACTCATGGGCCCAGAGATGGTGTGAGCTACTATACAGAATGTGTGGGTCATTCAAAAGTGGATGAAGACTGCACAGATTCGGCATAAGTCTTATGGAAACCGGAGACGGAGGCCCATAGAGTTTGAGGAGGCAGACCATGTGTTCCTTCATGTCTCACCTCGATGGGGATTTTGGAGATTTGGTTTGGTTAGAAAGCTATCTCCGAGGTTCATCGGCCCTTTTCAAATTTTGAGTAGAGTTGGCGAGGTGGCGTACCGCTTAGCACTACCTCCTTAGATGGAGCGTGTATACAACGTCTTCCATGTCTCGCAGGTGCGGAAGTACGTGCATGATCCATCGCACGTTATCGACGGGGGAGAGTTGGACAACGATGATGGAGCGACCTTTGCTGAGTACCCAGTGGATATCGAGGATCGGTAGGAGAAGATCCTTCGTGGGTGAGCAATTCCCTTGGTGTGTGTCCAGTGGCAGCACGAGAATCTCTAGGAGAGCACGTGGGAGCGGGATGCTCAGATTCATGTGTAGTGCCCACATCATTTTGAGTAGCCTTTGTTTAGGATTTCTGGGGACATAAAATCCCTATGGTTGGTGTGATGTAATGTATCTGATTTTACCATGTTTTATTTTAATATTATGTTGGAATTATTTTGAGACCAGGCTTCAAGACGGCGTGCAGTTCTGAGGCCCGGTGAGCCTGGAACAAAGGTTTGAATTAAATTATATAATTAAATAATGTGCGTGTGTGGTTCTCCTAAAAAAGTGGAATAACTCCAGAACGGGTGCTCAGATCATAAGTATGAGGGCACCGTTGCATCCAGAGCAGCGGTTTTACCCTATAAGAGACCTAACATCATCTAGCACAGACCGGTGGTGAAATCCAGTTTTTTGACGCAACCGTAATAAAATATTTAATTAAAATATTTTATTAAGCATTATTATGGCAAATCTCTCTCATGTTTTTTAATAGAGACTTGCGTAGGGGTTCAGGGTTATAGACGTCATAACCCTGAAATCCCTGGAGGCTCTGGGAAAGCTCTGGAGGAAACCACCAACGCAGTGACAACGTTCTTGAAGAATTTCACCGGTGATGATGACGCAGCGACCAGATCTTCGCCAATGAATGCCGTGAATCCAAGTAGGATGTTTAATTTGTGATTTCATCCCCATTATTGATTTCTAAGATGAACGCGGACTAATCCATGAACAGATTATCCCACGGATCGTTCTTTCTAGGGGGATGGGATTTTACGGGGAATTTGGGGAATTGAATCCATGTTGATCTATTTTTTTTGATTTTCTACTCTGTTTAATCCTATAAAAGGGAGTAGATCAATGTTGTGATGAACGAAGGCGGAGGTCCATTCCTCAAACTTGTTTCATTGGTCTTATCACCTTTCTCTTCTTCGTGTTCTTGGCGTTCTTCACAGGGTGATGAACAATGGATCGTTTTGCATCTGTTCTGTGACGCAATGGTCCCAAATTGAGGAATCGACAACATAGATATCTCGTAGAGGTGTGACGCCGGATTCTGCGGACGATTCGGAGCAGATCAGGAGATGTTTCGCTTTTGGGTTTTTTTCTTCGGATGGATCATTGGAGGTTTATAACCTGATCAAAGGACCAAAAACACCTGATTCTGTGTTCATATGATGGGATGAACCAAGCCATGAAGCATCGAGACGAACGGATAGGAGATCACGGATCTAGAATATTGGCCGAAGCGCGAAGAATAAGATGGCGTTCTGGAAAAATCCCGACTACACGGCATGTAGTATGGGCTATATGGCGTGTGTTCGTTGGTAGATCACATGGCATGTAATTCGGGAGTACACAGACACGGGTTAGGTACAAGGCCAAGGACACAGTGTGTGTACCCCTCCCTGGCTAGACCCGGCCAAATACACAGGACACCCCGTGTACTAGTACACGGGAAGGCGACACAGACAGACATCGTGTACCGGTATACGGTTAGGGTACATAGGTGTTTTCTAGTTGACTGAACACGGAATGTTCTTTGACTTACACACTATGTATTTGATATCCTACATGAATTTGACTCCATACATGGTCCGTTTACGTGGTCAGTACCCGGAGTGAGGGAACACGGCGTGTGATCCTTCTACACGCCTTGTAGTTGAGTTTAACACAACTTGGACGGATGACACGGTCCGTTACACGGGCAGTACCCGTTGTCAAGGAACACGGTGTGTAACCATAATACATGGTGTGTAACCCATTTTAGATGGCTTGAGCCAGTTTCCTTTTGTGACTTGGACTAGTTTCCTTAGGGTTTGTCCCCTTGGTCATTCTCCTAATGGTTTCCAGTATCATTTCCTACAAACAGGAGTATGATCCCTTCAGTAGGAATTCCTAAATATTTTTGTTGGAATTCCCTCTATGAGACTTAGATTCGGATCCTCTATTCATTCTTAGAACCCTAGGTAGTGTTTTTGTATCGATGTGACCAACTTCACCCAGGCGCCGATCCTCTACTTACTGGATTAGTTCAGACTGTGTCTTTGGAATCCTCCCATAGCTATTGGTTGTGATCTTCATCTGAAAATCGTATTCTCAAGAACTTGTGGAGTGTGTTCTCCCAGAACGAGTACTTTGTATCTCTCTCTTTGTACCTAGGAGTGTGTTTATCTAGTTACATGATTAGTGGAAATCTTCGAGTTGGATCCTGGTGGTAGTATTCGTGATAGTCGATCATGTAAGAGTATATCTGGATATTCTTGTTATATGTTCTGTAGGCATATAATTTGTGCTGAATATATATTTCCTTTGTGTTATTTACATTGTTGTATTTACTTTGTGGTTTTGGGGTGTCCTACTGGGTATTATTATACTCACCCCTACACGGGCTTTTCCCGGACGTGTCGTGTCTTGGGCAGACGAGCTAGCTTTTGACAGGATTCTTGGAGGACCCAGACCGGACGGTGCTCAGTGAGATCAGATAGGCTGAGGTGTGTTCCTAAGGCTATAGATTTCAGTTCCATTACCTTTCTTTACATGTATTAACTTTTTACAAACTCTCTTTTGGTGGGCTTGTACTTTTGGACCAGGGTTTTACGTTATTGTACTTTACTTTCATATCCTACTCTGTTGGTTGGGTTTTTCATGTATGCATGAATTTCCCTTTTTAGTAGTTTTTACTTTTCAGATTTGTGGGCTTGGAGATGTTTGTGCATGTGTACAGGTGTATAGTCAATGCCTCCCATGTTTGTGATATGACTACTCGGTGCTAGTCACCGCCCCTGGCCTATTGGAGGCGGGCTTGGGGAGTTGCGGCTCGGACACCACTAGGACGGGTCGTGACATAATATATGACATAATAATGATAGTGGAGATATATATGTGTGTGTTTGTGTGTTTTTGTTTGCATGTTTTTGTGTGTGTGTGTGTGTGTATGTATGTACTTACATATATCTTAATCACTTACTTTCGTTCAATACGATATGAAAACGGAAAGAATGTTTATGAGTGCGTATGGCCTACCGTCTCCATAAACTGTGTTTTCCATTTCATATATATATCTTTTATACATATTTATATTCTAAATATGTATTATATATAAATCATGTTTTATATTTTGGATGTATTTAAATCATTATTTAAATGATACGATCAAGAATAACAATTTAAAACACGTATGATAAAGAAAGCGATTTTTACCTAAAATGTTAATTTAACATGGAAATTATTATTAAATGGGTTCTATAAAGCCATAAATGAATCTTGTGTGATATAATAAATATGAATATGGTTCTGTTATAATTTAATAACATACTATGGTCATTATACAGGGGGTTAAAACATACCCTCGGACAAAGGAAAGTACAAGGTAAGGGTTCATTCCTCAATCTCATTATTATATGAGATTGTTTATGTATAAGTATTTTCTGGGAAATATTTATTCTCCATGTCCATGTCCCATAAAATAATTTTCAAAATTATTATTTTAATGTATTATTTTACTAAAACAATTTTTTAAATGTTTTAAATATTTATTCTTCTAGATCATTCTCATTAATGTCAATGTTTTCAAAATGGTTTTAAGGATTTAAATATATGAACATGAATGCTTTAAAATATTAATTACTTTAAAAAGTTTCAAAGTATTATGGGACACTTAGATTCAAAAATATATTTTAAATTTCTTCCTTTATAAATTTTGAGACTTTTAAATGATTTCATGAAATAAAATATATTTCTCTTAAAGCGTTTAACTGGTTATTTTCAACTATGTCAAAATCCTTTTTGGATATTATTCTTGATTAATGTCGATTTATTATAAATACAATCTTATATATTGTATTGAATGAGTTATGATAAGTTTGGCTATGAATGTTATATTTTTATACCATTCATGGTTTATAGATGATGTGTTGACATTTCTTATGCTGGTTTTAATACTAATGTTTATATTGTGTTACTACATTTTCATATGAGAAATGAACTGGACTTAGTAAGTGATGGGTGTGGCCCACTATATCCCCTCGATACATCGGTAGGTCTCATGAGACAAATTAGTGTCACGGAACAAGGCCGTGACAAAACATTTACTTGTACTCTGGGCACGAGGCCTTGAATATGTAGTAATGATGTCCAATGTTAGGCATTCCCTCATTATGAAATTAATAATTACATGTGATTATTTGAGTAGTAGAATATCCTTGTGCATATTTATATGATAATGCATGATTTAATTTCTCCATATTTTGTTTAGGTTTGTGTTTAAAAGTATTTTTTATTTATTACACATTTTTTCATAAAATTTTATAGCTTTCACTAAATTATTTACCCTTATTGAGCATTTATGCTCACCCCTTTATTACATTTTGTTTTCCTATGATTTTAAGAAGTGTACTATATGTGATATGTAGGGTTAACCTAGGGGAATAATGGAATTCTCAAAAAATTTATTTTTGTTGTGTTTTATGTTTTAATATGTAATGTAATTTTCATGTTTGTATTTTATTTTCCATGACTACTAAATGGATCGGTCCTTCGGGGCGTGATTCCTTGTAATAATTCCAATGTATTAGAATAATTCATTGGCTCAAGGATTCTAGGGTTGGGGTGTTACAGTTGGTATCAGAGGAAGTTTAGTACATACCTTGGAAAATATATTTAGAAAAACTCTGATTAGAGAACATTACCCTAAGATAGAAATTGAGGATAAGTATAGAAGAACTTCCTAGAATTTTGGTAATGTAGAGTTTTTTTGAATTTCCAATGAAATACATCCATGTATGGATACGAGCAGGTAGTGGAGGCTCTCTAACATATGTACCTAGGATAGAAAACTCTGACATGGATTTTCAGTCTTGACCCGGGATATCCTAGTACATGACAATGGGCCTTGCTGCACTCTTGGTTACAACACTCCCATGGGTTATTCTTAAGATAAGTCACATTTTCTTTACATTTCGTTAAGAATGATTTAGGAGTAAATACTTCCTTAAAGAAATTTTTTTTTATGATTATATATTTTATGCATAATATTTTCAATTTACATTGGATATTTTACATGTTTGGAATTATGCATTGTGATTCATAAACTAACCTAGTATATGCCATTGTTTAGAAATGGTACCCAGTAGAAGGAATGAGAACTCCAGAAATATGCATGATCCCAAGAGTAAGAAATATAATATCTTTCAAGGTATTAAGCCAACATTAAAAGGGAAATAGTCTCCCTCATATTCTCATCATATGGAGAAATAGTATCATGCGTTAATAAGATAAGTAAAGAATTATCTGAGTCTTATGGTTGTCATGGAATGAATGAGAAGAAAAGGATAGTAGAGAGAAATATGGATAAAGTGAAGAGGGGAAACAAGGATTTTCCCATATTTGATAACTATGGAAATAATAACCCTGGTAATTTTATGAAGGGAATCAAATTCTGTTATAATTGTGGAAAAGGGACACCAAGTATATAATTGAAAGGGTAAGAAAAAGGTTTCAAATGTACAATGCTTTATCTGCAAGGAGTTGGGACACTATGCAAATCAATATCTAAATCATCTGAATATTCCCCAAATGATGTTATTAGATAAAAATCGTGTTATGATACTACCATAAATTAGGAGGAATGATTAGTGTTCTTATGTTGTTATTAATGAATTATTTCATTTGAGTGTTGTATCAATGATGTACTTGTTATATGAATTATGGAAATAAACAAGGATTATACTGAAGTACTATTTCATTAAGGATTTTAGATTATATGGTTCTATTAAAAGTGACTCAATAGAAAGTCAAACTGTTTGGAAAAAACATGGTCAAAGGAAAGATAAACCATAATATGGTTTTGATACTAAGGTAGTGATTTTTTAATAAGATATGATATATTTGGATAAATTATATTTGATATTCTTGACTACTTTAAAACTAATTAATTGTTTGTTTCTTCCATTATTGTTGGAGTTTATAACATTTTTGTATATAAGGAGTATATCTAGTATTCTATAAGGAATAAGGGAGCCTGATTGTAATCAATGAGGTTTTATGATAATTTAGGGTGTAACCATGTTTTAAATGAATAAATGATGAAGGAATTCACATGTTATTACATAGAAAACAAGATCTTCATTGTGTTTACCTACCTTATAAATTTAGACTGTGAGTTTAGAAAAAATTATTTTGGATAAGTATAATGTTTGGAGTAGATTGAGTTTGATATTGGATATTATTTTTAATTTTAAATAATTACATAAGATTATTTTTGGATTTTTTAAAAAAGGACAACTCGGAGGTCGGGTGACAACTCGTCGTGTTTGACAAGGCCGTGAGACTTGATCCCACGACCGAAGGGTGACAAGGGTGCATCACCTACCACTAGCCTATTTGATTTCTTGGTTTGTATAATATAGTTTTTTTTAAATTCTGAAAATGAATTATGAATTCATTATTTTTGGAACCCTATAATATTATGATAAATAGAATATTTTTTAATTCTATTATCTTTTTGAGTGAAAGATGAGTTTGTGGTAGGAACTGGTTGAAGAATAAAACTATACATTTCATGTGTATTTTTTCCTCTTATTCTATGTATAAATTAATTCTTAAACTTTATTGAAGGTATCTTAAAACTGAAAATATGTACTCCTAATACCTAATGTTTTATTGAACTGGTGATATTTTAAACCATTATAGATTGATGGATTTGAATCCCTCAATTTAACATTTTTTTGTGATTGGTGAAATCAATCACTCCCAAAAAATATTTACTTTTTTCCTCCAATTATGTGTCTCTAACGTCTACTAATGTTCTCCTAATCATGATCATAATTTGGTGGTGACTTTTTTATTCCCCTTTCCATCCTATTAAGACTAAATTTTAGGAACCCAATTTCCGATTGGGGTTTTCCACAAAGGTGTTTTTCTATTTTTAACATTATATTTTCAAAATACAATTTCAAATTGCAAGGATGCAATTTATTTAATTAGGGGTGAATGTTACACCCCAATATTTCATAGTACGTTATCTCTTCAAATGAATTTAGTAACTTGGGCTACACGCAACACCGAGTTCGAGCACACCACGACTTACCAAACTATCTGTTCAAAAAGGGCTTATGAATAGTATTAACTGAATTTTTTATTTTATATACTCCATATAATTTTATAATATATATTATATATTTCATAGAAATAATATAAGAACAAATTTGTTTTTCAGATAAAATAAGTATTTTTCAAAAAATGCAATTTCACCGCATTTTAATAGAGAACATTTTTCAAAACCAATATTTGACACTTTTATTTATTTAATTTAATGAAATTAAATTATTATTTTAAATTGGGACATAAAGATTTTGTTTTGATAAATTTTGGGTACTTTTTTGATAACTTTCATATTTTGAGAAATAGTAAAGAATTATAATTTTTAATTGAAAACAAATTTTTTAATAGAAATAATTTATTGTGTTAAGTTATTCATTTTAATGGTTTGGTAGTATAATTATATTATATTTTTATTGTTTAATTCAATTTAGGTCATCATAAGTAATTTCACATTTAAATTTTACATAAACACATGTCAATCTTATGATAGTTTTTACTTTTTTTTAAAAAATCACTTTTTGGTTTTGACAACGGGAATTAATTTTAAATGAATTAATGCAAGTTATATATTTTGAAATTGATAAAATATAATTCATTTCTGAATTATGAATATCAAAATTATCTTATGGTGAATTTTTGGTATTTTTCTGAAAACATTCAATGCTTGATGAATAGTGAAAAACACTACGTTATTGTCTAAAAATGAGTTTTTATTTAAATAATTATTAATTTTATATAAATTTATTTTAATTAAAAATTGACATATAATACATTTGTAAGTTCAATTTAACTCATTGGAGTCATTTTATAATAAAATTAGATGTATAAAATTTTATTGAACTTTTTAACGTCTTTTACCCACCTTCTAGGAACATTTACAAATTTTCCTAAAACATAATTTTATGGCTTCTGTGAATTAAATTTCAAAAATCATAGAGTCATGGAAGAAATCAGTACGTAAAATTTGGTTCAATAAGATGAAAATAATTTTTGGTGAATAGTAACCTTTGAATTTTATTTACCACGGTTAAAAGTAAATATGGTAATTAAAGGTAGAAATTATATTATAATTACCCTAACATATGTCTTAATTGAATTAGATAAGTGTATTTTGACCAAAACCATCTTTAGGAATAAACAATGATCCTTTTTGGTCAACTTGGATTAAAATAGGACATTTATTATTATTTTATTTAAAGAATAGTTAAAAGTGATTAATTCAATGTTTAATAACAAAACTACTTTTAATAAAGGGTTATACATAAATTAAAATCGACTATAAATATTAATTATAAAACTAAAAAGATTTCATAAATAATGGTATTTTATTTATAATTTTTATAGATTAAATAATTAAATTTATTTATAACACAATGATGATTCCTAAATTACATTATCAATGAATGATTAAAATATTTGATTTTATGTATATAAAAATAAATTTAAATTGAGGATTTTTATTCCAGCCAATAATTTTCAGGGTTAATATGATATTCTAGGGTTGATTAAATAATTTTTTTAGAAGTTATAAATTTTTTATGACTTTCACAAAAACCAAATACTAAATAGTGTAAAAATTGAAATAAATGGTTTTTTAATACAAATAATATATTATTAAATGATATAATATTCCTAAAAATATAAGGTCAGGCCAAAGGACTTATATAATAAGAAATATGTCATTAATGAACCACTTAGGGTTATCTTGGATTTTTTTACTACATTTATTAACCAATTATTATAATAGTACAAGTGGACATGGTAAAAGTTATACTATTTAACTAAGAGTTAAATCTAAAATATAAGGTTAATATGGTGACTTAAACATGTCTAAACCCTATTGTTTCAGAGAATGAAGACCCATATCCATCGTATCTTCTAAATAAATCAATATTGATCCATTATAAACTGAAAATTATTTTATAATAAAAAATATTTCAACCTTTTCCTAAAGTGACCCTAACCTCTCTTATAAAAGGGTACTTCCACTTCCATAAAAATCACACCACCAATGCCATAGGGCTTTGCCAAAACATACCCATATCTCCTCCAAAATTACCTCCCTTAAACATAGAGGAATTTCCTTGAGAATAAATCCATCTTAAAGAGTCCATTTGTTCAAATAAAAAATGAAACACCCAAAGAATAGGTAATTATTTTATCACATTTTTCAAAGTTCTTTTCTTTTTCCACATTCTTTTTATTTGTTATTTCCATACCAAAATAATAACTCCAGTAACTTATAAATAAATTGAAGTTATTATAAAAATGGTTCAACCATACTCTTTATTTTATCCATCCGATGAATGATAATGTCACCATAGTGCGTAGGTACGGCTTACCGTCTCCACGTAGTTGTGTAATTTTTTATTCAACACTATATTATTTGAATGCATATAATGATGAGTAATATTTATATAAATAATTAAAATAAAATTATAATTACTTTTTTAAATTAATATACCATCCAATTTCACTCCTTTTAAACATTTAGTAAATGATATCGTCACTCGTGTGTACGTGCAACTTACCGTCTCCACAACGCGGTAAGATTCATTTCCAGGTTCACCATTCAATGATGATTATAAAAATGTATATTATTAATAAGTAGGTAATATATGAAATAATAATTCAACAGGATATATATATGTATGTATGTATGCACATACATATATCTTATTCACTTACTTTTGTTCAATATGATATGAAAACAGGAAAAATGTTTACGCGTACGTACGACCAACTGTCTCCATAAACGGTGTTTTCATTTTCATATATCTATCTATTATACATATTTATATTCTGATTATATATTATATATAAATATTTTTATATATTCTAGAATTATTTAAATCATTAATTAAATGATACGATCAAGAATAACATGTTTAATCATGTACGATAAAGATTGCGATTATTACATGGAATGTTAATTTAACATGGAAATCATTATTAAATGGGTAGTATAAAGACATAAATGAATCATTTATGATATAAGAAATTTTATTATGGTTCTGTTATAATTAAATATATTACTATGGTCATTATACAAGATTTTAAAACGTACCCTTGACCAACGGAAAGTGCAAGGTAAGGGTTAATTCCTCAATCTCATTATTATCCAAGATTGTTTATGTATAAGTATTTTATGGGAAATGTTTATTATTCATTCCCATGTCTCACAAAAAACATTTTAAAATGATTCTTTTAAGGTACTATTTTTCTAAAACATCATTTTAAATTATTTAAATATTTATTCTTCTAAATCATTCTCATTAATTTCCATGTTTTCAAAATGGTTTTAAGGATTTATTTATATGGACTTGAATTTTTTAAATTGTTAATTCCATTAAAAATTATCAAATTGGTATGAGAAACTTTGATTCAAAAATAACGTTTTAACATATTCCATTAAAAATAATGATACTTTTTAAATATTGCATGAAATAAAATATTTCTCTCAAAGGGTTTTACTGATTATTTTCAACTTTGTCAACATCCTTTTTGGATTTTTTTGTTGATTGAGGATGATTTATTATAATTAAAATATTCCATATTGTATTGAATGGGTTATGATATGTTTGAATATGAATGTTCAGTTTTTCTACCATTCATGGTTTATGGTTGAAGTATTGACATTTTGTATGCAAGTTTTTATACGAATGTCTATGTTATGTTTCAACATTCTCATATGTGCAATGCAGTGGAATTAGTAAGTGACTGGTGGGGCCCACTATTGACCCTTGATGCATCTGTAGGTCTCATGACACAATTTAGTGTCTTGGCACACGGCCTAGACAAAATTATTATTTTTAGTCTTGGCATGAGGCCTTGACTATGTGGTAATTATTTCCAACGTTAGGCATTCCCTATTTATGAAATTAATTATTACATGTGATTATTCGACTAGTATAATATCCATGTGCATATTTATAAGGTAATTTTTTATTTATATTCTTTATTTTATGTTCATGTTTATGTTTAAAAGGCTGTTGTTCTTATTACACATTTTGCGTTAAAAGCTTATAGCTTCTACTAAATTATTTACCCTTACTGAGCATATAAGCTCACCACTTCTCTTACATTTTGTTATCTCAGCATTCCAAGAAGTATATTATGTTGGATATTAAGGGTTAAGCTAGGGAAATAATGAATTTATAGTTAGATTATTTATGTTTCATTTTATGTTTGAATGTGTAATGTAACGTTCATATTTGTAATCTATTTTCCAGGACTTCTAAACTGATCAGTCCTTCGAGACATGATTCCTTGTAATCATGCAAATGTATTAATAGCTCTACTAAACTTTCAGTATTTAAAATAATTCCAGGAAAAATAATCAAAAAGTATATTCTCTATTCCTTAATGAATAACCAGCTTACCTATCAGCACATCATTTTTGGGATCCACATCACTAGTAGTGATAGCATATACCCTTCCCTACATACTTGTATAATTTTTTCATTGATTGTCTCCAACAACCTTTGGCTTAGGTAATTGGATTGAATAATGCACGTGTTCCTTGAATTTGAAACATTTTACCGTAAGTATTGATTTGAACCATCCATTCTTCTTCCTTGTTTGTGGTATTCTTTATATACCGTTGGAAATTATTAGCATGATACCCCTCCTTTCAACATTTGAATCATCTCTCGGTTTCACTTACATAGTTTCCCATATGCTTCTTCCCACACTTTTGACATATGGGATGAGGTATTTTATTTATTCCATGGGATTTATCTATATATACACCCACATTAAACAACATTCTATTCTTTTTATATGTGATCCTTAGAAACCAATGGGAGTCTCCAATAACTATCTCAACCTTAAGGGAAAATGGTCAATATTTTTGTAGCATTCAATGCCTCGAATAGAAAACACCTTTTATTGAATTTTATTTTATCCAATAAAGAAGGGATAAATATTTATAATAGTTTTCAAGAAAAGGATAGAGGAATATCATGAAATCTCAATAAATGTTGCCTCAAACAACCTAATAGAATATTCGTCATGTTGCTTCATTCCGAGTAACTCCCTTTCTATCATAAGATGAAGAGTTCGGGGAAAATACTTGTTAAAAAATATTTTCTTGAATCCTTACCAATCCATGGAATCAATTTCCTCCATAAAAATTATGTTTTTGATCAATTTCCACCACTGATTAGCTTCCCCATAAAAATTATATACCACCAGGAAAACTTTCTCTTCTTGTAGGCATTGGAGGAAAAACAATATGTTCTCAATATAGATAATACATTGTTCTAGAAAAAGAGGACCAAAAGATACACTAAATATATGATGTTTTTTCCTATAAAATATTCTACCAAAACATTCTATTTCTTAGGAGAAGGATGTTGTTCCACATGATTCATGTTATAGTTCATAACACCATACAATTGATCCTGTAATTTGATGAATTTATGATCTCCCATTCCCATCATGTTCTGAATTTTATTATGGATATCATAAAATTTCATATCAGATTCGTTTTTATCATGGGTTCTCATATTTCAATCAACTATCTAAAAAATAAAATAAAATTAGGGGGCCTGAATACTTTTCTAATGATTATATAAATAGGAATCTATGAATAGAGAATGATAAAATTAAAAAAAAAACTATCCTTACATATGATTCCATAACAATCCATCTAGGTTATCCAAGGTGATAGAATTGTCATTTAGGATATTAATAAGTTATTCTACTCCTAATCCCCAAAAATAAATAGATCATTCTTTGATAAAAAATATTACAACCCTAGCCTTTTATACATTTATCACATGATTTTAAGAATAATTATCCATCAAATACAAACAAATGATCATAATGTATAAAGTATTTATAAGAATATGTACATAAAATTGAAAACATTGAACTAGAATAAAAAATATCATTATTAAAACACTATAATGATCTCTTAACTTCATTTGAGCTCCTATATATTTATTGAATGACTTGATAAATACATAGACAAAACGGATAACCTAAAAATCCATGGAAGGGAATTATGTTATACCTTTTGTCTATATATATCTCAGGTCAACTTGTAAATATATAGTAGATCAAATGAAGTTATGAGCTCATTATTGAGTATTAATAAATATTTGTTTTATTATAGTTCAATTTTTCAATTTTATGTATATATTCATGCAATTACATTAGACCCTATGATCATTGGTATGTATTTGATGGATAATTATGCTTAAAATCATATGATATAATGTTTAAAAGTCTTCTGTTGAACTAGATGGTTTCATATAATTATTTATTTATTTTTGGAGATTTGGACTAGAATACATTATTAATATCCCAAATGATAATTTTATCACCAATGATAACCTAAATTGAATGTCATATAATCATAATTTATGATATTGATTTCATTTATGATTTTCTCCATCTATGTTCATAGATTCTTGTTTATAAAATCATTAGCCATGTATTGAAGACCCGTTAATTTTATTTAAATTTTTAGTTAACAGATGGAAATAAGAGAACCCATGCCAACAACGAATGTGATATGAAATTTTATGATTTCCATAATGAGATTTAGAACTTGGTGGGAATGGGATATCATAAATTCATTAAAGTGCTGGCTCAACTGGATGAAGTTATGAATAATAACATGAATCTGGTGGAACAACATACTTCTCCTAATAAATAGCAATTTTATGTTGACTATTTTATAGTAAAAATACACCCTATCTTTAGAGTATCTTTTGATCCCCATGTTGTAGAACAATTTATTAAATCCATTTAGAAGATACTATATGTCCTCCAATGCTCATAAGAAGAGAATGTTTTGGTGGTGGTCTATCATTTTGATGGGGAAGCTAATCAGTGGTGGAAACTAATCAAACACATGATGTATAATGAGGAAATTGATTCCATGGATTGGGAAGGCCTCATGAAAATATATTTCAATAAGTATTTTCCCCAAAATTCTACATCTTAATATGGAAAGGGAGTTACTCAAAATGAGGCAACATGAAGAATAATATATTGGGTTGTATGAAGACAAATTTACAAGGCTTTAATGATATTCCTCTGGCCTTATCATGAATACTAAAAGAATGGTTTATCACTTCTTTATATGAATAAATAATATTCTATGAAAAGTGTTTTCTATTAGTGACAATGAAAGATATAAAGAGAATGTATGTTTTCCCTTATTGTTGAGATAAATATTGGGGACTCCCATTGGTCTCCCAAGATCTGAGAGAAAAAGAATAAAATGTAGTCTAATATTGGTGTATCAATAGAAAAAATCCCATGGAAGAAATAAAATAAATTATCACAGATGTCAAATGTTTGGGAAGAAGCATATTAAAAACTATCTAAAGGAAACTGAGAGATGATTCAAATGTGGAAAAGAGGGGTATCTTGTTAATAATTTCCGTAGGTATATTAAGAATCCCACAAATGGGTAAGAAGAATGTGTGGTTGAAATCAACACTTATAGTAAAGTGTTTCAACTTCAATGAACACATGCATTTTTCAATCCAATTCCCTAATCTATGTTTTTTCGGAGACAATGAACAAAAACAACCTCCATGGAAGCAAGGAAGGGTATATGTTATCACTACTCGTGAGGTGGATCCCCACAATGATGTGGTGATAGGTATGGTGGTTATTCATTCAGGAATATATAATATAGTATTTTATTCTTTATTATTGGAATTATTTTATATATTAAATGTTTAGTACATCTATTAAAACACCACCTCAAAATATAAAGGTTGATTTATCCATAATAACATCAAATATTGAATTTATTGCATCCAAAGTATATAAATCCTCCTCAATTAGTGTTTGTGAACTGAACCTGCTGAAAATTCTCATCTTAATTATTTTAGTACAGTTTTATTATATATTTGTAATTGATTGGTTATCATCATATAAATCCATCATCATCTATTAGAAAAGGGAGATCACTCTTCACAACTTGAGGCATCCCCCAATTATGTAAAAAGTATAGTGAGGATGATGAATCTCCTTCAGGATATGAATCACAATTATTGATATTATTTCCATATGATAAAGAATATATATATCGAATGTTTGAGACAAAAGAGAGGATCATGCTCTAATACATGCTCATTGTGAGGGATTGTACTGATGTGTTTCCTAATTAATAGCCCAGTCTTCATCCTGAACAAGAGGTTGAGTTCACAATTGAACTTATTCTTGTATATTTTCCTATATTAAAGACTACTTATATAATGTAAACCATTTATTTTAAAGAACTGAAGAATCAATTACAAGAGAATCTGGACAAGGGATTCATATGTCTGAGTTCTTCATAGTGGGGTGTGTTAATCCTCTTCATTAAGAAGTAGGATGGATCAATGCACATCTACATTGATTATTGTGAGCTCAAAAAAATCACAACAAAGAACAAGTATCCCATTAACTTGATAGATGACTTGTTCGATCAACTATGTGGTGCCAATTATTTCTCTAAGGATTAACTTTGGTCGGTATATGACCAATTAATATTGAATAAGGAAGATATTCCCAAGAATTCCTTTTGAATGAGATATTAACATTATGTGTTCACACTGACTCCCTTTAGTCTCACTAATGATCTATCAATTTTTTTGGACATAGTGAATAGAATCTTTAGATATTACCTCAAACAATTTGTGGTAGTCATTCTATATGATATTCTATTATACTACATGAGTAAGAAGGATTGTGAAGATCATTTGAATATTGTGTGAAAGACTTTGTGATGGGAGAAAATATATGAAAAGTAAAAAAAAATGAGTTCTTTATAGAAGAGGTATCATTCTTAGGGAATGTTATCACTAACAAATTAAAATATACAGACTCATCTAGGATAATGAAAATCAAAGAGAATCCCAAGTTAACATCTGTAATAAAAATTCATAGTTTCCTTACAATAGATGGTTCTTATTAAAAATTTGTGAGGAACAACTTGAAATTTTCAAACCCACTAACCACGTTGAATTGGCATGGAGTAATTTATTTCTAAAGCAGTGAATGTGAAGACTCCTTTATGGGTTTGAAAAAGAGGCTTATCACTACACTTGTGTTCTCACTTCCAATAAGTAGGTAACTCTTTATGTCATATAACGATGCTTCAAAGAAGTTAATAGTTTTTTAAATGATTAAAAATGATAAAATTGTAGCTTACACCTCAAGGAAGTGGAATTTTTATGAGAAAAACTATCTTACACATGATCTGGAATTAGTGAGTGTGATATTTGCATATAAAATATGGTAGAATTATCTATATAGGGATTAGTGTGAGATACATACTAATCACAATACCCTCAAATACATATTCACAAAAAAGGAGATTAATATGTTCCAGAAATGATGGTTATATCTCATAATGGAATATGACTACTCAATTCACTACTATCTTGGTTATGAAAATAATGTAGAATATTCTCAAAATACAAAGGATCCTGAAAATTTTTCAAGGATGAAAATTGAAAAGGATACAATCTTTATTTAATTTCATTGGATGGACATGAAAATAATAAAGAAAGGACAGTGTCATTACTTTCTCAAATTATTACTCAACCATTCATTTTAGAGAATATTAAGGACTCTTAAAGATATTATGTGGAATTTGTAAAGATGGAGGAATCTTTAAAAAAAAGAAAATCATCAGAATTCAAAATTGAGGAAGGAGGAGTCATAAGATTTGTGTCCTGACTATGTAAACCATCAAATTGTTATATAAATATAGAGATTTTGAATGATACATATAGATATACATTATAAATCCACTGAGGGAGAACAAATATGTATTAAGGTATCTGAGATAACTAATGGAGGGACACTATGAAGAAGGAGATATCAAAATATTTATCAAAGTTTCTAGTTTGTTTGAAAGTGAAGTTAGAAAGGAAAATTTCTAAATGGATGAGGAAACCACTGATTGTACCTACATTGGAATGGGAAAACATAACCATGGTATTTTTTACAATACATATCAAGACATAAAGAGGAAATAATTCTATAAGGATTTTTTTGTGATTATCTTACAAAGACCCCTCACCTCATTGTGGTTTTAGAGGATATCTCAATGGACCAACATTAACTACTATATATCAGAGAAGTGGTGAGGCTTCCTAGAGTACTATTATTGGTTATATCTAATAAAGGTATTATAATTAGCACTAAATTCTAGAAAAGTATAAAACATTCTATAAACACTAATATGGACATCTTTATAACTTTTCATCCTCAAAATGATGGACAATCAGAGTGGACGATTCAAAAACTAAAAGGCATGTTGATATCATAACCAATGAACTTCCAAGGAGGACAGGATCACCATATTCCACTGGTCAAATTCTCTTACAACAATAGATTCCACTCATGAATATAAATTGATTAATATGAATCACTTTATTAGAAAATATTTTGAACAACTCCATGTTGGGATGACTTTCGCAAACGTATGTTCATAGGACTTGAGGTGGTCGAGGAAATCGAACAAAATTTGTAGACCATATAACAACATATCTAGGCCTCCCAAAGTTGAAGGAAGATCTATTTAGATATTCTTCAATGGGAGTTAGAGTTTCAGGTTTTTGAATGGGTATTCCTCTGTATATCTCCATGGAATTGGGTCATGAGATTTCGGGAGAAATGAAAGCTGAGTCCAAGGTATATCATCCTATTTTAGATTCTTGATCAAGTTGGAGCGGTGGCCTATTAACTAACACTTCCTCCTAAAATGTCTCAAATACATTATGTACTCTACATATCCCTCTTGAGGAATTACATTCCATATCCCTTACATGTACTGAAATCAGAGGTGGTACAACTGGAAAATAATCTCTCTTATGATGAGCAACCAGTTAAGATTTTTGGATTGTAGAGATAATGTTATGTGCTACAAGACCACTATCTTAGTCAACATAATATGGAGAAACCATTAGAATGAAGAGGAAGTATGGTAATCGGATGATTAAATGATATATAAGTATCCCCACATGATTTCACCTAAGTATGAAAAAAGAAATTTTGAGGCCGAAATTTCATAAGGGGGTAGAATATAATCACCCATAAATTTATCAATGTAATTTCCCTTATTATAATAATTTCATATATGTATAAATCAAAAACATCAAATATAGAAACAAAAAATTATTATTCTAATGAAATAATAATGATAATTATTTATTAAAGAAACTGATAATACATCCAAATAATATAGTGGGACAATAAATGGAAAATAAGATAATTAGAATATGAAATTTGGATCTAGTGAATCCATCAGAATGATCATGATCAGGAACAAAGTTATTGGAAAAAAACATTACATTAATATTAAAATATTCATTATGAAGAATAATGTATATATATAAACATGATAGAAATTATATGTAAATGAATAATGAATTTAATAAGATGTATCTGGACCACATATCAATCTTTGAAAACTATCTCACACCCCTTAACAATTCAAATAGATTTACAATTTTTATTAGATGGTGAAGAATATTGATCATCACATAATTTATCCTTTTATTTTCTATAAAAACCCTCAGACTACTATTCACCTACTTATTAAACAAAACATGATCTCTCGATGAGGAAAAAATAGGACAAATAATGCCATTTTGCATCAGATCATCAATTTGGGACCTCAAATATGGAAGATTTTTGGGTTCCATCTAATATATAACCATTAAAATCAGTGTAACACTCAACATTAACTTGATTCCAAATTGAAAATCGTGCTAATGTGGTAGTTTTGCAACCTCTTCATAATAAACATCCAAAAACACTTCAATAACATTTGGGGCCTCTATCATCATATCTATCACTGACTCTGCCAACGTCTCATATATCAAGGGAAAAAGGGGATTAGATTGCCTACCACCCATACACAAACCTAACTCACCATAGAACACCACATATTGTTCCCATATATTATAAAACTAAACTCCCTTCTATAAAAAATCATTCATTGGGAGAATATAATACTTCCAATGCATCCTAATAATGGAATCACTTGGATGTATGTAAAACACAAATAAATATTCTAGTGACTAATTTATCCACATTATCAGTCTATACTCATGATATATGTCAAATAGTATCATCTAGATTCAAACTATCATGGATAACATCAGGGGCATAGAAATCATCTATAAGGCCCCAGCCTTAAACCATACTTAATCTTGAGTTATTACAAGATTACACGTTGAGGATCTTTTCAGGTTTAGAGTTTTAGAGAATTAGATCATAAAACTTGCATTACATTCCAAATATAAACAAAGTGGTTAAATAAAGATAGTATTCTTCATTCCCATCAATGGAAACACATTTAAAATAAAACATGGATTATTTCTTGACACATCCTTGACTCTGTCATCTTATCATGTACCTTTCCCTTGACCTGTGAAAAACATTTCAAAAACTTGGGATGAGCATAAAAACTCAGTATGGGTTATAAAAAAAACATGGAAAGGAAACATGAGTTCATATATACATAAGAATGAAATCATACTTTACCCATAAAACATAGGCACTTTAACATACCTCATAAAATCATGAATAAATCATAGAAATCATAAGACATAAAGGTAACTTGAGGCATTCATAACATTCTTACGTAGGGAGTAACCCTCTTGGTTACGTTTGGAATACCCATCACAGTATATTCCCTAAAATCTCTTTGGAGAAACCTTAACGTTTCACTCCTTCGCGTTACCCAATGCATTGGAGAGCTATAACGGGCTCACTCGCCCTTAGTTTATCACGGAACCACCCGTCTTCATAATAATTCCCAAGAACCATAACATAATCATATCACATAAAACATGCATAAAGGAAACATAAAATTTCCACATTTCAATCACGAGATATCAATACAACACATTGATATAAAAACATTATGAAAACCATTTTCAATACCAAAATAAAATAAAAGTAAAACATGGTATTTATTTTTCTTTTAAAAAGAAGGTATGGCTTGTAGAGGAAGCCGAAACTCAAATAACGGTCACGACGGCAGAGAAGTCGTTGTCGCCGCATACGTACGACAAAAACATTCCCTTTTGTTGTTTAGTAAACGCTTCGTATAAAAAAGATTCCTTTTGAATAAACATAAAAGTCAAAGGGGTTTATACACTGTATAAAAGAAAGTTGTGTATAAAATAAAATATGCATCAACGAAAGGAGATTGAGACGAAGTCCCATACCTTGGGTCCGACTTGACCCGACCGTTCTTTAATCTCCTGAATAATAAACTTGAGTTAATCTCTACTTGCTTATGAATCTTTTTCAAGTTCATTATTCATTTTATGTTATGAACATCATGTAATCAGTTAAGTTAATAATGTTCATTTTGTCGGTATTTGGTTCTTAAGTCAAAAATAGACTTCTTACACTTACATGTTGCTAATTTGGTCAAAGGTTCATTATATCCAGAATGATATTAATGTTTTGGATAACATATATATCATATATATTCAGAATATACATGTATTTATAATATTACATCACATTTAGAGGTAAGAAATGAAATGCACCGTTCAGGGAGACGGTAAGTCGTACGTACGCATGAACGCTACTTCCATTTCTATTTCATATTTTCTGGAATGGAATCATAATGATATAAAGGTATATTATAATTCCAGTATAATATCATATATAATATCATAGTTCCATCCTTTATATGTCCCACATATGGTATTTAACGAATCAAATCACTTTGAGGGGGCGGTAGTCCGCACTTCCTTAAATGAAGATATCGTGTTTACCCATAATGGAAACCATAAAGGTATGCCAAAAATGAAAAATACAGAAGCTTAAAGAAAACATAAACATACTATATATCATATATAAAAATAGTGACATCATAATGGCCACCCTTGAAGGAGTTAAATGAGTATTGAACAATCATCGTTTCGGGAGGCAGAATTTCGCCATCCACGGAAACCGTATGTTCTTTAACCATTTGATGTAGTTGTGTGAGAGTGTAGCTCAAATAAATGTTATAACAACATCCTAGTATATTGAAGATACTGGTGTTGTTACAAAATAAGTAAATAAAAAGAGTTTAGAGGGTTGGAGAAGCAAAATAAAACAAATGAACAAGAGAGAATGAATTACCTTTAAAAGTGTAACTCCCTTTTGATTTGAGCCTAAAGTCTTCCTTTGAAAAGATTCTGCCCAAAGGGAATCCTCTAGGATTAGTAGAGGGATGTGGAGAGAGTAATTGGGTAGGGTTTGGCCGAGCCAAAGGCTTGAGAAGTGTGTGAAATGAGGTAGAGGTGGGGGCCTTTTATAAGAGGAGAGGAGGGGCACTTTTGGAAAGTAAAGAAATATTACTTTATTTGAAAATGTGTTTCGGTTTTTAAAGGTCCCACATTGATATAATTAGTGCCTAAGGTGATAAGGGTTCGAAATCCACTCATCCAATTGGTTTTGGACATGTCTAGGTTTTAGATTTTTCATTATCATTCCATTTTATTTAAATTGTCAAATAATGATGTCATCGCTGCATCATTATTATGTCATAAATAATTTAATTTATTGAATGTATAAAAATTATAAAAAAACTACTATGATGTAGGAAATCTTTTTATCTTTCCAATGACTATTTATAATCAAAATCCGGACTTGTATAACCCCACTCAAAAATTAGTTTAGTAAAACAATTTATGTTAGTGTCATTTTCACTTTAACATTAAATAAAAATATATTAATGTCATTTTCCAACTAAAGTGGCTCCATGGGGTCCCCAAGTTGGCCCATGGCTTGTCTTGGTCGGTCATGACTCACCCAATAGGTGTAGGACAAGTGTCATGGTGTTTTCACATTTTTATAATATCATTTTTACCTTAAACTACACTAATTACCTCTAATCGCGATTAATGAAAAAAAGTTACTATTCACCAAAAAATTATTTTAATCTCATTGAACCACATTTTACTTCTTAATGACAACCATGTATGTCGGATTTTCAAAATTCAATACACATTAGTGGTAAACTTTCATTTAACTGAAAAATCAGTTTTCTTGATTACCACTTAGTGGTTTCACTATTCATCAAAAATTGAAGTTTTTCAGAAAATTACCAAAAATTCACCCTAAGCTATATTTGATATTCCGAATTCAAAAATGAAGTCCATTTTACAAAATTCAAAACATATAAGTCAAATTAATTAATTTAATAATTAATTCCCGCTGTCATGACAAATAGCGTGTTTTTGTGAAACAATAAGTATCAAAAGATTGACACCAGTTTAAGTCCGATTTCAAAGTAAAATTAATTCCAACGACCACTATTGGATTTATTGGTAAAAATATTTTCTAATTTCACTTTAAAACCAATTCAAAAGATAATCTAATCATATAAATAAATTATATTAAAAAGAGGTTTTGAATTAAAATACAACATATTACACTATTCATAAAAAAATGAACTTTATCAGAAAGGTACCAAAAATTTACACAAAGTAAATTTTGATGTCCCGATTCTAAAGAAGAGTTATATTTGGTCCAAAATAAAGTATAAGAGTGATCAAAACTATATTTAATTACGGTTCACCATTAAAAGGTGATAAGTGAACCTTTAGTGAAAAATAGAGTATATATGCCCTAAAATTGAACTCTTTCCGTATTTTAAGCCTTTATCTTTTATTGGGTAAATGTATAAACATTTAAAAACATATCTAATCATATTTTAGTTATTTATATCCATTCCCGCCAGTACAACGGCTACTTGTTAACTAACATTTAAAATAATATTATTTTATTACTAGTGTGCTACGTAAGTTTCAAAGAAACTCATCGTTGCGTATCGGGTACGCTATCGAACATAGAAACCCCTTTAAAATAAAATTAATATTTAATTCGTAAATATTAATAAATATGAAAATTATTTATTCTTTATTTACCTGGGATGTTACATCCTTCCCCCCTTTTGGGAATTGTGTCCTCGCAATTTTATTCACTTATCAAAATAAGTGGGGGTATTTATCCCTCATAGCATTTTCAGATTCCCACGTTGCCTCTTCAATCACATGGTTTTTCCACAAAACCTTTACCTGATGAATCACCTTATTCCGTAACACCTGCTCCCTGTGGTCAAGAATCTGGACCGGTTGTTCCTCATAAGATAGGTTCTCTTCCAGCTGAACTACCTCTGGACTCAAAACATGAGATGGATCTGGCATATACTTTCTCAACATCGAAACGTGAAAAACATTGTGTACCTGAGATAAACTCGGAGGTAAAGCCACTCGGTATGCAACTGATCCAACTCCTTCCAGAATTTCGTATGGTCCAACCAACCATGGACTCAACTTTCCTTTCTTCCCAAATCTCATCACACTTTTCCAAGGAGAAACCTTGAGAAAATCCTGATCACCTACCTCAAAAGATAGATCCATCCTCCGGTTATCCGCATAACTCTTCTGCCTGCTCTGAGCTGTTCTCATGTGTTTTCTAAATCAACTGAACTTTTCCTGCCATCTCTTCTACCAATTTTGGTCCCATCAACTTCCTTTCACCCACTTCATCCCAGAAAGTTGGAGTTCGACACCGCTTCCCATATAATGCCTCAAATAGTGCCATCTGTATAATGGAATGAAAGCTGTTATTATAAGAAAATTCAACCAAAGAAAGATGTTGGTCCCAACTTCCCTGATAATCCATCAAACAAGCTCGTAGCATATCCTCCAATGTCTGAATTGTTCGTTCTGACTGCCCATCTGATTGAGGATGAAAAGTTGTACTAAAATTTAATTCAGTACCCAACGACTTCTGAAGGCCTTTCCAAAATTTAACAGTAAACCTGGGATCATGATCTGATACAATGGAGAGAGGAACTCCATGTAACCTGACTATCTCTTTAAGATACAGACGGGAAAGTTGATCAAGAGAGAAAGTATCTCGTATAGAAAGGAAATGAGCAGATTTGGTCAAGCGATCAACAATAACCCAGATTGCATTATTACCTCGAGATGTCCTCAATAATCCCACAACAAAGTCCAGGGATATGTTTTCCCATTTCCACTCTGGCACTGGTAAAGGCTGAAGCATCCCTTTCGGTAACTGCCACTCTGCTTTAACCTGTTGACATGTCAAACACTTCACAGTAAAATCAGCATTGTCTCTTTTCATTCCATCCCACCAGTAATACTCTCGCAGATCTCTATACATCTTAGTACTGCCCGGATGAACTGAAAACGGAGAACTATGAGCTTCACATAACAACTCTCTCTTCAAATGCGAATCACAAGGCACACATAACCTCTTCCCAAACCTCAAAACACAAACACAAACTTATCCAACAACTCATGGAAAATTTTATTCATAAGGTCCATGAATACAGCAGGTGCATTGGTTAACCCAAAAGGCATAACTACAAATTCATAATGGCCATATCTAGTACGGGACGCAGTCTTCGGAACGTCTGCTTCTTTTACTTTCAACTGATGGTACCCCGACCTCAAGTCAATCTTCAAAAAATACTGAGCTCCCTGGAGCTGATACCACTTCATTCGATGGCCCAACATCTACTAAAGTTGTTGAAAAGGATTTCACCACCCCTTTCTACTTGTAGTCTGGCTGCATTCCCCCAGTTGAGTTCTTCGTTGGACACTCGTTTGCATAATGACCCATTTCATTACACTTAAAACATCTTACCGTTGGCTTTCCATTTCCTGCTTGATCATCTTCCTTACAGTTACGAGCAATATGACCAGACTTACCACACCGAAAGCACTTAACAGACTTGGATAAACATTCTCCAGGATGCATTTTACCACACTTCTCAAGGGATGGATATTTGGTTTTCTTACCTCCTTGCTTCTTTGATGAATTCTTCCCCTTTTCCTGCCAAGTATACCTCTTATTCTGTTGTTTGTCATAAAACACTTGATCATCGGCAAACTCCATTTCCACCTTCTCCGCACATCGAACAAGTTTTTCATAACTTTTGAACTCACGAGAAGCTAAAGCCCTTCGATACTTTGGCTTTAACCCTGAGTAAAAACGGTTTATTTTACTATCAAGATCTCGTATGAAGTTTGGAGCATACCTTGCCAATCGAGTGAACTTTTCTTCATAAGCAGCCACTGAATCATCCTCCTGCCTCAATTCTAGGAACTGTTTTTCCATCCTAAGACGAACCACCTTAGGAAAATATTTCTCAAGAAACGTACCTTTGAATTCGTCCCAGTGAAGATCCTCAATCTCATCACTATCCCTTATATTTTTCACCATCGACCACCACTGATCAGTTTCACCTTCAAAACGGTAAATAACAAGACTAACCTTTTGATGTTCTGAACACCCCATGACATCAAAAATCTTCTCCAGTGCTTTAATCCACCCTTCAGCTTGCACAGGGTCATATGATCCTCTGAATGATGGGGGATGTTGCCTCATGAAATGTTCCACCACTGACAAGTTCCTCTGCGGTTGATCTGGCTGATCTCGTGCATGGATACCACCACCATTTATAGCCTGAGTCAACTGTGCCATTACTGCAACAAACTGTTCAGTTACGATTCTGACCATCTCAGGTTGCTGATTTGGAAGGTTATCTTCCTCCTGATGTCGTCCCAACATAGCTGCTTTGTTTCCTCTGCGGAAAACCATTCTGAACACAGAAATATCTTAGGCGAAGCAACATGGTAATCTGTAAATGCTATATCATTTCAATAATATTATAATTTAACACTTTTCTAATTCCTAAAGTTGTCTAAACCGACCTCTGATACCAACTATAAGGCTCCAGCCTTAAACCATACTTAATCTTGAGTTATTACAAGATTACACGTTGAGGATCTTTTCGGGTTTAGAGTTTTAGAGAATTAGATCATAAAACTTGCATTACATTCCACATATAAACAAAGTGGTTACATAAAGATAGTATTCTTCATTCCCATCAATGGAAACACATTTAAAATAAAACATGGACTATTTCTTGACACATCCTTGACTCTATCATCTTATCATGTACCTTTCCCTTGACCTGTGAAAAACATTTCAAAAACATGGTATGAGCATAAAAACTCAGTATGGGTTATAAAAAAAACATGGAAAGGAAACATGAGTTCATATATACATAATAATGAAATCATAATTTACCCATAAAACATAGGAACTTTAACATACCTCATAAAATCATGAATAAATCATAGAAATCATAAGACATAAAGGTAACTTGAGGCATTCATAACATTCT
Organism: Viscum album; assembly: GCA_963277665.1. Lineage (NCBI taxonomy): Eukaryota > Viridiplantae > Streptophyta > Magnoliopsida > Santalales > Viscaceae > Viscum > Viscum album. The sequence continues at coordinate 649,977,864 of OY728145.1, read as the reverse complement.
TACGTAGGGAGTAACCCTCTTGGTTACGTTTGGAATAACCATCACAGTATATTCCCTAAAATCTCTTCGGATAAACCTTAACGTTTCACTCCTTCGTGTTACCCAATGCATTGGAGAGCTATAACGGGCTCACCCGCCCTTAGTTTATCACGGAACCACCCGTCTTCATAATAATTCCCAATAACCATAACATAATCATATCACATAAAACATGCATAAAGGAAACATAAAATTTACACATTTCAATCACGAGATATCAATACAACACATTGATATAAAAACATTATGAAAACCATTTTCAATACCAAAATAAAAGAAAAGTAAAACATGGTATTTATTTTTCTTTTAAAAAGAAGGTATGGCTTGTAGAGGAAGCCGAAAGTCAAATAACGGTCACGACGGCGGAGAAGTCGTTGTCGCCGCATACGTACGACAAAAACATTCCCTTTTGTCGTTTAGTAAACGCTTCGTATAAAAAAGATTCCATTTGAATAAACGTAAAAGTCAAAGGGGTTTATACACTGTATAAAATAAAGTTGTGTATAAAATAAAATATGCCTCAACGAAAGGAGATTGAGACGAAGTCCCATACCTTGGGTCCGACTTGACCCGACCGTTCTTTAATCTCCTGAATAATAAACTTGAGTTAATCTCTACTTGCTTATGAATCTTTTTCAAGTTCATTATTCCTTTTATGTTATGAACATCATGTAATCAGTTAAGTTAATAATGTTCATTTTGTCGGTATTTGGTTCTTAAGTCAAAAAAAGACTTCTTACACTTACATGTTGCTAATTTGGTCAAAGGTTCATTATATCCAGAATGATATTAATATTTTGGATAACATATATATCATATATATTCAGCATATACATGTATTTATAATATTACATCACATTTAGAGGTAAGAAATGAAATGCACCGTTCATGGAGACGGTAAGCCGTACGTACGCATGAACGCTACTTCCATTTCTATTTCATATTTTCTGGAATGGAATCATAATGATATAAAGGTATATTATAATTCCAGTATAATATCATATATAATATCATAGTTCCATCCTTTATATGTCCCACATATGGTATTTAACGAATCAAATCACTTTGAGGGGGCGGTAGTCCGCACTTCCTTAAATGAAGATATCGTGTTTACCCATAATGGAAACCATAAAGTTATGCCAAAAATGAAAAATACAGAATCTTAAAGAAAACATAAACATATTATATATCATATATAAAAATAGTGACATCATAATGGCCACCCTTGAAGGTGTTAAATGAGTATTGAACAATCATCATTTCGGGAGGCAGAATTTCGCCATCCACGGAAACCGTATGTTCATTAACCATTTGATGTAGTTGTGTGAGAGTTTAGCTCAAATAAATATTATAACAACATCTTAGTATATTGAAGATACTGGTGTTGTTACAAAAGAAGTAAATAAAAAGAGTTTAGAGGGTTGGAGAAGCAAAATAAAACAAATGAACAAGAGAGAATGAATTACCTTTAAAAGTGTAACTCCCTTTTGATTTGATCCTAAAGGCTTCCTTTGAAAGGATTATGCCCAAAGGTAATCCTCTAGGATTAGGAGAGGGATGTGTAGAGAGTAATTGGTCAGGGTTTGGCCGAGCCAAAGGCTTGATAAGTGTGTGAAATGAGGTAGAGGTGGGGGCCTTTTATAAGAGGAGAGGAGGGGCACTTTTGGAAAGTAAAGAAATATTACTTTATTTGAAAATGTGTTTCGGTTTTAAAAGGTCCTACATTGATATAATTCGTGGATAATGTGATAAGGGTTCGAAATCCACTCATCCAATTGGTTTTGGACATGTGTAGGTTTTAGATTTTTCATTATCTTTCCATTTTATTTAAATCGTCAAATAATGATGTCATCGCTGCATCATTATTATGTCATATATAATTTAATTTATTTAATGTCTAAAAATTATAAAAAAACTACTATTATGTAGGAAATATTTTTATCTTTCCAATTACTATTTATAATCAAAATTTGGACTTGTATAACCCCACTCAAAAATTATTTTAGTAAAACAATTTATGTTAGTGTCATTTTCACTTTAACATTAAATAAAAATATATTAATGTCATTTTCCAACTAAAGTTGCTCCATGGGGTCCCCAAGTTGGCCCATGGCTTGTCTTGGTCGGCCATGACTCACCCAATAGGTGTAGGACAAGTGTCATGGTGTTTTCACATTTTTATAATATCATTTTTACCTTAAGCTACACTAATTACCTCTAATCGCGATTAATGAAAAAAAGTTACTATTCACCAAAAAATTATTTTAATCTCATTGAACCAAATTTTACTTCTTAATGACAACCATGTATGTCGGATTTTCAAAATTCAATACACATTAGTGGTAAACTTTCATTTAACTGAAAAATCAGTTTGCTTGATTACCACTTAGTGGTTTCACTATTCATCAAAAATTGACGTTTTTCAGAAAATTACCAAAAATTCACCCTAAGCTATATTTGATATTCCAAATTCAAAAATGAAGTCCATTTTACAAAATTCAAAACATATAAGTCAAATTAATTAATTTAATAATTAATTCCCGCTGTCATGACAAATAGCGTGTTTTTGTGAAACAATAAGTATCAAAAGATTGACACCAGTTTAAGTCCGATTTCAAAGTAAAATTAATTCCAACGACCACTATTGGATTTATTGGTAAAAATATTTTCTAATTTCACTTTAAAACCAATTCAAAAGATAATCTAATCATATAAATAAATTATATTAAAAAGAGGTTTTGAATTAAAATACAACATATTACACTATTCATAAAAAAATGAACTTTATCAGAAAGGTACCAAAAATTTACACAAAGTAAATTTTGATGTCCCGATTCTAAAGAAGAGTTATATTTGGTCCAAAATAAAGTATAAGAGTGATCAAAACTATATTTAATGACGGTTCACCATTAAAAGGTGATAAGTGAACCTTTAGTGAAAATTAGAGTATATATGCCCTAAAATTGAACTCTTTCCGTATTTTAAGCCTTTATCTTTTATTGGGTAAATGTATAAACATTTAAAAACATATCTAATCATATTTTAGTTATTTCTATCCATTCCCGCCAGTACAACGGCTACTTGTTAACTAACATTTAAAATAATATTATTTTATTACTAGTGTGCTACGTAAGTTTCAAAGAAACTCATCGTTGTGTATCGGGTACGCTATCGAACATAGAAACCCCTTTAAAATAAAATTAATATTTAATTCGTAAATATTAATAAATATGAAAATTCTTTATTCTTTATTTACCTGGGATGTTACATCATCTCTTCATAAAGTCATAATTCTCAGACCATGATGGGTGAATAAAATGAGTGTGAAGATCTATAATGAAACAAATAAGAAACCATGCTATATGATAAACTAGTTATACCTAGAACATCCTATAGACCCCGTAGAACTATGTCCTTTATAATAAGAATTTGGCCTTAAATGGATCCTCTACCTCTCTATTGATGGATTCTATATCCATGATAAATATTTGGTCCGAAGTAGTTCATAAAATATTATGGATTCCCTCTTCCAACCCCAACCCTCCTGGTTGAGAATAATCCTACTGAACAGACATCTAAACATAATATAGAAGGCCCGACTACTGATAATTACTTGGGAGAACTAACACTACTATTGGAAGGTAGAATAACCACTCAAACCATACTGAATATCTAGGGATATTGGAAAATGCCCCTGATATTGACCATGACATCTACAACCAAACAAAAAACTGGAGAGATCCCAATAAATTAATGGGAAATTCCATCCCTCAAGAAACATGATATTGACTGTTGAGTTTATCTCTATGCTAATAAATTTTTTGATTTTCCTGAAATCTTTAACCGACCATCTGAGACATTTATCCTCACATATCTATTCCAACCATCAAATAGGGATGCTCTTTCCCATTCATGCACTATCTCCTCACCTCTACTATCTTCTACTCCTTTAAATAATTAGTTAGAGTAAATAGAGAAACTATATAATAAAGGGTGGGGATCAACACATCCTAGAATCATAATTATTTAGAATCCTTGACTATAAATATGTTAAGGTAAAATTATATATGATGCTTAAACTAAATACCTAACTCGCAAACTCTCATTCTACCCTACTGAAGGGAGTGAAACACGAGCATCGATACTTCTTTCACCATCTTTGATTCGAAAATTAGTCCAAAATCCTATTGAAAATGAGTGCATGAAAAATTAGTCTCCCCCAGTCCCCAAGATGAAGCATCCATCGGTAACAAGATTCTACCATCACCTACATAATTCATAGGGTAACCTAATACCTACTTCTGGCTTCAATCAAGTTAAAAAATTCTTAAACTCTCCAAGATGGTTCTCCATCTCAATATTATATATATTTCCATATTTTTTTTTTAATTATTTAACACTATAATGTGCACAAAATACTCTTCCACTTCTCATCCTCTTGATCGTGATCAAATCATTAACGTCTAATGGGGCCATCCTACTGAGCTTCCATAACTCAGATCACATACATGTGGTGACCAAATGGAATATTTGTAATGAAATTTGGAACACCAATGTTAGGTATCAATGGATTTATTTATATTCATTTAATTAATTCATTTATTCTTTCCTAAAATAACCCCATTCAAAATATAAATCAAGAAAAAATGATTTATCTAACTCTCCTAGGTATCTACTTAGTAAAAAATTTCATTTTTCTTAATATAATTAGATAAAATAAGTTCTATGCATTGGATAAAATAATTAGAGAAAATATCATGTCCTATATAGTACCCCTTGTTGGCATCACATATTATAACTATCTAGAACTATTTATCTACCTACCCTTGCATTCTTTATCAATGTTAAACATCAAACTCCACCCTATATCTTTACTAACACCTTTGATTCCCATCTATCATAACCCCACCCCCACTAATAGTACCCCTCTTGTAAAACAAATTAAGAAAAGATGTTACCAATAATTCCTTACTCCAGTAAGCCATGTGTAGGTGACTAGAACTGAGGGTATATCCCACTAATATAGTTGTAATTACACTAAAAATCCAATTAAAATAAATAAAAAATACTACCAACCAATAACTGCAAAAGGTAAATAGAAAAAGAAATCGCATATAAAAAAAATCCACAATGCATGACTATATAACAAATATAATGATCACTAAAATAAAACAATACCAAAATCATCGTGTGGAAGCAACCATGAAAACTCCAAGCTTGGAGATAGTATTATCCATACCTATTATGAAATACCTCAAAGAAACATGAAATGAAATTTAGATATATTTGTGGGTTTATAATAACCTGTATACTCAGTACGATCATACCCAATTTATCTCCTCTAAAAGTGAAAAAGAGAATACCAATTCCCCTAATGAAAAAATATGACTAACAAACACCTATACAAGTAAACTAATTTGACCCAGTCTCAATAAGGCTCTCTCACCCAAAAAGAATACAATAGTAGTAAATTAATTTCATAAGACGGTAGATAAATGAGCCAAGAAATCACTTCCTTGATAATTTTATACTCTCACCCAATTTGAATAAATCATTTTCCCTCACACCTTCAATGTCCACAAAATGATGAAACTAACCATATGTCATGTCTCATGACACAAACTATATATCACATCTTACATCACTAACCAGATAAATCATATCACATAACCAAAGTAGTTCGGTATCATGAATGAATATGATATTAACCATCTTCCCTACCCGTACCATGCTTGTCCCCCACCACATATGTCATTATCCACCAATATTATCACCAAAATATAATGTTGATGGGAGAGAAAGGAATAGTAGTAGATGTCCATTTTTATCCTCCCCATATTGGATATTAGGTTAAAACCCCCAGAGCATCTAGGTTTAAGTTAGGTTATCCAAATCATGTGGGGTGTGTAAGTAAAACACAATAGAATATAGGTATATAATAGTCTTACACAATCCCACACATATTGATACAAACATGTGATGTCATCATAACCATTATCGGTACACTGTTGATATTGTTCCACAAAGTGTTGCCTTTAATATAGAATAGCCAACGACAACCATCACCAAAATAGCCAAAACACATTTTCCATTTTCTTTTATTTATTTTAACAATTAATCCACAATTATTTCTCTGTTAAATTATTAATTTAAACTCCTAGGAAGATATTCTTTAACCCCTACGACATTATTTTAGAAGCTTATATTACTTCATTTATACAGAAATTCAATCAATAATCTACCAAATCAAGATATAATATCACAACCAAATTATCTAAGCCTCAAATAAACAAGACTACCAAGACACAAAGTAGAACACAACCAAGGAAACCAATAATCACACGACATTTTAACCATATAATAAGTATATTAAACTTATTCTTTTCATTTTCCACAATTAAGCATTTAACCATTTAATTTTAATACTCAAATGAATCCAAAACGACAATTCCCAATTCCTTTACAAAAATATATATCAAGAAACAAATATCAAGAAAAGATGATAACCACATGCACATTATACCATCCCCTTTTAACGTCATTATACTAGTTCATTATTATCATTATGATAATGAAAACCATTCACCTAATGGGAAAAAAAGATTAATAACCTAACATATGCACATAAATTGGAGGTAACATGAATCCCCTTCCTCAAAATAATCTTTTTTATTCACTGTGTAAATCCAAATAATGATTGGATCGATCGTAGAACTATTACCACACAAGGGATCCTCGAATCAATCTGAAATTAAATGATTTATCATCATAATCAAAACCTAATAAACATACATATCCAATGAACACATCAATTTCAAAAAAATTTAAGAAACAAGTAATAAATCATAGGGAAATAAAAGGGATCGCTTGAAATCACTGATATTGAATATCTAAAATCCAATGATTAAATCTAAAGATCAAAGGTGGTTAGGGATCCAAAAAATTTCTAGATATAACATGAATTTTGAGAATAAATAATAGTGAATGTGGGAAATAATAGGTAGGATGGAATTTATAGAAATCATGTAAATTTCCTCATTAATGTGTAATGATTAAGTTCTTGTTGTGAACAATTCATTGTTTTTATCCATTAAAAAAAATATTTTTTATCAAACAAAATTGGTGTATTTTATATTGTGAATAAATATTTCATGATGTGAATCATTTGTAGTTAGAACCCACCCAACCCCTGACCCCCAAAAACAATCATGAACATTCACATTGTGAACAATGATTCATGTTATGAACTACTCCTAGGATAAATTCAAAAAATCGGTCCTCCTAACTCATGAAGCCACCCTAAAAGGCATAATTCACACCATGAACTGAGGATTCAGGACACGAATCACCACCTAGAGTTGAATATTCAAATCCATCCCCTCCTCTACCTTACTCAAACCCATCCTAAGTATTCCAACATCTAAAAAACCAAAATAAAATTTTCATAAGGTCCAAACCACTATAGTGTTGCTCATTTTTTAAAAAATTGTAGAAATATAAAAAAATGAAGCTAGTTATAATAAAGATGAGATTAAAAGTATTTCCTTAAATAATAAAGTATTTATATATTACTATATGTATAAACGTATTAATTTCTCTAATCCAATAGTGGAAACTTTTTTTCTAAACTGTATAGATTTGATAGTAGTGAGTATGATAAAGAAGTATGCTCATATAGTTAAGTTGGTGAAAGTATGATAATTGAAAAGGTCAATAAAAAATAATTCATAAGTGATGAAAGAAGTGATTATGAAACTTAGTAAGATATAAAATTGAAGATAATGATAAATTAAGATCATAAAAAGTGCCTCTTTTATATCTATCTTCTAGGAATTTTAAACAAAAGTTTTAAGAATTGTTGTAAATTATCTGTCAGTAATGAAAACTCACATATTGAAAGAAATTAAATGTTAACAAATGAGAGAAACGTATTGAATAATTCCCTTGATTAATAGAAAAATCAATATATTAAAATTGAAATGAATTTTCATGAAAACAATAAGGATATTTATTTTATATAACAAAAAAATATTAACACAGAAAATTAATTCGATAATGAAAAATCCATCTTTCGTAATTCTATTCAATATTTAGAGAAAAATTAATGAAAAATATTATGGACAGAGTTAAATAGACACATAATGATTCAATTCATGTTAGAGAGAAAATCACATTAAAAGGTTGATATAGATCATAAGGTTGTTTTTGGATATATGATTCACATTCATAGGTCAAGAAAGTTAAATTTATGTCAAACCAATATGATTCTAAGAAATTTTGAAATTTTGGGAGCATTGACATGAATTGGAAAAATGATACAAATTATGATTCAAAAAGGTCAGTAAATAATTATAAAGTGAATAAAAAATTATTGTGAGTCTATAAAAATATTTTTTATAAAAGTTACCCAAAATATATGACCAAAAGATAGAAGAAGGGTAGGTTTCAATATCTATATGGAAAGATATTTTCATTAGTAAATATGACTTTCTTGGATATTTTTGGTATTGTGGATTCATTGGTAGCACAAGAAGATTATATTATTTTAATTACAAATAAGTCTATAAGTCTATAGGTTATGAAAGAAAATGTTTTAGTGGGATTCATCCTAATAAATTAGAAATTTTTTAAATCAATCTAAAATATATGGACTTAAGGATGGGAACGAGTTACAACCATTGGAAGAGGTTTTTAGAAGATATGATAAGAAATTACATTTTATTGAATATTTTCTTACCATTATACCTTGCAACTGCATATGAAGTTTAGTAATAAAAATTCTAATAATAATAAATAAAAAGTAAAGGATAAGTCCATAATTATTAATGTTTCACAAAGGAAAAAAATTATATCTTGTATTATAGATGATTTGGTCATATGATTAGTTATTAGAAGCTCATTAAGGATGTTAAGAATGTTAAAAAGATATTTATGAACTTTTAAAAAGGTATTTTTCTCATAATTTAATTAGTGGATCAAAAATCATTGGAGAAGATAAGTTGGAATTGTAGAACTTGGTTTTTATTGATGGGTTAAAACATAATGAACTAATTGTGTCTCAACTCTATAATAAATATAACTAAGTAGTTTTTCAAAGAATAAAATTTTATAAAGGCATTGAAATATTGACGTGTTTTGATGAGAAGAAAAAACATTAGGTAAATGGTTTCATGTTGCTTAAACTATTTAGAAAAATATTACATACAAAATAAATAAAGACATTTTTCATAATATATTGGAGATTATTGACTATGAAATGTGTAGAAAAACATGTGTACTCAAAAAGAAGGATAAATATTTTACCTCAAGTAAAATATATCATAAAATTAAGGATGAATAAGGTGATTCAATTTCCATATAAAATTATCAATCCTCTAAAAAAGAACAAGTAAATAAAAAATATGAAAAAAATAATTAGCATGTAATATTGTTGAATTAAAGTAGAACATGAATTCTCTAAATCCAAAATTAGATATTAAGCAGAATTTTGATTATCAATATGGATTTCATTCAAATTATGAATTGAATATAAATCCATTGATGTTGAAGAATAAATCACAGCCTTCACTGATCAAAGGCTAAGTTATTCTAAACTTATCCCCTCTTTCACTTGTTCTTTACATATTTGTTGTTAATAGAGAAGAAAATACAACATAAAACCATTTACAGTTAACCCTTGATGTATTTAGAAATGGGTAAAATTTAAATATAAATACAGAGTCCAAATAAATTTTTTTAACTTAATGTTGGATAGGTCTCTTATTTAGTAGGAGAATATATTTAGAGGGAGTTTTTAAAAGGTTTTATCTATGAATTACACATGTTTTTGCGTGTTGGGAATTTATATAGCAGTTTTAGTGAGAATAAATGAAGAAACATGTTGTCAAAAAGTTCAAGGAATTGTTTTTAATAAATTAAAGATGTTTGTTTATGACGCGTTCATCGGGGCGTGCACATCCCTCTCTCTTGGGGATGAGGGGTGTGGTTTTTTTCCCTAGATTCCCTCTTTCAAAGGTGGGTGGCATCCACACCTTATTTTGGGATGTCTTCTCCTTGATCGAAATGGGATGATGGGATGTCGGTTCTTCCTTCCATGGATTCCTCCTCAGAACTCGTCACAAAGTTCGGGCCTCCCTCATAGACTTAATACATTGTTCGTCAAACTCTTCCTGGTGTCATATCTCTATGGACACCAGTTAATTACACTACTTCTATCCGGACAATCCAAGGGTTCCGGTTAGGGCAGCAAGCTTTGGTTAGGGGAGTAGTCACGTTGGGCATCACTGGCATGTCTGGATGCTGGGGGATTGGCGTGTCTGTCTTCTGTCCCTTATTATGGGGATTCTCGAGGGCGCATAAGCCTGAGGAATCCCACATCAAATTCGGGGAATTGTATGTCATGGGAATGTATATGATGTTTTCCATAGATTCCCATGTTTAACATGGGGAATGCAGCAAGTTGAACATTCGGCAGAGACGAATCGGGCTGATAAGAACACTGACTGGAGTGGATCAGATGAGTGCAAACCCCTGGAGGGAACACTGATATTGGGGCCAGCATGTGGGTGGCTTCACGAGTACTGTTAAACAGAACAAGGAATGTGTTGACATGATCCCACAGGTACGTGGATGCCCGGGTAAGGATCGGGATGGATGATGGAAGGTTCTATGAAGGGGATGGTGAATGGGATAAAACCGCCTTGAGGATGTTGATGGTTTTGTTCTTGAGCCTCGAGGTGGCTTCCTACGTATCAACTTGGTAGGGAGTCAAAGTCAACGTAGTTCTTCTGATTGTGGATTTCCACTGAATAGGGTCACAATGGATTTCCACTTGATGGAATCACAATGTCTTACCACTGGATGGTGTCACAACATCTTACAGTTGGATGGGGTCACAACGGCTTACCGATGAATGGGGTCACAACGGCTTACTTCTGGATGGGGTCCACTGTTTAACGTCATGAAAGATAGGGATATACCAACATGAAGTGGGTCGGAACAACCAATAGGTGATGTTCTTGAACCTCAGGGAGGATTCCTACGTACCATGCCTTGGCAAGGATCAAAGACCACGTAGATCAGGATTGGTGTGGGGATTACACTCCAGGCTGCCCATGGTTTTGGTGAACCGACAGGAAGATGGTCGGAATGACCGGGTGTTGGGATTTATCCTTAGGTAGGCTTCCTACATACCATTCCTTAACAAGGATCACAAACCACGTAGTCCATGTGGGCGTTGGCGAACTGACGTGAAGGTGTACCTGGCGTCTAATGGTTTTTGGGCTTGAACCTTGTGGAGGATTCCTATGTACCCTACCTTGGCAAGGATCAAAGTCCTCGTAGATCAGATGGTGGCATTTGGGGATTAGGCTCGGAGGTGGCCCACGGGGTCAGTGAACCGACGTTAATAAGGACCTGGGGTCCAGGTGGATGTTAGGCTTGAACCTCATGGAGGCTTCTTACATACCTTTCCTTAGAAAATATCAAAGTCCTCATAGTTAGGATGGGTGGGAACTGACATGAAGATGGGGTTGGAATGACTGGGTGTTGGTGGTCTTGAACCTCATGGAGTCTTCCAACATACCCTACCTTGGAAAGGATCAAAGTCAATGTAGCTCATTAATGGTGAATTTGGCTTACACTCTAGGCTCTCAGGGTGTTTGGGAACCGACGTGAAAATGGTCGGAATGACCGGGTGTTGGGATTGAACCTTGTGGTGGCTTCCTACATACCCTACCTTGGCAAGGATCAAAGACCTCATAGTTCAGGTGGTAGGGTGTGGGCCTTACACTCTTGGCTACCCAGGATGAGGATGTCAGGGTCGGTACTTACTCTAAGCTCACGTGAGTCATGCTCGATGTGAGAAACAAGATGTAGCAGAGACCTAACGATCACGTCGCGAAAGGTGCATCTGTGGGAAGTGGAGTGGTACTTACACGTGATTGCATCCCAAAGAAGAAATAGGGGTTTATGCATGGTTAGTAGCCTAAAGAGGTTGTGACTTTCTCCAGGAGGGAGGCCTGCGGGTGACAAAGCACAGCGGGAGAGGGATTTGGGACCAAAGAAAGGAGGATCACTGTTTCCCATCATGCCCTTTACTGTTCCTGGGGACCGAAGAAGAAAGGTGGAGCATGGATTCTGCCTCCTACAAGAATTTTAGTGGCTTACACCTAGATTGTTTCCCTTTTCCAACAGACAACCACCACTCTCATAACGAGAATATCATCCCCTATGGAGACCAGTGGGAATGGAGAATGTCCAAGGTGCCTATGCCCCATGTGTGAGGAACGACGTGGGGTCACAGTTTAACGTCATGTGTTGAGGACGATTATAATCGGTAGTTTAAAGTCCTACAGCTCAGATGAGGTGGGTTTTCTCCACACCCCTAGGACTTACATAACTGGTACCCTCTGCTCCTTGGAACAGAGAGGGGATAGGCAAATCCGTGGTGTGGCGGTGTCATGGAGAGAACCATTGAGGGGCCCATGTTATCATGGCTATTCGAAGAAGCAATAGCCATTAGCGTGCCTATCCAAAGAAGCATGAGTCGAAGCAACAAAACGGTCGGTGTCATCTAGGGGACTTTGAAGTCACATCGTGAAAACCTGGAGGGTCGCATGGGAAAAGGAATTGCAAAGAAGAGGGGTTCATAGGTAGGGGCCTTGTGAAGCTCTGTTGCTCTGCATAGCGGAGGGAACGTATGAAGGGGTGTGCTTCGTGAAGTGGGGCGCCTCACCCTAAGCCTAGGGAAGAGGTGCATATAAGAGGTGCTTCGCAAAGTGGAAAGGAATTCACGGAGAACTACCTCGTGGAGCCAAGGTTCCTCGTGATGAAAAGTGTCGTGAAGCAATTTGCTTTACAAATTACAATGAACATACCTTGGCATGTGTATCAGGTGTACACGAGGGGTGTTTTGCGAAGCATAAAGGCTCCGCGATGAACCGGGTCCCCTTGGGGATCCCCTTCCTTTGTGAAGGCCCTTAGGCTTCGCGAAAGGTGTCCATCACAGAAGAGGGGATCAAAAAAAGAAAAGGGGAGGCACTCTTTAGAGAAGAAGTACCTCACACAGCTCATGGTTCGCAGAGGAGAAGGTGCTTCGCGATTTGGGAGCTGGGAAGTCGAAAGGTCGGACTATCCATCCTTTGGGCTTAGGGGGAGCCCGATATTTATAGGCAATAGGTTCCATGAAGCAGAGCTTACATGGCGTGAAGAAGGACTTGGTAGATTCGTGGTGGGCTCTCTAATTTCAAATGCGTTCATGGAGCGTCCCGCCTCCGAGCTTCACGGCAGGCTCGTGAATTTCAAATACATTGGCAGAGCATCCCACCTCCTTGCTTCATGGTGGGTTCGTGAATGTCAAGTGTGTTCAGGGATCAGCCCACCTCCTTGCTTCGCGGTGGGCTTGTGAATTTCAAATGTGTTCGCGGAGTATCCTGCCTCCTTGATTCGCAGTGGCCGCAGTGCTCGAGGGACTCCCCGAAATAGCTTCACGAGGCAGTCAATGGTGCCTTATTTTTGGATTCTTCTCTGTCCCAAATTTTGGCGGCAAAAAAATCCCCCCATCACACATGGAGACATGGAGAGATCAAGGGTTGAAGTATGAGGTTAATTGCCTAAATCATCGGTTGTTCGCAATGTTGTATCATGAAGAGGTCTCGCGAGGCGGATAAGGGATGCGTGGGCCGAGCGTGCCGTGAAGCATGGCGTGAACTGGATGTTCCATGATGTTTTGAATGTCGTCGCCTATAAATAGGGGATCTGCCCCCTCTATTTCCCTATCCAATCTCCATAAATTCTTCCTATTTTTCTCTTGATTCTCGAAGCTCCACGTACTCCGCAACTGTTCTCATTGAATCGAGTCTTCGTGGTGCACAGCGAGTCCTTGACTCCATGTTTGTGCTCCGTGATCTGATGCTTGAACGCCTAGGTAGGGCTCTATGAACATTCTTTGTGAACAGTATTCAAGACCATTCTCTGAAAATGAGCATCGCGAACTAACTCAAAAATCATCCATGTTTCATAACTGAATGGCCCACCAAGAAGCTGCCCAAGGGGTCCTTGCGAATGCCACCCAGAGGGATGATATGGCGCACAGTGTGGGACAAGAAGAGTTAGTATGTAGCCACTCTGAACATAGTTCATTGGTACAGCTTCTATTAGAGAGACAGAAGAACCACCTGTTGTGTAGGAGGTTTTCCTTGTATGGCTTCAGGCTAAGGTATGACGTCTTCATCCCTGAAGCAAGCAGGGATGATCCATCTTACTAGTTCTGAAGCATACCATATTAGCACCGATGGTTCAGGGCGGCCGAAGGTCATGCCTGGGAGGACATCACACCCATCGTTGTTGACTGCTTATTCAACCATCGGAACAACGTCAACAGGAAGGCATTGCAGTCGGTGACGTCCCCTCCTCTGTACCGAACTATCCTCAAGGCGGTGCTGGGGAAACCGAAGAAGGGGTGGCCTGAGGAATGGGACCCTGGCCAAGTCGAGAACTTCAGAGATGATTAGTTCTGGGCCTAATGGGTAAGCATGTCGTGTGAGGAGTTCGGTGTGGAGATGGGAAGAGTGGGCCGATATGAGGCAGCTTAGGCTTCCCAGTTTCGCATCTACCAACCGAAGCAGCTAATGTTGGAGCTATTGCGCCGGTGGTTACCATGGACCAATACCTTCCACCTGTATCATGGAGAGGTTGGCATCAGCTTATGGGACATCCATCAGATCTCAGGGGTCCCGATACTGGGGGCAATGTACGATGAATTCCTCCCTTCTATTGGTGTGTGGGAGGATATGGAGCAGATTCTATGTCGGGTGATGGAATTTATGGAGCTTGTGCCAGGGGAGGAAAAAGAGGAGGTGAGGGAGGTCCATTTCAGTCATTAGATCAAAAAGTTTCTGAACATCCCGGTAGACTGACTATAACGACCTAAGAAACTGTGTTTTGAGTAATGGCATTTTTATAAAACAATTTCATCCATTAATCGAACAAACATTCATCTTATAAAAAAATTAATAGTAACAATAAAATAATAAAACACATCAAAATGAATGAAAGACTCTTTTATTCAAATGAGGAACATCTTGGTGAATATAGCTCTACGATCAAATGGGAGGCTTAGCTAACCAATGATTCCAATTAAAAACCCGATTAAAATTACAAGAAGACTACTTAAAATCCCTAGAACCCCAAGAAGGCGATAAGGGTCTTTGGAATCCATCAAAACAAACATAAGGATGGCCGAATCCACCGCGGCCATATTGAGCACCAAAGTAATAACTTGAACCATCTCCACCTCTTTCTTCTTCGATCGCCTTGAGTATGGGATACCCCCAGACCATGTTTTTATAGAAAACATATTCGACCATTAGACACCAACGACTATAATTATAGTAATTGGAACCCCCATGATCCAATATCTTTTAATGCTTTAATAACAACAACAACAATAATAATAATATATCTAATTTATTGTTTACCAAAAAAATGTGGATTATATGAGTAGGTTATCATTATAATACATAATAGTGATAATTAATATTATTAGTCTTCCACTATTAAATATACACATTTTTTTCTTTCAACTTAAGCAAATAAATATTTATTTAAATTAGGAATGACTGTATTCAATCGGGTTGGGTTTTACTTTTTCTAGTTTACAAAAAAACATGTTTAAACTCATGGGTCATACATATATATATATATATATATCTCTTACATTAAACTTTAAGTTAAAAATATTATACTTAGCTCTAAATTAAATATTAGTTATAATAATACAAATGTTCATAATTCGATCTTTTTATAATTAACAGTTGTGAAATTATGTCAAATTATGGTTTCATTTGTTTTACAAATTTTTTTTCACAATGTTAATATCAATACACTCTTAATTGTGGAATATGAAAAAAAATTATTAATGTTATTATGTCTTTTAACAACATTAATGTATGTGGATATTTAATTTTAATTACTGATTAAGATAAATAGGTTGATACAGGTCAATAAAGGAAAAATAATAATATGTTATAGATAGGGGTAAATAAATAAGCATCAATGAATATTGACCTTTCTTAAAATAATAAAAGTGATAAATAATTGTAGTATAATAATAATAAAGTTCATATAATAAGTCTAATAAAAAAATTAAATGTATTGGTGATTTAAAAAATAATAAGAAAACGCAGTGGGGGTGAGACCTGCGTTTTTTATGCGTCGCACTGCTACAGCCATCTGATCTGGCGCACCCCATCAACCATCCTTGTTTTTAATGCCACAGAAATTCTGAGTCGTCTGATCAAGCTCTGTTTAATCATGGCCGCTTCTTTTCTTCTTCTTCGGATCTTAGTTTTTCTCCCCCGCGTCTTCTTCTTCTTCGTCGCACACACCAACCAGCAGGGTAGCCTGCATTTTTCTTCACCTAGGCCTGCTGTGGACCCGACGTCTCCCCTCCTTTCCACAAGGTTGGAACCGCCTCAGCCTCAGTTACCCCATCGATATCTCCACGCAAGGATAGGCCTTGTCTTTAAGTCTCTGTTGCACCAAAGGCAAGGAGGGTTTTACACCGAGTCCTCTTAGATCTTCGACCACCGATCCGGCATTGCCACCTGCTTCGACTTCCCCTCCTCTCTGAGTGAAGGTAAGGTAGATCTTATTGTTTTAATTTAATCTATTTTGGTGAATATACACGGTTATATATATATACTTCATGAATATGTGTATATATAATTATATAAGGGCTTAAGAACCATTCATATCAGCTTCCCACTTCCTGCATGGAGAACCAAACTGGGGTAAGGGAAACTCTTGGGATTTTTTTTACTTCAGTTATGGTGTTTGCATATACATGTATAAACATAGTGTGTATATATATATATAAGATGATATATGCATGTATACACATTGCTTTTATATGTATACAACCTTTGCTTTAATCTGCCTTATGAAAAATGGAGATTTCGGTTAATTTTATCAACATGTAAGATTATACAAGTATATGAAGCATATAGATATATATGTACATGTGATTATATTAATGTATATTAACATCTATGTGCGAACATAAGGGACGATCTTGATTATTTGTTTTAAAATTTTTCAAAATATAACATGATGATTTATTAAAATTATATTTACCCATAAAGATTATTATTTCAATAATAATACCAAAATTATTTATATACATGTTTATGTATATGATTGAGTTTAAGGATAAGTTTGATATAAAAATAGTTCTTCAAACTAAAAATTTCATTTATCAGCATTTTTGACAATTCATGCATTTATGTGAAAATGTGTGTCCTGAACCCCTTAAACATTTACATGTGGTCAGGCGAATGTGTATTTATAAGTTCAGTTATCCAAAACCCAGTTTCAATTAATAATGATCAGGACTTAGTTTATATTTTGACACATATAAGATTCTAATAATTTTTTTGGATGCTAAGACGATGTGTATGTTGCACTAGTGAATTGGATTAATCTGCAAAGTTATTCTAGCATGTACCCTTGATGTAATTTATACTTTTAAAGAATGAGTTTTGGCGTGTTTTATAGAGATGAACTGTGAATTTATGGGTTTATATTATCAGGTTATTTATTATTCAATGATAATCCTGCTACATGAATATTAGCAGTTAACGAAAATTTATTTAGTTCGATGACATTTTAATAAAAATATTTAATGCCAAATGTGTTTCCTTAAGTATTTCATTTCCGTGATATAATAATTTTTAAGGATGTCATCATTTATCACCTTATGTGGAAACCCTAATCATCCCTCATTTTATGTACTATTGACCATGTAAATATATGCGTGTTCGCACAGTTTTAAATAAACGTCCACCACACCCATTTATCAGCATGTGTATTAAATATGAACGAACTCATTTTTTTAACTTGGGAATATGGTGTTTTAAGTGTTAAAGTGTTCAGGTTCATTTTAAAGTTACCATTAAGAACCTTCTTTCAATTGTTAAGTTAATATCTAATGTGTACAGATTTTTTTAGTACTTATGACTTAGTTTTATTAATGTTTGTATTCTTCTTCCCTGACTATGGAAGCGCATGTGAAAAGTGATTATGAGTAATGAATGTAAGAATGAGACCCTATAAATGTAAGACCACGTCAAATATATGAGGGATGTTTTGGACTTAAATGTTTATGGACGGGTGCGCCCGAAATTATACAGCACTCCAATGCATTGGGTAAAGGATGAGTCTCATGAGATGTTATGTGCGACGGTCTTGGCGGTTAGCCTTGGATTGTGCTACTATGGGAAACGGGATTGGCAGTTAGCCTTGACCTGTATAATGTTATGTTTATAGTCATGCCACATGGTCTTGACAAAGTTTTTCATTATATATTCTATCCGCATGTGATGATAAATAGTCAACCAGGGGATAGTTCAACTAACAGAACATCCCCTAGTTGTAAATATCCATTGACTACGAGAATGAGATTATGAGATATGAACTTTAACACAAGGGTTATGTTATTATAAGAACTTTAAGTTCCAATGAATCATGATATGAATTTTATCCCTGATTACACATAGTCTTTTAGAACTAAAGAAATCTTGTTGTATATTATGCATCAACTATTATTCCCATGCTTGTGCTCTCTGATTTATGTCTTCTTTAAACTTCATCTTTAAGTACATACTTCATTTCTATGAAAGTTGTTTTCAAGAATGTAGGAGTTAATTGTTTTAAGAAAAGATAATGCCTTGTTTTTAGTGAAGTGTTTTATCATCTCCCAAATAACTGTTTTGAGAAATAGTTTTCTTTAAACGTTTTAAAACCCCTAACTGGTCATAATTTTCTCACCCTACATTTTTTATTTAAATTTTTCAGGCATGGATTTGTACTAATGAAGTTTGTCAGAAGCAGTTGGTTTCCCAGAATCCTGAGCCTCGCGATTTTCTATAGTAATGGGACATAATGTATTATTGTAACTATTTGTAATAAATGTTTAGTACATCTTGCCCCATGGGAACCCTGGAATCAGGTTCCTTATTGTTGGTATTAAAGGATGGGTTCAGGAAACTCTGGAAAACCAGGTGATATGAATATGTTACTATGATTGACTAAGTAAATATGTTATAACTTTTAGATGGCTGATGGAAATGTATCTACCAATCTAATGTCACTTCCTACTAAGGCCTTAGAGACCATTGTGTCTCTGGATAGTCGGTAGAACTTTCTTAATTACGCCCATATTCTCATGTCATGCAAGCACCTGTATGATGTGTCAAACTCGCCTAGGGTGCTTAGTCTTCTCCGGGTTTTGGGAAAGGATTATCTACTAATGATGATGACCCAATTCGCCTCTTATGCATGTCGGGGAAGGTACCATGAGGGACTCTTCCGAGTGTTCATGACTGGCGAAGAATTTGGCACGATGCTTGATGTCCCCTTTCAAGAAGCTGCTACTACCAGAGACCTCCGAGCAGCCTACCTATGTCATATTTTTCACTATGGCTTCTAGGGCCAGTTGATGGACTTTGGGGTGTTGGAAGATGAGTCCACCCAATTGTCTATTAGGAAATGGGTGTATAATGATGTTTCCTAACTCCATACCCCTCATGCTAAACTCAGGAGGTGTCACAGGTGTTCCCATGAGTTTAGCCTCGTCTGTTCAGCCAGTGTGTGGTTTGAGGAGTTAGGGAGTTTTGCCTCTCTTTGTGGTGTTCTCTTAGTAAACTCAGACTTTGATATGTAAACTTTTCTTTAATTGAAAGTTTCATGTTTCCTTTCCTATCTCTACCTTATCAGTACTATTAAGTGAGTCCTCTTAAATGTTTTTTTTTCAGATGGTTGATCAAACGAACATCTCTTCACTGCCTGATGAGTTAGTAGAGGCTATCATGATCAGAACCGGCACGGTGGGTTATCCATCTTTTCTCCACCTGAGAGGGTCTTTCCAACATCTTCTTGACATAGTAAACATTCATGAGATTCTCCATTCATGTCAGGGGTATGATCGTGTTTTTCATCTCATTGCCACTTCCCAACTCCCCTACCATAGACGAAGGGGGAGATACTACGAAGGCCTCTTCCAGTGTTTTACTCTGGCTATAAACTTTTCTGCCAGAGTGTGCTTCCTCATAGCTGCTCACGATTGCCACCCCAAGGTAGCCTATATGTTCCAGGTCTTAAATCTCAGTCTCCTCAATCACATCATCCCTCTCGAATACCTCGAGCGCGATGTAGTTCGGAGGGTTACCAGGGAATTTGTCCACTCAGACATTTATGAGCTTTTCACGGCACGAGCCTCCCAATGGGAGCCTATGTGTAGTACACATGAGCAAGGATTCAAAACCATCTACTCAAGGTGCATCTGGGATAGGGAAACAGAGGAACTATGTACCAACATTGGTATGTCATTCACCGAGCCGGATCTCCTATTTCGGTAATGTTGTATGACTGGGGTTTCTTTTTTCTTTTTATGAATATAATTGTGAGGACGCAATTCTTTGAAGGTGGAAATAATATAACGACCCAAGAAACTGAGTTTTGAGTTATGGAAAGTTTATAATACAATTTCATCCATTAATCGAACAAAAAATAATCTTATAAAATAATAATAGTAATAATAGTAATAATAAGATAGAGAAAACGCATCAAAATGAATGAAATACTCTATTATTCAAATGAGGAACATCTTGGTGACTACACCTCTATGATCTAACGGGAGGCTTAGCTAACCAAAGATTCCAATTAAAAACCCGATTAAAATTACAGGAATACCACATAAAACCACAATAACCCTGAGAAGGTGATAAGGGTATTTGGCATCCATCAAAACAAACATAAGGATGGCTGAAGACACCACAACCATACTGAGAACCAAAGGAATAACTTGAACCGTCTCCTCCTATTTCTTCATCAATCACCTTGAGTTTGGGAAACCCTGAGACCAGGGTTTTATAGAACACCTATCTGATCGTTAGACACCAACAGCTGTAATTATATCCATTACCACCCCCAGGATCCAATATCTTTTAATGTTTTAATAACAACAACAATAATAATGATAATATAACTGATTTATTGTTTTCCCAAAAATGTGTATTAAATGAGTAGGTTATCATTATAATACATAATAGTAATAATTAATATTATTATTCATCCACTATTAATTATAAACTTTTTTTTCTTTCAATATAAGCAAATAAATATTTATTTAAAATAGGAATGATTGTATTGAATCAGGTTGGGTTTTACTTTTTCTATTTTACAAAAAAAACATGTGTGAACTGATGGGTCATATATATATATATATATATATATATTACGTTAAACATTAATTTAAAAATATTATACTTACCTCTAAATTAAATATAAGTAATAATAATACAAATTTTCATAATTTGATCTTTTTATAATTAAAAGTTTTGAAATTATGTCAAATTATGGTTTCATTTGTTTTAAAAAATTTGTTTAACAATGTTAATATCAATTCACTCTTAATTGTGGAATTTGAAAATAATTATTAGTGTTATTATGTCTTTTAACAAAATAATGTTTGTGGATCCTTAATTTTAATTAGAGATTAAGATAAACAGGTTGATACAAGTCAATAAAAGAAAAATAATAATATGTTATAGATAGGGGTAAATAAATAAGAATCAATGAATATTGACCTTTCTTAAAATAATAAAAGTGATTGATAATTGTAGGATAATAATAATAAAGTTTATATAATAAGTGTAATAAAAAATTAAAAGTATTAATGATTAAAAAAATTAAGAAAACGCAGGGGGGTGAGACCTGCATTTTTTAGGCGCCGCCCCGCTACAGCTGTCCGATCTGGCGCACCCCATCACGACCATCCATGTTTTTAATTCCGAATAAATTCTGAGCCATCTGATCAAGATCCGTTTAATTGTGGCCAGTTCTTTTCTTCTTCTTCAGATCTCAGTTTTTCTCCCCCATGTCTTCTTCTCCTTCATCGCACAAGCCAACCAGCAGGGTAGCCTGCATTTTTCTTCACCTAGGCCGGCTGTGGACCCGATGTCGCCCCTCTTTTCCACAAGGATGTCACCGCCTCAGCCTCGGTTACCCCGTCGATATCTCCACGCAAGGAGAGGACCTATATTTAAGTCTTGGTTGCACCGAAGGCAATGAGGTTTTTGCCCCGAGTCCTTTTAGATATTTGACCATTGATTCAGTGTCGGCACCTGCTCTGTCTTCTCCTCCTCTCCGAGAAAAGGTAAGGGAGATATTCTTTCTTTATTTCATCTCATTTAGTGAATATACATGGTTATATATATATACTTCATGCATATTTGTATATATAATTATATAAGTGCTTAAGAACCGTTCATATCAGCTTCCCACTTCCTGCATGGAGAACCAAACTGGGGTAAGGGAAACTCTTGGGCTTTGTTTTACTTCGGTTCTGGTGTTTTCATATACATGTATACACTTCGTGTATATATATATATAAGAAGATATATGCATGAATACACATTTCTTTTATATTTATACAACCTTTGCTTTACTAATCCTTATGAAAAATGGAGATTTCGAGTAATTTTATGAACATGTAAGATTATACATGAATAGGAAACATATAGATATATATCTACATGTGATTATATAAATGAATATTTACATCTATGTGCGAACATAAAGGATTATCTTGATTATTTGTTTTAAAATTTATCAAAATATAACATAATGATTTATTAAAATTATATTTACGTATAAAGATTATTATTTCAAGAATAATATCAAAATTATTTATATACATGTTTATGTATATGATGGAGTTTAAGGATAAGTTTGATATAAAAATAGTTCTTCCAACTAAAAATTTCATTTATCAGCATTTTTGACAATTCATGCATTTTTTTGAAAATGTGTGGCGCGAACCCCTTAAACATTTACATGTGGTCAGGAAAATGTGTATTTATAAGTTCATTTTTCCAAAACCATGTTTCAATTAATAATTATCAGGACTTAGTTTATATTTTGACGCATATAAGATTCTAATAAATTTGATGGATGCTAAGACGATGTGTATTTTTCACCAGTGAACTAGCTTAATCTGCAAAGTTATTCTAGCATGTACCCTCAATGTAATTTATACTTTTAAAGAATGAGTTTTGGCATCTTCTAAAGAGATGAACTATGAATTTATGGGTTTATATTATCATGATATTTATTATTCAATGTTAATCATGTTGCATGAATGTTATTAGTTAATGAATTTTTTTTTAGTTCGATGACATGTTAATCAAAATATTTAATGCCAAATGTGTTTCCTTAATTATTTCATTTCCTTGATATAATAATTTTTAAGGATTTCATCATTTATGACCTCATGTGGCAACCCTAATCATCCATCATTTTATGTACTATTGACCGTGTAAATATATGTGTGTTCACACAGTTTTAAATAAACTTCCACCACACCGATTTATCAGCATGTGTATTATATATGAACGACCTCATTTTTTTTAACTTGGGATGATGGTGTTTTAAGTGTTAAAGTGTGTATGTTCATTTTAAGGTTACGATTAAGCCACTGCATTCAATTGTTAAGTTAATATCTAATTTGTATGGATTTTTTTTAGTACTTATGACTTAGTTTTATTAATGTTTGTACTGTTCTTCCCTGACTATAGAAACACATGTGAAAAGGGATTATGAGTAATGAATGTAAGAATGAGACCCTATGAATGTAAGACCACATAAAATATGTGAGGGTTGTAATGGACTTAAATGTTTATGGACAGGTGCACCCGGAATCATACAGTGCTCCAATGCATTGGGTAAAGGATGGGTCTAATGAGACGTTATGTGCGACGGTCTTGGTGGTTAGCCTTGGTTTGTGCTTCTATGGGAAATGGGATTGGCGGTTAGCCTTGACCCGTATAAAGTTATGTTTATGGTAATGACACAAGGTCTTGACAAATTCTGGCATTATACATTCCCTTCGCATGTGATGATAAATGGTCAACCAGGGGATAGTTCTACTAACAGAACATCCCCTAGTTGTAAACTTCCTTTGACTATGAGAATTATATTATGAGATATGAACTTTAACACATGTGGTATGTTGTTATAAAAACATTATGTTCCAATGAATCATGATGTGAATGTTATCCTTGATTACACACAGTCTTTTAGAACTAAAGAAATCTTCTTGTAAATTATGCATCATCTATTTTTCCCATGCTTGCGCTCTATGATTTATGTCTTCTTTAATGTTTATCTTTGAGTACATACTTCTTTTCTGTGCAAGTGGTTTTCAAGAATGTAGGATTTACATGTTTTTAGAAAAAATAATGCCTTGTTTTTAGTGAAGTGTTTTATCATCTCCAAAATGACGGTTTTGAGAAAGAATTTTCATTAAACGTTTTAAAACCCCTTACTAGGCATAATTTTCTCACCCTACGTTTTTGTTTTAAAAATTATCAGGCATGGATTAAAACTAATGATGTTTTTCAGAAGTAGCTGGTTTCCCAGAATCATGAGCCCCATGATCTTCTGTAGTAATGGGACATGATGTATTATTGTAACTATTTGTAATAAATTTTTAGTACATCATGCCCCATGGGAACCCGGGAATCGGGGTCCTTACACCGACAGTTCCCACCGAGAACTAGAACTTTTCCAAAGGGGGCTTGGAGTAAGAAAAAATCATACAGGCGGCTGTTGGATGATATCCAGTAGAAGACCTAGGGGTTTAGTGTCAGCACTGAGCAACATCCAATATTCAGGCTGGCAGCATTCATTGTAGCTCTCATCTATGGTTGGATCCTGTCGGTGAGGGATACCAACATGGGATTGCAACCAAGAAATTTCATCATGGGGTCCGCATTGGTGATAGGAGGGAGGGTCATCCTTGGGATCCCGATGCTCACCATGTTTTATAAGATGTTGTGGCACATCAGCGAGGGGAGGAGGCCACATCAGATATGCGGACCATTCCACCTCTTGTACGGGTGGATAAAGGCACACATCAGGGGGTATATGAGTATCTGAACCCCATATCACCTCCAGGGGTCAAACTTCCACCCCTCGATTCTTAACGCCATGGGGAGTTTTCCATCCAATCTGACCGTGCCATCAGTATTAAATCGAGTTTGGAAGGTTGAAGAGTTTAACTTCCATCTGTTCCCATTGCGGATGGGGGCCTTCATAGATGATTCTCGGGGAGCGGAAGTGCACTGGTCTTACCTCTTGGGCTTTTGAGGTGGACTCTTGGTGGCCAGGGTGGAAAATGAGCATCTCTACAAGCCATACACCCCACACTGGTTTGCAAGGAAATTATGATGCCTATAGTGACTGACCCCGTGGGTCAACTTGGAGGTGTGTCATAACGAGAACCCATGTGTGATGAGGCAGATGTGGATCATTTTCACACAGTAAGATGGGAAGATACGGAATGAACTTCCTCCACCGACTACCATCCTCGGGATGGTAAAGGAATATGCCTAGAGCTGGGAGGTGGCCTACATTGAGGAGATACTGAAGTGGCCAACCATTCTAGTCTGTGATGGTGAGCTTCCCCGAGCTCGGGGCTGAGGTTGGAAGGCAGCAAGGGCATCCCATAGAGGTGGGGCTACTATAGCAGTAAGGCATACACCAGCTGAGGGGGAAGAAGTGGTAGTGGATTCGGCAACAGCTGCGGTCTCGGTGGTCCCAGGAGAATAGAGTCATATGGAGGGATGGCCACCAAGAGGATTCCGCAGGATTTCTACTCAGGCTTGGGGAAATGGTTGTGAAATATTGACATGGCAGAGAATTCTTTCTTTCAGGAGGCCTAGGACATCTTGGAAATCAACCAGCAATTCCTCAGCCCATCTGAGTTATGGTAGCACCTTAACCACCTCGGCATGGACTTTCCAAGGATTGGCCCTATTAGAGCTGGTATTGCAGTAAACCAGGGGGAGGAGGAGCAATACATGGCTGAACTGGAAGACTTTGTCCAATCCTGGGGTGCCCTTCACCCGATGAAAGGCCGAGTCAGGGTGCTTTTGGATCATACAGTCCATCTGCAACTTTCAGCTTCTCACCTGTGGGAGAAATTCCCTCTACCGGAAGAATCAGACGAGTCCTCCTAGGGAGACGAGGCCGGTAGAGGGAGTTAGTTGTTGGAGGGTGAAGTCAGTGATTAGTCCTCGAATCTCGAAGATTTTGCAGAGGCCCTCAAGGTAAAATCCCATGTTCCTTCCACAGGGGCTGCTCTTAGGTTACTCTACATTCCTCATCAGCGTCTGCACTGTGCAGGAGGACCCTTTGCATAGACCCCGTTCTCGCCCCTCAGTGGGTGCTGACGCGGGACCTTCGGGATCCAAACCCATGGCTACATCAAATAACATGTCTAGCGGGGCTAGGACACTTGAGGCGGCTCTCCCAGAGTCTCCCGACCTTCCGACCGTATACAGGGGGCCACGCTTCGGGGTCCCGACGACATCAACCCAATAGAGAGACCAAGGATTCAATCTCTGTAAGTCTCCTCTACCAATTTTATTACTGCCATTCCCTAAACATTTTTACTAACATCCATGTCCCTTTTGGGAGTGTACAGTTCTTAAAATTGCATGGGTTGCCTTAGCGAGGTTGGTCGGGGCTTCTGGAAGCGTCCTTCCTAGGGGAATGCCCGTGGTCATCAAGGAAGAGGTCCAACCCGACCTAGAGTCAGTTCTCCCAATCACTAGTGGGACCATTAGTGGGGGTGTGCCTGAGATTATTGAGCTGGGATCCGGTGATGGGGATCAACCAGACAGTTCAGGCCCCACCACGCCTGATCCAATGCCATATGTGGACCCAACTGAGGATTTTTTGGGGGCATTCCCTGCATACGAGCCTGCCAACCATGCCGACTTGGACGAGACGGCCTCTGATGGCGAGGACATCAAAATATTCCATCACTGATCATGGAAGTTGATCACACGCTTTATCAATAACACACCCCAATCATTATGGTTGGATGAGATGGATAGACTTTGCTTAAACCTACGCTAATTGTGCGTCGGGGAAGTGGATTCCCAGCTCCCTCACATGATCTTCTGAGATCTTATGGTGAAAGAGATTCAAGAGCATGATCGTGGCCTCATTGTGGGTTGGTAGTAGAGGAAGGCGGTGAACATCAAGAGGCTCTAGGGGACCAAAAATGAGGTTGAACGGTTGCAGGCCCAGGTGGATGATCATTCTGTTTCTCTTGATGCGCAATCAGGGCTTGTCTTGTGACTAAAATCCCAGTTGGTGGAGGCCGAAGAGCGTATGAAGCGAGCCTCGGAGAAGATAGTCATTATCCGGACTGGTATGTAGCAGGCTCGGGTCGCGACTAGCGAACTGTGCCCCATCGCTACCGAGGAGGAGCGGTAGGTAAACAGGCGGCATAAATTCCAAGACTCGACATTCCAGAGGGTGGTAGAGTAGCAATGTTCCTTTGATGAGGTCAATCCATCCATGGGGGGATAGGTCCTTCCCATTTGGGCTACAAAATGGGTGGTTTCCTACCAGGGATCATTGGCGCACAGAGGGCCAATACCAAGTCTCCATGTAGGAAAGAGAAGAGTTGAACCTTCTTGTTGAAGGTTTTAGCTATCTTATTCTCATGCCTTTCCAGATTGTGCAGGGCACGGAGCCTATTCTTTCCATGTTCTTCCAATTCATCCTGGAGAATTTCAGCTACCTTATCTGGAGCTTGCTGGTCATAGACCACTGTGTGTAACGAGGGCAGTTGGATCTCGATGGGTAGGATGGCCTCAGCTCCGTACACTAGAGAATATAGGGTCACCTAGGTGGAATTACGAGTCGTCATCCGATAGGCCTAGAGGGCATTGGGGAGCTTGTCCATCCAACTATTCTTGTTCTGACCAACCATTTTACACCAAATGATAGAGAGGGTTTTTTTGAATTCCTCGGTCTGGCCATTCTCTTGTGCGTGATAGCGGGAGGTATGGTAAGAAAGGATGTTGTACTTGGCGTACAATTCCTTCAGCTCGGCTGCTCAGAAGTTGGTTCTGTTATCAGTGAAGAAAGTATGAGGGACTCCAAACTGGTGGATGATGTTGGAGCTCATGAAGTCAAAGATAGACTGGTCCTTGACTTCCTTGAGCGGAGAAACTTCTACCCACTTAGAAAAGAAATATGTGGTGGTCAGGATGAACCTGCACTGGCGTGCTATCACCGGCAGATATGGTCCCGTGACATCAAGTCCCCACACCTCAAACATCCAAGAGTACTTGGTGGAGTAGAGAGGTTCAAGCGGTTGATGCATGAATTTATCAAGAATTTCACATGCGTAAAATCCCTGGGAGAACACGATACAATCATGGATTATAGAGCGCCAAGAAGTACCATGGTCTCCAGATTAGATGGGATAACTTCGGCCCAGCCTGGTGAGCCCCACAAGAACCGACATGAACCTCCTGTATGACATGAGAAATCCCAAATCCTTGGAAGTAACGGAGGAGAACACCATTGAACCCACGCTTGTAGAGGATCTTCTCAAGACTGGGACCACTCTGGAGGGTAAACTGCAGCGCATGGATTCTGATTCACTCGCACTTGGCCTGATCATCCAGGAGGCATCCACTTTGGAGATACTCGACAAAAGGGGCTCTCTAGTTGGGATTCACTTCACCTAGTGCATCTGATGAACCTGGGGGTCCCAACGTAGAGTCTCCAATGGTAAGATGGAATACCTGTAGTTTGTCGTCATCATCTGGGGTGAGGGTAGAAATGACTCTCCGATGCACCACGTGTATAATCAGATCATCTTGTTTGGGTTCTGCAAGTGATATAGCCAAGCTGGCCAGGGCATCAGCTCGACCGTTCTAAGATCGAGGGACATGAGTAACCTCCGGCCGAGATTGAAACTAGTCCATTAGCTGGAGGGTGTGCTCCAACAAAGGTACGATCTCTATCTTTCTGACAACATTGTCACTATTGACTTGCTTTATGACTAGTTTGGAATCCCCATTTACAAGGAGATGGGGTACATCGATCTTGATGGTTAGCTTGATTCCAGTGATAAGAGCAAGATACTCTGCCTCGTTGTTGGTGCAGCCTTCCGACAACAGGAATGAATACGGCAGAATGGCTTGCGCCGAGGTAATAAAGAAAATACCCAGGCCTACTCTGTTGATCCTAGGATCATTGATTCTCTTGTCGGTGGGACTCTGGGAGGCACCATAAAAGTGAATCTTCCAACATGGGATGGAATGATATACCAAGAGGATTGCCTCATCGGTAAGATCCAGGTCCAGTGACTGGTCCGCTGGAATTGGATGGGCAGCTGGAAAATCTTCCAATGCTTGTCCCTTGACAGCCTTTTAAGGCACAAACCTGACATCGAACTACTGTAGTATTACTTCCCACTATTCTAGATGGCCGGTCAACATGGGGCGGTTCAGGATGTACTTCAATAGGTCTACCCAAGACACCAGTTGTACCTCATGGTGCTGCAAGTAGTGTCACAATTTCTGTACTGTGAATACCAACGCAAGGAAGCTCTTCACAATGGGGGAGTATATGGTGTCGACATCAATGAGGATACGACTGATGTAGTAGAGACTATTTTATGTCCCCTCGTTGTACTTATTTGAAAGAAGGGCACCGAGATATCATTCTAGCACAATCATGGACAAGATTAGTTGTTTTCTGGAGAGGGTTGGAATCAAGACCAGAGGCTGGAGCAGATACTACTTGATTTCCTCGAACACGATCTGGAACTCTTTGTCCCACTCATAGGCGGAGCCTTTCTTCATGAGCTGAGAAAAGGGCTTACACTTTCTGGCTAGATTCATAATGAATCGGCGTATATAGGCTAAGTAGCCTTGAAAACATTGAAGCTCCCCAATATTTATTGGGGGTGACATCTGGTTGATGGACTTGATCTTCTATATGTCGATATCAATGCCTCTGTACCTAACAACAATGCCATGAAACTTCCCGGAGGTGGCCCCGAAGGCACATTTCAGCATATTCATCTTCAGATGGCAAGAACAGAGGAAGTCTAACACTTTTTGAAGGTCCTTGAGATGGTCCTGGTGCTGGTGATATTTGTCCACTAGATCATCCACATAGAATTCCACCAATGTCCCTAGGATTGGCTTGAATATACAGTGCTTGGCCTGCTAATAGGTGGAACCTACATTCTTCAGGCCGAAGGAAATAACCCGGTAACAGAAAGTACCTTGGGGCACCCTGAAAGTGGTGGAAGCTTCATCCTTGGGGGGCCATCCGGATATAATTATATCTAGAGTAACCATTCCCAATGGAGAGGGCTTGGAACCCAGCTGTAGCGTCAATCAACAATTCTGTCACTGGGAGGAGCAAATCATCCTTTGGAAAATGGAAGTTGAGATCCCAGAAGTCAATGCAAACTCTGATTTGTCTGTTCTTCTTCCTGACTCGCATAATGTTGGCTAGCCATTTGGGGTATTGGACCTCCCTGATGATGTTGGCTCTGATGAGCTTGTCAACTTTGGCCTTGACCATGGAACTGTGAGAAGGGTTCATCTTTCTTGGAGGCTTCTTGAACCCGCGATGATTTTTCGGGAGACTGAGGTGGTGGACGGCTACCTAAGGATCTTGCCATTTTATCTTTTCATAACTCCGGGAGAATACATCACAATTTTGGTTCAGGAAATCTATGTACTACTGTTGCTCCATGAGGGACATAGTGGCACTGATAATTGTGGGTCTTGGATCTGCCTCGCTACCAAGGATCACCTGTACCAGTTCATCGACCGTGGCGGAGATTCCAATTTCGAAGGCAGGGGTAGAATCCTCCAAATCCTCTTCTTTTCTTACAGAGGACGGATCCCCAGTGGGAGGAGGTTCCTCTGGGAAGGCAGGTCCTAATAAAATCCTGGTACCTGCCTTTGCAGTAGTTGACAACAAATGAGGAGGTTCACGCGCCGCTGAGACCATTGTACTGAATGCAGTCGATCCGATCTCATTTGGTCTTAGGCCCAAGGGGCTATGCTTATTGATATCAAAGAAATAGTGGTGTGTCGGCTTGATCCTGTTAATCCCATCCTGGCGGAATAGACACGTATGATGTACTATCGTTTCCATGGGGCAGACATCCTGATTCGTATGGGGGTAGGAGGTTCCTGGATCACCTGAGCCTGATTTGTGTATGAGTACGAGGTGATTTCCCACTGTCGGTTGGACTTGGGAATATGATTTCCTCTTGTATCAGAGAAAAAAAACATTTCCCCATGTCAGGGGTCATGGCCTCCAATAAATGGATCGAGAAGACGTAGGCGTCATCCAAACCTACCCAGGGGTCAGTTTCAACCAAGATGGGCTCAACCTCACTTGCCTAAATCTGCTTATCCTTGGTCTTGTAATAATCAGCATCTAGGTAGCGGGCTTCACAAGAGGTGAAAATAGATTCATCACCTTGGAGTATGCCTACTCGACCATTGGAGGAGTACATGAGGTATTGGTGATACAAGGAGGGGCTCACCATGTGCATGTGGAGCCATGGTCTTCCCATCAATGCATAGTACGCGGTGTCCTGGGAGACAACCACAAGCTCGATACTGGTAACTAGGCAACCGAACTGAGTCTTCAAATGGATCTTTCCGAATGATTTTTGCTCAGTCCTATCGTATCCTTGTATTCTTAAATCATAGGGACTCAGGTCATCTTCGGATAACCATAGCTTCCGCAACGTCCACGTTGGGATAAGGTTAATCCCAGATCCAGTGTCAACAAGACAGCGGCGAACCTCCATTCCATTAAATAGGTCGATGATGTATAATGGGTAGATGTTCCTCTATATGGTAGAACCATCATACTCTCCATATAATGAAATGATGGCCTGGCATTCGGCATTCTCAACTTCTTCATCAAGAAAGGCCTCTACAGGTGCTACCTCTATCTCAAACTGGAGGGGGCTTCATAAAGCCTCAACAAGGGCCTCACACATATTTTCCAATAGAGAAGGGATTTGGGGATTGAAAGCCTTGCTGAGATTCTGACGATGTGCTTGAGAACATCATATTTCTGCACCAGGAACGAACTTCCTCTTGTAGGAAGCCGCTCTGTGATAGGAGGCATGGTGGGCCCTGCCGGCTGGACCGGCGACTGACCGGTACTGGGTATGTCCCATTTCTTACTAGTTGAATCTTGGAGAGTAGCTGCCAGATGAGGACCGGATGACAGAGATCGTCCTGTAGCGGGGTGAAGTTGGTTGCAGCATGGCCAAAGGGGTTCTTCCTAATCTAGTAGCACAAATGGTGGTGGAGGCGAGCACGACAACACTAGATGAAAAGGCTTCACACGCGGGTCTCTGCGCTAGGCCTGGTGTCTGGTCTCAGTGGCATGCATGTCCTGACTGGAGGTTCCAAATTATGTTCCATGATGACCCATGTGGTCATTACTCCGCCGACATTGGCGTCGGCTGGGGACGTTGGGGAGGTTTGTCGGGAGCTCCCCGTCGTCGAGAGTCATATAGGGGTCTACCAACTGAACAGTATTAAACAAAGTGTACCCTTGGATATAAGATAAAGATTCATCCACTGCTGGGAGGATTTTGGTAGGAATCCCCCTCTTAGGGGGCATGAATTCACCGAGAGTGCGGGACGATGATGGAATTGGTGGGGAGCAATGGTTTTTCTTGTGTCGTCGATGCTTGCTCTCATGGGAAGAGGCCGACTAAGATGATGTTGCAGAAGTAGTGGTCACAGCTTCTAAAGGCTCTAGATGATTCAGGCATGCACGGATGATATCGTGGGCACAAGAAACCATTTTTTCGGCCATCCAGTCATCATACTTCTGGGACCTTCAGTTGGAAACCTTCTTCCACTTACCTTCGTTGTTGCTACTACTGTCTGACCTTACGAAGACACCTGCCACTTGTGCCAGGGTCGGGCCTAGCCTGACTTTGTTGTAATAGACATGGTCTTGAATATAGTCTTTTTACACATTTTACTTCTTGGGGGTGTTCCCCAGAATCCGATGATAGGGGTAGTAGTTGGGGTGATCAGTGATATTCACCTCTTTTGCCCTTCTGCGCTCACAAAAGTGTACAATCCCTTGTTCCAAGGCTCTACATAAGTAACCAGGGACCTGATTCTCGTTGAACGAGTAGGTCGGGTTTCTTTTGTATGGGAAGTGGGCCCTTGGAGCCTGACCCTGATGTGGGGTTGGAAGGGATTATCAAGGAGTAGGACCCTGATTTTCCCACCTAGGCTGTGGTGGCGCATTCCACAGGGGCGCTTATCGATTCTGAGGATGCTGCTGAGCCGGAGGCTACGCCTGAGGTGGGGTCCTCGGTGAGGCTGTGGGGAAGGTGCTACTGGTAGAAATTCTAGTTTTTTGGGGGCTTCTGTTTGGGCCACTGCGGTATGTTTGGCTCTGGCATCCCTCCCCACTAGGATTACTAGGGGCAATGGACCTGCCAGGCAAGCCTATTGCAGGGCTTCCTCCAGGCGCTGGGCCTTATTGGAGATGTCTGAAAATCCTCCAGGGTAGTTATGGGTGATTAGGGAGGGAACCGGTTCTGTCTTGACGTTCCCTATGCACATCCTTAGTAGTTTCTCCTGAGTTAGTGGCATGTCAAGGGAGTATGTGATCCCCTTCCACCGGGTGATAAAATCCTTGAATCACTTATCAGACCTATGTTTTCATTTGAAGAGGTATGTGATGCTTGTTTTCTAGGTGGTGGAACTGAACTAGTAGAGGAATTACCTGTGAAGGTTCTCCCAGCTACTTACGGATCCTATGGGGAGCTGGATGTACTAGATAAATGTCAGCCCCTCCAATGTCTGAACAAAACAGCGGAGCTTGGCGGACTCCTACTGCGTTGGAGTCCCTAACATGGGCTCACACCTTGAGTTGAAGTGGAACAGGTGCTGCGGTGGGTCTCCCGTCCCGTTAAAGGTGAGAAGGTGGGATTCTCAAATCCCGGAGGTATCGGCATATCATCCACCCATGTCGGGTATGGCGTTCCATCTGGTGGGATTGCCACCTGTTACGTTTCCAATGCCTCAAGGTGGGCTGTGAGTGCCGCCATAGGATAATCTAAGCGGGGGTCCCTGTGTTGATGGGGATACCTAACCACGAGCGCATTTTCGGGTTCTTCAGCGTGGTAGACAGTCTCAGCAGATCGTGGAGCGGCTCATGGAGAGACCCTTGGGGCTTCCGAGGGAGCCCGAGTGGGGTTCCTTGGATTGTCGCACCGTTCAGGAGGGTTTGGCAAGACATACCACACCCTCCTACTGTGAGATCTGGCTTCAGACCTATCTGTAGGGGTGGCATGAACATGGTTTCCTAGGGGCATCTCGCTCAGGGGTAGTTGTTGCTACCCCTGCTGCCCTGGCCTAGGATCGTCGTAGTCGGCTCGTCGCTCTACAGCACGTTCGGCCAGGAGTTCGTCAACCAACTTCTTTTGCTCAACATGTTTTTGGCACAACATGGCCTTCTCGGGGTCTTCATCTGTCTTCTGCACTAATGCAGATGGCTCAGAGTTCTTGATAGCTTTGACGTGCTCTTTGCCCTTTATGGAATTCCGGCTGAGTACCAATGCCTTGGTGGGCAGAGGGAGAACTACGAGGTTCCTCTTCTGATGAGTCGTCCTCTCTGATGGTTACAATTGTGGTGGAACACCCTCAGGGGTTAAGTATCTATCGAGAAGCTCTAACTCATCCTCCTCATCCACTATATCCGCCATGTTGACTGTGACCCTTCCCTGGGGCATGTCCTCAATATCACATAGCTAGTCGGGCTACCGCTGAATAAGACTGAAGAGGAGGGCATCATACTACCCCCATCCATGGATTTTCACGTTGGGGGTAGCCTCCCGGATAATTTTGCAGAGTACCTTGATACTATGAAAAAATTGCTGCTGGAGGGCATCACGACAACCTAGTGATGTGGGGTGTTGGGCCACAGGGAGTGCAGCCAGATTAACCAGACGACACTGCTCGCTGATGTCTTTGAAAATAATTTTGATCCTTGGATAAACCACACGCTGATGAAAAATAATGAAATGTGTCACTGAGAGGGTGTATAAGAAACACTCATCTTCTTCCGGAGTGAACGATTCTGGTTTTCAGAAATTCTACGTTGCCATGTGCCAGAACTTATCAGGGGAAGTGGTCTGCTGTGTGGATGGTCCAGAAGCTCCTCGTCTCAGATTCAGGGTTTGGACATTGATTTCCCCACTCGTCAACTGGAGGTGGATGTGGAACTGGCAGCGGTACTGCGGTAGACTGCTAGGATGTTAGGCTGGACGATGGAGAGTATGGTGTGCGGGCTGATTGATCACCAATTCTTGTGTTGTCCTCCGAAAATTGTAGCTACCTGGACTCTACTTTGTGATAAGACAGGCTGATGGCTGCCACTCCTGTCTTAGGAGCTAGGGCTGCTGGTGATAGGCTGCAATGTTGGTCGCCCGCCATTGGTCCCCAGAATAGCTCTTCGTGATCTCTTGTGGTGGTAGAAAGCGCTTTCGGTGATGATGGTAGTGATTTCACGACAGTAATCTAGGGGGTCACTAGATTTTCATCCTCCTTGATATACCTGCATAGACAGGCGAGAATCATATGAACCTCGCATTCTGGGAGCACCAAGAAGATTCACCACATCCCTACCCCAACCCTTTACTCAGATGAGCGAGGGGAGGGTTCTGGAGTTGAGTCGTACTCCACTTCAGATTGTGATAAGTGAACCAGTTTGATCTCCATCTAGACCTTCTCAAAGTTATTCTAATGGTGGCGATGACCCACATTCCTGCCCCTGGGTGGCTCCTTGGGACATAGCATATTTCTGACATGGGGTCCTTCGGCCGCACTGGTGCTGGGGCGGAGAGGGTTTCCACCCGAGAAAGAAGGGTGTGAGGATCACCAGGACAAATGTCTAAGGGTGCATGGGGAGGACATCCATGGATAACACTAGAGCGGGAAAAACATCCGCTGGGACTTGCAGGAGAATGGGGAGGACCTCCACGCATGGTGCGGGTGGAGCGAGGCTGGCCTTCACCCCTCTAGTTGTTGGGGTGAGGAAGACCTCCACCACCAACTGAGAGGATTCTAGGAGGATCCCCAAGTTGGGGAGAGGCCAGATGGGCAATGTCCCTACAGCGGCGGTCAGGAGAAGAAGAAACAACTCCATATCCAGTGTAATGGGCATGGGAGAGGCTTCTATGCCGGTTATCACTGTTGTGGGGAAGACCTTAATTTGGATTGGGGGTAGCATGGGGTGGACCTCAATGTCGATCCTTGAAGAGGGGAAGGCCTACTCTTTCTGTGGTAGTGGTATGGGGAGGACCTCCGTAAGGGGTGGCATCGCTGCAGGTTGGTTCGCGGCGACCACTGCTCGTGCCTGCGACCATGAGAGTCGACCCAGCCTGCCCGTGGGGTGGCATGGGCCTCGATCCTGGTTGGTTGTATAAGCTCCCCCTCTCAATCTATGCAGGGACTTAAAGATATGCGTCGGCAGTGGCTCATGCCACATTATTCGTCGATGTTGACACCCCTTGGTGGGCGTCCACCATAGCTTGTGCTTGATGCTAGCGTCTCTTCGGACCAACCAGGGCTGGTGGTGCAGGTGCATAGCTTACCTGCTCCTCCTCTAGCAAGACTGGCCGGCAGTGCTGATGCGGCCAGGTGGGAGGCCTCACTAGGAGCCCCTAAAATGGAACTCTAACCATGTTGGGCCGTATATCACCTACCTTGTTAGCATAAGGTATGGAGTCGTCAAAGTGCTCTGGGGACATACTCCTGAAGCGGTTGTATGTCAGGGTGGGGATCAATGGCTCCTTGCGCGGCCCTCAGGGGTAATGTTGATGGCAAGGCATGGATTCCTCTAGATCTAGGCATGCCATATCCCGGGTTGGTATTGTTTCCTCCTCCTCGTAATGGCATATGAGGTCGTTAATTACCCTTCGTTGGATAACTTTTGATGGAGAGATGGGTTGTGGGCACCCCATGGTTGTGGACATAGACACAATAACGGAAGCGGTGAAGCCACGAAGAGTGGTTGTTCTAGCGTTGCCCCTGGTCTTGAGTAAATGGGCAGGAGATGATCGTGTCCCTCAGGTAGCAACTTGATTCCTGAAATGAACGGAGATTAACTAATCAGTATTATAAGAAAAAGGAACCGAAAACTAATTCCCTAGCGTCATCCCGTCTTCTGTGATTGGTAAGAGGGATCCACACTGACAACTTCACAGAACGGGATGTCCAACGTTCTACTGCCCCAACATTTGGTGAGTTTCATACCATGCCTGCTATTTGCTTTGTGGGACCTGGTGCCGAATGACTGGATCTAGTGACACGTCAATACATTGATTCCCTGAGCACTACTAATCTCCATATTGAGGAGAAGAATATCACGTCTGGTTCACCATTTCTATTTCTGACCCTTTTGCGGGGGCACTCATGTCCATCTCGCTTGGGGACGAGGGGCACGGTTTTTTGTTGCCCTGCATTCCTGCTTTCCAAAGTCGGGCAGCATCTACTCCTTATTCAGGGATTATGCTCCTTGATCGAAACTGGATGATGGGATGTCAGTTCTTCTTTCTGGGTATTCCTCCCCAGAACTCATCACCTAGTCCGGGTCTCCCTCATATACTTAAGACATTGTTCGTGAAACTCTTTCAGGCGCCTTATCTCCATGGACACCAGTTCATTACAATACTTCTGTCAGGACATTCCAAGGGGTCCGGTTCGGGTAGAAACCTTCGGTTAGGGAAGTATTCATGTTGTTCATCACTAGAATGTCTGGACGCTGGGGGTTTGGTGTGTCTATCTTCTATCCCTTTTTATGGGACTTCTCATGGGTGTGAAAGTCTGAGGCATCCCACATCGAACGTGGGGAATTGTATGCCATGAGCATGTATCTGAGGTTTTCCTCGGCTTCCCATGTTTAACACGGGGTATGCCGCACGTTTAACGTCCGGAAAAGATGGATTGGGATGATCAGAACACTGACTGGAGTGGATCAGATGGGTGAAAACCCCTAGATGGAACACCGATATTGGGGCCAGCATGTGGGTGGCTTCCCAAGTGCTGTTAAACAGAATGGGGAATGGTTTTCATGATCCCACCAGGACGTGGAGACCCGGGTAAGGATCAGGATGGATGATTGAAGTTTCCATGAAGTGGATGGTTAATGGGATGGAACCATCATGAGAATGATGATGGTTTTGGGATTGACCCTCTAGGAGGCTTCCTACGTATCACTGTGGGAGGGAATCAATGTCCTCGTAGTACCTCTGATGGCGGCTTGCGGCTAAACGTGGTTACAACAGCTAGCTGCTAGATGGAGTCACATAGGCTTACCACTAGATGGGGTCACAATGGCTTACTGATTTATAGGGTCACAACGGCTTAACATTGGATGGGGTCCACAATTTAATGTAATGAAGGACATGGATGAACCGAAATGACGGGGGTCGGAACAACCAATAGGTGATGGGATTGAACCTCAGAGAGGCTTCCTACGTACCATGCCTTAGCAAGGGTCAAAGACCACATAGTTCATGAAGGGTGTGGGGCTTACACTCTAGGTTTCCCAGGGTGTTGGTGAACCGACATGAAGATAGTCGGAATGACTGGGTGTTGGGATTGAACCTTGGGTAGGCTTCCTACGTACCTTGCCTAAGCAAGGGTCAAAGACCACATAGTTCAGGTGGGCTTCGGTGAGCCGATGTGAAGGTGGACCTGGAGTCCAATGGCTGTTGGGATGGAAACTCGTGGAGGCTTCTTATATACCCTTCCCTGTCAAGGATCAATGACCTCGTAGTTCAGATGGAGTCATTTGGGGCTTATGCTCCGAAGCGGCCCATGGGGTCAGTGAAACGACGTGAAAAAGGACCTAGGTTCCAGGTGGATGGTGGGATTGACCCATAGGGAGGCTTCGTACATACCTTGCCTTAGCAAAGATCAAAGTCCTCGTAGTTCAGATGGGTGGGAACCGACATGAAGATGAGGTCGGAATGACTAGGTGTTGGTGGGATTGAACCTCAGGGATTCTTCCTACGTACCCTACCTTGTCATGGATCAAAGTCCACGTAGTTTATGAATGGGTCATAAGGCTTACAGTCTAGGCTACCCAGGGTGTTGGTGAACATACGTGAAGATGGTCGGAATGACCAGGTGTTGGGATTGAACCTCATGGAGGCTTCCTACATACCCTGCCTTGAAAATGATCAAATACCTCATAGTTTAGGTGGTAGGGTGTGGGTATTACACTCTAGGATTCCCCGGATGAGGATATCAGGGTCGGTGCTTACTCTAAGATCACGTGAGTCATGATCGGTATGAGAAACAAGAGGCAGCAGAGACCTGACAATCACGTCGCGAAAGGTGTGCCTGTGGGAAGTGGAGTGGGGCTTACACTTGATCACAGCCCAAAGAGAAAATGGGGGCTTATTCTGTAGGATCGAAATATAATATGAGATGCTCAATATACAAGAGGGGGGTGAATTGTATATTTTAAAAATTCCTTTGGAACCTTTAAAGTTAGTTATGAATAACTAGAGTTTCCTTAAGAAAAGGAAAGGGCTAAGTTTAACAAAGTTAAACTAAGTTGATTCACAACACCTCTAACACTGAACTGAACTTAACAAAAGTTACAATATAAGATTCTACCTTAAAGCGTATAGAATCTAAACTAATCAGAGTAAGGAAGTATAAGAAATTTATACTTTCCTTATGATACAAATTGCAGCGGAATAAAGACAAGTAGTAAAACTACTAGTAACAAGATAATAGTCTTTTAACCCAAAGATAAGGGTATCCAACAACCTTGGATAAAGGTCCCTTGATTTATACTTTCAAGCAAGTCTGTCTTACCCACACCAGGGTAAGCCCTCGATACAAAGATCGGAGTCTCTGTCTTGCTATCCCCGCAAGCCCTCAACTTCAAGGTAGTTGGCAACCTCTGTCTTCCTCAGCAAGGAAGTCCTCGATCTTTAAGGTAGTCGGCAACCTCTGTCTTTCTCAGCAAGAAAGCCCTCGATCTTTAAGGTAGTCGGCACCCCTGTCTTCCTATCCCCGGAAGCCCTCGAATGTAATCACCAACATTCGGAGTCGCACGAAGCTTTGAGAGTTTATAAGAGACTCTCTCTCTAGAAATCACTTCAACAGCATGTATGCACAAAGTCCAAATTGTTCATCCATCCGTTAGCAGCGAGCTTTTTCAAATGAGCTCCTATTTATAGGTAAGGTCGACTCCTTCTCCAATGGTCATATTTCCCTTAAAGTTCGGAGGGACCTGTACACGTGTCACTTAGACAACGGTTAGTTTATAACAAAATGGACGACATCGTTTTATAACAAAACAAGTGTAACAGAAAGTACGACATCGTTTTAAACTCTAACAGAAAAGTTCGGAATAGAAATTTCGGAGTGAAAGTTCGGAGTGAATAAATTCAGAGTGTATAAAACAATGATAATCAGATTCTGTTTAATAGGTGAATTCGGAATGAGAATTCGGAATAGGAATTCGGAATAGGAATTCGTCATCAGAAATCGTAATGAGAATTCGTCATTAGAATTCGTAATGAGAATTCATCATCAGAATTCGTAATGAGAATTCATCATCAGAATTCGTAATGAAAATTATTCAATGGAATTCGTAATGAGAATTCTTCATTGGAATTCGTAATGAGAATTCTTCTTCAGAATTCATAATGAGAATTCGGAATGGGTTTTCTTCATTAGAATTCGTAATGAGAATTCTTCTTCAGAATTCGTATCCTGAATCTGGAATAGAACTAAGTCAGAATTCATATCCAGAATTCGGAATGAAACTTCCTTATAGTTCTTGTCCAGAACCGAATCCTAAAAACAGAAATGCTTTTATATCAAAGATTTTATGACTCCGAGAAAGTGAATCCGAAACTCATACTTAAGAAAAATATGAATGAAAATATGATAAGGATAATTTTTCTTATAAAAGCGATTTTCCTTAAGAAAGCAATTTTCCTTATAAAAGCAATTTTCCTTAAGAAAGCATTTTTCCTTACAAAAGCGATTTTCCTTAAGAAAGCAATTTTCCTTAAAGATAAGGTGTTTGTGATTTTCAAAACAAGAAGGAATGGAAAAGTCATAAGGAAAACCTTATTGACTCAACATATTCATGGTTAGTAGCCCGAAGAGGTTGGGACTTACTCCAGGAGGGAGTCCCATGGGCGAAAAAGCACAGTGGGAGAGCGATTTGGGAACGAAGAAAGGAGACACATTGTTTCCCATCATGCCCTTTGTTGGCCCTAGGGACCGAAGAAGAAAAGAGGAGTGTGGATGCTACCTCCTACAAGAAAGATAGAGACTTACACTGAGATAGTTTCCCTTTCCCCATGGACAAACACCACTCCCAAAGGGGTGATATCATCCCCTATGGAGACCAGTGGGCATGAAGAATGTCCAAGTTGTGTGCGCCCTGCGTGCGAGGCACATGGTGGGGTCATAGTTTAACGTCATGTGCTAAGGATGATGGATCATGGTAGTTTAACATCTTACATCTCAGACGATGTGGGTTTTCTCCGCACCCCTAGGACTTACATAACTGGTACCCTCTACTCCTTGGTGTAGAGAGGGGACAGGCAAAGCCGTGGTGAGGGGGTGTCATGGAGTAAACCATCGAGGGGCACATGTTAGCGTGGCTATGTAAAATAGCAATAGCAATTAGCAGTCATATGCGAAGAAGTATGAGGCGAAGCAACGCAACGGGCGGTGTCATCTATGGGACATTGAAGTCACTTTGTGAAAACCTGGAGGGTCGCACGGGAAAAGGAATTTCAATGCAGAGGGGTTCAT
Organism: Viscum album; assembly: GCA_963277665.1. Taxonomy (NCBI): domain Eukaryota; kingdom Viridiplantae; phylum Streptophyta; class Magnoliopsida; order Santalales; family Viscaceae; genus Viscum; species Viscum album. Next base: position 649,936,072 of record OY728145.1, on the reverse strand, counting down.
AGGCAGGGGCCTTGTGAAGCTATGTTGCTTCTCATGGGAGAGGGAACTTGTGAAGGGGTGTGCTTCGCGAAGTGGGGTTCCTCATATTAAGCATAGGGTAGAGGTGCATATGGGAGGTTCTTCGTGAAGTGGAAAGGCATTCGCAGAGCACTGCGGCATAGAGAAAAGGTGCCTCATGAAGCAAGGTGTCGTGAAGAAATGTGCATCGTGAAGTTTAATGACCCTGCCTTGGCATGCGGATCATGTGTACTTGATGGGTGTTTCTCAAAGAATAAACTCTCTATAAGGATCCAGATCCCCTTGGGGATCCCCTTGCTTCGCGATGGCCCTTAGGATTCGCAAAAGGAATCCCTCTCAGAATTGGGGATCAAAATTAGACAAAGGGGAGGCACCTCGCAGAGCAGAAATACCTCACATAGTTCATGGTTCATAGAGAAGAAGGAGCTTCATGATTTGGGAGCTAGGAAGTCGAAGGGTCAAACTGTCCATCCTTTGGGCTCAAGGGGAGCCCAGAATTTATAGGCAAGAGGCTAGGCAAAGCAGATCTTACGTGGAGTGAACTGGGACTTGGTTGCTTCGCGGTGGGCTCGCAAACGTCAAATGTGTTCATGGAGCATCCCACCTCCTAGCTTTGTAGCGAGCTCGCGAACGTCAAATACGTACATGGAGCATCCTGCATCCTTGCTTCGTGGTGGATTCACGAATGTAAAATGTGTTAGCAAAGTGGCCCACCCCCTTGCTTTGCAGCGGGCTCATGAATGTAAAATTCGTTCGTGGAGCGTCCCTCCTTCTTTCTTCACGGCGGCTGCGGTGCTGGGGGGACTCCACGAAATAGTTTTGTGAGGTAGTCAATGGTGCCTTCTTTTTGGATTCTTATCTATCCTGAATTTGGTATCCAACAAAGTTTTATTCTCAATTTCTATCAAGTGTTATGGAGATCTATAAATAGGGGTAAAAGTGAGTCACTTTAGAGGACATCATGATTTGATTATTCATTTGTCTCTCAAGTCGGCATAGAATTATTGAATGATCACTCTTTTATAAGAATTTTGATTTAGATTATTTATTTATACTCATTAATTGATAACATAACCCAAATTGGGGGATTTTGAGACCAATATATGTTTTAGGTGGATTTTTTTAGATTTTGAATGATGAAGAAATGGATATATGAAGATAAAGAACAATCCCCTCGATTTGTGGTGTTTTTCTAGGGAAAAATAATTAGATAAGAATAGTTGGATATTGTTGTTATGTGATATTTAATTTTCAATATATAAATCATGTTCAATCTAAAGTGTTACATTGTATTTTATTTGAGTTGAAGTTTATTCAATGGTGATGTGATGTTTTAAGATGCTTGGAAGAAGTTTTATGAAGTTTAAACTTATTTAGAAGTGATTTATAGTTGAAAAGAATTTTTTCTGAAATCATTCTATCTCCTCAATACATAAGAGTATATTTTCATTTTATGTAAGAGTTACTTTTTGTAGAAGATATAAAATTAACTAATAAAAAACATTTTTGACACACTAATACATAAACTTGAAATCGAGCTAATGAATTGATAATTAACAAACCCAATAAATCAACTCTCTCTATGTATGTATATTTTTGTGTAGAAAGACTAGAAAATTGGAAATTTTTAAAATATATAATAGTATACTTACTGTTATATAAGAGTATCTTTGAGTAGACTGGTGGAAATTTGGAAAATTTGGAATGCATAAAAGTAATCTACTCATATATGAAAGCCAGTCAACTGGGGAATAAAGGCCACTCTAAGAAAAATTGAATGCATAAAATTAATCTTACAATACATAAAGGGTATTTAATAGGGAAAGTAAATACATAAAAATTATTTATTCGATGCATAAATTTCATCTCACGTTTCCTTAGGATGCATAGGTTTCATTCCAAGAATACATGATGATCATTCTAAGGTATAGAGTGATACATAAAATATCCATATACAGTTAAAAGGAGAGACTTAAAAAAGTTAATATTTAATTTCATAAGCTAAAATAATTTTCAGAAGATTTTATCTAATGGATAGAGAGAAACTAGATGATTAAATATTATGATGATTAAGCTATTATTTTATTGAAGAAATATCATGAAGTGAAATCATGATACAAGTAGTGGAGAATAAAGGAAAAGCTATAAATAAGATAGACACATAATGTTGAGAGGGTCCTAACTCCGTGAAGAACAACCATGAGAATAATACTTCACATTGTTTTCACAAAGTAAGAATACTTTCACTATGAAGAAACTTATCACATAATGAATAGAAGAAGTAGTTACAAGAATAATAGTTTCTCATAATACAACATGCATGCCGTTACACTATTATGACTTAGAAAAATCAATTAACTAAAGAATAAGTGGGTTAAAAAATTAAATAAGTTCACAGAAAAATTAAAGGAAGTTGTTTTAATTGGAAATTGAAATTCAAATTAAAAATTGTGGAAAAAATGACTTTTCTATGCAAGATAAAATCTAACATGGTTATTACATAAAATAATAATATTGAATAAAATAATTAAAAAAGATTATTTGGGATATATAGAAAGATATTGATATAGAAAATGGTCTATATATAGTGCAGTGTACAGAGGAAGAGTACATGTAGGAATTAAAATAGAAGAAGAAAAAGAAGAAGAAGAAGAAGAAGAGAAAACATACCCATTGGTTTTTATTTAATAATAAAATCTTTGTTGTGTGGTGAATAAAGAAGTCACACTAGTTTTATATAGTTAATAAGTGTGGGAAAACTATAATGTTATTTGGAGAAAATCATCATCGAAAGAAGGATAATCCATTTCTCATCAAACATTACGATAATGGGAAAACTTGTTGGAAGAAAAAAAATGATAATATTTTATCATGAGTTCATTGATATAGATTTCTCATCTATAAAAACCATGTTGATTCTAGTGGATCATTTGTTCTTGGGTGATTCGTGATCATTCTAAGTATTAGAAACTAATTTTTTGTAGTGATATATATATATTGAGTGTCCCTTGTTTGTTCCTTTCATCAGTGTGTGTTAGTTAAGAGTTGAGATCCCTCACTCTATTTAGTGATAGAGATTCATTTCACCATAAACTATAAAATATAAATAGAGTATTAGTTTCCACAAATTCAGCCCCAATAAACCTCATTTTTCTTATATAAACCACAAGTAAAACACCTTTCTAAATAAATTCACTCATAAAGTTATTCATCAAGTAAATATAAATTGCAGTGAGATGTACTGAATGATTCAATATAGGTTATCTTAGGTCTTTTTATGGCTTTGAAAATCATCTTGTTTTCAATTTACAAATTTTAGGAAATTTTTAGAGGGTTTAATAAAATTTTACCCGATATGCTCAAATTGTTGAAAATAGTTAAACTATGGCATGTTTTATTCATATTTTAGTGTTTTATTTATAATATTAGTGGGTAAAAATTCAAACCATAAGAAAATAATTTATTTTTAGAGTCAGTTATGTTTCTAAAAATAAATAATAACGTTCATTAAATCATAAAAGTAAACTCCATAAGGGAGATATATATATTTCCATTTTATGGAATTTTCTAAAATGCCTGCTAGGGTTTGAGAAACTCCTCATAAAATACAATCCAGGTATCAGTTTACAGAAATCAGTTATTTATTTTAAAATGGTATATGATATCGTATGTATACTTTATAAATATATTAAATATAAAATAAAACTAAAATCAAGGAATAATTGATAGATCTTATAGTTTTCATTTGATTGATAAATAAAGTGGACTATGGATCAAGGAATGGATGAAAATGAAAGATCATATTAATTTGAAAAGGATGTTAATTTTAATATTTATCTTATATGATAATAGAATTTGTTTGTAAAAAAGAATTTTTATGAAAAATATGAGATTTTATACATGTTTTATGATTCATTAGATTCTATAATATACTAATGAAGAGGATAAGGATAAAAATGACCTTGATGAAATCATGTATCCACGATTTTTGTTAAAAAATGATATATAATACCTCAAAACTATTACTGAAATATTTTAATGAATAAATTATTACTTTTATTGTAATTATAATAACACATATAAAAGCACTGATGATACATAAACAATACTTTTTTTGTATAATATTCCCAATAAAGGAAATAAGTGACATTTCCTAACACAAACACGTTTTTGTAGCTTACCATGGTATTTTGAAGAGAATATATTGTCTAAGAGGATAGTGGGAGTATTTTTTACTTCAATAAATACAAATTTTACAAATAAAGGGTTATACCTCTTAAAATATAAATTGAATATCACTTTAAGGGAAAGAATTTGATTGAAAGGGTTCCAAGAATTATAATGATGATCTTATAAAGAGTTATAAATAGAAAATAGAAGTTATTAACATTTTCACATAGGTGTTTTTCATGATAAAGAGTTTAAATAATATTTTCAATGTGTTTATAATTATGAATATGATTTTTAATTCTCACCATTACTCAAACAATATTTCTTTATATATGTTACTCACTCAAGATTTAGTGGAAGTGTTTTTTAGTTGATATAACTCACTTATTACAGGGTGTTGTAAAAATATATTAATTTACTAATGTTAAACTATAGTATAGAAGAAACCAAAGGTAGCCTCCAGGGAGAGGTAAAAATTCATATTGTTAAATTTACTAAAAAATGGGTGGGTTAGAATTGAATTGATTTTAGAAAACTAAGACAAATTGAAAAGAAAAAAATGTGATTTATCAACTTATAGATGAGGCAATTTTTTTAGATATTGTATTATCAATTATAATGTTATCTATGTACTAAAAGTGGTTCACTCTTTTTTTACTAACTAATAAGTGAAATAAACCACGCTTGATATATCCTTTACCTTAGGTTGAGAATAATCGCGAGGTTTTATAAAAAATAATCACACTTTATCAACCCTCCTTTCCATGTGTGTGGGAAGAAATTAGATGGAATACTAAAATGACACTATCTCTAAACTACTTTGGAATGTCCAATTTAGTTTATAGTGCTCCTAGGTGTGTCAAAAGATAACTCACTACCTTCTACACACATATAAACAATCTCTAGATACTCACCACTCAATCTCTCAAATTCCATCATACATGAGACTAATTAAATAGAGTCAGAGTTATAATTATCAACCATATAAGTAATATGTTCATAAGAATAATACACTAAATACAATCAAATTCAAAATAATAACCCACCACTAAATATAGAAATTAATCAATAGAAGATGAATTTTAATCAATAAAGTGAATACTTAATAATATAAAAAGGGTCTTATTCCCACCTATCACAATACCTAAAAGTGTTTACCTCTCTATGTTATAGGTTATAAGAATATAAAGGGGGTAAAATATATATACAAAAAAAAACAAACTCAAATTTCAATTGATTCCCCCTTCTTCTCATCCTCTATCCACCCTTTGTATATTATTCCTTCCCATATTAAATTATATTCAAGATATGTGTGATTATCACCTCTTTGATTTTTCATATCCCATGCAAGATTTTAGGATTCTAAAAAAACCTTGAATTTAAATTATTTCCTCCCTTGATCAATATATAGTCAGACTACTTGCTTTATTCTTCCCTCATTTCATTTTCCTCTATATTTATAGGCTCCACATTGCATCAAAATCATCCCTATAGATGTATTTTTTTATGAATGTTTTGAAAATATTTATCCCCATGTGACATTCCAATATTGGTCACAACATGATTTTTACAAAGGTAATATCCTTATATAAAATTGTTAGTGTCTTATATGTCAATAATGCGTTTTAAAAGAACCCTAATGTATCACAAAAAAATATTAAAATTTACTAGAAAACCAAATTTTTCTTAAAAAAAATGTTACATATTCCAAGGGATATTAAGTATTCACCTCAAGTGGTATTGTACAATATCATATATATTATTTTAGTAGAAGTAACTCTTATGTATGATTCTGGAAACTCTTATATATTAGTTATAACTTATCTAAGGCTTTTGAATTCTTAATATATAGTAAATTTCCATTCTATTTCAAATGAATAATATCCCATTTTGGTGAAGAACCTTACGTATCATTTGATTCTTATTATGCGATTCTAGCCAATTGTTTGTCTTTAAAAAAAGTTAGGGTTTTTAAATTTTTGTCCATTCATTTTACTCTAAAAATAAATAAAATAAATTGAAATCAGGACTTCATCAATTTAAATAAATATTTATAAAATCCAATAAAATTTATCATTATTCATATAACTATCTAAAACTAAATTAATAAATTGATCTGAGGGAATTAAATGAATTGAATATCAAAAATATAATGAATTTATTACCCTTATCAATTATACCACACTAAAATCATGGACTCTTAGACAAGTGAAAATCAAAAATTTTACCCAAGATGAATTAAAAAAAGTACTCATTGTGAGTTACCTTTTCAGTAGTCTTATCCCTCAATATTATAAGGAATCTTTTTTTTCATTTATTCCATTTTATCCAAGAATTATATTGAATTCATTTCAACTTTTCCCCTCCCCCATTTGTTAGTGTAGGATCCCTAAAACTATTATATCTATACATTATGATAACTTGTATTCGTTGTTTTGGCTATTAATAAATTCCTTATAAAATCAGGACTGTTCTTCAGCATAACATAGACTGTGATGATATCCTAATAGTAGTTGTCACACTGAAAGGTCATAGTAGTTCCCCACTACGATGAGATCCCAAAAGGTACATGATTTTATTCTTAAATAAATATTTTATAGCTATATTAATTCATTTTTGGGACACAAATAATATAGTCATTAAGGGTTGGAGACTCATAGGACATTGATGCACCTTCTCATGGTTTACACCTAAGGAAATATCCATTGTAGTATATTATGATAATGAGACTCGCTGGTAGGAAACACACATTTATATGTTTCATTTGATGTTCCTTCATTTGGACGTATGTATTTATCATTAGACATTAAGATTATTATTAATGAGTTTTATAAGTCACATGATTTGATATATTGAAGGACATTATGATGACATATGTTCATTGTGAGTTAGGATACATTGGATGCATCATAATAATATTTCATTAATGGATAATGTGATAAAAAAAATTTATCTTCTATACATTAATGGGATAGGATATGTCATGACATTTGATGTAAATTATATATCCAATATAAATCCATGGCCATGGTTTTCTATTTGGATAAATTTATTTTTGGAATGTCAAATAAAGAGATATAGAACCCATAGGTTGATGGCACCAGCATGCAACCTATATAATTAGAGATATCACGATGATGGGATTATATTACATAGTAAGTGTTTGTATAAGGTATTATTTTATTACAACATTATCTTCTTTCAATATGGGTTCCTTGGTGTGTTTCAAGATGCTAACCTCATACTTTAGGCTATTTTTCCTAATTCCACAGACAAAGATGCCTATAAGGTCACACACTAAGTGCATCAAGAATATTAGTTCAATAATATATTATTATTTATTATTTAAAATTATTAGTAAATATAATTCTATAATGAGGTTAAAATTAATTCATTTTTTCTTGATTTCATGTATTCGGTCACCAGTTATTCGAGATAATATTATGTGAGAACAATATTTAATAAATATTTATTTGATATGTAGTGGATATAATAATTATTATTTTTATTTCTCAATAAGGAAGTGATATTTATTTATTAAAAGAATATCCATTATTCAAGGCCCAATAAATAGTTTGGAGTAATGGTGGATTGAGTTGAATGGTCTGGTGAGAAATAAATACTTTTAAATATATTTTGAACCAAAATTATTTAATTTATTTTTTTAGTTTAGTGCATTTCAATAGAAAAATATTATTATTATTATTATTATTATAGACATGGGGTTTTATAAGGATTAAATAAAAAATAAACAAAACTTCTGGAATTTATTATTTCTAAACCTAGTGGTATATAAACCCAATTATATATTTTTTAAGAGATGCAATTCATTTTGTGTTTTTCATAAGGACACTAGAAGATAATCTTATCAAGACCTATAGAGATCCCCTCCTAGAATTCTCACAGGATTGGAGAGTGTTCTTCCTCTTCCTTTCACTCTCGAGTCTATGGAGAATAAGGAGAATCATTTGGAATTGATTCTTAGGGCGATCAAAGGTGAACAATGCATACGATTGGATAAATTGTGCTAGCACCTAGAAATTCCTATAGCAACAATTGTAGATTCATGGAACATGTGTGGATAACCTCTAGATATAATTTCTTCCGGATTACACCAATTAAAAAAATGAATGTCATAGATCCATTTTCAGATACATCAATGAGGAAATAATTTCTTATAAGGTAATTCTTAAATTTATAAAATTAATTACAAATAATATGTAATGATTCTATGAATTGGGTCTTGAGTTCATCCATTATTTATATTCATTGCTTCAATTCATTTTATATTGAATTTCATTATATTGAAAATCTAGTATTCATCATTAATCATGAAAAAAAAAAGAAACTTTGGGAATGCTCTATCGAACGCTTCTACTATACCTGGAACCTTCAAGTTGTATCATAGTGATGCACATTTGTTTATTGTAATTAAAATTCCGCTGATTGATTTTTTCATTTTTCATTACTTTAAATTATACTTTAGTAAATATATAATCCAAATTGTGAGATCTTCTTTATTCTTTTTAATTTATCATAAATATAATCAAATGAATCAATTTTATAAATGAAATAAACATAAAGATCTCCTCTAGAGGTGTCGTGATGTTTGTATAGATAAAACAAGAGTACACGTCGTGTAACATATAGGTTTATGTTGTGTTCTAATGTTTAATGCACAAAAAATTAATTTGGAATTAATTCAAGGTGTTTTCATTTATTACACTTTGTGAATTCAATTTTACACATCGTATTGTCAAGATTGTCCTAGTATATGGTCAACTATGGTACACACCATGGAACATTTGTAAATTACATGTAGTTCATTAGTCACATATAGGATATTTATTCTCATACATGGCCTAAAAGAATGGTTTTCATGTGACTCGGAGACCAAAAACAATGTATCACATGTACACATAATTTACACCAACACTGATTGTTGAACAGTTACATGTGTAGTACCTAGGCGTGTTCCGTGGATATACGGTAAGAAAAAACCATGTCGTGTAGATATAAGGTACACATTGATTAATTTTACACAATTATATAGATATGAAAATTAATCTAATATAATATTCAAACCATGTCAACAAGTTTTATGTGTGTTCATTTAGTTGATAATACATTCCTTTTGATGGGTTTTATATATATAAATATCTAATAAATATTTGTTTATTGTTCATATATGAATATCTTATATAAGTAATATTACAGTTATTACTCTATGTACATGGAAGAATAAAAAGAAATATAAATACCATTTTTTCTGTGTGGTCATTAAGTTGATAGTATACATCGTGAAATTATGTGATAAGTCATTTAAGACACAAGTTGATAGAGTAAATTGTACATAGTTATAATAGACATTTAGTAGTTTGGATGGATACTCACCATGTTTCCTCCAAGGTACATTTTGTATATAGTTAATTTAAAATAAATATATTTAATTTTTTAAAAATTGAGGTGGATGAGAATCTCAAGAAAATTAAGATGAGAATTAATATAAAACTATTGATTAATTAAATATGATAATTAATTTATTTGAGCATTATTTATATTAAAAAAGAACGATTAAAATTCAATTATAATTCTATTAAATTCATAATTCATTGAATGCATGTGTATTATAAAGAGATTAAATGAGACCTTTGTTTGTGATTAGTTTAATTTAATTTATTAATAAATAAAAATTATGGCATGGGTGTCGCCTCCCAAACCATTATTTAAGGGAATACATTCTTATGGTTTTTTTATGTAATCCCAGTAAAAAATATTTTTCTTCCCCTGCCTGCATACAAGTAGAATCATATGTAATGGATGGATCTTCCAAGCTAGTAGAGGTGGTTCATGTTTGGAGCAAGGCGAAACTAAACCAAGATAGATACATTGTTAGACATGTAAAAAAGATATAAAAAAAACCATAAATTGTTCAAGGTATTTTTCACTAAGGTCACTGATTAATTTATCATCAACTATATAAAATAAAAATTAGTAAAAGATCATGATAATAACACTATTGTTTTTTTTTCTATGAAGTTTAATGATTATTTCATTTTGTTTTTTTTTCATTATCACATGAATTAATGAATTAACAAGCAGACAAGATAGAACAAAAATAAACTGAATTATGCATAAATATTTTCTAAGACATGGTTAATCACTTTAGTATATTCACTTAATATTAACAAGAGTGTAATAAAGATAATAATTGAAAATCTAGGTATAAAAATAGTATCCCTCAATTATATATATTAATTACTTATAAACTTCCAATACATCAGTTTAAATCGATATATAGTTTAATGTGTTTGACCAGTCAAAGTTGGTTTGAATTAAACTATTGTTGAATTATAACTTGAGTTTTTGGGTTGACTTAGCTTATTTAATATAATGGTTTGACTACCAAAGTAATACTTATGTAAACATAGTGGAAACCGTTGAGGAAATCCAATTTATAGATTTCAAGATTTGGGATCCCACTCAACGTATCATGGAACTATGAGTTAATGTAGTTGGAATTTGGAATATCTACTTTAAACAATAAAAACTTCTTTACCATTCAATATTGGGGTGATTAGTAGGGTAATATGGATACATTCCACTAGAATGTAGAAGATACGGGATATTCAAGATCCATTGGGGGGGATATTGATTTTTCATAAAATAGTGGGTGATTAATAAATATAATATTTATTTATTTGTCTAAATTCTATCAGATAATGTACTAAAAATATACTTACCTTATTTGTGTATTTAGAAATAAAATTACTTCAAACATATCATTGTGATCCATATATGAGAAGGATGTCCTTCTCATGGGAAAAACATTTCCAATAGTGGAAAAGGTGTTTATGCATTATCATATAACATGAAAGGAAATTGAATGTGCTGGAAGAATGTATTACTAATGAACCTGGTAATAAAGCTATTGTGGAAGGGCTATCTCTTTATGAGATAAATTTGATTGATTATAAAAACTTTCATCATTTCATGCTATAATTCTAAACCAATGAGCTTCTATTTTAAACTAAGGACATGGATGCATATATCATGATGTTATGCCTTCATGATCACTATCAAGATAAAGTGATTCAAGAGAGATATGAGATCTTCAAATTTCAATTAAAAATTAATTTTGGAGATCCACTGCATTTTAGGCCTCCTATAGTCAACATTATTGGCTAAATTGAATTCTTAGACATCTTAGGAATTAAATTATTGATTGATTTGTGCATATATCTCATAATTTATTCACTACCAAAGACCTTTTCCAGTTTTATTGTTATTTATAACATGATCAGTAATTTTAAGAGTCCTTCAGAACTTTGAAATCTGATTCACTAAGAAGATAAAGACAAGGGTTGTAACAAACCTGCATTTCTTATGGTGAATAAGAAATTGAATAAAAATGTGAAGGGGCCCAAGACTCATAACAATTCTAAATATCCAAATCCCCATCCTTCCGAGAAGAGGAAGATCCTGAGATAGGGAAATAAAAAAGGATACTTTATGTTTTTCATGTGGAAAGTAAGGCCACTGGATGAGGAACTGTACTTAGAAGAATGGGGAAGATAAAGGTGCATTTGTTTTTAAGCGTAATTTTATAATATCAATAAATTGGGTGTTAGATATAGATTATATTTATCATATCTATAACTAAATGTAGGAACCAAGTAGATTCTAAAATATTTCAAGAGGAGAGGTGGATTTGTGATCTAAAAATGGTGTGAGTGTAACAGCCCGAGATTTTATGAAAAATATTTTTTTTTATTTTATTAATGTCTTGTGTTGTACGCTACACCAAAAGGAGCTTCCACAACACACATCCTTGTCTTGCCTTGCATTACACGCAATCACGACCTTCCTCGATAGCGTGCGTAATACGCAATACCAAGTTTCACTAAACAACGATATGCTATAAAAATATTATTAAAACTAGCCGTTATGAATAGTAATAACCACTTTTTGAAATCCAGTAAATCTTATTTTTCAAAATGAACTTTATTTTTGGATTCGGAGTATCGAATTTAGCCTAAGGTGAAATTTTGGTACTTTTCGGATAACTTTCATATTTTGATGAATAGTGAAAATGACTAAATTTTAATTAAAAACAACTTTTTTAATCGAAATAATTAATAATGATAAATTATTAATTTGAGTGATTTTAAAGTATATTTAGAATATATTTTTACAATTTAATACAATTTTGGTCATTGAATGTAATTTCACATTTAAACCAGACATAATCAAGTGTCAATCTTTTGATAGATATTGTTTCTTAAAAACACGCTATTTGTTTTAACAGCGGGATTTAATTATAAAATTAATTAATGCAACTTCTATGTTATGAATTTGGTTAAATAGATTTCATTTTTGAATTCGGAATATGAAATATAGCATAGGATGAAATTTTGGCATTTTTCTGAAAACCTTCAATTTTTTATGAATAGTGAAACCACTAAGTGGTAGGTTAAAAACTGAATTTTGCATAAAACATAATTTTACCGCTTCTATGAATGGAATTTCGAAAATCCGACAGACACGGTTAATATCAAGGACTAAAATGTGGTTCAATGAGATGAAAATAATTTTTGGTGAATAGTAACTTTTTACTTTTTTTTACCACGGTTAAAAGTAAATAGGGTAATTAAGGGTAAAGATGATATTATTATTACCCTAACACATGTCCTAATTCTATTGGACAAGTGTATTTCGACCAAAAACAAACTTAGGAATAAAATATGACCCTTTAGGCCCACTTGGATTAGATTAGGACATTTATTATTAATTTATTTAAAGAAGGGTTAAAATAGTTAAAATCAAAGTTTAATAAGTAAAGCATTTTTAATATGGGGTTATACATAAGATAAATTCGATTGTAAATATTCATTAGAAAGATAAAAAGATTTCCTACATGATGGTATTTTATTTGTAATTTTTAGACATCAAATAATTTAAGTTATTTATGACACAACGATGATGCAGTAATTATCTTTTTAATGAAATATTGACATAATTGATGTTATAAGCACCAAAATAAATGTAATTTGAGATTTTTTATGAATTCCACTAATTTTCTAGGTTACTATGATATATTAATGTTGATTTAATCAACTTGGTTTGAACATTTAATTCTGTTATGACTTTCACAAAAATCATATATCAAATAGTGTCAAAATTGACACAAAATAGTTTTTAAATCAAATATTATATTACTAATTGTTATTCTATTCCTAAAAATATATGGTTCGGCCAAATGACTTAGATAAGGATATATATATTAATAATAAACAATTTGGGGTTCGTTTGGCATGTTATAGTAAGTGTATTAACCATATAGTGAAAGAAAACAAAAAGACACGGTAAAAGTTAAATTATTTAACTTAGAGTTAAATCTACTTGATAAGGTTTAAAATAATATCCAAACATGTCTAAATTTTATTGGTTGATGAGATTACAACCCTATATCATCTAATCTTCTAATATGAGTCATGTTTGGAGGTTTTTAAGTGGGGTTAGATTTATTATAAATTAATATTTTTAAGAATTCCTAAGGTGCCCCTCTCCTCCCCTATAAAAGGACACCTCCTCCCCCTCCTCCTCACACCAATTTGAGCACTCAAGCTCGGCCAACCCCTGCCAAAATCCCTTCTCCACTTCCCTAGAAACATCCTAGAGGTTCTGGTCTTCCTCAAAGACCAATTCTAGTGCCCTAAGAAGAGGTCTCAAAGAGGCACTTCAAAGAAGAGGTAATTACCGTTACCAATTCTTTCATCTTTATTTCTTCTTCCACTTCTTCTTCTTAGGTTGTTTAATTATGAAGTAATAACATCAGTATCACTCATATACTGATATGTTATTATAAGTATGAAACAACCCTATTTCTCCATCTATCCATCCTACGGAAAAAGAAATCACCGCGCGTGCGTACGTACGGAATACCGTCTCCACGCCGTGGTGTAATCTATTTTCCACCACCACCTTACATGGATGGGTATAATGGTGTAAATAATAACTATACATAGTTATTACAACATCATATTGATTCTGATATATTGTATAATCCACTCCAATTCAATTCAATATTTATAGAAATGATATCATCGCTCGTGCGTACGTACGGACTACCGTCTCCACGACGCGATGAGATTCATTCTCCATGTTAACCATTTAAGAATGATTATAAAGTATATATAAGAAATAATAATGAAATATATGACATTATAAAGCTACTGGATTTATGTATATATATACATATGTATGTCATCTACTTACTTCCATTTCAAGACAATAAGGAAAGGAAAACAGCGTTCATGCGTACGTACGGACTACCGTCTCCATGAACGGTGTTTTTCATTTTATTTATCTACCTATTATATATATATATATATATATATACTGAATATATATGATATATAAATCATATTTTATATTCTGGAAGTAAGTAAATCATGATATAAGTAATAATGATGTCAAGAACAACAAGTCAAAACACCTACGATAAATGAAACGATTTTACCCAAAACGCTTCTTTAACATGGAATTTACAAAAGAACGGGTAATATAATGTCATAAGTGAACCATATATGATATCATAACAATGAATATGATTCTGTAATAAGTCAATAACATGATTTAAATCATTATACAGGAGGTTCGGACACTTACAAAGCAAGTCGGACCTAAGGTAAGGGAAAATACCACAATCTCATTTTTATCCGAGATTGTTTATTCGTAAGTATTTACTGGGGTGTATTTTATCATCCACATCCATGTACCCTCAATATGTAATATTATTTCCATCCACCTACAATTGTTTAAATCCAATTTTACCCTTCTATGAGTTTTTAGTAAAGGATATGAAAGGAATCTTTTTTCGTTTTTCGTACGAGGTACTTTTTGACTTTTCCGACAAAAGTACGAAGAATGTTTTTTTTAACTTATACGGCACGAACGGATTTATACAGTTTTATAAAGCCTTATTTTCATGAAGCTTCCTCTAAAAGATTTCATGACTATTTTCAATAAAATCTCTTTCTTTTAAAATTGCATGATGTTTTGTGAAAAGAAATTGATTTTGAAGAAGAAAGGATATTTTCCTCGAGAATTCAATTCAAGTGTTTTATTAAAATTATTTTCCATATAAGATAATAAAGGCTTCTGTTTCTATCCATATTTTTACATAGATTTGACTATGTTGTGATGAAATTATGTTTATGAATTCCTTTATCTTATATGAATGGTTTTATGATGTCATGTTGTTTAAGAATCCCATTTTTATTACATGGGTTATGATTTATGATTTTGTGGCACACATAAGAAAGGATTCATTAAGAGATGGGTGGGACCTATATCTCCCTCCAATGCATTGGGTAAAGATTTCATATCTCATGAGATAGACATGGCTGGAATGGTAGGTTATACCGGTTCAGTGAAACAGGACTGAAACGAGGATTACTCGATTCAGAAAGGGACTTTGTCCACTAAGATAGTCTTGGCAATGAGTCTTGACTAACAAGAAATGATTCTCTATGATTATGTGTGTATGCCACAATGAGTAATGTTTTAAGTTATGATTTCATTTCACTACTATGATTTATCCCATGTTATTAAATTATGCTCTCTTTTGCAGGTTAAGATTTCCAAAAAATGTTATGTTCTTATGAAAATTATGTGATTGATATTTCTTTTTTTTTACCCTTACTGAGCATTTGAGCTCACCCTTTTATGTTTTCTTTTCCCCAGGATATAAAGAAAGGTTTTAGGTATAAAAAGGAAGATCTTTATGGGAGATGTTGAAGATCTTCCACCACAATTAGAAGTTTACGTTCCGAGTTTCCAAAGACACTAAACTATTACGATCCTTGTGTGTGTGTTTTTGTTATGTACTAAGTATTCCGCAAAAGTAATGTAATGTCCATGTACGTCAAGCTTCGGGTCTCTACAGTGAGTCTGGCTACTCTATCCATTGATGACTACCATATTTCATTTCCAACGACAATGATATTGGTATTATGATATTTTAATTATATAACAACTATTAACAAAAACGTAATTTATGTGTCATTCCTTGATTAATATAGGTTTATTTTCAAATTTAGTAATAAAATTTATTTCTTTTATAAATAAAACATATGTTTTGTTATGAAATGTTTAAATAATAGTGTTTATGTATTATATTAAAAAACAATTATTGAAAATCGATAAAAAATCATGTTCACATGACTTACATAACACCCAGATATGGCATCACTGTCTTGGTCATTTAAATGTTAATCATTTGACAAATATATATCAAGATGGTTATTTAGACTATTTTAATATAAACACACTTGAATGATTTCATCCTTTTTTACCCTTGAAATTGACCAAACTGTCATTCAATGGATAGGGTAAAATGGTCATAGAGCTTCAGGGATTGGTACACACTGATATGTGTGTACCATTTATAGTATAAGCAGGAGTTGGATATTATTACTTAATAATGTTTTATAAGTAATTTAATAGATATGGTTATGTCTAGTTGATGAGGTATAAGTCTAAGTCCTTATGAGAAATTAAAATAATTCAAGAATGAAGGGGATAATCAACATGAAATAAGACAAAGTAAATTCATTCAGATCAAGGTGGTAATTATTCTATCCAAAAGTTTATCACATTTTTATGAGTGTTTGGGATTCAATCTCAACTCACTTCAACTTACACACCATAGAAGAATGGGGTTAGTAAAAGGAGGAATTGTACCTTGTTATTCATGGTAAGGTCAATGATAATCCATGAATATATTCCATTACCATTTTAGGGATGTACATTAAAACTACATAAAATACAGTAAATTGAGTACCCACTAAAGTGGAAAATGGAATTCCCTTTGAGTTATGGAATGTAAATAAACCCATTTTTTCACATACACATGAATGGGGTTGTGAGGAATTTGTCCAAGATTTCTCAGGAAACAAAATAGAACCCTGGGGAAGTAAGTGTATCTTTACAGTGTATCCTATACAAAGAAATATATAATAATTATAAAACACCTGAGATAAGAAATTGAAAATCTCCATAAAACCATATTTCTTAGGAGGGACAATGCCTTAAAAAAGGATAGTGGTAGCAATATTGAAAATGATGAAGTTGATTCTTAAGATACACATGAGTTGGTACATGAATAGATTCAATATGTCCCTATTTAAGAAGTATCATTTGAAGCACAAGTACTATGTAGGAGAATTGTATTGGTAAGATAACTAGAGAGATATGATTTTCTAGTCAACAAATATGGTGACTCGTTATTTTTTAAAATGATGGAACTCTCTCCTACAGAGAGGCCATATAGATCACATAAGCTATAAGAGGGAAAGAATCCATGAATTTGGAAATGGATTCCACGTATCATAAAAAAATTTCAGTTTTGTTCAATGATCCTGTTGATGTATATCCCATATGATGAAAATGGGTATTCCAGAGAAAACTAGATAATGAAGGAAAATTAAATACCAGTAATGTAAGGCTATTATATTGAGGGTTTCAATAGAATCAAGGAGTTGACTATAATTAAACCCTATCACCAATTTTTTTATTTAAATAAATCAAAATTATACTTTCTATAGAATTTTACCATGACTATAAAATTTGTATATGGATGTCAAATCTTCTTTACTTAATGGGAACCTTCCAAAAGATGTCTACATGACACGACCAGAATATTTTATGACATTAGGTGATAACGAAACAATTTAAAATTTGTAGATATCTATTTATGGATTTAATCAAGAATCTAGTTCATATAACACTCGATTTGATGAAACATGAAAATAGTTTAGTTTCATAAATAATTAATGTGATACATGTTTTTATAAGAGGATTAATGGTAATGTAGTTTTTATGATAATAGTATATTTTTATGACATATTACTTATTAGAAATGAAAAACTAGTCTTACAGTCTCTTAAGGACTAGTGGATCAAGTCTTTCTATATGAAGGACATATGTGAGGCAGTATATATTCTAGTGTTCAAGTTCATTCATGATAGATCCGAAAATCTAACTGGACTAAGTCAAATTACATACATTAACCAAATACTAATGAAATTTAGTATGGAACAATCCGAGAAGGGATTAGTTCTAGTTCCACATGGTATACATATTCCTATAATAATGTTTCCTCATAAACAATAGAAGAATGAGAGAGTGAGTTAGATACCATACACTTTAGTGATTGGATTAATCATATATTCCATGTTATGTACTAGAATTAGTGTTTCTTATGAATTGATCATGGTCAGAAGATTCCAGTTAATCCAGGAGAATATAATTGGTTTACTATTAAGGTTATCGATAAGTATCTGAGAATATATAAGGATATATTCCTGGTGTTTGGTGGAGATAAGGAACTAGTCATCTAGTCTTATATTGATACTAGTCTTCAAATAAACTATAATTATCTAAAGTCATAGTAAAGATATGTGTTTTATCTCAATGATGTAGTTGTGAGCTGGAAAAGTTCAATATAGCTAGTTCTAGATGATTTGGTAGTGTGGTCCAAGTATATAACTTCTTATGATGCATCCAAGGAAGCCATTTTGTATACAAAACTATGTCCATAACATTGATTCGGTACCTAATAGTAAACACCATATCACCTTTTATGTGATAATATTGTAGTAGTGGATCTTGAAAAATAGC
This sequence comes from Viscum album, assembly GCA_963277665.1. Classification (NCBI taxonomy): domain Eukaryota; kingdom Viridiplantae; phylum Streptophyta; class Magnoliopsida; order Santalales; family Viscaceae; genus Viscum; species Viscum album. Next base: position 649,917,199 of record OY728145.1, on the reverse strand, counting down.
CAAGTTCAGACCAACCAACATAGAACATAATCCAATAGTTTGACCCCTTGTGGGATTTATCTAATAGTCATGAAGAAGTAGTACATAGAGTTACCACTGAATAAAACTTGGTGAATGCTCTAACTAATGACATATCTCATAAAATAAATGAGTATCATGTTAGAGATAGTGGACTAAAGGTTGTTAGCAGTTGGATCAATATCAAGTGGGAGTCTTTTGAAGTTGGTTCCCTAGAACCAACTTCTTTTTAATATATGATAACCTTTATTAATATTTATGAATATAATAAATTTCTTATCACATCATGATTTTTCTTCAATATAACATAATTTGTGATGATATCCTAAGAGAAGCGGTCTCATAGAATGGTCATAGTAGTTACATGCTATGATAAGAACCCATAACTGTCCAGATAGTATTCTTTAATATATGTTATATAGATGAATGAAATCATTTTAAGGAAAAAAATGATATAGGTTATCATGTTTTAAGATTCGTAGGACTTTGAGGCACCTTCTCATGGTGTACACCCTTGGTAATACCCAGGGTAGGATATTATGAGAATGAGATCCACCAGTAGGACATCCATATTTATTTGTTTCATTAGAAGTTATTATCTATGGAAATATGTATTGGTTCTTAGAATTTAAGAATATTATTACTTACTACTATAAGTCACGTAAATTGATGTTTTGCTGAAAACCACAATGACATATGTTTACCAACTAGTAGGATACATTGGGTGCATCACGAGTAATATTTCATTAATGAATAATGTGAGAAAGGTTTTTTTCCCCTTTTTTTCTTTAAAATAAGTGTATATCTCAAGACCTTTGATGGAAATGATTTAGCCTAAATAAATCTGGGGCCTTGCTGTTCTATAGTCAAGTTCGATTTCCAAAAAAAATCAATGAAAGAGACAATGAACACCAAGGTTGATTGCACCATCATGCAACCTACATGATTATAGATATCATGATAAATCTATTATATTATACAATAATAATAGGTTTGAGTTATTGTGTCATTTGTTCATTGAATTTCTTCTCTATGGGTTCCTTGGAATGTTGTTAGACGTTAACCCTGGACATTTGACTACTTCACCTAATGCCAGTAAGAAAAAAGCATAGAGGGTCACACAATAAGTGTATCTAGAATCTCAGTTAAATAATATATTATTATTTTTCACTTAATTTATAAATAAATATTATTCCCACATATAGTTTAAAAATTATTCATTTTTTCTTAGACACATAAATTTTGTCACCAGTTATTCAAGAAAATATTATTTGAGTAGGATATTTAACAAATATTTATTTTCAATTGAGAGGATATAATATTTATTTATTTATTGGATAATAATGCATTTATATTTATTTATTAAATGAATTGTTATAATTCATGGACCTAAAAATATTATGGATGAATCGTGAACTAAGTTTAATTTTCTAGTGACAAATAATATATATTGAATATTATTTAAATAAATAATATTAATTTAATTCACGAGTTTTGTGCATGTCAAGAACTATTATTATAATTATTTTTATGTACATGGGGTTCCATAGGGATTAAATAAATAATTATTAGTACTTGTGTAATTTTTTTATTTCTAACCATAGCGGTATATAAACCCAATTATATTATTTTTTAGGGGTTCTAATTCATTTTTTTCACAATGAAAACCATAGAGAATAATATAAAGACCTAGAGAACTCTCTGTCATATAATTTTATCAAGAAATGATAGATATATTCCCTTAACTTCCACTATAGAGTCTAGAGAGATCATGTAGAATCATTTGGATGTGATTCTCAAGGAAATTAAATGTGAACAATGCAAGTGATAGGATATGTGTGGTAGCACTAGAAAATTCTTATAGTGATGTTCAAAGTTTCATGGAAAAAAGGTGGATCACAACTAGAGGGAATATATTCTTTATTCCTATAACACAATGATGGTATTACATTGATCCTTTTTCAAGTCAATCAATTAAGAACTAATTTCTCACAAGGTAATTCTGTAATCACTTAAATTAATTATAAATGGAATCCAGTGTTTATCCACTGTTTATATTTTATGATTCAATTTTATTGATCACGTAATTCATCATCATTTAAATATTGGATTAATCATTAATAGTGATAGAAAGAAAAGTTGGATATGACCAAGACGTTGCTTCTGTTTCACCCAAAACCTTTACCATACTCATTTATACCGTCCATCCTGAAATTATTTATCTCATAACCCACAATATGAATTTAAAGATATATTTTTATCATTAAAAACACATAGAAGGGTCACCATAGTATTTCTACGTTCCAAAATCTACATCCAATTATTCAAGAACTTGTGTTTATCATGAGGACAATAGTGATCCAGGTCTTTTACATATATTGTATAATTATTTTTGAACTTAAATATCTAGTGAATACAATCTAGCTATTAAGACAACTAGTGATTTTATAAAACATGGTACATAAAACATCAATTGAAAAAAAAATATTTGTTATGATATACATAATAATATCCTAAATTAGTGTAGATTAACCTGGGAAATAAATAAACAAAATGGGTGATTTATAAATTTGTGTATGGGAATAAGTATAAGATGTGAATCAGATAACATAACATCTTATCCTAGAAATAGATGGATCATGAATAATCAAATTGGATTATAACATAAATAACATGGTATCACAATATAATATAAATATAATAAATTGGACCCAACATAAAACAAGATATAAGCATAAGTTAAGGCTGACTGCCAAGAGAAAATCACATCGTGGATAGAGTCCCATCATGGATTATGATTACTCTCTAATCTCATACATATTGTCTCATGTGAGAAAAAAATAACCAAATTTATAGAGTTACATATAGTAACACCAATTATACAATGTAAATTAATATTTTTTCTAAACAAAGGAAATCAATCATAATGTATAAACATAATAATTAACCATGGAAATAAATGGGTTGTATAGTCTTTCTCTGTTTCATAATCAAAGGATATTTCATAACAATTACAAAGGGTGGATGGAATTAAACATTTTAGAAATTAATATATGAGTACAGAATCCAAGGCCTCAAACTATGGTGTCAATTTAAAAAAACATGATAAAGGGTAGAGAATTGGGTATAGAAATAAACTTTCAATACAATGTTTTAGTGAATCTGTTAAAGACTTTGATATAAATAATAAGGAATTATTTTTGGAAAACTAGAGGTAAATAAAAAAATTATACATAAATTATTCAAATATTTAATGAAATAATTTATATATATAAATACATTAAAGGATCATTACATTAAAGGATTAGGGTAATAACAAGTTTCCCTTTATTGGGTATGATTTTACAGAAGGCGTTTGAGAAATGAACAAATGGCATTTATTGACCAATATAATGATCGGATAATAAGATAGAAATATATTTAAGATACATATATACATAATTTAAGAAAAACATAATATAAAATAGGGATATAATGTGAGTTTGGGAGATGAATTTCCAAACCCAAAGAAAATAGGGTGGTTTGTTAGAGATCCCTTACCATAGGTTCCAGAATTGTTCTCCACTTTCTCTTAACATCCTATATACTTAAAATATATTTATTAACTATATAAAAAATATCATTTTAAATATATATTCAATTTAATATAGTTTTATTAAATTCATTTATAACTTTTTAAATGATATATAATTTTTTAATTTTTTATTTTTAGGGCATTTGTTTCATGCTTCCAAGGTTGGATCACTTTTAGATAATTTTTGGTGTTCATATCAAGATAAACTACAACTAGAAAAGTAATATTAAATTGTTTTAATAGAATTATATAAATTTAAATTTTCCCAAATATCCTTTTGTATTATAACATAGGAACAATTCATTTAGTAAAAATGTTAATGTTATAAAGTTAGTTCATTTAGGAGGTTTTACCGACAATCATAGACTAATTTTTTTAGTTAATATTATGTCTATATATTAGTTTAAGAACATAAAATAAGTAATAATATACTTAATATCATTATATTTAACAATAATAATATTTTTATTATCTGTATTGAAGGAAATAGAGGATAATAATGTTTGTTTTTCATGAATATAGTGAACCAACCATATTGTAAACAACATTTTCATTTTAGAATCTAAATAAGGGGGGGTATAAGATGGATATTCCACCATAATAATAACAAATCAGTGTATTTAAGATATTTATTTTACTAAGTATAGGTGTATAGAAAATATAAGTAGGAGGTAGAAAAATAAAATATTAAAAGTTGTTAGTCGATAATTTTACCCCTTCCTTTGGTCATCTCTTCTTAAGATACCCTGTAACGATCCTTGAAATGTACTTTGGATGAGAATAAAATCACTAGAAAAGGGGGAGATTGGAAAGTTATTTTGATGGTAATTTTTTAGGCTTTATGTATTAGATGTTGTTAGGAGAAGGGGTGGTGAGGGGTGGTATTTATAAGGAAAAGAGATTGGTATTTTTGAATATTATAATCATTAGTTCATTATTTTGGCTCAGGAATGCCAATAGTATTTATTCTTGTAACTATATTCATTTAATAGTAAATATAAGTTCGAACTAATTAGTTTTTAATTCATCCATGACTCAAAAATTCATGTATTTATATTATAGTGTAAAATATCGTATTTTACCATATTTTACTATACAAAAAAAATTCAACTATTTTAGAAAAATACAAAAAGATTACCATCAAGTTTTTTTGATGTGTAGATTAGGAAAATGAAATCCATTTTATTAAAATATATATATATATATAATTATAATAAACTTAATATTTAAATAAAATCCTTATTTATTTTTAAAAATTCCAATTTTAATATTTTGATCATTTTTATAACCCTTTGAAAATTTACATAAGGTCTCATTAAATTATACTAAAATTATAATAAATTTTAATATTATTTTATAAATTCATTTTATGAAAATAATATTTCTTTTAAATCATTTTATTACTTATAATAATATAAATAAAACATTTATGTTTTACAAAAATACTAACATTTATTTTATCATTTTTGATATATTTAATTAATTTTATAATGATAAAAATATGGAATATATTAATTTAAAAATAGGAATAAATATTATTTCAATTTTCCATAGGTGAAGTGACTTTTGTAATGGTTAGTTTATTATTCATAATGGTCAATTTACTATTCCAGTGGTAAAATTACTATTCCAGTGACCATATTTGTAATGGTCATATGGGCTCTCTACATTCATTAAATACATCATAATTCATTCATACTTATTTCAATTCAATTTTCTAATCACGTTATATGTATATATATTTATTTTCAAAATTCATATTGCATTACTAATAGTCTTATTTATTTCGATAGTGTTATTGGTGAGTGTGAATATTTTAGGGGATTGAGAATATACAAAATTTCCTATTATTGTTATCTTATTTTCTATTTTTTGTCCTATTGTAATACATTCAGTTCTTAAAGATATTTTTATTCTCTAAATGTAATTTTAAAATTAATATAATAACATTTATTGGATTTTATCTTCTGGTTTAGGTTCATTATATAATATTATATTACTAAATATAAAATAATTATATATTCATAAAAAATTTCCATTGATAAAATTTTGTGTTATTACATTATTCCTCGGAATAAAAAATTTCACTCTTGAAATTTAATTTTTTAAACTAAAGAAAAAAATATGTGATTGTACTTTTGATTTATAGATTCCTCTGGTTCCTATGTCACATCTTCATACATATGGATTCTCTATAGTACCTGGACTAGGTGAGTGGTCTTTTGTTATTAAACTTGATATCTATGGCCCAAGATCTTCACTGGTAGTTCCTCAGAAGAGAAATAATTTTCCATTTATACCAACTCTAAAATTATTATATGTGAGGGATCTGATATGTACGTCCTTAATAAAGATATGAGGAATACATCGTATACTTGATAAAGGTTTAGTGGGAATGCTAGTTTATAGGCTAACACTCTAATGTGATCGACATTCCAAAATGGTATAATGTACGTGGGACTTATCTTTCACTTATTATAATATATCTTGACCCTCTTCCACAGAAAATTTCAGAGAAAACCAAATCACTGGCCTAAAACTCTAGATATCAATGACTATTGCCAGCATAGATCTTCTGTCTACATTGATCTTCTCTAATGTGTTATTGATCGGTCTTTAACTTTTCTACTATTTCATCAACCATTTCACATCTTGGTAGATTTCATCCCCCAAATTCATCTTAAAATGTAGGTGTTGTATGTCTCTTACTATAATGGTATTCATATAGATCTATATAGATTATTGAGTAGAAACTGTTATTTTATAATAAATCGACCAGAGGAATATATTGATCCCATCCTCCCTTGAATCCAATAGAGAATTATCCCAACAAGTTTTAAAAATTTTAGATAGTCTTCTTAGATTGAACATCGGTTTGTGGATGATATTAAATAAAAACGTTCAACCCAATGTTTAGATAATATTGGATTCTGTTCTAGAACATACAGTTAAATCTCAAATTTTGATCGAATTCAATTTATATAGTGGTTCTATAAATCCACACTACTTCTCTAATGTATATCCTTGCACGTTGATCAAGTGAAAAGTCATATGGAATTAAAATGAAATGAGTTGTATTTGTAATTTTATTCAACATTACCCATATAGAATTATTTCCTCTAGATATCTTCTGAAGACCATTATCAAAGTCTATAGTGATGTTTTCCCATTTCTATATAGGTTTGGGTAATGGTTGAATCATCCCCTTAGACTTTCATCCTTCACTTACTGATATACCACGTAATTTGAAGTACATTATGTGATATCCTTCGAAATATTATCCTAAAAATTGTGATCTATAAGAGCTTGATGCATATCAATGATCCCTAGCTGGATGAAGAAGGTCAATCTATGTGAATTATTCCATAAATCCTTCTTGAACATAGGATTTGATAGTACACATTGTCTTGGCCGGAATCTAACAAAACCTTCTTCATTAATTTTGATCTATAATAATTTTCCTTTTATTATAGAATCCACCTAATTCTAAATTTCCGCATCATCCCTTTTAGTATCTTTTATATTCACTAGAAGGGATGGATGCAAAATCATTTTAGAAATAAATGATGATGTTTATTCATTTATGATTCCCATTTCCATCTTGTACAAGTCTAATAGTATTTTGATCCTTCTCAATTTTAATATATGATAAGGTCACAAGATCCTTCCTACTTTGATAATATTACAATTTATTTAATTTCCCATGGTGAAAGTGGATTAAGTAGTCATAATCATTGATTATCTCAAACCATATTCAATGGAACATATTAATCTCATTCTGTATGAATATATATTTTAGGCTATTATGAACCATATATATTTCATACTTCTCCCTATGACAATATTACCTCCAAATATTTAATTCAGATTTTGTTTTAGCTAACTATAGATCATGCATTAGATAGTTATTCTCAGGAACATTCAATGTCCATGAGGCATAGGCTATCAATTTTTCGTTTTTTTTAGAACATTTCCCAATCCATTTTTTTAACACATCATTGTATACCATGAAAATTTCCCTAGTTATGGTTAGTGTGAGGAATGGTGCATCGATAAGACTATTTTTCAATTCCTTGATGCTCTCTAAACATTCATAGGTCTAGAAAAACATTTCTCCCTTTTGAGACATCTTAGTTAGAACATTTGACAATCACTATAAGTTTCACAAAAATCATTGTTAATACCCATATAATTAAGGAAATAATGTATCTCCATTAAAAAATCAAGTTTGATCCGCTCGTTATATTCATTTGTCTTAGGAGGATCTGTAGAAATCCCTTTTTAGTGATAAAATGCATTAAGAATGATAATTCTATAGTCAATAACTAACATTTACTATAACTTTTATACAACAACTTCATTATCAATTTATTTAGCCTTGTATTCAAATGCTACGCAGTCTCTTACTTACAGTTGGAGTATATCATAATATAATCTATAAATACAACCAAAAATTTGTCGATGTAATATCTAAAGACACTTTTCATCAAGTCTATAAATATTCTTTGAGAATTAGTGATTCTAAAGGGAGATAATTTGAAATCATTGTGTTCATAAATTTTTCAAAAGGTAGACTTAAGCATATCTTCTTATGTCACCATTAATTGTTTATATCACAACCGAAGTTCCACCTTCGAGAAATAATGGATCACACATAGTTGATCAAACATGTCATATATCTATAGTAAGGTGTACTTTTTATTTATCTATATTTTTTGACCTCACGATAATTAATGTAGAGGAACATTAACCCTTTCTTCTTTTTGATGAAGATAATCACTGAATCTCATGATGAACTCAGAAGTATAAAACCCTTTTTTTATTATCTTTTAATTACTTTCATAGTAATTTTAACTGAATTTTGGCCATTCTTTATAGAATCTAGGATATAGGTATAGATCCATGTATAAGATCAATTGATAACCCAACCATAGTGAGGATGAAGATCATATAGCACTTTAAGGAATAAATCAGTAAAATCCCTAAAAATAGAAATTTATTCCTTCATTATTATATATATAGTCTCAATCATTTAATCTAGATATAAATTCTCACTAGGAAATAATATCCACGTCTGCTATGAATATTACAAATGTGATTTATCTTCCTCCTTACACTTAAATAGAATCTAAGGATGGCTTGGTATATGAAAACTAATCTAACTCTCCCAATTTTTTATGTTTTCATTATACAAGGATAGTAAATCAATTTCCAATATAGTATAAAATTCCACTAAAATATGTATGAAAATATTTCGTGGTAATTTAGGTCGACAAACATTGACTGAGAATGTGTTATATACTTGGGATTTGGTAAGTTCTACATTTCGTGTTCTCACAGATAGCTCAACCCATATGTTATGAGGTGTTGTTTGAATGGTTCTACTAAACATGAAAGATATGAACGAATGTGTTGAACTATAATGATATAGGTAATTTTTAATTCATGAATTTATAATTTGAATGATTTCACTATTTTATTCTAGTTCTAGTAATTTATTATATCCAAAATACACTTAGGTAAGAGAATAAATAAACTAATAGAAATATAAAAAAGGAAACTATGTACATAGAAGGAATAACTTATAAATTACATCTATATCCTAAATTATGATTCACTAAGTTTCAATCTAGGTCATACATGGAAATTTACCTATTAATTTTTCAAACCAAGTGTGCAACAATTACATTATTCCAAAACTAGGTTACTATCAAGTTATTATCCAATACACCAATTTTATGGTTATTTATCCTTGGTATAATTGTCCTAAAGCCACATCCACTTGCAGTATCCATATAGGGATGTAATTTAATGGAAACCACTCACAATAAACTCCACTAAAATTTTAGTATTTTTTTTAATATGTAGATATATTACTTGGGTTCTCAATAATGAATACTTGTCCTAATCCCGTACAATGGTTAGTCCATGCTATGATACCAATTATAGAGACCCTTGTCTTTTACACATATTTTCACATGATTTTTAACATAAATATCCCATAAATACAACTTAATGATTAAGAGTCCTAGTTCATTTAGAGAACTACTTATGTAAAACATAAATGTGAAACTAAAAGAAAATATATTAATTTTAATTTCTACAATTATCTCCTAAATCTTCATAGGATATCATAGGGAACACAAAAACAAAAGGATGAGTTGTAAAGTCCAATAAGAGAATGAGCATAATGTGTGATTCAAATGGAATAATAAGATATAATAAATGAAAAATATCATGAATAATTATATCATATCATAGAATAAATGACATGGTATCAAAATATCATGTAACTATAGGTTGATAAAAGCAATATAAAATGTGACATAATCATAAGTCAAGGTTAACTTTAAAGACAACATCACATCGTAGATAGAGTCTGATAATCTATTTGGCATACTCTCAAATACCATAAAAACAGTCTCATAGGAAAAAACATTAACCAATTCATTGGAGAACTATCAGGGTGTGCCCATCATAACATGTACATGTTTATGTGGGATATAAAAGGAAATCAATCCTATGAAATAAACACTATAATAACCCATGGAAATAAATATGTTGGATAATCATTCCCCACATCATAATCAAAGGATATTTCTTAAAGATTTCAAATAGAATAGGAAATTAAATATTTTGGAAATTAATATTTGAATACATAAGAGTAGGTCACAAAATATGGTGTTCATTTGTAAAAAACGTTATGTGAATGGGTATATAATTTGGAATAAAAATGAACGTTTAAAATTGTGTTTTGTGGAATCATATAAAGAATTTTTGAGAAAGGATTAATATGTAATTTTATTTGAAAAGTATAGATAAAAAAATGGTTATACCTAAGATATTACTATATTTAATAAAATAATTACTATAGTATTAAATATTTAAAATTATTTTATATAAATTGAATATGGGATAGAAAATTTCTCTTTAATCAGATTAGATTTTAGATAAGTCATTTGAGAAATGAACAAAAGTCATGTGTTACCCCCATAATGAAAAGGTAGAGTTAGATAGGTTTTTACATAGGAGAAAAATAAACATATTTTTGATGCATTCCATAACATCAAATATAAATGGAATATATTTTATAGATTTAATGATCATAACCCAAAGAAAAGTGGGCGGTTTAGGGGGATCCCTTATCTTAGGTTCCAAAATCATTCTACACTTGCACATAATGTCATACATCATCAAACTAGATTGATTAATTAATTAATGAAAAACATTTTCAATATATATTTTATTTAATATAATTTTACTATAATAATTTACAACTATTTCAATAAGATATAATGTTTAATTTTTTAGTTCTGAGGGCATTTGGTTCATGGTTCCTCAGTTGGATCACATGTGAATAATTATATATATTATTTTCAAATATGAATAAAACTACATAAGTCAAATGAAATGGTATAAATTTACTTATAATGATTGAAATTTTCTCAAATATACTTTTTTTGTTTTATGTGGCGATGATTAATTTATTAAAAATGTGTATTTTATATGATTAGTTAATTTAAACGGTTTTACCAACCATCACAAACTTGTTTCATTTTATTTAATATTATGTATATATATTAATTCCATAGCTTAAAAAAAATATAATCAACTTATTATCATATTATTTAAAAATAATAATATTTTTATGACCATCTTTAAAGGTGTATAAGGAAAATGAATTATGATATTCATGGAGGTGGGGAACCAACCATATTATAAACAAAGTTTTCATTTTTAGAATATAAAGAAGGGAGGTATAAGATTGGTATTCCACCATAATAATAACATATAATTAAATTTTAAGATATTTATGTTAGTATTATTAGTTGGATGTAAAACATAATTGGGTGGTATAAGAAGAAAAAAATGAAATAGATTAGTTGATAATTTTACTTATTCCTTTAGCTTTCTCTTTATAGGCTCCCCCTTAACGCTTCTTGAAATGGAATTTGGATGATACTCGTCTAACTAAGACTTGGGGGATTTGATTAGGGATAGAATTGGGAAGAATGTTTTCTATCTTCAGGGTCTAGATTTTGTTAGGAAAAGGGATGGTGAGTGGTGATATTTATAAGGGGATGAGAGGGGTGTTTTCAATATTATAATCATTAGTTAATTATTTTGACTCAATACTACCAATAGTATTGAATATTGTTACTATATCTATATATAATAGTTCATTTGGTCTGAAAAAATGGGATATTACATAATCCAAGACTCAAAAAATCATGTATTTCGATTATAATGTTAAATACCATATTTTACTGAATTTTATTATTCCCCAAAAAATCATATATTTTAGAAAAATACCAAAATTATCACCCAAACCAATTTTCATTGTGTAGATTCCAAAAATGAAATCCATTTTAATAAACTAATTTTAATCATATGGTAAATTTAAAATTTTATTAAAATCCTTATTTCTTTATAAATATAGCAATTTTATTATTGTGATCATTGTTATGACCTAATAAAAACACTACTGGAAAATGATCATATACCCACAGTTCAAAACCATGGGTATAGACACCAAAACTATGGGCATAGGCTATACCAACGTTTGGGGAACCATGGTCATTGTTGGCATCGGTATAGGTCCATGACCTATACCCACGGTTTGGAAAAACTGTGGGTACAGTTCTTTCCACGGTGTCATAATGCTATACCCACGGTTTGGAAACCGTGGGTACAACATATTTTATAAAATAGCGGCCCCATGATTCAATCTCGCGACCACCTCTCTATTCACGAGCAGCCTTAATACTACCCCATCACTGCATATATGTATATATATATATATATATTATTAAATATATTTATTTAAACCATGGGTATAAAGGAATAAACCATGGTTATATAACTCCCGCTAAATTTTTTTTGTTCCCACAAAAAAAATAATTTTCCCACACACACGTGAGAAACCTATACCCACGGTTTTGCAGAAAACCATGGGTATAGGTCACCCTATCCCCAAGGTTTTGGGAAAATCGTGGCTATATGCATTTTTTGAAACTTATACCATCATTTTGGAGAAAACCAAGGGTATAAGGTAACCTATGCCTGCGGTTTGGGGAAACCGTGGGTATGGGCTATCAAAAAATGCATATACCCACAGTTTTCCCAAAACCATGGTGATAGGGTGACCTATAGCCACGGTTTTCCCCAAAACTATGGGTATAGGTCCATTTTCCAGTAGTGAAAATTACTTAACTTCTCATAAAGTAAAATTATCATTAAAATAAAACATATTTTAAATTTCTAAACTCATTTTATGACAATAAAATTTATTTTAAATTTGAATATTTTTCATAAAAATAAATTTAAAACATTTCTATTTTATGAAAATAAAAATGATTATTTTAACATTTTTGAAACATTTATTTACTTATATAATGATATAAATGTTTCATATATTCAATTTATAAGATTTCTAAATAATATTATATATTTACATAAGTGGGTTTAATATTTTAACAGTCAGTTTACTATTCTTAATGGTAAAATTAGTATTCTGATGGTTAGATTACTATTCCAATAGTAAAATTACTATTTCAATACATATAGTTGTTATAGTCATCTAGGATCCATAATTTTTATGAATACCACATTTTTAATTAATTATTCATTTACTTATATTTTCTCTTCAATTTTTATGTATATATTTTCATTTTTAATAGGTATATTTTATTACTAATACTCTGCTTCATTACTATGGTGTTATTTTTGACTGAGCTTATCCTAGGGGATCAAGAAGATCCAAATTTTCTTATTATCATTATCATATTTTCTATTTTTTCTACCATTATAATAATTTAGATTCTTATATACATATTTATTCTCTAAATGTACTTTTTAAGTTAAAATAATATTATGTATTTGGTTTTAGCATGTGGTTCATGTACATTATAAAATATTGTACTAATACATATGACATAATTATTTATTTATAATTGAAATTCCATTGATAAAATTCTAGGACATTGGAAGGATTTTTTAGGTATGTTCTATGGATACGGATTGGTATGTGATAATGTTATAAATTCTAAGGCAGAATGAGAAGGTTTGGTTGTAGATAAATAAAAAAATTTACAACAAATTTATAATCAAGAATATTAACCTCACTCACTCCAATTTATAGTGATGTATCTCCCATCTGTTTTTCAATTCCCATGGCATGTTCAAACCTAAATCACATTATCATTAGTAAATATATTTTATCTTTTCTTACTTCAGTAGGCTTTTCTCTTTTTCCTTATTTTCATTCATCAATTATGATTAAATTTAAATTTTGAAGGTTGAGAGGAATATTTGATCTTAAAATGTTTTTTTAACATCCATGACCGATTTTTAAGGACTTTTCACTTCCATTATTCTCATAATTTATTTTTCTCCCCATATTTTCTCACAAAATAACTTCCAAAACACTTGAGTTAAACAATGATCATTCATTTACTTCTAAATCTGTGTAGTTAGGGATTTAATTCTAGTAATGTGGTTTCCTAAATATTTTTCTCATCGATTATAGGGTATAATAAGTGATATATGTCAACATAGTCCAGAATTTATGTTTGTTATAAAAAAATAAATTATAATAATTCCCCAATCATTTTGAATAAGAGTTCCTCAATTATACAAGTTATTAACTAGAATTCACAATAAATTTTTTTTATTTAATCATGTATTTGTTCTTTTATGAAATTAGTGAATTTTTAGGAATTTATAAAATTGGTTTATAATCCCCTTATATAAGTGATTTCAAAAGTTGATAACATTTTTTGTCATGGGATTCAAATATTAGTGGCATTTTCATGAATTTTTCAAAATTTTAATATGAAAATAAGTTCATCTAAAAACTTTTATATGTTGAATATAAAATATAAAATTTATTTATCTCAATTTTTATAGGTTCCAAACTTATAAAAACATTTAATTTTATTTCAATACGGTTCAAAAAATCAGAAAAAGTATACAAAAATACATAAAAATGAAAAGTAAAAACTCAAAAAAAAAATTAAAACTACAATGGTTTCTCCCTCCTATACTTTAATGATGAAATATACTCAGTTAATTCAAATATTAATGATAGTTTTATTATATTAAATATAAGTATAGTAGTAAAAAATGATAAAGAAAGGAACAACATGGGGGATTCACTCGTTGAGGGGTTGGATAAGTGTGATCTCCTCCACTTGTGTATGTGGTATTTTGCCATCAATTTTCGTCATCATGTGTCCACTAATAGTGAATGAGTTATTCTCTCCTTCTTTTATTATCTATACAACACCAAATTGTAAAACATTACTGATGGTAAATAGTTCATCCCATCTAAAATGAATTTTACCTAAAAATCAACGTCAATATTATGTTATATAGCAGCACATGTTCTCTAGGGTGAAAAGTATCCTTGTTGAATCATATTTTATTGTTTCCATCTTATTATTTAATTTTTTATTATAGAGTTAAAAAATGTTTCTATTATTATATATTAAATATATTAAATCATGCATATCTTTTCCTAAGTATATTCTTTTAGATACATATTCATCTCCTTGAATACCTAATTATCCTTTTGTTCTAGTTCCACAAGAAAACGAATCTCTTACAATAGATTAGTCAGTGTGGGATCATTAAAATTAGAATATTATAGAATTTTATGTAATCCCTAAAGGATTATTCCATCCTATTGGTCTAATATTTTTTTTTTCTTCACCTTTTTTCCAGGATTTATTCCATCTCTCTGTTTGAAACTTCAGCCTGGCCATTGGTTTATGGATAATGGGTATTTTATGTTTTATGGTGCACTCCACACTTACTCATTAAACATTACATGATCCTATTGAAAAATTGGGTTCCATATTCACCAGTTATTTCTATTTGGATTCTAAATCCATTAAATATATTAGCCTTGAAAAAAACAATCGGTAGTGGAATCATTTGTTTTGGGGGATTTAGTTTCAAACCATTTTGAAACATAGACCACAAAAAAAGATGTACTAATATGCAAATTAAATTATAAAGGGTCCCATAAAATATATTTTGTGTACTGCATATATTTCACAAAATAAATCATTAGTATTTAAGGAATTTAGTTTCTCTTGGATATGTTTCCAGTGAATTTTCATTGGTCATATTTTTTAAAAACCTCCTAGTTATATTTTAACGATGTTTTATATTATATATAAAATTCAAAAACATTATACGTAGTTCTTCGAGTTCCAAAGTGGAATCCATACGATAATTTATGTGTATAGAAAAAGTCTAGTACAAATTAAATCTCAATTTATGGAAAACATATCCAAAAATGGTGATCATTATAAATTTTTAAAATATTATAATCATCCCAAGAATAAAATTTTGATTCAACTCTGAATATAAAAACTTATTATGGCTTCGATTGTTATGGTAATTAAGAATTTACTAAAAAATTTACCTTTACATAATTCCATAGAACCTCCCTTTCAATATAAAAATGTTATTCTCTAATATTTAAGTCATAAAATGGATCTTTTATAGAATTTATACCTTGCCTATTTTGGGTATCCTACTCAAGTGATCTACTAATAGATTTGTAACTCCTCTTTTCTATGTATATCAAAATAAAACTATTGTATCAATAGTATCAATTATTGTCCTTGTATTTTCTTATTTCTTCTTCATTAGGTACCTAAGTGATACTTATTCATAGAAAACAATCACATTAACACCAAGAAGATATTATATGAATTTATCTATGGAAAAAAATATTATTAAAATATTATTTTTCGTGGTTATATAATTCTATAGAGATATATAATGTGTTATTTTATAAAATAAAATAAAAAATTTTCTTTCATCAATTATATGAAACAAAATAACTCGAATGGAATGGTTTGAAACATTACACAATATTTAAAATGGGAAGTTATAATTATGTGGTTGTTTGACTGGTGGTAAGTAGTGATTAATGGGCCTCGGGGTAGAGGATTATTCCCACCAGCCCAAATTTATTAAGTGGTATAGATTATAAAATTATGTCATGTATTTTAAATGGAATTAGATAGACCATGGAAAAAATTTCTTGAAATTATGTGGGCCTTCAAAAAAATATGGGTCAACCCATAAGCTTGAAAAAAAAGTCTGGATAAAATTTCATAGTAATTGAGATTAATGGAAAAAATGGACTCCTCACTTATAATAAGTGTCTAGTGAAAGTCTATGAGACTAATAATCATCAGATAATAAATATGGGTAATGACATCGATGAATATAATCTTGGGTACTTCATCTTCACTGATCACTTCCCTAAAAGATAATATAAATATATGACTATTTTGGTTGGGATTATAAAGAATAACATTATTGATAAAATAACACTATCAAATAAATTTCATCAGAGGATGATATTAAATTGAAGGTAGAAATGTATCTTTATGGTCTCATTGATGAACTCGATATTTGGTTTGAATAGAACCTGATGTTTTAGTATTAGAATTGGATGATGAAATAGTATTCATTGAGGATTTCCATATGTTTGTGTAATTCATAACCTTCATGATTGAATATAGCCTTTGAATATTCCCCAACCTAAATTTAAAACATCTACCAGGTAAATTATGAAATGTTCCCTATGGATCGTAATCTAGATGTGTGTGTGGTGGTTTGAATTTGTTTTTTTCTTCATTGGTATTTGTTTTGGGTTATGTTTGGTTCCTTTTAGGGTTCCCACTTGACCCTAAAAAGTGTTTTTTAATAATTCAAAAAATATAGTTTTATGGAAAGAAATATTTTTCCTTTTTTTATTTTAATTATTTTTTTCAATTTAATGTATACTTTTATAATGAAAAACATATATATATATATATTGATTTTGTTTTGAATATATATATATAAATATATTAATAATTATGTTATATTTATAATGTGTTTTATATTAAATATTCTTTAATGTTAATTATTTTTTTTTCAAAAAAAATATTTCTAATTTTAATTATGTATATGGGTCGAAGAACTACTAAAGGGGTATGTTGGTTGGCCAACATGGTGAACCCTGTAGGAATAAAAATTAATGAAATGGCTTAGCACAACACATTAAAAATGTGATATTTTAAAATAAGGCTCTAGTCCAACCATCATAGGATCCTAAAAATCATGGATAAACCTGTGAATCTAAAAATATACAAAATAACAGTTTTTTAATCCTCGCAAATGATAATTACTAACTATAAATAAATATAACACAAAACTAAAATAATAAATATATAATGATAAAATAAATAAATGTTCCTTTAAAAATAGATGAAAATATTTATTTATGAATTGACTCAACACCATGGAGCTGTGTGGTGGATGAATAGCATTGTGGACCATGGATAAGATTACTTGAATAGAGTTTGAGTTCCACTGGTAATTTAATTTGAAAAAATAAAATCATTTGGTGATATTTTTATGTTTCATTGTCATAGGGTGTACAGTTGATTTCAATTTTATTTTAAATTTATTTTCAAAACAACTTCCTTAAACATGATTTATTTATTTGTATATCTTATTCAAATGTATTTTTGATTATTATCGTTGGCCTTGTAGGACTTGCAGATAGTCAACAAGCTCATCTGCATAGGTTTTGAGTTTTATGGAGAAAATCATTTTCAGTTCATACTTATTAAGGATTAAATATATAATTCCTTAACCTTAAATAATCCATGGGCGAATGGAATATCCTGTGGGATGGAGAGTTTTTTGGTAACTCTACTTGTGGATAGTGTAACACCCTGAGATTTTAGTATGATTTACTTTAAGTAAATATCTTATTGAATATTGTGTGGTATAAACAAAACTAAACTAAAGTTAATAATAAATTATTAAAATTAAAGTTAAACAACAATATATTATAAATATAATATTTTATAAAAAATTAATTAATACTCATTAAATGATATGAAATAAGTTTAATAACACTTAAAGTTTAAGTGTGTTTTTTTATAAAAGTAGTTTTTTCTTACATTTTTTTCGTTTAGAATAATAAATTATGAAAATTGGAATTCTAAATTTAATAAATTAACATCATTTTTTTATTCATAACACTAAAATTATCATTTGATTAATTTTTTGGGTTTTCTTCTAAAAAGGGTTCTTTTTCAAAGAATAGTGAAAAGTGGAATTTTTAAAAATATGTTCACATTTTTGACATCATCCCGATATAGTAAAAACTTGAATGATTTACAAACATTTTCGTAAAGACTAGATGTATATTTAAGAATTAAAATAAATAACTTAATAATATAATTTTTGAATTTAGAAATCTATCTTTGACATTTTTGAACCAAATTCAGGTTTTATTTTTAAAAAATAATTATATATTAATTTCTTTAAAAAATTATTTACATGATTTCATTAATTTTTAGATTTTTATGTCATATTACTATATTTTTATAATCATAACCCATTAATATTTTTTGTGTCAATACTATACATTATTTTAGTGTAAATTCATTTTTATGCATAAAAGGCATTCTTCTGAAAACTATTCTTCATTACGTTTAGTGTATTTATTTTGAAGGTAATTTTTAACGCATATGAGAATTTAATATTTTAAATTTTATTTTATTTTTTAAATTATAATTTTCAAATAAGATAATAAGGATAATTTTGTTTTGTTTATATAAATAAGTTAACAGAGTGAAAATTTGTCACCACAATGAGGGTTAAAAGGGTTAAATAGGTGTTAAACTAACAGATAAGGCTTTAAAAACTATAATTAATAAATTTTATTATATGAGTATATTTATAACCTAAACTATCGTATATTTTAATATTTGGTAATTTTTCCTCTTTCCTTGAGAAATATATTTATATTATTTTATGTTTAAGATTATTCCTAAGAGCGTCACTCCTCTCACTTATAAAATGATCTCCCCTCTCTTAAATTATCCAAACTTGATGAGAACTTTATCACAACCAAAACTTGAATAAAATCCATTTAAAAATACATATACGCATTTTATATATTTTTCTTTTTCAAAAATAACAATCCCAGAATCATTTGGGTGTTCTCCAAAGGACAGTATCCATGAAAGAGGTATATGTTCTAACCAAAATCTTTCAAGTTTCATTGTTCATAAAACTTCTCAAAATATTATATAACTATATTAACATAATTAAATGAATATAATTTCTGTAACAAAATACGAATATGGTTATGGATCAAACATAATCTACTTTTTTCATCTAGTAGAAAATAAAAATGTCATTTATACATACATGTATAATACCATATCCACGAAGTGATGTATTACATATTTCACCACCACTGTATATAGATGTTTAAATTGATATTTTTAATGAATATATATGATATTTATTCCTTATTTATGATTAAATAAAGATAAAAAATTATATACTTTCTTTCCCTCTCATCTGTTGAAAAATGGAAACGCCACTTGTGTGTATGTAAAGACTACCACCTCCATGTATGATGTTTTTAATTACTTATTACTGCCATACATGGATTTTTATAAAGATTATTTTAATAAATAAATATTATAGTTATAAAATTATTATTTTTCTATAAAATTTATCTTATTATTATACAATAATTTGTTCTTACTCATTCAAAGGTTATAATGTGTTATGGTTTTGGGTGTTTTAACCACATTCATGAACATTGTTATAAAGACCATATCATGAATGATAAATTAATGTTATGTATTGGAAATATTATTTAAAAAATATGATTTTTTTATTCTAAAAAAAATTATAATTTGAATATACACATTTAAACCTGTTTATATATTGATAAAATAAATTTTTTCCAAAAAATAAAAACTTATAAAAAATAGAATGTTTAGTATTTCCAGGAGAATAGTCACTATAGTATCCATGAAATATCCATGGAAATAATAAATAATAAAAATAAATATATAATCCTGAGAATTATTATTTAGTTGATGAAACCATTGAAATAAGTCAATTAATGAAATTAATAAATCAAAAAATGTATAAGAAACAAGATATTTTACACATTAACATTGATTTTAATAAAGAATGTATCAAAGGTGGTTGGAAATAAATTGTAATAGAATGGTATCAAGAAATAAAAAATATAAATATGTTTTTGATATAGTTGTAAAATATATGTAGATTTATTATTTATGTAACTTAAAACACACCTTACAAAGTGGAGGTTTGAGGTAATGGAGTTTCCTTTAAAATAATTTTTGAACGTTTTCCTTCCAACTATTTTCATCCACATTCATGTTATTTGAAATGTTTAAATTATATTTTTTATGATTAAAATATTATTAAAGATCAATTTAAAATATTTTTTTTATTTCTTTTAAAAGTGTTAAAAAGTTATCTTTTAATGTTTTATGTATAGATCATTTTTGAATTTCTTTATAATATTGTGGAAATTATGTTTTTAGTGTTTTCTGCTCTATCACATTCTTAATAAACTATCAAAATATTTCATTATTATGATTAATATAAAATGTTTTTCAAATTTTTAAAGAATATATTATTCCCATTAATCTAGGAATTTTTAGATGTTATTTTTTTTCAAAAAAAATTATATTTCTTATCATTTTTATGAGAAAATTGAATGGGTAATTAATTATGGGATCAAAGGAAAATTTTTATGTGTTTTATAAGGGAAATGAAATATTTTATGTGTTCTATTCATGTTATCGTACTTTTACATTAAATATTATCTTGTATGGGTTTTATAAATACCTTTAATTCAATAGATAATTATATGTTCTCTAGAGGAAAAAAGTTGGAATTAACTCGGTTGGTTATTCCATTATCAGAATTCTTAAGGGTTCTTGAAAGGGTGATTGTGATTATAATTTCAAAACATTCAAACATGGTTTTTATATTCATTATGAGTTGTTATGATAATATTTTTATTTCATGAGGTAATAAAATGATTTTATGAATAAAGGAATGGTTTTGACCCTTAAAAGGATAAAGGTTTGTTTTTAATGGAAAATGATTCATGGGTTGTCAATTTTTTATAAAGAACTAATCTTGGTTGTGTTTTTTCATTTATAAATTCTAAATCATATTTTATGAAAAAAATCAAAAAAATTGATATCATGTGTATGTAAATGATTTTTTATACTTAATTCTTATTTCGTACAAAAGAAAACTTCCTTATGGATTTTCATGTTTTTTAAAGGGTCAGTCTACTTCCATTTATTTTCTTATACCTTATTGTGCTTTGTTTACCTCATACAATTTTTCAAAATATTTTTGAGAGTGCCTAAGTATGTATATGAACTATATCATGGTCAATGGTGATTTGTATTTAAAGAATCTAAATTGTCATGAATGAATTAGAAATATAAACATAAGAACATATTTTTACTAAAACAATATACAATATGTGAAGTTTTCCCTATGTAATGTATGGGTTTTCTTAATTCTATATAACTCTAGTACTATAATATCCTATAATATTTTTAAAGTGAAAAATACTTCTTATAAATCATGTAACTATCAGTTTATTAT
This sequence comes from Viscum album, assembly GCA_963277665.1. Classification (NCBI taxonomy): domain Eukaryota; kingdom Viridiplantae; phylum Streptophyta; class Magnoliopsida; order Santalales; family Viscaceae; genus Viscum; species Viscum album. The sequence goes on along the minus strand of OY728145.1, from coordinate 649,895,118 downwards.
GTTATGTGTTCTTATAGATTGTATCAAACAATGTTTTTATATGACATTAGATCATATGATATTATTTGATTATAATAATTTAAAATATTTATAAAACATAATAGGTTAATATATTTCTTTGGATCCTTATTTATAAGTATTATTTAAACTCAATGGTTGGTATGTTAAAGGGAATTATGGTAATTTTTGATCAACTGAAATATTTGAATAAAGGGTGGCATAGTTAAGGTTATCATAATATTTGTTATATTGTTTTTTATGATTTTATTTCATATACCCACACAAGCCATTTTTGTTGTATTAAATTTATATAACTAGGATGGACCAATTTATCCATGAGTGTGAAGTAAAATATGGTGTTTTTTTGAATGAGCAACCAAACAGGATAAGATTTTGAGTGAAATATCATGTCGTTATCCCTAAAAATCATTCATGAGTTATAATTAGAAATACATACAAGTATGAATTTATTAACTCACCAAATAGGATAAAAATTGTGTTTCATTGATGTTCAAGTGATAAATTTCATAGAGGAAAAACATTAAACTTCCCACATGTAAAGAATATAAAAAGAAACACCCAAGGAAATGTCTCGAATGAATTGTAAGATGTTTTATATATGGAAAAGGTAAACATTGTTAAATAATTTTTTTAGTAAAATGACAAGTTAAGTTAACTAAATTTAGGGTAATTAAATTATTCGTAAGGTATCACTAATAATTGAATGTTTTAAATATGGTAAGTACGGGAATTATAGTGGTTGATACCCTATGAGTAAATATATTGATGGTGATCGACAATATTAAAGGAATAAAGGTTTAGTAAGGTTATATGATCAAGATGAAGAAAGTTTAAATATAAATAGAAGGAATGAATTATTGTAACATATTTTCTTATATTTAAATTTGGAAACATGATTATATTGATATTGATGAATCTTAAGAAATAACCCATATTTTTTATTATAGGAGGGAAATATTAAGAAAAATCACATAAAATATTGGTTAAACGTTTACGATAGAATTTTAATTTTTGAAATTTATACATATAAGTTTTCAAGAGTTGTTATGTAGTGGTATTTTATTTAAGGGTTGTCAAATTTAAATAATATCATATGTTTAAAAGTACAGATATCATTTTTAAGGTCTTATGTGATTGTATTGTAAGGTGATTAATGTTATTTTTTGGAAATATTTGATAGTTTTTTTAATAATATATGATTATGGGGTAGATAACATTTAGGATTGTTATATGATTTGATGTTATAATTATGGTAAAAAAAAAATTGAGTGTATATTGAAGAGATATATATAACCATTGGTATTGAGAATTTATATGGTGACTAAGTGATTAAATTTATTTTTGAATAAATTATATATATTAGAATGATTATATGATTAAGGTAAAATTATTATTGTTTGAAAGGATTATATTTTATATTTTACTGCATGATATTAATTTAGTAATTAATCTTGAAAATAATTTAGAACCATTTCTAATTTCTTCGGCTTTATATCATGGGTAATCATGTTAATTTGGGAAAATATTATCATATTTTAGAAAATATATGATACGGTGTATACATGTTTTGAATGTGAATTTATCGGTGATTAATGTTGTTTGGAGATAAATTCTAATTTGATTTTGGAAGAATATGTGATCAAATCATTCAAATAGTTGGGTTTCAAATTTTTTCATGCATATTTCAAATATTTTTATGTTTAATTGTTTTAGGAATGATTTAAGTTGAACATTGAGTATTGTTATTGATGCTTTTAATATTTATTTATTATTTCTTCAAATGAAGGTTCATTTATATTTCATTTGGGTTTTATATTTACATGTGCTAACCATTTTTGGTTTTACTTAAATTCTAGATACATGAGGAATAATTTTTTATCACTTTTTTTTGATATTATGAACAATTAATTGTCAGTCTTAATGCTTATAGCATGAAAATTTCATCTTCGTTGTTTATTATTTGAAATTTGAGATTAATAAGAGAATTAAAACTTCTTGAAACCCAACTAAAGGATTAAATTTTGGTTATGGAAGGGAAATAAATCAATTAAGTATAGTTTCTCATATTCTCTATCTTGATTGTAAAAGAATTATACAAATTAATCAAAAGAAATATAAATTTATCAAGACCAATATGGAAATATTAACTCATATGTTAAGGTATGCTTTTTGAAATTCATTCAAAAGTATGAGTTTTATAATGATTGATACTTGGTTTTAGAAATATTTAATTAATAAAAACTATATTTTCTTGTTGGGACTTAGAAATTAATTATTATAATAAAATCTACATAAAATTTAATTTCTATTCCAGGATACACTCTTTTTGGTAAAGAAAAAATTATAATTGTAAGGATATAATTTATTTAAGGTGTGTAGAATGTAACACTATGATATTTTAGTATGTATTACTTTATGTAAATATATTTTTGAATAAAATTTGATAAATTAAAAACAAAGCTAAATGGAATAATAATTTATTAATATAAAACATATATAAAAAATTTTGAATATACAATGTGAAAAAAAAATTAACACTCCTTGGTAAATGATATGAAATATGTTTAAGATCATATAATGTTTAAAAGGGTTATTTTTTATGTAAAATAGTTTTTTATTTATATTTTGAATTTTTATATAAAAGATAAATTTTAAATTTTTTAAAAAAATTAAATTCATTTTTAGATTCTGAATATAAAAATTAGAAAACAGTGATCTTTTAGTATTTTTCTATAAAGGTATATTTTTGGGTGAATAGTGAAACATATAGTGTTAAACAATATGGTCACTTTTATGAAATCACAATGATATAATAATTACTTGAATGTTTTTTTAAAAAATAATCACTAAATTTTTATTTTAAAAGTAAAATAAATAATTTTAAAAAAAAAATTTGAATTTAGAAACCGGTGTTTGAGATTTCTAAACTCAATTAATATTTTATTCTCCAAAAATAAATATTCTTTTACTTTTCATTCCAAAATTATTTACATGGGTACATTAGGTTTTGGATATATTTTTAAGTAAAATAAATATTAATTTTGTAATTATTAACCAATAAATGTTATTGTAATTGAAGATACACTTGATTATAGTGTAATGTTATTTTTATGGATAAAAATGAAATGTTTCTAAAAATTGTTTTCTATTGTGTTTTTTGTATTTATTTTAAAAAAATTAACCACTTATGGAAAAAATATATTTTGAAATGAATTTAATATATTTAATTATATGGTTTAATTTATTAAATATTTTATTTTTTATTTTTGTTCATAAAAATAATACATTATAAAAACAAATAGTAACCCTCGTATGGGTTAAACATGTTGAAGAAGAGGTAAAAATAACATATAAGGAAAAAAATATATCTAGATATTGTATAAATTTGATTTTATGAGTTAATTTATACCCTAAATTATTCTATATTTTTCTATTTTCTTCCCATTTCCCATAATAAATACATTTATATTATTTTAAATTTAACAGTATTTATAAGAGTGTCACTCCTCTCACATATAAAAGGGCTTCTCATATCCTCACTTCCCTACAAACTATGAGCACTTTATCTCAACCAATAACTTTAAAAATATATTCCAAAAATCTTTAGACACATCCTATAGCTTATTTTTATCCAAAAACACCAATCTAGGAAGTCTTAAACTATTTTGGAAAAGTTATTATTCCAAGAAGAGGTATATGTTCAAACCTAAATCGTTTTAATTTATTTCTTCTTAAACCTTCTAAAAATATTCTACAACTGTATAAAAATAATTAAATAATTTTAAATAATATAATTAAATTTTATTATGTTTATGGAATAATCATTCTCTACTATCTTCTCATCCAATGGAAATTGAAAATTCAACTCATGCATACGTGAAGACTACCACCTCCGGTGAAGTGACATATCTTATTTTTCATCACAATATCACTTGGATAGTTATATATATGGATTTAAATAATATAAATGATACTTTAATATAATAATTATTCTAAAAATATAGAATATTATTTAATTTAATTCAATCTCATCTGTTGAAATATGTTAACATCACTCATTTGTATGTGTGGACTACTCCATCAATAAAAGATGTATTTAATTTTTCATTACCTAAATACATTTGTTGTTATAAAAATGGATTTAATAAATAAATATTATATTTATAAAATTATTATGATTAATTAAAATTTATATTACCATTATAAAATAACATGTTCATAGACATTCAATTGTTATGATGTGTTCTTGTTTTGGTTGGTTTTATCACCTATATGAACATTGCTATACATTATATATCATGAATGATTAAGCAATTTTATTTTCTGTTAATATTATTTAATAATTTTTGATTTTTGATTTTTTAAAAGAATTTTAATTTTAATATATATATATGTATAATTCTTCATAAAATCAATTTTTTTCTGATATCAAAACTTCTAAAAATGGAAGTTTTTGTCTTTCCATGTGAATCGTCACCATAAGTGCTATGAAAAATTAAAAAAAACTCCCTACCAATATCAAAAACATATATCAAATTTTAATAAACAATATTTATGTGATGAAACCATAACCAATATGAAAGTACCAAAATATAGCGACCCAATCTTAGCAAGCATGTATATTACATCATTTTAGAATAATATTCCACACATTACAAAAATACATGCCAGAGGACCATAATAGTATAGTGTCTTTGTAAATTTGGAAACAAAATCTTTTATCCTAGTGAAAGATCCTCAAAAAGACCCATAAATTTTACCACCTTTAGTATTTCTACCTAAAACCATTCTTTATAACCTCTGTAAGGGAAACATTGAAAATCGATAAATAATGGAAATTTGTAAGAATAATATGAATAAAAGGGTATGGAACATTAATCTGTATGTTAGAGTTTATAATGAAGATTTTCAGTTCATAAGACATGTATCATTAGAGAATTAACATCATAATTAATGAAAGAATAACATAGGAATAGGACATGGAATTTGTGGTAAGAAATCTTTTTTATAACATTCTGAACATGTATATGTAGAAATAGGTTTACTCATTAAGTTAATGACATGAAATCAAGACCCTGTATCAACTTATGGACATGCAACAAGGTCCATGCATAACATTTTGAATGTGTAATCAAGTTCACATGTAAACCCTAGGACATGAAACAAGGTCTATGCATAACACTGTGAACATGTAATCAGGTTCTTGTATAACATTGTGAACATGTAATCTGGTTCACACATAAACTTATGGACATGCAACTAGTTTCATGCATAATATTATGAACATGTAATATGGTTCACTAATAAAAATGTGAACATGTAATCAGGTTCATGCATAAACTTATGGGGTCCATAAAAAATATTGTGAACATGTAATCAAGTTCACACATAACATTTTGACCATGAAATCAGGTTCATGTATAACATATATACACATGTGTACTCTATTGTTACCCACTTCATTGGAGGGAGATATGGGTCTCAACCATCTCATAATAACATCATTCATACATATTCTATAGAATAAAACATTCATCATATCATGACCTATAAAAATACATAGGTTTAAAAAAATCAAATCATAACCCATGAAAATTAATGGTTATCATCAACATTTCATAAAATCAAAAACTATTAAAAGATAGAGGTTTTTTATTCACTTCAAGAAATCATAAACCATGAAAATATTTCAGCTTCAAAATAATATGAATCATGGAATAGAAATGGGTTTCATAAATATAATGAAATCAAATCATAAACCATTCATATAAATAATATGAATGGAACCTTTTCATCATGTCCATTAAAGTCATTAGGGACATTAGTAGATTCCATCCTCGATGGGAAATAATTTTGAAAAATCTTTTAAAAACATTTATTAGTCAAAATATCATTTCTTATTGAAAAGTGATTTAAAAAAAACTTTTGAAAACCATTTCCATGATAATAAACATGAAAATTTATAAATAAATCTTTGAAATAATTTTCTAAACCTTTTTCTTTTAATACTTATAAGGAATTCATGAAAATAATTAAAATATTTTTTAACCATAAAACATTTCGGAAACCCGTTGTATTGGAAAATAGCGTTTAAATATTTACAAGGAATATTTTAAAAAAATTAAATGCTTTTTTCATGAAAATTTTCTTCAAGTATTATATGAAAATAGTTTTGAAAACATTTTTAAAAACATGGTTTTTGAAAGAAAACGGATTTCTGACTGAAGAGATATAAATGGTCGAATTCTCTTAAAAATATTTTCCTAATTGTCTGAAGTTATAAAATATTGTAAAAATGGTACTGATACATGGATATATCTTGAATAAATAGAGGATATATAAGTTCAAAATTTTTTGAGAGGTGGAATATAATATTTCATCAGATAATCATAATCATAAACAATCTTGAAAAGTGATGAGATTGATTCAATAAAATCGTATCCCATGGTAACATGGGATCACACTCTCCATTTAGGAAAAGTAAATTAATTGAAGCTTCAAATTTCATGCAAATAATAATATTCCTGATATAACATATAAAATGGAAGTACATACACCGCAAAAAATAATTTCTATGCATATCCAAACATGAGTCTCAAAGAATGAAAATTATGACAAAACTATTTTACCGATTTGGTAATTTTTTAAACATAAAACCCCACAAAAAAATATCATAAAATGGATATGTAAATAAATATAATTTTATATATAATAATAATATAATACATCCATGGGGATTATACACACCCCAAAAATGGAATGGTTGGGGAATAAAGTATGTACCTCACATAAAAAAAGTGAGATGAAATCCCATTATCTTGTGTGTTGAATCTCTTTATACTCGTACAATATTCCCTTACAATAAATATAACGTTATTATAAAAATTATAAAAAATAATATTGTTAATTCTAATGCATTATATGGTTTTATTAATACCTTATATTACCCTCTTCTTAATAATACTATGTTTGGGTTTCACTTTGGATAATATTCACTTTGTTCTTCGCATGTGCCTTAATTCATTATATATTTAGTCCATATACTTATTTCATGATTCATAAAATTTAAACCAGTATATAAATATCAATTATATAAATTATCAATAAATTATAATAATCTCTATAATATATAATTATGAAATCTAATACATCATTCATGGAGATGATAAGCCCTATGTATGCATGAACATTGTTTCTGTTTTTATTTTCGTATTACAAGAAACAAATAAAATGGAATATATGTTTTTATATATGTATATATATAATTATTCAATTAGAATTATTATATCATATGTATTATATAATTTCACAATTCCAATCCTTAATACATTCCATGTAGTGTGTTAACGAATCTCGTCACTTTGAGGGGGTGTAGTCCACAATTCCTCAAATGAAATTATCATATTTACACCCAATGGAAAGTAGAAAAGTTATGTGTTGAAAAGTAAATAATAAAGATTAAATACATAAAAAATATTATATATAAAATATATAAATATATTTACATCATAATTTCCATTAAGACAGGTGATAAAGGAAAAAATGAACAATGATTATTTAGTGAGGCGATAGTGTGCTTTACACATAAATAGTATGTTTGTTTCCCTTTAAATGGATGTGTGTGTAAGTGTATGTAAAAAAATAGCATAAAACATTATTTTATATTGAAGATACTGGTTTTTTATACCATAACTGAATAAATATTGGGTAGGGTTGAGAAAGGAAATAAAAGAAAGGAGCTTGAGAGAAGGTGTTACTTCTTAATCGGGTAACTCCTTTTGGTTTGTGCCAAAAGGTTTTCCTTGGATTAAACTCATCCCCAAGGGATTATTCAATAAGGAAGTTAGGTATGTTAGGAAGCATATTTGATAGATCATTTCCAACTTAACTATTTTTATAGGTGTAAAGAAGAGGGATAGGTAGTGGCCTTTTATAGGTAATGGAAAGGACACACATTATATTTTTTAAAACAATTTATGTATACACACATTTTTTCCTAAACCAAAGTCATAAAAAAAACTAAATAATTTATGTTTCATTTATTAATAAAGGAAATAAAATTGGTTTTAGACAAGTTTATAGGAATTTTTGGGTCTTAAATTTGAGATTTAGTGCTTTATTAAACAAATTTTTATCTCAGCCATTGTAATTTATTTTATTCACTTTCACTAATATTTTTTGTAAAAAAATAATAAGGCCTTATTAGAAAATATAATTTTTTTTAAATTATAGAATCCATTTTTCAAAATTATAATCATATAAGTGGAAAAATTCATTTAAAATCAATCCCACTGACGAGATGACATTATAGGTTTTTAAAGTAATAATGTCCAAAACTTTTCTTTGTTTTTATACCTAATTTAAAAGATAAATTGATTGAAATTACCTAAATTAGGTTAACTAATAAAAATATAATCTAATTAACCATTTAAACTAAATTAAAATATAATTTATCCTTATAAAAATTAGAAGAAAAGTCAATTTGGAGTTGAAATCCTAAATTTTTTCTCTATTAATCTAGAAAAGAGGTTTTTAATAAAAATATCAAAAATTCCCACAAAGTTAATTTAAAAATTATAAATTAAAATATGTAGATTATTTTATAAAATTGAATTTAAAAATATATTAATTAACTTTATAGTTTTTTACACGTGTACAATTAAAGGATTTCATTTTAGAGAAATAGTATATTTAAATATATTATGACTTTACTAAAAAAATATATCTTTTGTAATAAATATGTTTAATTTATATAAAAAATATTTTGAACGTTTTTATTACTATTCATATTACTATGTTTAATGGTTAGGTTTTAAAATCCTCCATATTTAGTAATTATAAAAATAAAATGTTGCTTCATAAAAAACTCAGTGTTGCGTTTCACATACCGCACATTGGTGTTCGGTGTAACGTACACCAAATTGGTGTCATGTGAAAGTAATTTTTTTAATATTAATTTATATAAAAAACTATTTTTAGTTTTTCATGAAATGAAAAATATCAAAATATTAAATTAATTTGAGAAAGAAATATTTCACAAAATCTCAGGGTGTTACACAAAACCTCTTAATCAAAACATGGATGGAAAATGATATAATTAACTAATAAACATTTATTTTATCTAATAATTGTCAATAAATGGGAAACAAATTATAAATTAATAGTATAATTTAATAAAAATATAAATAAGGTTCTGATACAGGTGTATAATAAATTTTAATTTATTATAAAATGGAGTTAGAGTGCATTTAACTCAGTGTAAGTCTGAGGTAAGGGATTTTTTGTTTCAAACATTTTCATAGAGTTTTCCTTAGATATGTTTTCCTCCATATATATTATTTTAAATGTTTAAAGAATTTTATTATTTATATATTAAATATTTTTTAATTTAATTTTCAACTATTTTTCACTTTTTTATATGTTTAAAAATAAATTTTCAAATTTTTCTGTATGTTTCATTTTTTATTTATTTACAATGGTGTGAAAAGAATATTTTTCTGTGATTACAGATTGATCAATTTTACCCGAAAATATGAATGTTTTAAATTTTTATGATTCATCTATAATTTTTCGTAGTTTTTAAAATAATATATTATTCCCCTAATTCCCTTAATTATTTTTTAAAAAAATTTCAAAATGAATAAGATATTTCATCTAACGTTTTTAATATAACTAAATTTTCTTTTTCTTATGGGCTCAAATTATAATTATTAGGATTTTTATGATGGAAATGAACTATTTTATGTATTTTATTCTAGTTATGGTACTTATAAATTACATATAATTAAGGTTGGGTCTAATATACCACTCCAATGAACTAGGTAATAATATGTTATCCAGAGGATAAATTTTGTGATTAACTCGGTTGGTTATTTCATTGATAGGGTTCTTATAATAGTTACTGTAAGGATAATATCCCAATATTCCTGAATAGTTTTTCTATGATAATATTATTTTAATGGAAATATTTTAATTTCATGAGGTAAGATGATTACTTTTTGAATAATAGAAAGGTTTAGTCCTTTAAAAATTGAACGTTTTGTTTTTAAAGGAAATGTTTTCATGAGTTCCCATTATTCTCTAGAAACTATCATGGTTATGATTTGTCATTTATAATTTCTAAAAAAATGATTTATGCAAAAAAATTAGTCAATACATTTTATTTTAAGAGTAAATAAATTATTATTTTGTCTCAAAGTTTATTTTTTAAAAATGGAAATATCATTAAGTATTTTAATGTTTTTCAAATGGAATAACAATTTTCATTTATTTTTATATCCCTTATTATGAGTTATTTTTCTCATCGCATTTTCATATATATTTTTTACTGGGCCTAAGGGTGTATAGGAACTATAAAATCGTCAATGGTAACACACCTTGAATGGAGTAAGTGTTTCATGAATAAAAAGGAATGTAAATATAAGAACCTATTTTGAAGAAAAAATGTATATTGTGTGATAGTATTCCCTATGTAATATAATGGTTTTCTTAATTTTATTTATCTCTAAACATAAAGATAATGGAAATGTAAGAAAGAAAAAACCCTTATTATAAATCATGTAATTAGGGGATGATTATTTTTTGTCTTGTTATAGATGGCACTTCTCAAATCATTGTGGTGGAATATTGGGGATTTATGGGAAGCTTCATAGGGGTAGGAATTGACATGTGATGGCAGTAGAAGTTGTACTAGCTGTAGAAATGTTTGTGTGTTTGTCAATATATATATATATATATGTATATATTAATTTTTCTATATTATGAGGGATAATTGAACTCGACCCTATTAATAATTGGGTATTTAAATTAAAACTCAAACCCTAATTAAACATTGTTAAGATGTATTTGCATTTGATTTAAATAGTTAGGGTAAGGTTAGGTAACCAATTAATAGATACTTATTTCAATCCATATTTTATATTGTTCTGAAAACTTTTGAGATCCAAAAAGGTTGAATGATTATTTGTAAATTAAATATCTATATTTTTAATTTCTAGCATTCTTATACATTTTTTTCTGAATAAAATAAAAATTTATATTAAAATTTTCAAAATATTATTATAAATATTTTAATTTTAGTTTCCATCGAAATCCTAATGTTTCAATTATTTTAATGGTATCTCATATTATTTATCTATTATTCATAGCATTAAAAAGTATACTTTTAAATTTTTTTCTAGTGGGATAATTATTTTATACTCTATTATTTAAAATAATTATTGGGTTCATGATGGTTATTTAATACCTTTATTTTATTTTTATAAAAAAACATAATTTTGGGGTTGAGAGAAACCCAAAAAAGAAATATTTTATCAATGGTGAAACCTTTATTATGAACTAAATTAAACACTAATAAGAACAAAAACATATAAAATGAATCACAACATATATCCCATCTAAACATTTTCACCTTGGAGATCTTCCTTGTACTAGACTATAAACATAGATAAAGCCTATTAGAGCTATAAAAAGGGTGGTCTAGGTCAACTCATTGATCTTGAAATGTAGGGAAACATTATCAGGAAAGCTATCCCAACCAATGTTGAATATAGGAATTAAAAATAAGTACATGGTTCTACCCATATGAGATATGTAGACATAAGAAATGGTTTGGTGATCTGAGAAAATATATCCAATAAAAGAAATTTGTGTTTCAAACTTTTTAATTACTAACTAAAAATAAAATAACACTAAAATTAAATTTTATATATATAATGTTAAAATATAATACAAATGTTTTTATAAAATGTTAAAATAAATATTTCTAAATTGAAAAAATCTATGGATTTGTGTGTTGTAAGAGATGAAGAGTAGACCATGGATGAGATTATATAAAAATATTTACTGGGACTCTCTTCAATTTATTCAAAAAAACATTTTTTGATGTTTATACATGTTATTATTTTATGAATTATAATTTATTTAAATTTTTTTCTAACTTGATGATATTAAATATTCCATGCACAAGATTTAATTATTGTTTATCTAGTTTTAAGATATTTATGATTATTATTATGGACCTAATGGTACCCACATAAACCCAATGCGATTATATGAACGATTTTTGGGTTTCAGGGACCATATCATATTAAGTATTTAATTATGTAGGGTTTTATATATATGTCCCTAACCTACATAAATCAATTACCTAATAGATCTACCTGTAGACTTACGAGTTTTTTGAAAGGTCTAGCAGGTCAACCTTGGGATCAAACTACTTAAACTGCAGACTAAAGTAAACTCAAATTTTTGAGCTTATATTAAGTGTGCGGTTAAATACATCACCAATTTTTATGCAGGGTCCAAATGGGATTGTCCCACACCACCCCAATCCATCTTGTTTAGTACCCTTAATAGAGGTGTGCTTAAATTTCACTTCATCTCATAAAAGTATTACTTGTAATGACCATCCAAAAGAAACAATAAATATTTTAAAATTTATTATAAAAGTGTAAAATCAATCTCACTAATATCCTTGATGAATCTTCTATAAAATCCTACATGTCCAAAAACGTACCTAACATGATTTACAAAAATTGGGTAATGTAATTAATTGATAAATTAAATTTTATATTTATCAACCTTAATCCCATTTTGTTAAATTAAATTTCTATACCCAATTCCTCTTTAAGACATTAAATAGAAAATTTCTGAATTCAAGATAATATTGTTTTAAATACATGTTTTAATAACCTTATCTAGATTTTCTAAATAGTGAAAATTTTAATTTCAAAACACAATGAAATATTACAACAATAATTCAATATTATCCTCACTTAAATCATTTAAAATACTCACCATATATTTTCTAATATACATAGTGCACTAAATAGTTCATATTTAGTTATCCTATAAGAAAATTTTATATTAGGATAAGTGAATGTTTTTCTTTTGAGAGACCTTTAGTGTAATGGGAACTTTGGAATTATCCAGAAAATACATCTAAAAAGCATTAATGTGTTTTTCTTGATAGTCTTTCAACCAATTTTTCCATCAAATGGGATAGGAAAAGGATCATTTCATATGTTCTGATTTGGATTTATTTATTAAATACAAACTCTCCAATGCATTGGGATATGTATAAGAAATTATAGGGGCTTGTAATAAATAAATATATTATAGTATTCTTGATCAATAATTTACTTATTTGTGGGTCAATTTGAAACACAATAGACCTTATAGAAAACAGTATTCACTTCCAGTGCCCATGAGGCAATGTTATAAAATCACTATGGATTTCAAGATAATAATACCAAATTTCCAAACATATAAGGATGTGGTATGGTAGAATTTATGTCATCTTACCAAAACCTATCATTTTTTGATATTTGAGAAATATAGTTAGTTGTTGTGTTGGGAAATCTCAATGTGGTTGAGATTTTAAAACTCCATGGGTTTCAAAAATTATTGTATATTACTCATACCCATGGTTTATATCTTTTTTCAATGTGTATTGAAATCACTTTTTTATTAAATGAATTTTTTCATGACAGATCACCCTCAAAAGGATGGTCTATTAGAAAGAACTATTAAGATTCGATAGGTTGTCTTACTAACATATATTAATGATCTTGGTGCCTCTTGGGAGACGCACATACCACTTGATTATCCACTGAAATATGATAATATTAATTGTTAATATGTATAATTTTCCTTAGATTGATTATTCATAAACACAATTTTTAGTGCATTTTACAAATTGAATATCATTTCACATCATAATTTCAATTATTTCTTAAGATGCACTATTAGATGGTATATTTTTTAAGACCATATAAAATACATAATGAGATTTGTTTTATTTTTATATCTTATTTTCAGGTCTCCCATTATATAAGGAACAATTTATCCTTCTGGATAACTTTAATATTCCCATTGGAAGACTGATAATGTTGTCCTTGAACCAAGAATATTCTTGGTGAAGTGAACTGAAAAACAACCCAGAAAGCGTTATATATTTGCCAAGATACAAGCCCAATGATTCTCAAAATTAATATTTAGATAGAGTAAATCATGGATATAATTTCCTCAAACATTTTACCTACCTAATTATGATGTTTTAATGGAGTACTAGGCATCCCAAAATGAAGATGAAATTATGGGACATATTTCCTGGCCAAGAAAAATAGCCCACCAATTTAGTCATATCTCGACAACCCAATGTTCCTTATAGAAAAACCGTTATATTATATCATGGTAAATCCATTTATTTGTATTTTTATTCTATGTACAAACAAAATTTTTCCATCTAGATGTTCCTTTGGACACATCAATTGGAGGCATGAAAGTTGAATCAGATTGTATTTTCAAGGGTGGAAAATTCCACTCTCCCTTAACCTACCACCCACATAGGCCTACCACCATTAAATTGGGAGACTTGAAAAGTTTTAGGATATAACAAATCCTCTTAAAATTCTTATTTAAGGTAGTGTTGGTGAATTAATTAAGGATCTTTGTTCTTGGATTCATTGTAATGTTATACAACCGCTTTGTGTTTGTAATCACATTTCTTTATCATGTAAGTTGTTCAATTCACTTTAGCTTCTTACTAAAAGTTATTCATTTTCTCTTATTATTTTCTTATTCCTATCACATTGATACCATATCCTCAATTTGATAACTTATTCACACCAAACCTTGTGAAAGTGTTCACACAAATGTGGAGTGATTTTTTTTAATTTGTTTCTCTTCTTCAATTCCTCCCTCATCGGTATACTTATAACTTCTATTAATAAAATTGAATCAATAGATGGATAAACATATTAGGGTTTGTTCCAAGGGAGTATAAATTAACTATATTTTATGTTATTTTTTACTCAATAATATTTAAATGTTTTATTTTATTTGAATTTTTTATTCAATGATCTTTTCTCATCCTATTTCTTATTGAATTTTATCTCTGCACTTTCCATGTGATCATAAGATCTCATACCTAGGAGTTCTCATGAATAGGATCCTCCATGTTTATAGGTGTTTATAATGTGAATTTGAAGGTTTTTAACAAGTAAGTGATGAGGTTATATTGATTTCAATGAATAAATATTTCTCTATTTAATGAAATTGAAATATTCGAAAAAGAATTCAACCAATCCTCCCCAAGAGATAATCTAGGATCTACTCATTATCTGAATTTGAAATCACTTACATAATTAGTTCTTTATTAATCTAACCAAAAATCAACCCCAAATTTTTCCACTTATACAAAAACAATCCATATAATGTTTGTCTCTGTATATTTATTCTTAGGTCTCTAAGGATTCGATAACCCATGTTACACTACAAGCGACCACTTAACCCTAAAAACGTGAATAAATTTGGGTGATACCAAATTTCTGAACCATTTATAGGGAACCAATAATTCATATCAAAACTCATAATATTCTCCCACATTTATCTTTTCCCACATCAAATTCTCTTATCTTTTCTTTTTTTCTTTCGTTTTTCACTTTTCTTGGTGAATGCCCGCCTATATCAATGACAAATCAAACTGCCTAGTTATGGTGGATAGTCTTGGGGTTGGGGTGTCAAGTAATCCTACAAAAATATTTACATTAGATCCTAATATTCCAAATAACCTAGAGTAAAAAATTAATCCTATTTAAAAGGACGATATTCAATGAAACCAACTCATAAACTCGGGTGGGATCCAAAATGGAAATCCCAATGAGTCGGCCTTGAAATTGGGACATACAGTTTATCAAACCATGAATGACTACCTCCAACCTTCCATGACTAATGAACATTCTTTAATTAGGCATGATACCCTAGTAGAATCCAACTATTTCTTCAAACCTCATGTCTTAAACCACCTTACAACCTTCCATGAGATGGAGTCATAAATTCTAACGCTTTATGTAAAGGAGTTTAACAACATTATTGAAACCTTTTTCCCACCACATAAACTTGAGTCAGGTAAGATGAGTCTTTTTCCCTTAGTACTTAAAGATCTATAAAATAATTTTTTAAATAATTTGAGACTTGCATAAATTCACTCTTGTGACCAACTGTAAAGACATTTATACAATAAAATACTTCCCCCATCAAAAAACAGTTTTACATAAAAAGAGTTACAAAAAAATTAGAAAAAAGGGGATTTATTTACAAAAAAAATGGAAAGGTACAAGGAAACAAACAACACAGTACCTCAACCTATATTTTCAATCCTAGAATATGTTTTAATCATCTATGAAGGGTTGGTTCTAGGAAACAAACAATTCATTAACATGATGTCAAATTCAACCTTCAAAAAGAAATCCCCAAATACTGCTTATGAGTATCTAGAAGTACTGGTCGAGAAAAAGCAAGCATGGGGAACAAAACATTACTATGAGAAACCACAAAAATCTAGTGGAATTAACACTCTTAGGAAATAAAGAATCCTTAGTGAAAAACTCATTGCACTCACTATGAATGTCAAGGATATAGATCTAAGAAATGTCCATGAAATTTAATTTGTTGTCCCTATTTACACAGTTTGTGGAAACATGACCATAAGACCAATGACTATCCAAAAATCCCTTCTATTAAGGATGTTATTTTTGGAGGGCCACCAGATTAGGTGAATTCTGTGATCCTTCAAAAGACACAATACAATAACACATTCAGTCCAAGGTACAATGACCATCCTAGATTCCATTGGAAAGATACCAACCAGGCATCAAACATCCTAGACATCCACATGGACTAAACCCCTAACCTCCACAAAAATTTAAAAACCTTAACCAGTTACAACTATAACAAATATAATACCAAAATACTCAACTCCAATACCAAAAACCCATCCAATAACCACTATATCATCCTTGGATAAATCAACCAACATAATCCCTTACCCAATCTGTCCCTCTACCAATCCTTGAACAGTCGTGTAAACAAATGGAGAAAATGACCTCATAATTCTCAACCCTTAAACATGAACTAAAAACCATTAAAATGGAAAAGAACCCATACCTACTCAGGTAGTACCATAATCAACCTTAAGGGGATAATCCATTGACACACAACCCTATCATGAAAAACTCAAAGCATTGATCATTTTAAGAAGTGGTAAATCCATTGAAAAACCTAAACAAACCATTCCAAAGACATTAAAAGATTTAAAAACACATGAAAATATTAAGAAAAACACATGGATTCTAAAAAATACAATTAGAATGTGAGGGAACCACAACCAAACCAATCACTCAAACAACTCACTATCTTCCCTCAATGCATTATAGGAAAATCTATACCAGAACTAAATGATATTTGAGGGAAATATTCGCTTAGATTAAGGTAATAATTCCACTTATTGATGAAATCCAAACCATTCCTTCATAATAAAAGTACCTTAAAGACTTTAATACTTTTAAAATTAAATTTTCACATAAAAAATCCTATCTTTTTGGCTGATAATGTGAGTTCCACCATTCAAGGGACCATTCCTGCAAAGTTGAAATATCTAGGATGTACATACATCAATGTTGAGTTAGGAGATATAAATGTTTCCAAATACCTTTGTGATATATGATCAAGTGTAAACCTCATTCCATGTGCCATTTATTTTTAGTTAGGGCCCGAAGAACTCTAACCCACATCTCCCACTCTTCAACTTGTTGATCATAGTGTTCGAGTTCTTAAGGGGATCTTAAGGGATGTTTTAGTGAAACATGAAAATATCATTTACCTTTATAAATTCATTTTTCTTGAAAATAACCAAATATTAGGTCCATGGGAGAAAACTCACATTATACTTAGTCATCCCTTCATACCAATAATCAACTCAGTCATTCGAGTTGTGAATGGGAACATAAAAATAACCATCAGAAACATGATCCTCAAACTGAACATATACAATAAAAACTCTCGTGTTGGGGATGATCAGGGGATCCATAAGGTATATTTGTTTGGTAGTGTTGATAGTTAACTATAGTAATGTTAAGGAATTATTGAAAGATGTTTAAGTGAAGAATATATTTATTTCATTTTTTTAGATGAGGGAAATTTTCCTCCCTGAATTGAATCGCTTTTAGACAGATCATTTGATGATTTTATAGAATCTCCAATTAATGATACCATTGGTGAAATCAATAACATTAAGTCTATACCTATTCATTACATGGATCTATCCAATTTAGTGGATGAAAATTTTGGCCACAAAGAGCCAATTCTGTCAAAAAAATTTGAAAAGTAGACCGAGTTTGATATAAAGTCTCATCCTTCTTTAAAAACTATTAACCAATCCTATCTAGAATTTAATTTCCTACCTTAATCACACAATTTTTCTTTCATAGGGGAAAATCAAGCCTTTTATTTTGTTATTTCTTCCTCTCTTTAATCCAATAAATATAGGATGCATCTTTCTTTCCAAGAAAATCATAAGAAAGACATAGGATGGACCCTTTCTAATATTCCTTGGATTATCCCACTCATTGAAACTCATAGTATTGTTATTGAATTTGACTACAAACCATTTCATTAACCTCATTGAAGACTCAATCCCGATCTTATGTATGTGGTAAGGAAAGAACTTCTTATGTTGTTGAAAGTAGATATCATCTACCCCATTATTGGGAGTGATTGGGTAAGCCCAACTCAAGTTGTCCCAAAGAAAGGTGGAATCTTTATAATCACAAATGAGGATGGATACCTTCTCCCCATAATGTTTAGTAGTGATTGGATAGTCTGCATTGACTATAGGATGCACTCCTTATGAACCAAGAAAGAACATTTATCTTCATTGATCATGTCCTTGAGTGAGTGGAAGGTTATCAATTATATTACTTACTGTATGTATTATTAGGGTATAATAAAATTGAGGTATCTCTATTGGATCAAGGAAAAAAACCCTCTCCTATCCATTCAAAACATTTTCCATCAATAATATTCCCATTGTGTTTTTATAGCCTTGGTACCTTCCAGCGGTGCATAATGGGAATCTTATCAAACATGGTGGGGTTAGTTTAGAGGTATTTATGGATGAGTTCTATATATTTGGGGATAATTGTGAGGGATTCATTCTAAATTTTGAAAGGGTTTTGTCAATATGAGAGGATAAGAATCTCATTCTAAATTGGAAAAAATGACATTTCGTTATAAATAATGTACTCCTTTCGGGAAAACTTGTCTCTAATAGTGATATTGGAAGTTGATAATGATAAGGTTGATATCATTCTTCACATTCACTCTCCAAAAGCTATCAAGGAAGTTAGGTTCGTCGTATGACATGCTGGTTTCTATACAATGTTCATTTGTAATTTCCACTATATTTCTCGACCACTTTGTGCTCTGTTGGTGAAAGATGCTCCATTTATATGGACAAAAATTTGGGGGTAATAATTGTAAACACTCAAGGAATATATTATAACTCAACCTATATTGGGATCTCCAAATTGGAAACATCCATTCAAACTCATGTGTGATGCGAGTGACTTTGCTAAAGGAGAAGTCTTATGAAAACGATGTGAGAAAACTCAATGTGTCATTTCTTATGTTATAAATTCATAGAATTTTTAAAAATCAACTACACCACCATTGAGAAATTTTTACATACTATTTTATTTTCCTTAGGGAAATTCTGGTCCTATCTCTTAAGATAACCCATCATTGTCTTCACCGATCATTCAGCCCTGAAATACCTTTTCCAAAAACAAGATCCCAAGGCTAGATTGATTAGGTGTGTCCTTCTTCTTCAAGAGTTTGATTTAACCATTAAGGATAAAATGTTTGTTGAAATTTTTTTTATTTGATAATATCTATAGGATGTATTTCAAAGACAAATCACATCACTTTTCTGTGTTTCATTCATTTCTCGATGAGCACCTCTACCCTCTTAGTGATTTCCCATGATATGATGACCTAGAAAACCATTCGGTGATATTCAAAAATTATTGGGGACCTAAGATTAGAGGAAACTACTTTATAATGTAAATAATTATGTGTTTTATGATCCATACCTCTTCATGTTCTATCCCAATCAAATCATTGGGATATGATTTCTCGATTATGAGGAGTCCATTCTAAAATTCTATTATGGAGAGGCATGTGGAGGCCATTTTCTACAAAAAAAACCACTAAAAAGGTCCTCCAAAGTGGTCTATAATGACCTAACCCCTCAATTAATTACTACTAATTCTACCAAAATTTCCCTCAATGTCAACAAATAAGATCCATTAAAAATTGGAATCAGATTCCCCACACTCCAATTCGTCTTTTTGAAATATTTTATTTTTGGGAAGGACCCTTCCCAAACTCTAGGGGATATCTCTAAATCCACTTAGTAGTTGATTATGTCTCAAAATTTGTTAATCCCACTCCAACCAAGTCCAATGACAATAATGTTATGATAAAATTCCTGAAAGAGCTTATATTTTCTCAATTTGGTATCCCTTGAGTTATCATTATTGATCGTGGAATCTATTTCTGCAATCATCCCTTTTCAAAACTCATGTTTAAGTATAATATTTATCATTAAGTTTAAACTACCTACCATCCTCAAACCAATGGTCAAGATGAGTTAGATAATATGGAGACTAATAAAATTATTGAAGAAAATGTAAATCCCTCTAGGAAAGATTGGTCCAAGAAAATCATAGATGCTCTATGGGCTTATCATACAGCTTTCAAAACCATCCAAGGCATGTCACCATATTGGTTGGTTTAGGGAAAATCAGGACATTTACCTACTAAAATTGAACATAAGGCCTTTTGGAAAACCAACAAAATGAACATTGACATTTCTTTGGCTGAAGAAAAGAGGAAATTAGATCTTAAGGAACTTGAGGAACTTGGGATGGAGGCTTATGAAAATTATAGGATAAATAAAGATAGAGTTCGAGCCTTAAAATCTTGTAATATCAATGTCAAATACTCTAAAATAGGAAAATATTTTCTCTTGTATAGTTCAAAACTTTATTTATACCAGAGAAAGTTAAGGTCTAGATGGTTAGGTCCTTACATAGTGAATCATGTATACTTTCATGGGGAAGTAGATATTCAGGATCTCACTAGTGGTCTTGTCATCAAAGATAATGGTCATAGGTTAAAACCATTCATTAAATCATTCAATAAATGGGAAACAATGTTGGAGTTAACTAATCCATCCTATGAACCGAAAAATAATTGATAGATTTAGGGTCCAATTCGAGATAAAGACTTTAAACTAAGAGCTTTCTAGGAGGAAACCCATAATCAACATGAATTTTATTTTATTTTCTTTACTATAATTATTATTGTGTGTTTGTGTTTTAAAAAATTAAAAACAAAATATTTTCAACATTGATTTTCATATCCTTTTGTTGTTCTTCTTCTTTTATTTTCTTTATTTTTAATTTTTTTGTACGTATAATATATATATTATTTTATAAGATTATATATGTGTGTGTGTTTATTTTAAAAAATGGGAAAATAAAATAAAAAAGTGGAAAAAAATTACAATATATATATTTTTGCACAAAATGCCACTTCGTATGTCATGGGGACAACCCCGTAGCATCCGGATAAGTCACAGTACATGAACCCATGACCGAAGGGAGATAGGGGAGTATGCCTTCCACTTACCTATGCCCTATATGATTTCCTTCTTCAACAATTTTTATATTTATACATATATTTAATAACTTTTTGTATATATACTTTTCTATATATATGTGTGTGTATATATAGATATTTATGTATATATATGTATATAAATATATATTTCTTCATCTAGTACCTTGATTCTATGTTTGATATAAAAATTTAACAGTTTTGTTTTTACCCTTTACTTTTTTTAGTTAAGGGAACCTCTCCGGGTTTCCAGGGTTTCAAACTGTGTTAGTGTAAAAGATTCAGGGGCTACCGATATTGATATATTTTTAGGCAAATCACAATTGTAGAAACACAAATAATCATCATTTATGAGGCTTCTCTTAGTGACATGGAGATCAAAGGAGTAATCTGAAGTATCATTAACTTCAACTTCAATGACAAGGAGACTTTGTTCCATGTTTCTTATTTCAAATTACTTTTAAAACAACTCTCTTATACCTATACCTCCTTATAAATTTTTATTTTCTAAAATACCAGGGACAATGTTATTTTAAGATGGATGGAATAATTACTCTAAACTTGAACATGATAATACACATCACAAACATTTAAATTTAATATCAAATAATTTTTCATGCCTTGATTCTAATTTTAATGCATGTTTATTTTCATAAGCATATATTTCTCAATGTGTTGTTGTCCTTTATGATTTTCTCACTGTTTATATTTTCATCCATTTAAAAAAACACACAACATACATCCTTTGGATCATGGGGTATTATTTTGAGTTTTTGGTGTCCGATAATAAATTTCATTGGTTTGTTGATCTTTCCAATTTTAAAATTATTATTAAAAAAATTCAATAAAAATTCAATAAAAAATCAAACAAAAAATTAAAAAACAAAATTGTGTAGAGAAATGGATTGACCTAATGTGTGGATTTTGGCACATGGGGATCATGACTCCATTGTTTTCTAGCCCATAGTTGGTAGTTTTATCTCTATTTTGGGTAATTTTAATTTGTTTTTTTATTTAGTAAACTTGAGATGATGCCCGAGTATGTGAGCTTAAATTGGTTCTGTAAGGTCTTTCAGCCTAGAAGTCATCAGCAAAGTTATGCTATAGTGGTTGAATCGATTGAGTTAAATTTCAATTACCATGGTAAATTTTGAAAAGAAAAAAAAATAAATTTAATATAATTTAATATAATTTAATTAATACTTGTATTAATATTAATTTTGATTCCACATAGTGATTCAATCTTTTTCCCCTATAATAAGAATGAACCCCCGTGTCTATTGTGATACACAAAATATCATCAACATTAACTGAAATTGGATAAAATTATGCAATGAATTTCAAAAAATGAATGGGCTCGGTATTGGTATATTCCTCTAGACAAATATTTTTATAAATTATTTTTATGGGTTTCATAATTCTTTCATATGATGTTTTTTGGTGTGGATTGGGTATTAAAATGTTTTCAGAAAAGGGAATTTGAATTTCATGTTTTGGAGATATATTTTTCTCAGGACTAGCAAAACTCATATTGGGGATGTGATTATCAACTGAAATAGGATAATACTCATTTTCAATATTCATAATTTTCAGGATCTTAATTACACATAAACACCATTTTTAGTTCATTTTAAAAATTTAACATTTTTGCATATCTATCATGATTGAAATTATTTCTGAAAATTAACTATTACATGGAAAATGTTTTAACATAATATAATATACCCAATTGGATTTATTTTATTTTAAAATTTGGTTTTTTGGTCTCTTAATATATAAGGAATAATTCAACCTTTTAGATTACTTGAATAGTCCCATTAGAAGACCACCAACGAGGACCTTGAACCATGAACTTTCTAGATGGATTAAAATGGATAGTAGCCCAATAAAAGTTCTATAGTGGCCAAGATCCAAGACTAATGATTCAAAAAAAATGAAATGTAGATTGAAGAAATAATTAGGAACATTTCCTTTAATAGTGTACCAAGATAATTCAAATATTTTAATGGAGTTCTAGGCATCCCAATTTGACGATGAAATTCGAGGCCATATTATATAGACCATAAAAACATATCACTAATTTAATCATATCTCTCCAAACCAACTTCCATTTTGTATATAATTTTATAGAATATAGTGTAACATTAGTATCATCATGTTTTTAGTCTATTTCCCACATAAATTATACCATCTAGATGCTCTTTTGGACACATCTGTTGGAGTCATGCAAGTTGGCTTAGATAGTTCTGTCAAGGGTAGAAAATTACACTCCCTATTAACTTTCCATGCCACTATGCCTACCAAAATTTATTGAGGAGACATTGAATGTTTTAGGATATAACCAAGACCCTTTAAATTGTTATTTATGTCAGTTGTGGTGAAGGAGATAAGGATCATTGTTCTTGGACTCATTTAAATGTTATGCTACCGATTTTTGTTTGTAATCACATTTCATTCTTATTTATGTTGTTCAATTCACCTTAGCTTATTAATAAAATTTCTTTATATTATCTTATTATATTATTATTTATATCATGTCGAAATCATTTCCTCATGGTTTGAACTTATTCACCCCAAACCTTGTGAAATTATTCACTCAATAGGGGAGTGATTGTTTTTTTTCACTTCTTCAATTCCTCCCTTGTAAGCCTAATTCCCACTTTCATTGATTTTATATCATCAATGGAAGGATAAAACTCTTAAGGGTTGCTCTGAGGGAGTATCCAGGGGTTGTATTGGATGTTATTTCTTATTCAATAATCGTTTAACAATTTATTTTATTTGAGTTTTTTCATTAAATGATCTTTTATCTTCCTCTTCCATATTGAATATTATTGCCACACATTCCATGTGCTAAAAAGATCCCTTACAAAATATTTATCATGAATATGATAAAAAAATGTATAGGTGATTAAAATCTATCCATGAAGGAGTTAAACCAGTAATTAATTAGATTACATTGATTTTATTGAATGAATTTTTCTTGAGTTAATGAAATTAAAATATTATAAAATGAAATTCATCCAATCCACCCCTAAGAAATAACCTATGCAAAAATCATACTGTTAATTATAATTCATTTAATTATTTACTTATTTAGTAATCCAACAAAAAAACACCCAAATTTTTCCACTTTATAGGCCAAAATAATACATAGAATGTACATGCCTTTAATTTTATTCTTTTGTATATGAGGATTAAACAACCCAAGCTACACTACAAGCGACTCATTAACCCTATAAAAATGGTAATTTTGTGGGATACCACCACTTATAGTGTTTTTATATTATAATAATTACCAATAATCCATACATATGATACCATTTGAGGCACTAAACATTAGATTGTCTCATTCTCTATTATTCTAGAAAGATATCAAAGAGTCCTTATTGATCTGTCCTAGCATAATCAATAAGAAGATAGAGAATGAGAAATTAATTTGAATGAAGTTACCAATGGTATATTGTCATCATAAATTTTATACTAATCAAAGATGATGACCTATGGATTTTTAACCAAGGGATTTATTTTTTCCTAAGTCTCCCCTTAATTGTGTAACAAATGGATGGGAAATTGTAGAAATATTTCTCCTTACTTCATTAGAAAAATTGATATTTCGTATAATGTGTGAGATTTGGATTAAAATTAATATTTTCCACCTCATCTTGGTTCAATGAATAATTCTAATAATGTTTTTGGGCTAATAAATTATTCTACCTAACTGACTCATACAATTTAGAATGTTGACATAGGGTTGGATTTGGATAGTTATGTTATGGACAGGTCAGTTTCTATCATCGACTAATGTGGGAAGATCTTAAAAGGAGAGGAAATATGGAAGAGACCAACATAATTTGTGAATAAATTTGTACTCATTTTTACCATTTTAAATATGAATTAGAAGGTAATTAATTTTGTATATGAGTTGTTCTGAACTTTTTTGATATTGTTTGAAGAATTTATGGGGTTGTTCAATAAAATGTAGATCTGTGTAAATTTTATAATTCTATTTTCATAAGACTTATAATGATTTCATAACACTTTTGAGATTTTTTAAATAATTTTTTTGAAAATTATAAGACTTTTACAGCTAAGTGTAAGTTTTCATAGATCCATAGGACATGATCATGTAATATTTCTCTATTAAAATGCAATTTTTTGGATTTTTTTATAGGAATATTGGGAATTTCACGATACTGTTATGATTTTTTAAGACTCTAAATTCGCCCAAAAACCTGTACAACCATGAGTTTATAATACTCATATGGTGAATTTCATAATAATTTCGATGAAAATGTAAGACACTTATAGAAAACATAAGTCTTTTTGAGTGTTTATAATATTATTTTATATTTCACAATGATTTGAGTTTTTATAAGAATTTTAAATTTTCATAATACTTATCTAACATTTCATAAGACTTATTTTCTAGAGTTTGAAAGGTCACTAGTTATCAAAACAATTAGTGGTATCTAAGTCTAATGATATTGTTTTAGGATTAAAATCATAAAATATCACAATACAATTATTATGTCACGATTCAAGCAGAATATTGAATAAATATTAAAAAAAGATAAAACATTGATATTTTTGAGAAGTTAAATAAGAATATTTGATGTTGATGATCATAGAAAAAATATTGAGGATTAATCAGTAAATCATTGACTAGTTTGAGTGAAAATAATAATGAGGAGATCATAATATTGAAATTCAAGGAGGATTCTATATTCAAATATTAAAAAAAATTGTGTAAAGTGTATGTTTATAAAAGATGATAAATATTAAATGAAGGTGGTTGATTGAGAATTGAGATGTTGATATTTTGATAGACTACATATTTTTTTTTATTTTATAGAGACAAGAATATTGATAATGGCTAACATAGCTTTGATCATCAATGTCATGGCAATCAGATTTTTTACTAATACTCGAGGTGATTCCTTCTGATGATGAAGAAGATTGAGGTGTGTTTATACACTCTCATGCACATTTTAATCATCTTAAAAGAATGATATGGATGTCCAATGTGAAATAAATTTTTTTGATAATAATTTTGAATTAGAAGACCTAGATATAGGAAGAAGATACCATATTTTTATGTTGAGACATCCAACATAGTAAATAATGTGGTGTTCATATCTAAGTGAAAAATACAACCACTTGAACAATTATCGTTATTTTATAAACATCGTCCTACTACTTCTGGGAAGTGGATGATACCTACCCTAGGAAGTGTATGATATCTTCTCAACCCTTGTTTTGGATTATATAAAGCTTATAATCACTATAAATTTAATTATTGATATAATCTTTGTGTTGATAAAAAAACTGACGTCAACAAGGATTAGGTTTCCTCACTAGATCCAAACCTTGTAAAAAATCTTGTTTTCCTTCCATTTTTATTTATAGTTGAAAATAGGTGAGTAAGAAGTTGAATAATGGTGGCTTATAACCTTAAATAATCATATATATTAATTTTATAAAATAAATTGTAAATAATTATCACATTTATCACACCCATTTAGTGGTATATATATTTTCTTGGTCTCTTCAAGTGGTATCAAAGTAATCTAGATTCCCTCTAAAATTCGTCTCCTTTAAATGTAATTTGAGGACAATATGAATTCTATAAATTTTAAAGGCCTTCCAATATTTTATGGAAATAACCTTATTGGTTGGAAGAATATTTTTCTACCGTATCTTCTATCACATGGACTTTTAGTGAGTGATTATATGATAGTGGGTTTTTCCACCCCTTGGGATAGATGATCTCAAGGCATTTTTGGACAATATAAATATGGATGTTGATGTAAAATATATAAATGAAATATTATAATCCTTGTATTAGAAATATAAAAAAAGTAATTGGACTCCAAAAACATATAATTATATGTGGGATAATCTTGAGAAAATTTATAAGGTAAATGTTAAAGTAAAGGAAACCAAACTAAAAATTTAGAGATTTATTTATAAAGGATTCAAGATGGTTGTAGATGATACAATTGATGACTGCTTCACTGGAGTGAATGAGATAGTTAGTCACATCATCAGAT
The DNA here is from genome assembly GCA_963277665.1 of Viscum album. Classification (NCBI taxonomy): domain Eukaryota; kingdom Viridiplantae; phylum Streptophyta; class Magnoliopsida; order Santalales; family Viscaceae; genus Viscum; species Viscum album. The sequence continues at coordinate 649,867,519 of OY728145.1, read as the reverse complement.
TTGGTGATTATTTGTATAAATAAAAAAATCCATAAGTTAATGATAAATTTACTTAACATTTTATATCCAAATATATCAACTTTTGAAGATAAAGAAGACTTATCCCAAGATGAGTTTTATCATAATAGTCTAAACTATGAGATGAATAAGGGTGGTATTTTTAGGAAAAAGGATATGAAGAAAATGGAATTCAAATCCATAAACAGAATCAAGATCAAGAAGCCGGAAACTAAGTCTCTATTGAATTAGAAGAAAGTGAGTAAAAAAATGAATATTATAAAAGAATATTGGCTTTATCAATAAAAAATAAAAAAGGGAATGGTTGTGTATAAAGTAAAAAAAATCCTTCTTATGTTCTTAAAGTGTGGTGTAATTTAAAACTTTAAAATATATTATACAATAATAAAGTGTGTGGAGTTTAAAAATTAAGAGGATGAATAAATTCCACAGACAAATACAAGAGTAATAATTTTTAAAGTGACCTTGAAGTCTATTGAGAATAAATAAAAAGTTCAAATAAGAAAAGGAAAAATTATGCTGACTAAAGAAGATAATGAATTCCTCAACATTAAGTAGTCATTTTGAAGAATTTTGTGTTGGAAAATTGAGTAATTTAATGGAACATATTGAAAGACAATAATAATGGTACAATAATGAGGGATAAGTATAATAAAACTTCGTGGAATACATGCTAAAATTTGATATTGATGTGTTTATTTAAAGGAATACCCAACACAGTAAAGAGATAAAATACTTGAATAAATTTATTATTAGGTTGAAATAATAAAAATATTAATACATAACAAATAATATGATTTTTTGAATTATTTTGGTTGTTCAAAGTGAAATTTATTGATAAATAGAATGTGTGGAAAGAGTGTGAGAGGAAAGTTGTTGTAAAGAAAAAAATACTTGAATATGAATATGCCAATGTGTTCGAAAGATGGTAATACCCTAAAAATGAGATATGATTATAATAAATATATGTAAATAAATCATGATTAATTATAGGTTATTGAGAAATGTTTTATACAATCTCAATTAAGAACTTAACCTATAATACATAAAAACTGAACCTAAGGGGAAGCAAGTAGTGAACATAAATTTATCTCAATTACCCTACAAAATAACACTTCAATGTTTAGAAAAGATTTAGGGAATTTGATACAAGAAAGGTCACTATTTTAAGGATTTTATGACTGTGATTCTTGGATATAATCAATAATATATTGTGACTAATAACATTTAAAAATGAAACAAGAAAATTTTCAATTCTTACTAAAATGGATTCCAAAGCCATTAGGACGATCTAGACATGTATTCATGATAGTTTTTTCTCATCACATATGACAATAGATGTTTGGATTGTCAACAACATTGAATAAAAAATGGATGTGGTGTCACTTTCATAAATTAAAACTCTTTGAAAAATAAAGGAATCGGTTCAAATAAAATTCAACCTCAAAAGTTGAAATATAAAGATGTGTTATTTTTTGGTTAGCTTAAGAAACAATTATTGAGTGTGATTTAGATCTATGATGAAGGAAACAAAGTTATGTTCATAATAAATAATATCTTCATAAATAGAATAAAATGAGTAATAATCTTTACCAAATGTGAAATAAAAAGTTTGAATATGTTTTATATTGGTGATCAAGAAATTCATGTAACCTCAGTGAAAATGTTAGAAAAAATCTACATCACAAATTGATTGGCCCTCTTAGTTAGAAAATTTTGGAAAAAATTTCAAAGTAAAATGGTGTAATCTATCTTTAAAATTATTCAGAGATATATATTTTGTTTTTCCATCTTTAAAAAAGGTGATGATGGTATAAGGAAGACCTAAAAGAGTGTAAATCTTATAAACCGAGCCACTGGAATTAATCCACTCAAATTTATATGGACCCATGAGGAATAAATCCATTATAGGTTACTTATTATTCATTAAATTAATTTATGACTTTATACAAATGATTGATTTTCTATTTCTAAAGAACAAGTCATAAGAAGTTGGTATGTTTGAGATTTTTAGGTGAGGTGGTGAGATAGAGTTGATGATTCATATAAAGAAATTGAGAATTGAAATTGGAAGTGATATTGCATGAAATTAACTGAAATCCTACCTTGATAATCTTTGGATTAATAAAAAATAAATTTCTCCTTAAAATACCTAGTAGAATAGTGTTATTGAAATAAAGAATATAATTTTTTTTGAAATGGAAATAATTATTATTTCTAAGTGAAATTAGACAATTTTTATCTATATAGAAGATATATGTAGAACTATGCATATTACAATTGGGTGATTACTAAGACCTAGTTTAAACATGACTTATAATGAGATGTGTTACAAAAGGAAACCAAATGTTAACTATTTCAATGTATATGGTAGTTCCTATTTGATGAAAATTATGAACAAAATTTGGTAATGTTTAATGATAAATATTAGGAAGCTATCTTTTTCAAATATATATCCAATGGAAAATGATAGATATATTGGAATAAAAATAATTCATATTATTATTGAATATTATAATGTGATGTTAATTGAAAATAAACATGACATTAATGTTCCAGTTAAAGTATATTTTGAGAACATTAATGAACAAAGTGAACTAGTTCCTTAGAAATATAGTGAAGAACTATCAGAAAATGAGCCACATGTTTCAAAAATTAATTCTGGTCAGACCAGTAATGAAGAAGAGGCTTCTCAAAATGATAAAATTAAATATCATAAGTTGAATAATAATTTGGAAATATAAAATATAATTATATTTCATAGATAATTAGTTTTATAATTAATAATATTGAAGCATGAAATTCAAACACTCATCTCTCTAATATAGCCACATTCAGTGGATTGGGATATTTAGCATAAATAATTGGTTGAACCAATGACTGAGGAACATGATTAAATTATGAAGAATCTCACATGGTATATATTCACTAGAATATAAGATAAAAATATCATTAGGACTTATCTGGGTATTTATAAATAACCTGAATGATCAAGGGGACGTTTAAAGGAACATGTCCATACTGGTCTAAAAACGATAATCATATGTTGAAGGAGTTTATTTTAAGAAATGAAAAATTGGATAGCATACTTTATATAAAGAAAATGGATGCATATAATGTCATTATAATTGTGTATTTTGATGATATCATTTTTAAAGGTGAACAATAGAGTGATTTTAAATATTTTTCAAGACAAAGCAAGACTCATTTTGAGATTTCAATGATTATGGAAACAAGATACTTTATGAGATTGGAAGTGCTGAAAAGTAAATAATTTATTATTATTTTTCAACGAAAGTATACAAGGTAAGTATTGATGAAATTTTGAATAAAATATTTAAACCCAATTTACACACTCATACAGGTTGGGATGAAACATAACAGGGATGTTTTGGGAAAAAGTGTGAATTAAAAAGAATTTATAAGGATAAATAGTAGTTTACTTCATCTTAACACATCAACAATTTACATTGTATATGGAGTGAGATTATTTTTAAAGATACAAAGTGTTCTAAAAAGAATAATATTTTGAAAATCCCAGGAAAGATCTATATTATCACTAAGAGGGTCAATCAATTATCTCTTTTTCTTTTATTTTTTCTTTATTATGAAACAACCTACTCCCCTAGTTAAAGAGTTATAATTTTTATGAAAAAACATAATCAAAAGAACAATAATAAGAACATATTTATTTACAAGGTTCTTTACTTAATAAGAGTAACTAGTCCTTGGCATGGTTTGTAAATAATCCAATACCATAAAATCTAATAGAAAACAATCCTTTTTTGGTTATAAAAAGTAAAAAGTATCATTTAAATTGAATGGATATAAGATAAATAAAATAGTTCGTGTGCTACTCAAGAACAAAATATGTTAATATGATTTCATAATAAGTTTATAATCCTTCAATATTTGGATGAAAACATTTTCAGTGTGCTACTTATTCATAATTTAGTTTCTTTATTCCTAAATAAAATATTATATAATTTATTGACCAAAAACAGGTAAGAATGTATTCTATTGAATTTATTAAAAGAATAATTTTGATCAATCTATATGATTTCTCTATCTATTTCCCATTGTCTGTTTTATCTTCCAAGAAATGTGACTATCCAGAAAAAGGTCTGTATGGTTTTTATGTAGCAAACCAGAACTGATATCTTTCCATATTCATTCTTTATCTAGAATATATCTATCTGATACTTTCCATATGATGATTTCATCTATAAAATTCATCTGGTAAACCATGATAACAAATTCTCTATTTTCTAAAAACTTCTTCACCTCAATCAAGAGATTCATTGGTTGGAAATAACTTCATCAAAACTCTATCCAAAATAAGTTTTTTGGATGATTTCATCTGATATGCCTATATAAAACCAATTATACAGAACTTTAACTTTTTCAGACATGAAAACAGTCACACCTACATACTCTCACAAGCACCCATTATATAATTTCTCTCGAAGTAGAAATGGTGGGAACTCCAATTTATTTCCCTAGTTCAATGAAAAACTAAAATTAAAAAATCCCACTCAAAGAATTCATAATTTGAAACATTCATAACCACCATTCAAACGTCCTTAAAAATTATTGTGAATTATGATTTTCCTCAGTTTTTTTTAATAAATAATGACCATCTTAGCATTATCATATTTGTATAACATTAAAAAATTTATAAATTTCTTAATTTCTTTTCAAAACCTTTTTTCAGAAAATGATTTCCTAATAAATGATTGTTTAGAAATTATTCACAAAATTAATTCTTCCAGAATATAAGTCTAATCAACTAAATTTGTACTTGTATATATATAAAACCACTTCTAAAAACAAACTTGAGATCTTCTACCTTTCAGAAATTTCTTCATCCTCTCGAATTTTTTTCTACAATTTCAAGAGTCTTTAGTAATAATGTATCTAGAATTCTATGTATATAACTCAAATGATCTACATTTTTGTATTTTCATTGATATTAAAACTATTCTCTTATGTCCTGGTTGAAAACCAGTACCATTATCACCTCACGAGTAAACCAAAAACAATTACAAACTTCTCAACTTCAAATAATTTATAATTCTTTAGCCAGAAATTTATCTAGTCTTCTATCCAGAAACCTCTCCCTGATATTTTCTCTAGAATCCTCTCTCTAATATTCTATCCAGAAACTTATTTCTGTTGTTCTATCTAGAAACCTCTTTCTGAAATTATTTCATATAAAATTATATCATGACCTTTGAACATACCAATGATTTTCGTCCCTTTCTAAAAACTATTGGATATTGAAATCTTAATAATTAATCATGTTGTAAACTCTCATAATAGTAAATCATCGCCATAGTTTTCCTCATAAAAAGACTCTCTAAAAACTATATTTGATCAACTAAATTTGAATAAAATTATTACAGAACATTAGATTTACATCGTTATAAAAATAATATATCATAATATTTTCCATGATGTTAGAAATTTTGAGATCTAAATAGAATATATTTTTTATTAATGTTTATCATAATGTAAGATAAGAATTGTCTAGAACGGTGTGTATGGAAACCAGTTCTAGATATAATATTCAAAATCAAAACAGTGGATGGAATTTTTTATAAAAACATTGTCTGAACTTCTTTATTTGTCCCCCTATATTCAATCCTCAATATCTAACCACTAGATTTACAAAGTTAGGTATTTTTTTTAAAATACAATAAAAAAACTAAAGAAAAATTATTTCAAACAAAACATTCATCCAACATGGTCCCATAAATCTCCCATTTTGTATTTTTTTCAACCAAGGATCATAATTTTTCTGAATATTTATAACATCTAAAATGGATCACTTATCCAAAAATTATTAACCGAAATGGGTGAACTCGATGTGGAAAACAATAATCCTTGAACACAAAAACCATGTTATCCATAAGTAGTAACTAAAGAAACTTTTTATTTTTTAAAAAAATCTTCAGAATATTTTTTATATAACTTTTAAAAGAAATAAAAAAAATTACAAGAATTTGTTTTTCTACATTCACTTCAAAAACTATTAAAATAGTTCCCACATGATGAAATCAAAACTTACCCAATTTATGAACACCACCAAAATACATGATTTACTTAAAATATTTAGTACATACTTATGGATAAATTTGTGAAACATCCATTTTCTCTCCCTTTAAAACAATATATGAATACAATATGAGAGAGGGGACAAAATATATAACTCAACCTTGGATAGAAATAGGTTGTACACCCATGTTTAACCTCGGTTATTCAAATTTTTTCTTCAGAATTTTTTTTGAATATATCAACTTCTCTTTAAATTATATGAACATATTCTAGTTTTAATTAATTATTCTTAAAATTCTATTTGATGATGTGATATTGGATATCAATAAGATCTAAATGAGAATTTTTTAATTGATTTATAGTGAAGTGTATATCACTTTGATTATCATTACCCAGGAGAAAGGGTAAATCCACTTCAACTAAAAAATATTACAACTGAGTTTTCATCCACATGTGTTGTATTTCAGCTTGATTGGTTGCAATATATTAAAATTTATCCATGATAAGAGTTATAAAATTTGTATTTTTTGTATGCCAACTCAAACAACATACTCCCAAAAAAGAAAATTCCACCAGATTTGGATCTTCTATCATCAACAATTCCTTCCCCAATCTTCATCTATATAACCAAATAAAAAATATTTCCTAAGTATTCATGTTTTATACAAAAATCTATTGCACCTTCGATATTTCTAAGAATTCGTTTCCCTTCCAAAAAATGATATTCTTTTGGTTAACTCTAAAATCTTTCACATAAAGTAAAATCATATAAAATATCTAATATTTATTTAGTTAGATATAAGAAACTTTAAAATAATTATATAAACTCTTTAGGATCAAATTCCTTCCCTTATCCATCTCTAGAAAACTTTGTTCCCACAAAAATAGGTGTAGAAACAAGTTTTCAATCATTTATTCCTACTTTTTTAAGAATTTCCTTATCATAAATTTCTTGATAAAGGAAAATATAATTTTTCATTCATGATATTTCTGAGAAAAGAATGTATTTCATTTATATCAATATCATAATTTCAACAAACATATTCATTTCTTTAGAGAACTTTTGGCATTCTTCTTCATCATTACATACAAAGATAATATCATCAATGTAAACTATCACAATGAGAGAAATATATTGATTTCCTTACATGTATATATTACTAAAAACAATACCTTTCGTAAAGTTCAACTTCCTTAAGAAGGTATCCAATTTGGAATACCAATCTCTCAGATCATGGTCTAAACCATAAAAATATTTCTTCAACTTACACACAGATCTTTTATAATTTCCAATCATGATTCCACATAGCTTTTTAATATCCATTTCTTCATAAATCTATCGATTAGAATAAATTAATTTTATTCCATTTTAAAAAAAATTATAATCTCATTTAGAAATAATAGAATGAAATATTCTAATAGTTTCTAATCATGTAACTATAGAAATAGTCTCATAAAAATGAATGCCTTAGATGTGTGGGTAACATTTACAAACCAATCATAATTTTTTATGGTTTGGGTATAAGTTCCTAAGAATAATTTTTCTCAGTATGATCCATCTCTTCATCCATAACATCAATCCACTCTTGATGCTAAAAATATTTCTTTATATATTTTTTCTGAACTTTAGAGTATAAGGAAGTATGTATAACTAACTTTGAAATTATTATTGTATGAAAATGTTGTTTTTTATCACCAATGATGTTTTTAGATTCCCCATATTTCCTCATCCTAGGATGAGATGTATGAAGCTCTTAATTATCACTAAAAATAGCTGACTCAAAGTCCTAATTTTGTGTAGTATCTCAACTATAATAAATTTTTTCAATTTACTCCACATCAACTATCTCATCTTCCGTATCTTTCTTATCTGCATGTGTTTGGGAAAATTTCTCATCATATTTTTCAAGAACTTTTACATATTCTAACTAAATATATTTCTTATTTTTTTCAAAACATATATATCCTATACCATTAGGATCATAGCCAATAAATATTCGATCAACATATCTCTAATGAAATTTTCCATGATTTCAGCCTTTTACTTTTATGATGCATGTGATTCCAAAAATCCATAAGTGTTTCAAACATGGAGTTTCATGGTAAATAATTTTGTAAGGATTCATATCAGAACATTGTCTATAAAAATATAGGTTCTAAATATAAATTTTTTTACTCATCACTTACCTCCCAAAATAATAACAAGTACCATGCTCGATCAACATTATATGTCCTATCTCCACCAAAATGATATTTTTTTCTTTCTAAAACACCATTTTTATGGTGTGTAAGGACCAATAAACTCATGGATATTTATATGCTTTCCAAGATAATATCAATACTAATCATCTTTATATTCTCCACTATTTTCTATTCATTAATTCTTCATAGAACATCCACATTCTTTTTCAGTACTTCAACTGAAACTCTTAAAATTTTCTTACAGCTTCTGATTTATGTTTCAAATACATAATACATGTAATTTTATTTAAATAAACAATGAAATAAATTAATTACTTATCTAGATTTGTATATTTTTTACTCATTGTCCCAAAAATATAATAATGAATCAACTCAGAGGTATGAGTTGAACAAATCATAACCTTCTTATGAACTGAGTTTATAATCTTCCTTTTTTGGAAAATAGTTTAACACTAATATCGTCTTCTTTTCATTTCAAGAATATCATTAATACTATCTCTATTTGTTAACATGATTATATTACTATCACAAATATATCCAAATATTTTATGTCATAGTTGATTATCTTCTATCATTATTAGATACCCTGAATTCTGAACATCCCCAACTTGTTACAAGTTCCCCTTTGTTTTTTGGCCTATCATAACAATTTTTAAAATTTCTACTCTTTTTATAACAATAAAATATTTTCTAAAAAACCATTATTACCTTCATCAATAATTTTTCAAAACACTTAATAATTAGTATTTCATCTCATCAAAAAACAAGGATCATTTAGATTTAAAATTCTCTTCCCCGATTATGGAAGATCCAACACCCTTGGTTTTGAGTGACTCGTAATTGCTAAAAGTAATTGTAGCTTATTAAAAATCATTCATATTATTCAATATCTTCAAATATTCTATCATATGTGAAGATCACCTACTATCCAAAATCATGGGTTATTCTCCTTCTGTATCTTAGAGATCAGTTTCAATAATAAGATATTTTTTCATTCCATTATCTTCTTTTACATACGAATTTTTGGAATTGCTATAAACACTTTGATATGTCAGAAACAAAATAATACATACATTTACAAGTTTTATCGGCTATTAAATCTTTCAAAAATAGTTTCAAAGTGTTTGAATCTATTTTCAATTTTCACTCTAACTTTCTTAGATTTCATTCATTCAGTGATTTTCCTCCCCATCAAACATTGATTCCTCTTTCTCTTGTGATTATTTTATTATTGTTGACTAAACCAACAAATATTTATTTTTTGGCCAAATACACCACAATACTAGCAGTATCCATAGAAGTAATATTTCCTCTATAAATTCCATACTTCCTAAAGTTTGAAACTTCCTTTTCCTCATCATTATTTCTCTCCACTCTGGATCATTATTATGACCCAAATTTTTTTTATATTTTAATATTTTCTTCATCAATTTGGAATTTTTCTCATATTCCATTGAATCACTAGCGGTAGCAACATTTGATTCTGGCTTTGAAATTTTTGAAACATTATATTTTTAAAATATATTGTTTTTTTCTATATACAAGGTTTTCACCACTTTCTTATCCTTATGAAAATAATTTTTCTTCCTATAAAACATTGAATATAACCTTTGTTTATCATTCTTGAGTTTACAACTCTCAATACAATCACCAGCTTTTGCAACTTTGTTTTGAAAATTTGTAACTCCATGTTAAGTTTTAGAATCTCTTTGTTGAACATGTTCAAATTCTTCCTCTTTCACGTCAATATAAATATTAAGGTTTATCTCTTTTTAAATAGATTTATTCAAATGATAAATTTCTTCTAGAAACATGTATTTTTATTTAAGAAAAAATTCTTCATTATCTACTATTTTATTTTACTTTTTCTATTTTTACATCTCTATTTCAAGTCATACAATAATTATAATACATTATTTCAATTATATTTTTAGATAAAATTTCAACTGAGTATAATCTTCTTCATAAATACTACATTAATCATTACTGAACTTTTCATTATTCACTTTTGAAATAAAAGTATTTTCAATACCTTTATCAATTAATTTTTTAGTTCTAACTTCACTATTATTAACCTTTCATTATTTATACAAAAAATTTTATCCTTTTGGATTTAGAGAATTTTTTGACCCTTCTCATGAAATAGAATTTAGATTTATCAACACTTTTCATAAAATATATTCTTGAGATTCTATCATCTTCAACACATTATTAGGATTATTTTCCTCAAGTAAAATTTGAAGAATAATTCCCGATACCACCATAGAAAAATAATTTAAGTTGTAACATTATTTTTTACATTATTTTTCCTATTTTCATATATTTAGATAACAAAGACATAAATTATTCAAAATTGATACTGACCTCATCTTTAGTGTCAGAGCCACTATCATCATCATCGTTGAGAACTTTCTATAATTTTTCCCTTGGTATATTTGAGTGAAATTTCTTGATTAAAGTTTTCCTTGTTCTTTATAAATTTATCACCTCTATTTTCTTATGTAATGAGAGTACTATGTTAATAATTTATATATAGAGTTCCTGGATCTCTATCTTTTAATGATGAAATATTGGCATTAAACTTGTAATGGAGAATTTCTATGATCATTTAAACAATGTTGAATATTCCATATTATCACAAAGACATCTTATAGAGGTTCAAATATCCTTCATATTTGTAAATAATCCACCAGTTAATTTATAATAAAACATTTTAAGATCATTTTACTTCAACATCAAAATTTGTAACATTTCTTTCTTAACTTGTTTATAATATATATAGATGTTCTTGAAATTTTCTATATACCATTATTTATACCAACTCCTTTAAATATAAGAAACTAATTTTTAGAGAGTGAGGAAAGAAGAATTTTTGGATTTCCCATCCCTCTCTAAATTTTTATTATCAACTGTTTTTAGAGAAACATTATTAGAACTAGGAAGAAAATCATTAGTTGCATCTTTAATAATTTAATAACCAAGATACGTAAGATATGGAAACATTCAATATTTTTAGATTTGATAGTTCATTCCATCAAAAACCATAACCCCTTTATATTAATTGAATTATAAAAATCCATATAATCTTATATTTTCTTCCAACGTCTTCAAAAAGTAAATAAAGGGAACCTCCCTTAGATATCAATTGAAAATCCCAATTTGGATCAATTTAATCAATATGAGGGGTTGAATAAGTGATCTTTTTCCCTTTTAGGTTTTCCTATTATAAAAAAACATTTACCTACTATTAAAAAGTTTTACATTTCATAAAAAACTCATAGTAATAACCACATTAACGCAATAATTTACAAGTTTCACTACTCAATAAGATTTTCTAGTCCTTGGCTTGGTTAAGAAATCATTCAATTCCACACAATCCACAAGAAAAAGTCCTTTTATGTGTTTACAACAAGTAGTTGGTATCCTTTAAATAGCATTGAACTATGATCAATGAAATAGTTCCTGTTATTAACAATAAAAAATGATGTAAATATTATTTTGTAAAAACATTAGAAACCTTCACTAACTGGTTATGAACATTTTCATGGGGTTACTTCTTTAAACATCAGTTTTGTTATTCTTAAAGACCCACTTATTCATTTTATTAACCAATAATATGTAATAACTTCTTCTATATAATTTTTAAAAAACTCTTTCTGACTCCACTGTCTATTTCTCATTGTTTATTTCATCTTTCCAGAAATGATTCTGTCAAGAAAATAGTCTGTTCTATTTTTTTGCAGCAAACCAGAACCCTAATCTGTTTATCTTTTTTCTTCTTCCAGAATCCTTTTATCTTGTTATTTTTTGATATATTATCCAAATGGTGATTTTTTCTATAAAATTATTCTATTAAACCTTAAACACAAATTCATTATTCACCAAAAACATCTTCTTCACCTCAACTAAGATATTCATGGGTTTTAAATAACCTACTCATAACTCTATCCAATATAAGTTCATCCAATTATTTCACCTGATGTACATATATGAATCCAATTTTGTAAGCCTTATCCTTAGTCACACACATGAATAGTCACACCACCATACTCACACATGAACAATTTATATAAGTCCACTTGAAATAGAAAAAGTGGAAAATATAGAATATTTTCCCACTTCAATGAAAAAAATAAAATTCAAAACTCCTACTCAAACAATTCATAATTTGATAAACATAAAACCATCCTTTAAAATTCATTAAAACATTGTGGGATTAAATATTTTTCTCTGTAATTTTTGGAACAAAAAAAGTACATCTCAACATTCTAATATTTGGTAATTTTACAAAAATTTAGAATTAATTCATTTCTAATCAAGACCTTTGTCTATAAAATTTTTTCACAAAAAATTATTTTTCTGAAATTCTAAAAAAGATTATTTTTTAAAAAAACTATGTCTTCTCAATAGCTTCTGATCTTTTATGTCTAGAAACCAAAGTTTAAAAATAAATGTTTTCCCTTCTTTCTTTTATAAACATCTTCATACCCAAAAATGTATTTCTTGAACTTTAAAAATAATTAGTAATACACTATCTGGATATTTATTAATTGAAAGTTGATTATCTCACATTTATGTTTTCTAAGATATTAAAAATAAACTCTTACATATTGACTGAAAACCAATACCATTATCACCAAATGAAAAAATTGGAAAAATTCCAAAACATCTCAACTTCAAATTCTTTACAATTCATTATATGTATCGTTATCTGGTATTCTATATATGAACCACTATATGATCTTATATCTAGATATCTCTGTCAATTCTTCTAATTGGAAAACATTGTCTAAACTTCTTTCTATAAATATATATCTATAATTATTTCTTAAAAACATATACTATGACCTTTGTACATACCAACGATTTCCTACCCATATCTAGAAATTTTTTTATCGTGAAATATTAATAATCGATGATGTTGGAAAAATCATAATAGCAATTCATCACCATACTTTCCCTCAAAAAACTCTTTTTAAGAAAATGTTTTCAGAAAACTATATCCAGAAACATTGTGATCAAAGAACATTAACATCCCATATTTATTAAAATAAATTATCAGTATATTTTCCATGATGTTATGAATTTTGATATCTAAATATTATCATCTAACTTAATATAGAACACTTCATTTGATAATATATGTCCAGAAAGGTATGTTTGGAAACAATTTATAAATATTACATTCATATCAGAAACAACCAAAGGAATTTGTTATGAATATTTTTCTAATATTATATACCTAAAACTTTTTGTGTGATCTTCTAAATATAATAATTATATTTATAATGTTATGTAATTTTTTCAAAATAAAACAAAATAAATCTCCTTTTGTAATCTTCTCTCAAGTAACAACTTCATCCAACTTTGTCAAAACACATTTAATGGATTCCAAAATATATCTTTAGTACATCAAAGGAAACCTAAACTTTATGATGATGTAAAAAAAAGTTTATAACCAAAATCAATTTATATTTACTATTGTTGACAATGCAGGTGACTATGATGATGGAATATCAAGTTCAAGTGTAATTTTTCTCATAGGATGAAGTTATGTGAGTTGGAAGTGTAAGAAGTAGAATTCAGTTTCATTTAATATCATAAAGGAAGATTATGTGTATAGTATAGTTGTATATATACAAATGATTTACATGTAATAAAAACTTGAATATTTATGTCTAAATTTACAAAAAACCACTTGAAATTGAATGAGACAATCAAAGTGAAATTAATCTCTTTAAAAATATAGTACAACATTATTCGTCTAATAGTATTGTCATTAGATATTATTTTATTATATAAAATGATTCTAATTAGTATATATAGATTTAATTTCTTCTCAACATAGACCAACATTATGATATCTTCACTAGATCAATTCCCAAGGATATATTTTAGACTTTGAGTCTAAACATAAAATTTTTACCATTCACATCCATTTGAGTTACTTTGGGTAACACCACAAATATTCTATTAATTATATTTTTAAAGAAGGTGGGGGAGGAGTACAACACATTATATATTTTCTTTCGTAACTTCAAATTTATTTTAATATCAAAAATAGGGGAAAAAATATCAGTGAGTTTTTCGTTTGATGGGGAGAGCATCCAAATAACTTTGCTAAAACATTCTTATCACTGAGACATATAACTATATTAAAACACTCTCTTATGTAGTGATTTGGTTTCAAGAAAAATTTATTTTCAAAATACTGTGATTTGATGTTTCTTAAAATGATTTTTTGGGGTTTTTTAACAAATAAAAATTATTAGATTAAAGAACCCAATGGAATATTTGGGTAATGTTGTAATTTTTTCAAATATATGAAATAAATAATACAAAGTGATTGGGTTTGATTTTGAGTAAGTCTAAATGTATTTGATTTAATTTGAAGAAGTTTGGAGTTTTTTGGGAAATTTTGTATCAGTATAAATTGTCTATGTTTTTCATAATATTTTTGATGATTTTATAAGAATATTTGGATTTGTGTAAGTCTATCTAAAAACTATAAGCCTCTTTTAGAAGAGTGTAAGTCTTTATATGACTATACATTGTCATAGGAATGATTGTGTTAGACTTATCAAGAAAACCATAACACTTTTGAAGGATTAATAAAACTCATGGGAATTTTATAGGACTTATAAGAATTTCATAAAACTATTTAGAGACCCAGAAACTAGCATGGGAAAGAGAACATAGGATTAACCTAACGTATTTTGTAATACTATTGGGTAAAACATATGAATCCTGGGAAAAAATAATATTTTTTTTGATTTTTTCATATTATTTAATATTACATCGGAATTTTATATTTATTAAGAATTTTAAAATTTTCATAATACTTGTCTGATATTTCTTAAGACTTATTTTACTAGGTTATAAAGGTTCACCAGTTAGCCAAATTTATGATGTCATCTAAGGGTGATGATATTATTATAGAATTAAAATATTAAAATATAATTAGACTATAATTGTTCTAGGATTCTAGAATAATTTTGAATGAATGTTAAATGATAAAATTTTGGATATATATTTGTGATAATTTCAAATGGGAGATTTGAAATTAATTATCACTGTCAAAGTTGGAGGATTGATTTGAAAACTATTGATCTATTTGAAAGAAACGAATAATATAAAGATCACACAATTAAAATTCATGGAATTTTATATATTCAAATATATAAATAATTTTATGTTTGAATTATGTATATATAAAATATGATCAATAATAAAGGAAGTTGGATGATTATAAATTGAGAAGATTATATTTTGAAAGGCTATAAAATTATTGTATCAAAGAGAAAGAATAGAATATTGATAAGTATTGAGACTACTTTGATCATATATTTTAAGGTAAGAATATATATTTTTCATTTTCTACAGTCTTGATTTTTTAGATGGAATAAGTCTAAGGTAAGTGTGCATTCTCTCATGCACATTCCAATCATTCTAAAATATTGATATAGAAGCTCAGTATGCATGTTATTCTATTGATATTTCTCTAGAAGTAGAACACCTTGCATGTGAAAAATGATCACATATTATAATGTTAACACATCTGACAGATTACTGAATATATTTTTCATATATATGAGTATAATTTAATCTCTAAAATAATTGTGGTTATTGTATATAACATTACCTATTGCAATTGGGAAGTGGATAATACCTACCCTAGTAAGTGTATGATACCAACCCTACTCTTATGTGTGATTTTTTTGAACTTCTAATCACTAAAAATGAATATATTGATATAATATGTGTATCAAAAACAAATTTAACATAGAAGGTAGTATGTTTCTTCATTATATCCTAACCCTGTAAATCATTCCTATTTTTCTTTCATTTTTCATTGCAGTTTCATACAGGTTAGGAAGTGGTTTAAAAAGAGTTTATCATGACCTTAATCCATCACAAAGTTTAATTTTAAAAATAAAATTATAAAAACATGCGCCATTGATTCAGCCCCACTCTCATTAGTGTATCTATTAACCATATCTCATTAAATTTCATTATTATTGGTATAGTGGTACCCAATGGACAAGTCGTTTTTCAAGTGAACCATTTTATGATTCTAAGGTATAATAATTTGATGGGGGGAGGTTGTAAGGAATCTTACCTTTATAAGTGTTTTTACTCCCTATTTTTATCCTTTTAATTTTTTTTGTGTTTATAGTTATAGGGGGAAGTAGAGAGGATTGGAGGAAGATGGGAGGAAATGGGGATGGTCTTTTTGGACTAGGCACAACTCATCACCCAGTGGAAAAATACTAAGGACTTGGTGGTGATTCCAGTGTAACGCCCCAAGCATCCACGGTACGTTTCCCTTGAATAATAAAATAACTTGTGTTGTACGCAACTTCATGTTCAAACACACCACAACCAATCAAACGAGCCATTATGAATAGTATTACCCACTTTTTGAAATTTTATAAATGTTATCTTTCAAATTTTTCTTCATTTTTTGATTCGGAATATCAAAACCAGCTTAGGGTGAATTTTTGGTATTTTCTTGAAAACATTCTATTTTTGATGAATTGTTAAAAACACTAAGTTGTTGTTTAAAACCAAATTTTTATTCAAATATTTATTTATTTAATTTTATTTTATTTTAGGTAAAAATAGATACATAATACCTATATAAGTTCAATTTAATTCCCTAGATTCATTTTATAATAAGTTTAGATATATAAAAATTTTATCGAACGTTTTACCTTCTTTTACCCAACTCTTAGGAGCATTTTCAAATTTGCATAAAACATAATTTTACCACTTCTCTGAGTTGAATTTCAAAAATCTGAGAGACACGGTAAATATCAGTAAGTAAAATTTTGTTCAATAAGATGAAAATAATATTTGGTTAATAGTTACTTTTAACATTTATTTACCACTGTTAAAAGTAAATAGGATAATTAAGGGTAAAAATGATATCATAATTACCATAACACATGTCCTAATTCTATTTGATAAGTATAATTCGACCAAAAAACAACCTTACAAATAAAATATGATCCTATTTGGTCCACTTGGATTAGATTAGGTCGTTTATTATTATTTTATTTAAAGAAGAGTTAATGGAGTTAAATTCAAAGTTTAATAACTAAACCATTTTTTAATATAGGTTTACAGACAATATACATTAGACTATAAATATTCCTTCAATATATAAAATTATTTCCTACATAATTTTATTTTATTTATAATTTTTAGACATTAAATAATTTAATTTATTTGTGACACAATGATGATATAGCAATTACCTTATTAATGAAATATTAAAATAATTGATATTATAAATATCCAAATAAATGTAAATTGAGATTTCTGATAAATTACAGTAATTTTATAAGTTAATATTACATGTTATGGTTGGTTAAATAAATTTTATTTGATTTGATAAAGTTTTTATGTCTTTTAAAAAAATCAAATACTAAAAGTGTCAAAATTGATATAATTGGTTTTTAAAACAAATACTATATTATTAACTAATATAGAATTCCTAAAAATCTAAGGTTTGTCAAAAAGACTTAAATATGGTTATATATATTAATAATGAACAACGTGGGGTTCTATAGTCCTGTTATAGTAAGTTTATTAACCATATAATATAAAAATATAATGAGACAAGGTAAATGTCAAACTATCTAACTAAGAGTTAAATCTAAAATACAAGGTTAATATGATGACATAAACATATCTAAGACCTATAAGTTGAGAGGTTTTTGACCCATCTCCACCTTATACTATAAACAATTCATTTTGGAGCCATTAGAAACCCAAAATTACTTTATTATAAAATAATATTTCAAGCTTTTCCTAAAGTGATCCTCACCTCTCTTATAAAAAGGCACTCCCCCTTCTCTTAATTTCACACCTCCAAATCCATTTGTCTCGGCCAAAACCTGCCCAAATATCCTCCCATATTCCCTCACATCAACCTAGGACTTACTTTGATCAGAAATACAACCTAATTATCCCTTTTGATCAACTCAAAAGGAAACACCTGAAGTAGAGGTAGTAATTTCACCACCCTCTTTCAAGTTCTTTTCTTCTTCCACTTCTTCTTTCTTTATTGTTTCCATACAAAAATAACTAATCCAGTACCTTTTACATACTGTGATGTTATTATAAATATGTTACAGTCATATTCTTTATATTATCCATCCTACAATTGAAAAAGTCATTATATGTGTGTGCGTACGGCTTACCGTCTCCACCTCGTGGTATAGTTTGTTATTCAAACTCTTCATTATTTGTATGGGTATAATAATGAGTATAACTGATTTAAATAATAAATATAACATGTTAATGTTTCTCTATATATTATATACCATCCAATTACATACTATTTCACCATCAATATAATGATATTGTCACTCGTGCGTACGTACGGATTAGCATCTCGAGGAATGCTATGAGATTCATTCCTCATCGTAATCATTCAAGAATAATTTCAATTTTTTGATTCAAAATAATTTTTATGAACATAATATCATTATGTATATGAATAAAATACATCCTACTCATAACAAACATGTCTTATATAACAAACCATATAAAGGAAAATGAATCAGTTAACACCCAAAACAATGATACTACTAAAATATTATTAACAAAGCAATATTAGAATATCATATATTATATAATATTAACATATATGGTTCTTTTATAATAAAATAACAATGATTTAACTATTATAAAGGAGGTCAACATACCCTTGACCAAGGAAAATTACTAGGTTAGTGTTAATTTCACAACCTCTTTATTATCTGAGGATGTCTTTACGTAAGTATCTACTGAGACCTCTCTGTCATCCATATCCGGGTTTTCTTAAAACTGTATTTCAAAACATTATTACTATTTACTAGACAGTGGGTTAAGTAATTTATACACTTATTTGACCTTATATTTTTTAAAATAAATCTTTTTTTAGTTTTTCAAACAAGGTACTTTATGACCTTTTTGAAAAAATTTAGGTAAGAATGTTTTTTTAACTTATACGGTGGGTGATGCTATTTTCAGCCATTATAACATCATCAAAGCTTCCCTTAAAAGCTTATAATAATATTTTGAAAATAAAGTTTCTCTTTTATAATTATATAATTTTAAATTATTTCAAAATATAAAGATATATTTCTCTAAAAAAAAGTTTTGATTTCATCTATGTCAACATCCTTTTGATTGATTTAAAGATTTTTTGAATTTGATTTATTATAATACAACTATTCCATATTTTATTGAAGGTTTTATGATATGTTTGACTGTGGATGTGTTATTCTTATACCATTCATGGTTTATGGATAAATTATTGAAATTTTGTAAGTTAGTTTTAATATCAATGATTATGTTATGTTTAAACCTTTTCATATGAGGAGTGAATTGGACTTAGTAAGGGATGGGTGGAGCCCTCTATAGCTCATAGATGCATCAGAAGGTCTCATGAGAAAAACTAGTGTCTTGGAACAAGGCCTTGTAAAAATCATATTCTTAGTCTTGGCACAAGGCCTTGACTATGTGGTTATGAAGTCTGGCATTACGCATTCCATAAATATGAAATTGGATAATGAAATGGCATGTGATTTTTCCACTTGTAGAATATACATGTGAATAAGTAAAGGGAGTCATTTGAATTTATCTTTTGTATATTATGCTGAAGTTTATGTTTAAAAGGATTTTTTAGTCTTATACATTTCCTTAAATGTTTATTCTTGTTTATGAATGTTTCTGGTTTATTCTTATCCTTACTGAGCATCTGAGCTCACCCCTTTCTATGTTTAATTTTTCCAATAATGTGAAGAAGTATTTTAATGGTTGACCTAAAAGGATATTCTAAAGATATATGTTTGTTAAAATGGGACAAAATTTTGTTGATGTTTTTATTTCATTGTGTAATGTAAAACTTATGAATGTATCCAGTACTTCCACGGCTACTAAACTAATCGGTCTTTTGGGACATGATTCCTTATATCATGCTAATGATATGTAATAATTCACTGACTCTTGGTAGCTGGGGTCGGGGTGTTATAGTTGGTATCAGAGGAAATTTAGTACAAACCATAGAAACTAGATTTAGAAAAACACTAATTAGAGAACAATACCTTAAGATAGACTTTGAGGATTAGTATAGAAGAACATCCTAGAAGGTTGGTACTGTAGATATTTTATGAGTTTTCTAGGAAATTCATCCTTATCTAGATATGAGTAGGTAGAGGTAGCTCTGTCACATATGTACCTAGGGGTAAAACCTGAAAACACCACTTGGAGCTAGACTTGAATGGGAATTGGTGCATGACAACGGGTATTGTCACACCCTTGGTTACGACACTCTCGTGGGATATGATTAGGATAATTCTCATTTTATTGACAAACGATTATTAAAATTTTATAATTATATACTTCCTCAAAGAAAACATTTTTAGGATTATGGATTATATCTATAAACTGTTCAATTTATGTAAAGTGTTTTACAAGTTCGGGATTATGAATTGTGGTTCATAATCTAATCTACTCTTTGCCCCTGTTTATAAATGGTGCCTAGTGGAAGGAATGGAAACAATATCAATGCACATAATCTATGGAGGTATTTCTCTCCTACTCAATATAATTATAGTGGAGCTGGTGATGCAACTGGTGCGGATCATCTTATCGTTATACTTGGACAACTCACACATGTTATGAATAATAATCTTACCCGTATGGATCACCCTTATCCACAATGTGGGGGATCAATGTTAGACCGATTCATGAGGAAAACAACCACCAACATTCAATGGAACTACAAATCCACTTGTAGCCGAGAAATGGAAATTTTCCTTAGAGAAAATATGTCATTCTTTGGGGAGTAGTGAAAGGGAAAAGGTTTTCATGGTAGTTTTTCGCCTCACGGGAGATGTAGATCAATGGTGGTCATTGATTCAAAACACAAAGTAAGATGATGAAGTATCAAATATAGAACGAAGAGAGTTTAAAGATATTTTTATAGAAAAATAATTTCCTCATGACCATCGAGCGGATATAGAAAGACAATTTTTGAGTCTGAGGCAAAAAGAGGATGATAATGTCGCAAAGTATGAGGCTAACTTTACAAGGCTAACAAGGCATGAAACAGATTATATACATACTCCAAGGATTAGGATTTATCGATACTTTGATGGGTTAAAGACATTTATTCGTCGATCATTAGTCTCAAAATTCTTCTCGTCGTATGAAGATATTGTCTCGTGTACTATCAAGATAGAAAAAGAATTATCTACGTCTTATGACTTCAAAGAAAAGAAAGAGAATATGATATCTACTAAAAACTCTGAAAATGGAAATAAGGGGAAGAATGGAAAATTTGAATATCCATACTGCGGTGAATGTGGGAAGAAACACTCTGGTACTTTCCTGAAGGGAATGGGAGTCTATTACAAGTGTGGTGAAAAAGGCCACCAAGCTAGTGGTTGTAAGGGGAATAAATACATTTTCAACGTTGAATGATACAATTTTATATAAAAGAGGAATTATTCCAGTGAATGTCCTAAACACCCTCGAAACATTCCATAGAAAAGGCTAATGGAGAAAGGCCAATCTTATGTGATCACTACTGCTGAGGTTGAATCTCCAAAAGACATGGTGGAAGGTAATTTAATGGTTTCCTCATGTTTTGCCAATTCATTATTTGATTTTGGATGATCGCATTGTTTCATATCTTCCTAGTTTTCTATGAAAGTTAGATATTTCCAATTTTATTTAACAAGGGGGTTGTGAATCAAAACATCTAAGGGAAGTATCATTGCAACAAAGTTTTCTGAATCAGTTCCCATTAAGGCATATAAATGTTCTCTATATTCTGATCTCATATTCATACGCATGATGAAATTCGATATAATCCTTAGTATGGATTGGCTTATGGACCATGATGTGAAAATTTATTGTAAGAAGAATAAGGATACAATTCCCGATGATGATAAGGAGTACCTTATCTTTAGACCAGAAACTTTTCCACCTGAATCTTACCTAGATCCACACCAAGTAGCTCAACTAAATTCAATTATTGGGGAGGAAGATTATGAAATAACTATGGGTGAGGAAAGGAATGTTCAAATAGAGGATGTACCTATTGTGAAATAATATGTTGATTTTTTTCCAGAGGATTTACCTTGACATCCTCTAGAATAAAAAATTGAGTTTTCCATTGATTTAATTCCTAGTTCAAGGCCCATATCAAAGACCCCTTATAGAAGTTCCACTATGTAATTAGTGGAACAAAATAAACAACTAGAGGAATTGAGTATTAAGGGATTTATTTTCCCTAGTGTTTCTCCATGTGGATACCCTATCCTTTTTGTTGAGAAGAAAGATGGATCAATGAAGTTGTGCATTGACTATAGGGAGATAAATTCTATAACAATAAATAACAAGTATCCCCTACCTCGCATTGATTATTTATTCAATCAACTTCTTGAAGCTCAATATTTTTCAAATATTGGCCTTCGATATGTATATCACTAGTTGTGTATGAAGAAAGAAGACATTCTGAAAACAACATTTTGAACCAGTTACAGGCATTACGAGTTTACAGTAATGCCATATGGATTAACTAATGAACCCTCTACCATCATGGATCTAATGAATAGTTTTTTCAAGGAATATCTTGATGAATTTTTATTGGTATTTATTGATTATATCTTGGTATACCCTAAAAGATATGAAGATCATAAAAATCACTTGCGCATTATTTTAAAGACTCTTAGAGGAAATGAATAATATGGGAAGTTTAGAAAGTGTGAATTCTGGTTTTAGGAGATTTATTTTCTTGCCCATATTGTCTCTAAGGATGGAATCTATGTTGATCCTTCTAAGGAAAAGGCTGTCAAAGAATGGACAGCACCAACAAGTATAACTGAGGTATGCATTATTATTGGTTTAGGAGGATATTATCGACGTTATGTCTAGAATTTTTCCCGGTTAGCTAACCCATTAACCAAGCTCGCACATAAAGTGGTTAAAATAGTTTATACAAAAGAGTGTGAAGAATGTTTTGAAGAATTGAAGAGAAGATTATCGAATGCTTCTATCTTGACTATGCCATCGGGGAATGGTGGGTTTGTTATTTATAGTGGTGCATCAAAGAAAGGACTTGGTTTTGTCCTTATGCAGAATGATAGAGTTATTGCCTATGCATCATGACAGCTTAATATTCATGAGCAAAACTATCCTACCTATGACCTTGAGTTACTAGATGTAATCTTTTCTCTAAAAATATGGAGACACTATCTCTGTGGTAAGAAAATATGAGATTTATACAGATCTCAAGAGTTTGAAGAATATTTTCTCACAAAAAGAAATCAACATGAGGCAAAGACAATGTCTTAAACTACTCAAGAATTCTTATTGCACTATACACTACCCCCTGGGGAAGGAAAATAAGGTGGAAGATGCTTTGAGTAGAAAGGATCATGATGTTTTGAAAGAGATGACAGTTGAAAGGAATCCTTTT
Source organism: Viscum album (assembly GCA_963277665.1). Taxonomy (NCBI): domain Eukaryota; kingdom Viridiplantae; phylum Streptophyta; class Magnoliopsida; order Santalales; family Viscaceae; genus Viscum; species Viscum album. The sequence goes on along the minus strand of OY728145.1, from coordinate 649,843,761 downwards.
TTCATGGATTTAGTAAAGATGGATATGGGAATAACCATGGAAGGTGAAGAATTAATACTTTTTCAAATGGTTTCCAAACCAACTTTAATAAAAAGGATAAAGATTTCACAAACTGGTGATGGGGAGTTTCAAAAGAAGATTATAGTTGTTAATGATGGGAGATTGACTGACTTCATATATGAAGATGGAATTTTGAAATTTGGGATGAGACATTGATTTCCTAACATACCTGATCTAAAAAGGGAATTGTTGGATGATGCTCATAGATCCAATTTCTCTATACAACCTGGGAGAACCAAGCTGTATTGAGATTTGAACGAACGTTTTTGATGGGACAACATGAATAGAGAGATTGCTGATTTTGTGTCAAGATGTATGGTTTTTCAAAAAGTGAAAGCTAGAAGGAAACAACATGGAGGATTAATCCAACCACTTCCTATACCTGAGTGGAAATGGGATAATATTATGATAGACTTTTTCATGGGGCTACCAAATACTCCTAGAAGAAATGATGCAATATGGTTCATTTTTGATCATCTTACCAAGTTAGCACATTTTCTTGTTATAAGAGAAGATTTACCACTTGAACGTCTTGCAAGACTATATATTAATGAAGTTGTAAGACTTCATGGTGTACCATTATCGATTATTTCTTATCATGATCCCCATTTTACATCAAGATTATGGAAAAGCCTCTAGATATACCTAGATACTGAACTTTGTTTGAGCACTGCCTACCACCCTCAAACTGATGGACTATCAGAATAGACTATTCAAAACCTAGAAGAAATGTTGAGATCTTTCTCACTTTACTTTAAAGGTATATGGGATCAATATTTACCTATGGAAGAATTTTACTATAACAATAACTTCCATTCATGTATTCAGATGGCACTATATGAAGTGTTATATGGAAATAGATGCCACACACCATATTTTTGGGATGATATTGGTGAAAGAAAACTCGTAGGCCCAGAACGTGTTGAAAAAACGATGGAAAATGTGATGTTTATCCAGACCCACATCAAAGTAACTCAAATTAGATAGAAGAGTTATGGTGATAACCGAAGGAAGGATTTGGAATTTCATGTAGGAGATCATGTTTTCTTAAAGGTATCTCTATGGAATGGAGTTTTATGATCTGGTAAGAAGGCTAAATTAAGTCCTAGGTTCATCGGACCTTCTGAAATTCGGGGACAAATTGGGGTTGTAACTTACCATTTGGCAATGCTGCCAAGTCTCTCCAAAGTTCATCATGTGTTCCACGTATCACTGTTATGAAAATAAATGCCTAACCCAACCCATATACTCACCTATGAGAAAATTGAACTGGAACCTGATCTGTCTTATTGTGAAGTGCCTGCCAAAATTCTTGATACCAGAGAACAAGTACTGGGAAACCGGACGACTCATCTGGTAAAAGTTCTTTGGAGAAACCATAAGATGGAAGATGCAACATGGGAACCCAAGGAACTTATGATGAAGAACCAACCAAATCTTTTTATGTAGTAATATTCTAGAAATTTAGAGTATAAAATTATTTTAATGAGTCAAGAATGTAACGCCCCAAGCTTCCACGTTACATTTCCCTTTGAATTATACAATAACTTGTGTTGTGTGAAACTTCAATTTCAAACACACCACAACCAATGAAACTTGCTGTTATTAAGTGAAATACTCAATTTTAAAATTTTATAACTTTTATCTTTCAAAATAGACTTCATTTTTGGATTTGGAATATCAAAATTAGCTTATGGTTAATTTTTGGTATTTTTCTAAATACATTTAATTTTTGATGAATAGTGAAAAATACTGAGTTATTGTTTAAAACCAACTTTTTTTTAATAATTATTTATTTTCTTTAAAATTTATTTTAGGCCAAAATAGATAAATAATACATATATAGGTTCAATTTAATTCATTGGAGTCATTTTATAATATGTTTAGATATATAAAAATTTTATCGAACATTTTACCGTCCTTTCCCACCTCCTAGGAGCATTTGAAAATTTGCATAAAACATAATTTTACCACTTCTCTGAGTTCAATTTCAACAATCCGAGAGACATGGTCAATATCAGTAAGTAAAATGTTGTTCAATAAGATGAAAATATGTTTTGGTGAATAGTAATGTTTGACTTTTATTTTCCACGATTAAAAGTGACTAGGGTAATTAAGGGTAAAAATGATATCATAATTACCCTAACACATGTCCTAATTATATTGGTTAAAAATAATTAGACCAAAAACAACCTTATAAATAAAATATGATCCTCTTTGGTCCACTTGGATTAGATTAGGACATTTATTATAAATTTATTAAAAGAATAGTTAAAAGAGTTAAATTAAAAGTTTCATAACTAAACCATTTGTAATATAGGGTTACACACAATATAAATTCGACAATATATATTCATTATAAATATAAAAATATTTCCAACATAATGGTATTATTTTTATAATTTTTAGACATTAAATAATTTAACTTATTTATGACACAATGATGATGCATTAATTACCTTATTAATGAAATATTAAAATTATTGATATTATAAATATCCAAATAAATGTAAATTGAGAATTATGATGAATTAAACTGATTTTCTAGGTTAACATGACATGTTATGGTTGGTTAAATAAATTTCATTCTAAGTGATAATATTTTTATGGCTTTTAAAAAAATCAAATACTAAATAGTGTCAAAATTGACATAATTGAGTTTTTAAAACAAATACTATACTAATTGATATAACATTCATAAAAATATAAGGTTCATCCAAAGGACTTAGATAAGGTTATATCTATTAATAATGAACCACATGTGGTTCTCTTGGCTTGTTATAGTAATTTTATTAACCATATAATATAAAAATACAAAGAAACGTGGTAAATGTCAAACTATTTAAATAAGAGTTAAATCTAAAATACAAGGTTAATATGATGACCTAAACCTATCTAAAATAAATTATTTGAGAGGTTTTCAACCCATGCACACATTAGCCTTAAAAATAATTTATTTTGGAGCCATAAGAAACCAAAAATGATTTTATTATAAAATAATATTTCAAGTTTTTCCTAAAGTGACCCTCACCTCTCTAGTAAAAGGGAACTTCCCCTTCTCTTAATTTCACACCTCGAAATCCATTTGGCTTGGCGAACCCCAGCCCAAGTATCCTCCCAACTTCCCTCAATTCATCCTAGAGGCCTTACTTTTATTATAAATCCATCCTAAGGAGCCCTTTTGATCAACTCAAAAGAAAACACCCGAAGTAGAGGTAATAATTTCACCACCCTCTTTAAAGTTCTTTTCTTCTTCCACTTCCTCTTTATTTGTTGTTTCCATTCTAAAATAATAAATCTAGTACCTTATACAAAAATTGATGTTATTATAAATATGGTTCAACCATATTCATTATTCTATCCATCCATCAAATGACAAATTCACCATACGTGCGTACGTATGGCTTACTATCTCCACATCATGGTGCAGTTTGTTATTCAAACACTTCATTATTTGGATGGGTGTAATAGTGAGTATAAATTATGTAAATAATAAATATAACATATTAATGATTCTCTATATATGATATACCAAACAATTACATATGATTTTTCCATCAATATAATGATATCGTCGCTCATGCGTACATAAGGATTACTGTCTCCATGAACGTGATGAGATTCATTCCCCATCATAATCATTCAAGAATAATTTTTATTTTATGATCCAAAATACTGTTTATGAACATAATATCATTCTGTATATGAATCAAATACATCCTATTCTTAACAAACATGGCATATGTAACCAATCATATAAAAGAAAATGAATCGGTTAACACCCAAAACAATGATAATACTAAAATATTATTTAAAAAGAAATATTATAAGATCATATATGATATAATATTTACTTATATTGTTTTTTCATAATTTAATAACAATTAATTAACTATTATACAAGAGTTTAACGTACCCTCAACCGAGGAAAATAAAATTTTAGGGTTAATTTCACAATATCTTTATTATCTGAGGTTGTTTTTACGTAAGTATCTCTTTAGACATCTTTATTATCCACAACCGTGTTTTCTTAAAAATTTATTTCGAACCATTTTTACTATTTACCAGAAAATGGATTAAATTCATTTATAGCCTTATTTGACCTTATAATTTTAGAAATTAATCTTTCCATCATTTTCCAAACAATGTACTTTATGACTTTTTAGATAAAATCAATGTAAGAATGTTTTTTTAGCTTATACGATAGGTGCGGCTATTTTCCACCATTATAATATTGTCAAAGCTTCCCTTACAAGATTATAAGATTATTTTTAAATTAAATTTTTTTTCTTTTATAATTATATGACTTTTAAATGATTTAAAAATTGAAAGAGATATTTGTCTATAAAGAAATTTTGATTTCATCTTTGTCAATATCCATTTGATGGATTTTAATCTTATTTGAGGTTGCTTTATTATGATACAAATATTCCATATTATATTGAAGATTTTGGGATATTTTTTACTATGGATGTTTTATTTTTATACAATTCAAGGTTTATAGATAAAGTATTGACATTTTTTTTGCTATTTTTAATACAAATTTTTATGTTATGTTTAAACCATCTCATATGAGGAATGCGTTGGACATAGTAAGTGATGGGTGGAACCTGCAATTTCTCCTCGATGCATCGGTAGGTCTCATGAGACAAACTAGTGTCTTGGAACAAGGCCTTGTAAAAATCTTATTTTTAGTATTGGATCAAGCCCTTGACTATATGGTTATGAAGTCAGGCATTATGCATTCCATCATTATGAAATTGGATATTGAAATTGCATGTGATTATTCGACTAGTAGAATATCCATGTGAGTAATTAAATAGTATTATTTGATTTTATCTTTGTCATATTATTTTGATGTTTAAGATTAAAAGTATTTTTCTTTAGTCTTATACATTGCCTTAAATTTTTATGCTTATTTATGAAAGTTTCTGCTAGATTGTTATCCTTACTGAGCATCTGAGCTCACCCCTTTCTATATTTTATTTTTCCCTGGATGTGAAGAAGTATTTAATGCTTGGCCTACAGGGATAGGATAAGTATATAATTGTGTTCAAAGGGGAAAAAATGTTATTGATGTTTTTATTTCATTATGTAATGTAAAACTTCTGAATGTGTCTAGTACTTCCATCAATACTAAACTAATCGGCCTTTTGGGACATGATTCCTTGAATCATGCCAGTGTTATGTAATAATGCACCGACTCTGGGTAACTAGTGTCAGGGTGTTAGACCCAGTGGTTAGGTGGCTATTTTGGATTCACAAAGTTTCTAGTGTGATTATACCAAATACCTGGTCAACTTAAATGTTTTAAACACATTAAATGGTAATTTTTAAATTTTTTCCCCCATAATTAAACCCAATTAATCCTTCCCTAAGGATTTCACTTTTGTTTCAACATTTTTTATACAATTTAGATATTCTCCCTCAATCCCAATTTATCATTATCCTGAGAGTGTATTATTGTCTAGAATAAAAATATTGTCGATATCGGGGTCCCTCTTTTGAAAATATTAGGCTCTCCATTCACTTTTAATTTCATTAACATTTTACTACAGCTTCATGTTTCCCTAACCTCTTCTCTTGGTTAGGGTTAGTGTTTGATTGGTCTTTAAGATAAGACATTCTCTAGGTGATAGATAAATTTATATGGTGATAATATTTAGGTAATGTTACAGCTATTATTGTCATATTATTCATCTCCAAAATAGAAATGTGACCTAATACATATTTTGGTCAATCTTAGGTACCTTGGTACTCTAGTGGTTGAATATCTCTCCTTCTAAAATTAGGTCATCATGTATGCAGAAGTCTTTGTGGGTGATCATACTCTCTTTCTCAAATACTATTGAGTATAATAGATAAAAGGGAATTTGGTAGAGTGAGAGGCACCCGGCTAATTGTTTTTCTTAAAAAACATTAATAAAATATTTTCATGATCAACCAAGGATAGTTGGGTTATCCCTTATTGACCCATGCATCATTATGCCAAAAATACACTCCCATAGTTGTGACATTGAATTTAAATTATTCTTAAAACAATTTATGAACTTCCATTCATGTTGTTTCAAGGTTTAAAAAACTATAAGGTATTCATTCATATGTTTGGTGTCATTTTACGTTAGTCACTTGATTAACTTAGACATTTAAAATTTGTTTTATGGATGGGATTCCTTGAGTGTGTCCAAGTACTGTGGTTTTCTTTGAATCATGTTGTCAAAAATTCTATATTTTTAATGAAATATTATAGTATGGTGTGATTTTATATAGTGTAACTTCATTTCATGGAATTTTGACCATGAAAATGATGTAATTATTATTAAAACCAAAGAAAGTGGCAACATGTCACTCTCTTATATCTTATAAGTGTAATAATTTTAATTTAGTGATAAAATTCATACAACTTCAGACATAAATTGACTCCAGAAAGATAATAACATTATCTAAATCATCTTAATTTATTTAAAAATTTTAGTGATTAAGTATTTATCATTAATGATGACACAGTAGTGATGTTGAAATTATTTTATTAATTGAAATATCAAATAAATGGTTATACAAATATTAAAATAAATATTATATGAACTATTTAATGTGATCCACGAATTTTATAGAGGAATATGACATGTTAGGAATCTATTAAATATATGGGTTCGAATATATCCTTGGTGTAGATTTTATTTAAATTCAAATAATTGAATAGTGTCAAAATTGACACTATTATTATTTTATAAAAATAACATATTATAAATTTTTTTTTAAAATCACAAAAATATTTAAAAATTAAAAATTTAAATTTATATGGTCTACACATTTATAAGGTATAAAATTATGGACAATTCATAATAGATAATTAATTATTTATAACAATTTAAAATTTAGAATATTATTACCATAAATAAAACTAAATAGATTAAATAAGGATAAATCAATTTGATAAGGTTTAAAATAAATTCAAAACACGTCTAAATCTTATTGGTTTATGAGATTAAAACCCTATATCGTCTAATCTTCTAATTGAGTCATTTTTGGAGGTTTTTAAGTGGGGTTGGTATTTATTATAAATTAATATTTCTTATGTTTCCAAAGGTGCCCCTCTCCTCCTTTATAAAAGGGAACCTCCTCCCTCTCCTCCTCACACCATTTTGAGCCTTCATGCTCGGAAAACCTCTGACAATTTCTCTTATCCACTTCCCTAGAAACATACTATAGGTCCTGGTCTTCTTCAAATACCAACTTTAGTGCCCCAAAAGGAGGTTTAGAAGAGGCGGGTCGAAGAAGAGGTAATATCCTTTACAGATCCTTTCAAATTTATTTATTCATATACTTCCTCTTCTTTATTGGTTTCATTATAAAGTAATAACATCAGTATCACTCATATACCTATATGTTCTTATAAATATGAAACAAACCTATTTCACCTTCTATCCATCCTATGGAAAATGAAATCACCACACGTGCGTACGTACGGAATACCGTCTCCAAGCCGTGGTGTAATCTGTTTTCCACCACCACCATACGTGGATGGGTATAATGGTGTAAACAATAACTATATATGATTATTATAAAATGATACTAATTCTATGATATTATATCATCCACTACAAGACCATTCAATAATTATGGGAACGATAACGTCGATCGTGCGTACGTACAGCTTACCATCTCCACGATGCGATGTGATTCGTTCTACATGATCTTCACTAAACCATGATTATATAAATGAATTGAATGAATAAATATGATATATATTATACTAATACCATTCTTTAAATTATGTAGCTATAACCTAAAAATAGTAATAAAAATTTATTCAACAAAACACGCATAAGAACATAAAGCACTGAACACCCGAATAACAAGTAGCAATAAAATATTACTAATAAGAAGCTATGAATATGACCATATATGACATCATAACAATGAGTATGATTCTGGAATAAGTAAATGGCATTATTTAAATCATTATACAGGAGGTTCGGACACGTACAAATCATATTAGACCTAAGGTATGGTAAAATCTCACAATTTCATTATTATCCGAGATTGTTTATACTTAAGAATTTGTTGGGGCATATTTATCATCCACATCCATGTTTCCTAAATATGTAATATTATTTCTATCCTACTATAATTTTTTAAATACAATTTTACCTATTGGTGAATTTTAGTAAAAAAATATTAAAGGAATCTTTTGTCATTTTCAAAACAATATACTTTTTGACTTTTCTGACAAAAGTACAAGAAGAATGTTTTTTAACTTATATGGAATGAATGGATTTTTTTGATTTCATAGAAAATTATTTCCATGAATATTCATTTAGAAGTTTTCAAGTTTATTTTTAATAAACTTCTTTAGTTTAAAATTGTATGACATGTTAAGAATGTAAAAAAAAATTAAGTAGAAAGGATATTTTCCTCAACAATGGAGTTCAAGTGTTTTATCAAAATTATTTTCCCTCTAAGATAATATAGGGTTATGTTTCTATCCCTATTTTTAGATTGATTTTATTATTTTATATGGAATTATTTTTATGAAGTCCTTTTATCTTTTATGGATTATGTTATGATGGCATGATGTTTAAGAATCCCATTTTTATTAAATGGGTTATGCAATGATGTATGATTTATGATTTTGTGGAACATATAAGAATGGTTTCATTATGAGAGGGTTGAGACCTATATCTCCCTATAATTCATTGGGTAAATATTTATATCTCATGAGATAGACATCGCTGTAATGGAAATTTAATCCAGTTCAGTGATACAGGACTAGAACGAGGAGTGAACTCGGTTCAAAAATGGACTTTGTCCGCTATGATGGTCTTGGAAATGTGTCTTGAATAATATGAATTGATTTTCTATGATTGTGTGTGTATGAAAAAAAATTTCATGGTTTATGATATGATTATTGGGAATACATTTCACTACTATGATTTATCCCATGTCATGATATTATGATCTCTTTTGCAGGTTAAGATTTTCAAAATGTTATGTTCTTATGAATATGATATGATTGATATTTCCTTTGTTTACCCTTACTGAGAATTTGAGCTCACCCTTTGGTATGTTTTCTTTTCCCCAGGATATAAACAAAGGTTTTAGGTTATAGAACCATAGGGGGAGACCTTTATGGGAGATGTTGAATATCTTTCACCGTGATTAGAAGATTATGTTCTGAGTTTCCAAAGACACTAAACTAACACAGTCTTTGGGCATCTTTTTGTGTCATTTATTAAGAATTCCGCAAAAGTAATGTAATTTCTATGTATGTCATTCTTTGGGTATCTACAGTTGGTATCATAGTGAAGTTTTATTCAACCTTTGGAAACTAGGATGCAAAAATTTAGTGAGATCCCTAGAGATATTTCTATGGTATGTCTAGAGATGTCCCTAAGGTTAAGTATAAGTATAGGTTATAGTCCTAGGATAACGGTAAAGATCATAGAATTAAACCTAAGATGTTAGATATTGAAAGAACTACCCCTTTATTATGTTGTTTTCCTAGCATTTGTTTTTCCTCTTACACTATTCTTTTTGGGTTTTAGACAATGGTTAGAACCCGAAGGAACCATGTTGATGAATGTAATTGGAAATACAATGATTGTCCTCCTAAACGAACCAATGTTATGGGAGTTGGAGTGAAAAATCCTATTTCTATACTTACACTAGCTATGAATTATTCTGGACTTCTTAATGAGATGAGAAGGGAACAATATTCTATTGAGTCCTTCATGAGGCAACGTCTACCTTCTTTCAGTGGGTCTTCTGATCCACTTGTTGCTGAAAAATGGATCAAAACCATTGAAAATATATTTTCCATACATCAATGTTTGGAACATGAAAAATTCATTCTAGTTTCTTACTGTTTAGAAGGTGAAGCAGACCAGTGGTGGACTCTAATTAAGAATACAAGGCCCAAAGGTGAAATTTAATCCATGGAATGGGACGATTTCAAGAACATGGTTCTCAATAGGTACTTCCCTTGTATTCTTTGAAAAAAGATAAAAAAGTAGTTCATTGAGATTAAGGAAAAGGATGATTAATCTGTTGGTATATACGAGGCGAATTTTACAAGGCTTGCAAGGTATGCATCTAGATTTATCATCTGACCTGAAAGTAAAGTTGATCGATTCTTTAGTGGCTTAAAACAAATTCTTAGAAGGGCATTAGCTATAAGAGACTTATGTAGCTATGAAGAAATTGTATGTTGTGCTATCAAGGTAGAACTCGAAGTTGTTGTTACATATCCATCTCATGGTTTTGACAAGAAACAGAAGATAGAGTTCAAGGAAAAATCTCAAAACAATGGTGAAAAGAAGACGAATGTTTCTTTTTGCTCTAAGTGTGGAAAGAAGCATGGTGGAGATTGTCTTAAAGGAACTAGAAAATGTTTTAAGTGTGGAAAATATGGTCATCGAGCAGCTAACTATCGATGTAATGGAAAAAGGGTAGCTAATGATGTGAATAGAGAAAAGACTACAGAGAACGCACCACCAACACTTCAATGCTACATGTGCAAGGAAATGGGGCATTATGATAATCAATGCCCTAATACAAGGGTTAATGATGATCGATATCAACAACCTCTTAAGGCAAAGGACAAAGGGAATCCACATGCTATCACTATTGGAAATGTTTAATATGAAAACTATGTGGTTTAATGATTATGTTTTTGTGTAATGGGATTCTAAAATAATGTTGTAGTATCGTGGAATATTGGAATATTTAAGTATTGGTCTATTGTGGTTTTCAATAATTTTATGGTACCGGTAACCAAAAAAACTGATTGAAAAATTTTTGGAAAGCAGATGAAATGCACATAATTAAGGGATAAGGATAAAGTAATATATATTATAGTATTCATGAGCTTATGACTGATATAAGGACAAAGTGATATCATGGTTTGAGTTTATAGAAATTTTGGGATTTTGGTATGTGGAAATAATTAACTTTTGACCGAATTCATGTATTCACTATGATTCTACGGTAACTCATGTTTTAAGAGAATAGATGATTAAGGTATTCACATGTTTCGAATATTATCAACAAGATATATCTTATGATATATGTGGGATAGATAATGGTATTCACATGCTCGGTAGATGAAATTTCTAGTAATCATTTTCTTTAGACTATGAGATTAGACAGAAGTATTTTGGATATGCCTAAAGATTGGAAAAAATTAATTTATACATCAGATAGTATTGTTTAAGGATAAAACCATTTGATATTATTTATGAAATTTTATAATAGTATTGTTTTAGATAAAGTTCAACATGTAGGATGGGAGACAACCCATCGTGTCGGACAAGGTTGTGGGAATCAAACCAAAAACTGAAGTGTGACGGGCCTTTATCGCCTACCATTGGCCTACAGGAAGTCCCTAGTTCGTATAAATTAATTTATTTTATTAATCAGTATGATATATGAAGTATAAGTCAATTTTAGGAACCATATATGATTATTCTCAGCATAGCTGGACTTATTTATATTTAATAACTTGTGCTAACCTTTTTGGGATAGAGACAGATGGAATGACCTATCATTCTATCGCATGATCTACTAACACTTCACGAATGAAAAATTACACTTCATTTATTTAAATAAAAGATGAAGTGGAAATTGTTCATGGAATGACCAACAATTATATTACACTGAAATCAAGTAAGTATTTCTCCTTATGCAAAAAAATAGATTAACTTTAGGGAAATGATCTTGAAAACCAAAAATGTTGTCCTAGTACTCTCATATCCGATGAATCAAATGTTACCTTAGATCATCACAAATTTATGGCTTTGTGATTGTTGGATTTTTCATATCCATGTTCTCTACCACTCTCCATCAGATCTTTATTGTTATATTTATCTTCCATATCCATATTTTCACCTATATTCTCTTATGTGGAAACCTAGTGATGAGTTACTTTGGGTATCTGTTATGTTTGTAACGTTCCTTTTTAAAATTATTTTTTAGTATTCCTTTTTAGGATGTGGGTTTCTATGAAATAAACTTTCAAGTATAAAACCATTTATAACCCCGACGAATTTTGAGGGAGAAATTCATTTTAAGGGAGGTAGAATGTAACACCTCGAGATTTTATGAGAAATATTACTTTTAATTTCATTGATGTCTTGTGTTGTATGCTAAACCAAAATTATCATACGCTATACGTAACATAGTATTAGATTGTAGTATATGCAAACACTATTCTAGGCTTTTGTTGCACGCAAGAGCGACCTTCCTCGATAGGGTGTGTTGTACACAATACCGAGTTTCACTAAATAATGATATATTATTATAATATTATGAACTAGACATTATGAATAGTATTAAATAATTTTTAATTTTATAACATTATAATTCATCAACCAACATTTTCTAGAATGAGAAATGAAAACAAAATCAATTTTTCGATAAAAGAAGTATTTTTCAAAAACTGCGGTTTTACCGCCTTTTGATGGAACACCCAATTTAAATATAATTTTTTACAAGTTTATAAGTTCAATTTTACAAAATAAACTTCTTATTTTGAATTAGGATATAAAAATTTACATTAGATAAATTTTTGATACTTTTCTGATAACCTTCATATTTTGATGAAGAGTAAAAATATGCTAAATTTTAATTAAAAAAACAAATTTTCACCGAAATAAATTATATGGTAAAATTATAATATTTAATGGTTTTAAATTATAAATAGAATATATTTTTACCATTTAATATAATTTAAGTCATTAACATTAATTTTACACTGAATTCATAGGTAAAACCATTTCAATCTTTTCCAACGTTTTAACTTTTAAAACCCATTTTCTTAACAACGGGATTAATTTTAAATTAATTACTACAACTTAGATGTTTTTAATTTTAAAAAATGGATTCCATATTTGGAATCAGTAGGTCCAAATTATGTTAATAGGCTACTATTTATTTTTAGACATTATAAATAGTAACTACGGTAAATTTTATTTACTATAGTGAAAGGTAAATCGGGAAATGAAGGGTAAATATAAGATTATAAAATTAATCTAACCCCTGTCAAAATTATATTGGATGAATAAAAGTCAACCCATATCACCTAATGTTATAAATATATTCATTTTATGGACTTTTGACCATGAAAATGAAGTAATTATTATTAAAACCAAAGAAAGTGACAACATGTTACTCTCTTATATCTTATAAGTGTAATAATTTTAATTTAGTGATAAACAACATAAAACTTAGAACCTAAATAGTCTCCAGAAATATAATGAAATTATATACATCATGTGAATTTATTTAAAAATTTTAGGTATTAAATATTAGTCATTAATGATGACACAATAGTGATGTTAAAAATATTTTATTAATTGAAATATCAAATAACTGGTTTTAAAAATATTAAAATAAATGTTATATTAACTATTTAATGTGATCCACGAATTTTATAGAGGAATATGACATGTTATAATTATATTTAATATTTTGGTTAGAATATACCCTCTGTGTAGATTTTATTTAAATTCAAATAAATGAATAGTGTCAAAATTGTCACCATTGTTATTTTCTAAAAATAACATATTATAATATTGTTTAAAAATCACAAAAATATTTAAAAATTATAAATTTGAATTTATATGGTCTAAATTTCATAAATTATCCAATTGTAGACAATTCACAACACATAAGTAATTATTTATAACAATTTCAAATTTAGAATTTTATTACCACAAATAAAATTAAATAGATTAAATAAGGATAAATCAATTTGATAAGGTTTAAAATAAATTCAAAACATGTATAAATTTTATTGGTTGATCATATTAAAACCCTATATCATCTCATATTATAATTGAGTCATTTTTGGAGGTTTTTAAGTGGGTTTGGAATTTGTTATAAATTATTATTTCTTATGTTTCCAAAGGTGCCCCTCTCCTCCTTTATAAAAGGTCACCTCCTCCCTCTCCTCCTCACACCATCTTGAGCATTCAAGCTCGGCCAAACTTTGAAAATTTCTCTTCTCCACTACCCTAGAAACATACTACAGGTTCTGGTCTTCCTCAATGACCAACGTTAGTGCCCTAAAAGACGGTTTAGAAGAGGCGCGTCGAAGAAGAGGTAATATCCTTTACCGATCCTTTCAAATTTATTTATTCTTATACTTCCTCTAATTTATTAGTTTCATTATAAAGTAATAACACAATTATCACTGATATATTTATATGTTATTATAAATATGAAACAAACATATTTCACATTCTATCCATCCTATGGAAAATGAAATCACCACGCGTGCGTACGTACCGAATACCGTCTCCACGATGTGGTGTAATCTGTTTTCCACCACCACCTTACTTGGATGGGTATAATAGTGCAAAGAATAACTATATATGATTATTATAAAATGATACTAATTAATAGGTACTCTATAATCCACTCCAAGACCATTCAATAATTATGGGAACGATATCTTCGCTCGTACGTACGTACGAATTACCGTCTCCACGATGTGATGTGATTCGTTCTACATGATCTTCAATAAACCATGATTATATTAACAAATTGAATGAATAAATATGATATATATTATACTACTACCATTCTATAAATTATGTAGCTATAACCTAAAATAGTAATAAAAATTTATTCGACAAAACATGCATAAGAACATAAAGCAGTGAACACCCTAATAACAAGTAGCGATGAAATATTACTAATAAGATTCTAAGAATGTGACCATATATGATATCATAACAATTAGTACGATTCTAGAATAAGTCTATGACATTATTTAAATCATTATACAGGAGGTTTGGACACATACAGAGCATATCGAACCTAAGTTAAGGGAAAATCTCACAATTTCATTTTTATCCGAGATTGTTTAAACTTCAGAATTTACTGGGAATATTTATCATCCAGATCCATGTTTCCTAAATATGTAATATTATTTACATCCCACTACAATTTTTTAAATCCAATTTTACCTATTTATGAATTTTATTAAAAGATATGAAATTAATCTTTTTTCGTTTTCAGTACGAGATACTTTTTGACTTTTCCTGCCAATGTACGAGAAGAATGTTTTTTTTAACTTATACGGCATTAATGGATTTTTATGATTTCATAGAACATTATTTCCATGAATATTCCTTTACAAGTTTTCATGTTTATTTTTAATTAACTTATTTTAGTTTAAAATTTTATGACATGTTAAGAAAGTAACACTATTTTTGAAGTAGAAAGGATATTTTCCTCAAGAATGGAGTTCAAGTGTTTTATCAAAATTATTTTCCATCTAAGATAATATAGGGTTTTGTTTCTATCACTATTTTTACATTGATTTGATTATGCTATGATGGAATTATTTTTATGAAGCCCTTTTATCTTATATGGATTATGTTATGGTGGCATGAAGTTTAAGAATTCCATTTTTATTACTTGGGTTATGATATGATGTATGATTT
The DNA here is from genome assembly GCA_963277665.1 of Viscum album. Lineage (NCBI taxonomy): Eukaryota > Viridiplantae > Streptophyta > Magnoliopsida > Santalales > Viscaceae > Viscum > Viscum album. Next base: position 649,828,249 of record OY728145.1, on the reverse strand, counting down.
ATGATTTATGATTTTGTGGAACGCATAAGAATGGTTTCATTTTAACACCCCCGAATGATAAAGGGTTAAATGACTAAATGATATGACTCATGTCAACAAGGTGCACCTTTCTTTTCGGGAGCCTACCTGATTAGAACTCCACAGTTAAGCGTGCTTGGCCTAGAGTAGTGATCAGGATGGGTGACCTCCTGTGAAGTTTCTCAGGGTGTGTGTGAGTGAGGACAAAGCACACTGGAAAGAACATGTGTTGGCCTGTGGGTACTATCATTAGTTAGATGACCCGTTCAGGCACATGGGTGGACCCTGGGGTGGGCCCCATGTGTCTGTGGGGCAACTGGGGTTACCTGGTAGGCCAGAACCCGATGGCCATGTTAAGGCGGGGTGCTTTTGTAGTAGCCAGGACCTAGTTGTCACATTCATTATGAGATAGGTGGGACCTATATCTCCCTCCAATGCATTGGGTAATGATTTATATCTCATGAGATAGAAATGGCTGGAATGACATGTTAATCTGGTTCAGTGATACAGGACTCGAACGAGGAGTGAACTCGGTTCAGAAATGGGCTTTGTCCGCTATGATGGTCTTGGCAATGAGTGTTGACTAATATGAAATGATTTTCTATTATTATGTGTGTATGCCACAAATTTTCATGTTTTATGATATGATTATTGAGATTACATTTCACTACTATAATTTATCCCATGTCATGATATTATGATATCTTTTGCAGGTTAAGATTTTCAAAATGTTATGTTCTTATGAATATGATATGATTGATATTTTCTTTGTTTACCCTTACTGAGCATTTGAGCTCACCCTTTTGAATGTTTTCGTTTCCCCAGGATATAAAGAAAGGTTTTAGGTAAGAAACCCATAGGGTAATATCTTTGTCGTAGATGTTGGAGATCTTTCACTATGATTAGAAGATTATGTTCCGTGTTTCCAAATACACTAAACTAACACTGTCTTTGGGTGTCTGTTTGTGTCATGTGTTAAGTATTACACAAAAGTAATGTAATGTCTATGTACGTCATGCTTTGAGTCTCTACATTACCCCTAGGTACATCTATGCTAGAGCTGCCTCTACCATCTCATATCCAGACAGGGATGTATTTCTTGGAAAAGTCACAAAATCTCTTCAATACCAAAATTCTAGGAAATTATTCTATACTAATCCTCAAAGACTATCTGAGGGTAATGTGATCAAATCAGTGTTTATCTAAATCTAGATTCCAATGGTTGTACTAAACTTCCTTTGATACCAACTGTAATGTCCCAACCCCAGAATCCCAGAGTCAGTGCATTACTATGTATCATTGGCATGATCACAAAAGATCAAGTCTAGAAAGACTGATTAGTTTAGTAGCCTTAAAAATACTAGATAAATTCATAAGGTTTACATTACATAATAAAATGGAAAACTACAACAACATTATTTCCATATACAACACTGAGATCCCATAGAATATCCCTGCAGGTCAGTCATAATATACTTCTTCGCATCCTGGGAAAAATAAAACCTAGAAATGGGTGAGATCAGATGCTCAATAATGATAACAATATAGCAGTTGCTTTTATAAATAAGACTAAACATTTAAGGCAATGTATAAAATGAAAACAAAATCCTTTTCAACATAAAATTCATCATAATACGGTAAATATAAATCAAAATAATTCCATTTACTTACACACATGGATATTTTACTAATCGAATAATCACATGCAATATCAATAGCCACTTTCATAATGATGGAATGCATAATTCCATACTTTTATAACCACATAGTAAAGGCCTTGTGGAAAGACTACAAATAAGATTTTATCAAAGCCTTATGTTAAGACACTAGTTTGTCTCATGAGACCTACCGATGCATCGAGGTTCTATAGCAGGCTCCACCCGTCACATACTAAGTCCAATGCATTCCTCATATGAAAATGGTTAAACATAACATAAAAATTCATATTAAAACTGGCATACAAAATGTCAAAACATTATCCATAAACCATTAATGATACAAAATAACACATCCATAGTCAAGCATATCACAAAACCTTCAATACAATATATAAGTTTAGTATCATAATAAATCAACTTCAAATAATCTTAAAATCCATCAGAGGATGTTGACATAGATGAAATCAAAACATTTTTTAGAGACATAACTATTTCTATTTTGAAAACATTTATGTAAACATTTATTTTGGAAATATTCTTATAAGCTTGTAAGGGAAGCTTCGATGATGTTATAACGGTGGAAAATAGCCGCACCCGCTATAAAAGTTAAAAAAGGCATTCTTACATAAATTTTATCGAAAAGGTTATAAAGGACCTTGTTTGGAAAACAAAGGAAATATTACTTTATAAACATCTTATAAAAGTCAAACAAGTGTATAAATGACTTACCCCATAGTTTATAAAATAGTAAGATTTTTTTGAAATAAATTTTTAAGAAAATCGATGTGGATGATAAAGAGGTCCCAGTAGATTATTACGTATAAACAACCTCAGATAATGAAGAGATTGTAGAATTAACCCTTACCTTTTACTTTACCTTTGTTGAGGGTAGGTTAACCTCCTGTATAATGGTAAAATAATTTTTATTAAATTATATAAGGATCATATACATTAATATGATATCATACATGATCTTTTAACATTGCTTTGTTAATAATATCTTAGTATTATCGTCATTCAGGGTGTTAACGGATTCATTTTCCTTTATATTCTTTGTTTTGTGAGTCATATTTTTTATGGACTGTATGTATCTTATTCATGTCCATAATGATATTGTGTCTTTAAAAAATATTTTTAATCATCAATTGAAAATTAGTCTTGAATGCATACGATGGGGAATGAATATCATTGTATTTGTGGAGACAGTAATATGTACGTACGCACGAGCGACAATATCATTATTTTGATATTAAAATAATATATAATTGGATGGTATATCAAATATTCAGAATAATTATAATGTTATATTTATTATTTTCATCAATTACATATCATTATTATACCCATACAAATAATAATGTATTTAATAACAATTACATCACGACGTGGAGACGGTAAGCCGTACGTACGCATGTATGGTGACATGACATTCAAAGGATGGATATAATAATGAATATAGTTGTAAAATATTTATAATAAAATCATAGTATATAGAAGATACTGGATTTATTATTCTAGAATGGAAATAACAAAGAAAGAGGAAGTGGAAGAAGAAAGGAACTTGAAAAAGGTGATGAAATATTTACCTCTTCATCAGGTTCTTACTTTTGATTTGATCAAAAGGGCTCCATAGGTTGGATTTCTGACTAATGGAAGTCCTCTAGGATGAAGGGAGGATAGTTGAGAGGGTATTTGGGAAGAGTTTGGCTGAGCCAAATGGATTTGAAGGTTTGAATTAGAGAGAAGGGGGAGATCCCTTTCATAAGAGGGGTGAGAGGCACCTTAGGTAAAGCTATAAATATTATTTTATAATAAAATCATTTTCAGTTTCTAATGGATCAAAATTGGATTATTTAAAGTATAATTTGGGGATGGGTCGAACACCACTCAACCAATAGGTTTTAGACAGGTTTTGGTCACTATATTAACTTTATCTTTTAGATTTAATTCTTAGTTAAATAGTTTGACATTTACCATGTCTCATTGTATTTTTATACATATTTTTGAAGAAGTCGGTGCCTCATTCAAGATACCAAGGCACAATTTATTGAATATTAAAGAAAGGAGTCTCATGAGTCTTAAATATGGTACTTTCTTACAATCATTGTCATACAAATGATGAAATTAAGGAGGGAGGGTACCGGACAATGTTAATTCATGAGTCTGAAAGACTGAAGTTTCTTACTATATATTTCCAAGTGAACCCCAAGTAGTTCATTAATGATACACCTATCACTATATAAGTCTATTGGAAAAAACTTATATTTTTAGGAATATAATATCAATTAATAATATAATATTTGTTTTAAAAACTCTTTTATGTCAATTTTGACACTATTTGGTATTTTTTTGGATAAATTCATAACAGAATTATTTCTTCAAAAATAATTCATCTAACCAACCCTATTTTTTCATAGTAACCTATAAAATTAGTGTAATGAATAAAAAGTCACAAAATACATTTATTTGGATATATATACTATCAATTATTTTAATATTTCATTAATTAGGTAATTACTGCATCATCATTGTGTCATAAATAAATTAAATTATATAATGTCTTAAAAATATAAATAAAATACTATTAGGTGGGAAATATTTTTATCTTTCTAATAGATATTTATAGTCAAATTTATCTTATGTTTAACCCTATATTAAAAATGTTTTAGTTATTAAACTTTTATTTTAACTATTTCAACTCTTCTTTGAATTAAATAATAATAAATGCCCTAATCTAATCCAGGTGGTCCAAAGAGGTTCATATTTTATTCCTAAGGTTGTTTTTGGTCAAATTATACTTATCCATAGAATTAGGACATCTGTTAGGGTAATAATAATATCATTTTTACCCTTAATTACCCTATTTACTTTTCACTGTGGTAAATAAAAGCAAAATTTTACTATTCACCAAAAATTATTTTCATTTTTTTGAACCACATTTTACTTATTAATATCAATCATGTCTCTTGGATTTTTCAAATTCAACTCACAAAAGTGGTAAATTTAAGTTTTAGATAAATTTGCAAATGCTCCTAGGAGGTGGGTAAAAGACAGTAAAAAGTTCAATAAGATTTTTATATATCATAAATTATTATAAACTGACTCCAATGAATTATATTGAACTTATATATGTATTATTTATCTATTTTGACCTAAAATAAATTTTAATAAATTAAATAATTATTTAAATAAAAATTCGGTTTTAAACTATAACTCAGTGTTTTCCACTATTCATCAAAAATTGAATGTTTTCAGAAAAATACCAAAAATTCACCCTAAGCTAATTTCAATATTTCAGAATCCAAAAGAGAAGTCCGTTTTGAAGTATAAAATTTATAAAATTTAAAAAAGTGGGTATTACTATTCATAACAGCTAGTTTGATGGTTGTGGTGTGTTAGAACTCGAAGATGCGTACAACACACACTACTATATTATTCAAAGAGATGTGTGCCATAGATTATTGGGGTGTTACATAGATAATATTTTAATTTTTAACTAAAATATTAAATTAATTTTTTTATATTGAATTTATAAAAGTGACACAGTTTAATTGAAGCACGTAAAAACAGTTTTTAGTGTGAAATATTACTTGATTTTTCAAATATGTTTAACATGTTTTTTATAAATTCAAAATAGTATATTTAAATGATTTATATTAATTGTTGAATATATATTTTTTATATAAAAATTTTTTCTCAAACTTTTAATCCATTCTTGTATAATAAATGTAATGGTTGTTTTATAAAAATCTACATTTTACTATTCCCCTAAAAATCGATTATTTTAGAAAAAATCTCAGAAATTCATACTAAGAAAATTTTGATTTAATGAATTCAAAAATGAATCTTTTTTATAAAATAAAAAAAATTATATATTTATATATTTAACTTTTAAATGAAATATATAATTTTCAATTAAATCATTTTTCTAATAGTGGTTTTAAACATTATGTGTTCATAAAATTATTTCCTGTAAATTTATAATTTTAGGGATGTTAGTTCATATATAATAATATTTTAAAAGTATTAATTTAATGTATTATACCCAAAGAAATAATACTTAATTATATATCTCTTTGAAAATAAGTATTAATTTTATACTAAATACGCTTTTTGAAAATGCCATTAATTAATTAATTATATTCTAAAATTTACTTTTTTACTTCTCCATCAATATTGGAATATTTATCTAAATCTTATATATTAAACATATCATATTTTAATCATAATAATTATATTATTATTATTTATACATATTGCGTAAATGTGTATACATATATATTGGTAATATTTTAAAATCATATTTTATTTTATGTGAGTTATATTATTTTAAATTTACCTCTTAATAATACATAACTTTAGTATACCTATATGATATTTTACCAATGAACATATTTGAAATAGCTATAATTTCAATGATCATATATGCAACAACCATATTGTTTTCCAATATATAGACTTACTAAACTTATTCCATTTACAGTTCTCATTTCACGGTTTACATTTTAGCTCCAAATACATGATTTCTCCATTCATTTAATTCTTTCTCATTGTGGGTTTTTCTATACAGATAGTGATTCTTAAAGGAAACGGTAGTCTAAAGGAGTTATTACTTCTAGAGATATTATTCTTTTCAATCAAATTTCCCCTTTTAATTTTTTTTAGTTTTAATAGATGTAATCATATATGAAGTGTAATATTCCATTGTATATGATACATGGTATCCTATACATTCATTATATTTTTCCATTATAAGTTAATAAATTCTCATTATCTTGGTTCATATCTTCTGTGGCACAATATCTAATAAATTATTAATTCTTTTGAAAGGATAAATAAACATTCTTTATAATTATAGACATAATTATTTATAATAACAGTATATCCTTGAATCGAAGGTGTCACTTACCCACCCCAAAATAAATTTTGTACCTATAATTTAAATTATTACTTGATAATGAAGTTATCTAAGGGTATCTATAAGTCAAATAAATATTTTATTTATATAGTGATATAAAGCTTAAAAACTTAAGAAACATAACTTTATTCAGAGAATTAGATTATCCCTAATATTGATTTTTCTATAACTGTTTGATCCAAGGGTCTATAACTATTTAGTATTAAGACTCACGTTATATAATTATCTTATAAATTGTGTTTATAAAAATCCATAAATACACTCTTATAGGTTGATATAAAAGTTTATCACATTATTACAAATAATATTTTCCTCTAAGTGGAGAGAACCAATCTATTTCCAAATTTACATTAAATTTATCAAGGGAAATAATATTTTCATAAGAAACATTCACATTAACTGAAACTTGGGTCACAATAATAGTACCACTAATAGTTATTATTAATAATTTAACATCTATAAATTGAAGTAATGATTTTATATTCTTTAAAAACTTTCTAAGTAAAAAACATAGGGTTAAAAAAGATATAAATATATATATCACAATTCTTGAATGGATGATTGGTATTCCTTACTCAACATCATTTTTATATATCACTTTCATATTTGTGATTGCATAGGTTTTCTCTTATTCCCTTTGAATTGGAGGTTATTGATTCCTATCATTCTTATTAGTATTTAGATTAGATAATTAACATGGAAAATTCCCATGTTTTCCACACTTATGGAACTGGACTACTAGTAATTATTTAATATGAAATTTTTACACTACCATTATGAAAATCTTCCTCTTCATATTCCTATGATAGTTTTATGCTCAATGACCCCCTCTTCTACAAGTAAAGAATATTTCAGTCCCCTTAAAGAAATTCCCTTTGTATTTTTTCCCACATTTTTTACATGAAATAAATTCAGTCTTCTTTCCTTCATAACCGTATTCATATGAACTTTCATGATACATGATCCATATTTTCTTTAGTGCACTCTGGATTTCAACTATTTTTACATTCATAATCATGTTTCATGATAATAGGATTTTTATTATAACCATATTTCTCTATCCATCTACCATGATAATGGGTTGATCGTTGATTTAATCAACACATTTTACCTCACACCCATGTTTAACTTGGTTCCTTTTGGTTCCAACCATAACTAAAACCAAAAGGATTAACATGAGTTAAAAATATTTAAGATTAAGGGGTTATCATAATCAATAACATAAATAGTATTCGACCTTATAACATTTTACCATTTTACATTATCATATTGGCCCATAATTCATTTATTTTTACCAATATCAATCTTATGTTAACCTATATTAATTTAAGTTAGGTTATTTTATAATTCTCAAAAAATTCCACTGAAGTAACTACAAAATAAATCCTTCATAGTGTTTGATAATGAGTATATGATCAACTAAATCATATCCCTTGGAAGTGTCTATCCAGGTGTATAGGTAAGAATCTTTTCATTCACTATGTCGTGGTGGAGTTAATACCCAACACACACTCTTTGGGGTTACAACCCTAAGGTACAACCATTCAAGATCAAATATATACTTTATAGTATCTATAAAATGATTAAATTTTAAGGAAAACCACAAAATGTCTACTTTACTAAAACTATGGGATGTTATCCTATACTTAGTGTTATATCGTTGACTTCTCTCTAGGGATTTCACTAAGGTTTTATCATTATAATCTCTAAAAAAACTATTCCTTCTTTTGATACCCACTATGGTGACCCAATCTTAAAACATGTATTATTTCATAATTATTAACATATTTTTCCAATAAATACACATTGAAAATCAGGAGGTCTAGTGTCTTCAGAATAATAGACATAAAAATACATCATCTTGAATATAAAAACATCATATTTATTTAAAACTCCATAAAGTTCTCCTAATTCAATTAGATCTTATAATACTGTATATGATATACTGAGTAAAATACATAAGGAAAAAGGTGAACTAAAAATACTATTAAGGGAATAAACACAAAAATAATTCATAACATGAGAATCAACAGGCAGAACATTGTATCATAAACAGGATGTAATAAACATAGATTAATTGAATTAATAAATCATGTAATAAGATCATAAACATATGGAAATAATATATAAAATGATATCATAAACATAATCAAAGGTTCACTCTCAATACCATAATCATAAAGTGGAAAATGTCTCATAGTGGATTAGGTTATATCCCTAATCCTATAAATAAAATCTCACGATATATAAATATTTATCCAATTCATTTTAGGGATATATAATTATAGTATCACTCATCACATAAATGAAAATCATAAATAAGTGATCCACATGTGGAAAATTAACCATATATTAATCATAAGAATGATTAAATTCCTAAGAAGGGAGTGGGTTTCACAATTTCAATTCAAGGAATAACTGAAGGCTAAATCATAAGGATTACCAACAGAAAAAGTAATTAAATAATTTTTATTTTATTATTTAAAAAATTAAAATATTTTTTCGATAGTAAATATCCAATATATAGAATACATGATAATGATCTAGAAGAAGAATGAATAAAAATGTACCATTTGGGTGAAGCATTATGAATCAAGTAAATGATTTTTTCAAAGAAGGAAAACCATATTATTTTATAAAAAACATAATGAAACTAATTTTTTTATCTACAAAATAATGATGTTTTTTTAGATTAAATTCTAGGTTTAAAAAATTGACAGTGGTGATGCTTAATATGAGAAAATAAATAAGAAATCTCCATTAAACCAGGATTACTTAAAAGTGAGAAATTCAATGGGAACTAAAAACTTTTATAACACCAAAAATGGAAAGGATATTTAACTAGGTATATATATAAGTGAAATATACACAATAATATAATATTTCCATGATAAGAATATTTCATAAAATGTAAAAATAATAATTTACAACTAAAAAGTCAAGAATGAGGTACAGAATATCCATTTTATGTTTTAAAAAAAACTTTTTTAAAATAAAAAATATCAAAATATGGTAATATTGAAAATAGGACCAGATAAATATGATTTTAACATAATCTAAAACTTAAATAAGTTTCTTATTTAAAAGGAAAACATTTGAAGAAATGAAAAAAATGGATAAGAAAATAAAATTGTCATTTAAATGGATGGGAATTATTCTTAACATGATTTATTTTTATAAATATATTATAACTAACCATTGAGGAATATTTTTAAAAAAAATTATCTCCAAATATATATATATGTTAGTGTGTGTGTGTGATATTACATATTAAATTAAATATGAAACTCAAGGATAAACATTATAAATCAAAAATTAGAATTGAGTTATGAAAAAACCCTTATATTTTTTGAAAGACATCAATTATAGACCACAGTAAATAAGAGAATTAATGGAATTGAGGTTCCAAATTTCAAAAATTATTTATGATATTCTAATTAATGGGCTTTTATATACACTAAAAAATGTAGATATGTAAAAAATATCAAAGCATGACTGAATAAAGGGTGATTGAGATGAAACCCTTATGGATTAATAAAAATTATATTAAAGATTAATAAAAGATAGAAATATATAATATAATGTTGAAATAACAAGAATAAAAATAATTTATGCTATTATAAAGCCAATTGAAACTATAAATTCTATTCAAATTAAATTAGGTCTATAAAATAAAATATGTCTCAAAGATGTAAATTTTGAGATGAATCCCTTACTTTGTTCCAGATAATTTTTATGCTTAAATAAAACATCATGTATAATAAAATTAAGTTTATTATAAAAATTATTATAAAACTTATTATTATTTAATTAATTTCATATTAACCATTTTCCTTAATATTCAATTTATTTATTATATAGTTTTTTTCTATTTTGGTTACATTAGGGTTTTTAGTAAAGTTTTCATAACTAATTTTGTATATTCCCCATGGTATAAGGCTTGTAAAATACTTTCATAATTTCCATAATAGTAATATTTTTAGAGAAATAATTTTTATATATTAACTATAATTTTGAGACAAACCGTGATGGGTATTATTTTCAAATGAAACACATTGGTTGTGGAGGCGACAGTTAACACATACACATGATTAATGTTTCCATTTATCAAAGAATGAGAGGTAAATAATGTAGATGAAAATTTTAATTTTAGGAATAATATTTATATTATATATATTATTTTTATTCATCCATTACATCATTTTTATCATCTATGAATAGTGGTAATGAAAAATGGAATTCATCTCTTTGTAGAGGAGGTAGTTTGTGCAATGCACTAATGGTATTTTTTTTATTAGTAGACGGATAGGAATAAATATTATTATTAAATTAATATAATAACATACAAGAATAATAATGATACTTATTTAATTATATTTTTATAGATAAAATATTTTTTTAAGAAAAATATTTAGGTGAAAAAATTATGATGAATGTAATTCTTATGTTGTAGACTTGATCTTCCCTTAGAGATTTACATTGAAGTGTAGACATTAAGATAACTTATAGAGACCAGGGGATTAAGGATGATAAAATGAATTAAAGGATATTTATTTTGGTATTATTTTCATAAAAAATATAATTATAAGTTTAAATGTAGAGGGGTGTAAGTGATCCCCATTTATAAGTGAATAAAAGTGAACTTTTGGGAATAACCTTTATACTTCCATGAAAAATGTACACTACTAGGGGTCAATAACAAAACATCCTTCCACAAAATATACCTCAATGGATGGAGAGAGATAATGAACCAAAATTAATGCCACAAGTAGGCTCTGAGTTAGTGACTTGCATCGATGGTATAAAAAATCTCTTGAAATGGGAGGCATTGCCCTTTATAATAATATAGGATCAAGAGATATGATGAATTAGCTACAAGAAGTTCTATTACATAGTATAAAAATAAATAAAAAATCATCACAAAAAACATGTATAAATTAAAATAGGTTTAGTTAAAAGCCTCTAAATTAAAAACTTAAAAGTAAAACTAAAGCAGCGATGAAACAACTATCCAAAGTTCTAAGCTAGTAATGTCCAATATAGTACACATTGTCCTATTAGAAACTTGAAACTCAATTTGTATACATAGGGTAAGAATATAAGTATACTCATTAGGAAATCTATATAATCTCATACACATGTGAAATAATCATACTAATGAACCCATAAGAAAATAGAAAAACTAACAACACCTAAAAGTGGTCAACTATCTAAGCAAAACCTCACCAAATAATGAAATTCAAGTATAATTACAAAATAATAATTATATCAATTAAACCTACAATTAAACTCTCTCCCATTGATTTCTTACTCTCATGCTATAAATTTTTACATACAAGTTATCTCACATCTTCTTTATAACATATACCACCACCCCACATCATGGTCACATCATATCTCGCCTGAAGACACCTGGGACACCACCAAAAATAACAGTCACATATCATCTCACCTGAAGAAACTATGTCCATCACATAACAACTAATTCTATAACCATGGTAGTATGGTATCATGTATAAAAATTACATTAACCTCATTCCCTAATCATACCATGTAAAACCCCCACCATAAGTCTCCCCGTAGCATGGTCATATGAAATCTCTCTTGAAGAAACCTGGGTCACCACCCCAAAGCATGGTCACATTACATATCACACAAAGACATTTGGACCATAACATAGTGAACTTACAGACATATGAGTATCACGTCATGTTCATATCTACTCACCTAGAAGATATATCAAGAAATATTATGTATTCATCCATTTGTCCTCATCATCGAGATGTTGAAAAAAACAGCCCCATGTGAATATATGTGTGTCTTCATATAGATATTAATGTGTTTGTTGAATATATAAATAAAATGTAATATAAAAGGTATATATATATCCACACACACACAATACCAACTTATGGTTTTTCAAAACAATACTAACCAACTCACAACATCCCCAATTTTTCTACAACGTTTAAATGTAGAAAACTATTTAACAAACTCAATCCACAAGAAACTTCCCACTTTTCATTACCAAAAATAAAATTTTAAATGGAATTTTCATTTCATAATTTATCAATAACAACATTTAACCCCGCATCCCATTTTCATTAAATAATTATCCATTTCCAACCCATTCACCAAACAAACCCATTCCATTTCAATTTCAACAATTAATTTTATTCCAATGCTACCATGAAGACTATCACAACACAACTATTTTGATCCCATCCACCATATTGCACAAACACACATCTTCACCCCATATTATGGCCAAAAATCATCCACACATAACCATCCCACATCACAACTACACATCATAACCCCACAGCATGGCCTTGCAAACACATCATCCCCACATTCCACAACCACACATCGATGAACCATAGCACGACCTCAAAAATCCATCACATCGACACCCCATAGAAAAACCTCACAAACCCATAAACCCAACATGGAACAACCACAACTCACCCCTCCCCCCTATAGCATGTCTTCACATTACAACAAATCATAGAACGTTTTATATATTTATCAAGGTGATTTTTAAAAATTTCACTTATTTGGTTTAGGGGCATTATCTCACAAGCCATAAATCTTAAGGAAAAACTTTTATTAAAAAAATTTGTGTTTAGCCAATTTCCACTGTTTTTGAGTGAAATTACAACAAAATACAAAAAAAATTCCATATCACAACAACTATACTACAAGAAAAGTATCATAATATATATGATTTATAGTTGACCATGAAACCTACCAATTCACAATATTAAGAAAATAATATCAAAGCTATAAAAAATGTGGATCAAACCCCATTCCCCCTTAATTTCAATTAAATGATTAATTTATCTTGATTAGGACTTCTTAAAACATCCCCTATTGATAAAAATGAGTAAACCCCTACCACATGAAACACAAAAATGTGAAATGATGGATTCCCTGCCTCAAAGAATCTTTTCCAACTCACTGTGCACCGCAGGTCGAAGAAGAAGTTCCCACAAACCACAATCACATAAAAACCCCTTGGATAAACCTACACTACATCAAGGGTTATCAAAAACTCATCCCAGTGAAATCCATAATTCAAAATTCCACAACTGCAGAGGATCTATAAAGAAAAATGGATAGAAAACCATAGGGAAGATATTAGAACACACCATTAATCACCAATAATAATCTATTGGAACCCAAGATTGAAACATGAGAAGGTGGTATAAAAGATCTTCCTAAATAACATAGGGTTCACCTAGAAATGAGAGAGAGGGGTACTTATGAATGAATAAATATTCGTCATTCAACTCATTTTACAAATTTTATCCCCTAGGTTTCATGGAAGGCATTTCTTTCATGATTTTAATTCTATGGGTATTCCCTATTTTTAGTTTCTGATGAAAATTAAGTCACCTTGTAAAAATTTAATTAGATGTATTGAATTCTCTATTCATGATGGGAATCCTTCTCATAGACTCTCACCTTCTCCAGCACACAATCCATGAAAATATCTTGCTATACAAGTCATGAACCACTTCAAAATGTGAATTTGGTTCATGTCACGAAATGCCTACTACACCACTCCTATAGTCCAGATCCATTGATCCCTCTAAACCTCCTTCAAAGGCCTCCAACTACCCAAATGAAAAATTAAATGGCTTGGAAAACACAAGCCTTTACAACATATTTCTAACAAATGATTATTTTCCTTTAGAATAAAAATTAATCCTATAAAAAAGGGTTCCAAACAACCACCCATGAAGATACCTCCCAATGATCTTGTCATATAGAAAATGCAACCACCAGCCAAACTCACCAACTAAAACACTCACAAATTGTCCAAAAACATGCATCACCACTTTTCCACATCACCACCTCTCACCATGAACAACACTACATCATCTATTACCATCCAAAATCCACCACATTATACACAACCATGTCACTAAAAAACATCCAACCTCTATATAACCCAAAAAGACAAGCTCTACAACCAAAAAAATAAACATCCAAAAACATAAGAATTTGGGAATTCTATCCTTCATGTCAAGATATTATCCACTCTTGGTGGAAATGACTCACCCGCATGGGTTAAATCACATCACAATATAAGGAATATCGATTAGGAATCAGGACCTCCCCTTTTCATATGTTGAAAATTTTTCTCACATCACACATCAAGAAAATAATGCATCTCATAAAACAAAAAGATCCAAACAGGACATCATCAAAAAAAATATAAAGAAAATTACAAACATATTCATGTACTAGGAAGACATATGAATCTCCCAACCCTAAGTAATATTTTCTAGGAAACCATGATTTTACAACACATGAACCAAGCTTGTGGTTTATCCTTGTCGAAACATCTCTAAATGACATGGATCTCTACTAGATACTCCAAGAACATCACATCATCCTTGATATACAACTCTCCCTAGTTAAGGACCTAGGAGTCATCATAAAGATACTGGTGTAGCTGGGATACATAGAAGATGTTATGGATCTTCTCCACTCATAGTGTAAAATTCAACTGATAAGACACCTCTCTAACTCAACCTACCACCTCAAAAGGCCCAAAAAACCTGGTAGAAAACTTACTCCCCTCGCCAAACCTATGCTTCCCATGTTAAGGAGAAACCATTAAGAACACCTTGTCACTAATTTCAAACTAAAATGGCCTCCTCATGTGATTGGAATAAGACTTATGCTGGACTTGTGCTGGTTTTATGATCTCACAAATAATATGAAACTTTTTCATCATTTTATGCACTACATCATAATAAAGAACTATTTCCTCCCCCAACTCTGTTCATCACAATAGAGAATGACACGATATCCCATACAATGCCTCAAATGGATCCATGTCAATTGAATACTGATATTTTTTATTATAGGAAAACTCATCCAAAGTTAGGTATTGTTCCCATGATATTATGAAGTCTATGATTCACTATTACAACATATCCTCCAATATCTGGAAAGTTTGTTCCATCTCTTTTTCTATCTATGGGTAGAAAGTAGGGATTAGGTTTAACTCAATTCCATAAAACTTCCATAATCCCCTACATTATCATGCTGTAAAACATGCATCCCAATTTTAGAAAATGGACCTTGTAACTCCATGAAACCATACAACATCATCTACATACCTCTTAGATAAAGATTCCATAGAGACAAACTCCCTAATTTCTAGGATGTAGGTCGATTTCATCAGCTTATCCATGATTACCTTGATATAACCACAACTGGGTTGATATTAGGGTAACCCTATGTTGAAATCCATTGAGATTTCATCCCATTTACACTTGTTAATATCCAAATTCTGGGAAAAAACACCTGGAAAATGATACTCAACCTTTATGTGCTAGAAAAAGTCATCATGCCATGAACACCACCATTTCCCTTTACATCCTTGGCCACCAAAATCATTTCCTCAAGCCATGACAGATCTTAGATACTCCCCAGTATAATTCCAAAGGTGATCTATGATACTCAAGAAGGACTCACTTATTTAACACATCCAGAATAAATTGTCTCCTCTAAAGCATCATCTAATTTCAACCATCTTCTGACCATCGCTCTAGAGCATCACTATGGACAACACGATCGTGCATCACCTCTACTTCTGAGTCTCCCTATTTATACTCCTACACATACTACATCATAGAATTATACTTTGTCATCTAAAACAAATAGTTTCTACCATCTACCACCTTTTCATCAAATTTTAGTGATTTCTAATCCTCCATAACTCTCTAATAATCTCTAGAATTTTGTACATCATCTTTTTGTGAATTCCATCTCAAAGAATTGGCCAAAAAATTTACCTTTACGGAGGTGTAGGTTATCTAACAAATCTTAATCCTAATGACACTACATCCACTTATGCAGTCGCAGATCGAAATTGTTCTAATAGAAGATGTACCTCAAACTCTAATGATCTTTGAAAAGTACAAAGTGCACCCCAATGAGGAAATTTTGTCATAACTTTAGTTAAAACACAACTACTTATCCCTAAAAATCATTGTTGGCTTAGTTAAACTTTTAAGGATGTAAGTTCCTAGACCCATAATAGATCATAACCTTCCACTATTTCCAAAAACATCCCAAGCCTATACAGGAAGTGTCACAGAACACCTTAAACATATCCCCTTCCTCATGAAACTAAAGCACTGGAGAACTGACTAACTTCTCCTTCTAGTAACTGAACAATTCATATCACCGATAACTACACAAAAAATATTGATCCTTCCTGGTCAAAGTTGGTCACTATTCTTTATCATTATAGAAACCAAGTAAAAAATATAATATATTTGCATGTGAGACCTAGGAAACAACAAACCTATACCATGTTCTTGGGTTCTTCCTAAGAAATAACTTCCTAAACCTTATATGCATTGACTTCCATACTCTTTTGAAATACTATATTCCTGAGGAAATAAACCTCCCACATTTAGAGCATATACATGGACAGATTTCCAAATATCTTATGCATTAAATAATCTGCAAAGAATATTTGAGATGATCAGCATGTTCTTCCTCTAACTTTGAGTAGATGAATATGTCATCAATAAACACAACTATGAACTCGTCTAGAAATTCATAGAACATAGATTTCATGATCCCCATGAACACAGTTGTCTCATTCTTGAAATCTAATGTCATAACTAAAAACTCAATGATCCTATTCATTTATTTAATGGAAATATTTGGAATATAATCTTTCTTTTCCATTAACTAGTGAAATCCAAACTCTATGTTGATCTTAAAAAACCAACTTTCCCCTATCAACTGTTAAAAAAGATCATTTATCCTCAAAAGAGGGTATATATTCTTAATCATTACCTAGTTAATCCTTGGTTAGTCTATACACAACCTCGGACTACAATCCTACTTCTTGGAGAATAAAACTAGAGCACCCCATAGTGACATAGTAGGATATATGAAATCTTTCTCCATCAAACCATACTTATTACACCTCAAAATCATGTAACTCTATGGGAACCATTCAATAGGGATCCATAAAAATCAATGATGCACTCTCCTGCAACTCTATCACAAACTCGAAGTCACATCGAGGGGGTAGGATCATAACCTCCTCTTGAAAAAAATCCAAAAAACTCCCTAAAAACATTGGGAACCTGCACCATTCCAATATCCCACGATTACACAACCAACATAGAAATCATGGAAATAAGGTTCTATACATGCCTATTACCCACCTAAAATTCCTTCCCACCAAAAAAACACACACTCACTATCCACATTCGAGAACATGAGCCACCATAGGATTAAGTTGATAATAATAAACACAAAATAAAACTAGTCTATTCTAAGAATGAAATTGTACAGGTTCATATTAGGAAATAAAAAATATGTATGTGATTGATTTTCCACCATCATCAATATACACCCACGGAAGACATGAAACAAGTTGTTCTACCCTCAAACTAGTGTATTCAATATCAGGGATAATGGAAGCCTCTCTTTATATACTCCCAATGTAAGGAATATAGAGGGTATAACAAAGGAGTGTGAAAATATCGAATCAAACATGTCATAAACAAGAGTAGAATACAATATGATCATACCTTGAATGATCTATGGCCCATCAGGAATTACTATATCTACTACATGCAACTGACTACACCCAACTCCTCTACCTATCTACTCATGGACACCTCCATAACCATTATATGGGAAATGTCCCTCAACTCAGGGAATATCCTATGGTCAACTTATAACTACTTTATATACCATTGGTGAAGCATAAGAATGATTCCCCTAATACTAAAATTCCCTCACTGAAAATAGAATTCATGCTAGTGTTGAACCTAATCTGCTCCACTAAACTGTTCCTAAATAACCACTGGGCACTATTTCTTTCGATGTCCTATGAACCCCAAAGAAAAAACATGTTGTCCTAAATTACCTGGTAAAAAATGAAAAATTATGTCCCAAGAAGGCTAGAAATGATGTTTTTGGTCAAATCTATGCTAGTTGTATCCTCGAAGGTCCTAGAACCTAATTACTCCCACTAGAAACTATACTCCTTAAGGAACCCAATTGTATTCCCTATTATAGTAAACCTATTTGTGAGTGAAAATGATAAATCACATCTTCCTTCTTCTGAAATTGAACATACAATGTTAATATAAAAGGAGAAACTGCATATTGGATTGTAGGACTGATTGTTTTCCTCGTGATTTATCACATGAAACTCATCATTTGAAAATATAAATGGGAGGAAATTTATAAGGTACTTCAACTTGATTCCAAACACCTACACTGAAAAACTCTCCTAATGATGAGAAATAATCACTTCCATATTTACTGCCTTCATGGTCTATGAAAGAAACTCGTCCTGGAACACATTTTTAAAGTAATCCCAAGAAACATCTACCTCATTAAACTCACATTTAAATAATGTCCACCACCGATGTGATACACCTCACATCTGACTAACTACCAAATGGCTATATTACTCCATTGAGGCCTAGATCAAACCAAATTTGATTTCAATCTCTTTCAACCATATCTATGTTTCATTATTCAAAATGATACCCTCATACTTCCTCTAATAATGTAGCTAAAAAATTTTGAATTACCTATTACAATGATCATCATCTTCAATCGAATCAACCCTCTAGTGATAAACGGGATTATCCTTCTGAACCTTCACTACTCAAGCCACACACAGATGACAAATATGATTCATAGATAAAAGAGTAATCTAATATTTCATAAGGAAAGGTTGTAACATCCTATACCCAGATTCCACTCAATAGTGCCCCGAGCCTAGTTTATCACATGGCCTCAAGTGAATCTATAAAAATTTCAGAGCTTTCTAACTTGTAATGAGGGATAACCTATGTCACTAAAGAGACTATGCCCACATCACCAGAGTATACACAATGGAATATCAATATCTAGCCAATAGCATAAATAGATAAAAAAGGAAGGAAGTTGATAACTAAACAAGATGAGAACATATATATAAACATAATCAATGTCATACACAAATTATGATAATAATACATGTCATATGTCTATGAAAATATCAAAAATAGGTTCATATAAAAGTAGTACAACACATGTATCAAAAATCCAAAAGAAGAAGGTTGTTATCTACAGATAGCATCATGAGCCTCAGCACGGTCCCATGCTACCCTTCTCCTGATACATAATCAAAAACCTTTGTTAGGGAGATTTCCCTTTTCATTTCCAGAAAGCATATAATCTTTTTGGGTTCCCCAAATAGGGTGTGAGATAACATCCCAGTAACAAACCAAACAATATCTAAACATTTCATGGTGCATAATATAACAAGCTAAGAATGTAAATTGTAATGAAAATTGAAGTACCCATGGCATAACTAGTACAAAGCCAGTGATACTAAAGAGCCTCTCAAGGCTCCATGCAAAACAAGTGATAGCTCCTATATCAAAAAACTATAAAAAATAGAAGTAAACCACATGGCCTTTTCATACATCTATATATATATAATCACTATGTCGTTGTTGTATATGCAAAGTTAATCACAATCCCACAACCATGTCATAATAATCTATATTTCATACAATGATGGATCGGATCCAAGGTGTCAACTACCAAGGCATCCACATCGATTACTCGGAGTGCCTCAATGGAAAATCAATATATGAACTTGTTGGATTCTTAGTAACATGTCATACTAGATAATTTTTATGAGAGTCCAAGCAATCTGGATCTAAGGGGTAAAAAATCACAAGTCATCCCATAGAATCAAGACCCAAGGGGCATAATCAATGAAATTCTTTTACTACCTTATTTAAGATCCATGGAGATTCATCCGTGTAATATGCAAAATCATTCATCCATTCATACCATTTTCAAACATTACAGAAGAGTACCCACTCATGTAATCAATTCACATTTCATCATATCACATGGTTATACCCACCAATTTATCACAACTCATATCTAACACATTTAATGAGTATAAACACCTATAATACCTTATGAGTTTCATGTTACATTCTATGAGTATACCCCCTCATTAACCAATTTCCAAACCAACCAATTATGCCATTCTAAGTGAAATATTAACCATTTGATCGATTCAACAATTAACCAATTCAATTAATCATTTAATAAAAAACAAAGGTGGAAACCCATCACCTAATAAAGTAACTCAATTCCATTTAATCGTAATTAAACTCTATTTAGTTAGGAAAATATGAGACCACATCCCATGGATGGTTCAATAGATCATAAAAATGGATTATTCTTACGGAATTTATGAACACAGTTCTTCATTTTAGGTATGGGTCTTTTCTTTTTATAGTGTTTTTTAGGAAAATAGGAGAATCTAGATATTTAAGGAGTACACACCGTGTACCCGGTTGTGGCAGGCAACCATGTACTAGCCATGTAACGGCCAAGTACATGGTCATGTGGGGTGACCTAGAGAACACCTAAAGCGGAGGTTGTTTAAGGAAATTACATGTTGTGTACTTCTAAAGCAAATACTATGTACTTTTATTTATGTTTGAACGGGGTCTCTTCTAATCGACAGAAAACTCTTCTTCTAGGTATGTCTCTTCCAAGAGGGACATATATCGATGAATCTTACCTGGGCCTCTGTCTCATCATCTGTTCTCCAAATCAAACTTTTTCAGTTGTGTAGGAATCAGATCAGTGAGTACTTCCTTCTTCTTGAGTCTCATATCTTGATTTCTCTTCTCTTATGGGATATCCTTGGTTGAACATTTCTGACTTTTTTGTCTATTTACCACATTCTAGATCTATTCAAGGGTCAACACTGGCGTATATCAATTATATAACACCAAGGTAGGTAGATGTGACTTTCCATAACTAGTATTTGAATATTATGTGTGAAAGTTCCCAATACCCTACAATAGGGTATGTCATGTTTAGGGATTTTATCCCTATTAATTCATTTTCTGCCTTGTGTGCCTGTGTAAGGGTTGTTTGATTGTGAATAGGGTTATTTTTCATGCTATGGATGCATTGACCATGTTTTTTTTGATATTTACTATTTGGACTAGCTTTTCCAGATATGCTCCTTGCTTTTCATGCCTAGTATTGTTAGGATGGAGTGGTTTTATCTAATGATTTGGTATGCCTTATAGCTATTTTATCCAAGTAGTAATTTTAGGTTTACTTTGGTTGATAAACATCATTTGAGCATGATTGACTTATACAAGGCTATGAGAACATGGTGTAGTAGACCATCAGGAGAATGGATGTTGAGGGCTTCTCCATAGTGTCTATTTACTTTTACATTATGAGGCCCTAGGGGGGGATGGACGTGAATGCTCCCTTAGAGTGTCTTGAGTTCCTCCTTACAAGACCACAGGGGTAATTGGACATTGATTGCTTCCCCAAAGTGTCTATAGTTTATTGATGAAAGACCACATGGAGAATTAATGGTGAGTGATTCCTCGTAGAGTCTTTGTTTTCATTAGACCAAAGGGGTTAGACTGTATGAGCTACCTAGGAGGTCATTATAACCTTGTATAAGTTGAACCATAGGGGTTAGGTTGTGAGATCTTACCCAGAGGGTTACTTGAGATTTTTTAGTTGAACCACATGCGATAGACTGTGAGTAATTTCCAGAAGGTTACTTATTTTTGGATTAGCTTCTGACTTGATGCAAGAAAATGAATGCAATTGAAACTTTTGGATTGTTTACTTCTAAGTACTTTTTTGTTTACTGCTCCTTTTTGCTAATTTCTTTCCATATATATTCACTGACTGGTAGGCATAGATCTTTCGGTGGTTGACTACTGGGATTCATCTCACACACTATTTGGGTCATTATTTTAGGTTCAAATAGATTATATTTTTGCAGGTATATATAAGGGAATGTGCCCTTCAACTTCAAGTACTTGATTTTTGTGGATCTGGAAAGCCTTGGACCAAGCTGAGGCTTGCGAGGATATTGGAGTTGATCTATTTTAATTTTAAATTGGTAAGGTATTCCATTCCATCATTGTGACTTGTTTGGATGCTTTCTTAGACATATGTATCATACATCATTTATATATGTTTTTAGTTGTTTATTAATTTCATTCTTCCATTGTTTACTTATTGCATGTTATTATTGTTTCCACTATTGTTATCTGTTTATTTTCCACTACATTACTCTACCAAGGAGGGCATAGTTTCCCCACTATCACACCCAAGGCCCTCACTGCTAGTCATCAGCCTCTGGCGTTTAGGGAAATGTGCTTGAGGCCTTCTAACCAACTGGGTACGGGGCACCTCTGGGCGGCACATAGAACCAGGATGTTACAAAGTGGTATAAGAGAAATTATTTCCTTCTTGACTTACTGTTTGGAGCCTATAGCCAGGGATAGTAAGGAATAGGTAGTTGGTAATAATCTATGTCTGGGTGTAGCTAACCTTTGTACAGGGAAAAGCTAATTTACCTCGATTATTGAAATATTTCTTATTTTGCAATTATTATGGTTGATTTGATTTTACTGATGCGTGATTCAAATGTTTTGTGTTGTTATTTTTTATCACATGGAGGTTCTATTTCTATTTCAAACCGATGAGATGAGATTATTCCATCTCATGCATCATATAGCCACTTTCTAGAGATCACATATCAGGAATTATTTTCATTCCATTTTTGGTGCATTACCGATGGAATTTCATTGGGATAGATGTTTTTCTAGATATGCATGCTATTGTGATAAATACCTTGATAGAATACATATTAATTAATTTTGAATTGTATTTTTGTCAGGTTTTGTTTGAATAAACTCCAAACTTTTCTCCCTAAGGTGTTATGGGCCTTCATGGATCAAAAATTAGTGGATAATTGCCATGTTATACTTGTATATGACATGATAACATTCCAAGATTTTATTCATGGGGATTATGGGCCCCCACAGATCAGAATTTGGATCTTTATTGTTCGTTTCATTGTTTTTCTGGGTTCCAAAGTAGTTTCTAAGGCTTACTATCTGGAAAAACCCAGAATACAAGGTTTGTATTACTAAATACACACCATGTATCCTTTTGTTTGAGAAGGAACTGTTTTTTTTTAATTACATGATGTGTATTGTATG
Organism: Viscum album; assembly: GCA_963277665.1. Lineage (NCBI taxonomy): Eukaryota > Viridiplantae > Streptophyta > Magnoliopsida > Santalales > Viscaceae > Viscum > Viscum album. The sequence continues at coordinate 649,804,583 of OY728145.1, read as the reverse complement.
TACACACCGTGTAGTCCCTAACTATGTTACTGCCTGTATGGGATGAGACATAGGGTTGGGAGATCCTTGGTGAAACACGTCGTGTACCAGACATAAATGCGGTGTGTATAGACCATGTTTCTTGTCGTGTGACCAACAACACAGGTGGAATATGAGTAGAAAGTACACACCATGTCAAGCACAATCATGTCATGTAGAGTCATCTGTGTGACTGGCTATGTGGATAAAAACATGGTTTGGTGAATTTCATTCTAGTATATGTCTGGTCTAGCATAAACACACCATGTAGAAATTCTCTAGGAGAACCATGTGGGTTAGTCCTATTGAAGAACTCTGGTAGGGGAAAATTATTCAAGTACTTGTTGTGTCTTGGGAGAACAAACCATGCATATGGGGTGTTAGATGACCAGGGTTGGAAGGAGTACATGACCATGTGAATCCCTAAAGGAACACTCTGTTTAGGTGATATACAGGTCATGTATCCATGTTTTAAAAAAATTAAATGATTTCTTTCTCCAGTTCCCTTCTTGCACTTCTAAGTTTCAGTACTTGATAAAATTGAACTAAGGTGTGCACTTGACCTTTCAGAGTCATGCCATTGTGTCTTCCTCTGGTTATACGCCAGATACATGGCAACGATTAGAGATTCTAAATGGAAGAACTGGAACTGCTAGTAGATCCTCCAGTCATTCTCATTTTGGCATTAGTCATTATTATTAACACAGGTTTCAATGCATAGTTCTGAGAGGGATTCATGTGGTTTATGTAGACCTCCCAGGGAGTACTTAGTCCTAGCCAATCAATGTAAGAGTTGATGCAGGTCTTTCAGTAGCATCATCCTCCCACTTTCAAAGGGGAAGGAGGACCTCAGGCTGTCGAATCATGGTTAAAAGCCATGATTTCGATCTTTGAGCAACTGGAGAGGCCTCTGGATAGAAGGGTGAAGCTCTCTACTTATATTCTTCAGGATTCCTCCAAGAGATAGTGGGATGTGATCTCATAGGAAAGAAGTTAGCTAAGTTATGGCTTGGGATGAGTTTTAGCATGCATTCTATAATTAATTTTACCTATAGACTTTATGGGTCGATCAAGCCCAAGAGTTCATGAGTCTAGAACAGGGTACTCTTTCCTTCATGGAGTATTCCTCTCACTTCACAGAGTTGCACCACTCCACACCCATCCTAGGAGGTAATGAGTTATTACGAGAAAGAAAGATTGAGGATGGTCACATGCAGGAGATTTTATCTCAAGTTAACACCTTTAGTTTGACTTCCATCACCTCTATAGTCAATCAGGCTTTGATCATGGAGCTCAATATGAGGGATTCTGGAGTTGTGAGCCAGGGAATCTTGGCATCTTAAGTATTTATCCCTCCCACTAAAAATAGGAAGCATTTTAGGGAGTCTACGTGTGGGAATCAAAGGAAGCATGATTCTTCTTCTGGTAGCCAGATGGTGTGCTACCATTGCGGGAAGAATAGACATACAAGGCCGCATTACCCGGGAGACCTAGTGGAGTGTCGATCTTGCGGCAAGATGGGAAATCTTTAGTGGCTCTATTAGTTTTTTCTTTCAATAGCAGTTGGTAATATAGGTTCTATTTCAACTCCACGTATTGGAGTAGAACCATATATTTCTCATCAGTCTGGGAACTAGACTTCTTTCGGCCATTCAGGATAAGGTGTAGGTCGCTGTCGTGGAAGCAAGTTAGTAGGCTTTTAGAGATAACAAGGTGGATCAGCTCAGGGTGGTCAGGTGGGGTCACATGGCCATAGGACAAGATAGACATTTGTTGTGGAGCAGACCCATCAAGAGCAGGATCTCAGACCCTCTACAGTTCGAGGTATGATCCTAGTTTCCTCATTTTTGGCTTCGGTGCTTTTTGATACAGGTGTTTCCCATAGTTTCATATATGTTTTTGTTGTGGATATCCTTTGGATCTTTATCTTTTATTCTTCTAATGTATTAAAATTGGAAACTCTGTTGGGGATAAGAATGGCTAGTTTACATCAGTTCAAGGAGTTCCTTCTTGAGTTTGGTGGGTGTCACTTTGTTTGGGACTTCTATGTCCTAGAGATGGCAGGTTACGATTTCATTCTCGGGATGGACTAGTTACTTCCCTTCCAAGCGGTTGTCGACTATTATCACCATAGGGTGAGTTTCACATCACCAGAGGGTGGTTTGTTTTTACAAAATGGTGAATGTGTTGTCCTGACAAGAAGAGCAGTACCTAAGCATCGTGGGTTGGGTGAGTTATGACCTAGATTGCTAGTCGATATCTGGATGACCAAGTGACTTCACAATTGGACTTTCCTCCAACGGTCTATCATTTTAGGGATGTATTTATGGAGGAATTTTCAGGTTTTCTTCTAGAGAGAGAGGTGGATGTTTCTATTGAGCTTGTACCAGGAGCAGCACTGGGGTCCATTCCACCGTATAGGATGGTTACACCAGAGTTATAGGAGCTCAAGAAGAAATTAGAGGAGTTACAGGCTAAGGGTTTCATCTGAACCAGTAATTATCCTTGGGTTTCGCCTGTCATGTTTGAAAAAAAGGTGAATGATACAATCTAACTTAGTGTGGATTATCAGAGTCTAAACTAGTTGACATTCAAGAACTGATATCCCTTGTTGAGGATTGATGATCTTGATGGTTAGCTTCAAGGTGCCCAGGTGTTCTCAAATATTGAATTCAGATCTGGTTATCATCAGTTGTGCATTAGACCAACAAATATACCTCTTATAGCCATTCGGAGTAGGTATGGTCTATACGAGTATGTGGTTATTCCATTTGGTCTCACAAATGTGCCTACAATTTTCATGGCACTGATGAACTGATCGTTCCATCCATACTTGTATTCTTTCATGGTAGTCTTCATGGATGATATCTTGGTGTACTCTCACACATTACATGACCATTCCACACATATTGAGATCATTTCGAGTACACTGGGAGTGCATCAGTTATATGATAATCTCTCAAAATTCCACTTTTGTATGGACCGAAATCACTTGTTGGGTCATGTTATCTCGAAGACAGGAGAATCAGTAGACTCATAGAATGTGAGAGAAGTAGTTTCCTGGGAGTTGCAGAAGAATGACTTTGAGATAAAGAGTTTTATAGGGATGTCTGGATACTATAGACATTTAATATAGGAAATTTCATTCTTAAAAGTGCCTCTGATGGGCCTGACTAAGAAGGGTGGGAAGTACACATGGTTAGATTCTTGTTAGTCATCCTTTTAGGAGCTGAAAGGGAAGTTGAATTTAGCACCGATTCTAGTATTTCTAGAGCTGGGAAAGATCTATATTGTTTATTGTGATCCATCAAGTATCACGTTGGGAGTAGTGATAATATAGGGAAAAGGAGTCATTGTGTTTAGGTCTCGACATTTGAGGCCACCTGGGGGGAATTACTCGACACACAATCTCGATTTGGTTACAGTTGTTCATGCTTTAGGTTATTAGAGACATGATCTTCTAGGATATAATTTTATGGTTTTAACTGATCAAAAAATACTCAAGTATATCTTCACTCAGTGCAATCTAAATTTGAGATAGCAAAGGTGGGTTGAGTACCTACAGTCCTCGGATTTTAAACATGCCTACATGCCTAGTAAGGGAAACATAGTGGTTGATGTGTTGAGCAGGAGGACTCAGATACAGGTAGTTTCAGAGGTCAGTAGTTAGTAGCAGCTTATGGATCTATTATCTGAGATTCAATTGGAGGTACATGATAGACAGGGTCATACATTTCATTGTTCTTTGGTTGTTACCTCTACTCTACTTGATCGAGTGTGAATGAGGAAACTCTTCTATTCTGAAGGCCTAGTCCTACGGGAAAGTGTGTCAGGAGAGGACCCTATTCTTGGATGGACCATAGGTAAGGATGAGATCTCACATTTTCATGGGCGCATATGGGTGTCAGCAAACATACACGAGGAGAAGATGTGGGACATTAATTCCTTGGTTTGGGAAGTTCATCATGGTTTCACCAAGATGTATTGGGATCTACACTATTAGTATGGGTTTCCAGTTATTAAGAGATATGTTTTTGGGTATTTCATGAGGTGTTCCACCTATCCACAGGTGAAGGCAGAGCATCATCAACCAGAAGGGCTTTTTCAGAAGTTACCCATTCCTGAGTTGAAGTGTAATGATTTCATGATGGAATTAGTGATAGGTTTATTGAGTTCACCTTGAGAGAATGGGGATGTTTGGGTTGTCATTGACAGACTCACAAAGGTTTCTCACTTCTTTACTATCAAGGATAACATCAGTGTTGATGAGATAGGAAAGTTTTAAAAATGAGATATTGTGTGTTTACATTGAGTTATGCACTCTATTGTTTCAAATAGGGATGCCCATTTTACTTCTTGGGTATGGAAGGATCTACAGAGGCCGTTGGGTACATAGATACTTATGAGAATTACTTACGACCCCTAGATAGATGGCGGGTCTAGGCGTACAATTTAGGTTCTAGAGGACATGCTCTAAGAATGGGTCTTGGATTTTTGAGGTTCTTGGGAGATTCACATACATATTGTGGAGTTTTCCAACAATAATAGTTTTCATGCAACTATTCAGATGGCACCTTATGAGGATTTGTAGGGTAGGCCATGCCAATCACCCTTATGATGGTTGGAGGTTGGAGAGGCAACTATGGTGGGACCTTGTCTTATCCAAGAGAGAACATAGTAGATATTTTTGATTTGGAAGATAATGTCTATTGCACAGTCACGACCTAAGTCTTATGTTGATCGATGGAGACAACCTCTAGAGTTCGATGTCAGCGATCAGGTTTTCCTATGTGTCACACTGAGGTTGGTACACAGGTGGATTATGAGATAGGGAAATATTTCACCGAGATATGTTGGACTCTTTGAGGTTTTAAAGAGAGTTGGGGTGGTTTCCTATCAGTTGTTGTTAACTCAGAGGTATTGGGCTATGGGTGATTATTCCACGTTTCTCAACTATGGCATTACTTCTCAAACTTGTCTCACGTTTTTCAACCTGAGGAGGTTGATTTAGATGTGAAAACCTCGTTTGAGGAGCATCGTATTTGGATTGTTGACCAAAGCATTAAGGTTCTCCATGGCCGATTTGTTCCTCTAGTATGAGTGTTATGGCAGCATGGGTGAGTACAGGATGAGACATGGGAGAGGGAGGCCGATGTACGATCACAGTGGTCGGAGTAGTTCGAAGATTCTTCTTCTACGCCGCCTTTCTAGGGAAATTTGGGGGAAGGTTTCTTTAAGGGGGGATGTTTGTAAGAACCCATAAGTTCATTTTAGATATGGGTTTTACCTTTATGGTGTTTTTTGAGTAAAAGATTATAATCTGGAAATTTAAGGAGTACACGCCATGTACTTTGGAGTAAAAACCATGTACCCGGTTGCCACAGGTGACCATGTACTAGCTTTGTAATGGTCGAGTACATGGTCGTGTGGGGTGACCTGAAGACCGCCTAAAGTATAGGCCATTTAAATACTGTACATGATGTGTACTTTTAAAGAATAGTTCATGTAGTTTTCTTTTTTATTGTAATGTCAGACCAAGGTCGCATCTAATCGACAGAAACCACTTCTTCTAGGTCTGTCTCGTCCAGGAGCGACAGATACCAAAAAATCTTCTTCGGGCCTATGAATCATCATCCATTCTCATAATAGAACTCTATCAGTTGTGTTTGAATCACATTGGTGAGCTCTTCCTTCTTCTAGAGCCTCATCTCTTGATTTCTCCCCTCTCGTGAGATATCTTTGGTTGAACATTTTGGTTGTTTTTATAGATCTACTGAATTCTAGATCGATTCAAGGGCTGATGCTAGTGTATATCGGTCGTAGAACACTAAGGTAGGTGGTTTGTACCTTTCCGTAGCTATTATTTTAATATTATGTGAGAATGTTCCCAATATCCTAGGATGAGGTATTGGGTGTTTAGGGATTTCAGCCATGTTAATGCCTGTTATGCCTTGTCTGCCTATATAGAGTTTTTTTTATTGTGAATAGGGTTATTTTCCATGCTATGGATGTGTTTCGCTTGTTTGTTTTGATATTGAATGTTTGTTCTCACTTTTCATGATAGGATTATTTCATTTCATGCCTTTATTTTTATCATGGAGTGGTTTTATCTAATGGTGTGGTATTCCTAGTAACTATTTTATCCAAGTAGTACTTTTAGGTTTACTTTTACAACTGAACATCATTTGTGCATGATTCACTTATATAGGGCTACGAGAACCTGGTGTAGTAGACCATAGGTATCATGGATGATGAGGGCTTATCCAAAGTGTCTTATTACTTTTACATTATGAGACCATAGGGGGGATGGACGTGAGTGCTCCCACAGAGTGTCTGTAGTTCCTTGTTGCTTGACCATAGGGGGGATTGGACGTTGAGTGCTTCCTCAGAGTGTCTGTAGTTTATCGATGAAAGAACGTAGGGGGAATTCACAGTGAGTGTTACCTCAGAGAGTATTTTTTTTCTGAGACCAAAGGGGATAGACCATGTGAGCTACCCAAGAGTTCGTTATATCCTTGTATAAGTTAAACCAGAGGGTTTAGGCTGTGATAACATACCCATAGGTTTACTTGAGATAGTTTGGTTGAACCAGAGGGGATAGACTGTGAGTAATTCATAGAGGGATACTTTTTTTTATTAGTTTCTGAATAGATACATGAAAATGAATGCAATAGAAACTGTAGAATTGTTTACTTTTGAGTATATCTTTGTTTACTACTTCTTTTTTGTTATTATCTACCATATATATTCACTGACTCTTAGGAACTGATCTTTGGGTGGATACCTACTAGGATTCATCTCACACCCTGTTTGGGTCATGCTTTTGGGCTCAAAAATATTATATTGGTGTGGGTATAGATAAGGCAAAGAACCCTTCTACTTTAGGTACTTGATTGTTGTTGAGTAAGAGAGCATGGGACCAAGTTGAGGCTTGTGATGATGTTGGAGTTTATCTATTTTCATTGTATTTTTTTGGGTATTGCATTCTAGCATTGTGACTTGTTTGGATTCTTTACTAGACATATGTATCATGAATCATTTATATATGTGCTCCAGTTTTTTATTACTTTCAGTCTTCCGTTGTTTACTTATTCCATGTTATTACTATTTCTGTTATTTCTATCTCTCTATTTTATGCTGCATTACTCTACCAATGAGGGAATAGTTTCCCAACTATCACACCCAAGGAACTCACTTGTAGTTGGTAGCCTCTAGTGTTTGGTGAAATCCACATGAGGCCATGTGACCAACATGGTACGGGGTACCTGTAACACCCAAATCTTCCATGGTATGCTTTCCTTTGAATAATATTGTAGCATGTGTTGTACGCAACTTCGAGTTCTAACACACACCATAACAAATCAAACTAGCAGTTATGTATAGTAATACCCACTTTTTGAAATTTTATAAATTTTATCTCTCAAAATGGACTTCATTTTTTGAATCTTAATATGGAAATTATCCTATGGTAAAATTTTGGAACTTTTCAGATAACTTTTATATTTTGATGAATAGTGAAAATTACTAATATTTAATTAAAAACAGATTTTTTAATCAAAATATTTAATAGTGATAAATTATGAATTTGAGTGGTTTTAAAGTATATTTAGAATATATTTTTACCATTTAATACAATGTTGTTCATTGTGAATAATTTCACATTTAAACCGAACATAAACAACTGTCAATCTTTGGATAGTTATTATCTCTTAAAAACACGCTTTTTGTTTTAACAGTGGGAATTAATTTTAAATTAATATCTGCCACTTCAGTGTTTTGAATTTGGAAAAATGAATTCCATATTTGGAATCAGGGATTCCAAATTGTGTAAATATGTAACTTTTATTTTTAGGCATTTTGAATAATTACTTCGGTAAATATTTTATTTACCATGGTTAAAGGGTAAATCTGGAAAATAAGGGTAAAAAAATAATATTATAATAACAATAAATTACCCTAAAATGTGTCCTGACCTTATTGGTTGATACATTTCAGACCATGAGAATCTTTGGGTCGATTTTGGGACCCCATGGACCCACTTGTAGGAGATAAGGACACTTTATATTAATTAAGTTAAAATAAATACAAAAATGACAACCATATAACTTTTAGAAAAAAAAATTTTAGATAGAGTTATTTATGTTCTATTTTTGACTATAAATATTCATTGCAAAGATAAAGAAAATTTCTACATAATGTGATTTTATTTATAATTTTTAGACATTTAATAATTAAATTTATTTATGACACAATAATGATACAGTACTTTCTTTATTAATGAAATAATCAAATAATTAGTATTATAAATGTTAAAATAAATATAATTGGACATTTTTGATGACATAAATGAATTTTATTGGTTAATATTACATGATAGGATTTCTTAAATGAATTTTGTTCCAATTAATAAAGTTTATAAGGCTTTAAAAAAATCATTTATTGAATAGTGTCAAAATTGACATAAATGAGTTTTTTTTAAAAAAATATTATATTATTAATTGATATTATATTCATAAAAATCTACTGTTTAGCCAAAGAACTTATATAATGATATTTGTATAATTAATGGACCACTTGGGGGTCTCTTGGATGTATATAGTATGTTTATTAACTATATAATATAAAAATACAAAGTGACATGGTAAATGTCAAACTAATTAACTAAGAGTTAAAACTAAAAGATATGGTTAATATAATGACCCAAACCTATCTAAAATATGTTGGTTGAAATTATTTCGACCCATCCCAACCTTGTACTTTGAATAATCAACTTTTTAGCCATTATAAACCAAATATGAATTTATTATAAAATAATATTTCCAGCTTTTCCAAAGGTGCCCCTCACCCCTCTTATAAAAGGGCACTCCCCCTTCTCTCTAATTCATACCTTAAATGCCTTTGTGCCTGGCAAACCTCTACCAAAATACCCTCTAAAATATCCTCCCTTCATCCTATATGCCTTCCTTTAGACAGAAATCCAACCTAAGGAGCCCTTTTGATCAAATCAAAAGGAAGAACCCGAAGAAGAGGTAATGTTTTCACCACCCTCTTTCAAGTTCCTTTCTTCTTCAACATCATCTTTCTTTGTTATTCCCATTATAAAATAATAACTCCAGTATCTTCTATATACTTTGATGTTATTATAAATGTGGTATAACCATATTCAGTATTCTATCCATCCTTTTAATGACATGTCACCATACGTGTGTACGTACGGATTACCATCTCCATGTCGTGGTGTAATTGTTATTCAAAACATTATTATTTGGATGGGTATAATAATGATTTTTAATTCGTTTAAATAATAAATATAACCTGATAAAGATTCTATATATATGATATACTATCCAATTATATATTATTTTAATATCAAAAGAGTGATATTGTCACCCGTGCATACGTACGGACTACCGTCTCCAAGAACGCGATGAGATTCATTCTCCAACGTATCCATTCAAATCTAATTATCATTTTATGATTAAAAATAATGTTTAAGTAAATGATATCATTATTTATATGAATAAGATACAACCTATACATAAAAAACATGGCTTATGTAACAAAACATATAAAATAAAATGAGTAAGTTAACACCCGAAACATTGATAATACTAAAATATTATTAACATAGCATTATTAGAATATCATATATGATATCATAATTATGTATATGGTTATTGTATAATTTAATAACAATGTTTTAACTATTATACAGGAGTTTAACATACCATCGACTAAGTAAAAGTACAAGGTAAGGGTTTATTTCACAATCTCTTCATAATCCAAGGTTGTTTATATATAATTATCTACTGGGACCTCTTTATCATCCACATCCATGTTTCATTAAAATGTATGTCAAATCATTATTTATATTTTAAAGAATATGGGATAAAGTCATTTATACCCTTGTTGACATTTTATAAGAATTTTATAAAGGAATCTTAACAAGGTCATTTTTAACCTTTTCGACAAAATTAAGGTAAGAATGTATTTTTTTTAACTTGTATAGTGGGTGTGGCTATTTTCTGTCATTATAAAATCTTGGAAGCTTCCATTAAAAGATTATAAGGATATTTTCAAAGTAAATATTTTATTTTATAATTATGTGACTTTTAAATGATTTAAAAAAAAGAGATATTTCTCTCAAACAGTTTTGATTTCATCTATGTCAACATCCTTTGATGGATTTTAAGCTTATTTGAAGTTGATTTATTACAATACATAACTTACATATTGTATTTATGGTTTTGTGATATGTTTGACTATGGATGTGTTATTTTTATACCATTCATGGTTTATGGAGAAAGTATTGACATTTCGTATACTAGTTTTAATATGAATGTTTATGTTATCTTTAAACCTGTTCATATGAGGAATGAATTGTACTTAATAAGTGACGGGTGGAGCCCGCTATAGCTCCTCGATGCATTGGTAGGTCTCATGAGACAAACTAGTGTCTTGGAAAAAGGCCTTGGCAAAATATTATTTGTAGTCTTGGCATGAGGTCTTGACTATGTGGTTATGATAGTCTGGCATTATGCATTCCATCATTATAAAAGTGGTTATTGATATTTCATGTGATTATTCGACTAGTAGAATATACATGTGAATAAGTAAATGGAATTATTTCATTTTATCTTTGCCATATTATGCTGAAGTTTAAGTTTAAAAGGATTTTGTTTTAGTTATACATAGCCTAAAATGTTTATGTTTATTTATTAATGTTTCTGTTGTATTGTTATCCTTACTGAGCATCTGAGCTCACCCTTTTCAATGTTTTACTTTTCCCAGGATGTGAAGAAGTAATTTATGAATGACCTATAGGGATATTATGAGGGGATATGAAGACAAGGTGTTGTTGTAGTTGTTTTCACTTTATGATGTAATGTAAACTTTATGATTATATCTAGTGATTCCAAGGCTACTAAACTAATCGGTCTTTTGAGACTTGATATTTTGTGATCATGCCAATATTATATAATAATGCACTGACTCTGGGTAACTAGGGTCGGGGCATTACAGTACCTCTAGGCATCACCCGAAACTAGGATGTTACATGGAACAGTCGATGGGTGACCATGTTTGCACCAATAACCACAAAAATGCCTCAAAAGAACCTAGTGGAATCCCTAATATGTCTAAGTTCATTTAGTTCAATTAGAAGGTTAAATTACAGGGTTGCACTAGAACGTTTGGAAGTTGGCATAACAGTCGATAGCTTAATAAAGCACCAAAACTCAAAGGAAATGTATTGACCACCTACATCATATTGGTATTAGAGTGATCATCTAGTATCAACTCCTAATTTAGCTTGGATTTGGAGAAATCTAAAGAACATATTAAGAAAGTGAAATTATGGAATATGATCTTAAATCCAAACAGTGCAACTAATATCTAGAATAAAAAGGAACTATTAAAAAGGAATGTAGATCTTATTGATGAAAATCTGATTAGACAAACTGCACTTGAAACAGAGATTGGATGAAGGATTTATCTCAAATCCAAGGTTAGACTCTTTTGAGAGCTTCAAATGGGATCCTTTGTTACACATAGTAAGAAAAGTGGATTAGGGTTTAAAAAGATATTTAAATAATTTAAAATTATTAACTTAATCAAAATATAAGGGGTCTCATGGTTTAGGGTTCACAGTTTGAAAAAATTTGTTCCAAATGTGCATGGAATCATGTAGGCCAAGGGGTATCTACATGGTTTACCTGAACAGTTTTCAAACCCTATGAAAACCATACAAAAGTCCACTTTCAAATTTTGTAAAAACTAAAGACTTGGTCACCCAACCATGTTCCTCCTCTCACATAGTTTCTTCAAAACATGTGGCATGTACTCCCCATATTTCCATCATCACATAGTTTAGTCAAACTATGTGGCCTTCCCCATATAGTTTACATTAACTGTGCGCCAAGCATAAAATACCCAAAACAAGGGTTTCGGGAACCAAAAAATCCCCATAAACCCACGTTACACCTATTACCTCACAGGGTACTCACATTAGGACTAATTTAAGACTAAAAAAATAAAAATAAAAGATATATACCTCATATGAAAAACTGGGTTCTTACAATATTCCCCCATAAAGCAATTCATCCCTGAATTTCCCTCTAAAGGGTGGTCAATATTCTTCTAAGAAAAACTCTTGCCACATAGCATGTACTTTTTCCTCTCACTAAAGAGGCTTATCCTATAAATGGTAATGATTACATAGCATCCATACTAGATGAACTTATTGGAATTGCAGAACCTTCATGCTTTTATCAACAAAATGAATTGGTTGCACCTCAAAGGACGCATCAACCTGAAGTTCAACCTCCTTTGGATAAAATGCACGAGAAGGGTTTGAATGATAGTAGCACAACTAAGATACATGGAAGACATTGTTAATGGTCTGGTACCTCTGAGGTAACTGCAACTGATAGGCTACATACTCAAATATTTCTAGAATCTCCAACACCCTGAAATATCACAGTGAAAGTTTACTCTATCTCCTGATTTGTCTATATCCCAACCCCATTAAAACACTTAAAAAGACATAATCCCTGACCTCAAACCCTATAGATCATTTGTGACGATCAGCATAAGACTTCTTTCGAGACTATGTAATATCCATCTTATTCTTAATCAATTGTACATTCTCATATGTCTAATATAAGACATGGTCCCAGTAAAGCTTATTATCCAACCTATAACCAGAACATGGGTGATTGGAATGGCGTACCCTACAAAGCCTCGTGATTTTCCATATATATCCTATCCTAATAACTATTATTATAGCTAAATTCAACCAGGGGTATATGATTCTCCCAATATACACAAAAATCATGCATTCATTCTCATAACATTTCCTCTATCACCTTTATCATATGATCTAACTGGACCTCAGTCTGAGGGTGTTATGTTTTTCATAGAAGAACATACGTACCTGGAACCCTCTTAAAACTCTACCAGAAATGTGACATAAATCAGGTATCCCTATCTGAAACTGTAGTGTGTGGGACCCCAAAAAGTCATATAATCTCATAAATTTACAACCTCCCAATATCATCCACTCAGAAGGTATCCTTGGTTTGAAAGAAATGATCAACCTTCATGATTCTGAAATAACATTCCACACAATATAATTTCCATGAGGCAACCTCAGAAAACCGGTCACAAATTCCATCACAACATCATCCCATTTCCACTCTGAAGGGTTAACTCCTATAAAAGTATAGATGGAATCTGATATTCCTCCTTCACCTACTGACAGGTGGAATGACTCAAAAAAACCAAAGAACTCCCACTTCATACCTGACCACCAGTACTGATGCCACAAGTCATGGTACATTTTGGTGACTCTCGGATGCACTTCCCAAGATAAGGCATGAAATTCTTGCATCAGATTCTCATATATGTCCACTAAAACCCAAATACGACCATGGATATGAAAAATATCATCCTCACCTACAGTCCAACAAATGTTGGATCCTCAATAGTCACACACTCTTGATGTACTAGTCCCTTGGAATATAATATTCATCTCGTCCTCACTCAATCCAATAGGGTAGAGTTCACAACTAAGGATGATTGATAAGTTTTTTCCTGTATGTTTTGAACATAACACTGAATCTTAGAAAAATGTTCCATGATCCACCACTCACTACTGGCCTCTTAAACTACATGTATCTGAGTCTTCCTACCCAGTGCTTTAGCCACTATGTTTCCTTTACCTAGAATGTAGGAAATATCTAATTCAAAATATTATAGGTACTCAAACCACCTTCGCAGCATGAGATTCAGATCATGCTATGTAAATATGTCCTTGAGGATTTTTGGTCTCTTTTCACCATAAAATACTCTCACAATAAGTAATGTATCCAATATCATAAAGCATGAATGACAATAGCCAACTCGAGATCGTGTGTCAGGTATCTCCTCTCATGTGGTCTCAACGGCCAAGACCTGTATGCCACAACTCTATCCCTCGGCATCAGCCCTACTCCCAGCCTGATACCTGATGCATCACAATATATAGTTTAACTCTTTCCATGTTTTGGTAGTATTGGTAATGGTGTTGAAGTCAACCTCCCTTTCATCTCTTAAAAGGCTATCTCATGGGAATATGACCATAAAAAATCCACACCCTTATTAGTAATTCCTATCAGCAGTGCTTATAAGTATGAGAAGTTCTGTATGAAATTCCTATAGTAACTATATAGTTTTATAAAACATCATATGTCAAAACAAATTAGGCTTCACCTAGGAAAATATATATATTACCTTCTCTGGGTACACTAATACTCATGTATCAAAGATAATGTGACACTAGAAGTGAATTTAATCAATTCCGAAGTGGAAATTTGTGAGATTAGAATATAACTAAAGCCCTAAATTTGTTTCCAAAATTATCTCAAGATGTTTTTCATGGTCATGTAGATTGTAAGAATACACCAATATATCATCCATGAAAACTGATACAAATGAATCAAGATAAGGATGGAACACTTGGTTCATCAGCGCCATGAAAGCTTTTACATGTTCATGAGACTGGATAACATAACTAGATACTCATATGTAACATAACTTATATGAATTGTTGTATGAGATATTTTTATAGGTCTAACATGTAACTGGGCACATCCAAACCTAAAATTAATTTTTTATAGCACATGATCTCCTCGAATATGATCAAACGTGTCATCTATCTATTGAAAGGGATGCCGATTCTTAACCATTAGCTAGTTAAACATTCGGTAATCCTTGAACAACCTAAGGGTACTATAAAGACCCGAGGCTTGACGTACATGGACATTACATTACATTTGCAGAATACTTAGTACATAACAAAAACACACACACAAGGATCGTAATAGTTTAGTGTCTTTGGAAACTCGGAACGTAATCTTCTAATCATGATGAAAGATCTTCAATATCTCCCATAAATATCTTCCCTTTTTTTCTACCTAAAACCTTTCTATATATCCTGGGGAAAAGAAAACATAAAAGGGTGAGCTCAAATGCTCAGTAAGGGTAAACAAAAGAAAAATCAATCACATCATATTCATAAGAACATAACTTTTGAAAATCTTAACCTGCAAAAGAGAGCATAATTTCATAACATGTGATAAATCATAGTAGTGAAATGAAATCCCAATAATCATAACATAAAACATGAAACTTTGTGGCATATACACATAATCATAGAGAATCATTTCTTATTAGTCAAGACTCATTGCCAAGACTATCTTAGTGGACAAAGTGCCTTTCTGAATTGAGTAACCATGATTTCAGTCCTGTTTCACTGAACCGGTATAACCTACCATTTCAGCCATGTCTATCTAATGAGATATAAAATATTTACCCAATGAATTGGAGGGAGATATAGGTCCCACCCATCTCATAATGATACCATTATTATGTGTGCCACAAAATCATAAATCATACATCATTGCATAACCCATGTAATAAAAATGGGATTCTTAAACATCATGACATCATGAAACAATTCATATAAGATAAAGGAATTCATAAAAATAATTCCATCACAACATAACCAAATAAATGTAATAATAGGGATAGAAACATAACCCTATGTTATCTTAGATGGAAAATAATTTTGATAAAACACTTGAACTCCATTCTTGAGGAAAATATCCTTTCAACTTCAAAAACACTTTTCCTTTCTTAACATGTCATACAATTACAAACTAAAAGAAGTTGATTAAAAATAAACTTGAAAACTTGTAAAGGAAGATTCTTGGA
This sequence comes from Viscum album, assembly GCA_963277665.1. NCBI lineage: Eukaryota > Viridiplantae > Streptophyta > Magnoliopsida > Santalales > Viscaceae > Viscum > Viscum album. Next base: position 649,788,812 of record OY728145.1, on the reverse strand, counting down.
AATAATGTTTTAAAAATCCATTAATGCCGTATAAGTTAAAAAAACATTCTTCGTACTTTTGTCGGAAAAGTCAAAAAGTACCTCGTACGAAAAACGACAAAATATTCCTTTCTTATCTTTTACTAAAAATTCAACGAAGGGTAAAATTGGATTTAAACAATTGTAGGTGGATGGAAATAATATTACATATTAAGGAAACATGGATGTGGATGATAAAATACACCCCAGTAAACACTAAAGTATAAACAATCTCGGATAAAAATGAGATTGTGATATTTTCCCTTACCTTAGGTCCAATTTGCTTTGTACGTGTCTGAATCTCCTGTATAATGGTTTAAATAATGTTATTGACTTATTACAGAATCATACATATTGATATGATATCATATATGGTTATATTCTTATCTTTTTGTTAGTAATATTTCATTGTTACTTGTTACTCGGGTCCTTATTGCCTTTTGTTCTTATGCGTGTTTTGCCGAATAAATTCTTATTCTTCTTTTAAGGTTATAGATACCTTATATCCAGAATGGTATTAGTGTAACATATATCATATTTATTCATTCAATTCATTTATATAATTACTATGTAATGATGATCATGTAGAACGAGTCGCATCACATCGTGGAGACGGTATTCCGTACGTACGCACGAGTGATGATATCGTTCCTATGATCGTGGAATTGTATTTGAGTATATATTTATTATTTCAGTATCAATATTACATTATAATAATCATAAATAGTTTCTCATTACACCATTATACCCATCCTTGTAAGGTGATGGTGGAAAATAGATTACACCACGGCGTGGAGACGGTATTCCGTATGTATGCACGCTCGATGATTTCATTTTTCTGTAGGATGGATAGAAAGTGAATTATGGTTGTTTCATATTTATAATAACATATCAGTATGTAAGTAATACTTATGTTATTACTTTATAATGAAACAACTAAAGAAGAAGAGGTTGAAGAAGAAAGAAATTGAAAAGATCGGTAATGGATATTACCTCTTCTTTGGAACGCCTCTTTGAATCCTCCACTTAGGGAACTAAGATTGGTCTTTGAAGAAGACCAGGACCTCTAGGATTATTATACGGAAGTGGAGAGGAGAAACAGGCAGGGGTTGGCCGAGTTTGAGTTCTAAAATTGGTGTGAGGAGGAGGGGGAGGAGGTGCCCTTTTATAAGGGAGGAGAGGGGCACCTTAGGAATATCTCAAAATATTATTTTATATTAAAGTCAAAATCGGTTTATAATGGTTCTAAAGGGTCTTATTTCGAAGCTAAAGTGGGTATGGGTCGAAATCCTATCAACCAATAGGATTTAGACAAGTTTAGGTTATTATTTTAACCTTATCAATTAGATTTAACTCTAAGTTAAATAATTTAACTTTTACCGTGTCTTTTTGTTTTCTTACACTATATGGTTAATACAATTACTATATCATGCCAAACGAACCCCAAATTGTTTATTATTAATATATATATCTTTATCTAAGTCATTTTTCCGAACCATAGATTTTTAGGAATAAAATAACAATTAATAATATAATATTTGATTTAAAAACTATTTTGTGTCGATTTTGACACTATTTGATATATGATTTTTGTGAAAGTCATAACAGAATTATATGTTCGAAAAAAGTTGATTAAATAAATACTAATATATCATAGTAACCTCTAAAATTAGTGGAATTCATAAAAAGTCTCAAATTAAATTTATTTTGGTGTTTATAACATCAATTATGTCAATATTTCATTAATAAGATAATTACTGCATCATCATTGTGTCATAAATAAATTAAATTATATAATGTCTAAAAATTAAAAATAAAATACCATTATATAGGAACTCTTTTTATATTTCTAATGAATATTTATAGTAGAATTTATCTTATGTATAACCCCATATTAAAAATGATTTACTTATTAAAATTTGATTTTAACTATTTTAACTATTCATTAAATAAAATAATATTAAATGTCATAATCTAATCCAAGTGGACCTAAATGGTCATATTATATTCATAAGGTTGTTTTTTGTCGAATTACACTTATCCAATAGAATTAGGACATGTGTTAGGGTAATTGTAATATCATATTTACCCTTAGTTACCCTATTTACTATTAACCGCGGTAAAAATAAGTAAAACGTTACTATTCACCAAAAATTATTTTCATCTCATTGAACCACATTTTACTTACTAACATCAACCGTGTCTCTTGGATTTTTGAAATTCCATTCACAGAAGTGGTAAAATTAAGTTTTATGAAAAATTCAGTTTTTTAACTACCACTTAGTAGTTTCACTATTCATCAAAAATTGATGTTTTTCAGAACAATGCCAAAATTTCATTCTAAGATATATTTCATATTCAGAATTCAAAAATGAATTCTATTTTACCAAATTCATAACATAGAAGTTTCATTAATTAATTTTATAATTAAATCCCGCTGTTAAAACAAATAGCGTGTTTTTAAGAAACAATATCTATCAAAAGATTGACACTTGATTATGTCTGGTTTAAATGTGAAATTACAACCAATGACCAACATTGTATTAAATTGTAAAAATATATTCTAAATATACTTTAAAACCACTCAAATTAATAATTTATCACTATTAATTATTTTGATTAAAAAAATTTGTGTTTAATTATAATTTAGTAATTTTCACTATTCATCAGAATATGAATGTTATCCGAAAAGTACCAAAATTTCACCTTAGGCTAAATTCGATACTCCGAATCTAAAAATGAATTCCATTTTGAAAAATAAAATTTACAAAATTTCAAAAAGTGGTTATTACTATTCATAACGGCTAGTTTTAATAATATTTTAATAGCATATCATTGTTTCGTGAAACTCAGTATTGCGTACTACACACGCTATCGAAGAAGGTTGTGATTGCGTGTAATGCAAGGAAAGTCAAGGATGCGTGTTGTGCAAGATCCTTTTGGTGTAGCGTACAACACAAGACATTAGTGAAATTAAAAGGAATATTTTTTATAAAATCTCGGGGTGTTACATTCTACCCCCCTTAAAATGAATTTCGCCCTCGAAATTCGTTGGGGTTATAAATGGTTTACTATTAGAATTTTTATTTAATAGAAACCCACATCGTAAAAAGGAATACCAAAACTAATCTTTAAAAACAAAAGTATGAAACGTAACGGTTACCAAAATAAACTAATCACTGGGTTTCCACATAGGTGAAAATATGGATATGGAAGAAAAATCTAACCATCATGTTCTGATGGAGAGTGATAGAGAACATGGCTATGAAAAAGACAACAATCACAAATCCATAAATTTGTGACGATCTAAGGTACCATCTGATTAATCAGATATAAGAGCACTAGGACAACATTTTTGGTTTTCAAGATCATTTCCCTAATGTTGAAGAATTTGAATTAGAATAAATACTTACTTTATTTTGGTACAATCTCACTGTTGTTCGTGCCTTGAACAATTTCCACTTCATCTATTAAATAAATGAAGTTGAATTTTTTATTCGTGAAGTGTTAGCAGATCATGTGATAGAATGACAGGTCATTCCATCTGTCTCAAACAAAAGGTTAGCAAAAGTTATTAAATATACATAAGTCATTCTATAGTGAGATTAATCATATATGGTTCCTAAAATGGACTTATACTTCATATATCATACTGCTTAATATAATAAAACTAGTTTCTACTAAACAGGGACTTCCTGTAGGCCAGTGGTAGGCGATAAAGGCCAGTCGCACTTCAGTTGTGGGTTCGATTCCCATAGCCTTGTCCGACGCGATGGGTTGTCGCCCGTCCTGCAGGTTGTCCTTTTTCTAAAACTATAACATCCCATCAATAATATCGAAAAAACTTCTATCCTTAAACAATACTAACTTATGTCCTACATAATTCATTTCAATCTTTAGGCTTATCCATAATACTGCAGTCCACTCTCATAACATAGTGAAAACGATTTCCAGAGATTTAATACCATCGTTGATCCCCATATATCATAAGATATGTCTTGTTGGTCACATTCTAAACATTCAAAGGCCTTAATCATGTATTCTCTTGAATACCCATTGAACCTTATTATAAACATGAATGCAGTTAAACGTTAACACTTTCCACATACCAAAATCCGCAAAATTCTATATACTCAAACCATGATATCACTTAGTCCTTATATCAATCATGAGCTCATGAATACTGTCAATCATTTCATTTTCTCTTTATCACTTCATTATGCACATATCATCCACTTTCCAAATAATATCTGAATAACCTTTCATTGTTACTCATACCATTCATCATAAACTTTCAAAACTTAAGGAAAGACAACAGTGTAACAATCCATAGATGTCTTTTTATTCTATAGTACAACATTACACTTGATAAACATGTAATCATTCCACTACCTTCTTAAACCATTGACCGATCTTCAACAATTCTTTCATCTCACATATCATTTGTAGTCTCTTCATCATCATCAACAAAAATACCACCCATACGACCATACCGATTCTCTTCATGAGACATTCCCTTAGGGCATTGGTTTGCATAATGCCCGTACATTCAACATTTAAAACATTTAACCATTGTTGATGTCGTAGCAATACCATTAACCTCATCCATGGCGTTAACTGAAACTTTTCCATTGCACTTACTGGCTTTGTGTCCTTATTTTCCACACCTAAAGCATCTTCCAGTTCCTTTGAAACATTCTCCTTGATGCCTCTTCCACATGATTTACATAGGGGAAATTGAACTTTCTTTCCTCTATGATCATCATGAAACTCCATCTTTCTCTTATTAGCCGATTCAGGAAACTTACCAAATTTTACTTTATGGATCATATTTTGAGATTGCTGATTTGGCATAATAATGATATTTGGACTTCCAAATCCCATTTTATTTGGTTTCTCATGAATAATTCCATTGTCCATCATATCCTCCATTATCATGAATCTTCCTATTTCCAGCCATTTTCTAAAACCCAAAACGATTAGTGTGAGAGGAAAAAATCATGCTAGGGAAAACAACATAGTAAAGGGGGGGAACCCTCAATATCTAACATCTTAGGTTAAATTCTAAGATCATTACCATAGTTCTAGGACTATATCCTATACGTATTCTTATCCTTAGGTACATCCCTAGACATACCTTAGAAATATCTCTAGGGATCTCACTAACATTTTCACGTCCTAGTTTCCAAAGGTTGACTAAACCTTTCCTCTGATACCAACTATAAAGACCCGAGGCTTGACGTACATGGGAATTACATTACATTTGCGGAATACTTAGTATATAACAAAAACACACACACAAGGATCGTAATAGTTTAGTGTCTTTGGAAACTCGGAACGTAATCTTCTAATCGTGATGAAAGATCTTCAATATCTCCCATAAAGATCTTCCCTTTTTTTTACCTAAAACCTTTCTTTATATCCTGGGGAAAAGAAAACATAAAAGGGTGATCTCAAATGCTCAGTAAGGGTAAACAAAAGAAAAATCAATCACATCATATTCATAAGAACATAACTTTTGAAAATCTTAACCTGCAAAAGAGAGAATAATTTCATAACATGGGATAAATCATAGTAGTGAAATGAAATCCCAATAATCATAACTTAAAACACGAAACTTTGTGTCATACACACATAATCATAGAGAATCATTTCTTGTTAGTCAAGACTCATTTCCAAGACTATCTTAGTGGACAAAGTCCCTTTCTGAATCGAGTAACCCTCGTTTCAGTCCTGTTTCACTGAACCGGTATAACCTACCATTTCAGCCATGTCTATCTCATGAGATATAAAATCTTTACCCAATGCATTGGAGGGAGATATAGGTCCCACCCATCTCATAATGATACCATTCTTATGTGTGCCACAAAATCATAAATCATACATCATTGCATAACCCGTGTAATAAAAATGGGATTCTTAAACATCATGACATCATAAAACAATTCATATAAGATAAAGGAATTCATAAAAATAATTCAATCACAACATAACCAAATCAATGTAATAATAGGGATAGAAACAGAACCCTATGTTATCTAAGATGGAAAATAATTTTGATAAAACACTTGAACTCCATTCTTGAGGAAAATATCCTTTCAACTTCAAAAACACTTTTCCTTTCTTAACATGTCATACAATTACAAACTAAAAGAAGTTGATTAAAAATAAACTTGAAAACTTGTAAAGGATGCTTCTTGGAAATAATGTTTTAAAAATCCATTAATGCCGTATAAGTTAAAAAACATTCTTCGTACTTTTGTCGGAAAAGTCAAAAAGTACCTCGTACGAAAAACGACAAAATATTCCGTTCTTATCTTTTACTAAAAATTCTCCGAAGGGTAAAATTGGATTTAAATAATTGTAGGTGGATGGAAATAATATTACATATTGAGGAAACATGGATGTGGATGATAAAATACACCACAGTAAACACTAAAGTATAAACAATCTCGGATAAAAATGAGATTGTGATATTTTCCCTTACCTTAGGTCCGATTTGCTTTGTACGTGTCCGAAGCTCCTGTATAATGGTTTAAATAATGTTATTGACTTATGCCAGAATCATACATATTGATATGATATCATATATGGTTATATTCTTAGCATCTTGTTAGTAATATTTCATTGTTACTTGTTACTCGGGTCCTTATTGCCTTTTGTTCTTATGCGTGTTTTTCTGAATAAATTCTTATTCTTCTTTTAAGGTTATATATAACTTATATCCAGAATGGTATTAGTGTAACATATATCATATTTATTCATTCAATTCATTTATATAATTACTATGTAATGATGATCATGTAGAACGAGTCGCATCACATCGTGGAGACGGTATTCCATACGTACGCACGAGTGATGATATCGTTCCTATGATCGTGGAATTGTATTTGAGTATATATATATTATTTCAGTATCAATATTACATTATAATAATCATAAATATTTTCTCATTACACCATTATACCCATCCTTGTAAGGTGATGGTGGAAAATAGATTACACCACGGCGTGGAGACGGTATTCCGTACGTATGCACGCGCGGTGATTTCATTTTTCCGTAGGATGGATAGAAGGTGAATTAGGGTTGTTTCATATTTATAATAACATATCAGTATGTAAGTAATACTTATGTTATTACTTTATAATGAAACAACTAAAGAAGAAGAAGTTGAAGAAGAAAAAATTGAAATGATCGGTAATGGATATTACCTCTTCTTTGGAACGCCTCTTTGAATCCTCCACTTAGGGAACTAACATTGGTCTTTGAAGAAGACCAGGACCTCTAGGATTATTCTAGGGAAGTGGAGAGGATAAAATGGTAGGGGTTGGCCGAGATTGAGTGCTCAAATTGGTGTGAGGAGGAGGGGGAGGAGGTTCCCTTTTATAAGGGAGGAGAGGGGCACCTTAGGAATATCTCAAAATATTATTTTATATTAAAGTCAAAATCGGTTTATAATGGTTCCAAAGGGTATTATTTCGAAGCTAAAGTGGGGATGGGTCGAAATCCTATCAACCAATAGGATTTAGACAAGTTTAGGTTATTATTTTAACCTTATCAATTAGATGTAACTCTAAGTTAAATAATTTAACTTTTACCGCGTCTTTTTGTTTTCTTACACTATATGGTTAATACACTTACTATATCATGCCAAACGAACCCCAAATTGTTTATTATTAATATATATCTTTATCTAAGTCATTTGGCCGATCCTTATATTTTTAGGAATAAAATAACAATTAATAATATAATATTTTATTTAAAAACTATTTTGTGTCAATTTTGACACTATTTGATACATGATTTTTGTGAAAGTCATAACAGAATTATATGTTCGAAACAAGTTTATTAAATAAATACTAATATATCATAGTAACATATAAAATTAGTGGAATTCATAAAAAGTCTCAAATTACATTTATTTTGGTGTTTATAACATCAATTATGTCAATATTTCATTAATAAGATAATTACTGCATCATCATTGTGTCATAAATAAATTAAATTATATAATGTCTAAAAATTAAAAATAAAATACCATTATATAGGAAATCTTTTTAGCTTTCTAATTAATATCTATAGTAGAATTTATCTTATGTATACCCCCATATTAAAAATTATTTACTTATTAAACTTTGATTTTAACTATTTTAACTATTCATTAAATATAATAATATTAAATGTCATAATCTAATCCAAGTGGACCTAAATGGTCATATTATATTCATAATGTTGTTTTTGGTCGAATTACACTTATCCAATAGAATTAGGACATGTGGTAGGGTAATAGTAATATCATATTTACCCTTAGTTACCCTATTTACTATTAACCGCGGTAAAAAAAAGTAAAAAGTTACTATTCACCAAAAATTATTTTCATCTCATTGAACCACATTTTACTTACTGACATCAACCGTGTGTCTCAGATTTTTGAAATTCCATTCACAGAAGCGGTAAAATTAGGTTTTATGAAAAATTCAGTTTTTTAACTGCCACTTAGTAGTTTCACTATTCATTAAAAATTGATGTTTTTCATAACAATGCCAAAATTTCATCCTAAGATATATTTCATATTCCGAATTCAAAAATGAAGTCTATTTTACCAAATTCATAACATAGAAGTTGCATTAATTAATTTTATAATTAAATCCCACTGTTAAAATAAATAGCGTGTTTTTAAGAAACAATATCTATCAAAAGATTGACACTTGATTATGTCTGGTTTAAATGTGAAATTACAACCAATGACCAACATTGTATTAAATTGTAAAAATATATTCTAAATATACATTAAAACCACTCAAATTAATAATTTATCACTATTAATTATTTCGATTAAAAAAGTTGTTTTAAATTATAATTTAGTAATTTTCACTATTCATCAGAATATGAAAGTTATCCGAAAAGTACCAAAATTTCACCTTAGGCTAAATTCGATACTCCGAATCTAAAAATGAATTCCATTTTGAAAAATAAAATTTACAAAATTTCAAAAAGTGGTTATTACTATTCATAACGGCTTGTTTTAATAATATTTTAATAGCATATCGTTGTTTCGTGAAACTCAGTATTGCGTACTACACACGCTATCGAGGAAGGTTGTGATTGCGTGTAATGCAAGGCAAGTCAAGGATGCGTGTTGTGCAAGCTCCTTTTGGTGTAGCGTACAACACAAGACATTAGTGAAATTAAAAAGAATATTTTTCATAAAATCTCGGGGTGTTACAGGTACCATCAACCATTTTCTCAAAAAGGATTTTTGAAACCCACGTAGAAGTATTGGTTCAAATAAACCCCTTTTCATCCAAATCTTCTAGCTCCATATTTAGCTCCTGAAAGTCTGTTGTAGCCATATTGTAAAGAGGAATGGATGCTGGTGGAGCTCCTATAACTATCTTTATTGAAAAATTCACCTCTATATTATGATGCAAACAAAAAATTCACCATGGAATACATCCCTGAAATGATCAACCACTGGATGAAAGTTTGACTGACATACTCCCTGATCATCCAGATATAAATGAGCGATCTGGGTTGTCATCCCGCCCATCCCACAATGATTTGGTATATCATGGCTCACCTGGACATCCCATTCACCATTTTGAGTGTACACTGAACCCTATGGTGATTTTAATGTCACCCTCTAGTGATAATAGTGAACATACACTCAATAATATACAAACCAATCCATCCTAAGTATGAAATCAAACTTTATCATCTCTAGAACATAAAGATCCCAGATGAAGTGACACCCACTAAACTCAAAGGGGCACTCCCTACACTGGTGTACATTCTCCATTATAATTCCCAACAATGTGTATGGCACCAAAACACCTTCATAATAAGTATGAACAAGCCTAAGTATTTTCACCACTAGTGAAGATATAAAACTATGTGATGCACCTATATCAAAAAGATCAGATGAAATAGAATAGGCCGCTAGTATTATACCTCTCACCATAGACGGTCTGGAACCCTTTTCCTCAAGGTTAGGCTATATAGAATATAACTGGAATGTACCACAGACCTGTGACACCACCTCACTACACAGAGTAGGCCCACTCTGATGTCTCAGTGTAACTTGGGTTTTTATGCCTTGACCACAGCCACCACTACCTCCTCCTGATCAACTGGCCCTACTCCAACTTCCAACCTAAAGCAGAGCTGAAGAAAGTTCTCCTAAATCTAGTGTTTCATTAGACCCACTACCACTCCCAGATAGAGGGAAGGTCCTGCATAAATGTTTCACATCGACCATGTTTCAACAAACTCAGCACTCAACTGGATTGTGGTCACGCTAATTCTTTCCATGGACTAACCTTCCACATTGATATCAGAACATAGTGCTACCAGTACCCATATCCGGGCTAGTGATCATCTCACATGAAGTTTAAAAATGAAACTTCTTTATAGAAGACATCAAACTACTGGGTTAGGAAACATCACTACCCTACTCTATGCCCCCATATTCCCACACCTCTTTATCTGTAATCAGTTCCTGGTTCACAATTTTAGTGATAAATTTCAACATTAAGACATTGACCTGAGATCAGATAGCACGTCAGGCACCTTCCTCAAAGAATCTTTCCCTCAATAGCTCATCGGTAAGGTATAACGACAAAAAACACTGCATCACTATAAATAATGTCGAGTACTCTGAAACCATCATCACACCATTCTCCAGATGCTTGAATTCACTAGCCAACTCTTCCTATAGAATCTTGAGGTAGAAAAATTCATAGAATGGGGTTTTTAAATCATCCTAATCAATATCTCACAGCCTGTCATCCTATTTTATTACATCCCACCAGTGATTTGTTACCCCACGTAGCATATATGTCTCAATTATTACCCTCCTCTCAGGAGGCGTCTCTATATTCATTAATATTTCAAGTGTAGTCTTAGGAAAAAATTCAACAACTTCTGGACTGGTATACCCTAAAAATATGGGAGGATGTTGTTGTTGTAACACCTGTGTCAACTTATCCATTGATATGATAGGTTGAAGTGATCCTTTAATAGTCTACATAAAGTGAAAGAAACCCTCATGGAACTGTCCCATAGAAACTATGTCCAAAAAATTATTTGGTGCTGCAACCAGCACAAAAGGAAGATCCACTAGTATCCCAAGTCTCACCATCACCAAGAGTGTGCTCATTGTCATCCTCCTAGTGCACCACTAGAGGCCTTCGTGGTGGTATGTCTCTACAATGCCAAACACATGCCTTTTAAAGGAACTAGATCAATGATAACATCTCAAAAGCATAGGATATGTCAAATCCCTCCTAAGAATAAGTCAAAACCCCAAATACTACTCCTAAATCTAAGAGTTTAGAAATAACATCCAAAAACACCACTAGAATCACTACCTCTTTCCCACTCTAAAGTTGGTTCTAGGTCATGTTTCTGTTTATCATTTCAAGTTTCAATTTTATTTTCATTTGAACTCACATTCACTTGAGTTCACATATCAATTCCCCTTTCCCATTTTAATTCATGATCATTCACATTTATATTACAAATAAAATTTAAATTTTTATCCATGGTTCTCTAAATTATGATCCATGAGGGCCCATAACACCTCGGGAACCCAAATTCAGTTTCCATCAATTCCATTCCAAATCAATTCAATTGAACAATTTAGATAAAGGTGCATCACTTCCCAATCCATAAGTTCCAATAACAACTCATTAACTAAATGACCGTGTCATTTTATCTTATCTATCCAATGTATGAAATCTATCAAAATAATAGGCACATCTATCAGATCACCTATCACAGTATCATTCAAGGAGTAATACATCCTGAATGGTATGGAATAATACATGGAATGTGATTTCTTGAATGTTCAAATATGATGAATGAGATAGAATACCCTTATCTCATTGGGTTGTAACTAAATAGAACCTATAATCAAATCAATAATAATAGAATGAATCAATTGTGTCACCCAAAGGTGGAATTAAATCAATTGTAACTATCAAAATCCAGAAAAAAAGAAATTTCATTTGAGGTAATTTGGATTTTCCCCATACATGAGGTAGCTACTCCTAGGCTTAGTTCATTACCAAACTCCATTTGTTCATATCCCTATCTATTTTTGTGAAATAGTAAGAAAAACCAGAAAAAAAATCCCTTCGTACTAATTTATAACATCCTGAGCTCAGATGCCACTCAATAGTGCCCCAAGCCTGGTTTGTCTCATGTCCTCAAGTGCATCTCCCTAAACGCCATAGGGTTTAGACTAATAGCGAGGGAATACATCTATCAGTGGGGATAATATGCCTTCATCACCAGAGTATACATATTGGAATATCAATACCAAAAAAAATAGCTGAAATAGATACAACATGCAAGAAATTGATAACTAAACATGAAGGGAATATATACCCAAAACCAAAATCAATCTCATACACAGATGTTGATGATGATCATGATACATGACATATGTCTAAGAAAAAATACAGAATAGGTACACAAAATAGTATTATAATACATGTCTCTAAAATTACAAAGAACAAAGGTGTTATCTCCAAATAACATCATGAGCCTCAACTCAGTCTCATGCTCCCCTTCTCCAAAGTAGCAATCAATAAACTATGTTAGGGTTCATTCCCTTCCCATTTCCTACAATAATATATTCTATTTGGGTTTCCCAAGGGAGGCCCAAATAGGGTGTGATATTACAACCTAGTAAATAACCACCCAAGATCTATATATTTCTAGGTGTGCAATATAATAAACTAAGAAGGTAAATAGTAAAGAAAAGTGAAGTTCCCACGGAACATCCAATACTAAGCCAGTGATAGTAACTAGCCTCTCAAGGCTCCCAACAAAACAAGTATTAACTCCTGTATCGACGAAGCGGTAATAAATTTAAGTAAACTACACGACCTTATATTACATCCATATGTATCAAACCACCATGGAATTTCTACATATCTAGAGTGAATCATAATACCACAGCCACACAATAATAATAAAATTATTATACCATATAGGGATGGATCCATGGTGTTAGAGACCAATTCATCATCATCGAGTCCTAGGAGATTCTCAATGGAAACTCGTTATAGGCACTGGTTTGAGTCCTAGGAACATTCCATACTATAAAAGTCTTATACGAGTCAAAGCAATCTGGATCCAAGGGGTAACAAAGACCAAGTCGTCCCACAGAATAAATACCCAAGGGGAATAATCAAATAAATGCACCCACTACCACATTCAATATCCATTTATAGTTGTCCATGACATATATACAATCATTCATTCATTCATATCATTCTCATGCATTACACATAAGTATTCCCACTCATGTAATCCATTTACATTTCATCATATCACATGGGTATACACACCCATTTATCACAACTTACGATTAAGGCATTTAATGAGTATACCCACCCACAATCCATTATGAGTATGAGTATGGGTTTACATTCAATGAGTAGACACTCTCATTAACAAATTTTCAAACAAACCAATTAATCCATGCCGAGTGAAATATTACCATTTGATCGATTCAATAATTAACCAATTCAATTCAACATTTAATAAAAAAAGTTGGAAACCCATAACCTAAGAACGAAACTCAATTCAGTTTAATCAAAATTAAACTCCATTTAGTAATGAAAAAAAGAGAGCACATACCATGGATGGTTCAATAGGTCATAGATAGTGCTTATTCATATAGAACACCCCATGGGTGACCATGGTTGGGGTAACAACTGCCAACACACCTCAAAGAACCCCAAGGGTATCACTAATAGGTCCAAGATCATTAGTCCAATTAGTCGGTTCAATTCCAGGGTCATGCACAAAATTCTTGTATGTGGAATAACGGATGATAGATCAATAAAGCACCATAACATAAAATAAAAATATTGAATACCTAACACAACTAGGTAGTGTACTGCTCCTCCCGTATCAAGTCCTGATTCGGCTCAGAAAAAGATAAAACTCAAGAAAGGATGAAGAATGAGAAATTAGGGCATGTGAGACTAAATCTAAATAGTGCAGCTAATAGCCAGAAGAACTAGGAATGGCTAAAAAATAGATCTTACTGATGCAGAACTGATGTGACAAACTACACTTGAAATGAAGATTGGATAAAGGATTTATATCAATTCATAGGTTAGACTCCTTTGAGAGATTCCAAAGGGATCATTTGATGTGTGTAGGTAGAAAATAGGAATCTGGGTTTAAAAATAAATTTAATTAATTTAAAATTATTAAATTTCCCAAAATATCAGGGGCTTCACGGTTTAGAGTTCATGGTTTGGAAAATCATGAGCCAACCGTGCATGGCTTCCTACAGTCTTAGGGGCACTGACACGGTTTACCCACATGGTTTGTAAATAGTGCAAAGACCGTTCGGAAAACTAATGTTAAGTTTTTTAAAAACTAAAAACCTAGACGTACAGTTATATGCATCCCCTTACATGGTTTCCTCAAACAGTGTGCCCTTTACTCCCCCTATGTCCAACCTCACATGGTTTAGTCAAATCGTACAGCCTACCCCATATGGTTTTCACTAACCATGCACCATGATTAAAACACCCAAAACACAAGTTACGACTCCCAAAAATCCACATACACCCCCCATTACACATATAAACTCAACGAGTACTCACATTAGTCCATATTTAACCATTCAAATAGAAAAATAAGGGATTGTTATCTCATATTAAAACTTGGGTTCTTAGACAGGTAGTATTAAATTTTATCAAGATTCATTAATGTATTTTTACTTCACCATAAATTATTTAACATCCCATGACCACTCAATTCAAACCAGAAAACAAGTCATCATGATACATATACCTCACCTAGCACTCTTCCCTAAAAAATGTCCTCCTCACATGGCCATTCAATATGATCAAAGCATGTGAACTTGATCACAGGGGGGACTAAAATATGATGTCCTAGCCAGCCTCCCTAACATATGTGACACACCAATGTTAACTAAAACTAATTTCATACCAACCCTTGCAATAATCATTATTCATAACTCCAAACTCAACACTATATCTCAAACATCACCTTTGATGCCACTCTATCAAAACCCCCTCTCACCAAGGATAAAAAAATTATGGAACAGAGACAATTAATCCAAATTCCTACTATATAGTAGGCCACGGTTTGCAGACTAGCACCGAGGGTTAGAAATATCTTGAAATGGGAGGAATTATCCTCTATAATAATATATTATTATGATATATGATGAATCAAACAAAATAAAATCCATGGCATAATATAAAAATAAATCCAAAAACCCACCCTTAATGCATGTATAAATAAAACAAGTACATATAAAAGTCACCAAATTAAATACCCAAAAGAAAAGCTAAAGAAATGATGCAACAACAATCCAAAGATCCAAGCTAATAATTTCTAGAATAGTCCATGTAGTTTTCATGGAAACATTAAAATCATTTTATACGTGTCAAGTGATCATAAAACTATACTTAGAATAAAAACAAATTATCTCATTCACATGTGAAATAAAAATACAAATGCACCCCTAAGAAAATAGAAGAACCAAAAACACCTTAAACAAGTCAATTATCTAACCCAAACCTTGTCAAGGAATTCTTACTAAACAACTCAAACCAATTATAATAACATAAAAAGAAGCATAAAAATAAAGGGTACTCTTCACCTCTTATCCACTAATGTTCCACTCCCATATTCCAACATTTTATGTCCTAGAACTCCCATATCTTCAATATAACATAAACCACCACCCCATAGCATAGTCACATTACATATTACCCAAAGACACCTGGTCCACTTCCCCACAACAGGATCATAACTCATATCACCTGAAGAAACCAGGGTCGCACATCAAAACTACTATCTTAACCAGAGTATTAGGTTATCATGAACATGAAATACATAAACTTTATTCCCTTATATTATCATTAATGAAGTCCACCATAAGATTACCTAGAGAATATTTAGGTCATATCTCATGTGAACACACTCATACCACCACCCTACAGCTCTATCACATCGCATCTCACCCGAAGACACTTGGGACATCACCTAGTGTACTAAAAAAACTATGTCAATCACATCATGTTCATATATACTAACATGTAAGAGATATCAGGAAATATAAGGTATCATTCCATCCATTCTCATCCCAAGGATATGGGGAAAACACTCCCTATAATATCCTGAGCTGAACCACCAAGTTTGATCTAGATTGTCAGATGACATCATGCATGCCTCCCCATATGTTAGAGGGTGATGAATAGCTATGAAGGTCTAAGTCCAATAGTGGGGATACTATACCCATTCATTCATGTCATCAAGAATCATAATAAATAAATAATGAATAAATTATTAGAGTAAATGTGGAACACTATAGATGAGATATATAATATAAATAGATACCTCCTAGTGTGGTAATCATGTACTAAGTATGTAATGTAGATAACATAAAGAATTTTGGTCCATAAAATCTCATCATCATTAACTATTAGCTCCTTGATCAACTACTCATCTATTTACTATAAGGCCATTTCCCTTCATCGGGTCTCTCATGAAATCTACAAGTGCATCAAAATATCCAAGTACCTGAAAATTATTTTTTTATTATAAATAAAGACACTTTTGAGGTCAAAGTGAGAAACCATAAGTTCCAACAAGCACCCAACAACGACAAACAAAAGATCAGAAACAACCTCATCCAATCCAAAGCATCGACCGCTAACTCCATAGAAGGACCACTCGATGATCCCATGCAAGCATGGTCCCTCCCGATGTCATGCCATCCCTCCGTATCCACCACATCCCAAATGGCATGCAAAGGAAGAAGCAGCACACTCTAGCTTACCTAGTGTTCTCATGTATAATAAATGTATTTCATAATAATAATAAATACATGAATCATAAATACACAATCCAAAACTGATCAGTAGTTATCTAATCAATCCACCGCCAAACCCCTAACCATAACTACTTTATCCCAGTGACATAGATATAATCATGGAAAGTCTCAAGGATCATAGACCAGTGCATATCACATGGAACTCAAAATCCATATCTAAATAGACCAGCACATCACACTCGGAATCCATCTCTGAATGTCAATAAGAGCATGGGCCAGTAACACACTCAAAATCCGTCTCTAGACAATTGTAAGGCATCATGTCTTGGAAAACCTCATGGATCAGAGTTCAGAATAATGTCACTATTCGCACTTGAAATCCTTCACAGAGGCTAAATTTCTTATGTCAGACTACATTGACATAATATCCCTCAGGTTAGGCAACTATCCCATCATTCCCCTGATGCATTTCCTCAGGTCAAGTCTCTAGACTTCCACACCCCATACTCTATGCCCAGGTCCATCATCATCATGGTTGCATTTCATTCCCAAACTCCCCCACCAAGGGATCTAAAACACATGATGCTCCACCAATATTGAGTGTCAATTAAACCACCAAACCAATGGTGACACATATCATAGATTAAACATACAAGGTAGGTGTATTACGTCATCATGAGTATATAGAATGAACATAACAGTATGTGAACACATCAAACATGGTAAAAAGATAAAAAAATATCACTCATGGAATGTATAAAAATGTAAATAATGTCTAACATAAATAATTATCATGGAAACATGCATAACTGAGAGCCCAAGATGGTAAGGAACATCATACCATAATATCATTGATGAAACAGGAAATAATAAACCACCTTTTGTGGTTCAAAATCTTGAGTGATAACCTCAATAGTCAAGAACACCTCCTCACAGAACTTATTATCATATTGTTGACATATAAATTCTCTATGTACGTCATGGGATCCTAAAACCAAAACTATATACATTATTTGATGAAGAAATAAAATATCACATAATATAATACATTATCTCTCCTGAATAATTTATAAATTATCCTTTTATTAAATGCATGTGCCAGTAATATTCTCCTCAAGAATAATAATAAAACTATATTTAATAATTTATATCTGTAAAAATTATTTTGAGAACACATGTGGTATTCATAAAATTTATTCTTTAAAAACACAAAAAATTATCCTTGATAATTTCATAATCATCTAATGATAATTTTATATCTTTTCCATGTGATAATTACCTTAAAATTATCTTTATATAATTTATATAATTATATTCTAAATTTTTTTTCTTATAAGATATCCTTTTGTAATTATCTTATGAATATTTATTTCCACAATTTATCCTTTGATAATTTGATGTATTTATTCTTAAATAATTATTGATAATTATTTTTGATTAGTCATGTAATTTCCCTTTGATAATTCCTTGGAATTATCTTTTATAATTTCACGCAATTATATTTTTAAAATTCCCTGGGATTATCATTTGATAATTATTCATTTTTATCCATTGATAAACCTTTTAATTATATTGGATAATTTCATGAAATTCTCATTTAATAATTTGATTTAATTACCATTATAAAATTATTCATTTTTATATTTTGACAATAATTTATTAATTTTTTTTTAAAAAAATATCATGTGATAATCTTCTGGAATTATCATTGATAAAAACTAGGGTTATTTTTTTATTAATCAAAAAAATTTATTTTTAGGTTTTATTTATAATAAGAGAAACAAATGGATTAATAATAATAAATAAATAAATACAAATTATTAAAAAAACATACCTTCTTCGTTGTGTGTGGCACACCGGGGGGAAGAGAACTTCTTTGTGTGTCTAGATTAGTTGAAAAGGAACTCATAGAGAGTTCAATGATCATGTGTAGGGTGTTTTCAGATTGATCAAGTTCAATGGGACTGGTCCAACATGAAGCTAGAAGGTTTGGCTATTTCAAAGAATCCCTTAAACGGCATCCTCCACTCAATATAGAAACCTAATATTAATCCTCTGTTTAAACTAAATAATTAATGTGAAGTGTTTAATTTCATCTAATTAATATGGTTCTTGTTTTTATCATATTAAAAACAAGTTTTTATGATGCTTTTGAAATCATGGTCAGTACCTTAATGGTTCTTTTTCATTATGGGGAAGAAGTAACTCCAATGATTTTTAATAATTATATTAATAATTATTATTTAATAAAAATAATAAAAATACACTTAATCTAATGGTTGATCTAACCGAACGCCTGACATGCATAAAAGTTATATCGTACCTAGGGTAAACACCTCATCCCAAACCTAACAAGAGTCTCATATTTTTCATATGGTGTACTTTTGGGATATATTCTATTTTTTTCAAAAAAAATATGATTAAAATTTCAAATAATTTATCCTCATTTGTGGTCTTACCAAATATTCGATGCAAACAAATATTATATCATGCATATAGTAAACCCCTCATCCCAAACATAATAGTGGTCTTGGATTTACTTAATGATGCACTATATGGGAGATATTAAATTAATTTCATAAATATGTAAATAAAACTATTAAATAAGTTATCCTCATGTGTGATGCTACCAAATTGTCGATGAGCACAAATTTTTTGTTGCGCCTATAGTAAACTCATCATTATGTACTTAAAGGTGATCTTCGATATCTCATGTGACGCGTTGTTTGGGTGATATTCAATTACTTTTGGAAAATATCACACATATGTAATATAATATATTTAACACTTTTATTCTATCTACGTTGAGGCTCTATGGGCCTCTGAACCCTCTGATATCTTAGTGCCTAAATCTAAAAGTATTCCATAGAATATTCTAAGGTGTTTGTTGGTATTTTACCATTACTCAAAGCCTTTAAATCATCTATTAGGTAATTTTTATTAAAAACAACTATATTTTCACAAAAAATAATCATAAATTATTATCGATAAGGGTTATTATTATCTTTAAAAAAATAGCATATTAAAATTATCCACCTATATCAACTTATCATCCCCATGATTTATACCTAGTGGTCATGCTCTAACAAATCATGACACTAAACTCAAAAATAAGAATCACACTCCCATGAATCCTCCTAGATCCATCCATGCTGCCACCGAATACAGAATAGTGGATTCATCTTTCTTTACAATACATTCTCACTAAATTATATAATCTACACTGAATTATCCTTAAATGATGCATCAGTATCCAGATCAAAATCCTTTAATTAAAAGACATGAATATGGTTGGGCATGTAACACTAAATCTGAGACACATGGAACACATTATGTATACCTTGATAGCGATAAGGGTGGTCTAGAACATACTCCACTACTTCTATCTTCTCGGTGATCTCAAAGAATCCCCAAAACAAGGTACTATATTTCCCTACATTACCACATGTCTTTTCCCTAACCAAGGAGTCACTCTAAATAAAACCTACCCCCCCCCCATAGAAAACTCCAAGGGTCTCCTCCTATGGTCAGTATAACATCTCTCTCCGATTTGATTAGTGATCAACCTCTTAAATAATAGTTTAATTCTCTAAGAGGTATCCTAAACCATTCCAAGGCCAACAACCACTGCCTCTCCCACCTCATGCCAACTGAGCGGTGATCGACACAACCTCCTATAAAGATCCTCATAATGTGACATATGAATAAAATCCTGGTAACTATTATTGTATTTTAACTAAATCAATGATATTATATCATCCCATTATCTTCCAAAATATAGTACACAATCTTGAAGTATGTCCTTTAATATGAATATAGTCTACTCAGACTTCCTGTTGATTTGAGGATGGTATGTCATGCTCAATCTCAACTAAGTCCCTATGGAATTATAAAAGCCCTAATAAAAGAAAATATAAAATGTGCCTCTATATATAAAAAAATTATCATGGGAAATCCATATAGGTATACGATCTCTTAGATATAGAGATTTCTTAACTCCTCTACCAAGTGAGTCTCTCTGGTCAGTAAGAAGTGAGAAGAATTCATTAGATAATTTACAATCACCTAGACAATCTCATGAATCCTCGGGGTTCTAGGAAACCCCATCACAAATTCCATCATTAAATACCACAACTTACAAAAAGTTATTGGAAGTGGATACAATAACCACCAAGAATATGGTGCTCAGCCTTTACCCTTTGACAAGTAAGGCATCGGGAGATGAAACCTGTAATGTCTCTCTTTTTTCCTAGACATCAAAAATTTCTCCTCAAGTCATGATACATCTTGGTAAAACATGTATATACTTCCAATCTGGAGGTATTGTAATCCCTCATCTTCTCCTCTATGATTTAATATGGAACTTCCACTCTCTTGGGTAACATGATCACATCATTTTCATCCAATGTCCAACTGGGTGTTGGGTCACCCTCAGCCAGCTAATCCCTCATCACAACACACTCTAGTTATGAATCCTTACCAGTCTTCACCTAGTCCATAAGAGAAGACTTAATCATCCAAGAGAAAAAAGTTCATAGATCCCTGATCCTATAAATTATCCACCCTCCAATAAGTCTATAAGCTTATTAAGCACCACTAATCTTCTAAAGTCCTCTCACCAAACTTTTCTCACACTATGTATTAAGGATAATAGAATCCAAAATTTCATTACCCTGCTAAGGTGAATATAGCATGTCAAATTCAAACAACTATAGCTACTCAACACAGTGCCTCTGTCTCAGGTTCAGGTCCATCTATGTGAAGATATATCTTGGGATCTTATGATCCCTGTAAAAAATAAATATTTCACCGAATAGATAGTGTCTTAAAAATATTAGAGTGTGGACTAGAGTTTCAAATTCAAATTCATGTGTAGGTTAATTCCTCTCATGAGGTCATAGCTGCAAAGACACATAGGATACTAACTACTCTCTTTTCCTTAGTACTACTCATAGACCAATTCTTGACACATCATAGTATTTTTGTAACAATCCCAATCATGGGTAGTGTGAGTACCAAATATGTCATCTACATTCTTTTTAACTCAAGGAACACATATTCACATTGCTCCAACCATAGTAACTTCACTCATTTATTTTTTATCATTTTCCTGGGTTTTGATATTTAGTAGAAGCCTAAGATAAATCTTTTATAATATCCTACTAAACCCAGGAAACTCCTAATCTCAAACAAGTTCTTGGGATGTGTCCTGGAAATGACTACCACAAATTTCGTAGGTTCAATAAATATACCAGTCTCATACACCAAATTTCCTAGGAACTTCACCTCTCAAATCCAAAATTCATACATTAATATCTTAGCATGAATCCTACGTTCTCGAAGTGTACTCAGGACTATCTCCAGTTTCTTGGAATGTTTCTTTAGTGTTAATGAGTAGGTGAGGATATCATTACTGAATAATACAATGACTGTGTCCAAGTATGGATGGAATATTTTTTTCATGAGGGACATGAACACTTTTGGTGCATTCCTCATCCCAAATAGAACTACCAATTACTCATACAGTTCATACCCGCTCAGAAACACCATCTTTGGAATGCCCTCCTCTATAAAACACAACTGCTGAAAGCCCGATTTAAGATCAATCTTGTAGAACCATTGGGTTCCCTATAGCTGATTAAAAAGATAATGAATCATGGGAAATGGATATTGGTTCTTCACCATCACCTAGTTTCACTTCTGCTAATTAATTCATAACCAAATACTGTTGTCCCATTTCTTGAAAAAAAATATGCACCCCATAGTGAAGTACTAGTTCTAATAAATCCCTCACCTAGTTGTACCTTGAGATAATTTAGCTCAGTTGGATCCATATGATATGAGGATATTAAAATGGGTTTCATACCTATTATAAGCTCTAACTCAAAGTCAACTCCTATATTATGAGGGAGTCTTGTGAATTCATCTAGAAAAAAATCTTTATAGAGATTCATGACTGCTGGAAACAATAAGGTTGTACCATTGATCCTACTGAAAGAGACATGTGTTCCATCAATAATGTGATCATCTCGAGATGACTCAAGTCTGGTCCAACTCCACCTACTCTCAGTTCCAACTACCCAGTCATCATCAACTTCTCTCCCTTTGGCGATGTAAAATGAAACCATCTACGATAGAAATCAATGTGATCTCAGAATCTGGTCATCTTGGACTTTATGAGAATCACATCAAAAAATTCATCTATAAAATCATTAATAACCATATATGTCCATAGCTAGTGAAGACTAGTGGACACTCTGGGAATCACTGAATATGGACCGCTCTCATTCCGAATGGTTTATCAAGGGAGACTAAATAAAAGGATAACTTGACTTGTAAATAAAGTAAAAAAATATTTGTATAGCTATGAAATAATAGAAAGTGACAGTATCAAATAATTTAGTAGATAGAGTGGAGTTGATCAAAACCATACCTAAAATGGTGGATGGTTCCTACCCACAGTCTATCGAAAATTGATCTACCATATAGACATGTCATGTGTCAACTTGATGAAATTGTCCCTCAGACACTCTCAACTGGGAAGTTTGCATCCTCTATTGAAAAACAGGAATGGATTCTTGGATTGAAGACCTTTCCCATCCTATACTACTATGAATACCTGATCCTGGGGATAAATGAAAAAACTAATGTATATGGCCTATCTTGTTACACTTTTGGAATATTAACTTAGATTCTAGGAATACCTGACTATAGTGTCTGATCTTCCTATAGTTAAATCACAATGGGTCACCTTTACAAGGAACCAAAGAGACTAAACTCTACGGCACTTGCTTGCCACTGCTCTACTACATGTTCCTGACCTACCTCTTCTTTCCATTAGTTTAGGAACCCACATCACCAATGGGTTGTCTACCTGTCTAAGTAGTGAAAGTTATGAAAAACCCCAACTGGTTTTCCATCATCCATAATTTACTCAATGGTCAGGGAATTTCTCAACACCTCTAGGTATGAATCTAGGTCAAAGCTTCGGATCTTCTATCTATGTTTGGGTCAATGTATGATTTCAAACTACCTAGAATTTTGGGACTTATTAACATCCTAAATCAATGAGAAATAGAGGAACTTGTTAAATCATGAAAATTATGTTGATACTTTCATGGAGCCCTAATACATCTCCACGAACTCTTGTGTTTGATTGATTTTTAGCCTGTTGGTGAAGCATCTCTGAAAATATGTCCTTAAAGGCCTCTCAGGTGAGACCTTCACATTGTCAATACTATCACATAACTCCCCATTAATTCTTGGAGGGTACCTATAGCATGAAGAATACTAAATTCACCTACCTATTTGATGGTTTCTCAATAAGATCAAATATAACCTCTATGATATCAACCCAATCCTCAACACCATATTATCTATCGATGTCTTGGAAGGATGGAGGATGTTAGAGCTGGAAATCCTTGGCATAATCAACAATGGATCTCGATGGTGACTTTTATGGAACCACTTTCTTTACCATTAGAGTAGGTTTAGGGATGTGATAAAGAGAATCCTACTCATCTAGCGGTGTTAGCAAATATTTTTGCGGTGGCACCTTCTAAAATAGAATGAACTTCAGAAACGTGTAAAGTAATAAACATTTTATGGGATCAGATAAGATTTTCCTATAATTCTACCTACATCCCAAGGTATACCATCCTCTAACTAAACATGGAATCTATCTCTTCATGTTAGTAACAATCATCATATATATGTACTAATAAAACAATATGATCAGTTTAACTAATTAATGCTAATAAATATATATCACGACAATATTTTGACATTGATATAACACACAATGAGAAACTAACTATAAATGAGATCACAAACCAATGTATTTAATTAATGAACTATTATATAGTACAACAACAGGTATATATATGGCTTGTGAACCTAAGATCCTTTTCATGAAACATGAATGCACTAAAAATACCATAAATCACACTAAAATAATGTGCATCACCCATGTTGAGATTAATCAACAATAACAGAAGACCAAAAATTACCCACTTTATGGAAAATCAAAGGTCCACTATACAGTGTTGGATATGCACTTGAATAGTTCCCCTACCCGAGTCCCAACCATCATATCTCATGTATACCTTTCCCTAAAAAATATAATAGAATAAAAAGTTAGTGAATCATGTCGGTCTAATGCCATTTTTTAAAATCCTAACCCAAACCAAAAGGTATAATTTAGAATGTCACATGACCTCATGCACACTTCCATGTATTCAATATGGAGCCAATGAAGGTACGGATGATGATTTTGTGTCGGCATACTTATCACACTACCACTCAATTTTTGATTGTGTGTTTACACTTATTTAATTTTTTATTATTATGAAATACACTTTTTATACTTGAGCCCAACAATTAAGGATGCATTGGTGGTGTCCAACTGAGTCTTTTACACAAACCCGAATTGAACATTATAATGTACTTTTGTATTTCATGAGACACCTAGTAAAGGGTAAGGGGCTATGGTAGATGGGTGAGAAGTGGAGAAAGGAGCTAGCGATGGATGAGGATGAGATCTAGTGGATGAATAGTCTTTCTTTTATCTACATTATATACTCGGATAGGATTACCAAGGTTGGATCTATTTATTTATATTATATATGTCATATTTATTTTTTTACAATTACTCTAATCATTTATTCCTTATCCTTTTATTATTATTTATTATCCAACTTGATGACATGATACATAGGGTATAGTATCCCCACTATCATACATAGACTCTCACTGCTAGATGGTTCTCCCTTGAATATGGGGTGGTGTGCAGGAGGTTATGTGACATTTTGGATCAGGGTAAGTTGTTTGGGTTGGGATGTGACACCCCTGATGTGGATATATAGGTTTCGGAACATACTGATCGATGAGGGTGGGGTGTGTATAGAAATCAAAAGGAATATAAAATGTAAATATATATAGCCACAAACATATGTCCAACTTATTCATTTACAACAAAACACTAACCAACTCAAAACATCCCCAATTTTTCTACCACCTCTAAATGTAGAAAAACACATAAAAACTCAATACACAAGCCACTTCCCAATTTTCATAACCAACAATGTTTATTAAATGTGCTATTCATTTCATTATTTATCAAGAACTGCATTTAACTAGACATCCCATTTTAATTATTTCATTATCCTTTTCCAAACCATTTACCAAACCAGACTATATCACTTCAATTTCAATATCTCATTTAATTCCAATACTACTTAGGTATATAGCACAACATAACCATTCTCATCTCAACAACCACATCCACACATCGTCTCCCCATAGCATGGCCTCACAAACCCATCACATCATTTCCCAATATAATGTCCTCAAAATCCCATCATTATCACATTCCACAACCACGCATCACTACCCCACAACACGGCATCACAAACCCATTACATCGCCTCCTCGTAACACAAAATTAACAAACCAATCATCCCCATATTCCAAAACCACACATTTCAACCCCACAACATCGTTAGACATCATAAAACATCACAAAACAATGTATATATTTAGAAATGGGATTTTTATCAATTTTACTTCTTTATTTTAGGAGAATTATCACAAAATCCATAAATACTCGAGATACCATTTTATTAACCAAATATAAGTGGTTGACCATTTTTTGGTATATCACAACAACAAGAAATATGTTTTCCATATCCAAATAACTATAATGCAGTAAAAGGGTCCAAATGGTAATGATTTTTGGTGGGGTATCGGTTCTATCAATTCGCAATATCAATATAATAATATCAAATTGATAAAAGAATGTGGATCAAACCCCTTTACCATTCAATTTTAATTAACGAATTAATTTATCTTGATTAGGCTAGTGTAAACCATCCCCAATAGACAAAAAAGAGTAAACCCTAATTGCATGATACACAAAAGTGGGAAATGTGGGATTTCATACCTCAACGAAGCTTTACAAACTTGTTTTTTCACTATAGGGCGAAGAATAAAAACCTACAAACCAAAACTGCATAGAAAAACCAAAAATAAATATATACTGCATCAAGGATTATAAAAAACATAATCAAAATCACCCCAAAAACCAAAACCACAACAACACATCATATATGCAAACAAGAACATAAGTAAATCCATGATGAAAACAAGATAACTCACCATGGATTTCCAATGGGTATCCACTAGAAACCAAGGATCTAATTAGTATAATGAGGTGTTGAAGATCCTCTAAAATCTCATAGGGTTCTCCCAGAAATGAGAGAGAGGGGTACAACTGAATGAATAAAGATTTTTCATTCAATATTTTTTACTACTTGGATCCCATGGGTTTCACATTATCTTTTCCTTTAATTTTTATAATTCTATGGGATTTCCATAATTTTATTTTTTATCAAAAATTAATTCATCTTGACATGGTTTAATTATTTTTTTCAATTATATTTTCTGAATGTGAATCCTTTCCACATACTCCCACCTTACCCGCATACAAGATGTGAAACCATTTTTGGCACAAGTCATTAAGCAATAATTCACGACATGAATCTGTTTTACATCGTGAACCACTTACTGCATCACTCCTATAGTCCATCTCCACTGAGCCCTTTCAACCTCTTTTGAATGCCGCCAACTACCCAAACAACAAAGTAACATGCCGTAAAAAATGAGATGATACATTCAATGACAACAGAATTTAGAAATAATGGATTTTGCGAGATATTAGTTTTATAATACCTCAAAAAATAATTTTCACATATGTTTCAAACATTTTTCATGTCTTTTACCATAGGTTGTTATATTTTTACATTTTTATCTTTACCTTGGTAAATAGTTTTAAATTATTACATTTATATTTTTAAAAAATATATATGGTAACCCCTATTAATAGAATTTATTAATTTGAACCTAAATTTAATCACCATTTAATCAAATTCAATTTATAAATATGAGAAATTTAACTTTGAAATTTAAATATATAATTTATAAAAAATATTTTTTGTAGAAAAATAACCATTATGTGTTCGTTATTCTTATAGAGTATTGATTGTCAGTTTAATGAGTGTTAATATAGTTATATATAGTTTTAAACATAATATTAGAGTAATAATTTAAATTAGAACAATTTTATTTATTTAACAAAAATTATAGGATTATCATTAAACATTTCTTTTTAAATTGTTTTTTCTACTATCACTGTAATTAACACTAATATTATTAATATTATATTCATTAATAAAAATAAAATTGAAATATTTGTCTAATATTGATATTTTAAACTCAAATAGGAGATAAATATTTTTATATTTTATTTGGAAATGTTATAATGTCTAACATAATCATATAAAAATAGTTTTTAGTGTGGAATATTACTTGAGTCCTTGAAAATGATTAACATGTGTTTTAAAAAATCAAAATAGTATTTTAAAATGATTCATATTATTAATTAAATAAATATGTTTTGTATAAAAATGGGTTTATAATATTTTATATCATTATTTTATTATAAAAGAGATATCCTTTAGCAAAATAAGTATTTTTACTATTCATATAAAAATCGATTATTTTATGAAAATACCAAAAATCTAAACTAAGATAATTTTGATATAATTAAATTAAAATTGAATTATATTTTATAAAATTAAAATTGTTAAATTTAAATATTTACCCATTAAATGAAATAAATAACTATAAATAAAATTGATTTTCTTCAAAAATGAAAATTTTAAACATTATGTTTTTTTAATTTATTTCATATCAATTTATAATTTTTGATAAGTTAAAATATTTGTTCATATGTAAATATATTTTAAAATTTTAAATCTAATTTATTATGGTGAAATATACAATACTTAATAAAATGGATTTTTGAAAATAAATATTACTTTTATAATAAATACTTTTTGAAAAATACCATTAATTAATTGTTTATATTCAAAATTTTAATTTTTATTACTCTATGGATATTGAAATATTTATTTGGATCTTATATATAAAACAGATCATATTTTAATAATAATTATTATCATTATTATATTTAATGTGTAAATATATATTTTATAATAGTTTAATATCATATTTTAATTTCATTGTGAGTTATATTGTTTTAAATTTACCACATAACAATACCTGATGTGATTATACCTATAGGTTAAGTAACTAACAACTATAATTTAAAAAAAATTAACCGTAATAATTATAACTACCATATGTGCAATTACCATATTTTATTCTTATATATATATATTTACTAAACATATTCCATTCACACTTATCAGTTCCTTAGTTTTCATTTTAGGTTTAATAACATGATTTCACCATTCATGGTATTACTTCAAATATTTTTTTTAGTTACACTAATAGCGATTCTTAAAATCTATGTTATTCTATGGGAGTTTATAGTTCTGAAGATATTATTCGTTTTGTTTTATTTTCCCCTTTTAATTTTGTTGTTTTAATGGATGTAATCATCCATTATATATAATAATCCATTGTATGTAATACATTTTATCGTATACCTATGTTGTAATGTTTTGTTATAATTGAATAAATTTATTTATCTTGGTTTATACCTTGTGTGGCCCAATCTCTAATTAAGTATTAATTGTTTTGAAAGAATAAACATTCTTTATATTTATGGACCTGATTAATAATAAAAATGAACATTATGATAATGATGATGATGAAGATAATAGATCATAATACCTATGTAGTTATAAATAATATCCTAAATCTCCACATCATAATGATATTATTTCCAAACTCAAACAATAAATATAACTCAAGGAAACAATACATTCATGAAAAATAATGTATGCAAGTAAAGGAAAATAATGATTTATGTGATTATTATTTTAAGGAACCATAATTAAATTGTTGAATTTTTTCCTTATTATAGTTATTTCATATAGTATAAATCACATAAAATAGCTTAAATAATATAGTAAAAACATTATAAATAAAAAATAATGAAATAAGAGATAGTTCTAGAAGTTAAGGAACCTATACCAATGGAATCGTAACATGGCATTTGGAAAAGTAATATGACCATTGGGAATAGTAATATAAACAATTTAATAGTAACTTCACCTATAAAAGTATAAATAAAATTTGGGTATCATATAATTTAAAATATGATATATTTTTATATTCATATAAGTAACTAAATGTTTTAAAAATAATAAATTAGGTGTTTGTATTTTTTTACGTCATAAATATTTAATTACCATTTTATAATTAATATAATGATTTAAAATAATATTATTCATGATGAATATTCATAAATTAATAATTTGTTTTCTTATGATTATAAGATAATTTAATGAGACATTAATTAATTTTTAAATGTGTTATAAAATCTGTTACAATTTTAAAAGTGGTATTCTCCAAATAAATGATAATTTTCTTTAAAATTTATATTTATAATGTTTAGAAACTTATTTTAATAAAATGGAGCCTTTTTTAAATTATAAACATTAAAAAATGGTTAGGGTGAAATTTTTATATTTTTCTGACATAGTTTAAATTTTTGTGAATAATGATATAAGGTAATTTATGGTATTTAACAAAAACATGAATTATTATACCATAGATGATGTATGGATGATTTAAACCCATAATCTCAAACTATAATTTATTATTTTAATATATTTTGTGATATTTATCAAACTCTTCATTTTCTTGAGCCAAAATAATAAACAAATGAATACAATATTCTAAAAACACTGCTCTCCTCTACTATAAATACCACCCCTCACCACCTCCTCTCCTAAGACCTTAAAAGATTTTATCCTTATACAATTTTTACCAAATACTCTTAACCATACCCTGACCCATTTCGAGAATCATTGGTCTCAAAAAAACTACCAAAACCAATCCCCATAAGGAGGTTCTCAAGAAGTATGATTCAAGAGGTAAAAACCTAATTATTTTCTTTTATTTATTTTTTATTTATTTTATTTTATTATCCTCCTCTCGCATCCTATATCCAACGTGACATGATAAATTAAGTATATTTTATATACTATAATTTTATTATGTTAATGGAAAATTCACCTTCATGCCTCTTCTCCTTTTCCATCTAATTTAATGGTGAAAACATCATCCCAGATGTACTGATTTACCTCCTTCATGAACAATGTGTTTTTGTTTTTCAATTTCACCTTCAAGGATGATAATAAAACCATTTTTATGGTTAAACCAGATTAAAAAATATTAATTAAATCTTATATAATGTACTATAAATATTATATATACATAATATTAATTAATGAAATAAAACTAATTTGTGATGATCGAAAAACCACCAAAATAATCTAAACGATTATCACTAACGTATTATATAATGATTCATACTCACCCCATATAAATAAATGAATTATATAACCATTTTATTTTCTATAATATCATTAATAACATATAATTATTCACATTTTATATGAACCACTATACTCTTATACCGGTAAACCAATTATAAAAACTAAGGAAAAGAAAACTATCGAATGACAGAATTAAATCTTATAACTAATAAAAATACCATAAATTAACTTAATAAAATTAAAATAAATCATATAAATGTAGTGAAGTTTTTTAATTAGTTAATTAAGGGATTTAATTTTATTATCCAAGACATTATGTACAATTTCAGAACACTTTCGGACATAAGGTGAGGGTTTCTTCCTGAACCACAATTTTCATTCAGGATATGTTTATCCCTATTTAAACCAATGTAATTATTAATTATTTTTATATAATTCTTATAAATCATGTTTATATGTTTTAAAATTATTTATCTAGATAATGTTTTATTTATTTGATGGGAAATGGATATTTTTCCTTTTCAGTTTTTTTTCCATATGCAAGCCCGACTAAATGGAACTTTTTGATTTCTTAACCTTCTTCAAGTACATCCATAGTCTATTTTAAGACACCATTGGTTTTATAAAATCACTAATTTTTATCATGAAAAACTATATTTTTTCATTTCTAGTTTTATACAAACAATTATGACAAATACAAATGATTTTCCAAAAGAACACTTCTTTGCAAAGTAAAACGGTTATTTCTCTCAGTAATTCCTTGATGATTTTATTAGAGTATTTTAATCTATTTCAACACCTAGGTTCAATTTTATGATTTATTGAGATTGAAATCTTATGATTATCATCTATAATATTTTATTAAATATTTTAGGGTCATTTTTATTGTGGATGTGTTATCTTACCATTCACCATACCACTCAAAATGGTTAGTGAATATGTTTAAAGATTAAGGAAAGTTATTTACATTTAATATGTGTATATCATTTAATTTTAACCCCATTAATTTGAGGAATGAATTGGACTTATCGAGGGATGTTTGGATTCCTCTATAGTCAATTTATGGATTGGTAGGTAGCATGAGACAAAATGGAAATGGATTTTTCCACGTCCTTAACCATTTATTTTCATACATCTTGATTGAGGCCTCAACGATATGTTTATATTGTATTTAATTATGAATTCCCTCATTATGATATTTGTAATTGATAATACATTTTATTATTTGAATAGTATAATATCCATGGTTAAGAATCATTTTCATGTGATTACTTATATGTAATTATTTATTTAACTTTTATTCTTTCTATATTATTCTCAAGATTATGGTCTAATGGCATGTGTTTTTAGTTATTCGTCATGACTTATTGTTTTTATCATCTTTTTTGTATTATTTACCCTTAATGGTTATATGAGATCACCCCTTTCTTGTTTTTTATTTTCCCCTTTTATTTGAATATGTATCTTATGAATGAATTGCAGGTATAATTTAGGGATTTTTGGGTGTTTTCAATGGTGGTGCTGAGTTGTAATTCATATCAAGTTGTGATGTAAAAATTATGTTTGTATCTAGTTTTCCAATTATTTTGAACAATTCAGTTTTTTGGGACATGACTTCCTCTTTTTTTATACCAATGTAACAAAGTAAGGCACCAGCTCTAGGAAAATGGGGTCAGGGTCTTTAAACATGGTATCAAAGAAAGATTCGTACAACCCTTGGAAACTAGATTAAGAAAATAGAGATTTGGGAACACAAACCTAAGATATACTTTGATTATAAGTATAAAATAACATCCTAGAATTTTATTAAGGTGGGTATTATGTGGGTCTTCCTAGTAATAAATCCCTATCTGGATACAACAAGTGGATGTGGTTATTGCACAAATGTACTTAGGGGTAACAACTCTTACAAGGTGTCTCGGGCCTAACTCGGGGTCACCTAGTACACGACAACAAGCTTTACTGTGCACCTGGTTTGACACTCCTAGGGTATATTCTTAGGATAATTTAAATTTTATTTTAAAATCATCATGAAGTATTTAAAAGTAAACACGTATCCAAAGATACCATGTTTATGATTATGATTTTAGATATGCATAAATTTCAAATTTATGTTAATTGTTTTGCTAGTTTTAAAATTAAAAATTATGATTCATCACATAATTTAGTGTGTTCCATTGTTTATAAATGGAATATAGTGGCAGAAATGGAATCCATTTCAATTTGTGTATCACATGTAGTGATTTTCCTCTTATGTTAGATAATGATGTAGAAACTGGAGCTGTAACTGGTTCTGAACAACTTATAGCTATACTGAGATAGTTGACTCAGGTTATTAATAATAAACTTACTTATATGGATTTTCTTGATCTATAATGTAGAGGAAAAATGTTAGACTAATTCATGAGACAACATCCTCCATCAATAAATTGGACTACAAATCTATTTGTAGCTGAGAAATGGATAAGTTCCTTAGAGAAGATATTTCTTGCTTTGTAAAGTAATGAAAGGAAAAAGGTTATCCTGAAATTTTTTCATCTCTCAGGAGATTTTGATAAATAGTGGTCATTGATTCAAAACACAAAGTAGTAGGAATAAATTTTAAATATGGAATTAAAGGATTTTAAGGAAATTTTATCGAAAAAATATTTCCCTCCAGAATAACGAGTAGATATAGAGAGATAATTTTTTAATCTAATACAAAAGGAGGAATATGATGTTTTTAAATATGGAAAAAACATTACATGGTTATAAAGGCACGTTTTGGAATACATATGTTACCTAAAGAGTAAGATTGGTCATTTATTTTATGGGTTAAAACCATTCCACCAATGGGAATTGGTCTCACAAAATTTCTCATCATATGAATATATAGTCTCTTATTCTATCAAGATAAAGAAATAATTCTCAAAGACTTATGATTTTATAGGGAAACAAGAGAAGAAGATGGTGGTGGAGAAAATAATGGATAAAGGAAAGAATAAAAAAGGAAATTTTATAACGGGAAATACTTAACACCCAGGTCCCTGATTAAAAGGAAAAGGATTTTGAAACAAGTGTGGAGAAAAAGACCACCAAACACATGATTACAAGGGAAATAAAGAAGCTACCAATGTTTACTATTGAAATTGTAAAGATATGGGACACTATGCAAATGATTTTCCAAACCGTCAAGAAAACTTAACTCAGAAAAAGACAAGGTAGAAAGGCTAAGATTTTTCGATCACAACTACTAAGGTTGAAGTTCCTAATGATGTGGTGGTAGGTACTTTAGTAATTTCTTAAAACATATCTAATTCTTTATTTGATTGTGGATCATCGAATTAATTTATATCTTCATAGTTTTCTCTTTCTTTTCTTTAATTTCCTTTTCAATTTCTTTTGTTTTCTTATCCTTCCCTCACTTACCCTATACAAAGTGACAAGATAACTCCATTATATTTTATATATTATATTTTATATATTTTAATTTTATTATGTAGATGGAAAATTCACCATAAATTCTCTTCTCCTTTTCCTTTTATTTTAAAAATAAAAAATTCATCTGAGAGGTGTCGATTTACCACCTTCATGGATGACATGTTTTTTTTCAATTACATTTTAAAGGATGGTCCTAAAACCATTTTCATGGTTAAAAAAAGTTATAATATATGAATTAAAACTTATATAATGTTCTATAACCAGAATATATACATAACATTAATTAATGAAACAAAAAACTTGTGATGATAAAAAATGCTAAAATAATCTAAAGGATTATCACTAAGGTATTATCTAATGATTCATCCTCACTACATATAACCAAAAAACTTAAATAAACATTTTATCAAATGGATGATAATTAATAAAATATCATTATTATCATTTTATAAGAACCTTCATACTCTTATACAAGTAGACCAATTATGAAAACCCAGGAAAAGAACACTCCCAAACGACAGAATTAAATCTTATAACTAATCAAAAGACTATAAATGAACTTAATAAAATTATAAAAAATAAAATACATGTAGGATAGATTATTAATTATATAATTAATGGATTTAATTTCATTATCTAGGATATTAAGTGCAAATGAAGAACACTTTCAGGCATAGGGTAGGGGTTTCTTCTCAAACCTCCATTTTCATTGGGGTTATGTTTTCTCCCACTTTAAACGAATGTAATTATTCATTACTTTTATGTAATTATTATGAATTATTTATATATGTTACAAAATCATGTATCTATATAATTTTATCCTTATTTTATGTGAAAATACATATTTTCTATAACAAACCAAGCTTCCATAGTATGCTTCTTTTTAAATAATTCAATGGATTATGATGTAGGCAACATTGAGTTCCAGCGCACCATGACTAGCCGTTTAAAAATAAATTATTAATATTATTAACAAAAATTTTACATTTATATATTCAATATAATTTTAACATTGATATTATGTGTTTCTGATACATGATATAATAAAAGAATCAATTTTTTGAATAAAGGAAGTATTTTTCAAAAAAAATACATTTTTATCACCTTTTAATAGTGAACCATTTTAAAATAAAATATCTAACACTATTATATATTTAATTTTATAAAAGAAACTTATTATTTAGAATCATGACATAAAAAATTATTTTGGACAAATATTTGGTGTTTTTCTGATAACATTCAAATTTTAATGAATAGTGAAAAATATTGCATTTATCAAAACTTCTTTTTCAACTAATTTATTTATATTTATAGATTATAATTTTAATTAGTTTTAATGTATAAATAGATTAATATTTTATAATTTAATATAATTTATTTCATTTTAGTTCTTTTAAAATTAAAATTAGATATAACCACATGTCGATCTTTTGATGGCGTTTACTTTTGAAAAAATCATTTTCTAATTTTTCCCAATGGAATTAATTTTAATGTAATTATTGTAACTTCTATGTTTTAAATTTTGAAAAATGTTTTCTATTTTTAGAATCAGTGGTTCCAATTAATTTTAATATGTTTCTTTTATTTTATTTTTTTATATTATGAATAGTAACTTTAGTAATTTTTTTATTATCGCGGTTAAAGGTAAATTGGGTATTTAAAGATAAAAATAATATTATAAATTTACACTAACACCTATAAAAATCCTATTGGATTTCTAAATTCTACTCGTGTCACTTAGGATTCTAAATGGAATCCATTAATGGACCCTTTTCTATGAATATGACATCAATTTTATTATGATTAATGAATGTGACAAAATTTCACACTCTCTTTTCTTATAAATATAATAATTTTAATATATAGATATATAGGAGATAAAATAGATTTTAAATATTATTTTAAAATATAAAATAATTACATATAATATAGAAATTTATTTGTAATTTTTAGAGAATAAATAATTGTCGTTAATAATGACACGATAGTGATGTAGAAATTATTTTATTAATATAAATATCAATTAAATGATATTAAAAATATTAAAATAAATATAATTTTACTTAATGAATGACCTGAATGAATTTTAAAGCTAACATAGATATGCTATTAACATATTTTAATTATTTTTTATAATTTATCTTGTTTTTTTTTATATTTTAAAAAATTATAATATTGAAAAGTATCAAAATTGACATAAATGATACATTTTAATAAATAATATTTTATTAAATGTTATAAAATTCATAAAAATATTAGGTTTGTAAAAATAACTATTATAGTGTTAAATATGTCATTAATTATTAAATTTGGGGTTGTTTTCTTTTTTTTGGAACTATATTAACCTTGTTGTGTAAAAGTACTGGAAGACAAGGTAAGAGTTAAATTGATTAACTAATGATTAAACCCAAAAGATAAGGTTACTTTTGTGATCTAAACTTGTATAAAAATTATTTTATGAGATTATTTCAACCCATAATCATTTTAACCTAAAAATAAATCACTTTTTATCTATTTTAAATTGAAAGTCAATTTATAATAAATTAATATTTTTAGGATCTTCCAAAAGTTCCCCTCACCTCTCTTATAAAATGGCACTTCTCTATCTATTTAATTAACACCTCTAAATCCATTTGGATTGAACAACCCCTTCCCTATTATTCTCCCAACTTCCCTCACTTCATCATAGAGTTCACACTTTGGGTAGGAAGACAACCTATGGAGTCCATTTGTGCAAACCAAAATGACACTCTTGAAAAATAGGTAATTTTTTTATCACCTCTTTCAATGTTCTTTTCTTCTTATGCTTCCTATTTCTATTTTTTTTTAAAGAAAAATAATAACTAAATAATAATCCATATAATTAGATGTTATTATAATCATTTAACAACCATATTCCTCATTTCACTCATCATACAAATAATAATATCACCATGTGTGCGTACATACGACTTACCATCCCCACATTGTGGTGTAATTTTATATTTAACACTACTTTATTTGGGTAGGTATAATGAGGTTATAATGGATATAAATAATGAATATAACATGATAATTATTATTTATAATTAAAATACCATCTAATTCCATTCCATTTAACCATCAAGGGAATGATATTGTCATTTGTGTGTATGTACGACCTATCATCGCCACGATGAGGTGAGATTCATTATCCATGTTAACCATTCAGGAATGATTGTTAAATTTTTATGTTGATTAAAAATAATAATTATGAACCTTATATCATTCTGTATATGAATGAAATACATCCTATGCATAAAAAACATGACTTACATGTAAAAATGAGAATGGTAAAACAAAGAAGTTTACACCAAAAATAATGGTAATATTGAAATAATATAAAAAGATGATATAATAGAATAATATTTGATATCATAAATATGTATATGGTTCGGATGTAATTTAATAACATGATTTATCCATTATACAGGAGGTTAATTCACCCTCGACAAAAGAAAAGTACAAGGTAAAGGTTAATTTCACAATCTCATTATAATCTGAGGTTGTTTGTACGTAAGTACCAGATGGGACATCCTTATTATCCATGTCCATGTTTCTTAAAATGTATTTCAAAATATTATCAAAAAAAATAAATTTATTTAGACCCATGTTTTACTTTTTTAAAAAAAATTAAGAGAATATTTCCATCATTTTCCAAACTAAATAATTTATAACATTTTCTAGAAATTAAGGAAAGAATATATTTTTAACTTATATGGCGCAAGTGGCTATTTTCTGCCATTATGAAACCTTAGAATTTTGAAGCTTTACATACAATACTATATGGTTATTTTCAAAAAATAATCTTTTTTAATTGCGCGTCTTTTAAATGATTTCAAAGTAAAAAAGAGATATTTTCCTCAATGAGTTTTAATGGATTTATTAAATTATTTTACTTTATGTCAACATTCTTTATTGAATTTTATATTTATTTGAGGTTGAATTATTATAATAAAATCATCCATATTTTATTTAAGGATTTATGATATATTTTACAATTGATGTACTATTTTTATACCATTCATTGTTTATAGTTAAAGAATTAACCTTTTGTATTCTAGTTTTAATATGATTGTTTATGTTATGTTTCACCATTTTAATAAGAGGAATGCATTGGACTTAGTAAGTGATATTCAGGGCCTACTATATCCCCTAGATGTATTAGTATGTCTTATGAGACAAACTAGTGTCTTGGAACAATGCCTTAACAGTATGGTAATAGTCTTGTCATGAGGCCTTGATGGCATGGTTATGATGTTTAACATCATTTGTTTCCTCATTATGATATTAGTTATTAGTATTTAATGTGATTATTCGACTAGTAGAATATCCATGTAAAAATTTAAGTAGAATTATTTGATTTATTCATTCCATATTATATTGAATATTATGTTTAAAAGGCTTTTGATTTATTTTTATATCTTTCCTTAAAAGTTTATTCTTATTTTTTGATAGATTATGCTATATTATTTATCCTTACTAAGCATCTGAGCTCACCCCTTTATTATGTTTAATTTTCCTCAAGATTCAAATAAGTGTATTATGATTGGCCTGCAGGGATGGTCTAAGGGATATGATATTTTTCAAAGGGTAAAATATGATTTTTTTTCTATTTCAAGATGTAATGTAAAAATTATATTTGTATCTAGTGTTTCTAAAACTACTCAACCAATCGGTCCTTCGAGATTGGATATTCTTGTGATAATTAAAATTTAATAAAATAATACATACAATCTCATAAAATGGGGTTGTGGAATTATAGTTAGTATTAGGGGGAAATCTAGTATAATCCTTAGAAACTTGATTTAGAAAAACCTTGATTAAGGAACATTACCCTATGATAGAATTTGAAGATACATATAGAAGAAAATCCTAGAATTTTGGAAATGTAGAGATTATATGGGTATTTCTAGAAAATATATCCTTTTCTAGATACTACAAGTGGATGTTGTTCTAGAACATATGTACATAGGAGTAATTATTGTAACACGGGGTTACGTTCTTGACTCGGGGTACCCTGGTATACAATAATGGGCCTTACTACACACCTGCTTTGACACTCCCAGGGGATATTCTTAGGATAATTCACATTTGTTTTACAAACCATTATGAAGGATGTATGAGTAAATATGTCTCCAAAGAACCATTTTTATGATTATGGATTTTATATGCATAAACCTTTCAATTTAGGTTATGTATATTACTAATTTGGAATTATTTATTATGGTTCATAACCCAATCTAGTGGGTGCCATTGTTTATAAATGGCACATAGTAGATGAAATTGAAACCATATCAACATATGGAATACATGTAGGTATTTCCCTCATATGCAAGATAATATTAGTGGAGATGGTTATACAACTGGTATTGAAGAGATTATAGCCATACTGGGACAACTGACTCAAGTTATGAATAATAACCTTACCCATATGAAGCAGCCTAATCCAAAACATGAGGGATCAATGTTAGATTGATTTATGAGGAAATAAAACCAACAATTAAATTACCCTACAAATAATTTTGTAGTTGAGCAGTGGATATGTTCCTTTGAGAAAATATTTCGTACTTTGGGGATTAATAAAAGGGAAAAAGTTATTATGGAAGTCTATCATCTATATAAAGATACAGATCAATGGTGGTCATTAATTCATAACATGAAGGAGGATGAAGATGTTTCATATATATAATATAAGTAATTTAAAGAACTTTTCCTTGAAAAATACTTTCCTCGTGAACAATGAGCTGATATTGAAAGGTAATTTCTGAGTCTAAAGAAAAAAGAGGATAAGGATGTTGCAAAGTATGAGGCTAACTTCACAACATTAGCAATACATATTTTCGACTATATATGTAACTCAGGAAGTAAGATTGATCGATTCTTTTATTGGTTAAAACCATTCCTCTGATGAGCATTGGTATCACAATCATAGTTATCATACAAAAATATAGT
Organism: Viscum album; assembly: GCA_963277665.1. NCBI lineage: Eukaryota > Viridiplantae > Streptophyta > Magnoliopsida > Santalales > Viscaceae > Viscum > Viscum album. Next base: position 649,748,255 of record OY728145.1, on the reverse strand, counting down.
CTCATTTTATATCAATATGGAAAATTAATTCTCTAAGTGTTATGAATTTAAAGGGAATCAAGAGAATAATAGAGTCATTAAACACTCTAGGAAAGGAAACAAGTGGAATAAGGGAAAAGGTGACTTTCCACCCTATGGTAATAATGGGAAGAAACACCTCAGTACTTGAATAAATAGGATATGAGTTTATTACAATTTTAGAGAAAAAGGCCACCAAGCTCGTGATTACAAGGGGAAGAAAGAATATTTCATTGTATAGAGTTAAAATTTTAAATAAATTGGACATTATGAAAATTATTATCTTAAGCGTCAGGGAAACTCATCTTAGGAAAGGACAAGGGATTAGGGCCAAGCTTTTACTATCATAACTGCTAAGGTTGAAACTCTTAATGATTTTTGTGGCTGGTACTATAATCATCTCCTAAAATTTATGAAAATCCTTATTTGATTAATGATTCTCACATTCCATTATATCTTCCCAGTTTTATTTAAAAATTAAATATTTCTAATTCACTTTAACAAGGGAGTTGTTAGTAAAAACTCTTAAGGGAAGTCTCATTGTAACAGAGATGTGTCAAGAGGTTCCCATTATGACATATAAATGTCCATTCTCTTCTGACTTAATTATATTACATATGGTTGACTATGATATAATCTTTGGTATGGATTTTCAATCAAAATACGATGAAAAATTTTACTGTAATAAAAAATAATTTATGATTTTTGGGGATGATATAGAATCCATTATCTTTATAGAATAAATTTAATCCCCATATTCTTATCAAAAATCCACCCCTAGTAGCATACTGAATGAGATTATTGGGGAATAAGAGAAAATAACATCTAGGGATAAAGAAATAAATATTCAAATTGAGGATGTACCTATTGTAATGGAATACATTGATGGTTTTCTGAAGATTTACCTAGACACCCCCCATAGTGTGAAGTTGATTTTTCTATTGATTTAATCCCTGATGCAAGACCAATATCAAATAATCCTTAAATAATGGCCACTATGGAATTAGTAGAGATGAATGAATAACTAGATGAGTTGAGTAATAAAGGATTTATTTAACCAAGTTTTTTTTCATGATGAGCCCTAGTTCTTTTTGTTAAGAAGAAAGAATGATCAATGAGGCTATGAATTGACTATAGAGAAATCAATGCTATTAAAATAAAGAACAAGTATCCCCTTCCTCACATCGATGATTTATTTTATCACCTTCATAGAGCACCATATTTTTTAAAAATTTAACTTCATTCTTGAAATCATCAATTGTGTAAAAGAAGAAGATATTCCAAAGACAACATTCTAAATGAGGTATAGTTATTGCAAATTTACGGTAATTCCATTTCGATTGCCTAATGCACCCTCTGTTTTAATGGATCTAATGAATAGATTGTTCAAGGAATATCTTGATTATTTATTCATAGTATTTATTGATGATATCTTGGTATACTCTAAAATCTATGAAGAAAATGAAAAACAATTATTGATTGTTCTAAAGACTCTTAGAATAAATGAACTATATATGAAATTTTGCAATTGTGAATTCTAGATTCAAGAAATTTCTTTTCTAGTCTATATTGTCTCCAAATATGGAATCTCTTTTGATCCTAAAAAGATAAATTCAATCCAAGAATGGCCAGCACCAATGAGTATAAATGAGGTATGCGGTTTTATTGGTTTAGAAAGTTTCTATCAGTGCTACATCTAGAATTTTTCTCGATTGGAAAACATGTTAACCAAGATAAAACGTAATGGGGTTAAATTAATTTGAACAAAAGAGTGTAAATATTGTTTTAAATAGTTAAAGATAATATTATTCTGTGCTACTATCATGACTTTACCATATGAAAATGATGGGTTCTTTATTTATAGTGGTGCATTAAAGAAAGGACTTGGTTGTGTCCTTATGCATAATGGTAGGGTTGTTTCTTGTGCATCAATGTAATTAAAATTCATTAAAAAACTACACAATTAATGATCTATAGTAAGAATCAGTAATATTTTCTCTAAAGATATTGAGACACTATATCAATGGTGAAAGATGTGAGATATATATTGATCACATGAGTTTGAAATATATTTTCTCATATAAATAACACATCTTGAGATAAAGGAGATGTCTTGAGTTAATCAAGGATTATGATTTCACAATACACTACCACCTAGGGATGGAAGATATGGTGGCATATGCTTTATGTAGGAAGGACAATGGAGTTCTAAAAAATGAGAGATGAAAAGGTTTCTATGTTTATGGACCTAGTAAATATGGATATGGGAATTACCCGGAAAGGTGAAACATCCCTACTTTTTCAAATGGTATCCAAACATTCTTTACTATAAAGGATAAAAAGTTTTTAGTCTGATGATGAGGAGTTTCAAAAGAAAATTAAGTTTTTGAATGATGGGATACTGATTGGATTCTTATTTGAAGATGTTATTTTAAAATTTGGGGAAAGGCTTTTTTTATACTATACCTGAGCAAAAAAAAGGAATTATTGGGTGATACATATAGATCCAATTTCTCTATACACTTTGGTGGCACTAGGATGTATAGATATTTTAAGGAACCTTTTTTTGGGACAACATGAAGTGGGAAATTTCTGATTATGTGTCGAGATTTTTGGTTTGTGGGTGAAGGTAGGAAGACCACATCCTTGAGGATTCATGCAACCTATTCCTATACCTACATGGAAATGGGATGATATTACAATGTAATTTGTCATGGGTCTACCAAAGACTCCTAGAATAAATGATTCTATATGGGTTATTATTGATTTTATTACCAAATAAGAACATTTTCTTACTATAAGAGAATATTTACCACTTGAAAATTTAGAGAGAATATATATTAATGATGTTGTAAAACTTTATGGTGTACCCATGTCAATTATTTCAGACCCTGATCCTCATTTTACATTAGAGTTCTGGAAAAGTCTTTAGAAATCCTTGGATACTGAGCTTCGTTTGATCACTACCTACCACCCTCAAACTGATGGACAATCAGAAAGAACTATTCAAACCTTAGAAGACTTGTTGAGATCTTGCTCTCTTTACATTTAAGGTATGTGGGATTAGTATTTACCTTCGATAAAATTTTCCTATAATAATAGATTCCATTCAAGTTTTCTTATTGCACCATATGAAGTGTTATATGGAAAGAGATCTCATACACTAACTTTTTGGGACGATTTTGGTGAAAGAAAACTCATAGGCCCAGAACTTGTTGAGAAAACGACGAAAAAGATAAAGACTATTCAGACCCATATCAAAATAGCTCAGAGTTGGAAAAATATCTATACTGATAACCGAAGGAACGATTTGGAATTTTTAGTAGGAGATCATATTTTCATGAAAGTATCTCCATGGAAGGGAGTTATACGATTCAGTAAGAAGGGTAAATTAATTCCCATGTACATCAGACCATTTGATATTCTCGAACGGATTTGAGATGTAGCTTACCAATTGGCAATGCCGCCAAGTATCTCAAAAGTTCATGATGTGTTCCACATATCAATTTTAAGGAAATACTTGTTAGAACCAACACATATACTCACCTATGAAGAATTAAAACTACAACCTGATTTTTATTATTGTGAAGAGCTTATCAAGATTCTTGATACCAGAGAACAATTGTTGAAAAATTGGATGACTCGTCTGGTAATGGTTCTTTAGAGAAACCATAAAATAGAAGAGGTGACATGGGAATATGAATAAAATATGATAAAAACCACCTAGATATATTTATGAAGTGATTTTTTAGAAATTTAGAGGAAGAAAGTATTTTAAAGAAGTAATAATGTAACACCCCAATCTTCCATAGTACGCTTCTTTTTAAATAATTCAATATCTTGCACTGCACGCAACACTAAGTTCAAGTGCACCATGACTAGCCATTTAAAAATAATTTATGAATATTATTAACCAAAGTTTTATATTTATATATTCCATATAATTTTAATATTCATCACATGTGTTTCTTATACATTATATAATAATAAAATTCAATTTTTTGAATAAAGGAATTATTTTTCAAAAACAAAAACATTTTTATCACCCTTTAATGGAGAACCATTTTAAAATCTAATATTTTACACTTTAAAATATTCAATTTTCTGAAATAAACTTCTTATTTAGAATAACAGAATAAAAATTTGGTTTGGACAAATATTTGGTGTTTTTCGGATAATAATCATATTTTAATGAATAGTGAAAAATACTGCATTTTAATTTAAAATGGTTTTTTCATATAATTTATTTTTATTGCTTGATTATTATTTTAATTGGTTTTAATGTTTAATTATATTATTTTATTACCATTTAATATAATTTATGTCATCGGAATTATTTTCACATTAAAACTAGATATAAATGCATGTCAATCTTTTGATGGTTTTTACTTTTGAAAAACATGATTTCTCATTTTGTCAATGGAAATTAATTTTAAATTAATTACTGAATATTATTTATTTTAAATTTGAAAAATTAATTCCATATTTGGAATAAGTGGTTCTAATTTATGGTAAAGGTTACTTTTTTGGATATTATGAATAGTAACTTTATTAATTTTTTATTACCACGGTAAAAGTAAAATCGGGTATTTACAGGTAAAAATATTATTATAAAATTACACTAACACCTATAAAAAGTTTATTGGATGACTAAATTAGACCCTTGTCACATATATTTTGAAATTTAATCATTTAATGGGACCTTTTCCATGAATATAATATGAATGTTATTATAATTAATGAATGTGACAAAATGTCACAATCTCTTTTCCTATAAACATAATAATTTTAATATATAGATATAGAAAAGATAAAACAGATTATAAATATTATATAGAAAACTAAAATAATTACCTACAATATAAAAATTTATTTATAACTTTTACATATTAAATAATTAATATTACTGATGACACAATAATGATGTAGAAATTATTCTATTAATAGAAATATCAATTAAATGATATTCAAAAATATTAAAATAAATGTAATTTTACTAAATTAATGATATACACGAATTTTATTGATAACATATACATGTTATTAATATATTTTAAGTATTGTTTTGAAGTTATCAGGTTGTTTTGATATTTTTAAAAATGAGAATATTGAATAGTATCAAAACTAACTTAAATGATACATTAAAATAAATAAGATTTTATTAAATGTTATAAAGTTCCTAAAAATATAATGTTAATCCAAATAACTATTATATTGTTAAATATGTCATTTATGATTCAATTGGGGTTATTTTGTAATTTTAGAGTTACTATATTAACATTATAGTCTAAAAATACAAGATGACACGGTAAGAGTTAAAGTGTTTAACTAAGGGTTAAACCTAGATAATATGGTTAATTTTGTGAACTAAACTTTTATAAAAATTGTTATATGACATTATTTATAACCATCATCATCTTGTACTTGAAATAAATCACTTTTTAGATATTTGAAACTGAATCTTAATTTATAATAAATTAACATTTTAAGATCTTCCAAAAGTACCCCTCACCTCTCTTATAAAAAGGAACTTATCCTTACCTTTAATTAACACCCGAAAATACCATTTTCTCAGACAACCCCTATCCAGTTATTCTCCAAAATTCGATAAATTCATCTGGTAGTACACACTTTGGCAATAAATTCATCCTATGGAGTTTTTTGGGGCAAACCAAAAAAAGACACCAGAAAAACAGGTAATTGTTTTATCACCTCTTTAAAAGTTCTTTTCTTATTATACATCACATTTATATGATTTTTTCACATAAAAATAATAAATACAGAATAATAAATATACTTATATGTTATTATATTAATTTTATAATAATATTACACATTTTATTTATCATACGAATAACAATATCACCATGTGTGCATACACACGACTTACTGTCCCCACACCATGGTGTAAGTTGTTATTTAACAATAAGTTATTTAGATGGGTATAATTATTAGTATAATGGATATAAATAGTGAATATAAAATTATAATTAATATACCATCCAATTCCATACAATTGAACCATCAAGGGAATGATACTACTGCTCGTGTATACGTATGGCCTACTATCTCCATGATGTAGTGAGATTCATTCTCATTTTTAACCATAAAATAATGATTTTACAATTTATATGATGAGTAAAAATAATAATTATTAACCTTATATAATTATTTATATGAATAAAATACATCATATTCATAAAAAATATGACTTACACAACAAAACAAGAATGGGAAAACGAAGTAGTTAACACCCGAAGTAATAGTAATATTGAAATACTGTTAAAAAGTGATATAATAGGATCGTATATGATATCATAAATATATATATATATATATATGGTCATGTTATAATTTAATAACTTGATTTAACCATTATAAATGAGGTTAATTCACCCTAGACAAAACGAAATTACATGACAAGGTTAAATTTCACAATCTCATTATAATTTGAGGTTGTTTATACGTAAGTATATATTGGGTAATCCTTATCATCCATGTCCGTGTTTCTTGAAATGTATTGAAAAATATTATTAAAAATTGTTTAATGTCAATTTTATCTATGTTTTAATTTTAACAAAACATTTTGAAAGGAATATTTTCGTCATTTTCTAATCAAGGTACTTTATAACATTTTTGAAAAATTAAGTAAAGAATGTGTTTTTAACTTCTACAGCACAAGAGGATATTTTCTGTTATTATTAAACCTTAAAATTTTGAACTTTAATTACCATATTATTAGGTTATTTTCAAAATAAATGTTTTCTTTTATAATTTTTTTGGATTTAAATTATTTCAAACAAAAAAAGGGATATTTCCCTCCAAGAGTTTTAATGAATTTATTCAATTGCTTTCATCTATGTCAACATACTTTGTTGGATTTCATGCTTATTTGTGGTAGAATTATTTTGTTACAATATTCAATATTATATTTAAGGGTTTATTATATATTTTATTTTTTATATTCTATGTTTTTACCATTCATGGTTTATGGTTAAATTATTAACATTTAGCATGCTAGTTTTAATGTGAATATTTATGTTATGTTTCACCCTTTTCATAAGAGGAAAGTATTGGACTTAATAAAGGATGGGTGAGGCCAACTATAGCCCCTAGATCCATTGGTAGTTATCATGAGACAAATTATTTTCTTGTAAAAATTCTTTGATGGTATGGTAATGGTTTTGGCATGAGGCCTTGATGGTATGGTTATGATGTCTGGTATTATGTATTTCCTCATTATGAGATTAGTTATTGATATGGCATGTGATTATTCAGCTGGTAGAATATCCATGAGAAAGATTAAATAGAATTATTTAATTTATTATTTCCATATTATGATGAATATTACGTTTAAAAAACTTTTGTTTTAGTTTTATAGTTTGCCATGAAATTTTATGATTATTTATGATAGCTTCCACTATATTTTTTATCCTTATTGGGTATCTGATCTCACCCCTTTCTTATTTTTTATTTTTTCCTGGGATGTGAAGAAGTATATTATGATTGATCTTCATGAATACTCTTGGGTGAATGAGAGTTTTCCAAGGTGATAATATATTGTTTTTCATTTCAAGTAATGTAAAACTCGTGTTTGTATATAATATTTCCATGGAAACTAAACTGATCGGTCCATCGGGATTTTATTTTCTTGTGATCATGTAAATGTAATAAGATAATGCATAGACTCTGGGAAACTGGGTTGTTTCATTTCATTTTATATGTTTTCATTTTCAATTTCTTCTGATAAGAATGCCCGATTAAAGGGTGTTTCTCGATTTCATACCCATTTTCAAGTACCAACCATAATTTTGTTTTAGACATAATTGTTCTTATTTAATCGCTAATTTTCTTATAAAAAATTATATTTGTTAATTTTTTGTTTTATAAAATCTATTATAACAAATAAAATTGATTTTTTTAAAAGAACTCTTCTTTGAAATGTAAAAATGGTGTTTCTATCGAGAATTCCTCGATGGTTTTATTAGAGTATTTTCATCTATTTCAACACCTCTATTGAATCTTATACATTATTGATATTGAACTCTTATGATTATCACTTTCTATATTTTATTAAATATTTTATGATTAGTTTTATTATGGATGTGATATCTTACCATTCATCATACTACTCATAATGGTTATAGATTATGTTTACAGATTGGGGAATGTTATTTTCATTTCACATGTATATTTTTTTTATATTTAAACTCATTCATATGAGGAATGAATTGGACTTATTATGTGAAAATTTGGGGCTACTATATCCCCTTTATTCATTATTAGGTCACATGAGACAAAACATAAATGTATTTGGATGAGGTCTTAACCATTTATTTTCAGACGTCGTGGTTGAGGCCTCAACGGTATTTTTATGATATTTGGCATTAAAATTCCTTAATTATGATGTTAGTAATTGATAATGTATGTGATTATTCAACTTATAGAATATCTATGGTTAAGATTCATTCTCCATTGATTATGTATATGGCATTATTTATTCATCCTTCATTCTAATCATATTATGGTAAAGATTATGTGCTAATTGCATGTGTTTTATTCATTAACCATACCATATTGTTTTTATTTTATCTCGCTATATTACTTACCAATACTGATAATAAAAGATCACCCCTTTTATATGTTTTATTATTACCTTGGATGTGAATATGTATATTATGAATGACTTATATGGACGATTTAGGGGTATTTTTGTGTTTTCCATGGTGTTGCAAAGTTACAATACATTTCATGTTGTAATGTAAAACTTATGTTTGTATCAATTTTTCCAATTCTACTAAGCTATTCAATTCTTTGGGATGTGACTCCCTTTTTAATTATACCAATTCACTAAATTAAGGCATCGGATCTGGGTAATTGGGGCTAGGGTCTTTATAATGATATTATTATCACATCCATGAGAGAACATTGTATCTTCATTTTATTTCATGAATGATACGAGGTTATACTTTGAGTTATTATTTTATAAAAAATACTTATATATATTATCATAGTTAATGTCAATTCACACACACATATATAAGTGGTCCCTCCCATATTCATATTGGGGCCCACCCAGTCTATCGGTTCCACCTGCATTAAAAACTTATGGGGGACCCTCCATTGGTTAAAATTATATACAATTGCTCATAGATCCCCCTACTCCAACCATCAACTTCTATTGAACTTAGAAAGTCACTCTTACATATTAAATTGATGTCCCTTCTGTATCCTCTTAACCATATAAACTCTAATGAATACCTTTATTAATCATCCTAAATGACATCTATGCATTACTTAACTTACACTCATCTATAATCTGGTGAATGACTATCTATACACATTCCAAAACATTACATCTAGACTCCTACATTCATTGGAATTCCACTACCATGATTACTCATGATGTCAAAACATAAATTCTGAAGCTTCTTCTTCTATACATATAAATATGAAATTCAAACTGACTTAAAATTTCCTAATAATATTCCACTTAAATATTTTTTCCATGAAAAAACCACCAACAATTAGTAAAAAAACAATCAACTTATCTTACATATCTACAAATAGTTAGTGTCTTCATCCCCCTTCTGGTGACCCTCATCCTAATGAGGTAAAAAATTCCCTTAGAATTTCCTAACCTAAAACCATAGTGAACATGTCATTTATATTCTAAATTCTCCAATATTCTATAGATTAGGCACCCTATCCACAAACATCTTTGGGATAAATTGATATTTCAGGATAATTTATTTTTTTGTGATTGAAACACTAGATTATTATAAAAATTAATTTCACTATGACTATCATAGTATATAAATACACCTTCCTGAATACTTTTGACATCCTCTAATATATACTTTAACCATTCCAATTGTTTCCTTACTTTTATGATAGAAACATATTAAACTTCCATCATTGATAGTTCTACCACTCTTTGTAACCTCAACATCTAGCTTATGCTTGTTTCTCAAAATGTAATAACAGTACATGTGGAACTCTTCCATGTTCTTGTATCCCCTCCAAATTCTATATCCACATAACCTTGTAATATGTATGGTCTTGAACCAAGATTCTACTGAATGGTTCCCCATGACTGGTTGGTCACAAGGCCTCAAGAACATATCCCCAAATACTAGTGGTTGTTGACAGGTAATGAGGGTCTGGTGTGTATTTTTAGGAATAGTATGCCCTCTTATAAGAGTGAAACGCAATGGATACAATCATACAGATCAATAGTTGAAGTTTGATAACAACGAATAAGAAATAGGAATAGACTTTATGACCACCAGACCAGTAACCCACCATATAAGAATTAGTATAGAAATAGATAACAACTCAAGCATGTGATATCAATACTCGTAAGTTCGAAACTGAATCATATACAAAATGATAATGATACATTTCATGTATCTATAATGAATCCAAAATAGGTACACATATAGTCAGTGAAATACATGTATCAAAATACCAAAAATAACAAAATATCTATCCCATCTAGCATCACAATCCTCACCTCAATCCTATACTCCCCTGATTCTAATCATAGCACAAAATCAAACATTGAACAATGGTCACTTTTCCCGATCCCTACCTATATCCATATATCCTTTCCAAGTACCCAATGACAGCCTGAATAGGGGGAGAGATACAATCCTAGTATATCACTATCCATGGTGTCTATAACAAATCCTAGTTATTCAATATAAGCTAAATTAGATTGAATAATATAATAGTTATAGTATAAATTCAACAAGCTCCCCTGGAATATGTAAAACAAGTAAGGTGAACTCTCTAAATAATCAAGGATCCCTAAAAAACTTGGTTCAAGCTCCTATAACAAGTCAACATTAAAACAATTTAAACACTATGGCCATGTCATATACATAATATAAGATATCATTCACATCCATGTCGCATAACCTTCAATGTTATATTAACCATAGACACTCCGTATAATCAATAATGTAAACTTTTCCATGGATGATCCATATAATAAAAAATGGCATACCCCGCATGGCTATATACAATGTATAGTGAACCAAGCCTTCATCATCAATTCCTAAGAGCATCTCCATGGAAATTTAGTTATACATGGTTTTATTTCCAGGATCCTGTCAAAGGATCATGTACACTATGATCCCAAACAAGATAGATCTAAGTGGTATCAATGCCCAAGGGATCCCATGGAGTCAATACCTAAAGAGAAATCTCATCCAAGGCATCCAATACCATTATAAAGATCCAAGTACTAACATCCAAGGTATATAATGGAATCACTCATCATTATTTATATTTATCAATTCATAATAATTCGATTCCATGAGTTTACTCACTCATATAACAATTCAAATTTAACATTCAATTAATGAGTTTGACCCCTCATATAATAATCCTCCTTTAAATAGTTAAACAACTCCCATCATTCACAACATGGAAAAAGTAGAAAACCATCTCTTAATTAATCAATTCAATTACACTAAATTTATCAAGGGAATCCTCTAAGTAGGATAGCTGAACACTCACCCCATATGTGGTATAAAAATAGGAAAAATTATGGAAAACACAAGTCACACCCCATGGGCGGCTTAGATTGGGAAAAAAACCTCAAAATATCTCAAATGTATTAAAGAGAAACCTAAAATGGTTCCTAATCACACAATTCAATTATTCAATTAATTTTCAAGGCAATACTAGAATGTTTGAGAGGTGGAATAATGGAAACTTTATCTACAAAGAACCAGGCCTTAAGGTAAAGTTAAAGACCGCCCACCATAGGTATGTAGTATATTTCTTTTCCAATATCAGCTCATGGTTCGACTCATATCCAGAGAAAAAATTAATAAGTGAATATCTTAAAAATAGTGTTTATTATCTTGATCCAAAATAGTGTATATGTTACCAAGGCAAATGAAGAACGACACAAAAGTAATGGATTAGTCACTAACACAAATAAAATATGGTGGATTACATTTAGTTTCAATTTTAGATTGAATAACGAGATCAAAATCTATCCAAAATCATTCAATGGAGCTTCAATGGGTGATATTATCCAATGAAGGAGGATAATGAGTTAGATTTTGGTGTTATAAGATGATTTAGGGTAAAATGGTCATTTTGCCTCCAAGATGCAGGTCAGGTGGTTTTTTTGTATAGTTTACTAAAATGTTCACCAACTATGTGCCCTTTGATATGCTACTGGGGGACACACACAGTCACTGGGAATAGTTTGAATAAATATGAAAAAACTATGCATTTTCACTCTATTAAAAATGTAGATTCCCCGCATATGTTTGCACCTCCATCCACATAGTTTCCTCAAACTGTGTGAGCTCCTTCTACCCTCTTCCAAGGTCATGAACTGTTATTAGTAACCCTATGGAATGTTTTCATTGTTTCTATTAACCATGAGGCATGCCTTATTTTACCAAAAATCTTGCTTTCGAGATCCGAACAATCCTCTAACACCCTTGATACCCCCATAACCTCAAAGGTTATTCACATCATTCCATAAAAAAACTTTTAAACTAAAACTAAAGTGATCCATAGCTCATAGTAAAATTTGTGATCATATAATCTCCCCCCACCCCACTTAAAGCAATTCATCCTCGAATTTCCCTCTCAAGGTTTTTCTAGATTCATCTGAGAATAAATTTGGGCATTGAGAACATATGTCATCCTTTCACTACCAATTATCATCCTATAAATTATCATTCTTATATAGCACCTATAATAGAGGAACTAACCTACCATGGAGAAACTTTTTTCTTCTATCAATAATACAAATTGGATGCTCCTCAAATGATACATCTACCCATAACTCCACCTCCTCAGGATACAGAACATGAAATGGGTCTAAATGATAATGACATAGATGAGATAAATGGAAGACATCATGCATGATCTAGTAACTTTAAGGTAACTACAACCGATAGGATATCTACCCAAATCTCTCTTGAATCTCGAATGTCATGACATATCCCGGTGAACGCTTACCATGTCTCCTAATATGCCTATGCCCCAACCTTGATGATATATATAAAAAAGACCTGATCTCCAACTCAGACTCTAGAGTTCATCTACAGTGATCAATATAAAATTTCTACTGATACCATTTCATGTATATCTACTTCTTGATCAACTAGACCTTATTATAAGCCTTCTACATGAGGCATGGTCCCAATAAAGCTATTACACCTGCTTCTAAATCACTCATGGGTGATTGGCATGTCCTACTATATAAATCCTCATAAGGTGCCATCTGTATTGTCTCCTAATAGCTATTTTTGTAGGATAACTCAACAAATAGGTATATGCCTCCCCCAAGAGCCCCCAAAATTCAGGACTCATGCTCTCAACAATTCCTCTAGAACTTAAATTGTATGCTCTGATTGGACATTCACCTAAGGGTGGTATGTTGTTCTTAGAATCACATGTGTACCCAATGCCCTCTATAAACTTTACCAAAAAATGTAAATAGGGAATCCCAATCTGAAATTATAGTAAAGGGGACCATGTGGAGACACATTATCTCATAGATATACAGTCTCTAAATATTATTATCACTGAAGGTCTCCTTGATCAGCATAAATGAGAAACCATCATGTGCTTGTTGAAAAAAAACCTAGTCATCATCACTTCCCCAAGGTGACCTTGAAAAAATGGTCCTAAAATCCATCATGATATCGTCCCATTTCCACTAAATAATAGGTAACTTATGTAAAATATTAGGAGGTCATTGATGTTCTTCATTCACCTATTGATAGGTGGAACACACGTGATGAAACTAGCTACCTCTCACTTCATACCCAACCACCAGTACTAATGTTGTAAGTCATGGTACATTTTGGTGATATCAAGATGCATTTCTAAAACTGAGGAATGAAACTCTCACATTATCTCCTCATGTATGTCCATTGGAACCCAAACACAACCATGGACACACAATATTTCATCCTCTCTTATAGTCTGTCACACTCTCCTGTAGGACTAGGTCCTCAGAATCTGAAAGTTGTCTCATTATCACTCTTTACAAAAGAGTATAGGTCACATACAAAAAATAAATACTGGTATTCCTTAGACCATCTTACACCTATAAATTCATCTCTGAAAATAAATCCATATGGTTCCACTCACTATTGGATTTCTAAAATTCCTATATATGATTCATCTTTCACAGTGCATCATCCACTATATTTCCTTTACCAGGCATATAGGAAAGCTAAAAGTCAAAAGACTATAGGGACTCATCCCACCTTTGTTTCCTTAGATTCAAATCAAGCTACATAAATATATAATTGATTATTTTTTTCTATGTACACCACAAAATGAACCTCATATAAATAGTTTCTCCAACAGCATAAAGCATGAACAACTGTAGGTAACTCGAAATCATGCATCAGGTAATTTCTATTTTGTGGCCTCAGCTGTCGGGACTTGTATTCCACAACTCTATCTCTCTAAAACAAAAAAATTCCTATATCGATACATGATTCAGCACAATGTACTGTATAGCATCTTCCCAACTCTATTTGAATCAGGACCAATGTTGAAGTCAATCTCCATTTCACCTTCTAGAAGGCTATCTTGTAGGAATCTATTCATACAAACTTCACATACTTCTTAGTCAAGACCTTTAATGGCACTATTAAGTGTGATAAGTCTTATATTAAATAGCTCTAATATTCAACCATCCCCAAGAAACTATGTAAGTCAAATAACTTCATGTAATTCTCATAGGAAACTATAACTCCCACCTTCTCTGGGTAAATTGATACTTAAATCTATGAGATAATATGACCTAGTAAGTGAATATTATCCATCTAGAAGTGTCACTTTTTTATCTTATCATATAACTGATGTTGTCTCAATATATCCAAAATGATAACAAGATGTTTGGCATAGTTGTATAGATTGTGAGAATATACGAAGATATCATCCATGAAAACCATAATAAATGAATCTATATAAGGATGGAGAACTTGGTTCATTAGATCCATGAAAACTATGGGTGCATTTGTGATACCGAATGACATAACTAGATACTCATATAGACCATACGTATTATGAAAAATTGTACAAGGTAAGCCTATAGGTTTAACCTACACCTAATGGTATCTAGATATCATATCAATTTTTAATAACACCTGAGCTCCTTGAAGTTGGTAAAAAATTTCATCTATTATCGGAAAGGGATACCAGTTCTTAACTATCAACTAGTTCAATTTATGATAATGCACACATATCATAAGGGTATTATCCTCCTTTTTCTCATCAAGGACCATTAACCCCCTAGAGAAGTAATGGGTCATATAAACCCCTTTTCCTTAAAGTAATCTTGCTACTTCTTGAGATATTGTAAATCCTTCATATTCATCCAATAAAGGGGAATGGATATCAGTGAAAATCCTAGAACTAGCTCGATGTATAACTCCACCTCTCTTTTTGGAGGTAAACCATAATAATCATTTGGGAAAACATCTATAAAATGATCAACTACTGGAGGTAAATTTTCTTGACGCTACCCCTAACCATGCAAATACAAACATGAAATCTTTTTTTTCATTTGGCCTATCCCATGATTTTTTGGTCCATCTTAGCTCACCTAGACATACCATTCACCCTTGTGAATAAAAACTCCTCCCTATCATGATTTGAATGTCACCATTCCTTG
This sequence comes from Viscum album, assembly GCA_963277665.1. Taxonomy (NCBI): domain Eukaryota; kingdom Viridiplantae; phylum Streptophyta; class Magnoliopsida; order Santalales; family Viscaceae; genus Viscum; species Viscum album. Next base: position 649,732,564 of record OY728145.1, on the reverse strand, counting down.
ATAAAAATCAATGATGGCACAATAAGAAACTATCCAGTACCTATGGAGTATGAAATAAAACTTAGTCATCTTGAAGGAAAAAGTATTGAAAATAGAGTGACACCCACCAACCTCAAGGGGTACTTTCTACAATGGCATACAATCTCTATTCCATTCCCCAATGGAGTTTCAAATTTCATCACACCTTCATAAAATATAACCATGAGCCCAAGGATCACCAAAATGGGTATAGATTTAAAAATATGTGATGCATTGTATCAAAAATAGAAGATAAAAGATTATAGGCTACTAATATTGTACCTCTCATCATATATGTTCTGGTACCTTGATCCTAGGGGTAAGTTGCACATAATATATTTGGCCTAAACCGTGACCCTATGACATAACCTCACTACCTAGAGTAGGTCCACTCTGTTCTCTCAGTACAAATGGTTTTTGGATGCCTCATCCATGAACACCACCTCCTCATCCTGAATGATCAGTACTACTCCATATACCTTCCTGATACAGAGCTAATAAACCCACTCTTGAACATGGTGTTGGAGTTGACCCCTAACACTCAATACTGAAGGGAAGGTCCTGCAAAAACACTACATGTGGCCCATAATGGATCAAGATCATGAATTTACTAGGTTCTAATCACACTGATTTCTTGCATTTCCCTATCTGAAACAATGATGACATAAAACTACACTTAATGCACTAGTGGCCTAGCCAGTACTCATCTCACAGGAATCCTCAAAATGTCACTTCCTTCCACTAGAAGTAAAACCACTAGGATTAGATATAACACTACTCTTCTCTTCCCCCCAGCATCCCTTAGGTTCTATACTATAATTATTACCTAATTAACTATATCTGTAATAGAGTTTAGTATGAACATGTTTACCTAAGATTGAATAGAATTTCTGAGACCTTCCTTGAAGTGTCTCGCACTCAATTCCTCATTAACAATATTTATTAGTGTAGAACCCTACATCTCTCTAAAGAATTCTGAATATGCCAAAAACATCATCGTTCCATTCTCCAGACGCATAAACTCACAAGACTAAACTTCTCTCAGAGTATCAGGGAAAAAACTAATCATAGAATAAGGTTTAGAAATCCCTCATGACCCATGTCTCGCATCCTGTCAGCCTTTTTTCAAAAAATCCCACCAATACTTTATTGCTCCCCAAATAATTTAAGTTGTGAGCTTCACTCTCCTCTCTGGAGGTGTTTCTAGATGCTTGAATATCAAAAGAGTATCCTCAATCTATATCTCATTATTCTTTTGACTTCCATCCCCCAAAAATGTGGTAGGATGTTGCTACTAAAACACACTCATCAATTCAGTCATAGAAAAGGAAGGATGTGGTTCTCTTTGAAAATTTTAAATAAGGCTGAAAAAACTCTCATTTAACTACGCCTTAGAACTTGTGTCCATTAAAATAGCTGGTTCTGTTGCTCGCACTATAGAAGGTTCCATAAATATCCTATGTCCCACGACCTCCAAATCATGGTAGTCACCACCCTCCTAGAATATGACTGGAGGTCATTATGGTGGAATATCTCTACAATTCCAATCACACACCTCAGAAAAGATTGATAACCAAATTTCACTGTTGAAAGTGTGAGATAGGTCAGAACCGACATATAACTAGGTCATACCATACAACCTACTCCTAAATCTAGTACTAGTAAAAAAAATAGCCATAAAATTCACTAGACACACTACTTACCACCCACTCAAAATTGTGGTCTTGGTCAAGTTCTCTATTTCACCATATTCAATTTCCATTTGATTCCACATTCATTTAAAATTTAATTTAAATGGTTTAACCAAATGTTTCACCACTTCCGATCTATAAGGCCCATAATCCTCATGAACTAAATTATATTGTTCACCTAATCCACACCATAACACATTCTAGTCCATGAAAATCTTATCCCATGACTCAACATTCCATAATTGGCTGCCTAGGGTGGTTGTTGTAGCCAAATATAGAAAATACTATTTAGATTACGGTAGGAACACTATATATCAATAATGTTTTTCTTATTTCCTTTCAAAAATCATCTATAATAATAGTATATATCTCACACACGTCACATATCATAAGGTCGTGAAAACAATCAATTCAATCTATATGGCAAGGCATGTGAATTCAAATAGGTCCTTGCAATGATGAATTAGATGGAATACCTTCATCTCATTAGGTTTTAGAAAAAAAAATACAACCCACAATAATATCAATTATAACATCACAATTCAAGTTCATCACCCAATAGTGGAATCAAATCAACTATAATAGTCAAAATTATGAAAATAATGATTTCTATTCAAGGGAATTTCAATTTTTATTATTTGTGGGTTAGTTGTTCCCAATTATAGCTCATTACCAAATTCAAATTCCTTCCTATCCCTTTATATTGTATCAAAATAGTGAATAAAACTAGAAAAGAAACCTATAATACCACTTTGTAACATCCTGAACGTGTATCCCACATAACGATGCCCTGATCTCGGTTAGTCACATGGCTTCAAATGTATCTCCCCAAATTCCAGAGGCTGCTGACTTGTAGTGATTTCCTAGTGTGTTTCTTTAGGGAAAATATTCCCTATTTTAGGATTGTAACATAATGTTAGAAATCATATAGATCAATAGTGGAATAATGATAATAATGAATGATCAATAGGAATCGACACTATGACTACTAGACCAATAACCTGCCATAACATAATTAGTATAACAATAGATAAAAACTCAAGAAACTAATTTCAATACTTAGAATCAAGAAATGTAATCATATAAATAATTATAATGATACATTTCATGTCTCTATAATTCATCAAAATAGGTATACATATATCCATAGTAATACATGTATCAAAATACTAAAAAGATCAAAAGAGTTGTCCTACATAGCATCATGAGCCTCAGATTGGTCATGTTCGCCCTTGCTCTTAAGCATAGCACAAATTCTAGCATCGAACTATGTGTTCTTTCCCCTATACCTCCCTAAATCCATGTAGACTTTATAGGTACTCATCATTATCCCGAATAGGGTGTGTGATACAATACCAGTAGTTCACCACCCATTGTGTCTATAAAAAAATCATAGCATTGTAATATAAGTTAATGTATAGTGAAAAATATAATAGCTATAGCATAAATGTAACAAGTTCCAATGGAATATGTAAAAAAGTTAATTTAACTATCAAGAAAATCAATTCTCCCTAGAAAACAAGGATCAATCTCATATAATAAGGCAGGTGTAAAACAAAGGAATTAAACACCACGGTCATGTCGAATACACAATATATCATATCATCCATGTCCATGTTATATAACCTATAATTTCATATCAACCATGGATACTCTATATAATCAAGAATATCATATTAACCATGATTGATTCATATAATTAGAAATGTCAGACCCTGTAACGCCAGATCCAAGGTATAGTTAACCAAGGAATCATCAGTGAGACTCAAGAGAATCTCAATGGAAAGTTGGTTAGACTAGGTTTTGGGTCCATAGAGTATTTCAATAGACCATGTACACTATGAGCCAAAACATCCCATATACAAGGGGTAGCAATACCCAAGTAATCCCATGAAATCAATACCCAAGGATAAATCTCATCCATGTTCGCCACTACCAAAATCAATATCCAAGGAGTAACATCCAAGGCATCTAATGGAATTATTCATTATTTATTCCATTTATAAATTCACAATAATTAAATTCCATGAGCTTACCTACTCATATAACAATTCAAATTTAACATTCAATTAATGAGTTTTCCCACTCATATGACAATTCTCATTTAAAGAGTTAAACAACTCACATCATGTATAACATGGAAAAGGAGGAAATCCATATCTTAATTAATCAATTCAATTCAACTCAATTTATCATGGGTTTCCTCTAACTATGAAATATCAACAATCATCCCATAGGTGGAATAATAGTATGAAAAATCAAGGAAAACAGAAGGTACACCCCATGGTTGGACTTGGTTGGGAAAAAAAACCTCCAACTATCTCAATGGTATTCAAGGTAAACATAAATAATTCCAAAACCATTCAATTCAATTATTAAATTAATTTCTAGGTCTACACTAGTTATTCTAGTGTGTGGAACAATGGAAACTATCTCTATAAACCACCAATACTCAATGGAAAGGTATAGACCACCTACTGTATGTCTATAGTAGAGTTTTTATCTAGTATTAGCTCCTGATTTAAATCAAGTAAGGAGAAAAAAGAAGAACATATAAAGAACCTGAAAATAGATAATATTATCTTTCTCTTAAACAGCACAATCAATACTAAGAAAAATATATAACGACATAAAAGGAATTGAATAATAACCATTGCAAATCCAACGAGACTGAAAGTGCTCAATTTTGAGTTCAGACGGAAGAATGGGATCAAAATCTACCCAAAATCCCTCAAAGGAACTCCAATGAGTGATGTTGTTCAATTAAGGAGGATAATGAAATAGATTTAGGTTTATAACAAAATTTAAGGTCCAAATGGTCATTTTTCCCCAAAAATCATGGTTACAAAGTTTGTCCACACTATTGGCCAAATCATGTGCTTATCATAGCCCTCTTCTATGCTAAGGAGGTACCTATATGGTCATTGTGCATAGTTTGACTAAACATGCATAAACACTTCATTTTTTCTACAGTAAAAACTAAAGTTTCCCCTCGTGGGCATGCACCTTCATCGACATGGTTTCTTAAAATCATGTGGCCTTATCCTTCCCTCTACCTAGGTCTCCCATAGTTAGTAGTAATCGAGTGGTTTGTCCTGCACAGTTTCTAAAAACTATGATCCCTACCTTATTATCTCAAAGATATTGGTTCTAGGCTCTAAAAAATCCTTGGACATCCCCTATAACCTCAAAGGGTATTCACATCTAGTTGTAAACAAGTATTTAAAGCGAAACTAAAGTGATCCATACCTCATAGGAAAACATAGGATCTTACTAAATAGATTATCCATTATGAAACAAAAGGTTATATATTTTTATAATTTTAGATACCTTAGACTAAAATTCATATATTATTAATTCAATTTTTTAAAAAAATGGGTTTATTGAACTTTAATTTAAAATGAACTAAAAAAATTAAATTATGTAAAAAATATAATTTATTGGATTTTGTTATATGTTGGTACTACCAATGAGATCAAATATTAACTCTTATTTATTTTAAAATATTTCCCTAAAATAACTAAAATATCCAATTATAAATTCAATTTTTTACCTTATACAAATCATAGAGTACATCAAGATAACTATTACTACTGAAAATAACTTTATCCATGTAATTAACCTCCTCTTCTATTTTTGATGATTTCTCCTTATAAATTTTTAAGTGTCTAGTCAGTGGGGTTAAAATTGGTTCATATCTATTCATTTTGAATCTATTCATAAACTTCTAGATCAAATACTTCTAATAAAACCCCAAACATTCATTTTCCTATCTCTCCCAATATGCATTACCATGATTTTATTAGACGCGCTGATATCCTTCATCTCGGATCTTCCATAAAAATCACACATCATCACCTAAATCTTATTAGTTTATAGAACATAAATGATCATGTCACCCAAATATACAAGAATGATGATAAATATACTATCTTTAAACACTTAATGATAAAAACAGGGATCTGAGTTGCTCTAGAAAAACCTCTTCTCATCTGTAAAATCATCAAAATTTACATTCCATTGACTCGGTGATTGATTCAAGTCATAAAGGACTCCCTTTATCTTACACAGCAAGTCCTCATTAGGTTTTTATATGAAACCTTTCAGTTTATTTATATAAATTTACTCTTACAAATCTTCTTAAAGAATTTTTTTAAAATCCATCTATTCCAGTTCAAAAATTTCAAAAGAAACTAATCTTATCATTGTCTAGAAGGATGTATGTTTAACCATGACTGGTAAATTTTTTGTGAATTTCACTAATTTTTTATAAATCCCCATGAAATTCATCCCAGTCTCATACATTTCTATACCTTCATATTTATCTTTCAAATGGTAGGCCTATTTTTTCCTATATATTTTTCTTCACTTGGGGTCATTCTATTAGTTTCCAGGTTTCTTTTGTATATAATAAATACAAATCATATTCCATATCCAACTCCTAATTTACAAAATAACTATTACTAACCACTTATTATATAATCTTTGGTTCTCAAACTTGGATTGGAAGAAACTAATGAAAATTATTTTTGAACTTATTTACTAGTATTTTGATTCTGGTAGATCTTTGCAACTCTGTTTATGATTCTTCTATTTCTATAACTATATATTTTGAAACGTCATATTCTAAAATTCTGACAAAAGATTCCACATTACTTGTTAATTGTAGTTCATATTCCAATATTATTATCTGTATACTTTTTATTCCCTATGAAACTTTTATAACTTCTATCTTTCCAAAACTTTTATTCAATTCAAATTGGATTTTTCCAGTTGATTCTTTGTTCTCAATACCATTTTCCACCAAGTTTGGGTCTTTTCAAAATTCCCTATCATTAAAGATAACATTAAAACTTCTAATAACCTTATGATATTCATTATCACAAAGTTTAAATACAAATTTTTCATCACCAAACCCCACAATGAAATATACTTGGGACTTAGCTTTGAGTTTGTCTTGATCTTTGGAATAAACATGGACATACGATAAACTTCTAAAAACTTTGACGTGGGAAATTCCATTAATTTTTTAGTCCACAAATAATCTATAATCTTTTAACAAAATGGTTTTTATGGACTCACATTAACAAGGTAAACTTCACAATTGACTACTTCCTCCAAAATTTCCTTGGACATTATAAAATTTAGTCTCATGATCCAAGAAGTCCCAAGTAATGTATAATTCATCCACCTGACTAAAATATTCTAATATTTTGTTCCGAGTATATTCCTCTTAAACAATATTCCTTTTTTTAATAACTAGAAATCCCTTCTACTTTGTTCACCAAAATTATTATAACTTATGTATTAAAATTTATTCTAGTCACTTTTTCCATCATAACCCTCCATCATCCAAGCACTATAAATACCAAAAATATTTTCTTTATAAATTAAAATCATGCTTTCATTATTGAACCACTGATATATATAAAAATTTAAAATGTCCTTCCATGAGAATATAGTAGTATAGGCTCCCAATAATCTATGTGCGTGAGTTATAACTTCTTATACTAATGTTCCTTTCCATTCAAATTTAATAAAACTTTTCTCTAATTTCATATTATATAACTCTTGAAACATTCAAAATCTATATGATCAAGCTTTCATATTCCCTTTTTAACTAAAACATAAATTTTCCTCAAACTAAGTTTCCCAAGAATATAACTCCACAAATCTATGATTTTGAAAAATTTTATACTAGAAAATACTACTCTATTTAAACTTCATGTTAGATACAACATCCTATATTTTACCTTTTTGGAAATGAATATGTATCCTCAATTAATATTTCATACACCATTTTCAAATATGGTTTTGAAACCTACTTAATCTAGGTGTCTAATGGAAATTATATTCTTCTATAAATTTGGTATGTTTTGAACTCTGTTTAACTCAAGGTATCATCTTTTTTACATTCACTATTTAACATCAACCTTCCCCAAGACCTTAATAGCTTCATTATAGGCTAAGTGAACATTGATAAACCTTCTAGATAAATAATTTACCATGATCCCCCTCCACCTTAGTAATAGAATGGAATGAAACCCTAGAATAAAATATCCATGATTTCAATAGAACATTGACACTCAGTTTTAAACTTTTGTTATCCCCACCTATAGAATTAATAAAACATAAAAATCTATAATTCACAATAAAATATTTTAAATATATATTAATATAAAATTTATTAATATAAGTCCAATATATGATTTCAATCCCATTTTATTTACGTCAACTTCTATCCATGGATCTATTGATGTGACTTATTATAGGTGGCTCAAAAAATTATTTCTCCTATCTTAAATATAGTTATACTAGTAACCCTATATTGTCTCTAGAGAGGATTCCGAAAAATAATTTTTCTATTGTTGGGTTAGAAAAAGGGGGGTTTTTTAAATAGGTTAGTTTAGAAAAAAAAATTAAAGTAAGGGAGGAAGAAGATTTGAAAGAATATTAGGAGAAAATTATGGGTTCATAGTTGGATTTCCATGTGAAATGTTATCATAGTTTTAGAAATAGTTTTAATTTTCTTGTTAATTGATAAATGAAGGATTCCTCAATTGATTCACCAATACTACTTGTTTAAGGTTATTATAGAGATTGTAATAGTGATTACTTATTGTTCATTCTCTATTCATGTGTTATGGAAAATTAAATATTAAACTCCTAAACTACAAATTCAATACCCAATCTGGTAATGGTGTTCCTTGGAAAGTTAAGAGTAACTTGCTACCTTTACACACATGCCAAAAAAATTTAGATACTTACCAAACCATATATAATATTCCTTCAAGACAAATTTTACTATGGGAGGGAAATTATAAATTATCAACCTTAGTAGTAAACAAAAAATGAGTTCAAAAATTTAATCATTATATCATTCAAAGAATCAAATAACCACTGAATACAAAAATTGATCAACAAAAGAAAATTTTTATTCATCAACATATAAAAACTGAAGAAATACAATGGTTATCTTTAACTTTTTGGATAACTTAAGATATTACCCTTTATAAAAATGGTAACAAAGATGTATAAGATATGTAAATCTATTATAAAACAAAAAAAAATTATAAAATATAATTAAAATAGAAAAAAATTCTTAAGTTTCTCCATGATAAGTACACACACATCAATCCTTATTTACTATTTGGTTCTTCCTAATATTTCTTTTGAAGAAACACAACTTCTTTCTCCTCAATTATAGACTAACCTCTATGTTTTTTTATTCTTTTTATATTTATAATTTTTGTTTCTTCCTCATGGATTCATATTTCCATGTGATCCTCTCTTTTGGAAATTCCATTGCTTCCTTCCTTAGTTCTTGATCAAAATAACTTTCTTATCATGGTCCATGCGGAATACTATGATCAGTTACATGAATATTGACTTGATTCCCAAAAGTATCAGGATAAACTCTAGATGAGTCCCTGGAAGTTGTTTTATGATCAGCTATCTTCCAATTTTTCATAAATTAAATTATCTTTTTTGGTCAAAATGTCATAAACATAGGAAAATACTTCTACACAAAGATGAAAAGTTACATTTCTTATTGAAATAACACCCACATAGATTGATTATCTTATATATAATTAAGTTTCCTTTGTGTGGATGAAATTTTACATTTGAAACCAAATGAATTTTGTATATGACTTCTTCCCTTCACAAATCTCGACTCACATGAATTTGTTCTGGAAGATCAAAATTTCTTTCATCCTATTAAAATATATTATGTGAATAAGAATTAAAATAAATTTGGAAAAAATATCCTATATGTAAAACAAATATTCTATATGTATCACCAATTATCCTATGAAGGTTTATTAATATAATTTCCTTATTCAATTTCCTTGACTATAATATAGTGTTTACGTACATCTGTAAAATTCTTAAAATCAACTCTGTGATTTAAAAATCACATTTTTACATCTTTTAATTACATCAAAATAGCTATATTTAAGTGTATATTTTATTTTAACAATAACTAATATGAAATTCATAATTTAAAATAAATTGTTAATCCATTTATCTATTAGACTACAAATTATTCCAAAAACTAAAAAAATGTAACATTTACACAAGAATCGATAAAAATGGTCGGAATAAAATCATGAATATAAATGTATAATATTTAAAAATATTGGCTCTTTAAATTCCCCCACACTTAACCCTTGGACTCCAAGTTAAGTTAACTTCAATAAAATTACTCATGAAAATTTTAATATTAGCCAATGTGAGTTCTCTTCTTTATTACCACGTTTCTCAATTTATCATGCCTCTTTAATAATATTGATTACATTTTCATCATTAATTACATTCAATTAATTTCCACTTTTCATATCCTCTCAATCTCACTGATACCTACCTTTTATTAAATATTTAACTCATCACTCAAGTATGAATTCCAAGCATGGAATTTCTCATTCCAAGTCCATGCAAGGTTCACCATTGGATTTATGAATTTTTTTATCTCCACCCATTAAATCATGTATTTATTCAATTAATTATGGATTTATAGGGTTTTTATATTTATAACCCCAATATTTTATGATATATTTGTCTTTAATGTTATTTTATTTGTTTAATATCTTGCTTTATATGAAACATTAAGCTTAAACGAACCACAATATACTATTGAACTATTTTTATCAAATTTTTTTGTTATAGACTGACAATTTTATTGGAGGGTAAGAATATAAATAATTTAATTATGAAAAATATGTATAAATTTTTAGCTTAATTCATTAATTAATTCCCAGAAAATTAATACTTAATTTCAATTGTAAAAAAATCAAATATTTTAATGTTAAAAGAAATTTTTTATTATTATTATATTTTTATATATATTATATTTTTTGATCACTAATAAACTATGATTTTGCTGAAATATTTTGGTATGGAATTCTAAAAAATTAATAATAAAAAAAAATTGATTATCAATTGGTTATAAGTGAAGGTAAAATTATTTTAAGTTAAAAAGAGTTATTTTCAGAAAAACAATTTTACATATATAATGTATTTCTTTATCTTGGTAAATTAAATTATTAACTATTTATGAATTATTTTAATGTAATTTTTAGGAAAACAATTAATAAAATATTTTAATATTCATTTAACGTTTTTTACTAGTCATGGACTGTGTATAAAATCATTTTTGTGCTTAGAAATACATTTTCTCTAAATTGGGTTTTTACGCATTTTGTACGTAGATATTGGAATTAATTTATTCTAATTCATGAATTTATATTTAAAAATTATATTAAATATATAGAATAATAATAGTTAATATTATTTAAAAATTTCAACTTAATTTTGCGCCATAATTAATAGTTACCATAGTACAAATATTTTAACATGGTAAGGTTAAAAGGATTATAAGAGGGGTTAACCAAAGAGATGAGATTTAAAATATAAAAAACAATTGATTTAATTTTATTGGTTGATTTAATTTCAATATTAACATTATTATATTCAAATATTTGTCCATTTGGATTCACTTTAATAAGCTAGTGAATTTATTATATTTTAATATTTTTAGTATTTACAAGTTTTCTACCCACCTCACTTATAAAAGGGAACATCTTATTATCACTTCTACACACACTTTAGAATTTTATCTTGATCAATATATAAAAAAATACCCTCCCAACATCCTTATACATTACCTTTATGTAATTATATTCCCAAAATACCCATTCAATAATGCATAATGTGTTTTTCAAAGTAGGATATTCGAAGTAAAGGTATTTGTTCTTGCCAACATTTTCCATGTATCATTCTCCTTAAACCTCATACAAATATTTTATAAACATATTAAAATGATTGAATAAATATATTTTATATAATTATATTTTTTATTTTAATGTTACAACCATTTTATATCTCTTTTACAACTAATGGAAAATAAAAACATTGCTTGTGCATATGTACGGACTACTGTCTCAATGAAGATATTTATTTTATTTTGCATCACCATCTCTCCTAGATTGTTATATAGATAAATTTAATGAATATATAGGATATTTAGGATATAATTATGATTCTAAACATTTGAATTATTATTAACATTTATTTTGTTCTAACCATTGAAAAATGGAATCACTACTTGTGCATATGTAAGGAATATCATCTCCAAGAAGTGCTATAATTCATTTCTCAACACCACCATATATGTTAGGTTATAAAAGAGTATATTAGGAATAAAAAAAATTAATACATTATTTAATTTCATGATATAATTAATCCATGTCCAAGGTGTATGGATCAGAACTGTCGAACCAAAATAAGCCTGGAGAGCAAACCAGTTTTCAGCCGAATAATTATTTTAATGAATAATGTATAAGAAAAGCGTGATTTAAAATTGTAATGGAATTATATATAGTAATATATATCTTAATATGATTATATAACAAAATTTTAATAAATATATATTTATTATATAGTAGTTTTGAATGTGTACAATGAAATATGATACTTAAGGTATGGGTTTATGTTACAACCTCATTTCTTTTTTGGATTTACCATGTAAAATATAAATTGAGGTGATTAAAAAGAAAATTATCTTTTAAAACCAATATATTTTATTCTAATATATTTATTTATATCTTTTAAATTTATTTTACCCTTATCTACTCTTTGGTACTCAAAATGATCAAGAAAATATTTTTAAGAAAAGATAATATTATTTCTTCTTTTTGGGTTGGGAATATTTATCTTTCGTGTACATGTTAATAATAAATGTTTTATGTATCTTTTTATATATAAATAAATATTTTATAAAGGTTATTTCATCACCATTAAATTTATTTTTAAAATTTTTAATTTTATTCTTTACATGTTTTTTTTGAATCACTTTTGTCATTTTACAAAAGTGTGTAAAGAATATTCTATTTTAACCTATACAACATGAGAATGTTTTCCCATTACCATGTACCTACTTATTAATGAATATTTATTTACAAGCTTCCAAAGTTATTTTAAAGAAAAATAAATTTACATTATTATATGAGATTTTAGCTTTAAAATCTACCAAAAGAAAAGGGATATTTTCTACTGATTTTCAAAGATTTTTTAAAAAGATTTTATAAGAAGGATTTTATTCTATGTAAACATCCTTTAAGGATTTTTATTCTTCACTAGATATATGAACTTATGATACCATTAACTTTATTTATATAGATATATTATGATGAAAAAAAAATTTGGATGATTCTATGAAACACATTACTTTTCTATGGATTAATTAAGTTATGATGAAATATTTATGTGACCCGTTTATTTTTTGTGAGTTATGTTATGATTAATATTTTTATGATATTATTTTATAATTGTGAATATTTTTTGTATATAATGAGTTAACCTGAAATTATATGGCCCTCCAATGAATTTGGTAAATAATGATATAACTTGATATAATATGAAGTAGAATTTTGATTGAACCTAGTTCGGTAAGGGACATTGTCCACTATGAAAGTCTTAGTAGTGATAATTTACTAAGGAAATAATGGTAATGGGGAGTTAACCCAATAAAATATGGATCTATATCCACTATGATATTCTTTGTATTGATCCTTGAATAAGGTAATTATTTTCTATTCTTATGTGTATTAAAAAAACTTATGTCTTTTGATTAGGATATATTATCATGGATTATAATTGATTATCGATGATTCTACACTCTTATTACTTATGCTTTTTTTTATGAAAAAGCCTTATGCCATGACTTGTGATAAATGATATTTGAGTAATTGGGTATAATTTTTTTTTATTATGATCATATTATCATACCTTTATTCTTATCCTATGGTAATATGTAATCATTAATTTATAGCTATTATGTTTACCAATATTGAGCAACTAAATTCACCCTTTCTTATGTTTCCATTCACAAGGTTATGAATAAAGGATTTAAATAGGGTTTTTCAAAGAAGGATACTATGTGCTAAAATCATTGTGGGGTATATTTAATATATTTCATTAAATAAGATGATTATGCATCTAGTATCCAATTGCACTACAACTTTATGATCCTTTGGTGTATATTATTTTAGGATGTGTTGAGTATTAATCTAAAATGATGTAATATTTATGTATATACTTCTTGGTCCACCTCAATTGTTATTGGAGTAGGGATTGGTTATTTTTTCAGATTATGATTATAATATTATGGTGAAAACCCTGCGGATAAGTATAAGTATAAGATAACATCCTTATGTTTTGGTAAAGTAGAGGTTGTGTGTTTTCCTAGTAATTAAATACCTATCTAGATAAAAATAATTGCATAAGGCTCCTAGAATAGATGTTTTTAAGGGTAATAACACTAAAAATATGGTTAGGAATTAACTCAATATTTATCTAGTGCGTGACAATGATGCCAAGATTCACACCTAGTTTGACACTCCTAAGGGGTATATTTTGGTTAATTCACATTCTCTTTAAGATACATTATAAATAGTAAGATTATATAATCTATGATAACCTATGATGAAATAAAAGTGATATATGATAAAACTAAAGATTCATAGGCTTATAAAAATTTGTCATTATTTTGATATATTTGGAATGATTTTTCGGAATATTTGATTACTCACTCTGATTAATAATGTTGATAGTAACACTATGATTTCTGGATTTAGTCAATGGTTGGGAGAAGGATGAATCATGGGAACAATGAATGTGAGAGCCAAAGAAATGAATTTCCCCATGAGAAACCAAGTGATATGGTCCCTAGGAAGAAAAATATTTTAGTTATTCCTAATTAATTATTTTGAATTATGATTAAAATCATAAACCTAGTTCAAATTTTAAATAACACAAAAAGATTGTTTTAAGAATGTTAAAGTGATAAAGACAATAGATAAAAGAAGGTTCAATTTTCAATGTGTCAATAATATGGGAATAAGAAACAATAGAAATATCTTGAAGAAACTGGAATATGTTTTAACTATATAGGGGGTTAAATAAGTTATAAAATTTCCAACAAGAAATGAAGTGTATAGTTGACACATTTGTTAATTCCATAATCCATGGGATAAGAAGGATAATGTGAATTGGTAAATCCTAAGAACAATGGAATAAGTGAGACCCTATATAATCACAACCAATAAAGTGGGTCTCAAAAATGAAGTTGAGTAAGGTTCACTAATCATCCACCCAAGAACTATGAGTGTTTTATTTTTTTCTTGTTCAAACTACTCATTTGTACCAAGAATGTTAAATAAGAACAACAAATAACCACATTAATGAATATATGTTGAATTATAAATAAAACAAATATAGTGTAATGATAATTGAATCTCATGTATATAGATCTTATCTGATAGAAATTTATGGGAATGTTCTTCCAACAAATCCTATTATTATTCTTCTATTATAATTTTATATTATTTTGGGCATGGATTAGAATTATTTATATAGATCCCATGTTAATTTCTGATCAATATAATTCACATATTATATTTTGAATGAACCTATGATCATATATTGGTTTGAGGATAAATATGAACATCCAACAGAAATTACTCCCATTAACTAGGTATTACTATATATTTATTTGGAAAACTTATCTCAAATGGTTGAGAAGAAGCTCAAAATTGAAGATATACCTATTTTTTGGAATATACTGATGTATTTATATAATAAATTCCTGGTATTTCCCCAAATAATGAGGTTATATTTTTATTAGAACTCATTTTTGATGCTACACTTGTTTTAAATAATGTTTATAGAATAGACTAATTAAGTTATTAGAATTTAAGAAGAAAATCTTGAAGAATCTAGAAAAAATATTCATACACCCAAGGGTGCTACCATGGGGAAACATGTTCTTTTTTTAAGAATAAAAATGGGTCAATGTGTCATTTTATGTATTATCATGAACTCATAAGGATCATATTTAGGAACAAGTATTGTATACCCCATATTGATGAATTTTTTGATCAACTATAAGAAGATCAATAATTTTCTATGATTCACTTTCATTATAGATATAATTAATTAAGGGACCAGAAGGAAGATATACCCAATACAGCCATTAAAATAATATATGGACATTATGAATTTATATTAATTCTATTTTGAGTTACCAATTACACCACTATATTAATAGATCTAATTAATAAAGTCATACAATATTACCTTGATCAGTTTTTGATGGTCTTTATAGATGATATTTTTATATATTGAAAGTGAAAGTAAGATCGGAAAGATCGTTTGAGGATTGTGTTGAATTCCATAAGAAATGAAACATTTTATTCCAAATTTACCAAGTGTGAATTTTGGTAACATAAAGTTTCACTCTTGGTTAATATAGTATCAAGTAAAGGAATATTGATGGATCTGTCAAAGATAGATGTTATTATGTAATAGCCCAAACTAACCATAGTGTCCAAGATCTATAGTTTTCTTTGGTTTTATGGATATTACCAATTCTTTTTGAGATATTTATCAGGGATATATAATCTAATAACCAATTTGACCTATAAGGGAGTCCAGTTTTTTTAGATAGATGAATGTGATGAAAATTGCAAGGAGATAACAAAAGGTTGGTTGGTGCACGTATACTCACACTAATCTATAGTGGAGAATAATTTATGATTTATATTGATGCATAAAAAATGTAATGGGGTATTATCTTATATATAATGACATGGGGGTAGCATATTTCTCATGAAAATTAAAGATTCATGATTAAAAAGTACCTAAATCAAGATTTGGAGGTGGTGGCGGTAAGTTTTTGCATAGGAAATTTGGATGCATTATCTATATAGTGAAAGGTGTTATTTATATATTGATACAAAAAATATTAAAGTATATATCCAAATAGAAATCATTTAATATTTTCTAAATGGGGTGGTTAGAGTTGATTAAGGATTATGACTACCCAATACACTACCACCCTAGGAAGAAAAACAAGGTGGATGATGCTCTGAGTTAGAAGGACCATGCTAGTTTTTCCATGATGAGAATTTAATGTGATCAAATACTAATTTATTTATATAATATTTATCATTAAATATTCTTTATATGGGAATGATCATATATTTATTAGATGAATATTAAACCTTCCATCCTTATGAGGATTAAAGAGGCATGGAAGGAGGATGTTGAACATAAGAAGAATGAAAGGAATGTTCCTAATTTCGACCAAGATTGTAATGGAATGATTAGGTTCAAGAATAGATTTTTTGTCCCACCAATACTAAAATTATAGGATTTATTATATGATTCTCATAGTTCATCATTATTTATCTATCCTAGAAGTACAAATATTTATAAGGATCTGAAAGATTATTTTTTGTGGCACAACATAAAAATGGAAATTGTAGAATGTGTATCTTGATTCCTAGTGTGTCAGTAAGTTAAGGATTATAAATAAAAGTATAAAGGGATGTTACAACCATAACCCTTGCATAAATGGAAATTGTAAAACATGACCATGTATTTCAATGTTATACTATCCAAAACATCTAAAGGATATAATGTTATTTGGGATGTAGTTGACCGCTTTATAAAGTATCACATTTCATTTCTATCAAATAAGATTTTTTACTTGATTAGATTTATAGTATATACTTAAAATAAGTGGTAATGTTTCATGGAGTACAATATTATTTTGAATCGGGTTAGGATCTAAGGTTTTCCTTGAAGTTCTAGAGAATTCTTCAATAAGTATTGAATATGGGATTAAGCTTTAACATTGCATATCATCCTCATCTATATGGTCATTATGGGAGGAAAACATAAAAACTAGAATATATTTTGGGAACTTGAAAAATATATTTCACTATTAGTTTAGATCAACACGTTCCTCTTGTCTAATTCTCTTATAATCACATCTTTCACCTAAGCATTCTGATGGATCCTTATGAATTCCTCTATGGTAGTAAGATCAGAACTACAATGTATTGGGATGATGTTGGAGGATGAAAGATATTGGGACCTAATATAGCTAGTAAAATGTAATATATGGTTAGTACCATTAATAATCATATCAGCATAGCTTATAATAGATAGAAATGTTATGCAGAGGATCATTAGTGATATCTAGAGTTCAAAGTTGGTGACAAGGTATTATTATGAATATATACTTGGATGAAATTTATGATATTTGGAAAAAAGGTAAAGATAATCCCTAGATATATTATCCCATATAAAATTCTTAATCATATTATGAAATTTTATTATCACTTAGATATTCCAAAAAATCTCTCTCAAGATCACAATGTGTTCCATGTATCATATCTGAGGAAGTAAATACCTTATCCTTCACGTATACTGAACTAAAAGATTGCACCAATATATCATGATAATTCTTATTAAGAACTATGTTTGGAGATTCTAGATCAAAATTAGAATGTGATTCAAAAAATACCACTCATCAATCCAAATTTTTATAGTTAATAATAAATTTGAGGAAGCTACCTAGGAACCTGAGGATGTAATGTGGTAGAAGAGTCCTTGTTTTTTGTATTAGAGTAATGGAATTTTGACGGATAAATTAATATGTGGGGTAGAATGTAAAACCCTAATATTTTAATATATATTAATCTTTAAATAAATTTGATATGTTTGATATCTTTCTTATGCACAATAGTGAAATATAAAGAACCATGGTATACTACTAGGATATTATTATTAAATATAATAGTTATTAACTAGTCATTACATTGGTGTATATGAATAGGGATAACTTAATTATGAAAAATATGTACACAATTTTTCATTAAGAAATAAATTAATGCCTTGGCAGTAATTACTCAATTTTTAATATTAAATATAAAATCATTTTATGTTAAAAGAATTATTTTTCAATTTATTTTATTTTTCTATATATTAGGTAACTAGGTCACTAGTGAACTATTATTTTGATGAAATTATTTTGTATACAATTTAAAAAATGAATAATCATTCATAAAATTATTATCAATTGGTTAAAAGTGAAGATTAAATCATTTGAATGTAAAAAATAGTTATTTTTTCATAAAAAAGTTTTTGTATGTATAATGTATTTTTTGTCTTAGTAAATTAAATTAGTCGCTATTTATGAATTATTTTAATGTATTTTTTAGATCATGTATTCAAAAAAATATTAACATTCATTTAATGGTTGTTACTAATCATGTAATGAAAATAAAATCATTTTTATTCTTAAAAATTCATTTTCAATACAAATAGTTTTTAGGCATTTGGTGCGTGGATATCAGAATAAATTAATATCTCTTATAAGAATTGAAAACCGTAAAATGAATTCGATATTTTTAATCAAAATAATTAATATTAGGTAATAATTTGAACTCAACCTTTAACTATTATGAATTATTACCATGGTAAAAACATGTTACCATGATATTGGTTAAAAGGGTTAAAAAATGGTTGATCTAAGAGATAAGGTATAAAATATCATAGAAAAACATACATTAATTTTACTGGTTAAATTTATTTCTACCTTAACATTTTGATATTAAAATATTTTTCCATTTTCATATAATTTTTCATTTGATTAACTTTATTATATTTTAATATTCTTAGTATTTATAAGTTTTCCACCCACCTCACTTATAAAAGGGCACCACCTCTTATCACTTATACACACTAATTATTCCATTTATCTTGACCACTATATGACCAAATACCCAACCAGTATCATTTCACATCACCTTTAGGTTTTTTCTCGAAAAGTACAATCTAAGAGGCCTTAATGTTCTTTTCAAATGAGGATACCCAAAAAAGAGGTATATATTCTTACTGACCTTTTCATGATTCATTATACATAAACCTCTTCTAAAAATTATATAACCATGTTGAAATGATTACATATGTATATTTACTAAAATTATATATTTTTATGTTAATGTTACACACATTTTATATATCTTTTACAACTAGTATAAAATAAAAATATTCTTCATGTGTACATATGGACTACCATCTCCATGAAGCGATTTGTTTTATTTCTATTCATAGACTTAATTGGATGGTTATATAGATTAATTTAATGAATATATATTATATTTATAATATAATTATATTTCTCTAAATTTGAATTATTTTTTATCTTTTTTCGAACCATTGAAAAATGGAAATATAACTCGTGTGTATGTACGAACTATTGTCTCCACAAAGTGATATAATTTATTTATCATCACAACATTATATAGATAATTATAAAAGTGTATATAATGAATAAAAATATATTAATGAAATTATTGACATTTTATATATTATGAAACCATGATTGAGGTGTAAGGATCGAAACTATTGAGCTTAAACAAGTGTGGAAAACATACCTGTTTTCACCCGAATAATGATTTAAATGAAGAATTATTAATAAAAGGGTATTTGGAAATTGTATTGGAATGATATATAGTATTATATATATTAATATGGATATTTTATATATTTATAATAAATAAATATTTATTATACATGATTTTTGAATTCATAGGAAGTAATATGGGACTTAAGGTAACAACTTATGTTACAATCTCATTTATTTTCAGGATTGTCGATGTTAAATTTACATAGAGGGAAATCTTATGATACCTAAATTTTAAACCCCATATAATTTTTTATACACTGGTTATTTATTGTTTTTTAATTTATTTTTACCATTATCCTCCCTTTGGTACTCAAAATGATCTAGAAAGTTTTTTTAAGAAAAGTCGACCTTATTTCTTCTTTTTAGGTCAGGAATCTTTCACCCCCATGTCCATGATCTAAAAAACATTTTATGTAAGTTATATTCTATACCTTAATGTTTGATAATGTATATTTTTATAACATTTTACATTCTTTATAGATTATTAAAAATATATTAAAAAAAAGTTTCCAAATAGATCACTACTGACATTTCACAAAAGTGTAAAAAGAATTTTCTATTTTAATGTATATGGCATGAGAATATTTTACAAACATTAATTAATTCCTTATTAATGAATATTTACCTAAATGTTTCAATGGTTTTTTCAAAGAAAAATAAATTTCCATTATTCTACAAACATTCATTTTTAAAATTTACCAAAAGAAAATGTATTTTTCTATTGATTTTCATAGTGTATTCTAAATGATCTTATAAAATAAATTGTTAAACTATGTAAAACTATATAAGTATTTTTATTATTCAATTGAAATATTATATTATTATACCATCAACATTTTTCTATTTATTTCTTATAAAGATGATATTTTAAGGATGAATTTTTGAAACATGTTACTCTCCTATATGTTATTTTAGTTGTGATTAAATATTTATGAAACTCATTTCTTTTACATGGGTTATCCTATGATGAATTTTTTTATGAACTTATGGACCACTTATTTTTGGTATTTATTATATGAGGGCTGGTCTTGAAATTATATATCCCTCAAGTATATTGGAAAATAATGATATCTTATGAGATAATGTGAACTAAAATGGGGAGTAAACTTAGTTTTGTAAGGGACTCTATACACTATGATAGTATTTGTAGTTAGCCTTGATTAAAAAAATTATGGGAATGGGGAGTTAACCCAATTCACTATGGTACATTTTCCACTATTATTGTCTTGGTATTGATCCTTTACTAAGGAAATGATTTTATTTTCTTATATGTATGTCAAAGTCGTATGTCTTATGATTATTATATGTTCCCATGGATCATGATTGATTATTGATTATTTTTAACTCTTCTGAATCATGTAATTTATTATAAAAAATTCTTATTCCATGATACAAAATTAATTAGATTTGAATAATTAGGAAATACTTTCATAAGTTACGATGATTTTCTTATACCATTATGATTATCTTATATTCACATATAATCATTGATTTATATCTCATATGTTTACCTTTACTAAGCATATGAGCTCACCCTTTCTTATTTTTCATTTATATAGGTTATAAATAATTTTTTTAAGTAGGGTTTCTCTAAAAGGGTGGTATTTGAGAATAACATTATGGGAGATTTTGAAGATATTTCTTGAAATTAGTTGATTATTTATCTAATCTCCAAATAAACTAAACCATTATGGTTTTTATGCTTGTATTATTATAGAAATAATTTAATATTAATATAAAATGACGCCATATTTATGTATGAAATTTTTGGTTCACTCCATTCTAAGACTTATGGTTGGTGTATTCTATTGAGAAAATTCTAAAAACTATTTAGTGCTTTGGATCCATTTTAAAGAACATTGCCAGATTTTTTGTTTCATTCCATAATGGATTCCTCATTTTATTCCTATTCCACTAATTCAGATCTGTTACCTTTCAAATTCAAATAGTATATCTCACGCCTAGTTAACATTTTATCAATATTAGTCACATCCTCTCTCTGTTTAATTCAACAAGTTTTCATTAAGGATTTGTTTCTAATTTAATTATTCTCTTGAAGGCATATAGGGAAATTGAATTATTCTTGTGGGTTTAATTTATTTTTGTACCATATTAGAAAGTATTTCCATTTTTAATTTGTTCTAGGTTATTTCTTAGAAGTAACTTTATTAATTCTTCCAAATAGATTCTGTAGAATAGCTCAATAGATGTCCATATTTCCAAGACAATTCTACGCCATATATAACTCTAGTTTTCCTATAAACTCTTATTTAACTTATTTGGTTAGCCCAAATTTCATACACATTATAATTAATGATAAATTTATTCCCTCTTTACCCATTCATTTCATTTTTTCATCTTGAATTCATATCTATAAGTTTGTAAAAATTGGAATTTTAGGGGGGGAAACAGATGTTTTTTTACATCAAATAGAGGTAGAATTACATGCACAACTCTAGCTAATATCTAGGACATTTTGTCATCCTTACCATTCTTATTTTTTCCAATAATCATTATCATAAAAGTTAAATCACCTATTACTTTAGTTTAAATATATTTTTAAAGAAAACTTGTTCCAGATAACTTTTCCCCTTCCCCCACACTAAAATTCAACCTAGATCATGAATCAGTTTATAAAGAACGGTAGATAGGGATTCTTTTTATTTTGGATCCCTAAAAATTTTATTGATGGATTATAATGGTTTAAAGGGTTCAATTTTAATTAAATATTGAAATAGTTCACATTTAAAAGAAGTATTAAAAATCAAAGTAATGTATCGATCATTTATACCTCAAAGTCCTCAATACGACAAGGTTTTGACAAGATTACTTAGAAAATTATGATTATTCAAACATGTGTTGGTTATATTAAGAAACTTTAATTATAATAATATATAAAAAAATTTCCCTAATTATCCCATGTTAGTGATCAGAATTTTGGGAAGGATTTCATGGCATGAGATCCAAAATTTAGTGGGATTTTTATGAATACCCCTCACTTATAATTTTGAAAAAATAAATATTTTAGCATTAATATAAGATGATTATAATGGTAAATTCAATATATTAATATTGTATTATATTAAAAAATCATTAGGTACTTATAATTAATCTTAATAGGTTTCAAACTAATACTAAAATTAAAAAGTAAAAAATAAATTTTTTAAAAAGACACAAAAATTTAAAATACAAACAATTTAAAAATTCTAAGATGATGAAGGTTCCCAAACCCACACTTAAAATATATAGTGTAATCAATGAATTATATTATATTCATCATGTAAATATTATTTTTATTGGAATCACAACAACAAGTTAATATTAAGAAGAGGTATAACTTGATGGGTTTTTAGTGATAGATAGGTTGGAGGAGTGAAAGATATTCTACAAGTTCTTGAGGTAAGTTTTCATGGAATTTATTTAGCATATACCCATTAAAATATAATAGGTTGTTGTTTCCTTCTTTAGTTATTAATATAACACTAAACACATATACATAAGTAAATATAAATTCACATTCCCATCTAGAATGAATCTTATTTTGAATTATCTTGAGTTTTGGTTTTTATATCAGTACTTGGTCCTCTTAGATGGAAGTAGTTTTGTTGGATCAACTTCTCATTAGAAACTTTGGTCCTTTATTTGAAAATTATTGAGTTCTAAGAATTTTCTCTTCTAATATCCTCTAGATCTATTAGCTACAATTATCTCTCTTTCCTAAATCTACATAGGTTTATATTTTCTTCCCTGGAATCCCAATATGATTTGTGTTCCATCTCCATAGGAAAATGATAAATGTTTCCATAAATCATCATGTAGGGAATCATTATAATAGGTTTTTTATGGGTTTTCCTATAATCAAATAAGGTGTTTTACAAACTTTTTCTCTTATATTTCCATTTTGGTTTGACATTTTTTCCCAAAATTCCTTTGATTTATCTCTTTGAAGCTTTATCTTGTAAATTTTTTAAGGATGGTGTAGTGTGGATGTATTGTGATTCATTTTTTATTTCCTAATCAATGATTCCATTCTCCAGTAGAAAAATAGTGTCTCTTAATAACTAATGATGTATCATGGAACTCCAAACCTACCAAATATGTTAGTCCTCATAAAAACATGAAAAACTTTAGCATCTCTATTTTTGGTGGCCTTAGATTCCACTCATTTATAAACATAATCAATTGAAAAAAAATATAAGAGTTTCTAAAATATATAGGAAAATTTCCCATAAAATATATTCCCCAAACATCAAAAATTTCATGAAAATAATGCGTTATTGGTAAATATCTTGTCTCCTTTATATGTTTCTAATGAATTTTAATTTCTTACATTTTCTTACAAAACTCATGTGAATATTTAAACAAATTAGGCTAATAAATTCATAATTTTAAGATTTGTATTTTCTGTAATTTTAGGCCCAAAGTGGGATTTGTAGGCAAGAGTGTGAGAAAATTAAAAAAAAA
This sequence comes from Viscum album, assembly GCA_963277665.1. Classification (NCBI taxonomy): domain Eukaryota; kingdom Viridiplantae; phylum Streptophyta; class Magnoliopsida; order Santalales; family Viscaceae; genus Viscum; species Viscum album. The sequence continues at coordinate 649,708,072 of OY728145.1, read as the reverse complement.
TGTTATATTTAAATCTTTAATATTTATCTTATTATCACATTCTCATTGTAGAATTTATACATGTAAGGGTATTTTGAAATGTAAAATTCCAATTAATATTTAATCATAATAATTTATTGGGTGTTTAGGAGAGATGGGAATTAATAATTTACTAAATAATTTACCATCTTATTATACTAAGGAACTTTTCCTTCGATCAATTACAAAATATCTACTAGAATGTGATCATTCAGTAGTACTTGGTCTAGAATTTCAACTTTAGTAGTATTGGGAAACCTACTCAGGTGGTCATCCTCTTGGTTCGAAATTACTTTATTGTATTTTATTTCTAAATTGAATTATTGAAGTAACAATATCCAACTAACTAGACTTGGTTTTTCGTCATCATTTTTTCATAAAATATCTAAGGTTTTCATGATAAGAGAAAATAATAACATTAGTTATAATAAAATGGGATATGAATTTACCTAATGGATATAAATAAGCTATAAATTCTTTTTTTTATTGTTGTATAGATGATATGGGTAGTATATAAGGTTCTATAAGTATAGGAAATGGACTTATATTTACTTTTAATCTTTTGTATAAAACTTATCTCACAATATTGTTGGAAAAATACCAAAGTGGATCAAAATGGTTCTTCTAGTTTAGTGGTTTCATCCATAGTGGGGTGATCAATCTACTCTTTAAGTCATAAAAAGTTTCCCTACACTCAACATTAAAATTAAATTTATGTTCTTCCAAAAGTGACCTATAAATAGGAAAATAAATCTTATCGAAATCTATGAAAAAACATATGTAAAATCATATATGTCTTAGAAAATATTTAATACATTTTAGAAAACTTGGGTAAGGAAATAAATTTATCACTTCAATATTTTATTTATCCACATAAATTTATTTTTAGGAAATGAAATTCCCTAGTATTATTCCTACTTCCAGCAAAAAATAGAACTTTCTAAATTTTAAAATTAGATATTTTTCAATTCAATTTTTCAATACCTTTTCTATATATTCAATGAAATGATCAAATGAATCTCTAAAAATAGTAAATTCATCAAAAAATACTTTCAACTAGTCTTTAATATGATCATAAAATATACTTAAAATGGACCATTGAAATGTACCTGGGGAATTACATAATCAAAATGGAAAATTTTTTTAGGAAATTGTACCAAAGGGGTATGTAATATTTGTCTTTTCCTAATCCTCTAGAGCAATAGGAACCTATAAGTAACCTAAAACCCAATATAAAAACAATAGTTTGTTCGTGTTTCTAATCTATTTAAAATCTGATAAATAAATGTGATGTGTAAGTGATCCTTACTTGTAACATAATTTAATTTTATATAGTCATGTAAACTCTCAAGATGTTTCTAGATTATCATAGGAATTAACTCATTTTTTCCACTCCTCACAATCATCAGGATTATTTTCTTAGGAATTGTATGAATGCGGATAACCCACTGAGAGTATAAAATGGGTTATATTTTAATATTTTCTAATAACCTTTCTAATTTATTTATCACTACCTCTATCATGGTCAAATTCATCATCCTTTTGGGATTCCTAACAGGTTTGGAATTATCCTCAAGTAAGATTATGTGCTTGAAAATTTTATATTATAGCTTAGGATATCTCTAAAAATAAAACTAATTTCTTATACATTTACTTTCAAATGTTTAGTCAATTTAATTTCATGGATTTTGGAAAATTTCCTTGTAATTATCATTTGTGTATTTTCTTCTTTCATCAAGTACACATAGTTCAAGTAAGTAGAAAATGGTTTCAAATCAAATTTTGGGGGATATTATAAAAATGAAATAAAATTGGGGTTACTCAATTATATATCTTTTATTTCCAATAAAAAAATTTAACATATAAGTTTTCTTATTATTACATAATGAAATATATTAAAGAATTTAGGGGTTACCTATTCCTTAAAAATGTAAACATAATTTTCATAATTATGAAAAACTTCATTATATAAGGTATTTTTAATCATTAATTAGTTCCTTAAATATTAGGTTTCATGAAACAAATGTATATTTTCACTAGTTTCATCCTTTTAAATATTGGAAAGTGAAATAAGTGAATGTTTATCATATGTATGCCTAAAATAGTCAAATATGTTGAAGTGGAGAGTATTGTTTCCAAATTCCTTGGTGAGTATCACATCATGTTAATTGATGATTGTATTATATGTATTTAGGAATAATCTTCCAAAAATGGCAGGTGAGTGGCTAGGTTATCTTTCTTTCTCTATTTTTAACAGATGAAGGTCTATTGTAAATATTATCTTTTTCACTCTAACTAACACATACTCTAAAACTCATATTGAAGAATAATTGTACCAGTTTTCAAGATATACAACCACTCTTGTGGGGTTTAGTTGTCCCGTATACAAATATTTAAACACTAAATGATGGATTAAATTAATTAAATAACATAAATTATTAGAAAAAATAAGTTAATCAATAGTTTAAGGGATAGAAATTTATTTGTATCTTGAAATTTTTTGGGCAGTTTTGGTATGATAAGGAGTGATGCGCTCCTTACTCAACTAATCCATTAATTCCCATAAATAATTTTTTTTAGTGAATATTTTCTTTAGAAACTTAACCTACTTGGGGGGGTTTTGAGAACTTCTATAAGGGGTATGTTGATCTCTAATTTATATAAAGTTTCCATAGTTTCTCTTTAGAGTTATTTATGTTAGATTTTATTAGATTGGATATTTGTTGAAGGGAATGGGAGAATTATATTTATTCCCCCTTTTATAACTTTTTAGGGGTGAATATGGTATTTTACTTTTATTCTTACAATTATTCCATTTCTCTTCCTTCTCTTTTTCCTTATTTTTTTCTTCTTTGGGGTGATTTTTTGAAATTTGGCCATAATTTTTAGAATTTATCACTTTTTTGTATTAATGTTTCATTTTCTTCTTCTTGGATTAGGTGTGTCTTGTGGTGGGAGTTATTTTTTACTCCTATATTTCATCATACTCAAATTACCCTTAAGATTTGGGACTGATTGGGCTGGTAATTTTATCTTATTTTGGACATAATTTCAACTAAGTTTTTGAGTTGGTCTTTAAGTTAATTTCATTCATGATCTCTTCAACCTCAAATCCATGTTATTATTATGCATGTGGTAGTGCATCGTATTATTTTATTTTTCATAGGGTATATTTTTTTGTGGTGATTCATAGGTTGGTTGGTTAGTAGGTTGTTTATATGGTTTTTTTTATTATTATTGAAAGGCTTGTAGGTTTTGGAAATGCTACTAGTAAGGGATTGATATTGGAATTTAATTTTTAAAAGTTGGTCTTTCCTCATTCTATTGATTTCAAAATCCATATTGGACTAAGGAATTAAATATCCATATATGATTTTGTTGAAATTTCCTTCGAAATAAGGCTGCTACACAACTCTCCATACCCTTTAATTAGACACACTGGTTAGTGAAGTGATTAGAAACTTAACAAAAACCACATACCTTGGTTGGTATTTACTATTCACTAATTTGTTTTAATTATATATGCCTTACAATGAGGGTGATATCTTTATTTATAGATTCAATCAATGGGGATGTGTTAGAAATTCTTACCTCATGTATACATCTTATTCTAGTACCTCTTATTCTAAACTATTGTGAGATTTTTGTTTTCTTTTTAATTAGTCCTTTGAATTCTACTAGTGATTTTTCTATGAGAGTTTCTTCAAATAAGGCATATATTAAGTGTTCTTTTCATTTTTAAGATCACCTTCGTAAAATAAAACAATAAATTTGTACTTCTTTATATCATGCTATATATAAATGGAACATATCACCTTAAAATTGTTCCAGTTTACATAGAGTTTCTCTAGATTCTTGTATGATGGAATACAGTTCCTTCTTAATTGTTTCTCTTCTGAAATTAGGGAATAATATCTGAATATATATCCTATATAAATCAGACTAGGTCTAGATCTCTCCTATTTTTAGGTTTTAAAACCACTCATTAGATTATCCCTCTTTTGAGAAAATGAATTAACCACTCAAAGGGGTTTCAAATTTGAGAAAATATGGGTGAATTACTTTATGTACTTATTTAGATATTCACCTTTCAAGAAAAAAAAATTAGAATCAATTTTATATAGATAGTTTTCAATTTAAATTAATTCTATAAAGAATAAATTATAATTATAATTTGTTCGTTAATGAATTGGGGTACACACAGATATCTCAATTATTTATTTTGGTGTGAAAGTGTAAATTTCTATGTTTAGTTAAAAATTTTATTTTTATATTTGTTTCAAATGAATAAGGTTGGTTAGTTAAGGATCAAGTCATGAAAATTATAGTTAATGACTTGGGACTTCCTCCCTAGTAATGGTACAAAGTTTTTGAGGAAACCTGTCATTTATGAATAAAACAAAAATTGTTTCTCCTAGGTTAAATGAGATTATAGTGATAACCCTAGGTTACCTCTATAGGGGAGTGGAAAAAAAATATTTTCACAAGTTAGGTTTTAAAAAATGGGGGGTTATTGAAATTTTTTATTTAAAATATAAATCAATGTAATAAAGAAAAGTATTTCAAAATAATATTACTAGAAAGTGATGGGTTTAAAGTTTAATTTTCTGGTTCAATGTTATAATAGCATTAAAAAAGTTTTACTTCACCTTTTATTAATTGATAAATGAAATAATCCTCAATTTATTCATCAATCACACTTGGTTGAAGGTTATGGTGGAGACTGATCTAATAGTAACTACAACTTGGTCAGTCTTCCTTCTTATGTGTGTGAAAAGTTAGTAAAATACTTCTAAATTACTAAGGAAATACCCAATAAAAAATTGAAATTATATGTAATGTCTGCAGTAACTCATTACCATCATGCATGTGTCAATGATTTCTAGACACTACAAACCCAATACATCCTATTCCTTTAAATAAATATTTACTAGGTGGAGAGAAATTATAAATTATCAACCACAATATTAAACAATGAATGAGTTAAATACCTTAAACACAATTGTATTTAAAGTATTGAATATCCACTGAGTACTAAAATTGATCAATAAACAAAATTTTTTATTAATTAAGGTATGAAGACTCATGAACTATAATGGATCTCCTTATCTTCCTTGATCACTATAGATTTTACCCTCTATTTTAAGGGTAAAAAAGACTAATGAGTAAGGATAATTCATTAAAAAACAAAACAAAAATTAGAAATGAAATTAAAATAGAAAACAAAAAACATCATGTTTTCTATGAGTAGTCTACATGATCCAAACCCTCTTTCCACTTTGGTTTATCCTCGTGTTCTTTTTTAATATTTTTAACTTCCTTCCAATTTGTCCTAATCAAACTTATGAGATATTTTATTTTTTGATCCTTTTTAATGTTTCCTTCTTCTTCATGGCCTCATATTTCTATGTGATCCTCTCTTACTAAAATTTTGTAGCTTTATTCCTTAGTAATTGATCAAAATAATTTTCCTATCAGTATCCATGTGGAATTATTTTATTAGTTTCATGAATACTGATACGGAAACCCAAATTATTTTCTTGAAATCTTGATGCGTACTTCAAATTTGGATTATGATCATCCTTATACCTATGTTTTCCAAAGTAAATTATCCTATGTGAGCCAAAGGTTTACAATTAATAAAATTATACTACTCATAGATGAAATTTCATAAATGCTGTTAAAATTACATCTATGTTTATGAAATATCCAAAATGTGGCCAAATGTTCTATCAATAGATGAAATGTCATACGGGCAACCAAATGACTTCAACATATAAATATTTCCTTCAAAAAAATCTCAACTCACTCAAATATCATCTAGATAATCAAAATATCTCATATAATTTAAAAAAGTTATAATCGTAGAATAATTTTAGTATTCATATCCAAAATTACCTATGAATAGAAAAAATCTCTCATGAAGATCACTAATTCTCCTATAAAATCACAGTAAGATAATTTCCTTCGAAATTTTACTGATTCTGGTACAGTGTTTCCATAATTCCTTCCAATAAATGTAAAACTAATTTAAATCAACTTTGATATTTAAATATAATCTCTAAACATACTGTAAAAACATCAAAACATCCATAGTTAAGTGAAATAATTGTTATAGTAATTCCAAATATTAAATACACAATTAAAAATAATATTTTAATCTATTTATCAATTAAAATCTAGAGAATTTCTAAAACTAATAATTGTAAATTTATATAAGAATCAATCAAAATAATGGGATCAAAATTATGAATATCAAAGAAAAATATATGAAAATATTTGTTCTACCATCAATCTTATGATTTATTTCACCCAATATAATTATTATAACATCCAATAACATCTATATTTAGTGTGGTTCTAGTGGGTTCATGTGATTTTCTCTGTCTAACATCTTCACTCAAAATAATATTTATAGCTTTCTCAAACACTAGGTCTTTTTTATTATAATATTTAATTATATGAGATACCACTACATCTATAGACTCTAGTAGTGATGATAGTAGTAATAGATACCACATATCTTCTACAATAATTACTTTAACTAATTCAAGTTGAATCTGAATCCTATTAAAGTCATTCAAATAATTTTTTTAATCTTCTATCTAAAATTCACATGTTTAATAACATATGCATCATGAACACCTTGTTTATAGTTGTTAGATTCTAAAACATTTCTACTTGAGAATCCATCATCTCCATTGTGTTATTAATATTCTAGATGTTAAAAGGTATTGGTTCATTACTATTACATATGAATCAATCTGAGTTATTTTATTTCTATCATTTACTAGTCCAATTTCTCCATTGAATTTATTTTAAATCCCTTTAATTTAATATCAATGTCTTTCTAAATCATATATTCCTCCGTCTTCATCCTATAGAATCTGAAGTTTGACCCATAAAATTTTTTAGTCTCAACCTTGATTTATTCTAATAGCATACCTTCTAAAACAATAACTCCCACTGAATAAGAAAAATTCAAGACAATAATGTTACCAATGAGTATGTTATTGAGTGTTTTGTCAATCCCTATTGAAACCAAAATCTCTAATACCACTTTTTTGGATCTACAGTATACTATATTGTCATAACTTAAACCAAAAAAAATGATTCAATTACAATATAAATCTCTAGAAACATACTAAACTATAAATAACCTCTGGAGATTATATACTAGAACTTAATAAGAAAAACCACCCCCTAAATTACAACACCTAAAAAAATATTTCCACACTCAAAAAAACACTCTTAAAAACAAAAAAAATATGAAAAATAAAACTTAAAAGTGAGGGAATATTAGGATTAAATGGTTTAGATGTTAGTCCTATATCCACATGAGAGCATTAATTATTCCTTTAATTTCATGGAAGTTATAATATTATACCTATATTTATTATTTAATAATTTTTTTAATTTTACGTGTCAATAATGTTAAACTTAACACATACACATGTGTACAAGTTTTCCCACTTTATCTTAATAGTAGGGCCTGGCTAGTGAATTGATTCTACCACTATTAAAAACTTTTAGGGAACCCACCATTGGTCATGGTAACCTCGGATTTCTTGTTGGTTCCACTTACTCAAATGTCAAATTCTTATCTACAGAAAAAGTTAATCTTACATGTCAAACTGATTTCACTTATGTATATCATTTTCTACAAAACCTCTCAAGGATGACCTTTATGTATCATCATAAATTACCTTAACAAATTCCATAACTTCTTCTCAACCATAATCGGGTGACTGGACATCTACACACCTTCTAAAATGAAACATATGGACCCCATTCTCCACTATAATTTTGTTGCCATGAGTCTTTGTTAGGTTAAAACATAAATTACAAGGTTTCCCCATTATGATTAATAAATTGGAACTTGAAAACAAATTCACATTTCCTAACAAATATTGTGCCTACTATGTGAGGATGATTACTTATAGTGCCTCCCTAAAAAGAGACATCTATCATCTCAAGTTAGAGTGAGTATATGTTTCTCCCAAGGAGGGTGATTATAGATGAAAATATGTATCGGGACCTAGACACACACAATCACACATATATACATATTTCCTCTTATAGGAGATATATATTTCCATATATAACTGATGAGTGGGTCCCTTATAGTGGAAAGGTACCCTCTCTGAACACTGGAAATGGGTTAAAGTAAGTTATGATTATGTGGAAAAAATTTATTAGTGAAATTGTATTTATGCATGACGTTTATTGTTTGATATGAATAACATGTATCTTAATTATAATAGTTACTTACACTTTTTTGACGGGTTATATATCCTTACATGATACTTACCTACTTTATATTATTTCATTACACACATTCCTTTTTTATAGATTGGTTAAGACTAGATAGTGAATCCCAAGGGGTATGATTTAATCACACCTTATACATTTTCCCTTGGGGATGAGTATAGACACTATTTTTCATTACCCAAGTAAAGGAAAAGTGCCTTCATTTGAGGGTTGATTGTATCACAGCAAGCGTATTCACTACATGTGGTGTGTGAAGTATGGGTGGAACTTTCTAAAGTTTCTAATGAACTTTTAAAGGGGACTCAGTAGATATTTCTACATCACTTTACATAGAAGAGATCGCTTTGGGACTTCTCATTTTGATCTCTAGAGGGGGTGTTTTGGGTGGAACACTTTCTAATATTATTTTTTTTAAATTTCACGCTTTTTAATACTTTATAGGTATTTTGGACAATGGTATGATATGTATACTTGTTTATGTAGTTTTTATACCATGTTTTAATAGGGTGCTTGTTCCGTGAGGGTCCCTTAATGAACACTATAGTGTGGGTTTTTGAGGTTCGTCGACCCCATGGTTTATGCCATATTTTTTTAATAATAAATTTTTTTATCATTTATAGATTGGTTAGATATCAGAGAGGGTAAATCATACCACTAATTGTTCTATTATACCTCAGTAATTAGGCTAGGATCTAGAGATCATTAGGTGTGCCTAAGGTCCTATAGTGGTCTAGATCATGTTTGGTAAAGTAACCCAATTTGAGTTGTTACGAACATCCATAGTCCTATAAATAAATACAAAATGTTAAAAAGTATGGTAATCAAGTATTTCCATAAAAAAAATAACTCAATCAAATATTAAAGTCAATAGAAATATTTCCCATTAAATTTAATAAAATAAACACAAATTTTGAAATAAATTCTAAATAACATGTAATTTTGAAACAATGAAAATTTAACATTTTCTAATAAAGATGATGGAATAATTTGTCATGGAAATAACATTAAAATATATAATAAATTAATATCATCATTTTAGTATGTTATAAACTTCCCACCATTGATTGTTTTGTTGTATTCATCATATTAACTTTGGAAATAGAAACAAACACATAAAGTGGTCAATATTTCTTCAACTGAACCAACTTGTATGAATATGAAGAACATAAAACACTGTATACCTTCATTATAGTGTATCTGATCTTTTACTCTTTAATGAAATAATATTAATGAAGATAACTATAGAAAAAACCTTAATGATCCTGCCTCCAATTGTGGTAAACCAACCGTAATGATCTTTTTTCATAACAAGAGGACCCCAAACCACCAAAGGGGTGTTAAAAACTTCTTCCAAAGATAAATAATGATTTATTAATGATATTGTTCATGTAATTATATTGAATTTTATGTATTACTACTTATTAGAGAGTTCCATTCATTGAGCACTTCAATGAATATTTATAAATTTTTTAACTCTTAAAATGATAATAAAATTTTATCCATTAACAAATTGGTCAAATTTATTTAAAACTAAAGGTAAAATAAAAAAATATGTAGTAGTGAAACATGTACTTAAAGTCATAATGTCAAGCTTCTTCTTAAGGATTTGTTAATGGTAATGTAACACTAAGATTCACATGAATCACATGCATGTCACTACATACGAGATAGGGGATATCGTACGATGTGATATCCACATTTTCAGTGCATACCCAACAATAACCCACTTTCACTAAACTCCCATAAGTACAATATGAAAATCATCACAACTCTTTTTAAATCTATCTAAAACTATTTTGGATATATTTTATCAAACTCTGTTTACTTTGGAACCAAAAATTTGTCTGAAACAAAATCCTTGTCCAAAATTTTATCTATAAGATCTTGTGATCATTAATAGCATTAACAATATGTATGAAATCTCATTTACATATATTTAATCAATTATTTTCCTCTAGAAAAGAATAAATGATACTCAAACTATAAATGATTCAAGTTTGATATTGGTCTAGCGTACTCATATCTCCATGTGAACATGTCCACCACAAGATGTATCATATACCTCATATATATACCAATATAATCCCTTTTACATGATGTTAATTGACCACTAGACATAGAACATGTCAATTTAGTATAGGCCATATCATCTATTCATGATTATCTGAAATAAATTATCCAGATCGATAAATACATCTTATGTCATGCATCTAGAAGATGATTACATCACATGTCCCTCATCCAAGTAGTTGAACACACCATATGTTACTTAAATAAGAATATAAATTAATTTACTAATTATAATTCAATAAATTTCCTGGATTTATATCTCATTATATTAGTGGATAAGTCTCATATTGGTCAAGCTTCAACTGACGACATGATCAAAAACATTTCCAACCACCACTAATTAGTTTTGCCTCAACTCCTGGGTAAGAAAGATATCAAAGTATGAAGGTTCTCACGATAGGTATCTTACTAACCCCAACTAATTATGATTTATAATAATCATACACCACTAATCATATTGATTGTTGTATTTCATTTTATGAGATATAATTTGGTGCATTAGTCCAAAAAATAATTCTTAAATTATTACCTCATGAGTCCATTCTTTAAATCTAGCATACAAATTTGGTATCGAATAAAATATTATACTCATTCTAACCATAACATATCATCACAATCCTTAATACTTCTTGATTAATATCTATTAAGGATAAATAAAATTCATGCATTGAGGGGATATTATCATTCTATTGTACATGTAAATAAGTATCAATAAACATGAACGAATTATAAACATATATTTATTTTATTGATAAAATTATGATACTTTTACATTCATTTAATTCAATATATTATATATCATATACCATTAGATTTAATATAAACCTCATATTTTCATTTTGGTAATGTATTTTTCAAATGATCTGTTAAATTGTAAACTATGTCCACCCAATAGATCCTTACATCACCCCTCTCGATGATCTATTATATGAGATGGAATTTTTGAAGGTTGTTTTTTGTTTTTTGATGAGGTTGGGGTTCCTAGTCCTGTGTAATAGATCTATTATTGTCATAGTTAAGCTTTTTTTCTACTATGATATTATGAACTATGTTATCCTTACAAATGAAATTCTATATCCAAGTAGTTTCCCTTATATCATCTAATACAATGATGTAATCCACATTTATTATCAAGTCTTCCATGATGGATTATTTGAAATTCATCCAATTTATAGCTCCATCACTAAAGAAAAACATGAGACCTATTTGATATCTCATGTAATATTTATCAAATTGGAAACTATCAGTAGTATAACATTTTACAAATAGCTTATCCTCTCTTAAAAAGATCAAGAACATGTCCTTAATTCTTCTAAAGTACTTCGAGATGTTATTCAAAGTAATCTAGTGAATGTAGATAGGATTTGATTGGTATCTACTATTTATGTTAAGATAATATGTGACATAATATCGATTCCACAACATGGAATAAATGATAGATCATATGGTAGGTATATAGGGAATTCTATCCATTAGATATAACTCTTTATAAATATCTTGAATCTTTCTAAGATTAGTGTTATGGAACACTGGTAAATACCCCTTTTAGGGTTATCTATATAAAACTATTTTAGCACATTACCAATTTCTTTATCCTAATTAAGTCCAATAAAACCCTTACATATATCTATATAGATATTCATATCCAGTATGTAAGCTTCTTCACCCATGTTTATCATATAAAATCATTTAACTAACCACATATTTACATGCTATAAAATCCAGATATCATTTTTGATAAGTAGTATGTCATCCAAAAAACAATATTATAAATATACAGAACTTCCCCTAATATACATATATATAAAGGAACTATTTTTATTCTTAATGAAACTAAGATATTTGAGTGAATCATAAAAAAAAGATATTCCAACTTAGAGAAGCTTTCTTTAATCCATAAATAGATTAATACATCTTTCAAACCTTAGAATACTCATTTTTCCACTTCAAAACATTTAGCTTGTATCATATATATGTATTTGACTATATTTTGATTAATGAAATGAATTTTTAAATCCATTTCGTATATCTCATAATAAAAATTATATTTTATGAAAACATATATGTAAATGGACTTTATCATCACAACAGGTGAAAATGTCTCTTTATATTCAATTCCATGAATTGTTTTGTAACAGTTTTCCACTAGGTGTGATTTATAAGTAGACACACTACCATATATATTAATTTTATTATGGAAACCCCGCTTTTACCCTATGGGAATCACCCCTTCAGGTGAATCAACCTAGTTCCAAACTTCGTTAGTGTATTTGATGTCCATTTTAGATTCTATAGATTTTAGCTATTTCTCAAAATCAAAACTATTAATGGCCTCTCGATAGGTAGTAGGTTTGTCTCATAAGAAAATTAATTTATTGTTATTTTACCCAAAAAATCCATAACCCTCGAGATATTGATGAATATAGTTAGGAATTTGTGGTTCTTATGTAACTTGATTTGGTTTTCATCTACAACTCTTTATGGAACCAGCTCAACTTCCATATCAGGAGGACTTCATATTTGTCAGTATTTAACTTCTATAAGTTTAAATATTCTCCCATTTAATCCTAAATTCATATGATACTTCTCAAGGAAAACACTGTTTTATTCCATAAACACTTTATTTTCAGTAATATTATAGAAATAATATCCCATAGTTATTTTCAGGTAACCAATAAATAAGCATTTATCAAAATTTGGTCCAATCTATAGAATTAGATCCCTGATCCAATTTATTTATTATTATTTTAAATAATTTAAAAAAAATAAAAATTAACATACACTATAAGGTTTTTATATTTTTAGTTTTTTTATATTTTCATAAATCCTTTACTAGCTGCGTAAATAAAATCAAGTGGCCATATGTGTTTTGAACTTACATTGAGTAAACTGGCCTTAAGTGAAGTGGCCTTATGAAGTGACCTTAAGATAATTAACCCTATTAAGTGACCTTGTAAACTGACACTCAAATGTGAAATTTTGAATTAATATTATGAATTGATATTGTGAAATAGCCTTGTAAAGTAACCTTGTGATGTGACCTTGGGTGAAAAGTTTGCAAAGTCTGGAATTGACAACATGAAGAAAAATAATGTAACTGCATGAAGAAAAATGAAGTCAACACATAAATAAAAATTAGGTGACCAAAAAGTGTTGAACCTACCTTATAAAGTTAAAATTTGGTAAAGTGTTGAACCTACCTTATGACCAACAGTAACTTAATTAATTTTTCATATTTTAGTTCAAAACATGCTCTGTTTTATTTATACTTTTATATTTCAAATAATTATATGTTTATTTCACATTTTTATCTCGATATAATTATTCATTATAGATTTATTGATTTTTTAATTTTAATGAATTATATTTGGAGAAATTATATATGGTATTAAATTCCCATCACATGGGATGAATACTCACACTAGTTGCTTGGGAAAATGTGAGTTCCAAATTTAACTTTGTTGGAATTTGAACAGTTTATCTTTCATACTGTATGGGAGTGTTCCAAATAAATTGACATTTAGTATTATTATATTTTGGTAATATATTAATTATTAATTAATTTCACCAATGTAAAACATGTTCTTAACATTACATATTAACAAAGTGACCTTTGTGGATATATTTTCCATACTCATTCAATAAATAAATCGAACATTTCTTTGGGAATTATGAAATGAAATGGGTCACATTATTTGAATTTTTTTTCTTAAAATAACTCTATATAATGAGTTCAGAATATGTATATCAACAAACATGAGGTTAAGTATATTCTTTAATTATACAATTGTAACAAACTTTTACGATCAATTACTGCTCTCAACTAAACTTATATTGTTTGATCATTTTATACTAGAGAGATAATTGCAACCTTATTACTCATAACTTGAAGTTTTTATCTATTTATATGGATTTAATTATATAAATTATTTTTTATTATTAATCATGTTCATTTATACTAACCATTAAAAATAATTATATTGGGTTGTGACTCCAAAACAAAATTCAACAATCAAGTTTTTCTATAACTGTAAAATGCTAGGGGATTCAATTTGAACTTGGAATGGATAAAATGTGGGTTTTGTTTCTACCACCACTTCAAAAGGGAGTTTCTAGGTTGTTCCTATAGGTATGAAAAAGGGTGTTGTGATTAGGTTAAGTCACTAGGTGTAAAAAAGGAAATCATCTCGAGCTTCACCTCCTAGGTTTAAAAAGATGCTATAAAAGGGTTGTGATCTTCCTTCAAAAGTTAGAGAGTCTATTATCGTGTGTTTCATCTCACTCATTTTGTAATAGGGGTAAAGAGTAGAGTATGATCATTTAGATCTAAACTAATATAAAAATATTTAGGTTAGTTTATTTTTATACTATATTAACTTAACTTTGATAAGTGGTTAAAATTATTTTAAAATGTCAATTAACCACCACCCCCCCCCCCAATTCACTATTTGGATATTCTCAATAATACCTCACACAATCTTATCAGAATTAAATCATTGTATTAGTGATTAGAAACCCCAAATCCTCATAAAATCCAATCTAGGATGTTTTCTATAAAATGTATCAGATAGTGTCTTTATGACTAATTTGGATGGAATATAGTTAATTTGGAAGGGATCAATCTTCATATCATTACCCATAAATATAACAGGAAGGTCACACTAACTCATAATAAATTGAAATTTGTCAAAAAGATTTTTATTCCCCCTATTGGATACCTCATTCCACTATAGTGTTCTAAGAGGAGTGATTTGTGGAAAAATTCTACAATCTATTATATGATAAAATATTCACAACCCTAATCCAATCGGATAATCATCATACTTTTTCATATTTGATTATGTACTTCATTATGAAACTATTGTAATTTTTCGAAATTTATACACTTGTGCCTCATTATAAATAAATAACTATATTGATTAAATTTATTAGTAAAACTATATAAGTGCATAAAACCGCCACTTTTTCATGTGATCATCAGTCTACATACATCTCTATGTATGAGATATAACAAACCATTATCCCTTTCACCTTTTCTACTAAAAGGTGTTTTGGTAATTTTTCCTAATAAACGTGATTTTCATTTATCAAATGATTCATAATAGTATGAGTCTAATAATCCACCTATATGGAGTATTTGGATTCATTTCTCATTAATATTTCCAAGGTGATAATGTCAAAGATAGGTGAGATTAGAATCAAACATAAACTTATTATTCAGAATGTTATAGATAGTATTTTACAAATATAGAATGTATGGATTTTTTATCATATTCCTAAATCCATAAAAATCATTATTTTATATACAGAAACTCTTATTCTTAATAATTTATGAGAATATCACCTTTTCTAAACAAGATACATAAATAAAAAAATTATTATGAGAAAACAATAATAGTTTTCCAATTCTAGAACTAATCCACTAGGTATAATTATATCATATGTTTTAGCTTATAATGTAGAAACTCTTACTCCATCTTCAATATGAAGATCAAATTTTATATCCATTAATTCCATTATATTATCAAGCCTGTGTTTATTAGTATAAAAGTGTGATGCACACCCATTATCTAGTTCCCATGAGTCAAAGTCAAAACAAATGATCTCTATAACATTCACATTAATATGATCAAAATGATTATTTTTTAGAAAACTTGTTAAACTTAAATACCACTTTTGAACCATTTTATAGGGCATACCTATAATAGATCTCAAAAATTATTATCATGAATTAATCTATAATCGATAAAAAAATATTTTTTAGTGATTATCATGTTTAATATAATTTTATCACGGAATTTCATTAAAATTTACTCCCATGAAAAATTATGATCCCATAAACCATGTCAGTTTTGTGATCCAAGATCCATATTTCACTAATTTTTAAGTCTGCTATAGTGTTCCTCTCAAATATTATCTATTTTGGTAGGATAACTTTACAATTATAATAATTACTATTCTTGGATAGTTGGGTGTAAAACTATTTTCCTAAAACATATCATATTGATAAAAACCCAAATATATTCTTTGATTATCCTAACTCTTAGGGTTTTCTATCTATCTTTCAACCAAATATTATA
The DNA here is from genome assembly GCA_963277665.1 of Viscum album. Classification (NCBI taxonomy): domain Eukaryota; kingdom Viridiplantae; phylum Streptophyta; class Magnoliopsida; order Santalales; family Viscaceae; genus Viscum; species Viscum album. The sequence goes on along the minus strand of OY728145.1, from coordinate 649,691,633 downwards.
GTAGGAATTAGTTACCTAACCTTTTTCTATATTAAATTACACTATAATTCATATAAGATAATCCATCGAAACCCAATTATAGCATGAAACTACCTGATTGGATGATTGTGGTCTTGATGTGTGTTTTCTTTGGAAGGGATCTAACAATTATTATTTCATGGATTTTCTTTTAAAACTATCACCAACTTAATATACATCAAATTTATATCAAATTTATAATTATTGTATCTTATTAAATATTCATTATCTCATGTTTCATTACTTTTTTATGAATGATTTTAACTATTTAGTTGTGGAATCCATATTCCATCCACCAAATTAATACATTTACATCATGTTAATTTGTAACTCTTTATAAAACCAACAATATGTATTACCCAGCCAAACGTAGAATCCAAACATAATGATACATATCTAAATTCTTACTATTCATATGGTACGAGAACTCTTCATGTATAATTTTAGATATATATGATATTGAAATGATATACATGATTAATTCAAGAGCTAGATATAACCAACACCCACCTTTATAGAATAAGGAATAAGCCTCTAGAATACAAGCACTCTTACCCAATGTCCCTCTACCAAGCGATACATTACTAAAGAAAAATCTAATTAATAATAACTATAAAACCTAATATGTACAAACTTTATTCAACCACAAAACTCAAGATAATAACTGTAACACCCCAAGCTTCTACGGTACGCTTCACTTTGAATGATATAGTAGCGTGTGTTGTACGTAACTTTGAGTTATAACACACCACAACCAATCAAACTAGCCGTTATGAATAGTAATACCCACTTTTTGAAATTTTATAAATTTTATCTTTCAAAATGGACTTTATTTTTGGATTTGGAATATCAAAATTATCTTAGGGGCAAATATTGGTTCTTTTTGGATAAGTTTCATATTTTGATGAATAGTGAAAATTACTAAATTTTAATTAAAAACATCTTTTTTAATAAAAATAATTAATAGTGATAAATTATGAATTTGAGTGGTTTTAAGTTATATTTAGAATATTATTTTACCATTTAATACAATGTTGGTCGTTGGATTTAATTTCACATTTAAACCAGACATAAACAAGTGTCAATCTTTTGATAGTTATTATTTCTTAAAAACACGCTATTTGTTTTGATAATAGGAATTAATTTTTAAATTAATTAATGCAACTTATATGTTTTGAATTTGTTAAAATAGACATAATTTTTGAATTCATAATATCAAATATAGCTTATGCCGAATTTTTTGTATTTTTCTGAGAAACATCAATTTTTCATGAATAGTGAAAAACACTGAGTTATTGGTTAAAACCAATTTTTTTATTTAAATAATTATTTATTTTATTTAAATTAATTTATGTCAAAATAGATACATAATACTTATATAAGTTCATTTTAATTCATTGGAGTCAGTTTATAATAATTTTAGATATATAAAAATTTTATTGAACTTTTCACTCTCTTTTACCCACCTCCTAGGAGAATTTAAAAATTCACATAAAACTTAATTTTACCGCTTCTGTGAGTTGAATTTTAAAAATCTGAGATACACGGTTAATATCAACGAGTAAAATATGGTTCAATAAGATAAAAATAATTTCTGGTGAATAGTAACTTTTTACTTTTATTTACCGCGGTTAAAGGTTAATATGGTAATTCAAGGTAAAAAGAATATTGTAATAATTCAAAATTACCTTAACACATGTCCTAACCTTATTGGATGATTATTGGCCGACCATGGGCATCTTTGGGTCGATTTGGGGACCCCATTGAGCCACTTATGAATGATAATGACACTTTAGATTAATTAATTTAATGTAAAGGCAAAATTGACATAAACAAAAACCTTTTAGTAATTAATTTTTATATGGTGTTATATAAGTAATATTTTTGACTATAAATATTCATTGGAAATATAAAAATATTTCCTACATCATGGTATTTTTTTATAATTTTTATACATCGAATAAATTACATTATTAAGGACAATATAAGGATGCAGTATTTACCGCATTAATATATTATTTAAATAAATTAGATTATAAATATTAAAATAATATCCAAAACATGTCCAATTATTATTGGATGAATTTCTTTCGACCATGAGTCATCTTATCTTTGACTCTAATGATTTTTGGACCTTTAGAAACCGAATATCATTATATAATAAAAAAATATTTTCACACATTCCTAAAGAGCCCCTCATCCCTCTTATAAAAAGAGACCACTTCTAACCAATTTCTCACACATATCAAGCCTTTAGGCTCATCCAAACACTACCAAATTAAGCTCCCTACATCCCTCTCCTCCTCCTGGAAGGCTTACCTTAGGAATACGGAACTTCAAGGAGTCCTTTTTGTTCAAACCAAAGGAAGTTACCAAAATTGAAGGATGTTAAAGAACGAACGGGTCAAGTCGGACACAAGGTAAGGGGTTTTCATCTCACTCCTTATTCCCATGAGATTCATCTCATATTGCCACTATTACCTTTTTTGTGGTGTATATACCGCCCATAATTGTATTCTTTATGTAATACACTTTAATTTATGTGTATTTACATATTCATTGTATGATACCTATTTCATGGGGTGTATGTTTCCTAAGTTACAAAATTGGTAAGGGTTAATTTCACAATATATTTATTATACAAGATTGTTTTTACATAAGTATCTACTAGGAAACATTTATTATCCATGTCCATGTTTTATGAGAGTTTTCAAATGGATTCTTTTAAGGTACTTTTTACTAAAACATCATTTCAAAAGTTTTAAATATTTGTTCTTCTAAATCATTCTCATTAATAACCATGTCTTCAAAATGGTTTTTAAGGATTTAATTATATGGACATGAATGTTTTTAAAATGTTAATTCCTTTCAAAATTTTCAAAGTGGTATGGGACACTTTGATTCAAAAATGTATTTAAATGAATTCTTTTCTAAATTGTCTGACTTTTAAATGTTTTCATGAAAAAGGTGTATTTATCTCAAAGTGTTTTAAAAATCATTTTCATACATGTCAAGATCCTTTAATAGATTTTAAACTTGTTTTGAAATTTTTTTATCATGATACAAATCTTCTATATTGTGTTTAAGGTTTTGTGATATGTTTGACTGTGGATGTGTTATTCTTATACCATTCATGGTTTATGGGTAAAGTATTGACATTTTATATGCTAGTTTTAATATGAATGTTTATGTTATATTTCATCCTCTTATTAAGATGAATGTGTTGGACTAGTATGTTTCGGGTTGGGGTCCAGATACAGCAGACCCTCTGGGTCGGTGTCCAGTTATTAGAGGCACTCTAGGTTGGTGTCCGGTTATTAGAGGCACTTCGGGTTGGTATCTGGTTATTAGAGGCACTCCGGGTTGGTGTCCGGTTATTAGAGGCACTCCGAGTTGGGTTCCTATTACTGTTAGCCCCTAGGTCTTGTCATGAGGCCTTAACAAAGAAATTAAAGTTCAGCATTATGCATTCCATCATTATGAAAGTGGTTAGTGATATTTCATGTGATTATTCGACTAGTAGAATGTCCATGTGAATAAGTAAATGGAATTATTTCTTTTTATTTCTACCATATTATACTGATGTTCAAGTTTAAAAGGCTTTTATTTTAGGTATACATTGCCTTAAATGTTTATTCTTATTTATGAAATTTTCCGACGTATTATTATCCTTACTGAGCATCTGAGCTCACCCCTTTCTATGTTTTATTTTTCCCAGGATTCCAAGAAGTGTATTTTGATTGATATATAGAGTTAAGACAAGGGAATAATGGTGTTCATAAAGGATTATTTATGTTGTTTTGTATGTTATGAAGTGTAATGTAACATTCATGTACGTAATCCATTTTCCAAGACTGCTAAACTGGTCGGTCCTTTGAGACTTGATTCCTTGTAATAATTCCAATGTATTAAAATAATGCACTGACTCTGGGTAACTGGGGTCGAGGCGTTACAGTTGGTATTAGAGGTAGTTTAGCAATAACCTTGGAATCTAGATTTAGATAAACTCTGATTAGATCATAGTACCCTAAGATAGACTTTGAGGATTATTATAGAAGAACTTCCAAGAATTTTGGTATTGTAGATATTTTATGAGTTTTCCGAGAAATACATCATGTCTGGATACGAGCAGGTTGAGGAGGCTCTATCACAGATGTACCTAGTCGAAAAACACGAAAACACTGCTTTGAGATAAACTCAAACAGGAACTGGTGCATGACAATGGACCTTGTTGCACTCTTGGTTACGACACTCTCGGAAGATATACTTAGGATAATTCTCATTTTCTTTACAAACCTCTATGAAGGGTTTATGAGTATATACCTCCTCAAAGAAAACATTTTTGTGATTATGGATTATATCCATAAACTATTCAATTTATGTTATGAATTTTACATGTCTGGAATTATGAATTGTGATTCATAAACTATCTTAGTGTATGCCATTGTTTAGAAATGGTGCCTAGTAGAAAGAATGATAACTCCATCAATATGTATGATTCAAAGAGTAAGAAGGGTCATATCATTCATGGTATTAAGACAAAATTTAGAAAGGAAATAGTATCCCACGTATTTTCATCATATGAATAAATAGTATCAAAATATCAGTAAAGAACTCTCTGAATCCTATGGCTTTGAAGGGAAGACAGAGAAGAAAAGGATGGTAGAAAGAAATATAGATTAAGGGAATAAGTGATTGAAGGATTTTCCCATATGTGATAAATGTGGAATGAATCACCTTGGTAAATTCTTGAAGGTAATGAGAGTTTGTTATAAGTGTGGACAAAAAGGACACCAAGTACGTGATTACAAGGGTAAGAAAAAAATTTCAAATGTCCAATGCTTCATCTGCAAGGAGTTGGGACACTATGAAAACCAATGTCAAAATCAATAGAGTACACACCAAATGATGTTGTTGGTTAATAATATAGTTATGATACTACCACAGATTAAGAGGAATGACTAGTGTTCTTATGTTGTTATTAAAGAATTATTTCACTTGAGTGTTATATCAACGATGTACTGGTTAAATTAATTATGGAGATAAATAAGGATTGTACTGCATTACTATTTCATTGAGGATTTGAGATTATATGGTACTATGAAAAGTGACTCAACAACAAGTTAAACTTTTTTTTAAAAATACATGGTTGCAGGAAAGGTAATCCCTAATATGGTCTTGATAATAATGTAGTAATTTTGGAATAAGAGATGGTTGATTTTGATGAATTATATTGGATATTCTTGACTACCATGGAACTGATTAATGGTTTGTTTATTTCATCATTGTTGGAATATTAAAAATTTCTGGATATAAACAATATATCTAATATTCTATAAGTAATAATGGAGCATGAATGTAATCAATAAAGTTTTATGGTAATTCAGGGTGTTACCATATTTTAAAAGAATACATGATGAAGGTGTTCACATGCTATTAAGTGAAGAAAAAGATCTTCATTGTGTTTACCTACCTAATAAATTTTGGACTGTGAGTTGGGCAGAAGTATTTTGGAGAAGTCTAGTTTGAGATTATTTTTGGACTTCTATAAAAATGACAACCCGGAGGTCTGGCGGCAACCCGCCGCGTCCGGAAAGGCCGAAAGACTTGAACCCACAACTGAAGGGCGACAAGGGTGCATCACCTACCACTAGCCCACGTGATGTCCTGGATAGAATAATGTAGATTTTTTTTAATGGGTCTGATATGTGAATTATAAATTCATTATTTTTGGAACCCTATATTATTAGGATAAATAGAATATATATATATATATATATTTTAAATCTTTTAGAGTGAAAGACAAATTTGTAGTAGGAATTAGTTGAAGGATGAAACTCTACTTGTCAAGTATATATATACATATATATATATATATATCCTATTATTTTATGGATAAATTAATTATTAAACTTTAGGGAAGGGATATTGCAACCAAAAATGTGTTATCCTATTACCTTACGTTTTGTTGAACCGATGGTATTTTAAATCATCATAGATTGGTGGCTTTGAGGACCACAATTCTACAATTGTTTGTGATTGATAACTTCAATAACTCCCTATAAATATTTACGTTTTTCCCCCAATTACATGTCTCAAATATCCACCAATGTTCTCCTAATATAGATCATAATTTGGTGGTGACCCTTTCATTTCTATTTTCCTCTTATTAAGACTAAATTTTATTAACCTATTTTTAGATGTGGGTTTTCCCACAAAGATATTTTCTATTTTCAACCTTTTATTTTTGAAGAACAATTTCAAATTGTGAGGACACAATTTATTGATGGAGGGGAGAATGTAACACCCCAATCTTCCATGGTACGCTTCACTTTGAATAATACAGTAGCGTGTGTTGTATGCAACTTCGAGTTATAACATACCACAACCAATCAAACTAGCAGTTATGAATAGTAATACCCACTTTTTGAAATTTTATAAATTTTATCTTTCAAAATGGACTTCATATTTGGATTCAGAATATCAAATTTATCTTAGGGTGAAATTTTGGTGCTTTTCGGATAACTTTCATATTTTGATGAATAGTGAAAATTACTAAATTTTAATTAAAAACATCTTTTTTAATCGAAATAATTAATAGTGATAAATTTTGAATTTGAGTGGTTTTAAGGTATATTTAGAATATATTTTTACCATTTAATACAATGTTGGTCATTGGACGTAATTTCACATTTAAACCAGACATAAACAAGTGTCAATCTTTTGATAGTTATTATTTCTTAAAAATACACTCTTTGTTTTGACAACAGAAATTAATTTTTAAACTAATTAATGAAACTTATATTTTTTGAATTTGTTAGAATAGAAATCATTTTTGAATTCATAATATCAATTATATCTTATGCCAAATTTTTGGTATGTTTCTGAGAAACATCAATTTTCATGAATAATGAAGAACAATAACTTATTAGTTAAAACCGATTTTTTTATTTAAATAATTATTTATTTTATTTAAATTAATTTATGTCAAAATAGATACATAATACTTATATAAGTTCATTTTAATTCATTAAAGTCAGTTTATAATATTTTTAGATATATAAAAATTTTATTTTCACTATCTTTTACCCACCTCCTAGGAGAATTTGAAAATTCACATAAAACTTAATTTTACCGCTTTTGTGAGTTGAATTTTGAAAATCCGAGAGGCACAGTTAATATCAAGGAGTAAAATTTGTTTCAATAAGATAAAATTAATTTCTGGTGAAAAATAACTTTTTACTTTTTTTTACTACGGTTAAAGGTAAATAGGGTAATTCAAGGTAAAAATAATATTATAATAATTCAAAATTACCTTAACACGTGTCCTAACCTTATTGGATGAGTAATGGCCAACCATGGGCATCTTTGGGTCGATTTTGGGACCCCATTGAGCCACATATGAATGATATTGACACTTTAGATTAATTAATTTAATGTAAAGGCAAAATTGACATAAACAAAAACCTTTTAGTAATTAATTTTTATATGGTGTTATATAAGTAATATTTTTTACTATAAAAATTAATTGTAAATATAAAAAGATTTCCTACATCATGGTATTTTTTTATAATTTTTAGACATCAAATAAATTACATTATTAAGGACATTATAATGATGCGGTATTTACCTCATTAATAAATGATTTAAATAAATTGTATTATAAATATGAAAATAATATCCAAAACATGTCCAATTCTTATTGGATGATTTTCTTTCGACCATGAGTCATCTTATCTTCGACTCTAATTATTTTTGGACCTTCAGAAACCAAATAACATTATATAATAAAATAATATTTTCATAAATTCCTAAAGAGCCCCTCCTCACCCTTATAAAAAGAGGCCACTTCTAACCAATTTCTCACACATCTCAAGCCTTTAGGATCATCCCAACTCTGCCAAATTAAGCTCACTACATCCCTCTCCTCCTTCTAGAAGCGTTACCTTAGGCATAATTGACATCAAGGAGTCCTTCTGGTTCAAACCAAAGGAAGTTACCCAAATTAAAGGATGTTAAAGAACGAACGGGTCATGTCGGACACATGGAAAGGGGTTTTCATCTCACTCCTTATTCCCATGAGATTCATTCCATATTGCCACTATTACCTTTTCTGTGCTGTATGTACTACCCATAATTGTATTCTTTGTGTAATATACTTTAATTTATGTGTATTTTTATATTCATTATATGATACCTATTTCATGGGGTGTATGTTTCCTTTGTTACCAAATTGGTAAGGGTTAATTTCACAATATATTTATTATCTGAGGTTGTTTTTACATAAGTATCTACTAGGACACATATATTATCCAAGTCCATGTTTTATGAAAGAGTTTTCAAAGGGATTCTTTTAAGGGACTTTTTACTAAAGCATCATTTTAAATGTTTTAAATATTTATTCTTCTAAATCATTCTCATTAATGACCATGTCTTCAAAATGGTTTTTAAGGATTTAATTATATAGACATGAATGTTTTTAAAATGTTAATTCCTTTCAAAAGTTTCAAAGTGGTATGGGACACTTTGATTCAAAAATTTATTTAAATGAATTCTTTTCTAAATTGTGTGACTTTTAAATGTTTTCATGAAAAAGGTCTATTTATCTCAAAGATTTTTACAAATCATTTTCATACATGTCAAGATGCTTAAATAGATTTTAAACTTGTTTTGAAGTTTATTTATCATGATACAAATCTTTCCTATTGTGTTGAAGGTTTTTTGATATGTTTGAATGTGGATGTGTTATTCTTATACCATTCATGGTTTATGGGTAAAGTATTGACATTTTGTATACTAGTTTTAATATGAATGTTTATGTTATATTTCATCCTCTTCTTAAGATGAATGTGTTGGACTAGTATGTTCCGGATTGGGGTCTGGTTACAGCAGACCCTCCGGGTTGGTGACCGGTTATTAGAGGCACTCTGGGTTGGTGTCTGGTTTTTAGAGGCACTCCGGGTTGGTGTCCGGTTATTAGAGGCACTCCGGGTTGGTGTCTGGTTATTAGAGGCACTCCAAGTTGGGATTTGGTTATAGTTAGCCCCTAGGTCTTGGTACGAGGCCTTGATTAAGAAATTAAAGTTCAACATTATGCATTCCATCATTATAAAAGTGGTTAGTGATATTACATGTGATTATTCGACTAGTAGAATGTCCATGTGAATAAGTAAATGGAATTATTTCATTTTATTTCTGTCATATTATGCTGCAGTTCAAGATTAAAAGGATTTTGTTTTAGTTATACATTGCCTTAAATGTTTATGCTTATTTATGAAAGTTTCCGTTGTATTATTATCCTTTCTGAGCATCTGAGCTCACCCCTTTCTATGTTTTAGTTTTCCCAACATTCCAAGAAGTGTATTGTGATTGATATGTAGGGTTAAGAAAAGGGAATAATGGCGTTCATAAAGGATTATTTATGTTGTTTTGTATGTTATGAAGTGTAATGTAACATTCACAAGTGTATTCTATTTTCCTAGACTGCTAAACTGATTAGTCCTTCGGGACTTGATTCCTTGTAATCAAGCCAATGTATTAAAATAATGCACCGACTCTGGGTAACTGGGGTCGGGGCATTACAGTTGGTATCAGAGGAAGTTTAGCGATAACCTTGAAAACTACATTTAGATAAAATCTGATTAGAGCACATTACCCTAAGATAGACTTTGAGGATTCATATAGAAGAACTTCCTAGAATTTTGGTGTTGTAGAGATTTTGTGAATTTTCCGAGCAATACATCCCTGTCTGGATACGAGCTGGTAAAGGCGACTCTAGAACATATGTACCTAGGGGTAAAACCCGAAAATACCGCTTTGAGCTAGACTCAAATGGGAACTGGTGCACAACAATGGGAATTGATGCACTCTTGGTTACAACACTCCTGGGGGATATGCTTAGGATAATTCTCATTTTCTTTACAAACCGCTGTAAAGGGTTTATGAGTATATACCTTCTCAAAGAAAACATTTTTGTGATTATGGATTATATCCATAATCTATTCAATTTATGTTAGGTATTTTACAAGTTTGGAATTATGAATTGTGATTTATAAACAGACTTAGTGTATGCCATTATTTAGAAATGGCACCCAATAGAAGGAATGAGAAATCCATCAATACGTATGATCCAAAGAGTAGGAAGGGTCATATAATTCCTGATATTAATACAACATTTAGAAAGGAAATAGTATCCCACGTATTATCATCATATGAATAAATAGTATCAAAATATCAGTAATGAACACTCTGAATATTATGGTTTTGAAGGGAATCCAGAAAATAAAAAGATGGTAGAAATAAATATGGATAAAGGGAATAAGGGAAAGAAGGATTTCCCAATATGTGATTAATATGAAATTAATCAACTTAGTAAATTCTTGAAGGGAATGGGAGTTTTTTATAAGTGTGGAGAAAAAGGACTCCAAGTACGTGATTGCAAGGGTAAGAAAATATTTTCAAATGTACAATGCTTCATCTGTAAGGAGTTGGGACACTTTGCAAACCAATGTCCAAATCATCAGAGTACGCACCAAATAATGTTGTTGGATAAAAATAATGTTATGATACTACCGCAGATGAAGAGGAATGACTAGTGTTAATATGTTGTTATTAAAGAATTACTTCATTTAAGTGTTGTATCAACGATGACTCGTTATATGAATTATAGAGATAAATAAGGATTATACTGCAGTACTATTTCATTGAGGATTTGAGATTATATGGTACTACAAAAAGTGACTCAATAGCAAGTTAGAATTTTTTTTTGAAAATACATGGTTCATGGAAAGGTAATCCTTAATATGGTCTTGATACTAAGGTAGTAATTTTGGAATAAGATATGGGTGATTTGGATGAATTATATTGGATATTCTTGACTACCTTGGAACTGATTAATGGTTTGTTTATTTCATCATTTTTGGAATATTCAAAGTTTTTGGATATAAGGAATATATTGAATATTATATAAGGAATAAGGGAGAATGAATGTAATCAACAAATTTTTATAGTAATTTAGGGTGTTAGCATATTTTAAAAGAATACATGATGAAGGTGTTCACATGCTATTACATGGAAAAAAAAGGATCTTCATTGTGTTTACCAACCTTATAAATTTTGGAATTTCAGTTTGGGCAGAAGTATTTTGGATAAGTCTAGTTTGAGATTACTTTTGGATTTCCATTAAAATGACAACTCGGAGGTTGGGCGGCAAACTGTCGCGTCCGGCAAGGCCAGAATACTTGAACCCACAACCGAAGGGCGACAAGGGTGTATCACCTACCACTATCCCACGTGATGTCCTGGATTGAATAATGTAGTTTTTTTAAAGGGTATGATATGTGAATTATAAATTCATTATTTTTCGAACCCTATACGATTAGAATAAATAGAATATATATATATATATATATATATATATAATATTTTAGAGTGAAATACGAGTTTGTAGTAGGAATTAGTTGAAGGATGAAACTCTACTTGTCAAGTATATATATACATACATATATATATATATAAATATATATTTCCTCTTATTTTATAGATAAATTAATTATTAAACTTTATGGAAGGGATCTTAAAACCAAAAATGTGTTATCCTAATACCTTACGTTTTGTTGAACCGATGGTATTTTAAATCATCATAGATTGGTGGCTTTGAGGCCCACAATTCTACAATTGCTTGTGATTGATGACCACAATCACTCCCTATAAATATTTACATTTTTCCTCCAATTACATGTCTCTTATTGCTACCATTGTTCTCATAATCAAGATCATAATTGGTGTTGACCCTCTCATTTCTCTTTTCCTCTTATTAAGACTAAATTTTATTAACCTAATTTCCGATGTAGATTTCCCCACAAAGATATTTTCTATTTTCAACCTTTTATTTTCGAAGAACAATTTAAATTGAGAGGATGCAATTTGTTGAAGGAGGTGAGAATGTAACACCCCAATCTTCCACAGTACACTTCACTTTGAATAATACAGTAGCGTGTGTTGTACGCAACATCGAGTTATAACACACCACAACCAATCAAACTAGTCGTTATGAATAATAATAACCACTTTTTGAAATTTTATAAATTTTATCCTTCAAAATGGACTTCATTTTTGGATTCATAATATCTAAATTATCTTAGGGTGAAATTTTGGTGCTTTTCGGATAACTTTCATATTTTGATGAATAGTGAAAATTACTAATTTTTAATTAAAAATATCCTTTTTAATCGAAAAAATTAATAGTGATAAATTATGAATTTTAGTGGTTTTAAGGTATATTTAAAATATTTTTTTACCATTTAATACAATGCTGGTCATTAGATGTAATTTGACATTTAAACCAGACATAAACAAGTGTCAATCTTTTGATAGTTATTATTTCTTAAAAAATGCTATTTGTTTTGACAACGAGAATTAATTTTTAAATTAATTAATACAACTTATATGTTTTGAATTTGGTAAAATAAAAATCATTTTTGAATTCATAATATCAAATATATCTTATGTCGAATGGTTGGTATTTTTTTGAGAAACATCAATTTTTCATGAATAGTGAAAAACACTGAGTTATTGGTTAAAACCGATTTTTTTATTTAAATAATTATTTATTTTATTTAAATTAATTTATTTCAAAATAGATACATAATAATTATATAAGTTCATTGTAATTCCTTGGAGTCAGTTTATATTAATTTTAGATATATAAAAAAATATGAACTTTTCACTGTCTTTTACCCACCTCCTAGGAGAATTTGAAAATTCACATAAAACTTAATTTTACCGCTTCTATGAGTTAAATTTTGATAATCCGAGAGACATGGTTAATATCAAGAAGTAAAATGTGGTTCAATAAGATAAAAATAATTTTTTTTGAATAGTAACTTTTTACTTTTATTTACCGCAGTTAAAGGTAAATACGGTAATTCAAGGTAAAATGAATATTGTAATAATTTAAAATTGCCTTAACACATGTCCTAACCTTATTGGATGAGTAATGTCCGACTATGTGGATCCTTGGGTCAATTTTGGGACCCCATGGAGCCACTTATGAATGATAATGACACTTTAGATTAATTAATTTAATGTAAAGGCAAAATTAACATAAACAAAAACCTTTTAGTAATTAATTTTTATATGGTGTTATATAAGTAATAATTTTTTATATAAATATTCATTGGAAAGATAAAAATATTTCCTACAGCATGGTATTTTTTTATAATTTTTAGACATTGAATAAATTACATTATTATGGACAATATAATGATGCAGTATTTACCTCATAAAAAATTATTTAAATAAATTAGATTATAAATATTAAAATAATATCCAAAACATGTCCAATTCTTACTTGATGATTTTCTTTCGACCATGAGTCATATTATCTTTGACTCTAATTATTTTTGGACCTTTAGAAATCGAATATCATTAAATAATAAAACAATATTTTCACACATTCCTAAAGAGCCCCTCCTCCCCCTTATAGAAAGAGACAACTTCTAACCAATTTCTCACACATCTAAAGCCTTTAGGCTTGTCCAAACTATACAAAATTAAGCTCCCTACATCCCTTTCCTTCTCCTAGGAGCCTTACCTTAGGCTGAAGGCACTTCAAGGTGTCTTTTTGGTTTAAACCAAAGGAAGTTACCCAAATTAAAGGATGTTAAAGAATGAACGGGTCAAGTCAGACACAAGGTAAGGGGTTTTCATCTCACTCCTTATTCCAATGAGATTCATGCAGTATTGCCACTATTACCTTTTGTGTGGTGTATGTACTACCCATAATTGTATTCTTTGTGTAATACACTTTAATTTATGTGTATTTACATATTCATTGTATGATACCTATTTCATGGGGTGTATGTTTCCTAAGTTACCAAATTGGTAAGGGTTAATTTCACAATCTATTTATTATCCGAGGTTGTTTTTACGTAAGTATCTACTGGGACACATTTATTATCCATGTCCATGTTTTATGAAAACGTTTTCAAAGGGATTATTTTAAGCGACTTTTTACTAAAACATCATTTCAAATGTTTTAAATATTTATTCTTCTAAATCTTTCTCATTAATGACCAAGTCTTCAAAATGGTTTTTAAGGATTTAATTATATATACATGAATGTTTTTAAATGTTAATTAATTTCAAAAGTTTCAAAGTGGATTGGGACAATTAGATTAAAAAATGTCTTTAAATGACTTCTTTCTAAATTGTGTGACTTTTAAATGTTTTCATGAAAAAGGTGTATTTATCTCAAAGAGTTTTACAAATCATTTTCATACATGTCAAGATCATTTAATAGATTTTAAAATTGTTTTGATGTTTATTTATCAAGAAACAAATCTTCTATATTGTGTTGAAGGTTTTGTGATATGTTTTACTATGTATGTGTTATTATTATACCATTCAGGGTTTATGGGTAATGTATTGACATTTCGTATGCTAGTTTTAATACGAATGTTTATGTTATATTTCATCCTCTTATTAGGATGAATGTGTTGGACTAGTATGTTCTGGGCTGGGGTCCTGTTACAGCAGACCCTCCGGGTTCGTGTCCGTTTATTAGTGGCACTCTGAGTTGGTATCCGGTTATTAGATGCACTCCGGGTTGGTGTCCGGTTATTAGAGGCACTCCAGGTTGGTGTCCGGTTATTAGAGGCACACCGAGTTGGGTTCCAGTTACAGTTAGCCCCTAGGTCTTGGCACAAGGCCTTGAAAAAGAAATTAAAGTTCAGCATTATGCATTCCATCATTATGAAAGTGGTTAGTGATATTGCATGTGATTATTCGACCAGTAGAATGTCCATGTTAATAAGTAAATGGTATTATTTCATTTTATTTCTTCCATATTATCCTGAAGTTCAAGTTTAAAAGGATTTTGTTTTAGTTATACATTGCCTTAAATGTTTATGATTATTTATGAAAGTTTCCGCTATATTATTTCCGCTATATTATTATCCTTATTGAGCATCTGATCTCACCCCTTTCTATGTTTTATTTTTTCCAGGATTCCAAGAAGTGTATTGTGATTGATATGCAGGGTTAAGACAATGGAATAATGGAATTTATAAAGGATTATCTATGTTGTTTTGTATGTTATGAAGTGTAATGTAACATTCATATATGTAATATATTTTACAAGACTACTAAACTTATCGGTCCTTTGGGACTTGATTCATTGTAATCATGCCAATGTATTAAAATAATGCACCGACTCTCGGTAATTGGGGTTGGGGCATTACAATAACTTTAATTACAAAAAAAGATCAACATAGATGAAAACTAAATTTTTTATTATCATACCTATCATGTAATTTCAAGGATGGAAAATTTTATAAGAAGTAATTTATCACATAAAATTTAGCATACACAATTTTCATATTTTAAATACATGAATATTCTATGGCAATTAACAAATGAATAAACACTTCATTTATTTTCTAAAATTTGAGATCAAAATAGGTACATTTCATATTTAATTTAGGAATAAAAAATATAATTTTACATGAACTAAAAGTTATAATTTGTAAACATTTTATAAAACATAATAAAATATGTGAAAATATCAAAATTTTATCATTTTTACTTTTGTCATATTTTATGACTAATAATAGGATTGTCATTTATAATCAATAATTGATACATAAAGATAACCATGAATATCAATTGTACATTATGTTATAATCTAATCATGATCTATGGTTTATATTTCCACTTAAAATTAGTGATATCATAAGGCTCCAATAATATTTAATGACATCCAGATTATCGTAAATATGTTATGATTCCTTGTTTTCCTGAAATCCAGGGATTAGTCATATTTTATGATATCATATATCATATCCAATGGAATATATCAAATCAATGGGATTATATTATATCATACCCTATGATATAGTCACACACTATGACTAAACTAAACATAATAATTTAAATATATTTCATTTTATGACATAGTTTCAAATGCCTTACGATATCAATGTTCTTCAAAACAGGTACGAAAAAACATGTTGATACATTAAAGTGAAAAGATCTGATACCGCTGATGGGTTTTAGGTATTCATTATATAAACATTGGTAGAAAAATAAATCCCATAAAATTTTTAATCCTTCTTAAACTAAACCAATATGAAATAATATGAAGAATATAAAACATTGTGTACCTTTATTACAGTGTATCCCATATTTTACTCTTTAATGCATTAAGATTGATAGAGATCACCAAAGTAACAAACAAAATCATCTTACCTCCATTGGTGGTACACTAACAATAAGAATACATGCTCATAATAAGTGGACCATGAACCAAAAAAGGGGAGTTAATGGCATCATTCAAAAAAAATAGTGATTTAATATTGAAGAGAGTATCAATTAATCATAAATACATCAAGGGTTTCACTCTATAGGAGGGATCACATCCCTTTTATATACTCGTTGGATTTAATGAAGAGATCCCTAATACTAGATCATTGACTTTCAAATCATGGTAGTTGATTCATCACTACCCATTAGATATTTTTATTCATTTAATACATTAAATAATATTCATAACCATTTCAACAATTTAAATTAATATTTTACAGGGTCCATGGTAACCATCCAGTTTAACCACATGAACACATTTCCCCAAAAAATAGAGTCATAGAAAAAAAATCAATATAATAAAACCACACTGTAATGACTAGAAATTTGAAGTTATACCCAAACTCAAGTCACCTATATATAAAGGAAAACCTCTGTAAGACTTATACATGAATTATCGAACGTTGCGATTAGAAAAAAAATAAGTCATCATAACAACATAAGATATTACAAGGTTCATAAAATATTTTTAATTTACAAAGGAATGAAAATTCACATTATTCAAGGAATATATGATTACAATGATCAATTTTCATAATAAAATTTGATTTCACCCTATGCACATAGAGAGTACCTGACAAGTGATTCTAATCACCAATGATATCTTATCATCACAAGTTTCTATAAACCTAGTACGGATTTCAGGGAAGATCATTCATTCATTCAGATTATATCACCACATCCCAAAGATAGCACATGATATACATCGTGATAGTGCACTTTGTTAGTGAATTGTTCCTACCTCCCAAAGATAGAACATGATATAACTCAAGTCATAACATCTAATGAATTTCTAAATCCACTACACACATCTATTTTACTTATACCTCCAACTCATAGTGACATGAACTACATTAATTTTCACTTATATCATTCCCCTTATGATGTCCATAAATTAAACCTCCCTTTTACTTTTTTGGTGGTCTTAATTCACTCACCCAAAAAAATAATATTCACATGGCTTGAGAATGAAAATCTCACACTTGAGACTATTTTTTTGGCTTGTGACTAAGGACTCTTTCAACATACACAAACTTCCTCCTTTTGTCTTGAATTTAATTATAGAATTTACAATTTTACCAAACAATATTTTTCAATCATTCAAATTCAACTAAGGATCATCATCACCCCAGTACTTCCTTGGAAACAACCTTTTTCAGCAAGCCCATTGGATTTCAAACTCCCTCTATCTTTGGTAGCTCTAACACTCTGTCCTCCAAAAACTTCTCGGTGAATTTATACTTCATAATTATTTTCTTCATGTAATAATAAAACATTGCATTTCCATATAAGTGAATCATTCCATGTGATTCACAAAACAACATATTAATTTATAATCTTCTTCTAAGATCCTTTATCGACTATTTTAGCCACAAAACCTCCTTTCTTAATTCAATAAATGTTATTTACTTCACTTTTATTAAGAAGAGGGAAAATACCAATTGAATATTATATATCTATCTCACCATTTTTCCTCTAAATTAAATACAAAACCAAAATTTCTCTTCCATTTATCTAAATATCCACTGAAGTATGAGTTAATAAAAACATGAAACTAAACGTCTGTTATGAATAAAAGTTCAATTCTACTAAAACACTTTATGTATTGAAGAAACCATTTTTTGTCCTCCTATTGAAACATTTTGGAGTTTGATATAAAACTTATGAAAACTCCCACTACTTTTTAAATGTTCATATGATTAAAAACCATGGTGACCACTAATGTATATGGAATATTTTCCATGTAATCATTCTAAAATTACATTCATGGTGATTTATACTTACTAATATGAAAGTATATGGTTAGGTGTGTGGGAACTATATTTCCCTCACTTATCCTATATCAGTCCACTGTCTTCCAAATTCATTTGTCTTGAGTCGTGTATAATGTACTAAAACTTAGGTTTAATAAAATCATCATCACTATATATTCTTCATCAAACTATGGTCCTTCATCTCAAAACTTCTAGACAACTTGGATTTCAGATCATTGATTATTTTCTTTATTGGACCTAAAATCATGATATCATTGAAATAGTGAAGTATGATGATAAAAATACCATCACCAAAGACCTTTCAATAATATGAATGAGAATCATTACTCTGAATGAACTTATTCTCTTTCTTGAAGTCATTAAACTTCATGTTCAAATTTCCCAGTTCTTACTTTAAATTCTAATAACTATGTTTGAGTCGACACATAATTCCTTGATTTTGGTGAACTTTGAAGCCAACTTGATGCTTCATATAAATTGTGTCATCTAAGACTTTAGGAAGGAAATATATATTCACATCTAATTATTCTAGATTATTTCTTTCTAATATAACCAAAAACAATATTATTAATATAGTTGTGTACTTCAATACTTGTAAAAATATCTCTAATAAATATACACCTTTCATTGATTGAAATCCTATCATGATTATCTTATCATAGTACCTCCTTCTACTATATCCCTATTTCTTATACTAACAAACCAGTTTGTTTTGTAATATCTACTTCCCAGTGGTATTATTTGTCATCTCCCATGATTCGAATTGAAGGAGGGAATCAAGTTCATCCTTTATAGTCAACTGCGACTATTTTGAGTTTATCAAACTATTTATATTATGTTGGTTTCTCAAGATCTACATCATCAATTAGAAGTAAGTAGTGGAAAATATCACCATAAAATTTCAATAGGATTCTTTCATGAGTTGATATTGGTAATTTTACATGCTATTTATTTCCTTTTGGTACTACAACTTCCAAAGTTTTAAATTTCAGTTCTCAATATTCTGTGTTCCCAGAAAAATTTGATGCACCTTCAATGGGCATCACCCTCAGAACTTGACCTCCATTTTATAGTAAATTCTATAGATGTTCTAGTGTTTTGATACTAATCTTTTCATGAAATTTTCTATAGAATTCAACTTTTGTATGTCAATATAGATATCTATTTATTTTAATGATACATTTTTTCCATTAGTGATTTATGCTTGCTTCAGATATTTCAACAAAAATCCCTTCAGGTGCCCTTTTCTCCTATAATTCTAGTAAAAGGGACCACCATTCACTAAGATACACCTATCATGACTCTTCTCTATTTTTCCCTTTAATCCACTTTTCCATCCCCAAGTATTTCCTCTTCCTTATTTTTTATATTCATTCCAGGAATATTTCTAAATCTCTTTCCATTGAATCTATTTGATCAAGACTATTTCTCTAACATTCATGAACTTCAAGTATATATTTCTATTTGAATTAACCAAAGTAGTCACTATCACATCCAATGATTCCGTAAGTGTAGAGAGTAAAAAAATTTCTCAAAATGAGTTCTTAAATCTTTCCTTCACAAAAACCAACTAAATTTTGATAACATTAAAGTCATTATTATGATCAACGACCAACATACCTTTTTGAATTATCATGTTGAATAGTCTTCATATCAAGAAAAACTTATTCATCGATGTGGGATTCCCATACATATCAATGAGGGTCTTCATGAGTTATGATGTTGTCTTCACTTCCCAAATATTTTATACAACATTTTGGGAAATTGAAATTTTTATCAAACCAAGTGTTTTTTTATCCAAACTCTCCCAGTATTTCACTTTCATCATGTATGACTTGGATTCAGTTAATGAAAGATAAAGGTCATTTTTTATAAGGAAATCCTCCATCTAAATGATCTAGATCCCAATATCTATTTCATCAAACTTCTATACTCATAAATTACTCTCCTCAAAATCTGTTTTCCCATAAGTTATGAGCTCCCACTAACATTGGAAAACATAATTGATAGTTAAATAAAGTCTTACCAATATTCTCCTACAATGAATTGGGAAAAATGATGATACAAAACTAATATTTGAAATACCTTCATTAGGGAATACCCTTCTAGAAATATTCCATCCTTGAGATCTAATACTACTTGTAAGGTCTATGGTCACCCTCCACTTAATCCACGAGATGACAATCCATCAAAACTATCCGTCCTAAAATAAAAATATATGGAAAAAACCATAAATATGATGACATGAACTTGGATATCAAACCCATTCCCTAGTCACATCACCATAATAAAAAACCTCGAAAAGACTCAGAAATGAACTATTGTTTGTAATGATCAAAAAATAAAAAAGGCACAAGAACAACACAAGATATTACATGATTCTAAATTGTGTGTTAATCCATGGTATAATGTTGCTTCACTTTATTCTAGAAAAATAATATTACAAATATAAATAAATATAGTACATTGTAATTTCACCCTATGTATATATAGAGTGCCTAACTACTAATTTCGGTATCCACTTCCATCCTATCTTCATGATTTTTCATCCACCAAAGCTGGTCTTCATGGAATATCATGTATTTGTTTAAATGTTCTCACCTCCTCAAATTTCACTATAAATTCATTATTCTCACCTCCTAAATATAGTGTTAGATATACCTCCTACCAAAAAAACTTATCAATATCTTGATCCTCTATACTATTTCAGCTGACTTATACCTTCATTTTATGGTGCCCTAAACTATTACCATTGTCACCTCCACCATCTCCCTTAAATTGTGTAAAAATTAGACCTCCAAATTTACTCTTTTTGGTGGTATAGTCCCCTTATCTAGAAAAATGATACCCAAAAATCTTTATCCCAACATATTCATGTTTATCCATTAATAAAACAATCACATTTATTTATAACCAAAGTTAAAATAAATGAATATATGGAAGTGATGCATATGCTTGAATTAATATGCTCAAACTTATAATTAATGATACATTAGTGGAAATGAAACCTTAATTGTGACATGCATCACTTTCATGTTTCTGATTAAAAGATACGAGATATCATACAATATCATATACCCCTTTTATGTTGTTGATTACTTATCATGTTATATTCCAAAACCCTCATGTGTTATCTCCAAAGAACTCCAACCACAATCCATTTTTTAATTTTTAAATAAACCATTTTATGGTTAAGTGGGAACTATAAAAACCACCACAAGACTTAAAAATTAAAAAGATGATCCAAAAATGATTTATCCATAATCTACATCACGGCAATGGATTAAGTTTACTCTTTACTATCTATATGTTCACATGTAGTATAATTCCAACAACATGATCACCTCACTCACATACACTACCATAATGTTGAAATGGTGCAAGAACACACTAGAAAATCTCAATTCATATATTTCCAATCCATTTCTACCCTTATAGAACTCCCTATTTTAAGGTTTGACTACCAAAACCAACCTGCCTAATGGTATATCTCACCATAGGATTCACTTATTGAAAATGTAATCCAATCGATCCAATCAATGAAACTTCTATTAATTTAATTAATTTTTCTTATGTCTTTTAACCAAATTAATATGTTTCAATCACATTAATGTAAAACTATTGTATAACTAATTATTAATTCAATGCATTCGTAGTAAAAGTTTAATTAAAATTTAAAACATACCCATATGCATCATATGAAAATAGTGCATGAAAAACATTCAATGTAATGGTTTAAAATCATATTAAACCAAAGTCTAACTTGAGATCATGTTTGGTGTGACAAATAGTCAGCCCCTACTTTTCTATATAGAGACTAAACACTTAATCCATCAGTAAGTCGAGTTGAAAGTCTCATTATCCATAGATATTTCTCAAAAACTTATTCAAAGTTTCAATAAATATATTAATTAAAAAATGAAAAAATAATTAAAAAAATATAAATTTTTGTATTATAATCAGTAAACCATTAAAATTTGTTGAAATAAAATAAATATTATATAAAAACTAACATAAAACTCCTTAAATTTATCATATAACATTTATAAGAATCAATTTAAACAAGTTAAATTATGTATACCAACATTCATAATATCAACACCTTGTATTTTTGAATATTAAAAATAGACAAATGAATGATTAATCAATAAATTTATACATGACACTTATGAACATTTTATAATTTAATTACATAATATATGAAAATTTTATATAAATTTGAATATAAAAAATTTACAATTCATAATTTAATTTACATTGAATGTCCATATATAAAATATTAATATAAACACTTCATATTTAAAACCTAAATATTAACACTTTTTGTTTATAAATCATGTAGTAAATATGACCTTTCATATTAATTAAAATATATAATTCATGTAAAATATAAACTCTTCTATATAACAAATATCAATTTATACAAACTATTAAAGTTTTGTTAATGTAATCAAATTACATTATTTTAATTCTAAATGTTTTAATAGTAATTTCCTTTTATTTAATTTACTTTTTAAAAAATAACGCATATTTTAAATTAGTTATGGTATGATATAAAGTCATGAAATAAACATATCGGTGAATATTTTATAAAATAGGTTATAAATATGAATATTTTTTATTTATTAAATACCTATAAAAAAATTAATAATTAAATTATAAATAATTCAAAATTTAAATGGAATCTATGAATTTTTCATAAATATAGTATAAACATTTTATATTGGATTGATATTTTAATTTATAAATGAATAATTATAATTAATTTATTAAGATAAATAAAAAACATATTATATCATATTTAATAATATACCATATAATGATTTCTATGATATAAGAAAAACTATATTATAGTCCATAAATCATTATAATATCATATATCATGGCCCTTGTATTACTAAATGAGATATCATATATCATTTTTTATATATAAATTAGCATTTTCATATCATTTTCATCATGTATATCACTTCATAATGATATGATAAATCAATAGTTTTACAATATATTGATTACATAGATATCATTATATCCTTGATAATGATATGGTTCTCTATTTTTAAAACTCATAAAAATCATATCACAAATAGTGACATACCATTTCATGAATTTTGATATCTTTGTCCAATAATCATATCATGCTCATGTTTTTATTTATATCATGTTATTTATATTTTTGGAATTATTTTAAAAATTATTTAATTAGTTCCAATACATAAATAGGGTTTTAGGAACATCTAAAATTATTAAGCGTAAGGAAAAACTAAAAAAACATAACTCAGATATACCAAGAGAGGTATAGAAGAAAAAAACAAATAAAAACATGTAAAGTGTGTAGATTCATCTCTATTTTTCTAAAATATTTTTACATGTACTTGATAATGATCACAAATAACCATCAGGAACTTACCTCCATATTTAATCCACTAGATATATTAATCATAAATCAAATTCAAAGGGTAACTCTTTTTTACATAAATATTTAGTAAATTCATATACTAGAGGGAGATGGAGAGAGGAGATAGGTTCAATCGAGGAGCTTTACTAGCTTGGATGATGTTACAAACTAGCTTGTGTCACCTTTTATAATTTCCCATCAATAAATGAAAGTGGAACTAAGGATCAAGTGTTTCTTAAATTCTTGGTTTAATAAATCTTTTATGTTATGAATTTTATAAAATATTTTCATGATACATTAAAATAAATTTAATTATTTTACATTAAATTGATTAATAAATCATGTTGGGATCTACTTACACATCATCATGTGATATATTAATGAAACTAAAAGATTTTATATGTGTATAATAGTAATATACAACTATTTTTTAAAAAATTATCAATCACAATACTACTAGGTACTTGAGAGGGAGTGAATTGGGTCATTAAACATGTACCACTTATTCTCAATAAATATAAATTCCAATTTTAGATCTCATATATCTACTTATGATAGTCTAGTCTCTATAAAATGTATTGAAGTTAGTGAAGAGAATAATAAAATGTAAAAAAGATCACTAAGGTTTACTTTATTCACCCATTGTGAGAAATATACAAGGTATATTAAACTCATTATTTCATAAAACTATCACTAAAATGAGTCACCAATTACAAGTACAAATATTATAAGGACTCACTAACAATCTAAACTCTCTATTGGAGGTTTTAAGGCATAGTGAAAGTGTTACGGTGGTTCTAAATAATGGTTTTCACTAGTTTTAATGGATAATATCTAAAAACTTTAAGTGGGAATCCATAGAATATTTTAGAGAGGATATTTCACATTAAATTTCAAATTTAATTAAAACAAAATTTACCTCAAACCATGTAATTTCTTTTGATTATGTTCTGATGATACTCTTGTCACATTTTCATTGTCATTGAGAATCCAATTTACGACTCTATTATTTGTATCCAGACATGCTCCATGAACCAATGAACATATTTTTTGAATATTTGGGTTCTAATGAAGTAGATACAACTACTTAATATCCTTCATCATTGATCATAACAAATTTCTCTCCCTCTCTATCTCTATGTCTTGAGATGGAGGGAGGTGGATTTTAACTATAGGTATTTAGAGAATTCATGTGTGGTTATGTTGTTCACAACCACAATTTTCTATATAAAATGATATAAATAAATATATATTTTTATGTTTAATAATATGATAATTGAACAAAGGCCATTTATCAAAAAAAATATCTAAGTTATTCCTCATGTATGTTATTATTATTATTATCATCATCATTATTATTATTATTATTATTAAATAACTTGTCATGTATAGATTTAAATATGATTTTTCAAATAAATAAATCTATATTTATTTACATTATATTAAATAATATATATCAATTTATATAAGAACTTAACTTGACTTGTAAATCCTACTTGAGATTTGTTTAACCTTGTATAGTAAATGTATATTTAAATAAATAAATATTATTCATCCAATAATAAATAAATCTTATATTCACTATTTATAATATATATTTATTTTCATATTCATGTTAATAAATAAATATTTATATTAATCTATTAACTAAATTAGTGAATAAATATTTATTTATTAATTAATTCAAGAATAATAATCAAGAGATAAATTTCAACTCACATACTCTAAGTTCAGATATATGATGATTGGATTTATGAAAAAAACATAACTTGAATAATTATTATTACAAAATTAAAGAATAATATTTTTATAAATGTTGATTCCAAATATAATTTAATGAGATTCTAGATATACTTAGAGTGTGGTCTTCTAGAACTCTTTCTCAGTGGCATTAATAGAACATATCTAAAGTCCAAATCATCACCTACTAGCATGTCAAGACACCCATAAATAGATAATTAAATATCATAATGAAAAAAAACTTCCAAAAAATTGTATTATGTATTATAATCTATTTGTCTGAATATCTGATCAACCAAGATGTATACTAATTACATCACCATGTATGTTTGATTAATCTTTATTTGAATTTCCAAAATGAACTTGTCGATAAACTTCCATGGACATGTATTTAACTAGATAGTTATATTTCAATCAAAGGTCTACTAATATATTCTAATTTCAACTCTAAGGGGAAAAATCCTTTCTTCAATTATTTAGTTAATGTCATATCAATTATGATGCACCAAACATATATTACCTTTCCATGAGCATAAGTCATCATAGTTTGTATCCATACATCAAAGTACATGATTCATGATATATATTAATAATAAATAAAGTATAAGGACCTATAAACAAATATAATGATATGGATATCCCATGTAACATATAATATGTGGAATTCCTATTGGAGGGTCTATCCTTATAACCTTCATTCTGGATGACAACCAAGTGAAAATTGTATGAGAAAAAGTCCAAATGCCTTATGATCCCCCAACATCAGATATTAAACCACAATATTTGTCTTGTCAGATAGATATTCTCTAGACCATATGACATATGTTTAAGAATATTTTTATATTAATTATATATTCTCATTATAGTGGGGAAATGTTATAACATTTTGATGCAACAAATACTCTAAGGACATTATCACATTAATGTTACATAGAAGAACAATCATAATATGATAAAATATTTATTAAAATTCTAGTAATAAAAATTATAAATTTATTTTGTTCTGGGGATCCAACTCAAATAGACTCTCACTTACACTAGATCCAACTACTAAAAACTTTTATTACTCTATATCTAACATGATATTCTAGCTTCTTCTATGATATGACTTTATTAAATGGGTCTATCATGTTCTCTACTACAGAAACTCTACTTATGGTGACCTCACTCTATTGAAAAAGTCCCTTAAGAGGAGATATCACCATGTATTGACCTTTTTTAATCTATCATAAACTTAACATCTTGGATAATCCCATTGTCTAAGTTTATCATAATATATATTAAGATAATACTTTACCATATGGCTAAAATTAAAAAGTCTATAGAAAATCATTTATAAAAGACTTCTTAAGCTGCACCAAAATCCGAAACATACTTGGTCTATGTAGATATGGAATCCACTAGATTAAATAAGATTATATTTTTTATTAACTTAGCCATAATTTGATATAAGATTAAGTTTACCTAAAGGAAATTATTTTTTATCCACATTGATAACCATCTTTCCCACTTCCCCATGTACTAGGAACGTATCCTACATACTTTCTCAAGTATCGTTGGATAGTTCTAACTACTACCCTAATTAATTCTTCTAGTTTTGTTAGATATTTCCACACTATTATTTATTAATAAGAAATGTTAAACCCCATTACATATCATGGAATATGTGATTGATTCAGAACACTTAAATGCATGGAATTCTATTCATACTATAACATATGTGATAAATTCAAATATTTAAGTTCATAGAATATTAATCATCAAAATAATATCCTCATATGAATTAACACATCATCTAAGAGATAATTTTCACCATGTTCCATAGGAAACAATTATCTCCTAAATTGCTTCATATTTTATTTTTCTATATTAAAGTTCCCTTTGGTGGATTAGTTTTTATTTTTTTCAATGAGTATCAATATATATGTATTATTAAAAGTTGGGTGATTAACTGAGTACTCACCCATTTAATATAAATTTTCCTATTCATACGCTTATGGTTAATATAATAAGATAAATCAAAGGAAATGTTCCCTTGAATACCTGTTTGGATATATTCAAGTGGGAATACCTTACATCAGATGATTAGTGAAGTGGTTTTTTCAAAGAAAAGTATTAAAGGTTAGATCACTAAATAAAATAGGTATAATATTTTGGAATAATTTGGAAGTTATATAGATGTTAAATATATAATATAGATAATATAGATCTATCATAAAAATCTTTTACCAAGTTTAATGTATGGAGGAGAGCCGGATGATATATTAGAGAACCCATCTATGGAATGTTGATCTTTAAGGTTATTGGAACTAAGTTTAGAAACTCACTTAGATTAATTATGGAATAAATATAGTCTATTGATTTAGTGAAGAGTCATGAGAATACTCAAATTTGAGTTTATATGTTTTTAGATACTTTGAATTTGAGTTGAGGAACTTTGGAATTATTCTAATAATATTCAAATCCATTTAAGTTCTTTTTAATTTCGTTCAGAATTATTGGAAAAGGATCAAGAATATTTAAAGTTCCCCTGGTCTTAATTGAAAAAAATTATAGAATTTGGATTTTTATGAGGATGATCATCTTATGTTTTATATGTATGAATCCAACCATTTTGTAATGGTCATCTAGAGAAATTAACTAAAAATATAAAAAAAATCATGGCTATGTGTGCATCATTGTTTAAGTTATATAAGAGTCACTTGACTCTGTATAAACATCATATAGTATTTGTGTAAGGATCATCCGTCTTTTTAAATATATTCTATGAAAAAAATATCATTTTAAGAATGATTTCCCAAATCTCTATGATGAATGTGGTTTTTTAAGAATCATTTTCATAAGCATCAACCTATGTAAATATGATTTTTATATGTGTAAACATGAATTGTTCCTTTATGTAAACATCTACCAGTATGTGTAAACATAATTCTTGAGTTTCAAAAACATTAATGATTCTTATTCTATATATATATATCATCTTTAATCCACATACAAATCAATACTTGGTGAAAATCCAATATTTCTATGGACCAAATATGAAATTTTCCAGAATTTATATTCCTAAAAGTATATGAATTGGGATAATGAATTGATTTATTCTATGGGATCAAAATATATTAAATTAAATGTAAAATGTGCTTTGAATTTTTGAGAAGCTAATGTACAAGTAATGGAAGATAATATAAAAGTAAGAAGTATATTTGAGAGTCTTTCTATAGTATGAAATTATGAGTTTTAATACTTTATTATTATAATGAAAAACAAAAAATTTGGTAATAAATATGATATTTAAGTTAAAATAATTATGATTCTTGGTTATCCATTATTCAAGAATAATTTTTAAGAAGATTTTATGATAATAGGAAAGGGTTATGAGATTTTAATTTGTGTTTCCAGACTCAAGATTGATTCTGTATATAATTCTTAAGATGATTTTATACTATAATTAGAATAACCAAACCATGAAT
This sequence comes from Viscum album, assembly GCA_963277665.1. NCBI lineage: Eukaryota > Viridiplantae > Streptophyta > Magnoliopsida > Santalales > Viscaceae > Viscum > Viscum album. The sequence continues at coordinate 649,662,870 of OY728145.1, read as the reverse complement.
TCTAGTATTATATTTTTTATACATCCATGAAAATATCATATTATTGTTATTGTGATATATTTTCATAATAATAAGACTCTGTAATTATTGGAGTTTTATGAAATATATATCTAGTTGAGACAAAAAAAAGGTAGTTTTATTAAATATATATCTAGTTGAGATAGAGAAGGTAGTTTTATGAAATATATATATAGTTGATACAAAGAAATAAAATTAGAAATAAAAGTAAATGGGTATTTTTTGAATATTATTAGAGACAATCCATTGAAAAATAAATGGGGGAACCTAGGGACACAACCACATTAGTGGTTAGTGAGGAGAAATTTTGGAGTATCATGGGTGTCTTGCATGATAGCTTCTTAATATTTCCATTGACGTAAATATTAGATGACCCATAAAAAATGTGTTGTTGTCTATAAAAATGGGTTTCAATCTCTCTAGAAAAAATTAAATACAAACTCAAGAGGGAAATATTCTTTGATCTTAGTCATTCGAGAGAGTACAAGAATCACCCATAAAGAAGAAGAGGTATAGAGTGTCGATCATATGATGAATAAGAAACACCATCTAGGTATCAAAAAAATGAAGAAGAAGAAGATCTAATGACATTCACTATTTAAAATGTTTGAGAATAATACTGAGTTTGAAGAAGAAGAAGAATAAGATGAAGCTGAGTAAGACTGGCCTGGATAAATAACTACTGAATATTTATTGGTTTTTGAGGTCATTATATGATTTCAGCCTAAAAACATAGTCAAAATTAGACTTGGGAGTTTGGATGAAATAGAGACCATCTTTTAATCAGTTGTTTTTAAACATATTCAAGTAATCGAAGAATCAGTTTGAGGAATAATATCACATTATTTGATGTAGTGACATCATGTACTTAGTGTAATCTACTTCATTATGGATGGAAATTTTCCTTTCATCCTAGAGTTAGAAGCTTTGAAGTCTAGTGGGATGTTAGAAGTTGTAACATAATGGGATTTTTTTGTTTTTATGTGATTTATAGTGGGTGTGGATGATAAATTCTCACACCACTAGTAATTGATAATAATATTATTATTGGAGAATATGTAATTGGATCGAATAACTAATCAAAAAAATGATTAGGTTTCCCACATCAAGGTCGAACCATGTACGAACACATATGCTAATTTTACAAGATTATGTTCATTACATTTGGTTTTTGTTTTCCTGGTAAAATGTAAATAGATACATTTGTATTAACTGACAACATATGTTCAAAACTAAATAGGGTAAATAGTTAGAATATTTTTTGGGATTTGGTAAAAATTTAGAAACACCTGATTCACACCCCAAGTTTCTACATTGGTCCACTAGGTCCTAAAATTGGTTTCATAATAGGGTTACATCTAATTCGATCTACTTTTTATTGTTCCAATGTATTTATATTGGAGTTATATGAAGTGTTTATTTTAAGAGTGTTTAGAAAATCCTCAGGTGGAAAAATCAGATTCCATTCTTATTAAAAAAGATCTAAAAGTTCCAAACAATACCTTAAAAATATGAAGGATAAAGTGAATAAGAATTTTAGGAAGGAATATCTATAAGTACAAGTTATTTGGAATGGTAGTCTTTCACCAAATGAATCTATGTAAGATTATTCCTTTAATTATTCAAGTGAAATATATAAAAATGGTTACACTGAAACTACTGAAGAATTTTACCTTGAGGTTAATAATTATTTTAGGGATTTCATTATTAAGGTACTAACTTATTTATTCAAATTAATTAATGTAAAATATGATTCAAAAAACTTATCTTTAATAAGTGGTTGATGTAATGGAAGATGCATTAGCTAAAATCATGGGTAGTGGTAACACCATCACAAGACTTGTGAAGGTTAAGGGAGAATTTTTTCACTTTTAAAGGAAATAATATAATTTTTTGATTAAAAACATAAAGGTAATACATATAAAAAAGTGGTGTTTAATAATTTATGTAAGGAGGTGATCCATATATCAAAAATCTTCACAAATATTCTATACATTTCAAAACTACTCAAATGGAAATGAAAGAAAAGATATTGAAAGAGATTAGAAAATTACTACTATATGAAATTAAAATGCATCAGTATTAGATTATGAAGTTGAAATAGGATTGGGAAAAATATTGAGCTTGGTTATGGCTAAAAAGAAAACTCTTTGTTTGGAGTGTCTTGAGATGGAGATGAAATTGATGAACCTAGAAACAACACAATCTAGAACTTCCCAAGAAGTTGAGAAAAGTAATGTTTCCACAAAAATTTCATAGAATAGAATTACTTTTGAGAATAATAAAAATGGTTTCAGAAATATCTTAAGATCCTATAGCGATCCATCTACATAAACCGCATGTGAAAGGGTATCCCATTATCTTAAAAAATCAGTTTTTCTGAATCTACTTTGAAATTTTATACTAGAAAAAAGTTTAAATATTAAAAAATATAGATGGATAAAAAATATTAAAATATTCACCACATAATTAGGGATGTATAGAAGAACATCCAAGAAAATCATATTCCCAATTGGATCCCAAAAATTTGGGGTTTAAGCCCGCAAATATCAAGATTTAAAATCAATTTATACTATATGTTAAAGAAAAAGGAAGAGTTTTGTTGGTAGTTTTTAGGGTTATTGGATTTTTAGACACAATTTTGTGGAGTGGTTTCATAATATGTTAGTGTTAAAAACTCAAATAAGGCATCAATTTAGGGGGATAAATGCTGAATTTCCATGAATACCTATTATAGAAAATATATTTCACAAAATGGTAGGAATTTGTGTTGAAGTAATAGATTTGAATGTTTCAATAACTACTTTAATTATTTCAATAGATTTGGTCACTATTATAAATATTGTTTGTAATGAACAGACCCGGGTTACCCTCAAATCCAGCACCTGACTTGATCTATCACATACCTGAGGGGAGTTCCTGATCCCCACAAGCTGGAAACAAGCACCTTATAATCAAACAAGACAATAGAAGGAATTATTTTTCCCAACCTGATCAAACACATGCCATATATGTACTAAACAAAAAAGGAATAGTGGAAGACGAAGAATACATATATTCCAAAACAATAAGAAAAATCGAGGAAATAGACAACTCAAAATTTAGCTAAAACTCCTAGATTGGTCCCAAAAAAAGGACTAAAAACAAAATAACTACTCCAAAATATGGAATGGATGAACTCCCACCATCTCACCACCAGTTACCCAACTAGCTAACACAAACCTCACCACCTCATTATAGTACATTTCTTTTCACTACACTTGAAGAAAAAAAATGGTCTACCATCCACCAAATAGGTGCATAGGGTGTGAGCTAACAAGATCAGTAGGATCCCACCTAGGTGTTTCATAACCAGTCTCTGAATAATAATTACTTTAATCTCATTTAAAATGAAAACATGGCATGATAAGCAGTAAATAAGTTTTATAGAAAACATGATAAACATTTCCTTTTTTCCAAAGTTCTGAATAAAATTAGGTATATCAATTTTAAATAACATTTTTTATATCATTTACCACAATCATAAACATCCATATCAAGGATGAGTCAGAAATACAATAGATACAAAAGAGAATCAGAAGTATCACAACACTAAGGAATACTACAGTTCTAGTTCATAGACTACTTTTAGCATGATAATAAAGTGCATAAATTCAGATCCTAGAATACAGTCCTAAGAAGTAGAGGAATACCCCATGAGTAACCCCCCCCCCCCCATGTCAATATTGGTCCCCTAGAACAAAAATACTAGGAAACAAAGAAAATCCCCAAGACAAAACTCCTTGATAATAACAAACAATGGACGATGGGCTCAAGCTAAACCTTCCACCTAAGTACCCAAGGTATCCCATGTGCTCATTTTCATAAATCTGTTTAAAAACTATATCAAAATCATTTCAATGCTTTGAAAATACCCCTTTTCCATTCCATTTATTAATAACTAGGGGAAAACCATTTTTCTTTGAAAACTCTTTTCAAAACACACAAAATAATCATGTCAATATTTCGATATGAATCTGTTTGTCAAGTAAAACAAAAATATCCATTATCATAGGCTAGAGATAGAGCCACCTACCTCAAAAATATGGTTGCATAGGACCACAATAGAACCCAAAAGCAACGAAATCCCACACCATCAGAAAAAGGCCCTAGAATCAAATCCACATCAAGATTGATCCAAATATAAATAAAAGAGGTCAGTGGAAGAGATTAAACCCACATACCTCAATGAAGAATGCCCTCCACACCACAAAAAACAACATAAAATGCCTCCAGAATGAGATATCACAACAGATCTAGAAGAAACTAAGAATAAATATTAAACTTATATCAATGAATCCCATAATGAAAAGTTAGGGAACCACCACAATCAACCGCTATGAAAAACTGAAAATAACACTTACATGGAGAGATGCACCGTGGACACAATGAAGATCCAAAGTCAATCAGATTGATCTGAAAGGAAAGGAACCTATGAAAATCACCTAGGAAGAGCCTCCGGTTGAGAGTAATGAGAATTTTATGATTGAAATGAACCAAAATATCTGAGCGCATGTTTTAAAACTGGTCATAGTCTGGGTCACAATGTGTATCCCCCGGTCACGTCATGAAGGCCATGTTGGATAAGTATGTCGAATAATCTGACTCCTCAGATTAAAAATCTAATATTTAAATAATAAATTATTTTTAATCATTATTCACAATGTATACCTATTTATAGTATGATATCTCCTTCCGGGACATGTATCTAGCAACCAATGCACGATGTGTACCATAGGTACACAGCGTGTGCCTACTCTGTAGCCTATAGAAAATCTAGAAAAACACCTCTATGGGATTTTAACCCAAAGGGAACATAGGTATAGGTAAAACTAACCTGATCAAGGTAATATAATGTTACAAACTCTCCCACATAAAGACTTCCCATCCCTAGGAAGTCATGTGGTAGATGTAACTCATGGAAAAAAAAGGATGCCACTTCTTCCTCATCAACGATTCACATTTCAAAGTCTCATGAGAATATGATCCTTATTTCCAAAAAACTCTGACTAACATAATCAACTTCCCACACAATAATTTCATCTTAGAATCAATGCTCCCAACTGGTTCATCCAAAATAGAAGCATCTGGATCTAACTCAATTTATTCCCAACTCAAAACGTGAGCAGGATCAGGGTGATACTTTCTGAGTTAACATATGTGGAAAACATCATGGATTCCCATCAAATGAATCATCTACGCTAACCTATAAGCAACCTATCTAAGTCATTCAATGATCTGCAATGGTCCAACATATCTCAGAGCCAACTTCCCCAATTTTCCTAGCCAATGGTGACCCAAATGAGGAGAAACTTTCAAGAAAACTGAGTCACCAATAGAAGTCTCCTAAGGATGACATTGCCGATATGGATTTAATTTTTTTCAGATCTGGGTTGTAACCAGACGTCAACACACATCCAAAATATTTATAGATGTTTCTTGAACCAAACTTGGTCAAACCAAAGCTACTTCACCCACCTCTTCCCAACAAATAGGTGATATGCATGGGTGATCATACAATGCCTAGAAAGGATCCATTCTTATCCATGACTGGTAACTATTGTTTTAAAGAACTCAATCTGTCTCATATGGAAATCCCATTATCCACCTAAATCCAAGACAAAAGTGTGAATTATTTCCTCCATGATCTGAATTACTTGCTCTATTTAACCATCTATTTTTGGATGGTAAGTTGTTCTCAACTTGATCTGAGTTCACATTTCCACTTGAAGACTTCTCCAAAACCTCAAGGTAAACCTAGGATCCCTATATAAAACAATAGTAGGACTCCCATGTAAACTCATGGTTTCTTACACATACATGTTACCCAGATCTTCAACTTTAGAGGTGTCTTTGATCAGAATGAAATGAGCATACTTTGTCAACCGATCAACAACCACCCAGATAGAATTTTCCCCTCTGGGTGTTCATGGAAACCCAAAAAAAATACAAGGATACCCCATCCCATTTCCAAACCATCACTGAAAGAGGATGAAAAATATCATAAGGTTTCAAGTGCTCTGCCTTTATCTATTGGAAAGTGTAATAGTGGGACACAAACTCTCTGATGTTGTGCTTCATACCCAACCACAAGAATGTTATTCTCATGTCATAAAACATCTTCGTAGTGCCTTGATGAATGTACTTTAAATATTTATGATAAAAAAAGACTAAAGTTATCATAGGCGTTGGGATTACAACTCGATTCCTTAAGTAAAGTATTACATCTGAAGAAAGAGACAAACCATAAACAGTCTCCCCTTCATAAAGGCTTTCCTCAGTCATTTGAAACTCACCATCATGCAACTAACTTTGTAAAATAGACCCCATGATAGATGATGATAACGGATCACTGGTCATAACTATACCAAAAACATCTTTCTAAGTATCCAAGTGAAACTAAGTTAAAAGCCCCATAAGATTCCACTCCTCCTTTGATTCCAAAATAGCTTGTGACAGTACCTTCCTACTAAGAGAATCTGCAACAACATTCCCTTTCCCCAGGGTGTAGGTGATGTCGAATTCAAACATCCGAAGGTATTATATTTATTGTATCTATCTGAGGTTAAATTATTTCTGAGAAAATATATATCTAATACTCTTATGATCATAGAAGACTATGAACTTCTCCCCAAAGAGATGGTGATGCCAACACTTAAGTGCATGCATCACCACCTCAAGCTCTAGGTCATGAGTTTGGTAATTATTTTTTATGGTTGAAGATGATGAGAGCCGTAAGCTACCACATGGTCATCCTTCATAATCACAAAACCCAAACCATCACCAGATGAATCACAAAACACCATGTACCCCTTACCGGGATCAGGTAAGATCATAATAGGAGGTGATGTCAAAAGTCACTTCAGCTCATCAAAAAAAGACTGACACTTCACATCCCATGTTAATTTCACCCCTTTCCAGGTAAGAGCAGTCAAAGGTGATTCCATCTTAGAGAAGTCCTTGACAAACCATATTTATTGTCCAATAAGTCCAAGGAAGATTTGTATCTCAAGGACATTTCATTGTTCCCTCCATGATAAAAATAGCCTTTAACTTTTCTGGATCAACTCATAAGCCAAGATCAAAAATTATGTTCCCAACGAACTTAACTTCACAAAACCAAAAACTACATTTTGAAATCCTTCCATACATATGGTGATTTCTCAGAATTTCTAAAAACAAACTTAGATGGTGCTCATGCTCATGCTATAATTTAGAATAAAACATAATATCACCCATGAACACTACCACAAAAGTGTCAAGATTTTTAGGGAATATCTGATTCACCAAAGCCAAAAAACTGCAGGAGCGTTAGTCAAACCAAAAGGCATCACAAGATATTCATAATTACCATAACTTCTCATGAAGGCTATATTATGTATATCATACTCCTAAAATCTGATTGGATGATAACCCGACTGAAGATCGATCTTTGAGAACCACATTTTCCCTTCAAATGATCAAACAAATCATCCACATGAGGGAAAGTATATTTCTTCTTAACCATTTCCCGGTTTAAATTTTGATAGTCCACACATAAATAAAGTGAACCATATACTTTATTGGCAAAGAGAAAAGGGGATTCCCAAGGCGAAACATTTGGGTGAATGAGACCTTTCTCTAATATGTTATATAATTGAATCTTGATCTCTTTCAGTTCTGCTGGTTCCATATTATAAGAAGTTATCGAAATTGGTTGCATTCTTGGCACTAGGTCAATCGTAAACTCTACCTATCTCCCTTAATAAAGACTGGAGAAATAATCTGGGAAAACATTGGGAAAGTATCGAATGACCATGGGAAGACCATCAATAGAAGAAATGTCATCGGGATATAACACAACATTAGATATCAAATTCTTGAGCTCTGGGTAGGATGTTCATGCATGACCTAATCTCGGATCCCACTCTCACTGAGACACATTATAGATCCGATCAGTAGCATGAAATGAAACACACTAATAATAAAAATCATCCATAGATCAATGAGTGATAATAAAATACATACTGATGATGACGTCAAACATATTTAGATCAAGAATGAGAAAATCTATGACCAACTCTGTATCAACTATTATTTACAAACAAGAAGTTTACATGAATTCCTACTCCTTCCTCATGCCAAGAGGTGTTTCTAACTCTAATTTAAAGGACATAAGTTCCATTGGAAGTTTAATAACATCAATAAAATGTGTAGATATAAAAAATTGTGAAGCACTAGTATCAAATAAAGAAACGGTTACTGTAGTTGCAATAAGGATAGTACCTATCACTCCTACCAGACCTATATCAAATTCAATTGGAAACTCATCTACAATTTGAAAATGATTAAATCCTAAGGCTTGTAGCTTGATCCCTATAGTCTTTAAATCTTCTCATTTTAATGTAGTAGCCTTTGGATCCAACAAACCATGGTCATAACGAGGCATAGTCATAGCCTAACAGAAGTGCTACAAGTGACCAACATGTCCACAGTAATTTCTCGTATTTTGAGGCATAGGACAAGAACGCCTAGTGTTTCCTCCATTGCTACACTGATATCATGTAATAGGCACACTTCCAGCAGTAATAGACAGTTCATATGAGGCTCACTCATGAGACCCACTATAACATCCTGCCTTTTTATCGCATAAACTTTCATTACATTATAAAAAACCGAATATCCTTAAGGTTTAGTGTCTTGGAGACCAGGAACTTAATACATGACAATATAAAAAAATCTTCTTAAACACTTGAAAGGCTTCTTAATTTTTTAATACTAAGTTAAATTACTGCATCTCATAACCTAGAGACATACATTCAAAGGAAAGGGTGAGTATAAAGCCCAGTGAGGGTAAACAAGGGAGTCAATGTACTTGTGATATCAATAAGAACTTGAATAAAAACATGAAGACATGAGCAATGGAAGAATAGGCATATCATAAAGAAAAGAACATGGAACATAACTTGAATATGTGGCTACAAAATTTCATTTAGACAATCATTTCTGTATCACCAAGATCCATCCACAAGGTGTCATTAAAAAATTACCAAGGTTATTCACCAAGGAATCGTTAAAATGGTCATCTCTAGAGATTAAGTCTTTACCCGATGCATTAGAGAGATATCAGGGCACACCCTTAATTTTTCATTATTATTATGTGAGCCACATATATCATCATAAATAATTTCATAAATAATCCATATAGAATAAAAGTAATGGGTTTCATATCATAGTCATAACATTTTAAAAACTTCTTTAAAGATGTGATCTTTATGTCACTTTAAACACACAGAAAAGGAAAGAGGGTCTCATGTATGTAAATCCCAGAATTTAAAATAGAACATATTGATATATATGTGAATAACCCTATAGAAGAAAGAGAATTTAGTATTCACTTAATAAAATAATATAATTTGAGAAAAAGAGAGAGACATTTTGAGACGAAAATTCTATAGCATAATGGCTATGTTATAGGGTTTTAGAAAATATTGAAAAGAGAGGGCACATGGGTCACCCACTAATAAATGATCCATAAAACAGTATAGGGACATAATATAATGGATATAATAACATGGTAATAAAATTTTAAAGACATACCATATGAAATGAAAAACATGGAAGGAAGACAAAAATAAAATTTCTCTTATGAAAATTCGGCAGCCTAACGACATCACTTAAAACTTTAAAAAATGAATTGATGAGAAAAAATAGGGTATCTCATAATATGAATATAGAGTAAAAGTATGATTTATATAGAGATAATACCCCAAAATAATAAAAGGAACTTGAAATACTTGACATGAAAATAGAACTTGAAAATGAGAAGGGTGAAAGAATCCCTTACAAAAATTCGACAGTCTAACGGCGCCACTTAAACATTATTAAAATGAATTGATGAGAGAAAGAGGGGGTATCTCATCATATGAACATGAAAATTACAGTAGGATGAATATAAAATAACATCCCCAACATAATAACATGGAGCTTAAAAAAATAACATAAAAGAGAATACATTAAAAGAAAGAGAGAGGTAGGATCCCTTACCTTGAAGAGTAACTTCGAAAGCATGAAGGTCGGGACCTTGGGAGGCTTGAGGGCACCTTGTAAGGACTCCTTAGGAGGTAAAGATGCCAAAAATTCATTGGGGAGGATTTTGAAATTAAATGAATGAGGGAAAGGCTCAGTATTTATAGGAGAAATGAGGGGACAAAGCATTAATTCCCAAGGGACACCTCATCGGTGGTATTGGAAAAACAATGGGCTTGACCATGGTATTTTCCCATGGTATTGGCCACTTGGGACACCTCATACCTTATATTACTATTCATAAGTCGACCAGAATTATTTCATAATTATTACATCCTTAATGAGGCCATTAAACACCCAAAACTCAAAAACTGTATTTTCACTATTCACTGAAAATTCAACTTTCTTAGAAAAATACCAAAATATCACCTTAACCAAATATCAATGCTCTAATTTCAAAAATTAACTCCATTTTATGAAAATAATTTTCTAAATATTTTTAATTTAATTTTTAAATAAAAACTCTATTCACTGAAAATTCAATTGTTTCAGAAAAATCCAAAAAATTCACCTTGACCTAATATCGATGCTCTGAATTCAAAAAAGAACTCCATTTTATAAAAATAATTTTCTAAATATTCTTAATTTAATTTTGAAATAAAAACACTATTCACCCAAAAAACTAATAGTTAAATAGTACTTTTTGGAACAGTTATTTGCCTATTGTTTTGAATCACATTACTTAATTAAGGTTCCAAGATTATATTAATACTTTCTTAAGTGATGTAACTTAATCCATTTGATCACATTACCAATCATAAGCATAAAATCACTATTCATAATTTACTATTCATCAAAAATTAAGTTGATCTTATTAGTCTCTAAATTTCTTACTGAACATAACTGTAGAAGACCATTTTTTGAAAATCATTACACATTATTAATTATTTAAGGTTTAAATAAATATTTTTAAAATATCCTTTTTCTAAAATTCATCAATAATATGCATACTATATTTATCTGGACATTTGAAAATTCACAAACTTCACCATATGAAGAAATCACAATTTTTTATTTAAATCAAAGGATTACACAAGCTAGTTACAGTCTCGTTACATAACCCCTTATAACACCAGCATAGGACCTAAGAGTAAGGTGTTCTAGGGTGATAGAATCTTGGGGAGGCTTGGCCAACATTGCCCGAGTAGTGATTTCTATCAGCTTGAACTTATCACGAAAGAGATTTCATTCCATATTCACATGATGAAGTTCAGTTTGGGTATGGTCCAGAGTAAAGCCCAAAGGTGCTACCTCCATCCTGAGTTCCTTCAGATGGGACTCGATCAGCCTGAGACTACGGGATGGGGCCATCAAATCTTCTTTCTATATTAATTAATCAAGATCACTTGTATTTAGATACGATAATTGCAACATTTATTTTCTAACGGTCATATTGACCAATGATCATATAACAGTCGAAACCCAACGGTCTTATTTTAATTATACTCATTTTCTTAAATGAAATAGCTTTTTTGAGTATAAAATAAAATAACACACAAAGTTAGGAAAAAAATTTATTCAAAATTTTGATTCCTTACATTATTCCCCCATTAAGAAATTGCGTCCTCTCAATTTTAAAATTGGTCTTGGAAATTTCATTAAAAGTCCCACATCTGAAAAAGAGTCAGTAAAACTATTACTTTAAAATAAAGAAAGGGAAGTATGAAGGTCACCCAAGTTAACCCATACTAGGATTCCATGTAAGAAAACATGGATATGGAAGAGAAAACAAAGGGTAATGTTCTGATGGAGAGTGATAGAAAACATGACTAGGACAAAATTATCCACAAGAACATCACAAACTTATAATGTGTTAAACGGTCTTTGATTATCCAGTATGAAACGTAAACCATCAACGTTTTTTTTACATTCCTTTTCATAATTTTAAGGAATTCATTTACTAAATAGTATAAAAACATAAGGAAATGTACTTACCTTCAAGTAGAGTTTCATCCTTTAATAAGTTCCTACCAAAACTAATATTTTCTCCAAACAATGAGCATTCAAAAATACTTGGTGTCATCAAAAGAAATAGAATCATCTTTCAGAGAATCACATAATCCAAAAAAGAAGAACTATATATTCCCCTTGTCTTTAGTCATCAACTAAAACTAAAATGATTAGTATGAGATCATATAATCCCCAAAAAGTATAATCCTTTGTAAAAAGAAATATGACTATTAATCTCCAAAATTCAAAAAAAGTACCCAAAGTTCCAGAAATACCATTCAATACACAATCATCCTTAAAATTACTCAAAATAATTCAAACTAAGATTGGAACCCAAAACTAAGAAGGATTTAATCATACAGTCTTCCAAAATAAATCTTAACATTTATCTCCAAATAACATCGACTACTATTAAAGTCTCATACTAAAGTGTAATTAACCTATTCACATATTCTCTATGCTAGGTTCATCATTTTCCAGAAATAACCCAAATCACCATATGTCCACAATAAATACATAAAAAATCATCCATTCCTCCTCAATTTAAATCCTGTAGTATTTTATTTCCCTTAGGTATATAGTACTCCAAAAGTGAAAACATCTTCAAAAACAACCTTTATCATTTAATCACCAAATAATTTTACTATAAAAAGGATATCCATTTTATAAAAATAAGTTTCCAAAATCAACTTATTCTTGATCCATAAAAATAGTAGGTGCATTAGTCAGTCCGAAGGGCATAACAACAAACTCATAATGCCCATATCTTGATTAGAAGGCAGTTTTTAGAATATCATCATTCTCCACCCTCAATTGATGATAACCAAAACAAATATCAATATTATAGAAGAATTGATTCCCACAAAGTTGGTCAAATAAGTCATCAATTCTTGGAAGAGAGTATTTTTTCTTTACTGTGATCTCATTCAGTTCTCTATAATCAATGCATAGCTACATCGATCTATCCTTCTTCTTCACAAAGAGAACTGGTGCTCCCCAAGGAGACACACTTGGTCGGATAAACCCATTCTCCAAAAGATCTTGGAGTTATTTCTTTAATTTCTCTAGCTCCACATTTTCCATCCTATATGGGGTCTTTTACATCGGATGATATCTAAGTATGAGTTCAATGGATAACTCTACCTCTTTCTGGGGGACGTCCGAGTATCTCCTCAGTAAATAAGTTAACATATTCCTAGATGATGGGGACATTTTCTAAAAGAATAAATCCTTCATGAGAAACTTATTTCATTTAAAACTCTTTTAACTAAAAAGGATTTTATGTCTTAAAACATAATTCTTAGACAATTACATTTTTCTATAATTCCTTCATAATGATTCATAAAAAGCTTGTGATTAACCAAACATTTCCCCCAGGAGTTTCATAACCAAGAGTCCAGCAAGGCCCATTGTCCTGTACCAGTTCTCATTTGAGTCTAGCTCAAAGCTGTGTTTTTGGGTTTTACCCCTATGTACATCTGTGCCAGAGCCACCTCTACCTACTCGTATCCAGACAGGGATGTATTTTCTTGATAAACCACTTACTCAATACTCACCAAAATATCAGGAAGATTTCCTATATTGAAACTTTTACATAGGGTTCTTCATAAACTTTTCATATCCTAATTTCCGTAAATAACTAAACTATCCTTTGATACCAACTATAACATTCCACCTTTTTATCACATAAACATTCATTACATTATACAAAACCGAGGATCTGTAAGGTTTAGTGTCTTGGAAACAAGGAACTTAACACATAAAAAAATAAAAAAAAAATCTTCTTAAACACTTGAAGGGCTTCTTCATTTGTCCATCCTAAGTTCAATTACTACATCTCATAACATGGAGACATACATTCAAAGGAAAGGGTGAGCAGAAAGCCCAGTAAGGGTAAACAAGGGAGTCAATGTACTTGTGATATCAATAAGAACTTGAATAAAAACATGAAGACATGAGCAATGGAAGAATAGGAATATCATAAAGAAAAGAACTTGGAACATAACTTGAATATGTGGCTATAAAATTTCATTTAGACAATCATTTCTGTATCACCAAGGTCAATCCCCAAGGTGTCATTAAAAAATTACCAAGGTTATTCACCAAGGTATCCTTAAAATAGTCATCTCTAGAGATTAAGTCTTTACCCAATGCATTGGAGTGCTATCAGGGTGCACCCTTAATTTGTCTTTATTGTAATGTGATCCACATATATCATCATTAATCATTTCATAAATAACCCATATAGAATAAAAGGAATGGGTTTCATTTCATAGTCATAACATTTTAAAAACTGCTTTAAAGACGTGATCTTTATGTCACTTTGAACACACGGAAAAAGGAAAGCGGGTATCATATATATAAATCCCAGAATTTAAAATTGAACATTTTGATATATATATATATATATGAATACCCCTATAGAAGAAAGATCTTTGACTATTCACTTAATAAAAAAAATAATTTGAGAAAAATAGAGAGAGGTTTTGAGACGAAAATTCTGCAGGATAACGGCTATGTTACAGGGTTTTAGAAAATATTGAAAAGAGAGGGGACATGGGTAACCCACTCATAAATGATCCATAAAATAGTAGAGGGACAGAATATAATGGATATAAGAACATGGTAATGAAATTTTAAAGACATTCCATATGAAATGAAAAACATGGAAGGAAGACAAGAATAAGACTTCTGTTATGAAAATTCAGCAGCCTAACGGCGTCACTTAAAACTTAAAAAAATTATTTGATGAGATAAAATTTGGTATCCCATCATATGAACATAAAATAACATTATGATGGATATATAGATCATACCCCAACATAATAAAAAGGAACTTGAAAGACTTGACATGAAAATAGAACTTGAAAATGAGAAGGGTGAAAGAATCCCTTACAAAAATTCGGCAGCCTAACGGAGCCACTTAAACATTATTAAAATGAATTGATGATAGAAATAGGGGGTCTCTAATCATATGAACCTGAAAATTAAAGTTTGAAAAATATAAAATAACATCCCCAACATAAGAAAATGGAGCATAAAATAAATGACATAAAGTAGAATACATGAGAAGAAAGAGAGAGGTAGGATCCCTTACCTTGAAGAGTAACTTCAAAATATTGAAGGGCAGGACATTGGGAGGCTTGAGGGAACCTTGAGAGGACTCCTTGGGAGGTAAAGAGACCAGAAATTTATTAGGGATGATTTTTAAATTAAATTAATGAGGGAAAGTCTTGGTATTTATAGGAGAAGTGAGGGGACAAAGCATTAATTCCAAAGGGACACCTCATCGGTGATATTGGAAAAACCATGGGCTTGCCCAGGGTATTTTCCCTTGGTATTGTCCACTTGGTACACCTCATTACTTATATTACTATTCATAAGTCGACCAGAATTATTTCATAATTATTACATCCTTAATGATGTCATTAAACACCTGAAACTCAAAAACTGTATTTTCACTATTCACTGAAAATTCAACTTTCTTAGAAAAATCCCAAAATTTCACCTTAAACAAATATCAATGCTCTGATTTCAAAAATGAACTCCATTTTATAAAAAGAATTTTCTAAATATTTTTAATTTAATTTTTAAATAAAAACTCTATTCACTGAAAATTCAACTATTTCAGAAAAATCCAAAAAAATTATCTTGACCTAATATTGATGTTCTGAATTCAAAAATAAACTCCATTTTATAAAAACAATTTTCTAAATATATTTAATTTAATTTTAAAATAAAAATCATTATTCACCCAAAAAACTAATTCTTAAATAGTATATTCTAGAATAGTTATTTACCTATTTTTTTGAATCACATTACTTAATCAATGTGCCAATATTATATTTATACTTTCTTTAGTGAGGTAACTTAATCCATTTGATCACATAACCAATCATAAGCATAAAATCACTATTCATAATTTAATATTCATCAAAAATTATGTTGATCTTATTAGACTCTAAATTTCTTAGAGAACATAACTGTAGAATACCATTTTATGAAAATCATTACACGTTATAAATTATTTAAGGTTTGAATAAATATTTTTAAAATATCCTTTTTCTAAAATTCATCAATAATATGCATACTATATTTATCTGGACATTTGAAAATTCACAAACTTCACAATAAGAACAAATTACAATTTTTTATTTAAATCAAAGGATTACACAAGGCAGTTACAGTCTCGTTACATAACCCCTTATAACACCATCATAGGAACTAAGAGTAAGGTGTTATAGGATAATAGAATCTTGGGGTGGCTCAGCCAACATTTCTCGAGTAGTGATTTCTATCAACTTGAACTTCTCATGAAAGAAATTCTATTCCAGCTTCACACGATGATGTTCGGCTTGGGTTTGGTCTAGAGTAATGCCCAAAGGTTCTACCTCCTTCCCGAGTTCTGTCATATGGGCTTTGATCAGCCCGAGACTACTGGATGGGGCCATCGAATATTCTTTCTATATTAATTAATCAACATCACTTGTATTTAGAGACAATAATCGCAACATTTAGTTTCCAACAGTCATATTGACCAATGGACGTATAATAGTCAAAACCCAACGGTCTTATTTTAATTATACCCATTTTATTAAATAAAATAGTTTTGTTGAGTATAAAATAAAATAACACACAAAGTGAGGAAGCAAAATTTACTCAAAATTTTGGGTCGTTACACCCACCTCCACCACCCCTACGATGATCTTTCCACTTCCTTCTCTTCCCATGTGTGCCACCAAATTTTCCACCCGATGGAAGAGAAGAGGTGTGAAATCAAAACGTTCCTTTCATATTCATCACCTCCATCATTTCTCTGTCTACCATCCCTGTATAGGTTGAATGTTTTAGCATAAACACCAGTAATATGATATCTGGTCACAGACCCTACAGATACTTCTATGCCTTCATCTGGTCATTCTTTACCATGTCTAGAGAAAAACAAAGAATCTCAGCAAACTGGTTAGTGTATACTGACACTGAAACCTCTCCCTATTATAGATATAGGAACTCTAGAGACTTTTCCAACATCAGCGATTCTGGAAAAAAATACTTAAATAATAGGTTTTTTAAACCATTCTAATCCAAGTATACATGTCGGCCTACCTGGCCCATAGAATCCCCCCAATTCTTTCTAGATCCCTCAATTCTGAACACCTTACACTTCACCTTGATATTCTCAGGTTTATCTAGGATGTTGAATATGTGATCGATCATATCCATCCAATCCTCCACCTCTTGAGTCATAGTCATTCCTTTAAAGGATAGAGTATTCTCATGAAAGAACTACCATGATCAATCTCTCTCTCCCCCAGCTCCTGGTTGTACATTAACCACTATTTTCTGAACTCATGTCACATATTTATTGACATTACAAATTTCCCATATAATCATCTCAATGTGGTTATAATCTATAAGTGGGTTCCCTTGAGGAGAATCAGTTTCACCCTCTTAAGGAACTCGTGGAATGCATCTCAGAGCCATACTAATGCACACCGAAACCTAAGAACAATCAAAAAATAGAAAAAATATTTTTCTAAACTAGAAAACCCATAAGAAAAAGTAGATATTTTTTTTAAAAAAACCAATACTAGAGACACATATCCCAACATCCCATGGAAACTTGAGTCTCATCACAACAAGAGCTGGTTAGGTACTTATCGAAATATACATCTCAAGTCCAAAAAATCCTATATCCAGTCTAACATATGTACGAAGACATGGACTCTTGAGAAAATACATCCTCTGATACCAAAATGTAACCAACCGACCTAGGTTTCCCTTAAACCTAGCACATGACCCGATCCTCCACATACACGAAGGGAGTTCTCGATCCCCACAAGCTAGGTACTAGCTATCTCGCATTAAAAGGGACAAAAAAGACAACAATTTCTCCCAATAAGATCAAACACATGGAATATATGTAGTAAAAAAACAAATAGTGGAAGATGAAGAAGACATATATGCCAAAACTGTAAGAAAAGATATAGAAACAAGCAACTAAAAAAGTAGCTAAAACTCCAAGACATGTTCAACATCAAAGGACTAAAAACCAAACAGTTACTCTAAATGATGGCATGGAAGAACTCCCACCATCTCACTACCAGCTACCCAACCAGCTGACATGAACCTCACCACATCATAGTGGCACCTTTCCTTTCCCTGCACAGAAAGAAAAACAAAGTTCGGTGCACCATTGAAGAGGTCTGTAGGGTGTGAGCTAATGGGCTCAGTAGGATCCCACCTAGGTTTTCCATAACCAGCCTCTATATAAATATTCTTGTATGATCATTTTAAGTGAATACATGGAATGAAAAGTAGTAAAGTAGTTTTATTGAAAACATTTTAAACATTTCCCTTTTTCCACGGTTCTAAAAAAACAGGTATATCTTTTTCAAAACACATTTTCCATATCATTTTCCAAAATCACAAACATCCATATCAAGGATTACTCAGAAAACTAATCAACAAAAAATAAAAGAATAGGTATCATAACACCAAGTAATATTATAGGTCTAGGTCATAGAGTACTCATACCATAATAATAAAGTGCAAAAATTCTGATCCTAGAGTACATGCCTAGTAAGAATAAGAATACCCCATGAGTAAACCCCCCAAACTATCAATATTGATCCCCTAGAATAACATGCCTCAGAAAAAGAGGAAATCCCCAAGACAAACATCCTTGATAATCACAAAAAATGGACAGTGGACTCAATATAAACCTTCCACCTAAGTATCCAAGGTGACCCATGTGATCATAATAATAAATCCTTATCAAACCCATTTCAATGATTTGAAAATACCCATTTTCCATTCCATTTATCAATAACTGTGGAAAAACCATTTTTCATTGAAAACGCTTTTAAACACACAGAAAATAATCATTACAATCTTTCAATATGAATCAGTTTGTAAATAAAAACATAAATATCCATTATCATAGGCTATATACGGAACCACCTACCTCAAAACATGGGTCGTACATGCCTACAACGGAATCCAAAATCAACGAAACACAACACCATCAAAGAATTCCCTATGATCAAATCTATATCAAGATTGATCCAAATATAAAAACAAGACGTTGGATGAAGAGAGAAAACCCATATACCTCAAGGAATAATTCTCAATGTACCACAACTAATGAATGAAAAGGCCTCAGGAATGAGATCTCACAATGGATCTAGATGAAACTAATAAGAAACATCCAACTTAGATCAATGGATATGATAATTCAAAGCTAGGGTGCCACTGCGATCAATCATTATAAAATACATGAAAGAACACTTACCCGAAGAGATGCACTACAAACGCAACAATGATCCAAAGCCGAACGGATCAATCTAGAAGGAATGGTGCCTCTAAAAATTTCCTAGAAAGAGCCTCGGGTTGAGAGAAATAAACATTCGACAAGAGAACTGAACTGTAATGGCCCGGGTTTTTGGGGTCCATTACTTTGTGAAAATCTCGTTTTGGGTTTTCGGGTCTGGGAATCACGGTGGTGTAGGCCTACCGGTAGCCTTAGCCTGCAGGTAGCAGGCCTACCGATAGCTCGGTCTACCGGTGGCCCCATCCTACTGGTAGCTCGGCCTACCGGTAGCTGTAGCCTACCTGTAGCTCGGCCTACCGGTAGCTGCGGCCTACCAGTAGCTGCAGCCTACCGGTAGCTCGGCCTACCGGTAGCTCCAGCCTACCGGTAGCTCGGCCTACCGGTAGCTACAGCCGACTGGTAGTTGTGGCCTAACGGTCGCTGCAACCTACCGGTAGCTCAGCTACCGGTAGCTGTCACCCACTGGTAGTTGCGGCCTACCGGTGGCTCTGGCCTACCCCACGGGTTATTTCCAGTAGCACTCCTTTTTGCACAAATAGGGTTTTAACCCCTATTTTGACCAATTTGATTGTGTTTAAACACCCGTAACGCGCATAAGAGTTTTAATTAAATACTTAATCAATTAAAGAGTTGGTTTAAACCACCCGAACCCCTTTAATGATGAGTGGGGCCGCGTGATCAACCCATGACCCTCGCGCCTTACGCGGTTTCGCGTTCTCACCTCAACCGTCTGTGGCTCTTATGAACTAAGGGTTAGCTGTGGTTTCTCCTTTCCTCGATCGTGGATTTTCACAAACAGCTTCTGGTGCATCGGGCGCGCCGCATCGCTGTCCGTAAAGTTCCATGCCCGGCCTAAACACCGGTCATCTATCAACAATTAGGGAATTTCTCCTTCGCCTCTCTCTTTTGTGTATCATGTGGGGTGGGCGTGCTTCTGTTCTGTAGAATTGGACAAACCAGGCCTAAATGAAGATAATGAACTGGTTTCTATAAAGAAAGGGGGGGTTGTGATCGTTGATGTTGTTTATATTATGACCATCTTGTTGAGTCGTGATGGCTTATGTCTTCTGAAAATTGAGGTCATTGGTGGTCGTTGTTTGTGCACTAATGAACCCCTGCTGATGTTTTAAATGGCTTGTTGTGGTTGTAGACTCCTGCTGTGAAAAGTAAATTGGTTAATCACGTATATCTGGCCAAATAAATTGAGGTACCATGATCAATCCTTCTGTGATAACCCCGGTTAAAACACACAAAAATTGAAATCATGGAGTGTGTTAAGTCATTTAAATCTGAAAATACCAGCATGGCCCTGACTTGTGTTGATGGTGGTAGTTGGTTGTTTTCTTTTACGGGCTGATTGTTGGAGATGTGGGAGGGGATGGGATCCCCTATCTTTATACTCTCGGTGGTTGTGTGAATTTGGGGATGGGATCCCCTGTTGGTATGGATTCGGTGGTTGTGAGTTTTAAAACCAGGTGGGTACTTGTTTATATCACGAATTGGGGTGGGATCCTCTGTTTTTGAGAACCGGGTGTGGGTGTTACGGTTGATGCTTGACTGTTTACTTTCTTGGACTTGTACCTATGCCTACTAGTTGCCCAGTAGTGCTTAAATGTAATTAAACATTATTACTAAACATGAAACAAGAATGGGACAAATGGGTTTTGTTGGCGAGAGTCGTGACTTTTGACTTGGACGCAGTGGTGTTGTGTTCTGTAGGCTGGTTAGGAAAACCTAAGCTTTGGGTGAGTGTTTGTTACCTATATCTATACTTTTAGCTTTTTGTTTCTTATTCGTGCCCCACCCAAGTTGATCACTTAGTGCAGAACACCCCCATTTCATGGGGGAGGGTGTTTTTCTCAACACTATTCTTAGTGGCTGGTTATTAGCTCCTTTTTTGCTCCCTTTATCGGATAGACCAAGTATCTTCGGGCAGGCTGTGATGGCCTAAGGTCCATTATTATCCCAAGAACCTTCGGGTGGGGCAGTGTGACGGTTGTCCAGGTGTGTGCGGCAGGTGGTTTCCCAAGCGTCTTTGGGATGAGGCCCAGGTGTCTTCAGGAATGGCAGTTGATCTTCTGGCCCAGGTGTCTTCGGGAGTGGTGGTGGTTGTTATGGCCTAGGTGTTTGCAGGCGTGGTTACATGTGACAGTTGTGGCTCAGGTGTGTGCGGGCAGGATTTTGACAGTGGGACTGCGTGTGGTTGTGGCCCAGGTGTGTGCGGGCGGGTGTGGCAGTGGGACTGTGGTGACAGAATGGCGGGATTGGTCCGATGCGTAGGATGTCTCAATAACCAGTGGGAAAGTGGAGCGGGGTACCCAAACATCGATGTGCTCTGATTATATATATTACTTGACTTGCGTTATTTGGGGAGTGTTCCTTGGTGAGGCCTGGGGTGGATAGTTTACCTTGATAGGAGTTTGGTTTACTCCTTTTTCTCACGGGACTTTAGAACGATCCCCCACTTGTCCATGAGAGTCTTTGGTTTTCCCTACTTAGTGTACTTTTATGCTCACCCTACGTATATAAAAATTGTTTTAAGGTTTCCAGGAGGACTTCGGGGATCACGCAGGAGCATACTAGCTCAGACCTTTGGGGCAGTTGCAGTTGCTGTTTTTCTTCCTTGGTACTTACCCTTGTAGTCACCTTTTGTACGTGTGGATTTACTTTTGGAACATGCATGTGGGAATGGTTTATTTTTTTGGTTTTACTTTTTGGTTACCTTGGTGTTATTGAGTTTCATCATCTCATCTCTCGATCTTATAAAACAAAAAAGGGGTAATTCCTTCCATTTGTGACAAATTTCTATACCCTTGGTGCTAGTCGCCACTTCGGGACCTATTGAAGGCGGGTCTCGGGGGTCATTATCTCTCCTTCTACTTAAGGAAGAAAGGGCCTGGAAATCTATTGACCCTTCCCTCCTTTTGGTGAATGCGGGTCATGAAAGAATGGTATCAGAGGTGATGGTTGAGATATAGGATGGAGTTTAGAGTTAGAAACAGTGAGGATTGCATGGGATGGTAAGGAAACAGTGTTGGGTGACCTTGGCGCGTGAATTAGGCCTAGGAAGACAGGCTAGGACACAGGATTTTAGGGCCCCCCGTGATCCTATGCAAGGACTCTGGACCTACCGAATGACCAAGTGAGGCCACACTGATTTCATGGTAGAGACCCTAGGAAAGGTATATGCATCATAATGACTTGTGTTCTTGTGTTTCTAGGATGTCTTGGGAATTAATAATAAATTAAAATTTTAAGAAGTTTTAAGAACGATATTCTGCACTACTTGGGCTTAGGCATCCCTTGTTTACCTTGCATCTATGGCACCTGGAAGGCGACCACATGTGGTACAGGCGATCGAAGCCCCGGAGACTACTTTGGCTGATCGGTAGAGAGCTGATCGAGAGGAAGATGATGACCAGTGGCAGAAGACTCTTCGGGCCTTCCAGCGACAGGCCCTCGAGAAGTATGAGGGTAGCACCTCCGACATGAAGACGGAAGGCTGGCTAGAGGAGCTAGATATAGCTTTCGGCCTTATTCGGGCCTCGGCCGAGTACTGGGTTCCTCTGGCCGTCAGCCAGATGGTGGGAGAAGTGTGTCAGTGGTGGACGCTTTACCTGGGGGAGAGGAGAGAGTCTGAGGTGGCTTGGTCGGATTTCGAGAGGGAGTTTCGGGCGGAATTCGTCTCCTCGATGATGAAGGGAGAAAAGAGACAGGAGATACTCTCCCTCCAGTAGGGGATTATGTCCGTGAGGGAGCTAGGGATCATGTTCAAGGACCTCCTATGTTTTTCTCTATACCTCTTTCCCGATGAGAAGTCTCGGGAAAGACGTTTAGATGAGGTGCTCCGACCCTTTCTCCAGTATTCTATTACCCCCTTTACCTTACCGACGTACTTGAAGGTCCAGAAGAAGGCCGAAGTGGTGGAGAGGATGCATGCTCTAGGAGGAGTGTCACGAGAAGGGATCCAGCTAGGACCATCGAAGGGAAAGGCCATCAGCACCAGGCCTCCAGTGTCAGGACCCTCCAGGTTCTGACCAGTAGGGAGCAGACCGCAGCAGTTTCAGTTTCGATCCCCCGGCCCTCACCCTTTCCCTTCGGGCCCGGGACCACGATGCTTCGTTTGTGGGAGCCCTGGACATCTCCAGAGTCAGTTCCTGTACCGGGTGCAGTACAACGGTGGCGGACACCTCCCGCACCTGCCCCAGCAGTAGCTTCCAGCCAGACCTTTCCAACTGCAGCAAGGACAACGAGATCCCGCTCCTCGGAGGGCAGACGTAAGAGGAGGAGGCTGACCTCAGTGCGCACCTTAGGGACCTCTACCAGGGCGTGTTCGGGGAGGTGGCTGACAGCCGAGGGGCAGGGGATCTAGGCGTGGATAGTTACACGCCGTAGAGGCAGCAGTTCCAGCAGGGCTAGAGGTTGTTCGAGGTACGATCAGTCTGTTTGGCACTCTTTCTTATGCCTTGTTCGATACCAAAGCTTCGCACTCCTTTGTTGCACCAAGTCTAGCCCGTTCCTTGGGTTTAGATGCGGAGAGACTTCCAGAGCCCCTAGTGTTGAGCACCCCAGTCGAAGGTCAGACCAACTTGTTGTTTGTTTGTCAGGGATGTAGACTGATGATAGGGCCACATCAGTCGGTCAGGGATCTTCTCCTACTACAGATATAGCCATACGATGTCATCCTAGGCATCGACTGGATATTTTCTCTGTTTTCCATCATCGACTGTTTATGAAGAAGGGTCGTGTTCTTAGACTGGGGTGGCTGGCGTGTCACCTTCACCAGCAAGCGGGGCGGTCAGAAGGGCAACAGACGAGAGGAACCCCTCCTCTCCTTGTTGGTTGAGATGACAGTGGAATCCGTAGATGCTGAAATGGTAGAAATTCCGGAGATCGTCCGTGAGTTTATGGACGTCTTCCCTGAGGAGGTGACGACTCTACCTCCGTGGCGTGATATCGAGTTTGGGATAGTCCTGCAGCCCGGTGCTCGTCTGATCTCGATGGCTCCTTACCGAATGGCACCTACAGAGCTACGGGATTTGTGGATCCAGATTGATGATCTGATGAAGAGGGGTTATGTTCGCCCAAGTGCGTCACTGTGGGGCGCTCCAATCTTGTTCGCAAAGAAGGCAGATGGTGGTATCAAGTTGTTCATCTACTACAGGAGGCTGAATCAGGTGACGATCAAGAATCGCTACCCGCTTCCGAGGATAGACAATCTCTTTGACCAGCTGAAAGGGGCATGGTGGTTCTCAAAGATCGACCTGTGGTCTGGGTATCACCAGCTAATAGTGAAGGAGGGCGACATCTAGAAGACGGAATTTAGATGCAGGTATGGACACTTCGAGTTCGTAGTCATTCCCTTCGGCGTTATGAACTCCCCAGCTGTGTTCATGGGGCTTATTAACTCTATCTTCCGGGAGTACCTGGATCGGTTCGTGGTCATTTTCATCGATGACATCCTGGTCTACTCAAGATCATAGGAGGACCATGCGGAGCACCTGAGGATGGTTTTGGAGGTCCTCCGACATCATCAGCTCTATGGGAAGTTGTCGAAATGCAAGTTCGGGACACGGGAAGTGCACTTCCTCGGGCACGTGGTGTCCGAGCAGGGGGTAGCAGTGGACCCATCAAAAGTTGAGGCAGTTGTTTCTTTGGCAGCACCCAAGAATATGGCAGAGGTCCGTAGTTTCCTTGGGCT
The DNA here is from genome assembly GCA_963277665.1 of Viscum album. Taxonomy (NCBI): domain Eukaryota; kingdom Viridiplantae; phylum Streptophyta; class Magnoliopsida; order Santalales; family Viscaceae; genus Viscum; species Viscum album. Next base: position 649,637,761 of record OY728145.1, on the reverse strand, counting down.
GGCAGGTTACTATCGGAGGTTCGTATGCAACTTCTCCTGAGTTGCGGCCCCTTTGACAGCCCTAACCAAGAAAGACCAGGTTTTCGTGTGAAGCGAGCAGTGCGAGTCAGCCTTCATCTATCTAAAAGAGAAGTTGCTTAGTTCCCTAGTGCTGAGATTACCAGAATAAGGGGTGGCCTATGAGGTGTTCTGTGATGCTTCAGGACAGGGCCTCGGATGCGTGTTGATGCAGCAACAAGGGGTGATCTCTTATGGGTCCAGGAAGCTACGCCCTCATGAGCGTAATTATGCCACCCACGACCTGGAGCTTGTAGCGGTCGTTTTTGCGCTAAAGTTATGGCGGCACTACCTCATCGGGGAATGCTTTGTGGTCTTCATGGATCACAAAAGCTTGAGGTATATCTTCTCCCAGCGGGACTTAAACTCGCGATAGCGGAGATGGGTGGAGTTCCTCCAGGATTACGACTTTGAGATCTCTTATACTGAGGGAAAGGGAAATGTGGTGGTCGATGCCTTGAGCAGGAGGATGCAGAAGGATGCGGTCCGAGAGTCGGCGGATGCTTGGAAGGCAATGGAGGAGTTGGTTGCCTTACACCTGGATGAAAAGATGGATAGCGGCAGAGGCTGCCTATATCAGATGATAGTGCAGTCATCTCTGTTTCAACAAGTGGAGGAGTCTCAGCGGGGAGACCCGGAGTGCGAAGTGATGCATGAACGAGTTGACCAGGGAAATGCTCCAGAAGGATGGACAGAGGATGGTCAGAACCGGATGCTTTTCTAGAAAAGGTTGTTTTTTCCTGGAGTGATGCACGGCAAGGTTCTCAGTGAGTTTCACAACTCACCCCTGGCGGTACACCCAAGAGTTTCCAAGATGTACCAGAGACTGAAGAGGCAGTTCTGGTGTCCCGGAGTTAAGCGAGCAGTGGCAGAGTTTGTGGCCAAGTGCTTAGTGTGTCAGCAAGTGAAGGCTGAACACCGAGTTCCAGGTGGCCTACTGCAGCCCCTAGATGTTCCCGAGTGGAAGTGGGATGACATCTAGATGGATTTCGTCGCGGGAATACCCAAGGTCCAAGGGGGATACGATGCCATCTGGGTGGTAGTGGACAGGTTGACGAAATCGGCTCACTTTCTGGCAATCAGGGAGTCAAGTACTGTGGATGCTTTGGCACGAAAGTACGTGGATGAGGTGGTGTGGTTGCATGGAGTTCCGAGGTCTATAGTCTCAAATAGGGATTCACTGTTTATCTCGTGAGTCTGGAGAGGATTACAGCATGCGTTTGGCACCCAGTTACACCTTAGCACTTCTTTCCATCCCCAGACAGATGGACAAATAGAGCGCACCATCCAGACCTTGGAGGATATGCTACGGGCATGTGTTCTGGACTCAGGAGGATCATGGGTGCGACACTTGCCCCTGGTAGAGTTATCCTACAATAATAGCTATCACTCTACCATCAGTATGGCCCCGTTTGAAGCCTTTTATGGGAGGCCATGTCGTTCACCTATGTGTTGGGCCGAAGTAGGAGAGGCAGGCATCCTTGGCCCGGAGGTGGTGCAGAACACAACAGAGAAGGTTCAGCTCATACGGGAAAGGATGAAGGCAGCCCAGGACCGATAGAAGTCGTATGCTGATACCCAGAGGAATCCCTTGGAGTTTGAGGTTGGGGACCACGTGTTCTTGAAGTTCTCCCATCGGTGTGGGCAGTAGAGGTTCGACACGGGGAGTAATCTTTCCCCCAGGTTCATCGGACCCTTCTAAGTGTTGCGGCGGGTCTGCGAGGTGGCTTATCAGCTAGCGTTTCCACCACTGCTACTGAGGATACATGGTGTCTTCAATGTGTCCCAGCTCCGTCGGTATCTGAACGACGATTCACACGTCCTTGATTGGGGTGAGCTGGACATCGAGGACGACGTGACCTTTGTGGAGAGACCAGTGATGATCGAGGATCACAAGGAGAAGGTGCTTCGTGGGAGAACCATCCCCTTGGTTCGTGTGTTGTGGAGACATGGTGGGATTGAGGTGCGTACGTGGGAGAGGAAAGCACAGATGCGTACCCAGTACCCAGATTTGTTTTGAGTTTGTTCCTTGTTGTACCTATTGTGGTAGAACGTTTTGTCTTTTGGCTATGAAATGTACTGGTTTTCTTTCCTCTGTTTGTGTGTGAAAACCATGGCTATGGGGAGGAGAGAACCCGACCCCTAATAAAGATTCATTATGGTGGATGTGATCAAACCTGTGCAGGCGAGTCAGTGCCACCCAAAGCGGATAATATCTTGACATGGGGGAGGAGACCCCCCAACCCACATGCCCGGGCATTTTGGCATGGTATGTTTCTTGGTTCTTGGCGGGGAAATGTTTTAGTTAGCATGGGTTCGCTCCTAAGAGGTATCTTTCAAGGTGGTTGTTCGGACCCCCTCTTCCCTTCTTGTTTTGTTATGATTCTCGAGGACGAGAATCGTTTAAGAGGTATCTGATGTAATTGCCCAGGTTTTTGGGGTCCATTACTTTGTGAAAATCTCATTTTGGGTTTTCGGGTCTGGGAATCACGTTGGTGTAGGCCTACCGGTAGACTTAGCCTACTGGTAGCAGGCCTACCAGTAGCTCGGTCTACCAGTGCCCACAGCCTACCGGTAGCTCGGCCTACCGTTGGCTGCAGCCTACAGGTATCTCGGCCTACCGGTAGCTGCAGCCTACCGGTACCTCGGCCTACCGGCAGCTCGGCCTACTGGTAGCTGCGGCCTACCAGTAGCTGCGGCCTACCGGTAGCTGTAGCCTACCGATAGCTCTGCCTACTGGTAGCTCGGCCTACCAGTGGCTGCAGCCTACTGGTAGCTTGGAATACCGGTCGCTGCAGCCTACCGGTAGCTACAGCCTACCGGTGGCTCTGGCCTACCCCGCGGGTTATTTCCAGTAGCGCTCCTTTTTGCGCAAATAGGGTTTTAAACCCTATTTTGACCTGTTTGAGCGTGTTTGAAGACCCATAATGCGCATAAGAGTTTTAATTAAATACTTAATCAATTAATGAGTCGGTTTAAAATACCTGAACCCCTTTAATGACGAGTGGGGCCGTGTGATCAACCCACGACCCCCACACCTTACGCGATTTTGCGTTCGCACCTCAACCGTCCGTGGATCTTATAAACTAAGGGTTAGTTGTGGTTTCTCCTTTCCTCAATCGCGGATTTTCACAAACAGATTCCGGTGGCTCGGGTGTGCCGCAAAGATTTCTGTAAAGTTCTGCACCCGGCCTAAACGTCGATCATCTATCAACAAGTAGGGAATTTCTACTTCCCCTCTCTCTTTTGTGTATCATGCGGGGTGGGCGTGCTTCTGTTCTGTAGAATTGGACAAATCGGACCTAAATGAAGATAATGAACTGGTTTCTATAAATAAAGGGTGGGTTGTGATCGTTGATGTTTTTTCTATTATGACCATCGTATTGATTCGTGTTGGCTTATGTCTTTTGAAAATCGAGGTCGTTGGTGGTCATTGTTTGTGCACTAATGAACCCCGGCTGATGTTTTAAATAGCTTGTTGTGGTTGTAAAATCCTACTGTGAAAAGTAAATTGGTTAATCACGTATATCCGACCAAATAAATTGAGGCACTAGGATCAATCCTTCTGTGATAACCCCGGTTAAAACACACGAAAATTGAAATCATGGAGTGTGTTAAGTCATTTAAATCTGAAAATACCGGCATGGCCCTGACTTGTGTTGATGGTGGTAGTTGGTTGTTTTCTTTTACGGGCCGATTTCTGGAGATGTGGGAGGGGATGGGATCCCCTGTCTTTATACTCTCGGTGTTTGTGTGAATTTGGTGATGGTATCCCCTGTTGGTATGGATTCGGTGGTTGTGAGTTTTAAGACCGGGTGGGTACTTGTTTATATCACGAATTGGGGTGGGATCCTCTGTTGTTGAGAACCGGGTGTGGGCATTACGGTTTATGCTTGACTGTTTACTTTCCTGGACTTGTGCCTATGCCTACTAGTTGCCCAATAGTGCTTAAACGTAATTAAACATTATTACTGAACATGAAACAAGAATGGGACAAATGGGTTTTGTTGGTGAGAGTCGTGACTTGTGACTTGGACGCAGTGGTGTTGTGTTCTGTAGGCTGGTTAGGAAAACCTAAGCTTTGGGTGAGTGTTTGGTACCTATATCTATACTTGTAGCTTTGTGTTTCTTATTCACGCCCCACCCAAGTTGAGCACTTAGTGCCGAAAAACCCCATTTAATGGGGGAGGGTGTTTTTACCAACACTATTCTTAGTGGCTGGTTATTATCTCCTTATCTGCTTCCTTTCCCGAATAGCCCAAGTATCTTTGGGCAGGCTGTGATGGCCTGAGGTCCATTATTTTCCCAAGAACCTTTGGGCGGTGCAATGTGACGGTTGGTCAGGTGTGTGTGGCAGGTGCTTTCCCAAGCGTCTTTGGGATGAGGCCCAGGTGTCTTCAGGAATGGCAGTTGATCTTCTGGCCCAGGTGTCTTCGGGAGTGGTGGTGGTTGTTATGGCCTAGGTGTTTGCAGGCGTGGTTACATGTGACAGTTGTGGCTCAGGTGTGTGCGGGCAGGATTTTGACAGTGGGACTGCGTGTGGTTGTGGCCCAGGTGTGTGCGGGCGGGTGTGGCAGTGGGACTGCGGTGACAGAATGGCGGGATTGGTCCGATGCGTAGGATGTCTCAATAACCAGTGGGAAAGTGGCGCGGGGTACCCAAACATCGATGTGCTCTGATTATATATATATTACTTGACTTGCATTATTTGGGGATTGTGCCTTGGTGAGGCCTGGGGTGGATAGTTTACCTTGATAGGTGTTTGGTTTACTCTTTTTTCTCATGGGACTTTAGCACGATCCCCCACTTGTTCACGAGAGTCTTTGGTTTTCCCTACTGAGTGTACTTGTATGCTCACCCTACGTATATAAAAACTGTTTTCAGGTTTCTAGGAGGACTTCGGGGATCACGCAGGACCATAATAGCTCGGACCATTGGGGCAGTTGCAGTTGCTGTTTTTCTTCCTTGGTACTTACCCTTGTAGTCACCTTTTGTACTTGTGGCTTTAATTTTGGAACTTTCATGTAGGAATGGTTTTTTTTTACTTTTCTGTTACCTTGGTGTTGTTTTGTTTCATCATCTCATCTCTCGATCTTATAAAACAAAAAGTGGGTAATGCCTTCCATTTGTGAGAAATTTCTATACCCTTGGTGCTAGTCGCCACTCTGGGACCTATTGAAGGTGGGTCTCGGGGGTCATTATCTCTCCTTCAACTTAATGAAGAAAGGGTCTGGCAATATGCTGACCCTTCCCTCCTTTCGGTGAAGGCGGGTCTTGACATGAACCATAATAGTCGAGCACAAGTTTTCAAACTGGGCATAGTTTAGGTCATGACCTATATCCCCTAGTCATATTATGAAGTCCATGATGGATAAAAACACCAAAAAACCCATCACCTCATATTAAAAAACTGGTATTTAAACCATACACGACGTGTACTCACCATTCTTGACATGTACCAGTTCATAGTGTGATCTCCCCTTTCACAACATGTATCCAGAAACTAGTACACGGTGTGTACCTTCTCTATAGGCTAAAAATAATCTTGAAAACCACGTCAAAGGGATTTGAATCAAAAGGTAACGTAGATATATGGAAACATTTATCGATAAAGGTAATGTCGTCTTGCATTTTTAGCTTGTACCAACCTAATATAATTATTATACAGATTAGAAAATAAGGTCACAATGGTAGAATAAAAAAATAAAGAAAATAAATTCTTCCTTGGGAAAAAAAATTAGTGAATAAGGTTATTGAATAGACTACACCCAATAATCTAGTAATAAAAGATGAGGAGGATGTCACTATAAGAAGAATATTCTTCTAGTGTGGTAAGAGATTCCACATTATGTATCATTTCATGATTTCTGTAAATATTAAATCAAAAATGAGAAAGAAGGAAATAAGAAGAGATTAAATTTGAGAAAGTTATGGAATAATTGGATTAGTGGTTGAAACTCCTAGTGAATAAGTTGATAGGTAGACTAAGAAGGGAAATTCGATGGATGATTAAGATGTATATGGAATTTTCATGAAGTAAGATCATATTGTTAACAACTCTATTGTATGGATACCGTAAAAGAATGATATTTTAAATATAAATGGAAATCACTAGTGAGCACAAGTTCTATAACTATTTTTGTAAATAAGGAATCCACAGTTAAGAAGAAGGATGTTCATATACCGAATGTGAGCCTAATCATATGGATAGATTGGTTGGAAAAGGAAAAAAGATATAAAGAAAAAAGACATTAAGGGAAGTGCTTTGATTTCAATAGTTAAGAAGGTCATTCCAGCTAATAAGAAATCTAAAAACTATAAGAAAATCGTGTTTTTTAAAGAAGCGCAAACATTGAAAATCAAGGGAGAAAGTAGCATAAATAAGTATAGAAATTTTATACCTTCAAGGAAATGATTTTATGGGTTAAGAAAGAATAATTAGAACTACTAGTATAATTGAAGACCTAATAAAGATCCACCGTATTCCCATACTTTAGAGGTTTTGTATCTTAAAAAATGGGGTTAAGGTTGAAGGAAATTTGAAGTATCCCTTGATGGGAAACTATTAAAATGATTAATGCTTCTAGAATATAACACCTGAATATTTTATGATATATTTCTTATAAAAAATTAATCTCTTTGATAGTTTGTGATACACGCAAACTCAAGTCTAAACAAACCATAATATAGTATATCATTATAAAATAGCCTTTAAATTGGTGGGAATGAATAGTATTAACTAATTTATGAAAATGTATGGTTTATATATATGTAAAATAAATTTGTTGGTTATTTATTGATTATAAATAAAAAAATGAAATCATTTGAATGTAAAATAGAAGATATCTAAAAAAATTATGAATGTGATGTATTTTTATCTTAATAAATTTAATTACTCACTATTCATGTATGGTTTTAATAAAATTTAAATATTTTATATTTAATCAAATGTTTTTAACATTCATCTAATATTTTTACTATGCATTAGATAAGAATAAATCTAGTTTATACTTAAAAACTATATTTTTCTAGTTATATTTTTCTCAGTATTTTTAAAATTAATTTATACCACTTATAGGTATTGAATTTGGTAAAATGCATTCCAAATTTGGAATCAGGGATCCAAATTTGTTAGATAGGTCTCTTTTATTTTTAAGCATTATGAATAGTAATTGTGGTAAAATTTATCATTGCAGTAAAGGGTAAATCGGGTTAATCTAGGTTAAAAAATATATATAGTCACCATTTTTCATATTAATTCCTATTTTATGAATTTTATTGAACCCTTATCAATATAGTATTGAATTTTAATTTTTTAAGATAAAATTTTTGTTAAAAATGACCTATATGATATTTAAATCTGAGAAAGTTACAAAATATAACTCCTTTAGATTTCAAGATCACTTTTGCATTCACATAGGAAAAAAAGAATGTTATGAATGAATATTAATAGTCATTTTTTTAATAATTAAATTATTTTAATAATGGTAATTTATTTAAAATATTTTGTGACTAAATAATTACCTTAAATTCTTGTGTAAAACTACTATAGTATCTATTCAATTAGAAAAAAAATGATTTCAAAAATATTAAAGTTATTATAATTTGGGTGATTTATAGTGTTGTAAGAATTTTTTAAAAAAATATAACATGTTAGTGATCATTAAAGGGATCAAATTTAGATTTTATAAAGTTCTTTGTGTCTTTAAAGTCAAATTAAATGAATAGTTCTAAAGTTCACATAAATGATATTCTATAATAAAAAATAATTTATTAAATTATTTAAAATTAATAAATTATTATCTTCAGTCAAGTAAATAGAATATGGTTTAAAAAATCAATCATGGTCCATTTTTTGAGTCACTTTTCTATTTATGGTAACATTCTTAACCCTTTATAATTAAAATAGTTGTTACTGTGACTATGGTCAAAAATAATTAACAAATGGATTAATAAAAAATATCAGGTTTAAAATAGAGCCAAAACTGGTATAAATTTAATTTCATGATGATATTTGAACCATATAAACTTCTTATTTGAATTAATTTCCATTTGGAGTCATTTTTCTTGAGAATGAATTTATCATATTTTAATATTTTAATATTTTAAGAAATTCTAAGTGCATCATCTCCCTCTCTTATAAAAGGAGACCCCTCCTTAATATTCCATACAACACATTGAGATATCTATAACAACCATAACCTGAAAACACAACTTATAATATTCATTATCCATATTATATGGTTTTTCTGAATCCTAAAAGACAAACCCTAGGACCTTTAAGAGGAGATCTAAGGGATTTCTTTAAAATAACAGATAATCGCCTTAACCAGTCACTTTATCTTTACTTATTATTTAATTACTATAAATATATTTTATTTATCATGAAATAGTAATTTCAGTATCCTAAATATACATAGATTTTATATTTATTATTATCCACCCTATTTTCGATCGAATGGGAAGTGAAAGTATCGCCTGGGTGTATGTACCACTTACTGTCTCTACGTAGCGATACAATTAATTTTCCACCACCATATACCATGGATGATTATTATGATGGATTTAATGTTTATAAATTATACTTGTGACATAATTATAATTTTGTAATTATAATATCACATCTACCTTCTTACCTTTCAACTAGTTGGAAAACAATAATGTCGCTCATGCGTATGTGTGGACTACCGCCTACACGAAGCAAAGTGATTTTTTTCCTTTCTATTTTACTTGGATTGTAATATAGATATATTTAATGAATATATATGATATATATGATATAATTATTATTATTTTAAGTTGAATTTTTATTTAACTTTTTTCATTCCATCTATCAAGAAGTGAAAACCCTGTTCATGCTTATATACGGTCTGTCGTCTCCATGGATGGTGTAATTTATTTTTATATCTATAACATTCAGGGATGAAACTAAATATTTATATAATTAATATATATGATATTTATATCATGTTTAAAATTCTTAATATTATGAAATCATGATAAAATTACAAGGACTAAAACTAACAAACTACGACATACAAGAAAAAAGAAGGAGTTATTAGCTGGAACAGTGGTTTTAACAAATAATTATTAATAAAATTATAATAAAAGAATATAATTAAATAATATATGATATAGTATATTTTATTATGATTATATAATCGATTTAAAATAAATAAATATTTATTACATTGGAGGTTCAGACACATATTAAAGACATCAAACTTGAGGTAAGGATTTATTTCATAATCTCATCATCATTCAGGATTGTTTATATTAAAGCCTCTACTGGGTGAATTATTTTATATTTCTATCTTAAACCCAATATATTTTCCTATAATTTAGTTATTTATGTAAATTAATATTTTTACTTTCACTTTCCACTCATTAATTACTCAATATACCAAGACCATGTTTTTAAGGAAACCCAGCATTATTTTTCTACTCAGTCAGGAGTCTTTCTCTTGTCTGTCCATATTTTCCCATAAAATGTATAAAATTATTCTTTTAATATTATATAATGATTTATTAAATAATTTTTAACCCATTTTTTTAACAAATTCTTTTAAAAGGATCTTTCTTTCCATTTCCCGAATGAGGTACTTTTTTACTTTTTTACAAAAGTGTGAAAGGTATGTTTTTTAACTTATAAGGCATAAATAATATTTTCTTCCATCATAACCACTCAATGATTTTAATAATTATTTATAATTTTAAAAGTTTATTTTAAAATAAAATTTGTTCCTTAATATTTAGGAAATTTTATATTTTAAATAAGTGATTTCAAAGTGAAAGAGGGTATTTTCCACAAGAGCTCATTTAGTGATATTTTAAAATATATTAATTTATTTCAACATTACTTGGTGAATATTATTCTTTAATAGGGATGTAAACTATTATTATATATATTTATTATGTAATTTTCAACATTTTTTATGCTAGTCTTCCAATAAAAATGTTTATATTGATTATGTTTCATCCCTTTTATATGATGAATGAATTATATGTACTAAGTTATAGGAAGGTCCCACTATAGCCTATAGATATATCTAGTATGTCTCATGAGACAAAATAGTTTGGATATTTAGCATATAACTTACCTATTTATATATTTTATCCTGGAACATGATTTTAGCAGTAATATTATGACATCCGGCATTATTCATTCAATCATTATAAAACTAGTTTTTATTATTCATGTGATTATTTATGTTATTATGTTATCCATATAATTATTCCCATGTTTTATGGTATTAAAAATATGTAATATTTGATTATTTTTTATCTCAGCCATATGATTCATGTTTTATTTACTTTGCGTTAAATGTTTTTGTATACATACCCTTACTAAACATCTGAGCTAATCCCTTTCCTATTTTTCATTCCCCGTAATGCTAAATAATATATTATTATTTATATAAAAGGATATTCTAAATGGAATAATAGTGTTCTCAAAGAAAATACTATATTGTATTTGAATATTTCAAATTTAATGTGAGGTTTAAGTATCTAGTTTTCCAAGACTACTAAATTATTCAATCCTTTTGGATATGAACATTTGTATCTAGTACCAATGTAATAAAGTAGAAACCGAATCTATGAATTTAGGGTCTAGGTGTTATAGTTGGTATCATAGAAATTTTATTAAAAACCTTAGGAATTAGGTTTATAAAAACATGGATTAAAGAACACAACCCTATGATGTACTTTGATAATATTCCCAAAGAAACCAAACTTATGATTTTGATATTAGTTATATATAAATTTTCAATCTATGTTAAGTGTTTCACTATTATCAAAATTATAATTTATGATTCATAATGTTAAGATATAATATATTTTATGAAATTATTTATAAATTTTACATATTGAAAAGAATGTAAATTGAATCAATGCATGTAGTCATTTCCCTCTTGGAAAATATAATGAAGATAGAGCTCGAAGTGAACAAATTATAATTATTTTGGGGTATCGAACTCAGTTTATGACCAAAATAATGGAATCTAAAGATCAACCTATAGATCCAAGACGTGGTGTTGAAATGTTTTAACTCTTTATGTTTCATCAACCCTCATCATTAAATGGAAATAATAATCTATTTTTAGATGAGAAGTGGATAATTCCTATATAGAATATATTTCATACTTTGAGAAGTAATGAAAGGGAAAAGGTAGTTAAGAAGTTTATCATCTCTCTCGGGATACAGATCAATAGTGGTCATTAATTTAAAAACACTATTGATTAGGAGTAGATATCAATCATGCAGTAGAAGTATTTTAATTAAATTTTCTTAGAAAAATATTTTCCTCTAGAATAACAAGCGGATATAGAGTGAAAATTCTTATATATCATATAAAAGGAATAGTAAAATTTTGTTATATATGAATCCAGTTTTATAGGGTTATCATGGTATACCATGGACTACATAAATAATCCAAAACGTAATATTTATTATTTCATTGATAGGATAAATCCAATATTTTGAATGGAACTAGTATCCCAACCCTTCTCATCATATGAGGACATAGTATCATGTGTTTTCAATAAAGATAAATAATTATGTATGTATTATGAATTTAAAGGAAAAAATATAATAAAATGGTTTTTGAACACTATGGAAAATAAAATACAACAAAAGGGAAGAAGGTAGGGGTGTAATTTTCAACTTGTAAAAATTTTTGAAAGAAGAACCATGGAACTTGCTTGCTGGGAATGAAATTTGGATTTATGTGTAGGGAGAAAGGCCGATGAGATCATATTTATAAGGAAAATAAATAATATGATAATTTTCAATTTTTTAACTGTAATAAAATGGGGCACTATTCAAATTAATTTCCAAGGAATCATGGTAATTTTCCCCAAACAATTCCAAGGGAGGAAGGCCTAACTTAGGAGATAACAATATATGAGGTTGATGCTCCTAAAGATGTGGTGGTAAGTACTCTAATCATAGCCTCAAATTTATTTAATTCTTTATTTGATTTTCGATCATAAAAATCATGTATGTATCCTATATTTTAAAAGAAAATTAGATATTTCTATATCACTTTAAGAAGTTATTTATCATTCAAGACACCTAGTGGAAGTCTCACCACAATAAGGGTGTATCAATTAGTTCCCATTATAACACATAAACATTTATTATTTTCTAAATTTATTATTATACCTATTTTGGATTTTGATATAATCCTTGGTATGGATTGGATTTAAAAATATGATGAAAAAAATTATTTCAAAGTGAATGAAATCAAGATTTGTGATAAAGATTTGTAATTCATTATATTTAGAGGGGACACTTCATCATCTAAGTTGTAAAGACCCTAACCCCAATAGCCTGGAGCTAGTGCCTTACTTTATTACATTGGTACTATGAAAAATATTCTGCATCCCAAAGGACCAAATAGTTTAGTATATTTGGATAAATAGACACAAATATAAGTTTTACATTACAACATGAAATTAAATTCAAAATAGAAACACATTTTTGATGTCCATAAACCCATAAATTATCCCTGTAAGTCATTAATAATACACATTATCTCATCCTAGGGTAAAATAAAGCATAAAAAATTGGTGATATTAGATAATTAGTAGGGGTAAGTAATATATCAGAAGGTAATATAAACAAATAAGTCATGGTTAATGACTAAAAACACATGCCATTAGAATATAATCTTGAGCATAATCTGGAAGGAATAAAATATGAATAAATAATTCCATCAAAATAATCATGTGATAGTGAAACTTACCCACGAATATTTTACTAGTTTAATAATAACCTGGATATCAATTATTAATATCATAATGAGTGAATTCATAATTTCGTACATCATAAACATATCGTTGAGGCATCGGCCATGACATCTAAAAATAAATGGTTAAGGATTTCACCGAATCCATATCATTTTTGTCTCTTAATACCTATATATTCATAGAGTGGATATATTTGTAACCACACATCACATAATAATTCTAATTCATTCCTCATATGAATAATAGTAAACATAATCACTAACCATTCTAATTAATAAGGTGAATGGTATCAAGAGAGAACATCCACAGTCAAACTACTCATAAAACATTTCATAAAATATGTTAAATGGAATCCTATAATATTAATCCCAATTAAGAATAATATTCAATATAGGGAGTTGAAATATATTAAAATATTCTAATAAAATCATCGATGAATTCTTTAGAGAAATACCCTTTTTACTTTGCAAAGAAGAGTTCTTCTGGAAAAATCATTTCTATTTTCAGAAAATCATATTGTAAAAATTTATATCCCCTAAAATAAAGGGGTGTAAAATTAACTCATTTTTTAGAAATAAATTATGTCAACTTAAGTGAAAACCTATAAAAATAGTTTTTTTGAAACTTTAGAAGTGGGCCACTTTTGTGCGGTTTGATGGAAAATATAAAAGAGCCTTCAAAGATATACAAAGGATTAATTATTTTAATAAACAATAAATGAAAAACATATTTATTTATAATATGAAGATTTATTTTAGAAAAATATTGGTTTATTAAAATATAATATGGAGTGTACTTGAAAATGGGTAAGAAATTGGAAAGTTCACTTAAATCGGGCTTACTTATCAGGATGAATGGAAAAGGAAACCTTGTAAAACATGTATTTCCCCATTAAATAAATATGAAATGATCTGGATATATGATTTTGGAACGTATAAAAATAATTCATAATAATTATATAAAAATAATTAATAATTAAATTTGGGTAAGGAGATAGATAGCGTACCACGAATGGAAAATGGAGGTTCGGGAATAAACCCTTACATTATGTCTGAAAGTGTTCTGTTCTTTTAATTAACATCCAGGATAGTCAAATTAGATTAATTAATAAATTATTTAATAACCTATTCATCATGTATTTTATTTATTATAATTTTATTAAGTTCATTTATGTCTTTTTTTATGAGTTATAATATTCAATTTCGTCGCATGGGAGTGTTCATTTCCTTGATTTTCATGATTAATTCACTTATATATATATATATGTATAAAATATCATGTAAAATTTAAATAATTGACCAAAATTAAAATTAAATTTTACTAATGAAAATAATAAATATTCATAGTTATTTTATATTTTTTTTCATATATGAGGATTATTCATTAGATGGATCTTTAATGATAACAGTTTAGATTATTTTGGCAGTTTTTCGATAGTCAAGAACTAGTTTTGTCTTATTAATTAATATTATATATATATATATACTTTTTTATAACAATAAAAAAATTATAATATGTATAATACAATATTTTTTAAACATAATTATGTTTTTATAACCATCCTTGAATATGGTAATGGAAAATGAAGTCTCATCGTCTACGATGGCGGTAAATAGGCACATCACGGATGATATTTTCATTTTGAGAATAAAAGGGGAGTAGAAGGGGTTTGATGATGGGTATTCCATTAACATTATAAAATTATATTATATATAATATACTATATTTATCATGCATGTTTTTACATAATAGGTAAGATATAATAAGAATAAAATAAATTAAAATAAATTGAAAGAAAACGAAAAAGGATTTACCTCTTGAATACTTATCCTTGAGAACCTCCTTTAGGAAATTTGAAATGGTATTTTAGTGAGACCATTGAGTGGGGGATATATTTTTGAGATTAAATGGTAATAATATAAACAATCTTCAAGGCTTTTGATGTTTGAGGAGAATAGGTGGTGCGGGGTGGTATTTATAGTGGAGGAGAAGGGTGTTTTTTTATTATTTTAATCATTAGTTTATTATTTTTGCTCAAGACTATGAATAGTTTGATCATTATTACTAAATATATTATATAATGAAGGAAATTTTGATATTATGGCACTTACATGACTCATGACTCAAGTAATATTGTATTTATCCTATAATGTATATATACCATAAATTATTGTATTTCACTATTCACCAAAAATTCAACTATTTCAGAAAAATACAACAAATTCCTCATTAACATTTTTGACATATAGAATTAAAATATTAACCTCATTTTTTGTAAATAATTTTATAAATATGATAAATTTAATTTTTAATTAAAATCATTATTTATTTGAAAAAAAAAAGCAATTTAAAAATTATAACAAATATAATGACAGTTAGAAAATTTAATTAAGGTCTCATACAAATATATTATAATCATAATACAACAAAATATAAATATATGAATCTATTTTATGAAAATAAATTTTCATTTTAATTATTATATTAATTATAAAATAATAAATAAATATTTACGTTTCATAAAAACACCAATACTTAATTTATCATTTTTAAAAAAATTATTTACTTATTATAGATATAAATATTCTATATTTTCATTTATGAGACACCCAAATTATATTTATGCTTTCTTAGGTGAATTTACTATTCTATTTATCATATTACTATTCCTAATGGTCATATTACTATTCCACTAGTCATATTTAATAGTATATTATAGTTTTAATCTCAATGTTGCATGAAGTATAAACTATTGATGATATTAAATTTGAAAAGACTCATACAATAAAATCTTGTGGCGTTACATTATCCCCACCTTCAAAAAAAATTATCCATGAAATTTTCATAATGGCACCTCATAAAAAGATTTTGGAAGTTCTTCTTTATAACTTCCTCTAGTTCTCACATCTCCTCTTCAATTTTATGATTTTTCAAATTATTTTCACCAACTGAGTTGTCTGATTCTTCAAAACATTCTCTCTAGTGTCCAAAACCTGGATAGTCTCTTCACAATAAGATAAATGAGGTTCTAATTCTATTCATTTAGAAGTGAGGACATGCATTGGATCTTGAATGCACTTTCTAAATAAAGATATATGGAACACATTGTGTACTTTAGTAAGGCTAGGTGGAATATCCAAACGATAAGCCATAGCTCTAGTTTTCTCTATAATTTCAAAAAGTCTAATGTACGTAGGTCTTTGTTTCCCTTTATTTCGAAATCTTATAACACCCTTGCATAGAGATACTTTTATAAAAACATGATATCCCACTTGAAACTACATATACTTTATTCAGTTATCATCATAGCATTTTTTTCTACTTTTATCCTCTTTTATATGGGTTTGAATATTATTTACATTTAATATATTTTCCTCCACAAGTTTTGGGCCTACAGGCTTACTTTCACAAACTTTATCCCAACAAGTTGGTGTACGACATCTCTTTCCATATAATTATTCATATGGTTCCATTTCTTTACTTTAATAGAAAAATTATTGTAATAAAATTATAAAAAAGGTAAATATTGATCCCACATAATTTTAAAGTCAAGTGATCATGATCTCAAAATGTCTTCTAATGTTTTAATGGTCCTTTCAGACTACCTATTAGTTTGAGGGTGATAATTTATACTCAAATTAATCTCAGTGTCTAAATTTTTATGAATAATTTTCTAAAATTTCGATGTCAATCATGGATCACGATCAGACATAATATAAATAGGTTCTCCATCAAGTGGTAAAACTTCATTAATATAGATTCATGTAAGTCACTCTGGTGTAAAATCCTCCCTTACAGCGAGGAAGTGTGCATATTTGGTCAGTCAATCCACAATTACCCATATTGCATCATTATTTTTGGACATTTGGGTAATACAGTGAGAAAATCTATATTAATGGCATCCCATTTCCATTTTATAATAGGAATATGTCTCATGAATACTCTAGGATGGTTTCTTTCATCCTTCACCATTTGACTGACTGAACATATTGATACATAATCAACAATTTACTGCTTCATATTATCCCACAAGAAATGTTCCTTCAAATTTATATACATCTTAGTGCTACTAGGGTGTATATAGAAAATATGGTTATGATAATCATCCAATAATTCCCTTTTTAGCTCAGGTATAGATGGAACACAAAGACTCTACCCAAATTTCATAATTTCATCCTCATACATGAAGTATATAAACTTTCCATCATTTAGTTCTTTAATTTTCATTGTAAAATTCTCATCATCAACCTGAGAACTCTTAAACCTTCTAGATAAATATGGTTGGCAAACAATTGAATAAGTAATGATGGTTCACCACCCTTGATAATTCCCATTACCATATTTTCTAGATCCATGTACATAGGGTCCATGTCAATCCTCATCTTGTTCCAAAATCCATTATCCTTCTTGATCAATGAATCTTATAACTTATTTTCCTTCAATGGTTGATAGTGTATTAAATAATTATAATCGTCGAGTAGCTCAAGCCATCTCTTTTTCCTCATGTTGAGTTCTTTCTATGAGAACATATATTTCAAGCACTTGTGATCTGTATATATCTCACATCATTCACCATAGAGATAGTATATCCATTTCTACAAAGAAAATATTATGACTTATAACTCAAGATCATGATTTTTATAGTTATGTTCATGAGAATTTAATTTCCTTAATTCATATACAATAACTCTATCATTTTTCATAAGGACATGACCATGTCCTATCTTTGATTCATCACTATAAATCACATATCCACCATTTCATAACGTTAGAGTTAGTATCAAATAATTCACAAATCTCCTCTTCAATTCTTCAAAACATTCTTCATATTATTTTCTCCATATGAAATTAAACCTTTTATGAGTAAGCTTGGTTAATTCGTTAGCTAATTAGGAAAAAGTTTTAACAAAACAACAATAGTAGCCTACTAATCCAATGAAACTATGTACCCCAGTTATGTTCATTAGTGTTGGAAATTCCAATAGTAGCTTTTTCTTTGTAGGATCAATTGAGATTCCATCTTTAGATACAATATTTCCAAGAAAACAATTGTTTGAATCCATAATTCACACTTTCTAAACTTCCCATATAACTCTTTTCTTCTAAGAGTATCTATAACAACCCACAAGTAGCTCTCATGGTCCTCATAACATTTTAAATATATCAAGATATCATCAATAAATAAAAAAACAAAATCTTCAAGATATTCCATCAAAAATATGTTCATTATATCCATACAATAGAGGGTACATTATTCAATACAAATGGAATTACTGTAAATTCATAATTTATATACCTGCTTTGATATGTTTTCATTGGAATATCTTCCTTCCTCACACAAAATTCATGATACCTAGATTAAAGTTCAATATTCTAAAAATATTTAGCTCCATAAAGTTAATCAAATAAATCATCAATGTGATCTATAGGATACTTTTTCTTTATTGTAATAGAATTTATTTCTCTATAATAAGTGCAAAGCCTCATGCATCAATATTTCGTCTTGACAAAGAGAATAGGGGATCCCCATAGAGAAAAACTAGGGAGAATAAATCCATTATCACACAATTCCTCTAGTTTTTTCTTCGGCTATACTAATTCCGTAGTGGTCATTCTATAAGGAGTATTTGATATAGGTCTTGTACCATGAATTAAATCAATCGAGAACTAAAATTCCCACTCTTGAGAATGTCCATGTAAATCCTATAGAAATACATTAATGTATTCTTTCACAATAGGTACATCTTCAATTTGATGGTTTTTTCCTCATCTCTGGATTATTTTTTATCTTCCTCCCCAAGAATTCCATTTATAATAGCTATTGGAGGTGGATCTATATGCGACTCAGATGATGTGGTCTCCCCTCTAAAGATGGTAAATTCCATCATGAATCAAAATTTACTTCTCTTTAAAATAAATTTTTACATTATATTTTGAAAGCTATTCCATACCATGAATTATATCAAAATAAACCATAGTTGTGATGATAAAATTATCAATTAGAGAACATTTATGTGTCATAAGAGGAACTACTCAACACATATTTTTTGCAATAATGTTTCCATTAATAGTATTTATAAAAACTCCTTTATTAAGTTGAATTATAGGTATCTAATTTTTAAAGAAAAATAGGTAGATATAAAGAAATATGACAATCTATAATCAAATAAAGAATTAGATAAATTTTAAGAGATGTTTAAAGTACATGACAACACATCATTAAGAACTTCAACCTCAGCTATTATGATCACATAAGATTTTCCTTTATCCCATGTCATATTCTGAGGACTGTTTTGTTGATTATTAGGACAATCAATTTAATAAATCCCCATATATTTAAAATTTTAGTATTGAACATTAGTATCATCTTTCTTTTCCTAGAAATCATGGGATTGGTGGCATTTTTCTCCACACTTGTAAAAAACCCCTTTTATTTTTAAGAAGGCACCAGGGTGTTTCCTTCCACAATTATCACATGTTGGAAAATTACCTTTTTTATTATTCCCTTTATCCATTATTTTCTCTAATACCCTCTTCTTCTCTTTTTTCCCATTAAATTCATAACACTTAGAGAATTATTTATCAATCTTGAGATCACATGAGACTATATATTCATATGAAGAGAAATTTTTGGAGACCAGTGCCCTTCAGAGGAATGGTTTTAAACCATCAAATAATCAATCAATATTGCTCCTTGGATTATGTATGTAGTATATGGAATGACTTTCTAACCTTGTAAAGTTGGATTTATACTTGTAAACGTTTTCATCATCTTTTTATTTCAGACTCAATAATTTCCTCTCTGTATCTTCACACTATTTGTGAGGGAAATAGTTTTCTAATAAAATTTCCTTAAAATACTTCCATTCCATATTTAAAATTTCTTCCTCCTCCTCTTTTGTTTTGAATTAATGATCACCATTGATATGCATCTCTCAATTGATGATAAACTACTTTAATAACCTTCTCCCTTCCATTACTTCCCAAAGTGAGAAATATCTTCTCTAAGGAACTTATCCACTTCTCATCTACAAATGGGTTTTTAGTCCCATAAAATGATGGGGTTTACTTTCATATAAAGTGATCTAACATTTCTCCTCCACATTGTGGATAATTATGCTCTAAATGATTAAGGTTATTTTTTATAACTTGGGTCAGTTGTACCAATATACTTATTAGTTGTTCATCACTAGAAGTATCTCTAGTTATAACATCATTATCTTTTATATAAGGGAAACATTCAAATGGAATATGTGCATTGAAATGTTTTTAATTCCTTAAACTAGGTGCCATTTCTAAATAATGGCATGCACTAAATTAAGTTCTGAATAATTATACATAATTTAAAACTTCCAAAACAATAAACATAAATTTTTAATTTATGCATAGATAATCTCATAATCATAAACATTGTTTCCTCAATGAAATATTTAATTTTAAATCATTCGTAAAGATTTATAAAGAAAATTTTAATTATCCTAAGCATATCCCCTAGGAGTTTCAAACCAGGTGCATAGTAAGGCTCATTGTTGTATACCAGTTTACACTGAGTTAGGCCCAATGAACCTTGTCAAAGTTGTTATGCCTAGATACATTTGTACCAACACCACATCCACTTTTATTATCTAGACAATGATGTATTACTAGGAATAACCAAATAAACTCTACCTTACTATAGTTATTGGATTCTATTCAATACTTATACTAAAATTCTATCATTGGTTTATTTTCCCTAATCTATATTTTTAAAATTGAGTTTCCAAGGTTTCTACTAAACTTCCTCTAATACCAACTGTAAAGACCCTGACCCCAGTAGGCTAGAGCTGGTTCCTTACTTTATTACATTGGTACTATGAATATGAGGTCGCATCCCAAAGGATATAATAGTTTATTATATTTGGAAAACCATATACAAACATAATTTTTACATTGGAACATGAAATGAAATAAAATATAGAAACTCCTTTGGAAACATCCATAAACTCCTAGATTATCCCTTCAAGTTATTCATAATACACATATTCCCATCATGGGGAAAATAAAACATAATAAAGGTGTGATATTGGATTCTTATTAAGTAAAATTAATATAGTGTAAGATAATATATACAAATAAGGCATGGTGAATGACTAAAAACACATGACATTAGAACATAATCTTGAGCATAATATAGTATTAATAAAATCTGAAAAATAATGCCATATAAATACTCACATGAGAATGAAACTTAACCATGGATATTATACTAGTCAAATAATCTTAGGGATATCAATTACAAATATCATAATGAGGTAATTCATAATGTGGAATATTATAATCCTACCGTTGAGGCCTTAACTAAGACATCTGAAAAAAATGGTTAAGTCCTCGGATAAATCCATATCTATTTTGTCTAATGAGACATATCGATGCATCGATGGGATATAGAAATACCCAACCATAACATAATAAGTCTAATGAATTTCTTCATATGAATGGGGTGAAACATAAACAACATAAACATGTAAATAACTTTCCCAAAACAGTAAACATAATCACTGAACATTCTGAGTAATATGGTGAATGATATCAAGATAGCACATCCACAGTCAAACTTATGATAAACCATTTAATAAAATACAATTTATTATATAATAAAATATTAATTCTATTTAATCATAAGATTTATCTTTGGTATTTTAAATAACTTAAATAATTTATTAAAATCATCGAGTAATTATTGAGACAAATAACCTTTTACTTTACAAAGAAGAGTTATTTTAGAAAAATCATTTTCAATTTTTCATAAAATAATATTTTAAGAATATATATCCAATAAAATAAATGTAACAAAAATGAAATTATTTTTTAGGAATAAATTATGTCCAACTTAAGTTAAAACGTGTAAAAATAATTATTAAGAAACTTTAGAAATGGGCCACTTTAGTGTGGTTTGAGGGAAAATATAAATATATTTAAAGTGGAATAAGGATTAATTGTTTTTATAAACCAAAAATGAAAAAATATAGTCATTAATGATATGAATATTGATTTTAGAAAAGTATTGGTTGATTAAAACATATTATGGAGTGTACTTGAAAATGGGTAAGAAATTGGAAAGTTCCATTAAATCGATCTTCCTTATCGAGAGAAATTGAAAAGGAGACCTTGTAAAACATGTATTTACCCATAAAATAAATATTAAATGATATAGATATATGATTTTGGAACATATACACATAATTTAGAAGAATTATATAAAATATAACGAAGAATGACATTAGGGTAAATAGAGATAAAGCGTAACCCAAATGGAAAATGGAGGTTGAGGAAGAAACCCTTACGTTATGTCTGAAAGTGTTATGCACTTATACTTAACATCCTGGATAATGAAATTAACTTCATTAATAAATTAATTAAAAAACTATTAAATATTTATTTTATTTATTATAATTTTATTAAGTTCATTTATGGCCTTTTTGATGAGTTATAATATTCAATTTTGTCGTTCGGGAGTGTTTGTTTCCTTGATTTTCTTGACTGATTCACTTGTATATATGTATGAAAGATCATTTAAAATAGAAATAATTCTCCAAAATTGAAATTATATGTTATTAATTAACATAAATAACATTTAATGGTCTTATTTTTTTTCAGATATTCGGATGATTCATTAGATAGAACTTTAATGATAATCATTTAGATAATTTTGGCGGTTTTCAATCGTCACGAACTATTTTTGACTTATTAATTAATATCATGTATATATATATGTGTGTTTTAAAAAACACTAAATAACTTATAATATGTATAATAAAATATGGTTTAACCATAATTATGGTTTTATAACCAGCCTTGAATGCATTAATGGAAAATGAAGTTACGTCCATGATGGCGGTAAATCAGCACATCATGGATGATAATTTCATTTTTAGAATAAAAGAGGGGAGGAGAAGGGGTTTGATGATGGATCTTCCATTAACATAATAATATTCTAGTATATATAATATATTGGATTTATCATACATTTTTTTGATAGAATTGGTAAGTATAGAATATGAATAAAATAAATTAAAATAAATTGAAAGAAAATGAAAAAAGATTTACCTCTTGAATTCTTCTCCTTTGGAACCTCCTTAAGGAACATTGAAATATAAATTTTTTTAGACAAAAAAGAACAGAATATGGGGGATACTTTTGGGAGAGAAAATGGGCACAATATAATTATGATTCAAGGCTTTGGAAGTGTGAGTAGAAGAGGTGGTGAGGGTGGAATTTATAATGGAGGATAAGGGTGTTTTTTGATTATTTTAATCATTAGTTTATTATTTTGGCTCAAGACAGTGAATATTTTGAGAATTATCACTAAATATATTAAATAATGAATGGAATTTTGATATTATTATGCTTACATCATTCATGAATCGTGGAATAGTGAATTTATCTTAAAATGTATATATATCGAAAATTATTGTATTTCACTATTCACCAAAAACTCAACTATTTTAGAAAAATACCAAAAATTCACCATAACCACTTTTCAATGTGTAGAATTAAAAAATTAACTCCATTGTTTGAATATTATTTTATATGTATGATAAATTTAATTTTTTGTTAAAATCATTATTTATTCGAAAAATACAAATTTCAAAATTATAACTGATTTTATGACACTTATTAAGGTCTCATAAAATAATATTATAATAATAAGACAAAAAAATATAAATGTGTGATTATATTTTATGAAAATAATTTTTTTTAAATTATTCTATTGATTATAAAATTGTAAATAAATATTTATTTTTCACAAAAATACCAATATTTAATTTATCATTTTTAAAACATTTATTTTCTTATTCCATGATTTAAATATATTATATTTTTATTTACAAGACACCTAAATTTTATTTATACTTTCATAGGTGAGTTTACTATTCTATTTTTCATATTACTATTCCTAATGGTCACATTACTATTCAACAGTTATATATAATAGTATATTATGGTTTTAAACTCAGAGTTTCATGAAGAATAAACTATCGATGATATTAAATTTTAAAAGAGGAATACCATAAAATCTTGGGGTGTTATATAATTCATGTTTAGATCGACCCCCAATAGCTCTTTTAAATTAAATTCTTATATAATAAGAGAAGACATAGCCTATAGATTGAAAACATAATCTTAAAATTGATAATATACCTATTGTATAAGAATACAATGATATATTTCCTAAGAAATTACCTAAACATCCACCAGATCATGAGGTTGAGTTTTCTATTGATTTAATATTTAATGTAGGACTTATATCAAATACTCCCTATATAATAAACACTATGAAATTATTGGAATTTAAGAAACAACTATATGAGTTGTGTAATAAGGGATTTATACACCCAAGTGTCTCATCTTGGGGAGACCATATTCCTTTCTTAAATAAAGATATATCTATGAGTTATTCCATTAATTATATGGAAATCGATGGTATTATGATAAATAATAATTATCTTATACCTCACATTGTTTAATTGCAAGATAAAATTCATATAGATCACTATTTTTCCAAGATTGAACCTTATTCTGGTTATCATAAATTGCATGTAAAGAAGGAAGATATTGCAAATACACCATTTTTAATGAGGTATATACATTATGGGTTTATAGTAATCCTATTTGGATTGACTGATTCACCCTCTGTTTTTATGGATCTAATGAATGGAGTATTTAAATAATATCTTGATAATTTTTTATTGGTATTTATTGATAATATATTGGTGTATTCTAAGAGCTATGAGGACTATGAGAATCACTTGAGAATCATTCTTGAGACTCTTAGAAGAGAAGAGTTATATAGTAAATTTAGAAAGTATGAATTTTGGATTAAGAAAGATTATTTTGAGGGCTATAATATATCCAAAGATGGAATCTTAGTTGATCTTATGATGATAAAGGTAGTCCAAGAATGTCATAAACCAGTGAAAAAAATTGAGGTACATAGTTTTATTGGTTTGGAAGGTTACTATAATTGATTTTTTTTTTAAAAATTCATGATTGGCTAACCCAATAACCAAGATTACACATAAAGGGTTTAAGTTCATATGGACAAAGTAATGTGAATAATGTTTGGAAGAACATAATAATATATTGGGGAATTATTTGATCGTGACTCTACCATTGGGAAATGATTGATTTTTGATATATAGATATTCCCTAAATAAGGGACTTGGTTGTTGTTGGTCAGAGTAGAATCTCAAGAGGTGGTGAATTGAGTTACTACTTAAAATTTATGTTGAATACTTTATATTAAAGATCCCCCAAATTTTGAAAATGGCCCAGTTAATTAAGGAAGTAGAGATATAGATGTCTAATTGGTCAACAGGTTTCTCAAAGGGTGATTAGTCCTCAGTTGAATTAGTGTAAAACACTTCTTCGACTTTTGAAACAAGTTTACTGAATTAAACACAAACACACACTTACCAAAAATAACTATCAAAGTAAATGTAAAACAGTTTAATGATTTATCAATAAGCAACGGAAAATAGATAAAACAGAGTATAACAAAATATAGTGCACAGAAAGGTTAAACAAGAGTTTTAGTCTCAAGCTGAGACATAATCCTCTCTACTTGCTGATCACCTACAACCATGCAGCTTAAATTAAAAAACATGATACACAGCCTCTATCGGGCTTTAAAACAATTTTCACAAATTTTCTAGGGTTTACACCCTCTACCATAGTTCTTCATGAGAATAAAAAACAACACAGACCCCACATGATCTCTTCAACATCGATACATGGGAAAACAAGAAGTAAGAGAAGTTTGATGTGAGGATTTTTTTATCCTTCAATTCAAGCACAAGAGATAGTGTGTATGACCAAAATACACACTTCTTATAAATGTAAAACAAAAGAACACAGTAGAGAAAATATGATGAGATTGATTTTATAAGGCTTTATGTGTTTGTAGTTTAACTCTTGACTCTTCGAAGTGAAGAATTTGATGTTCGAGTATTTCTCTAAAAGTTGTCTCTAAAACAAACTGTCGCAACTCCAGGTTTTGGCTTTCAGAAATTGAGTGTTCTGCTTCTTGTGTTGATCGAGAGTTTATGATGTACAGAAGATATAAGAGAGTTTGTCCTCAAATTATCTTCACGGGGCTTTTGGTTTCTTAGTGTAAGTGTTGGATGGTTCTTCTTTGATCTAGAAAGTAAGTTTCATCATATGTTCAGATGTGCTTCTATTCCTATCCATCCTCGCACCCACCTATTTTTCTTCTTTTATATTTGAGGTCCGACTATAGGTATAAGTACATCACATGATATCTTTCCCATACCTCATGTTGTCCCCATATACAATCTCTCGATATGTCTACAATAAGAATTTATTAATTTCAGAAGCATTAAAGTTAGAAAATATGACCCTTAGAATAATATTAATAATTTTACAAATTATGGAGTAGAAGAGTATGGTAGACTGGTAACGGTAGCCTTCACAATGGTAGGCTTCAATAGTAAGTGCACATCATAAGCATTCATCAGTAACCTCTCTAATGGTAACCTTCCATAAATAACTCTCCATCAGTAACCTTTAATTAATAATTATCCATCGATAACCTTCAATAGATAATTCTCCAATGGTAGCCTTCAATTGATAATTCTCCATCGGTAGCCTTCTCAACAGTAGCCTTGTATCAGTGACCTTGCATTGGTGACCTTTTCATAGATGACCTTTGCATTAATGACCTTTGCATCGGTGACCTTTTCACCAGTTACCTTTTCACTTTCATTGTGATCTTTAAATAGGAGAGTAGTGAGATTAAATGTACATAGTTATCACTTTGATATAAACATAATTTTCACATAAATGATTATCATGTAAGATAAAAATAATTACCATATAAATAAAACATTATTTTGAATTATCAAAACATGATTTTGGGATTATCAAAACATGATTTTGGATTATCAAAATAGGTGAGTCCCACAATCTCCCCCTATTAGATAATCACAAATTATGTCACTTTTTTCTGAATTAGGGTTAAGCACATTTTCTAATATCTTCAGAGGTGTGTATAAAAACATTTCAACCATGTTTATTGTGGAAAATTATTGATAGTATATATATGAAAAAGGTTCTATTAACTTAAAAAAATCTCCACCTTTAAGTTTAGGTAGCTTAAAACTTAAACTGCACTTGTTTAGTTTCTCCCCCTTTAGGTAACTTTAAGATGTAACTTTGAGATTCAATATTAATTATTTATCCCCCTTTGTGATTAACAAAAATATAAGAGGATAAAAAGAAACAAAATATGATTTTCCAGTAATGAATCAAAAGTAAATGATACAAAAAAATGTTACAAATATTCTTATCAACTAAGATATCCCACATTCAATCCACATCAGATATGTCCAAAGGAGCCTTGTCTTTGGATGTGGAGGAAGAGGGTTTTGAAGATGGAGGGATAGGCCTAGGGATGGTAGTCAGCAGGGTAGGAGGAGCTGCAATAGAAGCATTAGTATACCGGTAGTGAGTAGATCTCTAAGAAATAGTGGGTGTCAAGCTTCTGATAGCCTTTGCAGGAGTCATCAATGGTGCAGCACTGGCAGATCCTGAGGCATCTGAGGTTGAAGGAAAGGCTAGAGGAACAATAATGGGAGTGCATTACACATGGAGGAAGGGAAAAAGAAGATTTATGAAATCCATAATAATACTTCTCCCTCTCTCCATGGCTGAAATAAAATCATCCTTATTATCCATAAATTTCTCTAAGGTAGGAGTCAACTCTCGAAGCCTACTAACACAATACTTAAATTCTTGAGTGACATGTGGAATCCTCAAGTTCTCCGATAGAAACTTGATGTGACCATCCATATGATGCTTAGTTTATAACCTTTTGTAGAAGAAATAAAATTTTTCCTTGATGGTCTTCTGATCTTGAGTAGCTTCCCTTAGATAATTTCCCAAAAGATTATGAATTTCTATGGTAATAGAAATAACCTGATTCATAGACTGAGGATCTGAGGTACTGTACAAGAGATATTCTCAACTTCTTCTCCAACAACTGACCTGAAGGCTTCAAGATCAACAGGAGGAGAGGCTGAAGATGAAGCAGATGCAAACAGAGGTGCCATAGTGAAAGCTATTATCTCTTTAAAATATTTAGTCATCCCACTGATCAATTTCTTCACATCATCATCTTGGCCACACACATGTGTCTCCATGGACTTCTTAAAGTCCACAAACACAATGACCATTTGCTGAACAACACTTTTAATATATCGAATATCTTTGTCCACCTAAACCATTGAAACCATTTAGGAGTCTATTCTTAGACTACTTCATAGATTCTATAAAATCATCCAAGTTTTTGATCTGATTCTTACAGTCCTTTACCTCCTCTAGTAGGATAGAGTGAGAGGTAGAGACTAGCCTTTCCACTGTAGAAGTCACAACTTCTTGATTGTGAGTCATATCCCTCTATAACTAAACAAATTTCTCATCAAAGTATCTCTTTATATTTTATTTCATTGATTCCAAATCATCCTTCTTCACATAGTCACGGGGAAAAAGAAGCAATGGCTTCACAATAGTGGTTTCTGAAACAGTTGGAATGGGAGGACTTCTGATTGGCTGTACATCATCAGATTCTTCATAATCTAAGCCTAAGACCACAAATCCAGGGTCCTCTAACAAATATTCTATTCCAAGAGCTATAGAAACTAAACCTATGGCAACAGGTTCCTACCCCTCACTTGGAGCATTCTCCTTATCAACAATATCCATCACTGCCATACCTCCTTAAGCAACCTCATCAACAGGAGGTTCCACTGCCACTTCTTCTACTGATTATTCAACTACTTCCAAAGCAATTCCAGCTTCAATTGAATCAGAAAATTCTTCATCTACACCTTCAACCATTTTTGTATTCCCTATCAAGTGACTGAGACTAAGACATTATTCTCCACTTAAATCAACAGCTGTCTCATATTCATCGTGACTAGATTCAGTGTCCTCATCCTCATCTGAGGTCCCTCTAATGTCTCTTAAGTCATTTTTTGTCCCTTCTTCCTCACTGTTCTCTTCATCATCACTGTCCCTTAGAACAGTCCCCATTCTAGGAAATCTCTTTAGTGGGATAGGCTCACCAAAGTATACAGTATTATCACGAGGATTGGAGGGAAGTTTTGGATCACTCCTGTCATCTATAGGAGAGTCCTCTCTTTATGGAATAGCAGCATCTTCTCCTTATTCATCTGAATATGTAGGCTCTACTTTACCAGGTTTTATACCAGGATCTCTCTTATCATTAGGCCTAGTAGGATGAGTGACAAGATTTAATTCCTCATATAACTTACCTTTATAGTGTCCCCATTTTTTTCTAGGGGTTCCAATTTATCTTCATCAACTTGAAAATTACCTTTGTAATGCAGAAATTTTCACTTACTACAGTTGTTTCCTCCCTTTCTCTAGAAACTCCATTTACCTTCAGCATCAATGATATCAATCTAGCATGAAATGAGGCATTGTATTTTGAACTGGGGTTTTTCATATCCTCCAATTGAATCATAAATAGCCTACATAAATTTATCTTCTATCCATGTTTCAATAGATACAAAAGAAATACATCCTAAAATTTCAATGTAGCAAGGTCCCCTCTTCCAGGACTCGGAACATGATGAAAAAACTTTAAACAGTAGCTTTTCTTCACCTACAATATCAGCAGTAATGACTTTCCTAGGAATCCCATTCCCTGTTAGATTGGATAAGGCTTCTTCATAACAGAACAACTCAATTGTGGGAGGCACCACTCTTGAGTAGTAGTCATAAATCCCTTCATCCGGTACTCTCATACACTCAACCCATTCAACAGAGGAAAATTTTACACTTACTCCATTTACCCTTGAAGAAATTATTCTCTCATCCTCAGTCTGTTTGAATTTAAAAAACTCATAAAACTCCTTAACTAACTTCATAAAATAAGGTCCAATGTTGTTTCTAGAGCATTCAACCCAGCCTTGAGCTTCAAGTGCCTTCAGCACTAAAGATTTACTCATCTGCAAACATTCGTAACTGAGCTCTTTTTCAACTGTGATTTCCCTTTTTAATAGATGAGGGTTGATTGGATTTGCTACAGCCTTGCTTCCACTACTCGAATCATCTCGAGGTCTATTTGTATTTCGAACATCCCCTTCATCACTAACCAATGGCATCTTTATGCTTTCCATGAAATCTGAAGTGGTTTAAGGGTTTCGGAAGAGGGTTAGGTTTTAAGGTTAGGGAGAAGGATATTCGGGAGAGAGTTTTAGGTGGATCGAAATGTGGTATGGTCTTTTAATTTTATCTTTTTGGGATTGAAAACATATCAAGTAAATAAATTAAGTAAAACAAAAAAAAATTCAACTTCCGGCAGAAAGAAAAAGAGAAGTCCCAGAAAACATCGACTATCAGTAAGGTTCCATTGGTGAGGTTCTAACAGTGAGGTTTCTATCAGTGCGGTTCCTATCAGTGAGGTTCCTAATGGTGAGGTTATATCGGTGAATTTCCAAATAGTGAGGTTTCTAATGGTGAGGTTTCTATCATTGAGGTTCCTAATGGCGAGCTTTTGATCGGTGAGGTTCTATCGGTGAGGTTTCCATTGGTGAGGTTCCTAATGGTGAGGTTCTACTGGTTAACAGTTTTTCATACCTAACTCATGTTTGATGTAATTTAACCTCTCAAAATTCAAAGTCTTTTTGAATATATCATCCAATTGGTGTTTAGTACCAATGAATTCAAGAGTGATATCACCTCTTTGATATTGATCTCTCAATAAGTGATGTCTTAAATAAATGTTCTTTGTTATAGCATGAGATACTGGATTTTTAGAGATGTTAATAGAATTGGTATTATCACACTTTACAGAGACATCTTTGAATTGATATCCAAAGTCTAGTAAAGTGTGTTTTATCCACAGAATTTGAGCACAACAAATCCCAGCATCTAAATATTCAGCTTCGGCAGTAGATAATGCAACAGAATTCTATTTCTTACTACACCATGACACTAGTGACTTGCCTAAAATGTAACATGTTTCAGAGGTTCTCTTTCTATCTAACTTGCAACCATCAAAATCAGCATCTGAATAACTTATTAAATCAAAATATTTTCCTATTGGATAAAACAGTCCTAAGTTTATAGTAAACTTGAGATATTTGTAAATCATTTTAACATCAGTTAAATGAGACTCTTTAGGACTGGATTGAAATTGATCACACAAGCATACATTGAATATAATATCAGGTCTGCGAGTAGTAAGATAGAGAAAACTTCCTACCATACCTCTGTAATTGTTTTGGCCCACTAGTTTACCAGTTTTATCACCATCCAACTTACAAGAGGTACACATAGGTATATCACTAAATTTATTGCAGTACAAACCAAAATGTTTCAAAATAACCTTTGTATATTTTCTTTGATTTAAAACAATACCATTTTTATTTGGAAAAATTTTAAATCCAAGGAAAAATTGAATTCCTCCCATTAAACTCATTTCAAATTCATCTTGCATCATTTTTGAAAAATCAATACATAAATAATTTTTAGAGGATCCAAAAAATAATTTCCTCTACATAAATCTGTACTATTAAAAAATATTTGGAAATCCTTTTAATAAAATGATTAGGATCATCTATTCCTTTAGTAAAACTTTTTTGAAATAAGGAAAGAACTAAGTCTGTCATACCAAGCTCTTGGAGCTTGTTTTAGACCATATAAATATTTAGAAAGTTTAAAAACATTATTTGAAAAATGGGGATTTGTAAAACCAGGGGGGTTGTTCAAAAAATTCATCTTCAACTATATATCGATTTAAAAATGCACTTTTGACATCCATTTGATAAAGTTTGAAATTCAGAAGATCTACATAAGAAAGTGGTATCCTAATGGATTATAATCTCGATACAGGTGAAAAATTTTCCTCATAGTTTATTCCTTCTTCTTTACTATATCCTTGTGCAACTAGTCTAGACTTATTTCTAACTATGTTTCCAGATTCATCAACTTTATTTCTAAATACCCATTTAGTTTCTATGGTCAATGTGTCTTTAGGTCTTTCTACTAATTCCCAAACTTTGTTTCTTTCAAACTGATTTAATTATTCTTGCATAGCTATCACCCATAATTCTTCATTGATTGTATCATCTATATTTTTAGGTTGAAGATGTGAAAGAAAGGGTTGATGTTAAACATGGTTTCTGAGAGAAGCTCTAGTTTGTGTTCCTCTATTCAAGTAACCTACTATAACATCTAAAGAATGATTCTTGATAGTTATAATACCTCTATAAAAAATTTGAACTAGACTCCTCATGAATGTCTATAGGTCCATATTCATCATGCACATATTCAAGAGAATTTCCAGAACTAGTTTTTTACACTAAGGGCTCACTGTCTATATCAATAAGGTCCAGAATTGACATATCTTCCTCAAGGAGTTCAACAGAGGTTTTGGGTTCAAGTGGATCAATCTTATAAAATTTGACATGAACAGATTCTTCCATACACTTGGTTCTCTTATTAAATATTCTATAGGCTTTACTAGAGATTGAGTAACATAGGAAAATTCCTTCAACACTTTTGGAAGAAAACATGTCAAGATTGTCCTTAGTGTTAAATATGAAGACTTTTCAACCAAAAACTCTAATGTAATTAACCGTAGGCTTCCTATTATTCCAAAGATAATAAGGGTTCTTCTTAAGAACATATCTAATTAAGAATCTATTGATAATTTAACAAGCTATATTAACAGCATAATACCAAAAATAGATAGGTAGATTATACTCATTAATAATAGTCCAGGAAATTTCTTTAAGTATAATATTTCTTCTTTCTACAAATCAACTTTGTTGGGGTGTTCTAGGAGAAGAGAAATTATGAGTATATCCATTTTGTGAGAAAAAATATTCAAATTCCTAATTTTCAAACTCATGGCCAAGATCACTTTTCAAGGTCTTAATTCTAAGTCCACTAATCTTTTATACAGTCTTGGAATATTTAATGAAGTAAGAACATACTTCAATTTTTGTGAGCTAGAAAGTATACCCAAGTATATCTAGAAAAATCATCTACCGGAACATAAACATAGTGCTTCCCATTTAAATTTGAAACTCTAGATGGTCCAAAAAATCCATTTGAACCAGCTCAAGTAGTTGAGAAGTAGAAACTTCTTTCTTTGGTTTGAAACAAACATCGTGTTGTTTTCCCTTTTCACAAGGATTACAAACTTTTTTAAGTGGTAATTCTAATTTTGGTAAGTCTATAAATAAACATTTCCTAGTTAGTTTACTAAGTGAGTGTACATTTCATTGTCCTAATCTTTTGTGCCATAACCAGGATTCCTTATGAAAAGCATTTAAACATGAAACATTTTGCATAGCTAAATAATTTAAATCAACAGAATATACATTTTCATTTCTAAGAGTAGTGAATAATAAATCATTTTTAGAACTAAAAACATTCCATTCATCATTTTCAAATTTAACATTAAAACCATCATCACATAACTGAGAGATACTTAGTAAATTCTACTTTAACCCATCAACAAAAAGTACTTTTGAAATTAATACAGTATTGGGGTTACCAATTTGTCCTAAGCCGACGATCTTCCCTTTTTTATTATCACCAAATGTAACATGTCCACCATCAACATTAATTAGGCTCTTGAAGCATGATTATTCTTCTATCATGTGTCTTGAAAATCCATTGTCCAAGTACCATAGAGGTTTACAGGATCTCTGTAAACAGTTTTCTTGCAAAACAGATTAAGTGTAGGGTAGCTTTGGTACCAAGATTTTCTTGGGTCTAGAGAGGTTACCAAGTAAACCTTTGGGAACTCATATTTTCTTAGAGATTTAATATAATCAACAGATATTTTTTGAGACATAAACACTTTGTTTGGTTCTTTAGATAATTTTTTTTCAAAAGATGGTCCAGAACTTGAACTAGCTGTGAACAGTCCAGATTTTGGAACAAATTTATTCTTAATAATTATTCTTTGTCCTGGATGATATCCTAGACCAGTTTTTTATTTTGGAGAAATTTGTTTTCCTAGTAACTGAGTCAAGGTATCTCTACCTACAGTAAACTTCTCAAGATCTCTTTTTAATTTATCATTGGATAATTTCGGATGAGTATTTTCTTTTAATAGTTGAGCACATTTTTCTTTTTCAATATCCATATCATACTTATAATTTTTATTTAAGGAATGTTGTCTTTTGAATAATTTATATTTATCCTTGAGTTCATTAAACGTGTCATCAATCATTCCATAGTACTCAAATAGTTTATCCTTAGTCATATTTTCGTCATTGTTTGATTCACTTTCATTTCCAGAATAGTAAGCATTATGTATAGGAGAATTGGGTGTTACCTCGGATGTTTCTGTCATGAAATAGAGGTTTGAATGTTTATTCTTTTCAACATCAGAACTGCCAGATCCACTTTAGCTATCTTTTTAGGCACTCCATGTAGCTTTCATATCCTTTTTATATCCTTTGACCTTATCTTCATACTTTTTCTTAAATTTCAGCATGGTGAAATCATATTTCACATGACCTTTTCATTTACGTTCATAATAGACTATCTCATTTGAGTTATCATTCCATTTTATGTCCTTTTTCCACTATCCTTTATTATCATACCTTCCTTTATAGTTCGACTTTCTAGAGAACTTTTTCTTACAGTATACCTTCTTGAATATCCTATTAAGATGATCCATCTCATCATCACTGTCATAATCTGAGTCCTCACTGGTGGAAGTGATTATAAGAGAATGATCATTTTCTTTTTCCTTGTTCTTTGAGGTCGAAGTCTTGAATGCTAAATATTTATTTCTTGGTTCTTTATCTGCTTCTTGATATACCTTAAGCTCTTCTACTAATAGCATAATATTTATAATTAGTTCCTTCACTGGTATCTTGCCTATGTCATAAGATTCTCAAATAGAAACATAAGTTCCTCTCCATTTGTCAGGTAGGCATTGAAGTAATCTCATAATCTGATCCCTTATGTCCATTAGTTTTCCAAGAAGACTCATGGTATTCACTATTTCATTAAACCTGAGATACATTTCAGAGATATTTTCATCAGGATTAATATTAAAATTATTATATTTTATAGTATAATCATTTAATCTCATTTCTTTAACATTGGTCATTACCTCGTGAGAAACAACTAAAGTATCCCAAATTTCATATGTAGTTTTATACGTAGATATTCTATTGAATTCTCCATCAACTAAAGAACAATACAATGCATCTATTTCTTTAAAATTATTATTATATGTAGCTTTAGTCAGCTGAGACCATGTGTACCTAGCAGTATTCGGTAATACATCTTGTTCATCAATTATGTCCCAAATTTCAGGTCTCAAGCTCTCTAGATACATTTTCATTATTAATTTCCACTGAACATAGTTATTTACATTAAATAAAGGTGTCCTGTTAGTAGCATCACCCTCAACTCGGTTATCTATTATTAATTACAATTTTTAAGAACTGAAAATTTAGATATGATATAAATTTTAAGATATACAACTAAAATCACTATTAAAGAATTTTACAAGTTTCACAACAGTTTAGGTAATAGTAACAAAAATTAAACTAGCATTCCTTTCATACCAAATGTTGGTCGGAGTGGAATCTTGAGAGGGGGTGAATTGAGTTCCTACTTAAAATTTCTATTAAATACTTTATATTAAAGATCCCCTAAATTTTGAAAATGGCCCAGTTAATTAAGGAAATAGAGATATAGATTTCTAATTGGTCAAAAGGTTTCTCAAAGGGTGATTATTCCTCAGTTGAATTAGTGTAAAACACTTATTCAACTTTTGAAACATGTTTACTAAATTAAACAAATGCACACACTTACCAAAACTAACTATCAAAGTGAATGAAAAAAAGATTAATGTTTTAGAAATAATCAGTGGAAAATAGATAAAACAGAGTATAAAAAATATAGTGCATAGAAAGTTTAAACAAGAGGTTCAGTCCCAAGATGAGACTTAGTCCTCTCCACTTGGTGAACACCTACCACCAAGAAGTTTAAATTAATAAACTTGATACATAGCATATATCAAGATTTACAACAGTTTTCACAAATTATCAAGGGTTTACACCCTCTACCATAGTTCTTCATGGGAATGACAAACAACATAGACCACACATAGTATCCTCTATAGTTATATGTGGGAAAACAAGGAGTAAGAGACATTTTATGTGAGGATTTTTATATCCTCCAGTTCAAGAACATGAGAGAGTGTGTATGACACAAATACACACTTATCAAAAATGTAAACCAAAAGAACATAGTAGAGAAAATATGATGTGATTGAGTTTATAAGGCTCTATGTGTTGGCAGTTCAACTCTTGAATCTTTGAAGTGAATAATTTTATGTTCGATTCTTTCTCTAGAAGTTTTCTCCAAAATAGAGTGTCGTAACTCCAGGTTCTGGCTTTCAGAAATTGAGTGTTCTGCTTCTTGTGTTGATCGAGAGTTGATGAAGTACATAAGGTAGAAGAGACTTAGTCCTCAAATGATCATCATGGGGCTTTGGGTTCTCAGTTTAAGTACTGGATGGTTCAGCTTTGGTCTATCGAGTAAGTTTCTTCATATGCTCAGACGTGCTCCTATTCCTGTCCATCCTCACACCAACCTCTTTTTCTTATTTTATATCTAAGGTCTGAAAATTGGTGTAATTACATCACTTGTGATATCTATTTTACCTCATACGGTCCCCAGATACGGTCTCTCGATATGTCTTAAATAAGCATTAATTAATTTGAGAAGCATTAAAGTTAGCAAATATGACTATTAAAAAAATCTTAAGAATTTGAAAAAGTATAGAGCACAAGGGTATGGTTGACTGGTAACGGTAGCCTTCACAATGGTAGGCTTCAATAGTAAGTGCAGATCAGCAGCATTCATCAGTAACCTCTCCAATAGTAACCTTCCATCAATAACTCTCTATCGGTAACCTTCAATTGATAATTCTCCATAGGTAACCTTTAATTGATAATTCTCCATTGGCAGCCTTTAATTGATAATTCTCCATCGGTAGCCTTCTAAATAGTAGCCTTGCATCATTAACCTTGCATCAATGACCTTTTCATCGGTGACCTTTTCATTAGTGACCTTTTCACCGGTGACCTATGCATCGGTGACCTATGCATTGGTGACCTTTGAATCGGTGACCTTTGCATCGGTGACCTTTGCATCAGTGACCTTTGCATTGGTGATCTTTTCATCAGTGACCTTTGCATCAGTGACCTTTGAAATTGTACTATGATATTTAAACAAGAGAGAAGTGAGATTAAACGTACATAGTTATCACTTTGATATAAACATGATTTTTACATAAATGATTATCATGTAAGAGAAACATAATTACCATATAAATAAAACATGATTTTGAATTATCAAAACATGATTTTGGGATTATAAAAACATGATTTAGGATTTTCAAAATAGGTTAGTCCAATAGTTGTGTCTTTGCATAGAGTGATATATTTATTTCTTATGCATTAAGGATATTAAATACTCATGAACAAAACTATCCAACCCATGATCCTGAGTTGGTAGATGTAATCTTTTCTTTGAAGATATGGATAGATTATCTCATTGGTGAAAAAAGTGAGATATACATAGATCATAAGAGTTTGAAATACATTTTTTCATAGAAATATCTCAAAAATAGGCAAAGGTGATGGCATGAGATACTCGTGAATTATTACTGCTCAATACACTTCCACCTTGGGAAGAAAAATATGGTAGAATATGCATTTATCCATAAAGATCATGGAATAATTTCCAAAATAAGTACAAAAAGGGATCCTATGTTTATGGATTTAGTAAATATGGATATTGGAATTATTAAGTAAGGGGAAACATCACTCATTTTTTAAATTATTTTCAACCTATATTTATTATAAAAGATAAAAAATTATTATCCTGATGAATATAATTTTTAAAATAAAATTAATGTTGTGAAAGATGGGAGATTGGTAGACTTCATATATGAGGATGGTATTATGAAATTTGGAAATAGGATATGTGTTTTATCCATACCTAAGATAAAAAAAGAGAGTTATTAGATGATTCTCATATCTAAAATTTCTCTATACACCCTGGTATCACTAATATGTATTCAGATTTTAAGGAACATTTCTAGTTGGATAATATAAAGTGGTAAATTTCTAATTATGTGCCAAGATGTTTGGTTTTTCAATAGGTAAGGTTTGGGAGATAGAATCCAAGAGGATTCAAGAAACCTCTATCTATTCTTGTGTGAAAATGGGATGAAAATACTATCTACTTTACAACTGGGTTTCTAAATACTCTAAGAAATAGTGATACAATATGGGTTATTATTGATTACTTTACCAAATCTATATATTTTTTCACTATAAGAGAATCTTTTCCTCTGGATAACCTTACACTAATCTATATGAATGATGTTTTAAGACTTCATAGTGCACCTATTTCAATTTTTTCTAATCATTATCCACAATTTACATCAAAATTCTAGAAAATTATTTAGAAGGATCTTGATACTGGTCTTAATTTGAGTACTGCTTATCTTCCTCAAATCGATGGGTAGTTTGAAAGGACTATCCTAACTTTATTATACATGTTGAGGTAATTCTCACTTGAATTTAAAGGTATATGGATTCAATATTTACCTTTCATAAAGTTCTCTAATAATAATAGCTTCCATTCAAGAATTCAAATGGGGTTGTATGAAGCATTATATAGCAAGAGATATCATCCTCCATCTTGTTAGGATTAAGTTGGTGAAAGTAAGATTTTAGGATCAAAAATTTTTAAATAGACAATAATGAAGGTAATTACTATTCAAAACCCATATTAAAGGAGCTCAAATACATAAAAATAGTTGTGATGATAACAAAATGAAATACTTGGAATTTCAAGTGTGAGATCACGTTTTCTTGAAATTGTATCCATGGAAGCGTATTTTAAGGTTTGATAGGAAAGGGAAACTGAGACCTACGTATATCATACCTTTCAAAATCCTATAAATAATTGTAGTTATGTCTTACCATTTTTAGATTCCACTGAGTTTCTCTAAATTACATGATGTGTTCCATATGTCATTGTTAAGGAAGTACATTCTATATCCAACACATGTACTCATATCTGAAGAAATAGAATTAAATCCTAATCTATACTAATATTAAGATCCCATATAGGTTCTGGACACTAGATAACACGTTCTGAGCATTCATATGATTCAGTTATTAAAGGTATTATTGACATATCATAAGATATAAGAGGTGATTTGGGAACCTAAAGAAATTATGATGAAGAACTGCACAAATATTTTCATGAGGTGAAATTATATAAACTTCGAGGTTGAAATTTTTTGAAGGAGTAAATAATTTAATACTCTAATATTCTATGATATATTTATTTAAAATAAATTTAATTTGTTCGATAGCCTCTGATACACACAACCCCGAGTCTAAATAAACCATGATATTGTATTTTATTATAACCTAGTCATTAAATTAAATGGTATGAATATGACTAAATAATTTATGAAAAAATTATGGTTTCAAAATGTGTAAAATAAATTATTTTTTATCAATTTATTATAAATAAAATAAAATCATTTGAAAGAAAAAGAGTTTTTTTCTAAATAAATTATTTTTATGCACGTAATGGTTTTTATCTTAATAAATTTTATTAATCACTATTGGTGAATAATTTTAATGAAATTTATATATTATATATTCAATAAAATAATTTAACATTAATCTTTTATTTTTTTACTATTCATGGGATAAGAATAAATATAGTTTTATGGTTAAAAACTGTATTTTTATAAAAGTAGTTTTTGTTGTGTTTTACACACTTATTTTGAAATTAATTTCGGCCATTTATAGTTATTTAATTTGGTAAAATGGATTCCATATTTTGAAATATTAGTTTCAAATTTAGTAAATAATTCTCTTCTATTTTAAGGGATTATGAATAGTTACCCTGGTAAAATTTATCACCACGATAAAGGGTAAATTGGGTTAATCTAAGTTAAAACTAAGTGATAAGGTCACAATTTTTCATATAAATTTATATTAGATGAATTTAATTTTACCCTTATCATATTAGACTCAAAATTTCATTATTTAAGAGACGCGTTTCCCTAAAAATGACCTATATAATATTTAAAGTAAAGAAAGTTACAAAATGTCACTCTCTTAGTTTTAAATATATCTTTTGTGTTCACATGGGGAAAAAGGTATGTTTTGATGAATGATTATATTAATTTGGTTCATAATAAAATTATATTAATAACGGTAACTTAATTATAATTTTTTTATGATTAAATAATTAAATTAAATAATTTTGTAATTCTAATACAGTATTTCTTCAAATTATTAAAAAATAGAAAAATGATTTTAAAAATATTAAAAGTAATATAATTTGAGTGATATATAGTGTTTCATGAATTTATTAGATAAATACAACATATTAGTGATGTTAAAAATTATTATATTATAATTGTAGGTTTTTATTTGTGTATTTACAGTAAAATTAAATTAATAGTTCTAAAATTGATATTAATGATATTTTATAATAAATAATATTTTATTAAATGATTTAAAATTCATAAGAAAACTTATATTCTATTATTTTAATATAATATTGTTTAAAAATCATCCATGTTTCATTTATGAGTCAATTTTCTATTTATGGTAACATTCTTAACCCTTTATAATTAAAATAGTTTTTATAGTGCTTAAGGTCAAAAATAATTAACAAAGAGATTGCTAAAAAATATAAGGTTTAAAATGGAACTAAAGCCTGTATAAATTTAATTAAATAGTTTTATTTAAACCTTATAATATGTTTATTCTAAATAATGGTCATTTTTAATTATTTTTCTTGATAATTACTTTATTATATTTTAATCTTCTAGGAAATTCTAAGTGTGTCCTCTCCCTCTCTTATAAAAGGACACACATCCTTCATCTTCATTACAAAAAATTGAGCCATATATATCAACCATACCATACCAAAATCCATTATGATATTCCATTTCTACATTATATAGGTATTATACTACCCAAAATACCAACTCTAATACCCTTAAAAAGAGATCTAAATGAGTTCTTTCAAAGAAGAGGTAATCTCCTTAACATGTCACTTTCTTTTTACTTCTTCTTTACCTCCTCTAAATAAATATTATTTATAATAAAATCATAATTTAAATATCATAAATATACTTAAATTTAATTATGGTCATTAAATCACCATTATCCACCCTATTTCCCATCAAATGGGAAGTGGAT
This sequence comes from Viscum album, assembly GCA_963277665.1. Lineage (NCBI taxonomy): Eukaryota > Viridiplantae > Streptophyta > Magnoliopsida > Santalales > Viscaceae > Viscum > Viscum album. The sequence goes on along the minus strand of OY728145.1, from coordinate 649,596,629 downwards.
GTATCACCTATGCATATATGTGGCTTGTTGTCTACACATAGAGATACAATTCATTTTCCACCACCATATTTCATTGATTTTTATTATGATAGGTTTAATAATTATATATTATAATTATGATATAATTATACTTTAAAAAATATAATATCACATATATCTTATTACATTTCATCCCTTTAGAAAACAATAATGTCGATCACGCATACGTGTGGACTACCACCACCACAAAGGGATGATTTTTTTTCATTTTTGTTTTACTTGTATGGTAATAAGGATGGGTTTAATTAATATATAATATATAAATTATATTTTAATTATTATTTAGAGGTGAATTATTATTTACCTTCCTTTTATTTCAACTGTTAGAAAATGAAAACATCATTCATGCATATGTATGGCATATCGTCTCCGTGAACGGAGTAACGCATTCATTAACCTATAATTTTTATGAATGAATATAAATAATGAAAATATGTTATATTTATATCATTATTAACATTATGGATATGAGTAAACCATAATCAAAGTAAAATGAAAAAAACTACCAAATCACAACATGCATGAGAAATGAAGCACTAATTACCCGGAATAGTGATTTTAACAAATAATTATTAATAAACAAATGATAAAATATTATAAGTAAATAATAAATGGTATAATTTTTATTATTATAGTCATTTAATAAATTTATAATAAATCTATATTTATTATAAAATATTTCTGTGCACACACAAAGGAAGTGAAACGTGAGGTAAGGGTTTACTTCATAATCTCATCATCATTTGGGATTGTTTAAGTTAAAGTCCTACAAGGGAAATTATTTGATATTTATATATTAAACCAAATATATTTTGTTATAATATTTTTATTTATTGAAATTAAAAATTTTCCTTTAACTTTCAACTGATTAAGTACTCAATATACCAAAACTATGTTTTTAAGGAAAACCGGTTTTTTCCTACTCAGTTAGGAGTCTTTCTCTTCCATGTATATATATTTCTTAAAATATATAAAATTGAATTTTTAAGATTCTGAAATTATTTATTAAAGACCTTTTTACACATTTTTTACTTATTTTTTACAAAATGGTTTAGAAAATCTTATTGTTGTTTTCCAAACAAGGTACTTTTTTATCTTTTTACCAAAGTGGGAAAGAAATTTTTTAACTTATACAACATGAATAGGATTTTCCCACTATCATGACCACTCATTAATTTGAATATTACTTTAAAATTTTATAATATTATTTCTAAATAAAATATTTTCCTTAATATTTAGAGGATTTTAGATTATAAATAAGTTATTTCAAAGTTAAAGAGGGAATTTTCTTCATGAAATCTTTTTGGGATATTTTAAAATATATTTTTCTATGTAAAAATTACTGAGTGAATATTTTGATTTACTAGGGATATAATCTTATCATAACATTTTCCATATTACTGTGTATGCATTATGATTATGTTTATTTATTGAGGAGTTCTTAACATTTCATATGCTAGTTTTCTAATATGAATGTTTATGTTGATTATGTTTCACCCCTTTAATTTAATGATTGCATTGTACTTAGTAAGTTATAGGAGGGTCCTAATATAGCTCCTTGATATATTGGTAGATCTCATAAGAAAAACAAGTATTTTTATTTTTTTCTTTTCCTAGGGCCTTGGAGGTAAGATAATGATATTTGGAATTATGCATTAAATCATTATGAAACTAGTTATTATTATCCTTGTGATTATTTGTGTTATTATTTTATATATGGATTTAGTCCCCTATTTTATGGTATTACATATATGGAATATTTTATTATTTTTTATCTTGACCAAATTATTTCTATTTTATTTACATTGTGTTAGCTTCCACTATACGCATACTCTTACTGAGCATCTGAGCTCACCCCATTATTATGTTTCCTTTCCGTAGGATTTCAATAATTGTATGATGATTGATATTTATGGATATTATAAAGGTAATAATTATTTTCTTAAATAAAATACTATTTTTTATTTTATTTTTTCAAATGTAATTTGAGTTTTGAGTCTATATCTAGTTTTCCAAGACTACTAAAATGATTTATCCTTTGGGATGTGAATGCTTGTATCTTAAAATAATATAATAAAGTAACCATAGACCCTATTAAATTAGTTTTTAGGTGTTATAAATATGTTTAATCATTGTTATTAAATCTAGAATCGTTTAAAGCCTCTAAAATTGAAGATTGTGTATAATTTTCACTCTCTAAATTATTTTTTTGATATTTATTGAATATAATTATCTATGGGTGATTTTCAATCAAAAAGGGTAAAAAAGTAACCACACACTAGAAATTTTTTGATGAGTTTGTTGGATTTAGTATATTTTCTAAAAAATCTTGAAAATCTATTTGATCATCCTCTAATAAGTGAGTTTCAGTGTTGGTACTACATTGAGGGTGTGAAAATTGATATCTTTGTTGTCTCAATTAGTCACTCTTGTTTTCTAAAAATATGCATCCCATGTATACATAGATTTTATTTTTTGATGGAATTTTATTAAGATAAAATGTGTTGAATCCCTTCTCTAATGTTAAAATAATTGAATCTCTTAATAAGAGGTACATATTTAAGAGTAGAACAAATGTGGAGAATATTTTTTTCTTAAAATAAGAAGAGTGAAGAGGGAACAAAAATTTCCCCTATAAAATAATACCTACACCATGGTATCAATGAATTGGAGAATAAATTTTACCTTTTAATTTAGTTTTGATAAGGGGGATAATACATATTGATATACATTAAGTTTTAGAGTGATTTATTGGTATTTATAATAAACAAAAATGGTCATATTAAAGTTCTCTTTGGTTAATTAGTTGTATTTATTATCAATAAGTGTCAATATGTATGTCTTGGTAAAATTTAGGTGATGAAGTGAGTATCCACCCACTGAACATGAATTTTACTACTCATACACCTATTTTTAATGGAATAATTGAAGGAAAAGGAAGGATTCCCTTGAATACCGGGATAGATAGATTCAAGTCGAAATCCATTACATCAGATGATTAGGAAGATGGTTTTTTTCAAAGAAAAGTGTTAAAGATTGGATAAATATATTAAATAGTTATAGGAAATTAGAATAAGTTAATAGTGAATTTGTTTTTGAATCTATAATGGAAATATTTTAGATTTATCATTATAGGATTTAAATAGGTTCAAATTGTAGTGGAGATTTAGATGAAATATTAGCTAACCCATCCAAAGAATGTTGAGCTTGTGGTTTGATAAAAATCAGTGAAAATTTTACTTGGATGAAATATAAAATTAATCCATTTTCTTGAAGTAGTTAAGGTTCATGAAAATAATCAATGTTCTTTGTATATTTTTCAAGATACATTTAATTTGAGTGAAAGCACTTTTGGATTATTCTAGTATTCTTTAAAGTCATTTGAAGTTGATTAATCATTATTGAAATCCTGATAGGATTTAAAGTGCCTCTTATATTAATAAAAAACAAGTCTAGAATTTGGAGTTGTATAAGGATGATCATATGAATCTATGTAAGAATAAATTTATCCACTGTGTAATGGTAATCTAGAGTACATAACTAATTATATAGAAATTCCCTAGTTGTTTATGAATCATTTTCATAGTTGTGTAAGAGTCATTTGACTCTATGTAAACATCATCCATTATTTTCATAAGGATTATCGCTCTATTTAATCATCATCTATCTAGAAATAATCACCATAAGGATTATTTCTTAAACCTGTAAGAATGAATGTGGTCGTGTAAGCATCATCTATATAAGCATCAACCTGTCTAAGGATGATTTCTCTATATATAAACATGACTTTATTATATTTATAAACATTGAACAATATACATAAACACCATTAATGATCTTTTTAGACATTAATTATCTTCATAAGTATGATTTTTCTTCTATGTATATATTATCTTATATTTGTGTATAAATCAACACTTAGTGAAAATATGATATTTTTCTAGATTGAAAATAAAAATTTCTAGAATTTATTTTCTAAAGAGGAAATGAATTAGTAAGATGCTTGGACTAATTTTCATGGATCAAAACACCGTAAATTAAATTTTATACAAACTCTAAATTTTTTCAGAATTCAATATTCAACTTTTCAAAGAGAAAATAAAATCAAGAACAATGTTTTAGATACCTATTAACATATAATATTCTAAGTTTCTAGAATTTATTTTTCTAATGAAAAATAAACTAGTTGATTCTAAATCTAAGATTCAAGTTAAAATAATAATTATTCCTCATTATCTATGATTTAAGAATTATTTTGAGGAATATATCATGAGAAAAAGGATGTTATGATGCTAGTTTATGTTTGAAAACTCAAGATTGAGTCTGTACAAAACTCATGAGATGAACTCATTTTTCAAGGGGAAAAACAAGCCATGAATGGTACTGATGTATATTTTATATAGATATGAAAATATAAGATTGTAGATACTATTATGTATTTTCTAAAGGAGAATACTTGATACTTTTGGGATTTTTATGGAAGATTTTTCCAGGTAATAAAAATAAATAAATTAGAAATAAAAAAATGGTATTTTTATAATATTCTTGGTGAAAAGACATTGAAAAATAGATGGACTAATATGGTCGAACACCCAAATGGGTGGTTAGTGTAGAGAAAATATAGAGTATCATGGGTTCCTTTTGATTTATCTTCTTGATATTTACATTTATATAAATATGAGAGGACCTCAAAAAAGGTGTGGTTGTCTATACAAAAAAAGGTGTGTAAATCTCAAAAAAATGAGATAGAAAATTGAATGGGAAATAGTTTTTTTGATATTATTTAGATAAGATATTACAATAATCCCTATCTAAGAAGAATAAGTATAGAGTGTTGATCATTTGTCAAACAGAAATAACCATTTTGGTATTGAAGCAAAAGGGAGAATAATATCCCATGAAATTCACTATTCTAAAAGTTTGTAAAGGAGACTGAGTTTTAGGAAGAATAAGAAAAATGAGTAAGACCAAAACTCATGTATATCTACTAAATATCTATTGGATTTCAAGATCCTTTTGTTTTTGAAACCTATAAATATAGTCTGAATAATATTTGAGAGTTTGTTTGAAATAGAGACTGAGCTGCAAACTGTAAGATCATGTCTTTTTCTTTGTTTGTTCCTCTTTATGTTTTTGGTTGAACATATTTGAGCTTTATTAAATATTTCTTAACTTAGTAAAATAACGTTGTTTGTGGTCTGAAATAATTTTTCATGGGTTTTTAGGGACTCGATAATTTGTTCTAGAAGGATGTTATAGGTGGCTTGTAGTTATGGACACACTACAAAGCCATAGGCCAGTTGAAGCAATCTATTGGCTAGCCGGTGGGTTGCCCAATATCTTGGAAAATCTAATGGATCCCACTTACCAATTGGTAGGATATAGTATGATTTTATCTTATATAAGATACCCACTAACCACCTAGTGGGAACCCACTAGCCGCTTGGTAGGGTTCCCAGTCGTGTATGCACACTGGAGGACACCAGTGTCTAGCAGGTGGTGTCAGGATGGGCTGGGATTGGGAGGGGAAGTATCATATTTCTACCCCCTCCCCCACCCCCTTAAACTCATTTTAATCACATAATTAACAAATCTTTGACCCTAAATTGGATTTTTTGAATTATGAATTCACTCTAAATCTCTTGAAACTTATCCAACTTCCTTCCTTGTTTCTTCAATCCGTTATTCAATCTAATAATCTGAAATTGGTAAGTTCCTCTTATATTTGGTGAAATCCTCTTGTTTACTCTGTAAATCCTCTTTTTCCATCCTTTATTGGATGTTTTAATTATTTTCCACAGGGGATAATTATGTTTCACATTGATTTTATGATATATCTTAGTTTCCTTATTTTTTGTTTCTTAGGGTGGGTGGTCTAGAACAACATCCTAAATTCTATTTTGATTTTATAGTATGTGTAATGTGTGTTTTATTGTTGTAACATCATGAATGTGACATAAATTAAATGTTAATTTACTTAAATTGATGAATTCATATGCTTATACTTCCTAAAGACCTTGTTGGCTCTATTGGCATTGTGACCAAGACTTGTATCCACCTGAGAGGTGTGCCAACCCATAATCCTAGGTTGGAACTTGGAACATATAAAACTAGAGATCCATGTTTAATTGGGAGTTTTTATTAATTTTTTGGGTGATTATTTTTTATTAACATGTGAATTTAGGTTATGGGATTGATAATGAATTACATGGCCTAAAAGAAGTAAATTTGCATATAAGTGAAATTAGTATGAAGGTATGATGAAATATGAAAATGATGACACGTGTAGTGGTGATTATGATTGAATGATAAGTGAAATAAAATTTTTAAAATTATTTTGATAATTGGTAACTTGTAATAAAATGGTAATTATATTTTATTAGTTTTTGGAATGAATTGAAAAATGGAATAAATGGCTTGATAATTAATTATTTTATGAATTTACCAATAGGGATTTGACAACATGTTTTCCATGTTCACTGTATGGTATTATACATGGATTTATTGGTATATATTTTCTTATCATGACAATTTGATCTAGGTACATTGTTCCATACCATATGAGTTCAATATGCATGACTATGTACTGCTTTAGGGAAAGATGCATAGTTACATACTGCCTGAGGGATACGTGCATTGTTACATACCACATGAGGTATACATTTCTGGAACATGCTTCTAAAGGGATATATGAATAGGTATTTATCATATAATGTCTATATACATAGTTACATGATGTTTAAGGGTGAGATGCATGATTATATTTGAGTTGTGAGGGTGTAATGCTTGGTTACTTGATTGCATAAAGGAAAGACACCATGATTATTGATACATGAGATTGGTGATTTATCTTTGATAAGAGAATCCTACAGTAGTATGGTGTATTTCTCCAAGGTAATAGAATCCTCCAATTAATAGAGATTTTAGAAATTGTGTCGAAGCGGTTTTAGCTTCCCCTGATTTCAACCTAGAGCTTGAGGTTCATCAGGTTTATTTAATTTTTGATATTAATTTATGAATTAATTACCTATCTATTATATTGTTTCTTATACTATTTATTTAGGATGGATTATTTATACGTCATGGGTATATTCCTACTGATTTGTATTCACACCTTGTTCAGGCATTGTTTGGTACCTAGGAAGATTACATGGATGCATTTTTTGACAAGGGTAGTGGGACTGGTTCTTGATTGGTTTCTTTTCTAGGTGGGATTAGAGCTTGGAGATGGTACATAGAAAGGGGTTTAGAAATATTACTTTAGTGTTTATGTTTTTTATTATTACTATGTTCAAGATGTTATAGTCTCCCTACTATATTTCTTAGACACTGGATGTTAGTTGAAATGATATGGAATACTGGGAGGTGTGTTTGTGGTCATTTAACTACTCATCTCGATCACTTAAGGGAGAATCAAGATGGGGATATTAAAAATTGGAATCATAAGGGGTATTTTCTATTTATGTACTATTTGGGGAAGGTAGATAAGAGACTAGGATGTGTAATGTCTTGCAAATGAAGTCATGCATGGGTGTAGTTAACCAATGTATGGGAGAAAATCTGGGTTCCTTAGGATTGGATTGTTGTTCTTGATGTTTTATTATTACATTTGAGATGTTATTTTACCTTGGTTGATACATTTGTTGTGTGATGTTACTATTTTATTAGATTTCACTCATATGCTAGTATGGAATAGGGTGAGTATGCATGCACCATGTTAGGAACATAGATAAATATGTTGACTTAAATTATTCATTTTAGGGACATATTTACTGCATATGATATATCTTCTTATATAAATTGTGAAATGTAATCCCTTCAGAAATCTGATAAAAAGAAATAAATGGAACTTTTATAACATGAAAGTTCACTTGTTAAGATAAGTTTTGGAGTAACCTTATTTCAATGGTTCTCTATTTTTTGATAGACCTTTTGAGGTTGATCTTGTCTTTTATCCTTTGTTCTAATAAATGTATTGAACTTTTTAGAGAAAATACATCTGCCTTATCTTCATGTTGAGCATTATAATAGTGGTAACCAATAAACCACTCACATAGCTAATCCCTAAATTCTTGCAGATCTGGGAAATTAGATGGATGATAAGATTCATGATAGTTTTATGTGGTTCATGCAATCCATAGAGAGGGAGACTACACATGATGTTCCTTTGATGATCAATCTGATGAGAGAGTTTAAGAAGAAAAATCTACCCATTTCACTAAGGAGGGAGGACCCCATTAAGATGATTTCTTGGTCGATTCAGTCTATACAATCTTTATGTATCTCAAAACACCTAACTAAAAGTGGGTGAATATTGTATCTTATGTGCTATGAGGATCATCCAGAAATTTTTTGGAATTCCTAGAGAAAGATTTAAAATAAGAGTAGGTAACCTAGAAGGACTTTACAGCAAAGTTTCTGAGCCACTTTTATCTATAGATATTGAGGGATGGGAATACTTGGGTGTTTATTCTCCTCATATTGGGGAGCATTCTAGTGATAGACTATGCTGAATAATTTATCAACCTATATCATTTTTATCCATATTTGGAAATATATTATATTTATAGGCAAAATAACTTCCATGATGGGATTAATTATGATATTAAGTCATAAGTAAACATATTTTCCTGTGAATCTTTATTGACATGATGAATCGGGATCCCATTTCTAAAGGGATCCTGAAGGTGGCCCTAGGTAGTGGGAAAATAGTCTTAGTATGATGAATGGGGATCTATTATTTAGGTAGTAAGAATCACCTCTATGAAAGTTACTACCACGGTAGTGGTGGTAAAATCATCCAGGGGATTAGGTAGCCATCTTAGGACTGTATCCAAGTGTAGTGTTTTCAGTGTAGTCAAAATGGCCATAAAAATCCACAGTTTACTTATACTACAGTGTAGTGATAATATTGTGTTATGATGGTCCATTTTCATTGATTTTTCAAGAGAATTTAGTAGCCTAGTGATCTAAGAGGATCAAGGTAGGTATCAAAGTATGAGAGTCTCTCAACTACCCATTAGCGGTCCAGTAACTAGAGTTCCAATGGATGATCTATCCAAGTTAGGGGACATGGTACCTTGAATTAGGATAAAAAATTTCATCCATATGTATAATATTAGGGGAATTAGAATGGATCCCAAGGAATAGGGGTGAGCTATATTCATGCTATATAATCTACTCCTACTAGTCTCGATGTTGGACCTTCCACTTTCAAAGGTATGATTTTTTTATCATCTACCCTTTCCTATGTTTTGATTGATATGGGATCATCACATTCCTTTATATATGCTTTTTTTTATATTGAATTAGGTTTTCATGGTTAAATTTTAGATGGGGTTATGACCATCGACACACATATAGGGGTGTGGTCATAGGGTATCAGATGCTGAAAGGTTTTTCCCTCTTGAAATTGGTGTATATTTTTTATTTTGGGATTTTTTTGTGTTGGAAATGATAGGATTAGATTATATATTGGGTGTGGGTTAAATATTTCTATACCATGCTCATATTGACTTTTATCAAATACGATTTACATTTATATCTCTAGAAGATAGTATTTATATTTCACTGGGGTGAATGGGATCTTCAGGCTAGTCATATAGGACTAATTTAGTGCATATTGGATTGCCTCCTAACCTAGATAGTAGGAATTGTTTTGGATTATATAGATTTATAGTATTTTACTTTTCCTCCAGTAGATGGTGTATTTAGGAATTCTTTCCTAAGGAGTTCTCTTTCTTACTGCCCAAGGGGGAGATTGAGTTCACTATCAATTTACTTCCAAGACTTGAACCAGTTTCTATTGGAGCTTCAAGAGTTGAAATTTAATTTGTAAGATATAGAAGAAAAAGGATTTATACAATATAGTACATCAGTATGGGGTTCTCTTTTGATTTTTTCTAAAAACGATGAAAAAAAATTGTTCTTATGTTTGGATTATCAAAAACTGGACAAGATGATGGTGAATAACCAGTATCCCCTTCCACACATCAATGGTATATTTGATTAGATAAAAAGATTATATATTTTCTTCAAGGTCTAATTGAGTTCAGGGTTTTATCAATTAAGTTTGGGATTTTCTAACATACCTCTAACTACTTTCAGAAGCTTGTATGGATTTTACGAGTTCATGGTGATCTCATTTGTTCTAATGAACACACTATAAGTTTTCATTTCCTTGATAAATCAAATATTATATCAATTTATAGATCATTTTTAGTGGTTTTATTAATGACATTGTGGTGTAATCTATGTCTAGATACAACCATTCCAAACATCTTGATATCATATTGAGTACACTGAGAGAGAATCGATTATACACAAAGTTATCTAAATGTCACTTCTGGATTAACAAAGTGAACTTATTTGGTTATGTTATATCATAGGATGCAGTATTAATGGAACTGGAAAAGGTAAAATATATGGTATCATTAGAATGACCCAATAATGTCTTTGAGATTCAAAGCATTATGGGTCTAGTGGGATATTACCAACGGTTTATCAAGGAATACTCCCATTTGGAATCATTCATGTCTAGGATGAACTCAAAAGAGGTGAATTTTGTTTGGATGGATGCTTTCAAGGACACATTATAGGTTTTGGGGATTAGTTTGTTCTCATCATTGATCCTCACCTTAACTAGTCTAGGTATGATGTATAATGTGTACTATGATATATTAGGATTTGGCCTCAAAGTTGTTCTGATAAAGGATGATCAAGTAGTTGGTCATGGCTCCAGACAATTGGGTCTACATGGGAGAAATTATTCTAATCATAATTTTTAGTTAGTTGTGGTGGTATATGCCCTAAGATACTGGTCTAATTATCTTCTACAAGATATTTTTATGGTGTACATGGATCACAAGATCCTCAAGTAAATATTTTTATAGTGGGACATGAACCTTCCACAAAGGAGGTGGGTTGAGTATCTATATTATTTCAACTTTTAGTTGTAATATGGTCTAGGAAAGTAAAAAATCATTATTGATGACTTCATTAGGAATATACAGAAAGAGGTAGTGTAGGAATCTTATGACATGTATCAGCTGATGGGGAAATTTTATGATATACATCTGGATGTTTAGGAGTCCCTAAGAAGTCTGACTATGACTTTGATATCGATTGTTCCTATTCTTTTAAACTGGATCCAGAGAGAGAGGTTATATGTTCTAGAGGGATTAACTATGAGGGATAACATATATAGTGTGGATCCACCATTAGGTTGGTATATTAGAAGCAGTGATGTTATTATTGTCCATGATTGTATCTAGGTTCCTATGGTCTTGCATGAGAAGATGATGTGGGGATTTCATGCTTCTAAATTGGTGGTGCATCCCGGTCTAACAAATCTTTATCCTGATCTCTATATGAAGTAATGGAGTCCATGGATGAATAAGGATATATATGGAGTTATGTAATGATGTTTCACATGTCACTAGGTGAAGACCTAGAATCACAGGCCTATTGGGTTACTAAAGCCTTTTCCCATTTCGAGATGGAAATGGGATGATGTCATCATGGTCTTTGGGATTAGATTACCGGGAACCCATTGAAAAATGATGCAATATGGGTGATTGTGGATTGAATGAAAATGGTAGCTCACTTATTACATATCAAGGATACCTTCAGCATTAATGATCTAGCTTATCTATATGTGAGAGAGGTTGTTTGATTAAACGGTGTTCTAAGGATTATCATTTATGATCAAGATACTTATTTCATGTCATGATTCTGATACAGAGTTATAAAGGAACTTGGATCATAGGTTCTTCTAATTATACCCTATCATCCTTGTACTGATGTCCAAACTGAGAAGATAATTAAAATTATGTAAGATATGTTTCAAGCCTATGTGTCAGATTTATGTGATTCTTGGGAGTAGAATTTGGAAATTTTGAAGTTTTATTATAATAATAACTTCTAGGAATTGATCCAAATGGATCCTTTAATGGCCTTTATCAAAGTTTGTTTAATTTTCTCTTATGCTGGTTAGAGGTGGGAGTGTCATGGCTTTTTAAAACTAGTCTCATGTAAAAGAAATCTGGGCAGGATCGATTGATCATAAAGTGATTGGTAACTAAAAAAATTAGATATAAATCATATTTTATCCATAAATTATGACCTATGGAGTTTGATGTTAGTCATTATATTTTTCTTCGGGTGTCACCTAGGCTGGGGAAACATCTTATCCAGAAAAAAAGAAAGCTAGAACCCAGTTTAATTGGTCCATTTCAGATAGTAGAGATAATTGGTCCATTTTCATACCAAATGGATCTTCCAAAAAACTATTGTTTCATGCATGTGGTGTTTCAAATGTCTCAACATTTAAGATATCACCCTTATCCTTCACACATGATAGATTTTGATGACATCATACTTGATGTTGATACATCCTTTAGGTATAATATGATCTATATCATAGACTGTGGTATGAATAATCTTGGAGGAAAGACCATTCCAATTGTGTGACTGTGGTGGAATCATTGTTGTGTTTAAGATAGGTGGGAGTGGGAGCTTCATGTGAATGAATAGTGGCCCAACATTTTCACTGATACACCACAGTGATGCTTGGGAACACAGATCGAGGAAGAGTTGTTATATGGTGGGGAGGTTGTAAAATCCTTTATTTTTCCAAGTGTATTACTATTTAATTTTTTATTTAAACCTCTTTGGGTTTTCTTAATTCACTCTAAACTTGGTAAATAAGGCTTTTACATGGTGTGAAACAGAGACTCAAAGGTGTTTAAGGACATAATAAGTCATGTTATTAGGATTATATTTTTAGTTCTAGATACACTACAGAGCCACTGGTCAAATGGTGTAATGTCTAATATCTTGGTAAAGCTACTGGAGTCCCACCAGCCCACTAGTGATACCCACTAAACACCTTGTGGGAACGCACTAGACAATAGATTGGGTTCCCAGCTATTTAACCCCACTGGAGGACACCAATGGCTTATTGGTGGTTCCCACTAGATACCTAGTGGTGTTAGGTTAGGTCGGTATTAAGAGGGATGGAATCATATTTCTGCCCCCCCCCCACCCAAACCTCTTTTAATCACTTAATTAACCCTTCTTTGTCCCTAAATAATGTTTTATGATTTTTGAAGGCTTTTAAAGGATCTTGTGGCTTATTCAACACCCTAACATGGTTTTTCGATCTTTTCTTCGATATAGTGACCCAGAATAAGTGAGTCTCACTTGTTCTTGGTGAAATCATCTTGTTCCCTACTGGGATCCTCTTCTTCTTACCTTGATGGGTTTTTCCAGTTGATTTCCATAGGGTTCATTATATTTCACGCTGATCTACTTCTCAATCATTATTTCCTTCTTTTTTGCCTAATCTAGGTAGTCTAGAATAATTCCCTAAAGTCTTTTCTAATTTTCTAGTATGTGAAAGGTGTGTGGTCATGTTAGCACAGTATGAATGTGACCTAAACCAAATGGTAACCCATTTAAATTAATGAATTCATATTATTATTCTTCCCTCATACCCCATTAGTTTTATTGTCATTGTGATTGGGAATTGTGGACACTCGAAAGATGTTCCAACCCATGATCCTAGGCTAGAACATGGAATATATGAACATAGAGTTCCAGGTTTAATTTGTAATTTTTATGAAATTTATTGATGTTTATTTTGGATTAATATGTGAATTAGGTTTATTGTGTTAATAATAAATTACATGATGTAAATTTGGTAAATTGGAATGTAATTTAAATTGGTATAAAGGCATAATGAAATATGGATATGATGACATGTGTGATGGTGATTGTGAGTAAATGATAAGTGAAATGGAATTGTTAAAATTATTTTGATAATTGTTAACTTGGGATAAAATGGTAATTGACCTTTATTGGTTTTTAGAATGAATTTGTTAATGGAATAAATGGTATGATAATTGATTATTTGATGAATCGACCAGTATGGATTTGAAAACAAGTTTGGAATGTTTGGTGTTTAGTATTATACATGGATTGATTGATATATATTGACTTTTCATGACTCTTTAATCAAGTTTAATGTTGAGGGATAGGTGCATGGTTTTATACCACCCAAGGTCTAGATGCATGGATACTTACCACATAAGGGAAAAATTCATGGTTACATACCACCTGAGGGATAGATTCATAGTTACATACCACCTGAAGGATAGATGTATGGCACTTACCACTTGAGGGATATATTCATTGGTACTTACCACCTAAGGGATAGATTCATGGTTAATTAATGCCTGATGGAGAAATTCATGATTATATTTGAGTCTCACTGGTGTGATTCTTGGTTACTTGATTGCATGAGGCAAAGACACCCTGGTTCTTGAATTATGAGATGATTGATTCATCCTTTATAGGATCATATTTCAAAGTTATGGGTGATTTTTCCTAGGTAAAAGAATACACCAATTGAAAGAGACATCTATAATTGTACTGAAGTAGGTTTGTAATACCCTAGGTATTAACCTAGAGCTCAAGGGTTGGAAGGTTTATTTGATGTTCTCCATTAATTTATAAATTGATGCCCTATTTTTTATATGGTTTCATGCCCTATTTATTCATGATGTATTGTTTAGAAACCATGGGTATCAGTCTACTAAGTTGTACTCACACCCTATTCAGGCGGTGTTTGTTACCCAATAATATTGTATGGATATGTTATTAGACAAGTGAAAGAGGCCCAGTACATGATTGTTTACTTTTAAGGATGGGATTGGAGCTTAGCGATGGGATCGAGCATTGGGTTCAGGATAGGGAATTTTTATATATTTATTTTGGATTATATTTTAGTTTACTTATATTAACTTCATCACATCATTTATTTTGGCATTCAGTATAACATTACATAGTTTATTATTTTGGTTTGATTTAGTTTTGTATATAGTCTATTGTTGATAATATATGTTCTGATTGGTTTATATTGTTTTTTTGTGATTGTTATTCTATTCCATAGTGTATAGTCCCCCCACTATATTCTATAGACCCTGACTACTAGTTAGAAGCCTATAGCATATGAATATTCATGCTTGAGGTCATATAACTATCTGTATCATTCACATTAGGTAGAACTCAGTCATGGAAATTACATAATAAGTTATTCTTAAAGATATTCAGGCATTTAAAGACTAATTGGAGAATGAATTTTAGATATGTTGATGTAGTGGCATCCTATACTTAATTGGATATACCTCATTACGATTGGAATTAATTCTTGTATCCTATAGTGAGAATCTATAAAGTCAGGGGATACTAGTGGTTATAAAAATAGTGGGATGTTGTGTTGGTGTGTGATGCATCATGGGTTAATATTATAACTTCCAACACCACTTTTAATTTATAAAAATTTTATTAGTAGATAATCTATGACTGGAGTGAATAATAAATCATATAAAAGAGTAGTTTCCCACATCAGGTTCATACCTTGTAAAAACATTGATTTTGATTTTACCTTCTTACTTGAATTACATATGGTTGTTATATTCATGGTAAAATATAAATTGATCGATATTTGTAGAGTTTCAAAAATGAAGGGGGTGGATAGTTAAAATAATATTTAGAATTTTGTAAAAATTTGGTAACACATGATTCATACCCCTCTTAGGTGTCTTCACTGGTCCATTGGGACTTTCAAATACCTAGTCAAAGAATGTCCCATAACAAAATATAATCAACTCTATAAGTCTATTTGTTTTAACTCTCTCTCTCTAAAATAGTGTTTTCATGATCACTAACACTCAATTTTGTATCTA
This sequence comes from Viscum album, assembly GCA_963277665.1. Taxonomy (NCBI): domain Eukaryota; kingdom Viridiplantae; phylum Streptophyta; class Magnoliopsida; order Santalales; family Viscaceae; genus Viscum; species Viscum album. The sequence continues at coordinate 649,580,841 of OY728145.1, read as the reverse complement.
ACAATTTCATTTGAGTGTATGTAAGTTTCATTTATAAAGTTCCATTTGTTGATCTTAATGAAACAAATGAAGGAATATTTATTAAATATGATGACCGAATTGATAATTCAATTTAATCTATTATAATTCTATTTGAAGTCTTAATGCATGTGATAAAATCATGGAAGAAAGTTAGAAGATCAAAAAAATCATGGAATGAGTCTTTTATGGGATATGGTGGTGTTTGGATAGAAGTAGGAAAAACTGGCTAGCTGGTGAGATCCACCAACTAGCTCGTGGTAATGGATATAATTCCCCAGTTCTAGAAATTCCATAGGTGATGTGGTGGTAGCAGGTATAGCTAGGAGTCCCTAGCAAGCCTATGAGGTAGATTATGACATCAGGTGTCTAGCTTCTATGTCTAAATGTACAAGAGAATTTTCTTAATTTCTATGGGCACCAAATCTATAAGATGGTGTTTGACATGGATTAATGACCAAGAATAATTTTAGATTATTCCCTTGTGTTTTAGAGGCTATAAATATAGGACCTTTCAATCTAGGATATACAATACTGCAACTCTAAATGATGGAGGATTAAACAGTCAAATCAAGTGACATATTAATTATATTTCTCTATAATATTTTCATCAATATTCAATCCCTCTTTCAAGATATAATTATCAATTCTAAATCTATTAGGATCTCACCATATACCTTTTTCTTTACATTTATATCTCATATTTTTTATCCTTTTATAGATATGAGACCAATATTATAATGGATTTATACCAATAAAATATTTCTCTTCTCATCTCCTCTTCTATAAAGGGCCACAACAACAAAGTGAGGGGAAGGTCTCACAATTAGAAAAATTAGGGATCTTTGTTTCTTGATACTTTCTATAAAAAGTAATGGAGAGATAGGTTCTTTATCCTTGTTAAAATAATGTTTGAAATATAAAAACCTATAAACCTAAGAAGAGGAGATATATGGGCTCATGATGATCTATTATTGAACTCCTTTATCAAACCATGTTTTCTCTCTCTCTTAATTTATGCATTTAATTGTTTATATCATTTTGATTCATAAAATCACATAATTTCAATATGCCTTAAATATTCTATGCTTAATCACTTAATTAACTTTTATATTATCTTTTATAAATCATATCAAGATTATCATGATCCTATTTCTCTTTTATAATAACCTTAATTGATAATCATGCTCTCACTCTTATTGTATATTTATTTAATAATTCAACAAATTTATCAATCAAATTATATCATTCCTTTTTCATTATTTGATTTTATATTTCTAATACACATACTTGTTTTAATATCATATTTTTATTGTACTTTGTTTGTTTTAATTTTTAAAAGGAAATTCACCCCCCCCCCCATTTCTATTCTAATCCAACCAATAACTAGTATCAAAGGAGATCATTTTTTCTCATAAATATTTTTTAAAAAAATAGGTTTTAAATTTCAAAACCTTGATCAATTTCAAATTTTTACTTTTTATACTAGAATATTCCTCTTATTTTAAAATGATCCGGAAAGAAATGATTTATGATGATGTATTTTCTTTAATGGTTTAGATGGATTATAATAGAATAATCGCATGTCTACCTTTCTTATTAACATAAGTTATCTTGTTTGGAAAATGTTTATTCATTGATACACTCCTAAAAAGGAATCTGAATATAAGTGGAAACCTCAATATATTTAATTATTTGAACTTATTGAAAAACATGAACTCTCTCCATTGAAGGATTCCAAAATTAATTTAATTGTATATCTTTTGAAAAACCACCCATGATGTATGAAAATTGCTAGAAGTCACTCACAAGATAACAAATAAATTTAAATATAATATACTCTATATGTTTATAAAAGTCTTCAAAATATTTTATATACATTAAAATGAATATATTAATGATATGTTTGCACACTTTACTCACATTTTTAGTGGTCAAAAGTCACTTGGTGATAAGTTTTCTATAGAAACTTTAGTGAATAAGATTATATGGTTCTTTCCTTTCACTTGGGAACCCAAGGTGATGGATATACAAAAAGTGAAAGGCATAAAAATATTCCACTCAAAGAGATATTTAGATCTATCATGACATATGACACAACTATAAATATACAAGTTAATAAATAAGAAAAATAAACGAAGGAATACAAAGAATATAAAAGAAAAATTTCTTTCAAAGCTATTGAGGATAAATATTTTTCCAAAAAACTAAATATGACATTGAAAATTTAACCAATAAGTTTAATAAACTCATAAATACTAAATCAATTTTTCATGCCATGAAGGAAAAGAAAAATAGACTAGAAGTAAAATTTTATGAATGAAACAAGAAGTTTCATATCACACCATAATGTACTATCTATAAAAAGGATATGAAATAAATAATAAAGGTCTGAATGATCATAAATTCTTAAACTGGAGTGAAAGTGATAACTCCTTGGACTTAATTTCTTTAAGTGACTCAAGTATTTAATGCATCATGGAACAACTCAAGGTAGGTGATGAGTTTATTTATGCTATTTATCACTCTCTTTGTCATTCCTCCTCTTTATCTCATTAATAATATTATTTTATCTCTTCCAATCAAAAAATTAACTTGGTAATTTCAACAAAGAACTCATTTATAAATACAAATATCTTTTAAAGGACTAAAAAAAAGTTATTCAGGAAAATAGATCTCATTTCCAAATAAAAAATATGAATTATCCTTGAAACTTAAATACCAACCTAAATTTTATTTTTTATAATCCCAAATAAAAGAGTTAAAAAGTACTCTTTCTCAATTTACTCATGGTGATCAATATCTTAATATGATTTTGGTTCTCAACATTTTACCAAAAGTAATTCTAGAATTTTTTTTCAAATTAAAATAATATGTCTCAAAATACCACTTTTGTTAATTGATATTCTTAAAAAAATTATAAATATCATCACAAAAATTCCTTCTTATTTACAAGTGATATTAAAATATAAAAGATATTGGAGACCTAAATCTATTCATATTTCTCTGCATATTTCTAAAATAAAATATCATTCAAAAATATTATGGGTTCCTAATTCCTTATTTGTTAATATTATTGGACATAAATTCACATGTGAACTAAAATACACTCAAAATTGATATTTTATAGCTTTATTCCACCATGATTAATTATCATATCTTTCGGTGTCTTTTTATTGTTTAATTAGATTGATAAACTCTAAAGTATCTTTAGGATGATCCATCAATCATAAATATGTTTCATTTATATTTTATATTTTTTTTATGGGTAATATCTATTTTATATAGGGGGAGAACAATTATGGTTATTCTATATCTTACTCTTCTTCATTCCCAATTTTATTTTTAATCCTATTTTTGGTATAAGGAAAGATAATGTACATTATTATAATATCTTCTGTGTTATTTAATCATTTATCATGTGACTAAATGTCTTACTCCATGACATGAATTTAAAATATTACTTCCTTGAAGTTTCTTTTCAAATTTCTTCAGCACTACCATATTTAAATGTTTTCCTAAGGTGGATTTCACTATTTTCAAAAATGAAATCATCTTAGTTTTAAACTGTAAAGTGTTGTTTTTTTGAAATTTTTATTTCCCTCATATTAGTTTCTGAAAATATTTTTTTTTGGGATAGAAATTTTCTTTTTAAAATTAATTATTTTTATAATATAGAGCTTGATACATTTTTATATTATTTAAATCTTGAAATTATTGATATATGATTGATTATTTTCCCTTAAAATAATTAATATTATTATTATTATTCTCTTACTATCTCTTAAGAAAATGTTTCCATTTCCTTTTTATTCCAAACAATTTAGGGGGATCTTTATCCATTGAATCTCATATGGATCTACATCTTCATGGGGGTCTAGTGATTCTTGGTTAAAATTTCATCCCTCTTGAACTTCATTTCTGGATCTATCCTCTCCCTTTATATTCGATTTACCCCTTTGATTTAGATATAAGAAAAATGTATATTTTATTTTTCAATATTTTATTAAAGAGTATAAATTAGTTTTTTAAATTTATTATCTTTATTTCTTCTCTTTTTCTTGATTTAAAAATAAATATTTTTAATTTTTTCATTTCTTTTTTAAATCTATTTTTTGAAGCTTTTTGATTTATTTTTCAAATATCTTCTTTTATCTTTTTAAAATCTGGATAATCACTCTTATCCCTTTATTTTGAATTTTTGAAATTCGTTTTTTAAAGTTTCATTGAATATCCCTAAAATTTAATAAGGTGGGTTTTTTAAACATAATTTGTATATCTATAATCTATCTCATGGGATTTACTTATTTATAAATTTTTTATTTCATCTATTTTTAATAACTTATTTTATAATCTTTTATTTTTAATTTTATGGTGATCATTAAGGGGAAGATAGTATTGATTGTCATGATTATTTTACCTTATATAAAATTACCTTCTTGATATAAATATCTTCTTCTTTTCATTCCTTTTTAAAATTTTATAATAATAAAGGGGGAGATTTTTTGGTTATTAGGGAGAGGTTTTATTTGGTTTAAAATGTGTATAATATAACATCCCACCTTTTTATCACATAAACATTCATTACATTATACAAAACCGAGGATCTTTAAGGTTTAGTGCCTTAGAAACTAGGAACCTAATACATGAAAAAATAAAAAAAAAAATTATTAAAAAATTTATAGGCATCTTAATTTGTTCATCCTAAGTTCAATTACTACATCTCATAACCTGGAGACATACATTCAAAGAAAAGGGTGAGCAGAAATCCCAGTAAGGGTAAACAAGGGAGTCAATGTACTTGTGATATCAAAAAGAACTTGAATAAAAACATGAAGACATGAGAAATGGAAGAATAGGAATATCATAAAGAAAGGAAACTGGAATATAACTTGAATATGTGGCTACAAAATTTCATTTAGACAATAATTTCTGTATCACCAAGTTACATCCCCAAGGTGTCATTAAAAAATTACAAAGGTTACTCACCAAGGTATCGTTAAAATGGTCATCTCTAGAGATTAAGTCTTTACCCAATGCATTGGAGCGCTATCAGGGAACACACATAATTTTTCTTTATAATAATGTGATCCAAAATATAATCATCAATAATTTCATAAATAACCCATATATCATAAAATAAATTGGTTTCATTTCACAAATCATAACATCTTAAAAACTGCTTTTAAGACATTATCTTTATGTCACTTTAAACCAACGAAAAAGCAAAGCGGGTTTCATGTATGTAAATCCCAGAATTTAAAAAAGAACATTTTGATATATATATATATATATATATATATATATATATATTAATACCCCTGTATAATAAATATCTTTGATTATCCACTTAATAAAATAAAATAATTTTAGAAATAGAGAGAGACATTTTGAGACGAAAATTCGGCAGCATAACGGTTATGTTGCAGGGTTTTAGAAAACATTGAAAATAGAGGGGTCACGGTCACCCATTAATAAATAATCCATAAAAAGTATAGGGATATAATTTAAAGGATATAAGAACATGGTAATAAAATTTGAATGACATGCCATATGAAATGAAAAACTTGAAATGAAGACAAAAATAAGATTTCTCTTATGAAAATTCAGCAGCCTAACGGCGTCACTTAAAACTTCTAAAAAATGAATTGATGGGATTAAATAGGATCTCTCATCATATGAACATAAAATAATAGTATTATGGATATAGAGATAATACCCCAACATAATAAAAAGGAACTTGAAATACTTGATGTTAAAATAGAACTTGAAAATGAGAAGGGTGAAAGAATCGCTTACAAAAATTTGGCAGCCTAACGGTGCCACTTAAACATTCTTAAAATGAATTGATGAGAGAAATAGGGGGTATATCATCATATGAACATGAAAAGTAAATTATTATGAATATAAAATAACATCCCCAACATAAGAAAATGGAGCTTAAAATAAATGATACAAAGAAGAATACATGAAAAGAAAGAGAGAGGTAGGATCCCTTACCTTGAAGAGTAACATTGAAAACTTGAAGGTAGGGACCTTGGGAGGCTTGAGGGCACCTTGGGAGGACTCCTTTGGAGGTAAAGAGACCAGAACTTCGTTCTGGAGTATTTGGAAATTAAATTAATGAGGGAACGGCTTGGTATTTATAGAAGAAGTGAGGGGACAAAGCATTAATTTCCAAGGGACACCTCATCAGTGGTATTGGAAAAACCATGGGATTTCCCATGGTATTTGCCCATGGTATTGGCCAATTGGGACACCTAATACCTTATATTACAATTCATAAGTCGACCAGAATTATTTCATAATTATTACATCTTTAATGATGTCATTAAACACTCGAAACTCAAAAACTGTATTTTCACTATTCACTGAAAATTCAACTTTCTTTGAAAAATCCCAAAATTTCACCTTAACTAAATATTGATGATCTGATTTCAAAAATGAACTCCATTTCATGAAAATAATTTTCTAAATATTTTTAATTTAATTTTTAAATAAAAACTCTATTCACTGAAAATTCAACTATTTCAGAAAAATCCAAAAAATTAACCTTAACCTAATATCGATGCTATGAATTCAAAAATGAACTCGATTTTATAAAATTAATTTTCCAAATATTGTTAATTTAATTTTAAAATAAAAAACACTATTCTCCTGAAAAACTAATACCTAAATAGTAATTTTTGGAACAGTTATTTACCTATTTTGTTGAATCACATTACTTAATCAAGGTGCCAAGATTATATTAACACTTTTTTAAGTGAGGTAACTTAATCCATTTGATCACATTACTAATCATAAGCGTAAAATAACTATTAATAATTTACTATTCATAAAAAATTAAGTTGATCTTATTAGACTCTAAATTTCTTACTGAACATAACTGTAGAAGACCATTTTTTGAAAATCATTACACATTATTAATTATTTAAGGTTTACATAAATATTTTTAAAATATCATTTTTCTGAAATTAATCAATAATATGAATACTATATTTATCTGTACATTTGGAAATTCACAAACTTTACCATAATAAGAAATCACAATTTCTTATTTAAATCAAAGGATTACACAAGGCAGTTACGGTCTCGTTACATAACCCCTTATAACACCAGCATAGGACCTAAGAGTAAGGTGTGCTGGGGTGATAGAATCTTGGGGCGGCTCGGCCAACATTTCTCATGTAGTGATTTCTATCAGCTTAAACTTCTCACAAAGTATATTCCTTTCCATCTTCACATGATGAAGTTTGGATTGGGTCTGGTCTAGAGCAAAGCCCAAAGGTGATACATCCTTCTCGAGTTTCGTCAGATGGGCTTCGATCGGCCCAACACTACTGGATGGGGCCATCAAATCTTATTTCTATATTAATTAATCAAGATCACATGTATTTAGAGACAATAATCACAACATTTAGTTTCCAACGGTCATATTTACCAATGTTCATATAACAGTTGAAACCTAACGGTCTTATTTTAATTATACTCATTTTATTAAATGAAATAGTTTTATTGAGTATAAAATAAAATAACACACAAAGTTAGGAAGAAAAATTTATTCAAAATTTTGGGTCGTTACATTCTTCCCCCATTAAGAAATTGCATCCTCAAAATTTTAAAATTGGGCTTGGAAATTTCATTGAAATTCTCACATCGGAAAAAGAATCAGTAAAACTATTACTTTAAAAGAAAGAAAGGGGAGTACAAAGGTCACCCAAGTTAACCCATACTAGGATTCCATGTAGGAAAACATGGATATGGAAGAGAAAAAAAAAGGGTCAGGTTCTGATATATAGTGATAGAAAACATGATTAGGAGAAAATTAAACACAAGAAGATCACAAAATTATGATGTGTTAAACGGTCTTTGATTACCTAGTATGAAACATAAACCATCAATGTTTTTGTTTTACATTCCTTTTAATAATTTTTAGGAATTCATTTAATACATAGTATAAAAACATAAGGAAATATACTTACCTTCAACTAGAGTTTCTTCCTTTAATAAGTTTCTACAAAGACTAATCTTTTCTCCAAACAATGAGCATTCAGAAATACTTGGTGTCATAAAAAGCACAAGAATCATCTTCTAGAGAATCACATAATCCACAAAAGAAGAACTATATATTCCCCTTGTCTTTAGTCATCAACTAAAACTAAAAGGATTAGTATGAGATCATATATCCCCAAAAAGTATAATCCTTTGTAAAAATAAATATGACTATTAATCTCCAAAATTCAACAAAAGTACCCAAAGTTCCAGAAAGACCATTCAATACAAAATCATCCTTAAAATTCTTCAGAATAATCCAAACTAAGATTGGAACCCAAAACTAAGAAGGATTTAATCACATAGTCTTCCCTAATAAATCTTAACATTTATCTCCAAATAACATCAACTACTATTAAAGTCTCATAATAAAGTCTAATTAACCTATTCACATATTCTCTATGCTAGGTTTATCATTTTCAAAAAATAACCCAAATCACCATATGTCCACAATAAATACATAAAAAATCATCCATTCCTCCTCAATTTAAATCCTGTAGTATTTTATTTCCCTTAGGAATATATTACTCCAAAAGGGAAAACATCGTCCAAAATAACCTTTACCATTTAATCACCAAATCATTTTCCTATACAAAGGATATCCATTTTATAAACATAAGTTTCAAAAATCAACTTATTCTTGATCCATAAAAATACCAGGTGCATTAGTTAGTCCGAAGGTCATAACAACAAACTCATAATGACCATATCTTGATTGGAAGGAAGTTTTTTGGAATATCATCATTATTCACCCTCAATTGATGATAAACAGAAGGAACATCAATCTTAGAGAAGAATTGAGTCCCACAAAGTTGGTAAAATAAGTCATCAATTCTTGGAAGATAGTATTTGTTCTTTACGTTGATCCCATTCAATTCTCTATAATCAATTCATAGCTGCATCGATCTATCCTTATTCTTCACAAAGAGAACTGGTGCTCCCCAAGGAGACACACTTGGTCGGATAAATCCTTTCTCAAAAATATCTTGGAGTTGTTTCTTTAATTTCTCTAGCTCCACATTTTCCATCCTATAGGGGGTCTTTGACATCGAATGAGATCCAAGTACGAGTTAAATAGAGAACTCTACCTCTCTTTCTGCGGGAGGTCCGGGTAACTCCTCAGGAAATACGTCAATGTATTCCTAGAAGATGGGGACACTTTCTAAAAGAATAAATCCTTCGTGAGAAACTTATTTCATTTATGACTCTTTTCATTAAAAATGATTTTATTTATTAAAACTTCATTCTTAGACAATTACATTTTCCTATAATTCCTTCATAATGATTCATAAAAAGCTTGCAATTAACCAAAAATATCCCACGTGAGTGTCGTAACCAAGAGTGCAGCAAGGCCTATTATCATGTATGAGTTCCCGTTTGAGTCTAGCTCAAAGCGGTGTTTTAGGGTTTTACCCCTATGTTCCTCTGTTCCAGAGCCACCTCAACCTTCTCGTATCCAGATAGGGATGTATTTACTTGATAAACCACTTACTCAATACTCACCAAAATATCAGGAAGATTTACTATATTTAAAATTTTCTATAGGGATCTTCCTAAATTTTTCATATCATAATTTCTATAAATAACTAAACTATCCTTTGATACCATCTATAACATCCTGCCTTTTTAACACAGGTACTTTCATTACGTTATTCAGAACTGGGGATCTTTAAGGTTTAGTGTCTTGGAAACCAGGAACATAATACATGAAAAAATAAAAAAAAATTCTTCTTAAACACTTGAAAGGCTTCTTCATTTTTTCATACTAAGATCAATTACTGCATCTCATAACCTGGAGACATACATTCAAAGGAAAGGGTGAGCAGAAAGCCCAGTAAGGGTAAATAAGGGAGTCAATGTACTCGTGATATCAATACGAACATGAATAAAAACATGAAGACATGAGAAATGGAAGAATAGTAATATCATAAATAAAAGAACATGGAACATAACTTGAATATTTGGCTACAACATTTCATTTAGACAATAATTTTTTTATCACCAAGTTCCATCCCCAAGGTGTCATTAAAAAATTACCAAGGTTATTCACCAAGGTATCATTAAAATGGTCATCTCTAGAGATTAAGTATTTACCCAATGCTTTGAAGCGCTATCAGGGCACACCCTTAATTTTTATTTATTATCATTTGACCCGCATATATCATCATCAATAATTTCATAAATAACACATATAGCATAAAATAAATGGGTTTCATTTCACAATCATAATGTTTTAAAAACTTATTTTAAGACATGATCTTTATGTCACTTTAAACCCACAGAAAAGGAAAGAGGGTTTCATGTATGTAAATCCCAGAATTTAAAATAGAACATTTTGATATATATGTGAATAAACCTATAGAAAAATATCTTTGAGTATCCACTTAATAAAATAAAATAATTTGAGAAAGAGAGAGACATTTTGAGACGAAAATTTGGCAGCATAATGGCTATGTTGCAGGGTTTTAGAAAACATTGAAAAGAGAGGGGTCATGGTCACCCATTCATAAATGATCCATAAAAAAGTATAGGGACAGAATATAAAGGATATAAGAACGTGGTAATGAAATTTTAATGACATACCATATGAAATGAAAAACTTGAAAGGAAGAAAAAAATAAGATTTCTCTTATGAAAATTCATCAGACTAACGACGTCACTTAAAACTTCTAAAAATTGAATTTATGAGATTAAATATAGTCTCTAATCATATGAACATAAAATAAAAGTATGATGGATATAGATATCATACCCCAACATAATAAAAAGTAACTTGAAAGACTTGACATGAAAATATAACTTGAAAATGAGAAGGTTGAAATAATCCCTTACAAAAATCTGGCAGCCTAACGGCGCCACTTAAACATTATTAAAATGAATTGATGAGAGAAATAGGGGGTCTATCATAATATGAACATGAAACATAATGTAGGATGAATATAAAAGAACATAACAAACATAATAACATGGATCTTAAAATAAATTACATAAAGAAGAATACATGAAAAGAAAGAGAGAGGTAGGATCTCTTACCTTGAAGAGTAACTTCGAAAACTTGAAGGTCGGGACCTTGGGAGGCTTGAGGGAACCTTGGGAGGACTACTTGGGAGATAAAAAGACCAAAACTTCGTTGGGGAGGATTTTTGAATTAAATGAATGAGGTAAAGGCTTTGTATTTATAGGAGAATTGATGGGACAAAGCATTAATTGTCAAGGGACACCTCATCGGTGGTATTGGAAAAAACCATGGGCTTGCACATGGTACTTTCCCATGGTATTGGCCACTTGGGAAAACTCATGCCTTATATTACTATTCATAAGTCGACCAGAATTATTGCATATTTATTACATCCTAAATGATTTCATTAAAAACCCGAAACTCAAAAACTGTATTTTCACTATTCACTAAAAATTCAACTTTCTTAAAAAAATCCCAAAATTTCACCTTAAAAAAATATAGATGCTCTGATTTCAAAAATGAACTCCATTTTATGAAAAGAATTTTCTAAATATTTTTAATTTAATTTTTAATTAAAAACTCTATTCACTGAAAATTCAACTATTTCAGAAAAATTCAAAAAAATCACCTTGACCTAATATCGATGCTCTGAATTCAAAAATGAACTCCATTTTATAAAAATAATTTTCTAAATATTTTTAATTCAATTTTAAAATAAAAAACACTATTCACTTTAAAACCTAATACTTAAAGAGTACTTTCGTGAACAGTTATTTACCTATTTTGTTGAATCACATTACTTAATCAAGGTGCCAAGATTATATTAATACTTTCTTAAGTGAGGTAACTTAATCCATTTGATCATATTACTAATCATAAGCATAAAATCACTATTCATAATTTACTATTCATCAAAAATTATGTTGATATTATTAGGCTCTAAATTTCTTACTGAACATAACTGTAGAAGACCATTTTCTGAAAATCATTACACGTTATTAATTATTTATGGTTTACATAAATACTTTTAAAATATCATTTTTGTAAAATTCATCAATAATATGAATACTATATTTATCTGGAAATTTGAAAATTCACAAACTTCACCATAAGAAGAAATCACTATTTTTTATTTAAATCAAAGGATTACACAAGGCAGTTACGGTCTCATTACATAACCCCTTATAACACCAGCATAGGACCTAAGAGTAAGGTGTGCTAGGGTGATAGAATCTTGGGGCGGCTCAGCCAACATTACCCGAGTAGTGATTTCTATTATCTGGAACTTATCACAAAGGATATTTTGTTCCAGCTTCACACGATGAGGTTCGGCTTGGTTCTGGTCCAGAGCAAAGCCCAAAGGTGCTACCTCCTTCCTGAGTTATTTCAGATGGGATTTTATTGGCCCGGGACTACTGGATGGGGCCATTGAATCTTCTTTCTATATTAATTAATAAAGATCACTTGTATTTAGAGACAATAATCGCAACATTTAGTTTTCAATGGTCATATTGACCAACAGTCATATAACAGTCGAAACCCAAGGGTCTTATTTTAATTATACTCATTTTATTAAATGAAATAGTTTTGTTGAGTATAAAATAAAATAACAGACAAAGTTAGGAAACAAAATTTATTCAAAATTTTGGGTCATTACATATATGTTGTTTTAAGTTGTGTTATGCTTAAATATTGATCATGTTGAATACATTTTGAGATTATTGATCATTTTGTTAGAAATATCATGAATTTCTTTGAATGCATGTTTCTCTCCTGATATATACTTGATATGTATTTTTATTTTTAAGTGTTTATGATAATAAAGAGTATATTTTTGTACCTATCTATTTATATCATGGTTTTTTCATGATCACAAACACACAAATTTATATAAAATGATTTCATTTGATTGGGTGGTAGTATAATTTATAAAGTTATATGTATTGAGATTAATGAATCAATTGAAGGAAAATTTATTGAACTTTAGGATCATGTTGATAGATCAATTGAATCTAACGAAAGTCTCTTTGAAGTCTTAATGCATGTGATGAAATCATGTAAGGATATTTGAAGATCAAAATAAAGCATGGAAGTGATCCTTATAGTTGATAGTGGTGTTTAGAAAGTAGAAGGTTATATTGGATTATTAGTTCAAAGCCCCCAAACAACCAGTGGAGATTGAAAATATACCCCAGCTCCATAAAATCCATCAGCTAGCTAGTGAAATAAATAAAATCTATGAGTCCTCAACAATCCTACCAGCTATCCAGTGGCATTAGGAAACTTTTTTCTGGGTCTGAATCTATAAGTCAAGTTTCTTAATTCCCATGGTCCTTGTAGCCCTTAAATGGAATTTGATGTGCCTTAAGGATCGAGAAGAATTCAAAACTTTTATTTGAAGTTTTTGAGGCTATAAATAGAGGGCCTTAGTGTATTTAACCTACACAATTACAACTCTCAATGATGGTGGATTTAATGATCAAATCAATTGAACTATCAACAGCGGATCTCTATTATTTTATAATCAATATTCAAGTACTCTTTCAAGATCCAATTTCCAATTCTCAAAATATTATGATCTCTCGATGTACCTTTCTATCTACATCTCTCTCCCAAATTATTATATAGTTTGAGATATATGTGACCAAATTATTAATGGATTTCCTTTAACAAAATATTTCTCTTCTTATCACCTCTTATGAAAATGGTGTTCACAACCAAAAAGTTGGGTATGGGTGATAACAACTGGCAAAGTGAGAGAGCATGGTTTCTTTCTAACTATATAAAATAAATTAATGGAGTACTTGGTTCTTGATCTCTTTTAATATAAAGGAAGAATTATAAAAATTATCAACCCATAGTGAGGAGATATAAGGTATCACACAAAGCTATTTCAAAACTCCTTTATTAAATAATGTTTTATATCTCTCTTAGTTTACACATTTTATCATTCATATAATATCAATACACATAATCACATAATTTTTATATGTATTAAATATTCTACTCTTACTCACTTAATTAACTTTGATATTATCTTTAATTATTAAGTTCATTCATCAATGAAATTATGTCACCATTTTATCATTATTTTATTTTATATTTCCACTATGATTATATGTTTTAATTTTTGATTTCCATCTCACTTTTTTATTTTTTTTATTTTTTAAAGGAAATTCACCCCCCCCCCTCTTTCCATTATACTGATACCCACTATATTTTGCTATATCTTATTCCCTATAACTTAGGTTACCACTTAATCCTTGGATAAATATATTTTACTTATTCATAAAAAATTGTATGATATATTATCTATTTTCTATATCTTATCAAAACATTTTAATTGGAAACCTTTATCTCTCCCACTAACTTCTTCTAGACACATGGAACACTTTTTTTATAAATAAAAAAACCCTCTTATAGGTTCATAAAATCAAATATTATATGATCATAATTCTTACTTTAGTCCATAAATGGATCTTTGTACTTTCATAAATTATTGGAATTATTTGATGTTATAAACCCTTAAAAATATGTTATATATAAATCTTCAACAAGGTTTCTATTATGTATGATGGTGTTAACATCTATTTTCCCAATTACATGATCATATAAAGTTACTATGGAAAGTATAATTATAATTTATTTTAGTATGATGACTAGTAAAAAGGTTTCATCGTAAACTATGAAAAAGAATTTCTTGAAACATTTAGTAACCAATCATGCCTCATTAGTAGAAACTTTTACATCTATGTCCATTTACTTCCTGAAAACCCACTAATGGAATTACATCTACTGAAGAAACCACCCAAATACAAAACTAGATTTTGGTACATGGAATCTCATTTAAAATTTATATGAACATTCCAATATTAGATTAATATCATCTACTACTTCCTTATAAGATTCATTATTCTTAATAAATAATATATCAACTAAATCAAAGAATATAAAAACCAATTATTTAGTTTTAAATTTCCTACATAATATCTATCATTGGAAAAACTTATCCCACTGAATCATGTGCAATTTAGTGTTCGTATTCCAATTAATGTGTATCTAGAGACATGAATTCTTTGAAGTGTATATTATTACCATTATCTCAAAATATAAGTTCTTCAATATTATATAAATATAGTCAATAACTTGACTAAAACCTTTATGTCTTAAGGATGTGAATATCCTATGTAGCATTTAGGATAATTAATTGATATACACTTAAGTTCTTCTTGATGTAACATTATCACTAAAATTATATTTAACATATGGTTATTATAAAAACACATGAAGCTAAGACATAATGGATTTCTATTATATTTTTACTTATATAATATCCATAACTCAATATAGATATAATATGGTTAGGTTTTATGCTTCTATTTATAAAACATGACTTGAAAAGGAATTATGAAATACTTACAACACTTATGAGACTCATCATCAATTATTTTTTTACTATCATCACTTCTATGATGTGTACAAGGTAATGTGAGTTTAGGAATATCCCTACTCTTTATTTAAATGATCTATAAATTCTTGGTTAAGATATTCTCTAACTAAACCTCTTGAAGGATCTTATATCCTTTACCAAGTTCATTCATTACTTCCACTTTACATTCCAAAAATATATTAAATTAATCTCATTGAGTATATAAATTTACCTCAAGTTTCTATTTATAATAGATCAAATTTATCTTGATGAACTAATTCTAGAAGATTTGTGGCTTTATGACCTTTAATATTAAAGGTTTATTTGTATTAAAACATAATAAGTAAGTGTGTTAAAGTATCTAAGAGTTTATATCCAAAGAGTATAAACACCCTTATGGGTTTTTATTTGATAATTAATTTAAGTTTTACTTCACCAAGAATTATCTTTCCACAACTAGGTATGATACGAGTCATATAATTTATATTCATCAGTAGTCACTTCCATCTGATATCTATAATTATTTTATTAAACTATTCATAGTATGATATAACAAAATAATATTCATTTCAATTTGGAAAAAATGTATCCTTGTGTCTATAACTAGATATTGACATAAATTTTTTGGTAACATTCACTATAAGAATCAATCCTCTTTGTAATGTATTGTTATGACTTTCCCTTAGTTGAATTAGGAATCACCCTCATTAATTTACATAGAAATTCCACCTTACTCTAGGTAATCTTTATAAAATTCATTGGCTCATGTATTTGAATAAAAATATGTGAGTTATATATTGTATTTCATACTCAATTATTAAAATGGAAATGTTTCATACAATTTTGAATATATTCAAAGTTGAAGTTTCTTCTTGATTCTTCTTAAATTCAATATAATTACTCTTGCGGTGACATTTCTTTCCAAATGTGAAGCAGATAGCTACATTACCATAACTCTACCTATAAATATTTTTTTTATTTGATGTAATATATATAATAACTATTTAATTTTAACTTTTCATAGGTTTTTCACACTTGTTTTTCACTTTATGAACTATAAGATATGAGGGCTCATGTTCACACCAAACCTTATCTTCTTGGATAAGCATTATCAAAAGATTCCTAAGAGAGTTATCCATACTAATAATTCTATAATTATTAATTAATATAGAGAATATATGTGGTAAGGATGATAATATAATATTAATGTAAAATTTATTATCTATATAAAATTCTAAATTTTTTAAATAATCAATATACTTTAACATCTTTGTAAGATCACTATCAAGATGCCTATATTTGAATATACACATGAATAGTATTTAAAAAAACTCATTTAACTTTAGCCTATATTTCTCCTTTTCAAGTTATATAAGATGGTATATCATGGTGTATACATCCATGAATTTATGTTTCATATTCATCTATATGTACATAGTTTATAACATGATGTAATAAACATCTAAATAATCCTCTATGTATTTCCTATACGCATCATTTTCACCTTCACTCACTCACTGAGGCATCTGGTCAAGAATAGGGGATTATAGTACATAAAAAAATGTATGTATTAGTTTAGTGGATAAGAAATTGTACTACTATAACACCCTGATATTTTAAAATAAGAACATTGTGTTTGATAGCGTATATAACCTGCAAATCCAAGCCTAAACAAACTGTGATATACTATTTAAATGTGGTCGTTATAACATAACTGTTAAAATTAGTGGTATAAATAGGAATAATTTTTTAAAAAAATTATGTATAAATATTTTATCTGAAGAAAATATATTGGTAAATAAGGAATCTATTTTCAGTAAAGTCTTTATATGTTTCAAAAATATATTTTTCATAAAACAAACTGTTGAATTTTGTGAGAAAATAATATAATTAATTTATGAAAATTTAATAAATTTTACTGTATAAAATTAACTTTATTTTTTAAATCATCATTCCAAAATCAACTTAGGGTGATATTTTTAGATTTTTCTGAAAATGGTGATTTTTCGATGAATAGTGAAAATACAGTTTTTTGTAAAACTGTCATTTCTTTTTAATAAATTGAGTACTTTAAAAGTAAAATTATTCTTTGAATTTCATTTAAAATTAAAATAATTATTATATATATTTATTGAATCTAATTAATTACATTTGAATCATATTTATACAATATTTTAGTATGCCTTTAGTTTTAGGATTAAAAACAAATATTTTTGAAAACTAATTTTATGTGCATAATGTTTCTCCATTTTAATTAATTAAAATAAAAAATAAAAAGGCATGATTTAAATTAAATATATATATTATATATCTATATATATATATTAATTTAAATTCATATAATGTTGATTACTAGTCATACAATTATTGTAAGATCATATTATACTTAAAAAATAAATTTCATGAAAATTGTTTTTCAAAACATTTTATAGGTTCATTTTTAAATTAAATTATACAAATTTTATTAATTTAATTTTATAAAATTTATTATTTTATTTTAATAAGAATAATTAATATTATGTAATAATGTCAACTTAATTTATTGTAATAATGAATAGTAAAAACAAAAAAAAATTACCACGTTAAAAGAGAAAATCAGTTAAACAAGGTTAAAACTAAGTAATAAGACCACCATATTTCAAATTAATTATTATTTTATGAATTACTTTTTTCACTTATTTCTTGAGGATATATAAAAAATTATTTATGGGACATGTTTCATTGAAAGTGACCTATATAATAATTTAAGTAAATAAAAATACAAAATGTCACTCTCTTTGATTTTAATATATCTTATATATTCACATAGAGATAAAAATAAGTTTTCAATGAATATTAATGTTTATTTTAAGTATAATGGAATTGTTTTTATGATGGAAAATTATTTTTTATTTTTGGTGACTATATAGTTACCTTAAACACTTATACAACGCTGACACAACACTTAGAAAAACAATTGAAAAATCAAGGTAAATAATTTTAAAAACATTAAAATTAATGTATTTGGGATGATTTCTGGTTATAAGATAATTTTATAGTTAATAATTTTTTATTATTTATTTTTAAATAAATTATATTCTAAATTCATTTTTATCTCTATTTCATTAAAGTTAAATTAAATGAATAGTATCAAAAATGACATTAATTATATTTTATGTTACATAATATTTTATTAAATTATTTAAAAATCATAAAAAAATGAAAGAGGAAATTAGGATGATAAATAGTATAAATTTTCATTTATTTTCCATTTATGGTCCAATTTTTTATTTTATAAATAAAATTATAACCCTTTCAGTTTGAGAAAATTGTTACCGCGATTAAGGTTAAAACGGGTTTACTGAGAGGTTAAACTAAGAGTTAAGGGTTAATTTATAATTACACTTGTAAAAATCCTATTTTATTGAAATATTTCAAAAAAATAATATCCCAAATTCAAATTAATATCCATTTTAATTATTTTAATTGAATATGTCCTTATTATAATTTAATATTTTAAGAAATTATAAAAGTGCTCAACCCTTCACTTATAAAAGGAAACCTATTATCCTCTCTTATTAACACTTCAATAACCATTTATATAGGAAAATAAATACTAAAATACCTTACATAATTCCCTTACCATTTCCTAGAGTTATTTGTTTTTTTAGAAAACCCACCTAGGGATGATTTTGGTGTAAACCTAAAGAGGTTGTCCGAAGAAGAGGTATCGTTCTTAACAGAAAATTTTTATTTTATTTCTTCTTCCACCTCCATTAAATATTAATCAACCATAATAATATAATAAAATCCATATGTAACATATATTAAGATGTTTTTATACTAATTTAATACCCTATTTCATCACCCCTTCTTTCAAATGGGAAATGAAATAGTTGTTCGTGTGTACGGAGGATTGTCACCTCACGAACTTATGTAATTCATTTTCCATCACCATCACTCACATATGGTGTTAATAATAGATTTAATATATATATATATATTATTCATAAAATATTTATAATTCTAAAAATATAATATATCATGTAATTTCTCTCATTTCCATTCATTTAAAAATGATAACTTCTTTTATGAAAACATGTGGATTTACACCTCCATGAAGTGATGTGATTCATTTTTCATAACCAAATTAGATGAATTATATATTAAAGTGTATTTTGAGATATAATATGGTATTTATTTCCTAATTATCATTTTTTATAAATAAAATTATTTATATGTTCATTCCATCATGATCGTTGAAAAATGGAAATGTTACCCATGTGTGTGTACGGTTTACCCTCTCTATAATTGTAACGTAACTCATTTTTCATAACCATATTTATGTTTAGTTTAAAAATTATAATTGATATATAAAAATCATAATTATTTCATGATTATTATTCTATATATTATAGAATAATTACCTATTTTACTATAGTCATCCTACCAAAGTCATTTTGGACATATAAACTGAATATTGTCAAAATGTATGACATAAACTTAATTGATTAAGTAATTAAATGTAATATAATAATAAATAATATAAAATTAATTATAAAAGTTAAATGGGTTATTAATAGACTAAATAATTAAAATAATTTTATTATTCAATGACATAAATAACATACGTGACGAGTCAGACCTCTGGTAAGGGATTCCATCTCAATTTCCTTTCATTGAGGAATATTGTAGTGTTATGCACCAATTAATTTTATATAGTGTATATAATACTATTTTAAATGTTATATAATGAATCATTAATACTTAATGGTATTTTTAGTTTTAATTAAAATTATTTCATTAAAGGGAGATTGATATGAAAGTTACCATGCGGTGAGGGGTTTATAACTCAATTTATAATCATTGGGTTATATTAATTTTTCATTGTATTTGATATTCTAATATTATGTGTTAGATGAATTTTTATTATTTTATGTTTTATTTAAAATTATTTTATTTTGATTTACATTTGATACACTTAATCAATTCATTGATTAACTCTCACTTCAATGGTATGATCCTTGTAATATATTTCATCTCAATTTCCACTCAATTAAGACATATTTGGTATTATGTACCTATTTATTTTTATAAGGTGTATCTAATACCAATTTGATATTTTATATCATTAATATAAAAATATTCATGGTATTTAATTTTTATTTGAATTTATTTCTCTCATGGGGGTTAGGATTTGAAAAGTTACCAAAGAGGTAAGGGTTTATTTCAAAATCACATCATTATTCAGGATTGTTTATGTTGAAGTCTCCATTGGGTTAATTTTTTGATATTTACACATTAAAAATAATATATTTTATTTTAATATTTTTATTTCATAAAATGTTTTATTTTCCTTTCATTTTCAGCTTATAAATACTCAAGATACCAAAAGAATGTTTTTCAAGGAAAATAAACTTTGTTTTTATAATCAATCAAGGATATTTTTATTTTATGTCTATATTTTCCTTAAAAAATTTAAAGAATGTTTTTAATATTTTCTAATTATTTATTAAATATATTTTTACCAATGTTTTAATTTTAAAAAATTTGTTTTAGAGGAATGTTTTTTTCATTTTATAAATAAGTTACTTTTTTACCTTTTACCAAAAATGTAAAAGGAATATTTATTTTAATGTACTCAGCATGAATGGAATTTTTTCCATCATAACTAATCAATTTATTGAATATTTATTTAAAATTTTACAAGTTTCTTTTTAATTAAATTTTTTTCCTTATATTATAAAAATATATATTTTTTAAAGTGTATTTTAAAATGAAATGGGTATTTTCATAAATAATTTTTTTAATGATATTTTATGGTATTTATATTCATCAAAAAATAACACTTTTATACTCCACAAGGTATATATTTTAATGATTCTATCTTTATTCTTTCTATGGATGGTTTATCATTATTTTGGCTGAGGAAAGTACTAACATTCACTTTATTGATTAATTTTATAGTCATTAACTTTATCTTGAGTCATTCACTATCTTATGATCATTGAAACCTAGATATATCTTAAATATATATACAGATATGTTTATTTCCTAAACCACATACTATTTTTATATACAGTGTTTTACTATGAAAGTTATTTTATTGACTTGGGAAAATATTGATAAATATGTATTCTTTACTCAATGCAGATATTTATTTATAAAGAACATTGTTTATGAATTAAATTGATCATTCAATATATGAGTAATGAATTGTAAATTTTATAAAGGGTGGATCCTGCAAATATATGGACCCTTGATGCATTGATATGTCTCATTAGAAAAATTATTAATCTAGAATTAATTGGGTTTCAGGTGTATACCTACCGATTGATTAAACTATAAGGGTATAAAGTCTTTATGGTATATATATCATGATGTTTAAAATAATGGAATCTAATATTAATCATTTACTTCATTGAAAATTCATTTATTATTATCAATGAGATTAATACATTTATATTATCCATGGATGCATTTCGTGCTCAATTTATTCATTAAATGGCAAGTGTTTTCAGTTATTTACCTTGCCATAATATTTATGTCTTATTTACTCAAGACATCTTCCACTACATGTAACCCTTACTGAGCATATAAGATCACCCTTATTTTTTCTCTTTCCTAAAGATATAAATAAGTAATATTTTAATGAGTTTTAGGATGAAGAAAATTTACTTTCACTATGTTTTATATTTTATTTTTTTCAAATATAATGTGAGATTCAAGTATGTATCTAGTTTATCAAGACTACTAAACTATTCAATCCTTCAGGATATAATTTCTTGTAACTAGTGTCAATATAATAAAATAACCACTGACTCTAGGTTACTAGGTTTAGGGTATTTATAGCTGTTATTAAATAAAGTTTATTAGAAACCATAGGAACTAGATTTTTTAAAAACCTATATTAGGTAACATATCCTTATGGAAGACTTTGAGAAAATTCCCCAAAGATACTAATTTTATGATTAATATGAGGATAGTTTAATATTTTTATATACCATAATGGGGTTAATAGTTATAAGTGTGATTAAAATTTTAAAGGCATAGATACCCCTTCTGAGGTTTTATGTGATGTAATTACCTTAGATACATTTATTTAGTTTTAATATATGTTTGAGGTATATGTAACCCTTATGTAAAACAAGTATTTTAGTGAGAATGATATTTGAGGAATACTGATTTTATATTTTGTGTATATAAGAATAAATTTATTGATAACCTTTAGGGTTAATGTGATTATTGATGTTAAGGTAATAATAGTCAGTTAAGATTATTTGATTTTGTGAAAAAAATAAGACATATAAAAAACATTTGTGGTTAAAAATTTATTTGATGACTAATTTCATTTTTGAGGATGATCATCATTTTTTCAGAAATTTTATAATATTTATATTAATATATTTTTAGAAAAATGACAACCCATATTTCATACAATAACCTATCACATCTGGATTGGACGTAAGGCTTGAACCAACAACCAAAGGGTGGCAAGGGTTTAGCATATACCACTGGCCTATATGATATCCCAGTTAGTATGAAATTGTTTTTACTTAAATGGTTTGGTGGATAAATATTAATTTGATATTTAGAAACTTATTATAATAACAATATTATTGATCTTTTGGGGATTAATTATATTTCAGAACACTTCTTATTGGGTTGAGGTATATATATAACCAATAGGTTTAACGTAAAGTGTTATTTGGAAAAAATTAAATTAAATTTTTTATGGATGTATGTTAAAAGGTATGAGATCACCTTAAAGGTTAAAATATTATTTAATATTTATAATGGTGAGGTTAATTGTGATTTAGGATTATTTATTTATCAAATAATATATTCTGATCCTTTGGTGGAAATTTTGAAGTAAAATGTATTATTTCTTCATATTAAGGTTTATAAATTTTTGTTATTATCTTAACTTGTGGTAACTATTTTAGTTATGATTAACATTTAAATACATGAGGAATATCTTATTATTATTTTATGTATCTTATGATATGTTAAAATTTAATTTTATCTCTTTAGTCATAAAAATTTCATTTTGGATATTCATTTCTTGGAGTAAGAGATAATGTGGAAATTGATCGAAGCCCAACCAAAGGATGAAATATTTCTTATGAAATAAAAAATATATAAAGTATATATATTTCCATATTTTATTATTCAAAATGGTATATTAATTCCAAGACTCTAGGAAAATAATCATGAAATCAATATGTTATCCTATTATTATCATTTCTAATGAATTTATGGTCTTTTAACCCATCATAGATTTATGGTTTTGTGGTTGTTAACTTAGTCCTAGATATATACTTTATCACTAACTATTAGTCCTTGGGCATTATTTTTCTCCTCCATATCTAGATTTTTACTTCCCATTAATGTTATCTCATTTGAAAATATAGTTTTTTGTTATTCTTTATTAACTTCGTATATATCTTTCCCCCTTTTTAACGGTAGGTTCTATTAGACCTTTTATTCTTACATAAGTATTCTTAATTTCATTGATTATATAATTAAATACCAAAATTACTAAGGAAATTCTTATATATAATTATTTTTAAACCTTGATAGAATCATTATATAATTATCATAATTATATTAGAATCAATTTTTGAACAACTTCAATAGTTTGGTTACTCGTGAAGGTGTTTCTATAAAACATAGAATATCTTTTACTTAAATAATTTTCTTAAGATATAAGTCTTAAAAGTTTCTAGAATTAAGATTTTATTTTCAAAGGGTTAATCATAAACATATGTTTGATGATGAATATGTTATTTATCTACAAAAAAATCTTATATCAGATAAGTATCATGTTTTACATATTTTCATAAATAACTTTTT
Source organism: Viscum album (assembly GCA_963277665.1). Classification (NCBI taxonomy): domain Eukaryota; kingdom Viridiplantae; phylum Streptophyta; class Magnoliopsida; order Santalales; family Viscaceae; genus Viscum; species Viscum album. Next base: position 649,556,548 of record OY728145.1, on the reverse strand, counting down.
AAAAAATTGCTCCAACTAAAAATAATGATTTCATACATCATATTCATTAAGAAATGAAAGATTTATATTTCACTCTGGAATGAGTCTATTATGGAATTTCTCTCACCACAGTTATTTAGGTAGGGAATCAACCCACTCATAATAATTCTGAATATTAGATAGTTGAGTGGATATCTCTTTATCCAATTCCATATTTATTGATATACTCAACTTTATTATTTTAGTAACAAAATTATATTAGGGTCTCCCAGTTAGTGTGACCCAAAAAAATCCAAGAATAAGATAAAAAAAATCAATGGGTGCTCATCTGTGTCATGAATTACCCAAAAAGGTGATCTAGAGTTACTTATCACTAGCTTTCCGTACACAAGACAATACAGGGGCACCTAGCTATGGCATGACGTACCTAGTTGGATGAATGAGACCTTGACAATTGCCTCATTGGAAGGAGTCTCTCACTTAGTATTTTAGGGGTTATACTTTTAAGTCTTTCTAGTTTAATATGTATCATATTTATATTAAATTCATAACTAATGTGTTTTATGTAATCTTTTTCTTCATATGTTTTTATTCACTTTTATAGGCATGTTTTTAATGACTTAGTTTGGTAATCCTATTCTATCCAAAAAAACTAAATTGTTTATACCGTATTAATATGTTACTCACACCAAAATAGAATCCAAGTATATTCATTTTTATCTGAATTCGTCTTATGAATAAGATACATGAACATTTAATTTAAAGTAATATATTTATATGATATTGATAATATCTACATGATTAATCTTAGAGTGAAGGATTTATAACCCCTCACCTTTCTAGAATAAGGCATAGTCTCTAGGTCAGTGTGTAGTCTGACCCCAAGTCCCTCTCATCATGGAGATTTTACTCAAGAGATAATATAATTAATGATATTTCTAACACCTAATATTCATAAACTATATTTAATAACTATTCTCAATATTATAACTCAAATTACAAACTGATGTAAAGGTAGATAAAAACTAAATCTTATGATATCACACTTAGCATATAATTTAGGGCTCTATATCCTAGAATCTATTTATTACTTAAATAAATAATACACAATATTCAAAATGTAAGCAATTTATATACAATAGTAAATCATATAATAACTTTTAAATAAATGAATGTAAATTTAAACATGAAATAAAAAATTATTCATAAAAAAAATAATATAAAAATTTAATAATTAATCTAAACATTATGAATATTCTGTAATCTAGAATATAAATATGTTATATCCAAATTTAATATGAACTCTTTTATAATATTAATTATATGGAATTTTAATTTAAATATATGATAATTTATGAATTTTAAACATTTTATAATTCAATTTCTATTATTTAAAAAAATTATATAATCTAAATATAAAAAAATAAAACATTATTTAAACCATATTTAAACATATCATCAAAAAACATTTGATACAGTATAAATAATATCTTATTCAAGGCCCTTTTAAATTTGAAAAATTCAAATTACTTAATTATGAATAAATAATAATTTTAAAATATAAACTCCATTTAGATTAGGGATGGCCCCTCACTCCACTAACATTTCATTCTCCTCTTGATATAGGGTTTCTTCCAAGAAGGATGTCTCCCCTAAATTCCTCCTCTTCTTAGAATTTTGTTCTCCTCTAGTCGCCTCCTCTTATCAGTGCAAAGAGATTCATTTCCCTCATTCCTCTACTCTTTTTTGGGGTTTCTTTTGGATTTGGGTTTCTTTATTCTCCTTGATTTTGGTTCTAATTTCTATTTTGTTTTCTGAGGATCAGATTTGTGAAATCGATTTGTGTTCCTTGAATGTCGCTTCCATGCTATTATTGCATGAACTTTCATGTGAAAACCCCAATTGGTTTGACCCAAAGGGGATCTGGTGGTTTGGGATCCATGGTATCGATGCTCAGTGGCTCTCCTAAAGGCGTGATCTCCCATATCTACTCTTTTTTCCTTTCCTGTTGTACTGGACTCATTTTGGTATGGTATGAAGGTTTTTGTGGTAGTTTTGGGATGTTTTTTGTGGTAGTGTATGGTGTCAAGCTCACGTCTCGGAAATGTGGCTCCAGTGCTTGGTCTCAGAAGTCACAGCTCATTCCGGTTCTCTTTTTTTGAGGTTTTATATTTCATTTATGGTTGTAATTTGGGCCTTATTTGTTTACTAGTGGTCCTTCAATATTTATGGTGTAGTTTAGTCTCGATTGTTTTTTGGCCTTATGAAGCTTATTTTTTGATTATGTGTTCGATGGTGGTTTTTCTGCTCAACTCCAATGATGTTTTGGTTTTTCTCATTCATTTTGTGATGGATGAAGTTGTTTTTGGTGACTATAAATAAGGTGGAAACATAAATGGATTCCTAGTGTGTAAATAAGGTTTTATTTTTTTTTGGTTCGTTGACCTATGGATGTTACATCTACCTTTGGTGGTTCTACTCAATGTTTCCAATGGCTTATGATGGTGTTTGGATTCTGTTTGGTTCTCTGGTGAATTTTTTGCGAGCATAGATATAGAAGTTCTGATGACAAGGAAGGATAGGTCTCTGATATGTGGTTCTCACTAGTGTTGTGAATGATTATGGGTGATTGGGGGATTTATGGTTCGCAGCTCGACGCATCAGTTCATGGTTTGCAGCCCAAGGCGATGGTGTGACACCTTTTTTTATTTTGAATTTGGTGATTACCTGATAGTTTGCATGTGACCTTTTTTAAAATTTGTGAAGTGTGTTTTTGGTGTGTTGAAATCAGTATTTGAAATTGTGGGGTACCCACTCAACCATAAATTGGTTTATGAAAAATATAAAAATAATGATTTGTGGTGTAAATATAAATTCAATTTTGTCCCTAATTATATAATTTATAAACTCCTTATAGATTAACCTTATGATTAATAAATAATTAATTTATTTCAAGATTATAAGGAATGATATATAATTTAGTAAAATTTATTTTAGACATTAACATTTAATAGTAGAATATATTTTTTAATAAATGTTTCACAAATATCTATAAAATTAATTATAAACTTTTTATAATTAATTAATTTATAAATTTTTTATAAATTAACATATTCCAAAAATACCATTTACTATTATTTATAAATATTTTATAAACACTATAAATTTGAAAAATATATTCATAATATTAACTCTTTAATATTGATGGAATGCCTATAATGAATGTTTCAAAAAATATTTAACCAATTAAACATAAACATTTTATAGTTAATTAGATTATAAAACACTTTTATAAATTCAAAATATCTTTTTACATTATTTATAAACAATTTATAAATAATTTAATTCCATTCATAATGAAATTTTCTTAATAAATAAACACATTTTTTATTTTTAAAAAACATGAAAAAAAATATAAACTTGTAAGAACCCAGATCTTCTTTTCAGGTACGTTTTCCTTTTTCTATAGTTTTTGAGAAAAATGAATTTTCTGGAAATTTCATAAGTACACACCATGTGCTTTCTGGGTACACACCATGTACTCTTCCCCAGCTCGAAGCCGTGTGTCGGTCGTGTCCGGGCCACACACACGGTGTGTAAGTCTGAGGTGGAGGCCGGTTATTTCGGAGTATGGAAAATTGAAGTACACGTCGTGTACTGAAGAAGTACATGCTGTGTACTTTATTTTTTTTCATTAAATGGACCGGGGTCATGTCTAACCCCCAGATTCGTCTTCTTCTTCATTTTTCGTCTGTTCGAGAGCGACCATATGGACGGATCTTCGACGGGCACCCACCTCGTCGTCTATTCTCCGATTCGAGCACGGTCAGTTGCGTTGGAATCGCAGCGGTGAGTTCTTCCTTATGATTTTGCCTTGTTTCTTGATTCCTCATCGTTTCCATGTTATCGTGGGATGAAATTTTAGTGTGTTTTCTAAGATCTACGTTCTTCTAAGATGAATATGTTGTCGAGGTTCACATATATCGATCTCCTTGGATCGAGGTAGGTGGTTTGTTCCTTTCTATAGAAAGTTGATGAATATTATGTGCAAATTCCACCAATACCCTTGAACGTGGTATCGTTTGTTTCCTGTTTTGCCCTGTTGTTTTCCTGCTTTTCTTTTTTGCTTTAGTAGAGGTTATTGGTTGTGAGTAGAGTAATTTATTTTGTGCTCATATTTCTCTTCCATGCTTTTTTTCCTGTTGGGAATTTTTCTAGTTTCTATGCCTAGTTGTAGGATAGCAGAACTGTTGTTTTGTTATTTCTGTTGAACTTTAGTTGATATCCAAGTAGTCCTTGAGGTTTACTTGGACGATATACGTGCACTGATCATGTTTAGTTACTCAGTACTGTGAGAACCTAGTGTAGTATACCAAAGGGAGAATTGATGGAAGGGCTTCTCTAGAGTGTCTTTTAATTACAACGTGAGACTATAGGGGGAATTGACGTTGAGTTCTTCCCCAGAGAGTATGTAGATTCATGATACGGGCCACAGGGGGAATTGACGTTGAGTGCTTCCCCAGAGAGCCTTTAGCACGATACGAGACTATAGGGGGAATTTACGGTGAGTGCTTCCCTAGAGAGTCTGCTTAATTACGTAGCTAAACCAGAGAGGTGAGACTGTGTGTACTACCTAGAGGGTTTCTAGTACTGATAGGTTGAACCATTGGGGTTAGACTGTGAGATCTACCTAGAGGGTTACATGTTTCTTCATTTGTTACTGGTTGTTTACTTGTGTACTTTGTTTGCTAGAACTGTGGAACGTAGTTGCTTGTGCTTTTCTGTTTACTGCTTCTTGTTTTATTACTGCCATGTATTCATTAACTGTTAGGCACAAATATTTGGATGATTTCCTATTGGGATTGTATCTCACACCCTGTTTGGGCCATGCTTTTGGGCCCAAGAAGACTATGTTGCTGCAAGTATAGACAAGGGCAATCACCCTTCTACTTCAGGATCTTCATTGCACCAGGAGCTAGGGAGCATGGGACCGAGTCGTGTCTCACGATGCTGAGGAGATTACTTTGTTTTCTTTTGCACTTGGTTTCAGTTTTATTCCAACACGTTGTTGTGTTTGCTGCTTTCCTTATATACTTGTACCTGCTGCATCATCATCGTCATAGTTATATATCTACATTGCTTTTGTTGTTTTGTTTCAGCTGTTATGCATGTTGTTTACTACTTCCATTGTTTATTGTTGTTTTCTTACCTTGTATACCTTACCGAATGAGGGCATAGTTTCCTCATCGACTCACCAAGGCCCTCGCTTCTAGTCGGTAGCCTCTGGAGTTCGGGGAAACGTGCTTGAGGTCATGTGGAAAACCGGGTACGGGGCACCAGTGGAGGGGCTCCGGACTCGGGACGTTACAAAGTGGTATCAGAGGAGCTCTTTTCTCTTGCCTTACCATTTATAGACTTTAGCCAAGGATAGGATGGATTCAGTACTTGGTATTAAGTTGTGCCCGGGAGTAGCTAATCCATGTACAGGGAAAATCCATACTACCTCGTTAATTGTAGTTTTCCGGTTTTGAGATTTTATATTTGATCTGATTTCACCTAGAGTGATTCACATGACTTGTGCGGTTATTGTTTTGATATTTCAGTTCTATTTCTATTGCAACCCAATGAGATGAGGGTATTCCATCTCATGCATTATATAGGCACTCGTAGAAATCACATGTCATACATTCTTTCCATGCCATATACGGTGCATTATCGATTGCATGCTTTTGTGATAGGCTCTGTGTAGATTATGCATGCTGCTATGATAGATTCTTGATAGATTCTCTGCTGTTGTGTTAGAAAACTGTTGTTTTGTTCTTGCTAAAATGAACGCCAAATTTTGATTCTTGAGGTGTTATGGGCCCTCCCAAATCAGAATTTGGCATCTTTTCCCTTGTTTTTAGTGTTTCTGGAATTCTGCGCAGTTTCTGAGGTACTGCCAAGAAAAAACCAGAATACACAACATGTACTTTTTGGATACACGCCGTGTAGTTTTCAGGCCATGTCACTGACCGTGTGAGCAGAACACGGTGTCGTGGGAGTAACTTTTGGAACACGCCGTGTACCATTGGTACACGTCGTGTGAGTTCAGAGCCGTGTACCCGGCCGTGCCACTAACAACACGGGTCGGGGAAGCTCGGGTAGAACACATCGTGTCCATAGGGAATACGTCGTGTAGTCTTGTCCAGGTACCCGGCCATGTCACGAACAACACGGGCTAGTGTTACCTTCCTTTCCACATGCCGTGTTTGTTCGGAACACGTCGTGTATTCTTTCCTAGGTACCCGGCCATGTCACGAACAACACGGGACATTTTCGCCTTCGCCTATACACGTTGTGTTTGTTTGTAGCACGCCATGTAAGGTCTAGCCGTGTAGACGGCTGTGTACTCAACAACACGGACTGCCGAATCCTTTCCTAGTGCACGCCGTGTTTGTTTCTAACACGCCGTGTAGTCTCGGGTTGAGTCGGACTGTGTGGGTTAGCCGTGTCAAGACACTCAGGCAGGGGATTAGTTTTCTTTTACACTCTGTGTGTTGAGGTCAACACACTGTGTAGTTTGAATTGTACACGACTTGTAGGGTAAGAGTACACTCCCATGTCAGTGGTTTAAAAAGACACGTCGTGTAGTTTTATACATTCCGTGTAGTCATATTTTGAAATCTCGTGTGTTTTTCTTCCCCTGTTCCCGTTTTGTACCCTTGTGTTCTCTGTCCTTATTTTCCTGATCTAAGGTGTGCTTTTGATATTTCATAGATATGCATCTGAGACGTCCTTCGGTCGTACGTCTGTCGTTAGGCAGTAATTAGACGCCAGACAGGGCTGATCAGGGACTTCCTATCGATCCCCCAGTCGAGCCAGCCTTGGCACCAGTTGTTATACCAGTTGCGGGCGCAGATGTGCAGTTCAAGTAAGGTTTCATGAGGATGATGCAGGCCTTCCAGGTAGCACCGCCTCCTACCTCGTCTATGGAAGACTTGACATGGGTCTTTCAGCAGCAGCATCCTCCCACGTTTTCGGGGGAGGGAGGACCTCAGGCTGCAGATTCATGGCAGGAAGCCATGCGGACTATCTTCAAGCATCTGGAGACGCCTCTAGAGAGGCGGGTCAATCTCACCACCTACATGCTCTGAGACTCCACCAAGAGGTGGTGGGACGTGATCTCACAAGCGGGTTAATAGCAGGCTATGACTTTGGAGGATTTCCAGCGCGTGTTTTACGACTACTTCTACCCGGAGACCCTGAGGGCCGATCGAGCCTGGGAGTTCATGAGCTTAGAGAAGTGTACTCTATTTGTCATGGATTATTCCTCTTGTTTCACTGAGCTGCAGCATTTTACACCCCTTCAGGATGAGAGTGGGGTGTTCTTGGTGAGGAAGTTTGAGTATGGACTCAGGCGGGAGATCTGCTCGCAGGTGAACATCTTCCAGCTGACTTCCATTACATCCATCGTCAATCAGGCATTGATTGTAGAGCGCAATTTGAGAGACTCTGGAGCTGCAAGCCAGGGAGGTTCTGCTTCCAGATTTATCCATCCCATAGATGACAGCAAGAAGCGTCGTAGGGAGCCTATGCGTGGTGATTCGAGGAAATGAGATGCATCATCAGGCAGCCAAGTGACATGCTATCAGTGTGGCCGGACAGGGCACACGAGGCCGCAGTGCCAGAGGGACCCCGTGGAGTGATGATCTTGCGGCAAGTTGGGTCACCATCAGCATTTCTTCTAGGTTTTCTCACCAATAGAAGGTGACCTGGGATCTTCCATGACTCCTCATTCAGGAGCAACACCGCCAGTTTCTCAGCAGTCGGGGAATTGGAGTTCTTCCAGCCATTCGTGTCGAGGTGGAGGTTGAGGTCGTGGCAGTCAGCCACTAGTTCCTCAACACCAGCAGGGCGGTTCAGCTCAGAGTGGTTAGCCAGGGGCACAGGGCCGTGGTATGGGCCAGTATTTTTCCGTGGAGAAGACTTATCATGAGAAGGATCCCGACCCTTCTACTGTTCGAGGTACGATTTTAATAGCCTCAGTTTTATCTTCAGCCCTTTTCGATACTGGTGCTCGGCATAGCTTTATCTCTGTTTCCGTTGTGGAGATCATTGTACTCTGCATCTTTTCTTCTGTAGACTCGTTCACACTAGACACACCTTTGGGGACGAGGAAATATAGTGTACGCCAGTATAGAGAGTGCCCTCTCGAGGTTGCAGGGAATCGCTTCTTATGGGATCTCTATGTCCTGGAGATGACAGGCTATGATGTCATTCTCGGCATGGACTGTTTGATTCCCTTCCAAGAAGTCGTTGACTGTTATCACCGCAGAGTTAGTTTCATTTCACCAGAAGGTGAATCTTTCCTTCATAGAAGCGAATGGGACGTTCGGGCGAGTTGGGCGGGACTCAAGCATCTTGGGCTAGGAGGGGTGACAGCCTAGATTGCTAGCCTTTACCTGGATGATCTGGGGAATCCACAGTTGGACTTTCCTCCAGTGGTGGATCACTTCAGGGATGTCTTTCTAGAGGACTTTTCAGGTTTTCCTCCAGAGCGTGAGGTAGACTTTTCTATTGAGCTTGTGCCAGGAGCGGTGATGGTGTTCATTCCTCTCTATAGGATGGCCACACCTGAGTTGAAAGATCTCAATAATCCATTGGAGGAGCTACAGGCTAAGGGTATCATTCGACCCATTACTTCTCCTAGGGGTTCTCCTATTCTGTTTGCGAAGAAGGCAGACGGTACCCTTCGTCTTTGTGTGAATTATCGGAAGTTGAATCAGTTGACAGTCAAGAACCGATATCCTTTGCTGAGAATTGATGACCTTTTCGATCACCTTTGAGGAGCCCGTGTGTTCTCGAAGATCGATTTGAGGTTCGGTTATCATCAGTTATGTGTTAGACCATCAGATATACCTCTGACAGCCTTCAGGAGCAGGTATGGTCTATACAAGTATACAGTCATGTCGTTCGGTCTCACGAACGCGCCTGCAGTTTTCATGGCACTAATGAACCGAGTGTTCTATCCTTACTTGGACTCCTTCTTCATGCTCTTCGTGGATGATATCTTGGTGTACTATCACACTCGACACGACCATGACACACATCTTGAGATCGTTCTGAGTACACTAAGAGAGCATCGAATTTATGCTAAACTCTCGAAGTGCCACTCCTGGATGGATCAGATTCACTTCTTGGGTCACGTCATCTCAGAGGAAGGAGTATCAGTGGACCCAGAGAAAGTGAGAGTTGTAGTTTTCTAGGAGCAGCCGAAGAACCTTTCTGAGGTACGGAGCTTCTTAGGGATGGCTGGATACTACAGACGCTTCATTCAGGACTTTTCTCTTCTAGAAGCACCTTTTACAGGTCTGACCAAGAAGGGGGCGAAGTTCTTATGGTCAGATTCTTGTGAGTCAGCCTTTCAGGAGCTGAAAGGGAGGTTGACGTCAGCACTGATACTAGTCTTTCCAGAGCCATGAAAGAGCTACATTTTTTACTGTGAGGCTTCGGGTATCGGGTTGGTAGATGTGCTTATGCAGGGAGATGGAGTCGTTGTGTATGGGTCTTAGAAGTTGAGGCCACATGAGAGGAACTACCCTACACATGATTTGGAGTTGGCAGCTGTTGTTCATGCCTTGCACTGTTGGAGACACTATCTTCTGGGAGAGCACTTTGTGGTCTTCACTAGCCACAAGAGTCTCAAGTATATCTTCACTCAGCGTGATCTGAATCTGAGGCAACGCAGGTGGGTCGAGTATCTTCAGTCTTTTGATTTCAAGCTTGCCTATACACCGAGAAAGGGAAACCCCATGGCAGATGCGTTGGGAAGGAGAAATCAGATTTAGTCATTTCATGAGGCCAGTAGTTAGTGGAAACTGATGGCTCTGTTCTCTGAGATGCATCTGGAGGTGCACGACAGACAGGGACAGACTTTCCTATCTTCTGTAGCTGTTACCTCCACGCTACTTGATCAGGTATGGATGAGGCAGCTATCAGACTCCGAAGGCTTAGTCCTGTGGGAGAGTGTGTCAAGAGAGGACCCTCTTCCTGGATGGGTAGTGGTCGAGGATGAGATCCTGCATTTCCAGGGACGCGTATGGGTACCATCAGACATACGCGAGGAACTGATGCGGGATTTCTATTCCTCTGTTTGGGCAGTTCATCCTGGTGTCACCAAGATGTATCGGGACCTTCATCACCAATACTGGTGGCCAGGTATGAAGAAGGATGTCGCTGGTTTTGTCATGAGATGTTCTACTTGTCAACAGGTGAAAGTAGAGCATCAGTGACCCGCGGGGCTTTTACAGCAGGTACCCATTCTGGAGTGGAAGTGGAACGATGTTGCGATGGACTTCGTGACCGGGTTGTCGAGGTCACCACGGGGAAACGATGTTGTTTGGATTGTCTTCGACAGTCTTACAAAGGTTTCTCACTTCTTGCCGATCAAGTAGACCTTCAGTGTCGATGATATGGGACCGCTTTACATCAGAGAGATCGTTCGTTTTCATGGAGTTCCACGCTCTATTGTTTCAGACAGAGATTCGTGCTTTACCTCTCGGTTCTGGTAGGGACTTTAGAAGGCCTTGGGTACACAGGAACTTTTGAGTATAGCATATCATCCCCAGACTGATGGCCAGTCCAAGCGCACGATCCAGGTGCTTGAGGATATGCTCCGAGCTCGCATCCTAGACTTTGTCGGTTCTTGGGATAAGCATATTCCTCTGGTATATTTCGCCTACAACAATAGTTTCTAGGCGACCATTCAGATGGAACCATATGAGGATTTGTATGGTAGGCCATGCCGATCAGCCTTATGCTAGCTGGAGGCAGGAGAGGCAGCTTTGCTGGGACCTTGTCTTGTTCAGGAGACTTCAGAGAAGATAGAGCTGATTGAGAAGATAATGGATACAGCGCAGTCTCAGCAGAAGTCTTATGCTGATCAGCGGAGACGACCTCTGAAGTTTGAGGTCGGTGATCATCTTTTCCTACGTGTCGCACCGAGGTTGGGACACAAAAGGATTCAGAGATAGGGTAAGCTTTCACAACGGTATGTCGGGCCATTTGAGGTCTTGGAGAGAGTGGGGATGGTCACCTATCAGTTTCAGCTACCTCAGAGGTATCGGGCCATGCACGACGTCTTCCACGTCTCTAAGCTCCGACGCTAATTTTCAGACCCGTCTCACGTCTTTCATCCCAAGGAAGTCGAGCTTGAAGAAGATGCATCGTTCGAGGAGCATCCTATCCGGATTTTCTATCGTAGTACGAAGGTTCTCCATGGGCGGTCTGTTCCTCTGGTACGAGTGTTATGGCAGCACGGGTGAGTACAGGACGAGACCTGGGAGAGGGAGACCAATCTACAATCGCAATGGCCAGAGATGTTCGGGGTTTCTTCTTCTCCGAATCGTTAGGGAAATTTGGGGACGAATTTCTTTAAGGGGGGAAGTTTGTAAGAACTTGGATCTTCTTTTCAAGTACATTTTTCCTTTTTCTGGAGTTTTTGAGAAAAATGAATTTTCTGGAAATTTTAGAAGTACACGCATGTACTTTCTAAGTACACGTTGTGTACTCTTCCCCGGCTCGAAGCCGTGTACTGGCCATGTCCGGGCCACACACACGGTGTGCAAGGATGAGGTGGAGGCCGGTTATTTCGAAGTACGGAAAATTGAAGTACACGCAGTGTACTCAAGAATTACACGTCGTGTACTTTATTTTTTTTCATTAAATGGACCGGGTCACGTCTAACCCCTATATTCGCCTTCTTCTTCAGTTTTCATCCGTCCGAGAGAGACCGTACGGCCGGATCTTCAACGGGCTCCCGCCTCGGCTTCTGTTCTCCGATTCGAGCATGGTCAGTTGCGTTGGAATCATAGCGGTGAGTTCTTCCTTCTGCTTTAGCCTTGTTTCTTGATTCCTCCTCATTTCCATGTTATCGTGAGATGAATGTTTTGTGCGTTTTCTTAGATCTACGTTGTTCTAAGAGCAATCTGTCATCGATGTTCATGTATATCGATCTCCTCGGATTGAGGTAGGTGTTTTGTGCCTTTCCGTAGAAAGTTGATGAATATTATGTGCAAATTCCACCAATACCCTTGAACGGGGTATTGTGTGTTTCCTGTTTTGCCCTTCTATTTTCCTGCTTTGCTTGTTTTCTTTAGTAGAGGTTATTTCTTGTGAGTAGAGTAATTTATTTTGTGCTCAGATTGCTTTTCCATGCTTGTTTTTCATATTGGGCGTTTTTATAGTTGTCATGCCTAGTTGTAGGATAGTGGAACTGTTGTTTTGTTATTGTTGGTGAGCCTTAGTTGATATCCAAGTAGTCTTTGAGGTTTACTTGGACGATATACGCACGCTGAGCATGTTTAGTTACTCAGGATTGTAAGAACCTAGAGTAGTAGACCAAAGGGAGAATTGATGGAAGGGATTCTCTAGAGTGCCTTTTAATTACGACGCGAGGATATAGGGGGAATTGACATTGAGTGCTTCCCCAGAGAGTCTGTAGATCAACGACGTGGGCCACAAGGGGAATTAACGTTGAGTGCTTCCCCAGAGATCCTTTATCACGATACGAGACTATAGGGGTAATTGACGGTGAGTGTTTCCCCAGAGAGTCTTCTTAATTAATAGCTGAACCAAAGAGGTGAGACTGTGTGTGCTACCTAGAGGGTTTCTAGTACTGATAGGTTGAACCATAGGGGTTAGACTGTGAGAGCTACCCAGAGGGTTACCTATTTCTTCTTTTGTTACTGGTTGTTTACTTGTGTACTTTGTTTGCTAGAATTGTGGAACGTAGCTGCTTGTGCTTTTCTGTTTACTGCTTCTTGTTTTATTACTGCCATGTATTGATTGACTGTTAGGCACAAATATTTAGGTGATTTCTTACTAGGATTGTATCTCACACCCTGTTTGGTCCATGCTTTTTGGCCCAAGTAGACTATGTTGTTGTAGGTATAGACAATGGAAAGTGCCCTTCTACTTCAGGATCTTGATTGCACTAGGAGCTGGGGAGCATGGGACCGAGCCGTGGCTCGCGATGCTGAGGAGCATACTTTTTTTTCTTTTGCACTTGGTTTCAGTTGTATTTCAGCACATTGTTGTGTTTTTTGTTTTCCTTAGATACTTGTACCTGCTGCATCATTTTCATCATAGTTATATATCTAAATTGCATCTAATGTTTGGTTTCAGCTGTTATGCATGTTGTTTACTGCTTCCACTGTTTATTGTTGTTTTCTTACCTTGTATACCTTACCGAATGAGGGCATAGTTTCCCCACCGACTCAACAAGGCCCTCGCTGCTAGTCGGCAGCCTCTGGCATTCGGGGAAACGCGCTTGAGGTCATGTGGTGAACCAAGTACGGGGCACCATTGGAGGGGCTCCGGACTCGGGACATTACAAAACTAGTTATAATTAATTTAAGAATAAAAAATACCATTTTATAATTCCTAGAACTTATAATTTATAAAAACATTTATACATCATAATTAAATCTATCAAAAAATATATTTTTTAACATTTCACTTCACACTAATGCAGGAAACTTCATGCGTAAAGGTAGTGTTTGATTACCTTTACACTGAATAAAGAACCTCTGCATAGAGCTACTCAGTGGGTACCTTTACATAGAACCCCTTTGAGTAAGGGTATTTTAGGATGAAACTTATGTATAACCCTCTATGTAAGGGTAATATACTAAGACCCTTTTGTATAAAAATATCTTAAAGGTTAGTTTGTACTGAACTTTACACAAAACCATCTTCATAAGGGTAAGCTGCAATGACCCTTTTATAGAACCTTATTTATAAAGGTAAAATGTAATGACCTTTACCTAGAACCATATGTATAAAGGTAAACCATGATGACATTTATGTAGGACCATGTGTGTAAGGGTAATCAGTTATGACATTTTCATAGGCTAAGTGGGATTCTTTGTAAGGGTGAATATTGGTGCATATGAAATTTTTTCTATATAATAATTCAAAATAAATTATTTAAACATGTTTGAATCTTGAAGAACCATGATTTAATACCACTGATGGGTTTTATAATATCCTCCTCTTTTCTTTAGAAGTGTATATAAATCCAAAAAATAGGTTAATCTATCTTCAAGGAATCAAAACATACATAGTTAATAAAAATATAGTATACTTACGTTGCATATGCAGTAGCCTCCTTCTTCAATCTTCAATGGAGTATAATTGATGATGATCATAGGATCAATAGATAAATTCCCTCTTCCTCTGAGGGGGGGAACACTAGCCAGTGGATCCTGGTTCATAAATGGAGGACTCCCATATTCCTGAAGGGGTTATAACACCTTCACATAGGGTGATGAATGAGATACATGAAGGAATGGTGCTTCAAAAGTATTATCATGAAATTAGTCTCCACAGCCACCAACGGGAGAAGGATCACATCTTTATATAGGCACCCTTGATGCTTCGTTATAAATGGAAGATGTGTCACCCAAATGAAATACATTAGCTGAGTTATTTATATTTAAGTGAATACCTTGAACTCATTAAATGTATTTGTAATTCATTTTAATCCATTGAAAAAGGATTATAACTAATAAAACTGTGATGTAGGGGAATATCAAATTCATGAATCGTATGAATAAAAAGAGTTGATGTCAAGACTATCAACTGTGAAATATACACACATTCCACCAAGGTATGGTACTTTTTATTTTAGTGTATATACAACAAGTTTCACCTTATAATGGGTCATATACCATCTTCTCTCTTTGTGTGATCTATCCTTTGTAAATTTTTACTCACTCACATGTGAGGGGTATGAGGGGTTTAGGGTTTTATAAAATAAAAATTTGGCACATAGGTATGTATATAATAATGGATGATGGGATGATTCCCATATCATAATATTTAATTTAATAATGAATTATCATATAAAATCCATGAAATAAATAATTAAATTAAATTAACCCAACACATATGTAAGTCAGTTAAGATCGTGATCAATCACAATAAGCAATTACTATACATTAAAATTTATATAATTCATTTCAATTCATTCCAATTAAGATAAATTTACGCTAACAAATAAAATAATATTCAAATTAAGTAACTGATTAATCATCTTAATAATTTTTTCAAATAGTCCTTGATATTCATATCCTATATTATTTTAAATAAATTTAATAACTTTTATTTTATTTTAAAATTATTAAGTACATTTCGTGTACCAACAGGACTATATGGAATGTACCCTCCTGATCTATTTAAATTCATTACTATAATTTAATACTTTCATGGTTTGTATTATGGAGGTGACATGGTTTGTACCTTTCTACGTATGATTAAATCCATTTTTTGAATTTAAAAATAACATAGTGTATTTTATCACCCAAAACATCATGTGTCATATGTTGTGTATGGAAAATATAATGTAATTTGTACTGACACTGCATGTATTCCCATATTGTGTGTCATGATATACATGTAGTATTGTTCTATGGGTCAATTTACATAGTATATGCATCATGCATGATCATACGACATGTCATAAATATAAACAGTGTGTACCATTAGTTATTCAGGTGAAGTATATAGCATGTATGACTGCCATACACATCATGTAATTTAATAATTTATGTAGATAATAATTTTTAAGAATTTATTTCCACACCACCTACCAAAAGACATTGGTCATGTATTTGATATGGAATAACACTTATTACACAACATGTACAACCATTTATAAACCATATAGTTGGGTTTCACTTTAATTATCCATGTGTTGGATCACATGACATGTATGTCTCAGTGTGTGCCTTGTTTGATTTTTCATTTGTTACATTGTGTTTACAACTGGCTACATGCCATGTAATATGACCACACTACCTATATAAAATATCATCATGTGCCTTGTGTTACATGTCACATTTATGCGGTGTGTATAGTGATTTATACACCATGTAATTCATGTCTTTCCATGTCGCTCAGTAGGTAATAAATACATAGTATGTAATGAAACCATGTAATTTGACCACATGTCTTGGTGCAATTTATATAGATTCAAAATTGTGTGGGGTTACACAATGTGTACACCAACTAAACATTGGGAAATCTCTATCTTTATTCCAACTAGTGTTCAATACATAATGTGTAATGACATCATGTACTAATCCACATGTCATGTCATGATTAATATTGATCTAGTAGGGGTTTACTATGTCGTTACCTTCATTTATCTTCCAAAGTTTATAAATTAAGAACATGAACCACTAAAAAAATTTAGTTGTATTAATTCTGAGTTTGATCCCATGAGGTCTATGTTAGAGAATAAATTCAATTTAACATTTTAACACCTAATAACTATGATAAAATTACTAAACTAATTTGAATGTGAATTTTGAATAATGAGTGAGAGAAGTAAATAAAAACAAGTACCAAGCATATGATATCCAATTTCATGCACTATTGATTATAAAGCTTTATAATTGAATATTATTTTCACTAGAATTAAGTCTAATAAAACCCTTGGTCTTGGTGAATTCAATCTCTCTCTCTCTCTGTCACTCATAAACTCCCTTTCTCTAATATTCATATACTTCGGTTTGTTATTGAAATAGGTAACTTAAAACTCTATTTAAATTTGGAACCAAATCCTACCCAATGGTCTTAGAAAAGTTTGAAATATGGAAATTTCATTATATAATACTCTCTTAATTAGAATAAAATGATCATGTATGAAAACGTGATATATAAAGGGATAAGCGAGATGGAATTCAATAGCCCAGGTTGAGTAAAATATAAAAACACTCTATAACACTATTTCAATCCCTCTTCTATCATATATTAGCAAAAAAATCACCCTCTCATGCTAGTCATGAGAGGGTGAGATAAATAAATAAAATAAAATCTTATACCATGTGAAGAAAGAGATAATGGTTAAATCCTTCTATATAAGAACCCTATAAATTTCACCTCCTCTGACTGAGATATATCACCTCTTCCATCACCAAATTTTTGTATTTATAAGAAGGGCCCCAAAGATAACTATTTCATATATTTTTATCAGAATTTAGTATCTCCCATATTTTATCTTAAGAGTCTTGGAATTTTTTATGAAGTTTTTGAAGGTTATAATTTTTTGTTAACCATTTTTGAGAATCATTGGATTATTCTTCAGATAACTACAAATGTCTTTGAGAATTTATAAATATATTCTAAGAATCTATATATTCTTTGTAGTCTAAGAAATTTTAAAATGTACCAAGTTTAAATTTTGACTGTTGAAGGTATGTATTTTACCATAGATCATAAGGTTTTGATTATTAAGTATAAGTTTTTATCTACGAGCATAAGTACTCTTTTCATGGAACATAATTCTTGGGTGTTGATTATAAATCTTCATTACTTGATCATAATCCTTTTCAATAATGTGATTAATTATTTGAGTTAGTGTAAGTATTTAATCATAAGACTTCAATGGGCATAAGGATTTGGATGGTGTAAATATTTATGACTTAGAAAAATTCTAAGTCTCTAATGGGTGAAAAATAAAGTTTCCAAAAATTGATTATTCTGATGAAATCAAACTAGACAATGGAAAACCATTTATTTAGTATTTAAAATATAACAATTCAACTATTATTCAAACAAAATTAATAATCCATGTTAGCTAAATGATGAAAAAAATTAAATGAAATGAGATCAACTAAATGAGTACGAACCAAGATGAATATGAGACTATTGATGAAGAATATCCACATATTAAATCTGGAATGCTAGTGTGGTGATGCTTTACTGATATTTAGTTCCTCAAAATTACTCACAAACTCTAAAATGATTCAAGATAAGTGTTTTAAATATTGAAGATAAGTTCTGAGAATGTTTTTTCCACAACTATCGACTTCATGCCAAAGATGGGTAGAGATATTTAAAATTGTGTTGAGTTAGTTATCTAAATTGTTAACAACTATTGATAATTTCTTATATTCATAGATATAGTTTTATATGTTTTTATAGATATATATGATACTATGGTTATGAGAAAAAATATGAGGGGTTTTTTTTGTATTTGAATGTGGATTTAGGAAAGAAAATCCACAAGATAGTTTTTAATGGGTCTTGGTAAGGTAGATCGGGGAAGCTTAAAATAGTCAATACTTATGGCACTTTCTTTTGGAAGGATTGAGACACCATATCATATACCAATTTGGGTAAATGAAAAGTATATATGGAATTAATGTGTCATCTGATCAGAAAAGTGATTTATCAAATAAATAGAAGTTATGATTGAGTAGATGAAAATAAGAATATTTTGATCATAGAAAATTTAGAAGAGGGTAAGAAGAATATTGAGAAGAGAAGAAGACAGGCTGGTATGAAAAGCTCAGAACTGTCAATCTTTATCTTCTTAAGTATGAGAATCTAGTGAATGGTATTTTTTATTGAATATTGAGATGCAGATATACATTATATATAGAAATAAGTGATAGTGTTTTCCTAAATATTCTAAAGGATCATGGAGAATATCATTATATTTTTACAAAAAACATAAATCTTTAAGTTATCTTTCTCATTTTTTATGAATCATTGTAACTAGTAGAAATATGTGTATGGCTATCGAGATGTTGTGTGAGTCTCAATGATATTGTAATAACCTAGTTTTTGTTTGAGGTAATGATCCTTTATTTTCCATAAACTCCCAGTTTAAATGTTTAAATATTCCCTAATGTGAATTCCATTTTAGTTTATAGAGGTATCAAGGGTGTGTGGGGCTAGTTCTAGGCTTGTAACCCGAGTTTTGGGATGAATTAATCTTAGCACATGGTTAGTTAAACCTGTGTGAGGTATGTCGCAGAGTCTGATAAATCATATAGGGATTGGGTAGAGAGCATGGGAAGGTCGTGCAGTTAGACCAAACCATGAAATTTGGGGTTCATGACCATGTGGCCATGTCTATAATTTTGACAATGGGTTTTTTCATATTTTCCACATGGTTAGTCAAACTGTGTGAGTAAACCATGCAGGTTCCCCTTCCTGGTATCTAATTTTGCATGTTTGGTACATGGTCTATCAAACCATGCGGCTAAACTGTGCAACCCATGTATTTTGGGTAAAATTACCATTTTAACCTTAAAACTCTATTAAACCTTAAAATATATTTATTCCCCCTCCCGTATAGAAAATAATCTCATTTAAATACCTCTTTGAAGACTAAGCTAGTAATTGTCATCAAGATTTCATTCGATCTCTGATTTAAGAACTGTATATCTCATCAGATCTACATTGGTAAGATCCTAATTCCTTTTTAGCTATTCTTTATTCTTATGGATGTCAGTTGTGCTATTACAGTGTACGATAATATGCCCTATTATTAGGTTCTTCATCTACTCATTTATTTTCTTCTGATCTAATCCAAATCATGATTTGATACTATATTAGGTATCAATTATAGACCTACGGTAGGTGGTCTTGTTCCTTTAATTAAAATTATAGATGTTTATATTTGTTGTTGTGTCGCGTGCCCAATTTTTTGGCATCACTTTGAAATGAAATTAAATCCTTATATTTTCTATGCATTGCCTATATAATTAAGGAGGCTTGTTAAAGATGGTTTGTAGATTCAGTACCTTGAATTAAATGGAACCAACCCATTGGGTATGTTGTCTATATTAATAGACCACCATAGGTGGATCTTAGAAATGGACTCCTTTGGGTGTGCCTCTTTTAACCCTTGTCTTAGGATGTTGGATATTAAATTGAAAATTGAAAATTAATTATCAGTTGATGAATCGAATCATAAATAGAACTGTCATATGAATTGCAAGTTTGAATTGAATAATGGGAGAGAATGGATGACATGTCCATAGGATATGCTATACAATTGATTATTTAAATGAAACACCCATGTGAGTTAAATAGAGTCTATTCCATTTAATAGGTTTTTTAAGCATTAGAATCATATTTTAATGAATTGACCATGTGAGTATTGAAAGGCAAGCCTTACAAGATTGGAAAACACCTTGAACCACCTTTTGAGGTGAGTTTGAATTGAATTTATTAGGTTGATAACCCTTGGTATAATTGAATTGATTAATTATTATTGAATGTTATATTCCTTGGGTTACAAATGGATTTAAATGAAGAATGTCATGGATGGACTCATTTAGAATTTATCGTGCTTATTCCTGAGGGATACTTGGACTTCTAATATGGACTGCCAAGGATAGACTCATGATGGAATTTACTATTATGTGTCAAGTGATACATGTATTTATATGAGAATTTTATGGACGGACTCAATGGAATTTTGATTATAACACCATGGATGATAATTGGGCTCCCTTAGTGGACCACCAAGGATGGACTCACCTAGAAGGAAGGCAATTTTATGGAGGATTTCTTAGATTCTATATCCACTGAAGATCACCCCTTCTAGAGTTTGGCTCTCTTGGATCCTTTCCTCCTAATGGGATGTCACATTTCATTGGAGATTCTCTAGGTATCTACTTCTTCAAACCTCGCTAACTATGTAACCCTTTCACTTTTTAATAAAAAATTTATTGAGTTCGAAAGGATGGACTCAAATAGTTGGGACTTTATACCACATCTAAATTGGTACATAGTTTTCTGAGAGGTTTTACATGAATATTCTTTTAGGGTGTTGGTTTATATTACACCTCAAGTGATACATGGATTCCAAAATAGGAATTCCATGGATGGGCTCAGGTTCATAAATGATTAATGAATTAATAGACCTACATGACGTTTCTACCAAGCCAAACAGAAGTTTGGATTCAGTCTTGACTTTATGGATGGAATGTTTAGGAATCCTTGGATACATGTTCTTACTGGGGATGCCAGGCTATGTGCTAGGTCTCGGGACTTATTTAATTAAATGAAGTTGAATGATTAAATGAACTTGGTTATAAAATGACCCAATACTAACTGTTAAATCAGATACTTACTTTATAAATTAATAGAATAAATTAATTGAACTTTATAAGATTTTTACTTTTGATTACTTCTTTTACTTATTGAATTATTTCCTTCACATTGTCGTTATATGTATATATATATATATATATTTATATATATTCACAGACTATTTGGAATAGACCTTGGGTGTTTGCCTAATGGGATTATGTCTCACACCCTATTTGGGCCACCTTTGTGTACCCAAACAGGCTATATGATTACAAGTATAGATAAGGGAAAGTACCCTACCATAGGTTCTTAATGATTTCTTAGGAGTAGGGGTTCATGGGACAGAACTGAGCCTCACAATGCTATATAAACACTTTTTTATTTTCATACTTTTGTTTCATGTATTGCACGACTTCCTTGTATACATGTTTTGGCTATTTTGTAGAGACATATGACATATATCATCATCATTGAATGTGATCTTCCTTGTGATATTGATATCTATTCCTACTAGTTATTTATTGTTTTATAATTATAACTATTTCCACTACATGTATGTTATTGGATATTCTATTGTGTCATACTCTGGTAAGAGGGAATAGTCTCCCCATTGACAAACCCTAGTCCCTCAATGTTATTCGGCAGCCTTTGTTGTTTAGGGAGATGCACTTCATGCCATGTGACCAACCAGGCTCCGGGCACTGCTAGGTGGCATTCGGGTCTAGGACATTAAAATTTGGTATTTAAATAATTATTTTCTATTTTTATTTATTTTTGGTGATAATAGGAAGGTATAATAAGTAAATAGATTTTGGTAATGATATGTTCCCAGTGGTAGCTACCCCACGTACAAGAAAAATCCAAATTACCTTGAATAAAATTGTTGTTTTCTAGATTTTTACTGTTATAGTTAATTTGATTCCACCATTGGATGATGCACTTGAATTGTGATGTTATTATTGGTATAATTATGGGTTATATTATGTTTCAACCCAATGTGATGAGGGTGTTCCATCACATTCATCATATATAAACTTTTTAGAATCACATGCCATGCATTCTACCATGCCATTTAGAATGCATTACTTATCGCATGTTTTTGTAATTGGCATTGTGATATTTATGCCTATTTTGTGATAGGTATACAGATATGTGTTATGGAATAGATTATATGGGCACCAAAGTTTTGTTCATGAGGTGTTATGAACCCTCATGAATCAGAATTTGGTGGACCATTGGTTCAACATTTTAAATTGAAATGTTATATAAATGATAAATGAGAACAAATTCTAACGAAACATGAAAATGAATAAGTGAATCCAAGTGAAAATGAAATGAAAACTATGTTTCATATAGCATAGAACTTGATCCAGAACTAACTTTAGTAGTGGGAAGTAGGTAGTATCAATATCTTATTTACATTATATACATCGCCCAGACCTAACTCGTGGAGCAGGCAGAGGGGTGTGTTCTTATAGAGTAATACTTGTACCTATCCTTCTTAAATATATGAACTTTTGAGCTATCTCTTTGATAATGATCTTTAACAGAGGTGTATAGTTGGAATTTTAGAATCATTCCACTATGAATACCTCTATTCATATGCTAGGAGGGTGATGATGATCACACTCCATATGTGGTTTTCCATAGGATGTCAGTTGATACTCTAGTAGTAACAACTACGAGAATAGTAGTTTTACAAAACACAAGTGTTGAGGCACGATTCCATGATGGGTTCTTACATTTTATTAAGATCATTCATGGAGCATCGTGACCTACCCTGACTATGGAAGAGGTGACATGTGAGTTTAGCCACAATATCCATCCATATTTTTAGGGGATATAGGACCAAAATCTATGGAGTCATAGCTAGAGGCCATTCTAGATATCTTTGATCATTTAGATATTCCTCCTAAGAGGATCATAAATCTCACTACGTATATGTTTTTTGATTCTTCCAAGAGATGGAGGGATGTAATAAATCATATGGATCATCATCAGGAAATGGATTGTAGGTATTTTAATGTGGCCTTCTATAATTATTTATATCTCAAGATGTTGAGCGATGATAGAGCTTGGGGGTTCTTATGCCTGGAGTAGGGCGTGTTATCAGTAATGGATTACTCATCCCATTTTATAGGTATCTATAGCTTTGTACCTATTTTTATGGGCGATGAGCTATCTAAATTAGGTGATTCGAGATGGTCTTAGGTATGACATCTGATCATAGGTGAATGTATTTCGGTTGACTAAAATTTTTGGAATAGTTAATTAGGTGCTTATCATAGAGAGTAACCTGAGAGAGACTAGAGGTGAGAGCTAGGAAGATTCAACATCTAGATTATGTACTACATTGATTGGTAGTGTAAAGTGTCATTTGGTGCTTCCATGGAGTGATATTAGTAGTTTGAGAACATACTTGGGGATCCATGTGAGGTTCTACTCGTGTGGTAGGATCGGAAATATGACACCATAGTGTATGAGAGATCAAATTGAGAGTTAATCAAGAGGAAAGATTGGCCATCTACAATTATTCGATAGAACATTTCCACCAGAATCCCATGATAGAGGGTCTACACTGACTCCATGTTTAAGAGAAGGGTCAAAAGCTTCTCACCAGGCAAGGAACTAGAGTATGTCTAGATGATCAGGTTGAGGTGGTGGTTGTGGTTATGGTAGTCAGACCCCAGTTATGTAGGAACAACATAGTGGATCTGCTCAGGGTAGCCAGGCAGTATCACACAGCACAGTTCAGGCCAGATATATATAGTGCAATAGACACTTGAGGATTAGTATTTCAGAACTTTTACAGTCATAGGTACTATTCGAGTATCCTCTACTTTATGTTCGAAACTTTTTGATATAGGGGATTCTCATAACTTTATATTTATTCCCATTGTGAAGAGACTTAGGTTCAATGTTTATACCTTTAATGGTTTCATGATGCTTGAAGCTCTGTTGAGGATTATAATAGAGGATGTAAATAAGTGCAGGGATTGCCCCCTTAAGATTGGAAGGTGTCACTTTCTATGGGACCTATTTTTTTCTAGATGATAGGTTTTTACACCATTATCAGGATGAAATGGTTGGTTGTATTTCATGATTTCATTGAATTCTATCTCCATAGGGTGACATTCACATCACCATAGGGTGGTGAGTTTATTCATAAGGGTGAATGGGATGTCTGGTAAAGTTAATCTAGATCTGGGCATCATGGACTGGGTAGGATTATAGCCTATATTGTGAGTTTATATATGAATGATCAGGTAACTAGTCAGGAAAATTTCCCTCCAGTGCTTGATCATTTCAGGGATGTTTTCCCAAAAAATCAAGGTTTCCTCCAGTGAAAGAGGTAGAGTTCTCTATCGAGCTAGTTCCAGGAGCTACACCAGTATCCATTCCTCCTTAAAGGATTACTACTACTAAGATATGAGATCTCAAGAGGCATCTAGAGGATTTATATGCAAAGGGTTTCATCTGACTCAATACTTTTCTATGGGGTTTTTTGGTCCTTTTTTTGAAAAAGGTGGATGATACCCTCAGAATATATGTGGATTACCAGAAATTAAATCAATTGATAGTTAAGAACTAGTATCCTTTTCATGGATAGATGATACCTTTAACCAACTCATGGGAGCTTGGGTATTCTCAAATATTGATTTGATATATGGTTATCATCATTTGTGTTTTAGATCATCATCCATACCTCACACATCTTTCCATAGAATGTATAATCTATATTAGTATTTGATTATACTATTTGGTCTCACAAATGCACCAGTGTTTTTCATGGAACTGGTGAATCGAGTGTTCCATCCTTTTCTTTATTCTTTTGTGGTGGTTTTCAAGGATGATATCTTATTGTATCTTCACAATCTACATGACCATGAAAAACATCTTGAGATCATATTTAACACACTAAGATAGCATCATTTATATTATAATCCCACAAATTGACAGTTTTTTATGGATCATATTCACTTCCAAGATCACATTATCTCAAAGACAAGAGTATCAGTATGCCCATAGAAGGTGAGTTTTGTAGTTTTCTAGGAGAATCCCAAGAATATATTTAAGGTATGGAGTATACTGAGGATATCTAGTTACAACAGGTGTTTCTTGAAGGACCTATCATGCTTAGAAAAATAGTTGTCATGATTGACTAAGAAGGGTGTGAAGTATGAATGGACATATTCATGTTAGATTTATTTTTAGGAACTAAAAGGGTGATTAACTTCAATGTCGATACTGATTTTTTCAAATCCAAGCAAGAGTTAAATGGTGTACTGTGATGCATTAGGTATCGGGCTTTGAGTAGTTCTTATGCAGGGAGATAGAGTCCTAGAATATGGGTCTTGGTAGTTTAGGACACATGAGAGGAATTACTCGATTCACAATCTTGAGTTAGCTATAGTTGTTCTTGAATTGAATTGTTGGATATATTACTTACTTGGAGAGTGTTTGTGGTGTACACAGACCATAAAATCCTCAAGTACATATTTACACAGTGTGATGTGAATTTAATACAAAAGATATGGATTGAATACCTTTAGTCTTTAGATCTCAAGCTTGCCTATATTCCTGGTAAATTAAATGTAGTGTCTAATGCACTGAGAAAGAGGACTTAGATACAGGCAGTTCAGAAGTCCATTAGCAAGTGGCAGCTCATTTCCTTGTTCTTGAAGATTCATTTGGAGGTGCATGATAGTCAGGGATAGACTTGACTTTCATCCTTATCTATTACCTATACCCTTATGGATAGAGGTAGGATGAGGCATCTATTAGAATCATAAGGCCTAGTCCTATGGGAGAGTGTGGTAGGTGAGGACCCTCCTCCTAATTGGACCATAGGATATGATGAAATTTTTTGAGTACATGGTCGGGTATGGGTTTCAGTATACATGTGTAAGGATATGATGTAGGATTTTCATGCTTCATCTTGGGAAATGTATCCTAGAATCACCAAGATGTATCGGGATCTACATCAATAGTACTGGTGGATAGGTATGAAAAGAGATGTGGTTGGTTTTTCCTGAGGTGTTTCACTTGTTAGCAGATGAAGGTGGAACACCGGAAACCATCTAGTCTCCTATAGTAGTTACACATCCCTGAGTATAACTTGGTTGACTTTGTGATGGATTTTGTGATGGGTTTTCCAAAGTCACCTTGAGGTAATGATGTTTTATGGGGGGGTTTACTAGATCACAAAGAATGCACATTTCCTACCGATCAAGGAAGCCTTCAGTGTTGATGAGTTTGGGAGGTTGTAGATACATGAGATAGTACGATTTCATGCAGTACCTTGCACCATCATTTTAGATAGGGATTACTAGTTTACTTCATATTTACGAAAAGGGAT
This sequence comes from Viscum album, assembly GCA_963277665.1. Classification (NCBI taxonomy): domain Eukaryota; kingdom Viridiplantae; phylum Streptophyta; class Magnoliopsida; order Santalales; family Viscaceae; genus Viscum; species Viscum album. The sequence continues at coordinate 649,530,330 of OY728145.1, read as the reverse complement.
ACAGAGGGTGTTAGGTATATAGGTGATTCTGATCACAGTATACCACCCCTATATATATGGTCAGTCAGAGCATATGATTTAAGTGATTGAGGAAATAATTAGAGCATGCGTCCTAGATTTTAGGGGATCTTGGGAGAGGCATATACCCCTATTTTAATTCACCAACAATAATATATTATAGGATACAATAAATATTGTTCCATATGATGCCTTGTATGGTAGTCCATTATGATCACCCTTGTGTTGGTTAGAGGAAGGAGAGGTATCTATGCTTGGATATTGTCTTGTTTAGGAGACCACGAAATAGGTTCATTTGATTCAAAGGTAGATGGATACTATGAAGTCTCATCAAAAATCATATGCTGACTATTGTAGATGACCTCTATATTTTATGTCATTCATTGGGTTTTCTTTCATGTTTCATCGAGGTTGGGAAATAGGGGAATTAGGAGATAGGTTATGCTTTCATCGTGGTGTGTTGGGCTGTTCGAGATTATGGACAGATTAGGGTCGGTAGTCTATCGGTTGCAGTTACCTTAAAGGTAACTATCCATACACAACATCTTCTATGTTTCTCATCTACAGCGCTATTATTTAAACCGGTATCAGGTCTTTCAGCCCGAGGACGTTGAATTATAGGTATATGTGTCCTTTAAGGAGCATCCTATACTTATTGTGGATCGTAGTGTGAATGTTCTCTGAGTTCAGTCAGTTCTGCTGGTATGGGTGTTATGGTAGCATAGCCATGTGTAAGACGAGACTTGAGAGCAGGAGGCTAATATATGATCACAATGGCCAAATTTATTCTCAGAAATATTTGACCACCCTTGAAAATAAAATTTGGGGATGAATTTCATTAAGGGGTAAGTTTGTAATTACTTGGTTCTTCTTTGAGTTATGAATCCTTTATTTTCCATCAATTATTTGTTTAAATGTTTAAATATGGCCTAATTTGAATTCTCTTTGAGGTTATGGAGGTATCAGGGGTGTCTAGGGCTGATTCGAAGTCTAAAATACAATTTTTGGAGTGAATTAATCCTCGTGCATGGTTAGTTCAAACCGTGTGAGGTAGGCCACACAGTAAGATAAACTGTGCAAGGCTTGAGTAGAGATCAAGGAAAGACCACATAGGTAGACCAAACCATTCAATTTTGGGGGCACAGATATACGTCATATTTTCAATTTTTGCAGTGCTTTTTTGCACAGTTTCCACATGGTTAGTGAAACTATGTGAGTAATCCTTGTGGGTGCCTCTTCCCTATAGCTAATCGTACATTGTTGGTGCACAGACCGTGCATCTAAATAGTTAAACCTATATATTTTGGGTAAAATTAACATTTTACACTTAAAATAATATTAAACCTAAAAAATCTATTTCTTCCTCCACTCGCATAGAAAATTCTCTCATATGAAGCGCTCTATAAAGCCTAATCTATAAAGTTTCACTGATCCTCCATCCAATCTCTTATTCAAGCATCATTTGTATCATTGTATCTACATTTATAATATCTCAATTCCTTTTTAGTCAATCTTCATTCCTATGGATGTCGTTTGTGCTATTTAGGTGAAATATAATATACCCTATTATTAGGTTATTCATTCATTCTACGATTTTCTCTAAATCTAATCAAAATCAGGAGATCATGTAAAGACCCGCAAATTTCAAGGAAATTTTTTTCTTAATTTTCTTTGGAATTTTACAAGAGCGCAGCTTCAGACGGCACCTGATTCCGAGGCCCGGTGTGCCCGGAATCAATTTCCGAAGTTTGGCTCGGGTACGTTCAGTGAACGGATGAGCGGGTTTTTCTATCTTTTGAACCGGTGCCCGGAATCGAATTCTGAGGGCACCGATGAAATCGCAGCGCCGATATTTGCTTAGAAACGCCTCTTCCGGAGTTGCGTTTGCTCAGACGTGGTTTTTAAATTTTGCGGCTTTAAGTCAGAAATAAAATCAAGTTTGTGCGACAACTTTATTTTATTTTACTTAAGCTGCTTGGAAGCCACTTGAAGCCACTTAAAGGCGGCTTGAACTGAGTTGAACTGGATAGGATTCTATCCAGAAATATCCTACCCCCTTGGTAGGATATTTGTGAGGCAGGGCCCGCACGAGCCCCGCCGTTTCTTTCGCTAAGTAACGCACCCGCGAAAACCCGTCAAAGTAACTGAAAAGTCAACCGACACGTTTTCTTTAATTCTTAACAGACCATTTAATTGGGCGGTTTATTTCGTGAATTAAATGGGCTGTTTCTTTCGTGAATTAATTGGGCTGTTTCGCTCGTTGAATTAATTCAACGAACTGATGGGTCGTTACTTACGCTTTTGCGTTTGTTGGCATGTTTATAAAATAAGACCAACCTAAAAATCCTTTGAAAGGATTTGAGAGAATCTTGTTTCTTCGGCTCCCCGCGAAGAACGTGAAGAACGCGAAGAACGCGAAGAACGCCGGTGACCGGAATTCGACGACGCACACCGAGATCTGCGACGTCGACGAGCTTTACCCGCGACGTTCTTCGGCGACGCCTCTTCTTCCGCAGCCGATCCTCGTTCGGCAACTAAGGTAAGAACCGAATCGTTAATTCTCCTTTTTTTTAAATTCATGGAAACGGATTTAATTAATTAAATCCGTTTGTTCTTGATCCGGAGTTTGGCGACGCGACGCCGGATACCGCGACGACGCAACGATCCCCCCTTCTTCCGCGACGAGCGATTCCGCGACGACCTCTCGTCCGGCGACGACGACAAGGTAGGGGTTTATTTCCTTGATGATTCATTCCCGTGTTCTTATTTTTTTTAAAATAAAGAACCGGCATGAATAATTTCAATTAATTAAAAATTGAAATGCCGTTTAAAAAGAAAAGGAGTGAACAATTTTTATCTTTGATTAAAAATTGTTGTAGCATTTCCTCCCGTTGATTATGACTAACGCGGAGGGTGCGGGTCTAACGAACAAGACCCGGCAACCCTCCGCCGATCTCTTTTGTTGTGCGGATATGGCGGATGACGACGAACCGCGCGGCAGGGGCGATCCGTTGATCCCGCAGTGAAGATCGGCCCCCGGGAGGAGCATCGGCGCAGACGGGAGGCAAAACGGGCCACCGGAGCAACTCCGGCGGCCCGCGGAAGGTGGCGGCGGCGCGGGTCGCCGGCGGCGCCCGGCGCGCCGCCGGAGGAGTCCGCCGCGGCCGAGCCGCGGCGGCGGCGAACCGCCGGACCGCGTTCGCGGTCCGGCCATCCAGCACGCGGCCCGCGCGGGCCGCGTTTCTCCAAAGCCGCGGGTTTGACCCGCGGCGGCTCACTCGGCCGCTCGGCCGAGGCCGAGCCGGCCGGTCCGGTCGGCCGGGCCGCGCCCAGGCCGGGTCGGGCCGACCCGGTTCGGCCGACCCCAGGGGGGGTTCGGGCCGGGTCGCCCCGGGCCCAGAACCCCCGTTTCGGGCCTTCTTCGGTCTTTCGCCCATATCTTGGGCCTGGGACCTCCGATTGACGAACCGTCAGCGGCTACGCGATCCTTGGATCGAGACGGTCGTTTCGGTATATTATACTCAAGGTTTCGGAAGACTTTCAGTTCGGCCGGGTTGGTTCGTACACGAAACCAACCGGGCCCTCGGAGCGGAAACGCTCATAACTTGAGCTACGGACGTCCGAACGACGTACCGTCAGCTGTGGTAGTTTCCTCTAAGTGAGACGGAACTTTTGGCATACTCCACCCGAGGATCGGATACAGGCAGAGTATGGTCGGGTTGGTTTTGCCCTAAAAACCAACCGGGCCCCTGGGACGAAAATGCCAATAACTCTCAGACAGGGCGTCCGATTGACGCGCCGTCTGTCGCGTTGAGATCCTGTTGTCGATACGGAACTTTTGGATACATCATCTTCGTACTACGTGTCAGTTGATGTATCAGCCTCTCGGCTCGTGGAGCGGACCCTCCTAAACGAGCTCGCTAAGTGCGGGAACCCTAGCGCTGGCTGTGACTTCGACGACAGAGCAGAGATCCTCCGTGGACTGCGACGACGGCAGAGCAGAGATCCTCCGTGGACTGCGACGACGGCAGAGCAGAGATCCTCAGTGGACTGCGACGACGGCAGAGCAGAGATCCTTCGTGGACTGCGGCGACGACTGTGCAGAGATCCTCAGTGGACTGCGTCGACTACTGCACTCAGCGATCCCACGTGGATCAGTGCTACAGGTTCTGTGTGAGCCCGATCCTATGTGGGTCCTTACTACCGGTTCTGTGTGAGCCACTGCCTACAGGTTCTGTGTGAGCCCGATCCTGTGTGGGTCTTTTGCGGGGGTTAGTACCTATCGATCCTTCGTGGGTCCGACGACTTAGATGGATCAGTGATCATCTTTGACGTCATCTGAAAAAGTATACCTGGTTGAGCTGAATCTTATGTTACTCTCCTTTGTGGATTGTGTTGAATTATCCTATGTGGATTTACTGTTTACTCTCCTTGTGGATTTGAGTCTTGCTTTCCTTTGTGGATTGAGTTGTTCTTGAGCTCGTGAGCAGAGCTAGAATTGGGGACTTAGGTATATGTATGGGCATATACCTAAGTCGAGTCAGATGTTACTTCGTGATTGCATCTTTCTTTTGTGCTATATCCTTTGTGGATTTCGGGAGACCTTCGGGGGTCTCGGGTTCCTTACTGAGTAGCTTATACTCACCCCTGCACGGGCTATGCCCGCACTTCGTGGTGTTGGTTGCAGACGACGGACAGCGCTGATCGCGGTTGGGGCGTGGAGCAGGACGGTACCTGGAGGTGGACCACTGGGCGGGACGTGCTCAGAGCGGACGTGGGACCCGAGGAGCCTGGAGGCTATCTGTACCCACCCTTCAGGTGGGATTGCCAGTGGACGACACGAGGCCGCCGTCTTTTCTTCAGTTGCTGTACTTTACTTTTCAGTTGTACTTTACAGTTGGGCTTGTATTTCCGGCCCCTTTACTTTTCTGCACTTTACTTTCCGCTTGCTGACTCTGTGTGGTTGTTACTTATAAAGGCAATGCCTTCCCTGTTTACTGGGATTTTACGCCTTGGTGCTAGTCGCCAGCCCCTGGCCTATGGAAGGCGGGCTTGGGGTAGTCACGGCACGGGCCCCGAGGTCGGGTCGTGACAAATTGGTATCAGAGGCGGTCGGTTCTACCGCAGACTCTGACCGTCCTTTCTTTCCATATGAAGCAATAGTGTTTAGTGTATTGAGTGTGGTTATCAGTTCAGGGAGCCCAGTGTTGGTGCGGCGGCCGACGTATCCGTACACCAGGACCCTGACTCCTGATTTCCGACTTAATGCATGAAAACATTGATTGCGTGTGTGTTTCAAGTTTCTTTGTGATTACTTGTGTCAGCTCACCGGGTATACTGATCTGCTTTATGGAAGTCTCAAGTTTTCCTTGTGATTACTTGTGCCAGCTCACCAGGTATACTATTCTGACTTTGGTGCTCTTGTTCTCCTTTTCAGGATGGCCCTGCGACGACAGCCAGCTAGGGTTCCGAGTGTAGGGCGCGACGGCAGCCCACCGAGCGACGAGGCCTCGGTGCAGGGCCCTTTTCCAGCAGTGGCACCGGCGGTAGCTTTACCCGCCGAGCCACCGATGCTGCCAGTACCAGACGCTGACGATGCACGTCGCCTCAGGGCACTGCATGAGTTTCAGAGCCAGCGACCGCCCAGGTTTCGCGGTGAGGCGGACCCCCAGGCCGCCGAGGACTGGCTAGAGGCGGTGGTACGGATCTTTAGGCTACTGAGGACACCAGCGGATCTCATGGTGATTCTCGCAGCGAGCCTCCTGCAGGCAGCGGCAGGACGATGGTGGAGCCTGATGCTCCAGGTTCACGATGAGGCATCCTTGCTCTGGGCGGACTTCGAGGGCCTCTTCCGCTCTGAGTTCGTCCCGGCCACCCTCCGAGCGGTGCGCATCCAGGAGCTTCTCCAGCTGCGCCAGGGCAGCATGACGGTCGCTCAGTACGCGGCGAGGTTCACTGACCTATCTCGCTACTCGACCGACATGGTACGGGACCCCTTCTTCCGGGCCCGGACCTTCGAGCAGGGATTGCGACAGGAGATTCGGGCGTCGCTGATCTCCCTCAGCATTCCGACCCAGGCGGGAGTGCTGGAGCGAGCCCTCCTGATCGAGAGCTTCCTGGCAGAGCCTTCTTCAGCAGCGAGACCTAGCGCAGGGCGGCAGGTAGCTGAGTCTTCGGCAGCGGGTAGCCGACGGATGACTCTCGGGTCCAGGCAGACCAGACCCCCACGCAGACGGCCTCAGGACACCGGCTCAGCAGTGCAGGGCACACAGCGGAGTGCTAGCCTTCCGAGAGGCAGGCTGTGCTACTCCTGCGGCGGGCAGGGTCACATGGCTCGTGACTGCCCGACTCGCCGACCAGAGGAGCAGCAGACGGTGGAGGGGCCACCCAGGCAGAGGCAGAGGGTCGACCGTGGCGGTCCGCTGGGAGGAGGCGGACGAGGCAGAGGAGCTGGCCGAGCAGCGGGTGGTGGGCGACGCTTCCAGGCTCTACCCCCACCACCACCAGGAGGGCCACCTCGACCACAGGGAGCTGGCGGGCAGAGACAGGCCCAGCTCCAGGCAGTGGAGGCCTACGACCCCGACTTGCCAGAGATGATTCGAGGTACGATCTGTGTCTATTCCACCCTTGCTGCAGTACTTATAGACACAGGAGCGAGTCACTCTTTCATAGCCTCTGCCCTTGTTCGGAGCTCGGAGATTCCGACTGAGCCGTTGGCTCGATCCTTACGGCTAGAGACTCCTACGGGAGCAGACTCGACGATTACGCACTGGTTCCGGCAGGGTGAGCTTACTCTAGGAGGCGAGAGCTTCGGCTGGAATCTCCTTGTAGCGGCGTCGAGGCCTTACGACGTCATCTTGGGCATGGATTGGCTATCCACGGTTCATGCCCAGATCGACTGTTTTAGGCGCAGGGTGCGATGTGTTCGCACCGACGGGAGCAGGTTTACCTTCACCGACGAGAAGGGAACCTTTGCAGCACGGGATGGACTTCCGCGGAGGAGAGTGCAGCCCATCTCTAATCAGTTGGCTAGCCTCATCCTAGGAGCAGTGGACGTGCGGAGTCCAGCTTTTCCTGCAGTGGTGGACCAGTACGTGGACGTCTTTCCCGACGACGTTCCAGGGCTACCTCCTCGTAGAGAGGTAGACTTTTACATCGACTTGTACCCCGGGACAGCCCCGATATCTACTCCAGCATATCGGATGGCCCCCGCCGTGCTTCGGGAGCTGCGGGTGCAGTTGGAGGACTTGCAGAGCTAGGGGTTTATCCGACCCAGTGTTTCACCCTGGGCTTCCCCGATTTTGTTCGCCAAGAAGGCGGACGGGAGCTTGCGACTATGTGTCGACTATCGTCGCCTGAACGAGGTGACAGTGAGGAACAAGTATCCGCTGCCACGGATTGATGACCTCTTCGATCAGCTCAAGGGAGCGCGGTGGTTCTCGAAGATAGACCTCCGGTCAGGCTATCATCAGCTCAGAGTTCGAGACGAGGACTTGCAGAAGACGGCCTTCAGGTGTCGGTATGGCCATTATGAGTTCTTGGTTATGCCGTTCGGTGTAACCAATGCTCCAGCAGTGTTCATGAGCCTCATGAACAGGATCTTCCAGCCATACCTCGACCGATTTGTCGTGGTCTTCATTGACGACATTTTGGTATACTCGACGACTGAGGAGGAGCATGCCTACCACCTGCGAGTTGTGCTAGACACACTCCGAGAGCACCATCTTTATGGAAAGCTCTCAAAATGCCAGTTCTGGTTACGTGAGGTCCATTTCTTAGGGCACGTCATTTCTGAGGCGGGAGTTGCAGTGGATCCCGCGAAGATCGAGGCAGTGCTAGCTTGGGAGCCACCCAGGAGCGTGACAGAGGTGCAGAGCTTCTTGGGCCTAGCGGGATACTATCGGAGATTCGTGCCAGACTTCTCCAGAGTTGCGGCACCACTCTCAGCGTTGACGAAGAAGGGGAAACCCTTCGTGTGGTCAGACAGATGTCAGCAGAGCTTCCAGGAGCTGAGGCAGAGGTTGACCAGCGCACCTATCTTGAGGTTGCCTGAGGAGGGAGTTGGGTACGTAGTTTACTGCGATGCATCAGGGACTGGACTCGGATGCGTCCTGATGCAGGAGCGGGCCGTGATCGCCTACGGATCACGTCAGTTGAGGCCGCATGAGCAGAACTACGCCACTCATGACCTGGAGTTAGCAGCAGTGGTCTTCGCTCTGAAGACTTGGCGGCACTATCTGATGGGCGAGCGCTTCACAGTCTTTTCTGACCACCAGAGTCTCAGGTATATCTTCTCTCAGAAGGACCTGAACCTGAGACAGCGGAGATGGCTTGAGTTCCTCCTGGACTATGACTTTGAGATAGTCTATACTCCTGGGAAGGGGAACGTGGTAGCCGATGCCCTCAGCAGGAGGACGGGCATTCAGCTACTTGAGGAGGCGACGGAGCAGCTAGCCTCCTTACAGATATCCTTTGTGGATAGAGACGGAGCAGCCTTTCTTCAGTCTCTCACAGTCTCTCCTCCACTTCTACAGCGGGTCAGAGAGGCTCAGCGTGAGGACGCTGACTGTGAGACCCGGCGTGCACTGATATCCTCAGGTTAGGCGCCCGATGGTTTCTCCCTTGGAGCAGAGCACGACATCCTTTTTAGAGGACGTACCTTCGTACCAGTCGCCTTACGAGAGGAGGTGCTGAGAGAGTTTCACACTTCTCCCTTGGCGGTGAATCCCGGAGTGGCAAAGATGTACCAGGATCTCAGACGACAGCACTGGTGGCCGGGCATGAAGAAAGCTGTGGCTGAGTTCGTTTCACGATGCCTCACCTGCCAGCAGGTGAAGGCAGAGCATCAGGTACCAGCAGGCTTGGTACAGCCCTTGGAGGTCCCGGAGTGGAAGTGGGATGGCATATCTATGGACTTCGTGACTGGACTTCCACGCACCTCCAGAGGTCACGACTCCATTTGGGTGATTGTTGACCGACTCACCAAGTCGGCACACTTCTTACCCATCAGAGAGTAGGGCTCAGTGGAGAGCTTGGGACGTCTTTACGTCCAGGAGATCGTACGGCTTCACGGTGTGCCATCTTCTATCGTCTCCGATCGAGATGCTAGTTTCACTTCCCGGCTTTGGAAGGGGTTGCAGGAGGCGTTCGGGACGCGGCTCCATCTGAGCACAGCCTTCCACCCTCAGACGGATGGTCAGACGGAGAGGACCATACAGACACTCGAGGACATGCTCCGTGCATGTGTTCTCGACTTTGGTCGTAGCTGGGAGGACCACCTACCCTTGGTGGAGTTCGCGTACAACAACAGCTACCACTCCACCATCGGGATGGCACCATACGAGGCGTTGTACGGCAGACCCTACAGATCACCGTTGTGCTGGACAGACCCTGGGGAGTCAGCACTCGTGGGACCAGAGATGGTCCGAGCCACGACAGAGAAGGTCCAGATCATCCAGGAGAGGATGAGGACAGCTCAGAGCCGGCAGAAGTCATATGCTGACAAGAGGCGGAGGCCACTGGAGTTCGAGGATGGCGACCACGTCTTTTTGCGTGTCTCACCTCGACGTGGTTTACGGAGATTTGGCCGAGGCTGCAAGTTGTCTCCACGCTTCATCGGGCCTTTCCAGGTCCTCAGCAGGATAAGAGGGGTGGCTTATCGCCTGGCTCTACCACCTCAGTTGCACCGGGTGCACGACGTCTTTCACATGTCTCAGCTGAGGAGATACGTGCACGACCCGACGCACATCATCGACTTTGGGGAGATGGACGTGGACGATGGGGCGACTTTTGCGGAGGTCCCAGTGGAGATCGAGGATCGACAGGAGCGGGTCCTACGTGGGAGGTCGATTCCTCTTGTGCGCATCAGATGGCAGCACGGGAACCTCCAGGAAAGCACTTGGGAGCGGGAGGCTCAGATGCGTGCTCAGTACCCCCATTTGTTCCCCTAGTTTTTGATGTATCTTTACGGGGACGTAAAGCCCTGAGGTGGGAGTAATGTAAAGACCCGCAAATTTCAAGGAAATTTTTTTCTTAATTTTCTTTGGAATTTTACAAGAGCGCAGCTTCAGACGGCACCTGATTCCGAGGCCCGGTGTGCCCGGAATCAATTTCCGAAGTTTGGCTTGGGTACGTTCAGTGAACGGATGAGCGGGTTTTTCTATCTTTTGAACCGGTGCCCGGAATCGAATTCTGAGGGCACCGATGAAATCGCAGCGCCGATATTTGCTTAGAAACGCCTCTTCCGGAGTTGCGTTTGCTCAGACGTGGTTTTTAAATTTTGCGGCTTTAAGTCAGAAATAAAATCAAGTTTGTGCGACAACTTTATTTTATTTTACTTAAGCTGCTTGGAAGCCACTTGAAGCCACTTAAAGGCGGCTTGAACTGAGTTGAACTGGATAGGATTCTATCCAGAAATATCCTACCCCCTTGGTAGGATATTTGTGAGGCAGGGCCCGCACGAGCCCCGCCGTTTCTTTCGCTAAGTAACGCACCCGCGAAAACCCGTCAAAGTAACTGAAAAGTCAACCGACGCGTTTTCTTTAATTCTTAACAGACCATTTAATTGGGCGGTTTATTTCGTGAATTAAATGGGCTGTTTCTTTCGTGAATTAATTGGGCTGTTTCGCTCGTTGAATTAATTCAACGAACTGATGGGTCGTTACTTACGCTTTTGCGTTTGTTGGCATGTTTATAAAATAAGACCAACCTAAAAATCCTTTGAAAGGATTTGAGAGAATCTTGTTTCTTAGGCTCCCCGCGAAGAACGTGAAGAACGCGAAGAACGCGAAGAACGCCGGCGACCGGAATTCGACGACGCACACCGAGATCTGCGACGTCGACGAGCTTTACCCGCGACGTTCTTCGGCGACGCCTCTTCTTCCGCAGCCGATCCTCGTTCGGCAACTAAGGTAAGAACCGAATCGTTAATTCTCCTTTTTTTTAAATTCATGGAAACGGATTTAATTAATTAAATCCGTTTGTTCTTGATCCGGAGTTTGGCGATGCGACGCCGGATACCGCGACGACGCAACGATCCCCCCTTCTTCCGCGACGAGCGATTCCGCGACGACCTCTCGTCCGGCGACGACGACAAGGTAGGGGTTTATTTCCTTGATGATTCATTCCCGTGTTCTTATTTTTTTTAAAATAAAGAACCGGCATGAATAATTTCAATTAATTAAAAATTGAAATGCCGTTTAAAAAGAAAAGGAGTGAACAATTTTTATCTTTGATTAAAAATTGTTGTAGCCTTTCCTCCCGTTGATTATGACTAACGCGGAGGGTGCGGGTCTAACGAACAAGACCCGGCAACCCTCCGCCGATCTCTTTTGTTGTGCGGATATGGCGGATGACGACGAACCGCGCGGCAGGGGCGATCCGTTGATCCCGCAGTGAAGATCGGCCCCCGGGAGGAGCATCGGCGCAGACGGGAGGCAAAACGGGCCACCGGAGCAACTCCGGCGGCCCGCGGAAGGTGGCGGCGGCGCGGGTCGCCGGCGGCGCCCGGCGCGCCGCCGGAGGAGTCCGCCGCGGCCGAGCCGCGGCGGCGGCGAACCGCCGGACCGCGTTCGCGGTCCGGCCATCCAGCACGCGGCCCGCGCGGGCCGCGTTTCTCCAAAGCCGCGGGTTTGACCCGCGGCGGCTCACTCGGCCGCTCGGCCGAGGCCGAGCCGGCCGGTCCGGTCGGCCGGGCCGCGCCCAGGCCGGACCGGACCCGGCATAGCCGGGTCGGGCCGACCCGGTTCGGGCCGCCCCGGTTCGGCCGACCCCAGGGGGGGTTCGGGCCGGGTCGCCCCGGGCCCAGAACCCCCGTTTCGGGCCTTCTTCGGTCTTTCGCCCATATCTTGGGCCTGGGACCTCCGATTGACGAACCGTTAGCGGCTACGCGATCCTTGGATCGAGACGGTCGTTTCAGTATATTATACTCAAGGTTTCGGAAGACTTTCGGTTCGGCCGGGTTGGTTCGTACACGAAACCAACCGGGCCCTCGGAGCGGAAACGCTCATAACTTGAGCTACGGACGTCCGAACGACGTACCGTCAGCTGTGGTAGTTTCCTCTAAGTGAGACGGAACTTTTGGCATACTCCACCCGAGGATCGGATACAGGAAGAGTATGGTCGGGTCGGTTTTGCCCTAAAAACCAACCGGGCCCCTGGGACGAAAATGCCAATAACTCTCAGACAGGGCGTCCGATTGACGCGCCGTCTGTCGCGTTGAGATCCTGTTGTCGATACGGAACTTTTGGATACATCATCTTCGTACTACGTGTCAGTTGATGTATCAGCCTCTCGGCTCGTGGAGCGGACCCTCCTAAACGAGCTCGCTAAGTGCGGGAACCCTAGCGCTGGCTGTGACTTCGACGACAGAGCAGAGATCCTCCGTGGACTGCGACGACGGCAGAGCAGAGATCCTCCGTGGACTGCGACGACGGCAGAGCAGAGATCCTCAGTGGACTGCGACGACGGCAGAGCAGAGATCCTTCGTGGACTGCGGCGACGACTGTGCAGAGATCCTCAATGGACTGCGTCGACTACTGCACTCAGCGATCCCACGTGGATCAGTGCTACAGGTTCTGTGTGAGCCCGATCCTATGTGGGTCCTTACTACCGGTTCTGTGTGAGCCACTGCCTACAGGTTCTGTGTTAGCCCGATCCTGTGTGGGTCTTTTGCGGGGGTTAGTACCTATCGATCCTTCGTGGGTCCGACGACTTAGATGGATCAGTGATCATCTTTGACGTCATCTGAAAAAGTATACCTGGTTGAGCTGAATCTTATGTTACTCTCCTTTGTGGATTGTGTTGAATTATCCTATGTGGATTTACTGTTTACTCTCCTTGTGGATTTGAGTCTTGCTTTCCTTTGTGGATTGAGTTGTTCTTGAGCTCGTGAGCAGAGCTAGAATTGGGGACTTAGGTATATGTATGGGCATATACCTAAGTCGAGTCAGATGTTACTTCGTGATTGCATCTTTCTTTTGTGCTATATCCTTTGTGGATTTCGGGAGACCTTCGGGGGTCTCGGGGTCCTTACTGACTAGCTTATACTCACCCTTGCACGGGCTATGCCCGCACTTCGTGGTGTTGGTTGCAGACGACGGACAGTGCTGATCACGGTTGGGGCGTGGAGCAGGACGGTACCTGGAGGTGGACCACTGGGCGGGACGTGCTCAGAGCGGACGTGGGACCCGAGGAGCCTGGAGGCTATCTGTACCCACCCTTCAGGTGGGATTGCCAGTGGACGACACGAGGCCGCCGTCTTTTCTTCAGTTGCTGTACTTTACTTTTCAGTTGTACTTTACAGTTGGGCTTGTATTTCCGGCCCCTTTACTTTTCTGCACTTTACTTTCCGCTTGCTGACTCTGTGTGGTTGTTACTTATAAAGGCAATGCCTTCCCTGTTTACTGGGATTTTACGCCTTGGTGCTAGTCGCCAGCCCCTGGCCTATGGAAGGCGGGCTTGGGGTAGTCACGGCACGGGCCCCGAGGTCGGGTCGTGACAGATCATACTAGTGTATCTATCAACTATGGACCTATGGTAGGTGTTTTCATTCCTTTCATTAAAAGTAAAGGTGTTTATATATGTTTTTGTGCCACACACCAAATTTTTTGGCATCACTTTTAAATGAAATTAAATCCTTGAGATTATAGGCATGTATTATATAATAAAAGAGGATTTTTATAGATTTTTTATAGGTTGAAGTACCTTGAATTAAATGGAACCACCCCTTTAGGTGTTTTTTTTATATTAATAAACCTCCATGGGTGGATCTTGGAAATGGACTCCTTTGGGTGTGCCTCTTTTACCCCTTGTCTTGGGATGTTGAATATTAAATTCATAATTATAATTGAATTTTCAGTTGATAAATTTAATCATAAATGGAATTGTGATAAGAATTGAAAGTTGGAATTGAATAAAGATAGGAAATTGATGGAATCTTCCTAGTATATGCTATGTAATTGCTTCTTTAAATGAAATGATTGTGTGATTTAAATATAGTATATTCCATGTAATAGGTTTCTTAAGAATGAGAAGCATGCTTTAATGAATTTCCTATGTGAGTATTGAAAGGAAAGTCTTTTAATCTTGGATAACACCTTGAACCACCTTTTTAGGTGACTTTTAATTGAATTTATTAGGTTGATGGCCCTTGGTATAATTGAATTGATTAATTTTTATTGAATGTTATATTACCTGGGTGAAACATATATTCAAATGATGAATTCCATGTATGGAATAATTTTTTATTTATCATGATTATGCCTGAGTGATACTTGGACTCCTAATATGGACTTCCAAGGATGGACTCATGAGGGGTTTGACTATTATGTGTCGAGTGATACATGGATTCATATAAGAATTTCATGGATAGACACAAGGTAAATTTGATTATAATTCCATGGGTGATACTTGGGCTACCTTAGTGGACCACCAAGGATGGAATCAAATGGTTGGGACTTTATAACACATCTAGATCAATAATTAGGTTCTTGAGAGGTTCTACATGGACGGGATCGTAGGGTGTTGGTTTATATTGCACCTAGAGTGATACATGGATTCTAAATTAGGAATTCCATGGACGGGATATGCTTCATAAATGATTAATGAATGAAGTGACCTATATGATGTGTCTTCCAAGCCAAAAAAACAATCTTGGATTCGGTCTTAACTAAATTTAGTAATGGTCTTTTTAGGAATCCTTGGATACATGTACTTATGAGGTATTTTAGGAAAAGCACCAGGTCTTGAGACTTATTTAATTAAATGAAGTTGACTGATAAAATGAACTTAGTTATAAAATGTTATTGTGCTTACTATTAAATCAGAGATTTACCTTTTAAATGGATTAAATATTATAGTATGTTTACTTTTGAGTACTTTACTTATTGCATTGTTTCCTGCACACTGTTGTTATATATATATATATATATATATATATATATATATATATATATATTCACTGACTATTTGGAACAGACCATGGGTGGTTTCCTACTGGGATTATGTCTCACGCCCTATTTGGGCCACCTTTAGGTACCCAAAAAGGCTATATGATTACAGGTATGGATAAGTTAAAGTTCCCTACCATAGGTTCTTGATGACTTCTTAGGATCAACGGATCATGGGATTGAGCTGAGGCATGTGGTGCTAGTAGGACACTTTTGTTATTTTTTTAAATTTTATTGCATGTATTGTATGCCTACCATGTATACATGTTTTATATATTTTGTAGATACATATGACATGTATCATCATTATTTTATATGATATTCATTTTGATATTGATATATGTTCCTACTAGTTATCTATTGTTTGATTGTTATTATTACTTCGGCTACTTGTATGTTATTGGATATTAGGTTGTGTCACACTCTAGTAATAGGGAATAGTATTCCCATAGACACACCCTAGTCCCTAATTACTATTCAGAAGTCTTTGTAATTTGGGGAGATGCACTTGAGGCCATGTGACCAATTGGGATCAGGGTAATACTGAGTGAAATTCACCTCTGAGACGTTACAGGGATGCTGATGTACAAGGATTCAGGGAGATACCTAGATAATCCACTTTTATTTTATTGAGAAATTTAAATTCAAATATCAGGCACAATTGGAGTCAAAAATGTCAAGGATTAGGAACCCACAATGGGATCAAGACTTATAGAAACTGGTTGTTCATTTTCGTGATTATCTATTTTTTATTATAGGTAAGGCTAAGTGACTTAAACTAAAGGGATCACGTATTAACTAATAGAAGAGGTTTATTTCTAATTGAGAGAAATATTAAAATATAACCACCACTAATTCATACTCCCTTATCATTATTGAATTTTTTCTTGAGAAATGTTAGTGTCACATTAATACTCTACTTTAATATCCGTTCAAATTCTCATTCGAAATAAAAATTAAGATTCATAGGTGTCCAATATCTCATGAGAGATAAATATTCAAAATTATAATAAAGATAATATTGTTTAACTATTACTATAACCATAATATAGTCTCACTCCTTCGGGAATTTTATTAGGTGTTACATGTAGATTCCTTCAAATTCACACACCAATATCACTACCACACCAAAATAGAGGTCGTTTTGAATTTGTATAATCCCTGTGTGAAACAGCTTCATCTCCTATAACATAGAAGAATTCATTTCAAATTCAATGTTACTTACAATATAATATATCACAATAATTGTTTTTGGAAGTTTCAGTGGTTGTTTCATTGTTCATGTGCCCTTATGCAGTCACTCAACAACCTTTACATAGCTCTTCCTCAACATAAAAGAACCTTTATGTGGAAAAATGAACCTTTACACACTAGATTCCATATTTGTATGCATATATGTTTCTCACATGAACATTTTCAATACCTTGAATAGCATGGAATTTCACTCATTATTTTAGTATCAAGATATCCTTGTGAAACTCAGGCTTAGCCTCTACAGGCTTTGTCTTCCTTGTTTTCTCCTTCATCAAACTCAAAAGGTTTCCTTGACCATGGTGTCATTCAAATTTTCCCCTTATGGTGCTCGTCATTTTCCAATATTCTATGCACTCTTGTTTTATGGCACTCAACCCCAATGAATATCATGCTTAGAATCCCCATATTAGTCATCATTTCCTTCATCTTCATCATCCAAACTTCACAATTTATGTATCGAACACAATCTAGATTCCATGGAATAAATTCATCATAAAGTGTATCATGTTGATCTCTAGTGGTGATCCATGGTTATCTCAATCTTCAAAGTGAAACTTGTAGGTAATCTCGAGATCCTTTGAGAGCATCAATGGTGGACTCTAGGGGCCTAATGGAGTGGGACAGGTGGTTAGTGGGGTGTGTGAGTTATGATATGAAATATACGAGGGAGGGGTGATTCAAGTTGATCCAAAATGGAAGCATTTTGGTTTTTGGAATAGTGCTCTAAGAAAAAAGAGTCCCACGTTGATTTTTTACTTCGTTGGCCTAATATTTATAATAAAATAAGTGTTATACATCGACCAAAACAAGATTTAATAGAGTTGGTACTCTTCTACAGCCTCTCATGTTTCCCCACACATAAAATGTTAAACACCATTCTATCCTATGCACCTTTTCATGCATTCCATGCTTGACCTATTCTCCATTATACCACTGGTTTTCCTAGTAGATGATTGGTTGGGCTACCTTCTAGGTTATCTTGAACTGATTTTCTATTCTGGTTGGTGGCCAGATTTTTAACACATAAATAACATAGAATTCAGTATAAAAAATCCACCTTTAAAAAAATTATTTTTATTTCTTTTATTTCAATTTTAAAAATTTATATTTAAAACATAATTACCCACAAATGAATAGAATCAATAATAAATGGGTCAATAATATTTAAATAATTACTGAAATCAATTAACTTAAATTTAAAAAATATTTATGAAAATATAGTCATCAAATACCTCCACACTTAAACTTATTCTTGTCCTCAATAATAGAATATCAACTCATATTATAGAAGAAATATATGATACCAATATTAAACTTCAAAGGAACAAAATTAAATAACTATAAATAGGGAGATAAACATTCAAGAATTGTATTGAAATATTTCATCCATTCCTTATTTTTCAAGTAAACCAGTTAAAAATGTATTTTACTCTTTCCCCTTGAAATTGATGATACTTCTCTTAACATCCAATCAAGATTCTTAATTCAATATTACTAAGCAATCCAATAATGATCTATCTCAACATTAATTACATTCACTCATTACTTAATATAATATTTTAAATTTATTTTTTTATCATAAATTTAATACATGAACCTATACTTATGATTTTAAAGGATTTCAAATCTACACTTTATAAAAAATACCAAATTTAATCCCCAGGTCCTGAATTGAAGATCAAATGACTATGAGGTTAATGGGTAGGTGGTATAAATATATAAAACATTAGGTTCAAAAGAATTTTAAACTCAAAATCACATTTCAGGATAATCAAAGTTTAATATTAATGAATATACTCCATTCTAAGTTACATATTCCAACTTTCACAAACTCAAATTAAGTTCAATAATCAATGATGGTATAATTAATGAATAACCCTTTGTTTTTTTTTACTTTTTTCATTTTTTAAAACTAATTTTTCAATTTTTAAAAAATTTGGGCTTAATAATAGTCTCATGTCCACCACCCAACTTCAAATGATCAAGACCATTGATCAATCAATTTTGATTTTTGACCTTCCAAATAAAAACACCATTTATTTCCTCAATTGTTTCATTTTTTAAACTATTTTTTCCTTTTATATTAATATGGGTAAACAATATAGCATAATTAAATAATAATTATGAACCTTCCCAAAATCCCAAACCCCTAAAAAATTCTCCTCATTGATGGAAATACTTTTTCCATAATAAAAAAGTTCTCCACCACACTTATTCTAATAAATATCATACAAAATAAAAAGATTAAGGGTGGGAGAGGATAAGATAGGATTGTAATGTGACTCTTCCTTAATAAGTTAATTCATGGTTTATATGATCTAAAATAAGGATTAATGTATAATATGGACTTAATGATAAGGTATCAATCAATAATAACACCTCAATGATATTAAAATTGGCTTTGTTTAATCATATATTTGATAAGATATAAATGTAAGTTCTATAAGGGTTACACGTCCCAAGTTTCTCTCAAGAAATATGCATAGAACAATTGGTAAATATTTTCTTAGAATCCTATTATGTATAGGAAATTTATAATATCATACAATCACTCATTTCATGGCTAATAATAATAAATAAATCCACATGAACTTTAGAAATTAAAAGCATCAAATATGAAAGGTATATTTTATCTATATTGATAAACTAACCTCCCTAAATCATTATTCATTAAATACATACTCCTATATTTATCCACACTCATTCAATCCCATATTTTACTCATTAAAGTTCATTGAAATTGAAATTTAAAACATGGAATCATAGGATTCCTAAGTAATATTTGGTATCATCACTTATAAAGTAGAAAAAACCTAAGTGTAGGGTACAAATTTTTTCTTTAAAACTCAAAAATGGATTTGAGAATATTGGGGAGACAAAATTAATAAAAACATTAAATTAATACCCCTACCCTCATTTGAATATCTTCTTATTATTTCCATTCTTAATATTTTCCTTATGCCTTTCTCCTCAAGGAACAACAAAAGAAAATATCCAAGTGAAATAAAATATTCTATTATTTAAAGGTCAAAAATATAGAGGAATTCAGTATACTACCTAATATATTACTAAACTAATTCCTAGGAAAGTAATGAAAAAAAACATCCTAGAAATCAACAAAAAAATAAGGTCAGATCCTAAAATTTATTTTATTATGGTCACAAATCTCAACCTTACCTCATTGAATCACATAATAGGAGTATCATATCGAGCTAAATGTCTCGTATTTAACCAATTTTGATCTTATTGTGCATCTGGTGTAGCTCTACTCTACTTATTCTTTGAAAATTTATTAAAACACTATTGAGAAGATATCCAAGTAGGGGTCAACTATATGGATTGGAAAATCACCTCATGTGTGGTACATAATTGGTAGAGCAATCCATTTAGATCTTTTTTTGTCTTCACCTTATCAAATTCTTCAATGATTTTCTCTAATTTAGCATCTCTTACATCGTCATCTCCCTTTTCTTCTTTTTCAGATTGTATTTGTTAAAAATCTAAATAGTTTGTGTAGATTTCAGTAGGTCTACTCTCATCCACTTCCTTTTCTTCATTCTATGATCCCAGATTTTCAAGGAACCCATATAAAAATTCATCAATTGAGGTACCTTATTTTTATTCTTTTTTTCTTGTTGTCACCCTCAAAAATTTTCATTAAACCACTCGATTTAAATAGGTAGATATTATTATTTTAAATCTTATTATTCTTTTTAATTATACTCCAAAAATTTAGTACTTTTGGAATATTATATAGAAGAAAATTTATCTTTTTAAAAAGAAATTAACTCAACTTCAACTGCCATGATTTCAAGATCTTAACACGCCTCTACAAAATTAGATTCTGGACCACAGATTATTACCTCAGAATTACTCGAGTACAATTTTGGGATCCTTTAT
Organism: Viscum album; assembly: GCA_963277665.1. Lineage (NCBI taxonomy): Eukaryota > Viridiplantae > Streptophyta > Magnoliopsida > Santalales > Viscaceae > Viscum > Viscum album. The sequence continues at coordinate 649,510,210 of OY728145.1, read as the reverse complement.
TTTTGGATGTGGATCCTACTCTGTTGCTTAACCTGATATATAACATCCATTTTATAAATAGAAACTTTTTCTTTCTCTATTAAAAAACATTGGATATGTACCATCACAACCAAAAATATTATGCCACTAAAAGTAATATAAAAATAAAACTAAAAATAAAACTAAAACAATAAAAATGAAAATATAAATGAAAAATACTTTTTATAAACTATCAAAAAAATAATATCTTAATCCAATACCCCAAAAATAATTCCAAAAACTTGGTATAGGATAATAGTGTAATGACACGTTGATTTTTGGGTCATTGTTTTGAGATAGAACTTGAATTTTTTATCTGGTGGACAGCTATTTTGAGAATTAGGACATAGACTGGGGTTCTAATAATTTTAATATCAATGAATTTTTTTTAGATATTTTTTAAGGTTTGGGTGGTGACCTAATGGTTCCATAGGAAATCAAAGGAAGGATTGGAGGCTGAGGTTTCTAAAAAATAACAACAACAGCCATTCATTGCGTGAACATTGATTCACACTATGAGAGTTGGAGGGTTAAGGGTAAACCCCCAATACCTTAGTGTTTTAGGGAGTGAAACATCAATTAAAACCATGAAAGGTATATATCCTTTTTGAAAATTTAAAAGGGGGCTCCCCTTCCCCAATTTTAGGTCATATTTGTACATGGGGATGGATATTTAATCGGCACCTCAAACTCTCTTATTCCCCTTGATCTATGCTGGTTTTTTGTGGAATTTTGTGTTTATTACAGGTAATATCCTTTCTTCATTCTAGGTTTTATTCACAGATAATGATTTAATATCATTTTATTTTGATTTTCAATATAAATTCCACCGAATCATGGTTGGATCTATTTAGACAGATGAGGATTTTTCTCAAATTACATAGAGGAGGGCCTAAGATGAAATTTTCACTTTGTTATATGTCTTTTAGATGAAGGTATGTCTCCATATATTTTTTAATATGTTTTATGATAAAAATTTTTAAAATAAAGTTTTTAGAATGGGAATTTAAATTGGGCCTTTTGTGTAGCCTAGTTTTGGGGTGCATCAGGGGTTGACTACACCCTGTTTCTCAATATTCTAGAGGGTGGATGAAGATTGGTGAGTTTTTATAAAAAAAAATATAACGTAAATTAAATGTGATAATTAATTATAAATGTTTTTAATTAATTATTAATGTATTATGGTGTGAGATAGGTTCCTGGGAGCATGGACTGCACTTGGTTTGCTTCGATGAGGCTAGATAGTGGTAAGTGAGGGGTTAACTCCATGTTCTAGGTACGTAGCCCCTATGATAAAATTTGATATTAATGTTTATTTATAATTGTGCGTTCATTCATATTTTAATGGGTTCGAGAATGAGGTATAAGGACCAGTAGAGTCCTTAGGTTAGATGAAAGGTTGGCTTTGAGCCTCCTAGGATGAGCCCAATTGTCCTTTATCACTTGGGGTAGTTTGGGATCACTCTATGACTATGTATCCATGGGTCTAGGGATTTAGTTAAGAGAAATATAATATTATAGGAGTCCTTATGTTATGATATGAGACAAAATATATCATATTTTGTGTTTCTAGGTCTAGTGGGAAAGTGTGAGAGGCATAGGGTTGAATGGTATTCAGTGAAACAAATGTTTGTGTTGTGAGTAATGAGGGACTCCCTCATGATATAGAGGTGAGTATAGAGTATAAGGAGAGTGAGATAATTCCTATTATACTTGTAATATTTGATATATATTGGTTTTCTCTATGTGAAAAAATAATGGATCTCCCTTAAGAGATGTGTGTCGTGACCTAGTGAGGATTGAGGGGTTTGTTTGAGACTTGTAATCAGGATGCCAAGGAGGTTATAGATGGGAATTAGACCCCAATTGTTGAGGATAGGTTCAATTAGAACATGATTTTTTGTACATCCCCTAGTTAGTAGGATTTATAGTGATTATAACTTTAGTAAGGTTTCATTGGACCATTAGGTCTGGTTCAGGGTGAGAATTTGGGCAGTGACATCACCAACAGCTGATAGGCAGAAAGTGGTATCGATAAGAAAACACCATAATAGTTTTGAAGGACCTAGTGGGATCCCTAATGATTGAGTTAAGATTTTTTCATGATGATTGGATAGGTATCAAGTTATTAGTGACCCAGGATCTACTGGTGAGTTTTTTTGATGCCCTGTGGGCCCGGCCTATACTGCATGTGCTTGATGTGTCCTCCATAAGTGTGGAGGGATGGGTAAATGTATATGTAAATATGATTTTTCCTTGTTTCCATATGTATTGGGTCATGTTTTATGATGTTTGATCGTCCCTTTTCCTTTTATATAGTGGGTTTAGGACTTTATCGTGAGTATATTAGGTTGGTGTGCTTGATGTGTCCACTATGAGTGTGTAAGAATGGGTCGATGTGATTTTCAAGCCTTTCCATTATAAGGATATTTTATATGGCCTTACCATGAGTGTCTTGGTCCATATTCATGAATTTTACATTTCCTTGATAATTATTAGATGGTTGGGTCATGGTATGAAGTGACACAATGTGACACTAATGGACCCTACATTGAGCAATAAGTTTGTGAGTCAATATATGGTTGTATGACCATAACTAGTGTCTGTGGGTATTGGTTAATTGTTTGGACATTTTTCTACCCTGATTTTTTGGGTTTGGTATGGGAATCAGTTATAGAATGAGTTGATGAGGTGAATTCTAGTATGGTGTTGAAGAAAGTTGATTAGATGTTGTGATGGCCTAGTTAGTACACAGTGTCCTGGTGCGTAGGGAGCTATAGTGGAAGGGTTTGCAAAAAATATTTTCAGAATTGTGTAACATGATATTTTACTTGTTCATACACACACATATGATGATGTATAAAAAGGGTTACTTGGTGAGACCCTACTGATTTATATTTTCATACCTTGAATGGGTATATTTGTGCATGTTCAGATCTAATCTATACATTTCAGGTTGAGAATATGATACACATAAAATAAGATTATAGAAGCTTAATGGGTATGAAAATAGGGCTTGTGAGGCTTAGGTTTGGTAGTAGTAATATTTTTCATGTGTTTTATTTTGGTTTTATTATTTATTTGAGATCAACCCTATATGAGATCAGTGTATGGATGTTTTGTGTGAAAATATCATATATTTTATTCTTTGTGTTTATTTATTATATGTACACTTATGGTTTTGGTTGTGTATAATGCTTGGTTATTTTTAACTATTTTTATGAATCTGATTCCAGATAATAGTCACCTCATTGTATGTATTAGTCCATTTCTACTACTTTAAATCCTTTGGTGTATGGGAGGATCACTTGAGTCCATGTGGAAACCTTATCCTGAGAACTGATGAGTGGCCCGGGGTGGGGCATTACAAATGGTATTGGGCCTATCATTATTTTTTAGTTATTTGAAGAGATAGTTGAAAGTCGTCCTAGTAATGTGTCAGATCTTGTGATGGATATCATACTAGTGCATTTAGAACGCCTTTTCTGATAGGGATTCTAGTTTACTAGTGTCATGGGATTATTGTTTTTGATATTTGATGTTACAGTTGTATGATTTCACTTTGGGGGATTCACTTGGGTTTCATATTTATGGTTTATATTTTTTGGGATGTTGGACCATTTATAAGAGGATTATGTTCATTCATAATGATTAGGGACATAGGTTTCACATTATATACAGGTTATTGAATGTGGTTTTTTTCATATGAGAGGTCCAACTATCTAAAGTGTTGACAAAAAATTATATGATGTTTTCCCATATAACTTTTTCTTTAAATTATACATGCCTAGACTATGGTTCATTTCTATTCAATGGAAGGTCATGTTTATTTTATGGTGGGGGTTCTCTAATGATGTAAATACAGTCCCTTTATCAAGGGATGTATGGAGACCCCTAGTGGGTCAGTTCAGTAATTAATGCCCTAATAAAGGATCGATAAGGGTATGGTATGCCTTAGGGATGATTCAAGGTTGGTCGTGATTTTCCTTGAAAATTATGGAGCTATGTGGGCCATTGGGATATGAGTTTGGTTATTTAATTTTTCAAAAACAACCTTTATAGGGTTTTCTCATATATCTTATTGGTGGTCTTCTTCTTAACCATACTAGGAAGTTGAGGAAAGGAATAGAAATTCCTTGGGATTTAAAGAGGTTAAATGATCAATTAATTTCTAGTATCGAGGTGGGATGAGAGGTCAAGATGTATGGGATTAATGGCCATATTATTCTTAGTATGTGCCTTCATCTAATGTAGTAGAGATGTGGGTAGATGCTCATGATACTTGAAACGATGATCATGTGGCTAGTGATCCTGGATTTATCCTTGGTGCAGGATATTTCTTGGGATATTTGGTGAGATTTATGTTTATTTAGATCATTTTTGGTGGGTTAGACATGTGATACTATGTTATAAGGGATGATACTCATGGGATCATGAGTCATGTTTTATGTTTGGGTTTCATAGTGGTGTGCTTCTATTAGATTTAAGCGAGATCGAGTAGGATCATAGGTGAGAACCTAAGAGTGGTTTTTTATTGGAACACTCTAACTTGGATGGAGGAGATTGATTATTGGTGTGAATTTTTGGGAAAATTCTCATTATGTGAGAGAAGGTTCATGCTAGGTATGTGTGGTCCCTATTTGTGTTGTGGATAAATGAACAGGTCATGTGTGTATCTATTGGGAATGGTTAGGGTTCTGGATAAACTTAATAAATGTTATAGTGGTTGTGTGGTGGTGATATTCTCATGGGAATATAATCTAAGGATGTCTGAGGATGTCTCTCTATATGAGGAGGCATTGAAATGGATCGGGGTACTGTGATACAGTTAAACTAAGTAGATTTCTTGACATGAATTTTTAGGGAGGCATAGTGTTAGAGGTTGATGGAAAGTAAGCATGGCTAGGGAAGAGAGACACACATTTGGTAATAGGACCTATTTGGGGTTGAAGACTTATTATTGGTGTAAGGGAGTCCATATGGTGATGATATAACCATTGGTTGTTAGAGGACATCATTCCTCATGATTTGAGAATGGGAAGTGGGTGGTTTTTTGTGCTGGTGCACTAGTATGAGTGGATTTTCCACATCTATTCATTATGTTCGGTAATGGATAGAGCATGGGCCACAAATATTGGGATGTTGGTTCATTTGGATGTTGATAAGGATACTCCTATGGTGGGTGTCATCATGTCGGCCATAGGGGAAATGACCCTCATGAAATAATTGTTGTCATATGATAAGACCACTCAGTCAACAATCGAGGTGACACCAGATGTGTGGTGATATCCATTGATATACAGTTCCATGTGAAATGCCAAATTTTATTTTTAGATATGGTTGTTATTACAATAGGTGAATTTCATTGGGATTGAGGTGATTCTCATGTGAACTTAAGGTGATTCATGGGGTGATCCATGATTTGTGACATGATTCATGAGGTGAATCCTGATTAGTTGTGTGATTCGGGGGTAAACTATAGTTCCTAGCATGATTTTGGGATGTATTGTGGTTCTTCACATGACTCGGGGGGTGAATAATGATTCATGACATGGTTCAAGAGGCGAACCAAAATTGTGACATGCTTCAGGGGGTAAACCAAGTCATGACATGATTCATGGGGTGAATCTTATGATGAAACCTAGTTAATATGTGATTTTAGGGTGAAAATTATTAGGAAGAAAAGAAATTTTGTTTCATGGTTTTGGGAACAAGTGGAACCTTCTTTTTGGGGGTCATTAGTGAAAATTATAAGTGGAGTTAGGTGTTTCACTTGAGTACATGAAAATGGGTGTGACTGACCATCTTTGTGTAATGTTGGTTTGAAGATGATCGACTAGAGTTCTTTAATGAGTTTGGATGTGGTAAGATTAAAACACATTGGTTTTTTCATTCAAGATGCAGTTGAGGTGGTTATAGGATCAGACTGAGATTTCAAAGAAAAAAAATAGTGTATCTAGTATTAGTGTTTGGACTTGCGTAGTGGAAGTACGTTTAGTGTTCCAGAGCATAACATCATTGTTTGGTAGTTTTTTGATGAACATAATAGGTTAAGAGACATGGTTTGAGGGTTACCACATCTTCTCAATGACAATAATCATTATGGTGGGGAGTTTTTAATGAACTATATATTTTTAGGTCATTATTTTGAGACAAAACTTCAATTTTTCATCTGGTGGATGGTTTGTTTTGGGAATCAAGACATGTACTGGGGTTTTAAGCATTTTATTTCCCATAAAATATTTTTTTGGGGTGGGTTTCAAGGCCCAAGTGGTGACTTGGGGGTTTGGGGGAGTGTCATAGGAAGTATGGGAGGTGAGGGCTTCTGAAAAATAATAGCAGCAACCATTCTCAGTGTGAATATTAGTCCACAATGTGAAAGTTTGGGGGTATAGGGTGAACCAAATACCTTAGTGGTTCACATAATGAAAGGAATATATCTTGTTTTTCAAAATTAAAATGGTTTCTTATCCCCCCCCCCCCCCCCCGCAACTCGTTTTAGGTCAGATACACATTTGGGGAGGGTAATTATGTCAATGCATCCCTCTATATTTTCCCCTTTAATCAGGGGTGGTTAATAGTGGATTATTTTGGAGATTATGGGTAACATCCTCGATCAATTATTGGTTTCCATCACAACCACTGATTTCATTCAATTTCATTTTGGGTTTTGGTGTTTATTCCTTCAAATTATGCTGGAATCAATCGAAATGGATGGGGATTTTTCTAAGCTTTTGTAGAGGAAGACCTGAGATGTTTTATTCACTACATTTCATTTTCTTTTAGAGAATTTATATTATCATATAATTTTTCCTAAGGTTTTTGATGATTTTTTTATAAATCATTCTTCGGAACATTCATCTAAATTGGGACTTATGATTAGTCTAGGTCTGGGAGTTTTTTTATGCGATTCTGGAAATTGGATGATTTTTAGTGAGTTTTTATGTGATTATATGTATTTACATTTAATGGGATAATTAATTATAAATTTTTAAAGTTAATTATTAATTTTATGTGGTAACAAAATTTCGTAGAAGTATATACTAAGCTCACTTCTCTTGGGCATGGCTCAGATGAGATTGGAAAGGGGTTAAATCCATGTTCTAAGTAAGTGACCCTCTGGTACAATTTCATATGCATGTATATTTATTATAATTCATGCATAAATATTTTTATAGGTTTAGGAATGGAGTATAAGGACTATTAGAGTCCTTAGGTAAGAGGATGAGGTGGATTTGATCCTCCCAGAATGAGACCAAGTGCTCTTTAGAATATGGGGAGTTTAGGATCACAAAATGACTATATCGCCAAGGGGAGAGGGATTTGGTTAAGTTGATGAGAGACCTATAGGAGGTCTTGGGTTATAATATCAAATATATAATAACCTAGGTTTGGTTCCTAGGCCTAGTGGGTAGGCATGAGAGGATTAGGATCAAATTTTGTTTGACAAGAAGGATGTATGTATCGTGAGTGATGAGGAACTTCCTCTTGAGGATGGATACGAGTCTTGGTGTATGAGGTGATTAGGATAACTCCTATGGGACTTGGAATATGGGATAGAGATATTTTCTTCCATGTGATAAAATAAGGTATCTCCCTTATGATATGTGTGGGGTCACACAGTATGGGTTCAGGGGTCCTCTCGGGACTTGGCATTGGAATTCCAATGTGATTTTAGATAGGAATTGGACCTTGTATATTTATTACAAGGTCGGGTAGAACATGATGGATAGGGATAGTCCCTAGGAAGTGGGCCTAGGAGGAATTTGTAATGTTTGGAATTGAACTTGAGTTCTGGGTCAATGTGAGCCTTCGAGTGGTGATGTCACCAGTAGGTGACAGACAGGAAGTGGTATCGATGAGTCGAGACTATGATGGGTCTGGAGGACCTAGTGGGGGCCTAAAGGGTGAGTTGATAAGTATTCATGGTCATGGGATATGTATTGAATGACTAGTTCCCTAAGATCAGTTGATGAAATGTGTAATATCCTATGAGCCTTACATGTGTTGCATGTTCTCAATTTTTCCTCCTTGGGTGATAAGAAATGGGTTGACTTATATGGACATATGATCGTTCCATGTTTCCTTGGGTAGTGGTTCAAGGTGAATATTGTGTGACTATTCCCTTCCCCTTTGAGTAGTGTTCTTAGGACCTTATCATGTGTGTAATGGGTCGGTGTTCCTGATGTGACCACCCTAAGTCCACAGGGATGGATTAGTGTGCTTGTTAGAACTTTCCTTGAGAAGTATTTGTTCATCGACCTTTCCATGAGTGGCTTGGGTCATGTTCACGAATTAGACCTTGCCTTTAGTATCCTTAGGTTGAGGACCACCCTATGGGTTGTTTCATGGTATAATCTGATGAAAGGTGACACTGATGAACCCTACCTTGAGTTATGTGGTAGTGGGTCAAGATTTGGTCATATGAGTGTGCCCAGTTTCTATAGGTACAGTGGAAGCACTTATCAGGGATAATCTCGACTTAAAAAATATCAGATTCAATGTATCATTAGCATATTTTACATGATGTGAACATCATGAACAAATAAATTTTTCTAATAGAATATGGACACGAACATCACTGAAACCAAGAGTGTATTTTTTTCATATTAAATTTATAATTAATTTAATTAATTGAGAAGAAATATTAAATTTTTTCTAAGATATTTCTTTGTAGTAGATATTAGTTGTTTGAAACCATTTCTAATAATATTTCATTTCACTTGTAGGATCCAAGTGTAGAATCACTCTAGCAGTTATCCACGCGTGATCATTTTTTCTCTAACTAACACTGATAAATTGTCGGGTGCTATCATGATCGATTGATCACCTTGTGTTGTTCATATAGATCACTTATCCTTTGTTTGTCCTTGAAGTATTTCTCTTGATCTTCTCATTCTTGAGAGGATGTGAGAGGGTATATGAGAATTATAGAGAGTAATATGTTGTTCACAACAATTCTTTATTTTCCTCTCGTAGAAATTATACATGGTCTATTTATAAACCTAGGGTTAGGTGTTGTATTTTAATTAATCACACAAGTTTCCTTAATAAAATTCCAAACCCATGTCTAAACCCATGTCATGCATTAAAATTAATAATATTATTTTAATTCCACATCATTCTTTAACAGGAAAAATGATAAAAATTATATTACCATCTTGCAAAATAATATTTATCACCAGATACGATCTCAGTCTGCTCATCCTCCCCATCATTTATCAAATACTCGAATAAATATTTAATTAAATAATTATTCATAAAATAAATATTTCATTCATATTTTGGAAAATAAATATTCATTAAATATTTAATATAATAAATATTTGTGATTGATAAATTATGAATAAAATTATTCCTTAATCATGAGAATAATATAAATTCCAATGATTAAATTCAAATAGAATTTAATTTAGATCAACAAAAACACTATTTGTGTGAACCTATAGGCTTATTTATTTTTTTAATTAGAATATCTTGCCTAAACTCCAAGATTACTATCTAGAAATATGTTAAGGCACCCAAGATAAAGAAGTTAATGTCAAAACGTCGACAACCACACATAATCACTCACTATGTAATATAATATCTTTATCATGATATCTCATAAAGTAGGTTGTATACTCATGTCATAAATATTTATGTCTAATACACCTTTCTTTGACTATCTAAAATAAAATCATCATTACACTATGGACATAAAATTTAATGTGATAGTTCTATTTCAATAAAAGGGATAAGATATCAATTTTCATTAATATGGAAGGTAAACTCCATCCAAGACATATTATTTAATATCACACCATTCATGATGAAACCAAAATACCCAAATTTTCCTTGAACTTTATTATCATGATTTATGGAAATACATATAAGTGTGCAAGTCATGATATGAATTAATAATAATCTCAACTTCTAACAACATTACACATGCTCATGAATAGAAATATCCAATGAAACTTAAATATGTGTAATTCCTACTATAGGGTATATTCTCATAATCTATCATCATGGATATTGCCAAGTGTGAAATTTTTAAGAATAAGTATAATAATCTTATAATTACTCACACCTTATAGTTAACATAATTTGTTCCATCTCATAGAATTTTATATGGTCGTAGAACTAGTTTTAAGAATATTATCATGGAATTTTAAGATTCTCTTCATAACAGGGAACTGTTATACCCTTTTAATGGGATAGATACCCTATGACATTATTACATTAAAGTTATAAAAAAGATAAATTATGTGTAATATTATATTTAAATTAATATTCAATTATTAGAATATTCATGTAATCCAAAGTAAAAAATAGTTGGTTCTATAACACCAACTCTAACAGGCTCTCACTTGGATTAGTGCCAACTACTAATGACTTTAATTATACTTGCCTCATATGAAGATCTTATTTCTACTGAGTTAAGTATTTAGTAAAGGGTTCGACCATGTTGTCTTACATGGAGACCCTTCTCACTATGACTTCACCTCTTTGATAAAAATACCTCAATAAATGATACGTCTAAAGTATTTGATCCATCCACTGATGTGAACTTCACTCATTTTCAAAATACACTACTATATTATTATCACAATAGAGAGTGATAAGGCCTTTACAGCTAGGTAAAACATCAAGCTATTAGATGAAGTTTTGTGTCCAAAAAAATTCTTTAGCTACCTCAAAAGCCACAATATACTCAGACTCTATTTTAAAATTTGTGGCAAGATCTTTATTTGAGCTCTTATAGCTCACAATAACTCCATTGAGAGTGAATATATATCTCATTTATGATTTTAGATAATATTTATCTATTTTTAAACTAGAATATCACTATCCTCTGATGACTAGTTCTATACATCCTCCATAAACCAGGAACATATCATTAATTCTTCTCAGGTACTTAAGGATGGTCTTGACTATCATCTAGTGTCATTCACCTAATTCGGAATGATATCTTCATACCTCACATAAGGCATAGGCCACATCTACACAAGTACATAATATAGTATACATGACTAACCTAATATCTAAATCATATGAAATCCATATCATCCTATTTATTTCCTCATGTGTTTAAGGAAACATTTTCATGGAAAGATTAATGTTATGTAACAATGATAATAATCTCATCTTTGATTGTTCTATAATAAATATCTTTAATATATTATCAACATATGTATCTTGATTCAGATTAAGCATCCTCTTGGATCTATCATGATGGATCTTGATCCTAAGAATATATGTTTTTTATTTTAAGTCCTTCATGGTGAAGCGTGTATTTAACTAGGCTTTAATATACTTTAAGACTGGTATCTTGTATATAATTAGTAGTATTTCATTGAAATAAACTATTATTAAAATGTTTTCACTCCCTCTAAACCAATTATAGATACAAGGATCATATCAATTATTTATGAAATAAAATTATATTATGGATTCATCAAATTGAATGTTCGATGACTAGGATGATTTCTTTAATCCATAAATGGATCTTAATAATTTTTATATCATGTTGGCATCCTTTAGAGTCACAAACCCTTTGATTTGTGTCATATAATCATCTTACTAAAGATTCCCATTAAGTAAGGTTATTTTTATATCCATTTTACAAATCTCATAGTCATGGTAAGATTCAGAAGAAAATAGAATTCTAATGAATTTTATCATTTCAACCAATGAAAAGGTTTTCTCATAGCATATTCCTTGATGTTATTTGAATACTTTTTCAACCAGTCATGTCTTATAAGTGCTTAATTTTCCATCCATGTCTATTTTTTTCTTAAATACGGACTTTTTTTGGTATATGGAATCCATTTGAGGATATATAAAAATACAGACTTGGTTTTGGTATATGGAAACCATTTTAGAATTTATAATTTATTTCCATTTGGAAAATTTTGTTCCACTTACTGATTCCTTGTAGGTTAGAGGATCAATTTTATCAACTAATAATTATTCACCATTATCATTGCCTATAAAACAAATATTTCAAGTTCTCTAACCTCTCTTAAACTCTTATGAAGTACTTTTGTCTCTAGAATGTTATCTTCCATAGGGATTTTTGGAATTTTTTCTTGTTAAAACTCTTTTATATCTTGATCTTGGACTTCATCGAAGTATATTTCACTCCCATTATCTCATTTTGGGTTATTAACCTTCTTAATGAATATGGTATTTCTTTGTAACACAACTGATTTATCTAAAGGGTAATACAGTTAGTATCCCCTTGATTCCCTAGGATATCCTATAAAGATACACTTAACACCTCAAGGTGAAAGTGTGTTTCCAAAAATAGCCTTAAAATAATGCTTCACATCCCCACAATCATACATGTGATAATGAAAGTTTATTTACATACCATATTTTATATGAAATATTTTTTTTACACTTTTTTTATCACTAGTTTTAGAATGTGTATTGTTTTCTATAATGTGTTTCCCCATAAGGATAATGTAATAATCACATGACTCATCATTGATCTCACCATTTATAAAAAGTTGTGGTTCCTCCTTTCACTTACACTATTTCATTATGGTGTATAAAGAGGAGTTATTTGGGATAAAATTACAAAATCCTATAAATAATCAATGATGACTTGATTAAGATATTCTTCACCATAGTTTGAGTGGAGTAACTTAATATTCTTACCAAGATAGTTCTGAAATTCATTCATATATTCCTCAAATATATCAAATGAATATGATTTATACCTTATTAAGTAGACATATCTATATTTACTAAAAATTTTATTAAAAGTTATGAACTATGAGTACCCACCTCTTGCTTCTACTAAAAATGGTCCACACACATTGGGATGAACCAAATCAAGAATCTAAATATCCATCTTGGTGTAATTTGGTCAAATTTTTTTCATTTACAAGACCTATCTTGTGATTTCATAGTTGGGTGTAGTATGAATAATGTTAATTAGTTTCATTATTTATTTTCATTACTAAGTTCATGTAATCTAACACATAAAGACCATTTTTTAAAATATTACTCACCATAACATATGATTTATTTATAAAATAAACAATATTTATTCCCAAATATAAATATAAATCCATATCCATCAAGTCAAGATACAGGTATAATTTTTTTAGTGAATTAAGGAACATAATAAAAATATTTTAAAACCAAGATTATTCTCTTTGAAAACAAGTGGTTTTATTCCATAATAGCCATAGTAGTAAGTTTGGCTCTATTGGCTGCTCATAGATCTACCTCTCCCCATAAAATCTTCTGGAATCTACTTGGTTACTATATTTGAATATATATATATATGGGATTTTCATTATGTATCTAATAAAAAAATTATAAATAGATAAATTTCATTCGATAAAAATCACACTTGAAGCTTCCCCTTGCTTCTTTGTCTATGTGCATTTTTTTCTTCAAGTGGCCCTTCTTGCCACGTGTGAAATAGATTTCATCATGTTCCCTTATTTACCCCTTGATATTTATCTTCTTGGAAGGGAATTATGAATACTATTTTTACTTATATCTCTTCTCTTGGACTTTAATTTTATTCACCATAAGGAAGGAATTTTTTTCATACTTCGTGTCCTTATCAAATTGGAAAGTGTGAGAAGATATGGAAGAACCTTCTCTATGTTGTTCATATTGAAATAAAAAAATCTAGAAAATATATGATTAAGTGATGAAATAATGATATTGGTGTACAATTATTAAGGAAATTTAAACCCTAGTACCTCTAGGCACTCAATATATCCAATGATTTTGACTATGTGAGGCCCTACTGGTTCACATTCTCTAAGTTTTCTCTAAAAGAGTTACTTAGATATCTTAAACTATTATAATATTTCTCTCTTATGGTAAATTCCATAGAGATGTTGGAGCATGGTATATACATCCATGTCTCCATGTGACTTCATCAGTTTTATAGACTATGATGAAATCATTTGACATTTAACATCAACTAAATTGATCAAGTTTTTATCATTGAAAGTAAACTCTTCATTAATCACCTCATTTGTAGGTGGATTAGGTAGTGGGATTCATGCATGTAAGATTTCCATTCATGGTGAAGTACAACCTATAGACATATGAATCATTCCTAGAAGTTACTTAAAGTTAGGATATGGTTTAATCTAAAATGGGTCATAGGGATACTGTGGTTGATGAACATTCCATTATTCTATAATTATAAAATATCATATTATTATTACTTCACTTGATTAAAATTTTTATTAGGATATAATAATTTTGGTTTTATTAAGTCTCCACCTATTTTATGAGGTATCAACATCCCTCATTTTTTATCTTTAAATGTATCATCAATATAAACATTCTGGTGGAAAGGATGCATATTTCCCTTCTTATAATCCAAACGAATTCCATAAAAATTATAAGAAAGTATTTAGGCAGTTGGCCTTTCCAACTGAAAAATGGAAGCTCCTTAAACTATTGAGTGTACTTGTCAATTTAGAAATCCTAGCTCGGATTTCCTAAACACTTAACTCCAAATTTGTATTGGATAAATGAATCCCATTAAACTGATACTTATTTGGTTAAGTTGGCCCACTATCTTAGTTAAGACTTCCCAATAATTAAAAGTTCCCATGACAGAGGCCAAATTGACACTTTAACTATGGTGTCATATTAATTTAGGTGATAAAAGGCTTAATGACTTAATATCTACTGGGGGAATTTTTTTTATTATGCATAAATTTCCTAATTTTATATTTAACATGTCCTTTTAATAGAAATTGGATTTTACTTTAGGGATTATCCATGTTATGATTAAACATTTAAGAATAACCAAATTATTTTAATTCCATCTATGCATATTAGTTCATTTATTAATATGATCATGATCTTGAATACATAAAATAAATCTTTCATAATATTGAAATAAAATAAATAAATAAATGACATGATCATGAAATCTATCTAATGGTTGATTTATTGAGAAAAAAATAAATCAACCTATGACCCTAGGGATAAACTTCTTATGTAATTATTGGAATAAGTTGCATTATCCCACTTATACACCTATGTATCTCATGTGTTATTTTTTTCTTAGTTCCATCTTAAAATTCCTCTACCTTGGCTCCCTCTTGAACCGACTCCATCCACCATTAGAAACTGCTTTTATTAAATATTGTTTATAAATCACACATAGGTTAGGGGATTCAAAGTATTGGTTAAGGGTAATTATATAAAACAATATTGAAAATGCAGGTCTTTTATAATAAAAGAGGGATGGGTAAACTGTATTCCATCATATTTAATTTAATAATAATTAATTGAAAAACTATGTAATAAAATTAAATTAAATTAAATCAACACATACATAGGTCTGGTCAAACTCATGATTGGTCCTACACAAGTAAGGATTGTTCATTCAAAACAACTAGCTAACATTCATTTTAATTTATTCTTTAATAAGATAAAACATACATGAATTAATCTGATTAATTATCTTATTAGTCAATTATTTCATTTTATCTTATTTATCTTATTTTATCCAATCATCCTAAAATTACCATCCTTTTTTATTTTAAATAAAATAAATTATTTTATTTTATTTAAAACTCAATAAAATAGTACAAATTTTTTTACTTGGAAGAAACTTGTTGATTACCCATATAAACTACCAAGTATGGCTTTAATTGAAAAAAATTTACTCATACGACATATTGTGAATATGGTATGAATCACAATTTCATGGTTTATACTGGAAATTTAATGTCACATGGAACACATGAAGATTATGTAACTTGTAAAATTTAATGTGTTGAGCCTTTAGTATACAATAACCATACATGATTCATAGTTTTGAATATTATATGAAATTAATTAATCTTGTAATATAATGTAAAACCTAACTACCAACATGTACTGTCAACTTATTGACCCATGGAACTTAGGTCGATGAGGTTTAATAGAGTAATTAATTAAATTTAATATTTTCATGTAAATAAGTAAAGTACATGATGTGTGAAATCTAGCCATATGGTGTATCCTTCTCTTCACTGGATATCTACAGTTCACACCTAGGGACTCAGATTTTACTTATCATAGTAACGTATGAATTACACTATGTGTATAAAGAATATATGGTGTGTACTTCAAGTTACATAGCTTTCAGTCTATACATGTCATGTATTAAATACACGTGGTGTATTAATTACATGATGTGGTTCGACCCTGGGTTTTCTTCCTTGAAAACACATAGACTACATGGCATGTTTTCAATCTACATAGCATGTACTTCAAAAAATTCATGTGTCACCCTGGATGGTCAATATGCAGTATATTAATTACATATGGTGTGTACTAATTACACAATCAACCAGAATCCATGTGGGAATCCTTATGTAATGAAAAAGGATACATGGAGTGTAACAAAGGAGTACACTCCATGTATTATTGTATTATCCATCTAGATTTCTTCAAACCTCTATATAAGTTCATCATTTTTTATATTTATTTAATTATTAATCAATCATGGTAATTTGAGTGATAAATGAAGAAGAAGAAGAAGAGATTTTGATGATGGGTCAAAAATGATTTAAAACATGAAATGAATTTTAACTTTTAAATGTGTAACGATCAATAATCAAATAAATAATTATAAATTTTAATGTGAATTATTTGAGCCCACTTGAAGTTTTTGGGTATAGTGAAAGTGCTTATCGGGGACGATCCCAACTCGACAAATGTTAGATTCAATGGATAATATTCATATTGTACAAGACATGAACATCATGACCAGTAAAAGTTTTCTAAATAAATAAAGGTAATAAGTTCATGGGAAAAAATAAAAGATATTTTTCGCATTAAATTCATAATTAATTTAATTAATTGAGATGAAATATTACCTCATTCTGAAGATTATTATTTTTGGTAGATGTTAATCATCTGAAACCCTTTTCAGAAATATGTCATTATGATTGTAGGATCCAAGTATAAAATCCCTATAGTGGAGATCCACACATACTCCTTTGATATCTAAATTAAACTGATGAATTTCCAGGTGTTATCATGGTTTATTGATCAGATTTTGATTCTTGTAT
The DNA here is from genome assembly GCA_963277665.1 of Viscum album. Taxonomy (NCBI): domain Eukaryota; kingdom Viridiplantae; phylum Streptophyta; class Magnoliopsida; order Santalales; family Viscaceae; genus Viscum; species Viscum album. Next base: position 649,493,150 of record OY728145.1, on the reverse strand, counting down.
AGACCACTTCACCATTATATGATCTTTAAGAAGTTTTATTGATCTTCTTATTCTTGAGAGGATATGATATGGAAGAGAATAATTATAGAGAGCAATCAGTTGTGCACAGTTATTCTTAATTAGCCTCTCTTAAAAACTAGAAGAAGTATATTTATAGATCTAGGCTTAGGATTTGTATTTTAATTAATTTTAAAAGTTCCCATAAAAATATCAAACTTGTGTTTGACCCCATTCCATGTATTAAAATTAATAATATGACTTTTATTCCATGGTGCGTGCCAATTGGTGCAATGATAAAAAATATTTTAACCACTTTCAAAATAATATTTATCACCAAACACGATCATGGTCCTCTCATCCTCCTCAACATTTATTAAATACCCAAATAAATATTTTATTAATTTTTTTTCATAAATTAAATATTTCATTCATAGTTTAGAAAATAAATATTTATTAAATATTCAATAGAATAAATATTTGTGATCGATAAATATTGAATAAAATTATACCTCAATCTTGATAATAATATTTATTCCAATAATTAAATTCAAATAGAATTTAATTAAGATCAATATAAACACTTATTATAAGATTGTATAGGTTTCTTTATCATTAGCATTAGGCGGGCCTGCCTAAAGTCCAAGATTACTGTCTAGAAATGGTTCAAGGTATCCAAGAGAAAGAAGTTAATGTCATAAAATTGAAAACCACATAAAATATCTCACTATTTAATATAATCTATTTGTCACAATATCTCATCAAGTAGGATTCACACCTGTTTCATAAACCGATATACTTGATACGTCTTTATTTGACTATCTAAAATAAACTCATCATTACACCATGTCCATGGAATTTAATATGATATTTATATTTTCAATAAAAGGGTTGAGATATAAACTTCTAATAATATGTAAGGTAAAAATCATTCCTCATCTTATTATTTAATAAAACATCATTCATCATGTACAAATCGCTTAGTGATTCACAATTCATTTCTACCCTTATAACACTATGATGAACTGATTTTGTATCATAAATTAAAATTTTAATAAAAAATTGAACTTCATGTTTGATTTAATTATTTTGTTTTAATAACTTTTAAAAATGGTAATTTCACTTGTTTGGGTGATTTCATTATAGGTGGAGGTGGTTTGGAGGGCCCGGGATGAAGTTAAAGAAAATTTGGCCAAATTGCGTTGGAATCCAAGAACATATATGGACTCAACCAAAAACTTACACTAATAATTGAATAAAATTGAGATATTATTTTTTTATTTGGATCTAAAATTCAGTTTTATACAACTTTTAAGAATACACCCAAACCCAATTCCCCTATATGGTGGCCCAACCAGATAGATCTATCCAAGGAACTGAATATGCACGAAGTCCAAAGTTATGTTCTATATTTCATCCATATCTTGATCTTTATACATCTAAATTATTCCAAATTTTATTTTTAGATATTAAATATTTTTAGAAACAACTTTTTATTTTTCCTAAAAGAAATGTAAGACTATATGGATGCCAAAACCACCTTCTACTTTGCCTATAAAATGGAACCTTGGGCACCCTATTTATAAGTTTGACCAAAAAGTGAAGTGATACCATTTTAGAGTTCCATTGGAGTATTATAATAATCATATAAGTTCATGAGGACCCTATCCTCATGGGTGGTTGAGGATGAAGAAGGAAATCCACCTGAACTTTATCCTCCTCTCGATGTCGGGTTAAACGATGGGTGTTCGTTGTGCGGGAGCTACAAACATGTCAAGGGAGTTCTGATGCATATATTATCTACTTGTTTGGAGTAACTTTTGTGTTAAAACATTTCATTACATATATCTGACATTATTTCATATTAAAATTCTTTTTTATTCATGTGATTGACATGCTCTTAATTTCTAACCGATCGGTGTGAGGTTTTGAGTACGTGACTTTTATTGTTTTGATTAGACAATAAAATAATACTTTTCTTAACTACTTTTTTTAGATTTAAATCTAATTTTTATGATATTATTCCATTCATAAGTTTTTACCTTATAAATATTATTTTTATGTCAAGGTTTGGTTCTTCAATAATTGAAATAAAAGCTTGGGAATTAATCGGGATTCCAATTAATTTCAACCAAAGAATCACTCAAAACCTGAATGAGTCTCTAATAAAAATGAACTTTAAATGATTTTAGTGAAATAAAAATGACCCCTTTATCTCATATTTTTCAAAATAAACTTTTTTTAAATAATTAAACTCTTTAAATTAAGTTATTTTCTTAAAACGTTTTTCAAAATCACCCCCTCTTTTAGTAATTTTTATTAAAAATACACACTCTAAACGTATCAATTATATTTAAGAGACAACCTATGATCTTAGCTAGACTAGAAATAAAATTTAAAAATATAATAAATTTTATGTTTCAGGACAATATGGTCATATTTTTTTGTCATTGTTGGGGAGCACTTTGGTTTTTAGTGCGTGTTGTTGATAATATTTTTCAAACTTTTGTAAATATTTATTTGTTTTATATTCTTCCTTTACATATTTTTCTTCTATGATTTATTTATTGTGTATTTTATATTAATGAAACATTCTATTATATGAGATTTAACACATTTAAAACCCAAACCAGAGAGGCTCCAACATTAGTGACACTAAGGCACACAGGAGAACCCTTTGAAGAAGGACACCCAAAACATCGAAACTCTTCTCCATCCTTCTTATTCTTTTGGAACCCACATTAAAACTAAAATAAAATTTTATAGCATGGATTAAAATAAAAAACACTAAATAAATAACCTTTCATAATTTTTATATCCAACCCACTTATAATCAAATGCAAGGTGAAGCACCAAACTCTGAACTAAAATTTGGTCTAATTCAATTATTGCTAATATTTCATGGACTTACTAGAGAAGACCCACATAATAATTTAAAATAATTACACACTATGTTTCAACATTAAAACCTTCTAATATGGATGAAGAATAATTAAATATTAGGTAATTCACTTTTTCATTAGAAGATGATGCAAAGTATTAGCTATATTATGCAAATTATTTAATTAGAGGTTGGGTAGACATGAAATTTATTTTTCTAGAAAAATATTCTTGAGTCTCTCAAACTGAAAAAATAAGGAAAGAAATTTTTGGGATAATATAACCACAAGTTGAAACACTTCATTAATAGTGGGAAAGATTTAAAAGGCTTTTTTCAAGTTTCCCACACCACCAAATAAGTGATCAACTTTTAAAACAGTATTTTTATGAAGGTTTAATTAGTATTGATCGAAATATGATTGATGATACTATGGTTGGTTTCCCAATTGATAAAATTCCAATTTATTCAAGGATCCTTATTGATAACATGGTGCAGAACACTCAAAAATTCAGTTCAAGGTCTAGTATACCAATTTGAGGTGTCCATGAGGTTAAAAGTACTAAATTCAAGAATAAGGTGGCCACAAAGTTTTAAGAGGTAAGTACCCTTCTTTGAAAACTTTCTCTTTACCAAGGTAAATCCCAATCTCCTACTCCTATATCCATTGTGGTGTATTTTCTACTTACACCCACTATTCTGACCAATTCCATCAACTGAGAGAACCTTTCGAGAGTTGTGAGCCAATTTTTTTAGGCCGCCTATATAACCAACCCATTAGGAAAGAACCATATTATCCATCCAACCCTAGGTGGAAGACAACCAAGTATATAGGCAAGGGTGTATTCAAACCAACTTCAAAAATCATAGAACCAACCAGGGTAGAGTAGTCATCCACCACCACCACCAAAAAATCCTCAACCACTAAAAAGACCTTTCTAACAACCCCCTCAAAAATAAAATCCTATCCTAAAAGAAATTATGAAACAAATGTATTAAAATAATATCCAATTCCAAATAACCACCCAAAAAGCCATAAAAGACCTAAAAACACAATCAAGCCAACTTGTCAACTCTGTGGGGGAAATCCAAAGTCATGGTTTGGGTAAACTACCTTCTCAAACACTATTAAATCCTAGGGATAGGAGAAATTTTAGTTCCATGACCCTTAGGAGTGGAACACAACTTAATATCCAAATGACCTCTTCCTTAGAGTCATCCCCTCTAGAGGAAACCACCATCTGAACTGTTGAGAATGGTCCAAGAAAGGAAAAACCTTATCTTGAGAAAAATACCACCAGAGTAGAGAATGTGTCTTTTGATGATTCTCCTAGAAAAACCATTCCTCTTCAATTTCCCCAAAGGTCCACCCAACCAAAGAAATAAAAATAAAATGAACTTGATAGATAAATCTTGAAATATTCAAAAAAAGTACAAGTGAACATTCCCTTGATTGATATCGTAAAGAAAATTCCACGATACTCCAAGTTTTTTAAGAAGATGTGTACATACCCATGGTTATTTCATGGTTGGAAAGTAATGTCTCATCATTTATAGATCCATCACTTCCCACCAAATGAAATAATCCTGGAACATTCTTTATTCCATGCACCATAGGGGAGTATTTCTTTTCCAATGTTATGCTTGATTTGGGTACTTGTATAAATGTGATGCCTCACTGCATTTTCTCTTCGTTGAAGGTTAGGAAATTGAATCCCACTAGAGTTTTTGTTCAAAGATAAAATCAGAGTACATCACACCCTACTGGTGTGTTAGAAGATGTTCTTGTGGGGTTTTTCATTCCGAGTTTTATGTTCTTAAAAAGGAATATGATAGGATGAATAGACACACCCTAATAATATTAGGGAGGCCTTTCCTAAAAACCCCAAAAACCATAATTAATTTATATATTGGTATATTGTCTATGGATTTTTTTGGTTACATTTTCGACTTCAACATACTTGATTCCGTGAAGCACCTCCAAGAATAGAATTCTTCACTATCAATTAATTCTACTGATGTGATCCATTCCCATGAAAAAAATTCTTCTCTTTCCCCTGATCTCATTTCTTATTTTTCATCCTTGATAGAAATTATAGGTATTGAATCATGCATTGAATGTTGTAGTGGTCTGGAAAAATTTCATGCATGTTCATTAATTGATGATTTCTTGAACACTGAAGATCCCATGACCATAGATGATACTTCTAAGCTTGTAAAATCTTATTCCTCATATAAGGATGTTTCTATTAAGTAGTTAGACATGATAAGTGACCTACCACATTCAAATTCACTCCCAACAATCCAAAATCCCCCTAAAATGGAATTTAAACCACTGCCTTAAAATTTAAAATATTATTATATTGAGAATAGAAATAAGCTCCCTATCATAATTTCTAGTTCACTCCCTATAGATCATAAATTGTGACTTCTTAACCTTTTGAGGGAGTATAAACAAGCAATGATATGGACACTTGATGACATTCATGATATTATCTCATCAATTTTTCACACATCATATACTGTTAAAATAATGAGGATAAACTAGTGAATAAGTGAAAATGATGACTGAACCCAAACCTTATAGATGTTTTTAAAACGTGGGTTACCAAATCAATGGTTGTTGGAATCATTTACCTCATCGCTGATAGCCAATGGGTCAGCCCAGTGAAAGTTATTCCTAAAAAACGGTCTTACTATAATTAAAAATGAAAATAATAAATTGGTTCCAACCCATGTGTAGAATAGTTGGTGCGTCTACATAGACTACCACAGACTAAACCAACACACTAAGAAGGACCATTTCCCATTATCATTCATTGACCAGATGATAGAGAGACTATTAGGGAAGTCTCACTACTGTTTCCTTAATGGGTATCCTAGATACTTTCAAATCCATATTGTCTCCAAGGATCAGGAAAATACCACCTTTATTTTCCCCTTTGGCACATTTTCCTATCAGAGGATAACATTTGTTCTATGCAATGCTCTAGGTACTTTATAATGATGCATGGTTAGTATTTTTTTAGATTGCATGGATAATTTCATGGAAGTATTCATAGATGATTTGATTGTTTATAGGATATATTTTGATGAATGTTTGAGTAGTATTGGTTTTATCCTATGTCGTTGTATTGAAAATAATCTCATATGAAATTATGATAAATTCTATTTCAGGGTATGAAAAGGTATAGTACTTGTTCATTTCATTTTTGGGTATGGAATCATGGTAGATAAATCAAAATTGGTTGTCATTTCTTCATTACCATTCCCTAAAAATGTGTGGGATGTGCAGTATTTCTTATTTCATGCTGGATTTTACCATTGTTTCATTCATGAATTAAGTAATATTGCGCTTCACATCTCCATATTACTCCAAAAATAAAAGAAATTTCTTTATAAATAATGTGAGCAAGATTTTGAAAATTTTAAATAGAGTCTCACATCACCCTCGTTAATCTAACCACCTTGATGGGATTTACCATTTGAGCTCATGTGTGATGCCTATAACTATGCAGTTGCAGACATCTTATCACAATAAGTAGATCAAGCTCCACATGTCATTTCCTATGCCTTACGTACACTGGAACCTTCCCAAAAAAACTACACCACAACTAAAAAATAATTCCTTTCCATTATGTTTTCCTTAGATAAATATAAGTCATGCCTTTTAGGGTCCAAAATCATTGTGTTATTAGATCATGAATCCCTCTGGTATCACGTTAAGAAACTAGAATCCAAACCATGTCTCATTCACTAGATTCTCCTACTTTATAAATTTAATCTAGAAAATAAAGATAAAAAAGGAGTAGAGAATGTGGTGGATGACCATATCAGTAGGATCCTCTCATCCTCGAACATTGACTCATCCCCTTATATTCCCATAAATGAAATCTTTCCTGATGATCAATTGTACCAAGTGAAATATTTTATTCCTTGGTGTGCTAAAATTGTAAATTATTTGGTATCATATTTAATTATTGTTGATTTCAACAAAAACCATGCTGACCGTCTAAAACATGAGTCTCGTTGGTACATTTGGGATGACCCCTACCTTTGGTGCACATGTAATGATAAATTCCTTAGGTTTTTTGTTCCTGATAGCGAGTTTAAGACTATCCTTAGGTTCTTTCACAATATTGATTGTGGGGGCCACTTTGGTCCCCAATAGACTGCTCAAAAGGTCCTCGATTCAAGTCTATTTTGGCCAACATTATTTCAGTATTTCTATGATTTCTGTAAATCTATTACTCACTATCAAAGAATGGGGAATGTATCTAAAAGAAATGAAATACCAAAACAACCCTTGATCTTCCATAACATTTTATATATTTGGGGTATTAACTTTATGGGTTCATTTACCAATTCCTTTGGAAACTTGTATATTCTTCTGGTTGTTGATTATGTTTCAAAATGGGTAGAGGCATGAGCCACAAGGACATATGATTCCAATATTGTTGTGGAATTTTTTAGAACCCAAATTTTTTGTAGTTTTGGATTTCCTAGGTTCATCATCAGTGAATAGGGTTCCCATTTTTTCATGTGAACAATGCAATCACTTTTTCATTGGTATGGGTTCAATCATCAAGTACTTATTTCTTATCACCCACAAAACAATAGTCAATATGAGGTGTCAAATAGAGAGTTAAAAAAATTCTTGAAAAAAATAGTTCAACCTAATAGAAAATATTATATTTTTATACTTGATGATTCATTATGGGTTTATTATACAACCTTTAAAACTCCCATTGGAATTTCACATTTTTTCAACTTTTGTTATAGGATTGTCACCTCACTATTGAGATAGAGAATCGAGCCTATTGGGCCATTAAACAATGAAATTATAATCTTTTTGGTGTAGGTGATCAAAGGAAGTTTCATATTTAAGATTTTGAGGAAATTTGTATAGATTAATATGAGAACTCATAGATTTTTAAGGGATGAACCAAGGCTTCTCATGATTGTTTCATCCTTTATCATCAATTCCACATTGGGAAGAAGGTCCTCCTTTATAATAAAAGGTTAAAGTTTCATTTTGGTAATATTTATTCTTGTTGGATTGTTCCATACATTGTTACTAATTTTTATTTGTTTGGTTTTTTTTAGGTTAAAAATGAAGAAACAAAACAAACCTTCACTTTTAATGGGTAGTGGTAGAATCACTTTCATGAAGCCATTACGGAGTCCCCAATTGAGGAACTCCAAGTTCAAGAACCATCCTACCAATGAAAATCACCAGGTTTTATCCTTCATTCTCAAATTATATTTTATTATAGTGAGGGTACATCATACTCTAGGTGTGGTTGGATGGGTATATTCCTTAGTTAGATAATAATTTTCACCATATTTCGTTTTTTATCTTTTTTTATTTCTAAATAGTATTGTTACTCCCCCCCCCCCCACTCACTTTTGTGCTGGAATATTGATTTTTTATTCCCACTTAAACATGGAAAATTATGCCCACTTAATCATTGAAATTATTGAAAATGTATGAGGAGTTTATCGATTTCATGTTGTTTTAACATTTAAAAAATCACTGATAGAATGTTTTTTATGGAATTAATTTTAAATTGAGGTGTGACTTTTTCTATAAAGTTGGTTATTTTTTGATCATTTAAATGGTTGTATCTCTTTGAAACCTTTGTGAATAATGGTAACCTTTATGTGAGTAGTTTATGGGAAAATTGTGCCACTTAATTTCTTCACACATTTTTGCACCAAACCATGAAGTGTGAATATTTATTACTTAATATAAGGTAAATATAAGTTAGGATAATATTTATCATCTTTCCAAAATGATTTTTCCATATGTTAGTTCCTTATCTGATCTGTTTCATTACTATATCATATTAACCTATGTGTGTGTACCTATTATCCGACTGTTGTACACCCTAAAAAACAAAAAAAAACTAAAGAAAAAACTAAAAAATGGGTTTTTTATTGGGAAGGTCCAAAACCACTCTTACTCAACCTTTGATCTTGTTATAACTATTACAATTAGTGTCATGAGGAGATCAAACATGGGTTGAGTGACGAGTGTGAGATTTGTTCCAAGTTTAAATTTTTTTAAAAAAATAATGGGAGTGATGAAATATACAATATATGGGTATATCTAAGTCAATATATTAAGTTTTTACTTCTAGTAATTCTTAAGTGATTGGGTCTTGAAATTTGATTTCAAAGGATGTAGGGAAGGTTCAGTGGGCATAATCATTTAAGAAGAAAAATTTTAAAATAACATATATTTTCTGAATAGAAAGTGGAAATAATGGAATGAAATTGTTGTCACAAAAAAACACAAAGAATTAGTGAAATGGTTAAAATTTTAATTTCTTTCACATATTGGTATCATTCACCTCTTAGAATTTTTTTCTCATGCAATTTATGAGATATCTTTTCCATGATCAGAGAGAATAACTCCATTGTGTGATTTTTTCTTTGATGACATTGTTATGAAGAATTAAATTTTAATTTAATTTTAAATATTCATGATTTTAGGAATATATCCATTCATAATTTTAGTAAATGTTACTTTTCCCAGGAGTGAAAATGTTTAGGTGTGGGGGTGTGATAGCATAACAATTCACTATTCATTTCTACTCTTATACCATTGTGATAAACTAATTTTGTATCATAAATTCCAAATTTAATAAAAAATTTAACTTCATGTTTGATTCAATTATTTTGTTCTAATAACTATTAAAAAATGTAATTTCACTTTTTTGGATGATTTCATTGTAGGTGGAGGTGATTTGGAGGGCCCAGAACAAGGTTAAAGAAAATTGGGCCAAATTGTGCAGGAATCCAAGAACATATGTGGACTCAACTAAAAACTAATACTAATAAATGAATAACATTAAACTTATATTTTTTGGTATTATCCAAAATTAAATTGGATGAAACTTTTTGTAAGATAAAAAATCCCAATTCTTCCATCTGGTGGCCCAACCGGACTAATCTGTCCAAGGAAACAAATCTGCATGAAGTCAAAATGTTGTGTTTTGTATGTGATCCATATCTCAAGATGTCGAACTCCAAATGATGAAAAACATTTGGTGGATATATTAAATAGTTTTTGAAAAAAATAGCTTTCTCTAAAGTAATATAATACTTTCTGGATTCCAAAAACCATGGACCAAGTGGTTTTAAGATATTTGTGTTCCCAAAACCACCTCCCACTTTTCCTATAAAATGGAACCTTGGGTACCCCATTTGTAAGTTATAACAAGAAGTGAAGTTATTCCATTTTGGACTTTCATATGAGTCCAATAATCATCCAATAAGTTCCATATCCCCTATCCTTATATGGAGATCAAATATGAAGAAGTAGATCCAACCGAGCATCCTCATCCTCTCGATGTCAGTATAAACTCTGAGTGTTCATTGTGAGGGAGATACACACATGTAAAGGGAGTTACAACACATATATTAGCTACTTGTTTTGATTAATTTTGGTTTTAAAACATTTAATTCCATTTATATTACATTATTTAATATTTTAATGCTTTTTTTATTCATGTTATTGATCTGCTCTTAATTTTTAACCGATCGATGTGAGGTTTTGAGTGTGTGACTTGTGTTGTTCTGATTGGAAAATACAATAATCGTTTTTTACCCAATTTATTAAGATTTAAATCTTATTTTTAAGCTATTATTCCATTCATAGGTGTTGTACCGTGTCAATATGAATTTTATGTCAAGGTTTGGTTCTTTGATCATTGAAATAAAATCATAGGAATTAATCGGGATTCCAATTGATTGAAACCAAAGAATCACTCCAAACATGAATGAATATATAAGAAAAATGAACTTGAAATATGTGTAGTGAAATGAAAGTGACCCCTTTATCTCATATTTTTCAAAATATATTTGGTTTTTAAACTATTAAACTCTTTAAATTTAGTTATTTTCCTAAAAAAATTCAAAACCACCCACCTCTTTTAGTGCATTTTATTAAAAATACACACTCTAAACCTATCAAAACTTCTTGAGATATGAACTACAATATTCCCTATAATATAAATAAACATTAAAATCATAATGAATTTTATGTTTCATGACAACACGCTTATGTAACCAACATACCCTACTTCACCATGAACTATTATAACCATGGTTTAAGAAAATACTTATAAGTGTGTGAGTAATGAAATTCAATAATAATAATCTTAAAGTCTAAGGACTATTGCACACACTCAAATATAGGAATATCCAATGACGCATAAACATGTGGAATTCCTAATGGAAAGTTTTTTCACATAATATCCCATCTTTAAGAATACCAAGTGAAAACTTCATGATATGAAGTCTCATATACTTATGAGTACTCACACCCGATATTCAATGTGTTATGTTCCATATCATAGAATGTTATCTGACTATAGAATTGGTTTTAAGAATATATTCATGTAATTTCAAAGTTTTCTTCGTAGTGGGGATCTATTATGCCCTTTTTATGTGACAAATACTCTTGGAAATTATTAAATTAATTTTCTATGGAGCTATGAATGTATGTAATAGGATATTTAAATTAATATTAACTTCTTAAAATATACATGTAATCCAAATTATAAATCATTGGTTCGAGGGCACCAACTCCAATATATCATTACATGTTTCCTTGGGTAGTGAGTTGAGTTTTATGTTGTGTGATTGTGCCCTATCACTTCTTTTAGTGGATCGAGGACCTTATCAAGAGTTTCTTGGGTCAATGTGCTTGATATGAATACCCTAAGTGCATAGGTATAGTCAGGTGTGCTTATTGGAAATTGTCTTGAGAAGGATTGTGTCAAGGTCCTTTCCATGAGTGTCTTGGGTCATGTGTGTGAATTATAACTTACCTTTAGTGAGATTACATCTAGGACCACCCTGGGGTTTAGTTTATGGTTGAATGTAACGCAAGGAAACACTGATGGACCCTACCTTGAGTGATAAGGTTGTTGTTCAAGATATGGGCATATGGTTGTACCTAGTTTCTATAGGTATGGGGTTGAGTTTTGGATTCCTCCCTACCATGATTCTTCAGGTACGGGCTAGGAATCGATTACAGATGTGATGAAATGAGGTGATGATGTGGATTCTGAAATGTTGTCAAAGTAGGTTTGATCTGGTGTTATGGTGACATGGTTACCACATGGTGACCTAATCTATAGGGAGTCATGGTGTCTTAGTTAGAACATGATGTCCAAGGTGCTTTGTGACATGATATTTTACACACATTCATATAATAGTTTATATTAAGGGTTCCCAGTAATAACTTACTAAGTTATATACCCACACATTACATAGATATCTCAGTGCACATGTAAACTTTATGTCAACATTTCAGGTTGAGGATAGGATTTGAAGTGGATTGTTCTAGATTAACGTGATGGGTATGGAGATAGGGTGTGTGAGGATCAAGGATGGTAGTAGGTCTAATATTTGTGTGTTTAATTTTATTTTTATTTTGTATTTGGGAACAGCCTAATGGGTGGTCAGTGTATAGATATTTTGTATAAAAGAATAATGTGTGTAATTATCTATGTTTTTTATTATTAATACCTTTATTGTTCTAGTTTTGTATGATGGTTGGTTATTTTATACTATTTGTATGTGTCATAGACCAACCCGATTTTTTCCTCCATAAGACAGCTGAATTGGATTTTGATAAGTCCCAAAGGAAATTCCTGATCCCCACGGGCAAAGAAACAAGTTCCTGGTCATCACAAGAACACACTTTGGAATAGTTCCAACCGTAAAAATAAATTAAATAAGTAATGTAAATAAAATAAAAATTTAACATGATTTGTCTATAAGTCGAATGCCCATGCTAGTGAAAATAAAATGTAAACAACACCCTACTATCAAACTAGGAAATCTATAAATATTAAAAATCACTAAAACCCTCCCTAACTATCCCAAACTCCCTCTCCTACAAGGAACACTTTCCCATAGAATTCTTATCCTAAACCACTAGAATATCTCTACACATATGACTGTAGAAAGTAATAAAATTCTAAGTGGAAAATATAATAAAAGAACTAAAATTAATCTAAATAAAAACATACCTTCCTACTTATGATTATATGAGTCTCTACCCAAGAAAGGGAACCATAAACCTCTATGGGTGATAATAGATAAGGTGATACCTATATCTAAAAATGATTGGGATATAGGTTTGATCACTGAGATGCTCCCTAGGGATGCCAAAATAAAACAAAACCCTATGTCTTAACTTTAAAAAGAAAACCATTTCATGCTAGTTTGAAACAAAAATACTAAAATAAGGCTTTCATTTCTTATTTAAACAAGAAACAAGCTAATAATTTCAAAAGAATCATTTTTTTACATCTTCCAAAAATATATTCTAAAGAATGAAAGGCTTTCCAAAATTTACTTTATAAGAAGGAACATTATGTGAAAGAAAATATCTCAGTGAAAAGTAAGCAGTGGATATCATATCACAAGGTGTTAAAAAAGGGTGAATGAGTGATATAAGTAAATAGGTGATGATGTGATAGTTTCTTGTTAAAGTGTAATACTTGAAATGATTTTATGAAAATAAAGAATCACAAAAATAGGGAAAGTATAATTCCTAAAAAATAGTTAACATGGAATGTTTCTAGACACAAAGGGAAGAGACCCTATATGTGATCAGTTTGGAACCATTTGTCAGCATATCAATGTGATATATAGTATATAACCAAGAATTTACCATAAACTAGCCTCATTAGTGTCACAATAACCATTCGAATACCATGGGGTTCTATTCCATCTAATTAATTTGTCTCTTGAAGCACACTGCAACACCTAGGATCCTATAGATTTGGAAAAAGGTTGAGGTGAGGAAGTAAGTAAAAATTCAATATCTCAACCATGAAAAGTCATAATACATGTTAATCCCACCTCCCAACATTATCCATGTGAATACCCTCCCTGAACTAGAGTACTTACACCAAGGTGTTCTTATTCTCAGAAAAAAAACATCAAAAGGGCTCAATCGAGCCTCTTCATTTGAAAACAAACATTTTCCATTTTAAAACCCATTTCCAAACAAAAACCTTTAAATTTAAAATGTCAACCTTATACACATATAGACCTTTATATATATATAAATATCCCTTGTCTCAATGTACATATTAACACATATTTCATGAATATATACAAATATAATATATATATATATATATCCATCTGGTAATGTGTATAATCCATGTTTAAAAATAAAGAAGAATTTAGAAACCATTTTGATACGCTTTAATTGTTAAACATGCCATTAGGCCTTTATGGAAATCGCCTAAAAGGATAAAACATCCTTGATATCTCTAGCTCATATAAATAAAACAATTTTGAAGATAAATCAATCGCTTTGTATGTTTAACCTTTCAAAATAGATTTTAAAAACACATTTCATTGGATAAACGCCATGGGAAAAGCATAAAAAATATGGAAAACATGAAGGACATTTCTATTAATCAAAAAAAATTATATAAATTATTTACCTCATAATATAGAGAAAAATCCCCAATAAAATAATAAAGAAATTATAGTTTTCAATTTAAAGGTTCATATAATGGGTAACCTACCTCAAAGAGTGTCACCATCACCAACAGCAGCCCAAATATACCTTAAGAGGGTCCAAGGCACTATAGAAAACAAAATAATACCAACATTTATAAAATACATAAATAAAAATTGATCTAAAAATTAAATTAGATAAAATCCTACTTGGATTTGGTGGAGAATGGTCCACCTTTGACATTCATGACTAGAATAAGCCTTAATCAGGGATCAAAACACTAGACATTAATTACCAACCAAAATAAACACCCAAATCAGGTTAGGGTTCACATATATTATAATGTTTTTTTGTTTTTAGAGTAGTTTGAAATCCTCAACCTATTTTGAATTTTTTTGGATTTTTGTGTTCATACTAACTCTTTTCTTGATCTTTATAACTTAATTACAAGATTTTCCTTGACCCAAGTAATTTTTGATAGATGCATTTTAATTCTCAGAAGTGCCTCTGGTTTTTGTGTGTGTTTGAGGTGCGGTAGATCATGAACACACGTTTTTGAGTAACATGATCATGGGGTAACGAGGTGATAGGATGATGTGTCTTAGGTACTATATTGGTGATTTCTAATCATTGTGATTGGATAACATGTCGTTGGAGTCATGTGCACATTTATAAGACTCGGATGATGAGGTGGTGTTGACTAATCATGTGAGTAGAGGTCTTTATTATATTTATATTAGGATGGTGTTGACCATCAGTGAGGTTGGAGGTGTTTGACGTATAAATACATGGGGATTGTGAGGAGCCATAATTTTACAGTGTTGATACCATCATTTGGGGACAGATTCTTTCCATATATTGAGGTCATTAGGATGAGATTATTTGGGAGGATGGATATCTATATTCTTTGGGACATCAGCTATTGAGATGATGGTATTATTTATTTGGAGGTTAGACATTTTTGTTCCTTGGGATTTCAAGCTTAGATCAAACAGGAGATTTTGGGATGGGGTATAAGGGACTGGGTACTTATTACTTATACATGCTATTCTAGATGTTAGATGATGTGATTATGGGCACGAGGTGTTGGGTGATGATTTGTAGGTGGAACCTGAGGTTTCAATTGGGATGACTCTCATCAGGGGATGACTTGGGATTTAAACTAAGGATACTCTCCACTACAGATATACTGAAAATGGTTGGAGTGGGTGATTACTTCCTTATTTCTATTGAGAATAAGGGACTATGTTTGTTTTATATATTGTGCATGTACTGTTTTACTTATTTTAAGAAATAATTTCATTATCACAAATGTAAGATAGGAACGCATTGGTGGTGGTCTACTAAGATTATTTTCACATTCTACATGGGGCCTTCGGGACATGTGTATACTTTTTTCTCTTTCAATTAGGTAAGGGACTAAGATCAGATGCTAGACCTTAGTGATCATGTTGTACCTTTTTTATGTGATGGATGGTAAGGGGCCTTGGAGGTTCCTTCATTAGCTGAAGTTACTCTTTAGTTCCTTTTTGTATTAGCATGCTTATATATGTATATAATGAGGTCATACATGGTTGAACCTTTTTTTTATTTGTTTATTTATTTGTATATCTTGACTTTTGTAATAGTATCTTGTAGTGTTTTATTCTTACAATGGAATATCTGAGCTTGTTGATTGTTATTGATGTGATATGTTTATTATTCTTCTATTTTTGGTTACTGGTCATATAATTTATGTTCTTTCATCCATTGATATATTTATATATATATCATTATTATTATAATAACCAGAGGTTATAGTCTCCCCATTATCACCTCTTTATACCCTCAATTCTAGTCGGCAGCCTTTGGAGTACGTGGAGGTGTGCCTAAGGCACAGTGTTCAACCGGCCCTGAGTACTATTTGGGAGTAAAAATAGGTTAGGGCACTAAAAATGGTATCAAAGGAGTTTTTGTTTACCTATTTTTGGGTCTTAATATTTTTTTTCTAGTAGATCGAGGATTAGGATGTAGTAAAAACTAGGTTCATAGATTGTGTTTAAGTGTTTGTATCCCCATCCATGGGGGACAAACCAAGATACCATGGATGGGAAATTGTTTCTTTTCCATTCTATTTTTATAGTTGATATGATTTCCACCTCAAGTGGTGCACTTGGGTGTGATTATTTTCTATTATATTATGTGACCCTTGGCTCGGTATGGAAAGGGGTATTATAGACCCTTGTCCTGGTATGGCTAGGGATGTTTTGTTATGATTTCTTGATAAGAACATATAATTATGTGTGTGTGTGTGTTGTGATAAAAAGATTGTGATTTTCA
Organism: Viscum album; assembly: GCA_963277665.1. Lineage (NCBI taxonomy): Eukaryota > Viridiplantae > Streptophyta > Magnoliopsida > Santalales > Viscaceae > Viscum > Viscum album. Next base: position 649,476,456 of record OY728145.1, on the reverse strand, counting down.
TTAGGAACTTGGATTTTTCTAAGAGGGGATGGGTTATTTAAAGTGTCAAATAGGAATCTAAAAAGTGTTTTCTTTCTTAGCCTCTCTTTGGTAGCATTCTACCAACCGAACTTGGAATGTATCTCCAATGAGATTTGTATGTGATATGATATCATATGTGATATATATTTATTGTTTTAGATATTATATGAGTAGGTAGGGATGATTATTGGGGTGATCTATTTAAAATTTCAATAAAGGAAGATAAACAATGCTTTCCTGCATAGCTCTCTTTAGTGGAATTCTACTCAGCTACCTCAGATTTTATGTGAAGTATGTCCCTATTATGGGAAGGTGAGGGTCCATGAGGTAGAACTATGATTTATTATTGAATTTGATGTGGGTAGGTAAGGGGACATGAGTCCAGGTTTATATGTAATACCTGGCTCTGATATGGACAAGTAAGGTCCCATGAGACTGGATTTCATGTGACATGGTTGTGATAGGGGAGTGTGATGGTGGTGGGATTGTGCTACTTGTTACATCTTTACCTATATACAGTATATATATATATTATTATGGGTGTATTCCCATGTTATTGGTATTAAGTGTGTTTCCTCCTAGGAATCTTTTGATGTAGCATCAGGTGGGCGATGATATGGTGTCACTTGAGTGTGCATAGGTTGAGGTCCCTAAGGGTTGGAATGAGGCCCCAGAGGGTTGGTAAGATCATGAACTATAGGTACATGCATATTTATAGGCTCTGTTATAGGTGGTTTATCCATAGGATATGAAAGATTTTGGGTTATGGCCTAACGAGTAGCTTAGGGAGATCTTGGTTCTTATCATCCAGGGGATCAATAGGGGAGCTCAGATAGCTGAGACTTTGATGGAATACTTGACTTGAGAGTTCCAATCACAGCACCCACTACAATTATAGGGTGAGGGTGGACCACTGGTAGTAGAGAACTGGATAGACTCTGTGCAGAGCATCTTTGAGCAGCTTGAGACACCCCCAGTCTAGAGGGTGAACCTAGCTACATACATGCTCAGAGGACCGAAAAAGAACTGGTGGTACATACACATTCATTCAGGCAGACATGAGGGACTAGTTTAGAAGGACTTCAAGGAAAATTTCTTCAATCACATATTCATGGAGATGCTGAGGGTGGAAAGAGATCAAGAGTTATTGAACCTTCATCAGAGAGAAATTTCCATCTTGGACTATGCAGCTACTTTCACTGAATTGTCTCATTTCACACCTAGTATGGTGGGTGATGACCCATAGAGGGTGAGGAGTTTTGAGGATGTTTATGTAATTTCATTTGAGTGCAGGTAAACATCTTTAGGTTATCCTTATTCTCAGAGGAATTGAATCAAGCACTGATAGCCGAGGGAAATTTGATGGGCTGGTAATATATTAGTCGGGTGATGGAATCATGTGATTATAGTGGTGATGTTTTAGATAGTAGGAAATAGGTACATGAGGAATCTTAGTAGGGAATTTATTCCAGAGACTCAAAAAAACCACTGAGGAATGGGTCTTCGATGGTGTGATTCTAGTGCGGGCAGCCGAGACATGTGAATACACAGTGTGATCGGTCACTAAAGGAGTTCTGAGCATGCTTCCAGGTTGGGAATCTTGATAGATTTTTTAGGAATCATTCTCGGATATTTGATAGTCAAGGATTAGGGAAAACTCAAGGATTTGAGGTCAGACCAGGGTTGGTTCCAGGAGATGTTAGTCAAGATTCATCTACATGTGGAGTTCATGCTAGAGAAATTGAGAACCAACAATGGGTTTGGTGGCTATTAGATGGTGCATCACTATAGGGAGGCCAAGCCTCAGGTAGTCGAGCTTCAGGAAAAGTGCATGCAGTTGAGTCTCTAGGTGAATAATAGTTAGAGGATCTGACTATAGTTAGTGGTATACCATGATCATGACTAGGGTGATTTCTATTGTTTCATGGAATTTTTTGTAGCGATGTTAGATTTTGGATGCATGAGGTGGATAGGATGTATTTTTGGACTAACTAGATACTGGTTAATATGTTGGCATTAGCTCGGATTCCTGATATATATATATATATATATATATATATATATATGACGTTTTTGACATTAGGATTTATTATGATCATCAATAGATGCATGGATGGTGTAGGAATCTGGGAATTGATATGATGTGGGTTTTATGTGAGGTGATTGGGCATCTAGTTATTAATGTAATGTAGTATTTTATGGGTTCCATATGTGGCATAGGTAATTTTGGGCATCTGATGAGATGGGAGGCCTCATAGGTTCCATGTGCGACATGGGAACGAGGTGGAAATATTCTTAGATGCATGACTTGATGGGTGTCATGTGTGACATGGGCATGATGTGAGAACCTGAAGAGGTGAAGGAGTGACTATGTGTTACTGTAGGACTTTTGATCTTGGGGATGGTCAGTGGAACAATGGTTTATTTAATCTTTGGGTTAGGAATTGACTGGGGTAGGTAACTCCTATGGTGTAGAGTTCTTTGAGAGAGTTGAACTGTGACTTTATAATTGGGGTAGACTGGAGGGATTTAAAAGAGATTGGTATGTTTAGTACCATCTCTTTCTAATTCTTTATATCTCATGGATGATCTATGTTAATGTGGGGAGATTGTAATTTCTGGGGTTTTTTGGAGCGGGTTGAAATCCCCAACCCATTTGATTTTTTTTGGATTTTGGTGGACGGACCAACTCTTTATATGACCTAAGTAATTTTTGTAAGATGTTTTTTAATGATAAAAATTTATTTGGGGTTTCGGGTGTTTTCAATGTGTGGTGGATTCTGAAAACACTGTTTTGGGAAAGCACAGTAAATGGTGTCCGGTTTGGAAAAATCGTGCAACATCCCATGAGAAACTATGTGGCCCTTCTTTGGAGCTAGATGTGGTTTAAAAACCCATGTAGGAGTGGGTGCACAGTAGTGTGGGGACTCTTAAAATTTTAGAAAAATTACTAACATGACCTATGCATGGTTTGGAAAAACTATCTGCATGGTCTCATTCTTAGTGCCACTTAGACAGTGGCTATGCATGGGGTCAGCATGGTTTTTCCAAACCATGTAAGCCAACTATGTGAGGTTTGGTTCCTAAGTACAATTATATTCATGGTTGGTGCATTTTTAGAAAAATTATATTGACAAAACGTGCAGTTCACTTAAAAGTGTGAAATGTCCCAAATTCACCCGCCTTTATTTATATTTCGCCTCCCCTTTTCCTTCTCCACCAAAGCACACAACAGAGGAGAGACATCCTCTTCCTCCTCCATAGGCTTTGATCCAACTTCCACATCTGAACTCTAATTTGATCATCATTGGTTGTGTTGGAACTACATTGGTAAGGTCTTTAATCATATTTCCTTCTTTCTTATTTTCTCTATAAATACAGTGCTCTAAATTAGTGTGAGTTGTTTTACTCTATTTTCATGGAGTTCATCTCAAATTATGATTTCTTTCTAACCAACTCTATTTAGAGGATGGTATTGAAGGAGCGAGAATCTCCCAACATGATTTTGGTGGTTCATATATTTCTCTTTGATTTTTCTCGTGTTTTAGGGGTGTATTCTTGAGAGTGTCATTGGATAGTCCAAGAAAGACCCTATTTAATTAACTCCTTTCTTTTAAATTTATTAAGTGGTGATTGAAGATTCCTATGGGCATGCTTCCACCTGACTATAAAAGATATTATCCTAGAGAGGTCCTTTGGACCTTAGGAAGATTAGGTCGGGGTATGTATTTCTTAAAATAAATTGTTTGGGATGCTTATGATATTTATTTGGGGACATGATAGGCTTGGTTTTAGGATTGAGATGGTATTGAAAATTTGGATGAGGTGGAATAGTTTTTCATTTTGGTTGAGTCCCAGATTATTGAGGTGATGTTGATCACGAGGTTGGGCAATGTGGTCATTGGATTGAGGTGATGAGATCGTCGGGTTGCGGGCATGGCCCGAGTGATGTGATATTGTGTTGACCATCAGGTTGAGCGACACAGTCATTGGGGAATGATGTGAAAGATGATTTGGATTAGGTATGATTTTTGTTATTTTCACTCACCATGAATTGTTGACGTGTTTTTGGAGTCGTGTGCACACATATGGGACTTGAATGATGAGGTGGTGTTGACCACTCTTGTGGGTAGATGCCTTCTTTATATGCGTATTTGGATGGTGTTGACCATCAGTTATGTTAGAGTTTATTTTCATATAAATCTATGAGGATGGTTATGATCCATTGTTTGAAAAAGTTGAGACTGTCAGTTGGGGGATGAGGCTCGTCGTATATTGAGGCGGTGGGACTCGTATTATTTGGTAGGACGGATATCACCATTCCTTGGGACATTATATATTTATCTGATAGTGTTTTTTATTTTGAGGGTGAATATCATTGTGCCTCAAGATGTCAGGCTTCAAGCCAATAGAATCTTTTGATATGGGGTCCAAGGGACTAGTTAATTATTACTTGGACTTTCCATTTTGGACATTGGGTGATATGATTGTGGAAACGAGGTGTTGGGTGGTGATTTGGAGGTGGAACCTGAGGGTTTTCCTAGGATAAATCTTATAAAGAGATTCCTTGGGATTTATGCTAAGGATCCTCACCACTATAGTTATATTGACAATGGTCAAAGTAAGTGATGTCTTCCTTATGGCTATTGAGCACAAGCGAAGTAGGTTATTTTATATAATGTGCATATACTATTTTACTTATGTTTAAAACACCTTCATTATCATAGATATATAATGGGAGCACATTGGTGGTAACCTACTGAGATTATTCTAATATCCTACATGGTCCCTTTGAGATGCATGTAAAATTTATGCTCTTACGATCAGGTAAGGGACCGAGCTTAGGAGTTTGACCGTAGTGATCATGTTGAACCGTTTTCATGAGATGGATGACAAGGGGGCTTGGAGGTTTCTATATCAAATAGATTTAATTTTCAGTTCCTTTTTATATCAGTATACTTATATATGTATATATTGAGGTTGGCCATGGAAGACCCTTTCTGTTTATTTATTTATTTTCTTGTATGACCTAACTTATGTGTATGCTCTATAAATTGTATATTTGGGTCTTTTATCTGCCAATGGAATGTCTGATCTTGTTGATTATTATTGTTATAGTATGTTTGTGTTACCTCTATTGTGGGTTATTGTTCCTATCATTTATGGTCTTTCATATGTTTCTATATTTATCTATAAGCTATTATTATTATCATTACCAGAGAGTATAGTATCCCCCTATCACCTCTTTACAACATTTCTTCTAGTCGGAATCCTTTGGAATAGGGAGGAACACCCAAGGCCTAGTGGTCAACCAACCCTGGGTACTATTTGGGTTGAAAAACAGGTCGGGGCACTACATAGATCATGTGCACCGCAAGGGAGAGGAGAAAAATAAGAAAAAATGAAATATAGGATAGAGGAGGAGGATAGACCCTTACCAATGAAGATTGAAACAAGAATCGGAGAAGGAATTGAAGGTTATAGTGAGGGGGAAGATGGAGGATATGCATGAGGGAGCCCCTTCTATACATGGTTCATAAATGGGTAAGGGATGAGAGGGGTGAGTATGACAACCCTACTTTTTATTACACACTTAAACATGATTTATTACATAAACTTCACTTGATAAAACATATAAGATCGAGAGGTATGGTGTATTTGGTGTTTAGGATCATTACATAACAACTAAAAACATGAAATACAACATTTTTATTGAAAACTTCCTTTACATGACCACTACATTCCCTTGTACTTAGCATTTCATTGGATAACCTGAGGACATGCATAAGAAAAGGGTGAGTTATAAAGCTCAGTAAAAGAATAAACATGGAATAACATAAGGAATAAAATACATTTTATACAATAGGCATATAAATGGAGCACAATAGAAACATGAACATAAAGTCATGATAAAGCATGATAATCATAACATGGATATGTGGCAACAACACTTAACATGTACTTAGCATGAGCCAAGGCTCATTGCACATGGAGCATGAGTAAACCCTCATTTCACATGAAGCACGAGTAAAACCTCATTTCACTTTAATTATAATGAGTCAACACCCATTGCACAAGACGTATCATGATACTATTCTTTACCCAATGCATTGAAGCGCTATTAGGGCACACATTTCTTAAACATTTCATTTCATGCATAAGAGTGCAACATGGATCATATAACGTGGAATCAATCAAAATACTAAGTTATTCCATGATTAAAGAATGTGGAATAAATAAAATAAATTACCATTCAATATTTATATGTTCATAAAGATGAATACCCTTGATAGATACATGGGTATGGTATTCACTACACAATGATCTTGGCTAGGAAAAACGCGGTGCAATTTCGGCAGCATAACGGTGTGAAATAAGAATTAATAAAAAATGGTTGATGAGAGATAAATGGGTGTCTCGTCACATTTGCATGAAATTTATAGTAAGGGGGTCATATAGATATATGTCCCAACAAATTTAATGGAATTTAGATACGTAATAAAAATAATTTCTTGAATGTAAATGAGGAGAGAGAAATTCCTTAAGGAATTTTGGCATGGTAACGGCTATACATTGGAATCATTAATGAGATATAGAGGGGATATATAACTATTAAAACATGAATAGGTCAGTATTGGGGAGGTTCAAAATCATACCCCAACATTTATAATTGAAAATAAAAGGGCATAATAATATAAGAAAACTTGGACATAAATAGGGAAAGTGAGAATCCCTTACTTGGAAGTGTGATCCTAAAGGCTTGGGAGAGGCATGATAGAAGAGGCTTGGGAGCTTTAGGAGCCTTGGGAGGATTCTAGAGAGAGGATTTAAGAGTTTGGACGAACTCCAAAGGCTTTTAGTGAAGAGGAAGTGGGAGTTTGGGTGGGTTTATATAGGAAAGAAGAGGGAATTCTTTATTATTTAGGTTTTGGACACCACACATTAAACTAATCAAAACCAAAAACCATACCATGGTTTTTTCATATGGTTTTTTCCAAAGGGGAGTGAAAAAATATATTTTATAAGGCCAGCATCTGAAATTCTTAAAATAATAGGGTTTCTTATGTGGAGGTGAGTCACACTCTCAAGGAAAACAATTTAAAAAACTAAAATGTTTTATAAGTCTTGAAGGGTCCACTAAAGCTTTGTAAAATAAATCAAAAAAACCTAAAACCACATTATTTTAATGGTAAAACATATATTGTCTGAACATAATGTTAATAGTATTTTATTACATCACTATTGGTTCATTATGATGTCATGAAACACATTATATATTTAAATGGTATTTAATTTTTACCCAAAAATTCGAATATCTCAAAAAATTATGAAAAAAACACTATTGGATAATTTTTAAATCCTGATTCCCAAAATATTATTAATTTTATCTATATAATTTTCTAAATAGTTGAATTTTTACTTTTAAAATAAAAACTGACATTTATCGAAAATTCATGGGTTTTGACCGAAATAGCTTTCAAGCCTTAATAAAAATTACAATTGCATTCATAAAATTATACGATCATTTATACTTCATAAAAATTAATTTAATAATAATAATAATATTTTATTAAAATATTATATAATTCAAAAATACATTAATTTATCAAAATATATTTCTTAGTTGAATATTAACTAAAACTACTATTTCCACTTTAAAAACTATTTACAAATTAAAAATAATAAAATGAATGTATATTAACTATTATATAAAACAATAGTGCACATATTCATAGTTCTAAGGTATTGTTACATAACCCCTTATAACACCTGCATAAGACCGAAGGGTAAGGTGTGTGATGGTGACAAACTCTTGGGGTGGCTCGAATAACATTGATCGAGTGGTAATCTATATCAACCTCCACTTCTACCATATTCAGTTCCATTCAAGCTTAACATGTTGAAGCTCGGCTTGGGATTGGTCAATAGTGAAGCCCAATGATGCCACCTCCGTTCTGAGCTCCGACAAATGGGCTTCGTATGGAGCAAGTCTACTGGATGAGTCCATCGCTTCCTTTGTCTGAGTAAATTGGATTTGTTAAAGCCCTATATTTATACTAATCAAGTGATCACTGTTCAACAGCTATATTATCAATGGTCACAATTCCTAATGGTATTTTAAAATCCAAAATCATAAATCCAATGAAGTTAAAACTTTATATATCCATTTTACATAATAAGAAATTTAATTAGATCAAGAAGAATTTTCATTAATGAAAGTTTGGGTCGTTACAATCTCCCCCCCTTAAGAAATTTAGCCCTTGAAATTTCCTTTTCACACACTAAAACAAATGAGGGTAACTCTGATTTATCACTTCCTCTAATTGCCACATTGCTTCTTCAAACTTGTGGTTTTTTCACAACACCTTGATGAGAGGAATTGTCTTATTTCATAGAACTTTTTCCCTACAATCTAAGATCTTCACTGGTTTCTCCTCGTAAGAAAGATCATCCTCAAACTATACTACCTCTGAAGAGAGTACATGTGAAGGGTTTGTTAATTACATCCTTTAGAGGGATACATGAAAGACATCGTGTACTTTTTCCTTGGTTGGTGGAAGTGTCAGTTGATAGGATACATCCCCGACACGATCAAGAATCTCAAATGGGTTGATGTACCTAGGACATAACTTCCCTTTCTTTCCAAACCTCGTGACCTTTTTCCATAGAGATATGCATAAAAATACCATGTCTCTAACTTTAAACTCAAGGTCTCATCGATGGTTATCTACATAACTCTTATGTCAACATTGGGCTGCCTTGATATGATACTGAATGGTTTTCACCTTCTCCACCATTTCTTCGACCATTTCAGGTCCTATCACCTTACACTCACCGACTTCATACCAACATGCCATTTTTCTGCACCTCTTCCCATAAAGGGCTTCATAAGGTGACATTAGGATGCTTGATTGGAAACTATTATTATAAGAGAACTCAACTAGAGGAAGATGATGATCCCATCCTCCTTTGAAGTCCATTGAGAACTCTCTCAACATGTCCTCATGTGTTTGGATAGTCTGCTCAGATTGGACATCAGTTTGAGGATAATAATTCGTACTGAAGTTCAGCTCAGTATTCATAGCATGTTGAAGACTCTTCCAAATCATAGAGGTTAATCTTGGATCTCTATCAGAAACAATCAAGAGTGGTACCCCATGCATCCTTACCACATATCTAATGTATATCTATTCCATTTGATCTAATGAGAAGTCTTCTCGAATAGCAACATTGAACTCTGAGGATTTCCCTTTTCTTGAAGCTTTCACTTTCTTTTGAATTCCCACATAATCCTTTTGATAATCCTTTAACTTTTTCAAAAGAGACAGTTGAAAAATAATTTGAGAAAGGATTGATGATGTTACCTCTTTTTTTATTACCATGTCCATCTTCATCAAATCTAAGAAGATTGAATCCTTCTCAATTATCATCAATGATAGAATTGTTAGGTCCTTTCTACATAGAGCATCTTCCACCTTTTTCACTTTCCCAGGGTGGAAATGGATTGATCAGTCATAGTATTTGATCAGATATAACCATCTTCGTTGGCGTATGTTCAACTCTTTCTGTGTGAATATATACTTGAGGCTTTTGTGGTCTATATATATTTCACAATTCTCCCCAAAGAGATAATGCCACCAAATTTTTAAAGTGAAGATCACCGCAGACAAATCCAAATAATGTGTTAGATAATTATGCTCATGAACTTTCAATTTCCTTGAAGCATAGAGAATTACTTTGTCATTTTTCATCAACACATAGCCCAGGACCTTCTTCGAAGCATCACTAAGTACCAAAAAAGTTCTCCACTTGTGGGTAAAGTGAGAACGGGCGCAGTGATAAGCCTCATTTCAACTCCTTGAAGCTTTCTTCGCATTCATCACTCCACGAAAACTTTACTCCATTCTGAGATAGCTTGGTCAGAGGGTTGGACAATTGTGTGAAATTTATCACAAATTGGCGATAATATCCAGCTAACCCCAAGAATCTATGGATATCTGTTACCAATGTTGGCCTCATCTGTCCCTCAATTTTAGTTCTCTTGGAGGGATCCACTAATATCACATTGCTTGTGATGATATGACCTAAGAATGAGACTTCCTTCAATAAAAACTCACACTTTCTATACATTGCATAGAGATTATCCTTCCACAAGGTCTCTAGTATAGTTCTTAGATGCTCCTCATGATCCTCCTTAGTTTTAGATTATATTAGAATATCATCTATAAAGACTACCAAAAATTTGTCGAGGTAATCTATAAAGACACTATTCATCAAGTCCATGAAGATTTTTGGATCATTAGTGAGTCCGAAAGTAATTACTATGAATTCATAGTGCATGTATCTTGTACGAAAAGTAGTCTTGGGGATATCTTCCTTCTTCACCGTTACTTGATAATATCCCAACCGAAAATCTACCTCAGGGAATTATTATGCTCCACACAACTGATCGAACAATTCATCAATTCATGTTAGAGGATACTTGTTCTTTATCGTGATTTTTTTAAGCTCGCGATAATCGATGAAAAGCCACATTGACCCATCCTTCTTCTTGACGAAGATGACTGGTGCACCCCATGGTGAAGCACATGGGCGTAAAAACCATTTATCTAGATTCTCTTTTAGTTGCTTATTTAGCTCCTCAAGCTCCAAAACAACCATTATATATGGATTCTTGGATATTGGAAATGCCCCAATTATAAGGTCAATTGAGAATTCAACATCTCTTCTAGGAGGGAGACCAGACAATTCCTTGGGAAACACTTTAGCGAATTCCCTCATAATAGGCAAGTCTTCAAGGATGGTTTCTTCCTTGGTCTCAATCATCTTATCTAGATATGAATTCTCATAGGAAAGTAATATCCATGATTTAGATGATGGAACTAAAGAAGATTCATCCTCCTCCTTTCACTTTTACAGAATTGGGGGTCGATTCTCCACATAGAGAGTGATTTCCCTCTCATAGCAATTTATGTTGGCTCTATATAAGGAAATCAAATCCATGCTGAGAATTGCATCAAATTCCACAAAAGTGAGTATTATGAGGTTTTTCAGGAATTTCAATCCACAAATTATGATAGTGGAGGAGTTATATTCATGGGATTCAATGATTTCCCCATTTTTCGTACTCACCTACATCTTTACTTCCATGATTTCTGGTGGTGTTGGGATTGTTCTACTAAACTTTTAGGATATAAAAGAATGCATAGAACTATGGATGATAACCCTACCTTTCACTTTTTGATTTTGTTTCTACTTATTTACTTCATCCAAAAAAACTTAGGGAAGATAACTATTAAACATATAAAGGTTAATCCAAAGACAAAAATGGATAACTTATAAATCACACTTATTTCCTTAACTTATGAATCTATAGGCTTCATTTTATGTTATCCATGATTTACTTTATAACATATATTCTTAGGGGAATTGTTTTTAATTCCCTTAATAAGGTTTCATACTAAGCTTGTGAATTTACCAAATCATATCCCCCAGGAGTGTCGTAACCAAGAGTGCAGCAAGGCTCATTGTCATGTACCAAGATACCCCAGGTCAAGCATGAAACTCCTTGTCAGGGTTTTATCTACTCTAGAGCCACCTCTACCTACTCATATCAATAAAAGGATGTATTTTCTTGATAAAACACTTACTCAATACTCACTAAAACTTAGGGATGTTTTATTATACTTAGTCTTATCCCTAAGGATTTCAATAGGGTTTTCTAATCCTAATCCCAAAAATAACTAAACTTGTCCTCTGATACCAGCTATGACAACCCTGATTTTTATTACACACTTAAACATGATTTATTACATAAACTTTACTTGATACAACATATAAGATCAATAGGTCTAGTGTCTTTGGGGATTAGGATCATTACATAACAACTAAAAACATCAAATACAACATCTTTATTGAAAACTTTTATATGACCACTATATTCCCGTGTACTTAGCATTGCATTGGATAACCTAAGGATATGCATAAGAAAAGGGTGAGCTATAATCCCGGTAAGGGAATAAACATGGAATATCATGAGGAATACAATAAATGTTAGATAATAGGAATATAAATGGAGAACAAGAGAAACATGAACATAAAGTCATGATAAAGCATGATAATCATAACATGGAGATGTGGAAACAACACTTAACATGGAATTAGCATGAGCCCAAGGCTCATTGAACATGGAGCATGAGTAAACCCTAATTACACATGAAGCACGAGTAAAGCCTCATTGAACTTTAATTGTCATGAGTAAACACTCATTTCATATGACGTATCATGATACTATACTTTACCCAATGCATTGGAGCGCTATTAGGGCACACCCTTCTTAAACATTTCATTTCATGCTTAAGTGTGCCACATGGATCATATAACATGGAATCAATCAACATCATAAGTTATTCCATGATTAAGGAATGTGGAATAAATATATGAAATTACCATACAATATTTATATATGCATAAATGTGAATACTCTTTATAGAGATATGGGTATGGTATTCACTACACAATGATCTTGTCTTGGAAAAACACGGTGCAATTTCGGCAGTATAACGATATGACATAAGAATTCATAAAAATGGTTGATGAGAAAGAAATTGGTGTATCATCACATTTACATGAAATGGAAATTAAGGGTTTCATATAGATAAATTTCATAATAAATTTAATGGAATTTAGATACGTAATACAAAATAATTGTTTGAATGTAAATGAGGAGATAGAAATTCCTGAAGGAATTTCGGCATGGTAACAGGTGTACATGGGAGGAATTAATGAGAGAGAAAGGGGATCTATCGCTATTAAAAAATGAAGAGGGAAGTATGGGGGAGGTTCTAAATCATACCACAAAATTTATAATTGAAAATAAAATGGCATAACAATATAAGGAATCTTGGACATAAATAAGGAAAGTGAGAATCCCTTACTTGGAAGTGTGATCCCAAAGGCTTAGGAGAGGCTTGAGAGAGGCTTATTGGGAGCTTAGGGAACCATGGGAGGATTCTAGAGAGAGGAGGGAAGAGGATGGACGAAATAAAAAGGATTTTAGTGGAGAGTAAGTGGGAGATTGGGTGGGTTTATATAGGAAAGGAGAGGGAATTCTTTATTATTTAGGTTTGGGACACGACACATTAAACTAATCAAATCCAAAAATCAGACCATGGTTTTTTCCCATGAGTTTTTACAAAGGGGAGTGGAAGAAAATATTTTACAATTCCAATGGCTGAATATCTTAAAATAATAGTGTTTTTTATGTGGAGGTGAGTCACACTCCCAAGGAAAACAATTTAAAAAGCTAAAATGTTTTATAAGTCTTGAAGGGTCCACTAAATCTTTGTAAAATAAATCAAACAAACATAAAATCAAATTATTTTATTGGTAAAATATATATTTTCTGGACATAATATTTATAGTATTTTATTACATCACTATTGGGACATTATGATGTCATAAAACACATTATATATTTAAACGGTATTTAATTTTTACCCAAAAAATCAACTCTCTCAGAAAATTATGAAAAATTCACCATTGGATAATTTTTACATCCAGATTCCAAAAATAATATTCATTTTATCTAAATAATTTTCTAAATATGTGAATTTTTACTTTTAAAATAAGAACCGTCATTTATCGAAAATTCATGGGTTTTGATAGAAACAGCATTCAAACCTTAATAAAAATTACAATTGCATTCATAAAATTATATGATCATTTATACTTAATAAAAATTAATTTAATAATAATAATAATAATAATATTTTATTAAAATATTATTTAATTCAAATATCCATTAATTCATCAAAATATATTTCTTAGTTAAATATTAACTAAAAATACTATTTGCGCTTTAAAAACTATTTACAAAGTAATAATAATAAAATGAATGTATATTCATTATGATATACAAAAATAATGCATATATTCATTGTTCTAAGCTATTGTTACATAACCCCTATAAAAAACACATAAGACTGAAGGGTAAGGTGTGCGATGGTGATAGACTCTTGGGGTAGCTTGGATAACATCTCTTGAGTGGTAATCTCTATCAACTTCCACTTCTCCCATAGGCGGTTCTGTTTAAGATTAAAGTATTGAAGCTCATCTTGGGCTTGGTCAAGAGAAAAGCCCAATGATTCCACCTCCATTATGAGCTCCGGCAAATGGGCTTCGTATGGAGAAAGTCTACTGGATGAGGTCATCACTTCCTTTGTCTGAGTAAATTGGATTTGTTAAATCCCTGTATTTATACTAATAATGTGATCAATGTTCAACATCTATATTATCAATGGTCACAATTCCTAATTGTATTTTAAAATCCAAAAACATAAAACCAATGAATTTCAAACTTTATATATCCATTTTACATAATAATAAATTTAATTATATCAAGAGTAATTTTCATTAATGAAAGTTTAGGTCGTTATAGTGAGGGTATTTTTAGATTTAGATTATTATTATTATTATTATTATCAAATTCTTTTTTCTAGGCCTGGGAAACATGCATGATTGGACAAACCATATGCCTTACACTATAAGTCCTAGGGAACCTCACATGGTTAGAGTTCATAGTTAGGAAAACTATGTGTTGACCATGTGGTCAGCTCAATAAAGATTATAGACACACTCGCACAGTCTGTTCATGATTTCTAATAATTGTAAACTCAATGTTCTCTTATGCTAAAAATATCAAAAATTTAAAATTTTATCCTAGTTTATCCAAATATTCAAAAACGAGACTAAATATAATTAAATAATTAAAATTTATTTATTTATTATGGTCATGGTATAACAATTATCCCAAAAATAATTCTTTTTTGTCCCAAGAAATAATGCTTTTTGTCCCCAAAAAGCCTTTTGAAGAAGCATTTTATTAAAAAGGAATGATTTCAAACTCTCACACTAGGAAAATGATTCAAAAAACATTAATATATACTAAAATTACCAGAAAAAAATGAATAAATCATACAAAATATAGAAATGATACCTACTATAATTTCCCAATTCCCTCATCTCAAACAACCATAAAGGACCTCTACACAAAGGGGTACCCAAAGGAGGGGAAAAGATTGATTCCATAATACGCATCCTCAATACCCATGTAATGACTCAATGAAAAGGGATAATATATAAACAATGAGAGAAGAGAAACTAACAAAACACCAATAAAATTCATCCTTTGTGTGGTGATGGTTTGGGAAAAATCACAAAATCGGTCCCCAACCGCATGATACTGCTCATCCCACAAATGGAGAAACACGCACAAGAATAAAAAGACTATAACAAATAGACAAAAAATGGTCCTCTCCCCACCATATTTGTATTCCACAAAAATAGAAACCCTCCAAGAAAATAACCCACTCCAAGAAAAGAGCAAGATCGAGATCACTAAAAGGAAAAAAGGGAACTTAGTAAGAGAGAAAAGGCTCACAATAGCCATGGTAAGGTAATTAGGATTCACAAGGCACTACCAAAAATCCATAAACACCATAATAAAATGCATTTAAAATAACTATGTACAATCCTCATTTCAAACAATAATAATGATAGTGAACCAATGAAAGAAGTAAAGGTTCGACTAGAACTATTTCAATTGAAACATATGTAAAAGAGAGTAACTAATTCTAGATTTAGAATAGAGGTGTTATGGGGGTAACTTGGGGTTCATATCTAAAACATTGAAACCCTGGTGAATCCATATGATCGATCAAAGAACCATCTAGGGTATAACCTACACAGAAGTTAACACCCATCCTGGTCATCTGTGAATGCACCCAAGACTTTAACTATCCAAACCCTCACAACAAGATCACAAAATAAGGATAGAATCCTATAAAACCCTCTAAGAACAATCAATCAATCTGAAAAAATCAGATCCAAGGCAATCATCATTTCACTGAGAGAATTCAAGGATGATCCCAAAGGACCAGATCAACCAAGAGTCACCCAAAATCCTTGACAACTAAGAACTACTCCAAAGACTCTCTCCAAAATAGGTTCAAAAAAGACAAGCCTCCCAAAGTTGGAATACATCACCAAACCATAAGGGCTACACCTAAACAAACGAACCTATGTAAGACACTCCACAAGGAATACACTCACTCATTTCATCCAAACTTTTATATGATTTCAAATAAAAAAAAAGGAAATAGGTTGAATTAAAACTCACAAAATTAAAACACTAGTACAAAAACCCATTTTCCATTTATGAAATCCTTTTTAAAATTTCACATTCATGTTTTGAATCAAAAAAATCAACTCTAAAATTTTCAAATTGTTAAACCCATTATAATTTTAAAATAATAAATTAGTCCAAAATCTCAACTTTAAAATTATTTTAAAATTATATAAATACTTTAAAAAAATTATGTCAAATTCCAAAACATTACCATCATTCCAAAATATTTTAAAACCCCACTTTTTAATTTTAAAAAAAATGACTTTTACTCTTAAAACCTTTTTTAGATTTCAAGATACCCATATACATCCATGAAGATTCATAAAAAATGGTTACAAAACTCTAATTTACTATTTTTAAATTAAATTAAACCCATTAAAATTCAATTATCCATTTATTAAGGAAAAACATTCATTAGAAATCCAAAATAGAGTTTGTTTTTTATTAATTTATGAAAACTCATTTATTTCCTTTAAAACCAAAATATCACCACTATAAAACCAAGATTTTAATAATTAAAACTCACACTTTTCCCAAAACAACATTACATACCATTATTAAAACAAAATAAAACAAAATAATTTCAATGCATAATTTCAAGAGGGGATTTGTTTCGGATTGTAGCTTGTCTGCATGGTTTTGCGGACTATGTGAAAACTACACCACCAATATAGGGATTTATTGACAACCATGTAATCAGGCTCTACATGGTTTTCTAGGACTTGTGAGGTCACTAGGTACCAATAGTTCACTCCATTTTCATCCCCAAATCACCAAAAAATTAAATAGCTCACAAAAAAAGTCTCAAATATCAACCTTCCCTGGTAACTCTAGGCTGAGGATGAGTAATATTTCATCATGCTCTTCCCATACCGACCTCCTGAGTCTTAAAAATTCTATCTCCAATCTACCTAACACCCAAAATAAAAAGGACTTCTCTAATACCATTTTTTCATGAACCAACATGAGTTATCCCTCCATAATACACTTGAACTGGTCTTCTAGAAGGATTAAAGGTTGTTCTTGATCCCCATAGCCTATAAATTAGTTCATAGGCATAATAGTAATGCTCTTGGGAAGGGTTTCACCCATAAAATTAATTAAATAAGAAATAAAGGTAAATAAAATTCTATAATGACCTATCCATAGGACATACATCAACATCGTTGAAAATAAAACTAAAAAACCCTAATATAAAACTAGGAAAGTATTAAATAGTTTTGACCACCAAAAACCTCCCTCAACACACTGGTCTCCCTATCTTACAAGGAAAATACACCCACCAAATGCCTATCCTTGACCACCAAAATATCTCTACACCTCTGACCGTATAAATTATTAAAAACCTAAGTGGCCAATGTAATAAAAGAATAGAAATTAAACTAACTACAAACAAATGTTCTCCCTTGTGATTATATAAGTCAGTGAATAATCAAAATAACCACAACACCACATGGGTGAGAATAGATAAGTTAATACTTGTATATGAAAATTGATAGAGATATAGGCATGATCACTAACATGATCAGTAGGTATAACAAAAGAAAACAACATCATATGTATTACCTTCCAAAAAAGAAAACCATTTCATACTATTTTTAGATACATATACTAAAATACGGTTTTCATTTCCTTTTAAAACAAGAACCAAGATAATAATTTCAAAAGAACCATTTTTCCAAAAAATGTTTATAAATAATGAAAGACTTTAAAAAAAATATTTTTATAATAGGGAACATGTCGTGAAAGAAAATATCATAGTGAAAAGTAATCATTGGAAAGTATATCACATAGTGTTACCAAAACAGGGTAATGAAGAATAAAAGTAAACAAGTGATGGTTTAAGGGTTTCCTACGAAATAATAACAGTTGAAATGATTTTATTAAAAATAATCACAAATTACGGAAAGTATAATACCTAAAAATACATAACATGGGATGTTCCTAGAAAACAAGTGGAGGGACCCCAGATGTACTCGGTTTTGAACCATATGTTGGAATATTGACGAAATCCATAGTCTATAACCAATTGACTTCCCTAAACTAGCATCATTGGTAGAACATCCCACCATGTCCATTCACCGACTATTGGGGGATATAGTCAATGTAATCAGGACTTAAATATAAACCATATCTTGACCCACATTATGATGATTATGATCCCATGGATTTAGAAAAATGGGGAGGTGGTGAAGTAAGTACAATTGCAACATCTCAATCATGAAAAATAATCATACATGCTAAGCCCACCACCCAAGATTGTCCATGAGAAGAATCTACCTAAACTATATGACTTCCATGAAGGCATCCACATTTTAAGAAAAAAACATACAAAGATTCCAACGGGGCCTCATCATTTGAAATCAAACCTTTCCTATTTGAAAACCCATTTTCAAACCAAAGCCTTTCAATTTCCAAAGTAACTATTTAACCATATACACATATTCACCTTTATATATATATAAATACTCATTGTCACAATGTACATATTCACACATATTGCATGAATATATACAAATAGGATATATATATGTGTGTGTGTGGTTATGTGTATAAGTTGCAATTAAAAATAAAGAATAATTTAAAATTCATTTTGATGCTCTTTGGAAGTAAATAATTCCATTAAGACATTATGGAAAACTATATGAAAGGAAAAAAACATCCTCAATATCTATAGCTTATATAAATAAAATAATTTGGAATATAAACCAAACTCTTGGTATGATTAACCTTTAAAAATAGATTTTAGAAACATGTTTCATTAGATAAAACACATATCCAAAGCATATAAAAAAATAGAAAACATGAAGGAGGACATTTCTATTAATAATAGACATTTTATATAATTTATTTTATTAATAATATAAATAAAACACCACAAAAATCAATTAATTATAGTTTTCAATTTAAAGGTTTTTTCGTAGGGTAAGATACATCAAACGGTGCTGCCTTCACCAATGTCAACCCAAATCTACTTCAAGAGGGTCCAAGTCACTCTAAAAAATTATTATAAACACAAAATCAATAAAATAACTAATTAAAAATCTGGATATAAAGGAAATTTGATTAAACCCTACCTAGATTTAGTGGATAACATGTTGCCTTCAACAATCGCGACTAGAATAAGCATCAATTGGGGCTCATGAACCCTAGACATCAAGAACCAACCCAAAAAAAAATCAAGATAGGGTTCACCTATATTTCATGCATTGAAAATGAGAGGATAATGGGCAATAAGAATAACAAAGGAAATAGATGAGGGTGGATGAAGAGTGACTATTACCAGTGAAGATCGCAACAAGAATCAGAGAAGAAATAAAAGGTTTGTGAGAGTGAGATGAGAGAGGCCACATGTGAGGGAGACCCTCCTAGGCATGGTGTGCGATCATTTATGGGGAGAGATGGGTGAGCTTATTTTTATATTTATTTTGTTTTTTTTTCATTTTTATTTTTATTTTAATAAAATTATTTTTTTAGGTCTGGGAAACTCGCACAGTGTAGCCACACAGTTGGTCAAACCATGTGAAAACCATGCGCCCTACACTAGAAGTCTCGGAGCACCTCATATAGTCAGAGTGCACGATTAGGGAAATCATGAACTAACCATGCGGTCAATGTAATAAATATTACAGATGCACTTGTACGATCTGCACATGATTTTTACTAACTATGCACTAACCACGCACCTATACTAAAAATCCCAATATTCTAAAATTTTAACCCAATTTGGACCAAAATATAATAATGAGACTAAATATAGTTAAATAATTAAAAATAATTAATTGATTGAGGTAAGGGTGTGACTGTATGACTCTGATTTGAGGGAGTATACTCACTATTATATGGATTATTCCCTCACCACTAGTCAGAAACCTCTAGCATACAGGGAGGCACACTTGAGGCCATATGGAAACCTCAACCCAAGAATTGATGAGTGTCCTGGGGAGGGGTTTTATAGACAGTTTCATTACCTATGTTTCTCTTTAAGAGATTATTTTTTGAGAATATGAACCACTAAACACTAAACCACCAAGTATTATATGTATGGTGAGTCTGAGGTTGATCCCACAATGACTGATTTGGATAATAAATTCAATTTAAAAGTTTAAGACCTAAGAACTATGATGAAATCACCAAACTACTTTGAAAGTTATTTTTTAATAATGATTGAGAAAAGAAAATAAAAAATAAGTTCCAAGTATATGATATCCAAGTTCATGCACTAGTGATTATGAAGCTTTGTGATTTAATCTTGTTGTCGTCAAAATTAAGTTTAAGAAAACCATTGGTTTTGGTGAAAACTCTCTCTATCATAAACTACTATTTTGTAATGGTCATATACTTTGGTTTTTCATTGAAATTTCTAAATTAAAACCTATAAATGTAAAAGAAATTTCTACCCAATGGTCATGGAAAAGGTTGAATTCTATCAATCACATTAGATCATACTCTATTAATTATCATATAATGATCATGTAAGAAAATAAGAGAGAGAAATAGAGAAGAGAGATGGAATATAGTAACCCAACATGAATAAAATATAAAAAAACTCCCTATATCATTATTATGATCCCCCTTCCATCATAGCTTGAAAAAAAACAAAGTCACCATATTATGAAAATCATTATAGGGTGAGAAAAATAAATAAAACAAAAACTTATAATAAGTTTAGAAAATGATATTGGCCAAATCAATCTATAGAAACACCCCAGAAATTATGCCTCCTATAGTCGAGATATATCCCCTTTCCATCATAGAATTTATGTATTTATAAGTAAGTCTCGATGATATGTCCCTCTTATGTCAATATTTGAATATCATATTTCCCATATTGTATCATTTTAATATTCTCATTTAATATCCATTTGAATTGTCCTTCATAATAGTAATGAAGTTTTACACGTGGTCAATCTCTCATGATATATAAATATTCAAAAGTATCAGGAGAATAAGATTATTTGAATTATTACCATCACCATAGAATAGTCTCATTCCTTTAGGTATTTTCTTAGGAATTTTATGTAGCTTCCTTGTTAATTCATTTTCATGTACACACCATGATCAATAACACATTGAAACAGAGTTCATTTCGAGTTTGGATAATCCCTGTGAGCCATGGATTCATCACCTATGGTTTCGTAAAATCCGTATCAAACTCTTTGTGAATTGCAATGTATTATGTCATAGAAATATTATCTCATCCATTTTAGCGGTCATTTCATCCTGAATTTACCTTTATGTAGATTCTTGACTACCATCATGTAGATATTCCTCAGTGTTCAGGAGCTTTACATAGATTAAAAAATCATTACGCACCATCTTCTATACCTTTATGCATGAATGCAGCTCACTCAACCACATTTGATACCATGCCAAACATGGCATTTTGCTCACTCTTTTACTCATAGGAGATCCCGGTGAAACATGGGATCAAACTTTATAGTCATGTTCTTCCATGTTTTCTCTTTAATTAACTAAAATAAAAAAGGGGTTTCACAGCTGTTTTTTTGTAGTGGTTTTGAAAACCACTACAAAATATTCCGGGAAAAAAATTTACGGCGATTTTTTTGGAGCAGTTCTTAAAATCGCCGAAAATTGTGTTTTTTATTTTATTTTATTAATTAATTTTTTGTATAAATTTAAAAAAACACCGCTAATTTATATTTTTTAAATTTTTTAATTTTTTTAATTTTTTTAAAAAAAATTAATTTTAAAAAAAATATCAAGTTTTCTTTTACTCACAGTTTATAAAAACCATTGCTAAATTAATGGTAAAAATATTAAATATTTAATATTTAATTATGAATTATTATTAACAATTATTATTTATTATTTATATTCATTTATATTTTATTATTTGGAGTTTAAATTAATTATAAGGTGTTAATTATTAATTATATATAATAATTAGTTAATAGTTATCTAAAACATAAATTAATTATTTTATAAGTTGAAAATCAGAATTCACCATAAAATTACTAAAAATTTTGATTTGGGTGTCCATTTTAGCTTCACAACTAGTCAAATAAAATCTTATGAAATGAACTAAAATCACATAAGATAATAATTAGGTAATAACTGATAGAATAAAATTTATTATAGTTTTACGAAAATTTGAAAATCGAACATCAACTTCAAATATTCATAACTTTTGTTCCGAGTGTCTTTTTGGGCTCTACCGCATATCAAATCAAAACTTGTGAAGAACTCTATGTCTTGTTAACTAGGGGGACTGAGTTACTATATTTTGAGGTCAAAAGAGGCCCTAAAGGCATCCAAAACAATGTTTTTTGTTTGGATTTCCTGATTTTTGAACTTTTGATGATATTTCATCTTTATTTAAGAGTGTCTTAATTTTCTCTTAGGACATTTATGATTTTATTCCATTTCTTTAGATTTCTATTGATTTTATGGTGTTGCATTTATTATGGTTTTCCCTCTTTTGGTGATTTATTATCTATTATATATATTTGTATGTACTTATATACATTTATGTATATTTATTTATAATTTATATATATTTATCATAATTTTTTAAAATATATATATAATTTTATCTATGAATGGTTATTTATATGTATTTACGAATATTTATCTATATTTATATATATATATATGTGTGTGTGTGTGTGTGTGTGTGTGTAAATATTTATACATATTTATACATATTTATGTGTGTATATATATATAAGATATGGTGTGACCTATATTAGAAGCATTAGAGACCAGTACAAATCCACACTGGAGTCAGTCTGTTGCAATCCAGATATACATGAAGTTTCTATCTCTCATGACCACTACCGCTAGACTCATCCAGATCCATCACGATCTACAACTGGTGTATCCTTTATGATGTTGTTACTTGCTGCAGGGAACCAACATCTTGTTGATGCACAACTGTGGGATCTTGAGTATTTTTACATGGGTTTCTATTCCCCTATCGGTCCACATCATTTTCTCTCATCGAAGCATCGTTGTGGGAGTCTCTACATGATATCGTCATTGTTTTTATGTGGGTTTTATCCTTGACGACCAGCTTGATGTTCCTTTGGTTTATGGTGGTTGTTGCTAAATGTTTTTGGGTTGGGGATGGTTTGATTCATATAGTCATGCTACATATGTTCCAATATCATTTTGTGTATATGTTGATCTAGTGGTTTTATGAATGAATGATCATAGTGTTCCATACACTACTTATAGTGAAAAAATAGTGGATAATGATGGGGTGGGAAAGTGCTCATTCTCGATCTATAGGGGTTCAGATGTTCTTCCCATCCATCAGAAAGTCAGTGTTGTTCACATTAAGGAAGATCTATCGGTTATCGCATAGTATTTCAAAATAGGTGAACATTTCATTATAGCTCGTCTTATTCTACTTAGGGGTGCCACTCCAATGAAAAATAAAGAGTTAACTGAGCATCTCTAGGTAATATGGGGGTTCTAATCTTGGAAATGTGTTTATTTGGGGTTTGGATTCTTTTATATTCTTTTCCCCTCTGATGAGTTGAAGATGTGGGCATGGGGATTTGGTTAAATTTCTCTCAAACCAGGTATTGTTCATCTTCGTGAATGGGATAGGAACCTTAATCTTCTTGAAGTTGGTTAGTCTTCTGTTCAACTCTGGGTAAGGGTTTATGGTCTTAATTGGATTCTATTTAATCCTAAAATACTATATGATATTTCATTGTTAATTGGATTTCTAATCAATATTGACAAAGAAATGGAGATGATAAGGTTTGGAAACTTTGCCCAATTTTTGGTTGAAGTTGATCGGAATTCCACTTTGGTGGATCATGTTCTTCTATCCACTGATGATGATGAACTTTAATTGTGAATTTTTTATGAAAAAATGAAAAAAAAATTATAATTCAAGGTATTTGGACATGATATTTTAATTTTTAGGAAATCTATGGTGTATGATTTTTTCTCTCTATGTGGGAATGATTCTAAGATGTGTCTGACGAAAAGGAAAAAAACAAGACACCCATGCTAGTGGGAATGATCAGTTTGGGTTTCAGTAACTTCAAATGATAATACTGGGCATGGACAGATTGTTCATGCACCTAATGGTCTCAATGTTAAGGCTGACACATAGGATTTCACGCAGTAAAGGGACATTGCTCCTATGTTGGAAACTCCTGGAAATGGAAGTGCAGGGGCCGGACAGCCAGATTGTGGGACCTTTGGATAGTTTCTAAGTGATACTAGGTAATTGGAGGAAGGGTTACATATCATGTTGACATTAAGTTCACTGGTAATAAGAAATTATGGTCAGATATTATTGTTGGGGAGCAGAATGTAGGGGAGGGAAGTTTTGATCAAGGTGCTCCAAAATCCATTGAGATTGTTAGCAAACAATTAACTGCTAAGCATCCATCACCTATCATGGATACAATGGAGTTTATTGAGCATGATATTAGGGTGAAAGATACATTGGATGATGCTTCAAGCGTCATTAATGACTCTATGGAGTAGTCTCTCGCTGAACTGGAGGGGGATTGGTAGCAAACGAAAATGTGGAAACGAGGTCGGCATCTGAAAAATCGTGGAAGAGGACATGGTAGATATGACTGGGCTAGGCATGGTCAATCTACCAGAACTTCTTCAATGGATCTCACTCTAGAATAGGTTAAACTCAAGGAAAAGTACTATGTGATTTTCAATTAGAATAATCCGTAGTCAGAATGGGAATCTGCTGATGATATCTCTTATCAGGATTATAGGGATGACCCTAGTTCTACCAATTTGTAATTTTCTTTTTTGGATGAGGACTTTTACTTTGTTTTCCCTGTCCTCTTTCATTCTCATGTTATGTCTTTTATTTTTCAAAAACTTTTGGTTGGAGTAGGTTCGACTGACTCCGGAACCTTTCTGGTGTGTGTGTGTGTGCACGCGTATATTTATTTATTTATTTATTTATATTTTCTTGTTTATATATATATATATATAATTGTGTTTGTACGTGTTTATATATATTATTTCCATTTATTATTTATTATTTATTATTTATTATTTATTATTTATTATTCATTATTTTTTATTTTTTATTTTTTTTATTTTCTTTATTTATTATTTATTATTTATTCATTTATTAGTTATTCATTTATTGTTAATTTATTATATATTCATTTATTATTTACTATTTATTATTTATTTACGGTTAAATTTTTATTTAATTATTATTTTCTATTTTTATATAATATTACATAATATTTATTACTTATTATTACTTATTTATTATTTATTATTTATTTATTTATTTATATTATTAATTTATTATTAATTTATTACTTATTTATTATCTATTTATATATTTATTATTTATTATTTATCTATTTTTTATTTTCTACAAATTTATTATTTTTTATATTGATTTATAATTTATTTACTGCTTATTTATTTTATATTTATTTTTTTCATTATTTATTATTTTTTATTGTTTATATATACATTATTAATTTATTAATAATTTATTATTTACATATTATTTATTTATTTATTTATTTACTCTTTATTATTTATTTAATATTTAATTCTTATTTATTTATTACATATTTATTATTTATTTAATGTTTAATTATTTATTATTTATCATTTATTTATTTATTATTTGTTATTTATTATTTATTTATTATTTATTATTTATTTATTATTTATTATTTATTTATTTATTATTTATTATTTATTTATTTATTTATCTATTTATTTATTTGTTTGTTTGTTTGTTATTTATTATTTATTACTTATTTATTAGTGATTTATTATTTATTTACCATTTATTTTTTATTATTCCTTAATTATTTATAATAAATGAATAATAAATAATAAATAATAAATAAGTAATAAATAAGTAATAAATAAGTAATAAATAATAAATAATAAATAAATAAATTTATGAAAAGATGGACGAATGGGAAAAGATCCCGATCTCCGGAGACTGGAATACCCTAAATCACCCACATAGCTTGAATCTTTTTGCTTATTCCTCGATTCAGGTCACAAATCGGCATGATCTGTTGTCTTCAAAGAAGAACAAATGAAATGTAGACAGTGAGAAGTGTTTTCTATCTTTTAATGGTTTCTCAGTTGGATCTTTTATCACAGTCTGTAATTGTGCTTCTCAAATAATCATCAGGAAAGGGTCCATAGCTCATTTTTTCACTTTGGATGATACTGTTTTAGAGAGAATATAGTTATGAAAACACCGAATTATTGCTCAGATGTTCCTATCAAAAGGTATAAAACCCTGGAAATCGATAGATGTAGTTCCTCACCTATCTTGCGTATGGAGTTTTTTGTATTTCAAATGCATTTATTTAGGTTCTGGGTTTTTCATCTCTTATTCCCTTATGCGGAAGCGAAAGTGTATACTTGGAATGATAGATCTATCAATCTCAATCTGAGTATTCTGTGACTACATGAGTTGAATATGAACCTCAATCTTAATGATTTTAGGGATACCTGGGCATAGGAATGGATTACATTTCATAGACTTAATTGGGTATTGTGGCCTCCAGAGATTTTGTTTGACATATCTTCAGCTATAGGTATTCTGATTATACTTGGCAGTGCTACTGAATAGGTCACTTTTGGTCATTATGCGTGAGTCTTAGTTGACATTTATTTAATCTATACCCTAATTGATAGAGTGATTCTCTCTACACTTCGTGATGAAATCAACCTTCGTATTAAGTTTGAGAAATTCCCACTATTTTGTGATTCTTTCAAAACAATTGGGCATGAGAGGTCTTCTTGCAGGAAAGATTTAATTTGTTTCAAATTGTAATCTTAAAGTCCATGAGTCTCAATTCTATAAAAATAAGGTAAAGGATAAAAATGTTACTCTACCCATTCCCCCTGCTGAGAATAATGTGGATGCAATCGTTCCTAAAGGAAAAGCTCCACTAGATGTTGTGAATGATTTCATTGAACCTTCTAAGGTTGTCCAAGTGTTGTACACTACTGAGCCAAATGGTAGTTCGGAGATAATTTTCACTAAGGATAATGTGATTGACACAAATTCTAAAACGTTAACGCAAATGATTGCTTGGAATGATAATGATTATAGGCCTTATAATGTTTCTCAAGTGCTGGAAATTTCTTCTCCTACTCAGCATTATGTTAGACCCCAATCATGGGTAGATCTGGCAGATGAGCAGCGAACAGTTGATGGAGTATCATTTAAAGACACTCTAACTAAAGGCACTACTAAAGATCATATTGTTGATATTTTAGTTGATAAATAAGATGACATTGAATTAGAGGCTCAGGTTTATGTTGATCGATTCTTTTGGCAAGATCAGCTAATTCACTGTTCTAGAAATTGAAAAAGAAAAACCAAGGCTGACACTTCTACTTTAAGAAAGTCTCTAAATATTCAGTCTCATGAGAATTATAGGTTGCCCCTAAAAATGGTGATGAGTTCAAAAACCCCTGGGCAATCCAAAACCATGGTTTCTATCAGCACCACTGTGAAAGAACCTATAATACAAGGTTTAGAATTTAATGGAAAGCTTACTCCCACAGTATCTCCATTGCATTCAATTGTTGGTTTTGGTTCTGAATCAGTTGTTTCTGTTAAGGTTTACTTTCCCCTTGCCATTGAATCTCCTTTGGTAGTGTTTACACCAGCCCCTTCCCTACTTCAAGTGGTTTCTGGAAAGGCGAGTCTAATTCCCAACATGTCTCCAATGAATGTTGTTTAGGTTTTAAATGTTGCTGAAAAGGAGGTTGATGTTCTAAAACATGGTGGTATTATAAATTTCAAAGGGATAGGTACATATTCTGGTTTAAGCAGTGCTCAATTACAGAAGAAAAAATGTACTAAAAAGGTTATTACTTATAACTCATTTGATTTACTTGCTTTTGTTAGAAGTGAGGAGGATGGAAACTCAAATAAATATTGGGTTGGATATAAAGATAGATATGTTGAGATCGCTGAGATCTCGGATGATGGTGGTGGGCCATGGATGCAACCCAATACTTGGAGAAGAGGCAGGCTTCCTCATGACAGGGGTGGCCAACTCTCACACTATAGTATGAACACTCGATCTTGAGTACATTGATGACTCTTTTATGACTTGCCTTATATTTTTCCTCTTTTTTCTGCTTTCGGATTTTTAATTTCAATAAATGGGCCTTTGAGGCCCAACCCTTTCTAAAAAAAATATTCATTTATTATTTATTAGTTACTTATTTACTTATTTATAAGTTATTTATTATTTATTATTTATTATTATTATTTATTATTTATTTATATTATTATTAATTATTATTATTATTATTATTATTTATTTATTTATTTATTTATTTATTATTTAATTATTACATATTTTTTTAATGTTTATGTACTTATTATTTATTATTTATTTTTTTGGTTTTATTAATTATTAATTATTAATTAATTAATTATTAGTTATTTATTATTTATTTTTATTTATTTTTATTTATTTTTATTTATTTTTATTTATTTTTATTATTTATTGATTATTTAATATTTATTTAATATTTATTTTTTATTTATTTATTATGTATTTATTATTTATTATTTATTTATTTATTTATTATTAAATTATTATTTAGTTATTATTTATTTATTTTTAATTATTTATTATTCATTTATAATTTATTTATTATTTATTATTTAATATTTTTTATTTATTATTTATTAGTTATTTATTATTATATTTTATTTTTATTTTTATTTTTTATTTTTTATTTATTTATTTTTATTTATTTATTTATTTATTTATTTATGTATTATTTATTTTGTATTTATTATTTTTTAAATTTTAATTTATTTATTATTTATCAATTATATATTATTTTTTAATTTATTGTTTATTTGTTACTTATTTATTATATATTCACTATTTATTATTCCTTAATATCATTAAATATTTTTATCTGTATATATATATATATATATGTGTATATGTATATGTATGTATGTATGTATATTACATATTGTTTTCTCATCATATGAAGAGTTTGCTAGAGTTGTAAAGTCTTTGTAGAATAACCAAAAGGTAAGGGGTTTGAATCTCTCTCAGTGCATATATATGCCATATTTATGCATGGCATGCATGGAATATACATGAATGGTATGATAAATAATAAATAAATAATAATTTAATTAATTACATCAATAAATAATAATAAAATTAAATAATAATAATTATAATAATAAACAAAAAACACCGCTAAACATCTAGAAATGGTTTAAACTACATCAAAAAAACAATAGATATTAAATAATAATAAATAAATAATAATAATAATAATTAATAAATAAATAAATATTTAACCAATTACATAAATAAATAATAATAAAAATTAAAAAAACAAAACAAAAAATTTCACTAAACAGAACACCGCTAAATAAAAAACCATCGTAGAATGATTTTCAACACCCAAATATGTGGTGTTTTAAGAAATCATTGTACGTTATTTAGAGGTGGTTTAAACCACCACTAAATACCAAAAAACTATCGGAAAATACCTTTTTGGAGTGATTGGACTTGAAAGGTTACCTTGACCATGGTGTTGTTCAAATTTTCCTCACATTATGCTCATCATTTTCTAACTTCTTCCCACTCATCTTTTGTATCACTCGACCCTAATGAGGGTCAGGACCAACATCCCCATTTTAGTCATCTTTTCCTTCATCTCCAATATCCTACCTTTATAGTGGGTGAATCGAGATCCCTCTAGCTTTGATGGTTTACATTTATCCTCAATAGGTTTACATCAAGTTCTAGTGGTGATCTATGGTTGTTTAAATATTTAAAGTACAACATGGATGTGAGATCAAGCTCCTTTGATAACTTTAATGGTGGACTTCGGTGGCTTAATTCAATGGTATAAGTATTCAGTACGGTGCATGAGCAGTGGTGTGAAATGTATGAGGGAGGTTTGACATGAGCTGATCCAAAATAGAAGTGTTTTTGTTAGTAGATAGTACCTTGAGAAAATAAAGTCCCACATCGATTTATTGCTCCAATGGACACCACTTAATAATATAATATGCAGTATCCATTAGTCAAAACAGTCATGAATGGTGTTGGTGCTCACCTATAGCCTCTTGTGTCACCTTTCACATGAGAAGCTAAGCACCCTTATCTCATGTGTGTCTGCCCATGCATTCCATGCTTGTCATATGTTCCCTTCTGCCACTAGTTGTTCTAGTCAATGATTGGTCATGTTGACTTCTAGGCCAGCTTGACCTAATCTTCTAGGCTAGTTTGCAGACATATTTTTATCAACTAAAAATATAGAATTTTCTATGTAAAAAATATAACTTTACAACATGTATTATTATTTCTTTTTTTTCCTTTTAAAAATTTCCATTTAAAACTTAATTTTCCATAAATGAATGGAATAAATAGTAAATGGGGAAATAATTTTTAAATAACTATTGAAATAAATTAACTTAAATTTCAAAACCATGCATGAAAATAAAGGCATCAGGCTTGTACCTTTTTTGGTTGACCAAGAGCACACAAGATGTAATTTACCATTACATGTTGTGTATTTGTGTCATGAAAATAGTGAGATTGGAACCTCTAGATGGAATATTCAAGAATTCTTTATGTGTTCTTGGCCTATTCTTGGGCATATGAATTCATATGAGCATTTTATCTCAAATTTTTAATCAATAATTAAAAAAAGTAAATTAAAACTAAAACATAATCATAGAATATTGATTTATAAATTAATAAATAATTATAAATTATTGAGTGAGTGCTTATATACCACTTGAAGGTTTTGGGGAATAGTAGAATCATCAAGTAAATTCCAAACAATGGTTCATTATTGATTTCAATAAATAATATTCAAATAACTAGAAAAAGGAAACATCTAAATTTTCTAGAGATGATCTTTCACATTTAATTTATAATTTATTTAAAACTAGAATTACCTCAAAATGGAGAATTCATTTTCATCAACTTCTGATGTTTCTCTTTTTACATCGTTATTGCAGTTGAGAATCCAAGTGAGTACTTGTAGGGAATTGGGTTTTAACCTGTAAGAATTTGGAATATTACTAAGAATATTTATGAATCCAAGTGTTGAGTTGACATGGGATACCGGGGTCCAGTGAGCCTTGGTGTGGTGATATTAAAAATAAAAATTTATTTTATCATACGCACATAATTTCATTGAAATGTTGAATAACTTCCCAGAGGAGTCTCAGATCATAATTGTAAGACCGCAATTGAGTTCATAACATGGCATTTTCCCTAGGCGCGACTTGAAATCCATCAGCATCGGGTGCCGAGTTAGAGGCAAGTTGGTGGGGTGTTAAAAGAGATTTTAATTGATTTAATAAAATTAAATCAATTAAACCCTTCCCCTCTCCTCAATTGGTGTGCTCATGACATAGGATAGGTGAACCCCTCACCCCCCTTTGGAGTGATGGATGAAACTGAGGAAGATACCAGGATAAGAAGTGTCACTGATCTCTGATTTTGATGGTGATCTCTCTTGGATTGCAGTGCAGTGGCTTTAGAGTGTGGATCTATACTTGAAGCTTTGGCGCTTCACCATGAGGAATGAAGATTTTATTTTTAAGTCTTGATCTCGTTTTTGATGAATTTTTTATGATTTTAGATCCTTTATACGACTGCTAGAGATCCCTTGAGGTTCGATCTGTAGGTTTCTGGGGAAATCAGGGTGATTCGGGCAGCTCGCATGGAAATTCCCATCAGAATTCTCGATCACACGGTGTGTAGTGCAGTTTCATAAGTCGTGTGTTCTTACCGTTTTGGGAAGATAAATTTTGGTAACTACACATCGTTTACTATGGTTACACACCATGTAGTGACCCTAGGTCGTGTGTCCAAGGGACATGGACAAGGTATCCATGTGATGCAACATAGCCATGTGAAAGTACATGTCTATAGTACACGAACACGAGGTACCAGACATAGGCACAGGCAGATGACATGGCCAAGGGGCTGGTTATCTAGGACACACTATGTACTAGGGTGTACATGTCGTGTGTGAGATATGGCTAAATGATTCGTGTGGAGGAAGACGTGATTGGGATCTTCGGTGAGGCAAGACATTCCATGTACAGCTTATACACTCCGTATAAGCCAACATGTCCATCCAAGCTATGAAATAGAGGACACGGCCAGGTGTTCAAGTGGGGTCACATGATGTGTATACCCCCTTACAAAATGTTTAATCCTTTTTGGAGGATCTTCTTCTAAGTGTATCTCAGTCTTTGGGGCTCAGATTCATGCTTGAGAGTAGCTTATCCTAAGTAATTTTCTACATAGAACACAATGGTGGTCTTTATATTGGCATACAATAGATGGTGTGTCATAGTTAAATCAAAAACTAAAGTGACGGTGATAGACCTTAGTAAGTGATCAAGGTGGATTTTTGGTTTTACATCAGGGTAGGTACCCTTCCCTGTCACCTTGAGATGTGGGTCCCCTGGACTATTTAAGCTTGTAGAGAAGCGCTCCCCTGTTGTAATAGGGTGTGGGTCCCCTACCTGTGGTTTTGTTGTGATATGTGCCATTAAAATAATGACACTCTTTTGAGATGCACTTTACTGATATAGGAGATCGGTTGGTTTTTTCGGAGATATGTTGGGACCGATACTCCCCTTACATACCAGGGCTCAGGTTTCGCTTACCTCTCGGTTCAGTAGAGATAGAACACCCATTTTTCATAGAGTGCAGACCCTCTACCCATGGATTAGTTATATCAGGATCAGAACTCCCCTTCTGGACCAGAGAGTGAGTTCTTCATATAACTCATGAAGTTAGAAACAGATCTCCCATGTCGTACCAGGTTATAGGCCCAGCATACTCGTTGGACAAGTGGAGTAGGTACTCCCTTATCGTATTAGGGCATGGGTCCTCTATCTATGGAGTTGTTATTCCCCTATTGTACTAGGGTTTCAGTCCTCTATATGTCACATATAGATATAGTGGTTACTACCCTACCGTACTAGGTTCTGGGTCCTCTATCCTTGGAGTTAGAACTTCCATGTCATTCTAGGGTGTGGGTCTTCCATGCACAATGTTTTGAAAATTTTGGTAATCCCCTATTATACTAGGGAGCGGTTCCTCTAGCCTGGGGACAGTACTCCCCTATCATGTCAGGGTGTGGTTCATCTAGCCATAGAGTGGTACTCCCTATCATTCCAGGGTGTTGGTCCTTTATCTATGGAGTTGTACTCCCCTACCATGTTAGGGTGTGGGTCCTCCATTGAAATCAGAGTTCCCTCGACTTTGTAGAATAGTTATGAGAATAAATCCCCTCCACTCATTATGTATGATACCTAGTTAGAAGTTAGTTCTCTATCGATTTCGTGAAGTTTATGCCTCTTCCTACGGTTGAAACTGAGGTTTTGTGGGTTAGTTAAGAGATAATACTCCCTTGGTCGTGGGGCAGAAACAAGGTGTGGGTGCCTCTGGTCTCTCTCTTAAAGAGGGTGTATGTGGTGCATGGTTTGTAGTAGTTCTCCCTTAACTGTATGCAGTGGTTATGGGAGGGACTCTTCACTTGGGTTATTATGATATTGCACAGGTCACAAGACAGTGGTGATGGGACCTCTAGTGTTGGTAATTAGAGTGGGGCCTAGAGAGTCGTTCCCAATGGAGTGTATTCTATCATACGTACCATTTTGGATGATAGAGTTGTTCCTGATGTATTGTATCTCTTGGATGAGTTCCACCTAGTTTTAATAAGCTCATTAAGTGTGTTCTCCTAAGTGTGAATTACCTTTGAGCCTCGAGTTGAATCCTATAGCTAGATATGAGGTTGGAACCTCATGAGACTTGGAGTCTAAGATGGGTATATCTGGGTTATTCTAAGATTACTTGTGGTGTTGTCACATGTCTTGGTTGACACCCCTTGTGTACTGAGCTAAATTTTCATTTGTATTTGAGGATGGTCAATATGGAGTTTCTCTCTCATTAGGTTCCCTCTGGTTGGGTCCAGTGGACTGTTGCCTTTTAGTTTCTTCCTTTTCTTTTGGGTTTTGTGGTGCTTACTGATTATTGTTATACTCACCTCTACATGGTCTTTTCCTACACATGTTGTGTCTTGTTCAAACCACAATCCATTCGATGGATTCCCAAGAGGACCTGAGGAAAGCGGGGTTTAATGGACTAGATTGGCTGAGGTGTTTACCAGAGCTTGGTCGATAAGATTTCTGGCAATTTCTTTTGATAGTTATCCCCTTCATATGAGCAGGTTGGATGCTTTTAAAGTTTTTTGGAGGGATTGTATTTTTCTTTTTTTATGCTTTTAGTACTTCTGTTGTATTATGGTTGTGTGATAGATGTATGCATGCATTTTTTCAATTTTACTATCTATTCATTGTTTCATGGAGATGTTTTTGGGTTCATATGTAAAGGTATCATAGGTTAAGGCCTCCCATTTGTATGATATTCATACTCAATGCTAGTCACCAACCCCTAGCCTATCGGAGGCGGGCTTGGGTAGTTATGGATCAGGCCCCAATGGGTTTGGGTCATTATAGAGTGGTATCATAGGATGTTCTACATTGGGACCATAGTATTGTGAGCTTGGTTTGGGTTGCATAGAGACAATTTTACAGTGTTTCAAGTTTATATTTTATGTTAGGAACTCCGGTATTAGTACTTTGGCTGATGTATCCATTCATTATGACTCTAATAACCTTATTTTCAACTTGGTACATTAGGAAACTAGTCGTAGGAAAATTTTGGTACATGTATAATATAGGACAGTTGTGATTTTTCCTATCCATATAGAGTCAGATTACTAGATATACTATTTGACTATGGCGCATATTGATTTTATCTCAAGATTCCACCATGACGACAGTTGGATATGGTTCCATAGTTGGATTTTGATGATGATCTACCTTGAGATGAAGCTTCAGTGTAGGGAACTGGCCCTGAGTAAGTGCCTCTAGGTGGTCTTCTAGTTGAGACACCACCTGTTGAGTAGCAGGTTGTGCGAGAAGATTAGGTTGAGGATGTGCATAGGCTGAGTGTGTTGTATGAGTTCTAGAGGAATTTACATATGAGGTATCAGGGTGATCCAGACCCTGAGGTATCTAATGATTGGTTTGATGTAGTCATGTTTTTTCCACCTTGTGAGGAATCCTCCCAATCATATGGTGGTCCTAGCAGTGAGCCTTATACAGGTTTTGGTTGGGAGATAGTGGATTCTGGTGACGTATACCCACAATGAGGTGACGCTCACTTGGGTGGAGTTTGAGGGGCTCTTTAGGTAGGATTTCTATCCATCTATGTTGATATCAATGCATATCTAGGAGATTATACATCATTGTTAGGGAAGTATGTCCATGGTAGAGTACTCAGTGAGGGTTGCAGACCTTTCACGTTACTCCCTGAATATTTTTGGGATTGATTTTTTAAAGCATAGGCCTTAGAGTATGGCCTCCATAGAGATATACAATCAGGTGTGGTCTACTTGTGCCTTCCCTCGTATGTGAGGGTACTGGAGTGGGCTCTGGTGGTGGAGATATACCTGGAAGAAGTTCAGGTAGATGTGGCCAGTAGTGTTGATCATGAGGATGAGATGTCTGCAATAGCTGGTAGATGGTAGTTGATAGGATCATGGTGTTTGATACATATTGATTCCTAAACATAGACACATGGGTTTTTAGTGTAGAAATCACACTAGCGATTAGGTCAGCCTTAGGAGAGGTTGTGTTATGCTCGCGGTAGCTGGGGACCTCTTGCTAGATATTTTCTGAACCTCCATGCTACTAATAGGGAGACAATCAGTGAACCACACTGATAGAGGTATCATTTATAGTAGGGAGTTATATGTGATGGAGAATGTGGCATAGGAGTAGGGATTGTAGCAGGAGGTGGAAGATAGTTCCAAGTGTTTCCACCACCACCCCCAGGTGTTCCATGCTTGGCTTAGGGAGCTGGAGAATGGGGGAAAGGATAGTTGCAGGTTGTAGAGGCCTTTGACTCGAAGGCTCCATATATGAAAAGAGGTACACTTTATGTCCTTTATACTTTTTTTCAGTAGTATTTTTAGACACTATTTTAAGGTTCCCTTTTCTTATCAATTCTTTCCTAGGGTTTAAATAGGGTGATACAGGGTTTTGATAGAACCTTATTTGGATATTGTTTGATATAGCTTTGGATTCATGATAAAGAGGTAAAACTCCCCCATTAAGATTCATTTTTGAAGTGTGATTAAAGTTATGTGGGTGAGTCGGCGCCACCCAAAGAGAATAGTTTCAAGGTGTGGTGGATGAGTTCCTTTGACTTGTGCATAAGGTAAGGTTTGTGCTGAGTGTCAGAGAATTCCATGGCATTACTAGTGGATCCTTTTTTACCCGTATTCTTGTTGGACCTAATGGTAGTAGAGCCTCACTTAGAACCATTTCTTAGAAACAGAGTTAGACCCTATGATGTTTCCATGGTGTGGATCAATTTCCTACCATACATGCTCAGTTTTTTCACCACTAGTGGGTGTGGAGGTTATAGGTTTGGATACAGATGTCCTAGTAAGACCTAGTGTATACATTTGGGTAGCCTCGTGTTGTTCATTAGTACCCTCTCATGTTTGACATCCACTCATATGCAAGATGCTTGAGGAGGATGTGGTGTAGTTAATCCAGGGGTGGATGAGAAATGTTTGGTTATGCCAGTATCTATGTCAAGTTAGTGAGGTGGTGCAACACTAGACCCTATGACTATAGATGGAACATAGTGCATAGTGTTTTCCACCTATTGTAGATGAGGATACATGTCTCAGTAGTTGCATGGTTTCGACCCAGTTTGAGCTCAACATGGGTGTGGTTTGGCCTTTTTGGTTCCCTTGAGTACATGCATATAAGAAGAATGGGAACCCTTTGTGATCTTCCTAGCATGGTATTCCTAGTGGAGAGGTCAGTTTTGTTCCTTCTGCCTGGACTTTCACTTTTTAGGGATGAAAAACCAAAATGTAGGGAGAATTTGGTGACATAAATTTTTATATATAAGACTTTATAATATTTATAAAAAAAATTGAAATCCATGCACTAAGTCAGTGCAGGATACCGGGGTTCGGATAACCTCAGTATGGTGATGTTAAAAATATTAAATACATTCTATCACGCCTACGCAGTTTCACTGAAACATGGAATAACTCTTGAGTTGAGTATTTTATCAGAATTTTGAGATAATATTTGTGTTCATAACATGTCTATTTTCTTATGAATGACATAAAATTTTTCAACATTGGGTTCCGGGAAGGAGGCAAGTAGAGGGGTGTTAAAAGGGAGTTTAATTGATTTAATAAATTAAATCAATTAAACCCTACCCCCTATCCCCCTTTGGTGTGTGAATTACAAATGATAGGAAAACCCCTCTCCCCCCTTTGGAGTGATGGTTGAAACTGAGGATAATCCAAGGAGAATAAGTGCCACTGATCTCTAATATTTATAGTGATCGCTCCTAGATCGTAGTGTAGTGGCTTTGGAGCATGGATCTGCAATTGAATCTTCGATGTCTCACCACGATGTAGGTGGATTTTAGTTTTAAGTATTGATCCCATTTTCTATGCATGTTTTAAGATTTTAGATACCTTAGATGACTGGTATATATCCTTTGAGTTTTGATCTATAGGTTTGGGGGGAAATCCAAGTGATTCAGGCCGCTCATAGGGAAATTCCCATTAAAATTCTCGATCACATGGTGTGTAGTGAATTGTCACATGTCTTGTGTTATTATTGTTCGGGGAAGATTAATTTATGGGACTACATGTTGTGTACTAGGGTTACACGCCATGTAGTGACCCCAGGTTTCATGGCCAAGGGCCATGGCTAGGGTAGTCGTGTGATGGGACATGGCCATGTGAAAGTACATGGTCAGAGTACACATATGCAGGGTGCCGAACATGGGGTTCTAGACACGGGGTGGAGGAAATAGGAATGGTAATATGACATGACCAATGGTTCTATTAGATAGGAAACACCATGTAATAGGGGGTACATTCCATGTGTGAGGCATGGCTGGACAAGCCGTGTGGAGGGAGACATGGTCGGGGGTTCGGGTGAGGCAAGACATGCCATGTATAGCTTGTACACATCATGTATACCCACATTCCCAGCCAAGATTTTGCAATAGAGTACACATACAAGTGTCCAAGTGGGGTCACACACTGTGTATACCCCCTTACATGTCATGTACTCCTTTTTGGAGGATCTTCCATCCAACATATATCCTTCTTCAGGTCTTAGATTCAAGCATTTGAGTATCCTATCATGAGAAATTTTCCCTATAGAATGTGATGGTAGCCTCTGTAGTGGCCTATGATATATGATGTAGCATGGTTTAAGTAATATTTTGTATTAGTGGTGATAGAACTTGGGAAGTGAACAGGGTGGATCACTGGGTTGACATCAGGGTTGGTACCCTTCCCTATCATCTCTGAATGTGGGTCACCTAGACTCTTTAGGCTGGTAGAACGGTGCTCCCCTATTGTCAAAGGGCACAGGTCCCCTACCTATGGTTATGTTGTGACATGTGGTATGATGAGCATGATTCTTTTTCGAGAAACTCATGACTAATACATGATATTGGTTGGGTTTTTTCAAAGTGACACTAGGACTGGTACTCCCCTATCATACTAGGGCACGGGTTTCCCTTACCTTTCAGTTCGGTAGAGATGGAACTCGACTTTCTCATAGGGTGTGGGTCCTCTATACACAAATTATTTCTCCTATGATTAGAACTCCTCTACTAGACTAGGGTTCAAGTTCTGTATATCAGTCATGTAGTTGGAGATAGGGCTCCTCTATCGTACCAAGGTGCGGGCCTTCTATACTCATTGGCCAGATGGAGTTTGTACTCCCCTATTTCACCAAGGTGTGGATCCTCTATCTGTGGAGTTTGTACTCCCCTATTGTACTAGAGTGTGGGTCATCCAAATGTGATGTATAGGTTGAGTGGGTAATCCCCCTTCGTACCGAGGTCCAGGTCCTCTAACCTTGGATTCAGAACTCCCTTATCATTCTATGGTGTCGGTCCTCTATACATGATGTTATAGAATATTTTGTACTCCCATGTCTTACTAGGGTGCAAGTCCACTAGCTTGGGGTTGGTACTCCCCTGTGGTGTTAGGGTACGGGTCCCCCATAATGATCGTATCAGTATATTGGTACTCCCCTATCGTGTAAGAGTGTAGGTCCTCTAGCCACATAGTGGTACTCCCTTATCATACCAGGGTGAAAATCCTATAGCTACATAGTTATACTCCCCTACTATGTTAGGGTGTGGGTTGTCCACTAGATTCAAATATCCCTTGGATGAGGACCATAGATATGAGGATTTGTCCCCTCTACTCATTTTTTACGCTACCTAGTTAGGAGTTAGTGCGCCCTCGATGTAGTGAGGTGAGGTTCTCTTCCTATGGGTGTGATAGAGGTTTCATGGGTTGGATAGGATCTATTACTCCCCCAGTTGCGGGGAAACGGTGAGGTGTGGGTCCCTCTTCTCTCACTCTTAGAGAGTGTTCACATGGTGCATGGTTTAGAGTATTTCTCCCTCAACTGTATGCAGTGGAGAGGGGTGGTCCTCTCCACTTGGGTTCCTATGAGCTATCTCAAGGTTAAATACAATGATGATGGGACCTATAGTGTTTGGAATTAGAGTGGATCCTAAAGAAATATTCCCAATGGAGTGCATTCTCTCAGACATACCATCTGGGATGGTAGAGTTTTTCTCGATGGAGTGTATCTCTTGGATGAGTGTTTCTTGGGTAGGATGAGCTTATGGAGTGTGTTCTCCTAGGTGTGAGTTTCCTTAGATCCTAGAGTTGAATCTTGTATCTGGATATAATGTTAAAAACTCATGAGACTATGAGTATGATATGGGTATATCTGAGTGATTCTAGGATTCCTTTTGGTGTTGTCACGTGTCTCGATTGACGCCCCTTATGGGTTGAGCTGACTTGTCATAAGTAACCAAGGATGGTTGAGATGGAGTTTTCTCTCATTGGGTTCCCTATGGTTAGGTCAAGTGGATTGTTTCATTTTAGTTTCTCCCTTTTCTTTTGGGTTTTTGGGTTCCTACTGAGTATTTTTATACTCACCCCTACACAAGCTTTTTCCACACATGTTATATCTTATGCAAGCCACAGGACTTTTAATGAAGTCCCAGGAGGACCTGAGGTAGGTGGATCTTAGTGGATAGGACTAACCAAGGTGTTTACCAAAGCTTGGACAAGTATATTTCTAACAATTACTTTTGATAGTGATCCCCTCCATCTAAACAATTTGTAAACTTTAAATTGTTTGGTGGTCTTGTATTTTGACCTTTTTACATTTTAAATATTTCTATTATACTCTGGTTATGGGATAGATTTATGCATGCATTTATTTTTAGTTTTTATATCTATGAACTATTTCATGGAGATTTTTGTGGGTGCATGAGTGTAGGTGAAATTAAGGTCTCCCATTTGTGTGATATGCCAACTCAGTGCTGGTTTTCAGCCCCTGGAATATTGGAGGCAACCTTGGGGTATTCATGGATCAGGACCCAGTGGTTCGAGTCATGATAGTATTCGTTTTTTTTATCCACACATTCTCTATTAATCTCTAAATAATGTTCTTGAATCGTCAAGTGATTGAAATTACATATAAAAACTTCTCAAACTTTTGAACATTTTCTCTTTGAAAACTTGCTTACTAATTGTAACACCCCGAGATTTTATAAGATAGATTATATTTAATTTCTTTGATTTCTTGTGTTTTATGATACACCAATAATATCTTTCTCTATATGCAACACCATATTATATCTTAGTATATGTAACACTATTCTAGACTTGTGTTACACATAATTTCAAGTTCTTTTGATAGAATTAATTTCACACAATAGTGAGTATAGATTTTGTTCAATGCATAAAAGAACTATGTTTCGATTATATTATACGCAACAACAAAGTAATATTTCACTAAACTTAACACTATCATGGATTTCATTACACTTAAGAGTGACCTTCCTCGATAGTTTGTGTTGTACGCCATACAGAGTTTCACTAAACAATGATATATTATGAAAATATTATTATTTAATGGGATATAAACTAGCCATTATGAATATTATTAACCAAATTTTGAATTTTAAATATAATTAAAATTAATATTATATATTTTATAGAACATTATATAAGAACAAATTTAATTTTTTATATAAAAGAAGTATTTTTGAAAAAAATGTTGTTTTGCCGCCTTTTGATGGTGTACCAATTTTAAGTATAGTTTTTAATAATTTTATATATACTATTTGAAAAAATAAAAATCTTATTTAGAATTGGGACATAAAAATTTAACTTGGTTGAAATTTTGGTATTTTTATGATGAAATTTATACTATGATGAATAGTGAAAAATACTGCATTTTAATTCAAAACGGTCTTTTCATCTAATTTATTTATATAGTTGGCTTATCTTTTTAATTGGTTTTAAAGTCTAATTGGATTATGTTTTTATAATTTAATCCAATTTTGGTAATTTTAAGTAATTTAACTTTTAAATTGGACATAAACACATGTCAATCTTTTTATAGTTATTACATCTTAAAATCCTGCTTTTTAGTTTTGACAACAAGAATTTATTTTAAATTAATTACTGAAAATTTTGTGTTTTGAATTTGGAAAAATGGATTCCATATTCATAATCATAATTTCCAAATTGTTTGAATAGGTACCTTTTATTTTTGTACATTATGAATAGTAACTTTAGTAATTATTTTTATTTACCATGGTTAAAGGGTAAATATAGTAAATAAGGGTAAAACAATAATACTTTATTAATATAAAACTACCCTAAAACATATCCTAATCCTATTGAATGAGATATTTCCAACCATGGTCATCCTTGGGTTTATTTTTGGACCCCATGGATCCACTTGGATGTGAAAATGACATTTTATAAGAACTAATTTAAAGTAAAGATAAATATAACATAAACATGTGTCTTTTACTAAAACAATTTTTATATGGGGTTATATAATTTATTTCTTTGACTATAAATATTACTTAGAAATATAAAAATATATTCTATGTCATGGTATTTTATTTATAATTTTTATATATTAAATAAATAAATTTAATTATGACACAATGATGATGCAGTGATTACTTCATTAATAAAGAATTCAAATAAATGATATTATAAATGTTAAAATAAATGTAATTTGGTTATTTTTATGTAATAAAAGAATTTTATGGAATATATTGACATGTTATATTTTTTTTAATGATGTTTTTTAGAAGTAATCAAGTTTTTATGTATTTTTAAAAAGCCATGATATGAATAGTGTCAAAATTGACATAATTCATATTTTAAAATATAAAATATTTTATTAAATACTATAAAATTCCAAAAATATATAATATTTTTCAAAATGGTTATGATAAGTCTAAAAAAAATTTAATGACTCTTTAACTGTACATTTTTCATGTTTTAGTTACTATTTTGATTCTCAAAGTATTGAATGCTTGATAAAACGGTTAGAGTAAAAAAGGGTTAAATAAAAAATATAAGGATTAAAAAATATATAAAACCTATAAAATTATTATTAGATGATTTTATTAAGACTTATATTAATCTTATATTAGAACTAAATTAATATTTACTCATTTTTAATCGAAATAGAATTTATAATAAATTAATACTTCTAGAATTTCCTAAAGTGCCCATCCTCCCTCTTATAAAAGGCTACCACCTCTGCCCATTTAATCACGCCTCTCAAGCCCCTTGGATCATAAAAATATTCCCAAATAATATCCCAATATTCCTATATTTCTCCTAGAAGCCTTAAATTGTGAATAAGGAAATTCAATAAATCCTTTTGGCTCAAATCAAAAGAAGTTACCTGATTTAGAGATAAGGTATTTTCTCAAGTTCTTTTCTATTATTTTCCTTCTCCACTCCCTATGCCTTATTATTCTTTTATTACATTAAAAAATAGTATAATAAATATACCAGGATTTTTTTATTATAAGGATTTTAACTACACTTACACACACCTCTATCTAATGGATACGAACATACTGTTTTTTTTTGTACGGTGAACTACTGTCTCACAAAATGATGATTGTTCAATTTTATCCTCCCACCTATCATGGTGTCCATTATGATGGCTCTATATTTATATATTATATATATTATATTTTTATTTTTTATATTCTTATGTATTTTTTATTTTTCATCATATCTTTATTCTTTCCATAATGTTTAAATATGATAGTTTCATTTGAGAAAGTGCAGACTACTACCCTCTCAAAGTGATATGACTCATTCATTCCATACATGGGACATATAAAGGATAGATTTAATGATATTATGTAACATTTATAACATATGACATTATAATTTAATTATAATATACCTATGTATCATGTAGTTTTCATTCCTTTAATTTGACATAGAAATGGAAGTAGCGTTTATGCGTACGTACGGCCTACCGTCTCCATGAACAGTGTATTCCATTTCATTTATATATCTATTATATATATTTCTATACTAAATATATATGATATATAAATCATTTTTTACATTATGTAAGTAATTAAATGATTATTTAAGTAATAATATCAAGAATAAAAGGTCAAAACATGTTCGATAAATAACCCAAAACATTGTTTTAACCTGGAATTGATAAATGAACGGATAATATAAAGTCATAAGTTAATCATATATGATATCATAAATATTATTATGGTTCTATTAGAAGTTAATAATGTTTTTAAACACACTATACAGGAGTTTCATACACAAATGGAATAAAGTGAACCTAAGGTAAGGGATAACTTTTCCAATCTCATTTTATCTCAGATTGTTTATTCGTAAGTATCTACTGGGGATATATTTATCATCCATGTCCATGTTTTCTAAAAATGTTCTCATAAAATGTTTAATATTATTATATGTATGTTTAAATTCATTTTTACCCATTTTGACTTTTACTACATGTTTTGGAAGGATTCTTTCTTTTGTTTACCATATGTGGTACTTTTTTACTTTTCTAGAAAAAGTACAAGAAGAATGTTTTTTAACTTATATAGTATGAATGGGTTTTTAAATCTTCATAACACCTTATTTCCATGAATCTTCCTCGACATGTTTGCAAGATTATTTTCAAATAAATTCTTTTCTTTTAAAATTGCATGACATTTTGAGAAAATAAAACATTTTTGAAAAAGAAAGGATATTTTCCTCAGGAATTAGTTCAAGTTTTTTATCAAAAATTATTTTCCATCTAAGATGACATAGGTTTATGTTTTTTACCTACTATTACTTAGATTTTATTGTGTTTATGATGGAATTATTTTTATGAAATCCATTATTTATATGGATTATGTTATGATGGAATGATGTTTAATAATCCCATTTTATTTCTTGG
Organism: Viscum album; assembly: GCA_963277665.1. Taxonomy (NCBI): domain Eukaryota; kingdom Viridiplantae; phylum Streptophyta; class Magnoliopsida; order Santalales; family Viscaceae; genus Viscum; species Viscum album. The sequence goes on along the minus strand of OY728145.1, from coordinate 649,431,853 downwards.
GTTATGCTATGATGAATGGTTTATATTTTTTTGTGGCACAAGTAAGAATGATTTCAATATGAGATGGGTGGGACCTATATCTCCCTCTAATTAATTGGTTAAAGATTTATATCTAATGAGATAAACATGTCTATAATGGAAAGTAAATCTGGTTTAGTAATACATGGATGGAATGCAAGTAAATATGGTTCAGTAATACTTGGATGGAATGGAAAGTAAACCATGTTTAGTAAAGGACTTTGTCCACTATGATTTTCTTGGAATCAGTGCCTTGGATACAATAGAAATAACATTATGTGCTTATTTTTTTCTATAATTCCATGTTTTATGTCAATGCTATGTTATCATGGTTGTGTTTATTTATGATTTATGTCTTACAAACTTCTAAGATTTATATCATGTCTCAAGATTTTGATATTTAAACTCTATGTTTATGTTTTTACATTGTAATGTTTATGGTTTGTTTTTTGTTCTCAATGTTTACCCTTACTGAGAATTTGAGCTCACACTTTTTATGTTTTCTTTTCCCCGAGATATAATGAAAGGTTTTATATAGGAAAACTAATGGGTAATGTCTTTATGATACATGTTGAAGATATTTCAACAAGCTAAAAGAATGTGGTTCGAGTTTCCAAAGACAGTTAAATAATACGGTCTTTAGGCGTCTATTTGTGTAATGTATTAAGTATTCCATAAAAGAAATGTTATGTCCATGTACATCAATCTTGGTCATTATAGTTGGTATTAGAGAGAATTTTTATTCAACCTTTTGAAACTAGGATGCAAAAACTTTAGTGGGATCCCTACAGATATTTCTAAGGTATGTCTAGGGATGTCCCTAAGGGTAAGTCAAACTAGAGGTTGCAATCCTAGAATTATGGTAGTGATAATTAATAACCTAGGATTAAACCTAATATGTTAGAGATTGAAAGTAATCCCCTTTATTATATTGTTTTCTTAGTATTATTTTCGCCACTCACACAATTATTTTGGGTTTTAGAAAATGGTCAGAAATAGGAGGATTCATGTTAATGGAGAACATGATGGACAGTGAAGTGATATCCTTCATGAGAAACTAAATTAAATGGGATTTGGAAGTAAAAACATCATTATTATACCTAATAATCAATTTCATAATATGATAAATAATCTCACCTTTGGTGAGTTTCCTAAATCATCTAATAAGAGAAATATGGAGTTTTACGGGGATTATAGAGGAAAAAAGTTCAATTTTCCTCATGTAAATCATATGGGCAGAGGCATCAAAGAGAATGTTTCAAAGGAACTATAAGATGCTTTGGGTGTGGAAAACAAGGAAACAAAGCCATTAATTTCAAATAAAAAGGTTTCATTAACACAATATACATGGATAATGGTGTTTCTAAGAAATAAACAATGGTTAAATGTTTTAAATGTTGAACGTACGGGCATTGTGAAAATCGATTCCCTAAGGGGAAATCTCATGAAGAGAATCAGCATGATTGTATGGGTAGTATTTATATTGATGATGATGAAGAGACTAAAAATGACATATGAGATGAAAGAAGTGTTGAGGAATAAAATGATGAAGCTTGGTCAATGGTTTAAGAAGATGATGGAATGATTGCATGTTTATCAAGAATAATCTATATTACTATGGAATAATGAAACATCTAAGGATTTTTACACTGTTGTTTTTTATTAATTATTTGAATGTATATGTTGAATGTTACCAGTAACCATGAAATATAATTTAGATATTTTTGTAAAGCACATGATATTCACATAATGAAGGGACAAGGATATAATGAGATGTTTGATAGTATTAATGACCTCATGACTGATATAAGGAAAAAGTGATATCATAGTTTGAGTATATATAATTTTTGGTATTTTTGGTGTGTGGAAAGAGTTAATTTTGACATAATTCATGTTTTTACTAAGTTTTTATGGTAATTCATGTCATTACCATGTTTCAAGAGAATACATGATTAAGGTATTCACATGTTTGGAATGTGATAACCAAGAACTACCTTATAAGATATGGGAGATAAATTTTATGTCGGTTTAGTTCACCTCTTTATAATATTTTATAATTTTAGTTTTTGGAAGGACTGTATTGTTATCCATTAATGGATAGTATAAGTTATATTCTGGTTGAATTTTGTTAGATTAATGTATTATCTCACTATAGGTGACCTTATTCATATTTTGTTACCTGTGTTAACCTTTTTTTGAGATAGATGAAATGACCTATCATTCTATCACAAGATATACTAACAATTAAATAATGACAAATTCAACTTCATTTCTTTAAATAACAGATGAAGTGGAAATTGTTCAAGGCAAAAACAATGGTGAGATTGTACCAAAATCAAGTAAGTATTTACTCTCATGAAAAATTATTCTACTTTAGGAAAAGGATCTTAGAAACCAAAAATGTTTTCCTAGTACCATCTTATCTGATGAATCAGATGTTCCCTTAAATCATAAAATATTTATGGCTTTTGGGTAGTTAAATTTCTCCAAACCTTGTTCTTTATCACTATCCATCAGAACTTGATGGTTATATTTCTCTTCCATATCCATGTTTTCACTTCCCACCTATGTTCTCCTATGTGGAAACCCAGTGATGAGTTACATCAGGTAACCGTTATGTTTCTAAATTTCCTTTTTAAAATGAACTTTTAGTATCCCTTTTTATTATGTGGTTTTCCATGAAATAAACTTTCAAGTTGTAAACCATTTATAACCCTGACGAATTTTGAGGGTGAAATTCATTTTAAGGGGGTAGAATGTAACACCCCAAGATTTTATGGGATATATTATTTTTAATATATTTGATTTCTTGTGTTGTATTCTACACCAATAATATCTTGTGTTATATGAAAAACCATATTATCTTGCAGTGTATGCAACACTATTATTGACTTTTGTTAAACACTATTTCAAGTTCTTTTGATAGAATTCATTTCACTCAATAGTGAGTATAGATTTTGTTCAATGTATAAAATAACTATGTTTGGATTAAGTTATACACAACAACAAAGGAATCTTTCACTAAATACAACACTAACTTGGCTTGTGTTACATGCAAGAGTGACCTTCCTCGATAGCTTGCGTTGTACGCCATACCGAGTTTCACTAAACAATGATATATTATTAAAATATTATTATTTAATGGGATATAAACTATCCTTTATGAATAGTATTAACCACATTTTGAATTTTATATAACATTAAAATTCATCTTATATATTTTATAGAACGTTATATAAGAACAAATTTAATTTTTCAGATAAAAGAAGTATTTTTCAAAAAAAATGTTATTTTGCCGCCTTTTGATGGTGCACCAATTTTAAATATATTTTTTAACAATTTTATATATTCTATTTTAAAAAATAAACATATTATTTGGAATCAAGATATAAAAATTTAACTTAGTTGAAATTTTGGTAGTTTTTTTATGAAATTCATATTTTAATGAATAGTGAAAAATACTGCATTTTAATTCAAAATTGTCTTTTTGTCTATTTTATTTATATAGTTTGATTATTTTTTAAATTTATTTTAAAGTGTAATTGAATTATATTTTTATAATTTAATCTAATCTTGGTAATTTTAGGTAATCTTTCTTTTAAATTGTAAATAAACACATGTCAATATTTTGATAGTTATTACTTCTTAAAAACCCGCTTTTTAGTTTTGATAAGAGGAATTAATTTTAAAATTAATTACTACAAATTCTGTGTTTTGAATTTGGAAAAATAGATTACATATTTTTAATTATAATTTCCAAAAAAATTGAATAGGTACCTTTTATTTTTTGATAATATGAATAGTAACTTTAGTAATTATTTTTATTTACCATGGTTAAAGGGTAAATCTAGTAAATAAGGGTAAATAATAATAATTTAATAATATAAAACTACCCTAAAACATGTCCTAATCCTATTAGATAATATATTTCCGACCATGGTAATCTTTGGGTCCATTTTGGAACCTCATGTATCCACTTGGATGTGAAAATGACATTTTATAAGAATTAATTTAAACATAAATATAATATAAACATGTATATTTTATTAAAACAATTTTTATAAGGGGTTATATAATTGATCTATTTGACTATAAAAATTCATTAGAAATATAAAATTATTTTCTACATCATGATATTTTATTTATAATTTTTAGATATTAAATAAATAAATTTAATTATGACACAATGATGATGTAGTGATTGCTTCATTAATAAAGGATTCAAATAAATGATAATATAAATGTTAAAATAAATGTAATTTGGTTATTTTGATGTCATACAAGAATTTTATGGATGATATTGACATGTTATATTTTTATTAAGGAATTTTTTTTGAAGGAATAAAGTTTTTATAGATTTTTAAAAATCCATGATATGAATAGTGTCAAAATTGACATATTTCATATTTTAGAATATAAAATATTTTATTAAATATTAAAAAATTTAAAAAAAAATAAGATTTGGAAAAATGGTTATGATAAGTCTAAAATTTTATTAATTACTCTTTTATTGGACATTTTTCATGTTTAATTTACTTTTTTGATTCTCAAAGTGTTGAATTCTTGATAAAACGGTTAGAGTAAAAAAGCGTTAAATCAAAAAGATAAGGATTAAAAATATTCAAAACCTATCAAATTCTTATTGAATGATTTTATTTAGACTTATATTAATCTTATATTATAACTAAATAAATTTTGAATCATTTTTAATCTAAATAGAATTTATAATAAATTAATACTTCTAGACTTTCATAAAGTGCCCCTTCTCCCTCTTATAAAAGGCCACCACCTCTTCCCATTTAATCACACCTCTAAAGCCCATTGGATCACCCAAATTCTAGAAACATAAGCTCCCAACTTTCCTATATTCCTCCTATAATCCTTACCTTATGAATAAAACAATTCAAGAAAGCCTTTTGGCTCAAATCAAAAGAAGTTACCCGGTTTAGATGTAACGTCTTCTCTCAAGTTCTTTGCTTTTATTATCCTTCTCCACTCCCTATGATCTTATTATTATTTTATTGCATAAAAACAACATTATAATAAATATACTAGGATTTTGTTATGATATTTATTCAAACTACACTTATACACACCTCCATCTAATGGATACAAAGATATTGTTTCTATGTATGGCGAACTACTGCCTCACGAAACTATGATTGTTCAATTTTCTCCTACCACCTCTCATGGTGGATAATATGATGGATTTGAATTTATATATGATATATATTATATTTATATTTTCTATATTATTCTTTATTTTTTATATATATCATACCTTTATTCCTTCCATAATGTGTAAATACGATAATTTCATTTGAGAAAGTACAGACTACCGCCCCCTCAAAATGATATGACACATTCATGCCATACATGGAACATATAAATGACAAATTTAATGAAATTATGTAACATATATAACATATTATATTATAATGGTATTATAATATACCTATGTATCATGTAGTTTTCATTCCTTTCATATGACTTAGAAATGGAAGTAGCATTCATGCGTACGTACGGCCTACCGTCTCCATGAATGGTGTATTCCATTTCATTTATCTATCTATTATATATATATATATATATATTATACTGAATATATAAGATATATAAATCATTTTTTACATTATAGAAGTAAGTAAAATGTTATTTAAGTAATAAGATCAAGAATAACAAGTCAAAACGGGTTCGATAAGTAAAATGATTATTACTCAAAATATTACTTTAACATGGAACTAACAAATGAACAGATAATATAAAGTCATAAGTGAATCATATATGATATGATAAATATTATTATGGTTCTATTAAAATTTTATAATATTTTTAAACCCACTATACCGGAGTTTTGGACACAAATTGAAGAAATCGGACCTAAGGTAAGGGATAACTTTTCCAATCTCGTTTTATCTGAGATTGTTTATTCATAAGTATCTACTGGGGGTATATTTATAAACCATGTCCATGTTTTCTAAAAGTATTATAATAAAATTTTTACTATTATTCTATGTATTTTTTAAATCATTTTTACCCATTTTGACTTTTACTACATGGTTTGGAAGGAATCATTTTTTTTACCATATGAGGTACTTTTTGACTTTTTCGACAAAATTATGGGGAGAATGTTTTTTAACTTATACAGCATGAATGGGTTTTTACATTTTGATAATGCCTTATTTCTATGAAGCTTAATCTACACGTTTACAGGTGTATTTTTAAGTAAATTATTTTCTTTTAAAATTCCATGATATTTTTAGAAAAGAAAACATTTTTAAAAAAGAATGGATATTTTCCTTAGGAATTAAGTTCAAGTGTTTTATCAAAATTATTTTACATCTAAGATGAAATAGGTTTATGTTTTTTTCCTTGTTATTACTTTGATTTGATTGTTTTTATGATGGAATTATTTTTATGAAATCCATTATTTATATGGATTATGTTATGATAGAATGACATTTAAGAAACCCATTTTATTTCTTGGGTAATGCAATGATGAATGGTTTATATTTTTTTTTTGGAATGTGTAAGAATGATTTCACTATGAGATGGGTGGGACCTATATCTACCTCCAATGCATTGGGTAATGATTTATATCTCATGAGATAAACGTGGTTGGAAAGGAAAGTAAATCTAGTTCAGTAATACATGGCTGGAATGGTAAGAAAATCTGGTTCAGTAATACATGGCTGGAACCGCAAGTAAACCCGATTCAGTAAAGGAATCTGTCCGCTATGATGGTCTTGGAATCAGTGCCTTGGCTAAAATGGAAATCATATTATGTGTGTTGGACTCCTCATGCTTTAATCATGTTTTAATGATCACAAATTGTTACTACTATTTACTATATCTCATATCATGTGTATGTATGCATGGTTTCTTTATGCTTCCAATAAATTCTCTCAAGATCTTGATTCCTATAAATCATGATTGATTATTATAAACTATATTTAACTTTGGTCTATAATTATTTCCTTTTGAATGATTAAGCCTAATTAATTCAATGAATATTACTACTTAAGTCTGTATACAGATATTTGGCTAAGTATGAAAAACTATGAGTCTGCCACCGGTTCTAGTTTTCTGGCAAAGGACCCAGACACCATGACCCAGACACCGTGACCCAAACACCATGACCCAGACACAGTAACCTAGACACTATGACCCAGACATCGTAACTGAGACATCGTGACCCAGACATCATGACCAGACACCATGACCAAACACCATAACCATTTTTAGATCTCATGAAGTCTGTGACACTGGTTCCTTGCTAAGACATCATTTGAAGTTTGGAAAAGGACCAGACATTGTGATCCTAACACTGCATCTATGCTACCGGTTCATGATCTTAACACAACTATACCATCATGAATATCTCACTACTCAAATTCAAAGAAGAATAAATCATTTCGTGGTGACACCGTGTCCAAGTGACACTGTTTCTAGATAGACTGTGAAACCATTCTTTAATTTGTTTTCTCATTTTCAATTTAATTTCTAACAGTCATATTTGAGTCTTTTAAATGCACTGACATAATTAATATTTCTTTGTATACATGTCACCTGATGGTATGAGGTATGAGTTGTAGGGTATGTGCATCATGTTGGCTCCAACACATTCACTCCAGGAATAAAAAGAAAAGAATGGCCCTGAAACAAGTGATTACGAGTAGAAGTGTGTAGCAGAAGCATGAGCATTTTTTAAAAGTGCTCTAATACATGCACCAAGATACACCTGAAGAACACACGAAGAATTCTCAAATCAAGAAGATGGAATACCACAGATCAGATCCAAATCATCTTCACAATACCAACTCCATGAAGAACACGAGCTAGATCTAACTGGAAACCAGAGCATCAGACTTGTGATATTATTTTTCTTGCAAGAGGACTCGATACTTTCATCTACTTCATCCTAGAAGTACTGAGTAGCATAGAATAACACATAGAGATCTTCTAACCTTCTCTCATCATCTATGATTTGTTGTGTATTATTTTTAGCTTCCAATCAGTGTGTGTGTGTGTCTATATTAAATACATAAACTATCTCCTATACTAAACTAAAGTATATAAGATATCATTCCTCTCACATATTTTTACACTTGTTTACTCCCACATATAAGTGTGGAAGAGGTCTTTGTGTGACCTGATATTTTTTACCCGCAAAGAACTATAGAAGAGGTCGTGCGACCCGGACAGTCTCATGCACTGTTGTTTACCGTGATCTTAGGTGTGGATCAAGTTTATTAATATAAACTACTTGGTGGAAGGTGATCACCAAGTGGAGTGGATTAGGTCTTAGCTTGAGACTGAACCACTTGTTTTATCTGCTATGTTATTTAATTTAGTTTTTCTCTGTTTTACTATATATTTCAGAAATCACTATATTTACTTGGATAGATAATCTTGGATAGAAGTTATAATTATTTTTCCTTATTATAATATATTCAAAAGTAATATCAATAACTCATATTGAGATTAATAAGAATTAATCAATTTTCTGATAAGTTATTTGAACTGTCAAACATTCATAATCATATTACCTTGATTAACTGGGTTGTATTAAATTTTATTGGGGAACATTTTTAAGAAAACTTTTTAACAGAAATTATTATAGATACTCAATTCACCCCCCCCCCCTCTTGAGTACTCTACTCTGACTAACATTTGGTATCAGAGGAAGTAATTAAGACTCTGTTGTTTAAACTATTAAACTATGATTTTATTTGTACTTTAAAGATCTGTAATTTTTTTTGTTAATTCTAAATTTCTATCTCTTTAAATTTATTTCATTATTATGGATAATAGACTAGAAGGTGCTACAATAAACAGACCACCATTCTTTAATGGAACCAATTATGCCCAATGGAAGATTAAAATGAAAATGAATTTAGAAAGTATGGGTTTTGAAATTTGGTATTCAATTATAGATGAGTATAAGATTCCTAATACTGATATAATTACATGGTATGACCCAACCAAGACTGCTTACAATAACAATTACAAATCCATTAATTCTTTATATTGATCTGTAGGAGATGAGGAATTTAACAGAATTTCTACATGTAAAATTGCCCATGAAATTTGGGATACTTAGTCTATTTTACTTGAAAGAACTTATAGAGTGAAAGAAATAATACTTAATACTTATATTATTAAATATGATAACTTTATAATGAAACCTGATGAGCCTATTTCTGTTATGTATCTCAGGTTCAACGAAATTGTCTACACAATGATTTCTCTTGGAAGAGAAGTTACTGTCAAAGAATAAATCATGAGGATTCTCAGATTCCTACCTGATAGATGGAGAGGAACCTCTGTTTCTATTAGAGAGTCATGTGACATTAGAAAATTACCATTCAAAGAACTCATTGGAAAACTAATGATGTATGAAGAGGAGATGAAAGTCAACAAGGAAGAAGATGATGAACCCAAAAGGAAATTTGTTGCATTCAAGACCACCATCTCTAAACACAAAGAAAAGGGTAAATTGGAAGTCTCTATATAAAGTTCTAGAAGTGAACAATCATCACCTAATAGTGATGAGGAGATGGATAAATTATCCAGAAGGTTTGAGAAATTTTACAAGAACAAATTTTTCAGAAATCCTAACTTCAAAGGAAGATATGATTAGAAGAGAAGTTGGAAGAAAGATTGGAACAGAAATGAAAAGTTTGATAATATAGTATACTATGAATGTAATCAAAAGGTACATGTAAAGTTTGACTGTCCCAAGCTCAAGTATAAAAATAAATATGAGGAAAAATATAGAAAGTATAAAAAGGAAATGAGAGCAACTTGGAGTTCTTTTGAGGACAGTTCAAGTGACTCAGAGTCTTTACATGATGAAAAAACTAACAAAGCCAATATGTGTTTCATGAAAAACACATCTGAGGTAACCCTGACATCTCATGTACAAAATTCCTGTTATTCTTAAGATGAAAGTGATTCTAAAAATATTTCTAAAGAAGAAATTTTTTAGTATTGAAATATGCTTGGAAATATCATGCTCTTACCTCAACTATTAAATCTAAACTTATTATAGAAAGAGATAAAAATGTTCAATTACTCAAAGAAAACAATAAAATAAAGCTATATAATGGGAAATTGAAAAATGACCCTAAAAGGTTTACAAATGGTAAGGATAATTTGGTATAAATTCTAGGTAAATAGATTTCTCCCAAATATACTACTGGTATTGGATATTAACCTGGTAAAAGAAATTTTGGAAAGACCAATTTTGTTTCTAGATCTTAAACATAAAGCTTTACTCATATTTAAGGAAAACATCCTGCTATTTCAAGTTATGATACACTCTCTACTATTTAAATCTTTTCTGGACCAAATATAGTTTATTTTTAAATCACTTCACATAATGCATATAAGAAACCTATGTGATAGATGTGGGTTACTAAAGAACTGGTCACTTATATTACTAGACCCAAACAAATGTGGGTACCAAGGTCTGTTTTTATTTGACTATTTTGTAGAAAAATTGTTTAAAGAGCTCCTGTAAAAGCTTATGGTGCTTGGACAGTGGGTGTTCAAGACACATGATAGGAGACTATTCATGATTCAAGAACTTAATAAAAATTTATGGTGGACATGTCACTTTTGGTGACAATGCCAAAGTAAAAAACATTGGCCTTGGTCAAATCAGTAACTCTAACTCAATTTTAATTTCCAAAGTAATTTTTGTTGATGGATTGAAATATAATCTGCTTAGTGTTTCAAAACTATGTGATGATGGATTTCATGTAAAATTTTAGAATTATTCTTTCAATGTTTTTAATTCTAAAAATGAATTAGTGTTTTCTACATTGAGAAATGAAAATATATACTCTGTTAACTTAGATTCTTTAGTTTCTCAAAATGAATTATGTTTAAGTGTATTTCACAGAGTCTTGGATTTGGCATGGGAGACTATGACACTATAATATTCACTCCCATAGAAATCTAACTAGAAATATTTTAGTTAAATAACTACCCAATCTTTAGTTTCCAAATGATAAAGTGTGTAATCCTTGTCAAAAGGGAAAGCAACACAAAATTTCCTTCAAACCAAAGAAAGATGTGTCAACTTATCAACCTCTCAAACTGGTTCACATGGATTTGTTTTTACTATCTATAGTTTCTAGTTTAAATGGGAAGCACTATGTTTATATTTTTTTAGATGACTTTTCTAGATATACTTGGACTTTATTTTTGGCTCACAAAAGTGAAGTCTGCTCTCATTTCACCAAATATTCTAAAACTATATAAAATATTAGTGTAATTAGAATTAAATCCTTAAGAAGTGATCATGGTCATGAATTTTAAAATCAAGAGTTTGAATCGTTTTGTTCACAAAATGGCTATAGTAACAATTTCTCTGCCCCTAGAACACCTCAAAAAATAGAGTTTTAGAAAGAAGAAATAGGACCTTACAAGAAATTGTTAGAACCATGCTTAGTGAATATGACTTACCTATTTATTTTTGGGCTTAAGTAGAAAATAATGCATGATATATTATTAATAGAGTGTTGATTAGACCTATTCTTAAAATAACTCCATATGAGTTGTGGAACAATAGAAAACCCAAAGTAAGCTACTTCAAAGTTTTTGGTTGAAAAGTTTATATCCTTACTAAGGAAAATCTTGACAAGTTTTCATCCAAGAGTGGTGATGGAATTTTTCTAGGATATTCAATATCTAGTAAAGCCTATACAGTATTTAACAAAATAACTAAATGTGTGGAAGAATTTGTCCCTGTCAATTTTGATAAGACAGATCCACATGATCCAAAGACCACTCTAGATAGCCTAGAGGATTATATGTAAAATATGGACATCAATGCTAAATCCTCTAACCATCCTTTAAAGGAATCTGGGAAAACATCCAGTTCTGGAAATTCTCTAGATTCAAGTCATAATGAACTTGAACATACTGATGAACCTAAAATCACTAGTCCCTATTTTTCTAGAGCTATTAGAACCCTTAATAACCATCCTTTAGATGTTGTTGTAGGAGATTTAGATAAAGGGACTCAAACTAGAACTTATCTTAGAAATCAGGTTGAACATCAAGTTTTATTATCACAACTTCAACCTAAAAACATTAATGATATTATCAATGATGAATTTTGTTTGATGGCTATGTAAGAAGAACTTAATCAGTTTGAAAGGACCAAAGTTTGGAAACTTATTGATAGACCTAAAGACGCATTTACCATAGTAACTAAGTGGGTGTTTAGAAATAAATTATATGAAGAAGGTAATGTATTTAGAAACAAGACTAGATTGGTTGTAAAAGGCTATAGTCAAGAAGAAGGAATTGACTATGAAGATACCCTTTCACTAGTTTCTAAACTTGAAGCCATAAGAATACTTCTTGCTTATGATGCTCATATGAATTTCAAACTATATCAAATGGATGTTAAGAGTGCATTCTTAATGGGTATATAGCTGAGGATTTCTTTGTTGAGCAACCACCAAGTTTTACAAATCCTCACTTTCAAAATCATGTTTTCAAATTATCAAAAGCTTTTTATAGTTTAAAACAAGATCCAAGAGCTTGGTATGATAGATTAAATACTTTTACTATTTCCAAAAGTTTTAAAAAAGGAATATTTGATCCAACCATTTTTATTAAAGGAATTTTCAATTATTTTTTATTAGTTCAAATTTATATAGATTATATTATCTTTGTATCTTCAAAAAAATTATTTATGTAATGAATTTTCTAAAATGATGCAAAATGAATTTGAAAAGTGTCTAATGGGTGAACTAAAATTATTTCTTGGATTTCAAATCTTTCAAAATAATAATGGTATTGTTTTAAATCAAATAAAATATACTAAATATATTTTAAAACATTTTGTATTGGATAGCACTAAAAGTAGTGACACTCCAATGAGTACTACTTGTAAATTGGATCTTGATGAAGATAGAAAATTTGTTGATCAAAACACTTAAAAAAGAATGATTAGAATCTTACTCTACTTAACTACTAGTTGACTTGATATTATGTTTAGTGTATGCATGTGTTCTTGTTTTCAATAAAACCCTAAGGAATCTCATTTAAATTATGTTAAAAGGATTTTCAAATACCTCAAACATACATCCAATCTAGGACTGTTCTATCCCAGAGGACAATCATTTGAGTTAGTTAGTTATTCTGATGATGATTTAGGTGGTTATAAATTATATAGATAAATAACCTCTGGAACATGTCACATTTTAATAATGTATCTAGTATCATAGTATAGTAAGAAACGAAACTCTATTGCATTATCTACTGTCGAAGCTGAATACATAGATTTTGGTAGTTGTTGTGCACAAATTTTGTAAATGAAACACACATTACTAGATTATGGATACCAAATCAGGCATGTACCTATAAATTGTGACAATACAAGTGCTATTAATATCTCAAAAATTCTTTTTTCACACTCTAGGACAAAACATATTGATGTAAGACATTACTTTTTGAGATAACATTATTAAAAATGTGATATCACTTTGGAATTCATTGGAATTGAATATCAGTTTTTGGATATATTCACTAAACCATTAAATTCTAAAAGAATATATTACATCATACATGAATTAAGAATGATAAATCTTAATTAGAAAGTATACTAATTTCAAAAATTATTGTTTCAAAGATTATTGTTTCACAATTTACGGTTTCATGAGTCACTGTCTTAGAAGTACTGTCTCACTCTCATAGTTTTTCAAATTAATGTCTTAAAGTTGTTGTCTCGTGTTTATGGTCTCACAGTTACTGTCTCTCAGTTACCATTTTGCACATACTATTTCAAAAAATATGGTCACATCATTTTGATGTCACACAATAGAGATGAAACTATGAAAACATGTTACAGTCTCACTGTGAAAACTTATTACAATCTCACCATGAAAGTTTGTTTCAGTCTCACCATAATAACACTTTTTCATTTTATTTACATATTATTACATGTATCACTGTGATTGATTATTTTATTCTTTTTCTTTTCTGAACTTTTAAATTCGCGACGCTTGATATCCCTAAATGATAAAAATGAAAGAGTTTTCACTCTATTCTTCACTCGAGATCTCTTCTCTCAAACCATAAGCTCTCATTCAACCCTTCAGTTCTCTCTCTCTCTCTCAAACCTTCGATGAATTCCTTGAATGAAATTCCCATATTCATCAACTCCTGAGAAGTGAATATCAAATAATAAAATTAAAAGATCAACGAAGATAGTGCCCAAAGGTCCTTTGAATCCAAATCTTGTTGATAGAATAGTGGTACTCGAAAAGTGAATCTTCCCGAAGTGGTGTCTATCAAGTAAGTCTTTAGTGTTGAAATTACTGAAAGAGAAAGGATGGATGGACTTGTTCACAAAAGAGAAAAGGCCAATTTACCCAAAACTAGTTGCTCAGTTCTATTAGTTTGTTCAATTCTCCTTCAATACAGAAGTTGATTTTGTTGTAAGAAGCTGGATCAATATCCCAAGATGTACCTTTTCTTTGAGTTTATGGGATTTCCACCTAGGGATACCTCATGAAGGAATTTTTAAAAACTATCAAAGAGGTCCTCCTCCTCCCAGTGATATATTTGTTTTAGAAGAAGCCTTGGGAAGCTTGATTGGAAATGAAACAAAGAGAATATTCATTACTACTGATATGGATGGTGAAACCAGATTGTTTTTTAAGTTTATTTAGAATATGATTAGTCCGAGAAAAGGATATTTTTCTACCCTCAAATATCAAGATATATTTTTTATACATCTTATGAAGAATAGACACAAGATTAACATGTTCAAGTAAGTTACACTTAGTATGTGTGAGTTGATTAAGAAAACCTCAATGTTTATGTCATTGTTCTACTCAAGGGTAATATCTATTATACTGTATGATAAAGGAATGTTTGGACTGAATGAAGAATTAATCAAGGACTTTGAATTATTTATCTCAAAGGATGCATTCAAAAGAATGAAAATTAGTTGGAATCGATGGAAAAAGGCTTGGTTAGAGGATAATGAAAGGTTGTATACAAAGTTTAATCTATTCGAAGATTCTTCAAAACCTAAGGACATCTCTAATCCTAGTTTGGAACCAGATGAAATTTTTGACTATCCTATTGAATAAGAAGAATAAGAAGAGTTTGTTTCACCTACAGGGGAAACTTTCTTAGACAGGGAAGATAGTGGACCTGTTCCTCAAGACATAGCTGAGAAGGAAGTACTTGTTCCTGAAGAAACTATTGATTTTGAATAATAACTTGCTTATATAGAAGAGTTTGTTGTTAATGTAAGGGAAAAGGTTATTCTAGAAGAGAATATAGTTGAAGAACTTTCTCTTGAGAAAGAAGCTTCTTTTCAGGAACACTTAGAGGAACAAAATAATCTTAAGATTATACTCTCTATTGAGGAAAGAATGGAGAAAGCCTTTTAGTTGGCTAAAAAAGAAATGGTTGAGGCTATTGGGGATGAAATTTTGGAAACATATCAAATAACTGAATATCTTAGTCCTATGAGAGATACACTTGTTGAGGGGGAGAATCATCCCAGTCTATAAAGTGTTAAAATTCCTAATTCAGTTGATCAAAGTACTATAGATACATGGTATGAGTTCCCTATCTACTTTGATGTGAATAATACCCAAAAATACTCAGTTAAAGGCATAGACTTGTCTACTATGTTTTAATTGAAACTGGTATCTGATCTTGAATTAATCTCTGCAAAGGAACATGATCCTGTCTCAACTTCTATTATTGAACCTTCACAAGAACCTCTTACTTTAGTGAATTAGAATGATCTAAAATCCTTTAGAGATACTTTATTGGCTGGAGTTGAAAATATCATGAACACTCAACATGTTCCTATGACACTTGAGTGAAAGAGATGTTTCCCTGCTATTAGAAAAGATCATATGGCAGATTCAACCAAAAATGATTCATGAAATTAAAGAGGTCATAATTGAGAACAAACAGCTAAGTGATAAGTGAAGTATCTCATATCTATGGTTGAATATATGCAGAAAGTGTTGAAATTAGGACCAGATCCTATTACTCATCCTGTTGGGGATGTTAGTGGTCAGATTCCATAGGCATTTTCCTCTCTGATACAACCAAACCTAACTTCCTTAGCTGACACGGTGGATGAGAGAAATAAGAATATAGTTCAAGAAATATGTGAGCTTGTTATTGATCTCAAAAAATTGACTGATGAGTATAAGGAATGTCTACAGAAAGATCTAAATCAGCTCAATTCCCTCACTTTAGATGTTATATCCTCTAATACCTCTGGAAATTCATCTCAACCCTTTGATAGTGATCTTCTCATTACTGTTGATAAGGAAGAACTTAAATCAGTGGTAAGTGGCTTTGATAATGAGATTCTATCTATAGTTTTCAAAAATAGCGGTAGAGTCCTTTATTTGGTAAGTATTTATTCAAAGATTTCAAATTATGCTCAGTAATAAGTTACTAAGAAGGTGGATTTATACTTAAATAGGATTTTCTCTAAGAATGATATGACAAACCATTTCAAGTACCTTGTAGAGAATTTGAAAATTCCTCTTATCACTCAATATTTCAAAACTCAAGTACAAAAGATAAAATATTTCACTCCTTTGTTGGAAAATTTCATGGAGAATAAAGATGATTTTGAGAAAGTGATGCAGTATAGTGGTGAGATTATTACTGACTTCCACTACTGGAAATTAGACTTTTCCCAACACTTGTATACCAACGATTCTTTGAACCGTTGGTATATGTTATCTTTAACAACGGTTTTCATAAACTGTTGGTAAAGATATTGAACAAGTGACTTTTCCCAACGGTTTCAACGGTTTGAGGAAACCGTTGGGAAAGATGGGGAAAATTTTAGTTTTCCCAATGGTTTCATAAAACCATTGGGAAATATTGAGTTTTCCCAATGGTTTTTAAAAACCGTTGGGAAAAAAAGCCCCAAATTCTCCAAATGCAGGCAGTGGCCTCCCCATGATTCCATAACCCTTCCGATGGTCTCTAGAAACGATTCCTCGGCAGAATCACTTCAGAATCCCCACCTCTTCCATTGGATCAGAAGCTACCAGGTTAGACTCCTTCCATATTTTATCAAGGATATAGTTCCACCTCTTATCAAGCATATCCTTCTATTCTCAACGATTTCGTTATTCCCAATTTTTGGGGTTTTTGTAAAATTTTATGATTGTTCCATGAATTGTGTACTCAAATCCATATATCGGTGTATGTCCAATTAATGTTTTCATTACACATTTACATTTATAAGGGCATGGTGTCTCTTTATTGTGTTCTAATTTTGAATATTCGTATTTTTTTTTAATCTCAATGCTTCAAATATTATAGATTCATGTATATGAACTAATAAGAAAATGTTTTTAATATTTATTGATATTATTTCATGAAAATCACCCCTTTCATTAAGATCATGCTAAACATGAAGATCTTGTTCAACTTAATTTTTGTGCACTATGTGTATTACATAACAAGTATGTATCATGTTTCTATCAAAATATATATATATATATATATATAATGAAACACTGTTCACTTATCCTTTGCACAATAGAACATATGGAGTATCTTCTTGAACTTTTCAAAATAGTATGTGGTCCCTAATTAGTACTTCTTCCTTCTTCATGAAACTAATTCACATAATGTCAAATTCGCAATATTAGTGAATATTAGTTTTTCTAATATAACCATTAATCATTTTGCCTTCGACATCATACATGTGTTATTAAATCACCTTTTTAAAACACAATGACCATTTTCACTGATTTGGGGTTCCTCAAAATGCTTGGAAAAATCAGAAAAATGCATGTATTCAATCGTGTTTCTCATATGGTTTCATGGATACAAGTTCATCTCAAAAATCATGAATACGTGGTTCAAATATCATGAGGACCATGAGATTATTATTCTTCAAACAAATGAAGTTGTTTTCTACAACTATGTGTTTTTGTTTTCACTTTTGATTTGGCCGAAAGGGGAGCTTTGTGGTCATTAATCATGGTTGTGGGTGGTCATTTAGGATGTAAGATAGTATGACTTCATTTTACTTGATATATCCAATATTATTATTATTTATGTCCAATTTGATTGTCTTTAACAAGTGATGTTATTTAATAAGTTGTTATTAATGGTTGTAATAATGACGATATGGTATAAGGGTTCATATGGTGTGTATAAGGGTCCACATGGTGTGTATAATGGTTGACATGGTATCAGTAAACTCAAGTCATTAATTTAAGCCTTAATTCTCACTAGCATGTAAGAAATTGAATGATGTAAACCCATCCTCACATGATTTCTAACCTTAGATAGTGTCCATCATATGGAATACGAGCTTTTGAATTCATTAGTTAACCAGGATCATATATTCCATTTCCCCCAAGATGATTGTACTAATATAACTTTAGGTTCAACTAAACATGGTTCTCATTGTACGTTGTATATTATGTGTCCTTCTTGGACAATACTCACTTTTATGAGGGTGGGGTGATTTTCACTACCCATTCTGGCATGCGTAGATAGCCATAAAAATGTTATATAAGTCACAAGTTTAATTCAGTAATGTTGTTATCATTGACATACTTTATTACAAATTTCAAATTTAAAAATAAATGTTTTTGTCTATACTTAATGAAATTAAATCTTTTTATAGGCCATGAACAACCTATTAGTGTAGAAGACTAAAATTTATTCACCCATGGGGTGCGCTTGACTTGGGGAACTAATTGGGTAATGAAAGGTATGGCCATAGAGGTGTCGATAATGAGTTATTGAACATGAGTGAATGATTTGGGATGCCTATAACACATGATGGGACCTGAGGCATCTGCCTCTTATAGACCTAATTAAAATGAATATAAATAAATTTTAATTTAATTTATGAGTACTTGTTCTTTACATTATTTTAATAGTTCACTACATTGACTAGAAACTTCTTCCTTTATCGTTTACTTAAATGTATTTTCTATTAAATTTCAATCCTATTGAATTGTTTATGACAAAATGACTTATATAAATTCTTTTTATAGAATGGACATAATTTGGATGTATGAAACCGATCGGATATCAAGCGATTTTCAAAACAATTTGGAGAGCATTATAGATTTTTCATTTCACAATGCTTCAGATAGTGGTCGCATACACTTCACATGTTCCAATTGTATTGGTAGACCTTGGTTGATCCGTGAATAAGTCAGCTACCATATAACCAAAAATGGTTTTCAAGCAAACTACTTTGTGTGGTATCACAGTGGGGAGTAAATGAAATCTCAAATTGGTGATGATCGAAATGAAAGGACTGGAATGGAGAATTTGTTAGATAATCGGTTTCCATTTATTCGTCATCATGAAAAAGAAAGGATTTCGACTCAGGAAGACTTTGATATGAGCACAGCTGATGCATATATTGAAAATGATGATATTGATAGGGTGAAAAAATTGAATGATGTTGCCACGAATCCAGTATATCGGCAATCAAATAAAATGAAAAAGCTGGGATTTTTAATCCGATTGTTTCATGGGAAAACTATGTATGGGATTTCTAATATAGCAATCGATTACATTCTTACCCTCTTGAAGGATTTAATTCCAGATGATGCAGATATTCCCTCAAACCACTATATGTCATGGAAGTTAGTTGAGGAACTTGGATTTTCAAGAAACAAAATTCATGCTTGTCCAAAATATTTTAGTTTATTCTAGGAGGAAACAGCTGAATGAAATGATTGTATAAAATGTGGCACATCCCACTGGAAGTTAAAATCTGATGGAACACCATCCCGCGTTCCACAGAAAGTAATGTGGCACTTTCCATTGATCCCTAGACTCCAGAAACTTTTTATGTCTGATGACATATCAATAAAAATGAGATGGAATGATACTGAGAGAAAGAAGAATAATGATGAGTTGGTTCATCCTGTGGATTAATTTGCATAGAATAGATTTGATGCTTGACATCCTGATTTTGCAGCTGATGTGTGTAATGTGAGAATGGGTCTTTCATGTGACAGTTTTAATCTGTTTGGGCATATTCTTACTTCACATAGCACATGGCCAGTTTTTATACACATTTATAATCTTCCCCCATGGTTGTGTATGAAAAAACCTTTCACTTTCATGAGTATACTCATATCTGGTCCTTCTGATCCCAGCATTGATATTTATGTATACATGCAACCTTTAATAAAATTGTTGAAACTTTTTTGGGATGTGGGTGTGCGCACATACGATGCATGTTCGAAAGACATATTTCAGATGCGTGCTACACTTATGTGGACGATCAATGATTTTTCGGTTTATGAAATGATTTCTGGATGGAGCACGAAGGGAAAACTGTCATGTCCAGTTTTTATGAAGAATACATGATCCAGAAGACTGAAACATTGCTGCAGTTTCAGTTTTATGGGACATCGACGATTCTTGCCAAAGGATCATCCATATAGAATGAATCGTCGAAGATTTTATAATACCATAGAGACCGATGATCCACCTCAGCGTATGTCTGGAACTGACATGCTTAATGAATTTAAAGATTTCAGTTTTTCGTTCGGGAAGGGTCAAATGAAATCTGGAAAGAGAAAGAATGTTTTCACTGAAACCTGTTACAATTGGAGGAAGAGGAGTATCTTTTTTTATTTGCCTTATTGGTCAACCAATTTTTTATTTCATTGCTTAGATGTAATGCATATTGAAAAGAATATATGTGAAATGTTGCTTTCAGTTCTTCTAAATGTCAAGGGGAAGACAAAATATGAGTTACGATCTCGGCATGACTTGGTGGATTGGGGCATCAGACCAGAATTTCATCTTGTGTGTATCATTGAAAATAAATGGCAACTTCCATGTGCTTCTTATTTGATGACATCTATGGAAAAAAACAATTTCTGGAAGTATTAGAGACTATTATATTTCCTGATGGTTATTCAAGAAATATATCTAAATGGGTCAACAGAAGAGAGTTGAAGCTAAAATCATTGAAGACTCATGATTATCATGTTCTACTGCATGAGTTGCTTCCAATATCAATCGGCCATTTATGTCCAATAATGTAAGGGTGGCTGTTATTCAGTTGTGCCATTTGTTTAGAGATCTTTGTGCTAAGAAATTGTCCAAGTCTTTCTTGCAAAAAATTTTGACAGATGCCCCATTAATTTTGTGTGAGTTGGAGAAAATATTTCCTCCATCATTTTTCACATGCATGCTGCATCTGATTGTCTATATTCCTACTGAAATACTTCTCGGAGGACCTGTTTCTTTTCGTTGGATGTATCCAACTGAAAGAAATATGTTCACATTAAAGTCTTATGTCTGAAACAGAAATCATCCCGAAGGTTCTATCGTGAACGGTTACCTGGATCAAGAATGTATGGATTTCTACTCGATGTATTTGTCTGATCTTACTACAAGATTGAACAGACCAATGAGAAATGAAGAAGAACAGTATGAGAAAATTGAACCCAGTTTTCCATCACTTCCTCAAACATGATGAATTCCTGGATCATATACATTGAAGACATTAATCCATGAAGAGCGGGAGATTGCACTTCGCATAGTTTTGTTCAACTATGATTTGTTCGATGACTATATCTGGTAACTAAATTGATTATGTATATCTTACATATATATCAATTAAACTATTCATATTTTTTATCTACAGGGAATATAAAACAATGATAAATAGGTAGCATCATTCTTTATCTTTGAGAAGGAGAGAGACTTTTCATAGAAAAGAGTTTTCTGCTTAGTTAAAATTGAAGTTAAAAATATTAATGTTTAAAATAATAATATCAATATTTAATTAAGTTTAATAGTCATTTATATTGCAGGTATTGAGTTTGTCTACTGACTCTGTCTCTGAGGAAATAATATCTTTGGCTTTTGGTCCTAATATCGTGGTTCGTGACTGTAAATCAATTGTTATCAATGGGAACAAATTTATTGTCACTAAATGAGAAAAGAACATGATAACACAACATGATGGTGTTATGGTTACTACCACAACATATTGTTATGCCAGTGCATCAAATAGTAGACCGTGATTTGAAAATGTGGGTTATTATGGAGTTTTTGAGAAAATAATAATATTGGATTATTACTCTCATGGATGAGTCACGATGATGAAATTCCATTGGTTTGATTCGATGACAAGACATGGAAAATTTATTAATGATTGTGGATTTCGAGTAATTAATATGACTCGCACTCTTGCTACCGAAGAACCATATGTGTTGGCATCAATGTCCAAACAAGTTTTTTATGTCAAAGACCAACTTTGACCTGAATTTGGTGTCATAGTTGAAGTAATTCCAAGACATATTTTTGATGATGGTGATGATGGAATTGACACTGTCCCTAGTGCCATTGGAACCAATCCATTTATTTCTTTGGATGACTCCAATAGCTCAATTTTCAGAGTTGATTGTGAACCTAAAGTTGTGGTTGAAAATATATATAATCATTCATCCATGTTCTCAGTTATTTTGGTTTACCTCGAGTTGGGTTGTTAAGGTTGGTAATATTCAAATTGATTTAGTATTGATCACAAATATGGTTTAGCTGACTTGACTGTTATGTGAATTTTCAATGTTTATTGGTTGCAGTTTTATTTGAATTGTATTTTCTAATTTGGAATTGAACTGTATTCAAACCTAGTCAAACAATATTTCTAACTTGGTGAACATTACAACTTGTATGATTTATTAAATCCATTCAAGCTCTTCTAATTTGTAATTGAACTGTATTCCCTCATATATTTAGTTTTTTTGGGTTACACATTAGTTTCCTTTTTCTAATTAATTACATATTTGTTTTCAAAAGCAGGAAATGAAGCCAATTGAAGAGAGACGAAGGAAAAAAATGATGGAGAACAATCGTCGAATGACGGATTTGGGAATTCCATCATTAGTGCCAGTAGTGAGTACTTTATTTCAAATTGATATATTTAAAGAATATATAATGTCATGTGATTAATTTTTTTGTAAACATTTTTTTAGGATCCACCTATATGTCGACAGTTATTCGACGAGGAGCCTAGTACTGGTCCTAGTACTCAGGTCGGTGGTATGAGGACGGTCCGTACCAAAGGTGGACGAGCAACTGCACATACCCAACTAGACCCTGCCCCTCCCACTGACATGTCATACTTCCCACATTCTAATCCTGGTGTGTCATTAGGGATACATGGGATATTTAGGCCTCCCATGTTTTTGCTACCTTCTGCATCTTCTGGCCCATCATTTTCACATCCCATGATGATTCCCACTCCCCAGTCAGAATCCGGTCAGACATCTATCCCATCTTCTTTTCCTTATACTTCTATCTCTCCGAGCTTCTATATTCCATTGTCTTTGACTCCGGTTCCGCCACAAGGTGTTCCATCAGTTTCTATGGATCCAGCGGCGCTCAGCGATCATACCGGAACAGGTATATTTATAGAACCCTAACAAATTTTTATAGAAAAATTCATTTTCATTATAACATGTTTTGATAAAATATTTGTTTTTCTTTTATGACAGATACATCTACTGACAGGAGGTGTGGGCGGGGGCGTACATGCATGCGTTCGGTGTGGAACCACCACACACAGGTTATGGTGGATTATAATGAAGACAACCAAATGGTTGAGAAAACAGGGTAGCAATGTCGGAGTTTTTTGGCGATGCTTGACAAATACTCTGACATCATTCCCGTCAGCCTGCTATCATGGAGACATTTTCCACATGAGTTCAAGGATAGATCTTGGGCAGATATATGGGTAAAAAAATATGTTCTATTTAATGCCATGAATTATTTTTTTATTTATATAAATTAATATTTTGATGTCAGCTTCGATTTAATTTTCCCGATGGTGAGGGTGCACGACTGGAACGTCTAAAGGATTTAGGTGAGCTTTGGAGAGACTACAAGAATGAGTTGTATATTGCTGGGTTGCCAGAGTTGGCACTGAGTTAGAGGCAGTACCAATGGTGGATGATTGTCCTATAGAGCAGTATCATCTGATGATTACTCATTGGATGAGTACCCAGTTTAAGGTATTAATTAGATTTGAGGTATTTAAATAATAACTTTCATGTTTTGCATTAATATTATCTGTTGAATTTTCAAATTTTATTTAGGAATCATCTAGAAAAAATAAAAAGAACATTGATGCAAAAAAATACTTCCACACACTGGGACGCACTACGATGTCTGAGCATGAGAGGAAGTAGGTATGATAGTTGTTTATAATTTTTCTTTATGACTTACACTTTATTTTGTTTCCTCAATTATTTAATATTTTGATAAAGTTTTCATATAACTTTATTTTTCAATGTCATTGTAGAGGAAAATACAAAATATTAAAGGACGTGTGCCTCGAGAAAAACTGTTTTGCTCGAGTAGACGGAAAAAGGATGGAATTGTCGTCAACGAAGCGACTCAGCAGCAGATTGTAAGTTTTAATATGTTTAATTTATATTTTAATATCTATTTTTTAACTTAATGATATATTTATATTTGTAACAGGCTGCTTTAGAGGCCCTCGATGCAAAAGAACCATACAATTTTGGACCAACAGATCACTTACATCAGGTGTTGGGAGAGGAGCATCCTGGCAGAGTACACTGCCAACCTAGGATAGCCCCAACAAGGTATTGGGCCTCCTCAGGTATAAGTTGTATTGCCACCGAGCTGCAGAAAGTTAGGGAACAGGCTGAAAAGGCTGATAAAAGGGCCACAGAGACGGCAGAACAGTCTGCTAGGGCAAACAGTGCATTTATGAAATTTATTGAAGTTCTACGTCCAACACTTCCAGCAGAGGCCAGACCAGATTTTGATGAATATATATCGTCGATACGTTCTATATATGGCGCACCAGGTGGAAGTTCTAGTGGTGATCAGGATGATGTCCAGTTTGACGATGATGATGGCGAGGAGTCTGATGCGGAAGAGGAGGGAGAGGAGGAGGGCGAGGCGGGTGGCGAGGGCGAGGAGGAGGGCGAAGGCGAGGAGGAGGGTGTTGAGGAGGGCGAGGACGATGATGGGGACAAGTACGAGGGTGATAATTATGGTGATGATGGTGATGGTGATGTGGGACAAATTGATCCATTATATTTTTGACTAATATTACTAATATTTGATATTTAATCTATTCTAGTTGTTGGTTTTATCTAGACTTGTAGTATAGATTGGAGTTGAGTTATTTTTATATATTATCTTTTTTTATGGATGTTGTTGTCTTTTAGCGGTTGTGTGTTTGGGAACCCCCTCCTTCCTGGACCCTGGAAAACCCCCCACCATCCTCCTTGGATCTCGTACAGCCCTCCGGACAGCCCCCCCCCCCCCCCACCCCCACCCTCCTCCTTGGTCCCCGGACAGCCCCCCAGACAGCCCCCCGAACAGCCCCCCAGACAGCCCCCCCACCCTCCTCCCTAGACCCTAGACAGCCCCTGTACAGTCCCCCAGACATCCCCCCCCCCACCCTCCTCCTTGGACCCCGGAAAACCCCCCGAACACCCCCCGGACAGCCCCCCGCATAGCCCCCCCACCACCCTCCTTGGTCCCCAGACAGCCCCCCGGACACCCACCAAAAAGCCCCCCGGACAGCCCCCCACCCTCCTTGATTTCATTTACTACTATAAAATCTATAATATATATTTTATTTATTTTCATAATGATAATCAATGTAAATCACATTTACACATCTAATCAATATCATAGATTCTTGGTATGCTATAAAAGGGATGTATTCATTGGGCATGACATTGTTAGATCTTAAATTTTTTATAGCATTATAAACTAAAATCTATTCTATACTAAGAATGATATAAAAATATTCTATAGGAATGTCCACAAGATTTTAAGTAAATACCATTCCACTAATAGACACATGAGGATTCTCATAAATCATGTTTACCTTAATACTTCTAGAAGGATTTTTAGTAAAAGTTTTATCTTCTATTAATTTTATGATATTCTCATTTTAAATGTAAATTTTTCATAAATAAATTAATTTAAATACCCATAGTCAAATAGTGTATTTGAATAATGTGAATAAACAACTAACATACCACTCTAATTGTGTCTCTTTTGTTTAAAATGGACAGGATTATAAGTGAAAAGAACAACTGGAATATGGAAAACTGACCAAACTCATTCAGATTCTGTTGATAATTTATCGCAATGATCCATGGGTCATATGTGACGTGTACGAGCCAACCCAGACTCAATCTGAGGCACGGTGTGGTCGGGATCAGTCTAAGTGGCTCCCCTTTCTTTAAAATGGACAACATTTTAAGTACATAATGAAAATCGCCCAAACGCATTCGGTTTCCGTTGAAACATTATTAAAAGATCCATGGGTCATATGTGATGTTTATGAATCAACCCCACCTCAATCGGAGATGCGGTGTGGCCGGCACCACTCAAAGTGTCTGTATTTTGTTTCAAAAGGACGCCATTTTAAGTGAAAAACATCAACTGGCATACAGAAAACCAAACAAACACATTTGGATTGTGTAGATACTTTAGCACAAGGATCCATGGGTCATATATGACGTGTACGAGTCAACCCGCCTCAATCCGAGGCGTGGTGCGGCCAACACCATTCACAGTGTCTCTCTTTTGTTTAAAATGGATAGGATTATAAGTGAAAAGAACAACTAACATATGAAAAACCTAACAAACACATTCGGATTCTATTGATAATTTATCACAACGATCCATGGGTCATATGTGATGTTTACGAGTCAACCCCACCTTAATCCGAGGCACGGTGTGTCCGGGATCACTCAAAGTGGCTCTCTTTTGTTTAAAATGGACAACATTTTAAGTACATACGAAAAACTGACCAAACGAATTCTGATTGTGTTGATACTTTAGCAAAACGATCCATGGGTCATATATGACATGTACGAATCAACCCCGCCTCAATCTGAGATGCGGTGTGGCCGTCACTCCTTAAAGTGTCTGTCTTTTGTTTCAAAATGACGTCATTTTAAGTGAAAAACATCAATTGGCATACGGAAAACTGACCAAACGCATTCGGATTGTGTCGATACTTTAGAAAAACGATCCATGGGTCATATGTAACGTGTATGAGTCAACCCCGCCTCAATCCAAGGCACGGTGTGGCTGAGACCATTCATAGTGTCTCTCTTTGTTTAAAATGGACAGGATTATAAGTGAAAAGAACAACTGACATACGGAAAACTGACCAAATGCATTTGAAATGTGTTGATGCTTCAGTAAAATGATCCATGGGTCATATGTGACCTGTACAAGCCAACCCGGGCTCAATCTGAGTCGCGGTGTGGCCGAGATCACTCTAAGTGGCTCTCTTTTGTTTAAAATGAACAACATTTTAAGTACATACGGAAAACCAACCAAACGTATTCAGTTTCCGTTGAAAATTTAGGAGAAAGATCCATGGGTCATATGTGATGTGTAAAAATCAACCCTGTCTCAATCTGATATGCGGTGTGGCCATAACCACTCAATGTGTCTGTCTTTTGTTTCAAAAGGACGTCATTTTAAGTGAAAAACATCAACTGGCATACCGAAAACTGACCAAACGCATTCGGATTGTGTCGATACTTTAGCACAACGATCCATGGGTCATATGTGACGTGTAAGAGTCAACCCCGCCTCAATATGAGGTGCGGTGTGGCTGACACCATTCATAGTGTCTCTCTTTTGTTTAAAATGGACAGGATTATAAGTGAAAAGAACAACTGACATACGGAAAACCAACCAAACGCATTCGAAATGTGTTGATGATTTAGGACAATGATCCATGAGTCATATGTGACCTGTACGAGCCAACCGAGGCTCAATCCAAGTCGCGGTGTGGCCAGGATCACTCTACGTGGCTCTCTTTTGTTTAAAATGGACAACATTTTAAGTACATACGGAAAACTGGCCAAACGCATTCGGTTTCCGTTGAAACTTTAGGAAAATGATCCATGGGTCATATGTGATGTGAAAGAATCAACACCGCCTCAATCTGAGATGCGGTGTGGCCGGTACCACTCAAAGTGTCTGTCTTTTGTTTCAAAAGGACGTCATTTTAAGTGAAAAACATCAACTGGCATACGGAAAACTGATCAAAATCTTTTGGAATATGTGGATACTTTAGAACAATGATCCATGGGTCATATATGACGTGTAAGAGTCAACCCCGCCTCAATCCAAGGTGAGGTTTAGCGGGATCACTCTTTGTGTATGTATTTTGTTTAAAATGGACAGGATTATAAGTGAAAAGAACAACTGACTTACGAAAAACCGACCAAACACATTCTAAATGTGTTGATGCTTTAGTAAAATGATCCATAGGTCATATGTGACATGTATGAGTCAACCCACCCTTAATTTGAGGCACGGTGTGGCCGAAATCACTCTAAGTGGCTCTATTTTTTTTAAAATGGACAACATTTTAAATACATACGGAAAACTGACCAAACGGATTCTGATTGTGTTGATACTTTAGCACAATGATCCATGGGTCATATGTGACGTGTATGAGTCAACCTCACCTCAATCCTAGGTGCGGTGTGGCTGACACCATTCATAGTGTCTCTCTTTTGTTTAAAATGGACAGGATTATAAGTGAAAAGATCAACTGGCATATGAAAAACCAACCAAACACATTCGAAATGTGTTGATGTTTTAGGAAAACGATACATGGGTCATATGTGATGTGTACGAGTAAACCTCGCCTCAATCCGAAGCACTGTGTGGCCGACACCATTCACAGTGTCTCTCTTTTGTTTAAAATGGACAGGATTATAAGTGAAAAGAAAAAGTGACATACGAAAAACTGACCAAACACATTCGAAATGTGTTGATGCTTTAGGTTAATGATCCATGGGTCATATGTGACGTGTACGAATCAACCTGGGCTCAATTCGAGGCATGGTGTGGCCAGGATCACTCTAAGTGGCTCCCTTTTGTTTTAAATGGACTACATTTTAAGTATATATAGAAAACTGACCAAAATCATTCGGTTTCCATTGAAACTTTAGAAGAAAGATCCATGGGTCATATGTGACATGTATGAATCAACCTCACCTCAATCTGAGATGCGGTGTGGTTGGCACCACTCAAAGTGTCTGTCTTTTGTTTCAAAAGGACGTCATTTTAAGTGAAAAACATCAATTGGCATACAGAAAACTGACCAAATGCATTCGGATTGTGTCTATACTTTAGAAAAATGATCCATGGGTCATATGTGACGTGTAGGAGTCAACTCCGCCTCAATCCGAGGCGTGGTGTGGCCGAAACCACTCTAACTATGCCTCTTTTGTTTAAAATGGATAGGATTATAAGTGAAAAGAACAACTGGCATAGGGAAAACCAACCAAATGCATTCAGAATCTATTGATAATTTATCACAACGATCCATGGGTCATATGTGACCTGTACAAGCCAACCCGGGCTCAATCCGAGTCGTGGTGTGGCCGGGATCAGTCTAAGTGTCTCTCTTTTGTTTAAAATGGACAACATTTTAAGTACATATGGAAAACCGACCAAACGCATTCATTTTCTATTGAAACTTTAGGAGAACAATCCATGGGTCATATATGACGTGTAAAAATCAACCCCACCTCAATCTGAGAAACGGTGTGTCCTGCACCACTCAAAGTTTCTATCTTTTGTTTCAAAAGGACATCATTTTAAGTGAAAAACATAAAGTGGCATACGAAAAACTGAGCAAATGCTTTCGGAATATGTTTATACTTTAGGACAAGGATTGATGGGTCATTTGTGACGTGTACGAGTTAACCTCACCTCAATCCAAGGCATGGTGTGGCCAGTATCACTCTAGGTCTATGTATTTTGTTTAAAATGGACATCATTTCAGGAAAAAATATATAGTATACAAAAAACCGATCAAATTATGAATTGAATTCTGGATTCCACATATAATTTTCATCTAAATTTTAAATTAAATTATAAATGAATTATGTATGTTTATAATTATGTTATGAATTCTAATTTAATTATGGATGTGTATAGTTCTAGGATGCATTATGAATTTGTTCTCTATATGTATGTGTTAGTTGATTGTTAGTTGGTTATTGCAGGTACAATAATTGTATATGTATGTGTTATTTTATTCTAGGTATAATAATTGGATTTAAAATGGGAGGGAATGCATAAAATGAGGCCTGCTGTGCAAATTTCAGACATGCTGTGCAAATTGCAGGCTGCTGTGCAATTTGCACAGCATAGGCTATGCCAGCGGTTTCAAACCATTGGCATAACATCTATGTTTATTTTTTTACCAACAGTTCATTGAACTGTTGGTAAAAAACCCTTCCCAACGGTTCAGAAACTGTTGGGAAAGAGGATAATCCTTGGGATTTCCCAACAGTTCAAGCTAAACTGTTGGGAAAAACTATCCCAACGGTTTGGCACAACCGTTGGGATAGGTTAGGATTTCCCCACCCTATCCCAACGGTTCATAGTAAACTGTTGGGAAAACCTTTTCCAATGGATTACTTTCCTACAGTTTGCAGAACCATTGGTATAACATATACCAATGGTTCTGCAGCCTTTCCCAATGGTTCTGAACCGTTTGGAAAGACTGTATTTCCAGTAGTGATCATCAAGTTATTGAGGCCTTATCTTCATGTGCATAGCACTGCTATTGTGGCTCCTACAGCTGCACCTTTGCAACTTGATTTACCTCCTTCCTCATCCACTTATTTTGCCTCTACCTATATGTATGTCTCTTAAGATCTGAGTCAGATCAAACCTACTATCCTTGACCAAAAATTACCTCACTCTTCCACCAAACCTACCTTGGCACCCTTTGTTTTTTTAAGGGATCCCTCTTCCTTCTCTGACAGTTGTTTTACTCTCTTCTTCAACTTCTACCTATGCTCCTATTTCTCCACCTAATACTACTACCAAGGGAAAATAGAAGACAGTCAGTGCTGAAGAAAAGTGAACACTATCTTTTGATAGGGATATTTTTTATTTTTGTTGTCTACTACTTGTAATGGAACAACTTTCTCCATATAATGAACTATGAACTCTTATTTTCTATTATCTTGTTTACTTTTTTACTCTTTTTGATAATCCCAAAAGGGGGAGAGACACATAAACTAAGGGAGAGATAACACACTAAGAATAGATATCTCACTCATTTGATTTTTGATCATCAAAAAGGGGGAGATTATTGGACTCCTCAGGTTTTAATCATGTTTTAATGATCACAAATTGTTACTTCTATTTAATCTATCTCATATCATGTGTAGATATTATTTGTTTCTTTATGCTTCTAATATATTCTCTCAAGATCTTGATTCCTATGAATCATGACTAATTATTATAAACTATATTTAACTTTGGTCTATAATGATTTATTTTATAAATGATTAAATATAATTCATTCGGTGAATATTACTACTTAAGTCTATATACAGATATTTGGCTAAGTCTGAGAAAACTGTGAGTCTGCCATCGGTTCTGGTTTTCTGGCAAAGGACCCAGACACCATGACCCAGACACCGTGACCCAGATACCGTGACCCAGACACCATGACCTAGACACCGTGACCCAGACATCATTACCCAGACACTATGACCAAACACCGTGACCAGACACTGTAACCATTTTTAGATCTCATGAAGTCTATGACATCAGTTCCTTTCTAAGACACCATTTGAAGTTTGGAAAAGGACTAGACACTGTGATCCTAACACTGCATATGTGCTATCAATTCCTGATCTTAACACAACTATGCCATCATGACTATCACACCACTTAAAGGCAAAGAAGAATACATCATTTCTTGGTGACACTGTGTCTAAGTGACACCATTTCTAGATAGACTGTGATATCATTCTTTAATCTATTTTTATTGTTTTAAATTTAGTTTCTAATAGTCATATTTGAGTCTTTTAAATAAACTGACATAATAAATATTTCTTTGTAGAAATTTCACCTGACAGTACAAGGTACAAGGTGTAAAATACATGCATCATGTCAGCTCCAACACATGCACTCCAAGAATAAAAAGAAAGGTGTGACCCTAAAACAAGTGACAACGAGTAGAAATGTGTAGCAGAAGCGCGAGCATTTTTGAAAAGTGGACCGATACATGCACCAATATACACCTGAAGAACAAACGAAGCATTCACAAATCAAAAAGCTGGAATACCATAGATCAGATCCAAATCATCTTCACAATACCAACTTCATGAAGAACATGAGCTAGATCTAACTGGAAACCATAGCATCATACTTTTGATACTCTGTTTCTCACAAGAGTACTTGATACTTGCAGCTATTTTATCCTAGAAGTCCAGAGATGCATATAATAACACTCAGATCTCTTCTAACCTTATCTCATCATCTCTGCTCTATTGTGTATTGTTTTTATCTTTCGAGCAGTGTGTGTGTGTGTGTCTGTATTAAATACACACACTATCTCCGGCACTAAACTGAAGGATATAATATATACTTCCTATCACATTTTTTATACTTGTTTACTCCCACAGATAAGTGTGGAAGAGGTCCTTGTGTGACCTGATATTTTTTACCCATAAAGAACTGTGGAAGAGGTCATGTAACCTGGATAGTCTTGTGCACTGTTGTTTACCCTGATCCAGGGTGTAGATCAAGTTTATTAATATAAACTGCTTGGTGGCAGGTGATCACCAAGTGGAGTGGATTAGGTCTCATCTTGAGACTAAACACCTTGTTTTATTTGTTGTGTTGTTTAATTTATTTTTTCTTTGTTTTACTATATAATTCAAAAATCACAAGATTTACTTTGATAGTGAATCTTGGATAGAAATTATAATTGTTTTTTCTTTTTAGAATAGCTTTAAAAGTAATATCAATAACTCATATTGAGATTACTGAGAATCAATCAATCTTTTGAGAAGTTATTTTAACTTTCAAACTTTCATAACCGTATTACCTTGATTAACTGGGTTGTATTCAATTTTATTAGGGAACCTTTTTAAGAAAACATGTTAATAGAAATTATTATAGATACTCATTTCACCCCCCCCCCCCTCTCTTGAGTACTCTACTCCGACCAACAATGTGTTTATTTTTTTTCCATAATTTCATTTTTTATGTCAATGTTATGTTATCATGATTATGTTGATTTATGATTTATGTCTTACAAATAGCCAAGATTTATTTCATGTATCAAGATTTTGATATATAAAATTTATGTTCATGTTTTTATATTCTAATTTTTATGGTTTATTTTGTGTTCTCAAAGTTTACCCTTACTGATCATTTTATCTCACCCTTTTTATGTTTTTTTCCTAGGATATAACGAAAGGTTTTAGGTAAGAAAACTAATGGGGAAGATCTTTATGGGAGATATTGAAGATATTTTACCAATCTATAAGTATGTGTTCCGAGTTTCCAAATACACTGAAATAATAAGTTCTTTGGGCATCTATTTTTTAAATTTATTAAGTATTTCACAAAAGAAATGTAATGTCTATGTACGTCAATATTGGGTTATTAGACTCGTCGTGTCAACAATATTAATTTTAAATCAAAATTTTCCAATTCTGTGAGTTTATTTTGAAAAATGGATTAAATATTTTTAATTAGATTAATTTATATTATCTAATAAGTTCTACTTAATTTTGTACCAAAATGAAAGTGAAAATAGTAAAAATTAATTACCATGGTTAAGGTAAAAATGGGTTTACCGATGGGTAAACTAAAAATATAAGGGTTAAAATAACCTAAAAACTTATCTAAAATACATTTTATGGAACTATTTAAACTCTATAAACTATAATTATATATAATTAGATGTTTTGGATCCTTGTTTCATGATAAAAACTTGGGTACACCTTTTTCTTTTCAAAAATTACAAGTGTGTCACTCACCTCACTTATAAAAGGTCGCCCACTCTCCTCTATTATTCATACCTTAAAACATTTTTGGTTCAGCCAATACCTAAAAATATCACTTCCATACTTCCCTAATCTCATCCTATAAGCCTTTTTTTCATAAATCCCACCTAGGAAGGTTTTTGGTGCAAACCTAAGGAGGTTACGTGAAGAAGAGGTAACATTCTTCAATAAGCATTTTTATTTTATTTTTTCTTCTAACTCCTTCAATTATTATTAAACCATGATGATATAATAAAAATGTTATAATATATATATTTTGATGTTTTAATTTTAATATAATTACCTAAAACCATCTATACTTCAACAAAATGGGTTATGAATTCATCATTTGTGTGTATTGTGGATTATCGCTTCACGAACCGATGTCATTAGTTTTTCCATTATCACCTCTCACAATTTGGTATGATGATGGATATAAAGTACATATATGATATTTATAAAATAATTATACCTCTTTAGTAATTATATCATATATAACTTTTTAATTTCCATTCCATAGGGGATATGATATCGTCGCTCATGTGATGGAGGACTACCACCTTGTGATGTGATGTGATTTTTTCCCTAACGCTTTACATGGAAGATAATAAGGATAAATTTAATGAATATATGTGATATAAATGAAATAATTATGATATTAATGACATATTTATCATTCTTAAAAGATAATATATCATTTTATTTCTTACCTTTTCACTCACTGAAAGATGATAATGTTGTCCATGTACGTGTGGACTACCGTCTTTACAAAGCAATGTGACTCTCTTTTCATCACCACACCATATGGATAATATGTATAGGTATATGTAAAGAAACAATATGATATTTATGATATTATTATAATTATTTAAATATAATATGTCACTTACCTCTTTTCCATAATGATCGTTGAAAAATAAAATGTTACTCATGAAGACGTATGACCTACCATCTCCATGATCGTAACATACTTCATTTCTCAAAACATTCATGATTTTTATTGAAATTATATTTTATGTATAAATATTATAATTATTTAATTATTATTATTATAGAGATGATGGAACTATGATCAAAGTAAGAGGATCAAAAATAAAAAATCAAAACATATATGAAAAATAAAGCAGTTATTACCTGAAACATGAATTTAACATGTAATTGTTAATAAAAATTTAATAAAATGACATAGTTAAATCATATATGGTATGATATATGTAATTTATTTCTTTAATAAATTTATTTTAAAATTATATTTATTATATATGATTTTAAATTAGTGGAAAAAAAAAGTTGAGACTTACGATAAGGGATTTCTAGTCTCTTTTATTTCTAAGAGACATATGAAAATTCACCACTCAATTATTTCATGTGGTGTATATAATGACCATTAATATATTTTATTATGATTTTATTAAAAATTATTTGTATTTATATATCCATTTTAGGATCTCTTTTTAATGGGGTTTATGGTTCAAAAGTTACCAAATTGGTAAGGGATTTTTTTCTCAATTTTCCTTCCTTGATACATATGTTATGTTATGCACCTATCTTCTTTTATGAGGTGTATACACAAAACCATTAACATGTAATATCATAAATTTATTTATTCTCGTGATATTTTAAGTTTTATTTAATGATATTCCATCATGGGTCTTATGATTCAATGTTACCAAAGTGGTAATAGTTTTATGTTACAATCTAATCATTTATTGGTATTGTTTATGATATGCTTCCAATGAAAAAATATTATAATTAATATCTTTATAAACTCATTAATTTTATTATCCTATGATTATGTCATGATAATACATGTTTTCCCTTCATTTTAATCTCTTTATGTACTCAAGAGTTTAAAAAAAATTTAAGAAAAATCATATTTTCGGTCAAAACCCATTTTTCTTCCAAAACCATGTTTTCTAAAAATGTTTTCAAAAAAATTTAACATTTTTTTAAAAAGATTTATTAAAGATATTTTTAACCATTTTTTAATTTTTATAAAAAAAATTAAAATTAATATTCATGTCATTTTCCAAAACAATGCCCATTTGGCTTTTACCTAAAATGTGGAAGGAATGTTTGTGTTCGGCATGAACAGAATATCCCACTATCATGACCATTATTTTATTTGAAGATTAATTTATAAGTAGTAAATGTTATTTTAAATTCAAATGATTTTCAAAAATTTTATGTTTTAAAAATTTGTTTTCAAAGTGGAAAGGATACATTTCTCAAGAAATATTCCAAGTGATTTTCTTTCAAAATCATTCTCCATCTAAGATGAAATCCATTTATATTACTTATGATTTACTGGGGATATGATCCAAGGATACTATTATTATTATTTACTTAAATGTTTTATTTTTATTATGAAAATATGTTTATTAAACCCATATCTTTTCCATGGGTTATTCTATGATGAAATTTTTTAGGAAACTCATTTATTTTTAGGGGTTTTGATATGATGAATGTTCTATGATCTTGTGGAATACAAATTTATGTATTATGTGATGGGTGGGACCTATATCTCTCTTTAATTCGTTATTTGATGATTAATGTTATATAATCTCAAAGGTTACATGGGAGGTTATCCAAAGGCCTAAATAGGGTTTATGGGAGGTTATCCCAAGACCGAAAGAGGGTACATAGGAGGTTATCTAAATCTGGAATAGGTACATGAGTGGTTATCCCAAGACTAACATGTTATGAATATCTTGGTGGGAATCCTTTACATAATATTTTCTATGATTATGTGTATTCCACAATTATATTTCTTATTCAAATGTTATGCTCTCATGGATCTTGTTCTTTGATTCCCATGTGATTCTTGTCTTATGAACATTCAATATTTATGCCATGACTCAAGATTATGATCATTGATATACAATGTATCATTTTCAAATGTGATTCTCTTATTCTCATACCCTTATTCTTATGTTATGCTTATGAATCTCCCTTTTTTACCCTTACAGATCATCTTATCTCACCCTTTCTTGGGTGTACGATTATGTAATGTAATGCATATTCATCTAAAAAGATGTAATATCCATATATGAGAACCTGATTCTCTATAGTTGGTATCAGAGGAAAGGTTTAGTTAACCTTTTGAAACTAAGATGAGAAAACTTTATTGAGATACCTAGGGATAAGGAAATATCTAGGGATTTATCTAAGGATAAGTTTAAGTTGGATTTATAGTATATGAAAATGTCCTTGAATTTTGGTAAAGGATAGAGCAAGTGGTTTCTAAGAAATTACATCTCTACCTAGATACTACAAGAGGATTTGGCTCTGGAATAGAGGTACCTAGGGGAAATAACTCTGGAAATGGCATATTAAGATGGACTAGATCATCACTTGGAGAACAACGATGATCCTTGTTACAAACCTGGTTTTACACTCCTTAGGGATATTCTTTAAAAATTTACAAACTCTTTACA
Organism: Viscum album; assembly: GCA_963277665.1. Taxonomy (NCBI): domain Eukaryota; kingdom Viridiplantae; phylum Streptophyta; class Magnoliopsida; order Santalales; family Viscaceae; genus Viscum; species Viscum album. Next base: position 649,394,529 of record OY728145.1, on the reverse strand, counting down.
AACCATCATGAAGGATTTAAATAGATGGTGAATATGAATTACCTAGGATAAGCCTAAGGTGTCATAGATTAAAAAATGTGTCATGATTTAGACATCCTATAAGTGAATTTTCATGATTATATAGTTTTACACTATGATTATTGTCACTATCTCTACTTTTTAGTTTTAGTAAATGGTGGGAATGAGAAGGAACTAGGTTAATATTGAATGTGAGGGACAATTTTTTGATGAGTATCCAAATGGGATGATGACTAGAGTGAAGGAAGTTGTGATTATTCCTAATCAGTTATCATGGAACAAGTTTAAAAATGTGCACCTTAACCAATTATCATACTCACCAAAGAAGATAAGGATAGAGTTCCTTGAGAGTTAGGGTAGTGGAGACCATGGAGGAAAGATAATTCAGCTTCCCATATGTTTAGAATCTGGGAAGAAGCACACCAGGGAATTTCTCAAAATAATACGAAGATGTTTTATGTTTGCATAATAAGGTAAGAGAGTAATTAATTTCTAAGTAAAAATAAAAAGTTTAGTTGATGTAATATAAAGTAATATTGATCTACCTAAGGTATTATTAATGGATGAATTTTTTAATTGTGTTAAGTATAGGAATTATGAAAATTAATGTCCTATGGGGAAAGCTCATGAATGGAATCAGCAAGGTGGTATGAGTAATAGTTATACAAATGATGATGAAAACGCCACAAATGAAATGTAAAGGTTATTGGTTGTTTTAATAGTATTGTTTACGTTAAACATAATAAGTATGATTAAATTGAGTTTGAGGAATCATAATACATAATTAATATTTAAAATTTTAGGAAAGAGGTGTTAAGGAATAAGATGGTGAATCCTAGTTAATGTATTAATAATTAATTAGAATGATTGATGTGTCTATGTATTGGAATCCAAGAATTATCTTATATGAATCATAAAATATATAAGGATTATTTTGTAGAAGATTTCAGTTAAGGACTTACAATAATATGATGAATGGTAATGATGACCAAGAAAGGTTATTTAATGGGAAGGTTATATTTTATGAAAAACATATGATTATGGGAAAGTAACCCTTAATATATTTTTGATATTGATTAAATGGTTTTTATCTTGGATAAAGAGATGATTTATGTGGATAAAGTAAATTTTATAGTATTGATGACCTCAGAACTGATTAATGATTTGTTGACAAAGTGTTTTAGGCTATCATTGATGGAGTTTATAGAATTTTTGTATTTAATTAATATATCTAATAATCTATGATTTATTAAAGGAAGCATTTATGTTTTCAATAATTTTTTATGGTAATTCAAGTTATTACCATGTTTTAAGAGAATGAATGATAAATGTATTCACCCCTTGAAAGGTGGATTATCAAAAATACTAAAAAATAAAGGCCTTTGGGCCATTTAGAAATAGATGCTTCATATTGTTTGAGGGATTAATGGTAAGTTTATTTTTGAAATTTAGTAACCTTATTTCTATTTTTTGGATTTTAATCTTTTGGAAGGGTTACAAGGTTAACCATTTATAGAATGGTTTAATTTAAACATTATATGAGGTTTTAGAGATTAATGTATTATTGCACCATAGTTTGATTTATACTTATTGGATAATCAATGCTAAAATCTTTTTAACTAGAGGTATAAGGAATGACTTGTAATTATATTATGGATCTTGTGATCCATTAGTGATTCAAGCATAAAAAATTCATCTTCATTTCTTGGAGTAAGAGATGAAGTGTAAATTGATTGAATCACAACCAATAGATGAAATTGTACTTATGATACAATGGAAAATTAAGCCCTAAGTATATTGGTCCCTTTGAAATTTTTGATCATATTAGGATGTTAGCCAATAAATTGGGGATTGCAATGAACCTATATCAGGTTCAAGATGTATTCCATGTATCTCTTATGAGGAATCACATACTTGATTCATCACATGTACTGAACTCAAAGGTCATACCGCTGGAGCATGATATTCCTTGTAAGGAATAACTAGTACAGATTCTGGATTAGTGATAATTCTATAAAAAAATACCACTCACCTAGTGAAATTTTTGTTGAAAACTACTATATTGAGGATGATATGTGGGAACCTGAGTTCATAATGAGTCAGAAGTATCCTCGGTTGTTGGAACCAAAGTGACAAATTTTGAGGGAGAATTTCATTTTAAGGTGGGGTAGAATGTAACACCATGATATTTTGTGAATTTTTTTTAAAATAATTTTTATATTTTCTATATTTCTCATTACACACAACACTAATTTTAGCTTTCATGACATGTTACACTAATTTTAACTTGTGTTACATGCAACACCGAGTTTAAACAAAACACGACTTATTATTAAAATATTATTATTTAATATGATAATTATCACCTAATAATTAGAATGGTGGTTATGAATACGATTAAATAAATTATTAAAATATATTTTTTACACGTGTATATATAATTAATTATTTGGTGACCAATTAATTAAAAATTAAAATCAAAACTATTTGAAAATAAAGGAAATCTTCTTTTGAAAATCTATTTTTATAAAAGCAAACATGTTTTACCTCATAAATTAAAAAAACAATTTTGGTGAATTTTTTTAATGAAATGTATAAATTATATATTAAATAAAATTATTAATATTAATCTTATGTTTCTTCAAGACAAAATATAAGAATAAATCCAATTTTACGCTTAAAAGGTATATTTTTCTAAAAAGCATTTTTGTCACCTCTTTTACGCACTTATTTTAAAACTAATTTTTGAAAAAATTTGAAACATTATTCAAAAAATAATATTAATTTTTTAATCATAATATCAAAATTATATTAGGGTTAATTTTTTATAATTTTCTAAAAAGATTAATTTTTTGATAAATAGTGAAAAATACTGAATTTTAAATGAAAACTGCCTTTTTATTTAAATTATTTATAAAGTTAAATTATATTTTTAATTAATTTTAAAGTAAAATTAGATCAATTATATATATATATATATATTAATCCATTATAGGTAATTGGAATCAATTTCATATTGAACTTTAATATAAAAACTTTGTAAACTTTTGAACATTTTCTCTTTCAAAACCTGCTTTCTCATCACGTCTGTGGGATTAAATTTACATAAAAAACTTAACATTATGTGAATTTAATTTGGAAAAATTAATTCCATATTTTTAATAATAATAATTTATATTATATAATAATTTCAACTTAATTTTTTATCAAAATTAATGCTAAAAATAGTAAAAATTAATTAATGCGGTTATGATAAAAATGGGTTTAGCATGGGTTAACTAAAAATATAAGGGTTAAAATGACTGAAAAACCTGTTTATAATATATTTTATGGAAATATTTATACCCTTTCATGTATAAGTACATATAATATTTCATTTTTGTGCCTTGTGTCATGATAGAAACATGGTTCCACCTTTTTCTTTTTAGAAATTACAAGTGTGTCACTCACCTCACTTTTAAAATTTTGTCCACTCTACTCTCTTATTATCACCTTAAAACCCTTTTTTTAACCAATACCTAACCAAATCACTTAAAAGATTCCATAATTTCATCCTATAATCATTATTTTTCTTATAAATCCATCCTAGTAAGACTTTTGGTGTAAACCTAAGGTGGTTAATGAAAAAGAGGTAACTTCATTCAACGAGAATTTTTATTTTATTTCTTCCTCCAACTCCTTAAATTATTATTAAAGCATGATGATATAATAAACTTAGTATGTTACATATAATTATATGTTTTTTTGTTAAGTTAATGACCTATAATTATATTTAATTCCATCAAATGGGTTACAAAATCATCATTCATGGGTATAGCAGACTATCACCTCATGAACCAATGTCATTTTTTTCATTACCACCTCTCACATTTGGGTATGATGATGGATATAGAGTATATATATGATATTTAAACAATTATAACTACTTATTAATTATATAATATATACCTTTTTACTTTCAATTCTGTAGGGGAAACGATAACTTCACTCGTGTGTGCAGTGGACTACCGCCTCGCGAAGTGATGTGATTCGCTTTCACTAACACTTTACATCAAATATGATAAGGATAAATTTAAAAAATATATGTAATACATGAAATTATTATGATTTTAATGAAATATTTATCATTATTAAAATATAATATATTATTTTTTTCTTACCTTTTCACTCACTAAAATATGATAACTTGATTCGTGTACGTGTAGACTATCGCCTTCACAAAGCGATGTGGATATCTTTTCATAACCAAATCGCATGGATTATATGTATAAGTATATTTAAATAAATAATTTGGTATTTATGATATTATTATAATTCTTTAAATATAATATATTACTTACCTTCTTTTCATAATGATCATTGAAAAATGGAAATGTTACTCATGCATACTTATGACCTACCATCTCTATGATCGTAACTTACTTCATTTATCAGAACCATCTTTCATGATTGGTATTAAAAGTATAATTGATGAATAAGTATGATAATTATTTTATGATTAATATTCTAGATATTATGGAATGATTATAAAATTAAGAGGACCAAAATAAAAAAATCAAACCATATACGAAAAACAAAGCATTTATTACATGAAATATGACTTTAACATGGAATTATTAATAAATTGGTAATAAAAGTACATAAGTAAATAATATATGGTATGATATATTTAAGTTTGGTTCTATAATATGTGTATAATAAAATTATATTTATTATATAGTATTTTTTAATGATTATGAATAAATTTGATACTTATGGTAAAGGATTTCTAGTCTCTCTTTTATTTCTAGGAGACATATGCAGATTCACCACTCGATTATTTTAGGTGGTGTATATACTACCCATGAATGTATTTTATGATGATTCTAATAAAAATTATTGGTATTTACATATCCATTTTAAGATTCATATTATGTATTAAAACTTCATGAGTCTCTTCTATGTAAGAGTTTGGTCTAGGGTTTTCACTGGTTTTGGAATTCAATGCCTCGCTACACCGGTGTTTCAATTGGTAGGAATTTGTGTTTCCTTAGTATCCTCTATTAATTAGTCTTCTCAGAATTTATTCTTTCAGTATCTTACAAAAATTTTTGTTCTATATGTTCTTGGGTCACCCACATATTTTTCATCGATGGTTATTATCTTTCTCTAGTTATTTTGTCTTCTCGGATCGGCAGATTGTTGGATCACCAAATCTTTAGAGTCTTAGGTTTACTATAAGTTTTCATCATCTGCTTACCCCATTATATTTTAAAATCATTAAATCTTCAATACCATCCTCTTCAGAATATATTTTGGATCAAATGTATTCAACATTGGACATCTTCTCCAAACTTGTGTACCAGTTTTGTTCATCATTAGACATCTTCTCGGTCCTATTGATTTGTGGATTTTTAGATTCCTTCGTCAGTGAATTATTTCTCCCTTGAATTTTCCTAGGTCTATATTTTTATGATATTAATTGGAGGAATATTTAGTGATCGATGGTAGGTTATATTCTTCGAGTTCATGGGATTGATTTTTTTTACAAAGTTGAATCCTTGAGTGACACTGGTTCTAATTCCCAATTGATTTTGGACCTACAGCAAGTGTTTCTTTCTTCCTTTTGTCATTGTTTCCTTGTTTTCTTAAGGTGTGGTGTTATGGGTCTATATATAATGATTCATTGGAAAACCCTATCATTAAATTACAAAGATAAAGAGGCATCCATGAAAAATAAATATGATGATGTTTTCCTCATACATCCTATGAAATAATTGATCATCAGTAAATTGATAGGTGATCGATCCTGTAATTTGGGTGATCTCAAAAACACACTGCAAAATGTATGTCATCTTGGATAAGTCATAGCCATAAGAGAATTGGGATCAATCTTGATTATATTTGATTTATTCAATGATATATATTAACATAATGTACTAAGAGGAAGGTCATAGTCCTTAGATAACCACCTCATTCTTTTGGAAAATCTAAATGAGGGTGGAGATATCCAGAATATTGATCTATCCAAAACTCTATTCTAGGTATGGATTAAAGGGATCCCTTTTTGTGGTATAAATGATCATGTTATGCATGTAATTGAAGTATGCATAGAATATTTTTTGGAATGGGATACATCATATCTAATTAATTAGGGCTAGATTGTAAGAATAAAGGTGATGGTTTATGTAATGCAGCCACTTATGAGGGTCATATTCTTGAAAATAGAGTAATCCAATGCCTGGATATCATTAAAATTTGAAAGGTTACCCTTTTTTTACTTTTTTGGGTATCTCAGGCATACAGAAAAAGACTTCTTCTTAAGGGGCGGATGAAGAAGGTAATATATTCCTTCAATATGGTCCATGGCTCCATGCCAAAAATACTTGGATGTTCTTCATACATGAATTAGAAAATAAAAGTGATCATGACAGACTTTCCAAATCCTAAGAAAAAAAATATGATTAGATTCATAATAATTTCATCATTCTGGGGCCTCTAGGTTTTTCTGTAGTTCATACAGAGGATTTTTTTTCCTGAATTATGGGGTGTTTAAAATAGTAAAAGTGGGTTTGGGTGATTAGAATGATTGTAATTAAATCTAGGTATTAGTCCCTACTCACATACCCCCCAGGAAGTACTCTTGTAAGATGATGGATTGAGCATACAATCTCTCAATCCAAAGTAATTATTCCCATCCCCTACTGAAAAGTGTTCTCCCTCAATACTTGAAGGCCCCATGAATCCTACCTTTCATTAGGTATTATCAATTGAATCTTCCATGTCGAGTCCAAAAACTTCACATATGTGGAGGAGGAAACTAAGAATCAAAATTGGGTTTGGAAATAGGTAACTCAAGAGATAGTAGTGGAATTAAAAGGTGCACAGAAGGACCACTGGTCTATGATAGATCTCCCAAAAGATGGAGAGTGGTGGTAGATGAATATTTCATCGAATTTTTAGATATGGATACTAGATTGAGTCAGCCCTGCCTATCCCTATAAAAATATTTTGTTAGAACTATCATGGGCATAGTAATCCATGATTAGTTTGGATGCTCCAGCGTCATTGCACTAAAATTTTCCCAGATATGATTTTTCTTTCAAAACCCGTATTATAAAGAAAGGACATGGATTTCATCACCAAAAAACCTGGCTTTGTTGGTTGCTTCACAATCTCTCAAAAATTCCATGCAGGGGGGCTCGGCCTACTCTGGAGGGATGATGTGGATGTGATAGTTAAAACCTTCTCTTATAACCACATTAGTGTAGTTATTCATTATAGTTATGCACTTCCATGGGTGTTTCTGGGTTTCTATGGTTGGACCTCACAAAGGGAGAAATGTAAATCATGGAAGTTGATTAAATTTATATGGTAGATTCTTCCCGGACCTCTCCTTTTGGTGGGTGAATTCAATGATATTTTGTTTCATAATGAAAAGAACGAGTGTACTCATAGACCTCATGCTACTTTGCGGGATTCCAATAGGAAACACAGTTGGAAGGGTTCTCTAATTTGGGTTATTTATGTAGCCCCTTTACTTGGTTTTTAGGGATTTGTACTCAAACCAACATTTTTGAAAGGTTGGATATATTTTTTGAATCATCTGAATGGATCAACCTTTTCATTTCTTTAAAAGTTTCTCACTTTTCTTCTACATTCTCTGATAACTACCTGATATTGATTGATACCTTTCTTGGTTTTGGGAAGAGATGGCATGAAAGGATTTTCAGGTTTGGGGTTTTTTGGCTGGAGGATAAGGAATATGAATATGTTTTACACTTGTTCTAGATGAATGGGTAGTTGGACATTAGAAAAAACATTCATCGTGTGACTTCTATTTTGAGATTTTGGAGTAATGGAAAATTTAGTCAACCAGATTTACAATGTGATACTATCTAAATAAGGTTGAATGTATTTTATACTCACCCCCCATTTTGAATCTATTTTATCCTCTATTTCAATATTGGAAACTTATCATGATTGCACACTCATAACTAAATAAATTTATTGGGATATTAATTCATGTGAATCTCATATCAATTAAGGTGACTCTAATACCCTCTATTTTCTCCATAAGGATTCTACAAGAAGGTGAAGGAACACCTTATAGTGTATTTTTTATGTTGAGGTTAGATCTATTTTAGACGAGAAGGGGATCCATGATCTTATCAAGAACTTTTACCAAGACCTCTTTGTGGTAGGGGATTCAGTAATCCTCTCATAAATTGAAGCTTTTATTGATATTGTGATCTCATATACGATGAATGATCAGTTTGCACTAGATTTCTCCAAATCTGAAATTCTATCGGAACTAAAGAAAATTCACTCCACCAAAGTTCTTGGGATGGATTGATTTCATGCCTTGTTCTTTAAGAAATATTAGCACATTATTGGTTCTAACATTGTGAAACTCATGAAAAATATCTAAAATTGGAAATCCAACTTTCATTCCCTTAACAAAACCATTATTATGCTCATTCCAAAAAATCAAAAAACCCACTTTGGTGTCAGATTTTTGACCAATCGGTTTATGAAATGTGACCTACAAAATCTTTTTAAAAATTCTGGTCAATCACCTCTAGCCTCATCTTCCTTCAATTATCATTGAAAACTAAAGTGTGTCTGTACCCAAGAGACCGATCTCTGATAATTCCATTGTTGCGCATGAGGTGTTTCACTCTTTGAAAACTAGATCAGTCTCTAAAAAAGGTATTATTGCATGGAAGATTAACATAATAAAGGCTTATGTCATGGTTGAATGGTTGTTCCTCTAAACAGTTATGAGAAAACTAGGTTTCTACTCTAAATGGATTTACGTTATTATGAAATTCATTTCCTCTATTTATTTTAGGATTAAGATCAATGGTGGCCTCTCTTATAGCTTTTTCCTCTCTATGGGTTTGTGGCAGGGTGACCCTCTTTCCCCCTTTATTTTTATTATGGTTGTTGATGTCTTTTAAAAGCTTTTATCGATGGATTATAGGGATAATATAGTTCATGGAGCGAAGGTTTGTCAGCAGGGCCCCCTATTACCCACCTTTTCTTTGCAGATGATTGCTTACTTTTCTCAAGAGATAAATTGGAAGAATGTGGTTCTATCTACAATATTATTCATAAATAAGTGATGGATTCTGGGAAATCAATTAATAATTCCAAATATAAGATCTCATTTAGTTATGGCATTCCTTTAAGTAGGAATGATGAAATCCAAACCACTTCGGAGATCTGGGTGGTTGATAAACACCAAAAATATATTGGGTTGCCTACAGTCTTTGGTTTATCAAAAAAAGAGTCATTCTTAGGGATTATGGGTAGGTTTACTAAGAAGAACCAAGGGTGGACCAGAAAATGGGTCTCAAAGGTAGGTAATTAGATCCTAATCAATTCAGTGTCCCAAGATATCCCCACCTATGTGATGTCTCTATTTAAAGTTTTTAGTTATTTTATCAACCAATTTCATGCTAAACTGGAAAATTTATGGTGGGTCATGAACAATGGATAGCATAATACCCATTGGATGTCTTGGGCTCAACTATGTGTCTATAAGGCCTGTGGTGGCATGGGGTTTCATGATTTTCACATTTTTAATGATTCCCTGCTCACCAAGCAAGGATGGAGGATTTTTAATTGTCCCTTCTCACTTTATGCCAGGGCCCTTTTGGAAAAATATTTCCCACACTCATAATTCAGAGGTTCCAACCTTGTCCCATGACTAAGCTTCCGATAGAGGAGCTTATGGGGATCCCATGATCTTCTTGTTAAAGGCCTATACTGGAGGATTAATGACAGTGCTAGTGTTGATATTTAGAATGACCCATTGATGGTGGATAATGCTGGCTCTTTGGCAATGTTGATGGTTGTTTTGGGTATAGAAAATGAAAAGGTGAATTCTTTGTTCAATGAGAATAGAAATTTTTAGAGCACTAAAACCTTTAATGAATGGTTTAATGAGTGATACAAAAAAATTATTTTGAGTATCCCAGTTTCAAGGGAGATGGTGGTTGACTGGATATATTGGATCAGAACTTCCCCATGTGCATACTCAGTGAAATCTGCCTATTCTTTGGCTCTCAGCTTCTCAGAGCCAGAATCAGTGTCAATTTGGAGAATCATTTGGTGGCTTTCGATTCCCCCTAAGTCTCATTTCTTTTGGTGGAAATCATGCAAAACATTATCCTTTTTGTGGAATTCCTCAAGGATTTCCATGCTTCTGATGATCTATATTTTCTGATTTGTACGGTGGCAACCAAGTCTGTTGTTCACGTGATTTTTGAATTCCTAGGAGCCAAGTGAATTTGGTTTGGGTGGAACAACTAGGATGTTTCATTCCTAGATTTAACGTCTTACTTATCTGGGTTCCTTATGTGGTGGTATTCATCCCAGCCTACGAACACTATTGATGCCTTATACACTATGGAGTGGATGGTTTGGGTTTAAAGGAATGACTTTTTGTTTAATCATCTATGAATACCAAATTTTTTCTAGGTATAGCGCACCTTGTCCTTCTTTTCCAACTTGAATAACTATGTCTCTCATGATGTTGGCAATAAAATAAATCCCAAATCTCCTTCCTTATATCCACCCTCAAGAAATTTTATGAAAATTAACGTTGATACTTCAGTCACTGAGAGACCTTTCTCTAATGTGGGTGTGATCAATTGGGATTCCTCTGGATATAACAAGGTTTTAGGTTGCATGTCTTTCTATGCAAGGTGAATCCCAACCATTGTACAAGCTCAAGTGATCATTGTTGGTATGAAATTTTCCCTAGATATAGTATGGAGTTCCATCATCATAGAGTTAGACTACCTGAAAATTATTAACTACATTTTTCATAAGAGATAAACCTCTAATAATTTGTCTTGTTGATTGGGAAGATCTATTCTTTGTGCCATCTCTTTTCTAGTTTTTTCTTCGCATTCATCAAAAGAGAAGGCAATAAGGTGGAACACATTTTGAAGACTTGTGGTATTTCAGGTGATTCTTTTGTCTAGTTACTTGATTTCCATTTGTGGATGAACACTACCACATTATTTAATTGTCAATTATCATATTAATGATTATTTTACCTTCAAAAAAAATTAAGGATCCCTCTTTCATGGAATTTATAGTTCAAAAGGTTCCAAATCAATAAGGGATTTTTATCTTAATTTGTATTCCTTAAGACATATGTCATGTTATGCACCTATTTCATTTTATAAGGTGTATACACAGACCCTTTGACATGAAATGTCATGAATTTATTAATTCTCATGATATTTTAAGTTTTATTTAATGTTATTCCTTCATGGGGATTCTGATTCAAACCTACAAAAGTGGTAAGATTTTTATGTTACAATCTCATCATTTATTGAGATTGTTTGTGATTATACTTCTAATGATGAAATATTATGATTCATCTCTAGATAAACATATTAATTTTATTATCCTTCTGTTATATCATGAGAATACATGTTTTCCCTTCATTTTCATCTCATTATGTAATCAATATTTTAAAATAATTTTTTTAAGAAAAAACATCTTTTCGATCAAAGACCTTTTTTCTTCCAAAATGATGTTTTCTAAAAATGATTTCAATAGTGTTTTTAACAATTTTTTTAAAATTATTATTAAAGACTTTTTTACTCGTGTTTTAATTTTTAAAAAATATTTTAAAAGAAATATTAATGTTTTTTTTAAAATAAATTCCCATTTGGATTTGATCAAAAATGTGAAAAGAATATATATGTATGACATGAATGGAGTTTCCCACTATCATAACCATTATTTTCTTTGAATATTACTTTATAAATTTTCAAGGTTATTTTCAATGAAAATTATGTTTTAAAAAGTGTTCTTCAAAGTGGAAGGGCTATCTTCCTCAAGAAATGTTACAAGTGATTTTTTCTTTAAAAAAAATTCTCCATCTAAGTTGAAATCCTTTTATGTTACTTATGTGTTAGTGGGGATATGATCCAATGATACCATTATTATTATTTCCCTAAATGGTTTACGTTTATGATTTCAATATGTTTATTAAACCCATATCTTTTACATGGGTTATTCTATGATGAAATGTTATATGCAACCCATTTCTTTTCATGGGTTCTAATATGATGAATGTTCTATGATCTTATGGAACAAAAAATTATTGATTATGTGAAGGTTGGGAACTATATCTCCATCTAATGCATTGAGTAATGATTAATGTTGTATCAGATCAAAGGGTGCATTGTAGGTTATCCCAATCCCAAAGAAGGGTACACAGGATGTTATCCCAAGCCCTAAGAGGGTACACGAGAGGTCATCTCAAGCCTGAACTAGGTGCATGGGTGGTTATCCCAAGACTAACATGTTATGAATGTCTTAGTGGGTAGCCTTGAAATAATATTTTCTATGCTTATGTGTATGCCAAAATTCTATTTTTTATTCCAATATTATACTCTCATGGATCATGTTCTTTGATTACCTTGTGATTCATGACTCATGTTATCATACCATTATGCTCATGTTATGCTTACATATATCCCTATTTTACCCTTACTGAGCATATGATCTCACCCTTTCTTATGTTTCCTTTCCCTAGGTTATGAATAAATCTTTTTAAGTAGGAGTAATAAAGGAGAAGATATTTATGGGAGACATTGAATATATTTCATGAATTAAGAATATTGTGTTCCAAGTTTCCAAAGGAACTAAACTATTACATTCCTCATGCATGTGATTATGTAATGTGATTAATTTTCATCTAAAAAGATGTAATACCCATGTATTATAAGTTTGGGTCACAGTAAGGATCCTACTGCATCAGGAAATATCACCCAATTGGTGGTAAACTATCCTATCAGGGATAAATCACACAAAACATCTCATGAACTAATGGCCTTTTCCCACAGTCTATCCAGGATATCACCCTCAAGCATCCTATGATAGTGGATCTGGTCCTCGTACATCTGATATAATTATATACTTCACCCTTAGGCATCACATACTAGTACTCCCATCCCTCAGGCGGGATGTAATCATGAACCCATCCCTCAAGTGTCAACATCATCATAAGTCATATCAATACAAACTCAAAATGACACAAATCATCCCAACATCAAGAATTAATCACAATAGTATCATATAAACACAAAAACTATGTAATCAATCACAAGGCCAACAGCACACGTACCATTTATATCATCATAAGACACAATGATCAATTTATCAAATTATCATTTGTATATCCAAATATATTTCATTAATTTGGGTTCCTAATTATCATCATAAATATATTAAACCCATTTCATCATATAATTTTTCCCTAAGTTTATTATCATTCCAATTGATCTATTTTATCCATGGTGATTTTATCTCAAGTAACCATTATAATACACATTTTATGACAATTCATAAATTAACCCAGTAATAAAAAAATACCAAAGAATCCCAAGGATCTAATTTAAAAATGACAAAGTCCCAACAAGGTATAGGGATATCACACCAGTCGTGTGGTTATAGGTCTCACTCTTAATGCTAGTAGACCCAACAGAATATGAAGGAAGTTCTAAACATGTTGTTATAATAACACCCCAATATTTTAAAAAATAAAATTATGTTTCATAGTGTAAATGAAAAGAAACATTGATATTAGAAGAGAATATAAGACCACAATACTTTATGATATATTTATTTTAAAATAAATTTAATCTATTTGATAGCTTACAATACATGCAATACTTAGTTTGAATGAAACATGATACTCTATTAAAATGTTATTGTTTAAACATTACCATCATAACCTGACCATTAAATTGGAAAGTATGAATAGTACTAACTAAATTATGAAAATTATATAGTTTACACAGAAATAAAATGGATATCTATTCATTAGAGATAAAATTTGAACTATTTAAAATAAAAGTAAATGTTTTCTAAAAAACTGTATTTTTTCTAAAAGACACTTTAATCATGTTTGGAGCACATAATTTAAAATTAATTTTTACCAATTTTATAAAATTTATTTTAAAAAATAAAATTCATTTTTTAAATCATAATACAAAAATTTACTTATGGTTAATTTTTTGGGATTTTTCTAAAAAAAATATTTTTTGATGAAAAGTGAAAAATACTGAACTTTAATTGAAAATTTCCTTTTAGATTAAATTATTTATATTGTTAAATTATATTAATAATTGGTTTTAAAGTTAAATTAGTTCAATTTTATATAAATTAATTCAATTTATGCCATTTAAATCATTTTCATATTGAATTTTGATATAAAAACTTTGTAAACTTTTGAACTTCTCCTTTTTAAGAACTTGCTTTGTTATCATGTCTGTGGGATTAATTTTAAATTAAATTTGGTCACTTATGTGAATTTAATTTAGAAAAGTAGGTTATATATTTGGAATCATAATAATTTATAATTTTTAATAATTTTAACTTAATTTTTGACCAAAATGAATAGTAAAAACAATAAAAAATAATTATTATGGTTAAGGTAAAAATAGATTTACCAAGGGTTAAACTAAGAAGATAAGGGTTAAAAATGACCTAAAAATTTTAAAAAACCCATTTTATATCCATATTTCCTCATTGACTTTTCTATATTTGATAATTTCACATTTTGGAAGCTTGTTTCATGAAAAAAATGTGGAAGTAATTGAATCTTTTCAAAAAATTACAAGTGTGTCACTCACCTCAATTATAAAAGGCCACCCCCTCTCCTTTATTCTTAACACCTTAAAAATAATTTTTTTTGCCAATACCTACCCAAATCACTTCCCAAATTTCATCCTATCATCCTCAAAGACTTATTTTGGGTGGAAATTCAACCTATAAAAAATTTAGTGCAAACCTAAGGAGGATACCCAAAGAAGATGAAGATAAAGACACATGTGGCAAATCGGATTCAAGGTAAGAGACTTTTTCTTGAGTCATATTTTGATGTTATACATATATACTATTTTATGAGGTGTATATACAACCTCTTTAACATGATATATCATGAATGTTTCTATTCTCATGTTATTTAGAGTTTTGTTTAATGTTATTCTTTCACGGGGCTTATGATTCAAATATTTCCAAAGTGATAAGATAATTTTATTTAAAAAATATCTCTTTGAAGTTTTACTTAAAACTTCTTATTTTTTGTGTACATGTTTTTAAAAATTATTTTATGAAAAAATATATATGGACATAAAATATTTATAAATTACGTTTTATGTGACTTTTTCTTTATTTCAATGGTTTTGAAAAGGAATCTTTTTACGTGTCTTATATAGAATGTTTTCAAAAATAAAAAAAGAAATGTTATATTTTTAATGTACACGGTGACAAAAACTTCTTCGCTACCATGACCATTATTTTATTTCTAACATCCTTTTAAAGATTTTATGTTTTCTTAAAATAAATAACATTTTCCTTTTTTTTAGAATTTTGGTATTGAAAATGGTTTTTCAAAAGAAAAGGTTATTTTGGTATTGAAAATGTGTTTTTAAAATAAAAGGGTATTTTTATCTGAAATTGTTTTTCATATGAGTTTAAAAGAGTTTTTTAAAGAGTTTTATAATGAAAATGTTTTATTAATAATATGTAACTTGAGTATTATATGAAAAAGGAAACCCCGATATAGCTTATATAAAGGTTTGAGCCCCATTATAGCCTATGGGTGAGCCCGATATAGCTTATATGAAGGGTTGAACCCCATTATAGCTCATAAAAATGGGTGATCCCAATATAGTTTATATGAAGGGTTGAACCACAGTATAGCTCATAGGTGAGCCCGATATAACTTATACAAAGGGTGATCCCCATTATATCTATCCAATGAATTGGGTAATGATTATATAGTAAGTATTTCATATTTTTATTATAATTATAAGGGTTTTATGAATATTATTATCTAATTCAATAAAAAGGGGTTTTAATTTATTTCTATGGGTTTTAAATGCTTTCTATGAGAAAAACATGTGTGTGTTTTTCATGTGAAAATGTTTTATTTCATACACATAATTAATATTAAAGGTAAAGGTAAAGGCTATATGATTTTTCCTATTTTATAGAGTACAAATGGTTTTTTTTTTCTTTCTATATCCCTTACTAATATTTTTATACTCATCCCATGTTTTAAAAAAAATTCATAGAGTTTAAGTATGGGTAAGGTAAAGGAATAAGTCAAGTTGAATGTTGTAGAGATTTTCCATAAAAATAAATCACGCTTTATTTTAAAAAAAATATATATTATGGGAAAAATATATACTAATTAGAAGTGTACGGTTTGTATTTTATGGTTTTTCTATGTATGAGTTATGCCATAATTCTATAAAAATCTAAACCTAAAAATATCCTCAAATGTAAGATAATGAATTCTTGACTTAAAACTCAAGGTTATGTAATGTTTAGGATTGGGTCCTTATAGTTGGTGTCAAAGTATGGTTTAGAAAACTTTAGAGATTGGGATAGTATTAGTGTCATGCCCTTGGAATATTTTACTTTATGGTTAAGCTTAAATAATGGTGCATTTTAACATCATTGTGTTGCTTCATCTAAACTATGTTTGTTCATAATGATTTTCCATAGAGGAAACATGAAATATATAGTGGGAAGGAACTGAGAGTAAAAAATACTTACAAATCATTAACTTGAGATGATTGGAATTGAAATAGAATAGTTTTTTGTAGTGATGGATCAATTGACACAAGATTTAAATAGTGGTTGTATCCACAGTAGAGAGGAATCTGATCTACCATGAAGGAACATGTCAATAGTGGATAATTTCATAAGGAAACATCCCCCATCATTCAATATATCATTTGAACTTGTTTTGGTTGATGGATGTATCAATTCTTTGGAAAATATATTTGAAGTCATGGGATGTTCATAACTTCAAAAGGTAATTGTTGGCACCCTTGTTTTAATGATCACAAAATCATGTTTATTATGATATTAATGAGTTTTATATGTTATGATAGAATTTTATAATATAAGGCATATTGGATAAATTTTGGATAAGTGTTGGAAAGACCCGCCGTGAGACTCTACTCATCGCCAGCAATGACTCACCGTTGAGAAAGAGTCATTTTTAGGATGAAATTTTGGCAAAGTATGGAAAAGTCTTACTGCTAGAGGATGACTCACCATCAGAACTTAGTCACCTATAAATTTGGAAAAGTGTTGAGATGACCTACCATCATGCATTACCTACCATTGTAATAGAAAGTTGTAAAAGTGTTGGAATGACTTATTTCTGAGATGACTCACCATTGAGCATGACCTATCGTCAGCAAGACTCACAAGTAACTTAAGTCACTACCAATGTTGTGTCACCATTCACAAGATTTTCTACCACTATTTCTATTTATTTTGAATTAAATATTTATAAAAAATATATTATCAAATTTAATGTTGTGATTTATTTTAATTATTGTTCTAAAACTATTTCAGGGATAAATTAAAGTGTGTGTTAGTCGATTAGTATGAGGAATAGAGGATCTGGATAATTCTTCCTGAATACTGATATATTAGGTAGTAGACTCCCTCATGTGATATAAGACATAATATATGAGATATAGTTGAGCTATAATAGTTTATAAATAACCTAAGTGGGTGTTTTGAAGTGTTCCTTACCTGATCAATCCTTACCTGTGATTAACTATGGAAGCTTGAAGCTCATCGAACATCTTGTTCCTTCCTATAGTCAGAAAAAAAAAGAGTTCACAACACTCTATTTTACTATAATTTTTAGAAACATGACTCGATCTCCTGTTCAATCTATATCCAATGAGTCATGATCTTTGGAGCACATCAGATCAAGTAACAATATCTTCTTTTATCTTTTATTTTCTCTATCTGTTTATTATATTTACATCAATATCAGTGTGTATTTACTCTATACTTTAAACACGCACAATGTCTCTTGTACTTTAACTAGAAGATACTCAATATCTTATCAACTCCCTTTACAAATGTTTTCCCA
Organism: Viscum album; assembly: GCA_963277665.1. Lineage (NCBI taxonomy): Eukaryota > Viridiplantae > Streptophyta > Magnoliopsida > Santalales > Viscaceae > Viscum > Viscum album. The sequence continues at coordinate 649,376,585 of OY728145.1, read as the reverse complement.
CATGTTGTAGAAGAGGTCCCTATGTGTCTCATGTTTGTTTTTATTCCCACAGTTACTGTGTAAGAGGTCCATGTGTGGCTTGGACAGCTAGTTGGTTATTGTATACATGATCCAAGTTGTGGATTAAGATTGTTTTATATAATATTCTTGGTAGCAAGTGATTTCTATGTGGAGAGGATTATGTCTCTTCTTAAGGCTAAACCTCATGTATTTATTCCACTGTGTGTTTTTTTTTTGTTTTGTTTCTAAGCTTTAAACTGAATTTACTTTAAACTATAAACAAACCACTACATTTATAGTTAATATTAGTTATTTTTTATATAAGATTTTGATTAATTAAATTGATTTAAAAAGTTAAATTAATATCCTTATATTGTTTTAACTGATACTTAATCAATATTTGAGAAATATTTTAACAGATAAAAACTTATATCGATATTCTATTTTGATTAATTGGGTTGTTTTAATTATTTGGGGGGTTTTATTTAAACTTTTTTTGAATAAAAATTTTACTGGGTACTCAATTCACCCCCCCCCCCCCCCCCCCCGCCTCTTTAGATACTCACTCTGACCAACATTTTGTATCAAAAAAAATTCAGAAACATTTAAACTGTCATTTTAGTTAGGTTTTAAATATATTAAACTTCTTTCATTTCTAAGTTTATTTCTTTAAATGGATAATATATACGAAGATTATGATACTAACAGACCTCCTTTATTTGTTGTAAATAACTATTCTTAATGGAAAATGAAAATGAAAATGAATATTTAAAGAATTATTTTTTATATTTGGTCTACTATAGAGGATACATATGAGTAACCTAAGTCTTTGAGGAATACATGGGATAATAATACTAATATTTCTTACAATAATAATTGAAAAGATATGAACACACTTTACTATGCTTTAGAAGATTAATAATTTAATAAGGAACTTTCTAGTAAAACTACTTTTGAAATATGGTGTATATTATATATCTCTCATTAAGGAACTACTAATTCCAAGGAAATTATATTGAACACATAAACAATTAAGTATGATAAATTTAAGATGAAAATTTATGAGTTGATTTCTAATATGTATCTCATGTTCAATGAGATGGTGAACATAATGAGCTACTTAGGGAATCTAGTTTTAGATCAAGATCAAATTATGTGACTGCTAAGATGTCTTAATTGTGAATTTGATGACGTATGAGGAAGAGATAAAGGTTAATTATAAAGATGATGATGAAACTAAGAGAAAATCTATATCCTTCAAGACTAATGCATCAAAACATAAAGAAAAGGATAAGGTATGAGATGAAATCTCTAATGATGAAGAATCACCAGCCAAAAGTGATAATGAAATGACCCATTTGGCTATAATGTTTAAGAAATTTTACAAGAATAATAAATTCTTTTGGAAACTGAGCTATAAGGAAAATTATGATTGTATGATAAATTGGAAGAAGAATTGGAAAAGAGAGGACAATACAAATGATATTACATATTATGAGTGTAAGAGAAAATGACATGTTAAGGATAATTATAATAAGTTTAATTATAAGAATAAGTATGAGTATAAGGATAGAAAGTATAATAAAGATATTAAACCAACATGGAGTGCCTCTGAGGATAGCTCTATTGACTCAATCTCAACTCATGAAGAAAATCATGATAGGGAAAATATGTGCTTTATGAAAAATATATTTGAGGTACTTGTTGTATCTTCTATACTTAATTATGATCATTCTGAAGATGAATAAAATTATTATGATATGTCAAAATAGGAAATGCTTTAATATTTTAATATGCTTAAAGATGCTTTTAATGAACTTAAAGACAAATACAAAGTTATGAAGAAATAAAACATTTTATCTACTAGTATTAAAATTGACCTTACTATAGAAAAGAAAAGAATCATAAATTATTGAAAGAAAAAATGAACAAAAATTTTCAAATGAGAAACTAAAGAAAGAATTAGAGATATTTACAAATGTACGATAGACTCTCACTCAAATACTAGGAAAACAAATTTCTCTTAAGTACATTACTGGTCTAGGTTACCGACCTGGAAAAAAGAATAATTGTTAAGATAACTTTTGTTCCTAAGTATAATTATGTAATTATACTGCTAGTTTTTATTCAAGAGGACCTAATAAATTTATTATTTAAAAAAATTAAAATATTCTTATGGGAAACCTATCAAGAAAATAAGGGCTTATAAATCCCTGATTACTAACATATATAAACCCAAGAAAATTTGGGTACCAAAATAATTCTTGGTATAAACTTTTTATTGTAGGAAATATATTTGAAGAGCTCCTATAAAATTATATGTTACTTGAATAGTGGTTATTATAGGGATATTAAAGGATATTTCTCGAGCTTTAAGAACCTGATAAAGGTTGATGGTGGTCATGTCAGCTTTGGGGACAATGCTAAAGTAAAGATCGTTGGCCTTGTCCAAATTGGTAACACCAAATCAGTTTTAATTTCTAAATTACTTTTTATTGATGGTTTAAAATATAATATTCATTGAATATCTTAACTATGTGATGATGGTTTTCATGTGAAATTTGAAAACAATTCTTGTAATGTTTTTAATTCTAAAAATTATTTAGTATTTACTACTTTGATAAATGATAATTTGTATGATTTTAATCTTTATTCTTTAATGTTAAAAAATGTTTCTTGCTTAAGTTCATTTCATATAGAATCTTGGATTTGGAATCAAAGACTAGTCCACTCTAACATTCACTAACTTAGAAAGATTACTAGGAAAGGTTTAGTTAGGTATCTACCCAAAATTTAATTTCTAAATGATAAAGTTTGTAACCCTTGTCATAAAAGTAAAAAAAAGATATATTTTAAATTAAAGAAATAAGTTTCAACTTTTCAACCTATTGATTTGGTTTACATGGACTTGTTTGGACCATCTAGAGTGTCTATTTTAAATTTAAAGCATTATGTCTATGTACTTGTAAATTATTTCTATAGGTATACTTAGGTATTATTTTTATCTCACAAAATTGAAGATTTATACTATTTTACCAAGTATGATTAATCTATATAAAACTTAAGTGAACTTATAATTAAGACCTTAATAAGTGACCATGGATGTGAGTTTTAAAATCAAGATTGTGAATCCTTGTACTCAAAAAATGGATATAACTATAACTTCTCTACTACTATAACCCCTTGGTGGAATGGAGTTTTAGAAAGAAGAAATATAACACTTCAAGAGATATCCTAAACAATGCTTAATTAATATGACTTACCTGTATACTTTTGGGAAGAGGCTATGAACACAGCCTGCTATATAATTAGTAGGGTTTTAATTAGACCTATCTTAAAGAAAATCCCTTATAAACTTTAGAATAATTGAAAGCCTAAGTTTAATTACTTTAGATTTTTTGGTTTCAAATTCTTTATTCTTAACACTAAGGATAATCTTGAGAAGTTTTCCACAAAAAGTGATAAATGAATTTTTCTTGGTTATTCAACTTCTAGAAAATCATATAGAGTTTTTAACAAAAGGACCTAGACCGTGGGTGAGTCTTTCCATGTCAAGTTTGATGATACAGATCCAAATGAACCTAAAACCCCTATATAAAACCATGAGGATGATTTATCCACGTTGAAAATAAGTTACAAACCTTATGATTCTAATATAAAACATGCATAAAAATCATCCAGTTCTAAGTAACTTCTATAACCTCAACCTAAACCTATTATGACTCTTAAATATCATCTTTTAGATACTATTATTAGAGACTTCAATAGAGGTGCACAAACTATATCTTTTCTAAGAAATCAGGTTGAACATGAAGAATTATTCTCACATCTTGAACCTAATAACATCAATGATGAAATTAATGATGAGTTTTAGGTAATGGATATGCAAGAAGAACTTTAAAATTTTGAAATAAATAAATTTTTTGAACTTGTTGATAGACCCAAATACACCTTGACTATAGGTACCAAATGGGTATTTAGAAATAAGGTTGATGAATCTAGCATAATATTAAGGAATAAGGCTAGAATAGTTTCACAAGGGTATAGTTAAGAAGAGGGTATAGACTATAAAAAAAATTCACATGTAGCTTGACTTGAAGCTATTATAATATTGTTAGCCAATATGAAACATCTAGATTTCAAACAATATCAAATGGATGTCAAAAGTGAATTCTTGAATGGGTATATAGTTGAGGTTATTTTTGTTGAACAACTCCCCAGTTTTAAAAATCCCTATTTTCCAAATCATGTTTTCAAGTTAACAAAATCTTTATATGGTTTTAAATAGGATCCTAGAGCTTGGTATTATAGGCTCATCTCTTTTATTATTTCAAAAATATTTTCAAAAGGTATAGCTGATCCTACCCTTTTTATAAAAATAATTTCAAAAGATGTTTTAGTTGTTCAAATTTATGTAAATGATATTATTTTTTCATCTTCAAAATATTACTTATGTACTGATTTTTCAAAAATGATGCAAAATGAATTTGAAATAAGTTTAATGGGAGAACTGAAATCCTTTCTTGGTTTTAGGTTTTTTTAAAATAAATAATGAATTATTTTAAATCAAAGTAAATATACTAAAGATATTTTAAAACATTTTAGTTTGGATATCACTAAGAGTAGTGACACTCCTATGAGTAGCACCTATAAATTAGATCTTAATGAAACTGGGAAATAAATGGATCAAACAAGTTATAGAGGTATGATTGTAATTATTCTCTACTTAACTTCTAGTAGACCAGAAATTATGTTTATTGTGTGTAGGTGTGCTCATTTTTAAGTAAATCCGAAATAGTCACACTTAGTTGCTATAAAAAGGATTTTTAAATACCTCAAGTATAATACAAATTTAGGATTGTTCTTTCTAATAGGACAATAATTTGACCATGTTATTTATTCAAATGGTGATTTTGTTGGTTGTAAGTTAGATAGAAAAAGTACCTGTAGAACATGCCATCTTTTGGAAAATTCTCTAGTTTCTTGGTGTATTGAAAAATAAAATTCTATCACACTATCTACTACTAAAGATGAATACATAGCTTTAGGTATATATTGTGCATAAATTTTTTTGGATGAAACACATTTTACTAAACTATAGATATAAATTCAAGCATGTCCCTATAAATTATGACATCAGAAGTGCTATAAATATTTCTAAGAACCTCATATCTCACTCTAGAAAAAAACACATTTATGTAAGACACCACTTTTTGAGAGACTATTTTTAAAAGGTTGATATAAATCTTGAATACATTGGTATAAAACATTATATTACTAGTATTTTACTAATCATTTTTATTCTTAGAGAATGAACTACATCAAAAATGAATTAGGAATGATTAATTTTGGTTAAGTTTAATTTTATGGAACCTACTGTTGGGTTTTACCCACTGTTGAGTTTTACTCACCATTGATTTTTTACCCACCATTGAGTTTTACCAACTATTGTGTTTTTACCCATTGTTGGAGTTACCCACCATTGGAAACAATCTGACTTTTTCAATTTCTTATTGTTAGTTTTCAAGTCGCCATTTCTAATTTCTTTATATGGGTTATTTGTTGAATTTCTATTTTGTTTCAAATTTTATTTCAATTTTCAATTTCCTAAATCCCTAAATGATATAAGTGATACACTTTTCTAATTTTCAATGATCTTTCTCCCTCATGACTTTTATCTTGAACCTCATTGGTACTCCTTTCCCTCTCGACCATTGGCCTTCCTTTACCTTTGTCCAAATCGCCTAAGTCGATCGCCATGTTTAGAGTAAAGAGAGTCAGTGTATCTTCTTTGGATGAGTAGAGACCTTCAAATAAGTAGAAAGGAGAGTCAATCCATACATTTTCTATTGATCCAGTGAACTTTGATCTTATAAAGAGAGTTTTTATGCCTGAGAAATAAGTATATATTGAATGGTTACTATCGAAAAAGTCAATTGTGCTTAGATTTATGAAATACTAGGGATGTGTGGAATGGTTTTATTATAAAAAGAGACCATTATATCCTAGGTTAGTTCTCTAGTTCTATAAATATATTGAGTTTAGTTTTGAAGAAGATTAATACTAGGTAATAAGCAGAATAAATGGATGAAAAGTTGTCTTCTCTACAATATAATGGTAAAAATGTTTGAAAGTTCCTCACAAAGGTGTCTCAAACAATTATCAAGGAGTTGTTCCAAGTTATAGTGACAACTTTGTATATAAATATTCCTTAGAAGAGTTTAATGGGTATGGAATAGTGAGAAGAATAGTTTCTACTGATCTTGATGGTGAATTTATATTACTTTTAAAGTTTATCCAACATGTGTTAGTCCCAAGGAGAGGTTATTTCTTCACCATGAGGTATCATTATGTTTATCTTTTGTGTCTTATGAAGAGTGTATAAAATATAAATCTTTATATATACTTTATGGTTTATATGAATGAAATGTGCAAGACATCTTCAAGGTCAAAATCCTTTATTAATCCCAAGTTTATTTCAGTTATGATGGATTCCAAGGGAGTAGATGATGAAGAAGAATAAATTATTGTTAAATGTGAAGGATTTTTCATCACAATAGTCATTTTAAAAAGAATGAATATAAGATTTAACCCATGGAATAAGTAATGTATTGATTATTCTAAAAGACTCTATGAGGATTTCAATCTGGTTGATCACCCTTCTAGACTGATGAATCTTGTGGATCTCGGCTTAGAGATAGATGAGGTGGTTGAATATTCATATGAGGAAGTGGAGGAAGATGCTTCCTCTAATGGGGAGGAATTGGAGATTTTGGTGGATAAAGTTAGTGACCTAAATCTTCCTCATAGATCCCCAGCCATTACTTATGGTGCTTCTATTCCACCTAGGTCCCTCCTTATCTAATATAATCTCTTAAAAGAAGGCAGTGGGGAAGAAGAAAATAAATTTTTTGGTCAATAGAAATTTGAGAGAACTTCTATGTCCAATGAAGAAAATAGAAGTGATGAGAATAGTGATGAAGATGAATAATAATAAGGAGGAGGAGATGAGGATGAGGGAAATGGAAATGTAAATGGAGATGTAGATAGAGATTAAGATGATAATTATGGAGGTTATGACCATGATAGTCCTGCTGGATCCATTAGAGTTGAAGATGTTGAGATGCCGCAAGCATTTATCTCTAATTTGGGATTCTTAGTTTTCTCTAGATATGAAGAGAGACCCAACATAGTTCAAGGTGTGGATAGAGATTCTACACATGAGAAGGAAACATCTATTGAGAGGGAGGGATCCCCAAGTTCAAAAAGTTTCCCTATTGATATTGTTGTTGATGGTGTTCATAGTGTTCCTACAGCTGATGTGTATATGGTTGATGAGAAGATAGTTTTTGATCAGTAATTTGATGAGTAGATCGAGGTTAAGCCTACTATAGTTGAGAAGATAGCTGTTGTGAAAAGATATATTGAGTAGTTGGGTGTTGTACCTATCATTGTTGAATCTACAACTATAGAGATTATAGTTGTTAAGACCTATGGTATGCCTTATATCAAATTGATAGACCCAATTCTTGAGGAATGGGATATTTTTTTATGGTATTTCATACTTGTTCTAGAAAACTAAAATTTAGATAATGAGACACCTGTTATTCAAGATGAGATAGAACCTAATGGATCTTTAATAGTCTAGATAGATGTTGCAGGAGAGTTGTGGAGTTTTTATTCTGATGTTCCTACCAAATCTGAGCCTGCAGAGGCACCTAACATTGCCTCTACACCCTTTTCTATACCTTCAATTGCTTCAGTTCCAGTTTATATTGTTATCATATCTAATTTAGACACCTTCAGAGAAACGTTTATCTCTAATTTTGGTTTGATATTGAGAAATCTGGAAACTCAGGTCACTAAAATTTGTGAGAGAGATGAAAGGAATATATTTGAACTTGTGATACATCACATCCATCCATATATGATGCATCACATTAAAGAAGTTTAAATAGATAATAGGAGGTTAGAAAATGATTTGGAGACTTTTAGGTCTGGAATAGATGAAATGAGATCTTCCTTTTCATATTCTAGGGTTGTTTTCTAGAGAGGGTGGAGAATATTTCTTCTATTTATTCTAATTCTAGTGCTCCACCTCCTCCTCTTGATGTTGAGTTGATCTTTTCAGTAGTTATAGAAGATATTTTTGTTGTTTCAAGTGATATAACTGACCTATATTAGGAAAGTTTGAGAAAATATGGCATAATAGTGATCATGTGAATATGATAGTGAGAGAGTATATGAAGGATATGACATTTGACATAGAGGCAATTAAAAAGTCAATAAAGTATTATCTGTCTCAAATTTATACTAATAGTCATCTGAAAGGTCATTTCAAGTTCCTGGTTAAGAACTTAAGGATACCTCCAGTGACTCAAGATTTTAAATAAAAATTCAATCAGTTGAAGGTGATGACACTAGTTATCAAGTTATTTATGGAAGAAAGGGACTTTCTTAGTGTTATGGAAAGGGGTGGAAATATTATTATGGTTTTCATAAATCCCATGAATCCCTTTCTCCATGTTTCTGAAACTATAATGGTGGATCAAAATTCCATTCTTGTTACTGCTCATCTCACTCCTCTAGATACTGCTCCAGAGTTTTTCAGAACTAGTGTAACCAAAGATCCAAATTCACCCTTACCTAATCATTTCTATCCTTTCAATGTCACTCCCATATAAGCATTTCAGCATCTCTGAGCAATCATTAATAGAGATACTCCTTCTCTTCCTACTATTCCTATAGCCATCTTTGTCATTCCCTTAGCTTATAATGTTGTTCCCTATACTAAATCTTCTAGTTCTAACAAAGGGAAGGGAAAATTACCACTTTATCCTTCTAACTATCCCAAAAAATTGTTAACTTTATAATTTTTAATCTTTTATGGGGATATTTTTGTATCAATTTTGTTATATCTTTTTTTTGTACTTCAATTGATTTTCTCAATGTAATTTTTCTTCTTAGTCACTTTTTGTGCCTTTTCATTTCATATTTTATTCTCACTTTTTTATAATCTCAAAAGGGAGAGAATGGATCTATGGAATTTATTTATTCATTTTATAGAAATTTTTCTTTGATACCATCTTGTATTTAATTCTACCTTTTTAAATTACCTCTAATGCTATTTTCTATTTAAATATCCTTAATACCATTTGTATTTCAATTTTTTCCTTTAATATTATCTACTTGATACTTAATTTATTTGATACCATTATTCTATACATGGTTTATAACAATTATTTGATTTTTTATCATCAAAAAGGGAGATATTAGTGGTACCCTTGTTTTAGTGATCACAAAATCATGTTTCTTATGATATTAATGAGTTTTATGTGTAATGATATCATTCTATAATATAAGGAAGATTGGAGGAATTTTGGATAAGTGTTGGAAAGACCCACCGTCGGACTCTACTCACCACCAATAATGACTCACCATTGAGAAAGAGTCGCCATCAGGATGAAATTTTGAAAAAGTATGGAAAAGACTTACCACTAGAGGATGACTCGCCATCATAACTTAGTCACCACTGAATTTGGAAAAGTTTTGAGATGACCTACCTCTAGACCTTACCTACTATCAAAATGGAAAGTTGTAAGTGTTGGAATCACCTACCACTAATATGACTCACCATTGAGCATGACCTACCGTCAATATGACTCACTGCCAACTCAAGTCACCACCAGCCTTGTGTCACAATTAAGAATTCACTTACACTATTTCTATTTATTTTGAATTAAATATATCTAATGGATATATTATCAAAATTAATGTTGAGAGTTATTTTAATGATTATTCTTTAACTATTGTAGGGGTGTATTAAAGTGTGTGTTAGTAGATCAGTATGAGTAGAAGAGGATCCAAATGATTGTTCTTGCATGATGATATATTAGGTAGCAAACTCCCTCATGAAATAAAAGACATATTATATGAGATAGAGGTGATTTAGAATAGTTTATCAAGAACCAAAGAGAGTGTTGTAAAGTGTGATTCACATGAATCATCCTTACCTGTATTCAACTATGGAATATTGAATCTCATCAAACATACCATTCCTTCCCACAATCAGAAAAAAAAGATTTCATGACACTCTGTTTTATAGTCATTTTCAGAAACATGACTTGATATCCTATTCAAGCTATATCCAAGGAGTCATGGTCTTCAGATCATATTAGACCAAGTAATGATATCTTCCTTAAATATTTTATTTTCTCAGTCTATCATTATCTTTATAGTAAGAGTAGTGTGTGTTTACTCTATACATTAAACACACGCATTTTATATGGTACTTTCACTGGAAGATGCTTGATATCTTCTCAACTCCCTTTACACATGTTTTACAATGTGTTGTGGAAGAGTTACAAGTGTGTACTGTGTTTGTTTTTAATCCCATAGTTATTGTGTAAGAGGTCTCTATGTGTCCTAGACAGCTAGTTGGATATTGTATACCCAATCCAGGTTATGGATCAAGATTATTTTATAAAATTTTCTTGGTAATAGGTTATTTATAAGTGTATAGGATTAGGTCTTGGTTTGAGACAGAACCTCTTGTATTTATCTCACCGTGTGTTTTGTTTTGTTTTGTTTTTCTTTTTTTTTGTTTTGTTTTGTTTTGTTTTGTTTTTTTTTTGTTTTGTTTTATTTTGTTTTGTTTTGTTTTGTTTTGTTTTGTTTTGTTTTGTTTTGTTTTGTTTTGTTTTGTTTTGTTTTGTTTTGTTTTGTTTTGTTTTGTTTTGTTTTGTTTTGTTTTTTTTTTTTTTGTTTTTTTTTTTTGTTTTTTTTTTGGGTTTATAAGATTTAAATTGAATTTGTTACAAATTATAAAAAAAATACTTTTAGATTTAATCTTAATTTATGTTTATAAAGATTTTGATTAAGTAAATTGATTTCGAAATTTAAAGTAATATCCTTATATTTTTTTAACTGAAACTTAATTAATCATTGATAAATATTTTAAAATATAAAAACTTATATAGATCTACTATTTTGATTAACTTGGTTGTTTTAATTATTTGGGGGATTTTATTTAAACCTATTTTAAACAGAAATTTTATTGGGTACTCAATTAACTGTATCTTGAGATACTCATTCTGACCAAAAATAACTCTTTCCATTTATCCTTCTGAAGGTGAAGTTGATTGATGATGGTCTTTGGTTAATAATTCCAGGGAGAAATATGATCTTGATGCTATATAATGGGAAAATTTTAAGAATTTTTTCCTTGAGAAATATTTCCATAAATTTTTTCAGCTTAGGGTGGAGAAACAATTCTTTGAATTGAGGCAAAAGGATGAATATTCAGTGTCTGCATATGAATAAAATTTTACAAGGTTGGTTAGGTACGTACAAGATTTTATTTGGGACACTGATATTAAAATTAATAGATTTTAATTAGGATTAAAACCAAGATTATGAAGATATTTTTTCACATGAGAATTTAAAATTTATGAGAAATTTTTTCATTGGGATGAGAAAGTTGGGATAGATTTTTCTGACACTTATGTACTATGAGATGAAGAGAGTAAGAAATGGTCAAAGTGGAAAGAAATAAAGAAGAAACCAACTAAGAATTCTAGAGGTAAGCCTCAAACATGTTACAGGTGTAGTAAAATACATTTCAAGGAATGTATGTTTGGATATGGAAAGTGTTATCGGTGTGGTAAGTTTAGTCACAAGGTTCGTGACTATAAAGAAAAGAGTCATGAACAATCCAATAATGAGATAATAGATAGCTATCCAAAATTGATATTTTTTATATTCAATGAGTTTGGAAATTATGCTAACATGTACTTAGGGTTGAAATCATCATGATCAGATGAAAAAAGGGGTGTAACATCATTTGCTACTTATACAATTGATATTAGGCCATCTGGTGAAGTGGTGACAGCTCCTAGGATATTTTTATTTTTCAAAGGTTGATATTAAGCTTAATTTCTTAGGAACCCCTCTTTTTATGTTTAAAGTAATAGACATACTTTTTGAGAAAATTATTGAGTTCTCTTAGATAAATAAAGTATATGTTTTAGTGGAAAAGTAATTTGAGGAATAATACCTTTACATTTTATAGATATAAGTTTAAATATATTTATAACCTTTAGGGTTAATATGATCATTAATGAAATTTTAATAATGGTCAAAAAATATTATTAGCCTTTAGTTAAAAATAGTTGTATTGGAAACCTTAGTAAAAAGGTTATTAAATGATTAATTTTTTTTCATGGATGTCTATCTTTTTTTGGAAAATTTATCAGAATTATATTTACATTGTTTAGAAAAAAACAGCCCAAATGTTGGGTGACAACCCATCTCATCTACAAATACTATAGGTTTTGAACCCAGGACCAAAAGAAAACAAGGGTTTAGCACTTAACACTAGCCTACATGATGTCCTAGTTAATATTACATTATTTTTAATTAAATAATTTGGTAAATAAACATTAATGATGAACTAGTTTTTTTAATTTTGAGGTTTAAAAATTAATTAATTGTATTTTATAACTTGATCTAACCATATTGGTTTTATAAAATGGTTAATGACATACAAAAATACTTATCACTCTTTTATGAATCTTATGGTCTGTTAAAAGTGAATTTTAGTGCTTTAAGAATAAAAAAAATAATTTTTGGATATTCATTTCTTTGGGTAAGATATGAATTGGAAATTGATTGAAGTGCAACCAAATTATGAAATTATTATTATGAAATAAAAACATATCAATTAAATATATTTCCTTATATTCTTAAATAGTAAAATAATTCCTCAACTTTATGAAAAGGATCTTGAAACAAAAATGTTTTTCTATTACATTCATATTTGATGAATTAGATAGTATTTTAGAACATCATATATTTATGGTTTTGAGTACCTTAATTTTCCATTGATCCTTTAATTTCCAATAATCAATGACCTCAATCAAGCTCAACAATTATTTATGCTTTTATTCTATGTCCATATCTTCACTTGCCACCAATGTTCTCCTACTTAGAAACCAAGTTATGTGTTATTACATATGAAAATTTTACTTCCCTTTATCTCTTATTGAGAGGATGTTTTATTAATCCTTTTTATGTTTTGGGTTTATATCAAAAGTATTTTCAAATGTCCATCTTTTGATTACTGATATAAAGTTTAAATTATGAGGATGTAATTTATTAAATGGGGGAGGATGTAACACCTTGGGATTTCAAAAGAACAAAATTATATTTGAAAGAAAACATTACACACAGTAATGAGCTTAGAAAATAATATAACACCCTGATAATTTATGATATATTTCTTTTAAAATAAATTTTATCTCTTTGATAGCTTACAATGCACACAATATTGATTTTGAACGAAACATGATACTCTATTAAAATATTTTTATTTAAAAATTACCATTATAACCTAGCCATTAAATTAGAGGGTATGAATAATAAAAAATAAATTATGAAAATTATATGTTTTACACATAAATAAAATGGATATATACTTATTATAGATAAAATTAGAACCATTTGAAAGAAAAAGAAATGTTTTCTGAAAAATTGTATTTTTTCTAAAAGATAGTCTAATCATGCTTTGCACACATAATTTATAATACAATTTTGCTAATTTTATAAAATTTATTTTAAAAAATAAATTTAATTTTTGAAATATTAATACCAAAATTATCTTAGGGTGATTTTTTGGGATTTTTCTGAAAAGTTTCATTTTTAATGAATAGTTTAAAATACTATATTTTAATTGAAAATTGTCTTTTCATTTAAATTATTTATAATGTTAAATTATATTTTTAATTGGTTTTAAAGAAAAATTATTTAAATTTTAAATCAGTTAATCCAATTTAGTCCATTATATTCATTTCATATTGAATTTTGATATAAAAACTTTGTAAACTTTTGAACTTTTTCTCTTTAAAAACCCAATTTATCATCACGTCCGTAGGATTGATTTTAAATTAAATTTTTCCACTTCAATGAATCTAATTTAAAAAAATGGATTACATATTTTTAATAATAATATTTTATAATTTATAATAAGTTCAACTTAATTTTTTACCAAAATTAATAGTGAAAACATTAAAAATTAATTATCACGGTTAAGCTAAAAATGGATTTACCGGAGGTTAAATAAAGAAGATAAGGGTTAAAAAATCACCTAAAAACTTTTAAAACATGCATTTTATGGATATAGTTTTATCTTATCTCTTCTAGGTTCGATAATGGACCATTTTAGAAGCTTTTGGCATGAAAAAAATATGGGTGGAATTGAATCATTTCAAAAAATTACAAGTGTGTCACTCACCTCATTTATAAAAGGCCACCCCCTCTTCTCTCTTCTTCACACATTCAACCCACTTTGGTTTAGCTAATACCTACCCAAATCACTTTCCAACTTTCCTCCTCTCATCCTACAATCCTTATTTTTGGTATAAATACAACCTAGTAAGGATTTAGAGAAAACCTAATAAGGATAATCGATGAAGAGGAAGATAAAGACACACATGGAAAGTTGGACTCATGGTAAGGACTTCAACTCAATTTCCTTTCATTGAGGCGTATTTTGATATTATAAACCTATAATCTTTTACGAGGTGTATATACAGCCCTTTTGACATGTTATATCATTAATTTCTTTATTCTCATGGTATTTATAGTTTTGTTTATTGTTATTATTTCATGGTCCTTATGATTAAAATATTTACAAAGTGATAATATAATTTCTTTTTAAAAAATCTCTTGAAATTTTTCCTTACAATTACTTATTTTTCATTTCCATGATTTTTAAAATTATTTTATGAAAAAATTTATATAAAAATAGAATATTTATAAATTATATTTTATATCCCTTAATTTATTTCAAAGGTTTTCAAAAGGAATATTTTTACTTGTTTTATATAAAACATTTTGACAAAAAATAAAAGGAATGTTTTATTCTTAATTTATATGGAGATAATGACTTTTCCACCATTGTGACCACTATTTTATTTTTATATTCCTTTGTAGTCTTTTATGTTTTCTGCAAATAAAAACCATTTTCCTTTTTTTATTTTGGTATTTAAAATGGTTTTCCAAAATAAAAGTGTATTTTGGTATTGGAAATGAATTTTTAAAAGAAAAGGGTATTTTTATCCGAAATTCTTTTTCATTTGAGTTTAAAATAGTTTTTTAAAGGTGTTGATTATTAAATTGTTTTATTCATGATATGGTACTTGAGTATTATATGAAACAAGTGATCCTGATACATCTTATACAAAGGGTTGAGCCCCATTATAGCTCATGGGTGAGATCTATATATCTTATACGAAGGTTTGAGCCCCATTATAGCTCATGAAAAATGGGTGAGCCTGATACATGTTATACAAAGGGTTAAGCCCCATTATAGATCATGGGTGAGCCTGATATAGCTTATACAAAGGCTGAACCCCATTATATATCTTCAATGTATTAGGTATGATTATATTATAAGTTAGTCATATAATTATTCTAATTAAAAGGGTTTTTAAAGGGTTTAATTAATATGATACTATAAGTCACCAAAAAAGAATTTTTAATTAATTTCTATGGGTTTTAAAGGATTTCTTTGAGAAAAACATGTGTGTGTTTTTTATGTGAAATTTTTTTATTTCGTACACTCAATGAACATAAAAGGTAAAGGTAAATGTTATATAATTTTTCCTATTTTTCACTAAATTAATGGTTTTCATTTTTTTATGTCCCTTATAAGATTTTTTTGATCATCCCACATTTAAAAAAATCACATGGATTAAGGATGGTTAAGGGAAATAAATAATTCAAGATGAATGTCATGTAGATTTTCCATGAAAATAAATCGTTCTTTATTTTAAAAGTTTTATATTATAGGAAAAATGGATACTAATCGTAAGTGTATACTTTGTATTTTATGGTTTTGTTTTTTATGATTTATAAAATAATTCTCTAAAACTCTAAACCTAAAAAGATCCTAAAATTTAATAAAATAGAGTATTTAATTAAAACTCAATATTATGTAATGTTTAAGATTGTTTCCTTATAGTTATCATTATGCAAGGATTTATTCCATTATTTTGGTTGCATACACAAGATTCTAGCATGATCACACCTATTGAGCATACTAAGGATAATTGAAATAAAAATTTGGGATATTATATAGACAACCCACCTAAAAAGAAGAGAATATATAGAAAAAACCACAAATTGGTGGAAGTGATTGGATTCCTCCTCCCCTAAAATGAGAATCATAAATTCCATCAATAGTAGATCAAGAATTGGAAAAAAGAAATAAAAGGCTTAACTTTTATCTTCCAATATTGAATGCTAAGATCTAAAGAGGTTTTTATTCTAGGTTGAAGATAATTCCCAAAAATCACTACTTGAAGGGCTACAGTGAGAGAAAAGGGTTATGTGATCCCCAAAATGTACAGCATTGGGGGGTTTATTTAAGGTTTGGAGTGACTAATTCATGATGTGAATTGAATTCACATAATGAAAGTATCTATTCCATTACACACTGAGAAAACTATCACCTCAGATTAAAAATCCCTAAGAAAATGATTTCACATCATGAATATATTACACGATGTGAATTCAAAATTAGTGGCATTCCCAAACTAGTTCATGATGTGAAAATTTTCATGGATTTCTCTAAACTATTCACACCTTGTATGGATTCCATGGGTTGACCTCAAACATTTCACATCATGAATATAATTCATGATGTTAATTAGTTATATAGGAAGACCTCACCACTCACATGCACTTTTTCAATGCTTACTCAAGGACCAAGCATAAAATTACAAGGTTTTAAACAAAAAAGATCAAACTCAAAGAGGTTTAAAAAAACCTAAATAAGGTTGTAGCTGGAAAAATATAGGATCATACAACCTCCCAACCATATAACAAATCATCCCCTAGATTCTCCAATAATCAATGTGGGGTATTGGTGAACAAGACTGGACAATGTGCTTTTATATTAGATTCCATGTCCCAAGTCTCCTCTTGTACATGCCCATTATACCACTTCACTTGTACTAGTGGCACCCCCCCCCCCCCCGAAATATTCTTCTCACTATCGTCTATGATATGGATCAAATTCTCCTATAAGGGTCCATCAACATCCAACTCGATGTCATCGACATCTATGACATGATAAGGGTTAGGATGATAACTATAAAGTTATGAAATTCTAAACACATCATGCATGGCACTGTAGTTTTGTAGAATATATAAATGTGACGCTACTTATCAACCCTTTCCACAATCTCAAATGAACTGAAAAATTTGGCACTGGTTTCCCTTAATTACTGATACAGTGTTGTCTCAAACTAGGAAAACCCCATAGAAAATCCCACTGACCGACCTCAAACTCCATAGGTTTTATCCAATTATTAGAATATGATTTTTTCTAGCTCTATAAGGTCAATAACCACTTTCTGATCAGGTAAACCTGCTCAGATTTCTCCTATATGAGACTAGGCCCAACGAGTATTGTCTCACCTACCTCTAACCAGAAAATAGGTGAACAATATATCCTACCATACAAGGACTCAAGGATCCATTTGGATCGATTCCTGGAAATTTTTATTTTATGCGAACTCCAAGAGTGACTTCGGAATACCCTACCAAAAATGAGATGTGAAATGAGGATCTCAATTTGAAATGATACTCCTCATAACACCATGCAGTCAAAATATCTCTCGCACATAGATACTACCTAGATCATAGATGTTGAAGGTTTCATTAATAGGTAAGAAGTTGACTACCTTTATCAATAGATCCATGATCACCCATAAAACATCATTATTGTGAGGTGTACTGGGTAATCCTGTCATGAAATCTATGGTGATATAATCCCACTTCCACTCTAGAATGGAAAGAGGCTACAACAGCCTAGTAGGACTCTGATGCTCAACTTTCACCTACTAACATGTGAAACATCTCTCTATAAACCAACTATTTCCTTCTTTATTTTTGGCTACTATGTTCAGAGGTCATGATACATCTTTGTCAAACCAAGATTTATCACCCATCTAGAAGCATGAAACTCCCTCATTAGCTCATCATGTGAACCCATAGAAACCCATACTCAACCATGGAATCGAAGAAAATATCTACTTCTAAGAGACCATCCTACTACTGACTTCCCACCATACACAATGAGAAATTGAATCATTTGCAATGGGATCCCATCGCAAATGACCCATTATAGAAAATGGCATCACAAATAGATTATTCATGTTTTTAAAAGAAAACTTTTGTGATTGGTCCATCGTAAATACTTATTTGTGAGGGATTAACTACCTATTAAAAAAACTTTAAAAAATAAAAAAAATATTAATATTAATAAAATAATAATAATAATAACTAATAAAATTAATAAAAATATAATTAAAATAATGAAAAAAAATAAAATAAAAAATATTAATAATAAACATAGTATTCAAAACAATAAATAATAATAAAAATAATAATAAAATAAATAAATGATAAAATGATAAAATGATAAATAAATAATAAATTAAAAAAATAAAAAATAAAAAAATAAAAAAACACGATATTCACAATAATATAAAAAACAAAATATATAGAAATGTAAATATATTGATTAATAAAAATATTACAAGAAACTTATATTCAAATGTTTGTCAGAAAAAGTATATAAATAACTGAGGGGGGGTTCATCTGGAGGAGCTGGAGGAGCTGGTGGAGGGAACTTCATCCCTAAACCATGATTCAGACATCGCATGTACTCTATAATCTACTCATGATGCTGCTGTCATCATCGACGCATCTCCTCCTATAGTTATTGCTGTTGTCGACAGAGCTCTTCCTACTCCCTACATATGGTCTTTATAAGCTGACCATGATCTCACATCTACTCCTCATACTGTGAAACAGATGATTATGACTCTCCATGATCTCATTTCAAGCTACACGATGACATCGAAACAGTGTCATAATAACTCTCAGGTGTTAATCGAGATATGATACCAACAACTTATACATTCTTAAAGGCATACTAAGTCACTTGCATCCATGTCGCATCATTAAATCCTGCTACACTAGAGGTCTAATCCTTAGTCTCGACCTGACTCTTATCCTGTGTCTGAGATTTCACAGCCTCATGTGACTCCATAAATTATAATTTAAATTAAAATAGTTAAAATATTATTTTTAGATAATTTTAAAACTCAAAAAATATATACTAAATACAATATGATGCTGGTGATCATCTCTAATCTCTCCAGTGAAAGGATCATTGTAAATCCTTCTATTAATGTCTTACTCCATAATATTGGGTTTTTGGATTTCTTATATGAGTATAAAATAAATATTTTACATTTAAAAGTTATATAAATTATTAAAAAATTACTTACTAAATGTTGTCAATACGTATTAAATGTACGACTACCAGCTTGATCCGTCACCTCCTATCTCCCCCAGTTCTATCAACCTAATGATTCTCTCCTCTAAAAAAGTAGCTCTCATCCAATATGAACATAATTCATCTTAAACCTAAGATGATATTTAATATAATTTGTGGTTGTAGCAAGACTGATTAAAATATATGACTCTCACTTTTTGAATTGTTGTCCTCCTTATATTATGCAAAAACTTACAGAAACGCTCATACATACATCCCTCTCATGCCACACAGATAGATTCCTACAAGCTATCATCGATGGGATAAAATAAACCCTATAAATTATTAATAATATCAAGTTATTAATTAAATAATTTTCAAAATAAATGTTATTTATTTACATATCATTCAATGATCAAACATGTGGTGCTAAACATCAATGGGAATCTGATCCCATATAACCCATGTTCCAGAAAAATAATTTCACAATATATCACTTCACTATCCAATTGCTATATATGAAAATATGTAAAAAATATAATAAATAATAAAATAATTAGTATATGAATAAATTAATGAAAATTAATTAAAACTAACTAAAATGAACAACTCGATATACCTCTACATGTGTGGATCGAACTGAAGATGTGGACGTTGCTCAGGGATGGGGTCAGGAATCATCAATATCATAAGATCGCAACTCTTTTGAGTCATCACTAAACTGTCGGTGGTATGAGGGTCAGATGATATACCATCAAGATCGTCATTAGGTAGTAAAACATCATCCAACTCATGAATTATATCAGATAAATGTTTTTTAGCCATCTAAAACATAAAATTATTATTATCAATAAATAACTGAAAACAAGTATTATATATGGATATGTATTATTTATGATTATAACTATTATTTAATTGTGTGAATATTCATCCTCATATTTATATATGACAGTTTCAATATCTTTATATTCCTCCTTAGTATCATCAATTTCCATGGGAGTTTCATCTTCATCATCTCTTTCTATTTCAAATCCACTTATTATATCAACAACATCATCACCTCCATCGACCCATGACTATGGGGTGTTATCATCAATATTCATGTATCTTCATGAAAAATATGGATTTGGAGTTATCTCTTGAAAATTTTCAATTCCTTGAACTTTAGAGGAACCATATTCACTTTGGATAAATTTATTTTTACAAGATTTCATTTTTATTATGCTCCACTAATCACTCAACTCTCTTGAAGTAGCACAATAATTTTTCGTAATAAATTTTATGTACCTGATGATCTAATAAAAATGGTTCATTTAATTAAATAATACTTTTATATTTAATATCAATGATTCCATGGTGTGGATGAACACGCAATACTCTATTAGTATCCAACCAGTGATATTTAAACATTGTTATATAATTATATCCCAGGTAACATAGTTCAATTATTTCATCCAACATGCTATAAAAGTCAACTTCACTTTATCTATGATGAGATCCTCTCAGGAAAACACCACTCTTAATTGTTTTATTATTCTCCATATGCACATGTATGAAATCTAAAACCATTCATCATATATGCATTATAATATTTGACCATTTTGGATAGTGGGTTACCCAATACACACAATCAATTATCAATTTTATCAAAATGTTGAGATACCTAAAAAACTAAAAAACAATAATCAATATAACAAGTAATAAATTGATTTTATATGTTAAATCATAAACAATTTACTTTACCAATTTTTAAACCCAGTAGAAAAAATTATTTTACTGATGTTCTTCAAGATAAGATGCTATAATTTATGGAAAACATTTCTTAATATGATTATGATATAATCTAAAAATAAAATAATATTAATTTACTTAAAAAAATTAGAATCAATGATGTGGTAACTAACAGTATAAATGGTGTCATTTCTTCACTATTGAGAAGAACATATGCATGAACCATGTGATGTCATCATCTAAAAGGAATCATTAATCAACTCCACCAAAGCCAAGTTTTGGATAATTAAAAACTGATAATTGATTTCTCATTTCATCATAAAAATTTCCCTCATTATGAATCATTTGGTTATATTTTGGGGGATATTCAGAATGAAAATAATGAGAGCAGATTAAATAAATTTCCTCCTATAAATAAGCTTTTTAAATTTATCCTTCAACTAATGCTTTGTTATGTACCTTTTTTTTAATATTTTTATGAATCTCTTTAATGGATACATCCATCGGAATTGTACCGGACCTCCTCATTTTCTTTATGAAATAAATGTAATTTCAAATGTTCCATTTAATCAAATAAATCCAGCGGGGATTTTTTTTCCAATTTAAATAAAATTAAAACAAAATATTCTTATAGTATACTTAGTGCATTATATTCTGTTTTCACTACACAAATTTCTTAAAAAAGATGATATTTTTGTTAGCACATCTCAAATCATAGAATTCAACAAACCTCTAAATCCAATCGGTGGAAGTTTTTCCATTATAACATGATATTCATGAATTTTTAATCTAATAATATGACTATTTCTGACACATCTAGCCAAATTGGAAACATAACCGTCCAAAAGCCTCAAATTTTCAATCCATTTACAAAATAATAAACGATTTTCTTTGGAAACTGTATGGATCACTTTTGGCTTCATTAACTTCTATGATATGATATTTTCAAATAGTTCAAGTTCTGGTCTCCTATAAATTTGGTCAAGATTCTATAATTCCTTTACATTTTCTTTTTCTTACCAGGTGTATATAGAACTGTATAAAATATATTATCAAAATAGTTATTCTCAATATGCATGACATCCAACATGTGACAGACCAACAAATCAGACTAATATGGAATATCCCAAAAAAAATATCTTTTTTATCCAATTGTGTTCTTCCCCAAATCCATCTATTTTATATTGGTTTATAGTTTATCCAAAGGTAATGGGAGGTAATGAAGAGATAATATATTTTAACTTAATACCTAAGATCATTGTTTAAGTTCCATCTATTTCAATTATACATTTTCTGAAATTATTTATGTTCCTCTGAAAATGATGATCAGTTGGAAGAAATATGTGATAAAAGTTTAAAAAAACAATTCTTTCTTCCATTGAGGAGTATAAATGATTTATTTTCACTCATACATTATAGACATGATTTTAGACCATGTGTACTCTATCTAGATAACATTTCATAGTCATTAATTATCTACATCAATGTATCTTTCATTAGAAAATTTTATTTTGCAACAACATCATATGTACTGAAACAATTACTCCACAATAAATTTAACTCATCAATCAATGGATTCAAATAAATATCGATATTCTTTTTTGGATATCCTAGAATTAATAAGGTCAAAAATATATATAGCTCATTCATCAATATCTAAGGAGGTAAATTGTACGAAGTTATAAAGACAGGAAGACGAGAATATTGACTACCATAAGAACCAAATGGAAAAAAACCATCAGTATAAATACCCAATCACATTTTTCTAACTTCTGAAGCAAAATATGGATGCACTTGATCAAAATATTTCCATATATCAACATCTGCAGGATGATTTAAGATTTTAGCATTTGAAATATTAGTTTTGTTCCATGACATCAATGAATATGTGTTCTAAGACATAAATAAATGTTTCAATATGCATGTAAGTGGGAAATACCTCAATTATTTTATAATAATAAATCCAAACATACCTAGTTGAGTCTCTTTATACCTCTATTATCCACATATAGTATGACTAACTAATGATTCATTTTCACCATAATAAAATATGCAATCATTTGAACATGCATGAATCTTATGATAACCAAGACCCAAATTATGAATCAGCCTCTTTCTCTCATAGAAATTTGTAGTTAACACATTTCCTTCATGTAATGGTACTTTAACCAAAGATAATATCTGATCAAAATAGATATTCGATATTCTATTATCTAATTTAATAGCAATGAATTTTATAACCTCTTTAAATTTTCTTATCTTGCAACCAGGATATAATTCATCCTCATTAGACTTCAAAAAACCATAAAATTAGGATGGTTCCAACTCAAGAGTTAAATCAATTTCATCCTGAGTTTCAGTTTGTTCAAAAGACGGACTAGCCACATCATGTACTAAATTTTGAAATCATAATGGATTTGGAACTAAATTATTAGTATCTTCTCCAAAACTATGTTCACAATGTTAATACTAAAAAACATAATCTTTTTGAAAACCAAAATGTAATAGATGAACCTAAACATTTTCAAATGTGTCAAACCTCCTCAAATCACATTTCTTACATAGACACTTAATTGTCCCTTCTGAAACAAATTCTGGTTTTGATAAGGCAAATGATAAAAAAGCTTCAACACCCTCAATATATATAGGATTTATAACAGAAAAGTTTGGATTTCCATGATGATTTATCCAATCATGGTCATGTAACAAAGACTATTGTCGACTTCCTTATTCCACATTTATCTAAAAAATACAAAAAAAAATTATGATTAATTTGATATAAGAAAAACATAATTCAAAAAAGATTATAAAATTAAAAAATTGGAATTGACTTGTAAATATTATAAATTGTATCTATTTACCACTATTTTTTTACTAATTACTAATTATTTTAACTAATTATTGTTAATATTAACTAATTATAGTGATTTAATATTTATTTATACTAATTTTAATAATTACCATTAATATTTATAAATTATAACTAATTATTACTAATTACCACTAATTATTACAGATTTTTACTACTTATTACTAATTATTACTAATTACCATTAATTATTACTAATTATCACTAATTATTACTAATTATTACTAATTACCACTAATTACCACAAATTTCTACTAATTACAGCTAATATTTACTAATTACCACTAATGTTTACTAATTTATACTAATTTATACTAATTAGCACTAATTTTAAATATTTACCACTAATTTTAAATAATTAACACTAATTATTAAAAAGTATTTCTAATTATTACTAATTACCACTAATTATTACTAATTACCACTAATTATTACTAATTACTGCTAATTACCACTAATTACCACTAATTTTTACTAATTTCCACTAATTATTAATAATTATCACTTATTACGACTAATTTTTACTAATTACTAATAATTATCACTAATTGTTATTAATTATTACTAATTATCACTAATTTTTACAAACTATTATTGATTATTACTAACTATTACTAATTATTACTAATAATTACTAATTGCCACTAATTACCACTAATTAATACTAATTATTACTAATTATCACTAATTATGACTAATTATCACTAATTACCACTAATCATCGCAAATTACCACAAATTACCACTAATTATAACTAATTACAACAAATTATCAATAATTGCCACTAATTACCACTAATTACCACTAATTATCACTAACTACCACTAATTATCACTAATTACCACTAATTATCACTAATTGACACTAATTATCACTAATTACCACTAATTATCACTAATTATCACTAATTACCACTAATTATCACTAATTACCACTAATTATTACTAATTACCACTAATTATCACTAATTATCACTAATTATGACTAAATATCACTAACTATGACTATATATTACTAATTATTACTAATTTCCACTAATTACCACTAATTATGACTAATTATTACTAATTATTCCTAATTACCAGAAATTACCACTAATTATTACTAATTATTACTAATTATTACTAATTATTACTAATTATTACTATTTATTACTATTTATCACTAATTATTACTAATTATTACTAATTCTTATTAATTATTACTAATTGTTACTAATTACCAAAAATTATCACTAATTATCACTAATTGTCACTAATTATTACAAATTATCACTAATTATCAATAATTATCGCTAATTATTACTAATTATCACTAATTATTACTAATTATTACTAATAATTTCTAATTATCACTAATTACCACTAATTATTACAAATTATTTCTAATTATTACAAATTATCACTACTTATTACTAATTATTATTAATTATTACTAATTACCACTAATTACCACTAATTATTACTAATTTTGCTAATTATTACTAATTATCACTAATTATGAATAATTATGACTAATTATTACTAATTATCATTAATTGTTACTAAGCATCCCTAATTATTACTAATTATCCCTAATTATTACTAATTATCCCTGATTATTACTAATTACCACTAATTATTACTAATTATACCTAATTATTACTAATTATCGCTAATTATCATTAATTATTACCAATTATTACTAATTACCACTAATTATAATTAATTATGACTAATTATCACTAATTGTCACTAATTATTACTAATTATCACTAATTATTATTGATTATCACTAATTATTATAAATTATTACTAATTATTACTAATTACCTCTAATTATTACTAAGTATTACTAATTATTACTACTTATCACTAATTATAGATAGTTATTACTAATTATGACTAATTATCACTAATTTTTACTAATTAGCACTGATTATTACTAATTATTACTAATCACCACAAATTGTTACTAATTGTTGTTAATTATTACAAATTATCGCTAATTATTACTATTTATTACTAATTGTGACTAATTATCACTAATTGTTACTAATTATTACTAATTATTACTATTTATCACTATTTATCACTAATTATTATTAATTATCACTAATTATGACTAATTATAACTAATTATTACTAATTATCACTAACTGTGACTAATTATCTCTAATTATGACTAATTGTAACTAATTATGACTAATTATTACTAATTGTCACTAATTATGACTAATTGTCACTAATTATTACTAATTATCACTAATTATTACTAATTACTAATAATTATTACTAATTATTAGTAATTAATACTAATTACCACTAATTATTACTAATTATTACAAATTATTAATAATTAATACTAATTAATAATAATTATCACTAATTATCACTAATCATTAATAATTGTGACTAATTATTACTAATTATCACTAATTATCACTAATTTTTACTAATTATTACTAATTACTGCTAATTGTTACTAATTATTACTAATTATTACTAATTATTACTAATTATTACTAATTATAACTAATTATCACTAATTTTTTTATAATTATCACTAATTATCACTAATTATTACTAATTGCCACTAATTATTACTAATTATTACTAATCATTACTAATTATTACTAATTATTACTAATTACCACTAATTACCACTAATTATTACTAATTATTAATAATTATTACTAATTATCACTAATTATTACTAATTATTACTAAATATTACAAATTATTACTAATTACTAATAATTACCACTAATTATTACTAATTATGACTAATTAAGACTAATTATTACTAATTATCCCTACTTATCACTACTCATCACTAATTGTCACTAATTATTACTAATTATCACTAATTATTGCTAATTACCACTAATTATTCCTAATTACCACTAATTATTACTAATTGTTACTAATTATGTCTAATTGTTACTAATTATCACTAGTTATTACTAATTATGAATAGTTATTACTAATTACAACTACTAACCACTAATTATTACTAATTATGACTAATTATTACTATTTATTCCTAATTATCACTAATTATTACTAATTATCACTAATTATTACTAATTATCACTAATTATTTCTAATTATTACTAATTATTACTAATTGTCTCTTTTATCACTAATTATTACTAATTATTACAAATTTTGACTAATTAATACTAATTATCACTAATTATTACTAATTATGACTAATTAATACTGCTTTTTACTAATTTTTACTAATTATTACTAATTAATACTAATTATCACTAATTATTACTAATTATGACTAATTATTACTAATTATGACTAATTATTACCAATTATCACTAATTTTTTCTAATTATCACTAATTATTTCTAGTTATTACTAATTACCACTAATTATTAATAATTTTTACTAATTATTACTAATTATCGCTAATTGTTACTAATTATGACTAATTATCTCTAATTTTTTCTAATTATCACTAATTATCACTAATTATGACTAATTATCACTTATTATGACTAATTATTACTAATTATCACTAATTATCACTAATTATGACTAGTTATCACTAATTATGACTAGTTATTACTAATTATTCCTAATTATAACTAGTTATTTAGTAATAATTAAAGAAAAGAAAAAACATGAGGAGACGGGCTGGGTCAAACAAAAGGACTTGCCCTAATCCGTCAAATAGAGAGTTAAAGATCATAATAGGACATATTGTTTCCATAATCAGAGTCGTCGGCAGTTTCCCACTCAGATTAGGACTTACCCTAGTTGAAGATCTTAAGGATTTCTACATTGATCTTGTTCGACAACTTAGAAGAAAATCTGGTAGACAGAGTTTGTGGTGTGTTAGAATAGTCCTTCCTTGGCCTTCTCTTCGAAGGAGCAGGAGTAAAGTCCTCACTAATTATTACAAATTATTACTAATTAATACTGATTATTACTAATTAATGTTAATTAATACTAATTATCACAAGTTATGACTAATTATTACTAATTATGACTAATTATTACTAATTATCACTAATTATTACTAATTATTGCTTATTATGACTAATTATTATTAAATACTAATTATCGCTAATTATTGCTAATTATCACTAATTATACTAATTATCCCTAATTATATCTAATTATCGCTAATTATCACTAATTATCGCCAATTATCGCTAATTATCGCTAATTGTCACTAATTGTGAATAATTATCACTAAGTATGACTAATTGACACTAATTATCACTAATTGTCACTAATTGTCGCTAATTGTCGCTAATTGTCGCTAATTATCGCTAATTGTCGCTAATTATCGCTAATTTTCCCTAATTGTAATTAATTGTCACTAATTATCACTAATTATCACTAATTACCTCTAATTACCTCTAATTACAGCTAATTATTATTATTAGCGCTAATTATGACTAATTACCACTAATTATCAATAATTATTACTAATTATCACCAATTATTACTAATTATCACCAATTATTACTAATTATCACCAATTATTACTAATTATCACCAATTATTACTAATTATCACCAATTATTACTAATTATTATGAATTATTACTAATTATCACGATTTATCACTAATTGTCACTAATTATCACGAATTATGACTAATTGTCACTAATTGTCACTAATTATCACTAATTATCACTAATTATCACTAATTATCACTCATAATCACTAA
This sequence comes from Viscum album, assembly GCA_963277665.1. Classification (NCBI taxonomy): domain Eukaryota; kingdom Viridiplantae; phylum Streptophyta; class Magnoliopsida; order Santalales; family Viscaceae; genus Viscum; species Viscum album. The sequence continues at coordinate 649,347,961 of OY728145.1, read as the reverse complement.
TTATTACTAATTATCACTAATTATTACTAATTACCACTAATTATTACTAATTATTACTAATTATCACTAATTGTCACTAATTGTGACTAATTGTGACTAATTATTACAAATTATTACTAATTATTACTAATTATTACTAATTATCACTAATTATCACTAATTATCACTAAACTAATTACCGCTAATTTCCACTAATTTCTGCTAATTTTTACTAATTTCCGCTAATTTTTACTAATTACCGCTGATTTCTACTAATTGTCGTTAATTATTACTAATTGCTGCTAATTATCCCTTATTATTACTAATTTTTATTAGTTTATAACAATTTTTACTAATTACAACTAATTTTTACTAATTACCACTAATTTTTAATAATTGTATTGATTTATTTCTATTTTTTACTAATTCATGCTAATTAATACTATATTCTCTTATTTTTTATTAATTACCTTTAATTATTAATAATTACTATTAATTTTTGCTAATTAGCGCTAATTTTTACAAATTACCGGTTATTGTTACTAATTACCGGTCATTGTTACTAATTACCGGTAATTGTTACTAATTACTGGTAATTCTTACTAATTACTACTAATTATTACTAATTACTGCTAATTATTACTAATTACCGCTAATTATTACAAATTACCGCTAATTACCACTTATTATTACTATTTTTTATTAATTTGTAACATTTTTTACTAATTAACGCTAATTTTAAATAATTTGTTTGATTTATTGCTAATTTTTACTAATTACCACTAATTAATACTGATTATCGCTTTTTTACACATTACCTTTAATTATTACTAATTACCACTAATTATAGTTATTTACTGCTAATTAAAACTAATTACTCCAAATTAAAATTATTTAATTTTTAATTACAAACATTACTACTAATTAAAATTAAATATTACTAAATTAAAATAACTACTACTAAATATAAATAATTACTTATAATTAAAATAATTACTTATAATTATAAATAATTACTTCTGATTGACTCTAATTACAACTAATTAATAATTTTAAAATCTAATAAAAAATAAATTAAAATTAAAATTAAAATTAAAAACATTACATAAATATCTCAATAATGAAGCTTTTGTGCGCTGCAAACTTCAAAATTTCCTTCCCAGTAAAAATTTATACTTCTACTTGAAGGAGGGGGGAAAAACTAAAGAAATGAAAGGTGAATTGGTGAGTGGAGAGAAAATTTTTGAGGGGGTATATATATGTAAGATTAGTAGAGATGGGGTTATTTGTGATGGGACCCCCATCGTAAATAGTTCCTGCAATAAATGATTGAGGCATCGGTAAAAAAACTAATTGTGACGGGTCCCGTCGCAAATACTCTCCTATCGAAAGGGTATTTGCAATGGGTGAATGATCTGGTCGTAATTATCTTTACATGGCCAAGGGTATCTGTGACGGGACTTGGTTCCCGTCGCAAATACTCATTCCCGCATTTTGGTGGGAAGGCACGCAAATAGTATTTGTGACGGGTTTGTTTACCCGTCACAAATACATGTTTATTTACTACTATTTTCAATGAAATTAGAATTCCATCGCAAATGACCCATCACACATAGATCATTTTTTCTATAGTGATACAAGTTGTCCCTCAGAGCTAAGTCCTCTGGATTAGATAACTAATCTATCTTGATCTGGTCTAAAAGCACGGGTATAACAGATGTCGACGTTAGAGCTAGTCATCCTTGGGACTCTTGAACATCTAGATGCATGTCCGCAAAGAGTTTTGTCAGCCACCACTCGTCGCAAGACTCTCACACTGCCTATGTATTCATCTTATGGATCAATCTATCAGCAATGACGTTGCCTCTACTCGATGTGTAAGCTAACTATAAGTCGAAATATTGCAGATACTCGACCCACGTCCTCTGTCGAAGGTTCAGGTCTTTTTGAGAAAAGATGTACTTGAGGATTTTTTGGTCTGCATACACCACAAAACTCTCGCCCATCAAATAGTGTATCTAGTATCTCAGGGCGTGTACCACCATAGCTAACTCTAGATTGTGAGTTGGTGAATTTCTCTCATGTGGTCTCAAATATCTATATCCATAAACAAACACTCAGTCCTCCAACATTAGAATTACTCTGAGTCTAACTCCAGAAGAATCACAGTACACGGTATACTCCTTACCCAGCATAGGAAAAGTGAGGATTAGTGTTGAAGTAACCTTCTCTTCAAATCCTATAAATCCTTCTCATAAGTATCTGACCAAAAAACTTTACCCCTTTCTTAGTCAATCAGGACATTGGTGCTGCGAAAAAAGAGAAGTTCTGGATAAAGTGCCGATAGTAACCTGCTAGGCCTAAAAACACCAAATCTCGAAGAAATTCTTGGGATGCGCCCAAGATACCATGGTCGCAACCTTCTATAGGTTCACTTCCACACTGTTCTCTGAGATAAAATGGCCCAAGAAGTACACTCTGTCAATCTAGAAACTACATTTAGGTATCTTGGCATAAAGTCGATGCTCTCTTTGTATACTCAGGACAATGTCAAGATTGAAGGTTCTTGGAACAATGGAAGTGGTGGACGGGGCATGCCTAACTCATATTTTTGTCATGATCAATGATTAATCTAAGTTTTGCATGATGATAAAAATTGTGATCAATATAATTGAATCAAATAATATAGAAAATAGAAAAATTCTGAAACCAAATCATAGAATCATAAAATATTATTTATAATTAATTTAAGCAATTAAAGAATTTCCTTACAAGGAATTATTTTTCTTGGATGGATCTGACAACATCTCTACATGTTACCATCATTTTATTGTACGAATCATAAATAGATCCCCTCTAGTGGTGATCTACATGTGTTCTACAAACCTCTGAATTTCACAGTAGGAATCTTCGGGTTCTAGCAAGGAAGATCCTAACGCTTGCATCATTTGACTTTGATCATCCCAAGAATCACTTCAAGGAAGTGTTCTCTTCAATCTCTCTAGACTTTAGAGTGGTGGTGGAGGAAGACATATCTTTATTCTTGAGAGTGTTCTTGGAAAGGGAGCTCTCTAGAGATTTGAGAGGATTTTTTATGTATCTCATTGTGCACAAAAAATGAATTGGATCTACTGAGAAAATAATATAATTGGGTATATATACTATTTGGGTTAGAAAATAATAATTTCACATGAAACCTTATTGTTTTTGTAATCCCTACAGAACCCCATGTCTGTAATATTATTATTATTATTATTATTTCTTGACATGTGCTAAACTCGTGAATTAAAATAAATATTATTTATTTAAATAATATTAAATATATATTATTTCTCATTGGACCATTAAACTCATACCATCATTCCTCTACAATATTTATCAGGTCTTGAATAATGACTATTTATTTAATAAATAAATATCATTTCATTATTTTTTGATAAATAAATATATATTTATTAAATATTCTACTCAGATGATATTCTCTTGAATAACTAGTGACGGAATATATGTTATCAAGAAAACATGAATAATTAATATTTATTCAACTTGTTAAATAATAAATAATAAAATATTATTTAACTGAAATTCTGGATACACTTAGTGTGTGACCCTCTAGGCCTCTTTCTCAATGGCATTAGATGAAGCATCCCAAAATCCAAGTTTAGTGTCTAGAAACATACCAAGACACCCATAGAGAAATAAAATAATGTATCAATGACATAATACCTCATACGAATTCTTATTGTGTAATATAATCTCTTTATTGTAGTATCTCTAATCAAGAAGGTTGCATGTCGGTACCATCAACCTATGTGCTCAATGTCTCTTTATTTGAATTTTCAGAAATCAAACTTTCCTATAGAACACCATGAACATGGATTTATTTAGGCTATATCATTTACATAAAAGGGTCTGAGATATCAACTTCCATTAAATAATAGGATGTACAAATATTTTCTCTCATTGTTCATTAATGAAATATTACCTGTGACGCACCCAACATATCTCACCTCACCGTGAACATATGTTGTCATAGTTTTCATCAATACATCAAAGTACATGACTTATAATACCCATTAATAATAATATTAATTTTTAGGGATCAATACACACATCCACAGATAGGAACATCCAATGACTCATATAAATATGAATTTTCTACTGGTGGGTCTCCTTCTCATAATATCCAACACTAGATATTACCAAGGGAATACACCATGAAAAGGTACCTCAAAGTACTATAACTCACCACCCCTGATAACCTGTATTGTTTGCGTCCCTTAAATGATTTCATCTGGATATAGAATATATATTTAAGAATACTATCATGGAACTTCTAGGTTCTCATCATAGTGAGGAACTTCTATGACCTTTCAGTGCGATAACTACTCTTAGGATATTATCACATGCTATATTATGTAGAATAACAATCATGATGTGATAAGGAGTTTATTAATATTAAAAAAAAGAGTAAAATTTATCATAAAGTATATATGATTTGGTTCTTGGGAACCAACTCCAACAGACTCCCACTTTCACTAGATCCAACTACTAACAACCTTCAGTCCACTAGCTCTAACATGATACTCATGATTCTATCAAGATAGGCATTTAGTAAATGGTTATTCCATGTTTTATTTCATGGAAAATCTTCTTACTATAAATTCACCCCTATGAGAAAAATATATCAATATTTTATACTTTCATAGTATGTACTTTATCTTTTGGTGTGACCTTTAATATTTTTTAGGATCCACCACTGTATTATTATCACAATACAATGTGATAAGGTCTTTACTTCTAGGTACCAAATCAATCTTCTAGACAATTTTTTGTCTCCAAATGGATTCCTTGGCTACATCAAAATCTACTATATACTCAGACTCCACTATAAAATCAACAACAATTGGTATCTATAAACTATTATAGCTCACAACTCCTCTGTTGAGATAAAAAACATATCCTGATTATGACTTAATATCATTCTAATCTATTTGAAAACTATAATCAATATAACCCTTAATGACTAGGTCCACATATCCTCCATACACCAAAAATGTATCCTTAGTTATTATTATATACTTAAGGATATCCTTAACAACTGACCAATGTTGTTCACCTGGATCAACTTGATATCTTCCTACCATGCTCAATTCTTAGGAAACACCAAGTCTAGTATATAGAATGACATGCATGATTGATCCAATTGCTGAAGAGTATGGGATATTACTCATTATATTTTTCTCTTATTGTGTTTGAGGACACATTTTCTTATAAATGTGTATACCATGTGACACTGGAATAAAAGCTATCTCGTATTGTTTCAAACTAAATCACTTTAGTATCTGGTCAATGTATATACTTTAACTTAGTCTAAACAGCCACTTAGATCTACCACAAATGATCTTGATCATAAGAATATAGGTTGTGCCTCCAAATTCCTTCATGGAGAAACTTTTGTAACCAGTCATTAATAGACTATAATACTATTATGTTCTTTCCAATAAGTAATATTTCAACAACATATACTACTACAATAACAATCGCATTCCCACTGAACATATTGTGAAGACATGGATCACATTCCGTATTAATTAAACCAAATTATTTTATAGATTCATCAAATCAAATGTTCAATGACCTGAATGCTTTCTTCAATCCATAAATATATATCTGTAACTTTAATATCCTTTTAGAATCACCTGGAGTCAGAAACTCTTCTGGTTCTGTCATGCAGACATCTTCTTGAAGGTTACCATTAAGAAAATATTATTTTACATCCATCTTCCAAATTTCATAGTCATGGTAAGTTGTTATACAAAGTAGAATTAAGATGGATTTAAACATGTAAACCGGGGAAATGGTTTCACTATAGTCAATTCCTTTATGTTGTTTAAACCCTTTAACCAATATCCTTTCTTTATAGTTATTTACTTTACCTTCTATGTCTATTTTTCTCTTGAATACCCATTTTCACCCTACAAACATTACATCAACTATATTATCAACCAAAACTCAAACTTAGTTCAAATACATGGAATCTATTTCCAAATTACAGGCTTCTTTCTATCTTGTATTTTATGATTTCTCTACTACCTATTTTTAGGATATAGGTTTATCATTGTCAACCAAAAATGAGTCACCATATTTGGTGAATAGAAAATCATATCTCTCTAGTTATCTTACCTATCTAATTCTCCTATATAGTATTTGTGTTTCAGAAACTACTTCTTCCATAAGGAACTATGGAATTCATTCTTGTTCCAACTATTGTATATCTTGAGCATCACTTCATTAAAGAAAATATTTCTCCTCCAATGGCCCGAAGGCCTTCATTTTTTTTATTGATTTTGATAATCCACCTTTCAAGGGTTGAGGTGGAACCCTTACAAGGCCCGTAGGTGTAATTATTACTTGGCCCGTAGGCCTTAGAGGAATTCATTTGCCCGTAGGCTTCAAAGATTACATACAACCCAGACTAACTACTTGGAACTACTCCTCCCCATCATCTTCATCGTGAAATCATCTCTCCACCTTCACATGGTTATTCAGCTAGTCATTCATGTGCATGCACAGGCTTGTCCCGATGGTAGGTGTCGTACCCTCTCATTCTTGCAATTTGTTTAGCTTCTGCTGTGGTGAAAGATCCTTGCTCATCCTATTTATAGAGCTTGTTCCTCATAGGTTATATGGTTTTCATCTTCACTTAAGGTGGCATGAAGGCCTTGAGGTGGCCCGAAGGCCTTAAAGGACTCGAGGACCAAATCGGTGGCCCGAATGCCCAAACAAGGGCATATTCCCGGCTACTACAGTGCCAAATAGTATCTACTACAGTTTCCTCTACAGTACTACATAGTCCCCTCTACAGTATTACTACAGTTTTTCTAGCAATAACCACTTTCTTACCTAAGGGGTTTTATAGGTAGTATGCATTTATTTCTTTAGGATACCCTATAAAGATATGATTTGTGCCCTGAGGTGCTAGTTTTTTTTCCTGAGAAGGCCTTGACAAACACATCGCAACCCCATACATGTGTATGCAACAATATGGGTTTCTATAACTTAGAGGTAATTCCATTTTCCACTTTATTTGGTACTCAGTTAAATTTATATTCTACCATTTGTAATGTATATCCCCAAAAAGACAATGGAATATCTGCCTGACTCATCATCTACCTTACCATGTCTAACGAAGTATGGTTCCTCCTTTCACTAACACCATTCCATTTTGGTGTATAAGGTGAAGTGAGTTGATATAGAATCTCAAACTCCTATAGAAAGTCAATAAACTACTGTTTAAGATATTCACCACCTTGATTCGATTGAAACTTATTTATCTTCTTTCTAATTTGATTCTCTACTTCATTCTTGAATTCTTTTTATTTCTCAAAATACTCCAACTTATACTTAATTAATTATAAATATCCATATCTACTAAAATCATCAATAAAAGTTATGAAGCAAGAATACCCACCTATAGCTTCTACAAGAAATTATTCACACCCAAAAATATGTATTAATCCTAAAAGCTTTATGGCCCTTTCACCCTGTCCACTAAATGGTGGTTTGGTCATTTTTCCTTATAAAAAAACATGGAATATTTTAAGTGGTTTTAGATCAAAAGAGTTCAAATAATCATCATGACAGAGATTTTTTGAAATCTTCTCATTTACATGACGATGATTCCATATTTGGGTGTAATATGAGTCATGTGAACATGATTCATTATCTATTTCTGATACTTTGTTTTCATAATTTAATACATAAAGACCATTATTTAAATTTTCCATACCATAAAATATGTTGTCTTTATAAAAAAACAACTTTTATTTCCAAATTTCAAAATAAAACAATATATATCTAGGAATGATACAAAAATTATGTTTTTGGTAACAGTTGGTATATAATAACAATCTATTAAAACTGATATCACTCATGTTGTAAATGAAAGGTGGTCGTCTTCAATGGCTAGATCAACCAGCCTCACACCATTAGCAGCTCGTAAATCAAAATCTCCTCTAAAAATCTTTTGAAATATACTAGGTTCCATCATTTTTATATATATGTGAGCACTAAAAACTATATCTAATACCCAATGTGTATATATTAAAAGATTTCACTTGATAAAAAATGAACCTTTAGCACCCCCTTTCTCTACCTTTGGATATTCCTCTTCTTAGATGGATGGTTCTTGAGATATTTATACTTGTTATGAGTCTTGGGTCCCTTTTCCTTGTTCTTTATTTTCTTATTCCCCATACGGATTGTGGGTTTTTCACACCCCATTTCCTTGCACACTTGTCTAATCATAGTAATAAGTTTTAAAATAATCTTGTTATTATTACTCATGTTTTAATTAACAATAAAAATGGACAAGGAATTGGGTAGCATGGAAAGTAGGATATATATATATACATAACTTATCTTGGAATTTAATCCCTAATATGTATAAGTGTTCAATATATCCAATAATATTGACTACATGATATTGATCTAGCATCCACTCTCCAATATTAGTTGTAAATAGAGCATTTAATATCTAGTATCTCTCTTGTATCACCTTCTGTTGTTAGAGATCATAAAGGTGAGACATCATGCTATACACATCCATGTTCTCATATTGATTCGTAAGATCATTGGTCATGGATGATAGCATGAAACACTGAACATATGTGGAATCATTCAAATGTTTATCATAGATATATAACTCTTCCTCACTATCCTCTTTATTAGGCGCTTTGGGAATAGGTTATTCCATCACATACAATTTTCTTTCATGGCATAGGATAACGTATAAGTGTCTTTTCCACTCTTGTAAATTTGTGTCAGTGAGAAGGTTATCCCTATCAATTATGGATCGCAGGGATATTTTTGAAGTTGTTTTTATTGTCATTTCAATAAATAAGATGATTAAAATTTTAGTACTTTATATGATAAAATTTAGATATACAAATAAATATTATATCTATTAATCTCCCACTATTTTATCAAAATCTAATTTTCATAACCATTAGCTTTGAAATATCTTGTTTATTGGATATTCTAGTGGAAAGGATCCATATTCCCCTTCTCATCACCTTTACTTTGGCTAGTCAAGAAATTTTTTTGGTCAGAGTAGGACACTCGAGAGGGGGGTGAATTGAGTTCCTATAAAAAATTCTATTAAAACCTTATTTAAAAATACCCCACTTTAAAATCAAAATAGGCCAGTTAATCAAAATAGTAAATTTATAATAGTTTGATTGTTCAATTAATTTCTCAAAAGATTGATTAATTCTCAGTTATAGAAATTTTAAAGATTGATATAAATTTTTAAACTAATTTACCAAACCAAAAAATTTATAAATACTATCTAATATCAACTATCAAAGTAAAACTTAGTTTTCTAAAATATGATTGAAAATAGAGAAACTAAATTTGAAATAACACATTGGAAAAAAAACAAGAGGTTCAGTCTCAAGCTGAGACCTAATCCTCTCTACTTGGTGGTCACCTTCCACCAAGTAGTTTAAATTAATAAACTTTGATCTATGTCATAGACCTAGGTTTACAACAGTATACAGTGTTATCTAGGTCAAGCTAGACCTCTACCATAGTTATTCATGGGAAACAGATTACAACCAGGTCACACAGAGATCTCTTCTACAATTATTTGTGGGATAAATATGGTGTAATAGAATGGTAGTGTGAGGATATCTTGTATCCTCCATCTTAGCACATGATATAAGGTGTGTTTATACTACAAATACACACTCTTCTCGAAAAGTAATAAAATTGAACACAAAAGAGCATAAATAATGAGATAAGGTTTAGAATGCTATGAGTTTTGTGCTTGAAGCTTCTAGAATAATTAAATGTAGCAGAAGTGAATCTCGAATCCTCTTTTGGAAATAGACACCAAAATAGAGTGTCATGGAAGCTTTGTGTTCTGGTTTCTAGGAAATTGAGATATTCTTCAAAGGTTTTCCTCTCTAGAGTTTGTTTTCAACAAGGTTGATTGGAACTTTGATGTACAATAATTTCTTCTTCATTCGCAATCATCTTGGAGGTGTGTTCTTCTTTCCTTTCTTCACAGATTCCCTTGATATGGTTTCTCATGTGTGTGTTACACTTTTTTCTTGAGTTATTCCCTTTTTATATTCTACAGGTCTGACACTAGGCATGATCAGGACATGTGTTGTACCTTGTACCTCTGACATCCAAGTTAACTATGTCTGCAAAAAATTATACAAGTAAATTATTATCATTAAATAACCCAATATGACCATTGGATAAAAATTTCAAATTTATAGAGTAAATAAATTTTGAATAGTCTGTTGGTGAGTCCTTTTATCGATAGGTCACACTCTTGGTGAATCCTTATGTCAATAGGTTGGTACATTGGTGACTCAGTCTATCAGTGAGTCATGTTGTTGGTAGGTCCATGAGTCGGTAGGTGAGTTGGGATATCAGTGAGTCAGATGGTCTATCAGTGACTCATTTGATCTATCGGTTATTCAGACTATCGGTGAGTCAATTATTCTGTCGGTGAATCATTTGTTCTGTTATTCATTCAGACTATAGGTGAGTCAATTTTTTTTGTCGGTGACTCATTTGTTCTACTAGTGACTCATTTTTTCTTTTGGTGATTCCTCTGTTCTATCGGTGAGTCGGGCTATCGATGATTCAGTCTATCAGTGACTCAAACTTATAACTACGATGACTCATACTTATCCAATTTTTCTATATTTCTATATTATAATATAGACATGTACAGAATATGTTAAAATTATAATTGAATTTAGATAAATATAATTAAACATATTTTAACTTAACTAACCATGATTTCAAATAAATGAACATGATTGGACAAGGTTTGTGATTATTAAAACTAGATAGGGCCAAAAATCTCCCCCTTTTTGATGATCACAAATCATGGAAGTATAAAGTAAAATCAGTTGATTCATAATGATCAAAGTAGGTATTCTACTTACTATCTACCATAACCAAATAGTGCATAATGTTATAAGGATTCATCTTTTCTCCCCCTTTTATAATTATCAAAAAGATTAAACGCGTGAAAGATTAAAGATCAAGGAAGAAAAAAATAATCAGAGCATGAAAAGATACTAGATTTCATTAATAATGAAAATTACATTGGATATGAAAGTTCAAAAGTACAACAATTCAACTCTATCAAAGAGGTGATCCAAACTAATTCTTCTTAAAGGAGGGGTCAATCACTACCTTTCCCTTATCAGAAGGTGCAGGGGTAGGAGTAGTAGATATAGAGGTAGTGGCTGGAGGTTCAGAATGAATTCTAAGAGAGAGAAAGGGAACTCCAGTAAGGAGTGAAGGGTACAAGCTGGGACTAGTGGAGGAAAGAGGTCTAGTAAGTTCCCTAAAAATGGTAGAACAAATCTGTTTGAAGGATTGATTATGAGTCAGTGTCAAAGAATTCATGATGGAAAAAGTAGAACTAGAAAGTTCCGGAGGTGGGCTGAGAAGAGTGGCAGGAGGGGCAACAATTGCAGTACTCTGGACATACAGATAAGGCTTAAGAAGATTCATGAAATCCATGAATATATCTCCACTATACTGCATAGCTTTTGTGAAATACTCCTTATTCTCAATGAAATGTGAAATTGTAGGAGTAAACTCCTTGATCAACTTTACTTGATCTATGAAGGCTTGAGTCACTGGAGGAATTATTAGGTTCTCAAGTAAAATCTTGAAGTGATTGTCTTACTGATGCTTTGTGCATATCCTATTGAAGTAAAAATACACTTTCTTGGTTATTTCCTCTTGATCAGTTATATCATTGTTTGAATAGAATCTGACCATGTCATAAATATGGTCACTATTATACCTGATTTTTTATAGACTTTTTTGATTATTTTTACCCATTATGGTTCTCATCTCTTCTCTAATGAAAATACTGACCATATATATGTCTGGTGGGTGAGATATATGAGATGTTAAGCTAGACTCCCCTTGCACGATGTCTCTCACATCTTGCCTTAACTAGCTCATGATTTCACTATCTGAATGTCATATTACTGATTGAAGTCCTTCCCTTACCAATGTTCAAATCACCTCACTTTCAGAACACTGAACAGGAGAAACATAATGAGGTATATCCATAGATGTTGAGGCACTATTCAATACGTCCTTGACTATTAAATTTAGAAGGCCCAAATCAAGAGTTTGAATAGCATCCTCAGTAGGGTATTCAGAAGAGATGTTGTGGGTTTCTAAAGCTTGGTTCATAGTGGCTTTTTAGTCACTGAGCAGTTGGCTAACAACAGCTGCAAGCTTGACCATATCATCAGACATTTCCTGACTAGCTATATCAATAACTTCCAAAACTAATCCCAACTGAGGTTTGATCTTAGAAACAATTATTTATAAAATCAAATCTATATCATTCTTACTAAGTGGTGCAATTGGTGTAGGTTGAGATGGAGGAACTGATCTCACAGTAGCTAACATTTCTTTCTTAAATCTCTCAAAATCTAATTTGGTGACATAGTCACCTAGAACTGAAAACACTAAGGGTGCAGAAGTAGAAGTAGATGTAACTATTAGAGGTTCCTTAACTACTGATCCTATTGAAACATCTATCCTATCCTCATCATCTGAATCTGGATAATCCATACCAAGAGAGATATAACTAAAAACTTTTTCCCACTTAGATAACACAGAAGCATCCAGAGGAGTGAGTGTATTAACTCTCACTTGTCTAGCTTGAGGATCCCCATCAACTTGACCTCTCCTCACCAATTTATCCCCCTCAACCTAAGGTCTCCTTCTAACATACACCAATTGAGGTACCGGGTCTACTAGTTCTCTGTCTACATTACCAACCTCAACTAATTCTTCTACCTCAACACAGACTTCTGTAAGACCAGGAGGTTTTATAATTTGTTCATGATTCTCAACACTATTCAGTTCTATATTGTCACCTTTATCATTACTAGGATGATCATAATCACTTAAACTTCCGCTACTTTCATCACTTTCATTCTCAGATTCATCTCCTTCACTTGAATTATCACCTTCTCCACCTTTATCACTAGATTCATCATCCCCTTCTTCCTCACTGTCAGATCCACCTCCACTTTCTTCTTACTCTCTGTATACTTCTTATTCTTATTCTTTAGATTCCTCTTCTGAACCATTTTATTTAATTTCATATTCCACACTACCAAATTCTTTAGTTTCATCATCATCATCAATAACTAAAATAGGTTCCTTGGATGGCAGAGCTAGAGGTGGACTAGCTAAACCATATGACATTCCCCTTAGAATTTCAATAATATCTTTGTCACTCCTATCATCTATAGGAGACCCTTCTTCTCTAGAAGATTCATCTTCCTCTTCATCAGGATAAACAACATCAACATATGATCCTAGACAAGGATCATTCATATCTCTTGGCCTAGTAGGATTCTCAATGGGATTGAAATTTTCATACATATTCTCATTATCTTCAACCCACTCCCTATTCTAGGGATTCTAGTTTATCTTCATTCTCTTTCAAATTTCCTTATTTAAGAAAACTCCACTATAATCAGAAATGGTTTCTTCATTTTCACCTACACATCCTTTTTCCTTTAGCATAGTAGATATCATTCTTGGATAGAACAAATAATTAGTCTTATAATATGGCTTGATAATTTCTCTAATGTGGACTATCAAATACCTACATAGATTCACTTTATACCCTTTCTTTAAAAAATACAAGAGATATACATCCTGATATTTTAGTGAGACAAAGTCCCCTTTCCTAGGACATAACTGATGTTGGATAAACTTAAATAAAAGTCTACATTCTCTATCCAACTCTGAATCTATAGGCCTTCTATGCTCCATTTTTTCATTCAACTCCTCCAATGTTGTCTCGTAGAAAAAGATGTCAGTGGTAGGTGTATTAATTCCTTGGTAGTCATCAAAGACTCCCTCATGTGGAACTTTTAGGCATTCCATCCAATGCCTTGAAGAAAAAGAAATGATTTTTCCATTTACCACTGATATCATCCAGTACATCTCACTACCTTCCATAATGAGCTCCACATAAAGATAAAACTTGTCCACAAGATTAGGTTAATATGTATTTTTATTGTTTGAAAACTAATCTATCCAAACTTACATTTCTATAACTCTTAACAGAAGTGACTTACTATATAGTAACCATTTGGTGGACACTTCCTTCTCAGACATTACCACACGGTTTGCATGCTGTGGAAGAATATGTTCAGATCTACTTGATTCTCCTTTCTTCTTTTTAGTGGGTTGTGATTCATCTTTAGATATTTTGAATACATGCTTTTCTCTAGCCATTCTTAAGTTTTGGTTAAAGGTAGGAAGGTGAAAGGTCCAAGGGTAAAAAAAGAGAAAAGGTAGGAGTGTGAGAGAGAAATTCTGAGAGTAATAAATAGAGTGGATCAACTTGATTTTATCTCTTAGGGATTTAGAAATTAAAAATGGGTAAACCAGGTTTAATCAAAAATAAAAAAAAGTGAAACTATGTCATTTTGGTTAAAATAGATACAAAAAATCAGACTCCATCAGTAATTGGACAATGGTGATATATTAGTGTCAGTGTCAGTAAGACAACAGTGTCGATGTCAGTGAGACAACTATCTGTGAGACACTAGCAGTGTTGGTAAGACAATAGTGTCGATGTCAGTGAGAAAATTGTTTGTGAGACACTATAGGTGTTGGCATCACATAGCATAACATTATTGGTGTCGTCGTGACATTCTCAACATGAAACTATCAGTGTCGGCATGAAATTATCAACATGACACTAAATTTTAACACCGAGTTATTGATAGTAGGTCCTTACAAATTAATCATCCCTAATTCATTTCTAATGCAACTCATCCTCTCAAAGTTCAATGGATTAGGAATATATCAGCAAGTTGATGTTCTATGCCAATAAATTTTAGAGTTATATCACCTTTTTGATAATGATCTCTCAAAAAGTGATGTCTTGCATTAATATGTTTTGTTATATAATGAGAAACATGATTCTTTGATATTTTAATAGCACTTTTGTTGTCACAGTTTATAGGGACATGTCTAAATTGCTATCCATAATCTAGAAAAGTGTGTTTCATCCACAGAATCTGAGCACAACAACTACCAATAGCTATGTATTCAGCCTCAGTAGTAGATAATGAAACAGAATTATTCTTTTTTACTACACCATGATACTAGAGACTTGCCCAAAATGTGACATGTTCTAAAGGTGCTTTTTCAATCTAACTTACAACCACCAAAATCAGCATCAGAATAACTGACTAAATCAAAAGGTTTTCCTCTAGGATAGAACAATCCTAATTTGGTAGTATACTAGAGGTATTTGAAAATTATTTTAACAGAATTTAAATGAGATTCTTTAGGGTTATCTTGAAAACATTCACACATATACACACTAAACATAATGTTAGTCCTGCTAGAAGTTAAGTAGAGTAAACTCTCAATCATTCCTCTGTAAGTGGTTTGATCAACAAATTTACTATTTCCATCAAGATCCAACTTACTGGTGATACTCATTGTAGTATCACTACTTTTTATACTATCAAATCCAAAACTTTTTAAAATATATTTAGTATATTTTCTTTAATTTAAAATAATACCATATTATTATGAAAGATTTTAAATCTAATAAATAATTTGAGTTCTCCCATTAAACTCATTTCAAATTAACTTTGCATCATTTTTGAAAAATCAATACATAAGTACTTCTTTGAAGATCCAAAAATAATGTCATCAAAATAGATTTGACCTAGTAAAAAATCTTTAGAAATTATTTTTATAAAGAGATTAGGGTTAGTTATACCTGTTTTAAAACCTTTTGAAAAAAGAAAAGTACTGTGCCTATCATACCAAGCTCTTGGAGCTTTTTTTAAACCATATAAAAGATTTTGTTAACTTAAAAACATGATTTGGAAAATGAGGGTTTGTAAAACTAGGGGTTAATCAACAAAAACATACTTAACTATATACCCATTTAGTAACTCACTCTTAACATCCATTTGATATAGCTTGAAATTGAGATGAGCTACATATACAAGCAAGATTCTAATGACCTCAAGTCTGGAAACTGGTGAAAATTTTTCTTCATATTCAATCCCTTCTTCTTGATTATAACCTTGTGCAACTAATCTAGCTTTATTTCTTACAATATTACCAGCTGTTGGACTCCTCATGTATTAATCATGTTTTAATGATCACAAATCCTATTTAGTCTATAAACCATGTTAACTCTATGTAATCTATCTCACATCAAACGCACAGTTGTTTAGTAAAAGCTATCAAAAGCTCTTAAGTGCTATACACTCAGTTTGGTTACTATACACTATCTTTTGATTCACTTTATAATGATTTTTCTGACAAATGGTTAAGTTTAATTCATTCCATAAATATCACTGCTTAAGTCTGAATACAAATATTTTCCTAAGTGTGATACATCGTGAACAAGACATCGTGAACAAGACACTGTGACATCGAGACACTGTGAACAAGACACCGTGAACCAGACACCATGAACAAGACACCCTGAACAAGACATCGTGAACAAGACACCATGAACAAGACACTATGAACAAGACACTATGACATCGAGACACCGTGAACAAGACACCATGAACAAGACACCGTGAACAAGACACTGTGAACCAGACATCGTGAACAAGACATCTTGACATCGAGACACCGTGAACCAGACACCGTGAACAAGAAACTGTGAACAAGACACCATGAACAAGACACCTTGAACAAGAAACCATGAACAAGACACTGTGAACCAGACACCGTAACCACAAGACACCGTGACCAATCTAGACACCATGTGAAGAAGACATCGTTTCCATGACATACTGTGACACCGTTACTTAATATGTTTTTTCATCTTTCAATTTAATCTCTAACAGTCATATTTGAAGATTTTAAATGCACTAAAATAATTAATAATTCTTTGTAGACATTTCATCTGGAAGTACGAGGTATAAGGTGTAGAATACATGGAACCTGTGTGCTCAAACAAGTGCACTCCAAGATAAAAGAGTAATGCAGCCCAGGAAAAATAAAAAGAGTGGAACGATACTAAAAGGGAGAATAAGCTGGTGGCCAAGAGCACGGAAATAGAATACACTTAGAGAATTCTTAAAGAAATAATTTTCTCATGCAACTCAACACTACTAAAGAACACACGAAGCTCAACTAAATCCCATAATCGAGAACATCTTCACACTGTCAAACATCATGAAGAACACAAGATGGATCTGTCTAACTTGTGACACTATGTTTTACATATGAGGACTTGATTTCTACATCTGCTTCATCTTAGAAGTCTAGAGCTACAAAGACTAACATTCAGAGCATTTCTAAACCTATCTCAATATTTCTGCTCTATTGTGTATCATTTTACTCTCTTTCGAGAAGTGTGTGTATCTGTATAACAACACACTCTATCTTCTTCATAAAACTGAAGGATAAAAGATATCCTTACTCAAACATATTTTATATTTTTATACCCACTAATAAGTGTTGAAGAGGTCTTTGTGTGGCCTGGTTGTTTGTTCCCACGAAGAACTCTGGAAGAGGTCCTTGTGCGACCTGGACAGTCATGTGTACTGTTGTTTAACCTCGATCTAGGGTGTTGATCAAGTTTATTTATATAAACTTCTTGGTGGAAATTTATCACCAATTGGAGTGGATTATGTCTCGCACTAATACAAAATAAAGATATAGTCAGGGTTTGGAACCGTGGCTATAGGCCCAAAAACCGTGGCTATAGGTTATAGCCACGGTTTCATAAACCATGGCTGATATTGGCATGGCTATAGGGTAAAACCTATATCCACAGTTTTCAAACCGTGGAAGAATATTAAGTCTGGAAATATATATTGCCACGGTTTTAAACCATGGATATAGGCCTTTTTCCATGGTTTTAAACCGTGGCTATAAGCCTTTTGCCACAATTTAAAACCGTGGATATATGTCTCCACATTCCATAAAAAAAATATCCCCCACCTGCCCCCTTCCCCAGCACTTCCCCCTGAACTCCCCACAGCCCACTGCACACACCCCTGCCCCCTGCCCCCTACCCACTGCACCTCCCCCCCCCAGCCCACTACATCCCCCCCTGCACACACACCCTACCCCCAGGACACCCCCTGCCCCCTGCACTTCCCCCATGCCCACTGAACTTCCCCCCCAGCCCACAGCAAACCCCCTGGCCCCAGCAAACCACCCCTACCCCCTCACCCTGTCCCCTGCACACAATCCTCGAGTTGTTATGTCTCAAAGGAAAAGGAGAAGACCTCACATTTCTAGAACATACATCAATCAGGATGGGATTATGATCAGAGTGATGCTTTGGTAGGATGATTCCAGAAATAATAAAGGGATCATTCCCTTCATTGATTCAGGCCAATCATCTATCAATACTACTGGATTGCCTCCCATTAATGGTGTACCTGCTCCAGGTGTAATCACCCCCATAGTAGTCACTTCAACTAGCCTACAATTTTCAATGCAAGAAAAGAAGTCAGAAGCAGCCATCATGTTGAAGTTATCACCATTTTTCTCTTCTAGTCAGAGCACAGTATTAAAATCACCCAATGACATCCAACTATGTGACATTTGCTTAGAAATATAAGTGATATTCTACCAATGCTCCCTTCTGTTGAGATAGGAGTTAGAGGCATAAACAAATACTATAGATATCCAAATATCATGGAACACCATATCAACCAGGACACTCTGATGATAATCAGTGCAGGAAAGAACATGAATGCTTTCATGCTTGAGGACCCATAAATCTGTTACGGAATCGTCGGGAGACACAATGACATAAACGAGGAAAAACAAAGGAAAGAAATCAAGGGACACAATGATTTATGTGGTTTTGGAAAAATCCCTATGTCCATAGGAGCGGCATAATTCACTATATCAGGAGCACAAAATTACAAAGGATTTTTGTAGTAAACCCTATCCCGAAATGGGATACATATGAAGAAGATGGTCCACTATTCCGAAATAGAAGTCCGCATTTCAATAGTGATCGGTGGCCAACTTTTTCAAAAGCACTACAGTGTCTGCCAGATGGAAGTCAAAAGCGCTACAGTGAAGTTGACCCCGAAGTACGCACCGCTACAGTGTCGGTCGGTCAGCATTGTGGTCCACAAGCATTCGGCCCAATCGGATCTGGCAACACCAATCCAACAAAATCCTCATCTTCATTTTCGTTCACATGTTATGAGATTGGTGAGTATCCAATTGAAGACCATTTTATAGCTTTCCAGCTTGAGAACTTCATTTTCAGTTTAGCAATTCTAATCATTAAAGGTTTGTTGGTCATAAGAATGTGCCTAAGGGCTTTGACTGTGGGAGGGTTCCCATGCCCATGGAAATTCTAGAAAAAAACTTCATTTATTAAGAGCTGACTTGCCTCTAGTTTGAGGCCCCCCTTTATTCATGTTGTTCGGTTTATTGGATTTAGTGTTCTCTTTAGCCTTGCCTTTAGAGGCCTTATCCTCAGGACATTCATCAGTTTCCCTAGAGGAAGGGGGAGATTCATCCTTCCCATTTATTTAAATTGTTATATCTTTGGATGGAGAACTGTCATCTACATCTTCCACCCATGATTTCCCACTTATAGGAAAGAATTTCTTTAGAGAGTGAGCAAAGCCTATGTCTGCGGCTCTTGAAACTCTCCTTTTTTCTGATTTCGTAGGCTCTACCTGAGTAAAATAGTCCCCTTTATGAGAATCCTATCCAACCAAATATGAAGTAGGCAAGGCAGATGCATGCCCAGAACCAGCACTACCCAATTGTGTGTATGGGACTACTTCATCATATCCATATATAGTAGCATTGAGGTTCTCCTACTATCCGCCAAGTGACTCGCCTGAACCATGTAGGTCCTACCCTGAATTGTTGATTTTCACCTTATGTATAGGCATGGTCGCAGTAGTCATTTGTGAGTCTGGGAAAACTTCATCAGAGCCACATTTAGTAGTTCTGAAGTTCTCATGCTTTCCATCAAGATCCTGGTCTTAGTCGTGTATTTCCTAGCCTGAGTTGTGGGTCTACTCATTATATTCCAAACAATCATTAGATGGGGCCTTATAAGCCTATTTAGATACCACAATCAGTTGATGCGGCTGGGCAGTCACGTAGGACACTGGGATATCTTTAGGAACACCGCGGAGCTCGACCTGAGATAGTTGTGGGCCATAAGCATTCGGCTTAACCGGATCTGGAAACACCAATCCAACCCCCCCCCCCCCCTGCTGGACCCCCTGGATAGCAGCCCCCCCTAAAAATCTCTTTCACATCCCTTTCCCCCCCCCCACACACACACCACTTGCACCCCCTGCTGGACCCCCCTGGACAGCAACCCCCCTGGGCAGAAGCCCCCCCCCCCCCCCCCCCGCTGGACCCCCCTGGATAGCAGCCCCTCCCACACACACACACATCCCTTGCACCCCCCTACTGGACCCCCCTGGACAACAGCCCCCCCACCCCTGCTGGACAGCATCCCCAGCCCCCCTGGACAGCAGCCCCCCTAGACAGAAGCCCCCCCCCCCACACACTGGACCCCCCTAGACAGCACCCCCCCCCCCCCCCCACATCCCTTGCACCCCCCTGCTAGACCCCCCTGGACAGTAGCCCCCCCCCCCACCCCACCCCCTGCTGGACAGCATCCCCATCCCCCCTGGACAGTAGCCCCCCTGTTGGACCCCCCTGGATAGAATCCCCCCTGGACAGCAGCCCTCCCCCCTACTGGATAGCCCCCCCACACACACATACCTTTCACACCCCTTTCCCCCTGGACAGAATCCCCCCCCCCCCCCGGATAGCATCCCCCCTAGACCCCCTAGACAGAAGCCCCCCCCCCCATTGGACCCCGTGAATAGCAGCCCCCCCCCCCCACCACACACACACACATACCTTGCTCCCCCTACTAGACCCCCTGGATAGCACCCCCCCCCCCCCCCATACACACACACACACATCCCGTGCACCCCCCTACTAGACCCCCTGGACAGCATCCCGCCCACCCCCTTGCTGGACAGCAGCCCCAGCCCCCCTGGACAGCAGCCCCCCATGTTAGACCCCCCTGGACAGAAGCCCCCCCTGCAGGACCCCCTGGACAGCAGCCCTCCCCCCTTCTGGACGCCCCCCCCCCCCACCCACACACACACACATCCCTTGCACACCCCTTGCCCCCCTGGACAGCATCCCCCCCCAGACCCCCTAGACAGAAGCCCCCCCCCTGCTGGACCCCCCTGGACAGCAGCCCCCCCCCCCCCCCCTGTTGGACCCCCTGGATAGCCCCCCCCCCTGCTGGACCCCCTGGACAAAATCCCCCCCCCCTACAGGACCCCCCTGGACAGCAGCCCTCCCCCCCCCCTCGCTGGACCCCCTGGATAGCATCCCCCCTGTTGGACCCCCTGTACAGCCCCCCCCCCCCCCTTCTGGACCCCCTGGATAGAAGCCCCCCACCCCCGCAGGACCCCCTGGACAGCAGCCCCCCCTGCTGGACAGCACTCCCCCCCCCCCCACATCCCTTGCACACCCCTTGCCCCAATTGTTAGGTTAGAGGTGATAAGGTTTAAAATTGTTGGAGGAAAGGAAAATGTGGGACCAACTAAACAATTGAGGTTCAGGCTCAACATCAATTTTGAGGTTCAGGCTCAATAGAAGTTGGTAGCTACTGGGGTCCGAGCCATGGTGGTGTTACCCCTTTCTCCAGAATCCCTCCCATTAAACATAATTATCAGTGGAGGAGGTACAAAATTGGAAAATAATCCTATGTTGGTTAGTGGTACTGATAGGGAACATGGTTTAGTATATGTTCAGCATGGATTGTGATACAATATAAAATTCAGTTAGAAATGAAAAGAAATCATAGTGGAACATACACCTGCAGATGGAAGTGGTCTGACTATTGTTCTTCTACATTCTTGCAGTATGTGGATGTCAAGGAGTAATATCTAGCTCCAAACCATTGTCCCGATTTATCTTACCAAACTAGTAACATTAATTAACATTAATACCCCTATAATTCATCTTTTTTTGCTTGTGTTCTTATTTCTCTCCAAGAACACACACATAATCATAATGCTTTAGTGACTCTAATGGGGAACTATGAGTTTAATGGATCAACCGAGGATGATGTATTTGTGTATGGGGTGATCATTATTGGATGGAAATAGATGAGGATGAATCTAATGGAAACTCAAAGAAACAATAATGTGATGATAATCAATTCACAAATCGTAGTTTCACACACACATTGGGTGGAAGACAACTTGATCTCTACCTATGTTTAGGTTGGAAAATTGTGTATTACAATTTTTAGGTAAACACAAATGGAAACAAATGTGGCTTAGATATACTTTTTTATGGGGAGTATTAATGAAAATATGACATCGATGTAATAAAACATGGAATAAAATATGAGAGGGTAGAACAAGAGCCAACATATGGCTCTGGATGCGGTGTAGAAGAAAATCATGATACTATTAGTTTGTGATTTAGAAGAACAAACTCTTGAGAGTTTGAATAGAATTGAGAAACATATGCAGTGAGGATTAGAAAATGAAAAAAAAACTTGATAAGCACTGAAAAATCCGTAATTCAGATAAATGGGATGGATGGAGTGCAGCATGCTCCTTGAGACATTTCCGGTTACAGAAGTTGTCGAACAATCTGAAGAGCTATGAAGTGTCTCAAAGTTAGTGGAATTTTCAACATTATTTGGATACAATCCATTAGTATGGATTACAAATTTACCCACAAAATGACTTATTTTTTAATGAAACCAATGAGAAAACTATATGAATAACGTAAATAGATATGACCAATGTAATGGTGTGAGATATATGAGTCGTCATGAATTGGGGGAATAGAAGTTGAATGGGTTATGCTTCCATCGTGGCCAACCATACAGACCAATGCACAAATGCCCTGAAAATCTTTTTCGAGTGTGAATCTAGGAATTCAAAGAACTTAGGGAATTTAAGGAGGAGGGAGACATGGAAAAAGAAAAATATTTGGTCATAGAAGCTGGAGAATGAGAACATGGTAGGAAACTAGTAGAATGATAAAGAGAATCGATTGATCTCCAGAGTATTCATGAGGTTAAGGAAAATTAGATGATGCTCACCAGACATATATCAAGTGTTATGGTAGTTCTTTTATTGGATAAAAGATCCATCCATCTATTTACTTCTAGACATATTTCCAAACTCACAAACTTGAAGGTTTTAATTACCAACCCATTTTTTTTTACTCATGGTTGTGGTTCTCATTATTTTTTACAAGACCTATGAAAATAGATTTAGGTCAGTATAGAGAATTCCATCAGTATAGTTGATACATTTGTTTTTGACCCTATGGGACTATATGTAGTCTTCAGGATATAATGGATAACAATACTGCATAGTGTTTTGACTAGACAGGGTTATAAAACCAAGGGATTTTTATAGTAGGGGTCAGAAATTAATCTCTATGTAAATGAAACCACTATAGTGTGACCATGGGGACTTCAAAACCACATTCAACAAAGAATAATATTATTGAGTGATGGGATTGGTAAGTGCAGATTCAGTTTCTAGAATAAGAATCAAACTGTAAGCTCATAGATTGGTTTTATTCGGGTGAATTTTAGAAAAACATCCAGTTTATGTTTAGAAAACTGTAGGGCCCACAACTATATTGGAAATCCAACCACGCTATTTATCTGGTTCTTGGGACGACCCTATTAATTATTTGACCATATAATCTAGAACATTATCTAAATGATGAGTTAGAGCACAATGTTAATGACATGATGGGTGAATGAATAACCTGACATAGTGGAATCCCATTTTATAGTCCCATATTTCTTGTAAATAAAAAAATATGGGACTTAGAAGATGTTCATTAATTACCAAGCACTTAATAAACATACCATCCCGAATAGGTTCCTCATTCCCATCGTTGAATAACAATTGTAAGAGTTGAAATGAGCTACATTTTTCTCAATATGGGACTTCAAATCTATGTTCCACTAGATATGAGTATGAATAAGGATCTTAAAAAGATAGTGTTTTGTACACACAATGGAAATTATGAATTCCATTCCATTTTATTTGGGTTGATGAACTCCCCAACCTCTTTTCCACCACTTATAACTTGGATCCTCTAGTGAGATGGTTACAAAAATAACCTTAAAAGACTCATAAATCTAAATCTAGATAAAAATATCCTCAACCTTCAGTACCAAACCAATTCATCCTAATAATCTTGTTACCCAGGAATTATTGTGAGGCTACCATCTTGATTCTGGGGGGGCTGTTGCAGGCTGAAATGAATGTGGAAGGGGGCTTGTGTGGACTGGATTTGGCTGGAGCAGGGCCAAATCACGGCATAAATGCGGCGTGACCGCGGCGTGATCGCGGCGTGACTGCAGCGTGACCGCGGCGTGACCACGGCGTGACCACGGCGTGTTGGCCCGGTCCAGCGACATTCGTAGGGTAGCATCTTCCGGCCAGGAGCAAAGGGAGTGGGAGGAGGCTGGAATGCTAGTGGAAGGGGGCTGGTTGCATGTACTGGGGGATGGTTCGGGCTGATTCAAAGGTGTCAGGGGGATGTTACGGGCTGGAATGATGGTGGCAGCAGGCTGAAATGAAGGTGGAAGGGGGCTGGTGTGGGATGGATGTGGCTGGAGCAGGGCCAAATCATGGCATTAACGCGGCGTGACCGCGGCGTGACCGCAGCGTGTTGGCCCGGTCCAGCGACATCTGCAGGGCAGCATCTTCCGGCCAGGAGCGAATGGAGCGGGAGGAGGATGGAATGCTGGTGGAAGGGGGCTGGTTGCAGGTGTTGGGGAGATGGTGCGGGCTGATTCGAAGGTGGCAGGGGGGCTGTTGCGGGCTGGAGTGCTGGTGGCAGTAGGATGAAATGAAGGTGGAAGGGGGCTGGATGTGGGCTGGATGTGGCTGGAGCAGGGCCAAATCATGGCGTGACCGTGGCGTGACCGCAGCGTGACTGCAGCGTGTTGTCCCGGTCCAACGACATTCGTGGGGCAGCATCTTCTGGCCAAGAGCGAAGGGAGCAGGAGGAGGTTGGAATGCTGGTGGAAGGGGGCTGGTTGCAAGTGTTGGGGGATGGTATGGGATTATTCGAAGGTGGCAGGGGGGGCTGTTGCGGGCTAGAATGCTGGTGGCAGTGGGCTGAAATGAAGGTGGAATGGGGCATGTGTGGGCTGGATGTGGTCGGAGCAGGGCCAAATCATGGCATTACCGCGTTGTGACCACGATATGACCGTGGCGTGATCGCGGCGTGTTGGAGATTTCTAACTAAAATTTGTTTCTCCCCCACTGGGTATACGCACCTACACACATTAAATGTATTTTATAGAAACCTTCAAATTAAATGGGCAATGTCACACATAAAATTTAAAGAGGAATGTGTAAAACATAAAAAACATTGAAAACAAAGTAGAAACACGAACTTGGATGTTTGTTTATGCTTCCAACAACAGTATGATTCAATCTTCAATAGGTGCATGAGGTGATGTCCAGCTTTTTTCATGCCCATATAACAATAGAAAAATGTTATTAAATAGTAAAATAACTAAATGAAATAAAAGAAAAGAAAAGGGAAAAGAATTTTTAAGTTTCAAACTCAGAACAGGGGTTGTTGTTAACCTGTCCACAGCTGCACCCCTCCACCCCCCTGCCCCCTCCCCCCTGTCCCCTGCCCCCCTCCAACTTTCCCCCCTTCCCCCTGAAACTTGCCCCCTGCCCCTTCCCCCCTCCAACCTGCCCCCTGCAACCTGCCCCCATGCCCCCTGCTCCCCTGCCCTCTGCCCCCCTCCAACCTGCCCCCCTGCACCCCTGCCCCCTGCCCCCCTGAAACTACTTATTTTGTTATGTGAGGACATCTAAGGCATGGACGCACCATGCTGAAATTTTGATGGAATTATGCTACTTGTTTAATAATATTTATCTAGGAAAATTATTCTCATAGAGTATAATCTGATGCCTCAACAATTTTTGTTAGCTCGAAGGGATTGAGAATAACCCTCGAGCCTTTCCACAGGCCGACTTGGGTGCTCGGATCAGGGGTAATCCAATTTAGTTTGTGTAAAATGGTGTTTATAAATTATGTTTGGTAAAATTAAAACTTCAAGGGTGGAATGGATGTTCAAGTTTTATAAGGTCCAAAATACCATCCTCTTCTTCCTCAACCCCCACATCTTCTTCTTACCCAACCCCATGTCCCAAAGCTTGACAGCACCCCTCACCATAGATGAACCATTTTCTAATCCTAGTTCTATGAGCATACCGTAATTTGAGACCCTGGTGAGCTTCATTGCAAGGATGGCGATGGCTTAAAAAACACATCCTGTATAAAATTGATCTCCATCCTTCATCACTTTGGAGCAACCTGAACATTAACACTCTCAATTAGTTATTAAGAACAAATCATTAGAACATTGTTGCTCAAAAATATGAGGTGGATTTAAGGATGTTAAATTACCAATGGTTTAATTATTACCAACTGAAAAAATCAAAAAACAATATAAATTCATCACCCACATCTAATAATTTTATTATTAAATGAATTTAGTTGTGGTACTCTACCTCAATAACATGCACTACTATGATATCTCTAACCTATGGATTGTACCTATAACCAGTTTAGGTGAGGCAAAAATATTTTTTTTTAATTATATGAAATAGAAAAGTCCATCTAAATTATATAATGAAATTGATCTTAATTAAATAATAGAAACTACCTGGCTCGCGGTGATACATCATAGACCAGTTTGATCACACTTTAATCCACATTACACATTGTTTCCACCAAATATTCTTTAAGAATCACATTTTCATGGCCCCTTTTTCTAGGAAAAAAACATTTTAATGCATCTACAAAATTATAATATGTAGTTTAAAAACCATTTTTCTCAAAAGGATCTAATAAAAATGATGGTGAGAACAACTATACACCATTCTTGAATATCATTTTTTTATTCCACATCATGTACTTTCCAAAAAATAGTTATACTACCATGGTTGTAAACTGTGGCTACATATTAGTTTCTAGAAAAAAATAGAGATGTCTCACCCTACACCCTGAGCCCTGCCGCACCCCGCACTCAGTACTCCAAGCAATAAAACATGAAGGAGACATCGATGTTTCCCATGCCTTCAAATTCAATAGTGTATTACTTAATCAACAAAGGCCTTCATATACCGTCAACATATGAAATAATTTTAGGACATCTTCCATGGAGCTGAAAAAACCACCATAGATAGTGTGAAGTAGGTTCATGACAATCAAAAGATCCACCTAATGTCAAGTCCAAGAGATGACTCTTCATAATAGTGTCGGGCTTTAGGGGTGTTCATGTGTTGGGTCGAGGGTGTTTTGGGGCTCGACCCAACAAAAAAAGATTAGGTCGATCACGTGCTTTGTGATAACCTGACCCAACCCAACCCAACCCGCTGGGGTCAGGTTACCTGACACATGGCCAAAGGACTCAACCCAACCCAACCTGTCATGGTTTGGGTCAGTTTGGGTCAAGTTATATGATTAAAACCCAACCCGATGCACCTGAACCCAAACCCAGACCCATGCACCCCCCCCCCCCCAGCCCCCTCATCCCCCTACAGTAGCCCCTCCATCTCCCCACCCCCACCCCTCGGCAACCCCCCTCCCCCAACCCCCTACATCCCCCCCCAACCCCCTACAGCCCCCCCCCCAGACCCAGACCCAACCCAATGCAGTAGCAGGGTGGCTTCCAAAAAACACCATCCAATTCCAAAATGCAAACCAAAATGCAGTGGCATCCAAAAAATGTAGCAACATCCAAGAAAATACAAACCAAAATGCAAAACAAAATAGGGGAAATAACAACATCCAAAATGCAGTGGCATCCAAAAATGCAGTAGAATCCGAATAAATACAGTTGCATCCAACCCATAAAAATGAAATAATGAAGAAACTTCAAAAATATAAACAATAAGGAAGGTCAAAAACTCCATAAATTTGAGCATAAAATCGTATACAAATTTAAAAACCAAACAAAACAACAGTGGCATACAATTATGAACACAACAAAAGAGGGGAAACAAATAGGTGTAAAGTGAATAATAACATGGGTAAGGGAATCCAACCTGTTACCTAACCAACAACACTAATAAATGTGATCCCAAAATATTTTTATTAACACCATCAGGAACAATATTGTTACCTATCTACCACTTCAATTAATTGTTGAAGTTAAACTTGGTAAACCCCCACTTCCTACTGATAATTGGAATAAAATGCATGAATTCAAACATCATTCTATTTTCTTTATTTTTCTTTAATTTAGTACATGTGAACCAAATAGATCATTATGTCCTAATGAAGTAGTTCGATCCATCCTAAAAGTAACTCACAAACATACAAAAGATTATTGAAAGTTAGCAAAATAAACAAAGCAACACTACTAGACAAGATCTTTTCCATTTTAGCCTTTGATAAAGAAGAATCTTCCAAAATAAATGTATAAGAAAAAGATTAGTAAATTAAACTAAATTCATATAAAAAGGGTAAATAGATTATTCATTTTCTTTAAAAATAAAAGAGATATTAAATAATCAAACCCATTTTCCACAATTAATACCATTACACTGCACTAATGTAAACTTTATGCGGTCATAAAAATAGAGAAAAAATAAAACCCTAAAACTTATTTTGATCAGTGAAAATTATATAAAAATTTTAAACAATGAAATCTTATGAGTGGTATAAAATTCATGAACTCATGTAACAATGCTTGTGAATAACAGCTAGATACTATGATGCATGTCATCAACTCAATTCTTGTGAATACCAACAAGCTACTACGGGTCGGTTTTTAATAAATTCATAGGTTGTGGAACTTTTTTTATAATTAAACTTTCACCGGTGTTGGGGTGAAGGATGTAAAACTTTCTTGTATTGGGGAATTTATAGTGGGAGGTAAATAGAAGGAGGTAGATTCAGAAAGTACACAGAAATTGCAAGCTGAAGTGCCAGTGGATTCCTGCTTCTGAAGGGCCGCTATGAACAAAGTGAGAGATTTCGTGAGAGAGGTCGACGATTCGGAGTGGAGGGTTGCGGTGAGAGAGGTCGATGGAAACGTGAGAGACCGTGTTGATTGGGAGCGTCGGGAGGAGGGAGCCGTAGTGAGAGCTATAGACAGTTCGGTGAGTAGGATCGCGGATCGGGGGAGGAGGAGAGGAGAGGTCATCGTGGATCAGGGGAGGAGGAGAGGAGAGGCCGAAGAAATCCAAAGAAAAAAAAAGAAACACTGATGTTTAGAAGTTTATCCATGGATTCTTAATTAAAGTGTGTCTATAAACAGTCTATAGCCACGGACCTATAAAACTGTGGCTATAGGTCTGTGGCTATAGCTTAAATTTCTAGTAGTGTCGGCTTGAGACTGAACCACTTGTTTCATGTCTGTTGTGCTGCTTAATTTAGTCTTCTTTGTTTTACTGTTTTACTGTTTTACTTCTTTACTGTATAATTCAGAAATCACCAAATTCACTTTGATAGTTAATCTTTGAAATAAGTTATAATTGTCTTGTCTTAGTAGAATAGCTTCAAAAGTAATATTAATAATTGACATTAAGATTACTGAGAACTAATCAATCTTCTAAGAAGTTATTTAAACAGTCAAACTCCTATAACAGTATAACCTTGATTAACTAGGTTGTATTTAACCTTTTGGGGAAACCTTTTTAAGAATACTTTTTAACCAGAAATTTTTATAGATACTCAATTCACCCCCCCCCCCTCTTGAGTAATCTACTTCGACCAACATTTGGTATCATAAGAGTTTTATTAAGACTTTTTTTAACCTTATTTCAATTGTTATCATAGTAATACTTTGAAGATCTATAAATTTATATTAATTCTAAATTTCTATATCTCTCACAATATTTATGTATTATGGATAATAGATTGGAAGGTGTTGCAACCAACAGACCACCATTCTTTAATGGAACCAACTTTGATCAATGGAAAATTAAAATGAAAATGCATTTAGAGAGTATGGGTTTTGAAATTTGTTATTACATTATAGATGAATATAAGATTACTACTGCTAATATAATCACATGGGATGAACATATCAAAACTGCCTACAATAACAATTGAAAAGCTATGACTTCTTTATACTGCTCCTAAGGAGATGAAAAATTTTATAGAATTTCTGCTTGTAAATTTGCCCATGAAATTTGGGATACCCTGTCTGTCTCACATGAAGGAATATATAGTGTAAAAGAAATGAGACTTAATAATTATACTATTAAATATGATAACTTTAAAATGAAACCTGATGATCCTATCTCGGATATGTATCTAAGGTTCAATAAGATTGTCAACACAATGATTTCTCTTGGAAGAGAAGTCACTGCCAAGGAATAAATCATGAGAATTCTTAGATGTCTGCCTAACAGATGGAGAGGAACCTCTGTCTTAATTACAGAATCATGCGACATCAGTAAGCTACCTATAAAAGAACTCATTGGGAAACTGATGATGTATGAAGAAGAGTTGAAAGTCAATAAGGAAGAGGAGGATGAACCAAAAAGGAAATCTGTTGCATTCAAAACCACCACCTATAAACATAAAGACAAAGGGAAATTAGAATCTTCTGTAGAAAGTTCCAATAGTGACCAATCATTACTTGACAGTGATGAGAAGATGGATTAATTAGCTAGAATATTCAAGAAACTTTACAAAAATAAAAACTTTTTTTGAAAGCCTAACTTCAAGGGAAAATATGACCAAAAAGGAATTTTGAAGAAGGATTGGAAAATAAGTGACAAGATTGATGATATTGTCTGCTATGAATGTAAGTTCAAAGGACATATCAAGGCTGACTGTCCAAAGCTCAAGTAAAAAAAGAGATATGAGGAAAAGGACAGGAAGTATAAAAAGGAAATGAAAGCAACCTGGAGTGCTTCTGAGGACAGTTCAAGTTACTAAGAAACATCACATTATGAACAAGATAACAAATCCAATATGTTTTTTATGATAAACATATCTAAGGTAACATTGGACTCTCCTGTACATAATTCATACTATTCTAGAGATAAGAGTGAATATAAAAATATGACTAATGAATAAATGTTTGAATACTGTAACATGATTGAAGAAACATGCAATTCACTAAAATACAAATATAAATCAATTAAGAAATAGTATTCTCTTACTGTGACTGTTAAATATGAACTCACAACTAAAAAAGAGAAAAATGCTCAACTGATCAAAGAGAAAAATGAACTAAAAATATCTAATGATCAATTAAAGAATGACCTAGAAAAGTTTACCAATGGGAAAAATACCCTTACTCAAATTCTAGGAAAAATATTTACCCCTAAATATACCTCTGACATTGGTTATCAACCTGGAAAAAGAAATATTGGTAGAAAAAATTTTGTTTCTAAATCTAGGATATATAGTTTTACTCTCATTTCTGGACACAATTCAACTAATTCAATTTATGATACACTTTCTATTGTTTCAAGTTATTCTAGAACAAATAGAGTTTACTTTTCAAATACTTTACTTAATGGTTATAGGAAACCTATGAGGTAGATATGGGTTCCTAAATCACTCATTACTAATATTACTGAACCCAAACAAGTATGGGTACCAAAATCTTTTTTTGTTTAATAATTTTATATGAAATATTCTTAAAGAGTTTCTGTAAAAGTTTATGTTACTTGGACAGTGGATGTTCAAGACACAAGACAGGAGAATACTCAAGTTGAAAGAACCTAATAAAAATATATGGAGGATATGTCACATTTGGTGACTATTCTAAAGGAAATATTATTGGCCTCGGCCAAATCAGTAACTATAAATCAGTTTTAATTTCTAAAGTACTATTTTTTGATGGATTAAAATATAATCTTCTTAGTATCTCACAATTATGTGATGATGGATTTCATGTTAGATCTGAAAATGATTCTTGCAATGTCTTTAATTCTAAAGAAGAATTAGTATTTTCTATATTAAGAAATGAAAATTTTTACTCTGTTCACATAGATTCCTTAGCTTCTCAAAATGCTTCATGCTTAAGTTTATTTCATAAAGAGTCTTGGATCTGGAATAGGAGACTAGGACACTGTAATATTCACTCCCTTAGAAAGATAACTAGAAAAATATTAGTTAAATACTTACCCAAACTTGAGTTTCCAAATGACAAAGTGTGTAATCCCTGTCAAAAGGGAAAACAACACAAAATTTCCTTCAAACCAAAGAAAGAAGTGTCAAATTCTCAACCTCTAAAACTATTTCACATGGATTTTTTTAGACCATCTAGAGTTTCTAGTTTAAATGGTATGAACTATTTTTATGTTCTTGTAGATGACTTTTCAAGATATACTTGGACCTTCTTTATGGCTCACAAAAGTGAACCCTACTCTTATTTTACTAAATATTCCAAGACTATGGAAAATATTAGTGGACTTAGAATTAAATATTTAAGAAGTGATCATGGCCATGAGTTTGAAAATCAAGATTTTGAATCCTTTTTCTCACAAAATGGTTATAGTCACAATTTATCTACCCATAGAACACCTCAAAAAAATGGAGTTGTAAAAAGAAGAAATAGAACCCTGCAAGTGATTTCTAGAACAATGCTTAGTGAATATGACCTAACTATTTATTTTTGGACTGAAGCTATCAATACAGCATGATACATAATCAATAGAGTGTTGATCAGACCTATTCTTAAAAGTACTTCTTATGAGTTATGAAGCAATCGAAAACCCAAGGTTAACTACTTCAAAGTTTTTGGTTGGAAAGTCTATCTTCTTAATACTAAGGACAATCTTGAAAATTTTGCATCCAAGAGTGATGAAGGTATATTTTTAGGATATTCCATGTCTAGTAAAGCCTATAGAGTGTTCAATAAAAGAACTAAATGTGTGGAAGAATATATCCATGTCAAATTTGATGAAGCATATCCACATGAGCCTAAAACCATTTTAGAGAACATGGAGGATGATGTATCAAATCTGAACATTAATTCAAAATCCTAAAACCATTCTGTGAAAGAATTTTTGAAAACTTCCAGTTCTGGAAATTCCTTATACTTAAGTCACAATGAACCTGAACCTGTTGATGAACCTGAAATCACTAGTCCCTCCTTTTATAGAACTGTTAGAACTCTTAAGAACCATCCTTTAGATGTTGTTGTAGGAGACCTGGACAAAGGAACTCAAACTAGAGCTTCTCTTAGAAATTAGGTTGAACATCAAGTCTTCTTGTCACAACTTGAACCTAAAAACATTAATGATGTTATCAATGATAAATTTTGGGTGATGGTTATGCAAGAAGAACCTAATCAGTTTGAAAGGAACAAAGTTTGGAAACTTGTTGAAAAACTTAAGGACACATTCACCATAGGCACTAAATGGGTGTTTAGAAATAAGGTATATGAAGCTGGTAACATAGTTAGAAACAAGGCTAGATTGGTTGCACAAGGATATAGTCAAGAAGAAGGAATTGACTATAAGGATACCTTTGCACCAATAGCTAGACTTGAATCCATCAGAATCCTTCTTGCTTATGTTGCACATATGACTTTAAAACTATATCAAATGGATGTTAAGAGTGCATTCTTAATTGGGTATATAGCTGAGGATGTCTCTGTTGAACAAACCCCTAGCTTTACAAACCCCCATTTTCCAAATCATATTTTTAAATTATCAAAAGCCTTATATGGTTTAAAATAAGCTCCAAGAGCTTGGTATGATAGGTTGAGTACTTTTCTTATTTCCAAAGGTTTTACAAAAGTAATAATTGATCCTACCCTGTTTATAAAATGAATTTCTAATGATGTTTTAGTTGTTAAAATCTATGTATATGACATTATCTTTGGAACTTCAAGAAATTATTTATGTATTGATTTTTCTAAAATGATTCAAAATGAATTTGAAATGAGTTTAATGGGTGAACTAAAATTTTTTCTCAGATTTCAATTATTTTAAAATAATGATGGTATTATTTTAACTCAAAGTAAATATACTAGAGTTATTTTAAAACGTTTTGGATTGGATATCACTAAAAGTAGTGACACTCCCATGAGTACCACTTGTAAGTTGGATCTTGATGAAGATGGAAAATCTGTTGATCAAACCACTTATAGAGGAATGATTGGAAGTTTACTCTACTTAACTTCTAGTCAACTTGAAATTATGTTTAGTGTGTGTATGTGTTCTCATTTTCAAGAAAATCCTAAGAAATCTCATTTAAATGTTGTAAAGAGAATTTTCAAATACCTCAAGCATACACCCAATCTAGGATTGTTCTATCCTAAAGGATAATAATTTGAATTAGTTAGTTATTCTGATGCTGAATTAGGTGGTTGTAAGTTAGATAGAAAAAAAACCTCGAGAACATGTCACTTTTTAGGCAAGTCATTAGTATCATGGTGTAGTAAGAAACAAAATTCTATTGTATTATCTATTGTAGAAGTTGAATATATAGCTGCTGGAAGTTGTTGTGCACAAATCTTGTGGATGAAACACACATTACTAGATTATGGATATAAATTCAGGCATGTACCTATAAATTGTGACAACACAAGTGCTATTAACATCTCAAAAAATACTATTTCACATTATAGGATAAAGCATATTGATGTAAGACATCACTTTTTGAGAGATCGTTATCAAAAAGGTGATATCACTTTGGAATTCATTGGTACTGAGTATCAGCTTGCTGATATATTTACCAAACCATTAAATTCTGAAAGAATAGACTACATCATACATTAATTAGGCATGATAAATCTTAAGTAAATGTCTTATTATTTATGTCTTACTATTTTATATCTTATTGTCTCACCATAAGGACCAGTCACTATCTCACCGTAAAATTCATTCATTATCTCACCGTAAGGACTAGTCATTGTCTCACCGTAAAATTCATTCATTGTCTCACCGTAAAGACCTGATATGGTCTCACTATAAAGATTTATTTTATGATTTTTATTTACAAATTTAAAACTGTATCATGGTGATTATTCATTTCACCTTTTTATTTCCCCACTCTTTTACTTTTGTGACATTTGGTATTCCTAAATGATAAAATAAAGGAAGTTTCACTTGTCCTTCAATCGATCTTTCTTCTATTCACTCAATTTTAACCCTTATTGAATCCTTCAACCCTTCTCTCTCTCGAACCTTCGGTGAATGCCCAGGATGAAACGCCCTTCATCGTCGAATCTTGAGAAACGTAGATAAAAAAAGATGAAGATTGCACCTAAGCTAACACCCGAAGGTCCTCTAAATCCAAATATGGTGAACCAAGTAGTAGTAACTGATAAAGAGATATGACCTGAGTGTCTTATGTTGAGTATGTCTCTGGTTTTGAAAGTTTTAAAAGATAAATGCTGGTTAGAATGATTTCAAAGAAATATAGACCTATCTACCCTAAGATTGAGGCTCAATTTTATTAGTATGTTCAGTTCTCCTTTGATTCTGAAGATGGTTATGTTGTGAGAAGTTGGATAAATGGCCAGAAATGCTCATTCTCTTCGAGGTTATGGGATGAGGACTATCAGAGAGGACCTCCACCTTTCAGTGAATTCTTTATTTTGGAAGATGCTTTGAAAAGCTTAATCGGAAATAGAACCAATAGTAGAGCCATTGCTGCTGAACTGGATAGAGAATCTAG
Organism: Viscum album; assembly: GCA_963277665.1. Lineage (NCBI taxonomy): Eukaryota > Viridiplantae > Streptophyta > Magnoliopsida > Santalales > Viscaceae > Viscum > Viscum album. The sequence goes on along the minus strand of OY728145.1, from coordinate 649,312,255 downwards.
ACTTTTTTTTAAGTTTATATAGAACTTGATTATCCCTAGAAAAGGTTATTTTTCTGTACTAAAATATCAGGATGTGTTTCTAATTTATCTTATGAAAAATGGGCATAAGATCAACCTTTGTAAGTATGTCATACACCATATGTGTGAGCTGATCAAAACCACATCCAAGTCAACCACTCTATTTTATTATCAGCTTATCTTAGCCATGCTTCATACCAAAGGTATGGTTGGAACTAATGAAGAAGTTATCAAGGATTGTGAGTTTTTCCTTTCAAAATTCATTATCAAGAGGATGAAAATCAACTGGAATCCTTGGAAAAAGGCATGGGTAGAAGACAATGATAGGATTTATGAAAATTTTAATCCAGTGGAACATCCTTCAAGACCAAAAGATATTAATGATCCTGGTTTGGAACCAGATGAAGTTGTTGAGTATTCTGAAGAAGAAGAAGAAAAAGAGGTTGTTATGCCTCCCATGGAAACTATTTCTAATAATAAAGGTAATACTCATGTCCCTCATGCAGTAATTGAAAAGGAATTCCCTGCTTCTAAAGATGTTGTTAATCTAGAAGATCAACCCAAAGTTGAAATAGAATCTATTATCAAATAAACTGAAAAAAATGCTATGGGAGATCTTATAGAAGAAGAATTACCTGTTATGAAAGAATCTGACCTTGAGGAACTCCCAGTGGAACAATCTTTTCCTGAATTCATTCCTTCGGTTGAGGAAAGGCTAGAGCTAGCTTTTCAGTTGGCTAGACAGGATATGAGAGAGGAATTAAGAGATGAATTCGTGGAACTAGATCAAGCCTCTAAGCCTCTCAGTCCTGAGAAGGATGCAACTGTTGAGGGGGAGCAACCCCCGAATCTGAAATCTTTTGAAGTACCAAACCCGATTGATCCAAGCCCTGTAGAAACTTGGTATAAATTCCCCATCTTTTATGATATGGATAACTCCCAAGAAGTCTCAGTAAAAGGCCTTGACCTTTCCACTATGTTGCAATTGAAATCTGTCTCTAATCTTGCCCCTAAAAAAGAACCTAAGCCTGTATCAGTCCCTATCTCTAAACCTTCACCAGAACAACCATCCATGGTGAGTAAAGATGATCTGAAAGGATTTAGAGCTACCCTTTTGGTTGGAGTTGAAAAACTTCTGAATACCTAACCAGATCCTATAACAAATCTAAATGAGAGAGATGCCTCATTGTTGTTGGAAAAATTTATTTGGAAAATTCAACCCAAAATGCTTCATGAGATTTAGGAAGTCATAGTTGAAAATAGATTTCTTAGTGATGAAGTGAAGACTCCAAGAGGTATCATTGAAGACATGTAGAAAGTGATGAATCTGTTATCCGAGCTTGCTCCTCATCCTGTGGAGCCTGTTGTTCCTCAAACCCCATAGAATGTTGTCTCTCAGATTCAACCTCATTTAGATTACTTAGTGAAAAAAGTGGCAGAAAGAAACAAAAATATTGTGAAATAAATGTGAGATCTTGTGGTTAATCTTAAAAATCTCACTAATGAGTATACGGGGTGCCTTCAAAAAGTGATAAATCAACTGAAATCTCTCACCTCAGCTATCACTACTTCTAAGACATCTGTAAAATCATCTCAATATTCCTTATATAGTGACCTGCTTAGAACGGTGGTCAAAGAAGAACTTCAAACTGTGCTTAGTGGTTTCAATAGAGATTCACTATCTGAAGTTATCAAGAACAGGGACAGAATTCTTGATCTGGTCCAAATACATTCCAAACATTTTAATGATGCTCAATAAGAAATTTCCAAGAACGTGGATTTCTACTTCAACTGAATCTTCTCAAAGACTGACATGACCAATCACTAAAAATATCTTGTAGAAAATCTGAGGATTCCTCCTGTTACTCAAGATTTCAAGACTCAAGTCCAAAAGCTCACAGAGTTCACTCGTTTATTGGAAAAGTTTATGGAAAACAAGGATGACTTTGAGAAATCTATACATTATGGTGGAGAGATCATTGTGGATTTTATTAAGCTTCCCAGACCCTATCTTCATGTATAGAGTACAACCATTGTTGCTCCTACGGCTACCCCTATGTGGCCTGGCTTTCCTACTTTCACCTCTGCCCTAGCCTCTACTTCTATGTCTATCAGTCAAGCACTGAGTCAGATCAGGCATGTGATCTTTGATCAACAACTGCCTCGGTCTTCTACTACACCTAATCTGGCTCCCTCTATCTTTGAAGTTCTTCCATTACCTTCTCTATCAACTAGATCACTCCCTTCTTCTACCTCAACCTCTCCTCCTATGGCTTCCTCTTCTGCTACTGATGCTACTGGAAAAGAGAAGACCAACCAATGAAGAAGGATAGTGATTACTCTTTTTTTATGGGAATCTTGATAATTTTGTTTGACTTTTTATAATGACCCTTTTTTTTCTAATACATTATGCCCTTTTCTTGACTCTTTTGTCTTTATTTTTCTTGCTACTTTTTGATAATCCCAAAAGGGGGATAAATGTAGGATACACATAGGAGAGGAGAACACTCACTCTATATATGTTATATGCACATTCAAACTATGTTGTTAGAAAAAATATACACTCTAAATATACATGATTTTTTATCATCAAAAATGGGGAGATTGTTGGACTCCTCATGTATTAATCATGTTTTAATGATCACAAATTTTATTCAGTCTATAAACCATGTTAACTCTATGTAATATATCTCACATCAAATGCACAGTTTTTTAGTAAAATATATCCAAATCTCTTAAGTTCTATACACTCAGTTTATTTACTATACACTATCTTTTTATTCACTTTATAATGATTTTTATTAAAAATGATTAAGTTTAATTCATTCGATAAATATCACTGCTTAAGTCTGAATAAAGATATTTGCCTAAGTGCAAGACACCGTAAACAGGACACCATGAACAAGAAATCATGACATTGAGATACCGTGAACAAGACACTATGAACCAGACACCATGAACAAGACACTGTGAAAAAGACACCGTGAACAAGACACCGTGAACAATACACCATGAACAAGAAATTATGACATCGAGACACCATGAACAAGACACCATGAACAAGACATCATGACATCGAGACACCATGAACCAGAAACCATGAACAAGACATCGTGAACAAGACACCGTGAAAAAGACACTGTGAACAAGACACCATGAACAAGACACCATGAACCGGACACCGTGACCACAAGACACCATGACCAATCCAAACACCGTGTGAAGAAGACACTGTTTCCATGACATATTGTGACACTGTTACTTAATATGTTTTTTCGTCTTTCAATTTATCTCTAATGGTCATATTCAAAGATTTTAAATGCACTTAAATTATTAATATTTATTTGTAGACATGTCATGTGACAGTACGAGGTACGAGGTGCAGAATACATGCAACTTGTCGGCTCAAACACGTGCACTCCAAGATAAAAGAGTAATGTTGCCCTGGAAAAATAAGAAGTGTGGCATGATACTAAAAAGGAGAATAAGATGGTGGCCATGATCATGAAAATAGAATACACTTAGATAATTTTTAAATAAATAATTGTCTCATGCAACTCAATGCTACTGGAGAACACACAAAGATCAACTAAATCTGAAAATCGAGAACATCTTTGCGTTGTCAAACATCACGAAGAACACAATCCGGATCTGTCTGACTTGCGACACTCTATTTTCGATACTAGGAATTGATTTCTACATCTGCTTCATATTAGAATTCCATAGCTGTAAAGACTAACATTCAGAGAATTTCTAAACCTATCTCAATATTTCTGCTCTATTGTGTATCATTTTACTCTATTTCTAGTAGTGTGTGTATCCATATAACAACACACTCTATCTCCTCCATAAAACTGAAGGATAAAATATATACTTACTCAAACATCTTTTATATTTTTATACACACTGATAAGTGTAGAATAGGTCCCTGTGTGTCCTGGTTGTTTGTTCCCACGAAGAACTGTGGAAGAGGTCCCTATGCGACCTGGACAGTCCTGTGTACTGTTGTTTAACCCCAATCCAGGGTGTGGATCAAGTTTATTTATATAAATTTCTTGATGGAAAGTGATCACCAAGTGGAGTGAATTAGGTCTCGTCTTGAGGCTAAACCACTTGTTTCATATCTGTTGTGCTACTTAATTTAGTCTTCTCTATTTTACTACTTTACTGTATAATGCAAAAATCACCAAATTCACTTTTATTGTTAATCTTGAAAAGAAGTTATAATTGTATTGTCTTAGTAGAATAGCTTCAAAATTAATATTAATAACTGACATTAAGATTACTGAGAAATAATCAATCTTCTAAGAAGTTATTTAAACAATCAAACTCTTATAACAGTATAACCTTGATTAATTGGGTTGTATTTAACCTTTTGGGGAAACCTTTTTAAGAATACTTTTTAACCTGAAATTTTTATAGATACTCAATTCAGCCCCCCCCCCCCATTGAGTAATCTACTTCGACCAACACCAGCTTCATCAACTTTGTTTCTAAACACCCATTTAGTTCCTATAGTCAAGGTGTCTTTGGGTCTATCTACAAGTTTCCAGAATTTATTTCTTTCAAACTGATTCAATTATTCTTGCATAGCCATTACCCAAAATTCATCATTGATTTCATCATTGATTTTTTTAGGTTAAATCTAGGACAAAAAAATTTATGTTCAACTTGGTTTCTCAGAGAATCTCTAATATGTGTCCCTTTATCTAGATCTCCAACTATAGCATCTAAAGGATGGTTCATAAGGATTCTTTTAGGTCTAGAAAAAAGGGATAGTAGTCTCATCTTCTTCAACAAGTTCGGGTTCATCGTGACTAGAGTCTAGAGAATTTCCATAACTAGATGATTTAACAAGTAGCTTAACAGCAGGGTTAGATGATTTTCCATTTATGTCCAGATTGGATAGAGGTTTTGGGTTCATGTGGGTCTGTTTCATCAAATTTAATATGTATAGATTATTCCACATAATTAGTTTTTTATTAAATACTCTATAGGATTTACTAGATATTGAATAACCTAGAAAGTTTCCTTCATCACTTTTGGATGCAAATTTTTCAATATTTTTCTTTGTATTAAGGATATAAACTTTACAACCAAAAATGTTTAAGTAACTAACTTTAGGTTTCCTATTGTCCCATAGTTCATAGGGGGTTCTCTTAAGAATTGGTTTGATTAAGAATCTATTAATTATATAAAAAGATATATTGATAGCTTCTTCCCAAGAGTATATAGGTAAGTCGTATTCATTAAGCACAGTCTGTGCTATCTCTTGTAAGGTTCTATTTCTTCTTTCTACAACACTATTTTGTTGGGGTGTCCTAGGTGTAGAGAAGTTGTGACTATAGCCACTATGTGAGAAGAATGATTCAAACTCTTGGTTTTCAAAATCATGACCATGGTCACTTCTTAAGGTTTTAATTCTAAGTCCACTTAGGTTCTCTACTATTTTAGCATACTTAATGAAGTAAGAGAAATATTCACTTTTGTGAGTAAGAAAGAAAGTCCAAGTGTATCTAGAAAAGTCATCTACTAGAACATAGACATAGTGCTTCCCATTAAGACTAGAAACCATAGATGGTCCAAACAAATCCATGCGAACCTACTCAATAGGTTTAGAAGTTGAAACTTATTTCTTTGGTTTAAATCCATTTTGTGTTGTTTACCCTTTTGACAAGGATTACAGACTTTGTCATTTACAAACTCAAGTTTGGGCAGACCCTTAAATAGTCCTTTCCTAGTAAGCTTTCTAAGTGAATTAATATTAAGATTTATTAATCTCATATGCTATATCCAAGACACTTTTTGAAAGTAACTTAAGTAGGAAACATTTTGAGACACTAAGGAATATAATTCTACACATTTTCATTTCTAAATGCAGTAAATACTAATTCATTTTTAGAATTAAAATAATTATATGCATCATTTTCAAATTTAACATTAAAACCATCATTACAAAACTAAGAGATATTAAGAAAATTATAATTTAATTAATCAACAAAAAGTAATTTGGAAATTAAAATTGAATTAGAGTTACCAATTTGGCCACAACCAATTATTTTTCCATTAGCATTGCCACTAAAAGTGACATTACCACCATCAATATTTATCAAATTATTAAATCATGAATAATATCTTATCATGTGTCTTGAACATCCAATGTCCAAGTACCATAGACTTCTACAGGATCTCTTCAAACATCTTTTTTACAAAAAGATCAAACAAGAGAATATTTTGGTACCCAACTTTTTTTTGGTCTAGTAATATTAGTAATAAGTGATTTGGGAACCCATAATTGCTTCATGGGTATCCTATAATCAGTTTGTAAAGTATTTGAAAAATAATCTTTATTTGGTCCAAAAAAACTGCAAGTATTATAAGCTTGTCCAATTTTAGAACTAGCAAAAAAATTATCAGTTCTGGACATAAAATTTTTTTTTCCATATTTGGTTACAAAATTATTTTTAGCTATGTTCCTTTTTCTAGGTTAGTATCCTATACCGGTAGTATACCTATTACCTACTTGTTTACCAAGAATTTGTGTAAGAGTATTTATTACATTGGTAAACTTCTCTAATTCCTTTTTCAATTTCTTATTTGATAACTTAAACTCATTATTTTCTTCAATAAACTGAGAATTTTTTTCTTTATCTATAGTAAAATTGGATTTGACAGTAGAGGTGAGAGAATACTCTTTGTTAAAAATTTTATATTTATATTTTAATTCATTTCATGTATCTTTAATCATTTGGAAGTATTCAAACATTTATTCATTAGTCATATTTTCATAATTAGATTCATCTTCGAAATAATAATAATTTTGTATAGGACACTCAAGAGTTACCTCATATGTGTTGTTAATGAAACACATGTTTTCCTTGTCACCTTTCTCATCATGTAATGATTCTAACTCATTGGAGCTATCCTCAGAAGCACTCTAGGTAGCCTTTATTACTTTCTTATATATTTTATCTTTGTCCTCATATTTCTTATTATATTTTAACTTAGGAAAATCAGACTTTACATGTCCTCTTCTCTTACATTCATAAAAAACTATTTCATTTGAGTTATCAATCCTTTTCCAATCCTTTTTCTAGATTCCCTTATTATCATATTTACCCTTGTAGCTGGGCTTCTTAAGAAACTTCTTCTTTCTATAAAACTTTTTAAACCTTCTGGATAATTGATCCATTTACTCATAATTTTCTAAAGGTGAATATTCATTAATTATATTGTCAAAATGAGTTTATATCCTTTAATTTTCTTTATTTTTAGAAGTAGTGGTTTTGAAAGCCACTGAATTTCTCTTTGGTTCATCCTCTTTTTCTCTTTTGAGCTTTAATTCTTCCTCATACATCATTATCTTTCATATTAGATCTTTATTTGGAAACGTACTGATATCACATAATTATCTAATTGATACTGAGGTTCCTCTCCACATTTAAGGTAGACATCTAAGTATCCACATGATTTGTTCTTTGGAATCCAATGGATTTCCAAGTGTACTCATTATACAGAATATCTCATTAAACCTGAGATACATATAAGAAATGGGTTCATTAGGCTTCATCTTAAAATTATCATACTATATAGTATATGTATTAAGTCTCATTTCTTTAACATTAGTGGTTCCTTAATGTGAAACAGCTAAGGTATCCCAAATTTCATAGGTAGATTTACAAGCAGACATTCTATTGAATTCTTCATCACCTAAAGCAAAAAATAGGGAATTCATAGATTTACAATTATTATTGTAAGAAACTTTTTTAGAATCACTCCATTTACTTCTTTCAGTCTTTGGTATTTCATACTTATATTCTATTATGATCCAAATATCAAATCACATACTTTCCAAGTGAATTTTTATTTTAATTTTCCACTAGGCATAATTTTCACCATTAAAGTATGGAGGTATGTTGGTAGCATCACCTTCCTATCTATTATCTATATTGAAGAATAAAGATCAGATTTTTTAAATAGCTAAAAATTTAGAACTAAAAAAAATTAGAGATCTTTAAAACACAACTAAAATCACAGTTGAAAAGATTGAATAAAAACATTGAAAAATAAAATTTTGAAAACCAGGCTCTGATACAAAATGTTGGTCAAAGTATGATTCTTAATAGTGGGTTCAATTGAGTTCCTATAAATTTTATATTAAAAACCTTATTTAAAAATCACCCACTTTAAAATCAAAATAGTCCGGTTAATAAAAGTAGTAAATTTATAATAGTTTGATTGTTCAATTAATTTCTCAAAAGATTGATTAATTATCAGTTATAGAAATTTTAAATATTGATATAAATTTTGAAACAAATTCACCAAACAAAAATAGTTATAAATACTATCTAAGATCAACTATCAAAGTAAAACTTAGTTTTCTAAAATATGAGTGAAAATAGAGTAAACTAAATTTGAAATAACACAGCAAAAAAATAAGAGGTTCAGTCTCAAGACGAGACCTAATCATCTCCAATTGGTGATCACCTACCACCAAGTAGTTTAAATTAATAAACTTTGATCCACATCCTAGATCTGGGTTTAAAACATCATATCGTGTTGTCCAAGTCAAGCTAGACCTCTACCATAGTTATTCATGGGAAACATATTACAACCAGGTTGCATAGATACTTCTTTCATAGTTATTCATGGGATAAATATGGTTTAATAGAATTTTAGTGTGATTATATATTGTATACTCTAGCTTAGCATAGGAGATAGGGTGTGTTTCTACTACAGAAACACACTCTGCTCAAAAAGTAATAAAATTGAACACAATAGAGAAAAAATAATGAGAGAAGGTTTAGAATGCTCTGAGTATTATACCTAAAGCTTCTGGACTCCTTGAATATAGAATAAGTGAATCTCAAGTCCTCTTATGGAAATAGACACCAAAACAAAGTGTTGTGGAAGCTCTGTGTTCTGGTTTCCAGAAAACTAAGATATTCTTTTAAGGTTTTCTTATCTAGAGTTTGTTTGCTACAAGGTTGATTGGAACTTTGATGCACAGTAATTTCTTATTTGTTTCAATCATCCAGGAGGTTTGTTCTTATTAATTTTATTTTCATATTATCTTGATATGGTTACTTGTGTGTGTGTTACACTTTTTTCTCAAGTGATTCCCTTTTTATATTCCACAGGTCTAACATTAGGAATGATTGGGACATGTGTTGTACCTTGTACCTATGACATCCAAGTTAATGATGTCTGAAAAAAAAATTATACAAGTAAATTAGTAGCATTAAATAACCCAATATGGCCTTTGGAAAAAATTTCTAATTTATAGAGTAAATAAATTTTGAATAGTCTGTCAGTGAGTCCTTCTGTCGGTAGGTCACACTATCGGTGACTCCTTCTGTCAGTAGGTTAGTGCATCAGTGAATCCTTCTATAAGTGAGTCATGTTGTCAGTAGTTCCATGTTTTGGTAGGTGATTTGGGCTATTGGTGAGTTATTTGGTCTATCAGTGACTCATTTGATCTGTTGGTCAGTCATACTATCAGTGATTTATTTGTTCTGTCAGTGACTCGTTTTTTCTGTCAGTCAGTCAGACTATCAGTGGGCCATTTATTATGTCAGTGACTTATTTGTTCTATAGGTGACTCATTTTTTCTATTGGTGAGTCATCTGTTCTATTGTTGATTTAGGATATCGGTGATTCATTCTATCAGTGACTCAAACTTATAACTTTTGGTGACTCATACTTAGCCAATTTTTCTGTCTGTCTGTCTTATAATATAGACATGTACAGAATATTTTAAGCTTATAATGAACATAGATAAACATAATTAAACATATTTTAACTTAACTAACCATGATTTGACATAAATTAAAATGATTGGACATGATTTTTTATTATTAAAACTGGATAGGGCCAACAAATTTGAAGGGTTTTAGGTTGGCATTACAAATACCATCTTCAATAACTCATAGTTCCTTGATTTGTTGAGTGGTCTCCTCAATCTTTAAATCCTTAAATTTTATTTCCTCAACCTTTTCCTCATAGTTACACTAATTCCTACTTTGGTGGTCAAACCTTGATGTGAAATAAGTTAATTTAACCCAAAAATTCAATTTATAATTCTCTGATAATTAAAATCACCCCAACTTTGGTTGGATAAGCACTTTGAACTGTGGTTTGATTTTAACTTAAGTAGTGGAAGGTTATACCAAATTAATATATATAATTGAGGGATTTTATATTTATGTGTAAATTTTCAATTATTATCTTTATTAAATACTTTTTAATATTAATTATATTTACTTAAGTGATTAACCATGTCATAGATAATTTCTATGCATAAGTTGGTTTATTTTAGTTTTATACTGCATTATTGTTAATTCATTAATTTATGTGATCAAAAAAAACATCCATAATGAAATAACTATGAAACTTTAAAAAAATAAAATAATAGATTGGTATGATCATGATATTTTACTAATGGTTAGTTTATCTAGAGGATGATAGATTGACCATTGATCTAGAAAAAAAAACCACCTTAAACCATTTATGGTTCATATTTCATCTTTTCATCTATTCACCTATGTGTCTCGCTTGTATTGGTTTCCCCTCAGCTCCAAACTTGAATTGCCTCGACTATCTTGGGATCTCCATCCATTAAATATGCTTTTACTCACACGCAAGTGAGTAGAATAAAAGGATTTGTTAAGGGGTTTGCATAAAAGAAACCATGGGCATGTAGGACTTTACATAATGAGAGGAGGGATGACACACGTACCAACAATTTAATTAAATAATAAATTAAAAGAAACAAATCGCATAAAAAATTCTTTTCTAGTCTCATGATCATCCACATGCATGCAATAAATTATTCATTTAATAAAATTAGCATTCAATTCTAATTTTTATTATTTAAGATAAATCGTGCTCGAATCAATTAATTATCTTCTTTAATTAATAAATTGTTTTATCTTAATTCCCCTCTAAATTTTATTGATATTATCATCCATCATAATTTTAAACAAATTAAATAAATTTATTTAAAATCAATTTTGGACAAAAAAATGTTCCTTGGAGGGAACACAGTGAGTACCCATCCGAACTATCCAACATGTATTATACTTATATAATGTTTACTCTTGTGACATGTGGCATACACGACTTATCACATAATTTCATGGAGTGTACTATAAACTTAATGACCACATGGAACACATGGTATTTACGTATCATGTTATTCTTCAATGCACATAGAATAATAACTATAATTCAGCTCATACACAATACGCAAATCTAAACATTATACAGAAATTAATTATACATTTATATATATATATATAACTCATCACATGCCATGTACTATCAAATTAATGACCACATGGAACACATTTTGAAAAGGTTTGAATAGTATAATAAATTAATTTTTAATTCTTTATTATTTGGTAAATTTAAATGGTTTGTACATTACAGTTACACGTCATTTATTATTCTCACAATCTATCTACAGCACATGCCTAGGGACTCAGCATATAATTTTTCCATGGAAAATATTGGAGTACACGGCATGTGGTCTCCAAGATACATGTTCACTAGTCATGTAGGCCATGTAAGAAGATACATGTCATGTATATGACTAAAGGACTACACATCGTGTACGAAAGTTACATGGTGTGTACTCTTGATAACCATGAGCCAAGATGGCCCGGTCAACATGTGGTGTGTAATTAAATTCACTATGTGTAATAAATGCACCCAGATAAAATTAATTATAAATTAAATTAGTGCGTATTAAACTTGGGTACATGGCGTGTACCTCTTGTTTACATGGTGTGTACCTATGGGTTACATGGTGTGTACTCTTTTGGTGTATGTCCAAACTCCTTGGCACCTCTAGATGAGATATTTGAATTTATTTCATTAATAAAATTAATTGATTCGGTTATATTTGTGAGAAATGAATATTAAGAAATTGTATCTAATAGTTATAATTAAGTAACTATTAAATTAGAATTGAAAAATAATGAAAAATACATAAATCAATCAATGATAATTAAATAATTATAAATAATTATGTGACCGCACTGATACCACTTAAAGGTTCTTAGCATAATGGAAGTGGTTAATTGGGCATTCCCAACTCAGATTTTTGTCGTGATTGATGATTAATACAAGATTTCCATGATGATAAATTTAATTATAAATGGAATTAAATCAAATAATATAGATAATAGGAAAGAACAATAACCAAATCATGGGATCATCTCATATTATTTATAATTAATTTAAGAAATTAAAGAATTACTTTTCATGGAATTATTTATTCGTTGATGGATCTGAAAATGTCTCTATGTCATATTTTCATTACATTTTATGAATAAAGAACAGATTTCCTCCAATGGTGATCCACATGTGTTCCACAAAACTCTGAATGTCACCATAGGAATCTTCAGGTGCTAGCATAGCAGATCCTAACGCTTTCATCATTTTCCTTTGATCGCCCTGAGAATCACTTCAAGGAAGGGTTCTCTTCAATCTCTATAGACTTGAAAGTGGTGGTGGAGGAGTATATCTCTTCATTATTTAGAGCATTCTTGGAGAGGGATATCTCTAGGGATTTTATAGAATTATATCTAGATCTCTTTGTGCACAACAAATGAATTGGATCGGTTAAGAAAATAATATAATTGTGTTTATATACCACTGGGGTTAGAAAATAATAATTACACGTGCAACCTTATTATTTATGTAATCCCTATAGAACCCTATGTATATAATAATATTATTATTATTATTATTTCATGACATGTTCTAAACACACGAATTAAATTAAATATTATTTATTCAAATAATATTCAATATATATTATTTCTCACTAGACCATTAAACTCGATCCATCATTCTACCACAATATTTATCAGGCCTTGAATAATGATTATTTATTTAATAAATAAATATATTTACATTATTCACCAATAAATAAATAAATAATATATTCACTAAATAGTAAATAAATTTTTATTAAATATTCTGCTCATATAATATTCTCTCAAATAACATGTGATGGAATATATGCGATCAAGAAACATGAATAATTATTAAACCATGTGTGGAAATAATATTTATTCAAATTTTTAAAAAATAAATAATAATATATTATTTAACTGATATTATGGATACACTTATTGTGTGACCCTCTAGGCCTTTTTCTCAGTGGCATTAGGTGAAGCGGCCCAAAATCCAAGGTTAGTGTCTAGAAACATGCCAAGGCACCCATAAAGAAAGAAGTTAATGTAATAATGATATAATACCTCATAATAATGCTTAAAGTGTAATATAATAATTTTATCATGATATCTCTAATCAAGCATGTTGCATGCTTGTGTCATCAACCTATGTTCTCAATGTCTCTTTCTTTGACTTTATGGAAATCGAACTTGCCTATAGAACATAATGGCCATGTATTTATTTAGGGTGTATCATTTTCATCAAAGAGAATGAGATATCAACTTTCATTAAAACAGAAGGTATAAATACTATCACGCATTATTCGTTAATGAAATATTACATGTCATGCACCTAATGTATCCTACCTCACCACGAGCATATGTAATCACGATTTTCTTCAATACATAAAAATAAGTGACTTATAACACTCACTAGTAATAATATTAAAGTATAAGGATCAATACACATGTAAACATATGATAACATCTAATGACACGTATAAATGCGGATTTCCTACTGATGGGTCTCATTCTCATAATATCCTGCACCGGATATTACCAAGGGCGTACACCATGAGAAGGTACCTCAAAGTCCTATGAGTCTCTAACCCTAATACCTTGTATCATCCCTCAAATGATTTAATCTAACCATAGAACATATATTTAAGAATACTATCATGTCACTTTTGGGTTCTCATCATAGTAGATAACTATTATGACCTTTCAGTTTGATAGCTACTCTTAGGACATTATCACATACTATGTTATGCATAAGAACAATAATTATGTGATAATGAGTTTATTAATATTCAAAAAAATTAATACAAGTTATCATAAAGTATACATAAGTTTCTTCTAGGTAACCAACTCCAACAGACTCTCACTAACACTAGAACCAACTACTAACAACCTTCGGTCTGGTAGCTCTCACATGATACTCATGTTTTTTCTAAGATGGGCCTTTAGTCAAGGGGTTCTCCAAATTTTCTTCTGTGGTAAATATACTTACGAAAACTTCAACCCTCTAAGAAAAAATTTTCATGAGGTGATACTTTTGGAGTATGTTCTTTGTCTATCAGTGTGACCTTGACTCTTCTGTAAGAGCCACTATAGTAGTATTATCACAATACAATGTGATTTGGTCTTTATTGTTGGGTACCACATAAATATTATATAATAAGTTTCATATCCAAATGGATTCCTTGGATGCATTATAAGCTGTTATATACTCAAAATTGACTATAAAATCAGTGAAAACTGGTTTCTTTAAACTCTTCTAACTCACTAGTACTTCATTGAGATAGAAAATATATCCTGAATATGACTTAATATCATTATGATATTTTTGAAAACTAGAATTTTTATATCCCTTGATGACTAGTTCTTCGTCTCCTCCATACACTAGGAACATATCCTTAGTTCTTCTTAGATAATTAAGGATATCCTTAATAGTAGACTAATGTTGTTATCCTGGATCAGATTGATATCTTTCTACCATGATCAATTCATAAAAAACATCAATTCTAGTTCATAACATGGCATACATGATTTATCCTATCACTAAAGAATATGAGATATTACTCATTCTCTATTTTTTCTATTGTGTATAAAGGCACATTTTCTTAGAAAGATGTATACCATGTGAAACTTGAACCAATGCCATATTGGACTATTTAATACTAAATATATTTAGTATCTGGTCAATTTATATACTTTGACTTAGTCCAATAAGCCTCTTAGATCTATCATGAATGATCTTGATACCTAAAATATAGGTTGATTCACCTGATTCCTTCATGGAGAAACCCTTGTTTAACCAGTCCTTAACAAACTATAAGACCAGTATGTCATTTCTAATAAGTAATATGTTGTTAACATATACTACTTGGATAATTACTACATTCCCACTAAAACTCTTGTAAAAAAATGTCTCACATTCATTCTTAATGAAACCAAATTCTTTTATAGCTTCATAAAATAAAATTCTCCAAGACCTGGATGCTTTCTTAAATCCATAAATGGATCTCTACAAATTTAATATCCTTTTGGAATCACCTAGAGTCACAAACCCTTTTAGAGAAATCATGTAGACATCTCCCTGAAGGTCCCCATTAAGGAAAGCTATTTTGACATCCATCTACCAAATTTTATAGTCCTGGTAATCTTCCATAGTAAGTATAATTTTTATGGATTTAAACATGGAAACTAGTGTAATGGTTTCATAATAGTAAATCTATTGATGTTTTTAAACCATTATCCACTATCCTTGATTTATAGGTATTTACTTTACCTTCCATGTCTAGATTTATCTTGAAGACCCATTTACAGCCTGTGGGATTTACATTAACTGGCACATTGAACAGAATCCAAACTTAGTTCTAATACATGGAATCCATTTCAGAATTCATTGCTTTTTTCCATCTTGTAGCTTTTGATCTCTCTACTACCTACTTGTAGGATAGAGGTTCATCATTTTCAACCAATAATGAGTCACCATATTTAGTGAATAGAAAATCATATCTCTCTAGTTCTCTTAATTCTCTAGTGCTTCTATATAGTAATTGTGTTTTAGAAACTACTTCTTCCATGAGGACCTGTGGAATCTGATTCTATACCAATTCTTGTATATCTTGAGCATCAACTTCATCAAATTCAATTTTTCCCCCACTATCCTTTTTGAGGATGTGATCCCTCTCAATAAATATGGCTTATCTGATGACAATAACTTTCTTATCTAAGGGGTTATATATGTAGTATCTCTTTGTTTCCTTATAATATCCTATAAAGATACATTTTGTACCCTAGGGTAGTATTTTTTTGTCTGATAAGGCCTTAACAAAGGCCTCTCAACCTCATGTATGTGTATACTATAAGACATGTTTCTTTCCACTCTATAACTCGAAGGTAATTCCATTTTATGATTTAGTTTCTTCTTAGTTTAATGTGTATTTCATATTTTTTTAATACATATAACCAAAAGGATCATGGAAGATCTACATGAATCATCAACCTCACCATGTATAACATGGTATGGTTCTTCCTTTTACTAACACTATTCCACTATGGTTTGTAAGATGGAGTGAGTTGAGATAGAATCTCAAAATCCCATAGAAATTCAATAAACTCTTGGTTAAGATATTCACCACCTTAATCTGATTGAAGCTTCATTATCTTATTTCCCAGTTGATTCTCTACATAATTATTGAATTCTTTGAATTTCTGAAATGACTCATACTTAGAACTCATTAAGTAGACATATCCATATCTAATAAAATCATCAGTAAAAGTTATGAAGTAAGAATACCCAACTCTATCCTATACTGAAAATGGTATGCACACATCAATGTTTACCGATCTTAAAAGATTTTTGGACCTTTCACTCTATCCACTAAATTTTGGTTTGGTCATTTTTTCTTGTAAACAATCATGACATATTTCAAGTGGTTTTATCTCAAAAGAGTCTAAATAACCATCTTAATAGAGATTTGTCGAATGCTTGTAATTTACAAGACAAATTTGGTGATGCCTTAGTTGGATGTTATATGAGTCATGTGAACATGATTCAATATCTATTTACAATAATTTTTTTTATAATTTAATACATAAATACCATTATTTAAGTGTGTCATGCCATAGCTTATATTGTATTTATAAAATACACAACTTTTATTTCCAAATTTGAAAATAAAACCATTTGTATCTATGAATGATACATGAATTATGTTATTGAAATTTTTTTGTACAAAATAGAAATATATTAATACTAATATCATTCATGTTGGAAATAAATGGTGGTAGTCTCCAATAGATAGAGAAACTAGCTTTGCATCATTGGTAGCACACAAATTCACCTCTCCTCTAGCAATATTTTCAAGTATAATTGGTTCTTACATTTGTATATATATGTGAGCACCAAAATATATATCTAATACCCTATGTGTACATATTGAAATATTACACTTGATAAAAAATGAACTTTTAGCTTCCTCTTGCTTCTGGGTGTAGTCCCTCTTCTAGTGGCCTTGTTTGACACATTCAAAGCATACTACTTCTATTTCCTTTCCCCACCTCTAGATCCTCCTCTTCTTAGAAGGATGGTTCTTGGGAGATTTATACTTATTATGAGTCTTTGGACCCTTTTCCTTATTATTCCTTTTCATATTCCCCATAATTATTATAGGTTTGTCACGAACCGTGTCCTTTTCCACTTGGAGAATCATAGTAAGAAGTTCCAATAGAATATTTTCATTATTACTCATGTTATAATTAAAAATAAAAATGGAGGAATTGGGTAGTGAGGAAATTATGATATCTATGCACAAATAATATGGGAATTTAATCCCTAATATTTTTAAGCATTCAATATAGATAATAATCTTGACTACATGAGTTTTTGACACTCTAAGATTAGTTGTAAATAGAACATTGGATATCTTGTATCTCTATTGTCTTTCCTTCTATTGATAAAGATCTCAAAGGTGATACATTATGATATATGCATTCATGTCCTTATGTTGCTTCAAAATCACATTGGTCATGGATTATAGCATGAAATACTGAATTTTTATGGAACCATTCAAATGCATATCATAGAGAGATAAATCTTCCTCACTAGCCTCATTACCAAGCACTTCGGGAATAGGTTCTTCTAGCACATACAATTTCCGTCCATGGAATAGGATAATGTGTAAGTGACTTTTCCACTCTTGGAAATTTTTGTCAGTGAGAATGTAATCCTTGTCAAGTATGGATTATATTTATATGTTTGAATTCATGTTTATTATTATTTCTACAATTAATATGAGAATATTTTTAATACTTTATTTGATAAAATTTAGACAAAAAAATAAATATTATATTTATTAGTCTCCCAAAATTTTGTTTAAACCCAATATCCCTAACCATTGGACTCAGAATATCTTGTTTCTTGTACATCCTAGTGTAAAATATCCATATCCCCCTTCTTATCACCTAGAATTTGGTCATTCAAACAATTTTAAGGGGTTTAAGTAGGCATTACAAATTCTAACTACATTAACTCATAGTTTATTGATATATTGAGTGGACTCCCAAATCCAAAAATGCTTAAATTGAATTTACTCAACCTTTTCCTCACAATTACACCAAGTCCTACTTTGGTAGTAAACCAATTATGTGAACTAAGTTAATTCAACCCAAAACTTCAAGTTAGAATTCCCTGATAATTGAAAGTGCCTCAACTTTTGCAGGTCAAGAAGTTTTAACTATTGTTCAATTTTAACTTAATTAGTGGAAGGCTATACTGACTTAATACATATAATTGAGGAATTTTATATTTATGTATAAATTTTCCATTATTATCTTCATTACATGCTTGTTAATATTAAGTATATTTACTTAAGTGATTAACCATGTCTTAGATAATGTTTATGCATAAGTCAATTTATTTTAGTTCTATCTTGTATTCCTGTTAATTCATTAATTCATGTGATCATGAAAAAAAATCCATAATGAAATAACCATTCAACTTGATGAAAATAAAATAATAAAGTGGTATGATCATGATATTTTAATAATGGTTAGTTCATCCAGTGGATGATAAACTGTGTATCTAGGGGGGAAACACCTTGAACCATTTATGGATCATTTTACAGCTTTCCACCTATCCTCCTATGTATCTCTCTTGGATTGGTTTTACCTTGGCTCTAAAATTGAACCGCCTCTACTATATTGGGATATCCATCCATTAAATATGCTTTTACATACAAGCTAGTTAGGGGAACTAAAGGATTAGTTAAGGGGTTTATATAAAATAAATCATGGGCACGCAGACCCTTACATAATGAGAGGAGGGATGACACATAGACCAACAATTTAATTTAATAATAAATTAAAAGAAAAAAATAAAATACAAAGGTCTGGTCTGGGCTCATGATCATCCACATGCATGCAACAAATTACACATTTAATAGAATTAGAAATAAATTTTAATCATTATTATTTACGATAAATCAGGCTAGAATCAATTAATTATCTTCTTTAATTAATAAATTATTTTATCTTAATTATCATCCAAATTTTATTAAGATTATCATCCATCATAATTTTAAACAAATTAAATAAGTTTATTTAAAATTATATATGTATAAAAATATCTTGGAGACAACATGGTGAGTACCCGTTTGAACTACCCTGTCACGACCCGTCCCCTGGGGCCCGTACCATGACATACCCCAAGACCACCTCCTGAAGGCCATGGGTTGGTGACTAGCACTGAAGGCATCAACCTGCAAGTGGGAGGAATTTTCCTAAGTACTTGTACGCATGCACACACAACCATGTCCTGAAGCTGGAAAAGTAAACATGCATGCCACTAAACAACCACTGAGTAAAAGTACAACTATAGGTCAAATGGGCCAAAATACCAACCCAAAAAAAGATAAACTGAAAACAGGAAAGTACAAGGAAAATGTTGGAATCCATCTACTGGAAACCCAACCTGATGAGTAAGTACAGAGTAACTGCTGGAATCCGTAGAAGTACGCCCCGCCTGCCTGGTCTCACTGGGCACCACCGGGTCCTGGGCCACCAAGTCCTCTATCAAGGTGGCGGTCGTCAGCACCAGACACAACACGTATGGGAAAATACCGTGTAGGGGAGAGTAACAAAATACTCAATAGGGATCCCAATAAAACAAGGAAAGACCACACAAAAAATCCATAAACAACCCACAAATCATGATCACCAAGAATGATCACGAAGTAAGATAGATCGCACCAGGTATATTCTAGAGTAGGAAAATAAGACCATCGGTCATAACGTCAAACACCATGGGATGCTGGAGAACTCCTCCTTAATGAGTATAGTGGGAATGTTGAGTCACATATAAATCGCTTCCCACTAACCTAGGATTGTTTTGGTACTCATCCCTGATGAGTACCATGGGTATGCTAGGTCACACAGATGTTTCTCCCTACCGTGGGAATTTTGATTCACACAGAAGCCACTTCCCACCTATGTCCATACTGAGGTACTCCTCCAGTCGAGTAATCTGGGTCTACTGAGTCACATAGAAGTTTCTCCCTACCGTGGGCTACTAGGTCATATAGAAGCCACTTCCCACTGGTCTATAGTATCTAATCCACACAGGTTCTCTTGTCAGCAGTCTTTAGGTCTTAGCCAACTGCAGGGTTTTCGCACGTAGCACGTTTGATCTCAGGAGAATCGCTCCCCAATCCATTCATTGAATTTCAACTTCCATTAAATCCTCTATAGAGTATATCAAAAGATCTGCCTCATCACGAGGGTTCCAAATTCATAAACGGCTCGTCAATCGAACACCTGGTTTAAAAGATATTGGCATTTTTTCAAAAAGGGAATGGTTGGGTCTAGTTCTGGTCCGACCCAGTTGGACTGACCTGGGGTCCACTGACCCGACCCAAACTCGGACCAGTCTAGGTCTAGCTTGGTTTGGCCCATTGGGTAACGGGTCCGGCCCATTGAGGAAGCCCGCGCTCTACCCGATCCTCTTGGCCAGGACGAGGCTGGATGTCGCGTCTTCTCCCCTCACCCTACGGGTCGTCCACAGGGTTTCCTTGTCCACTATGGTCAAGCGACCGCACCCTGCTGCTACGCGGCCGAATAGACTCCCCACACATATTCAATCGACTGCGTGCTCCCGAGATGTGTGGCTTGTGGCTGCGGGTCACGTCTCTTCCACCATCCGTCAGCCCAGTCGGTGGCTCTTCCCATTGCGCCGCAGCCTAAGTTGGTCGCGGCAATCGACTCTGGTGTGCCATCATGTTGCGTCGCCACTAGCTTGCAGCCACCACCGGTGGGTCTTTACCAGTGGACCTTTCTTAATACTAAATGTGCCTCTAGCCTCTATGGGGTATCTCCTTCCCTGCCAAGGCCCTGAATCTACCTTGCCACCCCTTTTAAATGTTCGACCATGAAGAATTCACAAGAGGAGAGGCTTGGGCCTTGTTCATGTCAGCCCACGCCCTCTGCCTTAGAGTTTTAAAATAGGGGGAGGTTTGGGGATGATGTTCTACCAACAATAATTAAATATTGGATATAAAACCCCAGAATAACACCCTCCCACAAGAATGCATGATCTGCAGATCAACTTGTTTGTGGGTTGATCCACGTTTGTCATTTTAGATAAATAACGGGGAAAACTTAAAACAAAACAAACCCTTACCTCGATCGATGTTCGTCATTGAAGCACTCCACCCTCAAGGATTCAAGCTCTGTTGGTGTCTGTTTCTTCCCAATCTCATTCTTTGTAAATCATCGATGTTCCTAGTGATCTTACCGGTGTTCTTAATTCATCATTGGAGGGTATCCTTGACCTAGGTTTTTCAGATGATTTCCACGGATTAATTCTCATCTCTCCAACACGATATCTTATTAAAAGAAAACACATCACAGCGTTTGTATTACTCTATGACGTCGCGTTGTTACGCTTCATTTAATTTGTTGTTAGGCTGCCTAAAAATGATCCATTAATTGGCTTCATTTAATGTACCTCATTGCCGCATCGCAGCACCGTAGTCTATCTCTCAATGGTGGGGGGGAAGAAAAATAAAATAACTTAAAAAGTTATTTTATTATTTTCTAAAAAATCTGAAAATTAACTTTTTTGTCCGACCCTTGTTGGTAAAATTTAGGTCCTTTCTAGGAAAATCTCGGTATTCTGAGTTCAACGGTGCCCTCAGATTTTAGATCTGAGTACCGGTTCAAAAGTTAGAAAAACCATCTTGTACATTTATCTAAACGAACTTACAAAAAAGCTCAAAATTTTGTTCCGGGCTCACTGGGCCTTGAAATCACATGTCGTCAAAGCGTGTGGTCTCTAAATAATTTTATACAATTTAAAAATATATATACGGAAATTCTAGTACATTACATACACAAACAAGTATTATACTTTTATAATGTTTACTCTTGTGACATGTGAGATACACAAATTATCACGTAATTTAATTGTGTGTATTATCAACTCAATGACCATGCAGAACAAAAGGTATTTATGTAGTGTGTTATGCTTTAATGTTTGTAGAATAATAACTATAATATAACTTATACATGATATGAAAATTCAAACATTATGTAGAAATTGATTAGAAATTTATATATACATATATAACTCATCACATGGAATGTACTATCAAATTAATGACCACACAGAACACATGTTGATAAGATTTGAATAGTATAATAAATTAATTTTTAATTTTATGTAATTTGGTAAAAGTACATGGTGTGTACATTATAGCTACACGTTATATATTATTCTCACTATCTATCTACAACACATGCCTAGGGACTCGGCATGTAACCATTCCATGAAAAATATTGGAGTACATAGCATGTACATGGGTGACATAGTGTGTGGTATTCAAGTTACATGGTCACCAATAATGTAGGCCATGTAAGAAGATACATGTCCCGTTTGTGAATAAAGGACTATATATTGTGTATGGAAGTTACACGGTGTGTAATCTGGATGGCCATGTGCTGGGATGGATCAATCAACACACGGTGCATAATTAAATTCACTTCATGTAATAAATTCACATGTCTTGAATTAATTCAAGGTGCATTAAACATAGGTACACAACATGTACCTCTAGGTTACATGATGTGTACTATTGTGGTGTCCGACCAGAATCATCAACACCTCCGAATGAGATCTTTGAATTTATTTCATTCATAAAATTAATCAATTTAATTATATCTATGAGAACTAGAGAGGAAGAAAGAAGATATCAGAATTCATATTAAATAATAATTAAATTGGAATTAAAAACTAATGAATAAATCAATCAATGATCTTTAAATAATTATAAATAATTATGTGACCACTCTAATACCACTTGAAGGTTATGGGCGTAGTGAAATTGATGGATGGGGCATGTCCAACTCAGCTTTTTTGTGATTGATTATTAATCTGAGATTTACATGATGATAAATTCCATGATCAATGTAATTGAATCAAAGAATATGAACAATAGAAAAATTCCAAAATCAAAGTGTAGGATCATCACATATTATTTATAATTAATTTAAGTAATTAAATAATTACATTGCCAGGAATTATTTCTTCTTTGATGGATCTATCAATGTACCATTATTGAGTTGTTGGAATCAAGAATAGATTCCTTCTAGAGGTGGTCCACACATGCCCCATGAATCTCCAAGAATCACCGTAGTAATTTCTAAGTGCTAGCATGATAGATCCTAATGCTTGTGTCATTTTCCTTTGATCATCCCAAGAATCGCTTCAAGGAAGGATTCACTTCAATATCTCTAGACTTGAGAGTGGTGGTGTAGGAGTATCAATATCTGTTCTTGATAGTGTTCTTGGAGAGGTAGATCTCTAAGGATTTAAGAGGATTCACTTTGGACCTCATTGTGCACAACAAATGAATTGGATCTATTAAGAAAATAATATAATTGGATTTATATACCACTAGGGTTAAAAAATAATAATTTCACATGAACCCTTATTATTTATATAATCCATATGGAACCCCATGTCTATAATAATAATATTATTATTATTATTTCTTGACATGTTCTAAACTCAATAATTAAATTAAATATTATTTATTAAAATAATATTCAATATATATTATTTCTCACTAGATCATTAAACTCAGACCACCATTCCTCCACAATATTTACCATACATTTAATAATGAATATTTATTTAATAAATAAATATTGTTGCATTATTTTCTAATAAATAATTAATATTATATTTACTAAATAGAAAATAAATATTTATTAAATATTCTTCTCACATAATATTCTATTGAATAACTACTGATGAAATATATGTAATTAATAAAACATGAATAATTATTAAACCACATGTGGGAATAATATTTATTTAAATTATTAAATAATATATAATAATATATTATTTAACTGAGATTCTGGTTATGCTTAGTGTGTGACCCTCTAGGTCTTTTTCTCAATGGCATTATTTGAAGCAGCCTAAAATCTAAGGTGAGCATCTAGCAACATGCCAAGGAACACATAGAGAAATAACTTGATGTCATAATGACATAATACCTCATACAAATTCTTAATATGTTATATAATCTCTTTATAGTAATATCTCTAATCAAGCAGCATACTAGTGTCATTAAGAAATGTTTTTTATGTCTCTTTCTTTGAATTTATAGAAATTGAACTTTCTTATAAAACACTATAGACATGGATTTATTTAGGCTATGTAATTTCCATCAAAATGCTTAAAATATTAACTTCTATTAAAGAAAATATGGGATAAATCCTTTCTTGCATTATTCATTAATGAAATATTACTCACGATGCACCCAACGTATCCTACCTCACCACGAACATATGTAGTCACAGTTTTTGTCAATACATAAAATTATGTGAATTATAATACTTGTTAATAATATTATTAAATTATAAAGATCAATACATACATCCATAGATAGAAATATCTAGTGATGCATATAAATGTGTATTTCCTACTGGTGGGTCTCATTATCATAATATCCAACACTAGATATTACCAAGAGAATACACCATGATAAGGTTCCTCAAATCCCTATGATTCTCCACCCCTAATAGATTGAATCATTTATGTCTCTCAAATGATTTCATCCAGCTATAGAACGTATATTTAATAATACTATCTTGGAACTTTTGGGTTCTCATCATAGCAGGGAACTGCTATGACCTTCCAGTATAATAACTACTCTTATGACATTATCGCATACTATGTTATGTATAAGAACATTCATAATGTGATAATAAGTTTATCAATATTAAAAACAATTAATACATGTTATCATAAAGTATATAGAATTTGGTTTTAGGGCACCATGTCACATATTTGGTGTTCTTTTGAGGTATTTTCCCTTTTATTTTCGATCTTATCTTTATTATATGGATTTATCAGGAGTTTTTAAGAAAATGGTGATTTTTAGGCTAGGATTAAGAAGATGAATGGTTGGTGCATGGTTAGTAGAAACCATGATCTAGCTGAGATAAAAACGTGCACCCTAGACAGTGGCATTGTCCAGGCTGCACGACTTAACACACGGGCATACGGCTCTCCCAAGCTAACCATGTGACTAGGAAAGTGGAATTGTCTAGGATGAACAACTAGGAACATATACATGAACCCCCTCCAGGTAAACTGTGTGTCCACTTTCCCTCTTGGATAGAGGTGTTGTATGGTTAGTGCATGGTCTAGCACATCGTGTGACCAAACCGTGTGGCAGGTCAGAAACTTAATTTTTTTAAAATTTATAAACTACCCCTCTCTAATTTTAAGACCCTAAAACACCTTTCTCCACCCATTAAACACCTTCATTCCTAAGAACACCTCCCTATCCTCATTCTCCTCATTTTTCCTCAATTTTTGGGTGATTTTGTCTTGGGGTATTTAATAAACCTTAAAGTAATTTTCTCATCTCCTCTTCTTCCCTCTTCTTAGTATCTTCTCTCTTCTTCTTTGAGTTCTCTTTTCTTTAAAAAGTGTTTTAACCTATGGTGGGTCTAATATCTTTACCTTGGGTTTAATATTGTTGTTTTTGGTGTGTGATTTCCTTATAGGATATCTTCTTGGTGTGACTTTTGGTTTCCACATGGAATTTTGAAGATTTAAAGGAAAAGGTATGGGGTTATATGTCATTCTATTTTTTGATGATTTAGATAAGATTGGATTTTTAAATAATTTTCTAAAAAAAAATTGGTGTGCGTGAAAATGATTTATTTTTTATTTTTGTTGTGCATGTGGTTTAAAATAGGATAAAACCCATAGTTAATGGAATGTGTGATTATGTGGTGGATTAGTTTATGAAGTAAAAATATTTCATGATTTAAAAGGGGGAAAGAACATGGGAATATTGGGTATATAGGTGAGTATATTGGGAAAGTATGCTAGGAATAACCTTCCCTACCTAGCTGGTTCATGATAAAACACTAACTAACCATATGTGATGGATATTGGTTAGATCAAGTAGGAGATGGACCTTCACATCCAATATTGATCACCAAGAGTATGAGGATCCTAGGTCCCCATCGGCCCTAGTTACTTAGATATTTTCCATAGTGCTTGTGATGAGTTACTTGTTTTCATTTATTGTTCCTTTTTACTAAAAAACATGTTTTCAATTAAATCATTTTCTTCCTTTTAAAAGAAATCATGTTTAATTGTATTATGATAGCTATACATGGAATCATCTGGTGGTAACCTATTGGGAAAGTGTGATCATAACCTACATATACCCTCAGGTGTATGTAGATTTTGTTTTGTTTGACTTGGATAAAGGTAAGGTATCTCGTTGTGATGATGGTGGTTATATATGCTAGAGATTTATTTTTTACTGGTGTTGGTGGTAGTGTCATGAGGTTGATGACCCATATGTTTCATGGAGGCTTTTTTGTCTAGTCAGTTCCCTCCCCTTTTTTTCTTATTCTGGTTTTTTGGTTCTAAATGATAAGTGGTTAACTCATCCTTGTAGTGTTGTCCTTGATCTCCCATGTTATGAATATTGGTTATTATGTGATGTGATGTAATTTTTTGGATTATTAATAATTGGTTCTCATGAGAGAAACCATTCACAAAGGAGTTACTTAATGCCCAGGCACTAGTTTTCGACCTGTGGGGATTGGGAATGCCCTTCGAGCCATGTCACGGGCTGAGTCAGGTGTATCGATAAATGAAATCCTGGTCTATTTCATGAAAAAATGGTATCAAAGAAGGTTTTTCCTTTTCTTCTAGTTATGTTATTTGGGAGAGTCTAGATATACATGAGCTTGTATTGTTTGGGCTTGAGGATCTAGTTACAAGTGGGGTTTCTGGAAAACACACCTCGAGGTAGAACTTGGGTCACTATGGGATGTTTAGGATTTAGTTTGACTCCTCCTCCAGGTGTGATGTATAGGATACAAACTGATCATGGACACCAAGCTATAGTGGAGAGGTTTAGAATTTGTGCTTGTGCTTACTATGGTTTGGTTTTGATTTATGGTAAGGTTTAAATCTTATAATTTTTGAAAATTTCTTTGGGTAATGAATTGACAATTTTCATTGTGTTTTATAAATGGTGTAGCATCATGCCTCCATGAAGACCTCTTGTACAACCATAGGAAGAAGCCGGAGATAATTCATCCTCACATATTTATTATAGATTAGTGTAAGTATTGGTTCAGGCTATCTGGGCACTGGATTGGGGAGCGGGATCTGGTCCTTCTTAGGATAAGGAAACCAAACCAGATCCTGAAAAGGATAAATTCTAGGAGTTCCTTATGAATAAACCCCCTTCCTTCTAAGGTAACATGGACCCCCATGAAGAATAATATTTCATAGAAAATATTTATAGGATCTTTAGGTTTCTAGAGACTCCTGAGATAGACAAGGTGAAATGCGCTTCATTTATGTTGGAAGGCCCCAGTCATAGATGGTGGGAATCAGTGGTTTAGGTCAGGAAAAATGAGTATATGGGATAGAAATATTTCAATGATGTTTTCAATTAGTAGTATTTCCATAAGACCTTATCCCTCGCCAAGACCTAGGAGTTTCTGGATCTCCATTAAGGGGTTTGAAATGTCTTGGAATATACCAATTGTTTTGAAAAATTGATTCATTTCACACCCCTGATAGTTTCCAATGAGAATCTAAAGGCCCAACATTTTAAAATGGGGTTTCAAATGGATATTAAATCCCATGTCTTCTTGTTTAATATTAAGACATATGATAAGGTGGTTGATCAAGCCTTGATAATGGAGATTGATTATGCTGGTAAATCTAGTTTCTCGGGAGCAGTTTCAGAAGTAGACCAAGGTGGAAATGGAATGTCTGAAAAGAAGAGAAAACATAAATAGCAGGGAAAGAAGAATGGGGGAATCTCTAGATACCCCTCCCAACTACCCATGTTAACAGCTTCGGGTGGTGGATTTGTTGTGTTCTACTAGTGAGGGAAGGAATATGAAATCTGTGTGTCTATCTTTACCTAAACCTTACCATTAGTGTGGGTGTTTGGTACAATTGAAAAGGTTATATAAAAGTGTCCCACCCACTTAGAGTGGTTTAAGCTTTTTAGTGCACAAAAAATTTTCAGATCAGTATGGTGCATTAAGGATTATGAGTTCTCAAACTATGGGGTGAGGTGGAAAATTCAAATCCTCTTATGTCCATATTCATCTTAAGGTGGATCCAAAAGTGAGTAATTTACTATAATAATCATAGGAGATAAATCACCTCCATGTTATAGACCAAGTTTCAGAAAAATCAGATGCATTCCCCAAAATAGTTCAAGGTATTGTTTTTATTTCATCATCCATAACCATTGTTTTATTTGATACATTTGATTTTAATTATTTTATTTCTAACCATATTGTAGAAATATGGAAATTACTAACTGATTTTATTCATTATTCCATGGATTTGGTTACACCACTTGGCATGAAGAGGGAAAAGGGCTTCAGATGTCCATCTTGTGTTCTAACTCTATCAGGGGTTGAATTGGAATGGGACTCCTTGGTCCTAGAAATGGATCTTTTTTACATGATCCTCGGTATGGATTTCATGGTGTGTTTTAATGAGCACATAGATTGTTATCACTGGAAAGTAAATTTTATAGCATCCAATGGGAGTACACAGGTCTTCCAAGATGAATGGGATCCCTGATCAGGGCTAGCTGGACCTCCACTTCTGGAATTATGCAACCTTGTTTTCTAGGTCACTTTGCTTATATTGGGGGATGATGGTAGAAGTTCTGATAATGGGTTGCCTCCTATAGTAGATAAGTTTTTAGAGGTATTTTAAAATAACTTCTCAGGTTTACCTTCAAGATAGGATTTAGAGATTACCATTGATTTGGAACTGAGAACACAGTCGATATCTCTTACCTCACATCATTTGGCCCCCACCGAGTTGATTGAATTAAAGATGCAGTTGTATGATTTAGGATCTAAAGGATTCGTTTTCCTGAGAATCTCACCTTATACTTTTTTTAAAGGTGATTCCTTGGTCAAATATGACCAAAGCACAAATATTATTAAAAAAAAGAGAAGGATTACAAGATTCTAAAAAATGGTATCATCTTACAATATTTTTCATGAAAGGAAAGCAGAGTAGTGGGAAGGTCTTCGAACCAAGTAATTTCCTAATTGACTCCCATGTTGGCCAGGCCATCTTCAACCATGTTTACTTCTAAATAAACATGGGTGATGATATAGTTAAGATCACTAAGTGAGCAGAAGCATTCCATCAAGTGGGTAGTAATTGGCCAAGCAAGGTGAATTATGTCATTCCAAATAGATTGGACTATAGTCATCGAGTCACTTTCGATCTAGAGTTTATTCCAACCAAAGAGTTTGGAAAACTAAATGGCATGTATCAATCCCAACATCTCAGCTTCAAGTGTTGTGGAATTGCCACATTTTCCCATGAAGCATCCAAGGATCTAACCGTGGTGATTCCTGAAAATGGCACAACACCCTACAGGTCCCGGATTGACTTTGGAGGCGCCATCAATATTGATCTTGATCCATCCAGGAAGGGGGGATCTCTAGAACACCTATAAAGTGCGATGCGACTGAAAATATTTACCTTTAATCTTTAGATGCCTCAGGATCACAAATTCATGTATGGTATTGTGGAAGTGACCCTTTTGAATCAAGGAAGCTTCTTGTATGGAAATGAGGATCCTCACCTGACCTTCATTTTGATTAAATGAGTAATTATTATGAATAATAGCATTCCAATCATACCAGATTACATGTTGTATCTCAGCAATCGCAGGATGAAAGAGGTTCCTAATTTGCTGAGATCCATGCATTTCTGCACATTTTTTAAGTTGATATTTGATAGAATTAAGATTCATCCATCTGCAGTCAAAAAGGTCAAGAATATAGTTCCAGATAGCAGAATAAGTAGCGCAAGAGAGAAAGAGGTGGTTAGCATCTTCCTTGTGTTGATTAAAAAATTTTCATTTGGAGCAGAGCTGAATTCCAAAAGATTAAAGGCAAAGTTCAGTGGGCACTCTGTTGTGAGAAAGATGCCATATGAGGTTGAATCTCGGTGGTTTTATCCAAGGTTTGTTAAAATGTTTTAACCAACTTTAGTCTCTTTATGGGTTATAGAAATAATGATTTTAGAAATGTTTTGAGTTGAGAATACCATTTTGAGTAGGTTCCCAAGTTAAGAAATCATTGGTGTGAGAGAAAGAGTAATTTTTAATGATGTTCAGAATAGTGTCAGGAAGGTGATCATGTTGGGAGTTTAAGATGTCTCTGATAGAGTTATTGGTATTATCAGGGGTTTGATCTGGAGTCATCATGGAAATTAAAGGTGTTTCGGTCCATTTATCCAACCAAAATTTCATGGAGGAATCTCTGGAGACCATCCACCTAGAGTTATGCATAATGTTGGTGAAGGAGTTTTTGATGGAGGGTCATATTAAAGAGCTAATGAAGTTCGAGTTTCCAATTTTAAGTTTGTCAAGAAACCTATTTTTTAGAAAGGAAATAGCTTTGGAGGAATTTTGAAAAAGGTTCCAAGTGAGCCTTTCTTGGAGGGATTCATTAAAGTATTTTATATTTTTAATACTGATACTACCATTTTCAATGGGTTTGCAGCAAGTTAACCAAGGCACAGTCACAAGTTTTCTTTCTAGAATACTACCAGACCAGATAAAATTCTTTATAGTGGTGTTCGTTTTTTTAATGAGGAAAGTTGTCCACTTATAGAACATCATGGAATAAACCACCTTGGAGATGATAGTGGATTTAACAAGGCAGGTCCTTCCATCCATAGAGAGATATTTACTTTTCCAAGAGGATAGCTGATTTAGAACTTGGTCAACGATCGTCACAAAGTGACAAGATTTGGGTCTACCCCAAAAAATGGGAACACCAAGATATGTGAAAGGGATTGCACCTTCTTTCAAACCCAGATCACTGATAATGTTACATTTTCTACCGGGAGGGAAATTCTTCCCAAAGAAGATGCAAGATTTATTCTAACTAATGGTTTGACTGGAAACCTCTTCATAGTGTGAGAGCGCATTTTTTAGATTTAGAATATTTATTTTGTCCCCCTGTAGGAAAAGGATGATGTCATCAGTATAGAAAAGATGAGTAGGAGCATTTATATTCCTAGAGACATGAATGGGCTTTAGTTTGTTCTGTTCCACCAGTCGGTTGATCAAACGACAGAGATAGTCTTCTGCAATCGAAAAAAGAATGGTAGATAGATGATCACCTTTCCTGACACCTTTTTTGCATTTAAATTATCCTTTAGGTGAGACATTGACCAGGATGGAGATAGATGCTGAGTTGAATAGGGTTCTGATTACAGTGATGAAAGAGGTGTTAAAACCATATCCTTGTAGGACTTTGAAGATAAATCTCTAGTCCATGGTGTCAAAAGCTTTCCTGATGTCAAGTTTAATCACTATGTTTCCTCCCCTATTAGTTTTATTCAAATTATTGACACACTTAGAGGAGAGGAAAATACAATCTTGTATGGATCTTCCCTTTATAAAACCAAATTGATTCCATGAGACAATTTTGTTTGTGAGAGTAGAGAGTCTCCTGGCAATGATTTTTTTGATGATTTTAAAAAGGGTGTTGATAAGAGCAATGGGTATAAAAAGGTGGATCTCAGAAGCATTATCCACTTTTATTATCAGGGTGAGAAACTAGTCATTTAGGGCATGAGGGAGATCCCCATTGGTGAAGAATGTTTTTATGATTTTACAAACATAAATCTGAATTATATCCCAATAATGCTGAAAAAAACCCATT
Source organism: Viscum album (assembly GCA_963277665.1). Taxonomy (NCBI): domain Eukaryota; kingdom Viridiplantae; phylum Streptophyta; class Magnoliopsida; order Santalales; family Viscaceae; genus Viscum; species Viscum album. Next base: position 649,280,267 of record OY728145.1, on the reverse strand, counting down.
GTTGAACCCGTTAGGGCCCAGATTATTATCAGGGTTTAGACTAAAGATAGTATATTTGATTTCATGATCCATCGGGGTGTTGAGAAGGAAGGAATTTTCCTCATAATTGATCAATGTGGGGATAACCTCAAGTAGTAGGTCTTTGTTTATATCAGGACCATTGAAAATGGTTTCAATGTAAGAGACGATATGATGAGTGATGTCCTCCTCATTGTCTAGGAGCCTATCCCCATCAATTAAAAGGGTTAACAGCTTGTAGTCCTTCCTAATTCTTTGTAGAGAATTTTAGAATTTAGTGTTTCTATCACTTTCAGTTAAACATTTAGCTTAAAACATTTTTTTCTCATATTTTCTTTGAAAGTGAGTAGAGAATTAAGTTTGATCGTAATGTTAAGTTCATGAGTATGATCAGTGTTGAGGTCATAATGGGTGTTTATGTTTTCAAGTTCATTGAGATCCTTCTTAAGAGTCATGATTTCATTATTAATTTTTTTGGATTTAGAGCTACACCATATTTTTAGATTCTATTTTAGATGTTTTAATTTGAGACTACAGTCAAGGTCATTATTGTTATGAGACATTGAGGACCAAATGTTTTGGATGATATGAGAGCACTCGTCCTCAGAGAACCAAGCATTGTTAAATCTAAAGGGCATACGAGGTTTCATGTATTTGGTGGAGACATTAACCAGAATGGGTTGATGATCAGAGTTCATCCTATTAAGCCTAATACTGGAGATAGTGTCCCATTTATCTAAGGTAGGGTGGTTTGTGAAGGCTCTATCCAGCTTAGAGGCAACAACTTTATTGTGATGTCTTATATGTCAGGTGTATTTAGCACCAGTGAGATTTATTTCTATGAGATATTTGTCATCTATTGAGGTTTTAAATTCTCTTGTGTAAATAGAAGCGTGAGAGGGACCAATTTTCTCGCTTGGTTTGAGAATGGCATTGAAATCACCCATAATAAGCCAGGGTGCAGTAATATTAGTGCCAAGGTAATAGAGGTCATTCCAAATCATTTTTCTTTCTTGGTATCTATTCCTAACATAGAAGAAAGAGCAGAAAATATGTGTGTCATCAATATTGAAATTGCAAGTAAAAATCTGATTAGAGATATTATAGACACTAATATTCTTCAAAGAGAAATACGATAAAATCCATAAGGAATCTGCATGAAGATTATTAGTGATAGCACCAGTAAAAACATAATTTTTTTGACATAAATAATAGTATTTAGAGGCATAGTTAATTTTAGGTTCTATGATAGAAAATAAAAGAGGATGGTGAGAGTCAATCATTCTCTTTAACACATTAAAGGTGTCAGAGTTAGAAATCCCCTAACAATTACAAAAAAAGATCTTAATTGAAATCTAGTTTTGGAGTTAGAACCCCCCCCCCCTTCTTTTTTCCCAAGCCTTTATTTCTAGAAGACCTTCTAACATCCTGATTATCAAAAGTTTGTTCCTTATTATTACTGGATTTTGTGGTGTTTTTCATTGCAGGATCAGGTACTAGCTTAGTCATAGTAGAGTCTGCAGATTTTTTAGTACACAGCAGCAAAGTATTGGAAATAGGATTTGAAATAGAGTTACCAGCCTTCGTAGTATAGACATCACTATCTACAGGTAGGGAGAGATTTGTACCTGATGCCTGTGAAGCAGCTGCATGCTGCTTGTTGGTGTTGTCCAATTCTGGACGCACTGTATTTGGTCTATCAAGAGCTTCATCACCTGTGTGGACTTACTATCCTGTACTGTTAGTTTGTTACCATGATCAGCCGATTCAGGTACCATGATATCAGAATTATAGGGATTATTTAGTGTCACATCACACCTATAATGGGCGGGATAGCTTATAGTGCTAGAGTGAGTTGGGAAAGTAGAATATGGCTCACCCTTTTTTATTTTAGTTTTATTCTTTATTCTTAGAGTAGCAGTTTTCATTGATGAATCCTTAAGGCTTGGAGATGTAAGTTATGTGTTATATTACATCATGGAAACAGTATGAACATAATTTATAATAGGTTGAAACCCCTCAGAATAGTTACTTGAAATAGTTGAGATGTCTGTATCAAATTATTTTTCCATCCCAGGTCTCTCAGTTGCGGTATGTTTTGTGAAGCTGTTGTTTTGGGTTTGTGTGGGGGCTTCTACCAAGGATGGAGTTCCCTTAAAAGGGTTGAGAGAGTCTAGTTTTTTGTTGACAATTTCAGAAATCTTAATAGTAGAGTGATGTGTTGTGTCCAGAATTTCCTTCAGGGTGATCCTTAGTTTGCTAGAAACTGGAATGTGTTCAGTATAGTTCTGAGTTTTAGAGGAAAAAAAAGATGTGCCTTGAGTATGGGAATAAGTGTCTTCATTGTCTGTTTTATTACTAGATATAGTCTTAAAATCATAAGTATCAGTGGCATTTACAGGGTGTAAATTCTAGATCTGTCCAGTACCCGAGTCCAGAGTGAGTTTCCCTATATTTTGAATTGAAGAAATCTCAGGACAACCATCCTTGTGTGGGGGTGCTGAGTTCATGATTAAAGTATTTCAACTCACTCATTCAGGTGAGTTATCCCTCTTACCCAGGTTGTTATTTGCATCTTGGTTGAGCATAGGCCTTGAGATTTGACCAGATTCTTCCTTCTCATTGTGTATCCTTACAATGTCTAATACTAAAAAGTCTGATGGATCCCTTTGATTGTGCATCAATTACTGGAATTTGAACTAAGTTGAAATAAATAATAAATATCACTTACCCCATATTGATGGCATATTTGATCATCTCAAGGGGGAAATGTGTTTTTCCAATATTTAACTATGCTCTGGGTATCATTAGATCAGGGTTAGATAGGCATACATTCCCAAGAAAACCTTCTGAAGAAAGTATGACCACTTTGAGTATTTGGTCATTCCATTCAGGTTGAAAATGATCCGAAAATTTTCATGGATCTTATGAATTGGGTGTTCCATCATTGCCTCAACTCCTTTTCCATGGTGTTTTTGGATGAAATCTTGGTCTACTATAGGATAGAGTAAGAACATGGACAATACTTTAGGTTCATACTAGGAACTCTTCAGGATCACCGCCTTTACTCTAAGCTCTCCAAGTGGACTTTCTAGATCTAGGAAGTCAAGTTTCTATGCTATGTGATCTCGAAGAATGTGGTTTAAGAGGACCCCAAGAAAACTGAAGTATTGATGTCATGGGAGAAACTGGGAAATTTCTTTAATATCGGGAGCTTATTAAGCCCGGAAGGATACTAAAAGTGGTTCATCAGGGATTTTTATCAGCTTGCTTCACCCATGACTGTTCTTACCTAAAAATGGGTAAGGTTTGAATGGATCCTAGAATATCAAGAATATTTTTAGGATCTCAGGTGGTGATTGACCACTGCCCCTATTTTGATCTTACCAGAATCTAGAAAGGGATGCATGGTCTATTGTGATGCTTCAGGTGTGATTCTTGGGTGTTTATTGATGTAGGATGACCATGTGGCAGCATATGGATCTCACTAACTCTGGACACACAAAAGGAATTATCCAATCCATGAACTAAAACTAGAAATTGTTATGCATGCCCTGAAGACATGGCATCACTATCACTTCGGGGAGAAATTTATAGTCTACTTGACCATAAGAGTTTGGCCTATATTTTCTCCTAGAATAATCTAAATCTGAGGCAACACCATTGGTTTGAGTACCTTCATGGGTTTGATTTTTATATTTTCTATACCCCGGGGAAAGGTAATGTGGTAGTAGATTGCATAAGCAAGATGATGTATATGCAGACTATAAAGGAGTCCAGTGATGAGTGGTCTTTGATTGGTATTTTTTCTTAGATGCACCTAGAAATTAAGAAGCATGGTGTAGGCACATTCTTGGATAGTATTCTATCGGATCCCTATCATATGAAGATGATTCAAGAATAGAAGACTAATGATAAACTATTCTAGTGTTATATGAAGCATCTAAATGGTGGGGAGGTGCCTAGTAAATGGTCATTATATTATGATGGAATCCTTTGTTTCAAGGGTAATTTCATGGTGCCATTACCTTTGTGGAAGTTGGTGATGTAGTAAAACCACCTATATTAGTGGTTTGTTCATCCAAGGGCCACCAAGATGTTTTAAAGTGTGTGATGATGATTTTTTTGGCTAGTTATGAGATGATATATAGCTAACTTTTTATCTTGGTGCTATACTTTTCAATAGGTTAAATTTGAGTAGTAGAGGACCTCAAATTTTCTTCATCCACTCCCCATTCCTACATGGAAGTGGGATGAGTTTTATATGGACATCATCATTGTCTTTCCCCATACACCCCATGAAAATAATTACATTTGAGTGGTAATTGAACATCTGAACAAGTATTCCCATTTCATTTTGATCAAGAATTCGACCAGGGTGGATGAGTTGGTCTGGTTGTATGTTCAAGAGATTATGAGGCTTCATGGTGTTATGTTAGCTATCATTTCAGATAGGAACTCCTTATTTACCTCTTAGTTCTGGGAAGTCCTTTATAAGGTAATGGGGTTACATGTCAAACTCAATACGACATATCATCCTAAAACAGATGGTTAGATGGAGCAGGAAGATAAAATTTTGGAATACATGATCTGTGCATGCATATTGTATTTTGGAGGCTTGTGGGATAACCATTTGGGATTACTGGAATTTTCATATAATAACAATTACCAATCCTTGATTAAAATGGATCCCTTTTAGGTTCTTTGTGGATTACTATTTTAGTCTCCCCTATACTGGATGGAAGTGGGTGAGACTTCTTTTCTAGGACTGAGTCTTGTGAAAGAGAAATATGATAAATTTTGGGTCATTAGAAAATGGTTTTTGATAGCACAGAGTCTCTATAAATCCCATCTCAATCAGTTGTGCTAAACATTGGAAATCTTAGTGGGTGAATGGGTGTTTCTGAATATGACACCTCACTTGGGTCACTATCATCTTAGTAACTAGGGGAATCCTAAACTAAGGTATGTTGGACCTTTTGAGATCACTAAAATAATTGGTAAGGTGGCATAATGGTTAGCTTTACTATCCTAGTTAAAGTTGATCCAAAATGTGTTCCATGTCTCAAAATTGAAGAATTATAACCTAGACCTATCTCACATGCTAGATTATGAGGGATTGGATCTGGAATCTGATTTTTCTATGTTTGAGTAGCCGATGTAGATTTTGGATTCTCAGGTGAAAGTGCTTTGAGGGAAATCCATATTGTTGGTTCAAGTACTATGGAAATACAGAAATTAATGTAATGATACATGGGAATGAAAGTCTTGGGTGAAGGAGAAATACCCTCATTTATTCTTTAATCAGACTTTGGTATGACTTTCTAAGGGTGGAAAGTTTTCATGCTGGGAATAATTATCACATATATGGTGTTATTTTTTGGTATTTTCCATTTTTTTTTGGAATTATCTTTATTCCATGGATTTTTCAAAAAATTTTGAGAAAATTGTTGGTTTTGGGGCCAGAAATAAATAGTGATATGGTTGGAGCATGGTTAGTAGAAACCAGGCTCCAGCCCAATGAAAATAATGTGCCCTAGACAGCGGCACTATCCAGGCTGCACAAGCGTGAGACCCTCCTAAGATAACTGTACGACTAGGATAGTGGTACTTTCTGAGCTGCACGACTAGGTAAACAGGTGTGAACCCCCTCTAGTTAAACCATTCTGGCACTTTTCCTCTTAAACAGAGGTGTCAGATGGTTGGTTCATGGTCTAGAAGACCATGTGTCCAAAATGTGTGGCCTGCAAAAAACATACTTTTTTTAAAATTCCTAAAATACCCATCCCCTATTTTAAGACCCTAACACCCCTTTATCCCCCCATTCAACACCACTAGCCCTAGGTGTGACTCCCTCTCCTCCTTCACCTCCTTTGGCCTCAATTTTTGGGTTGTTTTGGCTTAGGGTCTTCAAGAAACCTTGAAGTAAGTTTCTTCTCTCTTCACTTCTTCCCTCTTCTTGGTCTCTTTTCTCTTATTCTTTGAGTTCCATTTTCTCTAGAAAGTTTTTTGACCTATTTTTGGTCCAATATATTTTCCCTATGTTGTATCTTTTTGGTTTTAGTGTCCGCTTTCCCTTATAGGATATCCTCTTGGTGCAGCATGTGGTTTCCACCTAGATTTGTGAATATTTCAAGGAAAATGTAAGCAGTTCCACGTCTTGATATTGTTTTATGATTTAGATATGATTTTATGTTTTTTAAATAATTTTCTAAAATTGTTTTAGTGTGTTTAAAAATGCTTGAATTGGTATTTTTGGTGTACATGTAGTTTAAAATAGGATAAAACCCATAGTTAATGGCATGTGTGATTATGTGATGGATTAGTTTGTGAAGAAAAAGGATTTCATGGTTTAAAAATGGGGGAATCACATGGGAATATTAGGTATCTAGATGGTAATACTAGGAAAAGTATGTTAGACATGACTCACCCTACCTAGTTGGTCCATGATACAAAACTAACTAAGCATATGTGATGGAGATTGGTTGGCTTAAGCGGGAGATGGACCTTCATGTCCAAGATTAATCACCAAGAGTACAAGGATCCTAGGTCCCTACTAACCCTAGTTACTTAGATATTTATCATGGTGCTTTTGAAGAGTTACTTGTTTTCATTTCTTATTCCTTTTTACTACAAAACATGTTTTTAATTAAATCATTTCCCTCCTTTTAAAAACTAGCATGTTTAATTGTCATATGATAGCTATACATGGAATCATATGGTGGTAACCTACTAGGAAAGTGATATCAAACCCTACATACACCCTTGGGTGTCTGTAGATCTTGTTTTTTTTAGTCAGGTAAAGTCGAGGATCTCATGTTGGTGATGGTGGTTCTATATGCTAGCGGTTTATTTTGGATATGTGTTGGTGGTGGTGTCTTGAGGGTGTTGACCCACATATTACATGAAGGAATTTTTATCTATAGGATCCCTCCCCTTTCTTTATTTTGTTTTTTGTTTGTAAATACTAAATTTTTAACTCATGCTTATAGTGTTGTCTTTGATTTACCATGTTATGGCTATTGGTTATAATGTGATGTAATTTTTGTGGATTGTTCATAGTTGGTTCTCATGAGAGAAATCATTCCCAAAGGAGTTAATTGATGCCTAGGAATGAGTTTTTAGCCTGTGGGGATTGATAATTCTCTTCAATCCATATCATGGGTCAGGTTGAGTGTTGGGGTAGATGGAAGCCTAAGACGGTTCATTACACACAAACTCTAACAAATATGTTGGTCATGATCGTCTATTGACTGGGAGTGCACCAATATGTCATCAACAAAAACTACCACAAACCGATCCAAGAAAGGATGAAATATCTAATTCACCAAATCCATGAATATCATTGGTGCATTTGTTAGATTGAATGGCATAACAGCAAACTCATATAATCCATACTTGCTTCTTAAAGCAGCCTGGGGTATGTTAGAAGGTATCTTCCTCAATTGATGGTACCCTGACATCAAGTAGGACTTGGAAAAGATCTTGGAACCCCTCAGTTAATTAAAAAGATCATTGATTTATGGAAGGGGATTCCAATTCATGACTATCATCTAGTTCAGTCTTTGATAATACGCACATAAGCACAAGGTCCCATCATCATTCTTAGTGAAAAGCATAGGAGAACCCCACATAGTCGTACTAGGTAGTATGAATACATTTGTTTATAAATATTCCAATTGAACTTTCAACTCAAGAATCTCTACTAATTTCATTCTATAGGGTGGAATAGAAATTGGTTCTGCTCCCAGAACCAACTCGATCATGAACTCAATCCCCCGTATGGGTGGTAAGCCATAAAACAATTTTGGAAAAATATCCTAAAATTGGTCTACCACTGGAGGAAAAGTATCCTACTACATTCTGCCATCATCAAAAACAAGGATTTATATACGATTAATGTGACAATCCAATATTCACTAAATTTTTCATGCATGACTGATGTGGCAGTGTTTTTGAACTCTTTGCCACATCTTTTGTGTATATTTTATTGACTTTTTTATATTAAAATGTTGTATTTATTAAATAATTGATAATTGTTTTGTTTTTGCACTTTTTTGTGTAAAATAATCAATTTTTGTTTAAAACATGTGTTTTAATGTGCTTTAGTGTCATTTTAAATAATTCTAAAATTAAATGAGTCGTGCGAATTAGGATTTTATTTATTTATTATTTTATTTTTATTCTAGTTAGTTTATTAACTCATTTATTAAATTAATTAATGCTTTATTCTTTAAATCATGAATAAATAACCCGAGCCACCGCACTGAGACAACCCCGTACCTTGTCGCCTCAATCCGCCGCACGAACCCCTCCTGAAGCCATCTGCTCGAGCCACTCCCTGCCTTCTCCGAGATCGAACCTGCAGCCGCACTACTCTCTGTTCACAATGAGCCCTCTGAACCACCGTCGAACTACCCGAGCCCGCCTCCAGCTTCACCATAGCTGCTCCGCATGCCTGCACCCGAGCAGTCTGCAAGCCTCCACTGCGCAGTCGCCCCCTTGCTGAGCTACCCGAATCCCGCCTGTCTTTCTGAGCCACACCCCCTTAGCCGTCGCGACACACCCGCATCCCCTCATCGCCGCGAACCCAAGCCGAGATCTCCCCTATTCAAACCCCCACATCCTACGCCTAAACCCTCTCCCCCTTCAATTCGCCAGACCCGACTCCCCCCCCCATTCCACTTTTTATTTTCTTTTATTTTTTTATTATTACAATATTATATAATAATACATATAACATATGTAATAAAATTAACATACATATATATAATATAACATATATATTATATATATATCACATATAATACAATATATATTATGTATTATATATCATATAAAATACTATAATAATTATAGGTATGTTAGCAAAAGTATAAAAACTTATATATAGTATTAATATGTTATAATAATATATGTTATTAATAAATATAATAATTATATTTACATATATTAGTAATAATAATATTAGTTATTATATATATTTATTAATAAGTATTTTTATCAACTAATCTAAGTAATAATATTAATATATAGTTTCTTATTTATTTAGTTTCATTTTATTTGTTTTTCTTATTTTTGTGTTTATGTGCTTCGTGTAGGGGGGGTCACTCGTACTTGCGGGGGTTAAAAGAAGTAGTTCATGGGAATAGAGCGTAAAGATTCCAGAGGACATTGTAGGGGTTGTATGCACTCACTGAGGGTTCACTTAAAGTCTCGTGACGTGCACATAAGAGCGTGCCACGTGGAACCTGCTGCTGTTAGAAATCGTTAGGACTGTTGTTTCGTTTTCAAAATAAGAGGAAGCCAGGGAGGCCGGAAGCCAAGAGAGGAGTACCGGGAGGAAGCCAGGGGGCCGAGATCAGAGTACCTGGGGGAGGTCACCATTCCACGGTGGGGGGAGGAGACTCCATCCCGATTCACCATCCATATCATCCACTTCTCACGGACAGGGATCGTCTTCGACCTGGAGACGGGACCTGCTCCTCCATTCTCCGCCTCATCCCCCATTGCTCTGTTTTAGTTTTAATTTCAATTGTGTCTGTAAATACTTGTGTGTGTGTTTTGTTAATTGAATTGTGATGTTTGTTTCATTTTTTTTGTGTCGTTTATTCGTCCTCGTTTCGTGTCGTGATCTGTAATCTCCAGAAATAGAGATCTAATTTGCGGTGTTGGATCCAGTTTATGAAACCCAATGCAATCTGTAGATCCGCACATTAATGCGACCACGTTCTTTCTATTCGCCTTATTCGATCACGACTGCGAGTTAGATTTAGCAAGAGTGATATCTTGCGTAGGACGATCGACTACTTTCTTTCTTAATTTCTTCTCCCCTTCCTGTCTTGATTTCTCGAACTGAGAATCAATATTGGTTGTGCAAATTGACGATTTTAGCAGGATCATTTTGCCGGGTGAAAATTTTTTGATGGAATGATCTTGCTGAGTGAATAACTTGTAGTTCATAGGAATGCTTGAGTATTGAAGAAATTTGATGCTTGAGTGTTTAATTTCTAGGCAAGATTGGTGTGTGATCTGAGACATCGATCATGCACTGTGTGAATTTGTGAATTGTTTGTGTTGATCTAGGAAGGTGAGTAAAGGGTAAATTAACTTGGGTCCGGCCTTGTTCACACTAACTTTTTTCTTTTGTGTCTTGGTGTCAATTGTTAGTTTTGTGCTTTATATTGTGTCTATGTCTTCTTTCTTTTCTTGGTTTTTTTTCATGTGTCTCTTTATTTTTTCACTTTTCCATCTCTTTTATCCTCTTTCCGTTCACTATATCCCTCCCCACTGTGCTTTTTAGCACTGATTATTGTTACCTTAGGAGTGTGTTTTTATGTTTTCAAATTATTTATAAAATATAAAAAGATTTTCGGAACAGACCACTTAGGGTCTCGACACTACTTCCTTGAGAGCGACCCCGAGGTTAGCCACTATGCTATATTTTGGGTCTTTATAAATGTAAACTTGACTGTCCTCGTGACAAGGACGCACATCAAATTTTGGCGCCGTTTCTGGGGAGGCTAGGTTTGTTTAAAAAACCAAACAAAAATTTACATAAAAAATCAAAATAAAAAAAACAACAAAAAGAAAATTAAAATTCAAAAAAAAAATTGAACCTGCTGCATGAAAACCAGGTCTAAGTCTGAACACTTAGTACCTGGTAATCCTGAGATTGATAAGCACCTCAAATAAGTGAAAAGGAACAAAGACAAGGTCAAAATGGAAGAAACAGAAATGAAAACCTGAACAATCCAATTCCTGAGAATGTGAACCAACATGGAATGATGAATCAACCTGGGAATGAGATAGCTGAGAGACACAGTCTGAGAGAGTTCTTACTACCATCAGTGTCTAGCAACCCTTCATGTATTAGACTCTCTCCTAGGTCCAGGAACTATGAGATCAAACAATCCATGCTTAGTCAGCTTCCTACCTTCAATGGAATGCCTAGTGAAGACTCACTTGACTTCATTAGAGCCTTCTATTGTAGTGTCTAGTAGCTGCCACTTAGGGGTCTCACTGAGGAAGAGCTTAAATTGAGAGTGTTCCCTTTCTGCCTCAAGGGTAATGCTAGGTCTTGGTTCCAACAGTTATAAGAATAAATCTTTGTCACCTGGGATCAAGTTTAAAATGCCTTCACAATGAAATTCTATCCTAGGAGGTTGACATCTGAAATTAAGCATAAAATCACTGGATTCCTTCAGGATGAAATAAAACTGTTTCATGAAGCCTGGGATATGTTTATAGGTTTTCTTAGGCAGTGTCCAAACCACCAATGTACACCTCAATTCCTTATGGACACCTTTTACAATAGTCTTACCCCTTACCACCAAACCTTGGTGGATCAGTCTTCTGGAGGAGATTTTAGTGATAGGACTGCTGAGGAGCTCAAACATATCTTTAATACATTAGCTCAGAACTCCCAGCACAAATGCTCTAGGAGGAGAACCATTGTGAGGAAGGAAATTGCTCCTGCTCCTCAAGTTGAAGCCCAAGCTGTTGGGTTCTTTAATGAGAACCCACATCAAATTCTTAAGGAGCAGTGTCACCACTTTGGCATGTATGGCCACTCTCAAACCTGTTGTCTAAACTTTGATATGATTGTCCAGCCTCATGAGAGTGCCATCTTTGTTGGATATGGACCTCGGATGCAGCCTAGGGATGATCCTTTTTCCAACACCTATAATCAGGGGTATAGGAACCATCTGAACCTTTCATGGAGGGAGCAGGGAGTCCTCCGACCTTCTGCTCCTCCTGGATTCTAGCAGCCTCCTAGGCAGCAATTCCAACCCCAATCCCAACCAAAGGCTGAGTCATCCAACTCAAAAGATGAGGTGAGAGAAATGGTCCATCAGTTGATAGGGAGGTTTGATGAACAAAATACCAAAAATGATTTTGATAAAGTTTAAATGGATTCTAGAATGAAGAACCTGGAAATACAAATGGGGCAGTTGGCTAGGGATGCTAGTAATAGAGAAAAGGGTAGGCTGCCCAGCACCACTGAAGCCAATCCTAGGGAGAATGATATGGCTGTGACCACCATAAGTGGTCTCCAAACTCAACAAGAGCCTAGGAAAGAACCCCAAAATTCTGAAAATGAAAAAATTGATGAAACTAGAAACTCAAATCTGAAAGAACCTGAATCTGGAAAACTGGACAGCACCACTGGAATTCCCCCAGTTTCTGTTGTTCCAGCTCAAAAACCCAAAGAAAATGGCTTGAAAAACAAAGACAATAAAGGGAAGAAAATTGTTGAAGAAGAAGCTGTAGAGATTCCTCCAATTGTGAGGAATTTTTCCCCTAAAATCCCCTTCCCTCAAAGAATTAAGAAACCAATTCATGATTCTGAACTGTTGAAATTTTTGAAGGTGGTTAAAAAGATGAACGTTGATATCCCATTCATGGAAGCATTGATACAAATCCCATCATATTTGAAATCACTCAATAAAATATGTTTAAACAAAAATACATTAGAGGAATTTTCCACCTATAGCTTAACAAAGGAGTGTAGTGCAGTCTTGCAGAATAGGATACCTCCTAAGCTTCAGGACCCTGGAACCTTTGTCATCCCTTTCACATTTGGGGATAGAGGTGGTAAGTTCAATTGTTTGTGTGATCTGGGTGCTAGTATTAATCTGATTCCACTGTCACTTTTCCATCACCTAAGATTAGGAGTTCCCCAACCCACCACTGTGGTGTTACAGCTTGCTGATAGGTCTATCACTCATCCAGTGGGTAGGGTCAATGATCTGTTAGTGGGAGTAGGAAAACTCTTTTTGCCTGCTGACTTTCTTATCCTTGACATGGAGTGTGACCAGGAGGTTCCTATCATTCTTGGTAGGCCCTTCTGGCCACAGGGGGAGCTGTGATAGATGTGTCTAAGGGGAAACTGATTTTCAATTTGGGTGAAGAGAAAGAAGAATTCAATGTGTTTAAGAAAATCCAAGAACCCACCAACCCAATTTTCCCAAAAGATGAGATGCTAGATGCTGAGAGTAGTGTTGATAAGGAAGAAGAAGAGTTTTTGAGAATGATAGTTGAAATCAACAGTGAACCTGAAATCCCTGTTGCCTCTTGCATGGGGATCAGCTCAAGTAAGGAGAGAGAATTTTTTGATGAGTATGAGGGTGATTTTTTGGAGAACCTAGATGAGTTTGTTTTAGAGCACATTCTTACCCCAAGAGAGGAGTATGAGTTTGAGGAAACATCTTTTGGAAGCTCTTATACTGAGGAAAAAAGCCTTGTCTACTGCCTTCTTTAAGAGTCATCATGAAGAACTTGGGCCACCTAGGCCCAAGTGTCTTCCCTCAATCCAGTCACCACCCACCCTTGAACTTAAGCCCCTCCCTGCCCATCTCAAATATTCCTTTTTATGAGAAAATTCTACCCTACCTATGATCATTTCATCTGATCTGGAGGTGAGTCAAGATCAGAATTTGCTTACTATTTTGAGGAAATACAAGTTTGTCATAGGCTGGTCAATTGATGACATCAAAGGGATAAGCCCAGCCTTCTGTATGCATAAAATTCCAATGGAACCTGAGTGTAATCCCAGAATAGAATCCCAAAGAAGACTCAACCCCAACATGAAGGAAGTAGTGAGGGAAGAAGTGATTAGGTTGCTGGATGCTGGAATAATTTTTCCAATTTCTGATAGCCCCTGTGTCAGTCCTATCCAGATGGTCCCCAAAAAGAGTTGAGTGATAGTGGTCAATAATTAAAGGAATGATCAAATCCAGATAAGAGCAGTGAACAAATGGAGAGTTTGTATAGACTACAGGAAGTTGAATGCTGCCACAAGAAAGGATCACTTCCCTATGCCATTTTTGGATCAAATGTTAGAGAAGTTGGCAGGCAATGCATTCTTCTGTTTTCTTGATGGCTATTCTGGTTACAACCAGATTTCCATTGCACCTGAGGACCAAGAGAAAACCACATTCACCTATCCATTTGGGACATTTTCCTACCAGCGGATGCCCTTTGGCTTGTGTGGTGCTCCTGCCACTTTTCAGAGATGTATGATGGAAATTTTTTCAGACATGATAGAGAGGATTATTGAAGTATTCATGGATGATTTTTCTGTTGTAGGAGATAACTTTGAAAACTGTCTGAAAAACCTGGAACTGGTGTTAGAAAGGTGCCAAGAGACCAACTTAGTCTTAAACTGGGAAAAGTGCCAATTCATGGCCACTGAAGGCATAGTTTTGGGACATAAGGTTTCTAAGAAGGGGATAGAGGTAGATAATGCTAAAATTGAGGTCATTCAAAAGTTTCCCCCACCTGAAAATGTCAAAGGAATTAGAAGTTTTTTGGGTCATGTTGGGTTCTACAGGAGGTTTATTAAGGACTTTTCTAAGATTACCAGACTCCTGTGCTCCCTGCTGGTTAAGGACACACCCTTTGTCTTCAATGAGACATGTCTAGAGGCCTTTAATCTACTCAAGGATAAGTTAACTACTTCACCTGTAATCACTGATCTGGACTGGAAGCTTCCTTTTGAGGTTATGTGTGATGCTAGTGACTTTGCAGTAGGAGCTGTGTTAGGACAGAGGAAGGACAGGAAGCTATATGTTATTTACTATGCAAGCAAGCTCCTAGATGATGCCCAGAAGAATTATTCTACAACTGAAAAGAAGCTGGCTGGTGTGATGTTTGCTTTGGAAAAGTTCAGGCAGTACTTAATAGGATCAAAGATCATAGTTTTCACAGATCATTTAGCCCTTAAATATTTGTTGGCTAAAAAGGACTCGAATCCTAGACTCATGAGGTGGACCTTGCAACTACAGGAGTTTGATTTAGTGATTAAGGATAATAAAGGGTCTGAGAATGTTATTGTAGATCATTTGTCCAGATTGCCCAATTCCCCAGGTAAGGAACCAAAAGAGATCAACACTTCCTTCCCTAATGAACAACTGTTTGTTGCTTCTGTGTAGCAGTCTGCTTGGTTTGCAGACTATGCCAACTTTCTAGCAGCTGGAGTCATGCCCAAAGATCTCTCACACAACCAAAGGAAGCGGTTTATATCTGAACTGAAATACTATTTTTGGGATGAACCTCTTCTCTTTAGGAGGTGTGCTGATAGGATTTTGAGAAGATGTGTGGTTGAGGATGAGATTTTTCCCATACTTGAGAGCTACCACTCATCACCTTGGGGTGGCCACCATGGAGGAAAAAGGACTACTCAGAAGGTCCTACGGGCTGGTTTTTACTGGACAACACTATTCAAGGATTCTAGGAGTCTGGTCATTGGCTGCTCAAAATGTCAAATGTTGGGAAATGTTGGAAGAAGGCAGGAATTACCTCAAAAAGGTATTTTGGAAGTTTAAATCTTCGATGTGTGGGTCTTGGACTTCATGGGACCATTTCCATCCTCTTATGGGAATGAATACATTTTGGTTGTTGTGGACTACGTGTCCAAGTGGGTTGAGGCAGTAGCTCTGCCTGATAATTCAGCTGCTAGTGTTGTGAAATTCATTAAGAAAAACATCTTTTCCAGATTTGGGGTGCCTCGAGCATTTATAACTAATAATGGAACTCACTTCAAGAATTATAAGTTCATAGGTTTGATGGAGAAGTATAGGTGCTCACATAGGGCATGCACTACTTACCACCCACAATCCAGTGGGAAAGCAAACAGATTTTAGAGAAAACGGTGTCTAGCTCTAGGAAATACTGGTCAAGGAAATTGGATGAGGCCCTTTAGGCCTACAGAACTGCTTATAAAACTCCTATAGGGATGTCACCATATAGGCTCCTCTTTGGGAAAGCATGCCATCTACCTATTAAGTTACAACAGAGATCTTATTGGGCAGTGAAGGCTCTTAACTTTGATTTTAAGTCTTCTGGAGAGAGGAGGTTGCTAAAGCTGAGTGAGTTGGAAGAGATTCAAAGAGATTCTTATGAGAATGCTGAAATTTAAAAAGAAATAACAAAGGCTTTTCATGACTCAATCATTCAAAATAGGAATTTCAAGGTTGGTGAGAGGGTCCTGCTTTTCAATTCAAGATTGAAGCTGTTTCCAGGGAAGCTGAAATCCAAGTGGTCAGGACCCTTTACCATTGTTAGAGTTCTGTTTAATGGAGCTATTGAGCTAGTTGGAGATGAGAATAGACCCTTCTTAGTCAATGGTCAAAGAATAAAGCACTTATTTGAAGGGAAGCCAAAGGGCTTGGCTGCCATATCTCTGTTGGAAGAATGAGCTGATTCAAGTCTAACTGAGGACTATAAACTCAGTGTTGCATGGGAACTAACCCATGGTTGCTTAGTAGTTTCTCTTTTATTTTATGTTAATAAATAAAGTTCATCCCTGCTTCTTGTTCTCTGTTTCAATTTCTTGACTGCTGATGGTGCCTCATGATCTATTGTTGTGTTAGAGAGAGTTGTTGATGCCAGAAACTTGGCTAGAAAACCCAAGGGAGAAATCCACTGCATCATATGGATAACATTTCTCTCTACTCACTCTCTTGGGTTACTTTTCTTGAACTTTAAACTCTAAAATCTTATTTTACTTATTTGAACTTGCAGGTTCTGAAGAGGAATAACAACCCAGTGATGTTGTTGAGGATCTGTTGATGAAAGCCACTCCTAAAGCTCCAATAATTCAGGGAAGTGTTGTTCTCCCTTTTACATTTTCAATTAATTTCTTACTCTCTACTGCGAACTAAGTGTGGGGGACTTCCTCCCAATCTGTGAGTAATGACTGTATTTTCTTGCTTGGGTGTTAGATGCTAACATCGACTTAGTTGAGAATGTACTTGAGTTGATTTGATGAAACATGCTTTCACCCATTATTATTATTCTCATTATGTTGCTGCTGCACATCATTGCTAATCATGATACTTTTTGAAGTAAATTGTCAAAATCTTTTGTCTGCTCAAAATGATTCAAAGCATGAAATTTTTAGGAATAAAAATGTACTTGGTTGCTGGTGATGGTTGGTGGGGTTTGTTCTTTTTTGTGTTTATGTTCTTTTACTTTTTTGTGGCAAAGACAATTTTTGAACTTCATTGATACCCCTCCATTTCCTTTTTCAATTGAAATGTCCATCGGTATTGAAATTTAACTGTCTCCTACCCTAAGATTCAACATTGGGGACAATGTTGGGTTTTAAGTGTGGGGGAGAGGGGCCATTCTAGTGTCATGTCTAATTCCCCCTTCTTGAACCTGAGTTTGTTTAAAAACATGGTCAAATTTTTCAAAAAATGGTTCAAAATTCCTTCAAAAAAAATTCAGAATTCTTTCATCACATGATGGTCATTGGATGTTCATTGGTACTTCAATTGTGACTTATTTAGTGGATAATTGTTTGCTGGATGTTGAGAGTGAAATTGAGTCAGAAACTATTAATCACGAATGATTGCTGAGTATAATTGTTCACTGTCTCTATAGATCTTTCTGTTTAGGAACTGAGGATAAGAGTATGACAGAATAGGTTCTGTGGAGTAAGGATCATGGCTTAGGGTAACTTTTTGTTCTTACTGTAACCCAGGGGACTCACATTTTATAATATAATATTTAATCACTTTAGGAAGTCAATCCAAATGATTATTAATTTAGTCCTTTGTAACTGGAGTAAAATGGGCAAATGGGATCCCACGGTGAGTATCTGAGAAAAGGTTCACTGGGTGTGTTTCTGTGAATAAATAAATCCAATTTCAATCTCAATAAGTGCTATTCACAGTGCTTTGCACATAGAATATGGCTGGTAAAAAGTAAAATAAAGTGCCCTTGTCAAAAATGAACTCATTAAGGTGAGGGGAATTTTGAACCCAGATGAAGAAGGGAGAAATTGACTTGGTTAATTTTCATTTGGGTTGAATCAATAAAGTGATTAATTTAATGGATTTTAATTCTTGGAACCTGGGGGAAGGTGAGAATAGAAGGTGCCCTTGGTTAAGTTTTTGAGTTCCACTTCCTCTAACCTGTCATCACTCCTTGAATCAGTACTTGAATTGGATGGTGAAGTAGGATAGTTAATGAAAACACATAGGAGGCATGACATACTTGATAGTGTATGAGTTTGTGAAGCTCTTGACATCCAGTGGGCATTTGATGCTAGACAGGAAAACATTTTTGAACACCTTTGAAAAACCTGACTCATTGTTTGGTCCTGTCTTCTAGATTTTTAAGTTCAATCATGCACTTTTTGAGCTAAAATTCACAAATCATAGTTCTGTTTTAAAGTCAAGGGCATGTACTTGTTTGAGGACAAACAAGGCTTTAAGTGTGGGGTAGTTTGATGTGGAAGTGTTTTTTCACTCTTTGCCACATCTTTTGTGTATATTTTATTGACTTTTTTATATTAAAATGTTGTTTTTATTAAATAATTGATAATTGTTGTGTTTTTGCACTTGGCTGTGTAAAATAATCAATTTTTGTTTAAAACATGTGTTTTAATGTGCTTTAGTGTCATTTTAAATAATTCAAAAATTAAATGAGTTGTGCGAATTAGGATTTTATTTATTTATTCTTTTATTTTTATTCTAGTTAGTTTATTAACTCATTTATTAAATTAATTAATGCTTTATTCTTTAAATCGTGAATAAATAACTCTTTTAGTTTTTAATCTTTTAATAATTTAATTAGTTTCAACAATTTAATTTTATTCGTTTAATATGTTTATTCTTTAATTTAATTAGTTCTTTAATTAATTGGTTAATTAATTTAAGCAATAAATTATAAATATTTTAATTTTTTCTTTAATTATGTATGTTTATAAATTTTTGACCCAAATTAATTCATTCTATTAAATAAAGTTACATTATTTTATTTTTTCTTAACTTTGTGTTTTTAGTTTTAAATTTCATTCTATTTAATTTATTTTATTTATTTATTTATTTATTTTTTAGTTTTATTTAATTATTTTATTTATTTAATTTTATTTGTTTTGTTTGATTTGCAGGTGTTGCGGTCGCACGTTAACCCGCCCTTATCGGTGACCTTCCTCCCCGATACACAAAAACCTCACTGATACCTCGCTACTTTTCCTCACCGATAGTCCCTTTACCACATCACCATTACCCTTTTTATTACCTCACTAATACACCCCTTTACCACATCACCGTTAATTTTTTATTTCCTCACCGATACACCCTCCCTTTTTTCCTCACCGCTACAGCATCCTCACCATTACTAAGTCTACCGTTACACCCTTTTTCTTTTCCCTTTCCAGCTACTGATACAGTCCACCGTTACACTTTCTCTCCGCTACTGCAATACCTCACTGTTACGCATAGCCTACCATTACGCCTCCACCTTTATACCTCACTGTTATATCCACCTCACTATTACCTCACCAGTAGCCTTCCCCCTTTATTAAATAACCGTCATACATTACCTCACCGTTCCACTTCTCTGCCACTCCTCACCATTACATCCCCATTCCCAACCCTCACCGTTCCACTCCTTTGTTCCTGCATCTACTTCGCAGCCTCACCGATACATCTCCCCCCTCTTCTCCGTTCCAGCAAACCCAAACCCACAGCAGCTTCTCCACACACAAATCAGCGCAGCAAATCGAACCCACAGCAATGCAAATCGAACCAAGGGATGAACAAACGGCAACACAGCAGTATCAAAGTAACAAAACATCACCAATTCGCAGCAGATTAAAATCAAACCCACCTCAAGAACTTAGATTTATAGATCTGGATTTTCAACCCCAAACCACCCACTGCGCACTAAACCCCCCCCCCCCCGACCTCACCTTTCCTCCAAGCCAAGCACGCCCCGTTGCATCTTCGCTGCAAGAACCCCACTCGGCCGCACCCTCCCTACCTCTTTTCTTGACCCGAAGCCACCGGCGAACCCACTGAACCCTAAATTCTCTCGCCGGCCTTCATCTCCACCAGCTCCGAACCGCCAACCTTCCCCGCACGAATCTCCTGCACCGAGACCGTGTTGTAAGACAATCCCCTTCTCGGCCTCACTAACCTACCTCCATCTCCGCAACACCCCGTCTTCGTCGGCTGACCTCACTGAGAGACCCCCTCACCACATTTGACCTCACCGGAAGACCCGAGCCACCGCACTGAGACAACCCCGCACCTTTCTGCCTCGATCCGCCGCACGAACCCTTGCTGAAGTCATCTGCTCGAGCCGCCGCCTTCCTTCTCTGAGATCAAACCTGCAGCCGCACTACTCTCTGTTTGCGACGATCCCTCTAAACCACTATCGAGCTACCCGAGCCCGCCTCCAGCTTCACCATAGCTGCACCGCATGCCTTCACCCGAGCAGTTCGCAAGCCTCAACTGCGTTGTCTCCCCCTTACTAAGCTACCCGAATCCCGCCTGTCTTTCCGAGCCACACCCCCTTAGTCGTCGCGTCACACCCGCATCCCCTCATCACCATGAACCCAAGCCGAGATCTCCCC
This sequence comes from Viscum album, assembly GCA_963277665.1. Taxonomy (NCBI): domain Eukaryota; kingdom Viridiplantae; phylum Streptophyta; class Magnoliopsida; order Santalales; family Viscaceae; genus Viscum; species Viscum album. The sequence continues at coordinate 649,259,875 of OY728145.1, read as the reverse complement.
TATTCAAACCCCCACATCCTGCGCCTAAACTTTATCCCCCTTCATTTCGCCAGACCCGACTTCCCCCCCCCCCATTCCACTTTTTATTTTCTTTTATTTTCTTATTATTACAATATTATAAAATAATACATATAACATATGTAATAAAATTAACATACATATATATAATATAACATATATATTATATATATATCACATATAATACAATATATATTATGTATTATATATCATATATAATACTATAATAATTATAGGTATATTAGAAAAAGTATAAAAACTTATATATAGTATTAATATGTTATAATAATATATTTTATTAATAAATATAATAATTATATTTACATATATTAGTAATAATAATATTAGGTATTATATATATATATATATTAATAAGTATTTTTATCAACTAATCTAAGTAATAATATTAATATATAGTTTCTTATTTATTTAGTTTCATTTTATTTGTTTTACTTGTTTTGGTGTTTATGTGTTTCGTGCAGGGGGGTCACTCGTACTTGCGGGGATTAAAAGAAGTAGTTCGTGGGAATAGAGCGTAAAGATTCCAGAGGACATTGTAGGGGTTATATGCACTCACTGAGAGTTCACTTAAAGGCTCGTGATGTGCACATAAGAGCGTGCCACGTGGAACCTGCTGCTGTTAGAAATCGTTAGGACTGTTGTTTCGTTTTCAAAATAAGAGGAAGCCAGGGAGGCCGGAAGCCAAGAGCAGAGTATCGGGAGGAAGCCAGGGGGCTGAGAGCAGAGTACCTGGGGGAGGGCACCATTCCACAGTGGGGTGAGGAGACTCCATCCTGATTCACCATCCATATCATCCACTTCTCATGGACAGGGATCTTCTTCGACCTGGAGACGGGACCTGCTCCTCCATTCTCTGCCTCATCCCTCGTTGCTCTGTTTTAGTGTTAATTTCAATCGTGTCTATAAATACTTGTGTGTGTGTTTTGTTAATTGAATTGTGATTTTTTTTTCATTTATTTTGTGTCATTTATTCATCCCCGTTTCGTGTCATGATCTGTAATCTCCAGAAATGGAGATCTAATTTGCGGTGTTGGATCCAGTTTATGAAACCCAACGCAATCTGGAGATCTGCACATTAATGTGATCACGTTCTTTCTATTCACCTTAGTCAATCTTGGTTGCGAGTTAGATTTAGTGAGAGTGAGATATTGCGTAGGAAGATCGACTACTTTCTTGCTTAATTTCTTCTCCCCTTCCTATCTTGATTTCTCGAACTGAGAATCAATATTGGTTGTGCAAATTGACGATCTTAGCAGGATCATTTTTCTAAGTGACAATTTTTGGCTGGAATGATCTTGCTGAGTGAATCACTTGTAGTTCAGAGGAACGCTTGAGTATTGAAGAAATTTGATGCTTGAGTGTTTAATTTCTAGGCGAGATTGGTGTGTGATCTGAGACATCGATCATACACTGTGCGAATTTTAGAATTGTTCGTGTTGATCTAGGAAGGTGAGTAAAGGGTAAATTAACTTGGGTCCGACCTTGTTCACACTAACTTTTGTCTTCTGTGTCTTGGTGTCAATTTTTAGTTTTGTTCTTTATGTTGTGTCTCCGTCTTCTTTCTTTTCTTGGTTTTTTTTCATGTGTCTCTTTATTTTTTTCACTTTTCCATCTCTGTTCTCCTCTGTTTGTTCACTATCTCCCTCCCCACTATGCTTTTCAGCATTGATTAGTGTTACCTTAGGAGTGTGTTTTTATGTTTTCAAATTATTTAGAAAATACAAAAATATTTTCGGAACATAACACTTAGGCTCTCGACACTGCTTCCTTGAGAGTGACCCTGAGGTTAGCCACTGTGCTATATTTTGGGTCTTTATAAATGTAAACTTGATCGTCCTCGCGACAAGGACGCACATCAATGACCATCTTGAATATCTCACTCACCCTTGTGAGAATGGTTGTTTCCTTATAGAGATAGGAAGGTAAATTTCCTTTTATAATAGTTGATATGAGATTGGTATAGAACTAGATAATACATACTATGAATCAAATAAAATCATGTCATTTCTAGCACAAAGATATCCCAAAAGAAATGGTATCCCCCAATTTCAAGAGAACTCCCCTTGAAACATTTTATATCCTCTGACTGCACTCACAATGGTGTGTCAATGTACATAATGTAATCCAAGATATTTAAAAATAATAAATCCCAAACCATTTGAAAATTAAGAATATAAAAAAGGAATGTGATGCTATTTTATCAAATTAAACATAAGAAAGGGTGGATTATACAAGAATTGTACCTATGAAGGTAGATGGTTATGTATCCAAACTATCTTGAGCAGACTGCATAGCGTGTAGCTAACTCACTACTCTTACTTGAGATCCAGTATAACTCCCTTGCTTTGTTCCCTATAAGGGGTACTTACACTTATATACTAGGGTACCACATCCCCTTCCTTGGCCCGAATGTACAGTGAAACTCCAGGTACTAGTCTGCTAAGGAGTAATTGAGTCCCTCCCTAACTCAGGTGTCCATCTGGATCCTCTACTGCTTCTTTGTTACAGAAAGTTCCCACAAAACTTTTGAAGATAACCCAGCCTATTGTAGAAATGACACTCCACTATAGGTTAAGGACATTGTAGGTAATTGTGGACCAACCCACCTCACTAAAAACACTACATTGAGTCGTGATACTGAGGTGGAAGTCCTCTTTCCTAATAGTTCTGTCCACTACGGCCCTAGTAGAAAATGCTATAGCAGCACTTCTTTCCATCAGAAGTAGAACCCCTAGATCGCCCTGCTGAAACTATCTAGCCACAAATCAGAGGATCTTTTAGATTACATTTAGTGATGAGAACCTAATTAATAACGTTCATAAGGTTTATCAAGTGAAATATGTTCACCTAAAACATTATCTCATAGTTAATTTCATCCTAAAAATGAATTTCCTTGGAAACCTCATCAGCTACCAAAGATAGAGAAAATCATTGCAAGTCTATGAAACATATAACATAGTCCATCACTAACATTCCCTCCTATTCCATATGCATAAAATCATGAGACTTTTCATACCTAAATGTCTTTGGATATAAGTGTCTCAATAAATTCACCTTGAAATCCTTCTAGGATAACTCCTTGTGTTGCTCGGCCTACTCAAGAATATTCTGCCAATGCTTGGTTATTCCTTGAAGAATATAAGCATCAAGCTTCACCCTCCCATATTTGGATGTATTGAGGTGCTTAAAGATCATATGGACTAAATCAATCCATAACTCATATTCATGGGGGCCTTCCTCCCTAGTAAACATATATGGATATTATAGTTGAAACTTTCTCGTCAACTCATATATCAAAGGTACAATGCAAACAGTATCCATCTCCATGGATCACATAACCCTCAGGAAGATATTGTGGAGCTAATATTCCATCAAATTATCTAGATATGTAGGATTTTCCATCTCATATATGTTAGGATCATGATTATTACCACTATCCTGATGCTCAATTTGAAGATGAAAATGATTCATTTTCTCTACAAAGATCAATGCACTCCTTAGAACATAGGACACGCAACAAGGCAAACCTCAACAGGTGATAAAAACAGAGAACCACTAACTAAAGGTTCCTTTAAACATGTCTTAACAAGTAAATTTTCATAAAATAATAGTTTATTTTATTTATTTTTATCATGTATAACAGGAAATGCATTTCACAGTTCATCTGGTCAGATATATCATATGCTATAAATATGTACCTATCATGAATAATGTATGTCCACGTATACAATTATGTTCCTATAATGATACATGAATACTCATATCATTCCATACCAGGCTAAAAGTAAAAAACAATAATAATAACATCACACAACAAGTGAATCTCCCAAGGTGAAATGGCATAGAAAATGTAATAAGAGAACAACATAAACAATCACATCTTTGGGCACTCAGTTTTTCCTATGCACATGGGTTAGCTACTCCCATGAATAAGTTCATTACTTATTACTGATACATTCTAGTCTCATTTCTACCTTTCCCAAATAGTAACATGATAGAAACAAACCTGAGGTTCTGATACCACTTTGTAACATCCCCACAACTCGGTGTTCCCTCAAGTGACAAAATTAGGGTTAGATATGCAACCTCAAGCATGCATCCCTGTATGCCAGAGGCTACCGACTAGTAGTGAATGTGTAAGTAATATAGTTGGGAGATTATACCCTCTGGAACATAGTATAAATATAGTGGAAATAATAATAGAGTATTGGAAATAGTGGAAATAGAATAATAAATAAAAGATAACCAAGCTGAAGATGGGACAAATAAAATATTCCAAATGATAAAAAATCCATGTCATGGAAGGCTGAAAAGTAACTAAATGTTTTACTAAAATTCTTACAAATAAGATAATAATGGACTTTATAAATACACCAAAATACCCCAGTCTCGAACCAATGTTGGTCTTATCTCCAAACTCTAACCCGACTGGAAAGAAAATCAATAACAAGGTCCCTCTCCCTTGTCCAAACCTGTATCCATGAAATCTATCTAGGTACCAAATGGTATCCATATAGGGTGTGATTATAACTCAGTAGGTTGACACCACTATGTATAAAAAAATCCAATCTGAAAAATATAGTGCATGCAATAAATCGATAATCTGTGTATTAATTTATTCCATTAATATTGAACATGAAATAAACCTGCTGACCCTCAAGTTCTGGGTAGCCAATCAAGCCAGACCAACCTTCTTAAGTGTCTTACCAAATATATTTTTCTAGGGAAGGATCCTCCTACACCAGGATGGGTCACCCAATTGGTGGTATACTCTCCTTTTGAGGATGAATCGCACAAAACATCTAATGAACTAATGGCCTCTTCCCATAGGCTATCCAGTACAAAATCATGCACCTATCCCTTAGGCATAACATCATCATGAGTTGTATCTATAATGACCCAAATTCTTCTTACATTACTATTACATAATTTTAATGATAAACAATATAAAATCATTACATTAATAGGATGAAAAGGTTTAGTGTCTTGGGAAAATTAGTACCATACATAACATTTACAAAATAAAACATAAATATTTATTTAATTTCTTCTTCTATAACTTCTTATTGGCCCTTGAATTCTCCTTAGTACAAGTAGTCACCTGAGGATATACATCAAAAAGGGGGTGATTTAAAATCCCAGTAAGATTATTGATAAGAACATGAAACAATATAACATGGGGTGATCATACTCATTATCATCATAACATAGGCATAGGATCATAATCCTAAGATGAAGCATTAATAAAAGTCTTTAAATGTGTCAATTCATAAAAATGAAACATCATGTCTTAGTGGTAAACTATCAAACATAGTTGTGAACAAATATAGAATCGTGTTCATGAATATTTAACTTTTCTCATGATATACATCACATTAACCAATGCATTTGATCTCTATATAATTCCAGGCCCACCCATCACATCATAACATTTATAATGCGCTATATAATTCTATGTGCACCTGTCACATAATAACATTTACATTATCACCCATGCCACATATAGCAATATTGAACATTAATTAACCCATGTAAATGAATGGGTTTCATTTAATAATCATACATTCATAAAATTTTGGTTTCAAAATTAAAGAACTAATAGCATACTTGATATAATAATTATCAACCTTGAGTGAAGAAGAAACAATCCTGAGAAGTAAAAGGTGTGTTTTTTTGAAAGAAGAGTTCTTTTAGAAAACATTGTGTTTCTAATAAACTCAATTAGAAAACATTAATATCCCAAAAAAATTAATATAATGATTAATAAATGATATTTAAGTAAAATTAATACTGAAAATTGGTTGAAATATGAAAAACCCAAAGAAAGAGAGTTGGGTTCGAGAATTCCCTTTACCTTGTATCTAAATGATTTCTACACTGTAATGTCATGTATAATAACATTAGATTCATTAATTAAAAATTTAAAATCCTTTTATACATGAATATGATTCATTATGGTTTTATTAATATCATTTAAAGGCCTTTATATGAGTTATATAGTTTAATTTCATCATTCAGGAGCATTCGTTTTCTTAGTTTCCATGATTGGTTCACTTGTATTCGTGAATGGAAGTTTGTATAAAATGAGGATAAATATATAGAATTATTATTATATGTTATTAATGATATTACATAAGTTTTAATTATCTTATAAAGAATTTTTTTTATATATCATGAGGACGAATCATTACATAAAAGTTAACGATGGTCATTTTTGGTTAATTTTGTCGGTTTTTTATCACAATGAACTCATTTTGTTTTATCATTTAGTATTATGTATAAATGTTAAATATATAAAAAAATATGGTTCTATCATAAAAAATAAAATATGTTTTCAACCATTTAATGGTTTTATTAATAGTAATGAAGGCATTTAAGGAAAATGAAAGTTCATCACCCACGATGTCGGTAAATTGATACAACACAGGCGACGATTTCATTTTTGTAATAAAAGAGTGAGAGGGAGGAGTTTAATGATGGATATTACATTAAAATTATATAATTACAGTATATTAAATATAATGGAGTTATCATTCTATTTATATTAAGGTAGGTGAGGATATAATAAGAAAATAAATGAAATTGAAAGAAAATTAAAAGAAAATGAGAGAGGATTTACCTCTTGAATTATCCTCTTGAGATCCTCCTCAAGGAACCTGGGATTGGTATTTTTATGAGACCAAGAGATACTAGAAATTTGGTAGGGGATAGGTAAGATTTTTGTGAAGAATTTTGGCAAGTATCAAAGCTTGATAGATGTGATTAGAAGAGGGTGTGAGGGGTGGTATTTATAGTGGAGGAGAGGGGTGTTTTCTCATTATTTTAATCATTAGTTTATTATTTTTCTCAAGACAAGTAATAGTGAGGATTATTGTGACTAAATAAAGTAATTAGTTCATTTGATTTCAAAACAATGGTTACTTACATCATCCATGACTCAAGCATGACCCAAAATTTTAGTTTTTTAGCATTTATCATAAATTATCATATTTTACTATTCACCGAAAATTCAAGTATTTTAGAAAATTCACAAAATTTCACCCTAACCATTTTTAAACATGTAGAATTCAAAAATAAATTCCATTTTATGAAAATAATTTTATAAATATGATTAATTTAATTTTTAATTAAAATCGTTATTTACTTGGAAAATACAAATTTTAAAATTATAACTAATTTTGTAACACTTTGAAAAATTACTTAAGGTCTCATAAAATTATATTAAAATAATAATAAATAAAAATATTAATTTATTAATAATTTTTTTAAAAAAATTATTTTAAATTATAAAATTAATTATAAAATTATAATTAAATATTTATAACTTACAAAAATACCAACACTTAATTAATAATTTTTAAAATATTTATTTACTTATACTATGATATAATTATATCATATTGTCACTTATAATATGGATAAATTTTATTTATTCTTTTATTGGTGAGGTTACTATTCAATTATTTCGTTTACTATTCATAAGGGTCACATTACTATTCTATAGGTCAAGTAACAATTTCATCGGTATAGGTTCCTTAACTTATATAAATGCCTTTTATTTCATTCATTCATCATTTATAAAGTTTTTTTTGTGTTCTTAATGTAATTTTATGTGATTATACAATATGACATATTTATAAGAAGATAATTTCATTGATAAAAGATTTGGGTCTTCACATTCTTCCCCCCTTTTGAAATTTTTCCCTCAAAATTTTTTTTTACATAAACAGGTGAGGGTACTTATCTTTTATCACCTCCTCTAGTTCCCAAGTTGCTTATTCATAATTATGGTTCCTCCACAACACTTTGACAAGGTGGGTTGTCTTGTTGTGTAGAACCTTGTCTCTCCTTTCCATAATCTTTACTAGATGCTCCTTATAAAAGAGATCATCTTACATTTGTGCCACCTCTAAGTTCAGTACATGTGAGGGATCTGGTATGTACTTCCTCAGGAGTGATATGTGGAATACATCATGAACATGATCCATATTCGGTGGAAGTTCAAGATGATAGGCCACAGCTCTGATGTTATCAAGGATCTCAAAGGGGCCAATGTACCTTGGTCTTAGCTTTTCTATGTTTCCAAACTGCATGACTCTCTTCCATGGTGGTATTCAAAGGAAGAATTTATCTCCAAAGTCAAACTCCAAGAACCTTTGACGATTGTCAGCATAGATCTTTTGTCGAATCTGTGAATCTTTGATAGGTTTCTAGATGGCTTGGACCTTTTTTGTCATATCTTACACAATATTGGGTCCATGTAGCTTTATTTATCCAACTTTAGCCCAACAGGTTGGAGTTATACATCGCTTTCCATACAAAACTTCATATGGAACCATATGAATACTCAAGAGGAAGCTATTGTTGTATGATAACTAAACCAGTGGGAGATGTTGGTCCCATCATCATTTTAATTCTAAAGATCATGCTCTAAGCATATCTTTTATTGTATGAATATTCCATTTAAATTGGCCATCTATTTGGGGGTGATAGGTTGTGCTGAAATTTAATTTAGTACTCAAAACATGTTGAAGACTCCTTCAGAATTTAATTATGAACTTGGGATCATGATCAAATACAACTGAGAGTGTAACCCCATGCAGTCTCACCACTTCCTTCACATATATCTTAGCAAGTTTTTCAAGTGATAGATCTTCCTGAATAGTGATAAAGTGGGCATCCTTGGTGAGTCAATCCACTATAACTCATATTGCATTATTTCTTTTAGATGTCTTTAGGAAACCCATGGCAAAGTCCATAGTGACATTATCCCATTTACACATGGGTATAGGAAATATTTTCATCATCCCTTTGGACTTATGTTACTCTAATTTAACTTTTTTACATATCAATCACCGTGAGATATACTTCGTAATGTCATTCTTCATGTTGTCCCACCAGAAGTGTTCTTGGATAACTCAGTAAATCTTGGTACTCCCAGGATGGATAGAGAAAGTTGAGCTATGTGCATTGTCCAATAGATCCTTCTTTATCCCAGGTTGTAATGAACACAGATCCTCATTCCTAACCAAAGTAAACCATCATCATCAATATGTAACTCTTTAAGCTTCTCTTCTTTTACTAAATTCACCTTCTTTTTTAACTTTGGATCATCCCTTTGTGCCTCCTTAATCTTCTCTTGGATAAATGGTTGGGAAATCATTTGGTAAAGGTGGTATGTATTCACTACTATTATGATTTCCAAATCCATCCTTTTCATATCCATTAAGATAAGTTATTTCTCAATCCACAACATGTATAAAGTAATAGGTTATTTTCTACTAAGAGAATCAGCTACATTGTTCACCTTGCCAGGATGATTCTGAATAGAGAAATCGTAGTATTTGATTAGCTCTAACCATCTCCTTTGACACATGTTGAGATCCTTTTATGTAAATATATACTTTAGTATCTTGTGATTGGTATATATTTCACACTTTTCACCATAGAGGTAGTGCCGCCATATTTTCAAGGCAAAAATCACAGTTGCTAGCTCCATATCATGCATCGGGTACTTATACTCATGGATCTTCAACTGTCATGAGGTTTAAGCTATAACATTATCATTTTCCATGATTAAACAACTCAAGATTTTCTTTGAAGCATCACTGTATATCACAAAACATTCTCCACTTTTTGGTAATGCGAGTACAGGTGCAGTGATCAACCTCTTCTTTAGATCCTTAAAGATTTCCTCACATTCTTCCATCCAAACATACTTTACCCATTTTCTTGTTAACTTAGTTAGTGGGATTTAAAATCATGCTAAATGTCTCAAAAATGTCAATATTACCCTGCTAAGCTAAGAAAATTATGGATTTCTATGACACTAGAGGGTTTGGGCCATTCCTCAATTGCCTTTGTTTTTTAAGGGTCCATGAAATTCCCCCACTTGTGATCACATGTCCCAAAAATGTGACTTGTTTCATCCAAAAATCATGCTTTTAGAACATGGAATACAACTTCTCTTTCCTTAATGTCGCCAACATAGGTATAATATGTTCTTCATGTTCTTACTTGATCTTGGAGTAAATGATAATATCATCAATAAACACTACCACAAATTTTTTGAGGTAATTTCTAAAGACTCTATTCATAAAATCCATGAATATTTTAGGGGAATTAGTTAGTCCGAAGGGTATTACCAAAAACTCATAGTGCCCATACCTTGTATGGAAGGTAGTATTCTGAATATATTCCTTCTTCACCTTTGTCTAATGATATCCAAGATGAAGATCCACCTTTGAGAAGTACTAAGTTCCTCTCAACTAATCGAACAAGTCATCAATCCTTGAAAGAGGATACTTGTTCTTTATGGCGATCTTGTTAAGTTCCCAATAATCGATACACAGCCACATTGATCCATCCTTCTTATTGAAAAAGAGAAATGGCGCACCCTAAGGTGATGCACTAGGGAGTATGAACCCTTTGTCCAAATTCTCTTGCAGCTGCTTCTTTAACTCCTACAGTTTGATAGGATCCATCCTATAGGGACACTTAGAGATGGGAGTAGCTCTAGGTATGAGTTCTATTGAAAAATATACCTCATGGTCTGGGGAAAGTCTAGGTAAATCTTCAGGAAATACATCACATTATTCCCTCATGATAGGAATTTCCCATAGGTTGATAACTTCCTTTGACTCAACCATTTGAGTGAGGTATGCTTCTTTATATGGAATCAACACCCACACCATTTAAGGATTTTCAAAAGTATATTCACAATCCTCCTTGAATTTTTAGAGGAGCATGGGATGGTTAAGAATATGAAAATATATTTCCTTTTCTTGATAGTTGATATGGGTTCTATATAACAAGATACAATCCATTCCCATTATATCATTGAATTGTTCCAAGGGAAGTATCATGAGATTCGCTGGAATAATCTTCCCACATATGGAAATCGGAGAAGATTATAACACATGGGTTGCAATGATTTAACCACTTGGTGTTTTTATATATATCTATACTTAAAGGTTCTAGGGATTCAATTAAATAGTTCAAGAAAACTTACAATATATAAAGTAATGCATAGAACCAGAATCAATAAGACTTTTTCTATTCTTGAGTGAATAGGTGGTGTACCTTGTGTGACTTCATTTTCTTGCTCCACTTACATGGTATTGATGGAATAATCCTTCACTTGCTCCTTTGGATTTTGTGGATGATTATACTAATTACCCTAAAGAATTTGAGGTTTAGTGCGCTAGCTTACATAGTTACCTTCCTCTCTATAGTTGTAGCATTGGACCATGGGTGGTGCTCTCCTTTCCTCCACCACAGTATCCTGCTTCCTTATGTCTTTTCAACATTCATGAGCTTTGTGGCCTTCTCTCCCACACTTTAATAATTTACCCATCCCTTTGAGATAGTTATCATGATGCTTCTTTCCACATTTTTTACATGTGGGTGGTTGAGTTTTCTTTCCACCTTTCTCATTAGATCCTACGGCTTGAAACTCCATCTTTTTTTTCTTATCACCATATCCATGGGACCATTATCCAAACTCCATATTAACATTTAGATCACAACGAACAAATTCTTCATAACTCCCAAAGTCTTGAATTTCTAGATCCTTTCAAAGGTGTTCTTTTAAACCACTAAATAATCTATCAATTTTTCTATCATTGTCGATAACAAAACCCAAAGAATTCCTTGAAATCCTTGTGAAATTTTCTTCGTAGGCCATAATAGATTCTTCTTACTTTTTATTCAGCTCTATGAATTATATATCCATATTTTTATAAAGATTTTGATGGAAATACTTGTTAATAAACATTATCTTAAAGTCTTCCCACTCCATCTCTTCAATTTCATCTTTCGGCATGCTGTTCTTAATCAAAGTTTACCATTGATCGGCCTCTCCATCTAGATGATAAACAATGAGATTCACCTTCTCCATCTTAGAACTGTGAAGAATAGAAAAGATATTCTCCATAAATTTGACCCACTATTCCGTAACAAGTGGATCAGATGATCAACTAAATTTTGGTGGTCATTTCCTCATAAAACACTCGATATCCAGTTGATCCCTCTTAGTTGAAGGTAGACGTTCTAAATTATTTAGGTTATTTTTCATAACCTCATACAACTGGGTAAGTATTACCATGAAATTTTGAACTCCACCTCCCAAAGCATTGGGAATTTTATTTTTTAAATCGCTACATTGTCCCTCGCATGGGTTGTTGGCCTATTTTATCTTGGTTCCCACCATTTTCTAAAATAAAAAAGGTTATAACAAAACATAAGTCAACAAGTCAAGAATAAATAATTTATTCCATTATGAAAATTAGTCTAAAATCATATCTTGTGGGATCCCTATGTTTATTATTTTCTAAAACAAATATTCTTGGGTTCTTACTTATACTTAGTCTCATACTATGGGTTTTCAATAAGGTTCTCTAATCCTAATTCCAAAATTAACTAAAATGTGCTTTGATACTAACTATAATGACTCGGATTATTCTTACATTACTATTATATCATTTTAATGATAAAAAATATAAAATAATTACATGTCCAGAATCCAAAGGTTTAGTGTCATGGTAAAATTAGGACCATATATAACATTTACAAAATAAAACATAAACATTTATTTAATTCCTTCTTCTCTAGCTTCTTATTGGACCTTGAATTCTCCTTAGTACAAGTAGTTTCCTGAGGATATACATCAAAAAGGGGGTGACATAAAAGACCAATAAGAGGATAGATAAGAACATGAAAAAATATAACATGGGGTGAGAATAATCATTATCATCGTAACATATTCATAGTATCATAATCATGAGAGGAATCATTAAGAAAAGGCTTGAAATATGGCAATGCATAAAAATGAAACATCATGTCTTAGTGGTAAAATTCCACACATAGTTGTGAATAAATCTAGCATCATGTTCATTAATATTTCAATTTTATTATGATATACATCACATTACCCAATGCATTAGAGCACGGTATAATTCTGGGCACACCCATCACGTCATAACATTTACATTGTGCTATATAATTTCAGGTACACCCATCACATAATAACATTTACATTATCATGTCTTCCATATATATCAATATTGAACATAAAATAACCAATGGAAAGTAATGGGTTTAATTTTATAATAATACATTCATAAAATTTGGGTTCCCAAATGAAATAGGGAATAACATACTTGATATAAGAATCATCAACCTTGATTGAAGAAGAAACAATCCCAAGAAGTAAAAGGTGTGTTTTTTTGAAAGAAAAGTTCTTTTGGAAAAAATTATATTTGTCATAAAATCAAGTAGAAAACATTTCTATCCTAGAAAAGTTAAGATAATGATTAAAAAATTATATTTAAGTAATATCCATATTGAAAATGGGGTGAAAGGGGGAAAACCCGAAGAAAGAGAGTTGGGTTCGAGAATTCCTCTTACCTTGTGTCTGAACATTTTCTTCAATTTAATGTCCTATATAATCACATTAGATTTATTAATTAAAAATTATAAAGCCTTTTATACATGAATATGATTCATTGTAGTTTTATTAAGTTCATTTATGGGCCTTTTTATGAGTTATAGAGTTTAATTTCATCATTCGAGATCATTTGTTTTCTTAGTTTTCACAATTGGTTCACTTGTATTCATGAATGGAAGTTCGTGTAAAATGAGGATAAATATAAAAAATTGTTATTATATGTTATTAATGATATTACAGAAGATTAAATTATATTATAAATAATTTGGTTATATATCATGAGGATGAATCATTAGATAAAAGTTAATGATGATCGTTTTAGGTTAATTTTGGTGGTTTTTCGATCACAATGAACTTATTTTGTTTTATCATTTAGTATTATGTATAAATATTAGTTCCAGAACATAAATAGGGTTGTATAATACACATTAAAATCTTTTTTCAACCATTTAATGGTTTTATTAACATCCTTGAAGGCATTTAAGGAAAATAAAAGTGCATCGCCCATGATGTCGGTAAATTGACACATTACGGGCAACGATTTCATTTTTTGTAATAAAAGAGTGAGAGGGATGATTTTAATGATTTATCTTCCATTAACATGATATAATTCAATTATATTAAATTTAATGTAGTTATCATTCTATTTTAATGAAGGTGGGTGAGGATAGAATAAGAAAATTAATGAAATTGAAAGGAAATTAAAAGAAAAAGAGAGAGGATTTACCTCTTGAATTCTCCTCTTGAGATCCTCCTTAAGGCACCCAAGCTTAGTCTTTTGATGAGAAAAATAGCTCATGGATGTGGAGGATGGGATAGTGAATAGTTTTGGGTAGAATTTGGACAAGGATCAAATCTTGATAGGTGTGAGGGGAAGAGGGTGTGAGGGGTGGTATTTATAGTGGAGGAGATTTGTGTTTTCTCATTATTTTAATCATTAGTTTATTATTTTTATCAAGACAGGAAATAATGAGGATTATTGTGACTAAATATAGTAATTAGTGCATTTTAGTTCAAACCAATGTTCATTTACATCATCCATGACTCAAGCATGACTCAAAAATTCAGGTTTTTATCATTTATCGTAAATTATTGTATTTTACTATTTACCAAAAATTCAAGTATTTTAGAAAAATCCCAAAATTTCACCCTAACCATTTTTCAACATGTAGAATTCAAAAATAAACTCCATTTTATGAAAATAATTTTCTAAATATGAGTAATTTGATTTTTAATTAAAATCATTATTTACTTGGAAAATAAAAAAATTTAAAATTATAACTAATTTTGTAACACTTTGAAAATTTACATGAGGTCTCATAAAATTGTCTTAAAATCGTAAGACATAAAAATATTAATTTATGAATACATTTTATGAAAATAAATTTTATTTTAAATTGTTAAATTAATCATAAAATTGTAATTAAATATTTATAACTTACAAAAATACCAACACTTAATAATTTTTAAAATATTTATTTACTTATACTATGATATAATTATATCATATTGTAACTTATAATATGGATAAATTTTATTTATACTTTCATTGGTGAGGTTACTATTAAATTGTCTAGTTTAATATTTATAAGGGTCACATTACTATTCCATAGGTCAAGTTACTATTTCATCGGTATAGGTTCCTTAACTTCTAGAAATTCCTTTTATTTCATTCATTCATCATTTATAAAGTTTGTATTGTGTTCTTGATGTGATTTTATGTGATTATACTATATGAAATAATTATAAGAAGGGAATTTCATTGATAAAATTTTTGGATCGTTATAGTATCAAGACAAACCCAACATGTCACAAAGAATCCCACCATCAGGCATCAATCACAATAGTATCATATAAACACAAAATCTATGCAAGCAATCACAAGGTTAATAACGCACATACACTACGCCAAAATTTGCATTTAGTGACGGTTTAAACCACCACTAAATCATTCTATGATGGTTTTGGAAAACTGCCACTAAATCGTGTGTCGGCAATCAATTAGCGGCGGTTTTTTAAAACCATTGCAAAACGATTTAGCAGTGGTTTAAACCATCACTAAATCATTTTTTATTTTTTTTATTTTTTTTATTTTTCATAATTATTTATATTTGTTTTCATAATTTTTTTATTTAATTATTTATTTATTATTATTTATTTATTTATCATTTATATATTTTTTTAATTTATTTATTATTTATTATTACCACACACATGTCCATCTCCATGCACATGTTCATGCCATATATAAAAATTTTATGTTGGGTGAGATTTAAACCTCTTACCTCTTGCTTATTCTCCAAAGACTTTATCACTCCAGCAAGCTCTTCATGTGGTTAATAAATCGAATTTAACATACTTATATATATATATATATATATATATATATATTAATTGGAAAAACAAATAATACATAACAAATAGATACACGTTAAATATTTATTAATCAATAATGATTAATTAATAATCAATAATCAATAATCAATAATTAATAATCAATAATCAATAAGTAATAAGTAACAAGTAATTATTGATATTTAATAATTACTAATTACAAATTGCTAATTAATAAATAGAATATAAATGAATAATAAATAAGAAATATATAATATGGAAATAAATGATAAATAAAAAATAGTAAATAATAAATAGTAAATAGTAAATGATAAATAGTAAATAATAAATAGTAAATAGTAAATAGTAAACTGTAATTGTAAATAATAAATACTAAATACTAAATAATATATAATATATAATACATAATATATAATATATAATATATAATATATAACATATATTATAAAAGTAATGTATAAATAATAAATTAATTAAAAAAATAAATTAATATATGATAAATAAATAATAAATTAATAAACAATAAATAATAAATAATAGATAATAAATAATAAACCATGAATAAATAACTAATAAATATATAATGAATATATAATAAATAAGTAATTAGTAATCCATTTATAATAAAATAATAATATAAAAAATAAAAATGAATAATAAACTAATAATAAATTAATTAATAATAAATTAATAATAAATTAATAAATAATAAATAAATAATAAACAATAAATAATAAATAATTATTAAATATTAATTATTAATTATTAATTATTAATAACTAATACATTATAATTGATCATTGAGAATTAATAATTCATAATTAATAATTAATATTTTAAAATTTATGAATAATTAACAAATAATTAATAAATTATTAATAATTAATTAATAATTAAGTAATTAATAATTAATAATTAATTAATATTGAATAAATAAATAAGAAATTAATTAATTAATAATTATTTAATAATAAACTAATAATAATAAATATTTAATAAATTAAAAATAAATTAATAAATAATAAATAATAAATAAATAAATAAATAATAACTGATAAATAATTAATAATTAATAATTAATAATAACTGATAATTATAATTGATAATTAATATTTAATATTTAATATTTAATATTTAATATTTAATAATTAATTAATAAGTAATGAATAAATAATAAATGAATAGTAAATGAATAATAAATTAATAATTAATTAATTATTATTAATTAATTAATTAATTGATAATTAATGTGTACATAATAACTAAATAATAAATATATAATATATAATATATAATTAATTGATTAATTAATTGATTAATTAAGTAATTAATAAATAATTAGTTAATAAATATTAAATAAATAAATAACAAATAAATAAACAAATAAATCATAAAACGTTAAGAACCTCTAAAACCCTAAAAACACTGAAATGACCATAAAATCTGATCTGAAAATCCTTTTTTAGGGCCACAATTAGTCAAATTGAAGATCATGAAATGAGCTTCGATATGATATGTGGTATAGGCCGAACAGACACCTGGATCAAAAGTTATAACTGTTTGAATTTTAAAAAATCAAGGTCGGCAACTAAAACCACTGTTTCAGAGACCTTCTAGACCTTTCTAACAGAATAAAAAGGGGATAATGCTTAAAGAGCTAGTGCTAAACCTAAATGGTGTAGATCTTATTGTAGTCTTTGATTTGATATATGGTAGAACCCAAACGGACACCCAAATTAAAAGTTATGGTCATTTGAAGTTCAAGTTCAATTTTCAACCTTTTTGAAATTTGAATATTTTTTTTTTGATTATCACATGATTTAAATATCACTTGGTTTTAGCTCATTTCATAAGCTTCGATTTGACTAGTTGTGAAGTTCAAGTTATGGTCGTTTGATCTCGAAGTCTGGTTTTCAGGTTTTTTGTAGATTTGTTTTAAGTTTCACGTTATTATTAACTAATAAGTATAAATATTTATTAATTAACACATTATAGTTAATTAAAAGTATAAATAATAAACTATATTTGATTGTAAATAATAAATAAATAATAATAATTTTTTAATAAATAATTTTTTAATTTTTTTCTTCAATTTTACGGTGGTTTTTTAAAAAAACCGCCACTAAAAATAATTGTAAATTTTTTTTGGAATTTTTTTAAAATAATTATAAAAAATATTTTAAAAACATTTAGCAATTCTTTTTTAAAAACACCGTTAATTTTTTGACTGAAAAACATTTAGCGGCGGTTTTCAAAACCACCGTTAAAACTCTGTTCTCCTATAGTGATATCATATATATCATCATAAGACACAATGATCAATTTATCAAATTATCATTTTTATAACCAACTATATTTCATTAATTTAGGTTCCAAATTATCATCATAAATATATCAAACATGTTTCATCTTGATCTTGGCCTTAATTTTATTATCATGTCAATTGATCAATTTTATCCATGGTGATTCTATCTCAATCAACCATAACAATACACATGTTATGACAATTCCTAAATTAATCCAACAATCAAAAAAATATCAAAACATCCAAGGGATATAATGCCAAACTGACCGAGTCTTAACAAGGTCTAGGTCTGGCACACCTGTCAGGTGGTCATAAGTCTCAGTCTCAACACCAATGAACCTAATGAAATCCAATGGAAGGACTAAACATGGGGTTATCATCAAATAGGTATTTATTCCATTATTTTGGTCACACAAGTAGGATTTTTTATTGATTGCACCTATTTCACATACTAAGGATTATTGAAAAAGATATTTGGGATATGGTTTAGACTACCCAACTCAAAATTAGAGAAGACACAGACAAAACCTCACACATGTGGTACTGATTAGCTTCCTCCTTTCCTTCAATGAGAATCAGAAATTCTATCAACAATGGATCGAGAAGTGGAATAAGAAACTAGAGGATTACCTTTTATCTCTAGATCCAGTATGCCATGTTCCAAAGCTGGTTTACTTTTGGGTCATAGATAATTCTCAAAAATCACCGCTGGAATGGTTTAAGCGAGATAAAATGGTTACGCAATCCCCAAAACACAAGGCACTGTAGGCTTTATTTAAGGCTAGGGGAAACTAATTCATGATGTGAATTAGATTCACTTCATGAAAGTATCCATTCCCTTATATGTTGAGAAAACTATTACCTTAGAATAAAAATCTATAAGAAACTAATTTCATGTCATGAATCCATTACATGATGTGAATTTATGATTGGTGGATTTCCCAGAACCAGTTCATGATGTGAATGGTTTCATGGATTTCCCTGGAATATTCATACCTTTTATGGTTTTCATGGGCCGACCTTGAACATTTATGTTGTGAATATAATTCATTATGTGAATTAGTTTTGTAGTCATACCTCACCACTCCTCCTATTACACTTCTACATTGCTTACTCGGTCGGACCAAGATTATATTATATTGGTTTTAAACCAAAACAAACAAAATCAAATAGGTTTTAAAAAATTTAAATAGGTATGTACTTGGAAAATGACGGGATCTTACATTTACACTGTAGTTTTTAAAAAATGCAAGTTTGAATTTTAAAATATAATTAATATGAAGAGTTAATCTTGCATGCTTTGTGGGAGTATTTCAAGGATCGTTAACTTGATTTTTTATTACATATTAAATGTTTTATTAATTTTTATAAAAAAATTTGTTGTACATCCTATTATAGTTTACATGTTATCGAAGTAAACCAACATGAATATTAATTGCTTCTCATTTATGAGAAATACACATGATGCATTTTATGGGAAACAAACACCGAACAACTCTGAAATAGTTCATTGAAATTACATACACGTATTTCTTCAAGAAATATTATTTTAAATAGACTTCATATTTTAAAGATATTATGCATAAAGAAACTCTATATATAGAGTCTACATAACTGGTGCAAGTCACAAATTGTTGAGGATACAAGAACTGTAAAAGTTCCCTAACTTCTCTATATTTCGTGCGATTGTTTTTAATCTGATCATTTTGTTGGACTTTATCATAAAACACATTTTTTGGTGAAGAAAACATTGTTACCTCAACATTCAAAACTTCGTTATCTACACTGGTTTCTATTGTTTTAATTATTTTTTATTTTTTTCTTTGTGCTCAATTATAGTGGGTTATACTACCCATTAAAATGTAGTATAGTGGGTTGTGAATCCCAAAAAAAAGTCGAGAATCGGGTTCTTCCATAACCATAAAAAATTTGTGATTTCATTTGTTTTACGGACCAGTTAAAAGGTGTTTCTACCACTACTTTAAAAGGTATCTTATGGTTTGTGACTCCCAACATTAAAAGGTAGGGTGGTCAGGTTAATTCACCAGGTATTAAAAAATGTTTAGGTTCTGTCTTTGGGTATTAAAAATACATTGTAAAGGGTTGTGGTCTCCCTTCATAAGTCAGAAAGTTCGTTATATTGGGTTTCATCTCTCTATTCACTTGAGATGTATGGATATTAGAATATGATAATTTATATTTTATCTACTATAAAAATAAATATGTTTATTTTATTTTTATTTCTTGTCATGACCCATCCCACAGGGTCCGGACGTGACTACCCCAATCCCTCCTTCCATAGGCTAGGGGTTGGCGACTAGAACCTGAAGGATTTTCCCAAACAGGGAAGGCATTTCCTTAGAGATATGTACACACTCAAAAGGTAAACTGAAGAAAAAAAAATAAACAAAAGTAAGGTATAACCACGAGAGTAAAGTAAAACCACAAGTACAACTATAAACTGAAAATAGTGGGCCAGAATATAAGCCCTAGAAACTAAAAAGAAAGTAAACAGTTGTCACATCTGCCCTGGAGCTCTACCTGGAGGGTAGTAGCTGTAAGTCTGAATTTGAAGAAGATGATCATGAATTCTCTCATCGTACCAAGCTCCACCAAGTCCCAAACCTCTAAATTCTTCCTAAGAGTGTCAGTAGTCTGCACCAGACACACACGTGCGGGCGGAGCCCGTGCAGGGTTGAGTATAACAATACCCAGTAGGGAAACCGATACCCACTATTGGAATGTGGGTTTTTCCCCACACTTACATACCAACGATTTCATAGAACCGTTGTTAAAGGATGGTTTAGAGAAGTTTTTACCAACGTTTATAGTAAACTGTTGGTAATGATGTGTTTAAGGGGATTTTTACCAACGGTTCAATGAGAACCGTTGGGGAAAATGTGGCTGGGGGAGGTTTTTACCAACGGTTTATTAAATCGTTGGTATAGGTGTGGTTAGGGAGCTTTTTTCCAACGGTTCTTTAGAACCGTTGGTATAGGTTTTCCCTGAAAGTATATACCAACAGTTTTTAAAAACCGTTGGCACAAGTTTTCCCCAAATTTCCAGCCGCCCGTCCTCTCCCCCATTCAGATACAGAACCCTAAACGGGAGCAGCAGCAGCCGATTTAGTCAATTTTGGAGGTCCTTCTGCCAGACCAGTTTGGATCTTTGACCTCCTTCAGGTTCCTCTTATTCTTTATCTAATATTTAAGTTTTTAGATTTCTAGAATCATTACACTCATTGAAGATAGTATAATGAGACATAGGATTTTCACCACATGTGAGGATATGAATCCATGTGATGCATCAGTATCAAAATGAGAGGATTTACTAGTAGAGGCTACTTTGATCTTACCTCTCACTATAGATCGTATGCCACCCTTCTCCATGTGGGTAGGTTTTACATAATAGATATTTCATGAACCATGGACATGTAATAAAACCTCATTGTTTGGAATAGGAACACACTGATTTCTCAGTGTAATTATGGCATGGATGACACAGCCACAACCACCACATCCACAACATGATCAAACATCACTTATATATATTCATTTATGATATTGAGCTATTAAGACAATTCCAAAACTTGTTTTCGAATATGTCTATCACAAGTCACTGCTAGAGGGATGGTCCAGCATAAACACTTCATGTTGACTATCCTTCCACATGGTTGAGACTCTATTGGGTCATGATCACATGAAATGTTCTTAATTCCCCCTCTTCCACACTGTTGTAGAAAAACTGAGAAACCATTACTTCAATCATGACCGTTACTCATCTCATATGAATCCCCAAAAAAATCCTACCACATGATGTCAGTATACTAGTTCAATAGTCTATAATTCTATCCTATTCGCCCATGACCTCCCTCAGCTTCTAATATATAAATAGTGTCTGCTTCATAATTTTAGTATTATAGGTAAATATTAACACATCATCCATGGATCATACAACATTTCAATGACTTCCCTTAAAGTGTCTCTCTCACAATATCTCATCAAAAATGTACGTTGGTGAAAAATGATGAAACTCTATAAAACATTTTTAGTACTCAATAATAGTCATGGTGCCCTACTTCTAATGCATGAATTCATTATCCCTATATGTCGATAGATTCTTGAAGTAAAATTAGTTATAGATCCTAGTCTATAAATCATCCCATACCATGCCTCATAGATAGCTAGTCTTGTTTGGTACATCACACCCACACTTTTCCTCCTCGCATAGCATATATCTCATGATTTTATCTCTCTAATGATGAGGCCTATATGGATTATTTAAGTTGAATATCATAGTCTCAATCCAAATATCAATTTATCATGGGAGACCATAAACCGAAATTATTGGACAACAAATCTACCAGAACACACAGGTCATCTCAACCGTAATCAAGGTATGCATCAGTGTTCCTCAAAAAGTCTTCATGAAGTGATAAAACCCATCAAAGAAAATTTATTCAGAACCCATGTCCGAATCAACATGTGGTTCCACAGATAGAAAAAATGTACGATCCACATGTATCCCATGGAACTCTACTTCTAGATCATGTTTATTTCCCCCCTCATTTTTTATAACTGGAGGTCCTCATAGTTTCATGTATTTAAAATTCCAAAACCTCACATCATAAATGAAAAATATCATAGTTCGTATCTCAAAATTATAGGACATTTCATTCACACTTTAAACCAGGTCATTAAACACAAACTTCTCCTAAAACTAGAGATGTAATGGAGTATAATCATAAAAACAACTAGTGACACTTCTTTTTTCCCACTAAAACTATTAATCTGGGTCGAGACTTAATTTAAACATTCAATATTCAAATTCAATTTGTTTTTATTTGATATTTCATTTTAACTTATACACTTTAAATCATATTTCACAATTAATTTTAAATGTTTCTACTAATATTTCACTAAATTTATATTTAAATGGGACCCCACCCCCTGGACACACCGCTCACCTCCTTGGACAGCCCGCCCACCCCCATGGACTCCCCCTACCCCATTGGACAGCCTGACCACCCCCGCGGACAGCCCGCCCACCTGGACACCCCGACCCCCCTAGACACCCCTCGACCCCCTGGACACCTCCAACCCCCCGGACGGCCCCACCACCCCCTAAACACCCTGCACCCCCCTCGACACCCCGCACCCCCTTGGACACCCTGTACCGCCCCTGGACAACCCGCTCACCTCTTTGGACAGCCCTCCCACCCCCGGACATCTCGCTCACCTCCTTGGACAGCCCACCCCCTTGACACCCTGTACCCCCCCCCCCCCGGACAGCCCCACCCACCCCCTGGACACCCCACTCACCTCCTTGGATAGCCCGCCCACCCCCCTGGACACCCCGCACCCTCCTTGGACAGCCCGCCCACCCCCCTGGACACCCCACACCCCCCTTGAACACCCTGTACCCCCCCCCCCCGGATAGCCCGCTCACCTCCTTGGACACCCCCCCCCCCCTCGGACAGCCCGCTCACCTCCTTGGACAGCCCACCCCCTGGACACCCCTCTCACCTCCTTGGACAGCCCCACCCACCCCCTGTACACCCCGCTCACGTCCTTGGATAGCCCTCCCACCCCCTGGACACCCCGCACCCCCCTTGGACACCCTGTACCCCCCCCCCCCCCCGAACAGCCCGCTCACCTCCTTGGATAGCCCCCCCCCCCCCCCCCGGACAGCCCGCTCACCTCCTTGGACAGCCCACCCCCTGGACACCCTGTACCCCCCCCCCCCTCCGGACAGCCCGCTCACCTCCTTGGACAGCCCACCCCCTGGACACCCTGTACCCCCCCCCCCCCCCCCGGACAGCCCCACCCAACCCCTAGACACCCCACTCACCTCCTTGGACAGCTCTCCCACCCCCTGGACTCCCCCTACCCCATTGGACAGCCTGACCACCCCCGCGGACAGCCTGCCCACCTGGACACCCCAACCCCCCTAGACACCCCCCGACCCCCTGGACACCTCCGACCCCCCGGACGGCCCCACCCCCCTTAGACACCCCGCACCCCTTACTGGTAAATCCTTGAATATAGGCATTAGAAATTATGTATCTTATTTTCTTATATACACTGTATTTTGTTGTATTTCTTAATATAATTCTCATATAGAGTAATATGTCAGTTATGCTTTTATATAAAGTAAACAATTTTCATTTACCTAAATATTTTTTTGATTATACTTTAATATTATTGAATTTCTTTGAAATGAATTATTGCAGTTTTTTACAAAATGGACAAAAGTTGGATGTACGAAACTGATCGGATTTCAACCAATTTTCAAAATAATTTGAACAGCTTTCTAGATTTTTCATTTGACAAGGCTTCAGATAGTGGTCGCATACACTGCCCATGTTTTAATTATGTTGGAAGACCTTGGTTGAGTCGTGACGCAGTTATCTATCATATAACCAAATATGGTTTCCAAACAAACTATTATGTGTGGTATCACAATGGAGAGAAAATGGAATCTCAAAATGTTGATGATCCAAATGATAAGACTGAATTGGAGAGTTTGATATATGATCGGTTTCCATTTATTCGGCATCATGAGAAGGAAAGTATGTCCAGCCAACAATATTTCGATACAAGCACACATGATGCGTCCAATGAAAATGATGATTTTGATAGGGTAAAAAAATTGAATGATGCTGCGACGACTCCAGTATATCAGCAATGTGGTAAAATGAAAAAGTTGGAATTTTTAATCTGATTGTTTCATGGGAAAACTATGTATGGGATTTCAAATACTGCAATTGATTACATTCTTACCTTCTTGAAGGACTTACTTCCAGATGATGTAGATATTCCCTCAACCCCACTATATGGCATGAAAGTTAGTTGATGAACTTGGATTCTCAAAAAAAAATCATGCTTGCTCGAATGATTGCAGCTTATTTTGGGAGGAAACTGCTGAAAAAATGATTGTATAAAATGTGGAACCTCCCGATGGAAGCCAAAAGATGATGGATCACCATCTCGTGTGCCACAAAAAGTAATGTGGCACTTTCCATTGATACCCAGATTACAGAACCTTTTCATGTCTGATGAAATATCTGAAAAAATGCGATGGCATGACACCGAGAGAAAAAAGAATAATGAAGAGTTGGTTCACACTGCAGATGGATTTTCATGGAAGAGATTTGATGCTCAATATCCTGAATTTGCAGCCGACGTGTGTAATGTGATATTGGGTCTTTCATATGACGGTTTTAATCCATTTGGGCATATGCTTACTTCGCACAGCACATGGCCCGGTTTTCATACACATTTATAACCTTCCCCCTTGGTTGTTTATGAAAAAGCCTTACACTTTCTTGAGTATACTGATATCTGGCCCTTTTGATCCCGGCAATGATATAGATGTATACATGAAACCTTTAATAAAAGATTTGAAACTTCTTGGGATGTGGGTGTGCCCGCATACGATGCATGTTTGAAAGACATATTTCAGATGCATGTTGCGCTTATGTGGACGATCAATGATTTTCCTGCTTATGCAATGATGTCTGGATGGAGCACTAAAGGAAAATTGTCATGTCCTATTTATATAAAGAATACTCGATCGAGAAGACTGAAATATCGTCGTAGTTTTAGTTTTATGGGACATCGAAGATTCTTGACAATGAACCATCCATATAGAAACAATCGTCGAAGATTTGACAATACTATAGAGAATGATGCTCCACCTCAGTGTATGTCTGAAACTGATGTGCTTAATGAATTGAAAGATTTCAGTTATTCATTTGGGAAGGGTGTAATGAAATCTAAAAAGAGGAAAAATGTTTCCAATGATACTTGTTACAATTGGAAGAAGAAAAGTATATTCTTTGAGTTGTCGTATTGGTCAACCAACTTGTTACGTCATTGCTTAGACGTAATGCACATTGAAAAGAATATATGTGAAATGTTGCTTTCAATTCTTCTAAATGTCAAGGGGAAGACAAAAGATGATTTATGATCTCAGCATGACTTGGTAGATTGGGGGATTAGACCAGAATTGCATCATTTCTGTATTAGTAAAAATAAATGGAAAGTTCCATGTGCTTCTTATGTGATGACACCTGCTGAAAAAAATCAATTTCTGGAAGTTCTAGAGACTATTAAAGTTCTTGATGGTTATTCAAGAAATATATCAAAACGGGTAAACAGAAAAGAATTGAAGCTGAAATCTTTGAAGACTCATGATTATCACGTCCTTTTTCATGAGTTGATTCCAATAGAAATATGTCATCTCTTGTCCAATAATGTTAGAGTCTCAGTTATTCGGTTGTGCTATTTGTTTAGAGATCTTTGTGCTAAGAGGCTATCCAAATCCTTCTTACAAAAATTGTTGGCAGAGACACCATTAATTTTGTGCGAGTTAGAGAAAATATTCCCTCCATCATTTTTTACATGCATGTTGCATCTGACTGTCCATCTTCCAAAAGAAATACTTCTTGGAGGACCCATTGCTTTCCGTTGGATTTATCCAACTGAAAGAAACATGTTCACATTGAAATCATATGTTCGGAACAGGAATTATCTCGAAGGTTCTATTGTGAACGGTTACTTGGCTCAAGAATGTATGGATTTTTGCACAATGTATTTGTCTGATCTTACTACGAGAGTAAACAGACCAATGAGAAATGAAGAAGAACAGTATGGGAAAATTGAACCCAGTTTTCCATCACTTCCTTAGACAGGAGGAATTCCGGGATCATATACATTGATGACATTAAGCCTTGAAGAGCGAGAGATGGCACATCGCACAGTGTTGTTAAATTGTGATTTGTTCGATGAGTATATCAAGTAAGTAAATTGTACATTTATCTCTTATCTTATCTCTTGTAATTTTAAATATTTGTTAAACTATTATTATTTTTATCTACAGAGAACATAAAGAATTGATATATAGAAAGCATCATTATTTATCTTTGAGAAGGAAAGAGACTTTGCATAGCAAAGGGTTTTTTGTTTGGTTGAAATTGAAGGTAAAAATATTTCTGTAATAACTAAATAAAAATAATATTTAATTAAGTTTACTATTTGTTTATATTTCAAGTATCGAGTTTGCCTGCTGACTCTATTTCTGAGGAAACAAGAGCTTTGTATTTTGGTCCTAATACCATGGTTCGTGCTTGTAAATCACTTGTGATCAATGGATACAAATTTATTATCACTGAATGAGAAAGAAACATGAGAACACAGCATAATGGTGTTATGCTAACTGCCACAATAGACTGTTATGCCAGTTCATTGGATACTAAACCTCGTTCTGAAAATGTTGCTTATTATGGAGTCGTGGAGAAAATAATAATTTTGGATTATTACTCACATGGTCGAGTCATGATGATGAAATGTCAATGGTTTGATTCAATGACGAGGCAAGGCACCTTTATTGATGATTGTGGATTTCGAGTTATTGACATGACTCGCACTCTTGCCACCGATGAACCATATGTATTGGCATCAATGGTGAAACAAGTTTTTTATGTCAAAGATCATCGTCATCCTAAATTCGGCGTAATTATTGAAGTAAATCCCAGACATGTTTTTGATGATGGTGATGATGAAGTTGACATTATCCCTACTGCAATTAGAAGCAATCCGTTTATTACTTATGATGACACCAATAACTCAATTGTCAGAGTTGATTGTGAACCTGAAGTTGTGGTGGAAAATATATAGAATCATACAGTCGTGTTCTCACCTACATGTTTCACATACATCATTCAGAGTTTATATCCTTGTACTTACCTTCAAACCACCATAAATCTTCTTTTACTTTATGTTTTTTATCAAAATGGTTTTTCTATATTCTTTTTGGGTTACACATTAGTTATCTGTTTTTAATTACTTCCATATTTGTTTTCATTGAAGGAAATGACACCCATTGAAGAGAGGCGACAGAAAAAGATGACAGATAATAATCGTCGCATGATACAGATGGGTGTTCCTCCACTCATCCCTGTTGTGAGTATTTTATTTAAAATATAAATATTTCAATAACTTATAATATCATGTGTTTACTTATGTGTTAAACTTTTTTTCAGGATCGACCCCCTAGACGAGAGATATCTGACAAGGAGCCTGATATTTCTCCCAGTAGAGTGGCTGGTGGTAGGAGGGGGGTGGTGTCAGAGATGGACGATCATCTAGTGGGCCCGGTACTGAGGCTGGTGGTACGAGAGCTCATGGGGTGAGAGTTAGACGATCCACCGCCACAGACGTATCTTCTTCACCCCATTTTGATCCCGGTGTGTCTCCAGGGACACACGAGATATTTAGACCTCCGATGTTTACACTACCAGTTGGCCAGACGTCTATGCCATCATCTTTTGCTTCTGGTTCATTATCCCCGAGCTATTATATTCCACCTTCTTCGACTCCTGATGCAACACAGTATGTGGCTGAGGAGTATACACTGAGGGACACTCTACCTGTACAGGATATTCCTTCAGCTTCTTCACATCCAGTGACGCCCATTGATCCGACTACCACAGGTATATTTATCTGACTCTATCAAATATTTATACCAAAATTTATTTTATTATAACTTGTACTGATATTATTTTTCTTTAATAACATATTCATCTACAGATAGGAGTCGGGGGAGGGGGCGTACTCACTTGCATGCAGTATAGAACCGCCAGACACAGTTTATGGTTGAATATAATGCTGATGGAAAAATGATTGAGAAATTTGGGCAGGAATGTCGGGGTTTTTTGGCGACGCTAGCCAAATACTCTGATATCATTCTGGTCAGCCCTCTCTCTTGGAGACAACTACCACACGAAGTCAAAGATAACGTGTGGGCACGAATATGGGTAAAAAATCTATTGGATTTAATGTAGTATTTTTTTGTATTTATATGAACTAATCTATTGGGTTTCAGCTTCGGTTTAACTTCCTTGATGGAGAATGTGCACGACCAGCGCGTTTAAAAGAGTTGGGAGAGCTTTGGAGAGCTTATAAGCATGACCTGTATGTTGGTTGGTGTGATAGGGTGGGCACGGATTTAGAGACTTTACCTATCGTGGATGACTGCCCGATAGAGTAATATCGCCAAATGATTACCCATTGGGCGACTTCCAAATTTAAGGTATTAATCTCATTTGAGGTATTTAAATTAGAGTTTTCATATTTTGCATTAATATAATCTTATTTATTATTAAACATTATTTAGTAATATTCTGAGAAAAACAAAAAAAACATTGATTCAAAGTAATACCTCCACACTTTTGGGCGCACAACTATGTCAGATCATGAGAGGCAGCTGGTACGATATAGTTGTTTATAATTTTTCTTTAGGACTTTCACTTTTTATTATTTCCTACTTAAATTATGTGATTTATTGAATATTGAATATATGATTATACTTGAACTTTATATTGTTTCAATGTCATTACAGAAGCACAAATTAAATATTGAAGGACGTATCCCTCGAGAAAATTTTTTTTGCTCGAGTAGAAGAAAAAAAGATGGAACTGCGGTAAATGAATCAACCCAAGAAAAGATTGTAAGTTTTAATTTGTTTATTTCAAAGTTTAATATATATTTTGAAATTTATTAATATATTAATATTTTTAATAGGCTGCTTTAGAGGCTCTTGATGCCCAGGAGCCTGACAATTTTGGGCCACACGATCATTTATATCAGGTTTTGGGAGAGGAGCACTCTGGTCGAGTACACTGCCGACCTGGTAAGAATGTAGTCCCGACAAGGTATTGGTCCTCTCCAGGTATCCATTCTAGTACGAATGAGTTGGAACAGGTCAAAGAGCAAGCAAGACAATCTGATAAAAGGGTCACAGAGTTGGAAGTACAAGTTCAAACGAAAGACAAAGAATTTATGAAACTGATGAAAGCTTTATCTTCATCACTTCCACCAGAGGCTAGCACAGCTTTTCAGACATTTATGTCGTAGATGGGTGCATTATCCAATGCACTAGGAAATATCTCTAGTGGCGATCGAGATCATGACGTTCCTGGCGATGACGAGGATGCTGAAGAGGACGAGGGCGAGGATGAGGATGAGGACGAGGGTGAGGATGGGTCTGAGGGCGAGGATGGGGCCGAGGGTGAGGATGGGGATGAGGAAGAGGATGAGGCCGACGATGAGCATGGGGACGATGACGAGGATGATGATGAGGACAGAGATGGCGGCGAGGATGAGGCTGATGATGATAGTGGTGATGATGATGGTGATCAGGGGTAGATTGATCCATTTCATTTTTGAATTCTGTATAACTCTTTATTTTTGAACCTGGTTTTCCACTCCGGGGTTTTCCTATGCTTCATAGGGATGTTGTTATCAGATCTCTTTTTTGCACTTGATTCTTATTATATGATTAGTCTACTATTTAGACCTTTAGTATTCCTTGGTACTATGATTCCCTGTATGATATCTGGTTTGATAAGTTAATATGGACATCTTAATATTCAAAAACAATCACTCGAAATTAGGGGTGTCCATGGGCCGGGTCGGGTCGGGTCGGGTCATGGGTGTTCTAGGGCCTAAGTACATATGGCCATCCATAAATAATATTTAGGGCCTAAGGACATGACATGAAAAATTATGTGTTTTAGATCCATGGGTAATATTGGGGGTTCATTTTAAAAATAATAAAATGAGGGTTTTTGAGGTGGAAAATGATTTATTAGGTGATGAATTCCATTGGTTAAAAAATATAAATAAGTGTGTGTCTTTTTGATTTTGATAAATGGATTTTAATGATAATGAAATATTGGTTAATTTCTTTGGTTAAAAAATTTATTTTTAACATTTTTATTCTCTATTTTATATATTTCATTGATTAGGAATATAATTTACAAACAAAAAATATCCAATTACTTATAATATTTATATGTATTAAATTGATTAATTTTGAGAAATTTTTATATTGTCATTTGTGACGTGTACGAGTCAACCCCGCCTCAATCTGAGGGCCGGTGTGGACGGTACCACTAAAAGTGTCTTTCTTTTGTTTAAAATGGATGTGCTTTTAATTAAAATAAACAACATACGGAAAACCGACCAAACGCATTAGGATTATGTTGAAAATTTAGTAAAACGATCCATGGGTCATTTGTGACGTGTACGAGTCAACCCCGCCTCAATCCGAGGGCCAGTCTAGCCGGAACCACTCAAAGTGTCTCACTTTTCTTTGAAATGGACAACAGTTTAAGTAAAAACAACAACTGACATACGGGAAACGGACCAAACGCATTCGGATTCTGTTGATACTTTAGGAAAAGTATCCATGGGTCAATTGTGTCTTGTACGAGTAAACCCCACCTCAATATGAGGCATGGTGTGGCCGGTACCACTCAAACTATCTAACTTTTATTTGAAATGGACATGATTTTAAGTGAAAACAACTAACGGCATACGGAAAACCGACCAAACGCATTTGGATTCTGTTTAAACTTTAGGAAAACGATCCATGGGTCATTTTCAATGTGTACGAGTCATCCCCGCCTCAATCTGAGGCGTGGTGTGGCCGGCACCACTCAAAGTGTCTCACTTTTCTTTGAAATGGACAACAGTTTAAGTAAAAACAACAACTGACATATGGGAAATGGACCAAACGCATTCGGATTTTGTTGATACTTTAGGAAAAGTATCCATGGGTCATTTTTGTCGTGTATGAGTCAACCCCGCCTCAATATGAGGCACGGTGTGGCCGGTACCACTCAAATTGTCTCACTTTTATTTGAAATGGACAGGATTTTAAGTGAAAACAACTACCGGCATACGGAAAACCGACCAAACGCATTCGGATTCTATTGAAACTTTAGGAAAACGATACATGGGTCATTTTTGATGTGTACGAGTCAACCCCTCCTCAATCCAAGGTCCGGTGTGGCCGGTACCACTAAAAATTTCTTTCTTTTGTTTAAAATGAATGCGCTTTTAATTAAAATAAATGACATACGGAAAACCAAAAAAACGCATTCGGATTCTGTTTAAACTTTAGGAAAACGATCCATGGGTCATTTTTGACGTGTACGAGTCAACCCCGCCTCAATCTGAGGTCCGGTGTGGCCGTAACCACTCAATGTGTCCCACTTTTCTTTGAAATGGACAACAGTTTAAGTAAAAACAACAACTGACATATGGGAAACGGACCAAACGCATTCAGATTCTATTGATACTTTAGGAAAAGTATCCATGGGTCATTTGTGTCGTGTACGAGTCAACCCTACCTCAATATGAGGCACGGTGTGGCCGGTACCACTCAAACTGTCTCACTTTTATTTGAAATGGATAGGATTTTAAGTGAAAACAACTACCGGCATACGGAAAACCGACCAAACGCATTCGGATTCTGTTTAAACTTTAGGAAAACGATCCATGGGTCATTTTTAAAGTTTAAAAGTCAACCCTGCCTCAATCCGAGGGCCTGTGTGGCCAGTACCACTAAAAGTGTCTTTCTTTTGTTTAAAATGAATGTGCTTTTAATTAAAATAAACGACATATGGAAAACTGACCAAACGCATTCGGATTGTGTTGATACTTTATGAAAACGATCCATGGGTCATTTGTGACATGTAAAAGTAAACCCCGCCTCAATCCAAGGTGCGGTGTGGCCGAAACCACTCAAAGTGTCTCACTTTTATTTTAAATGGACAACAGTTTAAGTAAAAACAACAACTGACATACGGGAAATGGACCAAACGCATTCAGATTCTGTTGATAATTTAGGACAAGTATCCATGGGTCATTTGTGTCATGTACGAGTCAACCTCGCCTCAATATTAGGCACGATGTGGCCGATACCACTCAAACATTCTCACGTTTATTTGAAATGGACATGATTTTAAGTGAAAACAACTACCGGCATACAGAAAACCGACCAAACACATTCGGATTCTGTTGAAACTTTAGGAAAACGATCCATGGGTCATTTGTGATGTGCACGAGTCACAAATGAAAATGGATTTTTCATTTACATGAAAATTAAAATGGATTTTTTAGTGTAATCTGCTTGGTCCCAAAGCATGAACCAAACAGGTTGTGAGACATAATACCAGTAGGCATCCACCACAAGATTTGTGCCCAAATTTTAGTGAATATACATGTATAAAAACAAGGTACAAAAGTAAACATAGTATAAAGAAATAAACAACCATTAAATATTGAAGTAAAGAATAGCTAAAACTTTCCTTGGAGACATCAATATCTTGCCTAAACTCATGTCACTGTCTTGATCTCAGGAAAAAAACACATCCTCTCCCTCAGGCATCACAGTCTCTCCCTTAGACATATCACAATCTCACCCACATGTATCATATGTAATTAATCTATTAACAAGTAAAAAATAAGTACCTCATTTAATTTAAATTATTACATCGCAGACTATTATCAACACACCTCATCTAATCTAACTATTACATGGCATAATAATAATCAAATTACCTCATGTAATCTTACTATCACATCGCTTTTTAATAATCAATAATCCATCCTAAACAAAAAAAGTCATGGAAAGCAGTATGCATCTAAGGCGTCATGGGCCAATAGCTCTAACAAATTAATCAAGGGAAACACAACCATGTGGTTCCCTATCTCAAATAAATAACCTTAATAACCTAATCAACCAATATCATATGATAATCACGGTGTAATTACAAGTCATGTATACCAAAAACATGGGTATATGAGTTTTAGGCACATATAATTCTTGACAAAACAACATATAGGCACAACCCACCTACCTCGTAGTCGTTAGAACAATATTGTTGAATATCAGATCTTGATTCATCTTAGATCATTGAAAATCCACAAAAGATTCATAAATTGTCAAATCTATATCTATAAAATGAGGAGAGGAATCAGGATGATAGGATTAAGGTGAAGGGAGAACTCATTGGTGGGATCCCAATGCACCTTCCAGAGTTCTGATTGGACATTGATAGGAGAATCAGTGGCTTAGAGAATAATTGTCGCTCCTGGCCGAACTTGGATGAACCAAGGTCAAAAGAAGTTAATTCTGTAAATGAGACATGACCCCTCTCCCTTATATTAAATAAAAAATAAAATACACGACATTTCCTTTAACAATACACATTGTGTGTAAGCTTTTACTGGGCCTCACCTTAAGAGGCACGACCACGACACAACATGACTTGGTACATGGCTGAGACACGACCTGTACATGGTCTGGAAAGGACATCAATGTTCATGGTGTGTACACTGAAGTACATGGATTGTACATCAAAATTCCCCAATTTTATATTTTCCTCAAAGCAACCCGAATACAAAATCCATACATAGAAATGGGGAATTGGGTTCTTACAGTTTGATTATCACACCATAGATCTTGTTTCTATCTCAACCAAGCACCAAAATCATTGGTTTCTTCAATCTAGTGGTCTAATATCACATTACAATCTTAATAAAGCCTTATGTTTCATCGGACCCATGTAACGGATCAATGATAGATCTGAAGCAATCTAAATTTGTTTATTTCTCTCTTTTTGGTCATTATTTGGCTTGGAATCTCTAACTAATGATTTTTTATCATGTTTTATTCAGTCTCGCATTATAATATTCGCACATTCAGGTTTTATTCAGCTTCATAATGCATTTGATTATAGATTTTCTCATTACTAATGACCTCAAATGAAGGTTAATATCTTTAATAATGTGTAAATTATTTGTTCCAACTTTTATTTCTTGTATCAATTAGTTGTTCACATTCAATATATCATTACTTGTTAATATTACATTAAAATTATTTTATACAATATTTCATGCTAAGGAGTATTATTGAGGTGATAAGATATTGGATGTTGTGTGTTTCTACATTTTCATTTAGTTTAGTGAGTTGGGTTTTAAAATTAGTTTTCATTAATAATACAGCATGTTCATTTTGGTTTTGAAAATGTTGGTGCATAGGAGAGCTGAAAAATCCATTTTCATGTAATTGCATAACATGAGATGGTTTTGTATTGGGTTTTCATGAAAATGGATTTTTCATTTACATGAGCTGAAAAATCCATTTTCAAGTCTGTTTCAAGTCTGTATGTAGGTGTACAGTGGAGGGGCTACTGGAGGGAGGGGGGCTACTGTGTGCAGTTCTGGAAAAACTCTATACCAACGGTTATAAACCGTTGGTATAAGGGTGCTGGGATTTTGGAAAAACACTATACCAACGGTTTAAAACCGTTGGTATAGGTGTTCTGTATTTCTGGAATAACCTATACCAACGGTTTTAAACCATTGGTATAGGTGTCTAGATTTTTGGAAATCCAATACCAACGGTTTATAACCGTTGGTATAGGTGTTGCTGGAAAACCAATACCAACGGTTCTAAACCGTTGGTATAGGTTTTCCTGAAAATCACATTACCAATGGTTTAAACCCGTTGGTATAAGACTTCCTCAAATTCATTACCAACGGTTATAAACCGTTGGTATACATTGGGTTAAATTTATATAACCCATATACCAACGGTTTGGATCAAACCGTTGGTATAAGGCTTTCCTCACGGCTTACTAGCCAACGGTTTGGAAAACCGTTGGTATAGGGTACACCAACGGTTTTCCAGCCTATACCAAAGGTTTTTAACCGTTGGTATAACCTTCTTTTCTAGTAGTGGCCCCTGAAGATCTCTCAATAATCCACAAAGGAAAACATCAAAAGAAAATACCACAAAGGTAATATCACAAGCATGATATAGTCATACAACCAGATCATCCTATCTGTAGTAACTCTACTACTTACCCATATAGGTCACTTTATGTTATCCCGTATAGGTCACTATATGCTGACTTATATTGGTTGATGGTGAAGACCCGTATTGGTCACTAGATACTGACCTATATTGGTCGCTGGTGCTGACCTGTATTGGTCGTTGGTAATGACCCGTATTAGTCACTGGTGCTGACCCGCCTTGGTCGCTAATACATAGGTAGGGATGATTAGTCGTACAGCTAGATCATCACACTCTGGAGTTTCTGATGCTAACCCATATTGGTCACTCTTCTTCTTTATGTCACAACTAGCTACTGGATTACTACACGGAGCACGCCTGATCTCCGGAAGACTCTACTCCTCAAGCCATCAGTCATTTTTCAACTGGTATTAAGTCCCTCAAAAATCATAACCAAGGGACTTCCTCGTCATAGGGTTCCCAACGTGATAGACGGTGTGTCAATCAGACGCCTGGTCTGTGAGATATGGGCACTTTTGTAAAAAGGGGTCCAGTTGGATTCAAGTCTGATCTAACCCAAGTCACACATAAAACTCAGTCAAAACTCACTTAGAGTATCTCAAATTTACCACCTTATCACAAGGGTCCTTATGCCACAGATGGCACGTCGTTCGGACGCCTGGTCTGTTAGTTACACCCCTTTCCGTGAAATGGGGGTGATTGCACCTCGGTTTGGCCCAGCTTGGTCAAGCCTGCCGGAATATGCCAAAGGGATCGCTTTCCAAAATGGGTCCCAATACCACTGACAGCGTGTCAAACAGACATCTGGTTCGTCAGTTACGGGCATTTCTTTATTCGGGGGCCGATTGGGTCTGGGCCCGGTCCGACTCAGTTAGGTCAGCCCGACGCAACGGGTCCCGAGGTCTACCTAACCCTATCCAGGTCCGGTCTATTAAGGTTCAGCCCAGTTCCACTGGATTGGAGTATTCCATGTACAACCTATACGGACACTGCCTAGACCAGAGTTCATGGGCTAATCCAAGTACTAGTACAGAGGCATGGGTACACAGTCTAAGTCATGTACTGGAATATGGGTAGAGTACATGGGAAACTGACACACCATGTACTTCTACACAAACATGAGAAAGAGACATGATTTTTTTACATTGGTAGGAAATGGGGTTAAGGAACTCAGCATGTAACCCCTTCTACATGCCATGTAATTTAATATACATGGATTAGAGACCTTGTCCTCTATGTATTAAATAATTTTCATTTGGGTGTGTTATGCATATCCTTTCCCTAATTGTTAGTATAGAACTGTCTCCTACACTCTGGACAACAATCCATTCAGTAAGAATTCCTAAATAAAGTCGTTTGAATCCCTATATGATGCTCAGAGTCAGATCCTATATTCATCTCTATACCCTAGGTGGAGCTCTTAGTATCATCATGACCAATAGTAGGTTGGCGTCAATCCTATACTTAGTAGGTTAATTCAAATTGATTTTTTTATCACCCCATGTCCTTGGGAGTGATCATAATATTTGTATTGTATCTCTTTAGACCATCAGTGTGTACTTATAATAGTGATACCTAATGAAAATCACCTCTCAGACAGACATCATCAATGTTGTCATACTCAGAAGTGTGTTCTCCCCAATGATTCTTATGTGTAATCTTCATACTATAATCCTAGAATTCCATACTATGGTTGTGACTTACCATTATACTATATCTATTTCTTGGTAATATCTAGATATTATTGTTTTATTATTGTATACATAAACCTGTGTCAAGATAACTGTATTTTTTTGTATGATTTTTGGTATCAGGGTGTCCTAGTGGGTATTGTAACACTCACCCATGCATGGTATTTTTCTGCATGTGTTGTGTCTTGTGTAGACGATATACCTTTAGACGAAGTCCTTGATGTACTAGGACAAAATGGTGCTTAGAAATACTAGACATACTAAGATGTGTTCCTGTGGAATCTAGACAATAGTCCCTTTACATTCATGTTGGACCTATTTTCAGACTTCATAGTGGTCTTTTATTTATACCTATTTACATTCCTTTACACCTTGTCATACTCTTGTTGTGGGATTTAGATGTATGCATGC
This sequence comes from Viscum album, assembly GCA_963277665.1. Taxonomy (NCBI): domain Eukaryota; kingdom Viridiplantae; phylum Streptophyta; class Magnoliopsida; order Santalales; family Viscaceae; genus Viscum; species Viscum album. Next base: position 649,221,954 of record OY728145.1, on the reverse strand, counting down.
ATGGTTGTTTAGTTGTTTTTACATTACAGCGTTGTATATTCTTGTAGATGGCCCAGCCCGCCGGGTGGGGCTCGGCCCACCCGCGCTGGCCCGCTCGTCCGCAGGTCTGGCCCACTGGACGGGTCCGGCCCAATCCCCCTGAAGGCGGACCGCTTCAAATAGCTGGCTTCGCATATGTGTTGTCATTTCGTCTGGTATGACACGGTGCGGGGCAGGGTTCGTACCGCCCCCTCCTAACACGGCCCGCTGGTTGCAAGCGCCGCCCATCTCCCGCGCAGTCGTCTCTGGCCACCACAGCGCACAACAACGCGCCGCCTTCCACCACCCGCGACCGGTTTCCACGGGTCTCCTCAGGCCACCGATGGCATGGCACGCCAATGGTTGTTTATGTGGGCCACTGGAATTTCATCATCGTTTTGCGGCCCTCAAACACCATGTTGCTGCATTCATTGCTCCGCCACAAAGAACGCACCAAGGACAAGTTTAGCGGAGGGTTCGGGCCTTGTTGGTTTCGGCCCATGCCCTCCACGTTAGTATTTTAAACATGAGGGAAAAATTAATAATAACAAAAGGAAGAATAATCCTCGAGTTTAAGATCTCGCAAAAACTATATGTATGATTAGACGAGATGCGGATCAACCTGTTATTTGGTTGGTCCGTGTTCGTTATATTTTTCAAGAATGGGAAGAGAGGGAACACCAAAGCACATAAACCCCCTACCTTTTATGATGTTCATTATCACACGTTCGTCATCGAGGGTTTACGGCATCGACGACACTTCCCAGTTACGACCTTTGAAAGGTGTTCTTCTTCATTCATTATTCTTCATTGGGGTGGAGGTGCATCAGATCTTCACCCAATAATCCTCAAAATCCTTCCTCCTTATTTTTTTGACATGTCAAACTATTTATAGAACCATGCTGCAGTGTTTCCATAATGATGTGACATCGCGTCATTACATTGTTTCATTTATGAAACAGTGTCGTTGTTTTTCACCATTAAATTCACTGTTACGTTGTGTAATAATGGTCATCCATGTGTTTCATTAATGTGCTTTGTCGCCGCATCGTTGCTGCCCCGCAGCGTCTCCATCTTCCATGCAACAGAGAGAAAATAATAAAATTATTCTTTTAAAATTATTTTATTATTTCTCTTGAAAAGTCCAAAAAATTATCTTTTCCACTCATCCCTCGCCGGCCAAAGTTAAGTCGTTTCTAGTCAAATCCTGGTGTTTTGGATTCAACGGTGCCCTTGGATTTTTAATTCGAGCACCAGTTCAAAATATAGAAAATATTGCCCACGCGTTTACTGAATGTACCTTAAAAAAGTTCAAAAATTATTAACAGTCACCCTCGACCTGCACTGGCCAAGGTTAGGCTCCGTCTAAGGGAAAAATGTCCCCACGAATCCAATAGTACTCTTAGATTTTCAATCCAAGTTACGATTTAGAAGTTTGAGAATTTAACAATAAAATAATTGTTACTTAATTATTTTATTTACATCCAAAAACTAACTTCCACTGTTGGACTGTGCTGGCCAATATTAGGGTCTTCATAAGGAAAGAATACCCTCATGAGTTCAGTGGTGGTCTCGAATTTTTAATCCTAGTCACCGTTTGTGAGTTATAAACATTTGAAAATTAAAATAATTTTATTTAATTATTTTATTTACTGTTAGGACATTTTTGGGTTTTCTCACTGGAGGTATGTGTTGACTAAAATTAAGTCATGCCTAGGGTAAATCCACCATCCTGAACGCAATTTTGCCCTCAGATTTTTGATCTGGGCACCCATTTAAGAGTTATTCCACTTTTTTAAGAAAACCACTCACGCGTGCTATTTTAAACTTAACAACCTTTGATGGATCATTCTGGGTACTCTGACCTCAGAATTACAAGCAGTCAGATTTTGTAGTCTTGAAATAATTCCATATAATAAAAAAATTATACAGAAATTCAAGGATATTACATTTCTACTCCATTAATCATTTAACTCTGATATAATTAACTTTAAAATTTTAAAAAGGTTAATTCAAATCCATCTTGACTGTTTTTCCATCTTCCCTCAGGGATCAATAGACTGTAATCACACCTTGTGTGTACACCATTCTCATGTGCACACATGAAGACTTTTTGTATCATGATATTGGGGTGAGAAAATTCTTGAGGATAGGTAAGTGATTTTCATTAATAGGTTGTTTTTTGAGACATGGGTGAAAACTTGGTGGTGAGATTGAGTTTCCTCGAGATGACCAAATGACTGTGTTTTTTTTTTATTATTTTGTATTTGATTAACCCATGAGTAATCTTTATTCATGTATGACTAGCATAGACATGGAACACATTATGGTTCTATTCTAGTTATGACTTTACATATGTTTTTCTTATTTGTGAAGTTTTTATTACTTTTATTCTAGGAATAATTGTGTCATACAGGGAATCTTATTTTTATAATAAAAACTTTTTGATCCAAGATATTTATTTATTTATCTAATTATTTATTTATTTAAACTATTTATTTGTGGCTTAACTTTCCTAACTATTTTATTTTTGAGTGAAATCCCCCTTGATGATTTGGTATTTATTCTCAATGATTTTTGTTAGTATCTCGTAATCATAGGGAACATTTGAGACCATGCGTGGATATTTCTCAGGAGATGTGATATAATATCAAGGAAAAACATTAAAAATTATGTAGTGTTTTGCACATTGTAAATTTTCTATTACACTTAAAAAAATATTTTAAACACAAAACTAATGTGTTTTGTGACCATCAAAACTAAACTAAGTATTCATATGTCAAATGAAACTTCAAAGTTGGAAATTTTTTTATATGTAACATCATATGTTTTGGACCAGGTTAAAATTTTGATAGAATTTTAACTTTACCATTTGGTGGATGGGTTGTTATTTAAACCAAGATCCAGAATGTAAATATGATCTTTATAACACTTAAATGTGTTATTTTTATACTTTATTTAAGTATTGAGAGGTTCCTTGGGTTTTTCCTTGAGTTTCAGGAGCATCAAGATCTAAAAAATAAAAACCAGGAGGAATTGGTAAGGTTGTATAGTTTGTCTGAAAATGTGTGGCCCACCAAGTGAAACTGTGCGACTCATCCAATGGAGTTGGGGGTCTCATACAGTTTGGTCAAACCATGTGAGAGGATCCACATGGCCATGTGTTTGCTGTAGTTTTCTTGGAAGAGGAGAAACACGTAGTTTGCGCATGATTTCCCAAACTATGTGCATGAACCATGTGAGCCTACCTCTTGGGCAGTGGCTCAAGCACGGTTAGTGCATGGTTTAGCTAATTGTATGGTCAAACCATGCACCTCGTTAAATGGGGTGAAATTTTCATTTCCCCCTACCTCATTTTATTCTTTCTCCCTCTTTTTACTCCTCCACGTGCACAGTCCCCTCCCCCTTCTGCTTGAGCTCATCCTCCTCCTCCTAAGTATGGAGTTATATCTCCCATCCGGTGTCAGATTTGAGCATCATTAGGTGAGTTGGTTAGCCCTCGGTAACTATCAAGAGTACCTCTAGAGGTATATCTCCTAGGGATGGGATCATTGTTCATGTTATTGGCTATTACAGTTGATTATGATTTCACCTCGAGTGATTGGTTTAATTTATGTTTCTTACTTATTTATGAGAGTTGTGGTATTTTAACCTTGGCCTAGTATGGAAAGGAAGTAGAATTACATGCATCATCCTAAGCTGATAGGGATTCACATTCCATGTATATTTCATGCCATGTAGATTTCATTTCTAGGATCTTTGATATTTTTTAATTCACCTTGTGTGTTTATTAGCATGCATGCATGTTATATAATATGTTAGGTATTTTAGTAACATAATTAGTTTTACACCTTCTTAGGAATTTCATTAGCATGATTTTTTGTGTAACATGATGTGTGTTTTATTTATTATGTTTCCAGTACAACATGCCTCTATGATTTTAGTGTTGTAATTATAATTTTATTTGTGTATCATTCTTGGGTGTTTTTTTGATTACGTAGTAGGATTCCATGTTTATTTTTCATGCTTTCATGCTTATATAGAATGTTTCTTCATATTACTGCTTGTGATAGCATGCCTATTTATAAATTAGATATATAAATGGTTATTAAGGTGTCAGCATTAACCTAAAAATTATTTTCCCACGTAGATTGATGGTGACTCCTTAACTAACCAATCATGACATGTTTGACCCATGAACCATTGGTTGCATGGGATGAAACATATTGGTTAAAATTAAATGGGAGAGAATTTTCAATTTATAAAGTGTATGGGTGCTTTATAAATTGGAAAATGGTGACACATATAATTGAACCATCATATAGAAAATTGATATATCTATAACTTTTGTAAAAATATAAAATCTACAAAACCTAAAATCTTAAGTAAATTGGGTGATTATGCATATTATCCTTAGTTTGACCCAAGCATGTCATTCTTGGATTGTTATGTTTATGTGATAGAACCCACTAAGGGTGTCTTAAATCTTAATGTTGAGCATGTCTTGAGTTTCATTTTGATGAACCATAATGACTTGATGGGGCCCTCGTAGTTCTCCTTTACTCCTTCATGATTGGGAACCTCATAGGTTGCCTTTTTTTATATGCCTAAATACCTAACCCCATATGGGTATCTTTATATTATATAGGGATGGTCATTTAAAGTACCCACAACCGTTTATATGGTTTTTAAATATAAGTGTATGGTGTCATCTTATGTGACCAGTTCCCTCCTTAATTAATAAAAGACCTTTTATCTGCTTTTGAGTTGTACTTATATGAGGTGTTAGTTAATTAAAATTTTAATTACAACCTAAAGTGCATTTTCCTCTATAGATTTGAATTGAAATTTTCTTCAACTAATCCTAATTGTGATAATCCTTATGGATAAATAAAATGATCAAAATGAGTTTATGTGATAAATTGTATAATTATAATAGGATTTCAGTTAAATAATTAATGTTTAAAAGGAATTTTGATAAATCTTGCCTATGTTCCTAGTGGATTTAGTTAAATAAATTACTAAATACTTTTGCCTTGTGATTGGTATTAGATGTTCTTTAAAACTAAACCTTGAAATGTTTAAATAACTAAATGTGAGTTGGTTTAATGCCTTAAAATGAAACCTTAAGTGGTGTTACTATCTTGGACCTCATGTAAGGACAGTTTGAACAACTCCTTGATTAGTTTCCTTGAAATGGGAATGTGAGTGTTACCCATAGGCCCCTTCTTTTATAGCTCAAACTTAAATGATAGGCCCTTCAACCTAGTGACTCTTCAGGCATGACCCCCCACTATAGGTTCGAAGCTTTATGTTTCACGAATCCCTCCCTCCAAAGATACCCCTCTTAGTTTGGAAATGAATAAAGGGAGGTAATGACCCTTGAGTTCCGCCTCTTGTAGGCCCTGGGTTGGTGACTAGAACCAAGGGTGTACAAATATCATAATATGGGAGGAATTACTCTTTTAAGAAATAAGATTAGGAGATATGATGGATCATCCACACAGCAACTCCAAGACTTAATGTAAAGGAATCCAAAACCATCTCTCATGCATGTATAAATTAAAACTGGTACAAATACAAAAGTCTCCAAAGTAAAACTAAGTAGTGATGTAGAAACTATCAAGATCCGAGCTACTAAGGTCCAACACGATCCACAAAATCCTCCTGGAAACCTGAAAGAAGTTTATATATGTAGGGTGATCATAAAATTATACTCAGTAGGAAAACAAAGGTCTCCCATGCACATGTGAAAGAGGCATACTAATGCACTTGTGAGAAAACAACAGAACTAGTCAACACCTAAGAAGGTATATTAACCAGATCTAACCTCACCAAGGCATGCTCACCAAGTAATGCAAGTCAAGTAATATGATATAAAGCATATCTATGATAAGGTACCATGCACCACTTTACCATTGATTATCCACTCTCACACCCCAATGGTAAAAATCTTGGCACTCCCACCTCTTCCGAATATACCACATCACATCTAACCTGCATACACCTGGGCCTCAAAACACATCCCGCATATACGCACTTAGGCCTCACAACACATCCCACCCGCACACATCTGGTCCTCACAACACATCCCACCTGCACACACTTGGGCCTCACAACACATCCCGCCCGCACACACCTAGACCTCACAACACATCACATCTTATCCTTAAGACACCTAGGTTGGAACATCACAACTCATCCCGAAGACACCTGGGAAACAAACCACCTCACCCACAAACACCTGGGCTACCACATCTCACCACATCCTTCTCGAAGAAACTTGAGCCTTCATCACCTAGAAGAGGGGGTAGGGAAGAGCGGGTGTCCATCCATCCATCTTCCCACCATGATGTTGAGAAAGACACCCTCCCCCATGATGATGGGGGTGTTCATCACATAGTTCTCAACTAGGTTGGGTGCGTTTAGAAATAACAAGGAAAATACAAGTGAAAATATATATGATACCAAACACTCAAGCCCAACCTAAGGGTTTTCGGATAAAAAAACCAACTCATATCATCGTCACCTTTGTTGCTACCTCTAAATTCATAACACCACACATCAAGCCACAAAACCAATTTCATATTCCCAACCAAATTCATTTAACCATGTCCATTACATTATCCAAACCAACCCATGCTATTGGGGTTAATTAGTCTAACCCAATAAAATCCAAGATCTACTATTTTATATAATGGTGAAAAAATAAGAAGGTGTTTGTTAATGGACTAGTTTTAATCGTGATAGATCCAGAATGAGAAACTTATTTAAGAAAAAAACAAACAATCAATGCAAAACAAGTGTAAAGAGGAAAACAGATATAATGTGCTTAGGCCCCAAGGGGACCTACATGCACGACGAGAACACCACCAGGGCAACCAATTTATTAAGAAAGCAAGAAAGAACACAAGCACATATTACAGACTCGAATGAAAAAATAAAGGACCACAGAAACTATCCGAGGAGGCAGATCTTGCTAAACTAGGTGGACGTGACCAACTCTGTCATGTAGAGTCAGCCCCGTCCACTCCTGGATAGACTCACACATGCACACAAGAAGGATACAACAACATACATGTCAAAGAAAAGATAAATCGCTATAGAGCCAAGATCTACAAACCAGATCTTGGATACGATTGAAAAGAATGTAAATGTTGTTACCACTTGAAGTGTAGCTGTCAAAGAATCCAAAAGTAGGGATGATCACCACTGAGTCTCCATCGAAAAAGTAATCCGGTTGTAGGAGGTGGTACATGTGATAGCAGAGGGGAGTGTGTGCGCCAGGAGTCTCCTAGATAGTTCTTCCTTCTTCTTCTTCATGGAGTCGGGACAAATCTGAGATTTTCGAGAGGTCTTTGTAAAACCAGAGTAGAATCCACCGGCAAGAAGCACACAACTCCATCGAAAGGAAATCAGTGCAATCAATGCACAATAGACGGGCGTCAGGTGGTTCATAGGATCAGCCGGATGAAGGCTGCATGGACGGTGGAGATCATCGGGACAGTTCGCATAACCAAGGTCGGTACAGTGCATAGGAAAAGTGGCGTGTTCTGAATGGATTGGTGCAACTCAAAGCAGATCAAAGCTAGTTAGAAAAAACACAACGAGTGTAATCTGAGCTGTTGGATTGATAGTAATCAATGATCCACAATAGATCCACGCTAATAGGTAAGGAAGACAATGAACCGGGTTCCATAAACAATGAACTAAAAAAAGTAAAGCTGGTTCGGAATTAGGAAAATACCCACATAAAGGATTCCATGCAAATCATGCAAAATAAAATAATAAATGGAACAAATTGAATTAATTTCATTGCAACAAAATTCATGCATATTCAACAAATATCCACCTTGCAATCAAATAAAATACAACGATGATGTTATTGCAACCTAAATTATAGAATTGGGACTAAATTCATAATCCTAAGATAGTACATGAATTTAGATAACAGAATAGCCTTAGTCTAACTATCGATCAGGTTATCATTAGTGGGTATCTCAGTGACACTCACTTTCCTAGATTCTATAATATCCCTAAAAAAATGCAATCTAATGTCTATGTGATTCGATCTACCTGTAATACATAATTTTTAGATAGATGCAAGGTAGATTGGCTATCACAGTGAACTACTATACTATCAGCAGATAATGATAAATCATAAAGAAAACCTCTAAACCAAATGGATTCTTTAATAGCTTTTATCAAGGAAATATACTCTGCCTTGGTGGTAGAAAGTACAACCACTGATTTCATGTTGCATTTCCAGGAGACTGGTCCTCCATATGAAAGGAAAACAAATCTAGTGATAAAATTTCGGGTGTCAATATTTGCAGCATAGTCAAAATCAACAAAACCAACTATGTCATCATTAAAATTAGTATTCAACCCATATTGAATGCACAGTTTATCAGACATAGAAACATACCTTAATAACCATTTTAAATCATTCCAATGCACCTTACCAGGTTTCCCCATAAACCTACTCAAATTAAAAACAATAAAGGCTAAATCTGGTCTAGAATAGACCATGGCATACATAAGACTTCCTACAACATTTTCATATGGAATCTTATTCATAAAGGCAGTTTCATCTGCATTCTTAGGATATTGGTTTAGGGACAATTTAAAATGTTTTCCTAAGGGAATACTTACAGGTTTAATGTGTTTAAACAGGTATCTCTTTAATACCTTCCTAATATAAGAAAAATGGGATAAGCATAAGGTTTTGGCCTTCCTATCCCTAATTATATCCATACCAATAATTTGATTTTCATGGCCTAAGTCTTTCATTTCAAAGGCACAATTCAGTTGTTGCTTAACAGAATTTATAATCCTCATGTTTTTGCAGATTAATAACATGTCATAAACATATAATAAAAGATAAACATATTCATGTTTAACTATCTTAAAATATACACATGCATCAAATCTACTTCTAGAAAACCGATTTTCAATCATAAAGGAATCAAACCTTTTATACCATTGTCTTGAATATTTTTTAAGTCCATACACGGACTTCTGCATAATAAAAACGTGATTAGGTTTGAACAATTTTGAAAATCCTTCAGGAGGGGTCATATAAATAGTCTCATCAAGGATACCATGAAAAAAATTAGTTTTTACATCAAGTTGTTCGACATGCATATCAAGTTTGGTAGAAAATGCAAGAAGGATTATAATGGATGAATGCTTAACAAGAGGAAAAAATCACTATAATCAATGCCTTCATGCTGCAGAAAACCTTTAGCTACCATTTGGTCTTTGAATTTGATTTTAGTTTCTCCTATATTATTTTCCTTTTTCTTATAAATCCATCTACAACCTATAAATTTATAGTTATTGGGTCTGGGAACAACAACCCAAGTGTTGTTCTTAAGAAGGGAATTCATCTCTTCTTTCATTGCTCTCAGCCAACTACTAGCTTCTTTGGATTTAATGGCTTGCTTATAAGTTTTGGGATCATCATTGAATAGGCCCTGAGCTACATTAAAAGCATAGGCAGCAATGTCTACCTGATTGAAATGGGTTGGGGGTCTGATAACTCTCCTCTCTCTATCTCTAGTAAGTTGATAGTTGCTCAGGTCATCTGGTTCTTGACCCTCAGGTTCTGATTCCGAACTGGAATCTGATTCAGGTTGGGTTTGGGGAACCATAGGAGGGGGATCAACACTGGACCGTGGTTGGTCTCTGGACCTTAAAGGGAATTCAACACCTAATGGGTTCATGACCTATGCGGGTTCAGTATCTTCTTCAGAAGATCCAGTAGGTTCAGGCTCTTTATCATTGGACATACCATATTCATGGAAGACAACATCACGGCTAACGATACATTTCTGGTAACCTGGTTTATCTACCCATAAATGATACCCTTTAACACCCTATGGATATCCCACGAATATACACTTAACATACCTAGGAGCAATCTTATCATTATGTGAATGCGCATAAGTTGTGGATCCAGAAATCATAAGGTGGTTAAGATTCGGTGGTGTGCCCTTCCAGAGTTCCTCAGGTGTCTTAAAGGAGTTGGAAGAAGACGAGAAATGGATAATGAGATACACTACTATTGAAGCGGCCTCATCCCAAAATTACTTGGGGAGTTTTGAGTGGGACAGTATAGCATCCCGCCTTTTTATAACATAAACTTTCATTACATTACACAAAACTGAGGATCTTTAAGGTTTAGTGTCTTGGAAACCAGTAACATAATACATGAAAACAACATAAAACATTCTTCTTAAACACTTTAAAGGCTTCTCCTTAAGTTCATACTAGGTTCATTACTGCATCTCATAACCTGGGGACATACATCAAAAGAAAGGGTGATCAGAAGGCCTAGTAAGGGAAACAAGAGAAACATTTAACATGTGAACTTGAGATACTTCAACTATGTCATGAAAAAGAACTTTAAGGCATGAGAAGGAAATCATGTGGCATATCATAATAAAAATAACATTTTTCATAACTTTAAGATGTGGCTACATCATTTAACATATAAAATCATGAACATATCACCAAGGTCCATCCCCAAGGTGTCATTTGAAAATTACCAAGGTTATTCACCAAGATATCGTGAAAATTGTAATCTCTAGTGGTTACATCATTACCCAATGCATTGGAGCACTATCAGGGAGCACCCTTAAATTTGCCTTTATTATCATGTGAGCCACATATATCATCATAAATCATTTCATAAACAACCCATATAGCATAAAAGAAATGGGTTTCATTTCATAATCATAACGTTTTAAAAAATGCTTTAAAGACATGGTCTTTATGTCACTTTAAACCCACAGAAAGGGAAAGCAGGTCTCATGTATGTAAATACTAGAATTTAAAATAGAAAATTTTGGTATATATGTGAATACTCATATAGAAGATAGATCTTTGAGTATTCACTTAATAAAATAAAAGAACTTTAGAAAAAGAGAGAGACATTTTGAGACGAAAATTCTGCAGCATAACGGCTATGTTACAGGGTTTTAGAAAACATTGAAAAGAGAGGGGACATGGGTCAAGCACTCATAAATGATACAAAGAACAGTAGATGCACAGAATATAATGGATATAATAATATGGTAATGATATTGGAAAGACATACCATATGAAATGAAAAACATGGAGTGAAGACAAAAATAAGATTTCTCTTATGAAAATTCGGCAGCCTAACAGCGTCACTTAAACTTCAACAAAATGAATTGAAGAGATCAAATAGGGTCTCTCATCATATGAAAATAGAAGATCAGTATTATAGATATAGATATCATACCCCAACATAACAAAAAGTAACTTGAAAGACTTGACATGAAAGTAGAACTTGAAAATGAGAAGGGTGAAAGAACCACTTAAAAATTCGGCAGCCTAACGGCGCCACTTAAAACATCAAAATGCTGAATTGAAGAGATCAAATGGGGTCTCTCATAATATGAACATAAAATATCATTATGATAGATTTAGATATCATACCCCAACATAATAAAAAGGAATATTAAAGACTTGACATGAAAATAGATCTTGAAAACGAGAAGGGTGAAAGAATCCCTTAAAAAGTCGGCAGCCTAACGGCACCACTTAAACTTCAACAAAAATGAATTGACGAGATCAAATAGGGTCTCTCATCATATTAACATAAAAGATCAGTATGATAGATTTAGATATCATACCCCAACATAATAAAAAGGAACATGAAATACTTGACATGAAAATAGATCTTGAAAATGAGAAGGGTGAAAGAATCCCTTAAAAATTCGGCAGCCTAACGGCGCCAATTAAACTTCAATTAAAATGAATTGACGAGATCAAATAGGGTATCTCATCATATGAACATAAAAGATCAATATGATAGATTTAGAGATCATACCCCAACATAATAAAAAGGAACATGAAAGACTTGACATGAAAATAGATCTTGAAAACGAGAAGGGTGAAAGAATCCCTTAAAAATTCGGCAGCCTAACGACGCCACTTAAACTTCAACAAAAATGAATTGACGAGATCAAATAGGGTCTCTCATCATATGAACATAAAATATCAGTATTATAGATATATATATCATACCCAAACATAATAGAAAGGAACTTGAAATACTTGACATAAAAGTAGAACTTCAAAACGAGAAGGGTGAAAGAACCACTTAAAAATTTGGCAGCCTAACAGCGCCACTTAAAACTTCAAAATACTGAATTGAAGAGATCAAATGGGGTATCTCATCATATGATCATAAAAGATCAGTATGATATATATAGAGATCATATCCCAACATAATAAAAAGGAACTTGAAAGACTTGATAAGAAAATAGAACTTGAAAACGAGAATGGTGAAAGAATCGCTTAAAAATTCGGCAGTCTAACGGCGCCACTTAAACATTCTTAAAATGAATTGATGAGAGAAAGAGGGGGTATATCATCATATGAACATGAAAAGGGAAGTAATATAAATATATAATAACATGCTCCAACATAAGAACATGTAGCATAAAAGAAATGACATAAAAGAGATTACTTGAAAAGAAAGAGAGAGGTCGGATCCCTTACCTTAAAACGTAACTCTTAAAACTCAAAGGTTGAGACCTTGAGGGCTTGGGGGAACCTTGGGAGGACTCCTTGGGAGGTAATGAGACCATAACTTCGTTGGGGGAGAGTGGGGAGTCGAAATGGATGAGAGGATGGCTTGATATTTATAGGTAAAGTGAGGGGACAAGGCATTAATGGCCAAGGGACACCTCACAAGTGGTTTTCTCAAAAGCATGGGCTCTCCCATGGTATTTCCCATGGAGTTAGGCCACATGGGGACCCCTATACAATAATTCATCACCTTTGGTCGGCCAACCCATAAAATATCTCATGAAATCATCATGACACAGTTATGATGTTATTAAATATACCGAAACCCTAAAACTGTATTTTTACTATTCACTGAAAATTCAACTTTCTCAGAAAAATCCCAAAATTTCACCTTAACCAAATATCAATGCTCTGATTTAAAAAATGAACTCCATTTTATAAAAATAATTTTCTAAATAATTTTAATTTATTTTTTTAAATAAATACACTATTCACCGAAAATTCATTTTTTTCAGAAAAAATCCCAAAAATTACCTTAACATAATATCGATGATCTGAGTTCAAAAATGAAATCCATTTTATAAAAATATTTTTATAAATATTTTTAATTTAATTTTTAATTAAAAAACACTATTCACCTGAAAAAAAACTAATACTTGAATAATAATTTATGAAACCGTTATTTAACCATTTTATTGAATCACATTACTTAATCAAGGTGCCTAGATTATATTAATACTTTCTTTAAGTGAGATTACTAATCCATTTGGTCACATTACTAATCCTAAGCATAAAATCACTATTCATAATTTACTATTCATCAAAAATTAAGTTGATCTTATTAGACTCTAAATTTCGTACTGAACATAATTGTAGAAGACCATTTTTTGAAAATCATTACACATTTTTAATTATTTAAGGTTTACATAAACATTTTTTAAAATATCCTTTCTCTAAAATTCACCAAAAATATGCATACTATATTTATCCGGACATTTGAAACGTCATAAACATCATTATAAGAAGAAATCCCAATTTTTATTTAAAACAAAGGATTACACAAGGCAGTTACGGTCTCCTTACATAGCCCCTTATCACACCAGCATAGGACCTAAGTGTAAGGTGTGATAAGGTGAGAGAATCTGAGGGAGGCTCGGCCAACATCGCACGAGTAGTAATTTCTATCAGTTTGAACTTCTCGCGAAGGAGATTCCGTTCTAGCTTCACACGATGAAGTTCGGATTGGGTTTGGTCCAGAGCAAAGCCTAGTGGTGCTACCTCCTTCCCATGTTCTGTTATATGGGCTTCGATTGGTCCAAGACTACTGGGTGAGACCATTGAATCTTCTTTCTATAATAATTAACCAATATTACTTGTATTTAGAGACAATAATCAAAACCTTTAGTTTCCAGCGGTCATATTGACCAATGTTCATATAACAGTCAAAACCCAACGGTCTCGTTTTAATTATACTCATGTTATCAAATGAAACATTTTTGTTGAGTATACAAATAAAATAAAATAACACATAAAATTAGGAAACAAGATTTATTCAAAATTTTGGGTCGTTACAGACAGCATACACCTCACCCTCTCAAGGACAGTCATATTCATTCTTTCTGCCATCCCATTCTGTTGTGGAGTTTCCGTGATAGTTCGGTATCTTTTAATTCCTTCAAATTCACAATATTCAATGAACTCATTGGATAGATATTCTAAACCATTATCAGTCCTTAAGGACTTAGGTTTCTTATTACTTTCAATTTCTACAGAAGCTTTCCATATCTTAAAAGTTTGAAAGGTATCAGACTTATGCTTGAGTATATAAATCCATACTCTCCTAAAGAATTCATCAATAAAAGTCACAAAGTATAAGCCTCCACCATGGGAGGTGACCTTAGAAGGACCCCAAAGATCAGAATGTACACATTCAAGAGGTTCTTTAGCCTTATACAAAGACCTACTGAAACTGACTCTCCTAGACTTTCCATATACACAGTCTTCACAGAAGGGAAGACTTCTAGGAGTAATGTTACTTAAAAGGCCCTATTTTTGGAGTTCACTAAGACCCTTAGCACTAACATTCCCTAGTCTTCTATGCCATAAGGTAGTGGAATTAGTTTCTAGACTAGAAGAGGAATTAAACTGATTCCTATACACCTTAACATCTAACACATACAGGCCATTACAAAGGGTTCCTTTCATAACTGTAAGGGATCCACAGGCCACTCTAAGACTTCCAAATCCAGACTTAAAGCCATAAACTTTATAGTCAAGGATTCCTAGGGATATTTGGTTTATTTTCAACTCGGGTACCCACCTAACTTCCTTAAGATACTTAACAGACCCATCATGGAGCTCAAGTAAAATCAAGCTTATTCCCATAATGTGGAAGCTCCTGATATTACCTAGAAAAAACTCACCAGAATTGACTTCCCTTAACTCAGTAAAGAACTCCCTCCTAGGGCACATATGAAATGAGCATCCTGAATCTAGAATCCACTCATCTGAGATGGTTGTGTCAGTGAAATTTAACACATTAGCAGTGTCAAAATTTTGTTCAACTAATAAGGAATGGTCATTATTATTATCTTTATATTCACTCTTCCTATTAGGATGGTTCCTCTTAATGTGTCCAGGTTTTTTACATTGAAAACATTTGATTACCTTGCATTTATATTTTCTTCTATGTTTCTTAGACTATCCCCTATCTTTTCTCCTACCCCTTGACTCACTTCGGCCTCTAAACTCACCTATGTCCCTGACATTTAAACCCTCAGCCTCGGTTTTCACACTACCCTTTCTTTGAAGGTATTTAGAGAGAAAAGTATATTTGACTTCCTCAAGAGTTAATGTGTCTTTCCCATACATCATAGAGTCTTTAACAGAGTTAAATGAATCATCTAATGATGTTATCAATATAATATCTTGGTCTTCATCATCCAATTTAATGTCAATGTTGGCTGGGTCTAATAAGATCTTATTAAATTCATCAATGTGTATCCTGACTGCAGTTCTAGGGCACGTTTCAAATGAATATAATCCCACTTTATTATATAGTCTACCAATAAGATATCTTATCCTATAAAGGGATTCCAATTTGGATCATATACCAGCAGCAGTAGACTCATATGCAACTTCTCTTAGGACTTTGTCTCCTAAAGATAAAAGGATCAAACTATGGGCTTTCCTTAGGGTCTCCTCTGGGACATCTACAAAGGAGGTGGCATCCTTCCCATCAAGGGTAGTGGTGGTGATTTTCTTCCTAGGGCCAGCAAGGGCATCAATAAGGTCATTATGATCTAACAGAGCTGTCATCTTAATTTTCCAGAGATTAAAATCATTATCACCAAAAAAAACTTATCAATATCAAACTTAGTTGAACCCATAGCAATAAAATAGAAATATCTGATACCACTTGTTGGGTTTAATTACTCTGACCCAATAAAAGCCAAGATCCACTGTTTTATATAATGGTGAACAAATAAGAAGGTGTTTGTTAATGGACTAGTTTTAATCGTGCTAGATCCAGAATGAGAAACTTATTCAAGACAAAAACAAAAAATAAATGCAAAACAAGTGTAAAGAGGACAGAAGATATAACATGCTTCGGCCCCAAGGGGACCTATGTGCACGGAGAGAACACCACCAGGGAAAACAATTTATTAAGAAAGCAAGAAAGAACACAAGAACATATTACAAACTCGAATGAAAAAATAAAGGACCACAGAAACTATCCGAGGAGGCCGAGCTTACTGAACTAGGTGGAAATGACCAAATATATCACATAGAGTTAGCCCTGTCCACTCCTGGATGGACTCACACATGCACACAAGAAGGATACAGTAACATACATGTCAAAGAAAAGATAAACCGCTACAGATCCAAGATCTACAAACCAGATCTTGGTTATGATTGAAAATAATGTAAATGTTGTTACCACTTGAAGTTTAGCCATCGAAGAACCCAAAAGTTGGGATGATCACCACTAAGTCTCCATAGAAAAAGTAATATGGTTGCAGAAGGTGGTACATGCAGCAGTAGAGGGGAGTGCAGGCACCGGGAGTCTCTTGGATAGTTCGTCCTTCTTCTTCTTATCGGAGTCAGGAAAAATCTGATCTTGTCGAGAGGTCTTCACAGAACCAAAGTAGAATCCATCAGCAAGAATCACACAACTCCCTAGAAAGGAAATTGGTGTAATCAATGCGTAACAGATGGGCATCAGGCGGTTCAAAGGATCAGCCAGATGAAGGCCGCATGGACGGCGGAGATCATCGGGACGGTTCACGTAACCGAGGCCGGTACGGTGCATAGGAAAAGTGGCATGTTATGAATGGAGCGATGTAACTCAAAGCGGATCGAAGCCAGTCAGAACAAACACAAAGAGTGTAATCCAAGCCGTCGAATCGACGGTAATCAATGGTCCACAACAGGTCCATGCTAAAAGGTAAGGAATCCAATGAACTGGGTTCCATAAACAATGAACCAGAAAAAGTAAAGTTGAGCCAGAATCTGGATAATACCCACATAAAAGATACCATGAAAATCATGCAAAACAAAATAATAAATGGAAAAAACTGAATTAATTTCATTGCAGCAAAATGTAGTCATATTCAACACATTCCATTTCCAAATTTCATCAAACAATTATTTATTCATCCCATCACTATCTGGGAAACTAAGCAACATAGAAGAATACATTTCATAAGGTGAAGATCCTTGATAAATTAAGGTGATTTCACATTAAAGAAACTTCATACCACAACCTCTTTGTATGGGGTGAATCTTTATGCATGTTACTCATGAAGAAACTCTGGGTGAATTTACCATACTAACCCAAAGCAAACCCCCAACTCACAACCACATCCAGCAATATAACATAGCACAACTAGTTCTGCATCCCTACTACATAATACACCATGCCCCTCACAGACCCATTATACAACCACAAAAAAATAAATTATAGGTTAACATTAACATTTGTCTCATTCCACCTCTTTTCTTTGGGGTGTTATCACACAAACCAAATCCTAGGGAAATCAATTCATTATCCAAGTATATGTGGTTAGCTAGTTTTCATTTTTTGGTGATACCACACAAATCTCAATCAAGGAAAAAACCATAGAAGATGTATCCAGTGAAAAAAAATCCACCAATGGCCACAATGTTTAGTGGGGTATAAAGCCTGAACAATCACAAGATCACAAGTAATATAAAAGTTGTAAAAGCATGAAAAAAAATCCTATTTTATCCTCAATTTCAAATAACTGATTCTTTATCTTCAATTAGGTTGTCCTAAACATGATTCATGGATAAACAGAAGTAAAACCCCTCCCACATTATACACAGTAGAGAGAAATGAAGGGAATCCTACCTTAAGGAAGCTTTCCAATTGTTGCGCATAGCAGGGAAAATAAGAATTCCCACTAACCACAACCACACCATGACAACTACGGTTAAACCTATACCACACCAAGGATCCATCAAAATAAAACCCAAAAACACCCTAAAACAAAATAAACTCCACCATAGTGGATCCTTGGGATAATAATAGAAGAAAATAGATGAGAAAGAGAAGAGAACTCACCATGGATCACCAATGAACATCCACTAAGATCAACGGATTGAAAAGGGAGGGAAAGGGCTCAAAGAACACTTTAGGGAACCTAGGGTCCTCCCAAAATGAGATTAAAAAGGAAACCATGTCTGAATAAATGTGGTTTTGGTAGAAAAACAATTTTAAATTTCACATGATCGGGGTATTACCCAACGTGTAATCCCCTTTCACATCATATAATACATGGGTTTGATTTTCACCGAAAAACAAATCACCTATTCATTTTATTTTATTTTCTAACCCTGAAATATCACACATCATGAAACCTCTAATAAAAACCATGAAATCAGATTTCACATCATGTAACCTAGTTACACGACGTGTAATCCCCCTTCTTCCAGCCTTCAACAACTGAACTTCCCCAAACTCCCTAAAAATACTTCTAATGACCAAAACCCATAAATTAATGGAAAAAGAATGCACATACCATTACATTATGTTTTAGTGAGGGTATAACCTAAGTTATTTAGTGACCTTATAACTTAAAAAACCTTGTTAAGTACTTGTGGACCATTTTTGACATGTGGTACTTTTTAGGTTCCATTGTCCTCTATAGGACTTTTAGTTTCTAAAATGGAACCTTTGTCTTGATGGGTGGTCATTTGATAATTTAACCCTTGTTATAGGTGTGAGTATCAAGTAATGTTCCAGTTCAGTGGGTTAGACATTCCTAGGGCACGATGGACTGCTTAGTAGGTCGTATAACCCTTAATTTTCTTCCTCTTCAGTGTTGAATGACTCTGGAGTTCATTGGCCTGTTTTATAGTTGTATGGTATAATAATAATTTTGGATAATTTCTTTTATGTATCATTAGATATTGATTCATATGCCTGATAATCCTATGGATAATATCAGGGATGTTTTTTGTTGGTGAATACTTGGGGTAGTAGTATGCGATGTTACACACGGTACCCATCGAGTTAATAAATGGTACAACAAATGTATGAGTTCGATAGTACTCATTTAAGATTGAGTGGTTACACTATCTTTATGATTAATATCTAAAGTAGAGTGACCTAGGAATTAGAGGAAATTATATTCTTCCCAAATCTTGGGATAATGTCATAAAAATGGTCAGGTGTTCTGACATGATGGTCTGTTTGTTTTGGCTCTTACGCCTAATTCCATGGTGTATGTGGACGTAACTCAGGAGGAGTGTCACGTGTACATTTAAATGTAAATATAATCTAGTTCCTTATAGCGGCTAGTTTTTATCTCTTCGGTTTAATGATTTCTAAAGTGTGTTGTTCACATCTAGAACTCATAAATAGTAGTCAATAGAGCATGTGATGTCACATGAGTTCCCTTTTTTAGTAAGCAAGGAATTGAGAACTACTAAGGTGGGAAGAATCATGTCAAAGGGGTTTTAGTGTGTTCTTCGAAGTATAAGAAACACAACCAATGAGGACCTTTTGGAAATGGTCAGTGCTTCTTTTGAATATCCATGAGGCTGGTGAGCTTTCAAATGTGTTGGTGCTTGCAAGGCAGCACAATGATGATGTGGTAGGCTTAGTATGCGACCTTTGAAAACATCGATAGTCGGGTTGGACTTCACTGGTTATGCTTGAGTGATTTTGGGATGCCTCATGTGATAAACACATCATAGTAGGGTAATGACGATGCATCAGCAAGTACAACTGATCTCTTTTTAAAAATAGTTAACCAGAGGTGGTTCAACTACTCTTTCCTTTAATTTCTAGGATTCTAGTTCAAAACTGTACTGAGAACCACACCCTTGAGGTATCTGGAGTGTCTAATTTCATTTTTGTAAATCATTTGAACCCTATTAGTGTACTCTCATATTAATGACAATCATAACCCTATCTTGATATCATATAGGTACACTGAGAGAGCATTGGATATATGTCACGCTAAATTCAAACATAGTTGGTCTTGGTAAGTGAACTCCATGGGAGTTACGCTTCTAAAGAATGGTTGTAGAGGAATGGTTAGTCATGAGTGATATTTGGGTTCCTAATTAGGAATTCCTTGGATGGACTCATGGACACCATCTATTTCATTTTTCCATGATCTCCAGGTGGATGTTACTTTGGGATCAATCTGTGTGTTGATGCGTATACATTTTGGAAATGTGCCTACATCTCACATGTAAATTTAAGAGTATTTAATACCTTGGATGATCTCCTTAGAATCCATTTTATGATTATTAGGTTACCCTAAAATTCATTCAGGCTTGAATGGGATATTTTAAAGGGTGATGATCCAAGTGTGTTGGATCGGGTATATGCCCATGTTCACACCGAGGCACAAAAACTTAAGTGAGAAAGCAATAGTTCGGCGAGAAGAAATCACTAGAATTCGAGTTTAGGCTTTGGTTGATGTGCTTGAAGTGAATGTGAGGTGCTTTGGAAGAATTCATTGCAGTTCATTTCATGTTATGCCGATCATCTAAGCTAAGAATTTTTTTAGAATAGTCAGCCAAAAGTGGATCGACTTTATTCCTCTTGATGGAATAAAACCGGTTAGAGAGGAACTAATTTAGGCACACCATTAGTAAAGTATGGGTATGATGTAAATGTTGGTAGTGACTTTCAAGGAAATCTTGTGCGACTAGTTTTGGCTAGGTTAGTCAAAATTCATCCATTTCAATCAAATGAGGACCGTGTTATGTCCTCAGATGTGATTGGGTTTACAAGTTGATAAAACCATGCTAGAAGAATCGTTGAAACACTTAGGGATTTATTTGATAGGAAATTCCTATGGTGGGGATGTCGTAACTCGAAATTGGCCTTTAAATGCTAGAACCTATGGTGGGGATAACCATAGGCTAGGAGATAAAAGAGATAACATCATGACCGTGTATCTAGTTTGATGGGATTAGGTGAGAATCATCTTGATGTTTCAATTTGGAATATGAGTATTGGATCAAATTTCAATGGATCATGTATCATACAATCAAATTGAGGCTTAGAAGTGCATTGGATGTTTGAAAACACAATGTAGTCATCTAGATGTAACTTCACTATAACAACCTGACCCAGGTGCCACATATCAGTGTCTTGAGCCGGTCAGTTACGTGACCTCAGGCACGCATCCCTGTATGAAAGAGGTTGTTGACTAGTAGTGAGGGTTTAATATATATAACATGGGAAGAATATACCCACTTTATCAAAGATTCACAAAAATAGAAATAAATAAGAACAACCAAATGATATAACCAATAACCAAAAAAAGCTAGTATCTCATGATGACCAAAATAGGAATATAATATCCGAACCAAAATAGTAGATATGTCATGCCAAATATGTGTCAAGTGTCAAATGAAAAACTAAAATACACAATGACACTCCCAAGAAGGTACCAACACCAAGTCTGGTTCCCTTTTCCATGCTCCAACCCAACTCATCTATCTAATTTATGGCTCTTACCCTTATCATGTCCTGCAAACATAAAGTTTATTTGAATACCAACTAGGCAGCCTGAGTAGGGTGTGAGTACAACTCAATATACCACCAACAACAACATCTAAAACAATATTCATTCAATTATACTGTATTCAGTTGTATAGAGAATAAAGTAAATGCATAAAGTAAATAGTTTTCACATTTCATTAATCTTTAATTAACCACATAATTTCTCAGGTTCATGAAGAAACCTAACTCATCAATACCTACTTCGGCCCATGCCAGAGTCTAAAATATCCCAAAGGGTTATCACATAACACATAGAGAATCACAATTAATTATCACATGGTCTTTCATTATCCATTTAATTTCAATTCATATCACGAAAATTTGGAACCATAGTTCAATGCCAATCTCATGGTCATAGAACGTCATGTCTAGAACCCCATGGATATTTGGAGCATCAGTCTTGTCCCACGCCCCATGGGTATTTGGAGCATCAGTCCTTTTTCCATAAAATAATATTTTGATAGATGAATTTGTGTTTATAACATCATGTCTATCACCCTTTGGTTATTTATAGCATCAGTCCATGTCCCACACCCCATTTCTAAATCAATCACATACATCACATTTAATAAGGTTAATCAACATTAACACTATTATCAATATTTCTCATCACGGAATACCATTTCAATTATCAAATCAATCATAACTCTTTACTTTAATCACATGGAATAATATGACCAATTCATCATTAAACCATTTATCAACATTTATTCACATAACTCATTAACCCTTCAAGGTTAATTCAAACATTCCTTTATTCTCATTATCAATCAATCACATATATCAACAATAAAACAATTACACAATCCTATTTAATTGACCAATTCCAAAATCCCAATATCCCATAAATTCCATAATCACATCATTCAATTAATTAATTTACCAATTAATTAATCCATGTTAACCAATTTATAATTTCCCCAAAATTCAACCCATTCAATTATCACATGGAAATCCAATTTAATAAAATTAAATTTCAGATGCAATTTCCCAATCATGTAAATTATAATTGCACAATTATATACATGTAATTAAATCATGACTATGGGATTTTCAATTTATACCACCTACCTCAAGATCGTTGATGGACACTCACCAATGGAAATCTCCAAATTGAAGTAGAACGTTCAAGTGCACAATGAAGAATGAGATCTAGATCCAAAACCTATATCCAAGACCAAATGGATTAGATGTATAAAAAATTATATTTATATCCATTTCTAATGAAGGAAAACATCCCTTCAAAATATGATAGAAATATGGGATAGAGGGAGGAAACTAATCAGGATGAGAATCTCTTATCGGGATAGGTGAAAATTCTTCAATTCAGCCTTCAATTCATCAATAATGGAGTTTGTAAGCCCTTATGATCCATTCAAAAGCCTCCAAAAATGAGATTAATGTGTTAGGGTCTCTCTGAGGTGTTTAGGTATATAATAAGGGGGTTCATGAAATTTTTAATTAATTTTCAGGGGTTTAATTTTCTTCATGCATGGTTTCCTATATGGGGTGAATGGTTTTCCCTAACCATGAACCTCCTCCTAGAGGATCACCCAATTACTACTAGGAGGTCACATGGATTGTAAAACCATGTTCCAACTATGAAAATACCCTTTGTTTGGGTTTTCACGGTTTGCTGGCCTGGGCACACGGTTTTGAAAAACCGTGTGCCAACCGTGTACTGCCTCTCTTCCTTCCAAAATTCTCCAATTTCACCCTAAAAATATCCAAAGTAAAACCCAACCAAGATATAATAAAACAAGGGTAAAATAATACCTATAAACAATCCCAAGGAATCTCTAGAAAATGTCAGGATAAAATAATCTCCCCCACCTTATAACAATTCATCCTCAAGTTGTACTCCCAAACATCTCTATGGTTCTGAGGTGAAAAGATTAGGTCACTGAGCCAAAAGATATGCTTCTATCTCCCAATTTTCCTCATAAACATGACCATGTTTCCATAATATGTTAAATATCAGCATGGTATTTCCCCTCAACAATTTCTCACTGCGATCCAATACACGTATCAGATGCTCCTCAAAGGATGCATCAGTCTCAAGCTCAACACCATCCTCATCGATCACATGATAAGGGTCAAGATGATACCACCAAATTTGTGACACATGAAAAACATCATTCATAGCACTAAAACTCTATAGAATATCCAATCAGTATGCCACCAGCTCGATTCTATCCACAACCTCAAAATGTACAACAAACTTGGGCACCAACTTGCCCTATCTCTAAATCCTATGGTGACCTAATCTAGGTGACACCCAAAGGAAAACACAATCACCCTCTATAAACTCTAGGTTTCATCGACTTCTATTAGCATACGAATTCAATCTACTATGATCCATAACCATACACTTCTGAATCAACTGGACCTGCTCTAACGTCTCTTGTATGAGACTCAGTCCCAACATCTCAAACTCACTTGCTTCTATCCAATATAGAGTTGATCTTCATGGACTACCATAAAGTGTCTCATATGGTGTCATCTAAATAGTCATATGATAACGGTTTCTATAGGAAAAATCCAAAACTTCTAGGTGCTTCTCCTGAGACCCACCAAAGTTTATAACACACGCTCGTAGCATAACCTCAATAACCTAAATAGTATCCTCTGACTAACCATTTGTTTATGGGTGGAATGTCATACTCAATAAAACATGTATACCAAGTGCCTTATGAAAGCCCTACAAGAACCATGAAGTAAAACGTGAGTCACGATTAGAAACAATACTTCATGGCACCCTATGTAGTTGAACTATCTCTCAAACATAAAAATCTCCCAATTGGTCCACTGAGAAAGTCTAATGTATATGTAAGAAATGCGCTAATTTTTTCAATCAATATATTATCACCCAAATAGAATCATTCTTCTAAGGCATCCTCAAGATACCCACCACAAATTCTATAGTAATTGTCCCACTTCCATTCTAGAATGGGCAATGGCTATAGTAAACCACTAGGCCATTGATGATAGGCCTTCACTTGTTGATAGGTGTAGCATCATGGTGTGAACCCTGAAATATCATTTTTCATGCCTAATGACCAATATTTTCATCATAGGTCATGATACATTTTGGTCAAACCTAGATGCACCTTCCACTTTGAGGCATGAAATTCATGCATCATCTCCTCCTGTATACTCATAGGCACAACAACCTAATTCCTAACATAGACGATCTCATCCTCATATATAGTCCAATCAAAAGGTGACTTCCCACCTTCAATGATTTCCCTTAAGGCCAAACACTATGGATCCTCATATTGCCTCTCCCTAATTCAGCTCAAAAGTATGGAATCCACTGAAACTGATATGAGGTTCATCTTCTCTTAGCCCTCCCAAACTAAAACATGCATCACAGCTAGAAAATTCATCATCTTCCACTCAGAGCTAGACTCCTAAACTACTTGAGTCTTTTTTTTTACTCAAAGCATTAGAAACCTTGTTTCATTTCCCTGACATATATGCTAGCTCAAAATTAAAATATTGTATATAATCAACCCATTTCCACTACCATAGATTCAAATATCACTGTGAAAATATATACTTTAATCTCTTGTGATCATTATACACAATAAACTTTTCACCCAATAGATAATGCCTCCAACACATCAAAGAATAAATAACTGAAACTAGCTTGATTTCATGTATAGGGTGATTCTGTTCATGTGGAATCGACTTCTAAGATCCATATTCCATAACTCGGTCTCCCTACATCAACACTACCCCAAGACCAATCCCAGAATAATCACAAAACAAAGTATACTCCTCAACCATCTCAGGTAGGACCAAGATTGGTGTCGTTTTCAAGTGCTTCTTCATCTATTGGATGGAATTATCACATGATCCATACCATTCAAACTTTATCCCCTTCTTAGTAAATCTCAAAAGTAGTGGTTCCAAGCAAGAAAATTCATGGATGAACCTTCGATAATAGCCCGCCAACCCCAGAAATCTACATATATGAAAAATATTATTGGGCTACTCCCAAGAAACCACTACCATCACATTCTATGGGTCCACTAACATACCTTACTTTGAGATGATGTGACCCAAGAAATGTACCTGATCAATCCAAAATTGACACTTAGATAGCTTAGCATATAACTGATTCTCTCTCAGTGTACTCAGGATGATGTCAAGATGTTGGTAATGATCATCATGAGCCTTGGAGTACACCAAGATGTCATTTATAAATACTTCCACAAACTGATCCAGGTATGGGTGGAATATTTTTTTTCACTAAGGCCATAAACAATATTGGTGTGTTCGTCATCCTGAACGGCATCATGACAAACTCATATAGGCCATACCTGCTTCTGAAAGCAATCCTCGATATATCATAAGGTTGAACTCTCAACCTATGATACCCTAATCTTGAGTAAATCTTGGAGAATACACAAGATCACATCAAATGAACAAAAATATCATCAATATGTATAAGATGATACCATTTCTTCATAGTCATTTGATTCAATATCCGGAAATCAACACATAAGTGCAATGTCTTGTCAGCCTTCTTTGCAAACAAAATTAGAGAACCCCAAGGCGACATACTCGAAAGGATAACCCCTTATCCATCAACTCTTCCAGTTGATTTTTAAGCTCTTGAAGCTCTATTGGTTCTATTTTGTATAGTAGAATAGAAATTGGCTCATCCCCTAGCATGATCTCAATCATAAATTACACATATCTCTCAGGTGGAAGCCATGATAAGTCCTTAAGAAACATGTCCTGAAACCTATCCACTATGGGTGGAAAGACATCATTATTTACACCCCCATCATCTAGTAATAGACTAACAACTTGGGCAGTGAGATCCCCCAGTTGCTGATGAACTGGACCTACACGGACCGCCTAGATATTCCACTATCCACAGTGAATACAATTTTCACCCTTAGGAGACGTAAAAGTCACTCTCCCATGGTAAAAATCTATGTGGCTTAGGTATATTACTAACTAGTCCATACCCAAAATTAGTTCAAAGACTGACATGTAAAGGATGTAAAGATCCCATAGAAAATGATACTCCCCAACCTTGAGATAAAACCACTTGCATAAATAGATGTCCCTCAACCATACTCCCAATGATGTATCAATCATCATATCCCTACACACAAACTCTATTAATAGGTTCAAATCATTCACAAGTTGTGCAGAAATAAAATAATGAGAGGCACTAGTATCAAATAAGGCACTAGATAGCATAGAAGCTACAATAATTGTGCCTCTAAATTTCGATGGTCCAACCTTGCTATCCATAAGTATAGGATGAACTGCATGAAACTATATTTCCCCTCTTCCTTGTGATGTCATCTAAGTCTTCTAAGCTGCACCACTCAGCTGATATGGGTGATCTTTCCCAAAATCAGCTCATCCACTACTTCGACCATCATGACCAGTAAAACTCCAACTGTCAGACTGGTATGGGGTTGAAGACCCCCTTCCAACACTCTTATTCTTCCTAGTTCCTCTATCATTACCCATATGCCATGGGTTCCTATAGAACTGTTATAGATGTCCCATCATACCACAAGCTTATCACTCTATTGGTGGTCGGGGATAATTCCTACATAAGTGACTCGGCATACTACATTAGTGAGATCACTCGGGTAAGATCCTAAGTAACTGATCCTTCCCCCTGGACACTCTACTTTCCACTACTCTGGTCAACATTCTCATAAAAATGATTCCTAAAATCAAAATATATACCTCATGATCATTAATAAGAAATAACATATATTTCACTGGAAGCCTCCTTCAGGTTCCCTTCATTATTGAGATCCTAATACACTACCTCAGAAAACTTCTTTATCTAAAAGATGTTAACCTATGACTTAATCTCAAATTTAAGCTCATCCTGAAAATGACTTGTCATAACTGTCTCATCCCCTGCCAGTGCTAGAGAAAATCACTATAAGTCAGTAAAGCGACCAGAATAGTCCATCACAGACATACTTCTCTAGGCCAGCCTCATAAACTCTGCTTCCCTCTCCTATCTTAGAGTCTCTAGATAAAAGTGCTCCAGGAACTTCTCTTAGAAGTACTTCCATACCATGTTTTCCATATTATCACTCTGAGTCTGAATATCCCACCAGCACTTCACAGATCCTTATAATATATAAGATTCCAATTTGACTCTTTTCTCACCAAGAGTCTCAAAGTGGTCAAGAATCATCTGGATAGACTCAATCTAGCACTCAACTGCCTTAGGTTCACCCTCTTCGATGAAAGTTGGAGGGTGATGCAACTAAAAATGTCGCATCAAGTCATATATACTCTTCACAACCCACCATGGGTCTCTTTCCATGAACTATATAAAGAAATAAAAGTTCTCTTGGAACTACTCTCCAGCTTCCTCACCTAGAACTATCTGAGCCTCTGGTTCCACTACTAAAGGCACATCTTAATCCATGTCCTCCTATTGTCTTCTCAACAAGCTTCATCATGGAGGTGTATTTATATAATACCAAACAACCATATTAGGACACATAACACAACATTACACAATATTAATAGAATTTTGAGGATTCACATAAATTCATAATAAGTCATCCCCCAAACCCCACCATGCAGTTAAAACCAAGGCATTATCACTACCCTTAACTATCCTACATCTAGTTAATGGTTAACATAGGGTAAACATAGTGTCATTATTCAAGTTTCTAATTAGACACCCATTTTCTACATCTTGCATCATTTTAAAATTTTCAATTTCATATTAGGCACATTTTTTATTTAATTACACAAGAAAAGAAAATCATTTTCATTTAACAATTTACCTAAAACCTTGTTTTCTTGTGTGTGCATAAAATTGATGCATCTTACAATAATTCTTGAGTGCCTATAATGATGCATGAATACTCAAATCTCATTCTATACTGAGCCATGAATCGAATATCAGAAAATCTTAGAAACAATAATCACATCACACAACAAGTTCATCACTTGAGGTGAAATAATATCCAACTATAACAACAAACATCAATAATGACAATCCCACCCTGGGTACTTGGTTTTTCTCATGTATATGGGTTAGCTACTCCCATGCACAAGCTCATGACAAAGGCTCGAATCTTTATAGACTCCTATTTACTTTTCTAGAATAGTAATACAAAATAAAGAAAAAGAAAACCTTATCAGATGCTACTTTGTAACATCCTGACTTGGGCGCCACATATCGATGCCCCAAGTCGATCAGTTACGTGACCTCAGGCATGCATCCCCATATGTCAGAGGCTGTTGACTAGAAGAAAGGTTCTAATATATATAACATAGGGAGACTATAACCTATTTATAAAAGCAACACAACATCATAAATAAATAAGAACAACCAAATGATATAACCAATAACCATAAAAAACTAGTATCACATGATGACCAAAACAATAATACAATAACCAAACCAAAATAGTATATATGTCATGTCAAATACATGTCACGTTTCAAATTCAAAACCAAAATAAAGACACACTAACACTCCCAAGTGGGTCCTGACACCAAGTCCGGTTCCCTCATCTATGCTCTATCCCAACTCAGCCATCTAATATAGGGCTCTTACACTTATCCTATCCTACAAACATTAAGTTTATTCGGATACCGATTAGGAAGGTTGGGTGGGGTTTGAGTACAACTCAGTAGGCCACCACCAACTACATATAAAATAATATCCAGTCAATAAAAATGTATGCAGTTGTATAGATAATAAAGTACAATTCATAAATTAAATAGTTATCATATTTAATTAATCTTTAATTAACCACATAATTTCTCAGGTTCACGAAGACATGTAACTCATCAATACCTGATTTGACCTATGTCAGAGTCTGAAATATCCTCAAGGGTTATCACATATCACATATAGAATCACAATTCATTATCACATGGTCTTTCATTATCTGTTTAATTTTAATTCATATCATGGCCATTTAGAACCATAGTCCAATGCCAATATCATAGATGTGGAACGTAATGTCTAGAACCCCGTGGGTATTTGGAGAATTAGTCTTTTCCCCACACCATGTGGGTATTTGGAGCATCGATCCTTGTCCCATATAATAATATATTCATGCATGCATTTGGGTTTATAATGTCATGTCTAGAATCCCATGAGCATCATTTTGTGTCCCACACCCCATTTTTCAATCAATCACATATATCACATTTAACAAGGTTAATCAACATTAACCCTCTTATCAATATTTCTCATAATGGAATACCATTTCAATTATAAAATAAATTATAACTCTTTACTTTAATCACATGGAATAATATGAAAAATTCATCATTAAACCATTTATCAACATTTATTCACATAACCCTTTAACCCTTCAAGGTTAAGCCAAACATTCCTTTATTATAATTATTAATTAATCCCATATATCAATAATTAACCAATTACACACTCCCATTTAATTGACCAATTCCAAAATCCCAATATCCCATCAATTCCATATTAAAACCATTATATTAATTAATTTACCAATTAATTAATCCAATTCAACCAATTTATAATTTCCCCAAAATTTAACTCATTCAATTGTCACATGACAATCCAAATTTATTGAATTAAATTCTAGATGCAATTTCCCAATCATAGAAATTTCAATTGTAAAATTATTTATATGTAATTAAATTAAGACTATGGAATGTTCAATTTAGACCACCTACCTCAAGATCATTGACAGACGCTCACCAATAGATTTCCCCAAATTGAAGCGAAACGTTAAATTGCACAATGAAGAACGAGATCTAGATTCAAAACCTCGATCCAAGATCAAAATGATTATATATTTTAAAAACTATATCTAAATCCATTACCAATGGAGTAAAACATCCCTTTAAAATATTAGATAAATACAAGAGAGTGAGAGAGAAGGAAACAAATCGAGATGAGAATCTCTTACCAAGAGAGGTGCAAATTCTTTAATATGGCCTTCGATTCGTCAAGAATGGAGTTTTTAAGCCCTTTGATTCCATTCAGAAGCCTCCAAAAACAATAGGAATGATATAGGGTTGATTCGGATGTTTAGGGATATAAGACAGGGGTTCAGTAATTTTTTAATTAATTTCTAGGGGTTTAATTTTCCACACACACGATTTCCTATACGGGGAGCACAGTTTTCCCTAACATGTACCTAACCATGCACCTCCTCCTAGAGGGTCACACGTTTATTACTAGGAAGTCAGATGGTTTGAAAAATTGTGTGTCAACTCTGTGAATCTCCTCTGTTTGGGTTTGCACAGTTTGTTGGTCTGGGCGCACGGTTTGGGAAAACTATGCGCCAACCATGCACTACCCCTCTTCCTTCCAAAATTCTCCAATTTCATACCAAAACTCCTCAAAGTAAAACCCAAACAAGATACACTAAAACAAGGTTAAAATAGTATCTATAAACGAGCCTAAGGCATCTTCAAAAAAGGTAGGTATATTATATTCACGACCCAAGTTGGCTAAGTGTTGTTTTTGTTATTTCACCAAGGCTTCTCGAGGGTGAGAAGTTTTAAGGTGGATAGGTTTTAACGTCCCATGTTTTGGATTAGGTTAAATTTTTTGTGGAATTTGAACTTTACCATTTAGTGGAAATTTTGTTATTTAAATCAAGATTCCGAATGTAAATCCAAGCTTTGAAACACTTAAATTTTTTTTTTAGACTTGGATTAATGACCAATAGGTTCCTTGGGTGTCTCGTTGAGTTTTAGGAGTGTCGAGCTCTAAAAACTAAAAATCGGGAGTAATTGGTAAGGGCACACTATTTTTCTAAAATTGTGTGACCCACCATGTGAAACCATGTATCTCATCCAGTGGAGTTGGGAGTTTTTCATGGTTTGGTCAAACTATGTAAGAGGAGTTTCATGACTGTGAATTTGTTGAAGGTGTCTTGGCAGAGGTGAAACACATGATTTGTACATGGTTTCCCAAACCATGTGCATGAATAGTGAGATCCTACCACTTGGGAGGTGGCTTAAGTATGGTTGGAACATGGTTTGGCCAACCGTTTTTTTCATTAAATGGGGTGAAATTTTCATTTCCCCCTTCCTCCTTTTATTATTTCTCCCTCTTTTTCCTCCTCCACTTGCACAACCCTCTCCCCCTTCCACTTGAGCTCCTCCTCCTCATCCTCCTCCTCCTAGTTATGACGGTATCTCTCTTATCTGGTGTCATATTTGAGCATTTTTGGTGATTGGGTTATCCCTCAGTAATTCTATGACTCCTCTTTCCTCTTTCCTCAGTTTCTTCCACTATCTAAAATTATATTGTGGTGCGAGCTAATTCGCCCTATTTTTAGGGTATTTGTCTATTTCTTTATTTTCTCTTGAACCTAATCATTTCAAGACTTGGTATTGGATGTGTGGACAGTAATTGGTATAAGTTGGGTGGTATATAGATTTTTTCCTTCAAGACTCTCCATTTATAAATTGTGTTTTTGTGTCGCGTGCTGGTAATTTCATGCATCGCCTCTTTAATATGAAATTGATTATGTATAACCTAATGCCCTAAGATTTTTAGCCCTTATATATCAATTTTTTCATTGTTGAAGGTTGCGGACTTCAAGACTTAACCACCCTTAAGGGTGTAATCCTTGAAAGCCTTTAATTAATTAATATTTTTCTAATAAAATCCCTCGTTGAGGTGCGTTGTCTTATAAAATATAAATGGGTTGATTAATTGGAATGTGGTAGGATGTGATGCTAAACTATTTTATTCCTTAGTGACCAAACCACATCTTAAGTGGTTTGGCCTGGCTCATTTTAAAGGAATAACCTGAATTAAATGTAAAGTGAATGGTAATACCATGTCATGTGGCAGTTTTGAATCATGAATTAAGCCTTAGGTGAGTAAATGAAATTGAATTGTGATAAATGGAATGCTTAGTACATGACCTTTTGTTTATTTATAATTGAATGATAAATGGGCTCAGACCTCTCTTTAATTATTTATGACATGTAATGCATAATGCTCATTCACTTGACCCCCTTTGTACAATTGAGTTATGATATGTCTTGTTTATGAACATGGATTTCTCCCTTATTAATTTAAATGATTAAATAAATTGTGATACGCCTTGAGAGATACTTGGGTTCCATTAACATAATTCCTTGGATGGGATCATATGTTATTAGATATTATATATACCTTAGGCGATACATGGGTCTCCTATTTACAAAATACCAAGGACAGGCTCATAGGTTACTTGTGTTGTGATACATCGGGAGTGATACTTGGTATGTCATGGATGGGCTCACCATGTGGATTCTCTACCCCCATATGAGCAATACTGGTTCTTGAGGGGAGACACTATGGATGGTATTGGTGGATAGATGATTATTCTATGCCATGAGTGATACTCAGTCCCCTATGTGAGATACCAAGGATGGGATTGGAGGGTTATTGTCTTCACACCATGTTGAGAGTGATACTTGGGATTCCATTTTTGGATCGCATTGGATAGACTCTTATGGTATTGGGTTTATATAGTGCCTCTAGAGTGATACTTGAGATTCCTTTTCAGATCATTTTGTATGATCTTAGGGTGCCTCTTATTAAGTTTTTGTGATGAATTTTATATTAAAAAAACTAAGAATGCATAACTCTTATCCAGGGAAGCGTCCACCAAGCCAAATCACATGCTTGAGTTCATTTTATCTCATGATATGTTTTTTATGATGACTAATTATCATTACACACATATCAAATTTATATAGGTTGACCCTAGTTTAGATACATTCCGACTTGGGTCTAAGTAGGTATGGTCGGCCAGGTGTCCTTCAGGAACCTGAGTTGACTTGTTTACTTTTGTTTATTTATTGCTTTGCATATTATGTCTACACACTATTATAATTTATATTCATGAACTAAGTTATGATTTAAACACCATTGGTGATTTCCTAATGAGTATATCTCACACCCTTCTCAGGCCACCATTACACTGGGGTACCTGAGTAAACCTCATGTTCACAGGTCTATGGATTATTGCTTATGCTTGTACCTAGATATGGGAGTTAGGAGCACAAAACTGAGCTAGAGCTCAGGATGCTCACGGAGTCATGTAGGTTCCTCAAAGACACCTATCCATAGATAGAACATGATTTTCTTCAATACATTAAAGTATGCGACTCATAATATCCATTAATAATAATATTAAAGTCTAAGGAACAATACACGCTTCTGTAGATAGGAACATCTGATGACACTTATAAATGTGGATTTCCTACTGTTAGGTCTCATTCTCATAATATCCTACTGGATATCACCAAGGGAGTGCACCATGATAAGGTTCCTCAAAGTCCTATGAGTCTCTACCCTTGATATCCTGTATCATTTGTGTCCCTCAAATGATATCATCTAGACATAGAACATATATCTAAGAATAGTTACATAGCACTTCCAAGTTCTCATTATAATGAGGAACTACTATGACCTTTTAGTGCGACAGCTACCCTTTGGACATTATCACATTCAATGTTACGCATAAGAACAATCATGATGTGAGGAGTTTATTGATATTAAAAAACCATGAATATAAGTTATCATAAAGTACATAGAATTTGGTTATAGGGGACCGACTCCAATAGACTTCCACTTGCACTAGAGTCAACTGCTAACAACCTTCAGTCCAGTAGATCTCACATGATACTCATGCTTCTACTGAGATAAGAATTTAGTCAAGGGGTCCACCATGTCCTCTTCTGTGGATACTCTTCTCACTAAAACTTCACCCCTCTGATGAAAATCCCTCAAGAGGTGATACTTTCAGAGTATGTGTTTTTTTCGTTGATGTGACCTTATCTCTTTTAAAAGATCCATCATTGCAGTATTATCACAATACAATGTGATAGGGTCTTTAATACTAGGTACCACATCAATATCATGGACAAAGTTTCAAATTCAAATAGCTTCCTTAGCTACATCATAAGATGATATATACTCATACTCCACTATAGAATCAGCAAAAGCTAGTTGCTTTGAACTCTTCCTGCTCACATCTCCTCCATTGAGACAGAAAACATGTCATGATGGTAACCTCAGATCATTCTAATCTATCTAAAAACTAGTATCAGCATACCCTCTGATGACAAGCTTCTCATATCCTCCATACACCTGGAACATAACCTTAGTTCTTCTCAGATACTTAAGGATAGCATTAATAGTAGTCCAATGTTGTTCTTCAGGATATTCTTGATATCTACCTACCATGATCAATGCATAGGCAACATTAAGTCTAGTACATAACATGGCATACATGATTGATACTATAACTTAAGTTTATGGGATCTTACTCATTCTATCTTTCTATTTTTGTTCCTAGGGACACATTTTCTTAGAAATATGTAAGCCATGTGACACTGGAACCAATCCCCTCTTGGATTGTTCCATACTAAATATCTTTATTATCTAGTCAATATATGTATGTGGACTTAGTCCAAGCAGCCTCTTGGATCTATCATGGATGATCTTGATCCCTAGAATGTAGGTTTATTCGCCTAATTATTTCATGGAGAAGCACTTGTTCAACCAATTCTTAACTGACTGTAAGACTAGTATGTCATTTCCAATAAGTAATATATCATCAACATATAATACTAGGATAAAGACTGCATTCCCACTAAACCTTTTGTAAACACATAGATCACATTCATTTTTAATGAAACTAAATTCTCTTATGGATACATAAAATCAAATGTTCCATGAATTGGGTGCTTTATTCAATCTATAAATGGATCTCTACAACTTTAAAACCCTTTTGGAATCACCTAGTGTCACAAACTCTTCTAGTTGTTTCATATATACATCTTCCTAAAGGTTCCCATTAAGGAAAGCAGTTTTGACATCTATCTATCAAATATCATAATCATGGTAAGTTGTTATGGAAAGTATGATTATAATGGATTTAAACATGAAAACTGGAAAAAAAATCATTGTATCCAATTCCTTGATGCTATTTAAAACCTTCATCCATTAGCCTTACTTTATAGGTACTTACTTTACCTTTTATGTCCAGTTTCCTTTTGAATACCCATTTACACCCAACATTCTTTACATCAACTGGCACATTGACCAGAATCTAAACGTGGTTCTAATACATAGAATCCATCTCAGAATTCATAGATTCTGGCTATCTTGCAGCTTCTGAGCTCCCTACTGCCTCCATGTGGGAGAGAGGTTCATCATTGTTCAATAATAATGAGTCACCATCCTCAGTGACTATAAAATCATATCTCTCTAGTTCCCTTACCTCTCTTACACTCCTATGTAGTACTTGTGTTTTAGGAACTACTTCTTCTACGGGGACATGTAGAACTTTTTCTTGTAAAAAATCCTATGTATCTTGAGAATAAACTTCATAAAAGTCAATATTTCTCCCACTATCCTTTTTGAGGATGTGATCCCTCTTAAGAAAGATGTCTTGTCTGAAAACATTCACTTTCTTATCTTAGGGGTTGTATATATAGTATCCATTTTTTTCCTTGGGATACCCTAGAAAGATGCACCTCATTCCCCAGGGTGCTAGTTTGTTGCCTAAGAAAGCCTTAACAAATGAATTGTATCCCCATACACATGTATGTGATAAAACGGGTTTCTTTCCACTCCATAGGTCGAAGGTAATTCTATTTTCTGCTTTATTTGGTACTCAGTTTAATATGTATGTCACAGTTTATAATGCATATCCCAAAAAGGATAACAAAATATTTGCATGACTCGTCATGGACCTTATCATGTACAACAAGGTACGGTTCATCCTTTCACTAAACCATTCCACTGTGGTGTATAAGGTGGAGTGAGTTGAGATAGTATCCCAAACTCCCATATAAATTTGATAAAATCTTGGTTAAGATATTCACCACCTAAATCTGATCAAAGATTCTTTATCTTATTACCAAGTTGATTCTCTACTTCATTCTTGAATTACTTGAATTACTTGAATTTATCAAAGGACTCATACTTATACCCAATCAAGTAAATATAGCCATATATACTCAAGTCATTAGTAAAAATTATGATGTAAGAATATCCACCTATAACTTTTACTAGAAATGGTTCACACACATCAGTGTGTACCAATCCTAGAAGCTCTATGGACCTTTAAAACTATCCACCAAATAGTGGTTTGGTCATTTTCCCTTGTAAACAAGCATGACATCTATCAAGTTTTTTTAGTTCAGAAGAGTCTAAATAACCATCTTAATAGAGCTTTTTCAGGTACTTCTCATTTGCATGACCAAAACGGTGATGCCACAACTAGGTGTTATATGAGTCATATGAACATGATTCATTATCGATTACCAACACTTAGTTTTCATAATTTAATATATACATACCATTATTTAAATGTGTCATACCACAAAATATGTTTTCCTTATAAAATAAACCAATTTTATTTTTGAAATTGAAAATAAACCCATCTGTATCTAAACTTGATACATAAATTATATTTTTGGTGATAGTAGGTACATAATAACAATCATAAAAAATCAAAATCATTCTCATCGGTAATGAAAGGTGATGGTCACTAATGATAAGAGTAGTCGGCCTCACACCATTGGCAGCTCGCAGATTCACCTCTCCTCTGACAATTTTCTTAAATCTACTTGGTTCCTACATTTGAATATAGATGTGAGTACCAAAAGCTATATCTAATACCCAATGTGTAGAAATATAAATATTTCACTCAATAATGAACACAGCTTTTGCTTCCCCTTTTTTCTAGGTGAATTTCCTCTTCTAGTGGCCTGACTTACCACATACAAAACACATTGCCTCCTTTTACTTACCTTGCCTTTGGATCTTCTTATTCTTGATCGTACAGTGCTCAGGGGATTTAGACTATTTATAGGTCTTAGGTCCCTTTATATTGTTCTTCATATTCCTATTCACCATAAGGACTGTGGGTTTGTCACACCCCATGTCCTTATCCACTTGGCGAATTAGGGTCAGAAGTTCTGATAGACTCTTCTCATTATTGTTCATATTATAATTCACAATAAAACTAGAGAAGGCATTGGGCAGTGATGAAAGTATGAGATCTGTACGCAACTCATCTGGGAATTTAATCCCTAAGATGTTTAGGCATTCAACGTGGCTAATAATCTTGACTACATGAGGCCCAATTGGCACAGACTCTCCAAGATTAGTCGTGAACAAATCATTGGATATCTCATACCTCTCTTGTCTCGCCTTCTCTTAATAGATATCCCAAAGGTGAGACATCATGCTATAAGAATTCATTTCCTCATGTTGCTTTAAGAGCTCATTGGATGTGGATGATAACATGAAGCATTGAACATATGTAGCATCATTCAGATGTTTCTCATATAGAGAGAGCTCTCCATCACTCACCACATTTCCAGGTGCAACTCATAAAGGTTCTTCCAGCACATATAGTTTCCTTTCATGGATAAGGATGAATCATAGGTTCCTTTTCCACTCTTGGAAATTAGTGTTGGTGAGAATTTTTTCTTTATTGAGTATAGATCGCAACGATATA
This sequence comes from Viscum album, assembly GCA_963277665.1. Lineage (NCBI taxonomy): Eukaryota > Viridiplantae > Streptophyta > Magnoliopsida > Santalales > Viscaceae > Viscum > Viscum album. The sequence goes on along the minus strand of OY728145.1, from coordinate 649,183,815 downwards.
TTTGATGTAATTTTTTTAATGTTGTTTCTACAAATAAGATGAGCATAATTTTAGTACTTTATCAGATAAAATTTTAGATAAATAAATAAAATTATATTTATTGTTCTCCCACTATTTTATCAAAACCTTATATCCCTCACCATTGGCTTTGGAATATCCTATTTCTTGTACATTCAAGTGGCAAGGATCCATATTCCATTCTCATTACCCCAACTTTGGCTGGTCAAGAAACTTGAATGGTTTTAGGTAGGCATTTCAAATGTCAAATACATTAACTCACAGTTACTTGATCCGTTGAGTGGACTCCCCAATCCTAAAATCATTAATTTAGATTTCCTCAACCTTTTACTCTCAGTTACACTAAGTCATTCTTTGGTAGTCAACCCTTGATTTCAACCAAGTTAAGTCAATACAAAACCTCAAATTATAATTCTCTAGTAATTGAAAGCACCCCAACTTGGTTGGTCAATCACTTTGAACTATGGTTCAATTCTAACCGAAGTAATGGAAGGCTATACCAACTTAATATTTTATTGAGGGATTTTATCCTTTATACGTAAATTTCCATTTATTATATTTATCGCATGCTTGTTTAAGTGTGATGATTAACCATGTATTTAGGTAATATTTATGCATAATCTAGTTTATTTTAGTTCCATCTTTCATGTTTGTTAATTCATTAATTATGTGATCATGATAAAATATTCATAATGAATAACCATGCAACTGATAGAAATAAAATAAAGGATATGATCATTATCTTGTTCTAATGGTTAGTTTATCTAGCATTTGATGAACTAACTGCTGACCTAGGGGATAAACACCTTGAACCATTTAAGGTTCGTGTTTACATCTTTCCACCTGTCCACCTTTTTATCTCCTTGAATTGGTTTCGCCTCGACTCCTAACTTAAACTGCCTTCACTAGCTTGGTAGCTTCATCTATTACATATGCTTTTACTCACATGCAGGTGAGGGGTAAAAGGGGGTTTACATAAAATAAACCATGGGCACACAGTCCCTACATATTAATGAGGAGAGAAGGCATGAAAACCAACAATTTAATTTAATAATAAATTAAAAAGAAACCAATCACGTACAAAGGTATGGTCTAGTTCATGATCATCCACATGCATGCAATGAAATACACATTTAATAAAACTAACATTCAATTTTTTAATCATTCTTATTTAAGATAAATCTCACTCGAATCAATTAATTATATCTTTAATTAATCAATCCTTTTATCTTAATCCTTTTCTGAATTTCCTTGAAATCCTCATCCATTATAATTTTAAACAAATTAAAATTCATTTAAAATTAACCTTGTACATAAATATACCTTGGAGATAACAAGGTGAATACCCATCCAAATCTACTCAACATGTATTATAGTTGTATATACTTTATTCTCTGTGACATATAGCATGCATGATTTATCACGTACTTTCATGAAGTGTACTTCCCAGATGATTACACAGATTATACGACTTTTCGGTAATGTGTCATGCTTTAATGCATGTAGAATAATAATTGTAATACAAATTATACATGATATACAGATCTGAACATTATGTATATATTAAAGTTTTAATTCTGTGTAATTTGGTAAAAGTACATGGTGTGTAGATTCAATATCAGTATAAGAAAATCACCTCATAGTAGTAGTTTTTTTTAATATGGTGGTGGTTTAAACCGACACCATATGCTTTATGCGACAGTTTCATAAAACTGCCGCTAAATTGGTTGTTGACATCCAACACATGGTAGTTTCTTAAATTTAGTGGCGGTTTCTGGAAAGTGTCATAGTAAAAATATTTAGTAGCAGTTTTGGTGGTTTTAGTGGTGGTTTCATGTAAAAAAAATTAATTTATTTAGCGGTGGTTTTAACAACCAAAATCGCCACTAAATAATAACATGCATTTATTTAGCGGTGGTTTTAACTACCTCTGATAAGAAAATATCAACCTATATAAGCGGTTTAAACCGCCTCTAAATATGGTTCATTTCGTTAGCGGTGGTTTAAACCACAACTAAATGTATATTTACAAATAAAAAAATGTTGCAGATTCTATAGCCTCAGTACCAGTACCCTAAAAAAACCATATGCAGAGAACATATAACAGAATAATATAAACCATCTAACAATGTTCAATAGACAACTATCTAACAATGTTTCATAAAAAAACATATATAAAGAACATATAATAGAATAATCTAAACCATAGAATCTCAACCATCTAACAATGTTTCATAGATCAAAATCTAAGAATTTAAACTATATAGAACCAGCATCTGAGATATAAGACATCAAACTAAATAGAACAAACTTGTGAACTATAAGACTTTAAACTACCTAGCCTAACATTGACCATCTTGGACCAATATGTAACGATCATGATATTCTAGCCCTTTCCTAATGGGACTTTATATTCTAATGATGGTCACCTACCACACAGATTTTCAAAACTACATATGGATGGATTCTAAGTTTCATGGGATACAAAGCGATTCCAAAATCTCATATCTTAGTCCCATCCCAATAAATGACCAGCCACAGGGCCTTCCCCTTGGTAATGGGGTTGAATCTCTTATATATAGGCTCACTAAATGTGCTCAAGCGCATAGTGGTGTTGCTACCAAAGCATTGAAATCTGACCAAAAATCACCTAATGTTCACCTCCACACTTTAGGTCTCCCTCAATTTGGATCCCCATTATACTCTAAGTATTATTCTCCCCTATAGTGATGGTGTGTGGCCAAAATAGGCTCGCCTACCATCTAGGGAACACACCTCAAAGGATATCTTGTGAGAAGTGATCACTCCCATGTTTTGAATGTGATCAATGGTCGACCCGACATTTGTGGGGACCATCCTTGAATGACATGGTTGTGGGGATTGTGTCTCTAACATGAATAAAATGAATTAAATAAATAACATAATAGTTAGTAAAAAATACTAATATACACATCTTAACATAAATCAAATGAAAATATTAAATATCTCCATCTTCCATATGGAACATAGATTACTTCATACTCTGCCAACTTTATACTCCACCAAATCTATACTCACTACCTTATTAAATCATCAATCCATATCAAATTCCAATGCCTTTATCAAACATGGGAAATCATGAAAATGTTAGGTCATGAAAATGTTAGGTGGCTACTTTGTTCCACACATGACACATGAACAAACCCTATGTTTACATATTTGTCAAACATATCAACAATACCACCAATCATTGTCCGATGATGAACACTGCTTGTCACCCTCTCCACCTCCATCTCCACTTCCTACTATTGTCACCTATAAGACAATTATATTGAAAATTAAATAATGTTGTATATTTATATTTAAACTTAAAACCAATAAATTTTTTCAAAATAAATTATTTTGAAGTTGTGTGATTTACCTACTCACCACCCTTCATTGATGCAATATCACTAGGGACAGATCTGATCGTATTCTGATATAAATCAACCAACGCTTTCTGCAAAGTGGATATTTGTGCCCCTGTTTCTAAATTGTGTTTTTCATAGAAACAAAATATATCTAAGCATCTCGGGGTAGGGAGTAACTACAACCCGGAGTAGATGTAGCTTCAATACTCGATGGCCTTCTAAAGACCTCAGATAGTAAGGGTCTCAAACCCATCCTGCACACTTGACCAGGATGCTCCTTCCCAAGCACTTTACCAACTGGGTCATCCTGGAAGACTGAGTAGGACTGTGCAAGATTGGCATACCATAGTTCTTTAATTTTTACCTATAAGTCAAATATCATTCATATTAGAATTAATATATATTAACATAGTGACAACTAATAATAAGTTATTATAATTAAAAATGAATTCTTACCCCAACTTCTTTGGCAGGCTCGTTAACAAAACTCTCATAAGAATTTTTATGAACATCCAACCACACTTCTGTTCAGTATGATTGGTGCCCTAAACTCTGTGACTGCATTAAACAAAGATAAATAAAAAAATTAATATATTAAACAAATAATATTGTCTTATAAATATTTAAACTAATGAAAAGATTACTAGATTCAATCAGCTTCTAGAAAAACTCTTTGACCCCATAGTGTGATGGATGATTTTCTTAGCCCTACTTGATGAATTCTTCCTTGAAAGATCCTAAAATAAATAAAATGTAATTTAATAGTAATGTATTCAATGTCATATCCTTTTAATATACATGTATAAATGTAAAATGAGATTAATAAAATAATATATATTTAAATTCCATGTGCTTCTCATGACAATGTCTATCAATAAAAACTTTTAATTCTCTCTAGGTACCTCATTGGGTACCTTGTCATACATCTTTTGGGTGCTCAAGGAAGTATCGTTTACATCACTCCATAATCTACATTTAAAGTTTTTCCATTTCTTGCCCAGATTTTTCAATATTTACTTTCGTGCTAGAACATCAGCAACCGTTAAGTGGAAAAACATATGTACACAGAAATTCATTTTGAAAATATTAGAATTTAATAACATAATGAAATTAAATTACACCATAATGTATTAAAATTTCCTTTATTTATGGATCAAAAACTATATTTTTTCAAGATAAAGGCATATGCCTCCAACCATCATATGTAATCAGAAAAGAAACCAGCTCCATGACCAGCTAGCCTAGAATCTGGCCAAGTAATCCTATGACGTCATCTGTAGGGACCCCATAGGAATAAAATGGGATAACTATATTTAGTCTGGTCAGATTCCATACATGTGAACTTTTCATATTTTTCTCCATAGTTTCATTATTTCCATCTTTTATGAACAAATAGTTAGTATAAAAAAAGTGAAATAAATTTATTCATATTAAAATTTGTACCTATAATAGTCACCCTCCAATATCCCCATGAAGAAATAGGATTGGAACCCTACTCCCTCACTGTTGAGTCTACTAAATGGGAAGGCGTCGACTAAGCTGCTGATGGGATGCTCACGGAGGGTGCGAGAGATGGTGCAGGGGGGAAAGCATATGGTGTCTCAGATGTTGTAGGGAGGGAGACTGATGGATCTTCATCTGTCAGTGTGGTCAATGGAATAGTATAACGCTTCCTCTTTGGCATTCCTTTCATTTAATCAAATAAAATTAAATTCAGAACATATATTTCAAAAAAAATTATGCATAAAAAAATTAGAAATGATAACATATGAATAGTACTAACAAAAAAATATACATAACAATGATAAATAATGAAGAATTTTAAATAATATTTTCTATTACCTTCTTACTATAACCAGCTATATATACTTCTCTTGAGGATGCCATCCAAATATTTTTTGTATTTATAAAATATCCAAAATTGACATAAAATGTTTTATAGGTCTGAAATGAAGCATCAAATAATGTTGTGTTCAACATGTTGATATATAGTTAAAAAATACTAAAAAAATACATGACTCTCATGGTAAATGATGAAATGGTTTATAGGTGGAGTATCATATAAAAATGGTCAAATCCAAAAGAACTATGCCCATGGTGTGAGGAACTTTGAAGGCCTGATAGTTAGCTAGTCTATATAGTGTATATATAGTGAGAGGTAGTGTTGTAGGTAACATAGAAATAGAATTGTGTTTTACCATGAGACAACAATGAATACAAGATTTCATACTCCATATTTTTATGTGGTTGGATTAAGGTGTGAAGTAAATAAATGAATTCCATATATAAGGGGATGTATTGGAACCATATTTTCCACATTTCATGATGGATGTAAAACTATATAGGATAGTCCTATGATATTTAGTAGAAATATAAATTCAGGTATCTCTATGTCATAATGAAAGTGTTGTGTTTTAAGAGGATGAACTGAGTTTCAGTGGTTTCAAAAAACTATGCATGTCAATGCCCAAGTAACAGAGTAAGATTTTTTATGAGTAAATGTTTATTAGTCATATGGGTCATCATGCCCAAGTAATATAGTGAGATTTTTTATGATTAAATGTTTCCCCCTTTTTATTCCACCATAATTAGACATTAATTCATAGGTTCATAAAGTCCTAATTTCAATTTATTTATTCCATAACCCTATATTCTTTTGATTGGTGTAGGTCCTCCTAGAAAGACAATTTATGTTGGTTTTAAACCCTCCAGTATCATAAAAACCACTCTTGGGGGGATCAGCTTAGGTCCATAAATTATGACCATAAACTATTTGCAGCAACATAGTCCATGGTCTATGACATTACACTGGGATTCATATTTCGAGCATTATGACCTTAGACTATATGCAACCATGTGGTCTAAGTATTGTGACCCTTAACTATTTTCAACTTCTTAGTTCGACTAGTATGACTATAAACTACAAAAGTAATGAGGAAAAAAATGTTTGTGAGGTTGAAAACCCATAATGGAACCCTGATCTAGAGTCAGAATCCCCCTGTCAGGTCACTCCCATTACTTAGGAAAGAATAAAGTGATAGAAGAAAGAGGTACAAATCCAATAGGGACCCACTAGGGACCCCTATAAAATCCTGGATATTTTATTACATAATTTTTATAATACATAGAGAATGATGGAATCATAAGTTAATAAATAAAAAATAATAAAAACCACCCATGTATAGAGTAAATGGAAAAGAAACTACGATCATATGGACACACATCCAAAAATGATATATAAGTAATATATGATAAGATTCATATCTATAAATTGTTAAATATATCACATTAGGTTAATCATATATAGAAATAGGTTCTAAAAAATAGTAAATAAATAGATACCAGAGCCATCAAAATAGTATTAAGTGTCAACTTTGAATATTTTCTTCACACTCTTCTTCTAAACTTTCTTTGAAATCCATCGTTCATCATTTGGACCTTTACTTTATATGAATCATGATATATAAAGCTTATAAAAACAAGTAAAGTTCACATGTTGGTTGTGGGTATAAAATACTCAAATGGTTTCAACTTATCACTCTTGAACATCTTTAGTGGTATAATAATATATGCATATGTAAGTGTCGTGTAGTGTTTTATACCCTTCCTAATATGTAATTATAGAAAAACACAATCAATTTCATACATGGTGATGAAAAAAATATGTTTAAAACTACTATAATGCATCAAAGTTCTTACTGGGAACCATATAACTCATACTTACATGCATCAGGTCACTCCTAGGTTAATCGTATGGACCAAATAGAATTTTATAAGGTAACATTTTCTCAAAGTCCACCAAGGATAGAAAATAACAAAACTAGTAAATTAAAGAATCATACTTTCATATTTAGGAAAGAAGAGTAATGTAAATCTCATATAATACTAGGGTACCCTCCTTACATAACCATGCTATAAGGGTAAAGTACCTTATATTATGAACAAGTGTAACCTCATTTCAAAATCATTTCATAATGGTAAATGATTAACATGACATTTTTTAGTTTAAATAGAGGTAAACACATAATCATAAAATACAGAATCATATCAGGCCATATAAACAAAAAATCATGTAAATGTAACATTTCTCTTTCATATCATGCCATAAAATACAGAATCATGTTGTAAATGCAAGCATACTAATGATGGGTGGCAACGGGTGGTGAGGCTAGGGACAGTGAGGCAAGGCACGATGAGGGATGGCGAGGTGAGGCACGGTGAGGGCCAATGAGGAATGATTAGGTGAGGCGTGACGAGGTGAGGTGCGGTGAGGGTCAGCGGGTGGCGGTGATGGGCAGTGACGGTCGACAGTGAGCCTAGGTCTTCGAGGAGTTGTCGGGGTGGGGAGTCAGTGGGGTGGGGGGTTGGGGGTCAGGGGTGTCAGGGGAGGGGGAAGTGTCGTGTTTGTAAAAATGTTTAACTATTTAATGATGATTTATAAAAAACCATCGATAAACACTCAGTTTGGTGTAGTGTCTACATGACATGTATTACCTTCACCGTCTATTTGAAGTACATGCCTAGGGACTCAGCGTGTGAGGTGTACTTAGGAATTCTTGGAGCACACAGCATGTCTAGTGAGCTACACACCATGTTCACTCCATGTTACATGGTCACCGATCGGCTAAGGTGTGTATGGAATACACGGCCCGACTCTAACCCAAAAGGGACTACACGCCGTTTCTAGTGGGCCACACGGCATTTAGTCCATCTAATTTTACACTAGTATGTCCTGGTCAACACGTGGTGTAAGAATTAACTACACCGCATGTCTTTAATGCATATGGTTTGAGTAATTACCGAACTACTCCTGATGCATTGAACATAACTACGCAGCATGTACTGCTTTGTTACCTGGATAGAATCATTGACACCTTCGGATGAGATCCTCAATATAATTTTAATCATAAAATTAATTGTTTCTGTTAGATCTGTGAGAAATTATACAGGAAGGAACAGATCTAGTTATTCATATTAAAAAGAGCGATTAAACTTGAATTGAAAAACTAAATTATAAATTCACAAATCATAAATGATTATTAAATAATTATAAACAATAATATATCCCCTCTGATACCACTTGTAGGTTATGGTCGTAGCAGAAGCATAGGCAGGTTGATGCCCATATTTTATTTTTTCCATATTCAATGAACAATCTAGGATCTATGAAATGATGAACATCATGATTCACGTAATTGAATCAAAGAAATAAGACAAATGAAAGAAACCTAAAACCAAGATAGAGGATCAACATATAATGTTTATAATTAATTTAATTAAATAAGAATTACCTCCAAGGTTTATTCTTTATTTGTTGATGTGTTCGGCCACATATATGTAATGTATCGTCGTTGCGTTGTAGAGATCAAGGGTAGCACTACTAAAAATTAAGGTTATAGCCACGGTTTGAAACTGTGGCTATAAGTTATAGCCATGGTTCCATGGACCATGGATGGTATTGGTGTGGATATAGGGTAAGACCTATAGCCATGGTTTGAAACCATGTAAGAACCTTAATTCACATAGAAACTATATCCATGGTTTGAAATTGTGGCTATAGGACTGTATCCATTGTTTCAAACCATGGTAATAGGCCTATAGACATAGTTTAAAACTATATCTATAAGCCTTCCAATTTCATAAAAAACACCCCCACATCCCCCCTACTCCCCCTGCATCCCCTCACTTCCCCCCTGGACAGACCCCCCTAGCACACCCCCCCCCCCCCTGAACACCCCCACTCCCCCCTGGACAGACCCCCCTTGTACCCCCCATGAACACCCCCTCCCCCCTAGACATCCCCTGTACACCCCCCCCCCCGAACACCCCCTCCCCCCCTAGACACCCCCACTAGACACCACCCACTGGACACCCCCCCCCCCCCCCGAACACCCCCCCATGGACACTACCCCCCTCGACACCCCCTAGACACCCCCTACTAAACACCCTCTAGACACCCCCTGGACACCACTCCACTGAACACCCCCTAGACACCCCTGTACACCCCCTCCCCCCTAGACACCCCCCCTAAACATCCCCTAGACCCCCCCCCCCCACTAGACACCCCTTGGACACCCCCCCTGGACACCCCCTGGACACCCCATGGACACCCCCTGGACACCCCCCCTGGACACCCCCCCTTGGACAGCCCCTAGACACCCCCCCTAGACACCCCCTGGATACCCCCCATTGGACACCCCCACTGGACACCCCCCACAGGACACCCCTGGACACCTCCCACTGAACACCCCCTGGACCCCCCCTGGACACCCCCCACTAGACCCCCTGGACACCCCCACTAGACCCCCCTGGACACCCCCCCTGGACACCCCCTCTCCCCCCATCCCTCGAACACCCCCCCCCCCTCTCCCACCCCCCTAGACACCCCCCTGGACACCCATATGCATGAATATACGTGAAAACATGCATATTAAGAAAAGGAAATAAGAAAAAGGGGAAAGGGAAAAGGAAAACTGTAAACTGAGAGAATGTATAAAATATTTTTTCTAAAAGATCGAATATTTCACTTTTAGGAGTAAACTCAAAATCATCAATTATGAAAGCATGGGATATGTTTTGTTGTTAATTATCTGCATATCATGCATCCCTATCCTTCATACCAATACAAGTCATCAAAATCAATAAATGATCGAAAAGGAAAAGCCATCAGGAAGCCAAAAATAGGGAAATTACTTTGACATTGCTGTTTAAATCGATTAAGCGTTCTGCAACTAGGGAGATCAATTTTTCCTATGACACCTCCATCGTGTCGGAGTTCAAATTCAAGTTGTTTATCAGTATTAGAACATTGCCTATCACAAATCGAAATAAAGTAATTAAAATGAAGAAACATTAACATTTTCACCGTACACAAGACCAGGCCAACTTGATAGCGATATATTCATTTGCATATTATTTGAGATTAATATAATACATTTTATCATAGGCCAATTCAAGAATAAAATCATGGTTAATAAGGTTTCAAACTACCATATCTAATGGGAGGAAAACAAGATAATGTCAAAAATAAAGTAATCATGCAATTAAGAATATATTGCAAATTATAAGAGAAATCAAGATCCATGGAAATGGATAAAGTGGGAGAGGAGGGGTTTATAGATGGCGAGGAGACACCCCCTGGACGCCCCCCCTAAACACCCCCTGGACACCCCCTAGACCCCCCCCTGGACCCCCCCCCCCCCCCGGACACCCCCTCTCCCCTAGACACCCCCTGGACAGCCCCTAGACACCCCCCCCACTGGACCCCCCCCCCCCCGGATACCCCCTCCCCCCTGGACACCCCCTCCCCCCTAGACACCCCCATGGACACCCCCTTCCCCCCTAGACACACCCCCCCCCCCCCCCGGACACCCCCCAGACACCCCATGCATACATATACGTGAAAACATGCATATTAAGAAAAGGCAAGAAGAAAAAGTAAAAAAGGAAAACAGTAAAGTGAGAGAATGTATAAAATATTTTTTCTAAAAAAAATATAAAGGTACATGATTCAAAAGTGCATACCTGGGGATCAACTATCCAACCATGATATAGAGTAATGTCTAGAAGATCGAATATTACACACTCAGGAGTAAACTTTAAATCATCAATTTTGTAAGCATGGTGTATGACAAGTCAATTTGATTAGAAACACAACAAATGGTTACTAATTTCTTGCAAAAAATGGTATAAAATAACCATTACCTCCTGAATTTTATATTCACATCAATCCTGGTTGCAAGTTGTGGAAGAAAATCAATTGAATCGACTATGTTCTATTACTAGTTCTCTACATAGCATACATCCCTATCTTGCATACCAATACAAGTCATCAAAATCAACAAATGATCGAAAAGGAAAAGCCATCAGGAAGCCAAAAATAGGGAAATTACTTTGACATTACTGTTTGAATCGATTAAGAGTTCTACAACCAGGGAGAGAAATTTTTCTTATGACACCTCCATCATGTCAGAGTTCAAATTCTAGTTGTTTCTCAGTAGTAGAACATTGCTTATCAAAAATCATAAGAAAGTAATTAAAATGCAGAAACAGTAACATTTTCACCATATGCAAGACTAGGTCAACTTCATAGCGGTATATTCATTTGCATATTCTTTTATATTAATATAATACATTTGATCAGAGGCCAATTCAAGAATAAAATCGTGGTTAATCAGGTGGAAAACTACCATATATGATGGGAGTAAAATAAGATAATGTCAAAAATAAAGCAATCACGCAATTAAGAAGATATTGAAAATTAGAAGAGAAATCAAGATTTATGAAAATGGATAAAGTGGGTGAGGAAGGATTTACAAATGGCTAGGAGACCCACATAGACACCCCCCCAGACACCCCCTCCCCCCTAGACACCCCCTGGACAGCCCCCCTCCTGGACAGCCCCCCTCCCCCTGCACCCCCACACCACCTACCCCCTCCCTGCCCCCCTCACCCCCCTCCAGGAAAGCCCCCTCCCCCCACACCCCCTTCCCCCTCCTTACCCCCTACCCCCCCCCCCCCCACCCCCTCCCCCTGAACCCCCACACCCCCTACACACTACCCCCAGCCCCCTCCACCCCCCTTGCAGACCCCCCTTGCACCCCTCCTGGATGACCCCACATCCCTCCTAGACACCCCATGGACACCCCCCCCCCCCACAGACCCCCCCTTGCACCCCCCCTAGACAGCCCCCCATCCCTCCTGGACACCCCCTTCCCCTCCCCCCTACACAAACCCCCCTGAATACCCCCTTGCACCCCCCCCCCCTTCCTGGACAGCCCCCCACCCACCCTGGACAGACCCCCCCCCCCCCTCCCTGGATAGATCCCCCCTGCACAACCCCCTCCCCCTTACAGACCCCCCCCCCTTTCACCCCCCCTGGATAGCCCCCCATCCCTCCTAGACACCCCCTGGATAGACCCCCCCCCCCCCATAGACCCCCTTGCACCCCTTGTACAGCCCCCCATCTCTCCTGGACACCCCATGCCCCTCCCCACCTACACAACCCCCCTTACACCCCCCTGCAGACCCCCTTTCACCCCCCTCTTGGACAGCCCCCCCCCCCCCCACCCTGGATAGATCCCCCCTCAACAACCCCCTCCCCCTACAGACCCCCCTAGACAACCCCCATCCCTCCTGGACACCCCCTAGACAGACCTGCAATGGAGACCCCCCTTTCACCCCCTAGACATCCCCCCATCTCTCCTAGACACCCCCCTTCCCCTACCCACCTATACAATCCCCCTTGCACCCCCCCCCCCCCCCACAGACCCCTTGCACCCCCCCCCCACCCTAGATAGCCCCCACCCCCACTCTCTAGACAAATCCCCCCTACACAACCCCCCCCCCTACAGACCCCCTTGCACCCCCCCCCCCCGGACAGCCCCCATCCCTCCTGGACACCCCCTTAGACAGACCCCCCTTGCACCCCCTGGACAACCCCTCATCCCTCTTGGACACCCCCCTCCCCACCTGCACAACCCCCCCCCCCCCCCCACATACCCCCTTGAACCCCCCCCCCCCCTACAGACCCCCTTGCACCCCCTCCTTCCTGGACATCCCCCCCCCCCCCGTCCACCCTGGGCAGATCCCCTTTTCACCCCCCCTGGACAGCCCCCATCCCTCCTGGACACCCCCTGGACAGACCCCTCTGCCCCTCCCCCCCGCATAACCCCCTCCCCCCTGCATAACCCCCTCCCCCCTTCAAACCCCCCTTGCACCCCCTGGACACCCCCCCCCCCAACCCCCCCCCCCCCCCCGCACAAACCCCTCCCCCCTACAGACCCCCTTGCACCCCCTATACACCCCCTCCCTCCTAGACACCCCCCTGCTGGACAGCCCCCTGGACCCCCCCCCCCCCCCAAATCCCAAAATATCCCCCAAACCAAGAGAGAATAAAAAGTTGGCATCAAAAAATTAAGGTAAAAAGAAGGTTGAAAACAGTATAATTCCTTTAAAAAGTAATAATATTCATACCTTTTGAAAGAAACTTCAGTGTGCACATGCATTAATTCATTGAAAACCCAAAATGATTTCTAGTCAAACACATAGAACAGTGTAACGCCCTGACCCCAGTTACCCAGAGTCGGTGCATTATTACGTAACTTTGGCATGATCACAAAAGATCAAGTCTTGAAAGACCGATTAGTTTAGTATCCTTGGAAACACTAGATACATTCATAAATGTTACATTACATCATAAAGTGAAAAACTACAATAACATAGTCTCCATATTCCACACTCATATCCCCTTTAGACTATCCCTACAGGTCAGTCATAAAATATTTCTTCACATCCTGGGAAAAATAAAACATAGAAAGGGGTGAGCTCAGATGCTCAGTAAGGATAACAATATAGTGGAAACTTTCATAAATAAACATAAACATTTAAGGCAATGTATAACTAAAAAAAGCCTTTTAAACTTGAACTTCAGCATAATATGGCAAAAGTAAAATGAAATAATGCCATTTACTTATTCACATGGATATTCTACTAGTCGAATAATCACATGAAATATCAATAACCACTTTCATAATGATGGAATGCATAATGCCAGACTATCATAACCATGTAGCCAAGGACTTGTGCCAAGACTACAAATAAGATTTTGTCAAGGCCTTGTTCCAAGACACTAGTTTGTCTCATGAGACCTACCGATGCATCGAGGAGCTATATTGGGCTCCACTCTTCACTTATTAAGTATAATTCATTCCTCATATGAACAGGTTTAAACATATCATAAACCATAACATAATCGTATCACATAAAACATGCATAAAGGAAACATAACATTTACACATTTTAATCACGTGATATCAATACAACACATTGATATAATAAAACCATTTTCAATATGAAAATAAAATAAAAGTAAAACTTGGTATTTATTTTTCATTTAAAAAAAGTTATGGCTTGTAGAGGAAGCCGAAACTCAAATAATGGTCACGGCGGTGGAGAAGTCGTAGTCGCCGCATACGTATGACAAAAAAACATTCCCTTTTTTCGTTTAGTAAAATGCTTCGTATAAAAAAGATTCCTTTTGAATAAACGTAAAAGTAAAAGGGGTTTATACACCGTATAAAAGAAAGTTGTGTATTAAAACAAAATATGCCTCAATGAAAGAAGATTGAGACTAAGTCCCTTACCTCATATCCGATTTGACTTGATCGTTATTTAATCTCCTGAATAATAAACTATAGTTAATTTCTACTTGCTTAAGAACCTTTTTCAAGTTCATTATTCCTTTAATATCACTTATTACCATGTTATGAACTTTATGTAATTATTTAAGTTAATAACAGTTGTTTTGTCGATCTTTGGTACTTGAGTCAAAAATAAACTTCTTATAATTACAAGTTGTTCATGTGGTAAAATATCCATTATATTTAGAATTATATTCAGGATGTATATATCATATATATCATATATATCATATATATCCAGTATATACATGCATTTATAATATTAAATAACATTTAGATGTAAGAAATGAAATGCACCGTTCATGGAGACGGTAAGTCGTACGTACGCATGAACGCTACTTTCATTTCTATTTCGTATTTAATGGAATGAAATCATAATGATATAAAGGTATATTATAATTCCAGTATAATATCATTTACTTCAACCTTTATACGTCCCACATATGGCATTAACGATTCAAATCACTTTGAGGGAGCGGTAGTCCGCACTTCCTAAAATGAACTTATCGCGTTTACCTATAATGGAAATCATAAAGGTATGACGTAAATGAAAAACACAGAAGAATAAGAAAAACATAAACATAATATATGTCATATATAAACATATTGACATCTTAATGGCCACCATGAGAGGTGTTAAAAGAAGATTGAACAATCATCGTTTCGTGAGGCAGTAATTCGCCACCCACAGAAACAGTATGTTCTTTAACCATTAGACGAAGGTGTGTGTAAGTGTACATAAAATACTTCTCATAAAAAAATCCTAGTATATTTAAGATACTGTTTTTGTCACAAAATAAAGGAATAAAAAGAGTTTAAGGGGTTGTAGAAGCAAAATTAAACAAAAGAACATAAGAGAAGGCATTACCTTAAAATCGGGTAACTCTTTTTGATTTGAGCCAAAGGCTTCCTTGGGAAGACTTGTTCCCAAAGTGAGACTTGTAGGAGTAAGAGAGGGAAGTTGAGAGAGTATTTGGGAATAGGTTGGCCGAGCCAAATGGATTTTAAGGTGTGAATAAGGTGGTAGAGGTGGGGGCCTTTTATAAGAGGAGAGGAGGGGCACTCTTGGAAAGTCAAGAAATGTTACTTTATTATATAATGAGTTTCGGATTTTAAAGGTCCCACAATTATATATTTCGAGTATAAGGTGATAAGGGTTCGAAATATACTCATCCAATAGGTTTTTGACAAGTGTAAGTCTTAGATTTTACATTATCTTTTCATTTTATTTAAATCGTTAATTAATGAGGTAATCGCTGCATCATCATGGTGTCATAAAAAATTTAATTTATTTAATGTCTAAAAATTATAAAAAAATATCATGATGTAGGAAATATTTTTATCTATCCAATTAATATTTATAGTCGAAAAGTTAACTTATATAATCCCATGTAATAATTGTTTTAGTAAAACAACACATGTTTGTGACAATTTTATTTTTACTTTAAATGAAAAGTTATTAATGTCATTTTCTTACCCAAGTGGCTCCATGGGGTCCCCAAGTTGACCCATAGATTTTCTTGGTCGGCCATGACTCATACAATAATGGTAGGAAAATTGTAAAGGTAATTTCATATTATTATAACATTATATTTACCTTAAATTACACTAATTACCTTTAATCGTGATTAATAAAACTTAAAAGTTACTATTCACCAAAAAATATTTTCGTCCCATTGAACCACATTTTACTTACTAATGACAACCATGTAAGTCGGATTTTTGAAATTCAATTCACATAAGTGGTAAAGTTTCATTTAAACGAAAAATTAGTTTTTTAACTACCACTTAGTGGTTTCACTATTCATCAAAAATTGAAGTTTTTCAGAAAAATACCAAAAATTCACCCTAAGCTATATTTGATATTCCTAATTCAAAAATTATGTCTATTTTACAAAATTCAAAACATATAAGTTGAATTAATTAATTTAATAATTAATTCCCGTTGTCACAACAAATAGCGTGTTTTTAAGAAACAATATATATCAAAAGATTGACAATTGTTTATGTCCAATTTCAAAGTGAAATTAATTTTAATGGCCACCATTGGATAAAATGGTAAAAATATATTCTAATTATACTTTAAAACCTCTCAATGGTATAATTTATCACTATAAATTATTTTGATTAAAAAAGTTGTTTTTAAGTATTTTTCTACTATTCATCGAAAATTGGAAGTTCTCAGAAAAATACCAAAATTTCAACATAGGCTAATTTCGATATTCCAAATCCAAAAATGAAGTCCATTTTGAAATATAAAATTTATATAATTTCAAAATTTGGGTATTACTATTCATAACGGCTACTTTGATTGGTCGCGGTGTGTTAGAATCTCGAACTTGCGTACAATGCAAGCTATTGTATTATTGAAAGAGAAGGGTACCATGGAAGCTTGGGGTGTTACATTCTCCCCTCCTTCAATAAATTGAGTCCTCGCAATTTGAAAATGTTCTTCGAAAATAAAAGGTTGAAAATAGAAAATACCTTTGTGGAAAACCCACATCGGAAATAGGGTTAATAAAAATATAAATTTAAAAGAAAGAAAGAGAAGTACAAAGGTCACCCGAGATAGCCCATACTAGGATTCTATGAAAACATGGATATGGAGGAGAAACAAACCATTAAGGTCTGATGGAGAGTTGTAGAAAATAGGATTAGGAGAAAGTTAACTACAAGAAAATCACAAACTTGTGATTGGTTAAACGATCATTGATTCCCCAGTAGGAAAAGTTAACTGACAACATTTTTGTTTTAAGTTACCTTTAATAAAGTTGAGGAATTTATTTAGGATATTTACTAAGAACGTAAGGAAATATACATACTTATCATGAAGACTTTCATTCTTTAATAAATTTTTACCACAAACCCATCTTTCACTCAAAAAGATAATAGAACTCAAAAATATTATATTTATCATAATCGTACAAGGTTCCAAATATTTACACATACCATTTAGATTAGGAAAACTATTTTGTAATAACCAGGGACTTCTTGTAGGCTAGTGGTAGGTAATAAAGGCCTGTCGCACTATGGTTGTGGGTTCGATTCCTACAGCTTTGTCCGACGCAACGGGTTATCCCCCGACCTGCAAGTTGTCCTTTTCCTAAAACTATAGTATTATAATATTACAAAAATAATCTTTAGAAATGTTTTAACCTTAAACAATACTATCCAAAGTTAAACTTAATACATTCCAACCTTTATAGTTATCCAAAATACCTCTGTCCAGACTTTCTCTAAAAGGTCTCTAAATTTCAAAATCAATTGTAACATCAGATTCCCCAAACAAAGTAAAGTTTCTCTTATTGTCACATACTAAAAATATGATTACCTTCATCATATTAAAACCTTAATGAAAACAACAAGTACTACAGTACAATCCTTATATATATCACATTATTCTTATAACCATAATATAGTTCTTGAGTCCAAAAACACAAATACAATAATTATTCAACTTCATCTGTAGTAACAACATAAGTTTGACCTTGATCCCTTGTCCTTTTCTGAGGTAAGTTTCCTTGGCGCTTAGGGCATTCATTTGCATAATGCCCCATTTCTCTACAATTGTAGCATTCAACATTGACAGCCTCTTTCTTTCCCTTGCAATCACGAGCCTGATGACCTTTTTCTCCACATTTATAACAAACTCTCATTCCTTTTAGGCAAGTACCAGGGTAATTCTTCCCATAATTATAGCATAATGGAAAATCCTTCTTTCCCTTTTTACCTTTATCTGTCTCTTGTTCCACTGTTCTCTTCTTCTCTTTCTTTACTTTATTGTCATAAGATTTGGAGAATTCTTTTTCTGTCTTGATAGAACACGAGTCTATATCTTCGTACGTTGAGAAAGATTGTGATACTAATGCTCGATGAAGAAATGGTTTTAACCCATCAAAGAAACGATCAATCTTACTTCTTGGGTTACGTATATAATCTGTAGCATGTCTCGCTAACCTTGTAAAGTTTGACTCATACTTTGTGACATTTTCATCCTCCTTTTTCCTTAGACTCAGAAATTGCCTTTCCATATATGCTTGATGGTCACGAGGAAAGTATTTTTCTAAGAAAATCTCTTTTAACTCTCTCCATTCCATACTTGATACTTCTTCATCTTCCTTTGTATTTTGAATCAATGACCACCATTGATCAGCATCTCCAGTGAGGCGGTAAACTGCCATGATAACCTTTTCCCTTTCACTACTCCCCAAGGCATGGAATATTTTCTCTAAGGAATTTATCCATTGCTCGGATACTAAGGGATTTGTACTCCCATTGAATGTTGGTGTTTGTTGCATCACGAAGCGGTCTAACATTGATCCTCCACATTGCGGATTAGGGTGCTCCATATGAGTAAGGTTATTATTCATAACCTGAGTGAGTTTTCCCAGTATGGTGATAAGCTAATCAGCACCAGTTGTATCACCAGATCTATTATAATTATCTTAAGTAGGAGGGAAATCCCTACATGGAGTGCGTGCATTGATATGGTTTTCATTCCTTCCACTAGGCGCCATTTCTAAACAATGTCATAAACTAGATTAGTTTATGAATCGAAATACATAATTCCATACTTGTAAAACACTTAACATAAATTGAACTATTTATGGATATAATCCATAAAAAATGTTTTATTTGAGGAAGTATATACTCATAAACCCTTCATAATGGTTTGTAAATAAATCGTGAATTATCCTAAGCATATCCCCTGGGAGTGTCGTAACCAAGAGTGAAGAAATGCTCGTTCTCGTGCACCAGTTCTTGTTCGAGTCTAGCTCAAAGCGGTGTTTTCGGGTATTACCCCTAGGTACATCTGTTCCAGATCCACCTCTACCTGCTTGTATCCAGACAAGGATGTATTGCTCAGAAAATACACAAAATCTATACTTTACCAAAATTATAGGAAGTTCTTCTATACTAATCATCAAAGTCTATCTTAGGGCTATGTGCTCTAATCAGAGTTTATCTAAATCTAGCTTCCAAGGTTAGTACTAAACTACCTCTAATACCAACTGTAACGCCCCGACCCTAGTTACCCAGAGTCGGTGCATTATTACGTAACATTGGAATGATCACAAAAGATCAAATCTCTAAAGACTGATTAGTTTAGTAGCCTTGGAAACACTGGATACATTCATAAATGTTACATTACATCATAAAGTGAAAAACTGCAATAACATAGTCTCCATAGTCCACGCTAATATCCCCTTCAGACTATCCCTGCAGCTCAGTCATAAAATATTTCTTCATATCCTAGGAAAAATAAAATATAAAAAGGGGTGAGCTCAGATGCTCAGTAAGGATAACAATATAGAGGAAACTTTCATAAATAAACATAAACATTTAAGGCAATGTATAACTAAAAAAAAGCATTTTAAACTTGAACTTTAGCATAATATGGAAAAGGTAAAATGAAATAATGTCATTTACTTATTCACATAGATATTCTACTAGTCTAATAATCACATCCAATATCAATAACCACTTTCATAATGATGGAATTTATAATGTCAGACTATCATAACCACATATCCAAGGCCTTGTGCCAAGACTACAAATAAGATTTTGTCAAGACCTTGTGCCAAGACACTAGTTTGTCTCATGAGACCTACCGATTCATCGAGGAGCTATAGCGGGCTACACTCGTCACTTATTAAGTCCAATGCATTCCTCATATGAACACATTTAAACATATCATAAACCATAACATAATCGTATCACATAAAACATGCATAAAGGAAACATAACATTTCCACATTTCAATCACATGATATCAATACAACACATTGATATAATAAAACCATTTTCAATACCAAAATAAAAGAAAAGTAAAACTTGGTATTTATTTTTCATTTAAAAAAAGTTATGGCTTGTAGATTAATCCAAAACTCAAATAATGGTCACGGCGGAGGAGAAGTCATAGTCGCCGCATACGTATGACAAAAAAAACATTCCCCTTTGTCATTTAGTAAAATGATTCATATAAAAAATATTCCTTTTGAATAAATGTAAAATTCAAAGGGGTTTATACACCGTATAAAAGAAAGTTTTGTATTAAAACAAAATATGCCTCAATGAAAGAAGATTGAGACGAAGTCCCTTACCTCGTGTCCGACTTGACTCAGTCGTTCTTTAATCTCCTGAATAATAAACTATAGTTAATTTATACTTGATTAAGAACCTTTTTCAATTTCATTATTCCTTTTATATCACTTATTACCATGTTATGAACATTATGTAATTATTTAAGTTAATAACGGTCGTTTTGTCGATCTTTGGTACTTGAGTCAAAAATAAACTTCTTATAATTATAAGTTGTTCATGTGGTAAAATATCCATTATATCCAGAATTATATTCATGATTCAGATATCATATATATCATATATATCCAGTATATACATGCATTTATAATATTACATAACATTTAGATGTAAGAAATGAAATGCACCGTTCATGGAGACGGTAAGTCGTAGGTACGCATGAATGCTACTTTCATTTCTATTTCATATTTAATGGAATGAAATCATAATTATATAGAGTTATATTATAATTCCAGTATAATATCATATATAATATCATTTACTCCATCCTTTATACGTCCCACATATGGCATTAATGATTCAAATCACTTTGAGGGGGCGGTAGTCTGCACTTCCTAAAATGAAGTTATCGCGTTTACCCATAATGGAAATCATAAATGTATGTCGTAAATGAAAAATACAGAATAATAAGGAAAACATAAACATAATATATATCATATATAAATATAGTGACATCTTAATGGCCACCATGAGAGGTGTTAAAAGAAGATTGAACAATCATCGTTTCGTGAGGCAGTAATTCGCCACCCACAGAAATAGTATGTTCTTTAACCATTAGATGAAGGTGTGTGTAATTGTACATCAAATACTTCTCATAAAAACATCATAGTATATTTAAGATACTGGTGTTGTTACAAAATAAAGGAATAAAAAGAGTTTAAGGGGTTGGAGAAGCAAAATAAAACAAAAGAACGTAAGAGAAGACATTACCTTAAAATCGGGTAACTCTTTTTGATTTGAGCCAAAGGCTTCCTTGGGAAGACTTTTGCCCAAAGTGAGGCTTTTAGGAGTAATAAAGGGAAGTTGAGAGAGTATTTGGGCAGAGGTTTGCCGAGACAAATGGCTTTGAAGGTGTGAATAAGGTGGTAGAGGTGGGGGCCTTTTATAAGAGGAAAGGAGGGGCACTCTTGGAAAGTCAAGAAATGTTACTTTATTATATAATGATTTTCGGATTTTAAAGGTCCCAAAATTATATATTTATAGGATAAGGTGATAAGGGTTATAAATCTACTCATCCAATAGGTTTTTTACAAGTGTAAGTCTTAGATTTTACATTATCTTTTCATTTTATTTAAATCATTAATTAATGAGGTAATCGTTGCATCATCATGGTGTCATAAAAATTTAATTTATTTAATGTCTAAAAATTATAAAAAAAATATCATGATGTAGGAAATATTTTTACCTCTCCAATGAATATTTATAGTAGAAAAGTTAACTTATATAACCCCATGTAATAATTGTTTTAGTAAAATAACACATGTTTGTGACAATTTTATTTTTACTTTAAATAAAAAGTTATTAATGTCATTTTCTTACCCAAGTGGCTCCATGGGGTCCCCAAGTTGACTCATGTATTTTCTTGGTCGGCCATGACTCATCCAATAATGGTAGGACAGGTGTAAAGGTAATTTAATATTATTATAACATTATATTTACCTTAAATTACACTAATTACCTTTAATCGCGATTAATAAAACTTAAAAGTTACTATTCACCAAAAAAATATTTTCATCCCATTGAACCACATTTTACTTACTAATGAAAACCATGTAAGTCTTATTTTTTAAATTCAATTCACATAAGTGGTAAAGTTTCATTTAAACGAAAAATTAGTTTTTTAACTACCACTTAGTGGTTTTACTATTCATCAAAAATTGAAGTTTTTCAGAAAAATACCAAAAATTCACCCTAAGCTATATTTGATATTACTAATTCAAAAATTATGTCTATTTTAAAAAATTAAAAACATATAAGTTGAATTAATTAATTTAATAATTAATTCCCGCTGTCACAATAAATAGCGTGTTTTTAAGAAACAATATATATCAAAAGATTGACAATTGTTTATGTCCAATTTCAAAGTGAAATTAATTTTAATGACCACCATTGGATAAAATGGTAAAAATATATTCTAATTATAATTTAAAACCTCTCAATGGTATAATTTATCACTATAAATTATTTTGATTAAAAAAGTTGTTTTTAAGTATTTTTCTACTATTCATCGAAAATTGGAAGTTCTAAGAAAAATACCAAAATTTCAACATAGGCTAATTTTGATATTCCGAATCCAAAAATGAAGTCCATTTTGAAATATAAAATTTATATAATTTCAAAAAGTGAGTATTACTATTTATAACGGCTACTTTGATTGGTCGCGGTGTGTTAGAATCTCGAACTTGTGTCCAATGCAAGTTATTGCATTATTGAAAGAGAAGGGTACTGTGGAAGCTTGGGGTGTTACAAACAGCATGTAAAGAAACTCTTTTCTGTAGGATAAGAGACAAATACAATGAAGATTTAACATTAAAATCACCATTAAAATAGTTTTTATATTACCACTCTACCCTCATTAATGAATATTTAAGATATTTTCAACAAACAAATCATGAAATATAAATTTCACAATAAACATCATCATACATTAAAACTCAACACTCAGCATGTTTTACCATAAGCAATAATGTTTTCAATAACCACCATAAACAGATTCAGTTCGATAACATCAGCAAGAAAAGTATTCAACAGTTTAAGCACAAACACTCAATAAGAATAAAATCTTAAAATTAAGAATTTCAAAAGATTTCCAATAAGTGGCAGCATGAATGAATTGTTCTAAACAAGTAAAAACCAATTTAATTACTCCCCTATAATGATATGATGTAGTTTTCTTCTTTTTAATGAGCCAACCATCCTCTTATATTTTTCAATCAACTGGTATATTCTCATTGAAGTACCTAAAAAGAAACAAAATCAACTTCAGATTCAATCATTTAAGTTCAAAAAAATAAAACAAGGTCTATGGAGAGAAAGGAGTGGCCATGATTCTCCAATTCAAAGGTGTTTGTTTCAGTGCACTATGGGCAAGATGAATGTCATTTCCTACACTCAATCAGATACCAAGTAAAATCTCCTAATAATTCATAAGAACAAAAATGGTGTGAGCCAAATTTATTTTGAGATTCTAAAAATCAAAACAAGAACACATAAAATCAATAAATTTATGTGTAAATATTATAAAATAGTTAAACTTATTTGAACACTCCCACTATCTCAAAACAAGAACACATAACCCTTATACACTTTCTCTAACCATCTACATGGTTTCTTCTAGTTTACTTCACTATAACTTGGTTTCACAATAAATCACACACAAGTATTTCTTGTGTTGTTTCATTTAGTCCTCACACATTACCAATAGTCACGCACCATTATTTTCATTCTTCTGTCATGACTAAATTAAAATTTTGAAAAGAAATAAGATTGTAACTAAAGATATAACATAGGTAACTCCTATATAATATTTTACAACACCCTATGCACTTATAGTAGGCTATGTGATTTCCAAGAACACTTGAAAGATTAAGAAATATTTTGTATTTTCTTTGAACTTTACCAGGTTTTATTTGAAATCATGTTCTTAATAAATGACACAAATAAAATAAAACTAAAAAAATGAAACTATGGAAGTGGGAAAAATATATTTTATATAAAATATAATTGCGGTAGTATTAGTAAAACATTTAAAATAATAAAGGAAACTGAAATCTAAAACATTCTATATTTGATCGTAAAAATAATGACAAACATTCTATATTTTATCATAAAAGAAATCCTTACAAAATAGATGGAAGAAAGATAACTTCAATGGAAAGGTTGAGAACCAGTAACTGCAAAACTCTGAGGTCTTGTCCTGGAAAATCACATCTCCTAGAAATTGTCCCTAACCCACGTCTTCAAAATCTACTCATTTTTTATTTTTATTTTTTGCATATTTCCTTGTAAAAAATTATTCATCAAAACATCCATAAAAACTCAACCGAAGTCATTCACTCAGTTCCCTATGATGCAAGAGATTGAAATAGAACATTGTATTGTATGGTTTTTCAACCTTTGTCCCAAGAGAGGGCTCCTACATAGGAAAACTTGAGCAATGATAAAAAAACACTTCCAAATAAATAATTAAGCCCTAAAATGTCTTTAAATCCAAAAAATAAATTGCATATCAACCAAAATAAAGCACCACAAGAAAGGTCGCTTAAAAGAAAATGCAATTAACATTGTTTAAAATATTTTACAATGTGACATGAAATATTGTTAGTATTTGTTATTAAAATTCCAAAACATTTAATAAGATATCATGCGTGATAAAAAATTTATAACATCCGATTAATGTTGATATAATTTCACATAATTTCTTGCACATTGATGCAAGGTTTTTGTTAAAAATAAAAATAACTTTTGCTTATTAAAAATATTAGGAAGATAAAATATGGAAATAGAAACAAATTATAGAGTGAATATTTATAAGTGAATACGTAATAAATAGTGTTCAATGTAATGGGGGGTTTCAATAAGTGATAAAATACAATTATGCATACATATGTTTTTTTAACAATATGCATGTATGTGCACATGCATAGGTAAATTCAAACAATGTATGCATACCACATGCAATTTATTAATTTGTAAGAGGCATGGGATGTGTGGGAGCTTGCAATTGCATACTACATATAGTTTACTATATGTGTATAGGTGTATGTACCTTCAAACAATGTATTCATACATTATTCATGCATGTGCATCTAATTTAAAAAAAGTACATATTGTGTGTATGCTGCATAAACCTATACACATACAACATATGAGTCATAGTAGAACATATGTGATCATTAAATGTAATAAATGGGTCATAAACCTGTACACATACAATAGATGCTGCATAAACCTATACACATACAATAGATGTTGCATAAACCTGTACACGTACCACATGACATATGTGAGCATTAAATCATATAGAATAGTAGATGAGTCATGGTAGATTATCTAAAGTCGAGGTGGTTAGAATGCATATGAAGGGGGCATAACATATCAGTTACACCTTGAGTTTCTCAAGGTTGTGCCGAGTGGACAATCTAAAAAAATTTAGTAAATGAAGTCAAACACAAAACCACCAAATTGATCAAGTCAATTGAATAGTAACTCAATACCAGGAAAACATCTTCTATGCATGCAGATAGTGAAGTTAATATGGTGGTTTTAATGTGTAAAAGATCAAAGTGTAATGATTTTTCATTATTATGATGAAACATAGAAAATATTGATTCACAAGAGAAAGATAAATAATAAAGAAAAACAAATCTTAAAAATAGACACCAACATTTAAATGTCACTGAACGTGGAGATTCATTTATTCATAAGCAGAAATGCATTATGTCTCATTCATGGGCACAACTCAAGGGTATGTACTAATCAAATGGTGATTTTTGGTAAAGATGTATGAAACATAATCCTGGGTTGTAATTGTTGTCTAATATTTCTAGTGTCTAAAGAATTCAATAGTTGATATTCTTCTTATATTAGAATATTGAACTGCAGATTAGAAATAACATATTTGAAAATAGTGAATAGACTGTGAATAAAATTAGATAAAATTAAAGGAAATGGAAAAACGATATTTCTTTTGAATCATTCCAACAAATTTGAATTTTGAAATATTATGGTTTGTCCATAGTTACTTTTTTTGTTTTAAACTATAGTTAAGTAAATAGAAGACCACTTATGGAAACATATAAAATATAAGACAAAGCATGCTATGAAATAATATCATAAAATATTCATTAAATGGATAAGTTAACTAAATTGCATGACATAGCATGTTATGAAATAATATCATAAAATAAATTGAATACAATTAATGAAGTATTTGTCATTACACATATAAAATGTAAGAAAATTATTGTTTTTATGAAATTAAAACATATCACTACAATTTCATCTAATGTATGAAGATGCATACCTTGTCCTTTAACTAGAATAGCCTTTAGAAAATCCTTTTATTCTAGAAGATAATCTGTAGTGCAAACCATTGATGTTTCGCATGGTCTCTTAGAGCCATAGATGTTGCAGATCAACGCTTGCAAGCATTTAGTAACTTTTGAAAGCAACGCTTTCAAGCATTCAATAAATTCTGAAAGAAACACATGGATATAGAAGAATACAAAATTTAAAGGGAACCAATGCTTTTAAGCTATTGTTCTTTAAAAGATAAACTAACTTCAAAGTAAAAGGAAAACCGTCGTGAATTTGTACTCGACATAAACCACACATTACAAAAAGACAACCATAAATCATGAAAAATACCAAGCACCATTGAATAAACATTGCTAAGTCCCCAAGAAATTTATGATTCCTAATAAGATCACCCAAAAACATAAAGCACATAAAGATCTGTATATGTGGTCACATTAGAATACTTAGAAAAAGAATAACATCAATAACTCACATGCCACATAATCAAAACCAATCCAACAAAAAAATGAAAGGCATAGATGTTTGAATGGTCCAGAAGAGAGTTAACTAATCCAACATTGATTCCTATGCCACATACAATGTCAAATCCTGCAAACAATTCACTAACACCAATCATAAAGCAGCTTGATTCAAAATCAAAACCAACTGCATGGGATGAAAAAATAGAAAATAGCATGTCAAGTAGAGCACTGATTATGAGGGACAATGCAAGAACCTTGGTTGCTATAGAGAAAATGCCTAGGCATCCTTTACAGTGCCTACAATATCATGGTCAATGCTTTATCCAAAAACATATTTTGAATCCATGAACTGTGAATAAATTACATAAAGAGGAGGTGGAAGTAGTATGGATGAATTGTGTTGTTTTAGCCTCTTAGTATACAAGACACCCAACTAATGGTGAACTGGCAAGAATGCTTTTTTAAGTAACTTTAAATGTGAAGGAAGACTTGATGAAAACTTCTTCCTACTTGCAATTGTCTCCAACAGATGTTTTTTATGTTGCTCCGACTTCTTAGGAAGCTTGCACCATTCTTTTCCCCGATAGATTAGGATATTTAGTTCTTCTCAATCTCTGCATATACATCATATAATTCCTTAAATAAGATAAAGATAATCTAATGAAATGAAAAAAAGGAGAATGAAACCCAAGAGTTACTTTAATTATGATGATATCTGGACCAGACAAAAATGCATGACAAAAACTGAGGAACTCCAAACCAATCTTAAATTTTCTATTATGGGAGAAGACGAGTGGATACTTGGAAAAGTTCATAGTTGAGCCGCTTGAGCATAACATTGTGTGCACTATCGTTTGAAATTATGGTGCCTTTAATATCTTCTGATGCATCCCTAAAATACACTTCCTCTAGTGCAGGATCAATGTCCGGATGCTTTGACTTGAAGTCCCTACAAACCTTTAAGATGGTATTGAGCCCGCTTACACTGCCACAGAAAACACTGAAACCAAAATATAAAATATAGGAATGGAAACCAAAGACACAAAAAAACGATTAATTTGTAGGGAAGAAGAGTGTGAAAGAGGGCGCGAGCAGAGAATAAACAAGGTGAGAATGAATGGATCGTGGGGAAGGGGTGATTACAACAAAACAAAGGGGAGGTCAACAAGATGAAACTTGGGATGGCGTAGCATCAAAGTGGTGGGTACGAACAGGTGAGTGCAGATGGCGAGTTGAAGAAACCAAACCTGGGTAGTAATGAATTGTGTGGCATCGAAGTCATTGATTCGAAATGGTGGTGACGAATGGCGAACATGCAAGCCAACAATCGATTTTAGTTTGTTGTTTTAGGGTTTTTGGGGTATTGGATTGGGGGAGGGTTTCAGGCGGTAATCAGAATTTGATGGGCTGGGTGCGTCGGAGCCGCGACGGCGAGGAAGTTGGTTGGGTGCGCCAGAGCCATGACGGAGGGGAGGTGGGTTGGGTGTGCCGGAGCTGCGACGAAGGGGAGGTGGGCTGGGCGCGCTGGGTTGGGTGCGCCGGAGCCGCGACGTAACTGCGACGGAGGGGAGGTGGGCTGGGTGCGCTGGGTTGGGTGCACTGGAGCCGCGACGTAACTGCGACAGAGGGGAGGAGGAGCGGGAGGAGGGGAAGGGAGAATCACGGGGATGAGAAGGGGAAGAATAGCAAGGCATGGAGGAATCATGAGGGAGGGGGAGGAGTAACCGTGAGGGGGGGGGGGGTAGGGCCACGATTTTCATTTCGGTCGTGGCTTTTAGGATGGATATAGCCACAAATTTTCTTAAGTGTGGCTATAAATCCGTGGCTATAGACCAATTTTCTAGTAGTGTAGATCTCCTCTAACAGTGATCCACACATGTTCCATGAATCTTCGGACGTCGTCGAAGGAGTCTCTAGGTGTTAGCACGAAAGATCATTGTGCTTGCATCGTTCGCCTTCGATCGCCTTGAGAACTGCTTCCAAAGCATTCTCCTTGATCCGATGGAGGAGGATCGCTCTCGTTCTTGAGGGCGTTCTTAGAGAGGGAATAACTCTCTAGGCTCGAGAGGTTTTTCTCCAAATGTTGTGCACAACACAATAGGCGTCGCTTAACTTCTCTTTGGCTAATAAGAGAATAATATAACCAGACATTTATTTCACTAAGGTAATAATAAAATAATTTGCACAAGTGCCTTTAATTATTTCATTAATCCTAGCGAAACTCTAATGTCAAATAATAACAACAGTATTATTATTTCCTGACATGCGCTTAACTTGCAAGTTATAATTAAATATTATTTAATCAAATAATATTCAATATTATTATTTTTCACTGGCCATTAATCTCGGTCCGCCAATCCTCCTCTATAGTTATTAATTATTCTGCCCACAATATATTCTCTTGAATAACTAGTGACAGAATAAATACGATCAGACATACATGAATAATTATTAAACCACGACCGATAACAATATTTATTTAACTTGTTAAATAATAAATTATTTAACTGAGATTCTGGATACACTTAGCGTGTGATCCTCTAAGCCTATTTCTCAGTGGCATTGGACGGAACAACCTAAAGTTCAAAGTTAGCGTCTAGCAACACGTCAAGACACCTATAGAGAAAGAAGTTAATGTCACAGTGACATGTCGCCTCATATGAACGTTTACCTTATAACATGATTTCTTTACCACGATATCTTCAATCGAGCAGGTTGCATGTCGGTGTCATCAACCTATATGCTCGATATACCTTTCTTTGACTTTTCGGAAATAAAACCTGCCTATAGAACACCATGACCATATATTTAATTAGGTTATATCATTTTTCATCAAAGCGACTGAGATATTAACTTCTGTTAGTGAACATAAGGGATAAATTATTTCTCACATTATTCATTAATGCAATATTACTCGTGACGCACCCAACACATCCTACCTTGTCGCGAACATTTGTCGTCACAGTTTTCGTCAATATATTAAAGTACCCGACTCATAATATTCATTAATAATAATTTTAAAGTTTAAGGATCAATACACACGTCCGCAGATAGAAACATCCAATGACACTTATAAATGTGGATTTTCTACTACCGGGTCTCATTCTCATAATATCCTACTGGATATCACCAAGGACGTACACCATGAGAAGATGTCTCAAAGTCCTATGAGCCTCTACCCCTGATAGACTGTATCATTTTGTGTCCCTCAAATGATATCATCCGGCCATAAAACATATATCTAAGAATAATGTCATAGCACTTTCGGGTTCTCATCATAGCGGGGAATTGCTGTGACCTTTTAGTGTGACACCTACTCTTAGGACATTATCACATGCAATGTTACACAAAAGAACAATCATGATGTGATAATGAATTTATTGATATTGAAAAATCATGAATATAAGTTACCATAAAGTACATAGAAGTTGGTTCTAGGGCACCAACTCCAACAAGTCAACCCATGAGGCTTTTGTTCCTCTTCATTATATATGTATTGTACCGCCTGTTGGTTGTTTACTGCTTTAGTTATGTAGCCTCGTCCAGACAAGCATGCTTAATTGTATATTTGGTTGTGGTCATTTTTATTCAGTTGTTGTATTTATCTATTGTTGCTTGTTATTTATTTATACCGCTTCCATCGTTGAGAAATCCACTTATTGTCTGGTATACCGCTGTGCCACTTTGATAATGATGGTACAATCTCCCCACTGTACCACCATTAGACCATCGCTGCTAGTCGGAAGTCTCTGATCTACGAGAGGCGTGCTTGAAGCCATGTGCGATCGATCTGACTATTGGTTTTATAGTCAGTCGGGTCGAGACATTACACTATACCCATCACTTTGATTCTTTCATTTAATAACTTTGTTTTTTTCATTTCATTTTAAACCAAGTTTTCATTTCATTTTGGTTGGCTTGTTTTGCCCGCACTCTCACAACTTGTTAATCATTCATACATGAAGTTAATTTCAAGATGAGAAGTGAATTAAATAATATAAATTATTTTTATGAGAAAATGAGCAGATTTTATTCTCTTCATTCAACAATTCCAAATTCTTTACCCCAATCAAAAGGTTAAAATGGAATGAAACATATACAACTCCCATCACACTTTATCCCATTCCAAACAATTGAGTGTATTTTTATATAAATTAAAATGTACATGGGCTCACAATCTAATGTCATGATAAATTCAAAATCTTTCCATAAAATCATGGGTCATATGATAATATATTTTCCTATAAATAAGGCTCATTTTTTTTTTGTGAATCGTTTTTTAAATAAATTAAATTGAAAAATAATTCTGAGAAAAAGGGCCAAGGGTAAAAAAAAAAAAAAAAAAAAAACTCAAGGAACGCGTTACCAAACAGATACGACGACACCACCGCAGTCACCGCCCTGCCTCGTTCCGCAGAAGAGACCTGGCACGATTCCTCGTCTCCCTTCTGGTTCCCTCAGCCACCCTCGCTATCCTCAGTCGCCGTGCCGCTGGAGCTCCGGCTCCCCTGACATTATCTTCATTTTTCCGGGTTGTGCGCTATCTATCCCCGCTCAAACAGTGCGACCTCTGGGGTAACGTTCTTGCTTCTCCTCCCAATCCCTTGCTTGAAGATCGTCGGGGAAACCCCATTTTTGCGGGAGACTACCCTGGTCCTTTTTTTCTTTCTCTCTGAATCTGTAACTCTATCCGATTTTCCGGTTTTTGTTTCTTGAGTTTTGATTGTCTATCACTGTTGCCTGTTTTGATCAGGGGCTTGAGGGAATTTCTAGGGTTTCGAATCTGGTTGCTTTTTTGTAAGATCTGTTGAGTTTGGGCACATAGATTGGTTTAGAGGAGTAGAAGAACATTACAATTCTGGATTTGATGCTCTGCCGGTCGTCTGAATCCGAAAAGTTAGAGATACCCCGGGTCAGACCGAGCTATGGCCAAGAGTGGGATTGGGAGCAGGTTCGCGTCTGTGAATCTGAATGAATCATACGGTCAGCATTCACACACTCCTTCAGGCTCACATGGTTCCAACCGTCACCGGCCTGGCAGTCATGGGGGTGGCGGAGGAATGGTGGTTCTTTCTAGGCCTCGAAGTTCTCAAAAGACTGGGTCAAAGCTTTCTGTTCCACCCCCCTTGAATCTACCTTCACTGAGGAAGGAGCATGAGAAATTCGATTTGTTGGGACCAGGTGGTGCTCAGGGTACGGGTGGCAGTACAGGAGCTGGCTCGAGGCCCACCTCATCTGGCTTGGGCTGGACAAAACCAATAGGGCTTTCTCTGCATGACAAAGACAGCGTTGGTGGTGGTATGTTGAATGGTAAACCGGGAAGTGATGCCCTTGGTATTGAATCTGTGTCCACAGGGGTTTCTTCTAGCACGGTCAATGGGGTTGGTAGTGGTGGCAGTTCATACATGCCACCTTCTGTTCGGACAGGACTGTCCTCATCGTTGCCAGTTGAGAAAGCTGTGGTTTTGAGTGGTGAGGATTTTCCTTCATTGAAGGCTTCGATACCTGCTGCTTCTGTAGCCAAATTGAAGCTGAAGGATAGTGTTCAGCAGAAACAAAAGCATGGAGTGGTTGAGAAATTACCCAATGAGAAAACTGGCAATGTCCAGTTGAGCTCCCCCGGTCACATGCGGTCTCATGTGCAATCCACTCAATCCAGTGTTTGCAGTGGAGTCAATGAAAAAGTTGATGGAAAGCATGGTCTGAGTAGTCACCATGCGATGGAGAAAACTCGGAATCAGGCATACTTTCCTGGTCCGCTGCCTTTAGTTCATTTTAACCCAAGATCTGATTGGGCTGATGATGAACGAGATACAAGCCATGGTTTAGCTGACAAGGGAAAATATCACGCAAATACCAGAGGGGAGGCTTATTGGGATAAAGATCTCGACATTCCCAGGGAAAATATTTTGCCACATAAATCAACCCAAGATGTTTTCAGCAGGCGGGGGCATCGTGATGTGGAGAGTGGAAATGCTTCTCTCATAGAAGTGCCTAAAATTTATGCTAGTGAAGTCAGAAATTCCAGCAGAGGAGGGAACTCATGGAGATCATCTCATTTTCAAAAAGGTGGATCTATTCTTGAAGAGATGGCAGATAATAAAACTGGTTCCTACACAAGAACCAGCATAAGCCTGAAAGCAGGCAAGGATAACAAACCCATTCCAGATGGTCCTTGTGATAATTCTAGTAGCTTGGCTGGAAACTGGGACTCAGCATTTGGAAGGAGGGATGTGGGTAATGGGCATGGGGGCAGACAGCAGTGGAATCAGAAGGCAGAATCACCAAACAGTTGGGCAGGTGAAAGGAATAAGCGGTTCAGTAATCAAAATACCAGACACAATGGTGATGTTTCATCTTCTCTGGGCATTAATGCGTTGTCCTTAAATGATCCGATTCTTAATGTAGCTAAGAAAAAATATCCATACTCGAAAAGCGAAAAACCTTATCAAGAGGATCCATACCTGAAAGAATTCAGTGACGCTGATTTTGATGGTCGGGACCCCTTTGCAACTGGACTTGTAGGAATGGTGAAGAAAAAGAAAGATGTGCCTAAACAGGCTGATTTCCATGATCCAATCAGGGAATCGTTCGAGGCTGAACTTGAGAGAGTTCAGAAGATCCAAGAACAGGAGCGGCAGCGCATTATTGAAGAACAAGAAAGAGCTATTGAGCTAGCTAGGAGAGAGGAAGAGGAGAGAATGCAGTTAGCTAGGGAATGGGAGGAACGCCAAAGAAGGATGGAAGAAGAAGTCAGAGAAGCTGCCTGGAGAGAAGAACAAGAGCGGTTGGAAGCCTCGCAAAGGGCTGAGGAGCAGAGGATTGCTAGAGAAGAGGAGAAACGTAGGTCAGTTATGGAGGAAGAGCGGAGGAAGCAGGCTGCTAAGCAGAAGCTACTAGAATTGGAAGCAAAGATTGCACAGAGGCAGATTGATGAAGAAAAATCCGATAACCTTTCTCATGATGCTGCTGATGAAAATGCATCTGTTTTGGCTAAAGAAAAGGGCATCCTGAGAGTCACAGATATGGGTCACTGGGAGGATGGTGAGAGAATGGTTGAAAGAATCACAACATCAGCATCTTCTGATTCATCGAGTATTTGCAGACCTTCTGTGGTGGGTTCTAGGCCTTCTATAGATGCCTCAAACACCCATCCAGATAGAAAAAATGCTGCCAATCTGTGGAGGGGGGATGTGTTTGAGAATGGCAACAACCTATTTCTACAAGACCATGAAACTGGCTTTCACAGTTCCAGACAAATGAATTCTTTTGTCGGGAGAGCAATTTCCAGGAAAGAGGTTGATTGTGGTGGAGAGATCATGTCTTCTAGATTGTACAAGGGAGAAATTCCAGATTCCCATGTGGATGATTTCAGTTGCTTAGCAGAACAGAGATGGCAGCTGTCAGTGGATGGGGAGCAGTATCACAAAAACTCACAGAATGACCCAGGATTTCATCAAAACTTTGGTGAAAAGTCTGGTGACGGTGGATGGGTGCATAGTCATTCCCATGACAGTTCATTTTCTTCCTATGCAGAAGAGAGGTATCGTAATCCCGAGGCGGTTGCTCCTTATTCCTACAGTAGGTCACGGTATTCCTTGAGGCAACCACGTGTTCTCCCCCCTCCATCACTTTCGTCTATGCATGAAATGCCCAGCCGAGTTGAGAATCAGCATCCTGGTTCCTCAACATTAGCAGATGGCGAGCTGAAATATAATTATGCACAAATAAATGAACCTTCGAGGCAGTTAGATTTCAGTAGTGGGCGTCACGAGCCACATGAATTTCCTGATATGGTCGATGCGCAACATAATAATCAGGGGGTGAGCTATAAACTGAATAGGAACATGACTCCGGGCTGTGATTCACAGTCCTCACTTTCTGTTTCAAGCCCGCCTAACTCTCCACCACATCTCTCTCATGACGATTTGGATGAATCTGGGGATTCACCCATGCTGTCAGCTGCCACAAAAGTCAAAAATGATTCTGCTGAAGGAAGTCAAACAGTTTCCTTAATTGCTGAATCTGCCATTGGGAACCAAATTATAGCCTCAGGTTCTATTTCCACTGCCGATGTTGAAGAATGGACTGTTCATAATAACGAACAGCTGCAAGAACAAGAAGAATATGAAGAGGATGAAGGTGGCTATCATGAAGAAGATGAGGTGCATGAGGGAGATGAAGAAAATATTGACCTGATCCAGGAGTTGGAAGATTTGCATTTGGAGAGAGGTTCAGACACAATGACAGACAACATGGTGTTAGGTTTTGATGAGGGTGTTGAAGTTGGATTGCCCAGTGTTGAGTTTGAGGGATGTTTAAGAAAGGAAGACAGCATATTTGTTAGCACAGTTGAAGTGGAGAGACCATTTGATGGGGTGGATACTGGTGGAAAAGTTCTGGAATCCGTTGACAGTACTGCTATTGATGGCTCTTCTAAAAGGGTTCAGGAAACTGAAAAGTCTGCCGATGTCGTGGTTACCAAGTCTCCAAATTCACCCCAATCTTCAACCACATCTGATATTTTGCATACCGTGGATGTCCCTTGCAGTGTTCGTTCTACACAGCCATCATTTCCCTCCTCGGATATGGATTTGCACTCCTTATCTGATCCTACTGTTGTGCCACCATCCTCTTCTCAAGGTCAAGCTGACTTACCTGTGAAGCTTCAATTTGGGTTGTTTTCTGGCCCTTCTCTGATTCCATCTCCTGTTCCATCAATACAAATTGGTTCTATACAGATGCCTCTCCATTTACATCCCCAGGTTGGCCCATCCTTTTCTCACATTCACCCATCACAGCAGCCTCCTGTTTTCCAGTTCGGTCAGCTCAGATATTCATCTCCCATCTCCCAGGGAATTATGTCGTTGACTCATCAGTCATTGCCCTACGTTCACCCTGATGGTTCTTCTCTTGTCACTTTGAATCATAATCCTGTGGCTTCCCTGCCTTATCAATCTGGACAAGACACTTCTAGTCCTGATCTTACCAAGGGCAACACTTTTCCTTCTAAAAATGCTGTTCCTGGATGCTCG
Source organism: Viscum album (assembly GCA_963277665.1). NCBI lineage: Eukaryota > Viridiplantae > Streptophyta > Magnoliopsida > Santalales > Viscaceae > Viscum > Viscum album. The sequence goes on along the minus strand of OY728145.1, from coordinate 649,147,570 downwards.
GATCTATCTCACCAGAAGGCATCCGAAGATAAAAGTGCATTGCCAGCAAAAATTAGTAAAGAAGACGCTGTTATGATTCAACAGAGCAAATCAGAGATTTCTCAAATTGGGAGGCACAATGCAAGGTCTGAACCAGGTTACCAGTTGAAAAACAAAGGGCACAGTGATAGAGTCAGGGATGTTTCAATGTCTTATAAAAACAATTCAGATGGTCATCTTCGAGCAGCACCTTCGTCTTCCATGCCCATGGCTGGAGAGAGAGATTTGGCTGGATCAAAGGCTCAGCGCGTAACGTTTGGCAGCAACACGAGAAAGTTATATAATGTGAGAAACTCTGGTTCAATGTCGTCATTTATGTCACCCGAGCTTTCTCGCACGGGTCCTAGAAGATTCCAGAAGAGGCATCGACGTAATATTCTGCGAACTGAATTTCGAATCCGGGAAAATCCCGACGGGCGACAGTCATCTGGTTTGGCTGCATCAAACCCCATTGGTATGATTGATAAGTCTGATTTGAGTGAAAGGGTTCCCGAAATTTCTTTGAGAAGTGGGTCTAAGAGGGGTTCAATGCTAAATAAGCCTCGAAAGCAGGCATCTGAAAGTGACTACTTAAGCACAGGTCGAAGTAGTTTGCAGGAGAATGAGCCTGGCAGCAGAGTTGCAAAGGAATTTGGAAAGGGAACACTGAAGGGTCAAAATTCATCTCACCCTGGAGAGAGAAAACTTAAGAGGGACGTTTCATCTGGGGATGTTGATGCTCCTTTACAGACTGGGATTGTGCGCATTTTTGAACAACCTGGCATAGAAGTGCCTAGTGACGTGGATGATTTCATCGAGGTGCGGTCAAAGAGGCAAATGCTGAATGATCGCCGTGAACGGATGGAGAAAGAAATCAAGGCGAAATCTCGTGCCCCCAAGGTTTTATCACAGTTTTTTTAATTATTACTTATTTTGTTATGTCTCCATATAGATCATGTTGCTGAGTAACATTGTTGGTTCCAGATGCCACAGAAAACACGTTCCACACTACAGACTGCCGTGGTCTCAACATCTTTGGGCAGGGAAGTTGCGAAGGCTGTCCACTCAGATTTTTTCAGAAAGGAGAGCCAGAGCTTAGCTGACACGAAAGTATCAGCAGGATTTAACAATGCCATAGTCTCCCAGCCATTGGCTCCAATTGGCACCCCTCCCGTGAATAATCTTGATAGCCATGCTGACATGAGATCCCAAACTTCCAAGTAACTCCTCAATGAACATTGTATTATCAATGTGTTTAAACATCTAGAACTGTGATTTTGATGTGTTATTCTGCAGACCGCCCCTGACTTCTGGTGTAAGTGGTTTTGGCCCAAGCCTAACCAAGGTTGACTTCCGTGATACCATTCAAACATCTCTGGCTTCTTGGGTTAATGCACCAACCACTCAGCAGGTGTGCACATAAGCTGTTGTTACTCTTATTCTGTGTTGTTTTTTCCGATTTTCTGTTGTTTTTATGTTATTTCCTCTCTCCACAAATTCATGCACATGTACTGAGAGGATTTGTTTGTCATTATAATCTGATTTGCTGTACCACGATTCATCATTTTTACCATGCCTTTATCACCGATTTCCTCTGTATTTCAGTTTGTTTTTTAATTTATCTGAATCTTTGTCATTATCTGTTGGAGTGTTAGAGGAAGAAAGCAAGAAACGGAATTGTGCAGTAGTTTGTAGTTTGAGAAAGAAGCGCTGCTGGACTTTCCTTGTTGAATTTGATTTGACAATGCACACATTAATGAGCTTGTTGGTTGAATTTATGGGTGCATTGCTGTTTTTCCTCTGTACCCTGTTTGATGTGTTGGTTGATGAAACAAAATATGCTGCCATATTTCATCTTTGCAATGACTTGATTTCTGCAACCCAACTGCTATAATTTTCATCTAATTCAGTTTTATTTGATAGGTAATACCACTTACACAAAGCCAGCTTGATGAGGCTATGAAGCCTGCTCCATTTGAAACCTGTGCTGTTTCTATCGGCGACCATTGTGTTCCAGTTGGTGATCCCAGCATGATGTCTTCATCATCCATCTTAACAAAGGACAAATCATTTTCTTCTTCTGCCTGCCCAATCAACTCCTTGCTTGCTGGGGAGAAAATTCAATTTGGTAAGCATTTGCATCTTCTGAGCCTGGTAACTTGATGTAGTTGCAGTTGCGTTACTAATTGTAAACCATGCAGGTGCGGTCACATCGCCAACGGTTCTCCCTCCCAGCAGCCGTGTGGTCTTACATGCTGTTGGTCCTCCGATTTCAAGCCAGCCAAACATTCAAATAACCCCCCATCCTGATAGCAATCTTTTTGATGAATCTCGTCCCCATTTAGAAGACTCTGAGGCAGAAGCTGAAGCAGCAGCTTCTGCTGTTGCTGTTGCAGCCATAAGTAATGATGAGCCTGCCACAGTTAGCAAGAGCTTCAGCGGTGCAGATGTTGATGGGGTGGCTACAGGTAAAATTTATCTGCCCATTCCAGTGTTTTTTGTCAGTTGGATTACGCACTGAAATCATTTTGGACAATCGCAGCAAGTGTGGCTGGGGATCCGCAGCTATCAACTCATTCCAGGGCTGAGGAATCTTTGTGTGTCGCTCTTCCCGCAGACCTTTCCATCGAGACTCCTGGAATTTCACTGTGGCCACCACTGCTGCAGAGTCCACAGAACTCCTCGAGCCAGATGCTTTCACGCTTCCCTGGAGGATCGCCTTCTCCTTTTCCCTTTTACGACATGAACCCGTTGTTTGGCGGTCCCATGTATGCTTTTGGGTCTCATGATGAATCCCTCGGTGCCCAATCACAGCCCTTAAAGAGTGGTACATCAAGTTCTGGTGCCTGGAAACACCATGCAGGTGTAGATCCCTTCTACGGACCTCCAGCAGGCTTCACCGGTCCTTTCATCAGCCCTCCAGGAGGCATTCCCGGGGTTCAGGGCCCCCCTCATATGGTTGTGTACAATCATTTTGCACCAGTTGGACAGTATGGGCAGGTGGGCTTGAGTTTCATGGGCACCACATACATTCCTTCTGGAAAGCAGGCTGATTGGAAGCATGATTCTACTGCCACTGCCACTGTGCCTGATTTGAGCACTTTAAGTATGGGTTCTCCTGCCCGGCCTCTTGCACCCGGATCCTCACTGTTGCCCTTGCCATCACCTTTGCCCATGTGTGATGTATCTCCTTTTCAGGTAAAAAATGTCATTGTTTGCCTTCTGCTGTTGCTATAGCTAACTGTTAATAAATGTGCCCCAGTCTTCTCCTGATATGCCGGTTCAAGCTCGGTGTCCCCGTTTACCAGCATTGCTTCTGTCTCTGCCCCAGCAGCCACAGCCTCCGTTCAGCCACCCGCCACCACCCCCGGCGGGGCAGCCATTTAGTGCGGGCAGATTCTCTGAATCTCTATCTTCAACTCCCTCCGATGCTCACCGGAGCTTTCCTGTTGCCACAGAAGTCACTCCGATCACCCAATTTCCTGATGAGCCAGCCGCTGCCACCACCAAGTGTTCACCGGGAAGCTCAGAGGCAGATGGTGGCAAGGCCATGCCTCGAAATGATGATTTTGGTGGTGTCAGGTGCCAGACCAGGAGTCCGGGTTTCAGGGCTGCCCGACCGGCCCAACAGAAGAATGTGGCTGCCCCTGCAGGCTACAGCAACTATCAGAGAGGGGGCGGGGGTGTGTTGCAGAAGGGTTCGGGGGGTGAATGGCCTTACCGCAGGGTGGGGTTTCAAGGGAGAAGCCAAGTGGCTGGTGTGGAGAAGAGCTTGCCTGCTGCGGCGAGGTTGAAGCAGATTTATGTGGCGAAGCAGACGAGTGGGGGGGCGACGTCGAGCCTCGCATGAAGAGGGGGAGGGAGAGGGGGGATTTTTTGAATTTGTCATTTTTGTTTTCTGTGTTTTTGCTGGGTTTATGCAGTGGAAGTTGCTGGTTAGTGCTTGTGTGGTGATATTTATGGGTAGTGGCCTGCCGGGTGGGTTGATTTGTGGGAGACAGAAGTTTTGAAGTGTTAGATGATGCCCCCGCTGATAGGGCCTGATGTCGTGGCGGCCTCGTCTTTGATTGGCCAGTCTTTCCGAAATTAATCTTGGTTTGTTTTTTTCCTTGATGTTGGTGCATCACTATTATTCCATCATGTGTGAATTTTCCTATCAGAGGCTCAGAATCCCAAATTATCAATCTTTACGTTAAATGAAACCCATTAGCCCGAGCACCCACGATACTGTTTGCCATATATTTGTATTTTTTCTCCCTGTGGCGCTAAGTTTTAATTTTCGTAGTTTTGGTCCAAACTTTTTCTTAAACTTTATAAAAGCCTAACTCAATAAGCACAAGTACCAATGAAGCACATTAAATCAAAACTAAAGTTAAATTATCAATAGAATCAGAGCCATTCTCAAGAAGAATTCTATTGGATTTGATTTGCAAAAACAATTCTTAGATGAGAGATTGTTGGATTTGGTGTGAGAAATGTTTTCTAAGCAAGTGTGAAAGCTCTAGAAGTACAAACTCCGAAAGTTACACTTGAGAGTCCGGAGGAAGACATTGCACTAGCACCATGACATGTTTGATATGAGGTTTGTGGAAGAACCTTCATCTAGAAGGCTCTGAATAGATGGAGTTTAGCGAATGCAACATGGGTGAACGAGAGTTCACCGGAAGGAGGTCATTCCAACCAAATGCAATGTCTTTCGAAATAACAATCCAAAAGAAGCCTTGAAGTTAGGATTAGCAAAATGAGCCCGGGTGAAGGCAGTCCACCGAAAGCACAGTGGAGTCTGAGTACCGTAAGGGACACCTCCCAAAAGGAGCTCAAAGGCAGCGGTCATGTTTTGGAGGAATGGAGTGAGCCAAGCAGAAGAGGCAACTTTCGATAGCTAAACAATAGTTTGGGAAGTCTAAGAGGGGTTTCAGGTGAAGTGTTTTGCCGAAGTCACTGTGACGAGGAGACACTGAAGATGAAGTGTTGGAAGCACCCCTTGTAGATTTGTGGAAGATGTTATGGAGAATTATCAGTATAAGGACCCGACCTTAAACATTACATAATCTCGAGTTAAGTCAATAATTTGACTTTATTATCTTTTCAAGCTTAGAGATTTAGAGAACTAGGCCATAACTCATACATAACAACTCATATATTACAAAGTAGACACTTTTGATCACTATCCATTTTTTTCACAAAATGAAAACTTTTAAAAAGAAACATGGTTTCATGTCATGTTTAATCATCACAACTTTTCCTTGATCCCATCCTTGACTCTATTCTCCTTTAAATCATATGAAAACATTTCAAAACTTGGAATGAGTATAAAAAGCTCAGTAAGAAAGGCACAAAGACAGAAAACTGTCAGTCTTGCAAAAACATGTAAACCATAAATACTTTATCATAAAGTAATACTCTTCACCTCTAAGAAGTAGTAAATACACTTCACTGAATATAAGCTCATTGTTTTTTTTTGTAATCAAAAGATTACCATAAAACCCATATAAAGCACATATAACATATAAAGGTAACTTGAGACATAATCATATTTAAATGGAATAACCATATGATCGACTTCCACACATATCACCCTTATAAATGGAATAGCCATACAACCGACTTCCATACCCAATGTATTGAAGGTTATAACGTAACAACCCATCCATGGTTTATCACGAAACCACCCATTTTTGGTTTATCATGTATGTCACGACCCGTCCCAGTGGGGCCCGAGCCGCAACTCCCCAAGCCCGCCTTTAATAGGCCAGGGGCTGGTGACTAGCACCGAGTAGACATGCTACTAACATGGGAGGCATTGCCTATAAATCCGTACACACGCACACACATCTCCAAGCCCACAAAGCTGAAAAGTAAAAACTACTAAAAGGAAAATATGCATGCATATACTAAAACCCAACCAACAGAGTACAACAGGAAAGTAAAGTACAAGAAAGTAAAACCCTGGGCCAAAAGTACAAGCCCACCAAAAAGAAAGTCTATAACAAAGTCCAACCTGTAAGGAAAGGTACTGAGACTGCAATCTGTAGCCGTATGAACACACCTCGGCCCGCTTGATCTCACTGAGCGTCGTCCAACCCTGGTCCACCTAGAATCATGTCAAAGGCTCGCTCGTCTGCACAAGACACGACACGTGCGGGCAAAGCCCGTGCAGGGGTGAGTATAACAATACCCAGTAGGACACCCCGAAACCACAAAGGAAATACAACAAGGGAAAAATACCACAAAGGGAGATACAGTCAGCTCTACACCGTATATGTCTACTAAACATATAATAAGAATATCCAGATATACTCATACACAAACGACCATCGCGATACCGCCACTAGGATCCAGCTCGAAGATTCCACTAAGCATGCAACCAGGAGAACACACTCCTAGGTCTGAAGAGAGAGATACAAAGTACTCGTTCCGGGAGAACACACTCCACAAGTACCTTGAGAACATGATGCTCAGATGAGGATCCCAACCAAATCATGGGGTGATTCCGACAACTCAGTCTGAGCTAATCCGCTAAGTAGAGGATCGGCGCCCGGGTAAAGTTGGTCACGTCGATACCAAGAACTCTACCTAGGGTTCTAGGAATGAATAGAGGATCCAGCTCTAAGTCTCACAGAGGGGATTCCAACAACTCTATTCAGGAAGTCCTGCTGAAGGGATCATATTCCTATATGTAGGAAATGATACCGGGAACCTTCAGGAGAAAGACCAAGGGGACGAACCCTAAGGGAACTAGTCCAAGTCACAGAAGGCAATTGGCTCAAGCCTTGTAGAATTTATTACATGACGTGTAATATGGTTACATGCCGTGTTCCTTGACCCTGGGTACTGCCCGTGTAAACGGCCCGTGTCATCCGTTCAGGCTGTGTAAAACTCAACTACACGACATGTAGAAAAGTACACGCTGTGTTCCTGACTCCGGATACTGCCCGTGTAACCGACCCGTGTCATTCGGCTTTTCAGATAGAAAGCAACTACACGACGTGTAGAAGAATCACACACCGTGTCCGAGCACCTGGGGCTCGCTCCGTGTACGCTGGCCATGTGCCTGTACACGGTCTCTGCCTGTGTCTGTGTCGCCTGCCCGTGTACTCGTACACGGGGTATCCCGTGTATCTGGTCGGGTCTGGCCGGGGAGGGGTATACACGGCGTGTCCTTGGCCGTGTACCCTGCCCGTGTCCGTGTACTCCCGAAGTACACGCCATGTAATCCTGCCGACGAACACACACCGTGTAGCCCATACTACACGGCGTGTAGTCGGGAAATTTCCAGAACGTCGTCTTCTTCCTCGCGCTTCGGCCGATCTTCCAGATCCGCGATCCCTCATCTGTTCATCCCGATACTCTAGGGTTTGGTTCGACTCGTCATACGAACACCGCGACGGGTGTTTTTGGCCTTTAAAATGGACCATAAACCTCGAACGATCCATCCGAAGAAAAACGCCCGAAAACTCATAACTCTCGATCCGCTCCGAATCGTCCGCCGATATCGCCGTCACACCTCCGTGACACCCCTCCGGGGTTGGATCCACAGTTTGGGATCGTTGCGTCGCAGAACGGATGCGCAACGATCCGTCGTTCATCGCCCCGCGAAGAACGCGAAGAACGCGAAAAAAAGAAAGGGGAGAAATCCAAAGAAACGAAATTGAGGAACGAACCTCCACCATCGTTCGTCACGGCGTTGATCCGCTCCCGTTAATGAGATTAAATGGAGCAGAAAAATCAACAACAATGGATCAATCATGGATTCAATCTCCCAAAAATCCCTGCAAAAGCCCATCCCGCAAGAACGATCGATCCGCGGACTAATCTGTTCGTGGATTAGCCCACGTTCATCGTAGAAATCAACAACGGGGAAGAAATCACAAACAAACATCCTACCTGGATTCAGTGACGTTCGTCGGCGATGATCCGGTCACTGCGTCGTCGTCGCCGCGTTGGGAGGTTTTCTCCAGAGCCTCCAGAGCCGCCAAGGGTTTCAGGGTTATGAGGTTTGTAACCCTGGACCCTTGCGCCAACCTTTAATTAAAAAGGTAAAGGATATCTGTTGTAGCAGATTTAAAAGATTTCACTGCAGAATAAAATATTTTCATTTAAATATTTTATTACTCTTACGTCCCAAAAACTGGATTTCACCACCGACTTGCGCCGGCCGATGTTAGGCCTCGCCTAAGGTAAAATCGCTGTTCTGTATGCAACGGTACCCTCAGATTTCTGATCCAAGTACCCGTTTAGGAGTTATTCCACTTTTTCAGGAAAACTACATGCACACGTAATTTAATTATTAAATTAAATTCAAATATTTGTTCCGGGCTCACCGGGCCTCGGAATTGCACGCCGTCTCAGAGCCTGGTCTCGAATTAATTCCCATATAATATTAAAATAATACATGAAAAAATCCAGGACATTACATCACACCCACCTTAGGGCTTTTACATCCCCGAAAAGCCAAAACAAGGGCTACTCAAAAAGATGTGGGTACTGCACGCGAATCTGAGCCTCCCGCTCCCACGTGCTCTCTTAGAGATTCCCGTGCTGCCACCAGACATGCACTAAGGGAATAGCTCGCCCACGAAGGATCTTCTCCTGCCGATCCTCAATCTCCACTGGGTACTCTGCAAAGGTCGCTCCATCATCGATGTCCAGCTCGCCCCAGTCGATAACATGTGATGGATTATGCACGTATCTCCGTAGCTGAGACACATGGAAGACGTTGTGTACCCGGTCCATATGAGGAGGTAGATCCAAGTGATACGCTACCTCGCCAACTCCACTCAGAATCTGAAAAGGGCCAACGAACCTCGGAGATAGCTTGCCGCCTCGGCCAAATCTCCGCAATCCCCGTCGAGGTGAGACCCGAAGGAACACATGGTATCCTTCCTCGAACTCCAAGGGCCTCCTCCTCCTATCGGCATAAGACTTTTTCCGACTCTGTACAGTCTTCATCTGCTCCTGGATGACCTGCACCTTCTCTGTAGTAGCTCTCACCATCTTTGGGCCCATAAGTGCTGACTCTCCTGGGTCAGTCCAGCAAAGCGGTGACTTGCAAGGTCGCCCGTACAGAGCCTCGAATGGTGCCATACCAATAGTGTAATTATAACTGTTTTTATAAGAAAATTCCACTAGTGGTAGGTGATCCTCCCAGCTACGACCAAAGTCAAGTATGCAAGCTTGAAGCATATCCTCCAGGACCTGGATGGTCCGCTCTGTCTGACCATCAGTCTGGGGATGAAACGCCGTGCTCAAGCGCAACTGAGTCCCAAAAGCTTCCTGCAATCCCTTCCACAACTGGGATGTGAAATGAGCATCACGATCTGAGATGATCGTGGATGGAACTCCATGAAGTCGAACTATCTCCTGCATGTAGAGGCGTCCCAATCTCTCTACCGAACTCTGCTCCTGTATGGTTAGGAAGTGGGCCGACTTGGTGAGTCGATCAACGATCACCCAGATGGCATCGTGTCCCCTGGACGTACGTGGTAAACCCGTCACGAAGTCCATGGATATCCCATCCCATTTCCACTCTGGCACCTCAAGGGGCTGAGTCAAACCTGTTGGCACCTAGTGCTCAGCCTTTACTTGCTGACAAGTAAGGCACCGAGAGACAAACTCTTCCACACCCTTCTTCATTCTTGGCCACCAGAACTGACATCGGAAGTCCTGATACATCTTTGTTACACCTGGATGCACCACTAAAGGGGATGTATGGAACTCCCTCAGAACCTCCTCCCGCAACGTTGCTGGTACTACCGTGCACCCTCTGAAAAGAACAATGTGCTCCCCACCTTCTGAATATCCATCAGCCACAACACCTGTAGATATCTGAGCACGTAGAGTCTCACAGCTAGCATCCTCGCTCCGTGATTCCCTGACTCGCTGTAAGAGTGGAGGGGTAACAACCATCGACTAGAGGTAAGCTCCCTCATCTCCATCCACGAAGGATAACTGTAAGGAGGCCAACTGCCTCATCGCCTCATCCAGCAACTGCGAACTGAATTTCCTACTGAGAGCATCTGCCACCAAGTTCCCCTTCTTAGGAGTATAAATGATCTCAAAGTTGTAATCCTGGAGGAACTCAAGCCATCGCCTCTGTCTCAGATTCAGATCCTTCTGAGAAAAGATATATCTGAGACTCTTGTGATCAGAGTAGACGGTAAACTACTCACCCATCAGGTAGTGCCACCACATCTTCAACGCTAAGACTACCACTGCCAACTCAAGATCATGGGTCATGTAGTTCTGCTCGTGTGACCTCAACTGACGTGATCCATAGGCAATCACCGCTTGCCTCTGTATCAGGACACAACTAAGCCCGATTCCTGATGCGTCGCAGAACACTATGTACTTGACACCCTCCTCCAGTAATCACAAGATCAGGGCACTCGTCAAAATCTGTCTCAACTGTTGGAAAGCCTGCTGGCATCTCTCGGTCCACACGAAAGGCTGCCCCTTTCAGGTCAAAGCTTTCATGGGTGCTGCAATCCTGGAGAAATCAAGGATGAATCTATGATAGTAGCCTGCCAACCCAAGGAAACTCCGCACCTCCGTCACGCTCCAGGGTGGCTCCCATGCTAGCACTACCTTCACCTTGACTGGGACCACTGCTACACCATCTTCCGAGATAACGTGTCCCATAAAATGGACCTCCTGTAACCAGAACTGACACTTAGAGAGTTTCCCATACAACTGGTGCTCTCGGAGTGTGTCCAGAACCATCCTTAGGTGTCTCGTGTGCTCCTCCTTGGATGCAGAGTACACAAGGATATCGTCGATGAAGACCACTACAAACTGGTCTAGGTAGGGCTGAAAGATCCAGTTCATGAGTCCCATGAACACTTCCAGGGCGTTCGTCACGCCGAAGGGCATCACCAAGTACTCATAGTGACCATAACGACATCAAAAAGCCATCTTCGGTATATCCTCATCCCGTACTCGCAAATGGTGATAGCCTGATCGTAGATCAACCTTTGAGAACCATCATGACCCTCTTAACTGGTCGAAGAGGTCATAGATCCTCGATAGTGGATACCGATTCTTCACGGTCACCTGATTCAAGCGCCGATAATCCACACATAGCCTCAAGCTCCCGTCTGCCTTCTTGGAAAACAGCACTGGGGCCGCCCAAGGTGAAACGCTGGGTCTCACAAAGCCCTTCTTCTGCAAGTCGTCCAGCTGCACCCTCAGCTCACGAAGCTCTGCAGGAGCCATCCGATATGCTGATGCTGATATTGGTGTCGTCCCGGGTTGCAACTCAATGCATAAATCTATCTCCCGACGGGGAGGTAGTCCGGGGACATCCTCCGGAAAGACGTCCTCGTACTCAGCCACTACTGTTGGAAACTGGAAACTCATAACATCTCATGCACCAAGGGATAGGCTAGCCAACTGATGTGAAATCGGTTGTGCCTTCCTATGCACGAGTCCATCCTGCACTGCCTGGGTCTCTCTTTCACCAACAAAAGAGAACCTCGTTCCATCACTGCGGACATACTACACCCTTCGCCTAAAACAGTCGATCTGGGTATGAACTGTGGATAGCCAATCCATACCAAGAATGACATCGTAAGGCCCCGACGCTTCCACCAAGAGGTTCCAACCGAAACTCTTGCCTCCAAGGGTCAGGTTACACTGTCTACAGAGGTGTGTGATCTTTGAGTCTTCTCCAGTCGATGTTTCTAAGCGTAAGGGTCGAGTCAACGGCTCAACTGGAATCTCAAGGTCTTGAACAAGATAAGCATCCAGAAAGGAATGACTAGAACCTGTGTCTATCAATACGGTAGCCAAAGTAGAAAAGACATAGATAGTACCTCTAATCATTCTGGGAGTACCTGGGTCATAAGCCTCTACCGCCTGCAGCTGTCCCTGCCTCTGTCCACCAGCTCCCTGAGCCTGGGGTGGACCTCCTGGGGGTGGTGGTGGTAAAAGGTCAAAACACCGACCACCTCCAGCTACTCTCCCAGCTCCCCTACCACGTCTGTCGCCCCGCGGATCTGTCTGCTCCACACATTGCCTCTGTCTTGGTGGTCCATCCACTGCTCCCATGTCAATTGTACGGCGGGTCGGACAATCTCGAGCGAGATGTCCCCTGCCATCACATGAGTAGAATTACCACTCTCGAGGCTGGCTGTATGCGCCCTGCAAACCTTGTACAGAAGATCCCCTGTCCTGGGATATCCTCTGGAAATTTCTCCCATGCCTGGGTTCCTGACGTCGGCTCCCTGCTGCTGAGGTCTCTGCTCCAGCTCGCCCACTACTGACAACTGCCGGCTGTCTCTGCTCTTCCAAGAAGCTCTCAACCACCAAAGCCCGCTCGAGCACCCCAACATAAGTAGGAATGCTCATAGGGATGATTCTAGCTCAGATATCTCTGTGCAAGCCCCACTCAAAAGTCCGAGCTCTGAAGTACTGATCTCTGACCATATCCATCGAGTACCGCGAGAGGTCGGTAAATCTCGACGAATAGTCAGGCACCATCATGGTTCCCTGCTGGAGCTGAAGAAGCTCCTGTATGTATACTTCTCTCAGGTTAACTGGTGAAAACTCCTCTCAGAAGAGACGCTCAAACTTCGACCATGCAAGTGTTTCCTCGTCGTGGGTCTGGATAACCAAACTCCACCATCGTCTTGTCGAGCCCTGCAGAAGGCTCGCTGCCAGGATCACCATCTCGTCTGCTGGTGTCCTGAACAAACGGAAGACTCTGGCCACTGCCTTAAGCCAGTCCTCTGCTGCCAGAGGGTCAGGCTCGCCTCGAAACTTGAGGGGTCTCTGTCTCTGAAACTTGTGGAGTGCGCTCAGCCTGCGCTCCTCCTCCACTGGTACAACAGACACTAAACACTACTCCACAGGTGGTGGGATAACTGGCACACCACCTGGTGGTAAAACTGGGGGATCCAGTCCCTGTATCGAGGCTTCATCACTGAGGGGGTCATCCTTGTGATCAAGCTTCTGGATCCTAGCGGGTGTATGTCGCGGAGGCATCCTGTTAAAGAAAACAAGATGTATCTCAGTTAGTGAGTATATCTGGAGAGCTAACTCAAGAAGGACATGGAAACCACAACCCATTCCTATATGATGCATGTACCATTACTTTACCCTGCAACTAGTGTTCTCATGCTCTGAGTTAAAAAATAGGTTATTAGAGTCCTGGTGCATGGATATGTCGGCCACCCGCACCATCACTGGGGTCCCTGGCCTGAAAGCCGAACTTGAAACACTCAACACTGTTGCCCCAAACCAACTCACGGTCTCTCGGTCCTAAGGTAGAACCGACCACCTATGATACCACTCTTTCACGACCCGTCCCAGTGGGTCCCGAGCCGCAACTCCCCAAGCCCGCCTCCAATAGGCCAGGGGCTGGTGACTAGCACCGAGTAGGCATGCTACTAACATGGGAGGCATTGCCTATAAACCTGTACACACGCACACACATCTCCAAGCCCACAAAGCAGAAAAGTAAAAACTACTAAAAGGAAAATATGCATGCATACACTAAAACCCAACCAATAGAGTATGACAGGAAAGTAAAGTACAAGAAAGTAAAACCCTGGGCCAAAAGTACAAGCCCACTAAAAAGAAAGTCTGTAACAAAATCCAACCTATAAGGAAAGGTACTGGGAATGCAATCTATAGCCGTAGGAACACACCTCGGCCCGCCTAATCTCATTGAGCGTTGTCTGGCCCTGGTCCACCTAGAATCTTGTCAAAGGCTCACTCGTCTGCACAAGACACGACACGTGTGGGCAAAGCCCGTGCAGGGGTGAGTATAACAATACCCAGTAGGACACCCCGAAACCACAAAGGAAATACAACAAGGGAAAAATACCAAAAATGGAGATACAGTCAGCTCTACACCATATATGTCTACTGAACATATAATAAGAATATCCAGATATACTCATACACAAATGACCATCGCGATACCACCACTAGGATCCAGCTCGAAGATTCCACTAAGCATGCAACTGGGAGAACACACTCCTAGGTCTGAAGAGAGAGATACAAAGTACTCATTCCAGGAGAACACACTCCACAAGTACCTTGAGAACATGATGCTCAGATGAGGATCACAACCAAATCATGGGGTGATTCCAACAACTCAGTCTGAGCTAATCTGCTAAGCAGAGGATCGGCGCCCGAGTAAAGTTGGTCACGTCGATACCAAGAACTCTACCTAGGGTTCCAGGAATGAATAGAGGATCCGGCTCTAAGTATCACAGAAAGGATTCCAACAACTCTATTTAGGAAGTCCTACTAAAGGGATCATATTCCTATATGTAGGAAATGATATCGGGAACCTTCAGGAGAAAGACCAAGGGGACGAACCCTAAGGAAACTAGTCCAAGTCACAGAAGGAAATTGGCTCAATCCTTGAATAATTTATTACACGACGTGTTGTATGGTTACACGCCATGTTCCTTGACCCCAGAAACTGCCCGTGTAAACGGCCCGTGTCATCCGTTCAGGCTGTGTAAAACTCAACTACATGGCGTGTAGAAAAGTACACACCGTGTTCCTGACTCCGGGTACAACCTGTGTAACCGGCCCGTGTCATTCGGCTCTTTGGATAGAAAGCAAATACACGACATGTAGAAGAATCACACGCCGTGTCCGAGCACCTGGGGCTCGCTCCGTGTACGCTGGCCATGTGCCCGTACATGGTCTCTGCCCATGTCTGTGTCGCCTGCCCGTGTACCCGTACACGGGGTATCCCGTGTATCTGGCTGGGCCTGGCCAGGGAGGGGTATACACGGCGTGTCCTTAGCCGTGTACCCTACCCGTGTCCGTGTACTCCCGAAGTACACGCCATGTAATCTTGCCGACGAACACACGCCGTGTAGCCCATACTACACAGCGTGTAGTCGGGAAATTTCTAGAACGTCGTCTTCTTCCTCGCGCTTTTGCCGATCTTCCAGATCCGCGATCCCTCATCTGTTCATCCCGATACTCCAGGGTTTGGTTCGGATCGTCATATGAACACCGCGATGGGTGTTTTCGGCCTTTAAAATGGATCATAAACCTTTAACGATCCATCCGAAGAAAAACGCCCAAAAACTCATAACTCTCGATCCGCTCCGAATTGTTCGCCGATATCGCCGTCGCACCTCCGTGACACCCCTTCGGGGTTGGATCCACAGTTTGGGATCGTTGCGTCATAGAACGGATGCGCAATGATCCGTCGTTCATCGCCCCGTGAAGAACGCGAAGAACGCGAAGAAAAGAAAGGGGTGAAATCCAAATAAATGAAATTGAGGAATGAACCTCCGCCGTCTTTTGTCACGGCGTTGATCTGCTCCCGTTAATGAGATTAAACGGAGAAGAAAAATCAACAACAATGGATTAATCATGGATTCAATCTCCCAAAAATCCCCACAAAAGCCCATCTCGCAAGAACGATTGATCCGTGGACTAATTTGTTCGTGGATTAACCCACATTCGTCGTAGAAATCAACAACGGGGAAGAAATCACAAACAAACATCCTACCTAGATTCCGCGATGTTCATCAGTGATGATCCGGTCACTACGTCGTCGTCGCCGCATTGGGAGGTTTTCTCCAGAACCTCCAGAGCCGCCAAGGGTTTCAGGGTTATGAGGTTTGTAACCCTGGACCCTTGTGCCAACCTTTAATTTAAAAGGTAAGAGATATCTGTTGCAGTAGATTTAAAATATTTCGCTGTAGAATAAAATATTTTCATTTAAATATTTTATTACTCTTACGTCCCAAAAACTGGATTTCACCACCAACCTGCACCGACCAATGTTAGGCCTTGCCTAAGGTAAAATCACTGTTCTGTACGCAACGGTGCCCTCAGATTTCTGATCCGAGCACCCGTTTAGAAGTTATTCCACTTTTTCAGGAAAATCACACGCGTGCATAATTTAATTATTAAATTAAATTCAAACATTTGTTCCGGGCTCACCGGGCCTCGGAACTGAACATCGTCTCAGAGCATGGTCTCGAATTAATTCCCATATAATATTAAAATAATACATGGAAAAATCTGGGACATTACAATGTAACCAACCATCTTTGGTTTATCACATAACCACCCATCAAATGTCCAAGTACTATTATATAATCATAACATATAAAAGATTGCAATTATCAACACTTCACTCATAAAATTTCATTTGCAATCACAAGAAATCATTTCAAAATATTGAAATAGTCAATCCATTTTCAAAACCATTTTCAAACACCAAAACACCAAAAAAGGGAATAAGAGATTTATTTTCCTTTTAAAAACATTAAGACTTATAGAGGAAACCAATATCAAATAATGGTTACGACGATGGAGAAGTCGTTGTCACCGCATACGTTAAAAAAACATTCCTTTTGTCGTTTTGTAAATAAAATTAAACACTTCATATAAAAATATTCCTTTTGAATACCTTTGAATGAAATTAAAATATAGACATAAAATATCATGTGTAATACTTTTATGTCCATATAAATAAATATGTAAATTAATATTATAAAGAAAATATTTGATAATTAAATCTTTAAACGTTCAAGGCGTCCCATGCCACTTTGAACATTTAAATCTTAATCTCCATGAATTAATAAATTTACCAAAATATTAAATAACATTAGTATAGATGAAATATGGATATTAAATTTCATAGTGGTTGTATATACACATAATAAAATAATAAAGATTCATATTATCAAGAAATGCATCAATGAAAGAAGATTGAGATGAAATCCCTTACATTGAGTTTGATCCATCACGTATGTTCCTTGTTATTCATGAATAATAAACTTGGATTAATTTATACTTGATTCAGATCCCTTTTTATGTTTATTATCCATTTATATCATTTATTACCATGTTATAATAATTACCTAATTATTTAAGTTCATATCAGACGTTTTTTCGATATTCGGTACTTGAGTCGAAAATGAACATGGTAAAATGTCAATAGTCCATGTGGTCATAAGTCCATAATCTCCAGAATAATATTCATGATATTATTACCATTTTTTACATAAATTATACATTTAAATCAAACCATTATGTATTGTTATGAAAAATGAACAACGTTTTAATCATGGAGACGGTAGACCGTACGTACACATGTGTAACATTTTTCCATTTTTCATTGATCATTATGGAAAGAAGGAAAGTACTATTTTATCTTTCCATAATGATTATAACATAATTAATATCATATTAATCATTTAAATATACTTATATATATCATACAAGTGATGTAATGAAAAAAACGAGTCACATCGCTTCGTGGAGGCGATAGTTCACACGTACGCACAAACGACATTATCATTTTTATGCACATGGAAAGTAAGAACGTAATTCATATATTATTATCTTATAATGATTAATATTCCATGAATATAAAATATCGACATTAATTCCATTATTATAACCAGTCATGAGAGACGATTATGGGAAATGAATTAGATAGGTTCGTGGAGGTGATAGTTCATACGTACGCATGAATGATTAATTCCTTTACCATTTAATGGAAAAAGATATGGATTTAGGTGATGATATTAATATAATAACATCTCAGTATATTGAGGATATTAGAGTTATTATTTCATCTTGGAATAATAATATTTAAAGGAAGTGGAAGAAGAAAAAAAAATAAAAATGCTTAAATAAAAACATTACATTTTCTTCGTATGATCACCTTTCTTAACACCTTAACACCTCTAAAAAGGGTGTTTTTCATAAAATAAGTATTTAAGAGTGTGGGGAGGGATTATAGGAAGATATTTTGGTATATATTTACCGAATCAAATGACTCTGGAAGTGTGAGTAATAGAGAGGAATGCATGCCTTTTTATTGGAGAGGGGAGAGACACCCTTGGAATTATTAAACGTATTAAACTAATATAAATTCAATTTGGATTACAAATGGGTCCAAACTCATTTAGTTAGAATATAGGATGTGTATGGGTCAAAATAAAATCATAAAATGAAAATTATACAAGTTTTAGTATTTTTTTAATTATTATCTTTTTGTTTTAACCCCTTTTAACTCTTACCATTTTATCAAGCAATTTCCACTTAGAGGGTTAAAATAATTACCAAATCATGCCAAACGTCCAATGAATGAGACATTAATGAAATTTGTAGATCTATATCAACTATTTGGCCAAATATTAGATTTTTATAAATTTTATATCATTTAATTAAATATTTTATATTTTAAAATAGGAATTATGTCAAATTTTGACACTATTCATTACATAACTTTTTTAAAATACCATAACTTAATTCCTTTGAAAAAACTACATTAACTAAATCCTAACATGTCATAGTAATCCATAAAATTTTTGGATGACGTCAAATATTTAAAATTTTATTTATTTTAATATTATTAATATCATTTATTTGATTCTTTCTTTAATAAATATATTACTACATCATCTTTATGTCATAATTAAAATTAATTATTTAATTCCCAAAAAATATAATTAAATTACCATGATATAGGTAATCTTTTTATATTTCCAAGGACTATTCACAGTTGAATTTAACACTTACATAACCCCATATTAAAATTGTTTTAGTAAGAAGAGACACATTTATGACATATTTTCCTTTACTTTAAATTAAATGTTATAAATGTCATAATCATACCCAAGTGGCTTCCAAAGGTCACAATTTTGGCCCAAGTATGGTCATGGTTGATAATAACCCATCCAATAATATTAGGTCAAGTGTTAGGGTAATTTTATAATATTATAATATTAATTTTACCTTTAGTTACCATATTTACCTTTAACCGTGATAAATAAAATACTAAAGTTACAATTTACCATAAATTATTTTGATCCTACTGGACCACATTTTTCATACCATGTACAAACATGTATGTATATTTTTTAAAATTCAATTCACAAAATTTAAATTAGGTTGAACACAAATCCCGTTTACGGATCGAGAAAACAATTTGTTTAAGTAAAATGTTCAAAAGTTCACATATTTTTTCTATTTAATTTTAATTTGAAATTTCATCCAATAAACTAAATTAGATTAATTGATAAAAAATTCATCTAATTATACCTTAAAAACATGTAAAATTATAATCTAACAATATAAATAAATTAGATGAAAAGGCCATTTTAAATTAAAATGCGGTATTTTTCACTATTCATTAAAATATGAATTTTATCAGAAAAATACCAAAAATTAAACCAAAGTAAATTTTGATGTCCCACTTCCAAATAAAAAGTTTATTTTGTCAAATTGAACATATAAAAGTTAAAAAGTCATATTTAAAAATGGTTCTCCATCAAAAGATGGTAAAACTACCTTTTAAAAATATTTGAGTATTTTATGCTTAAAATTGGATTTATTCTTATTTTAAGCCTCTAAAATTTATTGGATGAATGTAAAAACATTTAATAAACATATCTAAACATAATATAGTTAGTTCTATTCATTTCCACTGATACAACGACTAGGCGATAACTACCACTTAAAATAATAATATTTTTAACAGTATTATTTTTCAGTATAACTCAGTTTTGCGTGAAATGTAAGATTTTAGAGAAACTCATTATTGCGTGTCAGGTACACTATCAGACATATCATCCCTATTAAGGTAAAATCACTATCTAATTCATAAATATGAAAATGACTTATTCTATAATTACCCAGGATGTTACATCCTCCCCCTTTTGGAAATTGCATCCTCACAATTTTAAATTTGGGCTCAGTAACTAGGGTTTCACTTTTCAAAATTACTTCATTGAAATCCTACATTGGAAAAAAGAGTCAAATAAACCTCCACTTTAAAAGAAATAAAGTAAAGTACAAAGGTCACCTGAGATAACTCATACTAGGTTTCCATGTAGGAAAACATGGACATGAATGATATAACTAACTCTTAAATACTAATAGAGCGTGATAGAGAACATAATCATTAGAAAGTTATCCATCAAAAAATTATAAATATGAAATTGTTCAAAATACCATTGAGAAAAGTAAACAACTAACATTTTTGTTTTAAGATCCTTTTGAGGAATTCATTTACTTCATAGACTAAGAACATAAGGAAACATACTTACTTGACAATTAGAGTTTCATCCTTTAATAATTTTCCACCAAAAACTTATCTTTTTCTCTAAACAATGAGTATTCAAGATGAATCAATTTATATATAATCACATAATTCACAAAAGATTAAATTTATATTACTCATATCTTGAAACATTATCCAAAAACAATATAGTTGGGATATGATAAAACAATTCTCCAAAAAGAATAAACCATTGGATGATTGAAAAACTAATTTTAATCTCCAAAATTCTACTATAATACCAAAAGTTAAACATAAACCATTCAACAATTAACTGTCATTAAAATACCTAAAAATAATAATAATCCAAACTAAGTTTGAAATACAAAGCTCATAAGAACTTGACTACATAGTCTTCTAAGATAAAATTTATCATTTATCTCTAAATAGCATCAATCACTCTTAATGTCTCATATCAAAAATTAATTGTACTAATAATCTTTAAGACATGCTAACTGTTTCTATAAATAACTCTAATCACCATAATTCCATCATATATTCTTCCAAAATATAATTCAACCTTTATTCCTCAAATAAAATTCCATAGTATTCTATTTACCTTTATCATATAGGGTTCCCAAAATAGTGAACGTCTTCTGAAATAACATTAATCACTTAATCACCAAATCATTTTCCAATCCCATGGTTATCGATTTGATAAAAAATATGTCTCCCAAATCAACTTATTCTTAATCCATAAAATAATTTAACTAAAAATAATAATTCATACTAACCAAGGACTTCACGTAAGCCAGTGGTAGACGATAAAGCCTTGTCGCACTTCAGTTGTGGGTTCGATTCCCAAAACCTTGTCCGACACGATGGGTTGTCACCCTTCCTGCAGGTTGTCCTTTTCTTAAAATTATATAATTTTATAACATTCCCAGAATGAGATAAAATCCTCAAAAAAAACATATCATGTTTTATCTTCAAAGGTTATCTCATGCATTTCAGTTTGCATCAAAAAATGTAATATCCCATAATTACCTCAAAATCAAAGATCGTATAAACCCTAAAGGTTATTCATACCTTTATAATTATGCCCAAAAAAGAGAATTCTTCCTCAAATAACATTTTCACATAAAAACATCATAGTTACATATTACACAACTAAGAATGTCTTCTAAAGTACTCCCATCATCAAAAGAGTATAAATACTATTAAACATTTCACCATCCTTAAGTATACCATAACTATTAAATACTTTATATGTAGATGTCTTAATATTTCAACGGTCTTCACAATCTATTAACTATTCATTGCCACCTCATCTCTTAATAAATCATTCATAAAAATCAAAGATATGGATTATATCCCCATGATTCATAAATATCAATCAGATCATGTTTCATACTTTATGGATAAGAAGATAATTCATACCTTGAATCCAGATTTTGGGAACTTCTTGATGTTCATTTTCTCTTTCAGCATGTTGTCCAACTAAAAAGTAAACGTTCACACCACTTCTGGGTTTTCAACTTTATAAAGAGTTGGAAAATTTGATATCTTGAAATCATATGAAAAATATACTATGACCCATAAAATTGTTTTAGAAATGAGTAGGTGTTGGATAACTCAAACAATTTCTTAGATGTGATTCGAATACTCAAGAAGCTATCAAAATCATTCGAACAAGATTTTGAAATAACAATGATGATCAAATCATCAGGGAGGGATAAAAAAGGTTGTGAAATATATCTTTCCTTACATCTTAAAAAATGACCCTTAATCTGTTGAAAAAAAAACATCACTTAAACATGAAATGACTTATTAAAAGAAGATTCCTCTATAGTGTAAAGATAACATTTTTTTATAATACTCTAATCCATCAACCTCCTTACATCTCACTCGATTAAGGTTTTTATCCAATCCACCTAATTTACTATAATACTCCAAAATTTCCCATATGATAATAACCCTCTTGGTTATATGGGATCTTTATCCTACACCTAAATAACATCCTAACCTCTAAAGTTATCTAAACCTTTCCTCTGATACAAACTATAAGGACCCGACCTTAAACATTACATAATCTTGAGTTAAGTCAACAATTTGACTTTATTTCACATTGAGGATCTTTTCAAGTTTAGATCTTTAGAGAACTAGGCCATAACTCATACATAACAACTCAAATATTACAAAGTAGAAATTTCTGCTCACTGTCCATTTTTTTCATAAAACAAAAACTTTTAAAAATAAATATGGTTTCATGTCATGCTTAATCACCATAAATTTTCCTTTATCCTATCCTTGACTCTATTATCCTTTAAATCATATAAAAAACATTTCAAAACTTGGGATGAGTATAAAAAGATCAATAAGGGATACACAAAGAAGGAAATTTTTTAGTCTTGAAAAAACATGTAAACCATTAATAATTTATCATAAATTAATAATTTTCACCTCTAAGAAGTAGTAAATATATTTCACTAAATATAAGCTAAATTATTACCTTTTTTTTAATAAAAATATTTCCATAAAACCCATATAACATATAAAGGTAACTTGGGACATAATCATACTTAAATGGAATAAACATACGTTTGACTTCCACACATATCACTACTGGAAATAGAGGATTTCCCAATGGTTTAGAACCGTTGGGAAAGGCTGCAGAACTGTTGGTGTATGTTATACCAACGGTTCTACAAACTGTAGGGAAGTAATCCATTGGGAAAGATTTTCTGAACGGTTTACAGTGAACCATTGGGATAGGGTGGAGAAAAATTACCCTATCCCAACGGTTCTGGAAAACCGTTGGGATAATGTGCTGAAAATTACCAGGTTTTTCCCAACGGTTTGGCCAAACCGTTGGAAAAAACCCAAGATCCCCTCTTTCCCAACGGTTTATAAACCATTGGGAAAAGTGTTTTACCAATGGTTCCATGAACCATTGGTAAAACAGAACACAGAATTCTATGCCAACGGTTTAAAACCGTTGGCATAGCCTATGCTGGGAAAATTGCACAGCAGCTCTGCAATTTGCCCAACAGCTCTACAATTTCCCCAACATCTCTCCAATTTTCCCACCAGGTCTCATTTTGTGGGTTCCCCCTCATTTTCAATCCAATTATTATACCTGCAATAAACTAACATACATATATAATTATTGTACCTGCAATAACCAACTAACACATACATATAGAGAACAAATTCATACATATTTAACATATAATGCTGGAACTATACACATCCATAATTAAATTAGAGTTCATAACGTAATTATAAACATACATAATTCATTTAGAATTAAATTTAAAATTTAGATGACAATTATATGTGGAATCCGGAAGTCAATTCATAATTTGATCGGTTTTTTGTATACCATATATTTTTACCTGAAATGATGTCCATTTTAAACAAAATACATACACTTAGAGTGCTACCAGACACACCACACCTCGGATTGAGGCGGGGTTGACTTGTACATATCACATATGACCCATGGATCGTTCTCCTAAAGTTTCAATGGAAACCGAATGCGTTTGGTCAGTTTTCCGTATGTCAGTTCATGTTTTTCAATTAAAATGACGTCCTTTTGAAACAAAAGGCAGACACTTTGAGTGGTGCCGACCACACCACGTCTCAGATTGAGGCGGGGTTGATTCGTACACATCACATATGACCCATGAATCGTTCTCCTAAAGTTTCAACAGAAACCGAATGTGTTTGGTCAGTTTTCCGTATGTACTTAAAATGTTGTCCATTTTAAACAAAAGATAGCCACTTAGAGTGATTATGGACACACCGTGCCTACGATTAAGACGGGGTTGACTCGTAAACGTAACATTTGACCCATGAATCGTTGTGCTAAATTATCAACACAATAATGCCTAATGTCTAATTAACGAGTCATTAATGACATTTATAGTGTTATATCTACTATTTGGACAAATATTAGATTTTTTTTAAATTTTATATCATTTAATTAAATACTTTATATTTTAAAATAGGAATTATGTCAATTTTGACACTATTCATTACATAACTTTTTTAAAATACCATAACAACTTCATTCCTTCAAAAAAACTACATTAACTCAATCATAACATGTAATAGTAATATATAAAATTTGTGCATGACATAAAATATTAAAATATTATTTATTTTAATATTATTAATATCATTTATTTGATTCTTTCTTTAATAAATCTATTACTGCATCATCTTTGTGTCATAATTAATTTTTATTATTTAATTCCTAAAAATTATAAATAAATTACCATGATGTAGATAATCTTTTTTATCTTTATATGGAATATTCATAGCTGAATTTATCACTTACATAACCCCATATTAAAATTGTTTTAGTAAGAAGATACATATTTATGACATATTTTCCTTTACTTTAAATTAAATGTTATCAATGTCATAATCACACCCAAGTAGCTTCCAAAGGCCACAATTTTGGTCCAAGTATGGTCATGGTTGATAATAAACCGTCAAATAATATTATAATAAGTTTTAGGGTAATTTTATAATATTATAATATTAATTTGACCTTTAATTACCGTATTTACCTTTAACCATGATAGATAAAATGCTAAAGTTACTATTCACTAAAAATTATTTTGATCCTATTGGACCAAATATTTCATAATGAGTAAAAATATGTATGTAAATTTTTTAAAATTCAATTCATATAAGTGGTTAAATTAGGTTTAACACTAATCCAATTGATGGATCGAGAAAATCAGTTTTTTTAAGTAAAACATTCAAAAGTTCACATAGTTTTTCTTTTTAATTTTAATTTAAAATTTCATCCAATGAACTAAATTGGATTAAATGATAAAAAATTCATCTAATTATACCTTAAAACCATGTAAAAGGATAATCTAACAATATAAATAAATTATATGAAAATGAAGTTTTAAATTAAAATGCAGTATTTTTCACTATTCCTTAAAATATGAATTTTATCAGAAAAATACCAAAAATTTAACCAAAGTAAATTTTAATGTCCCACTTCCAAATAAGAAGTTTATTTTATGAAATTAAATATATAAAAGTGACAAAAACTATATTTAAAAAGGGTTCACCATCAAAAGGTGGTAAAACTACCTTTTAAAAATATTAGAGTATTTTGTAATTAAAATTGGATTTATTCTCATTTTAAGCCTCTAAAATTTATTGGATGAATGTAAAAAAATTTAATAAACAAGTATAAACACAATATAGTTAGTTATATTCATTTAAACTAATAAAACGGTTAATCGATAACCACCAATTAAAATAATAATATTATTAAAAATATCTTATTTTTCAGTATGACTTAGTCTTGAATGAAATGTAAGATTTTAGAGAAAAACATTATGACAACCCTGCTTTTTATTACAACTTAAACATGATTTATTACATAAAAATTCACTTGATACAACAAACAAGATCGATAGGTTTAGTGTCTTTGGGGCTTAGGATCGTTACATAAAAACTTAAAACATGAAATACAACATATTTATTGAAAACTTCCTTTACATGACCACTACATTCCCTCGTACTTAGCATTGCATGGGATAACCTGAGGACATGCATAAGAAAAGGGTGATCTATAAAGCCCAGTAAGGGAGTACACATGGAATAACATGAGGAGTACAATACATGTTAGACAATAGGAATATAAATAGAGCATAAAAGAAACATGAACATAAAGGCATGATAAAGCATGATAATCATAACATGGAAATGTGGCAACAACACTTAACATGGATTTAGCATGAGCCAAGGCTCATTGCACATAAAGCATGAGTAAACCCTCATTGCACATGAATCGAGAGTAAACCCTCGTTGCACTTGAATTATCATGAGTCAACACTCATTGCACATGACGTATCATGATACTATACTTTACCCAATGCATTGGAGCGCTATAAGGGCGCACCCTTCTTAAACATTTCATTTCATGCATAAGTGTGCCACATGGATCATAAAACATGGATTCATAAAACATAATAATTTATTCCACGATAAAGTAATGTGGAATTAATACACGAAACTTTACAATCAATAAGTAAATGTGAATAAAGGTGAATACCCTTGATGGAGAAATGGGCATGGTATTCACTACACAATGACATTGGCTTAGAAAATCGGTGCGATTTCGGCAGCGTAACGACGTGACATAAGAATTCATAAAAAAGGTTGATGAGAGAGAAAGTGGTTCATAATCATATTTACATGTAATGGAAAGTAAGGAGGTCATATAGATACATGTCCCAACAATTGAAATGGAATTTAGATTCATGATACAAAAGTATTGTTTGAATGTAAAAGAAGAGAGAGAAGTTCCTTTCAGAATTTCGGCATAGTAATGGGTGTACATGGGAGGCATTAAATGAGAGATAAATGGGTCTCCAATCATTCAAAAATAAATAGGGAAGTGTGAGGTAGGTGAGAAACAATACCCCAACATTCATAATTTAAATTAAAAGGGAAATACAACTTAAATAAAATTCACAAAAATGAGAAAGGAAGAAAAAACCCTTACTTGGAAGTGTGCTTTCAAAGGCTAGAGAGAGGCTTGTGAGAGGCTTCTTGGGAGCTTGGGTAACCTTGGGAGGATTATAGAGAGAGTAGGAAAGAGGTTGGATGAACTCCAAGGTATTTGAGTGAGGAGGAAGTGGGAGCTTGGGTGGGTTTATATAGGAAAGGTGAGAGAATTCTTTATTATTTAGGTTTGGGTCCCCTTACATTAAATTAATCCAAACCACAGACCATACCATGGTTTTTGCCCATGGTTTCTGGAAAAGGAAATAGGAAAACAATATTTTACAAGGACAAGGTCCTAAATTATTAAAATAATAAGGTTGCTTATGTGGAGGTGAGTCACACTCCCATGGAAATTAATTTAAAAAGGCAAAGTGTTGAATAAATCTTGAGGGGTTCATTAATGCTTTGAAAAGTAAGTCAAACAAACCCAAAATCAATTTATTTTAATGGTAAAACATATATTTTCCGAAAATAAGGATTATAGTATTTTATTATATCACCATTGGGTCATTATGATGTCATAAAACACATTATATATTTAAACGGTATTTAATTTTTACCCAAAAATTTGACTGTCTCAGAAAATTATGAAAAATTCACCGTTGGATAATTTCAATGTCCTGATTCCAAAAATGACATTTATTTTATATAAAAAAATTCTAAATATGTTAATTTTCACTTTTAAAATAAAAACCAACATTTATCGAAAATTCACGGGTTTTGACAGAAATGGCTTTCAAACCTTAATATAAAATTTTAATTGAATTCATAAAATTATAAGATCATTTATATTTAATAAAAATTAATATATTATTATTATTATTATTTTATTAAAATATTATTTAATTCAAAAAATCCCTTAATTTAATAAAATATATTTATTAATTAAATAATAACTAAAAACACCATTTGTACTTTAAAAACTATTTACAATGTATCAAAAATGACGAAAAATTATATTCATTATTATATACAAAAATAATGTACATGAAAATAGTACTACTTATTTGTTACATAACCCCTTAAAACAGCTTCATAAGACCTAAGGGTAAGGTGTGCGATGGTGACAGACTCTTGGTGCGGCTCAGATAACATCGCTCGAGTGGTAATCTCAATTAACTTCCACTTTTCCCGTAGATGGTCACGTTCAAGCTTGACATAATGAAGCTCAGCTTGGGCTTGGTCAAGGGAGAAGCCCAAAGACTCCACCTCTTTTCTGAGCTCTGACAAATGGGCTTCGTATGGGGAAACTCTACTAGATGAGGTCATCGCTTCCTTTGTCTGAGTAAAATTGGGTTCGTTAAAGCCTTATATTTATAGTAATCATGTGATCACTGTTCAAAGGCTAAAAAAGTAACGGTCACAACTCTTATCATAAAACCAAAGAAGTTGACATCTTATAAAAACATTTTTTATAAAGAGACATTTAACTGGATCAAGAGGGATTTTCCATTAATGAAACTTTGGGTCGTTACAATATTCCCCCCTTAAGAAATTTCGCCCTCGAAATTTTCCTTTTCCCACACTAAAACAAATGTGGGTAACTCAGCTTCATCATATCCTCCGACTCCCAAGTTTCTTCTTCAAACTTGTGGTTTCTCCACAACACCTTGATGAGGGGCATTGTCTTATTTCATAGAACTTTTTCTCTACGATCTAAGATCTTCACTGGTTGCTGCTCATAAGAAAGATCATCTTCCAATTGTACCACCTCGGAAGAGAGTACATGTGAAGGGTCCGGTATGTACTTCCTTAAGAGGGATACATGAAAGACATCATGCACCTTGGCCATAGTAGGTGGAAGTACTAGTCGATAGGCCACATCCCCAACATGATCAAGAATCTCGAAGGGGCCGATGTACCTTGGACTTAACATCCCTTTCTTTCCAAATCTCATGACCTTCTTCCATGGAGATATGCGTAAAAACACCATGTCTCCAACTTTAAACTCAAGGTCTCATCGACGATTATCTGCATAACTCTTCTGTCGACTCTAGGCTACCTTGATATGTTTCTGAATGGTTTTCACCTTCTCCACCATTTCTTCGACCATTTCTGGTCCTATCAGCTTATGTTCACTGACCTCATCCCAACATGCCGGTGTTCTGCACCTTTTCCCATAAAGGGCTTCATATGGTGCCATTTGGATGCTTGAGTGGAAACTGTTATTATAAGAGAACTCAACCAGAGGAAGACGTTGATACCATCCTCCTTTAAAGTCCATTGGGCACGCTCTCAACATATCCTCAAGTGTTTGTATAGTCTGCTCAGATTGGACATCAGTTTGAGGATGATAGGCTGTACTGAAGTTCAGTTCAGTATTCAGAGCATGTTGAAGACTCTTCCAAAACGTAGAGGTGAATCTTGGATCTCGATCAGACACAATAGATAGTGGTACTCCATGAAACCTTACCACTTCCCTAATATATATCCGTGCCAGTTGATCCAATGAGAAATCATCCCGAATAGCAATGAAGTGTGCAGTCTTTGTAAGACGATCCACAACAACCTAGATTGCATTGTTGCCTTTGGATGTCCTCATAAGTCCAGTGACAAAGTCCATGGCGATGTTCTCCCATTTCCATTATGGTATGGGCAATGGTTGAATCATCCCCTTAGACTTCTGCCTCTCTGTCTTCACTTGCTGACACACCAGGCACTTTGATGTATATTCGACGATCTCCTTCTTCATATTATCCCACCAAAATTTTTCTCAGAGATATCAATACATCTTTGTGCTCCCTGGGTGAATAGAGAAATTTGAACTATGTGCATCATCCAAAAGTTCCTTCTTCAGCTCCAGACTTGATGGAACACATAGTATTTTCCCAAACCGCACAATTCCTTCTTCATTAACATTAAAATCCGAGGATTTTCCCTTTTTGATAGTTTCCACTTTTTCTTGAATTCCCACATCATCCTTTTGAGCATCCTTTAACCTTTCCAAAAGATATGGTTGAGCAATCATTTGTGAAAGGATTGATGATGTTCCCTTCTTTATGATTCCCACGTCCATCTTCATCAAGTCTAAGAAGATTGGATCCTTCTCAATTATCATCATTGATAGAATCGCTGGATCCTTTCTACTTAGGGCATCTGCCACCTTGTTCTCTTTCCCAGGGTGGTAATGTATTGAAAATTCATAATCCTTGATGATCTCTATCCATCTTCTCTGGCACATATTAAGCTCTTTCTGTGTGAATATATATTTAAGACTCTTGTGGTCAGTATATATCTCACATTTCTCCATAGAGATAATGCTGCCAGATTTTCAAGGCAAAGATCACTGCCACCAACTCCAGATCATGCGTTGGATAGTTTCGCTCATGGATTTTCAACTGTCTTGAGTCATAGGATATCACTTTATCATTCTGCATCAGCACACATCCTAAGACCTTCTTCGAAGCATCACTGAATACCACAAAAAGCTCCCCACTTGTGGGTAAAGTGATCACGGGTGCAGTGATAAGCCTCATTTTCAACTCCTTGAATCTTTATTTGCATTCATCACTCCAAGAAAACTTTACTCCCTTTCGAGTTAGCTTGGTAAGAGGGTTGGACAATCGTGAGAAATTTCTCACAAATCGTCGATAATATCCAGCTAACCCCAAGAAGCTACGGATATCTGTTATCGATGTTGGCCTCGACCATCCCTCAATTGCATCTATTTTGGAGGGATCCTCAGATATCCCATTGCTTGTGATGATATGGCCCAAGAATGAGACCTCCTTCAACCAGAACTCACACTTGGTGTACTTTTCATAGAGCTTCTCCTTGCGCAAAGTCTCCAGTACAGTTCTTAAATTCTCCTCATGGTCCTCCTTGGTTTTGGAGTATATTAGAATATCATCTATAAAGACTACCAAAAATTTGTCAAGGTAATCTCTAAAGACTCTATTCATCAAGTCCATGAATATTTATGGAGCATTGGTGAGTCCGAAAGTCATTACTATGAATTCATAGTGCCCGTACCTTGTACGAAAAGAAGTCTTGGGGATATCTTCCTTCTTCACCCTTACTTGATAATATCCCGACCGCAATTCCACCTTGGAGAAGTATTATTCTCCATGCAACTGATCGAACAAGTCATCAATTCATGGGAGAGGATACTTGTTCTTTATCGTGATTTTGTTAAGTTAACGATAATCGATGTAGAGCCGCATTGACCCATCCTTCTTCTTGACGAAGAGGACTCGTGCACCCCATGGTGAAGCACTTGGGCGTATAAACCCTTTATCCAGATTCTCCTGTAGTTGTTTCTTCATCTCTTCAATCTTAACAACAACCATTCTATATGGAGTCTTGGATATTGGTAATGCCCCAGGTATAAGTTCAATTGAGAACTCAACATCTCTTCTAGGAGGAAGACCAGACAGTTCCTCGGGAAACACTTCCACGAATTCCCTCACAATAGGAATTTCTTCAAGGATGGTTTCTTCTTTGGACTCAATCATCTAATCCATATACGCATGCTCATAGGGCAGTAATATCCATGCTTGAGATGATGGAGCTAAAGGAGATTCATCTTCTTCCTGACACTTGTAAAGAATCGGGGGTCGATTCTCCATATGGAGTGTGATTTCCCTCTCCCGACAATTTATGTTGGCTCTATATAAGGAAAGCCAATCCATGCCAAGAATTGAATCAAATTCCACCAAAGGGAATATGACGAGGTTTTTCAGGAAATTCAATCCAAATATTATAACAGGGGAGGACTTATATTCATGGGATGCAATGATTTCCCTATTTGTCGTACTCACCGAAATCTTTACTTCCATGATTTGTGGTGGTGCTGGGATTGTTCTACTAAACTTTTGAGATATAAAAGAATGCATAGAACCTGAATCAAAAAGTACGTTTTCTATTCTTGAATGAATAACTAGCGTACCTGTCACTACTTCGTTGTCGGGGTTCACTTCGGAAGAAGTGATGGAAAAAGCTCTTCCTTACTGTCTTGGAGGTTGTTGGTTGCCTCTGATAACCCTTGGATTATGGAACTGATTTGAAAAATGACCTGGTTCTTTGAATTTTTAGCATTGAAAAATGCATTGAGGTTCGAACGGTGCGTTTCTCTCCTCTATCGCAGCCGCGGGTCCTTCTTGCCGACAGTTAATAGCTAGGTGCAATTCTCTTCCACACCTGAAGCATTTTCTTGTCCCCTTAAGGTAATTTCTAGGGTGCTTCTTTCCGTACTTTTGGAAAGTGGGGTGCTGGAACTTCTTAGCGCCATTGGATTTATCCATCGGACCACCAGCATTGAAGTACACCTTACGCTTCTTGTCCCCATGATACCCCTGTGATTCTCCGATATCCATTTCGACCTTGAGGGCACAACGGACAATTTCCTCATAGTTGTCGAAGTCATGGATCGCTAATGCTTTCCGCAAGCTAGGCTTCATCCCACCAAAGAAGTGGTCAACCTTGCATTCAGGGGTAACGACAAAGCCAGAAGCGTATCGTGCAAGCCTTGTGAAGTTTTCCTCGTACGCTCCAATGGATTCCTTATCTTTTTTCTTGAGGGAAAGGAAGTCCCTTTCCATATTAAGCTGGAGGGTGCGCGGAAAATATTTATCGAAAAACATCTTTCGGAATTTCTTCCATTCCAAAGCCTCGATATCCTCCTCAGGCATCATATTTTTGATCAACGTCCACCATTGATCAGCTTCACCCTCCATACGATAAGCAGCCATAAGAACATTCTCTTGTTCAGAACATTGGAGGATGGATAAGATCTTTTCAATGAAGTTGATCTATTGTTCAGCGATCATGGGTTCGGATGATCCACTAAAAGTAGGAGGCCTTTGTCTCATGAAGCTCTCGACAGTGACTTGTTCTTTCTTAGGGGGGGTTGAACGTTCCTCTTGACCTGTGTTTCTATTAAAAACTTGAGTTAGCTGAGAGAGAAGCATGACAAAGTTCGCGATTCCCGCTCCCATTGGATTTGGCATCTCATTAGTACAATCATCACACTGATCTTCACAACGGTTGTTAGCCCGAGTCCTCCTATTACCGGCCATTGGCTAGAATAAAAGGAAAGTTAGGGGTAACACATAAAGGGTAATCCAAATACAAAAGTTGATGACTCAAAAATAAACTTTTATTTCTTTAACTCATGAGTCTATAGGATTCAATCTAGGCTTTTCGTGATCTACTTTCTAACATATATTCTTAGGGGTATTTTTCCATTAATAAAGGTTCATAATAAGATTGTGGATTTATCAAAACATATCCTCCAGGAGTGTCATAACCAAGAGTGCAGCAAGGCCCATTGTCGTGCACCAGTTCCCGTTCGAGTCTAGCTCAAAGCGGTGCTTTCGGGTTTTACCCTTAGGATACATCTGTGCTAGATCCGTCTCTGTTGTACCTCTCGTTCCCCTCGTTGTTTGATTTTCATGATCACAATCACCTTATTATTTGTCTAATATTGTTTGAAGTTTTTTTGAATGATAGGCACAAGGTTGCCAAGAAAATGGCCCAAGAAAGAATCAAGAAGTGGACTGAATTTCAGTCCACCAGCCAACCGGTGTGATAGCACCGGCCAGCCGGTGGACCTGGCAGAGGCATTGCCCACAGCCAGGTTCCACCGGTCAGCCGGTGGCTCTGTCACCGGCCAGCCGGTGGCAACCTGATGCAACAGTGATGGCTACTGCCTCACCACCGGCCAGCCGATGGCTCTGTCACCGGTCAGCCGGTGCTGCCTGGGCAGAAGGCCTTCTCAACATCCAAGGCACCGGCCAGCCGGTGGCCCTGCACCGGCCAGCCGGTATCCCAGTCAAACTAGCCGTTGGCTTTGACCAGTCAACTCCCATTTGGCCTCCAACGGCTCCGAGGCCCTTTACAATGGCTCCGAAGACTCCCCAAGGGTTCCATGCCTATAAATAAAGGCCAAGGAAGCCCCGGACACCTACCCGGATCATATACGAAGCCAACGGACATATTTTGTATCAATTGGCCAACCTCCGGCGACTTCCTTCAAAGGAACCTCAAGTGCTCCAACAACTTCCACATCCAAGGAGCTCCACCAAAGAAGCTTGGAAGCGGCCTTCAACATCTCCAATCATTCAAAGGCGCCCAAGGCTTCTTCTCATATACGGTTTTTATTGTATATTTATTTTGAGCTTTAAATTTGGGTTTGTGCCTACAAACCCCAACACCTTTTCTCATCCCTCTTTCTTTTGGGTTTCACATCACCACTAAGGTGTGAAGAGGTTTCTTCAAGCCTTTCCTTTTAAAAGGCTTATGTCATAGGTGAGCTAGCCTTCACCTGTAAGAAGGCTAGTGGGTTCTTGCTCAACCATTAAAAGCAAGTGGGTTCTTTCTTAACCACCAAAAGCAAGCTGTAATAGGTTCTAGTGCTACCTCAAAGCCTAGTGGGTTTCTTGCTAAAACCATTGAAAAGCAAGCGGTAGAATCTCTCAACGGTTGAGTTGGGAGCGGAGACGTAGGCCAGGTTTTTGGCCGAACTCCGTTATCAATTTTGTGTCTTGCCTCATTTATTTCCGCTGCACTTTCAACTTTGATTTTAATTTGTTAATCATTTTTTAAAAGGCAATTCACCCCCCCTCTTGACATCACTCCCTTTTTCTCCGCCCATCAATTGGTATCAGAGGGAAAATTTGAGTAATACCCTAACCGGTTTCAAATTCAAGATCTTTTTTTGATGGCCTCAACTTCTTTCACCCCCGAAGGCTTCTCTTTGGGTCGTGCTCCATTTTTTGATGGAACCGACTATAATTATTGGAAAACCCACATGACCACATTTCTTAGAAGTATAGGTTATCCCATTTATAAAATTGTCATGCAAGGTTACACTCTCTCTTCCCCCGATGAATCCAAATGGACCCAAGCCGATATAAAAAATTTCGAGCTTGATGGCAAAGCCATGAACGCTCTACATTGCAGCCTTGACCGAAATGAGTTCAATCGAGTTTCCACATGCACCTCTTCACATGAAATCTGGAAACTATTGGAGGTTACCCATGAGGGGACCAACAAAGTCAAGGACACTCGATTGGACATGTTTCGTCAAGATTTTGAATCATTCTCCATGCATCCAAATGAATCTATTTCTGAAATGTTTACTCGTTTTACTGACGTGTGCAATGGTAGAAAATCTCTTGGAGATAATATTTCTGCAGAAACCATGGTCAAGAAGATCCTATGGATCCTACCAAGCTCATGGGCTCCGAAAGTAACGACAATCCAAGAAGCCAAGGACATCAAGAACATGCCGGTCGAAGAGCTCATCGGATCTCTCATGACCTATGAGATCACCATGAGGAGGCAAGCTGAAAAGGAAGGCAAACCGATCAAAGTTCCAAAGAACATCGCCTTCAAGGTACAAAACGAAGAAAGCTCCTCCTCCTCATCTTCTTCCTCTTCAAGCGGCGATTCCGAAATGGAGAACCTTGCCCGCAAAATGCACAAGTTCATGAAGAAGCACAAGAAGAAGAAATCCCGCAAGGCTCAACCCAATGAAAAATCCGAGCCCAAGGTAAAATGTTACAGGTGTGGCGAGAAAGGCCATTACAAGCCCGATTGCCCACTCAACAAGAAAAAGGCCAAGAAAAAGGAGAAGAAGAAGGCTTTCAAGTCCACATGGAGTGATAGCTCCACATCCTCCTCCTCCTCCTCGAATGACAACGGTAACAAATGCCTAATGGCATTTCATGAGGTAACTTCTTCCAACTCCTCCTCCTCTTGTTCTTCAAAGTCAAATTCTTTCAATCACATGTCATACGAGGATCTCCAACATGCTAGAGATCAATTGGAGGAAGGTTTTCACGAACTTTCTTCTAAATTTGTTGCATTAAAAAAGAATTTCAAAAAACTCTCTTCCGAAAAAGAACAACTTCTCAAAGAGAAGGAAGAGATGTCCCTCAAAATCCAAAATCTACCCGATGTTGATTCCATGGAATCAACCATCAAAGATCTAAGGGAGACTCTAGCCAAGTTCACCCAAGGGGAACAAAATTTGAACAATTTGCTTGGTTCCCAACGTGTAACTAGAACCACCCAAGGGCTTGGCTATTCCAAGCAAGCTTCCTCCTCCCATTCACCCACTATTTTTGTAAGGGGGAGCTCCCAATTTAAATTTTTCAATTATTGTAAAAAATCCGGGCACTTAATTTATGAGTGCAATTGCAAAAATGCCCGGTATGGTAGGCCCAAAACCATTTTCCTTAACGATGAATTTTATAGGAGAAGACCCGCCACTAGACAAGTATGGATTGAAAAATCCCTCTTAGCGAGTCTCTCCGGGCCAAAATTTGTCTCGGTTTGATAATCCTCTCCTCGGAGTTTTGTTGTTTTTATTTAGGGGGAGTTAGGATCGTTTAAACCCTTTTAATTTCAATTTCAAAATTTTCGATTCAAACTTTCAATTTCAACACTTGGTTTAAAATTTTTTAATTTCAAATTGTTATTCATTTCTTGATTCAAAACTTTCAATTCAAACTGTTATTCAATTTTTGATTCAAAACTTTCAATTCAAACTGTTATTCAATTTTTTGATTCAAAATTTCAAAAATTTCAATTAAATTAAAATCTCCATTTCCCTCAATCAAGTTTTATGCCCCGAGCTATTTTGATAATCACAAAGGGGGAGAATTTCTTGATTGATTGGGAGAGAAACCTTTTGATCATGCTTAGCATTTATTTTCAATTTATTCATTAAAATCATGCCTTTAATTTTTGTTTTTACTTTAATTGTTTTGGTGATTGTGATCATCAAAATAGGGGGAGATTGTTGTACCTCTCATTCCCCTCATTGTTTGATTTTCATGATCACAATCACCTTATTATTTGTCTAATATTGTTTGAAGTGTTTTTGAATGATAGGCACAAGGTTTCCAAGAAAATGGCCCAAGAAAGAATCAAGAAGTGGACTGAATTTCAGTCCACCGGCCAACCGGTGTGATAGCACCGGCCAGCCGGTGGACCTGGCAGAGGCATTGCCCACTGCCAGGTTCCACCGGTCAGCCGGTGGCTCTGTCACCGGCCAGCCGGTGGCAACCTGATGCAACAGTGATGGCTACTGCCTCACCACCGGCCAGCCGGTGGCTCTGTCACCGGTCAGCCGGTGCTGCCTGGGCAGAAGGCCTTCTCAACATCCAAGGCACCGGCCAGCCGGTGGCCCTGCACCGGCCAGCCGGTAGCCCAGTCAAACTAGCCATTGGCTTTGACCAGTCAACTCCCATTTGGCCTCCAACGGCTCCGAGGCCCTTTACAACGGCTCCGAAGACTCCCCAAGGGTTCCATGCCTATAAATAAAGGCCAAGGAAGCCCCAGACACCTACCCGGATCATATACGAAGCCAACAGACATATTTTGTATCAATTGGCCAACCTCCGGCGACTTCCTTCAAAGGAACCTCAAGTGCTCCAACAACTTCCACATCCAAGGAGCTCCACCAAAGAAGCTTGGAAGCGGCCTTCAACATCTCCAATCATTCAAAGGCGCCCAAGGCTTCTTCTCATATACGGTTTTTATTGTATATTTATTTTGAGCTTTAAATTTGGGTTTGTGCCTACAAACCCCAACACCTTTTCTCATCCCTCTTTCTTTTGGGTTTCACATCACCACTAAGGTGTGAAGAGGTTTCTTCAAGCCTTTCCTTTTAAAAGGCTTGTGTCATAGGTGAGCTAGCCTTCACCTGTAAGAAGGCTAGTGGGTTCTTGCTCAACCATTAAAAGCAAGTGGGTTCTTGCTTAACCACCAAAAGAAAACTGTAATAGGTTCTAGTGCTACCTCAAAGCCTAGTGAGTTTCTTGCTAAAACCATTGAAAAGCAAGCGGTAGAATCTCTCAACGGTTGAGTTGGGAGCGGAGACGTAGGCCGGGTTTTTGGCCGAACTCCGTTATCAATTTTGTGTCTTGCCTCATTTATTTCCGCTGTACTTTCAACTTTGATTTTAATTTGTTAATCATTTTTTAAAAGGCAATTCACCCCCCCCTCTTTCCATCACTCCCTTTTTCTCCGCCCATCAGTCTCTACCTGCTCGTATCCAGATAGGGATGTATTTGTTTGATAAACCAATTACTTAGTATTTACCAAAACTTAGGGATGCTTTTATTATACTTAGTCTTGTATCTAAGGATTTACTAGGGTTTCCTAATCCCAAAAATAACTAAACCTATCCTCTGATACCAACTATGACAACCCTACTTTTTATTACAACTTAAAAATTCTTTATTACATAAAACTTCACTTGATACAACAAAGAAGATTGAGAGGTTTAGTGTCTTTGGGGCTTAGGATCTTTACATAAAAACTTAAAACATGAAATACAACATCTTTATTGAAAACTTCCTTTACATGACCACTACATTCCCTCGTACTTAGAATTGCATGGGATAACCTGAGGACAAGCATAAGAAAAGGGTGAGATATAAAGCCCAGTAAGGGAGTACAAATGGAATAACATGAGGAGTAAAATACATGTTAGACAATAGGAATATCAATAGAGCATAAAAGAAACATGAACATAAAGGCATGATAAAGCATGATAATCATAACATGGAAATGTGGCAACAACACTTAACATGGATTTAGCATGAGCCAAGGCTCATTGCATATAAAGAATAAGTAAACCCTCATTGCACATTAAGCACTAGTAAACCCTCGTTGCACTTGAATTAGAATGAGTCAACACTCATTTCACATGACGTATCATGATACTATACTTTACCCAATTCATTGGAGCGCTATAAGGGCGCACCCTTCTTAAACATTTCATTTCATGCATAAGTGTGCCACATGGATCATAAAACATGGATTCATAAAACATAATCATTTATTCCACGATAAAGGAACGTGGAATTAATACACTAAACTTTACAATCAATAAGTAAATGTTCATAAAGGTGAATACCCTTGATGGAGAAATGGGCATGGTATTCACTACACAATGACATTGGCTTAGAAAATCGGTGCGATTTCGGCAGCGTAACAGCGTGACATAAGAATTCATAAAAAAGGTTGATGAGAGAGAAAGGGGTTACTCATCAGATTTACATGTAATGTAAAGTAAGGAGGTAATATAGATACATGTATCAACAATTTAAATGGAATTTAGATTCATGATACAAAAGTATTGCTTGAATGTAAAAGAAGAGAGAGAAGTTCCTTTCGGAATTTCAGCATAGTAACAGGTGTACATGGGAGGCATTAAATGAGAGATAAAGGGGTCTAACATCATTCAAACATAAAGAGGGTAGTATGAGGGAGGTGTGAAACCATACCCCAACATTCATAATTGAAATTAAAAGGGAAATACAACTTAAAGAAAATTGACAAAAATGAGAAAGGAAGAAAAAACCCTTACTTGGAAGTGTGCTTCCAAAGGCTAGAGAGAGGCTTGTGAGAGGATTCTTGGGAGCTTGGGGAACCTTTGGAGGATTATAGAGAGAGTAGGGCAGATGTTGGACGAACTCCAAGAGATTTTAGTGAGGAGTAAGTGGGATCTTGGGTGGGTTTATATAGGAAAGGTGAGAGAATTCTTTATTATTTAGGTTTGGGTCCCCTTACATTAAATTAATCCAAACCACAAACCATCCCATGGTTTTTGCCCATGTTTTCTAGAAAATGAAAGAGGAAAACAATATTTTACAAGGCCAAGGTCCGAACTTATTAAAATAATAAGCTTGATTATGTGGAGGTGAGTCACACTCCCATGGAAATTAATTTAAAAAGGCAAAGTGTTGAATAATTCTTGAGGGGTTCATTAATGCTTTGAAAAGTAAGTCAAACAAACCCAAAATCACTTTATTTTAATGGTAAAACATATATTGGCCGAACATAAGGATTATAGTATTTTATTATATCACCATTGGGTCATTATGATGTCATAAAACACATTATATATTTAAACGGTATTTAATTTTTACCCAAACATTTGACCGTCTCAGAAAATTATGAAAAATTCACCGTTGGATAATTTCGATGTCCTGATTCTAGAAATGAAATTTATTTTATATAATTTTTTTTTTCTAAATATGTTAATTTTAACCTTTAAAATAAAAACCAACATTTATCGAAAATTCACGGGTTTTGACAGAAATGGCTTTCAAACCTTAATATAAAATTTTAATTGCATTCATAAAATTATAAGATCATTTATATTTAATAAAAATTAATATAATAATAATATTATTATTTTATTAAAATTTTATTTAATTCAAAAAATCCCTTAATTTAATAAAATAGATTTCTTAATTAAATAATAACTAAAAACACCATTTGTACTTTAAAAACTATTTACAATGTATCAAAACTGACTAGAAATTATATTCATTATTATATACAAAAATAATGTACATGAACATAGTACTACTTATTTGTTACATAACCCCTTAAAACAGCCGCATAAGACCTAAGGGTAAGGTGTGCAATGGTGACAGGCTCTTGGGACGACTTGGATAACATCGCTCGAGTGGTAATCTCAATCAACTTCCACTTTTCCCGTAGACGGTCACATTAGAGCTTGACATAATGAAGCTCAGCTTGGGATTGGTCAAGGGTGAAGCCCAAAGACTCCACCTCTTTTCCGAGCTCCGACAAATGGGCTTCGTATGGGGCAATTCTACTGGATGAGGCCATCGCTTCCTTTGTCTGAGTAAAATTGGGTTCGTTAAAGCCTTATATTTATACTAATCATGTGATCACTATTTAAAGGCTAAAAAAGTAACGGTCACAACTCTTATCATAAAACAAAAGAAGTTGACATCTTATAAAAACATTTTTTATAAATAGACATTTAACTGGATCAAGAGGGATTTTCCATTAATAAAACTTTGGGTCGTTACAAACATTATTGAGTGTCGGGTATTCTATCATACATAGAATACCTATTAAGGTAAAATCACTATCTAATTCATAAATATAAAAATGTATTATTCTATAATTACTTGGGATGTT
This sequence comes from Viscum album, assembly GCA_963277665.1. Classification (NCBI taxonomy): domain Eukaryota; kingdom Viridiplantae; phylum Streptophyta; class Magnoliopsida; order Santalales; family Viscaceae; genus Viscum; species Viscum album. Next base: position 649,107,090 of record OY728145.1, on the reverse strand, counting down.
AAAATCAGTGAGCAGATTATAAGGTGACATGAACTATTCATTGAATGTTGGTATTTGTGGCTGTGATTGCTACTTGAAATTAGAATTCACTCACATCAAAGGAAGGTCGTCCATGAAATATGGATGAAAGTACTAGTCGTATGACCAACTGATACCCTCTATAAGAATTCCATTGGTCTACCTATGCTACATATGATAAATGAGAATTGACAAGGCTTGGAAAATGGTTGAGGTGGATCCCCCTATGGGGAAGCCAACCTAGGCACACACAAAGTGCCTAAGGTGCCATATCCCATGATAAAGGTTAAAGATCTGAAAGGTTGACAACCCGGAGGAGAGTATCATAAGGAGAAATATGTGCATATTTCAGCGAGACTTCTTTTGATAGTTTGAGTAGGTTGACCAAAAGGCGTGAGATTACTTTTAACCTGAACTTCTATTTGAATGGAAGAGGTTCTACCATTTCTCCTATTGATGTAGGATGTAAGTTTGAACCACGTTAATCCCTGATGTGCATTGTGCTTGTTGTTTGTACTTGCATGTTTGTATGGCTGTCATGTGTTAGTTTTTTGTTTGGAAGGAGAACTAGAGGAGGACCAAATCTAAATGGTATGATGACTCAGTGTGGTGGATTGGGTTCTTGGTCTTCCCAATTCCAGAAGCTAAAGTCATGAGGGAATTCTCTATAAGTATGTTCCGTAGTTGTGCTTTTGATGGTGGATTAATTCGATGGAAAGTTATGAAATAGGCTTCATCTGTTACCAATAAGTGGTATCAGAGTAGGTTCTTATTATGATTTCTAATACCAACAAGTGTTATCTGAGCACTTGGTTTTAATGTTCAATACAGAGAATGATGGTAGAGTTTTTTGGTGAGAAATTTATCAAAGTTTTTTAGGAAAGTTAGTATGAAGTAGTGGTAGTACCAGAGGGTTTCTAGATATCAAAAACCTTCTTGACTAAATGAAGTCTTGAGGTGTGTTCTATTGTTGAGGAGAATATTTGTGCATGGATGGAAGACTATGAGGTTTCTCATGGTTAGATGGTCTCTCAGGTTTTTTGGAAGGATGCCACCGGAAGATGGAAGTGATATTAGCTATGATGTTGGATATCGAAAGTCTTCTGATCATGAGTTTCATGCAACATGTTCCATTCATTTGGTGAAATTATGGAAGTTGGCATAAGACTGCTAAAGTTCCGATGGAAGCTTCTAATGATCCAATGGTGGAAGTTGGTGATCTTGGAGAATGTTGGTGATGTTACTCTTCTAGGATTTTAAAGTTTGTTGGATGGGGAAGTTAGTTGGAATCAAGGGAGTGAATTGGAGGTTTTGATAGTATCATAAGGATTATTTCAGAAGTTGTAATTATAGGTTGATACATGTTCCCAGAAGGATAAGTCAGATGAAGCTATTAGTTATCAGTCGATGTAAAGTTCAGCTGGTTCCCCTCATTCTATATGATGGTGCAAATGAAAAAGGGAGATTATAGTAGGGAAATTAGAGATTAGAAGTACAGTTTACTAAATGAAACATTCAGAATTTACACAATATGTAGCTGGATATGATGACTAATATGTTTCCAAGTGTTTACTTGAGGCCATATTAGAAGAAGACATGGCGTGATGCAATTTTCATGTTCAATGAAAGATGTTTAGCGGAAGGAGAAATTGTGTAGGAATGGGATTCATGTTGTGGGGCTTCATGGTTATGGAGAAGTGTGGACATGTGTAAAACTCCATATGGAGACATCTAAAAGGAGTGTTGGCATGCGAGGGATCAAATTACCAAAAGAAGGAATCTAAGGCATGGTTGTCATGAGTGCACTAATGCGAGAGAGAAGGATGAGAATTATAAGTTGTAAAAAGTATTTCTAGAACTTGATGTAATAGAAAGAAATATTAAGTGAACATGGATTAATTTCAAAGTTCCAATGGTTTTTCTTATTGAAATTCATTGTATTGAAACGTACCTTCATTTGGAAGAATCATGATGTAGGTGTATTAGAAGTTGTTCTAGAAGATGAGAGTGTGGAGCACATGGAAGTCTGTAAGTTGGAAAAATGTTGTTGCTCTCATCTGTAGTCTTTAGAAGGATTTGACCACAACCATGTTAAAACCCAATGAAGGACAACCCCAAGTCCAAGGTGTATGTTTCTTTGGAGAGTTGTGATAGAAACTTTTACTGCTTTCAACTCTATGAAAAAAATCATTTGAAGTATTAGTAGAGTAACAGAAGGACCTATAGAATGGAGGTGGGATCCTTGAAAGTATTGGGACAATGCTAAAGAAGTGGGAGAAAAGGACTATTGATGGCCTTGGTTTCACTAAAGGAAGTTTCAGTGGGAGTTCTTCATGACAATGACATCAGGATTTCTGGAAGGTGAATTTCTAGAATAAAGATCATTCTGACGATGTCACTAAATCTCATTTTATCAGAAAAAATTTAGGTTTTAGAATATCAAGTAATTATAGTTTCATATGCATATGCCCGATAGAGTGAGGCCATAGACCAGGTACGCAGCACAACATGTTAACTAGAAATTCAACAATGTCAGAGGATGAAATATTGATGTTTATTTTCTTTGTAATAATTCCATAAATTCATTCAAATGAGTTTCAAGTTTTTAGTGGAATGATAGATTATGGTTCTATAGGTTTAAGGAGAATTTATTTTAGTGGGAGCATGAAATGGAGAATCATGTAGATGCTCTAATGGAATAAAGCTGAAAACAATTTGGGCCAATGAGTCTTTGGTGTGAGAATGAGAAAAGTCTTCGAGTGAGAGATTACGAGACTCGACCTGAAAAAACAATTATCAAGTGGGATATTGTTTGTTTTGATGTGAGAAATGTTTTTTGGGTTAAGTTAGGAAGATCCAGAAGTACATAATTTGGAAGTTACACTTGGGAACATGGATGGATACATTGCACCAACACCTTGTAATGTCTGGTGTGAGGATAATAAAAGGGAATTCATCAATATGGTGTTGAATAGATGAAGTCCAGTGGATGCAGCGTGGGTGAACAAGAGTTCAATAGAAGGATGTCATTCCAACTGAATATAGTGGCTTCTAGAAGAACATTCCAAAAGGATCATTGAAGTCAAGATCAGAAAAATGAGGCTAAGAAGAGGCAGTATGGTAGAAACATAGTGGATTTTGAGTACTGAAGTGGGAGGCTTATCGAAGGAGCTCAGAAGTAGCAGTCATGTTCTAGAATAATTCATTAAGGCAAGCAGAAGGGGAAGATTCTGATTTCTAGATGGTAGTTTGAAAAGTTTAGGAGGTTTTTTAGGTGAAACATTGTGTGAAAGTCACTCTTATGAGAAGGCACTAAAGATGAAGCTCTAAAATCACTCCTTGAATATTTTTGGAAGGATATGTTAAATAGAATCACCAGTGATCATATTAGAAGGAGACATGAAATATTAACTAGATGTTGATAGTTGAAGTGTTGATTGATACTGGTGATCATAATTCACTCACATCAATAGAAGGTTATCAGTGAAAGTCGAATTACAATGCTAAATGGATGACCAACTGAGGCCCTCAATAAGAAGACCATTGGTCCACTTGTTCTATATATGAATTATGAACTCTAATAAGTCATACTAAAGCCTGAAGTGGATCCCCCTTTGGGGAAACCAACATAGGATTACACAAATTCCCAAGTCACTATAGCCATAAGAGAATGTCTAAGATATCGAAGGATGATGGTCAGAAAGAGAGTATCAGGAGAAAAGGGTGTAGTCATTAGTGATACTTCTTTAGATAGTTTGAGTAGGGTAACCATAAGGTGTGAGATTTTTTATAACACAAAATTCTCCTTGAATGAAAGAAGTGATACTGTTTCTCCCATGGATGTAGGGAACAATGATGAACCATGTTAATCCCTATTGTGCATTGTGCTTGTTGTTTTTACTTGAATGTTTGTATGGATGTTGTGTTCTTGTTTGTTGTTTGGAAGGAGAACCATAAGAGGACCAGGACCAGATAGTGTGACAACTCAGTTTGGTGGTTGGGGTTCCTAGATGGGCAAGACACATAGGGGGTAGCGATGTCTCCTTTCTCTCCCGGCGCTCCCCTTGCTCCGCGCCGCGTAGGGTTTCATCCTGAAAACCTTCACCACAAGATCGACAATGCTTCTGATCTCCACTCTTCCTCCTTCCTGCCACCTCCTCCTACCTTCTTCCTGCTCTGAAAGCGATGCTCTGGTACTCTCTTCCCTTTAGGACTTCTCCTCCGCTGATTGCATAGTGATTTTTGTAAATGGAATATCATCCGCCTTTCTCCTCCCCTCTTTCCACCTTACCCTATGCATCAGACCTCCATTTTTGGGTCTATGTGCAGGCAATTCAGGTGGTTTGGGTCAGTGATGAAGAGGGTGTTTGGTGTTCTTCCTCTCCACTGACCTTGTTGTTTGATGTGGCTCTATTTTTACATGGTTTCCACATCATTTTTATTAATTTTTAATGATTTAATTAACTATTTTTACACTTTTTATTAAATAAATTCACTTTTTTATTCTTATAATTAAAATTTTAAAATAATCATTTTTGATAAAAATTTATGTAATTATGGACCTTTAAAAAATTGATTTATTCCTTCTTTGTGTTTAATATAACTAATTTTTAATCTGTTTACATAATTTTTATTTGTTTATTTTATTTAAAATTTTCATTTTTAATAATTATTGAGTTTGCTAATCAATTTACTTTTAAAGTTAACACATCCAGTAACTTAGTTACGGATTTCCAGGCTACCAGTAGCTAAGCTACCGTTAGCAAGGTTACCTTTGCTCATACTAGCGGTAGCAGGTTACCGATACTACCTAACAGTGACCCACTTTCCTTTTGCTCTAACAGTAACTAGTTTTCTAGATGTACCGGTGACTGTTGTCACTGTTATTCTTTCCTACCGATAGCTCTCATCTAAGTATAACAGTAACTTTAATTTAAGCTACCGGTGAACTTTAATTTTATCAGTAGCGGTGACCAACTTATTTTAATTTAATAAAGGTGAGTATTTATTTTGGTTAAGTTAAATCTGCTCGAATTTTTTATTAGTTAATATATATTTTAAGAAACTATTTAATCAACATAATTCTATTTAATTAATTTAGTATTTATTTTATCTTTTAATTAAGTTACATTAAAATAAGTTAACTATATTAATTAATAAGTTTAGCCTTTCTGCTAGCCATTTAAGTATATAGTACGTGCTTTTAAATAAATAAATTAGTTCACTTTTAATTTTATGTATTCAATTAGTTATTAAATTAATTAATTAAGAGTTTTTAATCATTAATTATATTATTTTATGTATGAATATTGGTTATTAATTCATTTTATAACTGTTTTAAGTCTACCAGTGAGGTAGACTATAGCTAGCGGTGACTTATTTGGGTCATTGATGCTAACTTTATCATTCGCTGCTACCTTGAAATTAATTAATTTATATAGTTGTTTTAATTTAAGTCTTTTATTATTTTAGCTTATCAATTATCAAGTTTATTAATTTAATTGTTATCAATTAATACTTTTTATTATAATTCCAAAATTTTAAAGTTTAATAAAAATCTTGTTTTAAATTAATGGTGTTTATTTTTCTTTTTAATTAATTATTTTTAATCTTTTATGTAGTTTATTTGAGTTTTAATTTTATGTTTAATCCATGCGTTTTAAATTTTCGATGGTCACCGTGAGTTCTTTAATCTCATTCATATCGGTAACCTTCATTTTAATATACCAGTGACTATTTATTTTGTTTGAACGGTGACCCTGTGCGCCCCCCTTTTCCTACCTCACCGTTACTCCTCCAATTTTCCTACCTCACCGTTACTTAATCCTCATTGTTATACTCTCCCTTACTGTTACTTAATTTTCCCAAACCTCACAGTTACACCCTCTTTTTCCTTTTTCTCAAACCTCAATGTTATTTTTTATCCTCACTGACAGACAACCTCTCAAAAACCTCACTGATATCTTACCCTACCGTTACCTTCACCCTCACCATCAGCACACCTCCAACCTCACCGTTATACTTTTTTTCCTCACCGTTTCTATTTCCTTCTTTGAACCCTCTTATCACCTCACCTTATTCACCCTGATAAGCATCCACCTACGCACCCTCTCTCTTTTGATGTGGAAACCTCTATTACCGCAAGATGGTTCTGAGATGAATCATTGATAAAGTCCATCTCATGCCACCATTGAAATGCTGCACCACCACCAGAGTGGAGCAGGTTGCCGGGGAGGAAGGGTTCGTCGCTGACGAAGGTCGCCGGCTCCTGGTTCTGCTTAATCCGCTGTCGAGGAGGAGGAGTTCCTACTGCCTTCCGAGATGAAAACTGCCGTGCCACTTTGACGAGCCGAGGTGCGCACCACCATGGAGGCCTACTTCCACGCCAGAGCCGAAGAGGACCCGCGAGGAGGGAGTCCGCTGGAGTAAGGGAGCTTGGATGTTGCTGGAGCCAATTCCAAGTTGGGATGTAGCACCGTGAGTAGGAGAAACGACGTGCAACACTGTTGGTGAGTTCTGAGGCTGCCGCGCACAGGACTAGTACTAGGCTGGAGAGCTGCTGCTATCTGCCGGTGATGAAGGAAGGATCCACCGGGGTCAGGAGGAAGAGCCGAGCCACCATGGGTGTGTGCTCAAGAGGCCGCCACACTAATGAAGACCGCTGTGCCGCGCTGGACTGGAGGAGATTTCTGCTGCGGAGTTGCGCCGTAGAAGAAAACCTCCCCTCTTTGCTACGCTGTGGAGAAATAGGGAGAGGAAGATGAGATAACAAAAAAAAATAGTAAAACAAAAAGAATAAAAAAAATAATAAAAGTAAAGTAAAAATAAAGTAAAGCAAAAGTTAAAGCTAAAGTTAACTTTAATTAAGTCAATTTAATATAATTAAATTTATAAAAGTTATAATTTTAAATAATTATAATATTAGCAAAAAGATAAATCATAAATTAAAATATAAAACTAAATTAATAATAAATGATAATAATAAATTAATTCAGTTTGTATAGAATAATTTTAGAATTAATAATAATTATAAATAAACTATAAAATATACTTATTAATTTAAATACTTAAAACTTAAGAAATAATTTTAATCACTAAATTAAAAATTAAATAATTAATTAATTAATCTAACAATTTAATTTATTTAATAGTAATAGTTAAAATACAATCTAAAATTTTATCTTAATTATTTATTTATGTTCTTAATTTTTAATAACTTAGTTAAAAATAATAAATTTAATAACTTAGTAATCATTCTATTAACTTAATTAAATTAATAAATTTTAATAATTTATGTATTACCATAGTAATATTAAATGAATAGTTTTATAAATAATATAAAAGTAAATAATAATTATCATTTTAAGATATTTACTATTTAACTTTAAATAAGTTTTATAATAGTAGACATTAAATAATAAATGTAAAATTTTAATTACTTTTACTGAGTTTTAATTATTTCATTTTGTATTTATCATGTGCAGGTTAATTCAAGGGTCTTAAACGTGTCCAGGTACTTTCAACTAACTCAGCAAGAGTTAGTTGCAAGAGAAATTCTAGCGCGATGTGTTTGTCGTGAAAAAACGCACCTTTTGCAGTACGTGGGTAAAGAACTTTTTGGAAATCGGTGGAAGACGTGCGATGACATGAAAAAGTTGACAGTTGATATATAAAGCAGAGCAAATATAAAAATTGGAGGGGGGGAGGTACATTCATTCACTGGGGGACGCTCATTTTCCCTCGCTCATTCATTCCACGACCACATCTATCCGAGAGCAGACTCTGAGGAGCAGCATTGGAGACAAGCAGGAGACCAAGGAGCCCGAAGGCAGAGCATCACTTGGGGAATTCATCCTTCCCCTTTCTTTAGTTCTTGTACTCTGTTTTCAGATGTTTTCAACGTTATATTTCATTATGATCATAGGATGAATTGTTAAACTCAGAAATTTCATATTTTGTTGGTTTATTCTTTAAAATTCTTCACGTTATTCTTTTCTGACATCAGAATTAATCGGCAAGATCAATTTTAATGTTCATGTTGATTGTTCACACCTTACATTCTTTATAAAATTCATAGTTTCAGGTTCAATCGGTGAGATTTAACTTGATCATCATTTTGTTGATGCTTTAATGACATTACATTTGGAGTTTTATGGCGAGTTCAACTTCAACTATATTATTTATCAAAATTTTAACAGAAGATGATCTTTAGAGTGGTGAACTCTAAAATTCATACTTCTGTTTGATGTGTCTTCTGGCGAGGAAGATATATCAACCAATTTCTAAGGTGTGATTCAATTAAAATTTTTGGAGAGTTATCCATTCAACCGTCAAGTATGGAATTCCCGAGAGAACTGTTGATCTCGCTTATTTGTCTTGCTGCTTTATATTAGTATACTATATTTCTCTAGTTTTTCATACTTAGTGTAAATTTTAGTTTCTATAAAAAAATACTTGTTCCATCATTCTGTTTTAGCATCATTTTAATAAATAAAATAAAAGTAAAAAAATGAACACTCACTTCACTACTGACAACAGTGGAGTTTAATAAAAATAAACCTCTAGAAATCTCGTCTACCTTCCCTTGGGTTCGACCCTTCACTACTATAATAGTGCAGGTTTATAAATATCATTTTGAGGGCCATGACGACCTCTGACCACTTCAAAAATTTGGTACCGTTGCCGGGGAAGGCACGCAATGATATTTTAGGGTTTGAAAAATAAAAAAAAAACAATAAAAAAACAATAAAAAAAACATAAAAAAAATCATTTAAAAAAAAACTGTTTAAAAAAAAAACTGCTTTGAACTGGAACCTACAGTTTGTAAAATTTGCTTCATTGTGAACTGTTGTGTGTTTAATCTCACCTAGTTTTAGTTTAAAAATGGATGTTAATGAAAAATGGAATCAACCGGGGCCTTACTGTGTGTGTTGTGGCTATTATGGGCACACCTCCTGACAGTGTGTCTATAACCAGCCACAAAAGGATGTTTATATTAAAGAAAATGAAAATTTTGAATCTAATCCAGAATCCCTAGCTAAACTAGAATTAATAGAAACCAAACTGGATGCTAGGGAGAATAATTGGAACAATTGGTTAACTAAAACCCATGAAATTCAAATTAGAGATTTTCAAGAGCAAGATAAAAGAATGAAAAGATTGGAAAACATGCTCTTGGAATTACAACAAAGGGTTAAAGAACAAGAAGAATTTAAAGAAAATGAAAAATAAAATGTTTATAAAAGATTTGAAAATCAAGTGGAAGAAGAGAGTGACTGTGAAACTGGGCAAGAGTCCATTCTCTTTGAAAAATCTGATTCTTTTGAACTAAATCTAGAAATAACCAACTCACTGAAAAAAGAACACAACATTGAAAAACCAATAAAGAGCTTTAATGCTGTTGAGTTGGACAATTCTAAAGATGAATTGAAACAGATTGAAAAAGATATCTCAGTTCTTTTCATAATTCCTACATTAGAGAAAAATCACTATTTTAGGAGTTTTGAGAATGAAGTCACTTTGGTTGAAGTCAAACTTGAAACTGAAGACTTGAATGCTAAAAAATATTCACCCAACTTTGCTGAATTTGTGAATAATGAGTCTAAACAAAATATTGGGAACATTTTGGAAGAGAAACTTATGCTGGATAATGTAGAATATGAAATTCTTAAACTTTAACTGAAAAATTCTCTTCCATGTTTTGAATTCGTAAACCCAATAATTTCTGAAATGTTGTTGGATGATGAGGATGAGGGAATGATATTTGAAGAAAAACTAACTGATGAGTTTTCATTTCCCTATTCTCATTGTAATTACTTTTCGGAAACTTTGTGTACTGAATTGGAAAACAGTGTTGATTTACATGGGGGTAAATGTTTTAATTTGAATAATCATGAACATGATTTTATTAAAGAAGAATTGAACATTTCTCCTCCCAATTTAAAATTTTTGGAACACTCAAATGAAATGGTTTTAGAGAGTGATCATTTTGAATTTGAATATGAAAACGAGGTTGAACACAAACTTGAATTAGACAGAGTTTATTTGTTAGAAGCAGTAGATATTGAGTGTGAGTTAACAGATGAGGATCTTTTGGAGGAGATTTACAACATTGTTAGACCTGAGTCTGTTTGTGATAAAATAAATTCTCTTCCCTGCATGTCACTTACATCCTCAATTGTGAAGGGTGTTGAGCCTTTTCATGATACTAATAGTAGTCCAGAGGGGGAATCAAATTTTAGTTTCATTGTACATGATTCAGTTTAGCACTTAATTGAATCTCCTCTTGAACCTGCTAATCATAATTTACCCATTTGCACCCTTGAATTTGAACCTGTTTGTGCTACGATTAAGAGAGATAGTTGTGAGGTCAATGTCTCACCCTTTGAAGCATCTAGGATTATGTTTTCCATTCATGTGAACTCAAATCTTGATAACTCTGAAACAAATATGGAAGTGGACAACATTATGATCTCAACTGTCAAAGGGTGTTTCTTGGGGATTTTTTCAGCTGATGAGAGTTTAGTTTTTCTTGCGCTAAGTCTTGAAGCCCACAATTTCCACTATTCTGTTAAAAATAATTGGGCCAAACACATGCGGTGGTTCCTATTAAGGAAACCATATCCACCTAGTGACTACGTTTAGTTGTTAGGTGAGTCTGGGTGGGGACTTAAAACCTAGCGCTGCATGAGAGGCAACCCATGGTATTTATTTTGTTTTCAATAAAAAAATTGTAATTAAATAAAGTATTTAAATTTAGTGCTTCATGGGAGTCAACCCATGTTCTTTATTTTGTGTTTACTTTTGTTTCTATTCTTGTTTTACTTTCAATAAAGTGATACTTTTATGGATTCTGTTTGCTCTATCCCTACTAGATTTTTCCTCTTGGTTTACATGTTTTGTCTCAGGTTACTACTTCTATGTCATTTAAGGAGTGGAATTCCCATATTGGAGGGAAATTGACAAATATATTCAGGGAAGTTCTTAACTCATAATTGGTGTTTTTATTTTTCTGCTCCTTATTGTCATAAAAATAATTCTACTTATATTAGAAAATTCTGCTACTTGTCATTGTGTTGTACATAAATTTTTCATGTTCCTCTTTGCTGAAATATTTAATTTCATTATTGTTAAAACCATTTCACTAAAACTAAGTGTGGGGGGTACCTGTCACTGGTAGTCATGTTTTTCATTGGAAATGATTTTTCTATAGGGTGTTTAGCATGCATTTTCTTACTACTTTATTGAACATCCTTTTGAATTATACTTTGTTTAAATGCTACAACCTATCCACTGTGCACTTCTAAAGTTACTTTCCTTGTTTGAACTTTAATGGAGAACCTTTTATTTTTCTGGACATCAATTTTAATGCATGTACTTGATAATGAACCTGCTGATTATTTATTTATTGTGGCAAACAATATTTTTGAACTTCATTGAGACCCCTTTATACATGTCATAAATCTGCTTAATTGAAAATCTATTTTGAACTTTAATTGATTAATTGTTCTTCTCCATATTTAGAAGTCAACTTTGGGGAAAAAGTTGGGTTTTAAGTGTGGGGGAGGGGGTCAATCCTTGACTTTGCTAAACTGTGCTTTAATGTAAGCCCATCAATTCCCACTGCAACTTCAAATTTCTTATAAAAAATGGATAATTTTTTTCAAAATTCTTGCATAATTTTAGGCTTTTCATTGTACTCAACTGGGTCTTGCCTTAGGATAAGTTCCTTGCTGGTAGTTAAGGACTGCTTATAACTTGAAATTAATGATAATGGATGATTGCTGAGTGGTCTTACTTAGTGATTTGATAGAAATTTGGTTTAGGAACTACCTCTGGAAGGGATATGGGTTACATGTTTATGGATTTATGGTCATAACCTTTGGAACTGGATGTTTGATTCTAATTATAGGGGCCTCATTCATTTTCTTTAAATTATTAAAACTAATTACTTTAATGAGACAATGTAAATGAATTTTATATAAATCTTTTGAAACTAGAGTAATTTGGGCATCTGGTATCCCATGGTGAGTCTCTGAGACCCTGGATGCTGGGTGCGTTTTTGTTTACTTTAAGCCCTCTGTACACTCTAAATAAGTGCATTGCATAGTGCTTAGCACATGATACATTTCTTGGGAAAAATAAATAAAGTGTCTAGGGTCAAAAATGAGCTCATTAAAGTGAGGGGAATGATGAACTCCAAATGAAGAAGGGATCAGTTGGTTTATATAGAAATCATTTACTCCAAATGAAGAAGGGATCGGTTGGTTTATATGGAAATAATTTAGGTTGTATCATTGAGGTGATTCACAAAAAAAAAATTAATGATTTTTGGAACCTAGGTGAAAAAGTAAAAGTACAAATATCCTTGGTTAAGATCATAATTCCATTGATATTTTATCTCCTGTCACTCTTGAAATTAGAATCTAAAATTGGATTGAAGTTAGTCACTAAGTTGTATCACATTTGAGGCATGACATATTCTTTGATGGATGGTCTTTGTGCTCTTAATTACTAGTGGGTATTTATTTTAAGAAAGATTCATATGAGTAATTCATTGTCTTAAATCCCGATGTTATGTATTGTCCTCTGTTTTGAGTGTTGGACATGTTACATTTTTAGGAAAAAATCATAAACACCATACATTTGTTTTTTCAAGAATAATAAAACATGAGATTTTTTGAGGACAAACAATGTTTAAGTGTGGGGGAATTTGATGTGACACTATTTTTACACAGTTTTCCACATCATTTTTATTAATTTTTAATTATTTAATTAACTATTTTTACACTTTTTATTAAATAAATGCACTTTTGTATTCTTATAATTAAATTTGTGAAATAATCATTTTTATAACAATTTATGTAATTATGGACCTTTAAATAATTGATTTATTCCTTCTTTGTGTTTAATATAACTAATTTTTAATCTGTTTACATAATTTTTATTTGTTTATTTTATTTAAAATTTTCATTTTTAATAATTATTGAGTTTTCTAATTAATTTACTTTTAAAGTTAACACATCCAGTAACTTAGTTACGACTTGCCAGGCTACCGGTAGCTAAGCTACCGTTAGAAAGGTTACCTTTGCTCATACTAGCGGTAACAGGTTACCGATACTACCTAACAGTGACCTTCTTTCCTTTTGCTCTAACGATAACTAGTTTTTTAGATGTACCGGTGACCGTTGTCACCGTTATTCTTTCCTACTAATAGCTCTCATCTAAGTATAACAGTAACTTTAATTTAAGCTACTGGTGAACTTTAATTTTATCAGTAGCAGTGAACCACTTATTTTAATTTAATAACGGTGAGTATTTAGTTTGGTTAAGTTAAATCTTCTCTACTTTTTTATTAGTTAATATATATTTTAAGAAACTATTTAATAAACATAATTCTATTTAATTAAGTTAGTCTTTATTTTATCTTTTAATTAAGTTACATTAGAATAAGTTAACTATATTAATTAATAATTTTAGCCTTTCTACTAGCCATTTAAGTATATAGTAGGTGCTTTTAATTAAATAAATTAGTTCAATTTTAATTTTATGTATTCAATTAGTTATTAAATTAATTAATTAAGAGTTTTTAATCATTAATTATATTATTTTATGTATGCAGATTGATTATTAATTTATTTTCTAATTGTTTTAAGTCTACCGGTGAGGTAGACTATAGCTAGCAGTGACTTATTTGGGTCACTGATGCTAACTTTATCATTCTCTACTACCATGAAATTAATTAATTTATATAGTTGTTTTAATTTAAGTCTTTTATTTTTTATCTTATCAATTATCAAGTTTATTAATTTAATTGTTATCAATTAGTACTTTTTATTATAATTCCAACGTTTTAAAGTTTAATAAAAATCTTGTTTTAAATTAATGGTGTTTAGTTTTATTTTTAATTAATTATTTTCAATCTTTTATTTAGTTTATTTAAGTTTTAATTTTAAGTTTAATCCATGCATTTTAATTTTTTGAAGGTCACCGTGAGTTCTTTAATCTCATTCATACTGGTAACCTTCATTTTAATATACCAGTGACTATTTATTTTGTTCGAACGGTGACCCTGTACACCCCCCTTTTCCTACCTCACTGTTACAGCTCCAATTTTTCTACCTCACCGTTACTTAATCCTCAATGTTATACTCTACCTTACTGATACTTAATTTTCTCAAACCTCACAGTTACACCCTCTTTTTCCTTTTCCTCAAACCTCACTGTTATTTTTTATCCTCACTGAGAGACAGCCTCTCAACAACCTCATTGATATCTTACCCTACCGTTACCTTCACCCTCACCGTCAGCACACCTCCAACCTCACCGTTATACATTTTTTTCCTCACCATTTAGCTTTCCTTATTTAAACCCTCTTATCACCTCACCTTATTCACCCTGCTACGCATCCACCTATGCACCCTCTCTCTTTCGATGTGGAAACCTCTGTTACCGCAAGATGGTTCTGAGCCACATCATTGATAAAGTCCAACTCGTGACACCATTGAAATACTGCACCACCACCGGAGAGGAGCAGGTTTCCGGGGAGGAAGGGTTCATCGCTGATGAAGGTCGTCGACTCCTAGTTCTGCTTAAGCCGCTGCTGAGGAGGAGGAGTTCCTGCTACCTTCCGAGATGCAAACTACCGCGCCACTTTGACGAGCTAGGGTGTGCACCACCATGGGGGCCGAATTCCACGCCAGAGCCGAAGAGGACCCACGAGGAGGGAGTCCGCTGGAGCAAGGGATCTTGGATGTTGCTGGAGCCGATGCCAAGCTGGGATGTAGCGCCGTGAGCAGGAGAAACGATGTGCAACGCTGTTGGTGAGTTCTGAGGCTGCCGCACACATGACCAGTATTGGGCTGGAGAGCTTCTGCTGTCCGCCGGTGATGAAGGAAGGATCCTCCGGGGTCAGGAGGAAGAGCCGATCCGCAATGGGTGTGCGCTCAAGAGGCCGCCACACTGATGAAGACCGCCATGCCATGCTGGACTAGAGGAGATTGCCACTACGGAGTTGCACCGAAGAAGAAAACCTCCCCTCTCTGCTACACTGTGGAGAAATAGGGGGAGGAAGACGAGATAACAAAAAAAATAGTAAAACAAAAATAAGAAAAAAATAATAAAAGTAAAGTAAAAATAAAGTAAAGCAAAAGTTAAACCTAAAGTTAACTTTAATTAAGTCAATTTAATATAATTAAATTTATAAAAGTTATAATTTTAAATAATTATAATATTAGCAAAAAGATAAATCATAAATTAAAATATAAAACTAAATTAATAATAAATGATAATAATAAATTAATTCAGTTTGTATAGAATAATTTTAAAATTAATAATAATTATAAATAAACTATAAAATATACTTATTAGTTTAAATACTTAAAACTTAAGCAATAATTTTAATCACTAAATTAAAAATTAACTAATTAATTAATTAATCTAACAATTTAATTTCTTTAATAGTAATAATTAAAATAAAATCTAAAATTCTATCTTAATTATTTATTTATGTTCTTAATTTTTATTAACTTAGTTAAAAATAATAAAATTAATAACTTAGTAATTATTCTATTAACTTAATTAAATTAATAACTTTTAATAATTTATGTATTGCCATAGTAATATTAAATGAATAGTTTTATAAATAATATAAAAATAGATAATAATTAGCATTTTAAGATATTTATTATTTAACTTTAAATAAGTTTTATAATAGTAGACATTAAATAATCACTGTAACATTTTAATTAATTTTGCTGAGTTTTAATTATTTCATTTTTTATTTATCATGTGCAGGTTCATTCAAGGGTATTAAACGTGTCTAGGTACTTGCAACTAACTCAACATGAGTTATTTGAAAGGGAAATTCTAGTGCGACATGTTTGTCGCAAAAAAACGCATCTTTTGCAGTACGTGGGTAAAGAACTTTTTGGAAATCAGTGGAAGACGTGCGGTGTCATGTAGCAATTGACAGTTGATATATAAAGCAGAGAAAGTAGAAAAATTGGGGGGGGGGGACATTCATTCACTGGGGGACGCTCATTTTCCCTCACTCATTCATTCCACGACCACATCTATCCGAGAGCAGACTCCGAGGAGCAGCACTGGAGACAAGCAGGAGACTAAGGAGCCCGAAGTCATAACAGCACTTGGGGAGTTCATCCTTCCCCTTTCTTTAGTTCTTGTACTCTATTTTCGGATGTTTTCAACATTATATTTCATTATGATCATAGGATGAGTTGTTAAACTCAGGAATTTCATATTTTGTTGGTTTATTCTTTAAAATTATTCACGTTATTCTTTTCTGACATCAGAATTGATCGGAGGGATCAATTTTAATGTTCATGTTGATTGTTCACACCTTACATTCTTTAGAAAATTCGTATTTTCAAGTTCAATCTTGTAGATTGAACTTGATCATCATTTTGTTGATGCTTTAATGACATTACAGTTGGATTTTTATGGCAAGTTCAACTTAAAATATATTATTTATCAAAATTTTAACAGATGATGATCTTTAGAGTGGAGAACTCTAAAATTAATACTTCTGTTTGATGTGTCTTCTGGTGAGGAAGATATATCAACCAATTTCTAAGGTGTGATTCAATTAAAATTTTTGGAGAGTTATCCAGTCAACCGTCAAGTATGGAATTCCCGAGAGAACTGTTGATCTCTTTTCTTTGTCTTGCTGCTTTATATTAGTATACTATATTTCTATAGTTTTTCATACTTAGTGTAAATTTTAGTTTCTATAAAAAATACTTGTTCCATCATCCTGTTTCATCATCATTTTAATAAAAAAAATAAAAAGTAAAAAAAAATGCACACTCGCTTCACTGCTGACAACAGTGGAGTTTAATAAAAATAAACCTCTAGAAAACTCATCCACCTTCCCTTGGGTTCGACCATTCACTACTATACTAATGCAGGTTTATAAATATCATTTTGAGGGACGTGAAGACCTCCGAACTCTTCATTGTTCAACCCATCGGGATCAACCCCACTTGGTCAAGATCGATGAGGGTGTTGGGACAGCTTGGGATAGTGTTGGAGGGGGGCCGTTGGAGATCTCTATTCCTTTCTTGCTGGTGTTGCTTGTATGTTGGGTTTCTTTTCATTCTTCTACGTATTTGGTGTTTCTATCTGGGGTTATCTTACAGTCCTCTTCTGGCTTCCATACCATTTCTTCTGGTTTGTTCGGTTGTTTTCTGGTGTCTTTTGTTATGTGGTTTTTCTGCGGGATGTTGTTCCTAATGGAAAGAGACCTTGATACAAGGAGGGATGCAGATTACATCGAAAGACTTGATTAGTTTCGGTTTTACCCAAGGCGATTGTCTCGAATTGTGTTTACTCTGAAAATCGGTTTGTGTGTTTATTTTTGGCGTGGTGTCAATTGGACGACGAGGGAAACATGATGATGTTTTATGGTGGTTCGATGGTCTTCGACGTCTGACATTTGGATGGTGGTCACTGGCGTCGTAGTCACTGGGATTGTCCTCTGATGGGGCTTTCTTCCACTCATACTCTGCTCTGCCGTACTCGTCCAACGCTCTTACCAAGTCAGCATGGTGTGGCGGTCTTCATGGAGGGTTTGGGTCGTGATGTTCGAGCGGTCAGTGGCCTATAGGATTCACATCCATCATGGTACAATGGCGATGATGGTTCTTGAACGGTGATGATGGTTCTTGAATGACAATGATGGTGTTCGAACGACGACGATGGCATTTTGTTATTTGAAGTTTACAATGGTGTGATGTTGACGAAGGTGGCGCCAGTGGAGCAATGATGGCACCGACGATGTGGACAAGATGTGACCCTCATGTTAGTGTTTAGGTGTTTCTGGAATCGAGCAGGTGTGGTGCGGTTCTCAATGCACGAAAATTTAGTTTATCTGCTTTGAATTTTAATTTTTTTACTTTGGTGCGAAGTGATGGTTGTTTTTTGTTTTGTGGTATTTCAATGCTGTCTTGAATTTTTTTAAAGTTTCACACTTTACCTTAAAAGTGTTTTCAAAAAATTAAAAATGTATTTGGAGGGGGTGGTTGGGGTTCCTAGTCTTCCCAATTCTGGAAGCTGAATTCATGGGGGAATGCTCTTGAAGCATGTTCTGCAGTTTTGCTTTAGATGGTGTCTATTTCTGATGGAAAGTTTAAAAGTAGGCCCTACCCATTACCAAAAAATTCAAGACATTACATTCTTCCTATATTTAAATATTTTCATACCAAAAAGTAAAAAATAACCAAGAGAATAAGATTTTGAACTTACATATGCGTTTTATACTCCCACATACTCCACTGAATGTCATATTTCCTCCTGGGATCTCACACAAAGTGAGTTGTACATCCATGATGATCCCATAAGCTATCAGTATTCTAACACCATCCCATGATGTGTGACTAACCACACACGAATCATTTGAGTTACGACTCATAAAATATGATTTAAATTCATTTATATACAATTGTAATAATAGATAAAAAATCACCACACCTATATTATGAATACATGAAATAATCCAGCAAACCTTAGGAAGAGTTCAAATAACCATACTTAAATGTATTTGGGTATTCAAATCCTTAGGAAATCCTGTAATGATCAAGATATGAAAAGCGTATCTCAATCAAAAGACACTTATATCACTCAATGCCAAAACACTAGTTATACTAATTGACTCCCAAATAGTCAATAAGTACATCATATTAATCGATCAATGATCACTTAGATGGTGTCATGACCATTCACATAACATGAAATATTTTCAATAGACTTATCTCTATATCATCTAATTAGAAACACAAGATACTCAAACGCTAACCCCAAATCCTTAGAATCACAACGCTGACACTTCACCTAGTGATGAGTAAGGTGTAATCTATGAATGCAAGGATACTTCATAGACTTGTTCATTGGTGTTTTCACCAAAACCATTGGTACATCCTCACAACAATTGGGTGTACCACTAACCTAGAACTATGAAAACCCTTAACACTTCATTCCGTATCTCAACTAATATCACAACTAAAATTTAAGGTAGAATTCCCTAATCCTCATATTTAAGGAAAAAATTAATAGTGTCATTTTTTCACCTAAATCATCTTTCAGTTTATCCCCTAAGTTCATTAGTATAATAATATAGGACTCCGAGTGCTGAAGAAGTGTGGAATACCATTATTTTAAAATTTTTTCAACTAGATTAGTGTTGTAACATCTAATATGGTATAATGGTTCTTGGATTCAACCATGGATCACATGAAATTATATTTAATCATGAAGAATAAAAATTGAATGAAACCGTAAACGATACCTTGTTCGTTCATCAACAATAATTTATCTGCTCATTGTTGGAGTGTTGTAGATTGAAGGTGACAAGAGAGGTTTCCTATAGATCATACACATGTGCACCAAAAATCATGTACTATCATTATTTGATACCAAGCTACTATCATGGTAAATCAAAGTGCTTTATGATGTCCTTTCAATCATTCCTAGAATAGATGATTAATTCACGAGACAAAATCGATTGAATCTTGTTATTCCTTTTATTTATATCTCTAAACCTTGAGAGGGAGTTTAATAGGAGAGAGTAGGATGAAAATTTTATCAATCCCATCACACCCACTATTTTTATCTTAAAAATAGTTTTTATATCTAGTTTAAAAACTTAAAAAAATTTCACTTAATCCCTTAAAATATTTAACCCTTAAAAAACTAACCTGTAACCCCAATAAAAACTTAGTTTACATGTTGTAAGTTACATAAATATTTTATCAATGTATTTTGAAATTAATAATATGTCACATGATAAAATTAGAACAATTTACTTAGCTCATAAGCTTCTCTTAATTGTTTAACAATCATTGAACATGTTACATTCGTTTGAAAAATAGTATTTTCCTGTATTCAATTTTATAATTAAATAACTTGTGAATACATTGAAAAATAAATTCAATTATTATTATATACTCACATGATGTAATTGAATTAATTTAATTACAATCATTCACACTCATTTGTTCATCGGCCCCCACACGTGGGTCCCACTTTGTTTAAGACTTCGATTCATCTAAATAGGTTGAACTTTTGGATACACTTGGTGTGTGACTCTCTAGGACCTTATCTTGATAGTAGTGATTCATACCCACATACTAATAGTGGTATCTAACAAAAAATCATGACCCCTAAGGAGATAAGGATAGGTCATAACAATGCCTACCTCCTATGAACACACATCGTGTAATATAATCTCTTTGTCTAGTCACATCTCATAAAGAAGGATGAACACTTTATGTCATCATCATTACATGATTTATTTATTATTATAATAACCATTACACACGGACTTACCTTTTTTCTACCATGGACATGGATTTAGTAAAGGTACTACCATCTTGGTCAACTGGGCTTGAGATATCTCTTCCTTTTAGAAATGATAAATTTTTTCTTGACCATTAAATCAATATTATACCACCAATTAATCACCAACACAAGATACCCTATCACAACATAAATGTCATGGTTTTCATATTTCATAAAATTACACAATCAAATGGCACATATTTATAATAATATCAAGTTGATAGATCGATACACATGATTTTAAATAGGAACAACCAATGACACTCAAAAAATGTTATGTTCATATTAGTAGGTCAGTCATCATGATCTACTCTAATTTAGATCACCAAGTGTAAACTTTATAAGAATAAGCCTCAATCCTTATGAGCCCCAAAACTAGATAGTAAAAATAATATATTTCCTGATAGTATAATTTATCTAGACCACATGACATATGATTTAAGATTATTGTCATAGTTTCTTAAGGTTCTCATTATATCTAAGAACTATTATAACATTTTTACATGATAAATAATCTAAAGAAATTACCATGAAAATAGTGGTTGTAAATTTATCAACACTACCATGGTAATAATCATTATGTATTACTCTCTATATAAATGACATATTAATCTAAATACTACTCAAGTTGGGTCTAGGTAATCCACTTTCACAACACTCCCAATTGAAATACAACCAAATTGATAATGATCAACTTGTTAGATCTCACATGATAAGATCATGATTCTTATGATTTATAGCTTTATTCATTAGACCTACCACATTTTCTTACATGACTACTCTATTATATATGACTTCACCTCCTTGAGTAAAACTTCTCAAGAGATGATATCCCTGAGTATATCCCTTTTTTCCTCCACTATAATCTTGAATTCTTATCTAGTACCATTGTTGTAAGTTTATCATAATCTATATTATGATAATAAATTACTTTTTGGTTACACTTCTAAGAACTAGATCAAATCATTATAAATTTCATACCACTTCTTTAGCTACATCAAAAGCTAAAAATTACTCTAAAATAAGATAGACATGCTCATTTTCTTAGCCTAACTACAATATTAGATCAATTTATCTTTAGGAAGATCAATTAATCCCTTAAAACTAGTGTTTCTTCCTCTCTAGGTACTAGATACACATCCCTTATACTTTTTCAAGCTCTATTGGATAGTTTCGGTTGCTTATCGTGCAGTTATCCTAGATTTATCTGATATTTTCATACCATAATATATGTACTGGAGATATCATATCTAGTAAATATCATTACACCTATGATAGATCCATTCTGAAGAATATGGAGTTATAATCACTATTATAATCTCCTCCCATGTAATCTTAGAGATATTTATACTATGTGACACTGGAAATTTTTTTCTCTTGAAATTTTAAAACTTTCATTTTTTAATACATTATTAGTATATGTATTTTTATTTGGTCTTAGAAACCCTTATATATACTTTATTATATCTTGTTCTCTATAACTTGGTTATTACTTCAAATCAATCTTTGCAGGGTTACTTTTAATCTTGTCTTAACCAACTATAAGACTAAAAAACTAATAACTGTTTTCCATATGTTAGAAACATATTTTACTTGAAAACAATGGTGCCAGTAACCAATTGAAAACACCTAGTAACTATTAAATCCAAATGAATATTCCATGACTACGATGATTAATTTAATCCAAAATTGGATCTCTATACCATAAACCCCTTATTAGTTTTCTTTAATGTCACTAACCCTTTCTGTTCATTTCATATAGATATCTTCTATAAGTTTTCCTTAAATGAAGGTGGTATTCATATTCAATTACCAATAAAATTATCATATAAATATGATGTGATAACTATATTTTTTATAGAATTAATAATGATGAATTTGTGTAACCAATTGAGCCTTATTGATACCATGCCTATACCACCCATGTATAATTTATCTTGAATACCCATCAATGGATTTACATAAATGAGAGAAACTACCAAAATAGAGACTTGATTATGGTATATAGAATCCATTCTTGAATTCACATGAACTAGTAAATCATAGATAATTTACATTTACTACTTTTTATAGGATTCATTATTCATATTTAATAATATATCACCTTGAATTGGTGATCATAAAACCATATCTATGGTTTTTTATTTTTCTATGTATTATGTGTCTCTAGAACATATTCTTTCCATTATCTCCTGTGTAACTTGTTCCTATTCTAACTATTTATGCATCTCAATCCTTGAATTAATCCAATGAAATCTTTCCCACATTATCTTTATTAGAGATTCAAACCCTTATTATAGAAATATAAACTTTCACTTGACTATAAATTTTCTATCTTAGGGATTTATGTAATATCCTTAAAAACTTTAAGGATAATTAATTGAGATTCACCATGTGTTTTTCTTAATGAATTTTTTTACTGACTTAGCCTTAACAAAATATTCTCATCTAAACACATGTTTTATGAAATAATGTATTTATTTCATATTATAGATCATATGATATCCATTTTTCATTATAGTTGGTATATGGTTTTGGGTTGACATTGTTATTTTTAAAACATTCCTTGAAATGATAATGGAAGAATTTTCATGAATTACTAGTCTTATCATTGATACTCCTTGCACTTAAATCATGGATATGATGTATATAAGGGAATGTGAGTTTAAGAATAAATACACTCTAAATTTTAATGATCAGTGCAATAACATAATACTTATCATTAATCCTGCTTTTATTAAC
Organism: Viscum album; assembly: GCA_963277665.1. Classification (NCBI taxonomy): domain Eukaryota; kingdom Viridiplantae; phylum Streptophyta; class Magnoliopsida; order Santalales; family Viscaceae; genus Viscum; species Viscum album. The sequence continues at coordinate 649,083,975 of OY728145.1, read as the reverse complement.
ATAATAGATTATATTTGTATAAGTAAATGTGATTTTAGGAATAAATCCACTCAAAATTTTATGATAGATGAATGCTTGGTTAATACATTATTTGGATCATAAGATAAAAGAAACTCATATCTTCTAACCATGCATGTTCCTTACTTCACTATTATATTACTAAATATTAATTGAATCTTATGAAGTATGAAAACTTACCTATAGCCTCTCCTTATAATAGTTTATGTGGTCAAGCTGGACTATATTTTGAAGCTTTGTGGATGACCTTTATTTCAAAAGGTTTATTTTTATAAAAACTGATAAGTAAGTATATTGATAATACTTAAGGTTTTTAGCTCCAAAGAGTATATACTCCATACTGATCATATGCTTTAAAACTACTTTTAGTTTTACATTCCAAAGAATTATCATTTCATAGCTAGGTATTAATAAGTATTACATTTTACGGTTATAATTTTTTGCTGATGGTTTAAGTATTACTGAATTATCATTTGAGTATGAAAGGACACAAACTACATTCACTACATAATGAAATAATGTCTCATTGTGTCCAATGTACACATGAGATATTTTGGTACTACTCAATAAAAAATAATAGTTCATCTAGAATCAATAATCTTGAAAAAATAGAAGTCATATTCTTCTCACTACTGACATAGGAATCACCATTCCTAAGCTACTTGTAGAATTCACATTACTTCCTATAATATTTTTGAACTTACTTGGTTAATGTATTTGGATTCAAATGTGTGTAACACACATATATAATCTAATACCCAAGAAATAAATATAAATATAACATAGAATTATGAATATATATATAAAATTGAATCCTATGCTTGATTATACTTAAATTCAACACATTTTCTCTTACAGTAACCTAAATTACCACATAAAAAGTAAATAACCCCATGTTTGATGCTCTCTATCTTTATCTTTGGTTTCTTAGAAGGATTTTGTGAAGTTACCTTTTACAGTGTACCTACCATTGGCATTTACGACTTCTCTTTATTCTTATTCACCATAAGAACTAATGATTTAACTTTATTTAAATTCTTATCATCTTAGTGCACATTACCTAAAATATATTGAAGTGGTTCCTCCATAATATTCATTTTATAATGATTAGTGACACTAGAGTAACTGAGTGACAAGGATGGAAGAATGTTATGTATTGAAAGATCAAGATTCATCTTTCAATTTACACAAGTTCAGTGTAATCATAATCTCATTCATTTCATACTTCTTTATCCTTAAAAACTTCTCAGAGATGAGACAACATGATATAACCATCCATGACCTATTATTTGTTTAACAACTCACTAGACATTGATGATAACATTATGATGTGAATATAAAATTCATCATCCATGTGTCTCATATAAGATTAATTTTGACCCTCTCTTCTTGAGGTGGATCATAAGGTAGTTGAGACACCAAAACACACAATTTCCTTTCACATCATAGTACTATGCACAAGCGACTGTACCACTTATAGAAATTAGTACCGATTAAGAAAATTCCATTGTCCAATATTGATCATAGTGTTACTGTGGTATAAATTTACATTTTATATAAAAATAAAACATAAAAATATTAGTACATTTATCTTGATTAAATATTATAAGACATTATATATTTATTAATATTAAATTTCAACCAATATTTTATCAAATCCTAACAGTCCTCAACTACTAGATTCATAATACTCAGTCGCTTGAGTACTATAGCGAAAAGAATATTTAAAACCACTCCTCATAGACCAAGCTCTGGCTATAACACTACTTGGATAGTTTTAAAGTAGTATTTTAGTAGACCAATCACATTAACTCATGATTACTTGATTCATTGATTAGAGTCCCATATCCTACAAAGTAGAACTTTTATTTACTCAACAATTTACCTCTAAAGTTTCAATAAGTTAGCTATAAATAATTATTTACTACTAACTTTAGTTAGTTGATACACCACTTTAATAATAATTCCTTAGTAGTAAGAGCCACCCTTAAATATGGATAATGAGTACCTTAAATGCACAATTTTTTTCAAACTCAAGTGACATATGACATTAATGGATTAATATTTACTTAAAGTGATTTTTAAGTTTTTATTTTCTCTAAAACTGAGATCCAATTTTATTTATCATGATTGTTACTATATGATCTTACTCACAAGTTTAACCATGTATAAATAGAATAATTTCATTGCACATGTTCATTTATTTTATCTATGCATGCTTGTTAATTATACTATGTGATCATGAATCATCCACACATTCAAAAATAATTAACCATGCATAATAAAATAAACAAAAAAAGTCATGATCATGAGATTTTTCTCCTAGTCAAACCATCAAGTGGATGATGGATCAACCAAGAACCTAGGGTAACTACTTGAGACACACTCAATCTCAAGTTACAGTGCCCATCAAAATTCCATGTGTTTATCTTGTTTGGTTCCACACTAGCTCTCGACTCAAACCACATCGTTGTGAACTCCTCTATTTTATAATGTTTACTCATGTGCATGTAAGGGGGGTACTTAGGATATGAGAATACATTTTTATCACTCAAAATGTGGACACAAATTTTCTTATAAATTTAATTATGGAAATACAATTAATAGGATATCTAAAAAGATATTTCATAAATAATTATTGCATTTTAAAACTTAAATGAAATAATTAAATTAAATAAATAAAAACCAAACATGAACGGGTCTGGTCTCAGATCATGATTAGTTAAAATGAAATAATATTGTATAATAAAAACTAATTTGTAATTAATTAAACTTGAGGGTATTATTTATGAATTAAAATAAATAAAAATAATTTTAATTCCCTAAATACAAGTCTCACGGTCCTAAAAATAATTTTATTTCATTACAAATGATATTTTTTAAATGTTTTGAAATTTAAAAACTTTTATGATCTCGGGTATTTATTTTAACCCACCATAAGAGGGGTTTCAGGCCCTTATGAGCCTAGAAGGGATATGTAGATTAAGTAGGACCCAACCCAGCTGGATATCAGTGTCATGTGAGGCGTGTCTCCTGAGAGGTTCCCGGAAACAAGCTAACAATGATAGCTTGAAAAAATATTTGTTAATTTTTTATAACCAAACCTACCATACTGGAAGTTGTTGAATTTATCCCCCCAATAAGTGGGGATACAATTTCCACAATAGGTAGTGATAAATACCCACACTAACACACACACATTTTTTTTTTATTTTTTCTTTCTACCTATTCATAGGTTTAAGGATTTAGGGTTTTTTTTCTTTACAATTCACATTGACCGTAGATGAACCCCCACCATGGAGACCTATAGGCATGGTAGACTGGCACATATGATATGTACTTCAAGGAAAATGAACCTCTGCCAGCGAGCACTCTCATAGTGGTTGATCACATACCTCCACCCCATAATATATATATATATATATATATATATATATATATATATTCATTTTAATTAAATTTTAATCCTGATTTTTTTCAATATTTAGATGACCATATCTCATCCATCCAAATTCATATTGAAGAATCATTCATCAATTTGGGACCTTTATAATTATATATTCTCCAATTCATGTAAAATTAATTTTAATTCAACTTAAGTAACCGCATGATCACTTTAATACCAATTGTAGGAACCCGGGTACTACAGAAGCGTGAAATATTGGTATTTTCAAAAAATTTCAACTGGATTAGTATTGTAACATCTAATATAGTAAACCGGTTCCCAGATTCTACCATGGATCACATGAAATTATATTTAATCATTAATTATAAAAATTAAATGAAACTGTGAATGGTACCTTATTCGTTCATCAATGCTAATTTGATCCACTAATTGTCAACATGATATAGCTTAAAGGCACCAAGATAGGTATCCTCTAGATTATAAAAACATGCACAAAAACTCATGGATCATAATTATTTTATACTCATGTTTTATCATGGTAAATTAAATCACTTTACAATTCCCTTTTGGCCGCACGAAGACCAGATGATCGATTCACGAGATGGAATTGATCGAAGCTTATTATTCCTTCGATTTATCTCTCCAAACCTCGAGAGGTATTTTGATAAGTGATAGTGGGATAAAAAATAAATCATGACTCACACACACACTATCTGGGTCTTAAAAATGGGTTTTATATCTCTGTTAAACTCTTAAAAACTTCACTTAAGCCTTTAAAAAAGTTAACCCTTAAAAACCAATCTGTAACACAACTAGCGTCTTAGTTAACATATCACAAGTGACATAAATATTATATAACTACATTTTTACATTAATAACACACCACATGATAAAATATGAACTATTTACTTGGCTTGTAATTTCCCATTAATTATTTAATGAACCTTGAACGCATTACGTTTGTTTGAAAAATATTATTTTCTCATATGCAATTTTATAATTAAATAACCTATTAATACCTTGATAAATAAATTTAATTACCATTATAAATGAAAATAATATAATGGAATTAATTTATTTGTGATCATTCACACTCAGATATTGAATGGTCCCCACATGCAGGGACCACTTCTTCATAGACTCATATTCATTTGAATAGGTGGAACTCATGGATACACTTTGCATGTGACCCTCTAGGACTTTATCTCGATATTAGTGAGTCATACCCATAGAACAAGAGTGGTATATAGAAATAAATCATATAACCTAAGGATATAAGGATAAGTCATAGTTATAAATGCCTCCTATGAACACACGTTGTTTTATATAATCTCTTTTTCTAGTGATATCTCATAAAGCACGATAAAAACTTTATGTTATAATCCTTATATGATTGATTTATTATTTTAATGACCATTTAAAATAGAATTAACTTATTCTACCATTTCTATGGATTTAATAAAGCCACTACCATCCTAGTCAACTGGTCTCGAGTTATCTCTTCCTTTTGGAAGTGATAAATCACGTCTTGACCATTTAATAAATTTTATACAACTAATGACACATCCAATGTAAGCTACCTCTCCACAACATAAATTTCATGGTTTTCATCTTACATATAAGTACATAATCAATTGGTATAAATTGATAATAATCTCAATTTAAGAGACCAATACACGTTCTTGTAAATAAGAACAACCAATGACACATGAAACATGTAGTGTTACTATTAGAGGGTTGGACCTCATGATCTCCTCTATTTGAGATCACTAATTGAGAAATTCATGAGAATAAGTCTTAAATATTATGAGACCAAAACACTTGATTTCCACACATCATTCATGTCCCACCAGTATGATGTATATAACTATAGTACATATGTTTTAATATATCTATCATAGCGTCTCAAGGTTCTCATTATAGCTGGGAACTGCTATACACTTTTGATATAGAAAATATTATAAGGACATTACCATGTGAATAATGTACACTGAAGTATGAAAACTATTTATGGTAAGAATACATCATGAAAAACTCTCTGTATACGTGATATGGAAACCTAAAGTATTGATCAATTTAGGTCTAGGTCACCCACTTTAATGAAAAACAATACCTAATTTTTTCTCTAGTTAGGTAAAAAATAAGTTATTGTCATTTTTTTAAATATTTTTATGAGTTTTAAAAGTTTTAGATGAGAACTTTTCTCATTGTATTTGTGTAGTGTGAGCTTTACAATACTCATAGAATTCAACCTGATCATTGAAGAAAAAATACTGGTGAGTAACTAGGTTATATCTACAGGGATAAGCCAAGGGTTGAAACAATGAGAACTTATGCATGAATAATGATAGTGATATGAATATAATTAATTTTTTATAGCATGAAAATTATATAAATGTATTGGAACTCTTATATAAATGAGTTTTTGTGTGAATGATAAGGAAAATAGAAAAATAAAATAGGGTTTAACTAATGAGAGGAGATAATAGGGATATCCATGTAGTACCAATACTTTGTAATGAAATTTAGTTGAATTACCAATTGAAATAGTTTTTTAACATCACAAAATATAACGATGAACCTCTTAGACACACCCTAGATTTAATCCCAAGATCAAGGTTCCTCACAAGTTTTCTCTTATCTCTTAGAAGAAATAGTTAAAATAGTGTTATGTGACTATGTTACCACTGAGATACTTAGAAATTTAACCTCTTAGAAATCAATGTTTAATACTCTAGTGATCAAATTCAGATTACACTTCTCCAACTGAAAAGGATGACAAAACTAAAACAACTACTCCAATAGTCTCCATGTGATAATGTAGGAAAACTCCCACCATCTCACCACCATCTACCTGAACCCATCTAATAGAAAACCTCACCACCTCACTGAAGTACCTTTCCATTCCCTACATCGAAAGACATAATAAGGATTATGTATCATCGAAGGGGTGCACAAGGTGTAAGGTAACAAACTCAGTAGTATCCCACCCAGGTGTTCCATATCAAGTCTCTATAAAATAATATATGCATTCAAAAACTTAAAGAAAACATGGAATGATAAATAGTGTAATAGTTTTATATTAAAATCATAGAAAAACAATTTAATTCCCACTTTTTACACATTTCTAAATAAATCAGGTAAATTAGTTTAGATAATTTTATATACAACTGTAGATGGTAAATTCCACTTACCTCAAGGTAAAGTGGAGACATTATTTTATAAATGGATAAAAAGGATTAAAAGTTGGAATAATCCTACGTGAGACTCAGAAATACCCTTTACCCAGAAATAAAATAAACCGGGTTCAACACTCCCCCTAAAGTTAGTTTAGGATAGCTTAGAAAATGAGTTCCACAAAAAAGAAAAATAAAAAAGACACCAAAAAAGACCATAAAAACTCCCCCTCAACCTGGGACGCTAATGCGATGGATTCCTAGCTTGATAAAAAGATATTCCAGTTAAGATCCTAGGAGGCCTTTTGTGAAAATGTTGGCAAGATGATCTATCAACGATATGTGGTTGAAACTGACATGATGCTTGTTGAGGTGATGTCGAAGAAAGTGGAAGACCACCTCGATATTCTTCACGCGTTCATGGAAGATGGGATTGGAAGCAATCATCATGGATTCCTGATTATCACACCAAATATGAGAATACGTCTACTGCATAAAACCAATCTCATGGAGGAGATGATGAAGAAAAGTGATCTTATTTATGAGTGTGGCCATATCAAAGTATTCAAACTCAACACTGGATCTAGAGATGACAATCTATTTCTTGATTCTCCATGAGATGAAGTTACCTACTAGGAAAATGGAAAAACCAAAAGTATACTTTTGGGTAGCAAGGAAACTAGTATAGTCAACATCACAGAAGGACTCAATATTCATATTATCATTACGTGAATAAAGAATACCATAAGTAAGGTCTTTATTAATTTATTTGGAAATGCAAAAGACAACATTCCACTAATATTTTTTGGATGTTACATGAATTGGATAACCTTTCCAACAACAAATACAATGTATGGATGAGTCATGGTGAGATAATTTAGTTTTCCCACAAGATGATGGTACATATCTAGGTGAGAATATGGTTCCGTGTTGTCATAGAGAGACTATTATCTGGGATCAATATAAGTGTTAACGATAGATCCTGAGTCAAACTAGAATCCTAAAAGATATCCAATGCATATTTATATTGGAAAATAGATATGGTGTATAGTTAATGAGAGACCTCAATAACAAAAAATTATATTAGAGGACCTAGATCTTTGGTTTGAAAGTGGTGTTGAAGATTCCCCTTTATATGGGTGATTCCATTTGAGTCTCTCCTAGTGATGATGATATCATCAACATACACAAACAATAAGATACATCCATATGATGTCATGTGGTAGAATACATTACGGTCTTTCATAATCTAAGATAGTCCAAATGTAGTGAATATGGTGTTGAATTTTCCAAACCAAGCATGAGGAGACTGCTTGAGTCCATATAGAGAGTGATAAATTTTAAAGACATGAGAGTTAGCTCCCGAGGCATAGAATCCAGGAGGTTGTTGCAGATATACCTCTTCTTCAAGAAATCCACTGAGAAAGAATTTTTTGACATCAAGTTGATGAATATGCCAATTATTATGAGAGGTAAGAGAGATGAATAATTGGAAAGATTCCATATTTGGAATAGGAGAGAAAGTATCAAAATAATTGACACTATATGTATGAGAAAATACCTTTGACACAAGTCTGGATTTAAGGTGATTAAGAGTGCCATATTCATTGAGACATACCATATAAATCCATTTTTTCTGAAAACCTATTTACCTACTGGAAGGGGGATCATATCCAAAGTATTATTATTATCCAGTTCCTGAAATTCACCCCACATCGCTTGAAGCCATCTAGGGTGAGATTTGACATCACCAACCATGTGAGGAATAGATATCGTCTCTATAGTGGAAATACCTCTATATTAGGATGTGTAAAGAGGGGTATTCTGGAAAGAACGAGTACATTTTATCAATGCAATAAGAAATTCATCTATTTCCATAGAAGGATTTTCAGATAAATCTGGGGAGATGGTGTCCTCAATCTGGACGGGGGACACATCCAATGAGAGACAAGAGTAGATAGTTCCAAACTGGTGATTAGTAGAGTGGGATACCAGAGTCAGATATGGGTGGATGATGAGAGTAAGAAAATCACTAATAGTGGTGTCTGGATGGGAAGAGGGAGGAGAGAAATGAGAGATCTCAAAAAAGGATACATTAGTAGATATGATATATCACCACAAGTCTATAGAGAAGAATTGGTATCTGGGCTGAGTGTGGGAATACCCAAGGAATATGAAACATACGGATTTGGAAAAAATCTTGGAGATTTTGGGATGAGCATCATAGACATAACACAGACACCTAAACACATGGAGTGGGAGTGGGTGAGGAGGTAGAGAGGAGAGAAAAATCTAAAAAATGAGTCTCCCCTTAAAGGATAGAATAATGTTGGCGATTTATGATTTATGTAGCATTAATAATGACATCCCCCAAAAAATGAAGAGGTAATTTCATGTGGAATATGAGGGCATGAGAAATATCCAAAATATGATGATGTTTATGCTCATCCAATCCATTTTTCTGAGGTTTATCATGGAAGAATGTCTGATGAATAATACCTTTATCCTTGAGAAACTATTGAAAGAAATTGGATAAATATTCTCATCCATTGTTGGAGTAGAGAAATTTAATGGAGGTGGAGAACTGAGATTGAATTTCATGATAAAAGGTCTAAAAATTAGAAAACACTTTATACTGATCATGAAGAAGGTAAAACCATGTCATACGTGAGAAATAATAAATGAAGGATACATAATATCTCTACCCTAATTGAATCGAGATTGCACAGGGATCCCATACATTTGAATGAACCAAATCAAATGGATTAGAGGCCCGTGTTACCAACTAAGGAATATATGTTGTGTGATAATGTTTTAAAAGTTTTCATGACTCACAATGAAAAGACATATGTGGAATAATATTATGAAAAAGACAATGAAGTTTGGAGGTAGGTGGATTTCCCAACCAAGAATGAAGATCCAACGCATGAGTAGGGAGTGTCGTGCAGGCTACAGATTTCAGACCATAAAACATGTACACCAAATCCCGAAGATGGCCTCTACCAAGTTCCTATTTCATCATCCTCTCTTAAAACACAAACTAATAATATGTAAAAATAAAAATATAGTTGAAGTCCTTTGTAAGATTACTGATAGTGACAAGATTAAAAGTACTTATATAAGAACATGTACTACAAACAGAAAGTGAATATATGAATTTAAGGAGCATGTGCCAAATATTTCAATAGTAATAGTGGATTTATCAACAACAGTGATAGATGTGGGTCCAGTATATGAAAGATAAGTATATAAAATACCTTCATCACCCGTGAGATGATTGGATACACCCGATTCAAGCATCTAAGTAGGTGGGTGATGTGTGACATAAGCAGTAGGGCCACTCCTCCAAGAAATGGAGGCTGCAGAAGAGGAAGGTGGAAAAGCAGCTCGATAAGATTGTATAAATTAAATCTACTCCTTTGAGAGTTCCATTTTGCAATAGATAGTGGATGGAGGAAAGGATGAAGGCATGTATGGGTATGCATAATGTGCCAGGAGGGGAGGAAACTTCATGAGAGGGTCAGTGTTGGGGCATGGGACATCCTCGCAGGTAGGCGCACAAACGCGGTGATGGACTGTGGGGCTACCATATGGGAAGGCTGGAAAATGGGGTGGGGGGAATTTATCATAGGAGATTAGACAAATAGATATTCCATAGAACCTATGTAGGCATTCCGTTAATAGGAGAATGAGGCACCCATGTGACAGGGTCGGTCATTGGGGCGTTAGGATAACCGCACAGGAGGGACAGTCTTCGGGACGCTGGGATAACCGCACAAGCGGGCCAACAAAGAGACTGCTATGGAGGATCCTAATAAGAAGAATCTGACATAGGGATGATGTGCGGGGGGTTCAGTGATGGGATAGGGGGCTGGTGTGAGAATTCCACTGCCAGTCCGTCAGGCATCCTGTAGGGGACTGCATTGTGCATAGGGAGGTTGGGGATACTAGAGGGCCATCATAGATTGGTGGTGGTCTTTCCATAGGAAAAATGGATTTTGGGGATTCCATGAAGGAGGATAGGGTTCATTGCTATCCAAGAGGAATCCTCATTGAGAAAAAATGTCAGTATAGTTCTGCTGGGTGGGATTCATATGCGAGGAGCACACATGGAGGGAATGAGGTGGGGCTAGGATATCCATAGGAGGGTGATTTCATATAGGCGGGCTAGAGATCGGGGATGTGATGAAATAGGAGAGGCAATACATCTACAGTACACATGGTTTCTAGGGATTCCATGTAGGAGGAGAGGGGCCAGTGCTATCCAGGAGGAAGCCATGCAGAGAAAAACTCCAGAGAGGGTTCTGCTAGGTGGGAGTTGAATGCATGGAGGAGTGCATAGGGATGGTATCTCCACAGAAGGGTGCCATCATATAGGTGGGATGAAGATCAGGGTCAGTACGCCGCAAGGGAGGTGGGATGGGAGTTCCCAAGGGAGGTGGTGCTGGTAGATTACAGAACAAGTGGGGATGGGAGTCCTTGAGGGAGGTGAGGTCTTGAGCTCATTGAGCAGGTGGGGTCAGGAATCTATAAGAGAGGTGGGTCTAGGAGCTTGCTGAGGGAGGTGAGGCTGAGAGTCCTCGAGGAGGTGGTGGGATTGGGTGACCACGAGGGAGGTAGGGCCGAGAAACCATGAGGAAGGAGGGTCTGGGAAGTGTTGAGGGTGGTGAGCTGGGAGGTCTTATAGGGAGGCGGCCTAAAGGTTCCTTTGGGAGGAATGAGGGTAGCATATGGGAGAAAAAAAATTATTGGGAGTTTTCCTTTGATACCATGTAGTTGGTGAATTCCCCTTAACTCAAGGTGAGGTGGAGACATTCTTTTATAGGTGGATAAAAAGGATTACATGTTGGAATAATCCAATGTGGGACTCAAAAATACCCTTTAACTAGAAATACAATAAACCAAGTTCAACATCAACAAAGCAATCATATCAAAACAAAGCAGGAATCACATATCATATCAAATCCATGTAAGTACAACCAAAATAGTATAATCCAATGAATATGTAACATCATGCCAAGGATCACACTAGTCCATGTTAACTAGGACACTCATACATAACATAGACAATCATTAACATCAAGTCTCTACATATATGCATAAAATTTAGAGGTCATAGGAACACCCCCAAAATTTGACCCACCAATAGGTATAACATGTCCCTAGATCAACAAATCTAGGAAGTAGAGGAGCAACCCATGAATGAACTCCTCAAAAAGTGGATGAGGCCTATTACTACACCTTCCACCTAAGTACCCAAGGCTTCCCATGTGCTCTATTTTCCAAAAAATTTCATCAACACCATGATTTTGAAACCACTTCACAAATCCGTTTCACAATTATTTGAAAACACATTTTCATTTACCAAAACTAGGGGAAAACCATATTTTAATAAAAACACATTTCCACACACTCAAATAAATGATTCCAATTTATTTATAAAATAATTTATAAAATCCAAAGTAATGTAGTTCATCCAACATAGGCTAGTGATGAAACCAACTACCTCAAACTCGGGGTTGTACATGCTCGCAAAGGGATCTAAAAACAATAAGAACAAAAAATGAAAATGGAGTCCCTAGAATTAATCTAAACATCTCATAATTGATTCAATTTAACAAAAGGGTTAGTGAAGTGGAAAGATCACAACATACCTCAAGAATTCACACCTATTGTACCACAACCAAAAAAGGATCAACCCTCGAAACAAGATAACATGATGAATCTAGAAAGGAATCAAGAGAATTACCATCATAGATAAAAAACCAATAAATCACCACAACAGTGCAATTATAATAAGAGTAAATGAAGAAGTATAAGGATCAATCACTTGTAGAGGTGTACCGTAACCACAAAGATGATAAATCACTAAACTAAACAATACATATGAAGTGGAGGTCCCCAAAATCTATAGAAAAGATCTATGGGTTTAGAGAAAAGAGGTTGTATATTTAATGAATAATAAAATCACTTGAATAGTTACCTAAATTAACTGCATGAAAGACTTACATGGTGTGCAACCCCTTTACACATCGTATAATCAACAAAGTCCACATATGTTGAAAAACCCATCTTCTTTTTACAAAAAACCGATCTTTTACCATTACACATCATGTAAATAATTTTCATGGTGTGTTACCTTTCACGTTGTGTATTCAGCTCATAAAATGATCCCAGAGACCAAATACATGATGTGTAAACTAGTAATATGATGTTTAATCACTCATCAGACTATAAAAATAGTATATTCTTACATGAAAACCCAAACCACCTCAGGAATTCTATAAACTCAAGGAGAACCCCACTATGCCATTACATGTTTATAACTGGACTCCATTAATTAAAAAAACATACATCCCTGACCTTTAGGTATTTCACCCAATAAATAGTCTTCTTCCTTGGGAGTCCCAAGACACACCCAAATAAATAGGAAAATTAATAAAGAGAATGGAAATACCTAAAATATGGTAACAAGATGTTACAAACTCCCCACAATAATAATTTCCATCCCTGGAAAGTCATGTTGAATAATGAAGTCCACTAAAGAGGTTATACTACCTCTCCCTCATCAATGACTTGCACTCTCAAGTCTCGAGAGAATCTGATCCATGATTCCATAAAACTCTGACCAATGAAATCGAATTCTCATGAAATAATTTTACTTGAGAGTCATTGATCTATAATAGTGGGTCCATAACAAAAACATCTAGTTCTAACTAAATCTATTCCCAACTCAGAACATGAGGAATTAGGATGGTATTTCCTAAGCTGTGAGACATGGAAAAAATCATAAATGCCTATCAACTGAACTAGAAATTCAAACCAATAATAAACATTCCTAGGATTCTTAGTGACCTCAAATAGTCCAATATATCTCAAATCCAACTTTACCTATTGTAACACCCCAAGATTCCATGGTATGCTTCTCTTTGAATAATACAGTAGCACGTGTTGTACGCAACTTCAAGATTCTAACACGCCACGATCAATCAAAGTAGCCATTATGAATAGTAATACTCACTTTTTGAAATTTTATACATTTTATCTTTAAAAATGGACTTCATTTTTGGATTCGGAATATCAAAATTATACTAGGATGAAATTTTGGTACTTTTTGGATAACTTTTATATTTTGATGACTAGTGAAAATTACTAATTTTTTATTAAAAACAACTTTTTTAATTGAAATAATTAATAGTGATAAATTATGAATTTGAGTGGTTTTAAAGTATATTTAGAATATATTTTTACCATTTAATACAATTTTGGTCATTGGAAATAATTTCACAATTACACCGGACATAAACAAGTATCAATCTTTTGATAGTTATTATTTATTAAAAACACGCTTTTTGTTTTGACAACGGGAATTAATTTTAAATTAATTTATGCCACTTATGTGTATTGAATTTGGAAAAATGGATTCCATATTTAGAATCAGGATGTAAAAATTGTGTAAAAAGGTAACTTTCATTTTTAGACATTTTGAATAATTACTTCGGTAAATATTTTATTTACCATGGTTAAAGGGTAAATCCGGTAAATAAGGATAAAAAAATAATATTATAATAACAATAAATTACCCTAAAACATGTCCTAAACTTATTGGTGGATACATGTCCGACCATGGTCATCTTTGGGTCTATTTTGGGGCCCCATGGAGCCACTTGTAGGCGATAGGGACACTTTATATAAATTAAGTTAAAGTAAATACAAAAATGACATAAGCATATATCTTTTAGAAAAACAATTTTTACATAGGGTTATATATGTTATACTTTCTAATATAAATATTCATTAGAAATATAAAACGATTTCCTACATAATGGTATTTTATTTATAATTTTTAGACATTAAATAATTTAATTTATTTATGACACAATGATGATGCAATAATTACCGTATTAATGAAAGATTAAGATGATTGATATTATAAATAACCAAATAAATGTAATTTGAGACTTTTTATAAATTAAAATAATTTTATAGGTTACTATGACATATTAGGATTGTTTATATAAATTTGTTTGAAGTAATAATTCTGTTATGAATTTATCAAAAACAAAATACCCAATAGTGTCAAAATTGACATAAAAGAGTTTTTAAAACAAATATTATATTATTAATTTATATTCAATTCCTAAAAATCTAAGGTTCGGCCAAGAGACTTACATCATGATAGTTGTATCATTAATGGACCACTTGGAGGGTCTCTTTGAGGTATATAGTAAGTTTATTAACTATATAATATAAAAATACAAAGTGACATGGTAAGTGTCAAACTAGTTAACTAAGAGTTAAAACTAAAAGATAAGGTTAATATAATGACCAAAACCTATCTAAATTATATTGGTTGAGTGGTTTTCGACTCATACCCACCTTAAACTTTAAATAATCCACTTTTTATCCATTAGAAAATTAATATGAATTTATTATAAAATAATATTTCTAGATTTTCCTAAGGTGCCCCTCCTCCCCCTTATAAAAGGACACCACTTCTAACCAATTTTTCACACTTAAAAGACTTTTTGTTCGGAAAACCCCCACCCAAATACTATCTAAACTTCCCTAAATTCAATATAGAGGCCTTAGTTTGATCATAAAGCCAACCTAGGGAGCCCTTTTGATCAAATCAAAAGGAAGAACCCGAAGAAGAGGTAATGTTTTCACCACCCTTTTTCAAGTTCATTTCTTCTTCAACTTCTTCTTTCTTTGTTATTACCATTATAAAATAATAACTAAAGTATCTCCTATATACTTTGATATTATTATAAATATGGTACAACCATATTCAGTATTCTATTCACCCTTTGAATGAAATGTCACCATACGTGCGTACGTACGGCTTACCGTCTCCACGTCGTGGTGTAATTGTTATTCAATATATTATTATTTGGATGGGTATAATAATGATGTGTAATTAATATAAATAATAAATATAACATGATAATTATTCTTTATATATTATATACCATCCAATTATATATTATTTTAATATCAAAAGAATGATATTGTCGCTCGTGCGTACGTACGGACTACCGTTTCCACGAACGCGATGAGATTCATTCCCCATCATATCCATTCAAGACTAATTATCATTTTATGATTAAAAGTAATGTCTAAGAACTTTATATCATTATGGATATGAATAAGATACAACCTATCCATAACAAACATGACTTATGTAACAAAACATATAAAAAAACGAGTAAGTTAACACCCGAAACGATGATAATACTAAAGTATTTTTAACAAAGAATTATTAGAAGATCATATATGATATCATAATTATTTATATTGTTCTTGTATAATTTAATAACAATGTTTTAACTATTATACATGTGGTTAACATACCATCAACTATGGAAAAGAAAAAGGTAAGGGGTTTTCATCTCACTCCTTATTCTCGTGAGATTCTTACCATATTGCCACTATTACCTTTTGTGTGGTGTATGTACTACCCATAATTGTATTCTTTGTGTAATACAATTTAATTTATGTGTATCTACATATTCATTTTATGATAAATCTTTAATGGGGTGTATGTTTCGTAAGTTACCAAATTGGAAAGGGTTATTTCACAATCTCTTCATTATCCGAGGTTGTTTATACATAATTATCTACTGGGACCTCTTTATCATCCACATCCATGTTTCTTAAAAATGTATTTCAAAACATTATTGCTATTTTACAGAATATGGGTTAAAGTCATTTATACCCTTGTTTGAATTTTTATAAGAAGCTTATAAAGGAATCTTTCCGTCGTTTTCCAAAAAAGGTCCTTTTTAACCTTTTCGACAGAATTAAGGTAAGAATGTCTTTTTTTTAACTTATACAGCGGGTGCCGCTATTTTCTGCCATTATAAAATCTTAGAAGCTTCCCTTACAAGCTTATAAGGATATTTTCAAAGTAAATGTTTTATTTTATAATTATGTTACTTTTAAATGATTTCAAAAAAATAGATATTTCTCTCAAATAGTTTTGATTTCATCTATGTCAACATCCTTTGATGGATTTTAAGATTATTTGAAGTTGATTTATTATGATACAAAACTTCCATATTGTATTGAAGTTTTTGTGATATGTTTGACTGTGGATGTGTTATTTTTATACCATTCATGGTTTATGGTGAAAGTATTGACATTTCGTATGCTAGTTTTAATATGAATATTTATGTTATGTTTAAACCTGTTAATATAAGGAATGCATTGGACTTAATAAGTGACGGGTGGAGCCCGATATAGATCCTCAATGCATCGGTAGGTCTCATGAGACAAACTAGTGTCTTGGCATGAGGCCTTGACAAAATCTTATTTGTAGTCTTGGCATGAGGCCTTGGCTACGTGGTTATGATAGTCTGGCATTATGCATTCCATCATTATGAAAGTGGTTATTGATATTGCATGTGATTATTCGACTAGCATAATATCCATGTGAATAATTAAATGGAATTATTTCATTTTATCTTTTCCATATTATGCTGAAGTTCAAGTTTAAAAGGATTTTGTTTTAGATATACATTGCCTTAAATTTTTATGCTTATTTATGAATGTTTTCGCTATATTGTTATCCTTACTGAGAATCTTAGCTCACCCCTTTCAATGTTTTATTTTTCCCAGGATGTGAAGGAGTAATTTATAAATGACCTGCAGGGATAATATGAGGGGATATGAAGACAAGATGTTGTTGTAGTAGTTTTCACTTTATGATGTAATGTAGACTTTATGAATGTATCTAGTTATTCCAAGGCTACTAAACTAATCGGTATTTCGAGATTTGATCTTTCTTGTGATCATGCCAATGTTATGTAATAATGCACCAACTTTGGGCAAATGGGTTCGGGGCGTTATAGTTGGTATCAGAGGAAGTTTAGTACAAACCTTGGAAGATATTTTTAGATAAACTCTAATTAGAGCACATAGACCTAAGATGGACTTTGAGGATTAGTATAGATGAACTTCCTAGAATTTTGGTATTGTAGAGATTTTGTGAGTTTTCCGAGAAATACATCCTTGTCTGGATACGAGTAGGTAGTGGCGGCTCTAGCACAGATGTACCTAGGGGTAAAACCCGAAAACACCGCTTCGAGCTAGACTCGAATGGGAACTGGTGCATGACAACGGGCCTTGCTGCACTCTTGGTTATGATACTCCCAGGGGATATTCTTAGGATAATTATCAATTTCTTTACAAACCATTATGAAGGGTTTATGAGTATATACTTCCTTAAAGAATTTTTTTATGATTATGGATTAAATCCATAAATAGTTCAATTTATGTTAAGTGTTTTACAAGTATGGAATTATGTATTTTGATTCATAAACTGATCTAGTTTATGCCATTGTTTAGAAATGGCGACTAGTGGAAGAAATGGAAACCGTATCAATGCACGAACTCCATATAGGGATTTCCCTCCTGCTCAAGATAATTATAGTAGATCTGGTGATGCAACTGGTGCTGATCAACTAATCACCATACTGGGAAAACTCACTCAGGTTATGAATAATAACCTTACCCGTATGGATCAACCTGATCCACAGCATGGAGGTTCAATGTTAGATCGCTTCATGAGGCAACAACCACCAATATTCAATGGGAGTACAAATCCATTGGTAGCGGAGCAATGGATAAGTTCCCTAGAGAAAATATTTCAGTCTTTGGGGAGTAGTGAAAGGGAAAAAGTTATCAAGGAAGTTTACCGCCTCACTGGAGATGCTGATCAATGGTGGTCATTGATTCAAAACATGAAGGAAGATGATGAAGTATCAAACATGGAATGAAGGGAGTTCAAATATCTATTTTTAGAAAAATACTTTTCTCGTGACCATCGAGCAGATATGGAAAGGAAATTTCTGAGTCTGAGGCAAAAGGAGGATGAGAATGTTGCAAAGTACGAGGATAACTTTACAAGGTTAGAAAGGTATGCTGGAGATTATATACGTAACCCAAGAAGTAAGATTGATCGTTTCTTTTATGGGTTAAAACCATTTCTTCATCGAGCATTAGTCTCACAATCCTTCTCGTCGTACGAAGACATTGTCTCATGTGCTATCAAAACAAAAAAGGAATTATATAAGTCTTATGACTTTAAAACAAAGCAAGAGAAGAAGAGATCTGCTGATTAATCTAGAAATGAAAATAAGGGGAAGAAGGGAAAAGTTGAAAATCCATCCTATAGTAAATGTGGGAAGAAACACCCCGGTACTTGCTTAAAAGGAATGAGAGTCTGTTACAAGTGTGGTGAAAAAGGCCACCAATCTCATGATTGCAAGGGAAAGAGAGTTGCTGTCAATGTGGAATGCAATAATTGTAGAGATATGGGACATTATGAAAATGAATTTCCTAAGTGTCAGGGGAACTTGCCTCAGAAAAGGCCAAGGGATCAAGGCCAAGCTTATGCTATCACTACTGCTGAGGTAGAAGCTCCGAAAGACGTGGTGACGGGTAATTTAATGGTTTCCTCAAGTTTAGAAAATGCTTTATTTGATTCTAGATCATCGCATTGTTTCATATCTTCCCAATTTTCTAAGAAAATTAGATACTTTCAATTTGATTTAACAAAGGAGTTTTCAGTTAGAACTCCAAAGGGAAGTATCATTGCAACAAAGTTTTGCGAATCAGTCCCCATTAGAGCACCTTATTTTTAGAGTAGAATCGTCACCACCTAATTCTTATCTAGATCCACCCCCAGTAGCTCAACTAAATTCAATTATCGGGGAGGAAGAGAATGAAATAACTGTGAGTGAGTAAAGTAATGTTCAAATAGATGATGTACCTATTGTGAGAGAATATGTAGATGTGTTTCCAGAAGATTTACCTGGACATCCTCCAGAATGAGAAGTTGAGTTTTCCATTGATTTAATTCCTAGATCAAGGCCTATATTGAAGACCCCTTATAGAATGGCCACTGTAGAATTATTGGAACTAAAGAAAAAACTAGAGGAATTGAGTAATAAGGGATTTATTCGCCCTAGTGTTTCTCCATGGGGCGCCCCTATTCTTTTTGTTAAAAAGAAAGATGGATCTATGAGGTTATGTATCGACTACAAGGAGATCAATGATATAACAATAAAGAACAAGTATCCCCTACCTCACATTGATGATTTATTTGACCAACTGCATGGAGTTCAATACCTTTCAAAGATTGACCTTCGATCTAGATACCATCAGTTGTGTGTGCAGAAGGAAGACATTCCGAAGACATCATTTCGAACCAGGTACGGGCATTACGAGTTTACAGTAATGCCTTTTGGGCTAACTAATGCACCCTCTGTATTCATGGATCTAATGAATAGATTTTTCAAGGAATATCTTAATGATATTTTGGTGGTATTTATTGATTATATCTTGGTATACTCCAAAATCTATGAAGATCATGAAAATCACTTGCGCATTATCCTGAAGACTCTGAGAATACATGAATTATATGGGAAGTTTAGCAAGTGTGAATTCTAGATTCAGGAGATTTCTTTTATTGTCCATATTATCTCTAAAGATGGAATCTCTATCGATCCTTCTAAGACCAAGGAAATCCAAGAATGGCCAGCACCTATGAGTATAACCGAGGTACGCAATTTTATTGGTTTATTAGGTTATTATCGATGTTTCATCCAAAATTTTTCTCGATTGGCTAACCCATTAACAAAGCTCATACGTAAAGGGGTTAAATTTGTTTGGACAAAAGAGTGCGAAAAATGTTTTGAAGAATTGAAGAGAAGATTAGTTAATGATCCTATATTGACTCTACCATCGGGGAATTATGGTCTCATTATTTATAGTGATGCATCGAAGAAAGGACTTGGTTGTGTCCTTATGCAGAATGATAGGGTTATTTCCTATGCATCACGACAGTTGAAAATACATGAGAAAAACTATCCTACTCATGATCTCGAGTTAGCAGCTATGATCTTTGTTTTAAAGATATGGAGACACTACCTCTATGGTGAAAAATGTGAGATTTATACTGATCACAAGAGTTTGAAGTATATTTTCTCACAAAAAGAACTCAACATGAGGCAAAAGAGATGGCTTGAATTACTCAAGGATTATTATTGTACGATACACTACCACCCGGGGAAAGCAAATAAGGCGA
This sequence comes from Viscum album, assembly GCA_963277665.1. NCBI lineage: Eukaryota > Viridiplantae > Streptophyta > Magnoliopsida > Santalales > Viscaceae > Viscum > Viscum album. The sequence continues at coordinate 649,063,283 of OY728145.1, read as the reverse complement.
CAGATGCTTTGAGCAGTAAAGATCATGGAGTTTTGAACAATATGAGAATTAAAAGGGATCCAATTTTCATGGATCTAGTGAAGATGGACATGAGAATAACCATGGAAGGTGAAACATAAGTTCTTTTTCAAATGGTTGCCAAACCATCTTTACTAGAAAGGATTAAGAGTTCTCATACCGATGATGAAGAATTTAAAAAGAAGATTAAAGATGTGAATGATGGGAGATTGAGAGACTTTGTATATGAAGAAGGAATTTTGAAATTCGGGAAGAGACTTTGTGTTCCCGATATACCTGATTTAAAAAGGGAATTTTTAGACTATTCTCATAGTTCCAATTTCTCTATACACCCTGGGAGAACCAAAATGTATATAGATTTAAAGGAACATTTTTGGTGGGACAACATGAATAGGTAGATTTCTGATTTTGTGTCAAGATGTATGGTTTGTCAATAAGTGAAAGCTAGAAGGCAACAGCCTGGAGGAGTCATGCAACCTCTTCCCATACCTGAGTGGAAATGGGATAATATCACTATGGACTTTGACATGGGACTACCAAAGACTTCTAGAAGGAACGATTCATTATGGGTCGTTGTTGATGGTCTTACCAAGTCAGCACATTTTATTACTATAATGTAAGATTTACCACTTGAACGTTTAGAAAGACTATATATTAATGAAGTTGTGAGACTTCATGGAGTACCCCTATCGATTGTTTCGGATCGAGATCCCCGTTTTACTTCGAGATTCTGGAAGAGTCTTCAGAAGGCCTTGGATACTGAACTTCATTTGAGCACTGCTTACCACCCTCAAACAGATGGACAATCGGAACAGACTATTCAAACCTTAGAAGACATGTTGAGATCTTTCTCACTTGACTTTCAGGGTATGTGGGATCAATATTTACCTACGGTAGAATTTTCCTATAACAATAGCTTCCATTCAAGTATTTATATGGCACCATATGAAGTGTTATAGGGAAAGAGATGTCACACACCAACTTGTTGGGATGAATTTGGTGAAAGAAAACTTGTAGGCCCAGAACTGGTGGAGGAAATGATGGAAAAGGTGAAGGTAATCCGAAACCACGTCAAAGCAACTCAAAGTAGGAAGAAGAGCTATGCTGACAATCGAAGGAAGGATTTGGAATTTCAGGTAGGAGATCATGTTTTATTGAAGGTATCTCCATGGAAGGGAGTTATACATTTTCGTAAGAAAGGTAAATTGAGTCCTAGGTACATTGGACCTTTCGAAATTCTAGAACGAATTGGGGCTGTAGCTTACCGTTTGTCAATGCCGCCAAATCTCTCCAAAGTTCACGATGTGTTCCACGTATCACTGTTGAGAAAATACATGCCTGACCCAACGCATGTACTCACCTATGAGGAATTAGAACTAGAACCCGATCTCTCTTATTACGAAGAGCCCATCAGGATTCTTGATATGAGAGAAAAAGTGCTTAGAAACCGGACAACTCGTCTGGTAAAAGTTCTATGGAGAAACCATAAAATGAAAGAGGCAATGTGGGAACCTGAGGAACTTATGATGAAGAACCACCGAGTCTTTTTATGCAGTAATATTCTAGAAATTTCTAGGAAAAAATTATTTCAAGGAGGGGAGAATGTAACACCCCAAGCTTCAACAATATGCTTTCTTTGAATAATACAGTAGCGTGAGTTGTACGCAACTTCAAGATTCTAACACGCCGCGACCAATCAAAGTAGCCGTTATGAATAGTAATTCCCACTTTTTTGAAATTTTATACATTTTATCTTTCAAAATGGACTTCATTTTTGGATTAGGAATATCTAAATTATCCTAGTATGAAATTTTGGTACTTTTTGGATAGCTTTTATATTTTGATGAATAGTGAAAATTAATAAATTTTTATTAAAAACAACTTTTTTAATCGAAATAATTAATAGTGATAAATTATGAATTTGAGTGGTTTTAAAGTATATTTAGAATATATTTTTACCATTTAATAAAATTTTGGTCATTGTACATAATTTCACAATTAAACCGGACATAAACAAGTATCAATCTTTTGATATTTATTATTTCTTAAAAACACGCTTTTTGTTTTGACAGCGGGAATTAATTTTAAATTAATTTCTGCCACTTCTATGTTTTGAATTTGGAAAAATGGATTCCATATTTGGAATCAGGATTTACAAATTGTGTAAATTGGTAACTTTCATTTTTAGAAATTTTGAATAATTACTTCGGTAAATATTTTATTTACCATGGTTAAAGGGTAAATCTGGTAAATAAGGGTAAAAAATAATATTATAATAATAATAAATTATCATAAAACGTTTCCTAACCTTATTGGTGCATACATTTCTGACAATGGGCATCTTTGGGTCGATTTTAAGACCCCATGGAGCCACTTGTAGGTGATAGGGACACTTTATATTAATTAAGTTAAAGTAAATACAAAAATGACCTAAGCATATATCTTTTAGAAAAACAATTTTTACATAGGGTTATATATGTTATAATTTAGACTATAAATATTAATTAGAAATATAAAAATATTTCCTACATAATGGTATTTTATTTATAATTTTTAGACATTAAATAATTTAATTTATTTATGACACAATGATGATGCAGTAATTACTGTATTAATGAAAGATTAAGATAATTGATATTATAAATACCCAAATAAATGTAATTTGAGACTTTTTATAAATTCCAATAATTTTCTAGGTTTCTATGACATATTATGATTGTTTATATAAATTTTGTTCGAAGTAATAATTATTTTATGAATTTATCAAAAACAAAATATGCAATAGTGTCAAAATTGACATAAAAGAGTTTTTAAAACAAATATTATATTATTAATTTATATTCAATTCCTAAAAATCTAAGGTTCATCCAAGAGACTTATATCATGATAGGTGTATCCTTAATAGACCACTTGGGGGTATCTTGGAGGTATATATTAAGTTTATTAACTATTTAATATTAAAATACAAAGTGACATGGTAAGTGTCAAACTAATTAACTAAGAGTTAAAACTAAAAGATAAGGTTAATATAATGACCCAAACCTGTCTAAATTCTATTTGTTGAGTGGTTTTAGTCCCATACCAATCTTAAAATTTAAATAATCTACTTTTTAGCCATTAGAAACTAAATATAAATTAATTATAAAATAATATTTCTAGATTTTCCTAAGGTGCCCCTCCTCCCCCTTATAAAAGGACACCACTTCTAACCAATTATTCACAATTTAAAAGCCTTTTGATTCGGCCAAACCCTACCCAAATACTCTCTAAAATTCCCTCACTTCAACCTAGAGGCCTTAGTTTGATCATAAAGCCAACCTAAGGATCCCTTTTGATCAAATCAAAAGGAAGAACCCGAAGAAGAGGTAATGTTTTCACCACCCTTTTCCAAGTTCATTTCTTCTTCAAATTCTTCTTTATTTGTTATTCCCATTATAAAATAATAAATACAGTATCTCCTATATACTGTGATATTATTATAAATATGGTACAACCATATTCAGTATTCTATTCATCCTTTGAATGACATGTCACCATACGTGCGTACGTACGGCTTACCGTCTCCACGTCATGGTGTAATTGTTATTCAATATATTATTATTTGGATGGGTATAATAATGATTTTTAATTCATGTAAATAATAAATATAACATGATAATTATTCTTTATATATTATATACCATCCAATTATATATTATTTTAATATCAAAAGAACGATATTGTTGCTCGTGCGTATGTACAGACTACCGTCTCCACGAACGTGATGAGATTCATTCCCCATTGTATCCATTCAAGGCTAATTATCATTTGATGATTAAAAGTAATGTTTAAGAACTTTATATCATTATGGATATGAATAATATACAACCTATCCATAATAAACACGACTTATGTAACAAAACATATAAAAGAAAACGAGTAAGTTAACACCTGAAACGACGATAATACTAAAGTATTATTAATAAAGCACTATTAGAAGATAATATATGATATCATAATTATGTATATGGTTATTTTATAATTTAATAACAATGTTTTAACTATTATAAAAGAGGTTAACATACCATATATTAAGGAAGAGTACAAGGTAAGGGATTTTCATCTCACTCCTTATTCCCGTGAGATTCTTACCATATTGCCTCTATTACCTTTTGTGTGATGTATGTACTGCCCATAATTGTATTATTTGTGTAATACACTTTAATTTATGTGTATCTACATATTCATTGTATGATACCTCTTTCATGGGGTGTATGTTTCGTAATTTACCAAATTGGTAAGGGTTATTTCACAATCTCTTCATTATCCGAGGTTGTTTATACGTAATTATCTACTGGGACCTCTTTATCATCCACATCCATGTTTCTTAAAAATGTATTTCAAAACATTCTTTCTATTTTATAGAATATGGGTTAAATTCATTTATACCCTTTTTTGACTTTTTATAAGAGGTTTATAAAGGAATCTTTCCGTCGTTTTCCAAACAAGGTCCTTTTTAACCTTTTCGACAAAATTAATGTAAGAATGTCTTTTTTTAACTTATACGGCGGGTGCGGCTATTTTCTGCCGTTATAAAATCTTAGAAGCTTCCCTTACAAGCTTATAAGGATATTTTCAAAGTAAATGTTTTATTTTATAATTATGTGACTTTTAAATTATTTCAAAAAAATATATATTTCTCTCAAATAGTTTTGATTTCATCTATGTCAACATCCTTTGATGGATTTTAAGATTATTTGAAGTTGATTTATTATGATACAAAACTTACATATTGTATTTAAGGTTTTGTGATTTGTTTGACTATGTATGTGTTATTTTTATACCATTCATGGTTTATGGTGAAAGTATTGACATTTTGTATGCTAGTTTTAATACGAATATTTATGTTATGTTTAAACCTGTTCATATGAGGAATGCATTGGACTTAATAAGTGACGGGTGGAGCCCGATATAGCTCCTCGATGCATCGGTAGGTCTCATAAGACAAACTAGTGTCTTAGCATGAGGCCTTGACAAAATCTTATTTGTAGTCTTGACATGAGACCTTGGCTACGTGGTTATGATAGTCTGGAATTATGCATTCCATCATTATGAAAGTGGTTATTGATATTGCATGTGATTATTCGACTAGTAGAATATCCACGTGAATAAGTAAATGAAATTATTTCATTTTATCTTTGCCATATTATGATGAAGTTCAAGTTTAAAAGGCTTCTGTTTTAGCTATACATTTCCTTAAATGTTTATGCTTATTTATGAATGTTTCTGCTATATTGTTATCCTTACTGAGCATCTGAGCTCACCCCTTTAAATGTTTTATTTTTCCCAGGATGTGAAGAAGTAATTTATGAATGACCTGCAGGGATAATATGAGGGGATATGAAGACAAGATGTTGTTGCATTAGTTTTCACTTTATGATGTAATGTAAACTTTATGAATGTATCTAGTTATTCCAAGGCTACTAAACTAATTGGTCTTTCGAGATTTGATCTTTGTTGTGATCATTCCAATGTTATGTAATAATGCAACAACTCTGGGCAACTGGGGTCGAGGCATTACACCTATTTTCCAAGATGATGGTGGACCAACTGAGGAGAAACTTTCAAGAAAACCTGGTCACCTTTGGAAAACTCCAAAGGATGACATTGCTAATACATATAATATATTTTTGAATCTGATATGTAAATAGAATCCAATGTATATCCATAATCCTCATAGACATCTCCTAAATCAAACTTGTTCCCACCAAAGAGGCCTCACCCACCTTTACCTAATAAAGAGGTGATCTGCATGGGTGACCGTACAAAGCCTTGAAAGGATCCATTATGATTAACGACTGATAACTTTTTTTTATAATAAAAATCAACCAATCCCATATGAATATCCCATGATCCACCAAAATCCAAGGCACACGCACATAACATATCTTCCAGGATCTGAATAACATGCTCTGTCTAACCATCTATCTATAGATGATAAGCTTTACTCAACCTGAACTAAGTTACCATCACCTCTTGTATAATACTAAAAAATATTGAAGTAAACCTAGGATACCTATCGGAAACAATGGAAGAAGGAAACCTATGTAACCTCATAATCTCCAACACATAAAAATTACCCAAATCTTCAACTTTTATGATGTATTTAATCAAAGTGAAATGAGTTGACTTTGTAAACCAATCAATCACCACCCAGATAGAATTTATCCCTTATGGAGTCCATGGAAATACAAAAAACGTCCATGGAAACCTCATCCCATTTTCAAACTGACATCAGAAGAGAATGGATCAATACAGAAGGTTTTAAATGCTCTGCCTTTATCTATTTGCTGGTGTAATAATGGGACACATAATCAGAAATTTCAAGCTTCATAACTGAACACCAGAATCACCGTATCATTTAATAATATGACTTCATAGTGTATGTATTAATAGACCATAAACAATCATGATAATAAAACAAAACTGAGCTCCTCAAAGATACTAGGACGACAAAGTGATTTCCAAAATGGAGAATACCACCTAAAGAGAGAGACCAAATAGAAACAGTCTTCCCACCATATAGGGTTTCTAAAATTCCTCTAAACTCACCATACTATTGTTAAATCCACATAATAGAGTCAAGGAGATATGGTTATAATTGAACACTATCTAGAACCATACCCAAAACATCTTTTTGATCATCTAGATGAAACCGAGAAAAAATCCTCATAAGGTTCCACTCTTCTTTCGATTCAAAAACAACCTGTGATGGAACTTTCCTACTGATAGCATATTCAACAATATTACCCTTTAATAGGGTGTAGACGATGTCAAATTCAAACATATGAAGGTATTACACACACTAACTCTATCTAAGATTTAAGTATTTTTGAGAAAATATATAGGTAAAACTCTTATGGTCAAAAAAGATTGTGAACCTATCCCTAAAAATAAAGTGAAACCAACAATTAAGCATATGAATAACTATGTAAATATCTAAATCACGAGTAGGGTAATTCTTCTCATGTGGTTGAAGCTAAAGAGAGCTGTAATACACCACATTATTATACTACATAAGCATACAACCCAAACCATCACCAAAATGATCATAGAAAACCACATACCCCTTATGAGGATCAGGTAAGATTAGAATAGGATATGATGTTAGAAGTCCTTTTAGATTGTCCAAATAATAATGTCACTTTGTATCCCATGTGAATTTACCCCCTTTCTGATAAGAGTAGTCAAATGTGATTCCAACTTTTAGAAACTATTGAAAAAGAATTGGTAGTATCTAGTAAGACCTATGAAGATCTGAATCTCAAATACATTTTGTGGTTCTTCCCATAAGAAGAAAAACTTTACATTCTCAGGATCAACTGAGAATAAATGATCATAAATCACATACCCTAATAAACTCACTTATTAAATCCATAAATTAAATTTCTAAATATTTTTATACAAATGGTGAATCCTTAGGATTTCCATAACCAAACTCAAATGGTACTTGTGCTCATGATCAGATCTCAAATAAACCAAAATAACATCCATAAACACTAACATAAAAGTGTCAAGATATTGATGTAATATCTAATTCATCAAATACATAAAAACTTTAGGATAATTAGTTAGAAAAAATGACATAACAAGATATTATAAATGAACATAACTTCTCCTGAAATCCATCTTCGGTACATCATACTCCCAAACTCTAAGATGATGATAACTAGACTAAATATCAATATTTGAAAACCACTTTTACCACTTTAACTAATCAAAAAAATCATCCACATGAGGCAAAGGATACTTTTTTAACCATTTCCTAGTTCAAATTTTAATATTCCACACACAATTGGAGTGAAACATCTTCCCTCTTGATAAAGAGAATAGGGGCTTACCATGGTGAAGCACTAGGGAGAAATAAACCCCTATCCATTAGGTCATCCAACTGAATTTTGATCCCTTTCATATTTATAGTTCCATATGGTAATATGGTTTCAAAATCGGTTGCGTTCCTATAAATAAGTCATTTATAAAATCTACCTACCTCTCTGGATTAATCCTAGAAACATTTGTAGGGAAAAAATCAAGAAAATCCCAAAAATAGAGGGAAGATCAATAGTAGAATAAACATAATTTGGATCAACTGTAATAACAAAAAAACTATTTAGATTTAGGTGGGAATATCCTGCATCACCATACCTCAGATCCCACTCTCCTTAAAACACCCATGATCTCCCATTAGTTTTAATAAATGAGACACACTGATGATAAAAATCAACCCCATCATGATGTGCAACAATCCAATCCATCCCAACGAAGACATCAAACAAATCTAGATAGAGAATGAAGAAATACCATACTAACTCCACATTAGCTATCAATAATGCATAAGGACACCGAAACCCATGTTCTTTCCTCTTCACAAGAGGTGTTTCTAATTTCATAACAAAAGAAATGAGATATATTGGAAGTTTAATTATATCAACAAAATAGATAGATATAAATGAGTGGGAATCACCGGTATCAAATAAAACAAATGCTACTAAAGATGCAATAAATATGATAGATCTCACCATTACTAGATCCACATCCTCCACTGGAAAATCATATACTATGTGAAGGTGATTCACTCCCGAGGCCCATGTATATAGCCTTGTAGTATTTGAATCATATAACTATGCTGCAATAGACTTTAGAGTCGATGATCCCTGACCATATCGAGGCATAGAAATAACTTGTAAGAAATGATGTAGATGTCCATAAAATCTACAAATGTTGAAAATATTTGCTGTAAAAGGACAAGAACATTGGGTGTGTCCAACCTTGAAACAATGATTGCAAGACATAGAAACACTAAATACTATAACTGATGGTATAAAGGAGGAATTATATTGAGAACCACCCACCACTCCTATGATGATCTTGCCACTTCCTCTTTTTCCCTAGTGTGCCACTAAAACTGCCATTGGGTGGAATAGAAGAGGAAGAATAACCAACACTACCTACCATATTCTTATCAGCCATATTAGTTTTCATGAATCTTCCTAGTGGGTCCTATTCTGTGACTCCCCAAGCCCACATCCAATAGGCTAAGGTCTGTCAACCAGTGCTGAGAAGGAATATCACTAAAATGGGAAGCCTTATCTTAAGTAACTATACACATGAACACATATCCAAGCCTATAAAATGATGAAATGTAAAAACACAACTAAAAAACATACATAAATCTAAATCCTACAACCAGAGTATGACATGAAGTAAAGGAAAGTAAACATGTCCAAATACAAGCCCACCACAAAGAGTCTGAAGCACAAGTCCAACCTAAAAGTAAAGGGAATGCTATCTGAGCACTGTAGGAACACACCTCAGTTTATCCAGTCTCACTAAGCACCATCTGGTTCTAGTTCATCAAGGACTCAATAAAAAGGTTGGTTGTTTGCACAAGATATAACACATGAAGAAAAAACCATTACAGGGGTGAGTAAAACAATACCTAGTAGGATACACCGAAACCACAAAGCATAAAATAAAGGAAATACAGTCATCTCTACTCAGGTATATGTTTACAACACATATAACAAGAATATCCAGATATACTCAAGAAAGATAGACATTTAAAATGGTAAGTCACAACTATAGTATACTATCCTAGGATTCTAGACCAAAGATTCCACATAACACTCTTTTAGGATAACACACTTCTAAGTCTCATAACACTGATGGTGTCTGAAGAGATATGATACACTTATGAGGATCACTCCCAAGTCCATGAGGTGATACCAATAAACTCAATCTAGATTAACCCACTAAGTAGAGGATTGATGAATGCATACTATTGGTCACAACGATAACAATAAATCCACCTAGGGAATGGATATGAATAGAGGATCTCACTACAAGCCTCACATAGGGATTCCAACAACTTTATCCAAGAAGTCACACTGAAGGGATCGTTTTCCTAAGATTAGGAGAAGATAACATACTAAAATTTAGGGAAAGGATAAGGGGAAAACACCCTAATGAAAATTGTCTAAGTCACTAAGGACAAGATCACCGACCCATGTATAAAATAGCACACATCATGTAATAGGGATCACACACCGTGTCCCTTGACCCTAGGTCCTGACCGTGTAAATGGACCGTGTCATCAAGACGTGTCCATATAGAAGTAAATGGTGTGTAGGATACCCATGTTCCTGTACATGGATCTAGCCTGTGTACATGTGACTATGTACCAGTACATGGCTTATCCCATGTACCTGGTTTAGACCGTGCCTATGCGGGAGAGCTCACAGCATGCTCTAACCTGTGTGGTCCACCCCATGTCCATGTACTTACCAAAGTGCACGATGAGTCTCATAGGAGAGGCCACACACCATGTGATAGGGGTCACACATCATGTGATACATAACTTTATCCTAAAACCCTAACCACTACAAAAGGGGGACCCAAATGGAATGTAGATCTGAATTACATGCCGTGTAGTGTGGTATTTTCTAGAAATCCAGATTCATGCTCCATGAATCCCAGATGATGCTCTGACCTTCGATTCAATGATCTATTTTCCGCAAAAATGTTGATCAAGCCTCATCAAGTTACGACACCATCAAATCAACAATATCCAGACCTTTGATCTTCTTATAAATGGGATTGTTCATTGTTATTATTTACGCACCGAAGAACATGAAAATCAGGTACCCACATCATCCGATTTTCTCTGTCTCTGTCATCGTACCACCATTATGTCATTATGACCCCTAATCTATGATTTTTAATCATTTATCCAAGAAACAGGTGTGTAAAAATTGATTGATTAGGATTTTTCAAACCCCAGGACAAATAAATAATGTTGATGGTAAATGAAGAATGGGGAAAGAAAATCACAAGAATAGATAAGAGGAACAAATGTTGATTGATGCTTGTGTCGATATCGATTCATTACTGTGAGAATAAAAATTAATAAATCATTAAATCAAAGAAATTATCCCAAATAAATACCCATAAATAAACCCACCCTATGATATTCATGATCCGTGAATCAATTCATTTATAGATTTATTCAAGTTCATCACATAAATAAATAATAGAAAAGAAATACAAATAAAACACACACCCTACCTCAATTTTTATTGATCACTGATGAAGAATGAATCTGCATCGCATTTGTTGGCAAGATACTTTGATTATATGACGCGTTGATTGTCGATCCACAATTTATTCATCATTTTCCTTAGAAAAATCCTCCAAAATTCTCTTTAGCGTCTCTCCAATAGATCCAAGTTTATGTGACTAACCCTAGGATTTTTACAAAACTGTCTATTTAAATACATGTTAATCTTTGCATCAAGAATTTGAAATAAAATAATTTTATTTAATAATTTTATTCATTTCCACACCCATGAAGACTTTTATAAAAACAACCAACACCGACCAATGTTAAGTCATGCCTAGGTCATGTTCTGAACTCAACGATTACCTCATATTTCTGATCTGGGCACCCTATTATATGTTATTACACTTTTTCAGGAAAATTATACATGCATTCTATTTAATATATTTAATATATTTCAAACATTTATTCTGGGAACATCAAGCCTTATAATTTCATGCCGTATTAGTGTCTATTCTAAAAAGTAATCCATATTATATCTAATAATAATACATGGAAAATACAAGACATTACATTCTCCCCACCTTAGGGCTTTACATCCCCAAAAATCAAAAACAAGGGCTACTCCAAAATATGTGGGTACTAAGCATGAATATGATCCTCCCACTCCCTTATTCTATCCTAGAGATTCCCATCTTATCACTAAACATGCACCAAAGAAATCAATTTCCCATGAAGGATCCTCTCTTACCAATCCTTGATCTCTACCAGGTACTCAGTAAAGGTATCACTATCCTCGATGTCCATCTTACCCCAATTGATAACATGTGATGGGTCATGAACATACCTCCTCATCTGTGACATGTGGAAGACATCGTGTACCCAGTCTAACTATAGAGGTAGAGCTACATGGTATGCCACCTCTCCAACTCTATGTAGTATCTAGAAAGGGCCAATGAATCCCAGAGATAGATTTATGCCCCGACCAAATATCTTAATCCATGATAAGTTGAAACCCATAGAAACACATGGTATCCTTCCTAGAACTCCAAATTCCTCTATCATCTATCTATACAAGACATCTAATGTCTCTATGCCATCTTCATCTACTCCTAGATGATCTTCACATTCTCATCAGTTTCTCACACCAACTTTGGGCCCATGAGTACTGAACCTCCTAGGTTAGTCTAGAAAAGTGGTGACCTATAGGGTCACCCATAAAAATCCTAAAATGGTGCCATACCGATTTTGGAATGGTAGTTATCATTGTAAATAAACTCCACCAGTGGTAGGTGATCCTCCGAACTATAGAAAAAGTACAACATGTAATCTTGCATCATGTCCTCCAGAACCTGAATGGTCTAATTAGTCTGGATGTCAGTTTGGGGGTGAAATGCTATTCTCAACCATAACTGATTCCAAAATTCCTAATGTAATCCTTTCCACAACTGGTATGTGAAGCGAACATCATGTTCAAAAATGATAATCTATGTAACTATATGGAGTCAAACTATCTCCTAAACGCAGAGGCATCCCAAGCTCTCTACTAAACTTTGCTCCTAAAATGCTAAGAAGTGGGCCAACTTGGTGAGTCAGTCTACGATCAACCAAATGTAATTATGTACCTTAGATGTATTTGGTAAGCCCATCATGAAGTCTATAGATATTCCATCCCACTTACACTCTGGAACCTCAAGGGGTTGATCTAAACCCATTGGAACTTGGTGCCTATCCTTCACTTACTGAAAAGTAATTCATAAAGAGATAAACTTCATAACTCCGTTCTTCATCCCTGACCACTAAAAATAACATCAGAGGCCCTGATACATATTTTACACATCTAGATGTACCTCCAAAGGATATGTATGAAACTCTCTCATAACCTACTCCCATAACATCACTGAAACTAAGGTGCATCCTCTGAAAAGAACGATGTTCTCCCCACTTTTAAAAAATCCATCAGGAGCATGTAAAATGGATATACGAGTATGTAGGGTCTCATAGTCAACATTCCCAAGATGCGACTCCTTGAATCGCTACAAGAGTAGAGGGGTAAAAACCATAAACTGGAGGTAAACTGATCCATCTCCATCTACAAAGTATAGCTTCAATGAGGCCAACTACTTCGAAGCCTTTCTTAGTTACTATGAACAAGATCTCCTACTGAGAACATTTGCCACCAATTTTCCCTTCTCATGAGTATATAAAATTTATAAGTCATAGTCTTAGAGGAACTATAGATATATACTCTATCTCAAGTTAAGATCTTTATAAGATAATATATACTTGAGAATCTTGTGATCAGAATAGATGATAAAACACTCTCCTATGGTAGTGTCACCACATATTTAATGTGAAGACTAAAACTACTTACTCAAGATTGTAGGTCACATAATTATACCCATGTGATCTCAACTAACGTGAACCACAAGCAATAACTTCCTACCTCTATATCAAAACACAACCAAGACCAATTTATGATGTATCACAGAATACTACGCACTCAACACCCTCTATTTGAAATACCAAGATGGGAGTGCTCGTCAAACTATACCTCAACTGCTTAAAATCCTACTATCACCTTTCTTCCCACATGAAAGGCCTTCCCTTTTGAGTCAAAGCTGTCATGGGTGATGATATCCTGGAGAAATAAGTTATGAATATTTGGTAGTATCCTTCCAACCTAAGGAAGCTCTACACCTCCATCATACGCTTGGGTGGATCCCAAGATAACACTACTTCAACCTTGGATGGGTACACTGCCACTCCATCTACAGAGATAACATATCCCAGAGAGTGGATCGCCTGAATCCAGAACTGAAACTTTGAGAGATTTATGTAAAGCTGGTGCTGTCGGATTATGTCCAAAACCACCCTCAAGTGTATCGCGTGATCCTCCTTGGATGTCAAGAACACAAGGATATTGTTGATGAAGACTACCACAAATCAGTCTAAGAAAGTATGGAAGATCCAGTTCATGAGTCCCATTCTAGGAAATTATTCATGCCAAAGGGAATAAACAAGTAATCATAGTGACTATAGAGACATTTGAATACCATCTTTAGTATATCCTAGTCCTATACTCGCAACTGGTGATAACCTAAACTGAGGTCAACCTTTGAGAACCATCGTGCCCCTCTCAATTGATCAAAGAGGTCATCAATCTGAGGTAGTGGATACTTGTTCTTCATAGTCACCTGGTTCAAGCACTGATAGTCCACACACAACCTCAAGATCCTATCTTCCTTTTTAGAAAACAAAACTGGGGCTTCCCAGGGTGAAATAATGGGTCTCATGAATCCCTTCCTTTTCAAGTCCTCCATCTGCACCCTCAACTTACAAAGCTCTATGGGAGATATCCAATATACTATTGAAGATATCGGTGTAGTCCCAGGGTGTAGATCATGTATAAGTACATCTCTCAGCGGGGAGGTAAACCTAGAACATACTCAGTGAAGATGTCCTCATATTCTTCCACCACTGCAGGAAAATGGGAACTCATAAAATCCACTACACCAAGGGCCATACTAGCTAACTGATGAGTAATAGGCTGCACCCTCCTATGAATGAGTCTATCCTACACTTCCTCAGTTTCCTTTTCATCGATAAAGGAGAACCTAGTTCCTTCATCATGGACACACCGCATCCTTCTCCTAAAATTGTCAATCTAGGCATGAACTTTAGACAACTAGTCCATACCAAGGATGAATTTGTAAGTCCTCAATGTTGCCACCAAGAGATTCTAATAGAAACTCTCATCTCCAAGAGTCAAGTCACACTATTGGAACCAGTGTTTGATTGCTGAACCATCTCCAGTAAGAGTCTCCAAATGCAAGGGTCAAGCCAAGGACTCAATTGGAATCTATAAGTTTCAAACAAGATATGTGGAGAGAAAGGAATGAATATAAAACGTGTTTATAAATAATGAAACTAAGGTATAAAAGACATAGATCATACCTGGAATCATTCCTGGAGCCTCTGGGTTGTAAGTTTCGATCACCTGCAATTGTCCCCTCCCTTGTCCTTCAACTCCCTGAACCTGGTGTGGACCACCTGGGGGTGATGGTGGTAATAGGTCAAATCACCTACCACCTCCTTATGATCTCCCATATATTCTACCATATCCACCACACTATGAAACTTTCTACTCCTATCGCTACCTCCGCCTTGGTGTCCCATTCTTAATTTCCCTATCAACTGTATGACTAGTTGGAAAATCTCATGAAAGATGTCCCCTACCATCACATGAGTAGCATCACATCTCTCTAGGATGACTGGACCCATCCTGTGAGCCCTAAACCATAGATCCTCCATCCTGGGACCTCCTACTGAAACGTATCACATTTCTAGGTCCCTAAGACTGATGTAGGATCCCTTATTATGAGGTATTTGCTCATGATTTTCCACTTCTGACAACCATTGTATGCATCCTCTTAGCCAAGAAACTTTGAACCACAAAAGCTCCCTCTATCACCCCAACATAGATAAGAATTCATATAGGAATAACATTATCCTAAATGTATCTATGCATACCATGATCGAAGGCCAAAAACCTGAATAATTGGTCACAAACCATACCCATCGAGTACTTGGAGAGATTGGTAAACCTCAATGAATACTCAGATACTACCATAATTCCCTACTAGAGCTGGAGAATCTCCTGGATACATACAACCCTCAACATAGCTAGAGAGAACTCCTATATGAATAGATACTCAAAATTTGACTATGGTAGAGTCATATTGTTATATTTCTAGGTTACTAAACCCCACCATCACCCTACTGATCTGTAAAGAAGTCTCACCTCTAGGACCACCATCTACTTTGCTGGTGTCCTAACCAGAAGAAAAACTCAGGTCACTGCCTCAAGCTAGTCCTCAACTACCTGTGAGTCGATATTTACTTGGAACCTAAGGGTTATTTTTATTTGAAACTCATGAAGTGTGCTCATCCTACACACCTCATATTCTAGCACCACAATTACATCGTGATGCTCCATAGGTGACGATATAGCTGGTGCATCACCTGGAGGTAACACCGTTGGAACTAGTCTCTGTATCAATACCTCATCACTGAGGAGATCATCCTCATGATCATGATGCTAATTCCTAGATGGTATACATTTCAGAGGCATATTTAAAGTAAAAAAGATGTACCATGATTAATGAGTATATCTAGAGAGTTAACTCAATAAGGACATGTAAAACACAACCCATTCCAATATGATGCATGTACCAGTATTTTCCATACAACCAATTTTCTCATGTATCAAGTCAAAAAGTAGGTGATCAGAGTCTTAGTGTATGGATACTTCAGCCACCGCACCAACACTAGAGTTCTTGGCCTAAAATCTGAACTCGAAACACTTAACATTGTTTCCCTAAACAAATATCATAGAATCTTGATCCTAAGGTATAATTGAATTCTCTAATACCACTCTGTCATGACCAATCATAGTGGGGCCCATTCCATGACTCCCCAATCCTACCTCCAATAGGATAGGGGATAGAGACTCACACTGAGAAGACATATCACTAACATGGGATACCTTAACCTAATAACAAGTACACGTGCACACATATACAACCCTATACAATGTTGAAATGTCAAAAAAACTAAAAAAACATACATGCATACATATAAATCTCACAACTAGAGTACTATAGAAAGTAAAGTAAATTAAATAGGGTCAAATACAATCCCACCACAAAGATTCTGAAACACAACTCCAACCTGAAAGTAAAGGGGCTACTGTCTGAGTACTGTAGGAACACACCCCAGTCTGTACAGTATCACTAAGAACCATTTGGTCTTGGTCTATCAAGGAATATATTAAAAGTTTGGTCATATGCACAAGACATGACACATGAAGACAAAGACTGTGCAAGGGTGAGTATAGAAATACCCAGTTGGACACCTCAAAACCTCAAATCATACAACAAAGGAAATAAAATAATCTCTACTCAGGTGTATTTCTATAACACATATAACAAGAATGACTTGATTTAGTCAACAAAGACACACATTCAAAAGGTTAAGTCACAACCATAGTATACCGACCTAGGATTCTAGCTTGAATATTCCACATAACACTCATCTGGGAGAACACACTCCTGAGTCTGATATCACTGATGATGTTTGAAGAGATATGATACACAAATGAAAATCACTCCCAAGGCCATGGAATGATAACGACAAACTCAATATGGATTAACCCTCTAAGTAGAGAATCAACGCCTGTATACTATTAGTTATGATGATACCAAGAACTCTACCTAGGGAATGAAGATGAATATAGGATCTCACTTCGGGCCTCATAAAGGGATTCCAACGAATCTATCCAAGAAGTCCTGATGAAGGGATCATTGTCCTAGGAGTAGGAGATGATACCATACTAACCTTCAAGGAAAGGATAAGAGGAAAACACCCTAACAATTCTTGTCCAAGTCATCGGGGAAAAGAGCTTCAATCCATGCATAAAAGAGTAGATGATGTGTAATAGGTATCAAATTCCGTGTCCCTTGACCCCAGGTCCTGCCCGTGTAAATGGACCGTGTCATCAATCCATGTCTATGTAGAATTACAAAGTGTGTAGGATTCCCATGTAGTCTAATTATTTTTTAGTACATGAATCTATCCTGTGTACATGTACCCATGTACTAGTACACAACTTAGCCTATGTACTTAGTCCAGGTCGTGTCTTTGTGAGGGAGTACATGGCGTGCTCCAACCCATGTGGTCCACCCAGTATCCGTGTACTTCCCAAAGTACACACCAAGCCTCATGGGAGAGGAAAAAATCCATGTGATAGGGGTCACATTATGTGTGATACTTAACTTTATACTGAAACCCTAGACACTGAAAAATGGGTCCCCACACAACGTGTAAATATGATTTACACACTGTGTAGCACGAGATTTTCTAGAAATTCAAATTTTTACTCTATGCATCTCGGTTGATGCTCCAAACTTAAATTTGATAATTTCTTCATTGATAAAATATAGATCAAGACTCATCGATTCATTCCACTATAGAATCAACAAGATCCGTGCTTTCGATTCACTCAGAAATGATATTGTTTTTTGTTCTTCATTGCGATTTGAAGAATACAAAAATTGGGTAGACACATCATCCTATTCACTTTTCATTCATTGTAGTTTTTCCATCATGTCATGGAAATCCTTGATCTAGGATTTCAAATCATTGTTTCAAGATTTGAGTGTGAAACGATCGATTGATCAGGATTTTTCAAACCCCATTCCAAATGAAGAACGCCAGTAGTGAACGAAGAATGGGGGAAGAAAAGCACAAGAACAGATATGAGGAATGAACCTCGATCAATGTTCATGTCGATATAAATTCAATATTGTGAGAATAAAAATGAAGAAATCACCAAATTAAATTAATTATCCCAAATACATCCCCACAAATAAACCTACCCTATGATATGCATGATCTGTGAATCAATCTATTTGTCGATTAATTCAAATTCTTCATAGAAATAAAGGGGAATAAATCCAAATAAAACACATGACCTACCTCGATTTAGATTGATCAATGATAAATAATAAAGTTACCTCACATTCATTGGTGAGATACTTTGATTATATTGTGTGTTGATCATTGATCTACGATCTGATCACCAGTCTCCTGAGATAAATCCTCCAACGTCCTCTCTAGTGGCTCTCCAATGGCTCCAAGGTTATGTGTCTAACCCTGGGATTTTTTCCAAATTTTCTATTAAAATATGTTTCAATCGCTGCATAAATAATTTGAAATAATATAATTTTATTTAATTATTTTATTCATTTCCAGGACTGTGACTACTTTTCTACAAATGACCCATGCTGACCAAGGTTAAGTTGAACCTAGGGTAAAGCTTGTGTTTTGAACTCAACGATGCTCTAAGATTTATGATCTAGGTACCTTTTTAAAATTTATTCCCCCTTTTTAGGAAAAAATGTGCATGCCTTCTATTTAGTATATTTAATATATTTCAGGCACACTAGGGCTCATAATCGAACACCATATCAGCGTATGGTCTCAAAAATAGTCTATATAATATCCAAAAATAATACATGGTAAATATAAGATATTACAATAGCTCTGTATAAAGTCTCTACATAGGTAAAAATATTCAATATAAATACCTGTGATTTGATATCCATTCGAAAACCCTGCAGGTACTTTTGAGCTTTGAGCTGATCATTCTTTACAACCTTTGGCGAAAAAACAAACCATCTTAAAAAACCGATTGGTGTATGAGAACATTGAATGATATCCCTACTGCAAATTTAGGAACTATACATACTTCACCATTATTAGTGAATCTAGAAAAAACTTCCAGAGGAAGATAGTCTTAAATCCCTTCCACTCTAAGACCACTTTTCTATCCTCCTGTATCATGGGATACCACCAAATCTTGCTGGGAGACTCAAGTTTGAACTTTTCACACTTCAACTTGATACTCTTAGGCACATCTGGGAAGTCAAAGATCTGATTTATTTTTTCAATCCAGTCCTACAACTCTTGAGGTTCATTAATACCCTTAAATAATGGTGGCTTCTCACATAATAACTCCCATGATCGATCCCTTTCTCCTCTAGCTCCTGGATGTACCTCCACAATCGCGTTCTAGACTTGCGATACATTATGGTCAACAACACAAACTTCATTCAAGATAAAATTGATAAAATTATGATCCAGGGGTAGATAAATTTGAGGATCATCAAATGCACCCTCTTTTGGAACTTGTGGAAGATGTCTTCAAGGCATACCACTGAACACTAAAACAAAATAAATGATCAGACACAAAATAATCTTAGTTCAAACTAGAAAAAAGATAATAAAAAACTGAGACTAAGGTCAAGATCTCAAAAGAGAAGACTCACATCCCAAAATACCATGGTAACTTGAGTCTTTTCACAAAAAGAGATGTCCATGAACTCACCGCAAACTATATCTCAACTTCTGAAAATCCTATCTCCAGTCTTCCAAACATCCCAAGACAAGGACTCTTGAAGATAGACCTCCTTTGATACAAAAAATATGACAAAACCAACTTGGATACCCTCTCGAACTGGTATCTGACCTGATTCTTCACATACCAAAAGGGAGTTCCTGATCCCCACGAGCTGGTATCTAGCCCCTGGGAATCAACAACAAATAGAGGGAATGATTTCACATAACCTAAAGAAAAAAACATGAAATATATACATATACAAGAAATAAATAGTGGAATAAAACATGAATATACATGCCATAATAGATAGATAGAAATAGAATAAATACAACTAAAAAGTTAGAAAAACAATATCTAAGAGACAAGTCCAATCGGAAAGGACAAAAAAAACTAAACAACTACTCCAATAGTCTCTATGTGATAACATGGTAAAAATACCACCGTCTACCCAAAACCGGATGACAAAAAACCTCACCATATCATTATAGTGCCTTGCCTTTCCCAGCATCAAAAGACATAAGAAGGCCTACACACCACTGAAGGGGTGTGTAGGGTGTGAGCTAACAGTCTCAGTAGGATCCCACCTAGGTGTTCCATATCAAGTCCCTATACAAAAATCCAAGAATGATCAATCTTAAAGAAAAAAGGAATGATAAAAAGTATAACAGTTTATATTAAAAGTGTGGAAAAATAATTTAATTTCCCCTTTTTTGAAATTTCCAAATAAAGTAGGTAAATTAGTTTAAATCATTTCACATACAACAAAGCAGTCATATCAAAACAAAGAAGGTATCACATATAATATCAAATTCATGGAATTAAAACCGACATAGAACAATCCAAATCATGGGTAACATCATGCCAATGATCAAACTAGGTCATGATATATTGGAAACTTGTACCTAACATAGAAAATTGCGTTCATCAAGTCTCTAGATATATGCATCAAATATATAGATCAGAGGAACTCCCCATAAACTAAACCCCCTAATCGGTCTAACATGTCCCTAGAACAAAAAACTTAGGAAGCATAAGACCACCCCATGAATAAACCCCTCAAAAGTAGATGAGTCCTAACACTACACCTTCCACCTAAGTACCCAAGGCTTCCCATGTGCTATATTTTCCAAACCATTTCATCAAAACCATGATTTGAAAACCATTTAACAAATCCATTTCACAATGTTTTGAAAACACCTTTTCATTTACCAAAACTAGGATAAACCATATTTTATCAAAAATAGGTGTCTACACACATAAATCAATCATTCCAATTTATTTATAAAATAATTTATAAAACCAAAACAATGTATTTCATCCAACACATGATAGAAATGGAACCACATACCTTAAACTTGAGGTCATACATTCCCACAAAGGGATCATCCAACAAGAATAACACATCAACGAAGATAGAGGCCCTATAATCAATCTACACATCTCAGAATTGATTTAATTTAACAACAGTGTCAGTGAAAAGGAAAGATCAAAACATACATTAAGAACACACATCCACAAAATCACAACCAACAAAGGATTGGACCTCAGAATAAGATAAGATGATGGATCTAGAAAGGAATCAATAGAATTACTATCACAGATAAAAAAATATAATAAAACACCACAATGGTGCTACCACGATCAAAGGAAATAAAGAAGTAGAAGGATTATTCACCTAAAGATATGTACTGTAACCACAATTACAATCAATCGATGAAATAAATGATTCAGATGGGAGGTCCCCTAAATTTATGGCGAAGAGCTCTAGTTTGAGAGAAAATAGGTTTCATGTTCAATGAATAAAAAAAATCACCCAAACAATTCCCTAAATTCCCTATCTACAATACTTCCATGGTGCGTAACCCCTTTACATGCCGTGTAATCCATGAAGCCTACATATGATGAAAAACCCATTCCATTTTTACAAAAAAATTGATATTTTACCATTAAACATCATGTAAATCCTTTTCTTGGTGTATAACCTATCACACTATGTATTCATCTCAAAAAATGACCATGAAGACCAAATACAAGACATGTAAAATAGTTACACAGTGTGTAATCACCCAAAAGACTACAAAAATAGTAGATTCTTACATGAAAACCCAAACCACCTCAAGCGTTCTCTGAATTTGGGGAGAACCCCTCTAATCCATTGCAAATTTATACTTGGAATCCATTAATTCAAACAAACATAAATACCCGAACTTTAGGTATTTCCCACAAAAAATGATCTCCATTTTTGGGAGTCCCAAGATACACCAAATAAAGTTAAAAATGAATAAAGAGAAGGGAAATACCTAAAAAATATGGTAACCTAATGTTATAAACTCCCCACCATAATACTTTCTATCCCTGGAAGTCATGTGGAAGAATAAAGTCCAATAAAGAGGTGATATCACTACTCCCTCATTAATGACTCACACTCCCAAGTATCATGATAATCTGATATGTGCTTCCATATCACTCTGAAAAATGGATTCTATTTCCAAAACAAGAATTTTAATTGACATGCAATAATCTCTACTAGCTTTTACACAAGAGAAACATCTAGATATAACTCAATCTCTTCCCAAATCAAAATGTGAGAGGAATCAAGATAGTATTTATTGAGCTGAAATACAAGGAAAACATCATGAATGCCTATCAACTAAATCGAAAATTCCAACCAATAAGTGACCCACCCAAGATATTCAGTGACCTAAAATAGTCCAAAATATCTCAGAGCTAACTTTCCCTATTTTCTAAGACAGGGGTAACTTAACTGAGGAGAAACTTGAAAGAAAACCCAGTCACCTATGGAAAGATCCAAAGGATGAAACTAATAATCCACATAAGATTTTTTTCAACTATGATCTATAACCAAATGTCAACATATATCCTAAATCCTCATATATGTATCATGAACCAAACTTAGTCCCACTAAAGAGGCTTCACCCACCTTTATCCAATAAGGATGTGATCTACATGGTCTCTATACAGATCCTTTAAAGGATCCATTATGATTGATGACTGATAATTTTTTATATAAAAAAACTCAACCACTCTCAGATTGATATCCCATGATCCACCATAATCCAAGACATAGGCACATAGAATATCCTCCAGGATCTGAATAGTATACACTGTCTGAACATCTATCTATGGATGGTAAGATTTACTCAACCTAACCCGAGTCCCCATAAACTCTTGGAGGATCATCTAGAACCTTGATGTAAACATAGGATCCCTGTCTAAAATAATGGCATAAGAAACCCCATGTAACCTCACAATCTTCTATACATACTACTTACCCAGATTTTCAAATTTTATAGTGTCTTTGATCAAAGTGAAATGAGCAAACATTGTTAACTAGTCAACTATCCCCGAAATTAAATTTCTCCCTAAGAGAGTTTGTGGTAATACAAAAAAAAATTCCATGGACACATCATCCAATTTCCAAACTGACACTGGAAGAGGTTGCACTAATCTAGAAAGTTTTAGATGCTTCACCTTTATCTGTTGGTAGGTGTAATAGTGGGACACATAATCATCAATGTCACACTTCATACCCAACCACAAGAATCACCATCTCATATAATAATACATCTTCACAGTTTCTAGATGAATATAACACAAATAATCATGACAATCAATGCAACACCCCAAGATTTCATAGCACGTTATCTCATTAAATTAATTCAATAGCTTTCCATACACACAACACCGAGTTCGAGTGCACCACAACTTTCCAAACTAGCCGTTCAAAAAGTGGTTATGAATAGTATTATCTGAATTTTGAATCTTATATACTCTATATAATTTTAACACCCATATTATGTGTTTCTTAGACATAATATAATAACAAATTCATTTTTTCAGATAAAGGAAGTATTTTTCAGAAAATGCAATTTTACCACCTTTTAATGGAGAACCCCATTTAAAACCAATATTTGACACTTTTATATATTCAATTTCATGAAATTAAGTTCTTATTTAGAAGCGGGACATAAAAATTTAGTTTGGATAAATATTTGGTACTTTTCTGATAACTTTCATATTTTGATGAATAGTTAAAAATATTAAATTTTAATCGATTTTTTTAATCGAAATAATTTATACTAATAAATTATGAATTTGAATGGTTTGGAAGTATAATTATATTATATTTTTATAATTTAATACAATGTTGGTCATTGTAAATAATTTCACATTTAAATTTGACATAAACACATGTCAATCTTTTGATAGTTTTTACTTCTTAAAAACCCACTTTTTGGTTTTGACAACGAGAATTAATTTTAAATTAATAAATGAAACTTATATGTTTTTAATTTGGTACAATAGACTTAATTTTTTAATTCATAATATCAAAATTATCTTAGGGTGAATTTTTGGTATTTTTCTAAAAACTTTCAATATTTGATGAATAGTGAAAAACATTGAGTTGTTGTTTAAAACCGAATTTTTATTTGAATAATTATTTATTTTATTTAAATTTATTTTAGGTAAAAATAGATAAATAATAACTACATAAGTTAAATGTAATTCATTAGAGTAATTTTATAATATGTTTAGATATATAAAAATTTTATTGAACTTTTTACACTCTTTTACCCACCGCCTAGGAGCATTTGCAAATTTGCATAAAAATTAATTTTACCGCTTCTGTGAGTTGAATTTCAGAAATCCAAAAGACAAGGTTAATATCAGTAAGTAAAATGTGATTTAAGAGGATGAAAATAATTTTTGGTGAATAGCAACTTTTGACTTTTATTTTCCACGGTTAAAAGTAAATTGGGTAATTAAGGGTAAAAATGATATCATAATTACCCTAGAACATGTCTTAATTTAATTCGATACATATAATTCGACCAAAAAAAACCTTAGGAAAAAATATTATCCTCTTTGGTCCAATTGGATTAGATTAGGATATTTTTTATTATTTTATTTAAAGAAGAGTTAAAAAAGTTAAATTCAGTGTTTAATAACTAAGATATTTTTAATATAGGGTTACACACAATATAAATTCAACTATAAATATTAATTAGAAATATAAAAAGATTTCATACATTATGGTATTTTATTTATAATTTTTAGACATTAAATAATTTAATTTGTTTATGACATAATGATGATGTAGTAATTACCTTATTAATGAAATATTAAAATAACTGATATTATAAATATCCAAATAATGTAAATTGAGACTTATTATGAATTAAACTAATTTTATAGGTTAATATGACATGTTAGGGTTGGTTAAATAAATTTTATTCGAAGTGATAAAGTTTTTATGGCTTTCAAAAAAATAAACTACTAAATAGTGTCAAAATTGACATAATTGAGTTTTTAAAACAAATACTATATTATGAATTGATATAATATTAAAAAAAATATAAGGTTCAGCAAAAGGACTTAGATAAGGTTATATATATTAATAATTAACCACAAGGGATTCTCTTGGATTGTTATATTAAGTTTATTAACCATATAATATAAAAATACAAAGGGACATGGTAAATGTCAAACTATTTAACTAAGAGTTAAATCTAAAAGATAAGGTTAATATGATGACCTAAACCTGTATAAAACCTATTTGTTGAGAGTTTTTTTACCCATACCAACCTTATACTATAAATAATTCATTTTGGAGCCATTAGAAACCAAAAAATATTTTATTATAAAATAATATTTCAAGCTTTTCCTAAAGTTACCCTCACATCTCTTATAAAAGGGAACTTTCCCTTATCTTAATTTGACACCCCCAAATCCATTTGGATCAGCCAAAACCTGCCCAAATATCCTCCCAAATTACCTCAATTCAACCTACAGGCCTTAATTTGATCATAAATCCGACCTAAGGATCCCTTTTGATTAAATCAAAAGGAAGAACCCGAAGAAGAGGTAAATATTATATCACCTCTTTCAAGTTGTTTTCTTCTTCCGCTTCCTCTTTCTTTGTTGTTTCCATTCTAAAATAATAACTACAGTATATTCTATATACTATGATGTTATTATAAAAATGGTACAAACATATTCATTATTCTATCCATCATATGAATGACAAAGTCACCATACGTGAGTACATACGACTTACCGTCTCCACGTTATGGTGTAGTTTATTATTCCAAAACTTCATTATTTGGATGAGTATAATAATGAGTATAACTAATGTAAATAATAAATATAACATTTTAATGATTCTTTATATATGATATAACATCCAATTACATATTATTTCACCATCAATATAATGATATTGTCGCTTGTGCGTACGTACTGATTACCGTCTCCACAACGCGATGAGATTCATTCCCATGTACACCATTCAATGATTATTATAAAAATATATTTTATTAATAAGTATGTAATATTTGACATAATAATTCTATTAGATATATATATATATGTGTGTTTATGTATGTACTTACATATATCTTATTTACTTACTTCCGTTTAATACGATATGAAAACAGAAACATTGTTTGTGCGTACGTACGACCTACCGTCTCGATAAACGACGCCTTCCATTTAATATATCTATCTATTATAAATATTTATATTATAAATATATATAATATATAAATCAAGGTTTATATTCTGGAAGTATTTAAATCATGATCTAGATGATACGATTAATAATAACAAGTTAAAACACGTACGATAAAGAAAGTGATTATTACCCAAAATGTTAATTTAACATGGAATTCATTATTAAATGGATAGTATAAAGTCATAAATGAATAATTTATGATATAATAAATATTAATATGGTTCTGGTATAATTTAATAACATACTATGGTCATTATATATAAGGTTAAACGTACCCTCAGCCAAAGGAAAGTGAAAGGTAAGGGTTAATACCTCAATCTTATTATTATTCGAGATTGTTTATGTGTAAGTTTTTACTGGGAAATATTTATTATCCATGTCCATGTTTCATAAAAGATCTTTTAAAGGGATTATTTTTAAGTTAATCTTTTACTAAAACATCATTTTAAATGTTTTAAATATTTATTCTTCTAAATCATTCTCATTAATGTCCATGTTTTCAAAATGGTTTTAAGGATTTATTTATATGAACATGAATGTTTTAAAATGTTAATTCCTTTAAAAAGTTTAAAAGTGGTATGGTAAACTTTTATTCAAACTATATTTTAAATGAATTCTTTTTATGTTACTTTTAAAAGATTTCATGAAAAATTGATATTTCTCTCAATGATTTTTACTGATCATTTTCAACTATGTCAACATCCTTTAAGGGATATTATTCTTGATCGAGGTTGATTTATTATGATAAAAATCTTTCATATGTATTGAAGGTTTTTTGATATGTTTGAATGTGGATGTTTTATTTTTATACCATTCATGGTTTATAGATAAAGTATTGACATTTTGTATGCTAGTTTTAATATAAATGTTTATGTTATGTTTAAACCTTTTCATATGAGGAATGCATTGGACTTAGTAAGTGATGGGTGGAGCCCGCTATATATCCTCGATGCATAGGTAGGTCTGATGATACAAACTAGTGTCTTGGCACAAGGACTTGAAAAAATCTTATTTTTAGTCTTGGAACAAGGCCTTGACTATATGGTTATGAAGTCTATCATTATGCATTACATCATTATGAAAGTGGATATTGATATTACATGTGATTATTAGACTAGTATAACATCCATGTGAATAAGTAAATGGCATTATTTGTTTTATATTTTCCATATTATGCTGAAGCTTATGTTTAAAAGGATTGTCTTTTAGTCTTATACATTGTGTTAAATGTTTATTCTTATTTATGAATGTTTTCGCTATATTGTTATCCTTACTGAGCATCTAAGTTCACCCCTTTCTTATGTTTCATTTTCCTAGGATTCCAAGAAGTGTTTTATGATTGATAAGAAGGGTTAAGAAAGGGGATTAATGGCATTCTCAATGGATCATTTATGTTGTGTTTAATTTTCTAACGTGTAATGTAACGTTCATGTATGTAATCTATTTTCCAAGACTGCTAAACTGATCGGTCTTTCGGGACTTGATTCCTTGTAATCATTCCAATGTATTAAAATAATGCACCGAATCTAGGCTTCTGGGGTCAGAGCATTACAATCAAACAAAACTGAGATCTTTATAGATATTGGGATGGTAAACCAATTCCAAAAATGGAGAATACCATCTGAAGAGAGAGACCAACCAAAAATGATCTCCCCACCATATAGGGTTTCTCAAATCCCTCTAAACTCATCATATTGCTACTAAATCTGATTAATAGACTCAAGGAGATATGATGATAACTGAACACTAGCTAGAATCATACCTAAAACATCCTCCTAATCATTGAGATGCAACTGAGAAAAAATACCCATAAGTTTCCACTCTTCCTTTGATTCCAAAACAATTTTTGATAGAACTTTCATATTGAGAGAATCTTCAACGACATTCAAATTTACTAGGGTGTAGGTGATGTTGAAGTCAAACATACAAAGGTATTACACCCATTTCCTCTATCAAATATTCAAGTTTTTATGAGAAAATATATAGCTCAAACTCTTATGGACTAAAAATACTATGAACCTCTACCTACAAAGATAGTTCTGACAACACTTAAGCGAATGCATAACTGTGAAAAGATATAAACCATGAGTGGTGTAATTATTCTCATGCAGTAAAATATAACAAGATCCATAAGGCACAACATGAACATCCTGCATAATCATATAACCCAAACCAGTGTTAGAAGAATCACAAAAAACCACATACCCCTTACCAGGCTCCAGTAAGATTAGAATAGGATCTAATATAAGAAGTAATTTCAGATCATTGAAATAATAATGACACTTTTCATCCCATGTGAATTTCACCCCTTCCTAGTAAGTACAGTAAAATGTGATTCCAACTTTGAGATACCCTTGATGAACAATATGTAGTTTCCAGTAAGACCAATGCAGATCTAAATCTCAAATATATTCTATGGTTCTTTCCATAACAAGACAATCTTTACCTTCTTAGGATCAACTAAAAATCCATGGTTAGAAATCATGTTCCCTAATAACTTCACTTCTTGAACCTATAAATTACATTTTTAATGTTTTCTATACAAAAAATGAATCCTCCATATTTCTAGAACCAAACTCAAATGGTTATCATGCTAATGCTCATATATTTAATAAACCAAAATATAATCCATGAACACTACCAAAAAAGTGTCAAGATACTAATGGATTATCATATTCATTAAATCCATAAAAACTATAGGAGTTTTAGTTAGAACAAATTACATCATAAGATATTTGAAATGGATATAAATTCTCCTGAAATCTATCTTCAGTACATCAGAATCCCAAAATATGAGTTGATGATAACCCAACTGAATATCAATCTCCAAAAACCACTTTGACCCATTTAATTGGTCAAAAAAATCATCTACATAAGGAAAAATATACCTGTTCTTAACTGTTACCCAGTTCAACATCCGATAGTATACACAAAATTGGATTGAACCATCTGCCTTCTTAGAAAAAAGAATAGGGGTGACCAAGGTGAAACACTAGGGTGAAAAAAAACTTCACTATTAGATCATCCAACTGAATATTTAGATCCTTCAAGTCTCTTGGTTCCATATGATAAGATGATTTCAAAATCAGCTATATACCTAGCACCCGGTCGATCATAAAATCTACCTCCCTCTCTGGAGGAAGTTCAGAAAAATCATCTGGGAAAACATAAATAAAATCCCAAGAAATAGTGGGAAGATAAAAAATAGAATAAACATCATCTGGAACAACCACAACAGTAGAAAAAAACTCACGAGCTTTAGGTGGGAAGGTCCTACATGACTAGACCTCAGATCCCACTCTCCCTAAAACACATGTGAGCTCCCATTTTCCATAAGAAATGAGAAAAACTGATGATAACCATCAAAATCATAATGATGTTAAATAATACAGTCCATTCTTAATGATTATGTTAAATAAATCTAGATCAAGAAAGAGTAAATCCCAGACTAAACCTGCATCAGTTATCGATAACACATAAGTAGGACACTGAAACCCCTGCTCTTTTCTCTTCCTAGGAGGTGTCGCTAAATCCATAAATAAGGACATGATCTATATTGGATGTTTAATAATATTAACAAAAAAAATATATTAATGAGTGGGAAGCACTGGTATAAAATAAAGAAATCTCTACTAAAGATATAATAAATATGGTACCTCTCACCATCACTGGACCCACATATACCTCCAATGGAAACTCATCTATTGTGTGAAGGTGATTCACTCCTAAGGCCTTTGGATGGAGCCTTGTAGTCTTTGAATCATATAAATTCACTATATTATACTTTTGATCAAATGATCCCTGACCATATTGAGGTATAAACATAGCTTAAAAAATGCTATAGATGACCATAACATCCACAACTATTGCACATTTTTCAGGTGAAGGACAAGAATGTTGGGTGTGTCTAACCTTACAACACTAATAGAAAATTAGAGTCACACTAACTATTATAACTAAATGTGTATAGGAGTCCTTCCATTGAGAACCACTCCACCACTCTTGTGATGATATTTACATTTCCCATTTTTTCCTTAGTGTGCCACTAAATATTTCATCAGGTATAATAGAAGAGGTAGAATAAACAAACCTATGTTCCATATTACTATCTACCATCATATACATATCTAAAGTCATTTCATAGGTCGAAATATTCAGCATAAATACCTATGATATGATATCAGGTCGCAAATCTTATAGGTACTTATGGGATTTCAACTAGTAATTCTTTACAACCTTTGGTGAAAAATGAATCAGTTTATAAAACCAATTGGTGAATGTAGATACCAAACTTTCACCCTATTTAAAATAGAGTAAATTCATATAATTCACCATCATCAGTGAATATGGAAAAAACTACTAGAAGAAGAGATTCTTAAAACCCTTCCAGTTCAAGACCACTTGCCTATCCATATGTACCATGGAATCCCACCAATTCTTGTTGAGACCCTTAATTTTGAATTCCACACACTTCACCTTGATATTCTATGATGTATCCAGGAAGAGAAAAACATGATTGATTTTTTCAAGATAGTCCTACACCTATTAAGGTTCATTCGTACCCTTGAAGGATAGTGGCTTCTCGCATAATAAATATCATGATCAATCCCTTTATCCTCTAGCTCCTGACTGTACCTCCACAACTATGTTATGGACTTGCGGTACATTCTTGTTGAAAATAGAAACTACCCACATGATAGCCTTGACAAAATTCATATTGAGGGGAAGATTCACTTGAGGAGTATCCACTACACCCTCCCATGGAACCCGTGGAAGATGTCTCAAAGGCACACTGCTACATATCGAAATAGAAGAAATGATCAGACACCAAATAATATCTATTAAAACTAGAAAACCTATAAATAAAACCAATATTAAGGGTAATAACTCAAAATATTAGTCACACATCCCAACATCCCATGGTAACTTGAGTCTCATCATGATAATATCTGGCCATACACTCACCAAAACCTACCTCTCAAGTCCTGATAATCCTATCTCCAATCTAGAAAACATCCCAAGACAAGGAATCTTGAGGATATACCTCCTTTGATACCAAAATATGAAAAATCATCTAGTATACCCTCTAAAACTAGTACTTGAACTAAGATGTCACATACCTGAAGGGAGTTCTCGATTCCCATAGGTTGGTGTCTAGCACCTGAGAATCAAGAATAAATAGTGGGAATGATTTCACCCAAACTAAAGTAGAAAACATGATATATATATATATATATATAAAGAAATAAAAAAGTGTAAGAAAACATGAATATATATGTCATAATAGATAGATAAAAATTGAATCTATATAATTTAAAAGGTAGTAAAACAAACTTTAAGAGAAAAGTCCAAATGAAAAGGTTGAAAAAACTAAAACAACTACTCTAACAGTTTCCAAGTGATAGCATGAGTAAACTCCCACCATCTCACCACCAGCTACCCAAACCCAGCTGATATAAAACCTCACCACCTCACTGTAGTTCCTTTACATTCCCTACATAAAAAGACATAATAAGGTCTATGCACTTATGAAGGGGTGCACAAGGTGTGAGATAACATGCTTAGTAGGATCCCACCCAGGTGTTCCATATCAAGTTTATGTACACTAATCCAATAATGCTCACCCTTAATGAAAATAAGGAAGGATAACTATTTTAAAAGTTTTATATCAAAATCATGAAAAAATAATTTAATTTCCCCTTTTTTGATATTTCCAAATAAAGTAGGTAAATTAGTTCAAATAATTTTATATACAACAAAGCAGTCATATAAAATAAATTAGGTATCATATATCATATCAAATTCATGGTAGTATAATACAAATCACTTGTAACATAATGCTAGGGATCACACTAGGTCATGATATCTAGGACACTCATACCTAACATAGAAAATCATGAACATCAAATCTCTAGATATATATATCAAATCTAGAGAGCAGATTAAAAACCCAAAAAGTGAACCCCCAATAGTTCTAACATATCCCTAGAACTATAGGCCTAGGGAGAAAAGAAAAACCCCATGAATCAACCCCCTAATAGTGGTGAGTCATATTACTAAACCTTTCACCTAAGTACCCAAGGCTTCCCATGTGCTATTTTTCCTAACCATTTCATCAAAACCATTATTTGAAAACCATTTCACAAATCTATTTCACAATGATTTTAAAATACCTTTTCATTTACCAAAACTAGGAGAAAACCACTTTTATCAATTTTTTTTCCACACACATAAATCAATCAGGAAAATTTATTTATAAAATAATTTATAAAACCCAAAACAATGAAATTCATCCAACACAAGCTAGAGACGAACCACCTACCTCAAACTCGGGGTCATACATGCTCACAAAGGGATCCACCAATAAGAAAAACAAAAAAAAATAACGAAGGTCCTAGAATCAATCTATATATATTATAATTGATTCAATTTAACAAAATGGTTGTGAAGAGGAAAGATCACAACATACCTCAAGAACAGACTCCCACCGTACCACAACAATAATGGATATACCCCTAGAACAAAATAAAATGGTAGATCTAGAAATGAATTAAAATAATTACCATCACAGATCAACAATACCAATAACGCACCACAATAGTGCTACCATGATCAAAGGAAACAAATAAACAAAAGGATAAATCCCTTATAGAGACGTACCACAACTGAAAAAAATTATCAATCGCTAAATGAAATGATTCAGATGCATTGTAGGTCCCCAAAACTTCCATAGAAGAGATCTAGGTTGAGAGCAAAGAGGATACATGTTTAATAAATAAAAAATCACTCACATGAAACCCTAAAAACCTTTTCCATGAGGCTTGAATGATGTGTAAACCATTTACACATCATGTAATCCATGAAACCCACATACACAAAAAAACCCATCATATTTTTACAAAAAACTGATATTTTACCATTACACTTTGTGTAAATCCTTTTCAAGGCGTGTAACCTTTCATGTTGTGTATTTAGCTCATGGCACGATTTTGGAGACCAAATAAATGATGTGAAAACTAGTTACAAAACATATAATCTCCCAACAGACTACAAAAATAATAGATTCTTACATGAAAACCCAAACCACCTTGAGCATTCTATGAACTCAGGGAGAACTCTACAAATACATTTCACATTTATACTTATAATACATTAATGCTAATAAGAATATATTCCTGAAATTTAGGTATTTCCCCCTAAAAATGATCTCTATCCTTGGGAGTCCCAAGATGCACCAAAATAAAGGGAAAAATAAATAAATAGAAGAGAAATACCTAAAATGTGGTGATGATATTTTATATAATACTTAACCCAATAATGATGGAAGTTTTTTTAAAAAAAAATTAGAAAGTTATTGTATGAAAAAAATAATTTACCCAATTTATATTATATTAGGTTCTTGGGGGTATAATTATCATCAAACACACACACACCACACATACAAAGTCCCAAAAGGTAGGTTATAGCCCCCTAAGGGATATCCCACCCAACCATCTGTTTTATTAAATTATATATTTTTGCCCCAAAAGTCTAGTAGGAATGAATCCCATTACATATCCCGTATTCCCACCATTGGATGTACCAAATACCCTTCTTGTATCATGCCTGCATTACCACCTACACAACCTGCCTGCATCACCATCCCCTTGATGGGATGAAGGGCCAGTGACTCGAAAGCCCATTCGAGATGAATAGTACCACTGTTACAATACTCCACTACAATACCTACTATAATAACTACACTACTACAATGATACAGTACCACTATAATACCTACCACAGTACTGCTACAACACCTAAATTTTTTTCTCCCACCTAGATTTGAAACTGGGTATGATATAGGATTAAAAGGAGCCTTTACCACTTGAGTAAGCCCCCGATTCATATAATTCCCAAAATATCAAGAATGTGCATCATAAAGAATGAATGAAATGAGTTAATTCCTTAATAATCCAAAATAGTTGGAAAGTTTGTATTTAATAAAGAAATATGAATCAGTTCATAGAAAAAATATAATTCCCCTATAACATTTATTGACCAAATTTTAGAAAGACTATCAGGTAAACCCATTATTACTTTGTAGATGGATTTCCAAGATATTTATAGGTTCCCATTGCACCTAAGGACCAAGAAAATAAAACCTTAACCTATCCTTATAGTACCTTTTATTATAGGATAATTCCATTTTGATTGTTCAATGCACCAAGAACATTTAAAGATACATATTAACCATTTTATTTGATTTAATAGAGGAATATCTTGACGTTTTTCTCAAGGATTTCACTATTTTTGAAAATTATCTTGACCACTATTTGGAAAACCTAGATGAGGTATTAATTTTTTTTATTAAAAACAATATTTTCTTGAATTTTAAAAAGTGTCATCATATAGTTGAGAGATGAGTTTTTCTTCGACATATAATTTCACAAAATGATATTGATGTTGAAAAATTTAAAATTAAAGTTATCAATGCATTACCTTAACAAACTTGTGTGAAATATGTTATAAACCTTTTTAATATATATAGGATTTTATATAATATTCATCAAATATTTTAGTAATATTTGTTTACTAATTTTTAAATGCTTTTAAAATATTTCAAGTTTATTTTTAATGATAATTTTAGGAAATTTTTTTAAGAGTTAAAGTGTAAAATAACCACAACACCAGTCATACAACCACCTAATTAGGTGCACCCATTTAAATTGCTCTGTGATGCTTCAAATCATGAAGTTGGAGGATAATTGTATCATAAAATTGATGTAAGACACCACATTATTGAATATGATTTCAAAACATTGGATGCAGCTCAAAACCATTATAAAACCACTAAAAGGAGTTTTTAACGGGGTTTTACTTATATAAATTTATGTCATATCTTATTATAAACCAAATAAATTATTTTATATAACTATTCCACACTTAGGTACCTAATGAAGAAGTAGGAAGAAAATCCAAGACTGGTAATGTGGATGCTATTACTACAAGAGTTTTATTTGGATATAAAAGAAAAAATAGGAGATGATAATCAAGTATTAGATCACTTGAGTAGGCCACCCCAAACAACCAAGGTATAAATTCTAGATAAAGATCTATTTAATGAATTCATTATAGGTGAATAGATTTATTTTTTAAAGGAGAGGTACCATTTTTTGTTGACATGGTAAATTTTAGTGTAACTTCTCAAGTATCATCACATCTAAACCCACAATAATATTTTGGAATGAAAGATAAATAAAGTTTTTATGTTTGGGATGATCTATATATTTGGAATATTATTAGCAATAAAATGATTAAGATATGTTTTTCTAAAATTGAAGTATAGTTTGTACTAGATTTTTTCCATACCAAAGATACAGAGGACACTTTTTTACTTCAAATAATTACTAGGAAGGAATTGAAATTTGGTATATACTAGACCATACTATTCAAATATGCCTACAAGTTTTGTAATAATTTTTATAAATGATAATTCACTGATTATATATCAAATAGATAAGAAATTCTTCAAATACCAATTAATTGTTATGAAATTTTTTAAGTATGAGGCATAGATTTTATGGGACCCTTTCCCATGTCATTTTAATATTATTATATCATGTTAGTTGTAAATTATGTTCCAAAATGGGTGGAAGATAAAGCCACTAAAACTAATGATTCCACTATTTTTGTGATTTTTATGAATAATATATTTTGTAGATTTGGAATCTTATGAGCAATCATCAGTGACCAAGGAATACACTTTTGAAAAAGGATCATGGAAGATTTAATGAGGAACTATAAAGTGCACCATTAAACATAAACACCATATCATTAATAAACCAATTGACAAGTTGAAGTGACAAACAAGGAGATTAAAGAAATACTAGAAAATAATATCAATCCAAATAAGAAATATTGGAGCCAAAGGTCATAAGATAGCTTGTGGTATTATAGAACAACCTATAAAACCCCAATTAGAATGAGGCTATACCTATTTTATCTATGGTAATAACTATCATTTATTTATGGAGTTGGGACATAAGGCCTATTGTGTAGTAAATGAGATGAATATTGGATTCTAAAAAATTTATATAGGAAAAGAGACTTTAGATTCAATAACTATAAGAAACCAACAGAGAAGAGTTTGATAAATCTAGAATTTACAAAAAAACAAAAAGAATGGAACATGAAAAGATGATTCAATAAAGAGAATCATATCTAGGGGAACAAGTGTTTCTCTATAACTCAAGACTCAATAATATGCTAGGTAAAACGTTTTCTAGATGGGAAGTCCCATTCAACACCACTGAGTTACACCCTTTTTATGTTGTGAAGATAGTTAAAGAAGGATAGAAAAACCCATTCATTTTCAATAGACATAATCTAAATAAAGATATTATAAATTTTCTACATAAACTAGTGGAGGATATCACACTCCTCCAACCCTTATACCAAAAACCATTTAGTTTGTACCTTTCCTTTACCTTATTGAATACTATACTTAAATTAAATCTAATAAAATTATCATTTCTATTAAAATGATTTTAGGACACTGCACAATTAAAATATGGAGGGAAACCTTTATAGTTTTTAACAATTTTATTTTTATTTTTATTTTTATTTTTTATTTTTTCATGTTTTTTGTTTTCTTTTTGTGTGTTTTTGAAACCTATAGAGCTCAAATTGAATGCATTTGAAAGTTTGGAACCTATACCAACTGTGAGAATATGATTTGACCTAGGAAAATAAATATATATGAATGGTGAAATGAACTTATTTTTAGATTCAATTCTTTTTAAATTCATGGAAATACCACTGATTTCTAAATCCCATACCATGAAATATTGTCCACTCTTAAAATTACTTACCCGAGAGTCTTCTAAACCATTTTGAAATATTCTTCATGATGACCATGGTTCTTGAGAGAAAAAATCTATGCTTTAATAACTATAATTTTATGTGAATTATATTAAAAAAATTAGAGCATTAAGGAACTTTTGTTAAAAATAATTGAGGCATTATTTTGATTTAAAATAAATTTTTACCATAAACATATATTCTGGTATACCTTAAATTATAACTGGTGTTAGCCCCTATTAGCCATGAAAAACCTTTCTAGATAGTGACATTAAAATCCTAAAATCCCTAAATATCCTGAACTAAGAGTAAATTCATGTTCATAATTGAACTTATGTGTGGTGAGGGAGATATTGTTTGAAAATGATTGTTGTTTTCTGAGACACGTGTGTACATATTTTTTGATAAACTAGAGGAGTAAAAAATTTTAAAGGTGTAACATTACTTCTTGATCCTTGAAATATTGACCTATAAAATTTATTGACCTCTAAAGAGGATGAAAACCACATATTAAGAGTAACTAAAGTGGTGGGAACTAGATATATTCATCAACTGAATCTATTTTGAGAGCAGATTTGAGAAGAAACCATCATGTCAAGGATATTTTTTGTAAGAAGTTCTAGAAAAAAAAATCATCAAGGATAAAAAGATAGAAGGGAAAATATCCTTTAAAAATTTGGAAATAAATTTCACATAAATTTTTGAAGACTAAATATTTCTATCTATATTTATTATAAAAAATATATATAGAATTGATATAAAAAATAGAAACAAAGCAACTGTATAAATAAGAGAGAAGAAAAATTTAGTGATACTAAAGTGATTATTGTGTAAACATTCTAAGAGGATCTAAAATGAGTTGAGAGATAAATAACTATAATGGTAAGTGAGTGGGGATACCATTCTTGATTATATACTATTAATAATGTATTTTGATTCAATTAAAGATAAAACATCCTCATTATACTCCATAATTTTTAACATCAAACCTACCAACCCTTAGATATATAATAAACCTAAAAATTTCTCATGATAAATACCAGTTATTGACTCATTAGGTAGATATTTAGAAACAAAACAATCCTATGGTGACCCCTTTGTGATTTTGGAATGATAAAAAAATTGATTTAATTTCATACTATATTTGATGAGTGAAATATTTCCAGGAAGGTAATCAAAAATGAGTATGGGAGGATGAAGTAAGTGGAAATTAATTGGATGTAATTCATATAGAAAATGGAATTATGGACATGTATGAGGCATGGTAATTTTTAATGACATGAATTTTAGAAAAATAACTCACATCAGATAGTATTTTTAATTCTGATTGGGTAATATTTTTGATGTTCACTTGTCTAGGATTACAAGGTTTAAGTTTGGGAGAGTTAATAGAGATTATATATTCATTATTTTTTCTATGTAATTAAATTAATCAATCCCCATGAATTTCATAATTTAATGTAAATTATCATACATTTAGTTTATAGGTTTTCTTTTTACTCTATTGTAAACTTGGACTAAAATTTTATTTTTAGTTATTTTATTATTATTATGTTATTAATTAATTAAATGGTCATACATATTAATCTATATTTTTCATGATTTTATGGTTAAGTGAAAAAAATTATGTATGGGTCAGCTGATACATTAAAGTTTTTTGTTTTTTTCTAAGGAGGAATTGGGTGGAATTTGAAAAGTATGGTCATATATAAGAGTTACCAAATGATACGTAAGGGTTTAATATCCATATATAAGAGATTTTCCCCACACATAGGTGAAAATAATTTTCCATTGGAATTGAAGAGCTGAACTCCTCGACCCATATGTAAGATTCAATCAGTTTATGTGTAAAGGTTACTCAATGGCTCGAGTGATATGTAAGAGAAATTCATTTTCCATGAGGATGCAAAAATTGATATATAAAGGTCCCCTATTTGTGTAACAACCCTGAATCTAGTAACCCGAATCCTATGTCTTATTTATTACATTGGAATAAGATACAAGGAATCACATCCTAAAGTACTGAATAGATTAGTAGTCTTGGTAATCTAGATACATACTTGAGTTGTAACGACCCAAAATTTTATCAATGAAAATTCATCTTGATCAAATTAAATGTCTTATTATGTAAAATGGTTATATAATATATGAACTTATTTGGTTTTATGATTTTGGATTTCAAAATACTGTTAATAATTGTTACCTTTTCTAATATAGCCATTAAACAGTGACCACATGATTAGTATAAATATAGGACTTTAACAAACCCAATTTACTCAAACAAAGGAAGCGATGACCACATCCATTAGAATTTCTCCATAAGAATCCCATTTATCAGATCTAAAAAAGGAGGTAGCATCACTGGGATTTCCTCTTGATTAATCCCAAGCTGAGCTTCAACATGTTAAGCTTGAACAAAACCGCCTACTGGAGAACTGGAAGTTGATAGAGATTACCACCTGAGCAATGTTATCTGAGCCACCCCAAGAGTCTGTCACCATCACACACCTTACCCTTAGTATATATGTGGGTGTTATAAGGGGTTATATAAAAAGTCCCTAGCACTATTATTATATAAATTATTTTTGTATAGAATAAATAATATACATTCATTTTATTATTATTAATTTGAAAATAGTTTTTAAATCTCAAATAGTATTTTTAGTTAATATTAAATTAATAAATTTATTTTTATGAATTAATGGATTTTTGAATTAAATAATATTTTAATAAAATATTATTACTAAATTACATTTTATTAAATATAAATGATCATATAATTTTATGAATACAATTGTAATTTTTATTAAGGTTTGAAAGCTGTTTTTGTCAAAACCCATAGATTTTTGATAAATGTCTGTTTTAATTTTATAAGTAAAAATTCACATATTTAGAAAATTATTTAGATAAAATTAGTATTATTTTTGGAATCAGGACATCGAAATTTTCCAATGGTTAATTTTTCATAATTTTCTGAGAGTCAATTTTTTGGGTAAAAATTAAATACCGTTTAAATATATAATGTGTTTTATGACATCATAATGACCCAATAGTGATGTAATAAAATAATATAAATGGTATTTTAGGCCAATATATGTTTTTTACTTTAAAATAATGTGATTTTAGGTTTGTTTGATTTATTTTACAAAGCTTTAGTGGACCCTCTGAGACTTATAAAACATTTTAACTTTTTAAAATGATTTCCTTGAGAGTATGACTCACCTCCACATAAGCAAGACTAATATTTTAATAATTTAGTCCATTTTAATTATAAAATAATGTTTTTCACTCCCCTTTGGAAAAAACCATGGGCAAAAACCATGGGTTAGTTTGTGGTTTTGATTAGTTTAATGTGTAGTGTCCTAAACATAAATAATAAAGAATTCCCTCTTTTTTCCTATATAAACCCACCCAAGGTGCCCCAATCTCCCAAATAAGCCTCTCTCAATCCTCTCCCAATCCTTTGGGATCATACTTCCAAGTAAGAGATTTCTTCCTTTCTCATTTTTGTCCAAATTTCATTATATTGTTTTACCATTTATTTAGTTAAAAATGTTGGGGTATGATTTCAAACCTCCCCCATACTTACCTACTTATGTTTTAATGATGATATATCTCTTTATATCTCATTAATTCCTCCCATGTACACCCCTTACCATGCCAAAATTCCGTAAGGAATTTCTCTCTTCTCATTTACATTCAAGAAATTATTTTGTATTATGAATCTAAATTCTATTAAATATGTTTGAAAATGTATCTATATTACCCCCTTACTGTCCATTTCATGTACATATTATGAGGCAAACCTTTCTCTCTCATCAACCATATTTATGAATTCTTATGTTATGCCATTATGCTACCAAAATCACACCGTTATTTTCTAAGCCAAATTCATTGTGTAGTGAATACCATACCCATTTCTCTATCACAGGTATTCACCTTTATGAACATTTAATTATTGATTATATAGTTTCATGTATGAGTTACACATTCCTTTATCATGGAATAAATGATGATGTTTAATCAATCCATGTTATATGATCCATGTTGCACACTTATGCATGATATGAAATGATTAAGAAGGGTGTTCCCTGATAGCGATCTAATGCATTGGGTAAAGACTAGTATCATGATACATCAAGTGAAATTAGGGTTTACTCATGACAATTCAAGTTCAATTAGGGTTTACTCTTATGCTCTATTTATATGACTATTTATTAACATGTATTGAATTCTTCATGTTATTCCTTGTTTACTCCCTTACTGTGCTTTGCAGCTCACCCTTTTCTAATGCATGTCCTTAGGTTATCCCATGAAATGCTAAGTACGAAGGAATGTGTGTAGTCATGTAAAAGAAGTTTTCAATAAATATGTGTATTTCATGTTTTAAGTTGTTATGTAATGTTCCTAATCCCCAAATACACTAGGCCTATTGATCTTATATGTTGTAACAAGTGAATATTTTATGTAATAAATTATGTTTAAGTGTGAAATAAAGAGAAGGGTTGTTATAGTTGGTATTATAGGACATGCTTAGTTATTTTTGGGATTAGGATTATAAAAACCTAGTGAAAGCCTTAGGGATAAAAATAAGTATAATAAAAACATCTCTAAATTTTTTTGAGTATTAAGTAAGTGATTTATCAATAAAATACATCCCTGTTTAGATACAAATAGGTATAGGTGGCTCTGGAACAAATGTATCTAGTGGTAAAACCCGAAAATACCTCTTTGAGATAGACTTGAATAGGAACTGGTGCACGAAAACGAGCCTTGATTCACTCTTGGTTATGACACTCCTATGGGATATGATTTTGTAAATTCATAAGCTTTGTATGAACTATTATTAAGGGAATAAAAAAAATTACCCTAAGAATATATATTGGGAAGTGGATCTGGGATAACATAGGTTGAAACCTATAAATTCATAAGCTAAGGAAATAAAAGTAATTTATAAGTCATCCATTTTTGTCTTTGGATTACCCTTTATGTGTTACCCCTAACTTTCCTTTTATTCCATCCAATGGCCTGTAATAGGAGGAGTCAGACTAACAACTGATGTTAAAATCAATGTGATGACTGTTCTAAGGAGATGTCCAATCTGATGGGAGTGGGAATCATGAACTTTGTCACGATACTCTCTAAGTTAACTCAAGTTTTTAATAGAAACACGAGTCAAGAGGAAAATTCACCCACCTAAGAAAGAACAAGTCACAATCGATATCTTCATGAGACAAAGGCCTCCTAATTTTAATGGATCATCTAATCCCTCAATCATCGAACAATGGATCAAATCCATTAAGAAGATCTTCTCCATCCTTCAATGTTATGAATAAGAGAAGGTTCTTCTAGATAATTATCATAAGGAGGGTGAAGATGATAAACGGTGGACATTGATCAAAAATAAAAAGACCGAGGAGGATATTGAGGCATTGGAATAAAAGAATTTTCAGAAAATGTTTTCTGATAAATATTTTCCTCGCACCACCCGACTTATGATAGAAAGGTAATTCCTTGAACTCAAGAAAAAAGATGGATAATCCATCAGAGAGTACAAGAAAAAATTCACAAGGATTGCATGATATGCCTCCATCTTTGTCATTACCCCCGAATGGAATGTTGAACACTTCTTTGGTGGGATAAAACCTAGCATATGGAAATCTCTAGAAATCTGTTACTTTGAGAGCTATGAGGAAATTGTTCTATGTTCCCTAAAAGTCGAAATGAAGATCATCCAATCTTAGGGGTATCATGGGGATAATAAGCATAAGGTGGACTTCAATTCTGGAGGTCCAATGGATAAATCCAACAGTGCTAAGAAAATCCATCACCCACTTGCCAAAGGTACGGAAAGAAGCAACCTAGAAATTGCCTGAAGGGTATGAGGAAATGCTTTAGGTGTGGAAGAGAAGAGAACCTATCCAATAACTTCTAACAATAAAAACCAATGACTGTGACAGAGGAGAGAAACACTCCATTCGACCCTCAACACATTGTTCATTTCTTCAACTGCAATGAACCATGGCACTTCATAAACCAATGCCCTAAGCCAAGGGTTTTCAGAGGCAACCAACAACCTCCAAGGAAGAAAGGGAGATATTTTTCCATCACTACCACTAAAGTGAACCCCAAAAACTAAGTGGTGAAAGGTATGATAGTTATTCATTCAAGAATAGTGAACATATTTTTTGATTTTGGTTCTACGCATTCTTTTATATCCTGAAAGTTTAGTAGAACAATCCCAACACTACCAAAAGTCATGAAATTAAAGATGTCGGTGAGAATGAAAAATGGGGAAATCATTTCATCCCATGAATATAACTCCTCACCTATCATAATTCGTGGATTGAACTTCTTGAAGAACCTATTTATACTTCCTTTGGTGGAATTTGAGGCAATTCTTGGCATGGATTGGCTTTCCTTATATAGAGCCAACATAAATTTCTATGAGAGAGAAATCACTCTCTATATGGTGAATCAACCATTGATTTTGTACAAGTGCAAGGAGGAGGATGGATCTTCTTTATAACCATCATCTCAAGAATGGATATTAATACCCTATGAGCATGCGTATCTGGATCAGACGATTGAGTCTAAGAAAACAACCATCCTTGAAGACATGCCCATTGAGAGGTAATTCACTGAAGTGTTTCCCGAGGAATTGCCTAGTCTTCCTCCAAGAAGATATTTTTAATTATCAATTGATCTTATACTTGGGGCATTTCCAATATCCAAGAATCCATATAGAATGGATTTCATGGAGCTTGAGGAGTTGAATAAACAACTACATGAGAATCTGGATAAAGGTTTTATATACCCAAGTGCTTCACCATGGGGTGAACCAGTCCTTTTTGTCAAGAATATGGATGGGTCAATGCACCTTTGCATTGATTATCGTGAGCTCAACAAAATCATGATAAAGAACAAGTATCCTTTTCCACAAATTGATGACTTGTTAAATCAACTATGTGAAGAAAAATACT
This sequence comes from Viscum album, assembly GCA_963277665.1. Taxonomy (NCBI): domain Eukaryota; kingdom Viridiplantae; phylum Streptophyta; class Magnoliopsida; order Santalales; family Viscaceae; genus Viscum; species Viscum album. The sequence continues at coordinate 649,018,851 of OY728145.1, read as the reverse complement.
TCTCCAAGGTGGATTTGCAGTCAGGATATTACCAAGTAAGTGTGAAGAAGGAGAATATCCCCAAGACTGCTTTTCATAAAAGATACAGGCACTATGAATTCATAGTAATGACTTTTGGACTCACTAATTCTTCAGAAATCTTCATAGAATTTATGAATAGATTATTTATAGATTACCTTGAAATTTTTTTGGTTATCTTTATAGATGATATTCTAATATAATCCAAAACCAAGAAAGAGCATGAGGAGAATCTAGGCACAGTACTGGAGACCATGAAAAAGGAAATGCTCTATGAAAAGTATAGAAAGTGTGAGTTCTGGTCGAATGAGGTCTCATTCTTGGGTCATATCATCACAATAAATGGGATATCTATGGATCAATCTAAGAAAAGTGAAATTGAGGGATGGATGAGGCCAACATTATTAATGGATATCCATAGCATCCTGGGGTTATCTAGATATTATCGGCTATTTGTGAGAAATTTCTCATGATTTTCCAACCCTCTTACCAAGCTAACTCAGAAGGGAGTAAAGTTTTCTTGGAGTGATGAATGTGAAGATAGATTAAAGGATTTGAAAATGAGGCTTATCACTACGCCCGTTCTCACACTACCCATAAGTGGATAACTTTTTGTGGTATTTAGTGATGCTTCGAAGAAGGGCATGGGCCATGTGTTGATGAAAAATGACAAAGTCATTGCCTATACTTCAAGTAAATTGAAAGTTAATGAGAAAAAATATCCAACACATGATCTGGAGTTGGCTGTAGTAATATTTTATTTAAAAATTTGGAAACATTACCTCTTTGGAGAGAAGTTTAAAATATATATGGATCACAAATGCCTCAAGTATATATTCACACAGAAATAGTTAAACATGCACCAATGAAGATGGTTATATGTGATTAAAGACTATTACTTCTCAATCCATTACCACCTTGGGAAAGCAAACATGGTGGAGGATTCTCTAAGTAGAAAGGACCCAAAAACTCTATCATTGATGATAATTAAAAAGGATCCAATCTTCTTAGATTTGATGAATATGGACATGTGAATCATAAACAAGGGAACATCATCAATCCTTTCACAAATTATTTTTCAAAAATATTTTTGGAAAGGTTAAAGGATGCTCAAAAGGATGATGTGGTAATTTGAAAGAAAGTATAAACCATTAGAAAAAGGGAAATCCTCAGAGTTCAATGTCAATGAAGAAAGAATTGTGAGATTTGGGTCAAGACTAAGTGTTCCATCAAATCTGGAGTTAAAGAATGAACTTTTAGATGATGCACGTAGTTAAAATTTCTCTATTCAACCAAGAAACACAAAGATGTATCAAGATCTTTGAGATAATTATTGGTGGGATAACATAAAAAAGTAGATCACTGAGTACACATCAAAGTGTCTGGTATGTCAACAAGTGAAGGCTGAGAGGCAGAAGTCTAAGGGAATGATGAAACCATTACCTATAATAACATGGAAATTAGAAAACATCACCATGGACTTTGTCACTGAGATTATAAATACATCCAAAGGAAACAACGCTACATGGGTTGTTTTGGATCATCTTACAAAGACTGCACATGTTATTGAAAATCGGAAGGATTTCTCATTGGATCAACTAGCACATATATATATCATAGAAGTGGTAAGGCTTCATGAAGTACCACTATCTATTGTATCTGATCGAGATCAAATATTCACCTCTAAGTTCTATAAGAGTCTTCAACATGCTCTAAGTACTGAGCTGAACTTTAGTTCAACTTATCACCCTCAAAATGATGGCCAATCTGAGTGGACTATCAAAACACTTGAGGACATTTTGAGAGCATGCTCAATGGACTTCAAAGGAGGTTGGGATCAACATATTTCTCTAGTTGAGTTCTCTTATAATAATAGTTTTCAATCAAGAATCCAAATGGATCCTTATGAATCCCTGTATGGGAAGAGGTGAAAAACACAGACTTGTTGGGATGAAGTAGGGGAGAGAAAACTCCTAGGTCCAGAAATGGTCAAAGAAATGGCGGAGAAGGTTAAGACCATCCAGCAACACATTAAAGATGCTAAGAGTCACCAAAATAGCTATGTTGATAATCGTCAATGAGACCTAGAGTTTGATGTTAGAGACATGGTATTCCTCTGCATATCACCGTGGAAGAGAGTTATGAGATTTACAGATAAGGGAAAGCTTAGTCCAAGGTACATCACCCATTTTGAGATTCTTGATCGCATTGGAGTAGTAGCCTATCGACTAGCACTCCCACATAAACTATCTCAAGTACATGATGTATTCCATGTATCACTCTTGAGGAAGTACATACCCGAACCATCACATGTACTCAATCCAGATGTGGTACCTTTGTAGAATGATCTCTCCTATGAAGAGAAGCCGGTGAATATCTTATATTATAGGGAAAAAGTTTTACAAAATAAGACAATGCCCCTCATAAAGGTGTTATGGAGAAACCACAAGTTTGAAGAGGCAACATGGAAATCAGAGGAAGTAATGAAGCATAGTTAACCGCATCTATTTTAGTATGGGAAAAGTAAATTTCAAGGGTGAAATTTCTTAAGGGGATAATATTTTAACGACCCAAAATTTTATCAATGAAAATTCCTCTTAATTTAATTAAATGTATTATTATGTAAAATGGTTATATAACATATTCACTTCTTTGGTTTTATGATTTTGGATTTCAATATACCGTTAATAATTGTTACCATTTCTAATATAGACATTGAACAATGATCACATGATTATTATAAATATAGGACTTTAACAAATCCAATTTACCTAGAAAAATTAAGCAATGGCCTCATCTAGTAGAATTGATCTATATGAAGTCCATTTTTCAGAACTCGAAAATGAGGTAACGTCACTAGGATTAGATCTTGACCAAGACTAATCTAAGCTTCAACACATTAAGCTCGAATGGAATCACCTATGAGAGAAGTAGAAGTTGATAGAGATTACCACCCGAGCGATGTTATCCGAGCCACCCCAAGAGTCTGTCACCATCACACACCTTACCCTTAGGTCATATACGGGTGTTATAAGGGGTTATGTAATAAGACCATAAAACTATGATTTTTTTTCATTATTTCTATATATAATAAAGAATATACATTCATTTTATTATTATTACTTTGTAAATAGTTTTTAAAGAACAAATAGTATTTTTTAGTTAATATTCAATTAAGAAATCTATTTTGATGAATTAATGGATTTTTGAATTAAATATATTTTAATAAATTATTATTACTAAATTAAGTTTTATTAAATATAAGTGATCATATAATTTTTATGAATACAATTGTAATTTTTATTAAGGTTTGAAAGTTGTTTTTGTAAAAACACATGAAATTTTGATAAATGCCAGTTTTTATTTTAAAAGTAAAAATTCACATATTTAGAAAATTATTTAGATAAAATGAATATTATTTTTTTAATCATGACGTTGAAATTATCCAATGGTGAATTTTTCATAATTTTCTGAGATAGTCAAATTTTTGGGTAAAAATTAAATACCTTTTAAATATATAATGTGTTTTATGGAATCATAATTATCCAATAGTGATGTAATAAAATAATATAAATGGTATGTTCGGACAATATATGTTTTAACTTTAAAATAGTGTTGTTTAAGGTTTTTTTGATTTAATTTACAAAGCTTTAGTGGACCCTCCAAGACTTATAAAACATTTTGACTTTTTAAAATTATTTCCCTGAGAGTGTGAATCACCTCCCCATAAGAAAGCCTAATATTTTAATAAGTTAGGCCATTGGAATTATAAAATAATGTTTTCCAATCCCCTTTGGAAAAAACCATGATAAAAAACCATGGTTTGGTTTGTGGTTTTGATTAGTTTATTGTGTAGTGTCCAAAACCTTAATAATAAAGAATTCACTCTCTTTACCTATATAAACCCACCCAAGATCCCACTTCTCATCACTCAAAACCCTTGGAGCACGTCAGTAATCTTCCATCCTCTCTCTAGAATCTTCACAAGGTTCCCAAATCTCCCAATAAGCCTCTCTCAATCCTCTCCCAAGCATTTGTGATCACACTGCCAAGTAAGGGATTTCTTCCTTTCTCATTTTTGTCCAAATTTAATTATATTGTCAAACCATTTTGTTTTCAATTAAAAATGATGGGATATGATTTCAAACCTCCCCATACTAAACTTTTGAATTTGGTGTCCTAAAACCAACTACTTTGTACTTTATTCATTAATAAATACCTTATCACATCTTGATTGTTCTTCTGCGTGACAATGCATGTGATAATGTCCTAAGGATAGCTATTGCATTACATGGTCATAACGGATCCCTGCTATGATGAGAACCTAGAAGTGACATAACACCATTCTTGAATATATATTCTATGGCCAGATTATGTTATTTGAGGGACACAAATAATACAGGCCATTTGGGGTGAGGACTCATAAAACTTTAAGGCACCTTCTCATGGTGTGCGCCCTTGGTAATATCCAGGAGGATATTATGAGAATGAGACCCGCCAGTAGGAAATAAAAATTTCATAGTTTTATTGGATGTTCCTATCTTTGGATGTGTTTATTGGTTCTTAAACTTTAAGATTATTATTAATGGGTATTACAAATCATGCACTTAGATGTATTGACGAAAACTGTGATGACACACTGTTCGCAGTGAGGTGGGATATGTTGGGTGCGTGACGAGTAATACCGCATTAATAGATAATGAAAGAAAGGATTTGTCCCTTATGTTCCATAATGGAAGTAGATATTTCAGTCCCTTTTATGGAATTGATATATCCTAAATAAATCCATAGCAATGGTGAGGAATGGGTAAGTTCAATTCTGGTAAGTCAAAGAAAGAATAATCAAACACATGGGTTGATGACACTAGCATGCAACCCACTTGATTCGAGATATCAAGACAAAGGGATTAAATTATATGGTAAGAATTCGTAGGAGGTGACATGTCATTATGATGTTAACTTCTTTCTCTATGGATGCCTTGGCATGTTTCTAGATGGTAACCTCAGACTTTAGACAGGCTCTGCCTAATGACACTAAGAAAGAGGCCTAGAGGGTCACACACTAAGTATGTCTAAGTATCTTAGTTAAATATTAAATTAACAAGTTGAATAAATATTATTCTCGATTGTGGTTTAATAATTATTCAAGGATTCCTGATCTCATTTATTTCGACACTAGTTATTCAGGAGAATATATTGTTGGTGAAATAATATATTTATTAGTGAGTAATGCAATGATATTTATTTGAGAAATAAATAGCCATTATTCAAGGTATAATAAATGTGGTAGAGGAAATAAAGAGAATGGAAAAACAAAAGTACACGCTATGTATATTAATATACATGCTGTGTATTTTTTCTGGGAATTTATGAGAAATAATATTATTTATTTAATTAAATAATATTATGTGTAATTCACTGGGCACATGTCAAGTAATAATAATAGTCAACTATTATTATTAGACATGGGGTATTACTAAGAATTAAATGAAATGAATAAATTCTTTCGGGTAATTAATTCATTTTATTATTCTAAGTAATTAAATTCCCAATTATATAATTCTCATTATCCTAGCCATTTTGAGGGGTTGTGCACAATGGATTTTGAAAAGAACTCAAGAAAAGAAAAAATTCTTTTTCCACCAAGAATGCTCTCAAGATACGAGAGAGATCCTCTTCCACCGGATCAATGAGTGTGCTTTGCAATCGACTCTCAAGGTGATCAAAGGTGGACATCACAAGCAAAGGCTCTTATATGATAGCACCTAGAGATCCCTTTGGCAACATCTAAAGATACGTGGAGCACATGTGGATCACTGTTAGAGGAATCCTACACTTGGATTCCATGACACAATGACAGATCACATCAGATCGTGACTGGAAACATCAACAGAGAGAGAATTCCATCAAGGTAATTCTTGTTTTTTTAATTAAATTAATTATAACCAACATATGATGATCTTATCTATGGTTCTAGGACTCCCTTATTTTCTTTCGTTCTTTGTTATATTTAAAATATCTAGCATTTTATTATCATGATGGATCTCAGATTAAATGTCATTAAAGACAAAAATTAAAGTTAGGTACACCCATCAACGCGCTTTCGCTGTGCCTGGAACCTACAAGTGGTATCAGAGAAGTCATATCATTGATTATAATTATTTAGTTTTTTGTTGATGATTTATGCATTTAATAATTTAATTGTTTCAACTCAAGTTAATCGTTCTGTGAATATGAATCTCAAGATCTGTTCCTCCTCTCTCATTTCTCATTCACCTTACATAAATGATTTTTTCTTTTAATTTTGATTAAAATAAAATAGAAGATCTCATACGGAGGTTCCAAATGTTCCTATCTATACAACACCAGAACACATGGCATGTATTTGGAAATACACGCCATGTAGTCTAGGTTCAATTCATCGAGCTAGTCTGCCAAACCAGGCTATGTCAATGGATCCTATCTAAGTCTTTAAGACTCCGTGTGTTGACCAGGAACATGTGGCACACTGTTTTCAGATTACATGCCATGTGGCCTATTGAACACGGCGTGTAGTCCCTTTGGGTTTGGGTAGGACCGTGTACCCCATACACAACTTTCCTGGATAGAAACCATATAAACTAGATACTACACGGCGTGTTTCCCACTAAACATGCCGTGTACTAAGAAGATTCCCAAAGTACATCTACATACCATATCCCCAGGTGTGTACTTCGGATGGATGATGAACAAAAGTACATGCCATGTAGTCAAAACTACAAGCCATGTACTCATCTAAATTACATAGATTTATTAAAATTTATTATTATATTATACAAACCCTTGAGACGTGTACCATAATTAAGGCATAAAGTTGAGGCACAACACATGATAGGTGTTTTATATATATGTGTTTAATTTAAAATCTGCGTAATGTTCATTTCTACTCATTGGGTAGTTATGAACGAGAATTCACCGGGTTGTTTCCAATGTACAAGTTATGTACAAAGATAATTTTAAATGAATTTATTTGTTTAAAATTATAATGGATGAGAATATTAAGGAAATTCATAAAAGGTTTTAAGATAAAAGGATTGATTAATTAAAGATAATTAATTGATTCAAGCATGATTTATCTTAAACAAGAATGATTAAATAATTGAATGATATTTTTATTTATGAATAAATATCATTGCATGTATGGAGGATCATGATCTAGAACAAAACCTTTGTATGTGAATGGTTTCTTTTAATTAATTTATTTAAATTAAATTTGTTGGCATGCAAGCCTTCTCCTCATTAATATGTAGGGCCTGCATGCCCAAGGTTTCTTTTATGTAAAACCCCATTTTACCCCTCACCTGTGTGTGAGATAAAATTATATGTAATGGATGGAGTTCCCAAGCTAGTGGAGACGACTCAAGTTAGGATCCAAGGTGAAACTAATCTAAGGAGATACAAAGGTGGATAGGTGGAAAGCTGTAAACATGAACCCAAAAGGTTCAAAGTGTTTCTCCCCTAGGTCTTGGGTTAGTTTATCAACCACTAGATAAAATAAAAAATAGAAAAATCTCATTATCATACCATTTATTTTATTTATATCAGTTTAATGGTTTATTTATTATGGGTGTGTTGTCATGATCACACAATTAATGAATTAAACAAGCATGCAAGATGAAACTAAAATAAGACTAGATTATGCGTAAATATTATCTTAAACATGGTTAATCACTTAAGTATATCCCACTTAATATTAACAAGCATGTAATCAAAGATAATAAAATGGAAATTTATGTATAAGGATAAAATCCCTTAAAGAAATATTAATTCGGTATAGCCTTCCATAATCTTGGTTAGAATCGAACCATAGTTCAAAGTGCTTAACCAACCCTAGTTGGGGTGATTTCAATTATCAGGGAATTATAATTAAAGTTTTTGGGTTGACTTGACTTGGTTCACATCAAGGGTTTATTTCCATAGAAGGACTTGGTGTGACAAAGAGGCAAAGGTTGAGGAAATCCAAAATAAAATGGTTTTAGGATTGGGGAGTCCACTCAGTGGATCAAGGAGCCATGAGTTAATGTAGTTGGAATTTGGAATGCCTACCTAAAACACTTTAAGTTGCTTGACCAACCCTAGTTGGGGAAATGTAAAGGGAAATATGGATCCTTTCCACTAGAATATTCAGGCAACATAATATTCCAAAGTCAATGGTGAGGGATATTGGATTTTGATAAAATAATGGGAGACTAATAAGTATTAATTTATTTATTTGTCTCAGTTTTATAATGATAAAGTACTAAACCTTTTATCATCTTAATTTGTAGAAACAACAAGAAAAATTACTTCAAACATATCACTGCGAACCATACTCGAGAAGGAAAACCTTCTCACTGGCACCAATTTATAGGAATGGCAGATTAATTTACACGTCATACTTCGCCACGAGAGGAAATTGTATGTTCTGGAAGAGCTTATTCCAGTTGTGCCTAGAAAAGAGGCCAGTGATGTGGTACTATCTCTCTATATGAAACATATGGATGATTCCACATATGTCCAATGTTTCATTCTATCGGCCATGTCTAATGATCTCTTGAAGAAACATGAAAACACAGACACGTATAGCATGATGTCTCACTTTAAGGATCTCTATCAAGAGAAGGTGAGATAGGAGAGATATGAGATATCTAATTATTTTTTCACAACTAAGCTTGGAGAGTCTGTGCCAGCTGGGCATCATGTAGTCAAGATTATTGGCTAAATTGAAAGCCTGGACATCTTAGGGATTAAGTTCCTGAATGAGTTTCATACAAATATCATCCTATCATCACTGCTCAATGCCTTCTCTAGATTTATTGTCAACTACAACATGAGAAAAAATGAGAAGATTCTACCAGAACTTCTAATCTTAATTCTCCAGGTAGATAAGAACATGGGGTGTAACAAACCCATAGTCCTTGTGGTGAATAAGAAAAATAAGGACAAAAAAGGGGCCAAGGATTCATAAACGATTTGAATCCCCTGAGAACCGTCCCTCCAAGAAGGTAAAGATCCAGAGGCATGGAAAGGAATGGGAGGTGGTATGTTTTTCATGTGGAAAGCAAGGACACTAGAAGAGGAACTTCACCCAAAATCATGGGGACACTAAAGGTTCATTCATTATCAAGTCTAATCTTTCCATTTCTACACATTGGGTATTAGATACAACTTGTGGGGCTCACATATGTATTCAAATGAAAAAAAAGTAGATTTAGAAAGATTGCTAAAGGAGAGGTGGATATTTGATCTACCAATGGTGCGAGGATATCTGCATTAGCTATTAGCGATTACCACCTCTCATTGCCAACTGGGATGATTTGGTTTTACATAACTGTTATTATGTGCCTAGTGTTACCAAAAACATAATTTCTATATCATGTTTGTATATGGATGGATTTATTTTCAAGTTTGGAAATAAGGGTTGCCTATTTTACAAGAACAAGATATGTTATGGTATGGTGCATTTAAATAATGTTTTGTATGTATTAAATTACGAAAACCAAGTGTTGGCCATAGATAACAAAACAAACTCACATGACTCATACATCACCCAGTCGTGGCATCACCATCTCAGTCATGTAAACAAGAAGTGCTTGACAAGGCTCTGCCAAGATGGATATTTAGACTCTACTAAGATAAAACCACTTGATATATGTCACACTTGTTTATAAGGTAAAATGATTAAGATACCTTTTGGTGGATAGGGTGAAAGGGCCACAAAGCTTCTATGATTGGTGCATATAGATGTGTGTGGAACATTACCAATAGAAGATAGGGATGGTTATTATTACTTAATTACTTTTACTGATAATTTGAGTAGATATGGATATGTCTAATTAATGAGGTATAATTCAAAAGACTTATAGAAATTTAAGGAATTCAATACTGAAGTAGAGAATCATCTTGGTAAGAAGATAAAAAATCTTCGATCGGATTGAGGTGGAGAATATCTGAACCAAGAGTTCATCGATCTTCTATGGGAGTCTAGGATTCTATCTCAGCTCACTCCTCCTTATACACCATAGTGGAATGGCGTTAGTTAAAGGAGGAACCACACCTTGTTGGACATGGTGAGTTTGATGATGATTCATGAAGATCTTCCATTATCCTTTTGGGGATATGCATTACAAACCACAACATACAAATTAAACCGAGTACCAACTAAGGCGACAAATAGAATTACCTCTGAGATATGGAATGGAAAGAAACCCATTTTGTCACACACATGTGTATGGGGATGCGAGGCATTTGTTAAGGCCTTATTAGGCAACAAACTAGCACCCGGGGCATGAATTGTATCTTTATAGGATATCCCAAGGAAATGAAAGGAAATTACCTATATAACCCTTCAGACAAGAAAGTCACTATCACTAGACAATCTGTATTTCTTGAGAGGGAGAACATACTCAAAAAGGATAGTGGGAGAATGATTGACTTTGATGAAGTTGATGCTCAAGATACACAAGAGTTGGTACAAGAACAATTTACATAGGTCCCCATGTAAGAGGTTACAGAAACACAAGTACTACGTAGGAGCTCAAGAGAGGTAAGGGAACCAAAGAGATTTGGTTTCCTAGTCACTGAGACTGGTGAATCATTATTGTTAGACAATGAAGAACCAATCTCCTACAAGGAAGTAGTATAAAGATCAGAAGCTGCAATATGGATAGAAGCTATGAATTATGAGATGGATTCCATGTATTAGAACCAAGTTTGGGTTCTGGTCGATGAGCCAGTTGATGTAAAGCTTATTGGATGAAAATAGGTATTTAAGAGAAAACTAGACATGAAAGGTCAAGTTAACACCTATAAATCAAGGCTAGTGGCTAAAGGATTCAGACAACTTCAAGGAATTGAATATGATGAAACCTTATCGCTAGTTTCCATATTTAAATCCATAAGAATCATACTTTCCATAGCATCTTACCATGAATATGAGATTTGGCATATGGATGTCAAAACAACATTCCTTAATGGGAACCTTCATGAAGATGTCAATATGACACAACCAAAAGGGTTTGTGACACCAGGTGAATCCAAATGGGGTTTCAAGTTGTAGAAATCTATTTATGTATTAAAGCAAGCATCGAGGTCATAGAATATTCGATTTGATGAAGCCATAAAAGAATTTGGTTTCATTAAGAATGAATGTGAGCCATGTGTTTATAAGTGGTTTAATGGGAATGAGATCATTATCCTAGTAGTATATTTTGACGACATATTGTTTATTGGAAATTATATACTAGTCTTATAGTCAGTTAAGGACTGGTTGAAAAAGTGTTTCTCCATGAAGGACTTGGGTGAAGCAACTTACATTCTAGGGATCAAGATCATTCGTGATAGTTCCAAGAGGCTTCTTGGACTAAGTCAAGGTACACTACTACAAATATGGATTTTATCAGCACTGGAAAAGTGCATTAACAATGCTAAAAAAAGTTCTATTAATTGAGGTGAAGATAAGGGGGGGGGGTTCCCTTTTATCAGCGTTCAGAAAAGCACTGATAAAGGAGACTTTTATCAGCACTAAAAAAAGAACTGATAAAAGGGGTCTTTTATCAAAGCTGATAAAGGACCCCTTTTATCAGTGAATTTTTAGTGGAGATAAAAGACCCCTTTTATCATCTCTTTTAAAAAGCACTGATAAAATTCAAAAAAATAAAAATAAAAAAAATAAAAAAATAAAAAAGAATATATAATTCAGGGGGGGGGGGAGCTTTTAATAGCTCTTGACCCCCCTTTTTACAGCACTTGACCCCCTTTATCATCGCTAGGTGGACCACTCCCGCGTGCTTCCCTTACCCGTGTGTCCAGAACATGCCCCCTGTGTGCACCTCCTTGCTTCCACCAGAACTCGAACCCACGAACTCCCCCTTGCGCACTTGCACCTTTACCACTAAGCCATTTTTTTAATGATATATCTATATATATAGTTATATTTATTTTTATATTAATATAGATTCATATTAATATAAATATATTTAGTTATATTAATACATATATATTTATTCATATATTAGTATATATATATTTATTCTTATATTTATTTATATATATATTTTTATTTATAATTTTTATACATATATTTATTTGTATAATAATATATATTTATAAGATTATTTTTAAATACATTTATAAAATATGTTTTTTATGTGTGTTTATAAATAAATAAATAAATACATACATACATATATACAACACACACATAGACACACACACACACACATATTTATGAATAAATACACATATATATATATATGTATTTGAAAATACATAGAATGTTAAAATGACCATAACTTCTAATAGAGAAGCCTTTTTCAACTCCACAACCAGTCAAATCGAATAAAATGAAATAATCTTCGATATGATATGTGTTATAGGCCTAACAAACATCCAGATCATAAGTTATACTTGTTTCAATGTTTACAAATTAGGGTATTCCGACTAAAAACTCAGTTTTGGAGGCCTTCTGGGCCTTTTTTGGCCTTGAAAAATTTGATAGAAGCTTTGATTTAGTCATAGGCGCATAGAGATTGTCTCAGGCTTCAATTTGATATGATGTAGAGCTCAAACGGACACCCGGATCAAAAGTTATGTCCATTTAAAGTTTGAGTTACATTTTAAACTTATTTTAGATCTTTAATTATTTTTTTTGATTTTTTTGTGTCTTCAAATTGTTATTAAATGATTTTTAATTTATGATAATTAGAAAATTATTAATTAATTATATTTTTAAAATATTTTAAATCTATTTTCACTAAATTTATTATATATTAAAATGTAATAGTCTATTTATACTTATCTAAAACATATTTAAAAAATTTATATTATATTTATATCAATATAAATATAATTATATAACAATATATTATTTTTCATGAATTTTTTTTTGAAACATAAAAATTTTCAATGCTAGGAAAAAGCGCTGATAAATCCCCCCTTTATCAGCACTACTAAAAAAAGCGCTGATAAAGGGGTCCCCTTTAAAAGCGCTAAAAAAATCGATGATAAGGGGGGGGGACTTTATTAGCCCTAAAAAAGCCCTAGTAAAGGGTCACTTTTAACAGAACTTTTTTTAGTGCTGTTAAAGGCCGCCTTTATCAGCACTTTTTAGCACTGATAAAAGGGTAGCGCTTCCCTTGCCCGTTTTTGTAGTAGTGGTACATACATTGACCAGATACTAAAGAGATTTAGTATGAGACAATCCAAGAGAGTATTGGTTCTAGTGTGACATGGACTACATATTTCTAAGAAAATGTGTCCTCAGACACATCAAGATAAAGATAGAATGAGTAAGATCCCATACGCTTCGACTATAGGTTCCATCATGTATGCTATGTTATGTACCAGGCTTGATGTTGCCTATACACTAAGCATGGTAGGAAAATATCAAGTAGATCCAGGAGAACAACATTGGACTGCTATTAAGACTATCCTTAAGTATCTGAGAAGAACTGTGGATATGTTCTTGGTGTATGGAGGAGACGAGGAGCTTGTCATCAGAGGGTATGCTGATGCTGGTTTTTAGATAGATCAGAACGATATAAAGTCACAATCTGGATATGTTTTCTGTCTCAATGTAGGAGTTATGAGCTGTAAGAGTTCAAAGAAACCAGTTGTCACTGATTCTATAGTGGAGTTTGAATATATAGTCTTTTGATGCATCCAAGGAAGCTTTCAAGATTCATAACTTTGTCCAAGAGCTTGATGTGTGTAACACTCGAGAATTTTATGTTATATAAATCATCAAAGGAATCTTTTTCTACACAACACTTTCTTGGCTTGCTTTACACGCAATCGTGACCTTCCTCGATAGCTTGCGTTGTACGCAATACCGAGTTTCACTAAACGGCAATATGCTATTAAAATATTATTTAAAATAGTCGTTATGAATAGTAATAACCACTTTTTGAAATTTTATCTTTCAAAATGGACTTCATTCTTGGATTCAGAATACCGAAATTAGCCTAGGGTGAAATTTTGGTATTTTTCTGAAAACTTTCAATTTTTGATGAATAGTGAAACCACTAAGTGGTAGGTTAAAAACTAAATTTTTCATAAAACATAATTTTACCGCTTCTATGAATAGAATTTCAAAAATCCGATAGACACGGTTGATATCAGTAAGTAAAATGTGGTTCAATGAGATAAAAATAAATTTTTGGCGAATAGTAACTTTTTACTTTTTTTTACCGCGGTTAATAGTAAATAGGGTAACTAAGGGTAAATATGATATTACTATTACCCTAACACATGTCCTAATTCTATTGGATAAGTGTAATTCGACCAAAAGCAACCTTATGAATATAATATGACCATTTAGGTCCACTTCGATTAGATTATGACATTTAATATTATTTTATTTAATGAATAGTTAAAATAGTTAAAATCAAAGTTTAATAACTAAAACATTTTTAATATGGGTTTATACATAAGATAAATTAGATTATAAATATTCATTAGAAAGATAAGACGATTTACTACATAATTATATTTTATTTATAATTTTTAGACTTTAAATAAATTAATTTATTTATGACACAACGATGTTGCAGTAATTACCCTTTTAAGGAAATGTTAACATAATTGATGTTATAAATGCCCAAATAAATGTAATTTGAGACTTTTCATGAATTAAAATAATTTTCTAGGTTACTATGATATATTATTGTTGATTTAATCAACTTGTTTCGAACATATAATTCTGTTATGACTTTCACAAAAATCATATATCAAATAGTGACAAAATTGACACAAAATAGTTTTTAAATCAAATATTATATTATTAATTGTTATTTTATTCCTAAAAATCTAAGGTTCGGCCAAATGACTTAGATAAGGATATATATATTAATAATAAACAACTTGGGGTTCTTTTGGCATGTTATAGTAAGTGTATTAACCATATAGTGTAAGAAAACAAAAAGACACGGTAAAAGTTAAATTATTTAACTTAGAGTTAAATCTAATTGATAAGGTTAAAATAATAACCTAAACTTGTCTAAATCCTATTGTTTGATAGGATTTCTACCCCTACCCACTTTACCTTCGAAATAAGACCCTTTGGAACCATTATAAACCGATTTTGACTTTAATATAAAATAATATTTTGAGATATTCCAAAGGTACCCCTCTCCTCCCTTATAAAAGGGCACCTCCTCCCTCTCTTCCTCACACAACTTTGAGCCTTCAAGCTCGTCCAACCTCTGTCAAATTCTCTTCTCCACTTCCCTAGCAACATCCTAGAGGTTCTGGTCTTCCTCAAAGACCAATTTTGGTACCCTAAGAGGAGGTCTCAAAGAGGCGCTTCAAAGAAGAGGTAATTTCCGTTACCAATTCTTTCACCTTTATTTCTTCTTGCACTTATTCTTCTAAGGTTGTTTCATTATGAAGTAATAACATCAGTATAACTCATATACTTATATGTTATTATAAGTATGAAACAACCCTATTTCACCATCTATCCATCCTACGGAAAACGAAATCACCGCGCGTGCGTACGTACGGAATACCGTCTCCACGCCGTGGTGTAATCTGCTTTTCCACCAACACCTTACATGGATGGGTATTATGGTGTAATTAATAACTATATATAGTTATTATAACATAATAATGATTCTGATATATTGTATCATCCACTCCAATTCAATTCAATAATTATGGAAATGATATCATCGCTCGTGCGTACGTACGGACTACCGTCTCCATGACGCGATGAGATTCATTCTCCACTTTAACCATTCATGAATGATTATAAAGTATATATAATAAGTAATCATGAAATATATGACATAATAATGATACTGGATTTATGTTTATGTCATCTAATTAATTCCGTTCAACTCAATAAGGAAACGAAAACAGCGTTCATGCGTACGTACGGCCTACCATCTCCATGAACGGTGTATTTCTTTCCATTTACTGATTTATTATATATATGTATATTATGAATACATATATATAAATCATGTTTTATATTCTGTAATTAAGTAATAATGATCTATGTAATCATATGAATAATTAAAAATCAAAACACGGACGACAAATGAAACAATTTTACCCAAAACGCTCTTTAACATGGAATTTACAAAAGAACGGGTAATATAAAGTCATAAGTGAACCATATATGATATAATAACAATGAATATGATTATGTAAAGAGTCAATTACATTATTTAAATCATTATACAGGAGTTTCGGACACTTACAAAGAAAATCGGACCTAAGGTAAGGGGAAATATCACAATCTCATTTTTATCCGAGATTGTTTATACTTTGGTATTTACTGGGGTGTATTTTATCATACACATCCATGTTTTCTCAATATGTAATATTATTTCCATCCACCTACAATAGTTTATATCCAATTTTACCCTTCGGTGAGTTTTTAGTAAAATATATGAAAGGAATCTTTTTTCGTTTTTCGTACGAGGTACTTTTTGACTTCTCCGACAAAAGTACGAAGAATGTTATTTTTAACTTATACGGCATGAATGGATTTTTAAAACATTATTTCCAAGAATATTCCTTTACAAGTTTTAAAGTTTATTTTTAATCAACTTCTTTTAGTTTAAAATTGTATGACATGTTAAGAAAGGAAAAGTGTTTTTGAAGTAGAAAGGATATTTTCCTCAAGAATGAAGTTCAAGTGTTTTATAAAAATTATTTTCCATATAAGATAATAAAGGGTTCTATTTTTATCCCTATTATTACATTGATTTTATTATGTTGTGATGTAATTATTTTTATGAATTCCTTTATCGTATATGAATTGTTTTATGATGTCACGATATTTAAGAATCCCATTTTTATTACATGGGTTATTCTATGATGTATGGTTTATGATTTTGTGGCACACATAAGAATGGTATCATTATGAGATGGGTGGGACCTATATCTCCCTCCAATTCATTGGGTAAAGATTTTATATCTCATGAGATAGACAGGGCTGGAACGGTAGGTTATACCGGTTCAGTGAAACAGGACTGAAACGAGGAGTGAACTCGGTTCAGAAAGGGACTTTGTCCACTAAGATAGTCTTGGAAATGAGTCTTGACTAACAAGAAATGATTCTCTATGATTATGTGTGTATGCCACAAAGTTTCATGTTTTAAGTTATGACATTTCACTACTATGATTTATCCCATGTTATGATATTATGATCTCTTTTGCAGGTTAAGATTTCCAAAATGTTATGTTCTTATGAATATGATGTGATTGATATGTGTTTTGTTTACCCTTACTGGGCATTTGAGCTCACCCTTTTATGTTTTCTTTTCCCCAGGATATAAAGAAAGGTTTTAGGTAAGAAAAAAAAGGGGAAGATATTTATGGGAGATATTGAAGATCTTTCACCATGAATAGAAGATTACGTTCTGAGTTTCCAAAGACACTAAACTATTACGGTCCTTGTGTGTGTGTTTTTGTTATGTAATAAGTATTCCGCAGAAGTAATGAAATGTCTATGTATGTCAAGCTTTGGGTCTCTACAGTTGGTATCAGAGTAAAGGTATAGTCAACCTTTAGAAACTAGGATGCGAAAGCCTTTTTAAGAACCATAAGGATAATTATAAGCATAGAACACAATCTTAGTGTTTTAGAAATGGACATGAATACCCTAGGATAATACCTTAAGTGTGAAATTTTATCCTTGAATTATGTGGTTTTCCTATTATAATTAGTGTTGCTCACACTATTCTTCTTGGTTTTAGTCAATGACTGGAACTCGAAGGAACCGTGTTAATGCGGAATGCGATGGGAAATGCAATGATTATCCCTCTGAGCAACCAAACGATATTGGAGCTAGAATGAAAAATCTTGTAGCCATGCTCACACAAATTTCTCAAGCTATGAATCATGCAAGACTTCCAAACGAGCAAAGGAAGGAGCAACATTCTGTTGAATCCTTCATGAGGCAGCGTCCACCTTCTTTCAGCGGGTCTACTGATCCATTAGTTACTGAACAATGGATTAGTACTACTGAAAAGATATTTTCAGTTCTTCAATGTTCTGAACATGATAAAGTCATCCTAGCAGTGTATCGTTTGGAAGGAGATGCTGATCAATGGTGGAATCTTATTAAGAATATGAGGCAAAGGGATGAAATTGAGTCCATGGAATGGGATGAGTTCAAGAACTTATTTTTCAATAAGTACTTCCCTCATATTCTCCGAACAAAGATGGAGAAAGAGTTTCTTGAACTGAAGCAAAGGGACGATGAATCTGTTGGTACCTATGAAGAAAATTTTACAAGACTTGTAAGGTACGCTTTTGGTATTATTATCCAACCTGAGAGTAAGATCGATCGATTCTTTAGTGGCTTAAAACCAAGTCTTCGAAGGGCGTTAGCCATAAGCGACTTCAATAGCTACGAGGAAATCGTTCGATGTGCTCTCAAAGTCGAGATGGATATTGGAGTAACCCATCAGTCATATGGGTTTGATAAGAAGAGGAAAATGGAATTCAAAGGAAAATCTAAAGAGCACACTGAAAAGAAGATGAGCTTTCCCTTATGCTCAAAGTGTGGAAAGAAACATGGAGGGAGTTGTCTTAAAGGGACAAGTAAATGTTTCAAATGTGGAAAGGAAGGTCATCGGGCATTTGAATGCCGTGATAATGGGAAGAAGATGTCTAATGATGCAAATAAAGGAAGGGATACACAGAATGAACCTACTACACTTCAATTTTTCAAGTGCAAGTAGATGGGGAATTATGCCAATCAATGCCCAAATCCAAGGGTTGATGATGATGGTCGACGTCAACAAACTCTTAAGGCTAAAGACAAAGTAAAGTCACATGCAATTTCTATCAGCGATGTGGAGTACGATAACGAAGTGGTGAAAGGTACACTTACCATCCACTCTAAAGTAGAAAATGTTTTATTTGATTCTGGATCCACCCACTCTTTTATTTCTGAATAATTTTCTAAGGGTATCACCATATTACCTAAAAAATTAGATGTTGAGTTAGCTGTGACAACACCTAATGGCACATCAATCGCATCAAAAGTTTATAATTCTTCTCCAATTGATGTTTGTGGGAAAGTGATTCCTGCAAATCTTGTGATCCTTCCTTTAGTGGAATTCTATGTGATTCTTGGCATGGATTGGATTTCTTTATACGGAGCTCATATCAATTGCCAAAGAAGGGAAGTCACATTTCATATTCTAGATCAATCTATGATCTTCTATCAATGTAAGGATGAACATAACCTTCCAGTGGAAATTTCTTCCATTTTATGGGTATTGATTCCACTAAATGAAGGTTATTTATCTCAAATGGTTGGTGAGAAACTCACGATTAAGAATATGCCCATTGTACGAGAGTTTGATGATGTCTTTCCGGAGGAATTACCGGGTCTTCCACCAAATCGTGAAGTTGAGTTTTCAATAGAACTCATACCGGGTGCTTTGCCTATTTCAATGACACCTTATAGAATGGCCCCAATTGAGTTACAGGAATTGAAGAAGCAACTCCAAGAGAATCTTGATAAGGGATTCATACGCCCTAGTGCGTCACCTTGGGGATCACCTGTTCTATTTGTTAAGAAGAAAGATGGATCAATGAGACTCTGCATTGATTATCGAGAACTTAACAAGATCACTATCAAGAACAAATATCCTCTCCCACGCATTGATGACTTATTTGACCAACTACGCAGAGCTCAATACTTTTCCAAGATTGATCTTCGTTCAGGGTATCATCAATTAAGGGTCAAAAGGGAGGATATACCAAAGACGACTTTCCGTACAAGGTATGGAAACTATGAATTTATAGTGATACCATTTGGTCTTACTAATGCCACTACTATCTTCATGGATCTAATGAATAGAGTCTTTAGAGACTATCTTGATCAATTTGTGGTAGTCTTTATAGACGATATTCTTGTCTATTCAAAGAGAAAGGAAGAGCATGAAGATCACTTGAGAATTATATTGAAGACCCTGAGAAAGGAGAAGATTTATGCCAAATTAACCAAGTGTGAATTTTGGATTCAAAAAGTTGCATTTTTGGGTCACATAATCTCAAAAGAGGGGATATCTGTGGATCCAGCAAAAACAGAGGTTATCGAAAGATGGTTGAGACCAACAACAGTAACTGAGATCCAAAGTTTTCTTGGTTTGGCTGGATATTATCGACGTTTTGTGAAAGATTTTTCACGATTATCTAATCCACTCACCAAGTTGACTCGGAAAGGAGTTAAGTTTGTTTGGACAGAGGAATGTGAAGAGAATTTCAAGGAGTTGAAAAGAAGGTTATCCAGTGCACCTGTGCTCACACTGCCTTGTAGTGGAGAAAGGTTTGTGATCTACAGTGATGCATCCAATAAGGGATTGTGGTGTGTTCTTATGAAAAATGATATGGTGATAGCTTATGCCTCACGACAGTTGAAAATACATGAGCAAAATTACCCAACTTCTGATTTGGAGTTAGCTGCAGTAATCTTTGCATTAAATATTTGGAGGCATTACCTTTATGGTGAAAGGTGTGATATTTATACTGATCATAAAAGTTTAAAGTATATTTTCACACAAAAGGAGCTGAATATGCGCCAAAGAAGATGGTTGGAGATGATTAAGGATTATGACTGCTCAATCCATTACCACCCTGGGAAAGCAAACAAGGTGGCAGATGCATTAAGTTGACAAGACCATGCTAGTTTATCCATGATGAGGATCATAAAAGATCCAATATTTATGGATTTACAAAGGATGGATCTTGGAATTATAATGGAAGGGGAAAAATATTATCTTTCTCAAATGAATGTTCAACCATATATACATGTGAAGATTAAAGAGGCACAGAAAGAAGATGTTGAGTTACAAAAGAAGGTGAGAAATGTTCCTGGATTCAACCTTGATTGTGATGGGATAATAAAGTTCAGGAATCAGGTTTGTGTTCCTCCCATCCCCGAATTAAAAAAGGAGCTGCTGGATGAGGCTCATAGTTATTCATTCTCTATTCATCCTGGAAGAACGAAGATGTATAGGGACCTGAAAGAGTACTTCTGGTGGGATGGCATGAAAAGAGATGTTGCTGAATATGTCTCTCGATGCTTGGTTTGTCAGCAAGTTAAAGCTGAGAGACAGAAGTCTAAGGGGATGTTACAACCATTACCCATACCCGAATGGAAATGGGAAAATATCACTATGGACTTTGTCACAGGACTTCCTAAAACATCCAAAGGCAATAATGCTATCTGGGTCATAGTTGATCGTCTTACAAAGTCTTCACACTTCATTGCTATTAGAGAGGATTTCTCTCTAGATCAGCTTGCCAGGATATATGTAAAGGAAGTGGTAAGATTGCATGGAGTACCACTTTCTATTATATCTGATCGGGATCCAAGATTTACCTCGAAGTTATGGCGAAGTATTCAGCATACTCTGGATACAGAGTTGAGTTTCAGCACTGCTTATCATCCTCAGACAGATGGTCAGTCTGAGAGAACAATTCAAACCCTAGAAGATATGTTGAGAGCTTTCTCTATGGATTTCGAAGGAGGTTGGGATCAACACCTACCTTTGGTGGAATTTTCTTATAATAATAGCTTTCACTCCAGTATTCAGATGGCTCCTTATAAAGCTCTCTATGGAAAGAAATGCAGGACTCCAACTTGCTGGGATGAAGTTGAGGAAAGAAAGCTATTAGGACCTGATCTCGTTGATGAAATGGAAGAAAATGTCAGATCTATTCAACAACACATAAGAGCAGCTCAGAGTCGACAGAAAAGTTATGCCGACAACCGAAGAAAAGACCTAGAGTTTGAAGTGGGCGATAAAGTGTTCTTACGGATATCTCCCTAGAAGAGAGTCATGAGATTTGGAAAGAAGGGGAAGTTGAGCCCTAGATATATCGGTCCTTTCGAAATACTAGATCGTGTTGGAAAGGTAGCTTACCAATTGGCGCTTCCACCGAATCTCTCTTAAGTTCACGATGTGTTCCATGTATCTCTCCTGAGAAAGTACATACCTGATCCTTCACATGTACTCAGCTCAGAAGTTGTACCGCTGGAGCAAGATCTTTCTTATGAAGAACAACTGATAGAGATTCTGGATCGTAGCGAAAAAGTCCTACGAAACAAGACCACTCGATTGGTGAAAGTTTTATGGAGGAACCACCAACTTGAAGAAGCTACATGGGAGCTTGAGGATATGATGAGGGAGAAGTATCCTCATCTGTTTGTTACAAAGTGACGAATTTCGAGGGTGAAATTCTTTTTAAGGGGGGTAGAATGTAACAACCGAGACTTTTATGTTATATAAATCATCAAAGGAATCTTTTTCTACACAACACTTGCTTGGCTTGCTTTACACGCAATCACGACCTTCCTCGATAGCTTGCGTTGTACGCAATACCGAGTTTCACTAAACGGAAATATGCTATTAAAATATTATTTAAAATAGCCGTTATGAATAGTAATAACCACTTTTTGAAATTTTATCTTTCAAAATGGACTTCATTCTTGGATTCGGAATACCGAAATTATCCTAGGGTGAAATTTTGGTATTTTTCTGAAAACTTTCAATTTTTGTTGAATAGTGAAACCACTAAGTGGTAGGTTAAAAACTGAATTTTTCATAAAACATAATTTTACCGCTTCTGTGAATAGAATTTCGAAAATACGACAGACACGGTTGATATCAGTAAGTAAAATGTGGTTCAATGAGATAAAAATAAATTTTTGGTGAATAGTAACTTTTTACTTTTTTTTACCGCGGTTAATAGTAAATAGGGTAACTAAGGGTAAATATGATATTACTATTACCCTAACACATGTCCTAATTCTATTGGATAAGTGTAATTCGACCAAAAACAACCTTATGAATATAATATGACCATTTAGGTCCACTTGGATTAGATTATGACATTTAATATTATTTTATTTAATGAATAGTTAAAATAGTTAAAATAAAAGTTTAATAACTAAAACATTTTTAATATGGGTTTATACATAAGATAAATTCGATTATAAATATTCATTAGAAATCTAAAACTATTTACTACATAATGATATTTTATTTATAATTTTTAGACTTTAAATAAATTAATTTATTTATGACACAACGATGATGCAGTAATTACCCTTTTAAGGAAATGTTAACATAATTGATGTTATAAATACCCAAATAAATATAATTTGAGACTTTTTACGAATTACAATAATTTTCTAGGTTACTATGATATATTAGTGTTGATTTAATCAACTTGGTTCGAACATATAATTCTGTTATGACTTTAACAAAAATCATATATATAATAGTGACAAAATTGACACAAAATTGTTTTTAAATCAAATATTATATTATTAATTGTTATTTTATTCCTAAAAATCTAATGTTCGGTCAAATGACTTAGATAATTATATATATATTAATAATAAACAACTTGGGGTTCGTTTGTCATGTTATAGTAAGTGTATTAACCATATAGTGTAAGAAAACAAAAAGACACGGTAAAAGTTAAATTATTTAACTTAGAGTTAAATCTAATTGATAAGGTTAAAATAATAACCTAAACTTGTCTAAATCCTATTGGTTGATAGTAGTTCGACCCATCCCCACTTTACCTTCTAAATAAGACCCTTTGGAACCATTATAAACCGATTTTGACTTTAATATAAAATAATATTTTGAGATATTCCAAAGGTACCCCTCTCCTCCCTTATAAAAGGGCACCTCCTCCCTCTCTTCCTCACACAACTTTGAGCCTTCAAGCTCGGCCAAACTCTGCCAAATTCTCCTATCCACTTCCCTAGAAACATCCTAGAGGTTCTGGTCTTCCTCAAAGACCAATTTTGGTACCCTAAGAGGAGGTCTCAAAGAGGCACTTCAAAGAAGAGGTAATTTCCGTTACCAATTCTTTCACCTTTATTTCTTCTTCCACTTCTTCTTCTAAGGTTGTTTCATTATGAAGTAATAACATCAGTATCAATAATATACTGATATGTTATTATAAGTATGAAACAACCCTATTTCACCATCTATCCATCCTACGGAAAATGAAATCACCGCGCGTGCGTACGTACGGAATACCGTCTCCACGCCGTGGTGTAATCTGCTTTTCCACCAACACCTTACATGGATGGGTATTATGGTGTAATGAATAACTATATATAGTTATTATAACATAATAATTATTCTGATATATTGTATCATCCACTCCAATTCAATTCAATAATTATGGAAATGATATCATCGCTCGTGCGTACGTACAGACTACCGTCTCCACGACGCGATGAGATTCATTCTCCACTTTAACCATTCATGAATGATTATAAAGTATATATAATAAGTAATCATGAAATATATGACATAATAATGATACTTTATTTATGTGTATGTCATCTACTTAATTCCGTTCAACTCAATAAGGAAACGAAAACAGCGTTCATGCGTACGTACGACCTACCATCTCCATGAACGGTGTATTTCTTTCCATTTACTGATTTATTATATATATGTATATTACGAATACATATATATAAATCATGTTTTATATTCTGGAATTAAGTAACCATGATCTATGTAATCATATGAATAATTACAAATCAAAACACGGACGACAAATGAAACAATTTTACCCAAAACGCTCTTTAACATGGAATTTACAAAAGAACGGGTAATATAAAGTCATAAGTGAACCATATATGATATCATAACAATGAATATGATTATGTAATAAGTCAATGAAATTATTTAAATCATTATACAGGAGGTTCGGACACTTACAAAGAAAATCGGACCTAAGGTAAGGGGAAATATCACAATCTCATTTTTATCCGATATTGTTTATACTTTGGTATTTACTGGGGTGTATTTTATCATCCACATCCATGTTTTCTCATTATGTAATATTATTTCCATCCACCTACAATAGTTTATATCCAATTTTACCCTTCGGTGAGTTTTTAGTAAAAGATATGAAAGGAATCTTTTGTCATTTTTCGTACGAGGTACTTTTTGACTTTTCCGACAAAAGTATGAAGAATGTTATTTTTAACTTATACGACATGAATGGATTTTTAAAACATTATTTCCAAGAAGATTCCTTTACAAGTTTTAAAGTTTATTTTTAATCAACTTCTTTTAGTTTAAAATTGTATGACATGTTAAGAAAGGAAAAGTGTTTTTGAAGTAGAAAGGATATTTTCCTCAAGAATGAAGTTCAAGTGTTTTATCAAAATTATTTTCCATCTAAGATAATAAAGGGTTCTATTTTTTCCCTATTATTACATTGATTTGATTATGTTGTGATGGAATTATTTTTATGAATTCCTTTATCGTATATGAATTGTTTTATGATGTCACGATGTTTAAGAATCCCTTTTTTATTACATGGGTTATTCTATGATGTATGGTTTATGATTTTGTGGCACACATAAGAATGGTATCATTATGAGATGGGTGGGACCTATATCTCCCTCCAATGCATTGGGTAAAGATTTTATATCTCATGAGATAGACAGGGCTGGAACGGTAGGTTATACCGGTTCAGTGAAACAGGACATAAACGAGGAGTGAACTCGGTTCAGAAAGGGACTTTGTCCACTAAGATAGTCTTGGCAATGAGTCTTGACTAACAATAAATGATTCTCTATGATTATGTGTGTATGCCACAAAGTTTCATGTTTTATGTTATGACATTTCACTACTATGATTTATCCCATGTTATGATATTATGATCTCTTTTGCAGGTTAAGATTTCCAAAATGTTACGTTCTTATGAATATGATGTGATTGATATGTGTTTTGTTTACCCTTATTGGGCATTTGAGCTCACCCTTTTATGTTTTCTTTTCCCCAAGATATAAAGAAAGGTTTTAGGTAAGAAAAAAAAGGGGAAGATATTTATGGGAGATATTGAAGATATTTCACCATGATTAGAAGATTACGTTCTGAGTTTCCAAAGACACTAAACTATTACGGTCCTTGTGTGTGTGTTTTTGTTATGTACTAAGTATTCCACAAAAGTAATGAAATTTCCATGTACGTCATGCTTTGGGTCTCTACAATGTGGTACCTAGTAGTAAAGATACTATCACATTATATTGTGATAATACTGCAACAATGGATATTTCAAAAGAACCAAGGTCACATCAACGGACAAAGCACATACTCCAGAAGTATCACCTCTTGAGAGATTTCTATAAAAGGGGTGAAGTTGTAGTGAGAAGAGTGTCCATGGAAGAGAATGTGGCAAACCACATGAATGAAGGCCTATCTCAGTAAAAGCATGAATATCATGTGATAACTAGAAGGTTAAAGGTTGTTAGCAATTGGCTCTAGTCCAAGTGAGAGTCTTTTGGAGTTGGTGGCCTAGAACTAACTACTTTGTACTTTATTCATTAATAAATACCTTATCACACCTTTATTGTTCTTATGTGTGAAAATGCATGTGATAATGTCCTAAGGATATCTGTTTCATTAAAGGGTCATAGAGAATCCCTGCTATGATGAGAACTAGGAAGTTCCATAACACTGTTCTTGAATATATATTCTATGGAAAAATGATTTTATTTGAGGGACACAAATAATATAGACCATTAGGGGTGAGGAATAATAAAACTTTGAGGCACCTTATTATAGTGTACGCCCTTGGTAATATCCAGGAGGATATTTTGAGAACGAGACCTGCTAGTATGGAATCCACATTTCATCGTGTCATTGAATGTTCCTACATGCGGACACATGTATTGGTCCTTAAACTTTACTATTGGAAAGTTAAACTATACCAATGGTTGAAAACCATTGATATAGAAGGGAAAATTGTTGGTATACAATATACCAATAGTTTGGAAAACTGTTGGTTAGTCCGGTATAGGGATAAATATATACCAATAGTTTCTAAATAACCGTTGGTATATGGTGCAAAAAATCATAGCTTCCCAATGGTTACCTAGAACCGTTGGAAAAAATATATACCAATGGTTTTAAACCATTGGTTTACAAAGCATTCAGTGTTTTAACAACGGTTCAAAAACTGTTGGTATAGTTTTTTTCCAACGGTTTTAAGAAACCATTGGTAAAATTCAGAAGTCCGTTGATATACCAGCGGTTTTGTAACCATTGGTATAACTTTCACATTTCTTTCACCCCTATTCCAATGGTTTATAACCGTTGGTATATTATTAAAATTTCTTTCAACTGTATACTAATGGTTATAAACCGTTGGTATATTCTTCACCCAGATTTCACAGTAGTATGCAGAACCCAACACCCAAAAAGTATGCAGAACCCAACACCCAGACAGTATGCAGAACCCAATACACCTGTAGGGAATCCAATGCACTTAAGCCAATACACCATAGATAATCCAATATCACATGCACACATAATCCAATTTGCAGAAGCCTCCAATATTGCATACACCAGACACCAATACATTTATAGAAAATCAAATACACCTGCAGACACAAGCCAATACACCTACACATAGAATCCAATATTGCATACACCAGACTCCAACATTTCATACATTGTGCAAACTACATTACATATTCACCATAAGATAAACCTTTTAGAATAGTCCTCCAGTCCTAGTTGTTACTTTCCAAACCCTCACCTTCCACATTACAAAATATTGAAACCGGATAATAGCTGATTTTTTTCTCATTAATTATTCTCTTTAATTTGACCATAGTGTTTCCCTCAATTTTATCTCCAAAATACTATTACTTTGGGATAATGCACCATTGATTTTAGACAGATATTTCAGGATATTTTCTAGTCCTTGTCATATTTTTACATTATATTAACAACATCACTTTAAGATGAATAACATTTCTACAGAACATAGTAACTCTCTATCATAATAACTCTCTATCATAATAGAACCAACACCCTCTAATTTCTACAAATTATACTATAAAAAATCAAGTTAAAACCTAAGTGTTGTAACACTATCATCAATAAACATTCATATGCTACTGAATCTGAAAAGGGTAAGTGATTAGGACCGTCTTCCATGAATTCATCATTATTTATCAACTAATATCCAAGTCACAAAATGATTAATGGAACATGCATATTGAAAAAAATCATTAAATATAAATTTTCAAACCCAAAATCCTTAATAGAACTACTATTTTTTGGTTAACATCCTTTCAGTAACATAAAAAAAATCATGACCTGGGGAACCCATTAGTTTTCCAACCAATCTCAAATTATGAGTATTGGTAATTTGGTCAGCCAATAAACTATAACCAAGAATTGATACCACTTTTGGGGGCCAGGTGAATAATATTAATTTATGGAAGTTATATATTACAATTGATAAAACTACCGTGATCCAAAATTTGAGATTGGGTAGTCAAGGAAATACATCCATCACTTCAATCCACCCCTGCTTCCAGTTTGGTCACCACATTTTTCTTTAAAAAGCACTTCCATTTGATGAAAATGAAAATGAACAAAATAATTCATGATATAAAAGAAAAAAAGAATAACACTGGGAAATATTTGGTTTAGATGATAGTAATATTCTGTTAGGGAGGGGGGGTGTGTGGGCTGTCCGGGGGGGGGGGGGGGGGGGCTGTCCAGGGCGTAAGTTGTGTCCAGGGGGTGGGGTGGTGTCTCAGGGGGTGGGAGGGGCTATCCATGGGGTTGGGGGGCTGTCCAGGGGGTTGAGGGGCTATCTAAGGGGGTGGGGGTGTCTAGGGGGGTTGGGTGGGGGTGTCCATGGGGGGTGGGGGATGTCCAAGGGGGTGGGGGGGGGCTGTCTATGGGGGTGGGGGTTTCCAGGGGGTGGGGGGGGGGGGGCTGTCTAGGGGGTTGGGGGGGGGGGTTTCCAAGGGGTAGGGGTGTCCATGGGGTGGGGTGGTGTACAAGGGGTGGTGGGGGGCGGGGGGGTGTCCAGGGGGTTGGGGGGGATGTCCAAGGGGTAGGGGGTGTCTAGGGGGGTGGGGTGGTGTCCAGGGGGTGGGGGTGTCTAGGGGTTGGAGGAGGGTGTCCAGGTGGTGGGGGGGGGGACTATCCACGGGGTTGGGGGGATGTCCAAGGGGGTAGGGGGTGTCCAGGGGGTGGGGGTGTCTGGGGGGCTGGGGGGTGTCCATGGGGGTGTGAGGCTATCTAGGGGGTTGGGGGTGGGAGGGGGTTTTCCATGGGGGTAGGGGTGTACATGGAGGTGGGTGGTGTCCAGGGGGGTGGTGGTGGTGGGTGGGGGGGTAGGGGTGGGGGTGTCTAGGTGGTTGGGGAGGATGTCCAAGGGGTAGGGGGTGTCCAGGGGGTTGGGTGGTGTTCAGGGGGTGGGGGTTCTCTCTAGGGGGTTGGGGGGCTGTCCAAGGGGGTAGGGGGTTTCCAGAGGGGTGTCTAGGGGGTGGGGGGTGTCTAGGTGGTGGGGTGGTGTCCAGGGGGTGGAGGGGGGGTATCTGGGGGGTTGGGGGTGGGGATTTCCAAGGGGTAGGGGGTGTCCAGGGGGTGTGGTGGTGTCCAGGGGGTGGGGGTGGGGGGGGATATCCAGAGGTTAGGGGGATATTCAATGGGTAGGGGGTGCTATCCAAGGGGGTAGGGGGTTCTAGGGGGAGTGGGGGGGGGGGGTGCTCAGGGGGGTTTGGGGGGTGTCCAAGGGGGTAGGGGTGTCCCGGGGGGCGGGTGGGGGTGGGGTGGGGTAATATTGGGAATTAACTTTTTTAGAAACCTATAAATTCTATACACATTCTATGATTACATAATTTAGTAAATATATTTTCACACTTTGGAAGATATTATTTAGGATCTTTATTACCATAATTCATATATAGACTTTTCCATTGTTTCCATCTTTCATTTAATTATAACTTTAAACATGGAAGTGATGATTGTGGTTAATCTTAAATATAATAACACATTTTTATATACCATTTATCTAAAAATCAAAAATCATATTTAGGAATATAAACCATAGGCATAAAGACACTTTATGAAATTAAAAATTAATATATAAATTTTTCTATCATTCAATATACATAAATAAAACTTCCATACATCTACCTTCTAAATATACAATTGATAATAGAATATCTAATTTTTTTATAAACATCAAAATAACCAATTAAAATATGGATTCCAGTGGGGGTGTCCATGGGGGGTGGGTGGGTGTCCAGGTGTGGGGTGGTCTCCATCGGGTGTGGGGGGATGTCCAAAGGGTTGGGGGTGCTGTCCAAGGTGGTAGGGGGTGTCCGGGGGGGGGGGAGTGTCTAAGGGGTAGGGGTGTCTAAGGGGGTGGGGTGGTATCCAGGGGGGTGGGGGGGGGGGGTGTCCAAGGGGGTAGGGGGGCTGTCCAAGGGGGTAGGGGGTGTCCAGGGGGTGGGGGGGGGGTGAGGGGGTGTCCATGGGGGGTGGGGGGTGTCCAAGGGGTTGGGGGCTGTCCAAGGGGGTGGGGTGGTGTCCATGGGGTGCGGTGGTGTCTAGGGGGTGAGGGGACTGTCCAGGGGGTGGGGGTGTCCAGGGGGTGGGGGTGTCCATGGGGGTGGGGGGTCTAGGGGGTGGGGGGAGTTGTCCATGGGGGTAGGTGGTGCTGTCCTGAGGGTAGGGGGTGTCCAGGGTGTGTGTGTGTGTGTGGGGGGGGGGGGTGTCTAGGGGGTGGGGGGGGGGGGGGCTGTCCAGGGGGTGGGGGACTGTCCATGAGGGTTGGGGGGTGGTTTCCAAGTGGTTGGGGGGCTGTTCAAGGGGGTAGGGGGTGTCCAGGGGTGGGGTGGTGTCCAGGGGGTGGGGGATATCTAGGGGGTGGGTGGTTGTCCAAGGGGGGTGTCGAGGGGGGTAGGGGGTGTACAGGGGGTGGGGGGGTGTCTGGAGGAGTGGTGAATCAGTCACAAAAAATCATCAAGTCAAGTTTTATTATTTATAGATAAAGAAATAAATATAACGTGACCTACCTAATCACACATATATTCAAGCACAACAAACCATCAAACATCAAATGTCAGTAATATCAGTAAAAAATGTAACAGATCAATCTGTGATTAATCACCATCACTATCATCACCGTCATCATCAACCTCACCCCCTTCCTCATTGTCTTCCCCATCATCATCATCTCCCTCCTCAATGACCTCATCCTTTCCCACATACTCCTCCTCAACCTACTCCTCCCCCTTGTACTCCTCCTTGGCCTCCTCCTCTCCATCCTCCTCCGCCTTGACCTCCTCCTTGCCATCATCTTGACCACCACTAGAACTCCCAGCTGATGAACCACTTATAGAATGCATTAACAACATATATTCATTACAAGCTGTGCTGGCCTCTGGTGGAAGTGTTGGACGTAAAACTTCCATCAGTTTCATAAATGCAGTGTTTTCCCCAATAGACTATTCTACCATCTCTATGGTCAGTTTTCAACCTATTTTGCCTATGAATTAACCTGATGGATCTTAGTGGCACTACAACTTGTACCTGAGGAGGCCCAATATCTTTTCGGGACTATACTCTTCCTAGGTCGGCAGCATACTCTGCCAGGGTGCTAATCTCCAAACACCTGATGTAAGTGATCATTTGGACCAAAATTGTCAGGTTCCTAGGCATAAAGGGCCTTTAAAGCAACCTATTACAAATATAAATATATTATTAAGTTAAAAAATATATATTAAAATTTTAAATCAACATATTAAACCTTATAATCTACTAGTGAGTTGGTTCATTAACCGCATTTCCATCTTTCTTCCTTCGACTCGAGTAAAACAGTTTTTCTCAAGGCACCCATCCTTCAATATTCAAAATTTCCCTCTACAATGACATTGAATATAGGAAACCATAATTAAAAATAGGTTACCAATAATTAATTTCATAACTAAAATTATATAACAACTTTAGAAATTAAATAAATCATAGAGAAAATAATAGAAAGTGAAAGTCGTAAAGAAAAATTATATACAACTGTCAGACCTGCTTTCTCTCATGATATGACATCGTAGTACATCCCAATGTGTGGAGGTATTTTTTAGCATCAATGTTTTTTATTTATTATGGATGATTCTTAAATAAAATTCAATAATAAAAAATATATTATTAATGAAAAACATGAATGTTTTCAATTAAATACCTCAAATGTGATTAATACCTTAAATTGAGTAGAGATCTAATAAGTAATCATCTATTGATACTATTATATCAGAAAATCATCAATGATAGGGACCACCTATAACTCTGTGCCAATCTAGAATGCCGACTAGTATACAATTCGTGCTTATAGGCTCTCCAATGCTCACATAATTCCTTTAGACGTGCTGGCCATGCACCCTCACCATCAGGGAAATTAAAGCAAATATGACATCAAAATATTCATTCATATAATTAAAAAAAAATATATTACATTAAATAAAACATATTTTTTTACCCATATCTCTGCCCAAGAATTATCCTTGAATTTATTTGGCAACTGTCTCTATGAAAGTGGGTTGACAAAAATGATGTCAGAGTATTTGGAAAGCGTCGCCAAAAAACTCCGACATCATTGCCCTATTTTTTCTATTATCTCACTATCTTCATTGTAGTCCACCATCAACTACGTGTAGTGGTTCCACACCGCATGCATGTGTGTATGCCCCTCCCCCTCCCCCTATCAGTATATGTATCTGTTATTAAAGAAAAAAAATATTTTATCAATACATGTTATAGTGAAAATAAATAATGGTATAAAAATTTGTTAGGGTTCTATAAATATACCTGCAAAAGTCTGATCAATGGGCATCGCTGGATCCAAAAAAACTGAAGGAATACCCTGTGCCAGTAGAGTGGGTCCCAATGTATGCTCCACAGGGATAGACTTTGGCAGATCATGAGTCAAAGAAGATGAAATATAAAATCTCAAAGAGAAGGAAGTAGAAGTAAAAGAAGATGTCACAAATGACTAGCTGAATGCTAGATGGGGAGTGGGAATCATCATCGAATATGGTATATACAGGTGAGGGGACTCAAATGTAAAGGGTGGTGAAAACATGGGAGGCCTAAATACCCCGTGTGTCCCTAATGACACACCAGTATCAGAATGTGGGATAGATGGTATGTCAGTGGGAGGGGTAGGGTCTAATCGGGTACGCTGACCAGATCAACTAGCTCTCGTACCATCCCCCTTGTACAAACACCCTGAGTACTGGGACCACTACTAGGCTACTCATCAAATAATTATAACCTAAGAGGTGGATCCTATAAAAATGTTTAAAACAAAAATTAATCACAAGACATTATATATTATTTAAATATATATATTTTAAATAAAATACTCACTATAAGCACTAGTGGTGAAATTCCCATCTCATCCACGCGACGATTGTTGTCCATCATCTTTTTTCATCACCTCTTTTCAATTGGTTGCATTTACTGCATTTGAAAAAAAATATAGAATTAATTAGAAAAGGATAACTAATATGTAACCCAAAAAACAAAATATATGAGAGGGAATAGGGGGATTCATGGATAATTTAACTATCCATTGTTTTAGGTGAGATTGAATGGATATATAATTAATTCAATAAATCGTACAAGATGTAATAATTTTTTTTTAATTTTGAGTAGGATTGTTATTTAATAAGTGTCATCAGTCTATATATTATGAATAATTAAACCCTTAAGATAGTTGGAAATGATGATATAAACATATGAACAAGGATAAGATATCTACCAGATTCATTAGGGGTAAAAAACTTGTTGAATATATTTAAATTCCAATATAAAAATAATGAAATTCAAATAAAAATGAAACCAATAAACATTTAAAAATCACATAATAGTTTGGTTGGATACAACATATTTGTAATCAATATTATATCAATTTGAATAGTACCAACCTTAACAACCCAAGTTGAGCGAAACCAAAAGAATTGAGAACATGGATGGATGATTCTATATATTTTCAACCATAACTTCAGTTTCACAGTAAACTCTAAAAATTGAGATATTTGAGTCATCAAAAGTAATAAATGGATTGTTTCTAATGGAATTAGGGATAGTGTCAATTCCATCATCACCATCATCAAAATTATGTCTTGGAATTACTTCAATAATGACACCAAATTCAGGTCAAAGATGGTCTTTGACATAAAAAACTTGTTTCTCCATTGATGCCAATATATATGGTTCATCAGTAGAAAGAGTGCGAGTCATATAAATTACTCAAAATCCACAATCATCAATAAATGTGCCCTGCCTCTTCATCGAATCAAAAAACTGGAATTTCATCATTGTGACTCGTCCATGAGAGTAATAATCCAATATTATTATTATTTCAACGAATCCATAATAACCTACATTTTCAAATCACAATATACTATTTGATTCACTGGCATAACAGTCTATTGTGGAAGTAACCATAACACTATCATGTTGCGTTCTCATGTTATTTTCTCATTCAATGATAATAAATCTATACCCATTGATAACAATTGATTTATAGTCACGAACCACGATATTAGGACAAAAATCAAAAGCTCTTATTTCCTCAGAGACAGAGTCAGTAGAAAAAATCAATACTTAAAATATAAATAAATATTAATCTTAATTAAATATTTTTTAATTATTTTAAACAGTAATATTATTACCTTCAATTTTAACCAAGTAGAAAACTCTTTTC
Source organism: Viscum album (assembly GCA_963277665.1). Taxonomy (NCBI): domain Eukaryota; kingdom Viridiplantae; phylum Streptophyta; class Magnoliopsida; order Santalales; family Viscaceae; genus Viscum; species Viscum album. The sequence goes on along the minus strand of OY728145.1, from coordinate 648,984,276 downwards.
TATGCTAAGTCTCCCTCCTTATCAAAGATAAAGAACGATGATTTATATTTATCACTGCTTTATGTTCTCTATAGATAAAAATAGGAGTATTTTAACAGATATATATAATATATACATATTCAATTAACTTATAAGATGTAGTTATCGAACAAATCACAGTTGAACAAAACTGTGTGATGTGCCATCTCCCGCTCTTCAAGGCTTAATGTATTCAATGTATATGATCCAAGAATTCCTCCTGTTTGAGGAAGTGATAGAAAACAGGGTTCAATTTTCTCATACTATTCTTCTTCGTTTCTCATTGGTATGTTCATTCTTGTAGTAAGATAAAAAAAATTCATAGAGTAGAAATCCATACATTCTTGAGCCAAGTAACTGTTCATGATAAAACCTTTGGGATGATTCCTATTTCGAACATACGACTTTAATGTGTACATATTTATTTCAGTTGGATACATCCAACAAAAAGAAATATGTCCTCCAAGAAGTATTACAATTGGAATATGGACAATCAGATGTAACATGCATGTGAAAAATGATGGAGGAAATATTTTCTCCAACTCACACAAAATTAATGGGGAATCTACCAACATTTTATCCAAGAAATACTTGGATAACTTCTAAGCACAAACATCTCTAAAAAATGGAAAAACCGAATAATTGTCACCCTTACATTATTGGACAAAAGATGATGGATTTTTATTGGAATCAACTCATGCAGAAGTACATGATAATAATGATTCTTCAATGATTTTAGCTTCAAATCTCTTCTGTTAACCCATTTAGATATGTTTCTTGAATATCCATAAAGAACTGTAATAGTGTCTAGTACTTCCATACTTTTTTTTATATATGTGTCATCACATAAGAAGCACATGAAACTTTCCATTTATTTTCACTGATACGCACAAGATGCAATTATGGTCTGATTCCCCAATCCACCAAGTCACACTGAGATTGTAAATCATCTTTAATCCTTCCTTTAACATTTAGAAGAATATAAAGAAAAATTTCACATATATTTTTTTCAATGTGCATTATGTCTAAGAAATGACGTAACAAATTGGTTGACTAATAATGAAAATTAAAGAAGATACTTCTCTTCTTCCAATTGTAATAGGTTTCAGTGGAAATATTATTTATCTTTCCAGATTTCATTTGACCCTTACCGAATGAAAAACTGAAATATTTCAATTCATTAAGCACATCAGTTCCAGACATAAGCTGAGGTGGATAATTGGTCTCCATGGTATTTTCAAATATTTGACAATTATTTCTATATGGATGGTACATTGGAAAGAATCGTTGATGTCCCATAAAACTAAAACTATAGTGATGTTTCAGTCTTCTGGATCATGTATTCTTCATACAAATTGGACATGATAATTTTACCGTCATGCTCCATCTAGACATCATTGCATAAGTAGTAAAATCATTGATTATCCACATAAGTGCAGCCCGCATCTGAAATATGTCTTTCAAATATGCATCGTATGTGCACACACCCACATCCCAAAGAAGTTTCAAATCTTTTATTAAAGTTTGCATGTATATGTCTATATCATTGCCGAGATCAGAAGGGACAAATATGAGTATACTCATGAAAGTGAAAGGTTTTTTCATACACAACCATGGGGAAGGTTATAAATGTGTATAAAAACCGGCCATGTGCTGTGCGAAGTAAGCATTTTCCCAAACGGATTAAAACTATCACATGAAATACCTAGCCTAACATTACGCACGCCAGCAACAAAATCAGGATATCAAGCATCAAATCTCTTCCATGCAAATCCATCTGCTGGGTAAACCAACTCATCATTAATATTCTTTCTCTCGGTATCATTCCATCACATTTTTATTGATATTTCATCAGAAATAAAAAGATTCTAGAGTATGGGGATCAATGGAAAGTGCTAAATTACTTTATGTGGCACACAAGATGGTGTTCCATAAGCTTTTGGATTCCAATAGGATGTGCCACATTTTATACAATCATTTCATTCATCCATTTCCTCCCAGAATAAACTGCAATCTTTTGGGAAATCATAAATTTTGTTTCTTAAAAATCCAAGTTCCTCAACTAAATTCCATGTCATATAGTGTTTTGAGGGAATATCTACATCATCTATAGGTAAGAACTTCAAGAAGGTAATAATGTAATCGATGGAAGTATTAGAAATACCATACATAGTTATCCCATGAAACAATCAGTTTGAAAATTCCAACTTTTTCATTTTACCACATTGTTGATATACTGGAGTCGTGGAATCATCATTCAATTTTTTCACCCTGAAAACATCATCATTTTCATTAGACACACCATGTGTGCTCATATCGAAGTCTTCTTGGGTCATAATTCTTTCTTTTTCATGATAACGAATAAAAGAAAACCGATCATATAATAGATTCTCCAATCTAGTCCTCTCATTTGGATCATCAACAATTTGAGATTTCATTTTTACCCCATTGTGATACCACATATACTAGTTTGCTTGAAAACCATATTTGGTTATGTGGTAGATGACTTCTTCACGACTTAACTAAGGTCTTCCAACACA